>OX388204.1:5000000-10000000 GCA_947578815.1 Epinotia ramella | reverse complement strand
TCCTGGTAGGCACGCTCTCTTGAGACTGATAAGCGCGTGAATTATTCTCAGGGTGACTTTTAAAATTATGGATTCCTCGTTTATTCTGGACGTCTGTTATTCTCTTTGAACCTAATAAATATTCTCCACTGTTATATTTGAATGGGCCTTCCGAAGGGTTAGTAAGTTCGTATTCCAGAATATTGATTAAGTTATCTAAATTTTCACCCGATGACTCTGTATTCTTTGAATTGATCATGCAATACGATTCATATTCACTAAGTTTTTTCTCTAATGATGATATAGCATCACGTGCTGTTTTTTTCTGGTGACTCAATTTTAGTGTCTGCATTTCTAAAGTTTGTATAATTTTCTCTAACTGCAATATTTGTTGCTTTCTTTTTTCGAGATTATTGACTAGAGATTGTATTTCAGCATCCTTTTCAACGATTTGCTGATTGAACTGAAAATCAAAAAAAATAGGAGTTGTAATCACAAATTATTGTGTAAAAATAACATTTTTTAATGAGATCCAAATGTTAAACTTACCTCTACATCAGCCTGAGTTCTTGCCTCCAGATTATTAATGTTAAACTTACCTCTACATCAGCCTGAGTTCTTGCCTCCAGATTATTAATGTTAAACTTACCTCTACATCAGCCTAAGTTCTTGCCTCCAGATTATTAATGTTAAACTTACCTCTACATCAGCCTGAGTTCTTGCCTCCAGATTATTAATGTTAAACTTACCTCTACATCAGCCTGAGTTCTTGCCTCCAGATTATTAATGTTAAACTTACCTCTACATCAGCCTGAGTTCTTGCCTCCAGATTATTCCGTAGCAAAGTAATAATGTTACTCTGCTCTTCATTTTTGACCATGAGCATCTTCAAGGTAGCTTCTCGTTCCTCTATTAACTGGCCTTGTTCTGTTATAGTCTTCTCACGTTGTTGCAGTTCCATCTCCTTTTTATTTAAAGCCGTAGTCAAAACATTTTTTTGTTCAGTTGCTTCTGATAGTTGGAGATTTTGTAGTTTTACCTGACAATGAGTTTTATAAATTTAGTAAGATCAAGAGCTAAAAGTTTTGATAATTCATCATAGATATAAACGTTGCAATCGCGTCCACTTTATATATTAGATAGGTATTAAGAGCCCGCAGTAATCTCGATTCTCCATACAATCGTAGTTACGCTAACCTTTTAAAACTACGTGTTGGATTGTAACGAAACTTTGCATGTACATTGACATGAGGTATATAAATAAAAAAAGTAATGTAATAAGTCTGTAATTAGTTTATGTTGCTTCAGATACCATAGTAAATATTAATAAATTGTTGGTACAAGCTTTTATTGCTGACTGTACTTTTCTGTATACCATCATTAACTACTCATTGAGACGATTCTAACGAGCCCAAACTCAACGGGGTTATGTCGGTTAAGTACTGAATTCCAATGGCCATAATATTAAATCATCATCCAAAATATACTTATGCCCAAAATTTCAGCTCAATCGGTCATCGGGAAATTAGTCAAATTTAACTTGCAAGATTTTTCCCATACATACTAACAAGGCAAGTTAATATAAAGCTTCTCCATCATCAGATCAGCTTGATGGTACCATAATATTGAATTGTCATCCAAACTATACTTATACCCAAAATTTCAGCTCAATCGGTCATCGGGAAGTGGGTCCAATTTAACTTGCAAGATTTGTCCCATACATACTAACAGGGCAAGTTAATACACTCGCGGTCAAAGAAACCGGGTCAGTACGAAAATCTGTAATATCTCCTAAAATAATAAAGCTAGGGACATGAATTAAACTGCATATTGTAGATAATTTTATACTGAATTAAATAACATCAAATGGTGGAATCGTAATTCTTTTGTTTAATAAAATTACATAGGAAACAAAAAATCAACCAATTTTACGTACAAAAATAAGCAGTAGGTACTTCACATACAAGACAAAAAAAAAAATTAATACTTCGTATTGCCTCCTCGGGCTCTTCTTACAGCTTCTAGACGATTCGGCATGCTGTTTATTAAGTTCTTTATGCGTTCTTGCGGGATATTGTCCCATTCTTCCACTAACGCCTGTTTCAGGTCTCTAAGTGTAGCTGGGGCGGGGTTTCGAGCTCTTACACGCCTCCCAAGCTCGTCCCATACATGCTCAATCGGATTTAAGTCCGGACTCCTCGAGGGCCAGTTCATACAGTTGATACCAACCTCCAAAAAATAATCTCTGACAATTTGAGCTGTGTGTGGCCTGGCGTTGTCATGCATAAACATAGAATTTCCACCCATATTAATTAAGTATGGGCCGACATGCTCATTAAGAATCTCTTCTACATATCTTGCACTCGTTAATGATCCATTTTCTATTAAAACTAACTCCGAGCGACTCTCTGAAGAGATTCCAGCCCAAACCATGACTGACCCACCGCCGAACGCCACTTTTTCCTCAAAACATGCTGGAATAAAACGTTCACCAGGCCGTCTGTAAACTCTTTGCCGCCCGTCATTTGCATAGAGCATAAATCTGGATTCATCGGAAAACAAAATTCTTGCCCAATCTTCGTCACCCCAGTATCTGTGATCGCGGGCATAAAGTCGTCTTGCTGTTCGATGTATTCTTTCAAGTTTTGGGCCATTGGCCGGCCTATGTGGGGTCAAATTTGCTTCTTTGAGCCGCCGCCTGACAGTCCGCTCGCTGATGCCGTCCCTTCGGGTCTCTAAAAGCTGATTTTTCACTTCAACTGCTGTGAGGTGCCGATTTCGGAGCATGGTTGTAACAATAAATCGATCTTCTCTAGCTGTAGTACATCTTGTTTTGCCGGTTCCTGGTCTTCTAAGGTTCTGCCCAGTTTGTAGGTAACGTTGGAGGACTCGCTGCACTGTAGAAAGTGACACACCTGTTCTTCTCGCTGTATACCTCTGACTTCTTCCTTCTTCTAACATAGTGATGATACGAGTACATTCATCTCGTGTTAGCGGCATGATAGACATTCAAGAATGACCACAAAATAAAACAATGACAGCCTTTTATCATAGTTCTTTGACAGATTGAAAACAATTGCTTAAAAACAAGCAAAAGTAAAACGAACGCAATTTCAAATAAGTACCTAATTGTTTTTTTTTTTTCAATTAAACCTTTTTCCAGTTACTACGTAGAACATTGAAGGTTGGATTTAGAAGGATATTAAATTCTCTATAAAACAGAGTTAGTTTCATGCAGATACGACCAACGATTTACAAAATATTGAGGTTTTCGTCACTGACCCGGTTTCTTTGACCGCGAGTGTATAAAGCTTATAAAAATTCAGCGAATTTAAGTTTTTCATACAAAACTTGCTTTTGCTGTATTTTGTTTGTTTTATAAACTGAAACCATATAAACGAATTGCAGACATAGATTTATAAGACTCATGTCACTGCATATGCAAAGTTTCGTCACAATCCAACAAGTAGTTTTTTTTTTTTAATCTTTATTATTTGGTAAAGGGTCCATTATGATAATGTCACCCTTATTGTTACAAATCACTTAAATAACTAGCATCTTCGCTTGATACCTACATTTACAATTTTGTACAATTCTTTAGCTACGTTGGATAGAGGGTGTGCTAAGAGCTTGCTTGTGCTTTCGTCACAATCCAACAAGTAGTTTTAAAATGAGAACGATACTTCGTTTGTATGGGAAGGTGAAATTCGGCCGAGCTTACTGCGGACTCTTAATAACTTTACGGATCCATTCATAAACGTTCCTATACAATATATCTGGGGCACGGCAGTGCCCCCGCCAAGTCGAGCGCGAAGCAAACACTGCCGTACCATCCTTTACTGGAACCATTTCGCCGCATTTTCAGGCCCCTATTTTAGAACCTCTGGATAAGACCAGAACGCAGAAATTTTCGTCATCGAGTCAGCTATAATCACATACTTACTTAAAATCCAAAATTTCAAGTCTGTAGGTCATTTAGTTCCGAAGTTAAGCGAAAGCAAAGTTTCGCATTTATGACACTCACTCACTCACTCACTCATGATCATCAAAGTAGAACTAGTACTTCCCATTAACTCAGAGAGCTGAAATTTGGTACAGAGTTATGGTTTAATGACCACGTAAAGGAAAAACTATAAAAAATTGCAATTTAATCCCAGTTTTCTAGATACACCAACGGTATACATTACTTTGTAATCCTATACTAATATATAGGATTACAAAGTTACATTTGCAGTGAATGGGAAATTCAAAAGCAAGAATGGGCCTGCATTCATAGTTTGTATGTATGGATAACACATTAACCTACAAAAAGAAGTGAGATCCCATAAAAAACATTCCATGTAAAAAAGAGGCCAAGTCTCGAAACTCTTCCACCGTAAAAAGATGTGAGATATTTCGTAGAACGAAGTCTCAGGCATTCTTATTTATCTTTATTTGCTTGCCAAATAAAATTTTGTGACTTGGCAATCACACAATACTACATAATTTTAGGTAGGTATGCAAAAATCCATAAATACAGTTAAGTTCTGTGATTGCCACGTTGCAGAATTTTATTTAGGAAGCAAATAAAGATTAATAAGAATGCCTGAGACTTGGCTCTACAAAATATCTCACAACTTTTTCAGTGGAAGAGTTTCGAGACTTGGCCTCTTTTTTACATGGAATGTTTTTTATGGGATTAACATTTGGGTTTATTAGAAAGGGACTAAACACATTTTAGTTACTAGAAGTTTTTCCAGTTTTATGAATAAGAAGGTATCTCTGAGAAAATTTTATGAATGTTCTGCACTTACTTTGACTCAGAATTTTTACATTTTATATCCCTGCGCAGAATCCTTATTCAGCCCTAATAGGAGAAAAAAAGTGTCTCAAAATTTTATATGATTTCCATTCCGTTACTCGGCCACATTTGCACGTGTATGAAAAAACGGAACAGAAAAGTAGAAGTGTATGAAAAATATGGGATACTTTTTTTCTCCTATGATGAATAGGTAGTGTTTTTGATTCGGTGTAGGTATTTTTTCTATAGCAGACTGACCCTAATCTCACCTCACAGTAAGCTACAAAACAAAGCCTAAGATGAAACTAACTGGTTCAATAAAAGCCTAAGCCTATTCACTTTTGTTTTGAAAGCACCTATAAAGCACTTTAATGATCCAAATTAAGTAAAACTGGTAGATTTTTTTAATATCTTAAAACTCGAATTTGTCCGTTAAAATACTAATGAAATATGGAATGAAAGATGGAATAGATCGTAATTGTCACGAAAACGAAATAACCTAAACAATTTAAAGTCTGAGAAGATAACATAGTGCAATTTTTTTCATAAAATGGCTTATTTTCCTGTTCTGGTTTGACGATTACGACGACGATACAAAATATAAAAAAATATACGTTACCATATCGTGCAATTCTTCCCAGCTCTCAAATTCTCCGAAGCCTTTAAGTAATTGATTGATATGATTTCTAAGGTTTGATAATTCTTCTGCGTGTGATATCCTTTCAAATTCACTGGGAATAGACCAAGGAAGAAAACGTTAGAAATATGTAAAATTTCGATAAAATAAAGTAGGTATTAGTTATTTATTAACATACCTTTCTTTCAAGCGTTGTTCGAGCAATGATCGTTGCAATTCTAGCTCCAAAATGTACTTTTCTTTATTATTTAATTCACATTTCGATTGTTCCTCTGAATTAACGACTTTCTTGTAATTTAGCTAAAAAGATGAATAATTAAAAATATTATATTGGTAATATTTTTACAATTTTAAACACCAATCATCAGCGAATTATAGTTGCAAAAAAGTGAGGCCACAAACTTTTGGTGCAACAAAGTGAAACCACAAAACTTAACTGGAAGCATGTAGGCTGCTTTATACACGATGATTTTTAATCCGTGATTAGGAGTCGAAAAATATTGATAAACAGCCAAAACAGATTTCAATAGATGAGGTCTCATGCAATTAAATCACTGTTTGGTTAATTAAATTTAATGATAATATTAACACTAATATCAACTGAATGTCTGGTCACCCTACATTTCTTGAAGTTAAGTAGATACGTCAAACAAACATACGTCAAATTTTCGCAAACTACCGTTTGAACAATGATTTTGAATTATAAAGTGATTCCTTATTCAGTATTATTCAGAAAAAAAAGAATGTTTGTTTTAGGTAACTTCGAGTTAATCGTGTTTGGTATCAATTACAGAATTAGAAAAATTTACTCTTGATCACGAATTAAAAATCATCGTGTATAGGTACTAAAAACCATACCTCCAACTCTCTCAAAGTTTCTTTTTGGTTGTTCGCTAATTCTTTGTACTCCATTAGTTCTTTATTAGCACTGGCAAGTTGACAAATCAAAATTTCCATTTCTTTGCGGCATTCTGCACCGTCCTCTGAAGCGAATTCATGAACATGTGAAGAACTACTAACTAGTCAAACGTTCGAAGACAACTCCAGCGTATTTTAAGATGAAACCATAATAGAGAAAAACTTGTGTGAGCTTTTAAGTACCGTAAGGTTAACATCCACCTGAGATGAACAGCTGTGTTCTCTTTAATCTGACACCCAGCTGTCAAGAGTGGCGTATATAGCTACCGGGGGACTAGACGGTGCCCAAGCTCAGCGGGCCCTCGGATCCTGATTCGCAGAACCTCAAATTGAGCAATCGAAGATTTCTCAAAACTTCGGAAAGTAAACAATTAAGTAAAGGCCAGTTTTTTATCGCACCAGTATTTTGGTTTACCTAGCTACGCCTCTGGGTACGTCAACACATAAATAGTCGCATATTTCTGAAGGTTATTCACCCTTAAAGTCATTTTCAACAGATTTTGGTTGTCGACGACCGATTTTGCCTCGTTGGTATTGCCCCCCCCCCCTATCTACGAAGCTAGAGGTCCTGAGTTCGAATCCCGGTCCCTTACCGAATTAATTGCGAATATTTTTTCCTGAGTTATGGATGTTTTTTATGTATTCAAGTATTTTTTATCTATCGTCGTCTAGTACCCAACTACCCATAGTAGTTATGCAAGCATAATTTGGGACTAGGTAGGTTGATTTGTGTAAGTTTGTCCAAATAAGTACTTTAAGTACAGTCGCCATCAGATATATCGGAGTGGCCAAAGTGCTAACAAATATCTGAACACGTCTCTATTGTTGAGGCACTTCGGCCGCTCCGATATATCTGATGGCGACTGTACCTAACGCTAAGGTAACATTAAATAAATATGCGTAAAATTTTATGGATTGATAATTTTTACTTGTAGCGTCTTCCATCTCTGCCAATTGCTTTAATGCTTCTTTGAAGCGCAATTCTGACTCAAGAAGTTGCGCACTCAAAAAGTCTACTTTGTTTTTGAGTTGATCCTTGTCTTCAATCGCTTCATTGTATTTCTTTTCCGCTTCAATCAATTTGACAACATTTGTATTTGACTCATGTTTCGTATTGTGTAAAATTTCTTCATAGTGGGTGCGTAGTTCTATAAGTTCCTTTTCTAGCTCTTGTTTTCTGTTCAGTGACACACAATTTAGAACTGTAACATTAGATAAGAACTAAATAACAATACGTAAGATAAAACGAAAATGTACTTACTCATTTAATAGTTTGCTTCGGTCAGCAATCATTTCATCGAAGAGTTTAGGATTTATATCGGCAGATTCTTTTAGCTTTTTCATTTTTTTGTCATAATTTGATTGCCATTTTTGGTTCTGAAAATGATTTGCCGTATGTTTGAAAACTAGTTAAGTACCTATCCACTAGAGCTGTAGCGAAGCGGCGGCTAACCTTGTTGTCGCGTCTCTTCGTGTCGGTAGTTATATTTCCTCGCACACCGCTCCGCTACCTCGCCCAGGTCTGTTGGACACTTACCCTAACCTTACGCAGGCTGTAAGACTAGGCTACCAGTACCTTATTCAGGTATTATAAAATAAAAATCAAAAATGCAAAAGCGTGAATATGTCTGTAAACATAATATGTCCCATACATTTGTTTTTGATAATATACTGGGTGGTCCATTTACTTAGCTACGGTAGCCTAGTGGTTCAGGCATGCGGCTGTCAAGCGGCGGTCGTGGGTTCGAACCCCGGCTCGTACCAATGAGTTTTTCGGAACTTATGTACGGAATATTTACCGTTAGCTTTTCGGTGAAGGAAAACATCGTGAGGAAACCGATCTAATCCCAATAAGGTCTAGTTTTCCCTCTGGGTTGGAAGGTCAGATGGCAGTCGCTTTCGTAAAACTAGCGCCTATGCCAAATCTTGGGATTAGGTGTCAAAGCGGACCCCGAGCTCCTTTAGGGGCATAACCGGGAACAACGCTAGGAGAATGATGACTGGGTGGTCCATTTACCCACCTACACATTGCGATGTCATGGCAACAAGATGACGGATTCTAGGTATTACCTCTTCACGTAATTGGCTCACTGTGTTTTCCATAGACAAACTTTTAGAGTTAGCTTGCTCCAAGGCTGCAGTCAATTGTACTATTTTATCTTCCTTGGACTTAACCTGTACATCAGCTTTCGCTATATGATCTTTTTTCTTGTGTTTCTCGTCTTTTAGTTCGTTTTCCAATTCCTGTAAAGCATAGGTAAATATGAATGAAGGTTGTTCCAAAAACCAGGCTTTTCACCTCAAAAAGCCAACACTATCTACGGTAAAACACCGGTTCCATGACGTATTTTATTTACATTTTTAGTAAATGTTTATCGTATTGTGTAAGCTACCTAGCTAGCTAATTGTGTGTGTCACGAATAAATATTTTTCTTTCTTTTAAATACTCGGTCGTCGTTTGCGTTTTATCCTCGATTGTACTGTATCCAAATTCAATATAATCCTCGCTTTGCTTTACTGTTGCAAGACCATAGGTTTTTAAGTACTGGTACCGACTTTACTATAGCTCCTTTATTATATGCATATTTCCATTATTATCATGCTTATATACTAAAGTCGGCAATAAAGTTTTAGACCGACTTAGTAGGTACCTATTAATTGTTCCACGAGTGAATAGATTACTTTTGAAGTAATGTGTAAGTACATGATTAAAATGATTGACGACTAATGATTAATAATTTCAATAAAACTATTTGGGATCATCCTATATGCAGCGTGACGTCAAATTGATGTCATCGGCATGAAAATTACGGGCTCTGGTCCTGACTGACTGACTTAAATCAACGCCCAGCCCAAACCGTTGAACCTAGAAAGCTGTTTATTTCACAATAGGTAGTTTAATTTATATGACTTAAGTGCCGCTAGAAAAGGATTTTTGAAAATTCCACCCTCAAGGGGGTAAAAAGAGGGTTGGTTTATATGGGGATGGAGTAAAGTTTTAAGTAAGAGACTTGAAACTTTGTGTATGGACTCCTTATTACAATACAAGAAAAGTAATTTCAGGGTTTTGGAAAAACACACCCATAAGCGGGTTTAATAGGGGTGCAAAGTTTGTGCGGGTGAAATTTGGTATAGAGATAGTTTGAGTCCCGGGAAAGGCCATAGAATAGTTTTTATCTCGGAAATCTATCCCTGAGCGGGTGAAAGTTTGTATGGGGCTACGATAAAAACGAGTTCCACGCGGACGGAGTCGCGGGCAGAAGCTAGTACTAATATATACCTTTGATCTTTTCGCAGCCGATATGAGTTGTTGCTCAGATTCTCGTAGTTTTCTCCGGAAATCCTCGGTTATAGCATTCATTTCTGTTAATTTTGATGAATTAGTTTGAAAACGCAGATGATTCGCAAATGTGTCGTTCTCACTTTTCCTGAAAATATCCTCAATTTATTAGAAATTACGGATATAGTTACTACTCAATCACTGCCAACATGACATGGCGCCTCATATGAACACTGAAAGCCAGGAAACCGCCTAGAGCACAGAATATGTAAGAGGGCGTCTACGCCGTAGTCGCTTTCCGCTACATACCTACGAATCTACGACGGGATCTGCTACGACCGTAGCGGTAGCGCGTAGCGATCCTTGCCTTCTCCTTTCTCATTAGCTTACCGAATGTCGGAACTTAGATTACCATAAAATAGTAAACATCGATAACACCGCGTAAAAGTATAAAATAACTTAACCGTTAACTTGCAGTCCACGATCTTACTAGATAGATTATTAAACTAACAGTAGGTACGTTCAGTTTTACTGTGACATTGTTTTCCTAATATTTAGTAGCATTTTTTCAACGGTTACTGTACGGGCTGCTAGTGCCACACACACCAAGTATAAAATGTTCTTTGCTTGATGATGTAATAATAACTCACTAATATAGTCAAAGTTAAACACTTTATTTATACCGTATAAAAGTAACTATAAAAGCACGATATTATGAATGATAATGCGAATGAGGACACGCGTGCTGAGTGTGGATTGTAAACGTGTACTGACGCGTACTTTAATGGTTTACGCGATCGAAGGTAATTTCGCTGAGATGGCAATGTGCGGTGTGTGGACCGTACAGTTACGTTAAGTTTACTTTGAGATTTCGTAATTTCTTTACCAGACACTACAAATTAAAATTGGTCATATCTACATATTATGGTATTGGTAAAGATATCTACGCACTTCAAATTTTCGTAAGCTTCATCTAAAAATCGCGTGTAATCCTCTCGGTTTTTATCCAATCTCCTTTGAAATTCATCGTTTTCGGCTTTAAATTCTTTAATCTTTTTAACAAGAATATTTTTTGTAATCATCTGGAATTCAAACAAAAGTAGGGTAGGATAATTAACCATTAAAACAGTTTTTTAATTAATTACGGACAAATCATCAAATTGTGAGATATCAAGCCAAGATACCTACTTACTGATGTACTTCTGATGTCTCCCTCGCTCTGTTTCTCTCCTCCTAAGTTTAGCAAGTATAGCTGTAATACCTTTTCTAGTGACCCAAGCCACTTTAGTTTTACCTAGATACTAACTACTAGCTAAGGTACAGGGATGCATTACAAAATGCAGCCTTAAGTATGCCTTTCCACCAGACCATTGGTAGTCTACGTTTCCCAGTGACTACTCAAGATTAACTTGGCCAATTTGCCTTTTGAACTCTCGTGAAATAATAGCCAAGTGTTTGTGAGCGAGTGAGGATAATATTAGATTTACTTTTTTCGTCATGACGTCCTCGAACCAAGTAATTATCTCCTTTCTACTGTTTAAAGTTTTTTCACACGTAACTACAATGTCGTTTGGTATGACATCTAACAAATGTATGTCAATAGGAGGAACCGTGTCCACTATTTCTGAAAGAAAATAAGTACAAATTAGGATAAGTCAAGGAAAAAATATACAGTTTGGTGTTTGTTGTGCTCGCTCAATTCCACGAGCGAAAATTTCACAGAATTAGCAGCAAACTGAGCAAAGCTCGAGCGCCAGTAATGCGGGAACTGTGTTGGAGCCAATAAAAAAATTAACGGCATGTCGAAGTAACTATAGCACACAGTGAATGCATTTGTAAGTTAAACTTGCATGCAAACTGGCATGCTGAAACTGCAGTCAAATAGAGCCCTGATCAGGGCAACCAGCATGATAGATTTTATGGTCATGTTAAACGTGACGATTTGAGCTATAAAATTTGCCATAAAACCTATCGCTTGTTGCAGGTCACGATACATGCTATTCACAATACCGTTAACTTCCGTCCCAGCACACAGCTGCAGTAGCTGCCCAGGGCCCAACTTGGAGACGTTCATGATTTTCAACTCCTCAGCCGACGGCAGGCACACATTCTGGCCCATATCTGATAACTCCTCGTAGCTTGTACGCAATATCGCGTACAATTCTAGTAGGCCTCGCTGGAAAGAAAATGGGATGAAGTATTTACAGAAAATCTATTTCACCGAAATTTTTACCTCTTTTCCCAAAGTTATTTGCTGCTAAAGGGAAATCTGTGTTTTGATTAATTACATCATTAAAAAAATCAAATGTTAAGGTCGGCAGGTACCTGTTTCTCATACAGCTGACGTTTTATACTTTCGAACTTTGCAATGTTCTCTTGCCACCTCATCCTTAATTGCATTCTTTTCCTGTCGTCCATAATGTACTCTAGAATAAGGTTGTATTTTAAAACGATGAAACATAAATCTAACATATAGGGGTAATTCATGGTCTAGGAGATACACTGACTACGTTCTAATTAATATATATATTTTGAAACACCGCTGCCAATAGGACTCTTTTGGAACCCCGACACGAAAGAAGGAGAAGAATATTCTACAATTTGTCTATGATTTGGATGCCACAAATGTGGCTGCAAAAGTCCATCTCAGATTGGCTTTATACGGTCACTGGTGGTTTATAATGGTGACTCCTGGTGTTTTTCACCGCCTATTTACATTTTATAAAGTATCTAAGGGTGGTATTCCACTTGTCGAAGATCTTTGTCCAATGTGTATTTGCATAAAGAGTGAGTGAGGTGCAATGCACATTGGCCAAAGATCTTGGATAACTGGAATACCACCCTAAGATAAAAGAAACCTAAGTATACCGGTCTGCTGGGCCTGAAGGGTGTGCCGCGGCCATATAAAACAAGTCCTATTGATATGGACGCTCCACGCCCCCCTCGTAGCGGAGCGTGCTCGCCAATCGTACACTTAAGACACAGATCAAAAGTCTCAAGTCTGATCAAGCGACCAGCGTACAAAATTCATACACGCATTCATACTTGCCAGTAAAAATCGTACGACGAGTTTTAAAGCTGTCGCTCTCCAAGTCTCCACACACTTACAGTTCGCCGAATGACGATCTTCAGGGGACCAGATGGTAATCCGCAAGTGTGCATGTCGACGGACTGCCCTGGTAAGATCAATCAATACATAGCTACAACCGTGAAAATTTAATTTCGAAGTTCGTTTATCTCAATCTCTAACAGCGATACGAACTTCGTAATACTAAATTCGTGGTAGCGCTGCAAATGTCTGCATCGCCGAGTGCCACTCACTTACCGTTTGGTGAAATCGTCCGTTCTAAACCTGACGATAATCTGATTGTGGTCTCATAAAATTGAGTTGAGGTGTATTGACTGATAGCTCTATATCGTCCGGTGAAATGTTTATTCGTGGGGGAGGGGCTGCATGATGATGCAATCAACTAAATTATGTTTAGGGAAAAATACTGTTTACCTTTTCGATGATTCGTATCGCTACGATGATCATTAGAACACACACTCATGTCCGTCGTATCTCGATCGTCTCGTCCTAATATACCTCTCTGTAACTAATTAATAAATATATTAGATAAATTATATCTACTGAATTTCGTTAACATTTTATGGAGATATTGCTAATATGTACTTATTCATTTTATGTAGTATCGTTAACAGGCTATGGAGCGCAGCATTTTAGATGTTAAGAGGATGGAGCGCAAACATCACGCTGCGCTCCCAAACACGCATAGCTGATGTTGGCGTAAAAATTCAAGTCGGACTGGGCCAGCAGTCACGTCCTGTTGCATGCATCCGGATTCCGGATAGGTGGGCTAGTATAGCCACCAAGTGGATGCCGCAAGGACGACGCAGACCTAGACGAAGATGACGGAAAGACTTTAGAAGCCTTCCTCGGCAATTGGGTGAGAGAAGCGCAGGAACGTGAGCATGGGAATCAAGAGCCCTTTGCCCAACAGATGGACACGCATATAGGCTAATCGTTAATACTTACCGGAATAGTTGTGATGGGTACTTTTATCACAGGTGTAGGAGGGCGAAACGGCGCAATCGTTTTCGGCCGAGTAGGAGGTTGCTGTGTAAATAATAAAGCAGTTAGACACACTTGACAAAAGCCTAACAAATTCCAATGAGATCTATATCCCCTTTGGGTTTAAAGTAATTTAGAGGATCAACCATCGCTAATAGTAGTGGCTGCCTTTTCTTGGGTCAGCTTTCGGATATAACCATTCCAACCAAGATAACTCCACTTTAAGAGGGCGATCTCTGCTGTACCATCGACAACACAGTAGACGATTCGTGAATCTCATTGGACGAACTAAAGTGTGTCTGTCTGTTACAATCATGCTTAAAACGCTGAACCGATTTAGATAAAAATTGGTATAAAGAAAGTTTGAGTCCCGGGGAAGGACATTAATAGTTTTATCCTGGAAAACATCCCCTAAGGGGGTGAAATGGGGTGTGAAAGTTTATATGGAGCTGCGATGTAAACGAGTTCCACGCGGACGAAGTCGCGGGCAGAATCTAGTTGTCTAAATATTAGGTGTTTCTACCTTAAGTGGAGCTTTATCTTTGCCCTCCGCGCGGTTTTGCTTCACTCCATGAAGCAGCTGTGACGGGTGCGCGGGCGACGGTCGCGAAGATGCTGACTTTGGCCGGGTTGTCTAAAATAATGCTTATTTACTCTTGGACGTATTTTACAGGTCGATTAGTCAGTGATATTACTTTTTTTTTTTTTATAAAGTGTCCATAGAGCAAAATATCTTCACTTATATATATGAAATTATGGAACAACGTGTCAGGCGAATCGTATTTTAAGGCCTTTTGGAATGAAATAAAATAGTTGATTGTTATTTTGGAGGTTTTTCGGTACCTTCAAAGTTGATTCATGTTGGTTCTTCAAGGTTGTCTGGAAGAGATCGCTTTAAAGCGATAAGACCGCCTGTTGTTACCATTATTTATTAAGGATTTTTTTTTGTAAGATGTTTCTCTCTTGTAGTGGTGCAATAAAGAGTATTTATTATTTATTATTATTATTATTCATCTATACATTTTAGATTATGTAATGCACAGTGAAACTCAATCTCACCTCACAACTGTGGCAATCTGCTGGTTTTTTAGGAGTGCGACGCCGCACTGAGGCAGGGGACACCATTTGTGGAATACGACTCTTTATACTTCCCCTTTCTATCTGTTTATAGTCTGGAACACCTGCCGTATAATCGATAAATGAATAACAAAGTAGGTACCTAAGCAATAGGTAGGTACTTATATGTTAGAGAACATTCATGCATAAAGTAAACTAGCCCCTAGATGACCCATATAAGTATGGCTTGTTTGGGGCATTACACGAGAATATCGTTTGAGTGTCGTGAATCCTACTCTCGGCTTAAAAATCAGCCAAACCCGAGCTTCATTCATTTTATTAAGGCCATGAATTGGAAAATTATGAGGATGTACTCGTACATAGTCCACCATCTACACCCAATTGCCCGGTTCATTGAGATTCCATTAATAGCCCCCTATTTACCCTGGCGGTGCTGTCTCTGTCCGTGTCTGTCCCATGACACGGGCGACCACAGCGCCCACCCCTTGCATATAATTAAATTGTCGAATGCAGGCAGTGTGGTATGGCGCAAATCATTCTTCTAGAACGAAATCACTTTTCTTCGTACTAGGCACAAATAAAAGACAAACCCACAAAAAAAAAAATGTTTGACAAGTCGAAAGCCTTTTGGCAAGTGTTGCCAGTTGGAACTTATAAAATTCTAGCTTTTATTTGAACCTTGCTATTTTAAGAATAGAGTCACTATTCGAGTAAAGTATTTATGAAACATGGCTTTTTCATTTCGATGCGTGGTGCGTGGCTAAACAATGAGCTTTATTGGACCGATGGGTAGGATAAGATCCGTTCTAGAAAAAATATACTCACTATACTTGTTTGGCGCTTCGGCATCACGCACGCCACTAAAAGGTTCGGACCCCATTGCCCTATGACCGGGAAAGCTACTTCAATAATACGTCCTTACCTTCAGTTGGAGATGATGGCATTGAAGCAGAAATTACGTGGTCGGTTCGCCTTGATTTCATATTCGTTTTATTTCCAAATACTGATAGTGTACGAAAATTTTGCCCTAAAGGCGGCCCGAAATTCTTTTCATGACATATTCACCCCTAAAAGAATATAGACATTGCTCGGTGGGTTACTTGACAGACATTATTTTAGCTAAACAGATATAAGACATGCCAGTACTTAACAAAAAGGCTATTTAAATGTATACCGTTTTTAAACAGCAGTATTTTATAAAGCAGCACTACATATATTGTAGTATGTAAAACTATATGGTAAAATGAATTACGTACAACCATTTATCAAAAGCATAAATCGCGCATTTTATCTTGCATACAGTCAAAAAGGCCGTAAAGTAACACAGGCCGGTCGTACATTGAATATGTTTGGTTTAATATTTTTTTTGAAATTTAGAACTTCAGTTTGACATGATATCTAAAAGATTTCATTGTACTGGAAAATAATTTATCAAAATTTCCAGCATTATTCTCCAAAGTCCTTGCGGACTACAAAATTGACCATCAGCAGCAAAACCAGCACTCGAGCGGTTTTCAGAATGACTACCACCAAGCCTATAAAGGACAAGCCTGGTAAGTTTTCCTATAAAGACTATCTAGACTACCGCCGCACTTGTTTCAAATTAAATCAGCAAATCACTGTAAATTACATACTTAAATAGGCGATTGCATCCATCGGTCACCGAATACGGGGTCAGGTTGCATGCAGCGACCAACTAAATGTAATTGCTGCTTAGTGGCTCTTTTATACGTTTATGTTTATACTGCTAACTAAGATGGAGGGGAAGCGAGGACGAGGAAGACATAGAATAAACTACATAGAGCAGTAATCGAATTTAAACTTTCGTGAGACATGTTGAAATATACTAACAATTACACGGTTCAGCTCACGTATTCAATGTCACTACGGGCGACATGTCAACACCGCCCGAACACTCATCCTGAAGAAGAACTCCCGAAGAGTTTGAAACATGTTGCCCCTAGTGACATTGAATACGTGAGTTGAACCGTGTAATTGTTAGTATTATTACATAGAGCAGCTCAAAAAAAGAGTTGATGTTAGGTCGTATCGAAATGTCAAAGAGGTTGCCTGGGATCGGAGTAAATGGAGGGCCTCTTAAATAAGTAGAACAGAAGATTGTTAACTAGCTATTTTTTTAGTTGCGCCCGCGCCTAAGCTGAAACCAAGACCTACGGCCGCGTCAATAGCTCGCGCCGCACTCAACGCCACAAACCGGATGCCTGTTCAGCAGCGCCTCGCTGCCAACAAGGCTCCGACCTCGCCAGTTTCCAAAGTATGTAGTCTTAATAAGGTACTAACATATTTATGGATTATTCAAGGCAACTTTAATTGTTCAGCCATTTAGGTGTCAACCAATTTTGTTTTTTTTTAATAGTTAAACTTTGAAGTGTCCAGCAGTGAGCTCTTAATGGCTCAACAGCTCAAGTCCGTGACCGTACCTACTCTGTACAATCACCATCATATAGTAGTACCAGCCAAAGTAGTCAAACATATCATAACGCATCCTTATTCCTGTTGACTGTACAGCGAAGTCGTGCGGTGCGATCTTTCTGTACCTTTAGTAAATTTCTGTGTACCTCTCTTGAAAACGAGCTATCTTCAAAAATAGGTCCACCCGCCAACCGTGTAGGTATTACTTAGTTAGTATAATACGATTATTACGTAGTGGACCACCCTGTACTTTAATAAATAAAACGAAATAACCAACATTATATTATGACTTATATATACATCTTGAAAATGCTTATTTAATGCTGATATAATTACACTATAATTTACGTTGAAATTAATTTCACTTAAAAGCATGGCGCGACTAAACTGAATGAAATTCTCAGAATTTATATACGAGTTAACTTTATTAAGCGTTTAACTTTATTAAGCATTTTCAAGACGAATATAAGTAATTTTATAATGTTGGTTAATTAATTTTATTTATTAAAATACTGGTGACAGGGTGGCCGACTATGTCATGTACCAAGTATTACAAGCAGGTGGGCGGGTAGACCTTTCTTTGAAGATAGCTCGGTTTCATGAGAGCAACACAGATTTTTTTAAAGGTATATAGAGGTACACAGAAGGTACCAAGTTATTACATACATTTGGTGAAATAAAACGTAAGTTTTGTACATATTACATAGGCCCACCCGCCATTCTGACGTCAGAATAGCGGATGGACCTATTTTTGAGGATATCTCGTTTTCAAGAGGTACCTACACAGTATTTTACTAAAGGTACACATAGGTACACAAAAGGTACCCAAAAATCTGTAACCATTTCATTGAAATTCCCGAGGTCCACCCGCCACGCCACCCTGACGTAGGTTCACCTTTGCAGGGTCAGAGATAGGTTGTTTGTTCTGACCCCGTATCATGGTCGGCCTTACTCGTATCACGCGATAAGTGACAAGATAGGAGCGTCGTCTCGTTCTATCGAACGATGTCAGCCAGTGACGGACGCTCTATCTTGTCACTTATCGCGTGATAAGGCCGACCATGATACGGGGTCTGAACTCCTCCATCCGTCCTGATGAGATCGTTCCTACAACGCCTTAGGCACCTTAGGCGCCTTAGGTTGAAGAATTTGGTGCCCGAACCGGATTGTTCTGATAGCTCAGTTGGTTAGTAGTGACCGGCCATGAATGCCTGTTGTGGCCGGTTCGAATCCGGCTCGGAGCATTAAATTTTTCAATTTTTCCTTTATTTAAAAATGTATAATTTCGTTAGCAGCGTAACTGCTTAATACAAAATTAATTTTGTTCGCATGTATATGATAAACATGTGTATAGATATTTGTGGCTGCTTGTTTGCCTAGATATATTTGTCTGTCATTGTACTGATATTAATGAACGTATTAGTACACATTTTAATGACTCTTGTTGATGAATGCACGCTATCTATCTTATTTTTGTATAAATTTCCTGTGTCAAGTCATAGTACTTACCTCGTTCTCTACTGTCACGCTAGGTGACGTGACGTGAGCGGAACGCGTGTGTTTGTGTGTGTAACATGTATAAAAACGAGACTTTTAATGCCGGGTGCAGGCCGCGGGCGGGTGTTAGGGCGTGGCTTAAAATACCTAATGTTGACGCTTGGCAGGACCTTAATCATTTATCACAAATTGCAGAGAAAGCAGAATGTCCAACGAAATTTACCTGCAACCGATACAAAGGTGAATACACATGCGGATACTAACATTCAAGAGATGGTAACAATCATAGATACCAAACCTGATGACGTCAAGATGGATTTCGAGGCATGTATAACTCATTGGTTTTAACACTTTTTGATTTGACTTGGGTGATGCTAAGTAAGTAAATGGAAGATATTTCAATATTTTAGGAGAGATCCGAGGAAACGCCGCATTATCAAGATCGATCAGCAGTATTAGAAAACTTAAAGGAAGAGTCACACTTAGCTATGGATATTCCCGTAGACTACAGCGAAGAACTAGTCGGTATGGGCAGTTTGTTTCAACTGTTGAAAGCGGATTTTTATCCTTTTCTAAAAGTTTGCATTTGTATATGAATCACATTATCATCATCATATCAGCCCAAAGACGTCCACTGCTGGACATAGGCCTCCCCCATAAAGTGCCAAAGTGATCGGTCCTGCGCCACCCGCATCCAGTCCTCCCGCGACCTTTACCAGGTCATCAGTCCACCTTGTGGGGGCCTACCTACGTTGCGCCTTCCGGTACGTGGTCGTCACCTGAGAACTTTTCTGCCCCAACGGCCATCGGTTCTATGTGCAATGTGCCCCGCCCACTGCCAATTCAATTTGGCGATTCGGAGGGCTATATGAATCAGATGGTAATGTATATTGTCTCCTTGCAGATACTATAGACATAGCGAGCACGCCATCAATAAGCCAGGCGCAGACGCCAGTAGCGAGCCGTCCACAAACACCTAAGAGCACTACTAGGCCGCAGCCGTCGGCCGCAGGCTCCCGGCCGAACACCCCCCGCAGCGCGCACGGCTCTGCTCGTCCAACCACACCCGTCAGTCAATCGACCACGCCGCGAAACTTGGCCCAACCCATTTCAAGCCAGCCAATACCACCTGAGCCTCTCGCGACGCCTGTTGATATCTTAGAATTGGACGATGATGCCATCAAGTCGTTCTATTCTGCGAAACAAAAGCAGTTCCATCAAATGAAGAAGGAACTGGATATGAAACAAGTATGTTATAAGATTTACCTATCAGTAACTGTCATAAACGTGTACTTACTCGTAGTTTCTAAGCCATGGTGCCACAATTTTCATTTCTCTTATTGGAATTTATATATCTGGCTGAAAAGTGAGACTCACACTTTGTCAGCAGGAGGTTTAAATTCCAATAGGAATAAAAAAGTTCTATTAGCCCACCGGTCTGGGTTTCACTTGGCCGATAGTAGAGGAAGAAAATTATGACTATATAGAAATACAACGAATATTGAATACAATTTCCAACTCAAACAATTAGTACTACTACAGAGATTTGTTTTCCTAACTTTAACTGATTGCTGCGCACTTTATTTTAGAAATCCCTCAGCCAGGCCCTGTACATTTCTGGGTGCACCAGCAGCATCGCGGGCCTAGCTAATGGACTATAATGACGCTCAACTAAAGGATTTCGTGACGTCTAGTGGGCGTCATTGGCCAAACGAAATACGAATTTTGATTAGACTCATTTATGCTGTTAACCTTTTGGCCGCCATTATTCACGAACTTAATGTGTCAGTGACACGCCAATTAATTTCCCACAAGTGTGAATATGTACCTTAGTTGAAAGCACGAAGGTAACTTTGACAATGTACGCCATAGCACCCGTTAGAGTTCTTGGCACCGGTGGACACGACAAGACTGTTCTTGGCGACCAAAGGGTTTTAATGGTATTTTGTGACACGTCCATGCTTTCCCAGCAAGCTGTTCTGGAAGCGTTCGACAACCTGCGCACCCTGCGCGAGCGCATGCCCGAGACCGTGTCAGGCGGTGGCGAGGGCGCGGCGCAGGAGTTACTGGTGTTCAACGTTGCCGACTGGCCGGGGGAGGAGTTGGCGCAGCTGTACCGTGATGTCGCCAATACCGACTATGATGGAGCGCTGCAGCTTATTGAGTCTGTGCATGTTGGTAAGTGTTTAATGCTGTTGGACTCGAAGGTCTTCTGGAGGCGCGAGAGCTGACACAGCTGAGTAAATAGCGACATTGTGGCCCGTAACAGTGAAGGCTCGATGGTAAATGCTTCGATGCTTGCCACCTGTTAGGGTGGGTTGCACCAACTTACGATTACAGACCCATCGACGTTGCTTGCGTTGCCCGATCAAACTTCTCACACTTTACGCACATTTAGAGTATACCTAAAACCGACGTTTAACGAAAACAGACTTTTAACGAAAACCGACGTCTAAGATTACAGACGGTTTGGTGCAGCCCACCCTTCGTACTTACGTTGTTCGCTGTTGGACGGTGGTGGTTACATTTCTCCAGCCAGCTGTCCTGCACTCCTGCGAGAGCCAGCAGGTAATAAATATAAATAAATGCTGGGGCTCAACGTGGCTGACTATACAGCTGTTAAAACTTTCCCTGTCACGGTACTCATTAATTTACCGTAACACTAGGGATAGGTATGCTGGCGATTGCCGTTGTGATTTGAATTCAAAATTAAGTAGTGTCCTATTTTGGTCACAGGGACCATTCACTTACGAACTTTAACGATAGGTAATTTGAGTTTGGTGTACATTTTCACTCTGTATTAGGCGGTTTAGACAACTATTAAAATCGAAATAGGATAAACGAACTCTAAAATTATACTGTATATCGTGTTTTTGACGAGATTACCATCAAGAGATGTTAAGATATTTTTGTGCTTGTAGATTCATACATATAATCTAGCCTATTTCCCAGAGGGGTAGGCAGGTGTCAGGGATTTCCACGATTCAACATTCTCTCCGATTTGGGCGGAAAAAGTTCAACTTTTCTCTCATACACTCTTTTTGTTAATCTTCTTTCATCCATCCTCTCTACATGACTGTACTTTCATTTTGTTTAATTATTATTTGTCCCACAGATGAATTCAATTTCAATGAAGTAGAATCCAAAGTAGTGAAGATTCCAGAGCAGTTCGCCGAATTGTGTCTTCAAGCATTTGCAGCGCGCCAAGAGCTTATAGACTGGGTCAAAGATCTTCTTCTGCATTCAAATAACGTAATTTCAATATTTGTGAGTTAATTATAATGGGACGATAACATTGGTCAGTCCGCCAGCGGTCAAATAACGGTGCAAAGACGATGGTATAGTCAGCTGCATTCGGTGTGAGACAGATGCGATCGCCTGTAATTATTGACCGAAGTAGTGGGAAAAAGGCGTCTGTTGGCCGTTAAGTCACGTTGCTTACGCTCGATAAAGTAAAACCTGTATGCTAATATGTAAGAGATGGACTAATGTAAATACGACGTTCATTGGCTGAAGTAGTTTGAAACAAGTTGCACTACCTCATTAGGCGAACGAAGCAGTGTAATTGCCGCTTAATGCGTTCGCCGAACTTGTTTTTAACTTTGGCTTATTAACGACAACGTATGCACAGTATTTAGTCAAACTGTTGCAAACAAATGCGGCGGACTAAATGTTGCGTTAACTCATTTTACTCTGCTGCAGCGGACTAAACAATGTATTCGTTCCATAAGGGTTCAATAAATATGTGTTATTATATATCTTAAAAATGTAGCCACAGGATTGCGGCGAAGGCGAAACGTTGCAGAGAATCACCAATTACAACTCCCAGGGGATTCAGCTTTGCGACGCTCTACGGGAACTAAAGGAACGGGCGGACAGTGCGGTGGATTCTGCCTCATACCTTTCTAAGTAAATATAAATCCCATTAAAAACATTCCATGCAATAATTTACTTCAAAAACAAAGTTTTAACCCGACTTCAAATTAGTACTCCGCCATGCCACGAGAACATTTCCACATTTCTTTTCCAATTTACCACATGAACTGATTTCCGAAAGCAAATGAGTTGATTATTATTATTAGAGAAAAAACCCAATGTGGGCCGATAATATTTGAGGACTTCCGTCGATTCCACCTTTGGCACTTCATTAGTTTCTATTTCAACGGAATCTTATCAGAATCTGTGACGTACTTTTGCACTTTTAAGTACATAATTGAGGAATTCCATAAGTCATCTATGGTCTTCATCATCAATTCCACTCCACCAAATTTATGATTTCCGGGTGTAATAAGAGTTATAATAGAAAATACCTAAATCACTACACGCGTACCTTATAGTACAATGTGATACAAGTGAGGTATGTTGATAATTACACCAGAGGCGGAATTATCACGCGAGCCGCAGGTGAGCGTGATAAGAGAGCCGAGGATGTAATTATCAAAGCTCCCGCGTTTCATACGACGTTTTTCAACACATTTTGCGAGGAAAAAAACCTTTTCATAAGATGAAAATTTTATAGGCCTGCCAAGTTATTTTCTTTACTTATAGATGTCAACAGGTTTTTACTCGCATGTTGTATACATCGCCAAGAATTTCCAGTGGCGTCCATTATATTTATCACTTTTCTAGTCACCACGATTCAACATTTTTGTTAATAACCAAACACGCATTAACAATGTCTGTGAAATAACCTATAATAGCGCGCAACAGTTTTTTTTCCTGAAAATTGCGCAGTGCGCGCGCATTAGATGAAATCTCTAAACAGCCAATACAAAATAAAATAAATATATTCGTTTTAAAATGTTATCTTTATTAATTCATGTAAAATGTTATCAAAAGTGAATTGTTTTACTAAATTAAACGTTTATATATCACTAGCTTCTGCCCGCGACTCCGTCCGCGTGGAACTCGTTTATATCGTAGCTCCATACAAACTTTCACACCCCACTTCATCCCCTTGGGGATGATTTCCGGAATAAAAACTATCCTATGTCCTTCCCCAGGACTCAAACTATATCTATACCAAATTTCATCCAAATCGGTTCAGCGGTTTAAGCGTGAAGAGGTAACAGACAGACAGACACACTTTCGCATTTATAATATTAGTATGGATATCCAAAAAGATATAGTCAATTAATTAACAAAAAGGATTTAATTTGTTTAGTCGAGTAAGAATCCATTTGCCGAGAATTAAAAAAAAGCGTACAGCTTTCTCTGTACAACCCGGTTAATTTAAGAATGCACCGTGTGCATGCATACATCTTGCTGCAAGGTGCCAACGTGACTTAATCGGGATATAACCATAACACACAAGTGTCGTAATGTTATGAAACACGCGTGTTTAATAGCCAGGATTATGAGCCTAAAAGCGACACAATAAGAGGTACGTTACGAGCAATTGTGTTGAATTTTTTTTTTTTTTTACATCAACATATAGAATGGATTTTCAGAATGGTCATAAGCTATATTGAACCCCGCGGGTTTGATTGCATTATTTTGTAATATTCGGGAGGCGCCGCGCAAACACGCGCTTATTTACAAGCTTTTATTTACTTTCACCTGTCCCGTTGTCTGTCTGTTTGTAATCACTAATCAAATCTTGGAAGTTAAATTAGACCCACTTCCCGGTGACCGAACGAGCTGAAATTCTAGGTATAAGTATAGTTTGGATGACAATTCAATATTATGGTACCATCGAGCTGATCTGATGATGGAGACAGAAGGTGGCCATGGGAATTCAGTACTTAACCGACGTACCCCCGTTGAGTTTGGGCTCGTTAGAATCGTCTCAATGAGTAGTTGATGATGGTGTACAGAAAAGTACAGCGAGCTTTTACCAAAAATGAAATTATTGACAGAAGCTTTTTTCTCATGAAAATGCTTACGTGTATTATGGTTTAGGCAGAAAAAAACTGTTTTCTGAGAAACAGAACTGTAATTAAAAAGGACACTACGAGTAAACTTGTGTTATAAGCTGGTTTTTGAACCTTAATGCAAGTCAATAAAACTCGCTTTACAAACAAAACGCACTTCAGTTGAGAAAATGTTTAGGTACCAGTAGTCTTTTGACTCGGTTACCTATTTGAAAAAAAAATACAAATCTTTGAATAGCTGGATCTTAAAAACTACCTATAATGCATACCAGTATGTTTTGACATCAATTCAGTCTTCTAAAAAGTTATAAAAACTACTTTTATTGTCCACGTCCGGAAGGTAATAGTACATACGTACCTATAGTCCAGGCAATATACTGACAACTTGTATGGAAAAAATGTCAATTTTGGAAATAATTTATAATAGCTTATTTTTTATGTAATACCGGATATATTATCAATTAAATAGTTACCCAGCGACAAAATCCGACAAAATTTCAGACGTCGAAAAAATGATAAGTTACTGGCTTCTAAAAAGTCAGTAAAAATATTAAGAATTTTGGTTCATTAACATTTTCTCTATAATATTCAAGATAAATCGTACAAAAAAAGATAATGCATGCTTCATTTAAATCTACATAATTACTTCCGGGTGAAAAGTTTGTCGGATTCTTGACTAAATCATCTTAGAATAACATTTTCAAATGAAATCAACCAAAAATAACGCTATTATAAATTAATGTTTTTCAAAACCGTATTTTGCCTGGAGTACTAGGGCAGTGAATTCGTGAATGCACCAGACCGCAGGTGTTTGTGGCCCAAACCGAAGGACATAAATATGCGATCTGGGGCCTTACGAATTACCGCCGGTGGTACACAAATTTAAGTCTTCTCCTGGGTGTGAAGGGAGATTTCCCGCTGCGCCCGTGGGCGGTAAATCTCACTTACCGCCCGGAGTGACGTACAAAAATATAAAAACTGAAGAAAATCAGATTTTTTCCAGTTTTTAACAATGATCCGGAAGGGCTTTCGAGGTGGCAAACTCAGCTTTGGCATTACCATTTAATCACTATCAACATATAAAGAAACCAGAACTAACTTCATTTGATGCAAGGCAACACCCCTTTTTATGTCCCATTTGCATGTACTAGTGACGCTACATACAATTCCGATCAGAAGGCCGCGGTTTCCCTCATAGGTACTCTCAATGTTCAGTTTGTAGTTATATACTTATCTAGACACGCGGCAGCGTGTCAAGCCAAGTTCAAGCAAAGGAACTAGCCAGCGCCGAGTGTAATATAATATTACACGAACCACTTGGTGCCACTTTTGACCCTTCTATAACTTAAAACCTCTTTAACGTAAACACATAAAACTGCGTTTAATTATATCCATAAGGATATCTAGAAGCCCAAATTTCATGAAGCTCAAACGGTTATAAAGATATGAAGGTCAAAAAGTCGTAAATTTTAGCACTGACTGACTCACTGACATATAGTACCTAAACGTAATCTACTTCCAGATGACCTAGAAGGATGAAATTTGGAGTCCAGCTCGGTAATTGTGTGTAAGCGTAGGAAAAAATCTAAAAATAAAAAAAATAAAAAAAATATGGGGGGTCCCCATATAATTTTTTTTTTTAATTGTAGCGTTGGAACCGTTATAAGCAGATATTTGAAACTATCCCAATATATGTATTATTATATTTGCTATATAACTAAAATATAAAAATAAAGTTAAGTCAAAAAATAAGTGTCCAGAAGTCAAATCTAACCTACTTTAAGATCTCACATTTTTAAATAACGGTAATCGTTATAGGTATCCAATAAAGCAAATACATAGAGTTTAATACTTGTTCATAATGTTATATTGTTCATATAAATACATATTTGGATTTTGCATACAACTTGGCACTCATTTAGATCTCCATTATTTTTGCGGCGAAGCCCACAGCCAAGCATAATTTTTGTATTGAACTTGGCTCTCCTTTTTTACATTTATGTTTTTGGTGGGATACATACATACATACATCAGCCTATTGCATTCCACTGCTGGACGTAGGCCTCCCCCAAGGTGCGCCACAAGACCCGCTCTCCCGTTTTCGCCCTCCAGTCACTACCACCTACCCTCCTCAAGTCATCAGTCCATCTGGCCGGAGAGCGTCCAACACTACGTTTGCCAAGCCTGGCCTCCGTTCGAGAACTCACTTACTCCACTGACCATCGGATCTGCGACAGAGACCACTGCCAGTTCAGTTCATATAATTTATACCTACATTATAACTAGGTGGTCCATCATAAAAAGTTATACACTGATTTGTTATCCTTTTCATTCAGAGCAAAAGACTTTCATAAATGGGTCCTGCAGGTATATTTATTATGTGTATTGTATACCCATTTAACTTTTATTTTTTAGGCGCGTATGGAGCGATCAAAGTGCACTGATTAGTGTTGGCAAAGTACTAGTCCGTGACGTAGCGCGCCTCAAGCATGATCTCCAAACCCAAGCGGGTGTTATCAATCAAATGCAGCAGTCTCGACTGCAACCTAACAATTTTTCTTTGGAGGTATGTAGATAACCCTGCCTGAAATGCACAATCAGTGGTCCTCATTTCCCATTTACCACCTTACAAATATATCCATACTAGTATAATGGCCTCATCTCAATGTCTATTTTCTGAGCAATGAATTCTCGAAATCAGTCATAAGTCATAACTCATACTTTGGGAAATGTTGACGTACCTATATAATTATAGTAAATTATTTCCTATAATATAACCATATCAGTGGCAATATAATCCTAGTAAGAGCATCAGTAAATAATTGGTGGTTACTGGTTAGTAACTGAATAAACACCTTGAAACGATTTACCCTATAATCAAATACACCTAATCATCATCCGTATTAATTTCTACAGGAGATTCGACAAGAATTAGAGGAAGAGAGAGCTACGAAAACTGCGCTGAAAGATAAACTCGCCCTATCGGAGAATCAGCATCGACAAACTCGCACTCGGGTTACCAAGATGGACCGGCACCTTCGCGAAGCAGAAGCGAGTATAGCTACTTTAACCGGCACAGTAAAGGTTCTTGAGGATCAGGTAAATTTCGATCCATTGAGTAGTTTGATATCACCTAGGCTGATTATATTCTGACATCATCAGAAGGAATTTCCTCCCGCGAACGCTTTGCCTGTAGACCGAGCTCACTGCCGTGGTTTCCCTCGGAAAACCAAGGGACTACAGAACAGCTACGGTAACCGCTTCCACCAAGCGCACCGTACACTAGATTGTCACCAACCTAGTATAAAATAAAAACATCCCATTCGCTCGTCTAATATCTTGTATATATATATATATACAGAGTGTTTTTTTTAAATGGGACAGTATGGGGAAATCCGAATCTAAAGGAGATAGAGGAAAAGTGTCCAAGGAGACATTAGGTGTTTTTTTATGTAAACAAATTTGGCTCATTAAAATTTTTGGTCAAGCGTGAGTTGTTCTTAAAAAATTATAAAGTTGGTCAATTTTTTTTTTGACGCGGGTCGGCTCTGTTTCATGTAAGGATTATTTCATTGTATGGAAAGAAAAAAATCTGAACAGCAAAAGTTGGTCAAATTTAATGAAAACTAATCTTCATACAATTGCAGTATTCGCCTTTTAATATTGTTGCAAGTGCCTAGTGTAAAAAAATATTTAAAATTATTCCATTTTTAAATTTCGATAATCGATAAGAGCTCCAGATGATTCAAGAGAAGAACATTTTTTTTAATCTTCGTAAACATCATGGCACGCGATAGTCTTGAAATTATAAAAAAAAGAATTCAAATTTGGAACGTAAGTTATTTCTGCAGCTGTGATTTTGTTTCCAATCAGTTCATGCTTGTAATTTTATTCATCATGGCGTTTTTCTTATGGTTACCTTAAGGGTCGAATTTATGAATCCCGATACAACTCCGTACAAGAATTAAAAGATGCTGTTTACAACACTTTAAACACAATTCACCATAAGTCTCTGTTAAATGCAACTAGAAGTGTCTTGAAGCGTGCTCGTACCTGCATAAGACAAGACGGCGGCCACATCGAACATTTACTCAAGTAATAAACCAACTGTATGAAGATTAGTTTTCATTAAATTTGACCAACTTCTGCTGTTCAGATTTTTTTCTTTCCATACAATGAAATAATCCTTACATGAATCAAAGCCGACCCGCGTCAAAAAAAAAATTGACCAACTTTATAATTTTTTAAGAACAACTCACGCTTGACCAAAAATTTTAATGAGCCAACTTTATTTACAAAAAAAAACACAATGTCTCCTTGGACACTTTTCCTCTATCTCCTTTAGATTCGGATTTCCCCATACTGTCCCATTTAAAAAAAACACTCTGTATATCGTCACATTGGGCATACTCACTGTTCGTGTTCTATGTTATTCAATCCGTAATGACATTCGTATTTGAAACGTCCGAATAACCAATAGCCAATCAGACGAAAAATAGAATAAACGAAAACATTGACCAATTATGAAGTGGACGAAGGACGGGTCCAAATGGGGTTAGGAGGTCGAAAAATGTATGAAATGAGCTTAGATGTTCCAAGTTCCAATTTTCCTTTTTGATTACCGGAGAACTAATAACTTACTAACTCAACGACTTTGTTGTTACCAGTCCCGCCAGAGAGAGGCACAACTGGAAGCTCGAGCTAGAAAAATGAAAGAATCTCTGAAAACTGGTGAAGTTGCTAGCGCTCATTTAGCGCAGAAACGTGATGCTTTACAAGCCGAGTAAGTATTATCATGGTCGGCCTTATAACATGATAAGTGACATGATAGAGCGTCCGTCACTGGCTGATACCGTTCGATAGAACGAGACGACGCCCATATCTTGTCACTTATCGCGTGATAAGGCCGACCATGATTCGGGGTCTGATTGGAAAACATACTTTATTTATTTCAATTTATTGCACCAACCCATAAAAAGAGGTACTTACAATTGGCGGACTGAATGCCTTTGACAGTGTATTTTTGGCGTATTCGGCACTATAACACGCGACACTTTTAGATGTTCTTGCCGTCGCGAGTCCAGTCCAGTCCAGTGTTACTAATATAACTGAAATCTTTGCAGAGTAACAGAACTGAAGGACCAAATTGAAAAAATGACGGCTCAATTTAACTCCACTATTAAAAAGTTGGAGAATCAATTGAAGGAAACTAAATCTGCTCTGGAGGCACAGAGTCAGTTAATTCATAAAAAGGATATAGAATTGGCGACGGCAAGAGATACTGCTATGGCAGAGAGCAAAACCACAATTGAAAAACTCACAGCTAGAATAACCGAGCTTGAAACTAACACCAGTATGTATTTAATAATTCTTTGAATTTATTTGTACACGCCCGCGTTTTACATAAAATCCAGGCAGAGCCGGATGAAATTTAGCTTATGTCCATTCCGAAGGTCCTACTTACTAGTGTAAGAATTTTACTAGTAAGTACGAGTATATATACATTAGATGTGTAGTTCTTCAATATAATAGTACACACAGTTCAGTTTCATACAGAGAACAAATGCACAGGAAAAAATAAACCGTGATCGTCTTCAGACCAATCCAGGACTCGAACCTGCCCACCTATATTGCCGGTACAGTGCCCTACCAACTAGGCTACTCAGACAATGACCATGACAGCGTATATTTGCCTTGTATTTGCCGCTGCTACTACTAGCAACATTTCTGGATTTACTTGAAAGGCTCACAGCCTTTTCGCCATATAATAGTATAGTTAAATTATATGTTAGTCATAATTTTTACAAACCAAAATGGAAACACTGGTCATGAAGGCCAGGTTATGACATTATACTCTATGATGAAGGCCACTCGTCGTTGCTGAAAGATATGGTTGTGCCAGTTTAAAGTTTAAACCTGTAAAGTTATAACTTGTAGCTTATACGTCATATTATATTGTGATTTAATCGCAAACGTTGTAAACATCCGTTCCAGCAAACAAGAACGATCAAACACTTACGAATGTACAAGAAATGGAACTGGTGTCTGAACTGCAAGCAACGAAAGAGGCCCTGCGAACGCTCGAAGAAGAAGTAATAGTGTACAAACAGGAAAAAGTTCGATTCCTGGAAACGCTTTCAAAGATTGCTGTAACTACCCTTTCTCCAGAATTAATATTATCGTTTTGATCACTTAAGAAATATAGACTTTCTTTTCAGTCCTTTTTACCACCTGATACATACCTTTCTGGTGAATCTCAAGGTGATGATAGTCTCAAAATGTGTCGTTTCCAGGCAAAAGATATCGATTTGTTGGTAACTAATAAGGACGATTTTTAACAATATCACATACGTCGTGTGATGTGGGGTGTAGAATAGCACCATCCCCTTTCTTCTTATGGGTGTCGTAAGGATCAACAATGCAATAGGATTGAAATTTGTTGTGGGCGACGAGCCAACAACCTATCACTGCAATATCTATAATTATTCCATATCTTCCCATTTTAAACTCACCATTGTTAGAAATGGCACACAAAATTTAAATGAGCTCTGCCTGTCCCTCTCAAAAAAACAGGCGTGTATTTATGTATGTATGTTCTTTCGAATGTTGATACTGACTACCAACAAAGCGGTACCGTTTGCCCAGGAACGACACAAATATCCTACTTAACTTCCAATCGTAATGGGGAAAAAAAATAAATGTCTGTTTTAGAACTCCGACGACAAAGTAGGGATGCAACAGAAATTGGCGGCGGAACTTCTCAGCAAAGAGGAGATTATAGGCAAAATGCAAGTTCAAATGAGAAATTTGACCAGGAATGACAAATTGTTGTAAGTTTACGGTATAGTATGGAACTATGTACTTGAAAACATAGATAAATAGGGATTTTTCAATTTTGATTTCAGAGAACAAAAAGTCGTCCAATATGAACAGTACATTAACAATTTACATGCACAAAAGGCTGGAGCTACTAATTTAGAAAATTCTAATGATCCAAATTTCCAAGAGTTTGAAACAGAGGTGAGTAGCCACTAATTCACAGGCTGCGATGAGCCCCTGGCGCTCTAGGCTGCAGGATCACCGATAAGTTAACCGCAGCAGGCGGACAGACTAATTTGAAGACTATAGTCGTTGGCAAAAGTACTTGAAAACAAGCTCGGCGCACGAATTAGGCAAACGAAGCAGTGTAATGTAAAAAATAACCACTTTAATGTTGTAGATCCTAGATTTGAAGATGAAGCTTCTTGAAGAAGCTCACCGGAACGTGGAACTGGCGGAAGCCCTGTCCCAGAAGGAACATCAACTGGAGCAACAGGACAAGACGTCACGAGCCCAGGCAAGAGTCATCAAGGTGACATTAATAGAAAATCTTCTGTTATCAATCGATTTTCGATTTGTATATAAGTACACCTATTTACTAGGTAGAAGGAACTGCAAGCTGTATCGTGCTAGACCTGCCTTACGCATATTACTATTTTAACCAAAAAAGAGTCCCACTGCCGGCTAAAGGCCCCTAGATTTCTAATTATCCTTACTTCACATTTATCATTGCCAATTCTGGCCAGTCCCTTCACTACATAGTATAAAACAAAGTCGCTTCCCGCTGTCTGTCCCTATCCCTATATATAATAATAATAATAATACATATTAGGGGACAATCTTACACAAATCGACCTAGTCCCATAGTAAGCTCAATAAGGCTTGTGTTATGGGTACTAGACGACGATATATTTAATAGATAGAAATACTTAAATACATAGAAAACATCCATGACTCAGAAACAAATATTCATGCTCATTACACAAATATTTGCCCTTACCGGGATTCGAACCCAGGACCTTCAGCTTCGTAGGCAGCGTCACTACCCACTAGACTAACTGGTCGTCATTTTTTTTATTAGATGGAGCGACTCAAGAGGAAGGTTTATATGTGACGACCGCTTTAGCCTAGTTGGTAGTGACCCTGCCTACGAAGCAAGAGGTCCTGGGTTTGAATCCCGGTAAGGGCATTTATTTGTGTGATGAGCATGAATATTTGTTCCTGAGTCATGGATGTTTTCTATGTATTCAAGTATTTATTTATCTATATAAGTATGTTTATCGTCGTCTAGTACCCATAGTACAAGCTTTGCTTAGTTTGGGACTAGGTCGATTTGTGTAAGATTGTCCCCTAATATTTATATTTATTTATATTTATGTATAATATAGTACCCGTGCGAAGCCGGGCGGGTCGCTCGTTGAAATATAAATGGTCCCGCCATCTAGTCGGTCGGCCACCGCATTGCCAGCGGTTGCCACATTTTAGCTATTTTAGCCTACTTCAGTGAGTGCGTACGAGATACGTGACCAGCCCAGTCCCATTTGAGCTTGACAGTCTTGGACTCCAATTTCGACAATCAACGGAATCAGTTGAAACGTGGTTCCAGGGGTTTTATTTTTAAAGTTATTTTGACAACGGGTTTATTTTGAATTTTGTATTGCTGGGGCGTGGCAGGTGCGAGAGGAGCTCATCAACATGCTGAAGAACAAGGAGACAGAACAGACCCGTGAACTCTTAGCGTTGCAGCAGGATCTCGAAAACAGAATGAAAATTGTAGACGAAGTGAGAGATGTTATGTTTTTATTATTGCACTGAGATTTTTATTATTATTGCATGCATAGACTAGACAATAACAGCAATAAATGTACTTAAGTGGCAATTACATTAAGTCAAAGAGCGGCAATTACACTATCTTGACGCAATAGTTCAAAGACGACGGAAGTCGGCCGCATTCGGTGACCGACGGCTATTTATCGTAATAGCCTATTTATGTGACCGCAGTAGGTGGACAGAGTAATATGAAGTCGTCAGTCGGTGGCCGAAGTAGTTTAAAACAAGTTCGGCGTCTGCATTAGGCGAACGAAAGAGAGTGGGTAATCGTCGGTCTCCTAAATTGAAAACTTTGAACAGTTTCCAAGCTCCCAGTTGCAAATTTTTCCCTCAGGAGATTACAGGATTGAGGATTGGTAGCATGTAAGCAATGTAGAGAATGTTGCCATGAGTCTAGAACTGAGACTTCTCATTATATTCACGTACCTACACACCTCTTAATAGTTTTAGTGGCCAAGAGCCTGCATGGCCCCTATTCGAGTATGGGACGAATTATTTGTCGGGCATAAACGCGATCATGCTATCTAGGCTGACAAGTGACTTTTGGTGTAATAGCTTATGTATGCCACAGGTGAACAAGCAAATCTCAGCCAAAGCGCTGGAGATCCAGGATCTCTTCACGACTTTGGAGAGCAAGCAACAGCAAATACACCGGCTGGAGAGGATCGTGCTAGCCCTAGAGGAGCAACAGCGTCGTGCGCAGGTGCAGCGCACGAGACACGAGGAAAAGATCGCCACGTTGGAGAGAGAACTCGCAGCAAGCTGTCGCCGGGAACGGTGAGGTCACATACTACGTGAGAGGTAGGGTTGTGTTGAGTCCTTCAATCAATAAAGGGTCGATGACGCGCTTTTGATCGTTCATCTGTAATTGCAATCGTACATAGGCTACGGTGTCTGCTGGTAAGGTAGACCTTATGCTTGTTTGCCAACGTCTTAGTACCTATAAAAAAATACTACGTAATACAGTAGCATACAGTAGCTTAGTGACGGTCGTGCAGGCGCGACGCACGAGGCACGAGGCACGAGAAGATCGCCACGTTGGGAAGAGAAACTGTCGCCGGAAATGATGAGGGATTATAAAAGATCTGGTCACGAAGAACAGTACTCGTTAAAAACATTTAATATGAGGAAGTGAATTGCCACATTTTCGGTTCGGGCGCTTCGCCAGCCGCTGCCGCAGCACGCTCGCTTCGCTCGCTCGGCTCGCGCGCTGTAGGGTCACAGTACACCTAACACTCCTCCTCGCTTCGCTGTCGTCGTACCTACACCGACCTGCCTTAGGTATTACGTATTGTGTCATTCTGCGTAGTAGCAACTTAGTCATTCCGCGTATAGGTTAAAATACGTATTGGTCATAAAGCGTATTGATCAATTTACGTATGTCATTTTGCGTAGTACCTAGGTACTTTGTTCATTCTACGTATTGGTCAATATGCGTAGAGGGAATTGACTCCTCCTGTTTGCGGTGGGGAGTGTAACGATCGGTATAACAAGTTTCGTACAAAAAGTGTTCGTAAAGTATACAAGTCTTTTTCATTTTTAGGGTTCCGTACCCAAAGGGTAAAAACTAGGGCTCCCGCTACACGTGTTAACCCGCCCGCCCGAATACCCGTGTTCTTAAGCCCGCGGTGCTAAGCGCCCGTTCTACACGGACACGCCCGAACCCGCCCGGTCCGCGGGCGGGTACCCGGGTACCCGTGTACCCGTACACACGTACCCGCGGGTTCTAATTACACGCGGGTTCGGACCGTCCGTGGCCGTTCGAGTTGAGGCAAATAGAATATAATTATTTCATTTTACTCTATTGGCATTAGCAACTCTATGGGTTTGGTGTGTATGATGTTGTTTTATATTAGGTATGTGACAAAAGAAAACATCGCAGGAAGCCCATGTTTACTCTATTGCGTCATAATCCTACTAATATTATAAATGCGAAAGTTTGGATGTTTAGATGTTTGTTACTCAATCACGCTTAAACGGCTCAACCGATTTGGATGAAATTTTGCACGAAAATTTTAGCCTGGATCAAAATATAGGATAGTTTTTCGAGAGAAGTCGCGGGCGGAAGCTGTATAAACCTAGTATTTTATTTAATGATTGCCCAACAAAGGGCACGCAAACTGTTTAACTTTTATTAATAGCCGCTTAAAGATATGATAGCTTAACTAAAAGAGTAGGTAAGTAGAGTCAGCCAAGAAAGTGTTCTACCGCTTTTCGACTTTATTGCATGCAAAATAAGGTCCAAAAGTGGTAGACCACTTTCTTGGCTGGCTGACTACATGAGAACTATTTAATTTTAACGGAGCGCTTATTGTATTGTACAGTCGAGGAAATTTAATGTTTAGCACTTTTGATCCTTAACGTCATTCAAATAGAGTTGACATTTGCCAATCCTTAATTTACTTCGACCGTACATGCCATTATGATTCTAAATAAGGGACTGAATGTGGTATCGAAATTAAGGTTTTTAATTAACGGTACTTAATAAAGGTATTGCAAGGTATACGGTTTTAAACCGTACCTTTACTCACGAGGTTGAATATGAGCACCGAATAAAGGCACTGAATCAAAACGATACTTGCAACATTACTCTGCGTACGATACCTATATAAAGGATACAGTAATCATTTTAAAAGAAAGGTAGGAAAACGATATTGTGACAATTTGCTACAGCTTCAAAGTTTACCGTTATCATTATATAATACAAGTACTCGAACAAAACGATATTGCGACAATTTGCTACTGCTTAAAAGTATAGCGTTATCATTTTAAAAAAAAATTGCTTCTGCTTCAAAGTATACCGTTATCATTTTAAAATAAAGGTACCTACTCAAACAAAACGATACGTTAACTTTTACGTTACCGATTCAAAGTATGCCGTAATTATTTCGATATCGGATAACGGTAACGTAATTTAAGGGTATAGTATATCCGAAACTAGAGTAAATTCTATCAAATGAATGCAAGCAAAAAACGATTTTGTGCTCTCATAATAAAGTAGTTTTCTGCTTGCGTTTTTGACAGGATTTTATCTTGCAATTTCGGGCGTACATCGTTGATGTAGTTTAAAGAGGTAAAAATAATTTGCAGTAATTGCAGCAACGAGATTATAATTTGTATAGGCATTGTCAGTGTCTTGCAACTTTTTTTGGATAAACCCAAAATTCTTAGCGGGTAAACTATTGATAAACAAGTCGTTGAATTCCAAAGCAATATTAAGTTTTATGCGTTTGCGATAAAGTCGAAATTTCAACAAAAAAATGGAGGCTAATTACTTACGTCTTAAGACTCCTGAGTTTCCTTTGTTTGTTTTGTTCGTCCCCTGTCGGCGAAAAGGGTTTTATGGCATTACTTTCAAATAGGCACGAACTTCATCGTTCTAAAGCAGGTAATAATTCTTTATCTGTTATCTTCACCGACCTGAGCTGTGGTGTTTTACCGCTGAACGGATATATTAGGGAGGTGGAAGGGGTCACACAATACTAAATAGTTTTAGGTATGCAAAATTTAATAAATGCAGTAAAGTTGTGTGATTTGCAAGTTGCAGAATATTAATTAGCAAGCAAATAAAGATTAATAAGAATGCCTGAGACTTGGCTCTACGAAATATCTAACATTTTTTTAAGGTAGAAGAGTTTTGAGACTTGGCCTCTTTTTTCCATGAAATGTTTTTTATGGGATATTACTATCATTTAGTACATTTGGTTTAGCTATTTACTATGCTCGCCTCATTACAATGATCTGCAATAAATATTTATACCTATGTTATTGTTCAACAGTTGTGATTAAAAAAAATTACATCATTTTCTCGCGATTTTCTTAGTTTTTTTTCTGTCAGATACTGTAGTGTTATATTTAATTTGTGATATTGAGAGTTCGTAAAGGCCCACACAATCTGAAATAAATGTGACCAATTCTTAATAGATACATGCTTTTTAATAACTGATTCCTTCCCTTTGTGAGGTTATAAATAAAAGGTCGTGCTAATCTCGTCATTATTTCTAACATCTACAATAAGAGCTGGTAACTATTCTGGTCCAAAACCAAAACTAGATTAATGCTACTACATTACTTTTCACATTTTAAGCTCAAATAAAAATCTTATTTTTCAGTTACCAAGCAGGCATTGTATAAACACGGTATATTTCAAATTTCATTCAATTTGAATCAGTGGTTAAAGAATTACAACCAGTCAAAGTTTCTAAATTTTGTCACTCACATACACACTGACCGATCAACAAAAGCGCTAATTTAGAACAAAATTAGTGTTAAGTGTTTGAATCAAGGTAAAACTAAAATATTTTGCAAATTTCGGTCCAGATTTATAATCCGCATAAATAACTTTGCCAGCCCATATAAATATATAGGAATACTAAGTTACATTTGCAGTGAGTGGGAGAAAAAATTAAAAAGCAAGAATGAGACTGCAATCATATAACACAATAACCTACACAAAGAAGTGAGATGCCATAAAAAAACATTCAATGTAAAAAAGAGGCCACGTCTCGAAATTCTTCCACCGTGTGACTTGGCAATCACACAATGCTGCATAGTTTTAGGTGTGCAAAAATCCATAAATGTAGTAAAGTTGTGTGATTACCAAGTGGCAGAATTTTATTTAGCTAGCAAATAAAGAAAAATAAGAATGCCTGAGACTTGGTACTACGAAATATCAAAGTCGACGACCGCTTTAGCCTAGTTGGTAGTGACGCTGCCTACGAAGCAAGAGGTCACGGGTTCGATACCCGGTAAGGGCATTTATTTGTGTGATAAGCACGGATATTTGTTCCCGAGTCATGGATGTTTTCTAGGTATTTTAGTATTTATTTATCTATATAAGTATGTTTATCGTCGTCTCGTACCCATAGTACAAGCTTTGCTTAGTTTGGGACTAGGTCAATTTGTGTAAGATTGTCTCCTAATATATTTATATTATATTTATATTTATCTCACACAACTTTTTAGGGTGGAAGAGTTTCGAGACTTGGCCTTTTTTTTACATGGAATGTTTTTTTTATGGGATAAAACTTACTAGCTTCTGCCCGCGACTCCATCCGCGTGGAACTCGTTTATATCCTATGTCCCTCCCCCAGACTCAAATCTCTATACCAAATTTAATCTAAATCGGTTCAGCGGTTTAAGCGTGAAGGGGTAACAGAAAGACACAGGCTTTCACATTTATAACAGTATGGATTCGTACTTTTTTTTAAATCTGAATTTGAGAAGGCGAACTTTACGTAGGTACTTTGTTATAATTTGTTACATTTATTAATCTGCTATTTTTATTCACAAAAAAAAGATGTTATAATTGCAAAGCTACGAACACTCATTTAGTACTTGTATGTACATTCTTAGAACTACGGGATAGTTCCTAGCTTCACACCTCAAGGACGGGTAGTACTACCCGCGTGTAATTAGCGCACGGGTACCCGTGTACACGTGTACACGTGTACACGGGTACCCGTGCGCTAATTACACGGATCCGTTCGGACCGGTCGCTTAAACCCGCGGGCGTGTTACACGGGCACGGGTACCCGACACGAATACACGAAACCCGGACACGACCGTGAGCCCTAGTAAAAACGGGACCCTATTACTAAGACTTCGCTGTCCGTCTGTCTGTCTGTCACCAGGCCGTATCTGAAGAACCGCGAAAGCTAGACAGTTGAAATTTTCACAGATGATGTATTTCTGTTGCCGCTATAAAACAAATACTAAAAACAAAATAAAATAAATATTAAGGGGGGCTCCCATACAACAAACGCGTTTTTTTTGCCGTTTTGTCTGTCGCCAGGCTGTATCTCAAGAACCGCGATAGCTAGACAGTTGAAATTTTCACAGATTATGTATTTCTGTTGCCGCTATAACAACAAATACTAAAAACCAAATAAAATGAATATTTAAGGGGGGCCCCCATACAACAAATGTTTTTTTTTTTTCAGGCTGTATCTCAAGAACCGCGATAACTAGACAGTTGAAATTTTCACAAATTATGTATTTCTGTTGCCGCTATAACAACAAATACTAAAAACATAATAAAATAAATATTTAAGAGGGCCTCCCATACAACAAACTTTTTTTTTACTGTTTTTATAGATAATGGTACGGAACCCTTCGTGCACGAGTCCGACTCGCACTTGGCCGGTTTTTTATAATAAATTACCAAATGAAAATTTCATTCAGACTAGAGATGGGCCGAATACAGACTTTGCCGAATACGAATATTCGGCCGAACATTCGGTTCAGATCTTACCCAACCGAATATTCGGACGAATTATTCGGTAAAACTAAACAGGTTTATGCAGGTCCGCGCGGCTCGCTGAGCGCGAATTTGACCCCTCCCCTGCTCGCCACCCGCTACCCGTATTGGCCCAGCGAGACGGCCGGCCAGCTACTAAAAACCGAATAATTACCGAATATTCGGTTGATCTCTAATTCATACGCATAGTACCAGAAACGCAAATTACCTTATAAGCGGATGACCAGATGTGCATTCAGAGTTGTGACATATTTGAAATACTTGTATTTAAAATACAAATACAAAATACAAAATACGTATTTTGGATTTTATACTTAAGTACTTTTTTTAAAAAGTATTTTGTATTTTATTTGAAATACTATTCGAGACGTATTTTGTAATTGTAAAATGGTTTGTAAAATACAAAATACTTTTTTATTCTTAGCTTCATTTTTCTAAAGCATTCCGCGATTCAGTAAAAACAAAAAATGGCCACTAGTGGCGCAGCAGCTTTGAAAGTCTATGCGCAAAATGACAGATGAAACAAAACGCATATAAAACCTGACCAATAATATATGAGGGACCCCTCTTGACAATCGTCAAAGTCACTGTTACGTTTTGCAGTGTTGGCAGCTATTTCATTATTTCTGTGTTGTTCGCTCGAAATGTCTTTAAAAAAATGCCAAAACAAATTGTATTTAAACAATATGCCGTGTAATATACGGCAATAATACGTTATTTTAACGATTCGTATTTAAGTGATTATGAATGTAAAATGTATAAATGACAAATAAAAATACAGAAAAAGAAAAATATATTTATAAAAAACCGGTACGTAAACAGCACTACAAAAAAGATGTCATTGTAGGCATTGTGGCAAGTATGTAATATAAATATAAGCTTCGATCATATCATAAGTTAATTTGGTCGTTTTGTGTGCTAATCCTTTACCACTCAAATTATCAAGTGAATGGGTCAGCGATTCGGCAAATGGCCACTAGAGACGCTGCAACTTTGAAAGTTTATGTGAAAAATGACAGTTAAAACAAAATGAACGTTATTATCTGTGAAACATGGTGTTACGCTTCGCTTTTTAACGGGAATGACTTCGATTTTGTTTCGATTACTTTTTGAAAGTATTTTATTTGAATAAAGTATTTTGAAAATACCTATTTTGTATTTAGTATTTAAATACAAAAAGCAAAAGTATTTTGTATTTTGCATTTGAAATATCAATTTAGAAAAGTATTTGCATTTTGTATTTAAATACTTTTTTAAAAGTATTTTGTACATCTCTGTGTGCATTTCGCAAACTACCTGATACGCAGATACGCGTATGACCAGATTCTGTTTCGGAAATTACCAGATACGCATAATGCCCAGATTTTATTTCGCAAATTACCAGATACTCATAATGCCCAGATTTTGTTTCGCAAATTACCAGATACGCATAATAAGTGCTAGACGAAATAAAACAACATGTGATATTATTAGGCTACTACTTTATAGTCTATAAAAATTACAATCATAAAATATTTAACAATATTCCACTTAAATTATGTATGCACACTGCTTGCGTAAACCTAAAAGAAAACATTAATGTGGCAGATCTTTTTATTTATTAGGCTTTTTACTTCTTCTTTTGGACTGGACTTTTTAGTATGCAGATAGTTTAAAATTATTTGACACTGAAAGTGCTCGCCGCGCCGCTGCCATTCCGCTCTGAAGCGGCCCTAAATGTCTATACGGGAATGAGCAGGAGAATTTGGATCACCACCAGAACCATAGTGTATTTTACAGTACATATGGTGCTACTTTCCCGCACTAGTGCGGAAAGAGCACTTTTCTTTCATATGTCGAAACTTTAAAGAGCCATATGTACAGTAAAACGTTGTACGATACACGTGCGAATAGGTAATTCGCAACTCGTGTCGATTTAAAACACTCCCTTCGGTCGTGTTTTAATTTATCACCACTCGTTGCGAATTTCCTATTTTCGGCACTTGTATCGTAAATAATTATTATGCCACACTAGGCCAAAAAGTGTGTTTTTTTCACACGCTACGCGTTTGGATAAACTCATTTTTTGGCCTAGTGGTGAAATGTACACGATTTTATACACAACACGGTCCGTAACACCGTAACACAGACCTTTGTTTTACAGCCCTAGTCATGTAATGTACTATTTCCTTCGCTAGTATAGGCATCGCCACGAGAGTTGAGGTGAATGGATTACTCAAACAGCTACATAAACTACTTTTTGCATAAAAAGTAGTAAATTAATGGAATGAGTTCGGAACGGAATTCTATACTGTGCAGTTACTTACCCGCTGCACAGTATAGAAGAATCCGGCTGCTTGCTTCGCACGAATTTAGTTATAATGGGGCTCACCATTCCCTACACAAGCTCTTATTGCGTAATAATAATTACTCCTTTTCGTTGGGCAGTCGTGTAAAAAAGTGTCCAGATATCTCATTTTGAACTATATATATAAATATCTGTACGTGCCTTTATGGCATTGACAATATAGTCCTGCACATATATTTAAGTCCTAATTTATGTACGGTCGAGGAAATTGAATGTTTGGCACATGTCAACTCTATTAGAATGATGTTAAGGTCCAAAAGTGCTAAACATTCAATTTCCTCGACTGTACATTATATTAATACCCCTGCCTGACTGTTCGCGTAGCTGGCTGTACATTATAGCCGACTGTACCCTTTACCTGATTGTTCCCTTCGTTGACTGTATCTTATAGCTAGCGTACCTATTTAAAACCGGTATGTGACCATTTATTTTTATTCTTTCCAGAAAGTTCCTGTTCTTCTGAGTGAAACATTGCCGTGAAAGTGCTGTTTAAAACTGTTGTGGAATTAAACGATGAAAATTCAAAGTTAACTAAAAATGTTCTCATACTCGTATTGCCCGAGGCTTTAGGACCATAGATGTCTGGACAAGATAGAGTACTAGGCATGATGCTGGAGTACTCAGGGCTCATTTACCTACTCGTGCGTTTTGGCTGTGTCCTGTAGAATTGTTGGATTATCATGCCACAAATCATTTGGTTTCGATAAACATTGTGCTTTCTTGAAATCAAGAGCCACGCGAAAGCCTGCGTAGAAAATTGAGATGTTGAGTAAACAGAATTTTCAAATTCCAAGAAACAAATTTATGAAATAGTACTTATACTCGAATATACTGCTGAATATCTTTGGAGACAAAACACTAACGACGCACATCGGTCAATTAGGATTTAGGTACCTATGAATTCAATTTATTCTTCTGAGATTAAAAAATAAATGTATATTTTTTGCACATTTTTGACAAGTTTTTTATTTGTTGGTAGACCGCTAAAGTGATGCGTTAAGGGCGAGAGGCGCCGTTGGTATATGTCGGCGGCAGATCGTTAAATACGCCAGATCACGAAATTCCTAGGCATATCGTGAAACGGCGCCATTTCATGATATGCCTAAAAGTCGGCTAGGCTTATCACGATGTGCCTGATGAACAATACGGCAGATCGATTAGAGCAACGCATTCGTCGATATTCCTAGCTCTATACCGGGCACATCGTAAAATAGTTTCTTTCTTGGCCACTGGTGGCGCTGCACATGCGATGGCGGCCGTTTTTGTTGGGGGCTACCTCTAATAATCAGGGCGGACAAAAATGGTTTGTCATAAGCGAACTCTGTCTTAGGTCGGTTAGGTTAGGGTTCACTTGTGTCCCTCAGACCAGAAATAGACAACCCGCGCAGCGGGGTGGCGTCGACTCGCTGGAGATTATCAGTCCGCACTTCTTATTTTTTTTAATTTACCTAATTCAATTTTGGACACCCTACTTACGTATAACGGTGAGTATTGAACGATATGCCGGCGTTTCATGATATGCCTAGGAATTTCATGATCAGCCTAAACGTCACTGGCTTGGCCAAATCATGAAATGCCGGCGTTTCATGATATGCCTAGGAATTTCATGATCTGCCTAAACGTCATTAGACAAATCGTTAAACGTTAAGTTTTGAACGATATGGCGGATGTCCTTTAGCTAAATCATGAAATGGCGGCGTTTCACGATATGCCTAGGAATTTCGTGATCTGGCGGATTTTACGATCGGCCGCCGACATATACACCAATGTTAAAAAGTATCTCCAAAATGGCTTAACCGATTTAGATACGGGTTTCAGTAATGGGTTTGTGCTTCATCGGTGGTAGTTATTACATAAGTGATGGTACCTCGTCAAGAGGCGCTTTAGTTTAGTTACATTTTATAGGAATGATCCCAATGATCTCTAAAAATTGCTTAAAAGGAAACACTAAGAGCGAGATAATTAAGAAATAGGTATTTGTAAAATGTATTTCTGTCGCGCCAACCTGAAGCCTCCCCCCGCAGAGCGCGATAGAGACAACTGTAGCTTGTTCCGAAAATACCTATTAAAAGTACATAAAATCAACGTTCCCCTGATTTCTTCTCCAAAACTGACCTATTTAACTATTTTTTTAACTAAAAATCAAAGAAAGGCATTGGCCGTGTTCCTATGTTTTCCTTTTTAGGGTTCCGTAGCCAAATGGCAAAAAACCCTTATAGTGAAAAGTGAAAAAAGTGAAAAAGTTTATTGTTCAAGGGCAACATTACAATATAAATCACGACTCTGCGTCCTGAGCTAGGAAACCCTGTGTTACAGGACGCAGTTTCGTCGTTCCAATTACTTAACCTACTTATCTATTATACAATGCTCCATCTCGACCTGAAATATTTGTATGCCTAATGGCTAAACATGGAGCACACTATTATAAATCCTTGCAAGACCTGTACACCTATGTTTACAAATAAATGTTTTTGACTTTTGACTTTAACTGTACAAAGAGAGCAAAATAGGTACAACTTACAAATAAAATATATGCCTAGTTTTAGATGGCTAAATTGTGTGCGCGCGTGTGTGTGTGTTTTTGTGCTTGTTGATAGATTCGTCATGTCTGTCTTACTCGAAAACTATAAGGTGTATTTGAATAAAATTTTCAGGATAGGTGTATTTTGTTAACCGCTACATAGTTTTGTAACTAAATTAATAAAATAATTTTTTTTTAGGCGTGCACTCCATACATACAACTGAAAGTCAAAAAAATTTTATTCATTGCAAGCCCACGTGTGGTACATCAATCGATAGGCCTTTCAAAATAAATATAAGGTTTCTCAGCAATTTTTTTGATTAAGTGAATAGAGTCGGAGATATTCTCCTCGAAAGTCACTAAAATTGTGTCCCCCCCCTCTAATTTTTGAACCGTGTATTTTAAAAATATGAAAAAAATCATGCTCATAGGGCTTATTAAATTCTCTCAGCGAAAATTGTTTTTAACAAGATCGGTTCAAAGGTTTTTGAGATATTTCTAAAAAACTGCCTTCCTTAAAGAAAATGATGTAAGTGCCATAAGATTTCAGTAACGATACGACCTTTTTAATAGGCACGGAACCCTCGTTGTGCGTGGTCCGACACGCACTTGGCCGCTTTTTTTAAATAAATTAGGTAAAATTGTTTTCTGGATGTTTGAACACAGCGGAAAATCTGGCATTTTTTTTTTGTTTTTGAAGGTATTCTCTTAAGAATAAATTTATGAAAAAAAGAAAAACATAGGAACATGTCAATAGTAGCCGTAGATTTATGGAAAAAAAAATTGCTCTACTCCCAATATCCAGGGAGAAAACAGGGGACTACGTTTCTATGGAAAAACGGCCCGTGTGTTTCCTCTTAAACGGTTTATGTCTAGTGTGGGTTCTATTGACAGTGTTTGCTGACTAAGCTTCTGTACATTAGTCTGATGATGGATCAGAACATCATTGTAGTGAAGTGTTAGGGTCATGACGCTCTTTTGGGTTACTTTTCTGGACGCTCTGCTCTGCCTTGCTGGTGTTGCGTATCATCGCCGTAACTCTCTATGCCATCCTCGTCCTCGTGGTGGCGTTGATTGTGGGTGGAATTTTATCGGGCTTCCTCTTCCCGGCGTGTGGCCCCCTGCTCGCTTCACGGCTGCCGTAGTGGAGCGCTGAGCGGTCTCCGGGTCCGGTGGTACGCTGCTGCTAGCGGGTTGCTGTGGTGGAGCTGCTACCGTGACTCGAAGATCCCGGAACAGCCTGATAGGGCCCACCAGCGTGATGTCGGCGCCCATTACGGTGATCTGGATCTTGTTGGTCATCTGCTGCGGATCTAGGCTGCCTGGTGCAGCCGTCTGGCAAGGATCGCCATGAAGTGTTAGGGCTTCTCGGTAGGTAATGACAAGTCAAGACTCGGGTAAGAACTGTGTTTATTCAGAGAAAATGTATGTCTTATATACTTGTGCATTTCCTCGTGTTCCTATGAGTGGAAACAGCTATCAAGGTTGATAGTACAAAGTCCAGGCATATGCAAGTGGGAATGCCGAGGTCGAGGTTATGTTACATGTTTGTTATGATTTTGTACTGATGGAAAATAGGTATAAACTTTCCATTAGGTGTGCCGTGTGCCCTCACTTACAGTAGGAAGTTTGAGAATGCATATATTTTTTCTGTTTGGGTTCTATTGACAGGGTTTGCCGAGTCGTTTTTGTAGATGAACTGCTGGAGGTCTGATGATGGAGCAGAACAAAGTCGTCAAGAACTTTGGAAAGGCATATTTATATATGATTTGTTAGAGATGGTGCTCCGAACGCATTTCTCCCAAGATGTTTTTTATCCCCGTACACATTTTCCCACGATCGTGTTTTGTCACAAGTGCTTTGTTTGGTCGTATTTTCTCTCTTTGAGTAATTTGCCATAATAGTAGTTTATGCAAATGATACATAATCAGAGGCCTTAAAACATGAGCGTGGTTTTATAAAACGAGCGTCAACGATCGAAGATCAGAAGAGTGTTTTAAGGCTAAATTATGTACAGTTGCATATACTACTTTATCTAAACACATATAGATTGAGGTCCACAGCGCGCATAACGCAGGTTAAGCAAAGATGGCAGCGGTCAGTCTTTGGATGGGTGACCGCCTTATGTTTGAGTGGGTGGTTAATATTTAATATAAATGAGCGCTTCCGTGCTTTGGAAGGCACGCTAAGCAGTTGATCCCGGCTGCTGTCTATGACAGTAGTCGTTAAGCCGAGTTAGAGGCCTTCGGGCGGCTTAAGAACTCCTAACAGTCGAGTTGCCCACTCACTTGACAAAGGGGAGACAACTGTTACTCGCGTCCGGAGGAGCTACCTACCACAACCCTGCACGTGTCCCCTGGGTGGTACTAAAGAGTGATAAACTTTAAAGGCCAAAAATAATGTATGCCATAAGATTAAATAGTTAGTAGTCGGTCGGTTTATTCACGATTTTCGCTACGGTGATAGTATTGTGCTGAAGTTTACCAACAAAGTGAAAATTTAATTGATAAAATATGTTAAAATTGAACAATATATTATTTTTGAATAATATATTGTTCAATTTTCCGTCTGTATTTTTTTTACTTTCTTCGTATTTGATATGAAAAGTAGTGTTTACTCGAACCATTGGCGCTCTCACTTCGTTCGAGCGCCAAAATACCTCGTCAGAAACCCTAAATGGGTGCCTTTCAGCCCTTGGTTAACAATCTTCTATTGTGGGTGTATTCCATTTGTCACCAACTCATAGACCCTAGTGAATATTTTAGCTAAAATAAAAGTAATAAATTTCATGAACTAGTAAGAATAAAATTATTTCCCTTTGTCAGTAGCGGGGTAAGTATTGATATTTATTAGAATTAGTTCCCGCATAATGCTTATAAGGCGAGGACTAATTGGATTCCACTACTTTTCTGAACTAGAGCAGAAACGTATCACTTTCTGCACACTTTTAGAACAACAACGACCCACTTTCAGAGCATGAGATATAAAAAGTATGTTACCTAACTTGGATTTCGTGATGGACAATCTTTGCGCTACTTGAAGGAGTCGTAGGTAGTACAGTCAGCATCAAAAGACGTCAAAAGTTCTTATTCCCTTTTAATAAAGACTTTTGGTGTCTTCATTTAGTAGTTCGTAGCTACTTTTGACGCTGACTGTACTCACGCGAGCATCAGTCCGTCTCTTTGAAACACCGCGCAGCTGCAGCAAGCAGCTCTTTCATGTGTGCGTAGTCCGTTTTTAAAGATTATAGCGTGTGACAGGGACAACCCTATTTCTCGCACGTTACCTCCTAGGGCCAATAGAGGTAGACCCCCGGCTCGCTTCCAAAAGGACTGAGCCGCGGATCTACATTCGTTAGCCGGTATGCGCGCGCGCTATGTTGACAGCCCGCGCGACAGTTGATGTCAAGTCAGTCGGTTACTATACGCCTTCGTTAACGGATACGCTCTGCCCTTACGCATGAGATTATTGTTTATATGTTGTTGTGACTGGTGTAGTTTTGTTAAATTCGTGACAATACATATGTGTCCTAGTGTCTGTGTTGTGTTTTCTTTATAAACTATACGTCACCCTACATATTTGGCTGCCCAACGTTTGGGGGTCTGAGTCGTTTTGTTTCGCCGTTATTCGAAATGTCAAGGAAGACGCGAGCGCGACGTGGCTCGTTAGGGTCTCACGATGATTCCGATGGGAATATTACCATGAACAGCGAAGCCCTAACAGCGATGCTAACCACGCTCCAGCAAACGCAGCATGAGTTCTGCCAGCAGTTGCTGCGCGAGGTGAGGTCATCGACGCCGTCGCAAGCCGACGCTACCGCTGCCGCCGTCGCCGCTGCCGCTACGTTCGCTTCAATAAATGGCAACTTTGCGCAGTGCACGGCTCGTTACAGTGGCAGCAAGGATGAGAACCTGGATACGTTTATAGACAGCATCGAAAGTTACAAGTCTTGTGTGCACATCACCGACGAGAACGCCATCCGCGGCTTAGCGCTGCTACTCACGCGCGAAGCCGGCATCTGGTGGCAAGGTGTGAAGGCGCAAGTCAAGACATGGGAAGAGGCGCTCGATAGGCTACGAAGTGCCTTTGGCGAACGCCGCCCCCCTTTCGTAATTTACACGGAGTTGTTTTCTATGGTACAGGGAGAAGAGTCTACGGAACTATTCGTATCAAGAGTGAGAGCTTTGCTAGCTAAATTGCCAGCGGATGACCTTTGTGAACGAGTTCAATTGGATATGGTGTTTGGTCTATTAAATCGTCGCATTAGAAAAAGGTTAAAGAGAGAAGCCGTTGACAGTTTTGTAAGCCTGCTAAAACAGTGTCAAAGCATAGAAGACTCCAGAAGAGAGAATCATGTTCCCGTAGCAACAGCGGCGGCAACAGCGCGCGATGGCGCGTATTTGTCGACCGTTTCCACGAATCGCCCGAGCGCGGCCGATTCCACGAATCGTGCGAGCGCGAGCGAGGTCACCGACGCCTGTACTTCACGAACTTCGGTTTCGTACGACAAACCTCGTCGTAAATTCTGTGTTTACTGTAAACGTAGTGGTCACAGTAAAGACTCTTGTGAAAAGTTGAAAGAAAATAACGCGAAAGTTGTCGAAGACTCTGGTGATAACTTCGTTGAAAATAGTTCAAAAGTGAAGTGTTACGGCTGCGGCGCCCCTAATGTTATTCGTTCTAAGTGTCCGGACTGTAACCAGGGACAGTTGTTTTATTGCGTCGACGTAAATTCGTGTAACGCCGACGCCGATTCCGCCGCCGATTCCGCCGCCGTCCCCGCCGCCGCTGTCCCGCACGGGCGCGGCGCGGTGGGCCTTGACTCGCTACCTACATCGCAGCGCGCGTCACCGGCGCGCGCCGTCAACACGCGCGCGCGCATCGGCTGGAGCCCCGCGCGCCTTCGCGCGTGCTCACGTGCGCGAGATGCCGTTTCTCACGGCGCCGAGGCGACGCGCTCGTCGGACGCGCTGTTGCTAAGCGCCGAACGCCGTCGCCGCGTTAACCCGTCGCCTGCGCTTGGTACTACAGGTAACCCTACGCGTGCCGTGGGGGATTTTTCTGAACTTTTACAGAGTGATTTATGCAACGTTTCAAAGTGTGTTAATGAGGACGTTGATATTGTTTGTTTAGATAATGTTATAATAACGTTTACAATAATTATTGTCATGATAACGTTTCTATGGTCAATGATTGTCAAACCTTTTGTGATGTGGCCGATAATGGTCAAAATATTTGCCGTAATGTAAAAGATGTTCAAATTTTGTTTGGAAATGGCAAAGATGTTCAAACTTTTTATGATAAAGTCAATGAATCTCAAACTTTTTCTGAACAAGTCAATGTTTGTCAAACTTTTTGCGATAAAGACAATGTTTGTGACAACGATGAGGTGCGTGCTGTTAAAACTTCTCGCCGCCCTATTTTAAATATTAGTATTCTTGGCGCGAACGGTTCTGCGCTTGTTGATACTGCGGCTAAAAGTTGCATCGCTGGTCACACGTTATATGCTCTCCTCGAACAGAAAGGACACCCGTTAATGTCGTCAACAAAGGTTGTTAGGTTGGCGGACGGTGTAAGTAGGGAGATGATTGTACTCACCACTGAGGTAGAGGTGACACTCAAACACAAAACAAAAAAAGTTAGTTTTGTGATTTTTCCGGACTCGGATAGTAATGAGTCTCTTTTAGGGATTGATTTTTTGCGGGAGTTTAACCTTAACTTTGATTTTGGTAACAACAGCTGGCACTTTGGTGAAAGTGATAACCAGAAGTTTGAGCTACACTTTGAGAACGTGTCACCTCTCACTTCATATGTAGCAGCTGTAGAGGCACTTAGGGAGGACGAAGCTACGTTGCTCGGCCCGCAGCGACGCGGGATGCTTGCGCAGCTACTCACTGAGAACCAGGACCTGTTTGAGCCAGGGGGAGGACCAACTCCTTTTGCCGAGCATAGGATCGATACGGGCGATCATCCGCCTGTTGCCGTGCCGCCTTATCGTGTCACTCCTGCCAAGAAGGAGGTCATGCGGGCGAAGATCGAGAAGATGCTGGCAGACGATATAATAGAAGAGTGTGAGTCTCCATGGAGCTCTCCTGTTCTCTTGGTGCCCAAGGCCAATGGTAAGGTACGTTTTTGTGTGGATTACAGAAAGCTCAACGCTGTCACGAAGACCGACGTTTACCCGATGCCCCTGATCGGCGAGCTCGTTCAGTCAACGAAACGGAATTGCTTCATGAGCACGCTTGATATGCGAAGTGGTTTTTGGCAGGTGCCTGTCAGACCGGAAGACCGAGATAAGAGTGCGTTCGTCTGTCCTCTAGGTACGTACCGCTTTAAACGCATGCCGTTTGGGCTCAAAAATGCCCCAAGCACGTTCCAGCGGCTCATCGATAGGTTCCGCTCTGGTTCCTCTCTACAGAACGTGACCTTGCTCGCTTATCAGGACGATTTGCTGGTGATATCCGAAGGGTTCGAGCGGCATGTTGCAGATCTGCGCGCAGTGTTTCAAAGACTGAGGATGTTTGGTTTACGCGCTAATCGCGAAAAGTGTGTCTTTGCACGTGATAAGGTAAAGTACTTAGGTCACGTGATCACACAAGATGGCATTTCACCGGACGACGACAAAGTTCGCGCTGTCCTCGAAATGAAGGCTCCATCTTCGCTGCGCCATTTGCGAACCTTTTTACAAACTTGCTCGTGGTTCCGCAAGTTTGTGCCTCGCTTCTCTGCTGTTGCTGAGCCTTTGACCCGCCTACTGAAGAAGAATCGACCTTGGATGTGGGGTTTCGAGCAGATGGAAGCTTTTGAAAAGCTTAAGAGTTGTTTAGCCTCTGCTCCAATCCTCATACAAGCAGATTATCGAAGGTCATTTACATTGAGGACTGATGCCAGCAATTATGCACTTGGCGCCGTCTTACTTCAGGGTGAAGGTAAGGACGAACGACCAATAGAGTACGCCAGCCGCTTGCTCTCTCCAGCTGAAAGGAACTACAGCACAACTGAGCGTGAGGCGCTTGCTGTTGTGTGGGCTGTGGAGCGATTTAGAGGTTACATCGAAGGGCAAACGGTTGTTATAGGGAGCGATCATCAGCCGTTGAAGTGGCTTCTAACCTTAAAGTCACCGTCAGGAAGGTTAGTCCGCTGGGCTTTGAAATTACAAGCCTTTAACATAATATTCCAGTATACTCCGGGTAAAGCGAATGTAGTCGCCGACACGCTCAGCCGTCCTACCTGTGAAGAGGTAAATAAGGATCAGTGTGGTGTATGCTCAGTCATCGTGGACTTACCTGCTCGCAGCCCCGCTGATCTCCGACGTGCTCAGCTCGATGACCCGGAACTGGAAAAGATTATAAGTGAGTTAGAAAGTATGTCAGATGCTGCAGCCGTTGGAGTGAAGCGTTGGTCGGAGCGAGGGTACTTCATGCAGCAAGGTGTCTTGTACAGGTACAATCCCGATGTCGAAAGCGAAGAGCCGCAGCTGGTGGTTCCCGTTTCACTTCATCTTGACATCTTGAAGGAATGCCACGATTCTCCGCTGTCGGGGCACCAGGGGATTGAGAGGACCTTTTACAAGATCTCGCAACGCTTCTTCTTCACAGGTATGCGTCGTATCATTGCTGAGTACATTAAGACGTGTGTACCTTGTCAGCGGTACAAAGCATCTAATGAAAAGCCGTCCGGTCTTCTTCAGACTCCCGTTTTAAGTCAGCGCAACGAGGTGGTGGCGATTGACTTGTTTGGTCCCTTGCCAGAAGGTGACAACGGTGAGCGCTGGATCCTGCTGGTCGAAGACACGGCTACACGCTGGGTTGAGCTTTATGCTCTAAAGGAAGCAACTTCTGAAGCATGTGCTCGTGCGCTCGTAGAAGAATACTTCCTCAGGTATGGTTTCCCTCGCAGGGTGGTATCCGACAACGGAGTGCAGTTCGTCGGAGCGGTCATGCAACAGTGTCTCTTTGTTCTTGGAGTTAAGCAGAGCTTCGTGCCGTTGTACCACGCTGAAGCGAATCCGGCGGAGCGTAAAAATCGAGACTTGAAAGCTCAGCTCGCCAGGTTAGTTGAAAACGAACACTCGTCGTGGCCAACTAAGCTTGCTGTCATCCGGTTTGCCATGAACAGTGCCATGTGTCGCACCACCGGAGCTACTCCTGCATATCTCATGTTTGCGCGCGAGATGAGGTCTCCAACAGAGGTTAGCTATGATTTAAGAGCCATACTCGACAAAGAAAACTTTGTCCCTCAGATCACGCCATACCTGCGTTCGTTTATCAGTTCATTGTCAGCAGTTCGAGATCGCGTGGAGTCACAGCAGGACAAACGTAAAGAATATGCTGACAAATCTCGTCAGCCAGGTGATGTATTCGACGTCGGGGATAAGGTCCTCATTACGTCTCACGTTATTAGCAACGCAGCTAAGGGGGTTTCGGCCAAGTTTATTCCAAAGAGGGATGGTCCTTACCTGGTCGTTAAGAAAGTTAGTCCTACGACTTACCTGGTCTCTGGTCTCAATACACCCGAGGAGGTGCTGGGCAAGTACCACGCTTCGCAGCTCGTTCGTTTTAATGGTAGGGATGGCGTGGTTCATTCTCCTGTAGTGCCTAAAAGGAAAAGAGGTCGTCCACGTTGTCGAGATCAGGATGTTGTGCGAGTCCATGGACGTGGGCGTCCTCATGAACTCGAGGGGGAGTCTATAGCGTGTAACAGGGACAACCCTATTTCTCGCACGTTACCTCCTAGGGCCAATAGAGGTAGACCCCTGGCTCGCTTCCAAAAGGACTGAGCCGCGGATCTACATTCGTTAGCCGGTATGCGCGCGCGCTATGTTGACAGCCCGCGCGACAGTTGATGTCAAGTCAGTCGGTTACTATACGCCTTCGTTAACGGATACGCTCTGCCCTTACGCATGAGATTATTGTTTATATGTTGTTGTGACTGGTGTAGTTTTGTTAAATTCGTGACAATACTTATGTGTCCTAGTATCTGTGTTGTGTTTTCTTTATAAACTATACGTCACCCTACAAGATGGTATTTCGTATAGACAACATATCTACCTCTTTTTTAGGGTTCCGTAGCCAAAATGGCAAAAACGGAACACTTATAATTTCGCCATGTCCGTCTGTCCGTCTTCGGCTTAGCTCAGTAACCATTACTACTAGAAAACTGTGATTCGGCATGGGTATATAAATCAATAACGCCGACAAAACAGTACAATAAAATCTTTAAAAAAAGGTACCTCCCCTACACCTAAATGCGGGATGCGGGGATGTAATTTTTTTTTCTCGTTAAACCTATGGTGTGGAGTCTCGTGGGGCTCGTTCAAAAATATTATGGGTTTTTTAGCTTTAAAGCCCTAATTTTCGTTAGTCATGTCCCCCCCCCCCCCCCCCTCTCCCCCCTGCCGGCTAAATGGCTACTACTGGGGATGTGAAAAAAATTGTGGTAGTAGTACATATAATGAATTTAAAAGGAAAACTATCATGGACAAGTAGGCATAAGTAGTTACCGACTAATAGTCGACCAACTTAATGTGTAGGTACTTTGAATGGCCAATTTTCGTACAAATTCGGCCGACGCAACCGCACCGCACGTCGATGTAACTAAGACAGACAGGCCACTACGGAACCCTACACTGCGCGTGGCTTGACACGCACTTGGCCGGTTTTATTATATTACATCATTGGATAAAACCAACAATGATAGGACTTCAAACAATAATAACAAGGACTTATCCAAGATAACAGATTTATTGTCAACAGTACCTACTTTACAACCATTAATTAATTTAAAACCGTTTTCCCGCAGCCCATTTTACCCCCCAACCACTGTATTTAGCCAATCACACCTTGTGGTAGATTCAATTGAACGAGGTGTGATGATATCAAGCCTCGCGCAATGTTGCCATTTTCCAAAGAAATATCAGTTGTTTGCGACGGCAGATTGTCAAGCAACTTGTACGGGCACGGATTCGTTGGTGGTGGGACATTGTACGGAGTCGTTGCTGGGCGAGTCCGTAGATGCGTCAAGTGCTGGTGTGAGTGCTGTGGGTTTGCCGGCCATGCTACGTAGCATGCCGAAGGTGAGCGCGCGGATCTCCTCCGCGTTGACCACTATGTCGTAACCGCGTTCCAATGTTTGCTTGATCTCGGTACTCATCAGGGAGTCGATACCCATATCGGTCAAGGTGGCCGTCTCCGATACTTTTTCCGAGTCTTTGATTCCTGCAACCGAATTAAATGTTAAAGGAGTAAGTAACATATACGAACGTAACGACCAACGAACTAACGACCAGCTATGTCATCACTTTTTCAGGAAGAAATACCTGTCTGCAGTCAAATTTTGAAATATTTCGAGTTACTATGTACTTTAACCAACATAAAGTACACAGTAACGTAGGTACAAGTTCGCTTTGGCATTACTTGGTTCAGTATCATTTTATCCGTCATATTAATAAACTATAGGTTACGATACCGAGGATGTTCGCGATCGCCTGCACGAGGTCATGTGTGGGCTGTTCCTGGGTGCGCTGCTTGTCTGCCAGCACCATGGACGCAACCACGGCATGCCGGAGCGGCATTAGCACGTCCAGCACCTTCAGGCAAGAGGCGATGGACTGCGGCGCCATGCCGGCCACCTCGTCCTCCCCGTGCTGGCCGGCCCAGAGCCCCACGTCCCCGACGGGGCCCCACTGCACCGCCAGCGCCGGCAGCCCGGCCGCGCGCCGCTGCTCGCACAGCCGCTCCATGCCGCTGTTGGCGAGTCCGTAGTTGCTGAGGCCCTGGTTGCCGCGCCCGCTCGACTCTGACGAAAAGACCACGAAGTGCTCCAGTTCCGGCGCCAGTTCGCGTGACGCTATGTCCAGCGCGTGCGTCACTGTAATTTGAAATACATGCTTATAAACCATTTCAAGAATTTCTAAGCAGCGGTAGCCGAACGGTTCAAGCGTTCGATCCTCAATTTTGATTTCGCGGGTTCGAATCGTGGCGCGTATACCGATGAGTGTTGAAATGAGGCTCCAAATCTGTAAGAAATTTGTACCTTGCACAAAAAGGCCTTCTATTATTGCGAACAATGTTTTAGTTGGAACAACGATCCACAATTACAATTTCACTTTATTTAGATTGATCCTTTAATATTTTTTTGCAATTTCCTGACAGTAGGCGTGCACAAACATTATGTAATCTTCTTCGAGACGACCCAATCGTCCATCTGTTGCCTACTTTTTAGCCTCTACAACAATGTACTAGTCTACAAATAGTAAGCCGTCTACTGACCATCAATTTTGGGCTTGGCGACGGCACGGAAGGTTCTCGGCGTCTGGTTTTCGAGCAGTGCGTTGTGCCACACGACGGCGAGGTTGAAGACGCCGCCGACCGGCGCGCGCGCCTCCGCCTCGAGCAGCAGCGCGCGCGCGCCGGCCGCCGTCGAAGCGTCCGTCGTTGACACCACCACACGCACACCCGCGTCTCGCCATCTAACAACGACAATATGCGATTAGACTCGTTGTGAAACCATGTCGCGAAGGATCTTCTAACCGCAATGTCCCCGCGGTTGCAATGCAAAATTATGGGAATAGTGTTAATACACTATTTCCATACTTAATTTCATTTAAATCGGTGCTGCGGTTTAAGCGTGAAAAGGCAATAGACAGAGTCAGATATGCTTTTATAATATTACTGTTGCCGGCAACTTCATCTGCGTGGAATTCGTTTGTATCTTACCTCCATACAAACTTCTACCCCCTATTTTACCGCCCTTAGGAGATGAATTAAGAAAGAGCGTTACTTTATCATTTATATTATTAAGTAGGATATGGATAGTACGGATTACCTGTTCTAATCGAACACCTTTTCCGCAATAAATAATGGTGCAGTGCTGCTGAATTATCATAATACTGATAACTATACTGTATAGCCATTGTGGGACGAGTCAAACATAATAACACACTGTTAACTTTGACGAAATATGTTTTTAATCGCACATTAAAAATAACAAAGACATGAGGGGAAAACTGACAGCAACCGTAACGAAACCTATATCGCGGGTTAGTGGCCAGAACGTCTTTAACACCATAACCGCAAATGAGGTTTTACTCAGCTTTCTGTAGTATTGTACATAAGAGGCGCTGATAAGAGCCGCCACACCAGCCCGGCTCCAGACCGGACGCGTGCGCCGTTCTGTGTCCGGTGCTTCCTGTGGCTGAACATCATTTTCCAGCATGTGAGCCAGCAGGTTTGATGCGATCAATTGACACGTTTCCGCAAATGTCATAAACACTTTTTCTGCTCTATTAATCACCCTGTAGGGTCCAGTGTATGGAGGCTGAAGAGATCTTCGGACAGCATCTTATCGCAAGAATACGAGTACGTGAGTAGCTGTCGAAAGATCTTTATGCACGGAAATCTTCGAGGTACCGTGATGTGCAACCGGTGACTACTGTTGTAGGTCTCGCATATGCCTCTGAAGACGATATACAAAGTTGCCCATAATTTAGCGACTATTCTTGCGACGAAGGTTGAAAATAATCAACTGGCAGGCGTACAGGTTCCCCAAAGACCAACTCAGCAGTTGATGCAGCTAGATCCTCTTTCCATGCAGTTCTTCTTCCTAAGAGGACTAGAGGCAGACGTTCTACCCAGTCGCTGTTGCCATGACACATGATTGCGGCTTTTAACTTTCTATGGAATCTTTCCACTAAACCATTTGAAGCTGGATGTTAAGCAGTGGTATGCTCAGCATGTGCTCCTGTCACGTTAGAGAGGCGTCGAAAAATGTCGGAAACAAATTGACGACCTTGATCTGTGGTGATTTTTTCCGGGCAACCAAATCTAGACACCCAGCCGGCTATAAATGCTTCACATACAGTTTCGGGTTTAATGTCAGCAAATGGCATTACTTCTGGCCATCTTGTAAATCTGTCCACAGCAGTCAAGAAGTACGAGAATCCGCGACAAAATGGAAATGGACCAATCAGGTCAATATGCACTTGTGAGGATCGCTTCGTTGGTAATGCAAAATCATGCACAGGACATGTCACATGCTTTTCGACTTTTGAGCGCTGACAATCTAAGCATGCTCTTGTGCACTCGTTACAATTTTTGCGAACTCTAGGCCAGACAAAACGTTGCGTCACTAGTTATAAAGATGCAACACAACACAACAACAAACATTTCTCGGGGTCCCACTGCTTTCTATGGTAATGAAATTATACTTGCTGTATATAATAAATACAGTACCTCATACTTATTTTCCCCTCAGACCAGTGGGTGCAGTGGCCCCAGAGTGGGAACGCGGGTAAATCAAACAAAACCGCCATTTACCCGTGTTCCACTTGGTCGCTCAAGAGTGTCGACGGAGCCCCGCAGGGCGGGGCTCCTATTTCTAGGCGGTTTGCCCTTCAGGTATCTGAAGCTACCTGACAAGCCTTTTTTTTTAACGTTGGGGAAATGCGTTTAAGCATCCCGTCCTATCCTGGGAGGCAGGACGGGTATGACGGACTAACCGAAGCTGGACTACCATCTAAAACCACCAACGACATCCGGCTCCGCCTTGGAAAGAGGGGGGCGTCGCAGGATCGCTCTTGGCATTCAACTGCGTAAGCAAAGGGGGGCGTCATAGGATCGCTCTTGGCATTCAACTGCGTACGTCCCGGCGGGTACCTGACAAACCTAGTGGTTCGCGAACGTAATAAGGTCAGTTCGGGTATGTGCGCCACCGGGGAAAGTGCGCCTCATTGATCATTCAGTCATATAATTCAATATCAGCACTTACCCCGGGGGCGCACTTTCCCCTGTGGCGCACATACCCGAACTGACCCTTATTAATATAAAAATAGGATAACAATTCATACATATTTATTTATTTATCGTATGGCAATTACATACATATAAAATATAATATTCAAACCAGTTTTTGGAGAGGAACAAATGTTTGTATGGGAGCAACTACAATTAAAGAACATAAATAGCCAAAAAATATAGTTAAAGACGGACCTCGCTGGCGGCATTCGAAACACTTCATACTACTTGACGTAAAAGTATGACGTATACAATTTGTACTAATCGTTGTTTGGAAAATCAAGAAAATTGCTGTTTCGGTCGCGAAATACTGCGTTTAAATCCATAGCTGTCACACATATATGTTTTTTATAAAACCCTAAGGATTCTATTAGTAGAGTAATTTACTCATGGACTATAAAAAAATGCATGTTTTTTAAAACTTTCAAGGATGTAATTTATACTTTATTACAATCATTTTGATGGTCCATTTAGCAACACTATGCTATTGTTCGGAGATCCTTTGAAGAAATGTATACCCTCATCTGTTATGTAAGAGGAAACACTAAGGGCGAGATAATTGAGAAAAAGGTATTTGTAAAATGTATTGCTGTCGCGCCAACCTCAAGCCTCCCCCCGCAGAGCGCGATAGAGAGAACTGCAGCTTGGACCGAAAATACCTATTAAAAGTACATAAAATCAACGTTTCGTAGTCCCCTGATATCTTCTCCGAAACTTGAACTATTTCATATTTTTTTTTATTAAAAATCAAAAAAATTCTTAAATTCCTTTTTTTAAATAATCTAGTCATAATTGTTTTCTGGGATGTTTGAACACAGCGGAAAATCTGGCATTTTTATTAGGTTTTTGAAGGTTAATATCTCTTTTAAGGTGAGGCCTCTTGAGGAAGTTATCACAAGGGCGTAAAATGGGGCTTCGAATTTCCTACGTTATTCCGCGAAAACTACATATAATGTGACAGTTTCTTCTTTAAATGATATTTGAAGATATTTGCTACAATTATATGAGGCCTAACACACGATTTGATTCATTTGCCTCGATAGATTAGGATGCAAAGTTAGCTCAGATTTTGAGTTTTTTGGTAGCTCGAGTAGACTAAAAACTTGAACCATTCTTTTGCTATTCCATTTTCAGTATTTATTTTTGTATGCTTTTGTTCCCTATTATATGTGTGACAAGCAAGTGGGCTCCTTTTATTTTTAATATAAATAAATCAGTAGAATTAAGCGCATAAATACAAAATCACGCACAAATCGGACACGCATAAGTCACTTCCTTTCAATTTTAGTAGGCAGATGGCCATAAGGCCTCGTACTGGAAGGACGTCTGTCGCGATTTTTTCGTTTTGACAATTGTATAATTCGCTAATTTAATACCAGCAATCTAAAAATAATACGTTTTTAGGGAAAATTCATAGGATGTTATGTAGATAGTTTGTTTAGTATAGACAGTTAGGTTTTAATTTATATCGCCGTGCGAAAGAGAAAGCATTCGGCAAGGTGAAACAGACGCACGCGCGGCCGTCGTGACTCCCCGGGCGCATTCGGATTGCGTAAGTGGGACAGACCTACGCCGCCAGAGCGAGAGAGAGAGCGAGCGGCCGCGTGGAGAGAGTTGATATGGCCGCCGAGCTGTACGGAGGTTCGGTATAATACCTTGTCGATTGTTTTTGGTTTAACTCGCACGGAGCGCCCATACGGAACGGCGCCGAGTTCTGGTGCTTAAGTGGTATACCTACCTAGTTCATGGTGTCTGGGATTAGCTTTGGACTGCAAGGAGTTGGCGGGACGGGTCCCGGTGAACGGAGAGGGTTCGGCCGCCCTAGCTCATGGCGGCAGCCTCATCGAAGACTCGCAGCAAGTACACAAACACACACGTACTCATTCACACAAACACATCCTTGCTGGCGATAATTCTGGAAGCTTGAGGAACGGGGTGAGTAGGTAGCCTTAAGTTACGTAGGGTATATGAAACTTTAGCGGCGTGCATCGCGCCCAAGTTGCTCTCGCCAGGAGTACTGTTTGTATGAGGGTCAGCTGATGGGCCCCTGGCTCTCCGGCTAGTCTTGGCGAGAAAACAATTTTGGTAACCAGAGCGTGGTTCATATCCACAATGTAGGGTAGATTTTCCTTCAACCGCATTCCTTAGAAGCGGGCTAGCGACGTAATTATTGAAGTTACGAGTAACAAGTACTTACTTATTCTGTAGTTAAGATTGCATTATATTACGATTCCATGTTATGTAATTAAGGATACGTAAACGATAATAGTAATTGGTTGAGTGAATAAAGTTAATTGTTGCGTTTTAGTTACGGAAATAATATATCGGTAATATTGGTAAATTAGGGTTCCGTCGCAAATTTATTCACTCTAAATAAATTATTGATTGGTTTCGGATAACATTCAGTGTCATTATTATTGTTGTTTACTTGCGTGTATTGATGAATACACTGTTATCACGAGGTTTTACTTGTTTTCGGAAGTAATTTGGCGAAATAACAATTTAATAAGTTTGGAACGCGCGGTAGGAGTTTCGCGTGACGGTTTGGTTCACTTATTATTTGTTATCGGTATATTGATACCTAGTCCATTGAGTGTGGCAATTAAGTTAATTGTGTTAAATCAATATTTTATAATACGGAACCAACTCGGGAAAAGGTTCACACTTGACTTCGGTTGTTGTTAGGAAAACATTGAAGTTGCGATTTCTGATTGTAAAAATATTCATTTAAGTTATAGTGTTGTTTTCTGCTGTGTATTAGAATACTGTTAGTTTAGGGTAAGGTTGCCAGTTTGTGAACTGAAGTTGGTACCATGGCACCCTCAGTAATTAAGACGGTCGCTGCGAAAATTGAAGCGGAGTTAAGATGGTTTTCGCTAGTAATTACGATGATTGGTCGAACGGATCGCGAAGACGCATTACTGTCACGCGCGCGACAAGTAGACGAAAGACATGACGCGGTGCTCAAATGGCACGCAGAATATTTGGCCCTTGTGGATGACGAGGACTCTGAGGGGGAAAGTGGGCCTCAGATTGCTGTGCAGCGCAGCGTGGACCAATGTGGGGAGATGGTTATGAGCATCATTCAGGCGGCATCAGAAATTGAACGGGCACGAAAGGGAGAGATTCGGGGACCATGCAGGTCGGCTGGCGCGGGGATTCTGGCACCGCTGCCGCCCGTGACCGTGCCAGAATTTTGCGGAGAGTATGCGGACTGGCCCAGGTTTCGTGATCTCTTTAACAGCGTAGTGCATTCGCGTACGGATCTTTCACCTGCGTACAAAATGACGCAGTTAATGGGAAGGCTTTACGGAGAGCCCCATGACATTTTAACGCATTTAGAGATTACGGATACTAGTTACGATACGGCATGGGGCCTCTTAACTGACCGATATGACAATCGGCGGTTAATTATTGATGGGCTCATCGACAAATTATTTGACATCCCGAAAGTATCCAATGTGCAGGAGATACGAGTGAAAATCCTAAATCCGGTCATGGTAGCGGTCAACACATTGGACCGCCTTAAGCTGTCGTTAGGAGATAAGTACATAGTAGTTAATAGGGTACTGCGTAAACTACCGAGCGACGTAGTCGCGCGGTTTGAGCAGGCTCATGGCGGTGGGTCAGCGGACCACCTTCCCTCATATGAGGATTTACGGGCGTTCTTGGAGGGCGAGTGTAGGAGGGCGGATTGCCAGGGGGCAACCACGTCGCGCCCCCCCCTCACCCCCCGCCGCGATAGTGGGCCTAAACTGGTCGAGCCTCGCCGGCGAGACAGGAGATTTAATATGATTAAATCAGAGGTGTGCCCCCTTTGTCGGGGGGACAACCACGACATTACCACCTGTACGGAATTTAAGGCACAGCGGGTGCACAAGCGTAGAGGGGTGGTCAAACAAAGGAATTTGTGTTACCGCTGTTTAGGCGCACACCAGGTGCGTGAGTGCGGCCAGACCACAAATTGTCGGACCTGCGGGGGGGCCCATCATGTGCTCCTCTGTCTAGCCAAGAGTGGGGAGGCGTACTACGGGGCCTCGTCAGGAGGTCGTTCTCTCCCTCCTGGGCCTTACCCTAAACTAACAGTATTCTAATACACAGCAGAAAACAACACTATAACTTAAATGAATATTTTTACAATCAGAAATCGCAACTTCAATGTTTTCCTAACAACAACCGAAGTCAAGTGTGAACCTTTTCCCGAGTTGGTTCCGTATTATAAAATATTGATTTAACACAATTAACTTAATTGCCACACTCAATGGACTAGGTATCAATATACCGATAACAAATAATAAGTGAACCAAACCGTCACGCGAAACTCCTACCGCGCGTTCCAAACTTATTAAATTGTTATTTCGCCAAATTACTTCCGAAAACAAGTAAAACCTCGTGATAACAGTGTATTCATCAATAAACGCAAGTAAACAACAATAATAATGACACTGAATGTTATCCGAAACCAATCAATAATTTATTTAGAGTGAATAAATTTGCGACGGAACCCTAATTTACCAATATTACCGATATATTATTTCCGTATCTAAAACGCAACAATTAACTTTATTCACTCAACCAATTACTATTATCGTTTACGTATCCTTAATTACATAACATGGAATCGTAATATAATGCAATCTTAACTACAGAATAAGTAAGTACTTGTTACTCGTAACTTCAATAATTACGTCGCTAGCCAGCGGGCTAGCGACGTAATTATTGAAGTTACGAGTTCAACCGCATTCCTTAGAAGCGTCTAAGGAATGCGGTTGAAGGAAAATCTACCCTACACTGTGGATATGAACCACGCTCTGGTTACCAAAATTGTTTTCTCGCCAAGACTAGCCGGAGAGCCAGGGGCCCATCAGCTGACCCTCATACAAACAGTACTCCTGGCGAGAGCAACTTGGGCGCGATGCACGCCGCTAAAGTTACATATACCCTACGTAACTTAAGGCTACCTACTCACCCCGTTCCTCAAGCTTCCAGAATTATCGCCAGCAAGGATGTGTTTGTGTGAATGAGTACGTGTGTGTTTGTGTACTTGCTGCGAGTCTTCGATGAGGCTGCCGCCATGAGCTAGGGCGGCCGAACCCTCTCCGTTCACCGGGACCCGTCCCGCCAACTCCTTGCAGTCCAAAGCTAATCCCAGACACCATGAACTAGGTAGGTATACCACTTAAGCACCAGAACTCGGCGCCATTCCGTATGGGCGCTCCGTGCGAGTTAAACCAAAAACAATCGACAAGGTATTATACCGAACCTCCGTACAGCTCGGCGGCCATATCAACTCTCTCCACGCGGCCGCTCGCTCTCTCTCTCGCTCTGGCGGCGTAGGTCTGTCCCACTTACGCAATCCGAATGCGCCCGGGGAGTCACGACGGCCGCGCGTGCGTCTGTTTCACCTTGCCGAATGCTTTCTCTTTCGCACGGCGATATAAATTAAAACCTAACTGGAATATTTGTAATATATCATCGGACTTATAACTGGTTACTGCCGTGTTGTAATCCACGCGGCGAAGCCGACGTGGGTGAAGTGTCCTCTCCACAGACACTACATCGCCTGGGACGCACATAAAGATACACAGGGTTGACCAAGACCTGTGCCTCTCTCTCGACCTCACCGACTGGGTCCGCGGGAACGTCAAGTCGATACGCGCGGAGTCGGGTCAGTTGCAGGTGCATGACGGCTGGCACCGAGCCCGGTTTGTTTACAGTTTTGTATGTTGTAATATATAAATGCAGCTAAAATAGCAACGTATTCCACGGCATATACATGTGCATTTACAAGCCATAAAAATAAAATAATAGATATTGTTTATTTTTATATTTGATGATGCAATTGTATGACGTTACACATAAAATTACATTCTTGTGATAACATACAAATGAAGTAATTGTTTCATTTTCTTAACCTACCTACTCTCAAGCTAAGGAATTCACTAGATCAGACATATTGTGCTGCTTTTATACTCTGCTTGCCCCTTGGTCAAGTGCGAACGGACTCGTGCACGAGGGTTCCGTACCGTACTCGCAAATTTTGCATGTCTAGTTTAACGTGAGCTTCCGTTGCGAATTGTTTACCAGCGTTTTGGTGCCCGCTTACGCTGGTTATACAAATTTTGAATGCGATATACCTAGTTATAAAACTTGACATTGACTTATCACTAGCACATATTTCATATATCAAAATGTACCCTAAGAAACTACCACAGATATAGATATACATAGATCACGCAAATGGGCATTTTCAATAAAACGTGTAACCAATTAGCGTGAGTTGTTAAATAAAAATTAACTCAGTATCAGTTTTGTGACGACAATTAAGCATTCAGTTTGTAAAAATATTTCTTTTTTCTGTTTAATTTATAAATGATATGCATATCGATGGCAAAAAGCGAGAACGTAGTAAACGCCACTTGATCAAAAAAAATTTTTTTGCATATTCGGAATCAGCGAATTTTTCTGCGTCGACTGGTCTGGGTCCCATGGCTCTACGACGCTTAGAAAAAACTGGACTACGTTGCAAAACGAATGTATTTTTTTGACGATGCCCACATCTAATTGCTGTAAACACCCAAATAGTAGCAATTTTCTAAACGAGTACATTTACGCTAATTTTGTTTTTTCATAAATCAAAGGGTGTGCCGGTTACAGCGTTGCCGAAATTTTGTTCCGTGGCGGTTACAGCATTTATGCATGTAGTGAAAAAATTACGAACTAAGCTTACTGCAATTATCCTAAAATAAATTATCTTTGATTGACGCTTACTACATTTCATTCGAAAATGAATTATCAGCAAGCTACAGTAACGACATTTGAAACACAACGTGAAGTGGGTAGTGCTTGAAGATACAGCAATAAAAATGTGCGCTCGCGGCGATGTGGCTCGTGAATACGACCTGTGATTTAGTCTATCGGCGATCGCCGGAGCGAGTCGGTGTGCGTAGTCTGTGTACTCTGTGTGTCCGTGAAATAACAATTTTAATTTGTACGGTTCCATAGTAATATAACGTCTAGTTATTTAAGTTAAATATTAATGGTTCAGTGAGATTAGTTCAAAGAAATATTTTTATAATTGAGGTGATAGTTGTGTTCAAACAATTGTTTAAGAATTATGTTGAAAACTTATATATAAGTAATACTTACATTCAAAACATCTTTTATAGTTAGTGGGTTTAATAGGTAGTGAGTTTTATATCGATAAAAGTTACTTAAAAGACAATTTAATGCCAAAACTGAAGATAAAATGTAGAGAGTTTTAGAGTTTTCACGGGAATATTAAACGTCATTACCTATAATATTTAGTTTTAGCGGATAACAATATTATAGTCTGATTAACCCTAAGAATATTTATGTTTGTTTTTAGCACGATAAGTACAAGGTTGTGATTTTATAATATGAGAGATTTTATTAGCCTTTTGAAATGTTATAAGCAACGGAGGTTTTAAGTAACTTTCGTAATGTTTTTATACAGAGATATTGAGACTAGATAGTATTTGATATGTTAAGACGGTAATTGTTGCTTCTGAGCTTTTAATTTGTAAGAAACCTGCATTTAAAATTTGGAAACATTTTAGAAAAGTATGTTGATAAAAGTTGATTCATACTTAAGTCGTTTTATTTTCACAGTTTCTTTTTGCCGGTGGACACTTACCACATTTCAGTTAGTCCTATAAAGAACGTAATGACATTTACGTCAAAATTATTGAATCTTAAAATAAATATGCATCTGGTTACAGCATTTATGCTTTATGGAAATAATACTCGTTTCACCATTTTAGTACATTTACTTCTGGCGTTAACAGCGTTTTCGCGTAACGAAAAAAAGAGTTCAATTGCCGTAACCGCCACTAAGTCGTAAACCAGTCTTTTTTGTTAAATATTAAATATGCCAGTTGAAAGAAAATCATAAGTTATGAATTAGATCCAAATATCAAGCATTTTCGTTCATAAATGAAAGAGTTATGATTTTTTTTCTCGAAATCGAAAAGTTTTTTGGCTCTGGTGTAAAGTTTGCATTTTGGCGGTTACTACGTTCTCGCTTTTTGCCATCGATATACACGTTAATTATATGTGATAAAAATTCATTGTCACCTCATTTGTATTCGTGTCAGAATTCGGACTCCGAGTTGGCACTCCGACTTACATTCCGCGTGCGTCTGTTGTGGTAGCCGGTTGTCCGTGAATATTACCTTATTGCAGAATCGATTTTCCGCGGACAACGGGAAATTCAGATCACTATAATTCGCCCGTGTGACGTCAAAGTAGGTAGAATAAAGTGACACGGTCGGTTTTCATACAGATTGAGGTGTTTAAGTTATCTAGTGTATATCTTTATCTATGGAAACTACTCAGGATACGAAACTGTCAACAAGTTTCTGTCATTTTTCAATAAGATGTTTTGACGATTTTGCTTGCTCTATGGAGGTCGGCGACTGATTTCAATTCATAATGTCACCAAAGAAAAAAACACCAAGGTTAGTGACCTGCCGCTGTAAAGTGATATGGTGTGCGTGAAATGTAGTAGTGTGTGTCACTGGGGAAAATTACGATAATGTTGCGCCGCCTAGTGTTATTTTAGTGTCGCGTATGTAGCTTCATTCGACTTGTTTCGCCTTAAGAATAAATTTATGAAAAAAAGTAAAAGATAGGAACATGTCAATTAGTAGCCATAGATTTATGGAAAAAAAATTGCCCTACTGCCATTATCCAGGGAGAAAACAGGGGACTACGTTGGTACGGAAAAACGGCCCTTGTGTTTCCTCTTAATAATGACTAATATCACATGTTTGATAATATATAGATTGACTAGCTGCTGCCCGCGACTTCGTCCGCGTAGAACTTGAGAAAAAATATTGCTATTAAATTATTTTAGGCGTAACCTTAACATTGCACCCCTATTTAACCCCCTTAGGGGTGGATTTTTCTAAAACGCTGAAAGTACTTTTTTGTATCTTAATAAGTAATCATTCTGAAAAGTATCAAGTCTCTATTTCAAAAAATAATACTCCCCCCATACAAACATTGCACCCCTATTTAACCCCCTTAGGGGTGGAATTTTCCAAAATGCTGTAAATTCTTTTTTTGTATCTTAATAAGTAATTTTTCTTCAAAGTTTCAAGTCTCTAGTTCAAAAGATATTTTTTTCCCCATACAAACATTGCACCCCTATTTAACCCCCTTAGGAGTGAAATTTTCAAAAACCCCGTCTTATTTATTTATTTATTTTATTTATTTATTTATTTTTCCATACATTTCACAGCATGACAGTAACACCAAAGCAGTAACAAAAGAATCTAAATATTATATAAACTTAAAAGTCCTGACTGACTGACTGACTGACTCACTTAAATCAACACCCAGCCCAAACCATTGAACCTAGAAAGCTGATTTTTTCACAATAGGTAGGTTATATAACGCAGGCACCCACTAAGAAGGGATCTTTGAAAATTCCACCCTCAAGAGGGCATAAAGGGGGTTGAAAGTTTGTGTAAGGGTGGAGTAAAATTTTAAGTGAGAGACGTGAAACTTTGTGTATAGACTCCTTATCACAACACCCACCGGGTCTAAGTTTTTGACGACCGGTTAGCCTAGTGGGTAGTGACGCTGCCTACGAAGCTGAAGGTCCTGGGTTCGAATCCCGGTAAGGGCAAATATTTGTGTGATGAGCATGAATATTTGTTTCTGAGTCATGGAAGTTTTCTATGTATTTAAGTATTTATATCTATTACATATATCGTCGTCTAGTACCCATAACACAAGCCTTAATGAGCTTACTATGGGACTAGGTCGATTTGTTGAAGATTGTCCACTAATATTTATTTATTTATTTATTTACTTAAAGTGGGTTAAATAGGGGTGCAATGTTTGTATGGAGAAAACATTATTTTTTGAACTAGAAACTTGAAACTTTGTAGAAAGATTACTTATTAGAATCCAAAAAAAGTACTTTCTGCGTTTAAAAAAAAACCCAAGGGGGTAAAACGGGGGTTGGAAGTTTGTATGAGGATGGAGTCAAGATTTAAGTAAGAGAGGTGAAACTTTGTGTATAGCCTCCTTATCACAATACAAGACAAATTCTTTTTGAGTTTTGGAAAAACCCACCCCTAAGTGGGTTAAATAGGGGTGCAAAAATTGTATGAACCGATTTAGATGAAAATTGGTATAGAGATAGTTTGAGTCTCGGGGAAGGACATAGGATAGTTTTATCCTGGAAATCATCCCCTGAGGGGATGAAATGGGGGTGGAAGTTTGTATGGCGCTACGATATAAACGAGTTCTACGCGGACGGAGTCGCAGGCAGAAGCTATATAGGGATGCAAAGCCACCCTCAAGGGGGTAAAAAGGGGGTTGAAAGTTTTTATGACGATGGAGGATGGATGGATGGACGTGAAACTTTGTGTATAGAATCCTTATCACAATACAAGAAAAAATATTTTAGGGTTTCGGAAAAATCCACCCCTAAGTGGGTTAAATAGGGGTGCAAATTTTGTATGAACCGATTTAGATGAAAATTGGTATAGAGATAGTTTTAGCCCCGGGGAAGGACATAGGATAGTTTTTATACTGGAAATCATCCCCTAAGGGGATGAAATGGAGGTGGCAGTGTGTATCCAGGCGCTACGATATAAATGAGTTCCACGCGGACGGAGTCGCAGGCAGAAGCTAAATAGGGGTGCACAGTGTGTATGGGCAAACTCATTTAAACTCAAAATTAAAAATTTTAGTATAGATGTGTTTTGCGTTTTGGAACAATACACCCCTAGGGGTTAAATATAATTGTTTGAAATTTAGTTTCATGTATGGAGTGCCCCCCTCAATATTATAGGGTTCCGTACCCAAAGGGTAAAAACGGGACCCTGGGATTACTGAGACTCCGCTGTCCGTCTAGCTGTCTGTCTGTCTGTCACCAGGCTGTATCTCATGAACCATGATAGTTATACAGTTGAAATTGTTGTTGAATTGATGTATACAACAAATACTAAAAAACAGAATAAAATAAATATTTAAGGGGGCTCCCATGCAACATACGTGTTTTTTTTTTTGCCGTTTTTATAGATAATCGTACGGAATCCTTCGTGCGGGGGAGTCCGACTCGCACTTGGCCGGTTTTTTTTTACGTCAAACAAAACAAACTATTAGATTCCGTTTTTGCCATTTTGGTTACGGAACTCTAAAACTGAGGTAGTTTTTAGCGATAATTTACTATACAAATTAAAGTAATACTAATAATTGAACAGTTCCCAAACATCGTTTTTTTACATTCTAAAATACCTAAAACCATTTAAATACTTGGATTCTAAATTGATATACTTATTACTGATTAGGGGCCGCACGGTCCGGTGTCCTAGGCACACACACACGGACCCGGACGACGAAATCACAGCATCCATCTAAAGATGGAACGCTGCGCTTTCGGCGTCCATCTTATCGCATACACCTCGGCGTTCCCGGTGGCGGAGATAGGGACATACAGTACCTATTCGTCCCGGTACCGCCGCATACCGGGTAGAGTCAGTCCGACCCAAGTCGGGCCCTAGCTGAGTTTCTTGCTGGACTCTTCTCAGCTAGAGGCTTTAGCTAGGGCTAGGGCTAGAGGTTTTAGCGAACCAGGGATAAAACTCCCAGTAATTCGACACCACTCACACCCCAGATTCGGTTGATACCGTTCAACCAATCTCACTGGAGCGCAAACTTGTAGAGTATTCCAGTGTTTAAACTTCCCCGTGTGGTCGTGCCGGAGGCTTCCCCTGGATTTTCCCCAGGCTACCTTCCAACCACGCAATTCGACCGCTATATTGGGTCCGTCCTATTATAGCAACAGTCAGGTTCAAAGAAAAAAAGAAAAAAAAAGCATGTTTTCATTATAAATGTGACAGTTGTGTCGGTAACACGTTAAGCGCAGCTGAGCAGCCAGTCGTTTATTATAATTGAATGGTAGTAAGAGCAACGTTATTGAAGAACTTTGTGTCTCAGCACAATAAAATTGTTTATTTCGTCAAATTCAAAATTATTCTCATACTGTACTTAGATTTAAATTCTAATTTTTGCGCTACCAGTTAGAGGTATTCTTCTGCGCGTGCGAAGCCGCGGGCAAAAGCTAGTATAGGTACATATATACACAAAAGAAACAAATTATTATTATTATAACACAGAAGACGATCGTGCATCCATCTTCTCGCAGAACGTCAAACATTCATCACACACATCTATCCATCGGCTAGCAAATATATCACAGTTTGGTGCTGATTCAAGCAACGAGTTTATGAAGTGCAAAGCTCGAATAAGTGGGGACTTTCTGCGAGACAACGTTCGCGCTGTCGGCGCCGTTAGTAAATGTTGACAACGAGGACGAAAATTATATCTAGAGGGCGAGGGAACATACAGGCGCACCAACTGAGCTACTAATTATATCTAGAGGGCGAGGGAACATACAGGCGCACCAACTGAGCTACTAATTATATCTAGAGGGCGAGGGAACATAGTGAACATACAGGCGTACCAACTGAGCTACTAATTATATCTAGAGGGCGAGGGAACATAGTGAACATACAGGCGCACCAACTGAGCTACTAATTATATCTAGAGGGCGAGGGAACATAGTGAACATACAGGCGCACCAACTGAGCTACTAATTATATCTAGAGGGCGAGGGAACATAGTGAACATACAAAAAACATACAACAAATTTCAAGTTTCTAGTTCCAGTAGTTTCGGCTGTGCGTTGATGAGTGAGTGAGTAGTCAGTCAGGACATAGGCATTTATATGTATAGATACTCGTAGATAGATAAATCGCACATGGGTTGCCTAGCGAAATCCTGGACCGATGCAGTTAAATAAGATAAATACTATAAGTAACTTTTTTGGGTCAACTACCCTCATGTGTTATTCATAAAAATCGAGCATTAGCTGATAGGATAGCAGGCAACCTAACACCGTTTAATGTAACTATGTATTAAATAACAGATGAGGGTATGTTCACTCCACTCGGTGACCACTTCAAACCAGGCAACCTCATAGCAGTCTAGGCTGAGAGTAGGCAACCCATATTTTTCCTGTTCCTTGTGTCATATTCTACCAGCTGATGCAAGATTTTTATGAGGGTAGTTGACCCAAAAAAGTTAGTCCAGGATTTCGCTAAGCAACCTCTGTGCGAATTATCAACCTTTATCGAGTCGATCTAACGTGTAATATTGGTCGTTTTCAAATAACAGATGAGGGTATGAATTTCTCCAAGGGATCTTAGAACATATCAATTTTAACATGACGCAACTACCCTATTGTAGAAGGCATTTTATTTTGGAGCATTGTTTCACCTGCGGATGCACCAGGCCTGGTAGCCGGCGCGCACGCCGCTGCGCGTGCCGAGCACGAGCGTGCGCGCGCCGCGCCGCACCAGCCACTCCGCCAGCTCCAGCCCCATGCCCCCCAACCCACCTGCAATACAAGCGTAATGGTCGAGTAAACTAAACCGCTGGAATGGTGGTTTTCGAGTGTTTCGTTTTTGCACTCGCTACATTTTGAGTTGAACGGCGGAGTTCCTCCAGACAATAGGTTGTCAAACGATCGCTGCGCGCGAAACAATAGTACAATAGTACATTGTTGTAAAGGTTAGAAATTAGGCAACAGATAGACGAGTGCATGGGTCTAAAGGGTCGAAGGAGACGAGTCCATCTATTGCACTTTTGGCCGAGACATTACATAGTGCTTTTCACCGCGCCTATTGCGAGGAAATTGCAAATAATTATAATTATACGTCAAAATTAAGTACCTACTTGATTAAAGATCATAATAAGCGCGGCCCGTGTCGGGGAGCACCGCGCGGGGCGGCCCGGCGCGTGCCGGGGGGCCCTGAGATTGATCAAATCGCTGTTCAACAATAACATTGTTGGGCAGTTTGAACTCATAGTTGGCCTGTTCGTGCGATGTCCAACTAAACCCTACCCCAGCTTTGAAGCACATTTCCTAGCAGTGGCGTGAAATAGTTATTTTCACCTCACAATGTCGTAATGGCGTAAGTTTACTTGTATCGCTCAAAATTTGCGCACAAAAGTCCATTGTATCCGCTAGCGTGAAAAGTGTTTTTGAATTTGGGACGCGACGCTCTATCACGAGGTCCGACTTTTTTTTTTTTTTTTTTTTTTTTTGTTTGGCTGAACGCGGTTTGCGTATTGCCACCGACAAAGCAGGGAAACGTTAGGAAAGTAGGAATACGGATAACGGAATTTGGAAAGATAGGATCAGTTTAGAATAAGAGCTAATAAAATATATAAATAACAAAAATAACTAAATACGGATATCATTAAGTAAAATGAAAGAGGATATAGAATTAAACACAGAAGGATCTTTTGAGGCTAACAAGACAGGAATGGATGTAGGAAAAGGAATTTTAAGTGAGGAAAGATCATCGTAAAAAGAGAAATGGTTGAATAAAGGACATGAAAGGAAAATATGATTCAAGTCTCCAATTTCTCCACATTCACACAAGTCTGACTCCACGATATGTAGTCTGGCAAGATGAGCCGGCGTGCACACATGACCCAATCTCATTCGTATTATAATGCTAGTGGCTCGTTTACCGAGCCTTAGCTTTGCAAACCAGGGCTTAGTAGGAACCATAGATTGAATTGCGTAGTAAAATTTGTCCTTTGTCTGAGCACTTTCAGCCCACAACTGATTCCAGGCATCACTGAGATAAAAAGAAGGTAAAGCTATCAAGTCATGACTAAATTTTTTATAAGGAAATCTGTCCCCACACGTCACAGCTTCGTTGGCCAGGCGATCTGCTTTAACATTACCATTTATTTCACTGTGTCCCGGGACCCAAGCGAAAGACACTGAAAGCCCACGAGTAATACAATCTCTTAATAGTATTCGAGTGTCTATGATTACTGGAAAAATAGTTTTACATTGAAAAGGATATTTGACTAATGCCTGTAAGGCACTCATTGAATCGGATACTATGACTCATTTTGTAAGCTTTGCTGTTCGAATATATTCAACTGCTTTAAGGAGACCGAAACATTCTCCAGTAAACACAGATGATTCTGGTGGGAGTTTTATTTGTTGGAAAATTTTGTACTGAGAATGATAAACCCCAACTCCGACATGACTCGAAGAAGAATGTTTAGAAGCATCGGTGTATATTGTATGGTAGTCTTTCCAAAGGTTATCCTTCACATGGTTAAAACATATATTGTTATTAGGACCATTTTTTGAAATACCTATATTTAAGGCTACGTCAGGCATGTCAGTTAAAGATTTATACGGAGCACAAAATAAAGGATATGAAGTAGAAGAGTGAGTGGGAGCTTGGATAGAGGTAAACTTTTGGTAGCTATTTACAAGACATGGAACAGGTTTATGGGACCAATAACTGGAAGAAATAGTAAGATCAGAAAGTAACTTAAGTTTAGTATGAAGCGGATGATCAGAAATTTGTAGGGCTCGAAACAGGAATCTATCAGCTAGGTATTGACGACGTAGCTGCAATGGAGGTTCACAACACTCTATCTGTAAAGCATTTAGCGGGCTAGATTTCATCGCACCTGCTATCAATCTTAAGGCTTTCGACTGAATATTATCCAGTTTTTTGAAAGCAACTACACTTCCAGGCTGTAAAAGGAAGGTGCCATAGTCTAAAATACTGCGAATTAGAGCATTGTATATTAGTTTCATACAAAACGGGTGAGCGCCCCACCAAACACCAGAGAGACATCTAAGCATATTTAACAAACGTTCACATTTAGCGAGAACATATTCACAATGTGGAGTACCAGTTAATTTAGAATCAAGAACAACACCTAAAAATTTTGTTTGGTTGACTACAGGAATTTCATAGTTATTATAATATACAGAAACTGGCGGGGGCAAACGCATTCTAGAAAATAACACAACAGAGCTTTTAGATGGAGACAAATCAAGACCATTTTGTTCTAACCATTTCCTTAAAAGATTTAAAGAGGAAGTTAGAGAAGAACTGGCATTTTCAATTGATCGGTCAGTACAATACAACAACAAATCATCAGCATATTGAAGAACGCAAACGTTATTGCCTACAGATGCTTCCAGATCATAGGTGTATAAGTTATATAAGATTGGGCTTAATACAGATCCTTGTGGAAGACCTTTCCATACTAATCTTGATTCCTCATTGTCAACATCTAAAATTAAGTCGATACGCCTTTCTGATAAGATATTAATTATGACTCAGAAAACTCGGGACGTTTAAAGTACTTATTTAGTTTTTCCTTCAGTATACTAAGACAACATTATCATACGCAGAATTTATATCAAGGAAAGCTGAGACTACAGACTGGTTATTAGAGAATGCTAACCTTATATCAGTTATGAAAATACTTATACTATCTAGGGTACATTTACCTCGTCTAAAACCAAACTGGGTTTTACTTAAACTGTTATTCGTTTCAATGAACCATTCTAGTCTATTTTTAACCAGTTGTTCAGCAATTTTCATTAAAACCGAAGACAGAGCTATTGGTCTGTATGATGACGGATCAGACGATTTTTTATTAGGTTTTAATATCGGAAGAACCTCTTGGGATCTCCATGGGGTAGGAATAATGCCTGATATAAAAATAGAATTGATTAGGTCCAAGAAATATGAGAGAGCGTTAGGCCCAAGATGAGAAATGAAAGAATATGGAATACCATCCAAACCAGGGGCACTATTCTTGACATTAGATAACACACCTTTAAGTTCAGAAATAGAAAATGGATCATTCAGTCCATCAGGATTATTTGCAATAAAAGGTGGAATAGAGTAGGTTGAAAGTAAATCCTCAGGAGCCGACGAAGGAGCTAGTTTATTTAAAAAGCTATTAGCCAGAGCTTGGGGAAAATGTTGTTTCGACGATTCACGGAATGCACAACGAAATCGTCGAATGTTACGCCAGACTTCTGTAGGAGAGACTTGTGGAGATAAGGACAAACAGAAACTTTTCCAGCTTTCAAACTTTTTTTTCTTGAATAATTTGCTTGTATTCGCAATAGCAGCCGATAATAAATCAAAATTTTCGTCAGACCCACACTCATTATACTTTAATTCTATATTTTTCCTATTTTTAACCGCTTCACTACATTCATTATCCCACCACGGGGGGGAAGGAATAAAATTCAAGCATTTTTTCTTTTCAGGAAACACTTCATCAGCAGCCTCCATAAACGCCTTGGCTAAAATTGACGCACAGACAGGCTCTGTTCCACAACTGACATTAGGAAAAGAAGAAAGTTTAGCCTCAATGCACTCACTAAATGATGCCCAATCTGCATTCCTTAAATTATATTTCAGTCGAGGAGGGCGCCTATGCACAGGACCACCAATAAAAGGAAAAGTGATTAATATAGGAAAATGGTCACTTCCGTATGTTGATGGTAGAGTATCCCAAGTAAGTGTAGATGCCAGACCAGGTGTACTAAGTGAAAGATCAGGCACACTGAATCCCTCATTAGGACCATTTCGACGGGTTGGATTGCCATTATTCAGCAGACAAATATTGTGACTATCCAATATGTCTAGTATAGCGGAACCATAGTGATTTGAAGAAGAACCCCATGAATGATGTTGGGAGTTGAAATCACCAAGAATAATAAATGGTTTAGGAAGTGTGGAGATGATGCTGTCAACTTCATTAAAAATAATAGAGGACGGGTGTGGAATATATACAGAAACAAAACATATATTTTTAACTATGACAGCTATTATTGAAAAATCTTTGTTGACATGAGGAGTAGCAAAATAGGTAAAGGAGCAAGAATGACTAATGAGTAGGGCTGTGCCACCATACCCATCAGATCTGTCTTCTCGAAGACAAGCATAGCCAGGAATCCTGAAAGAATAGCCTGGCTTTAACCATGTCTCTTGTAAGGCAACAATAAATGGTTTATACTTATTAATTAGGTAGATTAATTCACTTTTTTTGGGGATTACACTACGACAATTCCACTGAATTAGTGTTAACTTGTCCATTGTTTAAAGGTAATTTAGATATAGCATCAATTATTGGGGCAGCGTTGGACGGTGTGAAGAAATTTGATTGGGTCAATAACTTTATAAGTGCAGCTATAAGATCTGCAACAGAAGCTTCATTGGTTGAATTGCTATTATTTTTAAACATACAGCCATTACCAGGTTCTGGCATATCAAAATCTCTTATAATGGAGTTATGGGCAGCACGGTCATACCCTTTGTCAAGCATTGGGGGAGGTTTTGTCTTTATATAAACAGTTTTTTTGTGTGAAGTAACTCCAGGGTGCATATGTTTGGGAGGGACTGCAGGAGAAGAAATACTATTGCTATTAGAAGTTAATAATGCATCAGCATATGAAATTTTGAGGATAGCTGGGTGAAGTTTAGAGGCTTCAGCATATGAAACACAGCTTTTGGCCATTGAATCTTTTATGGCTTTCTGACGGCTGAATTCGGGACAAGATTTGCTAATAGCAAAATGGGCTCCTTGGCACAGGCAACAAATAGTATTCTCTTCTTCTACGGAACAAGAATCACCTGAGTGGCCAGACTGACCACATTTGTAACATCTGGGACTGTTGGCCCTGCAATTCATTTTAACGTGACCGAAGCGGCAACATTTATAGCACTGAATTGTGGGAAAAATATAAGTTTCAACAGACAAAGCTGAATAGCATAGGAAGATACGTTTAGGAAGTATCTGACCATCAAAAGTAAGAACCACAGATTCAGTTGGTTTTAATTGAGGACCTCCATCTGTTATTATTTTTCGATTCAACCTTCTAACTTTTAGAATTGGGCCACAGCCCATAGGAACAGAAACATTCTCAAGAATGTCCTCCTCCGACCATTCTGAGGGAACACCACGAGTAATTCCCATGCGAGTCACTGAAAAAGTCGGAATGAACATTTTATATTGGAGATTTTTCAGGACACAATTTTCCAGAAAAATGTTGGCTTCTTCATATTTTTGAAAGGAAATTGACACTTTGTTCCTACCTATACGCTTTAAGCTACCATTAACAATTCCTTTTATGTTGTTATTTTTGAGGGTCCGGCCAAGAGATATTGGATGAAGAGTGATACCATCATTCGGAGAGGTCTGCAGTCTCTGCACATGAACTGTGTATGGAGCAGCATCAGATGGTTGATATAAAACCCTGCCAATAGGCGCTTTCATCTCGGGGGAAGTATTTGGTGTCGGGACAGATTGTGAAGAACTGTTTTGTGATGGAATATTTGGGGGGGGGGGGCATTGATGTCTTATTAGTCTCACCAAATACAATATTTGTATCCTGAGTCAAGTTATTTTTATAAGCCACTGCCGATTCATCCTCCAAACTACATAAACAATCTTGTGCTTTCACTTCTGTATCCTTTCGTTGTCTCCTTCTCTTGTTGCAATGTTTGCATACACGTCTGGCTACTTTCCGTTTTATTCTTTTACCCTGGGATAAAATAGACACATCCGTGTCCATTGACTCGTCATTATTGAGAGAAATGGTTATTTCCTGACCAACGTCAGGAGGATCCTTTCCAGAACCCCCCGGATCGGGGGGCTCGTCCGCCATTATAGGCGGCAAGAAATAAAAATTTACTTACCCAGAAAAATTTACTATGTACACTATTAAAACAAAACAATAAATATATACAAATATAACTACATTCAGATATATACAAAACTGATCCTATACAACTAAGTTATCAGCGATAAACAAATTGAAATAATAAAAGCCAAAAAACACCACCGAACCGGTTCACGTTTCCCGCGCTTTTTGAGGTCCGACTTTTATCCAGATACAGAATGAGAGGTCCTGCGTTCAGAAACTTATGGTGTTATTGATAACAATTTATTATTATTATTGAGATAAAATTTAATTAACAATACTTACTTAATTACATAATATATGAAATATTCATAATTAGACTGACTTATAAAGATACAATACAAATAAATAATTTAAAAATGTAGTTTTATGTTTCAAGATTTTTCGCGTCGTGCAAATTTGGAACGCACCTTTTAAAAAGAGAAAAACTCATGTATACTTAATGCCTGCAACACACTGGCGCGGCCTGCGGTGGCGATCCATAGTAAATTTGACAGCTAATGAGACCAGACCGCGCCAGTCTGTGAGAGGCCTTATTTTGTTTTTCTCCTCACCGGCTCGGAAAGGCTGCTTTTATCGCTCAAAATCTGCGCCCAAAAGTCAATTATATCTGCTAGCGTGGAAAGAGTTTTTGAATTTGGAACGTGACGGTCAACCGTGATAGTGGCACTACACTTGGCGGTATTTGCCCATATATTCGTGTTGCATCTTTTTTCTTCCTACAGCAAATGAAAGAGAGGCAACAACGCAACGTGAACACGCATTCCTAAGTGTATTGCGACCATGAGATCCAACTTTTTTCTATACAGAATGAGAGGCCATTATCCTGCGTTCAGAAACTTATGGTGTTTTGCCAATTCAATACTTCATTATTATTATTTTAATAACATTAAATGAATATTACTTATTATTTCTTAGTAACATATGAAATATTACTAATTAGACTGACTTATAAGGATACAATACAAATAAATAATTTTAAAATAAAGTTTTATAAAAAAAAAATAGCTTCATGCAAATTTGTTTAATTTAATTTTGTTTGGTTTGTTCTAAAGCCACAGTAAAATCAAAATGATGGAAGTTATTCATAGATTTTAGTGCAGAAGATATATATACATATATGAATTTGAATGTCTGCTAAGCTAGCGGAAAAAGTTAAATACCTATGCGTTAGTTTACCCGTGAGGACCCAACAATTATAAAATGCTTTGATCTTGATGAGGTGTAAACAAACCTTTATTGAAAATGAGTAAAAGGTCTAAATGGTTTTTATTTCATTTACAATTTTCCTTGCGGTGGTGAGGTGAACAGTTGTGTGTTTCGCTCGGCAGCAAAGTTGTATGGCATCTCGTGCCTTGAAAGCCTCGCTATGCTCAGGATTGAACTTTTGAACCATTCGCTTATTAATCCCGAGAATCGTTCAGTGGGATGGAAGTTGATAAGAGGGTTCACGTGGACGAGGTCGTGGAAAAACGTTTTTTAACAATAAGTAATAGAATACTGACCGACGAGCACGTAGCTCTTGCCGGGATGCATGTAGACGCGCGGCGCGGCGGGCAACAGCCGCGGCGCCGGCGCCGGCGCGCCGCCCGCCTCGCGGACGCGGATCAGCACCTTGCCGATGTGCTTGCCCGTCGCCATGTACCTGCAACATTTTTTTTCTCTAACATTGGAAATTCAGACCTACTTACGTTCGCAAAAATGCCCGCCTTTCACTGCGAGCGGAGCGGGCTCCGTGCGGAGTCCGTTTAACTCGCAATACCGAACTGCATAGAAGTGCTTCCACTGAATAAGAGTGAGCGGAGCGACTAAAAGTAAAAAAGCGGCCAAGTGCGTGTCGGACCACGCACAACGAGGGTTCCGTGCCCATAAAAAGGTCGTATCGTTACTGAAATCTTACGGCACTTAAATACTTTTCTTTAAGGAAGGCATTTTTTTAGAAATATCTCAAAAACCTTTGAACCGTTCTTATTCAAAACAATTTTCGCTGAGAGAATTTAATAAGCCCTATCAGCATGATTTTTTTCATAATTTTAAAATACATGGTTCAAAAATTAGAGGGGGGGGACACAATTTTAGTGACTTTCGAGGAGATTATCTCCGACTCTATTCACTTAATCAAAAAAAAATGCTGATAAACCTTATATTTATTTTAAAAGGCCTATCGATTGCCACACGTGGGCTAGCAATGAAAAAAAAATGTTGACTTTCAGTTTTATGTATGCAGTGCACCCTAAAAAATTTTTTTTTTTTAATTTAGTTACAAAACTATGTAGCGGTTAACAAAATACACCTATCCTGAAAATTTTATTCAAATACACCTTATAGTTTTCGAGTAAAATGCCTGTGACATACGGACGGACAGACAGACAGACAGACATGACGAATCTATAAGGGTTCCGTTTTTTGCCATTTGGCTACGGAACCCTAAAAATGGGTCCGATGGCGTCAGGCCTTTAAATAGCGCTATTTTCGTATAGCGCTATCATTTATAACGTTATTATTCCTAAAACCGCTATACTCAAAAACGATATTTGACGCGCTGTATAGCGGTATCCATTATAACGTTATAAATCTAAACCATTAATATAAAACCGATACTTTTTTAACCGATATAATAATGTTATAACGTTATAGGCTACCCCTTTCTCGCATTCAGTATAGCCTACTCGTGCAATGTAAGCGATGTGATTACGTAACGTAGGTTGTTTGTTAGAGTGCACGACGTCATAGTTAAATAGAGAATTTTTCGGCTTGTCGGCGCAGGTTGTAGCCTGATACGAATATCCTGACTAATAATTTTCAAATCAGATTGTCTTTAGCTACTCTGTGCCTCATTAATCGGAAATGCATCATCCCATAAAAAACATGCCATGTAAAAAAGAGGTCAAGTCTCGAAACTCTTCCACCGTAAAAAGTTGTGAGATATTTCGTAGAGCCAAGTCTCAGGCATTCTTTTATCTTTATTTGCTTGCTAAATAAAATTTTGTGACTTGGCAATCACACAATACTACATAGCTTTAGGTATGCAGAAATCCATTAATGCAGGAAAGTTGTGTGATTGCCAAGTTACAGAATTTTATTTAGCAAGCAAATAAAGATTAATAAGAATGCCTGAAACTTGGCTCTACGAAATATCTCACAACTTTTTACGGTGGAAGAGTTTCGAGACTTGGCCACTTTTTACATGGAGTGTTTTTTATGGAATCTCACTTCTTTTTGTAGGTTAATGTGTTATCCATACATACAAACTATGAATGCAGGCCCATTCTTGCTTTTGAATTTTCCCATTCACTGCAAATGTAACTTTGTAATCCTATATATTTGTATAGGATTACAAAGTAATGTATACAGTTGATGTATCTAGAAAACTGGGTTGAAATAGCAATTTTTTATAGTTTTCCCTTTATGTGGCCATTAAACCCTAACTCTGTACCAAATTTCAGCTCTCTGAGTTTATGGGAAGTACTAGTTCTATTTTGATGATCATGAGTGAGTGAGTGTCATAAATGCGAAACTTTGCTTTCGCTTAACTTCGGAACTAAATGACCTACAGACTTGAAATTTTGGATTTTAAGTATGTGATTATAGCTTACTGGATGACGAAAATTTCTGCATTCTGTTCTTATCCAGAGGTTCTCAAATAGGGGCCTGAAAATGTGGCGAAATGGTTCCAGTAAAGAATGGTACGGCACTGTTTGCTTCGCGCTTGACTTGGCGGGGGCACTGCCGTGCCCCCAGATATTAATGGCATCGTTATAATATGGTAAATTATTAATAATTTCTGCTTAGCCCGTTGGTTGACTGGTAGAGAATGCCTTATGGCATTAAGTCCACCATATATACTTTTTTTTGTATTGTGTCACAAAGTTTAAATAAATTAAACCGGTCTCATGGCACCAGCACGCACATTAAGGATGGATGGTCAGCTAAGATGCTTAAAATGAGGTGGAGAGAATGAGGTGGAATTCATCAACGCACAGCCGAAACTACTGGGACTAAAAAGACGGACAAGATGGAATTTTTGGAAATCCCATCCCTAAGGGAGTTAAATAGGGGTGCAAAGTTTGTATGAGGGAAACTTTTTTTTTTAACTAGAGACTTGAAACTTTGTAGGAAGATTACTTATTAAGATGCATAAAAAGTTCTTGCAGCGTTTTAGATAATTCCACTCCTAAGGGGGTTAAGTAGGGGACAGGGGTGCAATGTTTGTATGGGGAAAACATTATTTTTTGAACTAGAGACTTGAAACTTTGTAGAAAGATTACTTATTAGAATAGAAATAAGTACTTTCTGTGTTTTAGAAAATTTCATCCCTAAGGCGGTTAAATAGAGGTGCAAAGTTTGTATGGAGGGAACTTTATTTTTTGAGCTAGAAACTTCAAACTTTGTAGAAAGATTACTAAATACAATACAAAAAAAGACTGTCAGCGTTTTCGAAAATTCCACCCCTAAGGGGGTTAAATAGGGGTGAAAGGTTTGTATGAGAAACACTTTTTTTGAGCTTGAGATTTGAAACGTTGTAGAAAGATTACTTATTAGAATAGAAAAACAGTTAGTACTTTTAACGTGGTAGAAAATTCCATCCCTAAGGGGGTTAAAAAGGTACTTATGCAAGATTAGGATGAGAAACATTTTTTTTGAGCTAGAGATGGGCAACTTTTTGGTACGATTACTTATTAGAAAAAAAAATCCTATCATCGTCTTGGAAAAATACCACCCCTAACGGGTTAAAAGTGTTAAAACGGTATTCAAGGTTTATATGGAGAGCAAGAAAATATAGTAAGATATTTCTAATGTCAGTCTTAGTCTGTATGTTAAAAGACAACAAAACTGATTTCAGCGTTTTTTTTTAATTCATCCCCTATAGGCGTTAATGGGGCTTCAAAGTTTATATGGAAGGAAAAGTAATTTTTTAAGTTTCGATTTTTTTATTTTGGTCTTAAAATAGAGAGAGCAGATTAGTCGATTTTTTTATTCATCACCTAAGAGTGTTTAAAGGGGATTCGAATGCCGTATAGGGTCAAGACAATTTTAAAGTAAAACATTAGTGTAACTACGATTTTAGACGGTTTGTTTAAAACTAAAAAATACATTTCAATGTTTTTGAAATTCATCCCCCAAGAGGGTTTCTAGGGGGTTCAAAGTTTATACGAAGAGCAAGATATTTTTAAAATAATAGATTTATTACTTAGGTTACGGACCGTTTGTTTAATGATTAGAAAACGATTTCAGCGTTTTTTTTATTTATCCCCTAAGAGAGTTAAAAGGTTTGAAGGTTGTATAGAGAGCAAGACCTTTTTTAAAGTAAGACTTACAGATTTGAACAGTTACCAGAAATGTAGGATAGGTTAGGTTAGAACTGCGATGCTCCCAGAATCGAATAGATTTAATAAACATTGGGTACTTATTATTATAACAGTAATGTAGCTTAGTAGACATATAAAAATATATTTTTCTTTAATACTGTATGAAAACGTCTGTTGATGATTCTTAAGATATTTATGTTTGTAAAAACGAAGTTTTCAATTTAGATTTATCAATTTAAACTAACGAACTCATCGCACTGTTACCTTTTACGTAGGTCTAATCCCTGAACGGATTTAAATGAAATTTCCCGTACAGATAATTTGAGACCCTTGGAAGGAAATAGGATAGTTTTTGTATATCTTTAAGATGGTAGAAGTGTGTTTGGGACAGCGATGAATAGCTTGCACCGAAGATAATTTAATAGCAACATTTTTTCTAAGACCATAACAAGTTCCACGCGAACGAAGTCGCTGGCAACAGCTAGTTATTTATATAAATATTTAGTGACTAAGGATTAATTAGAAAAGGAGGATGAATCGTAAGAAAAGGAGGATCGATACATATTTATGTGTACCAACCGTCCTTGGTCTCCCCTATCTATCGCGAGCCTATCTAGACAGATTATGGCGAAGAACCGAAATCGAAAATTCACACATTCTTTGGTTTCATAATCAGATTTTATTTAACTTGTCGTAAAAACATAAAATAAACTGTCGGAAACTAAGTTTATTTTAATTTTATTACGATTAATGAACAAAAGCACATACCAACATACCTATGCATAATTTTTTGCTCACGGCAACACCGTCGGTCGTAGGGCTTGTTTGGAATAGGTCCTAATACTGGGAGTCTGCGATTTAGTGCCGAGACAAACAATTAACATAAAAAAATATTGACCCTCTTACATATTGTAATAGTGTATACCTAGGGGCTATTAAGATTGGCACTCTTTCTTTTTATTTATGAGCAAGTCCACGAATCTGTGGACAGCCTTTCGTTTCCTGCGTCCCATTTTTATTCCGCCATTTATCGTCGCAACCAACCAAATATTCACAATTCACAACCAATTTGCAAATGATCGAGGTAAACAAGCATTAATAAGATTTAGAAGCTAGAACAACATAACGGCAACGTCGCACGTCGCGCTACGGCCCACGTGGTGGCATGTTGGCATTGGCACAGAGCGGCAACGGCGCAGCCGTAGCGCGCGGCTCGCATTTTAAAACGATATTATAACGTTATTATATATCGTTCTGTTATTCATTCTGTTACGGTATTTATATCGTTATGGAGAATATTGATTTTGTTATAACGTAATTTTCGAACACTAACGGAATATACCGTTATAATTCCGGTTCATTTTATAACGTTTTAAAGGCCTGGATGGCGTCGCACGCTAGTTAGTTTTGAACGGGCTCGCTCATCTGACAAGTCACTCCATGTCATTTCCCAACTCGCTAGCTTGCAAAATGGCGTAGCGATTACATAAGTTACTCTCTTTTCTTACTCGTTTTTCTTACAGCGAATGATTGTTTTTTTCTTTTTGAGATTAACTTTTACACTCGGCAGGCAATCCATACAAATCGGTTCAGCCGTTCTTGATTATAAATGGTATACGTATAGGCCGACACATGTAAAAAGAGCTCTGGCGGCCATATAAAATGTTTGGCTGTCAAGGCTCTTTTTACATGTGTCGGCCTGTAACTAACACGACTAAATATATATATATATATATATATATATATATATATATATAGAAGCTTGGGGCGTATATAAATTAGTAGGTAGGGTCGTCACAAGAGCGAGGCTCCAGCTTTATTCGAAGTCTTCTAACTAAGGCATTCTAAACTAATATGCTATTTTCGATTCGGAAATGAAAGTACAGACACAACAAGTATTAGCTTTTGTTATCCGACAAGAACCGAAGAACTGAGTTCAGAAGTGTGTCTTGCAAGTCTTGCAATGATTCGCAATCAGCTCTTTATAAGTACTATGCCATAAACTAACATTGAGCGGACCGAAAAACTAAACAGAGAAGGAGCTTTGACTTAGGCCAGAAAGGGAATGGTATGGAGTTGACAAAAATTACTACCTATCGCGTAGATACATAACTGCCCTACATAGGTAATGCAAGAAACTTGGGAGAGAAGTCAATATCATTTCCTTATCGATCGAACGTTTTTCTAAACTCAAAGTGCAATGAAGTGCTGAGTGCAAGGAAGTGCGTATAATAATAATAATAATAAATCATTTAATTCAGGCAGTGCCCGTAAAATGTATAGTCATGTCGTATATAATTGTGACTTTACCGAAAGGCCTGCTCAAGCTGGCTGTCGGTGAACACGGTTGCGGGCAGTGGGCGCACGACGCCGGCTGCGACACCCTCGGTCACGCAGCGCACCGTCATCACCTTGTCGGGGTGATCATCTCTCACGTTGAACAGCGCATCCAGCATGACACCGTGCACCGTGGCGTTTTTCAGCAGTACAGCCATGCCTAGCGGTGTGTTGGCGCTTAAATCCACCTTGCCGATCTCGAGGAAGCGGCCGCCCTCCCCAAGACACCGAAGCGACGCTTGCAGCTTGTCGCCCGCGAGGGAGTTGAGGACAACGTCGACACCGTGTCCGCGCGTGCGGCGCATCACAAGTGATTCGAATGAGCAGTCGCGCGAGTTGCCGATGTTGGCGTCCGGCAGCTGCGGGAAGCGCTCGCGCAGGAACGCGCGCTTTTCGGTCGTTCCCACGGTGGTGAAGACGGTGCAGCCAGCGTGAAGTGCGATGGTGATGGCCGCCTGGCCCACGCCGCCTGCACCCGCGTGCACGAGTACGGCCTCGCCGCGCTGCATACGTCCGCGCACTGCCAGCGCGTAGTACGCCGTCGCATACGCCACGGGCACTGTCGCAGCCTCCTCAAGCGAAAACTCCTTCGGCACTTCCCATGTGAAAGCCTCGTTAGCTATGACCGTAGTCGCTAAACCCTTTGCAGTTACTATGCCCATCATGCTCTTGCCGGTTGGTGAATACCCGCTGTACTCAAGCCCGAGTAAACACTCCTAGAAATTAAATCGATATTAGTACCATAAATCAAATATGCACTTTGTTTTTAATATATCTACTAGCAAATAAAGTTTCGAGAGCGAAAAAGGACCATTTATTGAGCATGACTTCTGAACGCTCTGAGTAATATGCATGTGGACTGTCAAATTGTCTACGTATGTGAAAAAATATAAAATCTATGCAGACCGCATGGTTTTACTCAGCGCGGTGCACTAGGGAGGTTAAAATATCTGCTCTGCTCAGAGCATTTTGTACCTCCCCGTAGGTATACTTGCGGCTTGTGGAGGCATTATACACACTGGGTCTCCTGAGCCTTCTGGGTCCAGTACAAGAACGCATTCCGGGCGCTTGTGGGGATGTCCTGCTTTAGGAGCGCATCAGGGATGTTCCCAGAAGCGCGTATAATTACATACAATTGATGGTGACTGGTGCGCCAGGTGCAGGTCAACCCCAAATACATCCTTGGCTCGATAGCGGATATTAGGCTAAACGGTCCGTATATGAGGCACTGCTGTGACATGAGGAGACATTCATATTTTGTATAATGTTTAATCCTTGTAAATCTAGTAGGTAATAAGTAAATTAAACCTACTAACAAGATTTGTTATGAGCCTTTTGTCAACTAAATGTTTTCTATTCTATTACCTTCTCTGCGTAATCTCCAGACAGCGAGTCGATGGACAACTTGCCAGTGGCGAGCATGATATCGTGGAAGTTCAGCGCTGAGTAGTAGACGTGGCACAGGGAAGAGCGTACGCTTAACGGCGCGGACGCAGCGTACCGCAGGTCGCTCTCGATCCAGCTCAACGACGACAAATCGCCGCGCGTCAGTGTGTTCACAAACGCGTGTTCCACCTGGCAACATAAACCCACTCCAGTTCAAATGTTTACTCCATTAAATCTATATATATATAGTCCGTAGCCTGAGATCCTAACCTGTACCGGGGCGCGGTCGGCGTCATCGACCAGCAGGTGGCGGAAGGTGCCCCAGACACCGGCGCGCAGCACGTTAAAGGCCAGGTCGCGTTGCACCTGCGTCTTATACGTCGATGCATCAGGATCGAACGCATCCCTTGCTCCGGGCAGGTAGTAGACACGCAGGTGGTCGCCGCCGGGCTCGCGCCGCAGGCACGTAGCCAGGCCCAGCACGCCGGAGCAGGGCGCGCGTGACCACAGGTACACGAGCACGTTCTCGCGCTCGGCGCGCTTCATGGCATCCTTGAGCCGCTCCACCCAGGCGTAGTCGGCGTCCCCGCTTGCCTCCACCAGCACCACCCTCGTCGCCGGCAGGACAACGGCACGCCGCAGCAGCAGGTACTCGCGTAACTCGGCGCGTGCGCGTGATACCTTCATCAACATAATACCTACATACACTTCATGCTAATATCACAAAGTTATATTGTAGCTTTGTGAGAACTAATATGTAGGGGGAATCTAAGGAACTACGCATCCGATTTCAAATAGTAGATTGTATGACAAGGGTCTAAAATAAGCCATATATCATCACGACTTTTCACTTCGACTGCGCGGAAAGTAAAAATAATAAAAAAAAAATCCACGGCGAAAAGATTGTTCAATAGGGAAGATGCAATATTTTAATTTTTACTTTCTTTTGACAGAATCGCATGTAGAATATACCAAGAAAGTATAAAAAAGTCAAAATTCTATAAATTATAGTCAAAAATTCTTGTTACAAACTGACAATTTAAACTTTTGCGCCTAAACGGATCTACAGTTCATAGAGTTGCCTATGTTTTGACTTTTGACAGGAGTGACGTGACCCTAATTGTTGGATTAAAACACGTTCCGTTTTACATTACTTCAAATCGTAATTATTGTTTGAAATTGGTATAAATAAACTAAAGTAAAAACGTTTCAGTGGCCATTATTTTAAGTTTTTTCAACTTTTGGTCACAAAACAATGGTAAATATTATTGCTGCATCTTTCCTATTTGGTGGCATCCGAGTGCGGCGGACAGCATACGGGGCACACGATAAAGCGAGAAAAACAGTAGTCTATCCCGCTCAATTTCAAAGCTTATGGCAGTTATGGCATGTATGCAGTCAACCACGCTTGGAGGTTTGGACGGTACGTCAGAGGCGGTATTTTTTTTAAATGCAAATTTCATTTTTTTTTTATTTCGTGCATTAGGGAATAAAACTCACATATTGTTTGAAATGAATTCTGTTTCTTGATAATCCTGATCGATCGATTTTAATATCTAGCGGGGTTGTACTTAGTTGGTAGCAAATACACATGCTTTTTTAAGGATTGCGATAAGTGGATTTAATACGGTGAAGTGTATTGCTTGGTCAAATTAAAATGTTTTAATAATCATATCAATGTATAGGTACATATATATTTTCCATATTCCTCTCCTTTTTTGTTTTTTTAATCGTGCTACGGGTCAAATTGATTAATGTGACCTAAAGATCAATCATGCCGATTGTCATGCTTTTAACACCCTTTGCAGCTTTTTTTGGCGTACCGCTAGGACTAAGAGGCGAAATGTACTACTTTAGCCTGATGGCCTGAATCATACTGGCGCTACATATATGATAGCTAATCATAGGTTTAGTTTACTAATTTACTATTGACCGTCGCGACCAGGCCGCGCTAGTCTGTGAGAAGCTAATATGACACCCTTTTCAAGCATGCGCAATGAAAAATTATTTTCATCTGCACGTATATAGAATGAACCTTCAGGGTGGACATATCCTGGGTTTTTGTAATATGCGGGAGAAGCAAGGGCAGCTAGTAAGCAATAATACCAGCGTGAGACCGGCAGTAGAGAGCCGCTTTTGCTGGTCGGGGTGGTCGAGCGCGCCCGCCGGCTCGTCCAGCAGCACGAAGCCGGGGCCAGGTGCGGCCAGCGTGCGCAGCACACCGGGCCCGTGCCGCGCCAGCACGTCGGCAGCCAGCGCCAGGTGGCACTCCAGCTCCATGCCACCATCCTTATTTGAAACCTGAAATATTCGATTATTAACCGTTGTTCTAGTCATTGACCTTCTATTACTGATGGAGATAATGATGATCATGATGCTGGCCTGACCGATTTCGGCCACATCAGCGACTGTGTGTTCTGGATTTGGTATCAAAGATTACTAATATGACTGGAGTAGTGGTGTTGTTGTACACTCTGGTGCGTTCTCTATGGCTTACATATCTTATCTTTCTTGCGATGCAAGCACCCAAACCAAACCCTTCTACTAGGTTTGACCCACGAGTCGACGTGGTGGCCCTGGGTGTGGCAGTCAGTCATCAAATTTTTTATCGTGATTGTGGATGGTCTGTACCGCCCTGCTGGACAGTTTTGGGTACTACGGTGTGGACGAGACTTTAGCATGTGACGAAGTGAGTGTTGTGTGTAACCCGAATAAGCCAACATTTAACAATGCTGGAAGATAACGAGGGTTCTCGCCGCCGCTGCCCCGCCCGCGCTAACCAGCCAAGCGAGCAGGGCACGGGCCCGCAGTGCTAAACGCGCCGGCAATGGGAGTGCTCATTCAATCTATTGGAGGTCAACTGTGGGTCATGACATGACTAGGCTTGGGATTTTTGTTAGCGTGCCGTGGTTCTACAATCTATGGAGTCGCCATATTTTCGGAGTCAATGTCAAGGTACAGTCAGCATCACATAGTTAGTAGCAGCCAAAGTAGCCAAATATATCGTAACACTTCCTTACCCCTATAGTAATAAAGACGTGTTCCGATATTTGGCTACTTTGTCTGCTACTAACTATATGATGCTGACTGTACATAGGTATTACACATTTGATATACTAGTATACAAAAACACGCTATTGTTAGAAAACAAAATAAACTAATACAGTAATATAATAGTAGATTGTTAACCAAGGGCTGAAACGCACCCATTTATAACAATTGCTGAGGGGGCGTACCGCCAGGGAAAAATCAGAAATCACCCGCGCGCCCCGTACCTGCCGCGCTGATGCGTATATTGCTGCCCCGCTCCTTCTCGCATAGTATATGCCCCGACAGTCAGATGAAACATGATGAATACCTATAGATAATTATAATAAGTGGAAAGAAAGACAAAATCTGTAAGTACCTATATTTGAAGATATCATTTTCGCTTCGAGAGCTATAACTGAAATATGACCTTCCGTTTTTTACTAAATCACGTAAGGGTTGTAATTTAGCATAATAATGTCTAGTAAAAGGCTAAAGCAAAAAAACAGCTATAATCGAATTTAAACTTTTGTGAGACATATCTAAAATACTACTAATAAATCCACGGTTAAGAAATTAACATATTAAATGTCACGACAGGCGACATGTTTCGAACTCTTCGGGAGTTCTTCTTCAAAACAAACATCGAAAACACTAATCCTGAAGAAGAACTCCCGAAGAGTTCGAAACATGTCGCCTGTTGCGTCATTTAATACGTGAATTTATTAGTAGCATTAAAAAAAAACTGTAATTTATTATGAAAACTTCGATCATGTTTATGAAAGCCAGATTTTCAGGCCACTGTGTGGCGGCCAAATTTTTCAATTCTGACCCCGTGTCATGGTCGGCCTTATCACGCGATAAGTGACAGGATAGAGCGACCGTCACTGACTGACACCGTTTGATAGAACGAGACGATGCCCCTATCTTGTCACTTATCGAGTGATAAGGCCGACCATGATACGGGGTCTGATCTCGAATTCGTACTTGGAGACAATGGAGACGCTTTGGCCCATTAGTTATCAATTTTGAACATACTCGTATTAAAGAAAAACTGCAAAATTGTGTTCACTTTTTTTAATATAAAAATGTCCAACTTCGCAGGCAATAATTCGGGCAAAAATTATTATTACTCCAAAAGAAAGAAGGCAAAAAAATATGCATAGTGACGAAAATTCCATTCAGATATCTCAAAGAATAACGAAGCTACAACCGTTTTAATATTGCTTGTTAGAGAGAGAAAACGCAAACGGTGTGTGACGTCACATTACAGGATGCTGCCGGCAGGCCGCGTCGACGGCGTCGCCGACCACGATGCGCGCGGCACGTTGCCGTCTTCTGTGACGTCACATTCTTCCAGCGTCATCGTTTCATATGAAGTTGCGTTTTGCGAAAAAGGGACAGAACACATCCCTTCTTAAAACTTTGGACACATAACTTCGTGATTATTTACCCTTTTGCGTTGATTTTTTCTCCATTTCACTAAATTTTTTATCCTTCTTCGAGAAAATATCACATTATTTTATTTAGTGTCTACGCCCCTATTGTTGGAATCTAAAAGCGTCACCCGTGATGACTTTAAAGAAAAACAATGTCAATAAATACACGGTTCACCCACGTATTAAACGTCACTACGGGCGACATGTTTCGAACTCTTCGGGAGTTCTTATTCAGGATTGAGTGTTTTCGCAGCGGTGTCGCTTGAATCACGACAAGATTCAAGCGACACCGCCGCGAAAACACTCACTTTATAGAGTACAAATTACTTTAATTACCCAAGGAATACTACTACTACCTACATTTTGTTGCTTAAAAAACCACCGGAGCTATAACTGAAATATGGCCTTGCGTTTTTTTACTAAATCACGTAAGGGTTGTAAGCTAGCATAATAATGGCTAGTAAAAGCCTCAAGCAAAAAAAAGCTATAATCGAATTTAAACTTTTGTGAGACATGTCTAAAATACTACTAATAAATCCACGGTTAAATTCACGCATTAAATGTCACAACAGGCGACATGTTTCGAACTTTTCGGGAGTTCTTCTTCAAAACAAACATCGAAAACACTCATCCTGAAGAAGAACTCCCGAAGTGTTCAAAACATGTCGCCTGTCGTGTCGTTTAATACGTGAATTTAACCGTGAATTTATTAGTAGCATTAAAAAAAAACTATAATATATTATGAAAACTTCGATCATGTCTATGAAAGTCAGATTTTCAGGCCACCACTGTGTGGCGGCCAAATTTTTCAATTCTGGTCTCGGATTCGTACTTGGAGACAATGGAGACGCGTTGGCCCTTTAGTTATCAATTTTGAACATATTAAAGAAAAAGTGCATAATTATGTTCACTTTTTTAATATCAAAATGTCCAAGTTCGCAGGCAATAATTGTTGGAATCTGCACTCTCGATAACCCTAAAAGCGACACCCGTGATGACTTTAAAGAAAAACAATGTCAATAATGTCACTACGGGCGACATGTTCCGAACTCTTCGGAGGTTCTTCTTCAGGATGAGTGTTTTCGCGTCGGTGTCGCTTGAATCACGACAAGATTCAAGCGACACCGCCGCGAAAACACTCATCCTTAAGAAGAATTCCCGAAGAGTTCGAAACATGTCGCCCGTAGTGACATTTAATACGTGAGTTGAACCGTGTAATTATTAGTATTGTTTCAACACGTCTCACGAAAGTTTAAATTCGAAAAGCAATGTCCGCCATCTTGGAATTCAAAATGGACATCATTTCTAGAATCTTCACCCTCGAGAAGCCTGCCAATATATGTTGTTCTTTAAAAAAAAACGCGCATATTAATTTACAACGAATGTTTCAAAAAATTTAAATAATGCGACCACTTTTTGAAATATTTCTGACTATGAATTCGTATTTAGACCTCTCAGACATCGATTTTGAACATAACCGGATTTATTCTCAACTAGCGATCCGCTCCGGCTTCGCTCGGATACTATATTATACATATAAACCTTCTTCTTGAATCACTCTATCTATTAAAAAAGCCGCATCAAAATCCGTTGCGTAGTTTTAAAGATCTAAGCATACATAAGTAGGGACAGACAGCGGGAAGCGACTTTGTTTTATACTATGTAGTGATAGTGATAGTGATAATCTTTCATAAAGTAAATACACGATCGACAGAAAAATGTTCGTCTAGTTTTGCATGTACTGCACAAATTATTCTAAGAAGCCGGTCACCGGCCGATCGCTGCGTAATATTATAGTTGTATTTTCAACTTTAAGATCTACATGTTAAGGTCGACTTTTAAATATGTTATTACAAAATGTAGCAAAATATCTACTGGAATGTAATGATACGTTCATTCACTGGACGAATATACTGGGTCACAATATTATTGAAATAATTATGTTCATCGTGCTGTCGTGAGAGCACAGAACGTAGTCCTCTCGTCTCAGCGGAGCGATTGCGACTGACTCCGCCCGCGAACGGCAACAGAAGATATACAGAACCGCACGAAACACGCGACGGGAGAAAGGGTATCGCGCTAAATAAAAAAGGCCTATACGCCAAATACGTTTCACCTCAATAAGTCTGAAAAGGGACTACATAAAAATACCCCGCTAGTACTTTCATTAGGTAATGTGAAAAGCTATTATACACTCAACTTTTACTTAATTTATATTCACGGGAACCTCACACTATTGAAATTGAGTAAAAATAAGACATGTTTTGGCGGATCTTTTCTATCGAGGCAATGTTGGTTTTGTATAGTTTTGTTCAGACGATTCAATTGCAAATATGATGTAGTTTTGGTATGTTCTTTTTCCTGGCATTCGCTTTAGTTTGACTTTGTCATACTTAGGTAAATATTCAATCTAAGAACCCCGATTTCGCGGAACGCCCCCTCTTAAAGTAAGTTAGATTTGAATTGGCCAGTTTTCATTACATCAGTAATTGAATAAAGTTATTCAACATATATTATATATATTTTTTAATTCTGATAAAAACTGGCCAAGTCAAATCTAACCTACTTTAAGATCTCACATTTTTAAATAACAGCAATTGTTATTATAGGTATCCAATAAAGCAAAGCAATAGAGTTTAATACTTGTTCATAATGTTATTTTGTTCCTATAAATACATATTTTGATTTTGCATAGAACTTGGTACTACTCATTTAGATCTCCATTCTTTTTGCGGCGAAGCCCACAGCCAAGCATAATTTTTGTATTGAACTTGGCTCTCCCTTTTTACATTTATGATTTTGGTGGGATATCATTACTTTTTGTAATAGTAGGGTCATTTCGCTGATTACGCGACCACCTTCGGTTAGCGACCACCTGAAGGAGAAGGTTTTTTCTATTGAAGATAACATCAATTCTACACACCCTATTGAGACAATTACTTGTACATGCATTTTTTTGTTGTTTTAGTATAGAAATCTACTAAAAAACCGAGAAAATATCCTTTCAGTTCACCAACTCAGCTTAAGTGGTCGCCCACCGGCACATGAAATTAGGTGGTCGCTAACCGGCGAAATGACCCTACATTGTGATACAAGTGAGGTATGTTGATAATTATCAAAGCTCACGCGTTTCATAAAACGTTTTTCAACACATTTTGCGAGGAAAAAATCCTTTTGATAAGATGAAAATTTTATACGCCTGCCAAGTTATTTTCTTTAAGTACTTATTGATGTCAACAGGTTTTTACTCAATGTTGTATACATCGCCAAGACTTTCCAGTGGCGTCCATTCTATTTATCACTTTTCTAGTCACCACGAGTCAACATTTTTGTTAATAACCAAACACGCATTAATAATGTTTACAAATATCTGTGAAGTTTTTTTCGTGAAGATTGCGCAGTGCGCGCGTATTAGATGAAATCTCTAAACAGACAATTCAAAATAAAATAAATATATATTCGTTTTAAAATGTTATCTTTATTAATTCATGTAAAATGTTATCAAAAGTGAATAGTTTTACTAAATTAAACGTTTATATATCATATCCAAAAATAAATAGTCAATTAATTAACAAAAAGGATTTAATTTGTTTAGTCGAGTAAGAATCCATTTGCCGATAATTAAAAAAAAAGCTGTACAATCTGTACAACCCGGTTAATTTAAGAATGCACCGTGTGCAAGTGCATGCATGTCATCTTGCCGCAAGGTGCCAACTTGACTTAATCGGGATATTACCATAACACACAAGTGTCGTAATGTTATAAAACACGCGTGTTTAATAGCCAGGATTATGAGAATAAAAGTGACACAATAAGAGGTACGTTACGAGCAATTGTGTTGAAAAGTAGATTCATTTCTGTTCTGTGTATATAATTATGTGTGGTGCCGCGCGCCGCCGACGACACACCGTTGGCCGGTTGTTTAGCGCGTATTACAAGTTTTCAGTCAGTAAAATAGGCGAACACAGCAGTGATCAGTTACCTGTAGGTTTTGGAGTTCCCCAAGGAAGTATCCTCGGCCCTACGCTTTTCTTAGTACATATGGATGACATCCTCAGATTAAGACTCCATAAAGCGAACATAATCTGTTACGCTGACGATACCGTCGCACTCTTCCACGATAAGACATGCTGATGCTGTTCACTCCCTTGCGGAGAGAGAACTCTCGCACATTGCATCGTGGCTGCAAAGTAACCCTCTCACATTAAATGTCGCCAAATCTAGCATGCTCGCCTTTTCTAAGACATCTGCTTCTTCAGGCTCCTCGCATCACATCCTATCCCTTCACACCTTTGGGTTTCCCAATTTAGGTAACATTTATAGCTCCACCACCTGTTCTTGTAGCACAATAGCTAGAACAAATCAGGTCAAATATCTTGGCTTCATCATTGACCACAGCCTCTCCTTCAAACAGCAAATTCACTCTTTCCACAAAGGTCAGGAAATGTATGTACATAATGAAGCGACTCCGCGACTGTACTGTGTCCCCGACACGGAAGTGCAGCTTTTCGTGGTAGTTTTAGCTATTCTGTCACGAAATGCTGGAACAATATCGAACCTGTTGAAGAATCTTCATCGCTATTCATTTTCAAAAAGCGCCTTAAAAACTTTCTACTTGACCTTCAGATTAATCCGTCTTAGCATTTCCGTGTCCCGGCTTTGATATGGAACTTCTGGTTGTTTCAGGCTTATTTTAATAGTTTAAATAAATAAATGGATTTTAATGCGATTTTTTGTATATTTAAGGTAATATTAAAAAGTCATGGGTTTTACCCGACTGCCGAAGGAGGGTTATAGTTTTATATTTTTCGAGCGTATGTATGTATGTGTGAATGTTTTATTCTCTGGCAGCCTAAACCGTTTGACGGATTTCGACTTATGTGGTGTCGTTGGTTTCATCTTAATTGTAGGAGTGAAATAGGCTAAAATATTCGTAAAAAAGCAGTTGGGTTTTTCGAAAATATCTTTTGATTCCACTTGTCTGTAACGTGTTACAATGGAAGTGCAGTCCTGTGACGTGCAACTCAAGGATCCACATACGGTAATATCAGCGTCGAGTCATCTTCTGTGGCTCGACATTGTGCTGAGTGGACTCCTTTTTCGCATTTCACGAAATATCAAAATGTATACTTAATAATTATTGTTGTATTCTGCATTTTTGCGAAATAAACTTATTTTCTTTATTTTCTTTCTTCTTTCTTTCTAATCTTAAAGATTTATCAATTAACATAACGTGATAAATGTTTTTTACTACTAATACCAATTAAATACTATTATAAAGCACAATGGGCCCAATTCAGCCATCAGTTGAAGAAGGTATCTATTTAAGTACGTTTCTTTAATGAAAACATAATTTATAATAGCTTATTTTTAATGTGTAACGGATATATTATCAATTAAATAGTTATCCAGCGACAAAATCCGACAAAATTTCAGACATCAAAAAAACGATAAACTAACTAGCTTCTGAAAAGTCAGAAAAAATATTAATAAATATTTTTGTCTTTATTTTGGTTCATTTACATTTGCTCTATAATATTCACGATAAATCGTACAAAAAAAGACAATGCATGCTTCATTTAAATCTACATAATTACTTCCGGGTGGAAAGTTTGTCGGATTCTTGAATTAATCATCTTAGAATAACATTTTAAAATGAAATCAACAAAAAAAACGCTATCATAAATTAATGTTTTTCAAAACCGTATTTTGCCTGGAGTACCTGTCAAACATTAAAACATAGTTTGAGAACCCATGTCATGCTCCGTCCATTTTAAAATCGAAATAAATTGACGAACGAGTCGACACATTATCGACACAATGTTGAAACAGTAGAAAAAGATTTTAAACTTCAGTAACACCCGTTTAGGTATTAAATAATCTTGAATTTCTGTAGTTTAAACAAATATTAAGTCGTAATTCTAACGACACTAAACATTTTCATAATTATATGGTCTATCCTATCACCTTTTTATTGTTATTTTAGTAGAAAACAATCTATTCTAACCTCGTATTTAAATAAAATAATTTATTTAATCTTTACAACATCACAGACGCGTGGCTTAAATGGAGTTATTTTTCAAAAGTAGGTACACGAAGAAATTCCGTTCGCCCTTCCTTTGAAACTCACAATTACACAAACAAATTTCACTATTGACATGTGATTGACATTTATTTACTATCATGTTTTAAAATCAAAAATAACATATCTGAGACGTCACGCGATGACAACAAAATGAACGAGAGCAAGTGAATGAATGAATGTAATTCTCATCCAACGTCGACGCAAATACGAAACTTTGTGTGCACGTTGTGTAGTAACAAGGTTACTCAAAGGCAACGGTTTTTATGTGTCGATTCTTCCCCACTTTTGGTCGTCGCGACGGAACTGCGACCGAACAATAACTAAATGTGTTAGGGTCATTTCGCCGGTTAGCGACCACCTAATTTAAGGCGCCGTAGGTTCATGGTCTTCTCTCCCTCTCACTGAGCATAAGCGTGAGCGAGATGGAAGTGCGTGCTCGGAAGCGCGGATATCATGTTTTTTAATTTTAATTTTTTGGCCGTTTAAATAAATATAAATGTAAACACTGATTTCTCTCAAACATGATATTGCCGATTTTTAGAAGCAATTTTATTATTTATAGCTTTTGTGCATAATTTGTTACAAATATTTTAAGTGTATTTTTGTGTGTTTTACACCTATTTTCGTGATTTTATTCTATCGAGCGAAATTTGCTTAATCATGTTTCGAAGCACTGATTTCCCTGCAGAAAAGCCTCAAAAGATTACTATTCGTATTTTTTTGAAACCATATTATTATAAACAGACGCATTATATTGTTTCGAAAACTCTGTTCGATTAACTTCGCTGAACCTACGGCGCCTTAATGTGCCGGTGGGCGACCACTTGAGCTGAGTTGGTGAACTGAAAGGATATTTTCTCGGTTTTTTTGTAGATTTCTATTCTAAAACAACAAAAAAATGCATGTACATACAAGTAATTGTCTCAATAGGGTGTGTAGAATTGATGTTATCTTCAATAGAAAAATCCTTCTCTTTCAGGTGGTCGCAAACCGAAGGTGGTCGCGTAACCAGCGAAATGACCCTACGTGTGTTCACGCAAAGTGTGTACACAGTTACCGAATGTTACTTGAAATGGTTGTATGGGAGCGTAATAGATACCAAGAACTTTAGGTATCTAGGTTAGGTACATACAAGTTTGTTTAATCTATAATGTAAGTAGATACATACCTACCCATAACGAAAATAACGAAATATAGAGCGTAAACATTGATTTACTTTTGAAAATCAACGGCACTTGGATAATTCAAGCGGGAGCTGTCTTATAACAAGAAGAATTATGGAAATACACTGCTTGCGAATGAAAAAGAGACAGTATGGACAAATTGGTGAAATTTTGTAAACAAATATACCTACCTACTCCTAAATAATTTTTATAATTTCTAAATGTGTTTGAAATAAAGTACTTAAAACATTTATTATCCTTTTAATTTTTTGTTAGTGTCGATATAGTACAATAAGTTGCTCTTCATGCAGCGGACCTGAACATCATAATTTATCGATATCGATAACGTTGCGTATAGTACGGTACGTAAAATGAATGCCCTTTCGATAACTCCCAAGGTCGCGATTTTTTTGTTAATATTTAGAATATGATGAGTACTACTAGTAGTAAAAAAAGATAGGGAAATTTGACGTTGCTTTAGGTATTACACAGCGTTTTCTTAGTGACCCTTGTAAATCCAGGGATAGATTATACAAGTGGTATTTTTCTTCAATAGAGTATCGCGTTTTAGTATTATAATCTCCACTTTAATTTGCTAAAACTTTCGCCAAGTGCTTACGTCCGTATAATCCGAAACGAATAAAAAAAAAAAATCCTCTGAAAGATTATACAAGTGGATTTTGATTACTGAATACTATTAAAAAATATCAAAGATAACCAAAGTTTGAATTAATAACATATTTATCAATAGGTTAAATTTGTATGAACAGTTTAATGTTGAAAGCCTTCTAATTATTTTAAAATAAATCTCAAAAAATTTCAAGTTGACACATATGATCCAGCTTTATCATAGTAATGTATTGATAAAAAATCTAAGTAATTCATCAATAGCTTCACATTGTATTCATTTATCAATTATTTTTTAAATTTGAACGCATGACGAACTGCGCACGAGTCTAGTGCGCCGACGGCGAGAGCGTCATGACCAATCACAGCACGCCGTCGTTGCTTGTTTCCTACGCGGTAGCCTCCCCTCTGTTGATCGGCTCACTTGCAAAATGAAAAAATGTTGATTTTACGATTGTGTTCATTTATAAATATTAAGTGTTGATTTTATAAATAAATCTTTGTAATGATGAATGAATTTATAAATAAATCTTTGTAATGATGACTTTTCCGTCTATTAATTATACACTCATAAGCTTCATCAACCTAAAGAGTAACTATCAACGTACTTATGCAATTACTTATTCAATAATCAACTTATTGTGTAGCTTTAACAAGCTAGGTTGATCCACTGAAACAACGTATGAGTGACCGGTAGGTCGATCACGTAACGCTTTATACGTACGCTAGGTAGATCTAAATGTATTTTTTATATCGAAAAACGACAGTTGAATTGTCCTAACGCGCGTCTGAAACGTTTTGTGATTACCCCTCAGATCTCTAGCTGACCCAGCCACGGCCCGATTTCTTACAGTCGGTTAACGGGTTTCTTCGGTTTCGGATAAAACCGGGTTTGCATTCCCTACTCTCAACCAACTGAGCTATAGGAACAATCCACCTCGGTCACCTTTTTTTCAATCAGTTCATTCTTACAACGCCTTAGGGAGAAGACGGCATTACATAAGTTGAAATAAATATGAATTATGCCCAGCCAAATAAGTGGCTTTCTTTGTCCAGCGATTTGTATGTAATCATAGTATAGCCATTTGGTTTCGTTGCTATATTTGGTAAGGTTAGCCTTAAATATGATTGAAGAGAATGTTTCGCCTTAATATGATACAATAACGTGTATGTTAACTTAACACACAAAACTAAAAGCAAGCGTTTACGTAACGTATGTAAGAAATAGGGAATGCAATATGCAATTACTGGGTAAAATTCAAAACCGGTAAATTACCGACTTGAGTAGGACAAAAGCAAAACCTATTAACCGGTAAATTACCGGTTATTTCAATTTGGTTCATAAGTAGCGTTATTTGACGTTTATTTATCGTAAAAATAAGCTAAAAGGTAGTATAAAGAGTAAAAGGTGGTTTCATGTTCCATAAATGTCGTAATAATCATTTTCTTTCATATTTAAAACTTGCTCCGTGGTAGGAGGACTAAAACACAACTGAAAACGTTCCTTGGGGATTAGCAGGTAAGTAGGAATAGGAATTGGTCCCAGTTTTACAGATTACCATAACAACATCAGTAGTATACAATACAAAACAGTACCAGTAGTGAATATGGAGTGACGAAGGTTAACGTGAATATTAGTATTATGGTGCATTGCCTGTTCCCCTTCACCCATCATTGGCGTCGGCGGGTCACACAGTGCCCTCGGTCATTGTTTTGACTCCTAAATCTACAGATACGCAACCCTACGGATTTACAATCCTAAAAAACAATAATTTACTGAATAAAAAAATAATTAAAATAATACAACACAAACTGACTAGTTGACTACAAGCCCACATAGTAGTAAAAAAAAGTATTTTACCAAATAGCTGTTTCTAAGGAATGAAGACGTAACCAACCATACCAGGAGCGAAAAGAGTTGGATAGAGAAAACGGTACTATTAGTAACCGAACATTTTACTAAAGAGCGTTCGGACAAATGGTTTATTACCTTTATCTAGGAAAAGCGTGTACTGTTGCTCATGGGGTTTGCGCGAACACATTTCAGTGTCATATGTCATACTAGCACCACACATAGGCCAAAGACTCTCGTCTTGAGACACTTCGGAATACTAGACGAACAGATGTGCCGTAGCTTCCCGAACGAACGCTGCCCAGCTGAGTCGACAGGAGACAGTTTGTCCTACGTATATATAATCGTCTACAACTTCGAGCTTAAAGCGTCCGATTGTAATGAGAGTCGGTAATATACATGGGCATTAGATGATCTTTGTCTTATCCATGCTAATTCTTAGACCAACCCGCTCAGAGGCTTTATCGTATTCAAGTCCTCCATGGTATCCGAAGGTGAGTGATATACTTGCCTTCTCCAGTGCAGAGTCTTTAAAGCATCCACCAGTGCAGCGGTGAACAGTTTTGGAGAAATAACATCTCCTTGATCGACTCGCTGCAGCGGAATAGGTTTCGTGTTCTAATTCTGGAGTCGGACTTACACAGTGAAGGGGCATTCTCGTTTGATTGATTGATTAAAACTTTATTCATTCCCACAACATATGTACATGGCATTGATAAAATAAGAAATTTAAACAATAAAGGTAAAATAAAATAATAATAATATACATATCTAAAGAAAGCATGCAAGAAGTACATTCTAAAGAAGCCATGTGTCGTGGCTGAGAAATGGTGCTGGCTTAGCGAGCCATGCCAGGGCCCTAAATTACAAAATTGAAATATAAAATACTTGGCAACGCTGGAGAAACTGTAGTACAGCCCTGGTTTCGATTGAATCGTAGTCCAGAAACGCTAAGACAAAGGGCAGATTATTCTCCGCAGCCTTCTATATAACTTGACGGGTGGTCTTATTTTATCTTATCTAGGTGAGGGCCCTTTCGGATACACTTCGACCCAGTGGGATCTTTTCTGCATTTGCCGTCTCATTTATGACTACTCCCAAATCGCTCCATCATTTCTACAAACTGGATGATGCAGCTCAGCGGAAGTACCTTGAAATCCTTTGGTTGCGGATAGCCGTTATCAAAGTAATTAATTATTTTTCTGGCAAGGGCATGACATTCACACAGTAAGTGTTCCATAGTATCATCCGCCTCACCACACATTCTACAGTCTAAACTATCCGATAGTCCCATCTTGGCCAACAGATTCTTGACCCCGAAGTGACCTGTGAACACCCCAAATATAATTCTGAGTTGCTTTCTGCTGGATTTCCAGAGCTTTTGGTCAAGCCCGAGTCCACTCCTTTCCTCCACTCATGTTGGTGTTTGGTTTTGGCGTAGGCTTCAAAGGCCGTTATTATGGTTCCCTGCGAGAGTACCACAAATTGTTCTGGACCTACAATAGTACATACTACAGAGCCCGGGAAGTAAGGGGTTGCCGGCCGAGTACATATGCCGATCATAGCGAGGCCGGATAGTTATGAGGCTGGCAACCCCTTTTTACGCCGAGGTATGTATAGTGCTTTTCTCAAACATGCAATGAAATAAATAAATGAAACGGTTTACCATTGAATTGCCGACAAAAATTTAATCGAATATTATTTCAAAGACAACGTTTCAAGTATTTTCATTTCATCGACAAGTCATTGCGTTGAGGACTCGATACTAGGTAATTTGAATCGAGGTTTTTAATTGGTAGTTGACTTAGTTTAATAAAATTCATGTCATGGCTTTTAATTTCGGGTTTTTTTAATTCTTTTTTTTTTACATGTAATAATATTTATTCCGCATAAAATTATTTCGGATCTGGATCTGAATCCCTAACGTTTTTTAACTTATTTTTGCCGTGCAGCGAGTCAACGCCACACCGCTGCGCGGGGTGTCTATTTCTGGTCTGAGGGACATACAAGTGAACCCTCACCTAACCGACTTAAAACAGAGTTCGCTTATGACAAGCCATTTTTGTCCGCCCTCATATTTTTTTGTAATAAACGATTTACACCAATGATTCTTAGTTTTATTATACATAAATATTATACATAATTTTGTATGTCACACAATTAACTACATAAATTGAATAATGTATAAATCTGCAGTAGGACATACAATTGTATAAAGTAATACGTCGAAGAAATGAATTGCAATGTTTTGTAGTTGTGCCAATTAAGATAATTTGAAACAAATCAGAGATTAAGTAATATTCGTTGAAAAGTATTTCTACGTAGTAAGATAAATTTAAATTAATAGTAGTTGAAATGAAATAACGCCAAACAATATTACTAGTACTGAAGTTTCGATGAATCGTTGTCGATGAAATAATATTCGATGAATAAGTTGTCGACAAAACAAGGGTACACCAAATTAAACTCCAAGAAATCAAACTTTAATTTTCATGGCTGAATGCCGTGTTGCTGTGCCACAAATAGTGGAATGTGACACTTCGAAGCCCATTATGAATAACACAACGTCAATATATAATTTCATGTTGAAGAAAAGTAATTTGTAGACCCCCTTCTTGCTTTAAGCTCATCTGCTCTTTCGTTGCCGATGAAGCCCTCGTGCCCTGGTATCCAAGCTAGTTGGTTATCTATAGTGCTAAAGCCTCTTCGGAAACTGGCTTGTTTGGGAGGCTGGAAGTCATCTAACCTGCGCACGAGACGATTTGTAATTACTCTCGAAAACAGCTTTTACACACGGCTCAGAAGTGAGATGGGTCGGTGTTTCTTAAGCAGGGTGTTGTCACCATTTTTTAAGAAATGCACCAGCACACCTCTGTTCGATACCTTTGCCGTTCACTCTTTCACTAAGACAAAGAGAGGTATTTCCTTGTTTTGAAAATGAAATGATTAGTATACCTATTACCTACAAACTATGTTAAATAAGGCGCTCTCTGTCGTACTTATCCAAGCAGATCATTATTCATATTTTATAGAACGGAACCATGTTTGTATTTTAAGAAGCTTCTGCAAACGATATTGTATTAATTTGGTACTATAAAGTAAGATAACGCTAACCAGTTAATCAATTGTCATTTTACATGACAAAAGGAGGGTATTGATTGAGATATAATCATGACGATCAAGTATTAATAATTGTAAAAAAAAATTCTTTTATTAATAATTCATATTTAAGTAAATTACCGGTTTTGATTTAAATTTACCGGTTTTATACCGGCCTTATACTCAGAAAATTTACCGGTTAACCGGTATGCATTCCCTAGTAAGAAATATGCATCGAAATTCTATAATTTCAATAACTCCGGATTTTTAGTATTAATTAATTAAAAAAGTCCTCTTCCGCTTCGATGAACAACAATTTTTTTTGGTAATTCGATCATTTAGTGTTAGGCTCTAATCGGAATTTGAAAGATTCTTGAGTACCTAACTTTCGGAGTTTACCTCCTACCTACACCCTAATTTTACTACCTACTACTACTTAGAGAGATAACTAATACTAATAACCCTGTATATATACTTTCTGTATCTACTTCATATTAGTAACATCAGATATGACATCGCGACTAGTAAATAAGTACTTACCTACAAATAAAATAGAAGCTAATTTAAGTTTAATACTAAATAACCCTATATAACTTTCTTTATTGGTAAAATAAAATAGATAATTGCAACCGAAATACAACTAGTAACTAAATATAAAGTTAAATCAAGTACTAAAAGTTTGTACCTACAAGTTTGAGCGTACGCACGGCACGGTCTTGGAGAGGTACTCGGCTGCCAGCACGCTGCACACGAATCGCGCGAGTCGCGCGCGCGAAAGATTTCAATTGCGGATAATAACTGATAAGCTAATGCAATTAAGAGCTATTGATGAATCCGTTAGAATTTGTGTTTATATATTCTTCGATAGAACTGAAATGAATTACGCCGACTTGAGAATTTATTAGATATCTTTTATGGTAAGGAGAATGGTTTCAAGATATAATTCCTAAAAAAAAAATACAATTGATAAATCTGTTAGAAATTAGTGCTGCCATATTTTTTTTTAGTTTTGAATACACTATAGTAGCCACTAGTCACTTGAATATTCTTTTAGGAGATTAATATTTTTTTTTATCGTTTCCTTTTTTGCTGACGTAATCTCTTGACAAAACTATTAGAAAACGATAAGTAAGGTTTGAATAATCAAATGCGATGCATTATAGGAAAAAACAATAACTTGTATAATCTTTGCAATGTTTTACAATGTTCCTTACAAAAAAGTTAATTATTCGTAAACCAATATCAAAAACTGTTAGAAATTATTTTTCGCTGTTAGTACTTAAGGTACTCTCGCTGATAACAAAAAAAAATTAAACTTGGAAGTTATGATAGTTTGACGACACATTACAGTGTTCGCGTACCGGACTAGTACTAATATTATCGAAATTAATATCCCTAATCCCTGTCGTGCCATTATGTTGGTACGACTTACTTCCGTATTGGAATTTTTAATGCGGTATGGCAAAAAAGCTCATCATTCTCCTAGCGTTGTTCCCGGTTATGCCCCTAAAGGAGCTCGGGGTCCGCTTTGACACCTAATCCCAAGATTTGGCATAGGCGCTAGTTTTACGAAAGCGACTGCCATCTGACCTTCCAACCCAGAGGGAAAACTAGACCTTATTGGGATTAGATCGGTTTCCTCACGATGTTTTCCTTCACCGAAAAGCTAACGGTAAGTATTCCGTACATAAGTTCCGAAAAACTCATTGGTACGAGCCGGGATTCGAACCCACGACCGCCGCTTGACAGCCGCATGCCTGAACCACTAGGCTACCGTAGCTATACTAGCTAGGTATGGCAAAAAAGCTAAACATCAAAAAGTTGGATCTCGCGATTGACCGTCACGGTCCAAATTCAATAACTCTTTCCACGCTAGCGGATAAAATTGGCGTTTGCGCGCAGATTTTGAGCGATAAAGCAAGCCTTTTCGAGCCGGTGAGGTGAAAAAAGGTTTTCTTCAATTGTCTAATACTTATTACTCGTAACTTTCAAATGTTTGAGGAGTAAAGAAGGCTTTTAGAATAAGTGTATCATAATCATCATGAATTAGATACTACACTCAGAGGCAATGAAAACGGGTCACTTCCCATAGATTACTTTACAAAGTGACCCGTTTTCATTGCCTCTGAGTGTAATTCCCAATGTGAACTATGAAAGTACGCTACCTCAGAGGCAATGAAAACGGGTCACTTTGTAAAGTAATCCATGGGAAGTGACCCGTTTTCATTGCCTCTGAGTGTATTTCATGTTCATCATTTGGAATGGTAGTAACATAATTGTTAAAATAGTTTAAATATGTGCTATCGACCTCAACCGCCTTACAGTGACGTACACAGCTCAAACATAGAGTATGTTTGAGCTGTGTACGTCACTGTTTGACATGTTTACATATCACATCAGTTGTCATTACGTTATGTTCTAAAATTATTTCTCTTGATATTAAATGTAGTTTTCCCTTAAAAACTGCGTCCGTTATTAATAATAATTATGGTATTATACTGTAGATGTCTCAAAAAAAGAGTTGATGTTAGGTCGTATCGAGATGTCAAAGAGGTTGCGTAGGATCGGATTAGATGGAGGGCCTACTTGAGCTACACCGACAAGAGCTTAGCTCTTAAATAAGCATAGAAGAGAAGGATTATAGATGTAGGTATGATAAAATTTATTGTACTCTATTATAATGTGTTTTTTGACGATGTAACAACATAAATCATGACATCTAATTTAGACTTGGACTTTCAAACTCAAACATCAAAACAGTTAGTTTGGACAATTTAAGAATTGTATGCTCTAGAGTACTTCGAGAAATACAAAAGACTCATGACGTTGCTCTCACATCGAGTTGGTTAATGTGTTCGCTCCAATGTTTCAGGGACAAAGATATACACCGCTGTGTATAAGTCGAGTCCTGGGTCTCTTCGACAGTGGTGTATAGGTATACACTACTGTCGAAAAGACCTAGGCCAAGGCCCCATCATGAATGGACTAGGTAGTAGGTACATGAGGAACCTTGATTCCGAGCGGGCCCAAGGCGTCAGCGTAGAGCGGTGCGTCGGCGCCGGCCACCAGTGTCGCCTCCACTCTGACAGCTGGCTCCTCCTCCAGCACTGCACACACAATAAATATAGTAAATAACCTCAGTAAATAAAAACAACTCATTATATTGATATTCCAAAAATAATGAACTAAAATTTAAGGAAACATCGTCAACATAGATTAATATTGGTAGTGGGCTCATGTACCTTGAACGGCTTGTGGTAGCAACAGCGCGTCCGTGGACCGCTGCAGGGAGAGTTCTGTAAGTTTTAGCTTGAGCACGTTCAAGTTCTCAAACGCCAGCTGCAGTGTGGCGGTGAGCGCGTCGCGCTTGCAGCGCCCGGTATTTTCCGAGTCATCCAACGGCAGGAACACGTATTTCTCCAGCTTTGGCATCGCCTGGGCTTCGGCGCGACGTGACATCATCGTGGTCTTAATACCACGGAACTCAACACCGCCAGCAACTATAACATTGAGACTGCGGAATATCTGAACCGGTACGGCGGCGTCAATGATAGCGGCTGCCGCCACCGCCTGCCGCTGCGCTGCAGGGTCGATTACTATTCGCTGCACATGAGTTGGCAAATATAATACGCGCTTATCGATGCCAACGAAGGAATATTGCATTGCCGTATCCATATACGATATCCAGTTGCCCTCCCATTTGAGTAGACCGCGGGTGCCTTGTGCGTTTGAAGACTTGATGCCGCGGAATATGCCTTTGAAGTGGTAGCCACGAAGACGCAACTCTTTATATATGTCTTCTGAGTCCAGCGGTGGCAGGTCGTCCTGTTTACCATCATCCTCATATAGTGCGGAGGCCGGATAGCGCTCAGCGACGGGGTCGCTGGTAAGTCGCGCTGTGCCCTTCACCACCACTTCACCGCCCTCGCAGATCTCAAACTCGCCCGAGCCGCCCAGCAGCGAGACGAGGAACCGTACTGGAGCGTTGTGCGGTAAGATGGTGGCTCGAATGAAATCTACGTTATCCAGCACTACCGCCGCGTGCTCTATATCTAGCTTGTTGATCTTTGCCACTGTGCGCCACACCAGCGACTGTTAAAACAAGACAATTTGTATTACTTATCAAACAAACCGCGATTGAAATGGAATTGGTGGTGACTGTTTCGCCAGATAAATACGTCAAAGTTTATATGAAGTGACAGCTATCCCAATCCCAAACTCATCGCGGTTGAGTTATAAGTGATACACGAGGCATAAAACACCTGCTGAATGGGTACACCAAAACTCACGAGGTATCCAGCCGCGGGGAAAATAACCCTGCCCTCAATGTTGTGTCCAGCGATGAAGGCGTCGTCGGGGTTCCTGAGGTCGTACTCGATGATATTCTCGCCGCAGCGACCGGCAGTTTTGAAGTCGGCCACGCTCCACTGGACGGAGTGGTCCCAGCCAACGTGCGACGCCAGGCCAGGCGTGCCGCGCGACACGGGCCACGACAAAGGCGGGTATAGACGGGATACCTTATCCAAGAGGAAATATTTTTTTCTTTTAAATATGTAAATATGAGTACAACGTGTCGCATTTCGCTTTTGGAATTTCATAGGGTTCTTAAAACTCCACCAATTTCGATGCGAGCTGTAACGGTATGCGGTAAAGCGGAGATTGATATGGCATCACGTTCATTGTTGCTCGCATTCGGAAAAGCGTTTGGTTTCGTCTCCGCAAACTAGGTACACAATTCGCCGTGTTTTGTGCTGAAACGTGGAATACCTAAGTGGCGGTTTTTACTTGTCGATCCAGAAATGTCAGGTTACAATTTGGGGGTTGTTGTCACCTGTGGCTGCACACCGGCCGCATACGCCTTGCCCACGGCGTCAAGCAGATGCACTAGAGCATCAGGCACGCGCCGCCGCAACAGGGGCACGTGGACCCCGTGCGGCAGTGACCGCTTCAGGATGGCCTGCATCAGCCCATGCGGCGCCACCTCCAGTACCAGCGCGCAGGCTGGCACTTGCTCCAGTGCGCTAGCGAACCGCACCGGCGACAGGAAGTTGTTCACGTCGTATGCCGCATCGCTCAGCCTCCCTACAACACGGAGCCCGGGGTTAGGGCGAACAACTCACTATTCTCCAATAAACATGGTTGATATACAGATACCTACCCAGATCTGAGCCCAACTTGCTCAGCGGTACGGAGGAGGAGATCCACCGAGCGCTGCGCGGCTTTGGCTCGGGTATGACTTGCTGCAAGCGCGCGCGCAGTAGCGGCGCGACTTCTGCCACGTACTTGCTGTGGAACGCAATGCCCGAGGTATTCACGATCCGCACGAACACGCCTTCAGCCGCCAGCTTCTCAACGAACGCCTCGACTGACGTTAACGGACCTGATATCTGTTGTTAAAAATAAAACTGTAAAATATCACTGCTATTTTAGGTAGAAAGTATAAATATTAAAACAAAAGGAAATCAACACGAAACGCAAAAGCTAGTAGGTATATAATAAATAACAATACCACCTAGGGTGTGATAAGTTGATAACTGGGCGTTTTCCAAAAAAAAGTGTAAATAACTTTTCTTTTTCATTACCATTTTTTTCGATTCTTCACACTCAGAATCGTTAATACAAACGATCCTCATACAAGAAAAAAAGTGTCCCAAATATTCAATTCCGGATCGTCACATTTTCGTAATCCATCTTTTTAACCCCTGACGCAAAGAGAGGGGTCTTATCAGTAATCAGTAATCATTTATTATGTGAAGAATTCAGGTACAAATAGGTAGTCGAAGGTACAAATGACAATATAGAGTCACTAAATCCTGCCTTTCCAGGCGTACACACATTTGCTGTGGTTATAGTTCATAACAATGAAAGTATATTAAATTCATTAGTAAAATTAAATTATAGACATATGCCTCAGTCAATAAATCAAATCAATATTGTATACATTCATGCAATCGTTTTAAAATAAATACAGTCATACGAGCTAAATTAACGAGATGATTAACATGTAAATTTAAAATAATTTTAATTAACAATTGTTTAATAATAATAATGTCCTAAAATTAAGTAAATTTCAAAAACAATAATGATAATCTATGTCAACTGCCTGCATTCTTCTAATGAATAAAAACATTCGGTAAGCAGCAATTTATTTAATCCAGAGTAAAATTTGTTGTCAGGTATGAATGTCCACGAAATAGATACAGCGTTATATATCGTTATTGCCATATGGTAACAGTTTTTGCGATTAAGCTTTAGTCTACATTTTGGTCGGACTAGGGCTTTATGTGTGATTGTACGTTTATTTAAGTTACACTCGAAGAGATGAATGTTGTTACGAACGAAATTGCATATTTCAAGTATATAAAGACTAGGGATTGTCAAAACTTTGTACTTTTTAAATAGAGGTTTGCAAGACTCTGTCCGTCGAATACCAGCAATTGCGCGTAGACATTTCTTTTGCACAACAAAAGCCCGATGCATGTCTGTAGAATTTCCACACAAAACAAGTACATACCGCATTGCTGAACAGACGTAACTGTGATATACGATTAGTGCACTTTCCTCGGAAGTTATCTTTCTCAGCTTCTTTAGAGCAAAAATAAACCACGTGTTATTTGCTTCCTCGTTTATAAGTAACTCTTTACCCAGTTATATGCTGGCCCTCTTATTCCATATTGATATATTACCGCGAACGTAGTCCCTTTAAGGTGGGTCCACACTTGTGACAAATTACCGAACATTATCCCGTGCCCGTATCAGACACACGTGTCAGTACCGATAATGTGGACGTATTATGTTACCTACGCGATTAATTGTCACAAGCTACAATTAAGTCCGATTCAATCCATTCCGAACACTGAAAGAACTGCTGAACACAGAATAAACGGCAGGACAATGTATGGAGTTATGATCTACTAGCCGGGCTCAGTGTGGACGCTGGTCTGTGTACAGTCGCCATCAGATATATCGAAGCGGCCAAAGTGCTCACAAATATCTGCACACGTCTCTATTATCCAGGTATTAGAGACGTGTGTTTTTTTTTGAATGATTGCAATATTGATATTCTATGTATAACTGAACATTGGTTAACCAGTAATGAATTAATGCCTCAATGTAATAATCACCAGGTGGGTAGTTCGTTCCCCAGAATTCGTTCCATACATGGTGGGTCATTAAATTATATTAAATAATCAATTAAAATTTTAGGAACGTAAGGACATTGTATCCTTGTCTGTTGAACGGACCATAGAACTAAGTGCAGTAGAATTGGAACAATTTATTGTTGTTTGTGTATATAGGCGACATTAAGTAATTTTGAACTGTTTGAAAACATAATGGAATCTGTGCTACTCAAAATATCGCGTTCTAGAAAGAAATTACTTAAATGCGGCGACTTCAATGTAAATATTTTGGAAAATTCAACAATAAGTGTTAGATTGTTGAGTCTTTTCAAATCTGGTAATCTCAACCACGTATTTATGGAGCCTACTAGTGACTGCTACTAGCTCCACCTGTATAGATAACATTTTCACTAATATTTTTCCTACTAACAAAAGTCTAATTAGCAAACTAGAATCAGATCACTTAGGCCAACTCATGGTATTTAAGACATTAAGGAAAAATATCGTGAAAAAACAAATCAATTTTGTACCAGTAACCACAGATCGTGTGGAAAGAATGAAACAAAGTCTAGCTCAGGCGCTGCCCTTTCTGTCTTCCGAAATAAGTCCTAACAACATGTACAATTCATTCTTCCACACTTTTATGACCCTTTATAATGCGGTATTTACTCGCAAATCGGCCGTGGTTAGTAGTGCACCAGTTTTTTTGTGAGTGGGCTACTGAGGACTTACTAAACGTAGACAAGTACTGTATGCCTTGTATGAAGAACGGCGATTTAATACAAGTGATGACTTTACGAGTAAAGAACATGTCAAGCAATATTCGAAGCAATTTAAAATAGATTGTCATGTAGCCAAGCGTAATTATTTATCCCAGAAAATAAAAAATAGCTCTGACATTATTAAAACAAAACAACCTGGAAAGTGATTAATATGGAGACTGGTAGATCGAAGAACACACCGAACGATCTTAAAATAAAAATTGATGGCAGAATTGTAGATTCTAGTTTGGAAGTAGCTACTGAATTTTAATATTTATTTACTGAGATACCAGTTTCCACAACTAAGTATTTAAATTCATCAATCATCATCAAGGATAGGACAAACGCCCGTCATTTTGAAAACTTAACCCTGTTCTGTACAGTAGAGACTTCCTAATGATATTTTTTTTTTTAGAAGTTTACTCAAAATATTATAATTTAATGTACTTCAACACATTTATCAATAAATTACCTATTCTTCTATCATCGCATTAGACACTACTTGATTTCAATGACTTTGTTTACTACTGTCCATTTAGATAAAATAGGTAATATTCTAATCATCTTTGTCAAGCATTGACGTTGTCACTTTAGAAACGTGTAATTATTTTTAAACCAATGCGATTTTCATTAATTAATTATAAATTATTAATTATTAATTAAATTATTAATTATAAATAAATTTATAAAACATTACTTTTGTCCTTTGTTTTGTATTGTCACGAATAAACTATTCTTATTCTTATTTAGTACCTAATTTTTTTTATTAATATAAGGAAGTCTCTACTGTACAGAACAGGGTTAAGTTTTCAAAATGACGGGCGTTTGTCCTATCCTTGATCATCATCTTCCTCTGCCGTTACATTGTTGAAAGAAAACGCCCCAGAATATAATACAAATCTTAATTTTGAACACGTTAGTTTCTCAGATGTAGTAAAGGCGTTTAAATCAATTAATGTCAAAAAAACTTGTGAACTCTGAGGAGTTTCTGTTCATGCACTCAAATCCATTATAGAAATCGTTGCGCCTGAGTTGGCAGTTATATCTAACAACAGTGTCGATTGCGGTGAGTTTCCTGATCTCATGAAACATAGTAAAATCACTCCGTTATTCAAATCAGGTAGCACTACTGACCCCACTAACTTCAGACCAATATCGGTGCTCCCAACATTTAGCAAAATTTTTGAAAAAATAGTTTTGTCGCAATTAATACAACATTAATATAAACAATTTAATGCATAACATGCAATTTGGATTTACCCGGGGTCGCTCGACAACCGACGCTGGTGTCGAGCTAATTAAACACATTTTCGATGCCTGGGAGGAATCACGAGATGCTTTAGGTATCTTCTGTGATTTATCCAAGGCCTTCGACTGCGTTTGTCATGAAACATTGATCAGGAAACTCGACTACTATGGAGTCAGAGGATCATCACTGAATTTACTTAAGTCTTACTTACATGGTAGAATACAAAGGGTCGAAGTGAATGGACAGCGATCACCGGGTTCATTGGTCTCGACTCGATGGGTGTACCGCAGGGATCAATATTGGGGCCTTTCCTGTTCCTTATCTACATAAATGACTTGCCATACCTAGTAAAGACCCACCATGATATAGTATTGTTTGCAGATGACACCTCACTTATTTTCAAACTCATTAGACAGCAACAAGCTTGCAATGATGTAAACAATGCTATTTCTAAAGTAGTAAATTGGGTAAAGTTAATAATTTATTGTTAAATGAGAAAAAGACTAAATGTATTAAATTTGTCACGAATCACGTTACGCACGAGCAATTGGAACTAGTTGATAGTACAGTTTTTCTTAGTTTAACGTTAGATTCTAAGCTGCAACGGGGTCCCCATATTGCTAATCTCTCGAATAGACTGAGTTCTGCAGCATTTGCAGTGAGCAAGATCCGTCAATTAACAGACGTGAAAACAGCTCGATTAGTATATTTTAGCTACTTCCATAGCATTATGTCATATGGCATTTTATTGTGGGGCAGTGCCTCGGACATGCATTCGATTTTTGTTTTGCAGAAACATTCGGGCGATATACACGGTGGAATTTAATCGGTGAACAGGAACCCATTTTTCTAATTCAGTAATCGATGCCGGTCACGTTTCATGTAGTACTTAAGTGGAACCAAGTTTTTTTTTATCATAACTAATTTTTAAGTTGAATTTAATTTTAATTAAAATTTATTGTCACCCTACTAATGGTTTAGTCTGAAAAGTTTAATACCTCTTTTCAAACTATCAGCCATAGAAACTTAAACTTTCTTTCTTTCTTTCTTTCATTGCTTGACGTATGTACACTTACGAATAACTTCCCTTCAATAAAAGTAGGGTGTCCATTTATTCAGTCAGTGTACATTTTACCGATGTTAATTAAGTGTGATTAATTAGATGGTGAGCTATATTGCACGAGATCTCACGTATTGGTTTCTGTGTAGATTAATAATTAAGATTTTTGGGTTCCTGATCACCGATTAAATTCCACCGTGTATAGATTGAAACATAGAGACTCACTTAGAGATAAGTTTAAAAATATTAATATAATTAAATTACATTGTCAGTAGGTATATCTATGAAAATATTGTGTATGTACATAAAAACATAATCAATGTTAGGAAAAACTGTGACATACATAATATTAATACTAGAAATAAGCATAAGCTCGCGGTGCCCACCACTCGGCTCCAAAATAAAAAAATCATTCATGGGTAATTGTGTAAGGTTTTATAACAAACTTCCAGGAAACGTAACTGAGTTATCTAAATATTAATAAATTCAAGAACTATGTGAAGCGTTAACTTATTTTGAAAGCTTATTATAGCACACAAGACTACTTGAATGATAAAACTCCATGGAACTAATTGTGACTGAATTTTTAATCAATAGATTAATTATTTAATTCTCGTTATATTTTGTTTTTTGACATTAGATTGTTTTTCTAGAAACATACACTAGTATTTTCTATACAATTTTTACTTCATATAAAATTATTTTTTATTTTTTACGTTTCATAAAATACTTTAAAAACATAACTGACGATTTGAAAGTGCTTGTTACTAGGCCTACTTGAATAAAGATCATTTTCAGTTTGAGTTTGAGTTCAGATATTTGTGAGCACTTTGGCCGCTCCGATATATCTGATGGCGACTGTACTGTCACGGATCTAAGTCACGTGTTACGAGCCGATCTATCGAAGTCGGTTTTTCAAAGCAGGTTCGCTATTGTCCGCGTGACCAGGAGAGGAGACGTCCACACTTGCATTTATGACACGCCATGACACAGATACAGATACGGGGTAGGAGTGGATCACGTCGTGACGTGTCCCGGTCGGTACGTCCCCCGCCCGCACCTCGCCGCCTCGCTGTTCGCTCATTCACGCGACAGTAAAGCCGGGGTTATATTAGAGCCACGCCGCGTGTCGCAACGCAATCGGTTACATACATTTTGTATGAACGTGGTTACATTAGCTCAGACACGCGTGTCGCCACGTTCAATACAAAGTACGCGTCGCGACACGCGGCGTGGCTCTAATATAACCCCGGCTTTACCGGGACCTACCTCCACCCAGACACTCACTCCACATTAGTATTGCTATTGACAAGAACTTAAATGTAAATTCTACTCACGATTAAATCTTACACTGCCTCGAGGCGCCCGCGCGCCCCAAGTGCTCGCGCTGTAAATTTTCGGCAGTCGGGTAGCCCCATAGTGGAGCCTACCCACCAGCCAGCCAAGACCAGCAGCTACAGCCCTTCTGGCTGCTGCAAATAAACCAAGGTCAAAAAAAAAAAAAAGCGCACGCATAATTTATAACACCATGCGTCTAAACTTGTAACATTTCATCGTACATACTTACATGGTTTGTGACCACAGAACTATATCAAGATAGAAGGAAGGAGTGTATGTACTTCGCGTGGCAAAAGTAAGTCCGATGGACTTCTTTGCTCGCCGCGAACTTCAGTCCGCTCCCGACCTCGGAACGGTCAGGTTATAATCACAAAATGACTCGTTGTTCGATACTGAGCTGTTCAAACACCATCAAAAAAGGTGAAGCTGTTAATCGTGGTATTTCCTATCATAGGTAAGTAAGTACTATTTGTCCGAAAATACCTGTTATTAATAAAAAAAACAATTTATTTATTGCTCTGTATTATTTTCATCAAAATAGATTATGTCCAAATCTAGTTTTCCATTGCGGCTTTAGTTTGACGAGACACACTTGACGTGCGTTCAAAACCAGCGATGTATAAATAGGCTATTCAAATTGTCGAGTCGCTTCATGGTCGATTTATTCATTTTTCTGTCACTAGTGTGCTGTACCAGTGTGCTTGTACACTGTGATTTTCTTACTCGGTTAAATCGATTATAAAAGCAGAGAAATGAAAATTACGTTTTTATATTATTATCTACTCTTGCGTTCCTGACCGATTGACACACAGCGCACGGCCTAAACCGCTAAAGATATAAGCATGAAATTTGGCACATATATTCTTTACAGTACGTGGACGTGTACTAAGAACGGATTTTTCGAAATTCAACCCTTAAGGGGGTGAAATAGGGGTCGAACCGTTACATAGAAATCGTTCATTTGGAAAGTTAAAGACTCGAATCTTTGTATGGATGTTTCTTACTAAAAAACAAAACAAATGATTTAGCGTTGTTATAAAAATTCATCCACTGAGGGGGTCCAATAAGGGTGCAAAGTTTGTATGGGAGAAACTTAATTTTTTGACCTAGAGACTTGAAACTGCAGAAATATTACATATTAAAATACAAAAATAAGAATTTTCAGTGTTTTAGGGAATACCACCCCTAAGGGGGTTAAACAGGGGTGCAAAGTTATTATGGGAGAAATTACATTTTTTCAGCTAGAAGCTTGAAACTTTGTAGAAAGATTACTTATTTAAATACAAAATAAAAACCCTTAAAGCGTTTTGGAAAAATCCACCCCCACGGGGGTAAAAAAGATGTGAATAAAATAAGACTTTTTTAAGACTATTTTTCATTTCTCTGTCGGTTCTTATCGATATTTTGAATCGATACAAAATTATTACAACTGCCGCGTGCTAGTCGATGTTGACGAATCGATTTCGCGCGGATTATGTTTCTCGTCACTAAATTACGCTTGTGACGTCAAATTACCTACGCAAAATGTTACACGCTCGGTTCCCATACTAATCGGCGCGCATTTTCCTTCTATCTTGATATAGTTCTGTGTTTGTGACCGTGTCAGCACAACCTAGATCGTCCACATTTAGCGTAACATGCGATACGATGCCTTACGATGCCACGTAGTCCGGTCCGTCATCATGTCACAAGTGTGGACCCACCTTTATATACCCCTTTCCGAAGATTCTAGACCTTGTTTTTGTTCTTCTTTCCGATCTTCATTTCAGTACTCATTTGTTTTGAGTAGCATAGGCTTTTCCAGATAAACGTGTTACGTCCACGTTTCTCGAATATTCCAAGCCCATACATTTGTCTATAAATTTCCGTAGCATCGAATGTTCTATTCGCTTACTTTTTCTGGAACATTCTATGCTACTCGGCGTTAAAAAGGGCATCGTTCGCAGGACGGGTACATCGGCTCTAAGGCCGCAGTCTGAACCACTGGTCTAACTGTGTCTTGCGACAACACGTCGAATTTTAAAATACCTCGACGGCGTGTCACTATAGCAACAACACTGTTATTGACCCCGCCCTCGTAACAGTATCAACAATTCTGAGTAAGAAAAACCCAAAAAATTATAATTCTGAGTAAATAAGTTCATATCACACGTTCGTTTACATTAAAAAAAAACTTAAGTAACATGGCATACTCGTAGCACAATATTGCGCCCTGCGTCGCGCCAAATGTCGGTAGACACTAAAAAGGATGATTGAAATCGGACCCAAAATTCCGTTTAACTTATCATCATGTTTTGGCCCTAATATCCTCACCGTGACATTATCGCGCGAGTTGTGGCAGGCGAGCTGGACGTCCGCGGGACAGCGCCGCGTCATCTCCTCCCAGCCGAGCCCGACGGAGGCCATGGCGCCCGGCGCCGGCCGCGCGTCCAGCGTGCAGCGCCCGCGCCAGTACGCGCACAGGACCGCCTGCGCCGCTGTCAGCGTCTCGTCCGCATATGCGCAGCCTGCGTTTGACATTTCCAGTTGGAATTTCATGTTAATTTCATAGTTATCATATTAGACGCATGTTATATTACGAGAACAATTATTCCTTTGCTATTCCGCTAAAAAAACGTGCTGGTCTATCAGTGAAGATAAGATCTATTTGCGTATAAACATGCAAAAAATTACAGCAAACCACCACCAATAATAACAAAAACCTCGACACGTGTTTCGCCTCTACGAGGCATCATCAGGAGATGCTGGAAGGAGATGTTGCTTGCGCCACGTGCACTGAGCAAAAAAAAAGACCGGGTTGCACTCCGAGAGTGCCGGCAGAAGTGAAAACTCAATAACATTGTAACAGTTTTTCGATCAGGTCACGTGACATCTTACGGTGTCACCCTAAAAATGAATTTGGCGCAAATTTATAAACAATTATCAATTATTTAGGCGGACGGGCCGCGGGCGCGTTGGGCGCCGTTGGTAAATATTATTCAAGGCTTTATCTCTTTAGGAATAACGTCCAAATTCGAACTATTCGAATTTGCTCAATAGCAAAACGGTGAAGGACGCGTGAACAAAATTACAAATTTATTTGCAGAATATGCTATTGCAAAAAGTGCACGTTTTTTTAGCGGAATAGCAAAGGAATATTGTTCTCGTAATATATCATGGACTTCCGCAAAGTAACACCTGATTCAATAAATTAGAGGCTGTTAGCTAAAGAATGCTTCAAAACGACCACGAATATTCCCTAACAGATCGGCAATAGTCGAGCAGTCCTAAATTTCCCCATGTCGCAAAAGCTGTAGAATACGAAGCCCATCAATTAAAGTCTGTGACTGTAACTTCCTGTCCCTGAAAGTCTCGCAAATGTATAGGTACGATGACCAATATTTTAGATATGCTCTACTCTAGAAATGGCATGTTAAAATTTAAGGACCTGAGAGGTTGGGGCAGCGATTCGAGATGCATTAAACCCAATCTGAGCATGACTTTAGTGAAGAGTAAAATTAGTGAATGTACGGCATTTAAGGCACTGACCAGTTTCTCCAAGAGAGTGACCGATGATGACGTCAGGGCGTATGCCCAACTCGCGCAGCACGTCCACTAACGCCACCTGCACGGCGGTGATGCACACGAAGCAGTTGATAATGTTTTCCAACACGGCGTCCGGTGCCTCCGCAATCACGTATTGCAGGTCCACTCCGAACGGTTTGAGCACCGCCGCAGAGCGCGTGACGCTCGCCGCAAAGGTCGGCAGGCGCAGCAGTGTTCGCGCCGCACCGGCCCACTGTGAGCCCATGCCGCTGAACATGAAGCAGATCGGGCGCGGCTCAGTCTCGTTCTCCATCACCTCGATCGTAGGCGACGTCCTGCGCGTCGGGTCTAGCACGACGTAACCTCGGCGTGGATGTCCGGGGATGGCGCGCGCGTGCACGGCGTCTATTAGAGCGTGCAGCTCATCGTCGCGTGGATGCTCTGCCGCCAACTTAAGCAGTCGCTCAACAGCCTCGTTTGTACGGCCTGAGGCGAGCACGAGGCGCGGCACGGGGTACGCGGCGGGTGGGGGCCGCGCGCCGCGCCCTCCCTCGAGAATTACGTGCGCATTGACGCCGCCGAAACCAAACGAGTTAACTGCCGCTAGACCGCCCTGCCACGCTGTGTTCTTGTCCACCACCTAAGCCACAAACACAGACAAGGATAGTAGTAGGTAAAATAATATAATAAATCAGCCTATATACGTCCCACTGCTGGGCACAGGCCTCCTCTGATGGATGAGACGGAACGGGCAATAGTCCCCACGCTGGCCCAGTGCGGGTTGGGGACTGGGGTAGTAGGTATATTCATTTAAAAAACTCTAGGTAGGTACAGTCGCCGTCAGATATATCGGAGCGGCCAAAGTGCTCACAAATATCTGAACGCGTCTCTAATGCCTCGACAATTGAGACGTGTTCAGATAATTGTAAGCACTTTGGTCGCTCCGATATATCTGATGGCGACTGTACTGTAACTAATCTAATAAAAAAAACAGGAAAAAATATCGAAATTGAGAAGAGGACGCCGATTTGTTAACCGACATCAAAAAAGGAGGAGGTTCTATGTTCCAGTACATGTATTTTGTTACCGATTTCTCTGTCAGTTGTAAACTGATCTCTAAAAATTCTTTTTTTATTCGAAATAAAATACTCCCGAGGAGATCCAAGTGTCACCAAGTCAGGATCTGATGATCCCAGCGAAATTGAGGGCCACCCTCAAATTTCGAAGGCATAATCTTCTAAAGCTATTCAAGTATTTGCTTCGGGCTCCTTAATGGTTAGGGGTTGGAAGATAATTATTTAAATAATATAAGTATTAACGGTACGTATAAACCGATATTTGTATTCATTCAGGTAATTCAGGATATGGAATGATAATGGAAGGTTAAAGTCTTTAATGACCGGTTGGATGACTCGGTTCAAACATAAACCGATTCGTACAATTTTTTTTTTCTTCGAAAGTAGGTATAAGTACCTATAGTTGCCGAGTAATAGTCGACCAACTTAATGTGTACTTAGAAAGGCCAATTTTCGTACAAATTCGGCTGACGCAACCGCAACGCACGTCAATGTAAATAAGACAGGCAACTACGGAACCCTACACTGCGCGTGGCCCGACTCGCACTTGGCCGATTTTTTCGTTTTAGTTTTCTAGTAAATACACGAGTTACAATAGATAATACCGAAATCATCACACGCGTGTTCAGTTCCCCATGTAACTCGTAGTTCCGTAGTTGCCTGTCTTAGTTACATCTTAGTTCATCGGGCCTGGACGGTATCTACCCTGCTTTACTAAAGTGGGGAGGACATAAGCTGATCGAGCATTTATCAAACCTATTATGCAGCTGCATTGCCTACAGATACATACCAACGAAATGGAGAGAGGTAAAAGTAATTTTCCTACCAAAACCAGGAAAGAGTGACTACTCGGACCCAAAATCATTTAGACCCATAAGCCTAACCTCATTCATGTTAAAGACTCTGGAGAGACTCTGCGACAGGGAGTTGAAGGATACGGCCCTTAAAAACATAAAGATACATCCAAACCAGCATGCCTACAGCCAGGGCAAATCTACAGACTCAGCCCTCCACGCTGTAGTAACAAACATAGAAGACGCGCTCGCTAGAAAGAACTCCTGTCTAGGCACCTTCATTGATATAGAGGGTGCTTTCGACAAAACGAACTTTAGCAGCATAAAACTAGCACTAGAAAGACACAAAACCGAACCGCTGCTCATAGAATGGATTATGAACATGCTAAAGAAGAGAATCATAAAACTATCTGAAAACCAAAGTCATCAGGCGCTAGTTATAAGAGGATGCCCACAAGGAGGCGTCCTCTCGCCACTATTGTGGAACCTGGTAGCAAACGACCTAATAACAAAACTAAACAATAACCGCTTTCTGACGATAGGATACGCGGACGACCTAGTAATACTGGTCAGCGGACTAATCATAAACACACTATGTGAACTTACACAAACGGCACTGAAAATAATAGAGAAATGGTGCAAGGAGAATGACCTATCGGTGAACCCAAAGAAAACCGACACAATTCTCTTTACAAACAAACGAAAATTGGGTACCTACGAAATGCCAACTCTATTCGGCACAAAACTAACACTCTCGAAAGAGGTGAAATATCTAGGTATAACACTAGATGATAAACTGAACTGGAGCAAACACCTAGACAGTAGACTAAACAAAGCAGCAGTAGCCTTCTGGCAATGCAGAAGGATGGTGGGGAAGAGATGGGGCCTGGCTCCCCACATCGTACTGTGGCTATACAAAATGGTGATAGTACCAATGATAAGCTATGGTGCCATAGTATGGTGGCCGCGCACCCAAACCACGAGTGCAATTAACAAAATCCAAAAAACACAAAGACTAGCATGTGTTGCGGCTACAGGTTGTATGAGAACAACCCCAACAGCAGCTCTAGAAATCATGCTAGGACTCCTACCTTTACACATGCATATACTGAAGGAAGCGGCTGCGACGGCAATACGCCTAAAAAGCCTCAACCTATGGACAAAACTAAACACACCCCACACAAAGATCCATAACAGACTGATCACAAGCCTCCCTATCATGGAGGCTTCAATCGACAAAATACCAAGAACTCCAGTCTTCAGGAAAGACTATGGTATATCACTAACAGAAGACTCGAGAGAGGGGCTAAACCAAACAGACCTTAGAATTTTTACAGATGGGTCAAAAACGAACACGGGAACGGGATGTGGTGTGTTCTCAGAGGACTTAAACATACATATAGCCAAACCACTAGGTGAACATAACACAGTATTCCAGGCTGAATGCGTAGGGATAATTGAAGCCTGCAATGCCATAAAAAGACGACAAGTCGAGAATACAAACATACGGATACTGTCTGACAGTAAATCGGTACTACAAGCACTGAGCAGTGATAGCATCACATCTAGCTTGATATACGAATGCCACCAAATCCTCACAGAGGTGTGCGCAGATAAAAACAACGTTACTATACAATGGATCAAGGGGCACAGTGGCTCAAGAGGAAACGATGCAGCGGATGAACTGGCCAGAAAAGGCTCAGAAACAACGGCATACGGACCGGAGCCAATTATGCCCCTGCCACAAAGCTACATATACAATCAACTGGACCTATACACCAAAGACCTACACCAAAGATACTGGGAGGAGATAGACACATGCAGACAGACTAAAGAGATTTTGTCGAAACGCGACAACAAACTTACAACCGCACTACTGAGGACACAGAGAAGCCAACTACGCAAGATAGTTGGAATAATAACAGGACATAACACTCTGAACAGACACCTCTATAACTTAGGTATCACAGACAGCCCCATGTGCAGAGCGTGCATGGAAGCAGAAGAAACAACTAAACACATTCTACTGGACTGTAAGCAGGTAGAAGTATACAGGAAAAAACACCTAGGGTCTCCGGACACACTATTGAACGCAGTCAGCAACACCAAGGCACTCACAAACTTCCTGGAGGAGCTGGGGTGGTTAGAGTAGCGCTACCCCACCGATTCACGCAAAATAGGCACACTGGATGTCGACTTGCGGAAAAAAGCCCAGTAAAACTAACTAGTTACATCGACGTGCGGTGCGGTTGCGTCAGCCGAATTTGTACGACAATTGGCCTTTCTAAGCACACATTAAGTTGGTCGACTATTCGGTAACTACTTATGCCTACTTGTCCGTGATAGTTTTCCTTTTAAATTCATTATTTCCTATACGAATCTTTTCACATCCCCAGTAGTTGCCATTTAGCCGGCAGAGGGGGGACATATGACTCAAACAAAAATTAGGGTTCTAAAGCCCAAAATCTCGCAAACGAATCACTGATTTGAAAAATGGTTTTAGAAAGCCCATAATACTTTTAAACGAGCTATCCAACGATACCCCACATTATGGGTTTAAAGAAAAAAAAATACATCCCTGCTTTACGGTGTACGTACCCTAAAAAAAATTGTTTTCAAGATTTTATTGGACCCATGCCGAATTACAGTTTTCTATTAGTAATGGTTACTGAGCTAAGCCGAAGACGGACAGACAGACAGACGGAAATGGCGAAACTATGAGGGTTCCTTGTTGACTACGGAACCCCAAAAACCGGCCAATTGCCACGGGCCACGCGCCACGCGCAGTGTAGGGTTCCGAGTTGCCTGTCTGTTATTGTTACATCGACACGCGCTAAGTAAATGGTGCGTTTGCGTGGGCCGAATTTGTACGAAAATTGGCCTTTTTAATTTTCAGTTGGTCGGCTATTACTCGGTAATGTCTACTCAGCCGTCAGTAGTGTTTACTTACAGCCCTTTCACACAGTCTCCGTATTTACGGTACCCATTTTAACGGATACAACAAAAAAATATGCTTTGTTCACACAGGCACCGTATAACGTTCAACGTATCCGGCATTAAGTCTCCGTAAATGAGTTTCGTACTAGCGGTGTGGTATGCTTCGCAGTATACGTATACGGATACGTTTTTCGTTCATCCAGTATTCGATGACAAAACCGAAATGTCATAATTTAACGGACCGACATTTTTTACTGTATACTGAATACTGTGTCATATGTGAAGTCGCTCATACAACTCCATACGCCATCAATGAAAAAAAACGTATACAATAAAACGGATCAGTAAAACGGAGACCCTGTGTGAACGGGCTCTTAGCCTATCTAGCTTAGATCGACAAGAACCTAGCTCTAAAATATAAATGATGATGATGATTTCAATGGTACCAATCTATTTTAATTAAATGTAAGTTGGTATCATAAAAAGCAATAGTTTTTTTCCTGCATCATCAAACTTGTACCTTTATACTGCCATCACTGAGCGCTGGGATGTCGGGGTTGGGCTTCGCAAAGTGCAGGTTGCCGGGAATAACGCCGCGCTCCATGGCCAACACTATCTTCACAACGGAGCAGAGCCCCGCCGCCGTTTCCGCGTGGCCCATGTTGGACTTGACCGCGCCCAGCAGCAGCGGTGTCTGCCGGTTCTTGCAGAACACCTCCGCAATCGCCTTCACTTCCACCGGGTCACCCACCTACAGTAGTAGCCATGGTTTATTAAACGCACTAGAAAAACTCGCTATCTACACTATGATATTTTTTCGTAAAGAGTTTCATAAACCTATAAATGTGATGGAAAACATTATGCATGACACAACACAAATGGAAAGATTTACTCTTGATCATAAAATTGATCTTACCGACCTCGTTATACAATGAAATAAATTTGCGCTTACCTTGGTACCGGTACCGTGCGCCTCCATGTAGACGACGTCCTGCGGGTGAAGGCGCATTTCCTCGAATGTCTCCTGCGCAACTCGACTTTGCATCTGGCCAGCGGGGTAGCTGATGCCCTGCTCCTTGTAGCCGTCGGTGTTCAAGCCCGCGCCGCGCACCGCGCAGTACACGCGACGCGCGTCGCGACGTCGTTGCAGCAGCACTGCCACCACCGCCTCGGAGCGCACAAATCCACTCGCGCTCGCGTCGAAAGAAGCACACCGGCCCTCTGGAGAGAGCATGGTCAGACGATGGTAAATTAGTGATGTGCTTGGGTCGAGGCAGAGGTTTGTGCCGGTGACTACAGCGGCGTCGCAGCGGCCCGTGCGGATATCGTTCACGGCCTGCACCATTGCAGATAAGGAACTCGAACAAGCAGTGTCTATAGCAATCGATGGTCCTTTAAAGTCGAACACGAAGGAAATGCGGTTGGCGACCATGAAGGTGCCATTCAAAGCGTAGCCATTGATCTTCTCCTTATCTTCGCACCATGCATGATAACTTTCAGATGTTGTGACACCCGCGTAAACGCCGGTACGCGAGCCGCGTAGCTCGGTGGGGCTGAGCCCGGCGTCCACGATGGCCTCGTGCACCACCTCCAGCAGCAGCCGCAGCTGCGGGTCCATGACGTGCGCCTGCTTGGCGTGCACGCCGAAGAACGCCGCGTCAAAGTGAGTCAGGTCCTTCAGCTTACCGCTTCGTTCCGGTAACCCGTGCATACCTAGAACATGTTATAGTTTGACTCTGCGTTTTGACGGCATTTTTCAAACACAGAACATTTTCAAATATTCCTCCAGCCTAGCAAGGCACCGCGGACAAGTATCCAAAGTTCCAAAATGCGTTAACATTACTATTATCAGTTGTTTCAATTGCCTGCTATTATAATAAGTTATAGAGATCTTACAAACGAGGACTTTTTGCAGCGCTTCAAACGCGATACCTTTCTATACATTTGATTTTGACAGATGAACTAAAGCAACTTAAGCTCACCACAAAATTAGCATTCAGGATAAGTAAGTTCCGGACTTCTGAAATATTGCTCATCGTGTTCTGAGTCCATGGGAATTAAGAAAATTTTATTTTCCTTTTTCGCAAATTTTCTGTAAGAAATTCTCTTCCTTCCCGGCTTTTATAGGTAGTACGACTAGTACGTAACTATTCTTAGCAGGTACATTTTTATAGATGCTAGAAAGTAGGCAATAGATGGACGAATGAGTTCGAGGTCCGAGAAGAAGACGAGCTCCTCGGTGCTGCCGCTCCCATGCAGCCGGCCCGGGCCCGACAGCCCCATCAGCTCTATTAATGGAGAGCGCGCTCACCCGGCGTCCAGCGGCGGTCGTCAGCGGTAACCAGGTCGGCGCCGACGAACAATTGCCGCGCGAACTCCTCGATGCTGTCGCTCTCGGGCAGCCGGCCCGACAGTCCTGTCAGCACCACGTCCTCGCCCGCGTCGCCCCGTTCAGCCGCCATGATTACCATTCTTCACGAACTGAAACTAATATTATACCACTCGTTACCTATTCTCTTGTCTACTAAAACATGTTCCTAGAGATCGAATGGAAAAAGTGCAAACGACAAAGCAAATGACGGGCTTGCGTGCCGCTGAAAGCATTGAAGGGAAATAAACTAAGTCATAATTCTCCTAGCGCTTTTCCCGGTAGCACCTAACACGAGCCCAGGGTCCGCTTTGGCACCTAATCCCAAGGTTTGGCGTAGGCACTAGTTTTACGAAAGTCTCCCCGTAGCTTATAATATTTTGGTATTTATATTTACAGCTGCAAAACAGTGGTAGAAATATAAAATTCCAATGGGTCCCATCGCATATAAGTCTTGCAGGCAATGAAGAAGCAGATAAATTAGCGAAATTAGCAGTCGAAGAGGGGTTACATGTAAACCATATGCCTTTTTTACCGATCTACTAAGAGAATCCAAAGGTATGTTTTGAAATTTGGAAAACCTATTTTGATGAGAGGTCCAGAAAGGCATATGGTACAAGACTATGGTTAGCGAACCTCCAAAGATTCCCTGGTTTTGTGAGTCTCCTCGACTAAATAGACAGCAAGTTGTTATAAGCATGCGACTGCGCTCCGGGCACATGCCACTAAATGTGTTCGGGCATTTGATGAGGGTGGTTGATTCTCCAAATTGCTCGATTTGTGGTGTGAGAGAAGATGGCTACCACGCATTGGTGGAATGTGCTCGAATCGGAGCAGACCGCAGGGTACTTGAAACACAAGCCAAACATAAATTAGCAGACATTGACTTATGTAACATAATATTGTCTAACCCTTCATCTAAATTAGCAATCAAACTGTACCAATTAATAGTTAAATTACTGAATTGTAGACAATGAATCATGTAATGCCTATGAGGCCGGCATTATCGCTATGCGATTAAGGCCTTGTTTTTCAATAAAGATTTTAAAAAAATACCTTCGAACCCAGAGGGAAAACTAGACCTTTATTGGAATTGGACCGGTTTTACTCACGATGTTTTCCTTCACCGAAAAGCCACTGTTTAAAACTAATGATATTTCGTAAATTCGTAAAACCCAGTGGTACGAGCCGGGGTAGGAACCCGCGACCACGGTGTTTTCAGTGCCTTATAATCCTTGTATACGTCAAAATCGCAGCGTGTTTGAGGAGACCTATCGTTTCCGTTGTGATTCGTCAGATGGCAGTCCAAAGCGGAAGCGGAAGAGGGGCTGACTTAAGTATAATATTCAGACAAATTCCATTTTACGTACTTTGATTGTGTCTGAGACTACATTTCCACGTTAGTATATTCGTTGTACAATTGATTCGGCTAAAAAAACATACTATTTATTGATAATTATTATTATAATTGAACTTTGATATTCCGGTTAGAGAATTTTACATAAAATAGAACTTGAGCAACCCTTCCGTCATGGTCAGACTGTGACTGTTAGTTTGAAAATTGTTTCATATTTGCCTTTAATTATTATCACAGAACAAGTAAATACTATACTTAGCCAGCTTAAGTGGCTACCTATTCGTTATCGTCGTAACGCTCATGTCCTGACCCTTCTATATAATGTTCTGTTTCATCCCTCTACACCCCGCTACACCCCGCTACCTCAAAGAACGATTCAGTTTTGTCAAGTCGGTCAGGTCATCCCAAAATCTTCTTCTCAGTGTCCCGTCCTCCTCTTCAAGATTCTATAACTGCTCATTTACATTCAAAGCCATTCGACTCTGGAATTCTCTGTCCGTGGACTTGAGGCGTGCTAAATCTGTCGCTACTTTCAAAGCTCACCGAAAGGAGCACTATCTGTCTCTGCCATGATTCCTCATAGTTACTATTTTTCTGTATTTATTTATTTTCCGTCTCAATGGTTAACACTATTTGTATAAGTATTTATGTAAGAATTTATGTATGTTTATTTGTATGCGTTATGTGTGTATGTTTATTATTAACGTAATTGTGTATGTTATAAGTTCGGTTACTTCCAATTTTGCCACCTACCTATTTTGTAATTTTTGTCGCGATTTCACCGCTACCTAAAGGTTGTCTGGAAGAGATCGCTCTTTAGCGATAAGACCGCCTGTCGTTAACTTCTATTTTTGTTTTAATAAGTTGTTATGTCTATTTTTTTCATGTTTTACGGTGTGCAATAAAGAGTATTTGTATTGTATTGTATTGTACTATAGAAATGGTAGTGGGCGGGGTACGCGTAGCCGGGTTTATGATTAGACAATTGTCAAACGCAGTCGATACGCTGATCAGTTGGCATTTGACTGTCAGTGACGAAATACTGACTTCTAAGTGACGATTTTTACCGTCCCTTAATTTTGCAAATAAAAATAAAGGTCCATAGTTCAAGCCTCGGTGATGCTAAATAGTCCAAACGATCCTAGTTATGAAAATATAACAAAAATATGGTCAAAGATAATGTTGACTCGGGCGAACACTGTCAAATTAAGGGTTAAAAATGAAAACATGCCGTGTTGTGCAATTTTTGTTGATATTCTAATCAATTATTAAAACATCTATCATTTTACTTCTTTAATATCATCAGAGCTAAAACGATTAAGTACATTATATTCTTATTCAGTTCGTAGTAATAACTTGAAGAAGCGTGTAGTCTTCGCCTTATCGTCGCGATTTCATAGTCTAAAAACTAGATAAAAAAAAAAAAAAATACACAGCCCTAGCAACACTACCAGATGTCAACTTCATTAAGTGTTTTCGCGCCGAAAACGTATCGTCGTGTCACGAAGGGAAAACTGATTTTTAAGTGAAATTTTAGATTTTTCAAGATCTTCTCAGGTACCCAAATGGGTGAACAAAAACAGAGAAGCAAGAATGTGAAAGAGTGGTTTGATTTACGAGCATTTAATATGAAAATCATTGATTTGAAATTGCCAATGGAGGCAGGTAAGACGCCAACATACTCCTATGATCAAGTATAATGCTACTATTACTGGCATAATATGTTATATTATGTCATCTCTCCCGTTGGGATAGAGATCTCTTGGAGGTATTCAGATATTTTGTTGGTTATAAGCTCTTGAGTTTTTTCACACGGTTTCCAAGGTTTGGAAAACCATGAATCTTGATGCACTATGTTTATAGTCCCCTCTTTTCCGCGGGAAAAGAAAGATCTCTTTTTGAGATAATACAGAGCTTTGAGAGTACTATCAATGTTTATGACACTCATACGACTCATAACCTTTAATCCCAGTATCAAAAACCATGATTTGTGCAATAAATCATCAGATGGTTATAAGCTCTTGAGTTTTTTCACACGGTTTCCAAGGTTTGGAAAACCATGAATCTTGATGCACTATGTTTATAGTCCCCTCTTTTCCGCGGGAAAAGGAAAGATCTCTTTTTGAGATAATACAGAGTTTTGAGAGTACTATCAATGTTTATAACACTCATAAGACTCATAACCTTTAATCCCAGTATCAAAAACCATGATTTGTGCAATAAATCATCAGATGGTTCGTAAGAGGACATTATCATGTTGATAAGGTGTCACCTATTCCCTTGGAATGTCAGATATATCACATCGGGACTCTAAGATTATTATATTTTTTATAATGACACTGAAAGTTGGTCATATATACTTATGTAAGTACAACAAATTTTTTGATTGCTACAAATTGACTTCTACCGCGGGTGGAAGTTGATGTATATTACAATTAATATACGAATATTAATAATAACATGATATGTTTATGTCTTTTCGTTGGAAAGTTACTCTGAACAGTTGGGTTTTGTCCCAGTGGAGTGGACTGAGTATGGCATACGAATCTTTACAATTACATCTCTGTAAGCCTCCGGTGACTTTAATTTGCACTATACTGCTAAGTTAAGACAAACTTCAGCCTTATATCCAGTAATGCATGATAAGACAGTGTCTAGTGGATATAGGAAAACACTGGAAAAGAAAGATAAATCCGAAATCATTTCTGTTCTTACGGAAAGTATCCACCACAAAGGGAAGCTTTAATTTGTTCTTTAATTCAGAAGGTCGTTTAAATAAGAACAGCCTCAAGATATCACAACTCTAAAGTGGGATCCACTTTTAAGCTCCAACAATTAAACAGGATGACCCACTTGGCTAGGAGGCCTATGTCCGGCAGTGGAAGTTTTCTAGCCGATATGATGAGCAGAGCCTACTACTACTACAGATTTTCACATGCAAAGCAGCAGAGCTGGGCAAAAGTCTGAAAATACATACCATAAATACTGAGCTTTTCAGTTCCACCACAATCGAGCACATTTTTCTAAAAATTGTTTGTTCAATATTTGAACAAGTCATTTGACAAGTCTAACAATAAAGCCAAAATGTATATCTTATCATAGTTATCATGAAAGAAATATATCTCTCAATGGAAGAGTCCCAACATCAGATATACCTAGATGGTACATTCAGGACAAAGATTATAAATTTACAGGGGGCAGAAAACCCCGGCAAAATCATGAAATCTTTCAATGGAAGTCTCCGAACATCGGTAATATTCCTTTATTATTCTTAGACGGTACAGTATTCAGAACAAAGATTATACATGTTCAGGGGTCAAAAAACCCCAGGCAAGATGGAATATAGACAATGATAACTGTCTGACTTGAGTCTGATATGGGAACTTGTACTAAACTTCTTTTAAAGCTTGCAACTAAAATACTGGTATGTATTAAACATTGTTTATTGTTTAACAATGAAATCATTTATTATAATATAATGGATAGTAGATTCTATCCTATTTACAAGGAGAATACACAGTATTCCTTCAATAATATTCGTTATTAAAGAATAATTTGCCAACTAAGTAAAAGGCAACTTTTCACTCTTAATTCTCAAATTTGTACCAATATGTGGTATACAACGATTAACCTGATTATGACCACTCACTATGCCTCTAGTTTTTTGCTGGAAAAAATAGTCTACACAAGTCTATGATTATTAGCTATGGTGTGAAGAGTAATATTTATACTTTAAAGACAGTTCTTATCACCTCTTTCCTAGAAAGAATGTGGCTGGGGAAATATAAATTATAAATAATAATAGGTACATAATCATGCCATTCAAATGGTTTATAAATGAGTCATATCGAGAATCAGACTCAGATTTTCATATATTTTTTATTAATTACTTTGTGGTTATACTTACTTAATAACTTTGTTATAAATATTATGTTATTCTGGAGTCATTATATAAATACAGACAGGACAGGTTAACAACTATGTCTACCGTCCTTTCCAGAAACATGATTCTGAGCCTATAATGGTCAGTATGGAATAAAGATATAGTTTTTACTTAGGTATTTTATGGAAGTAATAATAACTAGTTTTTTGTTTTGGTTTTCTACCTACAACTAACTAATATAGACAAAATAATTTGGAAGAAGAATAAACACAAATCAAGATGGAAGTAATGTGGTTGATTATTTTAGTAAAGTAATTACTTCACATAAATATGGTATTATATTTTAACATACAGATATTTACGGTTTTTTAAATAAAAACATATGAGGCTAAGTACCTACCTATTAGGTGAAGTGTACCCTGTGTTAAACAGTAACCTAAAAGGTTCATTTGGTCTGATTGGGAACGCAAACGCAATTTTTGCGGGATGTGTCAGGTCTTCTTCATTTTTTGAAGAACAAAATAAATGAATTATCTATGCAATATGGGTACACAAATCAATATTTATTGTTTAGGCAGTTTGCTTCACTCTATATACTAAATGAATTTATGCATCAGGTACCTAAATCACAATCAATGCAATTATTTACCTAGTCAGGGCAAAATAAAATTACATTGGATATTGGTATCATACATTAAATCGGATGCAAGTTTGCATTCTTAAATATATATATATATATAATTGAATACAAAATTATTATAATGCAGATTGTTTCTGGGGATATACTTATATTATAAATAATATAACATGTACTTATATGTTGCTTTAATAGATTGCCATCTTTCCATATATTTTATTTTATTTTATCCTTATTAGTCTTATGAAGTAGGTAAACTGGATGTTTTTGTCCTGGTGATATTTTGATCACCTCAATCTTATTAGATTAGATAACAACCTTTGAAATAAATCAAAGTATCGTACTTACGGTCATTTTGGATGTTCAGAACTCTGCACAAGGGCACATAAAGCATTAAAGATGAGATATTTTGTGAGGTGGCATCACAGTTACCTAAAAATACTAGAAGACAATGTAAGAGTCCATACGCTTTATAGTTAATATAAAAATAGTGATACAATATACTTACTTACACATACAGTCAATATCAAGATAATTATATATATTTACCAATTTTCAAGACCAGTTCTAGCTTAATTCGAGTTAAACTGTATGATTAATGGCTTCGAGAAAAGGAAGCACGGTTTTTTCGGGCATACCTGTGCCTTTGCTTGACTTGGCCGCGGCACAGCCGTGTCCACACATATTTATTCCAACGTTATTCCTATTATCCCAATAATATATTTTTTTCCAGCTAACTTTTGAGCGTCGGATTGGAATAATCAGCAACCATACGGAAATATTATTCTGCTGTTAGAACTGAACTCTGATAACAGTTAATTGGATCATATCTTACATTGAAGATTATAAGATATGATCGGTTGATGATATTTCCAACCCGACCATAACCTTTAAAATGTTTCTTAAATCCCCTTGAGTGCTTGATAAGAAAGCAATAATAGATCGCCAAAAGGAAGACTGGACTGATTCGAATTTATTGGGTGAATGATTTTTATAGGTTTATGCCCGCCAAACTTAGGGTTTTTTGTTGTCATTTTTTACCCGTTAGCTTTTATGAGCCATTTTATTTTTTAGTTAGGTATATTTGTATGTTAAAGTCCATGTAAACATACGAAACTCTGTTAGATTGTCTCCTAGGGGAAGAGGGACATAATAACTAACGATTAACAACTAGAAATAGTGATTAACCAAAATAAATTACATTTAAGAGGATTATTGCTATGGGGTTGTACAGTCACTAATACATAAGATCTTTAGGGCTCAGATCACCTATCCTAAAGAATGAACGTATCCTTACGTCATAAACGGTTGCAAAATAGGTATTTTCGATTAATTTTCTTCAATGCCTCTTCTAAACAGACTCAGGACGGGCAAACAAATTGTAAATAATAGTGTGAATATGGCACCGTTTCCTACTAGACATGACTCACTATAAATATAGAACTTATAGAGATCTCACTGGTCTTACATGATAGCATATTAAGAAAACTGTAAGGCGTAATTTCATATTGGAAAATGCCGATAGCATTTAAAACTTGATATTACCTATTACTATAATTAATTATTTCATTGTTGTATTTATATCCATACCAATATACCTATTTATAACATAAATTTTACTCGTCAGCATATTATATAAATTCCTTATTTTATCATAATGCTAGTCTACAGCTTCGTAGCTGTAGTGTACAGTATATTTTTGTCATAGGTAACCATTACAAATAAGATGGTACACACATCACCATCAGAAGCATATGGTAAGACTGATGAGCGCAGGCCTCCTCCGCTGGATGAGGGGACCCATTTTCTTTGGGTTTTTTTTTTTCAGTACCTAATCTCGTATTTATGAAAACGTTTAAATTTTGTATAGGAACAAGTACAAAATGGTATAACAGTGTTTTTAATTCCTCTAAACATCTACAAGTTACGTTCGTTCGTAAGTGAAGTTCTATCCTGATTATATGAATTATTACTACGAACTGAATAAGAATATAATTACAGGATTAAACGAACTTACCTGAAGTGAAGTTCTATCCTGATTATATGAATTATTCAGTTCGTAGTAACTACGAACCGTATTACTACGAACTGAATAAGAATATAATTACAGGATTAAACGAACTTACCTGAAGTGAAGTTCTATCCTGATTATATGAATTATTCAGTTCGTAGTAGGAATTTCCCTCCCTCCCAAACATTACCATGATACATGTTAATATTTCCCTTATTGGTTTCTTTATTTAGCTCTAAACTTAATGAAGTTGACATCTGGTAGTGTTGCTAGGGCTGTGTATTTTTTTTTTTTTTATCTAGTTTTTAGACTATGAAATCGCGACGATAAGGCGAAGACTACACGCTTCTTCAAGTTATTACTACGAACTGAATAATTCATATAATCAGGATAGAACTTCACTTCAGGTAAGTTCGTTTAATCCTGTAATTATACTTTACTCCATTTATATATCTCACATCTTTCTCATGACAACTCAAAATCAACCATAAACAATATAGATGCGCGGACATTGATCCTCAACACTCTCCCTCAATGTTTGCACATAAACGGCTTTGTATATCTGCGAATTGATCACACATATTTAACACAAATGACTCCTTCCTGAACCTTTTGTTTCACAAAAATATGTTTCAAACGTTTTTGGTCTGGATTCTGTACTACTTTCATAGTGCTGATATTGTCCTCAAAAATGATGGTATTTTTTTTTAAAGGTATGGCAAAGTAAAGGCGTGTTCCTTGCACGTACGGCTAATTAATTACACCACACTAGGACACGATATAATTATTTATTACAAAACATTATTTAGATAGATTGTTATGACATGGAAAATCTTTGACAAGTTATTTTACCACACTAGTCTGTTAGTTACTTTTCCAAATAGTGGTATGCAACCGCAGAAACTGTGAGCGGATAACTACAGTGTGTAAGGTGCTTCAAAACAAAATCAATAGCACGGAGCTACACAATGTTGTTAACTGCATCATAGTGCCACCGAACAAGTCGCGCAGGCGCACATACTTACAGTTTTCTGACGGCACAGGAGTGCGCGCCACGGCTGCGCGCCGCCACTCACCACTGTGCGACATGCTCAACTCATGCAACAGGCTTCTGCGCACTCATCCAGAGGTCGATATTTTTCTTGATCGCAAAAGTTAATGTCTCGATGCCTTACCTATTGTGAGATGTGTGAGAATTGATGGATGGCGTAACGAATAAATATAATAATGTATAATAATTATTACTGTAATATATAATGTGTAAGACTACAAGTGTAATTGGTGTAAACCGTTCTTGTTTTGAATAATAAATAAATAAAAAATAAAATAAATTTAACACTTTCCCTCACTAGCAGGAAAAGTTTTGTAGCCCCAAGTCGGCTGTAAGCTTGACGAGCCTAGGCTTCGGGACTGCCTTGGTAAGTAAGTCAGCCAACTGTTCAGCAGAGCTCGTCCTTTGAATATCAACAAGACCCTCTTGCACGGTTTCACGAACAAAAAAGTGCCTCACTCGGAAGTGCTTTGTCCGTTTATGAAACTCAGGATTATTGGCAAGGCGTATGGCTGCCTCATTGTCTCTTTTAACGTTGGTATACCTTCCAAACTCGTTAGCTGGCAAAAGATTCTTTGGAGCCAGACTAGCTCACGCGCGCCTTCCCTTGCTGCTACAATCTCTGCTTCAGTTGTTGAGATTGCGACTGGCGGTTGACGCTAGCTTAGCTAAGAAACAATTCCTTCAGCAAAAAGACAAGTGACTCCTGTCGTAGAGCGTCCAGTCAGGTCGTCACCAGCGTGATCCGCGTCACTATAGCCGTCAATGATGGCTCTGGTACAGTTTGCATTGTATCTAATGCCATAAGATATCGTCCCTTTTAGGTATCTAGATACCCTTTTGACCCTCAGCTCATCTTCGGTGGGGTTTTCTAGCCTTCTAGATACGACCCCAACAGCGTACGCTATATCAGTGCGTGTCATCATCAGGTACGTTAATGCACCTACTGCCTCTCGGTAAGGAAATTTCTTCCCAGTGTGTCCGTTTACAACTTTCCCTGATTCAGTAGTTGAATTCTTCTCTATAGGTGTTGACACTGGATTGCACTCGGACATTCCAAAGCGGTTGTAGATTTTTCTTGTGTAAGCTTCTTGCTTAATACAAACAGAACCGTCTTTAGCTTTCTGGATTTCAATCCCTAGGTAGTATGCTGGTTTCGTCGTGATTTTTACAGTTCTACCCAACTCCTCCAGGAATTCGTGTGCTAGTTTCATCTGTAGATGCCATAAGCCCATCGTCTGATATCGTCTGTCAGCAGTACTCTGTACGAAACCTTTCGCTAACAGGATCTCCTCAAAGCAAGAATTCCAACAACGTGGTGCCTGTTTTAGTCCGTACAAGCTTCTCCTTAATCGACAGACTTTTGATGTGCCATCGTTGAATCCATCAGGCTGTTTCATATAGATCTCTTCCTCGATCTTGCCATTCAGGAATGCAGTCGACACGTCAAATTGCATCAGATGTAGCTTTTCATTGGCACTGACACTTAACAAGGCTCTTATCGTAGCCATCCGGGCCACTGGACTAAAGGTCTGTTCATAGTCAATCCCCTTTTGTTGCTTGATCCTTTTGCTATAAGCCTCGCCTTATATTTGTCAATTGTGCCATCTGGTTGGCGTTTGATTGTGAAAACCCATTTACACGGAAGCGCTTTTCTGTTTGGCGGCAAACCACATAAAGTCCAAACTTGGTTTTCTTCGAGAGACTTAAGCTCATTTGCCATGGCCGTTTGCCACTCAGCTTTGTCTTCTCTTGACATGGCTTCATTATAGGTTTCAGGAAATCTTTCCGTGCCTACGAAACACACATGTTCGTCGAACTTCTTAGGACGTGTAATGGTGTCTCTCAGGTTATAACGAGGCTCCGCTTCAACCACGGGCTCACCTAAAACCATAGGTTCTAATAGGGGCTCTAATATTTCCAATTGCCCTTGATCAGAATCAGCGTCGGCAAAATCTTCATCGTCATCGTTATTAGAGCTTTCCCTCAATTCAAAGCCTGGACTCTGCTCGTGAGTTTCACCTTCTTGATCTTGGTCTTCTCTGATACTTGGTCTATCTCCGTCTAGAACATGATCAAGATCTTCTGCATTGATATGCTGTTGCTCGGGAATATTTTCGCTATTTCCATCATCTGTTACTCCCTTTCGCTCAAGAGCTCGTTCAGGAATTTGATAGTTGTTGTCTGTCCTTATCGAGACTTTAAACTCGACTTCGCTTGCAAAAGTGATGTCTCTAGAGCGATTAGTTTTCATTCCGACCCAAATACGGTAACCGTCATTGTTTTGGTATCCGATAAGAAAACCCTTTAGGCTTCCTTGGTTTCTTTCTGCATTGTTTGGGTACATGAGCATAGCAGAGGCTACCTATTACGCGTAAGTGACATATATTAGGCTTCTTTCCGAACCACAGCTCGTAGGGAACTTTATCCTTCACTCTGGTTGGTCCGGTTCTGTTCAGAAAATACGCTCCAGTATTTATTAGTTCAGCCCAGAGTTTCTGAGGAAGTTCACTTCTGGAGTGTAGCCAGGTCCTTGCGGCTACAACCAAGGTGCGATTCTCGCGCTCCCTACATCCGTTTTGCTCCGGTATGTACGGCATGGTTAAACGCTGCTGAATCCCGTGTGCGTTCAGTATTTTTCTGACATCTTCATTGTCGAACTCTCCTCCGTTATCACTTAAGAGGCATTTAACTGTATGGCCTGCTATTTTAGTCTAGAGGTTTTATGTGATGAAAATCCGGATGTACAAACTATATACATCCTAGGTGACTTTAATGCGCACCCAGATGAGTTATTCTGTGTTGAAATGTTACAGTTTTGTGAAACATAGAAGTGGTGTTGTATTGATATGGAGTTGTTAGGTGTTAAATCGGGGACTTTTACGTTCACTAGTGATGCGCATGGATGTAATAGGTGGTTGGACCACTGCATTGTCACTGAGGCGGCACGGGCTACTGTGCGTGATGTTAATGTGGAACATGATGTGTATTGGTCCGATCACCTACCGCTCACGGTTGTTTGTGAGATGAACAAGACCCATTGTCACTTTGGTCCGGCTAGGCAGATACTAGGCCATGCAATCCGTAATCCCGTGATCACAAAATCCCGGGATCACGGGCCAATTTTACGATATTACAATACCGGTTTTTCAAAGAACCAATATCAAAATGTCAGGATCTCGGAATTCATTTTTCTAAGTTGATTTCTAAGGAAATAAACTATACATGACAATTATTTTATCAAGATATCTTTATTTATTGTTGTTACACAGTTTAGATCGCCTGATTTGTGTAAGTATATAACCTGAGCCAACTTACCATACAGTAGCAATTAAACAAAGAACTCGAAAAATGTAAATCGATAAAAACAACGACAGGGCCTGATTTAGACCTTCGAGGATTCGTCATGACCGAAAAAGCTATGTACGATAATAACGGAGAAGGAGGCGTGTATTTGACGGAAGCATATCAATACCTTTCTACCCTTTGCCAACTAGCGTTGAAAGTGAAAGAATTTTTTCATCCGCCGGGTATTTCTGTACCAAAATAAAAAGTTCTTTATCAGACAGAATGCTCGACACGCTGTCATTTTTAAGGATCCACTTCCAAGAAGAAAGAAATTTAGCATTGATCAGATGATTTATTTTTACTTCATAGGTATCATTTTTATCTCTATGAAAAGTTTTTTTTTAATTTACGAAGTTGATCTGTGTTTAAAATTGTTGTAAAGTTGATTGTATTCTGTAGCCTTGAGATTTTAATTTATATTATTTTAATCGCCTTTTAAAACAAATAATTATTATTTTTCGATGTTGATTTTATTTGAAGTTGTTGATTCTATTATTTTATTTTTGTTGATTTAGCGCTTGCTTTACATTTATAGTTTATATTGAATATTGTTGATTTTTATGCAAATGTCCATTTTATTCTTTAAAAAGACTGATTTACCACGGAAAAGTTTTATTTGAATACATTTCATAATCCCGGTATTAATCCCGTGATCCCGGTATTGGGACTCATTATTGGATTTTAATACCGGGATTGAAAATGGTCCGATATTGCATGCCCTAGCAGATACACGAGGGCGTGTTATGGGGTGACAGAAATGCGTCACAAATTGATGTACGTACATCGGGGGGGCAAATGGCAAAAAACGGAACTCTTATAGATTCGTCATGTCTGTCTGTCTGTCTGTCTGTCTGTCCGTCCGTATGTCACAGGCATTTTACTCGAAAACTATAAGGTGTATTTGAATACAATTTTCAGGGTAGGTACAGTATTTTGTTAACCGCTACATAGTTTTGTAACTAAATTACTAAAAAAAAATTTTTTAGGGGTGCACTCCATACATACAACTGAAAGTCAAATATTTTTTTTATTGTAAGCCCTAGTGTGGCACATCAATCAATAGGCCTTTCAAAATAAATATAAGGTTTCTCAGCAATTTTTTTTAAATTAAGTGAATATAGAGTCGGAGATAATCGCCCCGAAAGTCCCTAAAATTGTGTCCCCCCCCCCTCTAATTTTTGAACCGTGTATTTTAAAAATATGAAAAAAATCATGAACATAGGGCTTATCCAATTCTCTCAGCAATAATTGTTTTGAACAAGATCGGTTCAAAGGTTTTAGAGATATTTCTAAAAACTGCCTTCCCTAAAGAAAAGGACGTAAGTGCCATAAGATTTCAGTAACGATACGACCTTCTTAATAGGCACGGAACCCTCGTTGTGCGTGGTCCGACACGCACTTGGCCGCTTGTTTCACTTTGTGTCTGAAGCACGGTTACTTACCCGAGCAGCTAAGTAGAACGGTTGTCATACCACTAGTTAAGAATAAAACGGGGGACCTGTCGGACTCCGCGAATTACAGGCCTATTTCACTGGCGACTGTTATTGCAAAGGTACTGGACAGTTTGATTAATGCGCAACTTTAACCTTATCAAGGTTAGGGCTAACCTTAATTACACGCACTTGACCGGTTTTTCTATATAGAAATGCACAGTGTCACATTCCATCTGCGTATGGCCCTTAGTAAGATATTTTTGATAAACAGTACAATAGGCATGATGACACATTTTGAAAAACTGTTCTATAATGTTTAGAAACATTTATTATGTACAACGAATAAGATTTTTCTAGAGAAAATAACAGTTAAGTAGGAAAAAAATGCATTTTAGTTTTTAAATTTAAAATTGGCGCTAAAACGCTTGTCAGTGTCATGGCGTCCCGAGTGACGTCACTTTTGTATAAACCACGAACGTATATACTATGGACTTTGCCATTCAAAAATGTTTTGAAACCAGAAAAAAAATACTTTGAATGACGACTCGTCTTTCTGTCATCTGTTTTTATTTTTGTGATGTGTTGCTATAACTTGAAACACAAACAATGTCATTTTTATAAAGACGTGCTCTACGCTATTACTGTTACATTTCATTATGTTATAATTTCACAAAATCAAATGCAAAAGAAAACTAATTTACTGAAATAAAAGTATATTGACTTTTCTATATATCACTCCAATAGTACCAACGCAGTCAAAATCCTAACTTTGACGGTATGCTTGTACTGCTTGTTATGGCAATACTAGTGAAAAATAATGGCTGTTATGTCAAAACAGATTTTACCATTTCAAAAGTTTATTTCGTGAAATAAACCCTTTTCTACGATTTAATCGCAAAATGGTTATTGTCTTGTATAATGACGCTCTGAGGAAGTACTTGGAGACCGAATTCAGCTATTAAGTTTTACAGGTTAGTGGCCATGGGTTTCAAAACATTTTCTGAATGACAAAGTTCAGTGTGTTCGTGGGTATTTGTTTATACAAGTGTGACGTCATGCGCTCTGATTGGTGTTAAACATATCATGGCGGGCGTCCGTATTTTTCAGTTTAATTTTAATAAAAAAATAAAATCATTTTTCGAATTCTATGATTAAAATTCCACTAAGAAAATACCATATTGTAGTGATTTTCAATTACTGTCAACATGCCTATTATTAGAATGACAGAAGTCCTGTTACGCATTTGATGAAATTACATTTCTATTATAGGCTGTAAACACATTTGCAATCATTTCATACGGGTGTATTTTTAACCGACTTCAAAAAAAAGGAGGTTCTCAATTCGGTTGTATTTTTTTATTTTTTTTAAACATATTTGCAATCATTTCATACGGGTGTATTTTTAACCGACTTCAAAAAAAGGAGGAGGTTCTCAATTCGGTTGTATTTTTTTTTTTTATGTTTGTTACCTCAGAACTCCGTCATTGATGAGCCGATTCGTAAATTATTTTTTTTTGTTTGTAAGTATATGCTCCCAGGTGGCTCCCATTTTTTTTTATTCAGTTAGATGATGGGATCTATGAGGAATTGAGGGAACTCCTCAATTATATTAGGCACATAATGTGGTGATTTTGGTATTTTCTATTATATCTAATGTATTTACACCCGGAAATCATAAATTTGGTGGAGGGGAATTTTATGATGAAGACCACAGATGACTTATGGAATTCCTCAATTATGTACTTAAAAGTAAAAAAGTACGTCACAGATTCTGATAAGATTCCGTTGAAATAGCAACTAATGAAGTGCCATAGGTGATCGTTGTGGAATCGACGGAAGTCCTCAAATATTATCGGCCCACATACAGCGATTGGGTTTTTTTCTCTAATAAGCAACGCATTTGTAACTTCGGTTTTAGACTGTTTTAAATTGATTCCGTAAGGGGGTTAAACACATTCATCCCCTAAATAGGCTAAAAGAAGTTGGATGTATGTACGGGGAACAAAACAATTTTAAAGTACGAGTAAGGGATCTGTAACTTCGGTTAAAGACTAGGAAACTAATTACAGCGTTTCTTAAATTTCTAATTCATCCTCTACGGAGGTTAAAAAGGGTTGGAAGTTTGTATGAGGAACAAGTAATTTTTGAAGTAAGGGAATTCTTAGGTCATACATGTACTATATGTTTAGCCAATATTATTATTTTATTATTATTTCTTTATTTGTGTTTCATCTTAAGTTAGGTTTGTACAATAATTATATATAAAAAGTAAAATATTAAACTATACATACAAAACATAAAATCATTATAAAAACCTAACCTAAGGGTGCAGCCGGCAGCGAGGCGGGGCCTAAGCCACCGGCGGTCAGGGCGACAGAGACAGGAACCTCCTGACTTGTTTATTATTATTATTTTTTCTAGTCGAAATACATAATCGGACTGCTAGCAGAAAAGTAGGTTAAATTAAGTTAGAACCACGACCCTTACAGAACCGAACAGCTACCATAAATTTAGGTTAGGTTAGGTTAGAACTCCCAGAACCGAAAAGAAGGTAATGTTTTATTTAACTTGCGGATTATTTTGTTAATTTAAAAAGTTTATTTTGTATAATCAAAATAATTTAATCTAACATCGTTAAATAGGGACGGCGGATGGAGATGGAAAGTTCTACGTCTTTTAGCATTAGATACGTTTGCTTTCAAAACTATTTTCAGTAATGTAGCTTTCTTTAATACATTATGAAAAATATTAAATTTAAGCTGAAAGGTCTGTTGATGATTCTTAAGATATTTATATTTGTATAAACGGAGTTTTCAATTTAAATTTAGCAATTTAAACTAATGAACTCATTCGCACTGTTACCTTTTTTACGCTTGATCCCAGAACGGATTTAGATGAAATTTTCGGTACAGATAATTTGAGACCCTAATTTGAGGATATAGGATAGTTTTTATCTCGGAAATTAAGATGGTCGAACTTTGTTAAAGTCGGCGATAATTAAGGTTCCGCCTACAATAATTTAATAGCAATCATTTTTCTAAGACGGTAACAAGTTCTACGCGGACGAAGTCGCGGGCATCAGCTAGTAAATTAAATAAATCTTACCTTGGTTGCACCAGTTGAAGCTTCGCAAAAGCCGACCACGGATTGAATGGTTTAAGATGGCGTACGCAATGTGGCGCTTATAGGCAGGGAGGGATGAGTAAGTACCTACAGTTAGGACCCGTGCGTAAGTGACATCCAGTGCATACACCACTCGCTTATATGACAACCAGCTGAGTGATTCACATCTTGTCTCGACTCACCGTTTGGAGAATAACTTGAGCTCGAGAATCGTATTAACTGTGTATAATCGAGGAAGTCAGACTTATACTGGTTCACTTGAGACGAGTTATCTATAAATGTTCTGAAAAAACGAGTGAGCGGGCACGCCCATGTGGGAATGGGCGGACACGCCCATGTGCTCCATCAGCTTCTTACAAAACGAAGAGAAACTACATGACATTGTGGGCAGTAAATTAAATCAAAATTTTAATGTAAATAAAAGGATATAAATTCATAATTTTGTTAGCAGCGTTACTGCTTATACAAAATTAATTTAGTATGGGGTAACGCATCGTTAGAGTCTGGCCAGGGAAAAAAGAGCCTTGAAAAGTGCGGCATATTTTAAAAAAACATCGTGGTGCAACACTGTATAACGCGATAAAATAATAATGATACTTGAAAAACTATTAATTTTCTTCCTTTCACATAATGCAACTGATCAAGCAGAAGGAAGTAAAATTATACGAAATAAAACTGTTTTACTTCCTTCTACAAAAATTTTATGACATTCTTCAATTTGAATAACAATGAGCAGTCCAATTAATTACTTTCTTAGTTACCATATCAAGTAGGTATCAAGATAAGGACATCTTATGGTACATTTGACACATTTGACAATGATATTACTGTTGCCATATAAAAAAGCGGCCAAGTGTGTGTCGGACCACGCACAACGATGGGTTCCGTGCCTATATTAAAAAGTTCGCATCGTTACTGAAATCTTATGGTACTTACGTCCTTTTTTTCAAGGAAGGCAGTTTTTTAGAAATATCTCGAAAACCTTTGAACCGATCGTGTTTAAGGGTGAGGCCGTGAATTTTGACACAAATGACGCAGTAGTGACGCAAAAGTGTTCGCAACGGGAACGTAAAAGTACGCAATAATTTGCGCCACGGTGAGGTAAAAGTGACGTAAAATGGTAGTGCAAAATTATAAAGGTTGGGGTATACCGAGCCTGTTAAACAAAATCAACAATCTTACAGACTTCTATTTCTATTTTATAAGAAAATAGAAGCACGTCAAAGCGGGCCTCGGGCTCCTTTAGGGCACAACCGGGAATAACGCACAAATAGGTTGTTCAATGTGTTGGTTATTTTTGTTTATGTTATTTTGCGCCCTCCATTTTCTCTTTTGCTCTTCCTTTTGTTCCACAGTCATGTCAGCTATTTTTCTCTTGTAAGATTTTATTGCTCGTTCTACAGGCTTCATTTTATCTCATCAAATTTCATGGGATTACTTTTATTCAACCTTTCTCTATACCTTTTTGATTTTTCTGCTGACGTGAAAGGCATCTGGAAATAAGCAAAAATGTACTTGTGAAGACAATGCTAGCAAGAAGAAATAATTACAGATTCCGTTTTCGATTCGATTTTCTTTTCAACAGACCAGCTACAGCTTGTGCTATTTATACCTGGGTCAAATGCAAAATTTACAAACAGCAACCAAGTTGAGAGGATAGGTACCTAACGATTATGAGAAAGTAAAAAAAAAGGCTCATTTTCCATGTTAATATTTTTTACATCCGTTAACCATTTCTTTTTTTATTTTATTATAGTAAATAAATGTAGTCAAGTTTATTAAGTGATTGTACAGGCTCAAAGGCGATTATCTGTCATATCTGATTTTTTATAACACTTAGTATATAAGCTCTTTTTCAGGTTCATACACATTAAAATTTCGCAAACTTAATTTATAGGCTCTCTTTAAAGTCTCATTTAACTTATGTAATGCCTTCCCAAATGTAAGTTAGCTGCCTTTGAACCTTTTATTGTGTAAAAAAAACTTGTAGGTAGGTACTAATCAACCTTATTTATTGTTTGTAAAAGCCTGACAACAACTAGTATCAAATATTTAGGTATATTGGTTCAGGTAGGCAGTTCCTCTGCAGCATCAGGACTGAGCGTTAGGGTATAGGAAAGGAAACACAAGACTTAGACCAAATGGTGTCATTATGACACCTGATTTAAATAATTTTATCGTATAGAATACGTTCAAATAAGCTTGTTTTCCTTGTTTTTATTTTCTAAAAACAAAATTGACTGAGATATGGGGCTCAAAAAATAAAAGACCAGTTTATCAAGGACGCAGGGGAATATATCGGGGGAAAATAATGTTTATATTGTGTAGAATATACTAAAACAAGCATCTTTTTTCATATAAACTTTTCTTTAAATTCAACTATGACTGCAATATTACGGTTTGAAGTTAATAGTAGATTTTGTATTGAATTTTTAAAAGCATTATTTAAAAGTACAAAAAAATGTTAGGTGAGGCTAGGTTACTTTTTATATACGCCCAAAAGGCAAACCACCCAGTAATAGGGGCCCCGCGTAGCGGGGACCCGTCGACTTATTTGCAAAAATGTGATTAACAAACTTTCAGTCCCCATCTCAGTCAATTTTGATTATAGAAAAAAGTTTTACAAGTAAAATATGCTTATTTTAACGTATATTTTAATTAGGTGTTATAATGACACCATTTTGTCGAAAAATATTTCAGTTCCCTTCAAACTTTGGAGCTCCCATATCTCAGTCAATTTTGATATAAGATAAAAAAGAATCAAGTGAAACATGCTTATTTGAACGTATTCTATGTATACGATAAAATCATTTAAATCCCCCTTTTCTCAGTAGTTTTACCGAGTAGTCTTACCAGTTGATCTACTGGGAATTTCCTTCCCAATCCTAATAGACTTGCTGATAGTAAGACTTCGCTGGTGTTATTTTTTAGGGTTCCGTACCCAAAGGGTAAAAAGTACTAAATAAGACTTTGCTGTCCGTCCGTCTGTCTGTTACCAGGCTGTATCTCAAGAACTGCGATAGCTAGACAGTTGAAATTTCCACAGATGATGTATTTCTGTTGCCGCTATAACAACAAATACTAAAAACAAAATAAAATAAATATTTAAGGGGGCTCCCATACAACAAACGTGTTTTTTTGCCGTTTTGTCTGTCGCCAGGCTGTATCTCAAGAACGGCGATAGCTAGACGGTTGAAATTTTCACAGATTATGTATTTCTGTTGCCGCTATAACAACAAATACTAAAAACAAAATAAAATAAATATTGTTTTTTTTCAGGAAGTCTCTCAAGAACCCGATAGCTACAGTTGAAAATTTCACAAATTATGTATTTCTATTGCCGCTATAACAACAAATACTAAAAACAAAATAAAATAAATATTTAGCGGGCCTCCCATACAACAAACCTTTTTTTTTACTGTTTTTGTAGATAATACGAAACAATTTTCGCTGAAAGAATTTAATAAGCCCATGATTTTTTTCATATTTTTAATATAGACGGTTTAAAAATTAGAGGGGGGGTACTCAATTTTAGTGACTTTCGGGGCGATTATCTCCGACTCTATTCACTTAATCAAAAAAATTGCTGAGAAACTTTATATTTATTTTGAAAGGCCTATCGATTGATGTGCCACTCGTGGGCTTGCAATAAAACATTTTTTTTTGACTTTCAGTTATACGTATGGAGTGCACCCCTAAAAAAATTTTTTTTAGTTATTTAATTACAAAACTATGTAGCGGCTAACAAAATACACCTACCTTAGATTTTTATTCAAATACACCTTATAGTTTTCGAGTAAAATGCCTGTGACATACGGACGGACCTACAGACAGACATGACGAATCCATAAGGGTTCCGTTTTTTGCCTTTTGGCTACGGAACCCTAAAAAGGCTCATCTTTCCCTGACCAGACTCTTTTGACTTAGATGTAACTTTTCCTATTCCATTTGTAAAAGCAAAACTTGATATCTAATCGTGATATCTCCCATGATAAATATATTCAAATTAATTTACTACAAATATACATATGACATATTGACATGTTTGCTGATCGCTTTACTAAATTATGCCGTATTGCTAAGGGGTGATTCTTGAGAGGGTCAATTTTCAGCGTCCAGAGGGAAAAAGTACCCGAAAAAATAAAATAATTGACCTTACACATTTTTGTTCAGTAGTTCAACACGTAATCTAACTGGGGCAGGATTTACTTTATGTTAAAGGTAAGTAGAATTAGCCATAAAAAAATGTCAAACACCTAAATTGCACACCTAAAATAATCGAATATTTAGGCTCTTCCATGACACGTTGCAAGTAAAACTTTTGTGTCTTTGATTTCCGATTGCTTATGAATATAAATATTTCAGGTCCGCTTTACCACCACACACGACTGATGTGACATCATCAAATTTAAAAATGGAAGAATAAATCTATAACGACTATAGTAAAAAAGGTAATAGTAATAATCCAGTAATACAAAAATATTATATTAATGCTATAACTAAAGTTGTGAATTTTAGTTTCTTTAGGAATCAAACCACATAGATGTTAATACTTAGGTAACTAATTAAAGGTCTGATTTTTATCAACAAATGTAACTTATAAAAATATAATTGCTTTAAAACAAATGTCCAGTTAAACAAAACGATTTTTGTGTTATTTTTGTTGAACTGGACCTGTTATTGTGTGTTGCTTCACTTGTTTCTAATCATGCATGCAATTTTATGGGATCTCAAATATGACATCAAGTATTTGAGAAAAAACATAAAGTACCTATTTTAGTCTTTGATACGAAGCGTATACTTAATGATAATCATTTTCAGAAGTGTGAATTTAAGTGAGTTGGATGTTATTAAAATTACTTCTCTGTTAGATTGTGATAAGCAAAAGAAAAATATATATTTGTAGAAGTATTTTTGCAAAGCGGACCCCGGGCTCGTGTAGGGCACTACCGGGAAAAACGATAGGATAATGATGATTTTTGCAAGTAATGCGAATAATTAATAAACTGATATTTTGTATTATTTAATAAAACATCTGATCTAATACCAAAGATTATCATTCCCTCGTCAATTTCATCATTCCCTCGTAATTTTTATCATTCCCCCGTCATTTTTCTCATTCCCTCGTACTTTATATCATTCCCCCGTCATTTTTTCTCATTCCCTCGACAGCTAAACTTTGAATTGGTATATTTCCGTACCTAATTGACCCAAAGTGATGCCTATTCGATAAATGTGTTTATTATTAAATACTTAATTTTATTTTATTGTAACTTAGTAGAAATTTCTTAAAATAAAAAACGCCGAGGGAATGAGATGAATAATGCAATTCTCAAGAATGACCCTAAGCAGTTCCTTGACAATTTTAATTAACAATCATTTATTATTCTAACATATTTTATAATTCTTAATGTATTCCATAATTGCGTATGTGTACCCAAATTGACGACCTGTTCTTTTCGACATGTACGAGTATTGTGTTCTGTTCTGTTATATGTAATAATGTATCGTGTAAGTGTTTTGGTGTTATTGTATGCTGTAAACTTACATTGACTTTTAAATGAATAAATGAAAATGAAAATAAAAATATGAATGAAGACACGTAGTTGGATTCGTTTCACTACTCGTTCGTGATAGTTTTCCTTTTAAATTTATTATATACGTACTACTACCACGAATTTTTTCACATCCCCCATTGTAGTAGCCATTTAGCCGGCAGGGTCGCCCACACTTGACTCGAACAAAAAAGAGGGCTTTGTAGCCCAATATCACGCAAACGAATCACTAATTTGAAAAATGGTTTCAGAAAACCCATAATATTTTTGAACGAGCTATCCAACGATACCCCACCAGAGATATACAAAATACTTTTAAAAAAGTATTTAAATACACAATGCAAATACTTTTCTAAATTGATATTTCAAATGCAAAATACAAAATACTTTTGCTTTTTGTATTTAAATACTAAATACAAAATAGGTATTTTTAAAATACTTTATTCAAATAAAATACTTTCAAAAAGTAATCGAAACAAAATCGAAGTCATTCTCGTTAAAAAGCGAAGCGTAACACCATGTTTCACAGATAATAACGTTCATTTTGTTTTAACTGTCATTTTTCACATAAACTTTCAAAGTTGCAGCGTCTCTAGTGGCCATTTGCCGAATCGCTGACCCATTCACTTGAAAATTAATTTGAGTGGTAAAGGTAATACTTTCGAAACTTAGCAGTAAAAAAGTATTTTGTATTTGACAAATATTAAATTCATTTCGAAAAGTATTTCAAATAAAATACAAAATACTTGAAACTAAAAAAGTATTTAAGTACAAAACATAAAATACGTAATTTTGTATTTTGTATTTGCATTTTAAATACAAGTACTTCAAATAAGTCACAACTCTGTACCCCACACCATGGGTTTAGCGAGAAAAAAACAGGTAGGTACCCTAAAAAAAAAAATTCAACATTTTATTGTACTGTTTTTTAGTAGTAATGGTTACTGAGCTAAGCCGAAGATGGACAGACAGACGGACATGGTGAAACTATAAGTCGGCGTGATTGATTTATATACCAATACTGAATCACACTTTTCTAGTAGTAATGGTTACTGAGCTTAGCCGAAGACGGACGGACAGACGGACAGAGGGATAGACGGACATGGTGAAACTATAAGGGTTCCTTGTACGGAACCCTAAAAAGGTAAGAATGGGACGGTGTGTTGAATAAAAATGACGATAATCGACTATTTATTCAATAACAAAACGTAACCATCTACTTTTACAAACAAAAAACTCTAATATAGCCCGACAAGTCCCTATTTAACCCTGAGGTAGTGTCGCTGTAAACCGCAAAATATATGGCAATTATGTACATACTTCATGTATAGTCGGGACGATGTGTATTGGCATAGTCTTGTATGTTGAATGTAAAAATTCTATGCTTCATAAATTTCATAATAAATAGGTTCCTATTCAGTGCATTGGGGTAATTACGATAGAAATTTTGACGAGTTGAGTAAACGACAGCGTTTCAGTTAAAAAAACATTTTATTTTTAAATTTTACTGCCTATTTTTTCGTATCTCTTGAAAATTGATGAATATATTAGTGGACATTACAAACAAAAATACGCTGTTGTTTCTTTTTTATGCATATGTATTGTCATGTCTCACTTTATTGGACATTTGGGGGAAATACGAAATATGCCCGGGTAATTCCGAAATAGTTGAAAAGTAGATCTTATTACTTATAGACTGAGGTTTATATTTATTTTTCATTTGTAATATATTAAACTTATATATAATATTGTAAACTTATATACAAGGTGTAAATCATATAACTGAAAACCTGAAAGTAGTTTGTTAAGAATCGAAAGCTGAATCGATTGCACCATCTTTTAAGGTAGGTTGTATTTTTTTTGAATAATATTTTTTTATTGTGCCGGGTCTAAAAGTTACGAAGGCAACATACGCGAATCAGAGAAATGTTGGAGGATGTTGTTGTGAGGTTGGATGTTGGAGGTAGAATTAATATTAATACTGGCCGCTTTTCTGAGGATAGTTTTGGTTTTGTCAGTTGTCATTTGATTCGTCAAAGAACTCTGGCTAAATTCAGATTCCTTTCATTTCAAGTTAATTAAAGTAAAGAAAAGAAAAGTTATCTCATCACGATGGCATTTAGATACACAAACATTCAATATTGTGAAATGGTTCGAATGCTGGCGCGTTGCAACGACAACGTTAGCTTGGCCGTGCGACGTTTTCAGGAAGAGTTTGGTGTTTCTGTGTCGAACGGGACAATGTCGGCAGCTACGCAGAGGTTGCGTGACTATGGCACGTTTCGTCCGCCAACAGCCGTAGAAAGAGGCGTTGACGCCGCGGATCCTAATTTGGAGGTCGCGATTTTGAACTACTTCCATGAAAACCCCACAGCAAGCACGAGACAAGCAGGAAGGCGATTGAACTGCAGCCATATGCTCGTGTGGAAAACACTATCTAACGACAATCAACATCCCTATCACTATCGACGATGCCAAGAATTAAACCCCTTAGACTATGAGCCGCGTGTGACGTTTTGTGCATGGTTGTGCGAAAATTGGAATAGGAACATTCTTTGGACCGACGAATGTACTTTTACACGACGAGGGTTATTTAACCAGCACAACCGGCACATGTGGGCTCACGAGAATCCTTTTTTAATGGAGGAAGACTCTTTCCAACATCGGTTCTCTTTGAATGTGTGGGCGGGAATAATAGGATCGCACGTGCTGGGGCCTGTATTTTTACCGCGCTTAAATGGTGAAACATATCTGCGGATCCTCACAGTCACTCTAGCTGAATTGCTGTTTAACGACGTTCCTTTGGCAAGCACCAGGCATATGTACTATCAACACGACGGTGCTCCGGCACACTTCCAACTAAATGTCAGACGACATTTGGATGATGAATATGGACATCGTTGGATCGGCCGCGGAGGTCCAGTCCAGTGGCCTGCCAGATCACCTGACCTCACACCATTAGACTTCCATTTGAGGGGCCGCGTGAAAACCATAGTGTACGATGATGGAAACGGCCCATCAACTGAGACTGAACTGAGGAGCAAAGTTATAGTTGCGTTCCACACAGTCAAAAGTGACACGTAAGCGCTAAACTCGCTCAAAACGAATTTGAGGCGCCGTGCATCGCTGTGCATTCGTCAAAATGGGAGGCATTTTGAATCATTACTCAAATAGCCAGATGGTGCGAATGATATTTTGTAAAATATAATAATAATTTGTTTTTGTAAATGTAGTGACATTAAATGACTTATTTTAAAGGGTGTGTTGAATTCGTTTTAGAGGTGGCTTTAATAAACTGAAAATAAAAGTAGCCGTATTTAAAATCATCCATTCCAAACTTGATAATCTGTGGACTAATACGATAAACTGACATGTTTGTGTCGTCCGGCGAACTTTTAATCTGTGGGACCCTTTAGGCAGGGTGACTACGTCAGGATCTACGTCACTGACAAGTACTGATTAGTGATTACAAGTGTAGAGTTACGAATCAAGTAGATCTGCTTGATAAAGAAAACCAACGAATATCTTTTGGAATAATTAACGTATTTGTAAATGGACGTATTAATCTTATTAAGGATTAAAAAACTCAGTTGGGGTGTCTGAGGTTTTCAGTATAATAAAATACACCTTGTATATAGTTTTTATAATATTGTAAACTTTGTCAATAGTTTCGCTTTTACGGTCATTTGGGATTTATTACTTCGGATTTACCCCCGATAAGAGGAAGTGGTTCTCAACATTTCAAACAGATACGCATTATTTTAAGTAGTAAAAAAACGCATTTAACTGAGAATAATTTTATTGTTTTACAATAAACGTAAACGTAATAATAGAAATGGCTATACAACATATCACTTCAGTATTCTTATTTTGAGGAACATAGATAGGTAAGTACTTAACGTTCGAGGCATAATGACCCTGAAAAAGAAGCCGCTGGTCATTAATTTCGTACAATATTATATACTAAATTTAGCCCGCGCATTCGCCTATGTGTAACCCCTATTTTACCCTTTCCTACCCTCGCTATCCCTTGAAGTTCACCGGCCCCTCCAATATTACAAATCCGAAAGTAGTAGTATAGTCTGTCTTAACAACACGTTTTCACGTCAACCACTGAACCGATATAGGTGAAATTTGTTGGCCTTACAATAGTTTTTGCCCGCGACTTTGTCTGCTTGGAATCAGTAATAATCAGCGGGGCACTCGTACTTACCACAATAATTGATGCAAACTCTAGTCGTGCCTATTGTGAAAAACGGAACAGGAGACATAGCTGACAAGGGAAATTATAGACCCATCTCCCTAGCTACTGTGATTGCCAAAGTGTTTGACAGTGTTCTTGATCGACACCTCAATGAGCACACCAGGCTTCACGACGCCCAATTCGGGTTCAGGCCGGGGTTGTCCACGGAGATTGCTATCCTGGCCTTAAAGAGCACTGTCAAATACTATGTAGATCGAAATACACCCGTGTACGCTTGTTTCCTGGACCTTTCGAAGGCTTTCGACCTCGTGGCATATGATGTCCTGTGGGAAAAGCTGGAGAGAGCGGGTGTCCCGGAAGAACTGATTAGTATTTTGTCGTACTGGTATCAGCATCAGACAAATAATGTAAAATGGGCAGATTCGTTATCTGATCAGTATAGGCTTGAGTGCGGAGTTCGGCAGGGGGGTCTGACCTCTCCCAGACTCTTCAATATTTACGTTAACCAGCTAATCGAGGAGCTCAGCAGCACCTATGTGGGGTGTCACGTCGAAGGTGTATGTTTTAACAACATAAGTTATGCGGATGACATGGTGCTGCTGGGGCCCACGATTGGCAGTGTGCGTAAATTACTGGCCATATGCGAGGCATATGCTGCGAAGCATGGTTTGTTGTATAACTCAAGTAAGAGTGAGCTCCTTGTATTTAGAGGTAAAAACAAACTCCCAGCGTTTGTACCTCCAGTCTACCTCAATGGCTCACCATTACACAGGGTATCGCAGTTCAAATACCTAGGGCATATTGTGAATGAAGAATTGAAGGATGACTTGGATATAGAGAGAGAGCGCAGGGCGTTGGCGGTAAGAGGGAATATGCTGGCTCGTAGATTTGCTGGTTGCACACTTGATGTTAAGATCACACTGTTCAGGGCATACTGCCAAACTTTTTACACCAGTAGTCTATGGACTAGCTACACCCAAAAATCGTACAACACTCTGCGTATATTGTACAACAACCTGTTCCGGGCAATTGTGGGGCTTCCCCGTCACTGCAGTGCCTCGGGCATGTTTGCCGATGCGCACACTGACGACTTCTTTGCGCTCATGCGCAAAAAGGTCACATCTCTCATGAATAGAGTGAGGAGAAGCCCCAACATTCTCATGCAGGTTGTCGCAAGTAGGCTGGATAGTGCTGTGCTAGCTAGGTTTAACGAGCTACACAGCACTATGCACGCTGTGAGAGTGCCTCGATAGCAATATGATGATAGTTCTTTAATTTAATTTAATTTATAACACTAACATTAGCTGTTAAGATCATTTGGTTACTAACAAACTATGGGCCTAAAGTTGCCTGAAAATAAAGATATTTTATTTTATTTTATTTATAAACTGGTGAAATTATACCTTTACCAAATTTCATCTAAATTGGTTCAGCGGTTATTTTGACTCCCCATACAAACTTCCACCCCCATTTTCAACACTTTTAAGGCGCCGTAGGTTCATGGTCTTCTCTCCCTCTCACTGAGCATAAGCGAGAGCGAGATGGAGGTGCGTGCTCGGAAGCGCGGATATCATGTTTTTTAATTTAAATTTTTTGGCCGTTTAAATAAATAAAAATGTAAACACTGATTTCCCTCAAAAATGATATTGCCGATTTTTAGAAGAAATTTTAATATTTATAGCTTTTGTGCATAATTTGTTACGAATATTTTAAGTGTATTTTTGTGTGTTTTAGACCTATGTTCGTGATTTTTTTCTATCGAGCGAAATTTGCTTTTAACCCTCTTAAAGGTTGATTTCTGGTATAAAAACTATCCTATGTCCTTTCTCGGGATTAAAACTACCTATATACCAAATTTAAACATAATCGATTCAGCCGTTTAAGCGCGAGGAGGTAAGAGACAGACACACTTTCGCATTTATAATATTAGTAAGTAATTAAGTCATGGATTAATACATACGATTGAATATTGCAAGAAAATATGGACCTCTCGCATATTTAAATATTTCTTTATCCTAAATACCTAGTTGAGGACCGCTGGCCATTTCTATGAAAATGTTAGGTGGGGTTATTGCGAACGAATATGTGTATCGTAATAAACCCAGAGGGGTATTTCCGAAATAAAATGAAAAACAACACGTGGACTTCGTGTTCCCCTCAATCAACAGTAAAAAACAATAACCTATACTACTAAAAATCAATTATTTTAATTACTTACCTGGGTTCCGAGAAAAGAGTGTTGGGGCTGGCTATTACGAATCACCCAAAAAGGCGCGAAAATCACTGGTCTGTCGAGACGGCACGTTACTCACATACTTATGCTAGCAGCGACGAACTGCGATTGGAGCGTCAAAGCCGATAACAATGGCGTCTAAAGTAATGTTACCAGTATGAAAATATCGCGGCGTTTGGTAGTTTTCATAAACTTTCGGAATATACCCAATTTCGCAATTACCCCAATGCCCCATTACTTGAAAAAAAAAAGTTAAGTACAAAATATAAAATACGTAATTTTGTATTTTGTATTTGCATTTTAAATACAAGTATTTCAAATAAGTCACAACTCTGTACCCCACACCATGGGTTTAGCGAGAAAAAAAGAGGTAGGTACCCTAAAAAAAAAATACAACATTTTATTGTACTGTTTTTTAGTAGTAATGGTTACTGAGCTAAGCCGAAGATGGACAGACAGACGGACATGGTGAAACTATAAGTCGGCGTGATTGATTTATATACCAATGCTGAATCACACTTTTCTAGTAGTAATGGTTACTGAGCTAAGCTGAAGACGGACGGACAGACGGACAGAGGGACAGACGGACATGGTGAAACTATAAGGGTTCCTTGTACGGAACCCTAAAAAAGTAAGAATGGGACAGTGTGTTGAATAAAAATGACGATAATCGACTATTTATTCAATAACAAAACGTAACCATCTACTTTTACAAACAAAAAACTCTAATATAGCCCGACAAGTCCCTATTTAACCCTGAGGTAGTGTCGCTGTAAACCGCAAAATATATGGCAATTATGTACATACTTCATGTATAGTCGGGACGATGTGTATTGGCATAGTCTTGTATGTTGAATGTAAAAATTCTATGCTTCATAAATTTCATAATAAATAGGTACCTAGCTATTCATCCATATCTGGTTCCAAGTACGTATTCGATAAGTATTTAAGTTTTTTTCAGATTGTGACTCCGAAGACTCCGACTCTGATGTGTCGCTTTCAAGACCGCCGGCCTCAATAAAATTATAAATCGTTCGGTCTGGGATTCGAGTAAAGGACCTTTTTCTTTATTCGTCTTCAATACTTATTACAATATTTTAATAATAAAAGAAATTAGTATTTAAATCCAACCAAACTAACCAGTAGGTGCAATCAATTCAATACCTACGACCGCACTATAACATGTCAGTACCGGATGTCAGATGTCAACAACCAATGTCAAGACATTGTTTATAGAAATACTAGACAATCCGGAATCCTTTTTTTGCTGTAAATATTCAATTATATTCAAAATAAGCTTTCTGACATCACTATGGATTGCTTTTGACTTATTTATTGTACTTCATTTTACAATCGCGAAGTATTTCGTCTTCCTTGTTGTTTGTTTGCATCGGTGAAATTCGATGACTTCTAACGTCTCATGTCAAATGGGGTATCCCCATTATGTGATTTTACCCCAATTTGTCAGTACAACATGTCGAAGTCATAATTGGGTGTAGCGTACAGACATAACAACTGCAACTACAATCTCATTCAGTGCAATAATAGATACCAAGAACTTTAGGTACCTACCTACATACAAGTTTGTTTAACCTATAATGATATAACGAAATATGTAAGTAGGTAGGTACGAAATGTCGAGTGTGAACATTGATTTACTTTTGAAAATCAACGGCACTTAGATAATCAAGCGCAAGCTGTCTTAGTAACAGAAGAATTATGGAAATCCATTGGGGCTGCTTGCGTACGAAAAAGAGATAGTATGGACCACGGAATAAAGAATCCATTGGAAGTGGCATTAAACCGATTTTCATAGAGAACCACTGTCGCCACACGCACACAACCACACTTCAATAATACACGAACACACAATTGCAATACGCTTTCGATTTGTTAAAACGTACTGTGACAATATGTTGTTAACGGTAGCAAATTTTATATGAAAAATCTACTTTAACTAGTACTATTTACGGTCTCATTTAGAGTGTCAAGTAAATATTTCATACGTCCGTTACCATATGCGTTGCAAGACTTGAAAAAGTCGCATGTACTGCAAAATGTGTATATGATGATACGACTACTTGGATTTAACGGAATAGGGATGTGGGTATGGTATGAGTTTGACTATCGATATTTTTATGATATTCATACGGTAAATATTAAGCTGAGACTTAGTTACAAATAGTTTTTAATAAAATCTTGTTTACTATATAATTAGTAGTAGGTATTAGAGATGTACCGACTAGTCGCCGACTAGTCGGGAAAGCCGACTATCCGGCCTCATTTGTAGTCGCCGACTAGTCGACTAGGCAAAATGAGCCGATTAGTCGGCACTTTAAGGATCACAGGAAAACGAGACATAAAATATAAGTGAACTGCTATTTTTTACCATTCGTTTTATATTTTACTCAAATACAGATTTATTATAATTTATCACATTTGGTACTTTGAACGCATGCAGATAGCGCGACGGCAAAGCGAAACAAAGTTTTCCGATTGCACCCGAACTTAGCCGAAGTCCACGATCGGCTTAGCCGAATAGTCGGCCTTGTAGGCGGCCGACTAGTCGGCTAATCGGCTAGTCGGCCAAACCCATAGTCGGCCCATCTCTAGTAGGTATCATTTATACTAAATTACTTTTGTTATAAATGTAGTAGCAATTAAACACGGATCTAATAAACAAAGAATATAATGTTTAATTTAATACAAGCACATCTCAAAAACTATATAGAATTATTTACCAGCAATCTACACTGCCGACGTTGTGCGAGTGCGGTCTAGTGAGACTTTACCGTCTGTTCGTTGTGCGGGATAACAGGAAACTAAATGTCAGTAGTTCGCCGTGCGTATTGCGAATTGAATCAATTGTTCGTACTTACGCTACATACAATACTCTGCGTAGGAATTGAATATTCATGAATGAAGCGATTTCCTTTTGGCGAAACTCAAATATCAGTTGCATCAAAATGTTTCGAACAAATGGTGTTGAATCATTGCGGAAACCAAACATTTCTCCCCGTGGCATCAATCCATTTTTCCTTTGTATTTGTGTCTTTAGGAAAACTATAAGATTATAATAGTAAAAACGAATCTAGCGAAATTTATTCAGGAAAAACAAACACAAAAAAGAATAAAACTGAACCACTACATACCATCAAGATCCACAGCGCAGGGTTCGTCATTCCACAGATAATGCATCCACCACAGGTTTCGTCACAGGGTTCGTTATAATAGTTATTTTATTTTGTATGACATAATATTCAGATACATATTACCAGAGCCCGGAATTCTCGTAGCAATTTTGAGCTGTCGTAGGGACTCCTCGTTTATCGACTTCCGATTATACATATGTATATCGATAAATACAGAATACAATATTTATTTATTAAAACATGTAAACATGACATTACAGTATAACCAATGCGTCATGAAACGACATATGCAAAAGACAAAAATAAACACATATAATTACATTGGTACAGTTGATTGCCTGTCATCCATCTCCTCACAGAAGCTCAGACATTCACCGCACACATACATCCATCGCCACGCAATTAAGTCACACCCCGGTGCTGATGCCAAGAGCGCATTGAGTTGTGAGAGAGCGCGGATCAGCGGCGAGTTCCTGCGTGAAACAGTGCGAGCTGCCGGCACCGCCAATAAATCGCGTCGTCGTGCCCTGAGAGTTATCCTGGGGATATCCGGAGTATACAATCGCACGAGGCGACTCACTAGCTCCGGACAATCTGACTCTCCGCGAATGATCCGACACGCAGTCACCAACAAATTGTAATTACGCCTTACCTCCAACGAATTATAACCTAAGGTTCCTAACAGGTATTTGGTGGGATACAGGAATGGATAGTACCCAAACACTTTCCTATATAAAAACCGTAGGAATGTTTTCTGAACTTTCTCCAGTAATAGGGCGTAAGTTGATTCGTGAGGACTCCATACGATTGACGAAGCTTCAACCTTGCTTCTAACGAGTGCATTTTAAACTAGCCTGATAGCCCCGAGATCATGAAAGTCTCGCAGGTTGCGAATTACAAAACCTAACCTTCGATAGCAACTTTCAGCAAGTGATAAAATGTGCTCATGGAAAGTAAGTCGCATATCGAACACCACACCGAGATCCTTAACCCTGGAGACACGGTTGATGGGCTCTGCTCCGAGCATGTATTGAGCATGTATCGGGGTATGTGCACGGCAGAAGGTGCAGACACAACACTTGGCAGAGTTGAAAAGAAGTTTGTTATCCTACTCCACCGGAAGACCAAGTTGATGTCCCTTTGCATTGACTCACAATCTGTTAATTGCTCCACACCGTAAGCTAATTTTAAATCATCGGCATAAGACATTGGGATGACTTAATAACAGTTGTGAGATCATTTATCATTATTCCGAACAGGAAAGGTCCCAATATGGATCCCTGACTGACCCCAGATCGGGTATGATATGGAGCTGAGACAAAGCTTCCATGTCGAACATATTGCTGCCGATCACGCAGATAACTAGCGAAGAAAGACAGTAACTTCGGAGAGAAACCAATTTGGTTCAATTTATTAAGCAACACATCGTTATCCACGCGATCGAAAGCCTTCCCGAAGTCGAAATAAAGGACATCAACCTGGATACCTCAATCAAGATGCTCAGAAATGTTGTCTACCAAGAGCAGCGTTTACAGAGCGGTTAGGTCTGAAGCCATGTTGTGCATCATTCAAGTAAGGTTTAACCTGCGCTGATAAGGTCTGGTGGAGTAAGGATTCAAACAGCTTAGCCAACGTGGAAAGAATAGCAATGGGTCTGTAATTGTCTACAACTGTGGGGTCACCCCCTTTCGGGATCGGTCTCACCCTGGACACTTTCCAAAGTTGAGGATATGGTCCAGAAGTGAGAGCTAAATTAATAATATATTGCAACGGGAGTTTCAGATGATCCTCACAACCCTTTACAACATAGGATGGCACGTTATCTGGTCCTACAGAACAATTGGACTTGAGCCGTTTTATCCCTTTCTCCACATCCTCTATTGATATTGAGGCAACGTGTATGCTGGCACTAAGACTCTGATCCCCGGTTGCCAGAAAATTCGGTTCCAGGATCGGGATATCCGACAAGAATACGCTTGAGAAGTAACTAGCAAACGCGCTGGCCACCTCACTTCCAGCAAACTGTTTCCCATTGAGCTTAACGCTAGAGACAAACCCACCTTTTGACTTCAGGCTGTCGAGGTGCTGCCAGAACGCGCGAGGATTATCTTTTACCCTACTCTGGATTCGATCAAGGTAAACTTCGTACGCGGACGCTATACGTTGTTTCACTTCAGCCCTGAGTTTCGCAAATTTGTTATAATAATAATAATAAATATTAGGGGACAATCTTACACAAATCGACCTAGTCCCATAGTAAGCTCAATAAGGCTTGTGTTATGGGTACTAGACGACGATATATATTATAGATAGACATACTTAAATACATAGAAAACATCCATGACTCAGAAACAAATATTCATGCTCATCACACAAATATTTGCCCTTACCGGGATTCGAACCCAGGACCTGTTCTGTTGTTGTGTTATAAACATCTTTCCCATCCATCATCTCTTATAAATATGTAAAATATGATTACGAGTAGAAGTAACAACCCGCAGTCTTATCGCGAATGAGCGATCTCTTCGAGATAACCTTTGAATACCAACTTTTAGGAAATAAGGAGGATCTTTCTTATAAATAATAAGGAGGGTCTTTGTCCTGATTTAAAGGCATAGGTAAGCAATCCATAAATTATAAAAAGCAATAAAAGGAGTAAGCAATAAACAATAAAATATTATTATTTTAATTTCAATTTATAATACTACAATACTTCCGATTATACAATAATACATATTTATAAACGGAAGTCGATAAACGGAAGTCCCTGTGACAGCTCAAAAGTGCTACGAGAATTCCAGGCTCTGCATATTACTCATAAAAATATAATCTTTTTAATTTTGGTTTATCGATAACAAGTATCTACCTTAGCCACAGCATTTGAGTAGCGAACCTTCGGGTTTGCCGTGCATTCACGTTCTGAGTAGCGAAATAATACAAAGGATTATGAACTTTATTGTTAGAGAAATAGAATTGATATTTCCTTGACTACAGACGCAAATTGTGCCAAGAAATTTAAAATTAAATATTTTTTTATACGTATTCTAAAATATTACTTAACCATGATAGGAAATACTTACATGAGACAAGTTTTTTTATGTGCTGTTATTGGAGCAGCTTTCAATAACGCAATACGGCATTTTCCTAAAATAAACAAATATTCACTAATGTCGTACGCCGCGTGCGGTCGCTAGGTGACTCACAATAATCTGTGCAAGAAGTATGCTTATTATTTCTCATGTTCGGCGACACGGGAACGCCCACTCACCACTTCCAATGGATTCTTATTCCGTGGTATGGACAAATTGGTGAAAGTTTGTAAACATAAATATAAATAAATAAATACCTAAATAAAAATTTAAATTATTTATTTTCAGATTGCATAGATCCATAGTTTGTTAGATACAAAAAACACTTATAAAACTACATTAGTCAACTTAAACTACTTATTTTTAGGCCTTAACACATGAAGGTCGGTGTATCGGCGGAGGATATCCGAGTCCCACCTCTCTGCTATCATTCTCAGGATGCTATTTGAGCTCCCCCTCGTCTGCATCACCACAGATGCCGTCTTCTTCCGTACTATCGCATAAAAGTCCTCTACGCTAGCATCGGCAAACATCCCAGAGGCGCTGCAGAATCGTGGAAGCCCAAACAGCCTCCTGAAAATGTTGTTATATTGGATACGCAGGGTATTATATGACTTTAGCCTGAAACTAGCCCACAAACCACACGTGTAGAAGCTTTGACAGTAAGCTCTAAACAAAGTCAGCTTCACTTGGGCACTACAGCGTGCGTACCTGTGCGCCAGCATCCCGCCTCGGACCGACAACGCCCTGCGCTCCCGCTCGATATCGAGTTCGTCTTTCAGGTCCTCGGTCACTATATGACCCAGGTATTTGAAATGCGTAACATGATTCAGAGGATCTCCGTTCAACATTATTTTGGGTGAATAGGCTGGACACTTAATTTTACCCTTGAACATCATGAACTCGCTATTGCCCACGTTGTATTTCAAACCGTGCTGTTGCGCATACCTCTCGCATGTACCGATAAGCTTTTTTAGCCCTGATACTGATGGGCTCAGCAGCACCATGTCGTCCGCATAGCTGATATTATTTACACAAATATTATCAATTCTGCATCCTGCACGCATGCTGCTGAGCCCCTCAATTAGTTAATTTACATACATATTAAACAATCGAGGCGAGGTTAGCCCCCCCTGCCTCACCCCACACTTTAGCACATGGGTCGGAATACTCTTTAGCCCGTTTTACCACGTTTATCTGGTTACTATACCAGTGCGACATGATTTCTGTCACAGCCGGATTTATGCCTGTCTCCTCCAACTTTGACCACAGTTTATCATACGACACGGTATCAAAAGCCTTCGAAAGATCTAAGAAACAGGCATAAATAGGCGTATTCCTCTTAACATAATAGCTTACTGTATGTTTCAATGCTAATATTGCACTTTCCGTCGATAGTCCTTCACGAAAACCGAATTGGGCATCATGTAATTTAACATTTAGGTTCAAAAAAGTGTCAAGAAACCTATCTAGTACCTTTGCGGTGACTGTAGCCAAGGAAATCGGCCTATAATTACTTTTATCCGCGAGATCTCCTGTAGGGTTCTTAACTAGGGGAATGACCACAGTTTTTATCATATCAGGAGGTAAATATGTTTGCCTCAGGCAGAGCGTGAACAGCATAGGTAGTAACCTCCCAATGTGCGAGCCTGCGTGTTGCAGGTGCTCAATGCTGAGTCCGTCGTGTCCCGGAGACTTACCTCTTTTCATATTAGCTATAGCTAGTCTAACGTCTTTAGCGGAGACTACGATTGACGTATCATTAAGATTGGACTCACCATTGAACCCCTCCCCCACGGGCTCATAGGGGGGCTCCACCTTAAAATAATCCCTGAAAATGTTAGCAACATCCTTGGGTTCACTAATGCTATCTACACTAGCCGACAGACTTGGTTTACAATTCATTTTTTTTGGTACTTTTCCAGAACTTATTAAACTGTTTACTCGCATGTTGTGCGGCTAAAATGTCAAATTTAATCTGCTCTTGATTGTTTAGACAGAACTTAAGCCGAGATTTAAAAAAATTACGACTAGAGCACATCTTTTCATAAATAGGACCGCTCTTGGGTTTCCTATGTAATACATATGTCAGAAAATCCAACCTAGCTTGCTTGTGGCTGTTTGATACATGTTTATTCCAGCCTAGAATACTTTTAGCTTTATTATTCTCATTCGACTTACGTACACTACTTTCTACAGATGCTCTACTTAGTGCACTTACTATGTCACAGTATAATTTATTAATAACTAGCTTCTGCCCGCGACTCCGTCCGCGTGGAACTCGTTTATATCGTAGCTCCATACAAACTTTCACCCCCCACTTCATCCCTTTGGGGGATGATTTCCGGGATAAAAACTATCCTATGTCCTTCCCGAGGACTCAAACTATCTCTATACCAAATTTCATCCAAATCGGTTCAGCGGTTTAAGCGTGAAGAGGTAACAGACAGACAGACAGACAGACAGACAGACACACTTTCGCATTTATAATATTAGTATGGATATGGATACTTCTGTGTGAAATATCTTGACACATATTATCAGCACAGTAGTGAAGTTCCTGCGGAAAATCAACTATTTTTAAATAGTTATTAGTTTATTACATATCTCTGAGTATTTATCAATCTGTTCAGGGCTTCTTACTCCCCATAGCACGTTGTTACATAATTCCTTTTCCTGTATCTCTTTTGACCTAATTACTTCAATATTACATTCGATTTTTAATGGATAGTGATCCGACCAGCATACACCATATAGAACCTCGATATTATTTACCGTGTACCATGCGGAAGTACTTACCAAGCAGTGATCTAACCACCTATGGGATCCATGCGCATCACTCACAAACGTATGGGTTCCAGACAAATGCGCCTAGTCGAATCACATCCGCACATAACCACTGCCTTTCATTACAAAACTCGAACATTTCTTCATAAAATTGAGCCGATGGATGTGCATTGTAATCGCCTAGCATGTACACATTTTCAACACTGTTGTCCTCAATTATGTCCGCATTCAATTCGCCCAAACATTGCGTAAAAATTGGCAAGTTATCCGGTACATCTGTCGGCATATACATATACACACAGCACTATGATCTCCTTTCGATCCTTAGTTACGACTTTTATTCCAGCAATACGCTCACTACTGCACTTTATAACGGTAACACTGTGAAATGCACTGTTTCGCCAGATAATCCCACGCCGCCATGAGGCCTGCCGGGGAGAACCCCGGCTGATAAATCCACCGCCGATTTGCCTGTGTAACTGAAATCCTCCAATATACCTGCCTACTCGTAAATATTTTTTATAATTTCTAAATGGGTGTGAAATAAACTAAAAAAACATTTATTATCATTTTATTATTTTGTTAGTGTCGATATAGTGCAATAATTTGCTCTTCATGCAGTGGACCTGACCATGATAATTTATCGATATCGATATCGTTGCATACTAATATTATCGACATCGATAATGTTAAACAACATCCCTAATCCATTTCGTGCCATTATGTTGGTACGACTTACTTCCGTATTGGATTTTTTAATGTGGTATGGCAAAATAGCTAAATTCAATTGAGTTATCATGTCAAAATCAAATGACAATGTCACTGTCGTCCAAAACTTAGTTCGAAGTCCCGTCTCTTTGAACGTAGTGGTTATATTCTCTTTGGTCGCACCTAGGGCTGACAAGTAATAAAAAATAAAAAAGCAATGGCAGAAACCTGTACAGCCACAGTTTCAGAAAATTATATAGATTTTTGAAACTAGTTAAACAATCATGCGTTATTTGTTAAAATATTGATAGTAAATTAATTTTTATATGACTATTATTGCTATTTGAAGACATTGAAATATTTTTTAAGTGCTCGTAGTTCAATGTAACCGCTTCAGAACCACGTCATAAAGTTATTCAAAAAAATAACAACGGCATAAACCTATACTGCCACACTTCCATAAAATTGCGTTGATTTTTGAAGCTTGTTGATAAGTATGATGGTTTTAATTCTTTATCACTATATCGTATACATAAATACATTTAATAATGTAATTTTTCATCCAAAAAACAATTAAAATTAGTTTTTCGATATACACACATTAACTGCCCAGAATCGCTACGCGCTACGCTCGTAGCCGATCCCGTGGTTTTTCTCGTATGTAGCGGAAAGCGACTACGGCGGTCTGACGCATATGTGTCGTCATGGGCCCTGAATGGGTTAACCGCTTCGAAAGGGCGTCCAGGAAATGGCCCACACTCAAACATTATTAAACTCTGTCAACAGTTCCCGCCCAAATAGTCCACACCAAACGCTTTAACCCTTGGCATGCCTGGTGAACGAAAGTCACACTGTATGCCTGGTGGGTCTGACAAACCCGTAAATGTAAAAAAAAAAAAACATTTGAATTGTTTTTTTAACTTGTTGGTTTGTGTGTTTTTGGTTATTTTGTACATTATTTTTACTAGAAAGTCTTAATCCAAGAAACTCCATAAGAACTTATTACATAAATAAAAACATTTGATATTTCCATCAACAAAAATAGACTCTCATGTCAAAAAACATAAAAATTAAACTTATACCTAAGATCAACGTCAGTCTTAGGTTTATTTAAGGCACTGATATATCATTGTGACTATCTATAAAATATATACTCGTATGTATATAAAATATATACGAAAAATAACGTAAATGTACATAGCGATAAAATGTTACGCCGTATGCCTGGTCGGGTTTCTCAGGCCCGCGAGCACTTTACGCACGTCCAAATCGAAAGGGTGCTCGCGGCCGACTGCGGGAGCAGCGTCAAAACGTCGGGTAGTTCATGACGCGAAGCTACTCAGAAACGCGACGCGGTAAATTTAAAATTTCAAAAAATAACGACGGATTTTTAACAGCCCGGGTCTGTCAGACCCTACCAGGCATGCCAAGGGTTAAAATGGGTTCTATCTATGGGATTGATTCAGAAAATATTTAAGTTTTTGGTTTTCATTTCATTTCCTCGTATTCGAAATGAATAGTAGTGTATAACTCGGGAAAAGCTATTCATTTCAGCCTCGAACTATCTCGTCAGCCATGGGTGGCATATTTTTCATACTTTAGAATCTTTAGATCACTTATTTTGCTTATAAACTTCGAGTTTGTGCCTGTAGTGTATATTTTCTATAATCATTGCTTGTGGATGGTCTACGAGAGTTTGTATTATCACTGGTTTTTCATGGCATTTACGAGCACTTTCTAAAATAAGTTTTCGCTTTGATCGCCTCTTTGTTTTATCATGCTCTCCACCCTACGACAAAAAAATACTAATTGTAATATCACCTGTTGCATTTATAGTAATGTTAATCTTATATGTACCTAATAATTTATATTTTTAATTTTCTATACATATGCGTTAGGCTTGTTTACAACTATTTCAAAGGACAATGGGCAAAACGTCTCAACCCACCAACACACAAACGAGACACATATGCCTCATTGAATATTTATTTATTTAATATATTGCATACATTTACATTTCGTAATTAAATATGTCTAAGTACGCGGAATATTATACTAACGTATGCGTATGCGGAATGAAATTTGCACAAAGTTTTTATATAAAAATTTAAGAGTAAATTATTCGATATTTAAAACTTCATAGTATCTTTTTAGGGTTCCGTAGCCAAATGGCAAAAAAAGGAACCCTTATAGATTCGTCATGTCTGTCTGTCTGTCTGTCCGTCCGTATGTCACAGGCATTTTACTCGAAAACTATAAGGTGTATTTGAATAAAATTTTGAGGATAGGTGTTTTTTGTTAACCGCTACATAGTTTTGTAATTCAATTACTAAAACAAAATTTTTTTAGGGGTGCACTCCATACATAAAACTGAAACTCAAAAATGTTTTTTTCATTGCAAGCCCACTTGTGGCTCATCAATCGATAGGCCTTTCAAAATAAATATAAGGTTTCTCAGCATTTTTTTTGATTAATTGTGTAACTAAAAATTGTCCCCCCCCCCCCCCCCCCTCTAATTTTTGAACCGTGTAGGTATTTTAAAAATATGAAAAAAAACATGCTCATAGGGCTTATTAAATTCTTTCAGCGAAAATTGTTTCGAACAAGATCGGTTCAAAGCTTTTTGAGATATTTCTAAAAGACCGCCTTCCTTAAAGAAAGGGACGCAAGTGCCATAAGATTTTGTTGGGCATTAAGAACGCAACCTTCTTATTAGGTTATTGTCATAGCAACTATATGTGACATGTTTGTTTACTTCAATACAAGAATACGTTTGTGCTTTACGTTCACGTTTTATTTCAACTCTTATTATCTTCCAAATCTATCATGGTAGCAGACCGTGGTTGATAACCGATAGAGTCCGGAAATATAAACGCAGTTAGAACAAGAAAATACGGCCGGCGTAAATTTGTGTTCAGTTATAAATACGATTTGAACTTGACGTATAAATTTTCTGGAACGGTGTATTCTGTCATATGTTTATCGAAATATTTTTACCACCCGAAAATGTCTTCAAGCCACAACAGTTTTCATATTGATCGCCTTGTGGGAAGAGAAAGCTATGCGAGTTGGAAATTTGCCATGCAAGCATTTTGAGCTTGAAGAATTGTGGGATTGCGTCATCGGTAAAAATACTGACACGAAGAAGGAAACAAAAGCTAAGTCAAAGCTCATATTACTATTAGACCCGATCAACTATGTACATGTGCAGAGCGCAACTACATGCAAGGAAGTATGGGATAATTTGAAAGCAGGCATTTGATGACAGCGGATTATACAGAAGAGTTGCTTTATTGAGAGACCTCATAACAACTACTTTGGATTCCTCTAGAAGTGTGGATGACTATGTAAATAAAATAATGTCCACCGCTCACAAACTCCGAAACATTAACTTCAATATCGACGATGAATGGCTTGGAACGCTGATGTTGGCCGGCTTACCTGAAGATTATAAGCCGGTGGTCATGATGGACCAAGAGAAATACATCAACCTGATGTTGGAACGGTTTGGTATGTCTGATTGCAAACCAGTTCGCACTCCGATAGAAGTTAATGCTAAATTTGAAAAGAATTCTGAAGACACAGATAATACCTTTCCATACAAGGAAGCGGTTGGATGTCTTATATCAGCTTTGCGGTGAATAAGTTAAGTCAGTACTGCAATTGTCCAGGAAATCAACATTGGCTTGGAGTAAAAAGGGTCATGAGATACCTACAAGGAACAAAGAACCTAAAGCTATGTTATTTCAAATAGGACTCGAAAGGAATTATTGGTTATTGCGATGCAGACTGGGCCAGTGATCCGTTGGATAGAAGATCGTGCACAGGTTACGTTTTTCTGTTCCAGAATGGATGTATTTCGTGGAACTCTTGTAAGCAACAGACAGTAGCACTTTCAACAGCGGAATCGGAATACATGGCGATGGCTTCAGCCACCCAGGAACCTCTGTGGCTGCAGCAACTCCAGGCCGAACTAGGCCAAAGCGACGATGGTGCGCTTACTGTCCATTGCGACAACCAGAGTGCAATTCGTTTGGCAACCACCGACTGTTAGAAACCGAAAACTAATCATATAGACATTCGTCTGCATTTTCTCAGAGAGTGTGTTGTTAAATCTAAAGTCAAGTTTGTATTTCTGAACGGGTGCAATATGGTGGCTGATAATTTAACAAAGGGAACTTCTCTTGTGAAGCATTTGTACTGCACTGGTAAAATGGGTTTGTGTTCTGTAGGGAGTGTTCGACATTAAGAACGCAACCTTCTTATTAGGTTATTGTCATAGCAACTAGTGTAGTGACATGTTTGTTTACTTCAATACAAGAATACGTTTGTGCTTTACGTTCACGTTTTATTTCAACTCTTACTATCTTCCAAATCTAACAGATTTCAGTAAAGATACGACCTTTTTAATAGGCACGGAACCCTCGTTGTGCGTGGTCCGACACGCACTTGGCCACTTTTTTTTTCTGTATTATCTGTGTATATGTGTGTGTGTTGTACAAATCATTCGCGCTTGTAGAATTTGTGTAAAACATTATGGCAAATCTCGAAGAAATGCGTCGAAAAAACGTGTGTGATTTATGCGACACACATCCAGATTGGCCGAAGTCGAAGATTGTTAAACATTTTATAGAAATGGGGGAGAGCCGGTTTATAATATAATATTATCATTGTATTCCCTTCGACATACGAAAACCAGGTTCGGGCAAAGTGTTTTCTTTAAGCCGATCTTTGAAAAGAAGCCAACTGAAAAAAAAAATGGCATATCGGGTAGCTAAATCTTACAGAGAACTCGGAAAAAAATTTACTGTGAAGGCAAAACAGTGAAAAAGTATCTACATGATATGTATATTGCGAAACGATGGCTTGATCACAGGTCTCTGAAATATCCGACACTTCATTTCTGTTTTAGTCTCTACTGCTTAACACTTTAAGTTCACTTTACACTTCACTGTCAACGTCACTTACTACACTTCACTTCTACTTCTCGAAGGACCATACTCCCGCCTAAAGAAGGTCATTTGGTGGGGAGTATGATCCTTTGAGAAGTAGAAGTGAAGTGTAGTAAGTGACGTTGACAGTGACTTGTCAAAATTGGAAATAATCTTATAAGATAAAAGAAAAGACATTGAATTTTTCTCGATTTTTCTTGTAGTTTGTTATTATATACTCTATATATTACTCAAAGCGCAAATAAACTTCAAGAAAACCCCAAAATCTAGATTGACAAGAGGATATGTCAAAACAAGAAAAGTGAGGTTCTCTCTGGGCGCTCTGGAAGTACTCTTGTATATACATGTTCATGTTCGTCGATTGGGAAGGCTGCATCATCTCTAAAACTCTGAATCTCTTCTCTAAGAACTTTTTGAACATGCACAGTGTTGGTAATTCTGAAATTTTTAGAGTACTTGCTTCTTCTTCCCACTCTTTGTGTGTTTCTGCGTCTAGCTTCTCCACAGTGATGTAAATAATTAGCGTATCCCATGGGAATCATGAACCGATCATGGGAATGTGGGTTCATGAACCGGTGCTAATATTTTGAACCTTCAGCTTGTTTAAGCACTCCATTGTAGTATCTAGTACCTCTCGAATTGTTTTAGCTGTACCGCTGTGTATTTTCTTTTGATTCATCAGCTCGCTTAAGATTGCGTTTACAATGACTCTCTTGTTGTTGTATCTATTTTGCAGTGTGAGCCATGCCATTTCATAGTTGTTCTCTGTGACTGCTAGATGATCTAATAGTTGAGCGGGTTCTCCACCTAAATAGCTCTTCAAGTAATGCATCTTCTGAACGCTGCAGCGGCACGGACAACCGGCTACCACAACAGACGCGCGCGGAATGTCGGTCAGACGGCCAACTCGGAGACCGAGTTCGGACATGCGAAGTAGATGCATTTGCGTGATCTATGTATATCTATATCTGTGGTATACCCATTTTTGAAGTGAAAACTTTTTTAAGCGGCGCCGAGCACTTTTTGGGATGGAGAAAAATTGCTAAATACGCGACAGATTTTTGTGACGTCAGATGTGAAGGAGGTCAGAAACTTTTATATTTTGCTTCTAGCCGATTCGACTTCATTCAAAACTGAACGCTATTCGTAAGAGTATAAAGCCGTTAAACACTTTTTGCAATAGCATATTCTGCAAATGAATTTGAAATTTTGTCCTAAATAGATAAAGCTTTGAAAAATATTTGGCAACGGCAAAAACAAATTGGTATTTTGTTCGCCGCCGCCGTCCGCTGTTCTTGCCAATTCGAATAGTTTGAATTTGGACGTTATTCCTAAAGAGATAGTTTTGGAAAATATTTAGCAATGGCAAAAACAAATTGGTATTTTGTTCACCGCCGCCGTCCGCTGTTCTTGGCGCCGGTTACAATGTTATTGAGTTTTCACTTCTGCCGGCACTCCCGGGGTGCAACCCGGTCTTGTTTTTTTATGTACAAAACTCCCGTAACTTTCTGAAATATTATTGGGAGCGCATAAGGAGCGCTCCCTAGAGGGATATTTTGAGCCTTTCATTCCTACGAAGACCTCAGCCTTCGTTTCGCTTCTTCTTCGTTTGCCTCCCCGTTTACCTTCAGGATTTCGGCCCTCAAGTTTCGCTTGCAAGACACCGAAAGATAATGAGTGTCCTTAGTGGTCATTTGCTCGCATGGATACCGCTCTCAGAAGGGTTGCTTTGGACCATTCATTCTAACGAAAAGGCCTTGCTTGCCTCGCCGCTCACCTTCGGAACTTTGGCCTGGGAATTCGCTTGCAAGACACCTGGGGATGGTATGTGTACGTGGGGGCTCTACCTCAGGTTTCACTTGCAAGACACCGGGAGGTAATAAGTGTCCTTCCATGGGGGCGCATTTAGAGCGCTTTCTGAAGGAATGCTTCGAGTCTTTCGTGAGGGCTCGCTTGCCTCGCCGCTCATCTTCGGTACTTTGGCCACAGGTTTCGCTTGCAAGACACCTAGGTATTGTAAGTGTTCGACGGCTTTCCTTCGCGTCTTTGGCCCTCCAGCTCGCCTAGGGAGCGGTCTCTAAAAGCATGCTATAGCTAGGCGGTCTACGGATGCACCACTGAGGCAAAGGTGGGGCTCGACGAGATTGGCTCCGAGTCGCAGACCTACTGGAAGCCGGAAACTATATGGGTCAAGGAGGTTCCCGAAATTGGCTGAGGGGTAGGCATGTAGCCATTGGCCAGACTGCCTCTCGGATATGGCTAGCAGACGGGCCCTTTCCAGAGGTGATGGACATGTCTCCAGTAGGTGCTCATGCACTCTCCGGCAAATAGGTTCGTCCCAGAGTTTCTGGAGGTTTGGGTTCGAGGGAAAGTCTTTGTTAGGACAAGCAACCTTCCAGGCATCCCTGGCCTGGCACATGCACGCTATCTCACGCTATCACCTAGTGAGGGTGTTAAAATCTTGCCTGTGAGAGGCAGCGTAATACTATGTACCGAAGATAGGAACGCCGTAAGTGCTACGCTCGATATTTGTCTCAACCCAAGACCTTACCGGTAGAGATGCGATTAGGAACATTCTGTTGTAAATTTTTATATTAATGATTTTTTCAAGTTAATTTACTTACGATGCTATTTTTAATTCTGTTATTTATAGTTAAAGAACTATCAGCATACTTAATTTTTGTATTTTCTATAATTGTGCTGTATGTGATACTAGCTGTTGCCCGCGACTTCGTCCGCGTAGAACTTGTAACTGTCTTAGAAAAATGATTGCTATTAAATTATAGTTGGGTCGGCGATAATTGAGGTTCCGCCCACCTCAATTATCGCCGACCCAAAGTCCAAACAAAGTTCTACCATCTTAAGGGATGATTTCCGATATAAAAACTATCCCCAGCAAACATTTTAAGTGTTTTTCCTAGGCCAAAGAATATATTACTAATTTAAGTAAAAATTACATCATACGCACCACTTATTTTCGCTTATTGTACATTTTTACTCCTGGATTAAAATATAGAGACATTACAACATAAATTTCACTTATCAATACACCATAAAGTAGGAGACTTAATGGTTCAGAATAAGGCTAAATATTAGGTAGAATTAACTTCGAAATCCGACCAATAGCTCATATATACTTTAATGTACATATTAGGTGTTTTAGCGACGTAATTATTTCTTATCTTGGGTACCTTTAGGTCGTCGATTTATGTCACTTTTGCTACCAATTTTTGACTAAATTTTACTTTCAATTGATACCAAATTGTGACCATTAAGTCTCCTACTTAATGGTTGAGAACAAGGCGAAATATTACGTAAGGTCAGTGTGGGCAAGTCCGTCAATAAGGCAAGACCGTCTACACGCCATAACTTTTGTATTTGTATACGCGCGCCACTTATAACTCTGTCGGTAAAGCGGTTTTTCGTCCTAGTTCTTTTTCTCTAACATAGATGTCGCTATGACGAAAACTATGGTAGCAACTCAACTGTCAACTTCATTCGTGTTTCGAACTACATAAGTGAGTGCAACGTGGTCCAGAAAATAAATCGTAGAAAATTGAAAAAGTCGCAGTATTTGTTAATGATTTGCGTAATTTAGCAATTTATTAACCGCTCTTCCTGTCTAACGCTTTTAATGTAGCCACAATGCTTTAATTTTGTATTTTTAGGTTTCGAAATGTCTAACCTTAAATTTTATCTAGTTGGAAAGTCCGTCTAAAATGATCAAGGGAAGCCCGTCATGTGCCGGTGCTGCCTTAAACCAGATCTTGCCAACCTTTTGCGTTGAAATATTCTCATTTCAAATATTGTCACGATAAATGAGATACTTACACGTAAAACTTTTTTTAAATTACTTAAAACATACATATACACTATTGCTTTTTGTGTACTACGCTATTTACGTACAGGGAGAGTGGGGTTCAGGGGAGCACTTTTTTTTGTGACTTAAAAGCTAAAAAGGGCTAGTTTCTTAATTAAACCCTAGAACACTTATTTAGTTATATAAATAAATGACGAAAATATCTGTTTTGTGGTAAATAAACCAAAAAACTGCCTTTTTAAAAAAAAAATGGAAGTTGATCCACTGTGACCCTCTAATGGGTAACACTGGATTGAAGTATTGGGGTACTGTGGATCATATGAGGTTCAATGGATCATGTGAGTGGGGTTCAGTAGAGCACTCTTTTTGTGACTGATATAGCGGCCCCACTTTCACTTAAAAAGGCTTAGTTTCTTAATTAAACCCTAGAACACTTATCTAGTTACATAAATAAATGACAAAATGGCTGTTTTGTGGTAAAAAACAGCCTTTTTTTAAAATAAACTGATGTTGATTCACTGTGACCCACTAATGGTTGCACTGGATCAGTATTGGGGTACTGTGGAGCATATAGGGTTCATTGGATCTCAGTATGAAATTTATTATTGTTAGAACAAACAAAAACAATCAAAATATTTCGTAGGTAGACATTACTAAATGTACTTACTAAATGTAACTTGAACTTTAAAAAAGTCTTCTAAGAAGTATCTTAATCACGAAATCACCGTATTTAATAAACTGGGTCACGATCCACTGAAACCCATTCCAAATTGATCCGCCGTTCCCCATATATACTTATTTTATTTAACCATTCACATTTTTTTTCATATATTAGATAACATCAAATTTAAACAAAAGTATTGCAAAGTCAGTCCAATAAGATACTAAACGTTTTTGAAAAACACGTAAATAAATACTTTCGCTCTTACCTTGTGACGGGGCCTCCGCGACGCGACTTCCGGCACAGACGCTGCGCGGATCACTGGTTCGGTTGATGCGGGCATGCCAGAGCGCCAACGTCACGAGCGCTTATGTGTGTGCGTACAATACATCCAAAGCTATAGCAAACGATCCACTGAGACCCATGACCCACTGAACCCCACTCTCCCCTACCGGCCAATAATATCACCTTCATGTTTCCGGATGATTTGCGGTCAGAGTATCAGAAAGGAAGCCCGGTTTTTGTTTACATTTAATTAATAAGTATTTAAGATGAATACTTTCATAGTATTTTTGGGAACTTATACGATTTTCAACAACCAATTGAATTTTTTATATTTTTTTTGCGTTTATCATGTTTTTTTATTTTAGACTTGAAAAGGTTTACAATCTCTTCTTCTACGGATATGCCGATCTTGCCTTTATAACAGAAAAATATGTATATTTTGAAACTGCAACTCTATCTCCCTGATCTCAAAACATAATTTGGAATGGCATAAAATTACGATACCAACAATGTAATCTACATGCCTATTGACGTTCAAATAGCGCGGCAATGAGTACTAGACGGCCTTACCTTATACATCACGGGAAGATCGTCTAGTCGCCGAGTTTTAAAAAAACCTCTTTTTTTGCAAAAGATTTGCTTATTTTGTTAATTTGTTAAAGCGACATTGTAAAATATAATATTTATCATCCTATAAGTCTAGGACGTTTATCCTGGAATAAATAATAAAAACCTTGTAAAATCCGATCAAACTTAACTTTAAATAAAGTATGCAGGACTTCCCCACACTGACCTTAATATACCCTCATGTACATATTAGGTGTTATTGCGACGTAATTATTTCTTATACTGGGTGCCTTTTGGTCATCGATTTATGTCACTTTTGCTACCAATTATATTCTTATTCAGTTCGTAGTATAACTTGTAGAAGCGCTGTAGTCTTCGCCTTATCGTCGCGATTTCATAGTCTAAAAACTAGATAAAAAAAAAAATACACAGCCCTAGCTTCACTACCAGATGTCAACTTCATTAAGAGTTTTCGCGCCGAAAACGTATCGTCCTGTTATATACACGCATAGCTGTTTTGCTTACACGTAAGAATTGCCTAATGTAGGTAAAGCATCGACAGCATTATGACTGTATAAAACGCCACATATTAACGAAACATAAGTTAGTCGCAATTTAATTTTTATATAAACGTTTTAAGTGATACCTACTATAAGTTGTCCAGTGTTTGTATTGGGAAATTAAACTGCTTGGGTTTATACAAGAGTTTTCTTCAAAGCTCCACGGAGGCTGCCCTGTAACAGTCCGTATCGTATCGTCGTGTCACGGAGGAAAAATGATTTTTGAGTGAAATTTTAGTTTTTTTCAAGATCATTTCAGGTACCCAAATGGGTAAACAAAAACAAAGAAGCAAGAAAGTGAAAGAGTGGTTTGATTTACGAGCATTTAATATGAAAATCATTGATTTGAAATTACCAATGGAGGCAGGTAAGACGCCAAGATACTCCAATATTCACGTATAATGCTACTTTTACTGGCATAATTATGTTATATTATGTCATCTCTCCCGTTGGGATATGAGAGAGAGATCTCTTGGAGTTCAAATATTTTGTTGGTTATAATTATAAGCTATTGAGTTTTTTCACACGGTTTCCAAGGTTTGGAAAACCATGAATATTGATGCACTATGTTTATAGTCCCCTCTTTTCCGCGGGAAAAGAAAGATCTCTTTTTGAGATAATACAGAGCTTTGAGAGTACTTTCAATGTTTATAACACTCATAAGACTCATAACCTTTAATCCCAGTATCAAAAACCATGATTTGTGCAATAAATCATCAGAGGGTTCGAAAGAGGACATTATCATGTTGATAAGGTGTCACCTATTCCGTTGGAATGTCAGATATATCAAATCGGGATTTCTCGTAACAATAATATAAGTTTCGAATTCCTTACTTGTTATTTTTCTAATTTTTTCGCAACTGTATTAAAAAACGGTAACGGTAATCTCGGTAGGGTCATTTCGCCGGTTAGCGACCACCTAATTTCACGTGCCGGTGGGCGACCACTTAAGCTGAGTTGGTGAACTGAAAGGATATTTTCTCGGTTTTTAAGTAGATTTCTATTCTAAAAGAACAAAAAAATGCATTAACAAGTAATTGTCTCAATAGGGTGTGTAGAATTGATTTTATTTTCAATAGAAAAAACCTTCTCCTTCAGGTGGTCGCTAACCGAATGTGGTCGCGTAACCAGCGAAATTACCCTACTCGTGACGTAATGACATACTTTTCGCACTAGCATCGAAATGAACTCTATCCCGCGTGGGAGTCCAGGCTCGTAACAATATATCATCAACGACTCTAACCTGCATGTACCAAATCATCATCCTCCTGAGCGTTATTCCCGGTTGTGCCCTAAAGGAGCCCAGGGTCCGCTTTGACACCTAATCCCAAGATTTGGCATATAGGCATCTAGTCTTCCAATCCAGAGGGAAAACTAAGACCTTAATGGGATTAGACCGGTTTCCTCTCGATGTTTTCCTTCACAGAAAAGCTAACGGTAAATATTCCATACAAAAGTTCTGAAAAACTCATTGGTACGAGCCGGGATTCGAACCCACGACAACCGCTTGACAGCCACATGCCTGAACCACTAGACAACCGTAGCTTCTTAATTTACATGAACCAAATGATGATGTTTTAAGAATAATTAATTAAATACAATGGAAACTTTTAGCACGTCACCCATCTTAACGTCACTCAATTTAGACGGAGTTCGCCCCTAAGTTGAGTGACGTTAAGATGAGTGACGAAAATAGAAAAAACATCGTTATTTTGTTTGGAAATTAAATTATCTAATACGGTACGTTATCATGTGTACCTAATACCTATCAATGTTTGTTGTTTGTAATTTTTATCCGTGATTAGTAAATTAGCTCAGGATAGGGACGGGTGGCGCGTACGCGTACTGTGCTCAGCAGTGGGCGATTACGTACGCGTACTGCCCTCAGCAGTGGGCGATTACGTACGCGTACTGTGCTCAGCAGTGGGCGATTACAGTACGCGTACTGTCCTCAGCAGTGGGCGATTACGTACGCGTACTGTGCTCAGCAGTGGGCGATTACGTACGCGTACTGTCCTCAGCAGTGGGCGATTACGTACGCGTACTGTGCTCAGCAGTGGGCGATTACGTACGCGTACTGTGCTCAGCAGTGGGCGATTACGTACGCGTACTATGCTCAGCAGTGGGCGATTACGTACGCGTACTGTCCTCAGCAGTGGGCGATTACGTACGCGTACTGTGCTCAGCAGTGGGCGATTACGTACGCGTACTGTCCCCAGCAGTGGGCGTTTACGTACGCGTACTGTGCTCAGCAGTGGGCGATTACTTACGCGTACTGTGCTCAGCAGTGGGCGATTACGTACGCGTACTGTGCTCAGCAGTGGGCGATTACGTACGTGTACTGTGCTCAGCAGTGGACGATTACGTACGCGTACTGTGCTCAGCAGTGGGCGATTACGTACGAGTACTGTGCTCAGCAGTGGGCGATTACGTACGTGTACTGTGCTCAGCAGTGGACGATTACGTACGCGTACTGTGCTCAGCAGTGGGCGATTACGTACGCGTACTGCCCTCAGCAGTGGGCGATTACGTACGCGTACTGTGCTCAGCAGTGGGCGATTACAGTACGCGTACTGTCCTCAGCAGTGGGCGATTACGTACGCGTACTGTGCTCAGCAGTGGGCGATTACGTACGCGTACTGTCCTCAGCAGTGGGCGATTACGTACGCGTACTGTGCTCAGCAGTGGGCGATTACGTACGCGTACTGTGCTCAGCAGTGGGCGATTACGTACGCGTACTATGCTCAGCAGTGGGCGATTACGTACGCGTACTGTCCTCAGCAGTGGGCGATTACGTACGCGTACTGTGCTCAGCAGTGGGCGATTACGTACGCGTACTGTCCCCAGCAGTGGGCGTTTACGTACGCGTACTGTGCTCAGCAGTGGGCGATTACTTACGCGTACTGTGCTCAGCAGTGGGCGATTACGTACGCGTACTGTGCTCAGCAGTGGGCGATTACGTACGTGTACTGTGCTCAGCAGTGGACGATTACGTACGCGTACTGTGCTCAGCAGTGGGCGATTACGTACGAGTACTGTGCTCAGCAGTGGGCGATTACGTACGCGTACTGCCCTCAGCAGTGGGCGATTACGTACGCGTACTGTGCTCAGCAGTGGGCGATTACGTACGCGTACTGTCCTCAGCAGTGGGCGATTACGTACGCGTACTGTGCTCAGCAGTGGGCGATTACGTACGCGTACTGTCCTCAGCAGTGGGCGATTACGTACGCGTACTGTGCTCAGCAGTGGGCGATTACGTACGCGTACTGTGCTCAGCAGTGGGCGATTACGTACGCGTACTGTGCTCAGCAGTGGGCGATTACTTACGCGTACTGTGCTCAGCAGTGGGCGATTACGTACGCGTACTGTGCTCAGCAGTGGGCGATTACGTACGTGTACTGTGCTCAGCAGTGGACGATTACGTACGCGTACTGTGCTCAGCAGTGGGCGATTACGTACGAGTACTGTGCTCAGCAGTGGGCGATTACGTACGCGTACTGCCCTCAGCAGTGGGCGATTACGTACGCGTACTGTGCTCAGCAGTGGGCGATTACGTACGCGTACTGCCCTCAGCAGTGGGCGATTACGTACGCGTACTGTGCTCAGCAGTGGGCGATTACGTACGCGTACTGTCCTCAGCAGTGGGCGATTACGTACGCGTACTGTGCTCAGCAGTGGGCGATTACGTACGCGTACTGTCCTCAGCAGTGGGCGATTACGTACGCGTACTGTGCTCAGCAGTGGGCGATTACGTACGCGTACTGTGCTCAGCAGTGGGCGATTACGTACGCGTACTGCCCTCAGCAGTGGGCGATTACGTACGCGTACTGTGCTCAGCAGTGGGCGATTACGTACGCGTACTGTGCTCAGCAGTGGGCGATTACTTACGCGTACTGTGCTCAGCAGTGGGCGATTACGTACGCGTACTGTGCTCAGCAGTGGGCGATTACGTACGTGTACTGTGCTCAGCAGTGGACGATTACGTACGCGTACTGTGCTCAGCAGTGGGCGATTACGTACGAGTACTGTGCTCAGCAGTGGGCGATTACGTACGCGTACTGCCCTCAGCAGTGGGCGATTACGTACGCGTACTGTGCTCAGCAGTGGGCGATTACGTACGCGTACTGTCCTCAGCAGTGGGCGATTACGTACGCGTACTGTGCTCAGCAGTGGGCGATTACGTACGCGTACTGTCCTCAGCAGTGGGCGATTACGTACGCGTACTGTGCTCAGCAGTGGGCGATTACGTACGCGTACTGTGCTCAGCAGTGGGCGATTACGTACGCGTACTGTGCTCAGCAGTGGGCGATTACGTACGCGTACTGTCCTCAGCAGTGGGCGATTACGTACGCGTACTGTGCTCAGCAGTGGGCGATTACGTACGCGTACTGTGCTCAGCAGTGGGCGATTCCGTACGCGTACTGTGCTCAGCAGTGGGCGATTACGTACGTGTACTGTGCTCAGCAGTGGGCGATTACGTACGCGTACTGTCCTCAGCAGTGGGCGATTACGTACGTGTAATGTGCTCAGCAGTGGGCGATTACGTACGCGTACTGTGCTCAGCAGTGGGCGATTACGTACGCGTACTGTGCTCAGCAGTGGGCGATTACGTACGCGTACTGTGCTCAGCAGTGGGCGATTACGTACGCGTACTGTGCTCAGCAGTGGGCGATTACGGGCTGAAAATTATGATGATGATGATGATGATGATGATGGTTAAGTGCGCACGAAGGTTTCCGTACCATTATCTATAAAAACGGCAAAAAAATCACGTTTGTTGTATGGGAGCGCCCCTTAAATATTTATTTTATTTTGTTTTAAGTATTTGTTGTTATAGCGGCATAACATAAATACATAATTTGTGAAAATTTCAACTGTCTAGCTATCGCGGTTCTTGAGATACAGCCTGGTGACAGACAGACGGACGGACAGACAGCGAAGTCTTAGTAATAGGGTCCCGATTTTACCCTTTGAGTACGGAATCCTAAAAACCGGTAAAGGGCGAGTCAGACTCGCGCACCGAGGGTTCCTTACAAACTTTCACAGGACTTCCCCTATCTTTCCCTGTCTTTTAAGTCTGGAAAAATCGTATCAACGTATTATTATGAGTAAGCGCCATTGAATGTGCATTTTGTTATGAAGTTTATTAGGCTATCGTCGCCCCAGTCTCTAGGAAATACTTTAGAAGACATAGACATATTACATTTTTTTTTAATTTACGAGTAATTATTTCCCGTACCGCATCTAAAAGTAAATAAATCCACTAATTTAATTCTTATTTAAACTGAATTTTGTTTTTTATTGCCGTGCTTACTCAAAACAATCAGACGGTGGAAGTATTTAAAAAAACCGGCCAAGTGCGTGTCGGGCCACGCGCAGTGTAGGGTTCCGTAGTTGCCTGTCTGTTTTAGTTACATCGACGTGCGGTGCGGTTGCGTCGGCCGAATTTGTACGAAAATTGGCCATTCCATACGTTGGTCGACTATTACTCGGTAACTACTTATGCCTACTCGTTCGTGATAGTTTTCCTTTTAAATTTATTATATGTACTACTACCACGAATTTTTTCACATCCCCAGTAGTAGCCATTTAGCCGGCAGGGGGGCGACACATGACTCGAACAAAAATGAGGGCTTTATAACCCAATATATCGCAATCGACTCACTAATTTGAAAAATAAAAATGACGATAATCGACTATTTATTCACTGACAAAACGTAACCATATACTTTTACAAACAAAAAACTCAAATATAGCCACAAGTCCCTATTTAACCCTGAGGTAGTGTCGCTGTAAACCGCATAATGGTAATTATGTACATACTTCATGTATAGTCGGGACAATGTGTAATGGCATTGTCTTTATGTTGCATGTAAAAATTCTATGCTTCATAAATTTCATAGTAAATACCTATTCATCCATATCTGGTTCCAACTTCCAAGTACGTATTCGATATTTAAGTTTTTTTCAGATTGTGACTCCGAAGACTCCTACTCTGATGTGTCGCTTTCAAGACCGCCGGCCTCAATAAAATTATAAATCGTTCGGTCTGGGATTCGAGTAAAGGACCTTTTTCTATATTCGTCTTCAATACTTATTACAATATTTTAGTAATAACAGAAATTACTAGTTAAATCCAACCAAACTAACCAGTAGGTGCAATCAATACCTATGATGCTATGGAAACTTAGAACCTATTGCAAATCCAGATTTTGATTGAAAACGGTGCTGCCACCTACTCGGCAAGGTCGTAGGTTGCTGATGCTGTAGCGAACTAAAATATCAGTGTTGTTACATTCAAATATTTTATTTGATGTAGGGAGATTGATACGTGCTACGTAAATGAATATGAGGAGTGAAATAATGAGAAAACCTGTAGTATTCAGGTTTTAATAAAAATAAAATTGTACATTATTTCACATAATACACGGAGAAATATTGAATGACAGTGACATGGCAGGCAGGAGTAAAATTAGAGGTTGGCGAGGAAGGAGGTTGCAATAGATCATATAATGTATATTGTATAATGGTAACACAACATTGTGTCTGCTTGACTTAAGTATAATGTCGTTTTGCGTGAAATATCTTGACATAATTTTGCATCAATAAATCCCATTCAATTTTTAATATTCAACGAAGTTTGTTTGTGATTTGTGCATTTATCTATTACTGGAGGACCAGAGGGGCTAGTACGCTAAGTTTTATGTCGGACATAAAGCATTCGTCCCATTCTGGCCAATATGCGAGTGCAAGAGGGACAAATGCTTTATGTCGGACATAAAACCTAGTGTGCTAGGGGGCCTGGAAGGGTATAGACACCGCTAGTCGACCGAGCGCGGCGCTCTGTTGAGCAATATCTAGGAAAATGTAGCACCGAGTAACCTTGGTTTTGGATGAGCGTGTCGTTTTAATGTTTCTTGCTTTATATTAATAATATGCTCCATTCTATGCATGAAGTTACTTATATATTGTTAATAACTTAAATAAATCTGTGTATCCCTCACTTTCATGTTTCATTTCACAACAGTTATTACAAACATTGAAAATACTGGTAAAAAATACGACCGAATTGAGAGGTTCCTTTTTTTATCGGTTGAAAAGTTTTGGTGGCCAAATAGCAGATGGCGCTTATACGCAAGCATCAAATGCCTTCTCAATTTGGCTGAGTTGCCTGTCTATCTCAGTATGTATGTATATTGTAGTCTTTGCCGCACTATAAAATAAAATGTCAGTACATGTCAGATGTCAACAACCAATGTCAAAGAGAATATAACCACTACGTTTTAAGAGGCGGAACTTCATACATTGTTTTAGGATTCTCTTATGTCTACTACCAACGTAAAGAAAAATTAGTACACTTTATTGCCTTGTAATAGCGTGCAAAAGTTCTGTGTTTTGTTAGGTTGGCTAAGATGCGTTCACTATCCCGTACATTTTTTTATTCTGTGAGAGTTTCCAAAGGCTGAGCAATGTCAAGACATTGTTTATAGAAATACTAGACAATCCGGCATCCTTTTTCTGCTGTAAATATTCAATTATATTCAAAATAAGCTTTCTGACACCACTATATGGATTGCTTTTGACTTATTTATTATACTTTATTTTACAATCGCGAAGTATTTCGTCTTCCTTGTTGCTTGTTTGCATCGGTGAAATTCGATGACTTCTAACGTCTGTTGTCAAAGAGTACCTACCTACTTAGTCCTTGCCAGTAATAGTAGATTGTTAACCGAGGGTTAAAAGCCACCCATCCCTGACGAGATATTTTGGCGCTCGAACGAAGTGAGAGCGTCAATAGTTCGAGACGGAAATAGGTGGCTTTCCCCGAGTTAAACACTCTACTTTTCATTTCGAATACGAGGAAATGAATTGAAAGCCAAAAACTTAAATATGTTCTAAATCAGTCAGATCCTATAGAACCCATTTTAAAAGCGTTTGTGTATGGACCATTTAGGCGGGAACTGTTGACAGATTTTAATAATGTTAGTGTGTGGATCATTTCCTGGAAGCGCCTTTGAAGTGGTTACATCGAAAAATTCATTTTAATTGTTTTTTGTATGTAAAATTACATAATTAATTGTATGTATATATACCATATAGCTAGCATATATGATAAAGAATGAAAACCATCATAATTATCAACAAGCTTAAAAAATCAACACAATTTTATGGAAGTGTGGCAGGCAGTAGGTTTTTGCCATTGTTCTTTTTTTTATGACTTTAGTACGCTGTTCTGAAGCGGGTACATTGAACTACGAACACTTAAAAAATATTCAATAGTCTTTAAATAGCAATAATAGTCATAAGTATGTACAATAATAAATTTATTATCATTATTAAAAAAATTACGCATGGTTGTCAATAAGTTTCAAAATCAGTACAATTTTCTGAAACTGTGGCTGTACAGGTTTCTGCCATTGCTTTTTTATTTTTTATTACTTTCCAGCCCTAGGGGCGACATGCCTCACTTTCAATTCGCTGTTTAGATAAACAATGACCTATAATTTCAGATTTTATTTATTTATTCAGGAAAGAATAGTACAATAAGTGGATATAATCTAATTAAGTTATTAACAACAAAACTTATATCTAGCAGGATTATTCGTATACAATATTAATACGCCAATGCGTCTAAAATAAATGGTCTTAGGGGACTAATATACAAGTTTATTGCCTAAACTAGGTTACAGTTGTAATCTGTGTTTTAGGCATATATGGCCTTTGTTTTACATATACCTAGTCGGTCCTTAAGTTCTGTCACAAGGTTTTTGATAGATAAAACTCAGCAATAAACTTTTTCTTAGTCGTATTATACATGATTAAAAAGCTTATTTTATACGAATCAAATTGCAATACAATACATTTTGAACAATTATCGCAATATGACAAAAAAACCTTGTAACTTGAGATAATTCGTGAACCCAAAACACGCCACAACTTACAAAAATACTACTACTTACAACAAATTTAATAAAATAACAGTGTTCCAGATGACCAACAAGGTTTTTTTGATTTATTCTGAAACCTCGATTTTATACCATGCTTAGCAACTAGCATTTGATTTTCTGTTAGCTTTCAATTCCAACTGCTCCCAGCGAGATCTTTACGTACTTTTTACGTTTTCAGAAAAACGCGTAAATTTGATCGTGTGGGCAACAAGTACACTACGTAAAACGTGAATATGAAAATTAGTTTTACCCAGACTTACTTATCTTATGCTTCAAAATGGAGGTACGAGTAACAGGGAGGTTTCAGGGAGGGTTCTGACTAAAATCTCACGTAAGTTTGAAAGGTTTTAAGAATCATGGAAAAAAGATAAAGTGAATCAGGTCCGTGTTTTTGATTGGATAAAAAAGTGCAAAATCTCTGAAGAAACTAGCATTTGTGTAATATGCATTTAAGCATTTAAATCCAATAACCGTTCTAATTTATCAGTATTTAATGAGCTATCAAACCATATATAGCATTAAATAAAAACATTCTTGGTATTATTTACTATGCGGCAAAACATTTTGACAGAAATTATGGACCGACTAGGTATATTGCCTGTCTAAACATTTGTTACCTCGCGTCAAGAAAACAAAACTATATTTAACAAAAAGAATGCTTGCGATTGCAGAACTATTTCACCATAGTAAGCAAATTTTCTGTCTCGTCGTAGGTCAGGGTTAGCAACCATGCTGTTATTTTAGTTTGGCATACTTTGCTATTTTGATCGTACACGGGGCATTGTTTATTTATTTTATTATAAAGAAAAGGGCCCAGGAAAGAGAAGAAACTGTTAGTAAAAGCGTGTTTAGTGTGAAATTGCCTAAAAATTATATCCATCCGTCTATTGGTGTGCCTATTAGGGTTGTAACAAGTCAATTTGTGCTGTTTTATAATTACGCTCCTGATGAATAGTTGTCGAACTGTTAGTACTTTACATGATTGGTACAATTCCGAGGTCGGAAAATAAAACGGACGGAAGGTAGCCACTTTCAAAATGGCTCTTTGAGCACGTTCAAGTGTCAATAGAATGGTCTTCGCAGCCCCACCCCATGACGTTATACAGTATGTTAGTATAGATTCGACAACCGCTTTAGCCTAGTCGGTAGTGACCATGCCTACGAAGCAAGAGGTCCTGGGTTCGAATCCCGGTAAGGGCATTTATTTGTGTGATGAGCATGAATATTTGTTCCTGAGTCATGGATGTTTTCTATGTATTTAAGTATTTATTTATCTATATAAGTATGTTTATAGTCGTCTAGTACAAGCTTTGCTTAGTTTGGGACTAGGTCGATTTGTGTAAGATTGTCCCCTAATATATTTTTTTTTTTTTTAGTTTGACACAAAGCCGAATATATCCGATGTATCAGTTCTTTGTTAGCAACACTTCTTAGCTTTTTAAAGACAAAAATAAGTTTACGTACTCTAGCCGCAAGAACGTCTATGTGGCTTCGGAAATTCAGGTTCGAATCAATCATTATGCCAAGATATTTTATAGTATCGACCTTTGATAGAGCAGCCCGTCTAGTACACTAATCGGCCATATATTTACGTTCCGCCGTATAACCTTATGTATGTGTCAATTTTTACGTTACTTAGCTACCACACTAATGACGTGACGTATATTTATGCCCTAGCATAAAATATATGTACCCAAAAAACTATGGTGTTGCCAATGTGTAAAATTGTAATTCTACCAAGTATTACATTCATTTCATTCGTTCAAATATAGTCTATGGATAAAAGCCTGTGTTTTCTGTCTCTTTCCGTCTTATAGCTATGTCTCTAGATTATTGTGAAAGCTAGTGTATCTATTTACTTTTCTCCTTGCGCGAGTTTTGACTGAATACTGATGAATGCAGAGCCAATGTAAGTTTTTGATGAGTCCATTTATCATAATATTTGTAATGCCGGTCTCGTATCGGTCTTCACAGTCACCAAAAACGATGTCTACACAGCAATGCTTAAATCTTCTGTAATAGACGTAAAGGCGACGATGATGATAAATAATAGTAAATCACCTTTTAAGTCCCGGTGTGAAACCTTGTCCAATATACGTAAGCGAGGGTCGTCGTGATATGCGGTAATATCAAAGTCCAATGATCAAGCGAAATGTCGTAAAAAACTAAATCAATCCGAGCATGTAGTTTGACAAAACAGCAAATGAATTTAGTTTTGAAACTGAACCGTATGTATTGTGAACTTGTGACAGAAGATGTTTTCATAGTGTTAAATTTTACCGGGGGTCTCGAGCGATCTACATAAATTTACGCCCGTCATCGGTTTATACCGGCAATTTTATATGTCTAAATCAAGAGCATATTAGCACTTGACGTTTAAATTTTCGTTTTATGTGCAAGACGTATGAATGGTTACATTTTACGTAGCTGACGGTCTACCATATTAGCCCATGACGTTAAAAAATTTTACGTCTGTCTTGGACGTAAAACATGACGATAGAAGCTGTCAAAGTGCTAGTGTACTAGCCCGGCTGGACATGTATTACATACCTGTTGATTTACTCCAGGCAAAATAGGGTCAGCTAGTATGGCGAAATGGAAATAATTTATAATAAGTAGCTTTTTTTTTCTGCGTAACAGATAAATTATAATTGTATTAATAACGACGAGACTAAATCCGACAAAATATTTGTGATTTTGATATTTTAATAAATAATTGAAAATTTATAAATTCCTGTAAAATCGGAAAAAAAAATTAACTCATTTTTTATTCTTTGTTTTGATAAATTAATATTTCCTCTATAAGTTTGATGATAAATCAGGCAAAAAATGTTTCCGAATATTACATTTCTATTTAGTAGATCCCTAACATTTTATTCATTTACCATATTTCCGTGTCCAAAAATAATAATTGGCTGTAGGTTCCTACATTCTTTGATGAATGTAGTGGACACAAACATTAGAAACGAATCGCACACTAAACAACAACGGAGGGTGGATTTTAGGGGTTAAATGCTGTTTAACTATTTAAAAAAATGCAAATTGATCAGTTACTTTTGGGATTTTCATTATAAGCTATTTTTCATCGAATAATGTACGAATCCCCTTATAAAATCGGTTGCAAGTAATGTTATTACAAACACCTGTTAAAATAGGTTTAAAAATGCCGCGCGCGAGCCGCAGAGCTAACGTGATTGGCCGGCCGCCCGCTCGCCGCGTAGGTACTACATACTAGGTAGGTAGGTAGGTAGGTACCGCACGAATCGCAGCGATTCGCGAAACCATCTAACGCGTCTAAGATCTAGTTGTTGATAGTAGTTAAATTTTAATATACTCGTTGTGAAACGAACTATGAAAATATTTAAGTATTTTTATTTATTTATCAATGAGTGACACTGACGAGCGTGGGATGAAGATACCTATGCAATTTAACTTTGAACTTTGACTTAGGTAGTGGAAGTTGGAAAAGGGACTTCAAAGATTGTGCACACGTGTATATTATGTAGTTTGTGATGGACTTTTTAAGACTAGAGGAAGATGCTTGCTTTGTTTACATTAATTTCTTTTTTGGTTCAGTTTTATTTATATATTTAGTCTTTATTGCACTAAGGACAACTTATCGTACAAGAGGCGGACTTAATGCCGTAAGCATTCTCTACCAGTCAACCTTTGCGCAAAGCAGACAGATTGTGGGCGTGTAGTAATTGTAATAGAGCAAAATTCGTTAAAATAGTAAACTAGAGAGATTTATACCCTTACCTATTATTTGATTTTTATTATGCCCAATATTACACGTTAGATAATATACAGGGTGAAAAAATCTATGGAACCTGAAGGGAAACCCTTAAGACAGCTCATTCTCTCGCTCTCATTGTCATGAATTAAACACTATTTAAATTTAATTTACCTACTTTTAGCCCGAATTACATTTGAATTACAATTTACTATCGCAATCACTAAAATTTATTGACCGAATATCTTTTGTCCGAAAACTTTTCGTATTTTTATGACTTCTCCGAATATACAATTCATTACTTTTTTCATTTACCATTTGATGTTATCCAAATGTGTCAGTTGTCCGAAAAACTTTTACCACTACAGTCTTTTGAGCTTTGTTACAACTTTTGTTTCATAGCCAATTTTTGACTTATCCAGCATTACTTTCCGCATTTCATACGTTTAGTCAAATGTTCATTTTGAATGAAATTCAAAGTAGTTTTACAGAGACTAAGGCAGGTCGGTGTAGGTACGACGACGAGCGAAGCGAGGAGGAGTTTTAGGTGAACTGCGAGTTTGCGACCCTACATCGCGCGAGCCGAGCGAGCGTAGCGTGCCGTGGCAGCGGCCGGCGAAGCGCCAGAACCGAACACTTTTTTACTACTTAATATTTACATATGTACTGTATAAGTAAGGGTCAGGTCGGAAGAAATAACTTGATAAACCAAATGTTGTAATTATTTAGTATCGATTTATTTAAAGAACACCCTGCCTAGAGATGGTGTTTACCCAACCTACCCAGAGTTACCCATTTCATCCCAAACGTCGTCTTGTGAAGCATTTTTGCAAAATATAATGAAACTTCTTACGTCATAGTCATATAGGAATGTGTAAACGTAAACGTTGTTCTCATTGAGATTTTCTTACTTGGTTACTTGCTAAATATGCAAACAATATAGGCTCATCTTTCCCTGGCCAGACTATACGTGTGTTATTTTGAATAATAGTACATTACTGCAGAGGCAGTGAAGTAAGGGATTGCTGGACTAGTCCAGGCAATGAACTGACAACTTGTATGGAAAAAATGACAATTTTGGAAATAATTTATAATAGCTTATTTTTTATATATAACGGATATATTATCAACTAAATAGTTACCCAGCGACAAAATCCGACAAAATTTCAGACATCGAAAAAATGATAAGTTCTTCTAAAAAGTCAGTAAAAATATTAATAAATGTTTTTGTCTTAATTTTGGTTCATTTACATTTGCTCTATAATATTCAAGATAAATCGTACAAAAAAAGATAATGCATGCTTCATTGAAATCTACATAATTACTTCCGAGTGGAAAGTTTGTCGGATTCTTGACCTTATCCCACCCAATCCAGACCCAATCTTAGAATAAAATTTTCAAATGAAATCAACAAAAAAAACGCTATTATAAAAAACGCTAAATTAATGTTTTTCAAAACCGTATTTTGCCTGGAGTTGACGAGATTGGGGTAAACCGGATACAACGAGTCCAGCAATCCATGTTCCGGCCGAGGATTGTATAGTGCGTTTCTCAAACGATGTGAGGAAATATTAAAATAAAAATAAATACAAGGTAATCAATTAAATAATAGGTAATTTGCCGCCTTTTTATTTTTTAAACATGCCATTTAAACAAGCCGTTCGAGCACTATGTTTAACCGCACATAGGTATAGTACCATCGTTTTTTTTTATGTCACAAGTTTGCTTACAGAACAGAGTCTAGTGGTGGTTGGCAGTATGTAATTTTTCCTTTGTCAGTTTAATATTAGTAAGCAAATTTAAAAAGTTAGATAGGGGACAATAATGGTTTTACTTAGGGTTACTTTTCTCAGTCCAGTTCCATAGGAAACAATTCACAGCCGTTACTAGTGTTAGCAAATTGGTGGGAACTGGCGAGAATAACCATCGAATACCAAAACCAAATGGTACTCAAGTATTGCATTTTTATCGAGTCGATACACGCGTAACGTAGCTGAAAATCGAATTTACCAGTCAGGGATATTAATATTTGTACCAGAGTAAGGATAAAAACTGACATAGAGGCGTACACAGATATTTATGCCCTTTTTTTGTACATATATTAATGCCTGACTTTAAATTTTCACCAAGATTAAACATATGATTAGTAAAAATAAACCAAATTAGCCCAAACTACCTACAATAGACGGACAGACAGACAGACAGACAGACAGACAGACAGACAGCGGAGCCTTAGTAATAGGGTCCCGTTTTTACCCTTTGGGTAAAACAATATCACAGATTTGAGTAAGGCAGGCAGTGTCTTTCTGCCTTTACGTGGTGCACGCCACTGATGTTATGGATTTACGGTGGTTTACTTTCAGGGCCCATAGGTTTTTCCACTCTGTATAGCTATAGCAGCTAAGCAGTATTTAAGCAGCGTGTTCTTTCTTACCCATTCCAATAATTAAGTACCTACTTCCGTTACTACAATGATGTGCAGATGGATCTTGTACTACAAACTCACAGACGACTTAACCTAGGTTAAGTGGTCTGTGTACTACCTACGCAGATTAAGTGGGAAATTAACTACTTTAAGTAGGAAATCACCTGTTAAAATTGTCGTCACTGTTTTATAATGATGACATTTATCAGTAAATAAATTCTTGGCATGTTTTCACTAAAATATGTTTATAAATTTCATTAATTGTTAGCGCGTTTCCCGCTTACGCCATTATTACACCGTGAATAGTCGCATTCTCCTACTAGTACATCGTCGAAGACGATATAAATGATTACAAATAATCTGCGTAGGTAATGTAGGTATCTATCTACTTCGCGTCACAGAAAAGGACTCGTTGCGTGCCGCCGTTGCGAGCGAATGTGATCGTTAACACACGCGGAAAGAGCTCAAGTTCAATTGTAGAATTAAACAGGACTATTCAAATGTGTATTATGCTTTACATAAACCTTTTTTCTGTAGGATTCGTGTACTACTTTAATAATCTATATAGTTAAATTAAATTTGGACACAATTTGGTCCTATAAATATATTTACCGATAGTTTATTGGAGTAAATGTATTTATATGCAATTCTAAACAAAAATCTATACGATTTTTAGCAAAATAGGTTCATCAATTATTTTTATGAGAATCAAATCAAAGTACTACTTATTACAATTTTTTTCTACCAACTTCTGTCACCTGTCACCCAAGCCATGCATTTTGTTAATATATTGATTTTACATGTAAAAAAAATGTCGGATTTCATTGTTTACAGGTTAAAGACAATAATATTGTTGTGTTGACGATTATAGACAACTATTATTAATTTTAATTAATAAAATCGGCGTATATTTGACAGTATTTTTTTATACCTACTTTCGGGTCGAAAGTTTGTAAGATTCGTAAATAGAGTATCTTAAAATATGTATTTATGACGGAGAAAAAAAACACAGGCTATTATAAATTAATGTTTGGCGAAACCGTATTTTGCCTGGAGTAATTAGCAAGAAAGCAATGGTGCGCACGGATTGTGTCATTGTGTGATGGTTGCACAGATCTTATCATAGAAAAAGCCATATATTTAGTTTTTTCAGCATTGAGGGTAATTAAATTGCGCTTTAGCCAATTAGTAACTTTACAGAAACCTTTCTGAGCATAGCGTATACGTCCGCCCAACTAGGTACTACCCGAGAACAATAGCACTGTACCATCGGCATATGATATTAGAGAGCCATGGTTCGATTGAAGGTCACACAGATCATTAATGATCTGATGATGATTAGTAGTGTTCGGAGTTTCGGTGGCAAATTTCACAGAGGTAATGGAGTCGCCTAACTATTTTTTTGATTAAACGAATAACGATTAAATGAATAATTTTGCATAATACTCCTTATAAAATATCTTGCGAGCATTACCTACTTATACCACGATAACACAGGACTACTAATAACACAAGTATGTAGGTAAACATTGTTGAATAAATTTATTTATTTTTACTTATTACATACGTACAACATGTCACCAAAACAGTCGGGGCAGTGTAATGTTTGTACCTGCCGCCAATTAATGTCATACTTACTAAGTACTTCAGGTAAATGAATAATTTATTTATTAAAATCTTAAAAAGTTAATCACAAAAACGACTCCATTATCCACTGTGTGGCCACCGAAACTCCGAACACTAATGATTAGATTGATTATGATTATATTGATTTCAATTATATTGATTTTTGAAACTGGTTAACAATTATGCGTTATTTGTAAAATATTGATAGTAAATTAATTCTTGTATGACTATTAGGTATTGCTATTTGAAGACATTGAAATATGTTTTAAGTGTTCGTACTTCAATGTAACCGCTTCAGAACCGCGTCATAGTTATTAAAAAAAATAACAAGGGCATAAACCTATACTGCCACACTTCTATAAAATTGCGTTGACTTTTGAAGCTTGTTGATAAGTATGATGGTTTTTTTTATAATGTTTATGGTCTGGATGCTGGTCTTTTAAGCCAAAACTTTATTTAATTGTTTATAACACTTTATTTTAGTAGGAGTTATATGGCGCAGTAGGCACCATAATCTTAATTTAACACTCCACTTCACTTCATATTTTTGATACTGTGTTTTTAATATACTTGTATAATGGAACGTAACTTTCAACATTTTTGAGAATGTCATTTAGGCGGCGGGGGACTTCGTTTTGAAACACTTCACTTAGTTCACTTGCAAGGATGAGTCTATCAAGTGCAAAGGCGTGACAATGAAATATAAAGTGCTCAACATCTGCAACACAGTCATCCTGACAGTGAGGGCATGTACCATCCGGTATTATTGAAAATCGCGCTAAATGCGCTGGCGCAGAATTGTGTCCGAATCTCAATCTATTGATCGTGGTAATAAATCCACGACTTCCCATCTTTATCTTCTCGTACCAAGGTTTTCCCGGCAATTGAGGTTGAATACTAATAGCGTACCATTTCCGAGCTACGGTAGCCTAGTGGTTCAAGCATGCGGCTGTCAAGCGGCAGTCGTGGGTTCGAATCCCGACTGGTACCAATGAGTTTTTCGGAACTTATGTACTTACGGAATATACCGTTAGCTTTTCGGTGAAGGAAAACATCGTGAGGAAACCGGTCTAATTCCAATGTCTAGCTTTACCTCTGGGTTGGAAGGTCAGATGGCAGTCGCTTTGGTAAAACTAGTGCCTATGCCAAATCTTGGGATTAGGTGTCAAAGCGGACCCCGGGCTCCTTTAGGGGCACAACCGGGAATAACGCTAGGGGGATGATGACTGGCGGAGTGATTAGATCTCTTCCCCGAAATCGTTAATTCCGCGTAGCAAACTTTCCATTCGCATTTTTCCCCACTCGAACTTTTACCCATTCTCCTTTTTTATCATTCATAAATAATGCCAGTGTCATAATTTCCTATTAGCGTACTTATCCGATCCTTTTGTTTATCGTTCGCGAATATTACCGGAATCATAATTTCCTATAATAGCGTACTTATCCGTACTTAGCGCCAGAACCGACTTTACGGATTTTTTTCCCCATAAAGTCGGTTCTGGCGCTTCGCCGGCTGCTGCCGCGGCACGCTCGCTTCGCTCGCTCGGCTTGCGCGCTTTAGGGTCGCGGTTCACCTAACACTCCTCGCTTCGCTCGTCGTCGTACCTACACCGACCTGCCTTAGAGTAGAATCAGGGTTCTGGTTATGCTCAGCTCAAAAACGGTTTTGGATATGTGTCGTTTTGCGCATATATGGCATTAATGCGTGTGATTGAAAAAAAAAGTATACCCATAGTAAAAAACGCGACTGGATAACAATCAGTCTATCAACACATGGGAATATGAACTACTTCAACTAGAAAATTATCAGTTGGAGAAAAACGCTACTAGAAAACAATCCGTTTGTAATACTTGCGTATATGAATTGAATCGAATAAGAAAAATAAAAAGTGGGGAAAAATGCGAATGGAAAGTTTGCTACGCGGAATTAACGATTTCGAGGAAGAGATCTAATCACTCGACTGGCGTAACATTTCCCTTTACTTTCTCTGTCCTTTAACCATATATCAGTCCAAATCTTCAGAACATCCTCCTTTACTGAAGCTTGACAATCAGTCAGTGGAATTCTAGTACTACACCTTACATCTAATTCATGAATACCTGTAATAGTTCAGGGGCATCCACTAGATTATTCATAATTTTGAATAGAAATAGTAAATCGTTCTCAGAGAAAGTGGTTGGAGATGGTTTCTGGCAGAAGATGAGGCGTAACCTAGCTTCATCGTTACCTCCTGTTCGGAATTCCATTGTCTTAATAAACTTCTTCTGGAGTCTTTCAGTTCTGACATTTTCTGTGTAAACCTGTAAATAGGAGCGGGTTCTTCCATATTATATTATTTAATACGAGGTGATACGAGCCAATCTCAATCAAATCTTTTATTTTAACGTATACGTACCTATGCTGAATTTGAGAAAATCACAAATGGATGTCATTCTGCTTTTTGTTCCTAGTTGGGTGACACTGCGCTGCACGTAACCAGCATGATTTTTTTTCAAATCTGCCGCATTTTTTTGTGACACGACTCGCTGATGATCAGACTTTACTATTATTTATAAATACAATTCTGTATTCGCAAATACAAAGAACAAGGTGGGTTTGCCTTGCGAAAATAGCTTCATTGTCGTAATATATTTTAATTATTTATTTATAATGTTAAAACCAATTACAAAGAAAATCTGTAAAAATTGTATCGTACCTTTGAACGCTCCCTAACTACCTATGTGTCAAAAGGTGCCGGTTAATGTACAGCTATAATAATGCAGGGCCAAAATAATGTACAGCCCAATAATCCGCGTCCATACTGTACATGGATTATCAGGCTGTACATTATTGGGCCGTGCATTATCACCCTGAGCAAACTTGGTCCGGGGCAATAATTGGAAGCCAATTTTGTACGAGCTGATAATGCACGGCCCAATAATGTACAGCCTGATAATCCATGTACAATGGGACGGTCATCTGTGCGGACTAATAATCTTCTGCGAGTCGACGCCACCCCGCTGCGTGGGGTGTCTATTTCTGGTCTGAGGGACACAAGTGAACCCTAACCTAACCGATCTCTAAGACAGAGTTCGCTTATGACAAGCCATTTTTGTCCGCCCTGATAATGCACGACCCAATAATCCGCGTCCACAAAAAGTGGACGCGGATTATCAGGCTGTACATTATTGGGCCGTGCATTATTACCCTGAGCAAACTTGGTCCAGGGCAATAATTGGAAGCCACTTTTGTCCGGGCTGATAATGCACGACCCAATAATCCGAGTCCACAAAAGGTGGATGCGGATTATCAGGCTGTACATTATTGGGCCGTGCATTATTGGCTATCTGTCAAAATACGATTTGACATGGATGAAAAACGCCAACTGCCAAGGCTAGCTACAATGTAGCTTGGCAGTTGGCGTTTATATGTAGCTGCTACATATTAGTAATCTGTGCTGACAAGTCGCAAACATGTCGCAAACATTGCTGATTTCGTAAACGTAAATAACACGTCAATAACGACAATAACGTCGATAAATATCGCCGTGAGCTGGTGTAATTTGGCCTAAATTAATAGTTCTCTAAAACACATTCAAGATGTCTGAAAGAAAAGTGTTAAATGTAAGTGAATGTTTCATTTTGTAAGAGATTCTTAAATTGATTCCTAACCTGAAAGCGTCCATGTAACATCAATCATCAAAGCAATAAGTATAAGTATTCTGATCCCAATAAATCATGTACAGTGGAACTCGTAAGTAGCTGAACAGCTTGATACCATGTCGCTTTCAGCCGTTTGACAACTTCGCATGGCAATTCAAACATGACGTTAAAGCAACATGGTAAAAAGTTGTTCAGCCCCTTTCAGTGGCGGAGCACCCTTACAAGCCGAATCCCACCGGCTTGCCTTAGATTTCTTTTTAGGCAAGCATATACTTATTAAACTTGTTCATACCTTTTTTGGTTCCTAACGAAAAGTTTCACGCGCTGCCATTGGCCCCTTGTGAGGCCGATCATAACTAATTTTATTATTTATATAATAAAAAGGTCTTTGTTGTCAAGTGGTATCCTCATACACACTAATGAAATGATGTTGATTTTAGAAATACTACCCTCCGGACTTCGATCCATCGAAGATCCCTCGCATGAAGCTGGCAAAAAACCGGCAGTACACTGTACGGTTGATGGCTCCTTTCAACATGCGATGTGCAACCTGCGGAGAGTACATATATAAGGGGAAAAAATTCAATGCACGCAAGGAGGATGTCGAGAACGAAGATTACTTGGGAATTAGAATCTACAGGTTTTATATTAAAGTAAGTGGGGGTTTATTGTAAGAGAAGAATTTAATCATCTGAGAGAGTTGATCTGTTGGAAAACAGCTTCTTGCAAACCAATCAAAGTTTATTGTGAAATACAGTACCGGTCAAAAGTTTAAGTTCACTTTGTAATTTCGGTTAAATGAAGCTATAACACAATGTACTAATAAAAGTATTTAATAATCTTCTATTACATACAAAAAGAAAGGTAATTCTCTAATTTAGAACCACAATTAAATAAAAAAATATCAGTTTTTGCCAACTTTAGACTCTCCAAAATATCCGCCTTTTGCTTTCAATGCTGCCGGACACACTTTCGGCATTCGCGTAATTAGTTTTTGCAGTGTTGATGTCGAAATTTTATTCCAACAAATGTCAACAAAGGTATTCCCAAAGCTCTTCTTTATTAGTTGGCCGCATTTTTCTCACACTCCTGTCCAATTCATCCCATAACAACTCAATCGGATTGAGGTCGGGCGATTGAGGAGGCCAATCCATATATTTTAATTCTTTTTGTTTTTCTTTGGATGAAATGTAGTTTTTGCACAACTTCGAAGTATGCTTGGGATCATTGTCTTGTTGGAAAACAAAACCTCTGCCTACAATCCGTTTTCCAGATGGAAAAGCGTGACGTTGCAAAATGTTATGATACATTTTCTTATCCATTATGCTATTGACTCTCATGAGATCACCAACTTTATCACCCGCAAAGCATCCCCAGATCATAACTGATCCTCCACCGCGCTTCACTGTTGGCATCACGCATTGCTTTATCATTCGTTTGCCTACTTGTCGTCGAACATATTGACGACGTCTCCCTCCAAAAATTTCAAACTTCGATTCGTCAGAAAATAAAACTAGACCACTGTTCAGACGTCCAGCAATTTTTGCCAGCAATACGACCTTTTAGACCATAGTTTCGCAGACGCCGCGCCGTTGCACTGTCGAAACCGATACTCGCTGTTCTCGGGTGGCGTTGAGTTCTTCGCAAATTTCTGGAGCAGTTAGAGTACGTTGGCGTTTGCTCTGCACGCAAATAAATTGGTCTTAGCTTTTAGACGTGACTTTTGGCCTACCTGATCGACATCGACTGCAATTAAGACCGGTTTCTTGTAGTCGTTTCAAAGTACTCACAACAGCGGTTTGAGAAACCTTCATTTTTTCAGCGATTTTCCGCGTCGTGTAGCCCTCATTTGACAGAGCTACAATAACAGCACGAGTTTCGACACTCAAATCGGCTTTGCGACCCATTTTAAATGATTTCTAACTTCACGAAATCTCATAGGAAATACGGAACAAAAATATTAAATGGATCAAATTTTCCGAATAACATAAAACGATTCCTCTAAGAGGTATTTTTATTGTTATTTGGTAGTCGTGGAAACAATTAAACGTTTGAAATTCAAAACATTTAATGTATAACTATTTAATTTATAAGTTTAACCAAAGCTTAATAAAAATAAAATTATAAGTAAATTACATTCTAATATTACCTAATCTAAGTTAAAACTAAATTTAACTATAGGTTTTTATTATGTACTATATTTGGAAGAGCGAGATCTCCTGATACAGGTATCACTATACCTACTAGGAGACCTCAACCTTACTGTAATCTGAACCCTATTTGTTAAATGAAAAGAAACATTTGTATTTGTAAAACATATTCTATATTTGAACATAATTTAATATGATAACCTTATTTCGCAGAGTGAACTTAAACTTTTGACCGGTACTGTAAAGTGACCAGTTGGCTACTTAAATATGTAACCATAATATTGTGGTCACATATTTGTCAACATTTTGGTTATATGCATTGCTAATACCTTTTGAGATATCCAAGAAAATCTACTGTTTTCTTTCTCTAAGCCTCTAAACTTTAGAGGCTTTACTTTTCCCCCTGCTAGGTCCATCCCCCCTTGGCTTCCACTTTTTAAAATTGAGACAAAGTTCTAACTATACCCTATTCCATATAAGACTAGTGGCTCTGTGAGCTGCAGAACTTGCAGGCCTGTCTTTTATCAAAATGCTACTTGTTAAAAAAATCTGTATGATTAACACACATGCTCACAAAATTTCACGAGAATGGGTTGAGAAATATGACCTGCAGAGGAGAACAGCGGGACAGACAAACGATTATCAGCCTAAGCTGAAGCATAGAACTTTGTTTGCTTCACTTGATTACAAAAATTGTACTTTAATCATTATGTGATAAAAACTGACTAATGAAACTGACTAATGAATTAGTCTTCATATTAATATATAAAAACAAAATAACTATATTCAAGGAGGCCAACAAGTCTTTCTATGTCAGTATAGTCAGGCTAGGCCGGCTACAGACATTTGGGATTCAGTATCAAACAAAAGTTAAATATGAGTTTTTTACAACAATGGTGATATATAATATGGTATGGAATCAAGTAGCAACTTCTACCAACCATCTACCACTGGATCACATCTGAACAACTGTCTACCGACTTTGCAACATATTCAAGATCTATGAAACAAGACCATTATTTATTTATTTATTTACTTATTCCATTTTACATAGTAGCTTACAGTGCAGTCACCAAATCGCGTACAATGTTATTTTAAATACTAACTTATTGCTACTTAATTATTCATTGAAATGTGTGTATTTCATAATTCAAGTGAATAAAACATATATTAAAAATCATTGCAAAATTTTAAATAATTCTATGTCACATCTAACAATTTTACTATATTAATCTCTATATAAAATATTTAAAAAGTTTATTAATTTTCTGCAAAATCCACCAGCACTATCGCAGAATATGTCCAAGTCGTAGCCCTCGACAGCCACTAGATTTAAGAGAGCTAACGCCCTCGGGGTGGGAGCGTTGTGGGCCTGACGGGTGCGCGTGCGCACCCACGCGAACAGGCGGCGCCGGCGCCGCACGCCGGCTGCTGTCCGTTGCGTGCAAGAGGAACTTGCAGGCCGATTCGTTCGTCCGAAACACGGATGGATTATTAACCCTATTGTTAAGCAAGCCGTAGTAGTGTACCAAGAGCAGCAGTTTACGCCTAAGTTCTAGAGTTTCAAGCCCTACCATCCCTAGGACAAACCGCGAGGGGTACCGATAGGATAATATCCGAAAGACCTACTGTATAAGTGCCTCGCGAACTTCCTCTGAAGTTTTTCTATTAGGAGACTATATTTGGATTCAAAGGGGTCCCAAGCTATTCCTCCGAATTCTAGTTTGCTGCGTACGTATGCGTTATACAGCAGCACAGCCACCCTTAAACTCGTGAATTGAGAAGTCATCCTAATAATAAATCCTAGGGTTTTAGAGGCACTCTTACAAATATTAACAATGTGTTGACGGAAACTGAGTTGCGTATCCAACGTCAGCCCTAAATCTCGGATTTCGTTAACACGTTCCAGTTGGGTGCCCTGCAGATTATACGAAGCCTGAATGGGAGCCCTGATTCTCGCAAATGTCATGACTTTGCACTTTAATACATTAAAGTGTAGCTTATTTATTTCACTCCATTCGGCTACAGCATCAATGTCCCGTTGCAATCTACAGCAGTCGCCACTCTGGCCTACTTCCAGAAAGAGCTTTAAATCATCGGCATACAAAAGGCATTCAGCAGATTTGACAACCTTGGGCAGATCGTCAATCATGATCAAAAACTGGGTTGGGCCTAATGTACTACCTTGGCTCACCCCTGACCGCGTGAAGTATGGTTCCGATTGGAACCCGCCGAGCTTTACGTACTGACTGCGATTGCGGAGATAGTCGGCAAAGAAGTGTAAAAGTTTAGGCGAGAAACCCAAACGCGCGAATTTCTGCAGCAACAGATCGTTGTCAACCAGGTCGAAAGCTTTCTTAAAGTCAAAGTATGCTACATCGACCTGCCTACGACGATCCATTGCCGCAGCAGCGCAATCGACAAAACACACATGGCTTGTTGTAGTTGATCTACCAGAACGAAAACCATGTTGGGCATCGTCTAGATTAGGTGCGATCTGCTGATTAATGCGAGAATCTATTACGGACTCAAACAGCTTGCCAAAGACCGACAGTACGGCGATAGGCCTGTACTGTGTTACATCGGACCCAGCATTTCCTTTCGGTATAGGTGTGACCCGGGAGACTTTCCAGCATAAAGGATACTTGGCTAGTTGTAATGCTAAATTGTATATGGGACGTAGCGGCTGCTCCAGAACACTCCAGAATTATCTCATTCTATCTTACCCAAAAACTCACAGGACACGGTTAATCGGCTACCATAAATCCTACCTATACCGCTTCAAGATAACCACCGATGACCTTTGCCCATGTAATGAAAGCATCTCACAACCCATCGACCACATTTTCAAAGACTGCCCGAAATACACAAACTCGAGATTTAACCTCGAAATCACTTGTCATAATCTCCATATAGAGCCATAAAACCTGCAGAGAAATAATTCGTGAAGAAACTACAATAGCCTCTTTTTGCAAACTCGCTACCTAAGTAGTTAATAACCTGAAAAAGTTCAATGGCACAGAATCACTTAATCCATTAGAAATCATTTACCCATAAATAGTCCCGGATACAGTCGCCCGTATCATTCGCGGGGACTGTCCTGTAAAAACAGTGACTAAAAAAAAATACAATGGTGGTAAACAAGCATACGGCCTGCCTGATTGCGAATCAATAGGAATACTTACAAACATGTTGCATCCTTTATTCATTTGATGTACTGTGTTCGTCCAACATTCCGCAGTGTCTCAAGACGAGAGTCTTTGACCAGTGTGTGTTGCCAGTGATGACATATGGCACTGAAACGTGGTCACTTACTATGGGCCTCATAAGAAGGCTCAAAGTCACCCAAAGGGCAATGGAGAGGGCCATGTTGGGAGTTTCTCTGCGTGATCGCATCAGAAATGAGGCTATCCGCAGCAGAACCAAGGTAACCAGTATGGCCCTCCGAATCGCTAAACTTAAGTGGCAGTGGGCGGGGCACATAGCACGTAGACCCGATGGCCGTTGGGGCGGAAAGGTTCTCGAGTGGCGCCACGTACCGGAAGGCGCGGCGTGGGTAGGCCCCCCACAAGGTGGACTGATGACCTGGTAAAGGTTGCGGGAGTCCGCTGGATGCGGGTGGCGCAGGACCGGTCACTTTGGCACTCTTTGGGGGAGGCCTATGTACAGCAGTGTAATAGTATTTGACCATTAAAAGTAACTCATATTCTCAGTTTTCATAATTAGATACGCGTTATAGAGTAGGATGCATAACTCAAGGCGGATGTACTTTAGAGCTGAACTGCCGTAGTAACTATTGTTTGTATGGAAGTACTCTACACATCTAACAAGGTGGCGTTAGTGTTCCATCAAAAAAAGGCACCAATTTTGAGCAAAGCCCTTTGATTGAGATGAAATAACATTCTACTATACTACACCCCTACCTTTCTATTCAGAATTCATGTGGCAAAAAAAACATAAGCTACAAAATTCTGCATAAATATTTCAGTGCACAAGATGTCTACAAGAGATTTCGTTCAAGACTGACCCGAAGAACACTGACTACGAGATTGAGGCGGGGGCCACGAGGAACTTCATGGCACTTAAACTGGCCGAGGAGCAGGCTAAACGAGAGGAGGACGAACAGAAAGAGGAAGAAGCCAACAATCCAATGAAACTACTCGGTAAAGCATCTTTTACTAAACTTTTCCTCACACTTGCTCGAAAAGGGCTTCATAATGCGCAGACATACAGAGCTACATACAGCCTATGCTACGCCCACGGGCCTAATGGTGTTTTTCTTAAATTGTATCTGTCACTCATGCGGCAGTTACAAAGCAAAGAGGTTTTATATCAAATACTATATCTGAAAACGTATTTATAAATAAACTAGCGGCCGCCCGCGACGTCGTCCGCGACGCTTAGATTTTTGACATGATGACAAAGATATTAAAATAGGTAAGTGAATTTTATTCTTAGTTAAAATGGTCTAGACATATTACATTTCAAACAGTGGCAGACTGTGAATATGCAATTCCTGGACGTGTTCTGCGGTCTGCGGTCAGGTCTTCCTTACAATTTTGTATGGGAGACCTGACTGCAGACAGCAGAACGCGTCCAGTGTGGCAAATCCCTTAAGGAATTATTAAATTCATTTGCTACACTAACTCCACCTGCTGACGAATAGCGAAAGGTATAATCAACCCTTATTTTGCTTGCTTAAGGAATGACAATTTAACCGTTAGTGCAAGGCCTGAGTGGACGCCCCGCTCAGAGCGGGGCGTGCAGCGTCCATATAAAACAAATGCAATTTATATGGACGCTCGACGCCCTGCTCTGAGCGGGGCGTCCACTCAGGCCTTACACTTAGGGTTAGAATTTTCTAAGTAGGGGTAGAATTTTCGAAATCGCTGTTTTTCTTTTATTTTAATACGTAATCATCCGCTGGATGCGGGTGGAGCAGGACCGGTCACTTTGGCACTCTTTGGGGGAGGCCTATGTCCAGCAGTGGACGTCTTTCGGCTGATATGATGAAGTAATCTTTCTACAAAGTTTTAAGTCTAGCTAAAAAATCAAAATAATAGGATTTTCGTGGCTAATTATGGGATTTTGTAGTGTGTGGTGGTGCGGAAAGTCATCAAAGACTTCTAATTAAAAAAAAAAAAACCCGCCAAGTGCGAGTCGGACTCGCGCACCGAGGATTCCGTACAAACCTATAACAAGCAAAAGTTGTAGTATGTTTATTACTAAATGAAAATGAAATCCGTAACATTACAATGTCGAAAGCTGGGGGAGCATAAATTTAAACAGGGTCACTTTATCAATTTAGTTATCGTAAAAAAAATATTATATTACCACATCATTTATTTTATAATATAACTGAAATACCTACACTAGATTTGCAGCAGCCTGGCAAAACTTCTTTTATCAAAGTTGTTTATTTACAAAGTTTTTAGTCACTATCTTTTTATAAATCCGGTTCAAAAATACTAATTAACTGTTAAATTTGAAAAATTTGAACCAAATCCGTAAATGGTGACTGAAAATGGTATGAATAGTACCACATTGAACAATGAAGTTCGAAAAAACGTTCTCTATAGTTGTACTACTTCGTGTAGTGCTAGTGCTTATTAACGGAAACATGTTTATGGATGAAAAATATGTGGAAATTCCATTTTGGGGATTCATTCTAAATTCGATATTGAAGTCTCCCACAACAATCAAACGGGAACACGGGGTATACCCATTGGGGTTGCTGCCGTATATTGTTGTATTTATGCATTCAATTGCAACATTAATTTGACATTGTGGTGACCTATATACAGTTATCACTTTGACATCAAAAATTTCAAAATGCAAGCCTTCACAATGGCCTGGTTTGAGATAGATATATGTTGTGTGGGCTTTTTAGAATCCTCTCAGTGAGCAATTGGGTCTAGTGTCACAAGATGGGCCTTATGATGACCTTTGAGAAAGTGTGAGGGAACTCGGTGTTGGTTTGAGATAGATATAGGTTGTGCCGGCTTTTTAGAATCCTCTCAGTGAGCAATTGGGTCTAGTGTCACAAGATGGGTCTGATGATGAACTTCGAGAAAGTGCGAGGGAACTTGGAGTTGGTTTGAAATAGATATATGTTGTGTGGGCTTTTTAGAATCCTCTCAGTGAGCAATTGGGTCTAGTGTCACAAGATGGGCCTTATGATGAACTTCGAGAAAGTGTGAGGGAACTCGGTGTTGGTTTGAGATAGATATAGGTTGTGCCGGCTTTTTAGAATCCTCTCAGTGAGCAATTGGGTCTAGTGTCACAAGATGGGCCTGATGATGAACTTCGAGAAAGTGCGAGGGAACTCGGAGTTGGTTTGAGATAGATATATGTTGTGGGGGCTTTTTAGAATCCTCTCAGTGAGCAATTGGGTCTAGTGTCCCAAGATGGGCCTTATGATGAACTTAGAGAAAGTGTGAGGGAACTCGGAGTTCGTTTGAGATAGATATATGTTGTGTGGGTTTTTTAGAATCCTCTCAGTGAGCAATTGGGTCTAGTGTCACAAGATGGGCCTGATGATGAACTTCAAGAAAGTTCGAGGGAACTCGGAGTTGGTTTGAGATAGATATATGTTGTGTCGGCTTTTGAGAATCCTCTCAATGAGCAATTGGGTCTAGTGTCACAAGATGGGCCTGATGATGAACTTCGAGAAAGTGCGAGGGAACTCGGAGTTGATTTGAGATAGATATATCTATCTCAAATCAACTCCGAGTTCCCGAGTAACCTGTAGGTTGTGCTGGCTTTTTAGAATCCTTATTGGTACATTTTAAAGTATACATAGTTTGATTACCATTTTAATATGCAGTACTTACCTACCATAATTTACCAGCAATCAATTACGGTACCAGTTAGGATTCCTAACTTACTGTGTATTAAAATGGTAACAAAACTATCTATACTTTACCTTAACTTAAAGATAAAGTAAAGTAAGTTTATCTTTACTATTTTAAAGTAAAGATAAACTGGTGGTGGTGCAAGTACCAAAAAAATTAGGATGCTTGTAGTGAAACTCTCCCATCACTACGCATTCCGCGCGCCAGCGCATCGACCAATCGCAACGCTGTTAGCACCCGCCCTTCCCCTCACCTCTTCCTCATACTTTGGTGACTCGCGTTGCGAACAAAATTACAAACATTAGGCTTCTAGTGGGAGTGTTCTGTGAATAGAACACAATCTCTCGATTATGAACACTCTCAAAAAAAGACGACATATAAGATGGACTTGGAGATCCCCAGACGGAAAGACTCTAAAAGAATTGTCCAATGCGTTGAAGAAGTCCTTCTTCCTCACGAATCAACCAAAAGTAATCGAAAATGTCGAAGTATTCAAATCCCTCAACTTCAACTCTGACCATCGCATGCTTCGAACAACATTAACCTCATCAAAAGATGCTACGAAGTCAAGAAAACACATAAATCCAGGCGAGTGCAGATTACCTTAAAAGAATTGGAAGATAGTGTGGAAAATAAACTTAAAAATATACAACCGACAAATATTCAAGAAAGATATGACTGCATCGAATTAGAGCTAAAACACCTAACAAATAAATTGAAGCCTGCATTCAAAAAAAGGACCGTATAGGAGAAGAAGCCAGGGAATTACTTAAAGCCAGAAAAGAGATGATTATAAATGGAAACGTACACAAATCTGATATATCCGAAATAAGCAAAAACATTAACAACAGCATAAAAAAGTACACGAAAAAACAAAGAACAGATACAATAATGGCCCACATCGAAAAAACTGGAGGAATAAAAAAAGCAGAAAAAGAACTTAGAGGTTATAAGACGTGGATACCAAATATGAAAGATAACAAGACCGGAAAAAAGAAGACGAACAGAAAAGATATGATGACCGTTGCCACCGAATTCTACGGGGACTTGTATAATGACAATTGGGAATAGCGCATATACATTCACCTTGAGGGAACTAACGATGATATAGTGGCGCCGATCATAGAGGCGAAATAAGAAACGCAATAAGAACCACAAAGCTCCTGGCGAGTGGCGACGATAAAATTAGCAATGAACTCCTAAAAAGAACTGACGGTTGATAGATTTGATATGTATCGGTTGATAGTTGATGACGGTCATAATCCAAATCTTAAGACAACTCTTCAACGATATCCGAGACACAGAGTCTATCCCAAAACAATGGACGGAATCTGTCACAATACTACTCCACAAAAAAGGTGATAAGAATAGAATTGAAAACTACAGACCAATAAGTCTCATGTCTAACTTATACAAGGTATTTCCAAAGATCCTTCTCAATAGAATGACAAAATTTCTCTAACTAGCACAACCAAAACAGCAAGCAGGGTTTAGAAGTAATTTCTCCACGATTGATCACATATACGTTATAAAACAAGTGATAGAAAAATGCAACGAATACCAACAAACATATTACCTCAGCTTCATAGATTACAACAAAGCGTTTGACTCAATAAAACATAGTGCCGTATGGAGTCTCTCAAAAGTCAAGGGATCGAATACAAATACATAAGAGTGATCAAGGAAATATATAAAAATAGCACTGCGAGAATTAGGATGGAAAGGGAGGGCTAAGAATTCCAGATAAAAAAGGAGTAAGATAGGGAGACCCTCTCTCTCCAAAGTTATTCTCGGCAGTGCTTGAACTAATATTCCAAGAATTAAATTGGGCCAACTACGGAATAAACATAAATTGCAAATTACTAAACTCCCCAACACTGCAGATTAATAAAGAAATAGACCAAAGAGTAATAAGTGCATGGAAGCGATATTGGTCCCTCCAAGAGGTAATGAAAAACAAGCATTTCCCACAAACACTAAAAAGCAAAGTATACAACATGTGCATACTTCCCTGTGCCACATATGGAAGCCAAACATGGGCCCTCACACAAAGAAACACCCAGAAGCTGAAAGTATGCCAACAAAGCATGGAGCGCAGCATGCTTAACATAAAAAGGAAGGACAAGGTGTCCCTAACAAAAATTAGGAAGAAAACCAAAGTAGCGGATATAACACGGTGCATCAAAAAGTTGAAATGGAGGTGGACAGGACACATGATGAGGGAAAAAATGGAAAAGTGGACAAAGGATATCACAGAATAGTATCCAAGACAGGGAAAAAGAAAACGAGGAAGACCAATAATGAGATGGAAGGACGATATTAAAAAGAAAGCAGGAACAATATGGAGAAGGAAGGCTAAAGACAGAACAAAATGGAAAGCTTGGGAAGAGGCCTATGTGTCCGAGAGGCAAGCTGAAGTTAGGAAAATAAAAACATACGTATAGAAAATGAAATATTTTAATGAGGAAAATAAATTAGTTCAAGTTATATAATAAGCATGCATGTAGTAAATGAAATGTAACAAAATAACTCGGCAAATAAAGGCTATCTTATCTTATCTTATCTTATCTATTTAGTGTCAATGTAAAATGTTTTTTAAGTGTTTTTAAATCGTGGCTGTATACCGAAGGGTCTTTGCCTTATGGCTTTGGCTTATGCGCCTCACGTCAAATTCAACAAAATGGACAACTGACATGTTGCAGTTTTTATTACGATTTGTATTCATTTCATCTAAAATGTGTTTGTTTCCTCGCAATGTGATGAAAAACATTGTGTATAACACGGGCGTAAGAATATCGCAAACTCGAGTCATCAAAAGCTCTTCGCCTTCGGCGTCGGGCTTCTGATAGACTCTTGTTCGCAATATTCCACTTACGCCCCTCGTTAAACAATGTACTATTTATTTAACTTGCAATGTGTGTATGAAGACGGTTGTACCTTCTTTTACCGACAATTGTTCCATCGAATGTATGTTTCGCAGAATTTTCATTTCATAGAAAACCATTATTTTCAGAATCACTTCAGAGACTTTTCAGGAATGTTATAATATAAAACAAACCTAACCTAACCTAATGGGTTCTACAGAATTACCTCTTAGCTGTACCGAAAACGTTAACGGTTTCTGAGTAACAGAAATTCTATGTAACGAAAATTCGGCGAAACCATGCATTCGGTGAAACGTTTGTCGGTGAAATAAGGGGACACCGTATGAAGACGAAAGGTGGCCACAGGAACTGCTCAATTACACAAGATTAGACCCCTTCGTGTTGGGGGTCATTGGAACACACTCAATGAATATTGATGGCTATGCAAAAAAGAAAAGTCGGCAACAAAAGCTTGTACCAACATTTTTATTTTTGATAGAAACTTATTAAAACTGCAATTCTCTATTTGAACCCATAAAGATCTTCTAATCTTTGCATCTTAGAAGTCGATGTTGTAATTTTTTTTCTAACAAACTATGTCATACAACAGGAAATAAATGATTGTCCCACGTACAGTTCTGTGGCACAATTAAAATAAGTACATTGTTTTTACGTTTAATTTACATTGTCACAAAGGCCACAATGGGTTTAAAAAAACCCAATTATTGATTCAGCAAATAGGCACTTTTACATGTCAAACGGCAATTTACAATAAAATAATATTAATCTTACAACGTAATCATTTACCATCTGCCGACCAAGGACCGATATAATAGGATAACAAACTAAATGTCACTAAATGAATAAAAATACGGACAACTTACATACATACATACATACATACAACTTATATACGAACAGTGCAAGTTAAATAGATGCTTGTAAAAATATTATCCATTACATTCGATATAAGGTTTAGGTATCAGAATGAACAAGAAGTTAATTATATTATGGTCAACACATTAGTTTAAAACTGCACTCGAGAGAAAACGAACCAACAAGTATATTTGCGTTGAATTTCCATATAAACTGTGCACATTCTCTCTACTAATAAGTTGAATGTAGTTGTCACGAACGAATGCGTCCTACAAATGTTGTTTTTACAAGGTTTATATGTATGAACTTGCCTTGGTTAGTTAGTACCTATGTTAGTTTGGGTCAAACCTTATATAGTCGTTCGGTTTGAGTTGTGTCCAATCCATTGTCTCATTGTAGTCATTGTGCGGGTTTGCTACCTCATTATGGTTCGTCATAAAAGATAAGCACACTTCGTAGATAAAAACTGCAAGCATTAACATATTACTGGATTTTCAACTCTAGGGCCTTTGCCAAAAGTTTAAACTGCTTTAATAGAAATGTGACGTTTCTGACGTTTACCTGAGCACTGAGAATCGAACAAGTACAAAGGCACCTGGACCGCCATTTTCCTATTAGTGCACTCGTAACCTATTACTCAGGGACATAGAGTCGATATTCAATTGAACTTTCTAGGTGGTTGTAACGACTTTTTACAATATGGTAATTTTGGTGTTTTGCGGTTTCAGTCAACAAATGCATTGTTCCTTTAAGTAGATTGGACACAATTCAAACCGAACGACTATAACCTAATAGACGCAGACGGCGTCGAAACTTTCGCACCGTCTGCTAAGTACTTCGAGCCATTTCAGGATTGGCACACTTAGGTTTTCTCTCTCTACGATTAAAGGGCTAAATGATGCCACATGTCTCGTACTGTTGTCACATGACGTGAATATACCTCCCTATACAAATTTTGACCGGAAGTGAAGGATTTTCAAACTATCAGCCAAATATTTTTTTTTTCTCTTGCTCAGCACAACTTTCTCGACCCGCTGCCATGCATTTTATCATGTTGTCATGTGACGTAGGTGTATTAGGAGTGGGCCCACGGTCTATAAATTAGAACTAAGTACTTCCTTACGTTCAATTGTGCTTTTTGTATACTTGCGACTCGCATGTGGCTCCTCAGTTAAAAGATAGGTACTTATGTGATCATCATAGAGCACCAAATGTGGGTTATCATGAAGTTCCTTTCTATATATTTAAGAATCTTCATATTATGTTTGATGGAGAAATTGCATAATGATGATAATATAATTGTGTAATAAGTACAAATAAAGTGAGGAAAATTTACGCTCGTTACTAATATACCGCATTCCTGAAATACCAGATTTTGCAAAATATCGGATTATCAATATATCACACTTAGCTTACCACATTCCCGTAACACCAGGTTATAAAATCGTAAGGTACTCATGGAGCTAAAACGTTTTAAGAATGTAGGTAATTTACTGAAAGTGGTATATTGGTAATGTGACAAATCAAGTATGTGGTATTTTGCAAAATCTGGTATTTAGGAACGAGCGAAAATGTATCCCTGTTAAAGTTTTAACATTTGCCTAAGACCTTCTCCTAATATTTACCAATCACTTTCCAGAGTACAGAACGGAGCAGTCACGCCAAGAGATCGAGCGGCTGGAAGGGCTGGAAGAGCTAAAAGAGTTGAACCGCCGGCAGCAGGCCGTGGACTATGAGGGGATGCTCCAGCAATACAAACCGGAGAGCGCCGAGGCGCGCCGGGCGAGGGAGGAGAAAGAAGACGACGACATCATCAAGTAAGTCACACTCTTGTCCTACCGCTGGAGCCACAGCAACAGCTGGAAGGCCTCGAGGAGCAGAAGACTAATAGGGTGCGTAAGCAGTACAAACCGCACAGAGCGTTGAGATCGTTCACTCGTGTTCCACAGCTGTCACACTCGTGACCCACAGCTGTCACACTCGTGTCTCACAGTTGTCCCAAAGAACTCCGTGGACAATCGCGACGAGAGGTCGAGCGGCTGGATGACCAGGAGGAACTGGAGTTGAAGCGCCGGCAGCCGGCCGAGGACTATGAGAGTATGCTGCAGCTGGAGAGCGCCGAGATGGGAGAAGGAAAACTATAACGATTATGATGATGGTGATGATCAGGGAGCGTACATTTCATGCCGATGACAGGCGTATGACGTCAAGCTACATACAGGATGGAAAAAGTTTGAAAAGAGCAACGGCATAACGAACATTTATTTATCCGTACCCGATAATGGAAAATGTGACTAATCAATGATTAATCACTGTTATCTAATCAACCTCTTCCGTTTAAGTAGATCTAATATATTGACACTTGAGACGGACATTGAAAGAACTTTATCTGACATTGTCACATCAAAGTTTACTCTTTGTCACAAATAGGAGACATGCGGAAACAACATTTCAGTTAAATTTAATAAGATCAGGAAACTTAATGCTTTGCTAGTGGCCTGAGTCGCTATGGAGGCTATTCAATTATTGTGCCAAATAAATCCATGTTTAGTTATAGATGATAAACAAATTTATTGTTCCTGCTGTCAAAGTTTGCCACCAAAAGCAAGCAACATTAAATTACATTTGCAAACAATAAAACACAAAGAATATGAGGAACATAAAGAAACACAGTTTGATTTAAACATGGACTTGACCAATTTCATGATAGCATCGATAGACACAAAAATAAAATAAAATATTAGTTACTAAATACGTTTACGGTTACTAAGTCGTGTCACTTTGTTTTTTGAATCATCCTGTGTGTTTATATGAATACGTCATTATGACGAAACCGGCATGAAATGTACGCTCCCTGGTGATGATGATGTTACTCATCAGCTGGGCTAGAAATAAGCAATAATTTTAGCAGCCAAGGCACACATAATAGCTAACACAATAGGCATGATGACAGTAATTGAAAATCACTAACATATGGTATTTTCTTAGTGAAATTTTAATCATAGAATTCGAAAAATGCTTTTATTTTTTTATTAAGTAAGAGATTATTATTTATTTTGATAAAATTAAACTGAAAAATACGGACGCCCGCCATGATATGTTAAACACCAATCAGAGCGCATGACGTCACACTTGTATAAACAAATACCCACGAACTTTTATATACATACTGAACTTTACCATTCAGACAATGTTTTGAAACCCATGGCCACACCATGGATGACTAACCTGTAAAATTTAATAGCTGAATTCGGTCTCAGAGCGTCATTATATAAGACAATAACCATTTTGCGATTAAATCGTAGCAAAGGGTTTATTTCACGAAATAAACTTTCGATATGGTAAAATCTGTTTTGACATAACAGCCATATTTTTTCATTAGTATTGCCATAACAAGCAGTACAAGCATACCGTCACAGTTAGGATTTTGACTGCGTTGGTATTTTTGGAGTGATATATAGATAGATTTCAGTAAATGAATTTTCTTTTGCATTTAATTTTGTGAAATTATAACAAAATGAAATGTAACAGTAATAGCGTAGAGCACGTCTTTATAAACATGTAATTCTTTGTGTTTCAAGCTATAGCAACACATCACAAAAATAGAAAGAGATGACAGAAAGACGAGTCGTCATTCAAGGTAATTGTTTTCTGGTTTCAAAACATTTTTGAATTGCAAAGTCCATAGTATATACGTTCGTGGTTTATACAAAAGTGACGTCACTCGGGACGCCATGACACTGACAAGCGTTTTAGCGCCAATTTTAAATTTAAAAACTAAAATGCATTTTTTTCCTACTTAACTGTTATTTTCAGTAGAAAAATCTTATTCGTTGTACATAATAAATGTTTCTAAACATTATAGAACAGTTTTTCAAAAGGTGTCATCATGCCTATTGACGCGAGCCGCACTTGTTAATAATTTGTGACTTTATCAGGCAAAAGGTACATACAATGCACCCAAGAGGGCACGCGGGTCCAAGTATCGGGGGCAACACTCACCTAAGAACCGGGAAAGCGACGAAGATCGTTTCGCTCTAGTACGAAGTACGAAGGGGGCTCCAGGGTAGGGACCCTGCCTGCAAGTTGACGGTCCTAGGTTTAAATCCCAATGGAGACAAATCTTTGGGTGGTTTTCTGAGTATTTAAGTATATAGGTTATAGGTGTACGCGGGCTTGGTTTCCGCAACTCGACGTCATAATAGCGCCTATTTTGCGTATGGGTTATTGGCACTACTGTTATTCGTGCCAACCCAGTTCCACCAGGAAGCCTAGCAAACCCTTTACGTTGCCGACGGCCTCCGGTAGCGACCCCGGTGTTCAGAGGTGTTTTGCCCGGTATTCTGCCACCCCAGGGCACGTCAAGATGACGTGGGCGGCTGTCTCTTCCTCTTCCATGCAGGCTCTGCAGAGAGGACTGTCTGTAATACCTAGAGTGAAAAGGTGTTTGTTTAGTAGTGCATGACCAGTTATGGCTCCTGTCATGAGACGGAGTGCCGGCCTCTTTAGCTGTTTTAGCTTCCTTGACAATCCGGGATTGATTGTCGGGAGGGCCTCCCTGGTTTGCCTGCAGGTGCCTAGGGTGTTCCAAATTTTTTGGTGTTCTACCTTGGTGTTTAGTCGCAGTGTGCTCCGCAGCCATGCAGGGGGTAGAGGGATCATAGGTTCCGGTCCTATGGCTTCTGATTCTGAGCCTTCTCTAGCCAGTGCATCCGCTGCGTCGTTACCACGTGAATTGCTGTGTCCTTTGATCCATTGCAGGGTTATGTCGCAGTTGGTACATACCTCTGATAGAATTTTGTGGCACTCGTGTATCAGCCCAGACGTTGTTGTGTAACCTTGAAGGGCTTGCAGTACAGATCGACTGTCGGAAAGTATGCGGATGGGATATCCACTTACCTCCCTGGAGGCGATTGCATGAGCGGCCATTATAATGCCCATACACTCTGCCTGGAAGACTGAGTTACGGATTCCTAATGGTGTCGCGATTCGTATGTTTAGGTCTTCCGAGAACACTCCTGATCCGGTGCCTGACCTTGTCTTGGACCCATCCGTGAATATTCTTAACTCCCTGGGGTTAAGTCCTTCCTGGAGGGTTTCGTATAGTTCGATTTTGTACTTCTTGTCGAAGACGAACTGTTTGGGGATGATGTCGGTTGCTGCCTCTAAAAGGGGTTCCCTACCTACAGCCTCGTAGAGTATCTCGGTGTGTGGAACCCTGGGCGGTCTCCAGAGATGCTGTTTTTTGAGCCGTATGGCTGACGCCAGGGCTTCTTGCCTGATGAAGAGGTGTAGCGGCGGAATGTCCATGATGGCTTCCAGGGCTGCAGTCGGTGTGGTCCTCATGCAGCCACTAGCCGCCATGCAGGCCAGTCTCTGGAGGCGTTGTAGTTTAGCTTCGACCGTAGTTAGTATGGTGCGAGGCCACCACACTACGGCTCCGTAGCTTACTATTGGTCGAATTATTGCCTGGTAAAGCCATAGAGTGATCTTGGGGTTTAGCCCCCAAGTCCTACCTACCATTCTGCGGCATTGCCAGAAGGCGACTGTAGCTTTTTGGATTTTGTTGTCTAGGTGACTGCTCCAGTTAAGTTTGGCATCTAGTATTACACCCAAATACTTTACCTCTGCTGCCAATTGGAGCTCTGTATTGAACAGTCTGGGTAGGCGGTAGGTCCCCAGATTCCGTTTGTAAGTGAACATTACCAGCTCGGTCTTCCTTGGGTTGACTGTTAGTTCATTGTCGTTGCACCAGCGCTCCACCATGGCGAGTGCGGAACGGGTAACGTCGCACACTGTACCTGCGTGAGTGCCACTTGTGAGTATTGCTATGTCGTCAGCATACCCGATGGTGTAGTGATGACTGTTGTTTAGCTTGGTGATTAAGTCGTTGACCACCATGTTCCAGAGTAGTGGCGAGAGGACGCCTCCCTGGGGGCACCCCTTCGCTACCCTTGCCTGCTTTGTCTTGTCTTCCCCGAGCCTAATGACTCTTTGACTTAACATGTTGTTTATCCATTTCGTCATAACCCCACTCACTCCGTGTCTTACCAGTGCTGCGGTTATGCTGGTGAATTTAGTCTTGTCAAAGGCTCCCTCGATGTCGATGAAGGTGCCTAGACACACTGACTTGTTTTTGATCGCGGCTTCAGCTTTGGTAACCACCGCATGAAGCGCAGATTCTGTTGATTTACCTGAACTGTAGGCATGTTGGTTCTGATGCAGAGGCACCCGCCGAAGCGCCCTCTCTCTCAGATGTCTGTCACACAGCCTTTCCAACGTCTTCAACAGGAAGGAGGTTAGGCTTATTGGTCTAAAGGATTTGGGGTCCGTGTAGTCTCCTTTACCTGGTTTCGGTATGAAGATAACCTTGACTTCTCTCCATTGCCTAGGCACAAACGTATGTGCTAGACAGGCGCCCAGGACGATGGTGAGTCTGTGCGTCAGCACCGCCCCACCCCATATTAATAGGGCGGGGAAGATTCCATCTGGCCCTGGTGATTTGTAGGAGTCAAAGCTGTCAATGGCCCATTGTGTTCTTTGTGGGGTTATTACCTCGCTGGCCAGTCTCCACCCCTCATCTGTGGGGGTGGTTACCTCATCCAGTTGCCTGGTTGGACTTGATATCACGCAGTCCGGGAAATGCGTCTGAACCAGGACGCGCTCTGTTTCCTCCGGCGAGTTGGTGAGGGTGTCGTCAGGTTTACGGAGGGTTCCTAGAGTTAAGGCTGTACTGTTGGAGAGAACCTTTCTTACCCTGTTGGCCTGTGTAGTAGACTCAATATCGGTACAGAAGTTACGCCATGAGCTTGTGCTCCTGTATCTGAGCCGCCTTTTGTACCTGGACTTGGTGACCTTATATTCGTCCCAGTCCTGGTCTGCCATGGTGTTCATTGCCCTGTTAAGTTGCTTCCTCATTTTCCTCCTGAGTCTCTCCAGCTCAGGTCCCCACCAGTTGGCCTTGTTCCCCTTGCCTGTTGGTGGGGTTGATAGAGGGCAAGTTTGCTGGTAACAGTCTATGATGGTATCCGTAAGGATTCCTACCTGTTTGTCTATTTCTGCGACGCCTGTTATTTTCGGAGGAACCTCGGTACGACTTAGTTCCTGCCGTATTTTCTGTGCGAACTGAGCTCGGTTCGTTTTCCTTGGGTTCCTCCTGGGTGCTGCCGCGAGTGTATTTACCTGTAAGTCGAATCGAATCCATCTATGGTCTGAGCATGAGAGTTCACTCGATACATGCCAGTTTGAGATGTACTTCGATGCCTCTTCGGTTGCTAGTGTCAAGTCAATGATTGTTTTGCTACGTCTGTTCACAAACGTTGGAATTGAACCTGTGTTGATTATGCTTAGGTTTGTAGTGAATAAGTATTCGACAAGTTTTTTACCTCTGTCGTTCCCTGTAGTCATGCCCCAGAGGACGTGGTGCGCGTTCGAGTCGGTGCCCATGATGAGCTCGAGTCCCGCCTCTTCGCAGTAGCTGACCAGCCTCGTCATGTCGTGTGGCGGTGGGTCGTCGGCCTCCGGCATGTAAACCGAGGCCATTACCACCTCCTGTAGTGTAGAGCCCTGCACTCCTCGCACCATTATGGCGCACAGGTCTCTGGAACAGAAACTTGTTAGAGGATGCGCTTGTATATTCTTTGTAGTGTAGATGCAGGCCCGGGGGGTTTCCGGCCCCGCATGTACTGTCAACTTACCTTCTGTGCTGCGGAGTCCGCAGACAGTGCCTTTCCTGACCCACGGCTCCTGGATCAGTACTATGGCTGTAGTGGTGGCCTCCATCCACTTACGTATTTGAGCCTTTGCGGTTACGCTGTGGTGGAGGTTGGCTTGGAGGAGGTTACAAATCGGAGAGGAAGGGGACAGCGCCATCTTCGTCAGTCTCCTCCGTCGACATCTCCTCCGTCGACGTCTCCCTCTCCGCCTTGTCCTCTTCCCTACGGATGGCCAGCTTCCTTAGCTCCTCTGCGCATCCCTCCTCACTTTCCGAGTGGTCGCGAAGAAGAATTTCTTCTTCGTCCGTCTCGGGAGCGGGGTTGGTCTGCGCTGGAACCTGGGAAACTGGTTCCGCGACTGCCTCAGCAACTTCCGTCGCCGTGGATGTCGCCGTAGGGGGGGTGTCCCGGTTGGTGGCGTCCGTCGAGTCGGCGGGTTTGGCAGGGGGGTTCTCCCCGAACTTGCCACGGAGCCCCTCGAACTTGACGTACACCGAGCCCAGCATAAAGCTGAGTCGGCGTCCGTGGTCCATTAGGGGCCCCACCACCGTCTCTGGGACGCTGAGTGTGGCGAACGTTTCCGTTGCCTGTATTTCGAACCTGATGACCAGCCATCTGTCGATGTCTGCCCATCTGTTCTGGTAGCGCAGCATGCGTGCCACCACGTTCGGACTCTCGTAGTGCCCCGGAAGCAAGATGCCGACACGCACGCGCCTCGGCAGCTCGTCCGGGCGCTTCACCACAAGCTTCTGCCCGTCGGAAAGGGTGATGGCAGCCACACTGCGCTTCAACCACTCGAGAGTGGCCTTGTCCTCGCACCACAGCCTCAGGGAACCGTTTGTTAGCACCGGTTTTCCCCGAAACTGTGGACCCTCGGACTGGCTGCTCCCGGGCTGCATTGCCTCCTTTATAAGGAGATCCTGCATCTGGTGCTGTATCTCCTCGGATTGCTGCGGGCTCAGGTGTTCCGCTGTGGCAGTGGTGACGGCCATTAGCAGATCCGCCTTCACGGCCTCCGCGTACGCAATCCGGGGCGTTTCGCCATGATGCTCGGTCCTCTGCTTCTTTGACTCGCCTCTCGGAGAGAATGTCTCGTCGAGCCGAGCCCTTTTGGAAGAAGGTCGAGCCTCCTGGCTACTCCCCCCTTTGGTTGCCCTCGTGTTGCCTTTCACCCTGCTCCCCTTCGGGACGGTACGGCCTGCTACTGGGGGTCCAGCGGCTGCCTGCGCCGATCCTTTACGGGGGGCACCCTGTCTAGGCAGGGGCGCCGGGGTTGTAAGAGCTTGGTCGCCAGGACGTTGTTCTCTCGCCTTGCGCCGCTGCTTTTTGTTTTTCTTGTGGTACCCTGCTGTACTTGGGGGTTGGGTCGGTTGGGGTACCGCCCGCTTGGCGCGTTTCGCCTTCCCGTATTGTACCGGCAGGGACCACCCAGCATTCAGCCGTCGTATGGCTGGGTCAGAATCAGGTTCCACTGTGGCTGTGAGCTCCGGGTTGCTGGATTTCTCCCGCTCCGGAACTACCTCCGTGGTGGCACCCTGTGTCAGGGGCGGGGTACGGCCTGTAGCCTGTACCGGGCCCGTGTTGTGCTGCAGGTGCTTGGTGGGCTGCCCAGTCGCCGGTTTCCCAGCGGCCTTCTTGTGCCATGCGCCCTTGTTGTGTCTCCTGTGCTTCGGTACTGTAGGTACAGCGCCGTCACCAGGTTGTGTTGCCTTGGGTTGCTTGCGCTTCCCTGAAGGCACGAGATGTGGAGGGAGGTACTGGTTTACCAGCGCCTTCGCCATGTATTGCAGTATTGGGTACAGCGGATGCTGCGCCGTCTACCGCTTGGTTTTGGTTGAGGGATCTTTTTGTATCCATGTTTTGGTGTAGTTGGTTTCACCTCTCGAGCTTCCCACCCTCCGTGGAGCCCGCACCTTTGGGGATGTCCGTTAGGACACCAGGAATACCCGAGAGGTATAGATAAGGTGAGGTGTTGCTCTTGCGCGACATCAGGTGCTGCAGACGGGTGGCTGGGACAGACAGATCCCATCTGCCCCAGTTGTTCCACCAGCCCTTGCTCCGTCAGCATGGCCGAGCCCCAGTGTTCTCCCTGAGAACACCCTCCCCCTATCTCGCCTGCGGACCGTACCACCTCGACCGTACGGGACGCGTGTCCATTTCCCTGTGGTGGCTAGTCACAGGGCTACCGTTTTGCCTGAAATCAGGTCCGAAGGGGGCGTGTTGCGTCCCAGGAGTAACTAATCCCGACTCCTGGTCGGCTCAACCCTCCAGGCTTCCGCCATCCTGGTTTTCGGCGCTCAACTGCGCAGGACTAGCGCAGGTAGGTGAGAATAGTCCACCGAGGTCGCCTACACCCTCGGCAGAACCGTGGAAAATTTTCCGAGGAGGGGAATTTGGAGAGGGGTTTGGGGAGGTGTGAGGGGATTGTTAGAAGTGTGACGGGAGAGGGAAGGAGAGTTTGGGAACACGGTATAGGGGTTTAGGATTACCCGGCTGGTGGGGGGTTCCAGCCGGGTATGGCCCTTCTTACTTAGCTACTGGCGATCCGGGGTAGATGGTTAGAGTGCAGCGCCCTTGTGATCACCAGCATTACCAGGGTGCACGGTCCACTCCATTAAGAAGCAGACTCACCCCTGACCTGCGGCGGCAGAGTCAGTGGTGACGTGGACGTGTAAGAAGGACTTAGGTGAGTGTGCCTTGCAGCTCAGCGCTGCACACCTGAGTGCCTACATACCCACCTCTTGCACCCCGAGTATTTAAGTATTTATATCTAGTAGTCTAGTACTTTAACATAACACAAGGCTTATTGAGCTTACTGTGGGGCTAATCCATGTGTGCTTCGTCTAATATTTGGTATTCATTTAGACCATGCAGTTCCTAGATTTTTTTTTTTCTATTTACATTTTTTAACTGTTTCCAGGTCTATCAAATTCGGCGGCACATCGAAAGTCGTCGCGGAAGAAATAATTGAAGATGTGGAAGAGCAGGACGAACCGCCAGCCAAAACATCTAGAATAGAGACCGTTACCATACCCGCCAAGCCAGCCAGGAACGAAACGTGGAACCGTAGTATTGGAGGGTTAAAAAAGTCAGCTTTGGCCAATCTTGTGAAGAGTAAAAATGTATCAAAGACTGCTGCGAGTACTAAAGAGAGTGCAAATGCCGTGTCTAGTGATAATGTGATTTCTAAGGCAAGTGAGAAAGTGACTTCTAAAGCAAGTGAAAATGTGATTTCGAAGGCGAGTGAGAATGTGGTGCCTTCGGCCAAAGCGAGTGAGAGTGTCACACCAGGTGCGTCAGGGCTGACTCTGTTAGCGAATTACTCGGGAAGTGACAGTGACTCGCAATGATCACAGTGAGTCCTATTTTATTTATATTATAAATAAAACTTCAGTAAGACACCTCTTGCGCGTAGTTGTGGACTCTGCGAATAGGCATTAGTTTTGTTTGTGTCACAGATTTTAAATATGTAATGTCTATTTTAAATATGTAATGTCTATTTTAACACATTACATTTACACACAAGGTGCTTTACTTAAGTTTACCTTTACACTGTACAAATTGAGTATGGGAAGCTGTAATGTTGTTTAGCTATTAATGGTAAATAGATGAATTGAGTAAATTTGCTGTAGTTTGATTACATATTCATATCGTTAACTACAATGAATACAGATTGTGTCCTGGAATAGGAGCAAAAAATTAAACGCTAGATTATTGAGCTTGTGATCAATTATTTCCAGGTGGTTTTAACTGAAAAAAAAAAAAAAAAATTGTTTTATTGTTCTTTAAAGTAAGTTTACGTGTATTTTTTACTCTTCTGGGGTGACACATGTGTTTTTTTTTATTTTAAAAACACTAAAAACAGCACAAAAATCACAAAAATATATCTTAGAAACAAAAATGCAAAAACTATTATGACTCATTACATGATGTTACCTCAAAATCTGCATGGACTGCTGTGCTACGATCTCGTGGTGCCAAGATACATTGCTTGAGGTTATAACTTTAGATCAACATTTCCCCGAAAAAAAAAATTGTTTATAATATTGGACCCTCTTGTGTTACTGCAGATGCATGCTGCTACAAGCCACACACTGTATAATGTTGTTGTAGACCTATTTATCGAATGACTTAATGCCCCCGTGGCACTGCGCACGAGTTACAGAGACCCTGGCAGAGCCGCGCGCTAAAATATGTCTACCAGTGAAAGAATATTTGAAGGGTAATTCCGGAGATATCACAGATATAAGATACACCCTCACTCTTTATAATATAACTAGCTGCCCGGCCCAGCTTCGCACGGTTAGTGCGTAGGAATGAAGCATTTTCCCGCGGTAAAAAGTAGCCTATGTTCATCAGGGATAATGTCGGCTTTTAATGGTAAAAGAATATTTCAAATCAGTCCAGTAGTTCTCAGCCTATTCAATACAATCAAAGAAATAAACAATCAAATCTTTCCTCTATATAATATTATTATTATTACTAGCAGCTCCGCCAGCTTCGCACGGATTACACGTTTTCCCGTAGGAATGAAGCATTTTCCCGCGGTAAAAAATAGCCTATGTTCATCAGGGATAATGTCGGCTTCTAATGGTAAAATATTTTTTCAAATTGGTCCAGTAGTTTCGGAGCCTATTCAATACAAACAAACAAACAAACAATCAAATCTTTCCTCTTTATAATATTAGTGATACTGTAGATTATAGTCAAAGAAGAAAAGCAGTTTATCACTAAATGACGCTGACCTTTGGTAGTAACAGCTCCACAAAAAATATAGACGGAATTACGGAATACGTTAGACTAGAAATAAATAGTACATTACTGCAGAGGCCGGGAAAATAGACATGGCCAACCAATTAGATATAGACGTCTGGTCTGAGTGTAAGTGTCCCATTTCACGCCGAACGGTGCTTTTCCTAAAACGTACAATAGAATAAAATAAACTCCAAGATTATTTTGAAACGTCTGAACGCCACATTGATATTGAAACAAAAGAAGGTCACTTTGCAGCACGGCTGTCACAAGATGGCGCGCGAGCTGTGTCGATTTTTCTCGCACTATCCGTCTCTCTCTAATTAGAAAACTTAGGAAGAGACGTATAGTGCGAGAAAAACCGAGAGAGCTCGCGCTCCGTCTTGTGATAGCCGTGCAAGGCCTTCAATATTTTTTTAAAACTTTGTTTAAATATCTCATAGACTCGATTAGTTTAGTATATTTGCCTGTAGATGGCGCGAGGTTTAAATAGCTGGGTAGCCGAAAATATTTCTTGTATCCTCAATAATACTTGAGATTATTTGTGTTGACCGGATTGCAAGTAGTTCATTTAAAAAGCGACTCTAATTAAAATTCGACCCCATAATATATATTTTTTTATTGGTTAGTCAATTATTTGCGATGTTAAATAAGCATTAAATAAATTTGTTTTATTTCATTCTTTGTTTGAAATTTAATTTATCATTGCAACTTTTGGTACACATTTTAACTTGACTAAGACATGTAAAGTTCAAACACTTCCTAATAGTCCAGTCTATCACCTTAAGTTCCTACGTCGTTATCCCGAACACCCAGTATACGTGCCACTGCTGGGCACAGGCCTCCTCTCATGGATGAGAGGGAACGGGCAGTAGTCCCCACGCTGGCCCAGTGCGGGTTGGGGACTTCACTTACACCTTTGAATTTCTTCGCAGATGTATGCAGGTTTCCTCACAATGTTTTTCCTTCACCGAAAAGCGAACGTTAAAATATCCAATGGTATTCCGAAAAACACATTGGTAGGAGCCGCGATTCGAACCCACGACCGCCACTAGGCTACCGTAGCTTTTAAATCCATACTAATATTATAAATGGGAAAGTGTATGTGTGTGATTGTTTGTCCGTCTTTCACGGCAAAACGGAGCGACGAATTGACAAGATTTTTTAAGTGGAGATAGTTGAAAGGATGGAGAGTGACATAGGCTACTTTTTGTCACTTTCTAACCCCCCACTTCCCTAAAATGGGGGGTGAAAGTTTGTATGGAGCTACGATATAAACGAGTTCCACGCGGACGGAGTCGCGGGCAGAAGCTAGTATATCATATAATCGTCGAACCAGCTCACAAAATTTCACGAGAATCAGTTGAGAATTGCGAAAACAGCCGGACATACGAAAGGATTTTGGCTCAAGCTGAAACTGAGAACTTTTTTTTTTATACAACGACGGTGGCAAACAAGCGTACGGCCCGGTCACCGCAGCCTACGTTCGCTTCGCTCGCTAGTTCTACAAATTCACCGTCAATGAAAAAAAAAACGCTAATTTTCATTTAAACGCGTGAAAATAAAGAGCCCTAATGTGAGACTACCTGAAGTGGTCCGATAGGAATGTGCTCTAGCGCTTGATGCTTGAGATTATTTGAGTGGGCCGAATAGGGGCGTAGACACTAAATAAAATAATCAATAATGTCATATTTTCTCGAAAAAAGATTGAAAATGGAGTCAAATGGAGAAAAAACCAACGCAAAAGGTTAAATAATCACGAAGCTATAAGTGTCCAAAGTTTAAAGAAGGGGTGTGTTCTGTCCCTTTTTCGCAAAACGCAACTTCATGAATCGATGACGCTGAAAGATCCTGACGTCACTAATAGACGGCAATGTGTCGCGCACCGTCGTGTTCGGCGACGCCGTCGATGCGGGCCCCCGGCAGCGTCGCGTAACCTGACGTCACACACTGTTTGCGTTTTCTCTCTCTAACAAGCAATACTAAAACGGTTGAAGCTTCGTAATTCTTTGAGATATCTGAATGGGATTTTCGTCACTAGGCATATTTTTTTGCCTTCGTTCTTTTGGAGTACTAATAATTTTCGAGTCTACTTCCTATTGCATCAAAGTAGTTCATTCAAAACCCAACTTACCGTCCAAGACAGAAGATTGCGATTGCAATGACAGTGTTATAGAAATTCGGCAACATTTAATAGTCTCACCCATGCCCAGTAGAGTGGCCAAAGGCTGTGAGCCTTTCAAAAACATACAGAGAGGTCGTTAGTACATAGTAGCGGGTACGTATTCAAGGCAAAGGTTTTATGTTGTATAACTGTGATATATTTGCTAGCCGATGGATAGATGTGTGTGATGAATGTTTGACGTTCTGCGAGAAGATGGATGCACGACCGTCTTCTGTGTTATAATAATAATAATTTGTTTATTTTGTGTATATATGTATATTTCTTTTTTCTGCTGTCTTTGTTTCACAGTGCTTGGGTGTTACTGTCATGCTGTAAAATGTATGGAAAAAAAAAAAAATGTAGGTAGTGATTGTTATGGTCGGAGTAGTCTGGATCCCGTACACTGTGCCGGCAATACAGCGAGGCAGGATCGATTCGTGTCTTGGGCGGGTGATACCAGTAATATTTTTCCTTGTATTTGTTCTCAGACCAAAGTTTGTGTTGTTGAGTTGCTGCGTAATCGCATCAGAAATGAGGCTATCCTCAGCCGAACTAAGGTACAGATCACAGATATAGATATACACTAGATAACTTAAACACCACAATCTGTATGAAAACCGACCGTGTCACTTTTTTCTACCTACTTTGACGTTCACACGGGCGAATTAGTGATCTGAATTCCCCGTTGTCCGTGGATAATCGATTCTGCAATAAGGGTTTTTCTTAATATTCACGGACAACCGGCTACCACATCAGACGCGCGTGGAATGTAAGTCGGAGTCCGAATTCTGACACGCGAAGTACATGCATTTGCGTGATCTATGTATATCTATATCTGTGGTATAGATGTATTTTCTCGGAAACGCTCGTAATTGTCATGCTACTTCAGTCAACGTCAGTACTTTTTGTACCGAGACTGACTGAAATAGCAAGACACGTTCGTACGTTTCCGTGAAAATACGATGGAAAACAATTATGCACTACATCTGTAACCGATAAATCGTCCACATCGCTAAACTTTTATTTTTATACGATGCTGGCAAACAAGCGTACGGCCCGCCCGATGGTAAGCGGACACCGCAGCCTATAGAGGCATGCAACTCCAAAGGAGTAACATGGGCGTTGCCGACCCTTGATATGTTTGAGGATTGGCCGTGTTGACAGCTGAAGGAACAAATTCCCTCGCTCTCAACACAACGCATCCTCGGGAGCTCTGGCGACCTTGCTCACCTCCAGGAACACAACACTACTACAGCACGTCTAGCACACGACGGCCGCGACATACTCTCGATTTTTATCGCACTATACCTCTTCTTCTAAGTGTTCTAATAAGAGAGAGACGGATAGTGCGAGAAAAATCGAGAGAGCTCGCGCGCCGTCGCGTGCTAGCCGTGCAGAGCGATTAATAGTGTTATTATGGCTGTGGTCTTCTGCAAGGCGGAGGTACTTCCCCAGTTAGGCTGCTCCACATTCGAGCGGCATGACATTTCGCTGTGCCCTACCTCACCAGTCTTAAGTCTTAACTTAAGTGGCAGTGGGCGTCACATTGCACGTAGAACCAACCCATGGCCGTTGGGCTGGTGACCTGGTGAAGGTCGCAGGAGTCCGCTGGATGCGGTTGGCAGGACGTGTCGCATTTTCACTCTTTGGGGCAGTGGACGTCTTCCGGCTGATATGATGATGATGATGTTTTATTAATAAAGGGCTTGTTGTAAACCTCCGGTAATCGTAAGATACGTGCGTTAAAATCCGTTTGTACGGGAATTTTGACAGCTTTCGATGGAATGACAGCAGCGGGATGCTTTTGGTAAACTTTACCAGTCTTTAAAGTGTGGTTGACGCCAACTGTCTCTGTCACTTCTAAGTTTTCTAAAACAGAGAGACTGACGCTACGAAATCTTATTTAATATTGAATGTGTTAAACGGCACCTCAGCCACAAGAACGCGAATACAACCTGTATCATTCAAATACACACGGTTGGACAACTAATAATTGTACAACCGTGTGTATTTGCAGCATTGTGTTAGTAGCAGCCAAAGTACCTAGCCAAATCGTAACATATTACTCCTAGTAATAAAGACGTGTTCCGATATATTTGGCTACTTTGGCTGCTACTAACTATATAATGCTGACTGTACCTACCTATAACTTTATGTTCTGCAAGGGCGTAAACAATCACGTACCCACGTGAATAAATGATTTATATCTATTGCAAATACAATCGATACCAATCATAGATTATTCACTGATAACAGACACACATATACAATCTTGGAATTAGTTTAAATTATCTACGATTCTATACAGTAGACCGCAGCCACAATAAAAAAGTATTAGACCGTAAGCCTACTCCCAATACACGACGGTGCCAAAGTCGGCAACTTTGACGCCGTCTGCCAAGTATTTCCGGCCATTTCAGGACGGACAGACTTAGCAGGTTTACTCTCTATATGATTAAAGGGCTAAATGATGCCACATGTCTCGTACTGTACCCATACAAATTTTGACCGGAAGTCAAGGATTTTCAATCTTTCAGCCAGTTTTTTTTTTCTTGCTCAGCACGCCTTTCTCGACCTGCTGCCATGCATTTTATAATGTTGTCATGAGACGTAGGTTTGGGAGTGGGCTTACGGTTTATAAGCCGTGATAGTTTTCCTTTTACTACTTACTGCTACGATTATTTTCACACCCATACCTTTTGCTGCCGATGCTTTGTCAGCCTGTACGCCTAGCACAACTTACTGACAAGTCGCTTCGCGCGCGACTGAGCGTCTCCTGTCTCACTCGCACCGTGCAAATTAGATAGAGGAGGGTAGATCTTTCTCGACTCGCGTCGCGGGGCGGCCTTAGTTGTGCTAGCCCCCCTGGACGACTCTCAACTCGGGTGCGCCTGTGCCTGAGAAACTTGACCGCCAACGGTTGTGGGATGACGTAGGGGGGAAGCGGACGCTGGACGGCCTGGTGGAGGGCGCGGTGGGGTGGCTCATGGCCGTATCAAGGCCAGAGTCTAGGGCTTGGCTGCGCGCTCTCCATTCTCCGCATTTGGGTACGCTTCTGGATAATGACTCATTGCGGGTGGCCGTGGCTCTTCGCCTGGGCTGTGATGTTTGAGAACCACACGTATGCATCTGCAGCGCTATGGTGGAGAGCAGCGGTCATCATGCACTGAGTTGTTGTCGTTGCGCAAGAAGGTTCCCACGTCACCACGCCCTTAATGATATTGTTCGGAGGGCGCTTGTGTCGGCGAATGTGCCGTGTATGCTGGAACCTCCAGGCCTAAGGCTGTTTGTCCACCGCCGCCGTCAACGTCACGTCACCGAGAAAGAGATGACGGCGCCGAAGTAGCGGTACATACATTTACTTAAGCCGCACTTAAGATGGGTAATTTCTGGTGCAAAGGTTAGCCATAGCTGTGCAGCGCGGCAATGCGGCTAGCGTGATGGGAACCTTTGCACCTGGAGTGGCGCGAGGCGGGTTATTCGATAGGTACTTAGTTTTAGTTTAGATTAGTGAATGAATGAATGAAATATTTTATTTCAGGTCTTCACCGACCCATATAAGAGGTGTTAGTTACAATTTAATTTTAATTATTAGGTTAGGTTACACAACTTGTACACAGCAAAAATTTTACACACAACAGAGACTGACACACAGAGAACATATTACATTTACTTTATATATAATAATGTAGATTTGACCTGCCCAATCCAATACTCCAGTATTGGACCGTCAAACCTACCAGCCAACATTTTCATTAGTAGGTTTAGGTTTCTAATATGAATGGGGAGACAAGGGATGAAAGGGGGGTGTGAGATGGGATTTTAAGTCTACTGCTACCTAAATAATATATATTCCAATTTAAAATGGAGCTATTATAGTACCTAATATTCATAAGATACAACAATCTTCCAAAATCACCTTTGTATGAAAACCCATCTCTCCCCAACTACGTGGGACTACGGGGTGAGGTGAGATTGCGTGTTAATGTATTGATTTGCTTTAATCTATTGTGTGACATGTATATTCTTATGACTAATAAATTTTAAGTAAATCTAGTATATCTCTGTGACAATAGTAGTGAACTCAGCATTTGCTGCAGCACAGTCTAGCACAGGCTTATTCTGAGCTTCTGTGAGGAGATGGATGACAATCAACTGTACCATTGTAATGATATGTGTTTTAGTCTCGTTTTAAGACGCATTGGTTTTACTGTAATGTCATGTTCATCATCGTCATCATTTTCAGTCTGTAATCGCCCACTGCTGAGCATAAGCCTCTCTTCGAGTACCCCACTTATCCCGGTCTCGTGCAAGTCATCCAGAAATGACCCGCGGTATTGTTTACGTCGTCAACCCATCGAGCTGGTGGACGACCAACGCTACTTTTTCCTATAAGTGGCCACCAATCCGTTAACGTTTTGGTCCACCTACCGTCACGCTGCCTGGCAATATGTCCTGCCCAACTCCATTTGAGTTTGGTTATGACTTCTCCGACATTACGCACCTTAAGTGCAACGTCGGATCTTAGTATTCCTGTAGGTTAATGCCGAGCATGGCGCGCTCCATGGCTCTGTGCCACCCTTACTTTATGCACAGCCTCCTTTGTAAGCGTCCATGTCAGCACGTTACGTCATTGTGGTCAGGACACACTGATTATAGAGACGAGTCTTTAGGCATTGTGGAACGTCAACGGATTTGAGGATGTCGTCTAACTTGTTGCATGCCGCCCAACCGAGCTGAATTCTCCTGGAGATCTCTTTGTTTTGATGCTCCTTGTCAAAGGATAGAATAGGTATAACCAAGATAAACGTCCTGCTCGACGGTCCCCAGTGACTCGTTTCCAACCGTTATAGTTGAATTCGAGTCGCAGGAAATGCTCGCCATGACCTTGGTCTTGGACATAATGACCTTAGTCTTGGACATATTCCCCCTGAGACCTACCTGCAAGGAAGCATGATAAAGGTCTTGGATCATATTTTGGAGCTCATGTTAAGGGGCTCCAAGCGCTTTTTGGCTAGTTTTGACGAGGTTTGAGTGGATATTCCTCCGTCAAAACTATAGATATATTTATGGTAAAAACAGTTATCGCTTCTTCAATTCTTTATCTACATTTGCACGAGAGTTTTCTTGAAAATAATGAATAGTTATTTTTTTATGATTTATTCAAACATGGTCCAAAAAAGCTCTCTTTTCGATATTAGTATGTTATTTATGCACTTTTATATATGAAATCTACATATAACTGTTCCTTATTGACTTCTTTAAAAACCCAAGAGAGATATTTATTTTTAACTCATTTTTACAAAAGTTACGTCCAAAAAACGGTTTTTTGGCCAGAAATTGCCAAAGTTTGGTGCCATATATCCCGAAAACTGTGAGTTTTGATGTAAATATAGGATACTAGTTTGGTAAACCACATTGTTCTTAATACGATACGCTATAAAAAACACGAAAAAACCGACAGTTACAGATCGAAGGTCATTGGGAGCTAGGAGCCCCTTAACATGTTTTTTTTCATCGTATGGCAAATCAGTGTTTTAAGAACCGTGAGACCTTCGAAAAGACAGTACAGTTGCAGGTGGCAATAAAAAAATACATGTTTTTAACCCCCGACGCAAAGAGAGGGGTGTTATAAGTTTAACGTGTCTGTGTATCTGTGTATATATCTGTCTGTGGTATCGTAGCTCCCAAACGGATGGACCGATTTGAATGCGGTTTTTTTTGTGCCAGATTATTTTATCCCGAGTGTTCTTAGCCATCTTTCATGAAAATCTGTTCAGCCGTCTTTGAGATATTGGACTTTGAAATGAAAATGTCGGGGGTTTTCTAAGTTGTAATTATTGACAAGTGTCTGAAGTGTTCAATAGAGCTACTTACCGAGCTCACAATCTTTGTATAGTGCCCTCGCGTACTGCACTGATGCGATAAAGCGCGTTCTGCTTGGCAAGTAAAATTTACAATAAAATACCCTTGCCTCTAAGACTGTCACCACTCAAGATATTTAAAAATAATTTATGTAAATTACTCATTGACAAATGTTATTATTCCTTGACAGGCTTTTTTGCGGACAAATTTAATTGAATTCTTTATATCATTGTAATGTTTAATTTTTTTTTTTTTAATATTATTTACGAATTTAATGTATATCCGGGACATAATGTAATTGTAATTTAAGCTTATTCTACTTATAAGTTTTAAGCATCGTGAATTTAAATGTCACGGTAGATTTAAAATTTGTATGCCTATCGGCGAAACATATCGCCACACTGTACCTTTTCCACCACCATCCTGTAACCTATGTTTACAAATAAATCACTTACTTACTCACTTAATAAGTAAATAAATAAGGCAGGCCGTATGCTTGTTTGCAACCGTTGTGGCCAAGTATAATTTCCCTCTTCGACGCACGCGCTCTTTCATGGAACGCTTTAGTTCACTTTATGAATGATATTGAGTAACGTGGCGTTCATCTATTATTTATATTGAAATAAATACAGTGTGAATGGTAGGTGAAAAAAGGGTTTCGTGCGGAACAAACAGCTCGGTGGGATGGGAGTGACAATCGGATCGGCTTAGACCGTCGAAGTTTACAACAATACGTGTATTAACGTCAGTATATTGACGTGCATAAAACGTCCGATGTATATCTAAGTACTTGAGATTATTTGAGTTGGCCGAACTGCATCAAAGTTGACTATTTAAAAAACAAATCTACCGTCCAGTTTTATAAAACGTAAAGTAAGTAAATTATTAGTTATTGTCTTTTCGGACCCAAATTTACGTACGTACTAAGGTGCAGCCATTTTTGGCGATTTGATACCCTTTTAGACAATATTGACCAAAAAATTCAAAACCTCTTAGTAACAATAATAAATATACATTTGGACGACCGCTCATGGACCCAGGCTTCCCTTCCCATAAGCTATGGTGGGCTGGGTATCCGAAAAATTTCCAGTGTTTCACTCCCCGCATATATATCTGTCCTCCGTACACAGCTCACTAGAACTTTCCTCCAAAATTTTAAAAACTCCGCCCCATCAAGTCAACATCCCCTTTATGTCTGAGGTCATAGAGGCTTGGATCACCGCTTGTCCTGCCTAGACACCCAAGTTCTCAACGACTGTGGGACGAGCCGCTCTGTAGACTGGTACGGGATAACTTGCATCAAACGGCATCCAGTCTCCCAGAGCGCGCTCGGCTCCTTGCCGTTGTTGAATGGGAATCCGGACAGTGGCTCCGAGCTTTGCCTTCCCCGCAAATTGGTACGCTTATGGACAACACCACATTCCGCCTTTCCGTCGCTCTCCGCCTGCGTTGCCCCACATCGCTGTCGCTGTGGTGACCGAGTCGACCAGCTCGGCCACCATGGTCTATCCTGCTGCAGAAGTGCAGGTCGTGCACCTCGACATGCGAGCCTAAACGATATCATCCGTCGGGCCCTAGCCAGCGCAGGAGCACCTGCCATCTTGAAGCCATCCGGTCTTGCCCGAAATTAAGGCAAGAGGCCCGACGGTATGACCCTCGTGCCATGGAAGATGGGACGGCCTTTAGTATGGGACGCGACATGTGCCGACACCCTAGCGCTCTCCCATCTCCGTGGCATCTCCGTTTACGTGGCAAACATGGACACGGCCTGCCTGATGATAAGCAGGCACTGTAGCCCATGGATGCTAGCTACTCCAGCGCGTTAAATGAACACATCATCCGCAGTGATGATTAAAAAAATAACTCTTCCGACACAACAACATAGATAAGGACCACCAAAACAGAAAAGACTTTCAATAAAAAAACCGAACACTGAATTCGGTTCATCCGTTTGGGAGCGACGATGCCGCAGACTGGCACACAGATACACATGTCAAACTTATAATAGGTACCCCTCGCTTTCGTAGGGGTTAAAAATCCTCATCATCATAATCATCATACAGGCCGAGAGAGGGGGAGGCCTATGTCCAGTGGACGGACATAGGCCTCCCCCAAAGAGTACCACAATGACCGCTGCACCACCGCGACTGACTCGTCAGTGAGCCTTGTCTAGGATTTACCCACGCTGTGCCTTCCGGTACGTGGTCGCCACTCGTAACCTTTCAACGGTCATCGGTTCTTCGTGCAGTGTGTTAAAAATCCTGAATGTTGACGGTTAACCCAGCGTTAAATCAACGCAGGAGGTTCCCGTGGAAATCAAAGTACTGCTAACCAACTTGTATTGTGGGAATACCTTGGCGGTTTGGCTTTGCGCCCTTCCATTTTCTATGGTGTCAAGTGCATTCATACCGTGGCACTTTCTATTCAGTTTTTGTACAGGTGAATGCAACCTGCGAGGTCGAGGCACGGGTACATTGTAACAACTGTACCACTTCCGCAATTGGTCGTAAAATAATTAAAAGCTTAAGCTAGCGAGCGAGACTGCTTCGTAGGTTTCTGTAGAAAGTGTTAGCGCTACAAATACAATTAAATTACTTTTCTCAAACATGCAATGAAATATTGACGTTGTGTTCTTCATAATGGGCGAAGTGTCACGTTTCGGGCGCAGCGAGACGAGAGACCCGTAATGGCATTTCACACAAAATTGGAGGCCTAGGCCGGCAAGATGGTCTTTTTTAATTTCCATTCCACAATTTGTGGCACAGGATGACGGCGTATATGTATTTCATTGTATGTTTGAGAAAAGCTAGGGGTATTGCTTTTCTCAAACATCTACCTCGACGTGAAAATTGGTTGCCAGCCACATAACCTATCCGACCTCGCTACGCTCGGCCGTCAACCCCTTACTTCCCGGCCTCTGTAGTAATGTTCTATAAATTACTTCATTGACTGAAATGTCAAATCCATCAACAAGTACGGCAATAATATAAGTTTAGATTAGAGAACTGCATGGCTAAAATCTGTCGGGATATTCCGGCGCACTAGCTGCTCGCGCGGCTTCGCTCGCTTATTGTAAATAACCCAGGCAACCCCGCGGCATAAATCATAGCCTATGTCAATCCAGAAAATCCATTCTATACACAGGTGAAATAATTTTTGAAATCGTTCCAGTGGTTCCGGAGATTTCCCGATACTTACAAACTTATATACTTACAATGCTACAGTCGCCATCAGATATATCGGAGCGGCCAAAGTGCTCACAAATATCTGAACACGTCTCTAATGTCTCCACAATAAAGACGTGTTCAGATATTTGTGAGCGCTTTGGCCGCTCCGATATATCTGATGGCGACTGTACAATACCACAGAATTTTCCTCTTTATAATCTGCTAGCTTCTGCCCGAGACTCCGTCCGCGTGGAACTCCTTTATATCGTTGCTCCCTACAAACTTTCACCCCCTATTTCACCCCTTTAGGAGATGATTTCCGGGATAAAAACTATCCTATGCCCTTTCCCGGGACTCAAACTATTTCTATACCACATTTCATCTAAATCGGTTCAGCGTTTAACGCGTGAAGATGTAGGTAACAGACAGACAGACAGACACACTTTTGGATGTATAATATTAGTACGGATACTAGCTGCCCGCTCGGCGTCGTCCGCGTATCCTACATGCAGGTGAAAGAATTTTGGAAATCGGATAAGAGGTTTCGGAGATTACCCATTACTTACAAACTTACGTACCTACTCGTTTATAAAGTTACAAAACTACAATCTCACAGGCTTTTCCTCTTTGTAATATTAGTATAGACGAGGATAGTGGTTTTCAGGGCTGTGAACGGGACAGCTATAGTGAAAATGCCCTTATAACCCGGTTACAATATCTGTGGACCTGGCGTCGATGACGTCACGTCGGCGCTCTGGTACGGTGCGCAAGGCGCGCGGGCGAGCGCGGGGCTTCACATTCCAGCGAGGTCCACAGATATTGTTACCGAGTTGTACATCCAATATTTGAAAGCTGTCATCCAAGTACAATTTATGTCATCATATGACATCATTGACGTTTATTGTACCGGGATGGCGGCTGTTAAAAAACCTACTTATAGCGAAGAATTTAGGCGTTTATAGGCTATTGTAACATCAGATTCCTTACTTTAAACAAATTAAGTCACTAAGACATAGTCTGGTCCTAGGGTTAAACTTAGACCGTAAGTAGGTATTCCATCATTAACTGTCCTGAATTTGCGCGGTTCTTTTATTTCTTGATCTTAATTCGAATATGAAATTCAAAGGTGTATGTGAAGTCCCCAACCCGCACTGGGCCAGCGTGGGGACTACTGCCTGGTCCCTCTCATCTATGAGAGTTGGTCACTGTGTGCTATTTGTTATTTTATTTTATTCGTATATTTTATGTAGGTGGAGATTGCTTTATAGATTTCAATTTCATCCTTCAATTTCAATTAGGTGTTTCGGACTAACGTGTCAGAACAAAACTAGCACGTGAAACTCATCAAAATCAATGCGAGATGTAGGTACGTTCCGGATTTACCCCCTGGTAAAATTATATAAGCTAAGCTTTTTACGATTTTGCTATCGTAGCGTAACTCCGAGGCATGACTATAATGTCCTTTTCAGCAAAAAGTGTAACATTATCCCCTATCAAACCTTTGCGTATCATCTTCAAAGGTGATACCTGCTTTGACCTTACAGAATAAATTGATTGGAAGACGTTAAACCTATTGTAAATCGTAGATAGGGGGTGCATAGAATAAAATGATTTGTCATGTTCTGTAAAAAATACAAACGCATTCCTTGTTATCATTCTTTGTTTACTACCTGCCGCTGTGAGCCGGGTAAATGGATTTTTTCCCACATTATGTGAAAAAATCTAATGATTCGACGAAGGCTTAGTCGAATCGCTTTAGATCAAAAAGTTAGTTTTGTCAAGGCGCAAGGTAAGATTCTTGATTTATTTCGTGTCATAAGTCGCATTAGTTGTATGTACTTTGCTTGCTTTTGGAAGTCATACAGCAGAATCGCAAGGAAAATGTTCAGAAAGTAACGAACGTAATCTATGTTTCGTTTTATTTTGTACATCGGTGACAAGATAGACAACAATGATATAGTTTCATAGATAACGAATAAAATTAAACTCAAAACGAATACATCGGAAAAATTTGCAATGCAGTATCAATTAGTGATGTCACATATCTACTATAGGCGAAAATTAACTATCAGATCTAGAAGTACCATCATACATAACCTGTTACCTATTCCTGAAACTGTACCTTATGGTTTGACGGATTGTTGGCATACAGCGCTCGAGCTCCCGACCTTGGCCGTAATGTTGTAGCTATTACAAACTCCCATAACCTTGACTGTCAGTAACATAGAAAAATATCCTTGATCATTAGGAACAGAAAGAAGAATTAGAGAATCTAAATCCGTTGTTACCTAACCTCACAACGTGACTAGCGCCACGACCCCAAATATGCGGCTCGTAACCTGCTGCCTCTCCTCACCTCACCACCACTCGCTAGTATAACCTGACACCGAGAGCCGTGACAACTACGCGTAATCGGATGTCAGCTAATACTGGTTCCGCTGAGGCGAGTTATCGGTCATAGCTAATACCGCCCCAGCCCCTATCGTCCACAACCCTGATTACAGGCCTCTGCTAACAGGTTCCGGCCACGCCCACCTGACCGTCAAATTAATATTTTTCCACACTAGGCGGTACCTGCGGATTCCTGCAAATCGGGCCCAAACAAAAACGCATAGCTCACGGTCTTCAGAATCGTATCCCGACTTTTTCATCGACATAAATACTGTTTTTTCAAGAACGTAACCGCTTTGGACCGACACGTCGTCGGGTCGGTTCTGGGAAGTAGAGTTGTCGCGGCGCCGGCACTGCCCGGCTAATAAATAAAAGGCTGCTTGGGAAATATTATGTTACGTCTCGGGGTGTTTTTTGGGCAGTGCGTGCGGCGACCACCGCGCATGCTCCTGCGCACTCGAGCCCGCGTAATGGGGCGGGTTTCGCCGGCGAAACAGGATAATCATCTAAGTTAATCGAACGAAATACTTTCGCATTCGTGAGCCTGTTTGATCGGTGTCGTGTCTCTGGTTTTTATGTAGAACCTTTTCAGGTGCTTGGTAGGGACGAGTGGGGTTCAGGATTACCGGATCAGACTTCATACACTGTGTGTAGGTAATATCAGGGCACGGCGGGATTAGATCAAATTAATGGCCTCTTAAGTTTTCTTCTCTGTTTTTCGTTCGTGGTGCAAACCATTACACTGTTTTCCCATTGTTAAGGCGAGGTATAGGGTCAGGGCAATCTCTGGAATTTTCGATTCCGATTTGTATCGAGCGAACTGCAATCGGTACACCCTTTACTCAGTGTACTAGTTCGATACTTCAACCAGTGAATGTACTAATTGGCTACACGACTAGAGCTTTTATTAGGTACATTCAGCACCATATACTTAGTTAGTAGCGGTTATATAGTAGCCAATCAGCGTGGGTAGGCCCCCACAAGGTGGGCTGATGACCTGGTAAAGGTCGCGGGAGTCCGCTGGATGCGGGTGGCGCAGGACCGGCCATTGTGGCACTCTTTGGGTGAGACCTATGTCCTTGTCCAGCAGTGGGCGTCGTTCGGCTGATATGATGATGATGAAAGTACCCAAATACTTCGGTGCGGTTATTACTATAAGAATAAGGGTGTGTTGCGATTTATTTGGCCACACTGACTGCTACTAACTATTAAGCCTGCTGTACACACTGGACCAACGTTGGCGCGTGAGCAGAAGGCAGCTATGCGTTAGAGGGAGAGGGTATAACTCGATCTCTTTCGTTTACATAGCTGCCTCCAGTTCACGCGCCAACGTTGGCCCAATGTGTATAGCCGGCATTAGATGGTGACTGTAGGCACATAAAGTTCGCGCTATAGAAAAGAGGACCGAAAAATTCTACCGATCGACCTGGCTCTATTGAGAGATCTGATTCCATACAATTCAACCTAGCTGAGCTAAGAAGCTGAGTGTCACTTGAAAAGAAACGTATCTACTCCAAGCAAAATACGGTTTTGAAAAACATTAATTTATAATAGCGTTTTTTTTGTTGATTTCATTTTAAAATGTTATTCTAAGATGATTAATTCAAGAATCCGACAAACTTTCCACCCGGAAGTAATTATGTAGATTTAAATGAAGCATGCATTGTCTTTTTTTGTACGATTTATCTTGAATATTATAGAGCAAATGTAAATGAACCAAAATAAAGACAAAAATGTTGATTAATATTTTTTCTGACTTTTCAGAAGCTAGTTAGTTTATCGTTTTTTTGATGTCTGAAATTTTGTCGGATTTTGTCGCTGGGTAACTATTTAATTGATAATATATCCGTTACACATTAAAAATAAGCTATTATAAATTATTTCCAAATTTGACTTTTTTTCCATACGAGTTGTCAGTTCATTGACTGGACTAATCTTCGTTCTGGCCAATTGACCTCGTGATGGAACCGCGGTCAATTTACTATTCATTCGCACGAAGTGGTTTGCTCTTCTTTCCTCATGAGAATCTGTAACTTGTTTTAAGCTCACCTCAACACTCACACACAAGTATATCTTGGCACCGCAGTCAGTAAAACAAAAATCGTCTTTTCAGTGGGCAGTAGTTAAGGGCTTATGTTTATATATAATATGTTTTTATCGCATAGAATTATAGAAGAGGCGATGCCGTTTATGCGGATTCAGAGTTCTACCAAAAATTAGGCTTTAAAGCGTTTAACTTTGGCAATGTCCACCGAAAAGACGCGCACCTAAATCTGACAATGACCCAGGTCGTTCGTGACAGGTGACCGGCGGGGTGCGCCGCATTAGCGCGTGGCGAATACCAGCCCTGCTGAGGAATGGAATTCGCTACCTTCGTCTGTACTCGTATTGTGTTCCCGGTCAGTAACAACCGCGGTTTTCAAATAAAAGTCTATAAGTAGACTAGTAGGTACCAACCAGTGAGCTAAATCAGTCAAGTTCATTAAAGAAATGCAGTAGAAGTTAAAAAAAAGAAGGCGCCCAAAAGTATAATTAGTTCAGTATACATAAGAACGAAATTACTTGGTATACAAACAAATGATAAACAACCAAACCAACATATTACATTTACATAGGTTTAAAAAAATACTAACTCGTTATTCTAAAGTTAAAATCAGCATCAACGTCATAGTTTCTGCTTCTCTAGAACAATCTAGAGAAGCAGAAAGCTGTTACTTTCTGATCTTTCAGACTTAGTTTTCCGAGACTACGGATTCGTCAAAAAAAGAAACATGTGAGTACCTATATGTTTTAAGTGTGGTAACTTCGGTTCATAATACAACTCTGAACCACTATGGATTGTCCCGATCTGGTATCGATAAATAACCGTTAATTAACTTAATCGTTTCCTTCAACTCCTCCAAAAAACCTGTACATTTTATTCCACAGGCGACATTACAAGAATTTTAATTACAGCCACAAATAATCTTTTCGTATTTAATTTGTAATTATTATACCGTATCAAAACATCCCCAAACCTATAAGATAAGGCGAGGTGTAATTGAAATATTTTTCAAGAAACCGTTTTTATTCACCACGATAATGGAAAGCCGAAGGCCCCACGACAATTAAGGGCGTGAATTGGAAATTATTACGTTCTATGGCACTCTTTGGGGGAGGCCTATGTCCAGCAGTGGACGTCTTTCGGCTAATGATGATGATGAAACACCGTTCTGACTAGATTAGGAAACAATAAGGACTAATTTTCGGATATAATATAATTCTTGACTATATGATTGTTTATCTGATTTAATCGATACATGATTGCTCAAAATTTCCTTATAAAAAAAAACACCAAAGTTGGGTGTTTATTTTCGTTTGTTATGTAAAATCTCACTTAAAACTATGAATAGCTACACACAAGTTAGGTATTTATCGAAATGTTACCAAAAAAGCCATTCCCGAAGAGCGTTTGCATCTCGTTTTCTCGTGGCTGGCACTGGCGCGGCCTGCGGTGTCATCAGCTGTCAAATTTATTATTGACCGCCGCGGCCAGGCCGCGCCAGGTTCTCGCAATCGCCTCGAATCAAGACATCCCCTTAAGAGAGTTAATACACTGCCGCGCCTCATATTAGCCGACGATCAAACGTGTTCATCTTTGGTGTCGATACGACCGACCACTTTTAAGATATAATTACAGAATACTTTTATTTGTGGTGTCCGATGGAACCACATTCCAATTTCTTCGGTCGAGCCTGGTCTGCCTGGTATACTCCTAAGTGGTTACCATCAAGTGGTTACCGCTGGTGAAATTTATTTCTATGGTAATTAATAATAATAAATAAATAAATAAATATTAGGGGACAATCTTACACAAATCGACCTAGTAAGCTCAATAAGGCTTGTGTTATTATGGGTAGGTATACTAGACGACGATATATTTAATAGATAGAAATACTTAAATACATAGAAAACATCCATGACTCAGAAACAAATATTCATGCTCATCACACAAATATTTGCCCTTACCGGGATTCGAACCCAGGACCTTCAGCTTCGTAGGCAGCGTCACTACCCACTAGACTAACCGGTCGTCAAACTTGTACTTTTAGGAGACGGACAAGGACTCGGTTGTGTTTTATGGTAACGACTGCGTATTATTAGATTGCCCAATTAGAAATGAAATAATGAACAAAGAACGAAAAAATAACGATTTTGTTCCCATACAAACAATACCGGTTTCCGATCCCTGGTTTTCCTTCACCGGAAAGTTAACGCTAAATATTCCGTTCATAAGTTCCTAGAAACTCATTGGTACGAGCCGGGATTCGAACCCACGACCGCCGCTTGACAGCCGCATGCCTGATCCACTGGGCTACAACCTACCTGAACAAATCGGCGATAAATACCAGGAATATCCCTCAGTGAGTAAAATTATTAAAACGTTATGTCAGCGAGAGCTGGCAGTGGCTGTGATCAGCACTTATTGGACAATTGTCGTGCGCCGGATGCCCGTCGCCCGCCGCATGCGCATGATTGATTAAAAAGCCGCAACTTATTCATCCACTATAAATAAAGTTGTTAATAGAGGGTAATTGGACCTTAAGGGGCTCCCGTCAAAAATCAACAAAATTTAGTAGTTTTCATTTCGACACTCGTCCTCGGTTTATTGAAGCTAGCTTTCCAGGTGCAGATATGGGAAAGTTTGATTCCTGTTTAACATTTTTGATATTGAATAACTTGAAAAATGTTAATACAGAATTAATTATCCATTTTTAAAGAGAGGTCGGTAAAAATACAAAACCCGACACTTCATCCTCATTAAAACTTTTATACACCCGAAACTCATACCTACTCATACATACTGAACTTACCTATAAATTTGATATGCGTTTTTATAATCTTACTACTTAACACAAAAGTTATGGCCAGAAAACCAGTTTATTGGCCTAAAATTGTTCAACTTTGATGCCAAATATCTCGAAAACAATTAACTTTGAAGTAAATATGGGATACTATATTGCTTAAAGCCGTTGTTGTTAATATAATAAGCTACAAATAAACATTAGAAAACTAAGGGATTAAGATCGAAGGTCATTGGCGTATGGGAGCCCCTTAATCCATCCGATAAACTCACACAAGGGTCTTACTCTTAGCCTACTCCACAAATAAACACCGCCGAGAGATTAAATCTGACTATTCAAACTTGTTGCAGTATTTGTGAGAATTTCTATAAATAACACAGTAAAAGTATATACAAGTTTATTTTTGAAATAACAGAAACTACACGTCACTATTAGCTCCTCAGGCCTGTAAACATTCTCACAGACGCACACAGGCGCGGGCGGCTGCGTGCACGCACGACAAAGGGTACGCTCCACGCACACAGCTGATCTCGCGGTGGATGTTCCATTCATAATTTTAACAACCACTCATTATGCTTCGGCTCCGCGGAGAACGAAATGGGAAACGTGGCCCTGAGGGAATTTAGGAAAAAAACAACTCGCGACCTCACAATTTGCGGCCTCTTTATGCGTTGATATTTGAACTGTAACGCTGTCTTGCTGTTTATCTTGCATGAGCGCTTTATTTTAAGAAAAACATGAGTGTATATGTTACTGCTAAACACTATACATAATGTATATAATAACACTATATAAAAACAGATCTAAATTACCAAAAACAGTTGAACTTATTAGTTATAATATAACGTGATAAATCGGTGATTGTTACATGCCTATTTACTAGAATTTATGTATATGAATGACCCATAAACAATGAGTCTTGACATCACGATATCGTAGCTTGTCATTCGTTAATATATCCTTAGAGCCTGCAATCTACTATGCCATAGTTACCTATCAGTATGAAATTTTAACGATGTTTTAAAAAAAACTAGTTTTTCTTTGCATAACGTTTTTGATATCACTTTAGGAACGTTATAATCGTAACATCGTGGTTTCTGATTAAATTAATAATCCGATCCGATTACTGTTTAACTATTCGCTCTTCAAGTCACACTCAGTAGGTTAGGTACCTACATTAGGTACTAGGCAGCGTAACGGATGTTCTACCTTTCTTGTTTTCCTTACCGCTCTTCGTGTGTGGCTTTTACAATGTGCTCGTATTTAATACAAAGAAGTGAGATCAACTCGTCTCAAGGTAAACGCTCAATATGCCCCTATTAAATGGTAGGTTCTCATTGTTTTTTTGTAAATCTAAAAATAGAAGCTCGTGCAATAAATAACTATGCCGTAGGTACCTACTCTAATTAGGGGAATAGCTGATCTGAGAGCCGATAGAGAGGTCAGACGTGCGAGTAAGTTTTAGTTTTTGTTAGGTATATATATACCATATCGACACAATTTATCATCACAGAACATTTAGAGCTAGCTTTTATTGTTTACTCGATAAGTAGTTTGTTACTATGTATATTTGTGGCTGTAAACAATGCCTGTCGATTTGTATTAAATATACGAATATCATTTCATTTCATTTATTCAACATTGCATTGTCATGTACATAATAAGGTGTTACAACCATTAGCCAGTTCACCCTGTAAGGGCATACAAAATACGGTTCTATTCTATTATTGCTAGTCCAATTGTAAGATAATATAATAAATTGACGTATCAGTAGGTAGTCTAATAACCTTTATGAATTAATTTAGGAACTCCAACATGGCAACGTCAACAAAACACCGTTACAATAATAATGGCTGATTGGATTGAATTTGTCTAATTGTTATAGTAAATATTTATTTAATGTTAATTAAAATAATTAATAATAAAGTGGTGGCAGCGATATGTCAAGTTACAAGTTAAAAATCCTATACTAATTCGGTGTCATAGGTATTTATCTAACATATTTATCTTCAAGAAATGAGTCTATGATAAGTATCTATGAATTAAAAATGATATAAACGCCGTATGTAAAAAGGACAATTATAAGAATTTGGTGCCTTGAATAAAAAAGAAGTATTTGTGTTTTGTTTACAACACCGCGACAATGACGGGCAGAAATATTAAGAAACATCTGTAAAACAGATACCAATCATCAGGAATTGGGCGATCCCTTAGAATAATCTCGCTATGCAGATAAGGAGCTCGATAAATATTCAGGACGTGCGTCTCATGGTTCATATAGCGACTGAGAAACTGCCCATTAAAATATGACAGGCCATCTACATTCCTGAACAACAAAGCCGTCCTACGATTAAAATAACACCTCCTTCGTAGAACGTATATCCATTTTACTTCACAAGAGTCCGTAACGTTTCCGCTGGGGTCCGATGATACCTTTTTTCCGAACGCTGTTGAAAAAAGCTGGCGTCCCATTAACAATAAGATCAAAACTAGCCGCGTTCGACAATGGCCGCCGAGCGCCAGCCTTCGACCGTTCGAGACTTACTTCCAAGAATTGCGCCCGGACAAAAAGTTTCGACTCATCCTGGGACTGGGAGTGTGAGAGTTGGCGAACTCGCACAGCCCTGAAATACCCTGGCTGCGCCACTCCAGTGGTACATGGCTACCATTGCACATACTCGTAAAGTAGGCACGCAATATGCCAATCCGTAAGCACAGCCCTGAGCCCTCAATGAAAAAGAGGTCAGTCTCCCATTCCATTCTATTTAGCATTCTAAACAACCTAGTGAACTACCTAAATTCTAAACAACCTAGTGAACTACCTAAATTCTAAACAACCTAGTGAACTACCTAAATTCTAAACAACCTAGTGAACTACCTAAATTCTAAACAACCTAGTGAACTACCTAAATTCACCTGTCTCAGCAGTTATTTAATCAAAACGACCTCAATTCTGTGACGCCAATTCAATAAAATAATGCAGTAATGACAGGTTAGCACTTGATATTTTACAATTCTATCGCAGCAAAAAAGTGCAACAATAGGATACGGTAACGTCATACGGGTATTATGCAATGCGGTTAGTCTCATTGTCGGTGGAGTGCAAAAAAGTTATAACAATAATACAAGAGCAATAATGTGATTTGGAACATCCATTAGGGCATGCCACCGGCGCGGCTCCCACGCTCGATTGTCCGCGATGGTTTCATTTCCTCGGATCAGCTGATGTATGGAACCAGGTTCAATAGTTTTTGACAAACCTTTGATTGTAAGGGCATGTTTAGATACAGCACAAAACACCGAGATTCATTCAGTGGCATCGCACTAGCGGAGGATCAAGTCTCATTAAGAGGAATACGAAAAAGGAGACACGAAATTCCAACTGACTATGCAAACACTTGTCGCGACTGGGTAAAAATTTATAACACAAATATCATATGGCGTGGCGGGCGGCGGGAATGCCGGTTTCGTCTCGGCTATCTTACCGTGCGCATACACTCTTCCAATGTTGTCGTGCTTTGTTTCCACACTCCTTTACTATTCACTTGCCTGGTAATTTAACGCCTATTTTGTTTATTTAGCGGCTAATTGAGCCTGCATTGCGTCGAGTTAAAAGGAGCGGGCGATATGCCAGTTGCTCCATAAAATTCTCATAAGTTATTAAAAAGGGTGACATCAGCACGATAAAATCGTGTTTACATGGTCGGGGTCCCTTGATGGCTGATGCACAAATTTACACATTATGTCATGGGATGCAGAACTCATTCATATTGGCTGCTGCCCGGCTCCGATTGCTTATCGCACCAATTGATCTATAAATAACACTAATTATTTCTAATAACTACAACCGGTCCAGTACAGATTTTATCGGTATCGATCTATCGATTAAGCAACAGATACCCTTTATTGGCGCTCCCTCTGTGCTATTTATTTACCTGTCAATTTCAATTCGCACAGGCGTTTAAGGTGTTGACTGACAGGGTAAAGTGGAACAGACACTATAATTGTGAGAAATATTATTACACCTACAGTTGTTACTAATACTAAGCCTGTGGGAATGTAGGCTAACAATCTACCAGTATACTTACTATAATGTCTATAATATATAATCCGAACCCAAGTTAAGAAGGTTCAAAAATACGACGAAGCGCTTCGAGAAAAGGTAGGTAGTGCCCTTGCGCTTCGCTTGGCTCGTCTTGGCGGGGGCACTCCCGTGCCCCCAGATTATACTTTCTTAACGAAACAAATTATTTATTTAAATATTTTGTTTCGTGTTGTTTTTTTTTAACGAGGAAGTTACCCCGATCATATTCTAAACGATATGATACAGACATAAAGCGATATGATGCAGTCTATAATATCATAAAGAGGTAGTCTGTGAGATTGTGGCTTTGTAAGTTTGTAGGTACGTAATGGGTAATCTCTGGAACTAGAGGACCGATTTCAAAAATTATTTCACCTGTGCATAGAATGGACTTTCTTGATGGAGATAGGCTGTTTTATCCCGCGGGCGCCTTTGAAATACGTGGGCACTATTTGACATCTAAGTGGACTGGGATTTGGCATGGGTACATATTTAAATTGAAAGGGCATGTCGTGCCGTTGATGGAACATGAATATAGGAACTATATAAATCAACAATTCAAATATTCCAAACGCAACCCCATAGGTACAGTTTAAGCTCGTAACAATAATCCCAATGGGCAATTGCTGGCTGTCTAAAGAAAGTAACAATTGGCAAATAAAAATGTTATTAAAATGTTTATTTAGGCAAAAACTTATTTAGTCTTGTCGGCAAGAAGGACAATAAAATTGCTTGCGAAGTGCAAAGAAAGTCAAGCATCAAGAATCAAACATTTATTCGCAACACAACTACAAAACAATGACAAAACAAAAGGCTAGAACGAATAGGGATATTGAATTAGTCAAATTAGCAACTTTTTATTAATCTTCACAATAGTAGTTACGAAGTTTATACAGAAATAATAACAAATGACGTTGAGATTTTCTGAGGTCAGACAGCGTCCATTTTTCGACCTTCATACTTTTTTTTTACTGTTGGCTATTTTGCTGTATTACTGTTGCACTCTTCTTGTCCTAAGCTGTTACTGAAACGCTATCCTTATCTTCCACCAATATAACTTCGAAGGAGCTTTTCACCGCATTATATACCCGGATCAAATACGCGAGATACGTAATCAATTGGACGGTTATTTCGTAACATTACATATGTATTAACAGGTTTGTAAATATGTACTTGTATGCTTGATAGTGATATCGACTTGCAACTTTGTCGCTTTTCATTTATCATTGTCAAACAACTTCCCACGATAAGTGCTTTAATTTACTTTTACGGTAAACATTTCGTACCTATACCAATGTATAGGTACGAAATGTGTATATGTATAGTTACTAGATACTAGCTTATGTTATGTTATAATAGGGGTGAAGATGCTAAATAATATAATCAATAATGATGACTTACGTATTTTCTTGAAAAAGGATGAATGCAGTAAAATGGAGAAAAAGCAACGCAAGGCAAGAGGTTAAATAATCACAAAGTTATGTAATATTTTGAGTTATTTGAATGGGATTTTATAGGCATATTTTTTTGCCTTCTTTCTTATGAAATAATAATAAATTTTGAGTCTACACCCCTATTATATTTGAAGCAATTTTAGTCGAGGACAGTGTTTTTCGACCCCGCGTAGCCTCTTGACGGGGGTGCTTTCACAGTAAATACGCTCTTTATCAGGATACCTACTCTATAAGGTACCTACTTATAACTGATAAGATGTGTCAGCAACACGTCCTACTTTATCTGTGATGAGATTTAACACGACATAGTAATTGATGGAATTTATTCCAGTTTCTAAAATTGCGAACGAGGCTATTCTAGGCCTGCCCTCATAAACAATCCGGTTTCGTGTTACATATTAAATGTAACGCAATAATCACATCATATTGTAGCCCTATTCCGCTTGACGAACCAATTGGATCCTTCATTTCCATAACAACTTATCTTAGTTTAACCGTGTCACTGACTTTCGCCGTTTTCGAAGTGAACTGTTAAATTGTGGCGAATTTAGGGCACGTGACCACTATTTGCAGTAAAGTATCACAATGATTGGTATCGTGATGCTCATTTATATTGCAATTAAGTCATTTCACACCCCATGCGGGCTGCTTCGTTACTTAACCGACAGTTATGTCATTTAGTTTCAATGTAATCTTAATCACCGAAATGAAACCAAAAAATAACAGTTTGTTTGAACGTTCCTCTATGCTACTTGTTATCAATGTTATTCATGTACCTATTGACGGTTGCCATTATGTAATTTACGTCACACCTGGCCATGATGCGAGTTTTACTGCACGCTGCGCGTACCGTAAAACTCGCATTGTGGCCAGGTGAAGACGTAAAATTGTGTACTCACCACGGGCAGTAAAAAAGAAAGCCCTCTATCGCATATTTACAACACTCGCCTGCGGCTCGGGTCTCAAATACCTGCGATTTCGGGCTTTCTTTCTTTTACAGCCCTTGGTAAGTAATGTACTATTATCGATGTAGGTAAAACACTGATCTCGCTAATGTTCCAGGGCCGCGACCCTTTATAAATTGTGCTACATAGTTATAGAAGGCAATATGTATCTACTTGTACCTCGTGGACAGCAAATATGAGCTAAAAATATCATTATCGTCCCTCTTTTCTGCGCGCTCCGTTTTGGTACCTAACTGACCCAGGGGGAAAACAAAAAGTGTTGAGATAAGACCGGTTGCCTCACGATGTTTTCCTTCACAGAAAAGCTACTGTTAAATATCAAATGATATTTACACGTTAGCGTATATAAGAGTTCCAAATGTCAACATTGTCAGCATATTGGCCAAAAGATGTCCACTGCTGAACAGACTTCCGAAGAGTGCCACAATGACCGGTCCTGCGCCACCCGCAATCAGCAAACTCATCCTGGGAGTCTGCTGATTGCGGGTGGCTTCATCAGGTCATCAGTCAACCATGTGACTCTCCACGCTGCGCCTTCTCGCCACTCGACAACCTTTCTCCAACGGCCATCGGTTCGTGGTTTAAAAATGTCATATCAATACAATGTCAATACGCCAAGTGAAACCGACTCGCTGACGTAGAAGCAGTTCGATAAGAGTCGGGACGGCGGCGAGACGTTTCCGGCTGACACAGCGATAAACTCCACCGAATATACATTTATTGTACAAACACTCTAATGACCTTGTTATACTATCAGTAAATCAACTTGGTGGAATGCGTAAGCTCACATATTGACGACACCGGTTTAGCCTAGCGGGTCCTGCGTACCTACGATGCAGGGCTGTCAGGCCCTGGGTTCGAAGTGTTCGAATCCCGGTATAATTGATACTATGTAAAATTATGTTGAGACTTCCGCGTTTCTGCAGCGCATAGTCGATGTTCGCCGAGGCGTGCACAGACGGCTTTGACGCCGTCTGGCGCAAGAAAACGGCCTCGCTGCTAGACAGGGTGCGCGGGAGTAGCAACAGCATCCTAAGCATGATAGCTAACAAGCTAGATTTTCCTCTGTTGTGGCAAATGGGTCAGAGGACTAAATCTCTTTTTTGTATAAATTATTAAGGAACTAACATTAGATTAAGTAAATACTAATAATGTTTTGGACCTTTGTTGTCTTTAAATAAATAAATAATAAAAATAAGCAGTGCCAATAAAGAAGAATCTAAAATCGCGCCCACTCGCGCCATCTCGGTCACACCATAATCCTTAATAATATTATAAATGCGAAAGTGTGTTTGTTTGTTTGTCCGTCTTTCACGTCGCAACGGAGAGTCGTATTGATGTGATTTATTGTATGGAGATAGTTTAGAAGCTGGTGAGTGACATAGGCTACTTTTTCCAGCGGGAAAACATCTAATTCCCACGGGACAATTCAATATGTTACATTTTCCTATAATCACGCGGGCGAAGCCGCGGGCATCAGCTAGTACTATTATATATAGGTGCTACTATATAGTCACACATGTTATTTATAGTAAACTAGCTTCTGCCCGCGACTCTGTCCGCGTGGAACTCGTTTATATCGCAGCTCCATACAAACTTTCACCCCCCCATTTCACCCCCTTAGGGGATGATTTCGGGGATAAAAACTATCCTATGTCCTTCCCCGGGACTCAAACTATCTCGATATCAAATTTCATCGCAATCGGTTCAGCGGTTTAAGCGTGAAGAGGTAACAGACAGACAGACAGACAGACAGACAGACAGACACACTTTCGCATTTATAATATTAGTATGGATGGATGCCACTATTTTATTCTATATTTTATTGGCGCGGCTTATACAGGGTGTTTTTCTGAATTTCCTTGAACTTCGGCATATTGCAGAGTCCATTCAGCAAAACAAAGTAGCATAATTAGTTTTTCAAAAAAAAAAAAAGTTTTTTTTTCGATTTTCATACAAAATAATTAAATTTAGCATTAACGGTTATTGTACAAGGGTCTTAAGTGAAAAGTTAGTGTCAAATGTGATAATGTTCAAATGACATCACATGACATGCACGTCAAAAAACCGTTTACACTGGTTAAAGTTGCATAACTGATTAAATTAAAATGTTGAATATCTTGCTAACAGTAAGAGTTAAGATACTGGTGTCTTGGAGAAATTACCTTTATTTGACCTAAGCTATGCCCCCTTTCAATTAACGGAAATTGGCGGGAACACGTTGTATAAGGACAAATATGTGTGTGATGAGCATGAATATTTCTATGGCATACCTTTATATATTTATTTAAATACTGCTCTTTGTAGTTCAGTGGCGAGGCGTGCATGGAACTCGATTTCCAATGGCTTGCGTTTTCTAAGATATCGAAGCCAATTGAGCGTCTTATTCTACATTTTTTTGACGTCAATTTAAACATAAACTCTTGACATTTTTGATTGAAAATTGTTATCATTCTATTTCTGACTTTTTGCTGTATAAATTTAATAATTCGATATGAAAGAGTTTACTCTTGACATTTTTATTCTATTTGCTGTAATAATTCAATATGACATGATTTCTGACATTATTAATAGATATATTTAAATTTATTTAGAAACATTGCTATAATCAAGAATTTGTACGCCGTCAGGCAGGGTATAGTGCTACATATAATTAATTATTTACCACCACTGTAATCAGATTGACATATACTCACAAATAAAACACTTTGAACGTTGAAGAACCAAAACAAGCTCCTTCTTGCAAAAGATACTGACAACACCCCACTGCTACAGTCGTCCGTTCATGTCTAAAAGTCTGAAAATTACTACGAAGCACTACGATTAAGTATTTAATTATAATACCATGGTTGACTCTACCGCGGACAAAAAAAGTGTATCGAATCAAGATAATAACTCGCATACCTGTGCATTCTACTTGACTGCGTATGTCTGTGTTGTGGGCTGTTTACACTGATTAGAGATTAGTGCGAGTTCATACATTTGCTGCAAGTGCGAATAGCTTTTGTATGGAGCATACACATTGATTAGTGATTAATTACATTGATTAGTGAATCGCACTAATGATGCGATGCACGAATGTTTAAACAGCCCATAAAGAATATACTAATTTGTTTCAAACATTTATGGCAGCACCGAGCTGATCCTGATGATGATGGAGACTGGAAATGGCCACAGCAACTCGAAAACTTCACAAGATAAACCCCAAGATACGTTTGGGCTCATTGGAACCCTCTTAACGAGCATGATTGTTTGTACGAAAAAGGTCAATCGCCAATTAAAGTTTGTTCTAAAATGGTAGGTAATGTAACTACCCGTAATACTGGCTTTTAATATTGGCTATCTGCAATTCTGCAGATCATAGAACCCAGGACGTTCTATGATCTGTTCTAAAGCTGGTCAGTCTATTTTCAGAGATCTGTGGATCACGGTTTACAAAGAGTTTGCCATTGTTTATGACTTCATTTCTGAATGAAAAGCATTTTTTAAGTGTCCAAGCAAATTGGGGGTGCTATACAGCGCCAACGTGTCGAAATATTGTCTTGTGACCAATAACAAAGTGTTTCTCGGGAGTGACAATTGAACATCGCGGGACGCGTGAAAGAATAGCACAGACACAATAGAGGGTCTGGCGCCAGAGCGTCGGCGCACAACATAACGGAAAATTATTTAAAACCAGTCATTACAACTTGAACCGTCCTAGTTAGATCGTAAGGTTAATATTTGAATGGTAAATCTCAACTATGCGTATTGTTCTGCAGGTAGACCACCACTTACCGTCATTACAGGATAAATAACAAGTGAAACGCGCAGGAAGCGATATTATCTGTTGATTTTGACAGTAATCCAGGAATAACACTTCGCCCCACGTACAATTAGGCGGTTTAGAAATTAGGGATAGAATGGCACAGGTAGTTGTTGACTCATTGCAACGTAAATAGCACCGACTTCTATTCTTAGAGAATTCTCTATAAGTAGTAATCTCGTTTTGGGTTTTTACTAAATGAGAAACTGCCACTATGCTCCGTGATTAGGACGGTTGTATTCATAGTTCCCAAGGATACAGTGTTAAGAAATGGACCTGCATTTGACTCTAGCTGTCAGCACAACGAATCCTCAAATCTGTAAAAGGTTGGCAACGCGCATGCGCTGCGGTGTATGGTTACCATCGAACAGGTCTTTCATTTACCATTTTCATATCGTTACTTCAATTTTTGGTTCGGAAAAGACCCATTGTATGGCGATTCTCCCACTGCACCGCGTCCCGCCGCGGTGCGCAGAGCGGCAGATTTATTACACGCGCGTTCACGCGCATTGCCGCGTCGGCGCAGTGTGTTGTACTAGGCGTGTTTTCTATATAAATTGAGATTCTTGCATACAATGGTAAAATCTGCCGCTCCGCGCCCCGCGGCGGGACGCGGTGCAGTGGGAGAATCGCCTAAGTATAGCAAGCAAGTGTGTGTATACTTATCAATAAAAGTCACACATTCGATTGGCTCAGTGTGCGGCCACACTAATAAAAAACCAGTGTAACCCCAAATTCTGCATAAGGATTGCATCCACAAAATATGTTTCCGAAAAAAAGCTTCCGGCCGGCAATGTGGAAACGAAATATTGCGTTTCGGCGAATCGGTTTGGTTCATAAAAGGGTCATTCTCCGAAAATCTTTAATGAATGACCCGAGTCGGTCTTTGCGGAGTAAGACAATGTAATGTATCGGTGCTCCATGTGCTGCTGCGGGCGGCCCGCTGCTGGCGGACGCATAAGCGTAAGCGATTTAGAGTAGACAGATGATAAGTTATAATGTAATCTATTTATCTATGGGACAAAACAAGATAACTCTGAATAAAGCTATAAAAAAATACATTGATAATTTTATTTTAATCAATTACATGCCTATAATACTATAGCGAATATACGTACATTCGTGTGATGTTAAATTTGTACACATTTACGCCACCATTTTACAACACGAGAAATAAAGATTTGTTACGGTAGACCGTTATTAATTAGCATAATTAATTACCTAGCTCTATGCATTTACAAATCAGTCAGATAAGAAAATTGTGTTGTAAATAACTCTTTTTACGAACTATTCCTTCCTATTATTGAATATCGACGATGAAGTCTGAGCGGCTACTATGAAACGCTTCGTTCCTTCGTTCGTCTATCTCGGACTACTACTACTTCGATTTAGTAGTTTCGCTATCGCCGTTCGCTCGCAGTGGCGCTGCACTGTCACCATATGCGTTTACGCGCTCATTCATTCGTGCTATTAATGGTTCCATTCAGCAGCATTGTCTTGCACATGCGCCGGAAACGCATCGCCACGCCACCCGCCCCCAGCAGACAAATTAGCAGGAACGAGCCTTAAGGGTGAGTCCACCAGAGCTGTGCGATTTTGCGAGCGGTGAGCGAGGAAAATACGCTATTTAGCAAGCGATACGCGAGCTATTAGCCGTTGACGGGCGTTTGCCGCGTTTGTTTCGATATATACACGTTTATAAAACGCGGTGCATAGGCCCTAAGGCCACAGTCTGGACGCGAGCGAGCAGCGGGGAGACAGTGGCATTTGATACACTACGAGTAGATCGAATTCAATCTATGAACCCGCTCGCCGCCCCGCTGCCCGCTTGTCTCCAAATCGCAGCCCAACACATTCAGTGCCAACGATTTCCTAACGCTACGCTCGCAGCCGATAACAAGCGAAAACCATATGTAGACGAATACGAGCAGAGCCACTTAGCAGGTTCCAGTCACTGAAAGAGTTCAGCTTTTTTTCCACAGTAAAACAAATTCCGTCGCTCAACTCAAATTTGTCTCACGCCTCGCTTTTTCACGTTGGTGGACAAATCTCACCCCTAAAACTACACTGTACATCCCAAAAAATAGCCTTAGCTAGAGCTCCTGAGAATGTGCTGTATTGAGAGTGTATTTGTGTATATTATATTTGTATCTAGCTGTCAACACAACGTGTCCTCAAATGAATGAGGGTCGACAGCGCGCTTGTGATTGTTCTGGTGTCGCAAGCGTCCATAGACTTAATCACCAGGCGGGCCGTATGCTTGTTTGCCACCGTCGTAGTATTTAAAAAAACGATGTAATTTAATACGCGATCATTAAAAGCTCATCTATCGTGCTACGAAATCCGTAGCTGTCGTAGCGTTTTACTACGAAAATGAGGCTGCAGCAGGCCTGTCCGGCTTCGGCTGAACTCGGCTCTCGCACACCTCCGAGGTGCAAACTCACCCGGACGCGGCCGACGCCGCCGGACAGTGACACTGTCGCTCGCACAGTCGTTCAGCCGTATTCTGTAACTTGTTTTAAGCTCACCTCAACGCTCACTCACAAATATATCTTGACACCGCGATGCGTAGTAACTAAGCGTAGGTAGACGTCTAGTTTCGTGACGGGTGACCGGCGGGGTGACAATAACAGCCCGGCTGTTATTCGCTACGGGCTAATGCGACTCACCCGCCGGTTACCCGTCACGAAACTAGACCTCTACCTCTACCAAAGATATATTTGTGGGTGAGCGTTGAGGTGAGCTTAAAACAAGTTACAGAATAGGGGGACAGGCCGCTAGAGCTCCCAAGGATAGGCTATGTTGAGTGTGTTGAGAGTTAGGGACGTGCATTTGTCACATAACACAACGAAGGAGGTATATACATTTGTTTTTTTTAACAGCCGATATTTGACAGCCGTCATCCCGGTACAATAAACGTCAATCATGTGATATGATTTATTTATTTAATCGTGTGGCGTATAAGTTGTAGGCTTATACATCCAGACCCCGTATCATGGTCGGCCTTATCACGCGATAAGTGACAAGATAAGAGCGTCGTCTCGTTTTATCGAACAGCTACAGCCCCCAGGTCGCAACAGCCAGTCGATCGCGTCAGATCTTCAGTTAGTGTAGAGGTCCTCGGGGTCGCCTTTATAGTGTCGCTTAGGGCAGCGCTCCACAATGTACTGAGTGGTTTGATCTTCAAGCCCGCAGTCACAAATAGGACTTGCTCCATCCCCATTTGTGCAACAGGTAATTGCAACTGCCGTGACCCGTACGGATGAGATATGATGATATACATTTTACTGGGATGACGGCTGTCAAATATTGAATGTAAGGGCGTTTCCACTATATATACTATATACTCGCAGTGTGTACGGTGACCCATTAATGGCCGGTTCCAATAATCAATCCACCGATAGTTTTCCTTACCAACAGTTACATTTTGACACATTTTCTACGGGTAATCTGTCAAAATGGAACTGCCGGTAAGGAAAACTATCGGTGGATTGATTATTGGCACCGGCCATAAGTTATCCTGGCAGTCAGTTTGCTAGATTGTCCGTAAAATATCACAATCATGAGATATGATGATATCAACGAATCGTCAAATCAAGACGGCAACGCGCTGACAAACGCAAATAGAATACTATGTCTGCTTACCGTGAGCAACGCCAAATGATTGTTTGTCACCGACATTGTATAAAAAACCGGCCATGTGCGAGTCGGACTCGCGCACGAAGGGTTCCGTACCGTTATCTATAAAAACGGCCAAAAAAAACAAATTTGTTGTTTGGGAGCCCCCTTAAACATTTATTTTATTCTGTTTTTTAGTATTTGTTGTTATAGCGGCAACAGAAATACATCACCTGTGAAAATTTCAACTTTCTAACTATCACGGTTCATGAGATACAGCCTGGTGACAGACAGACGGACGGACGGACGGAGCCTTAGTAATAGGGTTCCGTTTTTACCCTTTGGGTACGGAACTCTAAAAAGATAAATAAATAAAGCGATACTTCCATATTTCCACGTATTGAACATGCACGTACAAATTAAATTAACATTTGAAACCTTAACTTATAAATATACAGAAGTTTATTTGTCGGACAAAGCAAAATCACTGAGCATAGCAATTAACGTAAATTATAGAAAAACAGCATACACACAATTTATAAGAATTATAAGAAGACACGCGTAAATAGAAAAGGCAATTAAAATTAATGAACTACCATAAAGCATTGCTTGCGTTAACGTTCGTTGGGTACATACAATACAACATATACACACTATTTTGGTGGTGTAATTATTAACAGACATTCAAAAATAGAGGAGGTAGGTATCAGCTAGCTATCCTCCTGCAATACGAAATGGCATTGTTTGAATTAACTAGTGTAAGAAATAGAGTTTAATTTATGACGACCGGTTTAGCCTAGTTGGTAGGACCCCGCCTGCGAAGCTAGAGGTCCCGGGTTCGAATCCCGGTAAGGGTATCTGTGAATCCCGGTATTTGTGTGATGACCACGAATATTTGTTCCCTCAGGAACTCATCATGATGTTTTCTATGTATTTAAATATTTATTTATGTATATATTTGTTAAACGTCATCTACTACCCATAGTACAAGCTTTGCTTAGTTTGGGACTAGGTCGATTTGTGAAAGATTGTCCGCAAATGTTTATTTATTTATTTTTATTGTTTTGTAGATAAAAGAAATGCAACTGTGTGCCAATTGAGAATTATTAAAATTATTTTAAGCTAAATAAGTCCATTCATTCAGGCTATGGCCCCACAGGTCGGTCCCGTGGAAACTAAAACAAATAGCGAAGTTTTCAGTAATATTATTCGAACGAGCGAGCGAAGCGAACGAAGTTCTATGCTTCAGCTCAAAAACTTGTCTGTCCGTCTGTTCACTACAGTCGCACTTCTCAACCGATTCTCGTGTCATTTTGTGAGCATGTTCAATAATTACATAGTATAATTTGTCAAATTAGTTTCACACAATTAAAAAAAAATGTTTTTGGAAAAATTACGGGCTCGGGAGTTCACAGAGCCACTAGTAATATCAGTATATTGTGTTATAGTTCCAACTTGTATGCCAAACGATTAAATAAAACATAAAAGCGTTGATTAATTTCAGGACTGTTTTCAATTAGGGAACTCAGGGTCAGATTTTGTCTTTCAAAATCTGATATTTCCCCAGCATTGTAGAATAAGAATATCCCAAGTTCGTTTGATCTATACCCAGCATAATACGAGTGGGTCTAATTAGTTTATTAGAATGAATCTTTTTTTACACTTATAATTTTTCAAATTTAATCCGCCTGGGATATGGCGTTTAAGACGAATTAAATGTACCAATTTGAATCTCCTTAGGCACCTTTACTTATAGAATTTTGCCATCGGTAAAATAACCGCAAGTAGGTACAAAGTGCTGCCGCAGGTTAATAGGTCGCTCAGGATAAAGGCGCCGCTCTTGCCGGGAGGCTTTCAAGCATGCGGCCTTACTCATAGGCTCTACTGATAATTTGATAATTGACTTGTCTGAGAGCTGCCCGCGACCGCCTCGCACCCCTTCCATAAATATTTTCCGATAAAATTATTATGCGTTCTAAAAAATGCCATGAGGCCGATTCTCGGAACCTCCAACCCAGGGCGGTTTATACAAAGCTCTAGAGAGAGATGAAATTACGTGTCAAGCCTCGTGTTTAACAGGGACAACTTGAATGGAATGAGGTTCAGCGCAGCGACGGGGCGAACTGTGAGAATTACAAGGAATGGATTTATTTATTGGGCCGCGTTGTTCCGTTATGAACGACGTTAGTAAATAAATAAATACGGCCTTTATCGGCCGCCAGGATGTTTAACCTTGCCCAGGGATGCACAATGGAACGCTAAAAAGTTACATCCGCAAGGACCGCTATATGACACTCGCTTAGAAATACCAGAGTAGCCAACTAGAGTAGTGATCGTTCAATTGAAAAGACAGCGCCACTACTCGTTGCGTACTAACTATTTTTTTTTAAGGAGACAACACAGAAACGTACATGACGTTAAAACATACAAATTCAAAAATTCGATATAAATACAGATGCTTCCATACACGTATCTCACAAAGAACTCAATAAGAAAATTAAATACTACTATACCTTTACAAGTTTGTGCACAAGTTACTAAGAATTCACATGAACAGGTGTAGGTGCAAATTATTGAAAACTAGATACTAACAGGTGAACGTTGTTACAGTACCAATTATTTATTTATTTCTTGATCAAGAGATTTGAAATAAAAGATTAAGAGGAATAAGAGATCTGAAGTGGGCGCGAGATTTTAAGATAAGGTCGATGTCATTGAAATGTCTATTGTAGTGGTTACACAGTCTATACATATATGGGTGCACGTTTTCCGGCGTTGGTCTTAGTTTTAGGGAGATTGAAAAGGTGTTTGGACCTTGTTGATGTTCTATTTAATAATTTAAGTAAGGCAACGGCGTCTCCGACGCGCTTCATCGAGGATTGAAAGACCTGTTATGGACGAATTATCTGATGGTATTTCCAATCCCAATGAAATATTAGAGAGTTGGCACAGCGAAATGTCTTCTCGCTTATCGTTGGATTGGAGCAGTGCGACTAGGTAGTAGGTACCCCCACATTAAAGGAGACCGCAGTCATAATAACTCCACTAGTTGCTCTGTAGGCTTATGGTGTCGTTTGTGGTGGCGAGTGAAGTCACTAGATCTCCTGAATGTTGAGAGTGAGGGGTCTACACTTATTTATCTGTCAACACAACAATAAAGGGTCGGAAATGCGCTTCTGATTTTGCCGGGGTCGAAATAGTCCAAAGACTACGCTCTGCAGCTCAGATCGTATGCATGGTTGCCACCATCATCGTATAATAAAAATAATAAAATTGAATGTACACCAACTTGATACACAAAGAAGTACCTCGCGTGAACAAAGCATTTGCAAAAGTCGCTTTTCTCGCAGAGCGTTGACCTGCGACTGAAAGGCGACAGAAAATGAAGACTTCATCTATTTGCCCGACAGCGCCGGCCTAGTGCTAATTACGAGATGACGAGCAGCCGCGACATTTTTGCCGCATTACGCACTAACTGGAACTGTTTCCATTGCTCCGACTGACATAGATTCAGTCACGCACATTTATACTTGTGATGGGTTCAAACGGTACAGATTTACCACACGCTAACCACTCCACTGCGCTAGAACACTTGTTGCTTTGTGATGTAAGTATTTGGTGGTCGCCAGAACTCCCGAGGATCTGTTGAGAGTGATAGACCTATACTTCTCTTTCTAGATGGTGTATCTCTGTCGGAACTTACTTGTGACTCCTCTAAAGTTGCAGGCTTTCCAAGGCCACGGTGTCTGCCTTCCATCAGGCATGCCGTATGCTTGTCTTGGTATTAACAAAAACTATGCTAATAAATGGAATGGGTTACTTTGTGCAAAGGAGATGTAGGTACAACGTTGGACACAGCTTAGCAACTATATAACTTGCCACATTCTAAATATTGGTCGAAACTAGGCTTTTACTAAAGTACCTAATTCAGTGGGTTAATTTTGACCATGAAGTCTGCACGATAATACATATGGTCGATTCTATGGATTTTCCTTGAAATACCACTAACAGCAGCTAACTCCCAAGGACTGCGTTGTAGGTTTCTCTAATCCCATGTTTATTTCCGATTGCACAGATAAAAGTATTAATAATTCATGAGCTACTTATATGCGGTGCATGTAGCTAATCCAATTATGAATCGTGTAAGACGTCAAAATAATGTTGTTACATACATTATCGTGCCATCGCGGTGTCGTCTGACAAATGTGGTCACACACTACTTAGTTCGCGGTTCAGAGCATTTGATAATTCTCAGTTGAAGAAACTAAAACGGCACAACGAGTAGGTCGTAAATAAAGCTATTACTTGTGTCATATATATGTGACTCACCTAAATTGTCTGCTGAAACTTGAATGAACTCTCGCTGAACCAATATGGTTACCCAATCAGATTGTAACTCTATATCGCTTAATGGGACTGATTTGGGGTCACATAACCTTTTATTGAAATGATGTGTTCTTGCGAAATGGTAGTCAATCAACGCTTCCGTTCTACATTAATTATGAATAGTCGAACGAGCGAGCGAAGCGAACGAAGTTCTATGCTTTAGCTTAAGCCAACATTCGTTCATGTCCGGATGCCCCGCTGTTCGGCTGTTCTCCTCTACGGTCGTATTTCTCAACGGATTCTCATGAAATTTTGTGAGAAGGTTCAATTATTAAATCATAAGTTTTTTTTTTAATTCAGGTTCACGATTTCTACAGCTCACATGGGATCGCCCTAATACAACGCGACGACGCGATTGTCGCAGGTTCGCGCGAATTTTACTCGCGCGAACGCGCCATCAAACATACTGGACTCGAATAGGTGTCCTAAATTGACATCGCATGTTCGCGCGATAGGACGCTCGCTCCTACAGAGCCACTAGAAATAGTCATGTTTAGTACCTATTCACTAACTCTTGTTCTTCTTCGCGGAGAACTAGCGAATAGTACTTCCATAGAAACGAATGGATCCACATTTCACCCTCTTATGGGATGATTATCAGATAACACAAGAGATAATTTACACATTTCATCTTCACAATAAAATTCAATGTTATCTTTTTCTCAGCAATCAGATGCGTAATTAATTAGTTACAGAACAATTTAGTGGTTGTTAAAAGATCGTAGTCAGTAGACGGAGCAATCAATTTGGGTTGGAGGCGCAAAGTGCGGCCCGATGCGACCCGGCATTCCTCAGAGGTAATAGAGGATGCATAGTGTGGCGTGCGCTTTTCGAGTCTGACTCTAGTCGTCGTTCTAACGCGATTCCGGAAAGCATTTTTGTCGTATGTCTAATATGGTTTTGGTTCAAGTATTCCCTGTTTCGAAAGCTAGGTGTAGCGCGACGCTCTGATGAGGGTGAGATAGGATTGGAATTAAACAGTTAGTTGCAACATTTTCGGTGGATCTCGGTATGTATGTATTTATTCTTGTTCGTCGCATCCTGATCCTGACCTGACTGACCCTTGACGAAAATACACGATGTCGTCGCTTTGCGCAATATTGCTTTAGAATTAAGTAGGTAATGAATTTACAGTAATGACCCAAGAATATCTTTCGTACAAGTTCTTTTACATGCTATATAGAATTAAGCACGTAGATACTGGTATCGTTAGAAAAATATTCGTGCGCTATATACGTCCCATCAAAAATATCCCCCGTTTCACCAGGTCGCATTTTAAATATCTATTTACATGCAAACCTAAACTAAACATATCCTTCCACTCATATTGTCCCTGTCCATACCCACATGCCTTGTTTTTTTGGTGAAATTTAACCGTTGTTTATGTAGAGACATTGAGTCTATTACGTTAATATTTTTAGGAAAGAGTTTTTTCCCCATGTGAGGAGGCCGTGAGAATAGATGGCGTGCAGTCAATGCGTCTCATTAGGTGAGCATTAGGTAAACAGGGGGTATTAGTGTGTTTGTTTCAATTTTTCAACCCGCATAGTCTAAACTAAACGTATGGTAACGTGAGATCTACGACCACGTATAACTATTTATAAGGGTGGATTGGTCGTAATTTTAGCAGCGATATCAGACCCCGTATCATGGTCGGCCTTATCACGCGATAAGTGACAAGATAGAGCGTCCGTCTCGTTCCATCGAACGATGTCAGCCAGTGACGAACGCTCTATCTTGTCACTTATCGCGTGATAAGGCCGACCATGATACGGGCTCAGGAAGGTTGTCACTCGATATGATACAGAGAAAGAATATAATGGAAAAATAAACCATCTTCGTCTGTAGCCCCCGACAGGATAAGGGTATTTAAGGTCAAGGGTATTGTCACTGTTGGCAGGACGTTTTCTTTAATAAGTTTCTGTCAAAAATGTCCTTTTTGGTTCAAGCTTTTATTGCCAAATGTACTTTTCTGAATGCCATCATTGGTAGGCGGGAGTAGTTGACTACTCGTTGAGACGATTCTAACGAGCCCAAACGTAACGGAGTTACGTCTGTCCTGAATTCCCATGGGCACCTTCTGTCTCCATCATCAGATCAGCTCGATGGTACCATGGTATTGAATTGTGATTTATGATTGAACTCCTAATTCGCATATACGGCGAAGCGTCTCCTCTCATATAATTATATGCGATAAAACACGTACCTAACGATTGACCATAGGGAAGACTACTTTAGTTTTTTGACTCTGTATGGCCTGCACAGGCACACTCTGCCTAAAGAGAATATGGCACCCAAAGACCCTATTGCCAGGAACTATTATATAGTATGTAAATATAGAGCGACATAATAAAGTAGAACACCGGAAAATGCGGGCCACTATTTAATTTGTAGTCGGTGCCGGTTCCCAGAGCGGTATCTAATCAGATGTACAGTTTACACGGCGTAACGATTGCTGTCAACATTCACAAGACATATCTCTCTATTATGAGCTACTCCTAGTGTAACTTGACTCTGGATTTCTTAACAGATATACGTAGGAGGAAGGACAGACTTACATTGGTCTAGCCTGTGGAGTTGTTGTGAATAATGCTGGCGATGACGTCTCACGCTCTCAAGCTTACTGTCTAAATTAAATATTTATTAAAAAAGAGCTTGCTTCCTTCAGATAAGGCGCTTCTCACGAACTGGGTGTCCTTACCTTAGGAATGAACTGCGGAAACTTGACTCGCGATTGTTTTAGGGTTGATTTGGTTTGGGAAAGGGTGCTGTGTCGCAGTGTGCCGCTGAGGTTTGCATTTAGGTACTTTTTGAATGTCAAAGATGCCAAACTCTTTGCATACCAAATAAGCACAGAAGAAACAATAAACCCTCGAAATGCCGCTGATCAGGAGAGGAGTTAAATAGCGAGGATGGCACCATCGCGCCTTAGGGTACTTGGCTATGGACATAGTATGTAAGATTTATTTATTTATTTATTATTTTGACATGTAAAATTTTATATTTTATCAATGAGTATGAGTATCTGTGGCGTATAGCCACCATAAATATATATGCGAGGGTAGCAGCTGTGCTGTGGCGAACCGACAGCTCGAGTGAGTCGCCGGCTAGCTGTCGGTGAGCGAGGTCACGTCTGTGCGCCTGAGCTAATAGCATCCAATGGTTGTTTTATTTATACGAGTATACCCTGAGAGACCCAAGGTGAAACGTCACAGTATCCAAGCTGTGCTAGAGAGCGGAGCGGCGTGCGAGGAAAAGTCACCAATTGAGGGTATAGTTACCTAAATAGTGAGGATAGCACCAACGCGTCTTAGGGTGAGTAATTATATTGAGTATCCACCAGAGGTGTGATGTAGCGGAAAATCCACTAATAGCATTGATTGCATCACTCACGCATCGCTACCTATTGTCAATGATGTACCTTATATAAAAAAGGAGGTAGGTATAAGCGATCCAAAAGTGGCACACTAAAACTGAATCAATTGCACCAACTTGCCTCAGTTTCGCGTCGTCAATGGAAACGTATGCTGCCAGATTTTGGCGGACGACCGCTTTAAGCCTAGTTGGTTGCCTATGAAGCATGAGGTCACGGGTTCGAATCCCGGTAAGGACATTTGTTAGTGATAAGCAATAAAATCTTTAAAAATATTTTTTTGGCGTACCTACACCTAAAGTGGGGATGTACATTTTTTTTCTCGTTAAAGCCAGTGTGGGTTATCGTTGTATAGCTTGTTCAATATTATGGCATTATGGGTTTCTTAAAACGATTTTGCAAATTAGTGATTTCCTTGCCACCCAAATTTTTGTTTGAGTCGTGTGTGCCGGCTAAATGGCTGCTACTGGGAATGTGAAAAAAATCGTGGCAGTAGGTAAGTATAATGAATTTAAAAGGAAAACTATCACGGCTAAGTAGCCATAACTAGTTACCGAGTAATAGTCGACCAACTTTAGAAAGGCCAACTTTCGTACAAATTCGGCCGACGCAACCATTTAGTTGGCGCGCGCGTGTCGATGTAAACTAATTGTAAGAAAGACAGGCAACTACGGAACCCTACACTGCGCGTGGCCCGACCAGCACTTGGCTGATTTTTTTTTATATTACGTCATTGCCTATTGGTATATTTTTTCTCGCTCACCGCTCAGCTACCTCGCAGTTCGCACATTCCTGGTGGATGCCCATTTTTAATAATTCGTGTACCCAATTAGCGTGAGTATTTAAATAAAAATTAACTCGGTGTCAGTTTTGTGACGACAATTAAGCATTCAGTATGTATAAAAAATAACTTTTTCTTCTTAATTTATAAATGATATGCATTTACACGTTATTAAAATGTGAATCAAGTTCATTTTCACATCATTTGTATGTTTAACTTTCGTCACAAAACTGACACTGACTTAATTTTCATTTAACAACTCACGCTAATTGGGTACACGAATTATAGAAAATGCTCGGATACTAACGCTTAAATTCTTTAGAAAGGCGGTGAAGGTGGTTTGTTCATGACGGAGATAAGTACAAACCTTACGCACGGGCGCGGGGTGGTCGCGGGTGCGTTGCCGCAGTTATGCGCACTGTCAACACTACTCACAGCACACAGTTTTTTGTCCGCACATGTGGCAGACCGCCCAGACAACCCCTCCAAATATTTGCCTTCAATTCCGAAACGCTTAGAGCCTCTCCTACAAATCAATGAAACGGGTGAGCGGAACAGGTCAATCTGGTTTGGGGAAGGTTCGATTTGTTGTCGTTGAGTCTAGGCGTTGAAGGTGTAATAACAAGTTGAAATACCACTTTGTCGTGATTTCACCGTCCACGGATACGTCTGGGAGGACGTGATCGTCATCAACATCGACATTGAAAATGCGTGACAATACGGTAGTTGAAGTAAAATAAATTATTCTAACATATCATAACCAATAAACAAAAAAATATGCGTCAACATTTTTTTATTATTTTAAATATGTAGGTGTAACATGATTAACATGAAGATCAAAAAGTGCCAGCTGAATGACCGTAGGAAATCATGACGTCACTTGTTCCTATTTCCTTCCTGCTCAAAATACGCTGACGGACCGAAAACGCAGCTAAATGTATATATGAAGATGTGACGCATACGCCACATCAAAGCGAATACGCAGCGTTGCGCACTGGCGGTGCGGTGTGTGGTCGCTCCCATTAGAGCATCTTGGCTATCGTGCCATCTGAAGGAAAGTGAGAACAGAAGAAGAGGAGAAGAGGCATAGAAGATCACATAATGTACCTAACAACTCTGTATTTTAGGCCGGGGCCGCATTGGTTAAGGCGATTGGCGCCGCGATGGCGTCTTCAGTACAACTTGGGCGACTTGAGGCGACTTGATGTAGGAAGATCGCCGTCGCGTCGCTAATCGCTCTACCAGTGCGGCCCCGGCCTTACAGCCTACCTTTGTTCTACAATAAACATTATTTCTGATTCTGATTCTGAACAAAGATGTAGCATTGTCATACTCTTGCTCTGAACTACTTGAGAGACCTACATAAAATTATATCATTAGCTTATGTTTAGCCTCCTCTGGGGGAATTTACTTCTTTGAGTGGGGGGATTGACTTACCCAATGTAACCGCCAAACAACCTAATAAGGCTCGGACTATACCTACCTACTACAAAATATATGCATACGGAATTCCTGCTTCTTTCTCACCCCGTCACCTTGGAATCTGACCTGGCGAAAGCAGAAGGGGGAGGGCATTCGGATGCATGTAGCCCTAGTCTAAGTGTCTATATATATGTAAAAACCTACAGGATAAAGAATAGTACCTATCTACTTACAGAAGGTCCTCTTCCGGACAAATCCGAATTTTGACAGCTAGAAAATAAAAAATCTTGCCATCCCGCTCTAACGCATAGCTCGTGCTCTATCCACTAATAAAGGTGTTGGCTAGAAGGATTTTGCATCGCCTTAAAGTGCAGCTCACATTGGCGCATTGGCAGATAACTATAGCTAAAATGCGCTAAGTCCAATATTTGACAGCTGTCATCGCAGTACAATTAATGTCATCATCATTGACGTTTATTGTACCGGGATGACGGCTGACAAATAAGCATATAGAAGGTCCTCTGCCTAACGATTTTTGACAGCTAGAAAACAAAAATCTTACGATCCCGCTCTAACGCATGGCTCGTGCTTTATCCTCTCTACCTATAAGTAAAGGTTGTCGTTGTCGCGTTTTGTATGACACTGGCGGCAACAACGCAGGCCGCGCTACTAAATGCGAACGATAGTTTTTACTTGCCAGTCTTGTCACTGTCCGGCGGTGTCAGCCGCCTTCAACTGACTTCACACCTCGGAGGTGTGCGGGCGATTAGCCAAACTAGCAAGAGGGCCTTGCATGCCTTCATTGCTAAAGCTGCATTGCTTTGACAATCCATCTCAATTATAATCTGCCACTGTGTGGTGTCGGTTTAGAATAGCACCACCCCCTTTCTTCCTGTGGGTGTAGTATGAGTCGTACTAAGGGAACAGGGTTGAAGTGTGTTGCGGGCGATGTGCTAGAAAGCTGTCACTGCGATAACACATTTTTCACATATCAATGGTCGACAAAATGTGATGTGATGTGGGTATCCACCCACATTTATGGTAAAAGCGGCACTTGAACTTTAACATAAGTTTCATGTGCTCTACCTATACCCCTTTTAGGGACAAAGGCGCGAATCTATATATGTATGTATGTACGTAGAACAATGTATTATGTTAACTGGCTCTATAAATTAATGATAAGCCAGTAACATTCCGTAACCCGGCGATCTGCATCATCCTAATGCCTCGGCTGTCAAACCTTTCCAAATAAATTAGACTCATCGAATGCTAAGCAGCCCATACAAATAAAAGTAACAGCGCAATCCATTAATTGACCGGGCCGACTGTGGTATTGAAAACCTGGTATCAGTCACCAGTGTATCTTGACCTAAGATCCGTAACAACTACCCGTGATCGGAGCTCAGGCGTACACTGGTTCGCCAGCTTCTCAGTGTGAATACCAGCCCAAAAAAAACTATCAGATAAACCGGGTAAGTGTTTACGGTTTCTCACGAGTCAGCCAACCCTCAATGGCGCCTAGCTGATTGATAGCTTGCCGACCTTCTCACCTCGGTTTCACAAGCGATTATGCTCCTTATTCCAATGTGGATAGATGCGCAACTATCGCCACTGTAAACCTAAACGATGCACTGCTTATAGAAATTAAAACCCTGTTGCGTTGGCGTCAAAGTGCGTTTCTGAATGACGCGAGCTGAGTCCATTCAAGGAATCCTGCACCCTCAGCATATACCTGTCCGTGGCCGACCTCTGAAGCGACAAAAAACGTTATGTATGTTAATTTCTAACATTGAAACATTCTTCATAGTTATTATAATAGCTTTGTTGCCATAATTTGGAAAAACCGTGCCTAATTGCTGGGAGATAATTTTTTAAACAGTGTACTTTAGCAATAGCGTTATTATTATTACTGTCACTGAGTGGGAGCGTCTGTAATCAGTTATTAACCCGCATTGACTATTTTTCAAACGATGTTAATACACCTTAAGGGGGTGCATTGGAAATTATCGCGTGCTTCGGAACGCCGTTCTGACTAGATTAAGAAACAATAAGGTCTGATTTTCAGATATATGATTCTTGACTAATCCCCTAATCTTCTCTCTTTCTTGACTAATGAATATGTTTGTTTATCTGATTTAATCGATACATGATTGCCAAAAATTTCCTCGATAGAAAAAAAAACCAAAGTTGGGTCTTTATTTGCCCTTTTTTACTCAGCCTTATCAAACAATACATTATATTACGGCACAATCAAGTTGATACTTAAAGTTGTTGAGTTGTTTAATCTCATATAAAGAATTTTCTTTTTTTATGGGGGTGGTGGCTAATTTCCTACCGTTTTCAAATAGGGGATTTCATTAGCTTTCAAATGATACTAATAATGATAGGGTACAGGAAGGATCTTAGGAGTTATAATCGCTTGACACGATTTTTAGGAAAGGTGCGATTTTTTTGACGCCGAGTGTAAAATCTCACTTCCTACCTAATGAAATATAAATAAAACTTCACTAAGTTAGCTATTTATCGAAATTTGTTCAAAAAAGCCATTCCCGAAGAGTGTCGCATCTCTTTTTCTCGTGCGCGGAAGGCATAAGCGTGTCTCTGTCAAGTGGGCGTGGTCGACTCGAATCGAGGCACCCCCGTAATAGACAACTGTGACTGTGACTCAAATTTTGCCTCGGTCGCGCACGGAACAACTCCAACCATAATGAATGACAAACCAAATGATTATTTGACGACCGCTTTAGAGTCCGCAGTAAGTTCGGCCGAATTTCACCTTCCCATACAAACATAGTTACGCTCTCATTTTAAAACTACGTGTTGGATTGTGACGAAACTTTGCATATACAATGACATGGGGTATATCTATGTCTGTAATTAGTTTATATGGTTCCAGTTTATAAAACAAACGAAATACAGCAAAAACAAGATTTGTATGAAAAACTTAAATTCGCTGTACCTATTTTTTTTACTATGCTATCTAAAGCTACATTACATTATTATTTATTTACAAATCTATTCGTTACAATCCAACAAGTAGTTTTAAAATGAGAGCGCCGTTACTACGTTTGTATGGAGAATCGAGCTTACTGCGGACTCTTAAGCCTAGTTGGTAGTGAGAGTAATTCGGCATGGGTATATAAATCAATCACGCCGACATAACAATATAATAAAATCTAACAAAAAACATTTTTTTAGGGTACCTCTCCTACACCTAAAGCGAGGATGTATTTTTTTTTCTCGTTAAACTCATAGTGTGGGGTATTGTTGGATAACTCGTTCAAAAATATTACGGGTTTTCTAAAACCATTTTTCGAATCAGTGATTAGTTTGCGAGATATTGGGCTTTAAAGCCTAATTTTTGTTCGAGTCATGTCCGATGTCATGGACCCAGCGGAAGACCAGCGCTGGCTGCAAACCTAGCAACATGCTGAGCTGAGTCCATTTCGTGACAAAACTTAGTGTGTTATTGTATTTTTATATGTTCTGTCACGAATAAATGTTTGAATTTGAAAATAAGTAGGTACCTATCGATTAATCCTCTCATGAATATGTACCGAAACCAGAGCCATATTAGAGTACCTACTTAAGTTGTATTATACACCCATATTTTTGCACTTGACTGTGCAAAAAAGCTGGTGGGTGCTTTTCATATTCCATTTATAAAATCAACGTGTTACGCACGCTCTTTCATATTGTTTGGCATATTCGCTCGACTGTATCTTTGTACCAAATTGGAATGCGAAACGAAGTCTCTGATCGACTCACCGGACGTCTATCTTATCCGTCGCTTCCGATCCCAAATACATTTCAATCTGTTTCGTTACCGAGCTAACGTGTTAAATAAAACGAGCGCTCCAAAACATATTAAAAAGCGATTGGAATGTGTAAGACATGAACCGAATGAGGCTCAGCTCAGTTATAGGTACTTAGGGGAATTTATATGCGTATACTTAGCCTTATTTGAATTGGCCGAGTTGTAGCAAAGTAATCCGTTCAAACACTGACCTTATCCTCCAAGCTAGAAGATTCAAAATCCAAGGACAGTTTCATAAAACGTCGGACATCTTCAATAATTCCAACTAAAACAAGGCGGCGCGGGCAGTCGGCCGCTCTGTAATCCCATAGCCGGTGTCGGCTTACGGCGCCTCTCGCAATTATCATATTCCACCATTTCCACCTAAACACATAATATTGTGCTCGCAATTTTAAAAATAACTGGCGTCCGCTCCGACCTCAATTGGCCCTGATTTATAGTGAGCGGGGCGCCGCGCCCGCCCGCGCCGATCGCCCGCTGAAGATTATTCCCCACACAAACCACCATAAACGCCGTCCACCAACCTTTTTTCCCGGCAATAAGCTCTATAAAGGTGCGTTCCAATCTTAATCATGCATTGATAAGGGTAAGCTTACACATGAGTATTTTCGTTGGCTTTTTGTGGCCTGCTGAGAAGTGTCGCTAATGTCTGCGAGATAAAATCATTAGATTAATTGGGTTCAATTTACTCTGTGTATTAAACACGATATTTCCGCTCAGCGTATCAAAAGTAGCTGCGCAATCGAAGACGTCAAAAGCTCTTATTCCCTTTTAATAAAGACTTTTGACGTCTTCGTTTGCGAAGTTACTTTTGATGCTGACTGTACACGACTTTCAATCGGGAGGCCGTTAGTTCGAACACTGCCTAGGTTTTTCAATAAAACTTTGTACGAAATATCAGTTGATGTTCAAATGCAGCTTTTTGGCGACGGACATAGACAAGTCAGATGCACAGATTGTGGTCAGATGACCGTCGCTTTCATAAAACTACTACCTATTTGCCTACGTTGAATCTTGGGATTAGGTGCCGGGCTTACCGGGAAAAAAGCTAGGAGCTTGATGATTTCCCTACATCCCACAGGGCCTCCATTTGGTTCATATCATATAATTCCCAGTGGAATTGTAATGTTTCGCACGCTTGGCCTGACGCGAGCGCGCGACATTGAAGTGTGAATGAGATCGGAAGCGAATATTAATAGACCACCTGCACTTAGCACTAGCTACTTAATCAAACATTTTAAGCGGACGACCTACGCCAGGCTATCGTTTCTAAAACGCTTAGGCTCATAAATAGGCTGCTGATTCAATCTGAAAAAAATGTTATCGTTTGATATCTCGTTCTAATGATCTGAATGTTCGAATTTCTTGTAGGATGAGGCTCTTCAACTTAAAATTAGCTACTGCTTCGTTTGCTTCCAAACTACAAGTGAAGTTTTCACGGTTGTTTCGAAAAACAATTTGTACCTACCTTATTTAAGTATCTATGAAATAGGAACATAGTGATATTCCGAAACAATCATCCATTAACGCAAGTGTGGTCCATGGAACCCTTACGGGACCGTGACATGATTGCTAGGGGTCCATGGGTACTTCGTTCACTCTTAAGGGGATCACATGCCCTAATGACCTTCGATCTGAATCCCTTAGTTTTCTAATGTTTTTTGTAGCTTATATTAACAACAACGGCTTTAAGCAATATAGTATCTCATATTTACTTCAAAGTTCATTGTTTTCGATATTTGGCATCAAAGTTGAACAATTTTAGGCCAAAAAACTGGTTTTCTGGCCATAACTTTTGTGTTAATTAAGTACTTTAAAACGAAAACCCTCGACACGTTTTTAGAGACGTCAAAGACAAACCCAAATATGTAGATTTTGTATATGTTAGATCTTTCACGACAATAAAGATACGAAATAAGTGTTTTTTTAGACAATATTTAAAAAAAACATACCAAATTAAGTATTCATTTCTTTCAAAATCCGGTAGACAAAAATGGAGATAAAAAATTGAAGAACCGATAGCCCTTTGACTTATAATTCTATCTGTAGTGCAAAAGTAGGAGATACGATTCAAAACTTGTCAAAAATCGATGAAAACCTCGGGTAGTCCCTTAACGCAGGCAGCAGGTACGTAGGTAGGTACCTATCTACACATGAAATATGAGATTTTTCTCAAACAGGGGTCCGCGGTATTTTTGAAATTCTGAAAGTGGTCCAGTGTCCAGTCCATGCCTAACAAAAATTTAAGAACCACTGCGTTAAGACGCTGTCAACACCAAAATGCCCTTGAGGATTTTGGATAGCGCGCACACTGTCTATTTGCATCGGAGTAAACGAGACCGAGTGTTACTGGGCGGCCTGGTTTTTGAAGATAATATTATATAAATATTGAAATAAAAAAAAGGTGGATTATTTGGGAAATATGACTCGCTAGCGGTTTAGGTATGAATATGCTGACTTTATATTTGACATACGTCAAAAAAATAAAGACATAGAACCGTTTAATATGATTTTAAGACCAATCTTTGCAATTATTTTCTATCGAGCCGATTTCGTCCAATTATGTATCGAGCTCGTCCACGGTCTTTGAAATATGGTGAATTTTAACATATATTTTATTTGATGTGCTAGAACAAATAGGTGCATAGTTTTTCTTAAAAAACTGCTTAAATAACATCAATTTCACTTTAAGTCTTGTCAGCCTCTTTAAACGTTTTGGCAATATGAATTTATATTTAAATTACGCAAGTCAAGTTAGTACGTGCGCGGGCGAATAGCACAGCATATGCCATTAGAGCGCGACAAACTTTTTGCGGGCCACGAACAGTCGCTATAATCACATCTCGAACAAAAAAGTTTTACCATACCTAGGCAGGTACTTCCCGTTTATGTCCGCTATTGCCTATCGTAAAAGTAGGTAAGTACCTGACCTTAACATACAAAACAGGCATGTATATTATTTACATTTGTATATGCAAGTTACCTGTCGCATTCCAAGGGTTCACGTTGCTATGCTTCTTGCATTTCACGCAGGCGCGTTCCTATTATTATGACGTTAAAGTCTAGTTCCGTCAAATATTACACTCGCCTTCTTCAAATGCAAGGAGTACAGCACTAGCACACACGCGCTGCAGCACACATACGCAGCGTGCATACAATTTATGAATCAAATGTATGAATGAGCCCGCGCCACGTGTCGCTGTTCTCACGCCGCCGCCGGCGCTTTTTATCGCAGCGACGTTTTTTGACGCGTTGTCGCGTGTGTTACATGTGCGGTGCCGCGACCCCCGCCGAGCGCATGTGGCTCGCTAAGTCGCTAATTACTTCATCGTGAAACTTACTCCTATCTTAGCTAGTCGCCATGGCGGATTAAATACGCCATTTTATTTGGTTTGTACAGGAGGCAAAAAGTGAATAGTGATCACGCGCTAAATCGAAACTGCGGAGTTGCTCGTTTTTCTTATCGTTGGTCTTGGTTAGCATTGACAGCTTGAGATTTAGCTAAATTCACATTTCTAAGAATTGGTTTAAATTAAAAGGCGACCATTTGATACAGGCGACTTGATAATACATAAACTTGCCATAAAAATAACCTTAAAATATGAAGAAAAAAAACCGACACTGGCAAACTTACACTCTTTCAAATGATGGACATAGCTAGTTTTTAGCTAGCGTTTTTATTTTAATGGCAATTTTAAGGTGATTTTCTTGGAATCTATATATGGCGTCAAGTTATAGTTAACATGGGTCTGAATACCAATCACTGAAATATGCCGTCATGGCAACAGGTGACTTCGGGCATTCCCCCCAATCTTAATAGTCACGACAACCGAAACGAGGTTAATCAAAAACTTGTACACTTGACAGATTGCCATCGATGCGTCTACGCAGTATCTAGCCGGAAACAAACAGGTACAATAGCCATAAAACAAATTTGCGCGTGCAAATTACTCGAGGCAAGCACACTTGGACAAAACTAATGGAAGGCGGTCTTTTTGTACGCCATTAGTATAACAAACTGCTGTCACGACTGGGCTGTCTATCTTCACAATAAATTTTATCTCTGAACACATACCCCGCACCCCTTTTATAACTTGATCCCTATAATCGTAACATTTATTTTGACTCGGAGCCCCGACTTACACTGGATCGCTTGCAGCCGCGCTTGGGCATTGTGAATTAAATGTGAATAACGCAGACGATGAGCCCGAAGCGGCCCCCGTGCTATCTTACAGTTTACTAAAAATACGTACGCTATTTTAAACCTTAATCCCGAGACACAGATTCCAAAATGTGTGCATAGCTGATTCGTACAACCCGCACGAACCTCTAACCTACACAAACATTTCCAGGGGCCCGACACGTTTCATATTGTCAAGTCAAAGTCTTTACCAAGTTGCCGTTCTACGCTCCATACTTAAACATCATTTAATTAACGTATTGTCCGGCACGGCATTACACATGTGCAGAACAAATAGGTATTATAGTCTCAGAAATGTCTAAGCTAAACTACCTTGCTGCTAAATCTAATCTAAAGTTCATTTAACTTCTAATTATAAAAAGACGACTGGTTTTAATTATAGATTTAATGTGTCTGCCACATCATCAACATAAAATGCTTATACCTACATTTTGCTTGCTACGTTCGCGTTTTCTTAGATATTATTTGGGCATAAGTACCTTGAGCCGATCCCAAGGTTAGACCTTGGCGAGGCTGCTTAGTAGACTGCATAATGATTTTCGCAATTTGATGAGCCCTCTCGACCTTGGAAGTGATGACACGGTATCTATGGATAGGTACGTGTTAATAAATTAGGCAGTTAGTCGCTTTATATTTATTTTATTTAGGTTAAAGGGACGGTATGCTTTGACAGACACATCAAGTGTAAAAATTATACCAATGAAAGACGTGTTGCGTGTTGAAGAAAATTATACTAAGCACGCTATTTGGATTGACGTGACATTGACATGACTAAAATTAGCGTTACCTACCTAGTAAAAAACTTTCGTCCAAAACGACTAGCATGGGAATCGCGTATATTCTTACGTCACCCACTTTGTCCCTCTCGCTCGTTTTGCATCTACGTAGGACTGAAAGAGACGGAAAGTTACGGGGTAAGGACATGTGAATATAGTTTTTTGTTTTGCAAGGCATGCGCCTGAGGGCAGAGCGTGCCGAAAACTAAATTAGGCTTCACGATAACAGGCGCCTTGTAATTAAACCAATGATTAGTCCTTCGGCTCGAAAGGCCATGTTTACGAATGGAATAAATTGCCTTTGTTGCATGATATTCGTATTATTTATTTCAGGCATGTACCTACTTAGTTTGGAGTTTGGACTCACTAAGATTAGATGAATGATCTTTATGGTTGGTGTTTTTTTTTGTAAATGGATTATCGTAAACGGCTCTAACGATATATACGGGTCTAAAACTAGCACTACCAGAAACCCGCCTAGCGGGCGCCGTAGACGCTTTCCGCTACATACGAGGAAAACCACGGCGAAGCGGTTCTTGGCAGTGAATGTGTTAAGGGTGAATATCCACCAGAGAGGTGCATAGCTGCGTTTTCATACGGGTACTTAGGTATTAAACAAGCATGCGAGGTGTCAAATATGAAAACACACTTAGGTACACACCTTTGGTAATTTGTTTTATTTTAATGTAAACGGTTCAATTTGCAATGGATGTCGGTACAGTTTTTGGTAGGTGGTGGAAGATTAACCCAACACTTCAGTTCAGTTACTAAGTTAAGTATATACCTAAAATACTTACCTGTACGTAATAATCATTACGTGTACGTGTTTTATCATACACAAATAAACATTTCGCCTCCATTTACCGTCGCCAACCGTTGTGAATTTAGTTTGTATAAATTGCTTTTTAACCCGTTCGTACTAAATTTGGGCATAATGTAGGCTGATAAAAATTCCAAGAGCAGTCATTTTAAAGTCACCTTGCTGGCGCGATCGTATCGGGCCTCGAGCAAGGGCCAGGACTGGTTCACATTACCAACAGAAGCAGGGTAAATCTGAACCCCGATTTCCTACACTTGTAACGGCTAAAGGGGTCAAGTTACACTAGCATGAAAGTTGAGGTGAATTGAAACAGGTGGTGAATCGCATAGCTGGTGCTACCTATATAACTTGACAAACTTTCCATACATTCAGATTTTAACGAACACCGCTTATGATTACAGACGGTTTGGTGCAACCAACCCTTACCGCGTGTTCACACTGCGTCCGTTTCCGTGTCCGGGAGGCATCCGTCTCTTTCGCACTTGGGCGAAACATCGCAAGCGAGAAAAAGAGGGATGCCTCCCGGACACGGAAACGGACGCAGTGTGAACACGCGGTTAGGCTGCTACTAACTATATCAGGGTTTCTTAAAGTGTGGTCCATGGACCCCCTAGGGGTCCGTGACATGATTGCTGGGGGTCAACAGCTACTGCGTTCATTCTTAACGTAGGTACCTACTTAGGTATAAAAATATATAAAACATGACATTTTTTTCAAATCTTTTTTAAAAAGGGGTCCGTGGTATTTTTGAAATTCTGAAACCCCTGAACTATATGATGCTGACTGTAGTTGTGTCCCTCTCTACTTATTCTTTCTCTATGGTCGTTAGAGTATCCTGTGGGGGGGACATGCGCGGGCGCCGGTCACTTCGCACGACCCGACGCATGAGTTTTAATTGAGTCCGGAGGAAGCCTACGGTCATACGATAGGGTGCCCCATTATTCCATAATTTTGAGGCCCCGACCGACCAATTACGAAAGTGGCGGAAGCGCATATAGACGAGTTTATGCGATGCGCGGAACAGAACACAGACAAAAAAACCAGCCAAGTGCGAGTCGGACACACGCACGAAGGGTTCCGTACCATTATCTATAAAAACAGCAAAAAAATTAAATCGCGTTGTATGGGAGCCCCCCTTAAATACTTATTTTATTTAGTTTTTAGTATTTGTTGTTATAGCGGCAACAGAAATACATAATTTGTAAAATTTTCAACTGTCTAGCTATCGCGGTTCTTGGGATACAGCCTGGTGACGGACAGACGGACGGACAGACAGACAGCGAAGTCTTAGTAATAGTCTCGTTTTTACCCTTTGGGTACGGAACCCTAAAAACTCAAGATAATTTCGCTTCATTCGAGGCCGATAATTGTTCTGTTCAAAAATATTTTACATATCAAACTGCATGGTACGTATGTATTTATTTATTAGTTAGTAAACCTGAGGACCTGGACCAGTATTCGACTAACAAAAATGTGACGTATCCCGGCGATGTCCCATATTTTCGTGTCTATATAGTATCAATCATCCCCGAATTCTTGTATCATTCCTTTGAGGTTGCTAACAACGACTTCATTATTCAGTTTTCATTCTAAGATAGCATCTCCACCGTCACAGTTTTTATTTTTTGCAAAGTGATTCACCTTGTGGTTAAGACACTCTTTAAATGTACAACCCTTTCAACTCTTTGAATTCAGCTATTGAAATGTTTCACCAGTGAGTACCACCATTAAAATCAGCTGTTTATTTTTTATTCGATCACTGACCTTTTTAGAGCTCTGAAGCGTAGCAGTAACATGCAGGTACAAGGAAAATACTCAATACCTAAGTAACAGATAGATTAAAAACCAGCGGAGTTTTTAGGGAAATCCGTAGACGAAGCGCAAAAAATCAATCTCGTTGAGAATGGTGGGTACCTATAAAATAATTGTTCGAACGTATTTCTGAAAAGTCATTGTCCTGAGAAAGAAGCGCGCGTGGTCACTGTAGTTATGCCGAACGAATGCTTCTAGACGGCTGAAAACTAAATTGATTTATAATGTTGGACCTTATGCGTTGTTCATAAGGACTATAAGCTACATTGATGCTTGTATTAAAGTGTAGAATTGTCGCAGTGCGCGTTGAGATGGTCGTGGCTGTCAGCAAGCGACAAATTGCTTTGTTTATGGGTGCTTATTGAATTGTGTCCTACGGTCTGACTGGAAGGACTGAGTGGGCAACTTGTAGAGAGTTATTAGACGAACATTTCACACTTTCCCATACACAAATAATAACATAGCATTACAATTTTGGATTTGTTGTAGTAACAACAAACTTAACTTTATAATGGCATTGAGCAGGCCACGCAGACCACCTGACGAGCGGACCCGATGTGAGGCTTACCGCCCTACCTGGCCTTTAATTTTCTTATCATTTCAGTTGAATGTCGGAATGTGAAGGAGTCAAATCGGCCCGCACGACTACCATAATATAATTCATTGAGAAGGCGTCTCTTCTCTAGTCGAGTTGTGTTTATTCCGACCACATGGCGACCACATATAAGTATCCTACTAATCCTCCTAATATTATAAATGCGAAAGTTTGGATGTTTTGTTACTCAATCACGCTTAAATGGCTCAACCGATTTGAATTAATTTTGTACGAACATCGTTTTTTTATTCGAAGTACATGCAGGTGAAGCCGCGGGCGGAAGCAAGTTAAATAATATTTACAAAATACTTCGCCGGCTCGCTTCACCGTAAAGGCCTCTTCAGCAAAAGCCAACCAATCAAAAACCCTTACAAAGTACCAAACGTGTTACGTACTCACACACTCCATATTTGTCACCGAGAATGCGCCAGGATTAACTGCATGCTGAGTCTATTATTACTCGCCGTCAGAGTAATGTGAAGTAAAGTATCCATATCATAAATCGATGCAGCTTGGGAAAAACATCTCATAGGGCTGGCTGCGCTCAAAACAAATGAAACCTACAGAATGGTTAAGGAGAATCAACAATTAATAGCTCTTAATTAATTACCTTGCACGCATTCTCTTGATCGTTTCGATAAGTTTTTGCGAGCATTGGACCCGGCGCAGGCGCAGCAGCACCGAGATCGCTCTGAACTCGCTTACCTTTACTTGCATTCCTCGGATAATAATACTTCGGGTCGGTAATAATTGGAACTGCGCCGATTATGCTCGGGAGCATTCAAGAAACACTTATTAGCGTAAACCATTGCATTTATTGAATGTACCTCTTGTACTGTATTACTTTATGCATATTTGTTCACGATAACGCCCCCATGCTTGTCAAGCATTCAACCGACATTGATAAGCGTCAGTGCTTCGAGCTAAACCGATATGCATTGACATTAACGAAAAATTAAACATCCGAAAATGTTAACAGAGATTGATGATTGAAGTCCACGCCCACGATTATGATAATGTGAGGTACCTGCTATTTTGGATGCTGAGAAGGTGTCCCTAATGGGTATCTGCTGGCCCATAGCATTAATTTTACGCATTGCACGCATAGTTTTACAAGGAATGTACCCATGAATGCATGATCGACTGATAAAGTCAATTTGACTGCCACAATGTTTAGAACAAGATTTTAGAAAAGTCAAGGGCAGATTAATCCTGTTTGGGTTCATATTATGGCGTCTTGGTTGATACGAATCAGTATCGTTTGACTAAAATGCGAAAATAGAGTATACATACAGTGAGCAATGAAGTTGAAGAGGCCATGAATTCTATAGCGAGTCAAGGCGACGGCGAGTCATTGGCACGAGGGGGCCCGGGCGCGGGATTGGCCAAATTGATGAAGCTTTATTTAGAAAACTATAAAATACGTTCTAATATCGTCATTCTGAGGCTCTAGTATAAGTTTTACCGAAACAAAACGTTACGACCGCGTTCGCGTTTAGCTGTCAAATCCCATACAAATTGAGGGTAAAACGCAAACGCGATCGTAAAGTTTTGTAGCGGTAAAACTTATACTAGAGCCTCTGGTCCTGATTGTGAACTATATTATTATGTGGACTCATTTCCTATGGCCTTCCGAAATTTAAGTTTTCAATTGGACTTCGCTTTTGTATAACATACATGTATTACTTACATATGAGGTTATGTTATGTCGTCCTGATCATGAATTTCCTATATAGCCTTCGAAATTGATGAGATTTTCAATTGGACTTCTTTTGTACTCATGCATTTTATGCGATAACCCTGTCATCACTGAACTGATTTTCAAAAATATTGTTCTACTAAACTAAACGAATATTTCAAGGGTGATTTGATACAATTTTGATTGGGATCGGCTTGGTGGAAGTCGGTATTGTATTGCTATAATTATCCTGTGTTTCGTTCCTGTACAATGCAAGCATGCTCAAATTTAGCGCATGGCTTTGTATAAGGACCCGATAAGCTACAATCAGCAGTTATTTTAAAACATTGTATGGGTATTTTAGTAATCTTATCGTCGTAAACACTATTTTCAATATAATTAATGAAATTGTGATGATAATGACGAACTGCCGCCGATTTTTTTATTTACTACCAACACATCCAGTCCTTGAATACCTACCTATTGAAGGGCTTTTTATAATTCAGGTAACTGATTCCTAGGAATCGGTGCAAATTATACTTCGTCAACCATAATATAATAAATATATATTTTGCGGAAACGAGATTTTTTTTAATGGAAAATAGAGCGTTTGACCCCAATCTCTCTTGATGGTAAGTGACGATATAGGTCGAGAAGGAACAATTGAATAAGCACAACATATTCACTCTCAACTTGTAAATATCCCTAAGGGCACAGAGAGATGTTATCCTACCAAAAGCATTTTTATAATTACGAATTTGTGCTCTTTTATAATAAAAAAAAATTAAATATGGCAACAAAACTTTCCAGATTTACAGTTATCTCAAATTTGACAATTTTCGATCTCTTGTATAGTAAAACTCTATGCTCTTTTATAGTAAAACAAATGTAAATATCGCAAGAAACTCTTCAGATTCAGTTATCTCAATTTCCTCAATTTTGGATCTCTTGAATCTTATTACAGGATGTCTGGGACAAACATATTAGAATCCATTTCCATATACAAATAGGCAGGTGCCGCCGCTAGTAATGTTATTCATGGAATATGGGAAATCAATGGAAAATGATTTGAGGCTACGGCAGTGCCGGGGTACTTCAGGGTGGCGCGCGAGGGGCCCCGTAAGGACGCGCCGGCCGTTCCCAAAATAGAGGCCACTTTTATTGTTCGGTGAACCGATTCGAACTGGTTTTCTGAATGTTGGAGCGCCTCACTTGAGACGAGGCGCTAACACCCCAGGGCTAGCACGACTTAGGCTGCGACGCGACACGAGAAAATCTACTGTCCTAAAATCTAGTGCGAGTGAGAGAGCCGCTCAGTATGTTGTGCTAGACGTAGAGCTCAGCCGGGCTCTTGGAACATACGCAGCAAATGCCCTGCGCTGGAGATATTTAGGTATAATTAATGGTGATGTGCCTAATTGATAATTAACAGATACACTGATTTCCATAGGTATTCAGTCAACTCGATTTATTTACTAGAGAGAATCGAAGCCGCGGAATGAATTATAGCGTATATGGCCATCACGAAGGTCTATCGAATAGACTTTATTCTATAGGTACACTGGTGAAATAATTTATAAAACTGGACAAGGCTACCTCACCGACATATACATACCAATATTATAAATGCGAAAGGGTGTCTGTCCGTCTGTCTGTCTGTTACCTCTTCACGCTTAAACCTGAACCAATTGAGAAGAAATTTGACATGGAGGTAGTTTGAAACCCAGGAAGGACACAGGATAGTTTTTATCCCGGAAAACATCTCCTGAGGGGGTGAAATGGGGGATGAAAGTTTGTATGGAGCCACGATATAAACAAGTTCCACGCGGACGCGGAGTCGCGGGTATGAGCTAGTAGTACAGTCAGCATCAAAAGTAACTGCGCAATTGACGTCTTCAAAAGCTCTTATTCCCTTTTAATAAAGACTTTTGACGCCTTCGTTTGCCCAGTTACTTTTAATGCCGACTGTACCTATACCTAAACAAGATTACAAAACATTTCTGAATTCTGCGTTTATCCGTTTACTTAGCACCACTGTTATCAGCGTCGTGGGCAGCATCTGCTGTTGCGAAACTGCGGGTACCTAAAAACGGCTACAAGTGCGAAAGTAGACCTTATACCGTTTTAATAAGGTTGACGGGTGGCCGAGTGAACTGTTGTCAATGGCATGGGTTCAGGGCCACTCGATCATCTGCGTACTCGGTCCCATGTGGACTCTTTATTCCGAGGTTTTGTAAAAACACTTTATTACATACTAGGTGCCCGCGCGACTCCGCTCGCGTATTAAAGCGCTTACACCCGGAGAGTTTTTGCTGCGTTACAAACGCGTTTACAGTATCGATGGCGAACTATGGCTAGTATCGCGCGACAGTCGCGCGTTTGTATCGCTGCGAAAAGTCGTCGCGAATCGTGTCACAAGCATTTTTCTCGAATCCATACTAATATTATAAATGCGAAAGTGTGTCTGTCTAGCTGTGTTACCTCTTCACGCTAACCGCAGAACCGATTTAGATGTTTTTATTATGGGGTGAAATGGGGGGTGAAAATAATTATGGAGCCATATAAACGAGTTCCACGCGCACGGCGTCGCGGGCAGAATAGTCCAGGCAATGAACTGACAACTTGTATGGAAAAAATGACAATTTTGGAAATAATTTATAATAGCTTATTTTTTACGTGTAACGGATATATTATCAATTAAATAGTTACCCAGCGACAAAATCCGACAAAATTTCAGACATCGAAAAAATGATAAGTTAACTGGCTTCTGAAAAGTCAGTAAAAATATTAATAAATGTTTTTGTCTTTATTTTGGTTCATTTACATTTGCTCTATAATCTTCAAGATAAATCGTATAAAAAAAGATAATGCATGGTTGATTTAAATCTACATAATTACTTCCGGGTGGAAAGTTTGTCGGATTCTTGACTAAATCATCTTAGAATAACATTTTCAAATGAAATAAAAAAAAACGCTATTATAAATTAATGTTTTTCAAAACCGTATTTTGCCTGGAGTAGAAGCTGTTATTTATATGGCAACAATTTTGCCTATACAATAAGCTGTCAGTTATTAGCACCTATTACGCCGCTATGCAATTCGTGTTACCGTTAAGTGTTTTTTTTTCGCATTTTTTGTGTCACGACTCGCTGGTCAGACTCCACAAAGAATGCAGCCGGAGTTGAGGGATAATGTATAGCCTGTTCCATCCCAGAGGTCTACTTTATTTATTGGTGAAACAAACTGAATTCGTACAAGTGGTTCCGGAGCATATCCCACCCCTTACATACAAAAGCTACAAACATACCAACTCTACCTCTTTATTATAATATTAGTATAAACAATGTGTACATTGAACTTAGTCACGTGTAGAACGTTTGCGTTTTTTTAGATAGTCCTCCATTTGCCAATATGTTTATGCGTTAGTTTATGTTAAAAATATTAGGTACTCTATATTGTCTGTACTTTGTAGTATGTATTGTATATATATTTAAAGTTTGCGTGATGTGAACAAGGATCAATGTGGCAACAGTGAGTCACTTATGAATCGTACGATGCTATAAGAAAAGCTTCTGCTGTAGTCATCATCAGCATCACGACTCACGAGTTGCTCTTGTCGGTGAACTAACTGCCACTCTTCTCTGTTCATTGCCAACTTTACTGTAGTAGCAATCCCTAATTTACTGTCATATTGAAACCAAAACAGTTTGAGACGGCGATACAAACGCACGGCTGTATCGCGAATTCGCGGCGCTTAGCCTTAGATAGTCATCTTCATTGATACTGTAAGGTAAGTAATTAATTACTCTATGTAGGTCCCGCCGGAAGATCAGCGCCGGCTCTTGAGTCGGCATTATGCTGAGGCGGGACCTTTTCGTGACACTAGCAGAATATGTTTTAGTTTTAGTTTTATTTTTTTAATTTTCATCATATTCCATCTGTTGTCTATCACAGGACGTCCCGCCAGCTGTATCGCGGCGATATAGACTATCTGTCTCTTTCTAAGCGTTCTATATTTTTTTTTTTATTGCTCTCTCACAATACAATTTCACTTTTTATTTCGAGCGCCGCAAATGACTTTGACTATCTTGAAAGGTCGCCGACTGTGAAAGAGATTAGAATAGTCTAATCTATATCTAGTAGAATCTAGATTCTAGATTCAGTCAGCCTACTCGACCCGCTATCGCCCCAACAACCCTATCCGAACAAAGTATTTGCAGTACATCTTGCTTGGATTTATTTTTATTCGCGTTTACTAAACATTTATCCGGAGGCGAAAAATCGATGTAGCTTGATCTCATTCATGGGAAAATATAAATGTATGTCTATTGCATACTCCTTGCTCATATTTATGGACTGTGTCTAGATGTACACAAAATATACCTATCAATGGAAACGTCAAATTGCCTGGACCGAATAGGAAGTGTGGACACCCATTTTAAGGGGCCCCCATACGCCAATGACCTTCGATCTGAATCCCTTAGTTTTCTAATGTTTTTTGTAGCTTAGTATATTAACAACAACGGCTTTAAGCAATATAGTATCCCATATTTACTTCAAAGTTCATTGTTTTCGAGATATTTGGCATCAAAGTAACAATTTTGAACAATTTTAGGCCAAAAAACTGGTTTTCTGGCCATACCTTTTGTGTTAATTAGTTTAAAATGAAAACCCTGGACCAGTTTTTAGAGACGTTATAGACGAACCTAAATATGTACATTTCGTATATGTTAGATCTTTCACGTCGATAGAGATACGAAATAAGTGTTTTTTTAGTCAATGTTTAAAAAAGTCGTACAAAATTAAGTATTCATTTGTTTTAAAATCCGGTGGACCAAAATGGAGATAAAAGATTGAAGAACCGATAGCCGTTTTATTTATAATTCTGTCTGTAGTGCAAAAGTAGGAGATACGATTCAAAACTTGGCATAAATCGATGACAACCTCGGGTAGCCCCAGACGCTACAAACGAAGTTTGGTTCTCATTTTAAAGCGACATCCCAGAATAACATGAGTCTTTGTACACTCAATGGGACTCTAGTTTCTGTCGCTAGAAATGTAAAGAGAAGAAAAATAGAGCGAGTAGAAAGTTTTTCATACTGCCTCCCATCGCTTTATTTTTGTCTATTATATTTCTGTTATAATAGGCATGATGCCTCATGTTCAAATTGATAACGTAGTGATGCTAAATGGATAGTAAACCATCAAATTATCGTAATAAAGTATAAATGATAAAATATAATTCAAATCATAAAAAGATATGAACCTTGAAAGTTTAGAAATAATGCATTTTCTTTTATTGTCCAAGAGTAAATTATTAGCTACGGACAGAATCCTTACGCTTTTCTAGAAACAAAATTGTATGACAACTATGTACTTAAACGCAGTATTTCTCGACCGAAACAAAAATTTACCTGATTTTCCATACTACGATTAGTACAAATGTACAAATGTGACGTCATACTTGTATAGGCACACAGTATGAAGCGTTTTGCGCTGCCGCCAGCGAGGTCAATCTTTGTCTCAAATTTTTAGGTGTTTATGTTCTTTAATTGTAGTTGCTCCCGTACAAACATTTTTTCCTCTCCAAAAACTGGTTCGAATGACGTCACAAAAAAATCTGAGTCATCATCCCTGCAGCACCAGAAACTAGCTTTCGACCTAGATATGGCGGATCCAATTGTGCATAAAAAGTTTCATGTTATTCCACTATGCCGTTTTAAAATGACAACTAAACTACGTTTGTATGAAGAGTCGACTTGAGTCGACCGTTATGGGGACTCTTATAAGGCTCTTGTTATACGAGGGGCTCAATAAACACTACTCACTAAACCCTACTAGCAGAGAGTAGTATGATTTTTTGAGTAGCCAGCCCAAGTTTTGCCTCTTTGTCCATTGCGCTGACATGTAAAATTCGCTAGGACGATCCAACACGTTCCTATAAATAATGATCTATCAGGAGTCTATTCGCAATACTTAAATCAACGCCACCAGACGAACTAGTTTATGTCAGACCCAGTGTTCTTTATAGTGTGGTCGGATCTCGAGGTCAAATGATAGTAGATACGAGTTCACGGTTATAAAAGGGTTTGTAAATAGATAGTCATAGTCAGCAACGCACGACCGAGACTTGTATGGGTCGTAATGCCGTGAGAAGGCAAAGCTAGCAGGGCTATTTACTATACTTACCGACTTTATACTCACCGATATAGTCTGATCTTCGATTACTGGTAGCTGCCAAGAATCTTACAGTCAGGATATGCTAGGAGTAAGTGGTGAGATGGGTCGAGATCTATTGTAAGTATATTAGCTGTAGGCAACTTCTACGATAGTCTGTGCATTATTTATTTCTGTACTGTTTTAGCTGGTCGGCTGTAAATTTTGCAACGAATTACAGCCAGTGCTGAGTAGCATGCAGTGCAATGTTATATCGTCTTGTTTAATAGGCGCATAACGAACATAATATTAATATGGGACTTTAAACTGTACTATCACTGCGGCAACTTAGGCAACATAGCGGTGTTATGCTCAATTTTATTTATTTCAGCTAACAATGCCCATATTACAAGTAAGTACCTTATATAATAGACTAACATAAATATCATTATAAAATATTTGATTTAGGCGACATAAGGGTGTAATCTACTGCGTCGTCGTAGGTACTAAACATTTAAATCAGTGCATGTGTGTTGATGCTTGACAGTGTGTGTTTGTGTAATTTGACATTACAATTTTACATTAAAAGTAAATTACTTCTGTGAAAATTACGACAAAGCGATAAAAAGCGATCGCTGTTTTCTTTATAAAGCGGCGAACTGACCGCAACTGTTTGGCGCAGTTTTATAAGAAGTACCTGCAAGTTTTTAGTTCATATAACATTTAGTATGGCATATTATTACCTACATACGAGTACAAAGATAATCGTTAACCTGAAACCGCACGCAATGTAGCGGAGGGCATGATCGCTAGTCCTGCATTCTTTGTTGTGGTCATGATCATCACACACCACACATATGTCGAGGCAGCATTTAAGATCTGAGAAGTAGGTAGCTATGTAGTTTTTTGCTGCGACGGTGGCAAGCTAGCTTACGGATGGCTGATGGTAAACAGCCCAGACACCGTAGCCTAAGTATGATTGCGAGTCCTGACGAATCACAAACGCACTGCTGAGTCAGCAATGCTCACCCTTTATTGATTTGAGGAATCATTGTGTTGATAGTTATGATGTAGTTATGGTTATTGTGGTCATGTGAAGAGGTGGCCACCATACTATGTTGGTAACTTGGCACTACCACTTTCCGTCTCTGGGTCGAAGATCCAGGGGCAGACCCAGAACAAGATGGAAGGATGTAGTGCTAAGAGACATAAGAGAATGCAAGTTATCCGAAACAGATGTCGAGGACAGAGCGAAGTGGAGAAGTAAGACGAGGAAAGCTGACCCGACCACCGACCACCATATGGGATACTTAGCTATTTAGGAAGAGTGAGATTGTTGATAGTTAGAGACGAATATACATCAATGGGAACGCGCAGCAGTTATTCTGTACGCAGTGGCGGATTTACCAGCAGGCTGAGTAGGCTCGAGCCTATCTATATAGGGCGGCAGATTTAGGGGGCGGCAAATTTGGGACCGATTTTTTTTTTACGTCATAGAAATCAAAAAGATTTTTCCATGACGGTTTTCTAACGTCTTACAGGGGTGATAGAAGTCTGCAACAAATTTTGCCGATGACTTTCCTTCCTTTCCTCTCTCACTCGTTATTGCACATTCCGAGAGTAGCAAACTTCCATATTCTAGAGTAAACAGCTAGTTCGCCGCCCCTCAACCAGTAATCGGCCTCTGCGCCCTTTGCCCACACTTTGTATGAGTGAAAAGATCGAAATTGTACGTGCAATTTCAACGAAATTGTGGCAATGTAAAAATAATGTAGGACATGGCAATTGTAGAGGCAAGGGCGGCAAAAACTATACAGCCTATACCTTGAAAATTTGTAAATCCGCCACTGTCTGTACGCGTTCAGTCGCTTCACCTTACCTGTCACTCTTCACGAAACTAGTGATAACGCTTAGTTACTTATGAATCGTGAGGTTAAAACAAGTTACAGAATAGCGGGGCTGAGCTGTTACTCAAAACGCTTCCGTACACCTCAAACGAATCCAGTGTAAACCAGACCTCCACTCCACGGCGTCACGATATACTTACTAGGGGTGACGAGGGAGAAGAGGGCAAAACACGTTCAGAATAGCAAAGCTAGTGACCTTACATACACTTCCTCATATATATGAAGTAGCGAATTAGTCAGTTTATTTTAAAGTATTGTGTAAGTTACACGAAAATATTGTTAGGTAGATACCAGGAACAAAGCATAAAAATTTGCACTGTTTCCATATTTCATTTTGAACGGAACGGAAAGGTACTCGAACTTGTTTTTTAGCAAAGGTTTGGTTGCAAGATTTTTACTTTTATCATCATAACTATGATACATTGTAGATTTTTTTCCATCAATAAAGATGTTCTCAATCAATAAAGTAAAGAATTCTACGAATCCAAAACGACGATTACGAATCGGCATTTCGTAGTAGTTCCATCGTCTGTTTAGGAGCTGAAAATCTTTTTATATTACACCAGACTTGGACTCGCATCTCAACAGGTCGAGAGATAATTTAATAATTACTTATCGGCGGTATTTCAACAAGGCAAACGAATGTATTATGCCGATTACATCCTTTGCAGTACAAGATTGCGTGCTGGAACAGGCCCCGCCCAAAATGGGATCGTGTTCAAAAAAGTACGCCAATTTGGCCACACTCACGCCACAAGCGCAAAATAAACGCGAACACGAGGCGCAACATCAATTATATCGGTCGACAATCAACCGGAGACAAAACGCTCGCCGTTTCCCACGGGGCGGGTGCCGCCCGCCATTCCGGTTTTTGCCAACTTTTAAATGTTTGTTGTCAAATTAATCTGAAGTCACTTAGTATGCGCGGTCGCGGACTAGTCGAGCAACTATTCATTCATAGCGGTTGGAATTCTAGATAGCTCGTGGCTTGCCTCGACCGACCTTCGCCGCCAGCGGGCGCGGGGCAAAAAGTGTGTGAGCGCCGGGTAGCCTGCGCCGCGCCGCCGCGCCCAAGTATGCGCCCGCGCAGCGCTCCCACAGGACGACACTCGCCGTCTACTCACTTCACTTTAAAGTGTTACTTCTCATTGATATAAACAAGAACTGATTGAATCTAATATTCAGAAACCAATACGGCTTCATAAGAACATGACGGCTTCTTAAAAAGCTTCTATCCAAATTCATTAAAGTAAAGGTTCGTACACCTAACTAAAGGTGTACGAACCAATTAGTAAACTCCTGTTACCTAATGGATTCCGTGATGGCTCTGCTTCAATAAATTCCGAGTTTTTGAATAGCTTTCAAATGGCGTAGGTGGATGTATGATGCGTTCGTCGTTTATTCTGCGTACCTAATCGAATCAGTGAGGAACGTAGCACAGCCTGTAGCGCGTACGTTTTGAGAGACAGCGTTGGACTTTACTCTGCACCTTAGTGTACGGTGTTAGAGCATGTAATTTTAAGGAACGTGGAACATGTTTCGCCGGTTGTACGAATCCGGTGCTCACGTACCCATTGTGATTGGGCATTATGGCGGCTTTCTTTTGAGTTTCGTCGGGATTCGCGGTCGGTGCTCGCCAGTCAGTAACCTCATTATCACTGCGTGTGAGAATTTTAATTATGACCAATACGTTGATCATAATGCACTTATTATGATCAACGACTGAGTTTACTGACTGTGTTTTATTTGCTAAGTAATACTTGCAAAGGCTTTGTGGGTTCAAGGGGGTGGGGATCTTACAAATTACACCTCAAAAAAACCACAGTCTACACCTCCAGTTTGAAATTCCTTCCTTACCGCTCGGCTACACTGGCATCACATCAGCACACATGGAAAACATGACTTCCAAAACCTGGGTTGTATTCAAACATGTAACAAGTACTTATTTACAAAGTATTTAAATACCACTCTCATACTTTGTAAAATGCCAATCAAATTCAAATGATAATATGTTAATAGCTATTAAGTAAAATGGGCACTAAACCTCTTAGTACCTAGGTAATTTGAAATCTCATGAGGAATTAAATACAAAACCTGTTTTTATATGTGATTCCGATAAATAATTAAGTGCATACTGATACATAATGGCAGTGGCTGTGGGCCCGCATATTCCGGAGATCCGATGGCTGGGGCGGAAAGGTTCTCGAGTGGTAACCACTTACCGTGTCCCCGGCCCGCTGGATGCGGGTGGCGCAGGACCGGTCACTTTGGCACTCTTTGGGGGAGGCCTCTGTCCAGCAGTGGACGTCTTTCGGCTGGTATGATGACGATGATGATGAGACTTGTGACTATTGTGGCTTTGTTATTCCTTTTGAGCTTCCTTTATGTTCCATTTAGGTATAATCTGAATAGGTATTTAAATTTCTTGTAGATCATCATATACTATGTCAAAAAATCATGAAATGTTTCTAACTTAAAATTAGTTAGAGCTCCTAAACCACAAGTGGTATTTTCACGGTTCTTACGAAAAACGATTAGTTTGAAATTCAAAAATAATCTTTATATTTGACCATAATAATTTGTATTCCTATTTTGCAAGTCAGTCCGTGCGCGGGCGAAGGGTACCTACAGCTTATCGAACAAACATGAGCGAGCAAGTGAGACAACATTTTATGTGCTGCAATTGCCTTAAGCTGCAAAGCTTGCCAAAGCAATAGTATATATACTCGAAATAGGTACATAATCCCCCTTCCGTCGCAGTCGGCCATAAAGCATTAGCCCTACTAAATCTGCAAAGAAAAAAACTTCCTTTTTTTATCGGTTGACAATAACAATATTATATAGGTACCTAATTTGCGCATTTTATTTCATTACAATAGCTAAAAAAGTAATTTAGTGACATTGTACAACGTACTCGTATTTATATATTTTCACGATAAACATCAAATCAAAACATCAATCAATTAAAATGGCAGATAGCAATTATGGAAAACTTCAATTTAGATTATTATTTGGCAGTTCATTGTACTTACACAATAGCAGGTTCATGCGCATCCAGCGGACTCCCGCGACCTTTACCAGGTCATCAGTCCACCTTGTGGGGGGGGCCTACCCACGCCGCGCCTTCCGGTGATCGCCACTTGAGAACCTTTCCGTCCCAACAGCCATCGGTTCTACGTGCTATGTGCCCCGCCCACTGCCACTTAAGTTTAGCGATTCGGGGGGCTATATCGGTTACCTTGGTTCTGCTGCGGATAGCCTCATTTCTGATCCGATCACGCAGAGAAAATCCCAACAGCCCTCTCCTCTCCCCTGGATGAGGGTGGCGCAGGACCGGTCACTTTGGCACTCTTTGGGGGAGGCCTATGTCCAGCAGTGGACGTTTTTTGGTAGATATGATGATGAATAGCAGGTTAAAACAATATACATGTCACCCACACTAACCTTTCAGCTATTGAGTGAAAAATGGGTAAAACGAGATAGACAAACTTACACCATGTACAAACGTTTCAATAAATAAATATAAAATCACCATCAGTCACAGCGTTTTTCCCGGTTGTATCCTGAACGAGCCCGGGGCCCACTTTGACACGTAATCCCAAAATTTGGAAGATGCACTAGTTTTACGAAAGCGATTCCCACCTACCTTCCAACCCTGAGTTTTCAAAAACTTCAAAACCTAAACTTGTTGTCATTAGACTGGTTTCCTCACGATGTTTTCCTTCACCGAAAAGCTACAGAGGTAGAGGTTACTAGAGATTCTTGCGATTACAGACCGTTCAAAGTTCAAAGTTAAATAAGGCGCCGGAAGCCGTCATTCCATTAAAACTTGTCAAACTTTTCACACTTATTCATAAAACTAAAATCCTTCTGCTAAATAAAATGTGCTTTGTCCCTTTCTGACGAACACAAATGTCAAAGTGACAGATAAAGACAAACTAATTTTAACGCCATATTAGTTAAAATAGGCTGGTAGAACGTTTATGAATACGGGCCGTCAGACTTTAACGAACACTGCTTACGATAATTACATCCGGTTTGGTGCAACCCCGAGAAAAAAATTAAGTCTCGCAGTGAATTATATTAAGCGTAAAGTAAATACGTGAAGTATAAAGCAATAATAATTGTAAGAAACAGTCGGCTGGGCCTCATCGCTGAAACCCAGCGGCACCTCAGTGACGTCACCGTCCGGATGCCGCCGACAAGGACAGTAAACATTCGCCAGGTCAACGCACGCGGCTATCGCTAGCCAGCTTAATTTGCCCATAAAGTACCCACTAGCGGCAATCCGCGGGCTATTCACCACCCCCCTCCGTCCGACTTGTGGCTAGGACAACTTGGCTTTTACGTCTCGTGTTCGATGCGTGATCGGGGACCGGATTTATACTGGTTATTGTTGGTAAGAGTTGTGAATTTGCCCAGGATGTGTAACGAATTCATGTTGGACCGTTGAGTTTGAAATGGGATATCGGTTGGTCGCACGGGAAAAATGTTGAATGCGGGATACGAGTTTATTGCTTGTGATCTCTTCGATGTCAATGCGCAGGTATTATCTAATACTAGTGGCTCTGTGAGCTGCTGAACTTCCAAACACGTCCTTTTTCAAATAAATGTTTTTTATTTTGAAAATGTGACTTGAAATAAATTGAAAAAAAGCGGCCAAGTGCGTGTCGGACCACGCACAACGAAGGTTTCCGTGCCTATTAAAAAGGTCGTATCGTTACTGAAATCTTATGGCACTTACATCCTTTTCTCTAAGGAAGGTAGTTTTTTAGAAATATCTCGAAAACCTTTGAACCGATCTTGTTCAAAACAATTTTTGTTGAATAATAATAAGTCTGTCCATGATTTTTTTCATATTTTTACAATACACGGTTCAAAAATTAGAGAGGGGGGGGACACAATTTTAGTGACTTTCGGGGTGATTATCTCCGACTCTATTCACTTAATCAAAAAAAATGCTGAGAAACCTTATATTTATTTTAAAAGGCCTATCGATTGATATGCCACACGTGAGCTTGCAATGAAAAAAAAATATTTGACTTTCAGTTTTATGTATGGAGTGCACCCCCAACAAATTTTAATTTAATTACAAAACTATGTAGCGGCTAACAAAATACACCTATCCTCAAAATTTTATTAAAATACACCTTATAGTTTTCTATTAAAATGCCTGTGACATACGGACGGACAGACAGACAGACAGAGAGACAGACAGACAGACATGACGAATCCATAAGGGTTCCGTTTTTTTGCCATTTTAAATGAACGTGATATTTTGTGAGCAGGTTCGTTAATAACAAAATTTCACGAGATCCGGTTGAGAAATGCGACCTGTAAATTAGAACAGCGGGACAGCGGGACATTGGACACCGGACAAACTCTTCTTGGCCCAAGCTGAAGCATAGAACTTCGTTCGCTTCGCTCGCTCGTTCGAGTATAAAGAGGAAAAGTCTCTGAGGCTGTAGGGTTCTAAGTCTGTATGTACTGGGAAATCGTCGGAACCACTCATGGGATTTCAAAAATTCTTTCTCTTGTGTATAGAACGGATTTTCTCGATGGACATATGCTATAGTTATAGTTACCCTGCGTTCTTTTCAATAAATAAGCGGGCAGCTACTAACATTATCAAAAAGAAAAGTTGCAGAGGTTGTAGCTTTGTAAGTTTAGATGAATCATGCATGTAAATGCTTTATTGTACAACAACAGACTTATTATTACAAGAACAGATAACACATGTACAAAGGCGAGCTTATTATTTATCTGATTACAAAAATTCTTTCAACAGTATGCAGAATGGACCTACAGATTAGAATTGGCATACGCTGTAGTTTATCCCGCGATTCTTCCCTACACGGTATATACGGGAGATAGACTATCCGTCTCTTTCTAAGTGTTCTCATTAGAAAAGGACACACTACGGGACGCAGTCAGCAACACCAAGGCACTCAGAAACTTTCTGGAGGAGCTGGGGTGGTTAGAGTAGCGCTACGCCACCGATGCGGAAACGCCCAGTATAACGCCCAGTACAACTAACTAGAAAGAGACACATAGTCTATCTCGCCGCGACCGTGCAGATTCTCTCTCTCTCTACTCGGGTGGAACCACGGGGGCAGATTTTTTAGTAAAATAGGTACTATAAAGTAGATCCTCCTTGCGTCGTGTTCCTCATTGCTAAGGGTCGTGATCTCGCCGGTGTGTAGTTAGTGTTTTCCGCAGTATGTATCTCCATCTGCTTCGGTCCTCAGCAGCGCGGAGTGCTTCATGCAAGTTGGCATCCAGTGTTGAGCGAGTATTTGATCGGCCCATCTATTTAGTTGGACTCCTCCCTCTTGGTCGTCTGCCATCCACCTTGCCGGTAACCATCAGCTGCTCCAGGTTGTTTCCCTCTTTCTGGGAAAGGATAAAGTAGGTATAAAGGGAAAAAACTTACACAAACGCCTTACGCGGGCCATAGACGGGCTGCTTAGAGCAGTCGAGACCGACCGCTCGAGAGCAGTCCCCATATTAAATGAGGCCTCGACTGCTCTAAGCAGTCCGTCTATGGCGGGTCTCGACTGCTTGGAGCAGTCCGCGTATGGCGGGTCTTAGTCCTCCGGATGACTTGCGTAAGATTGTGACTTTTAACGACACGACGATTTATTACCTTTTACTAGAGATGTACCGACTAGTCGGGAAAGCCGACTATCCGGCCTCATTTGTAGTCGGCGACTAGTCAGCGACTAGTCAGCACTTTAAGGATCACAGGAAGAGTAGACATAAAATATGTGAACTGCTATTTTTTACCATTCGTTTTATATTTTGCTCAAATACAGATTTATTATCACATTTGGTACTTTGAACGCATGCATATAGCGCGACGGCAAAGCGAAACAAAGTTTTCCGATTGCACCCGAACTTAGCCGAAGTCCACGATCGGCCTAGCAGACTAGTCGGCCTTCTAGGCGGCAGACTAGTCGGCTAGCCGAACAAACCCAAAGTCGGCCCATCTCTACCATGGGCTCTTAGATTTTACGAAATATCAATAATAAGTTTATTTACATACTACGTTGATGTGAAACTGTTGGGCAATATGCTTTTAAATAGCGAGGATAAAGTATAGCTTATGTCCATCATGAAAGTACATTGTATAAAAGCATAACTCACAGACGTTTTCACTTTACAATATTACTACATATTTCACTATTACTACATCATCCCAAACCCCGGATGACGGGAGCAAAAATGCGTTGACAGCTTTATAGTGCGAGGACACACATTTTATATCATATAAATCGATGTCAATAAAAAGCACGATGTACCTACCGGACTACCGCTATGATATGCAGAAGTATTAATTATTGTTGAAAATAAAATTAAAACGAAATGTTTGTATTTTTTCAGTATTTTATATAGTTTTCGTAATATACAATTATCATAATTAATTAATTATAGTGCCAATGTAATTAGTTGACTGAAATGGTATCTATACTTACCTGATGTACCTAATATTGTGTAACAACCTGACATGTAAGATAATAAGTTTGATCTATAAATTTCTGATTCAATAATTTGTTCGTATGGATGTCGATAGAATAGTCGATATGTAACTAAGCACTAGTGACAAGTGCATTTTTGCTCCCGTGTTCCGGGGTTTGCATCACTACATAATATAAAACAAAGTCGCTTCCCGCTGTCTGTCCTATGTATGCCCAGACCTTTAAAACTACGCAACGAATTTTGATTCGGTTTTAATAGAGTGATTCAAGAGGAAGGTTTATATGTAGAATATAGTACACGTGCGAAGCCGGGGCGGGTCGCTAGTTACATTATAAATGCGAAAGTTTGGATGTTTGTATATTTAGATGTTTGGATGTTTGTTACTCAATCACGCTTAAACGGCTCAACCGATTTGGATGAAATTTTGCACGAAGGTTGTTTATAGCCTGGATTAAAATATAGGATAGTTTTTATCCCGGATCCACGCAGAAGTCGCAGGCAGAAGCTAGTTGCAAATGATGCAGCCAAACTAGCAGGATAAACTATAGCCTCAGTGCATCTAGAAAGCCCTTTATAAAAATAGATGATAGAACTTTTGAAATCGAATAAGTTGTTCCGTAGAATGGGTATATATGTAGGTACTTACAAAAATACAAAGCTACAATCTCGGAAACTTTTCCTTTTTCTGATATTATAGTAGGTATAGAATCTATCAGGGATGCCGCGGATGCGACTTTTTAGGCATCCGCGGATGCGGAAATTTCAAGGTTCACATTTGAGGCAAAACACTCAAAAACATAAATACGCAAAGTCTGTAGGGTCACGCAGTACTCGAACACGTTGCGACTGATTTACAATCGTTGCAAACCTAACGCATCACCAATAGCGAATACGGCGAATCGTCAGATTACAGAAACGAAATGACGATTCTTATTGACTAATCACGAAAATACTTAACACGCCGCGTTGGCACCTTTCTTGTCCCGAACTGTACTACATCCGCATACTACTTACAGTTTAATTTATGGTACGCAAGGTGTACCTGGTAGGTTTTTATGCACTTTGTTGTATATTTTCATTCCTTATCTAGTATTCTCTTACAGGACGTTCCGGGTATTCCCTGGTTGCATGTTTTTCCCCGGCACTCACACAAGCAAGGTGTCGTATCAGCCAATCACGAAACGCCATGGTCGACACAAGCAATTGTTTCGCACCAAGTTGGTTCCATGTGTGTTGTTCCAGAAATCGATTGCATTATGAGTATTATGACTGAGCTACATTTATCGCGTTATGAAATATCCTGTATCCGTCTCTTACTAACTACCAATCATTGTGTGCTTCTGTTGACCTGCGGGTGGCGCAGGACCTGTCATTGTGGCACTCTTTGGGGGAGCAGTGGACGCGTTTCGGCTGATATGATTATGATGGTGAATCATTGTGTTCTCAGTTACCGTGGCCAGCAGCTTATTCGAAACATACAGCTTTTCTAGCTAACGTATGGCTGCTATATGCGAGCTTACTCACTGTATGCGAGACGATTTCCAGTGGTTACTTTAAAATTGAACGGTGAGCTTATACTAGACTAATTAGGCTATCCGTTAATCGTTAACATCTTATTAAACAGTCAACAGCAGGCCCCGTATCAATGTGAATATGGTCGGCCTATAATGTCGGCGTATAATGGTCGGCCTTATCACGCGATAAGTGACAAGATAGAGCGTCAGTCTTGTTCTATCGAACGGTGTCAGTCAGTGACGGACGCTCTATCTTGTCACTTATCGCGTGATAAGGCCGACCATTATACGCCGACATTATACGCCGACCATATTCACATTGTTGGTTTTGGTTACTATCCTAGTTAAAAAAAAAATGTATTATTAAGTGGTGGCAACTTTGCTGGTTGATGTATATCCTATCGCCGTAGTATTAAGTATCATTGTACCGTTGTTTGCCCAAATAAACATTATACAGGGTCTGGGCTAGCACAACTGACGCCGCGACACGACGCGAGACGAAAACTTTGCCCTCCTTTTCTAATTTTCACAGTGCGTGTGAGACGATAAATCGCGCGCCACGCGACTTGACAGCGAGTTGTGCTAGACGTACCGATCGCGATTGGTCTTGTACTAGCTCTGCACGGTTATCAGAAGACGTCGCGCGAGCTTCTCTTTCTAATTAGAACACTTAGAAAAGGACGCGACACAGCACGTGCCCCGTCTTGCCATAACCATGCTGCAGGCCGTAGTCTACACAGCTTGCTAGAGTTGGCTACTCCTGCGAACGGCTGCAACAGCGGGAGCCTGCTACGAGCACCACAATGGCAGTGCTACGGCGTAGCAATAGTAGATGATTGCTACAAAAACTGACTCTCTACGAAAAAATGGAGTATCGCGGACTCAGAAGAGCGAGGTGCAAGAAAAACTACATCCCCGCTTCACTTGTAGGGCATGTACCCATTTTCTGCAAGAAATTGTTGATTTATCACTTTTTCTGCGTGAAATTGACTTAGATAAGTACATTCGCGGGAGTCCGCTGGATGCGGATGGCGCAGGACCGGTTATTGTGGCACTCTTTGGGGGATGCCTATGTCCAGCAGTGGACGTCTTTCGGCTGATATAATATAAATGATGAAGTACATTCACCAGCATTAATAACCCGCCAAAATTATTTGACATGTCCTAACATTTATGCTCGATTTATTGTGGCAAATATTAATGCTGGTGACTGTACAATTTCTTGTAAACTACGGAACTCTAACAAAAACCATATAATATGTAGATGAGTTATTCAGTTTAATTTAACAACAATGATAATTAGTAGATAAGTGACTGCTTAGCAACCTGCCTATGAGAGATGTGCTCCTAGATTAATTATTTAAACATTGAATTTATAGTAGCTTTCATCTTCTTTCGTCACGTGGAACTCTTTAATTGCTGTCCAAAAATAACCGCTAAATAAACTGTCCAAAACATCTGTTATCGGATTATTTCCTAAATGAAAAAAGGCTCGGACTACGTAGGTATATCTGGGATTTTGGTTTGGGCGGCCGCGAATGTAAGTATTTATCCGAGGATGTAGTTCAAGATCCGAACTGAATTTTATCTATAGATACACTACCTACACGAAACTATCAAACCATGCAAAATCATATCTAAATCGGTTCAGTAGCTTTACCCTGAAGACAGGCACATTTATAATATTTGTAGGTATGGAAAAACGTTTTTTTTTGCGTAGGTAGTGCTAGTGTTTTTGCTCTATACAGTTACTATACCAGCAGTTACTATACAGCTACTATAAATGGGTGTTTTACTAATAAGAAATGCTAGCAGTAGAATAAAACACTTTTACTAAGATACTAAGGTTGCTATGCCAAAATGTAGCAACGAAAACATGTAAGTGCTTGCTTAGAGATTTTAGTCACTACATAGTATAAAACAAAGTCGCTTCCTTGTCTGTCCCTATGTATGTTATGTTAGATCTTTTAAACTACGCAACGGATTTTGATGCAGTTTTTTAATAGATAGAGTGATTCAAGAGAAAGGTTTATATGTATAATATAGTACCCGTGCGAAGCCGGGGCGGGTCGCTAGTAAAGAATAAGTATCATTTATTATACCTAAGGACTGTTGCAATTACGAGTCAGAATGCATCCTCTCACAAATATGCACCGAAAGCTTAATTGGCTGACATAAAAGTTGTAAGTTGAATGCATCATATTTGTGCACTTGACTGTATCACAAAGGTTATTCAACCCAGCACATGGTACATTTCATGATTTACTATACTAATATTATAAAGAGGAAAAGTCGGAAAGGTTGCGTTGGTTTGTATGTAGGTGGTAATCTCCGGAACGCCATAAAGCCATATTTTATCCGGGCCGCTCGGGCTCTCTGTAATACGCGCATGCGAGGGGTTAAATCGATGAAACTCAGGCCCCGTATCATAGTCAGCCTTATCACGCGATAAGTGACAAGATAGAGCGTTCGTCACTGCTGGCTGACACCGTTCGATAGAACGAGACTGACGCTCTATCTTGTCATTTATCGCGTGAGAAGGCCGACCATGATACGGGGCCTGGTTAGCTTGATGAATTACTTTAAACTCTCGGGCATTGTACACAAACACATATGTATATAAAACATGATTTTTCACGGTTACCGCGATATTTATTTAAGTACTTTTTAGCTTGACGTTTCATTTTGGAAGTTTAGAGGACCACGGAACCGCAGAGGTCGTTCAACCCAGCACTAGATGCACTCTGCTGCACCGGCTGCAGCGCGGCGAAGCGCGACGCCTCGCTAACTGTTCATAACGTTGTGATCAGCTGATCTGATCGGAATTATGCTTTTTATGGCCGCTGTGTACACCTAGAGTTGCGAGGTCTTTAAAAAGATCCCTTCGTTCTCGTTCAATCGGTCAAAGGAACTACCGTCCGTGAGCATTTAGAATAGGATTCCGCTCTATATTTCTCTCTTGCTTGCTCTACATACGTCCATGCCAAAATAAACGATTTCACCCGAGCCGAATATCGTTCTAAGTCTGAGAAGTGTGAAAACTCACTGACTGTAGTTTGGTATTTTAGTCCCTTTAGTTCAGAGGGGTAAATATGTAAAGTTTCAGAAGAATGCTTTAAGATCTAGGAATGGGTCCGAACCGTTTCGATCTATGAATGACGTAAAACCAAATGACCAGAATGAACGATTTAACAGAAGACCCTGTACTCCAGGCAAAATACGGTTTTGAAAAACATTAATTTATAATAGCGTTTTTTTTGTTGATCTCATTTAAAAATGTTATTCTAAGATGATTTAGTCAAGAATCCGACAAACTTTCCACCCGGAAGTAATTATGTAGATTTAAATGAAGCATGCATTATCTTTTTTTGTACGATTTATCTTGAATATTATAGAGCAAATGTAAATGAACCAAAATAAAGACAAAAACATTTATTAATATTTTTACTGACTTTTTAGAAGCCAGTTAACTTATCATTTTTTCGATGTCTGAAATTTTGTCGGATTCTGTCGCTGGGTAACTATTTAATTGATAATATATCCGTTATACATAAAAAATAAGCTATTATAAATTATTTCCAAAATTGACATTTTTACATACAAGTTGTCAGTTCATTGCCTGGACTACTGCACTCTTGCAGTTTGGTGCCATCTAAAAAGTCGTGTGTAACTATGAGCCACGTATATGTTGTCATTTTTATTTACATACAGTTTGATTTTGATTTCATTCACTCTTACGACTGAACTAAAGGACCGAAGACTGAATTAGATCGACTACGAGGAACTAGTTCATCTCGGTCTGTGATGGGTTTCATTTCTTAGTTCATAAGTTTTCTTACTTCCATTAGTTCTTAGTTCCTGACCGACTCAAGCCTATTAGTAAGTGATGGGGTTTCCACGAACGAGTACAGGTCATTAACATATGTTGATTAGTAGTTTTTTTTTACCATTGTCTGGTGGAGGTTCGACGACCAGTTTGGCCTAGTTGGTAGACCCTGCTCACGAAACCGGTGGTCCCAGTTTCGAATCCCAGTAAGAACATTTCTGTGATGAGCACGAATATTTGTTTTCTATATTTAAGTATCTATTCGTCGTCTAGTTCTAGTACCCATTACTTAGAATTTCATAAACTGTACATAATAAAAGGAGAAAAATTTCAGCCAATTTCATCGGTGAAACGGTGTTTTTTTTTTTTTTCTAGTCATTAGTTTTTTTTTTACAGAATTTTGAAAATTTTTGTAAAAACTCGGGTAATACACCTAATTCAGACGGTATAACTTTTGATCCAATGGTCCTAAAATGAAAATAAAAAATGCAGAGTATTACCAAGGGACAGGTTAATAATTCTTAATAACAATAAAAAACCAACTAGAAGAGAAAATCCGCAAAAAAAAATATTGTCTTTGAAAAATGGCTACAAAAATTACGAATTTTAAAAGAAAAACACAATTTTCTAAAAAAAACGCAGATTTAGTTACCATTTTTTTTGCTTAGTATTAATCCTCACTTAATGCCAATTCTAAAACCGTTTTTAAACTGTCTCAGACTTTGAAAAATACCACGCAAATGGGTACGTAAATCAAACCATAATTTTATTAATTTTAATCCTCAAAAAATCCTTAATGACCGTTTGTTCACAGGTAGTTGAAGGGTGTTATCGGGTTTTAGGTGGAGATAACAAATTACGTACTTAGTATTAATCCTCACTTAATGCCGATTCTAAAACCGTTTTTAAACTGTCTCAGACTTTGAAAAATACCACGCAAATGGGCACGTAAATCAAACCATAATTTTATTAATTTTAATCCTCTTAAAATCCTTAATGACCGTTTGTTCACAGATAGTTGAAGGGTGTTATCGGGTTTTAGGTGGAGATAACAAATTACGTACTTAGTATTAATCCTCACTTAATGCCGATTCTAAAACCGTTTTTAAACTGTCTCAGACTTTGAAAAATACCACGCTAATGGGTACGTAAATCAAACCATAATTTTATTAATTTTAATCCTCTTAAAATCCTTAATGACCGCTTGTTCCCAGGTAGTTGAAGGGTGTTTTTGGGTTGAAGGTGGAGATAACATGAGGGGTATAAAGGCATTGGGCAATAGGTCAACTATTCAGTCGCTCGCAAATCGCAATTGCTTGTCTTTGCTCGCCACTTCTTTGATTACTCCAGTACTTGTTCAGTTTGAATCATCATGCCCCGCTTACGAGAGTTTTCGCCGTTACAAATAGCCAACATGCACTATTATTATGGATTGTGCCATGGATCTGCAAGAGCTGCGTGTATCGCCTATTTGGAGCAGTATCCTAATGACGTTCCAAGACCTGCTGCTCGCCACTTTCAAGAAGTTCATCGCCGGTTGTGCAATATTGGCCTGGGATACGGTGACCGAGATCGCCGAGAGCCAGGAAACATAATTGATGTTGCCATAGAAGAAGCAGTTCTCAGAGACTTGTACGCGGACCCAACCACGAGTCTAAGACGCTTGGCATTGAGGCACGGAATCTCAAAATTCTCTGTCTGGAAAATTTTGAAGAAGGAAGCACTGCATCCATTTCATTATCAACGGGTACAAAATTTGCAAATTGGCGATGCCCGCGTTAGGTGTGTTATGTCGACTTGGATACTTGGCAATATCAGAAGGGATCCGGAATTTACTAGAAGAATTTTATGGATGGACGAAGCAAGATTTACTCATACGGGAATAACTAACTTCAGAAATTTACACACATGGGCTCACGATAATCCAAACCTAGTAAGACCATCTAATTTTCAAGACCAATTCTCCATAAACGTTTGGGCAGCGGTACTCGACGATCAATTGATTGGACCAGTCTTCTTACCGAATACTTTGAACGCCGACAGATTTTTACTGTTACTGAGAGACGAGCTCCCAGAGCTTTTGGAAGATGTGATGTTAGATGTGAGACAACGCCTGTTTCTCCAAATGGATGGATGCCCAGCTCATTGGGCATTAAGAGTTCGACATTTTATAAATGAGCAATATCCCAATAGGTGGATCGGCCGAGACGGCCCCGTTGGATGGCCTGCAAGATCGCCTGATATGACGCCGTTGGATTATTTTCTTTGGGGTGATATGAAGCAACGGGTATATCACAGAATCGTCAATACCGAAGCAGAATTGCACGACAGAATTTTAAATGCAGCACAAGAAATAAAAAATAATCCGGGAATGATTCGACGGGCTACGCAACAAATTCAAGCTCGGGCCACATTGTGCCTTCAAGAAAGAGGAGGTCATTTTGAACAATTAAAACCATACAGGGAACGCCCTTTGCAAGACTAGAATAAGTTATTTCTTTAATAAAGGTTTATCAATCGAATTTATGACTTTTAATTAAAATACATGATTTTATTTACGCAATTTTTAGGACTACTTTTCTTCCTATTGTTTTCTCTACCTAAAACCCGATAACACCCTTCAACTACCTGGGAACAAGCGGTCATTAAGGATTTTAAGAGGATTAAAATTAATAAAATTATGGTTTGATTTACGTACCCATTAGCGTGGTATTTTTCAAAGTCTGAGACAGTTTAAAAACGGTTTTAGAATCGGCATTAAGTGAGGATTAATACTAAGTACGTAATTTGTTATCTCCACCTAAAACCCGATAACACCCTTCAACTACCTGTGAACAAACGGTCATTAAGGATTTTAAGAGGATTAAAATTAATAAAATTATGGTTTGATTTACGTACCCATTTGCGTGGTATTTTTCAAAGTCTGAGACAGTTTAAAAACGGTTTTAGAATCGGCATTAAGTGAGGATTAATACTAAGCAAAAAAAATGGTAACTAAATCTGCGTTTTTTTTAGAAAATTGTGTTTTTCTTTTAAAATTCGTAATTTTTGTAGCCATTTTTCAAAGACAATATTTTTTTTTGCGGATTTTCTCTTCTAGTTGGTTTTTTATTGTTATTAAGAATTATTAACCTGTCCCTTGGTAATACTCTGCATTTTTTATTTTCATTTTAGGACCATTGGATCAAAAGTTATACCGTCTGAATTAGGTGTATTACCCGAGTTTTTACAAAAATTTTCAAAATTCTGTAAAAAAAAAACTAATGACTAGAAAAAAAAAAAACACCGTTTCACCGATGAAATTGGCTGAAATTTTTCTCCTTTTATTATGTACAGTTTATGAAATTCCACCCTGTATATTGACCACAGGAAAGACGACTTTTGGGGCTATAAGTACACAATCTTTTGACAACCTCTGTAGCCTAGTTGGTAGTGACCCTGCCTACGAAGCCGGAGCCCCGGGTTCAAATCCCGGTAAGGGCATTTATTTGTGTGATGAGCATGAATATTTGTTTCTGAGTCATGGAAGTTTTTCTATGTATTTATCCCTATTATATATATCGTCGTCTAGTACTCATAAGGGACTATAGGTTTATTTGTGTAAGATTGTCCCCTAATATTTTTTTTTTTTTATACCAGTATGGGGTTAGGTGTCAACGCGGACCCCGGGCTCCTTTGGGGCACAACCGGGATGACGCCAGGAGGGTGATGACCCAGTATGGCCCTTCGTAATATGTGCATACAACAGTCCATCACCAACTAAAAACCATGGCTAGTTAGTGACGAACACTTTTCTAAGTTGACTGTGATTCCATTAATCTACGTCAAATGTCAATCATAATTTGTTGCTAGTAGATCAAATCATGCCTACTCGTAAGTGCTTAGATTTAATATGATTAATGGGACAGGGACTCTTAAAACGGTGTGACGCTCTTGGTTAAACACGTCAAACGATTGTATCAAGACGCCTAATTGTGTATTAGTACTCTGCAGTGTCACTAATTCGGTTATTTGTAAAGACTAAGGTGGTTGTCACACTGCCGCCGCGAATTCCGATGCGGTGTGCGGAGCGACGGTTTTTCGTTGTGCAAGTACCTCAGTTTGTATATAAATTCCGCACGGTCACACTGCACCGCATCACCGTCGGGTGAGATGTACGCGGCTCCGCACACCGCCGCCCGTGTGATAACCGCCTAAAATGCTCAGTACCGGTGGAATGGGGTTCCGTAGATTCGGGGGCGACTTTGATCATTTTACCTATTTAGGTTTTTCTCTGAAATCATTATGTTTACTTGTGGGTGAACTGTGGCAGTGAATACATTAGTATTTTATCTTGCTGTTTACTTGATTAAATATTATTAATTTCGAATAGTTCTGCTTTTATACTCCATTCTAAGTCAGGGGTCTTCAAACTTTTTGACTCAAGGGCCACACTTGCTTAATATAAATTCGTGCGGGGCAAGACTTTGATTTCATGGCTTATCATGACCAGCCCTACCCCATCGCTATCGCGGGCCGTCTCCGCTCTCTTTCCGCGGACCGGATTAGAAGGGCCCGCGGGCCGGACTTGGCCCGCGGACCGTAGTTTGGTGACCCTGTTCTAAATGATAAAAGTGACCCCATTTTTCCTAAAGTTATGTATTTAATTTTAGTAACGACGCCGATCAACCTAACCAAACCGTACTGTGCATTTTAACCCCTGACACCTCAAACCAAGAAAAAAGATAGAGCATTCCGAACAACCTAGTGAAGCGTTTTCAACCAAGCCAAATAAGTTTAGCACACGCTCACTCACACAATATACAAACAAAATTGAACAAAACTCTCCAGTCTCCATCACGTGTCGCAATACTGTAAAAATCACCTATTTTGAGTTATGTTATGTGCAACTTAATTTGCTTATGTGTGCGTGAGCGTGTGCTAAACTTATTTGGCTTGGTTGAAATCCGGCTTCACCAGGGTGTTGTCTCTATCTTTTTTTATGGTCCGAGCCCTGACACAAACGAGGGTTGGGTTGGTTGGAAAAGGTTATTATATACGTAAAAAAGTTAAGTAAAGCCTTTCTTTTATACAGTTGTTATTACATGCAGTTGTAACCTGTTCGAATAGACAATGCATATTTAAATAACATAAACAAAACAATGCATAGATACATATTCGATTGTATGCAATGGAGCATAAAAAGCCATTAAAATTACAGACGAAACGAGCATGAGAACTGAAAAAGAAAAATAATAATTTTCTCAAAAGATTATAATAATTTTCTCAATATGAATAACCACTAATAAACAATATTTACACGTGACAGAACAATTAACTGTCGAGAGAATAGTTCTAATCACTGGCGTCAATCGTAAAAATAGTCCTCATTTACCTCGAATGACAGAAACGAAAGTTTTTATATTAATGTCACTGTTCTGCTAGTTACACATTTTAATTGAAGTTCAAGTACCGAGCTAGAACTTAGTGTGTAATTGTGTCATCTGATTCTGCATTGGGCACAAGAGAAAGATGTTGTGATATCAAAGTATCTACATGTATCTCTCTTTTCTCATGTATACTTGAAATGGGTGCTTAGAATAAAGTATCAGTACGGTATTTGACCAATGTCAAATCAGCTTCTTTTTATGAAACGTCAAAAACGCTCCGTTAGTGTGGAATTTGTAGGGATTACTTACCTGTGACGTCACAATCAAACAACGTCCTTATTGTTAGTTTTTACTTTAAAATGGCAAACGTAAGTGAAAGATTGATACTTTCCCAGTATTTTCGTAATGTTTATCGGTTGCTAATGAAAAAGAAAAAAAGATGTAAAATACAAAAATATGTAGGTATCGATTTAATCCTATCAGATATGTACCGAAACCTTAATCGACAGACATAAAAGCGATAAAGTTTGCTAATGCATGAAATCAGGTGTGTATTTTGTAAGTTCGGGTGTCCTAATTTCAAAATTATTTAAAAATATCAATAAAAAAAACTTGTTAGGTACATAATACAAAACTGCTTTTTTCATCATACCTACTGCAAACTTTATTTTACGGAGCTTAAATAAAATGGGATAAAATAAAGTCCAACCTGAAGGGCCATCTTTGCATATCATTTCACCAAAATGTTCTCAATTCAACTTTCTTCAAACATTTTCTTCTTTTTTTACTTAATTTGAATAAGAAATACCTGATATGTGAGGAATTGAACACGGGAGTAGCCGCGGGGGTCATCTCAGACCTTTGTAATATATTCGTAGATAAGACATCTTTTTCCTACCTTTGTCCTTAAGGCAAGCACGAACGGCTTTGAACAAACCGCTCATAACAAAGATAAAACGCAAATAGATAACCATCTAAGAATAAAAGAAATCCGCCTAAGCTGGGATTTGCTCAAATTACCTACTCTGTAGGTAGGTACAGCATTTTGTTCGTGTACCGAAGTTGAAACAAAGACGACAAATCCCTTGTTTTTTGATGGTTAGCAAAACAAAACATTTTTTACTAGCATAATTTTACCCATTATATAGGTACCTTGAACTGCGTTGTGGGCGGATAGGCTAAGCAACCTTTCACTGCCGATAATGTCTATTCATTTATAGCTTAAATACTTAAGTCAAATTTAACCACTTTCCGACGCTAGGCGGGCGTAAGAAAAACTATGTGACTTTGATGAACATTTTCCTTGTAACGTAATAAGACATGTTGGGACCCCGTCCCTAACCCTCCCCAATTCGTCTTACGTAATAAATGAATAGATCCATATACTTAGATAACACTTTCCACCTACATATTTACCTTAAACCTGATTTTGGAATATTCAATATCACTTAGCTCTGAATTCGGTGACCAGACCCCTCCGCATTAAGTTTAGTTAAGCTACCTACATTTAAAACTTTCGTATTTTTCTCAGGGTGCTTGAAAACCAGCGCCTTTAGCATAATATTGTAATTGGCATATATGCTGACTAAAATTATAGCGGCATGAATTTTGGTGTACCTATTTCAAATTAAATAATATTAGGGGACAATCTTACACAAATCGACCTAGTCCCATAGTAAGCTCAATAAAGGCTTGTGTTATGGGTACTAGACGACGATATATTTAATAGATAGAAATACTTAAATACATAAAAAACATCCATGACTGAGAAATAAATATTCATGCTCATCACACAAATATTAGCCCTTACCAGGATTCGAACCCAGGACCTTCAGCTTCGTAGGCAGCGTCACTACCCACTAGACTAACCGGTCGTCAAAATTGATTAAATTCACGTGCTTTCTATTTTACACCAAAAAAAGAAAATATTTCTTACTATTTTCTTCATCTTTAAACTTACCAATGCTAAAAGTGGCAATGAAATGATTCTGGAAGCGGTGGAAGTATCATTTCTCAGGATTATGTATAAGAAACTGTTCTCCCTCTACCCTATCGTGTACCCTACCAAGTTCGTGTTAGGTTCTCTGGCCCCGTATCATGGTCGGCCTTATCACGCGATAAGTGACAAGATAGAGCGTCAGTCTCGTTCTATCGAACGGTGTCAGCCAGTGAAGGCCGACCCTGATACGGGGCCTGGGCTTTAACTCTCCGGAAGTTAGGCGTAACTACAATCTTCTGGTGACTTACGTGGCACCGACTGCCCGGATCTAGTGGCACGAGCCGTAAAGCTCACTATACCTTTTGTGCCCAAAACAAGGCCGAGACATCACAACCTCCTGACAATCCCATTGACTCGTACTTGTAGCACACAGAAACTCTCCTGCTGTTCGGGCACTAAAACTGCTGGACTCCCTTCTGTCACAAGCACCCGAATGCGATATATTTGCTAGTCGATGAGCGAATGTATGTCATATTATTTGTCTGAGGTACTGCGAGACGATGGATGTTTAGATGTTATGTTTGTTTTCGGTTCCTTACTGTCAAACTGTATAAATTTTGTATGATTAAATAAAAATAAAGGGTAGGCAACGCGTTTCTGGTTCGTTCAAGGGTCCATAAACTACGCGTGTCTACCTACCATCAGACAGGTTGCTTGTTTGCCACCGTTTACACTGGTTCGCATGAAATTGTCGTGTTGAATACCAGCCCACAGGAATCGGTTGCCCGGCGAGGTTTGTAAAGTAGCAGATTCTGACTGCCCAAGTGCAAGCTCCAACCGATATCTATCACGTTAGCCGCGTTTCCCTTCACCACGCATGTACTTCGAGCTGAAAACACGACAGAACCGAATATCGAACGTGTGGTAGCTTCGGAATAGGGAGGCAGGCCGGTTGCATTCCATTTCGCCGGGTTGCATTACGTACCATCCGCAACAGCTGATCACTTGTGAGGCTTATTACGAGGGCAGAAGGTCGAACATTGGTCAGTCAAGTAGCTGTTTGTACCTCGTGATTCCGAGAAAGAATGACGTCCCGCTCGCACAACGTATCCGCTGATATTGCCTATGTTTTGGAATGCTGTTCATTGTTTGTGCTCGGCTTGTTTTAATATGTATAGGGTAGTTTAGGTTCAAACTTTTATCCCAAGCTTGGGTACAAGGATTTTAATTCCAACGTGGCCTTTCGAATGCCGACGTAAACTCAGTGTGATTTAACTTTAATGGTGACATAATGTAAGGTGTACCCTTATGAGACTTACAATAGTTTTAACCTAATGTCATTAGACTCATCATCGTCATCATATCACCCGAAAGACGCGTTTACGGCTAGACACAGGTCTCCCTCAAAGAGTGCCACAACGACCGTTCCGTTCGCTTCAGCGGACTCCCGCGACCTTCACCAGGTCATCAGTTATCCTCGAGGGGGCCCACGTTGCGCCTGCCGGTAGGTACGTGGTTGCCACTCGAGAATTTTTTCGTCCCAAAGGTCATCAAGTCTACGTGCAATATGCCCAGCCCACTGCCTCTTATGTTTAGCCTCATTTCTGATGCGATCACGCGGACTACTTGACTAACAATCCTGGCTGATGTCGACCACGGTGATTAAAAAACAAGCAGTTTCACGTGGCTGAAATAACCTTAGGCTTGTGAGTACAAGCGCGATGCCGACCCCCTATTGAATATGAAGATTTACTGTATCGAAAGCTATATAGAGACAAATTCAGGTCCGTCACTCTCAAGCTTATCTTCAGGAGTTCTGGCGACCTTACTCATCCCCAGGGAGCCAGGAAAATAACTAAATAGCAAGTGATGGTGTTATTACTCTATTACGTTCCCAGTTGGGCTGCTCTAACCAAATATGAGCGAGTTCCAGTGCCCTGCCCTACCTACCTACTACCACTTTAATTGTAGGGTCACTTCGCCGGTTAGCGACCACCTAATTTAATGTGCCGGTGGGCGACCACTTAAGCTGAGTTGGTGAACTGAAAGGATATTTTCTCGGTTTTTTAGTAGATCTCTATTCTAAAACAACAAAAAAATGCATGTACAAGTAATTGTCTCAATAGGGTGTGTAGAATTGATGTTATCTTCAATAGAAAAACCTTCTCCTTCAGGTGGTCGCTAACCGAAGGTGGTCGCGTAACCAGCGAAATGACCCTATAATGCATAACTGAAGCTAAAGTAGGTACAATCTATGCCAAATAGTGGGCGATTCCACTTTTGGGTGTAAGTTTGACTTTTTTCTCAGAATTTGGAAAGTCCTTTTAAACTTCACAAAATAGACCATGAATCTACAAGCTTTTATTTTACCCTCTTGGCCTTGGCATATACTCGTATTGTAGCATGTTAATTCTTTGACTACTTATGGGTAATCTCGAATCTCGAACGCTATATAGATATTGTGGTAGGCGACTTATAATAAAACACAAATGTCATTACAACCACAGAATGCGCGTCGCCGGAAAAAGAGAGAAATAAGAAAAATAATTGAAACAATAAAAGTGTCGCCCTTATGCGCGCGTCGGTCTAGCATGCGCGCCGCGAACCGCGGAGCGTAAATATCACTTAATAATTTTGTTCTGAAAACTTTATCATTTTACAGTTAATTCGATTGCAAGCAAATATTCTGGTGGCTATTTGCCTCTTATTCCCAAGTATTAATGGAGACACTAGTTAGTTAGGAAGCGGGAGAATAGAGAGGGAAAAATAAATATAATTGAAACCATAAAAGCGTCGCAATAATGCGCGCCGCGTCCGCGGAGAGCTCATGTCATTTATAGACGGAGAGCTGTATTGAAACTCCGTTAGCTACTTCCCTGAACAACCTTTTCCGATAATCTTCGTGCTGGCAGGCCGCGGGCGGTGGGTGTGGGTGTAGTGGGGTGGGGAGAAAAATGAAAAAAAATGTGGGCTCAGCGACTTTTTTTTTTTTTCAACTGTTGCCCTGTACTCCCTGTGCACCCAAAAAAAATCGATACGGTGGTGGGAAGGGGTTGCCAGCGTTAATTAAAAATACCAAAATAATAATAATTTTCATGTGGGCTCAGCTGTATTGGCTTTTTTCTGACGCGAGATTAATTAATATGTAAGCCCCAAAAAAATAGCCATGCAAAAATATCGGTGGAAAGGTATCGAAAAAAATTGTTGAAATCTTTGGATTTCGTTCGAAAATGTGCTGAGGGAAAGGCAAAAGCGGACGTGGAGGGGATATCAGCCTGAAAATGAATAAATAAAGAAATATAAATAAATAGAATATTTTTCGTAAATAATAATGAACAAAAAAAGGCAATCTAGGGAACCCTTAAAATTTCATAGGCACACTTGAAGTGAAGCCGAATACTGAATTGAAGTCGTAAAACTTTGTTTCTAAAGTAAATTATATTCACACAAATCCATTTAGACATTACATTACGTGGTCTTTGGTTAATTGTCAGGCAGGATTTGTTACTGTCTATTGTGTAGATATTTGACCTTTCACTAGGAATGTGACTGACTACTAATTGGTATAGCTGTTTCTTCATTTCTTTAACCAACTATAAACAGAAGCACTTTGAAACAAAGCGGTAAAAGGTACCTACTGTTGGATTATTTATATCCACTAATAGGTAGCTAGATATTATTTATGTAAAGTTTGCGAGTGTGGAATTGTACAATAGGTACCTAACTAAGTAAGTTTCTATGTAGCGAGTAATCTCCGGAGATACTCATCCGATTTTTTTAAAGTACAAATTCGGCGATGCAACCGCTACGTTTAGTTGGCGCGCGCGTTTCAATGTAACTAATACAGACAGGCAACTACGGAACCCTACATTGCGCTAGGCCCGACACGCGCTTGGCCGGTTTTTTTTTTTCGAAAACCTTAATCGACACAAATTTACATAATTAGAGAACTTGCTCACAAAATTTTACTAGAATCGGAAATGCAATCTGTAGAGGAGAACAGCGGGACATCCGGACATAGGTACCTACGAAAGACTTTTGGCCTAAGCTGAAACGGAGTAAGTACTTCGTTCGCTTCGCTGGCCCGTTCACAAATTAAAAAAACCGCTGTTAATACTTATTCTCGATTAGTTCATTTAATCTATGTATATCTACGTATGGGTTAGGTATAGTGTATACTATGATGGTAGTACTACCTATTATATATACTGGTACTATGATGGTAATAAACAGTACTACATATTGATATTGGTACTATTTGATACTTCACAAAAGTGTGTTTACGACCGGTTAGCCTAGTGGGTAGTGATGCTGCCTACGAAGCTGAAGGTCCTGGGTTCGAATCCCGGTAAGGGCAAATATTTGTGTGATGAGAATGAATATTTTTTTCTGAGTCATGGAAGTTTTCTATGTATTTAAGTATTTATATCTATTATATATATCGTCGTCTAGTACCCATAACACAAGCCTTAATGTACTATGGGACTAGGTCGATTTGTGTAAGATTGTCCACTAATATTTTTCTTTATTTTTATACACTTGTTACCTAATTGCATAAGATTTTAAACGTTCGTGCTGTTACGCTACGCACTGTCAACTGTCATTTTACAGTTAAGCCTACAAAACAAGACACTTGATAGGTATGCAAAAACACGCGTCAGGTAAGTTACGCAATTAACCTGAGGCCCTCTAATTGTATGCATTTGTGTCCTGAGTTTCACTGAATCAGTGACAATGACAACAATAAAACTACTAGCACGACGTAAAATAGGGGAGACCTAGAAAGATTGTCTCAATTTTATACTTTGACGTAGATATCTCGCTAAATAAAATTTCTACTACAGTCCATACTCTTTCAGAAACAAATATTAAAATTAGTGAAAGTACTGAGGTAATTTGTGACAGGTACCAAGGTAAGTTGTGACTGCTATGTATTTACACTATTTGATGAATAAAAAATACCGTTATATAATTTTAAATAAATGAAACATTTTATTGCAGAAAAAGCACTTTAATGTCCTATAGCGTTCAACATGTCACACTATAGGAGTACTTGTAAGATTTGACCTAAACAAACGAACGTACTTACAAACAAAAATTGCAAGTTAATAACAACTTAATAAGCATGTAGAAATAATTAAAAAATATAATTTAATATAATATTGTGATTGCAAATATTGTGGTAACCGTATGTTATTAATTATATCTTATCATATTTTTGATTTTCCTTATTATGTATGGTTAAAATTATATGAACTGAACGAAAAACTGGCACATTGTATGTAACAATTTCAAACTTTTTGCTTAGACTATCAAGTTTTTACTTCAACAGATTATTCCTTACAAATGTATGTGCAATCAGAAGTAGAGAAACGTGACTTACATAAAAGGGGCTCCACGTTTCTCTGCAGATGACTGTACAGTGTACGTCTCATTACCTATCATAATTATACCTGCACGTTATTTAGGGGAATAGCTAAATAATTCTGTGAACGAGCGAGGAAGCAAACGAACTTCTCCGTTACAGCTTGGGTAAACATGCTTCCGTATGTCATTCTTGGATGTTCAGCCGTCGGGATAGTGAAATAGTGATACCTAACCTAAAGGAGAGGAATTCAGAATGTTAGTTGGTATGATCTTCACCAGTACCTTCAGGATTGACATAAGCTATCAGTATTGTACCCCGCTGCTTCGCTTGCGTTCTATGTAATACGCGGGCGGAGCCGCGCGGGCTACTAGTCTCTATTATTTTTACAGCTGTGGGGTTACCTTGGAAATGTAATAGAATATTAAAAAAAAATATGGATTGATGTTGACGATGCCGCGGCCATAAGCTTAATAGCTATTAAGCAAAAGCTACATAGTAGTATGTAAAGTGCCATAGCACTGCATAACACGGGCTGTTACTGCAAACTAATCTCTAAATACTTGGCTGGACTAATATTTAACAGTAAGAATAACTAGAATAAGAGAGAGAGAGATGATTAAATGGATGACTGCGGTCGTGCTAGGGCACTCGCCGCGAAGGAAGCCGCTGAGCGGTGATTAATGTCACGCGGTTATGGTGCACTTCCTGTGTGCGCGCAGGCTCCAGGACACAGGCTAGGCCGAGCAAAGCCAGCCCAACTCAGGCCAGGCTTAGGGCGGTACCAAAAAGTCTCAAAAATCGAAGTTTGAATACATCTCCATCGCAATCACTTTGAATAGGCTCTATTTTATAATATTAATAAAATACTTATCTATGAGTATTAGATTAGGTGCACTTTCTAAGAGACCTTATTCATCTCTGGGATATAAAACAATTTCCTCTACTCTTTTTTTATTTCTGTTTACTAAGTTTCTTTTTTGTAATGTATATGTATATATAACATACGGTTACCTCAAATACATAAAGTGCGAACAAATCTTTGACATTCGCGAAATATATTAAGTACATCTCTTAAAATTATGTCTGTGCAGTTTCAACAGTCTTTTTAGGCAAAGTTATAGGTACCTATTATACTTATCATAATTAAGTAGTACTGGTTGGTTAGAGGGATACCATTTATTCTAAAGATAATAGGTAATATCTCAAAATCCGAATCTTCATTCATGTAATTTTATATGTTTTTTGAAGTCAAAACTTTTTTAGCGGCGCTGAGCACTTTTTGGGATGGGGAAAAATTGTTAAATACGCGACAGTTTTGTGACGTCAGATGTGAAGGAGGTCACTTTTTGCTGCTAGCCGATTCAACTTCATTCAAAACTGAACGCTATTTGTAAGAGTATAAAGCCGTTAAACACTTTTTGCAATAGCATATTCTGCAAATAAATTTGTAATAATACAAACGCGTCCTTCACCGTTTTGCTATTGAGAAAATTCGAATAGTTCGAATTTGGGCGTTATTCCTAAAGAGATAAAGCTTAGAAAAATATTTACCGACGGCAAAAACAAATTGATTTCTTGGTCGCCACCGCCGTCTGCTGTGCAAATTCGAATAGTTCGAATTTAGACGTTATTCCTAAAGAGATAAAGCTTTGAAAAATATTTGGCAATGGCAAAAACCAATTGGTATTGTGTTTGCCGCCGCCCGTCGGCGGGAAGCCGGCGGCCCGTCACACTCAACGCGCCCGCGGGCCGTCCGCCTAAATAATTGATAATTGTTTATAAATTTGCGCCAATTCATTTTTAGGGTGACACCGTAAGATGTCACGTGACCTGATCGAAAAACTGTTACAATGTTATTGAGTTTTCACTTCTGCCGGCACTCCCGGAGTGCAACCCGGTCTTTTTTTTTGTTACTCTTGATTTTACACATGTGCGAGCTGTGGTCACCTATAAGTGGCTAAAGCATCTTACTTAGTTTTTTTTTTAATTTAAGCCAAATGTATTGTTCAGATGTGTTATGCGTTGGTGGTCCTTAAATAAATAAATAAATAATAGGACCTACTATAGCGATATTAACACAATTGAAAACCACAAGCCATTCAGAATTTTTGTGGTCCTAATATGACGTAAGTAATATTAAGTACTTATTTCAGCTTACATTTGCCATATACCTAAATCTTGCGGTTACGCATCTAGAATTTCATAGACTTTGGGCACCAGTGGGTATAAGTTTTAGTGTTTTTAACCCCCGCCGAAAAAACAAAAAAGGGTGTTATAAGTAGGTATAACACGTGTATAATGTGTATCTGTGTGGCTTTGATGATGATGAATGGACCGATTTGAGTGGATTTTGTTATTAAATCGAAAGTCATGTCTGGCGAAATGGTTCTTAGCTATGTTTGTTGTATCAATTTTTAATTAATTTACAAATTGAATAAATAGCTAGTGGACGCCTTCCTTCTACCTACTTCCTCATTGATATAAGCAAACTGCTGTAAGTACTTAAACCAACCGAAACTTTGCATCCTTTTAAATACAATCAGCTGATTTGATAATGTTTGGGTTATTCACCCGGCAAAATAATTGGAATTGGAATAAGCTATTAAAAGTATACCTGCTTATTAAGTAGCTGTGTCAACAGATCACAATCAAATTGATCACGTTCGAAAACAATTAAGAAACAAACAGAGGATGTTTATTTTAACCGCAGCCAAGTACCTATGCCGTAAGTTAAAGCTTCACTTAATTAATGAGGTAAAGCTACCTCAGGTAGACCAGCGTTCGTTTATCACTGTTGAATCACTGCCCCTCGCTTCAATACCTGCTGGTAAATTTACTTTAAAGTTGTTACTAACATGTATAGGTACCAGAAAAAGCGTTTTTTTTTTATCTTACCGCTTAGCTTATCTCAGAATATTTACACATACAATCAGTAGCTATTAATACGAGTAGATAGGTACTATTCATACAAGGAAAATATTATTTTTTGACATGGCAAGTGGAAGTAATTTTCCCGTAGCCATCCGTCTGTCCGTCCGTTCGTCTTCGGCTTAGCTCAGTAACCATTACTACCAGAAAACTATAATTCGGCATGGGCAATCAATCACGCCAACTAAACAAAAGAATAAAATGTTGAAAAAAAAAAAATTTTTGGGGTACCCTAAAGCCTAAAGTGGGGATGTATTCTTTTTTCTCGTGAAACCCTTAGTGTGGGGTATCTTCGGATAGCTTGTTCAAAATCATTATGAGTTTCTCACAACCATTTTTCAAATTAGTGATTTATTTGCGAGATATTGGGCTTTAAAGCCCCCTGCCGGCTAAACGGCTACTACTGGGTATGTGAAAAAAATTGTGGCAGTAGTACATATAATGAATTTAAAAAGGAAAACTATCACGGCAGTAGGCATTACTAGTTATCGAGTAATAGTCGACCAACTTAAAATGTACTTAGAAAGGCTCTTTCGTACAAATTCGGCCGACGCAACCATTTAGTTGGCGCGCGCGTGTCGTAACTAAGAAAGACAGGCAACTACGGAACTCTACACTGCGCGTGGCCCGACACGCACTTGGCCGTTTTTTTCAAGGATGGTCACAGTGAGGAACCGAAAATATTAAATAAGTATATCAGTAAGTTTTTTTTTATACAGAAGTCACGCAAATGTATCCATTCAATAATATCTATACTTTGCTGTAAAATTCCAGAAACATATGATATTTAAGTTGCCTTTTTTGCCTGTCATAAAGATCAAGTAATAGAATTTAAAAAAAAAGAGATATTTTGTATGGATGCTTAGGTATCTATGTAATATGAATTATTCACATAAGTAATACGTGTTCTATAAGCCAACATACTTACTTACATAATACACTTACATGTTCTCGCGACTCCGTCCGCGTGGAACTCGTTTACCTATATCGTAGCTCCATACAAACTTTCACCCCCAATATAATAATTAAAATTGATAATAACCATCCTATGTCCTTCCCCAGGCATCTAACTATCTCTACACCAAGTTTCATCTAAATCGGTTCACCGGTTTAGGCGTAAAGAGGTAACAGACAGATAGACACACAGACCGACAGACAGACAGACGGACACACTTTCACATTTAAAATATTAGTATATATTTAACTGATAAAAATTTCGAAGTAGCTTATTAGGGAACTACTTTTGTAGTTAATGTGAATCACTTCACCCCGATGGACCCTACGCAAAATACCTGGGAACTTTTAATTACTTACTCGTACCTACTTAAGTAGGTACTTGAAATTTTAAAAACTACCTATTTAGGGACCTCGTCTTCTACTAAAAGGGGTAGATTTCTACGAGGTAGGTACGGGTACCCCACAACACAAGATATATCAGATAGTACTTAAACCGATTCTTTTAAGATTTAGTTAGGCAATCAATACCTAATAATAATAACAAAAAAACATTGTACCTATTCTATTCTATGTAATAAATAGGTAGGTATGTGTAGTAAGTAATAATCTCTTATCATTCCCGGTACCTACTAAGGTTTTCGTAGTATTGAGCCAAGCCAACAAAACACCTAATAAGGAATTACCTAAGTAGATAGGCTCTTACATAATTAGGGAATACCATGTGATTGCCCACGCCGTAGGTACAAATGTATAGGTACCTTCCTACTTACCTACATATATTTCATTTTCACACAAATAATTAAATATTCTTAAGTGTTTTTGTTGAATACCGTGAAAGTTAAGATAATAGGCAATTAGGCATCCAGTCCGCATCTAGGTAGGTAGGTACAGTCAGCATCACATAGTTAGTAGCAGCCAAAGTAGCCAAATATATCGTCACAGTCGTCACACTTCCTTATTCCTATAGTAGGTATTAAAGACGTGTTCCGATATATTTGGCTACTTTGGCTGCTACTAACTATATGATGCTGACTGTACTCCTTTATAGATCATATAGTTACCTACCTAGTTTACCTATGAATTAAAAATATAACGTTTAGCAAAACTTAATTGAAACGATTTCAACGGCTGGTATTAAGTATTCATTGTCACGGAATAGACTGAAAAAAAATAGTAACCATTTTTAACTTTAAACATTGAACTCGGGCTCTTTTCGTAAATACATGAATGAGAGGCAAGATCTCAAGCAACCCACGAGTGAGCGGGTGAGAAAACATTGTTGTGTATGTATTCGATTCGAAGTCGACGGGAGAAACCTGCGTACGGGCCTCACGGCTCGGCCCCGCCCCCGCCCCGCTCCCCTCCGATCATATGTTCGGCGCGCCGGCGCGCAGCGACCGCTCACTGCGATTCGGGCACTCGCAGCCGTCGCAACGTTACTACTTTCTCGTTTGGATCAGCTGTCGCGATTAAGCAAAGCCCTGCAATAAGCCGCAGTGCGGTGTGTCATGGAGCTGCTGTGTGCGGAACGCGTGAGTCCGAGCAGCGAGGCGGCAGCGCCGGTGGCCCCCGTGACCCGGGCGGCCGCGCCCGACCCCGTGCTGCTCAGGCGCAGGGTCCTGGACAACCTGCTGAGGCTTGAGGAGCGCTACGCCGTCACCGCGAACTACTTCGGCACCGTGCAGACTGAGGTCACGCCGCACATGCGCCGTCTCGTCGCCGAGTGGATGTTGGAGGTGAGCGGTGCCGCACCCTTCGCCATCTTGTCGCGGCCACGTGCAGCAGTGGCCCCCGTATGCCCTCGCCACTGCCTATCTTCCATGTGTTCCTTACAGTTGTGTAGCGATAGACGTAGCCGCTCTAATCAGAGATCTAGTGGCATTGTTTACACGATCAGCTGATTATTGTTTTCATAGCGCTAGAATCTTATTAGAATATCTTTGAATATATTTCGGTGTTTCTAGTAAAAAACGCTGCTAAACGTTTTGAGTAGGTAGGAATTGCAGCTGGTTTAGATAGCGAGGCCGCGCCGGCCGATGTTCTATTTGAATAATCAGCTGATTTTGACACGCACGTCGCACACAGCTGACGCCGCGCCGGACGCGCTTTATCTTTAACGTATTACAGACACAAATTGCTATCTCATTTGCAATACAAGCGCGATGGGTCAGTGGCCTCGCGTATAAACGACTAAAACTTTTTGCGTGCTTTACTTAATTAGATATTCAATTTAAAATACGCTGCCGGTGGTAATTATAATTAAGTTGGAAGTGTATGAGGCGAGGATAAGCATGTAAGCAAAGGCAACGAGTCGTGTAGTTAGGGGTAGCCAGTCAGCTGTGAAGCTGGCCACGTGTTGCCGGCGCCGGGCGCGACGTTGCCGGTGACGTCATCCGGGTGCGATGTGCGCGCGCGCCGCCCGCCCGGCAAAGTTTGCCACTTCATAATCTTGTTGTAAACTTTTGTAATTGAACCATACAGGTGTCGGATATCTAGGGGGTCTTAGCATAATTTACTTATCACTCTTTTGTTTCGCGCGTTACAGAATATTCTATTGAAATGCGAAATTAAGTGTGATCTAATCTCAACTGCGGCGCAAATTAACCTTTTTTACTATTTTTTTGTCGACAATTGATGTTATCACTATCACAAAGGCCATAAGTTTTTTAACTTTCTATGACTAACACTTTTTAGTCGTAGAATAGCAAATGAAAACGCTGCTTTCATAGATGAAGCCATATGATGACCATTTCATGGCCGGTATTCCATTGTAGTTTGACAGGAATGGATAATATCCCCACTTTGATGTCTCTGTCATTCTGATTGTAAGAGAAACATGATACCTAGTAGGGACATGTCATATCACGAATGGAATAGGTACCGGGAATGCCCGAAAATTACAGTCCGTAGGTATGTCTTTATCGTTATCATGCAAATGGCAAAAGAGGGACAGAGATGGACACATTCGAAAGCTTTTCGCGGTAGCCCAGAAAAATACGCCCCTGTTTAGTTAGACTCGTATGTACCTATTTAACGAAAAAATAGATGCATCAAATTACGTATTTCGAAGTAAAACCTGCATGTCGGTGGTCTTCAGACGATATCCTTTAGAATACTTTAGATAATCAGCTAAAACCCCGTACCTTACCTACGATTCACTGCCGTGCCTACACGATCCATGAGGTCAATGGCACGACTTGATTATGCCATGCCAACCTGCTCGAATCTATTGTATTAGCAATAACTGATACAATACCAGCATAGACAACCTACCATCTAAACTAGAACTATAAATACCTATTATAGGTCACACTACATCACATGCTCCATAAATTTTATGACCCTATCCGTCCATTTTATACCTAACAGGTAGGTACTGACGTAATTCATTATTGATCTACGCGAGTACCGTTTCGTTATGCAAGTTAACCAGTGGTACATTCCGATTACAACTTAATTAACACGTTAATTAATAAGGAAAATACCTATCACGTTTAGTTTCCCTGGCGTAATATATTATTTGAACCTAGTTATAAAGCAAATGTTATTCATAGAACGTCACGATTAACAATATGTGGCAAAAGCATGGCAAAAGCAATGCTATTCACAAGCTAAAGTAAATCTTGAGCTAGTTTCGTAATAATAATAACTACATACTCGTCATTGGAGTGCAGGGGAGCTAGCACAACTCCTATCTCTCCCACACAGTTCCAATTAGAAAGAGAAGAGAAGATTGGTTCGCGTCGCGACGTCTGATGTGCTCGCCTAGCAGACTTCCTAGTTCGCCAGAGGCGAGGTTGCTAAGCGTAAATACCAGCCCAGCTGACGATTTCGATTTGGAGCGTGGGACAGCCAGTCAGCTGAGACGTAGGTACGTCTATCAAAGTCTTTGGCGGTGTCATGGCGCGGGTTACACTCCGGACGGAGCGCCTCGCGTTACACTAGCACCGTGCGAAACTACTAACCGACCAAACCAACTAAACAAATCAAATGTATAGCTTTTCTTCCGAGCTAGTTGTCTCCTACGCTTGGTCGGGTTATATGAGTCTACTTGGATGTCCGCTTTCGCTTTCCCCGCTTTTCATTTTCACAATACTAAGCTAATCTTGGATCTAGAAACAAAACTGATTCCGATTCCCACCGCGAGACACGCTACTATTTTCCTATGGGAACACAGTGTGCTTCTACAGTTATTGGATAATGACGTCTTGTAAGAATCCGTTTTCTAATAAAACTCTTACAAGTAAACACTCCTTATTGCGTATACCGGGTGTTTTTTCTATACATATCCTAATAAGAGTGGGGCGATCACTTATAGGAATCGCTACCCATAAGGGGCCTCTCCATTATAAACTGGGTAGTTCGTAACGACATTGATAAGGCGTATGCAATGCAGGATAGAAACGACTCGATATTATCGCTCCGTATTTCCATTTAAAATATAGGTTATCAGGAATTCCGTATGATAAACACACGGCGCCGAGTTCTGTTACCATAGAAATCATTAGCCTACAATTGATTGATGAACTTTTCTATTCCATACTGCCCGCGACTTCGTATACCTACACAGCTTCGGTCGTAGCTTCGGTATAAGTTATCCTCTATATTACTGTAAAGTTTCATCACAATGATAGATTTTGCGTGATCGAGTAACAAACATGAATTTCGTGGTTTCACTGATAGTTCCAACGGAAAACCAATGTTTAGCACGACAGCTCTAAACTGATCAGGGCGGTTCGATGACGTTTTATTGTATTACTTTCCAATTTATCATCATCATGATATCAGCCGAAAGACATACACCTCCCCCAAAGAGTACCACAACGATTGGTCCTGCGCTACCCGCATCCAGCGGGCTCCCGCGACCTTAACCAGGCCAACCTTGTGGAAATGTGAACCTCCTACATATTTATCATATGAATATTTTTGAAATTGTAGGTCTGCGTTACTATATTCCTAATTCGAATTATTTATTATGACTCAGAATTACCTAATTTATGCTAACGTACTCTTTGTGTCTAGGTATGTGAAGACCAAGGATGCCAAGAGGAGGTGTTCCCACTGGCGGTGTCGTATCTCGACCGCTTCCTGAGCACGTGCCCAGTGGGGAAGAGCCAGGTCCAACTGCTGGGCACGGCGTGTCTTCTGCTGGCTTCTAAACTTCGCGAGCCAGGGTCACGGTGTCTGCCAGCTGACCTGCTCGTGTTTTATACAGCCAATAGCATCACCCTTTCGGATCTTTGCGTGAGTATTTTGTTTTATCGCACGGGTTTCTGTCTAGTGTGTCAACGTTAACTCTGCAACAAATATCATGGAAACTCTTTAAATCATCGATGGAAATTCGACTGGTAAGATTGACAGATTTAGCGTGGACGGACTCTAGCTATGGTAGCGTTTATGTAAGGTATTCGTCGTCTACCAGAAAGTGTGACAGGGACGAAAGCTTTATGTCGAACATAAACATGATCGTGCTAGTGCGGCATGCTTTCACTTTGTGATTCTTGTTTGTTTTTTTTTTAATACCACGTCGGTGGCAAACAAGCTTACGGCCCACCTGATGGTAAGTGGTTACCGTAGCCTATGGACGCTTGCAACTCCAGGGTTGTTACATGCGCGTTGCCGACCCTTTAAGAATTTATACACTCCTTATTTGAAGAACCCCATACTGTACCAAATAATGAGCAATACAATTAACTTTCTTCTAAGGAAACAGCTGATCTCGTTAGTCATACGCCGGTTTTTGCCTTGCTGACGCGCACTGATTTGCACCGGCGCGGCGAGGCAAAGAGTATGTAGCTCGAGACGGCTTCGTGTCGCACTCTTGCGCCGGTTTCTAGCCGTATACCGTTCGAACATCCGCGAGAGATTAGAATTTATGATTTCTGAACGTTAATCTGTAGAAAAATGAATGATACTCGAGTGGAATGGCAATAAAATTAAAGATGGTCGTTAAATAGTGTACCTAGCCGAGCGTATTCACATGCAGTCTGCAAACACGATGACTTATTACTCGAAATTTCAATGACAACATAATAATAAAGAGCACTTGTCCTCTCGTCGTAAGACTTGAAAAGTATCATGAAACATGAATAATGTCATTTGACGGTTACTTGCATTGTTTTAGCTAATATGCGAAATCCCTCGCCTTTCATTGTTGACGGGTTCTCAAATGCTGACCTTCGAGATAGGAAGAGATGACGTTGTTTAAACTGACTACTTATAAACAACCCAGTAGGCATCTAAGTTTATCGGGTTTATATAATGAAGTAGATACTAGATTGGTAAATACGAGTATATTTCTGTTTATATTTAGGGAAAGCCAAAAGCAGCCATAGCTAGTAAAAATAACCTATGAGCTCCAGAATAGAACTCTGAATCATGATTTTTCATCCTACCAACATTAGCAACATTCTCATCGTTATACGCAGGGATTCGATGTCACCTTTTTTAAATCGGAGTCGCTTTCTTGTTTCTGTGAGATAATTCTAAGAAATCTACTAATTGGAAGTAGTTTAGTTTTTGATATATTTGCGACATTCTTTTCCTGTTTTGGAAATTGGATCATATTTTATGTGCACCGATTATGTACAACCAAACCTCTCGGACGTCATTGTACTCTTTTGTTTATTTATGGCTAATATTTGTCAGCTAACGTCATCACAGGCAGTGATGACGCCACTAACTTGATAGATAACTTTTGGTGACGTATGTAGACAATTCTGATCAGCGTCGTTGCACTCGGTACTTTAACACATGCTGAGGATAACTTGGCTAACACTAACTCCATTTTAGATTAAGCACTTGTCAATGGATTCTTGTTGTTATTCCAAAATAAATAAATAAATTATATTTTAAATACTGCGCTTTGTGCGCTTACGCTAAATAATCTGAATACTCGGTGCACATATTATCCTTGCTTCCATCTTGCCAGTCAACGAATCACTATACCTAAGTATCCATGGTCGTATGGTGACCTAACCGTAGAGTAACCTAAGTATAGCTATGTAGGTATAACATGAGGACATCTAGACAGACGTAGGTGTATTATAGTCGCGATATAGCTGTGCTTGATGACACGAGCTTCTATTTATTTCCGTTTCTGTCGGAAATTTTCGCACCGTTCTCACGCGAGTCACCTCAGTCAGAAATAAAATTATAAGAATCTTATACCAGCTGTGCGATTCACAATTATTCTTCCTCGTTCCTCACTCTTCCCTATAATTTGGCCTCGAAAGCCATCACCCCGTGCACAATTTTGCTAGCCACGTTATCTATTTACTAGGGCTTATCTGCGTCTAGATTTAGTTCATTTGAAACCGTTAACTTTTCACTCGATGAGCGAGGTGCGTCGTGAGTTAATACGTCGTGTTTAAAAGAAATGGTTAGGTAATAGACATTTATAATAATCCTGCATAGTAAACAGTTGTACAGGTATTAACATGAAACCTGTACAGGGTATTGGAAGGTCAGACAGTGTTCAAAGCGTCGCGAGTTACGTCTACAAATATAACTAGATACCTATCGTAAGTGGAACTATCGTATTGTAATATTGTTATTCTACGCCAATTTCTCGGACTTTTCCACTTCTCAGTCCTCTCACGCTTAACTGATGAAACGATGAAATGGTGAATAGTTTAAGATACAATGTACAATGACATAGCTTTTATCATGGATATCATAAGTAGGCGGTGCGAAACGAAGCGGGTTAAGGTTAGTTCAGATCGGATTTGACCAGACAAGCACAAGTTTTATTCCAAGAATGTCCACATTTTTGACGTTTACCTCAGATCGAATCCTTTATCGGCCGGAGAAAACGGATGACCCTATTTTAATGATACATTTTTCAACTATGGCTACACTGCCAAATCAGCTGCATACCTATCTACAATGAGGTTATTTGGCAGTGTGTTATTTTTATGTAATTGTCAATGAATTGATAAGTTACTTACGATACGGCGAGTAGGTATTCGTTGCATTCGGCGCGCCACCCGCGGGGCCCCGTAGATAATACCGAGCCGTCTTCGTGCATACGCGACCCGTTTTTACCTACAAGTGCATTCTGTGCATTCCACATGCAGACAATGGAGGAAATGTGCTAGGTTTACGGCATTCCTGTGTGAATGGAGATTAGATACAGCTGAGGGTTCATTCAGCTACTTTTAGAGTGACAGAAATTACTATTATAGACTGATTCTATGATGTCTCAAACTCTAAATCAAGTACCTATTTATTTCATCTGTTTGACTATTTAGAAGACTGAAATTAATACAATTCTCGACGTCTACGTTTGGGTGATATTTCGACACAAACATACCGATTTCGAAGACATTTTCTAGGCTTATTAGAATACCATATTAATCAACGTCTATCACACGTGGCCGTATTTTCGCCATATCACGAGCAAACGCGTTGAATAGAGCCTGTGACAGTTAAATGGGTACATTAAAACTAGGCGAATTAGTGCGGAATTCCACGTTTTTAGCTGATTGTTAGTAGCGGAATCGAAGGCAATAATTGCGTTTTTTGCCCTGTTAATTTGAGAACAATCGGTGGCCATAATGAGGTGGGCTGAGGCTGTATGTGGAAGTACAAGACACTGGGAATGCGGACCAAGTACCGAGGGGCGCGGGTCCTTGCCTTATTCACAACGCTTGTTGAGAACTCGAACTGAGATTGACCAGTATAAGGGCCTGTTTCGAAAGATGTTTGGCCGACTTCTTATAAAACTGTCATTGTAATTGGAATCTTCTACCCTGGACGGAAGCGTTGCTTTTTGAATGGAGTTTGATGTGATTCGGCCAACTCAAATAATCTCAACTATAGTCGTAGGTAACGTAACATGTAACGTACGTCGATTAAATCTACCTAATTGTACGGCAATTATGAAACTTTATGTGACAGTGCCGGCGCCATAACCTTAACCGATCCGTCAAGTCAGCGCTGTTCGTTTACGTATTTTCATACCAATCTTAGGGTCACTTTATACTGGAGCGACTGAACCGCTGGTCAACCCACAACCTCGGAACCACTGTAGCTGACCTCTCGTGACGCACAGCTCTTACCAATATCAAGTCCATATTACAGTGGGGATCGGTGACTCGCGAATCACATGTTCTCGGAAGCTGGAGCGCCTCGTTTCAATCAGACCAATTACAGACCGAGCATGCCGCATATTTTTTCTCACGCCGCGACCGGAGATGACCTTGCCCGACGCCATATCACGAAGCGGGAATCGTATGGAAAACGTGACCGGTGAACATTTGAATTTTTCGACATACCTACATGATTTATGCCCATTCGGTGATACCCAACCACAGGTTTCCGTTCCGACTTACAGATAACATTGAGGCCCGCTTTAGTAAAGATGCGACCAAGCATCCGATCAAATTTTAGTAATCCAGTACATTTTTTTACAATACTTATCGAGTTAAGGTCTACCTAACGGATCTTTATAAAACCTAGAGTTAGACCTCCTATTATACACTCGCGGTCAAAGAAACCGGGTCAGTGACGAAAACCTCAATATTTTGTAAATCGTTGGTCGTATCTGTATGAAACTAACTCTGTTTTATAGAGAATTTAATATCCTTCTAAATCCAACCTTCAATGTTCTACGTAGTAACTGGAAAAAGGTTTAATTGAAAAAAAAAGACCAATTGGGTACTTATTTGAAATTGCGTTCGTTTTACTTTTGCTTGTTTTTAAGCAATTATTTTCAATCTGTCAAAGAACTATGATAAAAGGCTGTCATTGTTTTATTTTGTGGTCATTCTTGAATGTCTATCATGCCGCTAACACAAGATGAATGTACTCGTATCATCACTATGTTAGAAGAAGGAAGAAGTCAGAGGTATACAGCGAGAAGAACAGGTGTGTCACTTTCTACAGTGCAGCGAGTCCTCCAACGTTACCTACAAACTGGGCAGAACCGTAGAAGACCAGGAACCGGCAAAACAAGATGTACTACAGCTAGAGAAGATCGATTTATTGTTACAACCATGCTCCGAAATCGGCACCTCACAGCAGTTGAAGTGAAAAATCAGCTTTTAGAGACCCGAAGGGACGGCATCAGCGAGCGGACTGTCAGGCGGCGGCTCAAAGAAGCAAATTTGACCCCACATAGGCCGGCCAATGGCCCAAAACTTGAAAGAATACATCGAACAGCAAGACGACTTTATGCCCGCGATCACAGATACTGGGGTGACGAAGATTGGGCAAGAATTTTGTTTTCCGATGAATCCAGATTTATGCTCTATGCAAATGACGGGCGGCAAAGAGTTTACAGACGGCCTGGTGAACGTTTTATTCCAGCATGTTTTGAGGAAAAAGTGGCGTTCGGCGGTGGGTCAGTCATGGTTTGGGCTGGAATCTCTTCAGAGAGTCGCTCGGAGTTAGTTTTAATAGAAAATGGATCATTAACGAGTGCAAGATATGTAGAAGAGATTCTTAATGAGCATGTCGGCCCATACTTAATTAATATGGGTGGAAATTCTATGTTTATGCATGACAACGCCAGGCCACACACAGCTCAAATTGTCAGAGATTATTTTTTGGAGGTTGGTATCAACTGTATGAACTGGCCCTCGAGGAGTCCGGACTTAAATCCGATTGAGCATGTATGGGACGAGCTTGGGAGGCGTGTAAGAGCTCGAAACCCCGCCCCAGCTACACTTAGAGACCTGAAACAGGCGTTAGTGGAAGAATGGGACAATATCCCGCAAGAACGCATAAAGAACTTAATAAACAGCATGCCGAATCGTCTAGAAGCTGTAAGAAGAGCCCGAGGAGGCAATACGAAGTATTAATTTTTATTTTTTGTGTTGTATGTGAAGTACCTACTGCTTATTTTTGTACGTAAAATTGGTTGATTTTTTGTTTCCTATGTAATTTTATTAAACAAAAGAATTACGATTCCACCATTTGATGTTATTTAATTCAGTATAAAATTATCTACAATATGCAGTTTAATTCATGTCCCTAGCTTTATTATTTTAGGAGATATTACAAATTTTCGTACTGACCCGGTTTCTTTGACCGCGAGTGTAGTTTGTAACTGAGAGACAGCTTTTAGTGTTTTTTCCGCAAATAAGACCATCGATTTATCCTCTTAAATCCCTTGTATTTAAAATGTTGAAATACGAGATACTTAATTGAATTCCAATTCCATCGGATTATCAGCGCGTCGCGCTCAAACACAAAAAGGGTTCACACGTTATTCCAATTCGTCAAAAAGGCAACTTACGTTTCTATATTTTTAAACAGTAGACCTTTCCGGACAACATCTTTGTCAAAAGGAATGCAATATACTTATGACATTACATTACGAATTCGAGATAATATCGGCTTTTTCGTGTGCAATTTCATATCATCAAGGCTTTAAACCGGTGATAAATATCTTATAGCTGCATTGCGAATATTGCGATAAAAAAAGATAATTTCGTAATAATGTTAGAAGCCTTTGTACAGGGAAAATGTAAAGATGTTTGTAAAGTGTAGTCTTATTTTAGCAAAAACAGTAGAGTAAAGACTCGTAGCAGACGCGTAGCAGAGCTACGAAACCCGTAGAGGTTTGGAATGGCAGACAGACTACTGACAACGAATCTACGGTTTTTTCCTAGACATTTTTTAGCCCAATTTGAATCGACGCGTTTTTGTGCTGAACTTGTAGGTGAACGATCTTGGTTCAGGCGCTCTCTCTTGCGTAAACACGTAGCTAAGTGTTTTACATCGAAGTTTTAGTTGCAAAGTTGATGAGTGGAGAGTACTGGAGACCATTTCAATGACGATTTAAAATTCTCAGTAGGTACCTGTTACTTCTCTTATATAAGCTTACTATGGGACTAGGTCGATTTGTGTAAGGTTGTCCCCTAATATTTAATATTTATTTATTATTTATACCAGATTAGCCTACGTTTTAAAACGTCTTGAATAACTTATTTTCTTTCTTCTTTAGAGTACTGGACTAGTCGTTGTCAAGATATTTTTATACGTGCAACTGCATCATCAGGAGCCGTAACGGTGCCGTCTCACTGATTGCTTAATGAACTAATATTCTGCTTTTAGCTCATCCAAGCATAACGAATAATTAATACACGAGTCTCCATTCAGAGACAAAAACATGTTCAATCTGTGTTCATTAACTCCCGATATACACTGTTTCTTGAAACGTAGCGACCACGAGCTTTCTTGTGTAATTTGGATATTTTATTGCGGTGCGACAATAATTAATGTGTGATTCTCAGGGAGAAGGTACCTCATTCGCGGCGGTTTTGCCAATATTACCAGCGAACGAAAAAACCATATAAGTCTAAGTAGCGCTGCAAAATGGCCCCACAGAATGGGTGCCATTGCCAATATGCGGGTTGCGGGCGGGGCGGGGTTCGAAACGATGCCAGGCAGCCGTTCAGTTCGAACATGCGCATACCGGGTTTTAGGCACGTTTGTGGGTAGAAATTTGTAAGGAGCTCGCATTCTAAGGTTTTTTCGTTCATTACCCCATAAGCGCCTCCGACAATGATGTACCTTTTGCCTTAAGGTTGATTTCTTAAGGGGCTCCTAGCTCCCAATGACCTTCGATCTGTAACTGTCGGTTTTTTCGTGTTTTTTATAGCGTATCGTATTAAGAACAACGTGGTTTACCAAACTAGTATCCTATATTTACATCAAAACTCACAGTTTTCGGGATATATGGCACCAAACTTTGGCAATTTCTGGCCAAAAAACCCTTTTTTGGACGTAACTTTTGTAAAAATGAGTTAAAAATAAATATCTCTCTTGGGTTTTTAAAGAAGTCAATAAGGAACAGTTATATGTAGATTTCATATATAAAAGTGCATAAATAACATACTAATATCGAAAAGAGAGCTTTTTTGGACCATGTTTGAATAAATCATAAAAAAATAACTATTCATTATTTTCAAGAAAACTCTCGTGCAAATGTAGATAAAGAATTGAAGAACCGATAACTGTTTTTACCATAAATATATCTATAATTTTGACGGAGGAATATCCACTCAAACCTCGTCAAAACTAGCCAAAAAGCGCTTGGAGCCCCTTAACGCCGGCCGCCGTATGAGCCATTCTCATGAGAGAACGGCGGCCGGCGTAAAGAAATCAACCTTTTTACTTCAATAGCAGAAAGCAAAATGTACTCCCGTTCGATTGCATGATCAATTTAATGCCCGTATACCTACAGTCAGCAGCAGAAGTAGCTACGCAAAATAACACGCTCAAAATTATCTAGACAGTCCTTATCCTCATGATATTAGTCGTCTATGGGTCATTTTGAGCAGACTACGCGGGTATTTTTGGTGTGCAGAATGCATTCAGTGTGGTCGGCCAGCAAAAAGGGCACTTGGATATTGGTTTTCGCGGAGGACATCCCAGTTTTGTATCGAGAATGTTCTAGATAATTTCTCCAGAGCTAACGCCCAGAGCGGCTGGCGCCACAATTTCATGTCTCGCGTCTTTTCTTGTCGCGCAAACTTGTGGTAGACCCGCCTCTCTACTCTCTACTACCCACGCGTCTCCTTCCCAACGACATAAAACATACGTTCTCGACTGTAAACTATTAAAATAATTAAAACAACTTTATGACCTGTCCTTTTTACAGTCGTGTGCCAAAAGGACGTAACTCTAAATTGATTTCAGTTCCATAAACGGCAAATTATAGTGCACTCCGCTATTATTATTTATATGCTACTAGGTCTACCGTGAAGTACTAGCAGCGTGTTCGCAAACGCTATCGGGTTCCATTTCCTAAGAAATCCGTGCCAGCCCTATCTTTGTCGGTCGATTCAGATAAACGTTGTTGTGGGTTGTATGGGCCCTGTGCTATATAGAACATATACTTGATTGGAAACGCGTACAATGAATGCTTACACTTGCATTCGCTAATAGAAACAATTGATAAAGAAAAGCTTGAATATGTATGTGTTTAGACTGAGTTGCGCACGGCACATGAGCTTGGCAAATGTGCGTAACGTATGAGTGAATTAGTTCCAATGTTTACAGATCTCACGGCTTTTCCCTTTGAACGTAATTCCCACTATTATATTTTAACCATCATCAGTCATATTAAGGATCTAACTAGCGTAGCTGCGGTTCTCATCTCATGTGTAGATTGTAAGTACTTCTGAGTCTGAAACTTTGTTGCTAGCAGTGACATCTGACAGCGTAGTTCAAAAGTATCCGGTTAGAATAATTCCAACTAGTTCAGGTAGTAATTTATATCATATATCCGATTGCGACTGACGTTCTGAATGCCGAAAATTAAACTTGAAAAAAACCAGTTTCTTCAAGTCACAAAATTTTATCGGTTTCAGAACTCAAACAAAATTGTGGAATTGGTTACCACGAATTTGGTACGATCGATTTTACCGAATTAAATGTGTCATACATCGATAGAATCCTAAACTGTGAAGCCTCACGGCAGTCCTTTGTTTTTATCTTCAAACTCCTCATTTTGTTAACCTTTTATTTCAGTTTACAATAATGAGATGGTTGAGACGACTATCGTGCTTCTATTTCATTCGACTTGTAACTATTGTGTTATCATTAAAGTATTGTATTGTATCTCTTCTGACTAGAATCGTTTGAACTATTCTCATACTCAAATTAAACGTCAGTTTCCCGAGTTCATAAAGTTTTCGCACTGGATTGTTTCCCACGAGGTATACCGAATTGGCTCGCGAGGAGGGGACAGAACCAGTCGCATTCCTTTCGCCGTCTGCGCGCGCCGTCTCGCCGCTATCTCATCTCGTGCCCTCATGCTTCATGATAAACGGACCATGCATGCGATTGTATTGTTGAAACCGAATTCAATATTGGACGCATAACTATTCTTAATGGCTTCTTATAACAACTATGTACAGACAGCTGCAGCGAAATGTGACCCCCACTGCGTAGAAGTTTGTACCACAGTAGTTGTGATTCATACCGTCTAAAAGTCGATCGTTCAATCCACGAAGAAACGCCCCACTCCTGCCTGAGGACCAATCGAACACGCGTAAGAGAAAGAGTAGGACGCGTCCTGGGGTCCTAACATAAGAACTTCTATCCTGTGGAAGCCATTATTCAACTACTTTTAAAGGAAAGTTTTCCGCTTGCAATAGTTACAAATAACAATTCATATATTATTAATCAAGTCCCTGGGGAAAGAAAGATTTGTATAGTTCCAAAGTAACTTTAAAATTTCGATTGCTTCTAGGTAGCTGCATTAATAATCTTTTGTGTGTATTCTGTCCAGTGGACTATTCAAAGTGCAAATAAGATGTCGCTACTCAGCAATAAACGAGTTATAACGGCAACTATAATTGTGCTTACCTGTAAAATTTGCCTTTTATCGCTCTTTTGTATAATTGAACAATTCGATGCTAAATATGTTCAACGGTAATAAAATGGCGATACCAGTCAGACGGCACGATGCGGGCGGCGACCCTGGGGGAATGAAAAATTTGTGGTGAAGGCGATTGCTGTTCGAAAGACAATTTTAAATTTAACACTGCATGATCGGTATCATTAACTGCTCAATACCTATCTTAATAACGTTTGTTAGTCATGGAGCTCGCTGGAATCCGCTGACGGTGATTCGTTACGTAAGATTTGATTCGGAATGCGTGTCACGTTTTACTCGCTCGCTGTAACTGCGCCTATTCACAAATGTCTAGTCCACACTCGACAAAGTTAGTTACCTATATTATAACTTGATTCTTAAATTCGTAATAACTAAACCTAGTAATACCAGCCCTGATTATTTTCTGTGTTGTTTCCCTCCTACCATATCAAAGCCTCGTAGAAGTTACGACAAAACTTTTTCATGCACGGGAGCCTATTCGGAAAATTCCGCAGTTAAGTCTCAGGTCACGTGACACCGAGCTTATTGTTCGAATCAAGCTCACTGCCACACCGTTGGATGAAATTGGATAAACCATGGGAACCGAGCGAGGAATTCCATTGCAGCAATCAGAAAGGGCGTACGTGCTGTGGAGATTGGAGTAAAGATGGACGTTTTCGACTGTCGCGGGATTCAGCGACAGCGGGGGCTGTTTGCATAGCTTGCTTTATTGGCTGTAACGTTCTCGCCAGTGGTCGCGCCTTCACGCCCCCCCGCCACCGGCTCCACATCCTCTAATGAACACCCGTCAGCTCGCGTTTACGACTGCATTCCATCAGCTCGGGTTTGCAATGAATGTATGGCACCGTATCAAAGCGACGTTTAATTATTTGCACAGATTTATGGATGATCCGATGAGCCTTGCGAACTCGGCAATAACAATATACTAGTGTAACAGACAAGTCGACATCGGCCGGGTTTGCGTGCGAGACGCTGGTTTGCGGTGAATGCTTTATGGGCACATTGTTCCGAAAACGTTATCTGGCTCCGCGACGAGACGCGGAATCTTTCCATTTCGTGGTCGACCCGCATATTGGCCGCGGGCGCAACCGCCACTCCAAAAAAATAGACTTAGGCCTGCAACAATGAAACAATGCACAATGACAACCATTTTATGCGAAATCGTCAGTTATCTCCACTAACAAGTTCACAAGACGCACGTAACAATGTTGTCCTTTACACTGGCAAACGTTCTCATTTCGAATTCCTGTGATGAGACTCATTCATTCACAAATCTCTCTATTAAGATCTAATAAGGCCTATGCCGTGGCCCTTGGCGAACGACTCCCGACTCTATAGCGAGGGGCAAGTGGCCCACAATGCATTGCGGGTTGTTAGCTGTCGAGTAGAGTACCGCCGCTCCGACCCTGTCGATTGAGTTAAGTAAACATCGAGTATTATCTGTCAACGGACATGCATCGCTCACATGTTTGTGTGTATGTGTAAACGAAATAATCAAGTTATTCATAACTTGTACCGTTCAGATAACGCAGGGTATCACTAGACTTTATTATTAAAATTAATTAAATTAATCTAGGTCAGGTTAAACATAATGTCACTAGGAGATAAGAACTAGCTTTTTAAGAATGAGAAGGTACATTTGGGTAAATAAGGGTTAAAGTTACCGGATGGATACTAAGTCGTAAAATGTAGAGACTTAACTCTGCTTCGGCTTAGAAGGAAGTGAACTCAAGTGTTCGTATTTGTTAGATGGCACATAACAACAATGCCTACCTACGGCCGTTCCGGGAAGCCGAGCGAACGTTTACGATTATACGCGACGGATGTGGCTGGAATGCCATTTTATTGTTTGAACAGCCACCGCTTTCGGCTTTTTAAGGGTTTAATTACGGTTGATTTTAAAATAACAAAGACTAGTCCGGTTGAAAGTGTTGAAATTAAAGCCAAAGCATAGTATAACAATATGAACAACCTTTATTAGACGGCAGTATTTTCTCTGTACCTTATCAAGCCATGACAACGAGTTTATTTTTGCACGAACATTTGATATTCTTAGTTAATTCTAGGATCTTTCAATTCACGAAGAATCGGTCACTCCTACTAGACTACTCAAACTAGTACAGTGAGAATGAGTGGTTTGAATAACTTATACGTGGCGATTTATTTCTGCCTAACTTGTTTAAAAGGACATCGGATATTATATCAGAATCTTGTTTGCCAACAGAGTTGGGAGCTGCTCGTGCTATCCAAACTGAAGTGGGACGTAGCTGGAGTGACGGCCCATGACTTCTTGCCGCTGCTGCTGTCGAGGCTGCCGCTGCGAGGGCTGGTCAACACCGAAATGGTTCACCGTCATGCTCAGACCTTCATCGCGCTTGCTGCTAGAGGTGAGTCAACCTTAAAACTAACTCTTTAAGCCTTAGTATCCTTTGTGGTAGACTGTGACGTGACTCATTAGAACAGGATCAGATAACGAACAGCGCTCGTGGCAGTGCACGGAATAGAAATTCGGCCCGGACGTCCACGCCTAATTATTGGGAGGTTTTGTTCAAAGGCAGACAGTAATTAGCATGTAGACGCGCCACAAGTGTCGCGCCTCTTCTGGCCTTCGTTAGCGTCACGTGTCACTGAACTTGTGAGAATTTTGCAATCTTAGGTACGAACTTAAAGATGATACACAATAGAACGAAAAACATGGTTGAAACGAGTATGTGCAACTATCTTCCATGAATTGCACTGTCATATTTGAACGATTAGCACAGAATAGAGAGAAATTGTGTCACGGTGTCAAATGATGGTACCTAGTTTCTCTAGCAGAATTCGTATGATAGACTTAATTCTTGATGTGGACAAGTGGGCGAAGTGTGGTTAAAGTATTGTAGAGACTGTAGGGGTTGTGTTTGTTGGGGCGCTGCGGCGGGCGACAGTGTGTGTGGTGCCCGGCGCCTCCCACGCCGCTCGCCAGAGCGCATTCCTACACGCCTCGGGCTGCCCTCCCGCCCCCGCCTGCCCCGCGGCCCTCATGGGATCATATGTTTTTGTGCAACGGTTTTTGTTGTTCGCCGCCGATGTCGTGTTGTTTTTGTTCAAAAAGTTCACGCTCCAGCTCTCTTATTTTACTCGGGTATCATCTCTCGTTTGTCGGCCGCTCGCTATAGCTATAACCCTTCCGAACGAGCATTGCGCTTGTAATGGCAGTATTCCGATTACAGAGTGATTGCCATAATAAAGTTTTCCGCGAGCGCCCCCAGTTGCGGTATGACATTTATGAACGAGGGCCGAGATGAGGAATTTATTTTATAAATTATAATGTCACACCAGTTTTATTATTATGGGTGTGCTCGGACAATAAGATCCCTCGAGGGCCATAATCGCGTGCATAGTTCGCGGCGTGGAGAGGCGACCGAGACCCGCATTATGTATCATTATTTGAATGGCACAATTTACTCTCGAATCATAACTCGTCTGGATATTAAATTTGTAATGGGTTATATTAAAGACCATATACGATGCGGCAGCGTTGCAGTACAGGTTAATAACAACTCTTTTGATCGTTACGGGGTAGTTGTGTGAATGCTGCGAATTAGTGAGGTTTGGCGTCGGGCGACTACGTTATCTACGGTTCGCGCGGCGCTCGCCGGGGGCCCCGCGGGTGTTGTGGGCCGCGGAGCGCTGTGCCGCCACCGCCGGCAGCGCCCGCGCCCGTGGCCTCGGCAGAGCGTTCACCTCGCGAATAGACGGTGAGCCCGCACCTCTTCTATCGCCACATCCACGTTCAAGGGCATTACATCGATTATGTCACCGCCGATGGCTCGGCTCGGGCTTGCGGTCATGCCGCATCCATAAACTTTCATGGGGATATTACCTACTTCAATTTCGAATTTAAAAGTAAATCGCCGAATGAACGCATGGAAAGCTTAATTAACATGCGAGTCGATGCGCAGCAACACGATTAAGGGTCGTTAGTGTTGTTTCAAACCGTCCATTACTTGTAATACGTACAAACCTAGTTACGTAAATTTGCAATTAATCCCATACATCGACCGGTACCATACCTATTTAGCGTTGTCTAATAAATGTGATCTACCTATACCTACCACCTCACCTAAACGGTGTGCTGCCAACGCGCTTCGATTGCCCAGGACTGGTTAGGACGTCGGTTACCAGTCTTGAAAGCTTAGATACCTAATGCTCGTATCGTACTTCCTCGGCACTTCCTACGACGCAAGGATAATGCGTTTTGCCACTAATAAGGAAGATTGTACGAGCGCTGCATCCGCCGCGTGTGGGTTCCGGCCGTCCGGCCCGACACGATGCAACTCGCAGGGCACGTAGGTATATCCCTCTGATGGGTAAAGTAGGTAGTACGGGCTAATAAGTCAGTGGGCTTTGAGTATGTGGATGTGATAACAGGCAGATATTTGTGATTTAGCCTCGTAACCGGTCGCCGGGCGAGGCGGTAGGGCTGTCGCTGTTTGATTAACATCAGATTATGCAAATGCCCCGAGTGAGCGGTCGCTCTCGTTGTTTCATCTTTTTTGCCTCTCGTCCTCTTCCCTTTATCTCGGGAATGCCGACATGCAAATAAAAAAAATTAAAATAAATCTTTTAAATGAGCTGGAAGAGTGTTCGATATCCCTACGGTCCGGATAATGGAGTCTACTTAATGATGAATGGGGGCCCTTGCATGTTCGCTTATTGTGAACGTCTTCGAGCTGGGCATTTGTGGTTTCGCGCGGCTTTCAATATGACCGTGACGCGTGGGAACGGGATTTATTAAATTAGGTTTCACCAAGGACATGGCGTATCTGCTTCGTATGTCCTCCGTAATCTGTCGAGACGGGGATACGTTTACTAAGGCACTTTCACTTTTATTTCGTTCCCTTAAGTCGCCAGGACGCTCTGCCGTTTTAAAATAAGGATCACACTACGTTTTAGGGAGAGTCGACTCGAGGCCACCGTGCTGGGGACTCTTAAGGTGCACGGGCAAATTTTTGAGCAATTATTGTCCGGTAGGCGTCCTTCTCTAGCCTGCAAAGTGTGAGACAACTGTTGACGTGCAAAGTTGCTCAAAAAGTTGCCCGTGTAAGTGCTCCTTTAGTTCCGGTCACAGCTGGATTTTAATAGTCCTGTTAAATTAGGTTTTAAACTCGGGAATAATAAATACCTAATTGACCATGGTCGTGGGCGTTTTCCTGCAAAATTATCGCTTGTATGTTCGCGGCGGTGATTGATTATTACATATTTGCAATGTTGTAGCTAACTTAATTGTATCTATTACTTAACGGCCAGTATTTCATTGACCGAATCCAGTTGTTGAGTAATTTATTTTTAGATATATAAGAGTGTCTTTCGGTAATCGCTAAACGAAATGGTACAAGTCAGTAGATGCAAGAAAGAATAGCTATAGTCATAGTACAATAGGTTCACCTTTCGCTGAGTAATTCATACAATTATTATCGATGTTTAATCAGCCGCTAGGTTTCAGATAAAGGTGTTCGCACACCTTACCAGACGTAACTGATATCAGTCGGCACCACGTAGGTACGAGTAGGTAGAAGATCATCGAAGCACATCGGTATAATAAATTTAGGTTCTCATAATGTTTACCTGACACATTATGAGAACCAAGACCGTAAATAACCAAGTTAGTTCAAAATTTAATTAGACTGCATTACGTAATAAGTACATTAAAGCGAGCAGCCAGTTTTATTTGCATTTCACGTCAATTACCACACAGCCGCTCCTCCATACTTGAGACGTTCAGACCTAAAATGGCTGAGCCGTATATACGTATAATGGTTTCGCCAAAGTATGTCCGTGAGAAATATTCGAGTGAATCGGTTGCGCGAGGCTCTGGAATGTGGCCGAGGGCGGGTGCCGGCTCCTTTGAGCCCTCCGAGAGGGACCGACGACCCGAGCGAGGGAGAAAGCGGGATTTCTTCACCGGATGTACCCAAACTGTGCCCACGCGCTTTAGCCTGCTTTCGTCAAGTCTTCGCTACTGATCACAGAATTTGTCAATTAAGACTTAAGACTCATTAAAAAAATTGGTATTTATATTGTTTATTTGTTTCAACTGACGGCGTTTTGTAGAGCCCGCAGCCAATTACGGGATATGTACAGGAATAACTTTATCTTCTAACAGGAAAATGTGCGCTTCCGGAGCGAATGTGGATATTGGTGTTCCTCGTTGCATTGTAGGTCCCTAACCCGGTTTGCTATGTCGGTGGCGAGTTCCATAGGCATTATGCAATCATTTTGTTAAAATTTACATTGGGTTTTAGCTGATGATGTCAATCTTTGCCGCTGTGTGTGCTAAATGGTCTAAGTACAGGATTTGAAAGCACTCTGCCATGATCTGCCAAGTTTTAATCAAATAAAATGCTCCCTAATTCCTTTTGTAAACCACCAATCGACAAGCTGTTCGAGATATTACAACGTTGTCTCCTTTGGTTCCAGATTACGAGTTCATGTTATATTCAGCCAGCACTTTGGCATCCTGCAGTATTGCCGCGGCGTTGCGAGGCCTTAGCCTTGACGGTCATCTTTCGCGGCTGCATGAGCTCACGGGCATTGACTTGGTTAGTATACACATTATTACAACAGTCTTTGAGCTTTTGGAATAGGATTCGGGTCTATATTTCTCTCCCTCGCTGTTAGGCGTTCTTATGCCAAAATAAATGAATCCGAATAGTGTTCTAAGAGCTCATGGACTAAACCTTGATCAATTTATGTTAGTTCTTGGGTCTGGGACACTGCAGATTCGATAGTGATTGATTGATTACCTTAACATGACGTGGCTGTCACATCGACCTGACATTGTCGACACTGTAACCTAATATCCGATTGCTTGAGTCTGGAATCTAATTCAACTATGTTTCTTGTCGCAGGACTGTCTCCACACATGCCTCGAACAGATAGAAGAGATGGTGCAGCGCATGATAGAAGAAAGACCCGGCTCTGGCCCAAACGGGCAGAGTAGGGAGGCGTGGACCCCCCCACCCTCCCAGGACAAGGCGCACAGCAACGCCGCCACACCCACCGACGTCAGGGATGTTCACTTCTAACCAGTGTCCCCCGACGCTCGCTTAAACGGTGCAAGTACGAAACTACTTTAAACTAAACCTATAGTTATTAGGGTGCGTGATCGAGGACTGATACCAAGACTGACAAGCACATGTCTACATGTAGGCAGACGCCTACTTACTATAAGTATAGTACATGTATAGCATAAGTTTATGATAAGGTGCCCGCGAGCTTTGCCTCTAGCTCCAGCGGGCGACGACGCTGCACTCAGTGAGTTTACTTTATACATCTTCCAGTTGTAGTTAATATTGTTCTTGAAATTACAATCTACCTCTTATTGTTTAAGACAAAAGTTTCAGTTTCGTCTGGCCTGGGATACATTATTGTAAAGTACCTAAGGCGCGGGCTGGCATTTTCATGCACTTTCGCATGGGACCAAAGCATCATTTTGTTTTAAAAATGATCCGATTCTAAATACATGTTACAGATACATTGACTGTTATGTTATTAATTATTATGGGACAGTCATGACTCCATTTGGTTAGGGTCGAGTTGATTTGACGAGAACAGTATCTACAATCGTATTCCATAAAATTGATAACCCTGTTAAATATCACGATATCCATCAAATTCTACTTGTATCGGGGGAAGGCAATAAAATACGCTTTTATATTGTGTAAAAACTAACGTTACGTTCATTAATTTTATCATATTTATATACTATAGGCACTACACAGAAACAAATTCATAGAACGGTAGTATTTGATTTGAAGGATGCCGTGAGGTACTGTATTGTTCACCGAGTGAGGAGGAACGCGCGCGGATGTGCGCAGGCGCCGGCAAGGCTGCATTTTCTGTTTCCGCTCTCTCCAACATTCTCTAAGACTAATTCTATGCGTAGGCAAATAAAATCTTGTTCCACTTGTAAGAATAACAGTGATGTTTAGGTTTTAATTAGGTACGCCGCAAGGCAACAACAACTTTAGATTTAATTTAACATTTAATGTGATAGTGTCGAAAGATGATTGAACTTCATATCATAGTCACTTCAAGTCATAATATAGCTTAGAGGTACTATTTTGTTTGATAAATTAGGAAAATAGAAAAAAAATGTGATTTATAAATATCCTTGCTAGAATTGTAATGTAAGCTATAGGCTAAGTGTGTAACAGGTAGCACACAATGTTTGTCGTCGTTCCTATATTAGCAACTGCCGGAAAAGTCCTATGTAGTGTTACGCATACAATAGTCGAATTCCACCACCATGTACTTAATATTTCATTACCAAAACTACAATAAGTCGAATTCAAGCCCACATTACTATTATTTCATAAATGTGATATTATACATACCTTGTTATTGACATTAATCTTAAGTTCTTAGGTTTTCAGTTCGTATTTCTGAGATACATATTATTCCATTTGGGTGCTGACGGTAGCCACCTACCTAGTTGTAATTTGAACGATATGTTCGTGCATTGGACCTGTTTGCTAACTTGACTTAAAATGATAAAGATAACTAATTGTGTAGGAATACTAACTAAACACCCGGGTATATTTACTTCGGCATTTTATTTTCCAAGTTAGTGAATGGAGGACCACCGAATTCTCTATTATCGTTTTAACTATAGCTAAGACTGTGAAGAAAGGAGTCTTAGTCCATTGTTATTGCAATCCTAATCATATACCGCTATTAAGGGTTGAACGCGGGTATGCCATTGAGTAAAAGGTGCTAAAAAGCTAATCTTGTTAAGTTCCACACCGCGATAAATTGATGTGGCATGTTGCGTGACAAAATAGTTGTATCGCGCGACAAAGACAATTTTATGGCGTTTACATGTCAAATTAATTTGCACTACGCCGAGGGATAAAATCGCGAATCTGGACTTTTTTAAAGCTACTCAAAGACTTGCCCTTCCTTAAGGTATGCGGTTTCAAATAGGTATGCAAAAATGCAGGCTACGTCGGTTGCATTGTGAATGTTAAAAAACATTGTGCTCAGTAGAATAAGCTAGATTTAAGTCAACGAGCGGTCCAGTGTCTTCCATGATATTAAAGAAGAGTCAGGCTGTTCAATTTGAGAAGCCAGCCGCTGACAGCGGCTCGGGTGTGTTCCCAATATTTCTAATACACTTCCAATGATAGAACAAGATAGATTTTTTGTTTATCAAGGTAAATTGTAGCCAATAGTACCACGACAAAATCCACTCGGTTGTATCATTGGAACGGGTAATAGGTCTAGCGGAGACATCGCGGCTCTGGCCTGCCTCTTCACTGAGTAAATTCTATATAGATACAGCATTAGATTAAGCCATTTATTAATGTAGATATACCTAATATAGTTATGTAAATAAGTAGGTAGATTGTCTATATAATATGCTGTAAGCATGTGGTGCCATAGTAACACTTCTAAAAAGTATTGTAAAATATTAGCAATAAATACAGTATATAAAATAGTTCACGTCCGTGTTCCATATTCAACGCAAGCACTTTAGAATTGAATTTATGTTACAGAAGGTGTTTCAGTTGTCATAAATGAAAGTATACATTTTATTATTTAGTTTATATGTATAATGAAAGTTATGTGGGAAAATAATACGCATTACATAGTTAGTCTTATTTAATGCTTGGGCCTTTGGACTAGCTTCAAATATTTTAAGAATTTAATTACATTTTATGAAATGTAAGTGGGAAATATGTTTATCCTGATTATTGTATAGTAAGAGTGTAAGTTCCAAATAAGTTATGTTTTGTTTTGTATGGAGTCATGCAAGAGGAATAATCAAAAGTAATCTTAAAGATAAAGCAAGTGATTGTATTAGTGTAGGCAGTATATTTTTCGATTGTCTGAACGTTCTGACTAGGTCTATACTGAAATGTAAATAAAAAAACAATAAATATATACAAAATTATTTCAGTGTGTTTCTATGTTAACAGATTGAATTAATTAATATTAAATCATAAACCCACCTAGTACGATAGATTTTATATTGTCACATTTCACGGCCCAAATCGCAACGTAAATCATGGCCATAAAACCTATCATGCTATACCAAGGTGTGCCTTTATGGCGGGTAATAGACCAAAAAAACGAACATCCCATTCAGGATGGATCTTTTAGATATCCATCGCGAGAAACAGCTGAAAGTTTGGTCTAAACCCGTCATTACACAAGTGACATTTTCCGAGAGGCCATAGAGCAAAGATAACTCTGCCTTTATCGAGTAATCATCAGCGAACGAAAAAACCATAAAATGCGAGCTCCTTACAAATTTCTACCCAAACACGTGCCTAAAACCCGGTAAGCGCATGTTCGAACTAAACGGCTGCCTGGCATCGTTTTGACACCCCGCCCCCATCCCCGCATAATGGCAATGGCACCCATTCTGTGGGGCCATTTTGCGGCGCTACTCAGACTTACATGTTTTTTTCGTTCGCTGGTATTCATCCAAATGTTTGAAGTTCTATATATCCCTTTATTAGAAAGTTAAAGTATTTATTTGCTAAACATAGGATAGGTAATACAGATGTTATAAGATGCAGCTTGGTATTACTATATCTTACCTGAAGGTGTAACAAAATATGTAGTAGTGGCTTTAAGTTAATGTTATATCACAATTTTCATGCAGCGTGCTTTTCCTATTATTATTATTATTATTGTGAGCCTGTAGTGTCCCACTGCTGGGCAAAGGCCTCCCCCCACTTTTTCCAGTCCTCCCGATTCTAAGCAGTCTCTGACCATTCTTTTAAAAACCGGCCAAGTGCGAGTCGGACTCGCGCACGAAGGGTTCCGTACCGTTATCTATAAAAACAGTAAAAAAAAAAAGTGTTGTTGGGGAGGCCCCCTTAAATATTTATTTTATTTTGTTTTTAGTATTTGTTGTGATAGCGGCAACAGAAATACATAATTTGTGAAAATTTCAACTGTCTAGCTATCGCGGTTCTTGAGATACAGCCTGAAAAAAAGAAACCGTTTGTTGTATGGGAGCCCCCCTTAAATATTTATTTTATTTTGTTTTTAGTATTTGTTGTTATAGCGGCAACAGAAATACATAATCTGTGAAATTTTCAACTGTCTAGCTATCGCGGTTCTTGAGGTACAGCCTGGCGACAGACAAAACGGCAAAAAAAAAACACGTTTGTTGTATGTGAGCCCCTCTTAAATATTTATTTTACTTTTAGTTTTTGTTGTTATAGCGGCAACAGACACACATCATCTGTGAAAATTTCAACTGTCTAGCTATCGCGGTTCTTAAGATACAGCCTGGTGACAGACAGACGGACGGACAGCGAAGTCTTAGTAATAGGGTCCCGTTTTTACCCTTTGGGTACGAAACCCTAAAAAGGAGTCTAGCTCGTCTCTCCATCGCCGACGAGGTCTGCCACGTCTCCGTTTCGAGCTGTCGGGCTGCCATTCAGTGGCGATCTTGGCCCACACATGACCAGCCCAGTCCCACTTCAACTTGGCCGACTTTCGAGCTACATCGACTATTTGAGTTTCCTAATTCATAATAAAATAATTAGTGCGACTTTAAAAATCGTCTTTTCTATATCCGTCAATATAATGACAAGTACGCCTTTTCCGCTAGAAGAGCAAACTGTTTCTTTTTAATAGCTCGGACGAATTACACCTTCCCATACAAACGGAGTTTCGTTCTCATTTTAAAACTACCGTGTTGGATTGTGACGAAACTTTGCATATATCTACAATGACATGAGGTACATCTATGTCTGTAATTAGTTTCTATGGTTTTAGTTTATAAAACAAACGAAATACAGCCATACCAAGTTTTGTATGAAAAACTTAAATTCGCTGTATTTTTTTTACTGTGGTATATGAAGCTACATAAACTAATTAAAGACCTGTATATAACTCATGTCATTGTACATGCAAGTTTCGTTACAATCCAACACGTAGTTTTAAAATGAGAGCGTAACTACGTTTGCATGGAGAATCGAGCTTACTGCGGACTCTTAAAGTAGTAAAACAAATCCGTACAATACTAATGTCCGATAAGGACTCGCACAGACGCGTCGCTACAAAAAATTTAAGTGGTTCGTCGGTACATCAGTCACGTGTGCAGCCAGCCTAGCGGTGGTTTTTAACGGAGCGCTGGTCTAAAAAGGTCTTCTGCGGCGCTACCACGAAAATCGAATCTCGAAGTTCGTATATCTCCGTCAGGTGTGGTAACTATTAGATATAAGTATAGCATGTAATATAGATGTTAAGACTGCCCTAGACCAGTAGTAAACGGACCTTATTACACAACGTGCATGTCTATCATTTAATCCTCCTCACATAGCCACCTTATGGCGACCGTGACAGGACTCGAACCTGCAATCTTCGTTTTTAAATCCGTCTCTATCGCACTTATGGTTTATGGTACTCGAGACAGAGATATACGAAGTTCGAGATTCGATTTTCGTGGTAGCGCCGCTGGACCCTAGTTGGGGTTTTTCCCATACATTTTTTTCCCGTTTTCACATACTCAGAAATACCAAAACAGAGAGGGGTTGCCAGGGAGCATGACTTTATATTTACTGTGGTTACCAGGGAGCGTACATTTCATGCCGGTTTCGTCATAATGACGTATTCATATAAACACACAGGCTGATTCAAAAAACGAAGTGACACGACTTAGTAACCGTAAACGTATTTAGTAACTAATATTTTATTTTATTTTTAATTACTTATAGGCCATAACAACGTGTCTGTCGATGCTATCATGAAATTGGTCAACTCCATGTTAAAATCAAACTGTGTTTCTTTATGTTCCTCATGTTCTTTGTGTTTTATTGTTTGCAAATGTAATTTGATGTTGCTTGCTTTTGGTGGCAAACTTTGCTGACAGCAGGAACAATAAATTTGTTTATTATCTATAACTAAACATGGATTTATTTGGCACAATAATTTTATAGCCTCCATGGCGACCTAGGCCACTAGCAATGCATTAAGTTTCCTGATCTTATTAAATTTAACTGAAATGTTGTTTCCGCATGTCTCCTATTTGTGACAAAGAGTAAACTTTGATGTGACAATGTCAGATAGATAGATCTACTTAAACGGAAGAGGTTGATTAGATAACAGTGATTAATCATTGATTAATCACATTTTCCATTATTGGGTACGGATAAATAAAGGTTCGTTATGCCGTTGCTCTTTTCAAACTTTTTCCATCCTGTATGTAGCTTGACGTCATACGCCTGTCATCGGCATGAAATGTACGCTCCCTGGTGGTTACCCATCCTCTCCCGTAGATCGTTTTCTTTTGTCTCCGTTGGCTCCCGCTGACACATACGGGTAACTTTTCTCAATTATTTTTTTTATTAAAATTCTAATTTAAACAACAACATGGAAACGTCGGTTCTTAAGTACCCTGACCCACATAAGGGTCAGCGGGAGAGGGGCCGACCCCCGGCTAGCCTAAATGTATTTACTTACCCTAAACTCTTCCATAACTTTTTTGTTCCGGGTTGCCCATCGATAATTCACACTGGTGTGAAGGCATACCAGAGATTTCCCAAGGTGTGTTATTTTATATATTTGACTCCTCACGTGCTAGGTGTCACTTGGAGTCACAGCTTTTTCAATTAAGGTGCTAAGACTTGAGCGTTCACATGTAAAATAACAGAGCATTCGCCATTTGCATTGCGCCACTGAACCACGAACAGAGCCAAGCATCGAACCACACATCGCTACGAAAATTTTCACGATCATTCATTACAGTGTTTTTCAAACTGTGGGTCGCGAACACAGACCAGTAAACCTATAGACGTCGCTTAGTCGGGCGACCCCCTCTGCCACACATATGGTGAATTCACTCTATATTTGAGACACCGGACCAATCATTTACGCGCGCGGCCTTGAATGCACCAATCACAGCGCACTAGACGTCCCCCGCGCCCCGCAAGTATGGCAGCTTTGTTTGTAAGTAAAAATGAGGCTAAGCGGGGTCTTTAGGATATATGGTCTGTGGTCGCGAAGCCTTTTAACCTTTTCAACGCCAAGAGCCACTAAAGTGGTCGAGTGCTGTCGTGCCCACCACGCCAACAACCCATAAAAAGGTCGGAATAAAGTTGTACTTTGATCATGAATAAAATCTATCTAATCATGTTTTGCACAGCACTACGAGATTCGTCATTTTTGATAAGGCAACAGCTCTTGGCGTGCGAATGATCACTTCATTCAAATATGAGAGCGTTGAAAAGGTTAAAGGGAGTCGCGGCTACTCGTATTTTTAACCCACTTAAAAAAAAAGGAGGTTCACAATTCGGCTGTTTTTTTTTGAAGTACGTAGTATTTAGAACGGTATGGTGAGCGGGTCGTGAAATATATTTTTCTGTACTAAGGGGGTCTCGGCATGAAAAAGATTGAAAACCACTGCTCTAGTCAATGATCGTAATATAAAAAAGAGGTAGATACGTTGTCTATATGAAATTCCGTGTTTTAAAATGGCCACCAACTCTGACACCTGAGACACGTTTATACGTACCATTGAGGACGCGACACTGAGGCAAGGTCATACAATTGCCTGAGTTTTAGTGTGTCACTTTTGGAGGGCTTATAATCTACCTCTTTTTTATATTACATCATTGGCTCTAGTAAGTGATGTGCGGGATGTGTGGGCTGAGTGGGGCCGCGGCGGACAATAATAAAATTTCTCGGCTCGGCAAAAAGCTCGAAGCAAAGGTCATTGGGCATAATCTGACCCGGTTTTTAAAATATTTCCTACAGATATCAATTTTTTTGTAAATTATTGAGTGCTAGCCTACATTTCATTTTGTGTATTAAAAAAAAAAATCCGCGGGGGAAGACCGAAAAACAACAATTGAAATGGTATTGAAATGTGTTTAAAGATATTACGTAGTATGAATTAAGTATTGCAATCAATAAAAATAGCATAAACGTTTGCGCCTACCAATAATGCTCGGCCAGAGGCTTGCATTATCCGTTTCAATCGCACGTTATAGCCGCGCAAATATTGGCGCCACCGTCTATGCACAAGTGGCGCATTAGTATGAGAATATTTAGTTCCAGTAAACGCCACAGTGCAGTTATAAAATGAGCTATTGGAGTTTCCCTGCACGCGATCGGTCTTCGGCGTCATAGAAAGAATTAAAGCTCTTGTCAAAAGCTTTCAAATGATATATGTCTCAACTGTATACACTCTGGGTACACCTCCCATACTATCACCTGAGGATAGCCAGATCATACGTCCATGAGCACATATGGCCTATATATAAGACGAGTTCAGTTGCTCCACCGTGTGATCAAGACACACATTCAATTCAATTCAATGCAAATAGTCGAAAATGTCTCATCACTACCGTATATCACTTCATTTTTTTTTTCAATTTTTGGACAGTTTCCCATACTCTACATTGATGCGACATATATATTCGTAAACTAGGGACGTTTATCTAAACATCCATACCAATTTTGTTTCTGTAGGCCGTGGGTATAGTTTTCATACTAAGTTGCCCAGTGACCTTTACTGTAGTTACGCTCCTGTTTATTTTGTGAGCTTCTACCTGTAATGTAACATTCGCTATAGTGCTCATTACGTACCACCAAGCAAATGCTCAAATGTATCAGCACCTTTAGTTACAGTACGATTACCAGAGCCCGTCATTTTCATGCCGATGACATCAATTTGACGTCACGCTGCATATAGGATCCCAAATAGTTTTATTGTAATTATTAATCATTAGTCGTCAATCATTTTAATCATGTACAAATTACTTCAAAAGTAATCTATTCACACGTGGATAAATAATAGGTATACCTACTTGAAGGAATTCTGTTTTCTACGTAATTATTGAAATGTGGTAACAATACCGTTTAATAAAATGTATGTATAAAAACAAAACAAATAGATTAATTTACGTTTCACGTATTAAGTAGGTACCTATTAATTTTTCCACGTGTGAATAGATTACTTTTGAAGTAATTTGTACATGATTAAAATGATTGACGACTAATGATTAATATTTTTTTACAATAAAACTATTTGGGATCATTCTATATGCAGCGTGACGTCAAATTCATCTCATCGGCATGAAAATTACGGGCTCTGACGATTACTGTTAGTTAACCACTGACAAATAGTTTGCCTTCATTTAATTTTCAACTTTAATGTCATACAAATAAAGCAATTTTCAGAATACTGTTACCCACGTCTACCGATTTAGAAATAACTACTTAATTTATATGAGGTTAAAGTTGAAAATTAAATGAAGGCAAAGTATCTGTCAGTGGTAAACCCCAAATAATTCTACTGTACTCGTGACGAAACAATAAAAAAAAGTGTAACAATTAATGAAATGCCATTTAATCAAAAAACAAATTTACACGTTCGTTCATATACACAGATCCGCATCGTATTTGGACCGCTGGTTTATATACATATAAATTCTAAATGTAGTCATATTTTAATACTTATTGGTTGTAAATAGAAAAACCTGATTAATTAAATGGTTATAAATGAAAAGGCACGCTTTAAAAGGGTACTTTAATAACAATTATTATATTTTAAATGAAATTTCACATGAGATATTGATAAACATGTCACATATGTACAATAGGGGAATTATTACAACCTGCCAGTAATACAGCCTGGGACTTGACCACGAGACAAAATGGACATCCATAGACACAAAGCCGACAGCTGTGTCTCTATGGATGTCAGACTGTAACGCGCGATTTCGTTTCACATATTCATAAGGCCTGCAACATACTGGCGCGGCCTGCGGTGGCGGACAATAGTAAATTTGACAGCTAATGACAAGTTTAATGTTGACCGTCGCGGCCAGGCCGCGCCAGTCTTTGAGAGACTTAAACCACCCTACCCCGCTTTTTATAAAACCATAGACTAATATACCTAGACGCCTCATCCGTGAAACTAAATTACTGACTATATCTAGATGGCGTTGCTAGTCTATGCTGGTATCAATCATATGTAGGTTACATTAGTCTATGATAAAACTTAACAAACCTATGTCAACTAAAACGTGTTTGTCCCTTTCTCACAAATACCAATGGCAAAGGCACAGACAAAGACGAACGAAGTTTAACGGCATTTTAGCTAAAATAGGTTTGATGAACGTTTACGAACAAGGCCATAAGTATACAGTAAAAATACCGAATGAGTCTGTTAAAGTATTTCAAATGACAACTAGCGTTGAAAATTACAGGAAAAGAAGGTCGATAGTAAAGAAATGCATATTGTAGTGAAAAATCAATAATTCGGAGTGAGTGTTCGGTCGTTCGTTAAAAATCGTAGTTTAGAAATGGCCTGACTTTCACCAATATCATTCTCATGAAGTATAGTTAGTTTTATAGCACACGTCACCTTACAGTTTATTTTCTATATACATTTTTGCTCTAGTTCAAGCAAGTAGTAAGTAGTCGCAACTAAGTGCGAGAGGGACGGATGCTGCATGTCAGCACCGATATTGTGCTAAAAAAGGTAACTACTTCAACTAGTAACCCTTTGAGCGCCAAGCGTTGACGACGTCACAGCAATATAAGTGTTTTATTTAAGCCACTGGCATAGGTATCCGATTAAATTCAAAATAAGATAAGAAGAAGATGATGTAGAAATTAAAGTATAGAAGCGTACTTGGATTTGTACTACAGAAATAAGGTTCAGGACGTCATTTGCCGGACTTGCATCAACGTCTTTTGACGTTCGGCGCTAAATGGGTTAAAGTACGAGTTATACTTTGACTTTCAATAAAAGAAATGAGAGTTTATTGAAGAGAGCATGACTCATGACATGACAATAAATAAATATTGGCTAAGTCAGTTGGCCTAATTTGATAGCAAAATAAAGAGGACATTTCAGTAGAAAATGTTTTGCATCATTAACCTTTCCTAGTTTAGTGGTGGCAAAAACAAAACTTAGAATAAATGCATCTAATATAATAATAATCTATCCATTTCTACAAATGTATGTACTTATAAGTAAACACCAATGTTTTGAACTGTTATTTGGTGTTATAGTATTAACTCTTTCACTGTTCTTTTCCGTAAGCTATATCAAGAATGTATAGAAATATCAATGTAGCGCTATAAAGCGTCTGGGGGGCTAGCCCAACTAAAGTGATGTCAATAGAAATGGCAAAAAAAAGAAAGTATTTCTAAAGATCGCTCGATCTTTTACCGATTGATGCACTTGATTATTGTTCATGTGAAATTGAAGTTGAAACAACTATCCTTCTACATAATTTCTAATAGAGTACACTTTGAGGTTATATGTCAAATAGTTCAGTTGTTAATTTTTTTGAAATATCTGTTGAACTCCACTTTAGTAGCCGAGTCGTGCTCGTGCCCCATCTCTCTGTCGAGTGACAGTCGGTGTCATTGTTGCTAGCCTCGCTGCAGTGAAAGGGTTACATGCCTAGTACTAAACTATTATTTCCCTAGTGGCTGGAAGCATCATCAGACTCACATGTGGACGACTTTCGGCGTGCTCTTGCCTCGAAGCCAGTTGAGGAGGACTGTGGAAGTGCTTTGGGAGTCTCGAGCTGAAATTAAACATTAACCAAGTCATTCACAAAGCTCTGTTAACTAAAATGTGTTTTGTGCTTTCTCGGAAACACAAATGTCAACTAATAATACTGGAATAATAACGAATTACAACAGTATTTTAGCTAAAATAGGTTTAATGGTTTTTGGAGGACAGTGTCCAGCAGTGGACATCGTTCGGCTGACATGATCATGATGTGATTTGATGAACGTTTATAAATAAGGATATTATATTTGACGACCGGTTAGCCTAGTGGGTAGTGACGCTGCCTACGAAGCTGAAGGTCCTGGGTTCGAATCCCGGTAAGGGCAAATATTTGTGTGATGAGCATGAATATTTGTTTCTGTGTCATGGATGTTTTCTATGTATTTAAGTATTTCTATCTATTATATATATCGTCGTCTAGTACCCATAACACAAGCCTTATTGAGCTTACTATGGGACTAGGTCGATTTGTGTAAGATTGTCCCCTAATATTTATTTATTATTTATTTATTTATTTATTATTTATTATACGATAAATTTGGTATTCTAATGAAAAGTGGCAGACGCCAGTAATAGTATATTTTCAGAGTATTTGCGGATTTATTTAATAACTAGCTTCTGCCCGCGACCCCGGCCGCGTGGAACTCGTTTATATCGTAGCTCCATACAAACTTTCACCCCCCACTTCATCCCCTTGGGGCATGATTTCCGGGATAAAAACTATCCTATGTTCTTCCCCAGGACTCAAACTATCTCTATACCAAATTTCATCCAAATCGGTTCAGCGGTTTAAGCGTGAAGAGGTAACAGACAGACTAACACACAGACAGATACACTTTCACGTTTATAATATTAGTATAGATAACGTTCTTCCCGTGACCTTGTACGCGTATATAGTTTTTGTAGCTGTATTATTGGAAAGCTTCATCAAAATCCGTACGGATATAGCTTGAGTAGAATAAGTGTCTGTTAAAAATTTTTTTTTTTGGTACAAGGTTTTTTTGCGGGTCTGTACTCTTTGAGGCTTCCAATGAGCCCAAACACGAGTTGTTATCTTGTGCAGTTTAGGAGTTGCTGTGGTGTCTTTCGGGCGCGCTACTACCCGTGCTTGCGTTCGCACATTAACGCCACCACCGTAATTTATTTTATCTACGCACATATCATTAGTGCTCTAAAATGCGTTCAGTAACCGTAGGAAATGACCAGCATTACTACAACCAATTTTACTATGAGAACTTTCTTGTCTGTGGTAGTAAGTAAAATCTGTACTGTAATGTTATTACAGTACAGATTTTTGTAAGGTTATGAGTATTTGGAACAGCTGTCAAAACTCATATGGGTCTCTATTCTAGTAATCATAGATATTAAAACAGTTATCGATGCGAAACGTCAATTCAGTATGGTTTTTAAATATAAACCGCACGATATTTGATCTCGAGTGACCTGAGAATAGGGACGTCATTCGTTTGTCTATGATTTAAAAAAAACATTCGTCTTGACGTAGGGTCAAATTGCCGCCATTACTGTTGTCATTTCTTTGTTGGTTTTTTGCTGTTACGAAAGTAGAATTGTGACAAGTTGTTTGTAACTCACATTTTAGCTGAAAATATGAGTATAGTGACTCCGTGAACGATATGCACACTCCGCCGGATATCGTAAATGCAGCCACGATTGCAACAAAGATATTTTACAGGTAGCACTATAGTAGCAATGCAGGTCATTTTCCTACGGCTTCTGAACCCATCTTAGAGTACTTATGATATGTGTGTAGATAAACTAGTGTATGAAACTGTACATAATTTGGTCTTAAAACACTCGTGTGATCCTATTATGAAACTCGCTGACGCTCGTTTCGTAAAATCACACTCCTATTTTAAGACCTCTGATTATGTATCAGTTGCATAAACTACTATTACGACCAACTACCACTAGTAACTGGGTACAGTCAGCGTCATATAGTTAGTAGCAGCCAAGGTAGCCAAATATTTCGGTACACATCTTTATCACTGTAAGAATAAGGGTGTGCTACGAAATATTTGGCTACTCTGGCTGCTACTAACTATATGACGCTGACTGTTCACACCGAGCCAGCGTTTGGAGCACTCGGCGAGACTGCTGGCTCAGTTAGCACGCCAGATGCTCGAACAGTCACTCGGCTAGACTGATGAGTGATGACTGACACTGATGGCGCAGTGGCACTCTTACGATCGCATTCGTTGTCGCTCCTTCGCGCCTTTCTCGCTTCGATAGCTTGTACTGGCCGACGCATGAACCTATAATACTCAGGACAAGTAATAATAATACCACGTGCGAGCGAGCTGGTAGCATACAAACCTCGATAAGTGCTACAGAAAGGGAAATATCATTCATTGTCCTTGTCATAGTTCCATTTTTTTTTATTTGCCACAACTGATTTAGTAGGAAGTTGTGGCACATAAACCATTACCCGTCCAAATTAAGTAGGTTGTTTATGGCAAGTCATCAGTCATTTTAAGACCAGTTCTTAATTTAGCTGCATAGGAGCCTTTCCGTCCCTCACTGTGGCATCACGTACAGCCTGTCCTGAGTATACGGGTGTAGACTCGAAAACTATTATTACTCCAAAAGAAACAAGGCAAAATAATATGCCTAGTGACGAAAATCCCATTCGAATATCAAAGAATTACGAAGCTACAATCGTTTTAATATTGCTTGTTCTAACAAGCAATATTAAAACGATCTCGATCGACGACGATCGTTCTCTCTCTAGAGAGAAAACGCAAACGGTGTGTGACGTCACATTACAGGATGCTGCCGGGGGGGCCGCGTCGACGGCGGCGCCGACCACGATGCGGGGCACGTTGCCGTCTTCTGTGACGTCACATTCTTCCAGCGTCATCGTTTCATACGAAGTTGCGTTTTGCGAAAAAGGGACAGAACATACCCCTTCTTAAAACTTTGGACACTTATAACTTCGTGATTATTTAACCTTTTGCGTTGATTTTTTCTCCATTTGTAGAAAATCCATACTAATATTATAAATGCGAAAGTGTGTCTGTCTGTCTGTCCTCCTCTTCACGCTTAAAACCGCTGAACCGATTGCGATGAAATTGCACTGATTAACTTACTGATTGGTATGGAGATAGTTTGAAGCCCGGGGAAGGACATAGGATAGTTTTCGTCCTGGAAATCACCCCCTAAGGGGATGAAATGGGGGATTGAAATTTGTATGGAGCTGCGATATAAACGATTTCCACGCGGACGGAGTCGCGGGCAGAAGCTAGTACGATTGATTATTTTATTTAGTGTCTACACCCCTATTATAGGTCCATGGGCCGACGTGTGTACTCACAGAGCGTGTGGTGCGCCTGCGTGAGCTGGTGGACGGCCTCGGGCGGCAGGTTGGCCACGTCTCGCTGCAGCAGCCTCATGCCGAGGTCGCGCGCCTCGCTCTCGTGCCGGAACACCACGTCTCGGCTGTGCTTCACGCTGCGCAGCTCCGATAACCTGTAAGTTGGAAACGAGTTGAACAATTAATGACTGTGTGTACGTTCTATCTCATAAAAAAAAGACCGGGTTGCACTCCGGGAGTGCCGGCAGAAGTGAAAACTATTGAGTTTTCACTTCTGTAACAGTTTTTCGATCAGGTCACGTGGGAACGGGGGATAAGATGTCAATCTTACCCCCCGTTCCCTGCACTATGTCGTCTGTCGGGACGATTTTTTATCGTGTCGTAGTGGCAGAACATTTTATATGAAGCTGTTCACACTTGTCGGACACCAATTTGTATGTGGCGACGACACACGATAAAAAATCGTCCCGACAGACGACATAGTGGGAATGGGGGTTTACGGTGTCCCCCTAAAAACGAATTTGGCGCAAATTTATAAACAATTATCAATTATTTAGGCGGACGGGCCGCGGGCGCGTTGGGTGCGACGAGCCGGCTCGCCCGCCGGGCCGACGCACCCAACCGGAACAGCGGACGGCGGCGGCGAACAAAATTCCAAATTGTTTTTGCCGTTGCCAAATATTTTTCAAAGCTTTATCTCTTTAGGAATAACGTCCGAATTCGAACTATTCGAATTTGCTCAATAGCAAAACGGTGAAGGACGCGTGGACAAAATTACAAATTCATATGCAGAATATGTTATTGCAAAAAGTGCTTAACGGCTTCATACTCTTACGAATAGCGTTCAGTTTTGAATGAAGTCGAATCGACTAGCAGCAAAATATAAAAGTTTGTGACCTCCTTCACATCTGACGTCACAAAAATCTGTCGCGTATTTAGGAATTTTATCCAACCCAAAAAGTCCTCAGCGCCGCTAAAGAAGTTTTCACTTCAAAAACATTCCATGTAACAAGTGAAATTAAAAGATTTTTCAAAAAACCCAAATGCTTTTTTCAAATTTTATAGCCTATGTCACCCACGATTAAGAGGAATCGAACGACACCTCATAGGTCGAAATCCGTCAAACGGTTTAGGCTGCAGGGCGTGCCAAAGAATAAGGTCACATACATACATACGCTCGAAGAACATAACCCTCCTCTCCTTCGGCAGTCGGGTAAAAAAGAGGCCAAGTCTCGAAACTCTTCCACCGTAAAAAGTTGTGAGATATTTCGTAGTACCAGGTATCAGGCAGTCTTATTATTCTTTATTTGCTAGCTAAATAAAATTCTGCAACTTGACAAGATTATTTATGCAGTTGGTGTATCTAGAAAACTGGACTGAAATTGCTGTTTTTTTTAGTTTTCTCTTGATTTATACACTAAACACTAATTGTATTCTAAATTTGAAGCTTCTATATGTCTCCTAGAAAGAAGTGCCTTAGACTTTTGATGATTGGTGAGTCAGTCAGTGACAAAATTAAGAAACTTGGACTAGTTATAATTCTTAAAGTACTGGTTCAAATTGAATGAAATTTGAAATATATCGTGTTTATACAATGCATGGTTACTGAAAATTCAGGCTTCTAGTTTTATCCACAACAAAGTTATAGGGGGGTCGAAAATGGCCAGAACTGCTTCGAGAAATGGATGATACGGCCGTGCCGCTGTTTTGCTCGACTTAGCGGGGGCACTGCCGTGCTCCTAGACCAACCATTTTGCGAGGAAAATAAGACCAAGGCCACACTAAACTTAGACACACAGGGCGACTTTTTGCAGAGATACAAACGCGCGGCTGTCACGCAACATTAGCCATAGGATCACCTGTGAAAACCACGCGTTTGCAGCGCTGCAAAATGTCGCCGTGTGTAACCGATTCCGCTCTTAATCGATTCGACACACGAGGGGTGTCAAGTATGGCGGACGCGAGCCGTACCAAAGTGTCTCACACGCGTCAATGTGACCTTGGCGTTAATTAAATCACAGCCTTACCTCAGACACAAACATGACGCGTTTATAAAAGGAAGAAAAATATTTATTAACTTGCTAACTGAGGATTTACGGGTGCATTATCAATATTATCATCTACAACATCTACGTGGCTTCAATAGTTGTAACTTATGCTTTTAATTAAAGCCTCCTAAGTCCCTACAGAAAGGACTAAATGTGTTCAACGGAATATAAGTCAAATTTTGAAGTGACAGATGCATTAGATGCTTTTTTGTGATTGGGCTCTGTTGGCTTCGTTTTGAGTACCTACAAATAAAATTCAGAACGATTATCTGAACTGATAGGTTCAAATTCGATTGTATTTTTGTTGTATACCGAGTCTCAGGAGTATAGAGGTAAAACAATAGATCGTGGCTTACTTGGCTTGCAACTTTAGCTTTTCTCCATCCGGGTCGCTAGTACTGCTGCTGCGCTGTCCGCGATGCGTGTCCACGAACTGCTGTTCTCTGTCCACACTGACGCTCGGTTCAGAGGCCTCCTGACTAGACGTGGACACATCCAATCCGGCAGCCACACACTTCGACTTAATGTCCTCACAAGACCGCAGACTGTCCGACAATCGTAGCTGTAGAGTATCTCTTTCTTCTAACAAGTGCGTAAGTTCCATCGTTAATTCCTCGCAGCGAACATCTCTCTGGTGGAGCATGTACAATGCTAAGTCTAACTCTGCCCTCGGCACAGCATCTAGAAAATCGCTAGGTTCCTCTTCGCCTTCAGCCGGAAGCTTAGTGTCCGACGCAAACCTAACGTGCTTCTCTATTTTACTACTTGTCGAACGTAACTCGTCTTGCAAACTGACAATTTCATCTTTCAACGTTACTATTTCGTACTCCTGATTCTCTAGAACCATCTGCGTTTCGGCAGCCTTCGTGGAATGTTCCTCTAGGATCTTATTCAAATCTACTATCTGCTTATTCAGATTGGTGCACTCTACAATTTTTTCGTTCAGTGCTTGAGCCAAATTAGTTTTTTCTGCTTCATACTCGTTACGCCATTTGTCGAAATCTTGATTCTTATCGTGAATTTTCAGTCTAAGCACAGCTAGTTCTGATTCTTTCTCATAGGTTAGGTCTTCAACCTTCTTTTCGTAATCTAGTAATTGTTTTCTTACATTGTCAAATTCTTCATTCCTTTGAGTTAAAGCGATAGTATAATCATGTGTTTTTTGGTATATTTCACTTTCTTTTAATTGCAACTGGCCATTTAATTCAACAATATTAGATTCAGCCCGCTGTAATTTTTCATTCAATTGTAAAAGCTGCTCTTTTATTTCAATATTAGCTTCTCGGGCCAAAGCCAATTCAGATTCAAGTGATTGAATAACTGGTTTAAATCCTTCTGTATTCTCTTGATTTCTGCTTACAACATCTTGTATTTGCTTTTCATATTCTTCTCGTTGAACTAAGAATTTATTTTCATGCATATGTTTTTCATCCTCCATTTCTGAGCGCAACATATCTAATTGGTTCATTACTTCGCTATATTTGTCCTGAAGATTAATTAAATGTTCTTCCTTGTCTTTCAATTTATTTTGTAATGAATTGACCTGTTCCATAGTTACTAATTTATTTGTTTCTTCTTGACTGGATGATTGAACATGGTCTAAAAGCTGCTCATATTTTTCTTCGGAAGCACTCAACTGACCTCTAAGTTCATGCTCCGTATTTTGGAAATCTGCTTCTCTTTGGGCTAGATGTTGTTTCCACAGTTCTGCTATTTCGAAACCGCGTTGATCTACTGCAGTGGACACTGACGAACGCAGCTCGGCTACCGTGGATAACAGCTGATCATTTTCTGTATTGAGGTTTTGAAGTGTCTCGTTACGCTCATTTATTTTAAGCTCGTAGTCTTTTATTTTTTGAACCAAGTCGCTATATTTGTCATCGTCAGTCGTTTGATTTTGTAGTCTCTGTTTCAATTCACTGATTTCTAGCTCATACTCCTTTATTTGTTGTATAAGGTCGTGGTTTTCTGATTCCAATTTTATTATTTTGTTATTTGCCTCCTCTAAAGTAGACTGTAAGTGCAGTAATTGTTGCTCTAATGCGTTGTATTTTTCATGAAGGACGAAATTGTCAGATTCATTTGATTTATTTTTCTTTTTCAGTTCACTTTCATACCAAAGCAGTTTAGCATTGGTCGTTTCTATCTCTGACAATAAATCAGACGTTCTGGATAGAGCATTGTTCACATCAATCTTTGAGGAGCTAACCTCTTCTTTCAATGTGTCATTCATCAGTGTTAACTCTGTTTGGTTGTTAGCAGACAATAGTTGTAATTGTTCATATTCAGAATTAAGCGATTCGGCGTTTTGGATAGCTTGACTTAATTTAAGTTCCTTATCAGTCAACTGCTCCCTCAGTGCTTCAGTATTAAGTGACAATTCAAGATTGATTTTTTTCACTTCATCTAGTTGGCTACTCAGATTGTTGCAATTATTGCAAATAGCACTTTGTTCATTTATTTTCCTTGTTAATTCCTCGTTCATACTAGCTACTTGTGCAACCAATTCTTTATTTTGAACGTTTAATTGCTCAACCATTTGATGCAATTCGTCGTTCTCTTTTTCTAGTTTCTGGATTTCATCATTAAGGTGCTCTTGTTGGGCATTTGGTGCAGCAGAAGAGGGTTTATGATCTGGGGAGTCTTTGGTGTCTGCTCCCCATTGCAACGTCGACATTTTATCATTAGCTTCCTTGAATTTAAATTTCCACAGTTCTATTTCACTGTCCATTTTTTCTTTCATCTCGGTTAACCTTTCATTAGCGTTGTTAAACACCTCGTTCTGTTTCTTAATGGCTTCTTTCTCTCGTTTTTCTTTGCTTAACTCTGTATTTATTTCTTCCAATTTCTTTTCTAGGTCTTGAATATTGATTCTTAATTCATCTTCTATTGCAGAATCTAAAAATGACGACTGTGATATTTGCTTAGATATTTTAAGCTCATTGGTTAACATCTCATTTGCAGATTTCAGTTCTTTTAGCTTCTTCATTGCTTTAAGTAGTTTTGTATTGCTAGATTGAACTTCAGCTTTCAAAGAGTCGTTATTTTTTTGAAGTTGTTGCAATTGTTCTTGCAAATGAGATAAGCCTGGAGTTACATCGGCTCCTTCCTCACTTTCTCCCAGGCCCCAACCATGGTCAGAATTGAATGGATCAGATTCCTGAGGGATATCTTCTTCTCCCTTATAGCACAAATAAGACTTTTTAGCTACAATCTCTGGCTCAATAACCGCCTCTGTGCCGACATGTAACGCAGCTTTCTTTTGTATATCTTCGGAAAATCTTGGTGGCGTTGTTTTAGTTTTAGGTGCAATCGTGGGTACGTCAGGAAGAATTTGAGATTCAAGCGACGGCATATCTAAATGTTTCACCTCGCCTTGCAAAGGTTCGATTGTGGATGATATAACCATTCCTTCGGTTTTTGGAATGTTTATTTCAAAGAACATTTTCTTATTATCTGACAGCTGTTTGATTTCTTCATCTTTTTGTGATATGAGTAATTGTAAATGTTCGTTCTTTTGAGTTAAAGCTTGAATTTTATTAAGTAGTTGTTCTAATTCAACTGAACTACTCTGTAGTGTAGCATTTAGGTCTGATATATCACTCTCTAATTTGTATATTGCTGCAGCATTATTATTCTGAAGTGAATGTATTTTGTTGTTAAGATCAAAAGTTTCTTGATTTTTATTATTAACAACAGAGTTGAGTCTATTTATTTCATTAATATATTGCTCAGTATAATCCGCAGACGGTCCTTGTTCTTTAGAAACAGAATTTTCTCTTAATTCTTGATTTACTCCATTTAACTCCTCAACGGTCATATTTAATGCATGAATTGTATTGACATACTCATGCAATTTATTGTCTAATTGATTGACATGCTCACAAGTTTTTTCGTATTTCTCACTGAGTATTTTCTTCTCTTTGATGGCATTTTCAATCTGTGTATTGAACTCTGTTTCTAACTCTTCAACGTCACGTTTTCTTTGCAGTAAAAGAGACTGGTGGTCATGAGTAATCCGTTTTATTTGGGTTTCGAGCTCATTGGCCTGAGTTCTGTACTTTGCAGCATCAGACTCAGCTGAATCGGCTTTACTAGCTTTATCTGTAAGTGTATTACAATATTCTTGTATGTCCGATAACGAAGTTTTTAGGCGCAGATTTTCGTCACACAAATGTTGAACTTTAAACTGTAATTCTTTATTTTCACTTTCAATTTCATGTAATTGCTTCTCAACTACCCTGTCGTGGTCCATTAGAACAGCTAGTCTGCTTACTAACTCGTCTTCTTGACTGGTGTATTCACTGTAAGCTTTATGTTTTTCTTGTAACTGACTACCTAGTTGATCAGCTTTGCGTTCTAGCGAGTGACGCCTGTCCTCCATGGCAGATATAGTGTCTTCAAGTCGACAAATGCGACTCTTGTATTTACTCATCTCAAAATCTAGACTTTCTATATACATATCTCGTTCTTGTAATTTAGCGTCATGGCCGAATCGAACTTGATTAATCTGCTGCTCTTGCAAATTAAGTGTATTCGTTAATTCTTCTATCTGGGATTGCTTTTGATTTAATTCGGCTTCTAAGCTGCAAATTTTCGTGACAAAGTTGGTATTGTTCTTTTGGTCTATTTCATATTCAACCATCTTTTTATTTAAGATGTCAACTTGATTTATAAGTGTATTATTTTCCTCAAGCGCGACGTCTCGTTGGCTGGCTAGCGAATGTATTGTATTATTTAGGCCAGAGATTTCATTAACAGCGTTTGTCAACCGATCTTGAGTGACTCTTAATTCACCATGTAGATGCTCGATGTGATATGTGTTCTGCTGTTCTAAGGTTGTGTGTTGATTTTTGAGCTTAGCTAATGCTTCCTCGGTGTTCCTAAGCTTATCTTCGATTAATGGAAGAGACTCTGTTTGCGCCAACAATTGCTCCAGTTCCGCATTTTTAGCCTCAAGTATTTTCTGAACTTCGCTGAACTCTGCCTCCAAAGCTGCATATCCGGTAGTCTTCTTTTTGAAATTAACGGCAAACTTTTTCAATTTCTCCATAAGCTCCTTGTTTTTATTTTCCGCAGCAGACACTTTTTCGTTCAGTTCTTCTTTTTCTTGCATCAATTGAGCAAGTTTTGCATTAATTTCATCATATTCTTTCGTGAAATTAGTTGTAGCGTTTTCTTTTTCAGATAGATTGTTGCGTAACTTTTCATTCTCGATAGACTCTTTTCTCAACTGTAATTTAATTTCATGAATTTCTTCATCTCGTTCTTTACTCTGCTGAGTAACTGCATTCATGTCTTCGACATGTTTCTGTTGTTGTATTTGCAATTCTCTGATAAGCGCCTGTTTTTCAGATAGAGCTTCTTGTAGTTGCTTTAATTCTGTATCGAGAGCTGTATTTTTAACCTCCATGTTATTTTTCAAATTGAGTAACTGCAATTTTTCCTCTTCAAAAAGTCTCAACTTTTCTTCATATTCCACCAGCTTTCTCTGGAATGCAGTGATTTGCTTATTAAGCGACTTGATGAGATCTGCATTCTGATCTTTAGATTTTTCTTCTTCAAGCATTTCAACGGTAGATTTCAATTTATGAGAAACGTCATTGAGTTTAGTTATTTGATTGATATATTCTGAAATTTCCTTGTCCTTTTGTTGCAAGGAATTACTGTAATTTATCATCTGCTTCTCATAATCTAGTAACATATTTTCAACTTCATTTATCCTGGCATCACGAGTATTTACGGCATTTGTGTATTCTTTTTTTATATTCTGTAGTTCAATATGCAGCATACTATTAGCATCTTGCAACTTCAATAGCTGCTGTTCAACTTCTGTATCTTTTTTAACGACACCCAATTCTTCCCTCAGTTGTTTATTTTCTTCGATCAAGGCCATGATCTTACTTTCGTAAGTAGCGTTATTCTGAATCAGTTCATTTTGCTTCTGTTGCTGCTCTTCTAATGATAAGATTTTCATTTGACAGTCCCCAATTTCGGCTTCCCTCTCCTTGATGGTGTTTTTGAGTTTAAGTATCTCTTTAGTTAACTGTTTAACAGATTTGGTTCTACTAATAGCTTTATCGCCAGTTGTCTTGTCATCTTGCTGTTGATCAGATGCTATTGCTTCAGCAACATCCTCAATACTGGATGGTTTAGTGGCTTCAACACTTCCCTTGATCATTTCGATGCGTTCACGTTTCAGCTCTTCTATTTGGCGATTAAGATCTTCATTCAAAGCTTCAAAATCAGTTTTCTCTTTTGTTAATTCGTTGATGTTTGACTCCAGCCAGTTGCACCTGTCAGTCATTTCAACTATGGTATTTTGAAGTGAATCATTTTCTGAGCTAATTTGTCCCATTTTCTCCATCACTTCCTGTCTTTCCTGAGTGAATAATTCAATCTTTTTATTTAATTCAGCACTTTCTTGTACCAGTTTTTCTATGCTCTCATTGCATTCTGGTGTTACGGTTCCTTTGTATTCTTCAGTACCGTGTGGATCAGCTTTGCTCTCAGTTATACCCTTATTATACTGTTCGAGCTCAAGCTTCTCTTGGGTTGTTAGTGATTCTACTATTTCTATGGATTCAGCAGAACTGATTTTTTCAGCACTAAGTTTTTCAAGTTTGTCTGTCAACTCCATGTTTTCTTGGATGTAATGTTGTAATTTGTGATTAAGTTCTTCTTTTTCATCTTCTAATAATTTAATTGTGTCATTGATATGTTCCTTATCAAGTTTAAGGTTTTCAACCACAAGTTCTAGCTCTTTCCTTGAAGCTATAAGCTCATCTACTTGTTCCTCTAATTGAACAGATTTCATTTCAGAACTGACTTGTTCATTGTGTAAGTGAGACATATCTTCCAATTTATCCTCCATCTCAGCATTCTTTTGTTGTAAAACGTGTAATTCTGAAAAAAAAAACATCATTTTAAACAAATGTACTATTTTTGTTGCTTATGTGACAGTTACACAAAAATATAATTGAGACTTAGTAGCAATTCAAAATATATTATAAGATAAGATAATTATTTATTAACGCCACAATAAACGATTACACAAAACATATCAATATAAGAACAAGCGGCGCTAAAAGGAGCCCCACTCAGCTTATTGCCACGACAAGTCGTGGCGCTGATTTTCAGTGGGGCCCTGGCTAACAACTACTATAGTATAATTAAAACTAAACGAATGACGAATGAACTAAACTTTAGTTACTAAAGGATCAACCAAACTTTTCAAACGTACCGTCATGTTGCTAATTTCCGACCGCTACCCAACCAATTACACGGGAAGAAAAGAAACAAAAAAGTTCAAAGGAAAAGAATCCTAATATATAAAAGAGAGTCGTGTTAGTTACACCATTTATAACTCGAGAACGGCTTAACCGATTTATTTGATTTCGGATTAGTTGGAATCGTCTCGGCCCTGGTTAACAGAATAAGTATCAAAAACATTGAAAAAATTGGCGAAAGCAAAATAATGAAAGAAAAATCATTCCCATACAAAATGTTCCTAGGTATCTTAGCTGTCAAACATTTGATCTTTATCCCGTCGATACGGTAAACTCTCACCTCAAATTAAAGAACATATTTAAATAAGGGTTTCGAATCGACAACAATACGCCGTATTTGAGATTTAAACATTGAAAAATAGTGACATGACACCATGACAGTAATGAATCGGTAGGGCAGTGTTGAAAGATGGGTTTTACGTTCCGTTTTGCGCAGCTCTTAAAGTTTCAATAGCTTACGAGTTACGAAACAAAGCACAATCTCCATGCACGCTCTTTTTAGGACTTATCAAATGATTGTATTTTTTTTTACGGCGGTTTTATAATAATATTATAAAGAGGAAAGATTTGATTGTTTGTGTGTTTGTATAAACTACTGGACCGATTTGAAAAATTGTTTTACCATTAGAAGCCGACATTATCCCTGATGAACATAGGCTACTTTTTACTTTGGACCCGGTAGGTAGCGCTGCTGTTGGTATGTCAACTACTAAACGGCTGAACCGATTGGGTTGAAATTTTATATGGGTATTTCGATGGTTTCCTGGATGATTTAAAAATACAATTGGTCCCGGTAGGTGGCGCTGCTGTCAGTATGTCAACTACTAAACGGCTGAACCGATTGGGTTGAAATTGTATATGGGTATTTCGATGGTTTCCTGGATGATTTAAAAATACAATTGGACCCGGTAGGTGGCGCTGCTGTCAGTATGTCAACTACTAAACGGCTTGACTGATTGGGTTGAAATTTTATAGAGGTCTTTAGATGGTTTCCTTTTTGATTTGACGCTCGCGTTCCCACCACCGCCTGCCTCTGCCCCCGCGCCTTAGCGTCACTGCGGTGCGGGAGGGGAGTCAATGTCACAAAATAAAGGTGCACTCGCTACGCAGCGGTTGTGTGCAAAATCGCATATTTTTCCTTGAAAATATTTTGAATTTTTTAATCACCACTAATATGGCATATTCGTTCAACAAGTAAGCAAATATTTTAGTTTTAGTTGATGTAGTATTTAGTTTCATTTATCTTTTTAAATACCCAAAAGAGTCACAAGTCCACGCGCGAGAATCGAGTATTGAGTATTCATAACGGCTCGCAGAACAAAATTTGAGAACGTCTCTAATCCGTACGCGAGAGTCAAGTATCGTATGTATAATATGGTACCCGTGCGAAGCCGGGGCGGGCCGCTAGTTATATATATTTATTATTATATTACGTGATACATTTAATAAAATTACGTGTTTACCTTGTACTAAGTCGAATTTCTGGGCTTCCAAGACACTTATAGATTTCAATCTGGCTTCAGCTAAGTTCTCCATTTCTAAAAGTTTCTTGTACACATCAGATTCCGTCACTGAAAGAGTAAAATGCCAATAGTTATGCCACTCAGTTTGATTATTTATCATAGTGTGCTTTAATTTGCGAATGCATAATATTGGGTTGGGAAATGCTTGGTTAGTACAGGGCATAACTTTTGGTACAGTAATTTTATCTCACGAACGATGGTATACATGCTCATTGATTTTGTGTTACGTATTCGTTCAGTATTCTTTTAAACACACGCACACATAGTCAACAAGTACGTATAGTCCCACACAATCATGGCTCACCCACGTTCTAGAGATAAAACAACTGTATTCAAGTATTTGGGGTTTCATGAAGCAGAAAAAACTAATGGAACTTACATCTCCCACTATCATAGTCGACTAGGTGCAGCTGCAGATTTCCCTTTTCTTCTTCTAACTCTGCCACTTTCTGCGTCAGTTGGTGCATCTCTTCATTCAGTTTAATAATCTCAGCGTTAGAATCAGATACTTTACTGAAGTTATCAATAGTTTTCTGTATTTGTTTTAATTTTAGTTTATGGTTGGATTTCACTTTTATCATATTCTTATTAGCAGCTTCGATTTCACTGGTGAGGCTTACAATCTGATCTTCAGCTTCTTTGAGCTTAATTTCCAAGCCTTTAACAGCTTCAGAACTAGTTTCATCAGACTCTTCTTCTAGATAAGTTGCAACGAGCTCAGGTTGCTCTGTTAATACCCCAACATCAAGTGTATCCACAGATTCTTTGGGCTTGTCTACATTTTCTTGCAGTTCTTTCAAAGATGTTTCCATTCTAGTATTTGTAGCTTTAAGCTCGGCAATCAATGTATCTTTTTTCGTTATTTCATATTCTTTCTCAACAATGTCTTTGTTTAGTGACTGAATAACTGTTTCTAATTTCAATTGATCTGTTTTGCTAGATTTTTTCTCTGCTTCTGTAGTTACGGGTTCGTTAGATAAATTGCTCCAAGGCGACTTAGATTTAGCAGCTCTACCGCCTTTACGAGTTGGTAGAGGACTTTTAGTACTTTTGCTAGGAGAGACCGTGACAGCCGATTTTGATTCCGGGACATTTTTCGTCAAGTTATTTTCTAACTCCTTGTTGGTTTGCCTGATTTGACAATTCAGTTGTTCCAAAAATTCAATTTTCTTCATCAACTCGTTTACATCAGTTGTTTCTAAGCTCGCCTTCTCTACCTCAACTATTTCTATTGCGGCTGGTACGGAGACTTGTACAGGCACTTGTTCCATCAATTCAATTTTCTCTTTTAATGATTCTATTTCATTATTTTTGGCTTCAAGTTCTTTGATGAGTTTTGATTGGTCCACACTTATTTCAAACCTAGAATCATCTAGGATGCTTGTTGCTTCCTGAAGATTTTTTATTTTTTCATTCTTTTCCTTCAGCTCTTCGGTCAATTTACTTTTCTCGTCATTCCATTTGCCTTCTATTTCAATGAAATTCTCTTGCATTTTAGACATCTGTTGCCTAGTGTCTTCAAGAACAACCTGTAATTCATTTTCTGAAACAAAAAATCAATTAAATATAACTAACATAAAGGTGTAAAGTTTGTACATTAACATGAAAATTATCTTACCTCTTTTATTGAAATTTTCAGACATAATTACATTAGCTTTATTTTTCGATTCGATAATTTGATCTTTTTCATTTATCTTTTCTTGCAAATCTAGGATAGTGTTTTCCATTCCCTTCATTTTAACCTGTATTAAGCTTAGAGCATTTTCCTTTTCTTTGATTGTGTTGTTGAGCTGCGTAATGTCACCGGTCCCTAAACTCTAAAGAACAAAGAAAAATTCAAGTAACCCATGACTACCAATCACATCAACTATCAAACTATATAGTAAATCATTTGTGAGCTCCCCATTCATGAACATGTGTTGAAGATGGATATAGTTAGTTGGGTGACAACGAAAACTCACAAAATGCAGTTCTTTTTTAAGAACTATCAACATCAACTGTGTAGAAGTAGTAATAAGGTTCAGTTTTTCTTTACCTATTAGTAGTAATTAGTGAGTTCTGGTTGTCACCCGACGATATGAGGTGTGAAGGCGCTATATCAACCATTGTATTATATGTTGTTCCCATGCAAAAATTACCCTTTTGTCAGTCAATAAGATGCCATTTCCTTAACGATGCAATAAAAAATCTTTCTTATTGACGATCGACAAAGCGGTACCTTTGCCTAGGGACCTAGTGTGGTCTCCGTACCTCTCCTAAATAATTTAGCTCTCTTATGGTGCTTTTCCTCTGCTAAGGAAAAGTGAGGACTGATTTAAAATCACATAAAACTGGCAGCAATAGGGGCGTAGACACTAAATAAAATAATCAATAATGTCATATTTTCTCGAAAAAAGATAAAAAAAGTTTAAAAAATCACGAAGTTAAGTGTCCAAAGTTTTAAGAAGGGGTATGTTCTGTCCCTTTTTCGCAAAACGCAACTTCATATGAACCGATGACGCTGGAAGAATGTGACGTCACAGAAGACGGCGACGTACCGCGCCCATCGTGGTCGGAGCCGCCGTCGACGCGGCCTGCCGGCAGCATCCTGTAATGTGACGTCACACGCCGTTTGCGTTTTCTCATTGTAGCTTCGTAATTCTTTGAGATATCTGAATGGAATTTTCGTCACTAGGCATATTTTTTTGCCTTCTTTCCTTTGGAGTAATAATTATTTTCGAGACTACACCCGTATTGTATCTCTAGCAGCAGATTGTATCTCTAGGTAGCAAAATTATATATTTACCGCGAGGGCGCCGATATTGAATCCTGAGTGAACCGAAAGTTTCTAAAATAGAATCCAGAACATAGCAATGGGTGCAAGGCATTCTAAAGTAGAATCTTGGGCGTAACGAGGGATTCAAGTGTTTACGCCCAAGACGGAAATAATTGTGCTACCGAATGGCTTTCACACCCTCTATGAAGAAAATTGAAAAACTCTCATTTGAGAGCACCAAACTTCTGTATTAATTCTTTTTCTGAATAGTAGGTTTGACAACATTACTATTTTAGTGTGAAAATTACTACCATGCCTTGACAAACGACCATTAGACTTGTATTTACCTTTCTGGATTCAAACTTAGTTTCGGTAACTGATTCCTTTTTACTAACTGGTGATTTATACATTGGTTTCTTGCTTATCTCCTTGTATTGTTTTATCCTTTCCATAAGTAATTCTTTCTGCTTCAATGTATTTGCTAAACTTTCACTGATACCCGGAACTGGAAGTAAAGATATAAGTCAATTTAGTAACCATCACAGACAGTGACATTTTGCGGCGATACAGTAGCGAAGCGCTCAATCTAACGCCGGGTCCCTCGAGCACCGCGCAGTTATCTAAACCACTATAATTTAATGAAGGCGGTATTATTTCAAAGGAGAGTGGGCAAAAATGTATGTGGCTTGGTCCAAGAAAAAAAATAGGCTGTATTTAATGGTAGTGATATGTACTTTCATTTTTTGAAAACCTAACTTCCATGTAATGGATTGTTTCAGAGTTATGATTTATTAAATAACAGGAGAATAGAAGATAAAATAACGCAAGCGCACAGGACACAACCAACTACCGCAATCTTTCTTAAATATTCACACCTGAGAGTTATGCTCATAAGAATAAATGAAGCACATATTCATAGTTTTCATTTAAAATTAGATTCCGAAGTGGCCGCTAACTTTTATTTTTGAACCTTTGGTCCAGAAATGGCCAGTCTCCTGACGCTTTCGTAAAACTAATATTTACGCCAGATCTTGGGATTAGGTACCAAAGCGGACGAAAACGTTAGGAGGACGATGATGGTATTAATTCAAATTACGGTTTTTGGGGCTCAATTCTAAGCGCACTACAGAAAATTGAGATCATATAAGGTATGCGCAAATGAGTGTGAACCAATAAACAGGTAGTGCAGTATGAAATAGAGCCTCAGTGCAAACAGGTGGTGCATTTTGAAATACACTGTTTTGACACTTTCAGGAACCCGCTATGTGAGCACTCTGGGGACTGATTATTGACTTTCGAGCGCTCAACTCTTTCACTCGAAAACTGATAAAAATTATGAAATGCTATTTTTAAATAGCGATAGAAAATTGAAAAACGAGTGGTATTCAATTCTATTGGTAGAAAGTAAGTGCCTGCCATTTTGACACTACAAACGTATTTACTTTTATTTGATTTTCGAGCGCTCGTAAGTCAAAAATCGGTCCCTAGATCGTGGGCGCTACTATCCTCATACGGTTTTTCCCATGTCATCGACTACGAGCGTAGCGCTACGAAATCGTTGGCAGTGAATATTTTAAATGCTTCCGAGAATGTGTTGAGAGTGAGAACCCGCGTTCCTCTCCGGCTATCAACACAACAAATTCTCAATTCAATAAAGTGTCGGCAACGCGATTGTGATTCTATTGGAATCGCAAGCTTCTATAGGCTACGGTATCTGTGCACCATCAAGCAGACCAATCAGAATATGCCCTTGCTCGGTTCACACCCCATTTTTGTTACACCCTGTATAATGGTACGTCACCGTTGTAGACTAAAAAAATATGTATTTTTCTTACTGTTTAAGGCTTCTTGCACGGAGAGTGTAGCGGATGTGTCTGTGGCCACGGAGTACCCAGTTCTCTCGCTCACGGTGGACGCCATCTCGGACACGGAGTCATCAAGGTCGTCATCTTCTGTGGAGCAATATTTGAGTATTTTAGTTTAGTCAGTTCATGAAGTTGTACTAGACGTGTTGGGTAGGACATGAAATTAAAATGAGTTTGTATGAGCACCTAATTTCCAAAATTAAGGTGGTACAATGTCCTACTTCAAATGAGGTGAGGTACCATCTAATAATTAGCATCTATCGGCAGTAAAAACAAGGTTTTTTTTTCAAGTGTAGTGTACAATAGAAATAGACCACCAATTACTTTCATGTTCAATATTCATACTTACCTTCCTCCACAATACAATATTGTATGTAGTGGAAAGTTAGGCGCGAATGGCGAGTCCGGAGCTCGAGAGGCGAGGCTTTGAGGTTTGAGGGATAAATGAAGCGCGAGGTGACGACCGAGCGAATGAGGAGCGAGTCGGTGCCTCGTGAGGAATGAAGTATTTTTCAAGCGTGAAGTGATGCGACAATTTATTAAAATGAATATGACTTATGAGGTGCCTCACGAGTGAGTAACCCAACACTACTTGGGTCAATCGCCTCTGTAAAAATAACAAACTATTTCTGCTTGTTATTTTGTCCCAGTAAGCCAGGAGCCTGTAGTGACAGATTTTTGTAGTAAAAAGGATTGGACTCCAAGACTCCAAGGACTGAGGAGATGCCCCACCATAAAATAGGTTTACCAATATCACGAAAACGCATATTTAGCGGATTTAAACTCTATAAAATCATGGTTTTATGCAATGAGAAATAAAAAATTGTTGATAGACTCATTTGAGAATCATGTTTACACTAAAACTGATTAAAATTAAATTGTCTACAGTCCATGTTTATAGTAAGAACTTTTTGCCAGCCCTAAAAACTGCATGGCCAGTGACTGTGTGATCTGAAAAACCTACTCGTACTTGTTTATAAATATAAGTCCTAACTTATAATGAATAGTTTTTAAATTAGACCTATGAAGTAATTTGTCTATAGTACCTACTCATACAATAAAGTGTCAGAATACTTGGAAACAGAATTAGGTTTTATAAATTAGAACTTATGTAGCGTGACGCTGACCGTCTATCTTTCTGGTAAGTAGCAAACCTATCACCATGACAACCCAATAAATCTTAGTATTTAATGAATAAAATAATGACACTGTTGATGTATGCAATCCTCTTTGCAAATAAATTCAATGTATTTTATTAACACTGACATCTTGCTCGCTATTTTTAGTGGCAGTCAACTTCTTATAGTAGTTTGTGGATAATATGGTTGTGTGTTGGTCACTCCTACAAACAATGCTTGTATGGGGAATATTCTTTTTTAGCTAAGTATGGGTTTCAATTATGCTAGCTAAAATATTTGCGATAGTTATAAACCCTTTTGTTTTTCAATAGTTAAAATAAAAAATCATTTATTTGCCCATTGTTTTTCAGTAGTTAAAATAAAAAATCATTTATTTGCCCATTGTTACCCATGATTACATAAAATGAGATGCTTGGCGGACCCCAAATTAGGGCTGAGCCTGAATCTTGGGACCCTGGAGTGCAATTCGTAAAACAATATGAAGTTATTCAAGGAATCAGAACAAAGTCAAAAGAAGAATGTAATAAGCAGGGCTCGGATTTTACATCGCACGGTAAGACGAAAGAAAACTATGGAGTCGATATTAACATTACAACTTTACTCATATTCATACTCACTCATTTTCCTAGTCCCGTAATTATTATATATTTATCATGCTGTCAAATTTCAACTTAGTTGCATACCTAGTTATCCAGACCATATTGTTGCGATAGACTTAACGGTGGGTACTGGCCGCTTTATTTAATTGCCTCATGTTTCAATCATTGACGGCTTTAGACGTGTCATTTATTTAAGTTGGCAATTAGTGCATATATTAATTAACTTAATTATTTCGTGAACATTTTATTATTTAGCTTATAATGTAATAAACATGGTGTGGCGGTTAACATTTGTATTTACAATATAATAAACTTTTGGTATTAATTAAATGAATGAGTATGAGTATGAATATGAGTAAAGTTTTAATGTTGATATCGACTCCATAGTTTTCTTTCGTCTTATCGTGCGATGAAAAATCCGAGCCCTGGTAATAAGAAGCATTATACATATAAGAGTGCAAACAAAATGTGTGTCTATGTCTGCGCGCGTGGGTGTGTGTGTATGTGTGTATTAGTTAGTGTGCTCGATTGAGTTTTACTTAATAAGAAGTAGGGCCTCCATGTCATTATATATGAAAACCACTTTTTCACAACTGCCATAGTGTTACCAATAGAGTAATGTTGAATCATGATATGAAGTTCAAGTTTCTTATATTTTATGTTGCATCTCATCAACATATTCAGCCATGTATGGATATTACATACCAAAGGGTCTTCCCAGGAGTTCAGCAGTAGCTTTGCGGTGCTCCTTTATCCGTTTGGACACAAGCGCAGCATTTTCCAGGCACTTTTGAGCTCTCTCGAACTTGATCTGTCTTTCAGAAGATGTCGATACTCTCTGGTGAATTAAAATATTTAGATTCACCTTAGCAAATCGGTAAAGTCAAGAGGAATACTTTAAATAACTACAATATTGTTTCCCTGACCTAAACCAAAACATAATTTACCTAATTTCTATGCAAATCCAAGATGTATCAACCACAAATCAATTGTATCAAAACAAAGACTAGTCATTGAAAAATTAATCACCAATAAGTTACTAAGAAAAAATGTGGTTTTGACATTTGCGTCGTAGTTACGAAGCATATGGATTGTTTGATATCAATAATTCGTAGGTTCAGGCAGTGCAAGATGTTGAAACAAGTTGCGTGAAGGACGCACATCTTGCAGCTAAGTAAATATTTTAGTGCGACTTACCTTCACACTTTTCACACTCCCAGCCACACTAGACACTTCACTGGCTGCTACTGCTATATTGATGTCTGGGGCCTCCAGTTGGCCCGTCTCGGGAATGTTATCGACGTATTTATTGTCAGACATAGCTCACTACGATCTGCTAACATTAATGACGGAAATTAACGACACAAGTCACCACAAAAGTAGGGACCCTCAGGGACTCCCGCAGGAATAAAATACTATAGTATAAATGATATAATTAACAATAAACAAAACGTAATAATATTTTTGCCACCACCACCACTTGCTATTTCTTATTGAACTGACGTGTCAAATGTTGAAATTACCGATTCGGTGACATCTGTCATTCCAGTTTCCTTTCCGGTTTTATCGGTTGATAAGCTTGCGAGTACTTTAACCAAATCATTATTATTATTATTATTTTAAAGAATAATCAACAATAGGTAATTTCATCAAGTTATTTCTACTTGACAATGACAAAAACATATCTTTATATATATTTATCTATGTATATCTTGCCATTTATTATTTATTTCCATGACCCGCGTCTTTCACACTACCTCAAATATATTTTTTAAATGTCAACTTCTATCCACTACACCTATCTATCTTTATTCTTTGCTATATATCATACTTATCATAGCTGTCTGGTCTGGTCTGGTGAAAAATCACATTTGAATGGGTATTTAATCCCAGATAAGTTTGGACTTAGTGGTTTTCTCAAATATATGACGTTCCTAGATTAACATTGTTATTTTAGGGAAAAATCAATGGCTTCGTCACGCATTCAGGTAACCCATCTTCATGTTTCATCATCTAGAGAATAATCTTTTCATTGCCACGATACACAACGTATGTTTATTTCAGGCTACTGCGCGGCATTTAGCTAAGCCGTTCAAGAAGAAAGGAAGGTTCGATGTTGGAATAGCAGCCGATCTACCTCAAGCATACAAGAAGTTTTGGCGAGAGTGGAAGATTCTGAAACCTGCAGCTGTTCACTTCGTCCCACAGGAAGGCAAGTGGAGACGTGACGAGCTGACGGGGGAGACCCTGCCAGTACAGAACGTTTCTATACCTCTGAAGCACCCTGCGGAAATACATGAGGGGATTTGGGGCGGTGAAGCTGTGATAAAAGGTTATTGTGTTTGTGTAATGTCATTGTTTGCCAACAACGTAGTACTGCGTAGTTTTAATTTGCGATTGCATTATGCAATTGCATTGTTTTGAAATTAAAACAAAAAAAAATGGTTTAATCAACCACTGCCCACACAGTTTTGTTGGTTAGAATGATCAGGGCTGGTCTGAATCTGGCTTGCATGAATTTTTCAATAATCCCCTTATTTCATTATTTATAATTGAATTAGGAGACATGCTTAACCAGTTGACCCAACTATTCTTTTTTCAAATTTGAACTATAGTAATATGCAATAAAGCATAATATTGGCAATAAATAGTTTTCATTCATTCATTAATAGATTCGCGTCTTTATTCCCAAAAGGGATAGGCAGAGCACATGAAACTTATAATAGTTATATCTCGGTTAATACAAAATGCATGTATTGCAGGTTTCCAAAAGCGGGACCCTCATAAGCGCCGTGTACCTCACTATTGGGTGCCAGTGTTGAAGCGTACAGTGGTCAAATCTGAGATCCTCAACACCCATCTGTCAGTAACGGTCACTGACCGAACTATCAGACTCATTAATGACCACTACGGTTTTGACCATTATCTGCTCAAGACGCCTGCCTGTGACCTGGTGTCTATGCTAGCATTGAAATTGAAAAAACACATACTGACGGAACTGGTGAATGGCTGTCCAAGATATGCACATGATCCTGCAAAACAAAAACAAATTTATGAAGAATATAAAACATATTTGTCTTCTGTAAGTACAAAAAAAACGATTACTGTAAACTTGAATTCTACCTTAAATGCAGGTCGCACCCTTTTCTAGATGCCAGAGTTCGAAATTATGAAGATAATTACGCTTCTTGATAATTATCGGATAATTATCACCACTATAAGAACCAATGACACTCGAGTTCGCTCAACTTTATTCCCATTGGGAGGCCCATAAAACCCCCAATGAGGTTATACCTAAGCACATCTGTGACTGGCCTCCTAGCAGACCAAATAGAGGGGAAAAATAAAACGCTCAACTTTGCATAATCCAAACTGAATTCTTCTTGTAAGGGTAATCCCCACGGCGCGGCACGTCACGTTGACACTTCGTGCATTCGTATAGACGCAAGTGCGGAAATACACGTTCGAATACTTCGAATACAGTTCACTTTCAGGAGCGCAATTTTTTGTTATTATCAATCAATAATTATCCATCTGTTATTATCACGATAATTATCGTGATAATTATCATTGATGATTATCCTTTCGAACCCTGCTAGATGCCATTTATGAAATTTTTATTTACATTCAGTATAATACATACATAAATTGAAAGTACTTACATACATACAGTGCCCGGCATATAACTTGAAAGCTCGTACAATTCGCCTTTGGCAGGCAAGGTCATTTGCTCCCGGCATTGTACATATAGGATAAATGAGATTTGTGTTCCTTATTTGGTTAGGCATTGCAGAGCATTATCAATTTGCATATTTCCCCGTCTTTGGGATACTCCCACTCAAAACGCAATTCTGGAGTTCATAAAAAAAAATTATTTATTTCAGACCAATGTTGTTCTTTACGTTTTATCTTCCCCAGTTATATGCAGATAAAATCGTACCATATCTGCGTAGTGTGTAGCATGCATGTTTCTCTGCAGCTGACTACATACTAGGCTCCCGAACTTTAAGAGCACATTGCGACTTTTTGCGGCGCTACAGATACAAGTGCTTTTGATAGATGTCGCGCGTTTGTATCACTGCAAAAAGTGTAACCACTCAAAATATCATCATCAACATCATAAACTTAAAAAGCCGGTCTCTTGTCGGTGGAGTAATCGCCATTCTGTTCTTCTGTCTGCCATCTCCTGATGCAACAAATATGTCTGATTTAATTTCCAGTACACCCCCGAAGAGATTGACTGGTACGGCCTGACATGGTACGAGGCTCTGTGTAAGGTAGCCAAGCAGAAGGAAGCTGCCTCCAGACCTGTGCCCTTAAAGAGTGTGTACAGAAATAATTTAGTTGAGAAATTAAAAGCGGCCGGGATTGATGGTAGCTCTGCCTCTCCTGAGGAAATTTCGTAAGTATTTTTTAACAGTACAAAAGATTTACTACCATTGCATTAGTAGCATAGTTGTTTTGTCAACCAGTGATACAGCATGGTTATCGCAAGACAGTGCGGGAGCTGTGTAGCGGCGAGATAGCCTATCCTTCTCTTTTTAATTTGAACACTTAAAAAGAGACAGATAGTCTATCTCGACGTGACACAGCTCGCGCGCCGACTTGTGATAACCGTGCTGGTCAGGCTACTTCCAAACTGACAGACGGCTTAGCAAGTTACATAGTGAGTAGCGAAATGAAATGAATATTCTATCATTTTCATACTAGCAAAGGCACCAAGCTCGCTGAGTAGCTGGTTGCGAAGATCCTAGAATGCTTTTTTCACTTTGCTAATCGCTTGGCCACTCGCTAAGTAAGTCCCTTGTCAGTGCGTATGTAGCCTAAAAACTGACAGCGGTGGCGGTGCGGCGCGGAGGCGGTACCCGTTGTAATGTTCGAGCTAATATGAAAAGGTCCGAACAGAATACCGCGCCGGTCTTCGGGAGGAATAGGGCATGCTTGAACAATTAACATACATTCGAGAGAACTCCCGCCCGCCGCTATCGACTAGTGAAAACAGCTCCCCGCATGCGGGCTCTGTCTCTCTGCTCTGCTCTACTCTATAGCTCTATTCTTGCGGGAAATTCCCGCGACCGATAAGAATGCGCCAGATAAGCTAAGCAGCAGATCGGCTGGGCAGCGTTCGGGAAGCTACGGCACATCTTTTCGTCCAATATTCCGCAGTGTCTCAAGACGAGAGTCTGACCAGTGTGTGTTGCCAGTGATGACATATGGCACTGAAACGTGGTTGCTTACTATGGGCATCATAAGAAGACTCAAACTCACCCAGAGGGCAATGGAGAGGGCTATGCTGGGAGTTTCTCTGCGTGATCGCATCAGAAATGAGGCTATCCGCAGCAGAACCAAGGTAACCGATATAGCCCTCTGAATCGCTAAACTTAAGTGGCAGTGGGCGAGGCACAGTATAGCACGTAGAACCGATGGCCGTTGGGGCGGAAAGGTTCTCGAGTGGCGACCACGTACCGGAAGGCGCGGTGTGGGTAGGCCCCCGACAAGGTGGACCGATGACCTGGTAAAGGTTGCGGGAGTCAGCTGGATGCGGGTGGCGCAGGACCGGGTCGCTTTGGCACTCTTTGGGGGAGGCCTATGTCCAGCAGTGGACGTCTTTCGGCTGATATGATGATGATGAAGCAGGCAGATAATTATGCTTGAGATTATTTGAGTTGGCTCAATTGCATCAAAGTATCCATTCAAAAAGCCAATCTACCAACCAAGGTAGAAGATTCCAATTCCGATGGCAATTTTATAAAAAAAGTCGGCCGGATTAAATAGTCTCAACCTCCTTTTTTTTTACAGGAACACCACATCTTGGTTGTCGAAAATGAATCTATTCGGGAAGAAAGACGATCAAGCATAGTGAATTGTTGCAATTGATGATTTAAAATTTGTTAATGTAAATGCATCATTTTAAATAAATAGATAGGTGCCTAGTGGAGTAAATATAGTTTTGTTTTTGCCAAATTGTTTTTAATTGAAACCATACATCATAGGAACAAAAGTTTATTGGAATACATGGGGTTTTATATGAGATTAATTCGATTTATGATTAAAATTATAAATTTATACTTAACATATATATTCTGGAAGATAACCATGTGTCTATCAAAACATGGATTATATACAGAGGAAAAATAGTGTTAATATTTGCTATCAAAATTAAATACTTCCGTTAGAAAAACTTCATTAATGCTAATAGTCTAAAGCACTTGTCCCACCGCCGGTGAGTAAGCGAGTGTTACTACGTGCTACTCGCTCAAGCGAGTAAGAATTACTATGAGAGTACTTGCTACTCGCCGGCGGTGGGACAAGTGCCTAAAAGTAACAGTTTAAGTTAGAACAAAACTTAATATTTCTTAGCAAGGTGCATTTGTAGCCAATTTGTGACATGCAAGTCAATCTGATAAAATTAAAATTAAAAATGTCACAATGGGGCTATATTTACGTTTCCGATTATATGTTGTATTAGCTTCTGCACGCGACTCGTTTATTTATATAGTAGCTTGATACAAACTTTCAACCCCATTCCATCCCCTTAGGGGATGATTTCCGGGATAAAAACTATCTTATATGTCCTTCCCTGGGATTTAACCCTTCGTATGTATTAGCACTGATCAGTGCTATTGAAAATTGACTATGACAGAAGCGAAAAATTTATTATCCTTCAGCAATTTTGCAGGAAAAAACAGTTTTGCAGGAAAATGTAATAGATTAAGTTTTGTATCCCATTGTTTAGTAATAATAAATGTCAGCGTCAAAGCATCCGAAGGGTTAAACTATCTTTATACCAAATCGGTTCAGCGGTTAAAGAGTGAAGACGTAACAGACAGATAGACACACATTTATAATATTAGTATGGATATGAATTTTCTTGGCATGACTATTAGATTATTTTCTGGTCTATAAGGTTGAATTTGATTTTTTTTATATGTTTGATGCTTTGCCATCCTAAAGGTATGTACAGATTATGCGCGGCAAATGTTCGAAGGAATTTAGGTAGACCGCGGCGGCTGCGCGAGGCAAGCGATCCAGCTCGATCAGCGCGCCAATTATTTACGTCCAAACTAAGCGCGCGCCAGCGACTGAAGCTTCTTTGGTGCGGGCTCAAAAACCGACAGCGCTCGGATCGCCGCGCGGCACGTTCGAGCGCGGCAATGTTCGAGCTGCCGCGCGTGGAAACCCCGTCTCCATTGCGCGCGATTGATTGTTTGAGTGATTGCCGCGCATAATCTGTACGCGCCTTAACCCATTCAGGGCCCATGACGACACATATGCGTCAGACCGCCGTAGTCGCTTTCCGCTACATACGAGGAAAACCACGGGATCGGCTACGAGCGTAGCGCGTTACTTCTTGCATTTCACAAAGGCGATTGAGCGCATTGCTATTATTATGTATGACGTTCTAGTAAGTAAGTATAATTTCGCCTCTTGAAACGCAATAAGTAGAAAATTGGTTTTAAGTTTTAACTCGATTTTCCAAATTCTAATGTTTGGAAATCAAATCTATTTCGTACAAAGGTAGATTCAAATTTCGATGCCTATTTGTTTTAAACTTAGGAGGGGGTTGGTATTATTAGTTTTATGATTGAATTGAAAAATAATCGGCCAAGAACATACATTTCACCTGTCCCCATTAATAAACCAAAAAAAAAAATTACACCCACAATCTAAATAATCATATAATGTCAGAATTTAAATGTAAGTGTTGTGGGTTTATAACAACGTAATTGGTTTGCTAAACTACTAACTTAATTAACACGTTTTCTAAACTAAAGGAACAATCCTTTTCTAACTTAAGACATCTAACCCTTTGAACGGTACGTTAATATATCTTACATACCATATTGGTAATGTCTAGTTCAAATTTGAGCCTTAGAGCGCCCGCAAGTTTCATCCACTAAACGCGACCACTCTGGTGCACATTAACCCTTTCAGACCCGTAAAACAACACCCTGCTAACGCAAAATGAAGTATATTGACATATGATTTTGATTTGACAATTAAATGTAATCAACCCGCACGATTGTATTGGCCGGGTCTGAAAGGGAGCTACTAAACTACTATACTAGTTGGTTTGTATGAGATATTGTGTTTGTATGGAATTTTAATGTTCTGAAATAAAGTTTTTCGCGAGCCACTCCCGCAGCGTGTGGCTCGTACTCGGCCTATCAAACGCTCGGTGAGCGCCGACCACACAAAATGTATGAAAGAACTCGTCCACAACTTGTGGCGGCCACTAGTGGCTGAATGTGCTGTCGCTCTTAATAAAATATACGTAGAATGGTATAGATCTACATGCATCCAAGCATTGACATTAAACTGCCTTTTCATTAGCGAGGCGAGAATTAAGGCGGTGCATTGGAAATTATCGCGTACTTTGAAACGCCGTTCTGACTAGATTAAGAAACAATAAGGTCTGATTTTCAGATATATGATTCTTGACTATATGAGTGTTCATCTGATTTTATCGATACATGATTGCTTGAAATTTCCTCTATAGAAAAAAAATCCAAAGTTGGGTCTGTATTTTCCTTTTTTTACTCAGCCTACTCAAAGGATACATTATTTTACGACACAATCAAGTTAATACTATAGTATTTTATCTCATCTAAAAACTCACTTTATGAAATTGAAATAAAACTTCACCAAGTTAGGTATTTATCGAAATTTGTCCAAAAAAGCCGTTCCCGAAGAGTGTTACATCTCTTTTCCTCGTGCGCGAAAGACATCAGCGTGTCTCTGTCTAGGGGGCGTGTTCGACTCAAATCAAGGCATACCCTTAAACTATTACAACATCGGCGATGAAACCAATTACTTTTACGCCTTGATCACATGTACCGAGTAGTGGCGAGAGAGTGCTACTCGGCGTAAAAGCTGCGAGACAGTAGCTCGGCTCTCTTTCTGTCTACTAGGCCGAGGACTGTTTCGCCCGTTTGCTCGGTACGTGTGATTGGGGTATTAGAGCGGCCGCACATAATGGCCACTAGTGTCCGCTACTATACGCGGCCGCTAGTAGCCAGCGCGAGCCACTCCCGCAGCTCGATGTGCGCCGATGCTATACAAAATGTATGAAAGAACTCGTCCGCAACTTGTGGCAGCCACTAGTGGCTCAATGAGCGGCCTCTTTTAGCCCTTGTACGCACTAAGCGGCTAGCCGCGTGCGGCTTGCCGTGCGGTTGGACAAAACATATGAAACCGCAAACGCAAAACCTCTACGCGCTAAGCGGTTGGCCGCCACCGCACCGCCAGTGCGTATGGGGCCTTATGGTCGACTGTTTCGCCAAACGTTCGAACTTCAATCGTTGACATCGAACTGGCGTTCAGAAGGTATCCATGGATTATTTAACTATATTACATACATTATTTCATGTGTTGTTGTATGTGATAAAATTACAATATAGATAATTATAATCTGTTATTGGAAAAGACACGTAGGAGATACGATTCAAAACTTGTCAAAAATGGATGAAAACCTCGGGTAGCCCCTTAATTATAACACGTTCAAAGGAACACTAGTATATCTATAGAAACAATGGCTTCAAATATGGCGGAAAAAATACTAAAAAATAGAAACAAACTTGATTCTTAAATAGTAAGATTGAACGCTATCTATCAATCATCAATAGGAAACAGCAAGCTGATACTGCTAGTGCCATTTTATACAGGTATAGTGTACAACCTTTTACATAGGCCAGGTGAAATTTAACATCCGCAAAAATCTATGGTTTTGTGGATGCGGATGTCGGAATTGATGGAGAAGTTTCGCGGGTGCGAATATCACCAACAACCCTGGTATAAGCCGCGTCAATAAATATCAAAAGTGGCGGCTTTTACTATGAATGCCGTTTGCGGATATAATAGCACTATGGAGTGAGCGAGATGGCACGAGAGTGGGCGCCATTTCAGATTAAATTTATTGGCACCGCGTATTTCACGATTCACGCACTACATTTTTACTAAACCTCAGTTTAAAAATAAGATTAATTATATGAGATTAAGTTTCGTTTAGTAAAAATATAATGTGACTGCAATGTAATGTAAGTAGGTACATACTAAATAGTAAGTCCGAACTCTAACTGTAAATAAGCCATTAATGGCTTTAGCAATAAGAGCATGAAACTGCGATGATTAAGAGTCCGCAGTAAGCTCGATTCTCCATACAAACGTAGTTACGCTCTCATTTTAAAACTACGTGTTGGATTGTAACGAAACTTTGCATGTACAATGACATGAGGTATACCTGACCCCGTATCATGGTCGGCCTTATCATGCGATAAGTGACAGGATAGAGCGTCCGTCACTGGCTGACACTGTTCGATAGAACGAGACGACGCTCCTATCTTGTCACTTATCGCGTGATAAGGCCGACCATGATACGGGGTCAGGTATGTAGCTTCAGATACTATAGTAAAAAAAAATACAGTGAATATAAGTTTTTCATACAAAACTTATTTTTGCTGTATTTTGTTTGTTTTATAAACTGGAACCATATAAACTAATTACAGACAAGTATATGCAAAGTTTTGTCACAAATCCAACAGTAGTTTTAAAATGAGAACGAAACTCCGTTTGTATGGGAAGGTGAAATTCGGCCGAGCTTATTGCGGACTCTTAAAACCAATTAATTGGAAATTAAAAAAAAAAACAAATTGACTACGGGCTCCTAAGTAATAGCGCACTCTATAGGCGCTTCAGGCGGCATCCTCTCCGTGAGTAGGGCCGCAACAGCGCGCGCGAGGTACGTCATGGTCCCGTACGAGCCGCTCGGGGCCGAGTCGTAAAGATGTTGGCAGACCCCGGCGGCCCCGCCGCAGAGTAGGGCTCCGCTGGCGTCGGATTTAGCGCAGCAGAGGGTTGCGTCGCCGTTGCAACGCATCTGATGAAATAAAGGGGTGTAGACACTAAATAAAATGATCAATAATGTCGTGTTTTCTCGAAGAAGGATTAAAAATATTGTCTAACGCAAACAAAAGCAACGCAAGAGGTTAAACCCACACCTTAAAACTCTGGATATTATAAGTGTCCAAAGTGTTAAGAAGGGGTATGTTCTGTCCCAAAACGCAACTTCATATGAAACGATTGTCATTTGCTATGTATGACGCTCGCAGATTGTGATGTGACGTCACTAACTGCGAGCGTTTTCTCTCTCTAACAAGCGATATTAAAACGGTTGTAGCTTCGTAATTCTTTGAGATATCTGAATGGGATTTTCGTCACTAGGAATATATTTTTGCCTTCTTTCTTTTGGAGTAATAATAATTTTCGAGTCTAACCCCGTATTCGCCGTCGGGGTTAAACTAGAGGATCGTTGCAAATTGCGATATTGTTAAAAACCCATCTAGAAAATTAATAAGTTTTTGTCCAAATTTTACTTGCAAACTTAGACCCGCACTTGCTAACGAACGATCTAACAAGGCACGTTAATATAAAACTATATCAATATCTTGTTAAAATTCGATCTATGGAATTCAGATATTGTTAGGATAAACAGTTAAATAATGAAATGGTTCAATGGAATGTAACTATAAATTTGAAAGCAAGAGATTTTCATTTGTGTATCGGTTAAGTTCAGAACAAATGAAAATATATATCATCCCAATTACTTGGTTTAAATTCCATTTTGTTTGTATATGCGGTCTCAAAAGGTTACACAAATCCAAAGATACCTTATAATTTCGCAGGCCCATAGTAATTAGAAAATAGAAGAGGGAAATAAATAATAAATAAATATTAGTGGACAATCTTACACAAATCGACCTAGTCCCATAGTAAGCTCATTAAGGTTTGTGTTATGGGTACTAGATGACGATATATATAATAGATATAAATACTTAAATACATAGAAAACTTCCATGACTCAGAAACAAATATTCATGCTCATCATACAAATATTTGCCCTTACCGGGATTCGAACCCAGGACCTTCAGCTTCGTAGGCATCGTCACTACACACTAGGCTAACCGGTCGTCAAAGGAAGATGATAGGGCACCTCATACAACATGACAAATTCATACTTAATGTAATTGAAGGAAAGACAGGGGAAGCGCGGAAACGGAAGACCTAGAATAAACTACATAGAGCAGCTCAAAAAAAGAGTTGATCTTAGGTCGTATCGTGATGTCAAAGAGGTTGCCTGGGAGTAAATGAAGGGCCTACTTTGAGCCACACCGACAAGAGCTGCTTAAATAAGCAGAAGAACATAGTAATTTATTGACGGTGATGTACAACAATACTGTAGACACTAAATAAAATAATCAATAATGTCATATTTTCTCGAAAAAGGATTAAAGATGTAGTCAAATGGAGAAAAAATCAACGCAAGATGTTAAATAATCACGAAGTTATAAGTGTCCAAAGTTTTAAGAAGGGGTAACATGTTCTGTCCCTTTTTCGCAAAACGCAACTTCATATGAAACGATGGCGCTTGTAGATTGTGACGTCACTAATAGACCGCAACGTGCCGTGCCCCATCGTGTTCGACGCGGCCTGCGGCGCCTGCTCTGCGGCAGTCTCGCATATTGTGACGTCACACACTGTTTGCGTTTTCTCTCTCTAACAAGCAATATTAAAACGGTTGTAGCTTCGTAATTCTTTGAGATCTCTGAATGGGATTTTCTTCAGTAGGCGTATTTTTTTGCCTTCTTTCTTTTGGAGTAATAATCATTTTCGAGTCTACACCCGTATTCTTACCTGATCCTCCAAAAAGATCTGATTAGCCTTCTGCACCAAATGTTCCACTGTGATGGTCCCACCAAGATGGCTGACCACCTTATACTCGACCACCAGAGTCAGCACCATGAGTGCCTCAACCACCAGCTGCCGGTACTCCGGCTGGGGTATGGAGTTCAGCACGGTTTCCACGGCGAGCGCGAATTTCAACTCTCCAGACGTCATCTCTTGGGTCAGATTCGGTTGCAGCACTTTGCCTTGGATGACTAGACCTTGGCACTGTGGAGAGGCACATTAATATAGAAACAGAACACCGCACATGGACATATTTCTCATGACTGCAAGCACCAGTTTACATCGAGGTTAACACTTTCGCAACCAGACTAAAAATGGAACAATACACCAGAAACCGACAGAACTCTCTACGCGTACGCGTGTAGGTTTATAGCTACTGCCCGCCTAGCGGGCTGAGCCGGCATCTGAGCAAACATTACGAGTGCCTACCAGACGGGTTCTTGGTTGCGAACGTGGTAAGCTTCATGTATAGTTGAAATGATATAAGCTGTCCGTTTAGCACTTGGAAGCTTATCTTGGGAACAATGGCCTGTTTCCTATTGTATAAGCCCACCGCAAATCCTCCGACCAGATAAAATTAAGCAAGTAACAATAAAACTCATACAAATAGCTACCATCTCCTCTAAGTAACGAGGTTGAAATTGCTATAGCATAACACTTTTGATAATGACACTTGGACATTGAAAGCCGCAGTCAGGTAAGTCACCGACGTTTTAGTGCGTCCACAAAGATTGTTATTAACAAAATGACTTTCTTAATGAGTTAAGCTATAGCAATTCCAACCTTGTGACTTAGATGAGATGGTAGCTATTTGTATGAGTTTTATTGTTACTTGCTTAATTTTATCTGGTCGGAGGATTTGCGGTGGGCTTATACAATAGGAAACAGCCCATTGTTCACAAGATAAACTTTCAAGTGCTAAACGGACAGCTTATATCATTTCAACTATACCTACTACCTGCTTTCTTGGTGAGCAATATTGGTATTGTATTGTAAGCAGACGGCGCATTTATACCGTGTGTGGCCTGTTACAGGAGCAAATTTCAAAGGACGCTTCCTTAGAGCATCTGCAGTAACCCCTTGTGTCCAATTCTTTTATATTTCTATTTTTATTCGGAGAAATGTTGATCTAAAGTTATGACCTGTAAGTAATGTATCTAGGCACAACGAGATCGTAGCACAGCAGTCAATGCAGATTTTGAGGTAACATCATGTAATGAGTCATAATAGTTTTAGCATTTTTGTTTTTAAAATATATATTTTTTTATGATTTTTGTTTTTTTTTTTTAATTTTTTTGTTTTTAAAATGTAATAAAAACTACTTGTGTCACCCCAGAAGAGTAAAAAATACACGTAAACTTACTTTAAAGAAAATAAATGAAATAAAAAATCTCTGTTGATTTGAGAATTCGTCTTATTTTTATTGTTCGAGATAAATTTGCGTCACTCTCAACACAGCGCATCCGCGGGCCCTTTGGGACCTTATTCACCTCACCACCAGGAACACAACACCAACCCACAAAGCAAGTAGTGGTGCTATTATGTGCTCTTGAGCAAGTTGAATTGTATCTTCTCCCCCAAATTACTTAGGTTCTTTGGCAATTACCTACGCGACAGACGACAGTACGTGCAGCATGGATGCTTTGTCTCTGAATCATACCACATTCGTTCTGGAGTCAGCCAGGGTTCCTTGGGTCCATTATTGTTTGGAATCATGATCAATGATCTGGCGTCAATCCCAAAGAGTGCCGGATCACTGCTCTATGCCGATGACATGAATTCACCCCCTTAATGCGCTTCTTGCATCGGCACCGGATGTGGACGTCTTTGGAAGTAGTTGGGGAATTATGTATCGTGAATGCTTAAGGTACTGTGAGATGATGGATAGATGTAATTCTTCTGTCATATATTAAAATGCAGTACATATATTATTTGTAATTCACAGTGACTTAGTTTTTAACTGTAATGCTGTGTAATTATGTATGAAGAATAAATAAATAAATTATGGGTCCGGTCTTCTGTAAGAGGAGGTACCTGAGTGCAACTGCTATAGAAATATGAGCGAGATGACATTGCGCTGTGCCCTACAGACAGCATCGTATAGTTAGTAGCAGCCAAAGTAGACAAATATATCGCATTCGTCTGTATTACTGTAAAGCTGCGTACGAATTTGAGAGGCTTATCCCGAGGCATGCTCGCTCCGCGCGGCAAGCTGCTCGCGAGCCAAATGTTTGTACATAAACATGCGCAGGCGAGGCAGCGTGCTCGCGTCGAGCCGACATTGTGCGTCGTTCAAAATGGCGTCGGACACGATGACAGCCGCGTTTATCATAATAGAGAAGATGCAGCTATAATGTTTACCATTCTTTTGTGACCAAAATGTTGAAAAAACATAAAATAATAGCTACTGAAACGTTTTTACTTTAGTTTATACTAATTTCAAACAATAATTACGATTTGAAGTAATGTGAAACGGAACGTGTTTCAATCCAACAATCGGCGTCTGGTGACGTCACTCTCACTCCTGTCAAAAGTCAAAACTTTGGCAACTCTATGACATCTAGGGACGAACCACGGACGAACAAATATGGCGAGTGACACACATGAGTGACGTCACAAGAACTGCAGATCCGAAAGTTTACATTGTCAGTTTGTAACTGGAATTTTTTGCATTATCCCTATTCACCGAATCATTAACAAAAGGAAGAAAAAAGTCGCCTCGGGGGTGAATAAAGCAGTTGTACAAAAATCGTAATTCACGTAGTGCACATGTACTTCACAAAATTACCATTGAAAATTAGCCATGACACAGTTTATTTCAATAAATATACGAACAAACTTGACTACACACGCACGGCTCATGCTGGCTATACACCATGCTTCCTACCCACACACGGTCAGTTCTAAGTGATCCAATCGGTAGCGTCATGCCGATTGGACGATAGGAAGCATGGTGTACGGCCACCATCCGCCACTTGCTCAAATTCTTACGCGCCTCGCCCACAAACAAGTTAGAACTTTTCGTTCTGTCCGCGGCACGCTCGGATACACGTCCAAATTACACGAGGCACGCACATTGAGGCGCCTTTGAGCACGGGCAAAAGACCGCCTCTAGACGGCTCGCCGCGCGCTGCTCGCGCACAGCGCGTGAGCGCGTACGAATTAGAGCAAAATTGGTGAGCCGTGCGTGCGTCAACCCGAGGCTGCTCTAATTCGTACGCAGCTTAAGAGTGAGGCTGTGTTACGATATATTTGAATACTTTCGCTGCTATTATATTAAATAATGATGAGTGTTTTAATATTATATTGTATGAATGTTAGTCTCTAAGGTATTTGTAACTATGGGCCTTAGTTGCCTGAAATAAATGTTTATTGTTATTATTCTCTTTATTTATGTTCAGCCTTAGGCTATATTTTTACAATAATTATATAAAAAGTAAAATATAAAACATTCATACAAAACATAAGATTAATATAAACCTAAGCTAAACTCGGATTTATAATTAGGCGAACTAAATTGACAACTGAAAATGTTGTCAGACATAGAAAAAAATAGTGATAGGTTTATGTCGATACAAATATGTCGATATAACGTTGTACCTACTATTAAATCTGATTCAAATAGTATTTTATCAAGTAATCATACTAAGTATGAAAAAGGTTTTAAGTATACAATTAGAAAATAATTTTGTTGTAAGACATCTTGTATACATACCACCAATATATTTGTATGCCGACAGGCATCACATAGTGATACGATAGCTTATGTAACAACTTGTACCTATGTTGAACAAATAAAATCTTTGAATCTTTGAAACATTGTTGAATAATAAATCTATTTTATGTTAATATCTTTACCAGAATCTACATATTTATTTTTACAGTAGGAATTTGAATTCAAAAAGTAGGAACCTACCTTGCATAGTCCGTCCACCATCCATGTCCATAGTCGAAAAGCCGAGAATACATACTCATCTATACGTTTATACTAAAACTAACGTAAGAAATAAATAGAATTAGTCTCTCAGCTGCCTTCCAGTGACACGGATAGTGGATCAGATTACGTATATACATTTTATTCGTATTGGCAAATCCTACTAATATTATAAATGCGAAAGTTGGGATGTTTAGATGTTTGGATGTTTGTCACTCAATCACGCTTCAACGGCTCAACCGATTTCGATAGAATTTTGCACGAAAATTGTTTATAGGCTGGATTAAAATATAGGATAGTTTTTACCCCGGGTCCACGCAGACCAAGTCGCGGCCGGAAGCCAAGAAAAGTAATACAAGAATAGCTCGAATAACTTCTTAGAAACAAAATTCTATCAAGCTATTATTTACATAACTTTTACACAAGTAGGTACAGATGTAGTGCATAATGGTTTCCCATCGTATTTTGTTGGAATCGTTCGTATTTGTCATGCTACTTCAGTCAACCTCAGTACTTTTTGTACCGAGACTGACTGAAATAGCAAGACACGTTCGTAGAACCAGAACAAAGATGTAGGAATAGTATTACAGTAACAGAATTGTTAAATATGAGCTAGTCAATAATAATATTGTTATTGACTAGCTTATATTGAAATGAATATTTAGTATAATGCATGCTTTTGTAACAGATGTTTAGGTACAATAAATAAACTGAAAATGAGTGTACTACTCGCCAATAAACAGTTATGTTTGGCGAAACAAATGTAAAAACCATTGTACCTACTTTTTGTTTGGAAATAAATTAATTAAAAAAAAAAAAAGATAATTTTCGGGCAACTCGAGTGCACCACTGTTATGTTAGTGGCTTACCTTCTCGAGCACGCCCCACACGCGCTGGTAGAAGTCCCTCGGCACGCGGTTGAGCGCGCCGTCGAGCCGCCGGCGCCGCAGCCACTGCCCCTGCCGGTCCGGCTCGGCTATCGGCGCGACTGCCAAACGTTACAGGACGCTTATTAACACTCGCAACCGGACTAAAAGTGGAACAATAGGGGTGTAGACATTATAAAATAATCAATAATGTCATATTTTCTCGAAAAATAATTAAAAATGTAGTCAAATGGAAAAAAAAAACAACGCAAAAGGTTAAATAATCAATAAGTTATGTTTTTCGCAAAACGCAACTTCATATGTAACGATGACGTTCGTTGTGACGTCACTAGAAGACCCGTCGACTCGGCCCCCCGGCAGCCTCGGATAATGTGACGTCACACCGTTTGCGTTTTCTCTCTTTAACAAGCAATACTAAAACGGTTGTAGCGTCGTAATTCTTTGAGATATCCGAATGGGATTTTCGTCACTAGGTATATTTATTTGCCTTCTTTCTTTTGAAGTAATAATAACTTTCGAGTCTACACCCCTATTCACCAGGAACCGACAGAATTCGCTAGGCGTGTAAGTTCATACTACTACCCGCCTAGCGGGCTCAGTTTTGCCACGAAATGGACCCAGCTCAGCCTGCTTTTTAAAGGGTAAACCGGGACTCTATTAATAAGATTCCGCTGTCCGTCTGTCAGTCTGTCTGTCTGTCTGTCCGTCTGTCACCAGGCTGTGTCTCATGAACCGTGATAGTTAGGCAGTTGAAATTTTCACAGATAATGCATTTCTGTTGTCGCTATAACACTAAATACTAAAAAACAGAATAAAATTTATATTTAATGGGGCTCCCATACAACAAACGTGATTTTTTTGCCGTTATTATAGATAATGGTACAGAACCCTTCGTGCGCGAGTCAGACTCGCACTTGGCCTGTTTTTATGAGCCATCTTCTAGGCATGTTAAGTTAAAAGTTTATGTTGTAACAATTGTTCCAAGTCTTTAATAGGTGTCCCAAAATTAGAAAATGTAATCCCACTAAAAACATTACATGTAAAGTGATGCCAAGACTCCGTAGCTCATACAGCTTTCAGCGTGAAAAAGATATCAGATCGCGACTAACGCCAAGCTCACTACCAGCCACGCTCTACAAATTCTATATCTTGGCTAAAAAGTATATCTCTGTTGGGCACATCCCGGTCGCCGCATAGACTCGCGCCGAATGAATTTATGATGATATTAATAAGCGACAGGTCTATACTTTTTAGCCAAGATATAGAATTTGTAGAGCGTGGCTGGTAGTGAGCTTGACTTTAGTCGCGATCTGATATCTTTTTCACGCTGAAAGCTGTATGAGCTACGGAGTCTTGGCATCACTTTACATGTAATGTTTTTAGTGGGATCTCATTCCTTTTTGTAAGGTAATTTCTAAAGGAGTGAATGGGAAAACCTATACATTCTACCATACCATCCCTTAATTTAAAGGGTATTTTATTATTTATAACAAGGAGTCCCTACATATATGTTCAGACCCCTAGCATCAAAATTTGCGGAAGTCTCATACAAACTTTCACCTCCTAGTTTAAGGGGTTGGGGGGGTAAAAGTTTCTACTTTTAAGATTTTTTCGTTGTTTGTATACGATTACTAGCTTACATACCAAATTTCAGCTTTCTAGGACTTCAGGAAGAACCTTAAGAATATTGATGATCATCAGTGAGTCAGTGACGAAATCGGGGTATTATAGATATCAATAAAATCTAAAGTATAAGAGCTATGCAATTGAAACTTTATAGTTTTAATAAGTCAACCACTGACATCATATCCCGATAATTTTGTTTATCTGGTATAATCCGGACCCAAGTTAAGAAGGTTCAAAAATACGACGAAGCGCTTCGAGAAAAGGTAGGTAGTGCCCTTGCGCTTCGCTTGGCTCGTCTTGGCGGGGGCACTCCCGTGCCCCCAGATCGGGCCTACCGCGATATATAATAGGGTCCACAAATGAACGGTTGGGTGTGTGGTCGATGGTACACTAAGTTCAATGTCATTAAAGAAGTTTAAGTAGATCATTTAGTTAATAGGTAGGTATAACACAACCATGTTTAAAGTTATACTATCCGCAGAATTAAGTGGCGAGCAGGGTCATAAACGTCAGTAACCTGCACTATTGTTGCACGGCCCGCTCCATAAGGGCATTTTCAAAATTAGTGTACCCAATTAGCGTGAGTTGTTAAATAAAAATTAACTCAGTGTCAGTTTTGTGACGAAAATTAAGCACACATATTATGTGAAATTGAACTTGTTTCACATTTAAATAACGTGTACATGCATAGCATATATAAATTGAAAAGAAAAAGTAAATTTTTATACAAACTGTATACTTAATTGTCGTCATAAAACTGACACTGAGTTAGTTTTTATTTAACAACTCACGCTAATTCGGTACACGAATTTTTAAAAATGCCCATAAGGCCGTGCAGGTGCGAAAGAGATATTGAAAAACCGCCATATTGAAAGACAATTTCAATATGGCGGTTTGTTTACATAGTTAGCAAATTCCACTGACGGCCATTTTATACACTTCGAACCGGGGCGTCAGTCATCACCATCAGAGGCTCTAGTATAAATTTTACAGAAACAAAACTTTACGATCGCGTTTGCGTTTTACCTCAATTTGTATGGGATTTGACAGCTAAACGCGAACGCGGTCGTAACGTTTTGTTTCGGTAAAACTTATACTATAGCCTCTGTATATCACGTCCGTGGAACTCGTGTCGAAACGTCAAAAACTTTTTTTTTAATGTGTATAGTACAAAAAACGAATTCACTTCTCTTTGTACTAGTAGAAGACGAAGCAAAGCTATTGTCTTTCATTGTTAACAGTAACCGCTAACTGTTAACGTTCTGCTAAGTATGCTGCAACTACTAATAAAAGGTTGTTGATATACATTTCATTTCTATTTGAACCTTACTACTTTAACAATAGACTACTATTCCAGTAACGTGACTAGACAATCGTTTTGTTGTACTGATGGCTCTGATAAGATCCGTTCTAGATAAAATATAACTACAACTTAGAAAAGTTGAAAAAACTCGACATTTCCATTTCATAATCCAATATCTCAAAAACGGCTGTACAGATTTTCATGAAACATGGCTAAGAACACTCGGGATGAAATTATCTATGACACAGAAAAAACGGCATTCAAATCGGTCCATCCATTTGGGAGCTACGATACCACAGACAGACCCGTTAAACTTATAACACCCCTCTCTTTGTGTCGGGGGTTAAGGCGCCGTAGGTTCAGCGAAGTTAAGCGAACAGAGTTTTTGAAACAATATAATGCGTCTGTTTATAATAATATGGTTTCAATAAAATACGAAGAGTAATCTTGATGCTTTTCTGCAGGGAAATCAGTGCTTCGAAACATGATTAAGTAAATTTTGCTCGATAGAAAAAAATCACGAACATAGGTATAAAACACACAAAAATACACTTAAAATATTCGTAACAAATTATGCACAAAAGCTATAAATATTAAAATTGCTTCTAAAAATCGGCAATATCATGTTTGAGGGAAATCAGTGTTTACATTTTTATTTACTTAAACGGCCAAAAAATTAAAATTAAAAAACATGATATCCGCGCTTCCGAGCACGCACTTCCATCTCGCTCACGCTTATGCTCAGTGAGAGGGAGAGAAGACCATGAACCTACGGCGCCTTAAAAAGGGAATCGGACTATACAAAGCGAGTAACATAACACTATAAGTTAGATAATAAACTAATTAAAGGGTGAACACTATTAAATTGTCGCCTACATTTTTATTTTTCTAGCGTGTTGCATCAAACCTTTTTTTAGTATTGATTAAAATTTGGAATTTAGAACCCTCGTGTATGTATTTTGACAACCATAAAATATTCATTTGTTTTTTATTCATGAAAATGGCGTTACACAAAAAAAATGTTCGTGAATTAATTTTGCGAGAATTTAGTAAAAATCCTAGTTTATCAACTTTGGAGCTGGCAAAATCTTGTCAAACTACTCGGAGGACGGTACAAAGGACCCTTAAAAAAATTAAACAAGGTGAATCTATAGATAGGAAGCGGCGTGAGGGTCAACCTACCAGAAAATCTAATGTTAAGTTACAAAGAAAGGTGTGCAAGTTATTTGAGAAGAATCCGAGTATCTCTTCCCGGGATGTGGCGAAAAAAGTAAAAACTAGTCAGTCAAATGTCCAAAAAATTAAAAATGATTGCTGCATTAAAACATATAAGAAGCAAAAGGCTCCAAAGAGAACTGCGGAGCAGTATAATCGTGCGGTTAGACGTTCCAGGTTATTGTATGCGTTATTGGTTCAGAAAAAATGTTGTCTAATTATTGACGATGAAACGTATGTCAAAGCAGACTTTAAGTCTTTACCAGGTAACCAGTACTATTCCGCTCGTGACATTTCGAATCTGGACGAGTCGAAGAAGGTTATCGCAGTAGAAAAATTTGCTAAGAAGTACCTTGTTTGGCAAGCTATATGTCAGTGCGGCTCGAGGAGCTCACCATTTATTACTACTGGGACAATTAATACCGATATATATATATCAGAATGTTTGAAAAAGAGACTGTTACCATTCATGAAGAAACACACTTCCTCAACATTATTTTGGCCGGACTTAGCGAGCTGCCATTACTCTACTCGAACTTTGGAATGGTATAAGGCGAATTCAGTCGAGGTAGTACCTAAGGAGAGCAACCCACCTAACTGTCCCGAACTTCGCCCCATTGAAAAATATTGGGCAAATATAAAAAGCAAATTGCGGAAAACTTGTCAACCTGCCACTTCATTGCCAGATTTTCAACGAAAATGGATTAAATGCACAAAATTGGTAACCGATGATTCCGTGCAAAGGTCGATGAATCACATCAAAAGTAAAGTCCGGGAATTTTCACGTCGTTCGTTGAAAGAGCCCTAGTATTTTTTTTATAGATTGTACGTTATGTAAAATTAGTTATATAAAGAGTTTTAAGCATTTAAGATTTTTATTTTCTTATCTGTAGCATATTCGACCCGCGACAATTTAATAGTGTTCACCCTTTATACGTACTATCATCAATGTTGCCCTGCAGAGACTGTCCATCCAAAATGATCTGTGACTTCTTCCCGTAGCGGTGGGATTTATTGCTGACGATCGAGAAGTTCCCGCGGCCCACTGAAATAAACAATGTATATTAGGAAAATTATTATTTCTATTAGTTGTTAGTATACAGGGTGAATCCTAAGTCGTGAACAGAAATATGTGTGTCTTAATGTTTACACTTTAGTTTAAACATGTCGACGTGAGAACAGGCAAAAATATGTAAACGTTGTTTGTTAATTCGTTGATGAAAAAAAAAAATTACCCTCTCATGGTCACCCTAATTGCCACGTTAAACTGTCACTTTAAGATACAGACCAACCCCCTTATTGATAAAACTTAAAATGCCTCTGCTAAATAAAATGTGCTTTGTCTCTTTCTTATGAACACAAATGTCAAAGAGACAGATAAGGACAAACGAATTTTAACGCAATTTTAGTTAAAACAGGCTTAAAGGACGTTTATGAATACTGCCGATACGGCCGTATTCATATGTCTTGTCGAATAGGGTGACCATACGGTTGGTGTTTTTGCTATTTGAAATGATTATAAATAAAGTTTAATTATTTGCTTGTAGAGTTAATGCAATGAACGAGAAGAGAAATCTCCTCAGAATGCTAGGAGTCCAAATTAATGTAATTTTACTAAGAAACTCTTACGGGTGAGTTTTCGGTTTTCTTAGTAAAGAGTTTCTTAGTAAAATTACATTAATTTGGACTCCTAGCATGCTGAGGAGATTTCTCTCTCATTTTAGTGTAAAACAAGAATAATTTAGTTTAAAGAAAAAAAATACCGACTTAAATTCAGTACTCCGCCAAGCCACATAATATATGAACATTCTATACTTATATATACTGTAAACAACAACGAGGGGAGGGGAATCCTGTTCCACCGTGATACAGTTTTTACTAGTACGGGGAACAGAAGACGCTTACTCACTGTTAAGATTATTCTTTTTCTACCAGACATTATGTACCTATTCTATAAGCAAGCTATGACCTATGTGAAGGCTAAATAAAGTTATTTAATTTGAAAAAAAAATAAAAATATATCCACTGTACTGTGACACACATAAACTGCTTCCCGAGAGCAAACATTGATTATTACAGAAAAAAACCCAAATCGCTGTATGTTATGTGGCCTTTATACGTCTACGCCTAATAACTAATTAATTAAATACAAAAAATTAACCGTCAAACATGACCATACAATTAATGCAGCTACAAAGATTATGGAGCCTTTATGTAAAACGGCAACAATGACGTCACAAGTGTATAACCAACACAAAACTCAAATTACCTTAAGTCTTTACAGCACGGCGAGTTAAACTACCCGTCCCTTTCTAAGCGTTTTCTAAATGTTCTAATTAGAAAAGGACGAGTACTCTTATGCTGGCCTCACACAGTCGGAAACAGTCTGGAGCTCTCACCAACAAAAAAAAAGTTACACCCTTTGGTAGAAATTCTGCACCTAATGTACTTTTTTTTTGGAACTTTTAACCATTTTATTTGCTCTTCAGTGATTCCGATTATGATTCAGTGACTGGATCCCACTCAGTGTGAGGCCAGCCTCTCTTGTGCTAGCCGTGCAGGTGAGGAAAAAACAAATAACACAAGTCAGGCAAAATTGAACTCTATGTAAGTGTAGGAAAGACTGACATAACTTTGTCGCTACTATCTATACATGGGCACGGAGGGATTCACACTCGACATATACAAAAGCAAGATTCCGTGGTGTGCGATAACTCGCCTTTATTCTTAGCGAACTTTTCCTTTATTACACACAGAGAACTTGCTGGAAAGGAAAAAATAAGACATTAACATTTACTGTTTACTAACGATTCTCAACATAATACGGGTGTAAACACTAAATAAAATATTCAATAATGTTGTATTTTCTCGAAAAAGGATTAAAAATGTAGTCAAATGGAGAAAAAAGCAACGCAAGAGGTTAAATAATCACGAAGTGATGTGTCCAAAGTTTTAAGAGGGGTATGTTCTGTCCCTTTTCCGCAAAACGCACCTTCATTTGAAACGATTGTCAGTTACTAAGCCGCTCGCAGATTGTGACGTCACTAAGTGCGAGCGTTTTCTCTCTCTAACAAGCAATATTAAAACGTTTGTAGCTTTGTAATCCTTTAAGATATATCTGAATCAGGGACTGCATAACCGAAAAATACCGGTATGTTTTATAATCAATATGACGTCATATCGGTTTTCAAATAGCAGTTTCGGTAGCGGAATCTTTATATTTCGCTATCGAACCTTAATTTTTTTAAACCGCTTTTTAAAGGTTACCGATACTTCGATTTTGGCGTCGTTGCCAAACCGCCGGCTCTGCCGTTTTGTCTTTCAGTTTTGTCGGTTCCGTTCTGATACTTATCTGATTCGTTCGTTCCTATTGGAAGATGTTGTCTGTGTAAGTGTAGGTTCGCTTATTTTTTCGGTAACCTTTATAATACCGGTTTCGAACCGGTATTACAAGGGTTTCGGTTACCTTTAAATCGACAACGGTAACCGATATTTCAATACGGTTACGGTACCGTTATGCTGGCGCGGCGCGCGTAACCTTTACACCATTACGGTACCGTAATGGAACACCGGTTTCATACTGGTAAAACCGTAACCGAAATCTGTCCCTGATCTGAATGAGATTTTCGTCAATAGGCATATTTCTTTTGCCTTCTTTCTTTTGGAGTACAGTCTACACCCGTACTAATCTCGGCCGCAAAGAGCTAGAAGTCGCGCAAGTTCGTCTAAAATGGAGAACTCTTCTGCGGAGGAGAGAGGGATAACAAGAATACGTCATCATCATTATCATCATGACTCGTAAAGTGTAAACACCCTGTTTATCCCTAGACAGTCACAAGTAGTAGATTCAGAGGTGTCTTTACCTATAGTGCAGGGTGTGCGTTGCACAAGGGCACAGCGGTCCTAGGGGGCGCCGAGCTAGTACTTTGTAACCATTCCATTTTGACCGCGCGCTTACTAGGGGGCGCTAGAGTAATGTTTGCACTAGGGCGCTACATAGGCTAGAGACGCCTCTGAGTAGATTCTTACCACTGTTGATGGCGAATTCCTTCCCGCTGAGTATGTGGTAGAGCAGGTTCTTCATCTCGAACGGAGACAGGTTGAGAAGATGTTCCGAAGCCTCTTCGCCGTCGCATGACAGCGTTCTGGATAGTTCCGTAGCCATCACCTAAATAAGATATTATTTTTTAACAAGTTTCTGTCAAGAATTTCATTTTTGGTAAAAGCTTTTATTGCCGACTGCACTTTTCTGTATACCATCATCAACTACGCATTGAGACGATTCTAACGAGCCCAAACTCAACGGGGTTACGTCGGTTAAGTACTGAATTCCCATGGCCACCTTCTGTCTCCATCATCAGATCAGCTCGATGGTACCATAATATTGAGTTGTCATCCAAACTATACTTATACCCAAAATTTCAGCTCAATTGGTCACCGGGAAGTGGGTCAAATTTAACTTGCAAGATTTGATTGCAGACAGACAACGGGACAGGTGAAACTAAATTAAAGCTTGTAAAAAGATGTCACTTAGGTTAACACTGCTTTAAATATTGATATGATTCCAAATGCTCTAAAGTCTGTTTATGTCCGCCCCGCTCCTACTTCACAAATATTGATATGATTCCAAATGCTCTAAAGTCTGTTTATGTCCGCCCCGCTCCTGCTTCACAAATATTGATATGATTCCAAATGCTCTAAAGTCTGTTTATGTCCGCCCCGCTCCTACTTCACAAATATTGATATGATTTTAAATGCTCTAAAGTCTGTTTATGTCCGCCCCGCTCCTACTTCACAAATATTGATATGATTCCAAATGCTCTAAAGTCTGTTTATGTCCGCCCCGCTCCTACTTCACAAATATTGATATGATTCCAAATGCTCTAAAGTCTGTTTATGTCCGCCCCACTCCTACTTCACAAATATTGATATGATTCCAAATGCTCTAAAGTCTGTTTATGTCCGCCCCGCTCCTACTTCACAAATATTGATATGATTCCAAATGCTCTAAAGTCTGTTTATGTCCGCCCCGTTCCTACTTCACATATATTGATATGATTCCAAATGCTCTAAAGTCTGTTTATGTCCGCCCCACTCCTACTTCACAAATATTGATATGTTTCCAAATGCTCTAAAGTCTGTTTATGTCCGCCCCGCTCCTACTTCACATATATTGATATGATTCCAAATGCTCTATGTTGCAGGGGAAAGATATAGACTTTCTTTTGCACATAAGTAAAATATATTTCTTGTAATAAGAGCACACCGTACATCTTATCCTACATAGCTAGGAAATAACAAGAGAGTGGGGGCAATGGCCGCCGCTCCTTCCTGCCAACCCCAAAAAGGTCAAAAACGTTCCATTACAAGTACTTATTATGTACGTTGTATCGTACATAAACTGCGGCCCAGCCGAACAACGTTTGTAGCCCTTTTGGAAGTAATAACATATTTAAATCTAGCACTACTACTTGTTTATATTGTATTTTTAGCATTAGTACAATTTTAGCCAAAAATGTTCTTAATTTTTATTTTTACGCGAGGGTGTCAACCCTGCGCTACCTTCGATAGACACATTTTCACTAACATATTCGCAGTATAAATCTTATTATTAAAACTAACTAACATAGTCCTAGTATAAGTCTTATTATTAAAACTTGCTAACTAATTAACTTTTGCTTGTGTGCGTATACAAGCGCTACTCCAAGCACAAGAATGAGTAAGTAGGACTTGTATAGATACAAGTGATACTACTAGCTAACAAAGAACAGGTAAATTGAGTTAATAGGACTTGTGTAAATTACAAGTGCTACCACTCTTAAAGCAAGAAACTTAACCTAGTGAGCATTAAGGGCATCCGCGTCCCTTCTAATCATCGATGGGAAGTGGACACACTTTCATTATGCTGGTGCGCATGATATAACCATTTGACGTTTTTACGTCGAGCGCCCGTACCTTATTGTCATTTCCGGGGTATACATTCGTAATCCTGGCCATTGGCCATTTTAGTGGACTTATGTTGTCTGACCTCAGAACAACTAATGTTCCAATTGTCAGATTTGGTTCGTCACCTTTCCATTTTGGGCGATTTTGCAGCATCGTTAAATATTGCTTTGACCACTGTTTAAAGAAGTTTTGCTGCATCTGAGTGCACTGCTTCCAAAAGGATAGGCGATTTACTGATACATTTGTCAGATCAGGTTCGGGATAACATGCTAACGAAGCTCCTGTCAGAAAATGACCAGGACTTAAATATGACATATCGTTAGGATCAGATGACATACTTGTAAGGGGACGTGAATTCAATATGCCCTCAATTTGTATTAAGACAGTATTGAACTCTTCATATGTCAATACGCTGTTACCAACTACTCTTTTTAGGTGGTATTTTACGCTTTTAATTCCCGCTTCCCATAGGCCAGCAAATACGGGGCTGTAAGCCGGGATAAATTTGAATTCGATACCTTTATCTGCGGCGAAGAGATTTACGGAAGTTTTGAAGTCCCGTGACTCATGTAACTTGTGCAATTCCTGTAACTGCGTATTGGCACATTTGAACGTCGCGGCATTGTCGCAAAATATCTGAGATGGTCGGTTTCTACGTGCTATAAACCGTTTCAAGCAATTTAGAAAGTTATCACAAGTCATATCTGAAGCCAATTCAATGTGGATCGCCTTAGTGACGAAACAAACAAATATTAATATATATCCCTTGCAAATTAATGGCTTCCTTACACGAGCAATTTTTAAATGAAAGGGTCCGCCATAATCTATTCCAACTTTCTCAAACACTCTCGCAACGCGCACTCTCTCTTTTGGCAAGGATCCCATCAACTGGCTTGCACGCTTAGCCTTAAGCTTGAAACAAATAATGCATTTGTGAATAACACCTTTAATCTCTCTTAGTGCATCAATTAACCAGTATTTTTGGTTTAAATATGACAATATTCCCTTTTGACTGCTATGCATCAAGTCCTTATGGGCCTTGAGAATAATTAGCTTAGTAATATTTGAACCTTTTGCCAATATAATTGGGTGCATAGTGGAATAGGTCAAATCGGAATTTTGTAAACGTCCTCCTACTCTTAACATTTCATTTTTATCTAAATAACAATTCAATGAGCTCAAGCTTCCTTTAACAAGTTTTTTATTTTTAATACATGAAATTTCTGATGCGTAATTTTTATGTTGATCTATTTTTATTACAAGGTTTAATGCCTCAGCAAGTTCAGTCGGTAAAAAATCACCCTTTAATCTATTTTCAACCTTTGATTTACAATTTTTACAAAATCTTAGGACATGAGCCATAACATGGGTTATTTTTTCAATGCTCGAGAACTTTTCCATAAAATGAAATGGCTTTAATATCTGAGTAACATTACACGTTTTATTTAATACCCTTTTTAACTCAGGAAGTTCAGTATCGGGTAAGTAATTATGATGTTCTACCTTTGACACGGCATGTACATAATCTTTTTCTAGCAGCATACTTGGCCCATGCCACCATAAGGTATTTGATTGCATTAAATGCGGCTGCACCCCGCGAGATATGCAGTCTGCAGGGTTGCAGTTTGTTGAAATATAAAGCCAAGGGAAATTGCAAGTGAGCTCAATTATCTGTTTAACCCTATTCGCCACATATGCTTGCAATTTTATTGGTTCTATATTCAACCATCCGAGAACAATTTTTGAGTCTAAATATAGGTATACATTAAGCTCATATTTTTTCTTAAGTACATTGTACAGTCGGTTTATTAAAATAGACAAAATCAAGGCACTGTTCAATTCGAGACGAGGAGTGCTCAAGTCTTTGTTGATTGGACATATCCTTGACTTGGAACATAACAAGTCTACTGAGACACTGCCGTCGGTGTTTATAACCCTTAAATATACTGCACAGCCATAGGCTAGGCTCGAGGCATCACCATATCCAATCAACTCTAATCTTTGAGCGTTCCTCACATCAATGTGTCTGTTTATTTTTATGCTAGACATTCGTATGAGGTTTTTAGCAAATTCTTTCCATTCCTCATTTAAATCTGAAGGGAGTACATCGTCCCATGACAGCTGAAGTTTACAAATTTTTTGCAATATTATCTTTGAGAACACAAAAACTGGCCCAACTAATCCTAGCGGGTCAAAGCATTTGCTTATAAATGATAACACTTGCCTCCTAGTGTATTTGTCTTGAATTTCAGTTTCAGGGCAGGTAATAAAAAGCTGATCTGAACTAAGGTTATAACGCAGGCCAAGGGTTTTCACGCACAGGTCACCTTTATTTAAGTCGACGTTATCATTGAAACTAAGTTCATTTTTTGAGATATCTTGTAAGACCAATTCACTGTTTGCACACCACTTGTGTAATTCAAACCCACCTAACTTCAGCAATTCTATTAGCTGTGATTTTATTTTTAATAAGACGTTAACGTCGTCGTGTCCGCTAATAATGTCATCTACATATGTTTGGTGGCACAAGACTTCCGCGGCCAACGGAAATTCCTGGCCAAATCGCTTACTCAATTCTAACAGACACCTTGTCGCCAGGAAGGACGAACTTTTAAGTCCATAAGTCAGCCTGCATAGTTGCATACATTGTATTGGCGAGTCAATATTGTCCCTCCAAAGTATGTTTTGTAATGGCCAATACCTAGGATCAATTAAAATCATTCTGAACATTTTCTTAATGTCAGCAAGCAGGATGTATTTAGGGAACCTAAACTGTATGAGGATGTCAAACAACTCGGCCTGGACAATCGGTCCATTTAAAAGGACATTATTTAATGAAATCCCATTTTTTGTCAACATCCCACCATCCTGGACTGCCCGCATTTTTGTAGTCTGGCTACTCTGATTAAAGACCGGGTGATGCGCAAGGAAATACACGCAATCATTTTTTAAATCATATTTGGAAATATCATACACCCTAGCATGGCCAAGGTCAATATATTCAGCAATAAACTCTTTATATTTCTTATATAATTTTTCATCTTTTAACAAGCGTTTTTCTAGGTTAATAAAACGTTGTAATGCACTGGAGAACGAATCTCCTAAATCCAGCTCGTTCAGCGGCTTCTTCAAAGGCAATGCAACTTGAAATCTACCATTATGCAATGTGACAGAATCTTGGAAGCTAATTTCAGCAAGCTCATGCTCTGAGTTTGTTTCAGGAAAAATCTCTGGTACTTTTTCAGCCTGCCAGAACCGCTCTAGGTTTGTCTCAAGTTGCCTTGACTCAGAGTCAAATAATGAACAAGATTGACTGACCTTACTGCTTGTTGCAAATAAACTTGTCTTATATACTGAACCATGGTGAGTGGGTACAGCCCCTGCAACCACGTGTCCAAATTGTGTGCTGACTAAGAATGGTCCGCCCAGACTAAGCGGCCTGACCTGGTGCAGTAGAGCCTGGAAAAAGACATCACAACCCAATAAAATCGTTATCGGGGCGGTTTTTTCGAAGTGCTGATCTGCCAGTATGATATTATCTGGAATATTTAAATTTTTCCTTGAAAAAGTAAACTGGGGCATATCCTCAGTTATTCTATCAACGATACAGCACTTAACATTTAGCTTGTAACTATTGACACAAGAGTGTATGGCAATGTCTGCTACCTCCCTACTTTGTTTTTGGCCACTGCCAATGCCTAAAATGATGTTGCTTTCTTTTTGCTTATCGCACATTAAATTACCAGCTAAATCAGAAAGAATGAAGGATACCTGACTTGCTGAATCCAGGATTGCCCTGGTTTTAATGTAGGTGCCATCTTTGGCCCTTACTTGGACTTGCACTGTTGGAAGGATCACATCTTTTTGATTATTACATATCAGACCCACCTTGCTAGTCGTCGGTAATTCTTCTATGTTCTCCTGATCATCAGAGTTTTGCACACCTAGATTTGAATGCAATAGTGTGTTGTGTGCCGCCTTACACACAGCACATTTGAAGTTAAACTTGCACTTATCCGTGTGCTCATTTAAGCAAATGTTGCAAAAACTTTTATTTTTTTCTATAAATCTAATGCGCTCACTAGCATTGGCTAGTTTAAATTTAGGGCAAACATACAGCCTATGTATTTGAGAAAGACAATACTTACATTTTATTTTCTTCCTATTCTCATCCACTTTTACTGCATAAGTTGATGCAAGTGACGCTCTCCGAGGCCTCTCGCATTGCGGAGGGCTGGAGGCGGAGGTCTGCGACAATGTTTCCAATGCCACAGCCTTCTTTTCTACAAAATTGAAAAGTGAATCTAATGAGGGCATGTCCGTGGACTGCTGCTCAAGATAAAAAGACCTTACAGTGTACTGGTCTAATTTCTTTTGAAAAATGCATACCATTATGCTGTCCCAATAATTTGTGTGCTGGTCTAAACCTTTCAACGCACTGAGGTGCTGTTTAACTACGCTTACTATGTTACGCAAGGCTATGGGAGTGCACCTTGTTATTTGTGGCATGTCCAAAATGCTATTTATGTGGTGCGTGACCATCCTTGCCCTATTGTCATACCTTTGCTTGAGTAAATCAAGCGCGACCGCATAGCTGTCACTAGTTAGAGGCAAATGTTTCACTACGTCAAGGGCTTCCCCCGCCAAAAACGACAACAAATAATATAGTTTGTCACATTGTGACAATTTTGAGTTGTTATCAACAACTGAGATAAACAAGGACATGAAGTGTTGGTACTCATTAAGGCTACCACTAAAACTATTTATGACAATTCTTGGCAGCCGTTGAAAGGCCGATTTTTCGTTAAATACAGCACTTTGCTCACCTCGCTCGTTGTGGTCCGTGTCTAGCTCACTAATTAAACCGTTTAGTTTCGCCAGAAGCCCACAAAACTGATCTTCGACAGTGTCAAAGTCCTCCTTGTCGCTCGGGTCCAGCACCTTTATTTCAATATTTAAGTCGGCATATTGGCCGAATGCCGCAAGCAGGCGTTCCTTTTTCACTTTTAACAAATCCAAAGTTGAAGAATCTATATTTGTGGAAGATAACCACTTTTCCATCTTGGTTATCACGCCTTTACATTGGCCGCGACCGGCGACGAGGCGTTTCACTTCTTCGCCCATGGTGATCGCGCACTAGTACACTAATGATTATGATTACGATGAATGTTACGAGTAACAATAACCACTACGACAAGTAACAATTTCTCACTTTCTATGTTCTAATTATGTTATGTTCATCGAACTATTAACCTTGCTGTCGATTGACGAAGACGAAACGTGGTTTCTGTATTACCCAGCCCAAATGCGTAGATCGCTGCGCCGGGTCGATGCGGTCGATAGCAGGCCGCACTTCACACGGTCGGGTTATAATGGCGCCGACACACGGCAAAAACTCGATGTTTCACACAACTTGCGCCAATCGTAAATCGAACTTACCGGCACGTAATAGCATCGCAATTACTCACGGTTATGAAGGACCAAATTATGTTGCAGGGGAAAGATATAGACTTTCTTTTGCACATAAGTAAAATATATTTCTTGTAATAAGAGCACACCGTACATCTTATCCTACATAGCTAGGAAATAACAAGAGAGTGGGGGCAATGGCCGCCGCTCCTTCCTGCCAACCCCAAAAAGGTCAAAAACGTTCCATTACAAGTACTTATTATGTACGTTGTATCGTACACTCTAAAGTCTGTTTATGTCCGCCCCGCTCCTACTTCACAATTATTGATATGATTCCAAATGCTCTAAAGTCTGTTTATGTCCGCCCCGCTCCTACTTCACAAATATTGATATGATTCCAAATGCTCTAAAGTCTGTTTATGTCCGCCCCACTCCTACTTCACAAATATTGATATGATTCCAAATGCTCTAAAGTCTGTTTATGTCCGCCCCGCTCCTACTTCACAAATATTGATATGATTCCAAATGCTCTAAAGTCTGTTTATGTCCGCCCCACTCCTACTTCACAAATATTGATATGATTCCAAATGCTCTAAAGTCTGTTTATGTCCGCCCCGCTCCTACTTCACAAATATTGATATGATTCCAAATGCTCTAAAGTCTGTTTATGTCCGCCCCGTTCCTACTTCACATATATTGATATGATTCCAAATGCTCTAAAGTCTGTTTATGTCCGCCCCACTCCTACTTCACAAATATTGATATGATTCCAAATGCTCTAAAGTCTGTTTATGTCCGCCCCGCTCCTACTTCACATATATTGATATGATTCCAAATGCTCTAAAGTCTGTTTATGTCCGCCCCGCTCCTACTTCACAATTATTGATATGATTCCAAATGCTCTAAAGTCTGTTTATGTCCGCCCCGCTCCTACTTCACAAATATTGATATGATTCCAAATGCTCTAAAGTCTGTTTATGTCCGCCCCGCTCCTACTTCACATATATTGATATGATTCCAAATGCTCTAAAGTCTGTTTATGTCCGCCCCGCTCCTACTTCACAAATATTGATATGATTCCAAATGCTCTAAAGTCTGTTTATGACCGCCCCGCTCCTACTTCACAAATATTGATATGATTCCAAATGCTCTAAAGTCTGTTTATGTCCGCCCCGCTCCTACTTCACAAATATTGATATGATTCCAAATGCTCTAAAGTCTGTTTATGTCCGCCCCGCTCCTACTTCACAAATATTGATATGATTCCAAATGCTCTAAAGTCTGTTTATGTCCGCCCCACTCCTACTTCACAAATATTGATATGATTCCAAATGCTCTAAAGTCTGTTTATGTCCGCCCCGCTCCTACTTCACAAATATTGATATGATTCCAAATGCTCTAAAGTCTGTTTATGTCCGCCCCGCTCCTACTTCACATATATTGATATGATTCCAAATGCTCTAAAGTCTGTTTATGTCCGCCCCGCTCCTACTTCACAAATATTGTTATGATTCCAAATGCTCTAAAGTCTGTTTATGTCCGCCCCGCTCCTACTTCACAAATATTGATATGATTCCAAATGCTCTAAAGTCTGTTTATGTCCGCCCCGCTCCTACTTCACAAATATTGATATGATTCCAAATGCTCTAAAGTCTGTTTATGTCCGCCCCGCTCCTACTTCACATATATTGATATGATTCCAAATGCTCTAAAGTCTGTTTATGTCCGCCCCGCTCCTACTTCACAAATATTGATATGATTCCAAATGCTCTAAAGTCTGTTTATGTCCGCCCCGCTCCTACTTCACAAATATTGATATGTTTCCAAATGCTCTAAAGTCTGTTTATGTCCGCCCCGCTCCTACTTCACATATATTGATATGATTCCAAATGCTCTAAAGTCTGTTTATGTCCGCCCCGCTCCTACTTCACATATATTGATATGATTCCAAATGCTCTAAAGTCTGTTTATGTCCGCCCCGCTCCTACTTCACATATATTGATATGATTCCAAATGCTCTAAAGTCTGTTTATGTCCGCCCCACTCCTACTTCACAAATATTGATATGATTCCAAATGCTCTAAAGTCTGTTTATGTCCGCCCCGCTCCTACTTCACATATATTGATATGATTCCAAATGGTCTAAAGTCTGTCTATGTTCGCCCCGCTCCTACTTCACAAATATTGATATGATTCCAAATGCTCTAAAGTCTGTTTATGTCCGCCCCGCTCCTACTTCACATATATTGATATGATTCCAAATGCTCTAAAGTCTGTTTATGTCCGCCCCGCTCCTACTTCACATATATTGATATGATTCCAAATGCTCTAAAGTCTGTTTATGTCCGCCCCGCTCCTACTTCACAAATATTGATATGATTCCAAATGCTCTAAAGTCTGTTTATGTCCGCCCCGCTCCTACTTCACATATATTGATATGATTCCAAATGCTCTAAAGTCTGTTTATGTCCGCCCCGCTCCTACTTCACAATTATTGATATGATTCCAAATGCTCTAAAGTCTGTTTATGTCCGCCCCGCTCCTACTTCACAAATATTGATATGATTCCAAATGCTCTAAAGTCTGTTTATGTCCGCCCCACTCCTACTTCACAAATATTGATATGATTCCAAATGCTCTAAAGTCTGTTTATGTCCGCCCCGCTCCTACTTCACAAATATTGATATGATTCCAAATGCTCTAAAGTCTGTTTATGTCCGCCCCACTCCTACTTCACAAATATTGATATGATTCCAAATGCTCTAAAGTCTGTTTATGTCCGCCCCGCTCCTACTTCACAAATATTGATATGATTCCAAATGCTCTAAAGTCTGTTTATGTCCGCCCCGTTCCTACTTCACATATATTGATATGATTCCAAATGCTCTAAAGTCTGTTTATGTCCGCCCCACTCCTACTTCACAAATATTGATATGATTCCAAATGCTCTAAAGTCTGTTTATGTCCGCCCCGCTCCTACTTCACATATATTGATATGATTCCAAATGCTCTAAAGTCTGTTTATGTCCGCCCCGCTCCTACTTCACAATTATTGATATGATTCCAAATGCTCTAAAGTCTGTTTATGTCCGCCCCGCTCCTACTTCACAAATATTGATATGATTCCAAATGCTCTAAAGTCTGTTTATGTCCGCCCCGCTCCTACTTCACATATATTGATATGATTCCAAATGCTCTAAAGTCTGTTTATGTCCGCCCCGCTCCTACTTCTCAAATATTGATATGATTCCAAATGCTCTAAAGTCTGTTTATGACCGCCCCGCTCCTACTTCACAAATATTGATATGATTCCAAATGCTCTAAAGTCTGTTTATGTCCGCCCCGCTCCTACTTCACAAATATTGATATGATTCCAAATGCTCTAAAGTCTGTTTATGTCCGCCCCGCTCCTACTTCACAAATATTGATATGATTCCAAATGCTCTAAAGTCTGTTTATGTCCGCCCCACTCCTACTTCACAAATATTGATATGATTCCAAATGCTCTAAAGTCTGTTTATGTCCGCCCCGCTCCTACTTCACAAATATTGATATGATTCCAAATGCTCTAAAGTCTGTTTATGTCCGCCCCGCTCCTACTTCACATATATTGATATGATTCCAAATGCTCTAAAGTCTGTTTATGTCCGCCCCGCTCCTACTTCACAAATATTTTTATGATTCCAAATGCTCTAAAGTCTGTTTATGTCCGCCCCGCTCCTACTTCACAAATATTGATATGATTCCAAATGCTCTAAAGTCTGTTTATGTCCGCCCCGCTCCTACTTCACAAATATTGATATGATTCCAAATGCTCTAAAGTCTGTTTATGTCCGCCCCGCTCCTACTTCACATATATTGATATGATTCCAAATGCTCTAAAGTCTGTTTATGTCCGCCCCGCTCCTACTTCACAAATATTGATATGATTCCAAATGCTCTAAAGTCTGTTTATGTCCGCCCCGCTCCTACTTCACAAATATTGATATGATTCCAAATGCTCTTAAGTCTGTTTATGTCCGCCCCGCTCCTACTTCACAAATATTGATATGTTTCCAAATGCTCTAAAGTCTGTTTATGTCCGCCCCGCTCCTACTTCACATATATTGATATGATTCCAAATGCTCTAAAGTCTGTTTATGTCCGCCCCGCTCCTACTTCACATATATTGATATGATTCCAAATGCTCTAAAGTCTGTTTATGTCCGCCCCGCTCCTACTTCACATATATTGATATGATTCCAAATGCTCTAAAGTCTGTTTATGTCCGCCCCGCTCCTACTTCACAAATATTGATATGATTCCAAATGCTCTAAAGTCTGTTTATGTCCGCCCCGCTCCTACTTCACATATATTGATATGATTCCAAATGGTCTAAAGTCTGTCTATGTTCGCCCCGCTCCTACTTCACAAATATTGATATGATTCCAAATGCTCTAAAGTCTGTTTATGTCCGCCCCGCTCCTACTTCACATATATTGATATGATTCCAAATGCTCTAAAGTCTGTTTATGTCCGCCCCGCTCCTACTTCACATATATTGATATGATTCCAAATGCTCTAAAGTCTGTTTATGTCCGCCCCGCTCCTACTTCACAAATATTGATATGATTCCAAATGCTCTAAAGTCTGTTTATGTCCGCCCCGCTCCTACTTCACAAATATTGATATGATTCCAAATGCTCTAAAGTCTGTTTATGACCGCCCCGCTCCTACTTCACAAATATTGATATGATTCCAAATGCTCTAAAGTCTGTTTATGTCCGCCCCGCTCCTACTTCACAAATATTGATATGATTCCAAATGCTCTAAAGTCTGTTTATGTCCGCCCCGCTCCTACTTCACAAATATTGATATGATTCCAAATGCTCTAAAGTCTGTTTATGTCCGCCCCGCTCCTACTTCACATATATTGATATGATTCCAAATGGTCTAAAGTCTGTCTATGTCCGCCCCGCTCCTACTTCACAAATATTGATATGTTTCCAAATGCTCTAAAGTCTGTTTATGTCCGCCCCGCTCCTACTTCACAAATATTGATATGTTTCCAAATGCTCTAAAGTCTGTTTATGTCCGCCCCGCTCCTACTTCACAAATATTGATATGTTTCCAAATGCTCTAAAGTCTGTTTATGTCCGCCCCGCTCCTACTTCACATATATTGATATGATTCCAAATGCTCTAAAGTCTGTTTATGTCCGCCCCGCTCCTACTTCACATATATTGATATGATTCCAAATGCTCTAAAGTCTGTTTATGTCCGCCCCGCTCCTACTTCACATATATTGATATGATTCCAAATGCTCTAAAGTCTGTTTATGTCCGCCCCGCTCCTACTTCACAAATATTGATATGATTCCAAATGCTCTAAAGTCTGTTTATGTCCGCCCCGCTCCTACTTCACATATATTGATATGATTCCAAATGGTCTAGTCTGTCTATGTCCGTCCCGCTCCTACTTCACAAATATTGATATGATTCCAAATGCTCTAAAGTCTGTTTATGTCCGCCCCGCTCCTACTTCACATATATTGATATGATTCCAAATGCTCTAAAGTCTGTTTATGTCCGCCCCGCTCCTACTTCACATATATTGATATGATTCCAAATGCTCTAAAGTCTGTTTATGTCCGCCCCGCTCCTACTTCACAAATATTGATATGATTCCAAATGCTCTAAAGTCTGTTTATGTCCGCCCCGCTCCTACTTCACAAATATTGATATGATTCCAAATGCTCTAAAGTCTGTTTATGACCGCCCCGCTCCTACTTCACAAATATTGATATGATTCCAAATGCTCTAAAGTCTGTTTATGTCCGCCCCGCTCCTACTTCACAAATATTGATATGATTCCAAATGCTCTAAAGTCTGTTTATGTCCGCCCCGCTCCTACTTCACAAATATTGATATGATTCCAAATGCTCTAAAGTCTGTTTATGTCCGCCCCGCTCCTACTTCACAAATATTGATATGATTCCAAATGCTCTAAAGTCTGTTTATGTCCGCCCCGTTCCTACTTCACATATATTGATATGATTCCAAATGCTCTAAAGTCTGTTTATGTCCGCCCCACTCCTACTTCACAAATATTGATATGATTCCAAATGCTCTAAAGTCTGTTTATGTCCGCCCCGCTCCTACTTCACATATATTGATATGATTCCAAATGCTCTAAAGTCTGTTTATGTCCGCCCCGCTCCTACTTCACAATTATTGATATGATTCCAAATGCTCTAAAGTCTGTTTATGTCCGCCCCGCTCCTACTTCACAAATATTGATATGATTCCAAATGCTCTAAAGTCTGTTTATGTCCGCCCCGCTCCTACTTCACATATATTGATATGATTCCAAATGCTCTAAAGTCTGTTTATGTCCGCCCCGCTCCTACTTCACAAATATTGATATGATTCCAAATGCTCTAAAGTCTGTTTATGACCGCCCCGCTCCTACTTCACAAATATTGATATGATTCCAAATGCTCTAAAGTCTGTTTATGTCCGCCCCGCTCCTACTTCACAAATATTGATATGATTCCAAATGCTCTAAAGTCTGTTTATGTCCGCCCCGCTCCTACTTCACAAATATTGATATGATTCCAAATGCTCTAAAGTCTGTTTATGTCCGCCCCACTCCTACTTCACAAATATTGATATGATTCCAAATGCTCTAAAGTCTGTTTATGTCCGCCCCGCTCCTACTTCACAAATATTGATATGATTCCAAATGCTCTAAAGTCTGTTTATGACCGCCCCGCTCCTACTTCACAAATATTGATATGATTCCAAATGCTCTAAAGTCTGTTTATGTCCGCCCCGCTCCTACTTCACAAATATTGATATGATTCCAAATGCTCTAAAGTCTGTTTATGTCCGCCCCGCTCCTACTTCACAAATATTGATATGATTCCAAATGCTCTAAAGTCTGTTTATGTCCGCCCCACTCCTACTTCACAAATATTGATATGATTCCAAATGCTCTAAAGTCTGTTTATGTCCGCCCCGCTCCTACTTCACAAATATTGATATGATTCCAAATGCTCTAAAGTCTGTTTATGTCCGCCCCGTTCCTACTTCACATATATTGATATGATTCCAAATGCTCTAAAGTCTGTTTATGTCCGCCCCACTCCTACTTCACAAATAATGATATGATTCCAAATGCTCTAAAGTCTGTTTATGTCCGCCCCGCTCCTACTTCACATATATTGATATGATTCCAAATGCTCTAAAGTCTGTATGTCCGCCCCGCTCCTACTTCACAATTATTGATATGATTCCAAATGCTCTAAAGTCTGTTTATGTCCGCCCCGCTCCTACTTCACATATATTGATATGATTCCAAATGCTCTAAAGTCTGTTTATGTCCGCCCCACTCCTACTTCACAAATATTGATATGATTCCAAATGCTCTTAAGTCTGTTTATGTCCGCCCCGCTCCTACTTCACATATATTGATATGATTCCAAATGCTCTAAAGTCTGTTTATGTCCGCCCCGCTCCTACTTCACAAATATTGATATGATTCCAAATGCTCTAAAGTCTGTTTATGTCCGCCCCGCTCCTACTTCACAAATATTGATATGATTCCAAATGCTCTAAAGTCTGTTTATGACCGCCCCGCTCCTACTTCACAAATATTGATATGATTCCAAATGCTCTAAAGTCTGTTTATGTCCGCCCCGCTCCTACTTCACAAATATTGATATGATTCCAAATGCTCTAAAGTCTGTTTATGTCCGCCCCGCTCCTACTTCACAAATATTGATATGATTCCAAATGCTCTAAAGTCTGTTTATGTCCGCCCCGCTCCTACTTCACAAATATTGATATGATTCCAAATGCTCTAAAGTCTGTTTATGTCCGCCCCGCTCCTACTTCACATATATTGATATGATTCCAAATGCTCTAAAGTCTGTTTATGTCCGCCCCGCTCCTACTTCACAAATATTGATATGATTCCAAATGCTCTAAAGTCTGTTTATGTCCGCCCCGCTCCTACTTCACAAATATTGATATGATTCCAAATGCTCTAAAGTATGTTTATGTCCGCCCCGCTCCTACTTCACATATATTGATATGATTCCAAATGCTCTAAAGTCTGTTTATGTCCGCCCCGCTCCTACTTCACAAATATTGATATGATTCCAAATGCTCTAAAGTCTGTTTATGTCCGCCCCGCTCCTACTTCACATATATTGATATGATTCCAAATGCTCTAAAGTCTGTTTATGACCGCCCCGCTCCTACTTCACAAATATTGATATGATTCCAAATGCTCTAAAGTCTGTTTATGTCCGCCCCGCTCCTACTTCACAAATATTGATATGATTCCAAATGCTCTAAAGTCTGTTTATGTCCGCCCCGCTCCTACTTCACAAATATTGATATGATTCCAAATGCTCTAAAGTCTGTTTATGTCCGCCCCGCTCCTACTTCACAAATATTGATATGATTCCAAATGCTCTAAAGTCTGTTTATGTCCGCCCCGCTCCTACTTCACATATATTGATATGATTCCAAATGCTCTAAAGTCTGTTTATGTCCGCCCCGCTCCTACTTCACAAATATTGATATGATTCCAAATGCTCTAAAGTCTGTTTATGTCCGCCCCGCTCCTACTTCACAAATATTGATATGATTCCAAATGCTCTAAAGTCTGTTTATGTCCGCCCCGCTCCTACTTCACAAATATTGATATGATTCCAAATGCTCTAAAGTCTGTTTATGACCGCCCCGCTCCTACTTCACAAATATTGATATGATTCCAAATGCTCTAAAGTCTGTTTATGTCCGCCCCGCTCCTACTTCACAAATATTGATATGATTCCAAATGCTCTAAAGTCTGTTTATGTCCGCCCCGCTCCTACTTCACAAATATTGATATGATTCCAAATGCTCTAAAGTCTGTTTATGTCCGCCCCGCTCCTACTTCACAAATATTGATATGATTCCAAATGCTCTAAAGTCTGTTTATGTCCGCCCCGCTCCTACTTCACATATATTGATATGATTCCAAATGCTCTAAAGTCTGTTTATGTCCGCCCCGCTCCTACTTCACAAATATTGATATGATTCCAAATGCTCTAAAGTCTGTTTATGTCCGCCCCGCTCCTACTTCACAAATATTGATATGATTCCAAATGCTCTAAAGTATGTTTATGTCCGCCCCGCTCCTACTTCACATATATTGATATGATTCCAAATGCTCTAAAGTCTGTTTATGTCCGCCCCGCTCCTACTTCACAAATATTGATATGATTCCAAATGCTCTAAAGTCTGTTTATGTCCGCCCCGCTCCTACTTCACATATATTGATATGATTCCAAATGCTCTAAAGTCTGTTTATGACCGCCCCGCTCCTACTTCACAAATATTGATATGATTCCAAATGCTCTAAAGTCTGTTTATGTCCGCCCCGCTCCTACTTCACAAATATTGATATGATTCCAAATGCTCTAAAGTCTGTTTATGTCCGCCCCGCTCCTACTTCACAAATATTGATATGATTCCAAATGCTCTAAAGTCTGTTTATGTCCGCCCCGCTCCTACTTCACAAATATTGATATGATTCCAAATGCTCTAAAGTCTGTTTATGTCCGCCCCGCTCCTACTTCACATATATTGATATGATTCCAAATGCTCTAAAGTCTGTTTATGTCCGCCCCGCTCCTACTTCACAAATATTGATATGATTCCAAATGCTCTAAAGTCTGTTTATGTCCGCCCCGCTCCTACTTCACAAATATTGATATGATTCCAAATGCTCTAAAGTATGTTTATGTCCGCCCCGCTCCTACTTCACATATATTGATATGATTCCAAATGCTCTAAAGTCTGTTTATGTCCGCCCCGCTCCTACTTCACAAATATTGATATGATTCCAAATGCTCTAAAGTCTGTTTATGTCCGCCCCGCTCCTACTTCACATATATTGATATGATTCCAAATGCTCTAAAGTCTGTTTATGTCCGCCCCGCTCCTACTTCACAAATATTGTTATGATTCCAAATTCTCTAAAGTCTGTTTATGTCCGCCCCGCTCCTACTTCACAAATATTGATATGATTCCAAATGCTCTAAAGTCTGTTTATGTCCGCCCCGCTCCTACTTCACAAATATTGATATGATTCCAAATGCTCTAAAGTCTGTTTATGTCCGCCCCGCTCCTACTTCACATATATTGATATGATTCCAAATGCTCTTAAGTCTGTTTATGTCCGCCCCGCTCCTACTTCACAAATATTGATATGATTCCAAATGCTCTAAAGTCTGTTTATGTCCGCCCCGCTCCTACTTCACAAATATTGATATGATTCCAAATGCTCTAAAGTCTGTTTATGTCCGCCCCGCTCCTACTTCACATATATTGATATGATTCCAAATGCTCTAAAGTCTGTTTATGTCCGCCCCGCTCCTACTTCACAAATATTGATATGATTCCAAATCTGTTTATGTCCGCCCCGCTCCTACTTCACATATATTGATATGATTCCAAATGCTCTAAAGTCTGTTTATGTCCGCCCCGCTCCTACTTCACATATATTGATATGATTCCAAATGCTCTAAAGTCTGTTTATGTCCGCCCCGCTCCTACTTCACAAATATTGATATGATTCCAAATGCTCTAAAGTCTGTTTATGTCCGCCCCGCTCCTACTTCACAAATATTGATATGATTCCAAATGCTCTAAAGTCTGTTTATGTCCGCCCCGCTCCTACTTCACATATATTGATATGATTCCAAATGCTCTAAAGTCTGTTTATGTCCGCCCCGCTCCTACTTCACATTTATTGATATGATTCCAAATGCTCTAAAGTCTGTTTATGTCCGCCCCGCTCCTACTTCACAAATATTGATATGATTCCAAATGCTCTAAAGTCTGTTTATGTCCGCCCCGCTCCTACTTCACAAATATTGATATGATTCCAAATGCTCTAGTCTGTTTATGTCCGCCCCGCTCCTACTTCACAAATATTGATATGATTCCAAATGCTCTAAAGTCTGTTTATGTCCGCCCCGCTCCTACTTCACAAATATTGATATGTTTCCAAATGCTCTAAAGTCTGTTTATGTCCGCCCCGCTCCTACTTCACATATATTGATATGATTCCAAATGCTCTAAAGTCTGTTTATGTCCGCCCCGCTCCTACTTCACATATATTGATATGATTCCAAATGCTCTAAAGTCTGTTTATGTCCGCCCCGCTCCTACTTCACATATATTGATATGATTCCAAATGCTCTAAAGTCTGTTTATGTCCGCCCCGCTCCTACTTCACAAATATTGATATGATTCCAAATGCTCTAAAGTCTGTTTATGTCCGCCCCGCTCCTACTTCACATATATTGATATGATTCCAAATGGTCTAAAGTCTGTCTATGTCCGCCCCGCTCCTACTTCACAAATATTGATATGATTCCAAATGCTCTAAAGTCTGTTTATGTCCGCCCCGCTCCTACTTCACAAATATTGATATGGTTCCAAATGCTCTAAAGTCTGTTTATGACCGCCCCGCTCCTACTTCACAAATATTGATATGATTCCAAATGCTCTAAAGTCTGTTTATGTCCGCCCCGCTCCTACTTCACAAATATTGATATGATTCCAAATGCTCTAAAGTCTGTTTATGTCCGCCCCGCTCCTACTTCACAAATATTGATATGATTCCAAATGCTCTAAAGTCTGTTTATGTCCGCCCCGCTCCTACTTCACAAATATTGATATGATTCCAAATGCTCTAAAGTCTGTTTATGTCCGCCCCGCTCCTACTTCACATATATTGATATGATTCCAAATGCTCTAAAGTCTGTTTATGTCCGCCCCGCTCCTACTTCACAAATATTGATATGATTCCAAATCTGTTTATGTCCGCCCCGCTCCTACTTCACATATATTGATATGATTCCAAATGCTCTAAAGTCTGTTTATGTCCGCCCCGCTCCTACTTCACATATATTGATATGATTCCAAATGCTCTAAAGTCTGTTTATGTCCGCCCCGCTCCTACTTCACAAATATTGATATGATTCCAAATGCTCTAAAGTCTGTTTATGTCCGCCCCGCTCCTACTTCACAAATATTGATATGATTCCAAATGCTCTAAAGTCTGTTTATGTCCGCCCCGCTCCTACTTCACATATATTGATATGATTCCAAATGCTCTAAAGTCTGTTTATGTCCGCCCCGCTCCTACTTCACAAATATTGATATGATTCCAAATGCTCGAAAGTCTGTTTATGTCCGCCCCGCTCCTACTTCACATATATTGATATGATTCCAAATGCTCTTAAGTCTGTTTATGTCCGCCCCGCTCCTACTTAACAAATATTGATATGATTCCAAATGCTCTAAAGTCTGTTTATGTCCGCCCCGCTCCTACTTCACAAATATTGATATGATTCCAAATGCTCTAAAGTCTGTTTATGTCCGCCCCGCTCCTACTTCACATATATTGATATGATTCCAAATGCTCTAAAGTCTGTTTATGTCCGCCCCGCTCCTACTTCACAAATATTGATATGATTCCAAATCTGTTTATGTCCGCCCCGCTCCTACTTCACATATATTGATATGATTCCAAATGCTCTAAAGTCTGTTTATGTCCGCCCCGCTCCTACTTCACATATATTGATATGATTCCAAATGCTCTAAAGTCTGTTATGTCCGCCCCGCTCCTACTTCACAAATATTGATATGATTCCAAATGCTCTAAAGTCTGTTTATGTCCGCCCCGCTCCTACTTCACAAATATTGATATGATTCCAAATGCTCTAAAGTCTGTTTATGTCCGCCCCGCTCCTACTTCACAAATATTGATATGATTCCAAATGCTCTAAAGTCTGTTTATGTCCGCCCCGCTCCTACTTCACTAATATTGATATGATTCCAAATGCTATAAAGTCTGTTTATGTTACCCATTTACAATATTACCCATTTCTTTAATATCACATTTTGATGCATCCAATTAAATTTTATTGAGAAATGGAATATCTCAAAGTGGTTTATCCTTAATCGACTACACCTATATATAACACCACATATATAAGTTACGACGGCAATCTTCGTCCACGCCGACGAGTGCTGACAAGTACCGAATGAAATCGAACCTATGACCATTTCAATAAAGACCTTGTTGCACTATACGTAAGGTACGATATGCAACGACAGGCGCTGTCGTGCTGTCCAGCTCATAGCGCCAGACAAGATGGCGGGCGGCGGAGCTGCCGGCGTCGCGCGCCAAATTTTGGCCAATGGGCGTCGAAGATTTTACCCGCGCATACGCGCTGCCTTATGATTAGTTAGCATGTTTTCACAAAATGCTTTCTGCGCAGGTACATCGTTGTAACTTATATTTGTGGTACTACTGTACATATATCCACGATTCGACCTTAACCTTGACGTGGGAGAACCTTCGAACTGACCTGAATAATCAGCCCGACACGCAGCCTCAGCATCTCCAGGAACAACTGAGGTTCCGTGCGTATGAACATGGCCAGGTAGACCAGCAGCTCTTGTGTCAGCATCGCCGTACTCTCGTCGTCACCGTAGGCCTGCGATAGAATAGAATATAATAAACTTTTATTCGTGCTGATCATACATGGACAGAGATCAACATATAAAATTCATAGTTCACACACTATAATAATACATATTATAAATGCGAAAGTACTATCTGTCCTTACCTTTTCACGCTTAAAAGTCCGCAGTAAGCTCGGCCGAATTTCACCTTCCCATACTAACGTAGTTACGCTCTCATTTTAAAACTACGTGTTGGATTGTGATGAAACTTTGCATGTACAATAACATGAGATATTTCATATGGTTCCAGTTTATAAAACAAAAGAAATACAACAAAAACAAGTTTTGAATGAAAACCTTAAATTCGCTGTATTTTTTACTAAGCTACATAAACTAATTACAGACCTGGATATACCTCATGTCATTGCACATGCAAAGTTTCGTTACAATCCAACACGTAGTTTTAAAATGAGAGCGTAACTACGTTTGTATGGAGAATCGAGCTTACTGCAGACTCTTAAATTTATGTTAAATCCTGTACACATTAAGATTAAAATTAGCATGAATATAGTTTAAGGTCTCGGGAAGGCCATAGGATAGTTTTTTTGGAAATCATCCCTTAAAGGGGTGAAAGGGAGGGCGGAAGTTGGTATGGAGACACTATACAGGGTGTCTGATTTAAATCGGTCAGTATGGGAAAGTCTGAAACTATAAGACATACGAAGATCTGTTCTTAGGAACCATGTCATCGATTTTAATAAGAAAAGAAACTGCATTCATACATTAAAAAAAACCTGTACTCAGCTCGGGAATCGAACCAGGTTGTTTTGAAAAAAAAACTTACACTATTTCTATTTAGATATCGATTGTGTAGGTCTTAAGCGGTAAATGGCTCTATGAAACACGATGTCTAAAATGAATAAAATGGTTTTCACATACTTTAATTTACTTTAGTAGCTGTTCGAAGTGACCACCGTTTTTTTTTCAATACAATATTCAACACGTTTAGGTACGTAAAATAAATTAGAAAATATGAAAACAATGCATTTTATTCATTTTAGACATCATGTTTCATAGAGCCATTTACTGCTTAAGACCTACACAATCGATATCTAAATAGAAATAGTGTTATTTTTTTTTTTTTTCATTACAACCGGGTTTGAGGTCCGAGCTGAGTACAGGTTTTTTTTTAATGTATGAATGCAGTTTTTCTTCTTATTAAAATTGATGACATGGTTCCTAAGAGCAGATCTTTTCAGACTTTCCCATACTGACCGATTTAAATGAGACAACCTGTATAAACGTAAAACACGCGGATGAAAGCTAGTAAGTACATAAGTGACATGAAACGCTTCCATCACAGCATGGTTCGGGCGTCACGGCCAGCGCTGGTATACCGATGGGGCCATCAGGTGATTCCGCGAGTAAAAAAAACACATATTTAGAAAAAAAAGAAAAAAGGGGCGAGCGAAAATAACATAACATAAAGAAACATACAATAAAACTATCAATCAAGGTCGATAGGAAATTGCGGGACTTAATCCGATTCGAAAATAATTGTGGACGAACAATAAGACAAACAATGCTTTAGAATTATCTCACGTGGAACGCGTTTCTTATATCTAATGGGGCTTCTAAACAGGCAACATTTTTACGGCAATGTATGGCCGGCAAGTATGTGCATCTTGCTCTAGCGTACAAAGTCAGCGTAAGACAGCAATAGTTGCCGGCCAGAAATTGCAGGAAAATGTGGCCCGTTTAGAAGCCCCATAATGTCTCCCAGTAGCACACCCATTGTTCCCAACAATAATACATCTTTATGTGTAACAGTGAGTTTATTTTCCCAATAAATGTAACACTCTTTGGGGGAGGCCTATGTCCAGCAGTGGACGTGTTTCGGCTGATATGATGATGATGAATGTGTCATGAATACGGTTAAACTCACGTATTAACAGAGCCGTTAGTCAAATCCGTTACATAAAAACGTTAACTTTATTAATCGTTAGTGTTATATTTTTGACAATTTAACGGAAGTTAATCCTTAACCGTTAACTCGTGGTAAAAGCTGAATTAGGTTATTTTACTAGACCATAGTATTACATTGTCACCCGCCTTACATAAATTACAAAATTTCAGCTCGATTGGACTTTAGGAAGTTGGTCAATATTTTACCCACACTGCCAAGTTATTATGAAGCTTGTACAAAGGACTTGTAACACCAATGGATGGAATGGATGTGTTGTGGACTACAATAATCAAAACCTTCAAAAGTATTACTATGTGGCGTCTGAAACGCCACATCTCCCCAGGCAGAAATATGCGCAGTCAGGGCAGTAAACATGTACAATCTTTACCATTCGTTCATTCCACTCAGAGCGAGTGGAATGAACGAATGGGCTAACATAAAAAGGCTCGCCTGAACTGGCTCACCCTCTCTTTTTCACGGGCGTTTCACTCAGAACATTTCTATCTTCATATGAAAAACACTCTTGAAAATAGTTATTACACAACTATAGAGATGGCAGTATTATCAATTTTCAAACGAACGTCAATCATGAATTTTTACTCTGTTTCAACACTTTCAACTTGACAGCAAAGTGACGTTTTGTATATTTTCGGTTTTTATTTCAATAATTATCGAGTGTATTATTTTAAAACCGAATGAAGAGATGTAATAATCATGGCTGCAGAACGAAAATGTTGTGTTACGAGTTGTGGGAAACAACGTTAGTAACTTTTTAGTTATTTTTATCACATTACCCTATTTGGCTGTAACTAAAGGCTCCATTCTGCATATGCGTTGGAATGCGATAAAGTATGTCTAGTTAAGTTATTTTGACTAGTAATATTGCCTTTTAACGGAATAAATATTTTGATTTTGATTTAAGCAGTAAGAACTAGCCTCTCTCCTCGTTCCCGTTCGCGTGGAACTCGTTTATATCGTAGCTCCATGCAAAACAAAAATTCATTCCCCATTTATCTCCTTAGGGGATGATTTCTGGGATAGAAACTATCCTATGTCCTTCTCCAGAACTCAAGCTATCTCTGTACCAAATTTCATCTAAATTGTTTCAGCGGTTACCTTAATATGTTACCTGGATAGGTAACAGACGTACAGAAGGACAGACAGACACACATTCGCATTTATAATATTAGTATGGATGGATGACCGGTTTAGTATGGATAGTATGGATGGATATAGATGTCTATCAAGAAAGTTCCACAGGAGAAAGGTTTTTTGAAATCGGATCGGATATCTTTATTATTATTATTCTCTTTATTTTAATTTCGTCTTAGACTAGGTTTTTACAATAATTATATCTAAAAAGTAAAATATAAAACTATACATACAAAACAAAAAATCATTATAAAAACCTAACCTAGGGTGCAGCCAGTAGCGAGGCGCGGCCTAAGCTACCGGCGGTCAGGGCGACAGAGACAGGAACCTCCTGACTATACGCGCAGTATCCAGGAGTACCGCCTCTTATTATTATTATTATTATGTATTTCTTTCCCGCTCACGGGACCTTTGGGAGGCGTGCGTGGAGCTAGGTACCTACAAAGTACCAACTGAGCCAACACGTAGAGGCCCTTTTGACAATTTAATGAAATGCAAGATGTACACCGAGCGGATGCTGTCCCTGCCCGTGTCATGGGACGCACACAGAGACAGCACCCGCTGGGGTGTATAGGGCCTATTGATGGTTGATGGAATCTAAATGAAACGGGTTATTTAAAATGATGGACTAGTGGCTGGGCTATTGGATGAAACATCGGACACCTGCCTAATACAACTGTCTCATTTTTTATCTCAGGCAGATGGTGACTCGCCAACTACTAGATGGGCCCCTATTAACCCTTATCTTGGCACGGTGAAAAAAATCTTTTATCTAAGTATTTTTTTGCATTTTTACAATAAAATTGTACTTTCAAATGTCACAAAAATATAAAAAAAAAAAAGTTTTCACATTTTTGGAATATTGTATGTATCATATTTGATACATTGCCAATGCTGCATCACTTTAAAGCAATGCTTTGTTTTATAATATCTTATAAGTATTCAATGAAATTAATTATAAAAAATTAAAATTTTGATATTTTATGCAAATTCATTTAAAATTGTAACATTCGTAAGTAAAATTTTAATTAATTCTCATTTTTTTCCTCATACATGATGCCATATTGGCTAAAGTGCATTAGAAAGTCGGTTATAAAATTAATCAAATTTAAAAAATACGAAAAAAAAATCAAGGTCAAAATTCCCAAAACTGTTAACTAAAGTAATTTGCAATTTGACTAGGTTTTATTTTATTTTTACTTTGGACAGTGCGCCTTATTGTGGACTCGCAACGCGGTTCATTTTCGGAAAGCGGGACTTGTACTCGATCAATCTAATTTTTGCAGTATTGTTGGATTTTTAGTATAGCAGTGTTGGCTTATTAGATATGAACCAAGCATTATTCTCACAATAACAAGCATTTGCAACCATAATATCATATATGCATGTAAGCTAGTGAGCTATACCTTGTTGTTGAGGTGTTGGCATTGTATTCAATGTGATACAACTTAACTTCTTTGACGGATTGGTAATGTATCAAATACAATACACAACATCTTTTCATGTTTTACGCAAAAAATAATGTAAAAAAGAACGATATATGTCCATCACATCCCATGCTAGTTTATAATAATTATGTTTTTTAGTCGGAGGATGTAAAGATTTAACCAAAATACCAAATAACAGCGGCAGAAAAATCATTCAGCGTTTTCTTATAATATTTTTGACCAATTATAACCATATTATTAGACATTTGGATGCTTTCAATTTTATTTTAAAAGTTATTGTTTTCTATTTTATTTCACTCTATTTATACAAATGTTTAATGAGGAAGTACGGTTGCAATATTTTTTTATTTCTTATGTTTCACGGGTGATACAATGCCAAGAAAAGGGTTAATAGCGACATTAAAAAATGGCCTAAGGGCAACACCGGTCAGAGAGCTGGGGGGTACTGAGGTGGCACTGGACTTTAAACATAGGTATAGCCAACTCGCCACTTAGGTGTCCACATCAACCCTCGAGCAACAGCTCTTGCGACTCCACTCTGGACGGCCAGTAAAGGCAAGCCAAAGGCAGGGGGCCTGTCCAACCATCCACCCGGTCGGCTCAACCTGACCACAGGACACCCCCAGGAGCACTCAGGTACGTAGGGTCGCTACTCCCTAACAGCCCGCCACAAGCTGCCTTACGTTGACTGATTGAACCAGAAGTCTGGTGGGCGATGGGGCCGTCACGTCCCTACGCCTTATTATTATTATTATCAGCGATTCCGGAGATTAGGTACCTTCTGATTACAAACATACAATCTCACAAACTTTTGTTCCTCTTACTTTTATTAGTATCCATATTAGCTTTTGTTTACGACTTCGTCTGCGTGGAAGTCGTTTATATTATATCGTAGCTACTTACAAACTTCCAGCCCCCATTTCACCACCATAGGGCATGAGTTTCGTGTGAAAAACTATCCTATGTCCTTCCCCGGGACTAAGGTACGTATCAGACAGATCGACATTTGGCATTTATAATTAGCGTTTATGAATAGTATGGATGCAGAGGCGCGTCTCCGGCGTACCGGAAGGCGCGGCGTGGGTAGGTTTGGCACTCTTTGGGGGAGGCCTATGTCCAGCAGTGAACGTTTTTCGGCTGATATGATGATAATGATGATGAGAGGAGTCTCTAGCCCATGTCGCGCCCCGGTGCAATCATTACCGTAGCGCCCTCTAGCACCCCCCCTAGCGCGCGCTAGTGCCCGAGTCAAGGCGAGTGGCGCCCTGTGAGTGTTGCTCGGCGCCCCCTAGGACTGTGAGCCCGGGTGCAACGCACCCCCTGCAGCACAGGTATAGGTAAAGCCGCCCCTGATGGATGACGCGCTGCCAGCGCGGCTGCGGCGGCGGCGTGCCCATTGCAAGGCACAGGTAAACCAGTGGGATATAAAAAGTTCAACAAACTGTATTCCAACTACGGAAAACTAACTGAAAAAAACTTTATATATTCATACAAAAGGTAACCTACTGTCACCCGGAGCATTTCGAATCGATTGATACCTCATTCATCAAAGTCGGTTCAGTAGCATACGCTACGGTGGAAAGCACATTAATACAAACAGATTGCTAAAATCATATCACATCCTTTCGGCTCTGTCGTAGTCGGGCAAAAAAAATGGTCTATTTTCATCCTGTAGTCCATATCGAATACACTGGTGAATACCTTAGTTTAGGTTCGTAGTAAGTACTATTACTTATTATCGGGATGGATACAAGGAGGATGATGATGGATAGGTAGGTTAGTGTTTTCAGCAATTAGACATACAAAGCTACCTCTCTCTCTCTCTCCCTATTGAAATATTAGTTTACTTTGATTTCCTGTAGTACCTATATATAATAAAGGTACATAGAGTATATACCTACATTATTTTATAGGTGAAGACAATGTAACCCTTCACAAGTTTCCAAACCTAAGGAAGGACCCGAATAGATTTCGGACATGGACATTTGCCATTGGCGGAAACATTTTGGTCCTAGATGACACATATGTGCATAATTACCGTCGAGTGTGTCACGTGCACTATGAAAAACAATACTGGCTCGGCAACAAAATGCTGAGTAATATTGCAGTGCCAATACTCCAGTTGAGAGGTTAGTATAACTGTTCTTGAGGTTATCATAGTAAGTACTTTGTCTTTCTTCACACTCTATCACGGACATGTCATCGTCATGGAAAGTTAATAGGTATCAATTAGAAAATGCGACCCACTTACAAAATTATCTTCCAATACTGTGATGTTGGTGTTATTAGTACAGTCGAGTTCTCCAATATATGTACACTTTTTTACCAACTCGAATGCGGCCGCTAACAATTAGTATGCAAACGCGTTCGATTAGGTAAAAAAGTGTACATATATTTATGAACTCGACTGTACATGGTAATTTATGGACACCATAACGTCAAGGAGATCACTGTTCACCACTATGTACCTACTTATACAATATTTACAAGTATTATACCTACATAATTATACATTTCTTATGTAACGAATCCCGTTACTAGGCCAGGCCAGGCAATCCGCTGCTAACCGCGGCTAGAGTGATTAGCAATTTAGCACCACCCGCCCCCACGGTGACATTAATTTGTGTAAGTACATGTTATTACTGTGTTTCCAAAAATATACTTAATTACTCTTTGTGTATAGTTTACAAGGAGGTCTTCGATTCGGATTAATGTTCCAGAGGTCCGAAGGGCGATCCTACTCGTACGCCGCGGACAATTCACTATTCTCGAGTATCTTACCAGGGCTGTTATTCGCTACGCGCTAATGCGGCTCACCCCGCTGGTCACCCGTCACGAAACTAGACCTCTACCTACGCTTAGTTAGAACGCATTGAGATGTCAAGATATATTTGTGGGTGAGCGTTGAGGTGAGCTTAAAACCAGTTACAGAATAGGGGGGCAGCGCAACCTGAGGCACAGTAAATATATTAGACTATAGCTTCTGCCCGCGACTCCGTCCGCGTGGTTCTCGTTAATATCGTAGCTCCATACAAACTTTCACCCCCCATTTTAGGGACGTGCGGAGTTAGAAAGAGACAAAAAGTAGGCTATGTCACTCTCTATCCCTTCAACTATCTCCACTTAAAAAATCTTGTAAATTCGTCGCTCCGTTTTGCCGTAAAAGACGGACAAACAAACACACACACTTTCGCATTTATAATATTAGTATGGATAGTGCCGTATCTCTCGCTCCATATCCAATGTTCTATGTTTGCGGTACCACCGACTACTTCGACTTGTACTTTAGTTGAACGAGCGAGCGAAGTGAACGAATCAGTGTCGCGTGTCTGCGTGAGTGCGTCACATGAGACGTTTGTAGGGATTTGTTGTACTGCTCTAAAGCTATTTATCCACTATCTAACAGTCTATTAACGCGTCCGAACGTCCAATGGCGGATTGCATACGAGACATAAGCATGAGAATAATCATATTTTTTTATCACAGCTATATTCTCCAGGAGAGGAGCATTTTAAAAGGCATAATCTCTTATGGTGAAGCGTCAACGTCCGGTATGTATTGATATAATATTAGTATTTATAATTATACATTATTACAGAGCTACGATAGCCTAGTGGTTCTGTCAAGCGGCGGTCGTGGGTTCGAATCCCGGCTCGTACCAATGAGTTTTTCGGAATTTATGCACGGTATATTTACAGTTAGCTTTTCGGTGAAGGAAAACATCGTGAGGAAACCGGTATAATCCCAATAAGGTATTATAGTTTTCCCTCTGGGTTGGAAGGTCAGATGGCAGTCGCTTTCGTAAAACTAGTGCCTATGCCAAATCTTGGGATAAGGTGTCAAAGCGGACCCCGGGCTCGTTTACGGGCATCACCGGGAATAACGCTAGGAGGATGATGATGATAATTATACATTATTAAAGCTATAGAGTATCACTACATATTATAAAACAAAGTCGCTTCCCGCTGTCTGTCTGTCCCTATGTATGCTTAGATCTAACTACGCAACGGATTTTGATGCGGTTTTTTAATAGATAGAGTGATTCAAGAGAAAGGTGTATGTATGCATACTATAGTAGAGAAACACTGATAATTTTAGAGGTTACTAATGTGATGTCGTAAATAGTCATTTTCTTGCGCTTACATTGCAAACGCTGGCTGAACCCTACGAGATAGATCAAAATAATGTACTACAGTATTGTATACCTTAAAAAGGTCTACACAAAAGTCCGCGATGGTATATGTCTCTCTTAGGGATAACCCACAATAACCATTTTTTAGGGTTCCGTAGTCAACAAGGAACCCTTATAGTTTCGCCATGTCCGTCTGTCTGTCTGTCTGTCTGTCTGTCAGTCTGTCCGTCTTCGGCTTAGCTCAGTAACCATTACAACTAGAAAACTGTAATTCAGCATGGGTATATAAATCAATCACGCCGACAAAACAGTACAATAAAATCTTATTTTTTTTTTTTGGGGTACCTCCCTTACACCTATGCGTTTAGCACAACTTGCTGCTCTGTCGCTTCCCGCGCGACTGAGCGTCTCTTATCTCACTTATCGCACGGTGCGGCAAATTAGAAAGAGGAGGGTAGATCTTTCTCATCTCGCGTCGCGGCGCGGCGTCAGTTGTGCTAGCCCCGCTAAAGATGGGATGTATTTTTTTTCTCGTTAAACCCATGATGTGGGGTATCGTTGGATAGCTCGTTCAAAAATATTATGGGTTTCCTAGAACCATTTTTCAAATCGGTGATTACTTTGCGAGATATTGGGTACCCCTGGGGATTTGAAAAAAATCGTGGTACATATAATGAATTTAAAAGGAAAACTATCACGGACAAGTAGGCATAAGTAGTTACCGAGTAATAGAGGACCAATTTAATGTGTACTTGGAAAGGCCGATTTTCGTACAAATTCTGCCGACGCAACCGCAACGCACGTCGATGTAACTAAGACAGACATGCAACTACGGAACCCTACCCTGCGCGTGGCCCGACACGCACTTGGCCGGTTTTATCCTTTACTTTTTACGAGAAATAATGGCTTATTTACGAAGCGATTTTAAGCAATACAGCATTAATCCTTATCCAATTAAGTACCTTAAATACATTTTGCATTTAATCAATATGGCCCTTGGCTGTATGCAATTAAAATTAATATTTTCGAAGATATTACAGATTTGCACCCGTGCGAAGCCTGGGCGGGTCGCTAGTATATATTGTTTTAAAGGTGACGACAATGTTACCCTGCACAAGTTTCCAAGCTCAAGGAAGGATCCGAACAGATTTCGAACATAGACATTTGCCAATGGGGGAAGCATTTTGGTCCTTGAACATAATGTGAACAATTATACCGTCGTCTCTGTCACCTGCACTTTGGAAAACAGGCAGGCAAATTCTGAGTAATATTGCAGTGCCAACACTTCAGTTAAAAGGTTAGTAACAAACCTGTACCTGTTCTTAATACTTTGTCTTTTTTCACACTTTGTGACGGACATGTCATCGTCCATCGATTATCGAACAAGCGAGAGCGAACGAAGTTCAGGCTTGGCCTATGCTTCAGTTTGGGCCAAAATTCCAATTTCAGGATGTCCCGCTGTCCGGCTGTTCTCGTCAACAGGGGGGCTAGCACAACTGACGCCGCGCCGCGACGCGAGTCGAGAAAGATCTACCCTCCTTTTTCTAACTTGCACGGTGCGAGTGAGTAGGGAGACGCTCAATCGCGCGCGAAGCGACTGAGCAGCAAGTTGGGCTAGACGTACTGGTCACATTTCTGAACCGATTCTCGTGAAATTTTGGAAGCGAGTTCATTTTTTTTTTGCCGATTCATTTGAAGACATAAAAAACTTAATTAAGACAGGCTCGCAAGTTCTACAACTCAAAGAACTGCACGGCTAGCACGCGACGGCGCGCGAGCTCTCTCGATTTTTCTTGCACTATCCGTCTCTCACTTATTAGAACAAGAGGTATAGTGCGATAAAAATCGAGAGTATGTCGCGGCCGTCGTGTGCTAGACGTGCTGTGAGATTGTAGCAGTTAACACAAACAAACTTACATATGTTATGGATTCAATAAAAAGCTTACATGTGTTTTGGTACTCGCTTCACTACTGTAAACCAAAACGTAAAAGTAAGTTAAGTAAATAAAAACAAAAAACTATTATAACACAACTTAACACAGGGGCACATCTTTTTGGTATTTGCCCCGGGCGCCAAGTAGGTATTTACTTAGGTGCCCTTCGTACGCCCCTGCATGGGTACCCTGCCCCCCTGCCCTGCTGCAGGTGCCCTGTTAATCAAAACTTACAAGTCTACACGTTGACCACATTTTAAAAAGATAATCGATTTAAAAATTGATATTTAAAATACTGAGCCCGACACTCGTTAACTTGTAATACGGAATGGAGGGTCGCCGGGCACTCTAAGGTTTTTGCATGATTTTTTACAAGTAGTAACTTACAAAGATTTCTTTGATAAACAAGACCACGAATATACTTGTAAAAATATACTTGTGAAATTAAAAACGTCATTTGTTACTTGTAGTCTACAACTGCAGTTTTGATGAGATATTTGTAATAATGAACAATTTTACAGGCAAAATGCTTGTAATACAGGGGGGATTTGTTAACAGAGAACCTTCTGTACGTAGTACTATTATTTATTCTGTAGTTTGAATACTCGTAGCCCCGTGTCACAGAATAAAGACAGAAATGTATAAATATATCGCGTGGTCCCTTGTTGGAGAAATTTACAGACATAGCAATTATTCTTTTGTAAATTATTCATATTCTTAGAAGAACACCCTTATACTAGGTTATCAATATATTCTCATGCAAAGCTTTGATTTTCAGGTTCGAGCTTAAGTAAGTTCCGCTTTTTTGCAAGCCACCGAAAAAAACAATCACCCCCAGTTCTCACCAGTTGCAAAAGCAGGTACGGTATCCGCAGTCTGTTGCCAAGGTTCCCTCCGAATCGCTACACTTAAGTGGCAGTGAACCGGGCACATTACACGTCCTCCTGAGGTTGGGACTTTGAATATCTATTATATTCTTCCTATCCATAACTATTATATTCAGAGCAATGACGCGTAATTCAATGTCGGAGAGGCAACCGGATGGCTCGCGGTATTTGAGCTCCCGAAGTGATTCTGCCGTCCTAAGCAAAAAGGACGCATCTGACTATGAGATTCGTAGTCAGATGCGTCCTTTATGCTTAGGTACAGGCAACCGCTTGAAATTTGGCATGCTTGTTCTTCATCACAAACAGACCCTGGAAAAAAAATGCCATCCTTCCCGGCCCGGTGTGTGATGAAGAACAAGCGTGCCAAATTTCAAGCGGTTGCCTGCCAATTTTTGAAGTGAAAACTTCTTTAGCGGCGCTGAGCACTTTTTGGGATGGGGAAAAATTGTTAAATACGCGACAGAGTTTTGTGACGTCAGATGTGAAGGAGGTCACTTTTTGCTGCTAGCCGATTCAACTTCATTCAAAACTGAACGCTATTCGTAAGAGTATAAAGCCGTTAAACACTTTTTGCAATAGCATATTCTGCAAATAAATTTGTAATAATACCAACGCGTCCTTCACTGTTTTGCTATTGAGAAAATTCGAATAGTTCGAATTTGGGCATTATTCCTAAAGAGATAAAGCTTAGAAAAATATTTACCAACGGCAAAAACAAATTGATATTTTGGTCGCCACCGCCGTCTGCTGAGCAAATTCGAATAGTTCGAATTTAGACGTTATTCCTAAAGAGATAAAGCTTTGAAAAATATTTGGCAATGGCAAAAACAAATTGGTATTGTGTTTGCCGCCGCCCGGAGCCGGCGGCCCGTCGCACCCAACGCGCCCGCGGGCCGTCCGCCTAAATAATTGATAATTGTTTATAAATTTGCGTCAAATTCATTTTTAGGGTGACACCGTAAGATGTCACGTGACCTGATCGAAAAACTGCTACAATTATTGAGTTTTCACTTCTGCCGGCACTCCCGGAGTGCAACCCGGTCTTTTTTATTTTTTTTCTTCGCTTGCTTACTCGGCTCCGGTCGCACTCGGAGGGATGGCATAACAATTTCATTATATAAACAGCGTATACACACGCTACCGCGTTTCATCCGGTTGCCTCGCGATATTATTTTTTTTACCACCCCCCTCTTATTTCCGAACCAGTCACAGTTGGCTCATTTCGGGTTGCACAGGGCGGTTCCACATCACTTCGGGAGCTCAAATACCGCGAGCCATCCGGTTGCCTTTCCAACGTTGAATTACGCGTCATTGCTTTAACTATTACTAAGGTCAAGCTTGGTATCATTTTCGTATAATTCAGGGATGACGCATTCATTTATGTGTATGTTTCACTTTTTAACTTTCTACCAAAAAACTACAATACAAATACAAGAAATGTAAGAAAATTATCACAAAAAATGTTGTTCATTACAAGCTTTTATTTACTTTCACCTGTCCCGTTGTCTGTCTGTCTGTAATCAAATCTTGCAAGTTAAATTTGCCACACTTCCCGGTGACCGATTGAGCTGAAATTTTGGGTATAAGTATAGTTTGGATGACAATTCAATATTATATGGTACCATCAAGCTGATCTGATGATGGAGACAGAAGGTGGCCATGGGAATTTAGTACTTAACCGACGTAACCCCGTTGAGTTTAGGCTCATTCATTAGAATCGTTTCAGTGAGCTAATAAAATAAAAGCTTGTACCAAAAATGTTTTTTTTGACAGAAACTTGTTTATCTATTATGATCGTACAATAGCGTTTTCATGAAATGCAATTTATCGGTCATACTCATTATTTATGAAGTATCACTATCATTGGAATCGGTAGGTACGTCTTAAATAATGACGGGTTAAAAAAAACCATCGCGCGAAGCAACAGATTTCTACGTCGTGGCGGTTGTGTGCGATGTGGTATATGTATAAGGTTTTAAAAACATTCCATGTAAAATGGCCAAGTCTCAAAATTTTATTTAGCAAGCAAATAAAGATTAGGTAAATAAGAATGCCTGAGACTTGGCTCTACGAAATATCTCACAATTTTTTGAAGTTTCGAGACTTGGCCTCTTTTTACATTGAATGTTTTTTTATGGGATCTCACTTCCAAAGGTAGGTAGGTAGGTTATTGTGTTATCAATCCATACAAATTATGAATGCACTCCCATTCTTGCTTTTTAATTTTTTGTCCCATTCAATGTAACTTTGTAATCGCATATATTTATATGGGATTATTTTTGCAGTTGGTGTATCTAGAAAACTGGACCGACATTGCATAATATTTTAGTTTTTTCTTGATTTATACACTAAATACTAATACGGGTGTAGACTCGAAAATTATTATTACTCCAAAAGAAAGAAGGCAAAGAAAAAATGCCTAGTTACGAAAATCCCATTCAGATATCTCAAAGAATTGCGAAGCTACAACCGTTTTAATATTGCTTGTTAGAGAGAGAAAACGCAAACGGTGTGTGACGTCACATTATAGGATGCTGCCGGGGCGCCGCGTCGAGGCCGTCGACGGCCCCGCCGAACACGATGCAGCGCGGCACGTTGCCGTCTTCTGTGACGTCACATTCTTCCAGCGTCATCGTTTCAAATGAAGTTGCGTTTTGCGAAAAAGGGACAGAACATACCCCTTCTTAAAACGTTGGACACTTATAACTTCGTGATTACTTAACCTTTTGCGTTGACTTTTTCTCCATTTTAGTGTCTACGCCCCTATTGTATCTAAAAGAAGATGGACACAGAAGAGGAGGAGAGGACCAGCGGTGAAGGATCCAAAGGCACCAGCGGCGCGTCGTCGTACGACACCTCTACGTCGCAAGATACTCATACTTGGAGCCATGGTACCAACACCGCGGAGCAGACGGCATCGTTGAGCACGCCGGTATGTTCGAGCGACACGGATCATAGTCTTCCGCTAGACTATGAATTAGGCGATTTTAACACGGGTGCAGGCGCGCGCGGGAATCCCGTTCCAATTAACGGTCATAATTTAGGCGCGATTAATTTAGAAGACGCAAATTAGCAGGCACGGCGCCCTCACGCGACAAATCCGTAGGCACGAACGGGTTAGGCGAGAATTTAGTAGGCGTCACTACAGATAACACGATCGTAGGCATCGTAGCCGAACAGGTTAATGCGACTACAAAGGGTCCGACGCCCCAAGCAGTCGCCATCGCGAATACAAGGGGGACGGTCACCTCTCGCGACAAAGCCGTAGGCGCGAGAACGTTAGGCGTAAATTTAGTAGGCGTCACTACAGATATCGCGATCGTCGCCGAACAGTTTAACTTGGGTCCCAATCTAGGCGACCTAGGCACGATGCGCGGTGTAATTAACGCGGGCGCCGCGATCGGTGTAGATTGTTGAAGGCGGTAAACAACACCCCTGCGCATCCCTAACTCGTCTAGGATGGGAAGGTACTCCACGGAGTGAATGAGAGACCTCGCAGGTTGTACGGGTCGGTCAATCACATTAAGGCTACGTACGACAGTCAAGACCCAGCTCTGGCCTTGATACGCGAACATTTTAGTATAGAATCACTAGGTATCGAGACGCGCAAGCGAACTAATGACCAGTGATCGGTTTTTTGGATTCGACATGGGGTGAACGACCTCAATCATTATGTTAGTATGGATATGCCCCGGGAATCCGGGCTTTATGTTGTTAGAAAAGGCAAAAAAATACAATGTGATTATTTTATTACACTTTAAAACATTTAAGTAGCTGATAGACGAGTACTTATATACTCTCCGTTCTTTTGTCTAAATCGAACAAATGAGCACAAGTGTTTACGCTCATTTGCTGCCTCCAAAGCGGCACATTTTGTACCGTTTGGATAAAAGTTCAGCGAGTAAGTACGCGTGTCTATCAGCTAATATATGGTTACTACGGGTTAATTGTTTGAATAAATGAATTCGTTATCAACAGAGATCGGTCTAGTACTCCCCGAGAATATTCCAATCATACGCGAATAAAAACTTCAATTAGAGTAAGCCACAGTTGTCGTAAAAGATAATCTCAGAAACAAGTCGATGAAATGAAAATTTAACCATAAATCATAGTGTGCGAACTTAACGTGGATACTTATTTATTGGATCGCCTTTGAGCTATAAGATCTATGTATTTGCACTTATACGATAACCTGTGACCTAATATTATAGCATAAATTATACAGCTAATACCTAGTTATTTATGCAATCCTTAGAAGCAAATAATTAGAACTGAAATCCAAAGAAAATAATGAAATGTCAATATCAAGATTTTGAAGTATTTTTTCCATCATGACAGATATATAAGCTAATACTTTGTGGAGGTTTTAATAATATTTTGCTTAATAGAACTTTTGGTCTCAACTGGTTGCCATGTAAAAGTAAAAAATTCCTTAGAGATAATTTGAATTGTTTTATATTTGTACGCTTTGTTCGGTATCGCGGGAAACTGTCGTATCTATATTAACTTTTCTACTTGACATCCCGCGAGGGAGAATCCAAATAACCGATCACTGCTAATGACCCTGAGGATACAGAGCTGTACAAATATTATAAAATACGTGCAAACGTTTAACCGGACAGGACAGGTATGAGGCAGGATTGTTGTGGAAAACGGACAACGAAACGTTACCCGAAAATAGCACGCGCTGAAACGGTTATATTCGTTAGAGAAAAGAAGAGATAGCGAATCTGCTCTTAAGACCGAATAAAATAGGCAAATGAACGACTTTTTAAACCAAGGTTTCGCCGAGAAAGTCGACACGATCCCGGACTCGCCACGCGTTTTCTATTTGCCACACTTCCCGGTATTTCATAAGAAACAAGTTTCTGTCAAAAAATTCATTTTTGGTACAAGCTTTTATTGCCGACTGTACTTTTCTGTAGGTATACCATCATCAACTACTCATTGAGACGATTCTTACGAGCCCAAACTCAACGGGGTTAATTACGTCGGTTAAATACTGAATTCCCATGGCCACCTTCTGTCTCCATCATCAGATCAGCTCGATGGTACCATAATATTGAATTGTCATCCAAACTATACTTATACCCAAAATTTCAGCTCAATAGGTCACCGAGAAGTGGGTCAAATTTAACTTGCAAGATTTGATTACAGACAGACAGACAACGGGACAGGTGAAAGTAAATAAAAGCTTGTATGAACATTTTTTGTGATAATTTTCTTACATTTCTTGTATTTGTATTGTAGTTTTTTGGTAGAAAGTTAAAAAGTGAAACATATACATAAGGTGAAAGTAAATAAAAGCTTGTAAAAAGGTAATAAGTTTCTGTCAAAAATTTCATTTTGGGTACAAGCTTTTATCACCGACTGTACTTTTCTGTATACCGTCATGAACTACTCATTAAGACGATTCTAACGAGCCCAAACTCGATGGGGTTATGTGGTTTTATTACGGAGTTCCTATGGCCACCTTCCAGCTCCATCATCAGATCAGCTCCACGTCATCATAATATTGCATTGTCACGCGATTTATATATACATGCATGCAAAATTTCAGCTCAATTGGAAACCGGGAAGTGGATCAAATTTAAGTTGCAAGATTTGATTACAGACAGACCGACAGACAACGGGACAGTTGAAAGTAAATAAAAGCTTGTAAAATGAGATTAGTTCACGATGCAGCATGTCGTACGACGCCATTCTTTTGGGACCTGCGGCGCTACCACGAACTTCGAAAGTCGAAGTTCGGGTATTTCCATCTCTATCGCACTCCCTTACTCGAGTGACAGGGATGCATGTATTACGAACTTCGACTTTCGAAGTTCGTGGTAGCGCCGCTGACCTGATCTAATCGTTGTTCGGAGTTCCTATACGATTTCGAGAGGACAAAGAACATCTCAGACATCAAATAAATGTTTACACAAATAAAGATGATGGAAAAAGATCGCGATAGATTACGATTTTTATAGCGCGGGGACGATAGAGATTCACCTCCACAGACGTACAGGATGACATCGTTAATCTTCGGTAGCGCTGCCAGTCCAGCAACGGCATACGTTAAGAATAAAAACGCTAACGACTATCGCGACACATTACCCCGAAATAGCTAGACTCGCGGAAAGGAACTTTTATGTAGGTACACGGTACACACGACGTTCTAGGCGCATTCGACGCAGTAGAGCAAGCGCAAAGAACGATTAGCGATGGATAAAGTATTTAAAAAAGCTTCGTTCGCACTGTGTGGATGGGCGCCTAACGAACCCGCTGTTTTAAATAACTTCCATCAGGGCTTCCATCAGGCATGTCAGATCAGGAACGTACTTTAGGACTCTTATGGAATCACCATACGGATAGCTTAGGTTTTAACCTGAACTTACAGAATACACCCTCAGACGTAGTAAAAGGGCTCAAAGTACCTACTAAGCGACAAGTCACTAGCGCAGTATTTAGCGTTTTATATATTTATAATATATTTATGGAGAGCATCTTGCGAACGATACCCGATCACCTAAATAGAGCATGGCGCGAATGGATAGATAGCCTTGACTTGTTACAAAACCTAGCTGTACCTAGATCCAAGGACGCTGACGATCTTCTTGTGAATCCATGCTATTTTAATTTTATGAAATGACACGTGAATTTTCAAAATGAAATAAAATAATCTAATCTAATCTTATCAAGGGACCGATTTATTTACAAGAGTTTACCGACGCAAGTGAAAAGGCGTACGCCGCCGCCGCGGCCGTATACCTACATAGTAACAATCGATTCCGAGAGCAATAGATCATTACATCTGGTCAGCAGCAAAGCTAGGGTAAGGGCCTGTATTTTCTTTGATTAGTGCGAGTCCATACAAAAACTACTCGCACTCGCAGCAAATATATGAACTCGCACTAATTACTAATCAAAGTGAATGCAGGCCATGCCATAACACTTCTAAATGTATCTCTGTTCCTCGCTTAGAGCTACAAGCTACGATACTTGGTTGTAGGACTTGTAGGTTACCCGACTCAGTGAAACGTGAAACTGACTATGATATCCATCAAACCCACTATTGGACCGAAAAGATAAACAATAATAATATACAGCTTTTAAGTTTCATACAACGAATTGCAATTGCTAAAACAGCATTCGACAACAAATTTTATTATTTAATTATTACTTATTTCGTCAAGTTAGCAAGATGTTGTCAGATTTAAATACGTACCTACCTATATAAAACGGTGTGCGATCAATCAATGAAATTACGTTGAATTTATATAAAACGTCATTGTGTGCGTTACGCATAGACAAACGTCGTTTCGCGCCACATTGTCAGTGGCGTACCCCTGCACGTCTATCATGCGACGGCCGCGACATACTCTCGATTTTTCTCGCACTATATGTCTTGTTCTAAGTGTTCTAATATGAAAGAGAGAGAGAAAAATCGCATGATAGCCGTGCAGGTTTGAGCCAAGAAACAAAAGTGCAGACTGGTCATATAGGCCTGCCCCGGCATCTCGTGAATACTCTCTTAACAATGCATTTTGTTTTCAGATTTCAACTTGACATCGCGAAAAAAAGCTTCCCAGACTTCCCAGACAACCCAAAATCTCAAAGAAGCTGGGATCGTCCCATTTAAAGTGATTTGACGTACAAATTTATTTTGAGCCGCAGTACACGTATAGATAGCACAAGACTTTTGAGGATTGGATCCCTCTCCAAATACAGGTACCTTCCTGGATCTGACCTCCCTCGACTGCAGAAGACTGGCCTGCGGCTCAGGGTCACAATACGCACCTCACACATATTTCCATGTGCCACGGAGGTGAACTGGGTCACCATGGACTATGTTGCCAAAAAAGTGCTAGCCGCTTTTCAATGCGACACAATTATATAATCCGCCGGTCCGTTGCCACCATCAATGTGCCTGATCTTCTTGAGCTGACTGGTATTGTCAGAGATGATGGCAAAAAATATGATGGTGTGTCTTTGCCCCTTGGAGTTTATGACGGATGCAAGCACTTCTGACAGATTACATCTAAAAGAACTTATAAAATCTGAAACATAGTAACTAAATATGAGACAAAGAGTGAAACTTTGTACCCTTCGGCGTTGGTCCATGGGGTTCCAGTGCACATACGTTATTTGGGGAAATCTCGCGAACTTAATTTAGTTAATGAATGTTTGTTATCTACTTATACACTTTAGAAAGTAAAAACTGTTTTTTTATACATATTTAGGATAATTTTTTGTTGAATATGTTTTATTAATAGCAGCTAGACTGTATTAATGTTATAATTCATTAGGTAATGTTAATATTCTTATGCCCACGAAAAAGTGTTACATAAGAATGTCTCTGCAGATGAGATTTATTTTTGTTGCTAGTTTGGGCCATTCTACTATTAAATGAACATAAAGATTTGAAATCTTAAGTCGTGACTAAATTGTATAATCTTAAATATTACCTTTTATATTATTATAAGGTAAGTATGACATTAAATACATATAAACAATGTTCGAAATAAGCACACTAGAATTAATGATATATTTCCAAATGGCCAACATAGATTCGTTAGGTAAAGCAGTGGTAATTTTCTATGACGAGATGAGAGACGGTAACGCTTAGATACTAATTATGATGTTTTTCATGTTTAAAGTACCTAGGTAAGTATATTTTATACGATTCTTAATCAATACTTATAGAATATAAATGAGTAGCTGTTAAAAGATAAGGCGATCTCTAAGAATATATTAAATATAAAAATAATTTATTCAATATTTAGGCGTCCCGTTTGGGTACGTACCTACTTAAATAAAATCATGACCCTTTTTCTTTTCTAATATTTTTTTCTCCAATAAATAATTAACAATTTTATGAATGGCTTTCCTTTATAACGATTATGTATGTGATTTTATCATGCCCAAACGCAAAAAAATGTGTAAAATTCCAATTCCTGTCATGAGTTCAGTATATAAGTATTACATTTATTCATGACTTAGAATACTAGCGTTATTTGTTCTTTTATCGTTATTGTGATACTATCTATATACCTACATATTGGATACATGGTCGGATTGCAATAAAATTGTACATAGTTTAAGGCCTTAATTTAATGTGCGCTTTATTTATTTCCATCGTTTAACGACAACTTTCGTCAATTGTGTACAATTTTTTTGCAATCCATTCATATACCGATTATACAAGCGCAGCTATGCGTACCCATATATCTATTAAGGCCGCTATAGACATGGATACATTTAGCCATGTCTAAAGCCCGCTTTACGCTCTTAGTTCGCGCATTTCTATATAGATGTCGCTATAAGGTAACGACGACTGACTACTCTATCTCAGTATATATATAGTACTCTTTGCTCTTTTTCTTCTGCCTCCTACCAGCCAGCGCACAGTACTCTAAATGTAAGAACGAACAATAAATACCTATTATCTAGATATTCACTGGTTTCACCTCAAGTCACAACACCCCGACACCCATACAACCAAATTGGTGACCCCGACGCGCGGCGTGCTTGGAAACACGCCGTCTCCGACGCATGGCAACAAGGCTGCGTCGTGGAGTCCCGTCCTCGCTTGGAGGCGCCCCATCTTTCGCTACGCTCAGGCGGGCTATCAAGAGCCGCCGAGCGCGCATCATACTCGTACTTCGCCTGCGAAAACGCGAGTTGCACGTGGTTTTCGCCTTTTACGCGCACGTATGCGATGTGCACGTGGGTCGTGTGTGCAGCGAACAATCTTTACCGGGTGCACGGGACTTAGCAACACGTGGTGTTGGTGTTTGTGATACGCATGGTGCATCAGATTTACATAAAATCTGCATTCTACATAAGTTACAAGTTGTAACTAGCATCCATTTTGTTTCGACGTGGTCAGCGCAACGTGCTTCGATCTTCGATTCGACCAACGTGCTTCGATTTACGACCAACGTGGTTCGGGGGACGTATTCGAACGCACCGCAGCGACGTCACTGTCACGAGAAAATATTGCATAATTTTATGGACGTTAAGTCGTTTTAGTGAATATTTCTGGTTTTTTTTTCATTGTTATATCTGATCCGTGATAATTGTAAATTGTTACCCTCTGCCGAGTGCGTACATAATGTCCAAAATGGAGGAGCTAGAGCAACAGGTACAACAGTTACACGAACAAAATGCGTTGCTGGCTCACGCGAACGAGGAGCTGAGAGCGCTGGCGGGGCCCGCGCAAGCTCCCCAAATGGCTGCCCATGGCATCCGTCCTCATTTAGCCCCTTTCTGGTCAGACCGGCCGGCGGCGTGGTTTGCACATATTGAATCTAATTTTGCCCTCGCGCACATTACGGCTGATGACACTAAGTACAATTATGTGGTCAGCCAAATGGACGCGCGATTGTCTAGGGAAATGGAGGATCTGGTAGTCAACCCTCCGCCCAAAGGCGAAAGATACTCTTTTATTAAGACCCAAATGATTACTAGATTCTCCACATCCGAATCCCAGAAGGTCCGACAGCTACTCTCCGGGGAGGAATTAGGGGACAGGAAACCCACACAGTTCCTCCGCCACCTGCGGTCACTGGCGGGGAACACCATCAAAGATGACGCTGTTCTAAGGGAGCTATGGTTCCAGCGCTTACCCCACAGCGTCCAGGGTATACTAGCAGCCCAGAGCGACCTCGACCTGGACAAGGTCGCCGAGCTGGCGGACAGGATCTTAGAGGTAAGTCCGGTGCACAATTCTATAGCTGCATTAGGCATCCCTGGAACTACCCCAGCAGATCCTAACTGGAGTACCATATATGCCAGATTAGAAAAACTGTCCCTGCAGGTGGCTTCTTTAACAGCAGACAGATCAAGGGGAAGGGCTCGCTCGAGGTCCAAATCCATGCCAAGACCAAGAGAGAATAGCATTGGAAGGTTGTGCTGGTATCACCATTGTTTCAAAACAAAGGCTAACAAGTGCGTACCTCCTTGCAGCTGGTCGGGAAACTCGCCAGACGGCCAGTAGTGGCGGCAACTGACCGTCAATCTAGTAGCAGCCGTCTTTTTGTTACCGATAAAGAGACAAAATACACTTTTCTTCTCGATACCGGCTCAGACCTCTGCTGTTTCCCTCGCAAACTCATGTCTAATAAAATTCAAGCAGTTGATTACAACCTGTGTGCAGCGAACGGGTCTAGCATAAAAACTTATGGCTGCAGGAAATTTAATTTAAATTTTGGTCTCCGCCGTGAATTTATCTGGAATTTCATCATTGCTGATGTTGAAACACCAATAATAGGAGCAGATTTTTTGGCTTACTTTAACTTGCTACCAGACTGTCGCAACAAAGTCCTGCGCTGTGGTGTCACAGGTTTAACATCTGGGGCCACAGTCGCAACCTGTGGACAATTGAGTATTAAAGCCATAGATATTACTCCCAATAACACAATTCTTTCTGAATTTCCAGAGATAACTCGGCCTCCCGGCATGCAGCGAGAGGTGAAGCACAACACCGTGCATCACATCAAGACAACCGACGGCCCGCCAGTCGTGTCTCGGCCGCGGCGTCTCGCGCCCGACAAACTGCGTGCTGCACAGAAGGAGTTTGCTGAGATGGTGCGAGTCGGGACAGCGCGGCCCTCCAAGAGTCCTTGGGCTTCGCCTCTCCACCTCGCGCCCAAAAAGGATTCAACATGGAGACCCTGCGGTGACTATAGGGCACTTAATGCCCGCACAGTTCCGGACAGATATCCAGTGCGTCATATAGGGGACTTCAGCCATAACCTGGCTGGCTCCACTATATTTAGCACTATCGATCTTGTCAAAGCATATCAACAGATTCGAGTGGAACCCGCTGATGTCTGCAAGACTGCGATTACGACCCCGTTTGGCCTCTTCGAGCTACCGTACATGGGATTTGGGCTCCGGAATGCAGGGCAAACATTTCAGCGGTTCATCGATGAAATAGTAAGAGGTATGGATTTTTGTTTTCCATATGTAGACGATATCCTAGTTTTCTCTCGGGATGCTGAAGAGCATGATGCTCACCTTCGTACACTATTCAGGAGATTGGCTGACTATGGTATGGTCGTGAACCCATCTAAGTGTGTACTGAATGCTACAGAAGTTATCTTTCTCGGCTATCATGTTTCCAAGAGTGGTTTGAAACCTCCGGCAGACAAAATATCTGCTCTTCAGGATTTTCCTTTGCCCAAAACCGCTCAAGGCCTGAGAAGATTTCTTGCCATGATAAATTATTATAGGCAATTCCTACCTCGTGCCGCGGAGACACAAGCTCCACTGATTGATTTCCTCACAGCCACAAAGCTGAAGGGGGCGAAGCCGATGCCGTGGACCCCTGAACTAGAAAGCGCTTTCCACGCCTGTAAAGACAGCTTATTACAGGTAACTCAGCTGGCACATCCAGTGTCCGGTGCCCCCTTAGCGTTATTCACAGATGCTTCGGGCACCCAGGTGGGTGCAGCTTTAGAACAGCAGACTGACCGGGGTTGGCAACCAATAGCTTTCTTCAGTAAGAAGCTCACCCCGGCTCAGGCCATTTGGCCTGCTTATTATAGAGAGTTACTGGCAGTCTATACAGCGGTACAACATTTCCGGCATATATTGGAGGCCCAACACGCCACGATATATACGGATCACAAACCCCTGCTGTATGCTTTTCAGCAAAGAAGAGAGAAGTTGCCGCCCTCTCAACTAAATCAACTAACATTTATATCCCAATTCACAACTGATATCAGGCATGTCAAGGGGGAGGCCAATGTTGTAGCGGACACCATGTCTCGCATTGAAACTATTTCTCTCTCTGATGATTATACCAGCCTGGCCCAAGCTCAACAGATGGACGATGAGTTGAAGGTAGTCTTGAACAAGTCATCTTTAAAACTAATACCTACTCTAATTCCAGGGACAGACATCACTATCCAGTGCGACGTATCAACCGGCAAGCCGAGACCGTACCTGCCACCGCAGCACCGCCGACCTGCGTTCGAGCGCCTGCACGGCCTGAGTCACCCCGGCGCACGCGCAACTGCACGCCTCGTTGCCGCACGCTACGTGTGGCCTGGTGTCAATAAGGACTGCCGCACATGGGCCCGTGAGTGCCTTCCGTGCCAAAAGAGTAAGGTAACCCGTCATGTATCTACCCCGCTTGGTGATTTTGTCACTCCTACTGCGAGATTTAAACATGTTCACGTGGATATCATTGGGCCTATGCCAATGTCGAACGGTTACTCTTATTGTCTGACGGCAATCGACCGATATTCACGATGGCCTGAGGCATGGCCCATGATGTCCATCACCGCTGAGGAGGTGGCAGATCGGTTCGTGGACGGCTGGATCGCCCGTTTTGGTGTGCCCGCCACTGTCACGACAGATAGAGGCCGACAATTTGAATCCGTTTTATTTAACAGACTAATGGACCTGGGCACATCCAAGCGTGTGCGAACCACGAGCTATCATCCTCAGGCTAATGGTTTGATTGAACGCCTGCATCGCCAGCTGAAGGCGGCTCTAATGTGCCATATTGACAGCTGGCATAGCGCGCTCCCCATGGTGCTCTTGGGTATCCGATCTGCACTTAAGGAGGACCTGAATTGCTCAGTCGCAGAACTCGTATACGGGGAACCACTGCGCCTACCTGGAGAATTCCTTGTAGCCGGCTCGAACTTTTCCTACGAGACCGACGACGTAGTTGCACAACTACGGGCTAGGATGGCCGATTTACGCCCTACTCCAGCTTCCCGTCATACGCAGCCCAAGTCATTTGTATTTAAAGATTTAGCAACAACATCACACGTTTTTCTTCGTGACGATACGGTCCGCCGATCGTTACAACCACCCTACACGGGCCCCTACCGGGTAGTGTCTCGCAACCCCAAAACGATGACTATCGACATCGCTGGGAGGCAGACTACTGTCAGTATGGACCGTGTCAAACCTGCCTATATTTCTACTGATATAGATTTTACCGTTCCCAGCAATCCTGCCGCACCGGGCCGATTACCGCTGCCGCGCACGCCTACGGCGCCGTCCCCAGCACCTCCAGTGCCGACGCCAGCGCCCGCTACGCCAGCACTCTCAGTGCCCCCGCCAGCGCCTATCACTCCAGTACCTAACGTTGTACCTCCAAAGCCAGTTACCACTCGGTCAGGCCGTACTGTTAGATTTAAAGATATTTTAGATTTATAATAAGTCAGATTTATAATAAGTTAGATTTAACATTTTAAGAAGACCTGAGACGGGCCATTTCATAAACTCAGTAAACTTAGTTTTAAGTAAATAATTCTGTATCTTTAAGTTATACGTGTATTAATCTTAAGTAGTTTTAGTTTTTATTTTTTTTTGTATACCTATTTTTCTCCCTGGGGGGGTGGTGTGGCGTCTGAAACGCCACATCTCCCCAGGCAGAAATATGCGCAGTCAGGGCAGTAAACATGTACAATCTTTACCATTCGTTCATTCCACTCAGAGCGAGTGGAATGAACGAATGGGCTAACATAAAAAGGCTCGCCTGAACTGGCTCACCCTCTCTTTTTCTTCTGCCTCCTACCAGCCAGCGCACAGTACTCTAAATGTAAGAACGAACAATAAATACCTATTATCTAGATATTCACTGGTTTCACCTCAAGTCACAACACCCCGACACCCATACAACCAAAACTACTTCAATTCACCGGCAGTCACGGATGAACATAGGTATCAAGCCAATTTCTTCGCAGTTTTATCAGTCACACACGCGCCGTTATCACACTTCATTTAACTCACTACACACGACACATTTCTTTGTTTTTTTTAGCATATATCTTAGCGGCTAGCCTAGCCTAACCGGCACCTGCGCTGCGTGTTATGATGATGACCGCCGACCGAACAGAAAGTACTTGTCAGAACGTGTTTTTGGCGGCCCTATGCGCATAGTACTTGATTAACGGACTCACGGATAGCTAGCGGAAGTTAATGAGTCCGTTAACCATTTTTAAAGTTAACTTAAAAGTTAAACCGTTACTCATGTTAACTTAGTTAATTAACGATTCACGGATTAACGAGTTAACGTTCACTTATGCGTATTAAATACCTCACCGCGACCACAAACCGACTCCAGCGAGGACTGCTCTCCTGAGCCCGCCCTGCGCGGTGACAGGGCCTAAAATGAAGCTCACTGCTTCAGTTATAGCCTATTCCATGTCAGTTCGAAACATGTCACCCGTAGTATCATTTAATACGTGAGTTTTAACCTCATACTTAATTAATACTTTAAACATGACTCACGAAAGTTGATTCTCAATGAATGTAAGTTGATACCATAATAAAACAGCCCTGATGTTCTATGGAGGTATTCAAATAAAATTTGTACATGAGAAGAAAACACAATAAAATCCAAAATGTCTAACTACAAATAACATTACCTTCTTCTGTTCGTGATCATTCTTCTCATTGCGAAATGTCTGCATGTAACAAATAGTGAATACTTTAATAGTAGATTGTACAACAAGTGCATAAAATGAGCCATTTTACCCGAGACATTGGTGGCTCGGGTGGATAGTCGAGGGCTCATTTCAGGGCTTGTTAGCGTTACCAATTCCAATTATACAACGACGGTGGCAAACAGGCGTACGGACCGCCTGATGGTAAGCGGACACCGCAGCCTATAGACGCATGCAACTGCAAAGGAGTAACATGGCCGCCAACAAATTCCCTCGCTCTCAACACAACGCATCCTCAGGAGCTCTGGCGACCTTGCTCACCTCCAGGAACACAACACTACTACAGAGCAAGTAGTAGTGTTAAGTAGTAGTGTTATTATGGCTGTGGTCTTCTACAAGGCGGAGGTACTTCCCCAGTTGGGCTGCTCCAAATTCGAGCGGGATGACATTTCGCTGTGCCCTACCCCTACCTCACCTGATTATGAGTAACTTACGGTAATATCATAAAAATACCTTAGTACCGGTAGTAAATTGTAACGTTACTTGCTAACATATTATTACCCAATTAACGTTACTTTTATCGGTACTTTTACTTTTAATTGCAGGGCTTGTTAACGTTACCCAATTCACAAAGCAAAAATTGTTCTTGACTCTTGGTGGCCAGACCCTAATAAATGGCTTAAGAGCCAACGACAATAAGATCATTTTCCCTGAGAGAACATCAACATCCTCCTAGCGTTATTCCCGGTTGTGGCCTAATAAGATTTGGCGAAGGCACTAGTTTTGCGAAAGCGAGCGCCATCTGACCTTCCAACCCAGAGAAAACTAGATCTTATTGGGATAAGACCGGTATCCTCACGATGTTTTCCTTCACCGAAAAGATAACTTTAAATATTCCGTACATAAACCGAAAAACTCATCGGTACGAGCCGGGATCGAACCCACGACCGCCGCTTGGCAGCCGCATACCTGAACCACTAGGCTGTCATAGCTTGAGAGAACATATTGGCAACAATAACTACAACTTAGAAAAGTTGAAAAACCCCCGACATTTTCATTTCAAAGTTCAATATCTCAAAACCGGCTGAGCAGATTTTCATGAAACATGGCTAAGAACACTCGGAATAAAATTATCTATCACAAAAAAAAAACCGCATTCAAATCAATCCATCCGTTTGGGAGCTACGATATCACAGACAGATACACAGATACACATACACGTTAAACTTATAACACCCCTATCTTTGCGTCGGGGGTTAAAAAAAGACCGGGTTGCACTCCGGGAGTGCCGGCAGATGTGAAAACTCAATGACATTGTAACAGTTTTTCGATCAGGTCACGTGACATCTTACGGTCACGTGACCTGTGGCGAGTTTAACAATTTTTCCCCATCACAAAAAGTGCACAGCGCCGCTAAAGAAGTTTTCACTTCAGAAAGTTAGTTATATCTGGGCAACCTATGCATAAGGTCGCGGGAGTCCGCTGGATGCGGGTGGCGCAGGACCGGTCATTGTGGCACTCTTTGGGGGAGGCCTATGTCCAGCAGTGGACGTCTTTCAGCTGATATGATGATGATGATGATGAACCTATGCATGGCTGCGGAGCACACTGCGCCTAAACACCAAGGTAGAACACCAAAAAATTTGGAATACCCTAGGCACCTGCAGGCAAACCAGGGAGGCCCTCCCGACAATCAATCCCGGATTGTCAAGAAAGCTAAAACAGCCAAAGAGGCCGGCACTCTGTTTCTTGGCAGGCGTCATACCTGGTCATCCACCATTAAACCTTAGGTATTACAGACAGTCCTCTCTGCAGAGCCTGCATGGAAGAGGAAGAGACAGCCGCCCACGTCATCCTGACGTGCCCTGGGGTGGCAGTATACCGGGCAAAGCAGCTCGGAACACCGGGGTCACTACCGGAGGCCGTCGGCAACACAAAGGGTCTGCTAGGCTTCCTGGTGGAACTGGGCTGGCAGGAATAATAGTAGTGCCAATACCGACACGCAAAATAGGCGCAAATAAAAAAAGGAAAGCCAGCCCGCGTACACCTATAACCTATAACCTGGGCAACTTACCAGATGTATCAGCTGCCGCAGTTCATTCTCCGGCAACGGTGCAGTGATAGTATGCTCATTATTAGGCGGCATACCCACAGTGATCTGCTTCTGCCGCACCAGCAGGTCAGTCACGGCCTTAGCCAGGTCCTCGACCCGCTTGCCAAGCATGCCTGCTGTATGTCGGACAAGGCCCCACAGTTTCTGGATGCAAGCCTTCTCGTAGAGGGACTTGAGGAGGTCTTTCACTGTGACGGCTTTGCCGTTTTCCGTCATGCCTGTTGGCAAAGTCACAATGTTAGGATACTAAGTTTCTATCAAAAGAATTCGTAATACGGGTGTAGACTCGAAAATTATTGTTACTCCAAAAGAAAGAAGGCAAAACAAGTTTCTGTCAAAAAAAAAAAAGACCGGGTTGCACTCCGGGAGTGCCGGCAGAAGTGAAAACTAGAATAGTAATGTTGTGCATTTTTGCTATTTTGGAATGGTCAGGGAATAATTTTGCACGAATTGATTTAATTAAGTACCAGTATAAAACAAAATACCAATTTGTTTTTGCCATTGCCAAATATTTTCCAAAACTTTATCTCTTTAGAAATAACGTCCAGATTCGAACTATTCGAATTTGCAAGAACAGCGGACGGCGGCGGCGAACAAAATACCAATTTGTTTTTGCCGTTGCCAAATATTTTTCAAAGCTTTATCTCTTTAGGAATAACGTCCAAATTCGAACTATTCGAATTTGCTCAATTGCAAATTCATTTGCAGAATATGCTATTGCAAAAAGTGTTTAACGGCTTTATACTCTTACGAATAGCGTTCAGTTTTGAATGAAGTCGAATCGGCTAGCAGCAAAATATAAAAGTTTGTGACCTCCTTCACATCTGACGTCACAAAAACCTGTCGCGTATTGAGCAATTTTTTTCCATCCCAAAAAGTGCTCAGCGCCGCTAAAGAAGTTTTCACTTCAAAAAACCGCATTCAAATCGGTGCATCCGTTTGGGAGCTACGACACCACAGACACGTTAAGACGCTCTTTGCGTCGTGGGTTAAAAAAATTACTGACCAGAATTAAAGTCCAGTCCGTGAGTGTCGACCAGGTACTGCAGAATGTCGCCCTGTTCGTCAAGACTCTCGGTTTCACGCAGCATCGCCAGTAGTTCGTCTGTCTCTTGTTCCGCGTAGGACACCGCTTGGGATTCCGATGTCGTTCGATTGCGGACAATCGTAGGGATGTTCTTGTTTATAAGTCCTGAAAAAAAAACAATTTTCTGGTATACTTCGGCAATTTTTTTGACGGCGACTAAAGTCTAATTTCGTAAAATCGACGAAATTAGACTTTAACGTCATAATAATAGCGCAGCCACTCGCCTTTTCTCTCTATAATGAATTTCTCAAAACATGTTCTTAATTATAAAAGTATGCATAAAGTAAACACAGGAAACGGAAATATGGCTCGTTTCAGAACAAATCCAAAGAGCAAATAACGGACGTGTAGCACAAATATAAGTTACATCGGCAATCTTCGTACACGGACAAGTACCGAATGAAATTGAACGTATGACCATTTCAATAGAGACCTTGATGCACTACACGTAAGGTACACTATGCAGTGACAGTTGAACTCGTGCTTTCCCGCTCATGGCGTCAGACAAAATGGCGGGCGCCGGAGCTGCCGGCGTCGCGCGCGAAATTTTGCTCAATAGGCGTTGCAGATTTTACCCGCGCAAGCGCGCTGCCTAATGATTGGTTAAAATAAAAAACGGTACATCGTTGTAACTTATATTTGCGGTATTACTTGGATAGTAGTGAAATATTGTGCAGAGCTTAGACGCCAGTGGGTGAAAACCCGTGTCGAAACGTCAGAAATATAGGTAAATAAATATCGCATAAAACCATGTCTTTACACAGAATATAATTTTATATAATTTAAATACGTGTACAAAGCGGCAGCTTTTTTTTTCTTACCATAGGGGTAAGCACGTAACGTTTCCAACGATCGTTAGGACAATTCAACTGTCATTTTCCCCATACAAAAGTTGACATTTAGATCTACTTGACGCGCGTATAATGCGTTACACAATCGAGCAGCAGGTCCCATTTACTTGGGGTCGGCGTTCCTTGTCCGGATGTCTCATTTCGCTCGATTCTGTGTTAAATGATCGTCTTTAATATTTTTTTCCATCGTCGTTAACCTGGTGGAGGGCGGTCTTCCACGAATGTGTGTGTTTGGTCGATAAGTTCGATAACCTACCTTGTTCTTTGGGCGGTGAGGGTAGTTTTTCTTTGGCTTCCGTAGGCGTGCTCGGCGTGACACCCAAGCTGGTGGTAGACGTGCCCCTTGAAGAAAGCAGTTACATTTATTGGTCATAGTTCTGTCCCTTGAAGAGCAACAAATGATTGAACAAAACCAAAGTTTTAGATGTCAATATCAAATTGTCCTAGGATAGTTGCTCGCCACTTCGAACAAACTTGGCTCTCGCACACCTCCGGGGTGTTAATGCACCCGAACGCAGCTGACATCACTGGACTGCGACACAATCGTTCAGTAGCACATAAATAATGAACACGTGACTACGTGACGGGATGGACGCGCAAACTAGGTAACCCTAACTAGACGACGCACCACTTGATATACTGGAGCAGCATAAGAGGCGTTTTCTAGCTCTCAAACATCGGTTTTGTTAGATAGAGGACCTTCTGCACGTAAATACTATGAACTATTGTATGATACAGTCTCTGGTTTTCATCGTAAACCAAAGGCTACAAGGGCCTTGTCGACCAACCATCTTAAGGCACTGGTCCCACCGCCCGCGACGAGCGATAAACTAGTAGAAATAGAAACTAGTGAAGAGAGAGTCCTCGCCGGCAGTGTGAACAGCCAGCGATGAACTATAAATATATCTCTCTCTTTTATCTCTAGCGATTATCTTTTGTTCGTTTCTTGGGCGAGAAAATCGCTCATCGCTTACTCGCCGGCGGTGGGACCAGTGCCTCAAACACATACTTGGTGATGGATTTCCTCCTGACGTCGTCCGGCGACGGGCTGCGGCCGCACTGCGGCTCCACCTCCAGCCAAGAGGGCTTCCTCTCCAGCTGGGGGCCGACGTACTCTCCCTCCATTCCTAGAGTGTCCGCTGAAAAGGTAACTCATTTTAAAATTAGGATACATTTTTTTGTATAAATCATTTTCAAATCATAAGCGGCCGGCCGCGACAGGAAACTCAAGTTGCTGCTGAACGACTTTAGCAAGTGCTCTTCTACGTAGCGCTGCACTTCTCAATTAACAGAGAGAGCGAGAAAAAGAGAGAGATAAGACCACTCACAGTCCACGTTGATGGATCTAGTCTTCTTGATAGCGCCTCGTACAGACATGCGTCGCTTGAGTTCCCGCGCGATGCGCGCGCCGGCCAGCCGCGACAGGAAACTACACTTGTTGCTGAACGACTTTAGCAAGTGCCCTTCTACGTATCTCTGCACTTATAAATTAACAGAGAGAGATAAGACCACTCACAGTCTACGTTGATGGATCTAGTCTTCTTGATAGCGCCTCGTACAGACATGCGTCGCTTGAGCGCCCGCGCGATGCGCGCGCCGGGCGGCCGCGACAGGAAACTCAACGTGTTGCTGAACGACTTTAGCAAGTGCTCTTCTAGGTAGCTCTGCACTTGAGGGTTCAGTTCTGGAACAAGGCAATATTATTTGACAACATGATCATCATTATCAGCATGTTATCGCCCACTGCTGAGCATAAGGCCGGGTCCACACTTGTGGGGCGATTGGCGTCTGGATGTACTGAGATCGCCGTCGCGTCGCTAATCGCCAAACCAGTACAACCGCGGCCTTAGCCGCTCTTCGAGTACGCCACTTATCCGGATCCCGTGGTATTATCATCTCATTTCACAACAGTTAAAGTATTTTGGTTACTATGCCAACAAACAAAACTTACGCATATACTCGGAAAATATCAAGGCTCAAATAATTTTTGATAATTTAAAGATTTTTAAATTTATAAAGACCAAAAAATAGACACTGTTTGAGCAGCACAGAAAACGATGACGTCACTAGTCTGTGTTTCCTACAAACATCATAAGAAAATAGCGTTTTAAAAAGGTGGGTACTTTCAATAGTGTAGATGATGCGGAAACTTGTGCTAGGGTATTTCTGCTCTATGGGTACTACTATTATAACTCAATGTGTAAAACTGTTGTGCCATTAGCGTTATCTATTTGCGCCTTAATGTTGTGTAAATAGAGAATCGTATAAATTTTGTGCTTTCTCCGTAAATAAGTAGTGAACTTTACCCATTTATAAATATATTGTGCTACTCTTATGCGTGTAATAAACTATATACAGGGCTGTATCAAAAAGGGTTGTCGTCTAGTACCCATAGTACAAGCTTTGCTTAGTTTGGGACTAGGTCGATTTGTGTAAGATTGTCCCCAAATATTTATTACTAGCGACCCGCCCCGGCTTCGCACGGGTACTATATTATACATGTCATATAAACCTTCCTCTTGAATTTTAAAGATCTAAGCATACATAGGGACAGACAGCGGGAAGTGACTTTGTTTAGTACTATGTAGTGATTTATTATTAACCGAGCAAGGGCATGTTCTTGCGATTCCAAATGTGCTTTTGTTTGAGTTTTTTTAATTTTTTGTTTATTTTTGTTTTCTTTGATATTTTTGTTTTTGTTTACATTACTGTCTTTGTTTTTGTTGACATTGCTTGTGCATGGTAACGTTATCCCGCGAGGATGAAGGGTGGGAGGGTTTACTTAATTTTTAACCGCTTCGCGCAAAACAAACCTTTTGTGTATGTTTTTTTGACACGAAGGTGACAGAATTTACGTTTTTGATGTCATACACAAGCAAGCAAACGAAAACAAAGACTGTAATGTGAACAAAAAGAAACATTTCAATGTAAACAACAAAAAAGTCGACTCCCCATACAGACGTAGTTTGGTTCTAATTTTAAAACGGGGAGCTGGAACAACACGAAATTTTGTATACACAATGGGATCTGCCATATTTAGGTCGGACTAGTTGTCTCCGTTGCTAGAAATTATAAAAGAATAAAAATAAAGACAGAAGTTTTTCAATCTTCTTTTTTTTCTAATATAATTTCTATTTAGTATGCCATTTCAAAATGAGACCAGACTACATTTGCATTCGCATGCGGTAGCGAAGCGAAACGAAAGAGATGGCCGCGGCGAGGGCAAGAATCCAATCCGGCCATCTCTTTCGTTTCGCTTCGCTACCGCATGCGAATGCGTAGGTGGACTAAGGGCGTAAATAACTTATTCAAAAAGATACCAAACAAATGTAGACTTACTATCAGGATAACCATCTTCTTGACTTCCCAAGAAACTCAAATTGGTGATGGCGGATGTACTCAAGAATTCGCCAAGGTTTCCCAGAGTCACTCTGGTACCATTAATGTAGCCAGACTTCAATTTCTTCATAGTTGTGATCATGGCCATGGGAATTTTCCCCTGATCTGTAACATGTGCAGTGTAAATATGCGAGAATAGGTTTTACGTTGAACAAATAATAAAAAGCTAGAAGCGTGGAAGGGGTTAAAGCTTGAAAATTAATTTTGTTTATTTGAAAGCGAAATAATACCCATATTAGGGCATTGAAAATGTTGCTAGTATTTTTAAGTGATGATAAAAATGTATTTTTGCATTTTTTATTGGCAGTCATATATATATATATATATTTATATTACCTATATAAGATAACACAAATAAATCTGACAGTATCTCTAGTAAAAATAATATAAGAGACTTTTACTCATTTTTACTAGATTCACAGAAATTAGTGTTCAAAAGTGCAGTAAAATTATCAAATATGTGTTATATAAAATCATGTTATATTGTTATAGCTTGGTGAATAGTGAGGCCGCCAGGGGGCCTATCCCACTAAACTTTTCAATTGTACAGTCTGCAGCAGATGTAGCTCCGCGGGTCAAGCGTTAAAATGACCTATATACGACTCTATTTTCAACAAGATAAGGACTATCTATATCATCTTGAGCGTGTTATTTTGCGTAGCTACTTGTGCTGCTGACTACAAATCAGCAAAATTGTTGAATCACAGGCAAAATTTCGTAGTAAAGTACATTTTAAATTAAGTAATTTGTAATTGTAAGTTTTGTGGTAAAGGGCCCAGGTTACATTATCATGCAGTTACGAATTACAGTCATGTATATATTTACAAAAATAAGAGTTATGTAAGCTCGTTGGTGGATTAGGGACAATGAAGGATTGAAGAGTAATATAACCTATGTAGCGGTCACGATTGGACAAAATAACTGGTCAGTTAAATAGACGACGTGACACCCACGTCATCAAAAGGTTATATTACTGTAAAATCTCACATAATGTGCCCTATGTGTAATAATATGGTATTGTAAGTGCCAAACTACAAGATCAAAGGTTTTCTTCAATAGATCTGTTATCTAAAAAACCTTATAATCAATGATCGGATGTCCCGGTGTAACACGGAGTGAATGACCCCAAACATTATGTTATAATGGATATGCTCCGGGATTCTGTTTTTTTTTGGAGGACAATGATTCTGGTTTCATTACATGAAATATAATATAAGAATAAGAATATGTAAATAAATAAGAATCGTTCCTAGTGGTATTTTCTGCGATGAGAGAGGTCATGATCAATCCTTAACTACTTACTAGGTTATAAATAGGTTTACACCGTGTCATACCCCGCCCCATTGCACGACGATTCAGAAACCTAGTAAGGCTTTTTGACCACGCCAAAACCTAGCAAGTCTCAGACACTTTCTTAGGTTTTGAAATGGCTTAGGTGAGATACTTTTTTTTAAACTGGTAAAGTGATAGTTCTAATGGCGCTTGCTTGCTAGATTTCGATGTATCTCAGTACTTATGACAGTTATGACGATTTTTAAGCGAGTGTTTCTTTAAATTGGTGAGGACTTATTACGAAGACAAGAATATGTTAAAATACTATTTTCAAAAAAATGCCTTTTACTATGTTTTGATATGGGGCAACCGAAGCGGCCAAATAACAAATACATAATTCTCACTCTCACTCAATTCTGACTAGCATTGTTTTAAACAAGATGCCGGAATTTTGGTCACTTTCTTACGTTTAAACAACTGAAACTTGATGTGGAGATTGTTTAAATTCCGGGGAACGACATAGGATAGCTTTTATCCCGATAATCCCTAAGGTGGGTAAAATGGGGGGCAGAAGTTTAAATGAAGTACCATATAAAGGAGTTCCACGCAGACGAATTCGCGGGAAAAAGCTAGTATTAAATAATGGCATCTGTTAGTTTACCTAACAAATTCTGCGTGGCAAGTAGCGTGATGGTCGGCCGGCCGAGCATCTGCTTCCAGCTCATCCCGAGGAACGCGACGTTAGCCGTGAACGTGCTCGCGAGCAACGCCGGGTCGCGAGACATGTAGTATTCCTCGTAGTCGAAATTCTAGGGCACACGAAGGGTTAAACTTTTGTACGCCATAGAGCGACGTTTAAAGTCGTCAATGTTTACAGTGTCAAATATGTATTACTTACGTGATTTGTAGTGTTTATTTTCTCTTATAGAGTTTGGCTTACATTGACGTATGGCGTTCAAAAGGATAACACTAGTAATGTTCAATAGTTATGGGACTACGTATGTGTATGTAAGAGTATATGATTCGATGTTGTTACCTATATAGAAAATAATATAGTTGCTGGTTTTGGAAGTGAGTACTCCCTCTATACCTATTGTCGTACTCACAAATAAACATGATAAACATGTTTAATGTTCGTTCAGTTATATAAATAATAGGGGACATTAAGGGTTGGGTTATGGGTACTAGACGTCGACAAATTTAACACGTTCGCAACCAAGAACCCGCTTGGCAGGCACTCGTAATGTTTGGTCAGATGCCGGCTCAGCCCGCTAGGCGGGCAGTAGTATAAACCTACACGCCTAGCGAGTTCTGTCGGTTTCTGGTGTATTGTTCCCTTTTTAGTCCGGTTGCAAAAGTGTTAATACCTACATATAAATACTTGAATACATAGAAAACAAACAAGACTCAGAAACGAATATTCATGCTCATCACAAATATTTGTCACTTCCAGGATTCGAACCCAGTATCATCAGCTTCCTAAGCAGGCTCACTAACCACTCAACGTCAAAGCGGTTGTCAATCATCAAAAATATAGTCTTAGCATAAAAAAGATCTATAATAACTTTGTATTATTTGTTTTTGTATGTTTAAATGTATTAACGAAATATTTAAGAAACGCTATCTGGAATCAAAATAAATGACCACAGAATGAATCCAAAAAATTAGTACTAACGTACAATAACTATACGTAAATCTAAAAAAACGGAGTTAGTAAAAAAAAACATGTCACTCTTTAGCTTTTACAACAATCAGGTGATCTATATAGGAGTAACCTATAAAACTAAATATAACTATTACTAAACTAAAAAAAAAACAGGGCGCAGCAAGCATATTAAACATAAAAAAGTAACACAAAATAATACCTAAATAGGTCTGATTCAGAGTCAATACAACAAGCGGACGACCAAGAAGGTTTTGCCAGGAAGACTTCAGGAAATTAATTTCAGCTTTGAGTGTATCGACCATCAGTTCATAATCGGAAGCTATGTAGAAACGCTTCATGTCAGAAAACTAACAAAATAAACAAACGATTAGCTCTTACTAACATCTGCTTGCAACAAAAGGTAACATTCACAGACATATATCTAATTAGATGCCGACAACTTTTACAATGAACCGGTCTTGCTTGAGTTTGAAATACTGTGAGAAATTTTACAGTGATGTAACCATTCCATGACTTGGTTGTCATGTCGATTGGTAATTAATCAGTTATAGTCCAATCGATATGACACGCAAGTCATGAAAAGGTTATATCAATGAAAAATCTCGCAAAGTACGGCAAATCCACGATCCATTATGAATTGCGCAAGTTATAATGAAATACCTTAGTCATTTCATGATAGGTCGAGGATTTGAGTCCGACTTAAAGCTGATACAGATAGTTCAATTAGTCGTTCCATGGGGCTGTGTATGCTTGTAACTATACAGATTTGTGTAGCAGTGCCGCAACACTCGCAACCACGTCCTACCCAGCTAGCATGATAGGTTATATGGTCACGTTTACGGCCTAAATGTACTGAATCGTCACCTTAAACGTAACCATAAAACGTATCACGATGCTAGGCCTGGAAACTTTAAATGTATCACTGACCAAGTTATAGGTGCATGTCTATATAGCACGGCTATCACAAGACGGCGCGCGAGCTTTCTCATTTTTTCTCGCACTATACCTCTTGTTCTAAGTGTTCTAATAAGAGAGAGACGGATAGTGCGAGAAAAATCGAGAGAGCTCGCGCGCCGCCTTGTGATAGCCGTGCTGGACATTGTAGAATTGTTGTCAAAGCCAATTCTAATGTTTTCAGAAGAATGAGTGGTTTCAGAAAGTTATTTTATGTCTAAAGGTTAAATGCATGACATACAGGACGTCAAAACCGCCACTCAAAATTTCAACAGTCGCGTTGTCATCGACAAGACGGTAAATGTATGCACCTTACTGCAACGAGATAGGTTAGGTTAGGGCGCGTGTCTTCGCCTATACACGCGTTGTCTAGTCTATTTAGATATACCTACAGTAAAACCTGGATAATTGACATCTCAAGGGGCCAGCAATTTTGTGTCAATTAAAGGGGTCGTACCCGGTTTCAGATAACCGTTCAAAAAAATGTGGTGTCATTTAGAGAGGTTCTAATACTCCAAATTTCGTCCATGGAGGTGCAAGTCGTACAAGTTTATAACAAAAAGACTAAATCCTAAAAATCTAATAACTAAATCATATATTTTTATGATATAGAAAAAACTGCTACGTAAATATTATTTTTGTAAATGATTTCTTTTAATTTTAAAGATCAAACAGATCGTGTTACAATATTCGTATTATTTTAATCTGTTTTACTTGAAAATTTGAAGATTTGGGTTGATTTCATAAAAATCGCTATAATAACACAACTTTTAAATACAGTTATCATATTTGTAGCTAGGTACAACACATTAAAACTACCTTACAAAAGGCAAAAATATCAGTGTCATTTAATGGCCTTTCAATTATAGAGGTCTTCGATCCCTCGTGTGTCAATTACAGAGGTAATATTAAGAAAAATGTTTTAACATCCAAATGTCAATTATAGATTATAGAGGTCCCGAAATTTCAATTGCAGAGGTCTTTGGATGCCAATGGACTGGGACCGGCCATTTGGTTGCAATTATAGAGGTTTCTCAATTATCCAGGTTTCACTGTATATCTGTGATAATGATAATGCTCTACTCGCCCAACCTAACAAAAAAATATAAAATAATCATATAAAAAAGACAAAATTTCCAATCATTAACATAAATGCTTACCTGAGGTGTAAAGGCGAATATCCTATCATTTAATGAGTACAATTTACTTGTGCTTAATATACCGACGTCTCGGGATTTCCTTCCTGAGAGACCAAGCTTTTTATTTCTACCTGAAATCGAAATATAGGTTTTTAATTAATAATTAGGATCCCGCGTTGGGAATGATGGACATACATTTGTTTCAAACTGTTGACACAACGATTTCTCAATTCAATAAAGGGTCGGCAGCGCACTTGTGAAGCGTCACTAGACACCCAACCCCCAACCAATCGGATTCAGATATACAAACTGTTATTTTCAGGCCCTATCTGACAAGGTGTAAGAAAACGTTTTGAAGCGGCATCATGCCTGCCGCCTTCACCTTACGCCATCTCTGTATAATTCGCGCCTAACACGCGTGTAGAAACGGGGTTATAAAGATAATATTCACCTAAATATGTATAAAGATGGCTCAGCACCCTCGCAGGTTGCACTTCAATAGGGGCCACTTCAGCAATAGTCTGAACATGGAGATCGTACTCTATCAACTTGTCCCGTATCACATTGTCCTCTGCCAGGATGACTATCTGAACCACCACATCGGGCTTCTTTTCTGAGCATAGTCTTCTGTTTAGGGGGTCTAGTTCTCCAACAGCCAGGAAACCCTGCCAAGTACAATAATTTTAGCTATGTTGAGTCATAGACAATTTGGGGACTTTTTTTTAATGCATCCTAACAGTGGCTGGCATAGTCTTCTTTAAAGCCGGCATGCAGATGCAGAATGCAGCTATGCGTTAGAGGAAGAGGGCTTTATTTCGTTCTCATTCGTTTCCATAGCTGCATCCTGCTCACGCGCCAACGTTGGCCCAATGTCACAGAATAAATAATAGTACAAGTACAGAAGACCCTCTGTTTTGATGTTCACGAATGCCGCCTTTTTACGTGCCTATTAATTATTATTAGCAACGGACCGCACGCCAGCCGCGCGTCATTGAGTTCTATTGCCCGGCGCGAAGGTCGACATTACTCCGCACCTTGCCGAAGATAGGGTTGTCACTTTTTTAAACGTCGTCGGTGGCAAACGAGCGTACGGTCCGCCTGATCGTAAGCGGATACGGTAGCTTTGCACTATTATCTATTCTGTGGCGCAAGCATCGACTATGTGCATAAATTTTACACTTAGCAGCTACTTAGGTAACACCGAAAACATAACAGGCGTGTGACCGCGAACCGTAACGAAGATCGTAAAGTCTATCTCCGTCTCTGTCACACTTACTATTCGAGTGACAGAGACGGAGATAGACTTTACGATCTCCGTTACGGTTCGCGGTCGCACGCCAGGTGTAAATGAGTCCAATAAGTACTGATTTATTTAATCACAATTCGGGATTTTCGTTCGATGTATATGCCGTTGACAGATACCTATTTAATTCAAGTATACACACACACTGTGCTGTTTTACTTGATTCTTGTGTTCGATTTACTATGAAAATATAGGTATAAATGAGCATTTAGTGCTTACTACCTCACCTTTCGGTATCCTTTTCACGCGTCGGAACATAGAAAAACGTGCAATCCGAATTTTGGTCATTGTTTGTGCAACCCGCAGCAATGCAATATACCGTTGCCCTTACTTTATACATCGTACTATATACGCGCTTGCGACGTTGGTATGCGGGAGACACGCGCGCGAGTGTCGCGGGCCACGGCGGGGCAACCACTGAATACGCAGATCCGGATCTGCCGCCGGCATGTACTTATAATTTCACGCAGATCGGCGGAGTGACCCCCCCCTGCCAATGTGTACAGCCGGCATAACTCATGCAAGGCCAATGACTCACATAATGACGCTCGACGCTCTAGGAGCGATTTTTGCTACAAAGTGCAAAAATGCGGCTACGCGCTACGACATAACATAACGCACGAAACGTTTCTCGACCTCGAATGGGTTAAGACCAACTAACCATTGGCGTAATGAGTATGTTCGACAAAAAAAGCTGTAGGTACGAGTTTTGAGAAATCAGATAATAATAGGACTTTTGCGTAATTGGTAGACACCCTCTACTTTTACAGATATTCTCTATTGATCTGTAGGCTTCTGCCCTCTAATCTAATAGTATGAATATAGTGAGCAAAATTAACATAGCATAGTTTACCTCTTGCAACAGTTTTCCCAAGATGTATAAAGACTGAGCCCAAATGAAAGGACACCGGCCAAGTGGAATACGCTCCTGGCTCCCCGGTTGACACTTCTCCTGATCAGCCTTGTCTGCCGGCACAGCATAAAGCTCTGGCACCAACCTTATACCGTCATTTTCATTTCTTATCATTATACTCTCCAACTTCTGCATATAATCTGATAGATTCTTTTTATCCCCTTGAAAGCAGTAGTCCAGAATCAAGTAGCAGAAGAAGAGAGGCCATTCACATTCAATGTTCTCAAACATTCTCAGCTCCCAAGGCTCGTAATATAACCTGTTTGGATCTTCTCTGGGCGTCTTGTGACCATCTCGAAGGAATCTCTTACAGCCGTATTTACCTTGGAGTTTATTTACTATGGTGTCTCTAGTTTTGGCTATTAGCTGTGGATCGTCAACAGCAAACGCTGGATAGCTAATAATTGAAAGCAAGCCGGAATCCAGCTCTTTGCTGTTTGATTCTCTTGGCAGCATGGACTGTAACACAGCCTGACACTTCTGGGCTTCGTCTGCTAACACATGAATAACACTGGATGGCCCACCACGGGCTCCAAATAGGTCCAACTCGTTCATGGATTCTAATGCGGCTTTAGCCATGCCAATAGAGCTTGCGTTCAGCTCTGGCAAACCATGGTTTGTTTTGTCGCCTCTCTCCCATATACCATAGTCTGGCGTGCAGTATGCTGACTCTATATAAAATACTAAATTCTGAATGAAAGCTACTTCATCCAGTGAGAATACTATCTGCAAGCCCGATGCAGTCATCTGGGCGAGGATGAGGAGGTAGAGGGAGATAGCATCAACCTGCAAGTGCCCCCACTCATTGTCTTTGACCACGATGCGGCCAGTGGTGGATGAGTACTTGGCGTGCAACGAGTCTAGGGGATGTTGGGTGCTTTTGAATTTCTCCACTTTGTCTTTCTGCTGCATCATGGCCATTAATAGACCTGTGAAACAATTTAAAAATGCTGTGTATTGATACACTTAGAAAGTATGTAGTAACAAAATAACTGCCATGATTTTCAACAAATTTGTCCTATAAGCAGGATGATTTTGGTGTATTTTCCTATGCAAATGATTTTCAATAATTTGCGACTGATCGCTGATTTACCAATACACAGAAGTTGTTATTGCATCATTTAGTTTCACATTATTGCCTCGACATTGAAAGAATTCATGAAATAGCCATGATTTAATACCATATTTTAATATTCTCATACAAAATGAATAATGCAAGATTGTACTTTTATCTCAAAAACATGCACTTTTTTTCATATTTGCCAGAATCAATTAATGTGATTGACTAAATATAGCAAAAACAATGAAAATGTTTATTAATCAATAATAAAATGAATGTTATGGTTATAAATAAAATAAAAATGTATGAAAGTTCACTCAAACATTCACCCTTATCTGATGTCTGTTGATTCTCATGAATAGTACAAGTAAATAAGTTATGAATTGTGTTATTTTACCGAAATTCATGGGAATTGCAGTAAAAATGCATTTAGTATAACACTTGTGTTTGCCATAAAATGATTTAATTGAAACCATTACATACGGACAATTTACAAATAAACTATGTACAGAGCCCTGTAGGTTAGGTTAGGTTAATTTTAATGATCCTGAAGTTTTGTTTCCGTGGAGGAACTACATAGGGAAAAGGATGATAATTGCAAACTTTTATCTATGGCTCATAAAATTATGAATTTCATCAGTAACCAGAGAAATGAACTGCAACGAAGTTACTTACCCCTCATCAACTTTACACAACTTTGTTCAAGCTCATATGTTTTGGCACGGTCTTCATCTTGATCTGCAATCTTTTTAAAGGCCATAGACAGTCCCCACACCGCCAATATGCAATACAAATTGTCCCTGATCCATGCATGATCATTGTCCGGGCTCGCAGGGAACAGTCCAGTTACTGGTTGTTGATGATCTAGAATCAATTTATGCACTACCCTTTGGTAATAGTCCAAACGGACTCCAGAATTACTGCGAGTCCTCATTATGGACCACTTATTTACTTGTTTTTAACGAAATACACCATCAACGCAACATTTTTGCGAGTTTATCGTCTATTTTGATTATGTCATTTGAAAGTCACAATTGTCAGAAATGTCAAATGTAAAAATGTTCAAGCTACTGCTGAAAACGCAAAGTATTATGAATTTTTCTAATCAACGAAACTAGGTTGTTTTTTTAATATCGTTGACATGACATTGACACGGTCGAGTGTCAACGTCAGCGTCACACTACCTACTGGTAGTAAATTAATTGTCGAGTGTCAACGTCAGCGTCACACTACCTACTGGTAGTAAATTAATTCATGGAAAATACTAAAATCAAAACTTTAGAACCCAAAGTTTTTCGAGTTTTCGTTTATAATGGTTTTGTGCCGCTTAAGTTTTCTTGTCTTATTTATTCCTATGGCCATTGGAATAAATGAGAGTGCGACTAAAGGTGCATCTGCCCACAATATCACTGATATTGTACATAATAACTTGTTAAAAAAAGATGACAACAGTACTAGGAAAAGTTTTACCTTAGCCGCTGAAGGGGGTGATATACAGGTTCTGCAGACAAATTCAACGTTAATAATGGAAAATGATGCTGTTCAATTGCCGAAATTACCATCTGGCGAATTTGGAGAAGTTTCTACTAAGAATAAAGGTAAACACGTTGTAGGTAGAACAGGTGCCCCCGTTATAGACCTGAAGGACACTTCAATGAAGGCCCCAGAAACTATAGAATCGAAGGACGTGTCATCAAAAGCACCTGTATCTGTTCAGAAAAGTACTATTATGAACAAACTCGCTGCTACTAGTTCATCAGTGCGACCACCATCAACAAGCAAGAAACCTCATAAGCCCACGGTTTTAAGATATGAAGAAGGCAGCAGCGTAGTTTCAGACAGGATACCTCCTGGTATAAGTCAGGCAACACAAGCTAGTAAACATGCCAGCCATCCAGGGATGATTATGCCAGTTGTTATTACAATACTTGTTGTTCCTCTGTTTGCAGTACTCGGCTATTTGGCCCTTAAGAAAGGCCAGGAAGCATGGAAGAATAGGCACTATAAACGAATGGACTTTTTGCTTGATGGAATGTATAATGACTAAATTATGAGGCTCTATTTGAGTGACTCTATGAGTGTTCCAACCGCCGTCAGCTCGCATTATTGTCAAAGTTCTCGCTGGTGTTTCCCATTTCCCAGTAATTTTGTAGTATCCTGGACTTGTTCAAAATACCTCAACATGCCATGCCAGTTTACCGGTACATTTAATTATTAATTTGATCAGGGGACTGACGGCGCGGCGGTTGGGGTTGGAAGCTCATAGAATCACCCATTTATATGACAAGCATCATTTAAATTTGCTAATATTCTAAATCAAAGAGAGCAATAATATTTGTGATTAAATTAAACAAATGTAAAAATATGATGATAACATTTATAATTAATTTCAGTAACAGTTTTTTTCAAACACTTAAATCTATTGTGGTGCTTCGTAATGTGCCTTATTGATGTGAGAGAATTTAAAATTTTTGGTGTATAGACTTTATTAAGTTGCCCAGGTTTTGATATTACAATATATAGTCTTCCTTTCATGATATTGTTATTGTATTGTGATATTAGGTAAAATAATCAAGTAACTACATGATTGGTTGTAATAAATATAATTATAAATTTTATATAAATGTTAAATAGTGTAGTTACCAAATGCATGTATGGCTAATGTACAGCACATTCATGAAAGTATTGTTGAATTAATTAACTTGAGACATTTGTTGTTACAAGTGCACACACTGATACAGCCATGTGCATAGATGATTTGAACCAGCTAGGTGAAAATAGTTATTTATGCTACAAGTGTGGAAAGTAGGTGATTTCCGACGAGTGTCATATTTATACATGAGCGAGTGAAGCGAGCGAATGTATAATTCGACACGAGTCGGAAATCATCTTTACGCGCGTGTATCATACAACGTTTTACTATGCCTTGTGTGAGGAAATATATTAAATGTTGAAATGTTGGTTTAAAATAGATCTAGGTTAAAATTTAAGAACCTAGGTAGATTGTCAGGTACCTACTTATTATCTGGAATTGCATTTAACAACTTCTCCACATCTTTTGCTGTCAAGCTTATTCACTTAAAAGTTAAAGCCATTGTACCTATTGTGGTTTTAGAACACAATTAATTTTGAGTAACTCAATATATTAAACAACAAAAAGACGCTGTACCGTCTAGTTCTAAGAAACATACTGACACTATTGAAACTCAATAAATCATTATTATTATTGATTACTCACTTTCACTCGACCTTTTTAACATATTTACATAAAATAACTACACAAAACTCACAATAAACAACAATGGCGGGCTTTTAGATACATGCGCGGTCAACATATGCGCATTGCGCATGTGCAAGCCGCCATACTGTCGTATTGTAAAAGGCATAAGAAAGATATGCGTTCAGCCAAACACATTAAGTGAATATTTAAAATTAATTTATTTATTGCCAACTATATCAGCTTTACCAAATTCAAAATTCATAAACATTAATAAATCATTTTATACGTGATTAATATGTATGTACCTTTTATATTATAAGAAAACGTGTAATTGAAATATTTGTAAAACTTTTCTCTAGTAATAAAAACTCTTTGTGTCGGGCTAACGACGGACTTGAAAATTAAAAAAAAATTGAAAAGTAAAAAGCACTAGTGCGAAAAAGTGGCACTTTCCGCACGATTTTAGTGCTTGGAAAACGCTCTTTTCGAGCACATGCATTGTAAAATACTTTACAGTACATATGGTGCTACTTTCCCGCACTATTGCGGAAAAGAGCACTTTTCGCGCATATGTCGAAACTTTAAAGAGCCATATGTGCAGTAAAACGTTGTACGATACACGTGCGAATAGGTAATTCGCAACTCGTGTCGATTTAAAACACTCCCTTTGGTCGTGTTTTAATTTATCACCACTCATTGCGAATTTCCTATTTTCGGCACTTGTATCGTAAATAACTATTACAGTACATATGGTGCTACTTTCCCGCACTAGTGCGGAAAGAGCACTTTCCGTGCATATGTCGAAACTTTAAAGAGCCATATGTACAGTAAAACGTTGTACTATACACGTGCGAATAGGTAATTCGCAACTCGTGTCGATTTAAAACACTCCCTTCGTGTTTTAATTTATCACCACTCTTTGCGAATTTCCTACTTTCGGCACTTGTATCGTAAATAACTATATAATATTAATACTGTATCTGAAAATATGATACTTAGTAATCTCAGACCAAGAATAAAATATAGACAGCATGACAAACAACCTAGTGAAAGACGGTTTCCAACCAAGCCAAATAAGTTTAGCACACGCTTACAAATAAATTAAGTTGCACGTAACTCAAAATAGGTGATTTTGACAGCATTGCGACACGTACCGGAGAGTTTTGTTCAATTTTGTTTGTATATTGTGTGAGTGAGCGTGTGCTAAACTTATTTGGCTTGGTTGAAAACCGGCTTCGCTAGGTTGTTCGTAAATTTCGTAATGCTGCGTCTATCTTTTTTCTTGGTCTGAGTTATAGTAGTAGATAATGTTGAGCACATTAGTTGGTAATGTCATTAATATAATGATATGTTATGATTATGTAACTGATTCTGTGATGGATGAGCAAAAATATTATAACTGTTGTAAGTTAAGTAGTTGTTTTTCAGTTTTAACTAAATTACTTTGTAATATAAACAAACTGACAATCTACTTTCCTGCAATGCAATAATATATGGTAGTCTAGAAAAAAAACAATTGTCATTTAAGCATAAAAGGACAATAAAGCTGTGAACCATTTTTCCGCGAGTGAAATTTCCGCGGCGGATTTATCCGCTTCAGCACGTCTATCATGAGACGGCCGCGACATACCCTCGATTTTTCTCGCACTATACCTCTTGTTCTAATAAGAGTGAGACGGATAGTGCGAGAAAAATCAAGAGAGCTCGCGGGCTGTCATGATAGCCGTGCTGGTAGGGCCGTAGATTTCGTATGGAGTAGCTGCAATCCATGGGCCTATAATACTCAGGACAAGCTATATGTGTTGCTTCAATGAGGGACGGAAAGGCTCCTATGAGCTGCATAATATTCAATTTAGCTAAAATGACTGATGGCTTCACATAAACAACCTACTTAATGTGGGTGGATAATGGTTCATTTGCCACAACTTCGTACTAAAACAGTTGTGGCAAATAAAATAAAAAGTGGAACTAAGAAGAAGTCAACAAATGATATTTCCCTTCCGTCACACCACGTCACACTTATCGAGATTTGTATGCTACCATCTCGCTCAGACGTGGTATTATTATTACTATAGCTTGTCCTGAGTATTATAGGTCCATGCTGTAATCCGATTAAATCTAACGGAATCCGGTCGCGTAATTCAGCCCATTAGTGGCGAGCCTTAGGGCATACATGATGGAATTTATGGAGCTTACTGCTTACGATCAGAGGGGCTAGTACGCTAAGTTTTATGTCGGACATAAAGCATTCGTCCCATTCTGGCCAATATGCGAGTGCAAGAGAGACAAATGCTTAATGTCGGACATAAAACCTAGTGTGCTAGGGGGGGCAGGTTGCGCCAAAATGTTCCACACCTTGTTCTTTTAGTCTAGTAGTATTTTTTATAAGGTATTGAGCTATTGGCTTCAAAATAACTTGCTTCCATTTTATAAGACTTATCATGAACATCCCTGTGCATTTATATGTATCTTTATATAATTAGTTCTTATTTCTTTATGTTTTTGAATAATTATCAATATGCTACCTGCCAATAATATATCATCATTTTAATGTGGAATCCAACGATTATTGTCAGAGGTTTACTTTAAATGGTCCAGAGTTCACACCCGCACCATTTTGGAAATGTCTTATTTATTCAAAAATATATTTTGAAAGGCGATATAATAATGGCCAATACAGTATATGGTATTGTCTTATGGGTAATTAATGTTTTTAAGAGTATAAGTACAACCATGTTTGAAATGTTTCCAAGGTTTTTATGGATATTCAAATATTATTTGTTATTAGGTGCCTACCCTAATCTTTTCAATAAAATTGTGATGGGTATGTATTTTGTGAAATACATTTATTTTGTAAAAGCACAGTGTTTTGCTATTTATCACGCGACGGCGCGCGAGCTCTCTCGATTTTTCTCGCACTATCCATCTCTCTCTTATTAGAACACTAAGAACAAGAGGTGTAGTGCGAGAAAAATCGAGAGTATGTCGCGGCCGTCCCATGTTAGACGTGCTGTCTTGCCCTATCTCATCGGTTAGTAACAATCTTGCAGTCCGCTTCGCAGGACCGTTTGAATGCGGCAATTTTCGCTTTCTTACTGTTAACTGGCCACACTGAATGAAATTGTAGTTGCAGTTGTTACGTCTGTACGCTACACCCAATTATGACTTCGACATGTTGGGCTGACAAATTGGGGTAAAATCACATAATGTGGATACCCCTTTAACAAATCCCCTGTTTTGGTATGCCGAACGAGTCTTAACGTGGCCATCCTTTCCTATCGCATGCAACGCGCTGTTATAGAACGCATGCGTGCCTTAGCAGCGCTAACATACCGGCTGGACTTTGCTGGCATGTACTTGTAGCAACGCGACGAAATCACGGTGTAAGCCGCCCCTGCTTCTGTCTCCATCGTCAGATCAGCCATTGTCACCGAATATACATAAACAGTGTGTATAGGTATACTGAATCTCAGCTCAATCGGATACCGGCATGGGACTGGAACAGAATCAAATCAAATTAGTTCAGTCATAGATTTTGACCCGTGAATAATCAGTTCTTGGATTTTTTTTTCGTAGGTCCCTCGGGGGTGGGGGGGTCACTGGGAGTGTAAATTCAAAAAGTAGACTGAATCAGGCTCCTGTGTATATTCGAAAAACGGTTTTTCTTAAATAACTCGGACATTTTTGATTTTACAGTAAAACCGTGAGGACAAAACTTGTAGGAAATTTGATTCTCTACAAGTTTGGGCCTCACAATTTTTCTTCTAGGATCGATATTTTGGAAATTAAATTTGAAAATTTTAATTTTCAAAAATGGCCGAGTTATTTAAGAAAAACCGTTTTTTGAATATACACAGGAGCCTGATTCAGTCTACTTTTTGAATTTACACTCCCAGTGACCCCCCCGAGGGACCTACGAAAAATAAATCCAAGAACTGATTATTCACGGGTAGGGTCGGTTTTTTGGACCAAAGAGTATAAGAATAAGTATAGTCGAGGAATGAAAATGTTGACCAATTTTCGGCCTTATTTCAAAGCTGTTAAGGTCCAAAAGTGGTCAACCTTTTCATTCCGCGACTGTATATTTATGTAGACTGGACTGAATGGCCAAATTGGCCAAATAGTGGTCAAGTCAACTGCCTCAGTGTTATCAGATCTTGATATAGGGCCTTCCCAATCTTAAGAGGATGCAATGATACGTTCTAAAAAAACTCTGGAAACGTCCCTTGACCGTGAGTATTTTTCAGCTACTTTGCTACAGGTGCGCTTTGTGGTATACGCAAGGCAAGGCGCGATTTAAACCGAGTCTTGAACAGTTCTCTGCTGAAGCATAGCAAATGTCAATGTCAAATGAAATGAAACAGTCGATTTTTGTCTGTGGTCCTATTAGTCGGGACTTCCAGCATTCAGTGTAGAGATTTATATTTCATCGGTGATTTCAATTTAAGTGAAATGCTAAATTGGATGTGAAAAGTATGTTACTTTTATGCTTATTCATGTAGAACTCTGTGATAAATACTGATTAGTGTTTATATACGTATTTGGGATAACCTTGATAGTGCATTCGAATTCGTGCCTTAATTTTGTTCTAGGCATTATACTTATTATCTGAATATCGTACTAATTACTGATATTCTACTCTTTTATTGTGATATATTTACCGGATTTACCATGCCCTATGGGATGTAATGGCGGAAATGAATACGCCTGCTTTATGTATCTTCATTTGTGTTATACAAACAAATCGGTCAGATTTTATAATTAGATGCACGAGAGTAATTTATTATTATCGGATGTTATGAATCTGATGTAAGATCCACATCACTCACATTTGACATTGAATGCTTATTTGTTCTTTTCACATCACACATTATAATTTTATTATTACTAGTGGATATACTTCATTTTGACCTTTGGTATAGGTAATTTATTAGGAATATTGTTATTTTTTTCATGAAAGATTTACTTTGCTCACAGACTGTACAGTATAGACCTATATGTACAGACTGTACATATAGATCTATGTGTACAGTCTGTGAGCTCTTAAAACAGTATTATATTGGCATAAGAATTTGTATGAGCGCAAGAAAGAGGGATACCCTAAATGCTCATGGCTGTACTTTTTCCTGATAGTATGCTCTAGTTTATCCTGGCCCACTTAAGTCAGTTTTTTTGTAGATCTCAATATGGGCAAGCCCTAATCTGGTGGGATTGGATGATGGGTAGCATAAGAAACTTGGCTCTGTACCCAGAATGAGTGCTCCGTGCGGGTGTGTCAACTGCAGCGAAGGCTCGGAGAAGTCCGACATGAAGCATGATGTGGAGTGCTCGGAAGGTGAAGATGCTCAAATCAGACTGGCGCCTCATGTCCAGGCATACCTCGCTCACAACAGCCCAACAACAAACTGCTGCGGACTCACTATTCCAATTGCTTTTGAGAGGGCTGCCCCGGGGACATGGTGGAATCCTAGATTTGATTCCCAAATACTCGAAGGCCAATATAGACATAGTTCCTTTAGACAAATAAGATTAAGATTCAGGTGAGTTGATAGTTCAATTTTGATATTACTGTAAAAAATTGCATGTGAGTCCAATTTCAAAATTTCCTTAATTATTCAATTTTAAATGTTTCCATACAATCAATGTTGTTTTTTTAATTTCAGATTTGCACTTTTATACATTTTGATATTTTCTATAACATGGTTTGTCTACTTTGTGGTCCTGGGCTTGAACAACATGACAGTGAAATGGCCATTTTTGTGTTCTATATTCGCTGGAGTCCTGTTGATAACATCTGTCATGTTATACGTCACGTTCACGGATGTATACAAGGGGTATACATTCAAGATATCCCTGGTTATGGCATTAGCGCTGTGCACGCTGAGTCTGTCGCTTGTGGCGCTGACCTCACAGGCAGCGGAGAGTGTGCTAAGCAGTGCCGCTGACATAAGCCAGTCCGGACACTTCATCATGTGCATAGAAATCCTGCTAATTATATACACACTGACACCTCTGCCGCTTTTCGCCTGTATTATCACTGGTATTTTGTATTCGATTGTTTTTGAAGTATTGAACATTGTGTTGCACTCGAGCGAGCAGGAATGGCAAGGGGTACTGCTTGTGAGAGCACTCCTGCAGATGTGTGTGCACATTATAGGTATACACATATATTTGATGACGTTTGTCAGAATGCGTGGTACGTTTATGAAAGTAGGTCAGAGTCTTCTGGTGCGAAGGCAGCTAGAGATGGAGAAACAATTGAAAGAGAAAATGATACATTCTGTGATGCCCCCGAAGCTTGCAAGCTGCCTGATGGAAGAGCAGGTTATGGAGTCGGAACCTAATCTCAAGAAACACGATCCGCTCAATTCAAGGCCTTCTAACCCGGGCTCCGATATTAAGTCGCTATTCCGACCATTTAATATGAGCTGTATGGACAATGTCAGCATTTTATTCGCCGACATTGTCGGTTTTACGAGGATGTCCAGTAACAAAGGTGCTGAAGAATTAGTGAATATACTTAATGATTTGTTTGAGAAGTTCGATGAGTTGTGCCAGATACACGGGTGCGAGAAGATTTCTACGCTAGGAGATTGTTATTATTGTGTGTCGGGCTGCCCTGAGCCTCGGCCCGACCACGCCGCGTGCTGTGTGGAGATGGGATTAGGTATGTATCACGCTCATGACTCATGAAAAAACGTTTGTTTAGATACAACAAAGTAATGCACAGCATAATGTTCTAAGGCACAAACTGCCTAGCACTCCCTTTCGGAACTGAGCAGGAAAAGTAATCAAGTAGGACAATAAATTGTCTCACTTCAAATAGTACCTACGGTGCTGTACGCTTCATAAATTTTACACGTTCACAGCTCGTTTATAAAATACCCCGATTTACTAGACAATTCCGTGCACAGAACAGTTTCCAATAAACATTTTGCAACAGATACCTATCGTTTCTGGATATGCGCCGTAAATACATGTACCGCTGATCTCGTTGCCAAGTAATCAAAATTTGTGGGTTGTTGAAAAACGGAGGGTCAACTCCTTGAAAGAAAAACTCCAGTGCCAGGAACCCGCTAGATGGGCGCTTTGCTCGTCGTAGGTGCTTTTCTCTGCATAAGGAGTTATCCAGTAGCGCTACGAAATATTAGGCTCTGAATGTGTTTCAGATGTCGTATTACTTTTGTAGGCATGATAGACGCGATTCAAGAATTCGACCGAGAGCGAAGCGAGGGTGTCAACATGAGGGTAGGCGTTCACACCGGGACCGTGCTCTGCGGGATCGTGGGGACCCGTCGCTTCAAATTCGACGTTTGGAGTAACGACGTGTACTTCGCCAACAAGATGGAGTCCACGGGAAAGCCCGGACGCGTCCACGTCTCGGAGGAAACCACGAGGTTCCTCGGGGGGTCGTATGTGCTCGAAGAAGGCGACGAAGTATTCGGTAATTATAGCTAACTGCATTTTAATGTGGCCTCCATTGTGATAGTCTTAATGTGGTCGCGTCAAGATAAACTTTTAGATTCTTGCTCTTATTTAAAAACGCTCGTTCTCAATTTACTACATTTCTTAAATACCTACAACTACCTACCATTATTCTCAAAGTATCTATTAGCTTTCCAAAATGTTAGCTGTTTGTACTAAACAAGCCTTAAAAGTAAATGTTTACTAAGCAGAATCGTCGGCTAACGAAATTTAAAAAAACGATCAAAATGGAAAATTAATAAATGATTCACCACGTCCGAGATTTGTACCCGCGTCCTCTGGAACCCGTCCATCGCTCTTAGCCAACTGAGTTATCGTGGGTCCGCTAGTGGCGACGAATCTTTTGGCGAATAAATCTTCAATTTTCCTCCTTGATCGAAATTTATCAAAAACAAAGTTTACTTAGCTTGATGTTTACAGTTAGTTAAAATGGTGTGTAAATAAAATAAAATCCAGTAAAGTGAGAATTCCATACTCGTATATAATTTTTCCTAGCTCTGACAGGAAATGATGAACAAGAATTTGGCAGCCTGAATGGTATTTGAGAACGAGCTAAAACATTGACGCGACTATAAAATCGATTGTATGTGTCCAGGTCATAAAACATACTTCATAGAAGGCCGACAGCTGAGCTCCCCGTACGACCACGACCACTGCCTTACGCCCTCGAACCCAGTTAACCTACGCCTAATCATTTCCCCCGCATCATCGCCACAGTCCGTCCTATCCTTCAACCAACCACCGCGCTCCCCACAATCTCCCCAAGGCTTCCCACACGATATCAGAAAGTCGGACAACTTTCTGTCACCAGTCCCGTTCCATTTTCGTGCTAAGGCTAGCTCGCTGCCCAGTATTCTGGACTCTGATGCTGAATTAGACGAGAAAAGGGAGGGGTTTCCAGAGAGAACTGACAGTTCGTCCAAAAGTCCGACGTCTGTAGGTAAGTTGAGATCATCCTAGCTACTCGATTGAACATAAATTATGACAAAAGTGGGCACATTGAGAGAGATGCATCGAGTGAAATAGGGATGAAGACTGAACATTTATTATTACTTCAAAAGAAAGAAGGCAAAAAAATATGCCTAATGACGAAAATCCCATTCAAATATCTCAATATATTACGAAGCTACAACCGTTTTAATGTTGCTTGTTAGAGAGAGAAAACGGTAGCAGACCGTGACGTCAGGATCCTCGAGCGTCATAATAAATGACAATCGTTTGGTATGAAGGTGCGTTTTGCGGAAAAGGGACAGAAAATACCCCCCTCTTAAAATTTTGGACACTAATAACTAATAAGTAATAACTTTCCATTTGACTACATTCTTAATCCTTTTTCAAGAAAATACATCATTATTGATATTACATAGGCTATACAAGGTGGTCAGTGGCAGATTTCAGATTTCAAAAATGTATTTAAAAAATCGGCCAAGTGCGAGTCGGAACTCAGCATTTAGTGCTCCGTACATTCAGTTATTTTAAATGATTCATACTTTATCTCCTGATATTGAAGCTAACTACTACTAACTAAACTGCTGGTCATCTCATTTTTAGGTGTCGGGTTCAAAATTTTCGCAGTAAGTTCTCAAACTTGAATGGTATAAGGCAACAATACGATTCACCACTACCTACAGCTCGGTATTCCAATTTTAAATCAAATAAAGAACCTCGTACTTTGATGCTATTTTGTTTCTAAATTTTAACCAAATAGAGTCAAGAATATGTAGAACTGTTAAAATATAGAACACCAAAAGCTGCTTGTAGTGTTGAAATGAAATCTTAAGCATAGTATTATTTATGTGTTTTAGTAACCCAAACAAAACCGCATCATAAGAAGATTCAATAGGAGTTTTATTTTTAGTGAATCGTTTGATTACAAAATCCAAATTATTCATCGATATTGATGCGTCATCATTATATCAGCCGAAAGACGTCCATTGCAGGACATAGGCCTCCCCCAAAGAGTGCCTCAATGACGAGTTCTGCGCCACCCGCATCCAGCGGACTCCCGCGACCTTTACCAGGCCCCGTATCATGGTCTGCCTTATCACGCGATAAGTGACAAGATAGAGCGTCCGTTACTGGCTGACACCGTTCGATAGACCATGATACGGGGCCAGGTCATCGGTCCACCTTGTAGGGAGTCTACCAACGCTGCGCCTTCCGGTACGTGGTCGCCATTCGAGAACCTTTCCGCCCCAATGGCCATCATCGGTTCTACGTGCAATGTGCCTAGCCCACTGCCACTTATTGTTGTGGGTTGTGTAAGGGCTTGTTACTTACTTTACTGTGTTGTGTTAATAACTTTAAATTTTTCGAATCCGCGAGCGATAACCTCAGACCAAGAAAAAAGATAGACAGAGCATTACGAAAAACCTAGTTAAGCGAAGATTTTATTTTTTGAATTTTGTAAGGGTGGAACGTTAGTTTTTTTTTGAGGATTGTTTGCAATGTCGTCCTGGGAATATCTAAGACCGTAGAGCGTTTGCGGGTGGACAGTCGCGGATTCTCGAGTACAGATTGCTTGACGTGGTTCACGTTTTGTTCAGTTGTAACCATATTAGGTCGCGGGCCCGGTCCTCGCTTATTTACTGCCTGTAGAACCTGTAGCTCTAAATCGTGCTACCGAGCTCTCAATCAATTTAGTTGATGGTCCATCACAAATACGCCGTATATTGAAGTGAACACAAAACTTACGCCTTGCGATGATGGGCGAAAAACCGTTGGTCAGGTACGCCTCTATTGCATAATGCACACTGCGCAGCTGGCCAGCGATCCATTTGCAACTCTCGCAATACTAAAAAACCAATCGGCATCTCACTTGGACTTCACGTTCGAAAATTATTTGAATTTGAAATCGGAATTCTGCCACGGACCACCTTGTATATGTCGGCGGCAGATCGTTAAATACGCCAGATCACGAAATTCCTAGGCATATCGTGAAACGGCGCCATTTCATGATATGCCTAAAAGTCGGCTAGGCTTATCACGATGTGCCTGATAAACAATACGGCAGATCGATTAGAGCAACGTATTCGTCGATATTCCTAGCTCTATACCGGGCACATCGTAAAATAGTTTCTTTCTTGGCCACTGGTGGCGCTGCACATGCGATGGCGGCCGTTTTTGTTGGGGGCTAATAATCAGGGCGGACAAAAATGGTTTGTCATAAGCGAACTCTGTCTTAGGTCGGTTAGGTTAGGGTTCACTTGTGTCCCTCAGACCAGAAATAGACACCCCGCGCAGCGGGGTGGCGTCGACTCGCTGGAGATTATCAGTCCGCACTTCTTATTTTTTTTAATTTACCTAATTCAATTTTGGACACCCTACTTACGTATAACGGTGAGTATTGAACGATATGCCGGCGTTTCATGATATGCCTAGGAATTTCATGATCAGCCTAAACGTCACTGGCTTGGCCAAATCATGAAATGCCGGCGTTTCATGACATTCCTAGGAAGTTCATGATCTGCCTAAACGTCACTAGGCAAATCGTTAAATGGTGATATTTGAATGATATGGCGGAGGTCCTTTAGCCAAATCATGAAATGGCGGCGTTTCACGATATGCCTAGGAATTTCGTGATCTGCCGGATTTTACGATCGGCCGCCGACATATATACTCTACACCCCTATTAAGGGGCTCCCATATGCCATTGACCTTCGATCTAAATCCCTTAGTTTTCTAATGTTTTTTGTAGCTTATTAATCTTATTATATTAACAACAACGGCTTTAAGCAATATAGTAGCCCATATTTACTTCAAAGTTCATTGTTTTCGAGATATTTGGCATCAAAGTTGAACAATTTTAGGCCATAAAACTGGTTTTCTGGCCATAACTTTTGTGTTAATTCGTTAAAAATGAAACGAACCCAAATATCTAGATTTCGTATATGTTAGATCTTTCACGTCAATAGAGATAGGTACGAAATACTTAAGTGTTTTTTTAGACAATGTTTAAAAAAAACATACAAAATTAAGTACATATATTCATTTCTTTCAAAATCCGGTAGACAAAAATGGAGATAAAAGATAATAAATAATAATAAATAAATAATAAATAAATATTAGGGGACAATCTTACACAAATCGATCGAAGATTGAAGAACCGATAGCCGTTTGACTTGTAATTCTATCTGTAGTGCAAAAGTACGAGATACGATTCAAAACTTGTCAAAAATCGATGAAAACCTCGGGTAGCCCCTTAACAAGATTAAAAAAAAAGCAAAATTGTGTTTTCAAATATTATCTATCGGCCTATTTTAAGTCTCACGACTAAGAGGAATCTCACGACACATCACATGTTAAATCCAATAACCCATTTATGCTGCAGAGTGTGCCAATGAAATACACACATTAAATGCATTCAAGCAAACACTAAATAGATATAACCCTCCTGTCGCAGTCGGGTAATTACATCACAGGTACGATACGGTACGATATTTTTTGACCCGCCGCGATAAAAATGTTTTATCAAACGCAATAAAATCTTCGTCGCATGATTTAAAGAATTTTGCTGTATGAGAACAGAGAGAAAAAATATAATGGAAAAATAAACCATCTTCGTCTGTACTCTGTAGCCCCCGACAGAAGATGCTCCTGAAGATGGTTTATTTTTCCATTATATTCTTTCTCTCTGTATTATATCGTTTAAAAAATGATCGGGGTAACTTCCTCGTTAAAAATAACACGAAACAAAAATATTTAATCAAATAATTTGTTTCGTTATAAGGGTATAATTTTGCTGTAAGTACATACAATGTATCACAGTTGGTTGGGATTGTATGTTTATTTGTCTCTCACTCTATGTGCCCGCTTTCGGTCCCCCTGCATGATAATGACATAGTTCCACTACATCCTGTATCCATCAAATTGATTAACATACCAGTTACTGTGGCTATGACTGATTGTAGTTTAAGGTCTTAGTTTAGTTTAATATGGTATTTCGCTGAATATAGAATCAGCAACTTTTATGTAACGTCAAAAACACTTTTTTAATATGAAGCTCGTCGGGAAATACTTCCAAATGACCGTGTGATTTCAAATGTTCAAACAGAATCCATTTTTAGATATTAGAAAATCTTTTAAATATCTGAGGTAATTTGAAACTTGATTTTCCGAGTATTTTTGTGCGCTTTATTTATATGGGTTTTATTGTTAAATAAATGTGTCATTTCCAAGCCAAGCTCTTTGGCGTTGTCAGCCAGGTGCTATTTCTTTAACAACCCAATTAGTCATCAACAAATCATCCTTATTGACATCGACATATCAACTAATGCAACGGGAACGGCAATACAAAATTTTGGCGGACAACTTGTGTGAGATTTTGTCTGTTAGCGACACGTGTCAAGAAGTATAAATTGACCTCTGGCAAAGTCTTACTTATCAGCAACGTCCTGATAAGATACCTCGGGAAGGCGATGCTCCTATAATCACAACGGCCGTTAACATGAAAAAAATATACTGTACTCTTTTGTTTCATTGATAAGCTGCGTACACAAAAATTTGATACCTACACGAGTCTAAAATAGAACCAATGCCTCGCGTAGTGCAAACCGTAATCACGCGCTATCTTAGAACGAGGCTGACATTGAGGTGAAGGACACCATACATTTCCAAGCCAAGTCCATGGACGACCATTATTGCGATTTACTTCGAGATCAATTTTATCGTTGCAATTGGCGCCCGCATCAAATATAGCACGTAAGGCGATGCGTTAAGGTTGGAATCTTAATGACGCTATTGTTTATCATGTTGTCAACGCAATCAAATTGAATTAACGTGTGCTTTAATACTAATAGGGAGATCAAATACAGTTCAGGTGTCAATAAGCGGTCATACGATAATTGGTTGTTATAACATGCCGCTGCGCTACGTGTCAAAGCAAAAAGCAAACATAGCGATGTCAAAGATATGTTATAATTTGCACTTCAATCCATTGTAATAAGATAAGGCGAACGTGAAACACGTGTAACATACAATCACCTGGGTTCGCGGTTCTAGCTTTAGGGCGATAATCGTTTGAACGGCTCGCATTATTTATAGGAAGCTGGAGGTTAGGAACACGGCAAAATTACCTTAAATGACAGACCATTCGCGCAGTGCTCTAATTCGAATACCTTTTTAGGAAGCTACGGGAAGTATGCTAACAAACTTAAGAACTGGAAGGTGTCCAGATTCCTTCGAAAACATTCCGATACTCCATTGCACGCGATAAAGAAGCACGAGTATAGCGAGGCTGAAAAGACGCTTCAGCTTTTGGCGCGGGGCGACGGCCAAACCAGCAACGGTTACCAACAAGTGCCTATAGTGATAGAGACCCAAGACAATAAGGCAAAGCCCTGTACTAGCAAGCTCAATATACCATTGAACCCTGATATGGTGTCGTTTGAGAAAGAGATAATCGATATTAGATCGTATCTGAGCCAGTCAAGGAGTAATATGTCGCCCTTTGCGAGAAGCAGCAGCTATAGGTCGCAGTATGGCAGACCGACTAATATAGAGGTGAGTTGAAGTTGCCCTTCGTGCATATCCTATATTAATGCTTTACTTGTAACTTGGTGCAACTACAACAACAAATGATTACATGGTACTTTGCTTTGTAAATTGCTTTCATTTACAAAAACACCTTGACGCCATTTGTATAATGCTAATTTTAGCGCAATGAGAGCAGTCAAAATTTGTACGGGAATTCGGTCTAGTCGTTTTCGTTGCACTTTACTATTTCTGACGCCAGTGAATCCATCCATTGATAATGTAATTATAGTGGTTAGCAAGGGCTTTTTATCAACAGTGTTTAACTTTAAAGTTCTAACTCCTGAACACCTAAATGTGTTGTGGTAACCCCCGGCTCCTATGCAAAAATTTGGCGTGTCCGTGTAAGTTTCGTACGTGAACAATCACGTCCAGAAGTTTTTTTTTAAGCTTGTGAAGCGTCCAACTGCTTGGCAAAGACCTCCCCCTCGGCTTCCGCTCGTCCCTGTTTGGAGCAGGTCAAGGTCTAGTGTCCAGGTCGTCATGTCACCTCCGCCTCGGCTCAAAACAAGTCCACAAAGTTGGCTGAATAAAAAAATGTGTCTTAGATCCCTGTGTGCCGCGCTCGGAGCTCGACTCTGGCCACACAAGGCGAGCTCCGCGCCTGCATGCGAAAGCGCGCAGAGGACGCGGTCAGCCTGTGCCCCTCGGTGAACAGCCGCAAGGACTCGGGCATCCGCAGCACCAGCCGCCGCTCCAGCATACAGCAGCAGGTATAGTCATTTGTTCACGAGTTCAGTAGCTTTGTACACAAAAGTATTTAGTTTTGGAAACAAGCCCAGATGCTACAAAAAAAGAGAGAACCTCAATGTATTTTCATGGTATTACAACTATATCGTCCTTGACAGTCGATCCAAATACGGACTAAAATTACCTACTTGGTATCATCTTTAGCGTGGTTAAGAGGCTGACAAGACCTAATTTGGTGAAATTGATGTTATTTAAGCAGTTTTTTAAGAAAAACTATTTGTTCTAGCACATCAAATAAAATATATGTTAATATTCACCATATTTTAAAGACCGTGGACGGGCTCGATACATAATTGGACGAAATCGGCTCGATAGAAAATAATTGCAAAGATTGGTCTTAAAATCACATTAAACGGTTCTATGTCTTTATTTTTTAGACGTATGGGTCTGCAATTAAAAACACCAAGTCACCATATTCATACCTAAACCGCTAACGAGTCATATTTCACAAATAGTCCACCCTTTTTTTAATTTCAATATTTATGTAATATTATCTTCAAAAACCGGGCCGCCCAGTAACACTCGCTCTCGTTTATTCGACTTCTCGTTCGTGCGCGCTATCCAAAATCCTCAAGGGCATTTTGGTGTTGACAGCGTCTTAGATATTAATAGTTGATAATTTAATAAATATATAAAAGGGTGCTTGGTTGCGGCTGCATACTCACTTGAGAAACCAGCACTTATACTATTGCATATGCACATGGCACACGGCAGTGTTTCCGGCATTTTTGAAGAAAAAGCCGTACGCGACACTGCTTTGTGTTAGGGTGTTACTACACCAATCGATCCATGCCATCAATCGATATTGATCGATTGGTGTGGTAGGTTTGGCTGATAGTAGAAACTGTCGATCGACGTATACATAATCGATCGATGGCATCGATCGATTGGTTAGGTAACACCCTTACAGTACTTGAAGCTAACTAGCACCCGCCACCGTCATCTGGGGGCACGGCAGTGCCCCCGGAAAGTCGAGCAACAGCGGCACAGCCGTACCACCTTTTTCTCGAAGCCGTTTAGGCCATTTTCGACCCCCCAATAACTTCGTTGTGGATAAAACTAGAAGCCTGAATTTTCAGTAACCAAGCAGGCATTGTATAAACACGGTATACTTCAACTTTTATTCAATTTGAACCAGTAGTTTAAGAATTATATCTAGTCAGTTTCTTAATTTTGTCACTGACTGACGACCCACTGACCGATCATTAAAAGTCTAAGGCACTTCTAGCAAATATAGAAGCTTCAAATTTAGAATACAATTAGTGTTTATTGCATAAATCAAGGGAACAAATTAAAATTATATGCAATTTCGGTCCAGTTTTCTAGGTACACCAACTGCATAAATACTAACTTAAATAGCTAAGTAACTAGCAAATAAAGAATAATAAGTATGCCTGAGATTTGGTACTATGAAATAACTCACAACTTTTTACGGTGGAAGAGTTTCTAGACTTGCCTCTATTTTAGTTACATGGAATTTTTATGGGTACATTATCGCCAGAACAAAAGTGCCTGATTTATTTACTGAAGCCCACTATTAATATGTTACTTGTATACAAAATCTGTTTAAATACGTATTTGGATACGGACTGACTCACTCAATGCCGTGCCTCACTGGGAAGTGATGACGACGTCGCCGGCGACGTATCTCATACAAACAGTGTGGTAACCAAACGTCGCCGAGGCACGGCACTCACTCTGCTCAGGTTAAAGTCAAAATTGACATTAGAAAATTATTTTATTCCAGATATTCGCCCTCAACCACGCGGCGATAGCCACATCGCAACAGGACATGATGCAGCACCGCGTCTCCGGCTACTATACCTCCTCGCAGTCCTCAATCAACGAGCCCTCTTGCCGCGCACGACTTCCCGGCCCTCTCAACGACCAACAAGTCCAGTCCCTCCAGAAACTCCGCAAGCAATCAGACTTGCAGCTCATCCGCTGCGTCCAGGACAACGCTAGGTCAGGCATCAACTACTTCGTTCAACCACCCTTAAATAAGTTCACACTGTTCTTCAAGGCACCAGAGATAGAAGCACATTATAGGGATAAAGCGCATCGCAGCGATGATTGCGAGGATTTCCCGCCTACTCTTACCACTTCGAGATTTAATACGGCCTTAGACATTCTAGTTTCCGCTATAATGTTTCTCGCAATCTCGAGTTCGATATTCGTTTTATATCGCGCGTGGCGGCATTGGATCGGATGGTTCGTGTTCTTCACCGTTATTGAGGCTATAGCGATGTCTTTCTGCATTTACCGGCACTATTTGAAATGGAAGACGAAAGGGAACCCCCCTGTTACGGAGACTATCAGACGTTCTGTGAAGGTTTTCAGGAAATTAACGGCTTGGTTTCCGTGGCATTTGTCAGGCGGGCTTCTGATCAGTCTGCCGATTCTCGCGGTTTTGATAAATTTCTCTTGCGACTACACAACTATGCCTATTTTAAGGGGCGAGCAGTCCTTCTACGTATATTTGCTGTGCATCGGTATAGTCCACTTCTGTAACTTCACTCAGATGAACTGGCTGGTAAAAAACAGTTTGGTGACGGTTTATGCTGGCCTATTCTTGTTCCTCGCCGTGCTCGGCTGCCACGAAGTAAATACTCAATACTTAGACTCTGATATTATGCGGCCAGCAGTAATAGCCGCTAGTTATAATATTACACTAAACGCTACAGTCGATTACTCTGACGACTGGTTAGAGAATAATAGTACGGGACCAGGCGAAAGCATGCTGCACAAGATACATCTAACTGAGCTTTACATAGACATAGTTTTGCTGCTGATGTTAGTGTGGTTTCTCAATAGAGAGTTTGAGATCAGTTACCGCCTAAGTTTCTACAGCAACGTGGTGGCCAATCGTGATAAGCAAAGAGTTCAGAATATGCGTAATCAAGCCGACTGGTTACTCCACAACATTATTCCGCGCCACGTCGCCGATCAGCTCAAGAACACCGCCAAGTACTCTGAAAATCACAAGGACGTCGGTATAATTTTCGCTAGTATAGTCAATTTCAATGAAATGTACGACGAGTCATACTTGAAAGGCAAGGAATATCTCAGGGTCCTGAACGAACTGATCGCCGATTTTGACGAGCTGCTTGAGAGACCGCAGTTCCAGCACGTGGAAAAGATCAAAACTATAGGCAGCACCTTCATGGCGGCTAGCGGACTCAATCCGGATTTGAGGCATGCGTCCCGCGGCACTTACGATCATCTCCACCAGCTGATAGACTTTGCGTTGGAAATGCAGAAAGTTGTAGACAATTTCAATCAAGATTTGCTCGAATTCGACTTCATTCTTCGGATCGGATATAACTTCGGCGATGTTACAGCGGGGGTTATCGGTACGACTAAATTGTATTATGATATTTGGGGTGACGCGGTGAACATTGCTTCGAGGATGGATTCCACGGGTGTGGCGCAGCGCATACAGCTGGGCGAGGCCTGCATTCCCATTCTGTCCCCCTTCTACGAATTCGAACAACGAGGCAGTGTATACGTGAAAGGCAAAGATAACATGAACGTGTATCTGTTAGTCAGGAAAAAAGAACTCTAGATAAAAAACTATTTATAATGGAAAGTAGAATCTGTGATTTAATTATATATTTGTTATACTACGTAGCTAACGTAATGTAATGAGGTTACAATAAGAGATGCTTATTTATTGTGTGCATAACAAAAGTGATATAATGGCTTGAAGAATACTCCTGTATAAAGGCTATTAATTTATTGTTATTTGGCTTTGTGTGTTGAGTGCCAGTGTGTGTGACGCATGTTTTTGTGCAATTAAACAAATCTCCTTGCCGTCTGATCTGTGACCAGGTCTCTAGTCCGTTTTGAAATTTCGAACTGTATATTGGAAAAAAAAAATATTTATCTGTCATTTATGTATTGTAAAGACCGTAGTTTTGTATTTGTGTATTAATGAGGATTATCTTTGATGGGAAGGGGAGTTGAACGTGTCATAATGTGTTAGATGAACTACGAAAGCGCAACAATATGTCAATGCTGTGGACAACGAATGCTGTGGGTTGTGGGTAAGACCCGAACTGGTTTAGTGTCGATGTGTACTTAAGAAGAGCCGATTTAGACTGTTTTTGTAAAATGGTGTTCCGATCGTGATGAATTCCTCTAGCTTACAGATGAATATAATCGTAGTAGAAGAATTATTGTATCCATTGATGTGCTCTAAAGCTTCGTCCCCTTTCACAAAGTATACTTGTTGTAGCCTTCTGTGTATCCAACGATACTATTCAAGTACCTAATACTATTACTATACTATTACATGAATATTAATATATTACTAGCACAATTTTACTAATCAAAATGGCTGCTGCGTTATATTTAAGTATATTCCCAGTCCCAATATCTGCTCTAGGTACAGTCAAGGGCACCAATATGTATTCACTCAAAGTTTCATAAATATGTATACTACAACCTTATTGTTGCAGAAATAAGGTCTGCCCAGGGTTCGAAATTATCAATATAATTACGCTTCTTGATATTTATCAGATAATTATCGGGTAATTATCACTAATATAAGAACCAATGACACTCGAGTTCGCTCAACTGCATAATCCTGAACTGATTTTTTCTTGTAAGGGGAATAACCACGGCGCGGCACGTCACGTTGACATTTTGTGCGTTCGGATAGACGCAAGTGCGGAAATGCACGTTCGAATACTTTGAATACAGTTCACTTTCACGAGCGATTTTTTTGTTATTATCAATCGATAATTATCATTGATAATTATCCTTTCGAACCCTGGGTCTGCCTACATATTTTTGAGACTGTGGTGTATACATATTGGTGCCCTTGACTGTACTATGTAAAGTGCACTTAGCGAGCGCGGGATTGTAACCAGGTTCTACAGTCAGCGTCATTGAGTTAGTAGCAGCCAAGGTAGCCAAATATTTCGGTACACGCCTTTATTACTGCAAGAATAAAGCCCGCTCCACATTCTCGACAAAACTACACGAGACTTGCCGAATACGAGAGTGTGGAGTGAGTATTTGTCTATGTTCGTGTTGTTTTGCGTATATTCGCGTAGTCTCCGTTTGTGTCGGTAAAATGGCCAAACATCAAAGAGCTCTCGTGAAGTATCGTGTTTGCGCGAAACCTCTCCTCCACATTCTCGCTCCGCTTCTGTCAGTCGACCGACGGCAACCGTAGGACGCGTCCATCTTGTATGAAAGTCCAATTACAACTGCGCAAGGCGAGAATGTAGAGGGCCGCTCTCGGTTTCGCCCGGTCTCGGCAAATATTCCGGCGAAACCAGTCTCGTGTAGTTTTGTCGAGAATGTGGATCGGGCTTTAGGGTGTGTTACGAGATATTTGGCTACTCTGGCTGCTACTAACTATATGAAGCTGACTGTACCTACATGAAAATTGTATTTACCTGCGTCCGAGGATGTTTTATGTCTTAGTTAGTGAGTTTTCGTTGTGCGTATATTTCGAATATTTTAAGATGTGTATGTTTACTAATTTTCTATATTGCCTTTAAAAAGATATTCTGAAGCGGTGATTTTACAAACGCGAATCTTCTCATCACCTATCTTGTAAGGATTATTTAAACTTATGACGAAAGCCTTGACTGTACATTCCACTTGTATTTATAATATTGCCTTAGACACCTCTAAGTCTATTCTCTAGTGAAATGGAGACTTAAGTTTGAAAGGTTGGACTGTATTTTTACAGAATGTTGGACCAAAACTGGATTATTAGACGCAACTTGCTCTCTTTAAAATTTACCTCTTCTATAAATAGATTCGTTCTTTATACACTACAGATTGGAAGATGTATTGGTATATATGTAAGTAGAAAACTTCTTGTGATACATGCAAATGTATATATAACTATTATATTTAAGGAAAACATTTTCTTTGTATACATTATAATCCCTACTTTTTCCAGTAAAACAATGTAAAATAAAAGATTTAATTTAATCTGTCGTTTTACTTAGGGCTTGTCCATATATTATGTCATGGTTTTATGTCGATCGCCCTTCCCCCTATCATCATCCTGTTAATTCCTTGAATGGACACTCCCCACCTAATAAAATGACTACCGTCATCCGTCATCCAATGGTCAGTCAGTCCCCCCTCCCTAATTTGATATGACGTAATATATGGACAGCCCCTTAATCACTCTGAAAAGAGCAAGTACCTATACATGTAACATGTTATAACACAAACAACTGAAAGCCAACATTAAAATTAAGAGTATCGAGGCTACAGATGTGCAAGTTGCGGACAGATTTCAAAATATAAGAAAATATCAGGAAACTCACAGGAATTTAAAAGTTTCCATCTTGTGTAATTTTCTATAGGAAAGTTTGAGAAACTATCAAGATCTTTCCATTGGGAAAATTTGAAAACTCCGTTAACACATCAGTTAGACACATGTCTTATTAAAGAAAAGTATTTCCTGTTCCACTTCACTAAAACCGAAGTCGAAGTACCATGGCGACTAAGTACAGTCAGCGTCATATAGTTAGTAGCAGCCAAGGTAGCCAAATATTTCGGTACACGTCTTTATTACTGTAAGAATAAGGGGGTGTTACGAAATATTTGGCTACTCTGGCTGCTACTACTATATGACGCTGACTGTACCTACAAACTTTTCCGTAATTCTTCTTCGAGGTTTACAGGGCTAACAGATTATACAACACTGAAGAATGGAGAAATTATTCAGCCATACACTCTTTCCATACCTTTCATAGATCATTCGGATCCCTTTCGGAGGTTTCGATTACTAACACAATCGGTGCATTAACATAAAAGTAGAAAATGGCGGCTGCTTCCATTTTCAACTGACTTCAAAAAAAGAAGGTTCTCAATTCGTTTGTAGGCTTTTTTTCTTGTGTGTTACGTTAGAACTCCGTCATGTATGGATCTATTCGTACAATTCTTTTTTTATTTTATTTAAAAGTATCGGCTACCAGGTTGGTCCAATTGTTATCAAAACTTCAGTTGGATCATGGAAAACATGAGGAATTGAGGGAACTCCTCAAATATATTAGGCACAAGAGTAGTAATTTCGGTATTTTCTATTATAACTGTATTTACACCCAGAAATTACAAATGTGGTGAACTGATGACGAAGACCACAGATGTCTTCTCGAACTCCCCAATAATGTAGGTACATACTTAAAATTATAAGAAATAAGTATGATTCCGTTGAAATAACAACTAATGCAGTGCCAAAAGGTGATACTGAGATTCTAGAATCGACGGAACTCCTCAAATATTATCGGCCCACATACAGCGGTTTTGTTTTTTTTCTGTAACAATCAACGCACGATTTCTTCTCGGAAAATAGTTCATGTGGTAAAGTGGAAAGGAAATGTGGAAATGTTCTTTTGACTTGGCGGAGTACGTACCTACTGAATTGAAGACTGTTAAAACTTTGTTTTTAAAGAAAATTATAGATATTAGGTTCGCATTCGAGGCTGACAGTTTATTTTAACTTTAACAAAGTCTATTTTAAATCGCTTCTCACACCCCAATGACACCCTTTCAAATTAGACCCCTAGCTTAGGTACATGGACTATGGAAGCCAGCTCTCCCTATCTTACTTAGAACGTCAATGGCGCCATTACTCCAGGCAAAATACGGTTTTGAAAAACATTCATTTATAATAGCGTTTTTTTGTTGATTTCATTTTTAAATGACCAAGATGATTTATTCAAGAATCCGACAAACTTTTCATCCGGCAGTAATTATGTAGATTTAAATGAAGCATGCATTGTCTTTTTTTGTATGATTTATCGTGAATATTATAGAGCAAATGTAAATGAACTAAAATAAAGACAAAAATATTTATTACTTAATATTTTTTCTGACTTTTTAGAAGCTAGTTAATTTATCATTTTTTTCATGTCTGAAATTTTGTCCGATTTTGTCGCTGGGTAACTATTTAATTGATAATATATCCGGTACACATAAAAAATCACCTATTATAAATTATTTCCAAAATTGTCATTTTTTCCATACATGTTGTCAGTTCATTGACTGGACTACAGCCAATAATTGGGTTCCAGAGAAGCAACCACTCATTACAAAATAGGTAACTTGGACACCCCAAGGACGTTCAGTATATTTTTTAATTGTAAAATGAAATCATTAAGACAAGCTCAAACACGACCCTAAGCGGAAGCCAAAGTGCTTACAAAGTCAACATAAACTGTGATAAAGTTAATTGTTTTGCTTTGTTTTTCCATTCAATATTCATGGCGCCAAGTTTGAGACAACACAGCTGTGATATCGCGGTACAAATTAAAGAATTAACTCGGTTGTTTGGTGTGCCGCAGACTGGTAATTAAGCGCGTCTAAATTTCTGGCTACTAGAGATACTTCCAACTTCTGCTCTAATAATGGGCCATAAACAAGATTTTCCATTGCAAGGTTCCTTCTTAAGGCGGTGAATTGGAAATTATCGCGTGCTTTGAAACGCCGTTCTGACTAGATTAAGAAACAATAAGGTCTGATTTTCAGATATATGATTCTTGACTATATGATTGTTCATCTGATTTTATGGATACATGATTGCTTAAAATTTCCTCGATAGAAAAAAAATCCAAAGTTGGGTCTGTATTTTCCTTTTTTTACTCAGCCTACTCAAACGATACATTATTTTACGACACAATCAAGTAAATACTATAGTATTTTACTCATCTAAAATCTCACTTTATGAAATTTTAATAAACCTGCTCTAAGTTAGGTATTTATCGAAATTTGTCCAAAACAGCGATTCCCGAAGAGTGTTACGTCTCTTTTTCTCGTGGGCGGAAGGCATCAGCGTGTCTCTATCTAGGGGGCGTGTACGACTCAAATCAAGGAATCCCCTTAATTGTCTCTTTTGTGAACTTCATAGTTAGAGACTATGGAGTATGGAATGGTAACAATGGGTACTTTCCTCTGTTTCACAAACAAAACAGCAAGCTACTTATTTTTACATACAACGGTTATAATTATCAGGATAGGTAGGTATAAGGTTGTGTATTAGTACACTCGTACAAACCGTTTTTGGTCTAGTGACCGCACAAACAGCCCCCCTATTCTGTAACATGTTTTAAGCTCACCTCAACGCTCACCCACAAATATATCTTGACACCGCGATGCGTGGTAACTAAGCGTCGGTAGAGGTCTAGTTTCACGACGATTCGATTTTTCTCGCACTATACCTCTAGTTCTAATAAGAGAGGAAGGATAGTGCGAGAAAAATCGAGAGTATGTCGCGGGAGTCTCATGATAGCCGTGCTGGAATCATTGGGTACTCATAGCGTACCTACATCTGAATGTCTGTCAATTTTGGACGTCGGCCTCGTAGTCACACCATTTTGTCACACTGGTGTGACCACGAGGAATTTATTTTCCTCGTAGCCACACTGTTTGGTTCTGGCGCTTCGCTGGCCGCTGCCGCGGCACGCTCGCTTAGCTCGCTCGGCTCGCTTAGCTCGCTCGGCTCGCGGGCGTAGGGTCGCAGTACACCTAACACTCCTCCTCGCTTCGCTCGTAGTCGTACCTACACGGACCTGTTAAAGTGTTATCTTTTTTTAAAGTGGTGTTACGAGTAAAAGTAATTAAGTAGGTAGAACATTTATTCTCTTATCTAGGGTACATACCTATTATAATGGAATATTACATTTGTTTACTATCGCTATGTTATTGCAACTAATTTGTAAAGTAAATATGGTCTAATTAGTGGATATGCTCACGGGATAATCAATGTGTAATTATTTATTTGAACTTTATTGCACGATACAAGATTAAGTACAACTGGCGGACTTAGTGCCATAAGGCATTCTCTACCAGTCAACCATTGGGCAACACAGAACCATTAGCTGCAGGCATTTAAATGAAAACTCAATCCAAGATAAACTTTTATCAAATACAACTGAAATAAACACACATATACAAAATAATATACACTAATATATAGTATTAATAATCAGATTTCTACCAACGGTACAGTCGGCATCAGAAGTAGATAAGGAGGTGAAGATGGTGTTCACACGATTCTATTGTCAAGCGGTGTGTGCAGTTATTTTTGAGCACCCTAACCCTTGTATGATGACATTGATGACTCATCAGAGCTTCAGTCATCATCCGCTTACGCCTTTTACTTGGGTTCGACGCAGCATGTCTTTACAAGGGAGCTTGTTTGCCAACGATGGTATAAAGAAAAGGGCACATCCTGAAAACTAGATGAGCTAGCTAAACTAGTCTAGCTATCACGGTTATTGAGATACAGCCTGGTGACAGCCAGACAGACGGACAGCGAAGTCTTAGTAATAGGGTCCCGTTTTTACCCTTTGGGCACGGAGCCCTAAAAATAATGATTTCAAAAATTGGAGCAAAGTAGGACTATTTTACAGCGGCTCAAACGTCAAAACTGTTCTGCGCGACTCGTATTTAGTGCAATTGGCAATGCAAGAAATTGCCTACAAGGTTCATTAGGTACATTGCGGGTTCCCGAGGTATATTGAGTACAATTGCTCTATCAAGAGCAGAGGTGCATTATACAAGGTGTATTTTATTATACTGAAAACCTCAGACACCCCAACTGAGTTTTTTAATCCTTAATAAGATTAATACGTCCATTTACAAATACGTTAATTATTTCAAAAGATATTCGTTGGTTTTCTTTATCAAGCAGATCTACTTGATTCGTAACTCTACACTTGTAATCACTAATCAGTACTTGTCAGTGACGTAGATCCTGACGTTCACCTCACAACAACATCCTCCAACATTTCTCTGATTCGCGTATGTTGCCTTCGTAACTTTTAGACCCGGCACAATAAAAAAATATTTTTCAAAAAAAATACAACCTACCTTAAAAGATGGTGCAATTGATTCAGCTTTCGATTCTGAACAAACTACTTTCAGGTTTTCAGTTATATGATTTACACCTTGTATATATGGGCAAACTAGGCACGTTCCAAGGGGTGCGGGTGATTTTTTTTCGTTATAATTTTTAATCTATGGCCGCTACAGGGGCGCCGATGAGGTGCTTGCCTGGGGCGCTCCCGATATTTAATCCGTCTCTGCAAACGTCGTAATGTAGTTAAACTTGCATGTGTGAATTGCTCTTAATGAATGGATCGCCCGCTTAAGGCGCCGTAGGTTCAGCGAAGTTAAGCGAACAGAGTTTTTGAAACAATATAATGCGTCTGTTTATAATAGGTAATATGGTTTCAAAAAAATACGAATAACAATCTTGAGACTTTTCTGCAGCGAGATCAGTGATTCGAAACATGATTAAGCAATTTTCGCTTGATAGAAAAAAATCACGAACATAGGTCTAAAATACACTTAAAATATTCGTAACAAATTATGCACAAAAGCTAAAAATATTAAAATTGCTTCTAAAAATCGGCAATATCATGCTTGAGAGAACTCAGTCATTACTTTTTTATTTATATAACAGCCAAAAAATTAAAATAAAAAAACATGATATCCGTCCGAGCACGCACTTCCATCTCGCTCACGCTTATGCTCAGTGAGAGGGAGAGAAGACCATGAACCTACGGCGCCTTAATGAGACAGCGAGTTTATAGGGTTGTCACTCCAAGCGAAGTCAGACGCTGAGAAAACGTAGACTAGCCAGTAGAACAGGTTGAGGATAGCGAAGGAAGCGGGGAACAGGACGCGAGCGGCGCGGTCGATGTGCGACACGCTGTTGATGTGACCGTGCATGCCTGTGGACAAGAATATATTTTTCTCAAACATGCTCGGAAATGTACGCGTTAATATCACGAAATGAAGACGTGAAGTTTCTTGTTTATGGCTCCCTACATTACTTCTTGGCCTTACGCCAAGAAGTAATGTATGAAAACCCTAAGTAAAACCATTATTGTCCGCTACTCTAACTTTTTAAATTTGCTTACTAATATTAAACTGACAAAGGAAAATTTACATACTGCCAACCACCACTAGACACTGTAAGCATACTTGCTTCATAGAAAAAATCAAAATAATCTATGGTACTATACTTTATGTGCGGTTAAACATGGTGCTCGAACGGCTTGTTCAAATGGCATGTTTAAAAAATAAAAAAGGCGGTAATTACCTATTATTTAATTGATTACCTAGTATTTATTTTTATTTTAATATTTCCTCACATCGTTTGAGAAAAGTACTATACAATCCTCGGCCGGAACAGGGATTGCTGGACTCGTTGTATTCGGCCTCGTCTACGACTCGGCCGTCTACCCCAATCTCGTCCAGCAATCCCTTACTTCACGGCCTCTGCAGTAATCTACTATTAGATCATCATCACCATTATCTTCTTATCTTATACGCGTTAAAGCCCTTTCGGATGCACTTGTTTCAACCCAGTGGGAACTTTTGTGCAATTGCTCCCTCCTTTATGTCTACTCCAAAGCTTGCTAATTATCATCATATCATCCGAAATATGCACACTGCTACATAGGCCTCCGTCAGAGCATCACAATGACCGGCCCTGCGCCACCCACATACAGCGGACTAGAGCGACCTTTACCAGATATTTTAGATAGGCGAGTCAAAATAATTAATAGATAAGTTTCTGATAAAAACATGTTGCCGACTGTACTTTATTTGCATAGTCATCAACTACTCGTTGAGAGGCTTCCAAAGAGTCCAAACACGATGAGTCTATCTTGTTCAGTTTAGGAGTTGTTATTGCCACCGTCAGTCTTCATGTTAAGAGCTTGCATCTTAAACTAAACTTGAATAATGATACCAAATGATCAGGCCGAGAAATGTGTTGCATCTCTAATCACTAGGCAAATTTAAAAATCAGGGTAGATATTAGAAAGTGCGCGTAAGTAATTTCGAAACTGTAAAACTTTATGATGGCGTACCTAAACATCAAATGGGCTATAAAAATGTCACCGTAAAATAATATTGGCCAACGCTTTAAATAACCCTTTATCCAGCACGACTGGCGTAAGTGCAGGCGAGTAGATGCATTAAAACCACCATAGATCTGTCTCGCATGTGCTTCCGGAGATTCCCCTCTTGCCCGTCTTCGGCAGGGCAGTTGCTATTAGATATCAGCGCTATTACCCGCAAATAATAGCTGTTTTACCCTTACTAGGGTACCTAATTGCCCCAAGGTTCGGAATGCTTAAAGGAACGTACCTGCCTCGGCCTGCCGCTTCCTCCGGTATAGGTCGTCTCCGGCGAGGCAGTAAAGCTGTCGCCAGCGAGGCACGCGTGCCTCCGTCTGTGTGGTCCGCATGGTCAACTTTACTACGGGCACTTGCCCGTCTTCAGCGGGGCAGTTGCTTATAGATACAAGCACCTTCATGCCCAAAGAATAGCTGTTTTACCCCTATGAGGGTAGTTACCCCCAGGTACCGAACGCTTAATGGTACGTACCAGCCTCGACCTGCCGTTTCCTCCGGTACATGTCGTCTCCGGCGAGGCAGTACAGCAGCTGTCGCCAGCGAGGCACGCGAGCCTCGGTCTGTGTAGTCCGCTCCATGGTCAACTTTACCACGGGCTCTTGCCCGTCTTCAGCGGGGCAGTTGCTCTGAGGTAGGGAGAAATTCTGAAACGAAGAATTTTGATGAAAATAGCGCATGCTTTAAAACCAGTGAGAGGCAACATTCAGCATGTGGCTGTAACATTATAGTATTACATTGGTTAGCGACGATTTAATTTAGTAAAGTATGCCGGTTGCGAGTGTTGCGACCACGTATTAGAAGAGCTGGCGGACTAATAGGATATTTTCCCGTTATTTAAGTAGATTACTTCCTATTATAAAATGAAAACGGCACAATGTTTAGGTACCTACTAAGGGTCTGTAGAAAATAGAAATGTTATTATTTGTAATAGACAAATCTGCTGGTCCTCCAGGTGGCCACAAACTGATACGCGGCACACAAACACCCCTATAAGTATGCATACACGTGATGAGTTTTAAAGAATAATCCTCACATAGTTCGCAGTAGATCTAGCGGAGCTCCGGCGACGAGCGGCAAGTTGCCGCGCGGCAAATGCGTCGCCCCCCACCTCCTCGATCAACTCTTCCCATTCCGCGTCGTCTATAACGATCTCGCCAGAACCGACCTGGATCAACAGAAGTCATTGTGAGGTCTGAAGAGGTACAGATAGACCCACAGATGTAGGTAATATTTTTTGGATCAGTAAATATTGGAAAGAAATTGGTAATTAAATTGCTACTTCTGTGTTATTTGCAATAATGACTGTAATCCGCAACTTGGCAGAATTTTAAAAAATCGTGCATGTCTCGGTCGCGCTGCAGGTATACAACTGAAGAGAAAGTTTTTTAAATATAATTCGTATGGCAAATTTTCATTTCTCTCCTCGCGCGCGCTTGGTGGAAATAGTAATTCTCACTTCGCCTCGTCTCTTTTCTAGTCACCACGAGCACAGATTAAAGAATACAAGTACAGATACCCAATCTCATAGAGCAAAAGCGTACCGTCCTAATGTAGGCAATTCTGTATACAATTTTAGTCCCGTAGCTACACCAGTAGATGGAGTATCCGAGCTACCACGGCTATGACGCTGTCAGCCTTTAGTAATACATTGAGATATCACCAGATGGCGTTGACTTCCCGGGCAACAAATAGAGTATTTTTGATTTTTTCGATATAAAAGTAGTATTTTAGAGACAATATTACACATCACACAAAAATATACATAACCAAATGCTTAGAGCCTGTGTTTCCATAGAACTTTCGCGACCCGTGATGGCGCCATCTAGTGACAGTACCCAATAATACGTAGCAAGCTTGAAAGCTCACTCGTATAGTACGAGTCACATGGATTTAGTATCAATTTTATTGCATTTACTAAACTTATAAAATATACCTTTATTGTATGTGCGGAAGTATGTTTGTGATATAATTAAGGTACGTTGAATTTATTAAGGTGTAAAAATCATTCTATCTTCACGATTACTGGTTCAAATGTTTCGCTCGGTACCTGTGTCGCCATCTAGGAGTTCTTTTTAGTATCAATTATACGTTGTTCTAGTTGGGAGGCCATGCCACGAGTCAACATTTTTGTTAATAACGAAACACGTATTAACAATGTTTACAAATATCTGTGAAATAAATTAGGTATAATGGCGCGCAACAGTTTTTTTTCGTGAAGATTGCGCAGTGCGCGCGCATTAGATGAAATGTCTAAACAGCCATTGATACAAAATAAAATAAATATATTCGTTTTATAATGTTATCTTTATTCATCATCATCATCATCATATCAGCCGAAAGACGTCCACTGCTGGACATAGGCCTCCCCCAAAGAGTGCCAAAGTGACCGGTCGGCCGTATCTTTATTAATTCATGTAAAATGTTATCAAAAGTGAATTGTTTTACTAAATTAAACGTTTATATAGCATATCCAAAAAGGTATAGTCCATTAATAAAAAAAAAGGATTTAATTTGTTTAGTCGAGTAAGAATCCATTTGCCGAGAATTTAAAAAAAAGCTGCAGTCGAGGTCATAAATATGTTTACACTTTTGCACCTTATTACAAGGCAATAAGGTGCAAAAGTGTAAACGTATTTATGACCTCGACCGTACAAACTGTACAACTCGGTTAATTTAAGAATGCACCGTGTTGCATGCATCTTGCTACAAGGTGCCAACGTGACTTAATCGGGATATAACCATAACACACAAGTGTCGTAATGTTATACGCGTGTTTAATAGCCAGGATTATGAGCCTAAAAGCATCACAATAAGAGGTACGTTACGAGCAATTGAGTTGAAAAATATGTTATATAATTGTTTGTTGTCAAACAAACATTACCTTTGTGAAATAGTGGACGCCAGCAAATTCTAGAAGCGTCGCAATGCAGTAGAAGAAGCTCATTAGTAGAAACCAGTCCAGGGCTGTGGCATACCGCACTTTCGGGAGATCCGTGCGCGAGTCCAGGCTTATAGTGGATAGCGTCAGCACGGTTGTGATTCCCAGGCCCACGCGGTCTGACGTTGCCTGATATAAATAAATATACAAATATTTGCGGACACTTACACAAATCGACCTAGTCCCAAACTAAGCAAAGCTTGTACTATGGGTACTAGACGACGATAAACATACTTATATAGATAAATAAATACTTAAATACATAGAAAACATCCATGACTCAGGAACAAATATTCGTGTTCATCACACGAATAGATGCCCTTACCGGGATTCGAACCTAGGACCTCTTGCTTCGTAGGCAGGGTCACTACCAACTAGACTAAAGCGGTCGTCAAATATATATGCTGCTATGCGTAATGTGCTCCACTGTCAATCTACAAATATGTCCTCGTTCGCATGTATTTCAATGATGACATTTGTAGATTGACAGTGGAGCACATTACGACAAAAGTCACGATGAATGTAATAGAGGGCGCTGAATGAAACTTCTCCTCTCCGACAAACACACGAACGTAAAGGTAAGTATGTGTTAGCATTAAGTATTTGCATTGATGGCGCTGAAGGAAAAATAAGCCTTACAAGGGCTATTTCCAGTTGTCGCTTCCCGTAGCTCGCACTGCGAACTAGGTACCTACTGGGGTTTTTTTTCTGTCGTCCGCAGTTGCTATTTTGATAATTTATATTTATTGCAAAAGAACCATTATTCTTTTTTATAATCGCTTCAGTCGGGTAAAAGTTATAAACCTGCGAAGCTGTTAGATCTACTAAAAGTTGCTGCGAAATGAAAATGACAATGACGGAAAGACTACTAGTACATTATTAATCAACCCAGTCTACGGTTAGGTATGATTTCTATTTAGATGGAATGGAATATTACCTATACAATACAATATAGGTACTTAAGTAATACGTACAATTAACCTTTATTTTATTGATGTAAAGATTACCTCGCGGTGTATCCAGAAAGACACCCAGGAGAGAACGACAATCAGGATGCAGGGCACATAAACTTGGATGAGGAAGTAGCCGGTGTGTCTCTGCAGGTTGAACGACACTTGAAGCACCGAGAAGTCTCCTGAAAAATGCAGACGGATTTAATACCAGTATCATGATCATTGTCATCAGCCGTTCCATCAATGCTGAGGATTGTGACATCATGTTATTATGACAGGCAAAGTGGAGGAGAGGCCGCACCCGCTAGACGGAGGACACAAATCACTGCACTCTTGCTTGCAACTACAGCTGCACAAGGCCATACATGTCAGGAGCCTATGGGCAAGTCTGGTCATCAATAATACCAGTAGGTGTATAAATACCGAAATTATCTTGACCCAAGATTTTTTTTCTCTTTTTCCGAGCGAACGATATTGGCGGTCTCAGTTAAAAGTTATATTTTTTTCCTCCTCCCCGTAAATATCGACAAAAATATGAGCTTAGCGCAGAACCGCTGCAGCGAGCTGGGGGTGGAAAAGTGACAGAAGACTTTAAAACAAAATATGAACCTTTTAGTAACAGATTGCTTGAACTATAACCAATAGCCATTGGGACACCAGCACCACAATGCCCATATTAAGCCGTCAGTCATTTCCGCACTAAAAGTAAATTCTTTGATGCGTAAAAGCCGATTCGTGTCAAAGCCGCGCGACGCTGTTTTCTAAAACATTATTTCCCTTTGGGAGAAAAACCGAAACATATTTTTATTCGAAAGCACTTGGAGGCAGCTGTATGTATGTATTATACGCGTGAATGGCGTAAAACATGAGATGTGCGAGTACTTTGGTTAGTAATCGGAGAACGATTAGAACCTATAGGGTAAAACCAGTCGTCCCGGGGGTATAGTTGCCTTGATTGCAATTAGGTACCCTAGTTTCGCGAACGAAACACATTATTTTATTTATCTATCGGGAGACTCTGCAACTACAACTACAACTAAGTTGACCGTGTTGCATGTCTCTGTGCGATTGCATGGGACGGTGCGATAAAGTTTTGCGGGATAAACTTCCTCTTTCTCGACGGGGCATCTATCCTAAACGTAATTTATATGGATTAGGCAACTATTCCCTACTACATGGGATAGTTGTCCCAAAATTTATAGGTCCGCAAAAATCGCCAATACTCTGGAAGTATCTAAGATATTGTTCATTCCTTTCATAAATTTGAAGATAATAAACCAAAGTACCTACCCGTTTTACAAATAAAGAATCTTGCTTTTTGTGTAAAGTAATTTCAAAAAGTGTGGGGGGGTCATCTATCCTGGTTTTACCCTAGGTATATGTTTTAAGCTTTAAAGGTGGTGATAGATAGGGTGAAAAGAAGGGGTGAAGGTGTAAATAAAACGGTGTTTATAACCGAAAACATATCCATCGGACGTAATCGTAAATTCGTAACTACGTAATTGGTAGGTATGAAGTCTGCTACTGTGGGCCGCCCTCCGGGACGTACGCAGTTGAATGCCAAGAGTGATCCTGCGAAGCCCCCCTTTACAAGGCGGAGCCGAATGTCGTTGGTGGTTTTAGACGTATACTCAAGGAAAAATACGGTTTTGAAAAACATTAATTTATAATAGCGTTTTTTTTGTTTATTTAATTTTAAAACGTTATTCTAAGATGCTTAATTCAAGAATCCGGAAGTAATTATATTGATTCAAATCAAGCATGCGTTGTCTTTTTTTGCTTCATTTATCTTGAATATTAATATATTATAGAGCATAAATGGACCAAAATAAAGATAAAAACATTTATTAACTAATACTTTTTCTGCACTTCGATATAGCGATAGTCAACTTGGCACCGCTGGAGAGACTGTAGTACAGCCCAGGTTTCAATCGAATCGAAGGCTTTCTCGTAGTCCACGAACGCTAGGCAGAGGGGCAGGTTATACTCCTCGGTCTTCTGTATAACCTGACGGAGCGTGTGGATGTGGTCTACGGTACTGAAGCCTCTTCGGAAACCGGCTTGTTCGGGAGGCTGGAAGTCATCTAGCCTGCGTACGAGACGATTTGTAATGACCCTCGAAAACAGCTTATAGACATGGCTCAGAAGTGAGATGGGTCTGTAGTTCTTCAGCAGGGTGTTGTCACCCTTTTTGAAGAACAGCACCACCACCCCTCCGTTCCATGCCTTTGGAGTTCTCCCTTCCAGTAAGAAGTGCTGAAGTGTTTGTACGAGAACGCCACTATGTCAGTTCGACTCCAGGACCAGAACTCGAAGCCTATTCCGCTGCAGCGGGGAGTCAGGCAAGGAGATGTTATTTCTCCAAAACTGTTCACCGCTGCACTGGAGGACGTTTTCAAAACTCTGGACTGGAGAAGGCTAGGCATCAACATCAACGGCGAGTACATCACTCACCTTCGGTTTGCTGACGATATAGTAGTCTTGGCTGAGACCATGGAGGACTTAAGTACGATGCTCGATGACCTCAGTAAAGCTTCCGAGCGAGTTGGTCTAAGAATGAACATGGATAAGACGAAGATCATGTCAAATGCCCATGTAGTACCAACTCCCATTACAATCGGACACTTTACGCTCGAAGTTGTAGACGATTATGTATACCTAGGACAAACTATCCAGTTAGGTAGGTCCAACTTCGAGAAAGAGGTCAATCGTCGAATCCGACTCGGCTGGGCAGCGTTCGGGAAGCTACGGCACATCTTTTCGTCCAATATTCCGCAGTGTCTCAAGGCGAGAGTCTTTGACCAGTGTGTGTTGCCAGTGATGACATATGGTACTGAAACGTGGTCGCTTACTATGGGCCTCATAAGAAGGCTCAAAGTCACCCAAAGGGCTATGGAGAGGGCTATGTTGGGAGTTTCTCTGCGGGATCGCATCAGAAATGAGGCTATCCGCAGTAGAACCTAGGTAACAGATATAGCCCTCCGAATCGCTAAACTTAAGTGGCAGTGGGCGGGGCACATAGCACGTAGAACCGATGGCCGTTGGGGCGGAAAGGTTCTCGAGTGGCGACCACGTACCGGAAGGCGCAGCGTGGGTAGGCCCCCCGCAAGGTGGACTGATGACCTGGTAAAGGTTGCTGGAGTTCGCTGGATGCGGGTGGCGCAGGACCGGTCACTTTGGCACTCTTTTGGGGAGGCCTATGTCCAGCAGTGGACGTCTTTCGGCTGATATGATGATGATGATGACTTTTTCTGACTTTTAAAAGCTAGTTAAATTATAATTTTTAATTGATAATATATCCATTACTTCAGCTATTATAAATTATTACCAAAATTTTTTTTTTTCCCATACAAGTTGTCAGTTCATTGAATTTGCTCTATCGTCCGGTTTTATTAAGATGCGAGACCAGGCAAATGTCAATTTTGTTTGTAACTCAGTAATTTTCTTGATGTTATCGACATAAGATCTACAGATCTTTATAAAACCGGTTCAAAACAAAATTACCTACTGAAAGAAATACAATATTATTAAAATGTCAACATGTATTAGGAAGCAACATCCCATTCTAAGTGAAGCACTTTGCAAGTACAGAAAATGTAATATTGTAACGTACTTAATATTGTTTCAAAGCGAAGGAGCATCGATAATTGGGCACTTACGATAAATGAATATCTATAAGCATTTTCCTACCTGAGCGGAAGTGCGGAAAATCACGTTACCTACTCTATAATATGAGCGGATGAAGCACAGTTGCGATTATGGAGATGAAAGCAGTTAAGGGTCAATTTTATGTTAGCGCGAACTTTCCATTAAAACGTTTAGTGGACTAGGTACATTGTTCAGTTTAACACTTTCACTGCATTTCCGCTACATACGAGCGTAGCACGTAGCGATTCTTGGAAGTGAATGTGTTAAATTCCTAAATCTTGTAGCCCGGTTAGCCGGCCGGTACACGTACATAATCATTTAATTTATGTTAATTAGACTTAAAATAGATTATTTAAAACGAATGCGTAAGCTAGTCAAAAATGTTGCCCGGAGAAAAAAAAATACGGTTTTAAAAAAAAAAAATATTTTATCTCCGGCGCTAGCGGCCGCGCGGCGAAGGTTTTGCCGTGTTAAAATCCAATTAAAATATATTTTTATATTTTTTTATTATAAATAGAGGCCTTTCGTGTGTTTTCTTTGGACATTCATTGCCAAAATTAAGGGCTATAAGTAAAATTTTTGGTCGGACTAAATCCGCATAAACGGCATCTCCTCTTATAATATGTGATTTATGATCATCATCCCCCTAGCGTTATTCCCGGTTGTGCCCTAAAGGAGCCCGGGGTCCGCTTTGACACCTAATCCCAAGATTTGGCATAGGCACTAGTTTTACGAAAGCGTCTGCCATCTGACCTTCCAACCCCAAGGGAAAACTAGACCTTATTGGGATTAGACCGGTTTCCTCATGATGTTTTCCTTCACCGAAAAGCTAACGGTAAATATTCCGTACATAAGTTCCGGAAAACTCATTGGTACTAACCGGAATTCGAACCCACGACCGCCGCTTGACAGCCGCATGCCTGAACCACTAGGCTACCGTAGCTCCTCTTATATGATTTCATGCAATCAAAACTTTTTTTATAAGCACGGAAGTCCTTAACACATTCATTGCCCTGAATCGCTACGCTCGTACCGATCCCGTGGTTTTCCTCGTATGTAGCGGAAAGCGACTACGGCGGTCTGAGGCATATGTGTCGTCATGGGCCCTGAATGGGTTAACACAAGAAAGACAACTTTTGTATTACGCAATCTGTAGTTATGATCTGATAAGCATACGTACTTAACGTAAGTAAAATTTCATAAAAAAGTCATCAATTTAGTTTTTGCATCTTAAAATTCTCAGACGAAACGAATACAAAAATAGGTATAGTACCTACTTATCTAATAATTTATATTTCGCGAAATCAGATACAGTGATTGAATATGATATGAAAATACTTTTACAGTACATATGGTCCTACTTTCCCGAACTAGTGCGGAAAAGAGCACTTTTCGTGCATATGTCGAAACTTTAAAGAGCCATATGTACAGTAAAACGTTGTACGATACACGTGCCAATAGGTAATTCGCAACTCGTGTCGATTTAAAACACTCCCTTCGGTCGTGTTTTAATTTATCACCACTCGTTGCGACTTTCCCATTTTCGGCACTTGTATCGTAAATAACTATTGTGAATTAAGCAATGATGTCCGAAGAATGTTTAAAAAAGCGACATTGCAGACTTGCTCGTTTCAATTGTGTTAATGCTAACAAATATTCCAGATTCCGCAGATTCATACCGCAAAGCCCGACAAATAATCTTGATGAATCATAAGAATGGAATTGGTGTTTGTATTTGTAGAGGTCAGAATTAGGCGTAATAATGGAACTTCGCCATGTTTGCCGCAAACAGAGTTGCTTGCGAATAAATGCTTCTTCGAGGCTGACGCCAATTAACAACATAATGGGGAGACTGTTTGCGAGGGCAGAACAGTGATGAGTCTTATATTTATTTGTATGTTAATATATACCATCCGCTATATTTGGCAGAAGGGTAAATGACCTCACTTTGAATGTCCCAATCGTTCTGATTTTAAAGGACGTAATGGGCGTGAAGGCGCATTTTTTACCCCTGACGCAAAAGAGGGGTGTTGTGTGTCTGTGTGTGTCTTTGGCGTTTGAGCTTCTAAACGAGTGGACTGATTTCAATGCAGTTTTTTTGTCCGAAAGCTGACGTGGTCGAAATGGATGTTCTTAGCTACGTTTCAATAAATCGGTTCAGACGTTTTTGTTGTTGAGCTTTGAAATTAAAATTTTGGGGTTTTTCAACTTTTCTAAGTAGTTAATATCATTGATCGATAGGGCCCGCATGCGGGGTGCGGGGATTTCACATTTTCACATGTCGATGGCGGTGAAGAAGAGTTCTCTGGGATATTTTTTGAGAGGTTACATGCGAGGATTACGCACATGCGGTAAATCGACTGCGCTATATCGAGTGATGCCTTTCGTCCTATCTTATCCTTATACCATTTAACGATCCTATAAACGATTTACGTTCTCGAAAAAGGCCGTAACAATTTCGATGAATTTTTGAATAGAATAGAGTAATATAATAGAAGGTTTACAAAGCGAAAAATCGATCTAGCTATATATGTATTTCTATTTTCATCCGACCGGAGCTCGGTCGCCCAGGTACTTAGTCGATATCCCATCTCAGGGTAGCACCCGCATGCATGCATACATTATTTAACGTCAAATGAAAATGCCACTTGAAAATAGCAAGCAGCGAATGGAATACCTACCGAATATCGGCCCTGATTAGGTAAATATACACTGGTTAAAGCTGCAAACCTGATTACCTAAATTAATATATTGAACATCTTGATAACCGTAAGAGTTATGATACTAATTTCTTGGAGAAATTAACTTTATTTGATCTAACTCTAACTTGCCCCCTTGCAATTAAAGGAAATTGTAGGAAACACGTTGTATATAATAAGTATACCCCACATACCCCCGTATCTAACGTGATATGAAATTAGTGTCAGCTAATTACGAGCTCTATCAATGAAACCTTACAACTTTTCAGTAAAATTTGAGTGCGTAGGTATCGTAAACTAAAGCGGAGGTGGTAGATTTTTGAAATTAAGAATCTCCCTACTTCGTCCCGGTCGCACTTGCCAGTAGGTAAGGGATAATTGCTTTATGTGCAACATAAACGCAATCATGCTAGCTAGGCAGATTGGCGTTTGACAGCCGCATTACCTTGTAATTATGTGAAAGTAGTTCGTCACTTTTCGCTCCAAAAGTGCGGTTGAGGTGTGAATAATGTAATTATAGCTCCATAGCTTACCTTCTCGCCTGGTGAACGTAAAGTTGCGGTACGGGAAGCTGATGAGGTCGAACTGGGACAGCGTCATCCCCGGCACGAAGTTGACGCTCTGTGAGTTCTGCCACTGATACACCAGCTGCTGGTTGGAGTACGCATCTGTATACATACACAACAAGTTTCAGTTTCAGAATACGATTCTCGGTACAAGCTTTTTTTGCTGACTGTATTTTTTTCATCTAGTAAGTCAAGCAGTAAGCCAACGACTCCTCAAGAGGGTTCCAATGTGCCCAACACAACGGGTTTATCTTGTGCAGTATATTATAGGAGCGGTTACATAACCGTTTTTTATTTCACTCAACTTTTAAATTTTGAAATCATTTCTAAGCGGTGTAAGCCGTAGCGTCAACGTCAACGACCCGCGCGTTCAAGGTCGCTCCATTGTTAAAATTCGTAAGCGCGAAAAGCGGTAGGTATTAGCATTTTTATTCAGACCTGAGTGTTTGTAGAACTATTATATAATCTGTGCCACGGGGCACGGCGAGTTTGTGGCTACAGTGGCGACACAGTATCGACAAGATGACTGTGATACGTGCTGTTCCGGCACTAAAACAACTAAAACCAACTAAAAGCAACCAAAACTTAAGTTTACTTAAAACCCTGTAAACTAACATTGTGGAATGCAATAAACGATTGAGTATTGAGTATTGAGTAAAACTGCTGTACTCGCTGCTGTCACAAGCACCTGAATGCGATATTGTATTTGCTAGTCGATGGGCGAATGTAAGACATATTTGTCTGAAGTACTGCGAGACAATGGATGTTTAGATTATTAGGTTTTTGTTTTTTGTACAGCGCTTTGGTAATATCCATTTACAATAACACCTCTTGTTAATGGAAGAGCGGGATCTCCTTACACAAGTATTATTGTTAACTTAAAAGGATACCCCGACCTCGTACTGTGTATTAAGTAGATAATCTCAGTTTACAACAATAAAACTTTTTTTTCGCTCCATCGTCAGATCGGCTCGGTGCTACCATTAAATTGCGTTGTCACCGTTACATAATATCAATATGTGCCAATTTTCAGGTCAATCGGATACCGGCGAGTGGCGGAAGCGTGAGTTTACCTTCACACAAATATTTATCCACAAATTAATGACGGTAGGCAACGCGCTTGTAACTTTTCTAGAGTAGCTGTGTGACTGGTGACTTTTCAGCTGTAACGAACCATAAAAGTAAAACACATCGCCTAATCGTAATCTGAACTTTATGAACTTGACTGGTCCCATCTTAAGGAACTTATTCGGAAGGTATGCCGAACGCGCGATCAGAAACGTCAAAGGAATGAGAGGTGCGAAACTTGGGGACATAAGCATAGTTGAAATAAGTAGGTGCCTAGTTCTGCCGAATACCTTTAAATTCGCATTTTGTTAAATGTGCAAGTATATCACATCCCTGGGTATACAGTATGCTGCTTAATGGTAAGCAGACACCTATGTAGCCCATGAACTGAACGCTTGCGACTCCCTGAAGAATTACAAGTGCGTTTCCGACCTAATTTTGATTTGAGGTCATTCACAATTCATCCTCGGGGGCCGTGGCAACCTAACACAACACCGCATACCTACAGAGTTAGTAGTGGTGGGTTATGGCTGCGGCCTCCTGTAAAGTGCAGGTAGGTACCTACTTCCCTGCTCGCCAAATATTGGCGCGATCACGTAGTGTCTGTATCTACCTAATTTAGTAAATCAGGTGACAAAGCAATTGTAGACGATCTGGTCTCATGCATGATGGAGTCGGAGGGTGGCCATAGAAACTATGTAGATCGGATGATATTTAGTGCCAAGAAAATACAGTCCGCAGGTAATCTCAAATGAATGCTGACAGAAAGTATTTATTACTCAAATACACCATACAGTCAGCATCGGAAGTAGCTACGCGTTTCAAGAGGTCAATATGATCCTCAAACGTATGTATTATAATGGCATTAAGAGCTTGTTGTTTTGAGCACCCCACCCGCGTAGGTAGCTACTTACTGTACTGTAACGACCTTATTATCTATTAAAGGTTTATTCTCTACTAGGTTCCGCCCGCGACTTCGTCTGCGTGGACCCATGATAAAAATCATCCTATATTTTAATCCAGGCTTTTCTATCTTCGTGCAAAAGGACATTGCTGAATCCTGTACCAACGTTTTATTTGTGCCACAACCAAACCCGTCATAACTTAATTTTGTACCCTATTGTCTGCGTTTTTATCATAGCTACAAATGTGTGATCAAGTAAAAAAGTAATTTACTACAATGACAACTTCCGGCGCCGCCATTGCAAACAACGTCTCATGAACGATTTTTAATCTTCAAGCAGCCTATATGACAGTCATAATATTCACAGCCTTTTCCAAACCCACCTCACCATTCAACCAATGTGTATAACAATTCCGAGAGTCATAACAACTATGATCAGTCTTGCACTGGTTTTGCCTTGATGTGAATTATCGGTAAACGTAGTCAATACGAGTATCAGCCCGGCTTATGACAGAAACGTATCGTATATCTTATGCCGATTTCACACGTACGGAACGCACAGAACAGTACAAGACAAGACAGTACTGTTCTGTGCGTTCAATTCAAACAGTAGCAGTACTGTGCCCTACTGTTCTGCCTCACTGTTCTGCCCCCGTGTGAAATCGGCATACTTAGTAGGTTGGTGAATATTATTAAAAAGATAACAAAAATGGCCACGTATTCCCTGTATAATTAAAAAAAGACTTGGTGTAGTGGAAGTGTAGTTTATTGTCCTCAAAATACACTAGGTTTGGATGTGACACAAAGAGTTTTGTATTGGTACAAACATACAATGGATGCGCGGCAAGATGCATCCAAATCGGTTGAGCCGTTTAAGCGTGATTGAGTAACAAACATTCAAACTTTCGCATTTATAATCTTAGTAGGATCTAAGCTAAGTATCTACATATAAGGTTACAGTCCGAGTGCTCGACGCTGTACTAGTATATGGCACTTGTCCCACCGCATACTAATTCTCATAGTAATTCTTACTCGCGCGAGTAAAAGGGAGTAAGAATTACAATGAGAGTACTCGCTACTCGCCGGCGGTGGGACAAGTGCCTATGCCATGGGCATTCTATGTCAAAGCAATATGAATTAAATTCGAACTGAGAGGATTTTTCTTCATTCGAATTTAAGCCATGTCACTTTGAAATAGAGTGCCCATGCCATGTACTAATACAGCGTCGAGCACTCGAATGTTTACCTGTGTCACTAGTAAGCACTATAAAGCTTCCTTCACAAAAGCTGGCGCTGGTTAAGTAAATCAGGTTAGGTTACAAGAGCAGCGATGCGCTTTCCCGGAAGTGAGCTTTTGTATGTTTTATTATGTAGTACACACAGCTTTCAAAAGATTTAAAAAATAAGGTTTGTTTGTTCATTGCTCATGGAACGCAATGTATCAATTATAAATGCGGTACTCCGCTTCAAGAATGCTATATAAATTACGAGAGGGAACGCTTGTCCGTTAAAGCTAATATGTTGACTCGTAGGTTTGCCAAGTGTTCGGATGCTGTCAAAATAACACTTTTCAAAGCGTACGCTGGCAGCTTATGGGTCAAATATAGCCGAAAATCGTACAATGCTCTGCGGGTCCAATATAACAATGGGTTTAGAGCGCTATTGGCTTGCCAGGCTTCTGCAGCACGTCAACGATGTTTGCGGTAGGCCGCACGGATGGTTTTCACGACATCCTGCGAAAGAAAGCAGCATCGCTCTTAAGTAGACTGCGGAGCAGCAACAATTCCTTAATTTTTTTCAATTTTTTTTTTTAGTTGTTTATCCAACTGTTGTGAGTGCCCAATATTATTCGGTTTGAATTTGAAAAGTAGTCATGAGAAAAACTATGTACTTGGTTACAACTTACAGTTCTTATGCCTATTTTTTACTTAACGGGTGTGAAGGAATAAAGAATGAACCCTACGAATCTAAAATTGAGTGGGTATTATACTTACAACTACCGAGTATAAGAGGACAGGACTGACGATCCATAGGAAAATTCCGAAGTTCCATGGGGCATTTGGCTTTAATAGTCAACCTGCAATAAATATAACTATTAGATGGAGGAAATATGTGAATTTTAGAATGAGGATAAACTATAAAGATTGCAAAATAAGCCTCATGCAAAACTGGGAATAGAAATGGTCGAATCTGTGACAATATCGGTATATCGTTTTATAACGAAAGTCATGTAGTATAGGTAAGTATTTCAGTCACCTTAACTAACTGGATGAATTAAATTCGTCATGGTTCCCTTGAACAATAAAATTTTAAGTATTTTTGTTTGCTCGGATACTGAACGGGAATCCTTATTTTCCTTTGTTTCTTTATGCGTGAGGTTTATTCTTTGTCTTTAAACAAAATCAATTGTTCTTTTGTTTTACTTACAACCTTAAATTGTGAAGCTTTGTGGGTGGATTGCAAAAAAATTGTACATAGTTAAGAGCCTTAATCTAATCTAGGCTTTAACTTGTGTCCATTGTGTAACAAAAATTACCTACTTATACATATTATATAGGTAACTTTCGTTACACAATGGAGAAAAGTTAAAGCATAGATTAGATTAAGGCTCATTAACTGGGTAGGGGTTGGGTTTCATAAAGTTTAAAGTCATATTTTTGATAGGCATACGTGGGTTCATCATACTCATCATTACGCATAACTGTAAATAGTCATACATTTATGCGCATAACGTTTTTAATCATAATGTTTAAGAACATATTGTGTAATGCGCATAAATTTGATGCGCATAAAATTATTTAAGCATACTTTATAATGAACACTAGGGACCCGGCCCGGCTTCGCACGGGTACTACTTACATATAAACCTTCCCCTTGAATCACTCTATCTATTAAAAAAACCGCATCAAAATCCGTTGCGTAGTTTTAAAAATCTAAGCATACATAGGGACAGACAGCGGGAAGCGACTATGTTTTATACTATGTAGTGATAAATTGGTTGCTCATAAAACAATTTAACTATACTGTATAGACGCATAAGCCTATGTTTTTCTTAGTAGTAAATGAAGATCTCGAATCAGAAGCAAGTAAGTTACAAAGTTCTCTTTTATGTTGGGTCACAGTATAGCAAAGGGCGGTCAATATAACATTTTACAAACAAGTTTATAAAAAAATAACCTCGAAGACGAGAGCGGGAGCGAAGCTCGAAGCGAAGCTCCCGCTTTCGTCTTCTAACCTATCCACGATCCGAGTCGGTTTTGCCACTAAGTCCCTGTTCCCTACTGCCTACGTGAAAACTTGAACATTATACACCACTATCTTGGCATTGGTTGATCTCAGAGAATTGTTTATTTGACGGCCACCCTTTGTCTTGTTTATTGATCAAATCTCAGATTATCATCAATATTATGGGTTGATAAATGTATGGCAGTTACAATTATTACTAAAAATAATTATAGTTATCAATATTATGACAAAATAAATGTATGACATTCTACATTATGCTTAAACCAATTCTGACTCCGTATAATTATGACAGGGAACAATTATGCCATAGTATGATTTTAGCCAAAAAAAAATTATGAGCATCAACTTCATGCGTAATGTGTATGACAATCGATATTACGACAATAGGTGCGACTGGACGGCCACCACCCTTAACTATGTATTTTTTTTCCAATTCACCCTTGAAACAGGGCGCAATTTGTTGATATTCAAAAACAGTGTACATTCAGTAAAGAGGGTGAATCACTCCGTCTTACCCTAATCAAATGTCTTTCGGGTAACCCGTGACCGTAGGCACAGTAGATATATGGGTATAAGTAGTAAAACAGATCCGTACAAACGTACGATGCGACGCACGTTACTCACACAAACACGCGTCGATACAGTAAACTTAAGTGCAAGTCGGCGGTAGACCAGTCTGCGTGCCGACCGTGCGCCTCACTTATATAGGTAATTAACAACTTAGTAAAGTTGAAACTAGGGATGTTACGGAGGCGGCTTTACCGGAGCCGGAGCCGGATCCGGAGTTTATTTTTTTTATTTAACGGAGTCGGATCCGGATCCGGAGGCGAAGTTGGAGCCGTTACCGAAGCCGGATCCGGAGCCGGATCCGGAGGTTTATCGGAGGCGGAGCCGGAGGTGTGAGATGTTTGATTTTTCGTCAACGCATCTTGTATTCTAAGGGCGAATTGCACCGACTTACGGTTACAGACCGATCAACGTTAAATATGGCGCGGGCAGCTGTCATCCCATAGAAACTTGTCAAACTTTCCATACATTGAGATTTTAACGACGACCGGTTAGCCTAGTGGGTAGTGACGCTGCCTACGAAGCTGAAGGTCCTGGGTTCGAATCCCGGTAAGGGCAAATATTTGTGTGATGAGCATAAATATTTGTTTCTGAGTCATGGAAGTTTTCTATGTATTTAAGTATTTATATCTATTATATATATCGTCGTCTAGTACCCATAACACAAGCCTTAATGAGCTTACTATGGGACTAGGTCGATTTGTGTAAGATTGTCCCCTAATATTTATTTATTTATTTTATTTATTTAACGAACACCGCTTACGATTACAGACGGTTTGGTACAACCCAGCCTAATTTTTTTTTTTACCTCTTGAATAGGCGTAGAATTTAGTTACCAATCTTACCCCTGCCACAAAGCTACATATACAATCAACTTGACCTATACACCAAAGACTTACACCAAAGATACTGGGAGCAGATAGACACATGCAGACAGACCAAAGAGATTCTGTCAAAACGCGACAACAAACTCACAACAGCACTACTGAGGACACATAGAAACCAACTACGCAAGATAGTAGGAATAATAACAGGACACAATACCTTGAACAGACACCTCTACAACATGGGTATCACAGATAGCCCCATGTGCAGAGCGTGCATGGAGGCGGAAGAAACGACCAAACACATTCTACTGGACTGCAAGCAGGTAGAAGTATACAAGAAAAAGCACCTAGGGTCGCCAGACACACTACGGGACGCAATCATAAACACAAAAGCACTCACCAACTTTCTGGAGGAGCTGGGGTGGTTAGAGTAGCGCTACCCCACAAATTCACGCAAAATAGGCACACTGGATGTCGACTTGCGGAAAAGAGCCCAGGATAACTAACTAACTAACTAACTAGGCGTAGAATTCGAACCTGAGGACACGGAGCTACCTTTTTTCCTGAGTCTGCTTTTGCAGTCTTCATATTCATACTCTTTATGGTGCAACGAGTTTAGGTGGCCCTTGTTCCTCTTTTCATAGAATAATTACACTTTCTCACATAATTCACACTTTGCCGAGTTTGTACTTATACCTATTAACAAAGTAATTCCATAGGGCACCAGTTTTAAACGTATTATAAAAGCACGTACTAATATGACGCAACGCAATACCAACACGGAAGTAACTGACGGAACTAACTGATTTATATTTTATATGTAATGGCCGCTGTACACATTGGGTCAACGTTGGCGCGTGAGCAGGATGCAGCTATGCAAACGAATGAGATCGAATTATAGCGTTCTCCTTCTAACGCATAGCTGCATCCTGCTCACACGCCAACGTTGGCCCAATGTGTACAGCCAGATTAAGACAAAAAGCGGGCGATCGTGAGTGATAGGTAAGTAATTCCCGGACAAGTCAAAACTCGTTGGCGTGCGCCACGCTACCGCGACAAATGCAATACCTTCAGCTCCGGTATAACTTCGGTAAAAAATTAACGGAGGCGGAGGCGGAGGCGGAGGTGTAAAATAAAAAATAGCGAAAGCGGAGGCGAATCCGAAGGTGTAAAACCAAACGGAAGTTCCGCCTTAACGGATGCGGAGGCGAAGGTCCGTAACATCCCTAGTTGAAACCCCCGACATTTCCATTTCAAAGTTCAATATCTCAAAACCGGCTGAATCGATTTTGTTGAAACGTAGCTAAGAACCATCTCGATCACGTCAGCTTTCGGACAATGCCAGAAATGGACAAACACCCCTCTTTTTCGTCGGGGGTTAAAAAGAAGCGCAGGTAGATAAGTCGTAACACACTCACTGCCAAAAATAGCCGATCCCGTGGTTTTCCCCGTATGCAACGGAAAGCGACTACGACTAAGCTGCCCGCTAGGGTTCCTGGCAGTGATAGTGTTAAGTAGAGCGAACGAAAAAACTATAGAAATCTAAGTTGCGCCGCTAAATGGCCCCACAGGATGGGTGCCATTCCTATTATGCGGGCATGGGGGCGGAGTGTCAAAACGATGCCAGGCAGCCGTTTAGTTCGAACATGCGCATACCGGGTTTTAGGCACGTGTTTGGATAGAAATTAGTAACGAGCTCGCATTTTATGGTTTTTTCGTGGTTAAGCAGCGGTAGTTGAGACACCGCTTTAGCTAAAAATTTTTTTTTACCGTGCCGTAGAGAACTTTGCGATAGTAACTAAACACACGGAGCAAATAGCGGGCGTAGCATGGCGTCACATCCGTCACGTTCCGAGAAGAGCGAGTGTGAGATTGACGTACCTAAGACAACGATAAGTGATAAAATGCCCACCATGCTACGCCCGCAGTGTATAAATTACCTGGGCACTGGCCTGAACTGGAATTAGGTCACTTAGTTAGAATTAAATTAGTACTGGTTTAATAACTAGGTCTCTACCCATTGCACCGTATTACCATGACCGTACTATGAACGTGTCAGGCAAAATAATATTCTTCATATTAAAAAATGGCGGTGCCGGAACGGTCTAGTGGGCGTCATCTAATAATGCCTCATACAAAGAATATTTTCTTGCATGTGACGGTACGGTTACGCTCATGGTATGATACGGTCTAGTGGGCACAGACCTTAATTACTTACATAAAATCTATGAACCCGTTAAATGAAAATACTTATGTATTATACCTATCTGAAGCCCACACAATTAGTGCCAACCGTTTTTAGGATACCATACGCAAAGGGTAGTAACTCCGATGTCCGTCGGGCTGTCACATGGCTGAAGCGGTATCTATTGAATCTTCATACGTGGACTGGTGATGCCAGAAGGTGGACTGATGACCTGGTAAAGGTCGCGGGAGTCCGCTGGATGCGGGTGGCGCAGGACCGGTCATTGTGGCACTCTTTGGAGGAGGCCTATGTCCAGCAGTGGACGTCTTTCGGCTGATATGATGATGATGATGGTGACGTAGAGTATTCAGATTATCACCGTTAACAACAAAAATAATATACTCGTGAAAAAACTTATTAAACCCCTCCTTTTGCGTCGGGGTTTAAAAATACGCTCAAAAAAGAATGCATGAGAAAATATTTTTTTTCAGGATCGTTTGTTGTGTTGTGTGTGTCGTACTGACACTTGGCCGATTTTAACCTTCGACGCAACGAAGGATTTTATAATTATAAGTTTAACATGCGTATATGTGTGTGTATCTGTGTGTCTGTATGTGACATCATAGCTCTCAATCGGATGAACCTTTTTAAAACGAAAGCCATGTCTGTCGAGAAGGTTCTTAGCCATGCTTGGAGACGGGTCTTTTTAACTTTTTAAGTTACATAACTATGTAGTTATCATTAAAAACCTATTCTTATTTATGTCTGTATAAGTATTATTTTAGTGTACCGACGTATACGGTCGGTAATGTGAACAGATTAAGCTACTTATGCTCTGAAATACATGAAAGAGTACGTAACCAAGTAGTACCAACCGATCTAAACCAACCGATCACATCTGCATCCCCGCCATCGCCACTGAAACGAATCTAATTCGAGTTCTAGTGAAACTCATCCGACCAAAACCACTAGACTGCCTAAATGGATATGCACTATTTCGTAATTCAATGAGCCAAATCATTATTATAGGGTTCCGTACCTCAGGAGGAAAAAACGGAACCCTTATAGGATCACTTTGTTGCCCGTCTGTCTGTCTGCCAAGATCTATATCGGGAACGCGTGTTGTCGAGTTTATTTATTTATTTATTTTTGTTTATTTGGGGCATCAACAGCATTACAGGAAAATATTACAAAGCTTAAAAGCTAATAACAAAGCCAGTTATAGATGTCCACCGAAATACAGTGAATGGAAAAAATGTGTGTGTGTGTAGGTGTGTAGGTGTGTGTGTGTAGGTGCGAGGGAAAATGTATATATTTGTAAAAAGTGATAGTCGGAATATTAACTTTAGTTATAAGTATAATTATTAGCTTATTTTTTCTGCAGTGATCCTTATTCCTTATCCTTTGTCCTTTAATAACAGATTAACTCAGAGTCAGAGTCGTCAGAGTTGAAATTAAAACCTAACTCAAGTCTACAATCCCATGAAGCTGTGAAAAATGCAAACTTCTAAGTTAACTTATAAAAGATACGGCCGTTTATGCCGCGAAAAACGTATATTTCGACAGTTTCAAGGGAATCAACATTTTTATAGGGTACTTATCGTTGACCTAGAACTATGAAATTTGGCAAGTAATATCGTTTTATACTATGTACAAGCACGGGGAAAATCTGTAATTAAATCATAAACATATACCCCCTTATTCATAAAACTTAAAATGCCTCTGCTAAATAAAATGTGCTTTGTCCCTTTCTTACGAACACAAATGTCAAAGTGACAGATAAGGACAAACGAATTTTAACGCCATTTTAGTAAAAACAGGCTTGTAGGACGTTTATGAATACGGCCGAGGCTTTATTTAAAGTACGTAATCAATCATCGAGTTAGGAGGAAATTTGTACGGAACCCTCGGTGGGTGAGTCCAACTCTCACTAGTCCGGTTTTTTTGTATACTCAGTCTTCAGTCTTTCCAAACACATTCAAGGTCTTTAAAGATGGTCTGAGGACTTGTATGACTGGAACGTAATTAATGCGTACCTAATCCGTCATCGTCTTTCTACACTAGTCTACAGGAATCATTCATGGTCTTGATTTTGACGCGAATATAAATATGATAAGCAACCGGAATTAAAGCCGAAATCCGAATTCAAATAACTACCTTTACAAACTTGCGCGGCAAAATGTTCGTGTAATTAAATTACACTCGTACATGATCAACCGGCGAGCCCGCCAAACACAGAAGTGGCTGGTTAGACTCCTTTTAAATTAATATTACCCATCGCAATTTACGGCTAATGAATAACTCGGGCGGGTAAGCCGAGCGCGAGATTTTTCACTCTGCCAATTAAACGGCGGACGCTATGCTTGCTCAATGACTATGAAATTAATGAACCTATTTGCGCCATTAGCAAACGCAGTGAAGGACCTTAAAACAATACAATTACGTTTTGATAGACTGTTCAGCTGATACGATTGAACTGTCGATTATTTTAATTGGAAGATGGCAACTCAATACCGTTTACAGTTCCACTTTTTCTCACAGCTCGTACTATTTAAAAGTTCAAGTAAACCTTTAAGTAATACTTAGGCCCGGTTTTATAAAAATCCATTAGACCTTTCAATAGCTCAGTAATTTTTTGGCATTATTTACCAATAAGATCTTGGTCTAGGTTTTGGCATTGACTGGGTATTTAACCAGTTGCATCCTTATTCATAAAACTTAAATCTTAAATTAAATGTTTTTTGTACCTTCCTTACGAACTAAATTGGTTTCGATGAACGTATACGAATACGGCTAATAGAGTGCTTTGTCCATCCATATCTTAGGTGCATTCGTGAGTTGAACGATCGGTACGCATATAAGCACTGAGGTGTCTTCCTGAATTGAACGATCTATAAGTACAGTACATAAATACTCACCGCATTGAGTACAATATATCGCCATGCTGACTGATCCTAAGCAGTTTATTAGGCACAGTTATAGTGTGCACGTAAGAATGCTTTCCATTGTAGAAGTAGGTGTCGGGACGCCAGATCCGCTCGAGCATCTTGATGGAAAGGGACAGCGAGCGAATGGGCCCGAGGAAGGAGAGGCGGGTGTCGCGCCAGTATTGCCTGAAGTAGCAGTCCATTGAGTAGTCCTGGAATAAAAAAAACAGTTAAAGCTGAGGTTTGATGCTCGAAATTGACACCGCTGTGGGAAGCTGCGTAATATGGTGTAGTCCTTTGGAAAATACTATGATGATGCGTCCAATTTAACACATTTAGGCCATTATCTGAGCTAAGCTGTGTCAAGTTGAACACAAACGCGATTTTCATTGGACTACTAGATACTTTTATCCTGTACAACTTTTATGTGTTTGTTAGGTACCTTCTCACTCAACTTCCACTAAAGGTTGATTCACGCTAGAACGGGCCGTGTCCGGCCCGGACCGTTTTCTAAGAAAAACGACGGCGTTCTTGCGCGGCCCAAGCCCGGCCGGGCCACGGCCGAGGCTCGGAAGCGGCTCGGTGTCGGCACGCCCCGGCCGCTCATATGTAACACGAACGTTTGACGGCCGATGTTCCTACAACCGAGTCTCGGAAGCAGCTCGGTTTCGGCCCGGCCCGGACACGGCCCGTTGAACTATAACAACTAGGTTTTTCCACGCAAATAATAATAGGTAGGTACCTCTACCGAGCGAGATGGTCGTATAAAAATGTTAATAAGTGTGCCACTTGTGCCAGAGATATATAAATAATTTGTTGTCTTTGTCATACTTTCGCCTTGTTTGTTTGCCACATTCTATGTATAATATACAATAAGTATATTAATTTTCTAAAGTACATACAAGATGATAACTAATATGAACTAAATTAAATTGAAACTAGTTAAGTTCAATCTAAAACAGGCCTCGAGACAATGTACTGAGGATGCTGGCGGCATAATATTGTTGAATAATATTAGGTACCTATACCTAATCGACACCAACAAAACGGAATTACAAAGGAAATTTAAATATTGCCAGAAATATAATGGTTTGACAATCATTATTCTAAGAACTGATTTGATTGATGTCGACATTATCTTTGGTCAAGTTTTATTTTCAAGTGGAAAAGTTTAGATACGGATAATTTACTTCGTTAATAGAACTTTTACTTTTTTTATACAAAATACATGATTGATCAAACGATTGTTATGTGAGTCATAAGGTGAACGTCCCAGTGGTATAAAATCTATTTTTTTTAATATATGCGGGCAATTCTTAACAAATCGACCTTGTCCCAATCTTGTATGCTAAAGGTACTAGACGACAATACACATACATATAGATAGATAAATAAATAGTTAAATACATAGAAAACATCCATGACTCAGGAACAACAATTCGTGCTCATCACACAAATAAATGCCCTTACCGGGGCTCGAACCCAGGACCTCCGGCTTCGTAGGCAGGGCCACTACTAGGCTACATATTATGTCGTCTATGATGGTTAGTTAAAAACTGTTTTTCTGTACCGTGTCCATAAGCAACTTTTTGAATGTAAAGATTACTCACCATATCTAGTTCTGATATCGGCCCCATGCTTCTTATTAATATGTTGGTTTGCACGACAGTAGGGTAACCTGAAACCAAGTACAATTTTAATAGATAGGTTGTACATCACGAAACATCATGATATATTGAATAATCTATTGACGCTGGTAGGACGTCGATAATTTAGCAGCTTTAGCGGAAGACTCGTTTGAATCCTGTTTGAAAATAATTATTTCCAATTCTCGAGCTTAAATTAAAAAATGAATGAATCAATATCTCCATACTTGCGGAAAACCCGCCCGCGTAAACCTGTCATATCTCAAAGAGGGGAAAAATTATCGGGATAAAATGTTATGATTCAAAGTTAGCTCACATACTTATGATCGAATTTAAACGGTTCAACTCACCTATTAAACGTCACCACGGGCGACATGTTTCGAACTCATCGGGAGTTCTTCATCAGAATGAGTGTTTTCGCGGCGGTGTCACTTGAATCACCCCCGAAGAGTTCGAAACATGTCGCCCGTAGTGACATTAAATACGTGAATTGAACCGTGTAATTATTAGCATTAGGTCATATGCATCGAATATACAAACAAACTTAACTCGAATAAAGTTAATTGAAATTGTACTAAGTATACTTAATCAAACATTTTACGTAGACATATACCTTTTCCGTGTGTAGGCAACTGTGAGTTCTCATAATTCTTCAAAAGATTCTCAAGTACCAACGTTATATTTCTGGAAACCGCATCATTGATACTTCTTTTGTTTTTCCACATGTAGCGCGTGTCCACTTCACCAAACGTCACGTTCAAATAATTCGAAAGGATTTCGTCTGTGGTATCCCAATAGTCGCGGTTACTGTAACTGGAGGCTGAAGGACCGTTTTTCTCGACATTGGACAAAATCTTGGGCGCGTGTTGAATTTCCTCGCGCGAATTCGCCGGCAGCGATATTGGAAACGTTCCATTTTTAGTCGTCAAGTAGATCGCTCCTTTCGCGTCAACTTGCGGGCTGCAAGGAAAGAATGTTGACGTTATTATATTTCTTAAAATGTTTCTGTAGTGCGGTGCTGTCGGCCTCGATGGAATTGCACTCTGCAGCTTGGCTTGCTTTTTTCGGTTTATTTTAAAAGTGAAGCTTCATTGATCACGATCGCAGCCGACCGTGTAATGAAGAATTTGTTTTTCCAATGATGTTGGTAGTTTCATTTTTGGATCTAGCTCAATAGCTGGATACATTCCAAAAAGTTGAACATTCTAAATCGTGCAGTTTATTCGACAAAACAATTAATGAATGTTTGTTTTTTTTCGCACGTTGTGATTTCGTCGTTTTGGTTTCTTCGCTACCGGTTAAACGATGGTCGAACTTTTTGGCTTGCACCCACATAACAGTTAAATTACAAGTTTGTCATAATAATATAACCCGTTTTAGATCCTACCACCTAATTACCTGTAGAGTGTAGCTCTACTCTATTCTGTGTATTAAATTAGTATACTTATACTATTAAAATATTACACTTAACTTAAAACATTTTGCATACTTCATCATGGGTCTCGGATACTTTGCGAGATGTATCTAACATTGATATAACCCTTATCCTGTCATTACGTGGCGTGACTATATCCATTACTATCTGCACTCACAGTCACTGACTAGAGCGAGTTCGTTTATCTCTCCTCCCCCAGTTAGTGCAATGCAATTAGCAAGGCTGCTTAACTGGTACCTAAATCCAGCGCCTAAATCAACTTTTTCCATCATTCAAGTTCCAGCCACTATATGAATATGACAAAGTTAAATCTCTCAAGTGCTCTTCCTGAAACCCACAGAGTACGCTTTTATGTTTTTTTTTCAGTTTGTATTCAGATAAAGTCAAGATTAATTTAGTTTGTACAAAAACTTAAACGCGGGGTCTTAGGAGGCTAAACTCACGACCCATCACAAATTGCGTAAGCTGTAATTAAATGATACCAGTGTAAATATAGTTATTTTGATACAATAAATATGAGAGTAAGTATAGCACGAGCTTAGCTAGGGTATGTACCTAATTCTGTTGAAATTCAATCAATCCATCAATTACAAAACTAAGACTAACTTTAGACTCCCTAAATTCTACAGCTGTCAGAATCCACCTGAATCAATTAAATCTGTTTCTTTACTTGGCAACATTGTTAATCAAGTCGTATTTCTTTTTAATTGCTGAATATAAAGCGGTTCCGAGTCTAGTTGGAGTAATGGTATTTATTCTGGAGTACCTTTCGTTTCGAGGCCCTTGGCACGGGGCCCGCTCCGTTCTTTCTTTTACGTTATGTTAAAGAGGGTAAGGTAGTACTCGTTCAGAAATTTATTCATAACCGAGTCCTCGCAGTTCGAACTAGATGTCTCTGTGTCATACTGTTCTTAGTTTATAGCTATTATATTTTATCTAAGTATTGGAACAAAGTTTCATCCAGTCGCTTAAAGTGTGCTTCACTGAAATATTGAAGGGAAATTCAAAGTTTAACTCAATGCAGTGCAACTTGTAGGGAATAATTGGTCTTGTCAGTAGTTCGTTGGTGTAATTGATATTATATTGTTATACTGTCTGCAGTATATCTGAGTTAACGCTTAGGTTTTGGTAAAAAAAAAGAGATACTGTATTAACCCCAGTCCCAAAAGTAACGCAACAAAAGAAAACAGATTTTGTTTGCTCTTTTTCCCTTTTGTAATCTATGTATAGCTAGTACTATATTATAAAGAGGAAAAGTCTGAATTGTAGTTTAGTACGTTTGTATGTAATGGGCAATCTCCGGAACCGCTTATCCGATTTCAAAGATTCTTTCACCTGCGTGTAGAATGCACTTTCTGGATGGTACCTAATAGGCTATATTTTATTCCGCGGGTTTGCCTGCGTCTTTTGCATTACTCGCACGAAACCGCGCGGGCAGCTAGTTGAATAATAACATAGGCAGTGTAGGATTTGCATAGAGTACCGTAAAATGGGGTTAGTAGGGACAAAAGTGACATTCAAACCTCGATAACAATTTTTTTTTATATATGCAAACTGAATGGTGTATATAATAAATAAGTGTTCCAGACGTTTGTATTTAAGTTTTTATTTTATTTTGGGTAGTTCCATTTCATAACTTTGACGATAAACAGGAAATCCCACCTCACCCCGTAGTCCCTCGTAATTGGGGTGAGATGGGATTTCATACAAAGGTGATTTTGAAGATTCTTGGATCGATTGTTTTTTATTATGAGTATTACTGTAGCTCCATTTTAAATTGGAATACATCATTTTTGTAGCAGTAGCCTTAAAATCCCATCTCACCCCCCTTTCATCCCTTCTCTCCCTATTCATAACCCAACTCTCCCCACGAACCCTACTCACCCCATTTTACAGTACAGTGTAGGATTTGCATAGAGTAGGTAATGCAAAGGTAAATGGTCTCCACGACTTTTTTGGGGACAACGCACTCTTACTTACTTTACAAGTTTGGAAGTTTAAATTTAATTGAAGCAGCGTTATCCTTTTTTTCGCACAAAATAGCTAAGGCCCATAGTTCAAGTCTCTGTAGCAAATAGCCCAAACGGTTCTGGTCAGGAAAAAAAACAAAAAGAAGGTTAACGGGTATGTCTAGCCGACTGGACAATGCGAATTAAAGGATGTTATGCCGTTCAATGCGTGGGTGGTTGGTTGTTGTATACACTTGCGACTTCAAATAACTCCATACAAAAGTCTGGTCAATGCAGCTTCAACGAAATTCAGTAATATATCTATGCAGCATGGTCAAGGAAGTTTTCGCCAAAGGAGACTGCAGGGAAGTCTCAGAAAAGCCTTTGTATTGCCTTGTGTAGGCCTTTTCGCCTCATGTCTTACTCCAAACACAAACATACTTGCGTGTAGGTTTAGGGGGAGGGGGGGGGGGGGGTACTTTATGATTCGATTCAACTAGACTAGACTTCGTCTGCGTGGACCCGGGATAAAATCCTATATTTTAACACAGGCTATAAACTAATATTCGTGCAAAATTTCATCCAAATCGGTTCAGCTGTTTAAGCGTGATTGAGTAACAAATATCCAAACATCTAAACATTCGAACATCCATACATAAAAACTTTCACGTTTATAATATAGTAGGATAACAAAAATAAAAAGCTATTTCTTTCGTCAATTTTAGGACATGTATAGAAATAGATTTTTCACACCTTTCATTCGGAAAAGTAAGTTTTGATCCACGACGAGAGAGATCAAAATGCTACTTTTCTGTTAAAGCTAAGTACTATTTTAATGAATTAATTGGCATGTAGCATTTACGCAATGTGTCAATTGAACACAGATCTTAATAAAATAATCAATTGTAATTTTATCGTAATCGATTAACAACGAACATATTTCAAGTTTTAAATTTAAGTATGAATTTTTCGTAATATTTAAAAATTAGTAATAAAAATTAAGAAAATTTGTTAAAATGTTGTTTGTGTAATTTGAACAGCATCTTTTTTAAATATCTTCATAGTTGGTGTGAAAAATAGTATGTGTCACTCGGTAGCAAAATTATCTTCGTCTCGGGCGATAACACTTGTATCCCTCGCTACGTTCAAGATTCAATACACCTTCCTCACCGTACATATACTATTTTGCTCCCTTCCCATGTGACACAAATAACTATTGACTCGTGTACGTGTCCTTATTGGAGTATAAATGTTTGTTTTTATACGTATGTAAGCAAATTAGTTTACGCGCGAGAGGAGATAATAAAGGACTTGTTACAATTTCCTGCGTATATTTCCTATTCCATCCTCACTTTTAACGTTATTTGATGAGCCTTAGAACTGATGTTACTGAGTCTTAGAAGTCTTATTAGTATTTTAGTATTTATTTATGGAGCTTCTCGCGACGAATTTCCATAGCGATTGAAAGAGGTAAACCCGCTAGCGTAAGGCCTGGCACTAGCGCGGCCTGCGGTGGCGGTCAATAGTGAATTTGACAGATAATGACAAGTTTAATATTGACCGCCGCGGCCAGGCCGCGCCAGTCTAGGCTTAAGGCGCCGTAGGTTCATGGTCTTCTCTCCCTCTCACTGAGCATAAGCGTGAGCGAGATGGAAGTGCGCGCTCGGAAGCGCGTATATCTTAATTTTTAGTTTTAATTTTTTGGCCGTCACGTTAACTGCGGGTCCATTTTCAATGAACTTTCAGCCAGTGCGTTTGTGACCTATAAGAACTCGTAACCAAGCTTTAGTTCAGTGCGTATGAGACCCAATCAGTCTCATAAAAAAAAGATTTCGAAAATTTCGCTAATTTCGCTCAAAAAGCTGTGTCTCGTTATTATTTTTGTATATGATTGAAGGTAATCCATTGCTCTATCCTTAGACGAGTTCGCATGCAGTTTCGACACAAATATACAGAGTAAATAGAAAACAAATATAGGGTATTGATTGTATCTCATACCGCAACTGAAGTTAGTTAAATTTGTGGAGGGACTAGTGATGAGATTGAAATAAAACATTAATAGTCGATAACTATATTTTATTCAAAAAAAATTGTTTTAAGGGAAGTGCTTTTCGTTAAAACATGGTAAACACAATGTTTGTTTACATTGGACACAGTGGGTAATTATCCTTGTTGTTTTTTTTGAAGCTTCTGTGCTGTTCATTGTGAGCCTTAATTTGTTATAACAGCCCACGCAACGTCTTTTTTTATCACCGCGTTTTAAAACGTGGTCTGTACATCTTCCCTCAGGAAATTCTGCAATAAGGTGTATATGTTATTTAGTATACAGTTGGTATATAGGATCTCAAAAATATTTGTCCAAAACAATATTTTTTTATGAATACATAGTTAAAGTAATTTAAAATATCCCACTTTTTTATCAGTTACCCATGAACCCCCAAGCGATGAGATTTTGTTTCGAACCGAACGCGCGGCCTTTCGCTTCGATACTTGAGCAACACTAAAACAAAATGTGCGGCGCCCGCGCTACTCGCTCTCCCCTCCATGCGGCTACGAGGCCTGCGATTTAGGACACTCAAAAGATCTCATAACGCACCAAATGAATAAAGTTATTACTCAGTGCGTTTGGGACCTAATCAATCTCAAACTTTTATTTATACGTCGGTGTGTTCAATTTTTAGTAGGAAGCAAGTATATATATTTGTCTCCATCATACTCGTAGTAATTCACCTGCTATTGCCTCCCGCACAGAGGTGCGAAATACGAAATCGGGCGCCGCACTGAATGAAAGACTCGTAAGAGATGTTTTAGATCTCATAACGCAGTGAACGTGTTAAATAAATAAAAATGTATTCACTGATTTCCTTCGAACATAATATTGCCGATTTTTAGAAGCAACTTTAATATTTATAGCTTTTGTGCATAATTTGTTACAAATATTTTAAGTGTATTTTTGTGTGTTTTAGACCTATGTTCGTGATTTTTTTCTATCGAGCGAAATTTGCTTAATCATGTTTCCAATCACTGATGTCGCTGCAAAAAAGCCTCAAGATTACTATTCGTATTTTTTGAAACCATATTATTATAAACAGACGCATTATATTGTTTCAAAAACTCTGTTCGCTGAACCTACGGCGCCTTAATGAAGTCCATGCCGCAGTCCGACCAGAGGCGTTCTTTTTATAATTCCAAAAGCTTCATAGCATTTTAAAAGACACATTATTTTCTAAACATGTTAGGAATGCACTGGTAAATATTTGGATTCCTCCCGGGCACCTTGTATTTATAATGTCGTCTAGTACCTAACCGGATTACAGTTTAGTTTAAAAACATTAAACAAGGTCGATTTTTGCAAGATTGTCTCTAAATATAATATTCATGCTCACGGGATAATGGCCTCCTTGTGACCTTTGGGAGGTGTGTCGGTGTGTGTGAAGTCGAAGTACCAAACAAGCATGGTTGAGATTATTTAATGCCGACTTTTTATAAAACTGTCATTGCAATTGGAATATAATATCTTGGATGGTACAGTTGCTTTTTAACCCCCGACGCAAAGAGAGGGGTGTTATAAGTTTAACGTGTCTGTGTATCTGTCTGTGCAGCTATCGTAGCTCCCGAACGGATGGCGATTTGAATGCGGTTTTTTTGTGTCATATGTTAATTTTATCCCAAATGTTCTTAGCCATGTTTCATGAAAACCTGTTCAGCCGTTTTTGAGATATTGGACTTTGAAATGAAAATGTCGGGGGGTTTTCAACTTTTCTAAGTTGAAGTTATTGAATGGATACTTTGATGCAATTTGGCCAACTCAAATAATCTCAAGTATACCACGGCGTACCTACGTAATATATGGCTAACAAGTAGAGGCCCTTTCGAGAATTTAATAGAATAAATATTTTTTACTGAATTTACGGCTTCATTGCTCAAAGTTCAATATTTCATGGAATTAGGGAGCGACCACACCGCTGCTCAAAATACGCTAACGCACCGTAAACGCAGCAAAATGTATGAAGAATACGTGACGCATACGACACGTCAACGCGTATACGCAGCGTTAAGCACCGGTGTGCTCGCTCCTTTACGTCACCAACTGTATCACATCACATGTACCGGTCACTTGATTTTGGATTTTAAATGGAAGCCTATGTTTTTATTTTTTTTCAAAGTCGCCCATGCTTCGCTTTTCAACTATTGTGCCACAATCTATTTAGGGGTGTGCGAAGTTGGCAACACTAGTTGGTAGAAGCAAGATATAGGTAGACATAAATAGGTAAATCGCATGCACAGCCGTCGCAATCACCGAGTGGCAGGCTATGATTGCTCCTTTCTGCTTGAATTACACTTGATTGCTGCTCGTACCCTCTGTGTCTCCAAATACTAGTGATTGATTCAGCAATATTTATGACTAAACTGTAACCTCTCGTGTGGTGTGGTGTGCGGTTAAAGTATTAGACCTTTCTTCCCCTGGGTGACGCAGTGTTTAGGAATATGGATGAAGTTTGTTGCGGGCGATGGGCTATCCACTTAACGCTGCAATATCACGTTTTGTCTTTCTTTAAGAGATAACCTATTAGTAAAACATGCATACGTTTACATAATGTATAACCTAAACTTGCTATAAGCGGCACTAAAAAGTAAGGCTCTTGTGTTCCAACTACTTCTTTCAGGAACACAGACGTGATTTTATGTTATGTTTGAAACCCTGCAGCTGCCAATAATTCGTGAAACTTTATGACATCTAATCGTTTATTGTTCTAATAACTTGATTGATGAGTCAGCTCCCTTTACGGCTACCACAGAACTGTTATTCTCTACGCGCTAATGTGGCTCACCCCGCCGGTCACCCGCCACGAAACTAGACCTCTAGCTACGCTTAGTTACTACGCATCGCGGTGTCAAGATATATTTGTGGGTGAGTGTTGAGGTGAGCTTAAAACAAGTTACAGAATAGGGGGAGCTGGACGGCCCGCGGTGTGTCGCGGCCACAACCACACTAATATTATAAATGCGAAAGTGTCTGTCGGATACCTCTCCACGCTTAAACCGCTGAACTGATTCAGATGAAATTTGGTATAAAGATAGTTTGAGTCCCGGGGAACCTTCCCCTTATCCTATGTCCTCATAGGATAGTTTTTATCCCGGAAATCATGCTCTAAGGGGGTGAAATGGTGGGTGACGGTGTCGCGGGCAGAAGCTAGTAGATTAAAAGGTTCTAATTAGAAAGAGATATATTATTCTATCTCGCCCCGACACTGCGCTCTTGCCATCCTTTGATAGCCGGGCTGAAATATCGGTTTAGGCGCAAAAGATAATATTAAGTGTAGAACACATGTAAATACAAACATATAGGCTGCTATAACCATATACATCTCGGCTCTGCCGTAGTCAGCCAAAAAAAATCGCTATGGTGATATTTTCCGATACGCCCTTGTCTGTCGGCCTAAAAAGAAAGGACCTCTTATGTTAACGCTCCACGCAGCTTATCTCGATATACAATGCGACGAGATAATATCAATTAATTAAACATTCATGAATTGGCTCTTTGACCTTGTTAAAACATGGATAATTATGAGAAATATCCTGGAAATTCTTAATTGTAAGCTCTCGAGATCACAAACATGGATTTTGCGATGGGAGTGGTAATTTATTAGCGTCGTAATAACAGCTAGTATTCAGAACGGTTTTAACGAACTCGCCACAGCGAAACAGTGTACCTATGTCTGCCTGTTTAAAGGGTTATTATAATAACACAAGCCTTAATGAGCTTACTATGGGAGTAGGTCGATTTGTGTAAGATTGTCCCCTAATATTTATTTATTTATAATGATAACACTGTTCTTACACTATATATCAATGCACAGAACTACTCTTCAATAAAAGTTGTACAAAATCAAATACTAACTGCAGGAAAAGATTTTCCTAGTTAAGATTAACAGCGCGATTTAGGAATCGAAGCGGACGGTACAGCCTACAAAGACAAATTTAGGTAAGTACAACGTTTTATGGAAATTGACACACGACTGAACCTTGCCGCTAATAACGCGTCCTTGTTACTAATCTCACCGTCAATATACTAGGGATGAGGTTAGATTAATTTAGACAGCCTGTGAATAGCCATTGTGCTGTCAGACCGTGGACACAGCCTGCTTGCGCTCTGGGACGAACACTGGCGCTGCTGGCATTCAAGACAATTACTTTCCGTTCCTCGGTAATTGGTCTAAACGATAAGTTGAACAGTTTTCACAGTTCCACCGAGCGAGATAAACTAATTTGTCGCATTTAATACGCTGATTGCTAGTTAGCAAACCGATCTACCAACTACTAGCTATAGACTTACAAAAATAACTAATTAGTGCTTCCACCTCCTGTGTGATCCCATTATCTTAATGAAAATAGGAATTCGGATTGTAGATGATAATTGAATGTCCTTTCGTGCGTAAGTAACCTATAAATAAATGAATATAAATAAATATTAGGAGACAATCTTACTCAAGTCCCAAACTAAGCAAAGCTTGTACTATGGGTACTAGACGACGATATACATATTACATACTTATATAGCGATCATCGGCTCCGATCTAGTGGTAATCTTACTTTAGCCATACCTCCTCATAAATCCCGTTCCTTCGATAAATCCTTCACGGTACACTCGGTCAAATTATGGAACTCGTTGCCTCCGTCATTCTGGCAGTGTCAGTCTGTGACCACGCTGAAGGGGCAGTTGAAGAAACTGTGGTTGTCGAATGCTCCTTGATTGTATATTATTAGCATTTTAAGACTTTTACTGATATGTATTTTTGTTTATCGTTTTATATTTAACTAGCTTCTGCCCGCGACTTCGTCCGCGTGGAACTCTTTTATATCGTAGCTCCTTAAATACAAACTTGCGCCCCCTATTTCGCCCCCTTAGACGATGATTCCCGGAATAAACACCATGTATACCAAAATTCATTTTAATCCGTTTTTGCGTGATTGAGGTTCAAACTTTAGCATCATAGCTTAGCGGCGGCTGCGATTCGGAAACGATAACGCAGGTTAAGCAAAGATGGCAGCGGTCAGTCTTTGGATGGGTAACAGCCTGATGTTTGACTGGGTGGTTAATATTAAATATAAATGAGCGCTTCCGTGCTTTGGAAGGCACGCTCCCGGCTGCTGTCTATGACAGTAGTCGTTAAGCCGAGTTAGAGGCCTTCGGGCGGCATAAGAACTCCTAACAGTCGAGTTGCCCACTCACTTGACAAAGGGGAGACAACTGTTACTCGCGTCCGGAGGAGCTACCTACCACAACCTTGCACGTGTCCCCTGGGTGGTACTAAAGAGTGATAAACTTTAAAGATTTTTTGATAAATTTGTTGACATATACATATTTGCACGCTTGCATGCAGATACACATGACCATAATATATTTAAACAATGAAATTATTTATTTGCATAGACACAGTGCAGGGACTGTTTCTATGCAAATAAATAATTTCATTTCATTTTTGTGGCTGTTTCTAACTAAATTATGCTGACTGTACCTAATAATTAAAATTGGCCGAAAGTTTGAAAATCCTTCACTTCCGGTCAATTTTTTTATATCTACGTTATGTGACAACAGTAAGAGACATGTGGCATCATTTAGCCCTTTAATCATAGAGAGAGTAAACCTAAGTCCTGAATTGGCAGATGGCGTCAAAGTTGCCAACTTTTGGCACCGTCTGCAGGTGTATTGGGAGTGGGCTTACGGACTATAAATGTCAATTTTTGTATGGGAAAATGAAAGTTTCCTTGTACCCCTCTGGTGACCCGTGACAGTCGCGTGTTCGTGAACCGCGTTTGTATCGATAGTCGATACTAAAAGTCCCGCTGATAGACTTATGTTTGTTTTGCCACAGTCATATTTTACATATGTACATACAAAGATTCATGCCTAGCAGCTAACATTATAGGTCAATAACAGAACATACTCACCTTAAAACTTTGCCCGCTTTAACAGTTGGAGTTACTTTATCCTCTTTAATTTATCGTTAATACTGTTTAGTGAATTCTAAAGAAAATAATAATATTAACACTTTCCTTTTGTGAATAAATGTATCTTTCTTTCTTTCTTTCTTTCACCGCCAGGAACCCGCCTAGCGGGCGCCTACGCCGTAGTCGCCTTTCGCTTGATACGAGGAAATCCCCGCGATCGGCTATACGAGCGTAGAACGTAGCGATCCTTGGCAGCGAATGTATTAATCTTTTACCCATTTCTCTACAATGGTCTCCATACGTTCAACGAAGTAAAAACCAAGACAAAACTTCGCACGCAGAACTTAACGGCGAGTCATGTGGTCCGTAACTGCGAGTTACGGGTACTTGGTGCTGCGAATAAAGGAAATAGAAAAATACGGGACAAGTCTCATTAACAAGGGCGCTGCAACACGCCAGATAAGAGGTCGGGACATTTGTTTTATTTTGTCTCACACTTGCGAACATTGTTACTGGACAAGTTATTACGCTGACGAGGGACTTCGGACATGACAATACAGTTCTATTGTGTACATGTGTAATGGATTGCTAACGTGAATTATATGTTAGAAATAATTGTATTTGAGTGACGAGTCCGTCTGTTGATGCTGATGTGTGCGCTTATTCCTGTTACAAATTAATTAACTTGAATATAATAAAAAAAATAGAATATGATTTATTGTAAAATAAGGGTCACACAGAGATTTAGGATCACGTAGTTTCTGTGGATATAGCCAAAGTTGACTATAACCTTTAATTTTCGGTTGGATATAAGTTTGTGCTGAAAACATCATATTATGCACCCACAAAAGCTATTAACCTTTGAAAGCAGGGAAGAGTGCTCTTATTTTTTTTCACTCTGTGCGACGTAAATACAAAATATGGTAAATATTTACATTCGCTGATTCCAACAGTTGGCAATTTCGACGAACGCGAACAATGTGTAGGTAGGTACGTAATGTAGGAATACAAAGTTAGAGTAGAAACTTACTTTCCAACTTCCTTCACAATCGATGTATTAAAATCCGGAGTATGGCTAAATGAAGATGCTGGTAGGGCTACCCCATAGGTACCTACTGCTTTAGTAAATAGCACGGTAAATAGACATATTCTTCTGACATTGCATTCAGTGCACGAGTCAGCGAGCCCGCAAAACACATTAAAATGCGAATACGTTGCGAAGTGACGCTCAAAAATAGCCCTCATTAAATCATATTCGTGCCCTGCACGATAGAATCATGCGTTATTTTACAGCAGATATTCATTATACCCTTTAATTCACACGTTAAACGGGCGCGCTCGTGCGTGTGAGCCCATTTGCCAAACGCTTGACTCATAACGCGTGTAAGGTACCTACACGTGTTAAAAGAAGATAACGAGATTTTGTCTATCAGGTGACCTTCGGTAATTATTTTTCCTTTGTGGCGTCGACAAAAGCCGGGACTGTACAGCCTCATCGGGCGAGTGGAGAGCCCTTCACGCGAGCACCCTCAGTGTTACAAATTGTGCCAAATTGTCAACTCAGGCCCCGATCGCACTTGATTCGGATATCGCAGCATCCGCGACACTTCCACAGTGAGGTACATTTATTAGGGATTCCGTTGGATTATCTCACAATTATAAGATTGATTAGGTTGGTGCTTTTATGAGCCTAGAGGTCTCTCTCCTTGATCTACTGATGTGCCGACGGAAAGTTTCCTATATTGCGAAATGTTTCTGCATTTTAACATAGGAAATTTTCGGAAATTTTCTTCATTTTTGTATGGAATTTGAAACTTTCCATTTCCAACATGGAAATTTCCTTAATTCCTTGTGAAACTTTCTAGAAACTTCCGAGAACTTTTCCAACTTTTTGGAAACTTTCCGCAATTTGCACATCTCTCTTGATCGATCTGACTCGGCATATTGGATATCTGCAGGGCCCGTATCATGGTCGGCCTTATCACGCGATAAGTGACAAGATTAGAGCGTCAGTCTTGTTCTATCGAACGGTGTCAGCCAGTGAAGGACGCTCTATCTTGTCACTTATCGCGTGACAAGGCCGACCATGATACGGGCCCAGCACGCCTATCACAGGACAGCCCGCGAGCTGCGTCACGGCGATATAGTGTGTATGTTACACATTTTTACGTAATAATGACGTGACGTGTTTCGATATATATGGTCAATTTGGTAGCTACAATATCTATCCGATTAAAAATAATCACCAGCACTGCACGATTTCATCAGACGGCGCGCGACCTGTGCGCGGCAAGGTAGACTATCCGTCTCTTTCTAACTGTTCTAATCAGAAAGAGACAGAGACAGACAGGTCTTGTGATAACCGTGCAGTAATTGTAGAATGGACCTTCGGTATTGTCATATCTATGTTTTATTTATTTACTAGCTTCTGCCCGCGACTCCGTCCGCGTGGAACTCGTTTATATCGCAGCTCCATAGAAACTTTTACCCCCCCCCCCATTTCACCCCCTTAGGGGATGATTACGGGGATAAAAACTATCCTATGTTACTCTCCATCCCTTCAACTATCTCCACTTAAAAAATCACGTCAATTCGTCGCTCCGTTTTGCCGTGAAAGACGGACAAACATACATACAAACAAACACATACACTTTCGCATTTATAATATTAGTATGGATATGGATTAGGAGAACCAGCAGCTAAAATCATACAATAAACATTGACAGTGGATACAAAGAGCCAATTATAGGAACTCACAGGTAGTAACATTGTATTTTAACTTTAACTTACCTTACCTCATGCCTCCTCCTGGGTTCTTAATACGCGGGCGGAGCCACGTGGGCAGCGAGTATAGAACACCGAGTCGATAGACTTCAGCATAGACCTTGTAAGGCACTAGCTTGCTAGTGTCAACAGAGGATTTTTAATTTTCCTCTGCCAACATCATCAAGTAGCCAATTAAAATTCCCTGGGACCTACCGACACCCTCTTCCATTAATTATTCTATGCAAGATTTAATTTATGTGCCCTATTAAAATTTCAAGTGAATCAACAATCAATTATCCAGCAGCAACTTATATGTGATTATGGTTAAGGCTAAGAGTATAGATATCTGTAGAGGAGCTACACGCTTGCCATCATAAGGGACAGTAAGGCTCCTATGCAACTAAATTAACAACTGGTTTTAAAATGGCTGACGGCTTCCCATAAACCACCTATTTAATTTGGGTGGGTATTGGTTTATTTGCCGCAACCTCATACTAATACAATTGCGGCAATTAAAAAAAAGTGGAACTATGACAAGGCCAACGAATGATATTATATCCCTTTCCATCACACTTATTGAGATTTGTAACTATACTACCTACCATCTCGCTCGGTCGTGGTATTATTATTACCATAGCTTGTCCTGAGTTCACAGGTTCAAAGGTTAATGCGACTGGTAGCCACCAAAATTTTTGTCTCGCTCATTCCATAATGTTAGTTCTATATGCCACGCTCTTCGCACGCCATCGATATTGTCAAGAGTAATAATTATTCCGGAATTACAAACGTTTGTTACCAATCTTAACTTGAAAGAACCGTGAAAATACCACTTGTGGTTTAGAAGCAGTCGCTAATTTTAAGTTAAAAACAGCTTAATTTCAAGATTTATTTAGGTTGTAGTAGTTAGTAGTCTAATCTCAATATGGTCTAGTTTTTCCTGTGGGTTGGAAGGTCAGATGGCAGTCCCGTTCGTAAAACAAGTGCCTATAGCACAGCCTGTAATAATGCTAGGAAGATGAGTAAGTAGGTAGACCTATTTAATGTTCTATAAGAAATTAAAATGTAGGTACAGATTATGAAATATCAAAGGTTACAATGTAAAATATTTCAGATCTATTCACCGGCTCATTAAGAGTGTTTTCGTTTCAAAAACGATCATCTGGCGCAGCTACCTAGTCGTCTTCCGTCTGTTCCTACAGCACGTGTTAATGAATTAGGAAACTACTCGACGTTTTCCTCTATTAGTCATTGTCATTTAGCAGGAAAAATACTCGTACTTGATAGCTCAGGATCTCTTTATTTTATAAATTCATCACAAATTTCATTATTTTAGAGCCCTTAACTAATCTAGATCGTCTTCTATTTCATTTTCGTGCGACTCTTGTATGGACTTTATGTAATCGTAAAGGAAGACTAGAATGTTATTCATAAGGAATGCTATGTTAATGAGTTGCACGCTCGGACGGGCAGGGCTGAGCGCGCGAGGGTCGCTCAGCACACAAAGATGGCCCATGAGTACCATTGCACTGGCCACTGGCGCTTCTACGAGGTACAGTTGCTCAAATATGTACCCTACTGCCATCACTGCATGACCAACAAAAGGCAGGTAGTGCATAACCAGATACTTCATTTCTTCCAGTAATTTAACAAGTACGGTCTCATTCATGGTTGGAGGGTGACACTTTGACTTCAATCTTTTCAATCCTGCTATGAGCTATAGTATACTGTCAGCTACATAGTGGTAGTTTGTTATGTGGAAGCTTGACCTGCACAATTGTACGAACGCAGATCCATGATTGATGCACTTACACTATCTCGATAAGTAATATGAGCAGTCCTTCTTTAAGACGTAGGTAGCTAATGTAATACAGTCCATGTAGGCTCATTTGCTGTCGGTTGTAATAAGGTTTCTGGTTAAATATCCGGTGCACGCGACGCAAGAAACCGAAAACACCAAGTACAAACTAAACAAACGTCTGAAGAGAATTCATGGGAATCGCTCCCTCGAAGATTCATAGCATTCTTCATTTTTGTGAGAGTTTTCAGGTTTGTAATACCAGGATGAAACCAAAACCTGATTTCCGAATGTGCTTTATCTGATTTATGTTGGATTTTGCATTGTTATCGACTTCCCTATGAACTATGCAAGTGAGGTTCCGGAGTAATCGTTTGAATCTATACGTGATATAGTTTGGGACATTTTTACCCTGTTTCCTCACATTATTTTCAAGATTTCTCTTATTTACTTATGTCCAATCCGTCAAATTCTTTCATTTTAACGTCACTAGATGTTGACACGTTCAAATCGGCGTTTGCAAGCAAAAAGGAAAGTCATGATTACGATGAGCAACGAGAGTTGCAATATAAAAACTGCATTGATTTTTGGCAAAATAATTTCCTCAAGAAAAACTGTGATATTGTCTTTCATTCGACGGCGATTCATCGTTATACGTTACGGCGTGGTTGCTGTAGGTGTTCTGGCGCAAACATGTCATACAGGAAAACTAAGAGATTTCCCAGGACCAATACAATGTTGACAAACGTGTTCCTAGGCCGGTGAGGAGAGAGAGCGTTTGGATCCACTAGCATACAGAGATGGCCCACCAGAACCAAGAAACTCGGGTACGGCGGCTCAATCACGCCTAAGAACTCCAATACATACCCCGTCGCCAATAATATTTGGCCCGCATATGGTAAATACAATTGTACGACGTGTCTGTGTCTTAACATGAGTATACGGTTTGAAAGTCTGGTGAGTGTTTCAGCAATCTTACAGCAGAGTGAACGGAGTTTCGTTTCCAGCCTCAACGCCTGTGTTCCATGGCGGTTTCAAGATTCATTCGTAATGGAACAACGGCAAATTTTCACTGATTTTGGCTTTGTGGTTTTCGCAGGAATATGTTGGATGGTCATTATGGTGATTCGTGGTAGATCCCAGGGTTATGCAGAGCGTATGCATGAGCTATATCATAACATAACCCAGTGTTATCACTGCTTTTATAGGAAACAATAATTTAGTATAAAGTAACATTCTTTTGCCGGTCTCATTATGACAACAATTTGACAACTAATTGTTTTTGTACAATAGAACTAGTCCCATGCTCACAATGACGTATATAGACTTATGATAAAGCCAGCTACTTATGATCAGTTTTGTCTGGCGGTTTTTATTGATAAGCTCGCAACACACCGTGTCAGGTTTCAAATCAATTTATATTATTTTTATTTCCGGGGCTTACCGCCCTATTGTCATATTCGAAGACTGAACCTAAACAGTTTTAATAATAAGCGCTTCAGTATGAAGTATGACATTAAGGCCGCAAACCGTGTCTCCCGTAGCCACAGGAACCCTTAAATCCGCATTAATTAAGCCTATCACAGACTGGCGCGGCTTGCGGTGGCGGTCAGTACTTACTTTGACAGCAATTGTCAAATTTACTATTGAGCGCCACCGCAGGCAGCCCAGGGCCTGAGAGGCTTTATGCTCCTAAAACGGAACTGCTTTTGTTCTACAACTTTTCAAAAGTATGTTCTTTTGACAATTTCATTATTTCATAGAAATTAAATTAAATTTTCAATGTCAAGTCCCTATTTGAACTCAGGGTAGCGTCTTTTTTTTTTTTTTTTTTTTTTTTTGACCTTGGTTCATTGCAGCAGCCAGAGGGGCTGTCGCTGCTGGTCATGACTGGCTGGTGGGTAGGCTCCACTATGGGGCTACCCGACTGCCGAAAATACAGGGTATCGTCGCTGTAAATATATGGCAATAATGGACATACGTCATGTATAGTCGGGACAGTGTGTATTGGCATTGTGTTGTTTGTTGAATGTAAAAATTCTATGCTTTATAATAAATACCTATTCATCCATATCTGGTTCCAAGTACGTAGGTATTCGATATTTAAGTATTTCAGATTGTGACTCTGAAGACTTTCAGTTTGGGATTCGACTAAAGGACCTTTTTATATATTCGTCTTAAATTATTATTACAATATTTTAATAAGAAAAGAAATTACTAGTTAAATCCAACCAAACTAACCAGTTCAAGCAATACCTACGATCGCACTATAAAATGTCAATACCGGTCATGTCAACAACCAATTTCAAGACATTGTTTATAGAAATACTAGATAATCCGGCATCCTATTTTTGCTGTAAATATTCAGTTATATTCAAAATAAGCTTTCTGACATCGCTATGGATTGCTTTCGGCATATTTATTGTAATTTATTTTACAATCGCGAAGTATTTCGTCTTCGTTGCTGTTTGTTTACATCGGTGACATTCGATGACTTCGAGCGTCTGTTGCCAAAGAGTACTCCTAGCCAGTAAAAGAAATTAGTTCCATTAAAAATCCGCAACGTGGCTAGGGTCCAAAAGAAACTTGTCAGGCTATACTTGTCACTGTCATGTCAAATAATGAGGCCGTGCAAAGTGAATAGAACACTAATCTATATATAAAAAAGCAGCCAAGTGCGTGTCGGACCACGCACAACGAGGGTTCCGAGCCTATTAAAAAGGTCGTATCGTTACTGAAATCTTATGGCACTTACGTCCGTTTCTTTAAGGAAGGCAGTTTTTTTAGAAATATCTCAAAAACCTTTGAACCGATCTTGTTCAAAACAAAATACGCTGAAAGAAATTAATAAGCCCTATGAGCATGATTTGCTTTTAAAATCTATTTTGTAAATGATTTTTTATTTTTTTATTTACGATTCAAAAATTAGAGGGGGGGGGGGGGGACAATTTTAGTGACTTTCAAGGCGATTATCTCCAACTCTATTCACTTAATCAAAAAAAATGCTGAGAATTTATTTTTTGCCATTTGGCTACGGAACCCTAAAAAGAAGACTTCCTGACTGGTTCATCAACCCACAGCCGAAACTACTGGTACTAGAAACTTGAAATTTACACCAGAACTTACTTTTATGACGTAGGCAAGGGCTAAGACGGGATTTTTGGAAATTCCATCCCTAAGAGGGTTAAATAGGGGTACAAAGTTTGTATGGGGGAAACATTATTTTTTGAACTAGATACTTGAAACTTTGTAGAAACATTACTTATTAGAATACAAAAAAGTACTTTTTGCGTTTTAGAAAATTCTACCCCTAAGGGGGTTAAATAAGGGTGCAAAGTTTGTACGAGGGAAACTTTTCCTTATGAGCTAGAGACTTGAAACTTGGTAGACAGATTACTTATTTGAATACAAATAATTTACTTTAAAAACAAAGTTTTAACCGACTCCAATTTAGTACTCCGCCAAGCCACGAGAACATTTCCACATTTATTTTCCAATTTACCACATGAACTGATTTCCAAGAGCAAATGCGTTGATTATTAGAGAAAAAAACCCAATCGCTGTATGTGGCCCGATAATATAAAAAAAAAATACAATTGAATTGAGAACCTCCTCCTTTTTTTTAAGTCGGTTAAAAAAGAACTTTAAGCGTTTTGGAAAAATCCACCCCTAAGGAGGTTAAAAAGGGCTTTCGGCTCTTAGCATGTATGCTAAAAGACTGCAAAACAAATTTCAGCGTTTTTTTATTTATCTCCTAAGAAGGTTAAAAGAGGGTTCGAAGTTCGTATAGAGAGACAGACATTTTTGAAGTAAGAGATTTGCAACATCGGTTTTGACTATTTCTTTAAAGACTAGAAAAAAATATTGGGTGTTAAACGAGATTCATCCCTAAAGGGCCTAAAAGGAGTAGGAAATTTAAACGGGGAACAAGACAATTTTAAAATAAGGGAACTGTAACATCGGCCAAGGACTAGAAAACAAATTACTGAGTTTTTTATATTCTTCCTCTAAGGTTGGAGGTTAAAAGGGGTTGAAAGTATGGGGAACATGTACTTTTTGAAGTAAAGGAGTTCTTCGGTCAGACATATTATAATACTATTTGGTAAGCCATTAATTCAGAATACATAATCCTACTGCTCGCAGAAAAGTAGGTTAGGTTAAGTTAGAACTGCGACCAGAGAGGCGCTACCAGAAAAGTAGGTTAGGTTAGAACTGCGATGCTCACAGACCGAAAAGAAGGTAACTTCTTAAAATAACAAAATTGTTATTTTAAGAAGTTAATTTTGGCTAATCAAAATAATGTAATGGGACTGGGGATGGAGATGGAAAGTTTTACGTCTTTTGGCATATGATAATTTTACTTTTAAAACTATACAGGCAGCCCAGACTACTAACGTAATTAAAACTACTAAACGGATTTAGGCAAAAACAATCAGTATTTAATCGGCAGAGGGCGCGGCGGAGGGCGCGGCGGCGGCGGTGCAGGCATTTATAAAACAAATTGACTACTTTTTATTATTATTTCATTGCAAGTTTGAGAAAAGCACTATACAAATCTCGGCGAGAAACGGGGTTGCCAGCGCCTATCCCTATCCGGCCTCGCTACGCTCGGCCGTCTATATCTACTTGGACTGCAACCCTTCGTTTCCCGGCCTCTATAGTAATGTACTATTAATACATTATGAAAAACAAACAATTTAAGTAGTTAGAAAACGGACATTTCAATTTAGGTTTAGCAATGCAAACCTTTTACGCCTAAACCCAGAACGGAATTACATAAACATTGTCATAGAGTTTATTAGAGACCCCTGGAAGGATTAAGGATAGTTTTTATCCCGAAAATCATCCCTTAACCTTTAACTACCGAGGTGGTGTTTGAGTAGCACTTACGCCGAGGTACTGTCTGGCAGACGTACATTTAAAAAATAAAAATGAAAATAGAATTCTAGTGCTAGTGTTTTTCTAGCTTCTTGATTACATATGTACAGGATGTGAGGTAAATAATAAGAATATAAAATAAGAACAACAGCATTTAATTTTTTTATAATCACTATTTATTTGTGAGACCATAATTTTTAACGAAAAAAAATAGGGACATGTATCAGTCTCCATATTACATATATCTACGCAGATTTAAGAAAAAAAACATAAAATAGAGTTAATTCTTGAACTATTCAACAACTTAAAATAACAAAAACCCTTCATAAGTGGAATATGAAAAAATGACAACCAGTATACATGGACTATCTAATGACTTAATTTGCAGGCACTGCATATTTGAATGCAGCACGTATTTGCATCAAAAGTACTTTGTACGTCTTTTAGGGCGGCTCGGACAAATTGCACAAGTTTTTCTAACCCCTGGTGCAATATTTGAGTCGATTTTGATAGGGGGCTCAGGTATATCATTGGGTCCAATGACTCGCATAATCCAATATCATCATCAAAATTACTGCAGTTGTCATCACTCTCGGCCTCTAAATTTTCAAATATCTCTTAAAGGCTTAGCACGTTTACGAAGGCATGGAGGAGACTTAGATGCGCCAGGAGCTGTTTTTCGTTTCTTGGAAACGTTTTGCTTGCTTCTAGGCATTCTGTAAAATAAGAATATAACTAAAACTCCGAGGTCACGTCAATAAGACACTATGAGTTCATACACTTTAACACCGTCGTGACGACTAATAGACGTGCATATTTTTGTACATAAACGACGTACTTACGTCTGTGAGACGGCAAAAGCTCAGCAACGGTCACGTGTGCAATCGCCGCGCTCGCGGCGTTGACTGCCGGTAAGCAACGCGAAACGGGGAAGGTAGCCGGAGGGGGAGCTCCGCAGGTGGCGTAGTTTAAATAATAATTTTGAAATAAAATTAGCGCCGTCTGTGAGACGCAGACGTATAGGTCGGTAGTTAAAGGTTAAGATGGTAGAAGTTTGTTTGGGACAGCGATAATTAAGGTTACGCTTAAAATAATATTTAATAGCATTATTTTTTCTCAAGTTCTACGCGGACGAAGTCGCGGGCAACAGCTAGTAAATTATAATAATAATAGTTATTTAACAAAGTTGCAAAACTAGAGGTTCAGTTTGACGAGCAGAATCTAATCTTAAATTTAAGAGTCCGTATACAGCCATAGAAAACCAATATCCATGACTCAGGAAGAAATAAATGCCCATACCGGAATTCGACCCAGAACCTCCAGCTTCGTAGGCAGGGTCACTACCAACTAGGTTAAAGCGGTCGTCAAACAAGTAAGTACTTAAATGAATTCTGAATTTGTAGTAATTACATAAATACATTATAATGAACGATACAGTTCTAAGTTACCTGATATATTATTTAAATAAAGGTCCTTTAAATAAATATGCATATAAATATTAAGAAACGAAAAAATCTGATAAAACGGTTAAAGTATCAAAACTACTCTACGCCGACCTAGCTGCCTCGCTAGCTCACGGGTAATAATACCTAAAATCGAACTTTTTCCGGGCCGATACGGACTCTTAAAGCCCCGATGCCATAGGCACACTGTACCTACATATATTTTTAAATTTCGAAATCTGAATCGACAAAATCAATCTAAATATATAATTACCGATTGAACCCACTCATAAAATTTTACGAGAATTATTTCGTACGTCTATCTGGCTCTCCGGTTCTCCACAGGTCGCATTATGAGTAATGCGACGTGTGGAGAACAGCCAGATAGACGTACGAAATAATTTTTGCCTAAGCTGAAACACGAACTTCGTTCGCTTCACTCGTTCGTTCAATTATTTAGTCTTTGCCTCTGGGGCTAGGACGCGGAGAGTGGGTGCTTGTTCATACATTGAACGATCTATGACAGTAAGCTAAGCAACATTGCATGGGCTTCTCTGTTTCCAGTTTGGCGCTGTATAATATTCCGGAAGCCCAAGCATCGTGCTCAAGTTATAGATAACCAATTAATTATTCCAGAAATTGAAACCTGTTTCTTTACTACGCAGATAGATATTATACACGGGGATTGGTGTATAATCCAAATGGCAGTGAGAGAAATCCATAAACTACTAACGGTTCGGAAATAAAACCACTGCCAAGAGATGAACCGGCGTAAATAACTCGGCGAGGTATCATTTTATCAACAAATTTATACAATATAATATCACCTGGCCCTGTATCATGGTCGCCGTATGACGCAATAAGTGACAAGATGTGACGGACGCTTTGCGTGCGTGACGCGGTGCGCGCCACTGGCCGTCACCGTTCGATAGAACGAGACGTACGCTCTATCTTGTCACTTATCGTGTGATAAGGCCGATCATGATACGGGGTCTGGACGCATTTTGTAACGATTGGCCAGAGATTGCTCAAATCCGGAACGAGTGGAAGTCGAGAGGGGAGGCCTTTGCCCAGCAGTGGGACATGCGGATACACTAGGAATCGAAAAATAATATATACATAATTATATTTATTCACAGTAGTAGATATAAGATTACATCACTACAGCAGAAAGCCTATTTTTTTCTTTTGCGAAAGATTACTCGTGTAGGACGCTATCAATGACAATTATCCTTACGCATGATGAAATCGTTTATCTTATAATATGCTTTTGAAATAACTGTTTGTAGTTCGGTAATGTGTTTTGGAATTTTATTGACGAATTTTATGGCGTTAAAGCGTAGATTAGATTAAGGCCCTTAACGATGTACATTTTTTTTGATTTTCACCGTTATACAATTTCCCAAAAAACAACATTATTTTTGCTCTTACTAGTCTGTAAAAATATTGTTTTGAGCTACTCTCTGCTTCTGGTAACCTTGGGCTTAATCAGTGTTAGATGGGAAGTTGTTTGAGAAAATTTTAAATTATAAGAGAAATGTATAAGTTTGTTGTCAATGTTATTTTTGTCAGAAACTTTTGCTCTCTTGAAAGATAAACTATTTTGCGTAGGTATTTAAAAAAAGTGAAGATACAAAAAAAAAATAATGTACAGTTTCAGAGCAAAAAAAAGTGATGTGAAAAACTGAATGCATTATATATTTAACATTTTTTTTTAAATTTCTTTTTTAATTTTATAACTGTATGTAGCCTTTAAGGTATTTGTAACTATGGGCCTTAGGTGCCTGAAATAAATGGTTTATTATTTACTAGCTTCCGCCCGCGACTTCGTCTGCGTGGACCCGGGATAAAAACTATCCTATATTTTAATCCAGGCTATAAACTATCTTCGTGCAAAATTTCATCCAAATCGGTTAAGCCGTTTAAGCGTGATTGAGTAACAAACATCCAGGCATACAAACATCTAAACATCCAAACATCTAAACTTTCGCATTTATAATCTCTCACTTATAATAAATCTCTAAATTAAAAAAAGAATCAGCCAGTATCAAACTAAGCATTGTTCTGTCCCGCGTGATCTCAGCTTCCCATGAACGGAAAAACATGTAACTTTTTTTATAAGTACATTATTACTCTAGCTTCCGTTTAGGATAGTTTTTATCCGACTGCGACGATTAATTAATTTTCGGAAACATTTGACCTCATTAAATTATTCATTTCTTCTGCTTGAAATCGTAGCCGCCATATCTGTCATCTGTCAGTGACGTCAAAATGGCGGGCTTGCCATAATTATCCAACAGTAATAATTTCGATCCGGTGTTGTGATAGACCTTCACAAAACGCATATTAAATTCAAAAGCATAAAAAAATTATCGATTCTGATATGGAAACTTATATGCGCTGAATTCGTATTGAGGCGTAATTTCAATAAATGTATCAACAAATTCCAACAAAATAACGACAAGCGTCAAAAGTCTGACTCTTCCTTTTTTTTAATGGCATGGCATAGCGCTGTTCTTGCGTTCAGCTATAAAGTCTATTTGAGTTTCTGGAAGATTACACGCTGATTATTTGTCACGATACTGCACGGCTATCACAAGACGGCGCGCGAGCTCTCGATTTTTCTCGCATTATACGTCTCTTTCTAAGTTGTCTAATAAGAGAGAGATAGATAGTTCGAGAAAAATCCAGAGAGCTTGCGCGCTGTCTTGTGATAGCCGTGCAGTATCTTGACAAATACTCAGCCGTCCATGGTTTGTCAGTATTTATATTTATCAGAAATAAACAGTATGTATTACATCAGTACAGAACGGGCCTTTTATAAACATTAATTATCAACCGCGTCAGTATTAAGGCGGTATTATAACTTCGTACTTCGCGTGTTCAAAATGACATTCAGCCAATATTATAGAGACACAGACATTGGCCAACATACAGGAGAATACTTTTATCATGAAGCCTGCAAAACACATTTCATTAAGTTGGCAATGGCGGGAACATGCACAAGATTTGGCAGAATGTGATAGTGCGATCTGAAACATTGCAATATGAAAAAAATAAACATATAACTTTAATATTTTGAATAATTAATTACTTTAATAGAAAAGAAAGGGTCTCGGACTCGCTTTATTATTGTAGAACTTACTTAGTGGTTAGGATAGTTTGGAAAATATAAATTAGCCGTCTGTTGTCTAATTAAAAAAAGTTTTTTTGGTTCCGCGTAAACACTTACCGGTCAAGGGGTAGGTACCTACTCGAAAGGATTATATCTATTACTAATTCCTAAACACATCTTTACCTGAGCTGAGAGTCGGAGTGACTCAAGATCATTTCGGTCATCACGTTTTTATTTATTTAATATAGAACAGTGTTAAAAATATGTAGAGAAGAAGATCATTCGAGTTTTGTCCCTTTCTTACTAAGGGCCAATTTTTCAATCTCTAGATAAAGTTATGACGATACCTAGAGGTTGATATATTTGTGTTCTTTGTTTTTGCTTTGTTTCTTCTATTTCCTTGTTATTGTGTTCTTACATTTGTTGACATTCTCTTAATATTTCTCTGTTTTTGACGATCATGATAATAATTCTTATTTTTTTGACATGTATGCAAATCTGTAATGTAATTTTTTATCATGAAATAAATAATCTAATCTAATCTAATCTATCCGTCAGTTTAAATTATCACCATCTTTTTCTTAAGTCATATGAAAGAAAAGGACAGAGCTAACATTTATCTAACAGATCGTTTTATCTGGGAATTGAAAAATCGGCCCTAATTTAAATATCAGAGTGAGTCACCGTTGCCGTTACAATGTCACAGTGACAGATAAAGACAAACGAATTTTAACGGCATTTCAGCTAAAATAGATGTATTCATCGTTTTACTTGATAGGCTAAATTAGAACTGCATGTGGCATGTGTCCTGTGTCCAAGAGGATGAGATGCGTTAACTTCCACCACATTACCATGCAAACGGAGTCGCAGGTACAGCTAGTTTTATATATAGTAGGATCTTAATTCTAAAATCTATGCCATCGTGCCAAAATGTTAACCATACCTATGTTTACTTACAGTTTGTCCTAGGTATGTTTCTGATTTAACCATAGTGACATAAAGTTGCTCTTTAATATTAAAATACTAGCTTCTGCCCGCGACTCCGTCCGCGTGGAACTCGTTTATATCATAGCTCCATACAAACTTTCACCCCCCACTTCAACCCCTTGGGAGATGATTTCCGGGATAAAAACTATCCTATGTCCTTCCCCAGGACTCAAACTATCTCTATACCAAATTTCATCCTATATAGTACATAGTATAGTATATACAGGATGTTAACGGGGTCATGATCCGGAATGACAAAAAGCGAATAAGATGATCATACTGAACAACCTTTCCCATGGGACCAACCACGAAATCGCAAAAAAAAAGAGCCAATTAAGAGTTAACTGTGAGTTAACTGCGATTTAATTGAGAGTTAATGTATGGAATACCTGGTTTTTTTTTGCGATTTCGTGGTTGGTCTCATGGGAAAGGTTGTTCAGTATGATCATCTTATTCGCTTTTTGTCATTCCGGATCATGACCCCGTTAACATCCTGTATAGTATGGAGTATGGATGGATGTTTAAATATATGTAGTTTATCAAACGTACAGTTGAAACCACGTTGAAGCTGTGTTATATTGCAAATACAATACAATACAATACAAATACTCTTTATTGCACACCTCACACAAACAAAGCAGTTAAAAAGAGAAACAATACAATAACATGTAGGTAGAGGTAGACAACAGGCGGTCTTATCGCTGAAGAGCGATCTCTACCTTGCATAATATTTAAATCACTCGGAAAATCCAGATTTAATAGTGGAGTGTTCTGTCTCGGGGAAGGGTGAATTCTTTCGAGAGCGTCGCTCTGCGGTCTCAGCTATAAAACGGGCCGCGCAGATGTGGGTCTGGGCGAAAAATAAATTATACCTGAATCAGAAGATGTTTAGAGTTGTTTTATGGACCCTCTTGTACGGACGGAAACCCCTTCATTAAGTTAACGTTTCGTATTTAATTTGTAAAAAAATAGACGTTTTATTAAACAGGCGATATTGAAAAGAATCCTCTAAGTGTCAAGGTGACACGTACTTAGGTCGTGTTGGTTGTTAAAATGTGCCGTAAGATAAAAACACTTAAGAAGCGTTAGCACTCTTACTCCACCTTTTCAGCAAAATTAATGCCTAGTCATTAAAACCGAATCCGTATAATACATTTTCTGAGTATTTAGCAAAGTCACGCCTACCACGACCTGAACAAATTGACTTAAAATAGAAAGAATGATATTATTTTACCATTTTCTTCCCCCCACTTTGATGTTCTTTGAGGTCAGAGTCGAGTGTTTCATTGGGGCGGGCAAAAAGTTGTCAAATGTTCTGAATGTAACATTTTTGTGCGGTGCCGATGGCCGACATAAATGGATCGAAGTTGAACCGCCACAATTTGGTATTCAGGAACTGCAAATATACCTATAGATCTGTTATTGTATTTGTTCGCGCGGTAAACTCGATCAGTTGGATTAACAATCAGCCGATCCGTCATCATTGGTGAGTACAACTAACCAAACTCACTCGAGCGATGCCTGGATTTCAAAATAAGTAATCTCTCACTAAAATATACTAAAACTTTCGCACTATTTAATTAATAATCATTCATAGTTAGACAAGTTGAATATACGAGTAAGTACTGCAGCGTAAAAAGGCTGCATGTTTATGTGTTTACGTCCTTATTTTCTTCTTTTTATATCGAACTGGCCGTTTGCTCTTTTCGTTCCATTTTTGAAATCTTGAACTTGAAGTGAAAATCGATCACTCAAAATGAGAATTTTTCCATGTGATTGGAATGAAAACCGCTTTTATTGATAAATTTGGGTTTAATCCAGTTTATTTAGTTTATTTGTGACCAGTTGTTATGTCAGTCACTTAGATTCTGTGCCCTATGTGTACAGTTATTTCCTGAATGCTGCGTGTTGCGCGCTAGTATAGAGAACCGCCTTTAACATCTGCGGGTAAGTGTTTTTTTGGTTTATCTCTGCTGATCGCTTTATCCACTTGGGAAGCCAGGGGTTTGATTTGTCTTATCTGCGGGAATTTCATCTTCCAGTTTTTTTACGGTACCCCGTGGGACAACTGCGCCCATGCTGCAATTGTGGTAGCGCTCCCGGCTTACGACCCCGCCGACGCATAACCATCGGGTTACCTGGCTCGTAATTCCGCCTGCCAGTCGGGCGTGCACCGACACGAAGCAACCACGAGTTTCCCGTCGCCGAAGAACGGCGAGGCTGCTTCACGGCGCGTCATCGGATGCCTCCTTTGTTACATTCCACGTCCAAATGCGCGACTCTCTGTTTTAACTCTATCCGGAAGCACGTCGGCGAACGACCGTTTTAGTTTTTATTCATAGCTAGTACGTAGTTTGTAGTACTTCCCCGGCCTTTCGCTCTATAGGTTAGTGTTCGTGACGAAAGATACCATAATATATATCTTTCAATTCTTAAGTGCAATTCACTCGCCATATCACCTTCACCCGCACACGACCATCCTCGTCTCGACTCACCTTCTTTTCACCCGCTCACCACCATCGTCGTCACTATTCATTTTTTTTCACCCACGACGTCACCGTTACGTCACTGATCACATCAGTGATTGTGTAAATAGGTCGATACTGTTCCAGGGTTTGAGTACTTTTTTTGTCTTTTTTTGATGAGTTACTGTTACTTTTCATTTAAGTTAAATAAATGAGTTACTGATACTTTTCATTTAAGTTAAATAAATTATTTATTTAAGTGGCAGTTACTAGTTTTTTTTATGCTACAGTACTTATAGAGTTATATAACTTATATACAATTATAACCCTCGACGCAAAAAGAGGGGTTTTATAAGTTTGACGTGTCTGTGTGTCTGTGGCATCGTAGCTCTTAAACTTTTTGTCTAAAACCGGCTTTTGAGACACAGGGAAACCTACTTTGAAAACCTATTATATACCTATGTTTTTATAGTTGCAATAAATAATTATTATTATGAAAAAAAAAAGCTGACGCGATCGATATGGTTTAGTTACGTTTAAAAAAATCGGTCCAGCGGCTTTTGAGATATATATTGAACTTTGAAATTGCCATGCTTGCTATTGGTGCGCGATTGGTTACTGTGCGTAATGTACGCTAAGTTTAAGTTTGGCTATAGATTTATTTGTGTTAGTTTATTTCTATAAGTGAGAACCTGTAATTGGCTATATGGTTTTATTATTTTGTCTATAAATATGTTGCGCTGTTGGTTTTCCATGTATCAATAAATAAATAAATAAATTAATGTGTCGGGGCTCTTTCAACTTTCCTAAGTTGTTAATTATTCAAAGATTTGGGAGTCAATCCAACCATGAATAATATAAAGATATAAATATTAGGGGACAACCGTACACAAATCAAGGTAGCCCCATGGCTGCTCAATAAGGCTTGTATTATCGGTACTAGACGAAGATATATTCAATATATATACATAGAAATCATCCAAGACTCAGAGACAAATATTCACGCTCATCACACAAATATTTGATTCGAACCCAGGACCCTCAGCTTCGTAGCAGCGTCATCCACTAGGCTAACTGGTCGGCAAATCCGAGTCGATCCGACCGACCAGTCGAGCCAGTGAATGATCACTTTTTCAACTGACTCAACACATGACACCGGACCCGGCAAAATCCTTTTCCCTTTTAGATTATTAAAGGAAATTAGCCCACATTATTAACCATCCCTCAGAGGTTATCAGAATGGAATTGAGATTGATCAAACCGTCCCCCGAGTAATAAAACTCTTTCGTCGTAAGTACTCGTCGCTGTAACACAAAATTTTATGCGACGTAGACATTACCATTAGACGCGCCTAAATAATGTGGTGAAATATGGATTTTATGTTAAATATATGTTCATAACGAGTCGGAGTTTGCATATAGATATTGGGTTATGAATATTACATAGGTGTCGCGCACAGATATTTATTTAAGTAGACGTCGCAGGCGATCTTTACAAACATCGAGCGAGTGACGTCACAGGGGTATTTTAATAATGGTCTTTAGAACATGGATATGGAGGACTATAGTTTGGTTAAATCATCCGATCGATTTTTTGGTCAAATATTTTTTGATTCTTATATCTATTACGTACAATAAACATTAATAACAGACAAATAGGAAAAACAGAAGGAAAATACTTCCAGGACGGATTAGACTGAGTTATACACCAAATTGTAAATAACACACAAGGGCATATTAACATTTTCAGATCCATGAACCCACTGGCCCCCACCTCTGAGGCTGTCGTAAAAGGCGGGTAAGTTAATACGAGGTTTAAGAACTTATCATATAACAGTCATAAATCATAATACATACGCTAATTTAGTATAAGCTTGTTAAGTATATCGTTCACTACATAATTATAATGAACGAAAGGTATAATTCGGCTGCCGGCAGCGAGGTCCGTCTTTAACATTTATTTTGGGGTATTTATGTTCTTTAATTGTAGTTACTCCCATACACACATTTGTTCCTCTCCAAAAACTGGTTCGAATGGCATCGTAAATAAATCTTTGGTCTTTGGCCTATTGCAGACAAAGTATGTAGGTTTCCCTGATCTCTCTAGATATGGTAAGTCTGTGGACGGGTCGCAACTGACGGAGCTTTGCATTTAGGCGCGCGCTCATGTGTTCCTAAAACCTCGGCAGGTAAACGCGAATTTAGTCAAGCTCGCCCTTTCCATATTCCTATTAGATATTGTACCACTAATCTGATTTTTGCACCTTCATCTCAATGGGTATTTCATTGGATTTTCACAATATTCAGGGTTGGGTAATATACCTGTTACTCGTAGGTTGTACCTATTTCAAAAACAAATTACAAAATAATTACATTCATGTATGTATTATTTATGTCTGATACCTTTTCATTTGCCATAACATAACGTTTGTCAACATCACCATTTGCCATACAAGTGATTTTATCTGAAACCGTAACATTATTACGACAAATTATGTTAACTTTGTATAAAAGCCTGTGGGTTAGATTAGATTTGTTTTATAAAAATACTGAAAAGTAGACAGTTTCTGAGAAAAACTAATTACTTAGGGCAAATGATGATGATGGGAAACCTTTGTTTCATGGCAAATGACATTATGGCTTTTATTAATCGTAGATATTGTTAATCGCGTTAGAGGGTAATTGGTAAGTATTAGGTAATTAAAGTATTCCAGGCGTAGGCTTATTTCATTTATAAATTTTACTCGCGTTCTTTTCACGCATGCATAGGATAATAACTATTTTATATCCTTCCTAATGTCTCAAAATATATCCAAGTCAAATTTCATCGAAATCGGTTCAGTGGTTTAAGCGTGAAAAGGTAACAAATTGACAGATAGAACCGTAAGAGTTACTGTCGAATTTATATATTCTACTGGCAACATTGACAGAACATTGACACAGGCATGAGAATTTTAGAACGAACTTACATTTGGATTGTATTTTTGTATGGATGGTACGGATGTCTGTATATTTAAAATACAAAATACATTATGTATATAACTTTATCATCCATTTTGTGTGTTTTTCCCATACATTTTTATTTATTCTCATTCACGGAGAAACTTGGCTGGATGGATACTTTATTTTTTATGATTATAAATTTCAATATAAACGTGCATTACGAAATAGTTTTCATGATGTATTTGAAAAATAAATACGTAATACTTAGTTGTATTTTAAATACTGCCCGGGCTTGACAATATTGATAGCAATATTTGTTTCTGCAAAAATATTCTATACAATTTGACAGGATTGTCAATCTTAAGTGGATCCCAGATTAAAGTTCGTGACTGTCCCTATATTGTGTTTGTATCAAATGATCATTGGATTTACGGTTGCAATCAGCGCAATTAATTACTAAACAATTAGTATCGATAATGGGAATTACATTGTTGACTTTCCGATGGTACTCTATTAATTTTGCGGTAAATGTGATAGTACGCTATATTATTAGCTGCGTTCGCACCACTATGTGCACTTCAGCTCGTTTGTGGTGCGCGTGCCGCGGCCGCTGCAGGAGACCATCGCATGTGCCGACTTCTGGCCGAAGGGTGTCGTGTTTCGACGGTTCCGGGGCAATCTGCCGAATCCTACACCGGAGATGACGATGCAACGGCGCCACGCCGTTTCGTCGCCTAAATAGTATTATTTGTTGTTTTTAGTTTCGTGACGCATTGGTTTTTACTGTAATGTCACGTAAATGTATTTGTCAATAAATAAATAAATAAATTACAACCGAATTTCTGGTGGTAAGGTCGCCTGTACTCGCGAGTATGCGCTGTTGTCACTTGCTATGAAAACGGCGAATCTTCAAATCAATAAAGGGTCGCAGCCTTTTCTTTATCGCACACATTGCTGGACCCTTTGTGCGGTGTGTACGCCTCTTTGTGCCTCTATGGCCGCTGTACACATTGGGCCAACGTTGGCGCATGAGCAGATGCAGCTATGCGTTAGAGGAAGAGGGCTTTATATCGTTCTCATGCGTTTGCATAGCTGCATCCTGCTCACGCGCCAACGTTGGCCCAATGTGTACAGCCGGCTTTACGTTAGTATTGGTCTAGGTTTATGTTATTATTAATCCTGTCCTGTTATGTGTGTTTTATAGAGTAAATGGTTTTTCTTTCTTTCTTTCTTTCTTTCAACGCAGTTATGACTCCTCTGGAGTTGCAATCATCCACCTACCATCTTAGGTCATAATAACATGACTGTTGTCATCGTCTATAAATAAAAACATATTTTGAGATCAGAGGGGTGATCACGTAACGCTTCGTTCGCGCGTTAGGACCCTAATCAATTAACTAACTAAATTAAGTTATAATAAATATATAGACATAATCAAAAATCTAAATTCCAATATTATGCAAATCCTCCATTCTCAGATCTTTCAAAATCCGTATAGATGATAAAAATAGTGAAAAGTGCTTGTTGACATTGACTGTCGTCATCTCGGTCGATAGTTGGCAGTCTGTCAAGTTTACGTGCCCTTGCACAGCACTCATTAGGACCCTCGTGATGATGCGACAGATTCCACTATTACTTTCCGCCATCGACATACGTATAAACATCATGTTAAGGTTCGGTTAAGTTTGCACCCCGGATGAATCCACTATTATCGACACTTATAGGCCTACTACCGTTTAAGGTGACCGTACCCCCAAAATATTGACTCTCAATCGCTAATGTTAGCTCGATATGAAAATTAAAATATTTTATCAATCTTCCAAAATCACCTTTGTATGAAAACCCATCTCACCCCAACTACGAGGGACTGCGGGATGTGGTGGGATTTCGTGTTCATCGTTAAAGTTATGAAATGAAACTACCCAAAATCATAAAAAAATCCAAAATACACACGTCCGGAACACTTATTATATACAACATTCAGTTTGCATATGTAAAAATAAAATATTATCGAGGTTTGAATTTCAGTTTTGTCCCTACTCACCCCGTTTTACAAAATAATTACATTCATCCCATATGCATATTAATTTCATAACCTTGACGATAAACAGGAAATCCCACCTCACCCCGTAGTCCCTCGTAATTGGGGTGAGATGGGATTTCATACAAATGTGATTTTGTAAGATTGTTGGATCGTTTTTTTTTATTATGAGTATTATTTTAGCTCCATTTTAAATTGGAATACATATTTTTTGTATTAGCAGTAGCCTTAAAATCCCCCCTTTCATCCGCGAACCGCTGATTCCATAGATGGAGTCCTAGCGAATCTCCGAAAGGGATGAAGGTAAATAACACCCTTTAAAATGATTCTGACATCTTAATTCATCATTCAATCTTAATTCAAGTCGTGAATATACAGCTAGCATGATAGGTTTTATTATCATGTTTAAAATTGGACCGTAAAACGTGACAAAGAAAAAAAGCCTACACGCGATGAGGGACAGCATATACGACATTGTATCTCGTTCCCACTTGTGTTATTGTCTATGCTTGCATCTTTGTCACTCATGTGTTTTAGCCCCACTATACTTATACTTTATCTAAGGCTCATAATGTTCGTTCGTTATGTCCTATATCTTTCTTAGGTATGTGAAATTTGTCACGATCTCTTCTCGACGCCCGGCAAACACTCAAAGGATACTCGTAAATTTCAATACTCTTAAAATGTATAGGGTCGAATCTCTTGAAAGGCTCTCTATAGACCTCGCTGAGTGCGATAAGCACGTACGCTGCGATATTTTGTGTTAACACCCTTTTGAATTTGCGATAGCGAAGACGAAGACCCAATTTGACACATATGTTTCGCGTTCGAATTTGATGTCAATTGTAAGCAGAACGCCGCAGCGAACGAATTTATTAAATGAATGAAAATAAAATATTTAATAGTTTATTGCTTCCGGCTACCCTCCTAAAAGCATGGCCACGACTTTGAGCGGCGGCGGTAGCGGTAGCGGTCACCATACGTGTGAGCGAGATATCAGAACAGAACGTAGCATATCGCTCCCACCTATGGTGCACGCCGCTTCCGCCACCGCTTCAAGTCGAGGCCGAGCCGTACAGGCGTAATAAGAGAGAACTGGGTGAAATATTCGGTGAATCGAGCAACGGCTTCGATAGCCCCAGTTGGATAAGGATGATCGACCCGGTCTGCTGGAAAGGTCCCTGGATCGAATCCAGCTGGTCGATCACGTAACGCATTGTACGTTGGTCAAAATGACAGTTGTCCTAACGTACGCTCGCAAAGTTACGTAATCACCCCTCTGATCGAAGCAATGGATTTTTTATTCTACCTTTGATTTTATGTTTTACGCGCGCGCTTCGACGCACGCTGAACGTCTCAGAACCAGCGCACTAAACCCATAGGGGCTCCCATACGCCAATGACCTTCGATCTGAATCCCTTAGTTTTCTAATGTTTTTTGTAGCTTATTATATTAAGAACAACGGCTTTAAGCAATATAGTATCCCATATTTACTTCAAAGTTCATTGTTTTCGAGATATTTGGCATCAAAGTTGAACGATTTTAGGCCAAAAAACTGGTTTTCTGGCCATAACTTTTGTGTTAATTGGTTTAAAATGAAAACCGAGGCCAATTTTTAGAGACGTCACAGACAAACGCAAAAATGTAGATTTCGTATAATATATGTTAGATCTTTCACGTCAATAGAGATACGAGATAAGCGTTTTTTTTAGACAATGTTTAAAAAAATCATACAAAATTAAGTATTCATTTGTTTCAAAATCCGGTGGACCAAAATGGAGATAAAGGATTGAAAAACCGATAACCGTCTGATTTATAATTCTATCTATAGTGCAAAAGTAGGAGGTACGATTCAAAACTTGTCAAAAATCGATGAAAACCTCTGGTAGCCCCCTTAAATAAGAATGCAAAATGAAACTGCCTGTTCCACCCCCAGTAGGTACCTACTTTGTTCGATTTGTGTGCAGAGCTTCGCACGGGGAGAACAATACACAGAGATTCGCGTCTCTTATAGAATTTATTGACTTGTTGCACGTTATTGGTTGCAGCAACCCATACTTAGTGGCTTTATAAATGAGCGCGCTAGTTGACTGAGTAGTTATAAGTATATTGGAAATTAAATATTAAGTTAAATTGAAGTCAACATATTCGTTCTATGGACGAAAAAGCACCCCTCTCCTATTCAACGCAATACGGTACTTGACAACAGTACCTAAAAAAAACACTTACAGTACCAAGAAACTTAAATAACAAAACGTCTGAGACTCAGATCTTTTCAGATCTAACTTGTTTTTTGGGAATTTACATTTACAATTAAAAGCACACGGTGAAGCCTCACGTTACGTAGGCACCTGTCAATTTTCATCCAAGTACGTCACAAAACTGACTGTTTTTTTTTTTTTTTTTTTAAGGCATCGCGCTCTCGGCGCATTCAGCCAAACTGACTGTTAAGTCATGCTTTAAGAACAGTCAGCAGCAGATTTTTTTTTTTTTTTTTGTTAAGTCCCTGTTTGGCCTGCAATGCGGCCATTGACAGATTTGGTTTGGGATGGTCCTCTCCGGGGGCCTTAAGGGCGGAGGGAAGCCAGCAGCAGAAGTAGCTACGCAAAATAACACGCTCAAAATGATATAGAGTATCTAGACAATCCTAATTCTCTTGACATTAGAGTCGTGTGTAGATAATTTTGAGTACTTGACCCGCGTAGCTTCTTTTGCTGCTGACTGTACAACGTAAGTTGCGCTTGACAGAGCCAGTTAAATGACCACTAAGAATTTGAATAGTTTTCAATTAGGAAGTTTGACCACTTTTCAGGCTTATGATCAGGGCCCGTACTTTTCCGTGCTGATGACGTCAAACCATACATAGGATGATTTCAAATAGTATTTTCGTAAATAGTTACGACTTATCAATCTTTAATTGAACGATATTGGCACTTAGAATAGTCTTTGACTGACATTATCATTCAGATTAACAATAACTGGACGTTGTAATTGTCTAGTTATTGTATTTTACAAGGTTTTATTTAGTTTCACCTGTCCCGGCGTCGCTATGAAATCTTGCAAGTTAAGAGTCCGCAGCAAGGTCCGCTCAACTCCGCGTTGAGATCGCGCGCTTACGCTTTAAAATGTTGTTGTTTCACCTAGAGGGAGACAGGGCGCTAGCAGTAAAGCGAGAGCGCGCGGGGAGGCGGAGCTATACATGTCGCAGTTTAAATATCGCAGTAAAATATCTTCATACAACGGCGAAATTATTGCGGTAAATAAAATATAACAGTAGAACATCTCCATAGCGAGATAACAATACAGTTTATACAGTGCGTAAGTGCGGCTAGGCAAATTTTAACTGATTATTTAACCTACTAAAAACGTAAATGTAGAGTACAGGCTACAAGTTTTGATGTGCCAACAAAAGTAGTAGTAACTAGTAACATAAGTATAACATACAATATACCAGGTTTTGTCATTTTAACAACCTAGTGCCATAATTGCATAGCAGATTTTCAGATACCACTACCACTATTTTTGTTATAAATGAAATAAATGAATATTTATTCTGCAAGTAGGCCGCCAAGGGCACTTTTATAAGTCAAGCCCTACCAGCGCTTCTGCAGAGACCACTGTCAAGAAGAAACGCCGCAAGAAACTTAACAGTCAGTCTTTTTCCCAAAACAAGCTTATTACAGTGATAGTACTTAAACTATTTTTAAATAAGTAACTCTAAAATCCGTATTATAGATGATCAAAAATATTAGACACGTATTTTTTCTTTTGGTCACTAAACAAAAAATGTCGAAGTTATAAGGGTCAAAATCAGAGAAATGAGCATTATGCTTCTGACAAAGTTTTTCTGAATAAAATAACATGATATTACTAAAATATTTATTTTAAAATAAAGGTTCTGTGCATAATTACACGGCACTTAGCTTATTTATCTTTCTATACTAATGATTTATTTGATTTTCAAAATAAAAAAGGTCTAAATAGTCATTCCGGGAATGCGTCCTTATACCATGTTTCATAGTTCAAACAAATCAAAAATGTTTATAATTAAGACTTAAAATTTTCATATTTTAATATTAGCTTTGAAAATCATCAAATTAAGAATATACGTATAAAATACATTAATAGCAGGTTAATTTCTTCATATTTTGACTATTCAAATGCTGTCTGACGTTTATTAAATCATTCCGTGAACGCGGTGGATATCGATTGATGTAAATAAAAGAACACACGCTAGGTGGCGTTAGCAAGCAACAGCGTGAAGTTCACTAGTCAAAGCAAAAGGCGTGTTTGTTGTTTACGGAAAAAAAAATGATTTAGTTGGTAAGTACCTTTTAAATTCATATGTGTGAAACGTACTTTAATTCCCTGTCACTACGGGAACGCAGTTTGATGGATAGTTTTTCGAAAATTTGCATATATTTTGCAAAATTCTTATAAATATTAGAGCTCACTTGTTCATAACCCCTAAAACCAATATCTTACATGGCGCCGTCAAGCGCGACATGAAAATATTTATCAAATAGTCATTTCGGGAACGGTAATTTCGGGAACGTTCTCGTATATGACGGACGTTCCCGAAATGATGCGGGCGTTCCCGAGGTGACAATAAAGTGAACAAAAATAAATGTTTTCAATATAACAAATATACAAAATAACAACATTATCCGATTTAGGAACAGGTTAATTACAATTTCTTGAAGGTGATTCTTAAATGCATTAGTTACATAATTATTAAAAAAATCTTTAAAAGTGTTCCCGAAATGACTTTGTGCATTATTCTTATTAACTGGTAGAATTTCTAAAATATATTTTTGTGCGTGCCTCTTCACAGGAACGGTTCATGACAAATGACACAACAGACTCCACTTGTTGGTTTTCTTAAAAAAAAACTTTATTTCTCAGATTTTTGAAAACCTAAAATGCTCATCTCTTTGATTTTGACCCTAAGTGCGCGTAACGTCACGGTTCATACGTTTGTGAAGTCACGCGGATTATCTACGCGCCATAACTTCGTCATTTTAACAGACTTCAAAAAAGCAGGAGGTTCTATGTTCGGTTGTGTGTATTTTTAAAATAGGTGTCCAATATCTTATGATCAATAAAAATACGCACTAATTAGAATCCAGATCTTTTTTCCTAGGAACCTACCCTATAAATATTTATTCGCATTGAAGATTTGGTGTATTGAAGGAAATAAAAAAAGATCATACATTATTGTTTTTATTTTTGGTAAAAAGTACCTACTTACAACAATGATCCTAGTTGGTCCATAAATAAATGAAATTTGAATTTATAGCCTTATTATAACTTACCTATTAGGATTTATATTTTCTTTTTGACGACGAGCCGGTCCTCTTTTCTTCCTTCGAGCCGATAGCCATAATTTTGTCTTTGAACACCTTTTCGCTTCTAGAAAAAAAAATAACTATAGGTAATTATAAACGTCTATACGCTCCCGTGATCGCTTACCATCAGGTGGACCGTATGCTTGTTTGCCCCCTTATAGTTTTAGTTGAAAAATATATGTACCTATGTACCTTGTACATCTTATATCTACAAATTGGACAAGCGCCAACCTGAGCACATAATATAGTAAGAACCTAGTACATACATAAATAATAAAAACCTACAACCAAGGTTCAAGTAGCACCGAGAAACAACTGCTATTGTCGCGTCGTCATTTTTTTATTTAGATACCTACCTAGTATTGTTATTGTCAGGTCACTCGATCAAAAAAGTTGAAGGGTAGGTAAGTGCCAATTTCTATATATAATTATGATATACAACGTGTTAATAAAATAACGCAAAACCTGAAAACAGTTTGTTCAGAATCGAGCATAGAATGCGAAAAAAATAAAAAATAAAAATTTGACAAGATTTATTTTTTACATTTGTATGGAGTGTTGGCCGTCTGGGGCGACCTGCTCCATACAAATGTAAAAAATAAATCGCGTCCAAAAATTTATTTTTTATTTTTTTCGCATTTTACTCTCGATTCTGAACAAACAGTTTTCAGGTTTTGCGTTATTTTATTAACACGTTGTAAAGAAGTACGTAGATTACTATAGAGAGTGACGAAAAAACCTATCCTATATACTTTAGGATACTATACTATAACTTACATACCTACTTAGGTAAACTAATTAAAATTTCTAAGCAATAATGTGTGATAGGTAGTTTTCGTATAAAGTCCGTTCGTTCATCCTCGTCTTATTTAAATTTATAGCGTATTATTATTTTTTAACTAAGTAAGTATTTTGTTTTGGCTATATAAAAGAATCAAACTATATATCACCAAAGCCATATCCAGAATGATTTGACGTACCCAAGTGATATTTATGTAGGTACCTACCTATTTAATACCGAATGAGTACCTACTGTGAGATTAAAATTTTGTTTACCTACCAAATAAATTAAATAACACGTCAACTAAGGATTAATGACTAGGTACTCATATACATTAATATAATATGTACATATTAAATGTATATAATTTATTTGTATACTTGGAACTTGACTAAAATGCATATAAGTAGGTACTTACCCGGTTTATCCATTTTTGTAACATAAAAATGCAAAGTCCATAAGAAAGCCACAGATCGTCGATCAGTATGATCAGTATGATCACACACACCACCAGTATCACCAAGAAAAATCAAATCCGTTTTATCAGTCCAAGTCGTGAATTGACCGCGATTATCGTAGGAAGATAATTCACCAAAACAATACGTCGCTCCCGCGCACAGCAAATGGGTCACTATTGTCACTAAACTAAGCGCACGGCAAGGAGTAGCTATGATAAGGGCGGTGCTTACCGCCCCCCCCCCCCCCCCGGACCGTTCCCCGCGCCAGAGTAATTCGCTGCAGTTTCGCATCAAATTTTTGTAATTTATTTTAAGGTTTTCGTAGTTACGCTCTCATTTTAAAACTACAAGATCAATTTTGACAAATCTTTTTTCTTTTCAAACTGCATAGTTTAATCGACACCGGAAATAGGTTTTGACTTCAATCTAAACTATATTTTGGTCGTAGTAGGCCGCCGAACTGAACAACTTTCTGGGGTCTAAAAATGCAAAACTTGTACTCGCTCTATTTTCTTTCTATTAACATTTTAAGAGTCATAAACTAGTTTTAGCCCTAGATATATCTTACCTCATTATATTTAGAGAATTTCATGATAATGTGACATGTTATATTAAAGTAAGGACGTAACTACGTTTGTATGAAGAATCGAGCTTGCTGCGTTCTGGTGACCGATTGAGCTGAAATTTTGGGTATAAATATAGTTTGGTTAATTCAATATTACTTACGGTACCATCGAGCTGATCTGATGATGGAGACAGAAGGTGGCTATATATTCAGTACTTAATCGAAGTAACCCCGTTGAGTTTGGGCTCGCTAGAATCGTCTCAATGAGTAGTTGATGACGGTATATAGAAAAGTACAGTTGGCAATAAAAGCATCGTACCATTTTTTTTACAGAATCTTATTCACTAATATAGTATAGTATATAGTATTTATAAAAAATTTAGACTTCGGTCGGTTTATCGATTTTAACATCACGTCAAATAAATAATATTAAAGGAGATATAAGATCTCGTCTGATTCAACCGAGACCAACAGAAAAGCAATAAAAATGATTTATTACAGTGTGCAATTACGTCAAAAGAAAACCTCGAACAAAATCTTGCCAGACGCCTTACATTTAATGCCTACCTATTCATAAACGTTCATCAAACCTATTTTAGCTAAAATGCTGTTAAGTCTCGTTTGCTTTTATCTTGCACTTTTACATTTTATGATTCTGAGAAAGGGACAAAGTACTTTCGTATTAGTTACGGAGATTTGTTAATGTTAAGTTTTAGGCATAGGTAGGTAAGTACCTACATGTGATGTTCCACGCGTAAAGGTAGTATAGTTTAGAGGAGGTATATAATTTTGTCGCCGTAGAAAAAAACGATCTTATTACTTATTTAATAAAAAAAATATATAAACTTTAATTATAAAAGAATTTCAAAGTAAAAGTGAATAGGTATTTATTTTCCCCTGATGAGAATACCAAAACTATAAATAGGTAGTAAGCTACAACTATGATATAGTCGAGCCAAAACAAGCACTGTGGCTACGCCATTTAAAATAAATTAATCAGCCTATATACACCTCTAAATAATAAATGTATGCACACATGTAAAAAAACGACTGTTTTTATAACCTCTGAAATATTTACTTTAATAACGTTTTATTTAAATACAACTAGTTAGTTCATACACGAATAAACAAAGTTTGTAGTGATCTATTTCGGCTTCTCGTTAAACCGTTTTAACTCAATACCTAACACGAATTCTGTTGCAATTTATTTGTAGCTCATTTAACTGTAATCAAATGTATCAATTATAAAAGCGAGTTATGACGAAGTTGCTAATATGTAGTTCAATGAACTAAACCGGCTAGTTCAACGATGTCTGATTTTATTTTGTTCCTGAAATGTGCCAATTATACCAGAAGAAAAAAAAAACAAATATTTCGGAATTAGGATATAAGGTGGAGTCTAGTAACTGCAACTATCTGGTAATTGCAACTAAATCTGATAATGCCCTCTAGGATAGTGATCCTAGGGAGCATTATTAAATTTAGTTGCAATTACCAGATAGTTGCAATTACAAGACTCCACCTTACTTTGTTTTGTTTAAAAATAGGTCGACACAAAACAAATGCAACTCTGTTGCAATTTAGAATGTTCAATTACAAGAGGACGATGCCTTTCAAAAAGCTTTTGGGTGGCCAGAGGTTAATTATTAATTGAAATCAAAAATAAGCACCAAATAAATGATCAGCAATCTGTAAAATAAAAACCTTCTCACTACAGAGCACGCGTTACACGGAACATTCCAAGTGATAAATCGATTCGGCCGGCGTACAAGTTTCCCAGTAGGTACAGTACAGCCTCGCTATTCAGCAACTTGTTTTAACCCCACCTCAACGTTCACTCACAAATATATCTAGACGCCGCGATTCGTAGTAAGTAAGCGTAGGTAGAGGTCTAGTTTCGTTATGCGTTACGGGTGAGGTGAGGCGCATTGGCGCGTCCCGAATAACAGCCCTGTTTATCCGAAAAACGATATATATAACCACACTATCGCGTTAACAAATCGCTTCTCATAGTTAGTTTTGACTAACATAAAAACTACGTATCATGAAAAATATATAGTTGTAAACATGGTCTTACTCCGTGTAACTAAAGCTCAAACTTCATGGAACGCAGACGCGTGTTAAGAGTTTGTTAAACTGCCTTTACGTAACTTGTTAGGTATATAACACGTGAGGTTGACTTTGATAATGTTATTTTCCAATCGATCACACATTGTTAGTGTACGGTGATAGAGTGCAGGACATGAGTGAACGATGGATGAACTTTGAATAACGCGAAAAATCTGCTTAACATTTGTCCTTGGTCGGTCCTTGTCATCCTAATCACTTATGCAGATAAATTTCGAGTTAGGTTCGCTAGCAGTTTGGCTTTTATCATTGCCCGAAATTCACTGAGAAAAAAATGTGATTTTCAATATCAATTTTCTGGATTGATCTAATAATAATACCTTACTCAAGGGAGTTTGTGAAACCCGAAGACAGTCGAATTTATTCCCTGGTTGTTTTTTATGTTGACGATCAATCCGCTAATGTTTTGATTACAATGAATAAGTAAATATATTCAGGCTGGCTGAAAATGAGTAGTAAGATTACAATGTGTACCAATTACCGCATTAAATTGAGAGTGAAGTTCTTTTATTTAATCCTGAATATGACCTGTGAAATTTTGTGTGAAAAACTGAAATGAGTATGCAGTTGTGGAGGTACTAAGGACCAGAAGGTAAGGCCTTGGTAATGACATTTGATGACTATAGTAAGATGTCGTATGAGTTGTGGACAGATCAAATCAACATTCAGTAAATATTATTTATGCTCTTCCACTATTTAAAAAATAATAAAAGCAACAACAAAAAGTTATAATCTTCAATTGTTTTACTTCTTACACCATTAATAGGCAGTAAAAAAATAATACATACGGCGGTGTGCGAAATTCGGTGTGGCAATGACCCTGACAACTTAGGCCTACAACGGGAGGTTACCAAAAACAACGTTATTTCACGAAATCTTTTAGTGGGGTATACCTGGTTGTGTATTGTTCAAATATTATATTTGTTTTTTTTTTAATACAATTTCAATTCGTACGGGTCACAATTACAACTACTTACATACTTGAGGGGCCTTAAGTTTTCCCCCTATAACCCCGTGAACCTTACTAAGGCAGTCGTTATTTCAAGTATTTGAAGAGTAGGGCGACAAACACCCTCACTCAAAACCGTTGTTTCATTATTTCTTATTCTGGCATATTTTCAGTTTGCTCATTGAATAATGTTCGCTAAGACGCGGGCACCGCAGACAGCCAAGTAAATATTGTGCATAAACAGAACTTGACTGTGTTAAACGAACCTACAAAAGCTAACTAAGCAGAACACCTGATTGAGCTCTCAAGCGAAGTGAAGGTAGGTACTAGTTCTATTTTATTATTATTTTTATTTTTACCTCCGAGTACGGACTCGACGACGGCATTAAGCCTGTTGCTGGTGTTACTTAAAGCAGGTTTGCCAGAGACGTCTGTCCGAATGGAGAAGGCTGGAGAAGGCCTTCGCCGACTGGCACGTATTAAAGAAGGCACAGACATAACAACAAGACGATTATATAAGAAGGAGCGGGAAGTGTGTGACAGAACGTTAGGAATACAAACATAGGGAAAAGAGGAACAGTGAGACTTAGGAAATCCAATATAGAAGTTTTAATAAATTAGAAATTGTGGGCTATAGTTTAATATTATGTTCTTGTATATATTTAATAAGAAGAGCAGTGAGAGAAGTATCGCTGTCGACGGAGCTCCTCAAATATTTTCAGCCCACATAGTGACTTGGATTTTTTCTGCAAGAATCAACGCATTTGCTCTCTGTCGGAAAGCAGTTCATGTGATAAATTGGAAAGGAAATGTGGAGATTTTCATGTACTTTTGTAGCTTAGCGAAGTACTGAAATTAATAATGTAAAGACTGAAATAATTTGATCGGATATTTATTTATTTAATTGCTTACATGTGTTTTACAGGGTGTTAAATGGAGTGAATAGTATCAACATTTACCCATCTTTGGGTATTGCAATATACTTAACCTAATTAAGCTATGATACAATACTTATGGGGATAAATTACATTTAAGACTATATGGTGATTAAAAAATTAAGCAATATTGGCAAATATTGGTTCGATCTGTCAATAACAACCGTCTTTTACGACATTGCACTCTCTTGTTATTTATGGTGTAAATTGGACAGCAAACGTCAATACCAACGTAGTGGAACTTCTGTATACTGTTACTCTGTGGTACTAATAAATCATTCATAGTAACAAATTGTACTAAGGTTAGAACGGTTAGATTCGATCATCAAAATTGCTACATAGTTTCAAAGTTGGGAAATAGTTTGTCTTTCTACCTGCCTGGATAATCTAAAGTTATAATGATATAGGATTTATCTAGTGTGGTTTGTGTAGCGTTTGCAAGAGTAAACAGGGTAAAACTGTTTGTAAAGTTTTAATTTCGTCGGTCTACTTATGTTTCTATCTATTGCTAGGGAAAATTATCGACTAAGATTACATGTAGGTGCCAAAACAGTAATGTTTACTAAGCAGAAACATCCGCAAGCGAAATTATAAATTTAGAACAAAGTGGAAAATTGAAAAATTACTCTTCACGAGCGAGATTTGAACCCGCGACTTTTGGAATCCGTCCATCGTTCTTGCCAACTGAGCTAACGTGGTGCCAAAACACTTTCTTCATTCTAGGTAGGGCACAGTGGAATGTCACCTAGTCCATATTTGGTACAGCCCGAATGGGACAGTTCCTCCATCTGACAGAAGACCGAAGCCACAATAATACCACTAATTGCTCTAATATACTACCACTTACAGTTAAGTTTATGGTTATTTTCTTGATTCTAAAATCGTTGTCATCTCCTAGCATTTTTCCCGGTAGTTTCTTAAAACCATGGTCCCAGCGAACGAAAAAACCACAGAAGTTTAAGTAGCGCCGCAAAATGGCGCCACAGAATGCCATTGCCATAATGCGGGGATGGGGGCGGGGTATCAAAAGATGCCAGGCAGCCGTTTAGTTCGAACATGCGCGTGTTTGTAAGGAACTCGCGTTCTATGGTTTTTTAGTTCGCTGCATGGTTCACTTTGGCATCTGATCTAGCGTAGGAACTAGTTTAACGAAATCGACTGCAATCTAACCTTCCAATCCCAACCCAGAGGGAAAACTACCTTATGGGGTTTAGACCGGTTTACTCGCGATGTTTTCCTTCACCAAAAAGCCACTATCTCTACATATAATAAATGTGAAAGTTCGTTTAGGTTGTCAGTGAGACATAATAAGTAGAGCTTGAATGAAATTGTATTTATACAACATACATTAAAAACTTCAATAGCTCGATGCAGAACTTCACCAATTTCCACGCATTTAGAAGGTCATTCTCCAGATTTTTGTCGGCGTCTGAACTCCAACAAACCATATTAAACGTAATAAAAAAGTTTGATTGAGTTACGGTGACCCACAGGCCAAATTTGAGAATATTTGGATAAAGTCGTCTTTACTTTACGCAACGGCGCGCCATCTATCTGTTTATTAATACGACAGCCCAACGAAAAGGATGTTTGTCTGTTTTTGTCTGGGTATCATGGAAAAACTATCAAATGGATTAATATGCAACTTTCACTAAAACGGTGAATGGATCTTCGGCCACGCAATAGGCTATAAAAATTATAAAGATAAGGGTGCAAAAGGGTTAAAAAATGGGGTTGAAGTTTGTGGGAACCCCTTGAATCTATGAGCTAAAGACTTGAAAATTGGCGAGCATATACTTGACTACAATTTAAAAAAAACCGTATTCAAACTTTCAGCAAAATATAGATAAAACGTGAAAAAACACGGGATGTAAAATTGTTTATATATATTTGTATAATCATGTTCTGATAAAATTTGCAGTATAGGGGTTTAAGGGGCCGAGAGACCGATCTAGCTTCGTCTTATTTTCGAGAAAATTAGTTTTTTCCGTATTCTCTCGCAAAAGGCAGGCTTACTCTTCGATGACGACCAATGGTTACCCAATGGTTGGTTTGTTGATGGCTGTGAGTTGGAACCACAGCGATGCAGTTTTTTTGTTTTCTTTCTAAGAAAAACTCAGTCCCCGGAAAATGAGTAGAGTGAGTGAGTAGTTTTCCTTTCATAATTTTAGAATCAAATAAAATTCATTTAATACGGTTTGGTATGTTATTTATATTAGTCAAAATAAAATCAAAAACATAATATAAGCGGCATCTATCGAGCTGAAATTGGACTAAACTTAAGCTCGGTAGATGGCGCCAATCGACAACTAACATCAACGACCTCTATCAAACTGAAATTGTATCAAAATCATGCTCGCTAGATGGTGCTCTCATTATATATACATCAAGCATTAATAATGTTTATTTTTCATTGAATTTGCAACTCATAATCATGAATATATTCTTGTTAATATCCGTTGTAACAAAGATCTGAAATTGCGTTAGTTTTAAGACTTTTAACACGTTCAAAGGCACCCGGCGCGTTTAACCGCTGCGAAAGTCCGACTCCATCTCGGCCAATTTTATCCCTTATTTAATGATAGCTTCCGCCCGCGACTTCTTTTGCGTGGACACGGGATAAAGCTATCTTATATTTTAATCCCGGCTATACACTATCTTCGTGTAAAATTTCATCTAAATCGGTTGAGCCGTTTAAGCGTCATTGAGTAACAAACATCCAAATATCTAAACATCTAAACATCCAAACATCCAACCATCCAAACTTTCTCATTTAAGTATAATAATAGTAGGATTATCCTTGACTTTATACTTTTTTGAAATGAAAATGAATGAAAAATGAAAATGATTTATTTGTTTTCTTAAGTACTAATTTTAACATTTTATCAATTAAATTTTCATTTTGTTGGTAAACTTCAGCACAATTCTAACACCGTAGCGAAAATCGTGAATAAACCTATTTCATAAACTATTTAATCGTATAGCATACATTATTTTTGGACCCAGGGGACACGTGCAGGGTTTTGGTAGGTAGCTCCGGACGCGAGTACAGTTGTCTCCCCTTTGTCAAGTGAGTGGGCAACTCGACTGTTAGGAGTTCTTAAGCCGCCCGAAGGCCTCTAACTCGGCTTAACGACTACTTTCATAGACAGCAGCCGGGATCAACTGCTTAGCGTGCCTTCCAAAGCACGGAAGCGCTCATTAAATAGTTTAGTTTTAACGTAATCATTGTCACTTATTTCCGTCATAAGCATCTCAGCAGCAGCTGCATCTAGGTTGAGTGTACACGTATTATCTCACTTTGTATTTATGTTTATTTCTCTTTCGCCTATCCCAATAATAGGCTTGATGCCTCATGTTCAAATTGATAACGTAGTGATGCTAAATGGATAGTAAACCATCAAATTATCGTAATAAGGTATAAATTATAAAATATAATTAAAATCATAAAAAGGTATGAAACTTGAAAGTGTAGAAAAAATATGCATTTTTTTTATTGTCCAAGAGTAAATTAAAAGCTACCAATAGAATCCTTACGCTTTTCTAGAAACAAAATTGTATGACAACTATACTGTACTTAAACGCAGTATTTCGCGACCGAAACAACAATTTACCTGATTTTCCATACTACGATTAGTACAAATATACAAATGTGACGTCACACTTGTATAGACACACAGTATGAAGCGTTTCGCGCTGTAGCCAGCGAGATCAATCTTTATCTCAATTTTTTAGGTATTTATGTTCTTTAATTGTAATTGCTCCCATAAAAACATTTGTTCCTCTCCAAAAACTGGTTCGAGTGACGTCACAAAAAAATCTTAGTCATCATCCCTATTATGACGTTATAGCGAGTCACCAACGGTGCTGGCTGAAAATCGGCGCTGTAGGTGTCTGACACCTCAGCATAATGCTAAGCCAGTAGCCGGTTCACTGCCGTTCGTGTTCACTGTTCGTGTCTTTGCACACTTGTTTGATGTTTCATCTGTTTTATTGTTTAATATGTGTGTCCTGTGTGTTTGTGACTAAATGTATCTTTCTTTCTTTCTCTCTTTCTTTTAATTATATCTTGGTTTTCCATGCCCAAGGCTTTGTCTAACGAACTCACGGAACTCATTTCCTCTGAACAACGTAAACTGAGCTGCTGAGCTGTTATTCTCTGAATAGTTTACAAAGAAGCAATTAAAAGTTTAACCCCCAACACTGTTAAACAAATCGCGTTAAAGGCAGCACCTGCTTGTGTATAAATAACTAAGTTTCGGCAAGCAGTTAAGTGAATCCGGTATCGATGATTATACGGGTATGTTGTAGGATTATGCAGAGATTTAAAGTCTATACATCCTTATCGCCACACTTTTCTCTGGGATTACACAATAATTACTTGAAATGTTGTTGTATACTTATAGAAACTCACCAAGTATTTAAAGTAAGTACCTAACCACTGAAAAATCTGGGGGCACGGCAGTGCCCCCGCCAAGTCGAGCGCGAAGCAAACACTGCCGTACCATCCTTTACTGGAACCATTTCGCCGCATTTTCAGGCCCCTATTTGAGAACCTCTGGATAAGACCAGAACGCAGTAATTTTCGTCATCCAGTAAGCTATAATCACATACTTAAAATCCAAAATTTCAAGTCTGTAGGTCATTTAGTTCCGAAGTTAAGCGAAAGCAAAGTTTCGCATTTATGACACTCACTCACTCACTCATTCATAATCATCAAAATAGAACTAGTACTTCCCATAAAATCAGAGAGCTGAAATTTGGTACAGAGTTAGGGTTTAATGGCCACATAAAGGGAAAACTATAAAAAATTGCATATTAAACCCAGTTTTCTAGATACACCAACTGTATAAATTACTTTGTAATCCTATACAAATATATAGGATTACAAAGTTACATTTGCAGTGAATGGGAAAATTCAAAAGCAAGAATGGGCCTGCATTCATAGTTTGTATGTATGGATAACACATTAACCTACGAAAAGAAGTGAGATCCCATAAAAAACATTCCATGTAAAAAAGAAGCCAAGTCTCGAAACTTCCACCACCAAGATTAATAAGAATGCCTGAGACTTGGCTCTACGAAATATCTCACAACTTTTTACGGTGGAAGAGTTTCGAGACTTGGCTTCTTTTTTACGTTGAATGCTTTTTATGGGATATAATTTTCTTAAACATGCTCGGAAATGTACGCGTTAATAGCACGAAATTAAGACATGAAGTTTCTTGTTTAAGGCTCCCTACATTACTTCTTGGCCTTGTATGACAACCCTAAGTAAAACCATTATTGCCCGCTACTCTAACTTTTTAAATTTGCTTACTAATATTAAACAGACAAAGGAAAAATTACATACTGCCAACCACCACTAGACTCTGTAAGCATACTTGCGAAATAAAAAAAATAAAAAATATATACTATACTTATGTGTGCGGTTAATCATGGTGCTCAAACGGCTTGTTCAAATGGCATGTTAAAAAAATAAAAAAGGCGGCAAACTCGCTATTATTTAATTGATTACCTTCTATTCCGCAGCAATCCCTTATTTCACGGCCTCTGCAGTAATCTACTATTTTAAATGTATTTTCTTGAATAATCGAAGTACTAACGAACGAATGACCTCAAAAATATCTGACCTAACGATGTCTAAATTGTCTATGAATCACACTTTATGTATATTTTATCTTCATTTCCAATCACAAGTCAAGCCTATGATCACGTTTACATGATAGGACGTAAAGATGAATAGACTTTAGGATCGCGACTTCCCTGTAGACAAACCTGTATATCCATACTAATATTATAAATGCGAAAGTGTATGTGTTTGTTTGTTTGTATGTTTGTCCGTCTTTCACGGCAAAACGGACCGACGAATTGACGTGATTTTTTAAGTGGAGATAGTTGAAGGGATGGAGAGTAACATAGGATAGTTTTTATCCCCGTAATCATCTCCTAAGGGGGTGAAATGGGGGGGGGGGCACGCGGACGGAGCGGGCAGAAGCTAGTAGGCTATAAAGCCTAAGTTTTCACCTTGTATAAATATATGTAAGTACATTGTAATGGGCATAGCTTACAAGCACTTAAGCTTTTAATTTTTGACCACAGGAACGTTTTCTTATCGAAAATTAGTCACACACATGGAAAGTAAACCCATTATTCCAATTTAATACGTCTAATCAAATACCGACCGATAGAAAAAACGGTAGAACGAACGAGTCTCAATTAATCCTACTTTGCGCAAGAGGGCGCCAGCCCGAAGTCATGTTTAATATAAAATATAACCCTAGAGATTTAACTTTAAAGTGAAAAATCTTCTCAGAGTTGTCGGGTTATTGCGTTAGTGAAGATGCATGGTCATGCTATTTTAATACCAGCTATATTATGTTATACCCAGCGAACGAAATAACCATAGAAGTCTTAGTAGCGCCACAAAATGGCTGGACAGAATGGTTACCATAGCCTTTATGCGGGGTTGGGGGCGGGGTGTCAAAACGATGCCAGGCAGCCGTTTAGTTCCAACATGCGCATGTACCGAGTTTCAGGCACGCGTTTGGGTAACAAATTATAAGAAGCTCGCATTCAATGGGTTTTCTGTTCGCTGACTGACAGCTATTCCATTCTCGAACTCGTATAGCCAGTCGGTGACCTTATGTTTGTGATTATGGGTCAAAATCAAAAACTAGTCGTCTATCCTGTACACACAGACCATATATCCTAAAGACCCCGCTTAGCCTAATTTTTACTTACAAACAAAGCTGGCATACTTGCGGGGCGCGGGGACGTCTAGTGCGCTGTGATTGGTGCATTCAAGGCCGCGCGCGTAAGTGATTGGTCCGGTGTCTCAAATATAGAGTGAATTCACCGTATGTGTGGCAGAGGGGGTCGCCCGACTAAGCGATGTCTATAGGTTTACTGGTCTGTGCCTGTAGATAATACAATAGTTAAGGGTATTTTGTAAGTCGCAAAGGCGCTTTAGGCGAAAGTTGCCGCTATAATTCCAATTCAGATTCATTTACGAACACAATACAATATTTCAATATTATTTTTATTGTATTACAATATATAAATGAATATTTGTTTCTGAGTCATGGATGTTTTCTATGTATTTCAGTATTAATATCTATTATATATATCGTCGTCTAGTACCCATAACACAAGCCTTACTGAGCTTACTATGGGACTAGGTCAATTTGTGTGAGATTGTCCCCTTATATTTATTAACTTAATTTAATTATTATTAATTTATATCTATTAAATATATCGTCGTCTAGTACCCATAAAGCCTTATTGAACTTACTATGAGACTATGTCGATTTGTGTAAGATTGTCCCCTAATATTTATTTATTTATTGTAAATTACATTCATGTCAATTTAAAAGAATCCCCATTTTGATCGTCAATGCATTGAATAAAATAATATACAACAGTTTTTTTTTTAACACGATCAACAAATTAATTAATTTTAATGTTAATAATAAATCAAATTATGTATGGCAGTAGTTAATTATCACTTTTAAACTCGGGCTGGCCGGCGCGACGGCTGCTGTCAGCGCGCGTCTTTTGTTTTTTCGATATGGATTTTTCTCTCCTGCTTCTACATAATTTGATGTCGATTTTTGTTCAAAAACTTAATAGGCCTTCCATGTATTTTTTGTGTAAATAAAAAACAAAATATAAGAAGACACGTTGTCTATACGAAATTCCATGTTTAAAAATGGCCGCCAAATCTGACAGCTGAGACACGTTTATACATATCCATTGACGACGCGTAACTGAGGCAAGTTGGTGCAATTGACTCTTATATTTTTCATATTAAGAATTGAGTTTTAATGTGCCTCTTTTGGAGCGCTTATAACCTATCTACCTCTTTTTAAACCCGACGCAAAGAGAGGGGTTTTATAAGTTTAACGTGTCTGTTTATCTGTGTATGTAAATAATCGAAATGTTACGCGAGTTATTTCGCCACTGGTGCTCCGTAGCCTTAAAACTTCGGACGTGCCCACTGGAAAGACTAAACACCAACTAGGTCGATACTAAAAATATTTTTAACCATTTAAGGATAATTTTACGTAATCTGGGGCGAATATGCATACTAAACCCAGGTTTTCTAAAGATCCGGTAGGAGTTAAATCGATAATTAGTAATGTTAAAAATGTACTGCTTTAATAAAATTTGATCTGACGTTAGGTCTAACGCATACAACGGGCCTAAGTGACTTAATGAAAGTCCCACATACTTCCAATTCCAATTGTGAATGTCAAAACGGATATGAATTTGGAATCTAAATGGGCGCGTACGGTACGGTAAACGGTTTCGTAGACATTTCCTCCTACGAACGCTTCGGCTTAGGAATTTCCCGATGTTAAGAGTCCCCGGGAAGTTCGACACAAGGCGGCTCCCCATACAAACGTAGTTTGGTTCTCTTTTTAGAACAGCGTGCTAGAATAACATGAAACTTTGCACACAATGGCATCCACCAGGCTGGGAACTAGTTTCCGGTGCTAGAGTAGAAATTATAATGGAAACAACAATTAGGGAGAAAAGAAGTTTAGTAGGTATTAAGGGGCTCCACACGCTTTTTGGCTAGTTTTGACGAGTTTTGAGTTGATATTTCTCCGTCAAAACCATAGATATATTTATGGCACAAACACTTATCGGTTCTTCAATCCTTTATCTACATTTGCACTAGAGTTTTTGTTTAAATAATGTATACACATTATTTTTTTATAATTTATTCAAACATTGTCCAAAAAAGCTCTGTTTTCGATATTAGTATGTTGTTTATGCAGTTTTATATATGAAATCTACATAAAACTGTTCCTTATTGGTGTCTCTAAAAACCCACGAGAGATTTTTATTTTTAGATAAATTTTCACAAAAGTTACGTCCAAAAAACGGTTTTTTGGCCTGAAATTGCCATTGGTGCCGAAAACTGTGAGTTTTGATGTAAATATGGGATACTATTTTGGTAAACCACGCCAAAACAAACACGAAAATACCGACAGTTACAGATCGAAGGTCATTGGGAGCTAGGAGCCCCTTAAATTAAATACATCTTCTGACTTGTATTATGATTTATAACTAGTTTCCGATGTAAATATGGTGGAACCTGTAGTGAAAACAAAATTTCTTGTTATTCCAGCATGCTATTTTTTTACACCATTGACTGGCACGGGAAAAAGTTTAACAAATTTTGACCATTTTTTCTTAGTATTGCGATACAGCGGGGAAATGCTGCCAGCAACTTCGGCACCATGCCGCGGGGACACCCTTTATTTAAGTTATAAGTAGTTTTATTTATAAAAAAAATAGGTAAAATCGGTGCCTAATTTATATTGTAATTGTATTATTAGTATTTTGTTGTTTATTGAATAAAATATAAGCATTTTGACTTAGATTATGTCACTTTACATTGGATTTATGTGAAGATCAGAAAGTTTACTCCCTTTTCCACTCTATCTATTAAAAAAACCGCATCAAAATCCGTTGCGTAGTTTTAAAGATCTATGCATAACATAGGGACAGACACCGGGAATCGACTTTGTTAGTATGTAGTGATGAACGAACGAGCAAAGCGAACGAAGTTCTCCGTTTAATTAAATTGAGTCGGATGTCCGGCTGTGCAGCTGTTCTCCCCTACAGGTCGCATTATTCCACCGATTCTCATGAAATGTTGTGAGCAGGTTCGATAATTATATGTATTTTTTTGTTGATCCGGTTTTTGGGACTAAACTGTCGCGCGAGGTCTTCACTATTCAGCCCACAAAGCCACCAGTTAGTACATTAATAACTGGTAACTAATGTAACTAATATCTGCCCGAAAGACGCATTTTGTTCATAATCTTAAGCCGTTTAATTTTAAACGATTAGTCAATGGTATGGTAATCCTAAACAACATTACGGTTAATTTTTGTATTAAGCAGTTACGCTGCTAGCGAAATTATACATTTCAATTTTTCCTTTATTTAAAATGAACATTACGGTTCTTATTTCTAAACTGAATTCACTTCTCTTTGTCCTTAGTAAAAAAACTTTTATTGTTAAGCGTAACCGCTAACTGATATTGTTAAATAAACGTATTAAACATTAAAACTATATTCGAAGCGTTTGTGGCACGTGGCTCCGCTATTGTGGCTAAACAATTGCTTTGTTGGCCCGAAGGGTCTTAAGGTCGGTTGAAAGAATCCGCAGTATACCAACCGTGATTCCCCTCAAGTCGAGCTAAGTAGATACATTCACCTGGAATAATATCATGGCAATATGATGCTAGCACAAATATCTGAAACAACCTTATTTCTGGAGCTGTTAGGACGTATCCGATATTGTTTTCTGTGGAGTCGTGTAAAATACACGGTGGCTTTACATTCCATTATCGCTTTTTATTAATTTGTGTTGCACACTTCTCCAATCACGAATTTAATTTCCACGTTATCCACATTAATCACCTGACCCCGATCCCCCAGGGGAACCTAGCGGCAATTATTTTATATTCAACTAAGAAAAAATGATAAATAAATAAATAAATAAATAAATATAGGGGACAATCTTACACAAATCGACCTAGTCCCATAGTAAGCTCAATAAGGCTTGTGTCATGGGTACTAGACGACGATATATTTAATAGATAGAAATACTTAAATACATAGAAACCATCCATGACTCAGGAACAAATCATGCTCATCACACAAATAAATGCCCTTACCGGGATTCGAACCTGAGACCTCCGGCTTCGTAGGCAGGGTCACTACCAACTAGGCTACAGAGGTCGTCAAAATGAAAAAGTTAAATGGGGGTGATAAAGTTCGGTTATGGCGCTTCGCCGGACGCTACCGTGTCACGCTCGCTTCGCTCGCTCGGCTCGCGCGCTGTAGGGTCGCAGTTCACCTAACACTCCTCCCCGCTTCGCCCGTCGTCGTACCTACACCGACCTGCCTAAGTGTAAAGCCTGAGTGGACGCCCCGCTCAGAGCAGAGCGTCGAGCGTCCATATAAATTGCATTTGTTTTATATGGACGCTGCACGCTCCGCTCTGAGCGGGGCGTCGAGCGTCCATATAAATTGCATTTGTTTTATATGGACGCTGCACGCTCCGCTCTGAGCGGGGCGTCCACTCAGGCCTTACACTTAGTCACCGAAATTTTTTTTTTTTTTGGGGCATCTGGCTAGGGGATTTTTGTGGACGTATCCGATATTGTTTTCTGTGGAGTCGTGTAAAATACACGGTGGCTTTACATTCCATTATCGCTTTTTATTAATTTGTGTTGCACACTTCTGCAATCACGAATTTAATTTCCACGTTATGTTATCCACGTTAATCACCTGACCCCGATCCCCCAGGGAACCTAGCGGCAATTATTTTATATTCAACTAGGAAAAAATGATAATGCTCGGTTATGGCGCTTCGCCGGACGCTACTACAAGTTTCTTTTTGACCCTAGCCATGTTGCGGGTTTTTAATAGAACTAATTTATTTTACTGGCAACAAGTTAGTTAGTTAGTTAAGTTAGTTAGACGTTAGAAGTCATCGAATGTCACCGATGTAAACAAACAGCAAGGAAGATGAAATACGTTTTTTTATCGCCATCTTGGCGAGAGTCCCGTTCTTATAAATGATTAATTGATGTCGTTTTTAGGGTTCCGTAGCCAAATGGCAAAAAACGGAACCCTTATAGATTCGTCATGTCTGTCTGTCTGTCTGTCCGTCCGTATGTCACAGGCATTTTACTCGCAAACTATAAGGTGTATTTCAATAAAATTTTGAGGATAGGTGTATTTTGTTAACTGCTTCAAATTTTTGTAATTAAATTACTAAAAAAAATTGTTTTAGGGGTGCACTCCATATATAAAACTGAAAGTCAAAAATTTTTTTTTCATTGCAAGCCCACGTGTGGCACATCAATCGATAGGCCTTTCAAAATAAATATAAGGTTTCTCAGCAAATTTATTTGATTAAGTGAATAGAGTCAGAGATAATCGCCTCGAGTCACTAAAATTGTGTCCCCCCCCTCTAACTTTTGAACCGTGTATTTTAAAAATATGAAAAAAATCAGGCTCATAGGGCTTATTAAATTCTTTCAGCGAAAATTGCTTTGAACAAGATCGGTTCAAACGTTTTTGAGATATTTCTAAAAAACTGCCTTCCTTAAAGAAAAGGACGTAAGTGCCATTCGATTTCAGTAACGATACGACCTTTTTAATAGGGACGGAACCCTCGTTGTGCGTGGTCCGACACGCACTTGGCCGCTTTTTATAAATGATTTAATTCGTTATTTCGTAGTTAATTTATACTCTCACTGACTCTGGCAAGGGCCCTAGAGGCTGCCTTTTCTCTTTTATAATAATAAGACGAAATACTTCGCGATTGTAAAATAAATTACAATAAATATGTCGAAAGCAATTCATAGTTATGTCACAAAGCTTATTTAGAATATAATTAAATATTTACAGCAAAAACTATTATATATATAGTATAGTATTTCTATAAACAATGTCTCGAAATTGGAGTTTGGTTGGATTTAACTAGTAATTTCTTATCTTATTAAAATATTGTAATAAACATTTAAGACGAATATAGAAAAAGGTCCTTTAGTCGAATCCCAAACTGAACGTTATATAATTGAGGTCGGCGGTCTTGAAAGCGACACATCAGAGTTGGAGTCTTCGAAGTCACAATCTGAGAAATACTTAAATATCGAATACGTACTTGGAACCAGATATAGATGAATAGGTATTTATTATACAGCATAGAATTTTTACATTCAACAAACAAGAGAATGCCAATACACACTGTCCCGACTATACATAACGTATGTACATTATTGCCTATATTATGTGGTTTGCAGCGACTCTAACTCAGGGTTAAATAGGGACTTGTCGGGCTGTAATCGAAGCAGAGGTTCTGGTGATTACCCCCTAACTAGGTAATCATACAAACGTATGAAGCAACAATCTCACGGAGTCTCTCAATCTCCTTTAACCTTTTCAGCGCCAAGAGCCACTAAAGTGGTCGAGTGCTGTCGTGCCCACCACGCCAACAACCCATAAAAAGGTCGGAATAAAGTTGTACTTTGATCATGAATAAAATCTATCTAATCATGTTTTGCACAGCACTACGAGATTCGTCATTTTTGATAAGGCAACAGCTCTTGGCGTGTGAATGATCACTTCATTCAAATATGAGAGCGTTGAAAAGGTTAATAATATCTGTTAGTATAAAAATATAGACTAGGTATAGTATGAAGACTACTAGTGCTAACCGAATACTTACCAGATCGTTGATCAATGAAAATAACAACTTCTATTACCTACTAATGTAAAAAAACCCTCGACAACAAATAGAGCTTCACTACATAGTGTAAAACAAAGTCGCTTCCCGCTGTTTGTCCCTATGTACTCGTATTCTTTAAAACTACGCAACGGATTTTGATGCGGTTTTTTTTAAATAGATGGACAAGAGGAAGGTATGTGTACTATAGTACCCGTGCGAAGCCGGGGCGGGTCGCTAGTAATGAAATAAAATGAAAATATTTACTTCAGACGTAAATCCATATCATTGGTTTGTAACAATCGACTTAATAAACCGATAAAAGACAATAGCTTAGCACCATCTCGACTTCTCTGTCTTCTTTATTTTCAATAAAGCTACACTTGAATCGGTTCATCTGTTTCGAGCCAGGATGCGACATACAGACACCTATACTCATGTTAAACCTATTAAAGTTTAAAACGCCGCACTTAATGTTAAAGTCAACTTTTATCTGTCTTTTGAAAACATTTGTTGCTCCATACATTTCACATAACTAAACCTAAATAAGTACATTTGTTTATTCTTTACACGTTTATTTTCTGTGTTTAATAATCAATAAACTCACCTCGACATCCACAGACCGATCAGCGTAGCCACCAACATGTCAAAGTTTCTTTTCAACACAATTCGTTATAGAACCGCGTGTTTACGTCGCTTGGAGCCGCCGCGGCGTGCGGCGCAGATGCTCGTTTGGTACTTGCAGCCTCCCGGCGAGCGGACGCTGAGCGCATGCGTGGATCGGAACCCGACACACTGAGGCCCGTGTGGAACAACAAAGTTAAACAGGTGTTTTGGAAAACAATTTGAAATGTTGATTTAATGTTTACGATCTTCACATAATTTTTACTAAACGGTACTTAGCTAGGAGTGGGCGCTGAGCGCTCGTGGCCGCTTTCATCTACTTAGCTGGTAGCGTTACATCGTTGGCTATGAATGTGTTAATCACGATTAACAAAATTATTAGTGTTGGGTTTTCTGGGTCGGCTCGCGACCAGGGATGTGGCCGTACATCCGCAACGTTGAGTGACCCCGAAAAAATTAATACATGCATGGTTACAAGTTTGTAAGTACGGTTTAGTAAACATAATTTAAATGATCTCCGGTGATATTATACTATATTAAAGAGACAATTCGATGACACAAGTAAAGGTTCGGCTAAGGTACTAGAAAGGTAGACGTCGCAGGACCCGACTTTGCACTAGTGTATGGTATGGGAACTTATTGACAAATTTTTTTTTTGAAGTGAAAACTTCTTTAGCGAAGCTGAGCAATTTTTGGGATGGGGAAAATTGTTAAATACGCGACAGATTTTTGTGACGTCAGATGTGAAGGAGGTGACAAACCTTTATATTTTGCTGCTAGCCGATTCGACTTCATTCAAAACTGAACGCTATTCGTAATATTCTGCAAATAAATTTGTAATTTTGTTCACGCGTCCTTCACCGTTTTGCTATTGAGCGAATTCGAATAGTTCGAATTTGGACGTTATTATTAGAGATAAAGCTTTGAAAAATATTTATCAACAGCAAAAACAAATTGATATTTTGTTCACCGCCGCCGTCCGCTGTTCTTGCAAATTCGAATAGTTCGAATAGCTTTGAAATATATTTGGCAATGGCAAAAACAAATTGGTATTTTATTCGCCGCCGGCGGCGGGCGAGCCGGCCCGTCGCACCCAACGCGCCCGCGGCCCGTCCACCTAAATAATTGATAATTGTTTATAAAGGACGATGCCCATTTCTGCCCCACCTGTTATTAAAATATACAGAGACATCATTAAGTAGGCATTCGTAATTAATTCGACTTTGATTTTTGGGATAATTGTAGGATTAATTAAAGCTTGCGTTTATTATTCACTGATAAAACGTGATTAATGCATTTCCGATTTACAAATAATGGTGACATATTGAAACATATTGCTCCTAGCGGTGAGTAGCAGGCAACTGTATCTGTCAGTTATGCTATGTAATGCTGTCTCCAAATATTCGCCTTGACTGTTTTTAACACGACCAGAAACAATTAACAAGTAGGCATGCTTAATTATTTTGACATAGATTTTTGGGATAACTGTAAGATTCATTAAACCATGCGTTTATTATTCACTGATAAAACGTAATTAATGCGTTTCCGGTTTACAATGATGGTGACATATTTAAACATAGTGCCCCTAGCGGTGAGTAGCAGGCAACTTTATATGTCAGTTATGCCATGTAATGAAATGAATGAAAAATCGAAACTGAATCGTGGACGACCAGGCCAAGGTCCACTCAGGGCTACATAGCCTCAGATCATGATGATGATGATCCAATCACCTTTCTTGTATAGAAAATACTTCTATAAAAGTATTCCAAGAAATTAATTGGTTAATGTCATTAGAGACGCCTTCGGAAAAAAATTAGCACAGTCTGTTTAGCATATGCGCCTAGCTAAGTAATTACAAGGCGTAATTTTTCAATCAAAAAATATAGGAAGCCACCTGGTTTAAATCAAAAATAAGAAATATATACTAAATCTACGTCCAAAGGACTTTTAAATAATATATACGTTATTTTTGCACTTGGCAATTTTTGGTGGGGCACGCGTCCATACTAATTTGGTCATCGTCCTTTGCGCCAAATTCATTTTTAGCGTGACACCGTAAGATGTCACGTGACCTGATCGAAAAACTGTTACAATGTCATTGAGTTTTCTTCTGCCGGCACTCCTGGAGTGCAACCCGATCTTTTTTTTTTTTTTCCTGTTTGACCGGCTATGCGGCCAGTTACAGATATGTTGTTGTATGGCCTCATTGGGGGCCTTATGGGCCTCCCAATGGGAATGCCCTCCCAATGGGAAGACCCTCCCAATGGGAACTCTTTATGTCAAAGTGACGTGAGTGAAATGAAGAAAAATTATCTTAGTTCGAATTTAACCCTTATTGCTATGACATAAACTGCCCATGTCATATACTAGTGCACCGTCGAGTAGTAGGACGTTATCACTACATAGTATAAAACAAAGTCGCTTCCCGCTGTCTGTCCCTAATCGACCTAGTCCCAAACTAAGCAAAGCTTGTACTAAGGGTATTAGACGACGATATACATACTTATATAGATAAATAAATACTTAAATACATAGAAAACATCCATGACTCATGAACAAATATTCATGCTCATCACACAAATAAATGCCCTTACCAGGATTCGAACCCGGGACCTCCAGCTTCGTAGGCAGGGTCACTACCAACTAGGCAACAGAGGTCGTCAAAAGGCAAAGGACCAAGAATGAACAAAATATTGAATGAATAAGAACAAGTGTAATTGGAAACTAAGTCGATTTCGTCAGTTACTTAGTATGAGTATAATTGCAGCTAGTCACTTAATTTATTCAAATTGGTTGAAACGTTGAAGCTTGAGACTGTAACTCAATTAATTTCAAGACTTTTGCGTGACAGGGCAAAGGTCTCAACTTACTATTGGGCCCGAAATGACTTGTTGGGTCTATTCTCACTAGTTCTATTATCTGTTCTATTGATAGAACTTATTGGAATTTATGTTCCAAGTAGTTACGTCGGCTTTTTTCCAAGTAGTCACATTCTTCTACAGGTAAGACAAAAATCTAACGCGTATAAAATATATGTAATAATTATGTAATACATTACAGCAGAGGCTGGGAAAAAAGAGATTGCCGGCCCAGTAGAAGTAGAGATATCTTATAGCTTGTCTTATGAAATCGAAACGTGGATGTAGCAACGTACTTCTTTAACCCATAGCTTTCCAAAAAAGCATTGCAAAGTCAGTAGACTTACTATTCATTGCGGCTTTCCTTTCCAGGCATAAGCCAAGACTGCGAGCCGTTACCACTTTTTAAATCTATACGGTAAATATAGAAGCCTACTCGTTCGATATCTGTAACGAGAGTGCTTATTGTAAGGTTTTGCCTCGCCTGCCTGATGCGAATTCATAACGCCATCAACGTCACCATTGCAACTAACAATTTCATTGCAATTTCATACCAATACCATCTGCATGTCGGTGCGTCTCGCTCACACACTTGACCAAGTGCTTACGCACGGTAGAGCACATGGACTAAGAAGATTCACATATTATTTCAGTACGTCAAAAACGTATTTCGATATTGGGATTATATCGGTGTTGCCTAAAACGTATATTGTTAATACGCACGAAGATTGCCTCAAATGTGCTCAGTTCGTGTAGGTATTGTTGTTTTATGTCTGTGAATTACTCTGAAATGTTTTAGTACAAACGCCAACACTGTTAACTGAAAGATTGTCTGGAAGAGATCGCTCTTCTGCGCCGCCTGTTGTCTACCTCTACCTACATGCTATTGTATTGTTTCCCTTTCTAACTGCTTTGTTTGTGTGAGGTGTGCAAAAAGAGTATTTGTATTGTATGAAAAGATCAACATGTTAATCAACAGAGGTTAAGTTTTATGAGTTATGACTAAGGGGGTTAGTTTCATAACCAGTCGCGCGCACATGACGTACGATTGAGAGAACCAAATTGAGGCCCAGTCCAATATCATCTTTGTTGAGCAAGAGCACGACATGTAGAACGCAGGCGCCGAGAACAATGGCATCCAAATGCCGTGATCCCTAAAGACGGGACTGATTGCTTCGCGCCTGTGCTGATATTCACAACGATTCATTTACCGCAGGCCAACCGTTGTAAGCGAGCCAGACCTTCGAATACGCATTCAAAATTCATATAATTATTTTAGATGCCTTTCTCGTTCTCGAGTGGCGACCACATACCGGAAGGCGCGGCGTGGGTAGGCCCCCCACAAGGTGCACTGATGACCTGGTAAAGGTCGCGGGAGTCCGCTGGATGCGGGTGGCGCAGGACCGGTCACTTTGGCACTCTTTGAGGGAGACCTTTGTCCAGCAGTGGACGTCTTTCGGCTGATATGATGATGATGATGATGACAATGATGATTATGATTTTAGAAGCATTGCCAAGCTAGGCTACAAAACTCCGACAACGTTGCGCCTATTTGCCTGCCATCGCTAGCAACATCCTTTTCTCGGGGAGAAAATGTGTGGATTGCTATCCACTACGAACGCCACGGCGGAGGATTCCAGGGTCTCATACTGAACACTCTGGATTTCCTAGCGATCTCTTACGTCCTAGGGCGAAATCTTCGTCGCCTGCCTTGGGATTTTCAGGCGAATGTAGCGGCCACTTCTACAGAACACTTGCGACCCCGATAACCCTCTTTAGCCGCGTTTTCAAACTGATATTTTATGTATGTTCCCCGATAATCGAAGACGCATGAACCGATTTGGAAATTTATTTTTTGTTTGTAAGGGTATTCTTCTCAAGTGGCTCCATGGTCAGGTCAGCATCTGATGATGGTATTTTGGAGAAATCAAGGGAACCCTTCAAATTTTATAGGCATGCTTGAAGCGACTTGGGTATCTATTGATTTGAAGTCGGTTAAAACTTCGTTTTAAAGTAAATTATGCCATTATAATGTTTAAATTACTCATATACTTGGGGTAAACGGTGAGATGAGATGACACTAGTTATGAATAGCACAGCTTGGCTCGCATTCACTGCGCTTACCCGCAACCTCAGCCCAACCAGCGTAAGACAGACCTCCAAACACTCTTTGTTATTACGAATCCCGGTGTCACGATATACTAGGTATGAACACAGGTTATGAAGCTTAGCTGGACTGGAAGGTAATGGGATTCGAATCCGCTGACTGATGACTCGTGAATATTCTAATTGCTTGCATTATATTTGAGATTCAATTTAACTCGGTGAAAGTGTTGGGCGGAAGGGATGTTAATTAAATGGCTGAAATAGATTTGTAATAGTTCCGTTTATGAGGAAAGTTTCAATACGCACCAACGTGCGAGGTGACGAGTTTTGATTAGGATATTCAATACAGTCTATTGTATAAATGAATGTACCCAATGCACAATGGTCCAATAATTTCCGAGCAACCTTAACAATAAATTCGTGTTAAGGGGTACCCGAGGTTTTCATAGATTTTTGAGAATTTTGTATCGTATCTCCTCTCTTACCTTTGCACTACAGATATAATTATAATTCAAACGGCTATCGGTTCTTCAATCTTTTATCTCCATTTTCATGTACCTGATTTTGAAAGATATGAATACTTAATTTTGTACGTTTTTTTTAAACATTGTCTAAAAAAACACTTATCTCGAATCTCTATTGACGTGAAAGATCTAACGAAATCTACATATTTGGGTTCCTCTATGACGTCTCTAAAAATGTGTGTGTAAAAATTTATGGCCCGAAAACCAGTTTTTTGGCCTAAAATTGTTCAACTTTGATGCCAAATATCTCGAAAACAATGAACTTTGAAGTAAATATGGGATACTATATTGCTTTAAGCCGTTGTTCTTAATATCATAAGCTAAAAAAAAGATTAGAAAACTAAGGGATTCAGGTCGAAGGTCATTGGCGTATGGGAGCCCCATAATATATTTTAGAACACTTTGTCCGTGCACTATGATTTAATTGACGGAAGTTCACTAACTTATTCAGTGCCAATGGATCACATATGAGCCATGCCTCTATGACCGATTATCGCTATAAACTAGGAAATGCTACGCGCGAAGGCGTAGCACACGTAGCGTTGCTTAGCTTCGAATAGGTACAGGGTACTTCTTTCATCTTTTAACACATTCACTGCCTATAATCGTAGCCGATCCCGTGGTTTTCCACAAATTGAAAATATTAACTTATACAATATAACATCGTGATTCAATCAAAAATTTCTTAAGCCCCACACCCACCCACCAAACCCCAACACCCATTAAAATGAGCTTTATTATCCAAATTAAGACAACATTTTTGGCCCAAGTATTTTTGTCACCGTTTTGCTAACTTAGTTACCAGACCCCGTATCATGGTCGGCCTTATCACGCGATCAGTGACAAGATAGGAGCGTCGTCTCGTTCTATCGAACGGTGTCAGCCAGTGACGGACGCTCTATCCTGTCACTTATCGTGACCATGATACGGGGTCTGAATATCAAAGAGCGATTAAAGTCAAGAGGTATATTTTCATCCGTCGAATCCAAACACAACATTTCAAAAACATTCGGTCGCTCCCTTCAGCACCCCCCACTAACATCTCCAAACCGCGAACCACATTGCAATGCGTTGAAACGAAATTAAATATAAACCGAATTGAACTTACCAAGTCGGTGAGAAATTCCTTACAAAGTTATTGAGAATTACGTAGCAATCAAGGTACTCGTAGCTCCCGCTACGCTCGTAGCGAGGCTACGAGGCTGCGCTACGAGGTGCGTGGCCGTAATGTGAAGATAATTTTGTATGTAAATTGCATTTGGAAGCACTTGGAACATTTAGAACTTTTTAAGCACTTTGTTTTGGGTATGAGTTATGTAAGAATATAACATTATTTTATGAGAAAAGATACGTTTTTAATGCATCAATAATTGAACTAATAAACAGTGTCTTACAAATTATATGAATAAACATTAATGGCCTTTTTCATGAACGTTTAACCCATTCAGGGCCCATGACGACACATATGCGTCAGACCGTCGTAGTCCCTTTCCGCTACATACGAGGAAAACCACGGGATCGGCTACGAGCGTAGCGCGTAGCGATTCTGGGCAATGAATGTGTTGAAACCTATTTTTCTAAAATGCCATTAATATTCGTTTGTACAGGGTCACTAACAACTTGGCTAAACCGGTGTCGAGTATGCAGCGATAAAGCCCGTAGCGCTCTGATGTATGTGTGTCGTGATTAGCACTGAACACCCGTAGGTATATGCAAACAAGGGAAAGCATCTGCCTAGAATCGCTACGCGCTACGCTCGTAGCCGATCACGTGGTTTGAGCGGGAAGTGACTACGGCGTAGGTGCACGTAGTCGGGACCGGGACCCCGGCACTGAATGTGTTAAGATCGAATTAAAGAAAATGAATCCCGCTCGAATTTGGAGCAGCCCAACTGGGGAAGTACCTCCGCCTCGCAGAAGACCATAGCCATAATAACACTACTACTTGCTCTGTAGTAGTGTTGTGTTCCTGGAGGTGAGCAAGGTCGCCAGAACTCCCGAGGATGCGTTGTGTCGAGAGCGAGGGAATTTGTTCCTTCAGCTATCAACACGGCGAATCCTCAAACATATCAAGGGTCGGCAACGCCCATGTTACTCCGCTGGAGTTGCATGCGTCTATGGGCTACGGTGTCCGCTCACCATCGAGCGGGCCGTACGCTTATTTGCCACCGTCGTTGTATATAAAAAAAAAAGAATAATATTAAAAACTTTCTACAAAACAATGTCCGTAAGGTTCATTTTTGTGAAAAGACCTATGCATGAATTATATATTGTGTGGTTGGTGAGTGATGAACGAGAATTGTTGGCTTATGAAACAATTTGGAGAGCAATGCGCGTCCAGGGACCTCGGATCTTACCACAGGTTCTCGACTCAAAAAACTTACAAGATTACTTATTCAGTAAACTGGGCTATGAATCAAAGCAATGTAAAAAAAAAATTTGGTCTCCTGCGACACAGGCAAAGCCTTATACTACGCTTATACTACGTGTGATTTGCTAAATAAATGTATTATGTCTTATTTGGACTGATACCGACCAATTTCTTGAAAAAAGGTACTGCTTTGATTTATAAACATTTATTTAAGAAGCTGATGTTCGGGTTCGAATCTCGGTCCGGGCAAAGCAAAGTATGTAATGAGTTAGTCTATATATAAGTATATATAAACGTAAAAGTCCTGACTAACTCACTCACTCACTTAAATCAATGCCCAGCCCAAACCTTTGAACCTAGAACCCTGTTTTTTTTACAATACGTAGTTTACGAGTATATGACGTAAATACCTACTAAGAAAGGGGTTTTTGAAAATTTCACCCCCAAGGGGGTAAAAAGGGGGTTGAAAGTTTGTTTGCGGATGGAGTAAAATTTTAAGTGATTTGAAACTTTGTGTATGGACTCCTTATTACAATACAAGAAAAGTAATTGTAGGGCTATGGAAAAACCCACCCCTAAGCGGGTTAAATAGGGGTGCAAATGTATAGAGATAGTTTGAGTCCCGGGGACGGACATAGAATAGTTTTTATCCCGAAAATCAGTCCCTAAGGGCGTGACATGGGGGGTGAAAGTTTGTATGGAGCTACGATGAAAACGAGTTTCACGTGGACAGAGTCGCGGGCAGAAGCTAGTATTTGTATAACCGAAGGTCACCCTTTCTCCATCTTTTTTTAGTTATTGCTAGCTGTGGCACTGTAAATAAGCCAATTCCTCCTAATTTCGTCAGAACTGCAATATAATTCCATTGTAAGAGTTTACTTGACGAATGGGATTCAAAAGACGAACATACCACCCAACATAGCAACATACAAACCAACATAATAAAAATATTTATTCATCCACAATTATTTTATTACACATTTCATAATAACAGTTGATGCCTCTTTTTAAGTAAATTTTACCTGTGTTAACATACCAACAATACCAATTAGGTACATACCAACTTAATGTGTACTTGGAAAGGCCAATTTTCGTACAAATTCGGCCGATGCCACCGCACCGCACGTCGATGTGACTAAAACAACTACGGAACCCTACACTGCGCGTGGCCCGAAACGCACTTGGCCGGTTTTTATGTTGTACAGTTTGAAACAAAACATTATTAATTTTAATAAATTACTCATCTTACTGACTAGGTAAATTGGATGTGAGGGCTGTGCTGAACGAAAAACTTCAGCTTTTCTCAAACTTCGTTAAATAATGGAAAATTTGGAAATGTTCTGAAATGCGAAAAAATAATGATAGCAAACTTTATAAAGCCGTAAAGTAAACTAATAGCATAGGTAATTAAAACCGCGCTCACACAGACTTATCGACAGCTTGAGCAGCTCCGGTATTTTGTAACTTCGCAGAGGTCTAGTCTCGTTAGGTGTGACGGGTGAGGTGAGGCGCATTAGCGCGTTCCGAATAACAGCCCTAAGCTTATGCAATATGAGAGCCTGAGCCAATACGATTATTGATTGAGTCCCTGTCGTTTAAGCGTCAATTTCGTTTCCTATACGTGTCGTTTGGCGGTTTTTTTTAGTTGACATCCGAATTGTCATATATGTTAGTCATGTCATGTTAGATAGGGTACCTATCTATATGTTTTTCTGATAGTTAATAGGAATTACAGAAAAGCAATCACTTTATATCAAACTAGCTGCCGGCGCGGCTCCGACCACGTAAAACCAAGAACCCAGGCGGCGTCCATCCCGAATGTCCGTTCTGTATACGAGTGAGAGTTTTTTTAAATCGGATCAGTAATTCTGGAGATTTAGGTACATACAAACTTACGAATTTACATATGTTGATTTAAACTTTCACGATTCTCACACATTATTTATACTAAACAGGACTTAATCGCGTATAATTAACTTATTTTATTTATCTCACTGAGGTCTCCCGACGTTTCGGATGTGTTGCAACATCCATGGTCACGGGACAACTGGCTTGAGCGGGTATCAACATCTTCTTGCTGCGCGGGGTTTTCCGAACTACCCGCATTTGGTCTTTATTAACCACTTGTAGACTAGGGTTGTCACCCGGCCGACACACAACACTAATAATATCCGGTGATATAACGGACGATGTTTTTTGACGCTGGCATTTACTTATGATAGGATTCCACGAAGATGAAATCTTAAAATCGTCGTCCCGGTTGAAATTACGATGTTTTCTGATTTCAACGGCTTCACGTATTTTTCTACTGTAGAAATGACGTTCCGTAGACAGGACTTTCGGTTTATGAAGCTCAATCCAGTGGTTTGGTCCTGACTCCAACAAATGCTCGGCTATCGCAGACTTATTCACCTGCCGATTTTTGACAGCCGCAATATGTTCCTTGACCCTATTCGCGATAGTTCGCTTGGTCTCGCCAATGTAGGAACTTCCACAACTGCAGTCAATCTTATAAACTCCTGGTGATTGAAAGGGGATAACATCCTTTGGTGATCTTAGATGTCCCACGACCTTGGATAACGGCATGTATATGGTATTAATGGAATACCTTCGCAGTATTGAACCAACTTTTTCCGTTACTCCCTTAACGTAAGGCATAAAAGCTGGTTGCCTTGGAACATCAGGATGTTTTCCTCTAGACTTCCGTCTGGGTTGCCGTCCGTCTAACTTATACCCATTCCACCTAAGGACCTTCTGAATATGCGACATCTCGCTCTCTAAAAATTCAGGATCACAAAGGTCCTGTGCCCTGTTCCGCAGGGAGTTAACCACAGACTGTAGGTGGCGGGGGTGATGGTGGATAAGTTATTTATTCGCGATTAAGTCCCGTTTAGTATAAATAATTACGAATTTACATTTCGTTAACTCACAATTTTCAAACTTTATTATGAATTGTAAAGATTACATTTTTAAATAAAGGAAAAATTTAAAAATTTAATGCTCCGAGCCTTAAGGCGTTGTAGGAAGGAACTGATTGAAGAATTTGGTGGCCGAACCGGATTGTTCCGATAGCTCAGTTGGTAAGTATCGACGGGCCATGAATGCCCGTGGTCACCGGTTCGAATCCGGCTCGGAGCATTACATTTTTCAATTTTTCCTTTATTTATAAATTTATAATTTCGTTAGCAGCGTAACTACTTAATACAAAATTAATTGTGAAGATTAATTGTTATCTACGACCCAATTCGGATCGTTCCTTCAAATCGCAATGTAATGTTTAATGTGTTGGGGTCTGTATAATCCTACAAAAAAAAGTACCTAGTTCAGGGGCTAATCGATGTGTGTTTGTAGTTCATTCTATTTTTTCTCAGACTGAGGTCGCTGCTAAGATTAGTAAGAATAGGCATTCAATTGATTAGAAAATAATCGGAGTGAATAATAGAAATGGGTTTCTAGTTGTTAACATACACGGATTTCATGAAGTCAAGTTCTGCGAAGTTAATAATATAGTGGACCATAGTAAGAGAGCAGGCGGACAACGCATAAAGCACGTCTCTTTTAAATCACCATCATCAAGGCAATGTCGCGACCCAACTAACCGGTAGGCCATTACGTCCGTCCCTCACACTATACTATTCCTCACGTCTGCCATCCCAATACGTACCTATACTTTTAAGGGCTCTATCCTTACTAATATTATAAATGCGAAAGTGTGTGTGTTTGTATGCTTGTCCTTCTTTCACGTCGCAGCGGAGCGTCGTATTGATGTGATTTTTTGTATGGAGATAGTTTAGAAGCTGGAGAGTGACATAGGCTACTTTTTCTAGCGGGAAAACATCTAATTCCCACGGGAAATTTAAATATGTTACATTTTCCTATAACCACGCGGGTGAAGCCGCGGGCATCAGCTAGTCTGACATAATTTTACCAATTTTGTAAAATGGTGACGTCACGAATGTAGGTCAGTATGGTATGAACTATTTCAATCGTAATAGTTCAATAAATAATATACAGTAGAATTATTTGGGGTTTACCACTGACAGATCATTTAATTTAATTTTCAACTTTAACCCCATACAAATTAAGTAGTTATTTCTAAATCGGTAGACGTGGGTAACAGTATTCTAAAAATTGCTTGATTTGTGTGACATTATAGTTCATTTTCATTTTTTTCATTTTCAAGAAAGATTATTCACATCGAATTAGCTCCATAGTAAGCTCAATAAAGCTAGTATTATGTATGACTATTATGAGTAGGTACTAGACGACAATATATGCTTAATTTAATAGATATAAATACCTAAGTAGTGTATAATATCATTATGAAGGTTAACTAAAATAAAGCATTACGCATACCTGTTTCATAAATTTTGTTTCAAAACCTTTGTGACCTGACGTTTTCCTTAAACTCAATACACTTTTTATTAAAACCGTGATCGGGGATTGAGATTGCACATGCAGAAGACATGGTACCTTTACGCATACAACTTCTAAGAATAAGTGCTTCCTAGCTAAAGACATGGCATTTTTGGAAAGATTGCTACTCACTCTAATCACCAGAGAGGGTAGGAGCCTGATATCACTAATATGCTGGGATTGCTGGGCACTCAACATTATTGTCATTCAGAGATACACGAGTAGGTCAAGAGGTATGGACTCGTCGCCATGGGCACCAAGTAAGGGGAATTAGCGAGAGAAGAAAACTCATTACTTATTACTCTTATCAGGTAAGTACCTATCTGTCCTCGCAGAGGTTGCACGGTTGGAATAAAAATTCACAATAATTTATTAGAGCATATGCCTTAACAAAGTATGTTAATGTTAATATTAGATAGGTACTTCTTCTAATATTTATGAACTCATGAATTAAATATGATTATTATTCCATAATAAACATAGACTGGGTGGCAGGAAAGAAAAAATAGGAACGCTTGTAAAAACTCACGGTGTATACCACTACTTCATGCGTGTGCTGTATACGTGCTTAATGTTTTTTTGGAAGGGATTGTTGTTAAGTTATTTTGGAGACGTACTATTTGACACGCTCCAAACCCACGTGGCCACGTGGCACACAACAAGCGATTGCATTTACCTCAGACCATATAATACTAGGTATAGAGCGGACAAGCCGCCGGCGGGAGTGTCGCACATGTTAGCTCATTGGGCATACTCCGCCGATAGTTCACCGTCCGTTGTCCACCGCGAAAGTTCCGTTTTTTTTCCAAAATGCCGAGTTGTGCAATAATTACTTGCAAACATCGCAGTGATTTGATTAATTTCCACGCCAATGGGATCACTATTTATTTCAAATAAAACCACGAATTCAAGAACTTGCGACAGCCATATTCAATTCAAATCGCGCGGCATGTCTGATCTCCTTATTTCCTATATCTGAGGCATTTACTAATTCGCGTCTCTCTTTGACTTTGAATGAAACACGTAACATTGTATGATGATTATGAAATGTATGTAAGCACTTTATTGTACACAATAACAGGTGAAAGGATATACATGTCACACAATAGATCAAAGTACAAAGGCGAACTTATCCCTATGAGGGATCTCTTCCAGCTTACCTTCGAGCAATTGAGAGACAGGTAGAACGAGATAGGCAAACTTATACCGAGAAAATACAAACATGCCAATCGCAACTATACAATAAATAAATAAATACTATATTCAACCAATTCACAAGTCACTGGAAAGCCACAACTTCTTCAAATTAATCTTAAGTGACGCAACAGACCGCGACTACCTCAGCGACAAAGGCAACTCATTCCACAACTTAACAGCGCGCGCGGTAAAAGATCTGGAGTATGTTCGCGTCTTCTTAGACGGTACAGCAAGTGTAAGGTTAGCACTTGACCCCAAGCGGTGGCCACTGCCGTCTACCATATAATTAAACCGCTCAGAAAGATAAGGAGGGGAAGTAGGGCTGAACAGTGTGTTGAAAAGTAATGACAGGATATGCACGTGCCTGCGCCGGCGGTAACCATCGAAGCTTAGAAAGGAATTCAGAGATATGATCATACTTGCGTAGACCAAATATATATCTGATACATAAATTTTGTAGGCGCTCCAGCTTATCAAGTAGCTCCTCGCTGAGGTCCAGAAACGCAATATCGCCATAGTCCAGAAGAGGAAGCAAAAGAGATAGAGTAAGAGTCAACTTGTTACGAAGAGGAAGGAAATTCTGGAGACGCCTTAGGAAGTGAAGGGATCTAAAGATCCTCTGACTCACCTTAGCTATATGGGGTGACCAAGAAAGCGTCTGGTCCATGGTGATACCCAAATTCCTGACAGTAGAGGAAAAAGGAATAGAAATTTCATCAAAAATAATTTCAGGAACCACCACCTCTGAGAGCTTATTTACATAGTAAGGACTACGAATAACAATCGCTTGCGATTTCTTCGCATTAATTTGTAAAACACGCCCAGCAGCGTATAGATTCAAGGTTTTGATTGACTTCCGAGATTAATGAGGAGATATCATCTACAGTAGCCGCAGCATAAATCAGAACCCATGGTCATGGTCGGCTTTATCACACGATAAGTGACAAGATAGAGCGTCCGCCACTGGTTAGGGATTCGGTGATACTATTTATAAAAACAGAGAACAATAATGGAGAAAGCACACCTCCCTGAGGAAATGTTCATTACGTATTAGTGCTCGATACTGACCCAACACAGAAAAATAGATTACAAACTTGAATCAAGGAATAAATAACGAATGATGAAGATGATTCTCTTGAACACAGATGGAAAATTCTTGGCTCAAGATAATTTCGCTGCATTCGGAACTGCATCTTCATAATAGGTTTTTTGGTTCAAGAATATATCTGTGAATACCTGTCAGTGTACAACTTTAATCTTTCCCCATTTGAGGCAGCGCAACGCTACGTGTGGTATTCCGTAGCGCGTTGGAGCGTTTTTCCACTCTGTAGCGAAAATCGCACGTAGAGGCATGGTCATGACCCATAGTCATATGTGAGACATAGTCATAGTCTATAAATGGGTTACCCATCGAATAACTTAAACATGTTTCCCAGCTGTATCCTTTGTCCGAATTTTCATTTGTCCTAAAAGTATTTTACTCTGAAGCCAAGACATTTACAGAATTATTATAAAACAAACCTAACCTCACCTAACGGGTTCTAATCTAACAGATAAGTATTAAAAAAAAAAGAAGTTTTAGGGGCCTTCGAGTACCTTGAGTAGTTGAGGTGGAAAATGAAATTCAGTGATTGCGATTGGATAACCTTTAAATGTGAACCACGGGGTGTCAATTGTTAGAATAAAAATATCAAACATTTGTACATTTATTACACATCTAGTCAAAGCGAATATAGATGAAAATGATCTATAACTGATGCCTATCTTCCGTTCGCATCTCCATGTCGATATTAAAATGTGTCGATATAAATAGTCTGAATGTAGTCACATAAACGCTTATGGAATAACGAGCTTATTGATCTGGAAGCGGCAAGTTTGAACAAGATGTGTACGAAAATAGGTTTTATCTCCACAAGAAAAACGTGTAATAGAATGTCTATTTGACTCAGTGTACTGGTATTCAAACTACCTATTTAATTTGATGTGGATGGAGCTTTGGAAAACCGATAGGCACAATTTTAATTCCATTATTTTGACGCCCTATTTGACTGGATAGTTGCCCCTGCCTGATAATGTAAATTAAATTAAATAGGTATCTACCTACATAGAAAATATCCAAGACTCAGTACCAATTATTCAAGCTCATCATACAAATATTTGTCCTGACCGGGACTTGAACCCAGGGCCGTCAACTTTGTAGGCAGGGGCAACTATCTAGTCAAATAGGGCGTCAAAATAATGGAAGTAAAATTGTGCCAATCGGTTTTCAAATGCTCCATCCACATTCCAAAGTCACGTTCACCCAAATCCACAACCTGTCGACGCCGAATTCGACTGCTGGCGTTTATCGCGCCACGCTGCAATCTCAGGGCGGACGCGCGCCGGCCTCGCCAAATAACTTCCGTAGACAACCGCATACGTGTGCCACTTTACATCGCACCTGACCCACCTGCCATGGGACAATACACTCTATGACAACGTGATAAGCAAGGGTTACCTACACGCGCAAGTTGGTAGACTAGGAGCATGCACCACTGTGCTACCTTCCGCTGTAATTACAAGATCTTCTCAACGTGAGAACTTTTGAGACACTAAGCTGCTGTTCTTTGAGCGTAAGATGAGTTTTATATAATTTAAAAGAGATTGTTGTGGATTGTTGCCCTTAACCCGTCAAGCGCGCTAGTGACACACGTGTGTCCATAACCGTCCGTGTGTTCTGGCCGAAGGGTGTCGTGTTTCGGCGGTTCCGGGGCAACCTACCGAATTCTACACCGGAGGTGACGACGCAACGGAGCCACACTGTTTCGTCGCTTAAATAATAATTCATTTTTAATTTTATAATTGTATGTATGTTAGTCTTTAAGGTATTTGTAACTATGGGCCTTAGATGCCTGAAATAAATGGTTTATTATTATTATATTCTTTATTTTAATTTCGTCTTAGACTAGGTTTTTACAATAATTATATCTAAAAAGTAAAATATAAAACTATACATACAAAACATAAAATCATTATAAAAACCTAACCTAGGGTGCAGCCGGCAGCGAGGCGCGGCCTAAGCTACCGGCGGTCAGGGCGACAGAGACAGGAACCTCCTGACTATACGCGCAGTATCCAGGAGTACCGCCTTCTGTATCTGACCCCTGATCCAGCCGCCTAGCGAGAGTCTCTTGAGGTGATGGTCGAGACTCTTCGCTATTAAACCGTTCGCCGAAACGACTATCGGGACGATGATCGTCGAATCAACATCCCACATGGCGGTTATATTATATTATTATTATAACATTACCACCCTCACCACTTAGATGGTTGGCAGTCCTCAACTGTGCGCTTCTCCAGAAACTTCCTGCCTCGCACAGCTAAACTGTGGAATGGATTGTCGCCTGCGGTATTTCCGGACCGATACGACCTTCAAACCTTCAAGAAAAGAGCGTACTCCCATCTTAAAGGCCGGCAACGCACTCACAACACCTCTGGTGTTGCAAGTGTCCATGGGCGGCGGTAATCGCTTACCATCAGGTGATCCGTCTGCTCGTTTGCCTCCTATATCATAAAAAAAAAAAAAAAAAAAAAAAAAAAAAAACGGACAATTGTAAAGGGCTTATGACACTTACCTGAATTTAGCATCCTAATAAGGGAGCGGAGTTCGAGTCATAAGCCCTTTACACATTGTTCTACAGACGACGCGCGTTCGTCGGGTTAATAAGGCGTAGTGAATAAGAAAAATTACGGTTGCCTAGTGGTTCAGACATGCGACTGTCAAGCGGCGGTCGTGGATTCGAATCCCGGCTCGTACCAATGAGTTTGTCGGAACTTATGTACGTATTTTTGAAGTGAAAACTTCTTTAGCGGCGCTGAGCACTTTTTGGGATGGGGAAAAATTGTTAAATACGCGACAGAGTTTTGTGACGTCAGATGTGAAGGAGGTCACTTTTTGCTGCTAGCCGATTCGACTTCATTCAAAACTTAACGCTATTCGTAAGAGTATAAAGCCGTTAAACACTTTTTGCAATAGCATATTCTGCAAATTTTGTAATAATACCAACGCATCCTTCACCGTTTTGCTATTGAGAAAATTCGAATAGTTCGAATTTGGGCGTTATTCTTAAAGAGATAAAGCTTAGAAAAATATTTACCAACGGCAAAAACAAATTGATATTTTCGTCGCCACCGTGCACCGCCATCTGCTGTTCTTGCAAATTCGAATAGTTCGAATTTAGACGTTATTCCTAAAGAGATAAAGCTTTGAAAAATATTTGGTGGAAAAATAAATTAGTATTGTGTTTGCCGCCGCCCGCCGGCGCGCCGGACCCCGGCACCGTTGCGCCGCGGCGGCGCGTTGGCCCCGTCGCACCCAACGCGCCCGCGGGCTGTCCGTTTAAATAATTGATAATTGTTTATAAATTTGCGTCAAATTCATTTATAGGGTGACACCGTAAGATGTCACGTGACCTGATCGAAAAACTGTTACAATGTTATTTATTATTATGTTTTCACTTCTGCCGGTACTCCCGGAGTGCAACCCGGTCTTTTTTTATTGTTAACTTTTCGGTAAAGGAAAACATTGTGAGGAAACCGATCTAATCCCAATAAGGTCTAGTTTTCCGTCTGGGTTGGAAGGTCAGATGGCAGTCGCTTTCGTAAAACTAGTGCCTATGCCAAATCTTGGGATTAGATGTCCTGGGCTCCTTTAGGGCACAACCAGGAATAACGCTAGGAGGATAATGAGTGAATAAAAAAGAGAAGTCTGCTGAAAAATACATAGAAAATCTTTTACGACACAATATATAGGTTGAAATCACTGGGAAAGGGAATAGAAGGAGGGGGAAAGAGAGGGAAAAGGGAACATAATATTATAAAGAACAAATCAAGGAAAAAGTAAACAAGGTAATATTATTATATCTAGAAGAAAGCTTTGTCTTAAAAGTTAAAGGCAGTGTTCTCGAAGTAGCGTCATTTTGTTCCATTTCAGTCACACGTTACAACCATATTCATGACGCGCCACTTTATGCTTGTAGGGCTACGCCGTAGTCCGTAGCAGTTTAATGCCCATACGTAGCGAAAAGCACCCCTAGCTGTCTGTCGCATAGGTTTCGTGATTGGTGATGAATAGGTTAAGTAATGGATCAGACGAATGAAGTGAACACATTCATAAATTACGCAATTTCACGAGTTTATGAAAACGAATAAAAATTTATGTTGAAACAAGGCGATTCGCAATATCTCAACTAGTTAAAAGTGCGTTCGTGGAATTGGGCCACCGTAATTAGTACGTAGCGTGTGACGTTGCCAGCTAAAGCGATTGCTATATCATTTCAGACTCAAACCTAACAAACTTAGTTGAGAACTCCGACCAAACAACAGCTAACGGAGGATAAAAATGTATGAAAGATCTGGCTTCTAATTGGCCATAGAGTTAGCTGGTTACGCAGCGAGTTTGGTTAGAGTGGTCGAGCTTGGCGCAGGCGCGAGGCCAGTCCGCGCGCCGCCGCCGCCGCGGCCGCTCCTTACAATCGCGAGACGACGCTGCCCGTCGGAACAAACTTATTCACGACTCGCTTACACTTACGATAGTCCACTTAACTTACCAAAACAGAAGGTTTTAGGATGCTCGGTTTAGAACAGCTCCTGCTGCATTGAACTAAGTTATAAAGTTATGAAAATGCATAGCGAAACTGAACGTTGTCAAGTCTAACTTGGTTTTCGTTAATTTGGAACTAGTCTGGTTTGGTTAAGTAAGAGAGTGCGGGATGTGAGGAGTCGCGATGCAAGCCGCGAGGGCCGCGCGATGACACCGCGCCAGCTCGCGCCAGCCCTGGCTCTGGCGCGGCTGCTACCGCTGGTCTTCACGCTTGTGCGAGCACAGTGAGTACATCCTTATAATTCCATATAAAAAAATCCGATGCGGTGGATTGACACGTTCACGCTCGGACAAAACGAATCAACAAAAACCGCCGAAAAGTGGTGACTAATTACTTAATAAAATCCTTGCTGCTTTGTTGCGGTCTTGAGAATAGTCCATCATGATCCTCCTATCTACCTCGTCCGCCGTCGTAAAAACGTAGTAAAGTTGCCGCTCCTAACGACCAAATCCATTTTAAATAGATCGACACACGTTTACCGCGTTGAAGTTGAAACGTACAACTATAATCATAATCATAATCATAATAATTTATTTATAAAACCAATTTACACGTCAATAATAAATAATAAAATGGTGGAACATTAACATACAGCGTGTCTCTGACTTTGGGGCTATAAATGCAAATGTCAATTATGCTCCTTAAACGGAACTACTTTTGCTCTACAACTTTTCAAAAATACGTTCTTTTTATATTTTCATTATTCCTTACAAATAAAATAAAATGTTCAATGTACATCATCCATTACTTAGTTTTCATACTTGTCAGTGTCATGGATGGCAAATAATGAGGCCGTGTTTGCAATACATTGATGGTACAGTTAAAGTTCAAACACGAATAAATGATAGAAATAATAGTTATTTTACAAAGTTGCGGAACAAAAGTGGTTCAGTTTCAGGACCGTAATGGACATTTGCATTTAAAGCCCCTAAGTCAGAGACACACTGTATAGTCACAGTATAAGTATTATGGCTTATTATACTTAGCTTAGCTAAATACTGAGAATATCAAAGTTGTTGACTAATAACAAGTTCCCGTTAGCAGTTATAAAGCAGGTATGCATGGGTTGAATATTTGGTGCCGCAAAGACATTCCAAAGCCGTCGGCTTCGCGCTCCGCACCTTTAACAATGCAAGTAATGCAAGATTTTACAGTTCGCAACTTACATAGTGAAACATTCATAAGTTATCATTTGGGAAAGATGAAAATGTTTGAGATTTATACATAATGCCTTGTATATACGTAATAATTATCGGAGGATCTTAAGATTGTAAGACAAAGAAATCTTTTTCTCGAAAGCTAAATTTCTACCTGGGACGTTTAAGTATTTAGACATTATATAAAATCCCTAACGAAAGTAAGGTGAACATACCATTTTTAGTGACGAGACTAAAAATCATTGTCACCCCGCCCGTGGTTTATAATACCTATAGAGAGTTTTATACATAGAAAAAAATATCCGATTGCCAGATTAAATGGATTTCATTATTAGTAATAAAATAATGTCCATGATATTCACCTCTAACATCACTTGCTGAATGTAATTTATATTCACCTACATTACACTAATTGTTAATTCTACCTCTGCGTAATTTCTCATATCTAGACACGCATTACCCATAACGCGTACCTCATTTACCAGTTTTCGTGGAACCTGAAAACACTATTCATATTTACCCGAAGAATTAATGTTTCCAAAATTGTTAAGAAATTGGCAATTTAACGCCAAATCCTCGGGCTGTCAGTGTAACTGGTTTAGGCGGCATCACCTGGGTTAATTTAATAATTTTAATATTGGATTGGGAAAGCTCCATGCTAAATGGTAATTTTACCCGCTGCCCAGTGAGAGCTTTCGGGGTTAATTCGACCGCTTAAAATTTCCATTGGTGTAATTATAATTTATGAAGATAGGTCAGAGACGTTTTGTGGAATAAACTGGAATAAACTACCATTGCATGTACTGAAAGGCTTCAAATTATACCTACAAGGATCCTTTTAGGTCTTTTCGTTATTGGTCGTGGTTAGTTGTATTTATTTGCATATTTGCGCGTGCAAAGGGAGGGTGGGGAACATTGACTGCATGCAAAAATCGACTAATCGACCTGCACAAAAATGCTAACACAAGCACAGTTGTCATTTCAAAGATGATTTCATGAAATACTCATATATATATGCCCTTTTTCATAAACGACCACGACCATCATACATTAGTTCAAATTGGTTTGTCTATATCCATCACTTTTATACTGTAAGTGCTGGTTTTTGTAATAAATAAGCCCTTTGCCTTGTCTTGTCCTGGCTTTGTCTTCACAACCCTGCCCTCTGATATAAATAAAATAAAAACATGAAGATGAACTGAGAATCTCCTTCCTTACTTATATGTTAAAGTCGAATAAAAAAGTGAGAAATGCGGCATGTTAAGTTTTCTAATAATTACGTGATTGGTGTAATGTGAACAAAAGAAATGGGCGGTCAGCGGTTAATTTGTTTGATCTTACTTATATACACTCAGAGGCAATGAAAACGGGTCACTTTGTAAAAGTAATCCATGGGAAGTGACCCGTTTTCATTGCCTCCGAGTGTATATTCTTTACTAACAGGTACAATATAAATATCCTTTAGTGCTCACCATAGTCACCATAATAGTTAACAAAAGTAAAATAAACAATGGTAGACAACAGGCGGCCTTATCGCTAAAATGCGATCTCTTCCAGACAACCTTTGGGAAGTGGAGACGATGCAAAATATTTATATGATTTTTATTAGGTGAATATCTTCTTTTATATATAAAACAAAGTCGTGTTTGTTACACCACTCAAGAACGAGACCGATTTTTATGATGTTGGGTTTGTTGATATGTCTTTGCTCCGAATAGCAGAATAACTATTAAACATGTATTACTAGGCAAATATTACTATAAATAATTATTTTGTATGGCGGAACGAGGTTCGCGGGGTCAGCTAGTTATCTATAAAAAACGCGCAGTGTAGGTTTCCGTATTTGCCCGTCTGTTTTTGTCACATCGACACGCGCACGCGAAGTAAATGGTTGCGTCGGCCGAATTTCTACGACAGTTGGCCTTTGTACACTTTAAGTTGGTGGACTATTACTCGGTAACTAGTTATACCTATGCCAACTTAGGTATTACTAGTTACCGAGCTAAGTAGCCGTGAGAATTTTCTTTTAAATTCATTATATTATGTACTACTGCCACGATGTTTTTCACATCACCAGTAGTAGCCATTTAGCCGGCGGAGGGGGGGACGCATGTCTCGAACAAAAATTAGGGCTTTAAAGCCAAATATCTCGCGAACGATTCACTGAGTAGAAAAATGCTTTTCAAAAATCCATAATATTTTTGAACAAGCTATCCAACCATACTCCAAAGTATAATTTTTTTTCAAGGTTTTAGTCTACCATTTTATTGGCGTGATTGATTATAGTTACCTTATTATATTGAGATACCATGCCGAGTTACAGTTTTCTAGTAGTAAGGGTTACTGAGCTAAGCCGTAGACGGACAGATGGACAGACGGACATGGCGAAACTTTAAGGGTTCCTTGTTGACTACGGACACCCTAAAAAGGAAAAGTCTACGCGATTGTAGCTCTGTCAGTTTGAATGGAGGCGGTAATCTCCTGAACTACTTTTTAGAAATGGACTTAAATGATTTTGTCTGTGTTCTCTGCTATTCGAGGGTTCAGCCACGCGGGCAGCTTGGCTTTTTTAACCGACTTCCAAAAAAAGGAGGAGGTCTTCAATTCGGTTGTATATATGAGTCATGGATGTTTTCTATCTATTTAAGTATACAACGTGTTCCCGCCAATTTCCGTTAATTGAAAGGGGGCATAGCTTAGGTCAAATAAAGGTAATTTCTCCAAGACACCAGTATCTTAACTCTTACTGTTATCAAGATATTCAACATTTTAATTTAATCAGTTATTCAACTTCAACCAGTGTAAACGGTTTTTTGACGTGCATGTCATGTGATGCCATTTGAACATTATCACATTTGACACTAACTTTTCATTAACTCTTAAGACCCTTGTACAATAACCGTTAATGCTAAATTTAATTATTTTGTATGAAAATCGAAAAAAAAACTTTTTTTTTTTTTTGAAAAACTAATTATGCTACTTTGTTTCGGTGAATGGACTCTGCAATATGCCGAAGTTCAAGGAAATTCAGAAAAACACCCTGTATATTATCTATATAAGTATGTATATCGTCGTCTAGTACCCATAGTACAAGCTTTGCTTAGTTTGGGACAAGGTCGATTTGTGTAAGATGTCCCCAAAATATTTATTTATTTATTTTATTTATTTATATACGAGTAGATTATATATGTTTTTTTATCCTTTTTTTTAATGTTTGTTATGAGCCGTTCGTATTTTTTTTTGTATATGCTTTCAGGTAAGTCCCATTAAAAAAAAAACCAGTTGGATTATGGGATTCATGAGGAATTGAGGGAACTCCTCAATTATATTAGGCACGCGTGTAGTGATTTTGGTATTTTCTATTATAACTCGTGTATTTACACCCGGGAATCATACATTTGGTGGAGTGGAATTGATGATGAAGACCACAGATGACTTATGGAATTCCTCAATACCTACATAGTACTTAAAAGTACATCACAGATTCTGATAAGATTCCGTTGAAATAGCAACTAATGAAGTGCCAAAGATCCTTGTGGAATCGACGGAAGTCCTCAAATATTATCGGGCCACATACAGCGATTACATACATACCACATGAACTAAATTGGAAAAGAAATGTAGAAATGTTCTCGTGGCTTGGCAGAGTAATAAATTAAAGTTGGTTAAAACTTTGTTTTTAAAGTAAATTATTTATATATAACGTTGGTACTATCTCTGGGCGAAACCGATGGGCCTTAAGATCATCTGATCTTCTACGTTTGATCACACAAAGTGATATTATCTACCTCCATTGCTATCGCACGATGCCTTGAAGCGTTTACACCCCAGTTACCCATACTTTGATACACAGACTGAAAGTAAATCTTGGTCGTAAATACACCGTGGGCTTAAATAACCTAACAGAATTTAGCTCTGCATTGCTGAGGTTATAAGGAGATAAAAAAAGTAATATCGAGTAAGATCCCAAAAACAAACAAAAATATTGGAGTTAAGAATATTGTTGTCTTTAAAATGGGAAACATTATCACTTTGTATAAACACATTAAGTATCTAAAATGAACTAAGTATCAAAGTTTCTTTTTATTTTCGAGTAATGATGAGTTTCCGGAGTGAATCACTGTCGAAATGGTGTCGTAAATAAACCATGATGAGTATTGCATACATTAGTAATGACCTTAAAATGGTGTTCATATGTACGACAGTTTAGTCTCCAAATATGGTCAGAGAGGTAGGTAATCACGTAACGTTTCCAACGCGCGTTAGGACAATTTAACCGTCATTTTTCCACATAAAAGGTGACATTTAGATCTACCCGACGCGCGTACAATGCGTTACGTGATCGATCTGCAGGAATACATTGCTAAATTCTGTTTGTTTATTCGGGCCCACGGTGTATAAGTATGTCCGTAAATTAAATCGGGACATGAAAGTGATGCATGCGATCGGATTGATTATGAATGGTAATCACAAGAAACATGAAATAAAGTGTGTTCATCGTTACTAACCTATCCTTTAAATTTATCCCTTTGTATTATAATTATAAGCCACAAAGTTTTGCTTAAAAAAAGTATCGCTAAGTGCGAGCACAGATATCGAATCAATACGTTTTTTTAATGACAAAAAATAATATTCTGAATTATTTTGTAAAAAATTCGAGCTGCTTGAGAGCACAACCGGAAATAACGCTAGGGGGATTGTGTAAAAAAAGTTTTATAACGGATACTTATAATTTTAATACAGGCCGGAATCTCTATATGCGTCTCTACACTTGAAAGCAATTAGATAAGGCTCCAGTATTCTTAACAGGGGGACTAGACAAGGTTATGTGTGTATGTATGGGAATGACAGATGTTAACGAAAAGTGTTTCGTCGGCATCTGTCATTCCCCTACATTTTATTAGTTTTCTATTGGCGTTAACGCTTGTCGATTGTAACCTTGTCTACGGCCCCAGCAGTGCCAACGATTTCGTAGCGCAGCGTGGTAGTTTATTTATCCGCTACGAAGACGAAAGCGCCTACGAGCATAGGGCCTACCTAGCGGGTGTCTGGCACTGAAAGTGGTACTTTCGGGAAAACTGGCCCGTTTAACGAAGCTACAAGATACAATTTTATTTATCATCATCATCATCATATCAGCCGAAAGACGTCCACTGATGGACAAAGGCCTCCCCCAAAGAGTGCCACAATCACCGGAACTGCGCCACCCGCATCCAGCGGACTTCGCGACCTTTACCAGATCATCAGTCCACCTTGGCCTTCCGCCTTCCCACGCTGGTCCTTCCGGTACGAATCGCTAAACTTAAGTGGGAGTGGGCGTATTTCACGTAGAATGGCCGTTGGGGCAGAAAGTTTCTAAAGTGACGACATCGTATGAACATACCTCTGGACGTATATTTTTTTCAAAATCGTATACAACATGTGGGTACTTATACATATACTTTTCAATAGATAAATATTAACACCGTGTTGCCCGGTTAGACTTGTAACAAGCTTCGTCATATAGGCCAAAGGGGGACATATTTTGCTTTTCAGTAGGTATATATTTATTTAACCAAGTAAGGTATACGTCCTAGTCTTCGACGTTGCACTAGTGTAGAACATGGGCACTTTATGTCAAAGTGACGCGGCATAAAATTCGAATGAAGAAAAATCCTCTTAGTTCTATTTTAACCCATATTGCTATGACATAAGGTGCCAATGTCATAAACTAGTGTAACGTCGACATACGACGTCTACTTTAGTGCAGTTTTGACATTTTGACATTTATTGCAGAAACGAGCGCGCGGCGGCCGCGGCGGACCGGCTCGAGAACGTGACGCAGACGGTGACACGGATCCTTGACGGATACGACATCCGGCTACGGCCTAACTTCGGAGGTAGAAAATGAATATATTTATTTCATCGTATGACAAAACATAACTTTAGACGGCAATCAGAGTGTAGCTTTCAGGATGTTAAGCCAGGCCAATGTTGTGATTTTTAGACGGGTACAACTGGAAAAATGGAGTTCTTCTACCTCGGTAATTTTATTTGCTACTAGCTGATGGTTATAGGAAAATGTAACATATTGTATTTTCCCGTGGGAATTAGATGTTTTCCCGCTGAAAAAGTAGCCTATGTCACTCTTCAGCCTCTAAACTATCTCCATACAAAAAGTCACATTAATACGACGCTCCGTTGCGACGTGAAAGAAGGACAAACAAACACACAAACACACTTTCGCATTTATAATATTAGTAAGGATTTCGGCAGTTTCTTTAAGTATAGCAACTGCAGAGAAACGTGAGGCCCTGCTAAAAAAAAGCTCGTTGTCTTCCTTTGCGATACAAGCCAAAGGTTGGCATTGCGACCTAAGCCACTCGCATTATTTGATCCCTCGTATACAACTGTTGTATAATACACGATTATATACCGATACTCCTATAATATAATTTGTCATTGTCGATGAACGAAAAATTCGTGAATTAACTCGCATAAGCACACGTCACAGAAACACTGACAGTCAAAGCAAGACCAAGTTAAGTTTAAGCAAAATCGTAGTGATGGCCAATATATAGCCCATTCTCTCGCTCGGCCTTAAAATCCTCGGTCTCGACCTAAGACTACTAGTTAATTGCGTAACATTTTAAACTTGCGTTAAGACATCATCTATCATTTTAGATTGTATTGTATTCTAAAAGCCGTGAGAGGCTTTATATATTTTGGTAACTACGTCTTGTCAGTGTTAAATGCGAATAACGCAACTACAACCTTTAATATTCCTGCAATTAATAATGCAGCTATCTAGCACCCAATTCAAACAGATAAACACTAATATCATCCAACAAAATGAGAATCTGCGCCACGAACACGCGTAATCATATTGCCCTACCCCGTTGCATACCAAATACCAACATACCGTTCAGCAAATAGCAACACGAGTTCTAAATGCATGTTGTACGGAGCGAGGCAATCTCGCATCCTTATATGGCATTGCGGCCTTCGGACCATGAGGATTCAATATTGAATTTACTTCGGTAAACACGCTATGATTTGTCAGCGATTCGCTACAATGCATTCGCAGATGGCAGTTCGCTGACTGGATATTTTATTGCTTCGCAGGCGATCCATTGTACGTTGGGATGGATTTAACTATCGCGAGCTTCGATGCGATATCTGAAGTGAATATGGTGAGTTTATCTTTGTGAAAACCTTTTATGACGATGTTTTCAAGACATAGTTTTATTTTCTTGTGGTTATATTTTCAGCGAGCTGTTTAGATTACCTCTAGTTTCTCGTAAGAATCATTTATGATGATGCTTTCAATGTATTGTCTAAGTATATTACCAGCGATTGGTTTACATTATCCGATGAATAGGGCGTTAGCGTTTGAGTCAGAAATGCTTTTGCAAGTACCTATGTATGACCGTATGACCTACATTATGAGAAAACAAACTACTTGACTTGTTCCATTTAAGTCCAATTATTCACAAATGAGTCATGCCCTTAGGAGTATTTTTTGCTACAAAGCGGAAAATACGACTACGCTCTACGGCGTAGCACATGTAGCGTTCCCCATAGTCGACTCTTACTACTCCACAGGGAGAAGGGGTGGTGCTATTAACTCGACACCACATGAGGCAGTCTTTATAAATCAGACTTTTTTGTGTAAATCAGATATGCTCAAATTAACAATTTATTTATTTATTTAGGATTACCAACAGATAATACATCAAACATGCACTTATATCTAATTAAATTCGAGCCTGATGAGCTAACTATAATTGGTAAATACATTATATGTCTCAGTAACTAGATCTCTGTCCAAAATTACAGCTTTACCATATTTTCGGCCTCCTAATCTACAAAACATTAGACTAAGATCGAAGATTGATTGATATTGCCATCTAGTCTGGTAAACATCGATATAACATATCGTTAACCGAGACTGGGACTTTTCGCAAGGTCCTCGGCAGCTCTCAAGGCTCGTCGATCATAATTCATTAAGCTTTTAATAGCGGCGAAAAGAGAGCAAGGCTGCCGGTCACTTGACATAGTTTGAGGGTCGGTGATGCTGGCACGGCTGCGTCAGCCAATCGATGGCCGCTCTGATGAGGTCACCGCCCACTCATAATAAATGCAAATTTAAATACCACTACACGTCATAAAGTACGTAGGAGGAGATGCTGGTAAAAAGTGATCTTGTCTTGAATGTCAAGTTATGCAACTATTAGTTAATTTATGAGGAAAGTTGTAATGATGATGACATGTTATTAGGTTTGAATAAGACCGAAATCTTGGACACTGTGCGACGTACATTTACGCCCAACGGCTTTTTACAAATTCGTCGCTTTGTAAGTACGGTCAACTGCAGCAGGTCAATCACGTAATGCATGCAGGTCCATTCACGAGAGCTGGCATTAATAAATTGAGCGAAAGTAATGTCACTGCTAACTACTGCTGCTGCTGTGTATGTGCTATTAACTGTGCCTTCGTCGTCTTCGAAATTTTACAGTAGTTCGTTCACTTTTAAGGCTATTCGACTGTGGAACTCTCTCCCTCTTGATATAAGACAAGCTAAATCTATCGGTAACTTCAAATCTCTTCTTAAAGAACATTATTTGTCTCTCCTAACCTAACCCCGATTGTCTTAGTATTATTATTATTGGCTGACTGTTTATGTATTATATTTATATATTTTTATTTGTGTTATTTGTATATATGTATGATTGTGTATGTATGTTTATATATAGAGCTATTTATGTACGTGCATTGATATAATTATTTTGATTTTTGGCTTATTATAATCTCTGCACCACCTACTACATAATCTAGTTTTATCTCTTTCTCCGATACCCAAAGGTTGTCTGGAAGAGATCGCTCTTCAGCGATAAGACCGCCTGTTGTCTACCTCTACCTACATGTTATTGTATTGTTTCTCTTTTTAACTGCTTTGTTTGTGTGAGGTGTGCAATAAAGAGTATTTGTATTGTATTGTTGTATTGTCACTTGTCACTGTGAGTGGCAGTGTGAGTGCCGTTCTTATACAGGGGCCGCCTAATATTTTGTAAACATGTAGGTACCTAATACGTGTTCGTTATTCAAGAAAAACTAAATTATATTATTATAATCTGCACCAAGTATCATGTTAATCCTTTTAGTAATTATTATTAAAGTCCTTTGTAAATAAAACGCATATTTATTTTTCGGACTTATTTTTAATGTCAAGAAACGAAAGGTGATGCTGGCTTGTTCGAATTGTAAAAAATCTAAAAAAAGAGCAGACCAAGGAGTCAGTCGTCAGCAGAGTTTTTAATTTATTTGTATCCTGTTTTCACACTGACGCCACAATCTACAAAATAACGGTGAAAAGATTCGAAATTCTTACGAAATTTAACTGTTATTTTCGCGTTTCACGGCATCGTCATTGTGCATGAAAGGTTAGGTGTTCTTGGCGTCCAAAGGTTTCATATTTTAGATTCTCCATAGATGCTCTAAAACACAATTATCATAATCACTTTTTGCATCAACCTGTATTTAATAATAATGTCATGCCACACATAGACATTATCATTCACTCGTTCAATTCATTCGTGCCAGCTCTTGTGAATCGACCAGTACGCGCGTCAGTTAGATCTAAATGTCACTTTTTAGATGGGAAAATGACAGTTGGACTGTCCTAACGCGCGTTGGAAACGTTACGTGATTGATTACCCCTAGGTCAACGACGGTAAAATTTTGGGTTATTTGTACAGTCGCCATCAGATATATCGGAGCGGCCAAAGTGCTCACAAATATCTGAACACGTCTCTAATGCCTCGACAATAGAGACGTGTTCAGATATTTATGAGCACTGGCCGCTCCGATATATCTGATGGCGACTGTACCTCTATAATTTGTTGCTCGCTGGTAACAGTTGTGAGTAAAATTCCCACCTATTTCTAAAGTGAATAGGTAACTACTGGGTTTTTTTATCCAAATCGCCTTTGAGGACAGACTTTCTTTTCCGGGATTCGAACCCGGGACCACAGGCATCGTAGGCAGGGTACTAAGCCAAAGCGGCCTTCGGAATGTTAATGCTTTCTGTTCCAGGATTACACAATAACACTATACTTGAACCAGTATTGGAAAGATGAGAGATTAGGCTTCGGGTTGCAGGAAGACGTCCTCACGCTGTCGGGGGACTTCGCCGACAAAATCTGGGTGCCCGACACGTTTTTTGCCAATGACAAGAATAGGTAAGATCATTTTCAAGAACATAATAAATACATAGAGCGTTTACACAAGGCGACATTTTGCAGCGATGCCCACGCGCGCGTTTCACGAACTCGCACGACATTAGCCATACCGCATAACCGCAGTGTGGTTTGGCAGATTTCTATATGGCTTTAACTATGTAAGAAAAAATAGAATAAACATTAATTTCATTTATTTTTTATTTTTTTCATAGTAGATAAAATCACCTGACCCCGTATGATGGTCGGCCTTATCACATAAGTGACAGGATAGGGCGTCCGTCACTGGCTGACACCGTGCGATAGAACGAGACGAAGCTCTTATCTTGTCACTTATCGCGTGATAAGGCCGACCTCAATACGGGTTCTGTATCGCATTTATATCGCGTATATGTGTAACCGCTTATAAAATGACGCATATACTCGTATTTCCAAAATGGAATTTGACTTATTTCGTAAGTTGACGCAGTCCCTAAGAGTTATAAAATAAATCACAATTATGGAATTACTTAATTAAAATCAAGATCGAAGTTATTTTTCTGAAATAAATTCACAGGATATACCTACTATTCATTAGAGCCTGATAAGTAATTTTCAAATTGTTCGATCGGACTGAGTCGTGAAATTAATTAATTACCTTACGAAATGATTCCTACTATTTTCGCACTAGACGGTCAAATAAAAACCATGCATTTTAGATGAAATATTTAGATTTTAATGGAAAGTTCCAAGTATCTAGAGTTTAACATAATTATTCGGAATGATGACTTAAATAATATCCTTAAACTCCCCACTCCTGCAGCAGGGGTGCTTGCGCCTTGAGTTTTAAACTGCCCAAACAAAAAGCATTTTTTTTTTTAAACATGTCGGTACTTTCCTTAACTCTACCTAACTTAACCGTTCTTTGAAATTCCACCGCTATTTTGGAAACAAAACATTGCCCTCCCATATAGCCAGGGGAGTTTAACGTATTTGTTCAGGAAATGCGAAGGGACGAACAAAAGCAGGCGTCCTTATCCGTCGTTATGTTTTCCAGTTTCCTCCACGACGTGACAGAGCGCAACAAGTTGGTGCGACTCGGCGGGGACGGGAGCATCACATACGGGATGCGTTTCACGGCGACCCTCGCCTGCATGATGGACCTCCACTACTACCCCCCTCGACTCGCAGAACTGCACCGTCGAGATTGAAAGCTGTGTGACTCTTACACTTGTAAAGCGTGGCTCACCGCTTCGTGCATACGTCATTTGTACATTTTTTGGATCGCTGCCATCCTTTTTAGGGTTCCGTAGTCGATTAGGAACCCTTATAGTTTCGCTTTGTCTGTCCGTCCGTCCGCGGATAATCTCAGTAACCGTTAGCACTAGAAAGCTGAAATTTGGTACTAATATGTATATCAATCACGCCGACAGTGGTAAAATAAAAAGTGTTTTTTTTTTTTATTAGGGTACCTCCCCTATACGTAACGTGGGGAGTGTTTTTTTTTTCATTTCAACCCTTACCTGTAATATATTGTTGGATAGGTATTTAAAAATGAATAGGGGTTTGCTAAAATCATTTTTTGATAATATTAATATTTTCGGAGATAATCGCTCCAGAAGTAAAAAAAAATGTGTCCTTATGGCGCACTTAGAGGGGGGCCCCTCTAACTTTTGAACCATAAGTTTTAAAAATATGAAAAAAATCTCAAAAGTAGAACTTTATAAAAACTCTCTAGGAAAATTATTTTGAACTTGACAGGTTGAATAGTTTTTGAAAAAAATTACAAAATAATTTCTGGACGAAAAACTACGGAACCCTACACTGAGCGTGGCCCGATACGGTCTTGGCCGGTTTTTACATTCTGACTCGGCCACGACTTACATAGGCGGCGACAGCAGCAGTGCGCCATAAGGCGCATCCCCACGTCCGAGCATGGCAGTCCGCTGCGTGATTCAGGCCCGTGCGGACAGTTGTAGGCTACAAGGGAGCGTCTGGCAAAACCATATCCATATCTCGCTCTATCTTATAACTTCGTGCCGCACATGCTGTCAGGCGTGCTCGGACGTTGGGACGTGCCTATTTCAGGTACATAACCTCACCGCTGCCGCTGCCGCTCGTGGCCAAGCTCTTGCTTTGGCTCGGCCAAAAGGAAATTGTAGCTTCCGAAAGAACTTAAATGCTGAGCCTGCTTTTTATTATAAATACGATTACTTTCGAATTTAAACTTTCGTGAGACATGTTGAAATAATACTAACAATTACACGGTTCAACTCACGTATTCTATGTCACTACGGGCGAAACTGGGCGGAACGTCTCCACGAGATTGCTGGAACACATACGCAGCGTGAAGAAGATGGATGTTAGGAACTCGGCGGTAGCAGAACATGCGTGCGATACAGGCGCGTCACATTTCATTCGTTTCGACAAGGCGAAATTGCTGGTACGGGAGAAAGGTTATGTGCCACGCAAGATTCGCGAGACGATTGAAATTGGGCGCCGCCCAAATTTTAATCGTGATGGTGGCTGGATGTTACCGCCAGCATGGAAAACTATCATTCCTAAATTGAAGTGGACAGTGTGTTGTGACAACCCCGTGGACACAGTGAGTTCAGTGTGCGTGTCGTCTATCGGAGGAGATGACCTCCTGCCGCAATCTCACTCAACTACTCCAGCGCTAGACTGCCCCCCTCCCCCCGCCCTGTCGGCGCGTGCTTCACGCGCCGCTCGGCGTGCGGAGCGAGCTCGGGCAGTGATACAAGCGACACCGCCGCGAAAACACTCATCCTGAAGAAGAACTCCCGAAGAGTTCGAAACATGTCGCCCGTAGTGACATAGAATACGTGAGTTGAACCGTGTAATTGTTAGTACGATTACTTTCATCAGGGACTCGGCATTTCTTGGCGTAATTAGCTATATCGTTCAATCATTGCAGCTATCAACATGAGTTTCTAGGCTTACTGTTCCTTGAATAACCTTGCACAAATATGGGTCCTGTTGTCCTCAAGTAGCACCTACTCGTATCTACTCAAAGGCTTATTCGAAAATCTCCACGCGCCTCGCCATGCTTACGTTTGATGCATATTCATAGATAGTTCCATACTCGTACGCAGTTTTCAGGATAGTTTATTTGTTTCATTTTCGCGTCTGAAACATTATGAAATTTTCTTTCGCAAACCGACAAGCTTCACTTTTGCTATACCACCAAAGCTGCCATTTTACAACTTAACTCATGCGAAAATTACCATATTTGTTATACCACGTGCTTTATTTAATAATTATAATAATAATAATAAATCAGCCTATATACGTCCCACTGCTGGGCACAGGCCTCTCTCATGGACGAGAGGGCACGGGTATTAGGTTTATTTCATGAAAATAAGACAGAAAGTAATTTTGTATAGAATAATAAACTAGCCAGGTAGGCAGGTTTGTCATGTCTTAAGATGATCTCCAAGATTAAATATTACTAAACAAATTCAATGCCTAAGAGTGATCCAGTTAGCCATCAAAGTCCCTTTTTCACCAAATCGTCAATTTTAACCAGAATATGACACTTTACATATATGGATTGGCAAGTAAACTATGATCTCAGGGAGTTATCTTGCTTTTCGCCCAGATGTACAGCGAAATGTTATTGTATCTCGTTATTCAGCGAATAATGATCGTCAGTAGATAATGAGATATCACCTGACTCAGTGGAATTGGTGAATTTGGTGAAATTGACCCGAGTAGTGGCCCGTTGTACCAAGTTACAATTTTACATCCGTAAACTGGCAACACTGATTTACCTGTTACTCGTAAAATTGTTCAAAAAACGGGCTACATTTAATCTGTACTGCCAAAGTAAGTTATGAACATAAGAAGAATAGAATTTGGATGCTATCGGACGCCCAAATCGACATTATAGATCATCTTCTGACAGCCCCATCCCTATCAGTATGCTAACATTCCGCTCACTACAGATGGGTACACGGTGTCCGACGTGGTGATGTACTGGAAAGAAACGCCGGTGCGCGGTGTTGAAGACGCCGAGCTGCCTCAGTTCACGATACTGGGACATGAGACTAATGATAGAATAGTAAGTTATTGTTAAGAACCAAACCAACCTTACGAACATTCTCGCTTCAACTTAGAGCCGTTACATGCGGCGACATTTTGCAGCGCTTCAAACGCGATACTGTATCGATGGCTACAATTAATTTTGACAAATGATTTATGGCTAGTGTCGCGCGACAGTTCGCGCGTTTGTGTCACTGCACTGCAAAAAGTCGTGTGTAACCGCTCTTACTTTTGCTAATTTAACGATTTTGTAAATACTTACTGTAAAACGGGGTGAGTAGGGACAAAACTGACATTCAAACCTCTATAACATTTTATTTTTACATATGAAAACTGAATACACTGTATATATAATAAGTGTTCCGGACGTCTGTATTTTGTTTTTTTTTATGATTTTGGGTAGTTCCATTTCATAACTTTAACGATAAACACGAAATCCCACCTCACCCTGTAGTCCCTCGTAGTTGGGGTGAGATGGGTTTTCATACAAAGGTGATTTTGGAAAATTGTTGGATCGTTTTTATTATTATGAATATTACTATAGCTCCATTTTAAATTGGAATACATTATTTAGGTAGCAGTAGCCTTAAAATCCCATCTCACCCCCCTTTCGTCCCTTCTCTTCCCATTCATAACCCAACTCTCCTCGCGATCCCTACTCACCCCATTTTACGGTACCATAGAAAGTCGTGACGTTGTTCCTATATTTTCCTACTAAAAGAGCGTGGACGTTTCATAAAAAGTTGCTTTTTGACTATCAGTCCACCCTAACTAATTGCGTCCACAGATTTGTGTTGCTCGTTCTAAAAGCGTTACGAGTCTCAAAGCGCTGAATAGTAAAACATCAAAACTAATCGCAACCAAATCGATTCACCCCACATTCGCTCGAATTGTTCATTGACGTGTACATTTCAGGAGAAGTTAGCAACTGGTGTGTATCAGCGGCTGTCCCTCAGTTTCAAACTGCGGAGGAACATTGGGTACTTCGTGTTCCAAACTTATTTGCCATGCATCCTCATTGTGATGCTCTCGTGGGTGTCATTCTGGATTAACCACGAAGCGACGTCGGCGAGAGTTGCGTTAGGTGAGTTTCTGTAGTAAATCCATTAGTGCTTCACAATAGGCGTCGACCACGTGAACCTTATCGCAATTACATAAGGACTACTATTGGTTAGCGGCTACGTCGGTAAAAGTTCTGTTAGTTGAGTTTCACAATAGGTTATCGCCGAGGCAGGCACTGTACCTAACTTACTTAGGTAGCTCATTGTAACATGGTAAGGTCAGATCAGGAATATGAATGTAGTATAGCTATTTGGACGAAACTGTCTGTCTGTCTATTGTATGTGAGTACATCAACTATTTTTCGTTGTTATGCTAACCGGGAGACAACATGACAGTCTCCTAAAAAAATGTTACAACATGGACTTCTAAAATACCAAGAAGATGGCCCTTAGAAATAAAAAACTCAATAAAACCTACAGTTGGTGGATATTACGCCATAAAAATATATAATTACAATTTAAAAAGTGACCCAGTAGACGTATTCATATGACCATTAGAGAAAGGAAAAGGTTGATTCACCATTTTTAAATGATGGACAGATTCATATTTATCTGACGTGATGCCGTGACGCCTGACGCAATGAAGAAGCCATTCACGTCAGACCACATCATTAGAATGTGCATCTGAACCGTACTAAATGATGTAAGAAACCGATTTCGGTCTATTGCGTCACAATACGACACGTCAGATAACCATGGTCTTATTTTATGTGGACATTGAAACTACCTTTATTTTACAAAAAGAGAGAGCATGTTAGAGCATTTCATAACCTGACCCCGTATCATGGTCGGCCTTATCACGCGATAAGTGACAAGATAGGAGCGTCGTCTCGTTCTATCGAACGGTGTCAGCCAGTGCTCTATCTTGTCACTTATCGTGTGATAAGGCTGACCATGATACGGGGTCTGGGTTCGCGTGAGCGTTAAAAAAAAACTTCCCATTTAAGTAGGAAGAATTTATACAACTTCTCTACGAACACTGATAAGCTGACCACTAATAAGCCCAAGGTTACCAACATCACCGCAATATAAATTAATAGTAAAGGCTAGGTATGTAAATTTATAATACTGTGATACTGACATTATATATTCTATACATACTGTTTTGAAAAAAATATACCTTGCAGAGCTTTTTACGCCGGTTGTTTTCGAGGCAGAGGTTTTCTTTCCGAACCTGTAGTAGTTTATCGACATTCATAGGTGCATGTAATATTCCTGATTTGAAGATAAATATTTGACTTTGAATTCAGCTTTGAAATTGGTGACTTTTTCAATGCCAGAAAGCTGAGCTCAAGCGTTTCCCTAACTTTCAAGAACTTAAGAGACAGATATTGTCCACTGTATGTATAACTTATTCCTTTTACGGGCATGATACATTACTAAAGATCGTTATCAACGTGCTGTATTGGTGGCAAAGGGTATGGTTAGCAGAAAAAACAAATACATTTGAATATTCACTCTTTTTTTTAGCCATAAAATAATCCATCTTAGGATTACACCTCTAGATATAACTCTTTACGGTACAAAACCTTTTCCTCCCTAATATAAAGGCAAAGAGGTGTATATGCCGGAGGGTGTCAATAAAAATTGCGTGCAATATTTTAGAGACTTAAATTACCTTCCTGTGACTTCTGTTAACGTAGAAAGGTCATTAAGCAATTTAAAATGGTTTTTTCCAATCGTCGTGAACGACTGACAGCCAAATCTGTTGAACAAATTTTAGTCATTTATTCACTATCATTTGGATAAGTTGTTATAAATATGTAAGTATATAAATCTCATAAATTTTGAAATACGTAATTTAAAATACTTGCGTAATTTGTTTTTTTTTGTCAACCATACTTTGCCACCAATACAGCACGTTGATAACGATCTTTATACTCGTACATTACCTTACATTGCTTTGCCTCTAGGTATAACAACGGTGCTGACTATGACCACAATAAGCACGGGCGTGCGTTCCAGTCTCCCGCGCATCTCCTACGTGAAGGCGATCGACATATACCTGGTGATGTGCTTCATCTTCGTGTTCGCCGCCTTGCTGGAGTATGCGGCGGTGAACTATACTTACTGGGGAGCCAGGGCTCGGAAACGGGCCAAGTTAAAGAAAGGCGGCGAGATGTCAACGAGCACGAGTGTTGAGAAAGACTTGAAATCTGGTGGTAAGCTAATCTTGACCATTATAGTAGGTTTATGGAGCCCACCTGCCTATCCCGCTGCGGTGTGCGGAGCCACGTATAATTTTCACCCGACGGTGATGCGTGCAGTGTGACCGTGTGGAATTTATATACAAACTGAGGTACTTGCACAACGAGAAAACCGTCGCTCCGCACACCGCAGCGGGTTGCGGCGGCAGTGTGATAACAATCTATGTCACTCGCATTTTGAAATGAAACTTGTCTTTGGTGGGTACTCACCGCAAACGTTTATATGTACCAAGCGTCCCATACAATCAGACTTTAACGGATTTTACATACGATTACCGAAAATTTTAAACATCAGAGGTACCGTTCCGAACGCACGTTAGGACAATTTCACTGTCATTTTTCCATATAAAAAGTGACATTTAGATCTCGCTAACGCGCGTAGAATGCGTTGCGTGATCGACCCGCGGTCCTTAATAGACTCCTATTAGGCACTTAAAAATGCTTTATGAAGCTTCCTATTAATACTCTTAGACACACAAAATACCTAGTAGGTATACATTACAGTAGAGGCCCGGAAAAATAGGGCCAAGTAGATATGGACCTTTTAGGGATACGAGGCTGGCAATCCCTTTTCACGCCATGAAATACATTGAAAAGAAACCCCAAGAATGTTTTCAAATTGCTGAATGCCATGATGTCGTCTCTTAAATTTATATTGTAATAAAGAAGGTCACTATGCATGCTTCAAGTTTGTTTGTAATTCCATTATGGACCTCTAGTCTCAACGCACCCGAAACGTGACAGCAGCAGCAGCTATTATAAGGAACACAACGTCAATATTTCATTGCATGTTTGAGAAACATTCGGACCTCGCCACTACAACTGTGTGGGATGATTGATACTTACCTATAGTTACTTTTAAGTTAGTAGGATCTTGTTTTTCAGGTCAAATACTGAGCGAAATATACATTGCCTACAGGCTCCCGCTCTCCCGAAGAGATCATAGCGCTCCGCGAGTGCACGAGCTCCACGGGCCGCGTGTCCCCGCTGCTCGGGCTGCGCTCGAGGCCGCTGCCGGCCGCCGCCGGCGCGCCACCCTCGCTGCGGCTGCAGCGCGACCACACGCACCTCCGCTACCGGACACGCCCCCATTCTAGGAATTCTAAAAGTCATTATAAATGAGTATTACTCTGTGCTGTGAATCATTGTCAAATCGAAGATGTGAGTCACGCGTGGTTAGAATCCGCTGGATCTAGAGGTTATTTCTAAATCGGTCAATTTTTTTTTTTTGCGATTTTATTAGCAGTATACGGCTCGACCGAGGCTTGCACCCACGATTGAACCCATCATAGCCAAAAGATTGAATCATTTCAATGACTGTTGACAATTTTTTTATGACAAATTAACAACATGGTGATTTCACCATGTTGTTAATTTCAGCGAACTGCTCTCGTTGTTCCTTCTTTCATGTGATTTTGCATTAAGTATGTAGTTTTCATGTAGGCCAAAGTAACCCACAATTACGGTAGCTAAAACTACTTAGCCCTATATAGGAATACAGTATGTTATCTTCCACATACGTCTTCACCTCCCACTGTTCTAGAAGCTCAATCTTCGCCCGTTCTGTTCCAGACGGTTCGAGCGGCAAGCCGAAGATGATCCACGCCTTGCGACGCGGCGCCTCCGTCTTCAAAGCCTCCATGCCCAAGATCCGTGACGTGAACGTCATCGACACGTACTCACGCATCATCTTCCCCGTCTGCTTCATGCTCTTCAATGCCGTCTATTGGGTGTTCTACATCTTCGATTAAATTGTTAACTGTAACATGTCAGGTGCTTTGCTAAAGAGACCAATTTATGTGCTTGATATAACTAAAGTTAGGCACTATGCATACGCACGGTCTCGCAACAAACTAACGAATTGGTCAGGAAAACTGTTGGAAAATTGTACTGGACAATAGTGCAGTGGTGTCAAATATAATATACTAGCTGATGCCCGCGGCTTCGCCCGCGTGGATATAGGAAAATGTAACATATTGAATTTTCCCGTGGGAATTAAATGTTTTCCCGCTGGAAAAAGTAGCCTATGTGACTCTCCAGCCTCTAAACTATCTCCATACAATAAATCACATTAATACGACAATCCGTTGCGACGTGAAAGAAGCACAAACAAACAATCAAACACACTTTCGCATTTCTAATAGTAGTAAGGATACGTCGGCAAGTCGCTGCTAGTTTGTCATAGGCCACTTCCTTCAGATGTCCTTACTTGTCGGTATACTGTCAGTATTACGCCGCAGCCGCACTGACAAAACGTGTTCTTGAAGATCTGAACGTATACAAGGTGCTCATTTACCTTCCAATAACTAGGCAAGCCGCAGACGCATTGTCTTGTCACTGCAATATAATATACAAAACTCATAGATACATTCAGTGGGCCCTTTTACGAAGCTACAAGTTGCAATTTCTAAACAAGAAACACAAGTCAAATCGCCAATCCTTATTGGTCAAACTGTATTTATTGAGTAGCTTTATATTGAACGCTGGAAGCAGAAAATAGTGTAGGTCGAATCTGATACTTGATTGGCACAGTCGACATCAAAGCATTTTTCATTTTATTACAAAGTGAGCGTGTGTGCCAGAGCTGTGCCAGGTAGCAGACTACAGTGGATACGTACAGTCAAGGATTTTAATTGTTGAGCCATTTAGAGCTCATTTTACACTGGACACTTCAAAGCCAAAATTAGTTGACACCTAAATGGCCCACAATTAAACACAGTGACCGTACATACGTTACCTATCTTGTTTTATCAAAGCCAGATTTCAGATTACATTATATTTAAGTAAGCAACAGTTCCAATTGACACCATTAACACATTCACTGCCAAGAATCGCTACGGGCTACGCTCGTAGCCGATCCCGTGGTTTTCCTCGTAGCGGAAAGCGACTACGGCGTACGCGCCCGCTAGGCGGGTTCCTGGCAGTGAAACTGTTAATAACTGCCCTTCAAACAAATTCACAAAGGGCCATGTAAATTGCCATTAACTATTTTTTTGAACGGTGGACTTAATCAGTAGTCTTGAAGTAATCGTACTGTAGTATAGCATAGTCAAACTACTGAAACTGCCAATACTGTCCAGGAAGACATTCAGCTGAAAAATGTCTTTAGTATTAGGCAAACGAAATATACGTTAATACAAAAAAGAAAAAGCTCTGTGTCAAGATATTTTTGAGCGCATTAGTAGTGAAGATATTTTTGCACCTGACTGTGCTACAGCGTAGGGAATGGGATCAGAATAGTACAGACTGGAATCGAACGCGTATACTTGAAATTTATAGAGCTTCTTTTATCATTGAATAGGTTAGGTAGATATTCGAAATACATTCTTCTGACAGGTGCGAGTATGGTCTGACCATCGGCGTAACAGAAGACCTATAAAGATAACCAAAATAGTTCATCAATATTATGGATATTTTAGAAACCATTTTTCAACTCAATGATTCGTTTGCGAGATATTGAGCTTTAAAGCCCTAATTTTTGTTCGAGGCAAGGGTTTACTATTGTCATGTATCTGTCATTCCTATATTGAAAGATAGAGAAGGGTCACATTTTGAATGTCAAATCGCACCCCTGTACAAAATAGCCCCAGTTTGATTGAAAACATTGTTTTAAATCTATAGAGCTGTTATACTGAGATTGAAATGTTTGATTTGTAGCTTGTCTTATTTTTTTCTTCATATTTTGTGGGCTTTGCACGACTCTCGGAAAAGAAAATTTTTAGTACTCATTTCACAATGCTTCAACCAATTTAGAAGTGTGTGCAACTATTAGAACCTTTTTTAATCTTGTCTTATGTTAAGGACCCTTAACAGCACGGCTAGCACAATATCGCGGGTGAGCTGTCTCGCGCGACAGAGTAACTGCGATTATCCGTCTCTTTCTAATTAAAAAAAGACGAGTAGTTTACCTTAGCCGTGTTCTAAAGATTTCGAAGTTTACTCTACCTACTACAGTTGTGTGTCAGAGTTTGTTTTTATATGTAGAATACGATTTGAGTTACTTACACGCATTATATGTAATTTATTATTGACAAAATAAAACTACTTGTATTAAGGACTAAAAAAAAATCTAATGTTAAGTCATAATCATAAGCAATAAAGATTATATTTAATGTTATAATTTATACGAAACAACTAAATGTGTAAGTTTTAAATGCTCTACCTGCCAAACTTTTTTTCTGATGTTAATTCTTGCATTCACTAGAATTTAAATATGTGGAACATAGATAGGTAATATGTTCGTTGTACATAACTACAATTATAGTATGACCTTGTCCTAGAGGACGAATTAGTAGTTACGTATACATATTGATGTTTATAGAAAGATATTGCAAACCGTATAGTTTATGATAAGTATAAACGTTGCAAAATTAAGTTTATTATCAGAGTGTTTCATTTTACAGACCCTTAGTGTGAGTATCCATCAGGGCAGCTAGCATGATAGGTTTTATGGTCACGTTTTACTTGACTACCTACTTATCTATCGTGCGAGCTAGGCAGACCTGTGTAAAGTAAAGGTAGCAGAGCCCTGTGCGAGGAAAAAATCCACCAGCCTCGCTCACGCATCTCTTTTGTTGTGGTTTTTGAAGTGAAAACTTCTTTAGCGGCGCTGAGCACTTTTTGGGATGGGGAAAAATTGCGACAGAGTTTTGTGACGTCAGATGTGAAGGAGGTCACTTTTTACTGCTAGCCGATTCGACTTCATTCAAAACTGAACGCTATTCGTAAGAGTATAAAGCCGTTAAACACTTTTTGCAATAGCATATTCTGCAAATAAATTTGTAATAATACCAACGCATCCTTCACCGTTTTGCTATTGAGAAAATTCGAATAGTTTAATTTGGGCGTTATTCCTAAAGAGATAATTCTTTGAAAAATATTTACCAACGGCAAAAACAAATTGATATTTTGGTCGCCACCGTGCACCGCCATCTGCTGTTCTTGCAAATTCGAATAGTTCGAATTTAGACGTTATTCCTAAAAAGATAAAGCTTTGAAAAATATCTGGCAATGGCAAAAACAAATTGGTATTGTGTTTGCCGCCGCCCGTCGGCGCGCCGGACCCCGGCACCGTTGCGCCGCGGCGGCGCGTTGGGCCCGTCGGTCGCACCCAACGCGCCCGCGGGCCGTCCGCCTAAATAATTGATAATTGTTTATAAATTTGCGTCAAATTCATTTTTAGGGTGACACCGTAAGATGTCACGTGACCTGATCGAAAAACTGTTACAATGTTATTGAGTTTTCACTTCTGCCGGCACTCCCGGAGTGCAACCAGGTCTTTTTTTTTCTCCAAATACGGTCTTACCGCTTTAAAGCGATCTCTTCCAGACAACCTTCCAAACATGGTATGCTTTAGAATCTATAGTATATGTATTATAGTTACAATACATAAAAGCCCCACATAGTCAGTTTACTGGTTTTATGCCGCGATCTGATAATTACTGGGCAGTGGAATGGTGAGAGGGCGTTCATACCTTCGAGCGAGTTCAATGTATGGACGCCCGCTTACCGCCGCGCGGCGCTATCCGCTGCTGTCCAAACCGCGGCCTTAGGATCAGGGCGCCCGAAAGCGGCACCTAGCGCTTATGAGTCGCATAAGAGCAGTCTAATGTTTTCAGCCCACAGCGCACCTGACGAGCAGAGCTAACAGAACAAGAATGACGGCGCCATCTACGGGGAGTGTCGAAACATAAGAGCAGTCTAATGTTTTCGGCCCACAGCGCACCTGACGAGCAGAGCTAACAGAACAAGAATGACGGCGCCATCTACGGGGAGTGTCGAAACATAAGAGCAGTCTAATGTTTTCGGCCCACAGCGCACCTGACGAGCAGAGCTAACAGAACAAGAATGACGGCGCCATCTACGGGGAGTGTCGAAACATAAGAGCAGTCTAATGTTTTCGGCCCACAGCGCACCTGACGAGCAGAGCTAACAGAACAAGAATGACGGCGCCGTCTACGGGGAGTGTCGAAACATAAGAGCAGTCTAATGTTTTCAGCCCACAGCGCACCTGATGAGCATAGCTAACGGAACAAGAATGACGGCGCCATCTATGCGGAGTGTCGAAACATAAGAGCAGTCTAATGTTTTCAGCCCACAGCGCACCTGATGAGCATAGCTAACGGAACAAGAATGACGGCGCCATCTATGCGGAGTGTCGAAACATAAGAGCAGTCTAATGTTTTCAGCCCACAGCGCACCTGACAAGCAGAGCTAACAGAACAAGAATGACGGCGCCATCTACGGGGAGTGTCGAAACAACCAAGCCGAGCGTTGGTTGACTAAAATGGCTAACATTTCTGTAAGCTTGTTGAATTAAGTGTAGAGCTTAGTGTAGGTCTGACTACTGCCATCTATAGTCGACAGAAGAATAAAGTTTCAGCCTATAAATGTAGCTGCGGTAGCGGTCTCAGGATCATGGAAGAAGGAAATATGGGTAGCGGCGCTTCTGATATCTGCAATTTTTTTTTATAACTAATATTTAATCTATGATTTTAAGAATACCTACTAGTAGCCAGTGTTTTTTTTTACCAGACTGCCGAAGGAGAGGAGGGTTATGTTTTTCGAGCGTATATATATGTGACCTTATTCTTTGGGACGTCCTGCAGCCTAAACCGTTTGACGGATTTCGACATATGAGGTGTCGTTGGATTCCTCTTAATCGTGGTAGTGACATAGGCACAGTTGGGCTTTTTGAAAAATCTTTTAATTTCACTTGTTACTTATTCGTTCCTGTATATAAGTGGCTGCTTATGCAAGAGCTGTTTAACTTGAACCTACTATCAATTTTGTATCATTAATACAATTCTGCGAATGAATGCTTAAGGGAATTTGAATAATAATGTATTGAGAAAACTCTGTCGATATTGTTTATTTTGACAAATTAAAAGGCTATTTAAATTAATTATTTGATAAAGACTGGTTTTGATTTACTCGTAGGTCCACTCAAGGTTCTTTAAAATCTGACTACTTAGGTAAGTAAATCCATCTGTAAAAAAACAGCTCTATGTAACATAACTATTAAACACAAAAGTGCATAAATATCTGTTAAACTAAGTATAAAAGTTGAAACACAAAGTGCATAAATATATTGCGCCTTATATTTCTAGGATTCCGGTTTTACAAATTTGGGAGAGCACTGAAAGACTTACAGCGTAGAAAGGTACTAAGGGGCTCTTCCATTCATCGATGGAGGCGCAGACTGCGCGGGGGCCGCGGAGCGGGGAACACGGGGGGCGAGGTTCCAGCTCACCTAGTAGCTACCCCAGTTGCGCGAGAACGGTCCAACCGACACGTTCGTGTATGCTCAACTCCTATTACCAAAGCAAAGGACTTCATCAGAAATATTAATTAAGTAATCTAGTGCTCTTCACTGTGTGCCCCTGTGACTATAGTGGCCGGTGACTCGGACATATGTGGTGTTTCAGTGCCTGTCATATACCCGTGCTGGCTGAAAACAGATAATGCTGAAACGCTAATTGTGCCCAGGTATTTTTCATTCATATCAGTGTTAGCAATCAATCTAATTTCATTTCTACATCGCAATTATTTCGACACCTAAGGTAATTTTTTGTCATATATTTCTGCGTCGTAGGTCCATGAGATTTTTGGGAGCGTGTTGATATATGCGTGGGTTTAGTGACTTGGTGTTTGGCGTCATAGATTTTATTTCCATAGTCCAACCCGTGGGTGGGTTGACGGTGAAAAGTTACGGACTTCTGGGGGTGTAAGAGGGGGGAAAGCGAGTGGGCGGCCGTGGGCGCAAGGCTCCGCGCAGCGCCCCCGCTTATTGATCCGCTGATAAATTCTATAGGTACTTATTTGCCAAATTTAACCGTATCAAGACATATCAATGATCCTAATAACATCAAAATGTAAAAAGCGGGCCTGTATTTCAATATGACTTACCTACAAATCAATGTTTTTGCTATCTGACAGAAGAAGAGGACAACATATCGACGTTTCTCGATCGAATAATGGCGTTCTAGAAAGCGTTGAAGTTGGAAATTAATAATATACTCGTAAGTACGTAAGTCTTTAATCCTTGTTACCTACAACGTAGTCATAATATAACAAATTCAAGTGTTTTCAAAGACAGGCTAACATAATACCGTCTTAATCTTAAGAACATCTGTGTCTAATTACGAATATATCTAGACGATATTGGAGATTACTCCAGAGACCTGATCTCGCACCGCTGAAAATGAATATAATTCCGGTCGCGCGTAAATAAACATGTAGGAACCGGACGCGACGTGGAAATGTTTCTTCCAGAGAGGCTTATGATTGTTGTAATAAGGATCAGTTGTTTCAAATCGTCGGTAACCGTAAATTGCAGTTAAAATATGTTTGTTTGGGAAGCTTCACAGTTCTCTAATAGATGACAGTTGTCGGCCCCATATTCAATTACGGACAGTAATGTGTGGTCTATTATGCGACCCGCTCTAATGTCATCATGCGCTTTTCCTTATGACATTTACTTGGCGCAGCATGTTTTTTTCTTCCATAAGTAGGTACCTCTCTATCGCCCGTGAACTCGTCACACACTTCCATCCTATTCATATCGTCTCTCACGCAGTCCATCCACCTTTTTCTTGGTCTACTTCTTTTCTTGCAACCCTCTACATTCGTACCCCCGCCTGGCCCACTTTATGTACCTATGTATTCTAACAAAAAATACACAAGTAGTTCAGTTATAAGAGAGGTAAAACTGCCAGCATCTTTGGCACCATGCCGCGATGACTACTAGATGTTTTTTAGTTTCTAAGTTTAGTTTTAAGGTTTTGTAAATATTAATTTAAGTAGTTTTCTAATTTGTTTTCGTTTCCATATTTATTGTTTGAAATCATTATTGTCTTGAGTTTCTACGAATAAATCAACTTCGAGTTGTTTTTACCTTCAGATCATTTGTGTCCATTGTAGCACATCATTTATAATAGGGTAGATATTTCGAACGACTCGTGAGTCCACGGACACACGCTTATGATACGTACAGTCAATTCAGTGAAACGTGGCTAGCATAGAAGTTTGTATGCACGGAGGTCACGTTTTGTTGTAGCTGACTGTACCTACAGTCAAAAATACTTGTGCCTATAAGTTTCATGCTTACGTGAGCTGAACCCGGGTGTAAAATATCTGAAAACACTTTTGTGAGTTTGACAATACAGTCGAGTTCAGTTATTCTCGGCTCTGGTTCTAAAAGACATATCATGGTCGCGTTTATGTCGAGACAAAAACGAGAGAATACATCCGCCTTTTGTGTGTTGTAATGTATTAGTTAAAGCAATGACGCGTAGTTTCAGTGTCCGAGAGGCAACCGGATGGCTCGCAGTATTTGAGCTGCCGAAGCGTTGTGAAACCGCACTGTGTAACCCAAACTGAGCCAACTTGGACTGGGGCGAAAATTGGAGGAAGGGTGAAAAAAATATTGTCGCCAGGTATTCTATTATAGGCCTTCTACACGTGCGGTCTGTGGACTAGCTTTACCAAGCGGGCGTATGGCGCTCTGCGCGTCCAGTATAATGATGCACTCAGGATGCGGTTTGGGCTTCCGCGGTATTGTAGTGCTTCGGCTATGTTCGCTGATGCTCAGACAGACTGCTTTTACGCTATCATGAGAAAACGAAGTACCTCGCTCCTCAACCGCAGCCGCGGCAGCTCAAACAGCATCGTGAGCACGCTAGCCCAGCGCTGGGATTCGCCGCTGGTGTGGCGGCATGCGCAGCTGCACGCCCCTGTCGCCGCTCCAACGCGCCGCTTTTAATTTTTAATTTGTATTCTCTTATAAATATTAACCCTAGGCATAAGTATTTACTGTAATTTCTAACAAAATATGGATCAAGTTGTCCGAAATAAATATTTTTGATTTGATTTGATTCGATTGAAACAGCATTTCATTATATAAACAGCGTACACACTTTCAGTCAACCGCTGTTTCAATCGGCTGCCTCGCGACAAAAAAATCTTTTTCATTCTTTTTTCTATAACCGCCCTAGTTCGGGTTGCCAAGGCGGTTCCACAACACTTCGGGAGCTCAAATACCGCGAGCCATAAGCACAGACCATATATCCTAAAGACCCCACTTAGCCTAATTTTTACTTACAAACAAAGCTGCCATACTTGCGGGGCGCGGGGGACGTCTATTGCGCTGTGATTGGTGCATTCAAGATCGCGCGTGTAAGTGATTGGTCCGGTGTCTCAAATATAGAGTGAATTCACCGTATGTGTGGCAGAGGGGGTCGCCCGACTAAGCGACGTCTATAGGTTTACTGGTCTGTGGCCATAAGGTGCCTCTTGGAGTCTGCTACTACGCATCATTGCTCTGAATATTTGTTGTAACCCCCGATACAAATGAAGGGAGTTATATGTTGTGTGGCATCGCAGCTCCTAAATAGAGAAACCGATTCGAGTGCTGTCTTTTTCAGCCGAAAGACTTATCTGTTGTGATGGTTCCTAGCTATGTTTGTCGTGTCAGAGGTGCATAAATTATAATGACTCGATTGCCATCGCATGTGGCATAGGATAGCTTTATTAATACTGCATAAGCCTTAACTTACTATATTAATACTCAAGATATAAATAGTTAAGATTTCGTCGTGATCGATTGTTATTTCAAACCTTTGTGCCTTCGGAGTATTACAGGTCATCAAAAACTGTTTACCTCCTTCAAGAACCTTCTGGTAGGTTTAGACCATTATTCTTGCACTTGGACAGATCATGGCAGAATAAACAACAGCTTACTAAATAAGTGCAACGTAAATAACTATGGCTTATCGTGATGTAAATCTGTCCGCGTAGCTGTAATCGTATAACTGCGTAGAATGCGCGGATTCGGGCGTCGTGAATGAAAAAGCGATCAACAAGTAGCTTGAGATGGATGCTGGCTTCGGCGCGCGCAGGCGCGCAGGCTTCTTAGAAGTGTCTCGAGGCGGCCATCTTTATCGGAGGCTGCTCGGAATATGCTGACGTTGGCGAGGTTTTGACAGGTTTACATCTGTTTATAGTATTTTACATGCGGGATTGGTAAATTTTTCTTAGTTATGTACAGAGGCTTCTAGACGAAAAAAAAAACAAAAAAGGAGAGGAGTTATAACGTCATCTTTTTTTAGTATGGGAAAAAAATATTTTCCCCTCACTGACTCGGAAAGCTGTCTTTTATCCTTTAAAACCAGTGAGTAAAAACGCATTTTATCCACTAGTGGGGAAAGTAATTTAACCTTGGAGCGTGTTTAAGTAGCTTTTGAGACTTTTGACAGATAACAAAACGTAAAACACTCATAATACAACATTTTCACAGATGATATATTTCTGTTGCCGCTATAACAACAAATACTTAAAAACAAAATAAAATAAACATTTAAGAACTTTTAAAGAATTGCTTGTTGACTTCATTCAGGCGCTGGGTCTCAAAATGTATGGGAAAATTAAAACCCGACTCGCACTTGACCAAAATTCTACTTGATATTACTTAACGTTATTATTACTATTTATTACTGTTAAGTGTTCGAAGCGCTCATAGCCTCGCGGCGCCTGTGAGTCGGAAACGATAACGCAGGTTAAGCAAAGATGGCAGCGGTCAGTCTTTGGATGGGTGACCGCCTGATGTTTGAGTGGTTAATATAAATGAGCGCTTCCGTGCTTTGGAAGGCACGCTAAGCAGTTGATCCCGGCTGCTGTCTATGACAGTAGTCGTTAAGCCGAGTTAGAGGCCTTCGGGCGGCTTAAAAACTTCTAACAGTCGAGTTGCCCACTCACTTGACAAAGGGGGGACAACTGTTACTCGCGTCCGCAGGAGCTACCTACCACAACCCTGCACGTGTCCCCTGGGTGGTACTAAAGAGTGACAAAATTAAAGGCCAAAATGTAATGTATGCCATACGATTAAATAAATTACTGTTAAAAAAATATAAATATTATTATTTAAATTAAATAAAGTTGTTTAGCATGTTGCACTTTCCTCGCTACGTGAGGTGAAAAGTTTTGTGTTACACACGGGTGCAAATGTATTTTACTTCTCGTGTGTTGAAACACTCGCTACCCTCAGGATTCTAATTTAGAATCACTCGCTTCGCTCGTGGTTCAATCCTTTCGCTTGCTTGTGTTTCAATTCCACACTCGCGGGTAAAATACAACTTTGCACCCTTGTATAACAAATAGCTATTTTTGTTCTGAAACCTATCGTGTGTGGTATCTAATGAAAGGGCTCTTACTAAACCGATTCTAAAAATATATCACATCATAATATTTCAGTCACATGTTTAAAATTAAAATTAAAATCATTTTCAAAACATACCAAGTTTGAGCTCCTCCAGATATGATACGGTTGAATCATTATTTGTAAAATATACCTAAAATGATATGAAATAGCCTCATATCCATCCCCAAGAAAGGAATTTCGAAAATATTTACATTTAGTATTTTTTTATAATTTTTCAAAATTACAAACTGTGATAAAATCACAATTGGCCCCAGCCATTTTGCGGCGCTACTTTGACTTCTATGGTTTTTTCGTTCGCTGATAACAATACAAACATTAACCCTTTGGACGCCAAAAACATGCGTTGCGTTGTCGCGCCCACGGAGCCAAGAACGACTATAAGTGTTATGGCGTACGAGCTGTCAATCACATTCATGCTTCCAACTAAGGTTCATAACATTAAGTTATATAGTATAAAGCAGACATTCCCTAGCATAAGTTTGCGCATGTCACCCTGTAAGTATACCCTAGCGTAGCCTCCGGCTCGTGCCGGTACTGTCATTCCAAGATGGCGGCCTGATGGAAGACGTCAGGAAAAATGTTCTAGGTGGCCAGTCGTAGTATCAATGGTCTATAATCACATTCTTACTCAATGCCTAGGCATGACATTTTCTGAGCGCCAATATGCATTGCCAGCATTGGCTCTAAATAAAGGATTGGCAGTGTAGTCTGTCCTTCAGCCGGAGAAGCACATTTATGCACAGCTTGTTTGAGGTGAAGGTCTTCTTTATGGTCCACATCCAGAAACATATTATACGGGGTGATTTATATACTGGCTAAAACTTATTTGATTTTCTCACATTATCCTGTATCATGACTTTGACTCTCTCAAGGAAGAAATCAAGGCCATGATGGCATGCCAGCTTATTGAAATAATAAAAAAAACACGCAAATGTTAAATGACATCAAACAGACGAACTCCAACATCGAAGATTCAATATCCTTCTTATCTGCTCAATACGAGGAATACAAAATCAAAATTGACATGCTAATAGAATCGGCAGCACAGGGGGACCGGAAATATATCGCTGCCTCAGAAGCCAAAGTTAAAATGTTAACCTGCAACGAGAAAACCGAAAAAGGCTTATTTGGTTGGTATTGACGAATCCTATCTGGGGGCACGGCAAGACGAGCCAATCGAAGCGCAAGGGCATTTTAGCCAAGATGTAGAATTAGTAGAGCGTGGCTGGTAGTGGTAGAGTTACGCCGTGTGGAGTAGGAAGCTTGGCGCTACATATGATCTGATATCTTTTTCACGCTGAAAGCTATTATGAGCTAGGGAGTCTTGGCAATCACTTTACATGTTATGTTTTTGGTGGGATACGTTATACATGGTGACGAGTCTGATGATGGAGCGTTTCGTTTACTATTACTCACTACTTACTTTTGTTTTTTTTTTCTGTTATGAAACGCATAATATTAAAAATTAATAAATTTACTATATTACGAGTACTTATAAATACACAATGTTGAAAATTCAAATTTGAAAAACCGGTAATTATCTACTTTTTGTATACAACGAAACGCAAAAGTATCGATAGCCAATCATTAGCTTTCGAGTGATGATTTCATAAATAGCTATTATTGGGTTCATGCGAAAATAATAGTGACAAATTTTAGTGTGCGAAAATTTTCTACCGCTCGCTTTTGATTTCGAGCGTACGAATGTCAAAAATTGGTCCCCAGATCGACCTCTTCTTTTTGCCAAATAAGTTGAAGCCATCCTTGTCGCTGTTCTTTGGACTTCTGCGGTGGTAAAGGGTCGTCGAATTGTGTTTGCGTCGCCACACGTTTACTGTTTTATAAATCCTATTATCTCCGTAAATGAATAGAATAAGAATAGAATAACATTTATTCATGACAACGACACATACATGCACATACATCAAAATACAAAATAGAAAACAACATTGCCACGAAACGGTTCCATCTCAGCGTTGTGCTGGCTTGGTGGCCAGCGCTGGTCTTCCGATGGAAATCGAGTAACTCTTTTCTTCATCAATTTTCTATTCAAAACGCCGCCATTCCTCTCTGACTTCCTTCCTTCTTCCTTGTGCTTGTGTGTAGTGGTTCATCTACTGCAGCTTTAATCAGATCTGCCCATCTCATTGATGGCATGTCTCGTGACCCGGTGACCTCTCTTAAAGCTTTTTCTCACTTTTCTCCTCTCAGATGAGTACATATCAAATATTTATATGTTCACAGAAGAGTTAATTCTACTGTACCATTACACTGATTAATTACGATGTTAGGTAGGTTTGTGCTAATTCCAACAATAATATCAGTTTCTGTCCCCGTTTGGCACAAAAAAAATACGTGATATAAGTACCTACTGAAATTCTGGTATGTACATTTGATTGTCACAAATCCTACTATCCTACGATCCATACTAATATTATAAATGCGAAAGTGTATGTGTGTGTTTGTTTGTTTGTTTGTCCGTCTTTCACGGTAAAACGGAGCGACGAATTGACGTGATTTTTTAAGTGGAGATAGTTGAAGGGATGGAGAGTAACATAGGATAGTTTTTATCCCCGTAATCATCCCCTAAGGGGGTGAAATGGGGGGGTAAAAGTTTGTATGGAGCTGCGATATACCTAAACGAGTTCCACGCGGACGGAGTCGCGGGCAGAAGCTAGTAATATTATAAATGCGAAAATTTAGATTTTTTATTCAATCACGTGAAAGGCTTAACCGATTTGGATCAAAATTTGCACGGAGATAGTTTTATAGCCTCCAATATAGGACTGTTTTTATCCCGGGTCCACGCAGACGAAGTCGCGGGCGGAACCTAGTGTGTACGCACAGTACGCAGAATGTAAAGAAGTACCTAGAATGTAAATAGTACCTAGAATAGGGCGAATGCTCAAAATGCAATAAGAAAGTTTTTTCGGTGTTGTGTTGACCCATTCAAGGCCAATGTAATGACTCACATGAGAGCTATGACCTCTACGAGCAATTTCAGCTATAGAGCGTAAACACGCTGCTACGCGCTACGGCGTAGCAAAATACGTAGCGTTGCGAGGCCTCCAATGGGTTAACACATTCATTCCCCAGAATCGCTACGCGCTACGCTCGTAGCCGATCCCGTGGTTTTCCTCGTATGTAGCGGAAAGCGACTACGACGGTCTGACGCATATTTGTGTCGTCATGGGCCCTGAATGGGCTGAATATTCTGCGTTTTTTGTAAACTACGCAGAAATCCTGGTGTCATTATACAATTCAATCGTTTTAACAGCAGGTAAAATCGATATCGAGACAAATGTAATTAGAGCACTACATAAGTCGAAAATGAGAATCAAAGTCAGACATTCCTACCGATCGCTGAGTACGGGCCCTACAAATTGATGTGACGTCCCGTTTTCAACACGTGTAAACTGAATTATAATGTTATTACTTAGATGTTATTGTGAGTAGAATACACATTACATATTAAGAAAAACTGATTTTGATTTAGTTTCCGATAATGTTTCTATCCATATATCGACACTGTTTTAAAATAAATCATGCATCAACGACCCAATTATCATGTATATTTTAGGATTTTTAGATCATGTACATTTTGTCTGTAGTACGTACAGTCACCAGCATTCATATCTGACATGATAAGGCGGTAAAATGATCTACACATCCTAAAGGCAGATATTAATACTCGGTGAAGGAAAACATCGTGACGAAACCTGCATATAACTGCGAAGATATTGTAAATACTCCAGGCAAAATACGGTTTTGAAAAACATTAATTTACAATAGCGTTTTTTTGTTGATTTCATTTGAAAATGTTATTCTAAGATGATTTGGTCAAGAATCCGACAAACTTTCCACCCGGAAGTAATTATGTAGATTTAAATGAAGCATGCACTATCTTTTTTTGTACGATTTATCTTGAATATAGAGCAAATGTAAATTAACCAAAATAAAGACAAAAACATTTATTAATATTTTTACTGACTTTTTAGAAGCCAGTTAACTTACCATTTTTTCGATGTCTGACTTTTTGTCGGATTTTGTCGCTGGGTAACTATTTAATTGATAATATATCCGTTATACATAAAAAATAAACTAATATAAATTATTTCCAAAATTGTAATTTTTTCCATACAAGTTGTCAGGTTCATTGCCTGGACTAAAAGGTGTACAGTCCCTAGCCGTCTGCTACTGCTCATTCCCTCAGTGGGACGTATAATTGCTGATAATGATGGTTAATGCTATTGAATGTACCTATTTTGCGTACTAGTTGGAGGACATTTTGCGTAGCAATTGTTTTATTAAAGTATATTTTCCAGATCAGCGCGGGAAGTGAGATGGTGGGCAGGGTGCGGAGTCGTGCCGCAGCGCGGGTAACTTAGGCGATGCGCCCGCCCCACCACTGAACACCATGCCAGCACCGCTAGCCGCTTACGCCACCTTCCTCACCCTCGTATGGCTATGTGGTGAGTAGACCCGATCACGACACTAATTAAATATCAAACGCTGGAATACTATTCCCCCACCTGTAAGACTCCTTAAAAGTAAAACTACATTCAAATATTACTTTAAAAACATTTTAATCGTAGTTAAAGTTCAAAATGAAACGACTTGTTTCCGTTGATATTCCATGAAATGAGGCCTATATTCAATTGCCGATATCTTTTCTCGAAGATAAATATCTCTTCGTTCCAATCTTGACTTGACACTAGAACTGCCCGGCGGTGTCTGCTACCAGTCACAAAACTGTCTCTTTTTGCGGTTGTTTCCATTATCGCGCAACCAAATGGTGGAATAATATTCCGCTACCTATAAGACTTCTAAAAACTAAAAATACTTTCAAAGATAGTTAATGAGTTCCATATTAAACGACTTGGTTCCGTTGCCCAAAATTGAACTCATCTAGGTTGATTAATAACGGTAGTTACAAATTTGTCTATTCTGACTCACCCATTTGAATGTCAACTTGTATAATGGAAGCACATGACAATTTGATTAAATAAACGCCATATCTATTGGATAAACTGTTGAGGTTGAAATTGTGCTATAACACGTGGCTAATAGAACTAGTTTTCTAGTTGTTAGAACCAATTGAAACCCTAGGTGTTGAGTGCAATATAAATAGGAACGTGTTTGATATCCTTATTGGCTATCATATGATTCATGTATGACTACAGTTCCAACAACAAACAGCGGATTATCAATGTGTGATGACAATTGTAAAGTTGGTTGAAATAGGGGGCTGGAGGTCTATTCGACTCAATCTATTAATACTAGTTCACAGTTGTTAGGTTTGATGCACGTGGAAAGAAATAGAGGCGACAAATCTATTACTCGACTCAGATAGACTTGAATGCACCAGCATTGCAAGCGGTCGACGCCGCCACTGCCAATTAGAGACATAAACATAATTGTTTTGCAAGCGGGGCTAATTCATGATTTAGTTCGAGAATGAAATCCTTATCCTTACTAATATTATAAATGCGAAAGTTTGTGTGTGTGTCCTTCTTTCACGTCGCAACGGAGCGTCGTATTGATGTGATTTTTTGTATTGAGCTAGTTTAAAAGCTGGAAAGTGACATAGGCTACTTTTTTCAGCGGGAAAACATCTAATTCCCAAAAAATAATCAATATGTTACATTTTCCTATAACTACGCGGGCGAAGCCGCGGGCATCAGCTATGTTACATGTTTTTTTAATTTCTCCGTAAATTGTAATTTACTCATTCAATAATATCAAATTTAATTATTTATGATACCAAAAATATATAACGAGACTGATTGGTTAAGAGAAGAAAAAAGTGCAGCAAAGTTGAATTAAAAAGTAGATTAAAAAATACATTTTTGGAAAAATTACATTAATACTTACATAGGTAAAAAAAAATCTTTTCACAAATATAATTTTATCTTTTCATAAATATAGCACTGTAAGTGCAGGAGTGAAGTGTTCATGCATTATTATGTTTAGTGTGTAATTTAGTGTTTAAGATTATAAGTATGTAGTTCATATAGCATACCTAACATAGTTTTAACATAGGTACTTAACACATTAGTTAAAATGAGCGCGGTCTCGCCAACAAACTGTTATCGCAGCTTGGCGAGTAACATAACATTGTTAATTGTTTTGTACTTTTAATAAATAAATAAAAAAAAAAAAAAAAAAAAAATTTCAAAGTAACGAATTCCAAATAGTCGTAAGTAATATATTTATGACGACATTACGGTGGCTCTGTGTGGTAGCTTTGAACATCTATTCTTTCATTTTACAGACGTATTAGTAATGCCGATTTGAGTACGCTTCGCATAGTTAAGTTTCAATTTTTTTACTAGCAAACTAGGAGGAAAAGTCTGTGAGATTATAGCTTTGTGAGTGTCATCATCATTCATCATCATCATGACATCAGCCGAAAGATTGCCACAATGACCGGTCCTGCGCCACCCGCCTCCAGCGGACTGCCGCGACCTTTACGGGCTCATCAGGGGGGTCTTCCGGTACGTGGTCGCCACTCGAGAACCTTTCCGCCACAACGGCCATCGGTTCTACGTATAATGTGCCCCTGCCACTTAAGTTTAGCGATTCGGAGGGCTATATGGGTTACTTTGGTTCTGCTGCGGATAGCCTCATTTCTGACGCGATCACACAGAGAAACTCCAAGCATAGCCGTCTCCAATTGCCCTTTGGGTGACTTAGCCTTGCGGCTCATAGTAAGCGACCACGTTTCGGTTCCATACGTCATCACTGACAACACACACTGGTCAAAGACTCTCGTCTTGTGAGTTTATATGTAGTGAGTAATCTCCGGATCCGTTTATCCGATTGCGATTTTTTGTGCGTCACACACGGTTACCACGTTTATACATTCTGGCGAAAAACGAGTGAAAGAATTAATAGGAAAACTATTTTTCCCCTCACTGTCTCGGAAAAACGTCTTTTATCCTTTAAAACCAGTGAGCAAAAACGTATTTTATCCACTAGTGGGGAAAGTAATTTGACCTTGGAGCGTGTTTAAGTAGCATTTGAAACTTTTGACAGATAACAAAACGTAAAACACTCATAATACAACATTTTCACAGATGATGTATTTATGTTGCCGCTATAACAACAAATACAAAAAAAACAGAATAAAATAAATATTTAAGTAATTTTAAAGAATTGCTTGTTGACTTCATTCAGGCGCTGAGTCTCAAAATGTATGGGAAAATTAAAACCCGACTCGTACTTGACCAAAATTCTACTTGATATTACTTAACGTTATTATTACTGTTAAAAAATATAAATATTATTATTTCAATTAAATAAAGTTGTTTTGCATGTTGCACTTTCCTCGCTACAGTGAGGTGAAAAGTTTTGTGTTACACACGGGTGCAAATGTATTTTACTACTCGTGTGTTTCAATTCCACACTCGTGGGTAAAATATAATTTTGCACCCTTGTATAACAAATAACTATTATTACGTTCAGGTAACATATTTACCGAAACGGTTTTAGATTTAGGCATCATTACATATTTTAAAATATTAATTGGGTTTGGATTTGATTTTAATTCATGTGCTTTCTTCAACGCCGATCTAACAAAGAATACGCTAAGAATAAGCACGTGATAAAATTGGATTCCCCATTCTGAAGTCCAAATTGTGATGCTGATGATAGTCCAAATAGTAACGTCGGATGTGACGCACTCACACAGACACACGTCACTACAGTAAACTAAAGCGCAACTCGGGGAAGATGGCGGTACATCAGTCAGTCCAAGTGTCGCTTAGTTCGGGTTTCAATGGAGCGCAGGTCTAAGGTCTTAAGAAACTAGTTGAAAAAATACGTTTGGAATCTCTCGTTCCACATGGTAAGCAAACCCTAATGCACCCATTTGTTCCAGCAACCGCGGACGAGTCACCCTCGTCGGTGCCCCGGCCCACCAACAGCACATCCGTGCCGGCAGACCCGCGGTCCCCGGTGGGTCGGGTTCCGCAGTACCAACCCGCCGCCGGCCCCGCGCCTGCCTTCAGACCCCCTCACTCGCGCGTCGAACCATGGCATCGTAAGTATACTACCTTCATTCGAGGTCACGTCATTATGACACGTTTTTTTTGAAGTGAAAACTTCTTTAGCGGCGCTGAGCACTTTTTGGGATGGGGAAAAATTGTTAAATACGCGACAGAGTTTTGTGACGTCAGATGTGAAGGAGGTCACTTTTTGCTGCTAGCCGATTCGACTTCATTCAAAACTGAACGCTATTCGTAAGTATAAAGCCGTTAAACACTTTTTGCAATTGCATATTCTGCAAATAAATTTGTAATTTTAACCAACGCGTCCTTCACCGTTTTGCTATTGATAAAATTCGAATAGCTCGAATTTGGGAGTTATTCCTAAAGAGATGAAGCTTAGAAAAATATTTACCAACGGCAAAAACAAATTGATATTTTGGTCGCCACCGCCGTCTGCTGTTCTTGCAAATTCGAATAGTTCGAATTTAGACGCAATTCCTAAAGAGATAAAGCTTTGAAAAATATTTGGCAATGGCAAAAACAAATTGGTATTGTGTTTGCCGCCGCCGGCCCCGCGCCTGCCTTCAGACCCCCTTACTCGCGCGTCGAACCATGGCATCGTAAGTAGACTACCTTCATTCGAGGTCACGTCCTTATGACACGTTTTCGTTTGTTCGGAGCTGGCCTGCTTTAGCTCCATCTTGGCTGAATGTGGGTGGAAGGTAATGCGACCACCAGACAGAACTTATCAAACACTCATCAACCCATTACCCTCGATGGCCGTACCACAATAAAACAATACAAATATTCATATAAATATTTATTATTATATTAGTTTTTCTATGTATTTAAGTATTTATATATATTATATATATTGTCGTGTAGTACCCATAACACAAGCCTTACTGAGCTTACTATGGGACTAGGTCGATTTGTGTAAGATTGTCCCCTAATATTTATTTTATTTATTTTTATTTTAAATATTCTTTATTGATAACGAGAAATAGTGCATAATCGAAAAACAGAGCTAAATTAAACATGAACAATGGTAGACATCAGGCGCTCTTATCGCTAAAAAGCGATCTCTTCCAGATAACCTTAGGGTGGTGGTGACGAAACAAAATATTCATTTGATTGACCACCATAACGGGTGTGTAATGTTTTTAATAACAACTATTTTCGTTTTTTCATTTTGCATAAATCGAATTGCATAATTTTGAAATGCAGAAATGATTATTTAGATGAAAAACAAAATCAATAAGAACAAATTGCATAATGTCGTTAATAATAATAAGTCAGTTTCATAGTAATGTATTTCCATAACAGACAATTAGTATAATGATCACTTTGTATACTATTTAGTGCTCATATCGTTATTTTTGCTGCTGCTGCTGCACACTGCTGGGCACAGGCGTCCTCTCATGATCAAGAGGATAATAAAAAATGTACTATTATAAAATAAGTCGGTTCTGGCGCTTCGCCGGCCGCTGCCGCGGCACGCTCGCTTCGCTCGCTCTGCTTGCGCGCTGTAGGGTCGCAGTTCTACCTAAAACTCCTCCTCGCTTCGCTCGTCGTCGTACCTAACGGCGACCTGCCTTGAGGTAGAATATAATATTATGTCACCGATCATCCGTTAAAATATAGTTCTATATTTTAATCATAATACTAACTGTGTGTTATAACAAGTGAAATTATTCCTAATGATCGTTATAAATAACGTCATTATGATTTAATTATTATTCTGTAATTTAATTATTATAACGAATAATATTATGGATTTTGTTTCTATACATTATGTTTATTATGAGTTTTAAAAGTAGTTAAATGTAATTATGCAAAATATGTGTATTAAAATTTAACGGAACCCCACCATAACATGTACTGACCACCGTTTGCCCGTGATCACCGACCCCACAACCCTTACTTGCGCGATGATCCGTGGCAGCGTAAGTATTGCTTCACGTCAAGTACCTACTCTGGATCAGTTATCAGCGCATTTAAGGCCTCCACCCACCGAACGCGTGTCGTGCGCGGCGCGTGTGCTGCGCGGGCCCGCGGCGCTGAAGTTACAACTCGGCAGCGCGGCCGCGTGTCGTGCGCGTCGCGTGGGAAGCGCGGGCCCGCGCGGGCCCCCGCTGCTGCCGCGCTGCTGAGTGTAATAGAGATAGTGAGATACATATTAAGTGTGTTGGTAGTGAAAGAGATATGACGCGCGGGCCCGCGCGGGCCCGCCGCGTCATCGGCGCAGCAGCAGCGCAGCAGCAGCGCGGGCCCTCTCTCACTACCAACACATTTAATATGTATCTCACTATCTCTATCACACTCAGCAGCGCGGCAGCAGCTGCACACGCGTTGCTAACGCGTCGCTGACGCGGCGGGCCCGCTCGGGCCCGCGCGTGCCCGCTGCGTACCCCCGCGTACCCCCGCGTTGCTATGCGCCGCCCTCTTGCGGTGTGAATATACGCCCGCGGGCCCGCGCACCACACGCACGACACGCGTTCGGTGGGTGGAGGCCTTGACTTGTTAATACGTATAGACTGGCTATCTAGAACATTTTCCTTGACGTCTTCGACGCCATTTTCGAATATCAGTATCACACACGCCAAGGCTGACTCGCATCAATGCGGGTAAAAATTCATGATTGATTTTTACTCCAATAAAAATATGCCTAGTGACGAAAATCCCATTCAGATATCTCAAATAATTACGAAGCTATAACCGCTAGTTATATTTTTGTGCCTTGATGAATTTTTTTGTGTTTTTTGTGCCACGAATAAATGTTTTTTCTTTCTTTCTTTCCTTTTCTTTCTTTATAATATTGCTTGTTAGAGAGAGAAAACGCTCTCAGATCGTGAATGAAGGTGCGTCTTGAGGAAAAGGAAGAGAATATACCTACTCCCTCTCAAAACTTTGGATTTTTTCGGGAAAATTCAACATTATTGGTTATTTTATTTGGTGTCTACACCAGCCGCTCGTGACTGTCTAGTCTCTACCCAATACCCTTAGAGCGGTTACACACGGTGACTTTGTTCACTGTTGTTTCGTGAAACGCGCGTATGCATCACGCGACACTAGCCATAGATCACCTGTCAGATACTGTAAGTACCTATCGCATTTGTAGCTCTGCAAATAGACCGGGTAGTGACCCTGCTTACGAAGCAAGAGGTCCGGGGTTCGAATCCTGGTAAGGGAAGTTATTTGTGTGATGACTGATGAGCATGGTTCCCGAGTCCCAGATGTTTTCTATGTATTTAAGTATTTATTTATCTATATAAGTATGTTTATGGTACCCATAGTACAAGCTTTGCTTAGTCTGGGACTGGGTCGATTTGTGTAAGATTTCCCCCTAATACCTATTTATTTATAATATTTATTTATGTAGTCACCGTGTAACCACTCTTTAACGCGCGTTGAACCATGATATCTATTCATTTGACCTGTAAGACCTGGGGACCGATTTTTGACTTTCGAGCGCTCGAAATCAAAAGCGAGCGGTAGGAAATATTCGCACACGAATATTTGTCACTATTATTTTCGCAAAAACCTGCGTTTCGTTGTATATAAACAGTAGATAATTACCGGTTTTTTATATTTTAATTTTCAGCATACATAGGTACATAATAGAGAATAGTACTTTATTGGAAGTTGTTAGTAAATTGATTCATTTTTAATATATTATGCGTTTCATAACAGAAAAAAATCAAAAGTAAGTAGTGAGTAATTGTAAACGAAACGCTTATTTTCCCGCCAATAGACTAACGATCTTGGTTTTCAACCACAAAATTCGGCAAGAAATTAAATATAATCGTACACCAGCCAATCACTTAGCATCGAATCAATATATTTTATTGAATATATCTATCTTTTAAATTAATAGTCAATCCAAAATTAAATAGGTACAACTAAAGTGTCAAAATTTTCTACCGATAGAATTGAATACGAGTGGTCAATACCACTCGTTTTTAAATTTTCTATCGCTCGTATTTCAAAAATAGCATTCATCATCATCATTTTTGACCGTTTTCGAGTGAAAGAGTCGAGCGCTCGAAAGTCAAAAATCGGTCCCCTGACGTCGGGCGGGTTGCACACCAAACTGTCTGTAAAAATGTAGACGGACGTTAAAATCTGAATGTATGGATAATTGGACAAGTTTATGTGCTGATCAATGATAGCTGCGGGCGCCATATTTAACTTTGATGCAGACTTTGTAAATTTTGTGGCATTTTCGGTGCAGCAAGCTTGTAAAAACGGAGTAGGATCAATAAAAAAAAATAAGGATAATATTAACTTTATTGGCGCTAATTAAGCATTACGCTTCAAATTGTTTATACCAATTCCGTTAAAAACACTATAATGCATTAATTAATAAACGGGATTATAATTTAAACGCATTTTAGTTCGTTATGAATTTTATTTCGACAGTATTTTTATTTTTTCGTTTAAAACAATTTGAAACTCATTAAAAAACGTCACATCGATCACTTACAAAAGTAAGCGTTTTGTCTATGAGAATTAAAAAAAATAAAACGAGGGAAAACTTTAAGCACAATACAAACGGGCGCAATTTGTCACACCAACTTGCAATAGTTGGAAAGAGACAGCCATACATTAACCGGTCTAACTAAAGCAAGTTGTTGTAACAAATTGTTAGGCCTGTTTATAGTAATTTGTCTTAGTCAAAATACATGATTAAAAGGTAAAAATTAAAAAGTATACGGTAATTGAATTTCATGCACTTTCATGGCCGCGAAAACTGTACAGTAATAAAATTTTACTTTTTAAATTTGCGCTCCTCAGTAACGAGGAACTTGACGTACTACTTTTGCTACAGTAAGGCGCACATTTCCCAGCATAGTGGAGAAAAAAATATTATGGGTTTCATGAAACCATTTATCAACTCAGTGATTCGTTTGCGAGATATTGGGCTTTTAAAGGCCTAATTTTTGTACGAGTCATGTTCCCCTTTCCCCCTGTCGGCTACATGGCTCCTACTGGCAGTAGTACATATAATGAATTTAAAAAGAAAACTATCATGGCTAAGTAGGCATAACTAGTTACCGAATAATAGTCGAGCAAAAAACGTACTTAGAAATGCCAACTATCGTACAAATTCGGGCGACGCAACCACACTATTTAGATGTAAGACAGCAGATAACTACGGAACACTACACCGCGTGGCCCGACACGCACTCGGCCGATTTTTATACAAACCCTTTTTAACGTGAATGCTAATTTAGTTGCGATGAAAACTGACCACTCCCAACAAAAACTGGAACTCGTGACGTTTTTATTACGGAGAATTGCTTAAAATAGTTTCACATTTGCATGTCATCTGCATTCTAATCCATTCAAGGTTTATGTCGGTACATATATCCGTAACGGGTATTGTTTACATAGCGTAATAATGCTTTTACGAACTACTCTACTGTTGGCGTATCGTAAATTTGCAAACAAAACAGCTGGGCGGTGATTGCGTTAGACTGTTTCAGCAGAGCTAAGCTAAACTCTGTTAAGGCTTTCTTATTCGAGTAAAGCTACGAGTACATACGCGACACATAATATCCGCTAGGCGGCGCAACGTTATCGTAATTCTCCCTAGTAACGCACACCACTACATTTCACGCACACTATCTCACTTTACTGTGAAAGGTCACTGCCCTACGATTAATAATTTTTTTGGTGACATTAAGAATTTAAACCAGTCACCAACCTCCTTAGAGAAAACTGAAATTACATTAGGTACGAAATTAGTTGCGTGACACTAATTTTACTAATGATCGCGCTGGGCGCGAAATTGATTTGCATTCACGAAATTAATGCATGCATTACGAAAATTACACGTGAAACTGTTGGTAAAACTAATGTCACGAAATTTAATTTCACGCCACTAATTTCGTAATGTAATTCCGGCTTTAACATAAGCCGATCAGTGAAACTACGAAACCGTATGATTTTAATGCAGTTTACCGTAGCTCTGAGAAGTGATCACGTAAATTTTAGAACGCAAATTAGGACAATTCCACTATCTCCCATATAAAAAGTGACATTTAGATCTACCTCACACAATCATTACTCATAGAGTACATCTGAATGTCTGTCTAATTAGACCAGCTAGACAGTACTGGCTTACCACGAGGCAGGCAGCAACCCATCTCACCCCAATTACGAGGGACTACGGGGTGAGGTGGGATTTCCTGTTTATCGTCAAAGTTATAAAATGGAACTACCCGAAATAAAATAAAAACTAAAATACAAACGTCCGGAACACTTATTATACCTATACGCTACACCATTCAGTTTGCATATGTAAAAATACAAATACAAAATAATTTATTGATAAGACAATTTGTACAGTCGGTCAATGAAAATGTTGAGCATACATAGAACCATGTTATTTTGAAATTGTAACTTTGCTTCAGGTCATTTCGTTGATTGTCAAACATGACGTTCAATGTAACAAAGAACTAAGGTGCGCAACATTTTCATTGGCTGACTGTACATCAGATTTACTATAGACTGATGTACATTATGTCCTATCAATAAATGTAAAAATAAAATGTTATCGAGGTTTGAATGTCAGTTTTGAAATGAAATGAAATGAAATGATCGTCTGTTTAGTCCCGCCCCCACATTGAATTGGGCTATACACATGTATACAGAAAAGTACAGTTGGCAATAAAAGCTTGTACCAAAACTTATTTTTTTGACAAAAACCTATTAACGTTAACCGTTCTGTAATTTTCATCATCATCATCATCATCATCATCATCATCATCATATCAGCCTCCCGCGACCTTTACCAGGTCATCAGTCCACCTTGTGGGGGGCCTACCCACGCTGCGCCTTCCGGTACGTGGTCGCCACTCTGTAATTTTAAGTGAATGCAACCTGCCCTTAATCACCTACAATGTGTATTTACAAGAGATTTTTGCACGCAGAACGACCAGGGATATTCGATAGAAACGCCGAAATTATCGCGGAGGACATCGACCACGGAGACAACGATGGCGGCTGCAACACGCCGTGTTCAAAACAGGATTTCTCGTGCCAGGTACGTGTGGTCATCAATAATCATCATATATACATTATAATTACGCCCATTTACCGTAACCGTAAACTTACATACACCCTGAAAACATTACACTCCTTTTTAGGCAGTCATGTAAAAATATACGTCGGTACCAGCAGAACAAACCAAACTATTATATATATATACGAGGGCTGCCTTTTAAGTTCTGTCGTTTGCAAACCTCCCGTGATTGCATAAAAAAGAACTAGTGTCACATTAAAATATTTGAATTTAGAATTCGAAAACAAAAGAATGACTCGAAATCGGCCCAACCGTTATAGTACAGCGTTCGTTCAAAGTTGACAAGTCAGTTGTGAAAATGGAAATTTCGAAGGAAAATTTACGTGCGATAATATTTTACAACTTCAAAAGGGGCTTAACGCGACTTCAGTGCTTCGAAGAGTTGACTACGGTTTTCAATTTTAAAGCACCATGCCTTCGGACTGTGGAACGCTGGTATTTAGAATTTCAACGTGGTTGCTCTAGTCTTGGTGATAGACATCGTGAAGGTCGACCAAAAACAGCCGTAACCCAGGAGAACATTGATGCTGTACGGCAACTGATCATCGAAGATCGCCATGCGACATACCGTGAGATAGAAGCTTCCTTAAGTATTTCAGGGACCAGTGTTCACAGTATTTTGCATGATCACTTAGGCGTAAAAAAGTTGATCTCACGCTGGATACCACATTTACTCAGTGAAGACCAAAAAACGGCTCGCGTTCGATGGTGTCGCAAAACTCTGCGGCAATTCAACCGAGGAAACTCAAAACATGTTTACGACATTATCAGTGGTGACGAATCTTGGATATATGCCTACGATCCCGATTCTAAACAGCAGTCGACTGTTTGGGTGTTCCAAGATGAGCCAAAACCGACCAAAGTAATACGCTCACGGAGCACTTCGAAAAAAATGGTCGCCACGTTTGTGGCGAAAAGTGGCCACGTTGCCACCATCGTGCTCGAGGATCGTAAAACGGTTAATGCTGACTGGTATACTACTGTCTGTTTACCAGAAGTCATCGGCGAGTTTCGAAAAAATAACCCAAGACGTCGTATAAGACTGCACCACGATAATGCGAGCTCGCACACCGCCCGGCAAACTATTGCGTTTTTAAAAGAGCAAAACGGCGAAATTCTGGAACACCCGCCGTACAGTCCAGAATTAAGCCCTAACGATTTTTTTACTTTTCCAAAAATCAAGCAACGACTTCGTGGTCAACGGTACCAGACGCCTGAAGAAGCGGTTGAGGCATACAAAACGGCCATTTTGGAGACCCCGACTTCGGACTGGAATAAGTGTTTCGAAAACTGGTTCGATCGAATGAAAAAGTGTATTACATATCACGGTGATTACTTTGAAAAACACTTAAATTGTCTTTAGTTTTTCCAAACGACACAACTTAAAAGGCAGCCCTCGTATACATATATATTGCAAAACTTACAAAACTGCAATATGTATATAAAATAGTTTTTTTTTCTTTTATTCCTTAAAAAAAGTTTTCTTTCTTTGAATAAACGATCCATGTTTATGCAGATATTAAAGTCGTAATTTTACAAATTGCGTTTTATATACTTTGGAAATGACTAACTACCTAATTGGGTACTTTGTGAAGGCAGGTAGTGAAAAACTGTAAAGAAAATCTAGGAATATTTTCCTTTATTTTTCTATGTTAAGCCGTAAGTTACATAAGTATATATATACGCTGAGAGTATCAACCGGGTATATCAAATAACAGTTTCAAGGAGTTCAAGAAACTGCTACCCGACTACGGAAAACGTTTTTTTAGCTGCTAGTCGGACAATAAGTATATCTGCACTTTAGTATGTAACAAAATATATCTACGTTTCTAGAACAATTATAATTCTATGCTATTCCGCTCTGTAGCGGAACAGCACTATATTACTATATTACTATATATAATTTTAACAGATGAATTAATTCATATAATTGCATTTTACTGAGCCTTCTACATGCTGCTATGGTCTTATTGTAATAGAACGATAATTTACTTTAAAAACAAAGTTTTAACCGACTTCAATTTAGTACTCCGCCAAGCCACGAGAACATTTCCACATTTATTTTCCAATTTACCACATGAACTGATTTCCGAGAGCAAATGCGTTGATTATTAGAAAAAAAAAACCCAATCGCTGTATGTGACCCGATAATATTTGAGGACTTTCGACAATTCCACAAGGATCACCTATGGCACTTCATTAGTTGCTATTTCAACGGAATCTTATCAGAATCTGTGACGTACTTTTGTACATAATTGTGTCTTCATCATCAATTCCACTCCACCAAATTTATGATTTCCGGGTGTAACTATTATAACTCGTGTATTTACACACACGAGTTATAATAGAAAATACCAAAATCACTACACGCGTGCCTAATATAGTTGAGGAGTTCCCTCAATACCTCATAGATCCCATCATCCAACCTTTAATAATATTTATGTTTATCTTAATCACAAGTAATTATTTCAAATTTTTCGCTTGGATAACTTTGGAGTTAAGGGGGAATGTTATTTTATTTTACATTTTCCTTCATAGATCAAAATTTTACCAATGTAGAAAAAAATACTATTTCAAAAAGTGCAACTCAAGCCCTTTCATATGATACCCCACTTGACCTAATAGTTGAATATATTTATTTTCTCCCCTCCTCAAAAAAACAAAATAAAAGAAAAAATACGCTAGATACAGAAAAAGTGATACTTTTCCAGTAATATTTATGTTTATCTTAATCACAAGTAATAATTTCAAATTTTTCGCTTGGTTAACTTCGGAGATAAGGGGATTCATAAGGGCCTTCATACATCGAAGTTTTAACAATGTAGAAAAAAAAACTGTTTCAAAAAGTGCAACTCGAGCCCTTTCATATGATACCCCACTTGACCTAATAGTTGATTTTTTTTTTTGCCCTAATTCGTAATTTTTCATAGAAGATTAAAATGTATATTTAAATAAAATTTCTCACTTTCCATGCACGTGGATAACTCACATTGAAAACCATTCCAAATTTCAAATTGATAACTTTGTAACAGACATACAGACAGACGGATGGAGTCGCAGCATAAGGTTCCTTTTTTACCTTGTTTGGTACGAAACCCTAAAAAAGTATTCAGTACTACAAAAATAAATGACCCACCCGAGTTAATGCAAGAGTTGCAAAGTTATATTTAGCTTATGACTTTATTTATGGAGCAAGGGCAGTGCATTCAATCGATATTGAATGTATTGTGTGATGTCCGTATCGGAGATGAAATATACGCGCCACATGTCTATTTTTACTCGACTACCCCTGAAAGAGTTTTTCGAGCGTATGTGATATGTATTAAAGTGGTCAAGAACAATTATATTTCACTGGCTACAGTCCAACCAAACGGCTTGATAGATGTTGACATATTATGATCATACCATATCATTTATTGCGTCCATAGTTGTACAGGTTTTATATAATAGTCATTCGTTTCATATGGGCCGGATAGGGTGTAGTAATTTTTATTTTTATTATGAGGTATCGTTGGATTCCTCTTGATCGTGAGAATGGCATAGGCTATAATATTTTCTAAAGGCCTTTTTTGCGTTCAGTTAATGCCTTGACTTGACGCACCGTCCACCAGGGAAACCGGACAGCTAACTGGGACTCCCGGGCGGAAGGCCAAGACTAGGCAGTCTGGGTCTTGGTATGACTATGTTGGTTGACAGTCGATTGTCCTACCATGTCGCTTCCAGGGAGCATTAAAGTTTCGCTTGACTGATTCTACTTTGACTACGACTGACCCGCTTTATGCAAGCTGGCAGTAGTGTAAAAATGCCCTTGTGGCCGACTTGTAGAACTAAGTTTAGTTATTCATTTATATTTTAAAAGTTACTCAGCTTATTAACTTTTACATAGTTCCAAAATTATCAACACATAACTGTTTTAAAACATAACTATGATGATGATGAACTATTTGATGCTTTGCATCTAGATACATATGAACAGCGATAACCTATTTGTGGGTTAACCAGATCTCCTGCGCCTGCATCTCAATGGAGAAGCGTTGTGACGGCGTCTCAGACTGCGCGGAGGCGGAGGATGAAGCAGGCTGCACGCGCTCTTGCGATGAGCACGAGAACCGCACGCTCTGCCACAGCACCAACGTCTGCATCGCCCTCGAGTGGCTCTGCGATGGCGATAACGACTGCGGTGACTTCTCCGATGAGACTCATTGTGGTAAGTGTTGCGTCAAGTCTTCCGTCACTGCACCAACGTCTGCATCGCCCTCGAGTGGCTCTGCGATGGCGATAACGACTGCGGTGACTTCTCCGATGAGACTCATTGTGGTAAGTGTTGCGTCAAGTCTTCCGTCACTGCACCAACGTCTGCATCGCCCTCGAGTGGCTCTGCGATGGCGATAACGACTGCGGTCACTTCTCCGATGAGACTCATTGTGGTAAGTGTTGCGTCAAGTCTTCCGTCACTGCACCAACGTCTGCATCGCCCTCGAGTGGCTCTGCGATGGCGATAACGACTGCGGTGACTTCTCCGATGAGACTCATTGTGGTAAGTGTTGTGTCAAGTCTTCCGTCACTGCACCAACGTCTGCATCGCCCTCGAGTGGCTCTGCGATGGCGATAACGACTGCGGTGACTTCTCCGATGAGACTCATTGTGGTAAGTGTTGCGTCAAGTCTTCCGTCACTGCACCAACGTCTGCATCGCCCTCGAGTGGCTCTGCGATGGCGATAACGACTGCGGTCACTTCTCCGATGAGACTCATTGTGGTAAGTGTTGCGTCAAGTCTTCCGTCACTGCACCAACGTCTGCATCGCCCTCGAGTGGCTCTGCGATGGCGATAACGACTGCGGTGACTTCTCCGATGAGACTCATTGTGGTAAGTGTTGCGTCAAGTCTTCCGTCACTGCACCAACGTCTGCATCGCCCTCGAGTGGCTCTGCGATGGCGATAACGACTGCGGTGACTTCTCCGATGAGACTCATTGTGGTAAGTGTTGCGTCAAGTCTTCCGTCACTGCACCAACGTCTGCATCGCCCTCGAGTGGCTCTGCGATGGCGATAACGACTGCGGTGACTTCTCCGATGAGACTCATTGTGGTAAGTGTTGCGTCAAGTCTTCCGTCACTGCACCAACGTCTGCATCGCCCTCGAGTGGCTCTGCGATGGCGATAACGACTGCGGTGACTTCTCCGATGAGACTCATTGTGGTAAGTGTTGCGTCAAGTCTTCCGTCACTGCACCAACGTCTGCATCGCCCTCGAGTGGCTCTGCGATGGCGATAACGACTGCGGTGACTTCTCCGATGAGACTCATTGTGGTAAGTGTTGCGTCAAGTCTTCCGTCACTGCACCAACGTCTGCATCGCCCTCGAGTGGCTCTGCGATGGCGATAACGACTGCGGTGACTTCTCCGATGAGACTCATTGTGGTAAGTGTTGCGTCAAGTCTTCCGTCACTGCACCAACGTCTGCATCGCCCTCGAGTGGCTCTGCGATGGCGATAACGACTGCGGTGACTTCTCCGATGAGACTCATTGTGGTAAGTGTTGCGTCAAGTCTTCCGTCACTGCACCAACGTCTGCATCGCCCTCGAGTGGCTCTGCGATGGCGATAACGACTGCGGTGACTTCTCCGATGAGACTCATTGTGGTAAGTGTTGCGTCAAGTCTTCCGTCACTGCACCAACGTCTGCATCGCCCTCGAGTGGCTCTGCGATGGCGATAACGACTGCGGTCACTTCTCCGATGAGACTCATTGTGGTAAGTGTTGCGTCAAGTCTTCCGTCACTGCACCAACGTCTGCATCGCCCTCGAGTGGCTCTGCGATGGCGATAACGACTGCGGTGACTTCTCCGATGAGACTCATTGTGGTAAGTGTTGTGTCAAGTCTTCCGTCACTGCACCAACGTCTGCATCGCCCTCGAGTGGCTCTGCGATGGCGATAACGACTGCGGTGACTTCTCCGATGAGACTCATTGTGGTAAGTGTTGCGTCAAGTCTTCCGTCACTGCACCAACGTCTGCATCGCCCTCGAGTGGCTCTGCGATGGCGATAACGACTGCGGTCACTTCTCCGATGAGACTCATTGTGGTAAGTGTTGCGTCAAGTCTTCCGTCACTGCACCAACGTCTGCATCGCCCTCGAGTGGCTCTGCGATGGCGATAACGACTGCGGTGACTTCTCCGATGAGACTCATTGTGGTAAGTGTTGCGTCAAGTCTTCCGTCACTGCACCAACGTCTGCATCGCCCTCGAGTGGCTCTGCGATGGCGATAACGACTGCGGTGACTTCTCCGATGAGACTCATTGTGGTAAGTGTTGCGTCAAGTCTTCCGTCACTGCACCAACGTCTGCATCGCCCTCGAGTGGCTCTGCGATGGCGATAACGACTGCGGTGACTTCTCCGATGAGACTCATTGTGGTAAGTGTTGCGTCAAGTCTTCCGTCACTGCACCAACGTCTGCATCGCCCTCGAGTGGCTCTGCGATGGCGATAACGACTGCGGTGACTTCTCCGATGAGACTCATTGTGGTAAGTGTTGCGTCAAGTCTTCCGTCACTGCACCAACGTCTGCATCGCCCTCGAGTGGCTCTGCGATGGCGATAACGACTGCGGTGACTTCTCCGATGAGACTCATTGTGGTAAGTGTTGCGTCAAGTCTTCCGTCACTGCACCAACGTCTGCATCGCCCTCGAGTGGCTCTGCGATGGCGATAACGACTGCGGTGACTTCTCCGATGAGACTCATTGTGGTAAGTGTTGCGTCAAGTCTTCCGTCACTGCACCAACGTCTGCATCGCCCTCGAGTGGCTCTGCGATGGCGATAACGACTGCGGTGACTTCTCCGATGAGACTCATTGTGGTAAGTGTTGCGTCAAGTCTTCCGTCACTGCACCAACGTCTGCATCGCCCTCGAGTGGCTCTGCGATGGCGATAACGACTGCGGTGACTTCTCCGATGAGACTCATTGTGGTAAGTGTTGCGTCAAGTCTTCCGTCACTGCACCAACGTCTGCATCGCCCTCGAGTGGCTCTGCGATGGCGATAACGACTGCGGTGACTTCTCCGATGAGACTCATTGTGGTAAGTGTTGCGTCAAGTCTTCCGTCACTGCACCAACGTCTGCATCGCCCTCGAGTGGCTCTGCGATGGCGATAACGACTGCGGTGACTTCTCCGATGAGACTCATTGTGGTAAGTGTTGCGTCAAGTCTTCCGTCACTGCACCAACGTCTGCATCGCCCTCGAGTGGCTCTGCGATGGCGATAACGACTGCGGTGACTTCTCCGATGAGACTCATTGTGGTAAGTGTTGCGTCAAGTCTTCCGTCACTGCACCAACGTCTGCATCGCCCTCGAGTGGCTCTGCGATGGCGATAACGACTGCGGTGACTTCTCCGATGAGACTCATTGTGGTAAGTGTTGTGTCAAGTCTTCCGTCACTGCACCAACGTCTGCATCGCCCTCGAGTGGCTCTGCGATGGCGATAACGACTGCGGTGACTTCTCCGATGAGACTCATTGTGGTAAGTGTTGCGTCAAGTCTTCCGTCACTGCACCAACGTCTGCATCGCCCTCGAGTGGCTCTGCGATGGCGATAACGACTGCGGTCACTTCTCCGATGAGACTCATTGTGGTAAGTGTTGCGTCAAGTCTTCCGTCACTGCACCAACGTCTGCATCGCCCTCGAGTGGCTCTGCGATGGCGATAACGACTGCGGTGACTTCTCCGATGAGACTCATTGTGGTAAGTGTTGCGTCAAGTCTTCCGTCACTGCACCAACGTCTGCATCGCCCTCGAGTGGCTCTGCGATGGCGATAACGACTGCGGTGACTTCTCCGATGAGACTCATTGTGGTAAGTGTTGCGTCAAGTCTTCCGTCACTGCACCAACGTCTGCATCGCCCTCGAGTGGCTCTGCGATGGCGATAACGACTGCGGTGACTTCTCCGATGAGACTCATTGTGGTAAGTGTTGTGTCAAGTCTTCCGTCACTGCACCAACGTCTGCATCGCCCTCGAGTGGCTCTGCGATGGCGATAACGACTGCGGTGACTTCTCCGATGAGACTCATTGTGGTAAGTGTTGCGTCAAGTCTTCCGTCACTGCACCAACGTCTGCATCGCCCTCGAGTGGCTCTGCGATGGCGATAACGACTGCGGTCACTTCTCCGATGAGACTCATTGTGGTAAGTGTTGCGTCAAGTCTTCCGTCACTGCACCAACGTCTGCATCGCCCTCGAGTGGCTCTGCGATGGCGATAACGACTGCGGTGACTTCTCCGATGAGACTCATTGTGGTAAGTGTTGCGTCAAGTCTTCCGTCACTGCACCAACGTCTGCATCGCCCTCGAGTGGCTCTGCGATGGCGATAACGACTGCGGTGACTTCTCCGATGAGACTCATTGTGGTAAGTGTTGCGTCAAGTCTTCCGTCACTGCACCAACGTCTGCATCGCCCTCGAGTGGCTCTGCGATGGCGATAACGACTGCGGTGACTTCTCCGATGAGACTCATTGTGGTAAGTGTTGCGTCAAGTCTTCCGTCACTGCACCAACGTCTGCATCGCCCTCGAGTGGCTCTGCGATGGCGATAACGACTGCGGTGACTTCTCCGATGAGACTCATTGTGGTAAGTGTTGCGTCAAGTCTTCCGTCACTGCACCAACGTCTGCATCGCCCTCGAGTGGCTCTGCGATGGCGATAACGACTGCGGTGACTTCTCCGATGAGACTCATTGTGGTAAGTGTTGCGTCAAGTCTTCCGTCACTGCACCAACGTCTGCATCGCCCTCGAGTGGCTCTGCGATGGCGATAACGACTGCGGTGACTTCTCCGATGAGACTCATTGTGGTAAGTGTTGCGTCAAGTCTTCCGTCACTGCACCAACGTCTGCATCGCCCTCGAGTGGCTCTGCGATGGCGATAACGACTGCGGTGACTTCTCCGATGAGACTCATTGTGGTAAGTGTTGCGTCAAGTCTTCCGTCACTGCACCAACGTCTGCATCGCCCTCGAGTGGCTCTGCGATGGCGATAACGACTGCGGTGACTTCTCCGATGAGACTCATTGTGGTAAGTGTTGCGTCAAGTCTTCCGTCACTGCACCAACGTCTGCATCGCCCTCGAGTGGCTCTGCGATGGCGATAACGACTGCGGTGACTTCTCCGATGAGACTCATTGTGGTAAGTGTTGCGTCAAGTCTTCCGTCACTGCACCAACGTCTGCATCGCCCTCGAGTGGCTCTGCGATGGCGATAACGACTGCGGTGACTTCTCCGATGAGACTCATTGTGGTAAGTGTTGCGTCAAGTCTTCCGTCACTGCACCAACGTCTGCATCGCCCTCGAGTGGCTCTGCGATGGCGATAACGACTGCGGTGACTTCTCCGATGAGACTCATTGTGGTAAGTGTTGCGTCAAGTCTTCCGTCACTGCACCAACGTCTGCATCGCCCTCGAGTGGCTCTGCGATGGCGATAACGACTGCGGTGACTTCTCCGATGAGACTCATTGTGGTAAGTGTTGCGTTAAGTCTTCCGTCACTGCACCAACGTCTGCATCGCCCTCGAGTGGCTCTGCGATGGCGATAACGACTGCGGTGACTTCTCCGATGAGACTCATTGTGGTAAGTGTTGCGTTAAGTCTTCCGTCACTGCACCAACGTCTGCATCGCCCTCGAGTGGCTCTGCGATGGCGATAACGACTGCGGTGACTTCTCCGATGAGACTCATTGTGGTAAGTGTTGCGTCAAGTCTTCCGTCACTGCACCAACGTCTGCATCGCCCTCGAGTGGCTCTGCGATGGCGATAACGACTGCGGTGACTTCTCCGATGAGACTCATTGTGGTAAGTGTTGCGTCAAGTCTTCCGTCACTGCACCAACGTCTGCATCGCCCTCGAGTGGCTCTGCGATGGCGATAACGACTGCGGTGACTTCTCCGATGAGACTCATTGTGGTAAGTGTTGCGTCAAGTCTTCCGTCACTGCACCAACGTCTGCATCGCCCTCGAGTGGCTCTGCGATGGCGATAACGACTGCGGTGACTTCTCCGATGAGACTCATTGTGGTAAGTGTTGCGTCAAGTCTTCCGTCACTGCACCAACGTCTGCATCGCCCTCGAGTGGCTCTGCGATGGCGATAACGACTGCGGTGACTTCTCCGATGAGACTCATTGTGGTAAGTGTTGCGTCAAGTCTTCCGTCACTGCACCAACGTCTGCATCGCCCTCGAGTGGCTCTGCGATGGCGATAACGACTGCGGATATTTCTCTGATGAGACGCACTGTAGTAATTGTTCCCTGACGCTAGTTCTGACCAGGACGTACAGTTTTCCGTCACAGCACTAACGTCTGCTTCGTCCTGGAGTGGCTTCGGGATAGCGATACCGACTGCGGACCTTTCTCTAATGAGACGCACTGTGTTAAGTTTTCCCTGACGCTAGTTCTGACCTGGAAGTCCTCTGCCACTGCACGCAGTCGAGTGACGACTACGAAAAAAACAAGCTCAGGCATTCTTATGCCTAACCAGACTTACCACAGGGCAGATGCACTGTGGTAAGTCTGATTATGATAGCTGTCATTGAATTTTTTAGGACATCGTCCACCTCATAAATACATAGAATAGATCGGCGGGAGTAAAAAATATCATTCTGATATCGCGTTTCTGAGGCCCAACATGTCAGGAGACACTGTCTTACAAAGTAATACTGAGTGGATTAATATTATTCGTTTAATAACGTTCCTGAAACAGGTTCCTTTACCGCCGTTTAGTAACGTAGGCGGGACTCGATTGACAATTAATATGTTTCAGGCGTCAACTGCACAGCTGATCAATTCACGTGCGGCAATGGCCTCTGCATCCTCAAGGAGTGGCTATGTGACGGCGACGACGACTGTCGCGACAACTCGGACGAGACTAACTGCACTAAGGAAAAGTAAGTACCGGCTATGACAATTATAGGTAGCTACGCTTAAAAACTGAGACGGTGCAGCTCCTTTTGCACGATGTAAAACGGTCATCGGTTTTTAAGTTAAGGATGATTCGAGAAGCGCGTGGAACGGAATGAGTAAGAAATCGAGAACTTCAAAAATTACGGACAAGAATCAACGTCGGCCGCGGTGCGAATGACACAGAATTAGCACTAAGGAAAATAACCTAAACTACCGAACTAGATTACTTAAGAAGAGCGCTTTCTTCGACGACCCAGATGGAACAACTCTAATTAGAGTGCTTAAGATATACCATGCAGGTATTTATTTAAGTTGTAATCTAGAAGTCGGATGAATTTTAATGACTAGAGAACGATGAGGTCCTGCAAACTTGGTTCAACATACAGCAGCGTGAAACAAGGCACTAAACCGTTAAAGGGATATATAAACTAGCAGACTGGCGAGGTTTACCCCACATGCGGATCAGAAATAGTTATTCAGTAGGTTGTAGGTTTCAGCAAAACATAAAACTCCAATAACTCCTACATACTCCTTTTAAATCAATTTTAAACGTACGATGCCATATAATATCCTATACTCTCAGTCTTGCACATATTTATGGTACAACATTTTATTTCAGACTGTATTTTTTGCACAGTAATCTACTACTCGTTCAGAGAGTTCTAATTACCCCAACTACAACGGGTTTATCTGGTGTACTTTGGGAGTATACGGCCACCTTCTGAGGCTCTAGTATAAGTTTTACCGAAACAAAACGTTACGACCGCGTTTGCGTTTAGCTGTCAAATCCCATACAAATTGAGGGTAAAACGCAAACGCGATCGTAACGTTTTGTTTCGGTAAAACTTATACTAGAGCCTCTGATCTACATATCAGCTCGGTGCGGCGCTGCGATAACCTTGCATTGTCTTTGAACTTACACAAGTGTGTCTTTCAGGTCAATCGGATACCGTCAAATTTCGATGGACAACTACTTTCATAGGAACTTTTTTGACATATTTACATACAAACAGTGCAACTTAATTAGAAGCTTGTAATACAATCTTTTGGTTACTTAAGGAGTGTTAAGAAACTGTACTGCCTTACCTGCGACTGTCAAGACTGAGCTTAAGTTTGAGCATGAATTGCATCTCTTGTACCTATTCAAAACAAAGTTTTCAATGAATTTCTCTAGATGCATTGCAAATGCATGGCTTGAATTTAATCACAAAGCAATCAACACAAGCAAATGCAAGCAGATGTCAAGCATGGCAGGAATTGGGGTGCAAAAAAAACAATAAAAATCAAAAATAAAAACGCCGACCGCATTTAAAACAATCGAATGCTAAATTCAATTCATTGGCTAAGTGGATTGCACTGATGGGGTCACAATTCTTAATTCAGTATAGCAGTAGAAAAGGGACATGTGGATTTTGATCAATTAAATTTCGCAGTAAGTAGTTATCGTAAAACAAATGAATGAAAAAATAGGTAGGTACATTGTTTTAACTAATAAATATGTCATTTGCATTTTTGTATTTATTATAGTAGAGATAGAGGCAGACCGAAAAGGAGATGGCAGGACGGCCTGATACGTTTTGTACAGATTGGCGAACGCTAGCACAGAACCGAGACGAGTGGCGGAAAAAAGGGGAGGCTTTTGCCCAGCAGTGGGACACAATATAGGCTAATAAAATTAAAATAAATAGTACAGCAAAGGAAATTAGTTTTTGCGTTACATTTACCGCTTCGGATTTTCGACGTGAATAGAGATGTTGACTATGTTGTTGTTCAAATCAGCAACAACCTATTTATGAAAAGAGAAAAACGCTCTGTTATATATTGAGTTTGTAAATAGGAACAATTGACGTCACGTTTTCTACGCTCAAAAAGCGTAGGTACAATGTAAAAATGTACGTATTCAATAAGGTTTACCATTGAATTGCCGACAAACATTTAATCGAATATTATTTCACAGACGACGTTTCAAGTATTTTCATTTCATCGACAAGTCATTGCGTCCAGGACTCGATACTAGGTAATTTGAACCGAGGTCTTTTAATTGGTAGATGACTTATTTCATATAATTCATGTCATGGCTTTTCATTTCGGGTTTTTTTATTTTTACATGTAATAGTATTTATTCCGCATAAACATATTTCTGATCTATATCTGAATCCCTAACGTTTTTTAACCTATTTTTGCCGTGCAGCGAATCGACGCCACCCCGCTGCGCGGGGTGTTTATTTCTGGTCTGAGGGACACAAGTAAACCCTTTTTTTTTTTGACGCTGGGGAAACCTAACCGACCTAAAACAGAGTTCGCTTATGACAAGCCATTTTTGTCCGCCCTGATATTTTTTTGTAATAAACGATTTACACCAATGATTCTTAGTTTTATTATACATACATATTATACATATTTGTATGTCACACAATTAACTACATAATTTGAATAATGTACTGTGCAGTAGGATATTGTATTAAAGTAATCGATTAAGTACGTCGAAAAAATGAATTGCAATGTTTTGTAGTTGTGCCAATGCGTTGAATAGTATTTCTACGTAGTAAGATAAATTTTAATAAATAGTACTTAGTTGAAATAAAATAACGCCAAACAATATTACTAGTACTGAAGTTTCGATGAATCGTTGTCGATGAAATAATATTCGATGAAAAGGTTGTCGACAAAATAAGGGTACACCATTCAATAATCTTCAATATAATATAAATATTAAGTTGAAACGTGATGTTTTCCAAGTATTTTCACGCGATTATTTATTGGCAAGTAGGTAGGTAATGTATAAATAATTTATTTTAACCGTCGTCAATTACAGCATGTAAAACCGCAAATGATTGATGTCAAGTTTTATCAAGTCATCTATCACACATTTTCAGTGCGTTTACCAAGTCCCAAACAGTTTGAATGTTTATATTTTATTTTGCTGTGTTCTAGCGGTATAGAGAGCAAAAGGCGGAGGGTCTATACTCGTAGATCAATACCGGCGGGACGGTGGGGCGCGCGCGCGGTTGCCACGGCAACGCGCCTACGCGCGCTCGCAGCCTCCGTCCCGTGAAGGAGAATCGCCCGATATATCCGTGTCGTGGGCGGATTCATTATAGAACAAAATCATCGACGTGATTAACATCTGATTTAATGTATATTTAATACACACTTGCGACATTCGAAATCGAATTGCGATGCAGAGAGAGGAGGAAATAAAGAGTTTTTAAAAATAGAAATTTGGTATAGGGATAGTTTGATATTCTGAGAAGGACATATGATAAATGATATCGCAGAAATCATCTTTCAAAGGTATGAATAGGGGAGTCGAGTACAGCGGGCAAAAAAATTGAACGATAAATATTTAAATGCACGGCTTTATTTAAACTTTGACGTCCTTTCATTCACGGGATTTTACAACTTCCTTTGTTGCTAAATATGAAAAGAAAAGATAATAAAGATACGTCATAAGTCATAAACTGACCTAAGTGTTTTACGTGCATATGCTTAATTGTTTTACAATCCTACTTAAAGATAACATTTAAACAATAGATGTCGGTAATGGTTGGTTTGAAAAACCTTTCGTCCTCTAAACTAGAACAAACTACGTTTTTAGCAAGGCTGTACGTAGTATCGGGAAAATTGTCGAGCGTCGCACGGCACTGGATTACCGGTTAATCCGCACTGTTGAAAATAAACTCTACGCCTGCATACGATAAATCTGCATACGAGGATACTCGTTGTGCCACGTGGAACTTAACTACATGTAATGTTATTGTATATATCGTGGACAAGTGGGGGTGCGCCCTCTGGTGAGAGACAGGTATATGTCTCCGCGCACGATGAACCCAGACTCTTCGGGAATAGCTTAAAGCCAGATTGGCCAGGTGCCAGATTCCGAAGTGCAATTTCACCCAAACGCAAAGCCTGACACTGAAACTATCGTTCGCACATAGTCGCTGCGATGGTGTTGTCATGGTCAGTGCACAAAACGCGACAACCTGAACTAGACAAAAGAGCACGTGCTATAAGGTAGAGCAGGATGGCATGTCAGGATGGTGTATCAGTTTTCTAGCTGTCAAATATCGGATTTGTTATATAGTGGACCTTCTGTAAATAAATCTCAATTATTTATTCTGTGCCTAAATATAGAACTGAGCTGTGATTGCTATTCAGTGAAAATGTACAAGAAGAGTGTTAGGTATTTGTTACAAAACTTCGTTGAGTTGAACTCTGATCTCCGACAATTTTTCGACGTCTTTATGAAACAATGAGCTATAATTTACGTAAACATTTTCCTTTCTTTATCAGGTGCAGAGACAACCAATTTATGTGCGCCACGGGCGAGTGCATACCGGCGCACTGGCGCTGCGACAAGGAGGCGGATTGCCCTGAAAACTCCGACGAAGTTGAATGTCGTGAGTGTACCATCGTAAATACTCTGTGTAGATGTAATCGTATGGAGATAGCGTATAACAGTATCGTGGGCAACGGTACTGAAATCATGGAAAAGGTACCTGAGGCCACCGGAGGCATAATTTTGAATTGATTGATACCTCATTCAGCAAACACGGTTCAGTGTCTTAAAGGCGGGAACACACGTGAATACAAACATAGACTGCTAAAATCGTATCCCTTTCTTTAGACTACGCCATAGTCGGGCTAAAACCAAAAGGCACCTTTCCTGAGGTCTATAGTTAAGGGCTTTTACGTGCTAAATTAATTTTATCGCATAATAGTACATTTCTTAACGAGGGCCGTAAGTGGAATATTGCGAACAAGAGTTTATCAGAAGATCTTTTGATGACTCGAGTTTGCAATATTCTTACGCCCGTGTTATACCTACTCAATGTTTTTCATCACATTTGCGAGGCAACAAGTACATTTTAGATGGAATTAATATAAATCGTAATAAAAACTGCAACATGTCAGTTGTCCATTTTGAATTTGGCGTGCGGCGCGTATGGCAAAGACCCTTCGGTATACAGCCACTATTGGAAAATATTTAAAAACATTTTACAGAGACACTCCATAACTACATATTAAATCAGTAAATAATTCTGTTAAAAATGTTTTAGTAGTGTTTTTAAGTTTATTATAAATGCGTTTTCAGACATCGTATTTGATAAAACACCTCTTTGCTTTGTGACACATGAGTGACAGATACAATTTAAGAAAAAAACCATTACGCCCTTGGGCGTAACATAGGTTATTGTAGCTCTGTATGTCTGCGCATTATGAAGCCCTTTACGAGCAAGTGTGATGAAATAGTTATTTACGATACACGTGCCGAAAATAGGAAATTCGCAACGAGTGGTGATAAATTAAAACACGACCGCAGGGAGTGTTTTAAATCGACACGAGTTGCGAATAACCTATTCGCACGTGTATCGTACAACGTTTTACTGTACATATGGCTCTTTAAAGTTTCGACATATGCACGAAAAGTGTACGATGTACAGTACGTACGAAATACGATGATATCCCTTATCATTACGTTGTTGCTGTATTGACCACACATTAACAGGTTTATTGATGTAAAAGGCACAATATATTGCTGTAGAATCACGCAAAGCGTCCTAGGCCCACATTTACATTAAGAGGGGGCGTATCGCCAGGGAAAAATCAGAAATCACCCGCGCGCCCCGTACCTGCCGCGCTGATGCGTCTATTGCTGCCCCGCTCCTTCTCGCATAGTATATGCCCCGACAGTCAGATGAAACATGATGAATACCTATAGATAATTATAATAAGTGGAAAGAAAGATAAAATCTGTAAGTACCTATTATATTTGAAGATATAATTTTCGCTAGTAGCTAAGTCAGTTTCGAGAGCTATAACTGAAATGACCTTCCGTTTTTTTACTAAATCACGTAAGGGTTGTAATTTAGCATAATAATGTCTCGTAAAAGGCTAAAGCAAAAAAACAGCTATAATCCAATTTAAACGTTTGTGAGACATATCTAAAATACTACTAATAAATCCACCGTTAAAAAATTAACGTAAATGTCACGGCAGGCGACATGTTTCGAACTCTTCGGGAGTTCTTCTTCAAAACAAACATCGAAAACACTAATCCTGAAGAAGAACTCCCGAAGAGTTCGAAACATGTCGCCTGTCGCGTCATTTAATACGTGAATTTATTAGTAGTATTAAAAAAAAACTGTAATTTACTATGAAAACTTCGATCATGTTTATGAAAGCCAGATTTTCAGGCCACTGTGTGGCGGCCAAATTTTTCAATTCTGACCCCGTGTCATGGTCGGCCTTATCACGCGATAAGTGACAGGATAGAGCGTCCGTCACTGGCTGACACCGTTTGATAGAACGAGACGATGCCCCTATCTTGTCACTTATCGAGTGATAAGGCCGACCATGATACGGGGTCTGATCTCGGATTCGTACTTGGAGACAATGGAGACGCTTTGGCCCTTTAGTTATCAATTTTGAACATACTCGTATTAAAGAAAAACTGCAAAATTGTGTTCACTTTTTTTAATATAAAAATGTCCAACTTCGCAGGCAATAATTCGGGTGCAGACTCGAAAATTATTATTACTCCAAAAGAAAAAAGGCAAAAAAATATGCATAGTGATGAAAATCCCATTCAGATATCTCAAAGAATTACGAAGCTACAACCGTTTTAATATTGCTTGTTAGAGAGAGAAAACGCAAACGGTGTGTGACGTCACATTACAGGATGCTGCCGGCAGGCCGCGTCGACGGCGTCGCCGACCACGATGCGCGCGGCACGTTGCCGTCTTCTGTGCCGTCACATTCTTCCAGCGTCATCGTTTCATATGAAGTTGCGTTTTGCGAAAAAGGGACAGAACACATCCCTTCTTAAAACTTTGGACACTTATGACTTCGTGATTATTTAATATTTTGCGTTGATTTTTTCTCCATTTGACAATTTTTTTTATCCTTCTTCGAGAAAATATCACATTATTTTATTTAGTGTCTACGCCCCTATTGTTGGAATCTAAAAGCGTCACCCGTGATGACTTTAAAAAAAAAATGACAATAATTACACGGTTCACCCACGTATTAAACGTCACTACGGGCGACATGTTTCGAACTCTTCGGGAGTTCTTATTCAGGATTGAGTGTTTTCGCGGCGGTGTCGCTTGAATCACGACAAGATTCAAGCAACACCGCCGCGAAAACACTCACTTTATAGAGTACAAATTACTTTAATTACCCAAGGAATACCACTACCTACATTTTGTTGCTTAAAAAACCACCGGAGCTATAACTGAAATATGGCCTTCCGTTTTTTTACTAAATCACGTAAGGGTTGTGAGCTAGCATAATAATGGCTAGTAAAAGCCTAGACATGTCTAAAATACTACTAATAAATCCACGGTTAAATTCACGCATTAAATGTCACAACAGGCGACATGTTTCGAACTTTTCGGGAGTTCTTCTTCAAAACAAACATCGAAAACACACATCCTGAAGAAGAACTCCCGAAGTGTTCAAAACATGTCGCCTGTCGTGTCGTTTAATACGTGAATTTAACCGTGAATTTATTAGTAGCATTAAAAAAAAACTATAATATATTATGAAAACTTCGATCATGTCTATGAAAGTCAGATTTTCAGGCCACTACTGTGTGGTGGCCAAATTTTTCAATTCTGATCTCGGATTCGTACTTGGGAGACAATGGAGACGCTTTGGCCCTTTAGTTATCAATTTTGAACATATTAAAGAAAAAGTGCATAATTATGTTCACTTTTTTAATATCAAAATGTCCAAGTTCGCAGGCAATAATTGTTGGAATCTGCACTCTCGATAACCCTAAAAGCGACACCCGTGATGACTTTAAAGAAAAACAATGTCAATAATGTCACTACGGGCGACATGTTCCGAACTCTTCGGAAGTTCTTCTTCAGGATGAGTGTTTTCACGGCGGTGTCGCTTGAATCACGACAAGATTCAAGCGACACCGCCGCGAAAACACTCATCCTTAAGAAGAATTCCCGAAGAGTTCGAAACATGTCGCCCGTAGTGACATTTAATACGTGAGTTGAACCGTGTAATTATTAGTACTGTTTCAACACGTCTCACGAAAGTTTAAATTCGAAAAGCAATGTCCGCCATCTTGGAATTCAAAATGGACATCATTTCTAGAATCTTCACCCTCGAGAAGCCTGTCAATGTATGTTGTTCTTAAAAAAAACGCGCATATTAATTTACAACGAATGTTTCAAAAATTTTAAATAATGCGACCACTTTTTGAAATATTTCTGACTATGAATTCATATTTAGACCTCTCAGACATCGATTTTGAACATAACCGGATTTATTCTCAACTAGCGATCCGCTCCGGCTTCGCACGGATACTATATTATACATATAAACCTTCTTCTTGAATCACTCTATCTATTAAAAAAAACCGCATCAAAATCCGTTGCGTAGTTTTAAAGATCTAAGCATACTTAGGGACAGACAGCGGGAAGCGACTTTGTTTTATACTATGTAGTGATAATGATAGTGATAATCTTTCATAAAGTAAATACACGATCGACAGAAAAATGTTCGTCTAGTTTTGCATGTACTGCACAAATTATTCTAAGAAGCCGGGTCACCCGCCGATCGCTGCGTAATCTTATAGTTGTATTTTGAACTTTAAGATCTAATGTTAAGGTCGACTTTTAAATATATTATTTCAAAATGTAGCAAAATATCTACTGGAATGTAATGATACGTTCATTCACTGGACGAATATACTGGGTCACAATATTATTGAAATAATTATGTTCATCGTGCTGTCGTGAGAGCACAGAACGTAGTCCTCTCGTCTCAGCGGAGCGATTACGACTGACTCCGCCCGCGAACAGCAACAAAAGATATACAGAACCGCACGAAACACGCGACGGGAGAAAGGGTATCGCGCTAAATAAAAAAGGCCTATACGCCAAATACGTTTCACCTCAATAAGTCTGAAAAGGGACTACATAAAAATACCCCGCTAGTACTTTCATTAGGTAATGTGAAAAGCTATTATACACTCAACTTTTACTTAATTTATATGCACGGGAACCTCACACTATTGAAATTGAGTAAAAATAAGACATGTTTTGGCGGTTCTTTTCTATCGAGGCAATTTTGGTTTTGTATGGTTTTGTTCAGACGATTCAATTGCAAATATGATGTAGTTTTGGTATGTTCTTTTTCCTGGCATTCGCTTTAGTTTGTCATAGGTAAATATTCAATCTAAGAACCCCGATTTCGCGGAGCGCCCCCTCGCGGCGACCGCAACAGTGTAATGGCGACGGTACCCAACCGCATTCGGTAACCGAGGGCTGCTACCTACGACCTACATGTGAAGACTAATGTAAAGACGACAGTCGTTGCCTGAAGTAGTTTGAAACAAGTTCGGCGACCGCATTAGGCGAACGAAGTATTTTAGTAATCGCCGCTTGAATCAAACAAATCAGTCGTTTAGATGACTAAACAGATGAGTTCAAATATTGACATGGTACCTACATGTGTCCCCCAACCAATTATCTCACTTTTTACCAACGAGCTCGCTGGGGGGCCGGGCCGGTGAACCGTTGCTTTGTTAATTTATCCGGTATCATGTTGCGAAAAAACAACATAAGGTATTGTTTTCCTCCCGATCAGGCGCTTTAATTTTAATAATTGAGACCCCGCTAGTTACTTAATGGCCTTATTGATGAAGGTGCCAACTATTGAGGCACAGTGTCGAGCACTGGCATATTTACTTTAACGTTGGTTCTTACTTATTGTTGAATAAAATTTAAACTTATTTTGGGGCAGGCTGTTTCCATGCTAACAAAACTTTTTTCCTTAACTTTTACACTGAAGTGCTATCAATGAAGTCAAACGTGATGAGACTTGTTTGTGTTAGCATTGATATGAGTAAATGATTTGTTTCACATTTAAAGGACATTTTGTTGTATTAGGATTGTGTCATTATGACGAAACTTCGTGCAATGTGCATTGCGCAACGTGAACATTGCACGTAGAATCGATGGCCGTTGGGGCGGAGAGGTTTTCGAGTGGCGACCACGTACGGGAAGGCGCAGCGTGGGTACACCCCCACGTGGGTATACAAGGGGGACTGATGACCTGGTAAAGGTCGCGGGAGTCCGCTGGATGCGGGTGGCGCAGGACCGGTCATTGTAGCACACTTTGGGGGAGGCCTATGTCCAGCAGTGGACGTCTCTCGGCTTATATGATGATGATGATGACGAAACTTTGATGTCTGACAGTCAATTGTGTGTACGGACTGAGTGCACGCTCCATGCGTGTATAAAATAAATGAAATTTATTATGTTAGATGTAGTTATTCGAAGACAATGATTTAGTTACATATTGTTGCAACAGATGGCGCTTTTCACAGTCCTACTTTGCGCTGGTAAGATTTTTCTGGTAATAGGGTTACGTATGCTAAATAATGCCTCTATAAAAACTATTATTAATAAATAAATATAACAAATAAATAAATCACTACATAGTACAAAACAAAGTCGCTTCCCGCTGTCTGTCCCTATGTAGGATGCTTAGATTTTTAAAACTACGAAAAGGATTTTAATGCAGTTTTTTTTAATAGATAGAGTGATTCAAGTGGAAGGTATATATGTATGAAATACATAGTACCCGTGTGTAGCCGGGGCGGGTCGCTAGTAATATTATAAATGCGAAAGTTTGGATGTTTAGATGTTTGTTACTCAATCACGCTTAAACGGCTTAACCGATTTGGATGAATTTTTGCACGAAGATAGTGTATAGCCTGGATTAAAATATAGGATAGTTTTTATCCCGGGTCCACGCAGACGAAGTCACGGGCGGAAGCTAGTAAATATATATAATTGTTGTTTTAGCTAGATTCCTGTAACGGCTAGGCCCACTGTTGCCTATCTTCTTTAGAAGTCTTAATTGGCTGCACTTAGGTGCTTGACCATTTGACCTCTACGCTGCCGGTAAGACTTGTAAACACTAAAATTGCAGGTTCGTGAAACCAGCCATTGAGCGATACCGAAACCGCATCAGTGGCTGTTCTTTCACGACTTCCATAAAGCTTTCTTAGATTACAAGATCGGCGACAGCACACCTAGCTTAAACTGGCTCATTTAGCAAACTATCAACTCAGTAAATGTATTAGCTATAACGTAATTATGGTCACCTAGGACCTTTTTAGACATGCGCTCCATTTACAATTAGCTCTACACACACATACGCGACTCGCCGAGTGAATGTACCGCCGGCTACCCCGACTTGTGTGAGTGCGTCACATTAGACGTTTGAACAGATTTGGTGTAGTACCTACTTACTCATCAGATTCAGATTCAGATTATTTATTTCTCAAGTCATATGACATGGTTTCAATATACAGAAAACAGAACATACACATACTGAGATCGTCAATTGTACAATAAGAATTATCATATTAATATGTATTATTATTATTTATAACGCGACACACAAATTATTCATTCAAGTATACAATTATGTCTACATTTCATTTTTAGTTGCAAGATTAAGATTCCTTTTTTGTTAACACAATTATCATAATATTAATGAACCTCCAGGTCTGTAGCATTATGTCTGTTGGTACTCTATGTGTACCCCTTATATATTTGTTTAAGCGACTGTTTGTGTTTCTAAATAAATAAATAAATTTTTTTTTATTTTTATTAATATCTACAAAACTAATATTAAAATGTCAAAGTCGTAATTAGTTTAAAGATATTTAGCATCTAGGAATTAGTTTACAGTGTATAGCGTCCTCGTAAGGAGCAGTTACTTTTCTTTACAATGTTACGGAAAGTACTGAGGACATCATCATCATCATATGAGTCGGAACTCCACTGCTAGACATAGGCCTCTCCCAAAGAGCACCATAATGACCGGTTCTGGTACCTTTTCCAGGTCATCAGTCTACCTTGCGGGGGGTCTACATACAAGGCTGTTTGCTGTACTGCTTTAAACTATGTCTCTACTGCCTATTAATCTACAGCGTTCATAGCCTAGCGGCGCCTGCGAGTTGGAAACGATAACGCAGGTTAAGCAAAGATCTCTTTGGATGGGTGACCGCCTGTTTGAGTGGTTACTATAAATGAGCCTTCCGTGCTTTAGAAGGCACGCTAAGCAGTTGATCCCGGCTGCTGTCTATTGACAGTAGTCGTTAAGCCGAGTTATGGCCGGTGGATTGATTATTGGAACCGGCCATTAGAGGCCTTCGGGCGGCTTAAAAACTTCTAACAGTCGAGTTGCCCACTCACTTGACAAAGGGGGGACAACTGTTACTCGCGTCCGCAGGAGCTACCTACCACAACCCTGCACGTGTCCCCTGGGTGGTACTAAAGAGTGGCAAACTTTAAAAGGCCAAATAATTAATGCCATACGATTAAATAAATTAATCTACGGACTGGTTTGCAGCCGTCGACCTGCTCCGCTGCGGCGAGGCGGACTTCCAGTGCGACAACAAGAAGTGCGTGCGCAAAGACTTTCAGTGCGACGGCGACAACGACTGTGGCGACTGGACCGACGAGGACTTCTGCCCGATGACGCCGGGTAGTTGCAACGCTGGCGAATTCAAGTAAGATTAAGAATAGAAGAATAAATTTACTGCCCAAACTTTAAATTAAAATACCATTATCCTCCTAGCGTTGTTGCCTGTTGTGCGCTTAAGGAGCCTGGGTCAGCTTTCGCACTTAATCCCAAGATTTGGCGTAGTCACTAGTTTTATGAAAGTGACTGCCGTCTGCCCATAGGGGAAACTAGAGCTTGTTGAGATAAGATCGGTTTCCTCACTTTAAATTAAGAGATAAGTCATCATCCTAGCGATTTTCCGGTTGTGCCCTAAAGGAGCCTGGGGTCCGTTTTGACAGCTAATTACAAGATTTGGCGTAAGCAGTAGTTTTAGGAAAGCGACTGTCATCTGACCAGCCAACACAGAGGGAAAAATAACAGTTCGACATATAATATCGTGTAATACTTAGGGGTTCTCAGTCTTTGGGAGTCAAGTACCTATTCCTTATGCCAATTCCTCTTACTTTTTCAAAAAGTATTAAGAGTACAGTCGAGTTCAAAGATATGTATGCACTTTTGCACTTTATTCCATTGTAACAAGACGAAAAATTTTAACATATCTTTGACGTCAACTGTACAGTTTGGGACAGATAATTATGACCGTCATCCATCACACAGATGCAGCGACGGCAAGTGCATCCCTGAACGCTGGCGCTGCGACACCGAGCGCGACTGCTCGGACGGCGGCGACGAGCTCAACTGCGAGCACGGCATGCGCAACTGCACCAGCGACGAGTACACCTGTGCTGACCGGCGGTGCATATTGGTAAGTCATAGAACAATGACCGCTCATCATCATCATATCAGCCGAAATACGTCCACCCTTGGGCATAGGGCTCCTCACAAAGAGTGCCACTAGGACCGGTCCTGCGCCACCCACATCAACATCTCATCATCATATGGGCCAATAAGTGTTTTTGTTGTGACGACAGTCATCGCCCTCCCAGCGGTTTTCCCGGCTGTGGCCTAAAGGAGCCCGGCGTCCGCTTTGGCACCTAATACCAAGATTTGGCGCTGGCACTTTTCCAAGAAAACGACCTGCCATCTAACCTTCCAACCCAGAGGTAAAATTACTACAAGTTGGACTCCTAACATACTCAGGAGATTCCCTACCAACAAAAACCATGTTTAGAAGGTTAAAACCCTGTAAAATCATAGTTTTAAAGACTTTTAACCATGGAAACGAGCAACAAAAATTAGTTGATTGGTCCATATATTTAAGAGGTAGTCGATGCTCTTATTGATACATATTTCAAGTTATTCTAGAGTTTCAACATGTTGGAAGGTTTGGTGAATTCCTCTTTTCTTATATCTGAACAAGAACACTACCAGATTCTTATCTCACGTCAGTGCTAGTGCCGTTGCTGACACCAAAAGTTTGCTTACCTACACGTATAGCGGCGAATCTTGATTTCTATGACAGCTGTCATCTCCGTACAATAACGTTATAATGGCGGCAATTTCTCGAACAGACGGAATAGTCACCCGCGAATTCAGCATTTTAAAAAAAGTCCCTCCTACAAGACTTGCTGCCTTGCTGCTGTATGTGGGTGGAAGGGGGACACTGCTTATTCAATATATTTGCAGTTAACCATCATGTCTGATGGTCAATCGGCTATCCGCCTCCTGCGGACCCTGTTAGTGGCTTACAACTCAGCCCTACCACCTCTATGAACCACTTGGACAAATGACGAATGAATGATCTGGCCATATGACGGCCAAATGGTACGATTTCTGTCTACGTGTCGTACTTAGCATACTTCGAGCTATATGTAGTAGCTCGATTCCCCTCACACCTCAGATGTGGTTGAAACCGCTTCAACCAACAACACGGGAGTGCAAACTCTTAGTGTTCCAGTGTTAAAGAAAGTAAACCCGCGTGGCACTACCACGCGGGTTTACGTGCTAACGAGGTTTTCCTTGGATTTTGCCCAAACTATTTACTCGATCGCTTTATCACGACCGCTTTAGCCTAGTTGGTGGTGACCCTGCCTACGAAGCAAGAGGTCCTGGGTTCGAATCCCGGTAAGGGCATTTATTTGAGTGATGACCACGAAAATTGTTCCTGAGTCATGTCATGAATTTAAGTATGTTTATGTATGTAAGATTGTCCCCTAATGTTTATTATATTTATTTATTTATTGAGTTCGTCCTATAAAAGCAACATCCTGATTTAAAAAAAATCTACCTATGGTTTAGCACTAAGGAAAAATGTATATACCTATAATGTATTTGTTATCCACTGGCCTGACTTCCACTACTACCAACGTAGAAAACCTGGCTCTGCGACGGCGTCCGTGACTGCACAAACGGCGAAGACGAAATGCACTGTCAAGTGTTCTGCGAAGAAGACCAGTACACTTGCGCGTCCCAGGACCATCTCATCAGCAACGCCTTTAGGAACTGCGTGAATAGGAAACACGTGTGCGATGGCATGAAGGATTGCCCTAAGGGTGACGATGAGGAGAAGTGCCCTGTGAAGAGGAAGTGTGGGACGCACGATAAGTGCCAGAAGCGGTGTATCACTACTCACGATGGTGTCCCGGCGTGCGCTTGCCCTCTGGGCTTCTTGTTGGCTGAGGATAAATTCAGGTGAGTGTCTGTCGAACATATTAGAATATTATTTTAATACACACCTTGTGAAATGGTGAAATTGAACCACCAGTCGTAAGAGACGTCTATGAGAATATGGTTGAAGTGTGCTCCGCCGCACAGCCTGTGCGGCGATGGGCCAACAACCTATCACTGCAATATCCTGTTTAACCAACTTTTAACCTAAATGAAATAACCAATCATGTTGAATTTTCACAAAAGAACATTATACTCGTAAATATTGTCAAATGGAGAACAAATTAAGCAGGGGACTAGTCCAAAGTTTTAAGAGGGGGTATATTCTGTCCCTTTTCTCCAAAACGCACCTTCATATGAACCGATTGTCATTCACTATGACAATCGCAGATCGAGGCGGCACGATCTGCGAGTTTTCTCTCTCTAACAAGCAAGAAACCGTTGTATCTTCGTAATTTTTTGAGATATCAATGGGATCTTCGTCACTATATTTTTTGCCTTCATTCGTTTGAAGAAATAATCAATTTTGAGTCTATATCTTATCTTTTCTTTTGTCCCGTATTGCTACAAGGAGAAATAAATGTCATGTGCTCTGCCTGCCCCTTTTGGGAATACAGGCGTATGTATGTTAAAACTAAAGTTCTGATTTTCTCTCAAGCTGCCGCGACATCGACGAATGCATGTATGAGCAGGACCCTGTCTGCTCTCAAACGTGCTCTAATACTGTGGGAAGCTTCCAATGTGGCTGCATGACTGGATACGTCCTCCGCCCTGACGGGAGGTCGTGCAAACCTACGGGAGAATCACCAACGCTGCTGTTTTCAAATCGCATTGGGATAAAACAGGTATACATTTGTTGAGTTTGTTTTACAGAGTTGAGTTTGTTTTGTTTTGAAATGAGGTTTAAGGTTTGAGGTCATTTAATCTTGCATAGAATTGTACAATTTCACTTAAGTACATGAGATAAACACATAATTAAAAACAAAAAATTGTTATGAGCACACGTAATCCATTCTATCCATATCCATACTAATATTATAAATGCGAAAGTGTATGTGTTTGTTTGTTTGTATGTTTGTACGTCTTTCACGGAAAAACGGAGCGAAGAATTGACGTGATTGTTTAAGTGGAGATAGTTGAAGGGATGGAGAGTAACATAGGATAGTTTTTATCCCCGTAATCATCCCCTGAGGGAGTGAAATGGGGAGGGTAAAAGTTTCTATAGAGCTGCGATATAAACGAGTTCCACGCGGACGGAGTCGCGGGCAGAAGCTTGTACATAATAAATACACTTCGGTAACTCGTGGCATTTAGGTAGCAATTAGAAATAAAAGTTTATTTAAATCACTCAAAACCTAACCTAACCTACTTCATCATATGTTTTAAGATCATGTAGGTAATATAATTTTATTATTTTATCTGGTTTTGAGTGATTTAAATAAACTTTTATTTCTAATAATAATAAAATTTAGAATGGTATAAATTATAGACTATGATAAACTGATCAAGCTACTGTAATACTATGGGATAGCTTAAAAATAAAATATCGGCTTTTTTTAAGGTGTGGCTCACTGGCGACAACTACATGTCTGTTGTTAAAGGACTTCATAATGCAGTAGCATTGGACTATCACTACGAAAAGAAATTAGTTTTCTGGACCGAAAACAATCTGAGAGTTATACGTGTGGCACAAATGAACAACAATAATATCACAGGTAATATTTTAAACGGAATACCGAGCCGTGCCGAACTGAGGCACAATCATATAAGCATTACATCGTAGAAGACTTCGCAGTGACTTGTTATTTTTATTACAGATGTTATAAGGTGGGGCTTGGAAACACCAGGTGGCGTGGCAGTAGATTGGATCCACGATTTGATATTTTGGACTGACTCTGGAACGAGGCGCGTTGAGGTGGCTACATTGGAAGGTCTGCAGCGAGCGGTCATAGCAGCCAACGATTTGGATAAACCTAGAGCTATAGCCGTGCACCCGGGAGACGCGTTGGTGTTCTGGACTGATTGGGGTGAGACTAGTGGAAAATGTAAAGTTTTCCAATCAGAGATGTCTGCCAACGGTGCTTGCACTCGAAGCGTTTTTTTTTTGCTTTAGTTAAAGAATAGCATAATATTTGCCTTAATCATCATATCAACTGAAAGACGTTCCACTGGTGGATATAGGAGTCAAAGAGTGCCACAATGGCCACCCGCATCCAGCCAGCAACATTTGCTATAGTCAAATTAGAATTGGTACTTAGGTGTTTGGCCTTATAGTAACTTGCATTGCTCGAATTTAACTAAGCAGTGGTCCTTCTAAATTGTACATCAAAGCACCCACCTACTTCCGGTATCCGATTGAGCTAAAATTTGGCATACTTATGTAAATTCAGTGACAATGCACCATCTATGGCACCATCGAGCTGGTCCGGTGGTGAGACGGAAGCTGGCCATAACAACTCTTGAACTACACAAGATAAAGATTCTCAACGAGTATTCGATGACTGCAAATTTATATAGGCAGAAATAAAAACTTGTATGTACCAATAATTTCATTTTTAACAGAATCTTATCATTTGTTGTCACAACTCCGATATTAACTTAAAATACTAAGTCTAATTATAAACTTCGATTAGGCAATTAAAAATCTTAAAATGATAAGATTAAGCCTTTTCGCTGGAAATGTAACAGATTGTTTCTAACAAATAAACTGTTGATTTTTTTAACTTCCCTCAATTTTGGCAGGCCCTAATCCGAAAATCGAACGAGCCGACATGGACGGTAACAATCGCAAGAGCGTGGTCGTGAGTCAGATATTCTGGCCCAACGGACTGACTATTGACTACACTGAATCCAAGATATACTGGGCCGATGCGAAACACCATGTTATAGAGAGTGCGTCCCTCGATGGAAGGAATCGACGACGGGTAGGTACTTAGCCTCACTATGGAAAAAAACGTATTATCATACCGCGATTGACATGGGGTTGGAGGTGACAGTTTTGCAAAATAATACGTCAAAGTTTATATGATCTAACAGCTATTCCAATCACAAACTCATCGCAGTTAAGTAATATATATTTATTGTTGATACTAAAGCCTGACTCAACAACAACATACATACATCTTCTACCTAGCGATATCCCGGCCTTTGCCAGGGTCCGCTTTCCTACTCGCTTTCCTCCACTTTGCACGATCCTGGGCGTCTTCTTTTGTGAGCCCGTTTTCGCTCATGTCGGCCTTCACGACATCCAGCCATCGCTTCTTAGGTCTACCGCGGGGTCGAGGGCCGTCGAGGACTAGGTCAAGGCATCTGTTCCCTACGTAGTCAGATGGCCTGCGAGAGACGTGACCGAACCAACGAAGGCGACATTCCTGGAGCTTATCCGCTACGTCACGAACTCCGAGGCTGCCACGGAGAGGAGGCCACTGAGGCTGTAACAACAACATACATACATAATTAACGAAAATATCACGAGAATCGGTTGGGAAATGCTACTAGAGAACAGCTGAACAGCTGGACAGAGAGACAGACACCGGACACTGGATATACGAACGATTATGGGGCCAAGCTGGAGCATAGAACTTCGTTCGCTTCGCTCGCCTGTACGATAACTACCGTTAAACTCACGTATTATTTATCACTAATAACGACATGTTTCAAACCTTTCGGGAGCTCTTCAGGATCAGTATTCTCGCGCTTATTTTAACCGTTAATATGAGAATAATTTTAAACACGACTCACGGAACTTAAAACAGAAGTAAATCGGTTTGAAAAAATGTCTCCTTTTATACAGATCACCAATAAAGGATTACCCCACCCGTTCGCCCTGACGATGTTCGAAGACGCTATTTACTGGACCGACTGGCACACCAAGAGCATATCCACGGTCAACAAGAAGACTGGGATGGGAATACAAACGGTACATGCTGGATTAAACGCTCCAATTGATATCCACAGGTGAGTACGAATACATCGAAATTTAAAATCACGAGGAAGCTTGTAACAATACGTAAGCATAACAACTTTGTTCAGCCAGCAAAGAGCCTTTAAATGACCTGCCTGATCCTACTTCATAGAGGGATAAAATATACGTGACACTACTAAAACTACTAGCTATGTTACGTCCGCTGGCCAAGAAGAGACGTAAAATTGTGTACTCACCACGGGCGGTTATGAAGAAAGCCTCAAATCACATATCTATTACCCTTCGCCTCGGGCGTCACATATACATTTTCTTCGTTTTAGCGCCCGAGGTGACAAAATTGTTCTTATACCAAGATAATTGTGATATATTATGTATAGCGAATATCATGGGTCGAGACCCATCATTATTCTTGTGACGTTTCCTGATTGCTCACCAATTATAGTTTTTGATCACTAAATTCTAAGTAATAGGAGACTTTTTTACGGTCCCATTCGAACAAGTTTTTGGAGAGGTACAAATGTTTGTATGGGAGCATCAACAAATAAAGAACATAAATACCCAAGAAAAAAATGAAAGACCTCGCTGGCGGCAGCCGAAATGCTTCATACTAATTGACATTACATTATGACATCACAGTTTGCTATTTGTACTAATCGTTGTATGGAAAATCAAGTAAATTGCTGTTTGGGTCACGCGTTTAGATCCATAGTTGTCATACAATTTTGTTTCTATAAAAGCGTAGGGATTCTATAGGCTTAGGCTTAACTTAAACTCGGAATCTCTCATTAATTAAAAAAATATATATATTTTTCCTAAACTAAGGTTCATATCTCTTTATGATTCTAATAATATTTTGTAGATTTATATATACCTATCCATTTAGCAACACTTCGTTATCATTTTTAACATGTGGCAACTATCCAATTTCAATGGTATTTTTACAGTTACCATCCGTTGCGACAGCTGAGAACATACATAAATCGTTGCGGTGGCAACAACGGCGGGTGCTCACACCTTTGCCTTCCTAACAGCAATGGATATTCCTGCCGTTGTCCTGTTGGCTTTAATTTGAACTCTGACGGGTAAGTAATAAAATCGAAGAGAGTCCTTTTAACACTGTCAAGAATTTCGTAGCACTACGCTAATCAATGGTTCGGTTTTCCCACTAAGTAGAGGAAAGCACCTAAGAACAGAGCGCACGCTAGACACCTTCCTGGCAGTAAACGCATTAAAAGGACAACTACAGTTATAACCAATCCCTCTTAAAATAAATGCAACACATGCTTGCATTTATTCCTATTGATAAGCATTTTCTCATTTGTTTCAGCCGAACATGCGAAGAAACTCCAGAAAAACTTCTATTGTACGCTCAAAGGAAAGATATCAGATTAAAGCAACTGTACCCTCGCAAGCAAACGGATTCCTTAGAGATGGTAACCTCTCGACTTATATCTTATGCCGGCTGTACACACTCGTCGAGACATCCCGAAACAGACCGAGAACGAGTGTGTACATGATGCTCTCACCTTGTCTCGCCCGCTCGGGTCTCGCCTTGGTACGCCTCGGTCGCGTGTCGGTTTTTGCGGCCGAGTCAAAGGGTTGTTCCGCTTTTCAAATGACGCACCGAGTCACATGGTGTGCTCTCGGCGAGAAGCTCTCGACGAGTGTTTACAGCCGGCATTACGCAAATTTTCTTTCATGAACCTTATCTCTTCATATTTATAAATGGCTTCATTATTTCCTATATACTAATTAAATACTTAAATTGTTGGCTTCGGATCAGGTGATCCCGGTGGACAACATCAAGTCGGCCATGGCTCTGGACTGGGATCACAATAGCAACTCCATATTCTGGACGGATGTTGAGAAAGATACGATCAATCGGGCTTACTTGAACGGGTCCCATCAGGTCATTGTTGTAGGATCGAACTTGAGTAAGTAACTATACGATACTGGCATTTAAAGGTCCTTCTTCTCTTATTTAAGAGCTAAGCTCTTGTCGGTTTAGCTCAAACTAGGCCCTCCATCTACCCCGATCTCTTTAAAAATGGAGTGTCAACAGGACTAACTTTCTAGGTGCTTCCAAGGAACTTAAAACACTGACATATTTATAAATATTTTGTGTTTCAGTATCACCTGCTGGCTTGGCATACGACTGGTTGACTGACAAGTTATACTGGACAGACGCTGGCACTAACAGGATCGAAGTAGCAAACGCGGATGGTAGCATGAGGACTCTGCTAGCTTGGGAAAACATTGACAAGCCTAGAGATATTGTGGTAGATCCTAGAGGTGAGAAACAGCTATGAGAAAAAAAAATACTTTATTAAAAGGCACCGCAGCCTATGGACGCTTGCAATTCCAGAAGAATCACAAGTGCGATGCCGGCCCATTATTGACTTGAGTATTCGTTGCGTTGATTGCTAGAGAGGAACGTGGGTCCCTTACTCTCTACGCAACACATCCTAGCATGCTCTGGCGACCTTACTCAACACATGCCTACCCCTTTACACCCGACTCGATACGATCGTGCAAGTTATTAGTGTTATTGAATTGTATTTTTTTGGCAATTGTCATCAAAGTAAGTTTTTTCTTTTTTTACTTGGCAAATCACGATTTCTCGGTTGTAAAAGGCTACAGGAACACGAACCCAGCATTGCTAAAGAGCAAATAGCGGTGTTATCGTGACCGCGACCTTCTGTAAGATGGACGTACTTTCCCAGTGGGGCTGCTCCGAATATGAGCGAGATGACATTCCACTGTGCCCTCCTTCTCTTGACTCTTGACATTTGATAACTGTCTGTTTATACAGGAGGGCTCATGTACTGGTCAGACTGGGGTGCACGTCCGTGTATTGAACGAGCGGACATGGACGGTGGGAACCGCACACGCATCATCTCAGGCAACATGGTCTGGCCAAACGGCTTGGCTCTGGACCTCGGTCAACAACGCATTTACTGGGCGGATGGAGGCAATCGCAGTATTGAATACGCCAATTTTGATGGCTCTGGGAGAACCATATTGATTGGTAAGGGATTATGAGAACACGATAAACTTAAACCATTAATTTATCAACTTTTAAGACCCGCACATTACAGCCACTAGTGGCTGCCACTAAACGCGGCCACTGTAATACCGAATCACTCCCGCAGCTTGGGGCTCGGACGCGGCCACTAAACGCGTGCGCCGATGCTACACAAAATGCATAAGTTGAGAACTCGTCCTCAGCTTGTGGCGGCCACTAGTGGTTCAATGTGCGGCGGCTCTAAAAGAACAATATAGCGTTTAATCCATACTAAACATATTGATCTATTCTTAACAGGTCAGGACCTTTCTCATCCGTTTGGCTTGGATTTGTATGGAGATGAAGTATTTTGGACAGACTGGGACACTCAATCTATTCAAGCGGCTAATAAGTACACGGGTAACAACAGGAGAACTCTTGGATCTGGGGTAGCTGGTATTATGGACGTTAGGATATTTCATAAGGAAAGGCTTATGGAAAGTAGTGAGTAAGTATTTGCGAAACACAGACATTCAAAATACATAATAATACCTATCGAATATCCATATCGTCGTCTAGTACACATAGTACAAGTTTTGCTTAGTTTGGGACTAGGTCTATTTGTGTAAGATTGTCCACTAATATTTATTTATTTTTATTTATATGTCTAACACTTTTTTCATAAATAGATGCACCAAACACAATGGGGGCTGCTCTCATCTGTGCTTGCTGAAACCGAACGGGCGATCCTGTGCTTGTCCTATTGGAATCAAACTGAGCGTACGTATACAAATTTATCGAATTCAATTTTACCAGGCAGCTTTTTTTTTTTTTTTTTTTTTATGTAGTCATGAGAAGAAATATAAACGACTTTTCGAAAAACAAAGCTCCTTTGAATTAAATTCTTGGGCTTGTTCAAAATACACTCATCTATAAGAATAATGATAAAACAACTCCAACTAACTATAAATTGTGCTAATTCTATTACAGGTAAACGGCCGAAACTGCACCAACGGCCCAATGAAATTCCTTATCTTCGCCCATCGCACGGACATTCGTGTGGTATCTCTGGACGTCCCATACCAAATTGACGTCGTGCTACCATTACCTCCACTGAAGAACGCTCTAGGAGTTGATGTTGACCCAAAAACAGGTACATGAAATACCTGAACACTAATAGTAGTGTTCAGGTGTTAGTAGTGTTCTGCTTTGTTTGTGTGAGGTGTGCAATAAAGAGTATTTGTATTGTATTGTATTGTAGTGTGTCTTAACCCTTAAATGGGTAGGTAACGGCAACATATTTGCCGTCATAGATGAAATAAAAACGATTGTATTCTGACTGATTTGTGGTTCAAATTTAAATGTATTGACAGAGTTGTCAAATAGTCAAAGGGTTAAGGTGGTCCCATCACCATACAAACGTCTTTTGACATTCGCAGGCTAACGGCGTGATATTTAATTATTTCCCCCGTAAGGGGGAATTTCGCGCAAATGAGAAGCCAATTTATGAAAGATTGATACATACGTTTTTTTTTAATATCACGCCGTTAGCCTGTGAATGTCAAAAGACGTTTTGTATGGTGATCGAACCACCTTAAGGGAGCAAAATATTTACGGCGGGGGCGCTATATTCAATTCTGAGCGATACGAAAGATTCTAAAGTAGAATCTTGATCGAAACGATTGAAGTATTTACGCCCAAGATGGAAATAATTTTCCTACTGCTGGCACATGCTGCTTTTCACTGAGGAACATTTTAATCCCTCATTCGAGCGCGACATATGATGAATGAGGATCAGGAAGGAAAATGGGACTTAGATGAGAGAACAATAAAATTGCTACTTTCTGGATAGCAGCTGTGAAAACTATATTCAATGTTTGCAGTGTAATATTGATATAATGTATTACTTCAACAGGCCTCATATACTGGACTGATACTGCTGAAAGGAAAATTCAACGCTCGAATAAAGCCGGTGATAACATTGAAACAGTCATTGGGAAAGGTCTTCATACAGCAGATGGGATTGTGATTGATTCTAGTGGCAGGAAGGTGAGTTGAAGGGATTATTTTAAAGAAAAAACTGTATAAATCCTCCAATGTTCATATAAAAGTACCAAATCCTATTATTGTAGATTTATTGGACCGATGGCGGCCGTAACAGCATCGAGGTTGCCGAACTGGATGGAAGCAATAGAAAAGTTCTAGTATGGACTGGACTAGGTTAGTTTCGTTTTGAATTTAGGATTCACATCACATCATCCTCCTAGCGTTTTTCCTGGTGTGCCGTAAGGAGCCCTTGGTCCGTTTTGGCACTTAATCCCAAAATTTATCATGGACACTAGTTTTAAAAAAGCGACTGCCATTGCCATCTGACCTTCCAACCCAGAGGGAAAACTAGACCTTATTGGGATGAGACCGGTTTCCTCGCGATGATTTCCTTCACCGAAAGGCGAAAAGCAACTGATAAATATCGAAAAAAATATCAGTGGTACCAGCCGGGGGCGGGGGTTCGATCCCACTACCAGATTGAAAGTTGCATGCCTTAGGTACCGCTCGGCTACAGTGGCCTATAGGGATACACATCACAATATATTGAAAATCAATTAAAACTGACTATTTAATGTTACCATCAGATTCTCCTCGAGCCATTGCATTGCACTACAGACGGGGTTATATGTTCTGGTCTGACTGGGGTACTTCGGCTAAAATCGAAAGGGCAGATATGGATGGCAAGAACAGGTAAGAAGCACAAACATCTTCTATCAGCTAAGGGTTAGTCGTTACGTATAGCGCCTAAGGTTTAAAGACAGATCAGAATATTTATTCAAGACGCTACTTAGATGACACAAGAAAATAAACATATTTATTTCAAACTCACTAAGTATGAATCTAAGAAAAATGTTATTGAAAAGAAGTTTACTCAGAACTCGCCTAGCGGGCGCTCTCGGCGTAGGCGCTTTCCGCTACTTAACGGGAAAACCACGGAATTGGCTACGAGCGTAACCACTGGCGATTCTTGGTTGTGATTGTGTTAGTTAATTAATAGCAAGGTTATGAGTACCTTGACGCTAGTGTTTCGATTAGTCTTATAACTGTAGGGAACTAACTCGTATTTCTTTATATTTTTAGGCGTGTAATTGTGGACCATAACATCAAATGGCCGAATGGTTTAGCCATTGATCCTACTGAAAGACGGCTCTACTGGAATGACGCTAAAATATTCACCATACAGACCTCCGACTTCAATGGCAACGATCGACGTATTATTCTGAGCAAAGTGCCATATCCTTACGGCATAGTGATTGTGGGCCCGTACATTTATTGGACGGACTGGAAGACCGAAGCGTTGCACAGGGCGAACAAAACGAACGGGACTGATGCAATTGTTATTAGAGACAATTTGAAAGGTCTTATGGATATTCGAGTAGTAGTACAGGTAAATATAGAAATTTATTGAATAAGTAGTTTCTGTAGATAACCTCACTGTGCGTTCATAATGACGTGATATATTTCCGTTAATTCACAGGGCCAACCCTATTTGGAAAATGCTTGCGGGGCTAACAACGGAGGTTGCTCCCATCTCTGCCTGCGTTCATCAGCAGGTTTCACCTGCGCCTGTCCAACTGGCATCATGTTCGAGAATCAAACAGACCATCCTCCAAAGAAGTGTAAGAAGCATCCGGATAATTTCCTCGTTTTCGCCACCAGAGGGAGTGTGGCGTACATATCATTGGATACTCCAGAACAGTGGGATGTCACGCTTCCTCTGCCCGATGTCCAGAACTCCATCGCCGTTGATTACCACTGGGATAAGAAACTTATCTTCTTCACTGACGTGGAGACCGACGTTATAAGGTGTGTAACTTGACTTACGAGGTATTTAGAAAACGTGAGAATGTGAGAACTTATTTTGTAATTTTATTTCAGGTCAATCAACATGCTAAATATGAGCGAGACAAAAGTAATTGTTCGGAACAGATTAGATACTCCGAATGGCTTGGGGGTGGATTGGATCTCTGACAACATTTACTGGACGGACAATGCGTATAAGGCACGTTTTTGTTTTTATTCAGTTCAGAATCCTTAATTCGAGACACAAACGTAAGATCGAATTATTAAAACGTATGTCAGACAAAGTATTGTCACAATACGGTTCCATCTTACATCGCTGCCAGCGCTGATCTTCCGATAGGACCATCTAGTGATTTCACAGTAATAGGCTACATAGTGTATTTTTTTTAGAGTTGTACCTATTTTTTGCTGAACGTATTTTGCATTACAGGTGATCGAAGTGGCACGTTTGGATGGGTCATGCCGTAAAACTCTGATCAATGGCCTCACAGAACCCAGAGCTATAGCGCTATTCCCCGCTAGAGGGTAAGCTCACTTAAGCACTGAAATAACAAGGAAAAGAACAATAGAAGCAGTGTAGGATACTAACGTATTTGACGCTTACAGATACTTGTACTGGAGTGACTGGGGCGCAAATCCAAGCATTGAACGTGCTTACTTAGATGGCACACAGAGGACTGTTATTGTGAACAAAGACCTAGGCTTCCCCAACGGTATCACTATCGATTTTAGGGACAGGCGTTTGTACTGGACCGATGCTTTGAAGAATAGGATCGACACGTCTGACTTGCATGGCAACCATAGAGTGCAACTGATCCCCGAGGCTAAAAATCCGTTTGGAATGACGCAGGTACGAAGACTTTATTTCAATTAGATTGTGATGGTGAAGTATAATGAGAGTTTTTCAGGATGCATTTTGTCACCAGATAGTAGCACTGTGATGAGAGTTATTTATGACAGCAGCTTTTAAATTCCCAAAAACAAATTGATGATGGATGTACGATTGGTGGGATTTAACACCTAGAGCTCTCGAGTGCTGCCAGCTGGTGACATAATGCATTCTAAAAAATCCTCAATATTCAATATCAATGGTGATGTCATCGTTGCAATGAGATGATAACACCCACTTGTAGAAACGAAATTAAAAACCGATTTTTATGTTTAGTTCAATGAATACATCTACTGGACAGACTGGTACAAAAAGTCCGTGATGAGGGCCGATAAGAAAACAGGGAAAAATGTTACGGCCCTGCGGACTGATTTGGAAATGGCGATGGAAATCAAGGCGGTGTCGGCTGAGAAGCAGCACGGATGGAACCCATGCAAGGAGGAGAATGGCGGCTGCTCACATCTGTGCCTCTTCAAGGCACATGATTACATCTGCGCTTGTCCCGATGAAGCGGATTCCAGGCCCTGCTCTATAAGTAAGACTTATGTCACTATTTAAAAAAAAAATGGTACTTGGGATTGTCAGCACTGTTGTTGTCCAAGAATCAGGATGAATGTGCCAATAATGCAGGAGTGCTGATACTATCTATGTATTATAATTACTTAGAATATGACACGCATGCGATTATTGTCGCCGACACGATCAATACCGACCAAAAATTAACAACGGTCGGTCAACAACAAAAATGGCGCAACAAAAGCTTGTACCAACTAAACATATTTTGGTTAGAAACTTATTTTATTTATTGTAGGTAAATGTAAATTATAAAAAACAATCCTTACGTTGCAGTTCCAAAAGCGCGGGTCGACCTTAGACTCCGGTCTCCCTATCCCGAAGACTACGAAATGGACCTGGACGGCACGGACAAACGCCCGCCATTGCCCACGGAAATACCCGACACGAGCGTCATGAGCATCATGCTCATCGTCATCGGAGTCCTGATCTTCATCATCTTGGTTATAATCATTCTGGCGATTGTTTGCGGTAAGTTTTATTGGACTTTTTTCATTTACTCCAGACCCCGTATCATGGTCGGCCATATCACGCGATAAGTGACAAAATAGGAGCGTCGTCTCGTTCTATCGAACGGAGTCAGCCAGTGACGGACGCTCTATCTTGTCACTTATCGTGTGATAAGGCCGACCATGATACGGGGTCAGCAGTTATGTACTTTTTACCTGGAAAGTACCTATGCCGAATTTAATGGAACTTTAACATGTTGGAGGTACTCTGTGAAGACTATCCTGAGTTTTCGACCTCGGGGACTTGGGGCGGTAAGGGGACAAAAACCTAAATTTTTCTGACTTTTTCCGTTTTTTACTAGGTTAATTATGAACAGCCACCACTAATGTTAAACGAAAACCCTGAGACGATTCTCCTTTAAATAATCTATACTAAAAATAAATAGTCTGAAATATTGCAGCTTTGTAAGTTTGTATGTAGCGGATAATTACCGGATTCATTCCACCCGTGAATAGAAGACACTTCTTGGTTAGACATACACTATATTTGCCTGCCTTCTTTAAAAACGCCGGCAGTAAATATTTAATAAAATTCTAATAACACTTTATAATAACAGTGAGATTCAAACGCGAGCACGGAGGGGAACTGAAAGAGAGCTACAGAGACTCGGGAGGCCACATCTCCTTCCACAACCCGAACTATAGTTGTACTGGAGGCACCGCGGCGGACCCCATCGAGCGCAGACGGTTCCCGGCCGTAACCTTAACTGGCATCTTCAAATATGATAAAAATCTGGTAAGGGACTTACTGCTGCCTATGGTCTAACAGAGGAATAGAGGGGATTGGCTCACGACTACAATAGTCGGATACGAGCTCAGCATATTCGTACTATGCATTCATCCCTACTAATATTATAAATGCGAAAGCAACTCTGTCTTTCTGTCTGTTATCTTTTCACGCTTAAACCGCCTAACCGATTGAGATTAAATTTGGGTAGACCCTGGGAAGGACAATAGGATAGTTTTTATTCTGGATATCAGGGTTGCAAAGGGGAGGTGGAGTGGGGAGTGGTTGCGACACATCTGAGACGTCGAGTAACTACGTTCACCTCAAAGAGGTAAATAAAAGTTTAGTAAAAAATATGTGTTGAATCTTTCTCTTCTCATCGGGCATATGTCAGAGTAGTCGTGGCTGTGATCAGTCTTCTTCCATTTTGGTTGCGGATTTCGCGAAATTGCTCCACCTCTCGTCCTGGCACTCCATGTACACTCCGCAGTACCTCAGCCACACACACTATTCCCCTCGTGCTTATCCTGGTCGCTCTGCTCCTCGCGCTGCCGCGATGTTGCCGTCTGTGGCCACACACTGCTCTACCTACTCACGCGATTAATCGCGACGTTCCGCACTAGGTTGCTTGCCTTTATTGCCGCTTCTTTGACTCGCGCCCAAAACACCGACAGAACAGGAAGCGTTGTACATGACGGGGGGCAAGATGAGCGCCATGACAAGTAACGTTGCCACACCATGTCTCTGCCCCCCTTCCTCGCTATTTTCCACGACGAGTGTGTGGCAGGGGTATAAGCGAACACGCTATGGATTGGGTGTTAATTTACATTACTTTGGTTCGGGGGGCAACTTTGTTCAAAGGTTTTTCTCCGAAACCATTGTTTTTACTTGTGGGTACACTGAGGCATTGAATATGTTAGTAATCTATCTTGCTGTTTACTCGATTAAATCTTCTTAATTTCAAATACATCTGCTTTTATACTATTCATGATCAAAGTAGCCCCATTTTTTTTCAAAAGTAACCAAGGTTTACGGTACCTTTCCATTGTCCAGGAGCGCGTCACAAACGTGTACCCCGAGGACACGAGCCTCCTGCCGCCGCCGCCGCCGCCGCCGCCGCACCGCCAGCCCCCGCGCCCCGCCACTCACGACGACTTCGAGCCCGTCACACTGCACTCCTTCGCCTAAGCACGCGAAAATGGACGTTAATACGTACCTATTGCATAAGGAGCAGGGGCGACTACTGGACATGGAATTATCATAAGAAACAATTGAAAGCGCCTACGTCACAACGTGCACGCGGTGACAATAGGACCTGGAGTATTACTTGGACCATGGAAAAAAATAGACGGGGCATGACAACCAAGCGAAGCCGGTTTTTAACCATGCCACAAAACTCGAAATAGGTAATCTTGACAGCATTGCGACGCGTGCTGGAGAGTTTTGTGCAATTTTGTTTGTAAATGTGTGCGTGAATGTGCTAAACTTATTTGGCATGGTTGAAAACCGGCTTCACTAGGTTGTTTGTAATGCTCTATGGTCTGAGAGATTCTACCACAAACGGATGTGTTATATTTGAAAGGGTTCGTCTCCAGCTATCAACACAACGAATTCTCAAATCAATAAAGGATCGGTGACGCTTGTGATTCGTGTTGAATAGCAAGCGTCCATAGACTACGGTGTCTGCTTACCACCAGGCCGACCATGCTTCACCGTCGATAAAAAAACCGTAGACACAAACAGTGGAATTTTTTGGGTCCTGATAACCCGTCTCTCACTTGACATGTTAGTAGTAGGCGGATGCGCGATAAAAGTGACCATCGCGGACTTGATATTCTCATTAGGTACTAAATAAAATGGCTACTAGCCATTTTGTAAACATACTGCGCCGATCTCGTCCTGGGTCAAGATTTTTTGCTAACCAATACTTTAAGTAAATTGAACACCAAATTGTTAATTAAAAATTACGGAATATCGTTTGTGCTTGAGTGAGCTGTTTGGATAATTTGCGTAAAAGATAAACTCACCAGGCAGCACAATCATAACAATCATGAGTATGTCCGACGTAAAGTATTCGTCCCTCTCACACTTATACTAGGTAGTGAGGGATAAATACCTTATCTCCGACATAAACGCGATCATGCTAGATAGTATGGCACCGGACATCAAAAAATGGTATGGACATTGTAAGCTACCATACGTACAGTCAGCATCATATAGTTAGTAGCAGCCAAAGTAGCCAAATATATCGGAACACGTCTTTATTACTATAGGAGTAAGGAAGTGTTACGATATATTTGACTACTTTGGCTGCTACTAACTATGTGATGCTGACTGTACTTTACAAAATTTAAAATTTGCTCCAAAATGGTTTAGGTAACTAAGATATTATTCTTCCAAATTATGTCATTCTTAACGGACAAGCTTTAAGTTAGGTATTTCGTTAAACATGTTTGTTACTTTTTTTAATAATAAGATTTTATAATATTTTACCTTCAGTATTTATAGGCTGTGAATGACAGAAAAGATGTTTGTACCTAATGTCTGCTCGTATATTTAATCTTTAATTTTGATTGCCCCTACCGAATTGTAAATACAACGTGGTTGAGTTGTTCTCACGGATATGAAGTTCAAATGTTGTAATGCCATTGGCTATATAAAGATACTTGTCAATTGCAGCTACTGGAAAACGAAAAAAAACTACTTACTATTAATTCTCGTGTTTTCTATTGAAGTTTAGAAGTGAACAGACTATTTGAAGTGTAGTATCTGATTATCATCAGAAAAACTTTCAAATCATCAGTGACAATCTTAAAATAAGGTAAACTTCAAAGTTATTCCGTGCAACTATATAAATATAAAGTTATAAGAAAAATTAAAACATTGTAGTAAGTATAAAATAAACATATTGTTATAATTTATAAGTAGGCATAAAATGTTTAGAGTAAGGTACATTGACTGGCACCCAAAAATTCAGACATTGGCAATTCGTTTTTGCGGGACATATCTTGAAATATGGAACGTGCCAATACTATTTGAATGGGTGCCACAATAAGTTTTACCCTGCAATTGCTAACAAGCCAAAGGCTTATATGTAAATAGATTATTGATCCCTAACAAGAACCTACATAATACTGTAGGTGATATTAAGGGATATGATCACTTTGTAAAGATTCTTTTTTATTACGAAATATCACCTCTATTTTGATAACACGTTTGCTATAATCCCATCCTAAAATATTCAAAATTCCTTCACATAAATAACTTACATTCACATAATATAATTATTTGTGATAATGATCAACAGTTAAACTTAGGTATGCGAATTACGTATATATAAAGATTCGTATAAATCACTCCTTAGGAGGTAAAAATGAAGTGGATTCTCATGAAGGATTATGGATTGCCAACCGTGGGGTAAAAAAACTAATATTTTATATGAAAAAGAATAAGACGTGTGTTATTTTTGTACAAGTTTCTCGTCTCCCCGCGGCTCACGGGTATGGACTGAAGAAACTACTGCCTTTTCAACGCCAATGACGGATTAATCCGTCAAGGTGTACAGTGCGATAGCAACTTTCATGTATTGACATAAGGTTTAACTCCGCACTAAATGTCATGTTGACGTGACGTGTGGTTGACAAATTTTCTCTTTGACAGAGCATTGAAAAGGTTACGTCATAATACCTAATGAAATAAGTGTTATTAAGAAGCGTTATAAGGACATGGGTGCTGTCGCCCCTTATCTTATCTATTAACTTCTATGGACATGGATAACTGTTTGTACAGTTTTGAGAATGTTATTGACGGTAAATATCTAGTATGACTTTGAATATTAATTGTTATAGTTATTATACGTTCCTTTGTATTAACTTACTTTCAGAAATAAAATGGAAGAAATTAATATCGCATAGGGATACATAATTCACCACGATAATTATGGTGACAATAATATATCATTGTAAATAATTAGTTTTAATTATGAGTTAGGCGAACTACATTGTAAATAACAGTTTATTTTTATAGTTGAAATTATTTGAGGTGAACGTTTTAAGAAGATAGTCCGTGAATATCGGGCAGAAAGTTGTAATTATGATGAGTTTTTGAAAGCTTTTTTTTTCATTTCAAATAATTTCAACCATACTTCAGTTATTTTTTATATATTCTACGTTACGTTCGACGTCAATAATACGTTTACACTTTTGCGCCTTATTCCTTTGTAATAAGGAAAAAAATGTACACGTTTTTGACGTCGACTGTACTAGAGCTCTGAGTTACACGAGCTTTTTAAACCTTTAACATAATACAGACCTAAATCTATTGCGAAAGTTTAATCTCATATCAGATAATTCCCTGTTATAATTTTGTTAAAGGGTAACATACTCATAAATCATAATCATCGTTTGATTTCTACAAAAATATAGAACAGAAGGTTATAATCTTCAAACTGTTTACAAAGCAGAACAGTAAACCGATCTGTCAATTAGAAATCTAGTTTGGTATCTTTTTAAAAACGCTGTTTCGTTTCGGTTGTGTTGGATCGACGATAAGTATTATTTGAATACTTAACATTTTTACCTAAAGGCCTGCGTGGTGGTGTGGTTAAACACTACGCATCGGATCCAAGTTCGATTCCCGGCGTTAGTAGATGGACGAATCGGTTTCATAATACTTGGCTTAGTTTTCAATTGTGCAATTATGATTTAACCCTACCAATGGGTCAAGACGTTCACAGTTATAAAGTCTCACAGGGTGTTTTAATCTAAGGTAGAATTAGGAAGGCAATTAACGAACATATGGTTCCAGAGGCAAAATGGTGTAACCCACTTTGACAGGAATACGAACATACATTTACGTTTTTACACAAGTTAAATTATTGAATATCACGCGAATAACAAATTCACTATTTGTTTGACATGGTAAAAAAAAAATACTGTATAAACGAAAGCGGTTTTTGGTGAGCATAGACCCACGATATCTGTGCACCTCACCGCGTGGAGTTCTATCGGCTCTCTGGGTACTGTGTGAAGCGCGCATAACGAGAGAGGTAAAAGGGGTAGCAGGAGGGACACAGATATTGTAACCGGGGAGACATTCACTTTAGCGTGCCCTTTCCATTGAAACGTTTTCCGCACTATATTTCTTCATTAAATAAACAAGACAAGTTATTATCCACAGCACACGAACACATGAAATTAAAATCATAGATTTATTAGGTACCGGTATTCATGAAAAAAAATCTTGCTTCCTTCCTACTACGTTATAGACTTATTACATTTATATAATCTGCAACGAATAACGAAAAATAGTGTATGGAATATTCACAATTCGTTTACCCGTAAGTCATTGCAATTAAGGTTAATTTTAGTGTTATCTTCAATGGTGTAAAGTTGTTACTTTTGTGATAATTACATAAGATTAATAGAAGACTTATTCCGCCCTCCGATTACTTGCTAGAATTAACTAAGTGTCACCTAACTTGCAAAACTAGAACAAGTTCAGTCAATCCACGAAAAGGCGACTCCTGCCTCGTTCTTAATCGGTCCCTCTTGATGGCTCCTGATTATAGTTTACTAGCTTTTGCCTGTGACGAAGCCGCATATACTCGTTAATCGAGTTAACCTTTGCAGCGCCAAAAACGGATATATCCGCAGCACTGGTTCAATGGCGATGACGGATTAATCCGTCAAGGAGTACTGTGCGATAGCAACCTGCATGCATGGACATTAGGGTTGAACTCGGCACTAAGTCATGTTGACAACTTTTCTTTTTGACAGGGCGTTGAAAATGATTAATAGTACACTACGCATGTAAAAAATCTAATAACAAAACCACAGACATCAATTATCGCACTCTTATGGAAACTTCCCCTCAACTTTTCTCCCCATTTGGGAATGGTTTCCGGGATAAAAACTAGTCTATTTCCATCTCAGGGTTTCAGACTATCTCCATAACAAATTTAATACAAATCGGTTTAGCGGTTTAAACGTGAAAAGACAGTTTTACTTTCGAATTTATAATATTCGGTGGGAACGCTTATGCTATGAACAAAACAAGGCAATGGAAAGGAGTGGGGCGCTTTTTCGTAGATTGCACAATGTATAGCGAAAGCCTCATCGAAAGGATATAATATCTCGATAGAATCTACTAAGTATAAATGTGTCAATCAACAATTTTTCATTGTTATTCTGTTCCGTTAGCCAGCTGTCAAAATGATAGTTTCTTAGAGAAATTGTTACAACATGGACTTGATGACATGAGATGGCCTTTTCCTTGACAAATACGTACAAGTATATCCGCACCACTAGTTTAACGCCAATGACGGATTGATCCTTCATGGAGTACCTACAGTGTGATAGCAACCTTTATGCATTGACATAAGGTTTAACTCCGTTCTAAATGTCATATGACGTGGCATGTGGTTGACAACTTACCTCTTCGACAGAGCGTTGAAAAGGTTAAAAAGTGACCTATCAGACCAGACGTAACCCTGGCAACTCACGACTGAAAAAAGTTGATTGGCCCAAATACGTTCCAAGTTTTGAATGTTAACTCGGAAATAAATGTATACGTATTATTAACAATATTATTATGATTCTTTTAACATACCTACTTATACTAAGTTTTAAATGGTGTGAAATTTTCACATACTACTCGTCTATAGAAGAAATGTCCTACACTTTTTAGATTGAAAGTGAGGCGAGAAATTAATGCGTTTATTTATATTATGATAATACTGGGGTATACTCTTTCCTTGGAGAAAGTGTAGGTATAGCGTAATGGCGTCAGCTTCTTTCTTAAGAGTTATTGAAGGGACATCATCTAAATCGTCATAAATACGTTAACACATGTGATGTATGAAACTGTTCGAAACGCAGTAAGCGCTTGCATTCCATTTGATACATATTTGCCTATAACACGGTTGATTTAAGTTTGAATAGTTTGTTTTAGTTAAATTATAGAGGTAAAGTAGCCTACTAGTGGTTCAGTTTTCCCACTGAGTTGGAAGGTCAGATGGCAGTCGCTTTTGTAAAACTAGTGTATATGCCAAATCTTGGAATTAGTTGTCAAAACGGACCCGGGGCTCTTTTAGGGCACAAACGCTAGGAGGATGAGTTAAATTGATGAATACACACTTAACGTGGGATTTTACCACTTCTTTTGTTGCTAAATATGAATAAAAGATAACAAAGAAACGTAATATTACTGACCGAAATGTGGCACGCACTGGAGCAGCGTTTGTGAATAATTGACACCCGAGTAATTGTGGTACAACCTAACTAGAAGACAACAATCAAACAATAGATGTCGGAAATGGTTGGTTTTAAGTACTGTCGTCATCTGAACTAAAACAAACTATACCATGCTAGTATCAATGATACGCTAACGAGATCTGAAGGTGGTGAGTCAGGTCGCCAGAGCTTCCGAGGATGCTGTGTCGATGGGTAGGGCTCAAGCTGTCGAAGCAAGGAGGGTTCCTTCTTGGGTGCTCTGGTTACCAGGCAGACGGTTTGCTTGTTTACCACCGTAGTAGTATAAAGGAACAGAAGTCAAACGTGTTGGAAGCAAGGTTCCGGAGATGCATCTAATGTGGCTCTGCCTTTGTATACATGGAATGTGGATTGAATTTTAATATAAAGACAATATTTTTTTCTGTTGATTTCTAAAGAAAGGAGGTTCTGCAGGTTCGAAATTTTGCATGTTTGTTATTCAAATTGTTTTATATGTAGCTGTTAATGGAAAGAGTTATATATAAGAGAGCTGTGATACGAGATGCTTTGGAAGTTATAGAGCGAATAGAGATGGCAGTTACTTTATTATTGAATATTTAATGTTCCTATAAGTTCACCGGAGACAAGTCACCCAGCTCACAAGTAAATCGAACGCACAAAGGGTCAGTGCAAACCCAGGATACAAATCCATTGCTATCCCCGCTGCATTGTAAACCAGTTCGAGGTGCCAAAATTCAGTATTATTTGTCGATTTCGGCGATGTCGGCCAAATTAGTGTCTTTAGTTTTCATGTAATAATAGTAGGCGATACATAGAGGCACGTTTTGCAGCCATCAAATGTATAAAGTATTTTTTTCTTGATAGGATGGCAAAATATTTTTAAGTAAGTACCTACTAAATTCGATATAAATAAAATGATTTTCCTGCGCAAAAAAGATGTACATGCCAAACATGCATCTGTTTGTATCTTACTTAGGCTATAAGGTAATCGGCTTTCAAACCAATGCCTCCTGAGGCCCTACCGTGAAACAAAAACGAACTTCGTTAGTGCATCTCCCTCTCTTACGCACTTGCTTATTCGAGCGACAGAGAGGCAGATACACGAACGAATTTCGTTTTCGCTTCCCGGTAGCGCCCCTAGGTTCGAAGTCGTCTTATTTAATATACAAAAGATTAAAAAAATAGAATTTATTCGAGTAATTTGTGTTTTATTTCACCCTCAAGTGCAAATAGGTAAATGACTTGACGTAAATTATACAAGTATTTATTTTTTGTCAATTAGCGCAAAAGCTCTTGCTAGACAAAGACCGGAAAACTTACCATTGTTAAACGACTTATTTTAACAGTTTTTGAAGCCTTTTTAAAATAGTGTTTATTTACAATCCCAAAATCTTAACCCTTTGGACGCCAAGAACACCGAAAAGTGTAGTGTGTATTGGCGTTATGTATTGTATGCGTATTGGTGTTATAACAACTAAAGGTGTTTTAGCGTACGCTGTCAAATTCACTTTCATGCTTCCAACAAAGGAGCTTTCAACTCTTACGGAAAATAGTTGGCGTTTCCCTGGCACTTTGGCCTATCTATACCAAACTTAGTCCGAAAGAAAATCCTGTAAAAAATCGCAAGCAAAAAAACTAGATCATGATCGTTTTTTGTTTATGTTCGTTTGACAAATTTTATTTACAAGTTTGGAATAGAGTACGTATACGTAAAAATGGGTCCAAAAGGTTAAGCATGTAGCTCAGTGCATTACATTCACATATAAGTAGAATAAAGGTGGCAGCATTTATAGGGGTTCACTAGCGTGTATGCTCAGATAGCATGTAGTCCAGGCAATGAACTGACAACTTGTATGGAAAAAAATATAATTTTGGAAATAATTTATAATAGCTTATTTTTTCTGTGTAATGGATATATTATCAATTAAATAGTCACCCAGCGACAGAATCCGACAACATTTCAGACATCAAAAAATGATGAATTAGCTAGCTACTGAAAAGTCAGAAAAAATATTAATCAATATTTTTGTCTTTATTTTGGTTCATTTACATGTGCTCTATAATAATCAAGATAAATCATACAAAAAAGACAACGCATGCTTCATTTAAATCTACTTAATTACTTCCGGGTGGAAAGTTTGCCGGATTCTTGAATAAAGCATCTTAGAATAACATTTTAAGATGAAATCAACAAAAAAAACGCTATTATAAATTAATGTTTTCTAAATCCGTATTTTGCCTGGAGTAATGCGCGTGGCCGAGCGCCGCCTCATTGCTATGGTTACATGCAATTATGTAATAAAGAGGTAGATAGGCACATTGTCTATACGAAATTCCGTGTTTAAAAATGGCCACCAAATCTGACAGCATTCGTTTCAACGAAACTGAGGCAAGTTGGTGCAATTGACTCAATTTCAGTGTACCACTGTTGGAGCGCTTATAACCTATCCACCTCTTTTTTATATTACATCATTGGTTACATGCATCTGCGCAGGTTATATTTATATACCGGGAATTATAGCGCAGTTAAGCCGAATTCGTACTAATCTGACGTGAATCTGATGCGATCTGACGCCTTACACAACCGGAGCCGCACATCAGAGGCAGTGGCGGATTAAATGTCGAGAGTGCCCTAGGCAAGCACCTCATCGGCGCCCGATATGAAAAATTTCGCACCCCTTGGAACCCCGCGCGCCCCTTTGGAATCCCGCGCCCCTAGGCATGTGCCTAGTTTGCTTATATGAATAATCCGCCACTGACTCAGAGCGCATCAGATGAATGTAAATATAACCGTAATAAATGTATGAAGCCGATATCGTTCCGTCACGTCAGAAATGTGCATCATGCTTTAGATTTTTCCGGTTTATAATTTGCTCTTTCATACAAAACAATCATGAAAATTTTACATTATTGATTGATTGTCTAATAATAAGGCAAAAAGGGTTTTTCCGGTCCTTGCTGCTAGGTGACCAAACCATTATGGTTTGTTTGAAGTAACTTTAAGATACATTATACATACGTATTATATTATAGTTATAAAATATTTGTTTTTATAATAACAATAATATTAGTCAATTTTAGAGAAAGATTTTGAAAAATAGAATCTCGTTTGAGTCATCTAAATGTTTAAAAATAAACTTAAATAATTTTCATTAAGATATTGATAAAAAAATAACATAAAGTGGCATTCTTACTATAGGTATAGTACTCGTTTTTAAATACACAAAGAATAAATCATTGTTTTTAAACAGAGGTATTTATTTCTAGTGCTAGTAAAAAGCACACGTCGTAATACCTTAACTTCTTGAAAACCCGTAAAATAATGGTGGTACATTATCACCAAAAGTACCAAAGTCGTTATCAATAATACAGTGAAAGTCCAAACAGTTTTTTGGCAGTCTAAGTGCCTTAACATCGTAATAAAGTATAAAAAACTATATTTTCTTCCACACAGCGAGAATATAATATAAGTACTTACAGTGTGTATCTTTGTCATGCCAACACGGAATGACGCAAAATAATTTAGAATACTTAGGTAGGAATAGACAGATAGTATAGTCGCCGGCACGAAAGTAGAACCAACATGGCGTGACTCGAGCAGGTTCACCAGTGCGCATGCTCGGGATGGCATGCGCGGGGCTCCGATTCGCCCCGTCGCTGTGGATACGTGCGCCCCGCGCAGCGGAAGATTCAGATTGCACCCGAAAATCGACTATAGGGATGAAAACATCAAATAAAATTGAATTATGTCGAAAAAGAACTGTTCAAGGAAACCAAAGTTCACCCTCCCGAGCTTGTATGTCCTTGAAGTAGCCAAGTAAGTAACGAGAGGTAACCTTAAACAGTTCCCGACGCGTGGTGACTCGCACAATTATATTATAAGTATTATAACATTAGGCGACGCGGCGATCTGCGCCCACCACGTCTCGCAAAATGTCTCCACTCGATAGGCCCCAAGATATCCAGCAAGTTGCCCCAAGAAGTCAAAAGCGCGCCGAGTATGAGGTGTTTTGTTGATAGACTTAAAATTAAACTAGCATCCGATGCATGCTATTCCAAAGACGAATTTGTTAATTACGTATGTACTGACAGCCAAACAACTTTTCAACTGACTCGCTACCCAACTAACTGATACTACAATGTTACTGATACGATAAAATAAAATTAAATAGCTTCTTTCCTAATAAAATTACAAATAAAAAAATGTACTATTTATAATTAAATCGTATTGTAAACTAAGACATACTTATCTACCTGATAATGTTATTTAAGATCTTGACCCTATAAAAATTGACACGTAGAGCTAGGTTTTATCAAGGAATAAATGAAATGAAAAAGGCAAACGGAGAGAAGATCACAAAGTTAATAAGTGTCCGTTTTAAGACGGGGTATATTCTGTAACTTTTCCGCAAAACACACCTTCATATGAAACGATTGTTATTTAATATATGAGGCTCGAGGTGACGTCATCGTCACGGACCTCGAGCGTTTTTTCTCTCTAACAAGCAACAAGCCGGCAATCCATGGCTGCTGACGCAAATATAAGTCACAGTACAAATGTAAAAAGTATATATTAAAAAATGTCGGGAAGACGATGCGTTAACGCAATTAATGACTACCATAGCTTCGTAATTTTTTGAGATATTGGAATGGGATTTTTGTCATTAGGCATTCTTTTTTTTTTTGGTGTAATAACAAAAGAGCCTATAACCCTTTTGCGCTGGTTCTACTTACGTGCCATAGATTATAGACACTAACAGTTATCATTATCATTAACTAAACTAAAATATAACTATTACACATAAACTATACAAAACGACTGTGCATTTATAACACTTGCTCGGTGCACCTCCAAAACCACAGCCAAAAGCTAAATAAGATTTTATACATTTAGTTAATAACACTTCAACACCTACGTCTACAGTTCGGAATGTCAACAGAGACTAGAAAAACTGGAAATAATCAGAGTACAAAAGAGATAAATGTCTAGATAAATAGATTTGATATAAAACTCAGGTACATTATAACATTTAAGCCGTACGACTAACAAGCTATGTACAAAGTGCGTTCTTTGGCACGTAGGTTACATCTAGGTAATTTAATACATTTTAAAACACAATATGGTGAGTTTAGACCTAGCAAAAAATCACGTGTTCGGGAAATCCGCGAAGGTCTGGGAAAATAAAGCAGACGCACGCCGTATCATTAGTCCAGTCACTTTATTGACAACTAGTACGGAATAAATGCTTTTTTCTGTGTAACGGATATATCATCAAAAAAAAATAACTAAATTAACTCTTGAAAAGTCGGAAGAAATCTTAATGAATGTTTTAATCTTTATTTTGGTTAATTTATATTTGCACTATAATCCGAATCGTACAAAAAAGTCAATGAATGCTTCATTTAAATCTATATAATTACTTAAAATTTGTAGGACCTTTGAGTAAGGATTCTTAGAATAACTTTTAAAATGAAATAAACAAAAACACGGTATTATAGATTAATGTTTTACAAAACCGTATTTTGCCTGGAGTAGTTCGTACGTATATCTCTGATCATCTTAGTGAAAAATCTATCGCGAATAGAATTCGTCCGTTTGCTTGGTCTAAACCTACCATTACACAGAGTAATTGAACACAAGGGTGAGATCAACATGTGAGATTAATTTGGGTTCTTTATTTAACCCATGATCAGCTAGGAGCGTAGTGCGTAGCCATTCTTGGCAGTGCATGTGTTCAGCGCCAATCGACACACATGCGTCAGAGCGCTACGGGCGCTTTTCGCTACATATTGACATTAAGCTGTTACGGACTATGGCGTAGCGCTACGAGCGTAGTGTGGCGGTGAATGGGAGTCTTTTCATTGGCATATGTGTCGATGCGTGTTAGAGATTACGTTAAAATGTGGTATACTTAATGATTCTTTTTCTAGACCGGTTCTGATCTTAAGGTTTCAACAAAGCAATTGTTTAGCCACAACAGCCACGTGCCACGAAGGCTGCGAAATGAAAAGCAATGTTTTTAATAAATACTTTACTCGAATAGTGACTCAATGTAAAGTAGTGTTTTAAATACAAAATGGTCAACATTGCTAAAGTTTTTTTTTAATTGTGACCCCTCCTTTAGACATAAAGCCACCATTTGGTTGAAAAAGTGCAGATGTTTACTACGGTTATTTTACAGTATCAATTAGTGGTAGCACTTAACAATAAAATACAATCGCTTTGTTTACCACTAACAATGAAAAACAATCGCATTATTTACTAGGCACGAAGAGAAGTGAATTCGGCCTAGAAAAAGAATCCGCACTATAAAATCGACGCCGAAGACATATTACAATTATTTAGACAGGTTTAATGCTTAATTACAAAGGAATTTATAAGCGAAGGTTAAACATATCTGTGTCGTCAACGGTACTTTTAACGTTCACTTGTTCCAAACTTAAATAACTCAATATATGTTAAGTTTACGTCCGAATCTAAGAGTAAATCCTGTCAAAAAGACAAAAGAACCTCACAGTAGTCACAGTCAGAGAATATTCCTTTTTTGCTTGCGTTCATTTGACACAATTTACGCTCCCGATAGAGTATGATTTTATGTCGATGTCTACATATTGGTAACCCGACTTCTACCTCAAGTGTGCAGAAGTGTGTTCACCAATAAAATCGAATGAAAAAACAAAGACTTAGATTCGCGTGTTCACCGGACATTACCCAAAGTTAAGGGCTTATGAAAGCTTAATTTTTGGTTGGACTCTTAATCCGCATAAAGGACATTATTTTATATATTTCAAACAAAATCTTTGATAATGCATGTAAGCCCTTATGTTTTGGCAGGAAAGACAATTGCTGATTTTTTGACACTGTATGACCAAAACATAGGCAAAAATTCCTTCTTGTGATTCGAGTGATGACGTATTCTAATAGAGATTACATATTTAAATTGTCTAACACAAACGTCACCCATACAAGTTACAACGTACACTCTAAAACCAAAAGAATGCAATTTTTCAGTCCACTGTTTTTTTCAAAACTTTTATAAATCGGAATGTTTTCAAAGAGTAGCAAAATATGAGACAGTTTTTTGTTTGTAAAATCCCTGTAAGGTTACGAAGTTTGATATTATATTGTCATGAGCGTCGCTTACTGATACTTGTTAGGTGTGGTACCGCTTTAGCTCCGGAAACACCTCCAGAAGGATCAGTTCGAAGAGTTCCTGAAAAAAAGCGAAGGGTAATTTAATTGACTATTGGATTTTAGGGGTGTTATAAGTAATTTTTTGAAGTGAAAACTTCTTTAGCGGCGCTGAGCACTTTTTGGGATGGGGAAAAATTGTTAAATACGCGACAGAGTTTTGTGACGTCAGATGTGAAGGAGGTCACTTTTTGCTGCTAGCCGATTCGACTTCATTCAAAACTGAACGCTATTCGTATTATAAAGCCGTTAAACACTTTTTGCAATAGCATATTCTGCAAATAAATTTGTAATTTTAACCAACGCGTCCTTCACCGTTTTGCTATTGAGAAAATTCGAATAGTTCGAATTTGAGCGTTATTCCTAAAGAGATAAAGCTTAGAAAAATATTTACCAACGGCAAAAACAAATTGATATTTTGGTCGCCACTGCCGTCTGCTGTTCTTGCAAATTCGAATAGTTCGAATTTAGACGTTATTCATAAAGAGATAAAGCTTTGGAAAATATTTGGCAATGGCAAAAACAAATTGGTATTGTGTTTGCCGCCGCCCGTCGGCGAGCCGGACCCCAGCACCGTTGCGCCGCGGCGGCGCGTTGGGCCCGTCGCACCCAACGCGCCCGCGGGCCGTCCGCCTAAATAATTGATAATTGTTTATAAATTTGCGTCAAATTCATTTTTAGGGTGACACCGTAAGATGTCACGTGACTTGATCGAAAAACTGTTACAATGTTATTGAGTTTTCACTTCTGCCGGCACTCCCGGAGTGCAACCCGGCCTTTTTTTTGCATTAAATTCATTTAATATTTAATATTTTCATGAATCAACCTTAGCCGCAGAGGTCATTTAGGCATATTCCGATACACTTTCAGGCATTGTGTTCCCAATGCCATGATTTAAAACATTGTCACTACAGAATTAGACGATTTAAAATATCTATTCCAATATTTTAATTAAAGTCGGTTTCGATTAGACGAGCAAACATAGAGGAGTCATCTAATTACACTACAAAATTATAAAATGGAAATTAACAAATGAATCCCTGTTTTAACAGTCAACATCCTGATCCGATCCAAGCGAAACTTATAAATAGAGAGTAAGACCACCATATTAGTGTTTTACCGAAAAGGGCTTCAAATCAGTGCAGTAATGATAATGACTGGGATGTTGCGTATTTAACATAAAAAAAACGAGATTTAAAAAAACATACTCCATGTCTCTCTATTGAATATTATAAATAGACTATGTCAATCCAAATACTAAGAGGAATCTAAGGACACCTCTTATTCATATCCATAAAGGCGTTTGGTCTGTACCTACTCTGTAGCCCGTAAAATACAATTATTCTCGCCCACATACAACATAGGCTCGAAAAACATAACCCATGAGGCCGTCGGGTAAAAGCATGCCGTCGAAACGTGAACCAAGAAAAAATTACACCATCACTCAGTGACAAGCTCTGAAAAACCGTTTAAAAATAAAATCCATTACAAAAAGTCAGCGGCGAAGACACTCCCGATACTTGCATTAATCAATTTATCGGAACGCGACAGTTTCAGTCGAGCGCGCGTTTTTAGCACCGAGCCAACAAGTTAAATAATTTTAGAACAGCGATATCTCGCGATTGCTAAGATGTGTGAATTCTTCGATAGCGTGGGCGGCATTCAAATGTTTCCGTGTACTTTGTGACCGGATTCCATACGCGAAGGTGTTTTGTTTTATAGTAAAGAAACGTGTAAATAAATTCACTGTAACATTCGTCATAACAGTAGGAAAGTGAAGCTCATGTTTACGAAGAGTTATTCAGTAAATTAATAAAGGTGAATTTTAATTAACAATGCCTATCTTGTTCAGTGCTGTGGCTTTGGACAATGTGGTTCTATCTAGATTCGCGTGCTGCGAAGGAAATTTCACAGAGATTGCGGATGAGGTGCTGTCAAAGATTTCGCAACAAAACGGGAAATGCACGTACTTTCACGGGCCATATTTATTTAACTACGTCGCTGAAAACGGACACATGTATTTGTGCATCACGGACAAAGTAAGTACGTATATATACGCGAAACATAAAATTATTATAAAAAATATATAAGTACATAGGTAGGTATTACCAGTCGTTTTTATAAGACTAACGAGTGTCACGAAAAACTTACGTTCAGTGGATAGGTTAGTTAACTCCAATATGGTTACGAGGGCTGCCTTTTAAGTTCTGTCGTTTGCAAACCTCCCGTGATTGCATAAAAAAGAACTAGTGTCACGTTAAAATATTTGAATTTAGAATTAGAAAACAAAAGAATGACTCGAAATCGGCCCAACCGTTTTAGTACAGCGTTCGTTCAAAGTTGACAAGTCAGTTGTGAAAATGGAAATTTCGAAGGAAAATTTACGTGCGATAATTTTTTACAACTTCAAAAGGGGCTTAACGCGACTTCAGTGCTTCGAAGAGTTGACTACGGTTTTCAATGATAAAGCACCATGCCTTCGGACTGTGGAACGCTGGTATTTAGAATTTCAACGTGGTTGCTCTAGTCTTGGTGATAGACATCGTGAAGGTCGACCAAAAACAGCCGTAACCCAGGAGAACATTGATGCTGTACGGCAACTGATCATCGAAGATCGCCATGCGACATACCGTGAGATAGAAGCTTCCTTAAGTATTTCAGGGACCAGTGTTCACAGTATTTTGCATGATCACTTAGGCGTAAAAAAGTTGATCTCACGCTGGATACTACATTTACTCAGTGAAGACCAAAAAACGGCTCGCGTTCGATGGTGTCGCAAAACTCTGCGGCAATTCAACCGAGGAAACTCGAAACATGTTTACGACATTATCAGTGGTGACGAATCTTGGATATATGCCTACGATCCCGATTCTAAACAGCAGTCAACTGTTTGGGTGTTCCAAGATGAGCCAAAACCGACCAAAGTAATACGCTCACGGAGCACTTCGAAAAAAATGGTCGCCACGTTTGTGGCGAAAAGTAGCCACGTTGCCACCATCGTGCTCGAGGATCGTAAAACGGTTAATGCTGACTGGTATACCACTGTCTGTTTACCAGAAGTCATCGGCGAGTTTCGAAAAAATAACCCAAGACGTCGTATAAGACTGCACCACGATAATGCGAGCTCGCACACCGCCCGGCAAACTATTGCGTTTTTAAAAGAGCAAAACGTCGAAATTCTGGAACACCCGCCGTACAGTCCAGACTTAAGCCCTAACGATTTTTTTACTTTTCCAAAAATCAAGCAACGACTTCGTGGTCAACGGTACCAGACGCCTGAAGAAGCGGTTGAGGCATACAAAACGGCCATTTTGGAGACCCCGACTTCGGACTGGAATAAGTGTTTCGAAAACTGGTTCGATCGAATGAAAAAGTGTATTACATATCACGGTGATTACTTTGAATAACAATAAATACCATTTAACACTTAAATTGTCTTTAGTTTTTCCAAACGGCACAACTTAAAAGGCAGCCCTCGTACTGTCATAAGAGGCATGTGTAGATATTTTATTTAAATTTGCTTGTATAGATTGAAGAACTCGACTGTAACCTATAAAGATTCTGCGTTAACATAAAAAGGTTGATTGAACAAAGGTATAATGTTAAAGGGACTCATGCAGACATTTAGGTTGACGCCTTTTCTGTGAACACTGCCAAAGTTAAGGGCTACAGTGGTACATTTTTGGTTGGGATTTTAATGCGCATACACTGGATCTTCTCTCACATAATTGTATGGGATAAAACATTATATACATTGACTCCTTAAATACCCAAGTCCTGAAGCCCTTAAATATTGGCCATAGGAGTGACAAATTGAATTTTGTTGACTCTGTATGACCATAAAAGTGTTTCTCATTTACAGTCATGTCAGCGTTCAAGAGCGTTTCTCTTCCTGAACCAAATAAAGAGGCGTTTCAGGGCTGAAGGCCGAACCGACCTGCTTCAAATATTGACCGATGAGATGTACCGGTACAGCGAGGACTATAAAACTATCGTCATACATAAGGGAGAGCTAGACGAGTTGAATACCATTGGAGTCCGAAGTAGTGGTAAGCATGTTCATTTCGAAAATTAATGGTTGTTACTGCCACGATTTAGAAAACCCCTAATGTTACAGGATAAAAATACATTGCCAATTTTTACACGCGTTTACAAAAAAATCAAGACCTTTGACTTATTTATATAAGCTACTAGCTTCTGCCCGCGACACCGTCCGCGTGGAACTCGTTAATATCGCAGCTCCATACAAACTTTTACTCCCCCCATTTCACCCCCTTAGGGGATGATTACGGGGATAAAAACTATCCTATGTTACTCTCCATCCCTTCAACTATCTCCACTTAAAAAATCACGTCAATTCGTCGCTCCGTTTTGCCGTGAAAGACGGACAAACACACAAACAAACAAACACACACATACACTTTTGCATTTATAATAATAGTATGGATATGGATGAGATAAAGCAGGCAATGCTTGGCATTAAAAATCCAGATATTGGAACTTAACTGGATTGTAACCACGATTGCCTTAAAAGGTCGAATGTGTTAATAATTTAAGAGCTACCCCGAGCGTGTCCATTATTAGTTAATAGGTAGGTTGACCCAATGTCATCATTTTAAGATTTAGACTCTTGCCGCCTCCTTGACCTCTTTATACAACGTAATCAATATAATAATACGAAGTAATTGTAATATTAATAAGGTGATCAATAATCTTCCCTCTCCTATTCTCTATCGTTTTTATCAGTTTCCTTTTCTTTCCTACTTTTCTCAGCACTTCTTCATTTCTGTCCAACTCATTTTCTCCAGTCTACGTCAACACCTCATTTCCAATGCTTCTAAATATTATTTATCTCCATACTCCATAATATAAAGGATTTGATGAACTTTCTCTTGGTTTTCTGGGATATGATTGCAGTCAGTAGATACTTTTTATAGTAGAAACCCCGTTTTGCTGAGCCTATTCTGATTTTTATGTCTTTCGTACCTCTTGAATCTGCTGTGATGCTGATGATATTGCTCAAATAATTAAAACTAGTTACGTACGTTCTGGAGTTGAATATTTCTATAGTTTCTAGTGACGGCGGACCTGATTTGGATGTTTTTAGTTAGTTTTATTTGTGTTCATCTTTAGTGAAAATTCCTTAAATGTGCAGTTCATAGTGTTAAGAATAGTGAATCTTGATGTGTTTCTGTTACTGCCGCTATAACATCTGGAAATCGAATAAATTTAATTGTATGGCCATTGAACTTGACACCTACGTCAGAGACTTTCCTTATAGCTGTTTCTATAAAAGCATTGAAAATGAGTGGGCTGAGTGGACATCCCGGAATTTTCGCCTTCACCTTTGCTGTTCCTAATTCTATTAGTGTTTCTTGATCTTTATGCAGCTCGCAGATAATCCGTCTATCTCTATAATCCAAACATATACCTTTCAAAGTTTTCATCATTCCTTTCCAATTAATTTTAACAAACTAAGTCTACAAAAGCAATATGTGTGTTCAGTCCCAGGTCTATTATTCGGTCTATTAATTATCTTAATGCTAGAATGGCTTCTCGTGTGCCATTATTCTTCCTGACTCCATACTGACATAACCCAATTAAGTCAATGAAAAATTATCGTAAAATATTGACTATTTCTTTGATTTCAGAAGAAATACTAGGAGAGAAATTACTGCTAGTGGAAAGCATCGAAAACTTGAATTATGGCGTAAGTACAACTACATACCTATACTACATTTGTAACTACGTTTCTCCTACTGTGCAGCTGAGCAAGGAAACTTTGAAACGACCTTGGAGGCATTCATGTCTATTTGGCACTGTTAGAAGAACGAGCCCATGCAAAAAGGGCGATTCGAAGTCAGACCCACCGTTTCATCCTCCAAACCCAACCTGACCTGAACCAGAATAAGTTCTGGGGGCCGATTTTTGAATTTCGAGCGCTCGAAAATTTATTAAAAGTAAATGCTATTGTAGTGTCATAATCACACGCACTTACTTTCTACCGATAGAATTGAATACGAGTGGTCAATACCGCTCGTTTTTTAAATTTTCTATCGGCATTTAATCATTTTTGACAGTTTTCGAGTAAAAGAGTCGAGCGCTCAAAAATCAAAAATCGGTCCCCTATTCGCGTCTCTCTGTTGTCCTTTTAATGATGTTTAGTCTTATTATTGAATGCAGCTATACAATCATAAAATTTAAAAAAGACACAAACTAGTCATTATTGCGTAAATGATAAATCGTTTACCTAGATTGAATGTTAAAGCAGGAAACAGTCGAAAGCCAGACCCGATTTTTATGAACGAGGCGAATCGTTTCCCTTCATTACAAATAAGTTGTTCTAACTATTAGAATTTAATAATATTGTAGTTTCTTCGGCCAATAAACAATCTATAAAAACGCTGTCGGCCTTGATAAATAAATACATATTAGGGGTCAATGTTACACAAATCGACCTAGTTCCAAACTAAGCAAAGCTTGTACAATGGGTACTAGGCGACGAAAAACGTATATCCCATAAAAACATTCCATGTAAAAAAGAGGCCAAGTCTCGAAACTCTTCCACCGTAAAAAAGTTGTGAGATATTTCGTAGTACCAAGTCTCAGGCATTTTTATTATTATTTATTTGCTAGCGAAATAAAATTCTGCAACTTGGCAATCTCAATCAGTTGGTGTATCTAGAAAACTGGACTTAAATTGCAATTTTTTTTAGTGTTCTCTTGATTTATACACTAAACACTAATTGTATTCTAAATTTGAAGCTTCTATGTCTGCTAGAAGTGTCTTAGACTTCTGATGATCGGTGAGTCAGTGAGTGACAAAATTAAGAAACTTTGACTAGTTCTAAATCTTAAACCACTGGTTCAAATTGAATGAAATTTGAAATATATCGTGTTTATACAATGCGTGCTTAGTTAATGAAAATGCAGGCTGCTAGTTTTATCCACAACGAAGTTATAGGGGGGTCGAAAATGGCCTGAACTGCTTCGAGAAAAGGATGGTACGGCCGTGCCGCTGTTTTGCTTGACTTGGCGGGGGCACTGCCGTGCACCCAAATAGATAAATAAATAATTAAATACATAGAAAACATCCATGACTCAGGAACAAATATTCGTGCACCTCACACAAATAAATGCCCTTCAAAGCCAGAACCTCTTGCTACGTAAGCACGGTCACTACCAATTAGGCTAAAGCGGTCGTCATATCTACTATGACGTTACGGGGCTCTTAAAAACTCAGTCAAATTCAATCTACACAAATCTAAGCGCCTATTTCTCTTCACAGACTATCACATACCTGGCTAAGGCAGCGTCCGAAGCAATGATCTCAAACAACATCGATAACATCGCAGAAGAACTACCAGATTATGCTAGCAAACTGGAAACCACGAAGACTGAATCTATAGCCAAATACAGCCCAGGTCTCTGCATTACCAACGACATTTTAAATGAGAAGTCTAGACCTAACGCGATAGTCGTAGTAGCTATGTTTCTATTAAGCCTAGCGATGTATATATTCGACTTCATGCCTGCGGGGCAGGTTTTAGTTTTAGTGCTATTCGTGATATTCGTTCTGTTCAAATAAAGAATACTAGTAGTATTGGGAATAAAATTTAGAACGACTAATATTATAGTATCCACGCACCATAAACCTCACTGATCAAGTCTAAGTAATTAGAGAGTACTATAAATTATGGGCATGGGTTATTGAAAACGTAGGTACACGTAAATCCACTTGATGTAAGGTACTGAAGGAATTAGAATTTAAAAATTCACATATTCGATTTATTAAAATTTAGAATTAGAGCGGATACACACGACGACTTTTTGCATCGGACAAACGCGACTTTCGCGCGACACTTGCCATAGGTTACCTGTATCGATACTATAAAGCGTTTTTATCCATCTATCTATGCCCTTTATCCTGAACTCCGTATTAAATTAATATTGATGTAAATTTTTAAATAAGGGAAAAATTAAAAAATGTAATGCTCCGAGCCGGATTCGAACCAGCGACCACAGGCATTCATGGCCCGTCGCTACTAACCAACTGAGCTATCGGGACAATCCTGTTCGGCCACCAAATCTTTCAATCAGTTCCTTCCTACAACGCCATAGGGAGGCGTGTAGCGACATCTACCAGAAGACTTAGGCTTCTTTACGGCACCAACGTCTCAAATTATATTGAGAAATCGTCAGTAACGATGCGCCACCCCATACTAAATTAATTTTGTATTAAGCAAGTTTTGTAATTTATAATTTCGTTAGCAGCGTAACTGCTTAATACAAAATTAATTTAATATTGATGTGTTTATTTAGTATCGTATTTCTAAGAGTTCAGTGTGCCTCCTGGCAAAAGCCTCCTCTACCCCCTTGAGCTCATCCTCCCATCTCTTGTGTTGCCTTGGCCTACTCCTCTTACCATCTCTAGGGTACCAGTGTGTGTGTATAATACGACGCCTATATCCAACATCCTTAATGCATAGCCATAGATCTGTCAGAACAAATGATGTACAAACGCCAACACAGTTAACTGACCATCCTGTATTTATATTGAACCTTATTACAATGCACATACAGTGCAGGGATGGCCAGTTAACTGTGTTGGCGATGGTACTCACGTATGAGAGCTGCCAGTTGTGCGTGGTGTCCTGCAGTGTGTAGAACAACCTTGTACACGACCAATCAGTGATGTGAGCGCGTCAGTCTCGCTACCTCCATGCTATCACGCGCGTAAGCACACGTCGAGCTGCGATAACGGCTGGCGCATCGTAGCGTAAATTAGGGGATGCCTCCAGCACAATCCTCAGAACATTTTGTCTATCAGTACAGTACCACAAATATATGTTACATCGGCAATCTTCGTCCACGCCGACGAGTGCTGACAAGTACCGAATGAAATCGAACGTATGGCCATTTCAATAAAGACCTTGTTGCACTATACGTAAAGTAAAATATGCAATGACAGATGAACTCGTGCTTTCCCGCTCATGGCGCCAGACAAAATGGCGGGCGCCGAAGCAGCCGGCATCGCGCGCAAAATTTCGGCCAATGGGCGTTGAAGATTTTACCCGCGCAAACGCGTTGGTTAGTGTTTTCAAAAAATGCTTTCTGCGCAGGTACATCGTTGTAACTTATATTTGTGGTACTACTGTACTTAATGATGGCCACGTACCGGAAGGCGCCTCGGGTAAAGGTCGCGGGAGTCCGATGGATGCGGGCGTCGGACCGGTAATTGTGGCACTCTTTGGGAGGCCTATGCCCATCAGTCGTATTTCGGCTGATATGATGATGAAGATGAGTTAATGATGGTATGACTCACGTATGCGAGCTGCTTGTTGTGCGTGGCGTCCTGCAGCGTGTGGAACAGCTTGTGCGCGCCGCGCGCGGCCGCGTGCGCGCCGACCAGCGACGACAGCGCGTCCACCACCGTCTCGCTTAGTTGTTCCAGCGCCAGCGTTCGCGTGTGCTCTGCACAAACAACTGATGCATAATGGAGTGTAGACACTAAATAAAATAATAAATTTTGTCGTATTTTCTCGAAAAAGGATTAAAAATGTAGTCAAATGGACAAAAAAGCAACGCAAGAGGCTAAGTAATCACGAGGTTATAAGTGTCCAAAGTTTTAAGAAGGGGTATGTTCTGTCCCTTTTTCGCAAAACGCAACTTCATATGAAACGATGACGTTCGCAGCTAGTGACGTCACTAGAAGAGGGCAACGTGCCGTGCCCCATCGTATTCGGCGCCGCCAGCCTACCGCGCGCGCGACTCGCTTTGCGGCAGCCTCGCGGATTGTGATGTCACTAACTGTTTTCGTTTTCTCTTTCTAACAAGCAATATCAAAACGGTTGTAGCTTCGTAATTCTTTGAGATATCTGAATGGGATTTTCGTCACTAAGCATATTTTTTTGCTTTCTTTCTTTTGAGGTAATTATAATTTTCGAACCCGTATTTAAGTGTAGAAAGCCGCGTGTACACAGAGGAAACTATGACACAGAAACACTGAGATTCACGGCAAAAAACTGACGTGATGGCTTTCTAAACGCAAAACTGATCGGATATTATTATTGGTGTGTAATAATAGGCCTGATGCCTCATGTTCAAATTGATAACGTAGTGATGCTAAATGGATAGTAAACCATCAAATTATCGTAATAAAGTATAAATTATAAAATACAATTCAAATCATAAAAAGATATTTTTTTTTATTGTCCAAGAGTATATTAAAAGCTACCAATACAATCCTTATGCTTTTCTAGAAACAAAATTGTATGACAACTATGTACTTAAACGCAGTATTTCGCGACCGAAACAACAATTTACCTGATTTTCCATACTACGATTAGTACAAATATACAAATGTAACGTCACACTTGTATAGACACACATTATGAAGCGTTTCGCGCTGCCGCCAGCGAGGTCAATCTTTATCTAATTTTTTTAGGTATTTATGTTCTTTAATTGTAGTTATATAATTGTAGTGTAGTACTCCCATACAAACATTTGTTCCTCTCCAAAAACTGGTTCGAATGACGTCACAAAAAAATGTTAGTCATCATCCCTATTATGCAAGTGGACTCGCAAATACCACAAGCAGGAGTTATTGGGCCACGAGTCGTGGCCACTCAAGCTGTAGGCGAGTTCTTTCATACAGCGCGAGCCACTCTTTGTATCTCGGTCGCGGCCTCTAAACGCTCCGTGTGCGCCGATGCTATACAAAATTTAAGAAAGAACTCGTCCACAGCTTGAAGCCACTAGTAACCGCCACAAGTGGCTCAATATGCGGCGGCTCTAAGCCCGAGTTCAGACCGGCGGGAACCGAGCGGTGCCAAAATCGCGCGATTCCCGCGCGGTTCCATATTTACATGCAAATGTTCCAAAGCGTTTAGATTCAAACCGCGCAGTTGCCGCCAACCAACCGCTAGAAAATACAATCGCGCGGAGCCCGCGCGGTTTCATTACTATGGATCTCGACGAGAGCGTTCAGTTGCGTCGCGGATACCACGCGGTTCGGACGTCACATTCCAGGAGGCCACGCGCTCGCTCGCAATGGATCGAGGAGACCGCTTCGACACCGAGACACCGAAACTAACTCCAATCGCTAAATAACCGCGGTGTCTGAATAGCACACATTTTTGCGTTTCCGACCGCGCGGGAATCGCGTGATTTTGGAACCGCGCGGTTCCCGCCAGTCTGAACGCGCTCTAACGGACTTGTTTCTGTGGTACCTCGGTCCTGTGGATTCCTGTGGGCCGGCGCCTCGCTGAGCACGCCGCCCGGCCACCACGACTTGAGCACGACGCTGATGTAGTAATGCAGCATTTGCTCGGAGAATAGCCACGTCACTGTTTCTTTTATTTGCCTGTAAATGGATTATGTTGAATTGCATGGAAAAAAAAAAAAAAAAAAAAGGTGTACATGCTCAGAATAAGTATTAGTGCCAGGCCTTTTCCTCTTGCCTCTGTCGCAACGACATCTACAGTAAGAGCCCGTTCACACGGCGTCAAGTTATGTCGGATCAACTGATTAAAAATCAGATAGTGCGTTCACATGGCTGCCCGATGCATTTGCAAGATTCTTGTATCGAGAATGTGTGGCAAGTATTGCAATAAATCGGATCCGGCATTTTATCGAACGACCGGGCCGATTTGTAGTCGCAAAATTTCATGACACATTTTGCAGGATCCGTTTCATTGCCGGATCCTACCACCGTAATAGTTCACACAAGCAGTGAACGCGTGCATTGAAATACTGTTGCCACGAAATCGAATCCTACAAAACACCATTCCCGAAATGGATGTCTCCGTGTGAACGAGCTTTAACTGGCGTGGAGTCTTATGCCATGTGACACAGTAATCGAAGTGGTGTAGCCCGCCGCCGGTAGGTACCGCCACTAGCTTCTCTGCTTTGCCGACCGAGTTTGGTGAGCCCAGTCGGCAAAGCAGACCAACCGATCTTTCTCTACCGATCAATGGCCGCAGACGCATCGAATAATGATAAATATACCAAATACAAAAAAACCCTTAAATTCAATTCAATCTTTTATTCATAATATATACATTTCACATGTCAAAAGCTTAATCTACGATGTTTACATTAATATTGTGTCTCTGAATCCCCTTTCGCGTTCCGCGGCAGAGGCCCATAGATCCACACCATAGGTTAAGATGGAATCAAAGTAATCGTAATATGCTACAGTACGATTACTGTTAGTTAACCACTGACAGATATTTTGCGTTCATTTAATTTTCAACTTTAATGTCATACAAATAATAGTACATTGTTTAACGAGGGGCGTAAGAGGAATATTCGGCGTCGGGCTTCTGATAGACTCTTGTTCGCAATATTCTTACGCCCGTGTTATACACAATGTTTTTCATCACATTTGCGAGGAAACAAATACATTTTAGATGAAATGAATACAAATCGTAATAAAAACTACAACATGTCATCCATTTCGTTGAATTTGACGTGAGGCGCGTATGGCAAAGACCCTTTGGTATACAGCCACGATTTGAAAACACTTCAAAACATTTTACATAGACACTAAATAACTACATATTAAATCTGTAAATAATTCAGTTAAACATGTTTAAGTAGTTTTTTAAGTTTAAATTTATTTATAAGTACGTTTTCAGACATCGTATTTGATATAAAACCTCTTTGCTTTGTAACTGCCGCATGAGTGACAGATACAATTTAAGAAAAAAACCATTACGCCCGTGGGCGTAACACAGGCTATTACAGCTCTGTATGTCTGCGCATTATGAAGCCCTTTTCGAGCAAGTGTGATGAAAAGCAATTTTCAGAAGACTGTTACCCACGTCTACCGATTTAGAAATAACTACTTAAATTGTATGAGGTTAAAGTTGAAAATTAAATGAAGGCAAACTATCTGTCAGAGGTAAACCCCAAATAATTCTGCTGTATCTTAACATTACTTGGATCTAGGCTTGGGCGGGCGCTTAATCCATATTTCTACACTAATATTATAAAGAGGAAAGATTTGATTGTTTGTTTGTATTGAATAGGCTCCGAAACTACTGGACCGATTTGAAAAATTATTTTACCATTAGAAGCCGACATTATCCCTGATGAACATAGGGTACTTTTTACCGCGGGAAAATGCTTCATTCCTAACGGAAAACGGGTAATCCGTGCGAAGCCGGGCCGGGCAGCTAGTATATTATAAAGAGGAAGTCTTTGAGATTGTAGCTTTGTAATAGGTCATAATTTCCGGAATTAACCGATTTAAAAAAATAGGCTATATATTTTATCACTCGGCTTTGCTTGAGTAAATTAATTACTATGCGAGTAAGTCCTGTTTAGTAAAGATAAATCAGCTCTCACCTGTTAATAGTTCTCCCATAAGTAATTTGTACGAATGTGACCAGCGTTTTTCTAAGCCATCTGAACACACCCCGCATGTCAAACACTTCACTCAGCAGCGCGTAAAGCGGCTCAGCTATGCTGTCGCGTTCCTCGCCTAGTGGAGCCATTCCTGCGAAGTAAGGTTTCATTTTTGAACATCCATCTAGAGTTTTCCTTAAGAGCGTTGCACGCACTTACGATAACAGCCTGGCCCCGTATCATGGTCGGCCTTATCGTGACAAGATAGAGCGTCAGTCTCGTTCTATCGAACGGTGTCAGCCAGTGACGGACGCTCTACTTGTCACTTATCGCGTGATAAGGCCGACCATGAGACGGGGTCTGGTCAACTTTAAGTATGGCGCCTTTAAGACCGACCAACCGACTTTCAATTTTTTGACTTTCAAATTTGGCGTATACTTTAAGCGACTGCCACCTTTCATCCCAGAGGGAAAACTAGACCATATTGAGATTAAGAGTTTCCTCACGATGTTTTCCTTCACCGAAAAGCTACAGCAAAATAAAAATAAATATAATAAATATTTGCGGACAATCTTACACAAATCGACCTAGTCCCAAACTAAGTAAAGCTTGTACTATGGGTACTAGACGTCGATAAACATACTTATATACATAAATAAATAGTTAAATACATAGAAAACATCCATGACTCAGGAACAAAATATTCGTGCTCATCACACAAATAAATGCCCATACCGGGATGCGAACACGGGACCTCTAGCTTCGTAGGCAGGGTCACTACTAACTAAGCTAAAGCGGTCGTCAAAATAAATATCAAATGATATACCGAATACGATGGCAAACGCCATATGCTTTGAGATTGAGATTTCTTGAAGGCCAGGGGACGAGACGAGGGTTTGGGATGTTTCAGAAATGCCCTGACTGTAATCAATGATGGCTCTACTGTGTGACTAGTGGCATCATCTTATTGAAACCATGTGTTTCGATTAAAGAATAAGTCGCCCTCAACATGTTGTCTAAAAATTATACAATCATTGGACGACCGGTTAGCCTAGTGGGTAGTGACGCTGCCTACGAAGCTGAAGGTTCTGGGTTCGAATCCCGGTAAGGGCAAATATTTGTGTGATGAGCATGAATATTTGTTTCTGAGTCATGGATGTTTTCTATGTATTTAAGTATTTATATCTATTCTATATTATATATATCGTCGTCTAGTACGCATAACACAAGCCTTACTGAGCTTACTATGGGACTAGGTCGATTTGTGTAAGATTGTGTCCCCTTATATTTATTTATTAAGCAATTTCTTTCATAATTCAGCCCGTGCACTTGAGAGAAAAAAAGGTCAATTAATGTAGATCTCTAAAATTGTAACCCAAAAGTTAGTTTATTGGCTTTACAATAGGATTATTCTCGAACTGTCAAGATCTCAGTATTACGTTAATTTGGATAATCGCAGAAACAAGAAAGAGCTTAATTTTTTCAATTAGTGGATACCATTTACTAATAAATAAAAAATAAATAAAAATTACCCGTTATTTTCAGACACTAAGTAATAGTTACAAGTTTTTAGGTACCTACTAATAACTAATTTAACTGATCACTATTTTAACAAATCACCTATCTACTATTTCACACTTTTTAAATTTTGTGTCCGCCTGCCCTTCGGCAAAGGCCTCCTCCAACCTTCTCCATTCTGCCCGGTCTTGTGCCACTCTGCTCCAGGTGCATCCTGCCACCTCACCTGCCTGATATCCTCATCCCATCTCTTTCGAGGTCTCCCTTTCTTTCGTTTACTACATCACTTTAATCATTAATAGCGTAAAATCATGATTCTCCTGACTGATGACCTGGTAAAGGTCGCGGGAGTCCGCTGGATGCGGGTGGCGCAGGACCGGTCATTGTGGCACTCTTTGGGGGAGGCCTATGTCCAGCAATGGACGTCTTTCGGCTGATGATGATGATGATTCTCCTGACTCAGTGGGAAAAAATCCGCATCATGCAAAAAAAAAAACCGGGTTGCACTCCGGGAGTGCCGGCAGAAGTGAAAACTTGCCAATTGCTTTAATTATCAGTATTAAAAAAAAACCCTCCCCTCTCCTCCCCCCTACGCTCCTACACCTGTGGCGAGTTCAACAATTTTCCCCATCTCAAAGTGCACAGCGCCGCTAAAGAAGTTTTCACTTCAAAAATCTTCCACCGGACAATGTGTAAACGGAAACCCTACCTCGCATGTTAGTCATGTTCTTATTCGCCGAATCGGTGCCATTTCCGTCCAAATAAAGGGACATCTCCTCCTCGTCTGCCGATAAATGTGTAAAAGCCTCGCGGTCCGTCGATGACCTGGTCGTCGCTTCACTACTCGTACTGGAATAAGGAGAAGTAACCTTTATAGCTTGCAGTAATAAGGTTAAATTTTAAGTGAAACTTTCCCAGGCAAATGTGTATGTTTTCCAGGTTTCGCTTTGAAAGTTGTCACTAAGTTCGGCATTGGGCAAACAAAGCAGTATAATCGCTGCTTTAGCACGTTCGCAACCGAGAACCCGCCTAGCGGGCACTCGTAATGTTTGCTCAGATGCCGGCTGACCTCGCTAGGCGGCCAGTAGTATGAACTTACACGCCTAGCGAATAGGGGCGTAGACACTAAATAAAATAATCAACAATCTCATATTTCTTCGAAAAAGGATAAAAAATGTAGTCAAATGGAGAAAAAAATCAACGCAAAAGGTTAAATAATCACTAAGTTATAAGTGTCCAAAGTTTTAAGAAGGGGTGTGTTCTGTCCCTTTTTCGCAAAGCGCAACTTCATATGAAACGATGACGCTGGAAGAATGTGACGCCACAGAAGACGGCAACGTGCCGCGCCGCCGTCGACGCGGCCCCCCGGCAGCATCCTGTAATGTGACGTCACACACCGTTTGCGTTTTCTCTCTCTAACAAGCAATATTAAAACGGTTGTAGCTTCGTAATTCTTTGATATATCTGAATAGGATTTTCGTCAGTAGGCATATTTTTTTTCTTTCTTTCTTTTGGAGTAACAATCATTTTCGAGTACCCGTATTCTGTCGGTTTCTGGTGAATCGTTCCATTTTTAGTCCGGTTGCGAAAGTGTTAGAAGCCACAATAGTTTGAACATTAGTGTGAAAAAACATACCTTTTAAATAACGTAGAAAATGAGAATTTATTTTTCTTTGGATTGTCGTTCTTCGTATATTCACTGGTTGCGTTGAGGAACGTGTATATAGCTTCGCATTGGTTCAGCCTGTCGTCTTCTAAAACAAACTGTTGGGAATCATTTGTTAGATCAAATCAAATCAAATCAATTTATTCCATAACAATATAAACTGTGTCGGAAATTATAAGATGAATTACAATATTCATTACATTATAAATACAATATTCATTACATTATACATTATAAATTATAATAATATCACGATACAAAAAAACACAACATTTCAGTCAGAAGTAAATTCGTTGATGTCATAGTAACATTTCACCAGTAGGTGTTCTTTAAGTTGACGTTTAAATATGTTAACACTATTTATAGACTTAAGCTCATTCGGTAAGCTGTTGTACAGTCTGACCGCTTGGTATTGCACGCTATGCTTAACGACTCTTAGTTTAGGCATAATTGATTTTTTCAAGTCCTTCCTTCGAGTGTTTTGCCTACAGCCCCTTTCCTCATCAGTCTCATACTTCTCTGGATGCTTAACAATATCAGTCAGTAAAACAAGGATATAGAGACTCGGAATAGTTAGTCATTTTGATCTGACAAAATGTTCCTTGCAAGACTCCCATGACGGTATTCGCACCATAGTCCTAATAGCACGTTTTTGGATAACAAACGCTTTCTTTATATTATAAGAAAAGCTATGACCCCAGTTATTATTCTAATATGGGTAAAAAAAAACTTAAGTACCTATAGCCCCTCTTGCACATTTGGTTGTGGACTGTTCAAATAAGCATTACATTTATTTTTGATACTAATTTTAATGGCCGTATCCATAAACGCTAAAATAGTAGATTACTGCAGAGGCCGTGAAGTAAGGGATTGCTGGACGAGCTTGGCGTAGACGGATGCAACGAGTCCAGCAATCCCTGTTGCGGCCGAGGATTGTTTAGTACTTTTCTAAAACGATGTGAGGAAATATTAGAATAAAAATAAATACAAGGTAATCAATTAAATAATAGGTAATTTGCCGCCTTTTTTATTTTTTAAACATCCCATTTGAATAAGCCGTTCAAGCACCATGTTTAACCGCACATAAGTATAGTACCATAGATTTTTTTTTATGTAGCAAGTATGCTGACAGAGTCTAGTGGTGGTTGGCAGTATGTAATTTTTCCTTTGTCAGTTTAATATTAGTAAGCAAATTTAAAAAGTAGCGGACAATAATGGTTTTACTTAGGGTTTTCATACATTACTTCTTGACCTTAAACAAGAAACTTCATGTCTTCATTTCGTGATCGCGTACATTTCCGAGCATGTTTGAGAAAACCTATTTTAGTCAAACGCCGCTAAAATTAATTTGTTCGCGCCAGATTGTGACGTCACTATATGCGAGCGTTTTCTCTCTCTAACGAGCAATATTAAAACGGTTGTAGCTTCGTAATTCTTTGAGATATCTGAATGGGATTCTCGTCACTAGGATTTTTTTTTTGCCTTCTTTCTTTTGGAATAATAATAATTTTCGAGGCTACACCCGTATTATGTACAGATTTGTTATTCCTGCCATGTCGCACTTAATGTACACTTTTTTATATACATTGTTTTTTTTTCTCATCAATTGTGATTTGTTATAATTTAGTCAGTGGAAAACGTTTTTTCCCGAAATGGAAATTTCATATAAAAAGTAACTATTGTCAGTCGCGAGCTCTACTAGCTATACTTCCCTCTTAAGGCGCCGTAGGTTCAGCGAAGTTAAGCGAACAGAGTTTTTGAAACAATATAATGCGTCTGTTTATAACAATATGGTTTCAAAAAAATATGAATAGTAATAGTGGCTTTTTTGCAGCGAGATCAGTGATTCGAAACATGACTTAGCAATTTTCGCTCGATAGAAAAAAATCACGAACAGAGGTCTAAAATACACTTAAAATATTCGTAACAGATTATGCACAAAAGCTATATATATTAAAATTGCTTCTAAAAATCGGCAATATCATGTTTGACAGAACTCAGTGATTACTTTTTTATTTATTTAAACGGCCAAAAAATTAGAATGAAAAAACATGATATCCGCGCTTCCGAGCACGCACTTCCATCTCGCTTACGCTTATGCTCAGTGAGAGGGAGAGAAGACCATGAACCTACCGGCGCCTTAAGAGGCTGACAAAACCTACTTCAGTATCATCCATTTATCAACGTAGAAGTTTTGTTTTTAAAGAAACTATCTGTCTTTTTATGCTAAATGGAGTCTGTACACTAACTTTGTAAGACTGTTTGGTTAAAAAAATATATAATAAACGAAAAGCCATCTAAATATTTGGGGTACCTTGGGGGTCACCTATACTTACTTCCAAATACTTTTGAATGAGGTTCTTCGCTTTATCTAAAGTATTTCTGTCATTCTTCCCAAACAGAAACTTAAAAGAATTCGAAGGTAGCTCTAAATATTTCAGTTCAGTACACATAGGCCGTAGTTTTCGATGCAAATCCTGAAAATGTAAAACTTTTATAGTATGTAATATTGATCTCTTACAAATCGTCGTCCCGAGAAACTGTCATATTCTTTTTAAGTACACTGTTGCACTGGAAGGAGATGGCGCAGGATCGGGTCAAGTGGCGACAACTCGTGTCGGAGGCCAAGACCCACTTTGGGTCGGTGAGCCATTGAAGATAGATAGATAGATAGACTTTAGGGTCGTGAGTCATGATCCAGAATTACAAAAAGTGATGAAGATGGTCATATGGATTTCTCATGGGACCTACAATGAAATCGAGAAGAATAAGCGCTAATTATGAGTCATTTTGTGATTTAGATTGTCAGTACAGTCAGGGGTATTATTATACGTACAGTCAGCGTCATATAGTTAGTAGCAGCCAAGGTAGCCAAAAAATTTCGGTACACGCCTTTATTACAGTAAGAATAAGGGTTTGTTACGAAATATTTGGCTACTCTGGCTGCTACTAACTATATGACGCTGACTGTACAAGCATCGCTAAGTTTGGGGCTAGGTTTTTTTGTGTAAGATTGTCCAAAATATATATTTTTTTTTTTTACCAACAGTGTTGCCGTTCGATTGAATCTAGTGGGTTCAACTCGCGTTTACCAGATACTGACATCTAATGAACATCTGACATGTAATACTGAATTATTATGAATAAATATGATTATGATTATTATGATTAAAGACTACGATTATAAAATATACAGATATATTTGAAAGGCAACTGGTAATAAAGTTGGTAATGGTACACGAAACGGCTTAATAAAAACTCGTACGTTCGGTATTCCTTTTGTACGTAGAAATTCTGATCTCTCTGTACTAATATTATAAAGAGGAAAAGTCTCTGAGATTGAAGCTTTGTATATTTGTATGTAGCGGGTAATCTCCGGAATTATTTAACTTGTGTAAAGATTGAAGTATCTGGATGGACAATAGGGAAGATGCAGCTATAATATTTACCATTATTTTGTGACCAAAATGTTGAAAAAACATAAAATAATAGCTACTGAAACGTTTTTATTTTAGTTTAAACTAATTTCAAACAATAATTACGGTTTGAAGTAATGTGAAACGACACGTGTTTTAATCCAACAATCAGTGTCTGGTGACGTCACTCCTGTCTAAAGTCAAAACTTAGGCAACTCTATGACATCTAGGGATGGACCACGGACAAACAAAATATGGCGAGTGACAAACATGAGTGACGTCACAGGAACTGTAGATCCGTTTAGGCGCGAAAGTTTAAATTGACAGTTTGTAACAGGAATTTTTGACTATAAATTATAGTATTTTTTTTTTAATACTTTCGTGGTCTATTCTACATGCGATTCTTTTAAATGAATGACATATGCTATATGTTATCTCACAAATTTTCCAGCTTTCTTTGCAATTCGCAGGCGAAGCCGCGCTGGGTGCTAGTGGTAATCTATTTTTACCTGGAAATCGTTAAGGGTCCTTAATATAACCCAGCCCGTGGATATCTGCTCCGGCCTTTCATCTTCATTTGAGGTAGTTTCTTGTTCCGCCATGTGCACTACTATCACAAACTGTGGGGGCTTGTTTTCATCTAAGATCTGTAATATGAATAAATAAAGTAATAAAGTAACTAATAAAGTAGTAAAGTTTTTTTTTTTTTTTTTTAACTATATAAGTAATAAATATTGTACAATAAACAATCAATATGAGATTTCCGATTTCCATTTGAATGTTGCAAGAAATAAACTGATATAAAGAGGAAAGTATACCTTAGGAATACAGGTACTCGTCCATACAAAAAGAGAAAACGTTTTTCCACTTCTAAATATTTTCCAATCATAATGATTTTTTAGTACGTTATTGACACAATGAAAGACTGTTAGGTTTTCCTTTTTTCAATATACTCGTATATTTTTATAGCGAAATCTTTAAACCTAGATATTATTTTGCTGAAGCGATCGACATCAAAATCAAAGTGATTTGTTAAGATTTAGTTAGTAGAAACCGTTTTCTCCCGAAATGGAAATTTCGTATAAAAAGTACCCATTGTCAGTCGCGAGCTGTACTTCCCTCTTAAGATGTGTCTCAGAAGAACATATTGGGAGTAAAATAAGCAAGTACCCTAAATGGAAGCTTTATTATTAGATTTATTAGACATCCTAAATGTAGCATTTTCGGTTTAGCATAGTTGTGTTAATGGAATTGGTATACAAGTTCAATCGTAATTTTGCTCAATTAGCGATACTCTATTTTCGATATAAGTATGTTATTTATGCACTTGTATATATGAAATTACATATAACTGTTCCTTATTGACGTCTCTAACAACCCACGAGAGATTTTTAGTTTGAACGCATTTTCACAAAAGTTACGTCCATTAAACTGGTTTACTGGCCTGAAATTGCCACAGTTTGGTGCCATATATTCCGAAAACTGTGGGTTTTGAAGTAAATATGAAATACTATTTCGGTAAACCTCGTTGTTGTTAATACGTTAAGCCATAAAAAACACGAAAAAACCGACAGTTACAGGTCGAAGGTCATTGGGAGCTAGGAGCCCCTTAAGGTCGAGAATAACATTCCGATGCGTCCTAACAATCCAACCCCTTTCTTACCTCAGCACTCTGCACAGTGGCTCGCCACGTGCCCAAATGCTCGGCCCACGTGTCCGTCCTCGCCAGATGGGATTCCAGTCGCATCTGTTCCTCCGACAATCGCTCCACCTCGCTCTCGAGCATGGCCAGAGCACGAGACTCGGATTTCTAACGATTTAACCCCTTTCTTACCTCAGCACTCTGCACAGTGGCTCGCCACGTGCCCAAATGCTCGGCCCACGTGTCCGTCCTCGCCAGATGGGATTCCAGTCGCATCTGCTCCTCCGACAATCGCTCCACCTCGCTCTCGAGCATGGCCAGAGCACGAGACTCGGGCTTCAACGACGCTCGGAGAGCTGCTAGTGCCTGGAATAGAGGAAGGACAAGTAGGGACACACGAGAGTGGCAAAGGTGTAAGCAAAGCCTTAGTGTAAGGCCTGAGTGGACGCCCCGCTCGGAGCGGGGCGTCTAGCGTCCATATAAATTGCATTTGTTTTATATGGACGCTGCACGCCCCGCTCTGAGCGGGGCGTCCACTCAGGCCTTACACTTAGACAAAGCATGGTTTTTGGAAAGCTGCAAACCATTGTTTTTAAAATTCAAGTTACTACCACAGCCTTGTTTATATAAGGGATGCATGTCTTTTTGTCAAGGAAAATCCTGACTATTTTCTCAATCGTACTGACTCCACATTAAGACACACTAGGGCTCAATACAGAAATCTTTTACTTCAGCCACCATGTCAATCTGTCATATACAAAAAAAACTGCTGTAACATGTGTATACTCATATATAACAACCTACCTGACAACATTAAACTAGAAAGTAAGTCAATATTCAAAAGGAAGTTAAGTGACTGGTCGCAAAGTAAATGTTTTTATAGTGTTAAGGAATATATGACTAATAATAATAATGTAATCGCCTAATGTATCTTTTTTTAGGGTTCCGTAGTCGACTAGGAACCCTTATAGTTTCGCTTTGTCTATCCGTCCGTCCGCGGATAATCTCAGTAACCGTTAGCACTAGAAAGCGGAAATTTGGTCCTAATATGAATCGGGTGCCTGTCGTATCGCATAATGTTGATCGTCCTAAAAATTTTTGGCCGAGAATGTTTGGCATAAGGTTGAGTGGCATACTACTTATTTAACATAATCATTTTTGCGCATACACATTTAAAAGTTCCAATAATATTGATTACTCGAACATCGAATTACCTAAAAAGTAATAGTCCTAATTTTCATTGTCATAGTAATTATTTTGCCTATTATTAAATTATCTAAAATTACACCACCTATACTATTGTTTTTCTAAATTTTATACATAGTCATAGGTTATTCAAGAGACAACCTTCATTTACATCAATTAGATAGGTTCGTTAGTTGCCTTTTGTCCCTCAGAGCAGAAATAGACACCCCGCGCAGCGGAGTGGCATAGACTCGCCGCACGGCTATCAAACAACACACACAAGCAAACTCTGTTTTAGGTCGGTTAGGTTAGGGTTCACTTGTGTCCCTCAGAGCAGAAATAGGGGCCCCGCGAAGCGGGGCTCCGTCAACATGAGGGCGGGTCATAAGTAATTTAAGTAATAGACAATTCTGACCAGATCCAACCTTCATTTAGATTTGGACAATAAATATTTAGGACAATCGATATACTGGGTGGAACAGATCGATGGACTTTTAAGCAAATGGGATATAGATCAGGTTTAGTGCTTTACTTCTCACCTAGTAACCATATTAATATTTCTAACGGTTACCGAGCTACAACTTGTTAAACTTTGGTGAAAAAAACTGTATGTTTCAACCCTATCCAGCAGATTCAATGAAGTCAGCAAGATTCTTGTGACTTGTGACATGTGTCAATTTCAAATGAAAATAATAACTATGTATAGTATTAGGGTTGTCACTAAGATAAAATATTTCGATTTTTATGTTTTTTTTTTTCTTTTAAATCCAGCTTAACATTTATAATAGATCGTTTGTACGTCACTTATATAACACTGTCCTTTCAGCTTAGTCCAAGGAAATGTTCCTCCCTGTATATGCGTAACAAAATGTATGCACAACATTTTTAGAACATTCAATATTAGTAACATCAAAGTTAGGCACATCAATCATTCTAAAAAAGAAACTTCGACACAATAAACATACGCACAATAAATATTTAGGACAATCGATATTAGGAACAACAATTTCGGAAATATAAAATAGTAGGACCAACAATTTTATGCCACTCGATATAGACCCATAGGTATTAATCACGCCGACAAAGTGGTAAAAAAAAGTGTTTTTATTTTATTTTATAGGGCACTCCCCTATACGTAACGTGGGGAGTGATTTTTTTTTCATTTCAACCCTAACGTGTGATATATTGTTGGATAGGCATTTAAAAATGAATAGGGGTTTGCTAAGATCATTTTTTGATAATGTTAATATTTTCGGAGATAATCGCTCCAGAAGTAAAAAATAATGTGTCCCCCCCCCTCTAACTTTTGAACCATACTTAAGTTTTAAAAATATGAAAAAAATCTCAAAAGTAGAACTATAAAAACTTTCTAGGAAAATTATTTTGAACTTGATAGGTTAAGTTAGGTTAGGTTAAATAGTTTTTGAAAAAATTACAAAATAATTTCTGGACGAAAAACTACGGAACCCTACACTGAGCGTGGCGCGCTCTTGGCCGGTTTTTTATATTTAATAATTGACTAAATTGTACTTATTCGTAATTTAATATCCTATAAAATCAAATTGACATTATCCTACTATGACTTTTTAAAATTTGCACACCTGACCTGCATGCAGGTAGAATATGTACTTGCACTTATTCTATCTTTAAGATCTTAATGTTACCATATTCTTGCAAATAAATATTTGATTTGATTAGACAATATTATACTACAAGTGGAAGCGAGATATAATGTCGTATTTCCCGTCTCACCTCGCGTGTATAGCTTTGTTTGTCAGAAATCTCAATAATCAATTGAAACTGACTTCAAATATACAGAGTGTACCAAAAATGGGGTGTGAACCAATCAAGGGCATAACAGGTATCATGTTCTGGTAAGAAAAAACTATTTTAAACTATTTTTGACACAAAAAAAAACAAATTAATTCGTGTGTCTTTCTCACCTTAAAATTTCTAAATCTGAGAATGAAACAAACCACATTTTAGTTAACAGAGACTTATAAATGTACTGATTTAAACTTTCACGATTCTCACACATTATTTATACTAAACGGGACTTAATCGCGTATGATTAACTTTCGGATGTGTTGCAACATCCATGGTCACGGGCATGGTTGGTCAACTCAGGACAAAGCTGCCGTCATTGATAATAGCGCCTTCTAGTATATAACTTTTTAAACTTGCACCATAACGACGCCGGTTTTCTAATTATCGTCTAGGTGGCACTTTCGCCGATTCTTCGAAGCAATGTTACTAGTATAAAAACTTAATTGTTTGGTAGAATTGATGTAAGAATTAATGGTTATTTTACCTGTTAATTTTTATCATAAAGATAGTTTTACTTCCCATCTATACAAAAAAGTTAACATTTATTGTAGTTTTAGTCGATAGAAGTTTTTATTGGCATACCAAAAACGAAATGACATAATTTTAGCAGAAATATTTATTGCGCTACTGACAACACCCAAGTTTCTGTCATCCGTTCAACATCAACATCGTTTTCAGATAAGAGTGTGCATTTTTTCCCCGTTTTTTTTTCTATTGTTTAATTGATGAAAGACATCGTTTTCGGAGTCTCTTCTTAAATAAAATAAAGATATAATAAGAAATAAAAGGTGTTAGCAAAAGAAAACTCTCAATTTCAGAGGTGATTTACCCAGGATAATGTCAGGAATGTACTGATGTGTATCTCCAAAATAGAGATGTGCGCTACGCCGCGAGTTTAAAAATTCTCGTATTAACCCATGTTGATGTTTATTTTTTACAGGTGTAACTCTGCATCATATTATTTCCCGAACCCAAGTAAACATGATGAAATCGAAAGATTTCGTACATGGGTGATGAAAATCGGAGGCGACTTTAATGTTAAAGCTGGTGCTTAATAAATGTGAATATGAAATAAATAATTTTTCTCCTATAACGTACCTATCATCATATATACACATCACATCGGCTAACTTGCGTAAATTTCGGGTATTCCAAAAAAAAAAAACTTAAATCTCATTCCGAAAAACATTTTCATTTGTAATACTTCGAATTCGCGTAAGAAAGTGGTATTGTATCAGATTTATGATACAATTTACCTATATACTTACATATACAGGTATATATACAGGATGTTAACGGGGTCATGATCCGGAATGACAAAAACCGAATAAGATGATCATACTGAACAACCTTTCCCATGGGACCAACCACGAAATCGCAAAAAAAACCAGGTATTCCATACATTAACTCTCAATTAAATCGCAGTTAACTCACAGTTAACTCTTAATTGGCTCTTTTTTTTTTGCGATTTCGTGGTTGGTCCCATGGGAAAGGTTGTTCAGTATGATCATCTTATTCGCTTTTTGTCATTCCGGATCATGACCCCGTTAACATCCTGTATAGCCGTTTCCTATATATATATACTACATACGCGTACACGGGTTTTCCGAACTACCCGCATTTGGTCTTTATTAACCACTTGTATGAGTACACTAGGGTTGTCACCCGGCCGACACACAACACTAATAATGTCCGGTGATATAACGGACGATGTTTTTTGACGCTGGCATTTGGCTCAAGCCAGTTGTCCCGTGACCATGGATATTGCAACTCAAACTAAAAATGATCTTTATTCAAGTAGGCCTAGTAACAAGCACTTTCAAATCGTCAGTTATTTTTTTAAAGTAATTTATGAAACATAAAAAATAAAAAATGTTTTTATATGAAGTACAACACATCCGAAACGTCGGGAGACCAAAGTGAGGTAAATAAATAAGTTGACTTATAAATGTACCTGAGTTTTGTTGCTATGCCTCTCCTGCAGCTGGTCAAGTTTCCGCCTCGCGTAAGTAGAGTGCTCAGTGAGATGCAAAGCGCCTGCGACGCTCTCGGCGGACGATACTGACTCGTTGGACAACTGACGGTCCTCCATTGGAGACCTTTCGGCGTTTATTTCTGAAATAAACATAGAATGGTTTAAGGTGGTTCGACGACCATACAAAACGTCTTTTGTCATTCGCAGGCAAACGGCGTGATATTTAAAGAAACTTATGTAACAAACTTTCACCACCTGGGCTAAACCTATTAAAATGTATTTTTCTCAAACATGCAATGAAATATTGACGTTGTGTTCTTCATAATGGGCTTCGAAGTGTCACGTTTCGGGTGGAGCAAGACGAGAGATGGTCTTTTTTAATTTCCATTCCACAATTTGTGGCGCGGGATCACGATGTTCAGCCATGAAAATATAAGTTTGATTTCTTGGAGTTTTTTTTAATTTATTTCATTGCATGTTTGAGAAAAGCACTATACATACCTCGGCGTGAAAAGGGGTTGTCGGCCTCATAACTATCCGACCTCGCTACGCTCGGCCGTCTATATGTACTCGGCCAGCAACCCCTTACTTCTCGGCCTCTGTAGTAATGTACTATTATATAACCCAATCGCTAAACCGGTGGTCAAAAATAGAAAAACTTACCTTTATTAGCCTCTTCATTTGCCAGCTCGATCATCAGTGCTCTATACTGTTCACTCAGCATAAACGACGAGTAATACTTTTCCTGTATAGTGTCTACTACGGAGTCTTGCACTTCATAAAATACTTCTGGTCCTTTGTCGCCCAGTAGGAAAGACTCCATGCGTTTCCTCGTGTCCTGTAAAATAAGGCATAGATTATAATAAAGCGCGATTTTATTACGTCTTTAGGTTTTACTATATACATTTAATGGGGACCAAACATTTTTGAAAGAGATCACTACATCATCTTCCAAGGGTTTTCCAGGTTGTAAAGGAGACCGCTTTGGCACCTAGTCTCAAGATTTGGCGCAGCACTAGTTTCACGAAAACTACTGCAATTGCCTTGGGAGTAGACCGGTTTCCTCATGATGTTTTCATTCACGGAAAAAATAATATTGTTATAAAATCCAGAGGTTCCTCCAGTCAGTCACCTGTGTAAAGCCAAAATTTTGGATCCGCTACTGAGTTTCAACCTATAGACACTTGCCTGTCGTGCCTTTGTTGGTATCCTTGGGATATGAGTATTGTAGACGTTGTATGTAACACCTCAACTCCAAGCTGAATTCAAGCTGTCTGGCTGGATGTTAGAAGAAGATTTGAAGACGAGAGAAGGCGACAAGCATTCACTCTTGAGGCGATGGCCTCTGGGGTACGAAACTCGTGTGCCTCGACTCTATCAGTAAATAGCACGTTTAAATATGCCAGCTGCTGCGCGCGATGTGCCGCAGCTCCTCCACGGCCGTCCAGAAACCCACCAGCCCGCGCGAGCACAGCGTCTCCAGGAACATGTACAGGTAGCGACGCCCAGTCACGCTGTCTAGATACCTTGTCAACTTTGATCTCGGCCCCCGGCGACCTGATGTAGGTGTAGAAGATCTCTGCGCCGAGCTGGTGCCAGCTGCTGCGCGCGTTGTGCCGCAGCTCCTCCACGGCCGTCCAGAACCCCACCAGCCCGCGCGAGCACAGCGTCTCCAGGAACATGGACAGGTAGCGACGCCCAGTCACGCTGTCTAGATACCTTGTCAACTTTGATCTCGGCCCCCGGCGACCTGATGTAGGTGTAGAAGATCTCTGCGCCGAGCTGGTGCCAGCTGCTGCGCGCGCTGTGCCGCAGCTCCTCCACGGCCGTCCAGAACCCCACCAGCCCGCGCGAGCACAGCGTCTCCAGGAACATGGACAGGTAGCGACGCCCGGTCACGCTTTCTAGCACTTTGTGGAGGGGGAGGGACTGAAATAATAATTTGTTTATTTATTTAGGGATAACCATAATAGAAAATCAAGGCGAACGAGTGTGAGCAGTATATTGAATCCTGAGTGAAGCGAATGATATAATTCCAAGCGTAGTGAGGGATTCTAAAGTAGAATCTTGAGCGTTAACGAGGGTTTCAATTGTTAACGATCAAGACGGAAATAATTTCGCTACCTAGTGGCACATACCTACTGCTTTTCACACCTACTATGAGGAAAAGTAAAATTAAACAAGGAATTGTTTGGTATTCCTGCAACATTGATCCTTTATGAACAACAATTTCTCTTTTCTGAATAGCAGAAAAGAATCATGAGTTTTTATAATGTCCTCTTGCCATCAGTGTCAGAATTACCAAGAGATCATAATCTACAGATGATTGAATGACCTCTTGCCATAATATCCAAGTGACAGAATATTTTTTTTAATGCTAGAAAAAAAAACAAGCATGAGAAACACCTGATGCTAATATATCTACCAGACCACCCAGTAGATATCATAAATATTTTTATATAGGAAGATCATTAGCTTAAAACAGTAGTGACAGTGAGGTAATAACAGATCCTCACCGAAAGCGTAATAATTATATAAAAAATAAATGAGCAAAAACCAAACAAAAACACAGCGCTTTTGCGTCTTGGTACTGCTACATGATTAAGTACTTATATCTTAATAGACTAATATAAAGAGTTGCCTAAACTATTTCTCTGCTTCTGCCGAAAAATTGCCGAGACAAGAGTCGTCTCACTGAAGGAACACTTGCGCTGAATAATACTATTAAACTCTTTACCTTGCTATTAGACTCATTAACAGTCGGGAAGGCGCCATCCCAACCCAATTTTTTCAAGGACTCCTCACACTCAGCTTTAGCTATGCTGAGCTGGTTGATATATCGCTTCAACTTCTTGGCGTCGGCAATTTGTTGGCGGCTCACGTTCTGCTGTCCCGCTTTCTCGGCGTCTACGTCAACGCCTTTAGCCCTTTTCATGTTTTGGAGGGTAGTTGCTTGCATTATTTGTGTAACGATGTCGTATCTACAATACAAATTAATAAATATTAGGTGACATTCTTTCACAAATCGAGCTAGTCCCATTAGTAAGCTCAATAAGACTTATGTTATGGGTAGTAGACGATATACTCGTATTTAATAGCTAAACATACATAAATACATAGAAATCGCCATAGACTCATTTTTATTATTGAGAGAATGGCCACAAACAAAGTGATAAAAAATATGAGAAGAAGGCTGTTTTTTGAGAGCATAAGCATTATGATCATCATTTTGAACTGGACTCTAATAAGTTTGTGATCTGACAAGAAGATGTAAAATAATCAGCTTGCAATAGCAGCTTAGTGGTTAACCACTTTAGTCCGCTGTTTGGTTTAGTTTTTATAGACTAGTACCTAAGTAATAGTATTGTTTTGTCTAAAGTACGTGTATCAGAGTTGGGCAAATTTTTATTTGAATAAAAATAAAAACAGAATTTTTATTCTTATTCAAATTGATTTGAATAAGAATAATTCTTGCGCCCGTTATTTAGAATAACAGGAAGGTGAATAAATCATGCTACTTTTATTTTAAATAAGAATAAAATACGGACCAATTATTCCACAAATGGGGTTATTCTAACTAACATTTTATTTAAATAAAACGTTATTCAAATAAAGTTAATTTGTTGGTATCGTCGGTAAAATTTTGTGAGTTTATTTACAGACAATGGATTTTATGATAAGTTTGGGTTTACTTGGTTTGTTTTGACGAGTTATATACAATACATTATACTTGGTGACGATGGTCTGATGATGGAGTCAGGAGGTGGATAGTGGAACTCCTCGATAGCTACTTGTATATCCTTCGAGTTTGGGCTCATTTGGTTTGTTTTGGCGAGTTCTATACATTATGCGTGGTGATGATGGTCTGATGATGGAGTGAGGAGGTGGATAGAGGAACTCCTCAATGGCTACTTGTATACCCCTCGAGTTTGGGCTCATTCGGTTTGTTTTGTCTAGTTCTATACATTATACTTGGTGATGATGGTCTGATGATGGAATGAGGAGGTGGATAGAGGAACTCCTCAATGGCTACTTGTATACCCCTCGAGTTTGGGCTCATTCGGTTTGTTTTGTCGAGTTCTATACATTATACTTGGTGACGATGGTCTGATGATGGAGTCAGGAGGTGGATAGTGGAACTCCTCAATGGCTACTTGTATATCCTTCGAGTTTGGGCTCATTTGGTTTGTTTTGGCGAGTTCTATACATTATACTTGGTGATGATGGTCTGATGATGGAGTGAGGAGGTGGATAGAGGAACTCCTCAATGGCTACTTGTATACCCCACGAGTTTGGGCTCATTTGGTTTGTTTTGGCGAGTTCTATACATTATACTTGGTGATGATGGTTTGATGATGGAGTGAGGAGAAGGATAGAGGAACTCCTCAATGGCTACTTGTATATCCTTCGAGTTTGGGCTCATTTGGTTTGTTTTGGCGAGTTCTATATTGGTTTGTTTTGACGAATTCTATATATTACACTTGGTGACGATGGTCTGATGATGGAGTCAGGAGGTGGATAGAGGAACTCCTCAATGGCTTCTTGTATACCCCTCGAGTTTGGGTTCATCCGTATTTATACTTAGGGCTCGCGGTCGTGTCCGTGTTTCGTGTACAAGTAGCCGTGCGCCCGTTTTCGTGTTACACAGCAGCGGTTTTATGGCCCGTTCGGCACGTGAAATTCGGCTACGTGTAATTAAGTCACGTGTACCCGTGTAGATCCGTGTCACGGGTTCACGTACCTTAAGTACACGCGGATCCGGTCCGCCAGCGACGTTGAGTGAAGATACGATACTAAAGACGACGAATAAAAATATATCGTTAGTTCTTATTCGTAGTTCTTTATTCCGTTTCATTCTTTTATTTTTAAGAACATGGACTTTTAAATATTTAGTGAGTAGTAAATAAAAGGAAACCAACATTAAATATAATCAATAGGTAATACAGTAATTAAACGGGGGCTAAAATAACAGAAGTGTGTGTAGTGGTGACTAATGGATAATCACAACGAGTTAAAAATTCTAAACTGTCCCCTCCAGATTCGAAAAAACAATCCCGCTTATTTGTAAAACAAAACGCGGTCACTTCTTTGAACTTCATGAACGAAACGGTGGTATACCAGGTAAAGCCGAAAGCTACTTATGAGTATTGTTTGTTTAATTACGTCGTTCGCAAACCTTTCGCATCGTTATCTGCAATTCTGCACGTGCAACTCCACTTACCTACAAAAAATACCACCCTGGTAGGTAAATTACAATGAATGACTCAATAATTTTTAAACCTTGAGAGAACTCAAATTATTGAATAAAATATGTATAAGATGCAAAATAAAATGTCACCAAGTCTGCGGCTTTTGTTTTTTACTTTCATAGAAGAATATTTTTAGGTGTAGTGTAATTAAACTCTATATAGCGACAAGACATTTAACGAAAAACTTTTTTTACCTTGTTAAGCAGTCAAACAAAAATATGTCACTATCTACTTTGTAATGTGCCGAAACCGATAAGAACTGCAGCTGTGTACTTTTTTGTTTGTTGTTTTCTTGTTTAGTCCATAAACGTGTTGTTTGCCTGGATTTACCGTCATCATACGTACCGAAGATTCGCAGAAATTTGCTCTTTTGTTTCTTTAGTAGGATTGCCTTGCGTGTTAACATTTTGGCTATGTTATATCCTTAGATAGTAAACTTGTATATTATTATTTTTTTTATTCTACTCTTAATTTAACGATAACTGATTACTGATATTATAACGCTATACGTCGCAGTCTCTTAATTGTATAATAAATATAAGTATAACTAATGACACTAGAGAATTTTGCATCGTCGCTAGCTTGGATTAAAATCACAATAGCTGGTTATACAGAAAACAGAATAACGCCGTTAATTACTTAAATATCTAACCATTATAACTGACTCGAAGAAAAAAATATAATTTAAACAAAAAACCACATAGAAAAAACCCGTTCGTCCCGTACTAAGTAATAATTAGTAATTAATTAATAGTCCTTATTTGTTTTAATTTTAACTCCAACTGGCGTGGCGGCGGCCCGGGTGTATCGTTACGACCGGTGCAGACGAACGCAGGTACGGGTTACGTATCTTGGCGTGTCACGTGAATCCGGACGCGAACGCAGGTACGGGCTACGTACCGGTCGTGTTCGTGAAATTCGTGATCTTACTACCGCCGGGGTTAAGAACACGTAGGGTCGGTCACGGTACGGGTCGGCGTGTATCACGGATATCCAGAGCCCTACATAATATTTATACTGAGGTATGGAAATTAATCTTATATTAGATAATTTTTTTTACTACACAGGTTTTTGCATAGATTTGCATACATTTTACTTTATAATCTCAATTTAAATTAGTTATCTGAAATAATTAATACAAATTTTAAATGCTTCAGAGGTAGACTAATATTAAGTATTTATGCTGCGTCGACCTCAAATAAATAGTACACTATTAGTATAAGTTTTGTGAAAGTAAACCGAAGGACATCGCTGCGAATATTGTGATAAGCGCAGGTAAAGCAAGGGTTATTGTTTTACCTGCCGTCATTTATTATCTCTTTTGCTCTCTGTAGGTGTGAAAGAGATAGCATAATTATGAGTAGTTATTTATACAAGATCATCGTCACCAAGTGTACTTGTATAGAACTCGTAAAAAAAAACATATAAACCTAAACTCAAGGGCTATACAAGAGCTATTGAGGAGTTCCACTATCCACCTTCTGACTCTGTCAAGACCAACAGACCATCCTCATTCCTCACCTAGTATAATGCAAAGAACTCATCAAAACAATCCAAATGAGCCCAATCTCGAGAGCTATACAAGTAACCATTAAGGAGTTCCATTAACCACCTCCTCACTCCATCATCAGACCATCATCACCAAGTATAATGCATAGAACACGTCAAAACAAACCAAATGAGCCCAAACTCGAGGGTTATACAAGTAGCCATTGAGGAGTTCTACTAACTACCTCCTCACTCCATCATCAGACCATCATCACCAAGTATAATGCATAGAACTTGTCAAAACAAACCAAATGAGCCCAAACTCGAGGGTTATACAAGTAGCCATTGAAGAGTTCTACTAACCACCTCCTCACTCCATCATCAGACCATCATCACCAAGTATGATGCATAGAACTCGTCAAAACAAAGCAAATGAGCCCAAACTCGAGGGCTATACAATTAGCCACTGAGGAGTTCCACTATCCACCTCCTCACTCCATCATCAGACCATCATCACCAAGTATAATGCATAGAACACGTCAAAACAAACCAAATGAGCCCAAACTCGAGGGTTATACAAGTAGCCATTGAGGAGTTCTACTAACCACCTCCTCACTCCATCATCAGACCATCATCACCAAGTATAATGCATAGAACTTGTCAAAACAAACCAAATGAGCCCAAACTCGAGGGCTATACAAGTAGCCATTGAGGAGTTCCACTATCCACCTCCTCACTCCATCATCAGACCATCATCACCAAGTATGATGCATAGAACTCGTCAAAACAAACCAAATGAGCCCAAACTCGAGGGCTATACAATTAGCCATTGAGGAGTTCCACTATCCACCTCCTCACTCCATAATCAGACCATCATCACCAAGTATAATGCATAGAACTCGTCAAAACAAACCAAATGAGCCCAAACTCGAGGGCTATACAAGTAGCCATTGAGGAGTTCCACTATCCACCTCCTCACTCCATCATCAGACCATCATCACCAAGTATGATGCATAGAACTCGTCAAAACACACCAAATGAGCCCAATCTCGAGGGCTATACAAGTAGCCATTAAGGAGTTCCACGATCCACAGACATATACTCGTACAATAGGTATAAATTACACTACATTCAAGATTCTATACGTACTAGTGCCTCTATACCGATACCAAAATTACCAAATGCGTCGTGTTTATCCCCGAGTATCCGTCCGAACTACATTCATATATTATTCATGGTATATTAGTTAAAATAAAAAATTATGATTAGATTTATTTGAATAAGAATAAGTTAACTTTATTCAATTTTCTAACATAAGAATTATTCACGGCGAAATTATTTGAATAACTTTGACGGGAATAAAATCAACATGATTTTATTCATGCGTATTCTTATTCAAATAATGATTTTATTCTTGAGTGCCCAACTCTGGTGTATATTTAGTAATATTTATGTCATTTACTATGTATCTTTAATCAATGATGCCGCAGATAGGAGCGCTCTCTTGTAAGGGTATCCACGGAAGATCAGCGTCAAGGTATTTACATGGTACCTTGTCATTAAGCTGAGTGGAGTCCTTTTCTCTGACGCTTTTGTTAGATTAACATTTCGCGATAGTTTTAAGCAAAATTGTTTATTTGCCATGTGTTAGTCTAAGTAGCGTCAGGAATAAATATTTTTTCTTTCTTCTTTCTTTCTTTTTTCTATTTGAGATTATTACTTGCAATCCGTTCAAATATCGACTTTAAAGTTGAAGCGAGAAGTTTAATTTCATTTATTTATTGCATCATGTTGTTAACAAAGGTCTTATTAGAATTCAATACATGAATCCTGTTAGGGCACAGCAAGTTCCAAGTTGTAATGCAATTAATGCAAGCAGAAAAGGGTCGGGTTAATGTACGCCCCGATAATTGGCGTCCACGTATCTTTCCTTCTCGGTTTATGCATGTGTTAAAAATAGACGCGGATTATTGTGCCGTACACGTTAACCGGATCAGTAGGTACTTAAACGCAAGTTATGGTTCACTTCATAGTAACCATACATTGACCAATTTTAATACTAGTAATAAACAAGTTAATGCCCACTGACCGTAACCGTTTCAGTTGATCCACATTTCCACAACTGTTTATTAGTCTGATGTAGTCTTCAAATGTTTTCGCATATTCGTGGGTTCTGATGTGCATAGCATTGTCTTCCTTCTGGGCTTCCAGGTATTGGATGATCTTCTGGTTTATGTAGTCGGGATCCGTGATCAGGTCAATGGCTGGTTGGAATACTGGAAAATTGTTTCGTCTTGTCATTGAATATAATCTCAGGGTCTGTTCTCGGCAGATACCCATGACCTCTGGCCGCACAAAGGCCTATTAAAAGGCATCCTCCTCTTTAATGGGATTGAAACCATTCTAAATTGGAACAGTTACATTTGTTTTGATTAGTTTGGTTTTAAAACCAAACAAATACCTTCTCTACTTCCTATCATAGTTGATTCAAATTCTATTGGAAATTGGACTTCGTGTATGATGGGCGGCTAGCGGGTATACCGGTCATAATAAAATATGGGTATTCAATTTCGGTAATATTTTTGTATGCTATCCGACTCATTTATTATTACCAAAATTTTGTAATTGAATACATTTTTTTGACCTCTCTTAGCGACATAAGGTCTAACGGATCTTTATAAAACCGAGGGTCAGCTTCATACCTTTACATGCCAACACTTCTCTCATGAAGTGAGACGCCGGAGACAGTGAGTAACACCTCGGCATGAGGAACATCACGATCAGCTCACTGGTCTGCTGGAGGTAGTGCAGTTCTGTCTCACAGGTGGACAAATGAGGAGCTCGAGCAAATACTGGAGCCTGGTTTAGCTCCAACCTGTATAATAAAGGTTACTAGTTTATAACTGTGGAGAGAGCTAGAAAGACGGACAACAAATGGGTGGAAACGGTATTGGTCCCTGAAATAAGTGTTCAAAGATAAACAACTGCATCCAAAAACGAAAGGGAAGTTATTTAACACTTGTATCCTGCCGGTGCTAATGTATGGAAGCCAAACCTGGGCCTTGCACAAAGGAAATGTTTCCAAATTAAAAGTCACTCAACATGCCATGGAAAGGAGTATGTTAGGTGTCCGAAAGAGTGACCGAATGAGAAACTCCGAGATAAGGCTTAAGACCACCACAGTACAGGATGTCTCAACCAAAATAAAAAAGCTCAAATGGAAGTGGTCTGGCCATATAATTCGAGGTGCTAACAAATGGAGGAAGCAAATCACCCAGTGGTACCCTAGAGAGGGCAAACGAAAGAAAGGGAGACCTCGAAAGAGATGGGATGACGATATCAGGCAGGTGGCAGGATGCACCTGGAGCAGAGTGGCACAAGACCGGGCAGAATGGAGAAGGTTGGAGGAGGCCTTTGCCGAAGGGCAGGCGGACACAAAATTTAAAAGTGTGAAATAGTAGATAGGTGATTTGTTAAAAAAAAATGTGATCAGTTAAATTTGATATTAGTAGGTACCTATAAAATATAAACTTGTAACTATTACTCTGTGTGTCTGAATATAAAGGCTATTTTATTTATTTTTATTTTATTATTTTATAACTGTAGTGTTGTTGTCTTGTTGCACGCTCCGCTATGAGCGGGGGGTGGAGCGTCCACATAAATTGCATGTTTTATATGCACGCTGCACGCCCAGCCCGTAGCGGCACGGGCACTCAGGCCGTGGACTAATAATTATATCATTTTGCACTTGTAGGCATCTTAGGGCCCACACAGGGGCAGCGCACTGTGGATAGTTGGGATCACACGCAATGAATTATACTCCAGGCAAAATAGGGTCAGCTATTATGGCGAAATGGAAATAATTTATAATAGCTTTTTTTTTCTGCGTAACAGATAAATTATAATTGTATTAATAACGACGAGACTAAATCCGACAAAATATTTGTGATTTAGATATTTTAATAAATAATTGAAAATTTATAAATTCCTGTAAAATCGGAAAAAAAAATTAACTCATTTTTTATTCTTTGTTTTGATAAATTAAGATTTCCTCTATAAGTTTGATGATAAATCAGGCAAAAAATGTTTCCGAATATTACATTTCTATTTAGTAGATCCCTAACATTTTATTCATTTACCATATTTCCGTGTCCAAAAATAATAATTGGCTGTAGGTTCCTACATTCTTTGATGAATGTAGTGGACACAAACATTAGAAACGAATCGCACACTAAACAACAACGGAGGGTGGATTTTAGGGGTTAAATGCTGTTTAACTATTTAAAAAAATGCAAATTGATACTTTTGGGATTTTCATTATAAGCTATTTTTCATCGAATAATGTACGAATCCCCTTATAAAATCGGTTGCAAGTAATGTTATTACAAACACCTGTTAAAATAGGTTTAAAAATGCCGCGCGCGAGCCGCAGAGGTAACGTGATTGGCCGGCCGCCCGCTCGCCGCGTAGGTACTACATACTAGGTAGGTAGGTAGGTACCGCACGAATCGCAGCGATTCGCGAAACCATCTAACGCGTCTAAGATCTAGTTGTTGATAGTAGTTAGTTAAATTTTAATATACTCGTTGTGAAACGAATTATGAAAATATTTAAGTATTTTTATTTATTTATCAATGAGTGACACTGACGAGCGTGGGATGAAGATACCTATGCAATTTAACTTTGAACTTTGACGTAGGTAGTGGAAGTTGGAAAAAGGGACTTCAAAGATTGTGCACACGTGTATATTATGTAGTTTGTGATGGACTTTTTAAGACTAGAGAAAGATGCTTGCTTTGTTTACATTAATTTCTTTTTTGGTTCAGTTTTATTTATATATTTCGTCTTTATTGCACTAAGGACAACTTATCGTACAAGAGGCGGACTTAATGCCGTAAGCATTCTCTACCAGTCAACCTTTGCGCAAAGCAGACAGATTGTGGGCGTGTAGTAATTGTAATAGAGCAAAATTCGTTAAAATAGTAAACTAGAGAGATTTATACCCTTACCTATTATTTGATTTTTATTATGCCCAATATTACACGTTAGATAATATACAGGGTGAAAAAATCTATGGAACCTGAAGGGAAACCCTTAAGACAGCTCATTCTCTCGCTCTCATTATCATGAATTAAACACTATTTAAATTTAATTTACCTACTTTTAGCCCGAATTACATTTGAATTACAATTTACTATCGCAATCACTAAAATTTATTGACCGAATATCTTTTGTCCGGTAACTTTTCGTATTTTTATGACTTCTCCGAATATACAATTCATTACTTTTACATTTACCATTTGATGTTATCCAAATGTGTCAGTTGTCCGAAAAACTTTTACCACTACAGTCTTTTGAGCTTTGTTACAACTTTTGTTTCATAGCCAATTTTTGTCTTATCCAGCATTACTTTCCGCATTTCATACGTTTAGTCAAATGTTCATTTTGAATGAAATTCAAAGTAGTTTTACAGAGACTAAGGCAGGTCGGTGTAGGTACGACGACGAGCGAAGCGAGGAGGAGTTTTAGGTGAACTGCGAGTTTGCGACCCTACATCGCGCGAGCCGAGCGAGCGTAGCGTGCCGTGGCAGCGGCCGGCGAAGCGCCAGAACCGAACACTTTTTTACTACTTAATATTTACATATGTACTGTAAGTAAGGGTCAGGTCGGAAGAAATAACTTGATAAACCAAATGTTGTAATTATTTAGTATCGATTTATTTAAAGAACACCCTGCCTAGAGATGGTGTTTACCCAACCTACCCAGAGTTACCCATTTCATCCCAAACGTCGTCTTGTGAAGCATTTTTGCAAAATATAATGAAACTTCTTACGTCATAGTCATATAGGAATGTGTAAACGTAAACGTTGTTCTCATTGAGATTTTCTTACTTGGTTACTTGCTAAATATGCAAACAATATAGGCTCATCTTTCCCTGGCCAGACTATACGTGTGTTATTTTGAATAATAGTACATTACTGCAGAGGCAGTGAAGTAAGGGATTGCTGGACTAGTCCAGGCAATGAACTGACAACTTGTATGGAAAAAATGTCAATTTTGGAAATAATTTATAATAGCTTATTTTTTATGTATAACGGATATATTATCAACTAAATAGTTACCCAGCGACAAAATCCGACAAAATTTCAGACATCGAAAAAATGATAAGTTCTTCTAAAAAGTCAGTAAAAATATTAATAAATGTTTTTGTCTTAATTTTGGTTCATTTACATTTGCTCTATAATATTCAAGATAAATCGTACAAAAAAAGATAATGCATGCTTCATTGAAATCTACATAATTACTTCCGAGTGGAAAGTTTGTCGGATTCTTGACCAAATCATCTTAGAATAACATTTTCAAATGAAATCAACAAAAAAAACGCTATTATAAAAAACGCTAAATTAATGTTTTTCAAAACCGTATTATGCCTGGAGTAGACGAGATTGGGGTAAACCGGATACAACGAGTCCAGCAATCCATGTTCCGGCCGAGGATTGTATAGTGCGTTTCTCAAACGATGTGAGGAAATATTAAAATTAAAATAAATACAAGGTAATCAATTAAATAATAGGTAATTTTTTGCCTTTTTATTTTTTAAACATGCCATTTAAACAAGCCGTTCGAGCACTATGTTTAACCGCACATAGGTATAGTACCATCGTTTTTTTTTATGTCACAAGTTTGCTTACAGAACAGAGTCTAGTGGTGGTTGGCAGTATGTAATTTTTCCTTTGTCAGTTTAATATTAGTAAGCAAATTTATAATGGTTTTACTTAGGGTTTTCATACATTACTTCTTGGCATAAACAAGAAACTTCACGTCTTCATTTCGTGATATTAAAGGGTACATTTCCGAGCATGTTTGAGAAAAAACTATTTAAAAAAGAATTAAGATACTTACGCACAACTCTGAGCAATCCTGATTCGTTCGAAATGCTGAGTAATTTTCATTACCATATCACTAGCCAGTAGCTTTTCAGCGTCTACCCGCAACAACCTCTCATGTAGGTTCTTAATTCCGCCCCAAACATTCTCCTTGAATTTGTCCACAACTGGCTCGGGCTTGTGAGCAAACTCTTTCAGCCAACGGGTGACAAAGTCTCTTAGGACGTAGTCAATCAGTTGCTGTAACTGACTGTCAACCGTGCGGCCAAAGACAACTGGGAGGTGATTTTTTTTAACAGCATGCGGCCAGTTGCTTTGGTCATCCTGGTAAAAGAAATAGACTGTGAATAATAGTTTTGTTTGTAAGTAACATTATTGTTTTTGTTGCTGTAGTAAAATTCTGTCAAGATTTGAGTAAAATTCTACCAGTTAGTGACCACCTAATTTAGTGTGCCAGTTTCTCAGGTGAATCGGTGAACTGAAAAGGGGGGGCTCTCAACAACCCTGCTCGCATTACAATTGAAAGAGCAAGGCTACCTCGAATTTAGGCATCAAAGTTAGGTGCCTAAGACTAAAATAAGTTTTCATCAGATGTTGATGTGAAGCTGTCGAGGTAACACTTTTTAATTAGTATCAATAGAAGCGACATTAGATGCGCTTTAAAACAAGCCTAATCGCTTTACGAACGAAAGAACAAGGCTATCTCTAATTCAGGTAGTTATCAAAGTTAGCTGCCTAAGTCTAAAACAAGTTTTTATCATTAATTGAGTAGATTAATTAACTACTTATGAAATAAATAGTATATGGCTCACGGTTTGTTTAAGAGTCTGTTGAAATTTTAGTATCTTTAATTGAAAAAAAAAACCTTGTCTTTCATGTGGTCGAACGAAGCTGGTTGCGTAACCAGCATGATGACCCTACAGTTCTATTGTACATACAGGAATAAAAATAAATTAAGTTACCAACAAACAAGAATTACAAAACAATGTATGATTCTAAATTATTAAAAACACCATTTAGCCAGTAAAGGATAATTGTTTTCTGGATTTCCCTACAATCTCAGTATTTTTGAAGTAAAATAAAATGTCCTTGTGCGGTGAGGTAGTTTTTAGCTTGCGTTTTTTGACAGAATTTACTCTTACAATTTCAGACATACTATAATTTTATTTTTTATCTTATCGAAATTATAATTTTTATGCAGCATCATACCTTTAATGTTTCCTCCAACTGCCTCAACTCTTTCTCTACTTTATCCATAAGAAGAAGCGACGGCTGATGAGGCGAGGACAGAGCTATATGCCCCCATAATGTCAATGCAAATACTAACAACACAAGAAAAACAGTCAACACTAAGAAGTAAACTGGACTCCAAATAATTGGAAAATACCAGCTCAGCATCAACCACAAGGGCACTGAACTTATCGCTATCCACGTCCACATTTTAACTGATATTATCAATTAAAATAATTGTTGTGAATGTGCTACTGAACCAATCAATAATTTAAAGTTACACATTTTGTAAAATACTAAGCACGTATGTTTATAAATAGTACATAAAGCACACAATTTCATAGCTATTTTACACGGTTGTGTTTCATAGCAATAAATAGTAGCGCATATCCTCAAGATTTAGTTGTTATTTTAATTTCCTGATAAGATAACAGTCTCTCTCTTCCCGGAGTAGGTGAATAAATAAATATAAATATATACAAACTGTCAACGGAACACATTCCTCAAAGAGAATAAAGTCAAGTTACTATTCTTCCAACTACAACAATCAATTTTGAACTCTATCATACCTCACAAAAGTATATTTTGTCTTCTATGGCAGACGGCATCAACGCTTACCATTTTTGTAACTTCTCGCCATAGTTTTTCAACATGTATTCAAAGTATTATCCTATGTACATAGGATAATTACATATGTAAATTTTCACTATAAAGCCGCACAAAGCGTTTACTAGCGTACACATATGTGCTTGGGTACAATACAACTCGCGTGGCTGTAGGGCCTCTGGCTATAGCTTTTTCGATAAGACACATGTAAAAAAAAGACTAGTATAGTGTCATTTGTTGAATTGTCAGTGTCAAGAAAACAAACATGTCAAATCCAGCTGTGTGTGCCGCTTGCTCATGAATACTCATGATTGTTGTGAAATAATATAAATTACATTTATGGCTGCTAAACAGATAGATTTAAAGACCACTTATTTAGTAATAGGTGGTGGTATTGCTGGCGTAACATGTGTAGAGACTTTAGCAATATTACATCCGGAGGAAACCCTAGTGATGGTCACCGCATCGTCACTGGTCAAGAATGTTAGCAACGTTAGTTTTTTCGCTAAAACCGTGGTCAAGTTTGATGTAAATGAAACTGAAGCTAGTTCTCTAAAGAGGATACACCCTAACCTAAATATAGTATACGATTCATTAGCGAGTGTGGACACTAAAACTAAACTAGCGACAACATCCAATGGAGTGATTATCAATTATGATGCAATATGTATATGTACAGGCGGTGTACCAAAGCTCATCTCAGACTCTAGTAAGTCCAAAAGGGTATTAGGAATCAGAGATACTGAGTCAGTTCAAGATTTCAAAGAAAAACTTAAAGCGGGACGGAAAATGGTTATCGTTGGGAATGGAGGCATTGCATCTGAGATTGTTCATGCAACCAGAGGAATACAAAAAGTTTGGGTGATAAGAGATGACTACATATCATCCACATTCATAGATCCTGGTGCTGCTGAATTTTACCAAAACACATTCCGTAACAAACCAGTGGAGACAGCTCTACCGAAACATGTCATATCTAGAAGACATGTCTTCTCCGAGGAAGATACTGTAGTTGCTCTGGATAAAGACTTAAAATCTGCTGCTCTAGGGCCGGATTGGTTTAGGAAATTGGAAGGTATTAAAAATGAAACTGGGGAGCAGGAACTGGACATAGTGTATAAAACAGAAGTTGAATCTGTAAATGAAATAGAAGACAAAGAATATCCACTTGAAGTGAAGCTGACTAACGGGAGGATAGTATTATGTGATTTTGTCATTTCAGCAACAGGAGTAGAACCTGCCGTTAACTTTATGTGGGACGAGGAACCTGAGAAAGGGCCTGATGGTGGGTTATCTGTTAATGAATACCAAGAATCATCTGTTAAAGATGTATTTATAGCTGGTGATGTCGCACATGCCGCTTGGAGCCATGCTCCGCATTGGTTCCAGCTAAGACTCTGGACACAAGCAAGACAGATGGCAGCAATGGCCGCTAAGTCGATGCATGCCCGTAGAACCAACCAAGAAGTATTGCAAGACTTTTGTTTTGAATTATTCACACATTGCACTACACTCTTTGGTTACAGGGTGGTATTACTAGGAAAATATAATGGACAAGGACTTGGAACTGATTATGAAATTCTACTAAGAACCACTCCTGGCCTTGAATATATAAAATTTGTGCTTCAAAATGGGAGACTTCAAGGAGCAATTTTAATAGGAGAGACAGATTTGGAAGAAATGTGTGAGAATCTCATACTAGACCAAATAGACTTGTCACCATTTGGGGATGATATTTTAAATCCTGATATAGATATTGATGACTACTTTGATTAGATAAGTATTTAACTAAGTAAGTAAGTAAGATAAGGCAGCAGTTTTGTATTTTGTTGTAAATTACTTTCTGTTGTTTTTTACAAATTGTACAACTGTAATAAACTTTTACTTTACGTAACCTGGTATTATTTTGATATTTTACTAGCAAGTCCCTAGTACAATAGTTTTATTCCTATTATAAATATACGAAGTCTAGAAAGAAAGGAGGATCCTCTTTGTTGATAATCAGTTTTTATACTTTTTATTAAGAAATACCTCTACGAAATCTCAAAACTCGCTGGTTTTTATTTAAATGTTTGCAGCATTGACTTTTATAAACATATTCGATCCGAAAAACGACCTTGTGCTGATCGAGCCATGGACCTATGATACTCAGGACAGGCTATTTAGAATACTTAACTATCATTTGGTATAACGCTTATATCTTAAAACCATCATTGAGTATAATTCTTATTTTATATACATCTCATCCTACTAATATTATAAATGTGAAAGTTTGGATGTTTAGATGTTTGTTACTCAATCACGCTTAAACAGCTCAACCGATTTGGATGAAATTTTCCACGAAGATAGTTTATAACCTGGATTAAAATATAGCATAGTTTTTATCCCGTGTCCGCGCAGACGAAGTCGCGGGCGGAAGCTAGTATTGTATAATTTGTTGTTTTGTCTCGGCTCCTTACCACACCCGATCTGGTGTTAGCCAACGCTCCATACTAGGGCCCTTGTTATTCGGGATCATGATTAACGATCTCCAATCGGTTCTTCGGGCGGCTCAATGTCTCTTGTATGCTGATGATCTCAAGTTGATATATGGAGTGGAGCAGGTGGCTGATTGCAAGACATTACAAGGGGACATCGACTTGGTGTTTCGGTGGAGTCTCGAGAACAAACTTCTTTTTAACCCTGCCAAGTGCTGTGTGTGTTCATTTGGCCGCTCTCTCGATCCCATATATGCTCAATATATGTTGGGGACAGAGCCGATAAATCGTGTCTCCTCCGTCAAAGATCTGGGTATAGTGTTTGACACGCGGCTCACTTTTCACGAGCATATTTCTTCTCTTGCCACTAGCTGCTTTCGGAGACTGGGTTTTGTGATTCGAAACCTTCGCCACTTTCATGATCCGGTGGCCATAAAAATGGTTTACAATGCCTTAGTAAGGGTAAGCTGGAGACTTCGTCGATCATATGGAACCCCTATGAATCGACGTATGCCTTACTCCTTGAGAAGGTTCAGAAAGCGTTTTTAAGGTTCCTTTATAAAAAAATATCCGGATTTTATCCGTATCTGTACCCAACAAAGTACCTTCTCGGCTCCCTCGGGTACAACTCCTTGGAGGTCAGGCGGAATCGTCATCTGATGATCTCGGCATGTCAGGCCTTGCGTGGTGAGTCGGACTGTCCCGAGATTGTGGAGCGTCTGGTGCGACTGTATGTCCCTGATGTCCCGAGGATAGCCCTGAGACCTCGACAGCGCGACTTGTTGGCTGTGCCGTCGTCGAGGACCGTGTCGCTCAGGAATTCGCCGTTGCCCCGCGCCCTCTCACTTCTCAATGCGCTCCTGACATCGACACCCGAGTGTGACTTGTTTGCGTGGCGATGGGCGGCAGTGTGTAGTGAATGCCTGAGATTCTGTGAGGCGATGGATACTAACTAGGTGCTCTACTGTTCCAAATTAAGCTGTTTGTTTATCTATTATTGTGAATCTTTTATTGTTAATTTAAGTTTTGTGACGCATAGGTTTATAACTGTAATGTCATAAAATGTTTTTATAAATAAATAAATAAATAAATAAATAAATAATGATCAAGCGGTATAATTTTATAAAAACTATAACGCCTGAGACAATTCGCATAGCAAAGACATAGTTTTCAGAAACTTCATAAATGGATATTGCTACAATTTTTTTTTTTCTGTTTTAACCTAACGTAAACCTAACCCAACCGCCAGCGTGTCGACGGTGCCTATTTCCGCTCTAAGGGACACAAGTGAACCCTAACCTAACCCACCAATAGTACAATTGTTGCAATGGTTTATTTTTTACTTCCGGGGGGCTTCAACTTTTCACGCAATAAAAATTACAAGTCCATACACAGTGAGCAAGTAAAATGTATGGAAAACATGCTCATTATTCACATTGCAAGGTACGATATCGTACTGGATAATGTGAAATTGTGAACTAAGCTAAGGTCGTGTTAGTCGTGGTACTCGTGGTACACACAGCAGCACACCTAACTAACCATACCGTGAAAACCTAGAACCTTATTACAATGCACTTAAGGTCAGATTAGATTTCCGATGGTCACTTAGCTGTGTTGTCGACTGTACGTGGTTCAGAGCGAGCATGTTTGTGCGTTTGTTACTACTAGAACTAGTAAAAATTTCCTTTCATTCACACCATTTCATTGTATCAATTCGTTTTTACTGCAATGAAAGGCAAAAGAAAGAAAATAAACAAAAAAATACTTTTTCTAAAGCATACATATTTTAACTGGTATAACTTTTAGTGTATTAATTTATTACACAAACTGGGCAAAGAAAGGTCGACGAATGCCAAACGATAGTTAGGGAGGCGTAGCTGCTTTTCGGCAGCTATTAATTAGAGTAAAAAATAAAAGTGTTCTTTGGCGATCATTGGGCTTTGTGTGTACATGGCTTTAAATGGGCAGAGAAAATATCATGCTAGCCAACATTCAGATACAAATTTCCTGAAGGTTGTGAGTGAAGTGACAGATTAAGCTAATCTGTGGCCTGAACAGTTAAAAAAAGTAATTTCTCATATCATACGTACGTCTTGGATTATTTATTTTGTTTTACCTGTTTTGTAAAAATAACTATAAATTTAATTAGTTGAGACGCTCGTATTCACGTGGATAGCTGTGACTGGTGTTCTAAGTGGATTCTATATAAGTTCCGTAGTGATATTTGATTAATCTAGTATTGCTTTTATTTCCTTTGTATACTGTAATCTCAATTTCTGATTCATCCTCGCATCATAATGCCTATACTATTCAGTGTTGTGTCCCGAGGCACAGTAGTTTTGGCCAAATTTGCCTCCTGTGCTGGGAATTTCACAGAAGTTACGGAACAAATATTGTCGAAGATACCACCCCACGATGACAAGTTAACGTATTCTCACGGGAATTATCTATTTCATTATATTGCTGAAAACAAATTGGTGTACTTCTGCATCACTGATGATGTAAGTATTAAGAATAATCTAGTTTCTTTTGGGTCGTAATAGTAACACATTAAAACAATATTTCGTATATTGCAGAAATTCCAACGTTCGAGAGCATTCCTCTTCCTCAATGAGATCAAAAGAAGATTCACTGCATCCTTTGCAGAGACAGCACAGACGGCTATCCCTTATGCGATGAATGGAGATTTTGCAAGGGTTCTGGCTGCAGAAATGAAGCACTATACAGAATCCGGAGACCTCAATACAATTTCTACTGTGTATGGAGAACTAGAGGAGCTGAAAAATATTATGGTTAAAAATATAGGTAAGTTGTCCAAATATATATTGTTGAGTATATGTTAACTGACAGAAACTCGCTAGAAAGTCTGTTTCTAGCTAGAAAACTAGGCTACATCCTAGCAGCTAGCAGTGAAAGTAGTTACAGCCATATTTGTATCCTGACAAGAGCTGGATTCTTGATGCAGACTTAAAATGGTCTACATTATAACATTTTATACCATCACTGTACATCACACTCACACTTATAGTCTTGTATTATAGGGGACATATATATATATATATATATATTGGTATATATATAATATATACAGGTATATATATATTGTAAGGGAGATCTGACATAAATCTGATCATGCTAGCTAGGCAGATATTAATAAAAAATAAGGCCTGCTGATGTCAATAGTTTCACTATTACATGTTGTTTACGGATGATTTAAATTCAAAACATCAAGAAAAAAAAAATGTTAGTGAATCATTAAAGACACAGTACTTATACAGTTTTGTTTGGTGTAGCACTTGGGGCTTTTCTGGGCTTTGCAGTTGAAGTGAAAAGAAGAAGTGAAGGTTTGAAGTGATAGGTGTATGTCAATGTAATTGAGAAAGTTGCATGCAAGAATGGTCATGGAAAATTGTGACAAAAAATATCTGTATGTTCAAGAAAAGCTATGGTGGCCACTTGCATGTGCTACTTTATAGTGCTTTACAACTCCAAAAAAAAACCCTGTTTTCTATATAATTAATATCTGTGACTTAGGCCACTCTATACAGGTGGTATATAGGTGGTAGGTCTAAGCTAGGTCTCAGTGTCATATAAATATGTGTATGATCTTAAAAATGAATAGCATAATTGGCTGCAGACTCATAATTATGATCATACAAAAAACAATAGTCAGGAGCGACTATTGTTTATAAGTTTTGCCAACAAGAACCATTTTTTCTAAATTGTATAGTTTTCTGTTATCACGAACTTCATGCATCACATCCACTTAATTATTTTTCTATTATTATTATTCCTATTCTAGCATCCTATCTTCCGCATCTACCTAGCATTTCTCATCTTTGACACTTTGCAAGGCAAGGATGAAATCTGGGATGAAAATCCTGTTCTTATTATAATGCCAATCTGTATGCAAAATTTCGTCCAAATCCGTTCAGCTATCTTTTGCATGACATTCAAAAGATTGAAAATATACAAATTTTCACATTTATAATATTAGTAGGACTAGTTTCTGACTATAGGAGAGCGCCTTTACATCACAATCACAGTAATATGAAGTGGGTCAGTAAAGTCACTCTTCACTCCAAATGTCTTAAATTAATAACTGGAACGGGATATATGAAAGTTCATTTTACTTTGAATGTACATTGTGACAGTCAATGATCGGTTTCTGGTCCCGATAGCCATTTATTTATATGCAAACAAACCTTATCAATAGTTTTATCGCTGTTTATTTGCCAGCATTGTGTACTTTAATAAGTGATACATATGGAAATGTCCCTAGCCTTACTTATTAGTGTAGCTAATGAGGTTGGACCATTTACGGTTAAATGCACATTGAATTTTGTTAAACAATCTTATCAATGGCATTCTAATGTAGATTAATTAAATGGAAGGCCTTCTGGGTGGGATGTGTAGTATTCAAATATTACAACATATGTAATTACTAACTACTGTGTGTACTGTGTAATATAATGCTGTTTTGTTTGCATTATTTACACTTGAATTTGACATACTTGTATAACCATCCGTTGTAACAGCACACACACTACTACTAGCCTAGCTAGCACGATAGATTTTATCGTCACGTTTTACGGCGAAAAGGTACTGAAACTTGACAATGAAACCAATCGTGCTAGGGCCTCAGGGCAGCCGGCATGATAGGTTTTACACTCAACGGGTATTTTGGGCTTATTAGCCGTAAAACGTTACCTAAAACGTATCATGCTACTCGACCAGAACTTGTTCCATAATTTAACAAATAAAAATTATCTTAGCTTGCCCTGTTAGTATGGGACAAATCTTGCAAGTTAAATTTGACCCACTTCCCGGTGACCGATTGAGCTGAAATTTTGGGTATAAGTATAGTTTGGATGACAATTCAATATTATGGTACCATCAAGCTGATCTGATGATGGAGACAGAAGGAGGCCATGGGAATTCAGTACTTAACCGATGTAACCCCGTTGACTTTGGGTTCGTTAGAATCATCTCAATGAGTAGTTGATGATGGTATACAGAAAGGTACAGTTGGCAATAAAAGCTTGTACCAAAAATAAAATTTATTGATTTTATGGCCATGTGTTACGTGACCTTTTGGTACGTAAAACTTGACCGTAAAAGTTATCGTGCTAACTGCAGCGAACGAAAAAACCAAAACCCAGTATGCGCATGTTCGAACTAAACGGCTGCCTGGCATCGTTTTGACACCCCGCCCTCAACCGCGCATGATGGCAATGGCACCCATTCTGTGGGGGCATTTTTCGGCGCTACTTAGACTTCTATGATTTTTACGTTCCCTGGCTAACTACCTTGGTTTAATATGCATACAGTATCCTCTTGTTATACATCTCGGACATCTCGGTTATCACAAGACCGCGCGCGAGCTATGTCGCGGCGAGACAGACTATCCGTCTCTTTCTAATTAAATTAGATAACCGTGCAGGACGCATTTTTAAAACTCTTGTTTCAAGGAGTTGTATGTTTATAGATAAGTTGTGCATAGGAAACAGATTAGAAACGAGTATTCGTGCTCATTTTTGAACTATGAGGATTGCTAGCTTGATGAGCTTAACTACCATGTAACTAATTACTAACCAAATCAATAAAGGGTGGGCAACGAACTTGTGATTGCCGTGATTGCAACCGTTGTTGCGTGATTGCGCAACAAATACCCAATCTTTCATATTCATAATATTAGTAATTTAGTAGGATATATATAATTAACAAATTAGCCTAGGTGAGCTACGGTAGCCTATTGGTTCAGGCATGCGGCTGTCAAGCGGCGGTCGTGGGTTCGAATCCCGGCTCGTACCAATGAGTTTTTCTTGTGTCCTAAATATAATAACCAAAGACATGGATCATGAAATAACATGCAATAATCTGAATATTGACCCATACAACATAATTTTATTAATAAAATAATAAATGGTCTCAAAAAGTTAAATAACACATAAAATTCAATGCAGCAAAGCTTGCCCGTATCACTCGCGGGATCTTTACTCTTAAAATACAAAGTACAAAAAAAAGGGTTTTTCGGAACTTATCTACGGAATATTTACCGTTAGCTTTTCGGTGAAGGAAAACATCGTGAGGAAACCGGTCTAATCCCAATAATAAGGTCTAGTTTTCCCTCTGGGTTGGAAGGGCAGATGGCAGTCGCTTTCTTAAAACTAGTGCCTTAGCCAAATCTTGGGGGTTAGGTGTCAGAGCGAACCCCGGGCTCCTTTCGGGGCACAACCGGGAATAACGCTAGGAGGATGATGACATAATTAACAAATTCGAATTAGCTCAAAACGGAGACGCGGCATACCTCTGGCGATGGCGGGTCGAGATAGACTGCTTTTCAATGGATTGGCCAGAGGCTGCTCGTGATCGGGATGCCTGGGAACGGAGAGGGGAGGCCTCTGCCTGAAAAAAATATACTGGGTGACTCCGCCGGGCGCTGGGTGGCCGTCCTGTAGGGCGGCGACCCGTAGGACGTCCCAGGTATCGCTGGAACGACGTCCTCGATATAAACCTGCGCGACCTTAAGGCCATGCACTGGAAGGAGATGGCGCAGGATCGGGTCAAGTGGCGACAACTCGTGTCGGAGGCCAAGACCCACTTTGGGTCGGTGAGCCATTGAAGATAGATAGATAGATAGACTTTAGAGTCATGATCCAGAATTACAAAAAGTGATGAAGATGGTCATATGGATTTCTCATGGGACCTACGATGAAATCGAGAAGAATAAGCGCTAATTATGAGTCATTTTGTGATTTAGATTGTCAGTACAGTCAGGGGTATTATTATACGTACAGTCAGCGTCATATAGTTAGTAGCAGCCAAGGTAGCCAAATATTTCTGTAAGAATAAGGGGGTGTTACGAAATATTTGGCTACTCTGGCTGCTACTAACTATATGACGTTGATTGTACTATCGACAACACAGCTAACTGACCATCGGTGCACCTTAAGTGCATTGTAATAAGGTTCTATATAAACACAGGATGGTCAGTTAGCAGTGTTGTCGTTTGTACATAAATAAGGATATAAAATCTGTACAGGACTCTATTCTCAATGCCGTGTACAGATATTTATGTACGCATATTAATACCCCTGATCATGACCCCAAAATCAATCATAACTAACTTCAACCCTAAAAAATGTTTACATGTTTGCACCTTAACCGGTTGTAATAAAGGCGAAAATATATAATTATGTCTTTGACGTGGCCTGCATAGAGATAATGCAACGAAGTGAAACCTATGCAGGTAACTGATGTTTGTGTGCAAGGCCGATAGTAATTTACTTAGATAACATAATAATAGCATAATAAGATCCCTGTTAGAATTAGTATGATTAGAAAAAAGATTTATTAGGGTGTTTAATGTCAGATGTAACAATAGCGGTGTACACTCAAAGTTTATTATGACTTCAAAATAAAGAAGGCAAAAAAATATGCGTAATGTAATGACGAAATTCCCTTTCAAATATCTCAATAAAATTACGAAGCTACAACCGTTTTAATGTTGCTCTCTCTAGAGAGAAAACGCTAGCAGATCGTGACGTCACGATCCTCGAGACAATCGTTTCGCTCCAGTCCAAGTTGGCTCAGTTCGGGTTGCACAGGGCGGTTCCACAACACTTCGGGAGCTCAAAACCGCGAGCCATCCGGTTGCCTCTTGGACGCGTCATTGCTCTGAATATTTAGCTAGAGGATAAAATAAATACATAGATATATGTGTCAACATTTACCCAGTCTTTCCTGCAGTACAATTGAATATTCTATTTCACTGTAACTTATTTCTAAACATGAATAGAATATAATAGGATTATAAACGATATGATACAGAGAAAGAATATAATGGAAAAATAAACCATCTTCGTCTGTAGCCCCCGACAGGATTCGAACCTGCGACCTTTCTATTAACGCTAGACTGCTCTACCAACTGAGCTACTGATTTTGTAAAAGAACAAAATTAATATATTCCATTTGTCTCACATCTGCGGGAAGGTGGTTGTATGTTGCATGTACAGTCGAGTTCATAAATATATGTACACTTTTTTACCTAATCGAACGCGTTTGCATACTAATTGTTAGCGGCCGCATTCGAGTTGGTAAAAAAGTGTACATATATATTGGAGAACTCGACTGTACTATACCTACAGTGTATGTAACTTGAGATTATTGGCGTTAGCCGAATTGCATCAAAGGAGTCCATTCAGAAATGAGGCTTTCCGCAGCAGAACTAAGGTAACCGATATAGCCCACGGAATCGCTAAACTTAAGTGGCAGTGGGCGGGGCACATAGCACGTAGAACCGATGACCGTTGGGGCGGAAAGGTTCTCGAGTGGCGACCACGTACCGGAAGGCGCTGCGTGGGTAGGCCCCCGACAAGGTGGACTGATGACCTGGTAAAGGTTGCGGGAGTCCGCTGGATGCGGGTGGCGCAGGACCGGTCCCTTTGGCACCCTTTGGGGGAGGCCTATCTCCAGCAGTGGGCGTCTTTCGGCTGATATGATGATGATGATGAGTCCATTCAAAAAGCAACTTTACCGTCCAAGGTGTAAGACTTCAATTCCGGTGACAGTTTTATAAAAAGTCGGGCTCATGTCACATTAAATAATTTCAACCATGTGATATGATTTTGAGTCATCACAATATTCTATCTAGTCAACTAGGTACTTTACCTTGAATACCGTGTTAGAGGTAATTTATGTTTTCATTCTATAATCACATAAAACTAGGCATTGTGCTTGTTCATGGCTAATGCATTGGATGATCCTTCATATGACATGACGTGCTATTTTAGTTATTTACGATACAAGTGCCGAAAATAGGAAATTCGCAAGTGTATCGTACAACGTTATTTACTGTACATATGGCTCTTTAAAGTTTCGACATATGCACGAAAAGTCCTCTTTTCCGCACTAGTGCGGGAAAGTAGCACCATATGTACTGTAAAATTATTTACAATGCATGTGCTCGAAAAGAGCGTTTTCCAAGCACTAAAATCGTGCGGAAAGTGCCACTTTTTCGCACTAGTGCTTTTTACTTTTCAATTTTTTTTTAATTTTCAAGACCGTCGTCAGCCCGACACAAAGAGTTTTTATTACTCGAGAAAAGTTTTACATATATTTCAATTACACGTTTTCTTTCATATAAAAGGTACATAAATACTAATAATGTATAAAATGATTTATTAATGTTTATGAATTTTGAATTTGGTCAATAAATAAACTAATTTTAAATATTCACTTAATGTGTTTGGCTGAACGCATCTTTCTTATGCCTTTTACAATACTTAAGACAGTATGGCGGCTTGCACATGCGCAATGCGCATATGTTGACCGCGCATGTATCTAAAAGCCCGCCATTGTTGTTTATTGTCAGTTTTGTGTAGTTATTTAATGTAAATATGTTAAAAAGGTCGAGTGAAAGTGAGTAATCAATAATAATAATGATTTATTGCGTTTTCAATAGTGTCAGTATGTTTCTTAGAACTACGACGGTACAGCGTCTTTTTGTTGTTGAATATATTGAGTTACTCAAAATTAATTGTGTTCTAAAACCACAATACAATGGTTTTAACTTTTAAGTGAATAAGCTTGACAGCAAAAGATGTGGAGAAGTTGTTAAATGCAATTCCAGATAATAAGTAGGTACCTGACAATCTACCTGGGTTCTTCAATTTTAACCTAGATCTATTTTAAACCAACATTTCAACATTTAATATATTTCCTCACACAAGGCATAGTAAAACGTTGTATGATACACGCGCGTAAAGATGATTTCCGACTCGTGTCGAATTATACATTCGCTCGCTTCACTCGCTCATGTATAAAAATGACACTCGTCGGAAATCACCTACTTTCCACACTTGTAGCATAAATAACTATTACCTCATTACCAGTATAGGGGCGTAGCCTCATATTAAAATTGTATGACATCAACTATGGACCTAAACGCAGTATTTCGCGACCGGAACAGCAATTTACTTGATTTCCATACAACGATTAGTACAAATAGCATACTGTGACGTCATACATACTCAATACTCATTGAGATATTTAATAATAATAATATAGCAACTTTATTCCTTAATAAATGTGAGACGGCGCGGCGCACGCAGTAAAAAAGTGGCATTGGAATCCGGGCAGCCGCGGCCCGCGACCCGGCAGTGACAGTGACTTTACAGTCTTTTTCTGCTCCTGTGCCGTTATCTGTCATTTATATAGGCTTTAGCTCAAATAAAATGACACCGATAATAAGTGGTCGAAAAACTCTATGCTCTATGGCCCATAAACGCATTGTTTAGCGGACCCTTATGGTTCATACAATTTTCATAAAAGCACTGTTTACCACGATGTCAAATCATCTAACTTTTATTTTATCGCCCGCTATATTGCAGTGGTACCAACTTCATAAGCATTTTTTTCTAAATAAAAAGTTTTTATTTACCTACTATCAAACATTTGTAGAACATAAATTATTTACTAAAATAAAAATAAATGATCATGTATTTTGTTCATATACATATTTTACCAATTATTGGTGTTATTCATAAATATAAACTGATTCGGTTCGAATCCGGATTCAGTTTGGTTCGGATGGCAAGTGCATGGAAATTAAAAATAAAACAGACCATAATCAAGAGGTGTCAATGTGTCATATTTCTAATTTCCCACCAAAGTTCCAGTTCAAAATTAAAAGACGAAATATGATAACTATTCGTTATTAATAACTTATTAAGATTTTATTCGTGTTTGTGAAGTGAAGAAAAATGTGTACGTTCCTTTTAAAATTGACGCAGAAGAAAATAACTGCACCGCTGAAGAAATTGCGTGAGTAGTTAATAGAACTAACGGAAAACTTACTGCCTGAAAAGCCGAAGGAGCGTTTTAGAATGCCGCGGAGCCCTCCGCGCGGATGGCTGCTTGCGCGCCAAGCACTACAGTGAGCGTTTTAGTTTCGTGCGGAGCGCACGCGTCCGCGCAGTACAAAATAGTAGTCATGGCGACTCGCGATGTGGACACAGAGCGAGTAAATTCAATCGGTGGTATAGGCACACGTCGTAAACTGCAACAGGTTAGTTTATTTCGTGTCTTTGACAGAAGTTCGTCAAAACTTCTGGTCAACATCCGAAAGTAGTTGAAGAACTTTGTTTCGTCAGCCCTCAAATCGCCGTATAATGTAACAAGTTCTCCCGCGACGGCTCTCTGCTCGATTAAAGGGTGAACATGTAGTCTCCTTCTTATACTAAAACGACTTGCGCGGACGATCCGCGCGGATCACGTCGGCGCGGAGCGCTCCGCGCCGACGGTCCGCGTGACACTAAAACCACCAGCCATATACTATTTATTTAAAATTAGTCGTAGAAAAAGTATTGTAAGCAACGGTGTATAACTTGGTCTTAAAACGCTCGTGGCATATTTAATTGCGATGCTCGCCAAGGCTCGCATCGCAACTCACGACACTCGCGTTTTAAGACCCTACTTATACAACAGTTGCATAAAATACTATTACACGACGTCGTGGAGTGGATTATATACCCATGTTACGAGCAGGATTCGAACCCAAGACCTCGATGAAAGCCTTAACGCTCAAATAATAAATTATATTCTATTTCTATAACCACGACTACCGAAAGTCGAAGTTCGGGTATTTCCGCCTCTATCGCACTTATTACTCGAGTGACAGAGATGCTGATACAAGAGTTTCGATTTTCGTGGTAGGGCGGAGCTGTCGTAATAAAATGATATACTGAAATAGTTTATCAATACAATGTTAAATCCTTTAAAGATTAGAAACATCAGTAATAATATTTTTATCTTTTTTTCCAGATAATATGGCGACTCGAGGCGAGAAGTTAGAGCTACTAATCAACAAAGCGGACAACCTGGCCACCAATGTAATTATCTAATAATTTTAAATGCACCGAATTTAAAATGTCATGAGTCATGTTAAAATTATACTTTAGTCTGGCCAGGGATAGATGAGACTAAAAAAGCTTGGCAATTAAAAAAAAAGCAGCGTGTGGCAACACTGTGTATAGCGCGATAAAAAAATAATGATACTCGAACAATTATTATTTTTCTTCAATTCACACAATGCAACTCAAGCGGAAGGAAGTAAAGCTACATGAAATAATAGTACATTATTTTCGAAGCAAGGGAAGAGGTAATTGCTGGCTGAGTATTAATTTTAAACGGACGGTAAAATCGCAGATAAAATCTTACCGCATCTGCTTGTAGCACGCTTTAGATTTATATGGCACCAGTAATATGATTGTCAAACGTCTTAAATTAGTATGTGTGCAGCACGCTTTAGGCTCAACTTTCCCTGGCCAGACTTTTACTTCTTTACAATGATACGGTTCAACTCGCTTATCGCGGCCGTATGGCGTCACACACTGCCTGTGCGCGTTCCGTGACGCACGCGCTGACAGGGCAGGGGGAGGGGAGCAGTCTTGCGCTGGAGTTGTGTGAGAGATCTCCAACAATAGCCGGCCAGCACACCGAACTCACTGCCCACACGATGGTCACAACAAACTTTCTGCTTCGCGTCAAGAATAATAGGCTTTCATCCTGGCGGTCATCGAGCCACCATCACGATTGAAGTTGGGGCGGCGCCCAATTTCAATCGCCTCGAAACCTTGTGGCAGTCAGCATAAACATGTATACACTTTTGGTGGTTCTAGGACATTATCGCTTAGAGATAAGGCCCTAGAACCACCAAAAGTATACATGTTGATAATGTTGATTACATATATACCATTTATTACGTACCAGCACGGCTATCACAAGACGGCGGGCGAGCTCTCGATTTTTCTCGCACTATACCTCTCTTTTTAAGTTTTCTAATAAGAGAGAGACGGATAGTGCGAGAAAAATCGAGAGAGCTCGTGCGCCGTCTTGTGATAGCCGTGCAGCAATCTTGCCTCGTTGAAACGAATGAAATGGGGCGCACCTGGACAGCGATTTTTGACATTCGAGCGCTCGACTCTTTCGCTCAAAAACCGTCAAAAACGACAAATTGCTATTTTGAAATAGCGATAGAAGATTAACGATTATATTCAATTCTATCTGTAGAAACTATGGCTACAATTTTGACACGTTTCGTATTTACTCGTACTGAATTTTCGAGCGCTCGAATCGCTCTGAATCCTACGCATGTTCCGTTACCGCGGAATTCCTACTTCCCGTATCTATCTTCATCTGTGTGATTGTCATGCCCTTGCCAGACGAAGGATGAATTACTTTGGCAGCGGCAACCAAAGGAATTCAAAGAGCTCCCGCTGAGGTGCATCATCCGGTTTGTGGAAATGAATGGTGCGAGCTTGGGAGTGAACATAAAAGATCCCACTGGGTCGAATGGTGGGATTCCACCAACATTTTGTGCGGCACATTTGTTTATGTGCAGAGCTCAAATAGTGCACGCACTGAGTTGCGCATCTGACTCCACCTACGAAGCTGTATGTAACTTTTGTGAACGTACCGGAGCACAATTGAATATCAATGAATGTTCGCGAACAAACAAATATTTTCGCTCCGGCAGCGGAAGCAACACTGAGTGCGTGAACACTAGTGAACAGCGTGCATGTGTGCGCCGCAGCGAGTCCATCGCTAGAATGAGTGCGCGAACACTGCCCTAAAGTGCGCGCACATTTTGTTCATGTTTACGCGGGTGAGGGTTTACCAATGTGCCATACAATGTGCAGCACAGTGCCGCACAGTGCCGCACTCCGGTGGAATCCCACCTTTAGATGAGATCCGTCTTCTTTACGTTACGCTGCGTTTGTTCCAGCAATCTCGTGGTGACGTATTTTACGCCCCGTCTCTCTCAATTATTATTACTATACAACGTGTTTTTTTAACCGTCTTAGAGCCGAAGCCCACTTAAAGTATCCTAAACGTACTAATCATTCGTGAAAAAAAAAGACCGGGTTGCACTCCGGAAGTGCCGGCAGAAGTGAAAACTTGAATATTTTGACATTTCGAATCGACGAATACCGTAGCAACAGAAGTAAACTATTTCACTTGCAAATTAGCGCGTGAGAACTTATTGTGTGTCGGCCGAACGGGTCAGCGCCGCATCGCCACTACGGCATCGGTCCCCCCCGCCCCCAAGCCTCGTCCCGAATCTTGAACCATTTACGGTCACGTGACACCTGTCTAGCAGCAGCAGTAGTAGCAAAACAGTAAAGGACGCATGGACAAAATTACAAATTCATTTGCAGAATATGCTATTGAAAAAAGTGTTTAATGGCTTTATACTCTTACGAATAACGTTCAGTTTTGAGTGAAGTCGAATCGGCTAGCAGCAAAATATAAAAGTTTGTTGTTGTTGTTGTGTTAAGGAGGTCCCTTCACATCTGACGTCACAAAATCTGTCGCGTGTTTAACAATTTTTCCCCATTCCAAAAAGTGCTCAGCGCCGCTAAAGAAGTTTTCACTTCAAAAAATAGTTAAGCTTTTAGTAATAAAAGTTAATAAGTTTGAAAAATCCTGTATGGCGCCCGGTGCGAAGTTCATTCACCCGGTTAGAGCTCGTACCTATCTACAAAAGATGGCGGCTAGCGGTCACTGCGGAGTGCGGTCACTCGGCTGGATGATTAAAATTAGCATTAATACAAAAAAACAATATTAAATACATAAAAAAAACCCTTTTTTAAGTTCTTTGTAATGTCTACATTAACTGGGCTTCCGCTTTTAGACGGTTAAAAAACACGTTGTATTATACACTGCTTTCAATTACAATACATGGTATTTACCATGGTATGGCATGGTACACAGGTACTCTCTTCCGAGACCCGCGAACCACGTGACTGACACAAGCGCGTACCTGTGTTGTTATGCCATGGTATAGTACGGCTCTTCTCAGGTGAATTTTTCGCTTCGAGCCCTAATCTTTCAAACAAAGGCCATTGTCTTATCTTATATTTACCCACCCCTTTATCTGTTCCAGTCTGTCTCTTTCAACGGCACCGCGCGGACGCTACAACGCAACTTGTTCTGGAAAAACATTAAAATGTACGTGATCATGGCTCTAGTCGCCAGCCTCGCCGTGTACTTTATCGGGGCCATGGCGTGCGGCGGACTCGCGTGGAAAACTTGCGTCGGTTAGATGTGTAGGTCATGGGAATGATAATAGATGGTGTGTAGAAGCAACGATTGAATCAATTAAACCTCTGACGACGGTAGTTGACCAACGAGGAACGGTATCGTCATCAGCCTATAAACGTCTGGCAGCTGGCCATAAGCCTCCTCTCATGGATGCACGGTATGAAATAGGGGTAGACACTAAATAAAATAATCAATAATGTCATATTTTATCGGAAAAGGATTAAAAATGTAGTCAAAATCAACGCAAAAGTGTCCAAACTTTTAAGAAGGAGTATGTTCTGTCCCTTTTTCGCAAAACGCAACTTCATATGAAACGATGGCGCTTGTAGATTGTGACGTCACTAATAGACGGCAACGTGCCGTGCCCCATCGTGTTCGGCGCCGCCGTCGACGCGGCCTGCCGGCCGGCCTGCTCTGCGGCACTCTCGCATATTGTGACGTCACACACTGTTTGCGCTTTCTCTCTCTAACAAGCAATATTAAAACGGTTGTAGCTTCCTAATTCTTTGAGATATCTCAATGGGATTTTCGTCACTAGGCATACTTTTTTGCCTTCTTCTTTTGGAGTAATAATAATAGGGTGGTCCACGTTTGTATGGGAAAAATTCAAACTACTTAGGGTTCGGGCCACCCCCTAATTTTGTTATACGTATCGACAATACTATGTGTGCAAAATTTCAGAAAGATATAGTTATAAAAACAGGGTGCTCATCGCATATGAAATATCGAGATAATAGTCGAAAATTGATAATTATTTAAAACTAGGAAAATGTTAACAAAAACACAATTATACTAGTTTATATGGATATTTTAATTAAATGCACTACAAAGCTGAAATCATAAGCATTATACAGTTCAAAAGCTAGTTATCCTCATTTTTAATTGCATTAATAAGTGACATTTTATTCGGTTTCGTAGGTATACACTTCCGGTTGTGGTCCACTATGTGCAAAATAATTTGCTTCTCCTCTTCATCGTTGGTAAGAAGTCTATTAAACTCTTCAAATAATTTCACACCTCTGTTAGCTGTATCCTTCACGACACGTAAGCCGTGTACTCTCTGTTTGCCTTGCACATAGTCACAATTTTTGTGCCATATTTCTATAGGCAATTGCAGAAAGGATACTTTAATGTCGAGCATGCACAGTGTATGTAATGTTCTCTTTGATGCAAAGGCTCCAAGGGAGGTCTCACTCTTTAAAATAGAGGCTTTCCCTTTCGCCAGTCAAGGACCAGCATCAATTTTCATCCCTTCCACTATTGTTGCTTTCTCGACAGACGTCACTTTGTCGGAAAATAATGCATAGTTCGTCGGACAAGTACCACAAATGCCTTTCCAAGACTACTCTTGCAGCTCTTGCAATATCTAAATCGACAGATTCATATGCTACGAGGTTGGTGGTTACGAGGTACTGCGTTGGTCAATAAGATTTTTTTGTCTTCTTCAATTCTTATCTGGTTTATGGCATCGATGTGTGCAATATCAGAAAGCTTATCCAGTTCGGTAATAAACAAGTTTTTTCGGTCTTTTTCTGATTGAGAAGATCTAGACTTGTTTTTATGCAAAAGGAGCCATTTCTTCAACGCAGTGTTTTTGATGTTTAGTCGGTATTGCAGCCCGTGCCCAGACCTCCACCAATTCTTCCAGAACTAAATGAACTGATCGTCTTACGTTTTTTTCATGTTTTAAGTACTCGTGAAAACATCGGAGTACTTGTCGCAGGGTCGGAAGCCGATTCAGATCGGTTCCAATTCTCGAAAGCCAATTTAAAAAAAATCACTACGATTTCGGGAAGAAACAGCCATTTTCACACAATTTCTGTATTCTTGAACACTATTTCGATTTGTAGGGAGGGGACATTTACGGTATAGAACTCACATGGACACCAAAACAAACACTAAGTTAATTTTATTCGTTAAGAATGACTCTTACACGACACGTTTCCCGTAACTGTAACAATTAAGTCCGCAAGAGGGTATTTCAACAAAAAAAAAAAATGTCACTTGATGAGCACCCTCTTAGAGTTGACCTAGGAACCTGATTTTTTGCGTCACTAATGCTATAGCTATAGGTAACAAAATAAAAGCCTGGCCCATAAAAAAATCTCAAAATTAATTTTTTGGACCACCCTAAATAATAATTTTCGAGTCTACACCCGTATTATGTTATTAGCAGTTGTTGAAGGCACTATCGCGAATAAACCTATGGATTGCCAAGATGATTTTTCGCAGTAGTTACTTCCAGAGGAAATAATGCAAATAATCCGAAATAATCGTAGTTACCAATCATTAATTCTGAGCTCTCAGTCGCACTCGCTGTCTCGCTGTGCGAGAAAAATTCCGCCTCAAGGGGTCAATCAACTTCTTCTTTTTGAGGTGCTGTCCCGGTAAGCAGACAATAGTGACAGAGTTTCTTAGATAAATTACTATAAATTGTGTACTCCCAGCATGGTTTACCAATATAACAAAATAAACTCCATAAAAGCATAGTTTAAAAGTGTTATCAGGAATCGTAACCATGGCAATGAACAACAAATAATTGCTATTTGGCCCAAGCAACACAGGCTCTATCAAGCTTATTATACCTAAAATCAGTCACAAACGAGAGAGACGCACTAATATGTCAGTGTAGTGTATATTAGTGTAGGTAGTGTAGTAACCACAACACGTGTGTTTTTACGCGTATAACATTTCAATCGCCTTTTCGAAAATGTTATTGTTAACTTTTTTATTGGCAAGTAGCTTCTGGAACATTAAAAGATATATATTAAACATTAATTCACTGTGTAATGTAAAACGACGCTCATCGTGACCAATTGAATAGTGTTACTAAAGTTCTTCAATGAGACGTCGCTAAATACAACTAACAATTCATCTGATAACTTTATAAGGATATACAAAAAAGAATGAACTATGTACTTTCAATTGTTTTATCTTGTCTATTTGGAAATGTCAAATTCACACGCGCTCCGAAGTCATTGAAGCACATACAGTATTTGTCCATTTCTCTAAATCAGGGTTACAAAAAAGCTCTGTTTTCACATTGTTGATACTCATGCTTGATAGCTTGGTGTCTATATCAAAAACAGTTTCGCACATCTCTGCACACTTCATAGTATTTATGCATTCCTCTAAATCAGGGTATTTTAAGAGATTAGGGGCGTTCTTCTTTGCAAAGGTTAACGTCACTCAAAATTGCCCTGAATCCCGCGTCTATCGGGGCTGGGATTACTGACGCGCCGAGAAAAATTTACCCGCCTCAGTCTAATTTGCACAGTGCGAGTGCAACAGACGCTGAGTCGCCCGCGACGCGACTTGGCACCAAGTTGTGCTAGACGGTATAGGTGTAATCGCTTGAGTCAAGATTGAATACTTCTGCTGACGTTTGGTTGTTTCGAATCGTACTATCTATACGCTACTGATATTTATTGTTCTTGTGGTAAATGTTTTCATACCCCTTATTCTTAAAACTTAACAAACCTTTGTTAACTAAAATGTGTCTTCTCACAAACGCAGAATGACTAATAAAGACAAATCCAATTTTAAAGGCAAGGTTTGATGAGTTAAAGAATAAGGTTATTATACACCAAAAGTAATTGAAAAATAATTCCAGTCTATCAGTCAGTTCAGAATTGAAGGCTATTGATATAACATAATTATCTTCGAACTTTTAAAGTGAAATCCTTTAAGGTAGCTTTCATTAAAATGAAAGAACCCAAATTACAAATAAATCTGATGAATACAGAATAACCTTGGCCTCTGGAGAAACATTACCTCTTCTCGTTGAAGGAGGTATTTTTAACCTTTGTGTATAGTATTAAAACAATATGTCCAGTATTTAATGAAATATGAATAGTTTAAAATTACAATTGCAAACATTTAAAACTAGTGTCATTTTGAGAAGTGTTGTAATATTTTTCCAGGGACTAAGATAAGGGCACACAGTATAATGTATCAGATCAACTAATGCTGAGGCATCTGACAATAGGCATGGTGACTAAATTTTTTTTATGATATCATTCGAACCAGTTTTTGGAGAGGAACAAATGTTCGTATGGGAGTAACTACAATTAAAGAACATAAATACCCAAAAATTTGAGACAAACATTCACCTCGCTGGCGGCAGCGCAAAACGCTTCATACTGATTGACAGATAGGTATGACGTCACAACAACATTTCTTAGTACAAAGTACATGTATCGTTGTATGGAAAATCAGGTAAATTGTTGTTTAGGTCGCGAAATACTGCGTTTAAGTGCATAGTTGACATACAATTTTGTTTCTATAAAAGCGTAAGGATTCTTTTGGTAACTTTAAACACTTGGACAATTTAAAAAAACATTTTTTTCTAAATTTTCAAATCTTTTACCCATTTTAATTATATTTTATAATTTATACTTTATTACGATAATTTGATGGTTTACTATCCATTTAGCATCACTACGTTATTAGAATATGAGGCACCATACCTATTATGAGAAGATAATTTCCTAACAAGAGTCAGGTGGACACAAACTTGCAAGAGCAGTGTATAAGTTGCAATTGGTTACCATCTGAATCATTAAAAATTGCTTTCCAACTGTATCGTGTATCCAAGTTTTCCTTTGTCCGAAAAGTAGTTTTTCCCTGAAGCCATAACATTTTCAGGATTATTATAAAACAAACCTAAGCTAACCTAATGGCTTCTACAAGATAAGTATTAAAAATAAATCAAAAGCTTTGGGGTCTTCGAGAAAATAGACTTTTGCCGAAATTAAAATTCGGAAACATAGTTTAGTGTTTGTGATAGGATATCATTGAAATTTTATAAGGATTACTCAACCGCGATTAGTTTGGGGAATGTAGGTGACAATTTTTCAATATAATTACGTCAAAAAGCATGAATTGACAGCTATCCCATTCGCAAACCTATTGCAGTTGAATAATAAACTAGATAAATAAACAAATATGTAAAGAATTCGACAAATGTAATGATTGATAGACTACAAGGAATAATGTTATTTTTATTATTTTACTCATAATTTAATAATATTCCACTGTTATGTTATGTACTGAACTGAAATCGAAAATTCATTAAATCATAAAATTATAAATTTTAATAATATTTCCACGACATAGTTATTAATTTGCATGACATATGTATGGTGAAAAAAATGTCCAGATGAACAGCTAATTTTCGGCCGAAATCGACCTAGCTGGATTAAAGACTTAATCTGAGAGTAATACTTACAATTCTATAGATTAATCTCGGATTAACTCTATCCCTCGATGGTCGAATTAACACTTAATTGTAACGCAAATCATGTAAAAAGCGGCTTAAATCAATGTAAAATGCAGTTATAATAGCCTGATATGTTTGAAATTGATTGTATAAGGTTCTAACATCACCGCTTCTCCGAAGTATATTCTAAGAAGTAGAATAATCTGAGGACCGCGCTGGAAGTTATTCTCTGAGCACCATTTTAACATGCTGCCATGCAAAAATGAATCCTTTTTGAATGGCTTGTAAATCGCAATTGCTTTGTCAAGAGAAGGTCCATTATAGATTTCCTCTGAAGTGCTGCTGTCAGTCAGCTTTTAAAGTGTTATTCAATTTCGATCCAAAGCTCCTCCAACAGAATATAAGTAAGTAAGTGAATGCACCATTTTGTTATACGTATTTATATGAACAATTAATTATATCCATTGTGAAATTGAACCAAACTTCATGTTATAAAGTCCGTGAGTTCTTGCATTTCGCGAAATTCGACTTTAACGTCATGATAATAGGAACGGCGCCTACTCGCCTTCGTGGAATGCAACAACTGTAAAATAGTATTCGGGCTCAGGTGTTTTTTCAAGACGTGTAAGAGCGAGTGAGAGAGAAATATAGACCCGAATCCTATTCTAAATGCTTATGACGGGTTTATACCAAGCGAAGGAACAAGCATTGTGGAAAGATATCACGGCATTGGCAAACAAGCATAAGTATTTTTTTTAATTCCAAAAACTGAATCAACAAAAACATTCCAAATAATGATGGAATCCGCTCACAAAATTTCACGTGAATCGGATGAGCAAGACATGTGAAATCATCTTTGCCCAAGCTGAAACGAGAATTTCGGTCGCTTCGCTCGCTAGTTCACAATGACGTTAGTTTAATTTCGTCAAATCCACTCGCCTTCGTGAAATGCAAGAAGTTTGTAAATAATGCTTGTCCGTTTGTTTGGCCTAATCTCATCATTACTCAAACATATTACACACTTAGAGAATCAATAAACAAATATATAAAATTATAAACTAAACATAAAACAGTAAATTCCATTTATCATAGATAAATTTATAAGTGCTTGTAAATAACTGTGCGCTGTTCTAAAATTTTACATCCAAACCATTATTCCAAATTGTATAAAATTATGTTTGAATAGACTATAAAGTATTGTGATATCAAATATATGTTATAAGTATAAATGACTTGTTTACATTGTAAAAAAAATGTTATAAACTTGTATAGGTTATCACTATGTTCATGTTTCATTTCGAATATCCATTTCAGTAACACATGTACCTATAATACTCAGGACAAGCCATGGTAATAATAATACCACGGTCGAGCGAGATGGTCGAGAGATAGCATATAAATATCAATAAGTGTGAAAGGGAAATATTCGTTGAAGTTGTGGCAGGTTTATCCCAGTGTCAATTTGGCGCGAAACGAATTTGGTCTATGGTAACCTCCTGTGGAGGTCTAGCAAGGGCTCCGATCCGTTTTACGAAGTAACAACATAATTTCATTGATCGCACACCGTTATACGAATTTTAATTTTACGACATCTTGCTAACATGACGAAAGAAGTAATCCCATTGCAAAAAATTAACTGTTTTGTAAAAACTTAACATGTATTCAATATTTTTTTTACTTCCTATTATTTGCTAGGTATTATTTTATAATCATATCATATTATTATTTCCAAAATTTGATAATAATTTCGCTAACAAACAAGAACTATAATAGTTATAATTTCGGATGTTCAGTTATGTGGTACGTTAACAACCCTGTCTCACTCTATGATTATCTGTAGCAAATAACAAAACCCGCCAAGTGCGAGTCGGACTCGCGCACGGAGGGTTCCGTACCATCATCTATAAAAAAAAGCAAATAAAATCACGTTTGTTGTATGGGAGCCCCCCTTAAATATTTATTTTATTTTGTTTTTAGTATTTGTTGTTATAGCGGCAACAGAAATACATCATCTGTAAAAAATTCAACTGTCTAGCTATCGCGGTTCTTGAGAATCTTGAGATACAGCCTGGTGACAGACAGACGGTCGGACAGCGAAGTCTTAGTAATGGGGTCCCGTTTTTACCCTTTGGGTACGGAACCCTAAAAATGACAGCTAACGTCATCACTTAGGCAGTAGACCTTCTGTATCTTTAGGTATTTTTAATTATTCTGTGGTTGTGTAAAATAAGGCACTAAGTACCCGCCCAAAATAAGTAGGTTAGCCGTCAGCCATTTTAAGATCATTTCTTAATTTGGCTGCTAGGAGCCTTTCCGTCCCTCATTGTGACGACACGTATTGCTTGTCCTGAGTATTATAGGCCCATGGCGACACATGAGTTCGCGTCTCTGAAGTTTCCTCAAGCCGCATGCATTAGCAAGTCGCCTCCCGTACCACCCGTCGCATTCCTCTGACTCCTTTGTGACGCTACTAACTAGTCAATGCTGTAATATAAAAAAACCGGCCAAGTGCGAGTCGGACTCGCGCACGAAGGGTTCCGTACCATTATATATAATAATAAGTTACAATAGAATTTGTACGAAACTATTACTTCTTGAAGTACATTTTATAAGTTGGTCGACTATTACTCGTAAACGTGTAAAGCCTACTTAGCTGTGATAGTTTTCCTTTTAACTTCGTTATATGTACTACTACCATGAATTTTTTCACATATCCCAAAACAACCATTTAGCTAGCAGGGGGTGGGAACACTGGAGTCTAACTAAAATTAGCACTTTAAGGCTTAATATTTCACAAACGGATCGTTTAATCGAAGAATTGTTTTCACAAACCCCCAATATTTTTAAAAGACCTATCCAACGACACCCCACGCTATGGGGTAGACGACAATAAAAAAAATCATCCCCATTTTACATGTAGGGGAGGTACCCTAAAAAAAATGTTTTTCAAGATTTTATTTTACCACTTTGTCGGCATGACTAATATGTATATTCATGCCAAGTTACAGCTTTCTAGTACCAAGAGCCTCTGAGCTAAGCTGCGGACGGACGGACGGACGGACGGACGGACAGACATAGCGAAACTATAAGGGTTCCGTTTTTGCCATTCTGGCTCCGGAACCCTAAAAAGAGGTAGATAGGTTATAAGCGCTCCAAAAGTGGCACACTAAAACTCAGCCTACTCAGTGTCACGTCGTCAAATTATATGCGCATAAACGTGTCTCAGCTGTCAGATTTGGTGGCCATTTTTAAACACGGAATTTCATATAGACAACGTATCTACCTCTTTTTATATTACATCATTGCTACTAGTAGTTAATATCAGTGAACCCCCCCCTAGCGAGTATTTAAATGTTTTACCGAACCCAATCCCGATGACATGGCCCAATTCGCCGAAAGGGAAAACGGCGATACTAGAATTATGGGGTTTATACATGTCATGATTTGTCAGCCCCAATTAATCAGAAGCTGACTAATTGCTATCGACTGGAGGCATGTTGCGCTGCTGATCCTGTTGATTAAACGTTAAAACTTTTTTAATCATTTTCGTGATTTATTTGTATACTAACATTGCATGTTATATCCATACTATAATATTATAAATGCGAAAGTGTCTGTCTGTCTGTCTGTCTGTCTGTTACCTCTTCACGCTTAAACCGCTGAACCGATTTGGATAAAATTTGGTATAGAGATAGTTTGAGTCCTGGGGAAGGACATAGGATAGTTTTTATCCCGGAAATCATCCCCCAAGGGGATGAAGTGGGGGAAAAAGTTTGTATGGAGCTACGATACAATCGAGTTCCACGCGGACGGAGTCGCGGGCAGAAGCTAGTTTATTATAAAATTATATCTACCTCTAAGTATGATGATGGTTTTCCACAAGATGGGATTGACTCAGCGCGATCGCGTTTGACAGAGATCCCAGGCGTAACCGCGGGGTAAACTATAGCCTATGACAGTAACGGGATTTGACAAAAGTCAAATCAGATTTTTATGAAACGCAAAAACGCTCCGTTAGTATGGAATTTGTAGGGATTACTTGCTTGTGACGTCACAATCAAATGTCCTTTTCTTAGTTTTATGAATTTAAAAATATTAAAATACCAAACTTTAATGAAAGATATAGTGTCCGAGTATTTTCGTAATTTTTATCTGTTAATGAAATAATAAATTTGAAATCGGATGAGCAGTCATCTGTTCAGGAGATAACCCCCTACATACAAACTTACATCCTTACAAAGTTAGAGCCTTACAGACTTTCCCCTTTATGATATTAGTATAAATATTAGTACCTAAGTATATACCTACCTATAGATCTAACCTAACCTAAACCTAACCTAACATAAATTAAAATTATATCGGCGATAGTATCCAATTCCTCGTCGATGAAAATATCTCCATTATGAACGAAAATGATAAAAATTCGATACTTTCCAAGAAAGCATTAACATTTTCACTCTCAAAATATTTTTTTTTATTTTATTTTTTACTCATATAGGTAGGATGTCTCAGCTATTAAAATGAAAATCCTTGCCTCACCGGGGAATCGAACCAACCATCAATCTTGAATCTAATATTTCACGGTGTTCCTTTATTTTAAGATACATATTTATCATACATATACGAGACCTTTTCGAAATCTTAAAAAAATGTATTATTTCCTACAATTAGTCGGTACGATTCTCAGAGGAAGAAAGCAATTTTCAAAAAATATTTTTAAAGGGCAAAATACCATTCAATATTAATTATAATTTTATGTCCCATGGCCGTGGAATACCCCGTATCCATGCAAAGCATATCCACAATTACGCAATTCCAGAAATATACAAAAAAGTTCCAAATTTAAATAATCCCGTACACCAACTGTGTGTACCTGACAAAACTTGGAAACGAATCGCTGGGCGTGGGATCTTTTGTGAATCCATCGGCGGGCTCCCAAAATGTGGCGACTGGCGACGCCGGGGTTAGATTGATCCCGCTAGGGTGCATCCCCCACCCCGCTCGGCTCACTCGCGCGCCAACTTTCGCCGCGGGAGGGCGCCGCTGCCGCTCCGTCGCTCGACGCACGTGCTCGCGTTACTACGAATACGTCTGTGTGAGTGCCCGTGTGTAGCGTGTTTCTTGGGCATTGTTCCCGCGATTCATATCGCCGGTGGATGCGGTTGTCATATTAATGCCTTTATGTGTGAATACATTGATGGTTTCTCAACAATTTTGTTGTTTAAAGTTTTGTTTGTCGCATAAGTCTTATTAGAATCTTGTAGGTATCGTTTTCTGTATAAAATCCCGGGAAGATGATTTAACTTGTAAACAATCCGGCTCGAAGGACCAATTAGAATTGTATGAAATACGAGCTGTTGAAGAGCAAGAATTTGCTTTGTTACCAACATTAAGTCTCGGAATTGTTATTTACGACGATCCATTCTAGTTATAAGGGCGCTGATTCATTATTTCGTACACAACACACACTTTGTCAGTTGTCATTGGCGGCGCCAAATACGTGTGACAACGTAACTTCACCGTAACTTGGATTCGAACACGAGCCGCTGAGTCTGCGATGTGTTTGTGTGTATGTGTGCGTGTGTGTGTGTACCCGGAGCTATTAACGCCACAGGAAACCGCGTCGATTTTAGGGAAGGTTAAACTACGAATGGTCAGGTCATTGTGCCTTAACTTTACGTCGATTCACTCTTTGTGTCGAAGATAAATGGCCATCTCATTGTTTTGAGTTCGTTTTTTGTTGAAATCAGAAGCGTTTCGTGCTCGTTCAATTTTCGTGACGGTACTTAGCTAGTTACAATAAAAAATCACTGATTGAAACATTTCGTGGCGATAGTTGATTCAGCTGTTTAAAATAAAATAAAGTATGGTACCTACCTAGCTATAATACTAAGGACAAGCTATGGTAATCGAGCGAGCGAGATGTTAGCATTCAAATCTCGATAGGTAAGTGTGACAGAAAGGGAAATATTCGTTGTCCTTGTCATAGTTCCACTTTGTTTTATTTGACAACTTATTTAGTATAAAGTTGTGGCAAATAACCCATTACCTGCCTAAATTAAATACACTCACCGGCAGAAAATTTGGCCCAAATTAGAAAAATGCATTTAATTTATTTAAAACATTATTTAATCTGCTTACTCAATTTATAGTTTGAAACCACGAAAAGTTTTTGGGCCAAATTTTCTGCCGGTGAGAATATTTTGTTTATGTTAAGGTACATTGGAAGAGCTCGTGATTCTGTGCAATATATTTATTTATTATTACTAAACAATGGGATCAAAAACTTAATCTAATACATTTATATACAATATCCTAATATACCTACTTAGCCAAACAAATGTAGTAAAAACTCCATTGAGTTACTGTGCGAAAATGTGCGAATATTATACAAAATCACGAGCTCTCTAACCTGTCCACAGTTTTATCCAATTCCGACGAAAAATAATCAACAAAAGTATAAAAACACGTATGAGACACACACACTTGTAAACACTTCTATATACCCCCTAACATATTATGTTAAACCTAATAACGGACTAACGGATATGAGACACACTCACTTGTAAACACATCTATGTACCTCCTAACATATTATTAGGTTTAAACATAACGGACTTAACGGATAGAAACAGCAACCGGCTATTAATTTTCAAAGATAGGTAGAGATAAATCGCTTAAGTGCTGCTTAAGTACTGGCTTAACTACTTAATAATAATTGATCAAGATTATCCTTCGATATCATACGAACGTATACTTTAGAAATTAGGTTTTGGCTTTGATTTTATGTTGACAGTCATGCTCTCAAAGGCATACCCAGCAATTTGTCACAAGAACTTGCTAAGTTTGGAATGAGACAGCAATGTAGTGCGGATTTTAATTCTAGACCGGATCTTAAGACTCATCTGTGTAAACAAAGCTTTTGTTTAGCCACACACTTCGAAATGAAAAGGCCATGTTTAATAAATACTCGAATAGCGACTATATTGTTAAAGTAGTAGGTATAATATTGTTTCAACATTGCTAAGTAGAAAGTATTTTTAATGTCCCCCTTTTTTCCTTTGACATAAAGCCGCCTTTCGGTTGAAAAAGTGTTGATGTTTACTACGTTTATAGTACAATATCTATGAAAAAGACAATCGCTTTGTTTACCACTTAACAATGAAAGAAAATCGTAATGTTTACCGGGCACATAAAGAGTTGAATTCGCTCTAGAAAAAGAACCCGTATCTTAATTCCAATTATCGCAGGTTGGCGTGATAAATTGCATCGTTTGTAGTGTGCTTAACAAGATATCCATCACACATAAACTCAATTAACGTTCAATTCAGATCCGAATCCAACACAATGGGTTAACCCTCAAAATGGATGATAAAGACGCAAAATGGACCTTACCGTGAACAGTTAAAGACGATCGTGTGAGATGAAATAGTGCCGCAAACATGGATGACAGTTCGCCAGATTTGTCGCTGAAGCTGCGGCGAGGGTCGAGCGACTCTCGCGAGTCGTTCTACATGGACTTCGCGCAGGGAATCGACTCGGATATCGAGGAAGTGACGACGATCGAGCGAGTGATTCCGGAGCATCCGGGGGGAAGGTCGGAGGGGGACGCGGATACGCTAGCGACGCCTTCGGGCCTTGAGGAGACCAAGGAGTTCCCGTCATGGTGAGTGACTATAAAATCTACGTTAACTCCATTCACTGCCAAAGATTTAGGACCGCTATGCTCGTGCCTAGCCGATGTGTGTACCTACTTAGTGGAAAGCACCTGCTCAAGTATTTATAGTCATTCTAATTTCTAATTGAATATGCTGCACTGCTGGATTCAACGATTGTTGCAATCGCCAGGTTATGTGAGTGTGTGTGTGTGAGAATCGTCAACAAATAAATTGGGCCACTCACTTAATTTGAAGCAATCCTAGTCCCCAAGTCAATTATTGAGTTACTTAAGTCGCCTTTAGGATGCAACCGGGTTCACCTTAACCGGTTAACGTTCAGAAGGGGAGGTGGTAATGCGAAGGTGTAACTCCAACACCGATGAACCGATTTGAGTGCAGTTTTTTTCATTGAAAGTCTTGTATGTCCTGATGGTTCTTAACTAAGTGTTGTATCGGTGTGTTTAATTTTATTTATTTATGTAAGACTGAACGCATTTGAAATGTGGGTATGGAAAAGGATGGAAGGTATTAGTTGGACAGAAAGAAGAACAAACGAAGAGGTTCTATATTTGATAGGAGAAAGAAGATGTCTACTAAAAACTATTGAAAGCAGAAGGGGAAATATGTTAGGGCACCTGATGACATGACAATTACAAAAAAAACTATAACTGAAGGAAAGATAGAAAGAAAGAGAGGCAGGGGAAGACGAAGACGTGCGTTTATACAGCGTGTCTCTGACTTAGGGGCTTTAAATGCAAATGTCCATTACGGTCCTGAAACTGAACCACTTTTGTTCCGCAACTTTGTAAAATAACTATTATTTCTATCATTTATTCGTGTTTGAACTTTAACTGTACCATCAATGTATTGCAAACACGGCCTCATTATTTGACATCCATGACACTGACAAGTATGAAAACTAACAAATGGATGATGTACATTGAAAATGTTATTTTATTTGTATGGAATAATGAAAATATAAAAATAACGTATTTTTGAAAAGTTGTAGAGCAAAAGTAGTTCCGTTTAAGGAGCATAATTGACATTTGCATTTATAGCCCCAAAGTCAGAGACACGCTGTAGACCAAGCTAATAATGTCGTATCAAGAGCTCAAAATAGTGGCAGAGGGAAGAACAGAATATAAAAAAAAATAACAATATTAAGGGACAATCTTACACAAATCGACCTAATCCCATTGTAAGCTCAATAAGGCTTGTATTACGGGTAGGTACTAGACGACGATATATTTAGAGAGAAATACTTAAATACGTCTACGTATCCTACATCTACATCCAAGACTCAGAAACACATCCAAGATTCATGCTTGAAATGGCGATTACTTCACCAACAAGAGCTCGGCTCTTAAGTTTTGATGATGATGTAGTCTAAGCGCAGGTGCAACGCCGACTGAAATATAATTAGATTTACACGCTCTTTACCAGCAGCGTTGATCGGGTTAATTTTTCAGCAGCCACACCGCAAAACTAGCTGGTCGTCCGAGTTATATTAAATACGTATCCGCCACTACGCAGACTGTGGCGGCGCTGTATAAGTAAATTATGTTCACGTAAATTAATATGCAGGCACGGTGAACACGCAAAACATTTTTAATTGGGTTTCGGGAAATTTAATTAATGAATGTTGCGCTTAATTCGGCTGTAGACATATCTGGATAATTCTATAATTAAGTTAATTAGCGTTCGTGAATTATGTTTCCCTTGTTGTCTTTGATTTGTCGGCGTATACTGAAGAGCCTCTTGACTTGATTAAGGAGAAGTTGTGAAGAATGTTGAAAGAGATACAAAATTGGGAGGAGGTTGCGCCAAAGAAAACGCAGGTACTTGAAGTTGGTTATATTTTATTTATAGAATAGCATGTCATTGTCTGGATCACAAAGATCAAAGCCAACATGACGCAACTTAAGGGTCGCCAAGACGCTCGACTCTCCATACAAACGTAGTCCTAGATATGGCCCATCCCATTGTGTATAAAAATTGTCGTGATATTCCAGTATGCAGTTTTAAAATGAGAACCAAACTACGTTTGTATGGAGAGTCAACTTGAGTCGACCGTGCTGGAGGGTCTTAAGATCAGTGGCCTAACAGGAGACGCTACACGGGCCGATATCGGCGGACGGCCAAGCAAGGTCACAGAAATCAAGTATGGAGTGACCTTGATTTGGCCGGCCGCCGTGCTTCCGACACGTATCCACGCGGGCCGAATCACGCGTCGGCCGGCATGCAGGCCGGCCGATGTCGTCCCGTGTAGCTACAACTTCCAATTTCACAAGTATAATCAGGCAACACAGGTCAAATGGCTAGAGTCTGGCCAGGGAAAGATGAGCCGTTTTTTTATATGGCAACTGCAATATCATTGTCAAATGTGTCAAGCGTGTTTAATTAGTATGATGTCCTAATGTTGATACTTGATATGGTAACTAAGAAAGTAACTGTTCCATAATAAATTGGCACTTTTTTTACTTTTTAAGAGAGTTAAAGGGCGGCTTACCTACTGCTAATATTATTATTCACATTGAAGAATATCATAAGAAGTTCAATTATTATGTCTCGTTAGAATTGTAATTTTGGAGAGTGATTTTGATTATTCTTCTAGGTAAAGAGAGTTTTATTTCATACGTCTGTACCTAAAGTAGTAGTTCAAGTATCATTATTATTTTATCGCGTTATACATACATAGTGTTGCAACACGCTGTTTTTTTTTTAATTTACCGCTCTTTTCTAGGCTCATCTTTCCCTGGCCAGACTCTATATTAGTTATTGGCCAAGACTTCTAGCTTCGTGAAACCCACAGCGCAGCGGTTGTTTATGAAAATTGCCTTAATGATGAAAGCTTAGAATATCAGTTTTCCTTCCGTTTCTGTCTGAAGGTGACATAAAAGTGGGGATAACACTGTTGATTCTCGAATCGCAGCCAAGTTTTACTGTATATATTAGTTATTGGCCAAGACTTCTAGCTTCGTGAAACCCACAGCGCAGCGGTTGTTTATGAAAATTGCCTTAATGATGAAAGCTTAGAATATCGGTTTTCCTTCCGTTTCTGTCTGAAGGTGACATAAAAGTGGGGATAACACTGTTGATTCTCGAATCGCAGCCAAGTTTTACTGTATCAGATCCTGATTTGTCGGTGCGGGGGCTGCACGTACGATTAGTCGGTTACAGCTGTCAGCGTCAACTGTCAGTCGAGTTAAAATAAATAACATCCAAATCCACCTTGCTAAAACAGCAAGGAGTAATAGCCATTAAAAAAATACCGATACTGTACTGCGCGCCTACATTTAAATGAGTGTTTCCTCTGTACTGCAGGCGCACCGCCTTGCTTCCGGTATGATATTACTACAGCGCAAATGTATACCTACCGACTAGTGAGGAAATCTATGCGACATCCGCATGCCGATCCCGCCCCGCCTAGCCTGACAGGATGTCGACATTTTAGCCACTGGGCATATTATCAATTGCACACTTAATTGAACTTATTGATCCACATAACGGAACAATACCCTATTTACGACAAACACTACCGGGACTTGCGACAAATATGTGCCACCCGTCTGACGGGTTCCACGGCTCCGGTGACTTTCTCCGGGGTCAGACCGACCGCATGCGGTCACTGATTGATATGCCGCGAGGCCTGCGCCTGCAGCCGGCTTTTGTTTTTGTCGTGAATATCGACGTGCATGCGCGGATGTGCCTTTCCTGTATCACTCACGGTAACTTCATATGCAAAAACAGTGTTTATTTTTTAGTGTTTCGTATCGAAATTTGGAGAACTGGACATAGGTAGTTATGGAATCATCACAATTTAAGAGGGGTCTTCGTTAGCCGAGATCATCATCATTAAAACAAGTGCCGCTTTGGCACCTAATCTCAATTCTAGGAGGAGGCACTTGTTTTACGGAAGCGACTGCCATCTGACCTTCCAACCCAAAGTGAAAACTAGATCTTATTGGGATTAGACCGGTTTCCTCACGATGTTTCCCTAGCTGCCACCATGTTCCTTTATTTGGGCATAGTACGACAGTTTCCCCATTTGCTGCTTTCCGTATCAGTACGAGTATAATGGCCGGTTGCCCACTGCTATCCCGACAGAAAATCATCCAGATATTGCATATTCGGCGCTCTGCCAGTACAGTGCTGTTGTGCTAGGGGAATGTCTGTTGATGGCGACATTATCTCGCCATGCCACATGGCTGTCGTAGAACCTTATGTGGTAATTTAAAGGTAGGCCTGGCCCCCAAACCTCCCGCCGCTTCCTGATAACCCAGTCGGTCGGGGACTGTTTATTCACTATATTCGCAGCCGACCACCGTTCTTGCTAGCCGCGTCGCTATCCACAAACTATGACCCCGTTGGTACCTTCCAGCAAAAGTGAAACGACGAATATCACTCTGTCTGTTAGTCTGTCAAATTGATTTGACTCTTGAGGATCAAATACGTACATCTAACCACAGTCATGTTCGACTAAACCGATAACAACATACAATGTGTGTGTGACTTCTGTCAAAATGCAAATACATATCTATAATTCATAGGTATTTGGCCCTCGTATCGATCGCTTCCTCAAAGGCTAAAAGCGTGATCATAATTGACTGCATGCATACCAAAACGATATTTTTATAACGATACTTCAAATTAGGCAGCGCGCCTTTTCAATCATCCAGGAAGGGTTTATTACGCAGCCGGCATTTGTTTATGTTTACGACTAAAGGGACATTTATTAAATACTAATTTATGCTACCCAACGATCTTGGCTTACCGACGTGACTCGGGGTTTGCTTAGTGTTTTCTACTCGCAAAGCGAGTTTTTGTGTTCAGATTTGATGCATAAATTATGTAAATCGAGTACCTAGTCGTTACAGAAATATCTTTCATATTCTATTGTTCGCTCCACATAGCTTTTAGGGCAAAATTTTACATTACAATAAAAATCATAACTACAAGAAATACCAAATTTTTAAAGGGCCCAGACATAATAAAGGGTAGACGGAAAGAACATGTCTAGTCACTTTTTATTTGAAATTAACATTTTAATGTCTTTCCTAACGAGTTCTACATTATGAGATTAAAGTCAAAAATGGGACTAGGTTCTTTCTATGGACCCTTCAAATGCTTGTAGGAATTATCAATCTTTCTATCGCTATCGTGTCAAATAACTTTAACCTAGTCACCTTTAGCACAGACACGTCCGAACCGCAGGGGGTTTATTCAAATACCATCGCAATAGATCAATCATGGGGCCTAGGGGCGATTTTACTACATATCACTCCCCATAAATCAGAAGCATATCACGGAGGGATGTTTTAAAGTAGGGAAAATGCGTGTTTAGTTAGGATGATGCGGCAGAATTTGCCCGGTGCCGCGAGCAAGCCAGCTGAAAAGAAAAACATTAGATACCGGCTCTACGTTGACTTTTGTTGTTAAAATGCTGATGGTATTTCTGAAGGTATAGATATAGGTAGCTACTTATATAAATACGTGTTTTAATATTTGTCGGCATGTATTTGTGTTATAAAAAACCGCTCGAACTTTTCGATGAACGGAAGCGCAAATCGAAGTAGCAAATGATGTATCGCTTTTGAAAAAAAAAACACGTCCCGGTAAATCATCATACCTGCTATTAATAAAACTAGCAATTGGGTACCTATTTTTTTAAATACTAATACGGTGGCAAACTATCATGCCTGATGGTAAACATACACCGTCGCGTACGTATGAATGAAAGAAAAGAAAGGAAGAAAGAAAGAAAATAATTTATTAGTGCAAAAACTATACATAAATAAAAGTGTAACAAACCTTATCTTAATACACATTATTTTAGTAATTTGCACTAAAGGGCTTGCACTCGGCTTAATGTCACGGAGCTAGCCAGCCAGAGTACACATTCCGTGACGCTGATTTTCAGTGAAGCCAGCATGCTTGTTACATCAGCCCCGCTATTCTGTAACTTGCTTTAAACTCACCTCAACTTTCACCCACAAATATATCTCGATCTTTACGGCGCGATTCGTAGTATCAGGGCTGTTATCCGCTACGCGCTAATGCGGCTCCCTCCGCCGGTCACCCGTCACGAAACTAGACCTTTACCTACGCTTAGTTACTACGCATTGCGGTGTCAATATATTATATTTAGGTTAGGTTCGAAAAACACACTTTCCTGAAATGTGCACTTTCAGCAAAGGTGCACTTTCCGCAAAATGTAGGTACACTCCCAAAATGTAGGTACACTTTCCCAATTTGGAAACTTTCCCGAAATGTGCACTTTTTAAAACAGTGCACTTTCTCAAAAGGTACAACGGAACGCTTATAGTTTCGGTCTTTCTGTCCGTCCGTCCGGCCGTCTGTCCGTCTGTTTGCATTTGCACTATTTCATAGAAACCCTTAGTACTATAAACAGGGACACCCCTACTAAAGTGTACTTTCCGGGACAATATACCTTTCAGGGAAAGTGCACCTATTGACAAAGTGTACATGTCGGGAAGTGCACTTTTAGAGACAGTGTACTTTCCGGGAAAATTATCATTCTAAAAAAATGCACCTTTACAGAAAGTGCACATTTCGGGAAAGTGTGTTTTACGAGCCTAACCCTTATATTTGTGGGAGAGCGTTGAGGTGAGCTTAAAACAAGTTACCTACAGAATAGGGGGGTAGAGGTCTAGTTTCGTTAGGCGTGACGGGTAAAGTGAGGCGAATTAGCTAGTTCCGAATCCAAAATGAACAGCCTAGTAGAACCGCAAGCGTGATGTCGACCCAGCACGGCTATCACAAGACGGCGCAGGAGCTCTCTCGTTTTTTCTAATAAGAGAGAGACGGGGATAGTGCGAGAAAAATCGAGAGAGCTCGCGTGCCGTCTTGTGAATCTTGTGATAGCCGTGCTGTATTGTTTTAGGGATTCGATGCTAGAGACAAAGAGGTAGCAACATGTCCCACACTGTCAACACATCGCGTTCTTGGGAGCACTTCTCTAGTTGGGCTGCTCCATGTAAATAAATAAATAAATTAATGAATAAATAAATAAGTAAATAAATATTAGGTGACAATCTTACACAAATCGATCTAGTCCCAAACTAAGCAAAGCTTGTACTATGGGTACTAGACGACGATAAATATACTTATACACACAAATAAATAATACCGGGATTCGAACTCAGGACCTCTTGCTTCGTAAGCAGGGTCACTACCAACTAGGCTAAAGAGGTCGTCATATATGAGCGATATGAACTTGTTGAACAATAATCATTGTCTGTTTTGTGACGCCTCACAAAATAATTTGTTAAGGTAAGTCATCTCGCCCGTCGCTCAAACATTGTTGTGTTGTGGTTTGCGGGCAAGCGAGCTTCAGCCCGTCCAAAACTATTTTACGTTCCTCAATAACTTAGTTACGGATGCGGTGTGTTACGGAGTCACTATTTATGGTCTGTCCGTCCGTTTGATGCGCTAATAGCAGCGCCCATTAAGGCGAATCTTCCGCGCTGTCTAGTAAAAAGGTGATTTATGAAGGCTCTGAAACTAAGCAATGAAAAGTTCTTCAGAAAATATTATAATTGTCTGAAACTTTGGTATCTCAGTAACAATCTTATTTCATCATAATATATGGTAAATCATATCATGGTGGGTCATATTCATATGGTATTTTTATTAATAATATTTTTTCTAAACTTCAAGTGATAAGACTGATAAAGTGATAAGACTGGTGAGTCCCTACATTATATTGGCCGCTCTTTCGGGAAAATAATTAAAATACATTCATTTAAAACTATATACTTATATAATGATCCGTTTTGACAAAAAACTTATTCTTATGCCTTGCATTATTTTAATAAATATCCTAGAACGGTTTTATCTGAGATGCAATCTAAAGCAGTTATCATTTCAGTTTATGGATGGTAAGTGGTGGCTTCCTAAACAAATTATATGTTCCAAAAAAATTAATACCTACTCAGTGGACAGGAATCCCCTAAGTATTCAATATCACTTGTCTGGGCCTCGATCGACAACAATTGGGTTTTGTGCCTTGATTTGTGAGCGTGTGCACAAAAATAAGGATGCTTCACGTTTCATTCGGTGGCTATCAATATTATACAATTCCAGATTATACGTCTAATAATCCTTATTTATATGCATTGCGATATTGAAATACCACATCAGAGGCAGCCATTATTAAACCCTAGCTAGAGTTTAGATTGTGCAACGATTTCAAGTTCCATCCTTTGACGTTCACTGAGCCGGAATACTCTTTAAGAACCCTGATCTTTGAGTTTAAACGTTGATCATTATACCTACGAGTATAAGTATGAATCTGATATTTTTGAATTGAGAACAAATTACAAAAAACTAAGTCAAATGATACAGATAGAAAGCATCCAAAAAGACAAGAGGTGACCATTTAAAAAATTCCCTTCGATGACAACACAATTGGATTTTGGCAAATCGTTGTATCTCTGCAATGGTTGTTAAAAGCAAAGCCGTCGTTAGAACAACACTTATTAAGGTTCCGTACCAAAAAGGTAAAACCCTAATGCCGACTCTGTCCGTCGGTTTGTCTGTTTTTATAAAACGCGTAGTGCATCTAATTCCATGAACTTCTATTCCAAACAAACTCCGGAACTGCCTGTGATCTTAGTCACGCCGAACATTCAAGTTGATGCCGTTACATCGCTAGCCATCCAAAATGTTAAAATAACTCTCCTTGTGTGGGCTACTTACTCCTTGCTTACATTTTACTCATTTTTAGCGGTGGTACTTAGGTCACTTCCGTATTTGGCAGAGGAATCCGTGTGCAGTATTTTGTACTTTACCGTGAGCTTACTAATGTCGCCCAGATTTCCTTACTGGTCGGTATACTGTAAGATTACATTTGCGCAGTAGCATTTTGTAGTTCGTGGAAGCGCTCGCCTACCCGCCTGCTTCTGCCTCCTTCGCCAATCAGCGGCATTACCGTTAACATCGAATCTCGAAGTTTGTTTATCTCTGTCTCTTTCGCTCGAGTACCATAAACCATAAGTTCGATAGAGGAGATATCCGAACTTCGACATTCGATTGTCGTGATAAATAGCTCAGCGGCGCTACCACGAAAATCGAAACCCGAAGTTCGTATACATGCATCCCTGTCCCTCGAGTAATGCAAGTGCGATAGAGATGGAAATACCCGAATTTCGACTTTCAAAGTTAGTGGTTAAAGCTCAGGAAACACTCGTTCGAATAAAGGCGCGTGACTTGACTGACTGTGGACACAAGCTTACTGAGGTGAAGCGCTGCAAACAGTCTAGAGCAAAGTTGTGACGTGACGTGTGTTAACGATATAATTAAGGGAAATGTCCAACAATTTTCAAATAGCCTGCGAAATATTCCGAAAATTAAAGTGTTCTTCATAATTTCGTCATTAACCTGAACGTTTGAAATGTATTTCTAGTAGGACACTGAATAACTGTCTAAATAATTCATGAAAAAAGGCTGTTATTAACAGAAAATTTGCTTATGCTTCAAAACTACTAGTGTTTTTCGCGTGATATTATTTATTAATTTAACTAAAATCTGCACGTAGTTCATTCTAACTGTAGGTAAATGTTTATTAAGCAGAAACGTCCGCTAACGTTTCAAAATTTCTATGAAGGTGGAAAATTGAAAATTGTTCCCGCTCGTGGCGAATATTTTTTCAATTTTCCACTGATATGCAATATGACTTTTTATTCAAATGTCGCAATTTGCACCGTGCGCGGGCAAAGAGCGAGGCAACATTTCGAGGGCTACTAACAGTAGCCATAACACGAACGTTGCAATAATAATATGTCACTGATATTTACATGTAGCCCCCGGGATCATTACCGTGTCATCATGTTCCGGTAATTGACAGTGAAAATTCTGGCGTTGATTTAACGCCGCTAATGACGTCTGCTTTTGCATCGGTTTGGGTAAACGTACCCAGTCAATTAGTGAGAATGAACGGCCGTATGTACGTACCTATTTACTACCAAACCTAGTACCCATCCTTAGAACTATGAAAAAGCACAAGGGCTATTTTGTGCCATTAGACGAAGTAACAAAATAGTCTTATTGTTTTAACCTTCTGAGCACCGGATGTCAATAATGGTAAGTAAGAACTGTCGATTTTGAGGATCATCTTTAAATGAAAGTTGGGGATAATCCTCCTAAGAAGGGACACAGTCCCTCTCTCTCTAACATCTGGCAATTAAAAGCGATTGCTTAGTTATTATTAGGTATGACATTATCATGTCATATGTCCAGCAGTGGACGTCTTTCGGCTGATATGATGATGATGATGTCATGTTATATATTCACAAATCATACAGCTATTATTTATTGTTATATTAAAAAAAAGTAAGTTCTATGTTGAGATGTTGAAAGAAGGTAATGTGCGAAACTGCAGAACCGATTTCAAAAACTTTATCATCAATATTAACATTTTTTCCCAGGATGGACATATTTTTAATCCTGTTACAAACTAGCACGACTTTTCGTGGAACCTGCGTGCAGCCGCCAGCACAATTGTCAATAAACAGCCGCCAGCAACCAAAAAACATCCAGTAATAACACGTTGTTTAAAAATGCCTTCGTTATTTCGCACGCATGGGCTGTTATTCGGAACGCGCTAATGCGACTCATCTCATCTGTCATGCCTAACGACATTCGACCTCTACCTACGCTTAAATAGTTACTTACGAATCGCGACGTCAAGATATATTTGTGGGTGAACGGTGAGGTTAAAACGAATTACAGAATAGCGAGGCTGAAGCCGGAGTTTCACGCTCGCATTTCCTAATGACACCACAAACGACGCAGTAGATTTTAATACAAAATTACTACATAGTCCAAGCAATGAACTGACAACTTGTATGGAAAAAATGACAATTTTGGAAATAATTTATAATAGCTTATTTTTTATATATAACGGATATATTATCAATTAAATAGTTACCCAGCGACAAAATCCGGCAAAATTTCAGACATCGAAAAAATGACAAGTCAACTGGCTTCTAAAAAGTCAGTAAAAATATTAATAAATGTTTTTGTCTTTATTTTGGTTCATTTACATTTGCTTTATAATATTCAAGATAAATCTTACAAAAAAAGATAATGCATGCTTCATTTAAATCTACATAATTACTTCCGGGTGGAAAGTTTGTCGGATTCTTGACTAAATCATCTTAGAATAACATTTTCAAATGAAATCAACAAAAAAAACGCTATTATAAATTAATGTTTTTCAAAACCGTATTTTGCCTGGAGTAACAGGAAACATACGTATTTCGAAACGCGGTATCACAGCACGTCGCTCGCGCGCAAATGCTTTTCCCAAATTATACAATGGCTGTGTTAGCCGACTGGATACGAGGGTTAATTAAACCGTACATGAAGCTGTTACTTCGGCTCAGTTGGAGTTTAAACATGTCACGGAAGGACAGAAAGTCGATTGAGCAAAGCTTGTATCAGTTAAACGGGTAACTGCCCATCCTTTTCCAACGGCATTGCAAGCTTTTATTTTATTTGCAATCTTGCAGCTCAATTTTGAAACAGATACTCGTATCTTCAACCGATTGAGCTGAAATTTTGGTTTTGAGTATAGTTTGGATGACAATTCAATGTTATGGTACGAACGAGCTGATCTGATGATGGAGACAGAAGGTGGCCATGGGAATTCAGGACTTAACGTATGTACGACGTTAACGTAACCCCGTAGAGTTTGAGCTCGTTAGAATCGTCTTAACGAGACGATATTGACGCCCTGTGCGATAAAATGGGAAGAGCTTCTTTCGCCATTGGTAGACTAGCTACTACCCTCCCACTAAATGCCGTCCGTGACTGTTACTGTGCCAGTGTTCAGTCTATTGTACAGTACGGGTTCGAGCTGTGGGGACGCGCGGCTGACTGGCAGCGTGTTTTCCGATACAAACATAAAAGTACAGTTGGCAATAAAACTTGTAACAATAATGACATTTTCGACGGAAACTTATTGTATTGCAAGTGGTCAGTGGTGGGGTTGCAAAGAAATAAGGAGTTTAAGTTTTATAAGTTAGGTACGTAGTAAATTGAGATTTGCTAGAGAAATAGGGAATAGATGGAGAAGCCAGTTGGTGTCTCTAACAAGATTTTGCGCTAACCCCCAAAACCCTTATTTTGTTAGCCATCAGAAAAAATTGGCAAAATGGGTTGAGGAGTCGGGTGGAAAATCTCGAGGAACAAAGATGAAATTCATGTTAAAGGATAATAATAATAGTAAATATTTTTTAGGGGACAATCTTTCACAGATCGAACTAGCTCCATAGTAAGCTCAATAAGGCTTGTGTTATGTTATGGATACTAGACGACGATATATTTAATAGATATAAGATTATATATATTCATGCTCATCATACAAATATTTGCCGTTACCGGGATTCGAATCCAGCTTCGTAGGCAGCGTCACTACCCACTAGGCTAGCTGGTCGTCAAAAAGGATTATCGTATATTTATTTGAATGACAAATCATACGACAAATCATTTTCAAATGAAACACGACGCAAGTCTAGACGCCAATCTTATTAAGACCATTAGATTACCAACTTTATTAAGGCAAAATTGGTTCTAAAACACAATTCAATTCAATTCAATTCTTTATTCATAAACAATGTACATTGTATTTGAAATAGGTACTTATAAATAATGAAATAAGGTAGATTATTTTCCGTATAAATATTACAATTTAGAACAACATTCTACTCTTGGTATATAAGCAGCAAGACCACGGTTTAAATTGAGCGAATTTCCTCCCGCATTTTCCCTAATTTCCATAACCCTTCTCGAGCATGAAAAACGTGGTAAAAAATTGCAAATGCAAGGTGTTTTATTACGGTTGAACCTCGGCGAAGCCCCGCGTGGGCTCCTTATTTCAGGGGGACTTATGTTCGGTTTCAATTTCAATATTATTACCGTGTTGTTTGGTAACATGTGTATGCTTAGCTATACTTCTATTTAGAGGTACATTCCGTTTAAATCGTTTTGTTTAATAAGTAATATCCACATTATTTTACGTAATAACTAATTAGAATTATCTTAATTCAGGCGACATAACGGCGTGGCTCTGTTGTATCGTCAACTCTGATGCAAGATTCGATTATTAACGATTGCGACTAAAGTGTGTATAAGTGACTCATGGTACAATTATTTTTTTAGTTCTATGAGTGACCGCCAGGGGCGGTGTACAGATTTCAATACTATTAATTTACGCAGTCGCTAGCGATTTACGTAAACGCAACTCACTGCAAACTCATACTAATGCTACAGTTGTGAAAAATGGACGATAATAATTGATAATCGTTATCCAAATATTCCCCACTAAGACTTTATTTGAGAAAATATGGAATTTTACGTATCCAATATAGTAGTTAAGTTCTATGTCAATTAATAATAATTAACCTAACCTGAACTCAAATTCATCTCATGATTCATTCTTAGGTAGGTAGAAACTTGTGTAACAGTTGAGTACTTTTGTGTAACAGTCATGTGTTTTGTTCTGTTTAATTATAATAGAGCTTAGGGACCTACTAAATAAAGCGGAAGTGAATAAGGGGGTTTTCAAGAAAGGAGTGACATACGAGTATGTTACCGTCAGATTATGATCGCCGTCAGTTTATAATCTTACCCGCTATATTAGATATAAACTGTCTCAAAACCGTTTACAATTTAACGCATTATTTTTTGTTAGTTTATAATCTATCTAGGTCAAATCTTTATGCTACGAAACGCACCTTGTGCGCTAATTGGTTGAATGAATTATTCCACTTACGGCAGCTCCCACTTACCATAAGTTTTTGAAGTGAAAACTTCTTGAGCGGCGCTGTGCACTTATTGTGAGGGGGAAAAAATTTTAAACTCGCCACAGGTCACGTGACCGTAAGATTCGAGAGATTGAAAATTCGTAAGACGGACACGTGACCTGATCGAAAAACTGTTACAATGTCATTGAGTTTTCACTTCTGCCGGCACTCCCGGAGTGCAACCCGGTCTTTTTTTTTACTGAACGTCTTATTCAATTTATTTTGTCACTCGCCAGTGTCGGTCGAAGGAGCCCCGCTGTGCGGGTTTCCTATTTTTGGGCGGTTTGCCCATCGGGCAACTAAAGCTACCTAGTCTTTGATATACGTTCCGTAACATGCAAATTTTATCTCAGTATAAAATTTGACGATTTGTCATGGGCAGATTATAAATTAACGAAAAATAATATTGTAAACAGTTTTGGGAGTTCACAATTTTTCAACAGTTTATAATATCGCGAGTGAGATTATAAACTGACGGTGTTCACAATCTTACGGTGACATATACATGTTTGAACAAGACTGGATAAGTAGGTAGGTAATTTTAGATATATCTTCATCATCAAATTAAAGGGAAAGATTGGAAAAACTAATTGCGCCAAGCCGGGTTCAACTAGTCTCTTCAGCACCAGTTCTGATATCTCAGTTGGTTAAAGCGACTGGCTGCTTACGTCAGAAGGTTGCTGGTTCAATTCTGGTTCGGACCAATATTTTTTTCTTAAATAAGAAATGAATTACAAATTAAAGTTTGAAATGTACGATTTATTTGAAAATATTACCTATTTGACGTGGAACTTAGTCCTAATCCGTAACTTAAGTGGCCGGAAGTTCTTACTAACCTGAAAAGGTACCAATAATCTAAAAAACATAAATTACTATTATTTTTAAATTAAAAAGTAAATAAATTATGTAGGTACTCGACCTCCGCCACACGTTTCCAAAAGTAAAGCTTTCATCAAAATAACGCAACCGCTGGCTCGAAGTTACAAAATTAAAATTCACTTTGTGCATAATGAGTGAACGAGACCGAATTTTAAGCAGGTCCATTAAATTTGCCTAAATTGCAACCGTTAAACTGTTCCAACCAGATAGGTCAATCTGAAAAGTACGTTTTGAATTCGCACTTCTTTTTAACTAACTTATTTTTTTCTAAGTTAGTTAAAAAGAAGTGCGACTAAATGAGACGAAATGAGAACCTCCACCTTTTGGTTAGGTTCTCATTTCTTCGGAATCTTTTATTGTTTACGTATAATCCCCGATGATCTACTCGAAGACGCGGATCGACTCGGCAAATTATTCATTGTTTGAAAGGGTATCCTTCCGTGGATGTGCCATGTTCATCAGGTCAAGATCTGATGATAGGGTGCTGGAGAAATCGAGGGAACTCTTCAAATATTATGGGCACACTAAGCGATTTGAGTATTTTTTTTAAACTCATGTATTTGCTTTCTGAAAGCAGTTCAGTGGTAAAGTGGCGAAGTACTCAATTGAAGTCGGTGTAAAACTGTTTTTAATGTAAATTATTAATCTCAATGTGCTCCATGCTTGTTTTGACACGTTACCTCGCCGCGCTAGGCGCTAGAGCACTAAACTCATTATTATTTATTCTACGACGGTGGCGAACAAGTATACGACCTGCCTGATAAGCAGATACCGTAGCAGACGGACGCTTCCGACTCAAGAGCCGTCGCGTTAACACATAATAGATTTTTGGATTGTGTAGACAAAATGTACCACTCTCACTCTCAACACAAGGCGTACCTACTCAGTAGCCCTGGCGACCTTACCAATAATAACACAACACCCAACAACCAAAGATCTTTAGAGCAAGAAGGGGTGTTATTTTGAATGCGGTCACCCGCATGGTCTCTGCCTTACTTCCCCAGTTGGGCTGCTCCTAAAATGGGTGTAACACATGTCATTCCGCCGTGCTACAGCAGTGGATGTCTTGATTGGCGGTACAAAAGTTTGAGAGGCGTACCTCTCTAATCAAGACATCCAAAAGAGGCACTGTCACGCAAACATCATTGTCACAAGAGAGCAAATACGAAACTTACTTGAAATAATGAAGGTTGCTTTGACAGCGTACACCATAACGCCTATGCTAGCGACAACACACGACACCTTTAGGTCTCTTAGGCGTTCAAAGGGTATACTAACATAAAATGAATTGCGAAATGTAAGTGTGAAACTGATCTCCAGAGTTGTCGGTACTTAAATAAATCAGCGCTACGGACATTTGAATCCCGTTTACGTTTGTCGGTGATTCGTTTTAAGCTCATACCCGCTACAGTCTGGGGTCTGAACGTCGGATCAACCGGTGAATGTTCAGACAGTATACCCGTATCGAAATATCCTAGTGTTTGATTTCACACAGTCTTTCCAAATTTTAAATTAAAGGAAAAAATTAAAAATGGCGTGCTCCGAGCCGGATTCGAGCCGGCGACCACAGGCATTCATGGCCCGTCGCTACTAACCAACTGAGCTTTCGGAACAATCCGGCTCGGCCACCAAATCTTTCAATCAATTCCTTCCTACAACGCCTTAGGGCGGAGTGTAGCGACATCTACCAGAAGACTTAAGCTTCTTAACGGCACACACGTCTCAAATTATATTGAGAAATCGTCAGTAACGATGCGCCAGCCCACACTAAATTAATTTTGTATGAAGCTTTACCAGGTCATCAGAAACCTGCAGATCATCAATCCTGCTTACAAATTTTCACGAGATTTGGTTGAGAAACGCGAAATATTTTTTCCCAAACCTCGTTCGCTTCGCTCGCTCTTTCAATTATGTTTATAAAACTGGGCTCTGCAAACTCCAAAATTAGTTTGCTTAGTTATTCTCTTACCTACATATCGGAAAGCATAAACCTAGTCTATATCTATAACCTGTATCTAGATTTGCATCTCCAAGCTTTAATGCCCAATTTGCAATGCATTTGTTTTAGAATTCGGCGTGTTTTAGCTTTGTCTAGACACCCGAGCTGCGATGTCCCAGACTTGTAACAGCCTGGCCTTAATATGATATGTACCTTGAAGTTCAGGATATTAGGAGTTTCGTCTCGGAGGCTAGACGTTAACGGCTCCTTGCGGGTTAATAAAGATAAGGGCAGGTGTTTTAGCAATATTAATATTCTCTGGGTAGATGGCATCAAGGAAATTTGTATTTAACCCTTTAACGGGCAAAGTTAAAACTTATTCATAATTCAAGTCTCTTTGATATTGAATACTTAGACCTAAAAATTCTGACCCATGAAAAAATACAAAAAGATGACCTTATGGATGGTTATTTTGCCTATGAAATATTTTCTAAGGCAATAAAACCTTGTCTCACTTATAATAAATCTCTGAATTGAAAAAAGAATCACCAAGTATCAAACTAAGTTGACGACCGCCTTAGCCTAGTTGGTCGTGACCCTGCCTACGAAGCAAGAAGTCCCGGGTTCAAATCCCGGTAAGGGCATTTATTTGTGTGATGAGAACGAATATTTGTTCCTGAGTCATGGACGTTTTCTATGTATTTAAGTATTTATTTATCTATTTATGTATGTTTATCGTCGTCTAGTACCCATAGTACAACCTTTGCTTAGTCTGGGACTAGGTCGATTTGTGTAAGATTGTCCCCTAATATTATTATTATTAATGTTCTGTCACGAATGATCTCACCTTCCCATGAACGGAAAAACATGAAACTCTTTTTATTAGTACATTATTATTCTAGCTTCCGCTTGGATAGTTTTTGTCCGACTGCGACGATTAATTAATTTTCCGAAACACTTGACCTCATAATTTTTTTATTTCTTCTTCTCGAAATTCTAGCTGCTACATCTGTCAACTGTCAGTGACGTCAAAATGGCGGGCTTGCTATTACTATCCAACATTAATAATTATGATCCGATATGTGATAGACCTTTACAAAACGCATACTAAGCATAAAAAAATAATCGATTCTGATATGGGAACTCATATGCGCTTAATTCGTATTCAGGTGTAATTTAAATAAATGTATTAATCAATTTTAACAAAATAACGTCAAACGTCTGACTGTTCCTTTTTTTTAATGGCATGACTGTTCTCGCTCTATTTGAGTTTCTCCAAGATTACACGCTGAGTATTTGTCACAATACTGGTTTGTCAGTATTTACATTTATCAGCAATAAACAGTATGCATTAAAAATCAGTATAGAACAGTGTAGAACGGGCCGGGCCTTCAATCGATTCAATTTATCAATCGCGTTAGTATTAAGGCGGTATTATAACTTCGTACTTCGCGCCTTCAAGTTGACATTCAGCCAATATAGAGACACAGAAATTGGCCAACATTACAGGAAAATACTTTTATCATTAAGTTGGCGATGGCGGGAACATACACAGGATTTGGCAGAATGTGATAAGTAGTGCGATCTGAAACATTGCAATATGGAAAAAATTAACATAATACTTTAATATTTTTAATAATTACCTTTAATAGAAAGGGACTCGGACTCGCGTTATGGTTGTAGAACTTACCTAGTGGTTAGGTATGGTTTGGAAAATATAAATTGGCCGTCTGCGGCGGTACCACGAACTAAGAAAGTCGAAGTTCGTAATACACGCATCCCTGTCACTCGAGTAAGGGAGTGCGATAGAGATGGAAATACCCGAACTTCGACTTTCGAAGTTCTTGGTAGCGCCGCTGTTGTCTTATTAAAAAGAGATCTTTTGCTCCGCGTAAACAAATACCAGTCAATGGGTACTCGAAAGGATTCCTAAACACATCTTTGCCTGAGAGTTGGAGTGACTCAAGTCCATTTCAGTCATCACGTTTTTATTTATTTAATATAAATAAAAAAAAAATATAAAATATGTAGAGAAGAAGATCAATAAACATTTAATGCTGCAGCCTGTGTCCTACCTGTTGGATCTATTGCCACAAACATCTACTAAACTTTTACCCCCTTATTCATGAAACTTAAAATACCTCTGTTAAATAAAACGAGTTTCGTCCCTTTCTTACTAATTTAAATATCAGAGTGACAGATAAAGTCAAACTAATTTTAACGGCATTTTAGCTAAAATAGGTTTGTTCAACGTTTTACTTGATAGGTTAAATTAGAACTGCATGTGTCCTATGTCCAAGAGAAGAAATGCGTCCCACATTACCATGCAAACGAAGTCGCAGGTACAGCTAGTGTATAATATTGTTGACGACCAATTAGACTAGTTGGCAGTAACGCTGCCCACGAAAGGTCCTGGGTTCGAATACCCGTACCTAAGGGCAAATATTTGTGTGATGAGCATGAATTCATATCTGAGTCTTGGATGTATCCCATTGCATCTAAGTATTTACATATTAAATATAATACAAGCCTTATTCAGCTTACTTTGGGACAGGTTCGATTTGTGTAAGATTTTCTCCTAATATTCAATATTTTGAGTTCTTCGCCACTTATTCTGCTGCTGCAATTCATTCAAGCAACTAAAGTCGTACTTAAAGTCGGATTTTTTGTTATCTTAAATCTGTAAACATGTGCACATGAAGTTATTAGATAAGAGAGATGAGAAATTCTAGAACATGATGCTATTATCCTGTCCTGTCTAATACCTAGTTATCTACTTCTAAAACCTATCTTCAAGATTCTCGGTCGAGGGCGACGTGGCATCAATTTTCGCGGTAATCCGAAAGCTCTCCGGTTTATGCGTTCGCTACGAGTACCTACATCTAAAAGGATTTTTAGAAGCTTATCGCGAAATATTTAGTTGTTGGATACTTTCTTAAGAACTCGACATAAATCATGTAAAATATAGCCCTCATCTTAAACCTAATGTAACAAGAAATTACTTGCACATCATTTTAAGTTCATAATCATTAATAACCTTGTACATCAATGATAAAATGATTTAAGCAGTGTCTTATGTCACGGTGGTGCGGCACTTACGTACATGACTCGTATCGTAAGGCCGATACGGGAGCGACAGCTACGACCGCATATTTGACAAGTAAATGTTGTGCACGGTGATGTAGGGGGGACAGCAGCAGGCTGATGTCTCTAGCTGTTCCCGTCGGAACGACAGAAGATCGAACCAAGCTGCACTGCGCAACCATACCTTATTATGTTCAGTATTTTTATAAATAACTAGCTGCCCGGCCCCGGCTTCGCACGGATTATCCGTTTTCCCGTAGGAATGAAGCATTTTCCCGCGGTAAGTATCTAGCCTATGTTCATCAGGGATAATGTCGGCTTTTAATGTTAAAAGATTTTTTCAAATCGGCCTAGTAGTTTCGGAGCCTATTCAATACAAACACACAAACAATCAAATGTTTCCTCTTTATAATATTATTAGTGTAGATGTGCTTCTGAGTCGGTTTTTTGAGATTTTGCTATTTTATTGAGGTATCATGTTTATCGTGTCTCGTGAACAAGATTGTATAAACTAATTATACCTATATTTATACTTTTCCTATTAACTAATCCACTCAGTTCATCACTTAGTAAATTATGAAATGCCGTCTTAAAGTCTCACATTTGCTTTCTCGTATAATGTTCAGACAATTCTGTTATGCGATGTTAAATCAAAAGAGCATATGTAATAGTTATTTGTTATACAAGGTTGCAAAGTTGTATTTTACCCGCGAGTGTGGAATTGAAACACAAGCAAGCGAAAGGATTCTATAGTTGAAATAGGATTTCTAAATTAGGATCCTGAGCGTAGCGAGTGTTTCAACACACGAAAAGTAAAATACATTTGCACCCGTGTGTAACACAAAACTTCACCTCGTTGTAAGCGAGGAAAGTGCAACATGCAAAACAACTTTATTTAATTTCAATAATAATATTTATATTTTTTTAACAGTAATAAATAGTAATAATAACGTTAAGTAATATCAAGTAGAATTTTGGTCAAGTGCGAGTCGGGTTTTAATTTTCCCATACACTTTGAGACCCAGCGCCTGAATGAAGTCAACAAGCAATTCTATAAAAGTTTTTAAATATTTATTTTATTCTGTTTTTAAGTATTTGTTGTTATAGCGGCAACAGAAAAACATCATCTGTGAAAAATTTGTATTATGAGTGTTTTACGTTTTGTTATCTGTCAAAAGTCTCAAAAGCTACTTAAACACGCTCCAAGGTCAAATTACTTTCCCCACTAGTGGATAAAATGCGTTTTTGCTCACTGGTCTTAAAGGATAAAAGACGGCTTTCCGAGACAGTGAGGGGAAAAAGTATTATGAATGGCACTTAACTCGTTTTAATTTGGCCAGGGAGTGTTCGTCTGTATCGCCCGCAGATATTAACTCGAGTTTGCCGCGCACGAGACATTTCTCTTAATACTCGTATCACGCAGTATCACGCCCCAAGTACTAAGTATATCAACGCATCACATTGTGCTAAAGTAGGGAAACGTTCTATTTATACAAAGTGATTGGGCAAAATTTGTCCCCACAATACCTGTGACATGGGGAATGATAATATCTTAACTTTTGAAGGGGATACTGTCAATAGTTAGAAACTGATTTGTCAGCTAACATTCTGTTCTTTACAAGAATAATACAAATGTGAAAGTTGATTAATAAAATTAATTTCTGAGTGCCTCGAGGACTTTCGAGAGCTTAAACGCTTTGTAGATTTAGCTCCGTGGAGGGGCTAATTCCCTGAGCGATTTCTTAGCTTTTCTACTTAATTTCGCTTTAAGCTTTTAGTTCTAGCCGTTCTTTCACAGCTGTGTTCTTAACGGGTTAAGTTGTAAAACAAATCAAATTATAAAAAGGAGTAACTTCAACAAACCACTGCAAACAGATAATATGTATTTCAAGGACTTAAATTGGTTCACATTTGGTTCACAGGATCATACACATACCTACGTATGTGTATGATCCTTAACGTAACAAAGGGGTACCTAATTGCGAAATTGCGCATTCAATTTGTTATTTTCCGGTTCAACATTACATGTAATTCTATCTAACGCTCGAAAAGTTACGCAATCGACAGCCTCTATTTATTTCAGCGTATTTTCCCTTTCAACACGGTACGTATACCGTGGCGATTCCTCGCGACATTCAATACACGAGGATGCGTTAGGGATCGATACCGGCCGCTTGCATTTTATTGTCCCGGATACCAACCCGCCCGACTTGCGGCTTTTGTTTTGTGACTAAACAACGGTTTACTCGTTGTACTACTGTCTACTTTTGAATTTATAAGGCTAAATATTCCTATATGGGTGGCTTAAATCGTTATTTTTATCTTACATTTGCGTTGCAGCGGAACTAGATTTTTAATTAGATTGAAAAAAGAGATTTAATTATACGCAAAATTCCCGTTTACTAAAAGTAATGTGTCAAAACCGTGAAAGTTTAAATCTATATGCTTATACAGTTAATGGTGAAATGCTACTATTGATAAGAATATCTTTATAAGAACAGAAGACGAGTGGTATCATAAAAAGATAATAGTTTCACTTAATTATCATTCATGCACCCAATATTTTTACGACCAAAAGTTGACACATCAAAAGGTCTTTGTTATACTTTATTCTAGTAACATCCGCAGTTGCAATCGGGTTCTAAAGACAAATGTTTATCTTGTCCGGATCGGCTCGCAATATCCACGGACAATGCCTCCTTACACTGAGTCAATGTTGTCACAATTCCTTACGCCGCCATCGCATCTGACCGGATCTGATCGATTGACTTCAGTCAATTCCGTTTAAGGCGACTGTAATCCCTCAAAGTTTGTGTCAGTATTTATTTTGAGATGTAGGGTAGGTTGGAAAATGCATACAACAAAATAATAATTTAGTCTTTGCTCACCTGGTGGTTTCATTGGACACTTCCTACTTATCATGGCGCAGTCGGTAGGATCCGAACCTACGCTTCCAAAGGGAATCTGATGAGTTTGTCTCGTTCGTTCGCTTATGTTAGCTCAATAAGCTGTGCTCTGCACCGATTTGGTCATGAGCCAATTTTTAAGAGCCTTAGCGTGTCATCAATATTTCATTTTGGTGTAACTACTTACTACCTTTGATCTGATGGAGGATTAAAGACTGAAAGTATGTCTATTTGAAAAAGATGAAGCCAAAAGGCCGTGTTTATGGCCAGGCCGTAACGCGTGCTGTCAGGCGAGTATGAAAGCTCTTTAGCCTTTAAATAACCACGAAATGCCTTTTTGTGTTTGCGTGCCCCACGTTTCCGATCGCCCCGTTTATCCGTAAACGTGGCCTAAGTAAATAGTCAAAATTATTGATCAAAATGTTAGAGAGGTAAGGCATGTCATCTCGCTCATATTTGGAACAGCCCAACTTTACTGGGGAAGTATCACCTTACAGAAGACCGCACCTATAATAACATCACTACTTGCTTTGTGGGTATTTGGTATTGCGTTCCTGGTGGCGAGTAAGGTCACCAGAGCTGCCGAGGATGCGCTGCGTTGAGGGTGTCGGACCGGCATTTGTTTCTAGCTGTCAACACGATCCTCAAACGTATAATGGGTCGGCAGCGCGCTTATGATTCTTGTTGTCCACTTACTATCGATCAGGCTGCTTGATTGCTGCCATAATAGTACCTATAAATAAATACGTATGCACGTGACTTATAGTGTTGCCGCGTAATAAATAATAATATCTAGCGGGTTCTACCTTCATTAGCTACTCTTATTAATAAACAGCTAGTTGCCCGTGACTTAGTTAGTGTGAAACTCATTAATACTTAGTATCGCCTACAAAATTGCACTCTCCAGTTTACCTCTTGCTATTTTCTTCGTGACGAATTATTTCCAGACCAAGTACCAATATGGAACCCTATACTGCGCGTGGCCCGACACGCACTTGGTAGATTTTTTAATGTTTACACTTACATTGCACCGTCGAAGCTCAACCGATCTGGATAAAAATGAATATGGAGATAGTTCAAGACCCTGGGAAGTATATGCGATTGTTTATATCCCGGAAATGGGTAGTGGAAGTTTCTAAGGGAGTGCGAAAATGTATACACTACCGTAAGCCATTTCACCTTAACTATACTTATTAAAAAAGAAAATAAATAAACAACCTATGACCCACCCTCGCATCCAAAAATCCCAGACAGTCAAATAAAGTTACACCAATTACTTCCACGCCTTAATTATAGCTCTGCCTTTGTCACAAAAGTTAAACAAAAGTTCACAGACGCCTTGATGAATCGAGCACAGATGTGTCGTCTTGTCACGTGAGAAAATAGGGAACACAAGAAGAAATACAGTGAAGTACCGAGGGATTCAAAAACAACCAAACTGACGACGCTAGTCGACACTTATAGATAACCATTAGTAAAGACCGTACAGGTCAACCAGCGTAGTGGGTTAAGTTGTTTTTACAAACATCAGCACGTGTCTTAGAACACTTTGAACTGTAACCCTCCCATGCGTAAAACGTCGTAACACACTCAAATGCCTATTAAGATACACTGTAGTGTAATGCAGTTTAGAATAGGGCTCAGAGATAACGTTAATGAAGTGTAAGGCGCATAGATACGGCTATTTTCGGAGCTGAATCAACAAATAAGTGTGTCCGATGTGTGTGATTGAAACGGAAGTGACGGAATGGTCAAATATAGTTACTTATTTATGGACATCGGTAGACCCGAATGGCGTTGTTAGGCTAATAATTAATTTTTTTAAGGGACTTGTTATCGCTGTGTCATAATATTATAAGAACTAGTGGTTATGTGACCTGTAGACATCAAAAGTGTGTTTAAAGAAAAAACCCCAAAATCTGAATTGACGATTTTCACAAACGAGTTTCTTCACTACATCATCTCAGCACATCTTACTTCTGCACTGAATTACGAATGCTACTACTGTAATCTTTATTGTTTAACGAATTTGGCACATTGTAAGGAATGTTGTATAAAAACCTAGCATTCATTCCTTAATCTGCCTTCTCTTTCTTTCAAACTAGCTATTGGTTATATATCAATAGTTTGAAAATTACTTTTTACTTGTGTAGAATGTATCCTTATAAAAGATGTAAAAACTAATAAGGTCTCCCCATTAACTCGTACTTTTCATTACGTACCGGTGTGCAGTTCAATCTGAGACATAGGTACATTGAGCATTCCAAATTGATATCAATATTTCGCGCGCTCCCTTTCAGACGCGCGGGGCGAACTAACGAGTCAGAAAGAGCGCGAATCGAAATTAATTCAATACGAATTATGCATGTATTAGATTGACCCTCTCAGGTAGGTGTGTGAAGTCCTACACGGGTGTAAGCTCGAGACTCGTGTAGTTTGCAGCTAATGAGCTGCTCATTCTCTCCTGTGAAAGGCAGGCATGTCCCTATAAGGAATAAGGGGATGAAAAACCTTTGAAGAAAATGAGATGATGAGATGAGGTAACATTGCAATAGTGTAGGCTTAGAGTAGCCTGTAGTTACGGACGTGTCGTGTTTTGTTTGTACAACTATTGAGTCGTGTAATATAGAGTATTTATAATGTAATGTATTGTATGTGTGCTAACGTCCGTTAATATTTCCAAGTAGACTAAGTATTCGTTTGTTTATAAAGCTTGCTCTACTCTTAGATAACAGTTCCAATACGAGTATTGGACACTTTAATTCACATAATTGACACCCAATTGTTCACCTTAATAGCTGTGAATTAAGGGTGAAGGTGCCAATTGGGGCATGAAATTAAGTTAAATTCAATAATTTACCCCTTGAATACTCTACCTTTATTATTATGAATTAAGATTTGACAATGCCAACCATCGGGATAGCGTCGCACACTGTGTCGTCGCATACCTTAATATTACCGATAGGTACTCAGTAAAACATCTATAATAAATAACTCTCGTAAGGCATTAAGACGGAAAGTAAATAAAGTCGGCACCTCATAAAACTCCTATTAATACCCTAATGCTATTTCTCTGTTATCGATGACAGCTGTCGAGGAACCTATTATGTATTAGGAGGGTTGATTCTGAGAGTATATCGGGCATGCTTCTTTCTAAGTAATGAATTGCGTCTGTGATTAATCAGATTTAGATCGTTACGATCAAGTAGGTGTTTGAAGTTTCCATAGGTGAGAGAAGCTTCTCGGCTGGAAAGTTTTCTTTCCATTTGCAAAGTTTTGGAATTTAGGAAACTTTATTTGTAAAGTACCTAACCGATTAAACCTTCATCTTGCAACTAAAGAGAATAATTTCAATAAGATAACAAGCTGTTTCAATAAGAGTGTGTCGCGATCACAAACACTTAGCTTTGTGAGTATACGCAAGACGGCAACGAACAAAGATTAGATATTACATTAAAATACGTTAAAAATGAGAACAGGGTTGAAGTGTGTTGTGGGCGATGGGCTAGCAACCTATCACTGCGATATCACATTTTGTCGATCTTTTATACCCACATTTATGCTAACAGTGGCACTGGCTGGACACAAGTTTCATGTGCTCTGCCTACCCCTTTTAGGGATAAAGGCGTTTATTTAAAAATGCGTCCTGGAATTGGATGTTGAAATTGCACAACACCTGTCTGTATAAAATACTTACTTCCAATTAAAAGCGCCCTTGTAGCCTATTCTGCAGATACAGAATTAGATTTTGATAAATTCTACAATATCCACCAATATTTTTACTTGTGCATGTAATAAAATTAACGCGGGTGGAGTTTTCATCCGCATCCCTCGACATACCAAATCGAGCAGGAAAATACCCAAGTAAGCACCTCTCCCCAATTAGCTTTTATCTAGACTGCTAAACAGCATCCTTCATGTAGGCAGTCTGGCGCCCCATTGTACTCCCGAGGGCCCTAGAAATGTCTCTGGGGCCACTTCACCTGTGCCACGCAGCTTCCTATTGCTTGGTACAGTCACATTAATATCTGCCACAAAGCGGGCAAAAATATCGGACACGTCCTAACCGCATACTTGATTTCGGGTTTTAAAAATAGGAGCACTAAACTCAGACTAGAAAAGCATTACAACTTCCTATAAGTCATTCGCTTGGTAACTATACGGTTGCCACAATCGATTTGGAGGATGAGGTGTGCAAAGTTGGCCACTCTTGTTGCCAGAAGCGAGTCAATTCAATTCAATTCTTTATTAATAAAATTTAAAATTTTATATGTTAAGTCGTGGCCATTTAGTTATTATACCTCATTCCATTCGAATTAAGTATGTTAATGGGTATGGTATAGAGCAGACATCAGCTGAAGTTTGCGCATGACAATTGATGCGAGTCGGCACAATTTTGCATAGCCTGGGGCGGGCCATATTCCAAGACTAGCTTCTGCCCGAGACTTCGCCCGCGTGGAACTCTTTTATATCGTAGCTCCTTAAATACAAACTTGCGCCCCCTATTTCGCCCCCTTAGACGGTGATTCCCGGAATAAACACTATTTGTATACCAAAATTCATTTTAATCCGTTTTTGCGTGATTGAGTTTGGACAACTTTACGAGTAGCATCATCAGCCCAGCGGCGGCTGCAAGTCGGAAACGATTACGCAGGTTAAGCAAAGATGGCAGCGGTCAGTCTTTGGATGGGTGATGTTTGAGTGGGTGGTTAATATTTAATATAAATGAGCGCTTCCGTGCTTTGGAAGGCACGCTCCCGGCTGCTGTCTATGACAGTAGTCTTTAAGCCGAGTTAGAGGCCTTCGGGCGGCTTAAGAACTCCTAACAGTCGAGTTGCCCACTCACTTGACAAAGGGGAGACAACTGTTACTCGCGTCCAGAGGAGCTACCTACCACAACCCTGCACGTGTCCCCTGGGTGGTACTAAAGAGTGATAAACTTTAAAGGCCAAAAATAATGTATGCCATACGATTACATAGTTTATGAATTAGGTTTATTCACGATTTTCGCTACGGTGATAGAATTGTGCTGAATTTTACCAACAAAGTGAAAATTTAATTGATAAAATAAGTATAAAGTCAAGGATAATCCTACTAATATTATAATTGCGAAAGTTTGGATGGTTGGATGTTTGGATGTTTAGATATTTGGATGTTTGTTACTCAATGACGCTTAAACGGCTCAACCGATTTAGATGAAATTTTACACTAAGATAGTGTATAGTCTGGATTAAAATATAAGATAGCTTTATCCCGTGTCCACACAAACGAAGTCGCGGGCGGAAGCTATTATTAAATAAGGAATACAACTGGCCGAGATGGCGTCGGACTTTCGCAGCGATGAAGCGCGCCGGGTGCCTTTGAACGTGTTAAAAGTCTTAAAACTAACGCAATTTCAGATCTTATATTAACATATTATATATATATATATATTATTTTTTTAATAAATAAATAAATATTAGGGTACAATCTTACACAAGTCGACCTAGTCCCATAGTAAGCTCAGTAAGGCTTGTGTTATGGGTACTAGACGACGATATATATAATGGATATAAATACTTAAATACATAGAAAACTTCCATGACTCAGAAACAAATATTCATGCTCATCACACAAATATTTGCTCTTACCGGGATTCGAACCCAGGACCTTCAGCTTCGTAGGCAGCGTCACTACCCACTAGGCTAACCGGTCGTCATGATTATGAGTCGCAAATTCAATGAAAAAGAAACATTATTAATGCTTGAATTATATAATGATAGCACCATCTAGCGAGCATGATTTTGATACAATTTCAGTTTGATATAGGTCGTTGATGTTAGTTGTCGATTTGGCGCCATCTACCGAGCTTAAGTTTAGTCCAATTTCAGCTCGATAGATGCCGCTTATATTATGTTTTTGATTTTATTTAGACTAATAAAAATTAACATACCAAACCGTATTAAATGAGTTTTAGTTGTTTATGTTTCTAAGTATAATGCCATACAATATTTTCGTAACTTCGCAAACAGAACATTTTATCAGTTCATATTTTAATTAAGTTCGGCCCAGGTTGGGGTCATGTTGGAGAAACTCGGCATACATTAAAAACGCTAAGACTGCATGAATGCATTGAAATCCACAACCGTCGATAGGTATTGTTATTAATGCTGAAGCTTTATTTATTCCGGGGACCGCGTTTTTCTCGGCTGTAATACTACGAAAAATTGATTTCTATTCAAAATTAATCAAAAAACCAATAACTGATCGTTTATTAAAAAAAAACGAAATAAAGTGATAGAAAGAAAACAAAAAAACCTCATCGCTGCCGCTGGGGTTCCAACTCGCAGCCATCAACAAACCAACCATTGGGTAACCATTGGTCGTCATCGAAGAGTAAGCCTGCCTTTTGCGAGAGAATACGGAAAAACTAATTTTCTCGAAAATAAGACGAAGCTAGATCGGTCTCTCGGCCCCGTAAACCCCTATACTGCACATTTTACAAATATATATAAACAATTTTACATCCATTGTTTTTTCACGTTTTATCTATATTTTGCTGAAAGTTTGAATAGGGTTCTTTTTAATTTCTAGTCAAGTATATGCTTGCCAATTTTCAAGTCTTTAGCTCATAGATTCAAGGGGTGCCCATACAAACTTCAACCCCATTTTTTAACCCTTTTGCACCCTTATCTTTATAATTTTTATAACGTATGCCGTGGCCGAAGATCCATTGAACGTTTTAGCGAAAGTTGCATATTAATCCATTCGATAGTTTTCCCATGATACCCGGACAAACAGAAAACATAACACTCCTTTTCGTTGGGCTGTCGTAAGATGGCGCTGTTGCGTAAAGTAAAGACGATTTTATTCAAATATTCTCAAATTTGGCCTGTGGGTCACCGTAACTCCGTCAAACTTTTTTACACGCTTAATATGGTTTGTTGGAGTTCAGACGCCGACAAAAATCTGAAGAATGACCTTCTAAATGCGTGGAAATTGGTGAAGTTCTTAATCGCGCTATTGAAGTTTTTAATGTATGTTGTATAAATACAATTTCCTTCAAGCTCTACTTATTATGTCTCACTGACAATCTCAACGAACTTTCACATTTATTATATGTAGAGATAGAGATGACGGCCAGGTGGAAGACGTCATGAAAAATGTTCCAGGTTGCCAGGTTTTGCGTAAGTAGTAATAATAGGTAAGTTTATGGTCATGGCAGATATTTATGCGCGCTTTGCTGTCTCAGATGTTGATGGTGACTGTACATGGGTAGCGTGTGTGACTACCAACCCTTGTTTTAATGCAGGTTCTTTATTTGGTAGGTAGCGTAATTTGAGATGTACAGTCGGCAAACGATTACAATGCACCCTTGTATAGATGTTTGTATACAAGGGCCACTTTTGTCTGCAGCTGGCTGTAATATTACGTCTAATCAATGTTACTAACGTAAAAATACGGGTTCACTATTGTCTCGAATTTCCATACAAAGGGTACCTACCCGATTTTTTGGCTATTGAGTACTTTTGATAATTTCAAGATATTAATGACTGATAATTATGTTTATGAATGGTCAAAAACATTGACTCCAGTGGTACTAATGGCTAAGAGATTGTTAATCATTTCGCAAGACATGACAGACGACAACCGCAGTCAACTAGGTGAAAATGAAAAATAAAACATGCCATGATTTATGACTAAGGTTGGGAATTCTTTGTAAGTATTACCTACCTTTTCCCGTCCCACTCTTCCTTAACATTTTAATCATATTGGAAACAAAGACATAACAACTAAGTATATACATAGACGATCTCTGTAGGCTTATACTCAATAATGCACAAATAATAACCTTTGCTGATGATACTGTGATACTGTTCTATGGGGAATCTTGGTCAGATGTTAATAAAATTGCACAAACGGGATTTAAGTTCGTTACCCAATGGCTGAACCAAAACTTACTCACACTAAACTTAACTAAAACCAAGCTCATGAATTTTAGTATACGAGTAAGAGATAGCAATCGGCCAGCAGCGGGTACGATATCTATTAAGGCCCATGTAAGCTGTGATAGTCGCACAAATTGCGACTGCCATGTGATTTCTGAGACTCCATCAATTAGATACTTAAGCATACAGATAGATAAAAACTACAGCTGGCGAGAGCATATCAACAGTCTTACGGGTCGTGTGAGAAAAATGATCTACATTTTTAAAACTCTAAGGTGATCGATCACTTCTAACTTCAATCTATTATGCAATATGCCAGTCAGTCATATGTTATTGCATCAATATTTGGGGAGGAGCAGCAAAAACAATGATACTCAAACTCGAAAGATCACAAAGGGCGGTACTAAAAGTCATGACATTTAAGAAATTTCTTTACCCAACATCATCTCTGTATACTGACACGTGTGTTTTAACTGTTAGACAATATTGTTCATAAAACATTTACTACTTACCCAACACAAAAACCAGTCGGATTTTCTAGCATCGCGAAGAAGAAATGATATTGTATACGTAGTTCCGAAACGCAATACTAAGTTTGCTACACGATTCGTAACTATTCTCGGTCCAAGTATTTACAACGAAATAAGCAAAAAGATAAATTTACGAGTACTTACCTCGTATTCTTTCAAACTGACGTGCATGCGTGCACGCTCATATACACTCGCGGTCAAAGAAACCGGGTCAGTACGAAAATTTGTAATATCTCCTAAAATAATAAAGCTAGGGACATGAATTAAACTGCATATTGTAGATAATTTTATACTGAATTAAATAACATCAAATGGTGGAATCGTAATTCTTTTGTTTAATAAAATTACATAGGAAACAAAAAATCAACCAATTTTACGTACAAAAATAAGCAGTAGGTACTTCACATACAACACAAAAAATAAAAATTAATACTTCGTATTGCCTCCTCGGGCTCTTCTTACAGCTTCTAGACGATTCGGCATGCTGTTTATTAAGTTCTTTATGCGTTCTTGCGGGATATTGTCCCATTCTTCCACTAACGCCTGTTTCAGGTCTCTAAGACAAGTGTAGCTGGGGCGGGGTTTCGAGCTCTTACAAGCCTCCCAAGCTCGTCCCATACATGCTCAATCGGATTTAAGTCCGCACTCCTCGAGGGCCAGTTCATACAGTTGATACCAACCTCCAAAAAATAATCTCTGACAATTTGAGCTGTGTGTGGCCTGGCGTTGTCATGCATAAACATAGAATTTCCACCCATATTAATTAAGTATGGACCGACATGCTCATTAAGAATCTCTTCTACATATCTTGCACTCGTTAATGATCCATTTTCTATTAAAACTAACTCCGAGCGACTCTCTGAAGAGATTCCAGCCCAAACCATGACTGACCCACCGCCGAACGCCACTTTTTCCTCAAAACATGCTGGAATAAAACGTTCACCAGGCCGTCTGTAAACTCTTTGCCGCCCGTCATTTGCATAGAGCATAAATCTGGATTCATCGGAAAACAAAATTCTTGCCCAATCTTCGTCACCCCAGTATCTGTGATCGCGGGCATAAAGTCGTCTTGCTGTTCGATGTATTCTTTCAAGTTTTGGGCCATTGGCCGGCCTATGTGGGATCAAATTTGCTTCTTTGAGCCGCCGCCTGACAGTCCGCTCGCTGATGCCGTCCCTTCGGGTCTCTAAAAGCTAATTTTTCACTTCAACTGCTGTGAGGTGCCGATTTCGGAGCATGGTTGTAACAATAAATCGATCTTCTCTAGCTGTAGTACATCTTGTTTTGCCGGTTCCTGGTCTTCTAAGGTTCTGCCCAGTTTGTAGGTAACGTTGGAGGACTCGCTGCACTGTAGAAAGTGACACACCTGTTCTTCTCGCTGTATACCTCTGACTTCTTCCTTCTTCTAACATAGTGATGATACGAGTACATTCATCTCGTGTTAGCGGCACGATAGACATTCAAGAATGACCACAAAATAAAACAATGACAGCCTTTTATCATAGTTCTTTGACAGATTGAAAATAATTGCTTAAAAACAAGCAAAAGTAAAACGAACGCAATTTCAAATAAGTACCCAATTGGTCTTTTTTTTTCAATTAAACCTTTTTCCAGTTACTACGTAGAACATTGAAGGTTGGATTTAGAAGGATATTAAATTCCCTATAAAACAGAGTTAGTTTCATGCAGATACGACCAACGATTTACAAAATATTGAGGTTTTCGTCACTGACCACCGGGTAACGTTCTTGCTTATTGTATGTAGATACACACACATATTCTCATACATACGTACTCACACATATAAACATAATTATGTATATACACTCGCGGTCAAAGAAACCGTTCTTTGACCGCGAGTGTATATACATAATTATGTTTATATGTGTGAGTACGTATGTATGAGAATATGTGTGTGTATCTACATACACACATACAAGAAAAAAAAAACATACTTTTTGTTAAGTAGAAGGGTCAATAATAGTATTATTAAGTATCGTAACTTTAGTAAGATTGATTTGTTAACCTAGCATATACTACCTGTTTACTAGCTATCCGCACTGCCGCGCTGAGCGAAAGGGGTCTATGTTAGTGCTCGATCCTTAGCGACATACGTCCTTCCGCTCATCGCGGGCGTGTAGTGTTGAGCTAACTATTCATATTGTTATCTTCTGCCAACCTTGTTGGTAATATTTCTTTTCTTTTCCGTTTTTAACTTTACCCACATATTTTGTAACGGGCTTACCAATTTAGATTAACATTATATACTTACATATACTGTAAACAACAACGAGGGGAGGGGAATCCTGTTCCACCGTGATACAGTTTTTACTAGTACGGGGAACAGAAGACGCTTACTCACTCTTTAGATTATCCTTTTGCTACCAGACATTATGTACCTATTCTGTAAGCAAGCTATGACCTATGTGAAGGCTAAATAAAGTTATTTGAATTTGAATGATATACCTTTGAATGATTGATGGCGTATAGGTAAGTAGCTAATACACCTACTAGTTATAGTTTCAATCATTTTTTTTTAAAATGGCTTCCATCTAAGTTAAGATGATTTCGCCAATGTCAAGTTTGCTTATAAAGCGACGTTGTTCGGTAGTTTGGTCAGTCGTCAATAATGCAATCAGCGTCAGAAGCTCCGCTTGAGAAGCAAGGCGTCCACCGCTGACCGCATCCCCGACGAAAGACCTAGTTATAATTTATAGCAGTAAATTACACTGACACGAGTTAGCTAAACAACGCCAATAAAGACGACCAACCTCTCAGACTTCTAAAGATATAGTTAGTTGAACAGGACATTGTGCAAAAGGTCGGATCCGAAGCTGTATTTCCGTTTGTTTCACGATCTACTAAATTACGCGATTTATGTAGATCTCCACCAACTTACCCAGCACCAAAAGACAAGCTAAAATAGTCCTTATTGAAAGTGTATACGTGTCATTGCAGATATAAATTGGTGGTTGTGTAGGCGGACATGACACGAGACTGCGTGTCGCCGGTTGGCCACCGACCCAAGCGATAAATGAATTGAAATACGTACTTTACCGACGGGAAATGGCTTTCATCCGAGTACCAAAGTTTATAGGTTGTGTCACGATTTTTAGGCCGATCTGTTGCGCAGGAACTCTTGGCACTTGTACTAATTTGTATAATCGCAATTTTACCTGTCGCTATATTATTTTTCAAACCACATGCTCGACAATGCCGAATTATAGGTCATGTAAACCCTACCGAAAGCAAGACATTAAATCCCTTGGTATTAGCCGGGTTATAATGTTGTACTGAATTTCATTATAACCCGCTGGTTAATAATATGATTTCACTTTTCATAATTCTTATTACTATATGCATAAAGTTTAATTTTGCTAAACACAATTTGTCCTAGGCCATGGCCTACTTGATTTGACAAAATAAATGAAGTTTGCCTCCGTGTGAACCCCGGTCCGGAGGAGCGCGGTGTTCGAAATTCGAATTTCGAATCTAGGACCACGGCTTGTGCTTTCGAATTTGGAACGTCGCGCGCCTTCATTTGTTCACGCGTGACGAACAAATCGAGTTCTTGTAGGTGCCTATAGAAGATTTAATTTCAAAAATAATATTGAAAATGTCGAGTGATGAAAGTGTTTTGACTCCTGAGTTTATCAAATTAGATGCCATAGGCATTGTCAACAATCTGCTGCCAGAGAAGTCAAAGGAAAAATACCTAAAAGCCTACAACGATTTTGACAAATGGAAAGCTGTAAAAGGCGTAAAGTCTGTGTCTGAATCAGTGCTTCTGGTCTATTTTGAATATTTGTAAATAAACATTATTTATCTACTGAGCCTGTTTTTTTGTCTCGCATAAGGTGTGAAAAGTAGAGTATACACCTCGGGGATAAGACTGTTTTAGTCTTGGGCGGTTGAACCCCTCACTGCACTCAGGACTCAGTCTTAATTCCCTCGCTTCGCTCAGGAATTAACTTATAACTCCCTCGCTACGCTCAGGAGTTAAATTATGAGTCCTTCGTTAAGTTCGGGATTCAATTCGCTCCCGTGACATAAAACAGTGCTTTATCCCCTTAATGTATAATCTTAATCTACTATTATATAACCCGAATAAAAGGGAATATCACACTCAAAAAGCTAGTATCCATGTAACACGAATGAACGTAAATTATGCATTACCATTGATTCACTCTCTTCACAAATAACCTACTAACTCGCTGTATTCGTTTTTATTAAATAAAAGTGTTAAATTATAACCAAAACTATTTCATTTATGTTCCTCACGAACATAAATCATACTGACCTGGAGATACACGTAAATTTTTCTGAGATGTTTTTTTACCGCTTTAGGTGTGTAATGGACAATTATATTTGCACTGCCTGCTATAATATGTGTGTGTCATTTGGTCAGATAATATTACCGGTGACTTTATGTACAATGTAAGTGTAAATTATAACATCGATCGCTTTGTCCTTTATGTCAAAGCGATAAACTATAAAGCAGCCGGATGCAAGTTAACGTTCCAGTGGTTGACAATTACCAAATACTTGATTTTCAGTATTAATTCATAACAATAGAGGTGAACTATTAGGCACCATCATCGTCCTCCTAGCGTTATTAGGCTTCAAGGCGTCTAATCAGGACATTTCCTTTACCTATATTTACTGTTTTGCAGATTGCAGCGCGGGCGTAGCATGGTTGCCAGTTTATCACTTATCGCTGTGGATAAGACATCCGTCACTCTCGCACTCACATAGTTGTCAGAGCGTGACGAGGAAACACTAAGGGCGAGATAATTGAGAAATAGGTATTTGTAAAATGTATTGCTGTCGCGCCATCCTCAAGCCGCCCCCCGCAGAGCGCGAAAATGCCTATTAAAAGTACATAAAATCAACGTTTCGTAGGCCCCTGATTTCTTCTCCAAAACTTGACCTATTTAACTATTTTACTTATTAAAAATCAAAGAAAGCCTTTGGCCGTGCTCCTATGTTTTCCTTTTTTTTAATAATGTAGTCAAAATTGTTTTCTTGATGTTTGAAATCTGGCATTTTTTTTAGGTTTTTGAAGGTTAATATCTCTTTTAAGAGTAAGTTTATGATTTATGGAAAAAAAAAATTGCTCTACTGCCATTATCCAGGGAGAAAACAGGGGACTACGTTTCTATGGAATAACGATCCTTGTGTTTTCTCTTAGTGATTGAAATGTCAACCATGCTACGCCCACACAGGTACGTATAGTCGAACTCATAAGTAGTTCAACACCTTGATACCTTGTCGCTTTCACCCGTTTCAGAACTTCGAACAGCAGTTTAAACATGATCTTAAAGCGACACGGTACAAAGGGCTGACCCCTTGTGAGTCCAGCGTACAAATCCACTATAACATTGACTTTGATCAGGTTTACCTAGCTAGGTACTCTCGTTCCAGTCTGATTTTAAAATAGGAATCCGCCAGGAATTCGATTTACAAATAGGAAGTAGTCTTTGACTTGCTTATTGAATCTTGACTTCTTGAGAATCTCTTATTTGAATTTGATATTATTATTACCTTCACGGTCTCGGGAGTCCGCTGCGGGTGGCGCAGGACCGGTCACTTTGGCACACTTTGGGGAGGCCTTTGTCCAGCAGTAGACGTCTTTCGGCTGACATGATGATGATGTTGATTACCTTAACTTTTTTCGTATTTATATAATCTTGTCCTGGCCAGTTATTACGATAAAGAGAAGCGTACCTATATGAAACTTCTAAAGGTGCATTAAAATAGCCAATCATTCTTACCGACCTAGGTTTATTTCATCTGAAATTACTGAAACGGCCTTCGTTACTTAGAAGTTAAAACGTTTCGTTTATAAACTGCTAGTTTAGTATTTGCAAATTGAAGGTGGACAATTAACAAAGCAAAATCTGGAAAACTAGACAATTAAAAAAATATCATACCTACTTATTTGATTAATAATTATTTATTTTAGTAAATCACAAAGTATTTTAAAATGTACCAATTTTCGGAGCGCTTTATCAATTTTTTTTACAGATTTTTAAGAATTTTAAGTTGCCATCGATGTTCCAATTTGAAGAAGGATAACTCAAAATATATATATTCTATCCCGTTTCCTCTCGATGTTATATAGATCAATCACGAGTCCATATGCACGTGACGGACAGACTGATATTCACGTCGCTCACCGGCCATTCGTCTGTGGTGAACCAATGTAGGTACTTTTCACGGTTATGCATAGTTGTTCCAGAACGGGGCCAAGATATACTGGATTTGAGTTGGATGAGGTGAAACAGCTTGTCAATCGTAGAGCAGGACGATCGTTTAATATAAATTGACACTATAATCGCACTACGTATAGCTACCTCCACTAGGGGACTCTTCCTGCTGTTGAGACGATGTGATTGAATGTCGACTCCGTTGCTATTGTGACCAGAATAGATTTGTATGCAGACTTATCTGCACATCACTGAGGTCCGGACAACAAGTATTCAGGGTCATTTTGTGTATGGGAAAATGACCAAATGCTCGTTTCTTTGACCGATCCGCTGTCCTTAATCATGAGCCATCGCGATGACGGCGCGTTTCGCACTCTTCGCGGAACGCGCCGCGCGAACCTATAGCAAAATCTGCTCAAAATGCGAAGCTGCGGGAAAGTTCTAGGGACGCCAGCGGGCGTAGCGTGGTTGCCATTATCACTTATAGTTGTGGGTATCTATCCGTCACTCTCGCACTCATATACTTTTCGTAAATAAATAAATAAATATTAGGGGACAATCTTACACAAATCGACCTAGTCCCATAGTAAGCCCAGTAAGGCTTGTGTTACTAGACGACGATTTATATATATAATGGATATAAATACTTAAATACTTAGAAAACTTCCATGACTCAGAAACAAATATTCATGCTCATCACACAAATATTTGCCCTTACCGGGATTCGAACCCAGGACCTTCAGCTTCGTAGGCAGCGTCACTACCCACTAGGCTAACCGGTCGTCAATGACGTATATGACGCAACGGATGTCTTATCGACAGCGATAAAATGACAACCTTGCTAACCCCGTAGGCTGGTGATTATGACTATTAAACATGTGACGATCATATAGTTATCGAACAGGTTCGCTGCAGAAAACTGCGCAGTGCACGTTATCCGGGATATCGGTGATATCCTATCACCGTTCCCCCACGTCGCGTATGCCCATTAAAGTCCAATAAATCTGTGCTATACGAACCGCTATACAGCGTATAGCTTCGCTGTATAGCATAGTTGTGTGAAGTAGGTAATAAATGTCTTCGTGTCTGCTTCCTCTCGAGACAGACCGCATAGCAGCTTACAATAGTATGTTATGCAATCGTTATATAATGTATGCTTTTTCATTCGAGTACCATGTGTTTTAGGTACGCGACTTAAAAAGCTAATTATATTTTTTATACAATACTTTTTCTACGAGTCAACGGAAATAATAATTTATTCAACAAACTTGGTATTGAAAATCGCCCTGCTGAAAAGAAGTGTAGCCAACCGCTTTTTTTTTAAACGTGTTGATGTCTTTCTGTATATCATTTTAGTTCTGCGTACAATTTAATAATAATTATTTCGATTGTCCATAGAGCATAAACTTTTGCATCACAATAAAAGTATTCAATTGCTTTATGGTTTGCGAGGTTCTAATTTAAAGATTATAGTCGACGAGAAAACCTTATATTAAGTTCACTCGTAAGTCTAATAGCCTCGTTTATAACTGTTCAATAAACAAGTTAAAATGGCTCTAAAATTAGTTTGTCTTCGTCTGTTACTTTGAGAATTCGTTTTTGCAAGAAAGGGACACAACATATTTTACTTAACGGAGGTTTGTTACGCTTTATGAAAAAGGGGGTAAGCATATAACAATGTAATCAAATCTTGTTAGTTGATTTTAATTACGCCCACTTCTTTTAGCCGATTTCAAACTGCATCTATATAAATACCTACCGTAAAATGGGGTGAGTAGGGGCAAAACTGACATTCAAACCTCGATAACATTTTATTTTTACATATGCAAACTGAATGGTGTATATAATAAGTGTTCCGGACGTTTGTATTTTAGTTGTTATTTTATTTTGGGTAGTTCCATTTCATAACCGACGATAAACAGGAAATCCCACCTCACCCCATAGTCCCTCGTAATTGGGGTGAGATGGGATTTCATACAAAGGTAATTTTGGAAGATAGTTGGATCGATTTTTTTTATTATGAGTATTACTATAGCTGTCCCCATTCATAACCCAACTCTCCCCGCGAACCCTACTCACCCCATTTTACGGTACCTACCTACTAACTGCCCGCTCGGTTTCACGCGCATATTGCAAAAAACGCATGCAAACTCGCGGAATGAAATACAGCCTATAACCATATCCAGAAAGCCCATTCTACATGTATAGGAAATAATTTTTGAAATCGGATTATCGGTTCCGGAGATTACCGATTACAAACTAATAAACTTATGAAGCTACAATCTCACTTTTCCTCTTTATAATATTAGTATAGAGAACCCACGAGGAGCCACTGGATAGCTAGTACCTATGGAAATAAGGAGATATAATATGACAATCTATTTACCTAACTAAGCCATGCCAGACACCGGTGACTGAAGCACTAAATTCATGACATGCCTAACCAGATACTCTGTCACCAGTAGCTGACATGGCAACCACCGCTTTGATAAACGCCTACAGTTAAGCTCGCCTATGATTCGGGACTCTTGTCAATTCGCTGTCAATTAGAGGCTATTTTTCAATTTCGCTCGAGAGCCAGTCTCCTCTTTAGCCCGCCCCCATGCATGATAGTATGAAATTGCTGTAATCCAGAGCCCTAACATTGTATCAGTGGTTCCCCCAGGTTCGCGGCGCGCGGTACTCGCGAAACAATTCAAAAACAACTTTAATCTGACGTTTGTCTTGACTTTGCAACTTTCTGAATCATTAATTGCATCAGAAACGATGTCGAGCTCTAGCCCTGTGAATATTGTGTTCGGTGCTTAATTGTGTAAACCAGTCTGCCGCCATGAAGATCACCGAATCCATAGCAATCGACAATGAAGTACCACCCGACGAAAGGTTCAGTTGTTTATTCAGTACTTTCCCGCGTTTTACATTCAACGTTACCGGGCGGTGATAAATTATGTTTGACATCTCTGCTACGCAAATACGACACAACGCTTATTTACATACGAGTAGACTTGTTGCTTTTCCCCCGTGAAATGACATTAACAAGGGTATGACAAGGTGTAATCGCACAGGAAAGTGATAGATCGGTGCGAAATGATTCTCCGCTGAGGTGACGGCGGCGGCGTCCCTCGCCCTACTTCCTGTATTTTGTTCTGTTGTAAGCACTCGTCCTAAATCCCGAGGTCGTCGACCGCTACAGCGCTGACAGGGGTGGCCACGATTAATTATTATAAAATGCAACAAAATGTGTACCACTCACGCGACGGCTCATTCCTATGGTAATGAAATAAATGGTGTTCGCGCCCGTCGCGTGGGCGGTAATTTTTCGTATTGCACGGCCCATAGGCACCTGACACAACCAATTGAATTCTTTCCTGTGTTTTGCAATGACAATGACAGTGTGAACATTGAAACCGTTGAAGCACCTATTAAATTAAAAGACATTTTATAAATATTACCTGTTACTGCGCTAACCTGCTACCTACAACTGTTACTCGCGTCCGCAGGAGCTACCTACCACAACCCTGCACGTGTCCCCTGGGTGGTACTAAAGAGTGACAAACTTTAAAGGCCAAAATAATATATGCCATACGATAAAAAAAAAAAAAAAATACCTATAACGCTATGTCATTTGCCTGACTAAGAAGAATCTAACGACATACAGCTTGAAAAACATCTTCTCCTACATATTTTTTTATTGGCTTCTGCCCACGACTTCGTATTCGAATGATATGAACTGTTATAAAATTCCTTTTAGTAGTTTTTGTAGTATCTAAACAAGCACCCAAACATCCTGACAATTAGCAGTAAGACAATGAGAGAACTATGCTAACCGACAATAATTGTTTGATTTTTCGAGGAACTCGTAAATAAGTACCCACCTGCGCTCCAGTACGTCGCATTTTCTTGGTACTTTCAGCTACACTGACTCGAGCTTAGCTCTTAAATAAGATAAGACGCATTATCTAAATTACTCCGTTTCCTAAGTATGTGTGTGTGTGTGGATAAAACTAGCTGAGGATCGGGACGGGTGGCGTACTTGAAGAGAGACCTATACTCAGCAGTATTACGGGCTGAAATGGGAATGATGATGATGATGACACTCTTGTTTCGCATATTCGTTCCTTAAACAGGCATAAATACTTTGTTTGCTTCCATTATCATAACCAAAGCTGACTGTCTCAAACTTCAGAGACAAAGGATCTAAAAATGCGCATTATTTTGTAGGCAAATTGCAGTCACACTGTGGCGCATAAAGCGACGCAAATGTGCCTAATGGAGACATAATTACGTTTCCACAAAAGGTGTTGTTTGCCTACAGGTGCTTGTGTTGCCACGGAAATGTGTTTACGCTTCAGTACCTATTTGTTTTTATCGTATTATTGTTGCAACTATGGCCTTTACAACCACGTTTTTAGGGTTCCGGAGCCAAAATTGCAAAAAGGGTCGAACCCTATAGTTTCGCCATGTCCGTCTGCGGCTTAGCTCAGTGAAATTAGTCGAAATGGCATCGGTATATAAATCAATCACGCCGACAAAATAGTAGAACAAAATAAAAAAAAATTGGTTCCTCCCCTACACGTAGTGTGGATGTCATATTTTTTTTTCTTGTTAAACCCATAGTGTGGCGTATCGTTGGATAGCTTGTTCAAAAATATTATGAGTTTTTAGAAACCATTTTTCATCTTAGTGGTCCTTTTGTGTAATATTTGGCTTTAAAGCCCCTTTTTTAGAGGTGGAGACCCCTTGCCGGCTAAACTAAAAGGCAGATACTGGGAATGTGAAAAAAAATCGTGGCAGTAGTACATACTTATTATGAAATTAAAAGGAAAACGATCACGGCTAGTCATTGCTAGTTACCGAGTAATAATTGACCTACTTAAAATGTACTTGAAAAGGCAACTAAGGAACCCTACACTGCGCGTGGCCCGACACGCACTTGACCGTTTTTAGGGTTCTGCAAAAAACGGGACCATTATGGATTCGTCATGTCTGTCTGTCTGTCCGTCCGTATTTCACAGCCACTTTTTTCCGAAACTATAAGAACTATACTGTTGAAACTTGGTAAGTAGATAGATGTATTCTGTGAACCGCATTAAGATTTTCACACAAAAATAGTACATAAAAACAATACGTTTTGGGGGTTTGTCATACTTAGAACTAAAACTTTTTTTTTCTAAACTGAATAGTTTGCGCGAGAGACACTTCCAAAGTGGTAAAATGTGTGCCCCCCCCCCCTAGAACTTCTAAAATAAGAGAATGATCATCATCATTCTCCTAGCGTTGTTCCCGGTTATGCCCCTAAAAGAGCTCGGGGTCCGCTTTGACACCTAATCCCAAGATTTGGCATAGGCGCTAGTTTTACGAAAGCGACTGCCATCTGACCTTCCAACCCAGAGGGAAAACTAGACCTTATTGGGATTAGATCGGTTTCCTCACGATGTTTTCCTTCACCGAAAAGCTAACGGTAAATATTTCGTACATAAGTTCCGAAAAACTCATTGGTACGAGCCCGGATTCGAACCCACGACCGCCGCTTGACAGCCGCATGCCTGAACCACTAGGCTACCGTAGCTTCTAAAATAAGAGAATGATAAAAGTAAAAAAAAATATGACGTAGGTACATTACCATTAAAACTTCCACCGAAATTTTTTTTTTTTTAAATACGTCATAAATCGTAAACCGCAATTTACCTTTCATTCAATCAACTCAAATATAAAAATAAAAACCCTAAATAGGGAACCCTTCATGGGCGAGTTCGACTCGCGCTTGGCCGCTTTTTATTTTCGTTTAAATAAGTTTCTTACAATCGAGCTACAGTTAACTTACTCACTTTACGAGGCTTGATGATGCGGTTCTAACAAAAAAAACATTGAAAACAGGTAACGACAATAAAAGCTCCACTTTGTTGAAAAATAAAGGAAAAAGCAGAATGTAAAAACTTAGAAATTACTCCCCCGACTAATTCTTTACGATGTAGGTTTTTCAGTAACTTAACGTAAAATAATCCCTAACATAGGTTTATCATCTGTGAAGGAGTAGGTACCTACATTATTTATTTATTTATTTGTTACAAAAAAAAACTACAAAAAAACTGTTTTAACATTTTGACTGCAGAAAGACTTATTATAATAACTTATCTAATTTTACAAAACTAGTTAATAGTTCGACTTAAACATAATTCTACAGTAGTAATATATTATATATATGCTTTGGTAATATATATCTAATGGTATATTTATGTAAGTATTAATAAATATTTAGGGTAAGGATTATAGACAATGTTTTTTTAATTACATACACCTAATTCAGACGGTATAACTTTTGATCCAATGGTCCTAAAATGAAAATAAAAAATGCAGAGTATTACCAAGGGACAGGTTAATAATTCTTAATAACAATAAAAAACCAACTAGAAGAGAAAATCCGCAAAAAAAATTATTGTCTTTGAAAAATGGCTACAAAAATTACGAATTTTAAAAGAAAAACACAATTTTCTAAAAAAAACGCAGATTTAGTTACCATTTTTTTTGCTTAGTATTAATCCTCACTTAATGCCGATTCTAAAACCGTTTTTAAACTGTCTCAGACTTTGAAAAATACCAGGCAAATGGGTACGTAAATCAAACCATAATTTTATTAATTTTAATCCTCTTAAAATCCTTAATGACCGTTTGTTCACAGGTAGTTGAAGGGTGTTATCGGGTTTTAGGTGGAGATAACAAATTACGTACTTAGTATTAATCCTCACTTAATGCCGATTCTAAAACCGTTTTTAAACTGTCTCAGACTTTGAAAAATACCACGCAAATGGGTACGTAAATCAAACCATAATTTTATTAATTTTAATCCTCTTAAAATCCTTAATGACCGTTTGTTCACAGGTAGTTGAAGGGTGTTATCGGGTTTTAGGTGGAGATAACAAATTACGTACTTAGTATTAATCCTCACTTAATGCCGATTCTAAAACCGTTTTTAAACTGTCTCGGACTTTGAAAAATACCACGCAAATGGGTACGTAAATCAAACCATAATTTTATTAATTTTAATCCTCTTAACCAGGCCTTTAAATAGCGCTATTTTCGTATAGCGCTATCATTTATAACGTTATTATTCCTAAAACCGCTATACTCAAAAACGATATTTGACGCGCTGTATAGCGATATCCATTTTAACGTTATAAATCTAAACCATTAATATAAAACCGATACCGTTATAACCGATATAATAATGTTATAACGTTATAGGCTACCCCTTTCTCGCATTCAGTATAGCCTACTCGTGCAATGTAAGCGATGTGATTACGTAACGTAGGTTGTTTGTTAGAGTGCACGACGTCATAATAAAATACAGAATTTTTCGATTTGCTCGGCTTGTCGGCGCAGGTTGTAGCCTGATACGAATATCCTGACTAATAATTTTCAAATCAGATTGTCTTTAGCTACTCTGTGCCTCATTAATCGGAAATGCATCATCCCATAAAAAACATGCCATGTAAAAAAGAGGTCAAGTCTCGAAACTCTTCCACCGTAAAAAGTTGTGAGATATTTCGTAGAGCCAAGTCTCAGGCATTCTTTTATCTTTATTTGCTTGCTAAATAAAATTTTGTGACTTGGCAATCACACAATACTACATAGCTTTAGGTATGCAGAAATCCATTCATGCAGGAAAGTTGTGTGATTGCCAAGTTACAGAATTTTATTTAGCAAGCAAATAAAGATTAAAGAATGCCTAAGACTTGGCTCTACGAAATATCTCAAAACTTTTTACGGTGGAAGAGTTTCGAGACTTGGCCTCTTTTTTACGTGGAATGTTTTTGCTTGCTAAATAAAATTCTGCAACCTGGCAATCACACAACTTAACTGTATTTATAGATTTTTGCATACTTACCTAAAATTATGTAGTATTGTGTGATTGCCAAGTCACAAAATTTTATTTAGCAAGCAAATAAAGATTAATAAGAATGCCTGAAACTTGGCTCTACGAAATATCTCACAACTTTTTACGGTGGAAGAGTTTCGAGACTTGGCCTCTTTTTTACATGGAGTGTTTTTTATGGAATCTCACTTCTTTTTGTAGGTTAATGTGTTATCCATACATACAAACTATGAATGCAGGCCCATTCTTGCTTTTGAATTTTCCCATTCACTGCAAATGTAACTTTGTAATCCTATATATTTGTATAGGATTACAAAGTAATGTATACAGTTGGTGTATCTAGAAAACTGGGTTGAAATAGCAATTTTTTATAGTTTTCCTTTATGTGGCCATTAAACCCTAACTGTACCAAATTTCAGCTCTCTGAGTTTATGGGAAGTACTAGTTCTATTTTGATGATCATGAGTGAGTGAGTGTCATAAATGCGAAACTTTGCTTTCGCTTAACTTCGGAACTAAATGACCTACAGACTTGAAATTTTGGATTTTAAGTATGTGATTATAGCTTACTGGATGACGAAAATTTCTGCATTCTGGTCTCATCCAGAGGTTCTCAAATAGGGGCCTGAAAATATGGCGAAATGGTTCCAGTAAAGGATGGTACGGCAGTGTTTGCTTCGCGCTCGACTTGGCGGGGGCACTGCCGTGCCCCCAGATATTAATGGCATTGTTATAACATGCACATGCACATGCATTTGACGACCGGTTAGCCTAGTGGGTAGTGACGCTGCCTACGAAGCTGAAGGCCCTGGGTTCGAATCCCGGTAAGGGCAAATATTTGTGTGATGAGCATGAATATTTGTTTCTGAGTCATGGATGTTTTCTTTGTATTTAAGTATTTATATCTATTATATATATCGTCGTCTAGTACCCATAACACAAGCCTTATTGAGCTTACTATGGGACTAGGTCGATTTGTGTAAGATTGTCCCCTAATATTTATTTATTTATTTATTTATTAACATGGTAAATTATTTATAATTTAAATGCCTGCATCAAATGTTTCTGACTAATTCATCAAAGCACAGCCGTAACTACTGGGACTAAAAAGAAGGGACAAGATGGAATTTTTGGAAATCCCATCCCTAAGGGCGTTAAATAGGGGTGCAAAGTTTGTATGAGGGAAACTTTTTTTTTTACTATTGACTTGAAACTTTGTAGGAAGATTACTTATTAAGATGCATAAAAAGTTCTTACAGCGTTTTAGAAAATTCCACTCCTAAGGGGGTTAAGTAGGGGACAGGGGTGCAATGTTTGTATGGGGGAAACATTATTTTTTGAACTAGAGACTTGAAACTTTGTAGAAAGATTACTTATTAGAATAGAAAAAAGTACTTTCTGTGTTTTAGAAAATTTAATCCCTAAGGCGGTTAAATAGAGGTGCAAAGTTTGTATGGAGGGAACTTTATTTTTTGACCTAGAAACTTCAAACTTTGTAGAAAGATTACTACATACAATACAAAAAAGGACTGTCAGCGTTTTAGAAAATTCCACCTCTAAGGGGGTTAAATAGGGGTGAAAGGTTTGTATGAGAAACACTTTTATTGAGCTTGAGATTTGAAACGTTGTAGAAAAATTACTCATTAGAATAGAAAAACAGTTATTAGTTTTAACGTTTTAGAAAATTCCATCCCTAAGGGGGTTAAAAAGGTACTTATGCAAGATTAGGATGAGAAACATTTTTTTTGAGCTAGAGATGGGCAACTTTGTGGTACGATTACTTATTAGAAAAAAAAATCCTTTCATCGTCTTGGAAAAATACCACCCCTAAGGGGGTTAAAAGTGTTAAAACGGTATTCAAGGTTTATATGGAGAGCAAGAAAATATAGTAAGATATTTCTAATGTCAGTCTTAGTCTGTATGTTAAAAGACAACAAAACTGATTTCAGAGTTTTTTTTTTAATTCATCCCCTATAGGCGTTAATGGGGCTTCAAAGTTTATATGGAGGAAAAAGTATTTTTTTAAGTAAGATTTTTTAATTTTGGTCTTAAAATAGAGAGAGCAGATTAGTAGATTTTTTTATTCATCACCTAAGTGTTTAAAGGGGATTCGAAGGCCGTATAGGGTCAAGACAAAAGTAAAACATTAGTGTAACTACGATTTTAGACGGTTTGTTTAAAACTAAAAAATAGATTTCATTGTTTTTGAAATTCATCCCCCAAGAGGGTTTCTAGGGGGTTCAAAGTTTATACGAAGAGCAAGATATTTTTAAAATAATAGATTTATTACTTAGGTTATGGACCGTTTGTTTAATGATTAGAAAACGATTTAAGCTTTTTTTTTATTCATCCCCTAAGAGAGTTAAAAGGTTTGAAGGTTGTATAGAGAGCAAGACCTTTTTTAAAGTAAGACTTACAGATTTGAACAGTTACCAGAAATGTAGGATAGGTTAGGTTAGAACTGCGATGCTCCCAGAATCGAATAGATTTAATCAACATTGGGTACTTATTATTATAACAGTAATGTAGCTTAGTAGACATATAAAAATATATTTTTCTTTAATACTGTATGAAAACGTCTGTTGATGACTTAAGATATTTATGTTTGTAAAAACGAAGTTTTCAATTTAGATTTATCAATTTAAACTAACGAACTCATCGCACTGTTACCTTTTACGTAGGTCTAATCCCTGAACGGATTTAGATGAAATTTCCCGTACAGATAATTTGAGACCCTTGGAAGGATATAGGATAGTTTTTGTATATCTTTAAGATGGTAGAAGTGTGTTTGGGACAGCGATAAATAGCTTGCACCGAACATAATTTAATAGCAATATTTTTTCTAAGACCATAACAAGTTCCACGCGAACGAAATCGCTGGAAACAGCTAGTTATTTATATAAATATTTAGTGACTAAGGATTAATTAGAAAAGGAGGATGAATCGTAAGAAAAGGAGGATCGATACATATTTATGTGTACCAACCGTCCTTGGTCTCCCCTATCTATCGCGAGCCTATCTAGACAGATTATGGCGAAGAACCGAAATCGAAAATTCACACATTCTTTGGTTTCATAATTAGATTTTATTTAACTTGTCGTTTTCGGAATGGCTCTAAATCAAAAATAAAATAAAATGTCGGAAACTAAAAGTATATTTTAATTTTATTACGGTTAATGAACAAAAGCACATACCAACATACCTATGCATAATTTTTTGCTCACGGCAACACCGTCGGTCGTAGGGCTTGTTTGGAATAGGTCCTAATACTGGGAGTCTGCGATTTAGTGCCGAGACAAACAATTAACATAAAAAAATTTTGATCCTCTTACATATTGTAATAGTGTATACCTAGTAGGGGCTATTAAGATTGGCACTCTTTCTTTTTATTTATGAGCAAGTCCACGACTCTGTGGACAGCGTTGCGTTTCCTGCGTCCCATTTTTATTTATTTATTTATTGATACATGGAAAACCAACAGCGCAACATATTTATAGACAAAATAATAAAACCATATAGCCAATTACAGGCAATTATTCCGCCATTTATCGTCGCAACCAACCAAATATTCACAATTCACAACCAATTTGCAAATGATCGAGGTAAACAAGCATTAATAAGATTTAGAAGCTAGAACAACATAACGGCAACGTCGCACGTCGCGCTACGGCCCACGTGGTGGCATGTTGGCATTGGCACAGAGCGGCAACGGCGCAGCCGTAGCGCGCGGCTCGCATTTTAAAACGATATTATAACGTTATTATATATCGTTCTGTTATTCATTCTGTTACGGTATTTATATCGTTATGGAGAATATTGGTTTTGTTATAACGTAATTTTCGAACACTAACGGAATATACCGTTATAATTCCGGTTCATTTTATAACGTTTTAAAGGCCTGCTCTTAACATCCTTAATGACCGCTTGTTCCCAGGTAGTTGAAGGGTGTTATCGGGTTTTAGGTAGAGAAAATAATAGGAAGAAAGGTAGTCCTAAAAATTGCGTAAATAAAATCATGTATTTTAATTAAAAGTCATAAATTCGATTGATAAACCTTTATTAAAGAAAAAACTTATTCTAGTGTTGCAAAGGGCGTTCCCTGTATGGTATTAATTGTTCAAAATGACCTCCTCTTTCTTGAAGGCACAATGTGGCCCGAGCTTGAATTTGTTGCGTAGCCCGTCGAATCATTCCCGGATTATTTTTTATTTCTTGTGCTGCATTTAAAATTCTGTCGTGCAATTCTGCTTCGGTATTGACGATTCTGTGATATACCCGTTGCTTCATATCACCCCAAAGAAAATAATCCAACGGCGTTATATCAGGCGATCTTGCAGGCCATCCAACGGGGCCGTCTCGGCCGATCCACCTATTGGGATATTGCTCATTTAAAAAATGTCGAACTCTTAATGCCCAATGAGCTGGGCATCCATCCATTTGGAGAAACAGGCGTTGTCTCACATCTAACATCACATCTTCCAAAAGCTCTGGGAGCTCGTCTCTCAGTAACAGTAAAAATCTGTCGGCGTTCAAAGTATTCGGTAAGAAGACTGGTCCAATCAATTGATCGTCGAGTACCGCTGCCCAAACGTTTATGGAGAATTGGTCTTGAAAATTAGATGGTCTTACTAGGTTTGGATTATCGTGAGCCCATGTGTGTAAATTTCTGAAGTTAGTTATTCCCGTATGACTAAATCTTGCTTCGTCCATCCATAAAATTCTTCTAGTAAATTCCGGATCCCTTCTGATATTGCCAAGTATCCAAGTCGACATAACACACCTAACGCGGGCATCGCCAATTTGCAAATTTTGTACCCGTTGATAATGAAATGGATGCAGTCCTTCCTTCTTCAAAATTTTCCAGACAGAGAATTTTGAGATTCCGTGCCTCAATGCCAAGCGTCTTAGACTCGTGGTTGGGTCCGCGTACAAGTCTCTGAGAACTGCTTCTTCTATGGCAACATCAATTATGTTTCCTGGCTCTCGGCGATCTCGGTCACCGTATCCCAGGCCAATATTGCACAACCGGCGATGAACTTCTTGAAAGTGGCGAGCAGCAGGTCTTGGAACGTCATTAGGATACTGCTCCAAATAGGCGATACACGCAGCTCTTGCAGATCCATGGCACAATCCATAATAATAGTGCATGTTGGCTATTTGTAACGGCGAAAACTCTCGTAAGCGGGGCATGATGATTCAAACTGAACAAGTACTGGAGTAATCAAAGAAGTGGCGAGCAAAGACAAGCAATTGCGATTTGCGAGCGACTGAATAGTTGACCTATTGCCCAATGCCTTTATACCCCTCATGTTATCTCCACCTTCAACCCAAAAACACCCTTCAACTACCTGGGAACAAGCGGTCATTAAGGATTTTAAGAGGATTAAAATTAATAAAATTATGGTTTGATTTACGTACCCATTTGCGTGGTATTTTTCAAAGTCTGAGACAGTTTAAAAACGGTTTTAGAATCGGCATTAAGTGAGGATTAATACTAAGTACGTAATTTGTTATCTCCACCTAAAACCCGATAACACCCTTCAACTACCTGTGAACAAACGGTCATTAAGGATTTTAAGAGGATTAAAATTAATAAAATTATGGTTTGATTTACGTACCCATTTGCGTGGTATTTTTCAAAGTCTGAGACAGTTTAAAAACGGTTTTAGAATCGGCATTAAGTGAGGATTAATACTAAGTACGTAATTTGTTATTTCCACCTAAAACCCAATAACACCCTTCAACTACCTGTGAACAAACGGTCATTAAGGATTTTAAGAGGATTAAAATTAATAAAATTATGGTTTGATTTACGTACCCATTTGCGTGGTATTTTTCAAAGTCTGAGACAGTTTAAAAACGGTTTTAGAATCGGCATTAAGTGAGGTTTAATACTAAGCAAAAAAAATGGTAACTAAATCTGCGTTTTTTTCAGAAAATTGTGTTTTTCTTTTAAAATTCGTAATTTTTGTAGCCATTTTTCAAAAACAATAATTTTTTTTGCGGATTTTCTCTTCTAGTTGGTTTTCTATTGTTACAAAAATTTTCAAAATTCTGTAAAAATAAGACGAATGACTAGAAAAAAAAAAAAACACCGTTTCACCGATGAAATTGGCTGAAATTTCATAAACTGTACATAATAAAAGGAGAAAAATTTCAGCCAATTTCATCGGTGAAACGGTGTTTTTTTTTTTTTCTAGTCATTAGTTTTTTTTTTACAGAATTTTGAAAATTTTTGTAAAAACTCGGGTAATACACCTAATTCAGACGGTATAACTTTTGATCCAATGGTCCTAAAATGAAAATAAAAAATGCAGAGTATTACCAAGGGACAGGTTAATAATTCTTAATAACAATAAAAAACCAACTAGAAGAGAAAATCCGCAAAAAAAATTATTGTCTTTGAAAAATGGCTACAAAAATTACGAATTTTAAAAGAAAAACAATTTTCTAAAAAAAACGCAGATTTAGTTACCATTTTTTTTGCTTAGTATTAATCCTCACTTAATGCCGATTCTAAAACCGTTTTTAAACTGTCTCAGACTTTGATAAATACCACGCAAATGGGTACGTAAATCAAACCATAATTTTATTAATTTTAATCCTCTTAAAATCCTTAATGACCGTTTGTTCACAGGTAGTTGAAGGGTGTTATTGGGTTTTAGGTGGAAATAACAAATTACGTACTTAGTATTAATCCTCACTTAATGCCGATTCTAAAACCGTTTTTAAACTGTCTCAGACTTTGAAAAATACCACGCAAAGGGGTACGTAAATCAAACCATAATTTTATTAATTTTAATCCTCTTAAAATCCTTAATGACCGTTTGTTCACAGGTAGTTGAAGGGTGTTATCGGGTTTTAGGTGGAGATAACAAATTACGTACTTAGTATTAATCCTCACTTAATGCCGATTCTAAAACCGTTTTTAAACTGTCTCAGACTTTGAAAAATACCACGCTAATGGGTACGTAAATCAAACCATAATTTTATTAATTTTAATCCTCTTAAAATCCTTAATGACCGCTTGTTCCCAGGTAGTTGAAGGGTGTTATCGGGTTTTAGGTAGAGAAAACAATAGGAAGAAAAGTAGTCCTAAAAATTGCGTAAATAAAATCATGTATTTTAATTAAAAGTCATAAATTCGATTGATAAACCTTTATTAAAGAAAAAACTTATTCTAGTGTTGCAAATGGCGTTCCCTGTATGGTATTAATTGTTCAAAATGACCTCCTCTTTCTTGAAGGCACAATGTGGCCCGAGCTTGAATTTGTTGCGTAGCCCGTCGAATCATTCCCGGATTATTTTTTATTTCTTGTGCTGCATTTAAAATTCTGTCGTGCAATTCTGCTTCGGTATTGAGTTTTCTGTGATATACCCGTTGCTTCATATCACCCCAAAGAAAATAATCCAACGGCGTCATATCAGGCGATCTTGCAGGCCATCCAACGGGGCCGTCTCGGCCGATCCACCTATTGGGATATTGCTCATTTAAAAAATGTCGAACTCTTAATGCCCAATGAGCTGGGCATCCATCCATTTGGAGAAACAGGCGTTGTCTCACATCTAACATCACATCTTCCAAAAGCTCTGGGAGCTCGTCTCTCAGTAACAGTAAAAATCTGTCGGCGTTCAAAGTATTCGGTAAGAAGACTGGTCCAATCAATTGATCGTCGAGTACCGCTGCCCAAACGTTTATGGAGAATTGGTCTCGAAAATTAGATGGTCTTACTAGGTTTGGATTATCGTGAGCCCATGTGTGTAAATTTCTGAAGTTAGTTATTCCCGTATGAGTAAATCTTGCTTCGTCCATCCATAAAATTCTTCTAGTAAATTCCGGATCCCTTCTGATATTGCCAAGTATCCAAGTCGACATAACACACCTAACGCGGGCATCGCCAATTTGCAAATTTTGTACCCGTTGATAATGAAATGGATGCAGTCCTTCCTTCTTCAAAATTTTCCAGACAGAGAATTTTGAGATTCCGTGCCTCAATGCCAAGCGTCTTAGACTCGTGGTTGGGTCCGCGTACAAGTCTCTGAGAACTGCTTCTTCTATGGCAACATCAATTATGTTTCCTGGCTCTCGGCGATCTCGGTCACCGTATCCCAGGCCAATATTGCACAACCGGCGATGAACTTCTTGAAAGTGGCGAGCAGCAGGTCTTGGAACGTCATTAGGATACTGCTCCAAATAGGCGATACACGCAGCTCTTGCAGATCCATGGCACAATCCATAATAATAGTGCATGTTGGCTATTTGTAACGGCGAAAACTCTCGTAAGCGGGGCATGATGATTCAAACTGAACAAGTACTGGAGTAATCAAAGAAGTGGCGAGCAAAGACAAGCAATTGCGATTTGCGAGCGACTGAATAGTTGACCTATTGCCCAATGCCTTTATACCCCTCATGTTATCTCCACCTTCAACCCAAAAACACCCTTCAACTACCTGGGAACAAGCGGTCATTAAGGATTTTAAGAGGATTAAAATTAATAAAATTATGGTTTGATTTACGTACCCATTTGCGTGGTATTTTTCAAAGTCTGAGACAGTTTAAAAACGGTTTAAGAATCGGCATTAAGTGAGGATTAATACTAAGTACGTAATTTGTTATTTCCACCTAAAACCCAATAACACCCTACAACTACCTGTGAACAAACGGTCATTAAGGATTTTAAGAGGATTAAAATTAATAAAATTATGGTTTGATTTACGTACCCATTTGCGTGGTATTTTTCAAAGTCTGAGACAGTTTAAAAACGGTTTTAGAATCGGCATTAAGTGAGGATTAATACTAAGCAAAAAAAATGGTAACTAAATCTGCGTTTTTTTTAGAAAATTGTTTTTCTTTTAAAATTCGTAATTTTTGTAGCCATTTTTCAAAGACAATAATTTTTTTTGCGGATTTTCTCTTCTAGTTGGTTTTTTATTGTTATTAAGAATTATTAACCTGTCCCTTGGTAATACTCTGCATTCTTTATTTTCATTTTAGGACCATTGGATCAAAAGTTATACCGTCTGAATTAGGTGTATTACCCGAGTTTTTACAAAAATTTTCAAAATTCTGTAAAAAAAAACTAATGACTAGAAAAAAAAAAAAAACACCGTTTCACCGATGAAATTGGCTGAAATTTTTCTCCTTTTATTATGTACAGTTTATGAAATTCCACCCTGTATGGCAAATTGTAGTGGACAATAGCGATTTGTTACAAGTATTATATCCCTTCAGCTGTGGCGAAAAAACATGGCCGCTTACCCACGTCTGTGGCACCCTCTGAGGGACGCTCCACCTCCAAGGTTTGTGGGGTGAAGTGATTTGGTAAAATTAAATTTTCTTTAGTTTTTTACATAATCACAGCCAGGATTTTGGACGAAACTCGATCTATATTAAATTATCTAACTGCAACGATATATCATCGTTACATTAAAGTCGTATTAAGGCTATCTAGCTGACCTCGTCACCAGGTCACCGAAGTTTACGACATATTTTGGTCATTTTAAATATAATGTATTGGATATTTGGGGTGTTTAATGGGCTTAATTTGAAGAAATTAGTGTTATACTTATTCGAAAAACATAAAATGGGAGGCTCATGAGTATTTTTTTTACACTAGACCATTTGAAATATTCTACCAATATAATGCCTACACTCAGAAGTTGCTCGTGTGGGCTTCGATTTACATGTTTATATCTGAAGTTTTATACTGTATGTAATCAAATTCATGCCTAAACAATACATTTGGGCCATCAACTAGGTGTAACCGAAGCTTTTTTATTGTAGGTGCAGCAGGTTTTATGTGAGAGTAAAATGAAAAAAGTATGTCTACTTTGACACAAAATAACCTCTTCCAAACGACTGCAATTATCACAGCAACCATGGGCTTTAAACCAAACAAATTTGGTTGGAAGCATCTTGATTAAATATCCTTTCAATTCAAATTACAACATTAATACCATTTAAACAAAAAACACGTAAAACATGAACATTAAAACAATGAAAATCAAGACCATTTCGAAAAAAAAATGGTTTGCTTAGTATGGATATACCCTTACCCACACCTTGAGTTTGTAGTAGCGGTACAACCTGATGAACATGAAGGAATAGTGGTGATTTCTGAGTGGTCCCTCGTCTGTGTAGAAATTAGTTCTTACTTACGATGGTTCTTCGTAGATTGTACAAGCACCTAAATAACACAGCACACAGCTCAGTTAACACTTATTGAAACTATGATAGCACATGAACCATCGTATTCGTTACAATCGAAAGCGCCACTCACTCACTTGATTAGTCCGAAGAGTCCGAACGAGCACTAAAGACACACCTGAATATTTATTAATATTAATATTCGTAAGCACATTAGGCACATACATAAGCACTAAGTATTTATCTAATGTTAGTTCACCGACATAAAACTAGACAATAGCAACAAATCGCGAGCACAACACAAGATCCAACTTTTCCGTTAATAGATACGAATTACGAACGTTGCAAGACAATCAATCCATGGCGTATCCATATTATGAAATCGCGCTGGTGCGCTGAGTAAGTGACGTCACGAGGTCTCATGTGAGCATCCCTCGGAGGGAAGTTCCTTGACGGTTCCCATCCCTCTGAGGGCTCTGTTATGACCGTTACCAATTTCGATCTATTTATCTACTTTCGGGCGATTGTTAGTCCATTTTCTACATTTTAAATAAATTTACGATAAATAGCGGTAATATTAATAGCTGTTAGTAATTCTAAATTAGTAGAAAAGCGCTAAAAAACCTGTAGGCAAATTTTGACCATGAGTAGGTATGGTGTGTTAGCCACAAGTTTACTATCGTTAATCAACTAAAAACTATATTTTTTTAACAGAAAACGAAGGATTATTTACATTTCTCCAAGATATCTCCTTCTGGCAACGAAAATTCGCACTAAAACCATTAAAACTCACTCGCGAAACTCGACCGTGGTTAACGCGCCAGTGGCAGTTTTAGACTACCGATCAAATTCAAAATTTTCCTCCAATGGCCATTGAAATTGTCGCTTGTTAGCTGTCTCGCTTCATTGGCTATACGTTCCAATGGATTGAAACGAGATCAATACACGAATGGCGGTTTTATTTCGAAGAAAGTAAGCACAGCCAATGCGCCCCTCCGAGGGGGGCTCCACCAACCTGCAGGAAAAAATATGAAGCCCACAGAGGGATGACCACAGCTGAAGGGATATTATTATAAGTAGTTAACTAAAGGAACGCGGGAAGAACCGCGCGATCTCGCCAACTATTGCCTAAACCTTCCAGGTTTCAAATAGTGGCTTTATGTGCAACACAATAAGTATTGTAAAAAAAAAATTGTTTTAAATAAAAAAAAAAAAAAAACGTTTTTTTAATGTTCTATTTCCATAGTAGTTATAATCTCTTGGCACATCAAATTTGCCAGTGGACACCGACCTAGTGCTATGAAGATGAGTAGTTCTTATTGACATATGGCCACAATTCGTCTCCATCGCCAGACCAGCTTGATAATACCGCTTGATGGTGAGTGATATGTGCTTCATATTGCATTGTCAATGTACTTACATAAACATGTCAAAATTCAGCACAATTCAATACCAACAAAGCAATTAAAAAATAATATGCTAATTGTAATCCCGTCCAAACTTAAAAATCTTGTAAAAATTTCCCTTTCTTACCAGTTAGATCATTTTCTTTGTACATTTCCGCTCTCCGACGCGACGATGGTTTAATAAGTTTTGTTTCCAGTACTTTCCACAGTTCCGCGTCGCCAACTAACCAGCAAATGAAAAACAAATGACTTTTGTTGTCCCTAGTTTCTTGTGTGGACTTTTTATTAAAAATTCTAGGGAAACAGGAGAATGTTCATTCGGACTGTTTTGTTTCGAGGATCCTTTGTGCGTGTCCAGGACAAACGAGGCGGCATCTTGGCGGAATACTAAAGCAAAAGCGAGAAAGTGTGGATATTTTCACGCGGTAAAAACACAAAACCTTTGTCGAGACGTTGGTTTCTCTGTCTTGCGTACATACATAAACCCACGCCTGTATTCCCAAAAGGGGTAGACCGAGCACAATATAGCACATAAAATATATTTTTCTGTGAAACTTCTAGAAATTTTAGGTTTGGGTGAAAAAAAATGATATTGTAGTGATAGGTTGCTAGTCCATAACACACTTATGACATCAACGGGAAGAACTTAGGTGACAAACTTAATCCGATAACACCACACTTTGATTTGTGATTAGTGCGAGTATATTATATGTACATATAATTCAGGGTGTGGCCTGGAATCGGAGCAAAAAATTAAACGGTAGATTATTGAGCTTGTGAGCTATTATTTCCTGGTATTAATAAAAAAGAAAAAATATATATTTTTGTTTTTTTTTTTGAAGTAAGTTTACGTATATTTATAAACTGTTCTGGGGTGACAGAAGTAGTTATTTTGTTTTAAAAACAAAAAAAAAAACAAAATAAAATAAAAATCACAAAAATATCTTTCAAAAACAAAAATGCAAAAAATGTTATGACTCATTACATGATGTTACCTCAAAATCTGCATTGACTGCTGTACTATGATCTCGTGGTGCCAAGATACATTACTTGGAGGTCATAACTTTAGATCAACATTACTCCAAATTAAAAAAAATATTGAAATAATTGGACACAAGGGGTTATTGCAGATGCTCTAAGGAAGCGTCCTTTTAAATATTTGCTCCTGTTACAGACCACATACTGTATATTAGAAGCGTTTTCTTTATTGCGAGTAGCATTTGTATGGACTACTCACCAATCAAAGTGTAAACGTGCGCTTACGAAGGAAATCAATGCATGAGAGCTTCAAAACAAGATTTTTAATCAGCCTCCAGTGAATCAGGGATTCAAAACGACGTGCAATTCAAAACCGACCTCGACTCACCTCACCACTCACCTCTTATATCCCGTCCCCTTAGATTCCTAAAAACTACGTGATTATCAGAATTCTGGCTTACAGCTCAAACACAGACGCTGTTTGACCATAGAATGCCGTCACGTCAAGTACCTATATCTCTACAACTTCCAGAGCGTTCCTGATTTAAAACAAATCCCGTACGTATTGTAGTAGGTAAGTCAGATAACGTTTTGTAGTAGGTACGTCAGATAACGTCTTGTAGTAGGTACGTCAGATAACGTCTTGTACCAAAGTGTTATTTTTATGTCTGACTTAGGGCGAGGTGCACCAACTTACGATTACAGACCGATCAACGTTAAATGTGGGCTATATTATCAGCGTATATGACATGACTAAACTTAAGACTACAAAGTGGTTTACTAATTAATTATTTATTTAAATTAATTATTTTAAATTTTCACGATTCTCATACATTATTTATACTAAACGGGACTTAATCGCGTATTAACTTATTTGTTTACCTCACTGAGGTCTTCCGACGACGACGAGTGAGGTAAATAAATAAGTTAATTATACGCGATTAAGTCCCGTTTAGTATAAATAATTTAAATTAATTGTCACGAAATAGCCGCGAAAAGGCGCCGACTCAGTATGTGCTGTGACATTGCTGCCGCAGCGCTGGTATCCTGCCGGAACCAGGCAGTGTGCGCACGGGCGTTTCTGCGTGAGCGTCACATTCCCGCGCTATATTGTGATGGGCGTGACTCTAGATCCTTTATAAAGATAATAATAATATACTTTATTGCAAGAGAAAAAACTACAGACAAAACATACAACATTAATACTAGGCAACTAGGTACTGGCACCACAAGATAAAGACACACACCACAGACACAAGAATTGACAAGCTCTCCATACATTGAGATTTTGACGACCACCAAACAGGTTTGGTGCACCATACCGTCCTTAATGGTAACCCACCCTTAGCCTGGTTCTCCTGAGATGAGGTGTAGGATCGTGAACAGCATAGCCCTAGACGTAGCCCATTGATCACGGCGGCGGAGTGCCAACGAAAGCGAGCGTACAACCAGACACTACGAACCGGGTTGGGTGTCAAAGTTAGCGGATGTGTTGCTTATGAAATAATTCGTTCATTTCTAGATTTTTTTTACGCTTTACGTAGAGATTCATGATCCATCAGTTTTTCTTCACCTTACCAGTTATTCATTTATTAGGTTAAATATGAAAAAAAAAGTGCGATGATGCGTTTTCATATATTTGACACATGCCTTGACATTTGATATTCACCCTATGGTATGTGCTAATAAAATGTGTCAATAATGTGCTAATAATATTTAAGGAGTTAGGTAGGAGTCACAGTATTGTTGTAGCGTCTGTCATCTCGTAGATAACCGTTAAACTTTTATTTATTTATTTATTTATTAAGAGAACAACAGAGTTAAATGTATAGAATATTTAAGATTAATAAATCACATAACAAACATGCATTTAGCTCCTCAACAGTCCTCACTGAGATGTATGGTTTAGTTTACTTATTCTACTTAGATATTAAGCATGTTACATACTTAACTGATTCTATGACTGTGCTACTATCCTTATCTCCTTACTTGTTTAACAAAATATTGCCAAGATAACAGCTTTAATGTACCATCCATACTTTTATATGAGTAAAGTGATGACTTGGCTTTTTCGCAAAATAAGTACCATCATTCAGCTAGAGTGATATGACTTCACGTCTACCCCTGGCCAGCAAGTGGAATAGCGTAGCAGGCGATAATTGCCACTTTATGGCGAGGTGTGATGTAAATTGATTTTACCGGTCGCAACTTACAATTATCTACCGACGTTGTGCGACAAGCCGCCTTATTAAAATTATACGGCTGGGACATTTCTATACTTACAAGTTTTGCCCCCTTCTGGTCTTAAATTGTAGAAATTTTAGTCTTCTAAAAAAAGTATATTTTTTGTTATTTAACTTATATTGACAATACCAAAAAAGTGGGAAAATTTCGCGGTTTTTCGAGTGCTGCAAAGTCACGAGTAGCACAGGTCTTTCGAAGCTGCCAACATGGATTTACGGTACTGGAAGTGGTATTAACAACATATAAATAAATCAGAACTAGCCGTTTAGCCGTTTTTAATGTTCGATATAGACATGATGGTTTTATGATAATTTAATGTAAGTAAGTGTTTTATTTGTAGTTTTGAATATGGTTATTTTATGTAAATTCTTATAATTTTGAACAAAGCAACTTTATCCTTTATCTTTAACCTACTGTAATTTATGTCATGAAATAAATTTATCTAAATCAAACCGGGCAATTGCGTCGATAGGGTAAATGCGTCTCTTGATGATATCTCAGAAACTGAACAATTTAGAACTATTACAATCATCTCAATTGAAAGTTTGAGAACCAGACTTTGAATATCGCGGGCTGTAGATAATAGTTCTAAAATGTTGCGTTTCGAAGATATCTTCAAGAGACGCATTTACCCCAATGACGCATTAATTCTGGTAGACCTTAATCTAATCTCTTCGTCTTAGTGGTGCACCCTTGACTCCCTCGTGGTCATGTCATGGTCGATTTTAGCAAAAGACCTTTTTATGACTCTTGTGGGATAATAGTGCAGGGATTCCCGTTGCCTTTTGCACCAGCACTTTTAGGGTTTATTTGGTCCCCAAGGTTTCTGAAAACCCCGTCGGGTGTGCATGGTTATACCGCCATTGCTCTTATTAATTAATATAATCTAGTCATAGGCTAGACGCTGTAGGTGGGGCAGGATCCTAGCTGTTCCTGGTATAGGTAGAGCTAGGTTGATAACGAGCGGTTTTGCCTGTAGTTGGCACTAGACTATAGTTTTTGTCTTTGCGCTCCTTTGCGTTCGGTATTACCTAAGTGTTACGTTTTTTTATACATTTCTGTAGAACTCGCAAGGATGTATTTATTTCAAGATTTCTTTCTGAAAATTGTACCTACAAAAAAGTTCCATATAATTATTGAACCTGGTCACAAAAATTCACGAGATTCGGTTGAGAAATGCGACGAGTAGAAGACAACATCCGGACAGCCGGACAACCGGACATACGTTTTTTTCTGGCCTATCGGAGAACTAAATTATAAAAGTATGTTTTTATGCCTATCTGAAGTGGCATTGTGGTTGGCAATACAGACAGTAGCCAAACATTCGTAACATTTCTAACGCGACTTAGTCAAAGAAAATAATTCCAGTGTCGGTATCCAGCACGATCCAAAAAACGACGAAATTAAAAAAAGCTCCGACAAAAGGATACTCGCCTCGCAGTCGCGAAGGGTGGCCTTACCCAATTTGTGTCAAGTTTTACATTGTACAAACGGCACTCACCACACCACGAAGGCCCTTAGATATTCTCTCTCCTCTCAATCAGTGGTCAGTAATTGTGTTGTCGATGCCAAGTCGACGTCAAAAATATAAAATAAATCTAGCTTCCGCCCGAGACTTCGTCTGCCTGGACCCGGGATAAAGCTATCCTATATTCTAATCCTATAAACTATCTTCGTGCTAAATTTCATTGAAATCGGTGAAGCCGTTTAAGCGTGATTGAGTAACTTTCGCATTTATAACATTACTAGCTGCCCGGCCCGGCTTCGCACGGATTACCCGTTTTCCCGTAGGAATAAAGCATTTTCCCGCGGTAAAAAGTAGCCTATGTTCATCAGGGAGAATGTCGGCTTTTAATGGTAAAATAATTATTCAAATCGATCCAGTAGCTTCGGAGCCTATTCAATACAAACAAACAAAAATCGAATCTTTCCTCTTTATAATATTATTAGTGTAGAGTATTATAGCAGGATAAATACATATTTTACACGACGATAAACATACTTATAAAGATAAATAAATAGTAAAATACATAGAACACCCATAACTATCAAAACAAATATCATTATATTGTTATCAATTCTTGTAGGTACCTACTTACCTAAGGATTTTTGTTTTGTTAGTCTGTTTCTTGCACGTCGAAGTCCCTGTTTGGCCCTAAAGTCGCCGTCAATGGAATTTGCTAACTATGTAAACAAACCGCCATAGTGAAAGACAATTTCAATATTGAAGTTTGTTTACATAGTTAGCAAATTCTATTGACGGACACTTTACGGTTGACTGCTAGAGGATGCTATTAAGCCCGCCTTTTGTATATACTTACTTGCTTTGTGCTATAAAGTTTAAATAAATAAATAAACAAATATTAAATATTTATCAAAATGTCAGGACTCAAACCCGAGACCTCCGGCTTCGTAGGCTACAGGGCTCTCCACATATGAATACATTTTTTGCCTAGTTACGTTAAAATGAGGTATAAAAGCGTAAATCGACTATACATGAAACGAAGTCCCAAGGCACGTGCGGGTGAACGTGATTCACGTGATTATGGGATTCTCCTGAACCCGGCCTGAGATTATTTCTGCGGGATCATTACATTCATTACGTTACAGACGAACCACCGCGATTTCTTAATGAAGTAATTTATTTTCATATAATAGCGTACAATAAGATGGTCAACAAGATACAATTTAGCTCAAAAATATTTTGCCTTACAGGCAACAGGCAACTTGACGGGTCTTGAGATGTTTGAGTTGACCGAATTGCACTCAAAGAGCAACTCTACCGTGCAATATAGAAGATTTCAATTCCATTGACAGTTTTATAAAAACCGGCCAAGTGCGTGTCGGGCCACGCTCAGGTCAGGCTTCAGGGTTCCGTAGTTGCCTGTCTTGTTTGTTACATCGACGTGCGGTGCGGTTGCGTCGGTCGATTTTGTACGAAAATTGGGTTTTTCCGAGTACAAATTAAGTTGGTCGACTATTACTCGGTAACTGTTTATGCCTACTTGTCTGCGATAGTTTTCCTTTTAAATGTAGGTATTATATGTACTACTACCACGAATTTTATCACATCCCCAGTAGTAGCCATTTAACCGGCAGGAACGACGACGACGACGACACATGACTCGAACAAAAATTAGGGCTTTAGAGGCCAATATCTCGCAAATGAATCACTGATTTGAAATCTCATAATAATTTTTGAACAAGCTTTCCAACGATACCCCACAACATGGGTTTAACGAGAAAAATAAATACATCCCTGCTTTAAGTATAGGGAAGGCACCCTAAAAAAAAAATGTTTTTCAAGATTTATTGTAAGTTACTGTTTTGTCGGCGAGATCACCACCACCATCATCACCACCATCATCACCACCATCACCATCACCATCATCATCATCATCATCATCATCATCATCATCATCATCATCATCATCATCATCACCACCATCACCATCATTATCATATCAGCCTCCCCCAAAGAGTGCCAACGTGACCGGTCCTGCGCCACCCGCATCCAGCGGACTCCCGTAACCTTTACCAGTCCACCTTGTGGGGACCTACCCACGCCGCGCCTTCCGGTACGTGCCACGTGGTCACCACTCGACAACCTTTCCGCCCTAACGGCCATCGGCTCTACGTGCTATGTGCCCCGCCCACTGCCACTTAAGTTAAGCGATTCGGAGGGCCATATCGGTTACCTTGGTTCTGCTGCGGATAGCCACATTTCTGATGCGATCACGCAGAGAAACTCCCAACATGGCCCTTTCCATTGCCCTTTGGGTGACTTTGAGCCTTCTTATGAGGCCCGTAGTAAGCGACCACGTTTCAGTGCCATATGTCATCACTGGCAACACACACTGGTCAAAGACTCTCGTCTTGAGACACTGCGGAATATTGGATGAAAAGATGTGCCGTAGCTTCCCGAACGCTGCCCAGCCGAGTCGGATTCGACGATTGACCTCTTTCTCGAAGTTGGACCTACCTAACTGAATAGTCTGTCCTAGGTATACATAATCGTCTACAACTTCGAGCGTAAAGTGTCCAATTGTAATGGGAGATGGTACTACATGGGCATTTGACATGATCTTCGTCTTATCCATGTCCATTCTTAGACCAACTCGCTCGGAAGCTTTACTGAGGTCATCGAGCATCGTACTTAAGTCTTCCATGGTCTCAGCCAAGACCAACCGTCCGTCAACCGTATATCGTCAGCAAACCGAAGGTCAGAGTCATGGATGTTTTCTATGTATTTAAGTATTTATTTATCTTTATAAGTATGCTTGTCGTCGTCTAGAACCCATAGTACAAGCTATGCTTAGTTTGGGACTAGGTCGATTTGTGTAAGATTGTCCCCTAATATTTATTTATTTTATTTACATAGTAATAGGTACTTGTTTCTGCTGGTCGGTCACGTAACGCATTGTACGTGCGTCAGGTAGATCTAAATGCATTTTTTTGTACGGGAAAATTACAGTTGAATTGTCCTAACGCTCGTTCGAAAAGTTACGTGTTTAACCCTCAGTTCCTTAAAGCGTATGTACGTTGGCGCCGTGTGAGATATCCGGTTTTGAGGGCCTCAAGCCCCAGATGCCGAGGAGATAACCTACCAAAAATCCAAAATTAATTTATAATCATCGTTTGACATTTTTATTGTCAAAAAATATTGAAATAAGAATTTTGACAGCTCTGGTGATTAATCACCACCAAGATACATTAATCTAAAATCCGTTTAATAAAACCTAAGCACTATGTGGCGATTGCAAGCGAGCGGGATGCCATGATTAGAATTTTCTAAATTCAAATCATGCCAATGGTTACAAAGGTCGTTGTAACCATTGGCATGATTTTTTTTGATCATGATTTTCAAAAGTTGAGCGGACCTTGCTCCGGTCCGCTCAACTCCGCGTTGAGATCGCGCGCTTACGCTTTAAAATGTTGTTGTTTCACCTAGAGGGAGACAGGGCGCTAGCAGTAAAGCGAGAGCGCGCGGGGAGGCGGAGCTATACATGTCGCAGTTAAAATATCGCAGTAAAATATCTTCATACAACGGCGAAATTATTGCGGTAAATAAAATATAACAGTAGAACATCTCCATAGCGAGATAACAATACAGTTTATACAGTGCGTAAGTGCGGCTAGGCAAATTTTAACTGATTATTTAACCTACTAAAAACGTAAATGTAGAGTACAGGCTACAAGTTTTGATGTGCCAACCAAAGTAGTAGTAACTAGTAACATAAGTATAACATACAATATACCAGGTTTTGTCATTTTAACAACCTAGTGCCATAATTGCATAGCAGATTTTCAGATACCACTACCACTATTTTTGTTATAAATGAAATAAATGAATATTTATTCTGCAAGTAGGCCGCCAAGGGCACTTTTATAAGTCAAGCCCTACCAGCGCTTCTGCAGAGACCACTGTGAAGAAGAAACGCCGCAAGAAACTTAACAGTCAGTCTTTTTCCCAAAACAAGCTTATTACAGTGATAGTACTTAAACTATTTTTAAATAAGTAACTCTAAAATCCGTATTATAGATGATCAAAAATATTAGACACGTATTTTTTCTTTTGGTCACTAAACAAAAAATGTCGAAGTTATAAGTGCGCGTAACGTCACGGTTCATACGTTTGTGAAGTCACGCGGATTATCTACGCGCCATAACTTTGTCATTTTTACAGACTTCAAAAAAGCAGGAGGTTCTATGTTCGGTTGTGTGTATTTTTAAAATAGGTGTCCAATATCTTATGATCAATAAAAATACGCACTAATTAGAATCCAGATCTTTTTTCCTAGGAACCTACCCTATAAATATTTATTCACATTGAAGATTTGGTGTATTGAAGGAAATAAAAAAAGATCATACATTATTGTTTTTATTTTTGGTAAAAAGTACCTACTTACAACAATGATCCTAGTTGGTCCATAAATAAATGAAATTTGAATTTATAGCCTTATTATAACTTACCTATTAGGATTTATATTTTCTTTTTGACGACGAGCCGGTCCTCTTTTCTTCCTTCGAGCCGATAGCCATAATTTTGTCTTTGAACACCTTTTCGCTTCTAGAAAAAATAATAACTATAGGTAATTATAAACGTCTATACGCTCCCGTGATCGCTTACCATCAGGTGGACCGTATGCTTGTTTGCCCCCTTATAGTTTTAGTTGAAAAATATATGTACCTATGTACCTTGTACATCTTATATCTACAAATTGGACAAGCGCCAACCTGAGCACATAATATAGTAAGAACCTAGTACATACATAAATAATAAATACCTACAACCAAGGTTCAAGTAGCATCGAGAAACAACTGCTATTGTCGCGTCGTCATTTTTTTATTTAGATACCTACCTAGTATTGTTATTGTCAGGTCACTCGATCAAAAAAGTGGAAGGGTAGGTAAGTGCCAATTTCTATATATAATTATGATATACAACGTGTTAATAAAATAACGCAAAACCTGAAAACAGTTTGTTCAGAATCGAGCATTTCGCAATTCAACAACAAAACAACTTTACTTTTTGTAAAAATGTTCCATAGACTGCGGTTTTTATTTTTTTTATATTGCCACATTAATCCTCTACCTAACTAAGTCAACGGAAAAGAGCTCTTCGCACTTTCCACATAGATATCATTTAAAAACCGTTTGAACTCCACCTCGCAACAAGTGTTGAGAGAGCACTTTGCGATTTGGCGATTCGCAACCGTAGTTGCGCTGGGCACTTGAGTGGTTATCTTACATACCTACTTAGGTAAACTAATTAAAATTTCTAAGCAATAATGTGTGATAGGTAGTTTTCGTATAAAGTTCGTTCGTTCATCCTCGTCTTATTTAAATTTATAGCGTATTTTTTTTTTTAACTAAGTAAGTATTTTGTTTTGGCTATATAAAAGAATCAAACTATATATCACCAAAGCCATATCCAGAATGATTTGACGTACCCAAGTGATATTTACGTAGGTACCTACACCTATTTAATACCGAATGAGTACCTACTGTGAGATTAAATTTTTGTTTACCTACCAAATAAATTAAATAACACGTCAACTAAGGATTAATGACTAGGTACTCATATACATTAATATAATATGTACATATTACATGTATATAATTTATTTGTATACTTGGAACTTGACTAAAATGCATATAAGTAGGTACTTACCCGGTTTATCCATTTTTGTAACATAAAAATGCAAAGTCCATAAGAAAGCCACAGATCGTCGATCAGTATGATCAGTATGATCACACACACCACCAGTATCACCAAGAAAAATCAAATCCGTTTTATCAGTCCAAGTCGTGAATTGACCGCGATTATCGTAGGAAGATAACTCACCAAAACAATACGTCGCTCCCGCGCACAGCAAATGGGTCACTATTGTCACTAAACTAAGCGCACGGCAAGGAGTAGCTATGATAAGGGCAGTGCGTACCGCCGCCCCCCCCCCCGGACCGTTCCCCGCGCTAGAGTAATTCGCTGCAGTTTCGCATCAAATTTTTGTAATTTATTTTAAGGTTTTCGTAGTTACGCTCTCATTTTAAAACTACAAGATCAATTTTGATAAATCTTTTTTCTTTTCAAACTGCATAGTTTAATCGACACCGGAAATAGGTTTTGACTTCAATCTAAACTATATTTTGGTCGTAGTAGGCCGCCGAACTGAACAACTTTCTGGGGTCTAAAAATGCAAAACTTGTACTCGCTCTATTTTCTTTCTATTAACATTTTAAGAGTCATAAACTAGTTTTAGCCCTAGATATATCTTACCTCATTATATTTAGAGAATTTCATGATAATGTGACATGTTATATTAAAGTAAGGACGTAACTACGTTTGTATGAAGAATCGAGCTTGCTGCGGACTCTTAAATTACATTATAGTGCACCTACTTACGTATAAAACCTTCCTGGCCTGGGTTTCTAGCTGGCAAATGTCGATTTTGTTAGATATATGTAGGACCTTCTATACGTATTTTTATTCTGTGGCGAAAGTCGTGAAACATTGGATTTCCAATATATCAGTGCAATGACGTGAGTGGCGTTTCATTTCCCCGAAGCATTCCCGATTGTGATTATACTTGACAATTCGGGTACACAAGAGGCGTGGTACGGTACGATTGAGCGTCCCTAGGGTATGTGATGATAGTTATAATTAATGCCATAATACTGGGATAATGTCCTTTGGAGGAGGACAATGTGAAGGCGTAATTACTACACGCCACATACTATCGCTGGAAAACTTGCGCGTGTGTATGCGCCTTACGTGCCCGGGTATAAGGCACGCTGTGTGTAGTATTTGTCTCGTAGTTTATTTTCTTTTTTGAATCTATTGTAGACGACGATAGAGTTCATTATACAATGAACGTTTAATGGGGCGGTTATCTTTTTTTCAAAATATATATCACGCGCCAGTTCATAATATAATGATTATATAACTATAACCGCTCTTATGTTCTAAGTTAAGCTGAGGTCTAAGCGCGGCGGACGGCAAGAGCGGTACGAAGTTATAAGATAAAGCGAGATAGAGATAGAATTTTGCAAGGCACCGTCGTGCTTCCGGCACTTATCCACACGGGCCGAAATCACGTCGTTTCGTAAGTGTGGCATAGTGAGGCAAGACAACCGCTCCAAAAGCAGTATAGAACAGTTTTGAACGCGCGTCAGGTAGATTTCAACTATCATTTTTCCATATAACGAATTACGTTTAGTACCTAACGTATACGTACAATGCGTTACGTGATCGACCTGCAGATAACAAAGTTAGGTACATTCTGTATGCGGATTGTACACCCGCATGCGAAGTTGTAGTGTAATTCAAATACAAGTAGTTTGTAGTGAATTCGGCTTTGACAAGCTGAAGTTGTTCGCGACCCCACTCACCAATAGAGAGAAAAAACATCAACAACCACCAAATAAATAATAAATTATTCAACCTTTGAGCTCGCTGGTTCTTTTACCATGAAGTAGGTAAGTACTCGTACTTAGGTACTCTTTTATTGATTTCATATTAAAATAATGATTGAAGTCTTTTAGATTTATTCTCGCGCAGAAAATTTCCACTTGATTTGATAATTAATTGAACCGATCGATGTATTTACCGTAGGTTTTTCTATGATGAAATCATGCTATTTTAAGGCTTAGGTAATTAAAAGCTGACGGATTCATGACATGTATTAAAATGCCGGCTTTATGTTTCAGTTGTAAACAAAGTGCTAATTATTGACACCAACAACAGCTGCAATAACATGCTAATGTCTTATTGTAGGTATGTTACTCGTAAATCAGACTTGAAGGATTTTCGAGGGTTTCTGGCAAATATCATAGCATAAGATAATAATAGGTGTTAGTTTGTCTATTATTTTGTCCCTGATCTCCACTGAAAGGTTAAGGAAGAGATCCCTTAATATAAGTTCGCCTTAGTACCGATTTAACCTATTTTGTCTGTATGTTTACCTGTGTCTTGTGTACAATAAAGTATTTACATACATACATATGTATAATACAGACTTAAAATATTTTTAGTTCAAGCTTTTATTAAGACCTGTGCTTTTTGCACATCCATCAAATACTCGTTGAGAGATGACCCTCAGTACGACGTGCTTATTTTATACATACATAATTATATAGATTCACGCCTTTCTTCCCAAAAGGAGTAGGCAACCACATGAAACTTATGTTCCAGTGCCACTTTTAACAAAAATGTGGGTTTATTTTAATCGTATGGCATACATTATTTTGACCTTTTAAAGTTTGTCACTCTTTAGTACCACCCAGGGGACACGTGCAGGGTTGTGGTAGGAGTGGGCAACTCGACTCGATGTGGGTATAAAAGCTCGACATAATGTGATATCGCAGTGATAGGTTGCTAGCCCACCGCCTACAACACACGTCAACCCTGCTTGCTTAGTCGACTTTTGCGACACCCACGGGAAGAAAGGGGGGTGATGAAATAACGGTACCATCAATGTATTGCAAACACGGCCTCATTATTTGACATCCACGACAATGACAAGTATGATAATTAAACTAATCGATGATGTACGGTCGAGGAAATTGAATGTTTGGCACATGTCAACTCTATTAGAATGACGTTAAGGTCCAAAAGTGCTAAACATTCAATTTCCTCGACTGTACATTGAACATTTAATTTAATTTGTATGAAATAATTAAAATGTAAATAGAACATAATGTTGAAAAGTTGTAGGACAAAAGCAGGTGGGTCAGTAAATTTTCTTGTTGTTATTCTAATGGAATGCGTTGATCAATATAACAAAAACACTTGTTTAGTGGGTTTAAACCCCATAAAATCAATGGCTAAGAGAGCGAACCCAGGAGACGTAACCATTAACCATGCAGGCAACGAGCATCAAAAAATTGTTGATTGTCCCAGTCCCGTTTTAGGAGCATAATCGATATTTGCGTTAAATCCAAATGCTCAGAGGCACCTACTATATTTAATGACGTACATACGTACACTGAACGGTGCAAGTTAAACCAAAGCTTGGAAAAAGAACGAATAAACCACCTCTGTTTAAAGTTAAATGGAATTGCTCTCTTTAATTCCGGTCACGATCCCTCACCTGAAAAGTAATTTTGTTTGTTCGCTTCGGAGCGATCACAACCTGATCCCATGAGCTATCCGAAGTGCGTTTCAGCATTGGTTGATTATAAACGCTGCATGTAATCCGACATAAACCGTTTACTCGTCGGGCCCGGAAATCGAGCGCCATATTGAACTGCTTACTTCAACGAACTCCCATCTTGCTTGGACGATTTGAAAAACAACTTTACAGTGTTTGAATTAAAGTTCACATTCCAAAGCATTGTGTAGATAGGAGGTTAAGAAAGCAACCAATGGATATTGGACGAGGAAATAGCGCCGACGTCTGCGATTCGATTTGTGGATCTCCGTTGCGTTAGAAATTGTTCTTATTTCAATTTGTGTGACATTTGTTTTTAATTTAATAATGGAAGCGGCTTTGCTTAGTGGAGCGTGTTTTGTTTTAGAGATATTCAAAGTAAACTAAGTGTACCTATGTATTTTGACACTCTAATAGAACAAAAAACCATTGAAAAAAAAAGCGGCCAAGTGCGGTTCGGACCACGCACAACGAGGGTTCCGTGCCTATTAAAAAGGTCGTATTGTTACTGAAATCTTATGGCACTTACGTCCTTTTCTTTAAGGAAGGCAGTTTTTTAGAAATATCTCAAACACCTTTGAACCGATCTTGTTCAAAACAATTTTCGCTGAGAGAATTTTTAAAATACACGGTTCAAAAATTAGAGGGGGGGGCACAATTTTAGTGACTTTCGAGGAGATTATATCCGACTCTATTCACTTAATCAAAAAAATTGGTGAAAATCCTTATATTTATTTTGAAAGGCCTATCGATTGATGTGCCACACGTGGGCTTGCAATAAAAAATTTTTTTTTGACTTTCAGTATGGAGTGCACCCCTAAAACAATTTTTTTTTAGTAATTTAGTTACAAAACTATGTAGCGGTTAACAAAATACACCTATCCTGAAAATTTTATTCAAATACACCTTATAGTTTTCGAGTAAAATGCCTGTGACATACGGACGGACAGACAGACAGACAGACAGACATGACGAATCTATAAGGGTTCCGTTTTTTGCCATTTGGCTACGGAACCCTAAAAAGGTTCGCGAGTTCTACAGCACAGAGGTATACTTACTATAGTATCCGCAAAACCAAGTGGCGAGTCAGGCAATAAAAGTCAGTACTATTGTTGCACGGCCCTCTCCATTAAGGCAGTGCAGGTGCGAAAGAGATAGCATGATCCAATGATTTATGACCTGACTCGCCACTTGGTTTTGCGGATACTATAGGTATAATTGGACGAGCGAGCGAGGCGAACGAAGTTCTCGGTTTCAGCTCGGGTCAAAATTCTTTCGTAATATCCGGATGTCTCGCTGTTCCGTTGTCCGGCTACCCGGCTATTCTCCTCTACAGGACGATTTTTTTTTTCCCGTTTCTCGTGAAATTTTTTGAGCTGGTTCAATAATACAAGGTGTTACAAAAAATACCCCTAAAGCCGAAAGGGGGTTAAACGGTACCTTGTAAAGAGTCTGTTGGCAATATTAAATTTCAAAACCGTAGTCCACAAAAAAAAGAATTGGGATAAAACATAAAATAATCATCATAGAAACGCAACCTTGGAAACGTAAAACTAAAGAGTAGACTACCCAGAAAGTTATTCACATTTTTACCTAATTTCATCTGAGAGGTAAATGACAGCATCCATAACCGAGTTAGAGTACATGCTCATTTTACTCAATTTATAACGAATCCGCAACAAGAACACGAAATCGTATTTTAGTTAGGAAATGTAAAATGTACAGTCAAGTGCAAAAATATGTACCAAAACCTTAATCCGCTGACATAAGAGTTATGGGACATATTTATGATTATTTGTTTCTGAGTCATGGAAGTTTTCTATGTATTTAAGTATTTATATCTATTATATATATCGTCGTCTAGTACCCATAACACAAGCCTTAATGAGCTTACTATGGGACTAGGTCGATTTGTGGAAGATTGTCCCCTAATATATAATTTATTTATTTATTTATATTTATGAGTAAGTTGTATGCACCCATATTTTTACACTTGACTGTACGTTGCATAATGTTTGTTCATGAAGATTTATTGAAATGTCTTGTAATTGACACGATATTTTTTCTGCTCTTTGTTTTTAAGTACTTTAAGCAAACTTACCGTTTATTGAGATTGCAAACCTGTTTAGAGTAAAATGGTTTAATTATTTTAAACTAGGTACAAATGATACACAGTTACTCTTCTGTTAAAATAATCTATGAACATTCAGTTTGATTGACGTGACGGGTTATTAGAGTTGGCACTTTTTTCGGGTAAATAAATATTTTCATTGTCATGGGGAATTATGTAACACGCTGTATATAATCTTATGTCGATTGTTTAAAAAAATCTGACTAGCGAGTTCTCCAGCTCACAGAGCCACCAGCTATAGTTTAAGAGAAACTTAACTCATTTTTAAACAAGATGAAAATAATGATTGTTTAATTCGAACCCAACAATTTATACAACTTATTCCACGCTTTTTAACCGCTGAGCACGCCAATTGTTTTTCAATTTCAAAAGTTATCCTATTCAAATATGATATCCATTTTCTAAGTGAACGAACACTTTTGTACTTGTATGTGGCACGGTTATGTTGATTTCCAATAATTTCGCGACATTGCCGTGTATTTATAGGAACTCAATTGCAAAGGAGACTGGGCACTTCTGGACCAAAGGTTGAAAAATAAAACTAGCGGCCACTTCGGAATCTAATTTTAAATGAAAACTATGAATATGTGCTTCATTTATTCTTATGAGCATAACTGTCACATGTGAATATTTAAGAAAGATTGCGATTGAGATCGCTAAGATGACAAAAAAAAACTATAATTATTGTACAGTCGACAACACAGCTAACTGACCATCGGAAATCTAATCTGACCTTAAGTGCATTGTAATAAGGTTCTAGGTTTTCACGGTATGGTCAGTTAGCTGTGTTGTCGACTGTACCGGCTCACAAAATTTCACGAGAATCTGTTGAGAAATGCGGCCTGTAGATGAGAACAGCGGGACGGCGGACACCGGGCTAACGATCTTCGGCCCAAGCTGAGACATAAACTTCGTTCGCTTCGCTCGCTCGTTCGATAAACTAGCTTTTGCCCGCAACTTCGTCCGCGTGGAATTGTTTCTCGTACCTCCAGACAAACTTCCGCCCTCCATTTCACCCCCTTAATGGATGACTTCCGGGATAAAACGTATTGTATTTCCTTTACCGAGATTATACCTACACTTATATCCATACCCAATTTCATCTTAATCGGAGGCTTTGTTCAGAGAGACAGAGTTACTTTCGCATTTATAATACCAGCATTCAACCACGGTTCAACGAATTGACCAGAAATGTCAGTAGCCAGCTCATCTCAAAAACATTAAACCAGTACCTAATACACTGAATTAAAGAAGATGTAAGTTTTTAGTACATTTTGTTTTAAACTATAAAATGAAATAGGGCCTAAGCTTGTTTTGAAATAAGGCATTTCTCTTAACTGATAAGGTAAGATAAGTTACTTGTTGTTTATCTACAAAACAGCAACCACACTGTTTCTACTTTGCACGTAGGTTGACTGCCCGTAGCATTAAGCGTGCTTTTTGCACAAGTTCTTCTTTTGTTCAATAAAGATGAATGAAAGAGTGCAAATTAACATGGCTCTAAAGGAAACAACTGAATACACCCTGAAGTACCTACCTAATTGGAATCCAATAACAACGCAGCGTATAATACAATGCGACCATCCGCCATCATGGACTCATAAACTATTGAAGCCCACGTCTCCGCCCGATATCGTATCCCAAACACGTCCGCGCCATTGTTAACTATTTACTCAGTTTCGAACAGGCGATAATTTGCATTATTACAATGGCGGATTGGCGGACCCTTGTTTGCATGGTTGAGATTATTTAATGTACTTTTTATACAGCTGACATTGAAATTTGAATCTTCTACCTTGTTTGAAGAGTTGCTTTTTGAATGGACTACTTTGATGCAGTTCGGCCAACTCAAATAATCTTAGCCAAAACTGTATAGGTAAATATCTTTGATCGACTGTACAGCCTGGGCCTCAATTGTCTTCATCACTTTTGCACCCCAAATGGATATCAAAACATTTCGCATATTGTGACGACTTTAATGTAGTTGGTAGTTAGAGGTCTGTTCGAATGCCTCTTTCGCTTCCTAGCTATAGGTATATTCATATGGTGGTGGGATCTGTTTTGTTGATGTTCCTTCTCCACTTCGCTCTGTCTTCGACTTCGGCTCCGGATGCCTTGCACTCTACATATCTTTGCACTACATTTTCCTATCTTGCTCTGGGTCTGATAAGGGATGAAAAGTTGTAGTGCTACGTTATCAAAGTAGTTTGATGGCCTCCTATTTACATGGCCATACCAGCCGGTTGGTTTGAATCGAATCCCGACAAGGGGAAATATCTGTGTATTTCATCCTAAGTTTTGGATGTTTCCTATGTAGTTAAATGTATTTGTATATTCAACTATGAATATCGTCGCCAAGTACCCAAGATATACATCTATATTTATTGACCTTACTGTAGGACTATCGATTTGTGTAAATGTTCCCAATTTTTTTTATTTTTCTGACATCAGGCCCCGTATCATGGTCGGCCTTATCACGCGATAAGTGACAAGATAGATCGTCAGTCTCGTTCTATCGAACGGTGTCAGCCAGTGACGGACGCTCTATCTTGTCACTATCGCGTGATAAGACCGACCATGATACGGGGCCTGTTTGGCTAACGCTTTTGAGCTGATGACGCTCAGCACATGAAGCGCACGTAGAACATTGAAATGTGATAGACATCAGACGCGATCAGCAAAAATATACCCCCTATCTGCATTTATTACAACTGAATATTAAAACAATGCTCAAAAAAGGACATAAGGTAAATAGTCTAGTGCTCTACACTTGTCGAGCACTTCCGAAAGTAAACTCCTAGAAGACCATCTAAAAGACTTTCGTGGTCCTGAAATTAGCTTGAATAAATTTACTCTCATGTATGTAACAGACGCCAATTTACTTTCGTGAAAAGTCACGGTTTTTCGGGTCAGCATCCCCTGTATAAGAAGGATCAGAATATCCCTTAAAACTCTAATTTAAAGCAAAGAATCTGTTAAGAAATGGGAAAGAATTTTGATATTACTTTTCTTAGTACACAAAGGTACGAATTTTCCCGTATAAACTGTAGGCACTTCGGATCATTTTAATTAATTGAAGATGTCCAGTTTACAACATTGGATCTAAGGGAATGCTAATAAAATCCGTGTATTTATATGAGTTATTTGTCAGGTAATTGGTTTACAATTCTTCAGGGAATTCAATTTAGCAATATCTACGTGACAGTTCAGAGGCTATCGTATTTAAAAAGGTATAACGAGTACTGGCTTTTATATTTTTTTTTAGAAAATCATACATTACTAATCCATTTCTATACATATCGACTCCACTAAGAGATGGATTTATCGAAACGTCAAGCCTATAATGGGCAATTTTATAGTCTAAGATTGACAGGTCCATTTACATACGCAAATAAGATGGGAGATTTCGACAAACTGGAATCGAGTGCTGTAGGTGATATAGCTAGTGGCTCTCTGAGCTGCAAAATTCGCGACCCTTAATTTTTTTTTTATTTTTTTTTTTAATATCGGTAAAGTGAATTGAACATACGAATTTTCGGCCCAATCTAAAGCACAGAACTTCGTTCGCTTCGCCCTTCCGTTCAATTAAACATTTATGTTTTAGGAGTGTTTTTCACAAAATTCTTGGTCAATATCGTGTTTTTTTGTTGAGCCTGGGATTGTTTTTATTAAGACGTTCTCAACACCAAAATGCCCTTGAGGATTTTGGATAGCGCGCACACTGTCTATTTGTATTTGTGTAAACGAGAGCGAGTGTTACTGGGCGGCCCGGTTTTTGAAGATAATTTTACATAAATATTGAAATAAAAAAAAAGGGTGGATTGTTTGTGAAATATGACTCGTTAGCGGTTTAGGTATGAATATGTTGAGCGTTGTAGCGAGCGAATAGTTGTAGCGAATATTAAATCTCGATTATATGAATGTACACGGTTATTTGCTCTAATTACCGGAAACCGAAATAACCACCCCGTTTAATTATTATATGTATTGGATTTATTTTCCCGAAGTACGCACCCACAACGTGACTCTACCTATATATGTGAAAATGAAGTTGCAATAGGCATCATTTGTAAGGTTTATCTTTCGTATAGAACATGAACAAACTGACAAAGGTAAAAACAAGTAAGTATCTATCGAGTTGCTTGATAAGCTCCGTCGTTTTATATTTTAGTGTACATAGCATATATTATTGTTATACCGGCCGACATATACAAGCTGTTTTCGGGGTTATGATCCGGATTGACCAAATGTGAATAAGATGGTCATACTGAACAACTTCTCCCTTGAGACCAACCACGAAACCGCATAAAAATAAGAGCTAATTAAGAGTTAACTTTGAAGGAGTTACTGTATGGAATAGCTGTTTTTCCTTTCATTTGTTTAAAGGTACATTCATTTGTTACAGTTGCTACTCGATCCCGGCAAACAACATGTCGGGCGGGTCCCACGTGTCCCGAACGACGTTCGAGTCCAGCCGCGACTCAGGCGGGTCGGTGCCGCCGCTCCCGAGCCCGGCGTCGGCGGGCGCGGCGCTGGTGTCGCCGGAGACGCTGAGCCGGCACAGCAGCCCGCCGCCGCTGCCGCCGCACTCGCTGCCAGCGCCATCTTGCTCCTCGCACCGGGTCACCATGGAATCGCCTTTGAAGTGAGTTATTATACCGGGTGGAAAAACACGACGATCCTTCTAGCAAAGGGGGGTTATAGTTTAAGTAATGGAGAATTGATTCGTAATGTTTATGTTTTTGTTACGAACAAACTAAGTAAAAATATTAAAATTAATTAATGTTCTTCTTAGTGACAACCCTACTAAGTATTACTACATACTATCTACCTACATGTAAGTGTAATGTGACACTTTATGATTTTCTATTCTACGATTCTGCATGTATAATTACTGCCCTTAGTCTCAATTTATCTATGGTTAGTTAGATTATTGCTTTGATAAAGATGTTTGTGTTTTTTGCCCCTTGTGTTTTTGTTAAAATGTTACTGAACCTTAATGAGGGTTGTCACTTGCAGTATTTTGCATTAAAAGTTAACTGCCTATAACTTCAAAACGCTTACGAATATGAGCCTAGTTTCTTTAGAGGAAACACAGTGGGTACTAAATCTAAACAATCCCCCTTTTGCGGAAAGGAACGTCGTGCCTTTCCACCCTGTATAGATGAAAATGGGCGTTGGTGTAGACAAAAAAACAATCAAAGTTATGATATTTGATAGGTAGAACACAACGCGGAATGTCATCTGGATTCTGGTTCACATTTGGAGTTGAGTAGGTATCTCGGTATTTAAAACGTTCACTGTCAGGATCCTGCCTAGCGAGCGCTCGGTTCGTAGGCATTTTTAGCACCTTAGCGGGAAAACACAGCATCGGCTGCTAACAGTTATTGTGTTAATAAAAGTCACACGTGTAACGACGTTCGAGTCTCGCGAATTGCACGGGGCGCCGCTCCCGAGCCCGGCGCTAGTGGGCGCGGCGCTAGTGTCGCCGAAGACGCTGAGCAGCGCAAAAACGGCTGCAAGGATTTAACATGAATAAAAAAAAAACCGGCCAAGTGCGAGTCGGACTCGCGCACGAAGGGTTCCGTACCATTATATATAATAATAAGTTACAATAGAATTTGTACGAAACTATTACTTCTTGAAGTACATTTTATAAGTTGGTCGACTATTACTCGTAAACGTGTAAAGCCTACTTAGCTGTGATAGTTTTCCTTTTAACTTCGTTATATGTACTACTACCATGAATTTTTTCACATATCCCAAAACAACCATTTAGCTAGCAGGGGGTGGGGACACTGGAGTCTAACAAAAATTAGCACTTTAAGGCTTAATATTTCACAAACGGATCGTTTAATCGAAAAATTGTTTTCACAAACCCCCAATATTTTCAAAAGACCTATCCAACGACACCCCACACTATGGGGTAGACGACAATAAAAAAAATCATCCCCACTTTACATGTAGGGGAGGTACCCTAAAAAAAAATGTTTTTCAAGATTTTATTTTACCACTTTGTCGGCATGACTAATATGTATATTCATGCCAAGTTACAGCTTTCTAGTACCAAGAGCCTCTGAGCTAAGCTGCGGACAGACGGACGGACGGACGGACATAGCGAAACTATAAGGGTTCCGTTTTTGCCATTCTGGCTCCGGAACCCTAAAAACAAGGGAATTTCAATTTTATAATATCCCCCGAAGAGATGGAAGTTGATACGAGTGTTGGGTTAGCCCTACTTAGGTAGGTACTTACTTTTTTTTGAGGCCTTAAAATGTAACCTTGCTTGATTATACAGGATGTTAACGGGGTCATGATCCGGAATGACAAAAAGCGAATAAGATGATCATACTGAACAACCTTTCCCATGGGACCAACCACGAAATCGCAAAAAAAAAAGAGCCAATTAAGAGTTAACTGTGAGTTAACTGCGATTTAATTGAGAGTTAATGTATGGAATACCTGGTTTTTTTTTGCGATTTCGTGGTTGGTCCCATGGGAAAGGTTGTTCAGTATGATCATCTTATTCGCTTTTTGTCATTCCGGATCATGACCCCGTTAACATCCTGTATAGCTTAGTATGATAATTAAGGGGTGATCCCTTGTTTTACAGACAGAATTTTCATAGAATTTTGTGTCGCAGAAAATGTTTCATATACTATTTCGTTCTTGTACTTTTAGTTCGAATATTATCGTTTTAAGTTCCATTTATTTGAACGAAACATATTTCTCATAAAAACTATTCCATGTTATCTTTCCTTTTTTTTAATAACAGACTTATCATACAGTAGAATTATCTTAGGTACAGAAATTTCATAAAAAATCGTTTCACAGAAAGTACTTTAATATGTTCTTGTATTTTTATTTCGGATATTGTTGTTTCACTGTCTCTTTACTTAGAATGAAACATTTCACAGAAACACGATTCAATTCATTTTAAAAACTAGTAGGTTTATGTTCTAATTAACGTTGTCATTGATACAAACGTTTATTGATAAAAAGTTTAGGCCTTAAATTTTGTATTACATCGAAAACGATTTCTACCTATTCTACTCTAATGCAGGTCCGTGTAAGTACGACAACGAGCGAAGCGAGGAGGTGTGGTAGGTTAGGTTAGGTAGGCGACCTTACAGCGCCAGAACCGACAGTTTTTAATAATACTTTAATTACTTACTCCATTTACACAATGTAACATGATTCTACACAAAACGTTGCTTAAAAAAAGCGATGGTGAGTTAAAACAGAATTCATAATAGTTCAAAACATACCACATACCACTAACCACTCAATAAAATGTTTTACTTATTAATTACGTTAATATGAATACTAAACGGATAAATATTGTAATATGATTTGAAATTCTATAATATGAAAATCGTAATATAAAATTTTCTTCACAACTTTCATTAAAATTTCTACTAAGTTAGTATTCTGCGAATTGATGATTCGATGAAACGATAATCTGGGAACTCAGTTGATGAGAAAAAAATCATTAAACTATTTTCTTGGCAATAAGTTTTGCATAAACTGGATAAGTACCTAATATAAGTATTAAAAATATGTGATTTGAAATTCTGTGAACAGAAATATCGAAAAGTTATTTTCTTTGCAACAAAAAATCTATGGTTCTATTCTACGGAGTAAGTAGTCAGCAAAATGACTATTCTATGAAATAATAATATAAGAATTAATTTATGTGAAACTAAATTCGATAAAATGTAGTCTATGAAATAACGTAACTACAACCTAATTAAGGTAATTTTGCGTAGAATGAACGCTGAACTCGGTTGTAATGAAGTTCAAACGAGGCCTCAGGGAGGTGTAAAAAGTGAATTACAACGGTTATTCTCCGAGAAAATTATGATTACAATTTACGGATATAAAAGGGAACCCTCTCCATCAGACAGTATTCACCGATGTTTGAAGCAAAATTTGGATATTTCTCTTTGACATGCAGACGCGAATGATGGGTATTGAAAATTGTTTTCAATTCATATTTAAGATTCTCATTTAAATGTGTATTTACTGGGAAGCAATTTACCGATGGGGCCAATCCATATTTATGAATTGTATATCCTGAATAAATAATGTATATGGTAGACCAGGTATGTACGTAAATCTATTTTTTTATACAAAAGGCCCTTATACGATCATGTATTTTATTCTTTAAATACAGGATTATCAATAAACCATCGTGAACTTTTTTCGTTGTTTTATTTGACCATAAATATCATCTCTCTGCCAGGAATATCGTGGCGTCTTGGCAAATCAAATTATATATTCTCCGTGACTCCAAGCATGGAAGAACTACACTAAAATTAGAGCTTCCTATCCCGATAGGCGATGGTAGCCTTTCTTTGCTTGATTGATATATTATCAATCTTCGCCAAACAGTCCCGTAGCATCTAAAACCGAATCACCGACACAGTTCTTCAAATCGTAACCCAGTGAAGGAAAAATAGAGGGTAAGCTAGGAAGAGGAAGACCTAGAATAAAGTACATAGAGCAGCTCAAAAAAAGAGTCGTATCGAGATGTCAATGAGGTTGCCTGGGATCGGAGTAAATTGAGGGCCTACTTTGAGCTACACCGACAAGAGCTTAGCTCTTAAATAAGCAGAAAAATAAGAAAGTACTCGTGTTTATGAATGCGAATACTTTTCAACCCAAAGAGCAAATAAAATCTTGTTGGGATTAGCCCGGTTTCCACACATAATATGGTTTTTCTAATATTTTCCGAAGATTGAACTTGTGTATTCAGGTGGCGCGCCGCTAGATATCACTATAATCTGCAAGACAGAGCTAATTTCGCAATCTTTGTTTGTATATTATGTTTGTTTGTTTATTTGTTATGTTTATCTCTGCGAAACTCTCATGGAGCGGCATTTCCGCCCGCAGACTTTACTGAGTCGGCTTAATTGAATTTGCTTAGTGTTGAGAGTTATGAGACGACTAAATAGGTAGGTAGGTATAGTATAGTTTAATTTTGTGATCAAAGACAAAATAAAAATTGACGTAGTCGAACAATATTCAATTGATTGCTGTGATTATGACAAATGATCGAGAAGCGTTTTGGCAGAAAAGGGAACTAACATTACGATTTTTATATGGAAATCTAATCTAGCTCTCTAACATATTCTTAACGCGACGATATATTCTTAACGTCATTTTACTATGAATTGAGGAGAGAATTGAATTTAAGAATGTCGCACGTATTAATTCAAAGTCCTTCTGAATAAAACCAATTATCTGGTGACCTTGCTTTTATCGGGCAAGTAAAATGGATGACTATCGCTCATTCTCAATGAATGCCATTTTGTTACATTTGTCTTCGTCAGGAGAGTAACAGCACTCTAAGGTACATTATTATTCACTAGCTCCTTTAATGGTTTACGTAAATTATTGCCTACATATTTATTATTCTAATGAACATATGTTCGTATATACGTAGAGCACTTTACGTAACGGACGGTTTTCTCAAAATTCGTTTGTCAGTTTTAACTTAAAAGAGTCACAAATCGCTAGTGTGTTATGCAGGTATACTATTATATTGTTTAATTGCCATATGAAATGAGTGGTTCAGAGACCTCTCGATAGTGAAACTAGCTTCAGCAGGTTCATTCTAAGGAACACGACTTAGTGTAGACATTGGTAGACCTCAGAGGGGTGATTACAGTAGGTAACGTTTCCAGCGCGCGTTAGGACAGTGTAACTGACATTTTTCCATATAAAAAATACATTTAGATCTACCCAACGTACGTACAATGCGTTACGTGCTCGACCTGCTGCTCTCGGAAAGGCTCTCGAAAAGTTTTGCGATACGCCGCCATTCGGCTCTACGAGAAGAATGGCGGCGTATCGTAAAACTGGTCACTCAAACACCGACATAGCCATAACCACTCTGTAAAGAGTGTGTCGACGAAGAAGAAGAAGATTCTTTTGTAATTGACCAGTCCCTGGTATAAGTTGAGTTTTTTTGTTATTGTTCCCAGGTTATCCAGTCCTCCATCACTGTCGCTCGGCGGCTCGCTGTCACTGCAACCGGTGATGTACCCGACAGGATCAGCGCGCGCGCCGCTACCCCCCGCGCGCCACTCCCGCGTCGCTCCATCTATACCACACGTGCATCTTATCAGCGCGTGAGTTACCACCTCTTCCTTTAGTTTCTAATACAAAACTTACCTTTTAATTAATTCATCTTTTACCCTGCCTCAATATGCCCGTGCGCCCTGAGTACAGATTTGCAATTTGCGGAAAATCCGAAATATTTGAGAAACTTCTCGAAAACAGGACACATTCCTTTCAGATCAGACATCTTTCCATTGGGAAAGTTTCGCAATTTTTGAAACGTTTCATCACCATATAAATTAAAATAATCTTGAGTCCTCGCGATGATTCTGATCTTCAAGAGAACTAAATACGCTTAACACCCCACGACCAGATAATAATATGACGGAGGCTGCTGAAGAATTGCAGTCCAAAATACCTGATGCACTATTTGATAAATAAGGCGCTAGATAATATACGGTGTCATACTTTGCGCAAGCAGGTCATGGAAGGATTCAGAAACTGCAAATTATATTAAGCTAACTTCTAAACATCTACTGTTTCTTGCTAATAGTTATAGCCTATATCACGCTCCAGTCTAAGAGGAATCTATCGCTATCTCACTTGTTAAAATCCAAATAGTCAATTAGGCTGCAGAGCGTGCCGAAGAAATATACAGACTTACAAACGAAAAAATAAACCTTCTTTTGCCGAATTCGGGAAAAAATTCCATTATATACCTGCCCAGTTCTACAAGAAACCATTATGTCAAAACTACATTAAAAATACAAGACAATGAGAAAAGAATGAAAAGAATGGAAATGCGACAGTGAACTAAATCGTTTAATAAGTTTTCTTGCAAGAGTTGTACTGATTCCTAGGCGTAAAACAATGATAATATAAATGAACGATTTAAAAAGCTAATCTTCAGTGCTGTCCAAGACGCGTTTGCTGAAACATTACGCCGACCTAGTTGCAATGCAGCTTGGTTAATGCCACTCAGCGTTCTGATTGAGACAGGCCTTTGTAAAGCGTACCGTCTAGAGCTCTTAGATTTAACCCAATTGCAGCAGAATGCACAGGAATTCTTTTATTATTCTATTCGAATGTCGGTTAGTTGGAAACGTCTTAAAGTTCTGCAACTAGTAACTGAAAACGAAGTAATGCAGGCCCTATACTTGGTCTTTATTCTAATTGAATTCAATGTGCCTGTAAGTTCCTTTGATTCCGAAGAAGAAAAGTTAATTGTTCGGAACTTGAGAATAGTTCATAATTTTTTCTTTTTTTTTTAATTTATTTAAAACAATTTTTTTTTACAATACTTATTGTGTTGCACATAAAGCCACTATTTGAAACCTGGAAGGTTTAGGCAATAGTTGGCGAGATCGCGCGGTTCTTCCCGCGTTCCTTTAGTTAACTACTTATAATAATATAATACTTGTAACAAATCGCTATTGTCCACTACAATTAAAACTAAATTCAAAAAATATTGTTCATATACATTCATGGTTGTTTGGATAGCTAGCCTATCGAATAAATCGTTTTTGTTCACTGTAAAATTCCATTGGCCAATTCCAACCAAGCCGTGAACAGGCTTTGTCACGGGAAACCGCTGTAACAAAATAGCTGTAACTTCGTAACCAAGCGTAACTCGATATCCGTCGACAATTTCACGTCACATATCAAAGAGATTCTGCAATTTTAGAGGTATTTAAAATCAATCCGATCCATGCGTTCTTTTTGCTCGACTATGGCAGAGCCGAAACGAAGGGATGTTTTTAGCAATATAGGTATAGTTTGTAGTTTTAATTTACGTTTGCTCCACCGTAGCATTTAACATACTGAACCGATGGTGGATGTGGAGGTCAATCGATTCAAAATTATGCTCCAGTGATATAGGCGACCTTATGTATGAAAAACAATATATTTTTTAACCCCCGACGCAAAGAGAGGGGTGTTATAAGTTTATATAACGTGTCTGTGTATCTGTGTATCTGTCTGTGGTATCGTAGCTCCCAAACGGATGGACCGATTTGAATGGAGTTTTTTTTTGTGTCATAGATAATTTTATCATAAGTATTCTTAGTCATAATTCATGAAAATCTGTTCAGCCGTTTTGGAGTTATTGGACTTTGAAATGAAAATGTCGGGGGTTTTTCAACTTTTCTAAGTTGTAGTTATTTAGTTACTTTTCCGTACTCTATCATATTATCATTCACATGTGAAATATCATAATTATCGTCATCATATCAGCCGAAAGACGTCTACTGCTGGACAAACGCCCCCAAAGAGTGCCGCAATCACCGGTCCTGCGCCACCTGCAACCAGCAGATTCCCGAGACCTTTACCAGGTCATCAGTCCACCTTGTGGGGGTCTACCCATGCTTATACCTATCGTTATTGGCGGTCTAAGACAATATGACATATCAGGATACTATCGCATATTGTCCACCGCCATTCATTGGCGCCAAATTCTATTATCAAATAAAGCTTATTTGGCACCCTTTGATCACTGGCAAAAACCGTCTACGCAATGGAAAAACAGTTTCCCTTCCAGTCGGGTCAGTCTTCATGTCCATTTCATTGGGTCCGCCCATAAATGCCCGCAGATAAGAACTAACGCAAAAAGCAGACTCCGTCCAATGATTGGCTGGATAAAAATTGCCGCTGTGAAAAATGTGATCGCTGGGCGCACGCCGACGTAATAAATTACAGGAGTACGTAAAAGCTTCCAACGTAAAGCGTTCTCCCCTTCTTGGAGGTGCTAGAGCGGGGAAAAATTTAATCTAATCGTCTATGGGCACTTTATTGCACTAGGCCAGCGGTTTCACGTTTCACCACAGACTAATTAATAGTACTTAAAGGTACAGAAGATCCACTGCCTAAGTAATGACGTTAAATTTTTTTGCAATAGACAATCATAGAGTGAGATAGGGTTGTTAACGTACCACATAACTGAACATGCAAAATGATAAATATTTTAGTTGCTATGTTTGTTATTGAAATGATCATCAAAGTTTGGAAATATAATATGATATGATAATAAAATGATACAATACGGGTCAGTATTAATTTTAAAAAATCTTGAGTACAGGCCCCGTAGCATGGATGGCGTTATCACGCGATAAGTGACAGGATAGAGCTTCCGTCCCTTGCTGACACCGTTCGATAGAACGAGACGACGCGCCTATCCTGTCACTTATCGCGTGATAACGCCATCCATGCTACGGGGCCAGGTTATGTTTGTACAAAACGGTTCATATTTTGCAATGGGATTAAATACTTGGTTCGCCATATTAGCATCAGTCCCTGGGTGACCGAGCTCAGCTCGGGTAAAAATAAGGAGGAAACGAACTTACCCAGACATGAGACCTAGCTAGATCGATTTCGCGCACCTGTAAACCCCTGTATTCCAAATTTCATCGAAATCGTTAGATCCGTTTTCAAGAACGTGGTTGCAAATATATACAGGTATCTATATACAAATATTGCTCGTTTAATAGTATAGGATGTTGTAAAATAGAAATTGGTGAAACGTGTGCGATCAATGAAATTATGTCGTTACTACGTAAAACGGAACGTATATATGAAACGCTATGTTGTGTGATACGCTGTACAGCACTTGTTAGACTTCCACAGGAGGTTACCAACCAAAAGTACAATCACGGGAAGTTAAAGTCACCCAATCGATACCGCAAGGAACTGTTCTTACAGCACTTGTTAGACTTCCACAGGAGGTTACCAACCTAAAATACAATCACGGGAAGTTAAAGTCACCCAATCTATACCGCAAGGAACTGTTCTTACAGCACCTGTCAGACTTTCACAGGAGGTTACCAACCAAAAATACAATCACGGGAAGTTAAAGTCACCCAATCTATACCGCAAGGAACTGTTCTTACAGCACTTGTTAGACTTCCACAGGAGCTAGGTTACCAACCAAAAGTACAATCACGGGAAGTTAAAGTCACCCAATCTATACCGCAAGGAACTGTTCTTACAGCACTTGCTAGACTTCCACAGGAGGTTACCAACCAAAAATACAATCATGGGAAGGTAAAGTCACCCAATCTTTACCGCAAGGAACTGTTCTTGGATGTGTCCTTTTTTTGGTATACATAAACGACCTGCCTACAGTAATAGATTTCCCTACCACCTTATTCGCAGATGATATATCACTTGTAATACCTTGTAAAGATGATGACGACCTAAAAAATCAATTAGACTCGGTACTTACTAATATAACATCCTGGTTAGCCGATAATAACTTAAAATTGAACTATACAAAAACTAAATTAATGCAATTCCGGCCATACCAAAGACGAGCTATAAACACAGAATACAAAATTCATGAAAATTTACTAGAATGCGTTGAAACTTTTCCGTTGCTTGGTATCACAATTGATTCTTTATTAAATTGGAAAGAACGCAAATAAAGTAATGTTAAAACTAAGCAGATTTACCTATGCACTCTACAAACTAAAAACATATACAAACATTAAAACAGCCACAAGTGCATACTACGCCTATGAGCATGCTTGGCTAAAGTACGGTATAGTGTTGTGGAGAAAAAGTACAGACTTGATGCATTTATTTATATTACAAAAACGCTGCATCAGAATTCTAGTCAATATAAGGATGATGGAAAGCTGCAAACAACATTTTATTGAACAATACATTCTCACCTTGCCTTCAATATATATCATGGAAGCTTGCATTTTTGTAAATAATAACATGAACCTATTTCCTCAACACACACGAGCGGATAATTTAAGACCCCGCGATAAACTTGAAAGACCAACGTCAAAATTGCAAATGGTTCATTCTCGCAATGTGTGTAAATTTTTTCAATAAACTACCAGATACAATTAAACTCGCAACAAAATTTCAAAAAATTCAAACAGGATTTGAGGGCCCTCTTAGCTCGAAAATGCTATTACACCACAAAAGATTTCCTATCTGAAAACTTCACAAAATATTAGAATCAACCTAGTTTGATAAACGAAATTAATAATGAAATAGGTACCACTCTTTCTTTTACGTTTTAAACTGGTGTATGTATGACTTCAATAACTCGTGTATCATTGGAAACTATTATCATTGCCCGTATTTGTTTTGTAATTGTACTATCCTGTTAATATTAAACTTAGAATCTTGGTCTTATACCAATTCTAATACTTAATTTAATTGTATTCCATATATTTATAAGATTGCTGTGCCCTTGCAGGGTCAATTTTCCTGGAATTGTTCAATAATGTAAGACCTTATGTACAACATGAAATGAAAAAAATGATATGAATATGAATATGAAACGTCGTTTCGCGCCAAATTGACAGTGGGATAGGCCTGGTTCCACTGTATTTTGTCACTTGAAGTGCAAGTTTTCTGTAGCGGTTTTCTAAATGTTTAAGGGGTTTGACTCAACGTATAGGTGTGATATCAAGTTCACATTTTTGCTCGCACTCGTTTCGATATTTCAGGCTTAGTGGGCGTAGAAGCGATCGCGCTACAAATACTTATATATAATTTTTATACCAAACTAATAGGTTTAGCCTGATAACCCTCAACCGAAATCGTAGGACAAATTGAATTATTTCAAAGGTGCAAGACCTCATCCACATTTATAAAGTATCATCACTATACTCCTGTTCGAAATATGGCTATAAGTATAAACTGCTTAAATATTGCTGCAAATAAGTGTGGTGATTTTTTAGGAATTTATACTTTGAATTAGGTATCAGATTAGTATAACGACTCCATGTTGTCAGATATTTTAATTGCATTTTTTTAAGCATTATTTACGATTCGAGCATGTTAGAGTGGTCAGTTTAAAAATTAGAGATAAGAATAAGTACAAATGTTTGTGAAAGGGCCATCTTAGACGCGGGGTCCGCGCCGGCGATCACCCATCTGCACAGTCAGCATCAATATAAGTGCCTATATAAGGTAAAGGTCCTAGAAGGTACGTTAGCCTAAGTGGTTCAGGCAAGCAGTTGTCAAGCGGCGGTCGTTCGGACGTGGGTTTGAATCCCGGCTCGTAGCATTGAGTTTTTCGGAACTTATCGGGCCAGGCCTCCTAAAGGAGCCTACCGAAAGGTCACAACCGGGAATAACGCTAGGAGGATGATGATAAGGTAAAGGTGCTAGTTTTCGATCACATAGGACACATATTAAGGTTAAAGTGTCATGGCTTAAATGAGAATGAAGAAAAATCCTCTTAGTTCGAATTTAACCCACATTGCTTTGACATAAAGCGCCCGTTTCATACTCTAGTGCGACGTCGAGGATGATTACCTTACTACACAAAGATAACATGAAATTAAAATGTTTACAGCGAAATATTTTACATTTGCCATCGCTCCGTGCAAGGCAACTTTGTGTCCCAAACAATAGCTACTTTCCGTTCCACAATGCGCTACAATCTCATCTCTAGTGCCACAATTCGCACTCGGGGGAAATTGCATTTCCCCTTCTGAATATGCAGTGTAATGAAAAGCTCTCGGTGGTGTCACAATGTAGCTGTAGACGCTCTTGGGGATTAACCCTGACATTACTCAACGCTTCGCACTCGCCTAACCAGTACAAGGCTGGTCTCTGATTACGAGAGGTTGTTAGGAATCTCGGTGGATAGATACTGGCTGGTCGCTGGGTGAGTAGGAACTGGTTGTGATGGCATCTGGAGTGCCAGTGTGGAGCGGACAGCTGGTCAAGTGGAGGGTGCTTAACGACTGACCGTGAGGACGAGGACCTACGGGTAGGTACGAGACACGTTACGCATTGTAATTTAATTTTCACCTCACCGGCTCGAAAAGCAGGCATTAAAATTCATGTATATGTATATCTTCTGCACTAAAATCTATAAATAACAACCATTATTTTGGTTTTACTGTGGCTTTAAAACAAAACAAAATTAAATGTAGGTACATGAGATTTTTCTTAAATTAACTTTTCAAACGGTGCGTTCCAAATTTGGAAAAAGCGAACATTTTTGAAAAATAAAACTACATTTAAAAAAATAAAAAGTATTGATATTGATATTTCGTATGTAATTAAGAAAGAATAAGTATTATTAATTTAATTTTATCAAAATTATAACAATTAATTATTGGCAAACACCATCAGTTTCTGAACGCAGGATAATGACCTCTCATTCTGTATAGAAAAAAGTTGGATCTGGCGATTGACCGTCACGTTCTAAATTCAAAAACCTTCCACGCTAGCGGATATAATGGGCTTTTGGGTGCAGATTTTGAGCGATAAAGCAAGCCTTTTCGAGCCGGTGAGGTGAAAAAGTTGTTTTTCGCCCATCGATGGGAACTGTCCGTTTATACCTATGCATTCTTGGAGCCCTCGTGACAAATACAATACCGTCTCAAATTCAATGCAACATATTTAGCAACCGATGTAGTGTGACCTGCAGGTCGATCACGTAAGGCATTGTACGCGCGTCAGGTAGATCTAAATGTCACTTTTTCCTAAAGCGCGTTCAGAACATTACGTGATTACACCTCAGAGGGGTAAACACGTAACGTTTCGAACGAGCGCAAGGAAAATTCAACTGTCATTTTCCCATTCAAAAGTTGACATTTAGATTTACCTGACGCCTGTACAATGAGTTTCGTGATCGACCTGCAGAAGGGTAGCTGCGTTACTTTATGAAAAAGCGTTAGTAGAACTCAACTGTCATTTTCACGTTACGTTATCGACCAGCCTTGCTATTCTGAAACTTATTTTAACCTCTCATCGTTCACCTTAACTTTAGTGAGTATATGCGCCACAAATATGGATTAACAAACGAAAGATAGACCTCCCATCTGCCAAGTTCTATGAGTATTGAGGCTGATTCACTGCCTCATTTTCAGAATTTTCCTGACGTCATTCATCTAGGGGAAAGGGCGATGACGTCATATCTTGTACATTAGAGTACAAGTGTTGTCAAGTACGAAAAGAAAATTCCTATTTTGCAATTTCTAATACAATGTTTTGAGATTATTACACTAGGTACCTATGTAAAACTAAGTATAATACAAAGTTAACTGTCACAAATACAAACTTAGCCCTCTGTGAACTGTAGAACTCGCCAGCGTGTCTTTTTATATGTACTTATTTATAATTTTAATTTCTTAAAACTGAATCGATAAAAATATCTGTATTATTATTGAACCTGCTCACAAAATTTCAAGAGAATCGGTTGAGAAATTCGACCTGTAGAGGAAAACCGCTAGACAGAGGCTCTAGTATAAGTTTTACCGAAACAAAACGTTACGATCGCGTTTGCGTTTTACCCTCAATTTGTATGGGATTTGACAGCTAAACGCAAACGCGGTCGTAACGTTTTGTTTCGGTAAAACTTATACTAGAGCCTCTGTAGAGGAAAACAGCCAGACAGATGTCTTATTTTATGGTGTCTATACCCCTAGTGTCGTGTGTAGGAGGCATAAGTAAAATTACTATACATGTAATATTAGATTTCCGAGCGGCGGCAAACACAATACAAATTTGTTTTTGCCATTGCAAAATATTTTTCAAAGCTTTATCTGTTTAGGAATAACGTCTAAATTGTAACTATTCGAATTTGCACAGCAGACGGCGGTGGCGACCAAAATATCAATTTGTTTTTGCCGTTGGTAAATATTTTTCTAAACTTTATCTCTTTAAGAATAACGCCCAAATTCGAACTATTCGAATTTGCTCAATAGCAAAACGGTGAAGGACGCCTTGGTATTATTACAAATTTATTTGCAGAATATGCTATTGCAAAAAGTGTTTAACGGCTTTATACTCTTACGAATAGCGTTCAGTTTTGAATGAAGTTGAATCGGCTAGCAGCAAAAAGTGACCTCCTTCACATCTGACGTCACAAAACTCTGTCGCGTATTTAACAATTTTTCCCCATCCCAAAAAGTGCTTAGCGCCGCTAAAGAAGTTTTCACTTCAAAATAAAAAAAATCATACAAGAGGTACTTAGCCTATATCACCCGACGCATCATTTCAAATCGATTGATATCTCATTCATCAATATTGGTTCAGTATCTTAAACTCTACGGTGGAACACGTAAATACTGACAATGCTAAAAACATGTCCTTTCCCTTTTAGGCTCTGCCGTAGTCGGGCAAAAATAAGTATTCAGGGGGTTCGAATTCTAACCTGAAAGTCCTGAAACCCAATCCTCCTAGCGTTATTCCCGGGGTCCGCTTTGACACCAAGATTTGGCATAGGCACTAGTTTTACAAAAGCGACTGCCATCCGACCTTCCAACCTAAAGGAAAACTAGACCTTATTGGGATTAGACCGGTTTCCTCACGATGTTTTCCTTCACCGAAAGGTAAATATTCCGTACATAAGTTCTGAAAAACTCATTGGTATGAACCGGGATTCGAACCCACGACTGCCGCTTGACAGACGCATGCCTGAACCACTAGGTTACGGTAGCTTGTGATTTAAATCCTAAACCAAATAAGAAAAAGTTCAAGGAAACAACAAAAAAATAAGGGTGGGTTGAAAATTAAGGGTTAATGGACAGGACTACGTTTTCATCTCCGTTTAATTGACATTCTTAAGGTTCCTTTGTGCTCCGGCAAATTGCCGCTTCACTAAAATAGCACTAAGTTCGTTGGATGATTAATAATGCCGATCTGAATATAATATCTACTTGTATATTTTTGAAGTGAAAACTTCTTTAGCGGCGCTGAGCACTTTTTGGGATGGGGAAAAATTGTTAAATACGCGACAGAGTTTTGTGATGTGAAGGAGGTCACTTTTTGCTGCTAGCCGATTCGACTTCATTCAAAACTGAACGCTATTCGTACGAGGGTCAAACTGAAAGTTCTTAGAAAATCAAAAACTGAGAAATCAAGCAACTTATTACTTTTATTATATCTTTTCAAAATAGCCTCCCTTCACATCAATACATCGCTGCATTCGATAGAACCACTGAGAAAAGCACTTTGCCCACTCGTCCTTAGGGGTCTCTTCGACGGCCTTTTGAAACGCAGCCACTGCTTCGTCGGCGTCCATAAAACGTTTTCCTCGAAGTTTTTCTTTAATTTTTGGGAATAAATAAAAATCACAAGGTGCAAGGTCGGGGCTATAAGGTGGGTGACCCAGTAATTCCACGTTTGCCGTCGCCAAATAGTCGATCGTTTGCTTGGCGGTGTGCGATGAGGCGTTGTCGTGGTGAAGCAGGATCCTACTGCGAGGCCGTTTTTCTCGAACTTTTTCCAAGACAAGTGGTAAACAATTGTTAGTGTACCACTTCGCAGTAACTGTTTTTTGATCCTCTAAAATAATTGTTGCGTAATGACCAGTCCTTCCGAAGAACGAGGCCACCATCTTTTTTCCCACACTTCGACCTCTCTTCACTTTAGTAGGCAACTCCTCGGAAGGAAACACCCACTCAGCAGACTGTCTTTTAGTTTCAGGATCATAACAGTAAATCCAGCTTTCGTCACCCGTAACTACGTCGAACACAGCATTTGAGTCACCTCCGTTGAATCTTTGACCCATTTCACGGCACCAATCAACACGACGGACTTTTTGGGCTTCTGTCAAATTATGAGGTATCCACCGGGCACAAAGCTTCCTCACCGCTAAATGTTCATGGAGGATTTTGTGGACTTGACTCATACCAATGGCTAAGCTTGTACGAATCTGCTGATAGGTTACTCTTTTGTCAGTCTCTATCATACGCCGCACAACACTGATGTTATCTTCAGTAGTCGCCGTAGAAGGCCGGCCCTCACGCAGATCATCAGTGAGATTAGTGCGGCCACGTTTAAATTCATTAAACCAGTTGTAAATAGTAGCACGAGATGGGGCTTCATCGTGAAAGGCCAATCGAAGTCTATCATAACTTTCTTGTTGACTTAAATTACATCGAAAGTCGTAAAAAATCATTGCTCGAAAATTTTCTCGCGTTAAATTCATGCTCACGTAGTACACACAATTTTCAATTTGCCGCCAAATCGTAAAACAAATGACAATCGAGTGGAATTCGTACACAAAAATATTAAGAATGAGTTCCATTTTAAAAAATTTGAACTTATTTTTTTATTATATTTATTACAAGTGGCCAGTTCTAAAGACTTTCAGTGTCGCCCTCGTAAGAGTATAAAGCCGTTAAACACTTTTTGCAATAGCATATTCTGTAAATAAAGTAATTTTAACCAACGCGTCCTTCACCGTTTTGCTATTGTGAAAATTCGAATAGTTCGAATTTGGGCGTTATTCCTATAGAGATAAAGCTTAGAAAAATATTTAACAACGGCAAAAAAAAATTGATATTTTGGTCGCCGCAGCCGTCTGCTGTTCTTGCAAATTCGAATAGTTCGAATTTAGACGTTATTCCTAAAGAGATAAAGCTTTGAAAAATATTTGGCAATGGCGAAAACAAATTGGTATCTATGTTGCCCGTCGCACCCAACGCGCCCGCGGCCCGTCCGCCTAAATAATTGATAATTGTTTATAAATTTGCGTCAAATTCATTTTTAGGGTGACACCGTAAGATGTCACGTGACCTGATCGAAAAACTGTTACAATGTTATTGAATTTCCACTCCTGCCGGCATTCCCGGAGTGCAACCCGGTCTTTTTTTTTTTAATGTATATACTAGTTAGTTGATCATTTAAATTAACGAAATTAAATTAAAACTAAGTTAAATCTACTTTTATTAATATCAATGGTCACACCTATACATTCTTAAAAGTGATTAAAACTTATTACTCTTAAGAATGTTTAAAAATGTTTTCTAATAATTTTGAACTAGTTTACTGCCACTAATATGACAATATGAGTAAGGAAATGTTAATCCCCTTTTTTTCATTCCGCTGCATAAACGAAAATAGATATCGGCGAATGCTTCGGTACCAACACTAGTGCAAACTGCAAAGCCACAGCCAGGGAGCTCACTCGAAGCGGAGAGTGCGCCGGGGCGGCTAGCGTTTTGCATATGTTTTACATGAACGCCCCGCGGCCAATTCGAACGAGCAGTTAGGCCGTATTAGTTTACTTGTCGTATGTGTATGTGTAATGGACACTAACCCCCTTATTTATAAACCTTAAAACCCTCTGCTAAATAAAATGTACATTGTCCCTTTCTGACGAACACATTTGTCCAAGTGACAGATAAAGACAAACGAATTGTAACGCCACGCCATTTTAAAATAGGCTTGTAGAATGTAGAACGTTCACGAATACAGCTTTAAGACTCTACGTACATATCTTGGTAAATGTGTGCGTAAGGTATTTGTCTGTTCAGTTAAGGTTGCCATGTAGTTTTATGTAGCTTGATGATGCCTTTGTAAAAGGCATTTGAAAACTCCGTCATGAAAAATTGAGGCCTACTTGCTATTTATTTATTTATCGTATGGCGGTTACACACTGGTTATATATACAGATATACATTTACAATTAAGAATTAAAATCTACAATTTTGCAGATAAAAGCTCGCTTCCTTTGTCAGTCGTTTAAAGTCTTCAGCTGATCCGTTGTATCTGGTGTTGGGGCACTCGAATACTATATGTTGTATTGTTTGTTCCGGGTGTCCACAGTCGCACGCCGGTGACTCGCTCCATCCCCATCTGTGCCAGAGGTATGCGCAGTTTCCGACGCCAGTCCTTAGGCGATTGAGTCTGCACCAAATTTGTCGATTTTCGTTAAACCCCTTGGGCCGCTCATCAACCTTAAGCTCAAAGATGGTATTGTTGTTATTGTGCTGCTGGGATTCCCATTGTTTCATCCACACTTCGCTATCCTTCCACGCTGGGTCGTATGTATGAAAAGTTTTAGCAGGCGGGTTTCGGGATTTAAGGCGGGTGTTAAAAATGCTACACAGGTCTTCATGGATGGGCAGCAGGGTATTTCCGGACATTTTGGTGAGTTCCCGCGTTAGGCATTTGCTGAATAGATATTTTAATGTTGAAATTGAATACCTCCTGGTAGAGGTCTGCTGGTTAACAAAATAGTTTATAAACTTCACAAAGTCGAATGAAGTTGTAAGATCAAATTCAGCGAAGATTCTTGTTAGTGCTCAACCACAGGGCCTTTGTCGCCGTCGGTCAAACTTTACTAATTACTGTTTGCCCCAGACTAGTTAGGTGAACACTTATTCACAGCAACTACATTATTCATGGCGGTGTCAATCAATACGCTGCGAGACGTAGGTACAGGGATCAAACGTTTGAATTTTTATTCAAACAACCAACGCAGCTTTTGCAGCTCAAGAACAATTTATTCTGTTTGAAATTATCACGTAGCGTAACATCCTTTTCAATACAGGAACCTTACAACTTTCTTTAAATACTTATTAATAATATTATAATGAGGGTGTGAAAATCGTAAAAGTTTAAATTCAATTTTATTCCTTGTCTTACCCTTGAAAATTCAACATAATTCCATTTAAGAGAAACTTCACATTTCACTGTTCGTTTTTGCGTGCTGGGCGCCATGAGGTTACTGAGTCTTGCATGCCATCAGATGAATCCATATCAAACCCCGTATCATGGTCGGCCTTATCACGCGATAAGTGACAAGATAGAGCGTCAGTCTCGTTCTATCGAACGGTGTCAGCAGGTGACGGACGCTCTATCTTGTCACTTATCACGTGATAAGGCCGACCATGATACGGGGCCAGAAGGTGTGCTATTCTTCGTTACTGTAAAAATATCTTTATAAATATTAGATGTACCTATCAGATGTTGTCAGCTTGGGAGAGTTTCCCCAAATACGCCATAATTTAGCCGGTCAGTCACCCTTCCAACCCGCGATATGAATAGGACCGCCTTAAGTTAGTTTGAGCAAGGTTTCCATCTGTCCCCTAGTTTTGTAGTTTCAAAATTCTGATTGTTTTACTGAGTCCACTGCTTTGAAAATACGTTGGGCTAATCTCAAAAATCTCAAAACTGTGGCGGTCAGGTCTTAAATAGGAAACGTTCAAATGATAAGTTACTCTCGTCGGATCGTAACCCATTTCGTTCACGTTGATATATCTCTGCTACAAAAGCAGCTTCTATCAATAATTTCTATTTAGTTTCAGCTACAATCAAAATTTTCGACTTAAATTGCTACGGCGCATATGTCACAACAGTTTGATTCACTTTTAAGCTTCTAAAGCCCCTTTCAACATCTGTTTTACTACGACATCGTAATCTAAACTTTGAACGGCAATTGGTGCAATATCATTGTCCCGAGACAGGTTCAGTTACTGTAAGTAGGTATCGTTGGGAGCGCAGTGGGGAGCGAACAGCACGCCGTTGCCATGGTGATGAATCGCTCGAGAGGGGAACCAAACGAGGGAGGCAAAACCAAAACAGTAAGATACCTTCACAGTAACTTTGAATTATTCCCCTGCAGAGAATTTTGAGGGCTCTTCTAAATTTGGACAATCATTATTTAGTGCTCTTTGGTCGAAGCTGCTTCCGGGACACCCTTGTTATAAACAAGTGTTGCTGTTGTCAGCGGTGAATGGGATTAAGATGAAAAAAATCCAGCCTGTGTGGGTATAATCATACATTTTGCTTAATGCGGCTAAAATAGGAAAAATAAGTATTGTTACATTCTAGGTCAGCAGGTAGATCTAAATGTCAATTGTTATATGGAAAAATGACAGTTGGACTGTCCTAACGCGCGTTCAAAACGTTACGTGATTACCCCTCCGGTCGGTATCAGTGCTTCTTTCGAAAGAGCGAAGCGTGTAACTAAGAAATGAACTCTTTTGTTTTGCTGCAACGCGTGTTTGTTCCAATTCTTGTGACAAATGTTTGTTTTGATTTTGTTTTCCTAATTTTTTTGTGCGTTTCTGGACAATAAATGCTTTATCTATATATTATCTATCTGGGTAATTTGGTTCTAAAAGTTTATTATTAGTTGTTCCGCGTATGACGGACGGGGACCTATTGTCTAAACTTGAACCAAACGTGAGTTTTATCTCCCGTCGCGTTCATTTCCGCTATTACCCACTCTTTTTTCTACTGTTCCCAAATGTGAAGGTGCGCTTAAATTCAGGTAAGTACTTAAGTATTTCGGCAAACATCCCGACATAGGCTTATAGAAAAAATACGAATTTCTAATACGAACGGGGGAAATCAGCTCCAAAATCTCCGTAGGTATTGATAAATATAAGTAGGTAACGAGCTGTTGAACCAATTGAACGTTGAAATGCATACCTATACATACTTACGGGTCACGAGGTACTGGCCATTGAATCGATACACTTCCCCGAGCCACAAGGGAAGGGAAAACTTACTCTCGAGTTCCCGACGTCGCACGTGACAAGGAATACTTTCAATGTTGAAACTACGAGAAAACGGCGTAAAACTGAAGTAACCTTTATTAGTCTGCCATTGCAGAGCTAGACGCAAAGGGAACGGGTAGACTGGAATTCTCATATGACTGCAAATTTAGATGAAGTTCTACAGTACAGTACAATATTAATATCAGACTTACATTATGTTTAAAATGGGAATTGTGTTGAGACACGTCGCAAATGTTTGCTTTATAAGTTTGCATAAAGATGCAATAAAATATTAATTTGAGGACGAGTGCTAAAAAGTGAAAAGACCGCGAATAATGGAGAGGTGATCTATCGTACAGTGATTACTCCTAAACATTCATCTCCAATGTAAGCGTTTGAACTAAAATATGGCCTTTGAAGAAGCTTTGTTAGCTAAAATAGTTACCAACATTTTGTTCGTACGGTCTTAATATTTACACGTATTAAGACATTAAGTAGATAATTTTATCTTAATTTTAAGCGACCTTATTGTTAGTGTTTAAGACACACAGACTTGACTATGTTAAGTTCCTTAGATTAGTCTAGATGTGCGTCATGAAAACATTGTGCGCGGGTGAGAAATTGGTTAACCAAGAAGAGAATCGAATTGAGTCATGGGTGCAGTGCAACTTGGTTTCATTAACTATTAGCAGAAGATAAAGAAGAGCCCTTCAAAGCATTACAAATGTCAGAAAAATCTATGAATTATTTATGGCTAAAGTGGGATTCGAAATACCAGATCTGGATTTAGTACAATCTTTATTATTACCCAATTTTTGAGAGTATATTGAACCAGTTTAAAAATTTGTTGAATCCGGATTAAACTATTTTTTTACCGTAATAAGGCCGTCACCCTGTTTGCAAGCCGCTGTTGTTTCACTTGTTTTTTTCTATAAACCGAACTCTGTAGGTATGCTCCAGAAATAATCATGTTTTACATATTCTTCTATAAACTTAACTAAACTGCGTTCCGTGCATGAAAAAATTAAAGAACGGTCTGGAATTACAATTATGATATTTATTTTTCTACAACTTCCTTCTTTCTTCGGCAAAATTATTAAATTAACTAAACCGTGCCTGTCCAAATGCATCAAACAATAAGCACCGCCTACCCACTTAACCGAAAAATATACACAATTCAATTTTTTCATTATATTTTAAAAAGATGTCTGATTCCTACGGAAGTTTTCTATATAGAATTGTAACTTAATACCAAATTTATTGTTTATACGCATTTAGGGCCTGTTTCACAATCGCCAGATAAAGTTATCTGCCAGTTAAACTTATTGCTATCCTTTTCTCCCGTCATATAAAAGAAAAGTGACAGCCAACATTTATCTGACGGATATGTTTTAACTGGAGATTGTGAAACAGGCCCTTAGTCACTTAAAATCAAGTTCAAATTTACTTAAAAACTTAACAACTTAATCCGTGTAAACTCAGCACGTCGGTTATTGATGCGTGTGCGAGGTTAATGACTGAATTAATGCTCGGTTTTTTTATAACTATTAAGCAATGTGTTATAGTATGTTAACCAACCAACTAACGCTGGAAGATATATACAAAAGCATATTAAAGTATTTACAAAGTCACAGCTTAAAGCCAATACACACCTTAGTAAATTCACGAGCTTAAATAGTAGACAATGTATTGAGAAGAATTTGACAAATTGGGTTGTATAGAATGTTTTTACAAGTGTACTTACTTATTGGGATAATGGCACTCATCCCGCGGTGTCATTACCAGACTTTTGGAAATTTCTCTTAATTAAATTTTAACGAAATATTCCACTTGAAAAAATTACGTGTCAGACGCGGATAAAGCAAAATGCTGCGACGGATTTTATTAAAGCCGTCACATTGGACAGCCCGTCTGTTTCATTTCTTGTGCAGGTTTATACATTCGTGATTTAAATGCTGACCTCTTTTCGACATATCGACATGCGGAGCTGAAACGAAGCATTATTTTAACGATTGCTGGGCGGATGAAATGATCTAAATAATTGAATTTTTAAGTATGGTAAACCTCCCAACTAATTAATGTTGTATTTGGCAGTAACATCTGTTAACGAAAATGTACAACACATTGAATCGTCGAGACCCGATAGCTCAGTTGGTTAGTAGCGGTAGCGACAGGCCGCGTATTTAGAAACCGGCTCGGCGGGGCATTACATTTTGAATTTATTCTTTTAACTTAGAATATATAGATCTCCCATTAATGTTTTCCTTAAAATAAAATAGGTAGTTGATCACATAGACCTATGATATACTAACTGTTACTACAATAATCGTTTTGTCCGCAGAGGCGACGCTCTAGCCACCACCCTCTCGGCGCTCTACGGTAAGCTCCTAGTCGTCATGGGTATCGCCTTCCCCATGGCCGAAGTCATCTCCACTTACATTCCGCCCTCCTTTTACGAGGTAAGTACTAAAAGGTCAGAATACCTGAACACCTCATTGTTCGACAGTCCCCGCAATTCCCCTTCACCTCCCTGTGCTCGCTAAGTTCGCCTTACATCGTACCTAGAGCGCCCAGGTGCACAGACATTGTGACCGTACCCTAGTATCAGTATCATAACTTCATCAGCACTACAGACATATACTGGTCTCGCACGAACTATACATTTTCTCTTTGTTCAGCGTATGTAATCTCATATTTAATTTATTTTTTATAATTATCTTTCTATAAGAAGCGGTAAGTTAGTAACGATGTTACCATACCAAACGTGTTAACATACCTTTGAAGTTGGCCGTATACGACACAATTTTATTCGAATCCATCTTCTAATTGATAGCCAAGCCCAGCTCAAACCTCAATGTTAAAAGATTAAACTTTTTATCCGTACAAACTTAATAATATATTTCTCTCAAGAGAAGTTCTTTTAGTAGCTCAAGGAATATCGGAAATAAATTTATTGCTTGCGTTATCCTGGATTGCCAACTGACGGCTACTTAATAAAGACTTAGGAAGTTACTTTACGGCTAAATGTTGATGGACTGAAGTTTTTCCTTGCCAGCACATCTATAAATTTCCAATTTTTTCTCTCATATACTGGGTGCCTCTGATCTTGGGGCTTTATATGCAAATCTCGATTATGCTCCTAGAACAGAACTGTTTTAGTTGTACAGCGTTTCAAAAAATATGTTCTTTTTACATGTCAATTATTTCATACAAATTAAATTAAATTTTCAATGTACATCATCCATTAGTTTAATTATCATACTTGTCACTGCCATGGATATCAAATAATGAGGCCGTGTTTGCATTACATTGATGGTACAGTTAAAGTTCAAACACTTATAAATGATACAAATGTTTTTTATAAAGTTCCTTAACTTAGCTTGTGGTGTCCAGGGGTTCTACTTGTACCTGTACATCGGGAGCATGGTGTTCCTGCTCTACATGTTCGCAGCGCTGCTGAGAGACCGCTCGAGATCCGGCGCTGACTCCCCCCCTATTGCCAGTAAGTAGCCCTTCATCACCAACATTCGAACCGAATCATCCCAGTCTCTCACTATATTATTCACATGGAAGCGCTCATAGCCTAGCGGCGCCTGCGAGTCGGAGACGATACCGCAGGTTAAGCAAAGATGGCAGCGGTCAGTCTTTGGATGGGTGACCGCCTGTTTGAGTGGTTACTATAAATGAGCGCTTCCGTGCTTTGGAAGGCACGCTAAGCAGTTTATCCCGGCTGCTGTCTATGACAGTAGTCGTTAACCCGAGTTAGAGGCCTTCGGGCGGCTTAAGAACTTCTAACAGTCGAGTTACCCACTCACTTGATAAAGGAGGGACAACTGTCACTCGCGTCCGCAGGAGCTACCTACCACAACTACCTGGGTGGTACTAAAGAGTGACAAACTTTTAAAAAACTTAAAAAAATGGCCAAAATAATGTATGCCATACGATTAAACAAACTGTGGCTGGCTAAGCGACAGCAGTTCGTGGCGGCAAACCTGAAACCCCTTGAACCCCCAGGCTTGGATAATGTTTTTTGATAAGGATTTAGAGGCCCACCTGGATTTTAGAACCGGACCGTGCCGCCACTTCTGTCTCCCGTTAGTCCGCTACTGTGTCTATGAGCTCCCTGAAAACTGCTGTTTTTAGGGTTCCGTAGTCAACAAGGAACCCTTATAGTTTCGCCATGTCCGTCTGTCTGTCTGTCTGTCTGTCCGTCTTCGGCTTAGGTCAGTAACCATTACTACTAGAAAACTGTAATTCGGCATGGGTATATAAATCAATTACGCCGACAAAACGGTACAATAAAATCTTGAAAAATATATTTTTTACCTCCCCTACACTTAAAGCGGGTATGTAATTTTTTTTTCTCGCTAAAGCCATGTTGTGGGGTATCGTTGGATAGTTCGTTTAAAAATATTATAGGTTACCTGAAACCATTTTCCAAATCAGTAATTCGTTTGCGAGATATTGGGCTTTAAAGTCCTAATTTTTGTTCGAGTCATGTGTCCCCCCCCCCCCTGCTGGCTAAATGGCTACTACCGGGGATGTGAAAAAAATCGTGGTAGTAGTACATATAATGAATTTAAAAGGAAAACTATCACGGACAAGTAGGCATAAGTAGTTACCGAGTAATAGTCGACCAACTTAATGTGTACTTGGAAAGGCCAATTTTCGTACAAATTCGGGTGACGCAACCGCACCGCACGTCGATGTACGAGGGGCGTCTGAAAAGTTCTAAGCCTAAGATAGAAAAAAACAATTTACAAAAATGAACTCGTGTTTATTTTTCAATATAGTCTCCTCCTAAATCAATGTATTTTTTACATTTTTTATACAGTGCTTTTAGGCCATTAAAAAAATAATCTTTATTTTGCCCTTCAAAATGCTCCTGTACAGCCGCCTTCATCTCTTCGTCACTTCTAAATCGCTTTCCCCTCAACTCTTTCTTCAAATTATTGAATAGAAAATAATCGCTTGGGGCTAGATCTGGGCTGTAGGGTGGGTGGTCAATTTCCTCAAAACCAACTTCCTTCAGAGCACGCCTCGCAACATTAGCGGTGTGAACGGGTGCGTTGTCTTGCAAAAACAAAATGCCTTTCCTTAGTTTACCCCGCCTTTTCTCAACTATGGCTTGTCGCACCTGTCTTATTAGATTTGCATAATAAATTCCGTTTATCGTAGAGCCTTTTTCTAAATAATCGATTAAAAGAATGCCATCACAGTCCCAAAATACCGTAGCCATTAACTTAGAGGCCGACTTTTGCACTTTAAATTTCTTCGGCGGCCTTTCACCCTATCAATCCACTGCATCGACTCAGACTTAAACTCCGGATCATACTGTCTGATCCATGTTTCATCAACAGTGACTATTCGGGAACAAACTTCATCTAAATCATCTTCGCACAATTCTAAAAACGCCCGAGAAGTTTCCACACGACGTACTTTATCGAAGGCCGTTAGCATTTTCGGTACCCAACGAGCACTGACTTTACTCATGTACAAATGTTCATGTAAAATTTCTCCGACTCTTTCTTTACTAATACCTAAGACCTCAGCTATTTGCCAAACCTTCATTCTTCTATCTTCTAATACCAGCTTTTTGACTTTTGCTACGTTTTCTTCGGTCACTACCGATATTGGCCGCCCTGAGCGGGGGTCGTCTTCGATCGATTCCGGTCCGAGTTTAAATAAGCGACTCCACTTTTTGACTGTGGCATAAGAAGGCCCAGAATCACCGTAAATAATAGCCATTTCCTCAAAAATACACTGCGGTGATTTGTCACTTTTTGTAAGGAATTTAATTACAGCACGGTGCTCAATTTTCGTAAAATTCGTTGGTAATTCACACATGATGTACTTTTCCGTTGAATATCTCGAAACAGAATAATAAAAACGTGACATGTTATTTTTTAATAATTTGTTTTTAAATGGCCTTTCTAGTGGCCAGTATCATAAACGCATATATAACCTCGAAATACCTTAGGCTTAGAACTTTTCAGACGCCCCTCGTAACGAAGATAGACAGGCAACTACGGAACCCTACACTGCGCGTGGCCTGACACGCACTTGGCCGGTTTTTTTTATTATAGCGTTGTACTCATGTCAAGCGTATCAAAATAGGTGTGGTTAGGGTTTAGTTGGTGCACGATTAAGGAAAAACTGCATTGGTTGAAGGAATTGGGTGGAGCGTTAGGTTAGGACAAAAGTTTTGTGTCAAATTAAAATTACTAACATTCATATTGATTTCAATTATAATGAAATGTTCTCCCGAAAAAGTGCTCATAGCTCGGCCGCGAAATTCTTGTATTTTATGGAATTCTCCTTAGCCAAGTCGTCGCCGTCAGCCGTCGTTATATAAACGAAAAAACCTTTACATGCTATTAAATAAAATGTTAATAAATATTTCGGTATTATCAATAATTTGCGAGATAAAGCAAACGCACAGAAAGAGAACATGGTGTAATTTTCCAAAACGGTGATTATGTTGGTTGACGCGTTATAGCTTAGATATCAGAATCTATAATTATGCAGTTTCACTTGAGAAACATAAATTCTACTCATAGATCTTTGTTATTTGAGTTGAAAGAAAAACACAAGCACTAAAGAAACTCATTAACGTTCAAAAAAAGCTTTACTTTAAAAGAATTTCATTTGGCATTTATTTTCACATTAAAATTTACTGCACGGAAAGCGTCTGCAGAAAATATTATTCTATGCTCCCGTCTTGAGACGGTATACAAGGAAAAAAAGTTGTTCTTCCTGGTAAATAAAAATAAGAATAAACCGGTGAGGTAAAGCAAAATGAAGCGGTAAAAAGGTTTTCTAATAAGGGGTTTTAAATTACACCATCACACGAGTGGCTTTGAAAAACCGCTGCAAGTGAGAAGGCAAGTACTATGTAGGCACATAGAACTTGCCTTCTCACTTGCAGGATTTGAACATGTGAGTATAGGTACTTATCTTCGTCTGTAGCCCCCGACAGGACTTGAACCTGTGCTCCCTCTATTGCCGGTAGAAAGCACCAAGCTACAAGGACAGTGACTGAAGTCGCGTATCTTTAAACTATATTCCTGCAGCCTGCCTGAATAGCGACCTCTGTGTATTCTCTTGAAAGGCTCACAGCCTTTAGGACCACTCTAATGGGCGAGCTATGCGCTCGCTCCATTCCACATCAGGGGCCGTAGACAAGGTTACAATCGACAAGCGCTAACGCTAACGAATAATATGTATGGGAATGACAGATGCCGACGAAACACTTTTCGTTAACATCTGTCATTCCCATACATTTTATTCGTTAGCGTTAGCGCTTGTCAATTGTAACTTTGTCTAGGCCCCCAGTTAGTTTCTGATTAACGAGAGAGATGGCGCTGATGTACTTTCTTAAGGAAACAAATTATTTATTAAAATATTTTGTTTATTTTTCTTCCTCGTTAAAAATAACACGAAACAAAATATTTAAATAAATATTTTGTTTCGCTAAGAAAGTATAAGTTTTGACTGGTTTAAAGCTGATATATAAATGGCACAAACGCTTAACGGTTTTTCAATCTTTTATCTACTTAGATTTGCACGAGGAGAATTTTCTTAATTATTTTTTTTATGTAAAAAAAGTTCCGTTTTCGATGTTAGTATGTTGTTTATGCACTTTTATACAGAGCGTTACCGGCGGTAAGCGAGCTTTTTTTTAAGTAGGGTAAATAAACGTAGTTCTTTAACTTAATTATGACCTCGATACATTTTCTAACATTTAAATTGCCAGCAATGTACAGCAAAGTAAATGGACAAGTAAGTGTAAATGACAGCTCTTCATACTTTGTTTATTACGGCGTCATACACCTAGTACATTGAAGGTTTGGGTTTTGAAAAAATAATTGTGCAGTTTTATTTGCAAATATATGCAAACAATTGCTAATGGAACATACGTCTCTAACAACGCACAAGAGATTTTTATTTGTAGCTCAGTTTCACAAAAGTTAATAAGATTGTCAAAGTTTGGTGTGGCATATATCTTGAAAACTGTTGAAGTAAATATATGATACTTTTTCGGTCAACCTCGTTGATGTTAGTACGATAAGTCACAAAATACACGAAAAAACGAACAGTTACAGATCGAAGGGCATTGAGAGCTAGGGGCCCTTAAATGCTATTACTGGGTCCTATGGCTATAAACGGTTCTCCTCTTTTACCCGAAATATAAAATTTTGCTATACTAACATAGCTTGTAAGTTATTTTACAGTACATATGGTGCTACTTTCCCGCACTAGTGCGGAAAAGAGCACTTTTCGTGCATATGTCGAAACTTTAAAGAGCCATATGTACAGTAAAACGTTGTACGATACACGTGCGAATAGGTAATTCGCAACTCGTGTCGATTTAAAACACTCCCTTCGGTCGTGTTTTAATCTATTACCACTCGTTGCGAATTTCCTATTTTCGGCACTTATATCGTAAATAACTATTTTAATGTAAGTAACAAATAATATATGAAATAATTCATTTTGAATTGGAATTTAAAATAACGGAGAAGCGATATATTTGGATCGTATTTTGTTGAATACATAAGATTCCAATTACAACGCTGCTTTATACTATAGTACGTTTGTGTTCGGGGTTTGTGGCCCGAACCGAAGGTGAGGGCCTTAAATATGCGATCTGGGGCTTTACGAATTACCGCCCGTGGTGCGTACACAATTTTACGTCTTCCCCTGGGTGTGAAGACTGTGAAGGGAGATTTTCCGCTGCGCCCGTGGGCGGTAAATCTCACATACCGCCCGGAGTGACGTAAAGTATATTACAGGCTTTATATTAAGTAGATCTAGGGCGCTAAAACTACGAATTTCACAGATCGCTGGTAATAAGAATTTGCCAAAAGCTCCTATTAAAATAAAGATTTAACACAGCTCCTCAAAACACATAACTAGCACGTATATTTTCAACAAAACTGAATGCAAAAAGCCGTTTCCGCCAGAACAACGATTTGACATGCGGCACAACTTTCCCCCATTTTTATCTTACATTTTCCGCGTTCGAAACCCTTCGCAGCGATTAACTGGCATGGAAAATAGGCGCGCTATTTTTCCCTTTCACTCACTTTTTCTATTTTCAAATGACGCGAAATATCCGACAGCGTATTAAGGGGAAGAATTGGAAAACATCGCGTGCTTTGAAACGCCGTTCTGACTAGATTAAGAAGCAATAAAGTCTGATTTTCAGATATATGATTCTTGACTATATGATTGTTTATCTGATTTAATCGATACATGATTGTCAAAAATTTCCTCGATAGAAAAGAAATCCAAATCCAAATCCAGCCTACTCAAACAATACATTATTTTACGACATAATCAAGTTAATACTATAGTATTTTATCTCATCTAAAATCACACTTAATGAAATATAAATAAAACTTCACTAAGGTAGGTATTTATCGAAAGTCCAAAAAATGAAATTCCCGAAGAGTGTTGCATCTCTTTTTCTCGTGCGCAAAAGGCATAAGCGTGTCTCTGTCAAGGGGGCGTGGTCGACTCGAGTCAAGGCATCCCCTTAATGTCGCAACGTAACTGGAATTCTTTCCGCTACTGTAACGCTAAGGGCGGTTATGGTTGAGGTTATTTAACGTGGCCGACTATTTATAAATCTGTCATTGGACTTGGAGTCTTATGCCTTGAGCGGTACATTTGCTTTTTGAATCCTTTGATGCAATTCGGTAACTTAAATAATCTTAAGAGGAAACACATGGGCCGTTTTTTCATAGAAACGTAGTCCCATGTTTTCTCCCTGGATAATGGCAGTAGAGTAATAATTTTTTTTCAATAAAATCTTCTTGACATGTTCCTATGTTTTCCTTTTTTTCATAAATTTATTCTTACCTTCAAAAAAATAAGAAAAATGTCAGATTTTTCGCTGTGTTCAAACATCCAGAAAACAATTTTGACTAGATTATTTAAAAAAAGGAAAACATAGGAACACGGCCAAAGATTTTCATTGATATTTAATAAAAAAAATAGTTAAATGGGTCAAGTTTTGGAGAAGACATCAGGGGACTACGAAACGTTGATTTTATGTACTTTTAATAGGTATTTTCGGTCCAAGCTGGAGTTGTCTCTATCGCGCTCTGCAGGCTTGAGGTTGGCGCGACAGCAATACATTTTACAAATACCTATTTCTCAATTATCTCACCCTTAGTGTTTCCTCTTAAGTATAGACACGGCAAAATGCAGCGCTACAAACGATGTACAGTATCGATACAGGTGATCATGATATGGCAAGTGTCGCACGACAGTCAGTCAGTCACGGCGTTTGTATCGCTGCTAAAAATCGCCGTGACAACACACTCACCCACAATCCACTGACACATGTCTTAGGCTATTTTTAGTGAACATTCTAGAAGACGTAAAATTGTGTACGCAACACCTGCGATCTGTGGCATTCACGAATTACCGCCTGTGGTGCGTACACAATTTTACGTCTTCTCCTGGGTGTGAAGTGAGATTTGCCGCTGAGCCCGTGGGCGGTAAATCTCACTTACCGCCCAGAGGTGGGGAGTGGAGGTGGGAACTCAGGCGTTTTTGGTAAATGGTTTAAACAAGATAATACGAGCTCGCCGCATGCATTAATCGGGCTGTAACAGCGGTTACACACGGCAACTTTTTGTCACACCAAATTCGCGCGTTCGTGAAACGCGCGTTTATATCATTGCAAAAGTCGCCATGTGAATAACCTTCACGACCACAGAAAAGTTCTTAATCCATTTTTCCTAGAATCTCACCATGTGTTCGCTCTAGCGACTAAAGAAATTGCTCTTCACTAAATCGCTTGTCTATTGTTTTTCCCTAGAATCGGACTCAAGCTCGTCCCCATCTGAGTCGGAATCGTGTTCGTCGCGCACAGACCGGAGCACGGCCACTGTGCCTCACCCACAATACCAGATGCCGTTTAACGCTGCCAAGCGATTGTCGCTCGGGTTCGCTCTCAGTACGAGAACTCACCATTATGGAAGCTTCTACCTGAGAATGGGCGCTGTTGGTGAGTTCGATTCCAATATAGAATCTATTAAATGTAGTAAGTTACTGGCGGTGCCTGCATATATATTTGCAACGAATGCGCGGGTGTTTCCCGTTCGCCCGATCGTTCGATCGATCAATCGGTCGAGACTTTTTTTCCTCTATAAATCAGCCGCTATCATATCAGCCGAAAGACGTCCAGTGATGGGTATAGGCCTTCCCTAATGAGCTATATATAGCTTACACACATATTATATATCATTCTCACGGAAAAAGTAACTAATTATCGTTGGCGCTATGTGACTGTTAACGATGAGCTAATAAAATACCGTTCACGTCGTAATAATGGCAAAAACGCCAAAACAATGAGGTACCTTTTCCAAGACATACCTACACATCTCTGGAACTCCTTTTTATCAGATCCTAGCGACCCGCTCCGGCTTTGCACGGGTACTATATTATACCTACCTTCCTCTTGAATCACTCTATTATATTAAATAAACCGCATCAAAATCCGTTGCGTAGTTTTAAAGATCTAAGCATACATAGGGACAGACAGCGGGAAGCGACTTTGTTTTATACTATGTAGTGATGGTTACCTGGACTGTCAACAGAATAATTTTATTTCAATTTATCACGTGAAACAGAATTAAATGATATGAATGATTAATTGAATAACAATTTGTCACGAAACTTATAAAAGAGTTGAGCAAATAATTATGATTAATAACTCTCTAGATATTAATAGATTCTTATGTATTAATATCTAGTATGTTATAAAGGATGTTATTATTCTCTTGAACCTATTTGTTTCAATAATAAACTGCATGATTAATGCATGATTTTTGAACATAAATTCAAAACATTATTACTTATCCGGTACTGTATGATGTACATTTTCAACGCCGCTGCACTCTCTTGAAAAATGTGGCTCACACATTACTTTTAAGTAGATACATATTCACTCAAGGTCAGCTTGTCTTCTTGTTAGCGTTTAGACAATAATTTTAACGATGTGTCTACTCAGACTAGACTAGTCTCTTTCTAGTCTATTAGTATGATATCAAAATTGAATTTATCGTGAATACTCGTTTCGAAGTCCAAGTGCGGCAAATGTGACGTGTGGACGAGTGCAAGCAACAAATGTTATTTTGATGTCATACCAAAACGTCAAGTGAGATACATTCACTCAATCCGAAGTTTCGGCATGTCGTATAGGTTGAGTAAGTTTGGGATTAGTTTGAAACATTTCCTCAATCATTTGGGTACTTTGTGATTTAAAACAGCCAGCCGAATCAGAATAATCCTCTTACTCACACCGAGCATAAATCAATGGAAGAAATGGTGCAAGGTTAGGCCTTTATTTATTCCTGGGATTTGAAAAAAACCTTTTCATTAAATATTATCGTACTGTGATCTTAGAACGTTATATTATGAAAGTACAAGAAACTAAAAATCAAAATAAAACGAACTTGTTTGTTTCTATGATAAAGATTTCGTATTAAACATACACCTACATGTGAAGACTTCCATAAGAATATGAAACTTATCAGAAATAAGACTTATGAGTGTCTGTCTGTCCGGCTGTCAAAGGTGTTTTCTTTTAGTTTTTATCAACTAAATGTCCAATTACTTATTGTAAAGGTCCGTTTGAACAGTGTTATAAGATTTCAGAGTCATTACTCAAGTCAAGACCAATTTACATAAGAGTGACACAAGGTCTTGTAAATATAATATAAATAAATGATAAGTTACATTGTTTTTCTTCATTATCATCGGCACGAACATCACTATATCTTGGTATACAAAAAAAAATAGAAAGGAACAGTTTAGTTTGAAGTTTGGCATCAAACAGACATGTATCTTAAATTGATATTATGTTACATCATTGGACATGTCCTAATCGTGCAGAGTGAAGAAAATTTTATCTCAGTTAAAGAACAAGAAGACGATATGGAAACTTGCCTCGTGAATATAGTAGCTAAAACTAAGCGTGGAGAAAATTTGGTTATAGTTAATAATGAAGAGGTGACCAACAATATGATTAGACGTATTCACGAGACGAACAATGTAAAGGTTTACATTAAAGAAAGCAATACTCTCATAGACACATCTGCTGACGTTATTATAATGCGTGCTCAAAACGTCATTGATTTTACAACTGGAATTGATGAATTAGACAGAGATTGGAACCGCAAACCAGAAGCTTTACATATCATTATTTTGGCAGATATAGCCGAAGAGGACTTTTTGCCGATATTTAAAACTTTGTGGAATTACCACCTAATGCGCGTGCTCGTTATTTGTGATGATTTAGATGATACAGCTTCAATATATTCATATTTACCATACGAAGCGGGACGGTGTGGTTGGGACCATACGAATATTGTGAAACTGTGCACCTGTGAACAATCTATTTGGTTCAATGTCAATATCATGTTATCCAGTATTGATAAACCGGTTTTAAAAAATTGCACCCTGCGGATTGCAACTCATTACTATCCTCCAATGGTATTGTTGTCGAAAGTTGAAGATGAAGTTCGTATTGGTATCGAGAGGTACTTGTTAGAAGCATTGTTTGAGAAAGAGAATATATCCGTAAATTATTCATTTTTTCCTGAAACTGATGAATTTGGTAACGTTTCTGATAATTTCACAGTGTCCGGGCTCTTAAGCCTGCTATATTATAATAAAGTAGATGTGGTTTTCGGGGGTTTGGCGGTAAACAATCGACGATCAGCGTTTTTCAGTTACATATCTTCGCATTTGTCAGTTGAAGATAGTTTTGTTGCTGTTTGTCCTAGTGCAGATTTAGTAGAAAGATGGAAAGTTGTTTATTTGATGTTTAACACAGGGGGTTGGGTACTCATCTTCTTAGTGTTGGTTACTTGTGCGATAATTTTTTCAAATTCAATTCTGTCTAATAATTCCACTAGAAATCGAGAAAAATATGGCTTTTTTTTAGTGTTGCTCAATCTTTTTGGAAGCCTTACTGAAAAAAAGTCCTTGGTTCGTACAAACAACATTTACAAAAATGTACTCATAATGCACTGGTTATGGTACGTGTTTCTACTGAACAGTTTTTATAATACTCAATTAACGACTTATTCAACCTACAGGATGTATAAACCTCAAGTGAATGAATACATGGATTTACAAAACTATAACTTCAGTCCTTGTCTAGCAACGGACGTTGCACCGTTTTTAAAAAACTCTGGTAACGTTCCTTTGATCAATGAGGAATATTTAGAACTTAAGGGTTGTGAGACAGGTAGCTTGTGTTTGAACCAAGTGGCAAAGACACAGACCAAGTATACTATAACAAATTACTTAAGATATCAATGGTGGATAACTCAACATCCTGCAGGAAAAAATAAAGTACACCTCGTAAAGAACACCTTTTATAATTTACTATACGGTATATATTTTAAACGAGGTTTTCCGCTGTATGATGAGTTCCATGAAATTATAGGCCGTCTTCCAGAATTTGGTATTGTAGAAGCTAGTAAAAGCTTCCATAACCTTCGACAGCACGTAAGGTCGGCAGCAGAACCTGCAGGATTATTTCAGATTCGTGTTCTAATATTGGAGGATCTAGCTGTACCGTTTGGTATTCTAATATGTGGTTTAATTTTATCATGTTTAATATTTATTTTTGAGGTTTTACAAAATCGCAAAGATAACGTATGTACATTTTTGTTGACCCTTAAGCGAAAAAGCATTAAATAACTAAAATTTAGCGCTATAAGGCTTAATTTTTGGTTAGACTCATCAAAGTCAAAGTATTTATTTGCTAAACATAGTCTAAACTTGCTAAACAAACATATCTTGGGATTAGGTGTCAAAGCGGACCCCGAGCTCCTTTAGGGGCATTTCCGGGAACAAGCTAGGAGAATGATGATGATATCATTTAATATTATATTGCGCTATTGGCCATGTCGTAGTGCCAAAGGAAGGAATTTTAATCTTTTATTGAAGAACAAAATAACGATATGGTAACTTGCCTCGTAAATATATTAAACGTAATCTTTTTCATTTAAATGAGAATGAGTAATTATCGGTATTATCTACAACTCAGATTGGGACTTGGGACAGATTTGGCAATAATGAACAAGGTGACTAATATCAATAATCTGATTCGTCGTAGTCATGAGACGAACAATGTCAAGCTTTACAACAAAGATTATAATGAGCCTTTAGACATATCAGTTGACATCTGGGGGCACGGGAGTGCCCCCGCCAAGACGAGCCAAGCGAAGCGCAACGCAAGGGCACTACCTACCTTTTTCTCGAAGCGGTTCGTCGTTTTTTTGAACCCTCGTAATTTGGGTTCGGATTATACCAGATAAATAAAATTCTCGGGATATGATGTCAATAGTGGACTTATTAAACATATAAAGTTTCAGTAACATAGCTCTTATACTTAAGATTTTATTGATATCTAAAAAACGCCGATTTCGTCACTGACTCACTGACTGATGTTGATCATCAAAACCTCTAGGGTATTTCCTGAAGTCCTAGAAAGCTTAAATTTGCTATGTAAGCTAGTATTAGTACACAATCAACAAAATGATTAAAAAAATCGGAACTTCTACCCCCCAACGCCTTAAAGTAGGGGATGGAACTTTGCATGAGACTTCCGCAAATTTTGATGCTAGGGGTCTGAAAATTTATATAAGGACTTCTTGTTATAAATAATAAAATACGTATTTCAGGATTTTTAGTAAATCACCCCCCACCCTTTAAATTAGGGGGTTGAAGTTTGTATTTTTCCGCAAACTTTAAATTAGGGGATGGAAGTTTGTGTGGGTTTCCCTATTCACTTCTTAAGAAATTAACTTACAAAAAGGAATGAGATCCCACCAAAAACATTACACGTAAAGTGATGCCAAGACTCCATAGTTCATACAGCTTTCAGCGTGAAAAAGATATCAGATCGCAATTAGCGCCAAGCTTCCTACTCCACACGGCGTAACTCTACCACTACCAGCCACGCTCTACAAATTCTTGGCTAAAAAGTATAGACCCGTCACTTATTAATATCATCATAAATTCATTCGGCGTGAAAGTCTATGCGGCGACCGGGATGTGCCCAACAAAGCTATACTTTTTAGCCAAGATGTAGAATTTGTAGAGCGTGGCTGGTAGTGGTAGAGTTACGCCGTGTGAAGTAGGAAGCTTGGCGCTAATTGCGATCTGATATCTTTTTCACGCTGAAAGCTGTATGAGCTATGGAGTCTTGGCATCACTTTACATGTAATGTTTTTGGTGGGATTATTATAGATTAGGTTAGATTTTATTTCTTTATTTCATAATATAAAAATACAATATAAATTACCCTTGGTCAATTTACATGACTCCGTCCGTCGCCGCTGCGCAGACAACAGTGTTAAAGTTCTCTCTCGTGAAAATATCCGTAAATAAATGCTAAATCGAATTGCCCCGCGAAGAGTTACACATCGTTTTATAGCTGATAAAGTGACAATTATAGTGGTGTTTGTTTCAACAAAAACGGTGCTATGGATCAGAAGATACGAAGAAAACAATTTTAAAATTATAAACCAACCGTCGAAGAACTGACCTACGACAAGTCGCACAGCGCCCGCAGCGCATGAGTCACGCGGCTTGCAGATAACGTTGTGCGGTTGAACGCCGCCGTTGGACGCTTTACATTGCCGCTATAAGGTACATTGCTGCATGTATTTTGTCAATCATCCTGAGACCCCAAAAACACATAAAATGATTTGCTTGGCATGTAAAAAGAAGATCGAAAGAGGTGAATTACTAAGTTGCACACGTTGCACAGGAAGTTATCATTTCTTGTGCCTGCAAATGACGTCAGCTTACTTTAGAGAGCAACAAGCAAATTTAAAAAAAGATTGGATATGCCCATCATGCGATTCAATTACTCGGCGACGCCGCAACAATGATGATACTCCTGTCACGTCACCAGCAGGTTTAAATTTAAATAGAAATATAATTACCCAGACATTAGACGTCACAAATATGTCATGTGATGACTCGATGAACAATAGTAATATAGACGGGGACACGCAATATTCTCCTAATACTACACAGAGACCACCATTGGTTTCTCCACAAAACCCGGAGTCGCTGAACTATAGTGCTCAACAACAATACCCATCAATTACCATCGAACAAATCGGATCATTGCTGGACTCAAAACTGTCTCAGAACAACAATACAATAATAAATAACTTAAAACACCTGATAAAATCTGAAATTAATACTGCAGTTGAGAAATTAAAGAACGAATTTCTCCAGAAAAATAATACTATGACATTACAACATCAAGCTTTGACAAAGCAACTTGAAGCTACCAACAACGTAATAAAAGACTTACAGAGGGAAAATGAAACTATTAAAAAGGAATTGAATGAGTTGAAGACTCAGTGCAACAAAATTCAAGGAAACAACACTTCACCTAATCAAAAGCAGTTTGTGTTGTACGGCTTAGATGAATACCATGGCGAAACCGAAGCTGATCTTTATCCACGGATTGATAACATGTTCAAGGAGCTATTAAATATCAATATTAATGGCTTCATCGAATCTGCAAGAAGAGTGGGAAAAAAGGGGAGCCGTCGTCCTATTATTCTGGAACTTATCAGTCAACGTATGAAAAAATATGTTTTACAAAATACATACTGTTTCCATAAAACAGGATATGCAGTTTCAGAGGTACTTGACCAATCAGCACTAAGCGATAGGAAACACATCAGAGAATGCTTGATAAATGCGCGTAAACAGGGCAAATATGCAGTTATTCGGAATAACAGGTTGTTCATAAACGGCAAAGAATACATCCCTAACAAGCAACCCGATCAACACGGTCGACCAGCTAGTAACAACAGCAACAGTACGAGCCCGCAACCGCAACCCGCTACGTCTTCAGACAAGACCCTCCAGGACCTGTCTGCAGCAAAATTAGACCCTATACCTATATCCGGCCCGGCATCACCAGCTGAAACTAAAACGTTTTTTCGTGAATAATTCACATCATAACTATAGCTTAAGTAACTCGCTTTGTGTCTTTCATCAGAATATAGCGGGCATATTATCAAAAAGAGATGAAATAGAAATAGCGCTCGAGGAACTTGAAATCACAGGTTGCTCTCCAACAGTCTTATGCTTTTCCGAAACATTCCTACTGTCTGGCAATGAAACAAATCTGTCTATTACCAATTACGAACTTGCGTCATTTTTTTCGCGTAGAACTAAAAGAAGAGGGGGAGTTACCGTGCTTGTTAAGAGAAACACTAATTTTAATGAGCTTACAGTATTAAGAAAATTTGCAATTGAGAAAGAATTCGAATGCTGTGGCATAGAAATTGTTAATACTAATGTTATCGTTGTGTGTTTGTATAGAACTCCTGATAGCAATGTAGTAAATTTTCTGAACCATTTCAACAACCTTTTGAGATTCCTACGGTCGAAACGCAACAAAATGGTAATAATATGTGGTGACTTAAACATAAACATTCTAAATGATAATAAAACTATTAAGGAATATTTAAGCTTAATCGAAAACTATAACATGTACAGTCATATCAACATACCGACGCGTCGAGGCAATTGTATTGATCACATTTTTAGTAGTATTAAAGAAGCAAAGGGCGAAACGCATGCACTTGGTCTGTCTGATCATGACACAGCTCAAACGCTAACCTTCCCATGCAAAGTACAACCCTCAAAATCATACTGGTATACGGAAAAAAGGGATTATTGTGACGAAAATGTCGAAAAATTTAAAGATTGTATTCACAAGCTTTCTTTTTCTGAAATATACGAGGATCAGTCCGCAGATCAAACATTCCAAATATTCCACAATCTACTGATGCTGTTTCATAATCTTTGTTTTCCACTTATTAAAGTAAAAGTGACAGCCAAAAATAGGAAAAATAAATGGTTAACAAAATCCTTAAAAAATTGTTGCCTCGTAAAAAGGAAACTATACTATAATTATCACAAAGAAAACCATAAATCAAACAAGACTAAATTTACTACCTACTCGCGCATTTTAAAAAAGTGTATTTCGCACTCACAAAAAATTTGCAACACAACATATATAAAATCATCCCAAAATAAATGCCGAGCTGCCTGGACTGTTGTTAAAAAAACTTTCAATCAGCCAACTCCTAGAGAAATTGATAAGATTACAAATAGATTTAATAAGGAACTACATGCACCACAAGACATAGCCGAAGAGTTTAACAACTACTTTATAAGCATAAATAGTAACAAATCAAATGCTAGAAAAATCTCCAGTGGCCCATCACCATTACCAAATACAATATTCTTATCACCAACCACTCCCGACGAAATTTACAAGACTATACTCTCTCTCAACAACACACAAGCCACGGGTTACGACAAGCTACCTACTAAAATATTGAAAGCAGTTGCCTTTCCCCTATCAATTCATCTATCGCACCTAATCAATTTGTCATTCGAAAACGGGATATTTCCCGCCGGACTAAAAAAATCTATTGTCAGGCCAATATTTAAAAAAGGGGCTAAAAATGACCTTAACAATTATAGGCCAATAACACTAATTCCAGTCTTATCAAAAGTATACGAAAAGGCTTTCTACAAAAGATTAAATAGCTTCTTGACCACGAACAAAGTCCTTAAAGAAGAACAAAATGGCTTTAGGAAGAATAAATCTACTGCGCAGGCCTGTTTCCAACTAAACAATCAAATCACAGAATGCATAGACACGGGTACTCCGGCAGGTGTACTATTTCTTGACATGTCAAAGGCGTTTGACACAGTATGCCACAAACGCCTTTTAGACAAACTAGACAAGTACGGAATACGAGGACTAGCTTTCTCTTGGATTGAAAGTTACCTAATTAATCGAGAACAAAGCACTCAGATAGATAGGATTATCAAGGATAATATTTCTACTTTTAACTCATGCTATAAAGTAAACGAGTACGGTGTGCCACAGGGAAGTATCTTGGGACCCCTGTTGTTCCTTACTTATATAAATGATTTACCTGAATGTACTAGACATAACTGTATTTTGTTTGCAGATGACACTACACTGATAATTAAAGGAACAGATAAAAATAACTTTGAACTTGAAATAAACGCAGCTTTGAGAGATGTCATACACTGGCTCGAATCTAATAATCTCCAAATTAACCTAGTAAAAACAAAATTTATGATATTTAGGTCATATAAGTCTAAGATGATTTGCAATATTACTGTAAAATACGATGAAGAGGTAATTGAAGAAGTAGGTAGCACTGTATTCCTTGGTATGACATTGGATACACATTGCAATTGGAAGGAACATGTAGATACAGTCTGTAAAAAAATAAATAAATTTATTTTTGCATTGTGGCGCCTTAAACAGACGGTATCATTCAAAACTGCTTTACTGGCTTACCACGGTTATATCATGTCTACTCTGAGATACGGTATAATAATGTGGGGAAACTCTGTCGACGCCGACCGTACTTTTGTCGCTCAAAAAAAGTGCATCAGAACCCTTTGTGGAGTAAACAAAAGGGAATCTTGCAAGCCTTTATTTATAAAACTTCGTTTGTTGACCCTTCCTTGTCTGTATATATACGAGATAGCGGTATTTGTAAAACTCCATACGGAATTATTCACGTTTGTTACTGATAAGGAAACAACTAGGCAACATAGACGATATAGGTTAGCAATACCAAGTAGCAACAAACTGGTACTCAGAAAGAAAAGTGCTTACAACATGTGTGTTAAAATCTTCAACAAAATACCAGCTGAATTTAAAACATTGCCACATAATATATTTAAAAGAAAGTTGAGAGTATTATTGATTGACAATTGTTTTTATAGTATAAATGACTTTTTGACATACAAATTCTAATATGACATAATTACAAAAATAACTACCTGTCTCAAATTTTAATTCCTCATTCTATGTTAATTTTATTCAATGTTAAACATTTTAATTTTAATCGATCGTAATGCTTATCATAATTGTTGATTATTAGTTCGCATATATTTTTATTTGTTTTATGAATGTGACATGGCATGCTAATATTATTATTACGACATAAATATTATTTTAAACTTATACCAAATTTTACCATTTTTAATTATATAATTATACTTTAGACATTTTGTATTGAGCCACAACTGACAATTATTTTGCTTGCATTTGACGTGACATAAGCATGATCAAACGTAGGTAATGCAAATTTTCACATGCCTTTTTGGGCTAAACATATTAAGGAACAAGGAAATGACTGTAACATCTGTGCTTATACCATATGTTTAATGTGAATAAACGACATTTCAATTTCATTTCATTTCAATTTTTCATTTCATTTCATGACTTGAAATTATGATCGTCAAATAAAAATAAAAACTTGAATTAAAATATTAATAAATTTTATACATGTTAATTTTTACTAAAAAAAGGCATCCCAAAAAAATTTCGTCAAAAATTTTACATAACAATCTAGTACATTAAAATACAACTAATACAAATGCAAATCAATATTATTATAAAATGTCAAACATATTATATTTATAATACTTGATTGTACAAAACATGTTCGAATTTGAGACTGTGACTGACAAATTACACAGAGATTGGAACCACAAACCAGAAGCGTTGCACATCGTTATTTTGGAAGAAATAGTAGAATAGGATTTTTCGCCGATATTTGTGGGATTACCACATAATACGCGTACGGTACATTTCAATATACTCTTATTTTCATACGAAGAGCGACGGTGCGGACGGGACTATACGAATACTGAAAAACTGTGTTGCTGTGAACACCAATTTGCTGGATGCACGACAAAATAAAGTTCATCTCATTAAGAACACCATAAACAACACATGCTTTATGGTATATTTTTCAGACGAGGTTTTCTGTCCGGTTAATGTACGGCCCAAATAATTCGCGTCCACTATCTCACTCTCTGTCTCTCTCTTTTGTTGCACTGCACCCGCTTCCATTATTTTAGTCCGCATGTAAAGTTGGCAGCAGATCCCGCGGGATCATTTGATATTCGTGGTACAGTCAGCATCACATAGTTAGTAGCAGCCAAAGTAGCCAAATATATCGGCACGCGTCTTTATTACTAAAGGGAATAAGGAAGTGTTACGATATATTTGGCTACTTTGGCTGCTACTAACTATGTGATGCTGACTGTACAGCTAGATCCTCTAATTCTATTCTCCGGCTTTTTAATCACCGGTGTATTATTTTCTTTTTTGTATGTATTATTGAAGTTTCTCATATTAACAAAATAGATCTTCTCCCCGAATTAAGTAAACATCCACGAGGATTAAGCAAAAAGCAATTATCGTGTAGTTATAGATTTTTCACGCCACTGCTCGGAAATGTGGCAAAAGATGGTTAGAATTCAGGCTTCAAAGCTGGGGTTAGTTGGACGTCGCACGAACCTGACCATCTATGAGTTCAAACTGTTCAACAATGTTTTTGTAGTCCAGTTTGAACAGCGATTCGAACAATCGAGAGTCCTCACCTGCGGCTATTTCCTACTTTCTAGCCTTTACAACAATGTACTATTTATTGTAGTAAGTTTTTACCAAGTTCGTATTTTTTTATGGTAGTTAAAAAAAAGAACTTTGGAAATGTCACTGTTAGTTCCAATGTTCCTGGCAGTAAAACTATTGTTGCTGGTAGGTAATTTTTAAATGTTCCCGATAGCGTCACGTCACTTGAATATCAAACATGATGAAGTTGCCAAAACCGGTTTTTAGGGTTCCGTAGTCGACTAGAAGTAGAAACCCTTATTTAACTATAAATGTACAGGTTTCTTTCACAATAGCTTTTGTTTCAATTCGCGGTGAGTAAAAATTGACTAGCAAGATTATCACAAATGTAGATCGTTTGATAATTACAACTGGTAAGCGTTGTTCAAATCATTCGTAGAAAATAAATGATAATAGCTACAAGATAAATGTATTCAAAATGGCTGCATACGGTTTAAACGATGCATAATATTTCATAAAGGTGTAATATTTAAAAATGTATCATAATAGTTGTAATTATTAAGGTGAATAATTATGTCGGTTATCTAACATTCATTATATGTAATAATTATAGTCGCTTAGAGCTTTAGCTGTTAGATTACTAGGGCACTACTCTTCATGACATTCACAACAATCGGTCATGTATTGTAGAACCGTAATATATTGTCTATTTAATCTTGTATTCGTTATTTTGGGCATTAGAAACTTTAATGTTACCGAAATGTCACAAGATTTTGTGGAAACGTGTATTGTGGATATTATTTCTTCCAAATCTCAGCATGGATCAGACCTGGCCATTATTAACAATGCCGCTATCACCAATGATTTGATTCGGAGGATACACGAAACTAAAAACGTCAAGCTTTACATAAAGGACTATTTTGTGCACGTGACTTTATCGCCAAGAATTTTTGTAATTTATGTCCAAAATACGTCTCATTTAAAAAATCTGATTGACCATCTGGACAGAGATTGGTATCGCAAGCCGGACGCTCTTCATATAATACTATTGACAGAGACTGATAACATTAAAAAGGAAGATGATTTAACACAAATATTTCAAACATTATGGGATTATAATATTATACATACCCTTGTTATTGCCAGAGACACTAGTGAAAACGCATTTATTTATTCTTACTTTCCGTACGCAGAAGGTGGTTGCGGACGGAACTATAACCATACTATAGAGTTAAGTAATTGTATTAGTGCTAAGAAGACTGATATCGTAGAGCTGTTACATGAATATGATAAACCTGTTCTAAAAAATTGTACGTTACAAGTAGGAACCCATAATTATCCACCGATAGTAATATCTAACCCAGACCCAAAAAATAAATTGAAACTTGGAATAGAAAGAGCGTTATTAGAAATTATAGCTGAGATGGAAAACATTACATTGAATTATGTATTTTTTCCAGAATCTTTCGAGTTTGGCCATGTATCTGACAATCTAACTATTAATGGAGTACTAGGAAAATTATATGGCAATGAAGTAGATTTAGTGATTGGAGCTTTTGCGTTGAATAGTCCGCGGGCAATATTTTTTGATTTTATATATAACCACTTTGCGTATGAAGATAGTTTTGTTACCGTAGTTCCTAGCGCTGGATTGGTAGACCGTTGGCAAATAGTTTACATAGTATTTAAACCTGTGGTTTGGCTTTTATTATTATTAATGCTATTATCTTGTTCATTACTCCTTTCGAGGAATCTTTGTAACTATAATGGAGTAAAAAAACAACCTTCTGAGCTTCTCATTCTGTTTGGGAATGCTATGCAAAATGGTGCACTGAATCTGAGAATGGATAACTTCAAAAATATTATAATTGTACATTGGCTGTGGTTCATATTTTTGACGAATTGTTTTTATCAAACTAGATTGACAAGCTTTACTACATTTCGCATTTACAAGCCGCAGTTGAACCATTACATGTCTTTGAACAATTATAATTATACTCCCTGTTTTGCGTTAGACATAGCTCCGTTTATGAGAAGTTCTGGTGAAGTTCCTATTATTCATGAAAGATACCTAGAAACACAGGGCTGTGAAACCGCTGATTTATCTATAAGTACGGTTGCGAAAACGCAAAACAAGTACACGGTAACGCATTACTATCCATACCTTTGGTGGATCACTAATCAGCCAAGTGAATATAAAAAAGTCCATCTCATGAAAGAAAAACTGTATAACGCTCTTTATGCTATATTCTTAAAACGAGGATTTCCACTTTTACGTGATTTTGATACTAAGATATTACGTTTAGTTGAGAATGGTTTTGTGGATGTCATTAAACAACGTCATCTGATTCGGAAAGAGCAAGTATCAGCTTCCGATGCTATTGGATCTTTTAAAATAAGCATCTTAAAATTAGTCGACCTTGTTGTGCCGTTTGGTATTTTAATCATTGGCTTTGCATTTTCACTTGTAATATTTGTCATTGAATTAGTGCACCCCGTGGTCTAGTTTTACGTTAATAGGTATTATGATACAAAATAGTATTGTATTCAACCAATTTTACTAATGTATTTTATTGACAGTAAAATAAACTAGTCTATGTGGACTAAGTAATTTATGCGAAGTTTAAAATCAAGTTCAAGTAATTGTAGTAACTAATATGTAATAATGATTCAATTATATTATTGCCGTCGTTTTCCTCGTTTTTATTAATCCCGCTTTTATTCCTAAATTTTGTTTAGATGTTTTAAGCATTTTTGATGTTAATAGCGTGTTTTTCCAAGTACTCGTAATTCTTTAAGCACTGGTTAAGTTTAGCCCCTTGTTTGATTTTAATTTTTACCAAATTGTCTTAAGTCAATAGCTCAGGTAAATATTCGTTGTAATCATTAGACTGAATCTACTCGTAATATATCGACATCAATTGCATTTGTGTCAGACACTTCAAGAGCATGAATCACTCATGAACTTCATGACGTGATTCGAATACAGTCGTCAAAAAATTAGCAATCGATGAGGTGATCATCAATTCGCTGGACAACGATTTACAATATTTTTTTCGCGAATGCGAAATTTGGTAAAAATTTAATGTTCCGAGCCGGTTTGAACTGACGACCACAGGCATACATGGCCCATCGCTACTAACCAACTGAGCTAATCTGTCTCGGACACAAAATCTTTCAATCAGTTCTTTCTTACAACGCCTTAGGGAGGCGATATCTACTTCGAAGGCTTAGGCTTTTTAACGGCACCAACGTCTCAAATTCTATTGGGAAATCGTCAGTGAGGATGGGCCCCCCATACTGGTACGATGACGAGCGAAGCGAGGAGCAGTGTTTGGAAGAACCGCGACCCAACAGCGAGAACCGAGCATTTTAATAATAACACTATACTTTCAGTAGTTAGATTTAATGTCCCGTATAGTTTGGTTACTGAAATGTAGGTTAGATAATAACTGTGACATCAAAAAAACCTAAAGGCTCGCAGAAATGTAGTTTACACGGAGAACTTTTGAGAAAATCGTTTTTATGGCAATTGAATATTCTGTCAAGTAAAGTTTCTAGCATTTCAATGATTCTGGCATCCAACATTATATAAAATAATGTTATGTCAAGTAAATATTATGGAAAATGAAACGGTATGGAATATAAAATTATGCAAATTAAATTCTGGCAAGTGAAATTGGCAAACGATAGACAACCCTTTCCTGGACCTGGTGGAGGTTCATTTCACTCTATGGCACCTATCTTTATTTTTGAGATCATGCTATTCGGTGTCCGTAAAATACCCGCAACATTTCAGTGCCTTCACCAAATCAATCAGGAGCTCAAAGTACCTATTAGATCGGATTATGAACGACTGCATCAGTAGCAGTCATTATTTGATCTTTGATGTGTGTCATTATTTATAACAAAACGTTTTCAGCATTCGGCATCGGCTCCATGATATACTCCGGGCTCGAGTTCGGTCAGTACTGGGAGCTGGAAAGAAACACCAACTGTCACAACGTGCTTCTGGCGCTCACGCCGGCTACTCGAATGGCGTTCATTTTCATACAAATGTACTTCATCTTTCTTAATAACGAGGTAAGTAAAGTGCTAAGTAGGTACTTGAACATAAAGTATTTATTTTATCAAACGAGCATACATACGTATAGAATAGCCTGTCGTATTATGAAGACTAGTAAGTACCTAAGTAGTGACGACCGGTTTAGCTTAGTTGGTAGTCACCCTGCCTTCGAAGCTAGAGGTCCCGGGTTCGAATCTCGGTAAGGGCATTTATTTGTGTGATGAGCACGAATATTTGTTCCTGATGGATGTTTTCTATGTATTTAAGTATTTATTTATGTATATGTTTATCGTCGTCTAGTACCCATAGTACAAGCTTTGCTTAGTTTGGGACTAGGTCGATTTGTGTAAGTTTATCCGCAATTTTTTTATTTTTATTTATTTTATTTAGTACCTAATATTTCAGATATAACGATACATTTTTCGTTCATTTTTAAATAAAGGAAAAATTGAAAAATTTAATGCTCCGAGCCGGATTCGAACCGGCGACCACGGGCATTCATGGCCCGTCGCTACTAACCAACTGAGCTATCGGAACAATCCGGTTCGGCCACCAAATATTTCAATCAGTTCCTTCCTACAACGCCTTAGGGAGGCGTTGAAGGGAGGGTGGGAGGGGGTGTAGGGAGGGGAATTTTTCCTTTATTTAAAATGTATAATTTTGTTAGCAGCGTAACTGCTTAATACAAAATTAATTTACATTTTTCGTTGTTCGATTTTTATATCATAACATCTTTTTAGCACAAAGTTACAAATCAAACCTAACTTTGGTAGTGGAATGATGTATTAAAGAAACACCAGAAACTTCTCCGTTAAGAATGCTCGGTCTCAACAAATACTAGTCAAATAAGTAAATATAGATCATGGTATGACAACACAGGTACTCTCTTCCGAGACTCGCGAACCACGTGACTGACACAAGCCTACGTCATCATGCTGTTAAATGCCGTTTGATGACGTAGGCTTGTGTCGGTCACGTGGTACGCGAGTCTCGGTAGAGAGTACCTGTGTTGCGAAATTTGTGCACGCTACAAGTTAACACCCTAGCTGAGTCCCATAAGGTAATAAGTCACGCAAAAGTTGGAATTAGACAAAAACAAATCGATGACGTAGTATATCTTTCATCATAACTTCAAAAGGTATGCAGACTAATATATTTTTCCTTCACTTGCGAATATGCAAGCCCAAAACGGACAAATGTTACATGTATGTTGGACAAATAACTATGCGATCGTCCTACTGGTCTAGCACCGGCTGATAATTCACGTAGTGTAGTCAACTTATATTGTAGCATTTTTCAAATGGGGGTAGTGATGGGTGTGAAATTTTACAGTAATAGGTATAGAGACGTAATATGGATAGGACATTCTAAAACAAAATTATAATAATTTAAATTTACAATACCAAAAAAATTCTAAGATTTTTTTTTTTAAGTATCTGTTTCTGCGTATAAATTTGATGCAGAGTGACGCAAATAAATAAACATTACAATAAAAGCTATTAATTTGATTTCAGATGAAAGTGTACAAGCATAAGATAGTGGCACGGTTCGGGCTGATGCACATGGTGGGGACGAACCTCAGCGTGTGGCTGAACGTACTCGTCCAGGAGACGAAGCACGAGATACTCACGTTCTACGATCCCGAGAACAAGACCATAGGCCTGTCGCATAGACTAGGTAAGTTAAACATACATTAACGAGGAAACGATGAATGAGACGACGTGCCGAGTCGGACCGGCCGTCACCGAGTTGCACCGTTCAGAGTCAAGCCGTACCACCGGTCAGTGATAGCCATCAAAATCGATTTGGAAACGGAAACGAACTGGCTAAAAATGTGTCTGTAATGTACACCTTATTAAGTAGGGTTATAGTTCCGGCGTCGGTTTGAGCACGGCTAGACTTTCAACGGTGCCCGTTAAATCGTCCTTAATTCACATTTATTTAAAATTCAGTTATTCGCTGTCAATCTCAAGGGGAAGGTTAAGGTTAAAATCGTATCAGGAGCTCAAAGATCATACTATGCAGTAGATAATGCAGGAAAGCAGATCCAAGACTTGAAAACAGTAAATGGTGATCTAACAGGGGTGATTATACAGATGAAGGACAGAGAGATATATTACCAAAATAAACAATTATTCATGGCAGTTAAACCGGTTTTGTGTGAAAATTAAAGATAATAAATCTGCTTACCGAGATGCCATATATAAAGACATGATGAAAGTTGCGCTATTGCGTTCATCATTCATCATATAGATTTTAGGAAGAAACCCGTCCAGTCAAATAATTGGCAAAACAGAAACTCCAAAACAAGTTGGTTTTTTTTATCGGATTTCACAGGCTTATTTTACAAAATAGGAATAAATGGGTACGTATATAAGATCGAAAATTGAAATGTCGACAGTGAAAACATCGAAGTAAAAAGTATCGTAAATCAAAATATCGAATGATCGAAATATCTAATGTTATTATATCAACGTCTAATTGGTCTAAAATAAAAAATGCCGAACGGTTCAAATATCGAAAGTACAGAATATCGACCATTATGCAGGCGATATATTAAAATTTCGAATGACAATATATCGACCATTGAAATGGCGACGCTCAAATAATCGAAAAGTAAAACGTCGAACCATCAAAATAACTAACATCATATGGTCTACTTGCATACCACTGGTAAAAATATTAAAATTATTAGTTATACAGGTTGTACCTTTGTAGCTACCCTCTTATGCCCGTGCGAATAAGTTTGTTGTCCTAACATTTATTATTACCTAACCTAAACCTAACCTAACTGCCAGCGTGTCGACGTCATCCCGCTTCGCGGGGTGCCTATTTCTGCTCTAAGGTACACAAGCTAACCCTAACCTACCTACAAATAATACCATCGTTAAAATTATATGTTGTATTTTTACTGTGGGGGGCTTTGCCCACCGAGCCGCCCCTTTTTCTAGCTGCCCTAACTTAATCTTCTATATTATATACCAGTATCAACAGTAACAGTAGGTATAAAAGGTAGGAAAAACTTTTCTCTAAAAACAAAAATGGCGGAGATATTTGACCTGAAAGTAGGAATTTGGAATCCAAAAATGATCCAAAACCGAATCGGAGCACCCCCCCATCCACGTGGTTTTGTCTGCCCTACCCCTAGAGTGTTTATGAAAGAGAACGGAGGAGCGTAGGGACAGCAGGCCTCGCCCGCCGTGATGAAGTAAGCCGAGCGAAGTGACCGCGTGCTTCGTCACGCAAGGGCGGAAGGACTGCTGTTCCCGCAGCGCCGGAGCTACGGGAAGTCACTATTGATCTAAATTTCTCCGCGCCTCCGTTCCGCAATCGATATTCTTGTTGACTTTCGATGTTTCTTATTATGTCGATAATAATATTTTCGACAATTAGGCAGTTGATCTTAAATTATTCAGTAACTAATACTATTGACGTTTTAAACTATGGCATTATGAACTTTCGATGTTTTAAATTCGATATGTTTATTTCGATATTTTTTTTTTTTTTTTTTTTTTTATAATTTATTCATATAAACAATTACAAAACAGTACAATAAATGCGCCAAACTGGAGTGAACAGTTTGTTGGCGCGTCGCGCTCAATTTACATATATATTTTAATCGAGCGCTAAATTAAACTTTCGATATTTTGAATTTAGACCATTCAACTGTTCAATATTTAGATTTTCGATATTTTGTACTTCGACGTTTTCATTTTCGATGTATCAATTTTCGATCTTCTAATACGTACCCGAATAAATACACAAATAAAATATTTTCATTGAAACAAATGTTTATTTGTCAACTTTGATTGTTGTTTATGTACTTATACCTTTAAACAATGTTGCAGGCTGATCAATAAATTCCCTTTTGTGAAACCTATATCAATTTCATGTCTTAATCCGGTAAAATTGTCGCATTTAAAACGACAAAAGCTATAGGCATAAAACAGTGCCGTGTCAGAGGTGTTTCGCGTCAATCGATATTGCCTACGTGGCTTTATATTGTTTGCATTGTCTTGCTGCGTGGCCAATTATTTTACGTGTAAACTTAACAAAGCCAAAATTAAGGTAGATTCGAGTCTCTCTTTGTTCAAGTTTAGTTTGTTGTTTGCGGAGTCCTTTTCTTTAATTAATGTCAATTAAAAACGAAAGAAATATGTTTCTGGTTTAAGAGTCCCTAGGAAACTTGACTGCTCATGCCCATACAAGCGTGCTGTGGTTTTCATTTTAAAACGGCAAGCTACGTTTCTATGGGAAGCCAATGTGTGTCGAGCAGGGACTCTTAAAACCTATTTATTGATCGCGTCATTGAACGCTTCGCTAAAAATAAACTATACATTACATTACCCTATAGCAAGGAGGAAACAGCTTGTTACTCCAAACGTTCATTTGTTTTTTGTTCAATAACTACCTATAGATCCATCAGTGTTTAAGTTATTTTATAGTGTCCGACCCGACGTCTTAAAAACGGATAGTGCAGTTCATATCAAAGATGTGATTTTTCTCCACCTCTTTTTAGAATGAAGTCCGTTGTAATTCGATGGCCAGGCAGGTATATTTACGATGTCGCTTTAACTTCGTAATTAAATTAATTATTGTCACCGGCTGCTGTATGGGAAATGAGATCCTGCCCAATGACGACCTCATTAATATTGACTTAATTCGATGTTCATTCGTGTTTTTGATTAATGCAAAGGGTGCGATTTATTACAAATTTTCAATGGCACCCGCATCATTCAACTACAAAAGAATTCGTATTTTATATAATAAAGCAATGTAAAATCTAAAGTCGCATTTTTCAAATTCTTACGGATATCAAACCGCTTAAGCTTCAGGGCAATCCTTAATAAATACACCCTCATCACTTGTCCGCACAATTCATCCAGATTTCCTTTGTTATTTACTTTAGGAGGCTTCGATTTTTGATGCCGAATGAAGGGAACAGAAAACGGGTTGTACTTTAATTAATGAGGGCCTCGTCACGTCGCTTCGATTGCGTCCCCATTCCGACCCGTCGGTATTCGACCTAAATTCCCGGCGAAGCTTGGAACTGATCGGCGGTTTGACAGGTCTTAGAGCCTCATAACTGAAATGATATAGCGATTGTATGCTTCAGTTCACAGGAAATGATTACGAAGTTTGCGCTATTTTAGCAGGCATTCCGCTCGCCGTTGCGTTTGATTTTGAAAGGCGATCAGTGGCTTATTTTTAATATGATCCTTTTTACGTTTCAGCGTTCCAAAAGGCTTTCGTCTCATCAATGTCAACCGAAGTGCCTCCATCGCACCCAGCGGCTGCTCACCTACGGGTTCCTCGAGGCCTGAAGGGACCCCATCACATCTTCGAGTGTCGTCGGACTAACATCATGGGATCTTTAGTACAAGACGCTTCGCCCTTTCTGTTCCCGTGCACCATCGAGTACTCTCTTATATGCGCTGCTATCTTATACGTCATGTGGAAAAACATCTCCAAGTATCCATCAAAAGATGTGGCCGCTGCCATCGCAAAAGCACGATTGCTAGAAGGCCTCGCCTACAAGAAATCTCCACATTTATACAGCGTGGACTGCGCTAGAGCTCATAAAGGCCTATTTTTCGGAATTCTCGTTCTAGTACTAACGATTATCTCGCTCATACTATTCTTTGTCCTGATCTCAAAGAAAGACTACGCAACTTTAGCGGTTGTGGAAGTGAACGTATGTGAATTAGCGCTCTACGCCATGACAACTTTTGCAAGTTTAGCAGGAATGGTATGCGTACGAAACCTTAAGTATGACGGGAACAGAAACTTGGAGTTGGACAATATCCTGCTTGTCGGAGCCCAGACTGGCATGTTCATCTACGGGACGTTCACAATCATCGGTGGCCATTTCACTATTGAGAAGAATACCATTCTCATTTTGATTACAGCTTTATCTTCGTTAGTGCAAACGACGTGTCAGACGATGTTTATCTTAGACGCGAGTCGTCGATCTGCTAAAACACCGGATCAGTTGCGGAAAAAGCCTGGAAGGGAGATCGTTACATTCCTCCTCGTGACTAATCTGGCTATGTGGGCGATAAATACTCTTGAGAAGTCCAGAGCAGAGTCCCACCCAGTACAGTTGCACTTTTACGGGTTGTGGGCATGGACGATCATAACCCACGTCTCCATGCCGCTAGCCATATTCTACAGGTTCCACTCAACCGTATGTTTGTGCGAAATTTGGAAGCGGGCGTATAAGATGAAGCCTGCTTACATGTAGCGACGCGCCTGGTATTAACGTGTGCATCGCTCACGCTATAAACTATCGCACTTTTCAAAGCATATATGTTAGTTGGAAAAGTGTCGTAGTTAACATATATTGTGCCATAGATTCAACCTCAGTGGATACCGGAGAAGCATTACCTGCTATTTTAGATAACAAACGGCTTCATGTTCAATGCCCATCAAAGCTATCATCCGTTTCATAATTGCTTTTTACCCGGTGTACACTAAAATTTTATTATTACCTGTGTTTGAAGTTGACTGCTTTAATGTTAAGTTATTGTATTTAAATATTTTAATGTGTTATTTATTTGTAGCTTTATTAGACGCTTTAAATACCATAACAGATTCATATTCAAGTCGTTGTTGGGGGTTCATAAAGCGACGCTGAAAGTTAATTCTCAACATTTTCCCTTAATTCCTACAGACAATTTGTCGTACATTTCATGAATACTTATTATTCCATTATTAGAATAATAAGGATAGGCAGGGACAATACTTTTAATTGTATTCTGAGGTACATGCACTTAGTTTTAAATTCTACTTTGGAATATTTTGCTACAATCGTCATCAAAATAACTAAGTCTTCCAATAGGTTACAGACAACTCTTTATGGCTTAATATTACCAACATGTATTTTGTATTACTATCGTAGATTTGTCATTTTTTATAATCTCAAGAGGGAACAACTTTAATTCTACCGAAAGGGAAAAAAACAGAATGTAACGATGATTAAAATTTAAATTATGTAACTAGTTGAGCGCTACGGGCCCCATAGAAAACATAGTCTGATCAGATTTTTACATTCTGTAGCGATATTTTTGCGAAAATAAATGTAGTATCAGTATTTTGGAGAAATTTATTAACCATAGGGATACTTATGTACCGAGGACCCACTAGATAGTTAGGCAAAAGTAACACCAAAGTTTTATATTACCTTTAATGGAGTAAGTAATTTTTGGAGCTTATAATTGTATGCAGTCCATTGAGAAAGCTTTATTTTTTAGATTCGGTGAAATTGTAGAATTGACTTGCATTCCTACACCAATTTTAATAACTAAAGGTAATTGATATAGTTAGACATTACGTCCAGTAAAACCATAATTACATGATATTCATAGAAGATAGCTAAATAATTCGTTTCATGCAAATATAATAGTTTGTGGCGTAACAGTTGCTCAAATACCGCAGTATAATGAAGAATGCTAAAGAGATTATTATAAATAATAAAACGTTTTGAACTATCAACAGTATCAAGTTGCATTACTAATATTGTACTAATAATCGGCCTTCTGAATAATACCAACTCTAAAGTAAATGTATATCAATCTGATTGTATTTATCTTCTATATATTTTGCATATGCAGCACTAGCAGGGTAAACGCGTCTGTTTTCGAATGCGCGTTGACCGCATCAAGTGTCACATTTTGAAGATGTTGTTATGCAATGCTAATAATTACCTACACGTAACCGTGTAACTATTAGCATTATTAGATGTCTTACGAAAGTGTGAATTCGAGTGTTGTTATGTGTTGATGTGTTCTAACACTCAAAAGTTACGCTAGGTACCTTGAGAACTTAGGGCTGAGATTTGTATTTAATTTTGTACAAATTTATCAATACTGTGATCTAAACGCTGCATTACATTGATTTGCTGTACGTCAACTTGACTTAGACACTGCCGATATTGGGCGAGTTCGCTAACAAACATTGTTTGATACATTTATTATAATATATCTACATTAATATAGATGTAGTTTTAATACAGTTTTATTGTATTAATTTAGTTGTACATACGATAATATTATAAAATAAGATTCAAACAATACTCAAGCATGACAATGTTAGCTTTAAATTCTATATGTCATACCAATATTCCTTCTGAATGAATAATGTAGGAGTATGAATGGAAATAAAAGTTTAAAATATACCTAAGCTCAGCTCAATTGCTTTGTCATTTACATACAATAATGTATAATATAATAGGTCGTATATAAACCTTTTTGTTATCATGTGCAATAAAACAGAAGGCATGTCTTCTTCAGTAAGTATCGATCCAGATGTAATGATAAAAGTCGTCACAGCGCTGCGCTGCGTTTACACTTTGATTAGTGATTAGTGCGTGTTCATACATTTGCTGTAAGTGCGATTAGTTTTTTTAACTAATCATTGTGTAAAGAGGCCCTTACTCACGTGTGTCCAAGTCAGATTTTTCATCCGAAAGACGGACGGCGCTGTACAGGGTGCAGCGATATAGAGTGTGGCCGACGGAATTTCCGTTGCAACGACTTTTGGCTTTGCGTCTGAGCCGACAGTTCGTAAAGACTATTAAGATGGAGTCTATTTTATGCATATACTTGGCAGTGCATCTTTACATAATAATTTTCGTCACCCTTCTTCATTTACTTTAAGAATGATTTCATTTGGTCTATACAGGCCGATGACCTGACCCCGTATCATGGTCAGCCTAATCACACGATAAGTGACAAGATAGAGCGTCCGTCACTGGCTGACACCGTTCGATAGAACGAGACGACGCTCCTATCTTGTCACTTATCGCGTGATAAGGCCGACCATGATGCGGGGTCTTGTCGGATGCGGGTGGCGCAGGACCTATCACTGTGGCACTTTTTGTCCAGCAGTGGTCGTCTTTCGACTAATATGATGATAGTGGTAATGATGGTACAGGACGATCGACGCTTGAACCCAGGGTTTTTTTTTTATTTTGCGAAGTTAAGGGTTAAGTTCATAAAATACATATACTCCACTCTTTTTAATTAAAAGACAAACAATATGTAAGCATTATATATGTTAAGAGGTAAACTATTTGACATCGCTTACTTTTTACTGCTTATGTAAGTTTTAAGATAATATACATTCGTTATTGTAAACTGCCTACGTTCTTTGTTTCTTCTTGCTACATTACGAGTTTTACCAAATACAATTTGTTAAATGTCCACTTATTATTGAATTCAGTTTTGTACAGTATATATAGTGATATTAGATTAGTGTTTTCTTTTATATATATATATGAATTATTTATTTGATTAGGTGAGATTGTGTATTATATTTAGATAGTTTTAAGATTGTCTTTTCGGATGTTAAATGTTTACAAGCAAATAAACTCTTAAAATTTTGAATCCTGCTACCGAATTGTTTTTTTTTGTGTATATTTAATTATTTATTACTGTCACGTGGTTTTAACCTTACTACTTACTTGATTGATAATGTTAAGGCAACCTGCGGAGTAATGCATAGCGTTTCCAACGCGCGTTAGGTCATCAATGGCATTGTTTGATAGTTGGTTCCTGTGTCCTAACTTTCGATCGCAACTAACGCAATTACCATGGTTCAGTTGTGGGTTTAAATTGTTGGTTTAAACTGAGTTTTTTTTTATAAATAGTACTTATTTATCATCATTGTCCTAGCGTTATTCCCGGTTGTGCCCAAAAGGAGCCCGGGGTTTGCTTTGACGCATAATCCCAAGATTTGGCATAGGCAGCACTAGTTTTACGAAAGCGACTGCCATCTGACCTTCCAACCCTGAGGGAAAACTAGACCTTATTGGGATTAGACCGGTTTCTTCACGATGTTATAAATGATAAATGGTATTTCTATCACAATAAGTTTAGTATTTTAATTTCGACCATAACGATCAGTCCGTCTAAATCTGTGTCCTTATTGTCAGGGGTCGCCTAAACTATATGTAGTGCCAAGAGGCGCCACGCTAAGGCACATTGCGCGCGTTCACAAGGACATTGTCCGTAACAATCCAAACACTGGAGATACCGAGACCTAGCATAGCCACCTCAGGACCGTTCCACTCTCAAGCAACGGTGATTCATCCTAGACAAATTTCCTAAGGCTTTCGATACACAAAGGTACCTAAGCTGTCCCCGAGGTGTTAGGCTGCGGGGAAATAGTGCTCAAAATTAAATCTTTCTTTGTGCTCGTGGCACACCTGCCCCCCCTATTCTGTAACTTGTTTTAAGCTCACCTCCACGCTCATCCACAAATATATCTTGAAACCGCGATGCGTAGTAACTAAGCGTAGGTAGGGGTCTATAGTTTCGTGACGGGTGACCGGCGGGGTGATCCGCATTAGCGTGTAGCGAATAATAAACAGCCCTGTTTACCGACCATGAGAGTCACGGGAAAAAGGAAAGGAAGTCGTTGACGCGGAAGGTAAAGGAAAACCTGGATAGCGCAATATTTTTCCCAGATTCTACATCCCAGAAGGCAATAGGTGCATGACGGTGACTTTAAGAGGTGCAGTCTGCTTTCTTCTGTCTGGCTCGTAGTAAGCAATACAAATGGAGACTATAGTGTCACTACAGGAGACGCATCTGTCACCTAGGAAGCCACTCGTGTTTCTGCCGCAGTCAGATATGTCGAGCGGCGAGCCTTTCCTTATCAGTGACGCCGGTTGAAGTGGAGGAGGAATTTATAACGGGTCTTTTGCCGGCCGTTGTTGGCAATATTCCAATGTTCCAGGAACTCTGCAACGGGACATCCCTAGTCTTGATATTGCTTAAGGTATTCAAGTTACTATTTGGTGTATAATAGGAGCGAAATTCTATTCGGTTAGCTTGGTTGTGGTAGACATTTATAACATTTTAAACTCTTGCATTTCAAGTTATATTTATTTTAGAAAATGTGTATCCAGCTTGTCATAAATCTAGATATACTCGTAGATATAGAATTGGAAAGTTGTAAAACTCACTCCACGCTTGGAGTAAGGTGATCAGTGATCACCCTTATCTAGCATCTACGTCATTAAAATAGCTGCGATGCACACTTCCTTCCACTTATGGTAGCATTTATGCGATGTTATATGTAAAGCATAGATTTATGACGTTGCACAGGTCTTGCTACCGGTTTGCGTTGGAAGAAATGTTAAGATAGCCTTTCCATTGAGCGAGAGTTGAGAAACGTAGATAGAATGTTGATGCAACTTAGGGTGGGTTGCACGAAACCGTTTGGAATCGTAAGCACTGTCCGTTAAAATCTGAATGTATGGAAAATTTGGCAACTTTTTACGGAATGAGCAGCTGATCGCGATATTTAACGTTGATCGATCTGTAGTCGTAAGTCGGTGCAACCCGCCCTTAGGGTTGTATTTAACACGCACCACATTGGGGAAAAACTCGATTTTAATTAACTGGCCTCGTCGCTCGTTTGTTTTTGGGTCAATTCGAGGAAACAGCGGGAGCGTACGATTGATATAAATGGACCGTTGTGAGCGTCGATTGGTATTTGCGTATAATGTTTCACTGCATGACAGTGATAGTATTTTTCTTCTTGCCGGTCAGGTGTACGATCCGCGCAAGGAGGTAAGTGGCCAAAAGGGTTTACGGCGTATCCACTCATACCAAGACTAGAGTCTGGCAAATGAAAGATGAGAATGACAACGAACAGTAATATCGTTGTCAAATGTGTCAAACGTCTTAAATTAGTATGATATCCTAATCTTGATACTTGATATCGTAACTAAGAAAGTAACTGTTCGATAATAAATTGGTCTGTTTATGCCTTTTAAGAGAATTAACGGGAGGCTTACTGCTAACGTTATTCACATTGAAGAATGTCATAAAAAGGTCAATTAATATGTCTCGTAAATCGGACATTTTGTAGAGTGGTTTTGATTATTCTTCTTAAATATAAAGTAGAAGGAAGTAGAACCGTTTTATTTCGTATAACTTTATTTCCTTCTGCTTGACCAGTTGCATTTTGAGAAATTAAGTAAATTAATATTTTTTCAAGCATCATTATTATTTTATCGCGTTATAAGCAGTGTTGCAACAGCAGTTTAAATTTGCCGCTCTTTTCTATTTTCATCTTTCGCTGGCTACGACACACAACACATACCTAATGAAAATAAAATGAAGTAAACGAGCATGTAGAGGTTCGGTCGTACCAGGACATTAAGAAGCTGGCATCGGACCAGCAAGATGGAAACTATTGCATCAAGTTGCGCCGACATTAATCTCCAGCTGTCAACACAACGAAGTCTCAAATCAATAAATGGTCGGCAACGCGCTTCTGACAACTCTGGAAGTCTCAGGCATCCCAACGGTGTCTATTTATCATCAAGCATGGCCGTAAGCTACTTTTCCACCGACGTAGAACACGGTGTACACAAACAAACAGCCTCTCACCCTAAACGCATATACCTTCTCCGGTCCGTCGCGGGTAAAAAAATCATTGAGAAACTTATTGTGTTTGCACAATTGCAAGTTAGGTAGGTATAGCGAAAGATCTCCCGAAGTACTCGAAAGTTCCTGAATCCTGTTAGTTCAATTAATGATCAAGTTAAATACCCTAGGGCAGCTACAATACTGAAAAACATAGTCAATTACCAACATTCTCATTCATAAAGCAAGGAATGCACTTAAAATGGGTTCCACAGTCTGGGCACGTCCTCTGACGAAGTCAAACGCATTCATACCGGCATCGATTGAAGAATGGAAACGCTTTGTATGCGACCGGTGTTCCTGCATTCAATAGGGCATCAATAAAGCTAGGAATACGGGCATATAGCCTATTCAGAATCACACGCTAATAAAAACGTCATACGTTTATGGATGGGTTAGTAAAGTTGTGTTTGGGATGAATGGTAGTAAAGTGAATGGTGGTGGTGGTAGTGGTTGAGGTTGAAACCTAATAGTTGGTTCCCAAAATACAGTCATGAGTCTTTTTGTTACATTTTCATTATACAAAGTATCTTGTTATATTAGTCCAGCGCCATAATTGGACCTAAAAAGGCAGGAAAACTTGGGGATGTCCCCAGGAATGACTGAACAAAAAATAATTGATTAACGACCTGTACGGAGTAGGTATCTGACGTTTCTGGACTGAAGACTCATACATGTTCTTATAATACGGCAGTTAAAAAAAGGTAAAGTACCTAAGTTATTCTTATATTAGATACAAATAAACAAAACTCACGAAAATCCTCACTATTTATACTATTTTAAATATTTTTAAAACATAGAGATCAAAGAAAATACCTTCGCAGTTTGACCATAGAAAATCACATCACTTGTTCCCTACTGAGCATAAATTAATTTTATATGAAGCAGTAACGCTGCTAACGAAATTATAAATTAAAATTAAAGGAAAAATTGAATGCTCCGAGGCGGATTCGAACCGGCGACCACAGGTATTCATGGTCGTCGCTACTAACCAACTGAGCTATCGGAACAATCTGTGTCGGCCACTAAATCTTTAAGTTCATCAGTTCCATCTTACAACGTCTTAAGGAGGAGTGTATCGACATCTACCAGAAGACTTAGGCTTCTTAACGGCACCAACGTTACAAATTAGTCAGTAACGATGCACCACCCCATACTAAATTAATTTTGTAATAAGCAGTAACGCTGCTAACGAAATTATTAAAAAAAAAAATGTTTTGTTCCTCTAATTCAAATTTATAAGAGCATATTTGATGTTATATAAAAGCTCTCCAGTGGCGACCACGTACCGAATGACGCAGCGTGACCCCACAAGGTGGACTGATGACCTGGTAAAGGTTACGGGATTCCGCTGGATGTGAGTGGCGCAGGACCGATCGCTTAGGCACTCTTTAGGGGAGGCGTAAGTCCCGCAGTGGACATCTTTCGGCTGATATGATAATAATTATAGCTGATTTGACTAAGCAATTCCCGTTCTGACAAACGGATCATTTAAAGCATGGAAATTATGAATATATGATAAAACTACCCGTATTAGCATTGCGTGTGACACCCGAGGGGTAGCCGCTATCGATCGTTAGTCAATCAGGGAACGCATGAGGGTGCAGTGCCACTTGTATTCACCAAAACTACTTGTAAGACTAACCAGTCAAGTTTGACCTATACCGCGCATAGTTGGAATTGAATATGCCAATCTTTAACTAACTAGTGAAATCAAAAGATTTTTTTTTTTAAGATTGATTAAAAACCCACAGAAAACTTTATAACCTAAGTATGTCACTTCCTCAATTATTAGGAATCTAACGACACGACGATACGGCTGTTTAGACTGTAAGTAAGGTTTTGGATATTTAAGCGAAAGTTGTTGCTAAGCCAGCTCGCTATAAATCCTAATCGGTTATTTAAACTACAAAAATATTAAAGAAACCTCAGATTGTTTTTGAACACATAGTTCTTCACCGGCGGGTCTGGTGGCCGCCATTTCAAATAATGATTACTGTCATGTCTAATTATTTAATTAAATATTTTTGTTTTCGTGTTATTAGAAAGGTCGCAGGTTCAAATCCTGTCGGGAGCTACAGACGAAGATGGTTTATTTTTCCATTATTCTCTTTCTCTGTATCATATCGTTTATAAATCGATTGACGTATGATTAATTAAACGTTCAATCTCTCGAGTGCCACAAAGTATAACCATACATACATATATGCATTGTAAACACATTATCCATATTAGTGTCGTGCAGTCGGGTAAAAATTAATTAAAATTAAACTTTTAGTGAATGCATATATTGATGAGGTTTTAATAGTAGTACTTACCTAGTAAACATTTTATTCCACACAACAAGTAGATAAATGAGTTTATAAATACTTACCTAATTATCATTTATACAAAGGCGAACTTATCCCTTTTAGGGATCCATTCCAGCTTAGGAACCGTGAAGTTTTTTTTTAGATAGAAGGCTTCATAAATATGTACAGTGTTCGTTGACAGCGCAGCGCCCCGCGCAAACCCTTTGGCTCTTTAATCGAGATTTATTATTGCAATTCTGTTATATTTTCGGTGTTTGTAAATTTAATTAAATAGTATAGTGATTGAGTTATATTGTGTGACTTTTATTTCGTATAGATAGTGCGCACTATGCGTGCTCATGAAAAGTGAAAATTACTTTTTGTACCTAACACAAAACATTTTTCCACGTTTTAGGTATTACAGCGTACTGTATATGCGCATTTTATTCTACTTTCAATTATTACGTTACCTGTGTATCACACATAAATATTTACGGACCTACTTACTTACTTGACTCTTCGGGCCATCGGGACGAGAGGTGATGCGAGTCAAGTTGTGAATTGCTGCCGGGGGGGAATAACTACCGAATGGCACTCTTCTGCAGTACCTTGCATTGCTTGCTTAAGACTATAGAGAACAATGGGTGTCATGGAACTTCTATGACGTTATTTTGAGGGCACGAACGCAGAATATTTCAAGAGCTTTGCGTCGTTTGACATTTCTTTGTAGGGTTCCGTACATCAAAAGGAAAAAAGGAACCCTTTCGGATCACTTCTTTGTTAGGCTCTCGGTCGATACCTTTGTTCTCAAGATTGTGGAGGTATTAGGTTGAAATTAACATCAAATACTCAGGTAGGTATGCAATGCCTTGAAGCTGTAAAAAGTTCGCGAGGCGTCAACTACCGTAAAATGGGGTGAGTAGGGATCGCGAGGAGAGTTGGGTTATGAATGGGGAGAAAAAGGGTTGAGATGGGATTTCAAGGCTACCGCTACCTAAATAATATATTCCAATTTAAAATGGAGCTAAAAAAAAATCGATCCAACAATCTTCCAAAATCCCATCTCACCCCAACTACGAGGGACTACGGGGTGAGGTGGAATTTCGTGTTTATCGTTAAAGTTATGAAATGGAACTACCCAAAATCATAAAAAAACTAAAATACAAACGTCCGGAACACTTATTAGATATATACAACATTCAGTTTGCATATGTAAAAATAAAATGTTACCGAGGTTTGAATGTCAGTTTTGTCTCTACTCACCGCGCTTTACGGTATATGAAAACATCTTCACATGTTCGGTGGACATTCACCATTAAGCGGAAACTAGCTAATCATTATTTAAACGTATTTAAATTATATGTAAGTCTCCAGTTACGAACACAATACTCCTTTGCTAGTTATTACGCTAAAAATTTGATGAACACGTCGATTTGCTTAGTGGACGAGGCGCAAGTAACCCCAAGCAGCATCTCCTGGCTGGATCTCCTGACCCCGTATCATGGTCGGCCTTATCACACGATAAGTGACAAGATAGAGCGTCCGTCACTGGCTGACACCGTTTGATAGAACGAGACGACGATGTAGGACTACATTGTCAGTTATCGCGTGATAAGGCCGACCATGATACGGGGTCTGATGATGCCTCGTACCGCATGCAGAAATAGACAAATGGGTGCAACTTATCATGGACTTCCGTACAGTAACGCCTGATTCAATCCATTATTTTTAATTCTCTATTCTCTATTTTATTGATTGCAAGTGACATTTATCTTTCCCCTCCACTGCTAGTTTACTTTAGGTATTGCTATGCACCCCTGCACACTGCGTTTTGTATACGACATAATAATGCGGGTGTTCAAAGTAGACTTAGGGTGCCAATTTAGACTTTATTGCACTGTAATAAGGCTGTTCGTTCGTATAGAAGAATAGATTGCTTCAACCCTCGTTGCAATGCAAAACGGGGAACGGCTTTAATTGGCGTTTGGTATTTGTACGAGTATTAGAACAAAATCGACTACTTTTAGTCGATACTTAGAGTGCGTTTGGACTGCTTGAAACCTCTTCTAATAATTACATATAGTCTGATCGTATCCCTTGATGGATCTGAAAGCACCATCAAGGTTTCATCATAATGTTAACTCGACTTCGTTGATCGATCCTGCCAATAGAAGGGGCTTAAGCCATTAGCGTCAACGATATAAAGGTTCATTTTCTCTGAGAACGATACATAATCATGTTACGTAAGTCACTCGTTCGTTAACTTATTCCAACTTTGTCTTTGTGCCGAATTCAAAACAAAAAATGTTTCGTCATAGCGCCAAAGTTACCCTCTCAATATGGCACGAGAATGAAACATAAAACGCATTATGAATTACACAACGACTAGGGAACACCAAATAAGAAGCCACATAAATAAATGTTATGGTGGAAATCTACGGTGGGCGAGTCGGTGACGTATTTGAAGTCTTTGTTTAAAATTACACAGAATATTAGGTAACAAAGATTTATTTGCAATTTCCTTCCCATTTCCACGAATGGCACTATAGTTACATAGGTACAGTGTTACCTGCTCATACAAAATTTAATCACTTGAATTAATATTTAAAGAACAATATTTAAGAAATAAATATTAAAGCGCTGAGCTGTATTATTGTTTAGATGTATAAATTAGTATTACCTAGAAGTTACATTAATATATTGTTCCGAATGTGAATTTGTGCATATCTGTAGCATAAGTTTATAGTGAAAAAGCTGTGGCATTGTGCATCAAGACTTACCAACCATGGTGTGAAGTTGCCATTAAACTAAAAAAAAGTAGAGCTGGGAATGCGTGCCTAAGGCTACTTTCGGAGTCGGAATTAGCATGCGTTATTGTGTATTTTACCGAGAGCTTACTGATGTGATCCAGATTTCTTTGGAGGAGCCAATGTAACCACTTAGCGCAGTAATATTTTGCAGAATCCGTGCCGTACGCATGCAGCTCTACATTCGTAGCGCCCCGCCTCTAGCAATCAGGGAAGCACTCATTTAAATACAGGCGCGCAGTAAAGAATTTGTATTGACTTGACTGACAGTTGACAGCTAACTGATGTCGTACCGCTTCCGCACCGGCCAATCAGGAAGTCGTCCAAATGTAAATCCTGTCCAAAAAAAGTTCTCCTTTGATACCAGTATGTCGTTAATAATCTAAACATTAGAATTTTCTGTAAATGTCAAAAAATATATTAAAATTACTGCGTTTTCAACTAAGAATTTGCAACGGTTCGTTCGAAAGAACATTGGTACTTAATTAATTTATCTAAAATCTAAACTTTGGATGTTGCAATATAGTCACGTTTTGACTACTTGTACGTACGTAAATTTAAATAAAAGATCATTCTTTTATTTAAATTTCACAGGTAGGTCCATTGGCGAATAAAGAACCCAGCATATCGAGCCAACATTAGCGAGCAAGCGAGACAACATTTTGGGGGCCACAGTGCCCTTAAATCCCGTTAAGTTAAAATAGACATAATAAGCATCGCTTCTCAATATATGACAATAACACTTTCACTGTCCAATGATTTCTAGGCCGCGTTCGGCAGTGACTTATTTTTAGAGCAGATGCATAGAAAGTGTCTGAGCCGAGGTCGATACATCATTAGCGTCGCCAAAGCTTTATTAGCAAGTCCATGTAGGTAAGCAGTTGAAAATATTAAGATTTGGTTAGATTTAATTTGATAAAGTTTAAAAAATCACGTATTAAATTAAAATGTTGCGTCAATAACTTAAGAAAAATTACCCTTTATTAACGTTTTGGTGAAGTTTTGAACATGCATATGATTGTACGTTTAGTATGGGGTAAATTTAATTTTTGTCGTGTCAGAGTAAACGTGGCTTTTTTTGGTCTTCGATACTTAAATCAAAATCTCTTTTTCTACAAAATTCCTACAGACATCGTTAAGGCGCATTGGAAATTATTGCGTGCTTTAAACGCCGCTCTGACTAGATTATGGAATAATAAAGGTCTGATTTTCAGATATATGATTCTTGATTATATCATTGTTTCTCTGATTTAATCGATACATGATTACCTAAAATTTCCTCGATAGAAAAAAAATCCAAAGTTGGATCTTTATTTTCCTTTTTTTACTCAGCCTACTCAAACAATACATTATTTTTACGACACAAACATGTTAATACTATAGTATTTTATCTCATCTAAAGTCTCACTTAATGAAATATAAATAAAACTTCACTAAGTTAGGTATTAATCAAAATTTGTCCAAAAAAGCCATTGCCGAAGAGTGTTGCATCTCTTTTTCTCGTGCGCGGAAGGCATAATATGTCTCTCTCAAGGGGGCGTGGTCGAGGTTCTAAGCGTTTGTTCTATGCTCAATTGCCCTAACTTCAAATAATGTACATAATTTTCTTTAAAAACAAAGTTTTAATCGACTTCAGATCAGTACTTCGCCTTCCTTAAAGAGTTCCCTTGATGATCATGGGTCACCTGGAAAAAAATAATTTTCCAAATCCGTCCGGGCGTATTTCAGTACCTAATCGGAGAACATTCATAAAACATAAAAGATACCGACCAATTGTGAACCTCATAATTTTTTTAAGTCGTTTTAAAATAGCATATTTGTACAAAATTCCAAAAAATCTGTTATGCGGACCGATGAAAACTTTTTTGTTTACTTTTCTTAAGGAATTTTGTGCATTATATTCCTACATTAGAAAACATGTTTTTTTCACAGTTTTTTAGGAATATCGTGCGTCATTTTGATTTCGTATCCATGCTACTCAAACTTTAGGAAGTTTAGTAAGTTAAGATGCAATATTTATGGTTATCCAACTTATATGTAGTCATGTCATATAAGTAGGTTTATCCTTATATTGCAGTTTAGTCACTTTTTGTATTAAAAAAAATCATCACGTTATTTGAAAAATGTCACCCACTTGTTTGTTGGCGAAGTCTTGCATGCCGGCGGCGGTCGAGTTAACAATGGACATTGGTATGAATAATAAACAATTTCAGGCCAGATTCATCATATGTCGAATAACAATGGGAAATAATAACACTTACAGTTATTATATTAATTACAAGCGTACATAATTATTTTATTAATTTATTTAATACCTACATTTCGAGCCGTAACTATTAATGTATGGCTAAAAAAAATTGGCAATACCTACTATAATTTGGATTTTTTAAGTGCCGTTATTTGACAGCCCTCATCCCGGGTCAATGATGACAGTATATTATGACATAAATGGATACACTGGGATGACAGCTCCCAACAACCCTGCTGCGCTCAAGATTCAAACTTTGAATCACTGGCTACGCTCCTGATTCAATTCTAGAATCTTTCGCTTCCTCTGGACTCAAAATTAGCACTCGCGGCAAAAACAAACTTAGCTCTCTCTTGTTGCTCAAATAACTATTGTGTAACGTTAAAGGCATGAAATTGCATGTGATGTATTTGTTATGTTTCAGCTGGTAAGGTCGCCAGAAGTCCCGAGGGTTCACTGTGTTGAGGTAAGGGACCTGAATTTGATTCTTGCTGGCAACATAGCGAATCCTCTAACCTATAAACGGTTGACAACTGACTGGACTGCCTTCTTTCCATCAGATAGGCCGTATGCTTGTTTGCCGCCGACATGGTTTAAAAAAGTAAAATTAGGTGAGTATAAAAACGTATATTTAATAAAAACAATCGTATATTTATTCAATTAAAGTTTTCTTATTGGTAGTTACGAGTAGTTACACAAAATATAGTGGGGTAACAAAACTAATTTACTTTAAAAACAAAGTTTTAACCGACTAGCACCTAAATCGCTTCTAGTGTGTATAATAATGAGTTCCCTCGATTTTTTCAGGATCCCATCATCAGATCTTGATGTGATTACCATGCCACCACCTAGGAAGGATAAGACAAAGAGATTCAAACAAAAATAGTTATTTGTGCAACAAGAGAGCAAAGTTTGTTTTAGCTGCGAGTGCTGATTTTGAGTCCTGAGGAAGCGAAAGATTCTAAAATTCAAAAGTTTGAATCTTGAGCGCAGCGAAGGACTCATAAGCACGAGATACAAATACTTTGCTCTCGAGTAACACATACAACCTTTCACCTCAACAGTGAGAACATATTCAAATTAAAAAATATATCATAGTATCACGTACCTATTCGTCTCAAGATTATTCAGGAAGAAAACTTATTTAATTAGGCGTTCGTTATACTGCTCGTTTTAACTCCTCAGCGCCGGCCGCGCCGTTAGTCAATACTAGAAAGGCGAGACAAGGCGCGGGAAAACAAAGGATATTTCAGTATCTATACGAGTGTCGCGTGACACTAACACATCACTAAAAACGAACGGTTAGTTTTTAGTGATGTGTTAGTTTAGTTTAGTTTATTGTTAAAATTCACAGATTTTACTAATATCTTCGAGATATTATTGAAATATTTATCATTATCACAAGGGCACACATTAGCATATTACGTGTATCTCGCGTGCACAACAAAAACTAGCCGTACTGTGGTTAAAATACCGCCTTCGTCACGTCACTGACTTCACTATATTTCCTAGTTAGATAGATAATTGATTAATCCAAATACAAATACAACACACAATACAAATATTTATTCGTAACAATTGTTATAATCATAATATTGTATCCTAGTGGTTGTTTATATTTATAACCAATATCAATAACACAAGAATGAAGACCTAATAAAATCTGTAACAAATTAACAGCGCGTAATTTTTTTAAAGGGGCGGGGCCCCGCGCTTGCGTTAGGAAACTGCATCTCAGGATACTTAAAAGTCGGTTGGTCGGTCTTAACCCAGACCCCGTATCATGGTCGGCCTTATCACACGACAAGTGACAGGATAGAGCGTCCGTCACTGGCTGACACCGTTCGATAGAACGAGACGACGCTCCTATCTTGTCACTTATCGCGTGATAAGGCAGACCATGATACGGGGTCTGAGGTATACTTTCATAGAATTTAAGATTGTTTAAACTAGAATTATTAATTAGCTAGCGTAATAAAATTCATGTTTACCTATTTATTATGAAAAATGGAGTTTATTCTGAGATCTTTTATTTAAATATTCTTCAGTTGAAAATTCCTTTGTATAATTATTTTGGTAATTTAAACTTGTTCATTTGATATGTTTTGCCCTTTTTTGGGGGTCTACTTTAAAATTCGATGGTCGAACTATGGATCGACCGTGTCTGCCATTTTCTTTTTTCGTAATGGAATGAAAGGGACGACAGTGCTAATAAAGTTCAAATATTCTGAACTTGTAATAGACCCCATACGACGAAAATAAATGTCAGTGCTCCGCATCAAAATTAAAAAGCTATTTTGTCTTACACTGTTTTTACGCAGCAAAATATGCTAGTTCGAGCTGCTAAAACACCTTTATTTAATAAAATAAAAAAATTCAATAATAATAACGTTAAGTAATAAATATTGCAAGTAGAATTTTGGTCAAGTGCGAGTCGGATTTTAGTTTTCCCATACATTTTGAGCTGAGTCTCAAAAAAACCTTTTGAGAACAAGCGATTTTTTTAAAGTTCTTAAATATTTATTTTATTCGGTTTTTTAGTATTTGTTGTTATAGCGGCAACAGAAATACATCATCTGTGTTTTTTTGTTTTATGAGCGTTTTACGTTTTATTATCTGCCAAAAGCTACTAAACAAAACGCTCCAAGGTCAAATTACTTTCCCCACTAGTGGATAAAATGCGTTTTTGCCCACTGGTTTTAAAGGATAAAAGACGGCTTTCCGAGGCAGTGAAGGGAAAAAGATTTTTCCATATCGTCTTCGAGTAATCTGGGAACATACTTAAATATTATATAAGATTCCGACGATTTGAGAACCTCCTCCTTTTTTAAGCCGGTTAAAAACCAAAACAGATACCAATTTTAAGTGTGCTGTATTAGGTAATATTTTAACATGGAGGTATTGGAGGTGCTAAGTGTAACCACGAAAATTAATTGAAACCTCCCGTCTAGATCGTTATGATTATGTAAAATAAATGAGGGGTCCCGCAGGTTGGTATAGGCTTCTTCTATACCTATGGATAAAGGGGTTCGCGTGTCTGGCAACCACCATCGCACAATAGACTGTCTGTAGTTATGCATGTTTGTATATGTACATCGGCGCGCTATACGCGAGTTGGCGTCTGGCTGCGAACTTGATCGCGCGTTCGCACTAATTTGAAATTCGAACGTGAAAAATATTGAAATAAAAAGTAACGAGTTTGAAAATCGAACGCTTACGAAGACGAGCACGTTCTTTTTTAATAATAAAGTGACGTTGAATTTTTAAAGACGCGTTCAGGTTAATTTTTGTGAGTAGTGCGCGTGTTTACAATAGGACCACGCTCAATGGACACAATAGAACTTTTCTGCTAGCAATTTTCGCCGCAAGAAAATGAGAAAGTAAGCATTGTGAGCTTCATATTTACTGTCTGAGCTACATTGAAAACTAGTTGAATTTAATGATAAACGCGCTTTCTTATAACTAGTAACTAGCTTGGCAGCATGTTTCTCCAGCGGCGATGGTCAAACCGCACGTTGATATAATTACAGAATTACACACTTCTTAGATGCGTGCTGCAGACCGCGGCTGGAAGTAGATACTTTACTGACGGAATGTCGTTTGCTTTGGCGTAAAAGATAATTATACAAATCTGGTAGATTGCATCCTTGATGTTTACATTGTAGAAATCTAATATTCATTAGCTTTTATGGTGATAAGATATTCTTAGTTCACGTTTTCCTATCGTCACAATATTTAATCAAAAAAAAATCGGTGGATGAAAGTTATTTATTATAGTTGGTTGGCATCTACATATGCATCTAATCTCCTATTAAGGTAGTGGTCCTGGGTTCGAATTGCGGTAAGGACAAATATTTGTGTGATGAATGATGATTTATTGTTCCTGAGTAACGGTAATATTTCGTTAATAATATATAAATATATAAAAAAAAGCTATTTGAGGTCAAATTAGATGTAATTGATTAAGGGGAGTAGTTACGCCGGGTGATTGTTTTTGAAACCCTATTAGGCTTCTTTTACTGGTATATATTAAATGTTATTCTTGGTATTTTAGATAATTTGAAAGTTTGAATACATTGTACAATACCCGAATTAAAATCTTAAAATTTAGGCTGTCATTATCGTTATCTAAAAATATATGTATTTAAATATGCGGTTTGGTATTTGTCTTAAATCTGAATGTTGATCTACCGAAACAATCAATCGCTTTGACAATAGGTAATATATGGGCGAAGAGCATATCTATACTAAGCCAACATTTAGCGAGCGAGCGACAACATCTTGGGGGTTTCAGTCGCTTAATTTAAATCTCTTTTCTATGGGCTCTTGTAGTTTCAACCTAACAGTGAGTAATTACCAAAGAAAAAATATAATTATACAGAGGCACACACACATATACACACACACACGAATGACCAAAATTTAAAAGACAATACCACAAGTGGGAACGAGATACTTGTACAATGTCGTATCTGCTGTCCCTCATCGCGTATAATATATGAGGCCCTTTTTGATTGTGGATGTCAAAAATCAACTGAAACTGACGTCACCTTTATAACACGACTAAAGTACGAGTACCTACTACTCAATTAAGTCAGGTTAATTTACGAACATCCCTTTCGGGGATTCGCTAGGAGTACCTATGGAATGCTCTATCTAAGGTAGTAAATTTATGCACCCAGTCATGTGTAGGCTTCTCGGAATGATTGAACGCAGCCGTAGGATCGCAAGTAAATGTAATATGGAGTGTAGGGCCGTTGTTCTACTTATTGGGCTTCCAAGGTGACGAGACAACTGACTAAAGCCGGCTCCATTACATTAGTAAGGGATCGATACGAATTTGGTTCTAGTTTACTTTTGTTTGCGAATTTTGTAAGTGGTTCGTTTTTGTTTGTTAAAGAAACACTGGGAACCTATGAAATCTGACGTAGAAAATCGTTCTTACAAACAAATATTACGAGTAATACCTACCTGCAATGTTATATTTGGGCTTTTTTTATTAACTAGCTGCTCATGCGGCTGCTTGTATTACAAATAATGCAGACAGAACCGAAGGTTTAAACATGTTCATCCCGAAAATCCGCCTGATAGAAGAATTTCGAGAGAGCGTATACACTAACAGTCATTTTAACCTTCTAAAATTGACAGTAGATGTGTCTTAACGCGCGTAAGAAAAGCTACCCAATTATACCGCAGGAAGCAAGAATAATTAAGGTCTCAAACAATTAGCTTAGGCTGCAAATTCTCGCTTCACGTTTCCATAGAAAAAATGACGATTTACTTCACCGCAAAAATTATGACGCATAATTTCAGCGTTCTCATTTTTCCGCTTTAAACAACGCTTTTTTTTGCATCAACAATAAGCCATTATTGTTGATGCAACGACGGTTCAAGGTCTGCCCTGTGTTCCCACATTACTGAAATTCAATTCTTAAATGGCATAAGTCCATATAATAAGTGTGTCACTTGAGATCTTTCGTGTGAAGTGGACAGATGCCGTTATATGTCATTATACCAGTCTATACTGAGGTTTCTTTGCGAAGAAGTGCTTTGATTGTTCTGTCAGCGGTCAAACGAGTTATCACAGTTTAGTTATCAGTCAAACTTAATTAACCGAAAAGTGAAATAAACTTGGTGTTATTTATAAATTAGCGTGATAACTAATTGATGGCAGGTCAAGGGTGAAAAGTGCTAATTATAGACAGAAGTTTGAGTCTGACCCTATCCGCCACAAAATACCAAAATATTTATTTTGAGTTACGAATTTCGTAATTCAGTATATGAATTATTTTGTCATATGCAAAGTTATCTACTAATATTAGACGTTTAAAACATTTAATATATAGGAAAAACAGACAAAACACTGCGTTTGAATGGAGCTTAAAAAACGTTAATTTTATCGAATCTCTGACTTCGCGAAATTTCTCTACTCGCTGCAGGTGCGCATGACCACCAGTGGAGCTAGTTTTTTAATAACTCGTCGAATCTTCAACCACTTGGTAACCGACGAATTAAAAATGTGATTCGTGTATTTTATTTTTGCCCATCGACGTTTCCTGTTCACTTCGTCCCGTATTATTTACCACGGAGAAATACAATCTGTATTCAAAAGGCAGGAGAATTACAAAAGCTACCTATGCCTCGCCAGGCCAGGCATACTCGCTGCTTGGGCTAAACTTGGCTCTCGCACACCTTTCAGGTGCAATTCACTGTGATGACCCTAACTAGGCTAAATAGCACGAGCTATGTGGTAGAACGGGATGCCATCATTGGAGTTTTTAGCTATGAAAGATCGGTTTTGTTAGGCAGAGAACCTTCTGTCTAAGTATTTTATTTATTCTCTAAGCCTAAACACAATAAAAAACGCACTTTTATTTTAGGAATGGCATCTACCTCTAGCTAGGTATCTTTTTTTTTTCCTTCCTATCTTCAAGTTCTAGCTAGGTATCTAAGTATACCAAGTAAGCAAGCTACGGCAGCCTATAGCTTGACCACAACCGCTGTGCCGCTCCTTAGGTATGCGAGCGGCGAGACGGGGGGGCAGAGCATTTGTCATTCCGCCTAGAGATGGGTAATCTCGGCTCCGCGGAGTGATCCGAATCACTAAATCCGACTCCGCTATCGGTACCGACTCCGCTTATCGGTACCGACTCCGCTTATCGGTACCGACTCCGCTTAACGGCTCTTCGACTCCTTTGAATCCCTCAAACAAAATCACTCCGGACTCGTTGGTTTTAATACAAATCCTTTGAATCCCTCAAACAAAATCACTCCGGACTCGTTGGTTTTAATACAAATCCTTTGAATCCCTCAAACAAAATCACTCTGGACTCAGTGGACTCGTTGGTTTTAATACAAATTCAGTGATATTAACGGTTTTCCGAATCTTTTGAGACATATCCAATCTCCGAGTTATATTGAATCGGAATATCCGAAATTATAATATTTTTTTCTGATGGAGCTAGTTTTTTTGGTTTTTTTACGAATGCGGATTGCGTTGTTATTATCATTATAACAAATTAGTTAATAAAATCTTAAAATTATTTGCACAAGGTCAAGTACCTACACTACTTTGATTTATTTTATTATATTACTAGCTGTTGTTATACTTGTTATCGATCGATCGATTTCCCTTCGTACTTCACAGGCTTAGGACTGTCAACCTTGATTGAATCTAACTAAAATCCTCAGCCGGGGGACAACCAACACTACGTTTATGACATAAGAGCCATTTTTACCTGCATTGAATACAAAAAGAGCTAAAATTGTCGACATTAGCATCATTCGCAATGTAATCGCGAAGTTCTCCGATTTGAGCCGAATCAAGCCGAAGCCGAATGGCGTGCCACGTGACCAGTCAAAGTCATAGCCGCCGCGATCGGCTCGCTCTCGCTCGCTCCTTGCTCCGATCCGCGTGCCGTGTACGCGGCATTCGGCTCTGGTGCCGAGTCGGAGTTAATAAATCCCCGGATTCGATAAGATTTGAAAGGAGTCGATAAGGGATCGGAACCGCTTGCGGATTCGAATCATTTAAATCTTCAAGTCCGGATTTACCCATCTCTAATTCCGCCGTCCCCGCCTCGCCCCGTCACCCTCGCCGCGTCACCCCGCCTCCCCGCGCATACCCAAGGAGCGGCACAGCGGTTGTGGTCAAGCTATAATGCCGGCTGTACACATTGGGCCAACGTTGGCGCGTGAGCTTGATGCAGCTATGCAAACGCATAAGAACGATATAAAGCCCTCTTCCTCTAACGCATAGCTGCCTTCTGCTCACGCGCCAACGTTGGCCCAGTGTGTAAAGCAGGCTTAATGGTTCAGGCATGCGGCTGTCAAGCAGCGGTCGTAGTTTCGAATCCCGGCCCAATGAGATTTTTGGAACTTGTATGGAATATTTACCGTCAGCTTATCGGTGAAGGAAAACATCGTGAGGAAACCGGTTTAATCCCAATAAGTTCTAGTTTTCACTCTGGGTTGGAAGGTCAGATGCACAGACCACTTAATTGGGTGGTCAAATGGCAGTCGCTTTCATAAAACTAGTGCCTATGCCAAACTTTGGGATTGGAAGCGGACCACGGGCTCCTTTGGGGCACTGAAATAACGCTGGGATGATGAATTGATGATCTAAGTATCAGGTAAGCCGGCGAAAACGGCGGACAATAACCACGACGATTTACAATGATAGGTATAGTAGAGAGCCAATGCCTGGATCAATGTAAATCGGCACAGTTTACCGCATAAGAACTTCAAGGCTATATTTATCAGGTTACGAGTGGGCTAATCACATTGACTACGTTCCTAATCGACCTGTCATCTTCTGTCTTCGTTTAATTCAATGGAACACGAAGAGACAAACCTTGCTGAATTTATGAAGTTGGGTAGTAGGTACGTTTTTAGTTTAATAATTCAGGTAATTATGTTAAGAGTCCCCAGCATTGACTCTTCATACAAACGTAGTTTAGTTCTTATTTTAAACGGCATACTGGAAGAGGTAACATGAAACTTTTTATATACAATGGGATCCGCCAAATCTAGGTTGAAAACGAATTAACTTTTTTTTTTATACAACGACGGTGGCAAACAGGCACACGGCCCGCCTGATGGTAAGCGGACAGCGCAGCCTATAGACGCATGCAACTTTTGCAAGCAATGTTTGAGGATTCGCCGTGTTGACAGCTGAAGGAACAAATTCCCTCGCTCTCAACACCATCCTTGGGAGCTCTGGCGACCTTGCTTGCCTTAACTTACAAAGTGTCATGGTATTCTAGCATGTAGTTTAAAAATGATAACCAAATTACTTTTGTATGGAGAGTCGAGCGTATTGCCGTTCCTTAAGGCGGTGCATTGGAAATTATCGCGTGCTTTGAAACACCGTTCTGACTAGATTAAGAAACAAGGTCTGATATATGATTCTTGACTATATGATTGTTTATCTGATTTGATCGACAGATGATTGCTTAAAATTACCTCGATAGAAAAAAAATCCAAAGTTGGGTCTGTATTTTCCTTTTTTTACTCAGCCTACTCAAACGATACATTATCAAGTTAATACTATACTCGTAAGTAGTATTTTTTCTCATCTCTGTCTAGGGGGCGTGTTCGACTCAAATCAAGGCATCCCCTTAACAGTAAGGACACACCTTGCAATAACTGAGAGAGACGCAGATATAGTTGGAAAGAGACAGCAATCATTAATTCTAACTTAAATGCAATAAATTGTAACTACTATAGATGTAATGTAGAAATAAGTAAATCTTTATTGCAATAAACAGACTTTTTTTTTAAATCAGTAATTGCATTGTGATAAATTGCAAGATGTGTGTCCTGAAGGCATGTTTGATATTACGGTCGTCCTGCGTCGCTGAGTGCAAACATATAGGGCGAGACAGGGATATAAATTCCAAGGTAATTCCTATCCCTACCTCGTTCTATCTAGTAGCTTGCAGGCCGCCTCTCAGGACGCGGCGACGTCATTACGAACACATGATTACACACCTATAATACTGGACAGGCTATGGTAATAATAATACCACGCGCGAGCGAGCTGGTAGCATACAAATCTCAATAAGTGTGACAGAAAGGGAAATATCATTCATTGTCCTTGTCATAGTTACACTTTTTTATTTGGCACAACTGCTGCAGTATGTAGTTGTGGCACATAAACCATTACCCGTCCAAATGAAGTAGGTTGTTTATGGCAAGTCATCAGCCATTTTGAAACCAGTTCTTAATTTAGCTGCATATGAGTCTTTCCGTCCCTCACTGTGGCATCACGTACCGCCTGCCCAGAGTATTATAGGTTTATGATAACGAAGCATAAGTTGAAAGTTCGGATGGCATAATAAGCATAATAGCCGCGATTTTTTTTATAAAAGGTGACTTGACTCTAGCCTCACCTAAATAAGCGATCACAGAGCCTAAGATGAAGCTCACTGGTCAGAACCAGTGAATAATAGCGCATTAATACTCTTGGTTTGAATGCACTGCGAAGTGCCCAAATGACCGAATACACAAACAAAGAGCGAACGAAGCAAATTATGAATAAAATAACTTCGTAATATATTGATTTAAACTTTCACGATTCTCACACATTATTTATACTAAACGGGACTTCATCGCGTATAATTAACTTATTTATTTACCTCACTGAGGTGTCCCGACGTTTCGGATGCGGGTAGTTCGGAAAACCCGCGCAGCAAGAAGATGTTGATACCCGCTCAAGCCAGTTGTCCCGTGACCATGTGTGTTGAACACATCCGAAACGTTGGAAGACCTTAGTGAGGTAAATAAATGTTAATTATACGCAATTAAGTCCCGTTTAGTATAAATAACTTCGTAATGGGGTTAAACTTACCTCTGCAGGTCGATCAAGTAACGCATTGTACGTACGTTAGGTAGATTTAAACGTCAAAATGGAAAAATGACTGTTAAACTAGCCTAATGCGCGTTCAAAACGTTACGTGATTACCCCTATGTAATAAATACATTGGAATTTACATGAATTATTCAGATACCTCGGAATTTGAATCAAAAACATTTCCCTCCCATATACCCTTCAACGAATCTATGAATATCCATACAAAATACAAACTAACACCTCGAACGCAAACAAACGAAGTGCTCCAAAAATAATACAATGATAACATCTCTAGATTTAGAATTCATAATTGTTAGAAACGGGAATCACCCCCATTGTGTTAGTGTTGTAAAAATAAAATAAAAATGTAGCTTCAGTTAACAGTTAAGTTAGGGTGAATGTCCACCAAAGATGTGCGAAGGCGAAGACGTGTTTTGATATATTTAAAGCCTCCGGTGCTTCGCACATCTGTCGTGAATATTCACCCTTAGAAGCTTGAAATGAAGCATGGAGTGTGGAAAATATCTACTGTAAAAAAAATATTAAAGCGTCTATGATGAACAAAAAAAATGGAAAAATAAGGATCAAAAATGTAAGTAGTCAAATGGAGAAAAATCAACGCAAAAAGTTAAATAATCACGAAGTTATAAGCGTCCAAAGTTTTAAGACGGGGTATGGTCTGTCCCTTTTTCGCAAAACGAAACTTCATATGAAACGATGACGCTGGAAGATTGTGACATCACTAATAGACGGCAAACGTGCCGTGCCCATCGTGTTCGGCGCCGCCGTCGACGCGGCCCCCCGGAGCATCCCGTACCGTGACGTCACACACTGTTTGCCTTTTCTCTCTCTAACAAGCAATATTAAAACATTGTAGCTTCGTAATTATTTGAGATATCTGAATGGGATTTTCGTCACTAGGCATATTTTTTTGCCTTTTAAAATATTTCGTATGTCCGGATGTCCCGATGTCCGGCTGTGCTCCCCGACAGGTCACATTTCTCAACCGATTCTCGTGAAATTTTGTGACGTTAATTTGATAGATTTTTTTGTAGAATTAATATTCGGTTTAAAAAAAGACATTTGCGAGTTATAAAGTTCAGAGCGACTACTTTATTATTTACCGGGGTTTTTCTCAATTTTTTTGTCATCCGAGCCTTGTTATATATATATCATTACAAGCTTAAAACGAATGCGGGAAAAAAAATTACTGCACAAAGACTGCCAGAGGATACAGCCACAAGCATATTGATATCAAAGCGAGAAAAAATAATGCACGCGTCCTAACGGCTCTAGAAATAGAGTCACGTCAGCGCGGCTATCACAGGGCGAGATAGACTACCTATACGTCTCTTTCTAATTAGAACGCTTAGAAAGAATCGGATAGACTACGTCGCCGCGACACAGCTCGGGGCTGTACGTCTAGCACAACTTGCTGCTCTGTCGCTACCCGCGTGACTGAGCGTCTCTTATCTCACTCGCAACGTGCTAATTAGAAAGAGGAGGGTAGATGTTTCTCAACTCGCGTCGCGGCCCGGCGCACTGTTTAATGAACAAACATTTTTATTATATATATAATTACAACAATTGTACTCGTAAAATGTTTGTTTCTTTTTTTTTCATAAATTTGCCAATTAAACGTTTCTTGACAGGAAATAGAGGTATTTTTCTGTAGTTTCGTAGATATTTCTAATTTTTCATATTGACTCCGTAGAAAATTAAACAAGAATAAAGAATAGACTATCCGTTTCTCTTTCGAATTGACTGAAATTATTTTCCTAGGTTACAATTAAACACAGCACAAAATTATAATATATATATTTTTTTTTGTATAAAAAAAAAGTGCACCCAGGGGAGAAATTCCAATAATAACAAAAAATCATAAATAATTGTTACTATACGCATATGCAAGGATATTTGTGTTAAACATGCACTTTCAGAGTTTCACCAGTTTTACCTTTATTCTCCAATAATATTTTTATTAAGATACTTATATATAAAAAAATAACATCAAGTCCAAATTACCTCATGCTCATTTTGTAGTATGATCATGATCACCTAATGCGATTTCAAGAAAAAAAAGAGAATATTTTCGAGTTCGGTTTCTATTTCTATGAAAGCCGATTTTCAGCCCACAGTGCGGCGTCAGTTGTGCTAGACCCGCTGATATTTTTGCGCGTTTTAGATCTTAATGCTGGTGACTGTACATGCACCACCTACAACCTGTAAGTAAATCCGATCATAATTCTAAAACAATAGAATAATTCCCGCAGCAATTATACAGCGGATAGGATTGTATTGTTTCAGGTTGCAGTTGTTTTTTACGATTTATTGCACGAGCGCGCAAAGCGGACGAAGTTCTCATGTTCACCTTAGGCACTAATGCTTTCGTATGTCAATCCGGTGAATGGATGTCCGGCTGTTCTTATGTACAGGTCGTATTTGTCAACCGAATCTCGTGAAATAGCTTTTGCCCGCGACTTCTTCGCGGTCCGCGTGGAACTCGTTTATATCGTAGCTCCATACAAACTTCCATACCCATTTCGCCTCCTCAGGGGATGACCTCAGGGATAAAAGGTATCCTATGTCCCTCCCCAGGATTAAAACAATATCCTTACCAATTTCATCTCAATCGGCGCTTTAAGCGTAAAAAGGCAACAGACAGACAGTTACTTTCATCATCATTATATCAGTCGAGAGCCGTCCACTGCTGGGTATAGGCCTCCCCAAAGAGTGCCACAATGACCGGTCCTGCGCCACCTGCATCCAACGGACTCCTACGCCCTATACCAGGTCATCAGTCCTTCCGGTACGTGGTCGCCACTCGAGAACCATTCCGCCCATCGGTAGTGCAATGTGCACAGTTACTTTCGCATTTATAAAATTACCTAGCATGGATTATGTTGTCAATTAAGTTTTTGAAAAAGAAAAACAGACTGACCTGTGAGCACAAAGAGCCACTACTTATAGTAATTTAATAACTTTCTTCCATGCTATTTGACGCCTGGCCACCCCACTTGCAAGCCGCCATCGCTCGTGACTATCTCAGGAAGTCATCTAATTAATGCCTTACTTGGTTCACGAGAGAAATAATTAACTTTTTTATTCCCGAGCAATCCTTGTCGTCATGTGGCACGTTGATTAATCTACTATAATTTCCAACACATGCAATGTTTTATAAGTGACGAAACTATTAATAGTACATTACTAACAGAGGCCGGGAAGTAAGGGGTTGCCGGCCGAGTACACGGATAGTTATGAGGCTGGCAACGCATTTTCACGCTCACGCCGAGGGATGTATAGTGCTTTTCTCTACCATGCAATGAAATAATTGAAAAAAACTCCAAGAAATCAAACTTTAATTTTCATGGCTGAACGCCGTGATGCTGTGCCACAAATTGTGGAACATTAAGAGTCCGCAGCAAGGTCCGCTCAACTCCGCGTTGAGATCGCGCGCTAACGCTTTAAAATGTTGTTGTTTCACCTAGAGGGAGACAGGGCGCTAGCAGTAAAGCGAGAGCACGCGGGGAGGCGGAGCTATACATGTCGCAGTTAAAATATCGCAGTAAAATATCTTCATACAACGGCGAAATTATTGCGGTAAATAAAATATAACAGTAGAACATCTCCATAGCGAGATAACAATACAGTTTATACAGTGCGTAAGTGCGGCTAGGCAAATTTTAACTGATTATTTAACCTACTAAAAACGTAAATGTAGAGTACAGGCTACAAGTTTTGATGTGCCAACAATAGTAGTAACTAGTAACATAAGTATAACATACAATATACCAGGTTTTGTCATTTTAACAACCTAGTGCCATAATTGCATAGCAGATTTTCAGATACCACTACCACTATTTTTGTTATAAATGAAATAAATGAATATTTATTCTGCAAGTAGGCCGCCAAGTAAAGGGCACTTTTATAAGTCAAGCCCTACCAGCGCTTCTGCAGAGACCACTGTCAAGAAGAAACGCCGCAAGAAACTTAACAGTCAGTCTTTTTCCCAAAACAAGCTTATTACCAGAGCTCGGACAGGGTGAGCTATTCTTATGTCATTAATGTCATGCGTTAGTATTAATATGGATACACCCTGAAAATAAATATTAAAACAAAACGAAACTTTAATTGACTATGATTAAACTATAATGATAATGCATTGCAAAAAGAGTACTCTCTACGATTTTTAATTTATTATAAAGTTTCTGTGTAAAAGAACTATCAGTTTTTCTATATTTACTATTTTCAACGTATTTCTTCTTACGTTTGATATCGACTTAAGTAAAGATATAATTCAACAAAGTAAGGTACCTAATTAAATTACACTTTGGACAAATACCATTGACAGGTATGTCCATGTAATGCAAACTCTCAAAACAGCTCACCCTATCCGAGCTCTGCTTATTACAGTGATAGTACTTAAAACTATTTTTAAATAAGTAACTCTAAAATCCGTATTATAGATGATCAAAAATATTAGACACGTATTTTTTCTTTTGGTCACTAAACAAAAAATGTCGAAGTTATAAGTGCGCGTAACGTCACGGTTCATACGTTTGTGAAGTCACGCGGATTATCTACGCGCCATAACTTCGTCATTTTTACAGACTTCAAAAAAGCAGGAGGTTCTATGTTCGGTTGTGTGTATTTTTAAAATAGGTGTCCAATATCTTATGATCAGTGATCGGTTATTTGGATTCTCCCTCGCGGGATATCAAGTAGAAAAGTTAATATAGATACGACAGTTTTCCGCGATACCGAACAAACCGTACAAAAATAAAACAATTTAAATTATCTCTAAGGAATTCTTTACTCTTACATGCCAACCAGTTGAGACATAAACTTCTATTCTTTTCTTATCTCTACACTTTATTTTAAGCAAAATATATTATTAGCTTATATATCTATCATGATGGAAAAAATACTTCAAAATCTTGACATTGACATTTCATATTAGGCATTTGTATAATATTAGGTCACAGGTTATCGTATAAGTGCAAATACATAGATCTTATAGCTCAAAGGCGATCCAATAAATAAGTATCCACGTTAAGTTCGCGCACTATGATTTATGGTTAAATTTTCATTTCATCGACTTGTTTCTGAGATTATCTTATACGACAACTGTGGCTTACTCTAATTGAACTTTTGATTCGCGTATGATTGGAATATTCTCGGGGAGTACTAGACCGTAAGGCAGTGTTACATACTAGTTGGCATGCCGCGAAAACCTAATTCTTTCCCTAAGGATGAAACTATTCTAAGTTGGATCGAGCCCTACGTTGACTTGATGTATGAAGCCCGGATTCCCGGGGCATATCCATACTAACATAATGATTGAGGTCGTTCACCCCATGTCGAATCCAAAAAACCGATCACTGCTTATGATCAATAAAAATACGCACTAATTAGAATCCAGATCTTTTTTCCTAGGAACCTACCCTATAAATATTTATTCACATTGAAGATTTGGTGTATTGAAGGAAATAAAAAAAGATCATACATTATTGTTTTTATTTTTGGTAAAAAGTACCTACTTACAACAATGATCCTAGTTGGTCCATAAATAAATGAAATTTGAATTTATAGCCTTATTATAACTTACCTATTAGGATTTATATTTTCTTTTTGACGACGAGCCGGTCAACTTTTCTTCCTTCGAGCCGATAGCCATAATTTTGTCTTTGAACACCTTTTCGCTTGTAGAAAAAAAAATAACTATAGGTAATTATAAACGTCTATACGCTCCCGTGATCGCTTACCATCAGGTGGACCGTATGCTTGTTTGCCCCCTTATAGTTTTAGTTGAAAAATATATGTACCTATGTACCTTGTACATCTTATATCTACAAATTGGACAAGCGCCAACCTGAGCACATAATATAGTAAGAACCTAGTACATACCTAAATAATAAATACCTACAACCAAGGTTCAAGTAGCACCGAGAAACAACTGCTATTGTCGCGTCGTCATTTTTTTATTTAGATACCTACCTAGTATTGTTATTGTCAGGTCACTCGATCAAAAAAGTGGAAGGGTAGGTAAGTGCCAATTTCTATATATAATTATGATATATAGAAGTACGTAGATTACTATAGAGAGTGACGAAAAAACCTATCCTATATACTTTAGCATACTATACTATAACTTACATAGGTACCTACTTAGGTAAACTAATTAAAATTTCTAAGCAATAATGTGTGATAGGTAGTTTTCGTATAAAGTCCGTTCGTTCATCCTCGTCTTATTTAAATTTATAGCGTATTATTATTTTTTAACTAAGTAAGTATTTTGTTTTGGCTATATAAAAGAATCAAACTATATATCACCAAAGCCATATCCATAATGATTTGACGTACCCAAGTGATATTTACGTAGGTACCTACCTATTTAATACCGAATGAGTACCTACTGTGAGATTAAAATTTTGTTTACCTACCAAATAAATTAAATAACACGTCAACTAAGGATTAATGACTAGGTACTCATATACATTAATATAATATGTACATATTACATGTATATAATTTATTTGTATACTTGGAACTTGACTAAAATGCATATAAGTAGGTACTTACCCGGTTTATCCATTTTTGTAACATAAAAATGCAAAGTCCATAAGAAAGCCACAGATCGTCGATCAGTATGATCAGTATGATCACACACACCACCAGTATCACCAAGAAAAATCAAATCCGTTTTATCAGTCCACGTCGTGAATTGACCGCGATTATCGTAGGAAGATAATTCACCAAAACAATACGTCGCTCCCGCGCACAGCAAATGGGTCACTATTGTCACTAAACTAAGCGCACGGCAAGGAGTAGCTATGATAAGGGCGGTGCGTACCGCCGCCCCCCCCCCCGGACCGTTCCCCGCGCTAGAGTAATTCGCTGCAGTTTTGCATCAAATTTTTGTAATTTATTTTAAGGTTTTCGTAGTTACGCTCTCATTTTAAAACTACAAGATCAATTTTGATAAATCTTTTTTCTTTTCAAACTGCATAGTTTAATCGACACCGGAAATAGGTTTTGACTTCAATCTAAACTATATTTTGGTCGTAGTAGGCCGCTTAACTGAACAACTTTCTGGGGTCTAAAAATGCAAAACTTGTACTCGCTCTATTTTCTTTCTATTAACATTTTAAGAGTCATAAACTAGTTTTAGCCCTAGATATATCTTACCTCATTATATTTAGAGAATTTCATGATAATGTGACATGTTATATTAAAGTAAGGACGTAACTACGTTTGTATGAAGAATCGAGCTTGCTGCTGACTCTTAAGGATCTCTCGTCTCGCGCCGCCCGAAACGTGACACTTCGAAGCCCATTATGAAGAACACAACGTCAATATTTCATTGCATGTTTGAGAAATTTCTATTTGTTTCCTTCATGGTATGTGATCGTCGAGATATGACCGAGTCGTACATGTAGGCTTCTAATGTGTGCTAAGGATCGAATATAAGATCGACCAAAAAATTTCGTTAGCTAGTTTGCGGCCGGTACAGCGACATCTAGGGGCAAATAAGTAGGCTTCCAGCCCCTGATGAGCGGACCCCCCACCTCGACCAACTCCCTGATGATGGGAGTTTCTGCTCAGCACTAATTGTCGGCGCTAATTGTGGACAGCGATGCTGCGGCTAATGCAGGTGCCGAGCGCGGCCTGCTACGGTGGCTGCTGGTGGTGTACCAACTCCCTAGAGTGACTCGGAAGGGTCGGGGATTATATAATATACTCGTATTAAAAAACTTCGATAGCGCGATTCAGAACTCTCTCTGTCTATATCCCTCTCTCGCTCGCACCATCGTACGCGCTGCGCAGAGAGCAGTGACTGAATAAGCGGTCTCTAGCTAACCGAATTAAAAGTAAAAACTAAATGAAACTTTTAATTAGTGAATTTAATAAGCTTCGCAGTCACGCTTTAGTGCGGATCTTTTAACACTTTATATATAAATCCAACAAAGAAACTTAAAAGTAATAAAGGCATGGAACAATGGAAAAAAAGCAGACGCAATAAAAACATTCCCATGTTGCTTAAACATTTTTTTTTTATAAGTTTTGCCTCGCAAACTCATTTCGGAGCGGTACCTAATGAAACAGAAATCTGCATTGCTGTGTGAGTTTAAACATTTTATGCGACTGATTTTAGACTGGTATATTAAAACTTTCTGGTCATATTTTTTTTTTCGGAACTTAAGTACTTACGGAATGTCATTTGATATTTACCGTTAGCTTTTCGGTGAAGGAAAAACATTGCGAGGAAAACCTGCACATGAAACTTTGTATAAGTACTATCATAATTGGGATCCACCATAATCTAGGTCGGAAACTAGCAAACAATAAAAAAACAGAGCGAGTAGAACGTTTTGCACACATATCTCTAATGCCATAAAGCTCAATGAACTTTACCGCCAAATCATTTAATATTTCGATATTTTTTAAATAATTGACTTCTATTTTATCTGGTTTTATACATCAATAGAAAACACGGAAATCCAATTGATTGATGCAAATCAAATAAAATGACAAGTTTATTCTACGAAGTATTATTGGACGTGTGCAGTTATAGTTAATCGAGTCTTTAAAACAATACTTTGTCCACTAGAGCATAGTGTGAACAAGTGGCATTTTGTGCAGTTGACATCCAGCACAAAGGCGAACTTTGCAATCATGAGAGTGAAAAGAGATTTTTTTTAATTAGCGATGCCAATCTAATGTCAAGTGTTAGAGCTTAATCAATAATCATACATCAAATCTACAGGATGTTAACGGGGTCATGATCCGGAATGACAAAAAGCGAATAAGATGATCATACTGAACAACCTTTCCCATGGGACCAACCACGAAATCGCAAAAAAAAACCAGGTATTCCATACATTAACTCTCAATTAAATCGCAGTTAACTCACAGTTAACTCTTAATTGGCTCTTTTTTTTTTGCGATTTCGTGGTTGGTCCCATGGGAAAGGTTGTTCAGTATGATCATCTTATTCGTTTTTTGTCATTCCGGATCATGACCCCGTTAACATCCTGTATACACTAGAATTGTAACAATTCGCCCAAGACGACCTCAATATATGTCATTAACAAAGTTGCATAGATTACGTAGGAGGCATGGAATCGAACATCTGTTGCTATTGCACCCACTTTGGTAAAAAGAACATGGCCTTGGGCCTTGTAACAAATCAATATAATTATGTGAAACCAAACCAATATTTTAATTTCGAGTTCTGAAAATCGAAATCTATAAATATATATTGCATTCCTACGGTAGTACAGTCGGCATCGTATAGTTAGTAGCAGCCAAATTAGCCAAATATATCGTAACACATACTTACTCTTAAGTACGTAATAAAGATGTGTTACGAAATTTTGGCTGCATAACCTGCTATATGACGCTGACTGTACATACTATGTGTAGGTAACATAAGCTGAAATTAAACATTGAATGTAGGTTTCGTCATCGTCTGTAAAGTGCATTCATCCTTAGGTACTTGTCTTATTTGGTAAACAACATTCTAACCTCAAAATGCATCTTTTTAGGATAGAATACCAATTTTGTGAGATTAGATCATGCCGAGACGACTTTTCGGACATCATCATCATCTTCACGATTTTTTGTCTAGCAACGCTTTTTTTACAATAAAATAGCTGCTATAGTCTAAAAAGATACATTTTGAGGTTAGAATGTTGTTTACCAAATAAGACAAGTAAGGATGAATGCACTTTATATCGGATCTTGTTTGTCGAACACTATAAATTACTAAAATAACTTGTTCCGATACTATTCTTTTAACCCTTGACCCAAAAAGAAGGGTGTTATAAATTTGACGTGTCCGTGTATTTGTGGCGTCGTAGTTCCTAAACGTATGGACCGATTTTAATGTTTTTTTTTGTCAGAAAGTTAACGTTATCGAGATGGTTCTAAGTTACGTTTTAACCAAATCGGTTCAACTAGTTTTGAGATATAGAATTTTGAAATGAAAATGTCGGGGGTATTTCTAAGTTGGTATTAAATTAATAATTAAGAGCGTATAAATGTATTAACTTTATAACTTTTTTTCCTTATTATTTACTGAACATTTACTGTCTACTTACTCTATTGTAATTCATTGTTTAATGGCGTAGATGAATAAGAAGATACTTCTCTTGGATTTTTTGCTATCGGCCATGAATTATCTATAGCAGCAAATACATTGACACAATCTTGAAAAAGAAAGAGGACTTAATTGCAGCTTCATGGCTTTTTAGGGTTCCGTAGCCAAATGGCAAAAAACGGAACCCTTATAGATTCGTCATGTCTGTCTGTCTGTCCGTCCGTATGTCACAGACATTTTACTCGAAAACTATAAGGTGTATTTGAATAAAATTTTGAGGATAGGTGTATTTTGTTACCCGCTACATAGTTTGTAATTAAATTACAAAAAAAAAATGTTTTAAAGTCAAAAAATAATAATAATTGCAAGCCCACGTGTGGCACATCAATGGATAGGCTTTTCACAATAAATATAAGGTTTCTCAGCATTTTTTTGATTAAGTGAATAAATAGAGTCGGAGATTTTCGCCCCGAAAGTCACTAAAATTGAGTCCCTCCCCCTCTAAGTTTTGAACCGTGTATTTTAAAAATATGAAAAAAATCATGGACATAGGGCTTATTAAATTCTTTCAGCGAAAATGGTTTAGAACAACATTGGTTCAAAGGTTGTCGAGATATTTTTAAAAAACTGCCTTCCTTAAAGAAAAGGATGTAAGTGCCGTAAGATTTCAGTAACGATATGACCTTTTCAATAGGCACGGAACCCTTCGTTGTGCGTGGCACGCACTTGGCCGCTTTTTTTTGTTTCCTAGTCAGGAATAATATTATAAAATGAGACAACTTTGGGACAAAAAGTAAATATTACGTTTTTTTTTTAATTTTGCCGTTTAGCGACTACTTATATGATTTGGTGATAGTTAATCTATGTAGATCGGGTCAGCGGTTTAAGAGTGAAAAGGTTACAAAAATACGGGAGGTTACTTTCGGATTTATAATATGGAGAAAACTTCAAAATTTTCTCCTACACTCATCAATCTCATCATTATCATCATATTAGCTGAAAGAATTCCACTGCTAGACATAGGCGTCCCCCAAAGAGTGCCACAATGACCGGCCCTGACCCTGCGCCACCCGTATCCAGCGGACTCCCGCGACCTTTACCAGGTCATCAATCTTTCTGGGAGGGCTACCTACGCTGCGCCTTCCAGCCCCCTTTTTCTGTAACTTGTTTTAACTTTTAAGCTCACCTCAACGCTCACCCGTAAATATATTTTGACACCGCGATGCGTAGTAACCAAGCGTAGGTAGAGGTCTAGGTTCGTGACGGGTGACCGGCGGGGTGAGCCGCTTTAGCGCGTAGCGAATAACAGCCCAGCGGCGCTACCACGAACTTCAAAAGTCGAAGTTCGGGTATTTCCATCTCTATCGCACTCCCTTACTCGAGTGACAGGGATGCATGTATTACGAACTTCGACTTTCGAAGTTCGTGGTAGCGCCGCAGTTATTCGCTACGCGCTAAAGCGGTTCAGAAACTAGCCCTCTACCTGCGTTTAGAACGCATCGCGGTGTCAAGATATACTTGTGGGTGAGCGTTGAGGTGAGCTTAAAACAAGTTACAGAATAGGGGGGCAGTACGCCTCTAACACTATCTTATACTTATTAAGCGCAACATTACTATAGTGGCTTCTATGCGTTTATCGATCTATGTAGTGGCTACAGGTGTTCTTTGTTTTGGCGCGGCCATTCACCCCGGAGGGACGTCTGCCGCGCCCTTGCGTTGTATGCGCTGATACAAAATGGCCTATGTGACGTTTCACCTTGGGTCTCTCAGGGTATACTCGTATAAATAAAACAACCATTGGGTGCTATTAGCTCAGGCGCGCAGACGTGACCTCGCTCACCGACAGCTAGCCAGCGACTGACTCGAGCTGTCGGTTCGCCACAGCACAGCTGCTGCCCTCGCATATATATTTGTGGTGGCTATACGCCACATCTCTCCTTTTTTTACAAATTACATAATATTTTACAATATTACAGTTTTACTTTAACGGTTTAGTCTACAAGTTTACACCGAGAAATTAATATTTAAATGGTGCATTTGTATTCCACACATTCATAAAAATATCCTTATTTATCTAGAATAGAATTCAGGAATACCTTATCAAATTGACGAAAGCCTTGTGACTAAGTTTAACTTAAGTGTATCTCTCTCTCTTTTTTTTTTCAATCAAATTCAAATTTCATTTTTGCAAATACACAAATTACCTTTATAACATTTACCTCTAGGAGGAGGATGTCACAAACATATAAGCTCTGAATAAATTATACACCGCTTATGATTATGATTTGTAAACAAGTGAAATTGAATATTCCTGCAATATTTTTTACTAAAATTATATTGTGAATAATTGTCAACCTTATAGTAATAGGGGTATTTCTTACCCAAATATTGGTAACATATGTACTAAAACTTGCCATTTTAACAATCTATAGGATAAGGCGGTTTTTGAAAGATATAATTTATTTATTTATTGTCCTAGCTATTCATTGAGATAATGCGGCCAGCATCTTTATCACAATGCCACCAGAGGCTGTTTTAAGATTTAGTTTAGTTATAACTTTTAACTTGGATTTTGATACTTCGCTTTTATTTTATTTCGTGGAAGTATAAAGTCTTAATTAGCAAAATAATATGTTAGCTAATACGATTGTAAAATTGAATAATAAAATTTCATGGCTAATTGTATAGCACTTTTTCCATTAATGCTTGTGCACCTATAAATGTCAGTAACTAACTACCACGTTCGGAAAGTTAGAAAGAAAGCCACGGGCAGAACCAGCGTAAAAACACGACCAAGTATAGGTAGGTATGTATATACATATGTAATTATATTCTTCTGAATACCTTTATTCAAGCGTCGATTAAGAAACTTTCTATTGGAAATTCCACTGTATTCTATAAGAGGATTTTTTGACATAACCGCTTTTATAATGTTTATTTTTTATTAAATTAAATTATTGTTATATTATGTAAGTACTGAAGATCCTTTTAGGTGAACTTTGATAACTATGACATACATTTAAATTAAGTGGACATAGTTATATTTCAATTGTTAGTTATTATTCTTCTAATTATTTTGATTGAATGTTATTGTATGTTATTGACGATAACAATAGGGATTCTTTTAAATTGACATGTAATTAATCATGTAATCTAATATTGTGAGCAAATGAATCTGAATCTGTAATATTAAAATATTAGTGCATTGTAATTTTACCATACTATGGTTTGGAAACCCAATTTATTTTTAACTTTTCTGGTAAATCACGCACACATGTATTGTAAGGTAGCTCCTATATATTTATTTTATTTATTTGCATACACACTACACGGCTCATATTTACCAATGTCTTACTAATTAGCATACATTATTAATCTATCCAATGACACACCAATAATGATCACATTTACTTAATTTCATCTAAAATGACTACATTTTACCCACAATTGTACGAGTATGCTGGACATGTAATTGGTTGATCATGGGTCATGTATTGAAGAGTCAACGCGATCCGACGGATTAAAATCCGATCCAGTCACTTTCATACAACTTAATTTTTTAGTTTCAGATGTTCTGATTTTTTTTTTTTTTTTTTGCAAGATGTTTATTTTTTATTTATAACTTAAAATTTGAAACATCATTAGGGTTACAATACCCCATACTTGATATCATAGTCATAGTATACCCTGAAGTATTATGGTTTAGTATCTATCTCACATTCGTTTATTTCCTCAGTGTTGGGTGAGACTAAGTTGCTAAATTCGCAGATTAAAATGAGATGAAGCTGTATTTCCTGTTTATATTATTCATTATTAAACTGATGATCTGATAAATTAAAACTGATGAAATATAGCAATACAAGCAAAACTATTTCATATATGTTTTTAATCTCAGTTCCATACATCGTCACAAAGTTTGGTATGGAAGTATACAACTTCTATTAAAATGATTAGTTTGGTGGCCTTTTTCTGGTACCTATTACACTGCCACGTTTAACCTTTATTATTTGATGTAAGTATCCATTACTTCGTGTCATGCACTTGTAGAGATCGATATTTATTCCACAGAGGCGCACACTTTTTAGCGTTTGGAAATGTAGGTAGTACTAGTACCTGATGTCATCAAGTTGATGAGAAGAAACGCCAGTCTGTTCTCAGTTTTCAATTTTGGGTTTATGTAATTTTTCCGAAAAATATACATTATTCTATGATATTATAAACCAGGGACGGCTATCAATTTACTAACTAGTTACCAGCCACATTGCACAACTGTAGCTAAAGCAATACTTATTATAAGAATATTAACTTATTCTCATTAAATTATTCCCGGCATTACTTGGCAAATGACCGGGACGTATTAAGATGAGGTCTTCAGTTAAAGAACTAAAATTTCAAGATAAGAACTTTTACATATTTGCTCTTGTCTAACAGTAACAGTCAAAAAATATTATCTGTATTTCTAATTTGATTTGGATAGCATTATTTAATTACGTTGACTGATAGCACATAAATATGTTTATAAAAAAAATATTTAAAGCCAATTTTACCGTCCTTGCTCCAATTCATATTTTCCAGATTGCCCTTGGCAATCTAACCATCAATAAAAAGGTATCTGAATATTTTTATTTTACTTCATTATTTTCTTGAGACCTCATCTCAATCAGCAATTATTTTGCTATACCCACCTTATGGGATTGGTTTATAAAATTAGCACATGCTGTTTTTTTTTTTTTTTTGTTTATTATTATTATTATTTTTTTTCCCCACATTATGGACTTGCTTATAAACTAGCATACAACTTCTAAAATTTTACCCACATTATGGGTTAGCAACTGACGCTTTGTACTAACTCACATCATGAGCAGAATCAATTATTTATTCATTTTCTTTGACTATTTATATGACATGCATTCCATGTCATAATTGTGTATTAACTCACATCATGAGCAAAATCAACTTTTTATTTACTATTTATGTGACATGCATTCCATGTCATAACCACATTTTGGTCTATTTATTTGCTATTTATGTGACATGCATTTCATGTCATAACCACATTTTGGTCTATTTATTTACTATTTGTGACATGCATCCCATGTCATAACCACATTTTGGTCTATTTATTTACTATTTATGTGACATGCATTCCATGTCATAACCACATTTTGGTCTATTTATTTGCTATTTGTGACATGCATCCCATGTCATAACCACATGTTGGTCTATTTATTTACTATTTGTGACATGCATCCCATGTCATAACCACATTTTGGTGTATTTATTTACTATTTATGTTAATAGCATAACCAGATATACATCATATATCACTAGTTATGTGGAACTCGGGGAGATTTCGCTCTTTAGCACTTGGTGGGGGTATGGTGCTTTTGATTTAACCTTGGTAATTTTGATTTAGAATACACGAATAATTTATGTTTCATAGTTACGAAATATATTCGTAACCACTAGATATATGTTATTATTAATGTACTACCATGGATAGCCGGTAAGGTTGTGCTTTCTTTAGACGTGACTAGAATTTACCGTTTAGATACTTATAGCCAAATAATAATATTGATATAAGGATTTTATCACTTTATATAAATGCCGTTTGTATAATGTGATTATAATTTAAAACGATCATGTAACACGCCTCATTGATGGGCACGATCCTAATTATGATAATTATTATTCTGGCCTTTCATTTAAATCCACAAAACTATAGATAACAATGACTACTGCATAGGTATAGATGATTTCTTTATAGTATGATAGTAACGTTAATGTAATACCTATATTCCATATTTTTGTCCTGTCTTGGATTATTTCCCCACAGACACGGTACAGGAAATTATTCATGTATACCTCATCATATATTTTATATATATATATATATATATCACTTTATGAACCTTGAAATATTTTACACCATATGCTCAATGGCATATTTTACACTGAGCGCGTGCTCCCAGGCACCTAGCATCTACATCTAAACGCTTTCCTCCACCGTGGTACTTTTGTTGTTGTTTGGGGCTTACCTATTCAGTGTACCTATTAAATACGCTACTCGAAGAAGTTAAACGCAATAGGTTTAGATATATTTAAACTCACACTTGTTATTATAATTAGTGCGATTCCATTTTTTTATTTTTTGAAAGAAGGTAGGTACTTGTATGTTTATCGGTCAATCAACTTTTCTTGTCCCTTAGCTTTTCTTCATGGTCAGTTACCACGACATGTGTATTTGGTAAATTTTCTTATAGCCAGATAAACACTCTGTTTGAACATATAATGTTGCATCCCGCAAAACGTATTTTAGCAGAAACATGGTTGTCTAGGGGACAAATACAATTTTCATACAAATCGGGGACATTCTACGTTCCTGGCAACTGGTGCAATTGCACCAGTCGAGGGCAAATTAATATCTGTTAATACAATTGTCATTTAGTTTCACGCTATAATTAATTGAGTAAGGAATGCAACGACAGTTAGCAACAGCAACATCGTATTTCTCGTAATCCCCTTTTAGACAGCAAATATGACGGGGAGGACACTAAAAAGTTGATTCATCTCTATGCTTTAATAAATACCTTCTGCTGTGTCGTTAAAATACTACGAGTATCCAAGTAGGTACTTAAAGAAAACATAAACAACACAACACTAAATAAGTTGAGTTTTCGGTTTTATTGCTATCTCACTGCGAGATTAAGTAAAAGACTGCACCTGCAAGGTGCACACTATAGCTAGGAACATACTCGTACTTGTCCCACGTACGCAACGTATGCAATAGCTACGCACAATTGCTATCTATAGATACCAATGCTAAAGTACTCCTCGTATTCTCATTTCTGTTTTCTGCCACTTTGTAAATGACCATTTTGATATAGTAAATCAACCAATAATATCATTCTCGTCAATTAAATATCTAGAACTAGGTTACAAGTTACAACGACACACACGAAACACTGAATAAACACTCAACGAACGGTACACTGAATAGTTGTTATGCCTCGATAACTTTTATTTTATTGACACACACGGGTTCGTATTTGCTTCTTCTTTTCTTTTTAGCGTTTTTAAGAAACCCAAGGAATGTTTTAAATATGGCTTGTCACTTACTCGAGGACTCGTCGCCAATGTGACGTTTCACCTTGGGTCTCTCAGGGTATACTCGTATAAATAAAACAACCATTGGGTGCTATTAGCTCAGGCGCGCAGACGTGACCTCGCTCACCGACAGCTAGCCAGCGACTGACTCGAGCTGTCGGTTCGCCACAGCACAGCTGCTGCCCTCGCATATATATTTGTGGTGGCTATACGCCACAGCCTACACTGCTGATCATTACAGTACACTTAAGCCTTTTTAGCATTGTAGCGGAAACATGTCCGGGCATGCGCAAACATTTTTAAGTACGGGTGAGTATCCACCACAGCTGTGCGAGAGCGAAGCGATTTGCGAGGGATCCACCGATAGCTGCTAGCCTCCATCAAGCATCTGTTCCTATGGATGACACATAATAAAATAATCAATTATGTTTAATTTTCACGAGAAAGGATTAAAGATTAATTTGGGTCAAGCTGCCTCGTGGTAAGCCAGGAATGTCTAGCTGGTCTAATTAGACAGTCATTCAGATGTACTCTATGAGTAATGATTGAGAAAGGATATAATAATAATAAATTAACCCCTTATTTATAAAACTTAAAATGCCTCTGCTAAATAAAATGTCTCCTGTCTTACGAACACGAATGTCTAAGTGACAGATAAGGACAAACGAATTTTAACGCCATTTTAGTTGAAACAGGGTTGTAGTACGTTTATGAATACGGCCAATAGTCACGTCACAAAAAGGTAAGACAAGGCAATAAATAATCACAAACTTATAAGTTTTCAAAGTTTTAAGGGTATACTTTGTCCCTTTTGCACAACACATGAAACTATTGTCATTTCCTATGACGCTCGCAACCGTCACGGGTCTCAAGCGTTTTCTCTCTAAGCAATATTAAAACGGTTGTATCTTCGTAATTTTTTTGAGATATTTGAATATGATTTTCGTGTCTAGGCATATTTTTTTGCCTTCTTTCTTTTGGAGTAATAATAAAACTAGAGTCCACAACCCTATTGGTGATTTTCTCACCCACCGCTCCGTTACCTCGAACTCTGGTGGATACTGCCCTTACGTTTTAACTATGGGTTAAGCAACCCCAGTTTAATTAAGTATACCATATTGCACGAATGTTTTAATAATTCATTTCAGTAGAGCCTGTGTATTAATTATGGTAGAATGATTATATGATTTATGATGGCAGTAGGCTTTTACGCACCGTGCTGATGTAGGGAGAAATATTGGGTCACTATTATAAAATAATACAATTAACTTTTCATGGAATATTTTTTTTCTGCGTATTGTTTTTAGTTCTTACTAGCTTCTGCCCGCGATCCTGTCTGCTCGGAACTCGTTTACCTATATCGTAGCTCCATACAAACTTTAACCCCATATAACCCCGTTAGGGGATGGTTTCCGGGATAAAAACTATCCTATGTCCTTCCCGGGGCTTATACCCATTTAAATCGGTTCAGCTGTTAAAGCGTGAAAGCTTTTCATACCTATTTTCTATTACCTTTTTACTGACAGACACACTTTCGAGTTTATAATATTAGTATGGATAGGGAAGACGATCAATTCGAAGAGGCAGAGAGGTTTGTGGTCTTATTTAAGTACTGAAAATAAGTTAGTTTATTTTACCACATTGACGTATTTACTTGTAAATAATGTTTACTTGGAACCTACATCGTGAACGCCGAAAAGCCTACTGCCATAATAATAAATAATATGAAAAAATATGCATGCCTAAGTCTAGAACAAATGTATTTTATGCAATCGTTATATAATGTATATATTATAGTTCAGTAAAGGCGCCACGTGATTGGTCAATTTCATTTTAGTTGTCTCAACAGTTATGAAATGTTGAGTTGGCAGCTCCATACTAAAAACTATGTGATTTAAGTTTGGTGTGCGAAGTCTTAACTCAAACATTAAGGTCGACGAGTATAAAAAGTCATATTTCAAATAGAGCATTCCCATTAAAATCCACTTGAAGTACAACTTACTTAGTACCTACAGCAATAACTTATTTACCACTTACGGAATTTATAAATACAATTAAGAATTTTCTGGAAGCAAATCCACTGTACTCTTTAAAAGAATATGAAGTTTTAATAATAAATAAGGACTCTATAATATAGAACTAAGAATGTTTTGTTTATGCACATGTATGACGTGCTAAATGTGATGTATTTTACATGGTCAATAAACATTTTATTTATTTAATCGTATGGCATACATGATTTGGCCTTTTTTTTAAGTTTGTCACTCTTTAGTACCACCCAGGGGACACGTGCAGGGTTGTGGTGGGCAGCTCCTACGGAAGCGAGTAACGGTTGTCCCCCGGTTTATCAAGTGAGTGGGCAACTCGACTGTTAGAAGTAAACACATTCAATAAACATTATTATTATCAAAGTCAAAGTCAAAGTCAAAGTATTTATTTGCTAAACATAGGTTATGTAGATGTTATAAAATGCAGCTTGGTATCACTATGTCTTACCCGAAGGTGTAACAAAATATAGAATGAATAGGCTTAAATTAATATGATAGCACAGTTTTCATGCATCATGCTTTTCCTAATACATATTTTTTTTATTTATAACACAATTAGTGCGAATTTAACTATCATCTTTTCTATATTCGTCAATTGAGTAATATGCCTTTTCCACTAGAAAAGCAAACAATTTCTTTTTGAACACCATCAGATCTTCAGCATGTAAAATGTTTCTTGGCAACTTATTGAAGATTGTTGATGCCATCCCAAGAACACTTTTTGAGAGCATGGCTGTTTTACATGAAAAGGTATTGCAGATCTTACCCCGTTGACGCGAACTGTTAAAACTAGGGAACTGTTTTTGATTAAATTTAACATAACAAGCAATTTCGTAGATATATAAGCATGGCAGAGTCAATATACTTAGTCTTATAAAATGTGGCTTACATGATTCCATTGGCGGGATACCACATATGGCACGAATACATTTTTTCTGACTTCTGAAAACTATCTCACGGTCAGTGCAATTACCCCAAAACATAATTCCATATCGTAAAGTCGAAGTTACGTATGCATGATATGCTACAAGAACCGCTGATTGACTTACTACTTTTCTTAAATTATACAAAGCATAAGAATATTGGTTAAGTTTTTTACAAATTGTTTCTATTTGGTTTTCCCATGTCAGCTTATTGTCTACACTTAAACCTAAAAATTTAGTTACATTTGTTTCCTCTATTACATGGTCATTATAAGCTACAGTCCAGTTGGATATTTTGTTAGTCCGTTGTTTAAAGTTCATTATCTTGGTTTTGTCAAGATTAATTTTCAAGTTATTGTTATTGAGCCATTCTATTACCATTTCTAAAGTCCTATTTATGTCATTTTGATAAGTATTTAAATCTACATTAGCATTATCTGCTGAAAAAATAATTGTGCTGTCATCCGCAAAGACTACCATCGGAAAGTCAATAGCCTTAGGCAGGTCGTTCACATAAATTATAAATAGCAGAGGGCCTAGTATGCTACCCTGCGGAACTCCATATTTGATGTCTCTAAATTCCGATGAATATGTCATTTCAGTTTTGGATTTAACGCATAATCTACTGATTTGTGTTATTTGTTTACGGTCACTTAAGTACGACTGGATTAAGGAATGTACATTTCCACGTATTCCATATTTAAACAACTTGTCTAATAATACTCTGTGATCTACGAAATCAAATGCCTTCGTCATGTCCATATAAAGCGCAGTTACAGGTATCCTACTATCTACTTTTATCATCACTGTTTTCAGTAAATCAAAAATCGCCATGTTTATGGATCTGTTTTTCCTAAAGCCTTTTTGTTCATTTGCAAATAGGTTTTTTGTTTCGAAATACTGATTGAGGTTATTGTATATTACCTTCTCAATGATTTTAGAAAAATTAGAAAGCAATGCAACAGGGCGGTAATTGTTAGGGTTGTCTTTATCCTCTTTTTTATGAATGGGCTTAACGATAGCTATTTTTAACTTCTCTGGAAATATACCGTACTCTATACAGAGATTTACAATGTGGCAAAGCGGCTCCATTATAATATTACAAGTTTGCTTGATCACTTTTGTTGCTATATCATCATATCCCGTACTGTTTGTGTTCTTTAGTGAAGTTATTATCAGCCTAATATCACTTAAATTCGTCGGTCTCACAAAGATCGAATTGGGTGAGTTTTTTATTAAATTATGATACTGAGTTTTGTCATTCTTAATAGTAAGTTTGTGATTAGATTTATTAATGTCTGTATTTATGAGGTCAATAAAATAGTTGTTAAATGTCTGAGCAATGTCTAAGGGTTTTGTAATTATTTTACCATTAGCTTTTATTTGCAGGGTATTTTCCTTTGGATGTTTCGTCTTAGGATTCTTAATAATGTTCCATGTCGCTTTTGATTTATTTGACGAGTTTTTGATATAGAAATCATTTTGTGCTCTTTGTGTAAGTGTAATAACTTTTTTGAGACGCCTTGTGTAGGTTTTTAGCTGATTTTTATTACTAGAATTAGGTTGTAATCTATATTTCCAGAGTAGCTCCCGTTTTCGTTTACAACACGTTCTTATTCCATTCGTTATCCACTTTGGTTTATTTATGGATGTTAATTTTATCTTCATTGTCGGGAAACATAGGTTATAGAATAGATTAAACACCTCAAAGAAATTGTTGAATGCTTCATTCGGATCATTAGTCTGGAAAACGTCACTAAAAGTTATGCTTTGAAGGCATTCCGTAAATTTCGACATATTATCTGCACTAAAATCCCTTTTTGTCATATACCAAAGTGGCAAAACACTAGTTTTCTTTACTGGAAATTTAATTACCTGAGCTGTGTGATCGGAAACTGCTAGATCAATTACTTCAGCGGTGCTTCCTCTTATGTTATGAATTATATTGTCAATGCATGTATTGGAACTAAGACGTGTTGGTTCTAATATTCCTATCTTAAGATTAAAACTATACAGTACATTTTTGAATGCCAGTGCATGCTTGGTGTTTTTTTCTATATCGATATTAAAATCACCGCAAATAATAACCTTTTTACGATTTTGAATACAAACTTTGTACAAAATAGATTCGAGTTTGTTTAGAAATAGTATAATGGCTCTCGTATCGTATTTTGGTGTCCTATAAATACAAATGACTACAATTTCATGTTCAATTAACTCTATCGCAGAACATTCAACCGCATTTGAGATTGAGCAGTTAATAATGTCATCTAAAACCACGTATTTATGTCGGTTTTTTACGAGGATGCATGAACCGCCGTTTCGATTATCTCGCGAAAAACATGCCGCTAATCTAAAATTAGGAATAGCCAACTGAATTTCATCGGCTACTTTCATATTATGTTCAGTGATGCACAGAACATCAATAGGCTTATTTAATTCTAACAGTTCCTGAATATGTATACTTAACAAGTCAGCTTTATTAACTAGACCATTAACATTCTGGTGCAATAAAAATAATTCTTTATACACGAAAAAGATCCGAGCGTTCATTACTTTTGTCGACTCCCACGGTGTTTGCTTCAGTGTTATCTTGGGTTAAAATTACTTGCGTATCTGTTAAGGCTTTCCCGTGACTAAGATGGTTCTCGTTGTCTAGTTTTGGAATGAATTCTGCTCCATTTACAAATAGGCGATTGTTTCTGATGACAGCGTGTTTGCCATCCCTGCGTGCTTTAAAAAAATGTTCTCGAAGTGTGTTCCTCTTTTTAAGAGCCTCGGTATCTAAAACTTCGGACACCGCATACCCACTATTTCTGAAGCAAAACGCATTATCCAGAACGTAGGTTTTCATCCGTTTACTAATTAGTTCTATAATCAAGGGTCGACGGTTTCCTTTTCTGCCAATTCTCTTAGCAGTCTCAATAAATCCATTTATATTAATATTTAAAATATCTCTGAACATGCAGTCAATTCGTTGAATACTATCTGATTCCGATTCTCCGTAGAATTCGTCCAAGCCATAAAGAATAAATTTCTTCTGTGATTCCTCACCGCGTTCGTTCATATTTTGTTTATTTGTCAGAATTGTTTGTATATCTCGTAGTTGTGACTTAATTGTTTCGTTCTCCTTCTCCAAATCTCTTATTTTCACGTTTGTTGTTCATTGTTGAATACTTCTTGTTGCAATATTATTTCGTTATTTTTATATACAAAATCTTGACGAAGTCGTTCTATCGCAGTATTAATTTCTGTCGAAATTAAGCATTTAATGTTGTTTATAATAGTGATATTGTTTTGCAACAGTTTCTGATCTAATAAAGTACTAATATCCGCTAAGGTAATGTTCGGTGATTTAAGGTTTTTTTCGTTCGTAGCGCTAGTTTGCGTGTGTCCTAATAAGCTCAGGGATTCTTCGTGGGATAATAGATCATCAATTGACATATTGGTATTGTTTATAACTGTGGAAACCTCATGCTGGTTGCGAACTGGTGTATTGTCGTTTCTGCGCCTGTTAGTAACATTTAAGCACGATGGGCAGCGCCATAAGTGACCCGGGTCTGTTCTGTTCATTGTCAATAGTTATAAACAAAAATATCTGATATATCACATTTTAACACATTTAAAACTGCGAAGTAAACGAACACACGTCTATTCGGATGAAGGCGCTTAGGCGTTTTTGAAACGAACGATTATATATTATTATAATCGTTCTACCATAATATACAGACTCTACTGAAATGAATTATTAAAACATTCGCGAAAGAAGGTATCCAATTATACCCAAAGTTAAAGCGTAAAAGTGAGTATGAGTATCCACCAGGCAAAATTTTCTAGAGTAGGTTCCTATACGTACTTAATAACTTATTTAAGACACCTACATCTAGGAATAGTCTGTCAGGTTGTAGCTTTGTATGTTTGTATTAGGGGGTGATCTCCGACTTCGCATCCGATTTCAAAATTCATACGCCAGTAAGTACAGTCGCCATCAGATACATCGAAGTGGCCAAAGAGCTCACAAATATCTGAACACGTCTCTATTGTCGAGGCTTTAAAGACGTGTTCAGATATTTGTGAGCTCTTTGGCCGCTCCGATTTATCTGATGGCGACTGTACCTATATAGAGCGGATCTTGGGGTCAGTCAGACATAGCATATTATGCTATATTGTATCCGCGTTTTGTTCGTTGTTGCTTTGTTTCCGAAATTGCCGAAAGACATCCACTGCTGGACATAGGCCTCTCCCAAAGAGTGCCACAATGACCGGTCCTGCGCCACCCGCATCCAGCGGGCTCCCGCGACCTTAACCAGGTCATCAGTACACCTTGTAGAGGACAAATTGGTTACAAATACTTAAATAATGCTGTTACTATTGGTAAATAGCGAAAGATTTCCCGATGAAAATCATTCAATGACGCAAAAAATATTAAAGCATCATGACATTAAAAAAAATGCTGAATAACTGAACCCATCCGTGACTGGCAAGTAAATATTAAGAACCCTTTTCAAATCCATTACGCGTAACAGAGGTCAATTCCTAAATCTCCTATCTCGTTCAACGATGCAATTGCACTTTCAACCTTGCGCGTAATCACAGTTCTAAATCAAAGAGAACGTTGGAATTCGATACGTGATTAAGCACATCGATTAGTTTTCCCAGCTGAAAGCACTAGAAAAATCGGTTCCGTAAAATCGGGTGAGTAGGGTTCGCGGGGAGAGATGGGTTATGAATGGGGAGAGAAGGGATGAAAGCGAGGTGAGATGGGATTTTAAGCCTACTGCTACAAAAATAATGTATTTCAATTTAAAATGGAGCTATATAGCCCCCATAATAAAAAAAAAAACGATCTTCCAAAATCACCTTTGTATGAAATCCCATCTCACCCCAATTACGAGGTACTACGGGGTGAGGTGGGATTTCCTGTTTATCGTCAAAGTTATGCAATGGAACTATCCAAAATTGCATGTGTAAAAATAAAAAGTTTTGCCCCTACTCACCCCATTTTACGGTTATTTATGATACTCGTATTATATGAATATTCACCTAATGAGTAAAAATCATTTCTCTATAAGCAAAGTCTAGCATTTTCTTAAATTGGTTGATATTTAGGTCTTTGTACAGATTAGGTAGCTTATTATAAATAATGCCTATTCCTGATACATTTTCATTGAAGATAATAGAAATTGCCTTTTGGAACTACGAGTGTCAGTTGGTGTCTTCTCCGATTGGACTTAACCCTGTCAAACATAGTATAAAAATCGGGTAAAAAAAAGTAAAGCAGCACATTACATTGTATGACTTTCGCTTTGCACATTAGTAAGCTCTCAGTAAAGTACGAAATACCTCATACCGATTCCGCCCCGCAAGCGGAAGTGACCTCAGGTCGATTCGCGTATGCTGAATACTGTGTTCTTGTAATATCCGGCGTGGGCGTACTGAATCGACTAATTGCTTCCTAAACCTCGTATCTCCGCATGACGATTTAGAATGTGAACCTTTCGCTGAACATCTTAGGGTTGCTTTTACAGTTACAAGCTTTTGTAAAATAAGAGGTATTGGAGGTAAGCTATTGAAATGAGTTGCATAATGGACGCGTATTGACGGAGCGATTGAAATTGGACTCTCTCTTTTGATTTTGGTGCCGTAGGTTTCATTGTTATCATACTTTAAGGCGATAGTAGTTTGGTTCGATCTATAGGGCGATATCTGTATTTTTAACCGACTTCCAGAGCAGTCACTTAAATGACCCTTAAAGGTCACTCATTAGAGCCACCCGGCACCCGACCCGCACCGCCTCGCCTCGGAGCTTAACTACGGAATGATGTAGTAAGCGCATGCCCATACGAATCCATATAAATAATACTTACCTAATAACGAGTCCATATAATAATACTAATATAAGTATAGATCATAGATATTTATTTTAATATAGCTACATATATTGGGCTAAATACGATTATAAACGCGCATACCACCAAATAGTTCCTTTATATTAGAATTAGTTTAGATTAGTTTATCATGGTTGGGTCGAATGTGTCCTACCTACTGCACAGTGTGCACTATTCACTATGTAGGTACCTACATACCATTCTGTTTATTATTATTTTTTTATCTTTTTTTTTTGTTACATTGCTCTAGGTTTTTGTATTTATTCTTTAACACGTGTGTGAGCTGGCTAAGCATCTTACAATGATTTTTGTACTAGGTTAGTTTTTTAGCATATTGATGTATTATCTGTTGGTGATCCTTAAATAAATAAATAAATAGTGTCCCCACAATCCACAAAAACAATTGACGTCCATACTCAGTCCATATGCACTCTGTCAGTACCAGTACAAGTGTATCTCAACAAAGCGAAGGAAGTGATTAATATTACAACACTTATATCACAATGCATGAATCGGGCAGTGAACCTGTTTCCGGCTCACGACTATTACACTAAAATGTATCTTATTACGATACTTATACGATAACCGAGGCGGTTACGACCTTTATTATGATTCAAAGGAAACATTACAATATTACTCTGGTAAGAATGCTGGATCTTTACCCTTACGTTATCAACTACGCGGTATTTCTTTAAAAAAATGCCGCTATTTTTCTACGAGATTCTCTGCAACTTATATATTATGACTACTCAGAAACACGGCGCTTTTCATCCCAATAGGAGAAAAAAAATGTCTATACATTTTTGAACTTCCCTATCGCGTTACCGACATACATACATATGGGCTATGGGAACACAATAGGGCATTTTCAGGACCTTTTGTGTCCTATAAGGATCGAAAGAGTGACACCGTCAGTGATTGAGACGGACAGCGGAGTATTAGTAAGAGCCTTATCACACTTGCGATTTGCGAGCGTGTTTTCTATACAATTATCAGTCGCGGCGAACACGCTGCGTGATCGCCTTCATACAAAATACGCTTGGAAATCGCAAGTGTGATAAGGCTCTATTAGGGTCCCTTTGGGTACGGAACCCTAATTACAAGATTAGGGCACTGGTCAAGCGCCTCTGTGATTGTGTTTTTTTTGTAACTTTTAGCTTCGCGGAAAGGGCCAATGGTGAAACAATTTTGGACATCAACAGCAGGTCGATCACGTAACGGATTGTACGTCATCATCATCATATCAGCCGAAAGACGTCCACTGCTGGACATAGGCCTCCCCAAGGACTGCCACAATGACCGGTCCTGCGCCACTCGCATCCAGGGGTAACGATGGGCTAGCAACCTATCACTGCGATATCACATTTTGTCGATCTTTATTTATTTATCATATGGCTGATTATATTCCTCTACCTCAAAGATGTACAGTTTTCATGTACGGTACCGCGTCTTCGGTTAAAGTATTAAAATCCTCCACTTGCCCGTTGTATCTTTTAGGTACCTATACATAAAAGTAGCACTGGAACATTAGCTTCATGTGCTCTGCCTACCCCTTTTGGGAATGAAGGCGTGAATCTATGTATGTATGTAAAATGCAAGGATAGGACAAACGCCCGTCATTTTGAAAACTTAACCCTGTTCTGTACAGTAGAGACTTCCTTATATTTTTTTTTTTTTTTTTCGAAGCCTATAGAGTGTCCCAGTGTGTGAGCAAAGGCCTCCCCTCTCGACTTCCACTCTTCCCGGATTTGAGCAATCTCTGGCGAATCGCTACAAAATGCGTCCAGGTCGTCCCGCCATCTCCGTCTCGGCCTGCCACGTCGCCGCCGCCCATCGTGTGCCCATCGTGTTCCTTATATTAATAAAAAAAAATAGGTACTAAATAAGAATAAGAATAGTTTATTCGTGACAATACAAAACAAAGGACAAAAGTAATGTTTTATAAATTTATTTTAAGTAAGATAATTTATATGTTTCCAGTGACAAATTATTCAAATGACGATGATTAAGGCGATAAATCACTTTCGCCAATGGAAAAGAATGACCACAATTTTTTCCAAATTTTCACTTATTTAGTACCTATTTTTTTTTATTAATATAAGGAAGTCTCTACTGTACAGAACAGGGTTAAGTTTTCAAAATGACGGGCGTTTGTCCTATCCTTGGAATATGTATAATATTAGTATAGTATAGATATAGTACCATTGACGGCAACTCTAAAGGCTGTCGATCTTGTAATCCTAAGCGATTATCATGTAAATATATCAGTCAAACAAACCCGTTTGAGACAAATGCAACTGGTATAAGCAGCACAATAAACTGTAGGTACAACCCATGCCACACCGATATTAGACGGGACACCTATTCGACAGTCGCACAAGCAATCTTAAGCTGGCCATTGACGGCATTGAACAGGCTGAATAGAGTAGCGCCGCGCCAACGCACCATCCGATTGCAACGGTCGTGATTGTCAATTCACGTTAGAACATCAACGTCATTCCATTTGGATGCATTCGATTAAATATAACGTCCATCCATTTGGTGCCAAGACAAATGGCGCAGCGCGGCGCCTTTTCTTTTCGATATTACCCCTTTTTGAGAAAACCGTTTATAACGGAAAATGCCTACGAGCAACGCACCCATGCAACTAGTGGGGTTTGGTTCGTATTTTAAAAAGGCATGATGGAATAACATGAAACTTTATATACCTACACAATAGGATTCGTCATAGATATGTCGGAAACTAGTTTATGTCGCTTGAAATTATCATCATCACCATAAACTTAAGACCTCTTACTTAGCCTCTCTCTATCACGTTGGGTTAGTCTGATATTATAACAGAACAAAAATAGTGAGAGTAGCATGCCATTTTAAAATGGGAATCAAATTACGTTTGCATGCAGAGTCCAGCGTGCTGAAGAATCTTTAGATCACATAAGTAAAGCGGAATGCGGGTTCCGGTCGTGTTACGGCCGCTACTGGGCTGTTATTCGCTACGCTGCGGCTCACCCCGCCGGCCACCCGTCACGAAACTAGACCTCTACCTACGCTTAGTTACTACGCATCGCGGTGTCAAGATATACTTGTGGGTCAGCGTTGAGGTGAGCCTAAAACGAGTTACAGAATAGGGGGGCTGTTATGAGTGTTATGACAGATGTCGGTCACGTAAACAGCGAGCGTGCGCGTGCGCCGGTCCGTTTGTTTGGAGCCGTCGGGTAACGCGTTCTCGGAATGAGGGTACTTGGAGGGAATAAAGATGTAGATATGGCAAAACCGAATATACAAGTAGTGTGTTTGTATTTGTACGAGTATGTATATATTTGGCATTTATTATATACTAGCTTCTGCTCGCGACTTCGGCTGCGTGGACCCGGGATAAAAGTTATCCTATATTTTAATCCAGGCTATAGACTACCTTTGTGCAAAATTTCATTCAAATCAGTTGAGCCGTTTAAAAGTGATTGAGTAACAAACATGTAAACATCCAAACATTCAAACATCTAAACATACAAATTTTCACATTCATAATATTAGTAGGATGTATACCCACTGTGTGTTTATGTCTGAAGCTGCACCAAGTTCCCTTCAAGCCCCAAAACCTCTACACGCCGAAATATTTTACGTCGATAAGACAAAGTAAATAACGATTCCCTATAACGTTTTTCAGTTCAACCTGAAACCCGCCACTAGAAAAAAAAATATTTACCTCTGTAACTCGAACTTACGAATGTATTGCTTTAGCACCTCTACACCTCGTTAAGTCTTGAATAAACAGCCTCTATAACTCAAAATGAGAATGGGATCGCAATGGCAGCTTCTTCAACTCTAAAAGTATTGTGAGTACAATCGAGAGCAATAGAAATAAGTACAAATTTATTTCGGGCGGAAAAAACCATAAAAAAATGTTTTTTTATTACTTTTCTTTGAGAATATTAAATACACTTTACTAAATTTTTTTTTATGATACCCTACATTAAAATATCGGCATAGTATGAAACTTACAAGCATATTTGCCCGTATTATTACCCTGTGCAGATAGTGAGTGACTACCAAATTATAAGATTTGCTATGGATTTATGCTCATGTTGGTACTGTAAATAATGGTAATTACAAGAAAAATACCTCTGTAACACGAAATGGTAACTATTTACACCTCTGCAACTTGAAATAGTTTTGCAGTTTCGGGACCTCTGTAAGTCGAACTTGACCCTATAGAAACCTCTTCAAGTCGAAATCCTCTTTAAGACTAAACCTGCTTAAAGCCTCTCACAGACCGGCGCGGCCTGGCCGCGGCGCTCAATAGTAAACTTGTCTGTAGCTGTCAACTTTACTATTGACCGCCATCGCAGCCCGCGCCAGTGTGTTGCACACGAACATTTTTGCGTTTCCCTTGAGATTCGTGTTACCGAGGTTCTACTGTATTAATATTAATGATATAGGTAATATATTCGCTTAATTTTCGTGGTAGTGGTGTGTGTAGTTATTCTTAGTTTCCCTGTATTTAAAGCAAAGCACCGTTCGCACTTCCGAAAAGTAAAGTAGGTAGAAGGTAACGTTGGTGTAGACGCAGTGTGAGTAAATTCTATAAAAACAACGCGGCCAAGAAACTTCGTAATTGTCAAAGCATAATATATAATCGTTTAGTGCATGCCCTTAAGGATGGAATGTAATTTTCGAGTTACGGTCCAACTACACACACATCTATTCAAGACTTCGTTGAGACTTCACGTTGATGTACTACATTACCACATACACCTATTCTTCGAGTTCGCAGGACTTGACCAAGAATTGTAGTAAGTGGCGATCACAATAGATCAGCGATGGTCGCAGTGATATAAGGGCTCTCACAGTCCGGAAACCACTACCAGAATAATAAATAAATACCACATACACACAACCCAAGAAAACGATAAAAAACATATTCAAAACATATTTTGAATTAAATTTCAAAGTACGGAGAGCTTTCTGAAACATTTTATAAGTAAGTACTTAGTTCCATTAACTGAAACATTTTGCCATGGTACCAAATACTAACGATATCCCTCATAGACGAAACTAAAACCGTCCCGTCACCGTCATAAATAATGTCGACGAATCAATGGCTACCATTATGAAAGTGTGAGATACGACAATAGCATGCGACATTAGTATATTCATAAGTAGTTTCGCCTCACCTCACCGGTCCGACGCGCGGACCTTGACGCGGGGGTTCGTAATAACACACTTATTCGGAGGTCTGACTTATGCTGGTTCGTCAGACGTGAGCTACAGCGATGAGAATAACAGCCCGGGTTCGAACCCCACACATTACGCCCCCATCTGTTTCCTACGCTACGGTCATTCATTCGCCTAGACACGACATAAACTTGTGGAGATGCGTTAATAGTTTTTTTTTTCATTTTCATTATAATTAAATGGTGGACTTATTCAAGATATATACATTAAGCTATATATCGCACTCCTTTAGAAATATAAGCTCTATAACACTCTCTATAACTCTTTGAATAGCGGAAGCCAGCAGACAGACAGAGGAAAATTATTTAGACACGCAGTTGGCGAAATTAAACTTTGAGTCTATTTTATACGAGGGTAGTAAATTATTATGTTTTACATGTAAATTAAAATTCAAATGAATTTAAGAAATCATGAAATCAATAAGTATTATTTTGAACATGGTGGGCATAAACTGAAAACAATGTAAATAAATTCAAGCTTATTGATTTTTTGTGTAATTTTTGCCTCGCAATATATTATTTTCAGAATAGGTATCATATATTTGTACTGCACAAGCCTGTCTAAGATACATGCATCAAACATTATCAATTAAGTAAATCGAATAAACAATCATATGAAAACATAGCTATTATAACTTAATCTCTATTTGGCGTATCCGCTATATTCTATCCCTAGAATCCAACAGGCGCTACGGAAGACGCCGAAGTTAGCCGAAAGTTTATGTTGTTTTTTGTTTCCCTCTCGCTCTTTCACTTAAACGAAAACATGGTGGCTAGGCATGGCTTGCAGCCATTGCACTTAGTCGCTCGCCATAACGCCGAACGTGTCCGACTCTGTCAATAAAATATTGTTTATGTTATAAATACGTACACAGTTACTCGCGATATACTTGTGTTAAGTAGTGCTGTTTCATTTATATTATAGTCCGTTCCCGAGGAGTGTAAATTTAGTGGCAGGATTTCAGATAACGGTGTCAATTTCAATTGGAATTATGTGAGTAGATTTTAACAAATAATTGCTAGTTACGTAGAACTGTTCTAGTGTTATTGATTTGTTCTTTGCTCTAGCTTTTTGGTTTGCACAAATAGAAAGGTGATTTGTGATTGCGTGAAAGTTCTATCGCGGATGTTTTTGTAATAACAAAAGACTGTTGTTGGTGTGACCCAGAACTGATCAAAGTGTTTTTTTAAGATGAAATGAATCGAAGGCATATCATTATGTTATGTATGGTATCGGTAGTACCTACATTAAAAAATGCTCTATCATTGTTGTTGTAATTTTACAAACACCTATAAAGTTGAAGTTGAAGTGCGTACCGATTCGGTACGCACTTCAACTTTATAGGTGTTTGTAAAATTACAACAACAATGATAGAGCATTTTTTAATGTAGGTATACTATGTTACTTTGTTTGGAAGAAACAAACACGGTAGCTTTTGTTATCTTTTATCCGTTTTGCATCGTTGCAAGCTTCCAGCTTAAAAAATACTGTTAGCAAAGGGCTAACACGTTATTGTTTGCGATCCCAAGATAGCAAATGCATTGTTGACTGAGGGCCATAGCGAAATAATTGTACGAGTATGTTTGTTTTCATGTGATATCAAAGCTTGTAAGTAAATAAATAAATATATATATATTAAGGGACAATCTTACACAAATCGACCTAGTCCCACAGTAAGCTCAGTAAGGCTTATGTTATGGGTACTAGACGACGATATATATAATAGATATAAATACTTAAATACATAGAAAAACTTGCATCCATGACTCAGAAACAAATATTCATGCTCATCACACAAATATTTGCCCTTACCGGGATTCGAACCCAGAACCTTCAGCTTCGTAGACAGCGTCACTACCCACTAGGCTAACCGGTAATGGGTTGCTTTTTTGTAGTTGAAGGCATTTACAGAATTATTTTACTCTATGCTGATTAATATGAATTTGACTTTACATGCTTAACATAAATACACTATTTTTTTACTCTATCTTGATTAATATGTTTTTGACTTTACATGCTTAACTTAAAATAAGTACTTCTAACAAACTGACTGTTAAATATCAAATGATATTTCACACAAAAAAGCTTTTTTTAAACCTCCAGTACAAGTTACGATGTCTTTCATAGTTCCATTTAGGTACTTTACAGTGCTACACGACGACACATGACTCGAACAAAAGTTTGGGCAATATCTCGCAAACGAATCACTAATTTGAAAAATCGCTTTAGGAAACCCATAATATTTATCAAGCTATCCAACGATACCCCACACTATTCTAGTTTAAACAGAAAAAAAATTACACCCCCACTTTAGGTGCAGGCGAGTTACCCCAAAAAAAACTTTTTTAAAGATTTTATTCTACTGTTTTGTCGGCGTGATTGATTTATATACCCGATGCACTTCGGAACCCTAAAAAGTGAAACAAGATTTCTACAGGGCATCAATAGGGATTTTTTTTTATACAAAAGACGGATAACTTTGTTCTTTGTAACGGACAACCCGTCTTGACTCATCTCGTCATATTCTAGTATAATCTTGACTCCGAAACTTGTAGCAACTACTTATGCGTCATCAGAGAGGAAACTCATACCTGGTTCGGTTCACGTTTTCCACCCCTGTCCAACTTGTCCACAGTCCATGCCACGCAAAAGTATTAGTCGATAAAATTTGGCTGCAGCTCGATCACATATTGGGCCAACCCTATCTAGAGGTAAGCTGATGTCAATAAGACAATTATTTACTGTGTACCACTGAAACAAAGACTAAAGCTCAAAGAAAAATTTTAATGCATGCTTAAAGTTGCAGACCGAGAATTCGGTATCTCTGAATTCCCAATCAATAGGGGCGCAGACACTAAATAAAATAATCAATAATGTCATATTTTCTCGAAAAAGGAAAAAAAATGTAGTCAAATGGAGAAAAAATCAACGCAAAAGGTTAAGTATTTAATCACGAAGCTATAAGTGCCCAAAGTTTTAAGGAGGGGTATGTTCTGTCCCTTTTTCGCAAAACGCAACGTTCTTCATATGAAACGATGACGCTGGAAGAATGTGACGTCAAAGAAGACGGCAACGTGCCGCGCTGCATCGTGTCCGGCTCCGGCGCCGCCGTCGACGCGGCCTTCCGGCAGCATCCTGTAATGTGACGTCACACACCGTTTGCGTTTTCTCTCTCTAACAAGCAATATTAACAATATTTATGGATGTAGCTTCGTAATTCTTTGAGATATCTGAATGGGATTTTTGTCACTAGGCATATTTTTTTGCCTTTTTTTCTTTTGGAGTAATCATATTTTTCGAGTCTACACCCGTATGGCTTAGGTCGAGGCCGCCCTGCCCCCCCTATTCTGTAACTTGTTTTAGGCTCACCTCAACGCTCACTCACAAATATATCTTAGCACCGCGATGCGTAGTAACTAAGCGTAGGTAGAGGTCTAGTTTCGTGACGGCTGACCGGCGAGGTGAGCCCCATTAGCGCGTAGCGAATAACAGCACTGTACGGACGTAACCCCGGGGTCCGCTTTGACCCCTAATCCCAAGATTTGGCATAGCCACTAGTTTAACGAAAGCGACTGCCATCTGACCTTCCAACCCAGAGGGAAAACTAGACCTTATTAGAATTGGACCGGTTTCCTCACTATGTTAAGTAATAATGTAATGTATAAGTTCCGAAAAGCTCATTGGTACGAGCCGGGATTCGAACCCACGGCTGCCGGTTGACAGCCGCATGCCTGAACCACTAGGCTACCGTAGCTTACCCATTTCCAAACTCATCGCGGTCGAATAATACCTACATTTAACAGACTCTCTCTATAGTATACGAGAAAGTCGGTATATAGATTAGTATAGGATTCAGTTACAATATCAATGTGTGATAAAGGGGAAAAGGCGGATAAAGATTCCATTTCACGCACATCAAATCCATGACATCTTTGTGCTTTTATTATTATCCTGTCATTGAATGACAAGGATAATAATGAGATAGAAAATGTATCCAGAAGATAAACCTTTGTAACTCTGTTTGTTTTATGAAGGAGAAGATTATATTAATAGTTATTTACGATACAAGTGCCGAAAATGGGAAATTCGTACGTGTATCGTACAACATTTTACTGTACATATGATATGGCTCTTTAAAGTTTCGAGTTTCGACATATGCGCGGAAAGTCTTCTTTCCGCACTAGTGCGGGAAAGTAGCACCATATATGTACTGTAAAAGTACTTGTCTAAAGTCTTGGTCACACGAAAGTCCGTGTTTACGTACTGACCTCGTAAGTAGCATGGACGGTCTTATCACGCGATAGTCAGCCAGTGGCGGACGCTCTATCTTGTCACTTATCGTGTGATAAGGCCGTCCATGCTACAGGGTCAATTCACGAGAGCTGGCGCGGAAAATGTATGAAACTGACAATGAGAATGTATCTTGACACCGCGGTGCATAAGTAACTAAGCGTAGGTAGAGGTCTAGTTTCGTATCGGGTGACCGGCGGGGTGAGCCGCATTAGCGCGTAGCGAATAACAGCCCAGACCCCGTATCATGGTCGGCCTAATCACGCGATCGATAAGTGACAAGATAGGAGCGTCGTCTAGTTCTGTCGAACGGTGTCAGCCAGTGACGGACGCTCCATCCTGTCACTTATCGCGTGATAAGGCCGACCATGATACGGGGTCTGTACGGGCGTAATGTCGCGCCAAAGGCCGCACAAACTGTCAGGCGACTGTGGCCTGTGGACGCTATACTAGTCTATTGTTAAAACTTTCACGATTCTCGCACATAATTATAAGGGCTTGGGTTATTCCCACTTGTTACCGTCAATTTGTTACCAGTGGCAACAACTGTGTTTTATTTCCTCATCTTTTAGCAGTGGCATGGCATCCCAACTCGAACAACGTATAATTGATACTAAAAAGAACTCATAGATGGCGACACAGGTACCGAGCGAAACATTTGAACCAGTAATCGTGAAGATAGAATGATTTTTACACCTTAATAAATTCAACGTACCTTAATTATATCACAAACATCCTTCCGTACATACAATAAAGGTATATTTTATAAGTTGAGTAAATGCAATTAAATTCATACTAAATCCATGTAACTCGTACTATACGAGTGAGCTTTCAAGCTTGCTACGTATTATTGGGTACTGTCACTAGATGGCGCCATCACGGGTCGCGGAAGTTCTATGGAACCACAGGCTCCAAGCGTTTGGCTATCTATATTTTAGTGTGATGTGTAATATTGTCTCTCAAATACTACTTTTATATCAAAAAAATCAAAAATACTCTATTTGTGTTGCCCGGGAAGTCAACGCCATCTGGTGATATCTCAATGTATTACTAAAACTATCAGCGTCATAGCCGTGGTAGCTCGGATACTGCATCTACTGGTGTAACTACGGGACTAAAATTGTATACAGAATTGCCTACATTAGGACGGTACGCTTTTGCTCTATGAGATTGGGTATCTAAAGAAAGAAAGAAAGAAAGAAGACATTTATTCACTACGCAAAAGACACACAGAGACAAAGGGAGTACAAATACAATACAATTTACACATAATGTGTGTGTCTTCGCGGCAGTGAATCGGTCGCTGTCTCAGCATTATGCCGAGGTGTCAGACAGACACCTACAGCGCTGATTTTCAGACAGCACCGTACGTGACCCACGGAACGCAACACAACATACCGCCGTATCTGTACTTGTATTCTTTAATCTGTGGCAGTGGGAACTAATGGAATAGTAATACTAATAGTAATAGGTAACTACTGGGGATTTTTCCCTTTTCAGCACGAATATTTGTTCCTGAGTCATGGATGTTTTCTCTATATTTAAGTATTTATTTATCTATATAAGTATGTTTATCGTCGCCTAGTACAAACTTTGCTTAGTTTGGGACTAGGTCGATTTGTGTAAGATTGTCCCCTAATATTTAATATTTTAAAATATATTTAATAGATGGGAAAAACCCAGCTGTTGCCACTGGTAACAAATTGGTGGGAATAACCCATTTATAGTAAACGGCATTTAATCGCGTATTTGTCTTATGTATTTACCTCTCTGACGTCCCGCCACGTTTCGGAAGTGTTGCAACATCCATGTCACGGGAGAACTGCTATAATAGTCGCCTGACAGCTCGCGCAATATTACGTCTGTGCGTTAACGTGGCCTAAGAAGAACAACCCCCTATACTGTAACTTGTTTTAAGCTCTCGATTCTGGGTCCGTTTCTGTTTCTGATTTACATCAATGACCTACCAAATGTGTTGCAAGATAAACATGATATAGTGTTATTCGCAGACGACACGTCGCTTATCTTTAAGGTAGACAGGAAAGAGAAAAGCTTCGATGGTATTAATGATGCGCTCAACACTGTTGTGAAATGGTTTACAGCAAATAACATACTGCTAAATTCCAAGAAAACAAAGTGTATCAGATTCACTTTACCTAATGTCAAGCAGGTAAACAATACCAAGATCAAATTAAAGAGCGAGGAACTGGAATTTGAAGATATAACAGTGTTTTTAGGTATCACCTTGGACTCAAAACTACAATGGCATGCGCAGATCGCCGCCCTAGCCGGAAAACTTAGTTCGGCAGCCTATGCAGTAAGACGCATAAGACAGTTAACGAACGTTGAGACGGCCAGGCTGGTGTACTACAGTTACTTCCACAGTGTTATGTCCTACGGAATCCTGTTGTGGGGGAAGGCGGCTGATATCCAGACCATATTCGTGCTACAGAAACGAGCTGTACGCTCCATATACGAACTAAAAGCTCGAGATTCTCTCAGGGACAAATTTAAGGAGGCAAACATTCTTACTGTAGCATGCCAATACATTCTTGAGAATATCATGTATGTGCGGAAAAACCTTCATGAGTTCAAACTCAACAGTGATATCCACGACTACAACACCAGAAGTAAAAACAAGATCGCAGTGAAGGCCAGTCGTCTCCGCAAGGTTAGCACGTCGTTCGTGGGGAACTGCATACGTTTTTACAATAAAATACCCACTGAAATTGTTAATTTACCGTACAGTAAATTTAAGTCTCATGTTAAGAGTAATTTGCTAAGCAAGGCGTATTATACTGTCAACGATTTCTTAAACGACAAAAATGCCTTTAAGCCAGTAGAAGTCTGATTCTATTAGGAATATACCTAAATACATGTAATCATTATAAGTACCTACCTGATATAACTGTACCGTTTTATGAAAGAAGAGAGCACGTAATGCTATTTCTCGCCGAACAAGTCGCTTAATCTTTGCTATTATCAATGTCCGGTGGCTTGAATATGTCATGCTCGCTTAAAGGGCTTTGCTTACGGTGGCGTCGTTGATCGGGTCGCCACCTTCCCTAACATAAATGGTTGAGGGAGGCGATGGCTGAGATATGCGTCATACTCGTGATCGGGTGCTGTTTGTGGAGTCCGGACTGTTCATGCTTGCAAGGGCATAGTACCTAATTAACTACTTAAATACTAGTGTTATTATTATTATTATCGTATTGACGAGAGACATCATTCTGATCTTGACACGTTTTATTGTTATTGACCCTGTACATCTCTGACAATATAACATAAACACAATACAACATAAACATATAACATTAATGTTCCTTTTTTGTTTTGACGCCTAGAGACCGTATACATCTCTTAGAATAATTATTAATTGTATTTGGACGCTCAGAGACCTTATACATCTCTGGAATACTGAATAATAGCATTAACTTGTGTTAATGCTGATACAGATCTTATATCGAATGTAATGGTCATATTTTGCAATTTTGTTTTGTTTACATTAACTTAGTGACATTTAGTTTGTAAACCTTTTATAGTAAACCGGGGTTACTTTGATCAATTTTAGACTTTGACAGCCTTCTTTGACGATCCTATTATACGTAAAAACATACAATTAAAATATAATAATCGGTTTTTTCTCTTCTTTAGGCCTGCCAAATAAAAAAAAATATGGACTTATATTTTTCACAGAAAAAAATAAAAACAACGCGATCAAAGTTACATTGAGAATGGGGTTACTTTAAAACCCCTACTTTTTTCACTGTCAATGTAAAGTAAACCCGCTAAAAACCTCGTAAAAAATAAAATATATAAATTCGAACCAGTACTTTTTCAGTTATTTATATTTTTAGAGTGTGGGGTGACTTTGATAACTTACCAAATGATACAAATTGATAATTTCAAAAGATTGATTAAATTATTTATTAGAAAAAACGTAAGAACTTTACTTATACAGGTATAAAAGTACCTTTACCTTTTAATACCTTTTGATCACAGACATAATCAGCCTTTTTTCAAGGTTTTTTCAAGGATTTTTCAAGGTAATATTTATAATTACGTGACTCAATCTTTCTCTTGTCATATTATGGTATTGTTCCTACAAAAAAAAACCATATACACTAAGTTATAATTCATATGAATAACAAAAAGCGCCAGAAAACGAATTCCTGAGGCTTAATCGTTAAGTCAATTTCACCACATATAGGTGATCAAAGACACCCCTACCCATGGATTCCCCGGCTACGGGTGCAGTTTTGGGTTTTAGGATTGAGGATTTTTTTTTCTAACTCACTACTAACCAGTGACTAACATAAGATACCGAACAAATCACTTGCATTTATTCTTGACATATGTACGGTCGAAGTTTTTTAGCCATGGTAATCAAGAGAAAAAGTGTCCTTGCCGTTAACATTTTTTTTCTCCATGAAATAATTGCACTACGCACGTACTAGTTGACTATGTGACGAAGCAACTACCAGTGTTGCCAATAATGCGAAAGAAACTACTAAGGTGCTTTTAAACTCTTTAATACAAGTATTTTAGTAGTGGATGGAAGTTGTTATCAAAGTCGACCCGCAAATCAAAGTAACCCCGGTTTACGGTATAATTTTAAATTATTATTGTGTAAGATTACTATTTTATTGTAAATTACCGTTTGACATGTAAAAGTGCCCTTGTGGCCTATTTGCAGAATAAATAATTGATTTGATTTGATTGATTTGATTTGCTCACCTCAACGCTCACCCACAAAAAAAAATATTTTGAAACCTCGATGCGTAGTAACCAAGCGTATAGGTAGATGTACAAATTGCAGACCATTCCCAAAAAGCGGAAACGTTCTCGAGAATGTTCTCAGAACATTCCTGCAACATGGAAATTATTGTTTAAACAAGAGAATCTACTTGAAATAAAGTTTAAATAGGCATAACTTAATACTTAACGTTATTATGCATGTGTTATTGTCTATTACAGTTAGCTATTTTGTTGATAAGTGATAAGTTACCAATAAGTCGCTTAAATTCTCACTGTATTTCAGAGAACATTTCGACTTTCGGACTTCACACTTTACACTAGCCCTGACTTTTTAAACTAAGTTACCGAACTATTTCTTGATGCGTGTCTTTGGACTCTTTGATTGTGTTGTGTCACTCGTGTCAAATATATAAATAAATTCTCGTTCTCGAGAACATTCGCAGAAGTTACCGAGAAATTCTCATGTGGAAAGTGTCGCAACTTTGGAAACTTCTACTGAGTGCATTGCTAGGTAGAGGTCTAGTTTCGTGACGGGTGACCAGCGCAGCGGGGTGGCCGTAGCGAATAAAAGCCCAGAGGCGGGGCAGATTAGCCTGGGTCGAGTGCTTTTTTTTTTTTTAAATTAACAAATAAATAAATATTAAGGGGCAATCATAAACAAATCGACCTAGTCCCACAGCAAGCTCAGTAAGGCTTGTGTTATGGGTACTAGACGACGATATGTATATAATAAGATATAAATACTTAAATACATAGAAAAACTTCCATGACTCAGAAACAAATATTCATGCTCATCACACAAATATTTGCCCTTACCGGGATTCGAACCCAGGACCTTCAGCTTCGTAGGCAGCGTCACTACCCACTAGGCTAACCGGCCGTCCATGCTACAGGCAAGCTTACTTTCTTAGGACGATTAGCAAAACACTCGGGCGCGAGATAATCTACTTGTCTTTTTCGAAGTATTCTAATTAGAAAGAGACTGATAATCTATCTTGCGCACGGTCTTCTGTTAGCCATGCAGCAGGTCTATGCTCATTATCATCATCATTATCAATCGATAAATTGGCAATCGTCCGACGCCTGCAGGCTTGACCCGCGGTCTTTTTAATATCGTCAACCTAACGAGCTGTATACATTCATCGCCGAGTGATAAATTGGGGCGTCAGGTGATACTTGTAAAACGAGATGACTGACAACTCAATTGTGCCACCAGTTTTTCTTATTGGTTTCTTTACACGACTCTTTATATGGAGAGAAACTTATTAGAACTACTGGTAGGTTTAAGCTAAACTTTGAACCAGTAGTAAGGCTTGTGTATACGCGTCCTGTCAGGCCAGTATGAAAACGTCCCTCCTGTTCGTAAACTTATACATAGGTAACTGTTTGTGTTTGAGCAACTTCCGACGCGGAGGCCGCGCCGCCCACGCTTCGCCAGTCTATAAATGTGGCCTGAGGATTCGACCAAAAAGGCACAAATATTTCTTGTAATTTGTTGTTCATTAAATATTGTAATATATATCTTTCATGACATGATCTCCATTGACATTAGCATGTCTTAAAGGCAAAATAGTTTGAGCTAAATTGTATCTGTGACCATCTTATTATACACTATTTTATGCAAATAAATTAAGTCTTACTTACTTACTTACTAAGGAAGAAGTTATATCTGTTGTTAATTGTTAAAATGCTGAGGAGAGGACTACTGGAATAAACTTTGTGCTTGTTACGAGAAGTTTGAATTGGCACTAAGACCAGTCGAACGAACAGGAATAAGGATTAGATCTGAGGTTACATATCGAAACTGTGCGGATTGATCTCAGAACCATTTGGTGAACATGCCACTTAATCACGCAAATTACATTTAATACTTTAATATAGATACTACTCTTTACTGGTTAGAATAAATTAAAACATGGAACTTTTATGTACCATTAAATCACATTCATTATACTCCTGACTAAAAAGATAAAAGCTAACTCAGTTCAATATTTTCTCAGACTGTTCGGCGCGCAGCCAATTCCCGTTGCATCAGTTGATCGCATCTCGTTAAAACTTTACTGGGAGGCTTACTCTTGCCGGGATTTGTACAATCTTGTGGAGATTTACCCGACATTATTTGTAGACTATTGTAATTTGTTCGTTTATTCATTCAAAAGGGCTCCAGAAGATGCACTGTGTTGAGAGTAAGGGACTTTGTTTCTTGCTATCAATATAATTAATCCGCGAAAATTTAAAGGATTCGGCAAGGAGCTCGTAACTCAGTTCCGGCCACCTATGTATATAGGAGGTAATGGTTCACGCAGGCAGTCAGACAATTATTTTCAGAAGAAATTACGTTACACACTTAACTCTAAAAATACATCATTCAAAAGTCAACATTACCAAAGTTTGACATGTCAAAAATAAATAAGAGAATAGATAACAATCTATATTACTTAGAGATGTATAAGGTCTCTAAGCTTCAAAATAAAATTATGGGTTCCCTTTATCTGGCATAATATCGATTGTCCGAAATACACTCCGCATAACAGTTATCGCAGAAACATTTTTAGCCGAATGATACTTTAGCATAATCATATACTTAGCATAACTATCATGTCGCATAACACTCATTTGGCAGAATTTTGAATTACAGAATAGTAATATGGCCGAATTTATTTTCGCAGAATTTTACGTAGCACAACGTATATTCCGCCGAATTTCTTAAAGCATACAACTAATATCACCGACTTTATTTTTGCATAATTTAATGTGCCAGAATATACGTTTCGCCGAAGCCGTACAAATATTGAACCGTGCTGCTCTAGGTGACAAACTAGCGTGGAAAGCGTTCTAAGGCAAGTCGGTGTAGATACGACGAGCGAAGCGACGACCCTAAAACGCGCGAGCCAAGCGAGAAATTGTACAATACCTATTACTACGGAATTTCACGAATCATCAGTAGGGAACAGGGACTTGGTGGCAAAACCGACTCGGATCGCGGATAGGTTAGAAGACGAAAGCGGGAGCTTTGCTCCCGCTTCCGTCTTCGAGGTTATTTTTTTTTATAAAAGAGCAGAAAACTTGTTTAAATATCAATAAACATATTAAAGCATGTTTTCTGCTCTTTTATATAAAAAAAAGGAATTGCCATTATTTTTGTTTTAACTTTTAAATATTTTCACGAATCACGTATAGGCATTAGGCAGTAGGGAACAGGGACTTAGTCGCAAAACCGACTCGGATCGCGGATAGGTTAGAACGCTTCCGTCTTCGAGGTTATTTTTTTTATAAAAGAGCAGAAAACTTGTTTTAATAGGAATAGATTAAATAAGATTACAAAAAAACGATTCTGCCAAAAACTTTGTGCCAAATGACAGTATGCCAGCTAAATATTATGCGATACAAATTTCGGTGACACGATTATTCGATCATAGGACTATTATTACAATCGTCATTATACCAATGTACTATTCTGCCAAAGGAAGTTATGCGAAATGACTGTATGCAATTAAGTTTATGCGAAAAGTAATTCTGCGAAATGATGATTCTGCCAAGTGCTGTTATGCAAAATAAAATTATGACAATCAATGTTATGCAACACATTAGTAACCCTAAAATTATAAAGTATACCTGCTAATTAATAAGAGACGTGTCGTCGCTGAGATTCCCAATGCTATGTGCATTTTGGCAACTTTTCAGGAGACAAAAAAATGGGCCTAAATAAAATCATAAATATTGTTCAAATAGTATTGAATTATTCTGTTCGTTGAGAACAAGTAAAAATAAATAAAAAAAATTGCAAATTGAGTTGTTTTGTCCCACTTTTTGTTCACATATGTGTGTCATTCTAGAGGAATTTTAATTCATATTTATTTAGAGATTAAGTATATCGTGGAGACCTTATACTTTAAGGTAGAATAGATAGAATCGCAAATATCCCATATCGGCCTGACTTGAGCATACCCCTTCATAATAAACAGAGCCATACTAAGTTTCGTGACAAGTTCAATGACAGTACTGGATTTTAAAGTCGTACTGTAGTTCACATATCGTACGGCGTATCGTGTCGCCTTCAGTGATCGGATAGTACCCTAGAGATGAGACCGCCCATATCGAGTATTGAGTGAGCTCTACATATCGTGACCGCGGATTTCTAACTTTATAATAATTATATATTTTTCCCAAATTATTCATTTCGCATAAGTATCCCATATCTCATTTTATTATGAAACCGTGAAATTCTGTCATCAAAAACGAAACTTGATGCGTGACAAAAGAATCAAAAGCATTATAGTACTTTAAACTCTCGCGATTTCTATTTTTTTTTATTATCGTTTCACTCGTGTTGCCCGATATTTGTTTACCTTTATTTTTAGAAATATAATATGAGTATGAATAATAATTTAAATATGTTTATAAACATTTTTATTACCCTTTTAATCTTCAAATAAATTCATACATATATTTATATTGAAAATATGGCCTTTATACGTTATCTCAATCACAGGCACAAATAAACAACATAACTTTGCTATAATTAAGACTTGTATCATCATTAGCAGCCGTGGCGGTTCGAATAATAATCTATTATATCATAACTTCTCTTTCAAATAATTAGCTTCAACATAATGTCACATATTCCTATTTCGGCTCAGTAAATGTAACGCTGTATCCACACGCTCATAAATCAAGGGAAATTTACAGCCATCTTAAAAATAGGTTACTACGAGAGCATTAAAGGATGCCATTGTTGCGAGGTAATGGTGTTTACGAGTCTACCTAATTTGTATTTGTTGGGAAGGGGGAATCTGTACGTGTATATAGGTACTTAAACCATAATAATAGTTTGTAAGTTTCTACGTAGGGGGCAATCTGCGGAACGATGGTGTAATCTCTGGAACGGATTTCCAAACGAATATTACTTGAATATGAGACTTTCGGGACATCCATACTATAATATTATAAATGCGAAAGTGTGTCTGTCTGTCTGTCTGTCTGTTACCTCTTCACGCTTAAACCGCTGAACCGATTGCGATGAAATTTGGTATGGAGATAGTTTGAATCCCGGGGAAGGACATAGGATAGTTTTCATCCTGGAAATCACCCCCTAAGGGGATGAAATGGGGGGTTGAAGTTTGTATGGAGCTGCGATATAAACGATTTCCACGCGGACGGAGTCGCGGGCAGAAGCTAGTAGGTTATATTTTATTCTGCGACTCCACTTGCGTTCTTTGTAGTGTGGGTGAAGCTGCGCGGGCGGTTATTAGCTGATGATAAACTGTTAAAACACATGATGTAAAAGACAAGAGTGAAATGCTTTAACGTACCGTGGTTAATATGTGAAATAAATTAGGTAGGAACCTACCCATCTATGGATATATAATTATAGGTATAAGGTGAGTCGGGGTAAGAGTATCATACTTTTTTGAAAGTTAGATTCAAATAGTGTTTGTGATCTTATTATTGCATTAATTCGTATACAAAAGCGATAAAATATAAGTAAATTTAATATATTTTTAATTGAAACTGCTTATCAAGCAAATAAACTTTAAAAAAATGCACTAATTTGTAAAAAAATAAAAATCGGCACGACTGTTTTTCTTGCCCCGTGACCTAACTAACCTAACCTAACCTAACTTGAACTAGATTAGCTCCAGTGGATTTACGTATTTAGTAACACAGTTGGTAGACGCTGTCAAGAAAATGAATACCTTAATAAGTTGAAAAACTTTAAAATTCTGAGAAACTGCGTTTATACATATTCGGGGGCAAGAGTGTCATAGTTGGTGTTATCAGGGGTGACAAACCACCTTACCTTTAAATAAAAAAAAAAATGCTCTTTTTTTTTAATTCACTTTGAAAACTATACTTTTTACGAGTAAGTACCTAATACTCGTAGGTATTACAGTAGTAGTATTTAGTATTAATGCCACTCATGATTACTTTCGTCTTTGACCAATAAAAATCTTTATTTTGTTTTTGTTATACATATACCAATTTGCCGCATTTTATCAGGTGACAAGAACTGAGGCGATTTTTTGTTTTGTTCGTAATTGTAATTGTGTCACGATATGGTTGATTATTTATGTTTTTGAGTGCTGAACCCAACATCCTTAAATGTCGAAAAATCGCATACGCACATCCCTGAATCTGTAGGGCTTTTTGGAGGGCTCAGCGCCATCTACTATCAAAAAGGTGCACAAACTACATTTTCAACATAAACATTACCTATATACAGGGTGTGGCCTGTAATAGGAGCAAAAAATTAAACGGTGGCTTATTAAGTTAATCAGTAATTATTTCCAAGTGGTTAAATTGAAAAAAAAAATAGAAAAAAAAAAATAAGTAAAAGCGTACGTGTGTTCTTTTGCTTAACTGGAATGATATCCATTTTGTTTTACTTCAAAAACACCAAAAAATCTTGTAAAATTGAAAAAAAAAAAACAAAAAGAATTAGAAAACCAAAGTTAGTATAATCGCAATTACGAAAGTGCCCAGTGTTCTACCAAGATAGTTAATGACTGGCATGCTATGATATCGAGATGTCGAGATCCATTACTTAGGTATCACAACTTCAGATAAGATTATTTCCGAATTCAAGAATCTTGAAACACTGGTACCTTTACAGAATCACTGCGGATAATACATAGAGTCAGCCCTTAAATTTATTGCTCCCATTACAGGCCACACCCCGTATTCCATGAAAAATACATTATTTTAAACACTTAGGTACCTACATTACGCTTCGTCATAATAATGTGTATACTTGCAGTGAGGCCATTGTTCAGAGTGTATCAGTGATGTCACCTGTTGACAGGGGAATGAAACCAATCACATTGTACTTGTGGGAACATTGTAATTTCCGGACTATCTTACCTATGTAACAGTAAACTGTTGCATGTATTTTGCTCTCTGGCAATTTTATAGTATACGCACAGGCTTCTGCCGGCGAATCCGCGTGGAACTCGTTTATATCGTAGCTCCATACAAACTTTCACGTACCATTTCACCCCCTTAGGGCTGATTTCTGGGATAAAAACTATCCTATGTCCTTCCCCGGGACACAAACTATCTCTATTCCCATCTAAATCGAGACAGCGGTTTAATGAAGAGGTAACAGGCAGACAGAGACACTTTTGCATTGATAATATTAGTATGGATATGGATATACATAATTATCAAACTACCTAACGTTATCAATGTTATCATTATCTTATATCGAAATTTGCTTTAAGCTTCACATAATAAAAATCAAGAGACAGGCATCAATGCTAATTGTAGTTTTTTTAGAACAGTTTTTTTTAGGGGACAATCTTACACAAGTTGAACTTGCCCCATAGTAAGGCTTGTGTTATGAGTACTACACGACAATATTTTAAATAGATACGAAGTAAACATCCAAGACTCAGAAGCGAATATTCATGCTCATCACACAAATATTGGCCCTTACCGGGATTCGAACCTTCAGCTTCGTAGGCAGCGTCACTACCCACTAAGATAACCGGTCGTCAAGTTGTCAACTACTTAACTTGTCTATTCTAATGACCTGTAAGTCCTAACACTTATAAAATAATGGAATCCCTAGGCTCATCTTCTGTGTTAATCACCAGATCAGTGTGGGCTGAGATGCTGTTGCCCAGATTTGCTTACTTTTCCATATACTGTCAATATCTGTTAACGTCAACTGTCAGTCGAGTTAGTACAGATTATTTACTGTAAATCTATATTTAAGTGATTTCTGATTGGCGCGGGATGCGCGGAAGCGGGGCGATACGAATGCGGTACTGCATGCGTACCGCGCCACGTCGCACACATTTTGGCATAAGAACCTGTTAGAGCAAGCGAGAGAGGAATATATACGCGAATCCTGTTCTACTTAAACGCTTAAGACCAAACAGCAGTGAAAGGCTAACAAACATACCATTGCCAAAGTTACAGAGAACGAATAAACAAATCTTCTAACTCCAACAGACAACGCAGACTGAAGTTGCACCATAATCTCACTGCTAACGAAAAGTTAGCACACGTTTACCCAACTTTAAACGTCATTGTCATTCTAAAAAAACGTCCGCCTACATAACTTTTGAAACGTCACGAGTCTTTTCAGTCCGCTGAAGTAACGTGTCGCTAGTTTTCCCCCGGTTATTCCCAAAAAGGCGTACGTCACTACGAATCTTTTAAAGAGATTGGACTTTTTAATCCGTGCTCTTGTTAGGCGCGCTTGGATAAGGACGGCTAAACGACTTTTTTGTACCCTGCCGTATGGGCCGTGAAGAGCAACAGTCCGGCGCTGAAAGCGCTCATCTCGGTTGAATAACGGCCCAACCCTAGCTGGAGGGTTACCAGTTATGTGGTCACTTTAATATCCTTATCACTAATTATAATTATTGTTACACATGTCTAATATATCTAACGTTAAAACTGCGACGCGTTATTGAAGGGAAAAGCCCATTTGGAACTAACTAACAAGTAAAGAAAAGTAGGTATTTAAAAATTCAAGTGAAGAATAGTGCAAACGAAAACTATAACGCTTCTAGTCATCAACAAGTAACCATGACGTCACGCCGGCCCCTCCATAAAACGCAACACTCCGCCGTTCTCCCCAGCCTGGCAACCCCGCGCACTATTTACAGAACAATGCAGGCTTGATGTGCGCACGCCGGGAAAACGCGGGAGGGAAAACGCTCCGAGCTCAGTCTAGGCCCGCAAGCGCGACTGGCCGCGCGATTACCGCGACGCAAGCGCCCTGGCGCACGCCGCGCGCCGCGCGAAACGCGGCGTAACCTTCCTCGAATCGACCGAGGTAGGCAACACCGCCGACGAAATTCAGTGTCAAAAGGTTGGTGAACCCCGAAAGTGCACCTAGAAACTAACCCCCGAAATACGAAATTCGCTCGCCGGCGCCGGTGACATCTGTTGTTACTGCGCGCGTTATTCCCTCGTGCCCCGGTACTGTCAAACGTAAAATCGTTTGTAATTCCTATCGATGTGCATGTTTCTGTTCTTTTGTGTTGATCGGTTTACACGCAGGCTGTTCGGTGAACTCGAACGGTTTATTTCATGTTACATGTAATGCTTTTTTGTTTCCAAACATCGATGACAACAAGTCAGGGCGGTATATTGTTTTATAACAATAAAATAAGCTTAACAATTCGGCACCTTACGAGGATTTTCACGAAGTAGTCAATAATCCGCTTTCTGCACTGAAAGTGACAGCTCGATGTCCTTGTTGATTGTAATGTTAAACTAAGTCAATCTAAAATCTCAACACAGAAAGCGTTATGTGTAAAGCGATGTAAGAAATCAGGAGATCTCTCCACAAATTGCCTCGGCTCTCGCTCTTCTGCTCATAAAGAGAAAATTGTGACCTACATTCATGTCTTAAATTGAATTTATACCGCGAAATGTGTTAGAACAAGAGCCCATGCCAAGTGACACCAGGCCACGTTTCCGAAATATCACCAGCGTTTATACTAAGAAACATTGATGACTAGATGACATCATCCCGTGCAAATGACACTGGCATTAAATAAATTGTATTTTTAAACGTGCAATCATTAGAATCCTAATAATACACATGCGTTCAATCTTTTGAAATGCATGATGAAATGCTGACCAGTTCTTAACATGATAAAAGGTCTTGTTGGAGTAGTATACACTCGTACGTATGTAAAATAATTACGAGATTTGGTGACATATGACAAAGCTAAGTGGTAATGTTTAAAAACATGTTTAAATGAATGTCACTTTGATTGTAGCATCATTGAAATAATTCAGTTTTTTTCAATATTGACTTTATTTGATTGGAAAATCCTGTTCAGTTTTGGAAATGGTAATGGATACATTATACATATCGATATTATGATATAATGTATGACATCAGTATGCAGCAAGCGAATAATATCAGATTTTGTATACAGTGTGTCTCTGACTTAGGGGCTTTAAATGCAAATGTCCATTACGGTCCTGAAACTGAACCACTTTTGCTCCGCAACTTTGTAAAATAACTATTATTTCTATCATTTATTCGTGTTTGAACTTTAACTGTACCATCAATGTATTGCAAACACGGCCTCATTATTTGACATCCATGACACTGCCAAGTATGAAAACTAACTAATGGATGATGTACATTGAACATTTTATTTTATTTGTATGGAATAATGAAAATATAAAAAGAACGTATTTTTGAAAAGTTGTAGAGCAAAAGTAGTTCCGTTTAAGGAGCATAATTGACATTTGCATTTATAGCCCCAAAGTCAGAGACACGCTGTATAATAGTTGTGTAGTAACGTTTTTTTAAATTCATTCTAATGACATCACATTAGTAAAAACCTTCGCTAAATTATTAGTTTCTATTTATATTCAACAAAGGTTGACTGTATATAGTAGTTCATCAAGTAACATATTTTAGGGAACTCCACTTGAACATGAAGAGTGGCTCTTTGAGACTATCGCGTACGTATCTTTACGACCGCAAAATTGATTGTAAAGGGTAACAACCTATAATAATGGTGAATTTTTATCATGCACAGAAAAACGTAAGGCTGGTTATAGACTCTAATCAAATTATTCCTACACAACAGACTGGTGGCAAAATAATTAACTTTAAGAACAAAGTTTTAACCGCCTTCAATGCTGTACTCCGTCAAGAACATTTCCACATGTCTTGGAATACCTGGGTAGGAGAACCTTTCAGACAAAAAAGGTGTCTTCGAGTGATCAGGGAACATACATAAAAAATAAATAAATCGACGAATTGACAACCTTCCTTTTTTGAGGTCGATTAAAAATAGGTTGAATCACTGTTAACATATTACCAATTTCCTCTACCTTTGTGTAGAACATCTTCCTTACATATTTCAATATATGCTTTGGCCCCACCCGTGGTTACGCAGCATTAACGGAAACACAGTAAAATATGTATAAGGTCCAGGTTCTTACTGCGTTTTCTCTTCACTCACTCACTCACTCACTCACTAGAGTCACTTCGTAATCCTCTTACAGATCAGCACCCCTATCAGTTACAGTAAACAGCTTTACCGAAAATTTGGACGGATGAAATGGAAAAAAAAACTATTTCCACGTCATCATTGAGGCTGAGTAATTTTCAAATGCAATATTAAATAAATAAATATTTGGGGGACAATCTTGACACATCGACCTAGTCCCAAACTAAGCAAAGCTTGTACTATGGGGACTAGGCGACGATATACAGGGTGTCCCAAACTTATGGGACATAAAGGGGAAGTACAGTCGAGTTCTCCAATATATGTACACTTTTTTACCAACTCGAATGCGGCCGCTAACAATTAGTATGCAAACGCGTTCGATTAGGTAAAAAAGTGTACATATATTTATGAACTCGACTGTACCTTAAATATCGTCGTACACTCTGTATGTAATTTTATCTATAAAAGTATATACAGGGCGTCCCAAACTTATGGGACATGAAGGGGAGGTACCTTAAATATCGTAGATAGTGAATTTTGACCAAAAAAGACTTTATGTTATTTTTAAAAGTTAGTAATTCTGCATTCATAGATTTTCTAAAAATTACTTGTTTCGTCTGGGAATCGAACCGCCAACTTAAATGTCAAAAAAAAACTCCCTACTTTTATGATGCCAATCGAAAGAATAGCTAAAAAATAATAACTCTGCTTAAGTAACATAGTATTTTAAAAGAAAGGACAAAAAAAAAACAAAAAAAAGGACAAATGGACCGATTAGATAGCCGGCCAGATCCCCGGACCTTACACCATTAGATTTCTTCTTTTGGGGATACGTGAAAGATATGCTATACAAAAAGCGATACGAGAACGTGGGCGAGTTGCAAACAGAATTGTGCCATATCACATCGAGTGTTCACCATAAAATGATAAGAAAATCAACAGGCAGCGGGCTCATTAAAAGATTGGAGATTTGCGTAAGACAAGAGGGATCACATTTTGAGCATTTAATTAATTAATTTACAAAAAAATACCTACTTAATTGACTACGGCACTTTCATGTATGCTTTTAATTTGATTAAAATATTAATTTCACGTTGATCCTTTCTTTTAAAATACCATGTTACTTAAGCAGAGTTATTATTTTTTAGCTATTCTTTCGATTGGCATCATAAAAGTAGGGTGATTTTTTTTTGACATTTAAGTCGGTTCGATTCCCAGACGAAGCAAGTAATTTTTAGAAAATCTATGAATGCAGAATTACTAACTTTTAAAAATAACATAAAGTCTTCTTTGATCAAAATTCACTATCTACGATATTTAAGGTACTTCCCCTTCATTTCCCATAAGTTTGGGACGCCCTGTATATACTTTTATAGATAAATAAATATTCATATACAATTACATACAGAGTGTACCAAAAATGGGGTGTGCATCGGTTCACACCCCATTTTTGGTACACTCTGTAGAAAACATCCATGACTCAGGAACAAAATATATTGCTCATCGTCATCACACAAATCAATGTCCTTACCGGGATTCAAACCCAGGACCTCTGGCTTCATAGGCAGGATCACTACCAACTAGGCCAAAGCGGTCGTCTATATAAATGTTCCCTTCATGCAGCTTAAAAACGAGTCCTTAATACGTAGTTCTTAGAAGCAGAAACTGACAGAATGCTCTGCTTAAAATATGGCACGCGGAGATTAAGGCATTTGTCCCGTTTAGTCTGGTAAAGAAGTGATTTTTGAAGGCTCTTAAAAGCATTTTTTAAAGTAACGTCAGCAGCAAGTCATAAAATGATAATGTATTTCCGAATAACATTCTGCTATAATTTTAGGCAAAAAAGTTTCAACCTACTCGTATTTCGTTCCGGAAATATTTTAAATAGTGTTAACATTTTCAGTCCCTATATTTTCACTTCCACGTGGATTAAAGTGTAAAAGCTTTCCAACTGGTAACTAATTTGAACAAGCGTGAATGATTTATACTCGCTCTAGTTCATTCCAATTATACGCGAAACCCCGATCATAAAGGTAGACCAACATTAATCTCAAACGTTTTGTATATATCATATACCGCATATAACGAACAACATTTGCTTTAGATACAAGGAGCTCAAATGCAACTAGTGTTTAATGTGCGGAAACTGAGATAAACTAGTGTAATCGAATGAATTTAACTGAATTACCCGTGTATTTAGAATAGAATATAATAGAATGGCATTTATTCAGGCAACAACACATCATAAGTAATAAAAATAAAACACATTAACAAATACATCGAAAAAGTAGATCGGGATGTGGACCTGAAATGGCCTCCACTCAGCAATGCAGTTGGCACGGCTAGCGTGATTAAGAAACAAATTAACTTGGAGAGCGCTCATCTTCCTAGCGTTATTCCCGGTTGTACCATAGTAGAAAGAGTGGACTCTTTCTACTATGGTATGGTTTAGGGTACACCCTAAAGGAGCCTGGGTCCGCTTTGGCACCTTATCCCGAGATTTGGCACTAGTATTTACGAAATTTGGAAAGCCCTAATTATACAAAGTTTTTTTTATACTCGTCGACAATCTTTAAATTAGAACCTCGCAAACCATAACGCAATGGAATACTTTTATTCTGATGACGAAGTTTATGCTCTATGGACAATCGAAATAATTATTATTCAACTGTACACAGAACTGAAATGAATTTTGACCAATCACGAGGCTCGATTTCCAGAAGACATCAACGCGCAAAAATAAAAAAGCGGCTGGCTGCACTTCGTTTCAGCAGGGCGATTTTCAATAGATACCAAGTTTGTTTAATAAATTATTATTTCCGTTAACTCGTAGAAAAAATATTGTATGCAATAGCTATATAATTCGCTTTTTAACTCGTACCTTAATGTGTAAAATAAACGTGGTACTCGACTGAAAAAGCATACATTATATAACGATTGCATAAAATACTATAGGGCTTCCCACCGGCGCAGCACCATTTATCGAGAACACAAACTTCCACTACCATTTTCACCCCTTTGAGAGATTATTTTCGGGACAAAAACTATGCTGTGCTTCCCAGGGTCTCAAACTATCTCCATACCAAATTACATCTTAAATCGGTTTACACGTGACAAGGTATAATAATAGACAGAGTTACTTTCGCATTTATAATGGTACTAGCTGATGCCCGCGGCTTCGCCCGCGTGGTTATAGGAAAATGTAACATATTGAATTTTCCCGTGGGAATTAGATGTTTTCCCGCTAGAAAAAGTAGCCTATGTCACTCTCCAGCTTCTAAACTATATCCATACAAAAAATCACATCAATACGACGCTCAGTTGCGACGTGAAAGAAGGACAAACATACAAACAAACAAACACACATACTTTCGCATTTATAATATTAGTAAGGATATTGGTACGGATTTAAATCTATTCGGAATACGTGGCAGCGGCAGCAAAGACCGATTTATCGAATTCAAGTAATTCTTCCGCTTTATTGGTTACTTGAATCACGTCAGACCGAGGCGTCTTAGCTTGTTTCCTGTTTTCGATATATGCTCCACGGACATAAACATAAAATACATAATTTATGCCTGTCTGTTGGGTAAATAACTTCTAAAAATTCCTCAGTCATTTGATTCTACAGAAAAAGCATTTCATTGTAGATTACTTTAAATAGAATAGCAAATAGGCTTGATTAGGTTAGTATTCCTGAAGAAAATTCGTTACGGGAAAAAGACTAGGTACTCGTATTAGAAATTATCCAGGGCAAGTAATCTCTTTAACTATTCAAAATCTCGTAATTCTGTGGTAACTCATGGAGACAGGACAGGACATGGATACGTTTAACGAACTTTGTAAGAAACCTGATAGAACGAAGATATTTTTTTTTTCAGGTTCTTTAAGCCTTCCTGGTGGCTTAAAGAACCTGAAAAAATCCTTTCAGACCGCGCCGGCTCAAATATTACCTGATATTACGTAATACCTGTTCGCAACTATGGGTTGCTTAAGCTTATCATTTTCATTTCAAGTAATCTTCTAAAGATTCAGGAGGAAACCTTATAAATGTAAGATGGTAAATATAACGTCTGTAGCCGATAGCTGCACAGAAAAATCCATCACAAAATGAACGCTAGTCATGAATTTAGCAAGTCAAATCTGAAAATAAAACGCTGAAAACGCTAGATTTGATTCAGCAGAAACAATAATACTAGCGTCGATTTAAAATAGCGCAAACAAAAGCAAAGCGGGAAAGGGTTCAGCTATTTTATACGATTAATTCAGCGACGCTGATTTACAAGAGAACGCTGTATTGCATCTGAATAAGGTTTAATATGTGTTAACGCTAGCGATTCAATAAGCAACAGGCAGGTGAAATAATGAAAAAGTTTCTGAATCCCGCTCTCATCAGCGCATCGTGGCTATGTACGCTTTTGAAATCATACAGCGGCAACGCGGTATTAAAAACAGGCTGGGAAACTTTTTATTTTATAATTATCATGTTAATTTTATCTAAGCTCAATCCTTTGAAGCGGGGTATGTGACGCGCATAAAAGGTACGTTCCACTAGCATCACCTTTAAGCGTTATTTATATCGTTTAGGGCGCGGTGGCAGTGTCCATGCTTTGTGGAACGAGGCTGTAAACTTTTAACCGTGTTCTGATCATAGACTACGATGACGTAAACAGAACTAGTGGCTCTGTGAGGCAAATACTCGCGAGCCAGTGTTTTTTTTTTTATTATTTAATTAACTCATCATCATCCTCCTAGCGTTATTCCCGGTAGTGCCCCAAAAGGAGCCCGGGGTCCGCTTTGACACCTAATCCCAAGATTTGTCATAGGAACTAGTTTTACGAAAGCGACTGCCATCTGACCTTCCAACCCAGAGGGAAAACTAGACCTTATCGGATTAGACCGGTTTCCTCACGATGTTTTCCTTCACCGAAAAACTAACGGTAAACATTCCGTACATAAGTTCCGAAAAACTCATTGGTACGAGCCGGGATTCGAACCCACGACCGCCGCTTGACAGCCGCATGCCTGAACCACTAGGCTACCGTAGCTCCTTTTTATTTAATTACTAATCGGAAAAAAGTAGGTACTGCATAATACTCGTATATCGAACCTGCTCACAATATTATACCAAAATCGGTTGAGAATTGCGACCTGTTGAAGAGAACTGCTGGACAGCCGGACATAAGAAACAATTTTGGCCTAAGCTGAAGCAAAGAACTTCGTTTGCGTCCCCCCCTCGATCAATTAAGAGGCGTACTGTTAATTATGTAAACTATTTTAATTGAATGTCTCTTTAAACTATTATTTTTATGTTCTCTTTAAAACGACTGACCTCTATTTGGATAGTTTCATAATTAGCAAGTTAATTAATTGACTACCAGTTTTGCCTACTCGATTGACCCTAGTAGACTACAAAGAGATCAATACGGCATGTAAGTTTGACTTAACTTTCTCTTCGTAGTGAAATGAACCTACACTAAAACATGTATATTCCCAAAGCTCATAAAATAAAAATTACTTTACTTTCGGTCTGGCAATACCCAATACAAACATTTGGGGTCGATCGAATTCAAATAACATTATGTACAGGCTGCGGCTCAATTAGTCACCTAAGTTATACATTTCGATTTGATATAAAAGAATACGCTAAGCTAAGCGCTTACTATAGACATAAACTCATGTGTGTATTCCCAAAATGGATGAGAGCACTTAAAAAATATTTTAAACACCAATTCTAGGCATAGTAGTAATAAAGATGGAATGTGATATTGCAGTGATAGGTTACGAGCACATCACCCACACACTTCAACAACTACTCTTCCAACCCGACCCGAAACCACACGGCGATACCTGAGGAGTGAGTTTTAATATATAGTGGACAGCAAAAGTGCATGGACAAATGAGAAACTGTTTGCGTTGACACGCTCGCTAACGCCATCTACGTAAGGAGTTCATGCATTTTACAGGCGACAGTACACGAAACGTAAGGTAGATCTCAATGTAGATTTGTTCTTCTTCTTCTTCTTCTTTGTCCTCGCCTTTTCCCGTTACACGGGGTCGGCTTTCTTTATCATGCGGCGCCATGTAGTCCGCTGGCTGGTATCCTCTTCTTTAAGCCCGAGGCTATTCATGTCTCTGTGGACATTCGTCAACCAGGTCATTTGAGGTCTTCCCCTTCCCCTTTTTTTGGTAGCCATAGAAAGGCATTTCTTCACAACATAATTGTCGGGTCTTCTCATCACGTGACCGTACCATCTGAGCCTTGATTCACTCAATGTAGATTTGTTGCATGGGAAAATTCCAGTTGGTTTGTCCTAACGCTCATTCGAAAGTAACGTTATTACCTCTCTGGACTTCTCGAGAATAATTAGAAAGCGGCTGAAATGCTAATAGTTAAAGAACTCACACCTTGTTAACAAAGTAGTACAATGTAGTAAACGTATGCATACACCATACAATATTATCTGCAATGGATTTCATAGGTACAGGGGAACAAGTGCCAGAAGGCGCGAACACATTGACAATAATATGAAATCGGAATGCAATATGTAAGTGGCAGATAGCCCTGGTCGCTAGACGATGCCAAAAGGGCAGCTGCCATTACTGTTTCATACGCAGCTACTGGGTTTATGACAATTTTATAGTTGCGGTGTATACTGGAATATCAGAGTGACTAAGTCGACACTTTCATTGGCCTATTTTTACGGTGGCCTCAATTTAAGTGGAACTTGTTGATATCGTCTTATGTTAGGGAAACGATACGTTTGATATGAATAGTTTCAGATAGACCTACAACGCTTTTATTTTCGTAAGGGTAATAAAATAAATGTTAAAGACAATCTTTCACTTTATCTAACTAGTCCAAAATTAAGCAAAGCTTTTACCATGGGTAATAGACGATGAGATGCGTATTATAGATAAATATAGTACATTACTACAGAGGCCGGGAAGTAAGGGGTTGCCGGCCGAGCGTAGCGAGGTCGGATAGTTATGAGGCTGGCAACCCCTTTTCACGCCGAGGTATGTATAATGCTTTTCTCAAACATGCAATGAGATAATTAAAAAAAAACTCCAAGAAATCAAACTTTAATTTTCATGGCTGAACGCCGTGATCCTGTGCCTCAAATTGTCGAATGGAAATTAAAAATGACCAGCTTGAAATGCCATTACGGGTCTCTCGTCTCGCTGCGCCCGAAACGTGACACTTCGAAGCCCATTATGAAGAATGCATGTTTGAGAAAAAACTTTACTTACTCCTCTGGCGCAAGAACCCGAAGTCAAATGAATAAATAAATACCTAAATTGATAATAAGCATCAATGACTGATGAACAAGTATTTATGCGCATCACAGAAATAAATGCCGTTCCTGGGGTTCGAATCCGGAACCGTTGGCTAAGCAATGATTGAAATACTAAACTCAAATTCTAACTCAATATTGACTCATCGATAATAAAAAAAATACAGCAATAAAACTAAAATATCACGACCACAGGAAACATACGCCCTGAATCAACAAACCAGAACCAGACCCGTATTTTCGATTCCCTAATTGCATACTATTACGTAAACGTTAAAGAACATGCCCAATGTCTCTTTCATCATGGATTCAAAACCAACCCAGTTTTGTTTCCGCTCGTGTTGCTATTTGCGGAAACCGATGTAGGCGCTGTCATGAGAAGTTTCTTTTTAACCGACTTCAAAAAAAGGAGGAGGTTCTCAATTCGGTTGTATTTAATTTTATTTAATAGCAGCAAAGCAAAGACAACGTTAAAGAATATACCCCAGTACCTGACGTCAAGGGACCAGTAATTGACGCTTTCAATCTTAATTTTAGGCATTAAGGTGTAAAACAGGACGTTTACCTTACCACACATCCTCTAGTATACAAATTAAGAGTATTAAGATGCGTTGTATGTAGAAATGCGAGAATTTTCAAATGTCGATTGATTCAATGTTTAGTAGGGTTTAGGATATAGTTGAGAGACTGAGAAAACACGGAGAAAACTAATTTTCCTGGAAATAAGACCTTGCTAGGCCGATAATTCGCCTCCCTTACCTGTACTGCAAATCTCATCAGTTTAAGATTACCCATTATTAATCATTGCACGTGTAACAATACATGATGGGACAGATTTTATGGAGTCCATGAATAATAAAAACATAAATAAAGCACATCTAACAGCTTAGTGAATAAGAAGTACCTACGTAATAACGGAACAAAATATAAATGTTCTGTTATGCTTGACTTATATGGACAACTGACGCATTACGTGACTTAAATCAATAATAATCTGGTAAAGGAAATATCTACTGTACAAACGCGCAAATAAGTGAAACAATGGGATATTGAAACAAAACACAGTTACATTGGAACGAGGAGAAGAAAACAGATGTAACGTAAACCACGAATACACGCATTGTTTTTAATATAGTAAATATACATACACAGAAATAAACTACCATCAATTAAAAATGAGCTTGATGGCAAACATACAGTATATATAATATAATATAATATGTTACCGGTATTGTGCGTAAATTCATGGTCGTTGCAATAGTATAATGTCGAAGAATGTATTTTTTAGCCTTTTACTTGACTCAACAGTGGCTTTTCCAATCTACAAATAGCCAACTAGCGGTAACCGAGTTTTTACCTTAGCCACAAAGCTCAAAGCTTAATTACCAAAGACAATGAAATCTGTTAGGAAAATACTTTATTTAAGTTTATTACTACCCACCTAGCTTCTCTATTGTTAAAGGTTTAGAAAGTTTTGAAACTAATTGTCACTTTATCTATTACTGTTGTTAGCCGCAGACAGACGTAATTCGCCTTTGTTTCTTGTAAGGTATTGACATCGCTAGTCCATTTTGGCTCAGTTCGGGTTGCACAGGGAGGTTCCACAACGCTTCGGGAAGCTTAAATACCGCGAGCCATCCGGTTGCCTCTCGGACACTGAAACTACGCGTCATTACTTTAACAATTAATTTGTCTATCTATATGCACAACCATAACCTAATCATATAAATGCGACATTTGTCTGTCCGTTAACTTTTTGTTGAACAAAGCCCTTAAGTGGATTAATGCTCTTGGTTTATAGTTTTGTAGCTGAATTTTAACTTGCTATACGAATAAATTAATAACCTTTTGACGCTTTTTACTTGATACTGAACCGATTTTGATTAATTTTGGTACATAGATAGATTGAACTTTGGATAAGGATTACCTACTAGTAAATGTTGTGAAAAAATTATAAGTTTAGAAAGGGTTCTTGGAAAATAAATTACAACATAGACTTCTAACATTGAAGATAGTTAGTTCATGAAAATGGGGCTAAAATAACAACAAAACCCTGCATTTGGTGGATTTAAACCCATAAAATCGTAATTATAAAAAGTAATCTTGAAGACAACAATGGTAACTGCCGACGGAAAAAAACGTAATTGGCCCACTTGCATAAATCTGTTAGGATTACGAAGATATTTTAATTTTAGACCACACATCCCACCTGTCGATGATAGTCGCTAAGCATCTTGCGATATACAGTATGTAATAAAACGAAAGGCAACTCTTTAAAGAAGGTATGGTTGAAATAAAGCTTATCGCAAGTATTTTGACATCAAATATTTTAACACTTTCACTGCCAGGAACCCGCCTAGCGGGCGCCTACCTACGCCACAGTCGCTTTCCGCTACATACGAGAAAAACAACGGGATCGGCTACGAGCGTAGCGATTCTTCTATCACTTCACTCTGAAAAGTTTCTAAAAGGCTATTTGTGTGCTATTTAGAATCTGCCCGGCGGTTGGTATAACTACCATCTTTTTCCAAATTCGTTATTTGAAAAAGATGAGTAGTGACACCACTGGTTTAGTTATTTACGATACAAGTGCCGAAAATAGGAAATTCGCAACGAGTGTTTTACATCGACAAGAGTTGCGAATTACCTATTCGCACGTGTATCGTACAACGTTTTACTGTACATATGGATCTTTAAAGTTTCGACATATGCACGGAAAGTGCTCTTTCCGCACTAGTGCGGGAAAGTAGCACCATATGTACTGTAAACAATTTTACTTATCAAATAAGTTGTTCATTATGAGAAGCTACGTATTATGCTTGCATTTTGAGTTACCTTAGGCTCGTTTCTAAATTATTACATTATCATTATCAATCATATTTAAAATATTTGCGTTTCCGAGCGTTGCACACTGTATTCACCTCGCTGCGATTAAGCCACGATGTTTACAATGGGAGGTTTACGGCTCGCGGTTACTACATGTGACCTATATTCGAAAATAACCTGTTAATGGATCATTGGGAGGGAATATTAGTGATGGTGTTTTGTTTCGGCTTACCATGTTTTGAGATAATAAATCGCCTTCTGTGGCCCGTTTACACGAAGCTCCTTCTTCTTTTTTTTTTGGTGTTCTGGCCATGCACGAAGCTACAAGTTATAATTTTACATATTAAGTCTGAATTGGCTTTCTTGGTCAAAGGGTTCAGTGTTGACAGTGAAGACTTAAAATAAATAACTATTAAATTAACCTTTCGGTTACTTTGACACTGACGTTGATGAAGGATTATACATTTTACGCTTCTCTCACAGAGTAAATTTCAATACTGATACTCATTTAATGATAATACAAAAAAGTATTTGACATGTAAGTATGTCAAAATATAAATAGCACTGATCAGAGCAAAGACATACGAAAAGTTAAGGGACAATCTGACACAAACCGAACGAGCCTTATAGTAAGCACCTAATCCCAAGATTTGGCACAGGCACTAGTTTTACGAAAGCGACTGCCATCTGACCTTCCAACCCAGAGGGAAAATTAGACCTTATTGCGATTAGAACGGTTTCCTCACGATGTTTTCCTTCACCGCCGTAGCGTAGCGTATTGAAGTTCTAAATAGGGCACAAACTTAATTTAAGGCAGTTTACTCGTACTCTAGCTTGCCACTTTTGCCCTACTTTTCCTTCATACAATAAAGTATTTACATACATTAATTTATAAAAAGAATTGAACAATGGTATGTGGAAATTACATTGTGTATCTAAGATGTAAAATAATACGTTAATTTTAGCCCTCTCCTGAAATGTTTAAAAATAATGTAAAGCTGTAATATTATTACTTCAGTATGTCCACCACACTTTGTTGAAACTGGAGATTTCAATAAAACCAGTTTTTACATGAAGTTCACACCAAAATGGTATTGAAAAGAAAGACTTGATTTTTTAAGGACTGAAAAGAGTTACCACATATTTTTGTTTGATTCCGATTCCAGTGGCCCGGTTCACGAAGATACAAGTAGCAATTTTACAAGTCTTGACGGCCGGTTTAGCTTAGTGGGTAGTGACCCTGCTTAAAGGGTCCTCGGTTCGAAAGGGAATTCAAATATTGTATTTGTGATCATTTAAGTATTTATATCTATTAAATATATCGTTATAGAAGCTACGGTAGCCTAGAGGTTCAGGCATGCGGCTGTCAAGCGACAATCGTGGGTTTGAATCCCGGCTCGTACCACTAAGTTTTTTGGAACTTATGTACGGAATATTTAGGTCACAACCGGGAATAACGCTAGGTGGATATTGGAACTTCAATAGGAAATCTTATCTTCCGTTCCATCAATGAATCGGTTTCCAAGAAAGTCCGTGTTTTATTTACACGAGGCGTGGATATTTTTGTCGTTACTCAAATTATAGACAATTATTTCCTTTAGTTAGTTCTTTGTATGGCATTGGGCAAGAAATTTTCAGACCCCTGTTCTATTATGTCCATCGCTCTTGGAACGATTAATTTATTTTATAAAAAAATAAAAATAAATTGTGTCTTTCCTCTCAACAACCCATATTATTTAGATGTCCCTGTATATCACCACTTTTCATAACCCAAAGGAAGTCCAAAAAAAAAACTACTACCTAGGTAGGTACTTAATACCTACTACAACTTGAAGATCCCTCTAGTCTTGGTTTTTTATAAGCATTAGTACAAAAAATTGCCACAAAAATGAACATTCCTCAAACAATCAGACACAGTCAAAAGAAACTGAAAGCCTATTCGGGAAAGACCGAACTGAAACGCCCCTTGAGACGCCCTTTGTTGTGTCTCTTGACAGCTCCACAAGTGAGTAGTTGTGTGGAGTTTGCCCATTCCCACTAACCATCATAACCTCGTATCTCCTTGTGACGTTTGCTTTGAAAGTGAACTTTATGCTATAAACATTAGGCTTGGCTTTACGAATATCACTGAGTAAAATAAGATATTTAGAAATTAAAGAAGCCATTATTTGCTGCATATTCACCGCATAATCGCTTTCATAACCTCGTATCTTTGTGATGTGTTGTTATGAAAGTGAACTTTACGTCGTAAGAATTTAGGTCGGTATTACGAATGGTTTCGAGTAAAATAAGATGATCAGAAAATAAGGCAGCCATTTGTTGCTGATATATTCACGGACACGCGCATATCTAGAATCTAGATACCGTTCGGTTCGTGTTATGGATATGGTAAAGTGGGGTCATTAACTTCGGGCCGCTTATGGTTTGTTATGTAACATTGAGATAGGAATATTAAGTAGGATTCATAATAGGTAGTGGTGGTACAGAGAAATTATAAAATAATATTTGTACTCATTTAATTGAATCAAAAGCACAGAACAATATTATTAGCTATAAAACCTAATTTTGGGTGGACATAATCGTCAAAAACACAGAACTGTCGATAGTTAAAAAAAAAGACCTATGATATTATTGAACCTAAAATCTTCCGCTACTTTTACATTTCAATGCATCATGCCGACGACGAACTAACTCAACACTTTTACATAGCTTATGCAAGCACCTATACCCCTATGTTAATACATTAACACCCAGTGATTAGCCATGTCATGACACTGCCTGGTACTTACGTTGGTGTCAACGAAGTGTGCTGACCTATTAGCCTGATTACTGAAATCGATTGCAGGCCTTTGCGTGAGGTGGAATTGTAGAATGCGGTATACGTGCACTACAGTTTTATAATAGGGATGATGATGAAGATTTTTTTGTGACGTCATTCGAACCAGTTTCTGGAGCGGAACAAATGTTTGTATGGGAGCACCTACAATTAAAGAACATAAATACCTAAAAAAATGAGACAAAGATGGACCTCGCTGGCGGCAGCGCAAAACGCTTCATACTGTGTATCTATACAAGTATGACGTCACTTTTGTACATTTGTACTAATCGTAGTATGGAAAATCACCGGGATTCGAACCCAGGACCTTCAGCTTCGTAGGCAGCGTCACTACCCACTAGGCTAACCGGTCGTCAAAAGATTGGTCTTTATTTTTTTGACGTATGGGTTTAATAAACATGAAGTCAACATATTCGTACCTAAACCGCTAACGAGTCATATTTTACGAATAATCCACACTTTTTTTATTTCAATATTTATTTATTATTATCTTCAAAAACCATTTTTTTTTTGTTTTTGAAAATGGAAAAAAATGGAAAGGAGTATGCTGAGCATAAAAATATGAGATAAAATTAAAAATGTACAAATAAGAAGGAAAACAAAAGTTACCGATATTCTGGAAAAAATAAGAAATTTAAAATGGAAATGGGCAGGACATGCATGTAGAATGCCATATGATAGATGGGACAGAAGATTCGTAGAGTGGGTACCTAGAGATGGACAGACAGAGAGAAACAAAGGTAGACCAAGGAAAAGATGGGCAGATATATTTAAAGAAAAATGTGGACCAGATTGGAGAAGACAAGCTAGAGACAGGGACAGATGGTAGAAATTGGGGGAGGCCTACGCCGCAGAGGCGACTTACACATATCAATAGAAATCTAAAACAATAAATTCAAAATGCGATAATACTTTAGTTAAATAAAATTTAATAATTGGATATTTACAAAAAAATATACTTAAAATAATAATAATAATGTACAACGAATATGATGAAATGTAAAAATTTTAATTTGTGTAATTTTTATTTTATTTTTATTTTATTTATCTGCAAAAACCGGGCCGCCCAGTAGGTAACACTCGCTCTCGTTTACTCCGATACAAATAGACAGTGTGCACGCTATCCCAAATCCTCAAGTGCATTTTGGTGTTGACAGCGTCTTAATCCTCAGGAGCTCTCCTCTACACTGTTAAAAAGAGCTAATAGGCCAAACCATTCAAAGCAAAAATACTACAACAAAAGTCAGAAAAAAATGGCCCAGATTAGTAGATAAGTAGCAATGGTTTGTTTGTAAATAAACCGGTGGCGTAAGTTAGGTAATTGGATTGCGCCGAGCCCACACGATTCGCCGGTGAGGGGCGCGGGCACCTCGCCAACTGGGCGACGGCCTTTGTTCATTACCAGTTGTTCTGGCGCTATCAGTCGTTCATCGGCTTGCAAATTTTACTGTTGTGCTGATATTGCGTTCGTCCGGTGGAAATTGTAAATTCGTTTAGATTCACCGTCTAACTTTGCCCTGGATTACCAACTAAAATATACGTTTCTAAACTTGGCGCCGTATATAGATTCCAAAAAATTACCTTAAATTGCCATTAAAATGAAAAAGAAAACCGGCACTGGCAAACTTACACTCTTTCAAATGATGGAAGTAGCTAGATTTTAGCTACCTCATTCAAGTGACCGTCTAATTTGACTTATAAATACCTCTAATACTCTTGACGCCATATATATATATATATATATAGGTAGTCGCGCAACTATAAGCCGATTTGTTGACAACAAGTGATTTTGTGACTTATAGGCGTAGTGGCCAGTGCCTCTAACAGTCCTTTCACAAAACATTTTTCCTCTTTAGTCGCATCTATAAGAACAGGCTGTAGTAGGAGTTGTGTTGCCAGGGGATTAGGGTGCATAATTACCAACAAAAATAAACGTTTCTAAACTTGGCGCCATATATAGATTCCAAAAAAATAACCATAAAACTGCCATTAAAATGAAAAAAATTAAACCGACACTGGCAAACTTATACTCTTTCAAATGATGGACGTAGCTATTTTTTAGATACGTCCATTATTTGGAAGAGTGTAATGGATGTTAGACGGTCGCTTGAATAAGGTCACGTTATTTAACAACGGAACGGTTATTATTAATTATTACTAATTGATTGAATAAGGCGTTACTTTACGGAAGTCCATGATAAGGTATAGTAGTATTTTTTTAGCGGAATAGCAAAGAAATATTGTTCTCGTAACGGTTATTACTGCCATGTTTTTTTGTCTACATCGGATATTTGTGTTTACATTTGCATACCATGAAGGTATAATGAAAAAGCCTTTTTACACAGGTCAGATAAAATTTAATTGCATGTAGTTTCAAAAGAAACATTTTTACCTCTCTCAGTAAAACATACATTGTAATTTTTAGATGAAGTTCTTATAATTATTACCTCCTTATAATTTCTAGAGATATATGAAGACAGAATCAAATATCAAATGCAAAATAAAATTGCCATACTGGTAACAACCGTAGAATTCTAAACTTATGTAAGTAGCAATAAATGTAGATTTACCTTACATTCACTGTTAAAAATATCTGTTTTCAATATTGCTCAAAATATTATGTTAATGCAAACATTATGTAACGGCCGAGGTTTTATAAGCCACCTCCGCAAATCGGAAAACAAAGGCGAAGCTGGGTGTGACTCGCACACAATAGCTTAATTGTCTACTCCGTGTTGGCGAAGCCTTGTTAAGTCTTTCACCTCAAAGTGACCTGTTAGCCCCTAGTTAAGTTTTTCAGAAATGTTCTGCTAAGTTAAATAGTCTATTGCACAAGTAATTACATGCCAAAAGTGACTTATATCAGGCGTATGTTTGACTTAGGTACATAATTTATATCAGGCGTTACTTTGCGGGATTTCATGATAAGTTACTAAAACAATATCCTTTTGCTATATTTTGTATTATAGTCCAGTCAAAGAACTGACAACTTGTATGAAAAAAATTACAATTTGGAAATAATTTATAGTACAACTGTTTTTTCTATGTAACGGACACGATCAAATAAATAGTTACCAAAAGACAAAATCCATCAAAATTTCGGCCATCAAAAAAACAAAATCTTAACTAGCTTCTGAAAAGTCAGAACAAATATATAAAATAGTTTTTTACGATACAAGTGCCGAAAATAGGACATTCGCAACGAGTGGTGATAAATTAAAACACGACTGAAGGGAGTGTTTTAAATCGACACGAGTTGCGAATTACCTATTCGCACGTGTATCGTACAACGTTTTACTGTACATATGGCTCTTTAAAGTTTCGACATATGCACGAAAAGTGCTCTTTTCCGCACTAGTGCGGGAAAGTAGCACCATTATGTACTGTAAAAAATATTTTGGTTCATACACATTTGCTCTATAATATTCAAGATAAATCATGGAAAAAAACACAATGCATGCTTTATTTAAATCTATATAATTACTTCCGGGTGGAAGGAAAGCAGCTTAGAATAACGTTTTAAAAAGAAAAAAAACACGCTCTTAATTAAATTAATGTTTTTCATAACCGTATTTTTCCTGGAGCATTATTCCAGAACTCTCAGTCACTGTGGCCGAAATCAGTTGGGATAGCGTCATCATCATCATTATCATTATCACCGTCATCACCATCATCATCATCATCATCATCATCATCATCATCATCATTCTTTTGCCCATATAATAATCAAACGAAACCCAGAAAAGCAACCACATGGAAAGTCCCGGTGTGCACGAGCGCGACTGTGTATATATAGCCTGTTTTTCTCTGTTTTATATTTGCTAGTACCTATTGTCTCTGCTTAGTTCTCTCAATGATGTTAAATTGAAAAACAAAATATAATTTGGTTACAAAAACTAAGATTGGCTGTAATTTTATATTAGTAGACCAAACCCGCCGGAAGGACGCCAAAGAACCGGTAGAGCAAAAGGAAGATGGGAAAACGAGATAGCAAATATCGCAGATAAAAATTGGCGAGCAGTAGTGACGCAAAAACCAGAATGGAAAAGCCTGGACAAGGCTTTTACCCGCCGAGGGGTCCAAAAATAAAATAAAAATGTGCATTTCAAGATTTTCCTCTACTTTTATACTTAACATATCAAGGGTCGGTAACGCCCATGTTACTCCTTTGGAGTTGCATGCGTCTATAGGCTGCGGTATCCGCTAACGATCAGGCGGGCCGAACGCTTGTTTGCCACCGACGTAGTATAAAAAAAAACTTATTTATATTCATTCAATGTCATTCATTCAAATTAATCGACAAATAAATAATGAATAAATACAGCATAAGTAATTCTAATATAACCAACTTATTTATTTTATAATCAAACGTAACTTACCGCAGTGACGCTATCACGAACTTCGAAAGTCGAAGTTCGTAATACATGCATCCCTGTCACTCGATTTAGGGAGTGCGGTAGAGATGGAAATACCCGAACTTCGACTTTCGAAGTTCGTGGTAGCGCCGCAGGTGTCATCCAGCTTTACCAAGTTTTACGTTGCGCGTTTTTACTACGAAGTGACCTGGTAAAACCGACATATTACAACCAAACCGACCATTTTTTCCCAAGTGTCCTGCTGAGATCGGTGTGTATAATTTAAATTTATTGCGTGAATCATGTTTAAAGTTATACTCGTAATTTAACGGTTGAACTTTCTTATTTTGAGTGATTTTGTTTCGTCAATGATTATAGGTTCGAATCGGCCATCAACTCCCCAATCTCGGAATTCTCCCGATCCCCCAAAGTCCGACATCCCTCTTCTCAGGGTCTTCCGCAAAACCTTCCTAACTGGAAGCAATTTTTTTTCTTCTTGTGTTAGTGTCAAGGCTTACACACACACCTATGGGGATAAGCCTGGTGACAGTTTTACATATACACAAAACATCCGTAATGCTCTCACTAGTAACACATACAGGAACAAGTCTCAACAACTTTGTAGCGAAATCATCATCCATTGGATTTAACAGCCATTTAATTGAATTAAACGCTCGTAAAAATACCCAAGAAGCTCCGTTACTTATTGCTTGTCCCTGTCCCTATATGGCAAAACGAGTGATGTCGGACGCTGTCCCAGTCCCCACATAATAGAAACGTATCTAGCAAAAAATGTCCTGCATTCAGGCCGCTTTCTGAGCCTCCGCGAACTCTGCATTAATCCCCATAATGCAATGAGCTAACCTTAATTTGTGGCCTGGTGTTTTACTTGACTCGCTGACTTACTAAGAAGGGGATTCGTGCCTGATTTCTCTGTTTGTGACCTGATTTGATTTCCTGGTGGAAATGGTGGCATCTTTACGAGATGTGTCTGTTTGAAAAGGGTAGGGTAGGTTGTTATTAATTGACTCTCAATGAAAATGATCCTTAAGAATATTTTTCATCTTATATATCACATGAGAAAATGTACTCCAATATTCATTCATCAGGCATTAATTCTAATTTGAGTGTAAACATATTATATTGTCTGTTGTTCCTGTTTAGAATTACGAAATAAATACATGAATGTGTAACTAGAAATTAAAGCAGTCAATGCCACACGGGAGCCAGCTGTATTTTATTTCATTACCTTATAGAGTATCGTCTAGGTACTTACACTTAGGAATAAATTGAATGGTTTGATCAGAACTTACACTATGTAGATAGGTTGACCATATGAATATGTAAATGTTTATTACTTAGGTATAGTAAACTCAATAAGGCTTGCGTTAAGGGGCTACTAGACGATGAAAACTTTGGCATAGAAAAACAGGTCATAGTGATAACATAGTATCAGCAGAATAAGTCTTTCTCGTCTGCCTCTTTCATGACCACGCCACGGTAACGTCAACACTAGACACAAATGGATGAATACATGTAACATAAATAGCTGCTTTCATCATTGTTATTGTTACATCCCATTTCGTTGTCCTGAAAACCAACATCATGTCGCAATACCCGCATGTCTTCACGCTTAGCTTTTTTAAGTCTCTGTTAGACGAAAACCACGTTGGTGTTGCGTTTGTGATTACTGTGCGGTAAAAACAATAATTCAAGATACAAGACAAACGCCGTGTTTGTGCGAATATGATACTACCCTCACTCATTGCTCGCCAGATAGGACCAAGGTCATTATTTTATTAATTTCAAAATTCCGAAAACCATTTTCACTGAACGTTTCCGTTAGGTTAGTATTATATCCTGATTATATATATTATATCCTACATATAAATTGTTTTTAGTTTAAGCTCATTGTAAGTGAACTTATTGTTCTTTATGAGCAATAAAGATCTTTGAACCTAAATACTAAGATTCCTTCAGCCAAACATGGTTATAGGAATATAATGAAATTTGGAAATATTATGCTTTCGGACACATTTACTTGCGCTAGTTACCTATGGTATGGACACTGTACTGCTACTGATATTTGCTACATCATAGGTATCAACTGAATGACGTCCGTTGATAGATTTGAGGTACTACATAATGCCAAGGAGTGATTTGTCTGAACTGAGTGCATGTTTTATTATTTATTTAGCATTAGTTACACTACTTACTTAATATTTTCTAATTCGCACTTCAAGAGCATTGTTGAGCTTGCTACAGCTTGAGTAAAACAAATGTCATCTCTCTTGTGGTCTAATAACTAAGGGCTTACTCTGGCAATGTCCACAGAAGAGAAGCGAACTTAAAACTCTCTATGTTACTGTCAGTAGTCTCATAAAGCTAGCCATGCCCGCACAATTATAAGAAGTACCTACATAAATACTTTGTCTCAGCCACTAATCAGTTCTTTTTTTTTCAGGTCCGCGTACGCGAGTTCTACATCGCCATGCAGCGTTGCCCCTACATCCACGAGATGAAGGAGCGACTCCTGAGCGCGCCCGCCGACGGTGACTCGCGGGAGAGCCCCCGTGACCCCCGCACCCTGCCTGACCCGCGTGACCCCCGCGACCCGGCCCGCGAGCGCGGCCTTGAATTTGTACAGGACTCCCAAGTCGGGACCATCGTCAAAGTGAGCAACAGATTCTTTTGTAGTATCCTGCAATCAAACAGCTGAGCGAGCACAACTGATGCACAACGCGACTCGAGACGAAAAAATCTACCCTGCTCTTTCAAAATTGCACAGTGCGAGCGAGACAGAAGTCACCGAGTTGCGCGCTAAATGTGCTGATAGACTTGACAATTCACATGTAATAAATTTACAAAACATCAAACATTCGCCGTTTTAAAAAAAAACGAACAGAGTCCGGATCATAGTCGGCTTTATCACACTATAAGTGACAAGATAGCGCGTCCGTCTCGTTCTATCGAACGGTGTCAGCCAGTGACGGTCTCTCTATCTTGTCACTTATCGTGTGATAAGGCCGACCATGATACGGGGACTGGACAACTTACAGAACTAAGCATAGAGCTAAACATTGTAGTAAATGCTGTGCGGGGAGGTGTGAGCGGAGAGGGACGGCATCGGAACAATAACAAAACGGGTGTGTAATGATGGGTATAAAAATAAATAATATAATTTCATTTGCTATAACAACATTTGATATGTTTTCAACGTATATAATACCTCATTATATATAATAAACGTTGGTTTTAATTTCAAAATATATATGTTTATTTTGTATAATCATTATATGGTATAATGCTCATGTTATATACAAGTTATATATCGTAACTATCATTTAAAATAATATTACTTTTTTATTATTACAGATTAAGTAACTTGCAAATTGGGTCACAGTAGCAAAGGGGGCGCGATTAAGATTTTCCGCTCTTTTATAAAAAAAAACAACCAGTCTGTACTAGTGATGGCGTAGTGGTGTAAATAAGAAACAAAATTCGTAAAATGGAATTCGATTTATGTTTAAACAAATACATTCTGAGAAACTTGACGTGATATATGTTGGGAAGAAGTACTTGGTGTGGCGGGAGCAGAGCTCCCGCCACCATCTTCTAACCTATCTGCCATCCGAGTCGGTTCACGATACCGAAATTTTCTAAATCCCAGAACCGTTTAAATGACTGATTTGGGAGCCAATATCTCGGTAATTATCAAATTTAGAGAAAAAATGCCCGTACAAAACATGCTTATTTTAGCGTATTTTATACGATAGCATCATAAAAAATAAGTGTCATAATGACACCACCCCCATCAAAAAAATTGTCCCGCGCCCCCTTTGATATACCCCAACCGCAAATTGTAATATGTAAGTATATATTAGGTAGTAATAAAGTGTTCGGTTCTGGCGCTTCGCCGGCCGCTGCCGCGGGACGCTCGCTGCGCTCGCTCGGGGTCGCAGTTCGGCCTAACAATCCTCCTCGCTTCGCTCGTCGTCGTACCTACACCGACCTGCCTTAGAGTCTACCAAAAAATATTATGCTTACTGTGCATTAGAAGAAATTAGCATTATATGATTTGTTCATTTTAGGAAATATGGATTATATTTAAAGTATGTTATATTAAATGTTATTACATCAAATGATCAATATATAAAATGATAATTATATCGAATGTAAATATGTTAAGTGTTGTAGTTGTTATATCACTCAATAATTATATCAAATGAGCGTTATGGCGAGTAATATTATTTCATTAAAATTTATAGGCATCGTTACGCACCCTAACAAAACTTCCCGGCTATGCAAAAAGCTCGAAGCAAATTTACTGTCGTTTCGCTAGATTGCTTTATAAAACGCGCGTGTTTGTTTTGTGTGCTTTTACCTGTAATGTAACATTCGCTAGAGTGCTCATTACAAGTGAATTCTCAAGTCTGTCACCACCTTAAAGCAGCCTTTAGACCTGGCTAAATGCAGTACACTTACTGGGGGCTGGGAGTTCAACCATCTCGCTCTTTAGAGTGTTAAGGCGCCGTAGGTTCAGCGAAGTTAAGCGAACAGAGTTTTTGAAACAATATAATGCGTCTGTTTATAATAATATGGTTTCAAAAAAATACGAATAGTAATCTTGAAACTTTTCTGCAGGGAAATCAGTGCTTCGAAACATGATTGAGCAAATTTCGCTCGATAGAAAAAAATCACGAACATGGTGGTGTAAAACACACAAAAATACACTTAAAATATTCGTAACAAATTATGCACAAAAGCTATAAATATTAAAAGTGCTTCTAAAAATCGGCAATATCATGTTTGAGGGAAATCAGTGTTTACATTTTTATCTATTTAAACAGCCAAAAAATGAAAATTAAAAAACATGATATCCGCGCTTCCGAGCACGTACTTCCATCTCGCTCACGCTTATGCTCAGTGAGAGGGAGAGAAGACCATGAACCTACGGCGCCTTAAGCGACAGCCAGCAAGTTTTACTAACCCTAAGGTGACAATGTTATTGCTTCCTCACTTGCATGTTTTTACAGAGTGTGTCTCATATCTTTAATTGATATTTTAGTTGCATAGCGCACTTATTCGAGCCTCAATTAAGAGGAAACACAAAGGCCGAGATAATTGAGAAATAGGTGTTTGTAAAATGTATTGCTATCGCGCAGTGCCTGATCAAGCGAGCGCGAGCGCGATAGAGACAACTGCAGCTTGGACCGAAAATACCTTTTAAAAGTAAATGAAATCAACGTTTCGTATTTCCCCTGATTTCTTCTCCAAAACTTGACCTATGTAACTATTTTTTTTATTAATAATGAAAGAAAGGCTTTGGCCGTGTTCCTATGATTTCCTTTTCTTTAATAATCTAGTCAAAATTGTTTTCTGGATGTTTAAACACAACGGAAAATCTGGCATTTTTTAGGTTTTTGAAGGTTAATATCTCTTTTAAGAATACATTTATGAAAAAAGGAAAACATAGAAACATGTCAATAGTAGCCCTAGATTTATGGAAAAAAAATTGCTCTACTGCCATTATCCAGGGAGACAACAGGGGACTACGTTTGTATGGAAAAACGGCCTTTGTGTTTCCTCTTAAGTTAATATTTTCTACAATCCCGTAAAATTTCAATATGTATCGCGCGCTCGCTCTGTAATGTTAGCTGAGCCGCGTTTTTTCTTGGTTCATTCCAACAATCCCGCAATCATCTTGGAATGACAATCTACGCACATAGCATAATAAAGGTACCGTAAATAAAACCGGTTGATAATGACAAACTAATAGCAGTACACGTTCACAAAGCTACCGTTTTCTGAAGCGGTGAGAAAATGGGTCACCACGTGTGTTCCACTTTAAAAAAACGGGGTACCTCCACTTCAGCATCTTAGGAGCGGTTATATGATTAGCAAATTTTGTGGGTGGCCTAATTTAAAGTAGGTAGACCTTTGATGAAAATTATCATCGCTCGCTTAGTGAATTAAAGTAAAAAGATACTGTCGCCCTAAGTTTTTAATTTGCCGTCAATAGAGGTACTGTTAATGAATTAAGATTTCTGACTTCAATGATGGAGTATAAAGTGGTTCAAAAATAATAAAATTAAAACTGTTATTTGCACACAATTTCTACTTTTCGCTGTTTCATTATTTGGGGGCGTTGTCCTTAAACCCTAACATTACTGATTGCGGTAGCCCAGTATCCAACCCTATGGCAGCCCCCGGAGTAGTTTATGATGATCCGAGGTCCCCAGCCCCAACGTAAGAAGACCGGGTGTACCTATTCATATTGTTGGCGACAAACGATTATTTTGACCTAAATTTAATCAAGCTTGATGGGGACGACCGCGGACATAACACGTACATGTTCATGATCACAAATCTCAAGATAGGCAGCAAAAAAAGATTTTAATTTTGGGAAAATAGAAGTGAATTTGTATTTTCTAAGGAAAACTTGTTACGAACTAATAATTCGGGAGTGCTTGGATCTTGATGTTGTGCAGGGACGCCTGGCCGGAAACAGGTGGGCAGTCGATCGCTCCTCGCGTTCATACAGCCCCAAGGTTTTTGGACCTAGTACCTACGAGCATACTTCAGGATTATATACTCCAAATATTTGTATGAACACGAAAAAAAAACAGTTTATTCATATAAAGCACACACTACAGAACAAAGTATAGTAACAGGAATTTACTATACTTTGAGAGAGAGATTGGTGGTGGTTAAACATGATTGGTGGATTTTGACACCTAAGACCTCTGGCCAGTGCTGCCACATAGTGAAAAAAAAAAAAAAAAAAACTCGCTGAAAAATCCCCATTGTAGGTTGTACTTATTTATTTATTTATTTATTTATTAGGTACACTTTACAGATATCATACATTATGAGATACAATGGTTCTTTATGAATAGCTTATAGACTAGCATGACATCCAAGGCAAGTGCACACAGCATGATCAGCAAGTTAGCGCGTATGCAAGCAACAGCGACGAATCTGCATTGAATATTAATATCATATGCAGTAAGTATAAATCACAAAAACAAGTCCAAAATGTTAAAAACGTCTGAAACGAACTTAAGCAAATCTAAAACAAAAGTTAGAGTAACAACTTAGTATTATTCAGGGTGAGTAGAGAAGAGGACGTCCGTTAAGGACTTTTTGAATTTAGTAATGCGTGGATCAAATATATCAATTAGGTCAGTATTATTATTAGCAGCCAAGTCGTTGTACTGACGACACATCCTTGTGACTGGATTATAGAAAGATGTGTTGTTTCTGTATACTCTGTTTCTGTACTACTTGCAACGCTATAGATTTTCTTTCACGAACTATAGATCCGAGTTTGTTCCAGCTGAATTCCGACGGGTACGGGTCGCACACATCGCCGGCGCGGGCACCGCTCGTCGTCGACGAGTGCGACGCGCCGGAAGAGACTGATGCGCTGTCTCCCACTGACGCCATCTTACGGTACCGCGCCTGCTGCCAGCCGGAGACCACGCCTAAAAATGCCAAGTGAGTTTTGCGAGTCATTTGTGTAATATAGGTGAAAGCTATTGCATTGGACGTAGAACCGATTGCCGTTTTGGCAAACCCTCCACGAGGTGGACTGACGACCTGGTAAAGGTAGGCCGAGGACAGCAGTGAACGTCTTTTGGCTAATGTGAAAGCAGCACTCCGTCAGGCAACCGACTGAAACTCCTGTAATACTGGCGTACGTTAGTAAATTTATGATCCTTTGAGGCAACCGATTGAAAATCCTGGAGAAGGAAGCTGGCTATGCTACGTTGGTAAAGCCATGATCCTCAGCTTTTTTATATACTTAAACAAAGTGTTGTAACCAGGCCACCTACAAATTGGTAGAACAGTATGCGTGTATAAATCTTGCATTTGTATCCAGTTGAATACTAGAACCTTGTTTGTCTGGGCAGGTCGGCTTTGTAGCAAAGTCCTCGCATGAATAAGGTATGACTCTTAACTTACAACATTGAATTATTTATGCCTCAGCCCGGTATAAATCCCGCATCGAAAACGCTAAGTAATAATAAATCTTTTGTGTAAACATTAATCCTCATCTAACTGAAATCTATCAAAACGGCCCTAGACCAAATCTCTTCACAATCGTTTGATTTATTCAACCTAAAAGAAAAAATGACATCATCGGACAAAAACCACGAACAATTTAAAAATAAATAAAGGGGAGGAAGCTTTAATCAAAGCACTTCCATGTCGCATGGATGGACAATCGATTAAATGGTTACGCATACAGACGTGACTAAATGGCCACGTGTGCTGGATACTGCATTGTAAACTGGATTCATTGGCTTTGTGATAAAGCTTAGAGTTAATTAGCAGCGTGGGAATCAGGTGACATATGGAGCGTGGTCAAAAGGCGTTCATCCGTTGTGGGATATGGACAGCGTTTTAATGAAGGAACACACACAATGTCAGCGAAGCTGTAAAGGAGACAGTTCATCCTTACAAGCTTACGTACACCGCTTACGTCTATTTATATCAAATCTGAAGGTAAAAAGGAATGACAGCTTTGTAAAACCAAATACTGTCAAATGGGATAACATAGGATACGCGTGTTAAGAATGAAGGAAGATAGTTTCAGGGGAAGTCTGACTGTTCGCTTTTGGTGCGTTTGAAGTGGAGACGGTATACCGAAATTGCTAGCTCGCTCGAAAGAAAGAAAGGAAGTAAATGGAGTAGATCTCACGGTTCTAAATACACTAAATTGCCATACGATAAATAAATAATGGAGTATCACCTTTTTATCAATGCCCGAGTACCCTACGAACGGGGAATTAGGTGGTGAAGATATTTAATATCATGCGAAACATAGCGAACTAGCAGTTTCGGCATTCTCAGCTCCCTTCGCATCGCACCGGCTCAAAAAAGCACACCAGAAGTCCTCTGTAATCTTTTCCCATCATTATCTTCAAATTCTTAAGAAACAGATTGTCATCAGGAACTAGTGTGTGCTATAGGTTTATCTCCAAGTCTAACCACAACACGCAAGCTAGAGATCGAAATTATGATTAAAACGCGTGTCTTATGTTCGCTTATTGTCAAATCGCCTTCAATATCGAGCTATACAGAGAATTAGGTTCTTGTCCTGCCTTTTGACATAGCCAAAGATAAGTTTTTGGACAGTTCTTCGACCCCTAATTTTTGATTGGACTCATAATCCTAACAATTACACGGTTCAACTCACGTATTCAATGTCACTACAACTACATGTCTCACGAAAGTTTAAATTGGACTCATCACCCTCATGAATGAACGCCATCGCCTCTTATAAACATCCGTGTGATTGATGAACTTAGTATATTAATGCAAAAATGCTGTTATCTATCGACGACAGCCAAAAACACTTTCATTCTTATTTCATTCTGAATGCCCCAGCGATGCGATTGCTAGCTTTCAATCAAAGAGTTCTGGCTGCATCGCCTATATTATGCAATCATTCTGAAACAAAACCATTAAAATAGAACGTCTCCAGACCCAAACCCACCATTTACAATAATTACGCATTGAGAATGCTATGCATTTTATGGAGCGCTCGGAGCCCTATTTGCCAGAGCACTCACCTCTATGGTTATGCTCCAGACATTTGCAATTATGCTCCATAAAATGAACCTAGAAAGCCTTGAGACTTTAAGTCCAATCATTAAGGTCTATTTTCGAGTGTAAACTTTGTTCAAGTTTAAAGATTGTTGCCAAACAAAGTCACGAATAAATCGACTTGGTGACAGACTAGATACGATTGCTATGTAACAACGCAATCTGCCTTAACTCACCACTGGCCCAGCATAAATTGACCCTCATCATCATCAACATATTTATGAGGTCTTGCTTGACTAATTTCCAACTTATTCTACAGTTGAGTATTTCACTTTATGGAAGTATTTTGTTGTGGTTTTACCTTTCCTTCTACACCGCCGTCTGCGAACCCACTTTGTCTTGTTCCGTAATACCTGAACAAGAGCACTACCATTACTATCTTCGTTTCTCTGTCAGTACCAACTAGAACCACTGCTGTTTGATACCTGAGGTTTGTTTATTTAATGACGGTGATTACTCGCAATGTCACAGAATCTTCACCGGATATGGCAGCTTTTTATATAAAAGCCCTTCCTACAAGACTCCCTATTAACCCTGATAATCCTGCCACTGTGTGCCCGCGCAGGGACTGATTATTCAATCTATTCACAGCTAACCATCATATCTGATCAATTACACTATTATGTAGTAGCCCAAAGATCCACCCTACCAGAAATGACCCTGAAATTCATCAAATCTATGACTAAGGACGTCAAACTTGTCTCCTAGTGAATCCCTGGATTTATATTGGTTAACCTGAGGCAAGCTGCCTGTTTTGAATGTCAGCCTAAGTCCATTTATGATCCCAGACGTCCATAATGCTATGTTAGTATGCATTGTGTGCACCAAGGCCAAACGTTATGTACTTATGTCACTGACTAGTTTAGCTCTTAATTGAAATTGATATCGCGTTATAATTTAATCAGAGTGTCGTAGCCACTATAAAATATAGTCAAGGAAACGGTGGGTGTACGTTAATATTTTCGTTAGAAAAAAAAATCTTTGAATATCAATATTATATAGATTAAAAACCTGCTTATACGGTTTGAAAGGATCGAGTAGAAACACGTTTGAAATGGAAAAGCTTATTAAACGGGAGAAATGTATGCGAAACCATTACTTACCGTTATAAAACGGCGACACAATATAAAATAATTCAAGCATTTTTCGTCCTACTTTCGATAAAATATCCCTGTTTCTTTGTATACAATACCAAATATGTAGGTACCAGTATGAATTTTGATGACAGGCACCGCCTGAGTTCTCTGTAGTACGCAGGAGACGGTACCGTGCAGCTCGTAAAATAAAGCTAGTAAAGTATGTGATTGTTTGGATGTTTTTACTCAATCGTCGATCAGAATTAATATAAAGGGTTAAAAGATAATTTATAACCTAGATTTAAAACACAGGACCCTTTGGAATCCCCGATTGGTGATGGAAGTTAATACGGTTTATAGTTCACGCGGACGAAGACGCGGGCAAAAGCTGTTGAGTAATAAATGATACATTGTAGTCAGTAGCTGTAACATTTAAGTCTGCAAGTTTCTGCATAATAATAGATACAAGAATGTTATCACGTCTTTCCAGTTCCCCTGATCAATATACTCATTGTGTGATAAAGATCGTTTTGTAAGGGTGCTCCTTTAAAACCCTACGTAATTAATGTAAAGCTCCCTTAAGAAGGACGTCCCGTCCAACAATGGAAACCCTTTATATTTTTACGGCTTTGTCACGCAATAGAATTTTGTTACGTTCAATTACAAGTTTGTTAAGAATACAAAAAACTAATTTAAGCAGTTAAAAAGAGCAGAGGACGTTAAGAAAACGTGTTGAAGTTGGAATCGGTTTCATATTTATTTATTCGATTTTAAAACTTCAAACATTACCAATACCGTTAATGAGCTGATATCAAAGACAGTGAAGTTACACATTTGGAACTTCCGTAAGTTTACCTCGCTTGCTACCATGCGTAGGTATAGCTTTAAATAATGATGATTAACGATGATATAACCTAGTCAAGGCCAGGCTGTCACATCAACAGGTCCCCCAGTACGTCTAGCACATCTTGCTGCTCAGTCGCTTCGCGCGCGACTGAGCGTCTCCTGTCTCACTTGCACCGTGCAAATTAGAAAGGGGAGGGTTGATCTTTCTCTACTCGCGTCGCGGCGCGGCGTCAGTTGTGCTAAGTCGAGACGACTAAATGTGACGTCACATTGGCTTGAAAGAATATCCCCTACTGTGTTTCATGATCTTTATAAAAGAGACTTGAATCAAACCTTTATCACAGGTTATCCCTCGTTAATAAGTCAGTCAACGTCTCTCGTCGAAAGAAAACATCGTCATGAAAAGTCACTGTTGAACAACGCAAATTCCAGCCCATCATAAGGCCACTTCTGTATTTGGCGGTGCGCAATCGGTACGGTATCAGTAAGCTGTCAGTGTAAACTGTCAGTCAAGTCAGTACAGCTTCTTTATTGTGCTTTTACATTTAAATGAGTGCTTCCTGATTGGCGCAGGATGCGCAAGTGAGGCGGTACAAACATACAAAAGCAGTACTGCATGCGTACCGCCTCGCTTTTGCACAATATATGTAACACCTACTACTGCTCAAATGCTGCGCATCATTAGGATCACGGTACAAAAATTGTGATGTAACATAGTCGTGAGATTCACATAAATTGTTAAAAATTGGTATATATTATATAAGTAAGTTGCTACGCCTTACCAAGGTCCTTGAGAATTATTATTATAAAATATCGCAACCCAATTCCACTCCGTGAAATGTGCAGGTAGCCTAAATTGGTTATTATAAGTAAAATTTGGTCAACAAAAGGAACAACCAAAAATAGTGATTTTTTTAGAATCAAGAAGGCAAAAAACACATTCACTGCCAGAAACCGACCTAGCGGGTGCCTACGCCGTAAGCGCTTTTCGCTTCTTAGAGCCTTATCACACTTGTGATTTCCAAGCGTATTTTGTATGAAGGCGATCACGCAGCGTGTTCGCCGCGACTGATAATTATATAGAAAACACGCTCGCAAATCGTAAGTGTGATAAGGCTCTTAACCAGCAGCGGGCAAACCACGGGATCGGCTACGAGCGTAGCGCGTAGCGATCCTTGGCAGTGAATGTGTAGTAAGGAATCTCATGCGTGTAGTTGTGGGCTGTTTTAATAGACAATTGTTTTGCTCGTGCTACTATTAATAAGTATATAATGTCTATTCGGCCATGTCAAAAGTACATACAAGTGGTTACTTAAGTTTTTTACCTACATGTTGTTCTGCTGTAATCCCTTGAAGCTAATGAGATGACGACATCGACGAAGCTGGATCTTACGTAATGGCCGTTTAGAATGCAAGTGACGATTCTAGCATGCATAGCTCGCGTCGCAGTACTAATTACTTGGCTGTTGTCTCCACTCGGAATTATAGGTGCTGGTGCGAAGTGGTCTAGTTGAATAAGCGTCAGAATTTGTTTAATAACAATAATAATAGTCGATAGTAGTTTCGGCGAACGGTTTAGTAGCGAAGATTCTCGACCAATACCTTAAGGGACCTGGAATCGCAATACGAATAACGCACGGTTTTCTAAATCTTAAATGAAATAAGGAAGTTCAGCGTATACCTAAATAATCTCATCTTATAGCAATGATTAAGGTCTTTGACTGAGAAAATTTCACTGTGTACTCGCCCACAATATTGCATTTCTCTCTGCGGTGCTTTTTAAATGAAGGATTTGGATGGGCATTTACGAGCTAATTATGTGTTCATTTGAAGGACAACCAAGCACCGCACGTAAACCTTGTCCCCTGGCACCGTAAGTACCAAGGCACGCAAGTACCAATATTCAGGTCTGGCTCTATAATTATAGTCTTCATTTGATGCTATAATTAGCCCTACAAGGACGGCATCTCAAATGAACTGAAAAGAGCTGGTGAAGAGATTCTGTAACTTGTTTTAAGCTCACCTCAACGCTCAGCCACAAATATATCTTGACACCGCGATGCGTAGTAACTAAGCGTAGGTAGAAGTCTACTTTCGTGACGGGCGACCGGCGGGGTGCGCCGTTTTAGCGCGTAGCGAATGACAGCTCTGAAGTCTGAACACTCAAGGACAGAGTACAAACATATTAATACAGTTCATGTTCCTGACCTATTCCGTTTTTCTTTTTCCGGACGGTAACGACGTTAAAATTACGGCCAATGTCGCCTTCTAGTTGTTAGAGGGTTATGATGAATAATTAACAGAATTTCACATATTAATTAATTTGGCAGTTTGTTAGTTAGTGTAGATATGAATAATGAAGTTAATTTGCCAAAATTATGTAACAAAGGTTGAATTTCGGCTCTTGCTTCATTCATTCATTCATTGTCTGCAGTATTAATTGACGAAATTAAAGCCTCTCCTAGACTCATGTTATACAAATCTCATCGATAAGCAATGTCTATTGTATACCGTTCTGTGGTGTACCTAAGTTACATAACATTCTCAAATATCTTTAACAAATTATTCTGACGCTTTTGATTATGGAGCGTTAACTTTCGCACAATCTTAAATCATCTTGTTTGTCTACATTACAGTTTTCGAATGTAATGATTTATTCCTCCTCTCAATCACAACCTGAGCACAGGCCTGTTCTATATTATGCCACTGTCCTCGGTCTTGTGCCAATGTCATCCACTGCTTAATCGCCGTCAGGCAGATATCGTCTGACCATCGAACTGATGGTCTATCGGCTGATCGTTTTAATGACCTTGGCCACCATTCAGTAGCCCGTAACGTCGACCTCCCATCATTCCTCCTCGCCAAGTGTTCAGCCCACCTCCACTTCAATTGTGTTCTTCGTTTTTTTTATTCTTGTAATACAATCATTGACCTTTATAATGACATGATTACGATATACAGACGGACGTGGCAAATCTATAAGGCTATTTATTTCTTATGTAACCACGGAACCTTAACAAGGACTATACAGCGTGGAAATCTAATACGAGCAAATCTTTAAATGGTGGTTAGTACAGGACGTAAGAAGTTTATTTAGATACCTTTTGTCTAAAATTACAACGAAAAAATTAACCATACAAAATAATTCAGCCCGCAATGTAACGCAAAATATTCAAGTTAAGGCTCGTTGACAGTTACTTGTCAAGTATTTGGACAGCTACGTTTGCGTTACATTGCTGCTCGGTAATTTTTGAAAAATTAATTACAGGCTTTCTATTAAGTGTATCTTAAAAAGTCCCAGTAATTAATGATTACGGTATTAAACCCTATGTCTGGTTTAATTCTTTGCTCGTATTAGATTTCCAGGCTGTATATTGTAAATATCGTAAAGAACACGTAATGCGATTAAATGATTGTGCACAATTACAAACTAGAAGACCATTATTATGTACATATTATGAAGACGATGACAGTGTAGAATAAGAATGTGATCTAAAGCTATGGGGCAGAATTCTGAATGTGCAGAATCACCTACAATAGGCAAAAACCCTATCTATGATCTTGTGTCCGAATCCGAATGTCTTACCTATCCAATCTGCACAAATACTCTTTGTTTCGAACTCGCTTAAGTTTCAATAAAAAAACCTTACGTCGTAAAAGGGTAGTAACGTAATAGTGACCTCGATTGCATTACATACACAAAAACAGCATTCTGGGATCTTTGACCCTCGCAGGTCGCTATTCAATCGGGACCGCGCATGCGTACCTATTCATCCTATTATAAGTCGGTACAGATTGGTACTTAACTTTACACAAGTCCAAACCCAGTGCATTTTTAGTGTTGGGTTCATTGCATTTGGTTCAGAGTGCATGCCTAGTGTTGATGGGGTATTTCACTGAATCATTTTTATATACAATTATATTAGTACTTTAACTTTACCTAAGACTTGTACCTAGTGCATTTTTAGGGTTGGCACAATAAGATTGCACGCGTAGCGTGGCGTTAATACCCCTATTAACACTTTGGCCGGTGCCCTCCCTTTTATGCCATCAGATTGCTACTTAACTTAACTTTACCTAAGACTACTCTACTAGGGTTGTCACATTGCATTTAAGAGTGCATGCGTAGCTTTTTGGTAGGGGTGTGTGGCCGGGGTCAGTGGGTCGCTCGCGCAGCCTCCCAGCGCTCCGGGACGCGTCCCTATCGACCGGTTTCCACTGGATTAGGGTTGTCGAGCGGAGAAATTTCGGGGATTAATACTCTTATAATTTTTGGTCTTTACGACTGACTAGAGACTGTTTGTATGTAGATCATTTGTTTGACTAGAACTTTTAAAGGTTTTAATCGATTAAGATGGGTGTGATACCATTAAGTATAGATTTTATGTAATTTTGTGTAACGTAGGTTATGTGTTGTCTCGATTTTATTCACGTCAATGTATTTTAGGACAGTGTTTATTTATGAAGTTAATACATGTTTTGAAAATAGTATAGTAAAAAGTTTTAATTAGGATATAATATAAAATATAGTTAACATTTAGATACTCTAAGGCAAAGTCTAAGTCAAGCGTGTTGCCCCCGTTAGTAATGAATTTAAAAACGGTCTTTTGGATCTGCTTAAAATATAAAATTTAGATTTTTTAAAGAACGCGCTGGCCCATCTATTTCGATATTTAAACCTATATAAGAGCTGCTGACTTCACCCGGCATAATAGAGATATAAAGATAACTCAAAGCAAGATATCAAAACCATTGCAAGCCGTATTAGCTGCATAAAACATGCATTTCTTCACCTCCCCTTCACAATCACTGAACGGAATTACGACCCTCTCGCCATTACGAGTGCAATAAGAGGGGTTCGACGGAGGGTCGACACCCCTGCTCACTCGCGCAGCATCCAGCACTGCGCAACTCGGCTCAGAATCCCGCCGCACCTTACTTCCGGAGCTTTGATAGCACAGTCCGCCCTGCCCTCGTATCCTTAACCCTGAGTCTTATGGTGGGTTGAGAGCTCGTGTCGTGATGGGGAAGGAGAAGCATCAGCCGATGGAAGCGGAGGTGAAAGTGGCGACGGTGGAGCTGGAGTCAGTGGACAACATGGCGACCCTGCCGGTGGGACAGCATCGGCAGCAGGGCAGCGACATCGCCATCGCCGAGAAGCACAACACCGCCAATAAGGAGATGGAGCTGAAGTGTGTGCAGCCGAAGCCATCCAAAAAGTATGTCGATCGATAGATGGTTTTAAGCAGGCTATGTACGCCATATAATTGATGTACTTATGTCTAAAGTGTTTATTGCAATGATAAAAAATATTGAATGAGCAACGGCGTAATTCATAATACATTTCATATTAAATGTGGAAATATTTTATGGTGGCATAGTAAAATGTCCGTTTGATGAGCAAATTGATATTAATAACTACAGTCAAGTGTATGAACACTCGTATCAAGAATCGATTTAAAATATTTATTAACTTATAGTTTTTACAGTACAGTTCAGTGTGCTGTAGGCAAATTCAGAGTCAGCGCTGCGCAAAATGGGATACAATAACTGACTTTTCTTTGTTACCTGCATGAGTAAACGCCTCATTAATTTCAATGTTAATTTATGTAAATCAGGCAATGAGTGCATACTTTCCTGAGGTTTCAGTTCGCAAGCTCTATTACGATTTATGCAGTTTTTGAAATGTGCTAGTTGTTTTGCCAAATTTTCCTAAGAGCAAATCTAAGAGTCAAGATCACATCAAACCTATTTTAAATACCAATAGTGCCATTTCAATTTACATTGTTAACTTTGTCGCACCACTAATAAGATCTCTTTGTGATCCTTTGCAAATGTTGCATAACACATACTCAGAAGATTAATTCGCCAACGCCAATTTCTGCGATCAGCAATGAAATCGGCTATTGTTAATCCCGTTTCCAGGAACACATGTATATAGGTACGCTCATTTCATAAGAGTTCTTTGTCTGTTACAGAACTTCACTGTTCATCATCTCGAGTTTCATCTACGCGAAGCTTCTGGTGGTCGTCTGCATCGCATACGTGATCAGCGACGTCATCACACACAACCTCCCCCTCTACTACTATGAAGGATTCTTCACCTACCTATATGGCATGAGCATACTGTTCTTGCTGTATGTGTTCTGCTTCTTACTCCAAGGTCAGTGCCTAGCCAGTCTGTGGTTATTATTAGTATGTGCAATGTGTTTCGACTTGTGCGGCTTTATTGTCTACGTGGTACTAGACCGACAAACGATACTGGGACGACTAATCTATTACGTAAACAGTAATTGAAGACCGAAACTTGTTATATCGACAGTGATAACATCGAAGTACAATATATCGAACGATCGGAATAACGAATGTTATTATATCGACATCTAATTGGTCTACAAATACAAATGCGGAACGATTAAAATATTTATCAACAATTTTGCAGGCTATATATTGAAATTTCGAATGACAATATATCGACCATTAAAATAACGACATCCAAATAATCCAAAAGTAAAACGTCGAACAATCAAAATAGCTAATATCATTATGTTCTACTTGTATACCACCGGTGAAATTATGAAAAAATATTTTGATTTTCGATATTTTGTAGGTACTTCGATGTTTTCACTGTCGATATTTCAAGTTTCGATCTTTAAATACGTACTCCTAATCTATACTATTATACTATGTTGTGAACTATACGTACATATCTATTTAAGTACATCTATATTATAAAGTAACTAGCTTCTGCCCGCGACTCCGTCCGCGTGGAACTCGTTTATATCGTAGCTCCATACAAACTTTCACCCCCCACTTCATCCCCTCGGGGGATGATTTCCGGGATAAAAACTATCCTATGTCCTTCCCCAGGACTCAAACTATCTTTATACCAAATTTCATCCAAATCGGTTCAGCGGTTTAAGCGTGAAGAGGTAACAGACAGACAGACAGACAGACAGACAGACACACTTTCGCATTTATAATATTAGTATGGATATAAAATATTTGAGATAAATTGACATGTAAAATATAATATTTTATCAAGAAATAAATGAATGAATGAATGAAAGAGGTTACAAAAGTTTGTTAGTTTCCAGCTTTGTGACTTTATTTATAGTTTTGTAAGTTTGTATGTAGTCTAGTTTTCCCTCTGGGTTGGAAGGTCAGTTGGCAATCGCTTTCGTAAAACTAGTGCCTATGTCAAATCATGTCAAAGCGGACCCTGGGCTCCTTTAGGGCACAGCCGGGAATAACGCTAGGAGCATGATGATTGATGATGTATGTAGCAAGTAATCTCCGGAATTAATCATCCAATTCTAATAATTCTTCCTTCCTTCCTTCTATCCTTCGGAACGAACATAGCCTACATTTTATCCCGCGGCTTTGCCTGGGTTCTCTGTAATAGTCCAGGCAATGAACTGACAACTTGTATGGAAAAAATATCCATTTTGGAAATAATTTATAATAGCTTATTTTTTATGTATAACGGATATATTATCAATTAAATAGTTACCCAGCGACAAAATCCGACAATCGAAAAAATGATAAGTTAACTGGCTTAAAAAGTCAGTAAAAATATTAATAAATGTTTTTGTCTTTATTTTGGTTCATTTACATTTGCTCTATAATATTCAAGATAAATCGTACAAAAAAAGATAAAGCATGCTTCATTTAAATCTACATAATTACTTCCGGGTGGAAAGTTTGTCTGATTCTTGACTAAATCATCTTAGAATAACATTTTCAAATGAAATCTACAAAAAAAACGCTATTATAAATTAATGTTTTTCAAAACCGTATTTTGCCTGGAGTATAATGCGCGGGCGCAGCCGCGCGGGCAGCTAACTAAATATGGATCGTAAATAAACTAGATGTTTTACTTTATTTTCCTGGGTCCCGATTTAAGGCCGGAAATAATAAGGGCTCCAACGTGCTACATCTTCGGAAACGGAGTACAAAAACAGTCACGGTGGCCAATATTATAGTTAAGAGCTTAAGGGTCCTTACGCCTAAAACGAGCGTATTTTGCAAAATGCTTGCTTTTCATTCAAGATTACGAAGTAACTATTAGTATTTAATCAAAAACTGATAACGTACTTAAATAATTATTTCTTAAACATGGTTCAAATTTTTATTTTCTGTTTTTAAACTTAAAATAAATGAGTTTTCTTGGGAGTCTTTTTCAAATTTTGCAGTGAGAAGTGTCGTTTCGGTTCTCAATTTTGCAGTAAACAAGAATCATTAGGTACATTAATGATTACAGTTCACATCACCAAATCTTTTACGAGGGGCTGACATGATTGAAAATCAAAGATTCATTTTAGAAAGTTGATAAAATACCTTCCGAGTTTTCATAATTTTTTTGGTGAAGACAGGATTACATTATATTTTTTTACCGCAAATTGTACTTTTATTTTGCCCTTAAAATAATATGATAGCAAATTATAACTTTATGTTAACCCATAAAAAAATAATCATAACTATAGGACCTATGATGCCGTAAATGTATATTTTTTTAAAAGACGTATAAATCACGCTGCACCGATGCCGCGCGCCGAAATTTATTTTTTAAAAATTATTAAGAGGTTGAGAATTGATTATTTAATTACGTTATCAGTTTTTGAATAAATAATAATAGTTACGTCGTAATCTTTAATGAAAAAGGAAGCATTTTGCATAATACGCTCCCGCTTCTGCTTTTGTGGGGGTACCTACCGGAATATAGAATTGTTTTATCGCATTAAATTACGCCTCACGCCATTTGTGCAGATTAAGTTTTATATCTCCACAGGAAGGACTTAAGCCATAATTTTATGACCCAAATATGACCTACGAGTAAAAGAGTTATTTTGTTCATTAGAAAGCGCCTGCTGTAGCGGCAGCCCCCCGAAACCGAAACCACCCCCGAAAGAGAAGAAACCCAAAAAGGAAAAGGAGAAGAAAACCAAAGATAAAGACGCGAAGGAAGGCAAAGACGGTAAAGACGGAAAAGATGGCAAGAAAGACGGCAAGAAGGACGGCAAGGGCAAAGACAAGGACAAGGACGCCGGAAAGGAGAAGCCCAGCAAAGAAGCCAAGAAGCAAAGTCAATTCCAGGTGAGTTCAAATCAAAAATCAAACAGCACATCCAATATTTTTTCAATTTCATCACACACTGTTCGCTTCGTTTGGTTAACCTTATAAATGTTCGTCTTTAATTATTTTTTGATCACCATTCGTTTGTTTAACACGCGTCACTGTGACCGCTTCAACAGGGACAGCCGCATGACCCCTTTTACGTTTACGTCGGCTACTTTTTTTTGTTTTTTCATATCATTTTGGGCAGGAGGTGTATCCCCGTAAGATGCGTGATAAAGTTCGTCAACAACAATTACAGATACAAATGGCGCTGTTTGCGTCCGAACAGGTGAGGATCATACGCATCCCGCTTGACACTTGTACCATACCTGCGGAGAGCTTTGGATGTGCTGTCGTAGTTGATTGGTTGGCAGTAGTGCTTATTGTGTTGTGTGTACGTATAATGGACTTATTGAGGACGTAAGGCACCGAACCATATGTCATGACATGATAGTGAACTTAAGGCAATGTTTAGCGGGGATCTTGGTGGCGAGAGACGCGAGGTGTCAGACGAGTATGATAACGCTCACGCCCGTACATAAACAGTTAAACAACTAGTTAAATTAAAGCAATGACGCGTACTTTCAACGTCCGAGTGGCATCCGGATGGCTCGCGGTATTTGATCTCCCGAAGCGTTGTGGAACCTCCCTATGCAACCCGAACTTAACATGAAAATAAGGAGGGTGAAAAAAAAATTTCGCCAGGTATTCGATTTAAAGCTGCATTTCATTATTTATATAACCAGCGTACACACTTTCAGGCAACAGCTGTTTCAATTGGCTGCCTCACGACAAAAAAATCTTTTTCATACTTTTTTTTCTATTTCCGCCCCGGTCCAAGTTGGCTCAGTTCGGGTTCCACAGGGCGGCTCCACACCACTTCGAGAGCTGAAATAGCGCAAGTCATCCGGTTGCCTCTTGGACGCTATAACTACGCGTCATTGCTCTGAATAAACGCCATAAATGTTTGTGTTCGCTCTTGTTCCGACTCGTGCACCGCACCGCTGCTCTTTCATAAGCAACGCGTTGGATTCTCCTCATATAAATTTCTGACGGTTAAAAGGATTGTACAAATACCTAGGCATGATTAAAATAATATAAACATGGAATTTTAATCCACCATAATTTCTGTGCCCGGAGGGTGTCATCATCATAAATTTAAGAGGCCCCTCTTGTCGGTGGAGTATTTTCCATTTCTCTCTACGGTAATTTCAGTACAGACAAATATTTTTGACAGTTTTCTCCGAAAGTGTTCAATAAGTCCATTATATGCTGTATGGTTTTGCTTTCTTGGACAACGCCTGGTAAGCCGACTGAGGAGCGCCTACTTCTGAACCCACAATGATAGTACTTATTACAAGTTTACGAATGTAAATGAAATTAACAGTAGGCACGAAATCGAGTAGTAATACTAATATATTGAAAATCACCATTGTACAGCGCCACTATTTCACCTAAATTGTTCTCCGTGAGGAGTGCGATTTCATTGGACAGAGGTAACTTTGAAGAAAGACTTTTAGAATAATTTTTCACACTTTTCTTTCTTTTTAAACAGCAACAAGACATTGTGGAGATGGAGGCTGGACCGGTGGCCAGACCTGCACGCAGGCGTAAGACTTCGCAAAATGAACATAGCCATGGTAGCTTCTTCCTACGGATTGGAGCTATTGGTAAGCACCTCGAAACTGTAACCAATAATTTCTGGTGCCCATTTAACGACGGTTGCAATTTACAAGTCTCAATTGGCAACACTAAATGGCCAATAACGACTGACCATTTGACCTGTGTTATCAATTTAAACTTGTAAAGTTCGCACCTTTTGTTTCGTGAAATGGGTCTCGTGATTTTCTTTGCTTTAAATTGTAAGTTCTGTCTAGTATGGCACGGTTGTACCCATTTTTTTTAGTATGTTAATGTTTCTTTTATTTTTGTAGCATTCGGCTTGGGTACCATGATATACAATGGCCTAGAGTTTGGAACATTCTTCGAACTGCCTATGGAGTCTCCTTGCTATCTGATCTTGAAGGGAGTTAACCCGGTACTCCAGATGGTTTTCACCTTCATGCAGATGTACTTTATCTTTATGAATTCTCGAGTAAGTATACCTTTAAGAAACATACTATTGCTTACTTTCAATTATACCCATAATATTTATTCAAATGTTTGTACTTCTTATTTAAAATCAGTTTATTCAGTCTTAAAAGCATTAAGATGATGATTATTAAAAATATTTATTTGTTTTTCAGTTGAACATTCACCGATTCAAAGTAATCGCCCGGTTTGGATTAATGCACGTCATAGCAACTAACATCTGTGTATGGATTAGAACATTGGTTTTGGAATCTCTAAAAGAAATCACAGATTACCACGTGAAGTATCCCTTGGGAGTGTCCGGTGAGACAGTACTTGGAAGTAAGATATTGTTGAAGAGAATACTTCCAAAGTAGTAAACCTAAAATGTATACCTATATGTATGATACCTATGAACGTTCATTTATATTATTTTTACTTTTCAGAGGTAATTCGGAAGCACACATTAAGACATTCTGGGAAGGTGTTTGGAGCTGCTAGCACCGCTGCTACAGCTCTTGCTTCAACAACTGTAAACACTGCCAGAATTGCAGGAGATGCTCTTGGTCTTACCTCGTCAACCTCTGCACCCACCTCAACGACGAGTAAGTTGTGTGTCACTCCACTCATAAATATTCACTAACACACTAATGTTGTACCCGTGAATCGTTGGCAATCATACTCAAATTTGCATGTTACATGTCAATAAAATGCGTTTTGAACTAATTTTCAGCGACCACTCCCTCATCGTTCTTGACTGGGTTCAATTTGGGTGGTATCCCTGGGAAATCGAAAATTATTGAAACCATTAAGACTACTTTAGGGTACGATAATGGGATGGGCTATGCTCGCGAACAAGACGCTTGGCCCAACGATAATCCATTTACTACGACTGCGCATGCGCCACTGATTGATGAGAAAGTGACTCCATCTCAGTCGGCCATGTTAGAAGTGTACCAAGGGTTTTACTCGTCGACCTTGAAACCGATTGTCAGCACTGTCGTGCAGACTTCGACCCCTGGCTCGTACTTTAACAGCAGGGACGAATGGGGTAACAATGTCGAAACGTACCGCGTTGACGAACCACCGCACTCGCCAGGTTTGTCGGAGTGTCGTTTGCAACTACACGTTTCCGTTCGTCGCCGATGCACTTTTTATTTGCTGTTGCCTGAAATATTTTTTTTATTTCCGATCCATTGTCTTAGGTTGTCTAGTCTACCCCTAGGAAGTCATCTTCGGCTCATTTTGTTTCCTTCATCGCCTTTCGTGCATGGTTGTTGTTGACTAAGTTACCGAAACTTGAGATTATAAAGGTTCATAAAATTAGGATTAAGTATGCATTCAGAGTATCTATTTGTTTTGGTAGTCCCGTTTAGATATATTTACCTACTTTATGTTTAGTTTGTAAAATTCCATCTTAGATCTGTTACTTTTGGTTAATTAGATAGTGTAAATATAATTCTTAAATTAATTACTATGCATTCGATCTTGTCACTCACTGTAATAAATCTGTTTTCAGCTAACAACGCTACGGAACTGTTCGAATCAATATACAACATGCAGCCTCAAGCGCTGATCGCCAATATTGATAATACGACTGTATGCGGCCGAATCCCAATTATGGGGACTATCGTCACAGACTCCGCCCCCTATCTCTACCCATTCATCATTGAGTACTCCTTGATCGGTGCCGCTGTCATCTACGTCATGTGGAAGCACATTGGCCGCTACCCTAGGTAACCTATTTCCCTATCCACTTTACAAGCATGTTGTAACCGAAACGCAACCTAAAGTTTTGATTGACTAACCTAACGTAATGACAAACACCTAGCACAACCACTTTTGTCATCGCAATAAAAGTAGCTTTCACAGTCCATTAGCTGCCGGTTTAACATTACCTTAGATGTTTGATTTACTAAAACCTGTACATTATAGTTACCTGAATACTTCCCACCTAAACGTATCATTGTCACCTGCTTGAGCAAATACACCCATTAATATCTTCATAGTCATATTAGATCCCACAAGAACACTAACGTAGATTGTTAACGTAAAACCGGCAGTTAGCGTCGAGATTACGTGACTGACGGGTACGCGTTTGGTTGCAGCGTGGCCAACGACGAAGATCTGGAAAGACGTCTGGAAGCTGTTCTCTCCCGCAGGGCGGCAGCACTGGCGGCAGCACAGCGTGGAAACCGCGTCGACTGCGCCGGAGCCTCCAAAGGACTCTTCTGTGGACTGCTGCTATTGGTTGCCTCGCTCATCTGCTTGATTCTCTTCTTCGTGCTCATTAGACACCAAGAGTTGAAGCGCATCTCGATCTATTTGGCCGATGTTTCCCATTGCGCTCTGATGGTTTTGTCTATATTGGCAATCTTGATTGGATTTATTCGGTAAGTTTCATGTTCAATGTTTCACTTTTGTTAAACAAATAATGTAATTATTAGTTAGTTGTCATATTGTTACAATTTTATTTAAATCCTATCCAGACGGAGCACTTACTTACATTTTCATTTATATTATGATTTTCACGTTTTGTTACTTAATTTAGTATTTTGTTTTTCATTCTCCTGCCCTTCCTTTTATGTCATCCACCCCATCTCCTTTACGCTCCAATATTGTCTTGATTGATTCCCAACTAATGTTCACCACATAACTGTGTTTTCTTTACCCCGTTATGTTACTTTTTACCATATTTGGTTGTCCTTTTATCGACCAGTGGTCGAGTAATGAGATGGAGCAATTCCCCGTCCTACAACGATCCTCTCCGCAGGGTGCAATCGCTGAAGTTCCGTTCGGAGGAACAGTCGGACCTGAACGATATACTGCTGCGTGTGTCTGCCTTTGGACTCTTCGTGTATGCCGTGTTCAGCGTCATTGCTGGTGGGATGGGAGCCTTCACCCATGAGCCGAACTTGCTCGTCATGATTACCGGATGCCTGAGCGTTTTCCAGGTAGGTTTTCAAGTTACTGTAATTTCTGTACAATGTCAGTTCATATGTGTGAAATTAAAGAATTTGCATTATAAGCTTAATGGCAGGGCATCTCGACTAGAGAATCCCTCCCTCCTCTACTATGGCAACAGCGGTTTATGCCAACATACTTCTGAATTATAAATTACAAGGCTCTTGTGTGCTCAACTTTCAGAAGCACTTCTAGACTCGAGTTTTCCTTGCCTGCATGACTTTTTTTTACGAATGCTAAAAGCCCGTAGGTTTAGGGTTAAGCCTTTATCAAGACGTATTTTGATGAAGGCAAGTCCACCTAGCATTTTCCCGCTTGTTAAAGGAGCCCAGGGTCTGTTTGGCACCCAATCCTAAGATAAAGGCAAGAACTGACACAATATCAACACATTAATTCCAGGTGGTCCTCCAACTGCTGTTCATCGCCGACGTGTCTCGCCGCCGTGTGCATCTCCCAGAACAAGAGCGCAGCAAGCCTGCGCGCCAGGCCGTCACCTTCCTCCTCATCTGCAACGTTACCATGTGGCTCATCTACACCTTCGAGGCCCAGAAAGTGCTAGCTAACCCCGTAAGTATTTAGATCTTCATTATCCATCATCCTCTTAGCGGCTGAGCCCTAGAGGAAGCCGTAGTTCTTCATTCTTATTTGATGATTGATGAAATTTGAGATTTTTTGAACTCTTCAGTCTTTGACCACGAAACCTACATTTTATAGATACGTCTAAATAAAATCTGGCAACATGCAAAATCCAAACCCTGGAGGAATAAGTTTAAATAAAAATAAAACCAAATTGAGAACCTCCTCCTTTTTTTTGAAGTCGGTTAAAAATAGGCATGCGCTTTTTTCGTAGATATGATATTATTGATATTACGACGGTAATCTTAAGAAAATATATGTTTAACAAAAGTGATTAACTTCAGTAAGGTTATGTCTCATTTATTTTAGTTTCGAAAACCGTGCCGGTCTCCAATAAAGTTTGCGTTTTCCACACGGCATCACACATCATTTTCTCGATTTCAGGTTCAACTTGACTTCTACGGCTACGTGGCCTGGTCCCTGGTTCAACGCTTCACCCTGCCGCTTTGCATCTTCCACCGCTTCCACTCAGCTGTGACCCTGGCCGAGATCTGGAAGACCAGCTACAAAGCCCGCCTGGAGTGAGTGCCAGATTCAAACACCTCAGAGCGAATGGGTCTCGCGATGTGAGGGTTCTTTACACTACCTAACACAACTCAAAATCAGATGATACGAACACATGAGTAAGCTCCAGATTTCTCTAGGTGCTGAACCCTCAATACAGCATAAGGAATGTACAAGTGAGAATCCAATCGTCGACAATGTCCTGGACTATACTGGGAAAGCTACTGATTTCGTCCTTATCCGGGACAGCAATTTTGTAGTTAGTTTGGAATAAATTGTTATCATCATCGCTGATTAACGTATTAATTGTAGAATCGTGTGACGAATTTTGCGAGCTGTGAAATTCTGTGTTACTGTAGAATTAACTGATTGCTATCCCGGAGTGAATAGGCAGCTGCTAAAACTAGAAATGGATTTATTTAATCATTAATTTCTTGCTTTAGCTTTTTTCGGTTTTGTCACATTCCATAATATACGTTACAGATCATAATAAAATTAGGTTTCTTCGAAGACTGACTGTGGAGACTAACGCGACCAAACATTTTTTACAATTTTCATTGCCTACAATGATTTTCTTCGGTAGGTATGTACGTAAATACAAATTGCTCATATTTCGGATTCATATCTTGCGGTTTTTAAATATTTGGCAAGACAACATTTTACTTACAATAAGTAAAATTGATTGATCGAAACAAGATATTTAATACGCATAATCCCAGTTGTGAAGAGTTCCCTCCTTTGTTAGAATAATTTATGTGCCATGATTTTAGGGTTAAGGCTCAATTAAAATTTGACAATATTTTTACATTTCCCTTCGTTTATCATTTTGAGAGGGCTACCTAAGTCAGCAAAGATTTCTGAGGACCGTTTCGTTCAAGATATATTCCTTCAATCACTAACCGCGTTTTGAAAGTCGTAAAAATTTAGAGATTAAAAATAATATTAATTGCTATATTAAAGTTTCAGAAGATTTATTAGCCAACATAGATTACCTTGATCAGATTATTTGACGTAAGCAAGTAGAAGTATAATGGAAGTTTAATATAAAAATTTCGGAATATTTATAATCGTAAGCCGGTAGTTGAATAGGAAGTATCTAATTATGTACTTAATTTAAGGAGTACATACTGATAGTATTGTACTTTTTCAGCTGCAGTAAACTGCTTGATATGGATCATTTGGGTAGCGTCCTAGGATTCAAAGATACATTTTTATTGCAAGGGGTCATACAAAAGAAATACTTGTGCATTCAAATTAAACAAGGCCAAAAGTTTAGCTCGCCATAAAGAAAAAACTGCATTCGATCACTGTCGATGCAAGGAGTTAGCTTCCAAATTGAAAATTCTCGGATAAGTACTTGGATCCTGAAAAGAGTAAACTATACAGTACGTGACGTAAGGAGGAAATCCAAATATGGTGGTGTTCTGTACAGATCGTACAAGTAATTACATCATAACTCCACAAACCTTTTGTACATTTATACCGGCTTTTGCTATCTTTTTAAACATCTCAGGGTGCAAGCGTATCTGGATTTTGACGGGTGGTCACCACCACTCGTTGCTATTACACTTGACTGTTATGAGGAGACAAATGCGATCTTTCTATGGCAACATGACTATGCTACCGCCTCGGAGCACCTGTTTAAGTTGCATCAAAAGTGGTCACTGCAAATATTTTCGTAACGATCTTTGTGTGCAATCTATTTTTATAGGCTTACTTATTTTACAAACGATACTAGATGGTGTTGAATACGAACGCGTTGTTTATACGTGATATCATTTCGATGTTATGGATTTTGTATAAAATAGTTAATAATTTATTTATTTATAACACATTTATTAACTTTGTAAATTAACTTAAGGTAAAAATAAACCTAATCGCTGTAAGATCTGGGAGTGTGTGTGCGAAGCGGTGTGGTGTGTATCTAGTTAGTTTTTGAATGGTTTTTATTATATTTTAATGTTAAAGTAAACTTCGTAATTTATTACTAATGCTAAGTAAGTTGAACTGTGAGCCCCTCAGATAATTTCCTGGAAGCTTTGGCCTCTGTAATAGTTCGAGGCCGAATACATGAGAGCTAGGCTTGCCTCATCACTGCCGGTATTTTAATAAGACCTTTGATAAATCTATACTATGTATATCTTACTTATCAACTCGTTCAATTTTGTAGGTGATATTTACTGTGTACCTAAATGTTTGGAACAGAACGTACCAACGTTTAAGCATTAGGTTAGGATTAACATTGTAATCGAACCTACCTATGTGGATACTCAATCAGTGTTACAATACCTAGATACCAAAAATTAAAATTTGGAAGTTCTACTTTATAGTATATGATTAAAAATAAATGTCTATTGAATAAAATAAAATAATATATGTGATCGTAAGTTTTATTTCCCGTCTATTGCCCTACATCATTCCAAATAGAGAATCCAAGAGGGCCGTGCGAAGTAGCGGAGCTGGTTGCGAGAAAAAATCCACCGATTAATACAGTGAAATGACCTATTTCACTGTATTAATCGCTGGATTTTTTAACTTTGACAAAATTAAAGGAGAACTTTTACCTATCAGGATATGCAGGTTATAGAGCTAAGTTTAATTTTATCTACTCTCCCCTCCTCCTTATATTTCGCTGAATGGACGAATTATTTAAATAAAAAAAAAGAGAGAATACGTAGTTGCATTATGGACTACCAAGGTAGTTACTATTACTACTGACCAGAGCGTACCGGCGGCAAGTGCAACAAATTATTCTTGACGAGAATAGGGAAGATGCAATATATTCACTTTTACTATCATTTGAAAGAATTTACATGTACATGTAATAATGTTTAATGTACATTAAACTACGAACGTATTAAAAATTTTAAGCACTATTATTAAAGGTGAAAATTGTCAATTAAAACTTTCGCGCCTAAACGTGTGCGCCTAAACTTTCGCGCCTGTGACGTCAGTCATGTGTGTCCCTCGCCATATTTGTTTGTCCGTGGTTCGTCCCTAGATGTCATAGAGTTGCTAAGTTTTGACTTTTGACATATTTTTTTGAAAAACAAATCAATGCTGTATGACTGAATAAAATACAAAGTATTACTGTGATTTGTACAACATACCACCGTTTTGACGACCGGTTAGCCTAGTGGGTAGTAACGCTGCCTACGAAGCTGAAGGTCCTGGGTTCGAATCCCGGTAAGGGCAAATATTTGTGTGATGAGCATGAATATTTGTTTCTGAGTCATGGAAGTTTTCTATGTATTTAAGTATTTATATCTATTATATATATCGTCGTCTAGTACCCATAACACAAGCCTTACTGAGCTTACTATGGGACTAGGTCGATTTGTGTAAGATTGTCCCCTAATATTTATTTATTTTATTTGTACCGTCGTAGTAGTTCAAAAGTTCCTCCCATTTCTTCAACAAAATAATTTACGACCATGTCAACACTAACTTTTGGAAGGATTCTGGAGTCTGCTTTAGTCAAGCCTACTTCCATTATTATTCGAAAATTGATTTTTTTTTAATGAAACAAAGTTAGCGTTTACAATTATAACCTTTAATTAGCTGTCATAACAGGATTGACGTCACCAGACGCCGATTGGTGGATTTATACACGTTCCGTTTTACATTAAGTACTTCAAATTGCAATTATTGTTTAAAATTAGTAAGTAGGTATAAACTAAAGCAAAAACGTTTCAGCGGCCCTAGCACACTAGCAAAATGACAACTTTTATGCACATGTTTTATGTCCACAACCGACGTATAAAATTTTACCGTCATGAGCTAACATGGTATACCGTCAGCTACGTAAAATGGGACCATTTATATGTCTAAAACGATTTTTTTTACGTCAAATGCTAACATGCACTTGATTTTGGCACATAAAACGTGACGATATGAACCGTTGACGGACGAAATTTTATTTAGGTCACTCGAGACCCCAGTTAAATTTTAACACTGAAAACGATACAACTTGCCGCAGGATATTTGCCAAATTTCTGTCACAACACAGTTTCAAAACTTAAAACTTATTATTATTCGTTTGCTGTTTGGATTGATTACGTTTCTACGACTTTTCGCTTAACCATTGGATTTATTTATTTATTTATATAAGTAGTGTACTACATCTAACATCACATGTATTACATCATTGACTTAAATTAATCTTAAAAGGTATTTACTACTGATATATGCGCCAATTACGGAGTACATAGCATTGGCTAATTAGGGAGTAGGTACATAGCGGTAGCAGAGACTTAATTATAAATGATTATTAATAACGATTCTACTTTGTAAAACTATTAAATTTTTGTTTATTATTATTATTTTTACATTAATATTAGTAATAACAACATTAAAAAGCTAATGATCAATTATTTACTTTTTTTACTTTGCCTAACGTAACAAAGTTCACAAAATTATTGTAATAAAACTAGTGAAATCATCAACTAAGTCAATAAAATAATAATGAATACATTAATGCAATAAAATAAAACAAAATAACTTAAAATAAAATAAAATAACACACACAGACATTACAAACCAGGTGAAATACAAGAATTATTTAGGGTACGGCAACACCTTGGATTTAAATTTAGGCCGATTGTCATGGAAAATGTCGAGGCAATGCGTTTTGCTCATGACGGCGTTATAGCTAGCATATACGCAACAAGGGCGACTGCAAACCAAGGTTCGTTCTTGTTACCGGAACTGAAAAGGGTTTTGCTATAGGTCGCCGAGGGTAATTGTTTGGCACGGATAATGAAACTCGTTCGACCAAGTTGCTGCATTTCACCTGCCTATTCAACACCTTGTGCAGGAAGCAGAGGTCCAACAACTGGCGACGATCACGAAGACTGTGCATTTTAAATTTGGCAAGCCGAGTGTTGTATGGGTTTCTGTGGGAGAAACCGGGGGTACCAAACACAAGGCTTCTTGTAAACGCCCTTTGTATACTTTCAATACGTTGCGACTGTATATGATAAAAAGGATTCCAAACGACTGAGGCTGATTCGAGATGGCTACGTACTAATGTGTTGTATAGGATAATTTTAGTTTGCTGATGTTTGAAACCAGTGGAATTTCTTTTAATAAAACCAAGCATCTGGGCAGCTTTTTGATTAGCTCTTGGATTTCGATATCGCATATTAACACGACCCGTGTTTACGTATTTTGGACCTGACTGTTTCGCACCGGAACTTAAAAGATAATTTACTTTTATTTAAAAGGCCTAAGAATACAATTCAAGAAACCTGACCAACTCCTACATTGATTTCAGGATGGCATCACCTTACATCAGTTACCTAATATCTTGGCAGGCCGACAAACAGGCAAGGACGTCAAGCGTCAAATACGCGATGCCTCCAACCCTTTCGAGTGGCCGGAGCCGGAATTTCGACACATACGATTATAACAGAACTTAATACAAGAGTACAACTATTAAGTAGCAGTGCAGTGCTTATCATTACTCTTTAATTAAGTAGTATTATATTGGGTCTCTAACCATAGACTACGATTGAACGAATGAAATGAATGTAATAATTGGTAGAAATTCGGTTGTACATAATTATTGGCAACACTATAGTACACTAAACTAAACTCCTTTTTGCTACATATATTTTACGCTATGGCATAAATATATGTTGCGAGATTATCATGTTAGCTAAATAACGTAAAAATGGGCACAATCGTAAAGTTATACGTCCGAACATAAATATATGGCCGATCAGTGTGCTAGCCCGGCAGTAGCTATTATTTTATGTTTTTTCAACATTTTAATCGCAAAATAACATTGAGAGAAGACCTAGCATAAGTTTGCGCATGTCAACATACTCTCATGATATTGGTGCGTTCACATGCACGGCGTGCAGCCTGGCAAGCTGCTTGGCATGCTGATCGGCAAGCAGCCCGTGCACTTCTGCGGACCAAGCAAGCTGTTCACACGCTCGCGGGCAACCGGGCGTGCTTGTCAAGTGCTTGCCAGTGTCACTGTCAGTGCAACTGCAAAAATGGGAAATTTCGCAGATATAGATCTCGTGGGGGCTATATACTGCTTTGGGTTTGATCTATTTTCATTGGAAAAGAAAACAAAATGATCGACGATGTTGTTAACAGTCTGATGTAGCTAACTGTCAATTTCGCACGCGAGCGAGTGAACAGCTACACAAGCACATTCACCCTTTGATCTTTGTCCAAAAACCGACAGTCGTCCCGATCGGCGACATTCACGGGCGCGGGCACGGGCGCGTGCACATTCAGGCTGCCCGCGCCCGTGCCCGCCCGTGCCCGTGCCCGCCCGCGCCCGTGCCCGCCCGCGCCCGTGCCCGCCCGCGCTCGTGCCCGCCCGCGCCCGTGAATGTCGCTTTGAATGCGAGCATGAGAACGCGGCATAAGAGTATCTTGGTTTAGTCTGGTGGCGGCAGTGATTGCAGTCATTTCGAGAGTAATTTGATGGGGTATACAGATTATGTGATTTTAGCCCAATTTGTCAGTACAACATGTCGAAGTCATAATTGGGTGTAGCGTACAGCGTAAAAAGTCATTTTGTGTCTAAGTCGAAGTTCGTAATACATGCATCCCTGTCACTCGAGTAAGGAAGTGCGATAGAGATGGAAATACCCGAACTTCGACTTTCGAAGAGCACTTAGGTGCTAGAGGGCGCTACCGTAATAATTGCACCCGGGCGCGACATGGGCTAGAGACGCCTCTCTTCTTGTTGCCCTCACTCGAACTGTTCTTGCTGTGCTGTGCTCGTCTGAATTGCTATGGTTTTAACGCGTATTTAATCTGTTTTTATTTAACATTAATCACATAATATCATGATTGTTTGCGGCACTTAATGTGTTTAATCGTGATTTAGTTGGTTGACATTAGGTAAGTATTAGTGACACGTTGTCTATTATTTTAATGAACTTGCGCAATTAATGAGTTTGGACGTATTATAAGTTAATTATGCAATAAAGAAGCACAGAACATCGGTGATTTTAGATTGTCACGCATGTTCGCTCGCTCGGGCACTAAATCTGATAATTCGCGGCCACTTATCTGTGTTCGCGGCGCACGCCTAGAGATGGGTAGTGGGTAAAAACCCATGGGTAAATACCGGGTATTTACCCGGTATTTACCCAATCTACCCGTATTTACCCGTTTCTTCCCAAAAAGGTGGGTATACTCTTTCGATGCGTATTTTTTGCAAAATATTATAATAAAAATCTTTTAAAGTTATATAGGAATGTATAAAAGTTGTCCTCATTGAAATTATGCATGTTGTTAATAAAATAAATAAAAAATAAAATAAAATGTTTCTATTTACATGCATCCGAGCTCAGAAAGAAGTGTATCAATTACTAAGTGAGTTTTAAATAACTTTGGGATGGAAAAATAAAAGTTGTAGGTAAGTATACTCGTATTATATAATTTTTTGTACCGCCAATCCAAATAAAATTCAATATCGTGAGCTTTTACCACAAACAAAAGAAAACAAAATCCATAGTTAAATCACGGGTCAAATATCCACACGTGGCACTTAACGCACAACAGCCGTCTCAACCAGGCAACCGATAAACATTTATTGAGTGAAAGATTCGCGCGTCGCAGGTAGCACGATCGCGACGTCGCTACCTGTTAGGGACTTCACTAATGTAAAACACAAATTGATCAATATTATGATAAACTAAGTGCCACCATGTGAATTTAACTCAAATATTTTATTTATTTGCTTTCTGTAAAACGAAGAATCCTATAGTCTGGCAAAAAAGTCTAGAAAATAATAGGGGCGCCACTATCGCTAATATGGCAACACGAATGAGATTTTGATACTTCACTGTTTACTAGGACATTTATTTTTATTTGGATCCTAATTTAGAAGAATTACAATCAAATACATATTGGTATAGACATACAAAACTCACAAACAAATGTTTAAGTGGACAGAATTCTAGTCATTTTCATTCAAGTTTTGTTTACCAATTTTATTAAATAGTAGAATATCCACTTTCTTACTTCTCCAAATATTCTACTTTGTAACAATTACACTTAATAAAAACTCATCAAATTTATTGCAAGTACCAAGCTTGTTTTATGTAAACATAACCTCTAAAACTTATTATGTTAACAAGATGAAAATTATCAATTCACTGTAATTGTAGCGTAAGGAATAAATAATATAATCATTCATAATATAACACTTATAAGTAGTCTACAATAAATAAAACCCTGTAATTTCAGCAGTTCTTCTACAAACATTGTCAAATCCCAACAAATGATTCTGAGTTAATATTGCGCATGATGTCGCTTGTAAACATAATAAGTTACTTTCCGAGCGGAACTGCGTATTGTCTTGCTCATTGTTTGGAATTTTTGTTCCATTTCAATGCTAATAAATCCGCGAAATTTAATAATACAGGAAAATAACAACACAGATTACAACACGTCTACTAGCATAAGAGCATAAAACAAGTTTAACGAAGTTACCAGGGTCGAAAAAAATTGTTCGGTTTATAGACTTTTTTGCCAAGCTGCACGCGTTTACTCAAAATCACATAGTATGTGCCTAGTTTAGTAATTATGGTCATCTAACTTATCCACAATAATTATTAATTAGACTTTACAAACTACAAAAAATCCTGTTTTAGAGCTTTCTTTAAAAAATTCTTGTACAATAAGTAGATGGCAACACTAGTTCAATATTATTCTTATTATATTTTGTTTAGGCTTATAGTTACTATTCTAGTAGTGGCTGGACCTTTAACTTTATCTAATTTCGGAAAAAAATACATGTGGTATTTTGGATAATAAAAAAATGTATTCTCATAAACTATGCATCATAATGGATGTTTCATAATGACAAAAGTTGTTCAAAAGGCTTAGAACACTTCATTAAAAAAAACTCAGGCCTAAAATGTCACTTTTTGTAAAAACCCAGTCGAAATAGTCTATACCCACCAATTTGGGTAGATACGGGTATTTACCGGGTGCATTGGGGTAGGGGTGGGTAAATACCGGGTAAATACCCGGTATTTACCCACCCCTACCCATATATCTCTACGCACGCCCTATTTTATAACGCTACCGAACACATTTAATTTTATTTTAAAACTGGCTACACTGAGGTTTATTGACCAATGACGAGTGGCTTTGCCTAGTGTTGCCGGTTTTTACTCATAATCATAATAAGGTAACTGTCTTGTAGTTTGAAAAATTTAAATCTGTGACACTAAAATAAGGGCGTATTTTGAAATTTGGCGCCTCGGGCCAGTAAGTTTAGCCGCCCCAGAGGTCAACGAGTCGCGCCAAGATCAAAGAAAATACAATCGGCCAGGGCGGCTGCCGCCCCTGGCGGATTGGTGCCCCGGACCATGGCCCCGTTGGCCCTTGGGCAAATACGCCCCTTAAAAATCACAATATCACGTAAAATTTAAAGTACACTAAGGTCCTTCTTCGATTCACATTATCCACATAAACACTCAGAGACGGCGCACAGAGATAATGACGAGATCAAAAGAACGTGAACGCTGAACGCATTCATTACGAGACGGCATTGATTGGACCTTAGAATAGGTTCATGGATTGGACCTTGCAACTGCGGTTGGCGCATGCAGGCCTTTAAATAGCGCTATTTTCGTATAGCGCTATCATTTATAACGTTATTATTCCTAAAACCGCTATACTCGAAACCGATATTTGACGCGTTGTATAGCGATATCCATTATAACGTTATAAATCTAAACCATTAAGATAAAACCGATACTTTTTTAACCGATATAATAATGTAATAACGTTATAGGCTTCCCCTTTCTCGCATTCAGTATAGCCTACTCGTGCAATGTAAGCGATGTGATTACGTAACGTAGGTTGTTTGTTAGAGTGCACGACGTCATAGTAAAATAGAGAATTTTTCGATTTGCTCGGCTTGTCGGCGCAGGTTGTAGCCTGATACGAATATCCTGACTAATAATTTTCAAATCAGATTGTCTTTAGCTACTCTGTGCCTCATTAATCGGAAATGCATCATCCCATAAAAAACATGCCATGTAAAAAAGAGGTCAAGTCTCGAAACTCTTCCACCGTAAAAAGTTGTGAGATATTTCGTAGAGCCAAGTCTCAGGCATTCTTTTATCTTTATTTGCTTGCTAAATAAAATTTTGTGACTTGGCAATCACACAATACTACATAGCTTTAGGTATGCAGAAATCCATTAATGCAGGAAAGTTGTGTGATTGCCAAATTACATAATTTTATTTAGCAAGCAAATAAAGATTTAAGAATGCCTAAGACTTGGCTCTACGAAATATCTCACAACTTTTTACGGTGGAAGAGTTTCGAGACTTGGCCTCTTTTTTACATGGAATGTTTTTGCTTGTTAAATAAAATTCTGCAACGTGGCAATCACACAACTTAACTGTATTTATAGATTTTTGCATACTTACCTAAAATTATGTAGTATTGTGTGATTGCCAAGTCATAAAATTTTATTTAGCAATAAATAAATAAATATTAAGGGACAATCTTACACAAATCGACCTAGTCCCATAGTAAGCTCAGTAAGGCTTGTGTTATGGGTACTAGACGACGATATATATAATAGATATAAATGCTTAAATACATAGAAAACTACCATGACAAAGAAACAAATATTCATGCTCATCACACAAATATTTGCCCTTACCGGGATTCGAACCCAGGACCTTCAGCTTCGTAGGCAGCGTCACTACCCACTAGGCTAACCGGTCGTCAAGCAAGCAAATAAAGATTAATAAGAAACCTGAAACTTGGCTCTACGAAATATCTCACAACTTTTTACGGTGGAAGAGTTTCGAGACTTGGCCTCTTTTTTACATGGAGTGTTTTTTATGGAATCTCACTTCTTTTTGAAGGTTTATGTGTTATCCATACATACAAAATATGCAGGCCCATTCTTGCTTTTGAATTTTCCCATTCACTGCAAATGTAACTTTGTAATCCTATATATTTGTGTAGGATTACAAAGTAATGTATACAGTTGGTGTATCTAGAAAACTGGGTTGAAATAGCAATTTTTTATAGTTTTCCCTTTATGTGGCCATTAAACCCTAACTCTGTACCAAATTTCAGCTCTCTGAGTTTATGGGAAGTACTAGTTCTATTTTGATGATCATGAGTGAGTGTCATAAATGCGAAACTTTGCTTTCGCTTAACTTCGGAACTAAATGACCTACAGACTTGAAATTTTGGTTTTTAAGTATGTGATTATAGCTTACTGAATGACGAAAATTTCTGCATTCTGGTCTTATCCAGAGGTTCTCAAATAGGGGCCTGAAATTGTGGCGAAATGGTTCCAGTAAAGGATGGTACGGCAGTGTTTGCTTCGCGCTCGACTTGGCGGGGGCACTGCCGTGCCCCCAGATATTAATGGCATTGTTATAACATGGTAAATTATTAATAATTTAAATGCCTGCATCAAATGTTTCTGCTTAGCCCGTTGGTTGACTGGTAGAGAATGCCTTATGGCATTAAGTCCACCATATATACTTTTTTTTGTATTGTGGCACAAAGTTTAAATAAATTAAACCGGTCTCATGGCACCAGCACGCACATTACGGATGGATGGTCAGCTAAGATGCTTAAAATGAGGTGGAGAGAATGAGAAATTTGATTAAATATATATGTAAAAGAAGACTTCCTGACTAATTCATCAACGCACAGCCGAAACTACTGGGACTAAAAAGAAGGGACAAGATGGAATTTTTGGAAATTTGAAAGTTTGTATGAGGGAAACTTTTTTTTTAACTAGAGACTTGAAACTTTGTAGGAAGATTACTTATTAAGATGCATAAAAAGTTCTTGCAGCGTTTTAGAAAATTCCACTCATAAGGGGGTTATTATGAGTGGAATTTTCTAAGTAGGGGACAGGGGTGCAATGTTTGTATGGGGGAAACATTATTTTTTGAACTAGAGACTTGAAACTTTGTAGAAAGATTACTTATTAGAATAGAAAAAAGTACTTTCTGTGTTTTAGAAAATTTCATCCCTAAGGCGGTTAAATAGAGGTGCAAAGTTTGTATGGAGGGAACTTTATTTTTTGAGCTAGAAACTTCAAACTTTGTGGAAAGATTACTAAATACAATACAAAAAAGGACTGTCAGCGTTTTAGAAAATTCCACCCCTAAGGGGGTTAAATAGGGGTGAAAGGTTTGTATGAGAAACACTTTTTTTGAGCTTGAGATTTGAAACGTTGTAGAAAGATTACTTATTAGAATAGAAAAACAGTTAGTACTTTTAACGTGTTAGAAAATTCCATCCCTAAGGGGGTTAAAAAGGTACTTATGCAAGATTAGGATGAGAAACATTTTTTTTTAGCTAGAGATGGGCAACTTTGTGGTACGATTACTTATTAGAAAAAAAAAATCCTTTCATCGTCTTGGAAAAATACCGCCCCTAAGGGGGTTAAAAGTGTTAAAACGGTATTCAAGGTTTATATGGAGAGCAAGAAAATATAGTAAGATATTTCTAATGTCAGTCTTAGTCTGTATGTTAAAAGACAACAAAACTGATTACAGAGTTGTTTTTAATTCGTCCCCTATAGGCGTTAATGGGGCTTCCAAGTTTATATGGAGGGAAAAGTATTTTTTTAAGTAAGATTTTTTAATTTTGGTCTTAAAATAGAGAGAGCAGATTAGTAGATTTTTTTATTCATCACCTAAGAGTGTTTAAAGCAGGGACTGAAAAGGTACCTTTTGAAACGGTCATGACCGGGTCTTTTTTAGGGTACCCGACCGTTAAAGTAGCATTTCGGTACCGGTCATCAATACTTTAGGTACCCAAACAAGCTTCCGTCCAAACGGTACCGATAAATAAAAGTACCTTTAGAAACGGTTTTCACCGGGTCTTTTAAAGATACCCGACCGTTAAAGTTGCATTCCGGTACCGCTATCAATACTTCCAAACAAGCTTCCGTACAAACAGTAGCGTTAAATAAAAGTACCTTTAAAAACGGTTTCACCGGGTCTTTTAAAGGTATCCGACCGTTAAAGTAAAGTAGTAAATACAAGTGGGGTAACTTCATCAATGAAACACCAAAATTTTCAAGCATCCTGGCTCCGACGTTTTTAAAGTTAAGAGTCTGGTATTTTGCACTGAGATACATAATTTAGTCATCATCATCATTATCATCATATCAGCCGAAAGACGTCCACTGCTGGACATAGGCCTCCCCCAAAGAGTGCCACAATGACCAGTCTGATATGTTGCACCGAGATACATAATTTAGTCATCATCATCATATCATCATATCAGCCGAAAGACGTCCACTGCTGGACATAGGCCTCCCCCAAAGAGTGCCACAATGACCAGTCTGATATTTTGCACCGAGATACATAATTTAGTCATCGTCATCATATCAGCCGAAAGACGTCCACTGCTGGACATAGGCCTCCCCCAAAGAGTGCCACAATGACCAGTCTTATATGTTGCACCGAGATACATAATTTAGTCATCATCATCATATCATCATATCAGCCGAAAGACGTCCACTGCTGGACATAGGCCTCCCCCAAAGAGTGCCACAATGACCAGTCTGATATTTTGCACCGAGATACATAATTTAGTCATCATCATCATATCAGCCGAAAGACGTCCACTGCTGGACATAGGCCTCCCCCAAAGAGTGCCACAATGACCAGTCTGATATTTTGCACCGAGATACATAATTAAGTCATCATCATCATATCAGCCGAAAGACGTCCACTGCTGGACATAGGCCTCCCCCAAAGAGTGCCACAATGACCAGTCTGATATTTTGCACCGAGATACATAATTTAGTCATCATCATCATATCAGCCGAAAGACGTCCACTGCTGGACATAGGCCTCCCCCAAAGAGTGCCACAATGACCAGTCTGATATTTTGCCCCGGGATACATAATTAAGTCATCATCATATCAGCCGAAAGACGTCCCCTGCTGGACATAGGCCTCCCCCAAAGAGTGCCACAATGACCAGTCTGATATTTTGCACCGAGATACATAATTTGGTCATCATCATCATACCAGCCGAAAGACGTCCACTGCTGGACATAGGCCTCCCCCAAAGAGTGCCAGAATGACCAGTCTGATACTTTGCACCGAGATACGTAATTTAGTCATCATCATCATATCAGCCAAAAGACGTCCACTGCTGGACATAGGCCTCCCCCAAAGAGTGCCAGAATGACCAGTCTGATATTTTGCCCCGGGATACATAATTTAGTCATCATAATATCAGCCGAAAGACGTCCCCTGCTGGACATAGGCTTCCCCCAAAGATTGCCAGAATGACCAGTCTGATATTTTGCACCTCTCGGTGCTACATAATTTAGTCATCATCATCATATCATCATATCAGCCGAAAGACGTCCCCTGCTGGACATAGCCCTCCCCCAAAGAGTGCCACAATGACCAGTCTGATATTTTGCACCGAGATACATAATTTAGTCATCATCATCATATCAGCCGAAAGACGTCCACTGCTGGACATAGGCCTCCCCCAAAGAGTGCCACAATGATCAGTCTGATATTTTGCACCGAGATACATAATTTAGTCATCATCATCATATCAGCCGAAAGACGTCCACTGCTGGACATAGGCCTCCCCCAAAGAGTGCCAGAATGACCAGTCTGATACTTTGCACCGAGATACGTAATTTAGTCATCATCATCATATCAGCCGAAAGACGTCCACTGCTGGACATAGGCCTCCCCCAAAGAGTGCCAGAATGACCAGTCTGATACTTTGCACCGAGATACGTAATTTAGTCATCATCATCATATCAGCCGAAAGATGTCCCCTGCTGGACATAGGCCTCCCCCAAAGAGTGCCACAATGACCAGTCTGATATTTTGCACCGAGATACATAATTTAGTCATCATCATCATATCATCATATCAGCCGAAAGACGTCCACTGCTGGACATTGGCCTCCCCCAAAGAGTGCCACAATGACCAGTCTGATATTTTGCACCGAGATACATAATTTAGTCATCATCATCATATCATCATATCAGCCGAAAGACGTCCACTGCTGGACATTGGCCTCCCCCAAAGAGTGCCACAATGACCAGTCTGATATTTTGCACCGAGATACATAATTTAGTCATCATCATCATATCAGCCGAAAGACGTCCACTGCTGGACATAGGCCTTCCCCGAAGAGTGCCACAATGACCAGTCTGATATTTTGCACCGAGATACATAATTAAGTCATCATCATATCAGCCGAAAGACGTCCCCTGCTGGACATAGGCCTCCCCCGAAGAGTGCCACAATGACCAGTCTGATATTTTGTACCGAGATACATAATTTAGTCATCATCATCATATCAGCCGAAAGACGTCCACTGCTGGACATAGGCCTCCCCCAAAGAGTGCCAGAATGACCAGTCTGATACTTTGCACCGAGATACGTATTTTAGTCATCATCATCATATCAGCCGAAAGACGTCCACTGCTGGACATAGGCCTCCCCCAAAGAGTGCCAGAATGACCAGTCTGATATTTTGCCCCGGGATACGTAATTTAGTCATCATCATCATATCAGCCGAAAGACGTCCACTGCTGGACATTGGCCTCCCCCAAAGAGTGCCACAATGACCGGTCCTGCGCCACCCGCATCCAGCGGACTCCCGCGACCTTTACCAGGTCATCAGTCCACCTTGTGAGGGCCTACCCACGCTGCGCCTTCCGGTACGTGGTCGCCACTTGAGAACCTTTCCGCCACAACGGCCATCGGTTCGACGTGCAATGTGCCCACTGCCACTTAAGTTTAACGATGCGGAGGGCAGCCGAAAGACGTCCACTGCTGGACATAGGCGTCCCCCAAAGAGTGCCACAGTAACCGGTCTTGCGCCACCCGCATCCAGCGAACTCCCGCGACCTTTACCAGGTCATCAGTCCACCTTGTGGGGGGCCTACCCACGCTGTGCCTTCCGGTACGTGGTTGCCACTTAAGCCTAGCGATGCGGAGGGCTATATCATCATATCAGCCGAAAGACGACCACTGCTGGACATAGGCCTCCCCCAAAGAGTGCCACAATGAACGGTCCTGCGCCACGCGCATCCAGCGGACTCCCGCGACCTTTACCAGGTCATCGGTCCACCTTATGGGGGGGCCTACCCACGCTGCGCCTTCCGGTACGTGGTACTCGAGAACCTTTCCGCCTTTTCCATTTTTACTAATCGATAGGATCAATATTAAGGATAACGATTCGTCCAGTTCAGGTAAGCTTTTCACCTTAGACTAATTTTATTTTAAAGGCAAACGACCGTATTCGTAAACGTTCTACAAGCCTGTTTTAACTAAAATGGCGTTAAATTCGTTTGTCTTTCTGTCACTTTGACATTTGTGTTCGTAAGAAAGGGACAAAGCACATTTTATTTAGCAGAGGCATATTACGTTTTATGAATAAGGGGGTAAATTATTATTGGATAAATGTTATCATTGTTATCCTTAATATTGATTTTATCTTTTAGTAGAATAAAATGGTGCAGTGAATATTTCAGTACAGTCATTTCAGGTAAGCTTTTCATAAAATCAGTGAATGCAGCTTTATTCATCACTATCTTTAGCCTTAGGCTACATGCGATCACGGTTATTTTTTTCTTTGTATTTGTTAACTGTACCAAACGATTTTGCACGTTTGCACTCTATCAGAGACATCTATCTTTGTGAAATTATAAGTATATTTCCCTCTGTGTTTAGTGTCAGTTTAGCAGAGTAAGTAGTTTGTAGTACGAGATCCATCTGCAAATCATTGTAGTAACGGAAGTAGGTAGGTACTTTATTATTGGTATGGTTAAGAAAGAAAACGCTGCTAAAATACTGTTAAGCATACACTAAACAGTTATACAGGGTGGAAAAATCTATGGGCCCTGAAAGAAAACCACCGTAAATCCTTAACATCAGTGGCGTGCACTACATAAAGGCAGAAAGACACTGCCTACCCTACTCAAACCTGTGATATTGTTTTTTTTTTAAATTTACATCACAATTAATTAATTCCAAAATAAAAAATTGCTTAATTTGTGAGGCCACTAGACAGTCTATCTGGGGTACAGTAGTGCCCCAGCCAAGTCGAGCAAAAGAGAGAAGCACGGCTAGAGAGTAAGGGTGGGTAATTACCGGGTATATGCACCCGGTAAATATCCGTATATGGTAATAGGTGGGCTATTTCAATAGGACTTTTTCAAAAAGTTACATTTTGGTGCTGATTTTTTTCATGAAATCTTAAAAGCCTTTTTAACAGTGAGTCATTTTAAAATATTCATTATGACGCACAGTTTACGGGATAATAAATTTATTTTTTATTCAAAATAATACATGCATAGTCATACAAGTATAGTCTGGCCAGGGGAAGATGAGCCTATAAAAGAGCGGCAAACTTAATAAATGGTTTCTATGTTTTTAAGTATTTATATCTATGAAATATATCGTCGTATAGTAGTCCCATAACACAAGCTTTAATGAGCTTGCTATGAGACTAGTTTGATTTGTATAAAATTGTCCCCTAATATACAGGGTGAAATAGTATTCACCGTGCAAATTTTAGGAGGTGCTTCGGTGGGTTATCTCGTTCAAAATTGGATAATAAGTTGTATCTGAATCGCGAAAAAAATAACAGCTGTTCCATACAAACGGCGTGAGCTCAGCCGCCAAAATGTATGGAACAGCTGGTTTTTTTTATGCGATTTGGATACAACTTATTATCCGATTTTGATCGAGATGACCCACCGAATCACCTCCAAAAATATGAACGGTGAATACTATTTCACCCTGTATAGTGATGTTCGGGATAACGATGTAGGAACTTAAGGAAATGATAGACTGGACTATTAGGAAGAGTTTGACCTTACATGTAGTAAGTCCAAACAAAGGCAAAGAAAACACAGCAAATGTATTGTTTGGTTCACTAATGTATCGGCAAAAAATATTTAGCATTTTAACATTGGAAATGTTTCTTGTATTAACATTGGAAATGTTTCTTGTATCGTAGAGGGTGTAAATAGTGAAAAGTGAAACGAATCCATTTTTTTAAAGAATGGATAACGCTAGAGGCTTGAAATAATGTTTTCCTGAAAGGTCTTGGGAAGGAGCAATTTCGTAGGGTAGTTCTTGGGATTTAGGTCTTCGAGAAGATGAGCAGCACACTTGCAAAAGTTTCAGTAGAAGGTAATATAGTACGGTATATATACGGTAGAGACCGGTATCGTTAGAAAGGTCTTAACGAGCAGGTTATGAAGACGGTAAAGGTCTTGCGAAGGTGACCTTCGGTTGCGGAGCAGTGATCCTTGAAAAAGTTTTAGTAGGAGGTAATATCGTACCGTGATGAGACAGTTACCGTTGAAAAGGCCTTAACAAGCAAATTATAACGGAAAAGGTTTTTTGAGGATCGGATCTTCGGTCGGGCACGAGTGTTGAGTTTGCGCGAAGGAAGGCGGCGCGGGAAGTGTTTACTCCTGGAGATCGGGGCCCGCGAAGGCGACACGCATTCATCAACACTTCCACAGTAAAAAGTTGTGAGATATTTCGTAGAGCCAAGTCACGCATTATTCAGGCAAGTGGGGAGAATGGTCAGGTTGAACCGCAACCTTATAGCGCGCGAGCAGAGCGAGCGAAGCGAGCGTGCTGCGGCAGCGGCCGGCAAAGCGCCAGAACCGATTTTCTTACTATTACATCCATATTATCCATATAAACTTAGGTTTAGGACAAATGGGCATGAGGATACATAATTATTATGACAAATAATATTAGGGAATAACACAGTAGGACAATCAAATTTCGTCCAAAATGTATTAGGCGAAACATAAATAGGGTCCTTGCCTCCTAAAAACGTTAGGACAAATGATCCCAGGATTTCCCGGTTTTTTTAACCTAGTAAAGAACCGGGACAACAAACAAAAAAAATCCCGGTTCTTTCGGGAAATACATTTTAACGTTTCTTTTAAAAGGAATAACGTACCTAACGTAACATTCCAGCTTAAAAGTTCATACTGCTCGTGCCGTCCGGCGTGCTCGGACGTTTGGCGTCACGTATCCTATTCCCTATCCTTTTCCTAGCCATGGCCAGGGCTCAGCGGTCGTCCCCTGCCTGCCCTGCCCCGCCCACCGACTTCGGTTCTCTAATTTCACTGCCCAAGTACCCAGTCATTATTCATCGCTCTTCAGAGTGACTTCGTAAAGTACCCACTTATGTGTTATTATGTTGTGGTTTTGGTGTCCAGGACCTGCAGTGATCAATGTATATATAGCGATTATATGCTAAATTAGAAGTTAAAATAGAAATGTATGAGACTGATTGTTACCTATTGAAATCACGTTGATTTAGAAGACTAAATGAAATGACTCAAGACCGACTGGTAGTGTTATATGCATTATTAGATTTATTGGACTGAGCAATGTTGATTTTATACCAAAAACGAATTAAGATAAGACTGACTGTTAAAATGTGAGAAATTATATATTTTATTATTTAAATATAAATAGTTCGGGACCAGCTACGGTAGCCTAGCGGTTCAAACGCGCGGCGGCTGAATCCCGGCTCGTACCAATGAGTTTTTCGGAACTATGTACGGAGTGTCATTTGATATTTACCGTTAGCTTTTCGGTGAAGGAAAAACATCGTGAGGAAACCTGCATTCAAATGTGTGTGTGAAGTCCCCAACCCGCACTGGGCCAGCGTGGAGACTACTGCCTGTTCCCTCTCATGCCTCATATATAGAAACGGTAGAATATACCAATTTCATCTCGTACGCCAGATATTGTTTTTACCTGCCCTATTGTTTGTTAAAACAAGTGATAGTATAGTAGTGATCTATAGTTGTGGAGTGTCGATGAAGAATGGTGATGATTAAAAGATGAGTAAAGCTGTGTATTGATCACTGTGTAAAATGTATTGGTATATGTGGTTTTAATTTTAATTCTTGTAGTATCGATGAATATTGAAGGTTTGTCCCGAAAGTCCCGAAAAAACCGGGAAATCCAGGTTCTGATTTCGGCCAGTCCCGAAAATCCCGGTTCTTTGAAACAGTATCGATTCTGCATTCCCTAATCGGTATGGCAGACAGTGGTATGGATGGAATACAAAAATAGGATAAAAAAACGCTATAGATTCCAATAGGTAGGTATTCCTTAAAATATGTTTAGCATAGGTATTTGTTTTGTGTTGCCTTCCAGGAGGTAACTCATGTAAAGGTTCCGACGGAAGACTAGCGCTGGCCTTCTAGGTTAGCACCATGCTGAGTCGGGCAGTCGGGGCCTTTTCGTGGACCCTGCTACTTTTAAGTTGCTGTGTTTTGTTTTTTATACCTATTGTTTTGTCCACGAATAAATGTTTTCTTTCTTTCTTTCAATATAAGCAGAATATAGAATGTAGCCATGTTGAATGTTTCTTTCGTTGTGTTATAAAAGCAAGGTCAAACTGACAAAAGGAAAGTTTTGGTATGAGAATAAATAATAGCTCTTTCAAATTTTCTGCCTACCCTGTCTAAAAACTGCACCACTGATTTACATTAGCTCAGTTTACACAGAGGGAAATATACTTATAATTTCACAAAGATAGGTGTCTCTGATAGAGTGCAAACGTGCAAAATCGTTTGGTACAGTTAACAAATACAAAGAAAAAATTAACCGTGATCGCATGTAGCCTAATAGTGTGTAGTATTTAATGTTTACCTATTTCATGAAAATGAGAGCGACAGCATGACCTGTCTTAAGGCTTTCCCTTCAAGGTCCATAGATTTTTTCACCCTGTATATTAGCTAACATGTATAATATTGGGCTATTGGCAATAAAAATCAAATAAAGGTGAAGGGTAACAAAAATAAAATAAAATAATAAGGGTATAAACCTCTCTACTTTACTATTTTAACGGATTTTGCTCTATTACAATTACAACACGCCCACAATCTGTATACTTTGCGCAATGATTGACTGGTAGAGAATGCTTACGGCATTAAGTCCGCCTTTTGTGCGATAAGTTGTTCTTTAGTGCAATAAAGATTAAATAAATAAATCGGAACCGAAAAATAAGTTAACGTAAACTAAGCAAGTTTTGCAACTGCAAGCAGTGTATTTTCTTTAATTATTCCTCGTAAAAATGTCCTCACGCCGGCGACGCCGCGCCGCGCCGGATTCAAAACCCAGCGCGCCGCCGCCAGGTTTTTTGGCTGCGGCGTGGATCTGTATTCACAATACACAATACTTAGGTAGGTATATACAATATTTTTTTATATATACAATAAGTTATTGTGGCACTCTTTGGGGGAGGCCTATGTCCAGCAGTGGACGTCTTTCGGCTGCCCTCCGCATCGTTAAACTTAAGTGGCAGTGGGCACATTGCACGTCGAACCGATGGCCGTTGTGGCGGAAAGGTTCTCAAGTGGCGACCCCCCCCCCCCCTCTGCCGCCCCCGCCCTTGCCCCCCCTCATGCTCCGCCCTCCTACTCTCCCTCCTCCCCCTCTCCTACTCTCACTCCTACACCTCCCCTCCTGCCCCCCCCCCTCACAACACATGTTACGCGAGCGGGTCAAAAGTTACGAAAAATGTAAGAAATGTAACCATCACTTTATTCGGTATCCGATACTTGGACCGAAATCATTGAGGCCGTTTTATCGGTCACCGTAATTGTACGGCTCATTATTCGGTCAGGTACCTTTACTTGAAACGGTCAACCTACGGGTACCGTTACTGTTGGATATCTTTTCAATTGGTACCTTTATTTTAGGGTACCGGTCTTTTGCGGTTTTTTCACCATAGCGGTACCGTTTAAAAGGGTACCCATTAAATTTGATTTATTCGGGTACCGATACTGTTGGATACTTTTTCAATTGATACCTTTATTTTAGGTTACCGGTCTTTTGCGGTTTTTCAGTCCCTGGTTTAAAGGGGATTCGAAGATTTCGAAGGCCGTATAGGGTCAAGACAATTTTAAAGTAAAACATTAGTGTAACTACGATTTTAGACGGTTTGTTTAAAACTAAAAAATACATTTCAATGTTTTTGAAATTCATCCCCCGAGAAGGTTTCTAGGGGGTTCAAAGTTTATACGAAGAGCAAGATATTTTTAAAATAATAGATTTATTACTTAGGTTATGGACCGTTTGTTTAATGATTAGAAAACGATTTCAGCGTTTTTTTTATTCATCCCCTAAGAGAGTTAAAAGGTTTGAAGGTTGTATAGAGAGCAAGACCTTTTTTAAAGTAAGACTTACAGATTTGAACAGTTACCAGAAATGTAGGATAGGTTAGGTTAGAACTGCGATGCTCCCAGAATCGAATAGATTTAATCAACATTGGGTACTTATTATTATAACAGTAATGTAGCTTAGTAGACATATAAAAATATATTTTTCTTTAATACTGTATGAAAACGTCTGTTGATGATTCTTAAGATATTTATGTTTGTAAAAACGAAGTTTTCAATTTAGATTTATCAATTTAAACTAACGAACTCATCGCACTGTTACCTTTTACGTAGGTCTAATCCCTGAACGGATTTAGATGAAAATTCCCGTACAGATAATTTGAGACCCTTGGAAGGATATAGGATAGTTTTTGTATATATTTAAGATGGTAGAAGTGTGTTTGGGACAGCGATAAATAGCTTGCACCGAACATAATTTAATAGCAATATTTTTTCTAAGACCATAACAAGTTCCACGCGAACGAAGTCGCTGGCAACAGCTAGTTATTTATATAAATATTTAGTGACTAAGGATTAATTAGAAAAGGAGGATGAATCGTAAGAAAAGGAGGATCGATACATATTTATGTGTACCAACCGTCCTTGGTCTCCCCTATCTATCGCGACCCAAATCGAAAATTCACACATTCTTTGGTTTCATAATCAGATTTTATTTAACTTGTCATTTTCGGAATGGCTCTAAATCAAAAATAAAATAAAATGTCGGAAACTAAAAGTATTATTTTAATTTTATTACGATTAATGAACAAAAGCACATACCAACATACCTATGCATATTTTTTTGCTCACGGCAACACCGTCGGTCGTAGGGCTTGTTTGTCTGTAGTCTGCGATTTAGTGCCGAGACAAACAATTAACATAAAAAAATATTGACCCTCTTACATATTGTAATAGTGTATACCTAGGGGCTATTAAGATTGGCACTCTTTCTTTTTATTTATGAGCAAGTCCACGAATCTGTGGACAGCGTTGCGTTTCCTGCGTCCCATTTTTATTCCGCCGCATTTATCGTCGCAACCAACCAAATATTCACAATTCACAACCAATTTGCAAATGATCGAGGTAAACAAGCATTAATAAGATTTAGAAGCTAGAACAACATAACGGCAACGTCGCACGTCGCGCTACGGCCCACGTGGTGGCATGTTGGCATTGGCACAGAGCGGCAACGGCGTAGCCGTAGCGCGCGGCTCGCATTTTAAAACGATATTATAACGTTATTATATATCGTTCTGTTATTTATTCTGTTACGGTATTTATATCGTTATGGAGAATATTGATTTTGTTATAACGTAATTTTCGAACACTAACGGAATATACCGTTATAATTCCGGTTCATTTTATAACGTTTTAAAGGCCTGGGCGCATGTCATGACTGTCAGTAGTGTTAGTGTCAGTGTCATTTGAGTTTGACAGTCACGCAATGCAGGGTGGTCCGAATTGGGTTTAACTCACCCATCTTCAGAGGGGCTACTGCGAAACGAAAACGAGCTTCGTTCGTGTATCTCCCTCTTTGTTGCTCAAACGAGCAAGTGCGACAGAGATGGAGATACACGAACGAATTGGTTTTCGTTTCGCGGTGGGCCCTCAGTCTTTCCATTTATTTCGTCTCATAGCTAACAAATCAAGTTGGGTATTCCCCATGGATTACTTAGTATAATGCGGACCCGCAATAAGGATAGTTGATTGAAAAACATTGCAAGATTTTTCAACGACTAGCACTAGCAATGTAATGAATGAGTAACATCAGTCGTGATATCATGCTACTTAATTGTTGCCTTCATTAATTTAGTGATTACTGAAACCTCATTTATTTGTTCGTGTTTCTATAAAGTGACGATGCTATTACGCTGTGCAGTGTTATTGTTGTATTTAATGGTCGTGAGAACAGAAGTTGAAGCTGGTTTCGCTAAGAGTTTTGTGAGTAATGTTGACGAGAGGTATTCGTTATGGCCATCGATTCACCATGGCGTTAGGTTAATGAGGCTGCGTAAGCGAGAGGCAGCACTGTCGACATTGACACCTGATGCTCAATCCGGACAGTCTGCGCAGCTCAATGGCCAAGCTGTCCCGCTCAATAGCCAGTCTATCCAGCCCAATGTCCTACCTCTCCAGCCCAGTGGCCAATCTCCCCAGCCTGATGCCCAAGCTGGCCAGGAGGCTAATATACAGAGTGAGGGACAATCTAGTAGCCAGAATGCTCAACCTAGTGCTGACACTCAACCCGGTCCTTCATCGGATAAACCCGATTTGCCACTTGCATCAACCCAAAAAGCTGCCGCTCCGAAAACAGAAGATAAAAAAAATGAAAAACCGGAAATTTTGGATAACAAAACAGGTAATAATAGTATAGCAATGTTTTCATGTAGATTTACATTATTTCTTTCGAGCTGTGTATTTGTATAGTGATGTTATTAATTTGTGGCCATGAAAGTTACTGAGGCTCTTTTAAATTATTTATATCTGTTATAAATAAAACATTTGAATACTCAATACAAATAGATATGAACTCGCCAGCCAGAATGTAGAGCACACATATAAATCTGTTAAAAAAAGTTGATGCTGCATATAATGCCTTGATCACACGTACCAAGCAAACGGGTGAGACAGTACTCGGCCTAGTAGATAGAAAGAGAAACAAGCTGCTGTCTCGCCACTTTTAGGCCGAGTAGCACTGTCTCTCCCATTTGCTCGGTATGTGTGATCAAGGCATAGGATATAAAAAATCGGATTTTACATTATATTGACAACAAGAAGCATTTTGCTTCAAAATTAGTTTACACATTTTAGTCATCTTATGTTCCTTGGTCTAAGAAATGCACCATTGGCCCCATAGTAAAAGTTGCTCAGTGTGACCCTCCCCATCACCTCCTGGCACTTCAGATCACGACTTAAAAATCACCATCACACAATCCATTGTAATAATCCGAGTCTGTACCTGGTCATTTCATAGTGACCCAAACGTTGAGCATGGACGCGTGATGGAAGTAATTTGCTTGGACGTTCAAGAAAATTGAAATATTTTGTATGGGGACTGTGAACGTTTTAATTTGAAATATGTTAACTTTCAGTGCACACATCTACTGCCAACAGCAACAACCAACAAACAACAAGTGGTAATTCAACCATCATAGTTGGCAATAAAACGAATGATCATAACGAAACAGCTACGGAACCACCTAAAATAAACTTGAGTGATCCGGGAGTCATGAAGAGGGCCTCCATAGTGTTTGGTGGATTTGCGCTGCTGGCGACAGCTTATTACTTCATCATTTACAGGTAAAAGTTCAATACTTATACAACATTTCATCATCATTTCAGCAGAAAGACGTCCTCTGCTGGACATAGGCCTCCCCAAAGAGTGGCACATTAAATGGTCCGGCGCTACCCGCATCCAGCGGACTCCCGCGACTTTTAGCAGGTTATCAGTCCACCTTGTTGAGGGTCTACCCACGCTACACCTTCCCGCTAATATCCAATATCTTTACCCCAGTAAATGATATTCATGTAAAAAAGTCTACCTAATCAGCTCCTAACAAGACACTTTCCGAGTTAAACATGTCCGACACCATTCCAATAGTTTGATTGTGACTGTAAATCTGTACCAGTATAAGTAATAATGGTGGAATTATCCATAATGTTAAATTTTCCAGTTCCAGTTTTCTAAAAATGACACTAAGATTAGCTGAGGTCACATTCTTTTGAAATCATGCAATAATGGTCTGCTATGGTGTAATAGGGAAAACCAATATGCATTAATTAGCGAGGAAAACCAACATTGATAAGCAGGGCTCAAATATTTTACAAGATTTTATTTAACTTGCCTGTTAGTATGTTAGTATGGGACAAATCTTGCAAGTTAAGTTTGACCCACTTCCCGGTGACCAATTGAGCTGAAATTTTGGGTATAAGTATAGTTTGGATGACAATTCAATATTATGGTACCATCGAGTTGATCTGATGATGGAGACAGAAGGTGGCCATGGGAATTCAGTACTTAACCGATGTAACCCCGTTGAGTTTGGGCTCGTTAGAATTGTCTCAATGAGAAGTTGATGATGGTATACAGAAAAGTACAGTCGGCAATAAAAGCTTGTACCAAAAATGAAATTTTTGACAGGAACTTATTTAGATTTTAAAATCATCCTAGCTCAAGATTTAATATTTTAGTAAAATGTGTTAATTTAAATTTCAAAACTTGCTCTCAAGTCTAGACCTCATACCATGTTCTTATGTTTTGTAGTTAATTAAATATTGATAAATCAGGCTATATACGTGCCACTGCTGGGGGCAGGCCTCCTCTCATGGATGAGAGGGAACGGGCAGTAGTCCCCACGCTGGCCCAGTGCGGGCTGGGGACTTAACACACACCTTTGAATTTCTTTGCAGATGTGTAAAGGTTTACATAGGGCACACCGAAATGATCGAGAATAAAGTACTTTAAACTGAGTTACATTCAATCCTTTTTTATCACATGCGTACTGGCAACTGACAGTCACGATGCCGTTTTCACAATTTAAAAAAATAACGTCATATTTTTTTAATTCCATTTTCAAATTGACAAGTCGATGGACAAAATGGAGCTCACGCGTGAAAATTTTCGTGCAATTATTTATCACAACTTTCGTCGAGGGTTATCTCCAGATAACTGTCTTAATAAGCTTGTTTCTATATATGAAATTGAAGCACCTAGTCAAACGACAATATATCGTTGGTATGCAGAGTTTCGACGGGGTCGTGCCTCTCTCAGCACCGTACCTTCAACAGGTCGGCCGAAAACAGCGGTGTCGCCTGAAAACGTCGCGGCTGTGGAAAAAATACTAAAAGAAGATAGACATGTGACATACGAGCAGATTCGGGCAACCATAGGCATTGGAATGACTGCAATCCACACTATTCTGCATAGTGAGTTGTGTGTCAGAAAATTGATTTCCCGATGGGTACCCCATAATTTGTCAGAAGAGCAAAAGGCGGCTCGTATTGATTGGTGCCGATCTACTCTAAAACGCTACAATGGAGGAAGGTCAAAAGCCGTTTATAATATTGTCTCGGGTGACGAATCCTGGATTTATTCCTATGAGCCTGAAAGAAAGAACCAGTCGGCAGTTTGGGTCTTCGATGACGAGGTCAAACCAACGAAAGTTGTGCGTTCCCGCAGCGTGTCGAAGAAAATGGTGGCTTCGTTCGTCTCAAAAAAAGGACATATTGCCACAATTCCTTTACAAGAACAAAGAACGGTTACCGCTGATTGGTATATTACAGTTTGTTTGCCAGAGATGCTGGCCGAACTTCGCCGAGGGACGCACACGACGTGTCATCTTACATCACGATAATGCGAGTTCCCACACCGCCCGTAAAACAAATCAATTTTTGAACGAGGAAAACGTTGAGTTGATGTCCCATCCTCCATACAGCCCTGACCTGAGTCCAAATGATTTTTTTACGTTCCCTAGAATTAAAGATTTATTGCGTGGTCAGCGGTTTGAAAACCCAGAAGCCGCCGTGGAAACCTATAAATCGGCCATTTTGGCAATGTCTAGTTTAAACTGGAATTACTGTTTCAATGACTGGTTTAAAAGAATGCAAAAGTGCATTGATTGTAACGGAGAGTACTTCGAAAAAAAATAATATATAATTTATGCATCAAGTGTACTTAGTTTTTTAAATTCCCGATCATTTCGGTTTGCCCCTCGTACTTACATTGTTTTTCCTTTTACAATCCTAATTACAATACTTGCTGATTTCTAAAAACAATAATATTAATATTTTGCTGGATGTTTGGTGATAAGTATGTGATATCCCAGTATTTTTGAAACCAATGTCACACCTGGTATAATAGTATTTTTTATAGTAGTAGGTTTCCTCAAATAGTTTACTGAATTATTTATTTATATTGCCTTATTTCAACTTCCTCGTGAAACTAAATGTTACACATTACAATTTTCAGGAAAAAAGGCAACAACAATGATGCCAAAAATCCGCACAGTTCAATTGATCAAAATCAATTCCGCTACGGTGTACTGGAGTCTGAAGACAAAAGTACTAACATGGAACTGTCCCGAGTCCCCCTGACCATGGAGTCAGATGATGATGATGATGAAGACTTAGAAATATTCGACCTAGGACAGAAGAAAAGATCACTTTCATACATCAACTTAGAACAACATGATGAAGACATTGTTCTTAATGATTCGAGAAGCGTAGACATGGAGAATATTCTTGTAGACATCGAAGACAAGAATTCGGATATGATCAACTGGTCTGGAAACGGTAGTAAGTCAATATTATAATAAGTTTGTATAGATAGCCTGCTCTGAAAGATCGAAAATTTGATTTTGTCAATGCATATAAAATACGCTAGTCTTTGAAAATGGTAACAAACCAAATATTCAGTGTTAAGGACTTAAAGTGGCCGTCAATAGAATTTGCTAACTATGTAAACAAACCGCCATATTGAAATTGTCTTTCACTATGGCGGTTTGTTTACATAGCAATTTCCATTGACGGCGACTTTACGCAAGTTTTATATGGAATTGGCTCGAAATTTGTTGCATTTAAGCAGATCTTATTGAATAATGTTTTATCGTTGCAATTAGACCGTGGATTAGAGCTATATTATCTAATGTGTTATAAATATAAATACGCCTTTGCTGAGCAAAGGCCCCCCGCATACAGGGATCAACAAACATAAAATGTTGTGTCATAAGCAGGGAGCGTACATTTCATGCCGGTTTCGTCATAATGACGTATTCGTATAAACACACAGGATGATTCAAAAAACGAAGTGACACGACTTAGTAACCGTAAACGTATTTAGTAACTAACATTTTATTTTATTTTTAATTACCTAAAGGCCACAACAACGTGTCTATCGATGCTATCATGAAATTGGTCAAGTCCATGTTAAAATCAAACTGTTTCTTTATGTTCCTCATGTTCTTTGTGTTTTATTGTTTGCAAATGTAATTTGATGTTGCTTGCTTTTGGTGGCAAACTTTGCTGACAGCAGGAACAATGAATTTGTTTATTATCTATCACTAAACATGGATTTATTTGGCACAATAATTTTATAGCCTCCATGGCGACCTAGGCCACTAGCAAAGCATTAAGTTTCCTGATCTTATTAAATTTAACTGAAATGTTGTTTCCGCATGTCTCCTATTTGTGACAAAGAGTAAACTTTGATGTGACAATGTCAGATAAAGTTCTTTCAATGTCCGTCTCAAGTGTCAATATATTAGATCTACTTAAACGGAAGAGGTTGATTAGATAACAGTGATTAATCATTGATTAATCACATTTTCCATAATTGGGTACGGATAAATAAACGTTCGTTATGCCGTTGCTCTTTTCAAACTTTTTCCATCCTGTATGTAGCTTGACGTCATACGCCTGTCATCGGCATGAAATGTACGCTCCCTGGTCATAAGGAATGATTGCATTCAGTGTGGTACTTAAATTATACCTACGTATATATGTATATATATATATATATATATATACAAGGTGCTTCGGATGTATCCGAATAATTTTACCAACGTATTTATCCACCAGGCTGTAAAGAGTAAAACTAGTGGCTCTGTGCATGTATTTTTCTCAACTTTAAAAAAGAAAACGAAATTGGATCGACCCTAAAGATCTATAGAATAATAGTAATGCGGACAATCTTACATAAATCAACCTAGTCCCAAACTAAGCAAAGTGTGTGTACTTGACGACGATAAACATACTTACATATATACAGAAATAAATACTAAAATACATAGAAAACCTTCATGACTCGGGAACAAATTTTTGTGCTCAACACGCAAATAAATGCTCTTAAAGGGATTCGAACCCAGAACCTCTTGCTTCGTAGGCAGGGTCACTACCAACTAGGTTAATGCGGTCGTCAGAAGTTGAAATATAATTATCAAACCTGCTCACAAAGTACGATTTTCGGCCCAAGCTGACACAAAGAACTAAGTTCGTTTCGATCGATCGTTCGAAAAAAAAACAAGTTCAACCGGGGCAAATGCGTCTATGGGGTAAATGCGTATTATGAAGATATCTTCGAATCGCAGCAATTTAAAACGATTACAGCCCTCGATGTTCAAAGTATGGTTACCAAACTTTCAATTTAGACAATTCTAATAGTTCTAAAATGTTCAGTTTCGGAGATAGACGCATTTGCCTCGGTTGACCTTACGATTACATAACATTACTACTCCTGTAAAATATGCCTTATGACGAGCTGGCATCGTTGGTTATTGTTATCTCCTTTTATTCGAAGCGATAAGATAAAAATACATAAATTGTTTTCTAAACATGGTCACAAAAATATGCTGGTAAAATGATTTGGATTACTCCTAAGCACCTTATATAATATCATCAAGGCCATAGCAACTCATCTATCAAGGCTCAACGAGTGCATCGAACGAGTTTCTGCAAGAATACATTACATCGGTGTTCGGCCTCAGTTGTTAACAACGCTACGTTAAAGGCTTTGAATGTTTTGCTGTTCTTGGCCTTGAATTCGCTTCGTGTTCATTATCTGCAAGTTTACATCATTATCGTGTTTCGCGTAAGTGGAATTAAAGCTAATTTGGCTTCGTAAGTTATTATGTGTTCATTTAGGAAGCGATTTTAGAATTGTGCGTAGCGGAGCCATGAGTTGATTTGCTTTGAAGTTCTTTGGATATTATGTTAATAATATGGACTACAGAGTACCGGAACCAAAGTTTGAGGTTGTGTTTATGTGTGTATGCTAATGGTGTAGATGGAAGCTGAAACGTGTCGAAAAGTATTAGTAGAGGATCTCAGCATTGTGAATATCGTTTGCTGATAAGTTTGCCACTGGACCAGTTTAGGCTAACCTTAAATTACGTACAGGGGCCCATTTCACGAAGCTAAAAGTTATAATTTTACCAGTTTAAACCGACAGCACTGGCGAAAAGGCCTGTCGTTATTGGTCAGCCTCTGTGTTCCCAGTTTAGAATTGAACAATTGTAACTTTTAGCTTCGTTAATTGGTATTTTGGGTTTAAGTTAGTGAAGTTGCAGTTGGGATCAAAATTATTTGCCATTTCTTTGGTTGTTTAGCAACGGGTTTGGTGTGAATGATCAAATCTTATAATTAAAATAATTCTCCCATTCGCTGAAGATACGATACATCTCAAATTCAATATGATCCAGAAGTTTCATATTTTTACCGGACGTCATGATTTTTTTACCTTTTAGCCGACTCAGGGGGTAAGGTAGCCTTTTATTCATCTTACTTTTAAATTCTTTCGAAGTAAGAGGAATGATTCCGAAGATTTATCCCATTTACCGCATATATTATTCACAACGATTATTGATTCAACAATTAATTACTTAGCTGTCTTTATCTCGTAATTGAAACGGATGTTTACTTTTCTCTTGGATATGTTTGTAATATCTCTTCGCTTGGTTCATGTTTTTAAATACTTATAGCAGTATAATTAGCGATCAAAAAACCTATTTTTTTGCTAAAATGCCGTTTACTCGTACATTCGTTTGTTTTCATAAATTTGAAAAACTTATTAATTTCTAGTATGATTTGGTTTTATTGATTTTGCGGTACATACAAAATACCATCTTTTCTTATGATTATTTTTTCCTTCTATTAGCATCGGGTGCATTTTCTCGCGCTTAACCAGTATTTGAGATAATTTAAAATCTTCCTTATACATGTCTTGAAGAATAAACCTCGAATAAGCTGGCCAGTGCTAATGATACGATTTGAACGTTTTATTATCTTAATGTTGTTTGGATGTGATCAAAGAAAGTCATAGTTACGATTGCTATGAATCATTTATATGTACGTATGTTATCTATGTTTTCATTTTTTATGAGTATATTACGCGATATAAATAAAAGCACATATATAATAGTCGGATTTATTTTGTATTTTTTTTATTTGAAATGTGTTGTTGTGCCATTGTATATTGTTTAGATTTTTTTTAATAATAGATACGAAATTTCAAGATAAGCCCGAAGAACTAACTCAACCATTTGTATTTTAAATAACAGTACATGGCAGGGAAGGTTTCATGTTTCAACTTCGTTAGAAAAAAAAAAACATAGTCGGATGAGGGGATGTTAAACTAAAATATAATAATATAATGTTTGTTTGTAGGTTAAAATAAAGGCGTATTGATACATAACTGACCTGACGCTCTCTGATGCGCTCTGACGCGTGACACAAAATCATTCAGATTTTTATAAATATTGGATTATTGAGACGGCGTCACCACCTCACAGGAGCGTCACGTCAGCCCCTCTATTCTGTAACTTGTTTAAAGCTCACCTCAACGCTCACCCACAAACATATCTTAACACCGCGATGCGTAGTAACTAAGCGTAGGTAGAGGTCTAGATTCGTGACGGGTGACCAGCTGGGTCATCCGCTAGTGCGTAGCGAATAACAGCCCAGGGTTGTTACTCGGAATGCGCTAATGCGCCTCATCTCACCTGTCACTCCTTACGAAACTAGACATCTGATTACGCTTAGTTACTACTAATCACGACGTCAATTCTGCCGTCCTAAGCAAAAAGGTCGTATTTGACTATGAGACTCGTAGTCAGATGCGTCCTTTTGGCTTAGGACGGCAGAATTATATTTGTGGGTTAACGGTGAAGTGAGGTTAGGTTAAAATACGTTACAGAATAGCGGGCTAGAGCGCATCAGTTTGATGTGAATATAACCATCATGAATGTATTGAAGGCTATTGTTCTGACGCGTCACGAGATGTCACGTCAGAAAAATATAAATCCGGCTTAGATTTTATTTTTGTGTTTTGGTGTTTTTCAAGGTCACGGGGTAAACGTACATGTAGGTACCTGCTACCGAAAAGAAACTTAATGTTCACCAACGAAACTTTGCATTTTTTCCTAAAAGTTTATTGTAAGTGAATTTAATTTAATCATGTATTTGCTTTTATGCGCTTATGCAATATGCTTTTATGCAATGGTACTATAACTAGTTACGGGAATGTTCTCAAATTTAGTTTCAATTGTAAATATGGAGTGTACGAGTATAGTAAGGATTCTTTTTCTAGACCGAATTTCCTTCTCTTTTTTTGGCTAGTAAACAAAGCGATTGTCTTTCATTGTTTTGTGCGACCGCTACTGTAAAATAAACGTAGTAATCATCAACACTTTATCAACCACAACACAAGATTAAAAAATACTACTTAGCAGTGTTGACCAATTTGTATTTCAAACAATATACTACTTTATACGGCCTTATCATTTCGGAGCGTTTCTGGCACGTGGCTAAACAATGGCTTAGTTGGACCGATGGATCTTAAGATAAGATCCTGCCTAGAAAAAGAATCCTTACTATACCTTTACTATAGTATCCTCAATACCATTTGGCGAGTTGGGTAATAGGTGGCAATTAAACGTTTTTGTGCGTAATTGTGAGTATACACTTCAGTAGCAAGTCACACTCCATAAAAGATATAGCGTTAGTCTAATGTTTTATGACCGGGCGCCAAATAGTAGCGAAAACTATACTTATAATATATTTTATTGTATAGCAAATTGTGACACATTCGGTTCCATTGCCACACGCATATTTATTAAAATAGCAGGGTGGGGGTAGCGAATGTGTCAAATACTAAAGAAAATAAACTGAAAATTTAAATTCCCAATGTTTGTTGACTTGTATATTTAACAGTTTCTTTAATCCAAATTACAAGTGGCACTAATTTTGCATTACAAGGTTTGACCACACTCGAGCTTGACTTAACGTATATGTTTCATGCGGCGATTCTACGCACATTTTCAAACTTTAATGAGGTCGATCCATGAAGTTATCGTTATGATTATTTATTAGATTTACTACTTAAGATTTTTGTATGCTTTTTCTTATGTAATAGTTCTTTGGCCATGATTTATTTATTATGAGAAGTATTTATGACCGACAAAGTTCCAATAGCGTTGGGGCCCAAAATTATGCAAACTGAAGACTCCGATTTTAAGGATGGATGTCCACCAGAGATGTTACTAAGCTGTGTTTCCATGTATTTGGTAGGTACCTAGCGGTCGAGCATCAGCGAACGAAAAAACCATTGAAGTCTAAGTAGCGCCGCAAAATGGCCCCACAGAGTGGGTGCCGGCACTTGTCCCACCGCCGGCGAGGGGCCGCTTCAGACCGGAATGGCAGCGTCCGGCAGCGGGGCGGCGAGCACTTTCAGTGTCAAATGATTTTAGACTTTATCTACATACTAAAAAGTCCAGTACGCCAAGACTTGCGTGGCCGCGAGGCTGATTGCGTCACCGCGCGACCTTTTCGAGTTTTTCAAGCGGTACTGGGCTTTTTAGTATGCAGATAAAGTTTAAAATCATTTTACACTGAAAGTGCTCGCCGCGCCGCTGCACGCTGCCGGCCGCTGCCATTCCGTACAAGCGGCCCTAAGCGAGTGTTACTACGTGCTACTCGCTCAAGCGAGTAAAAGCGAGTAAGAATTACTTTGAGAGTACTCGCTACTCGCCGGCGGTGGGACAAGTGCCTATGCGGGGAAATGATGTTATATAAAAAAGAGGTAGATACGTTGTCTATATACGAAATTCTGTGACACGTTTATACTTTTCCATTGACGACGCGAAACTGAGGCGAGTTGGTGCAATTGACTGAGTTTCAGTGTGCCACTTTTGGAGTGCTTATAACCTATCTACCTCCTTTTTACATTGCATCATTGTGGGCGAGGTGTTAAAACGATGCAAGGCAGCCGTTTAGTTCGATAATGCGCATACCGGGTTTTAGGCACGTGTTTGGGTAGAAAGTTGTGAGGACCTCGCATTCTAATGGTTTTTTCGTTCGCTGTCGAGGATGCGATGTTTTAAATATATTAGGTTTAAAGATATTAGATATTAAACACATCTTCGCGGCAAACCTGTAGATATTCACCGTAAAACATGTGAGAAACTCTCCCTTAGACCATTTAAGTGTGAAAAAGATGGTTTGCTTAGCAATGTAGGTAGGTAGTCAACGTCAAAAGTATATGTATATTTTTTTCGCGTAACATTAAGCTGAAAAACAGCTATCATATTTTTGACATCGACATTAGGTAGAATGACCTCGGAAATTTGTAGAAAAATTCTAAAGACCATGTTCAAAAATATCCAGAACATCCTTAGATCGCAATTTTGGTTTGTAATCTGTGTGTTGCTGTCAGCCATCCTGAATTATTCCGAATTATTATAACTGCTTAGTAATTAACTTACCGTAGCAACATATTAATAAGGAAGAATTGTTAATATAGTTATATTTTGATGTTCTTAGCAAAGTAATTTGAAGTAGTTCTATACGCCTAATTGCAGAGGCTTTGAACTGTATTAACTGCTTCACTAAAGCAAGGGGCTCTACTTATAAAACTATATTTTCATTCCGCATATAAAAGTAAGAAAATACCAACATATCAATAGCAGGAAGAATTTCAAAACCATATTAACTATACTAAAGTAAATCTCAAGGGCGTAGTCAGATATATATCGTTCAATCCATGAAGGTACCCCCCCACCCCACTCATACGTCAGTGTTTTGTCTATAGCTTAGGTACAGATGTAGTGTATGTAAGCTACGGTAGCCTAGTGGTTCAGGCATGCGGCTGTCAATCGAATCCCCGCTCGTACCAATGAGTTTTTCGGAACTTATGTACCTACCTACGGAATATTTCCCGTTAGCTTTTCGGTGAAGGAAAACATCGTGAGGAAACCTGTCTAATCCCAGTAAGGTCTAGTTTTCCCTTTGGGTTAGAATGTCAGATGGCAGTCACTTTCGTAAAACTAGTGCCTATGCCAAATCTTGGGATTAGATGTCAAAGCGAACCTCTGGCTCTTTTAGAGCAGAACCTGGAATAAAGCTAGGAGGATGACAGATGTAGTGTATAATTAATTTTCCATCGGCCAAATTCGGATATCCGATTAAGCTTAAAACATGCTGGCGCGGCCATGAGTGAACTTGACAATTACTGTCAAGTTTACTATTGACCGCCACTGCAGGCCTCGTCAGTATGTGAGAGTCTTTATACTCCAGGCAAAATACGGTTTTGAAAAACATTAATTTATAATAGCGTTTTTTTTGTTGATTGCATTTTAAAATGATATTCTAAGATGATTAATTCAAGAATCCGACAAACTTTCCACCCGGAAGTAATTATGTAGATTTAAATGAAGCATGCATTGTCTTTTTTGTACGATTTATCATGAATATTATAGAGCAAATGTAAATGAACCAAAATAAAGACAAAAATATTTATTAATATTTTTTCTGACTTTTCAGAAGCTAGTTAGTTTATCGTTTTTTTGATGTCTGAAATTTAGTCGGATTTTGTCGCTGGGTTACTATTTAATTGATAATATATCCGTTACACATTAAAAATAAGCTATTATAAATTATTTCCAAATTTGACTTTTTTTTTGTTGTCAGTTTCTTGACTGGACTATTAGACCTGAAGTGTCAATCAACAGGTACGGTAGGTATTTGACAAAAGTCAAATCAGCTTCTTTTTTGAAACGTCAAAAACGCCCCGTTAGTATGGAATTTGTAGGGATTACTTGCTTGTGACGTCACAATCAAACAACGTCCTTATTGTTAGTTTTTATGAATTTAAGAATCTTAAAATAGCAAACGGTAATGCAAGATTGATAGTTTCCGAGTATTTTCGTACCTAATTTTTATCTGTTGCTAATGAAAACACAAATTATTTTCACTGTTGTCAAATATGAATGCTCTAGTATTAAAGTGTTCTTGCTTTATCATCTAGAACATCCCTCTCGCACTTAAGGCGCCGTAGGTTCAGCGAAGTTAAGCGAACAGAGTTTTTGAAACAATATAATGCGTCTGTTTATAATAATATGGTTTCAAAAAAATACTAATAGTAATCTTGAGGCTTTTTTGCAGCAAGATCAGTGGTTCGAAACATGATTAAGCAAATTTCGCTCGATAAAAAAAATCATGAACATAGGTCTAAAATACACAAAAATACACTTAAAATATTCGTAACAAATTATTAAAGTATTAAAATTGCTTTTAAAAATCGGCAATATCATGTTCAAGGGAAATCAGTGAATAAATTTTTATTTATTTATACATTTTTATGGCCGCTTGGTCAAAAAATTAAAAAACAAGATATCCGCGCTTCCGAGCACGCACTTCCATCTCGCTCACGCTTATGCTCAGTGAGGGAGAGAAGACCATGAACCTACGGCGCCTTAAGAAACTAAAAGAAGTCTTGTTCGAACTGCGACCGAGATGCCCTAAAAGCTCACCTCCTCAGAGATGATAACGTCCGTGTTATAGTACATCATTAGGAGTGGGGCGTGCCCTCGTAGATTGAACAAATTATTCAGGCAAAAGCGCCGAGCGGTCCTGAATCTAGCGTGTCTTCTTTGTCTGCCCCTCTAGAAAATTCTGGCTGGGCCCATGGCAAATCTAACTTCCTTCGGGTACTTATCACGATTTCCATAAAACTGAGGAACCTTCAAACAATGATATGCGAAATGGTAGAGGGATTTTTGGATGCAGCTATCTGTTAGACTGAGATAATAAGTGAATACTTATCTCTATAATATAATAAAAATATATCTCATTTTAGCAAATAGCGCACTCACACATACAGTTGGGCGCAAAGAGTAGTTGAAATATCTGTACCATGGTAATGTCCCTATATAAGTACCTAGATGATAGCACTTACGAGCCATGGTTCATTTCACGTAGCCACTATTTAGTTACTTACAATTTTAGAAGTCCAAAACAACAACACTGGTCGAATGGCTAGTCGTTATTATGGACTTGAATCCAGGCCATAAGAAAAATAATTTCGTTATTAGGAGACGCAACACGGACCGATATCGGCGGACGGCCAAGCAAGGTCTCAGAAAATGTAGCATGGAGTGACCTTGACTTGGCCGACCGCCGTGCTTCCGAGACGTATCCAAACGGCCCGATTCACGCATCAGCCGGCATGCAGTCCGGCCGATATCGTCTCCTATTTGGTCGAGCTCGAGCGCCTTCGCAAGTGTTGCCAGTTTGGACCTGTAATATTATAACTTGTAGCTGCGCGAAACGGGCCACGGGTCCATTTCATAACAATTTGGAACTTTTATTGCAAGCAGAAGTATTTTTGTAAAAGGACTTAAAGAGGGTTCCGTTTGAAATACAAGTAGTTATGAAATAAGGCCCATAGTGCCTCAGCGGGTTCCTAGGTAATGAGTTTGCTGTTTGGACATGATTCTCAGTTTTATAGCACTAATGCACCTTTCATTTCTAAGCTTTGAACTGTGATAGTAGACGAGAGAGTATTTATACTTATGATAAATGTATATTTTTTGGACGGTCGGTGATTGTTTGGTCTCTCTGTCTCACTAAAATACTGTTATTTAATACCTATGCGCATTCTAAAGTGTAAACCTTGTTTCTACTAATAAAGATATATTGTAAAGTTCGTCTTTAAATTGGGCTTAATCTGTAGGTACTAATTAGTTGGCGAGTTGTAAGTTTGTATTGTACGTAGAATCGACGGCCGTTAGGCCGGTAAGGTACGCGAGTGGCGAGCTCGGATCGGGAGGCGCAGCGTGGGTAGATCCACACAAGGTGGACTGATGACCTGGTAAGGGTCGCAGGAGTCCGCTGGATGTGGATAGCGTAGAACCGGTAATTGTGGTGCTCTTTGGGGGAGGCTTTGAGACCTAGCACAGCCTGCTCTAGGTAGTCCGTTTTGCTTTAGGCCGTATAGGTACTGCTTCAGTGCAAAAAGTGCCTGTAGTCTTACGAGTTGGAAACGATAACTAGTCCGTTTTTTTGTTGGTTCTAAACTTAGATTCCTTTTGGCATACCTACCTACTTAAACTTTTTTCATAACAAGCTTCGTTGGTCAACGCACGGACCTTAAAAAAACTGTCACTGTTACGTCAGTTCGTGGAAAAACTGAGGGAAAAACTGACGCGTGAACCCGTTGGGGATATAGCACCCTCCTTAGGCTGTGCTTTCATTCTACTCGTACTTTGCAGCCACCGTTGAACTACCTACTTTTCGTGTACCTGTGTTACGATTTACGTGTGCAAAATAACCCTCTTGACTGTTCACCGCCTTGCCCTACGAAATTTTAATTGAGGTAACAAACGGACCTATTTTTTTTTAAATTAAGTGTCTATATCTATATAAATATGGGCGTGGCCATGCCTTGATTCACTTGTTACCGTTTCTTAACCCATTCCATTATTATCATCGCCTATTTAGGTACCTACAGTCCGCATAATGTAGGTAGGTATGTAATGTAATGTCTGAAACTTCAATCAAACTTCTCCATTGTATTTCCATATTTGCATTGTTTTACCAGACCAGACTGAACCCACGGTTTCATTTTAATTTGTAAATTTAGGGGGTACTTAAGTAAAAAGTTGAAGAGTATCATATGATCATATCTCATTTTTGCTAAATCCTCGATTAGTTTGATTGCTAAACGAGAACGGTAGGTAAAACATTTCCGTAAAACCAAGGAAGTAGGAAAAGGTAGGTAGGTACATCAGGCAGGTAATAGTGAAAAAACCTTTTCCATAGGCCAAGTGAATATCGATACAGTAAAGAAATGGAAAACCTTTTCACAATTTATCTGCAGGAAGAAACCCTGTTGTGTAAAGCCCAGCATAATTCAAACTGAACACGCCTCTTTCCAACGTGCTACCCTCAGACGTCACGTCACAATACCGCCAAAAAACTTTCCAGACAAACTGCTTACAGGAAAAACGACAAAGGTCTGATTGTAGCAACTCACGTGCTAGTCGCAGCACGTCCGGGCTGTCTGCTGATATTGAGACAAACGAACCGGTGCATCGAGAGGGTTAATGACGCCTAGTACGTGGTATCTGATGTTTGTAATGAATAATTTATTTCCGGACTATTAATAAAATTAACGGCCCAAATTCGGATGACTGCAGGATCTAGAGTCTGGCCAGGGAAAGAAGAGCGTAGAAAAGAGCGGCAGAAAAAAAGCGTGTTGCAACACTGTATAACGCGATAAAATAATAATTATACCTAATTGAACAATTCATATTTTTCTTAAATTCACACAATGCAACTGATCAAGCAGAAGAATTATGAAGTAAAATTCTTTAACTTCATTCTACTTTATTAAGGTTTTGATTATTAAGAAGAATAATCAAAACCACTCTGAAAGTTAAAAACGAGACATAATAATTAAACTTTTTATGATATTGTCCAATGTGAATGATATCAGCAAGCCAACCTTAAATTCTTTTTTTATTATGGAACAGTTAATTTCTTAATTACCATATCAAGTATCAACATTAGGACATCATACTAATTTAACACGTTTGACACATTTGACAATGATATTAAATTACTGTTGCCATATAATAAAGGGTTCGTCTTTCCCTGGCCAGACTACCTAGGTACCTAAAATTGAATGCACTGGAGCCCTCTTTATGCTTTGCTACATCTGACTAGCTGGCGTGATCGCTTTTACGTCATACATAAATCATTCGTCCCTCTCGAACTTACATATTTGCTACTAAGTGCTGGCTCTTCCTAGGACACGATACACGATCTTCGAACCGCGGCGCGTTGCGATTGCGACAAACATGATTTTTTTTTCTAAGATAATGATCTTGGTATGTCGTCACATAAACTGATTCCGATCGAAGCTACTCTATCACAGACAGGCCTCAGTCTATTCTAAAATGAACTACAGTTAAAATAAATGCCACAAACATTGCCAAGTATTACATAGGGCATAGAACGGTATTAGGAGTCTTGCACAAAATAGGCATCTACTTGGTTTTGATTCCAGGCTGTCCGTCTTTGCTAGAGTCGGGAGATTGAATGGATTGGTAGATATTGTTTGCGCAAGTCTAGGCACCAATAGTGGTTGGTTTTCGTTGATTCCATGATTCTATTGTCAAATCTTTGCATATCGGTACCAATCAATACATATAATAAAATCGTAACTGATCGCTGTCTGTACATGGCAAATATATTAAAAAAACTTTTATGGGGCATAATAAACGCAATAGAGCCCAAAAAATGATTTTTGAATTTTCTGTCTGTTTGTCTGTGCGTTTGTGCACGCTAATCTCAGAAACGGCTGAACCGATTTGGATGCGGTTTTCAGTAATATGTTATGCTAGACTTCCCTTGACATTTTATTCAAATCGGTTAATAAATAAAAAAGATATGACAATTTAAGTCACGTAGTATACTGCTTTGTTTGTGTGAGGTGTGCAATAATAGTTATTTACGATACAAGTGCCGAAAATAGGAAATTCGCAACGAGTGGTGATAAATTAAAACACGACCGAAGGGAGAGTTTTAAATCGACACGAGTTGCGAATTACCTATTCGCACGTGTATCGTACAAAGTTTTACTGTACCGTAAAATGCTGCAACTTTGCCTGGATTTTGACGTTTTTTTCTTATATCTGTGAACCTATTTTTCATTATGAGTTTAATGAGTATTAGTCGGAAAACATACCCTATGTCTTGCCAGATAAGACTCAAATCTCATTACCTAATCATACTGTATTTCCGATTTACAAGCAATCAAAGTGGCAGGCAAAGTTGTAGACCTAAGACGTAACTTTGCCTAGGCGGATATCTCAATAAATAATGTGTTGCTATTTGTAATAATATTTACTCGTGTGCATGAGACATTGGGCTTGTCCCTGGCAGTCAAATTATTGCCATAAGCTTAATACTTTTTTTTTCACAGGCAATAGGTAAAGTTGTAGCAGGTTCCACAAACTTTCTATACAAAAATATTGTTAACTGTAGGGTTGTGCCAAAAAAAAGGTCATTATTTATATAAAATATTTTTATTTTTAGTTACAAAATAATCAACAAACAATAATACCCATTTTTTTCCTTATTTTTTTTAAACGGAATAACGCCTAAATAATTGATAATCGTTCATAAATTTGCGCCAAATTCATTTTTAGGGTGACACCGTAAGATGTCACGTGACCTGATCGAAAAACTGTTACAATGTTATTGAGTTTTCACTTCTGCCGGCACTCCCGGAGTGCAACCCGGTCTTTTATTTATTTATTATAAGTACATTGCAAGTACACTTTTTTGCTAATTCACAATGCATTATTATAGTGTAAAGTTCTATTTCATTGTAAAGTTCTAATCACCCATCACCTTTAAACTCCAACTGTAGGTAATCGACCTGACAACCCATTTGATAAGAAAGATAACTGCAAGAAAAATCAAACGAGCCTAAACACAGTGGGTTTATTATGTGTTGTTTAGAAGTTTCTATCTTCGGTCTCCATTATCAGACCATCTCGATGGTACCATAAACATTGCACTGTCACCCAAGTTAGATAAGTACGTTAAACACCTCAATTGGTCGCTAATAAGTGGTTGAAAAATTTATTGCAAATCTTGAACTAAAAGACAAACATACAACATAATTATAATACAATAGATATACAATTTGCCAGTAATTACAATAAAAATAACTTAAGTACCTTTAAGTTTTTTTTGTTAACGTTAGTTTATTACTGCATTGTCAGCAGATCTACCCACACTGAAAGTTGGTGAAAATCGACTTGCAAGATTTTTTTTAAACCATTTGATTAAACCAACAATAAAAAGCTTGTAATAAATAAACTCATTTAAGCAGGCTTATTTTTACTATTTTCTGTACATTTATAAAACCCAGCTAGTGACAGCCCTAGACCCAGGCAAAATTGTGTCATTCAAGTTTCCAAAACACTGCCCAATATTGCCTAGTACGTTATTATGCTGAAATCATGTCCTTTTCTTGAAAATATTAAACTTACGGAAAATAGACAGTCTTTACTTACCCTGGGACGTTACCACTTCTCAAAAAACACCTTTTTTGTAGATAAAAGTTCAAAAGTTGCGAGACACTAAAAAAATGCTGCCACTCACTCCGACTTATGATGCGTAACTGGCGGAGCAACAATGGAGTTACCATTGTAAAAAATTAAATATGTGTTGCCAGAATAATGAAAATTCCTACCAAATGGTAAAAAACAAGAAAAAACTAAGCAAATTCGAGAGGTCATAATTGAAACGAAATAGGCAAAATTGAGTTTAAATGGCAAAGTTGCAGCATTTTACGGTACGAGTACATATGGCTCTTTAAAGTTTCGACATATGCACGAAAAGTGCTCTTTTCCGCACTAGTGCGGGAAAGTAGCACCATGTGTACTGTAATAGTAGTTTATGCAACTGATACATAATCAGAGGCCTTAAAATACGAGTGTGGTTTTATGAAACGAGCGTCAGCGAGTTTCATAATAGGATCACACGAGTGTTTTAAGGCTAAATTATGTACAGTTGCATACACTACTTTATCTACACACATATCATAAGTACTCTAAGATCGGTTCAGAAGCCGTAGGAAAATGACCTGCATTGCTACTATAGTGCTACCTGTAAAATATCTTTGTTGCAATCGTGGCTGCATTTACGATATCCGGCGGAGTGTGCATATCGTTCTCGGAGTCACTACTACTCATATTTTCAACTAAAATGTGAATTACAAACAACTTTTCACAATTCTACTTTCGTAACAGCAAAAACCAACAAAGAAATGACAAAAGTAATGGCGGCAATTTGATCCTACGTCAAGACGAATGTTTTTTTAAATCATAGACAAACGAATGATGTCCCTATTCTCATGTCACTCTTGATCAAATGTCGTGCGGTTTATATTAAAAAACATACTGAATTGACGTTTCGCATTGATAACTGTTTCAATATCTATGGATACTAGAATAGAGACCCACTTGAGTTTTGACAGCTGTTCCAAATTGAAACTCATAACCTTACAAAAATCTGTACTGTAATAACATTACAGTACAGATTTTACCTACTACCACAGACAAGAAAGTTCTCATAGTAAAATTGGTTGTAATAATTCTGGTCATTTCCTACGGTTTCTGAACGCATTTTAGAGCACTAATGATATGTGCGTAGATAAAGAGTATTTGTATTGTAGTATAAGTATCGCATAAACTGGTAGTAATACTCATAGTTACTGAATAATCAATACATATAATAAAATATAATATTGAATAATAGGTAAAACAAATACTGAACTGAATTGGCTGAAACTTAGGTTAAATAAATTTCAAAATTCAAAACAAATAAACTTAGGTAGGTAGGTACATAGTTGGCGTACAAATTAAAAATAAAACACAGGTAATCACAAAAGTCCTTCAGTAGAATCTAATTTGAATACAGTTTCAAGCAAGTTTCAAGTATACTGAAATGGCTTATCAGTCGTTTTATTATGATCCCGTGGTCATTATCATTAACAAAAAAAGAGGGTATTTTATTAATGTATCTAGAGAAACGGGTAGGTGAACAAAAGTCATATGAAATGCCAAATAAGGAATCAGTCAGTCACTACTGGGGTTGAAAAAAATAATTATAATTACTCCGGATCGCGGATTATGTCGGTAATAAAGTGGTACGGGCATACATTACAGGACACAGGGTAAGTTGAAGTTAATGTTAAGTAGTAGGTAGTAAGTATTGTCATTAACGGGTTGTTGTGTCCGCAGCCTGTGGAAACGCCCTTTTTGACGGCACGAATTCGGAAACTGGTATCTTACTGACAATCGGAACTTTGACGAAAATAATATAATCCCTACATTGTGCGTTGCATAAAGATACGCAACAGCCAGTGTCGCTTAGGTACCCATAGCAACGAGGGGCGTTCAATATTACGTTCTCGGTATCGGCATGATGACGTGTCAGGATAATAATATCTGATTATTTTTCATACTGTATCACTGTTCATGAATACACTATATAAGTAAAAAATATATGATTCATTTGTTTTCTTTAATACGTTTAAACAAAGACGATGGGGTAGCAAATATTCTGACGTGACGTGAGTAAAATTTAAGGATTCTTATTTTTATTTTAGGGGCGATTTTGGTAAAATTCTGGTATGGTAATCCAGAATGTTGATTTTATAGTGAGTTTATAGGTATATCTATTTTGAAGCCTGGAAATAAAAAAAATATACCTCATTAATCATATTTTTAAACACAGCTGCCTTAACAAAGTTAAAGGTGGGTTTTAATGGCCATCAATATATGTTTTTTAATTTCTAGAAATTGGGGCAGTATAAATGAAAAATATATGGATGTGAATACCAAGTAAGAGTCATACAAGATAATAGTATTGCTATTAAAGAAGGTAGACTAAGAAAAAAAATTAAGAAAAATAAATGCCAATTTTATGACGTTTCTGTTTGGAAGAGATTGCAATCAACAGGGGTATTTAGGGACGTAAAATCTATACAATTAACTATCTACCCTGTCACCTAGACCAACTCATATACTTTTACTTCTTATTCTTTGTTACTAAAAATTCCTCAATTATATCTGGGCAATTGCGTTGATTTAAAAAATGGGCCTCATTTCGTCGAACAAGTTTTTATTTTTTAATGATGTAAAATTAAAATTATTTAAACACTTTATATATGCATGTAAATCAAGAAAGAGTGTATTTAATCTTTAAAAACGATACGATACGAATAACTTCTGTTTTTAATGCCGATACCGAGAACTTATTGTATCGTAATTTCGTAGTTCCGTAACTATCCGGGTGGCGTAGTCGGGAAGCGCTCAGTGAACAATCTTCAGACTTGGGTTCGATCCCCAGCGAGGCGATATTGTGTTAACTTTTTTCTTGCGTGGTTATTTATAAATTTAATTGAAGTTTTTGAAGTGAAAACTTCTTTAGCGGGGCTGAGCACTTTTTGGGATGGGGAAAAATTGTTAAACTCGCAACAGATTTTTGTAACGTCAGATGTGTAGGAGGTCACGTGACCGTAGGATGGTGAGAGATTCGGGACGAGGCTTGGGGGCGGGAGGGAAAAATTGTTTGATGTAAGACGTACGGGGCTTGGGGGCGGGGGCGGGCCAGGGGAAGGGGTTGCGAGGGGAGGAGTGGGGGGGGGGGGGGTTGAGAGGGGGTTGTGGGTTTTTTTTTTAAATAAAATTACTCGGGTTTTCACTTCTACCGGCACTCCCGGAGTGCAACCCGGCCTTTTTTTATAAACAACATTTAGTTGTTTCTTTTTTTTTGATTGATTTTTACGCAATGACAATTAATAAAGCCCAAGGCCAGACTCTGAAAGTTGCGGGTGTGGATCTAAGTGTCAGCTGTTTTTCGCAAGGTCAGCTTTATGTGGCTTTATCCCGTGTTAGCAATCCTACGAGCTTTTTGTTTTGATCCCCGACGGCTATACGTCTAATATCGAATACAGAGAAGCATTGCTGTAAATTATTAAAATATAGTTAAATATTCTGCCATCTTTCATTTTCTACGTTCTTACAAATTAAATATAGACAAATTAACGATGAGCATTGGTATTAGGAATTCTAAAAAAAGGGATTCGCGATAAACGCCTTCCACGCGGGCGGAGCCGCGGGCAGAAGCTATACATACTAAATTACTAACTTTTTTAATGTTAATCATATATCATCCAAGCAATAGATTACCTTTTAATCACTGGTCCTCCTCATCATGGGTCATCCTTTATCATGTCGTTAACGTCAATAATGAATCATCAGAGATGGGCATGTCAAACAGTAGTTGGTGGGGTTGACAATGCTAGGAAATAGAGTTATAATCTATATATAAACGTAAAAGTCCTGACTGACTGACTCACTCACTTAAATCAACGCCCAGCCGAAACCGTCGAACCTAGAAAGCTGATCTTCTCACAATAGGTATTTTATAGATTACCCTAGTAGCATTTTAAGTTGGCATTTCGTAGGGCCATTGATCACCGAATGGTTGGTCAACCGTTGCGAGTGAAACACCTGTTTTCGGTAAAGCCAACAATGTCTCCCAACATTGGGCCTACTATGATGACTATGTTGGGCCAACCACCGTTTTCGGTTGTAGGGCCAATTTACATTTACAACGTAGGGCCTACAGAAATATTACTACGACAACTACGTTGGGCCAACCACCGTTTCTGGTTGTAGGGCCAATTTACATTTGTAAAGTAGGGCCTACAGCAACATTACTACGAGAACTATGTTGGGCCAACCACAGTTTCCTACTGTTGGACCTAAAGCAACATTGCGTAAGAAGGCCCTACAAAATAAAAGCACTCTGTACCAACTGTAGAATAGCCGTTGGCAGTTAGTAGGGTTAGGTACAGTTGTTTATCTCACGAAGGCAGGTTGATCTTACCTTACTTATGCACGATCTCCACCGACCGGGTGACGCCGGGGCGCACATTGTGAGTGCCAAAGGAAATTGAAGCTTCTCTGCTGTAGTTAAATTCTACTACTCGCGCGCGCAGGTGGCAAGCTGCGTAAATTCCGTGCAAATATGGAATTTAACTACAGCAGAGAAGCTTCAATTTCCTTTGGCACTTACAATGTGCGCCCCGGCGTCGCTCGCGGTCGGTAGGGATCGTACATTTGTTGTGGGGTGGTACCTATTTAGTGCACATGTCCATGGTTTCTAGGTGCGTAATCTCGAGAGAGATTCTATATTGGCCGAGTACACAACAATTTGCATGTGCATAATACTCACAAACCACCTTCGTGAGAATAAGCATCTGTAACATACAAAGTAAACGTCTTTAAATAACCGAATTTACAAACGTAACTGCACATTAACTGTTAACGGAGATTTAATTAAATGCCTTCTGAGACTTTTCACATTTACTTGCCTCACCATCATTTTGTACAGCTAGACCGTAAAATAAAACTTCACATAATACGTTTATAATTTTATTGTAAGTTTTGACCGGCCTTAAAGCATTCATCACTTTCTAGCAAGTATGTAAGTGAGAAAGGGACACATTCTTTATGGCGGGCCATAAAAGGCATCATACTAGCCCAAATTTGTCAACGTCATGACTGGACTAACATATTTTGACCTCCGATTCCGAGCAGTTGCACCCCGTCGGTTCAGGTGTCAAAAATCCAATGGTCCGCTCATCGCGTAAGGTCCAAATAAGTAAATTAGACGCCGGATTATTCAGCAACTTTAATGTGGCATCCACACTGGCCAGTTTCGTCAGCCAACTGACAAGGACGCAGCCATCTGTTAGAAGGGAGATGAACACACATTTAAATGACACAAACAAAGAGGACTGTGAAGAAATAGCTAAAACTAACATTTTCATAAAAACGACAAATAGATAAAACTATTTATTATTACCTATTGTACTTATAGAGAAATGGCAGCTCGAGACTTTTGCCAGCATCAGTTTTAAACAAATATTAAATCAAAATGAACACACGACGTTACAAAACTAAATTGACCTTGTGATTTAAAAATTAAATTAACTAATATTAACTCACCTGTCTCGTACAATATGCGTTTAATGGGATACACATGTCAATTCTCGTCCGGTAATATTTTAGTTGTGAGGCATACTGTACTGACGATTTTATGAGGAGGCCAAAGGCACTCCTTCTTGCGAGGCGTGATCCACTCTTCTCTTAAGTATTACACTAAGACCACGCCGTCACCATCAGAATCATTAAATTCCACCACTTTGATAATTCTGAACGTGATTTTGAAAGGATTGCTTAATAAACACGATATATTGTTATTTGATTAGTGAATATAACATGTAAGTATTAACTTGCACACTATTTTTATATATATTTGCTAAGTAAATATGCAACCCTTTCAAAAACAAGTAATACTTGATACCATGTACGCACGCACTCAAAAGAAAATTTAACCACTACGCACTACGCACTATTCACGATGGAGATCGATAACAAAATGGCCGATCGAATTCGCGCGCCACGCGTGCTCCTGTCCACCGCCCCCCGCACCGCACTTTGTTTCCGAATTCCCCTATCTCGTCCCGCTGCCATTGGATTCCTATGTGGCCCACTGTTGGCCCTATGCTGTTTTCAATATGCAATAGTACTAATGCTATGTGCTCTCTGGTGATGAATAGCGTAAAAAGTATTTGTTTATGTCCAGGCCCGTGACAGATGAACAATGCCTCTACTCGACACGAGATAGCGCTAAATTCCAATTTTTTGGTAGGAAAGCCAACTAAGTCGGCGGTAGGGCCTATGTTGGCTGCTCGTATGGGATTTTCTGTTGGAAATCCGACCAAAACCGCGGTAGGGCCTATGTTACATGATCGTATGGATTTTTTGTTCGGAACGCCGTACAAAAACCTCAGTAGGGCCTATGTTGGCTGCTAGTATGGGATTTTCAGTTGGAAAGCCAACTCAATCGGCGGTAGGGCCTCCGTTGTATGGTCGTATGGTTTTTTTGTTGGGAACGCTGCGCAAAACTGCAGTAGGGCCTATGTTGGCTGCTCGTATGGGATTTTCGGTTGGAAATCCGACCAAAACCGCGGTAGGGCCTATGTTGCATGATCGTATGGATTTTTTGTTCGGAACGCCGTACAAAACCTCAGTAGGGCCTATGTTGGCTGCTCGTAGGGATTTTTTGGTAGAGAAGCCAACTAAGTCGGCGGTAGGGCCTATGTTGTATGGTCGTATGGTTTTTTTGTTGGGAACGCTGCACAAAACTGCACTAGGGCCTATGTTGGCTGCTCGTATGGGATTTTCTGTCGGAAATCCGACCAAAACCACAGTAGGGCCTATGTTGGCTGTTCGTATGGATTTTTTGTAGGAAATCTAACCAAAAACGGTAGTAGGGCCTACGTCGTTTGTTCGTATGGATTATTTGTTGGTAACCCAACCGATAACTGTGGTAGGGCCTATGTTAGATGTTTGTATGGTTTTGCAGTTGGAAAATGAACCATAAATAGCATTAGGGCCATTGTTGGCAATTCGTTAGATTGCTACTAACGATTTCCCAACTTTTTCCCAACCGTTAGCTACGGTTGGCCAACGCAAAATGCTACTAGGGTAGTAGGTATATTTTTGAAAATTCCACCCTCAAGGTGGTAAAAAGGGGGTTGAAAGTTTGAATGGGGATGGAGTAAAGTTTAAAGTGTTAGACTTGAAACTCTGTGTATGGACTCCTTATTAAAATAAAAAGCCATTTAAGGATTTTGGAAAAACCCGCCCCTAAGCGGGTTAAATAGGGGTGCAAAGTTTGTACGGGTGAGATTTGGTATAGAGATAGTTTGAGTCCTGGGGAAGGCCGTAGAATAGTTTTTTCCGGAAATCAGCAGTCCCTAAGGGGGTGAAATGGGGGGTGAAAGTTTGTATGGAGCTACGATAAAAACGAGTTCCACGCGGACGGAGTCGCGGGCAGAAGCTAGTTATACCTATATTGCATGTAATATTGATGAATGATGGTCTGAGTAAGAGAAATATTTAAAACAGTTGATACCTATACGAAAATTTCCAAAGGGAAATACACGCATTAGGTAAAGTATTGCCGATACTACTTATCTATAAGTAGATATATACATATACGTATACCTACTACAGGTACATACCTAGGCTCAGACCCCGTATCATGGTCGGCCTTATTGCCCGATAAGTGACAAGATAGAGCGTCCGTAACTGGCTGACACCGTTCAATAGAACGAGACGGACGCTTTATCTTGTCACGGAAGTAAATGACTGACTTTTGAGTCTGACCCGGGGACTTACAACTACACTCTTTGCAACTTTGGAAGGGGTATAATATTTTACGATAAAACAACAGTGCCTAGTTGTTAGTATACATAGGTATACTATAATTATTACTGAAACTTCTAAAACCTAGGGTGTGTCCACCAGCCCATTACCCGGAAAGAAAGGCGATTTAAATTCATTGTGTACAAACTGCCCACTGATGAAGAGGGCACGTTAAAACAACAGATAACACACACAACACACAAATAAACATGCAAAGGGACGTGATGGATACAAACACGCTGCAATTTGCACTTTCACACGCACAAACGATTCTAGTCTTTATTCCCTGAAGCATTAAGTCCTTTGATTGTTTGCGGTGGATGTAGCAAATTGTAGTTACATATGGATGGTACTTTTTAAGAATGACTCCGCAGTTACGTTGTCAAGGGGTGCTAAGATATGTGCGTAGCGACTGCACCATAGACTAAGGCAGTTTTTTCAGGTAATAATGACAGACAAATTCATTATTACAAGGAAAAATAATCTCATTATCAGTATTAGGTACCTACGTCGCGATTTTACACATTTGGCTACTACAGTAGAGGAGAGTGGGGCAAGGTGGGGTGACGGGTAAGACGGGATAGCGGCCTTATTGGCGACACAACTGAGTAATCAGAATCCCGCTAGTGCCTGATGATGCGCCGCCATGATTTTAATCAGTTCGCACACTGAGCGGCTGGACAAAAGCTGTCACTATTTTTTTAATTGCAAAAACAGGTTTTAGTCACATTCCTAAATATTTTTGCGTTACATTTGGTTCACGTTTTATCTTTAATATAACCAGCACAAAGATGTAAACTTATTCCTATGGATCAACTATCACGCCAACAGATAAGTCTTGTCTGGTTTCAAATACGGCATTACTATTTTTTAATCATTTGTCGAATTCCTTTAGGCACGCGGGGGCAAGATGGGGTCTTGGGTTAAACGATACAAAAAGAAAAGGGTTACCAAAGCTAAAGGTCGTTCATCAACGTCAAGTGGAAATAAGTTGACAGGTAGCTTTTCGCCTATGGCGTTTTGTAAAATTCTTAAAATATGCGCCATGTCTCAGTACTGGGGTCTTCTTCTCTTACTTCAAAGGGATACCCAACTTGTCCCATATGGGGGTACTTACTCTATCTACGGGGCAAGATGGGGTGATGGCACTGGGAATTATCAAACTACAGTTCCTAATAGGCATTGATTTTGAATGACTAGTCACCAGAGATAGATATTAAAATAAAAAAAACTTTATAAACAATAGCATTCTTAGTTTTATTGGACTTGAAACGTTAAGTACCCCGTCTTGCCCGCCTCTCCTTCCCACTACATAATTCTGAAGAGTCATCTGTCCGAAAGCATTTTTTTTTTCCGAATTTCATTTAGTAAGTCATTGCTTCGCTGAATTTGTTTTTTTTTCGATTTTGAACCTACTTAATCCAACTCCAAATTCTTGTATAGCGGATATGGCTGTCGGAATTTTGCATAGAGGTTTTACAACCTACAGGGATCGCTTCTGGAGAGACGTCACGAAAAGAGACTTGCCTGATGAGTGTCATGTCATTAATTAAATAGTTTACCTCAATCGCTGTACTGTGTAATTAATGGTTTTCGTTTTATAACATCTGATAGATAAGTTTATGTTGAACTACATATAACCTATAACCAGAGTACTTGGCTATTACATAAATACTTTCGGAAAGAATTACGTGGCAACATTTTTACATCAAAAACGTTATGTTATCCTTTACCCCACACTCCAATAACACTGGCCGTTTAAATAGGTAATGGAATAAAGGTGGAACTTATCTAAAAACAGTTCTAGCAATTAACAAAACATTTCCCTGACCGCCCTTTAAAGCTTATTAAAATATTATTTCGTAGTACCTTCTATCCCTCTATAGCTCTTTGCTCGGCTTACGGTGCATTGATGTTAGGGATGGTCCAATGCACGAACGATAAGCGGCGAAGTTTAATATCTTTTATTTTTAGTAAGTTTAAAAGTATGCAAGTTCTGTTTGGTTTTTCAAGTAAGAAATTATCATCATCATTCTCCTAGCGTTGTAAATTATGTGCAAGATAATTTAAATCACTAGGTCTCAGTGGCCTAATAGATTCTATGCAAATCGTTATCATTCCGCAAGAACTATTCGCAAGAAACGAAAATATGGCGTACTTACCTAATTAAAAACTTTGAGAGGTATAAGCTCATAAGCGAGGAAAAAATGCGCCAATATGAAGCGAAAGGCGAGCGAGGCTATTAGTGGGTTTTTTCCTCGCCCACCATCTCACAACCTCCTAAATCTCTGGTGGATACTCACCATAATAATTATTGTAATAAAAATAATAATAGTTCGATATCTCAAAACCGGCAGAACTGATTTTGTTGAAACGAACCATCTCGACCACGTTAGCTTTGGGACAGAAAAAAAACGCAATCAAATCAGTCCATTCATTTAGGAACTAGGTACGATGCCACTAGGCAGACACACCGACACAGAGACAATGTCGGTCGAGTCGAGGGTTAAAAATGAAAATGCTGCGATCACGTAACGACGACGTAACGTAGTTAGATCTAAACGACAATTTTTATGTGGAATAATGACAGTTGGACTGTCGTAACGCGCGTTGGAAACGTTACGTTACCCCTCTGATTTCGAGACAAAGAATGATACAATAATATTTATAATTTTGTTAATGGTGCCGTATACGCCATAATAATATATATTTATTTAATATATATTGCAGTCATATACATTTCGTAATTATGTCTAAGTACTTAATACTAAAGTACATGAACCCTGATAGGGCCAGGCAATTTTAAATTTACTCACACACTATAATTTGAAGTAATAACTTAAGCTTATAACAAGTATAATGTTGACATGTAATTTTTCATTATCAATAAAGTATGAGTATGATAATATGAAATCGCGAATCGCTTATGCCCGATGATAGGCCTCGGGGAGCGGGCCGCGAGCCCGAGGGTTCGGTCCGCGCGGAAATGAAAAATAAACACGTCCGGCCGTCGCCGGCTGCGGAGAATGAAGGGCCGCGAGTGCCCGCGCACCAGCAGCTACGAATCGGAACGTCGATGTAGAACGAGATCTCGAGCGAATTTTCGAGATTCAATCTCGGTCGGTCTCGGTCGAAATCTCGACACAAATACTGACGAAAGTATTTCCATTACAATATTGACGACCGGTTAGCCTAGTGGGTCACTACCGCCACTACGCTGCCTACGAAGCTGAAGGTCCTGGGTTCGAATCCCGGTAAGAACATATATTTGTGTGATGAGCATGAATATTTGTTTCTGAGTCTTGGATGTTTTCTGTGTATTTAAGTATTTTCTATCTATTAAATATATCGTTATCTAGTACCCATAACACAAGCCTTATTGGGCTTACTATGGGACTAGGTCGATTTGTGTAAGATTGTCCCCTAATATTTATATTTATTTATTTATAAAAAAAAATAAAAAATCGAGATCTCGAACGGATTTCAGTACGCAAAGCATGTTAATAATTCATGTTGGCCTCCTTGGCAAGTAAAAATGCTCCAAAAGAAAATCTTTTCAAAAACACATTTAACAATTAGTGGGCGTTTGCACATTTTTCACGTTTGTGTTGTGTGCCTACCGACAAATCATAAGTAAGATTAATCATTTCTTTATCAACGAAACATTTTTGTTCGGTTTCCCATGATGTGTTTCAAACTCAAAATTTCATAGCAATACCGGAATTAGTACGAGTAGGAGGAGTAGTAGGTTATGCTTCTATCGAATTCAGTCAATTTGGCCCAAATTAACGCGATATTAAAAAAATATGTGGAATCTCGATATTGTCGAGATAAATTGAAATCTATTTCACTGACGAGATCTTGAATCGCTAATTTCAACATGAGAATTTTAACTCGAGATCTCTAATTACCAATCTCAGCTCGAGATTGCATTCCCTAGTCTCAAACTAAGCAAAGTTTATGGTGTAAGTACCACTTTGGATAATAAGCGACATTATATACTCCAGTTAGAATCCCCGTAAATGCATTTATTTGTAAGATTAGCAGTAAACACTTTTTCTGCCAGGAACCGGCCTAGCGGGCGCCTACGCCGTAGTCGCTTTGCCGCTAATACTTACGGGTAAAACTGGGGGATTGGCTACGAGCGTGGCGATTCTTGGCTAGTGCTTGCAAATCCATATTACTTAATTTGTTCAATTCAATTCAATTTATTTATTTGCAACCTTGTACAATGCCCAAGTAACACATCAAAGCAGTATAACAGCCGAGTTACAGCATTTGTGTATCGTTTTGGCATTTTGAGTTAGTTCTAAAGTAGCATTATAAACGTTTATACGGCTATTGTAGTGCTTATTTGGGCACAAATTTTACTGCTTTAGATCCTAAAAAGGTTCACAATAGTTGTTTAATTGCATGACAGGCGCATTATACAAGCATTATTGTGGTCAAAGAAAGTGTCAATCGCATTAAAGCAGCATTATTATGGTCAATGAAGTTGCCAATGACATTACAGAAGCATTAAGCCGGCAATATTATTGATAATGAACATGTTAATTGCATTACAAAAGCATTAGAATAGAATTAGAATGTACTAAAAGAATTATAAATGTTCACATGTAGGCCTACATCAGTATAAAAATTTCATCGATCGAATACATCGCTAGTACAAATGTTAATTGTCTCGCAATAATATATAATATATGGATGCGTGAGTGTTCAAAACTGACAGCAGTGACGAGTGTTTGCAAAATTTATGATAGATGGTAAAGTGTTTAACTCTTTAGTTATTTTATGCCTTCAAATATTACTGCGCAATGTAGTTTACTGTAAATGTCTATACATGTTTCATTCAATATTTTCACGCGCCTTCGATATTTTGTGGTTTTTATATAAAGTGTTATATAAAGATATTTGTGAAATAACCAAAACATTTTTTTTGTTGCTAGTATACAACGAATTTTGCATTATTGACATAATAGTTTTCGTTGGGCAGTATTAAATTAAGTTATATCATTATTATTCAGGTATATTACTTTTATAAATAGGTCCTCATGGTAATATTTTTTGGTTATAATATTAAACAAAATGGTGTCGGGCTATAGCAGCCCGGTGAGCCTTTAAAAAGTCCAATTAATGCCGCAAGCAGTAGAAATACTCACATGTGAACGATTATTAAGCCAGAGGCCAGAGAGAAGACTTTTGGTGAACCACTGTGGTGCCGTTGTCTATAAAGTAGTTATATATGGGTTCACCGGTATGCCACTAGACTTGATGTGGACTAAAATAGTGCCATTACTTGATTGCAATTTTGGGGATCCTTGAGCAAAACAATAAAACCCATTTCAGAATTTGTTTATTTCGTTACTATTAGTACTAAAAGCGCGTGTGCTTTTTCTCAATCATGGCGGACACATCGTTTTACGAATACTGTAAAATAAATGTTTATATACAGCTTTACGCATTACACGCACTCACGTGTATTAGATTAAAGAGCTGTTAGCTGTAAAACAGAACTCGGGTGACCTTTAATAATGCAAGCATTACATTGATTCACGTTTCTGCTGTTCAGCAGCATTAGGCATTATCTTACTACTTAAAAATGCTATAGTAGGCCCTAAGGCCTAAAAAACAGCTGAAAGCTGTTTAACGGATTTACATGGCATTATAATGGTTCACGTTTATGCTATTAAATAGCATTAAGCATTTATTTACTACTTAAAAATGCTATTATAGATCCAATGGCACTAAAAACAGCTGAAAGCTGTACAATTGCGTTGTGGTTTGCTGCAGTAAAACTAAAGGCTTTATAAAAGCATTTTGATATGCCATTATCTTACCGTTATACAGTGTAAAGCATCATAATGGTTTTGAAATGCCAATATAAAGCGTCAAGATGTTCGGTGAACTTATATAAGAGTTTATACGGACCTTAAGTTCTACATAAGTTTACTATTCGTGTGATAAAATGCTTTCTGTGTTACTTGGGTGTTCCTGCGATGTCGAGCAGATTACCATTAATATGAGGCCGACCGAAAATTAAAGGGAAACACCAAAATAATAGGGAAAAACATCGAATTAGAATACGCTCGGTGCTATACATGTTTAATTCCATTCCCTTTCATTTGCGATTTATACATTTCGTTAGCAGACGCTACTGTTAAATAAAAAAATAATCTAAACACGTCAGCTGTCATCATCATCATCATCATATCAGCCGAAAGACGTCCACTGCTGGAAATAGGCCTCCCCCAAAGAGTGCCAAAGTGACCGGTCCTGCGCCACCCGCATCCAGCGGACTCCAGCAACATTTACCAGGTCATCAGTTCACCTTGGGGACCTATACACGGCTGTCAATAACTTGTAAATACATAAGGCCTGCAACACACTGGCGCGGCCTGCGGTGGCGGACAATAGTAAATTTGACAGCTAATGACAAGTTTACTATTGACCGCCGCGGCCAGGCCGCGCCAGTATGTGAGAGGCCTAACTCTAAACAAATGTGAGCAGCACGTCTATCACGGGACGGCCGCGACATACACGTTTTCTCACACTCTCTACACCTCTTGTTCTACTAAGAGAGAGACGGATAGTGCGAGAAAAATTGAGAGCTCGCGCGCCGTCGCATGATAGCCGTGGTGGGTTGCCAAACTGCCGGATTAGCATGGGTTGCTATTGTATCCATCCGTCACCCTCTGACGAGTATGTGAGTGCGAAAGTGACGGATGTCCTATCCACAACTATAAGCTATGAATTGGCAACCATGCTACGCCCCCTGAAATCAAATGTAACTGGTAAAGCCAAGTATTGATCCTTAATTTGACACGTATTGATCATCGCCATCATTCAAGCCCTTATCGCGGCGTGTCTCCGCGACAAACCCAATTAATTATTAGCAACAAGCAATTGATTACGGACGCTAACCGAAGTAGGATTAATTATACAGCAACAATACCTACGACTTGATCTAATTATAGTTTGTAACATTCATAAAGGGAGCTTAGGTTAATGTGTCACGCGATTGATTATTTCATCAGGGTTGTATTGTAGAATGATATTGCGTACCTTCAAGATCAAGACGTTTTATTAAATGTGCAGCGATGGAAAATGCGGAAAATCTAAAACGTATCAAATATAGAGGTCTCGGCAGAGTACTTTGTACCATTTGGCGTCGAGATCCTCGGTCCGTGGGGTCCCAGTGCGTAAAAGTTATTTGCGTAAATCGCGAAACGTCTGGTAGACGTAACTGGCGAAGAGCTGGCGGCTTTCTCGCGCAACGCATCAGCATTGCAATTAAGCGAGGAAATGCCGCCAGCATCCTCGGTACAATGCTTCGACGGCCTTTTTAGATTAAATGTTAGTTTTAATTTAATTTAGTTAATGTTGGTTAAGATGAAATAGTTTAGAAATCGTTAAAGTACAAATCAATACCCTATACCTACGTAATATAGGTTCTTGTTGTTGTTGCCCTAGGACACCCCAGAAGTACAGGCCCTTCATAAGGTCGCGCCACGCCTTCCTGTCCGAGGCAATGACCCTGGTCTCGCTCCAGCCCAGTCCAACGGCACGCAGCTCACTCTCAACGGTAACGTAATATAGGTAGGTACCAATAACTTAAATATGCCGAATAGTTATATATCTATTCATACTTTTTTCGGAAAGTTTTACGTTATTAAGTAGTCCGTAGGTGTTACTGGTTATTATACCTACAACGTAGCATTTATCGTCTGAAAGAATGATACATTTTACGTTTGTTACACTAAAGTAAAATGGAAGGCGCGATTGGGTCATTGTCAGTCAGTAAAACAAAAATCGTCTTTTCAGTGGGCAATAGTTAAGGGCTTATGTTTATATATAACATGTTTTTATCGCATAGAATTATAGAAAAGGCGACGCCGTTTATGCGGATTCAGAGTTCAACCAAAAATTAGGCTTTAAAGCCCTTAACTTTGGTAATGTCCACCGAAAAGACACGAACCTAAATCTGACAATGACCCGATTAGGGGATGAAATATTATATTATGTATTAAAAAATTATAAAATATAAGTTAGACTAGTGCTTTAAAATTATAGTGCTATAAACGTTAAAAGCTTAGTAAGTTATCTATTGCTACGACAAGTTTAAAAAATACGTAACCATTTGCGTTGTTATATATATATATATAGCACTGTTTCTAACCCAAATTAATAACGTAACAATCTCAATCAAGCACCATAAATGTTTATCGGACAAACTAAACGGTCCAATAAGATCCGGCGCCTCATAAATACAACTAATCTATCGACACAATAGTTTGTTATAACAAGTCGCCATCTTCCCACAAAAATATTGCCCAACTAGCGCCATAACGAGCCTGATAGTTGCCAACTTGCCAACTATTTTGCCCACATTTTGCGTCATAATAGCCTAAGTTAGCGGCGACGGGACAATCTGCCCGGTTACGTGTGGCCTTTTTCGTCTTCTGCCCAGCTATTCTGTAACTTGTTTTAAGCTCACCTCAACGTTCACCCACAAATATATCTTGACGCCCTGATTCGTAGTAACTAAGCGTAGGTAGAGCTCTAGTTTTGTTAGGCATGACGGGTGGAGTGAGACGTAAGAGCGCGTAAAGAGTAACAGCCCTGTACAATGGCGGTCTCATAAGTTTCTATAGGAAGTTTTTTGGCGAAACGATTTGCTTTGCTGTTGACGTTTGATAGTTCGCGTTTGGCTCTCATGTTTACACGTGTATTATTCGGCGTGTATGAAAGTATAGCAACGGATTTCTATAGCCTTATCTGAATGAGGTTTTAGTTTTATTTATTTATTTATTTATATAGTAACATTTATACCTTAACAGCAAGGCCAAAGCGGTACAAACTTATAAATATGTAATATTAAGAAAAAGAAAAAGAAAAACATAAACAACAACGACTCTTAAGGATGTTAAACTATAGTAAATACTCGCGGGCATCTCGCATTCTGCCACCCTCCTGCATCCAATCATCAGTCGCGCGGTCGAACTCACAAACAGATCACACTGTGGGTGCTCTTGGAGCACGGAGTTGAGGAACGCTAACGCACGCGCAATGGGATCGTGCGCGTGCGCGCGCCCGGCACGGCCAGCAAGGGGTGACTTCGCGCGCGAACGTACCGATCAGGGACAAAGAGACGCACGAATGCATCGATGAGACCCACACAATCGACCTTTCCTCGCACTAGATCGATGCTAAATTTAGCTAAGGAGAGTAAGCGACGCAATTGTAGTGAGTCATAGCCTAAATGTCCTTGTAAGAATAAGGTAGGGTACATGTATCGTAGTTTATCTTAAGAGGAAACACTAAGGGCGAGATAATTGAGAAATAGGTATTTGTAAAATTTATTGCTGTCGCGTCAACCACAAGCCTTCCCCCACAGAGCCCGATAGAGACAACTGAAGCTTGGACCGAAAATACCTATTAAAAGTACATAAAATCAACGTTTCAAATCGAAATCAGGGGACTACGCCTGATTTCTTCTCCAAAACTTGACCTATTTAACTATATTTTTCATTAAAAATAAAAGAAAGGCTTTGCCGTGTTCCTATATGTTTACCTTTTTTAAATAATTTAGTCAAAATTGTTTTCTGGGTGTATGAACACAGCGGAAAATCTGGTATTTTTTTTAGGTTTTTGAAGGTTAATATCTCTTTTAATAATAAATTTATGAAAAAAAGTAAAACATAGGAACATGTCAATAGTAGCCATAGATTTCTAGAAAAAAAAATTGCTCTACTGCCATTATCCAGGGAGAAAACAGGGGACTACGTTTCTATGGAAAAACGGCCCTTGTGTTTCCTCTTAAGGATTGGAGAGTTAGATTACAGTTGTTTCTGCAAATAATAATATCGGATTTTTAATTAGGCGAACTAACTTGACAGCTGAAAATGTTGTCAGACATAGGAAAAAATAAATAGTGATAGGTTTATGTCGATACAAATATGTCGATATAACGTTGTACCTACTATAAATCTGATTCAAATTGTATTTTATCAAGTAATCATACTTATGGAAAAGGTTTTATATAATTAGAAAATAATCTTATTTTAGACATCTTGCATACCTACATTCATCATCCTCCTAGCGTTATTCCCGGTTGTGCCCTTAAAGAAGCCCTGGGTCCGCTTTGACACCTAATCCCATGATTCAGCATAGGCACTAGTTTTACGAAAGCGACTGCCATCTGACCTTCCAACCCAGAGGGAAAACTAGACCTTATTGGGATTAGACCGGTTTCCTCACGATGTACAACGTATACATCTTGTACCTATACATTGTTGAATAATCTATTTTATGTTAATAACTTTACCAGAATCCCTATTTAAACTGTAAAAATAAATATGTACTTAGACATATTTATTTTTAAAGTTTAAATAGGAATTTGAATTCATAAAGTAGGAACCTACCTTGCATAGTCCTTCCACCAACCGTGTCAGTAGTAGAAACGCCGAAAATACTTACTCATCTATATGTTTATACTGAAACTAACGTAAGAAAGAAATATAATTAGTCTCTCAGCTGCCTTCCAGTGACACGGATGGTGGATCAGCCTATATACATCTTATTCGTATTGGCAAATAATAAAATAATAGCTCAAAGAACTTCAGAAACCAAATTCTATCAAGCTATTACACAAGTAACAAGAATGATAACAACACTAGTATACAAACTGCTTTACTAAACCTCTTTTATGAACTGTTTTTTTATAAATCGATATTAACAGCACTAGCGAAACTGTGGCAACATTCGTGTGCAATGAACTGTCAAGTTAGTTCGCCTAATTAAAAATCCGATATTAGGTCTAAGTTACCCCCGGTTCTCACTTGTCGGCTGTTGGGCCCGATTTTTTGTCGGGTGTCGGCTCCTCATACAAATTCATGTCCGACAAGTGTGAATAGCTTCATATAAAATGTTGTGCCACTGCAACGTCCGATTAAAATCCGGGTCCGACAGCCGACAAGTGGAAACGGAAGGTTAAGCTAAAACAAGGCGCTAATACTAATTACTGGGCGACAGTAAAAATAAATTATTTTCTATTACTAATACACTCAACTATCGAAAATACTCCAAAAACATCAAGCTTCAGGTTATTTTTTAGATTTTAAAGGTTTTTCATTACATTAAGATTAAGAGATGTGTGTTGTTTGACCATAGACAATAGGAATGCGGACTCGGTTTTGTAAGGGGTTGCAAATGTTTGTATGGGAGCAACTACAATTAAAGAACATAAATACCCAAAAAATTGAGACAAAGATTGACGTCGCTGGCGGCAGCGGAAAACGCTTCATACTGATGACGTACCCACCCACGTATGACGTCACTTGTACAAAGTTGTAAATTGTATGGAAAATCCGGTAAATTGTTGTTTCGGTCGCGAAATACTGCGTTTAAGTAGGTACATAGTTGTCATACAATTTTGTTTCTATAAAAGCGTAAGGATTCTATTGGCAGCTTTAAATTTACTCTTGGACAATAAAAAAAAAGACCGGGTTGCACTCCGGGAGTGCCGGCAGAAGTGAAAACTCAATAACATTGTAACAGTTTTTCGATCAGGTCACGTGACATCTTACGGTGTCACCCTAAAAATGAATTTGACGCAAATTTATAAACAATTATCAATTATTTAGGCGGACGACCCGCGGGCGCGTTGGGTGTGACGGGCCGTTTGCCATTGCCAATTTGTTTTTGCCATTGCCAAATATTTTTCACAGCTTTATCTCTTTAGGAGTAACATCTAAATTCGAACTATTCGAATTTTCTCAATAGCAAAACGGTGAAGGACGCGTTGGTATTATCACAAATTTATTTGCAGAATATGCTATTGCAAAAAGTGTTTAACGGCTTTATACTCTTACGAATAGCGTTCAGTTTCGAATGAAGTTGAATCGGCTAGCAGCAAAAAGTGACCTCCTTCACATCTGACGTCACAAAACTCTGTCGCGTATTTAACAATTTTTCGCCGTCCCAAAAAGTGCTCAGCGCAAATAAAGAAGTTTTCACTTCAAAAATGCATCATTTTTCTAAACTTTCAATGTTCATGTTTTATGATTTTAATTACATTTTATAATTTATACTTTATTACGATAATTTGGTGGTTTACTATCCATTTAGTATCACTACGTTATCAATTTGAACATGAGGCCGCATGCCTATTGTGACGTCATTAGTCTATTTCGATTATGACCGTGGATCACGTCAACGACAATTTGCCCGAAGTGACACAAATTGCAAACTGCGATGTGGTTCAATTCAAACCACTTCAACTTGATTAAAGCCTCAAGGTATAAGTAGGTACTTATACCTCGGGGCTTTAACCAAGCCAAGCCAAGTCAAGTTATCATCATGACATAGTACCTAATAATTGCAAGGTTTCGTTCCACGTTACGGCTATCCGCGTCCATTGCCTTCTGTAAGGATAACAATAACCAGTGAGTGTCAATCTGGCTCGATATATCGCATACCAATATGAGATGCGACCCGTTTGGTACTTGGGCGGACGTGTGGAGTAAATGGCTGATATTCTGTGAGGTAGGGGATAGGAGGACGCTAGGTAATCCACTGTATAAATGACTATTTAGAATAGGATTCGACTGTCGAAAATGTTCTTATGATTACTATTTGATTACTATAGTAATCTATTAAAGCTCGCATCTGCCGGCGACATCGTCCGCGTTCACTCGTTCATATCGTACCTCCATACAAACTTTCGTTCCCTAATTCACTCCTTTAGGGGACGATTTCTGGGATAAAAACCATCTCATGTCATTTCGCGGAATACAAACTACCTTTATAACAAATTTAATATTGATGGGTATTACTGGCCCACTGCACCGATTAAACGTGTAAAGGTAACTTACGCACAAACAGAAAGACAGAAGTTACTTTCGCATTTATAATATACTAACTGCCCGGCCCGGCTTCGCACGGATTACCCGTTTTCCCGTAGGAATGAAGCATTTTCCCGCGGTAAAAAGTAGGCTATGTTCATCAGGGATAACGTCGGCTTCTAATAGTAAAATATTTTTTCAAATTGGTTCAGTAGTTTCGGAACTCATTCAATACAAACACACAAACAAACAAATCTTTCCTCTTTATAATATTATTATTAGTGTAGATATAATATATTCGACGACCGGTTAGTCTAGTGGGTAGTGACGCTGCCTACGAAGCTGAAGGTCCTGGGTTCGAATCCCGGTAAGGGCAAATATTTGTGTGATGAGCATGAATATTTGTTTCTGAGTCATGGATGTTTTCTATGTATTTAAGTATTTCTATCTATTAAATATATCGTCGTCTAGTATCCATAACACAAGCCTTATTGAGCTTACTATGGGACTAGGTCGATTTGTGTAAGATTGGCCCCTAATATTTATTTATTTATTTATTTTAATATAGACTTTATGCATAAAATGATAAATTAATGTTCCAGCCGTCCGCTTCCGCGAGCTGTCTTGTCAGTACGAGATCGCGCCACACTGATGTCATTTAACAATCGTACGACGTATCGAGCGAGATATATCTGCAACTTGTGCCGCGGGCGGTATGTTACTGTTCAATTGTGCGGAAGTTAGCGGCCGGCCTTATAGAAGTAGTAGGGGTCCAATTCTAAGTGCGGAATGAAATCAAGAACCGTTAATAGAATCCCTTGGTTTATATTGGTATTACAATTCGATTGGATTTTGCTTTTCATTTTACAAGTAGTAGGTATCTAACTGGAGAAAATAAATAATTAATAAAATAAAAAATGTAACTATATTTATTATATGAAATGAAAAATGTATATTTTATTAATAAACAAATTGAATTGAATTGAATTGATGGGTTACTGTTCACTGAACCTAAATACCATGTGAGTAAACGTACATAATGTGTTTAATTTATTTCGCTTATTTTCTGTATTGTTTGTCATGAATAAATGTTTGAATTTGTATTTAAACCACTTGGCTGAAGTGGTTTGGAATAAGTTATATGTATTGTAATTTTTTTTTTAATACAAACATAATTACTATATTTAATCGTTATGTTATTACTCAACTCCTTGACACAATTTAACGAATAATATCCAAAATATCCATTTATAATGATCAATAAACTTTAAAAAATAGCTCATTTTTCTCATCGTTGCTACGGGTGAAGGTATTGGAACGCGTCACTTTCATCCGCTATTTAAATAATCAAACATTTTTAAAGTATGAGAAATATACATATAAGTTATTTAAGTAACATCAGTATCTTTTCCTCACATAATCTTAAGTCCCGTAAGGCGACCGAGTGCTGTTCGGGTCAAAATAGAGAAAATACGGAGAAACTATTTTTCCCAGACATGATACAGGGCCGTTTTTGAGAACATGATTTCAAATATAATACCTGTATTTATACAAATATTGCTCGTTTAATATTATAGGATAGGAGTTACAGCATTATCGCAAGAAAATGATTTTTCCTCAAAGGTATTAAGGATGATAAAGATAATCCCTATCATAATCCTTGTACTCATAAACTAGAGCAAAAACAACGTATCATTTCGGTGATTAAGGCTTCTTATTACGAAACAATAATACCTTTCCCGGAAAACACTAGGTAACGAGAGAAAAACGGAAGAAAAATACGTTTGGAAAAATCTTTTTCCCATTACGCATGCTAGTGATCCCGGCAAATGAGTAATTATTTCCTCATTAGCGTGGTAGTGTAGGTAACTGTAAGTAAATTGCCAACGTGCGTTATTTTCTAGGGAAAATACACCTCAACTTTTCTCATAAACTCGGGGAGGAAACGGGGGTATGTTGTTTTACTTGAGTGCTTTGTTTCTACAATATTTTAGGGCTTTCTTCAGAGAATTATAATATCCAATGGTGTGTTAATTTTTAAAGGGGTTGGTAAGAAAATTGATAGAAAATATATAAAATATACCCTATGTACGTATGCTGAGAGCCTGAATACAGACCCCGTATCATGGTCGGCCTTATCACACGATAAGTGACACGATAGAGCGAGGCACGAGGTCGAACGGTGTCAGCCAGGGACGGATGCTCTATCGTGACACTTATCGTGTGATAAGGCCAACCATGATACGGGGCCAGATTTCAATACAATACAATACAAATATTATTTATTGCTCACCAGACATAGTAAAAACAAAATAGAAAAATAGAGGTAAAATTAAACATAAACAGAGGTAGACAACAGGCGGTCTTATCGCTAACAAGCGATCTCTTCCAGACAACCTTTGGATGGTGGAGACGATGCAAGAAAATATATGATTTGAGTAGGTGAAAACAGAAAAACAGAATATAAGAACAACTTAACTATAAGTAAGATTATACATTACATAAATACATATATATATAAACCTACATACACATACAATAACAAAATGTCATAGAAACAGTATCACTTACAGCTGAAAACAAACAGCACACACCAAATAGGAATGACTAGTTACGGAAGAGAAAAATAGTAATCCTTAAGTCTAGTTTTAAAAATGGGAAGAGATTTAGCACGTTTAATTCAATATTACTTTACATATCATATTTTATGTTTCCCATAACTGATTTTCATATTGTTGTCGTCAATATTTATATCTGTGTCGGATAATAATATAATAAGAATAATACGTTATTTCAGACCAATCCTTATTTTTTTTAATTAAATGATAAAGGTTATCTATCTAATGAATCCCATCTTGTTATTATCATAAAGTAGGAACCTACCTTGCATAGTCCTTCCACCAACCGTGTCAGTAGTAGAAAAGCCGAAAATACTTACTCATCTATATGTTTATACTGAAACTAACGTAAGAAAGAAATATAATTAGTCTCTCAGCTGCCTTCCAGTGACACGGATGGTGGATCAGCCTATATACATCTTATTCGTATTGGCAAATAATAAAATAATAGCTCAAAGAACTTCAGAAACCAAATTCTATCAAGCTATTACACAAGTAACAAGAATGATAACAATACAAACTGCTTTACTAAACCTCTTTTATGAACTGTTTTTTTATATATCGATATTAACAGCACTAGTGAAACTGTGGCAACATTCGTGTGCAATGAACTGTCAAGTTAGTTCGCCTAATTAAAAATCCGATATTAGGTCTAAGCTTGGTCTAAGTTACCCCCGGTTCTCACTTGTCGGCTGTTGGGCCCGATTTTTTGTCCTCCTACATTTTTCATTTCCGTCCTCATACAAATTCATGTCCGACAAGTGTGAATAGCTTCATATAAAATGTTGTGCCACTGCAACGTCCGATTAAAATCCGGATCCGACAGCCGACAAGTGGAAACGGAAGGTTAAGCTAAAACAAGGCGCTAATACTAATTACTGGGCGACGGTAAAAATTAAAATATTTTCTTAATACACTCAACTATCGAAAATACTCCAAAAACATCAAGCTTCATTACATTACGATTAAGAGATGTGTGTTGTTTGACCATAGACAATAGGAATGCGGACTCGGTTTTGTAAGGGGTTGCAAATGTTTGTATGGGAGCAACTACAATTAAAGAACATAAATACTTACCCAAAACATTGAGACAAAGATTGACGTCGCTGGCGGCAGCGGGAAACGCTTCATACTGATGACGTACCCACGTATGACGTCACTTGTACAAAGTAGTTGTATCATTGTATGTAAAATCCGGTAAATTGTTGTTTCGGTCGCGAAATACTGCGTTTAAGTACATAATTGTCATACAATTTTGTTTCTATAAAAGCGTAAGGATTCTATTGGCAGCTTTAAATTTAGTCTTGGACAATAATAAAAAAGACCGGGTTGCACTCCGGGAGTGCCGGCAGAAGTGAAAACTCAATAACATTGTAACAGTTTTTCGATCAGGTCACGTGACATCTTACGGTGTCACCCTAAAAATGAATTTGACGCAAATTTATAAACAATTATCAATTATTTAGGCGGACGACCCGCGGGCGCGTTGGGTGTGACGGGCCGTTTGCCATTGCCAATTTGTTTTTGCCATTGCCAAATATTTTTCACAGCTTTATCTCTTTAGGAGTAACATCTAAATTCGAACTATTCGAATTTTCTCAATAGCAAAACGGTGAAGGACGCGTTGGTATTATCACAAATTTATTTGCAGAATATGCTATTGCAAAAAGTGTTTAACGGCTTTATACTCTTACGAATAGCGTTCAGTTTCGAATGAAGTTGAATCGGCTAGCAGCAAAAAGTGACCTCCTTCACATCTGACGTCACAAAACTCTGTCGCGTATTTAACAATTTTTCGCCGTCCCAAAAAGTGCTCAGCGCAAATAAAGAAGTTTTCACTTCAAAAATGCATCATTTTTCTAAACTTTCAATGTTCATGTTTTATGATTTTAATTACATTTTATAATTTATACTTTATTACGATAATTTGGTGGTTTACTATCCATTTAGTATCACTACGTTATCAATTTGAACATGAGGCCGCATGCCTATTGTGACGTCATTAGTCTATTTCGATTATGACCGTGGATCACGTCAACGACAATTTGCCCGAAGTGACACAAATTGCAAACTGCGATGTGGTTCAATTCAAACCACTTCAACTTGATTAAAGCCTCAAGGTATAAGTAGGTACTTATACCTCGGGGCTTTAACCAAGCCAAGCCAAGTCAAGTTATCATCATGACATAGTACCTAATAATTGCAAGGTTTCGTTCCACGTTACGGCTATCCGCGTCCATTGCCTTCTGTAAGGATAACAATAACCAGTGAGTGTCAATCTGGCTCGATATATCGCATACCAATATGAGATGCGACCCGTTTGGTACTTGGGCGGACGTGTGGAGTAAATGGCTGATATTCTGTGAGGACGCTAGGTAATCCACTGCGTACCATAAATTAATATTTAGAATAGGATTCGACTGTCGAATATGTTGTTATGATTACTATTTGATTACTGTAGTAATACTATTAAAGCTCGCATCTGCCGGCGACATCGTCCGCGTTCACTCTTTCATATCGTACCTCCATACAAACTTTCGTTCCCTAAGTCGCTGATTGCTGACGATTTCTGGGATAAAAACCATCTCACATCCTTCCGCGGAATACAAACTACCTTTATAACAAATTACTGGCCCACTGCACCGATTAAACGTGTAAAGGTCACTTAGGCACAAACAGACAGACAGAAGTTACTTTTGCATTTATAATATACTAACTGCCCGGCCCGGCTTCGCACGGATTACCCGTTTTCCCGTAGGAATGAAGCATTTTCCCGCGGTAAAAAGTAGGCTATGTTCATCAGGGATAACGTCGGCTTCTAATGGTAAAATAATTTTTCAAATTTAACAATCGTACGACATATCGAGCGAGATATATCTCCAACTTGTGCCGCGGGCGGTATGTTACTGTTCAATTGTGCGGAAGTTAGTGGCCGGCCTTATAGAAGTAGTAGGGGTCCAATTCTAAGTGCGGAATGAAATCAAAAACCGTTAATAGAATCCCTTAGTTTATATTGGTATTACAATTCGATTGGATTTTGCTTTTCATTTTACAAGGAGTAGGTATCGAACTGGAGAAAATAAATAATTAATCAAATAAAAAATGTAACTATATTTATTATATGAAATGAAAAATGTATATTTTATTAATAAACAAATTGAATTGAATTGAATTGATGGGTTACTGTTCACTGACCCTAAATACCATGTGAGTAAACGTAATGTGTTTAATTTATTTCTCTTATTTTCTGTATTGTTTGTCACGAATAAATGTTTGAATTTGTATTTAAACCACTTGGCTGAAGTCGTTTGGAATAAGTTATATGTATTGTATTTTTTTAAAAATACAAACATAATTATATTTAATCGTTATGTTATTACTCAACTCCGTGACACAATTTAACGAATAATATCCAAAGTATCAATTTATAATGATCAATAAACTTTAAAAAATAGCTCATTTTTCTCATCGTTGCTACTGGTGAAGGTATTGGAACGCGTCACTTTCATCCACTATTTAAATAATCAAGCATTTTTAAAGTATGAGAAATAAACATATAAGTTATTTAAGTAACATCAGTATCTTTTCCTCACATAATCTTAAGTCCCGTAAGGCGACCGAGTGCTGTTCGGGTCAAAATAGAGAAAATACGGAGAAACAATTTTTCCCAGACATGATACGGGCTAGATCGATTTTCCGCCGTATTAAGAGCCGTTTTTGAGAACATGATTTCAAATATAAAACCTGTATTTATACAAATATTGCTCGTTTAATAGTATAGGATAGAAGTTACAGCATTATCGCAAGAAAATGATTTTTCCTCAAAGGTATTAAGGATGATAAAGATAATCCCTATCATAATCCTTGTACTCATAAACTAGAGCAAAAACAACGTATCATTTCGGTGATTAAGGCTTCTTATTATGAAACAATAATACCTTTCCCGGAAAACACTAGGTAACGAGAGAAAAACGGAAGAAAAATACGTTTGGAAAAATCTTTTTCCCATTACGCATGCTAGTGATCCCGGCAAATGAGTAATTATTTCCTCATTAGCGTGGTAGTGTAGGTAACTGTAAATAAATTGCCAACGTGCGTTATTTTCTAGGGAAAATACACCTCAACTTTTCTCATAAACTCGGGGAGGAAACGGGAGTATGTTGTTTTACTTGAGTGCTTTGTTTCTACAATATTTTAGGGCTTTCTTCAGAGAATTATAATGTCTCAGGGTGTGTTAATCTTTAAAGGGGTTTGTAAGAAAATTGATAGAAAATATAAAAAAATATACCGTATGTACGTATGCTGAGAGCCCGACACAGACCCCGTATCATGGTCGGCCTTATCACACGATAAGTGACACGATAGAGCGAGGTCACGAGGTCGAACGGTGTCAGCCAGGGACGGACGCTCTATCGTGTCACCTATCGTGTGATAAGGCCGACCATGATACGGGGCCAGATTTCAATACAATACAATACAAATATTATTTATTGCTCACCAGACATAGTAAAAACAAAATAGAAAAATAGAGGTAAAATTAAACATAAACCGTGGTAGACAACAGGCGGTCTTATCGCTAACAAGCGATCTCTTCCAGACAACCTTTGGATGGTGGAGAGGATGCAAGAAAATATATGATTTGAGTAGGTGAAAACAGAAAAACAGAATATAAGAACAACTTAACTATAAGTAAGATTATACACTTACATAAATACATATATATATAAACCTACATACACATACAATAACAAAATGTCATAGAAACAGTATCACTTACAGCTGAAAACAAACAACACATACCAAATAGGAATGACTAGTTACGGAAGAGAAAAATAGTAATCCTTAAGTCTAGTTTTAAAAATGGGAAGAGACTTAGCACGTTTAATTCAATATTACTTTACATTTCATATTTAATGTTTCCCATAACTGATTTTCATATTGTTGTCGTCAATATTTATATCTGTGTCGGATAATAATATAATAAGAATAATACGTTTTTTCAGACCAATCCTTATTTTTTTAAATTAAATGATAAAGGTTATCTATCTAATTAATCCCATCTTGTTATAATCCTTTTCACATTTCCACCGTGCTACAATGTGTAATTAGTGCTATGGTCGAATTTAAACTTTCGTGACTCATTGTCTAAATTACTACTAAAAAACCACGGTTAAACTCACCTATTACGACCGCTATTTGACGACCGCTTTAGCCTAGTTGGTAGTGACCCTGCCTACGAAACAAGAGGCCCTGGGTTCGAATCCCGGTAAGGGTATTTATTTGTGTGATGAGCACGAATATTTGTTCCTGAGTCATGGATGTTTTCTATGTATTTAAGTATTTATTTATCTATATAAGTATGTTTATCGTCGTCTAGTACCCATAGTACAAGCTTTGCTAAGTTTGGGACATTGTCGATTTGTGTAAGATTGTCCCCTAATATTTGTATTTTATTTATTAAATTTCACTATATGTTTTGAACTCTTCGTGAGTTTAACCGTGGTTTTAATAGTAGAATTCTAGTAGAAACTAATGATAGTACGTTTTTACGGTATCATAGTCAGCCTTTTTCCGTTAGGAAAACGTGCGAGCCAGGTTTTCGAGAGAAATTTAGTTTATGTGGTAGGTACTTGTCCTCACTAACAGGTTATCATCATTAGCCTAAATGTTCTACGTTTGGGCCTGTTCGAGAGGTGGTGGGAGTTGCTGAGAGGTTCATGCATGCATTAGGTACTTACATGTTGTGTGTTGTACTAATTAGCGAACCGAAATAACAAAACCACAGTTCAGGCTTTCATTTAATTGGCTGTTACTAAAGCTAACCGCTAATTAAATATGAATTGATGACCATAATGGAACGTGATTGTTACCATACCAAAGCACACAGCATATATTGTTCTAGAAACGTATAATATATATATGTATACATAATTTTAATTTATTTGGAACACAAACAGTCACAATAAACATGTTACATGGATAGTGCAATGCCGCGTAACTAGCGCTGGTAAATAGTGCGTATCTACACAACACCCATAGTGCGAAACCGCGTAACTAGCACTGGTAAATACTGCGTATCTACATAAAACTCAACTTTACCAGGAGAAGCTTGGTATATTCTAATCAGGATTTTACGTTCGTTGGCGGGAAATCTTAATTTGGCTATATTTGTTAGATGTTAGCCCTATGAGTGTTGTGTAGATACGCAGTATTTACTAGTGCTAGTTACGCGGTATTGCACTATCCCCGACGATATGTTGTACACAATGTACAAAAACTGAGAGGTGATACAAACAGACCAGACCCCGTATCATGGTCGGCCTTATCACACGATAAGTGACAAGATAGAGCGTCCGTCACTGGCTGACACCGTTCGATAGAGCGAGACGACGCTCCTATCTTGTCACTTATCACGTGATAAGGCCAACCATGATACGGGGTCTGGAGGTTAATTTTTTGTAGCGCGTTACTACGTAATATCATGCAATTGACGTCCGCGCATCGGGGTCTTGCCGTAGATAGTGACATTCTACAGTGCCCGCGTCGCACCGCTCACGCCCGTTCACGTCGCACAGCTGTGGGGCCAAGCCTTTATAGTAATGAGTAGCAGTGGCTATGTGTATAAGACCCAACTCCCAGTGTTAATCAAGGTTAATTTCCGGGGTCACCCACACTGTTTATAACATATACAACGTGTTAATAAAATAACGCAAAACCTGAAAACAGTTTGTTCAGAATCGAGAGTAGAATGCGAAAAAAATAAAAAATAAATTTTTTGACGCGATTTATTTTTTACATTTGTATGGAGCAGGTCGCCCCAGTCGGCCAACACTCCATACAAATGTAAAAAATAAATCTTGTCAAAAATTTTATTTTTTATTTTTTTCGCATTCTATGCTCGATTCTGAACAAACTGTTTTCAGGTTTTGCGTTATTTTATTAACACGTTGTATAAGTTTGATGTACGTGTCCTAATCAAAACGACAGGGACATGACACAAAAGCAATGTTCTAGGGATATCCCCTTCGTTCAATAAAGACCAATGGAATTGCGTCTCATTACGCATAAAGTTTATAAGCTTAATATTTTCCATTATTTCCTAGGTTCACACAATATATCCTACAAGCGACCTGCCCCGGCTTCGCACGGGTACTATATTATACATATAAACCTTCCTCTTGAATCACTAATCTAAAAAAAAAACCGCATCAAAATCCGTTGCGTAGTTTTTAAGATCTAAGCATACATAGGGACAGAGCGGGAAGCGACTTTGTTTTATACTATGTAGTGATTATCCTACTAATATTATAAATGCGAAAGTTTGGATGTTTGTTACTAAATCACGCAAAAACGGCTGAAAGGATTTAGATGAATTTTAGTATATACTGGATTAACCCCTCCTATGCTTAGACACGGATCCGTGCCAAGCATTTTGAACCTACAGTTTTCAATCTCAAGGTCATATTTTCATTAGCAATTTTTGACATCCGCATACCCCCGGGTTAACATATACTTAACTTACTTTTTATCCCAGTAAAAGTCCAACAAAAGGAAGTCAACTCAAAGTCGCGGGTCAAAGCTAGTTACTAATAAATGCGCATCCAAAAAAAAACCTTATACTTTAGGTACTTACCATGTGTCAGGTCGGCAGCGGGGCGGGGCTTAAGCTATCGGTGGTTCTTCTCATGATTATTACCTGCTTATATTCTATCTTGCATACAATACCTACCCTTTTCTGACCACAACAATAGAAAATATAACGATACCAACAATACCCAATTAAGACGAACAATGCCGGCCGGCAACAGCGCCACTTTTTGCCTCCACTTCTGTCGTTGCATTTGCAGGTATTTTAATTATCTGGCAATGTACGGGAATAGGAATGAGTAAAAACGGTTCACAATGGGAAAATAAGTGCACAGGATTAGCGTTCTTGGGCGGAAAATATGGATGGCGTCGTTCGAAATAAATGCGTAGTTTACGAGATTTTATTAACTGTCTAAACCGTCGAGAAAATTTGCGTTTTGAAACATTGTTATTTTATTACGTAAATTAATGTGCAAAAGAAAACATAATTTTATAGTACCATTGATGCCACCTGATCAAAACCAAGGGCGGTTCACTCCGTGATTTCGTTGCGCCGCTCCAGGTACTTAGATGGCCCTACGGGTCGGGCCAGTTTGTTAGGGCTGCCTACTATTATTTATTCTGTAGCTTAGCAGACTAAGGATCAATAATATTTATTTAAAGGCTAAAAATATTGCTGCCCGCGTGACTTCATCCGCGTCTTGCAGAGAACGCAGGCAAACGAGTCGGGATAAAATATGGACAAAGACAGAAAAAAATATTCAACATCACATATTAAACATGCAGTGTACAAATTAGACTTAAACCTATGGCCATTCAGAAAGTCCATTCTGAAGGTGATTTTTTTTTTTAATCGGTTAAGTGGTCCCGGAGATTACCCATTACATACAAACTTACAAAGCTACAATCTCACAGACTTTTCCTCTTTATAATATTAATACCTAGGTATATTCACAAGAAGTACTGCCATTTATTTAGGCGAGCGGCCACTCTTAAAAATGGTAGATTATGATAGATCTATTAAAAACAAACATAATTTTGTCACAAAATACATACATACATTCACGCCTTTATTCCCAAAAGGGGTAGGCAGAGCACATGAAACGTATGTTCCAGCGCCACTTTTAGCATAAATGTGGGTATAAAAGATCGACCAAATGTGATATTGCAGTGATAGGTTGCTAGCTCATCGCCCACAACACACTTCAACCCTGGTCCCTTAGTCGACTTTTACGACACCCACGGGAAGTTATGGGGTGGTGAAATTCTAACCCGACACCACACGGGGTCCGACACCATACGGGGTAAAATGTAATACTCTGAAATGCATCGGAGCCGAGATATTAGCAATAATATAATTCTGACAGGTCATATTGAAAAGGTATAAAAAAAATCTTAAAACTTAAATATCTCGGCTCTGATATTGTTTAATACATTCAATTTCATATATCTTTGTGTATTAAGAGGTTCTCTACAATAAAAAAAACCCATCCTTGGGTGCTCCAAACGAACATATATTTTTTTCATATTACAAGGTTATCCATTGCGTTTTAAGTAGCAATTAGCGCAGCGGTTACCGTTAATCCAAAGAAACCAAGTTCGATTCTCAGTTATGCTACTACTTGTTGTATTAATGCTACGAGAAAAACATAAAAAAAAAATATTAAAGCCATCACAGCGCTAAAAATTTATGGAACACCATATGGTTTACAGTTATTCTTGAGCTCTATTTTCCTTAGAATGTTTAAACCAAAATTAAAAAAAAATCGTAAGGTTAAGCCTCTTTTACGCTGTAGATAATATCCAAAAAAACATCCTTGATATAAATGCACAGACGGACTAAACAAATGTGCAATAGACACAGTGCCCAGTATAAGGTTAACACATTCAGTTCCAACGATTTCGTAGCGCTACGCTCGTAGCGACTGCCGTCGATTTCCCGCTAAGTAAACGAAAGCGCCTACAAAGAGAACGTTCGCTAGGTGCGTGCTTGGCAGTGAATATGTTTACAGAACAGTCTTTATTATTAGTCAGTATCGATTAAAATGACATTTCTCGAAAATGGCCCGCAAAGTGAACATAACTCGCTAGATATTGGAAGGTAAAGTGTATAGTTTAAGGTCAGATCTAAATAAAAAAATAAAAAACATTGCAGGCCGCCTGGAATGTTATATATAAATTCCTTTATTTGTCGAGTACCAATTTTTTTGAAAGTAAAAACTGGCATATAAAAGACGGCACAGCTCGTATTCAGCCAATTCAACTCTTATTTTTCTGTTGCAAACACGACGTTTTTGTATGTGTCTCAAATAGTTTGCGTTTTTTTGGTAAAAAACTATACTTGCGATTCTGTTTAAAAAAAAACGGTGGGAAATCGTAAATATTTTCACGTTTTGCAACGATATTTAAAGTTTATATAAATTCAGTATTTTTTATTCCCCTATTTTTGAGAAAAGCACTATATTAGCCTCAGCCGGAATGGCAATTGCAGGCTTCGTATTATAATTAAACGGACTCGCAAGCTTGTCCGTTTAAACAAATACTCAGCCTGCAATTGCCTCCTTCCCGGCTACGGCAATAATGCACTATTATGTGCGTACTAGAATGAACTTGTGGCCCGTTACCTTAGTTTAAGTACCTAATTATTTTTTAAGTTGTGAGTTTCCATAAATTGCATTGCGATAAGTTGTGAGGTATTAGTTAATTATACTGTCAATCGCTCTCGCAGACGTCCAAGACACAGGCTCAGCCTAGTTTGGAGTCTGATAGACAATTCATTATTATGTGTTTTAAAAGGCTAAAAAAATATTTTGTATTTGTATATGTAAAAGCCTCCTCCACACTCTACAACCAGTGCCTAAAGAGGCAATCCCGTCACAAAATGCGCATCGGGTTTCATAACGAGATAGCAGTGCTTCGCAATGAGTATTAAAATTAACTTTTCTATTTTGCTGGCCTCTTTAGCCTTCACCCGTGATACGTTAAGGAGGCTTTATGCATAGCGGGCTCCTATGTAAGAGGATTGTGAAATAAGACTCAATTTTAGGGATTGAGAGACGTCTGCGGTTGTTGGGACACCCACTCTGAAATAATTCGTAGGTAGCGACATCGCTGGTATATTATTAGGGTATTTCAGGATTTGTAAACAATACAATTATATTCTTTACGTCACTCCGGGTGGTAAGTGATATTTACCGCCCACGGGGGCAGCGGCAAATCTCCCTTCACATTCACACCCAGGAGAAGACGTAAAATTGTGTACGCACCACGGGCGGTAATTCGTAGATCGCATATTTATGGCCCTCACCTTCGGTTCGGGCCACAAACACCTGCGATCTGGGGCATTCACGAATTCACCGCCCTAGGTACGTAATGTACTATTATTGTGCATCAAAAATAGTAGGTGCATAGGTAATAGAAAAAAAAACATACGAAATGGTACACTACAGGCAGTCTTATCACTAAATAGCGATATTTTCCAGACAACCTTTGGGTACTAGAGACGATGCAAAATAATTACATAATTTGAGTAGTTGAAACAGAAAAGACACAGTATAAACAACAAAAAAACAATATTATTATTATTTATTTTAAACAACTAAACTATAAAAAAGACAATACCCTTACATACTCGTAAATACATAGACGTATAAACCTACATACAATAACTAAATAACAATTTTTTTTTAATTTAATTGGATTTATGTTTTGTTATTGTTAGAATTATTTTGAATTTTAATTTTTCCTGTCAAATCAAATTTTATCATAATTTATTATTTATTGTTTGTCTGAATTATGATACTTATACTAGTCCTAGTAGTAGTGTAAGTAGGTTATGTTATGAATGTTATGATATTGCAATGCCCTCACAGGGTTGTGTTAGAACTTGCTGCTATTTTTAAGACCCTAAATTGTACACACAAAAGCAATGAATAAATAAATAAATAAATAAAAATAACTAAATATCAAAAAAACAGTAAATACCATTATTACGGTCTAAAACAAAACAGCAAACTTTTAAGGTGGACCAATTTTAAGGGTATTTCTTTTATTATTCCTATTGATTATCTCTTTGAACTGTGTGTCTTGAAAACTTACTTTATCTTTGACTGTGGAAAAGTTTGTGAATAAAATAAATAAATATGAGAGTACAAACTTACTCAAAGCGATCAAGCTTCATAATATTTGAAAGAAAGAAAGAAAAATATATTTATTGCTTATATATATTTAAGCTCAATAAGGCTTCAATCTTATGTATAGGTCTGTACTATTAGGCGGCAACATACATATTACGTACTCGTATACATAAATTCAAAGAAAACATCCATGACTCATCACACAAGTGTTTACCCTCACCGGGATTTGAACCCTGACCCCGTATCATGGTCGGCTTTATCCCACGATAAGTGACAAGATAGAGCGTCCGTCACTGGCTGACACTGTTGGATATAACGAGACGACGCTCCTATCTTGTCACTTATCGCGTGATAAGGCTGACCATGTACTCCAGGCAAAATACGGTTTTGAAAAACATTAATTTATAATAGCGTTTTTTTTGTTGATTTCATTTTAAAATGTTATTCTAAGATGATTCATTCAAGAATCCGACAAACTTTCCACCCGGAAGTAATTATGTCGATTTAAATGAAGCATGCATTGTCTTTTTTTGTACTATTTATCTAGAATATTATAGATCAAATGCAAATTAACCAAAATAAAGACAAAGATATTTATTAATATTTTTTCTGACTTTTCAGAATCTAGTTAGTTTATCGTTTTTTTTGATGTCTGAAATTTTGTCGGATTTTGTCGCTGGATAACTATTTAATTGATAATATATCCGTTACACATTTAAATAAGCTATTATAAATTATTTCCAAATTTGACTTTTTTTCCATACGAGTTGTCAGTTCATTGACTGGACTAATGATACGGGGTCAGGACTAGCTTCGTAAGGGCAAAGATTATTATTTCAATAATCTCTGGTAAGGGGTAGTACATACCAGCTAGGCTAAAGTGGTCGTAATATTAAGAATTGAAAGATCTAATACTCATCAAGACATAATTAAAACACTTTATACTCTTGTATCAAATGTACTTTCCAACCAAATACGATACAAACTAACATGTAAAAGAAAAGCAATTGGGAAGTTTTACCAAATTTACAGAATAAAGAGACTTCCAATCAAAGTTACTGAAAAGACAAACTAAAAGTGTGAGCGGAGGATTTCAGACAGGCTTTTTGTTCGTGAGAGAGCGGGTGGCAGAATTAAATTGGTACTTATAAAAGTTATAAATATAATATTTAGAAAAATATTATGTATTGAGGTTTGGATAGAAGGTTCTATGAATTAGATTGCGTAATGATATACATATAACTTGGTCAAAAATAATATAAAAAGGCGGTGCATTGGAAATTATCGCGTGCTTTGAAACGCCGTTCTGACTAGATTAAGAAACAATAAGGTCTGATTTTCAGATATATGATTCTTGACTATATGATTGTTTATCTGATTTTATCGATACATGATTGCTTAAAATTTCCTCGATAGAAAAAATATCCAAAGTTGGGCATGTATTTTCCTTTTTTTACTCAGCCTACTTAAACGATACATTATTTTACGACACAATCAAGTTTATATTATAGTATTTTATCACATCTAAAATTTCACTTTAGAAAACTTCATTAAGTGAGGTATTTATCGAAATTTGTCCAAAAAAGCCATTCCCGAAGAGTGTTACATCTCTCCTTCCCTCGTGCGTCTCGTTTTCCTCGTGCGCAAAAGGCATCAGCGTGTCTCTGTCGCGTGAGGGAGCGTGTTCGACTCAAATCAAGGCATCCCCTTAAGCCTAGTGGATAGACTGAGTATCATTACTCTGCCTACGAATCTGACAGTCCAGGATTCAAACGGTAGGGGCAAGTTTTTGTGGTACCTATGTGCACCTATTTAATTGTTTCTGAGGGTTGTATTACTTCCATATATTTATGTAGTCAATTAATTTTGTATTAAGCAGTTACGCTACTAACGAAATTCGGCTCGGAGCATTAAATTTTTCAAATTTTCCTTTATTTAAAAAAAAAATATGTAGTCGTTTAGTATGCATAACACAAGCCTTATTGAGCTTACTATGTAGGTAGTGTAAGTTTCCCAAGTGTCAGTTAAACTTGACTCTGTTTTGAAAACCCAACATTAACGTATATATATTTATCGTTATATCTATTTTAGGATGAAATGTCAGAGATTTTTATAAATCCTAATGTTCCGCTCAGCGACCTGATTTTCGTTGCGACATACAAAACACAGCTTACGAGTATCCGAGTTCCGTAGTTTCTTGTCTTAGTTACATCGACGTGCGGTGCGGTTGCGTCGGCCGAATTTGTACGATTGGCCTTTCCAAGTGCACATTAAGTTCGTCGACTATTACTCGGTAACTACTTATGCCTTATTGTCCGTGATAGTTTTCCTTTTAAATTCATTATATTTACTACTACCACGACTTTTTTCACATCCCCAGTAGTAGCCATTTAGCCGACAGGGGGGGGAGGACACATGACTCGAACAAGAATTAGGGCGTTAAAGCCCAATATGTCGCAAACGAATCCCTGATTTCAAAAATGGCTTAAGGAAACCCATAATAGTTTTGAACGAGCTATACCACATTATGGGTTTAACGAGAAAAAAAAAATACATTCCCGCTTTAGGTGTAGGGGAGGTACCCAAAAAAAAATTTTTTTTTCAAGATTTTATTGTACTCTTTTGTCGGCGTGATTGATTTATATACCCATGCCAAATTAGAGTTTTCTAGTTGTAATGGTTACTGAGCTAAGCCGAAGACGGACAGACAGACAGACAGACAGACAGACAGACGGACGGATGGCGAAACTATAAGGGTTCCTTGTTGACTACGGAACCCTAAAAACCGGCACATGTCACCGAGGATTCCGTACAAAATCACAAATAAATGGTTTTCAGATTTTTCCCTGTACTTATAGGTACTTGTAGTATTAGACAATATTACTTGTCATTGTTTTTAATTTTGGGTCAACGGAAAGTACCCTATAAATTTAGATTCCCTTGAGAGTGTCGAAATATACGTTTTTTGCCGCACAAACGGCCGTGTATCTTTTTACGTTAATTAAGAAGTTTGATTTTTTCACAGCTTCAAGACACTGTAGTCCTGATGAGTGGTTTTAATTTCAAATCAATACACCCACGCGTTCCCAAGATAAAGGGTTAGGGGGACGTCTGTACAGACAGCCGGACCACAAAGTGATCCTATAAGAGTTCCATTTTTCCTTTTTAGGTACGGAATCCTAAAACCGCACCTCACTGAAAGTACGACTTACACACGTGTTCTAGTCGTCTATTAGGTAATTAAAAATCATCAGAATACGTATTCTCACACTGATTTTTAATTAACTCCTGTATGCAAGTCCTCACAATTTTATTCCACCCAAAGACGTATGTTCGTAATGATGGTCGCGCATATCTCCTGAACAAAGGCTGTCGGGAACAGGCCGGCGTTCGAACAGGTAGGCAAATTAATCCGATGCAATTTTATCTAGTCACAAGGGCTGTGAGACAGTGGTTCCAAGTTTTCAATATATTGTTTATTATTTTGAAAAAGAAACACAATACAGAAATGTTAACAGGTTGTATATTTATATTATTTATATAAGTTGCCGGCGTGGACCGGCCGCGTATTGCAAAAAACGCAGGCAAGCCCGAGGCATGAAATATAGCCTTTGTCCAGCCCAAAGGTCCACTGGGTGATTGGGGAGACGTGATAGGAACCAACCCTATTCGACTCAGTGACTTATATACGCTACTACATATTTCAAATCAATATTATTCAGATTAACGTTACGTCGTTTTTTAATTAACGAAAACAAAAAACGCTAATTTATTAATCCCCCTACATGAAACACGTCAAGTATCAATGCCCTTATTATTTAAATTTAAACTCTCTAAAATTCTCTAAAACATTTCAGATTTATACAGCACTACCGGGTCGTTTATAATTTACTAATTTATGTAGGTAAGTAGAAGAATTGAAATCGGATGAGTAGTTTGTTTAAGCTCACCTCAACGCTCACCCACAAATATATCTAGAGTAACTAAGCGTAGGCAGATGTCTAGTTTCGTGACGGGTGACCGGCGAGGTGAGCCGCATTAGCGCGTAGCGAATAACAGCTCTGGAGTCACCCGCTACATGGTAACTTATGGTTAAGGGCTTGTCCATATATTACGTCATCTTATTTGTCGATTTTTGACCCATCTCTATCATCACCCTGTTAATTCCTTGAACGGACCCCCCTAGTAAGTAAATTGCGAATTCTTTTATCTTAAATCTCAATTTACCTGAAGTTTAAAATAGGTAAACTTATTCATTTTCAAATTATGTTTTTTTATTCAAATGTGCGTGCGGGCGAAGGTCACAGCTTATTGAGCCAACATTAGTAAGCGAGGAGACAATGTTTTGGGAGCCACAGTCACCGTAATCGCGTCGGAACTGAAGGAAATGCAGTGGCCAGTTGTTTGACTGTATATCATCATCATCATCATTACTAGCCGAAATACGTCCACTGCTGGACATAGACCTTCCAACAAGAGTGCCAAAGTGATCGGTCTTGCACCACCCGCATCATCATTAGGACTCTAAACTGTTCTTAGATCTCTTGAGACCACTTTAGAACCCTTATTACGCTGGACGGCCTCTTCGATACGATTTGTATTAAATTGGCGCAGATCGCGGGTAAGGGACTTGAAGATCGGTTTATTCAGCTGTCGGTATAAAGTCGCATCGGCTGAAGACTGTAGGATCATTTCACTTCTGAGTGGAGCTAGAGAGCCTTTTAGTTCTGTTGGTCCTTTGGGCCTTAAGAACTTAGACCCAGCTCTTTACATACATAAAGTCAAAGTTATTTTATTCTTCGATTTAATAATAATAGAAGACACCTCAAGCATATTACATGCACCTATGAATGTCGATAAACTCAATATACCTACCATTTATTTATTTATTCGAATGGCATGGTAATTGGTTACAAATGTATATCGAGAGATTTAAGCCACTTGGTGACTTCATCAGTAAGGTTGATCAACGGTCATCGAGAGGTCCCTCGGTGAATCGCTTTCAGGGCAATCAATTATAATAACGGTTACAATGAAATAAACAGGGGAGTCTATCCAGCCGCGGTGTTTATATTGGGCGCAGGATCTGTGTTCCGCGCGAAGTCTGTTTAGGTTGCACCAGTCGCGCCTCGGCAGCTGGGACCCCTTTATTTGAGAGCCTTAGGACTATATCTGAGCCCAGTTTACCGGCCATTGTTGGGTTCCAAGATTACCATTGTCGCAATAAATATGCCATGGCTACCTATGAGCCAACAGAGTAAAATTATTCCCGCTACCATTGTGGAGGAACTTAATTGGCTGGGATCGGGATAAAGGCATTGGCGTTGTCCTTTTGTATGACGTGACCCCGCAAAGGGTTTGCTCTACTGATTGAAATATATGATATGTTTTATGTTTTTTTCGATCTCCATATCGGACTGCGGCTGGTTTTTTCAAAAACTAGTGGGAAAGTTTCAGATTTAATCATACGATGATGATTTAATTATTGCATAATGTACCTACATATTAAATACTTTGAGAGTAGTTATAGTGTTTAATAGGTAGTATGGTAGTTTGAGCGTTTATCAGTACCCGTAGGAGATTAATTTTTAAATTGAACATCTACTATAAGAGTTTGGGGTCCATGCCGCAGGCAGAAGTTTTGGACGGACTATTTTTTTTTGTTATTAGTTTTAATTTTTTCGTTTCATTATTTTTTATTTAGTATTAATTGAAGAGTTAACTTAATTGTATTTACTATTTGAAAGAATATCCTAGAGTTTACTGAAATGAGGACGACTATGTATACTGCTCATAACAAAATGAGGGCCACTTACAGTTTTCTATTTCATTATTAATTATTGGACATAAAGTAATTGATAAGTGACTAATTAATGATGTCCCGCATTTGTTTCAGGTCAACACTGAACTGAGAATACGTCCGTCCGCGCGGAACGAGAAGATTAAAAGTATCCTTATCATCTGTACAGTTTTGTGGGCAAACATCCTTCATAAGATTATGCGATGGACAACACAAACGTGATTCTTCCTATTCGTGATTCCCATACAACATTCTTGTGTTTAAACCTAATAGGCGGGAAACATATATATAACTGTTTAATATAATTTTCACGTAACAATCACCATACTTGTGGCCCCTTTTTTCTTTTGAGTAGAATATAATATTTATATAGGTAGCTTTGTTGTTACTTTGAATGTGTTCCTTTAATATATCAACGGTTTGGATATTATCTTTCGTTCATCGTATCATCTTTTTCTATACGTTCCAACGTTAAAATTTAAAGGTAAATAACCAAGCATAACCTTATATATTCTAAATGACCTACTTAAAAGGATTTCGAAAAGACTTAATGTTTACCGAAAACAAAAATTGAGCAGCAGCACGATAGGGAAAAATATAATATGCGAAAGAAGCACCCAAATGTTCCGAGTCTTACCAAGAATTCCGCTCGAATGAAACGAGTATTATCATTAACTAAACGAATTATTCATCGGTTCAATGTCCGGTTCAATCACAAAGTCAACCCTCCCCTGCCCACTGCCCAAAGTGAGTTGTTCCAAAGTATAAAGAAAAACAAGGGTTGGGAATCGTCTCATTGGAAGCCTGAACACGCACCGGCTTCGGAAAGAAAACATCGTTGCCCTTTGATATAGGAAACAGCGATTTTTTAATGCATATCTTGAACAGAATTATTGATAACTAAACCGGGTTCCAGTAATAGATTTACCCTTTGACTTTTTACCTCGTGAATATCAGATTTACTTTATTGAGCCGATTTTTCTTGTTAAGAGGTTCTTTATTCTGTTAGACATGCTGATTTATTCATGATTTTTGAGTACCTACTTACTTTCGTAGACACCTATTATAAAAATAGAGATAGAGAGAACAACTAGAGGAGTCATCGTATAGTTTTAAGAGAGGTTTATAACTAGGTCACAGCGGAACCTTACTGAAGACCGCAGCCATAATAACACTACTTGCCTTGGTGGTGTGTTCCTGAACCTTCCTCAGCACTCTCGATACAGCGCATTCTAGGGAGCTCAGGTGACCAAGGTAAGTGGTGATTGTGAGTCCAAGACAAGTTAGAGGTTAGTTAGTAGTACTGGGCATTTCCCGCAAGTCGACATCCATGTGCCTATTTTGCGTGAAACCGGTAGAATCGGTGGTGTAAAGTTAGTGGTGTATGTGAAAATATAATCCCCATTATGAATATATCCTTATCCCCAGTTTAAGTACAGAGAGAGAGAGAGATATAGAGCTTTTTAAAGGCGGCTCATTAATACCTCAGCCAGCCCCGAGGCTGACGCTTAAACCTTCTCTCAAAGAATCGCACTCGCGATGCAGAGATGTGTTATTATTATTATTGTTGATTTGTGGGCCTTAATATCCCGCTTTGACCAAGTGATCTATTGTGGCAGCCCTTTTTTAGAGTTCACCGTTAAAGCCCGTTGCCTCCAGGAAATTACAGATTCTTTGGGCGGTGATATAATATTTTGGAAACAAATGTAAATAAATATTTGGAAGCACCTAGTACCTCTTCTGGGTACACGATGTGCCACCCTAGGTAGGTACTTCTTTTGTGCACGAGTAGTCCGCAAGAGCAGAGAGGTAACGTAGCCAGCGTCATGGGGACCAAGTCGCAAGAGGATCTACGCGGCTCGTACGCGCAACGTAAGTACGTTTGATAATAGTGTGACTATTTCGATGAAATTTCACAATTGTACTTAAAACTAAACTAAATAAAAACCTCAAACTGACATTGTCAAATCCACCTTGCTAAAACAGCAGGGAGTAGAAGCCATGATATAAAAACAAACTTATTAATAGGAAAGTAAAAATGCACCCTATTTCATGGGAACATAAAATGTGGGAAGGGACACTTCTGTTGCTCTGCACTTACCTGCTATGATTGGTGCAACGAACTTACAGTACTTGTAGATTATATTTCATCACATTTATTCATTTAGTGAGGAAGATTTGATACTTAGTTACTTCCTTAGTTCATTATTTCATGATATTCGTCTAATTAGCCAGAAATATAACTCATCTCATTTCAAATATAACCCATCTCACTTCAAATCAGACGCCGTAAAGTTGCAGGGGTAAAAAATTGCATTGGATAAAACCCTCCTAATCCGATCTGTCGGAACGTGAAAAGTTTAACTCGGAAACTTCACCCGTTTCTCCGAACGTACAATTCTTCGTTTCGATTTCCCAATTTCTTGTCCTTCATTCATTAGCAAGTTCAATCAGAGGGCCACAGCCTGTGGTTATTTATTATCTTACATCGGCCCACACAATTACGGGAGAAGGAAAAACTTTCCCCATTACTGCCCTCGAGTTTCATCCAAAAAAAGGAATGCAGCCGGTGTATAGGTGTAATGGATGCCGAGTCGGATTCGATTCCTTGCTGTTATGGATTGTGTTGTGTAGCTTAGCGGAGTGGAGCATCCGTTACGATAACGGAGATATTCAATGATTGAATGAATAAGAATTTATTTATTTAGCACACAAAATACATACAATGAAATATACAAATGGATTCATCATAATATAATGTGCTCACGTTGTTTTCCTTCATCGAAAAGCCGCTGTTAAATATCTAATTATATCTTGTACATATGTTTTTGAAAAAACACAGTGAGTGGTACGAGCTGGGGTTCGCACCCACGACCCCAAGATTGAAAGTCGCGACCGTTCGGCTACAGTGGCGTAATAATGTGTGATAAACTTACTCGAATTATAAATATTATAATTTTTAGGCAATTCCGCTTTCTCCTGCATCTTTCTTTGAAGTATTTTTCTCAAAATTGGAAACGCATGACAGCACACAGGTGAACCAAGATGCATCGCCGAAAACCTTCATCCATGAATACAATGCAAAGATTTCAACCCCAACTTTTAATAAATTTCAGTTCTCCTTGTCATCGCATTGCCGCACCTGCGAACTGAATTACGAGATACGTGCCTGGCGCGTGCCATGTCCGTCCGCTTTACCTTACTTATAAAACGACCTTAGTGTTATTGAACTACTATAGAAGTTACGCTTCTTTATCTCGACTAAGAGAACCTCCCCTTAATGCCCTGTGTTCGGGTCTCTTATAGAAAATGGCTCCTCGTGGAGGCAATGGCGTTCAGAGATTTAAGTCCTACGACGTTTATTTGAACAAATTGTACGTCCGAATAGCGGTTTCTGAATTAACACGGGGCAGCACGGGTGGCTTTATTATGTATATGGAGAACGCAGGAAGTTAATATAGGATTCATACAAAGTTACAGCGTTCTTTGAATGGACCAGTGGAATGCGTAGCCGGCATTTAGTTGATACTACATATTTTTATGCGAAAAGTGTCGCTTGCCGGGGAGTGGGGTTGCTCTGTTTAATTTAGCAATGAAGATGCCTCATATAACTAAGGGGTACTTTCGCAACTAGTAAAGTTGCTGAAAATATCAACGTATTTAAGTACTTACAACGCACGTTGTGTTTCAGTACAATGGAGTAAATATAATTACAATTTAGGCGCTTAAAATTAAACAGGAGCAAATTAACTCGTTATTTACTCGTATACATTTACACATTTCCAAGCATTATCCTCAGCAATGTAAATGCTAAGTAATCCGCGCGAAACTAAGTAACATATTTATAATACAAGGGCCTAAAGCCAGTAAAATGGAATATTCACGACGGCCGGGCACCTGGTGCTATTCACAACAAATTTCACCTCACCGCTCACTATTAGTAGAGGAAAATCCCCAGATACGAGTATGAACCGGATACATAATGTTCAGCACTTTTTCTGCACAATTTGTTTTTGTATCTCTTTTTCATTTAATTTCGATCAAAGTGGAGAATTGAGAAATTATTAATTATATCCATAATTTTATTTGGCATAAATGTAACGCATCATAATTTGCCCGGAGTAGTTTTTTCAGAGACTATAAAAAACAGGATTGTTATTAAAATAAGCCTAACCTACGGGGTTAAACGAAGTTCATTTAAATTGTCCTGAAAATCTTATGGTTACGTACGGAAAATCACTTTTATAGCAAACACTAGTACTAGTTTTGTAGGTAAGTATTTATTTGAAACTTTCACGAGCCCCACACATTATTTCTACCAAACAGGACTTATATCATTCACGTGAGCAATGTCTATCGTTATAAGGACGTCGCGATATAAGGCTTAACTACGACTTAATAGGGACGTAGAACACTAAATAAAATAATCAATAATGTTATATTTTCTTGAAAAAGGATTTAAAATGTAGTCAAATGCAGAAAAAAGCAACACAAGAGGTTACATAATCACAAGGTTATGTGTCCAAAGTTTTAAGAGTGGCTTGGGGCGCAAAACGCACCTTCATATGAAACGATGGTCATTTACTATGACGCTCGAGGATCGTGACGTCACGATACCCTAACGTTTTTTCTCTCTGACAAGCAACATTAAAACGGTTGTAGGGTAACCTATGGATGTTTCGAAAAACACTTGCCCGATTTTAACTTGTCCGAAAACGGTTAACCGAATTCTTATAATCCATATACTTTGTTTACCATACTTTTGAAATGTCGCTTGTTTGTTTTCCCACATTATCGTTTTCCCGAAACTCAATAACCAGAAGAACGATTGCCAAATTTATTATTTGACAACCGATTTGTTAACCACCTTTTCTTAATTCCGATGCTACGTAAAATGTTAATGTCATGTTCCCTAATATCATTTTACCGCCACGATTAAAATAACATTCAGATATGCTAAAAATCCTAGAGAAGTGCACTTTAAATTGCGATGCGAAAATAAACTTTTGCTAATAAGTGGGTTAGGTTAGATTTAAAACTGTGACCTTTCAAAATAAACAATTGATAGAAAATGGGCTTAGATTAGCTCAAAACATTTAAGCAACTAGAGTGCTGCATGAGTTCTTAAAAAAGTACAAATGACCGTAACAATAATATTATTTGTAGGTTAGGTTAGGGTTAGCTTGTGTCCCTTAGTGCAGAAATAGGCAACCCGCGAAGCGGGGCGACGTCGACACGTTGGCGGTTAGGTAAGTTTACATGCTACAATTTCGATCTTTTGATATAGCGGGATAGTAATATTTCGGACTTAATGCTTTTCAGCACCAAAAACTAGTTGACAAATGATCCTTCGGAATTTTAATAAGTGTCTATTCGAATCATAAGCGAAATAAAATTGCAACGAACTGAGCATTGGGAAAATATTAATATGTGAAATGTAATTTCGGGCAAACAAAAAGTTGGCCAACTAATAAAAAGGGAAATGTTTTCGGGATTTTAATATTTAGAATTACGATTTTCGCGCTTATGATAGGTAACCTGAACCCCCATGTGAACGTGTTAACCGCGTATAATTAACTAATTTATTTACGTCTTGGAATAAATCGTGTTATCCAAACACGTCGTAACATAACACGAGTCCTATTTACACTGGTTCGCTTCAAGTAAGGTAAAGCGTTATGAATAACGTTACATCCCTGTACGGAAATGTTATTATCTCATTAGAGGAGCCCTTTCAGTTGCCTCAATTTGTTGCGAACAAACGGAATTTTAATATCATTCGCGTAATCCCCCGCTCTGTAAGCAGAAGAAATTTTGGGTTAACGCACTCTCACGCTTCGTTAACGATAAAGGAATGGTATGTAAGTATCTTTTCTCAAATATGCAATGAAATATTGACGTTGTGTTTTTCATAATGGGCTTCGAAGTGTCACGTTTCGGGCGAAACAAGACGAGAGACCCGTAATGGCATTTCATACAAAATTGGAGGCCTAGGCCGGCAAGATGGTCTTTTTTAATTTCCATTCCACAATTTGTGGCACAGGATCACGGCGTTCAGCCATGAAAATGAAAGTGTGATTTCTTGGAGTTTTTTTTAATTTATTTCATTGCATGTTTGAGAAAGGCACTATACATACCTCGGCGTGAAAAGGGGTTGCCAGCCTCATAACTATCCGACCTCGCTACGCTCGGCCGTCTATATGTACTCGGCCGGCAACACCTTACTTCCCGGCCTGTGTAGTAATGTACTATAATATAAGCAGTAAAAGACTTCATTCATTATTTAGTATCTAATGTATTTTATAGGATCAATAATAAGACTTCTTGGGTACCTGTATACGGTCATGATTGTTTAAATCCAGTCTCTGGGCGACCGGTTGAAAGTATAGAAAATACGGAGAAAATTATTTTTCCCAGATACGACACCTAGCTAGATCGAGTTCTCGCCCCCGTAAACCCCTATATTGCAAACATCGAAATCGTTAGAGCCTTTTTCGAGAACGTGAAAACAAATATTATAAGTATCGGTATACAACGAACAAATTGACACGATACAAATATTGCGCATTTAATAGTATAATAAATATAGTAATAAGTATAGGATACAATACAACATACTGGACATATATATAGAGGTAGCTTATATACCGTTCCACTGCTGTGCCCAGCAGCGGGACGGTTGGTATAAAGGCTCGTTTAGGTTTAGGCATAAATAATTGGACAGGTGACTTGAATAAGTAGTTTGCAAAATTAATATGTATGAATATTTCTTCCTACTACTCGCCCTGACCTATATATGCCACGATAACATATATCCACTCACTTAGTTGTGGCAACCACAGTTGCCAATTTCGCAGACCCCCAAACTGATTCTGGCAACCGTGGTTTCCAAGCGCAGTATGGGCTTTTTTGAGAAAGAAAAAGTTAAAGCAATTTAGGCTACCTTTTTTAAAATCCGAAATCAAGTGAGCGGATAAACAACCCCTTGATCATGAAGTCACACACGAGGACACTGACTTCTTCATAATGGCTCTGACAACCATGGAAACGTTCAGATCACGAATACTTTCCCAACAAGTAAGGCTGCGGTTACAGCGAGAACTAAATTAGCACCAATATAATCATAGGCATTGACGAAAGCGACTGCCATCTGACCTTCCAAGCCAGAGGGACAACTAGCCCTTGTTGGGCTTAGACCGGTTTCCTCACGATGATTTCTTTCACCGAAAAGCTACTGTTAAGAACCAAATGATATAGGTTTATAGGTATTCGCGACGTCATAATTGCGCCTATTTTCCGTAAGTATGGGTTATTGGCACTCCCTGCTATTCGAACTAACCCAATTTCACCAGGAAGCTAGCAGGAAGAGCTAGCTAGAGGTCTTGCAGACCCTTTACGTTGCCGACGGCCTCCGGTAGTGACCCCGGTGTTCCGAGGTGCTTTGCCCGGTTATCTAGCACCCTAGGGCATGTCAGGATGACGTGGGCGGCTATGTTTCTTCGTCTTCCATACAGGCTTTGCAGAGAGGACTGTCTGTAACACCTAGAGAGAAAAGGTGTTTGTTTAATAGTGCATGACCAGTTATATTTAGTCTAATACAGTGCTAAATATGAACCGGGGTTCAAACTCACGACCTCCAAGTTGACAGTCGCGCTCCTGCCCGCTTGGCGGCAATAGCTCCTACAGTAGATACTAGTAATTGCTTATAGCTATGAAATTTAATGTTTCAGCGAATCTGCGTAACATGTGAACGGCAACAGCAGGCCCATCGGTGCTCGTTTCGCAATAATGGTACGAAAACTGTTCGTAATTAAGCCGCCTCAGGCAAAAACAGCGTGTGACGCTGCTCCAGAATGCTGCGACCTAAATATTTATTTACATTTCATTTGGGAGGATGGAGAATGTGGATACAAGCTAAACGGGAATGTGGGAAAATCGGATGCGGTTTTTAATAAGATTCTATCAATCATTTCATTTTTGCAGCTTTTATTGTTGACCTACATTCGTCAACTACTCGTTGAGTGACTTCCCATAAGCCCAAACACAACGGAGCACTCTTTTGTGATTTAGGAGTCTCTATGGTCAACTTCCGTGTAAATCATCAGACCAGCTTCATAGAACCATACTTTTGCATTGTCATCCGAGTTACATAATTCAAAAAATATATCTGTAAAATTGATCTTGCTAATTATAAGCCAATAGAATATGTTTGATGATGACTTTTCGTGACCAACCGCTAAAGCCTGGTTGGCAGTGGCCCTGCCTACGAAACAGGAGGTCGTATATTCGAATTCCGGTAAGGGCATTTATTTGTGTGATGAGCACGAATATCTGTTCCTGAGTCATGGATGTTTTTTATGTATTTAAGTATTTATATATAAGTATGTTTATCGTCGTCTACCCACAGTACAAGCTTCGCTTAGTTTGGGACTAGGTCGAGTTGTGTAAGATTGTCCGCTAATATTTATTTATTTGTTTATTTAATTCATTAATTTCTCTAGCCAGTTTTACACCGCGGTTATAGTGAATGGCTCAAAATGAATAAGAGGTGAGCAGGATCATGTGATGACTACTCCCTAAGTCATCTTTGACAATCATTTTAGGTAATTTGGAAATCAAAGACGTGAACAGATGCCAAAGATATATTAGTGGAGTGTCCAACAATTTCTTTTTAATTTCGATAAACTTCCGACGACCTTTACCGACCGGACATCTGGACATCTAGATATCCATACGAAAAAAAATTGGCTCAAGATTAAACGGAGAACTTTGTTCGTTTCGCCCACTCCTTCAATAACCTACTGGAAGGTAGCTTGATTTAAATGAAACAAGTGCTTCGTATCTGCTGTACTAATATGACAAGCGAGTGACATAATTCGTTGTATTTTTTTCATATGGCATCAGTCTTTTAGTACCTACCAAAAGGAGACGCTACACGAGCGAAATCGGCGGACGGCCAAGCAAGGTCACAGAAAATCTAGTATCCACACACGTATCCACACGGGCCAAATCACGCGTCGGCCGGCATGCAGTCCTGCCGATATCGGCCCGTGTACACTAGTAACAATCTCAATTTGCTAAAATTGTAATATTTTACTTCTTTTCACAACTTTGTGAAAAGCGCATCCGTATATGTGCCCCTGCTTATTTTCATGTTTCTGAAATGGTTGTCCTAGATTTGGAGATGGATGAAAGAGATTTTTTAAAACGTTGGAATCCACTAGAGGAGACTTTAGTTATGTGAACAATTTTTCATATTTCACATATAAATTCTTTAGCAACTTACCTACTGTGTCATCGTACTCCCAACGTTACCCCGGGCACCCGGATCCGCTTTGGCACTTAATCTCACGATTTGGCGAAGGCACTAGTTTTATTAAAGCGACTGCCATTTCTGACCTTCTAACCTAATTCCAGAGGGAAAATGAGACCTTGTTGAGATAAGACCGGTTTCCTCACGTTCTTTTATTTTAATTTTAGCAAAGTCAGGTACTCAAATATGTTTAATATAATATAATATGAAGCCTCAAATATATAATTAAAATATGTTAAATCAAATATATCTATTACTAGCTTCTGCCCGCGACTCCGTCCGCGTGGAACTCGTTTATATCGCAGCTCCATACGAACTTTTACCCCCCCATTTCACCCCTTTAGGGTGTGATTACGGTGATAAAAACTATCCTATGTTACTCTCCATCCCTTCAACTATCTCCACTTAAAAAATCACGTCAATTCGTCGCTCCGTTTTGCCGTGAAAGACGGACAAACATACAAACAAACACACACATACACTTTCGCATTTATAATATTAGTATGGATTTCACACTAATGGGTGTTTACTAAAACATTATTAAACAATTGAACAATTTTTTGTAATTACTTATATAGGGAATATACACAGACTTCCAATGTCTCAGAAGAGCAAAATGTAAGCACTATAGATAGATACAAGGTATTTAATAAGGACAGTATCTAAAATTAAGAATGTAAATGCAAAGGAACCGCAATTCATTTAAGATAAGAGACAAATTCACCCTCCTTTGAACTGCACATAAATTTAATAAGACATCTTTTTCCGAATCAATTTCCAGGGTAATATTTCAGCGTACGCTGAAACAGATACATTAAAAGACCAATTCTCTCTAACTCGTATAAATCTAAACTGTTTTTCCTATTTTGAAACTTACGCTCAAGACAATAAGATTTGTATGTAAATTGAGGGATACGCAACTTACGAGCATGCGATAATAATCTATCGTGGTCCTTTCACCCTTGCAGATAAGGTTTCGAGTGGACAGACAGATCTGAGATAACAAATGCAATTTAAGCCAGTACAGCAGTTGAAAAGAATTACCTTTCTTCATTCTTTAGACCTTTCAGTAGTTAGATGGCTCGTTGAGATTCTATTCCGCTAAATAACGAAACTAACTTTGTTGGCCGAGTTTCATTTTGCTTTATTTTGTCTTTTAATATTACCTATGATAACCCCCTTAGAGGTATTTTGTATTATTACCTATACAATTTTCTATATCCATTTCCAAACCTATCACATTGGTAGCTATAGATTTTGTAGCTAAAGAGTACTAGCATAATGTTTGTCAATTTCAAACGCACTTACAATTTACTCAAAATGTTAGTATTTATATCTTGATCAAGTGACAAAGACCTTAAAAGAGGTTGGTTGGTAGACATTTTGTTATAAAAACATGCGTGTCAAACAAATTACTTCATGTAAATTGGAATATACATGAATTGTTTCACTGTAAGTATGAGATATTGCTTGCAATTGGTTGCCCATATAATGCTTTTGTCATGTCGTCAAAAATAATGAGTAGTCACCTAGTAATAATGTGAGTGTTCGTAAAAAAGATAGTACTCTAACCGTAGTATTTATGTAGTTTATGATTAACGTCTATTAGTATATTTAGAAAGATCTTGGGCCCAGTACAGAGGGAAGATGGTAGCTGGAGAATCCGGAAAAACCAGGAACTGGAAGATATGTTGTCCGAACCCAACATCGTTGGAGAAATCAAATCTGCAAGAAGCCGCTGGCTTGGACACCTTGAGATAATGCCAGTAGACAGGGCGGTGAAGACGTAGGCACGTAGGACGGCCGAGCGGTCGAAGACCGATTAGTCAGCCTAGGACTGGGTAGCTCGAGGTAGACAAAGACCTTCACGACCTACGAGTACACGCAGAAAACTCTGAGGAGATCGCACAGAATAGGGCGTGCTGGCGCCAACTCGTATCAGAGGCCAAAATCCACTTCGGATCGCTGAGCTAGCGGAATAAGTATGTTTTTTTTTTTTTTTTTTTTTTTTTTTTTTTTTTTTTTTTTTTTTCAATGTTTGAGAACTCCCTCATTGATGAGCCGATTTGAAATTTTTTTTTGTTTGTAAGTATATGCATCCAGGTGGGTCCCATTATTTTTTTAAATTTAGTTGGATGGTGGGATCCATGAGGAATTGAGAGAACTCCTAAATTATATTAGGCTCGCGTGTAGTGATTTTGGTATTTTCTATTATATCTCGTGTATTTAGATCCGGAAATCATAAACTTGGTGGAGTGGAACTGATGATGAAGACCACAGATGACTTTTGGAATTCCTCAATTATGTACTTAAAGTACAAAAGCACGTCACACATTCTGATAAGATTCCGTTGAAATAGCAGCTAAATGAAGTACCAAAGGTGATCCTTGTAGAATCGACGGAAGTCCTCAAATATTATCGGGCCACATACAGCGATTGGGTTTTTTTCTCTAATAATCAACGCATTTGCTCTCGGAAATCAGTTCATGTGGTAAATTGGAAAATAAATGTGGAAATGTTCTCGTGGCTTGGCGGAGTACTAAATTGAAGTCGGTTAAAACTTTGTTTTTAAAGTAAATTATAACTATTTCGAACCAGGCATTTACTAAAAGACTAAAAGAACATTCTTAGACTAAACTAGTAATGATTACTCCCTGATTTCTTACTAATTTAAACATACTTTGCACCAACGATTAAATATAAAAAAGGTAGTAAGAGTAGATAGCTTATAAGCGCTCCAAAAGTGGCACACTAACACTGAGTCAATTGCACCAACTTGCCTCAGTTTCGCGTCATCAATGGTAACGTATGCTGTCAAATTTGGTGGCCATTTTGAACGCGGAATTTCGTATAGACAACGTATCTATCTCTTTTTATATTACATCATTGCCTGGCACAGTAGAATACAAACCTACCTCCCACAGGGAATCTGATTTCCATGTTCCAGGTTTCCAATAATCTGCCTGATCTAACAACTCAAAAAAGAATGTAATATTCTAACGCCGTTCTATTATGTCGTCAATCCACCCGCGGAACTTATCAAAACACAGTTGGAATCCTGAATAACCTCTTCCCGACACGTTGTCAGGCGGCTGATTTTCTTGTAACGTGGGTGTGACGGTTCGCTTCGAGACATAAATGCTGCGAGTTTCATGTTTCGCATGCCAAACCGACAAATTGAGTCGCGCCGTAGGTACAGTCGAGAGAAACTAGTTAAATAACACGGTTCCTTCTTTTCTCAGTCACAATGTTGTAGGGTTTTTAGTGTCTTGTATGTTGTTGGTAGGTACATTTTCGAATAATCATTACAGATAGTTGGCGAAAGGGCAGAGATGCCGGGCATATATGATATTGCTTAATTTGATCTGGTCGGAGGATTTGCGGTGGGCTTATACAATAGGAAACAGCCCATTGTTCACAAGATAAGATTTCAAGTGCTAAACGGACAGCTTATATCATCTTAACTATATATAGCCTAACTTAACTTTTTCACCTATGCCCTAATGTTTACCGTTGCTGTTTGGGTAAACCCAACTCAGTAAACATGAAGTAGTTACATGTACTAATGATCTAAACACGTCAATATGACAAGGGAATAAGAGTTAGTTTAGATCATGTTTAGCACCTTGCCCGCGTAATTTTGATGATGACTGTATATGAATCAAATATGATGAAAATAACCCAATACTACTGGTTGAATTTATTTATAACCACCGAAACAAACGAGCGGTGCTACAAGTTTAACATAGATGTTTATCTGTGTGTCTGTCTGGTGCATTGTAGCTTTCAAACGGATGAACCGAATTGAGCGCCGTTTTTTAAATCGAGTCTTGTTTGTTGTGATTTTTTACATTTCCAGCTGTCTATTGGATTTAGGTTTCGGTACCCGCATATTTATGAGAGGATTAAATCGATACATATTTTTGCACTTGACTGTACATAAGCTTTACCTATTACGAAAACATTATTCCAATATTTGATGGCCACAGTTTCAAACACCGATTACCCCGCTAATGTGCACTTGATGTTTGCCGCGCCCTGGGACCGCTTACCCTACGAAGATTTGAATTCCGTAAAACGTCACCAATTTATAACAGCTCCCTTGTCTAAAATTGTCGAGCAGATCGTACGTGGCGTAAATACACGTTTCTCGCGCTGTGTGCCTGAAAATAGTGGGCCAGTAATTCCTGTCACGTCATTGCCACGGGCGCGATGCGTGGAGAAACGCACTGACTCCGCGGAAAATGTTTCGGCCCACAGCAGGCTGGGTTTCAGATAAAACTATATAATTTTATTAGCCGACACCACCGGAGGCCGAAGGGCTGGCGGCTTCCTCGCTCAATGCATTAGTGATTGCGATACAGCGGGGCAATGCCGCCAGCATCTTCGGCCCCATGCCGCGGGGAGACCCCTTATTTTAGTCATAAGTAAGTAGTAGTGTATAGTTTTGGTGATAAATCGGTGCCTAATTCATATTGTAATTGTATTAATAGTATTTTGTTGTATATGAAGTTGAGGCAAATAAATCATTTATAATGAAAAAAATATATAATTAGGGGCTGTGTGACAAATGAGTAAAAATAAACAACCTTTAAATTGATAAAATCTAGACGTTCTGAGGGAATAAAGTATGCCACATAGATAGGTACCTTTACATAGCTATCTATCTATGTCGCACATGTCAAAACCACAACTGCCTGTTCAAAACGCAGATGGAACGCCGCGTGTTCGCAGCGACAACGTTACGCACAAGCGGTGTGCCTGAAAATAGTGGGGATGTGAGCCAGTAAATAATTCCTGTCACGTCATTGTCACGGGCGCGATGCGTGGAAACACAAACGCACTGAAAACGCGGAAATGGTCGCCCCCAGCAGGCTGGGTCTCATAGCGTAAATCACAGAAACCAGACAAACCTGCGGGATAGCCTGTGTTTTTTTAAAAAGTTCATTTTATACATGGGTGAAAGAATTATTGGAATCGGATGAGAGGTTCCGGAGATTACCCCCTACATACAAACTCACAAGCTTTACAAATCTCAAAAAAAATACCTCTTTCTTATGTCCTAGCCCGCCCGCCCGCGTCTGTGCTAGCCCGGTGGACAGCAATGCACGTGGGGTAATTTATAATTAGGTAATTAAACTCATTAGCTGATAGGTACTAACTTTAGATTAATCAAAATATTGTAACTAACAAGCTGAATGGACTGTTGTCTAAAATAAATTATTTATTATTATTATTATTATATGTTAGTATTGATTATAATATTAGCATTGATATAATTAGAGCCTGTGCAACAAATTAGCCCCCGTTCCCACTATGTCGTCTGTCGGGACGATTTTTTATCGTGTGTCGTCGCCTCATACAAATTGGTGTCCGACAAGTGTGAACAGCTTCATATTAAATATTCTGCCACTACGACACACGGTAAAAAATCGTCCCGACAGACGACATATAGTGGGAACCAGGGCTTGGTAAAAATAAAAGACATAAATAACTACTGCACTAAATCGTTAGACTCAGTTATGAAGATTCGAGGGAATAAATTATGCCACATACTTAATTAGGTACGAGTCGTAACAACAAATGACTTATGGCTGCGTCTATGGCAGCTGTAATGACAAAATCAAGAGGTGGTTCGACGACCATACAAAACGTTTTTTGACATTCACAGACTAACGGCGTGAAGAAACTTCATAAATTGACTTTCCATTTGCGCGAAATTCCCCCTTTCCTGGAATAAACTTTTGTATAAACTAGAATAATTTGAGAAATTAGTTTGGCACGTGATACTTTGGGAAAACGATTATTCTCAAATTATTCTATTTTATACAAATTTATTCTAGGAAATGGGAAATTTCGCGCAAATGGGAAGCCAATATATGAAAGATTGTTACATACGTTTTTGAAAACGATTATTCTCAAATTATTCTATTTTATACAAATTTATTCTAGGAAATGGGGAATTTCGCGCAAATGGGAAGCCAATATATGAAAGATTGTTACATACGTTTCTTAAAATATCACGCCGTTAGCTCGTGAATGTCAAATGACGTTTTGAATGGTCGTCGAACCACCTTAATTACTATATTTAGGTACTAATAGTTCTACTATATCTACTGTCTTTAGACCTGCTATGACATCGCGTAATCGCACTACACAACGCGACGTGAGAATAATTTACGATAGTGTATGCAGTAAGCAAGTTTTTGAGTGATTTATGAGGGACGACGTGAAACGCATTTATATTATTACTAGCTGCCCGCGAAGATACGTCCTATTACAGAGATTCAGGCGTAGCCACGGGATAAAATATAACCTATGTTTATCCTGAAGGTTGTTAAGGAGACAACCCCTAAAGCCTAACATACTGGCGCGGCCTGCGGTGGCGGTCCATATTAAACTTGACATCTATTGTCAAATTTACTATCGACCGCCAGTGCAGGCCGCGCCAGTCTGTGAGTGGTTTTATGTACAAACTTACAAACTAACATGTAACAGACATTACTTAAATATTTGTAAAAAAAAAACAAACCACGTTCATCATGCTGTGAGTACTACAGGACCATATTATATAAAATAAATATTATTAGGGGACAGTCTCACACAAATCGACCTAGTCCCAAACTAAGCAAAGCTTGTACTATGGGTACTAGACGACGATACACATACTTATATAGATAAATAAATACTTCAATACGTAGAAAACATCCGTGACTCAGGAAAAAATTTTCGTGCTCATCATACAAATAAATGCCCTTACCGGGATTCGAACCCAGGACCTCTTGCTTCGTTGGCAGGGTCAACACTACCAACGAGGCTATAAAGCGGTCGTCGAAAAATAACTATCAAGAAAGTTATTTATTACATAACTTGTACAATTAATGACGTTTCGTAGGTTTGGACTATTTTGAAAAAAATAATAATAGTGGTATAACCTTATTAGTTGGAGTGATCACCGTCTAGCACAACTTGATGACATGTCGCTTCGCGCGCGGCTGAGCGTCTCCTGTCTCACTCGCACCGTGCAAATTAGATAGAGGAGAGTAGATCTTTCTCGACTCGCGTCTCGGCGCGGCGTCAGTGTGCTAGCCCCCCTGGTAAAGGTCGAGGGAGTCCGCTAGAGGCGGGTGGCGCAGGAGCGGTCTTATATGACGCTCGTTGGGGGAGGCCTATGACCAGTGGACTTCTTTCGGTCGATATGATAATTATAACTTTGTCATACCTTGGCTGTTACATGGACTGGTCAATTAACCAGATGTGTCCAATCGATAGAATACCAACGGTTATGTTATGTCACTATCAAATCTCGCAAAGTATCCTAGGTATATACAACGTGTTAATAAAATAACGCAAAACCTGAAAACCGTTTGTTCAGAATCGAGCATAGAATGCGAAACAAATAAAAAATAAAAATTTTGACAAGATTTATTTTTTACATTTGTATGGAGTGTTGGCCGACTGGGGCGACCTGCTCCATACAAATGTAAAAAATAAATCGCGTCAAAAAATTTATTTTTTATTTTTTTCGCATTCTACTCTCGATTCTGAACAAACGGTTTTCAGGTTTTGCGTTATTTTATTAACACGTTGTATAGCGTGACCCGTCATAAACTGTGCAAGTTATATTATGCGCATTCTAGCTAATGTTACATTACAGGTAAAAACTCACAAAATAAACAGGAGCGTTTAAGCGCGCATTCTGAAGCTGGCTTTCCACCAGAGGGGTGAGACGAGACGAGGCGAGACGAGAATTGAAATTCGTATGGGACATACTACACATTTGCACTGAGCGTACGCGCGCGCGGTGGAAATTGTTGTTATAGCGGCAACAGAAATGCATCATCTGTGAAAATTTCAACAGTCTAACTATCACGGTTCATGAGATACAGTCTGGTGACAGATGGACGAACGGACGGACGGACGGACAGCGGAGCCTTAGTATAGGGTCCCGTTTTTGCCTTTTAGGTACGGAACCCTAAAAACGACGAATGCTCTATGTTTGGTTAAATACAAAAATCAACAGTGTTAAAATGATTATGTTAATCGTGTAAGATATATTAGCGTCTGAAGCCTACCCTTCTCATATAACAGGGTTGTCATTATAATTACTCTTCACTCTTTACATTACAACGCACACAAACAAGTGGACACTGGTTAACTTCCAACAATAATGGAACCTTTTCCACGATTAAATTCCCATGATAAATTAGGTGATTTCCACCGGTCGGGTTTATAGTACCACGGAGACTCGTGTTTATTTGGATTGTAACCCGGAATGACGCTTGACGCGCAATTCGGACCCATATCCGGCAGCGCTTGACGTTTATGAGGGTCCGAAACGTACTAACACCGCCGAAGGTAATCTAATATGTCTGTAAAACGAGGTTTTATGTATTATTGACTTAGTTGTTCTGGAAAGTCGTTCTTGCACCGTTAAAAATTGAATTTAAATTAAATAAGTATTGCACTGGTAACAGCCGCGAACGAATGGTAACGTGTTTTTATAGTTTTGAGAGAAACTATGTTTCAAATGATGTTTTTGATGTTATTAGTAACTAGCGACCCACCCCGGCTTCCCTTGAATCCTTGAATCACTATATCTATTTAAAAAAACCGCATCAAGAAACGTTGCGTAGTTTTATTTTTAAAGATCTAAGCATACAGAGGGACAGACAGCGGCCGAAACTTTGTTTTATACTATGTAGTGATGTATGTTTTGTCTTTAAATATAGTTGAGTTTGTAAGTTGTAACTGTTCCCTAAATTAGTTTGATCATTTTAAAATTATGGCGAGTTGTCTATAATCAAATTGTATACTTGTAGTTTGTAATTTCAAGATAATATATCGAATGGTATAGTCAGCATCACATAGTTAGTAGCAGCCAAAGTAGCCAAATATATCGTCAATGTAGAAATTATAATAATATAATTTCCATTTGTATGTAATAAAATGGATTTTGTTTTATTGTTATTGTTATTTTCGTTTTATTTATATATGGTTACCATATGACTTTCATAAAATAATTATTTGACAATAAGGAACAAATGCAGTCTACACAACTAAAAATAATTTAGTCACGTGCTAATTAGGCACTTAGCGGTTATTAGACGACTAAAACAATTATAGCTTTGTGCCGAATTAATGAAAAAGTTTTTTTATTAATTTGATTTTGTATATTACTCTTTTAGAAGTTACTTAATATTACGTAAAAAATCACATGACATGGCCATACAAATTCTTGTTCAATGTCTGTTGTAATTAATAACCGAGAAAACTAGTTATTTACGTTTCCTGTAAAGTAGGTCCAAAACACATGTCGATTTGTGTAAGCGCAGCGACGAATTGTCATCTTCCCACACAAAAAGTGACATTTAGATCTACCTGAGGGTGGTATTCCACTTCTCCAAGATCTTTGTCCAATGTGTATTGCGTCGCACTCACTCTTTTAGCAAAATGCGAGACACAAATACACATTGGAAAAAGATCTTGGACAAGTGGAATACTACCCTGACGTACGTACAATGCGTTACGTAATCAATTAGCAGATTAGGAAACAATAATGACTGATTTTCAGATTTATGATTGTTGACTATAAAATTTTTTTGGTCTGATTATAGCCAAAACATGATTGCTTAAAATTTCCTCGGTAAAAAAAATATCTAAAGTTGCGTCTTTATTTTCGATCTTACCTCAGCGTACTCAATCTATTACCTCATCTAAAAGCTCATAGAAGGAACATATTCTAACTGTTCGACGATACTATGACGAAGTATAAAACGAGATACTCTTCTCAGAAGTCTTGTTTACACAAATCGAGGCATCAGCTTAATTGTCCAAAAAATAATCAAAGAGCTTCAAATGAACACCCATGTACCCAGTAACTACATTCCCACATATAAGTAAATAAAAACGTTTGCGTCCACAACCGTAAAATATTCACCCAAATTACCGCGTCTGTCCTGTAATCTCGTTTATGTTTAATAACTACGTTCATTGTTTTTTCCGCAAAACAATTTGCAGCCCCGAAAGGCTTTTACCAAATCTCTCACAAAGTACACCAGCTCAAAGATATGTATACAATTCTCGCCTTATTACGAACGAATAGGGTGCAAAACTGCTAACATTTCTTTGACGCTGTTCGTACCTATTGTGTGACAGTACAAAGACCTCTGACAGCGTATCTTTTAACAATCCATTGTAGCAATTTATTATATAAATACTCCATCATTTGTGGTTTTAATAAACGCATTGTTCTCCGTTCTGCGGAGTAACCAATGGTGCAACGCCGGGGTTGAGAGCCGAATTAACTGATTCAGCCACTCAGATTTGCGAGTTGATAAATAAATTTGCTTTTCCAGTGATTATCAGACTTCTAGGGGCTCGGATTGTAAGCTATGTTGTTATTGTTGGGTGATTGATCGTGTTGTAGATTTGCATTAAGCGTTCTTAATGGGATTGCTGTCTTTGATGAGGTAGGCAGCTGGCTATGTTTGATTATACTCAAATATATAGAAAACATCCAACACTCAGGAATAATGACAAATAACGGGTCATGTTTGAGTTATTTGAAGTCTCTTAAGTAGTAGGTACTTAGTTGATGACCGTGTAGGTATTTTTTTAATAGAAAAGTAGGCGATAAAAGTTCATACAAAAAAAAATAACACAAATTTATTCTGTTCTACCAAGTTACCAACATAATACTATGTTAATCTCGCCTAGTTTCTGCAAACGAATTAATAAGTCATTCATTTTAATAATAATAATAATAATAAGAAAATACTACTTACTGTGGGCAATTTGAAACGCGACATGTCTCCGAAAACAGTGCATAAATTATAGTGTCCTTTTATCTAAACTGTGCAGAGGCAGTTCTAATGATATGTTAATCGGAAAGATTTACATTTCCCTCATTATTTGTACGTTTTATACGCCCGCTGGCTGGCTGATATCGCGGATGAAAGGGAAAACCAGGTAGCGGCTAAATTAAATGGTCAACAAACAAAATCCTGATCGCAAAATTTCACGAAAATCGGATGATTAACGCGACCTGTAGAGAAGAGCCGGACATCTGAGGCTCTAGTATAAGTTTTACCGATACAAAACTTTACGATCGCGTTTGCGTTTTACCACAGGTTTTACCCTCAATTTGTATGGAATTTGACAGCTAAACGCAAACGCGGTCGTAACGTTTTGTTTCGGTAAAACTTATACTAGAGCCTCTGGACATTCGGATATACGACAGAAGTTTGGCCCAAACTGAAACGGAGATATTTGTTCGCTTCGCTCGCTCGTTCATTTATCTTCTGACATGAAACGGTTGAGATCATTTGAGTCAACTAATTTTCTACAACTTTTGGGGATGATTAAAAACTAAACATATGTAAGTAGGTTCTCGTGGCTCTGTGAGCTGTAGAAATAGCGAGCCTGTGTTTTTTTTAAACTGTGTCGACAAAAACAGATTTATAACTAACGTAACTGCTGACGAAAATTCACGAAAAGTAGAGGGAACAGTCGAAAATCTGGACATTCGGATATATGAAAGAAAGGGAGACGCTGAAAAGGACAACTTCGTTCGCTTGGTTCGCTCAATCAATGATGTTGAATTTTCTCGAAATGGGATTAAATATTTAGTCAAATGGCGAAAAAAGTATAAAAATAACAGGAGCATGAAAATCCAAGATTCAGATGTCCAGATGTCCCGCTGTCCGGCTGTCCGGTTTTCTGGCTGTCTGGCTGTTCTACAAAAGGTAAACGACCAAATGCTCGACACCTTAAAGCCTAAGTTTTGACATAATATTGAAAGTGTCATGTATTAGGCCAGTTAACCTTACATCTTTGTCAGATTGATTCACAACTCCCGTAGTAAAGGTTTTTTTGCAACAACTGTCCGCTAACAGTTCATGGCTTAAGGCGCCTAAACAAGCAGTGATAGACGGGGAATCCCCCGTTACTATATTATTCGAAGTCACGTACTGTCAAGTACCTACTTCAGCTTTGTTCTGACATTTTAATCATGCATCGTATGTATCGCAGACTGACAGCCGTTATACTGTTTGAAAGCAATAATCACACTTGGTCATAAAGACAAGGTATACATTAGGTAGGCGTATACCCTCCTTTTTCACCCCCGGCGTTATAAGTTTAACACATGTATCAGCTCCCAGCAGATTTTTAACGAGCAAGTGAAGTTCTTTATTGCCGCTTGGGCGAAAATGCTTTCGTATGTTCGGCTGTTCTCCGCTACAGGTTGTATTTCTTAACCGTTTCTCGTGAAATTTTGTGAGTAGGTTCAATCATTATATCGAACTAGCTTCCGCCGCGACTTCGTCTAAGTGGGGGATAAAAACGATCTTATATTTTAATCCAGGCTATAAATTACCCAAGTGCAAAATTTCACCCAAATTGGTTGAGCTGTTTAAGCGTGATGATTGAGTAACAAACATCTAAACATGCAGACTTTTGTATTTATAAAGTTAGCAGGATTTTTTCGTGGATTAGTTTCTGGAATTTCTTTATTTTTAAAGATATAATCGCGACTTTTACTAGTTTTAATTTTTTTCATTCGAATATCCTACTAATATTATAAATGCGAAAGTTTGGATGTTTGGATGTTTAGACGTTTAGATGTTTGGATGTTTAGATGGTTGTTACTCAATCACGCTTAAACGGCTCAACTGATTTGGATGAAATTTTGCAGGAAGATAGTTTATATTTAGTCTGGATTAAAATATAGGGTAGTTTTTATCCAGGGTCCACGCAGACGAAGTCGCGGGCGGAAGCTAGTTTTATATAAATTAGCTCAAAAATCGACCTAGTATAACAGAAACCGTTCAAATAAATAACAGCGAAGAGAATATTTGCTTACCTATGACACCAAAACTTTTTCTAATAAGCGACAGTAAGTTGGCGAAACTTTGGCAAGTTGGTCTTGCGGCCGCAAACCCAATAAGTTGGGGCCAAGTGGCGCCTTGCGGGTTTCATGATACGAGACTTGCCAGTCTTGTGCGAGGTACGTGCTTTGATAGTGGGATGACTAAGTTTTCGATCCGTTTGCTTTTATATGTGTTGTTGTAAACAAAATCGAAAGTACTACTGATGACGCAGCAAGTCGTTGATAGCATCAAGAAGGGGAAAGCATAATTTTAGAGATATCGAATTAAAAAGAGTACGAGTTGTAAAGATTATTAATCAAAGGCAAAATAGTTGTGTGTGGTGAGTATGTTTGTTTTTTTTCGAGTTGGATGTTTTCTATACGTGTAATATGTATCTATTAAATACGTCGTCTAGTACCCATGACACAAGTATTATTGCACTAAGGGTTACTATGAGGCTGGTTCAATTTGTTTCAAATGGCTTCCTTATATTTATTTATTTAGTTATAGTCTAAGGACCCTTAGACCATACGTTATAATCTGGTATTGATGATTTTGCCTTGTTATACTTAGCTTTTAAATGAATGTGGCGCAGGACTGGTCATTGTGACACTCTTTGGGGGAGGCCTATGTCCAGCAGTGGACGTCTTTCGGCTGACATGATGATGATGATGATGATCCGTACATTTGTGCATACACAACACAGTCGTATTAAATTACAACACAAGTGTAATTTAGGTGTTGTTCGATTTCTATTGCTGTTAACTGTACCAACGAAAACAGTGCACTGCATAACATAATATATTCAACAACTCTCCACATGACCCGAAAAGCCAATCAGGCTACAAAGTTTCCGAACAAAATTCTTCAGTATTAACGAAAGTATAAATCACTCGTAAAAGGATATCGCGCAAATCCATCTAACCGCGAGGAGGTTTAAGTTGAATTGGAATCCTGAAGAATGTCTGCGGAACATGCAGGCCATTTTCAATTCGAGGATTAGTGACCAGATCCGGAACAGAACTCAGTGGATGGTATCACGAACCAAAGTATTCTGGCACTTACGTACTCGTAGTATAAGTACACAGTTTAAATGATTATACCCATTTGCACTACATAAGGTCTACATAACTTCCATACCGACTTCCATCCACAATCTGTTAGACATAAGTTAGCTGACACAATCATGCGGGAACGAATGAACTTAACACGCAATGATGTATTCTGATTCTCAATCCCCAACTGTATCCCTTTAGAGAATAGGTTCCGAATGAAAGTATTGTATGTACCTAATAATCCTAGGTATTGAAATTAAAAAAAAACCGGCCAAGAGCGTGTCGGGCCACGCTCAGTGTAGGGTTCCGTAGTTTTTGTAATTTTTTTCAAAAACTATTCAACCTATTTAGTTCAAAATAATTTTCCTAGAAAGTTTTTATAAAGTTCTACTTTTGAGATTTTTTTCATATTTTTAAAACTGGTGGTATGGTTCAAAAGTTAGGGGGGGGGACATTTTTTTTACTTTTGGAGCGATTATCTCCGAAAATATTAACATTATTAAAAAATGATTTTAGCAAACCCATATTCATTTTTAAATACCTATCCAACAATATATCACACGTTAGGGTTAAAAAGATGTAACCGATCAAATTAACGGCAAGAAAAAAGTAGCAGGCATGTTTCTAGATTTAAGCTCCGCTTTCGACACGGTCGATCATAACATTTTACTCGCAAAGCTCGAACATTATGGAATAAGAGGTAAAGATCTGGCCCTGTTTCGTTCGTATCTAACTAACAGAAAACAATATGTTGAAATTAAATGGATAACAGATACCAACGAGACAATGCACAGTTCCAAAATGGCCAAGATCACGAGGGGAGTCCCCCAAGGATCCATATTAGGACCAATTTTTTTCATACTGTTCACAAATGACCTCATAAACTATATAACAGAGACTATTCCGAATACCAAACTAGTAGTTTTTGCGGATGATACTAACGCAATTATTTCAGCGGACAACCTCACACAGCTAAATAACAGAGCCAATGGCGCCATGAAAGCTTTTCACACCTGGTTCAGCATCAATAACCTGAAGTTAAACAGCAGTAAGACGCATGCTGTGCTCTTTAGAACCACGGCAGCTAATAAAGATTCTCTGGACATTGTTTCTGATGATGCAACAATCAGTCAAGTGGAATCAGTGAAATTCCTTGGGGTTTGTATAGACTCTAGCCTTAACTGGAAGGATGAACTGCTGGCGATAAGAAATTCTGTGAGTTCTGCCTGCTATGCCCTTCGAAGTTTTAGAGACGAGGCGAAGCTGACCCAGATGAAGATCGTATACTATGCATTAGTAGAATCGAGGTTGCGTTACAGCATATCCTTGTGGGGAAACAGTTACAAGTACAACGTTCACACTGCTTTCGTAGCACAAAAAAGGGCTATCAGAACGATAGCTAGAGTACCCCAAACGACTTCATGTAAAAGCTTCTTCACAGAATTTGCAATTCTAACCGTTCCAAGCTTGTACATTCTAGTAGTACTTACAGATCTAATGAAGCACATTGTAGATATAGAAACTGCTGAAGAAAGACAAAAGCGAATGACTACTAGACGAAAAGATCTGCCTCAGGTGATAAAAACTAAACTCAAAGTAGTCAAGCATACGGCAGGTTATCAGGGAGTATTTCTTTTCAATAAGCTACCAGTAGAACTCAAGACGATCATAAGTGTTAACGCGTTCAAAAACAAGCTCAAAGCATATCTGTTGGAAAAGTGTTTCTATTCCGTTGAGGAATACTGTCAAAATTCAGACTGACATGTGAAAAACTAAAATGTACTTAGGCTTTAATAAAATTAACGACATAGCTGTTTGTGAGATTTAGTAAATTAATTTTATACTTTATTGTTATTGTAATATTAGTTAATAATGTGGACATGTACCTATTCTTGGAATTCTAACTTTAATAATTTTATCTTGACACGTTTATGACATTTTTTATTTATTTTTTATTTTGATAATGATTTGTTCCACGTTTGTAATATTTACCTACACTACACGTAATTTTAGTTAAGGTATTTTTTATTGTTTAATTTTATGTATTATTTCAAACACAATTGACATTGTTCAGTGAAATAAATAAATGAAATGAAATGAAAAAAAAAATACTCCCCACGTTACGTATAGGGGAGATACCCTAATAAAAAAAAAAAACACTTTATTTAACCACTTTGTCGGGGTGATTGATATACATATTAGTACCAAATTTCAGCTTTCTAGTGCTAACGGTTACTGAGATTATCCACGGACGGACGGACAGACAAAGCGAAACTATAAGGGTTCCTAGTCGACTACGGAACCCTAAAAATCACCCATTTATAGTAAAAATCCACCAGAGATGTGCGAAGGCCTGAATCACAGGCGCGGCCTGCGGTGGCGGTCAATAGGAAATTTGACAGCTAATGACAAGTTTACTATTGACCGCCGCGGCCAGGCTGCACCAGTCTGTGAGAAGCCTTAATATAGTTGAAACCTCACATGCTTGATAGTTAGGTGTCAAATATAGTGAAAGTTTCACTATATTGTCACCTTTGTTTCACTGTGAAACAAAGCTGTGCCCATTGAGTTAGAACCAAATCAAAGCTTTAGGAAGATACCTGCTTTGTAGATAAGTCAAACCAGTCCTTATTCTGTAACTTGTATTAAGCTCACCTCAACGCTCACCCACAAATAAATAAATAAATAATAATAATAAATATAAAGGGGCAATCTTACACAAATCGACCTAGTCCCATAGTAAGCTCAGTAAGGCTTGTGTTATGGGTACTAGACGACGATATATATAATAGATATAAATAAATACTTAAATACATAGAAAACATCCATGACTCAGAAACAAATATTCATGCTCATCACACAAATATTTACCCTTACCTGGGACCTTCAGCTTCGTAGGCAGCGTCACTACCCACTAGGCTAACCGATCGTCTAACAAATATATCTTGACACGTCAATGCGTACTAACTTAGCATAGGTAGAGGTCTAGTTTCATGACGGGAGATAGGCGGGGTGAGCCGCTTTAGCGCGTAGCGAATAACAGCCCTGGATAAGTTTAAAAACGCTCGTGTGTACTTAAAAATCACATCATAAAAAACCATAATGAAATCGATTACGTTTCAGCCTAAAATGCACTCTAGTACTTTAAATCAAATAAGTTCTTAAAGTAGAACTAGCAAAACTAGGGCACCTGTGTCAAGTAAAACTAAATTATGAATAAAGAACTTTGTTTACTTATGACCTGCTTACTAAGTAAGTAAATAAGTTAGGTTGCTCTAGCAAATCAAATTAAGCAGCAAAATCCAATTATCCTATTTATAGCTAGGTCGTGCAGTAAAAAAATTACTCGCTTCATTTTGACAAGAATTTACAGGTTCACTCAAACGAAATCGCAGAGAATGTTAAATAAAGTTGCAAACTTTTTAAATTTCTTGCGGGCGCTGGAACGTTTTTCTGTTACAATGTTGTCAATCAGTCAGAACCAGTCCACGCATTTCCTCTTCCACTTTTCTCCTTACTTTGCTGATTTGATTGAAAACTTCTCCCCGTGCACCTGCGACGGGTTCTATACTTTCGTATTATGTGGAATCGTTTTGCTTGTAAACGTTAATGTTGAAGATATAGTTTTGTGTTGTACTTCTTAAAGTTATCGGTAGTTTTATCACGCTTAATATTAATGAAGAAGTTGGTTTTTAAGTTGTAATTTGTATATTGTATATGCCTTGTGTCGGAGGGCAAGACTCATTTTGGGTTGATGGCGTGCCAGCCTTGTTAATTATTGATTTAATTATTATATATACAATATAAGTCGTGTTTTAGTTATTATTTTTACACCGTGAACAAAATATACATCGTACATTTTTTATAACAGTTTTTTTCTAGATGTAGTAGGAATAAAGTACTTCGCAGACACATTATTTTTTTTTTTAATATAAAAGCAGTTTTTCTCATTTCTCGTTTACAATGAAGCTAGTGTTAAATGTTAAATTAAATTAAATTCCTTACACATCAAACCGGAGGGATAATCACGTAACGTTTTCAACGGGCGTTAGGACACTCTAACTGTCATTTTTCCATATAAAAATTTACATTTAGATCTACATAACGTACGTACAATGATGGACCTGCAAAACCACCTACATATATTGCGTTTCATAATAACACCCAAAATATTTGTCGGTTTTTTAATTATATATAAGCTAAACTATATTATACAGAGACAAATTATATAATAGAAAAACAAACCATCTTTGTCTGTAGCCCCCGACAGGATTCAAACCTGCGACCTTTCTATTAACGCTTAGACTGCTCTACCAACTGAGCTACGAGGACAGTGACGGAAGTTGTATACTTTTCAATTAGGTACATTCCCGCTAAGACTAGCGCCCTCTCTGTATCCTCTTGTAAGACTCATTCACAGCCTCCTCCAACTTTCTCGTTAAAAATAACACGAAACAAAAATATTTAATTAAATAATTTGTTTCGTTATAATATAACAAAAATATTTAATTAAATAATTTGTTTCGTTATAAGCTGTTTGTTTAGGTATTTAAACTATTATAAACAATCAAAACCAAGTCACGTGGTTTTGTTTGTTTACTCACGCAGCCACTCGCATATAAACAGTATAATGAAAGGCTGGTTTGATCTGCTGATTGGCCGGGTCACGGGTTTTAGTTTGTTAACATTCTTTTAAATGCCTAAAAACATACTAGAACATTGTAAACGTTTGCACGATGCATTCACAAAGTCAAATTATAATTCCGTATTAAAATAGCCAAACCTCTAACTGCACAAAACAAAATAAACATATTTTATTGAAAGCACAGCGGTTAACGTCCAAAAATACCCCCCACAGCGAAGTTAAGCATGGGTTAAAATTGTTGGATTAAATTTTATTCTTCCCCCATTTGGTAGGCGGGTACCCTTGCAATTGGTCCCGTGACGATCAAAGTTTCAGGTTAACTGCTTTAAGGCTGTGTCTAACAATTGCCAGGGAAATTAGGTCATGTGTCGAGTGATGTGGGTACGCTCTGTGATTTATTGGTACAATCACCTGGAATGGCTTGGAAAGTTGCTAGGAGTATAAAACCAATTAATCAAGGGTCCAGAATAAAAATAAAAAATTATGTCCGCCGGCGGCGCATGGTGCTTATCACGCGATAAGTGACAAGATAGGAGCGTCGTCTCGTTCTATCGAACGGTGTCAGCCAGTGCCGGACGCTCTATCTTGTCACTTATCGTGTGATAAGGCGTCGGCCTTGGATCAAGGTCGCATGATACGGGGTCTGAAAGATACTAATGGCTCTGCAAGATGTAGGTACCTCGCGAGTCCATCTTTTATAAAATATATTTTTTTTAATCTTCAAATAGAGAATCGACAAATTATTTTAATATAATTAACGAACCTGTCCACAAAATTTCACTGTCCCTGTCGAGGAGAATAGCCGGACAGACATACGAAAGCATTTTTACCCAAACTGAAACGGGGAATTTCGTTCGCTTCGCTCGCTCGTTCAGTTAATTACAACGTTGTTCCTTTCATTGATAAAAATAACTCGATTTTAACGATTTTTATACACGACTATAATCCCTGCTATTATTACTCATTTAAAGTAGTTTTGAATGTCTGTCAATGGAGAATCCAGAATTTCACGAAGAAGCTTGATCCGTGACTCTATTTTAATGCTATATGCATGTAAGAACTTACTTACAAACTAATTACGAGTACTTAGTTCTCTTTATAGTTTTTTCTACTGGAGCACTTCTATCCGTCAATTAAATCAACTTCATGTGAGTTGGGCTACCTTGGACTGCTAGCAGTCATCTTATGAATATAAGATAACTGTGTAGTACAGAACTAAAATGAACTTTGACCAATCACGAGGCTCGATTTCCAGAAGACATCAACGCGCAAAAATAAAAAAAGCGGTTGGTTGTACTTCGTTTCAGCAGGGCGATTTTCAATAGATACCAAGTTTGTTTAATAAATTATTATTTCCGTTAAAATTCGTAGAAAAAGTATTGTATGCAATAGTTATATAATTAGCTTTTTAACTCTCGTACCTTAATTAGGCCACTCGGCAGGTACTCGACTGAAAAAGCATACATTATATAACGATTGAATAAACTACTATTAGTCACTTGTTATAGCGGCAACAGAAATGCATCATCTGTGAAAATTTCAACAGTCTAACTATCACGGTTCATGAGATACAGTCTGGTGACAGATGGACGAACGGACGGACGGACGGACAGCGGAGCCTTAGTATAGGGTCCCGTTTTTGCCTTTTAGGTACGGAACCCTAAAAACGACGAATGCTCTATGTTTGGTTAAATACAAAAATCAACAGTGTTAAAATGATTATGTTAATCGTGTAAGATATATTAGCGTCTGAAGCCTACCCTTCTCATATAACAGGGTTGTCATTATAATTACTCTTCACTCTTTACATTACAACGCACACAAACAAGTGGACACTGGTTAACTTCCAACAATAATGGAACCTTTTCCACGATTAAATTCCCATGATAAATTAGGTGATTTCCACCGGTCGGGTTTATAGTACCACGGAGACTCGTGTTTATTTGGATTGTAACCCGGAATGACGCTTGACGCGCAATTCGGACCCATATCCGGCAGCGCTTGACGTTTATGAGGGTCCGAAACGTACTAACACCGCCGAAGGTAATCTAATATGTCTGTAAAACGAGGTTTTATGTATTATTGACTTAGTTGTTCTGGAAAGTCGTTCTTGCACCGTTAAAAATTGAATTTAAATTAAATAAGTATTGCACTGGTAACAGCCGCGAACGAATGGTAACGTGTTTTTATAGTTTTGAGAGAAACTATGTTTCAAATGATGTTTTTGATGTTATTAGTAACTAGCGACCCACCCCGGCTTCCCTTGAATCCTTGAATCACTATATCTATTTAAAAAAACCGCATCAAGAAACGTTGCGTAGTTTTATTTTTAAAGATCTAAGCATACAGAGGGACAGACAGCGGCCGAAACTTTGTTTTATACTATGTAGTGATGTATGTTTTGTCTTTAAATATAGTTGAGTTTGTAAGTTGTAACTGTTCCCTAAATTAGTTTGATCATTTTAAAATTATGGCGAGTTGTCTATAATCAAATTGTATACTTGTAGTTTGTAATTTCAAGATAATATATCGAATGGTATAGTCAGCATCACATAGTTAGTAGCAGCCAAAGTAGCCAAATATATCGTCAATGTAGAAATTATAATAATATAATTTCCATTTGTATGTAATAAAATGGATTTTGTTTTATTGTTATTGTTATTTTCGTTTTATTTATATATGGTTACCATATGACTTTCATAAAATAATTATTTGACAATAAGGAACAAATGCAGTCTACACAACTAAAAATAATTTAGTCACGTGCTAATTAGGCACTTAGCGGTTATTAGACGACTAAAACAATTATAGCTTTGTGCCGAATTAATGAAAAAGTTTTTTTATTAATTTGATTTTGTATATTACTCTTTTAGAAGTTACTTAATATTACGTAAAAAATCACATGACATGGCCATACAAATTCTTGTTCAATGTCTGTTGTAATTAATAACCGAGAAAACTAGTTATTTACGTTTCCTGTAAAGTAGGTCCAAAACACATGTCGATTTGTGTAAGCGCAGCGACGAATTGTCATCTTCCCACACAAAAAGTGACATTTAGATCTACCTGAGGGTGGTATTCCACTTCTCCAAGATCTTTGTCCAATGTGTATTGCGTCGCACTCACTCTTTTAGCAAAATGCGAGACACAAATACACATTGGAAAAAGATCTTGGACAAGTGGAATACTACCCTGACGTACGTACAATGCGTTACGTAATCAATTAGCAGATTAGGAAACAATAATGACTGATTTTCAGATTTATGATTGTTGACTATAAAATTTTTTTGGTCTGATTATAGCCAAAACATGATTGCTTAAAATTTCCTCGGTAAAAAAAATATCTAAAGTTGCGTCTTTATTTTCGATCTTACCTCAGCGTACTCAATCTATTACCTCATCTAAAAGCTCATAGAAGGAACATATTCTAACTGTTCGACGATACTATGACGAAGTATAAAACGAGATACTCTTCTCAGAAGTCTTGTTTACACAAATCGAGGCATCAGCTTAATTGTCCAAAAAATAATCAAAGAGCTTCAAATGAACACCCATGTACCCAGTAACTACATTCCCACATATAAGTAAATAAAAACGTTTGCGTCCACAACCGTAAAATATTCACCCAAATTACCGCGTCTGTCCTGTAATCTCGTTTATGTTTAATAACTACGTTCATTGTTTTTTCCGCAAAACAATTTGCAGCCCCGAAAGGCTTTTACCAAATCTCTCACAAAGTACACCAGCTCAAAGATATGTATACAATTCTCGCCTTATTACGAACGAATAGGGTGCAAAACTGCTAACATTTCTTTGACGCTGTTCGTACCTATTGTGTGACAGTACAAAGACCTCTGACAGCGTATCTTTTAACAATCCATTGTAGCAATTTATTATATAAATACTCCATCATTTGTGGTTTTAATAAACGCATTGTTCTCCGTTCTGCGGAGTAACCAATGGTGCAACGCCGGGGTTGAGAGCCGAATTAACTGATTCAGCCACTCAGATTTGCGAGTTGATAAATAAATTTGCTTTTCCAGTGATTATCAGACTTCTAGGGGCTCGGATTGTAAGCTATGTTGTTATTGTTGGGTGATTGATCGTGTTGTAGATTTGCATTAAGCGTTCTTAATGGGATTGCTGTCTTTGATGAGGTAGGCAGCTGGCTATGTTTGATTATACTCAAATATATAGAAAACATCCAACACTCAGGAATAATGACAAATAACGGGTCATGTTTGAGTTATTTGAAGTCTCTTAAGTAGTAGGTACTTAGTTGATGACCGTGTAGGTATTTTTTTAATAGAAAAGTAGGCGATAAAAGTTCATACAAAAAAAAATAACACAAATTTATTCTGTTCTACCAAGTTACCAACATAATACTATGTTAATCTCGCCTAGTTTCTGCAAACGAATTAATAAGTCATTCATTTTAATAATAATAATAATAATAAGAAAATACTACTTACTGTGGGCAATTTGAAACGCGACATGTCTCCGAAAACAGTGCATAAATTATAGTGTCCTTTTATCTAAACTGTGCAGAGGCAGTTCTAATGATATGTTAATCGGAAAGATTTACATTTCCCTCATTATTTGTACGTTTTATACGCCCGCTGGCTGGCTGATATCGCGGATGAAAGGGAAAACCAGGTAGCGGCTAAATTAAATGGTCAACAAACAAAATCCTGATCGCAAAATTTCACGAAAATCGGATGATTAACGCGACCTGTAGAGAAGAGCCGGACATCTGAGGCTCTAGTATAAGTTTTACCGATACAAAACTTTACGATCGCGTTTGCGTTTTACCACAGGTTTTACCCTCAATTTGTATGGAATTTGACAGCTAAACGCAAACGCGGTCGTAACGTTTTGTTTCGGTAAAACTTATACTAGAGCCTCTGGACATTCGGACATACGACAGAAGTTTGGCCCAAACTGAAACGGAGATATTTGTTCGCTTCGCTCGCTCGTTCATTTATCTTCTGACATGAAACGGTTGAGATCATTTGAGTCAACTAATTTTCTACAACTTTTGGGGATGATTAAAAACTAAACATATGTAAGTAGGTTCTCGTGGCTCTGTGAGCTGTAGAAATAGCGAGCCTGTGTTTTTTTTAAACTGTGTCGACAAAAACAGATTTATAACTAACGTAACTGCTGACGAAAATTCACGAAAAGTAGAGGGAACAGTCGAAAATCTGGACATTCGGATATATGAAAGAAAGGGAGACGCTGAAAAGGACAACTTCGTTCGCTTGGTTCGCTCAATCAATGATGTTGAATTTTCTCGAAATGGGATTAAATATTTAGTCAAATGGCGAAAAAAGTATAAAAATAACAGGAGCATGAAAATCCAAGATTCAGATGTCCAGATGTCCCGCTGTCCGGCTGTCCGGTTTTCTGGCTGTCTGGCTGTTCTACAAAAGGTAAACGACCAAATGCTCGACACCTTAAAGCCTAAGTTTTGACATAATATTGAAAGTGTCATGTATTAGGCCAGTTAACCTTACATCTTTGTCAGATTGATTCACAACTCCCGTAGTAAAGGTTTTTTTGCAACAACTGTCCGCTAACAGTTCATGGCTTAAGGCGCCTAAACAAGCAGTGATAGACGGGGAATCCCCCGTTACTATATTATTCGAAGTCACGTACTGTCAAGTACCTACTTCAGCTTTGTTCTGACATTTTAATCATGCATCGTATGTATCGCAGACTGACAGCCGTTATACTGTTTGAAAGCAATAATCACACTTGGTCATAAAGACAAGGTATACATTAGGTAGGCGTATACCCTCCTTTTTCACCCCCGGCGTTATAAGTTTAACACATGTATCAGCTCCCAGCAGATTTTTAACGAGCAAGTGAAGTTCTTTATTGCCGCTTGGGCGAAAATGCTTTCGTATGTTCGGCTGTTCTCCGCTACAGGTTGTATTTCTTAACCGTTTCTCGTGAAATTTTGTGAGTAGGTTCAATCATTATATCGAACTAGCTTCCGCCGCGACTTCGTCTAAGTGGGGGATAAAAACGATCTTATATTTTAATCCAGGCTATAAACTACCCAAGTGCAAAATTTCACCCAAATTGGTTGAGCTGTTTAAGCGTGATGATTGAGTAACAAACATCTAAACATGCAGACTTTTGTATTTATAAAGTTAGCAGGATTTTTTCGTGGATTAGTTTCTGGAATTTCTTTATTTTTAAAGATATAATCGCGACTTTTACTAGTTTTAATTTTTTTCATTCGAATATCCTACTAATATTATAAATGCGAAAGTTTGGATGTTTGGATGTTTAGACGTTTAGATGTTTGGATGTTTAGATGGTTGTTACTCAATCACGCTTAAACGGCTCAACTGATTTGGATGAAATTTTGCAGGAAGATAGTTTATATTTAGTCTGGATTAAAATATAGGGTAGTTTTTATCCAGGGTCCACGCAGACGAAGTCGCGGGCGGAAGCTAGTTTTATATAAATTAGCTCAAAAATCGACCTAGTATAACAGAAACCGTTCAAATAAATAACAGCGAAGAGAATATTTGCTTACCTATGACACCAAAACTTTTTCTAATAAGCGACAGTAAGTTGGCGAAACTTTGGCAAGTTGGTCTTGCGGCCGCAAACCCAATAAGTTGGGGCCAAGTGGCGCCTTGCGGGTTTCATGATACGAGACTTGCCAGTCTTGTGCGAGGTACGTGCTTTGATAGTGGGATGACTAAGTTTTCGATCCGTTTGCTTTTATATGTGTTGTTGTAAACAAAATCGAAAGTACTACTGATGACGCAGCAAGTCGTTGATAGCATCAAGAAGGGGAAAGCATAATTTTAGAGATATCGAATTAAAAAGAGTACGAGTTGTAAAGATTATTAATCAAAGGCAAAATAGTTGTGTGTGGTGAGTATGTTTGTTTTTTTTCGAGTTGGATGTTTTCTATACGTGTAATATGTATCTATTAAATACGTCGTCTAGTACCCATGACACAAGTATTATTGCACTAAGGGTTACTATGAGGCTGGTTCAATTTGTTTCAAATGGCTTCCTTATATTTATTTATTTAGTTATAGTCTAAGGACCCTTAGACCATACGTTATAATCTGGTATTGATGATTTTGCCTTGTTATACTTAGCTTTTAAATGAATGTGGCGCAGGACTGGTCATTGTGACACTCTTTGGGGGAGGCCTATGTCCAGCAGTGGACGTCTTTCGGCTGACATGATGATGATGATGATGATCCGTACATTTGTGCATACACAACACAGTCGTATTAAATTACAACACAAGTGTAATTTAGGTGTTGTTCGATTTCTATTGCTGTTAACTGTACCAACGAAAACAGTGCACTGCATAACATAATATATTCAACAACTCTCCACATGACCCGAAAAGCCAATCAGGCTACAAAGTTTCCGAACAAAATTCTTCAGTATTAACGAAAGTATAAATCACTCGTAAAAGGATATCGCGCAAATCCATCTAACCGCGAGGAGGTTTAAGTTGAATTGGAATCCTGAAGAATGTCTGCGGAACATGCAGGCCATTTTCAATTCGAGGATTAGTGACCAGATCCGGAACAGAACTCAGTGGATGGTATCACGAACCAAAGTATTCTGGCACTTACGTACTCGTAGTATAAGTACACAGTTTAAATGATTATACCCATTTGCACTACATAAGGTCTACATAACTTCCATACCGACTTCCATCCACAATCTGTTAGACATAAGTTAGCTGACACAATCATGCGGGAACGAATGAACTTAACACGCAATGATGTATTCTGATTCTCAATCCCCAACTGTATCCCTTTAGAGAATAGGTTCCGAATGAAAGTATTGTATGTACCTAATAATCCTAGGTATTGAAATTAAAAAAAACCGGCCAAGAGCGTGTCGGGCCACGCTCAGTGTAGGGTTCCGTAGTTTTTGTAATTTTTTTCAAAAACTATTCAACCTATTTAGTTCAAAATAATTTTCCTAGAAAGTTTTTATAAAGTTCTACTTTTGAGATTTTTTTCATATTTTTAAAACTGGTGGTATGGTTCAAAAGTTAGGGGGGGGGACATTTTTTTTACTTTTGGAGCGATTATCTCCGAAAATATTAACATTATTAAAAAATGATTTTAGCAAACCCATATTCATTTTTAAATACCTATCCAACAATATATCACACGTTAGGGTTAAAAAGATGTAACCGATCAAATTAACGGCAAGAAAAAAGTAGCAGGCATGTTTCTAGATTTAAGCTCCGCTTTCGACACGGTCGATCATAACATTTTACTCGCAAAGCTCGAACATTATGGAATAAGAGGTAAAGATCTGGCCCTGTTTCGTTCGTATCTAACTAACAGAAAACAATATGTTGAAATTAAATGGATAACAGATACCAACGAGACAATGCACAGTTCCAAAATGGCCAAGATCACGAGGGGAGTCCCCCAAGGATCCATATTAGGACCAATTTTTTTCATACTGTTCACAAATGACCTCATAAACTATATAACAGAGACTATTCCGAATACCAAACTAGTAGTTTTTGCGGATGATACTAACGCAATTATTTCAGCGGACAACCTCACACAGCTAAATAACAGAGCCAATGGCGCCATGAAAGCTTTTCACACCTGGTTCAGCATCAATAACCTGAAGTTAAACAGCAGTAAGACGCATGCTGTGCTCTTTAGAACCACGGCAGCTAATAAAGATTCTCTGGACATTGTTTCTGATGATGCAACAATCAGTCAAGTGGAATCAGTGAAATTCCTTGGGGTTTGTATAGACTCTAGCCTTAACTGGAAGGATGAACTGCTGGCGATAAGAAATTCTGTGAGTTCTGCCTGCTATGCCCTTCGAAGTTTTAGAGACGAGGCGAAGCTGACCCAGATGAAGATCGTATACTATGCATTAGTAGAATCGAGGTTGCGTTACAGCATATCCTTGTGGGGAAACAGTTACAAGTACAACGTTCACACTGCTTTCGTAGCACAAAAAAGGGCTATCAGAACGATAGCTAGAGTACCCCAAACGACTTCATGTAAAAGCTTCTTCACAGAATTTGCAATTCTAACCGTTCCAAGCTTGTACATTCTAGTAGTACTTACAGATCTAATGAAGCACATTGTAGATATAGAAACTGCTGAAGAAAGACAAAAGCGAATGACTACTAGACGAAAAGATCTGCCTCAGGTGATAAAAACTAAACTCAAAGTAGTCAAGCATACGGCAGGTTATCAGGGAGTATTTCTTTTCAATAAGCTACCAGTAGAACTCAAGACGATCATAAGTGTTAACGCGTTCAAAAACAAGCTCAAAGCATATCTGTTGGAAAAGTGTTTCTATTCCGTTGAGGAATACTGTCAAAATTCAGACTGACATGTGAAAAACTAAAATGTACTTAGGCTTTAATAAAATTAACGACATAGCTGTTTGTGAGATTTAGTAAATTAATTTTATACTTTATTGTTATTGTAATATTAGTTAATAATGTGGACATGTACCTATTCTTGGAATTCTAACTTTAATAATTTTATCTTGACACGTTTATGACATTTTTTATTTATTTTTTATTTTGATAATGATTTGTTCCACGTTTGTAATATTTACCTACACTACACGTAATTTTAGTTAAGGTATTTTTTATTGTTTAATTTTATGTATTATTTCAAACACAATTGACATTGTTCAGTGAAATAAATAAATGAAATGAAATGAAAAAAAAAATACTCCCCACGTTACGTATAGGGGAGATACCCTAATAAAAAAAAAAAACACTTTATTTAACCACTTTGTCGGGGTGATTGATATACATATTAGTACCAAATTTCAGCTTTCTAGTGCTAACGGTTACTGAGATTATCCACGGACGGACGGACAGACAAAGCGAAACTATAAGGGTTCCTAGTCGACTACGGAACCCTAAAAATCACCCATTTATAGTAAAAATCCACCAGAGATGTGCGAAGGCCTGAATCACAGGCGCGGCCTGCGGTGGCGGTCAATAGGAAATTTGACAGCTAATGACAAGTTTACTATTGACCGCCGCGGCCAGGCTGCACCAGTCTGTGAGAAGCCTTAATATAGTTGAAACCTCACATGCTTGATAGTTAGGTGTCAAATATAGTGAAAGTTTCACTATATTGTCACCTTTGTTTCACTGTGAAACAAAGCTGTGCCCATTGAGTTAGAACCAAATCAAAGCTTTAGGAAGATACCTGCTTTGTAGATAAGTCAAACCAGTCCTTATTCTGTAACTTGTATTAAGCTCACCTCAACGCTCACCCACAAATAAATAAATAAATAATAATAATAAATATAAAGGGGCAATCTTACACAAATCGACCTAGTCCCATAGTAAGCTCAGTAAGGCTTGTGTTATGGGTACTAGACGACGATATATATAATAGATATAAATAAATACTTAAATACATAGAAAACATCCATGACTCAGAAACAAATATTCATGCTCATCACACAAATATTTACCCTTACCTGGGACCTTCAGCTTCGTAGGCAGCGTCACTACCCACTAGGCTAACCGATCGTCTAACAAATATATCTTGACACGTCAATGCGTACTAACTTAGCATAGGTAGAGGTCTAGTTTCATGACGGGAGATAGGCGGGGTGAGCCGCTTTAGCGCGTAGCGAATAACAGCCCTGGATAAGTTTAAAAACGCTCGTGTGTACTTAAAAATCACATCATAAAAAACCATAATGAAATCGATTACGTTTCAGCCTAAAATGCACTCTAGTACTTTAAATCAAATAAGTTCTTAAAGTAGAACTAGCAAAACTAGGGCACCTGTGTCAAGTAAAACTAAATTATGAATAAAGAACTTTGTTTACTTATGACCTGCTTACTAAGTAAGTAAATAAGTTAGGTTGCTCTAGCAAATCAAATTAAGCAGCAAAATCCAATTATCCTATTTATAGCTAGGTCGTGCAGTAAAAAAATTACTCGCTTCATTTTGACAAGAATTTACAGGTTCACTCAAACGAAATCGCAGAGAATGTTAAATAAAGTTGCAAACTTTTTAAATTTCTTGCGGGCGCTGGAACGTTTTTCTGTTACAATGTTGTCAATCAGTCAGAACCAGTCCACGCATTTCCTCTTCCACTTTTCTCCTTACTTTGCTGATTTGATTGAAAACTTCTCCCCGTGCACCTGCGACGGGTTCTATACTTTCGTATTATGTGGAATCGTTTTGCTTGTAAACGTTAATGTTGAAGATATAGTTTTGTGTTGTACTTCTTAAAGTTATCGGTAGTTTTATCACGCTTAATATTAATGAAGAAGTTGGTTTTTAAGTTGTAATTTGTATATTGTATATGCCTTGTGTCGGAGGGCAAGACTCATTTTGGGTTGATGGCGTGCCAGCCTTGTTAATTATTGATTTAATTATTATATATACAATATAAGTCGTGTTTTAGTTATTATTTTTACACCGTGAACAAAATATACATCGTACATTTTTTATAACAGTTTTTTTCTAGATGTAGTAGGAATAAAGTACTTCGCAGACACATTATTTTTTTTTTTAATATAAAAGCAGTTTTTCTCATTTCTCGTTTACAATGAAGCTAGTGTTAAATGTTAAATTAAATTAAATTCCTTACACATCAAACCGGAGGGATAATCACGTAACGTTTTCAACGGGCGTTAGGACACTCTAACTGTCATTTTTCCATATAAAAATTTACATTTAGATCTACATAACGTACGTACAATGATGGACCTGCAAAACCACCTACATATATTGCGTTTCATAATAACACCCAAAATATTTGTCGGTTTTTTAATTATATATAAGCTAAACTATATTATACAGAGACAAATTATATAATAGAAAAACAAACCATCTTTGTCTGTAGCCCCCGACAGGATTCAAACCTGCGACCTTTCTATTAACGCTTAGACTGCTCTACCAACTGAGCTACGAGGACAGTGACGGAAGTTGTATACTTTTCAATTAGGTACATTCCCGCTAAGACTAGCGCCCTCTCTGTATCCTCTTGTAAGACTCATTCACAGCCTCCTCCAACTTTCTCGTTAAAAATAACACGAAACAAAAATATTTAATTAAATAATTTGTTTCGTTATAATATAACAAAAATATTTAATTAAATAATTTGTTTCGTTATAAGCTGTTTGTTTAGGTATTTAAACTATTATAAACAATCAAAACCAAGTCACGTGGTTTTGTTTGTTTACTCACGCAGCCACTCGCATATAAACAGTATAATGAAAGGCTGGTTTGATCTGCTGATTGGCCGGGTCACGGGTTTTAGTTTGTTAACATTCTTTTAAATGCCTAAAAACATACTAGAACATTGTAAACGTTTGCACGATGCATTCACAAAGTCAAATTATAATTCCGTATTAAAATAGCCAAACCTCTAACTGCACAAAACAAAATAAACATATTTTATTGAAAGCACAGCGGTTAACGTCCAAAAATACCCCCCACAGCGAAGTTAAGCATGGGTTAAAATTGTTGGATTAAATTTTATTCTTCCCCCATTTGGTAGGCGGGTACCCTTGCAATTGGTCCCGTGACGATCAAAGTTTCAGGTTAACTGCTTTAAGGCTGTGTCTAACAATTGCCAGGGAAATTAGGTCATGTGTCGAGTGATGTGGGTACGCTCTGTGATTTATTGGTACAATCACCTGGAATGGCTTGGAAAGTTGCTAGGAGTATAAAACCAATTAATCAAGGGTCCAGAATAAAAATAAAAAATTATGTCCGCCGGCGGCGCATGGTGCTTATCACGCGATAAGTGACAAGATAGGAGCGTCGTCTCGTTCTATCGAACGGTGTCAGCCAGTGCCGGACGCTCTATCTTGTCACTTATCGTGTGATAAGGCGTCGGCCTTGGATCAAGGTCGCATGATACGGGGTCTGAAAGATACTAATGGCTCTGCAAGATGTAGGTACCTCGCGAGTCCATCTTTTATAAAATATATTTTTTTTAATCTTCAAATAGAGAATCGACAAATTATTTTAATATAATTAACGAACCTGTCCACAAAATTTCACTGTCCCTGTCGAGGAGAATAGCCGGACAGACATACGAAAGCATTTTTACCCAAACTGAAACGGGGAATTTCGTTCGCTTCGCTCGCTCGTTCAGTTAATTACAACGTTGTTCCTTTCATTGATAAAAATAACTCGATTTTAACGATTTTTATACACGACTATAATCCCTGCTATTATTACTCATTTAAAGTAGTTTTGAATGTCTGTCAATGGAGAATCCAGAATTTCACGAAGAAGCTTGATCCGTGACTCTATTTTAATGCTATATGGATGTAAGAACTTACTTACAAACTAATTACGAGTACTTAGTTCTCTTTATAGTTTTTTCTACTGGAGCACTTCTATCCGTCAATTAAATCAACTTCATGTGAGTTGGGCTACCTTGGACTGCTAGCAGTCATCTTATGAATATAAGATAACTGTGTAGTACAGAACTAAAATGAACTTTGACCAATCACGAGGCTCGATTTCCAGAAGACATCAACGCGCAAAAATAAAAAAAGCGGTTGGTTGTACTTCGTTTCAGCAGGGCGATTTTCAATAGATACCAAGTTTGTTTAATAAATTATTATTTCCGTTAAAATTCGTAGAAAAAGTATTGTATGCAATAGTTATATAATTAGCTTTTTAACTCTCGTACCTTAATTAGGCCACTCAGCAGGTACTCGACTGAAAAAGCATACATTATATAACGATTGAATAAACTACTATTAGTCACTTCGTTTTTTATATGAAAATCAAAGGTCTTGTAATAATTTACTCATAAACTCTCCGTGTTTCTCTCTCTCACTCTCACTCTTCGTATCTACACGTATTGAAAAACTACATGTAGATACGAGAGAGTAAGTAGTGTTAGTACCTAAACAAATTTAAGGATTTCATTTTCACACTTGGAAAAAAGCCTTTGACCAGCAGTAGAACATGTGATGGAACACCCTAGACTCTTCAATAATATTACGTGGACGGAAGCCCTGTAGTGGAGACTACCCACAGGCCAGCAATGATCTGCAGCCACAGCCCTTCAGGCTTCTGCAAAGAACCAAGGTCCAAAAAAAAAAAAGATTATACACAAGCTTTAACCTAACCTTACCTCTATGTAGACGTTCTACTTCCTCGAAAAAGTCGTTCACTTCCTTACCAGTATAAAAACGTAGATGTTGAAAATTCCAAGGGTGTATTTTCTCGCTCATCCCAGTAAAAAAGCCCGTGTCATTAATGTAATTCCACAGACGTCGCGTCGCCCGGTTCGTAAACTTTTATAGTTTCCCCTTTAAACTTTCATGAAATAATCATGGCAAAATACTTTGTAATAATTTTTATGCACCAACTTTCGGACGGTATTGAGATATTACGGGCAAAGTTGATTCTCGGAGGCAACGGTGAAATTTGTTAATAGGTTTGATTGGTTTTTTTGGTAAACGCAGAGTATGATTTGAATAACCTGAAATTCACTAGTGAAATTACTTAAAATGTATACCCGTAAGTTTGTTTCTTTCTTGTATGAAGGATTATGTTTTTTTTGTAAAGTGGTTTCTGGAAAACTATTGGGGATAAATTATAATTGGGTGTATATTTGTTCTTTCTAAGTACCTTGGGCAGCATTTCCTTTTTCACGTATAACATGTATGTATTTATGAAGCGTGTACAAAAAGTTTCTAGCATCATTCAACAGTTCAACCTACGGGAACCACAAAAAAGAATTGTATTACATAAAATAGGTCAAAACCAACTCCGGTTAAGTAAAGAGCAGGAGGCTTGATACAAAGCAAATTTTAATTTTTATATTCCACCGCAGTTCGTAAACACTCGTTACCAAAATTGTGTTTGTTTTCCGTAGCGGGCGGAGTTCCATTTCTGTTTTACTTCGCGGCACACTTTCGAAGCGTCTGTTTCTTCTAGCAGTCTGTAATTTGTTCTCGCTAGTTTGTATGGGATACGTGAATACAGCTGGAGGATGGAATAAATTGAGCAGACAGGTGGATAAACGTTTTCTCTGAAAAGATCTTTAGAAAATAGTACCGTTGTAACTCTTTCATCTGTTTTAAATACGTAGGTAACAAATATAACTTTAATGTACAAAGGTACTCCAATAGAAAGGTTATAATACCCAAACCCATTAATTGACTCGAAAAACGAATGTCTGAATAATAACATTAATATTAATATTTCTAAATAGAATGCTGTAAAACTTTCGTAATCATAAGCTATTTATGCACCGAGCGACAGTAAATGAAGCGTCGAGGAAGGCAGGAAGCCTATTGTTCACCTTTTCAAAACTTCTACACTTACCAAAAACTTGAGAGCGACTATTAAACTTTCCGCAAAGTCGTGTCCCGGTAAACTTTTTAATAAATTCATCCATCCAAAGCCAACGACATTACGTACAGGCTTCGAGCGGCAAAGGAGACGCCATTTGAAAGCCATTCCTTCATCTATCAGAGTGACACGCAATCAAACAATACAATAAAACTTCTCTTCCGAAAAATACTTCAATATAATTCTCCATTTAAATTCAGGGAGGGTGGGGAGGTTGTGACGAGTTCGCGCTAACAAAGGTTCCGCCTTGGAGGTAATAACCGTTGAGGTGCTTACGGTATTGTACGTTTGTGGAAAAAAAGGTGAAACGGAATGAAACAAGAACGTGAGAACTTCGCTGGCATTTGTTTCACCTTCATCTGGTTCGAAGGAAAAAAGTGTGTCAACAATAGCCTTACTTGAGATTAGCAATGCATGCACACGGTGTATTGGCAATATCGCATAGACGGGAAAGATGTGCTCGAAGAATTCCGATGAAACAGTAAAATTGTGCCGAACCGACAAGGGAGGTATTCAGGCCGTACGTGCGTAAAAGGCACGATTTCCTCAAGGCATATGGAATGGGGCTTATTACCGAAATCTTGGATTGCTTTTGCCAATATTTGAAAAATAAAAGCAATCCCATCAAGATTTGCATAGGATAACGAATGTACCTGTTGAAAACGTTTTCTGTTAAATCATTAATAGTTATAGCTGTGAAAAGCTACTGAAGGCTGTGCGGCCCCAGGCGGTTAAGTCGCGTTAAAGTTTTTGTCTTATTACGATAAAGAAAATCCATTAAAAATAAAGAATTTGTCCTTCGTTCATTCAAATGGTTTCATAAATAGAACTATGCCTAAACTATGTTGAGTTTTTATTTCAAAGAGTAATCATTTTGATTTATCAGGTATTACGTCACAGACCTCATTTTTTTCTGCGTGGAAGGAATGAAACACAAGGTCGTCTTTTCATGTCCAACCAAAACATGGCCATCTGGTTGAGACCATAGGTAGTTTTAAAAATTTTGCAGCTGAACTACAACATCATTTCATCATTTTTTCGTATGTCAAACGTACCCATACGTAGTTATACCTACCTATAGTTAAAGCGATGCGTGTATGTGGTTCGTAACTCGTGTATAATAAATAATATTTGATAAGGTAAGATAAGCTAAGATTTATTTGCAACCAAGTACTTAAAACTAAGATACATGAACCCTGGAAGGCTGTAGCAACAATCAGGTAACTTATACTATGTACATATAGTTAATTTTGAATTAATTAATATCGATAGGTACCTATTGATATTTATAAAAAAATTACGGCAAACACATTATAAACATGTATCTTCCATAAATTCAGCTATGAAATAGTAACATTTATCTATTAGTTTAGATTTTAGACTGTGCACGAAGGATATGTCAGTTGGTACATCTTTTATTTGGTTGGGTATTTTAGTATAAATTTTTATTTGCTTTTCATGACGCATAATATCCTGTTTAAAATTCTCTGTTATCTCACCGATCAAACATATTTTTCCAGAAACACAATATTCGCAATTAAAACCTCATAACAACTAAAGCTATCCAAACGCCATTAAGCTGTTTTTCCTAACGCCACAATATACTCTAGCAATATAGGCATTTTCACGCGTCCCAGCGACGCAATGACTTGCTGCATTCAGTTTTCACTCCTATTCCGTGTGCCAAAAGGCATCGTACGGGTTGAGCTCGTCGATCGAATCAGAGGTAAGTGAAATACGTCACAGCAGACGTGGGGCACAGATGTGTGTTATCGTTATCGTCACTTCGGAACTCGTAACGGTTATTGAACTCATCATGACCGTCGTTACGCTGATCGCCTCTATGACTTATTCCGCTTTTAGCTGGAGCTGGGTTCAAGTAGGCATTAAGCGTGGCAGCGTTTTCATCGATATCGTTAAGACATGCCAGTTTGCACAATTCATGACTAGAGGGATGGACGGATCGTCTAATCAGCGACTTTAAATAAAATGTCAGGAATACTCTGTTGGTATTAAAGTTTCTAGGGGTTCAGTTTTATATATTGGTATTTATAAGACTAACTTATTTATTTGTGTGATGAGCACGAATATTTTGTTCCTGAGTAATGGATGTTTACTGCGTATTTATTTATTTATATAAGTATGTTAATAACATAGAATTTGTACTTATATTATCGTTGTCTAGTACCCATAGTAATACAAGCTTTGCTTAGTTTGGGATTAGGTCGATTTGTGTAAGATTATCCAGTTTTTTTTTTTGACCTGTTTGGTAAAATCACGTTCAATGCCAATCTGTTTGTAGTGCTAAGAATATGCACCAAGAGAATATAACCATTACGTTCTATCTCTATATATGCGTAGGCAGTAAAAATTGTTTGTGTATGTACCTACTCCTCCATAATCCGGTAATAAAATTGTTAAAAATATTGTACAAAGCTTATAATTATTTGTCAAGTTTCAAGTTAGAGCAATGAAAAAAAATTGACATTTGACCCGGCAAATCATTGCATTACTTATTGTTTTTAGGGTTCCGTAGTCAACAAGGAACCGGTTTATAGTTTCGCCATGTCCGTCTGTCCGTCTGCGGCTTAGCTCAGTGACCCTTATTACTAGAAAACTGTAATTCGGCATGAGTATATTAATCAATCGCGCCGACAAAATGGTATAATAGGGGCGTAGACACTAAATAAAATAATCAATAATGTCATATTTTCTCGAAAAAGGATAAAAAATGTAGTCAAATGGAGAAAAAATCGACGCAAAAGGTTAAATAATCACGAAGTTATAAGTGTCCAAAGTTTTAAGAAGGGGTATGTTCTGTCCCTTTTTCGCAAAACGCAACTTCATATGAAACGATGACGCTGGAAAAATGTCGTCACAGAAGACGGCAACGTGCCGCGCCGCATCGTGGTCGGCACCGCTGCTGTCGACGCGGCCTGCCGGCAGCATCCTGTAATGTGACGTCACACACCGTTTGCGTTTTCTCTCTCTAACAAGCAATATTAAAACGGTTGTAGCTTCGTAATTCTTTGAGATATCTGAATTGGATTTTCATAACTAGGCATATTTTTTGCCTTCTTTCTTTTGGAGTAATAATAATTTTCGAGTCTACACCCGTATTAAATCTTGAATCAAAAATGTTTTTAGGCTACGTACCCTACGTACGTACGTACACATAAAGTATGGATGTACATTTTTTTTCTCTTAAAAGTTTTTAAAATGATTTTTCAACTCAGTGATCCCTTTGTGGGATATTGAGATTTAACTAATTTGTGTTTGAGTAAAGTGTCCGCCCCTTGCCGGCTAAATGCCTGGAAATGAGACAAAAATCGTGCCAGGTAGTACTGTACATACATATATACTAGTATGGCATAACTAGTTACCGAGTAATAGGCGACCAACTTTATGTGTACTTGGAAAGGCCAACTTTCTTACAAACTCGGCCGATACAACCGCACCATTTAGTTGGCGCGCGCGTGTAACAAAGACAGACAGGCAACTACGGAACCCTACACTGCGCATGGCCCGATACGCACTTGGCCCGTTTTTTTTAGAGTTTTTAATGGTATAACGATAGTTTAACCAGCTGGCAATGTTGTTTGCTAGTTGATGTTTATCTCACTGCTGGGCCAAAGTCCTCATGGACTCTCTCTGATTTATATCCCTCGTTATCTCCAGCCAATCGTTTCCGAACTAATTCAGGTTGCTCCGCCGTCCCCATCGGGGTCCGTCTCGCCATCTGTGACCGTCGTGTGGCAACCATCAAGTGATTTAAGGGCATGAATTAGAAATTTATGAGATTTTTCAAAGACCCTACCCTCTGTCAAAAAGCTACCTAAAGGCTGTAGGTCATAGGTATATACCTGCTGAATGAAGAAACAAAATTAATAAATTTTCGTATGTATGCATCTTGGTTGTTGTTTATCAGAAGCCATAAACTTGATTATTCAAATACAATGAAACTGTTCACTTGTCTTTAAGGTCGAATATCGCTCGACATGTTTTGAAACAATACGTGGTTCTTATTCGTGAACCGTTGCGATGCCAGCGTGCTTGGCAAAAGAGGAGGAGGGATTTTTCTATACAAAATACGATTGCTTATTTTTTTTAACATAGATTAGTCTGTTTTACCTCAGCTAAATCAGACAATACGTCTAACATTAGGAAACGACATTACTTAAATTGATAGTATTCTACCTGATCTGAGTATTGATATTTGTCAACATTTGTCGCAAATATGTTTTTTTTATTTTTTTATTTATTTATTCAAATGAAAACTTACATACTATACTCGTACATTTATATTCTCGCCAAACTGTTACGTTTAATGGCGACACGCGCTACATTTTAATACAACTTAGCCTATTAAACTCATCTTATAAGATAAATTAGGTAACAATTGCGTGGGCCCCATACCAAAGAAATTATATATATATATATATATATGCATACATATACACACATACATATATGAGGAATCGAGTCTGGCTTCTGGAGTCATCACACATGCACGCGCATATACACATACACACACACACATACAATCATGACAAGTTGAGAAGACATTCCTTTAGTCTAGTTTTTATCATAGATTTACTTAATTTAGGATTTTCTCTTAGTAAACTAATTTTATTGTTTAAAACATCATAAATTCATTCAGGGCAGGCATTCCCAAAGACATAAACGTGTTTGTAGCACCGTTTTCTGTGGGAAACACGATACGTTGCGATCAGTTTCTTTTACGTATTTATGGTGGTGCCATTGCCCACATAAAATCAAAGTCAAAGCTACGAGTATTTATTCTTCAATTTAGGCATATTTTACAATTTTTTGCCTATGAACTACCACCCCGGTTTGGAAAGAAAACCTCTGCCTTGAGAATAACCGGCGTAAAGACTCGGCGAGGTATATTTTTTTCAAAACAGTATACAATATAGAATGATCTGAGTCTTCGTGGTTTTGGAGCGCTGTACATAATATATGTAAATATAGCGCTCTTTGGAAAATCTTGAATACAGGCTTTTTAAAAGAAAGGTAAAAAAAGAATATATATTATATATATAAGTATATTAAAACCAGCTATATCCACAATGCTTTTCAAAATACGCACACTTTACTCAATATCACAAAAACGTCAAGGAAAATCTGGAAAACATCAGTATTTATGGGATAAAATCCCAATTTTCCATTTCCGCTACGCAAACTACCCTTATTTTGAGGGGAAGAGAATAACAGACGCCCCAGGAGGATTCCTAAGCCTGAAATTTGGTTGCCTACCGGCTGAGGGCTTCCGTGCGGATGCTACGACTTTTCCGTTATTCGGGGCTTTAAAACAATAATCCGTGGAAATTTCGGAGTTTCATCGACGGTTCGCATAGCGGGCGTTCATTAAGCACCACACTGCCTACAATAGGTACGAAAATGTAGTTATGAACATACATTGTGCGCTTCGTGAGCTCCATATTGAATCTGTTACAATTAGGTAGGACACTGCGACACTGGTGCCTGAGAAACAGAGTTTAGCACGGTATTTTCGTGTTTTTCCGGAGAAAAAGTTTAATTGATAGTAAACGACGATATTTTTAGTAGTAATAAATACTTAAATACATAAAAAATATACAAGCCTTGGAAACAAATATTTATGCTAAGCAATCAAGTATTTGCCTTTACCCGGATTCGAACCCAGGATCGTCGTACTGACTAGGCAAATCGGTCGTCACACACAAAATTAATACGGGTAGGTCTTTACCTACTTCTTGCGTTTCACGAAGCCAAAGATTTGACGATAGACTAGACTTTAACTTCATCATAATAGGGAGGCGCCTAACTAGCCTTCGTGAAATGCAACAACTGTAAGTCCCTACTGATACTTGTATTGATTGCTTAGCATAAATATTTATTTCCAAGTCTTGTATATTTTTTATGTATATAAATATTTATATCTACTAAAAACATCGTCGTTTACTATGAATTCAACTTTTTCTCTGAAAAAACACGAAAATACCGAGCTAAACTCTGTCTCTCAGGCACCCAATATCCCTTTGCAGCCGAAAAATCGTGATTTGTCAAATTGAACTTTACCCATGTTTAAAAAAAAAACCTCTATATAAGCACACAATCGTTTCAAACCGGGTGTGAAGGGATATAAAAACAGCAACACCATAAATGTCAAATGTTTATCCATTTCCGAACATGGCGCAAAATTATTCAAGATTTATGTTTACTAACAAAACTTTCAAATAATTTTACCAACATAACAAAATAAAGCAAGATTCACTGTAAAGTTTTCCGCGGCGTTCCCTTTCAGCTTACCAGCAACCATGTTAATATACAAGTGGTTGTCAGAGGCTTTGCGAGTAGTGGTAAGTTATGAAAAACTTCCAAGTTTGCAGACAAAGTAGTCTAGAAGTCTACCAGCGGTAATGGCGAAGTTGTTTTAATACATTTGTAATGAACCGACACTAAAGTTCCTGGCTGGGAAATGCACGAGTTGTTTATTGGGGTGCGGTGGAAGTACATACCACTCTGACGTTAGTTCGTTGTTGTGGTATTTATTGCATGTTATTAGCACAATAAGTAAACATACACGTATACATATTTGTATAATACTTGCACTTGCCTTTATAGATTTACGTTAATAAGTGTTAGACAGAGATATATTGTACGCCGTAATATCATTTGATATCTAAGGCGGTTCTCCCACTAGCACCGCGTCCCGTTCAGATTTTATACACGCGGAATCATGCGCATTGCCGCGTCGGCAGTGTGAAGTACTAGGCGTGTTTTCTATATACATTGAGATTCTTGTATACTATGGTAAAATCTGCCGCTCCGCGGACCGCGGCGGGACGCGGTGCTAGTGGGAGAATCCCCTTACAGTGGATTTTCGCTAAAGGAAAACATCGTCAAGAACCGGTCTAATCCCATTCTGATATCCTTATGGGTTGGAAGGTCAGATGGCAGTCGCATTCGTAAAACTAGTGCTTACGCCAAAATCATGGGATTATATGCCAGCGGACCCCGGGCTCGTTATGGGTACTTCCGGGAAAAACGCTAGGAGGATAAAGACACTGTACGCTGTCATTTATCATTCCATGGAATTCTGATAGTTACGTGGTCACGTGGGGTTACGTTAGTCAGTGGTAGCAAACTTTTTTTGACTCCCTGATTTGTTGGTGCGGAGGCGATACGATATCTGTAAATCTGTTAGTGTCAACTGTCATGCCTACACTTAAATGTGTGCTGTTTTTGTATGCAGGTACTACTCAAGATTCAAGTCTTATGGATGTTTGGCGAGAAATTTAGAAATTAAACGAACTTACCTGTAAGTGAAGTTCTATTCTTATTAAGTATGTGAGCTACAGACAGGGTCTCGAAATGATAACACTTACATTATATTCCAGAACCGAACAGTAGATAGTGCTCGTTATTTTTCGCAATAATAACAGTTCTCCAGCAGACAATGGTACCGTCCCCTGGGAGGCGCCGCAATTAGGCGTTCGGAGATGGAACAGGAATAGAAAAGCCGATTATCTGATGTAGTCATCGATTCGGTCTTTGTTTCACCGAGGGCACTGGTGTACCTGAGATAGATTAAATTATATTATAGATGCGGTGCGCATGTTTTTTATAATTTGACATGCACATAAAGACACGATTCGTTGTTACTCACCTAGAGCGGTTAGTAGACATTTAGCCGGCAGGGGGGAGGACACATGACTCAAACAAAAATTAGGGCTTTGAAGCCCCATATCTCGCAAATTAATCACTGATTTGAAAAATGATTTTAAGAAACCCATTATATTTTTAAACGATCTATCCAACTATACCCTACACCATTTATTTAACGAGAAAAAAAAATACATCCTCGCTTTAGGTGTAGGGGAGGTACCCTAAAAAAATATATTTTTCGAGATTTTATTGTACTGTTTTGTCGACGTGATTGATTTATATACCCATGCTGAATTACAGTTTTCTAGTAGCAATGGTTACTGGGGGGCAGCACAATTGACGCCGCGCCGCGACACGAGTCGAGAAAGATCTCCCCTCCTCTTTGTCATTTGCACGGTGCGAGAGAGACAGAAGACGCTCAGTCGCGCGCGAAGCGACTTGTCAGCAAGTTGTGCTAGACGTGCAGAGCTAAGCCGAAGACGCGACAGACAGACAGACGGACGGACATGGCGAAACTATAAGGGTTCCTTGTTGACTACGGAACCCTAACAATTCCGAAAACGACCTTGGCTTAGTTGGTAGTGACCAGGGTCAGGCAGGCCTACAAAGCGGAGTTCGAATCCCGATTAGCGAATTAATTTGCGTGATAAGCACGAAGTTCATAAGTCTTAGATTGTATTTAAGTAGGTATTTATTTAATTACATCACGTATGTATATATTTTTTAGTTCCCATCGTACAAGCTTTGTATAGTTTGGGACTAGATCGAATTGTGTATGACCTTATTTTTTTTTCTATTTATTATTTGCCACGAGCGGGATTTCCACACACGACTTTTATAGCTGTGCCGCACAGATCTACCAACTGCGACACTGTTATAAAATTACTCGAATTAACCAGTTTGTTTATAATATGTTTGTAGTTTGTGTTCTCTGCCGCATCTATAAGTCCTCTCTTCTAATGCCAGTACACAAAAATCATTATTTCTAGTCCGGGAGTTTAGGAAGTCGAATTCTTGATGCCGGCGACTTTGCGACTTGGGACTGCAACTCGAGCGTGCTCCGTAAGCCGCTTAGTAGAATGGTCTTGTAAACGATATGTACTGTCTACGTCAAATATATATACACACATTTCGCCTTAATACAATGGCATAAGGTGCGAAACTGTGAACATTATCTTTCACGTCGATTGCACCCGGACAATCTAAAGCTTTGTATTAGTGTGATTACGTAGGGATGCACTGATAATAGCTGAATAATTGAAAAGTAAAAAATACATTGTAAATAACTACATATCCTAACAGAGAAAGTAGATCGTGCCATATAAAGAAATCAAAAATTTGGCGCCCCGTGTGGTGGTGTGGCTTAGAATTTCACCACCCGCTTTCTTCCCGTGGGTGTCATAAAAGTCGATTGTTCGATGGTTGATTTGTGTTGTGGGCGATGGGCTAGCAACCTCTTACTGCAATATCACATTTTGCCGATGTTGTATACCCACATTTATGCTAAAAGTGGCACTGGAACATACGTTCCATGTGCTCTGTCTACCCCTTTTGGGAATAAAGGCGTGAATGTATGTAAAAATGTGGCGTACGAAAGAAAGAAATAGAAAATACTCCACCAACAAGACTCAGAGTAACTCTTGTATATGTGATAACATGGGTCACTTAATTTAAAACACTTCCGACGCAACGAACGTAGGGGTATTTAATAATTTGATCTCATCTTCCGATAAAAAAAAAATATTTTAGTATATAAAATGGAGCTTCGCGTCGGGATGGACATGCTTATATGTTATCCAGTGGCACTGCCTAGGTTCATCAGTCAGCTAGAGCCGTTTATACTATTCGAAAGATCAAAAACTACAAAATTTTGAGATGGATATAGGTTATATTTTATTCCGTGGTTCTGCTTGGGATAATTAGTCAGCCAGAGTCGTGTACAAAATTCGAAAGTTCAAAAAATACCGCTTTAAACCGCAGAGAAACTCCCACAACTTCGACAAACATTTCACATTAATCTCGAAATACGGAGAAGTTTTAAGAACACAATTGTTACGTGATAAAATGGACTTGTCCTAGTTCCGGGAGTTTTAATGTACGTTTCAGCTTTTTGCTGAAATTCTGGTAAGTGCTAACCCGCGCCAGATGCAGGCAGGGGCAATTTGAGGCATAAACTTCGCATTTCAATCACAAATAAAAATGGATTCCATGTCAATAACATTCACTGCCAACAATTTCGTAGCGCTACTCGTAGCCGATAACATGGGAAAACCGATTCTTGAGGAAAGCGCCTACGAGGAAAGTGCCGACCAAATAAGAATCTATTCTTTAGCGAACAAAGTGCCGACCAAATGAGAATCCTAATCCTTGGAAATAGAAATATAAAAACATTTATTCGTGACACACAAAATGACAAAAAATGATTTACAAAAAAGACCGGGTTGCACTCCGGGAGTGCCGGCAGAAGTGAAAACTCAATAACATTGTAACAGTTTTTCGATCAGGTCACGTGACATCTTACGGTGTCACCCTAAAAATGAATTTGACGCAAATTTATAAACAATTATCAATTATTTAGGCGGACGGCCCGCGGACGCGTTGGGTGCGACGGGCCCAACGCGCCGCCGCGGCGCAACGGTGCCGGGGTCCGGCGCGCCGACGGGCGGCGGCAAACACAATACCAATTTGTTTTTGCCATTGTCAAATATTTTTCTAAGCTTTATCTCTTTAGGAATAACGCCCAAATTCGAACTATTCGAATTTTCTCAATAGCAAAACGGTGAAGTACGCGTTGGTATTATTAAAAATTTATTTGTAGAATATGCTATTGCAAAAAGTGTTTAACGGCTTTATACTCTTACGAATAGCGTTCAGTTTTGAATGAAGTCGAATCGGCTAGCAGCAAAAAGTGACCTCCTTCACATCTGACATCACAAAACTCTGTCGCGTATTTAACAATTTTTCTCCATCCCAAAAAGTGCTTAGCGCCGCTAAAGAAGTTTTCACTTCAAAAACGTCACGAAATGGCGGCATGGTGCTGGCGATCTTCCATTGGAACCATTCGTGAAATCACGACAGGCCACACGTGCCAATAAATAGAAGACAATAATAATAACAACAATAAAACAGTGATTCAATAAAATTATAAAAAGTTTATGTTTAATTTACCTCTATTTTTCTATTATGTGTTATGTCTGATGAACAATAAATAATATTTGTATTGCAATGTATTGTATTCAGAGGTGAGTCACAATAGTGAATTACCTAGTGTTCATGTAGTTTTCTTCACCGAGTTGGTGTTCATTTTATTTTTTTGAGTTATATCTAAAGCTACAGCTAGAGTACATTTTGCAGGTTTTTTTATCGGGGGTGGAATATTGTTCCAGCATTTAGATGCTTCATAACTTCATAACGGAAACCACCACTGAAAGTAGCCGAAGCATGTCGAAGTGTCAACAGCTGCATTACACACCGCGGGCTACCACAACAACAACTTCTTTAAAAACACAATTACATTGCCACAGAATATTTTTGCACCGAGCCAACCTCAGTCAGCACGGCTAACACACCGCACGCGAGCTTTATCGCGTCTCTTTTTAAGTGTTTTAATTAGAAAGAGATGGATAGTCCATTTCGTGTGCGAGACAGCTAGCTCGCAGTCATGGCCTAGCCGTGCAGAGCTAAAGACGTTGAAATCCAATAGGATTATGAATCTTGTGTCTCACGTTGACCTCCCAGCTATACAACAACGACAACGACAACGACAACGTAACATCGTCTAGTATATCTTGACGCTGAATTTCATAACTACTACACGAAATCGGAGATCAGATTTAGACTGGTTTGCTCAGACCAGGCGTTGAGAATGGCCAGGAGCAGTAATGGTCGAGTTCGTTTAAATGCGAGTTGTGGAATACCCTCAACGACTTTTGCTCGTACGCAATGAGTTTGAACTTTATTTTTAGCATTCAGGGCGCTTGATTGTAATTTATCTCGTTTAAATTTAATTTTATTATTTTTATTACTAAATTAAATATATTGTATTCTTTTTCATTATACATAATATCAGATAAATAATAGTTCAATTGTACATACAATCATCATAATATAGGCTAATGATGATGAGGATACGTTCCATTTCGGCGTAACCGTTAACATTTCAGGATTTTTTATTTTTTAATCGGTTAGGTTAGGTTTTTATATTATTATTACAATCGTCAAAAACAAGCGGTTTTAGAAGAAAAAGTAATTAATATGTCAAATAACACAATAGCATAATGAATCATTATGCAAAATAATTATGCCTAAATCAAGGCTACTCGTAGATTTAATGTATAAAAAATGGGTGCCGTTCAATTTCAATACAAACATTTTGCATAATTACATTTAACTACTTTTATAAAACTCATAATAAACATAAAGTATAGAAACATAATCCATAATATTATTCGTTATAATAATTAAATTACAGAATGTACTATAATCATAATGACGTTGTTTATAACGATTATTAGGAATAATTTCACTTGTTAACATACAGTTAGTATTATGATTAAAATATAGAACTATATTTTAACGAATGATCGGGTGACATAATAAAATATGACGTAAATTATAAAACCACTTACATATTCTACCTTAAGGCAGGTCGCCGTCAGGTACGACGACGAGCGAAGCGAGCAGGAGTGTTAGGTAGAACTGCGACCCTACAGCGCACGAGACGAGCGAGCGAAGCGAGCGTGCCGCGGCAGCGGCCAGCGAAGCGCCAGAACCGACTTATTTTATAATAGTACACATTTTATTATCCTCTTGATCATGAGAGGAGGCCTGTGCCCAGCAGTGTGCAGCAGCAGCAGGAAAAATAACGATATGAGCATTAAATAGTATACACAGTGGTCATTAATTCATTATACTGATTGTCTGTTATGGAAATACATTACTATGCAACTGACTTATTATTATTAACGACATTATGCAATTTTTTCTTATTGATTTTGTTTCATCTAAATAATCATATCTGCATTTCAAAATTATGCAATTCGATTTATGCAAAATGAAAAATCGAAAATAGTTATTAAAAACATTACACACCCATAAAAAATAATTAAAAGTTTTTAAAACAAACAAAGAACTTGTTTATTGGTGGGTTGAACTACGTTAAGAATATGGTTTTCAGACCTATCATTTAAAATGAAATACGTGTCGAATTCAATGTTCATATTGCCTAAGTCAAAAATAAACTTTTACTAGAGCGAACCGTACGCTACCTAGGAGCTTAAATTATCACTTTCCACACGTGTGAAGCCTTACTTAGCACACTCAGGCGTAATGACGATTTCCAAATTAATTGCGCATTTAATTGTGAATAACGCCATGATGAAATTAAATTCATTATCTCCCGACAGCGCCGCTGTAGCAGCCGCAAGCTTTTTGTAATTTCAGTGACAAATGAACAGCGGAGCGCGGGAATCCGGGAGTTGATTTTCAAATATAGAACGCGCGAGCCAGAGACAACACTGTGTTGCTTTTTTTAACTGAGGCATTGTTGTTGCCAGTCTGATTGCATTACGCAGAAGAACTATTCGAGGCAGAACCGATGTAATATTTGCCTACTAGCTATCGTCAAGTCGTTAAAAAAAAGTGTGATTATGCTGCTTTGTTTATTTGAATGTACGAGTAGGTTTGTATTTCGATTTATAATAGGTACTAGCTTTAGCGTTTAATTGATATCGTAGTTACGGTCCGGCCTCTAAATTGCGCGGCGGCGTGTTGCATTGCGTGTCATCCAGCGAACGAAAAAACATAGAAGCCTAACTAGCGCCGTAAAATGGCCCCACAGAAAGGGTGCCATGGTAGGCGGGGAGGCAGAACGATGCCATGCAGCCGTTTAGTTCGGACATGGCATGGTAACGTTCATTTTCAAAAAATATCCCTTCTTGTGCCATAAAATGTTGTGCGAGTCGCTCAGACAAGAACATCAAAAAAGATGAAATCACTTTTCACAAGTAACTAAAGCAATACACATATTATTTTGATTTCATTTAGGATCACATTTTGTACAGGGATTGTATCATGCCTACAGATATCTATACTTTTTTAATAAGTTAAACACAGAATTTATGAGTTGGTATTTTTATTTATCTAGTACCTGGGCGACCGAGCCCCACTCGGTAAAATAGAGCAAACTAATTTTGCTTGATATGAGACCTAAGCTAAGATCAAATATTCACCCCACGTAAACTATTTGAACAATATAACAAATATACATTTATCTTTTTTCTAATACCTATTTCAAATACGTAATTAATTTGTAAAATCTGCTTTAGTTTCGGTAATTTTGTATACCTACCCCGAGCCTCCGGCAAGTTTACTCCGTCACTGCCATGCTGTCCAAATTATTTAGTTGTTTTCGTAGATTTTAAGTTTATATTTATCTCTGTCTAACAGCAATTAGTATAATAGTTTACTTAGTAAGATTCGCACGGCAGCCTAAGAAAGGGCATAAACATCGTCGTTGCTACAGGGACTTATGACTTTTAGGAAGAGCTGGAATGCACTCTCGAGGATGAAACACGTAATCAGAATATTTTAAAACAATACATTAAAACAACGTATGCTTATAGTGACTACTTTCAAGTTTGTAATACTACTTTTAAACGATTATACAATATTACGTTGTTATAGGTACCTAACAAACTTTATTTCGTACAGTCGTCGGGATATATTTAAGTTAAGTTACTTACCTACACAAAAGGTTTCGTTTTGTAATATGTGGTAGATTAATAGGTATACCAACTGTCGTATGTCGTAACGTAACCATAGACAGGGTGAGCGATAGGCAACATGGCATTCAATTGTATTTTTACGTCACTCCGGGCGGTAAGTGAGATTTACCGCCCACGGGCGCAGCGGCAATCTCCCTTCACACCCAGGAGAAGACGTAAAATTGTGTACGCACCACGGGCGGTAATTCGTAAAGCACCTCACCTTCGGTTCGGGCCACAAACACCTGCGATCTGGGGCATTCACGAATTCACCGCCCTAGGTACGCAATGTACTAAACATGCTGCGTTGATATACCTGTATGTATGTATGTAAGTGACTATGCAGAATCTCGGGAAACCCCGGATACTTACGTTACGGGTATCTAGAAAAATAAAAATTGAAGAAAGATAACAATTAAATTAATTTAATTAGTAATAAACCGTTTTTTATTTCACTCAACTATTAATTATAAAATCATTCCTAAGCGGTGTCAACCCTAGCGTTGATTAGCCGGCGCATGCGGGCAACGACCCGCGCGTTCAAGGTCGCTCCATTTTTTCGTAGACACTTAAAGCAGTAGGTATTGGCATTTTTATTCAGACCTGAGTATCTGTTCGTAGAACTATTATATAATCTGTGCTTTTAGTAGGTAGCTCAAATAAAAATTATATTTCTGAACCATATTAAACCAATGTTATGACAACTTAATAGCTTCTTGTTGCATGTAATCGTTCAATAATTATTAGTTTTCGTTGTCACTGTCATATAGCTGTCGTCCGACGTGATGCACGACGGCTAATCACAGTAATGCATTCGTAGATTGACCAATCACATCCATTTGTGTTGGGTAATTGGAAATAGGCTGATATTTTGGGTAGCTGTGATTGGATGCGCAGTTGACGATGCGCATACCGGGTTTAAGACACGTAGTTGGGTAGACATTTGTAAGGAGCTCGCCTTATTTTTTTTTCGTTCGCTGGTGTCATCCCAACTAACCACAGTGCGTTGCTCGTTCAAAAATATACCGCCGTCTACTACTTACACACCCAACACAGGCCTATTATTTAAGTAGTAAATTTAATAACGGATATATTTTTGAACGAGCGAGCGAAGCGAACGATGTTCTCCGTTTCAGCTTGGGCAAAAATTATTTCGTATGTCAAGCGTTTGTCCGGCTGTTCTCGGCTAGAGGTGGTAGCATTTCTCAACCGGTTCTCGTGTCATTTTGTGAGTAGGTTCAATATTATATAGAACTTTTTTGTCGATTCCGTTTTTCCAAAGTATACAAAATATATTAAAAAGACAAACGCGCGAGTTCTTCAGGTGACCTGAAGAACTTGCGTTGCGAGCTACTACTATAACTATGAGCTACTAGTATAACTATGATCTACTGGTCGATAACGTATTGTACGCGCGTCAGGTAGATCATGTAACGCATTGTACGCGCGTCAGGTAGATCACGTAACGCATTGTACGCGCGTCAGGTAGATCACGTAACGCATTGTACGCACATTAGGTAGATCTAAATGTCAAATATATGGAAAAATAACAGTTAAAGTTTCCTAACGCGCGTATAATACGTTACGTGATCGATCCGCTAGATCCAGTTCGATTTGTGTAAGATCGTATCGCAATAGGTTTTTATTCCTTAACTTTCGTATTAACCGAATCATAATAAACGTTCGTTCTAAATAATCTTTGCCCGTAATTGCGGGCGTCAGAGCGCGTTTCCGAACTTTGCGAGTCGACTTAATGCTCTTGCGGGCCCGCTCATTCGGAATTTAACATCGTGTTCTTGCCAACTGGTAGGCGATTTGTAAATACCCAATGTGGTTATTAATTCCATTTCAATTGGTAGGTTATTCGTGTATATTAATTAATAATCAGTAAAACTTAGAATACAATGGGAATACTTAGAATACAAAGGTTAATAATTATCCTAACCGATATCAAAAAATGTTCTCTTTCAAGTTCCCAAAAGGATAAACAGATTTGAGTACAGTTTTTTTTTCGAATGTGTTGTTGTAAAGATTGTGGCTTTGTGTCAGGGATGTTTTAATTTGTAACTATATAAAGGTTTTAGAATACTACTAACTGGCTTCACTCTCGATTATGCAGATTATAAACGAAAAATACGGAACGTCATTTCTACAGTAGAAAAATACGTGAAGCCGTTGAAATCAGAAAACATCGTAATTTCAACCGGGATGACGGTTTTAAGATTTCATCTTCGTGGAATCCTATCATAAGTAAATGCCAGCGTCAAAAAACATCGTCCGTTATATCACCGGACATTATTAGTGTTGTGTGTCGGCCGGGTGACAACCCTAGTGTACAAGTGGTTAATAAAGACCAAATGCGGGTAGTTCGGAAAACCCGCGCAGCAAGATGATGTTGATACCCGCTCAGCCAGTTGTCCCGTGACCATGGATGTTGCAACACATCCGAAACGTCGGGAGACCTCAGTGAGGTAAATAAATAAGATAATTATACGCGATTAAGTCCCGTTTGGTATAAATAATATGCAGATTATATTTTAAAAGACTACTTTCTAAATAATTAACGTCTAACGTCTTTGTATTCTTATTTAAAGAGAGATATAAGTTTTAAAACAGTGATGTGATCCTACTTAGGGTGGGATGCACCAAACTGTCTGAAATCGTAAGGTGTTCGATAAAATATCTTTAAAATCTCTTTTTAAATATCTTTCTTCCTGAAACATTGACAAATAAACAAATGTACTAACCATAATTATACCATATTGTAAACTGAGACATACTTGTTATATAAGATGTGTATAAATGTTATTTAAGATCTTGACAAAAATTTGACATGTAAAACTACGTTTTATCAAGGAATAAATGAAATGAAATGAAAATCTGGATGTATGTGACAAGACAAATGAGGTGAACGGGCAAGTACCTACCTAAATATATTAGTGAACAAATGTACCTTTTTTTTTAACAAATGTACCTACATATTTACAAACTGTTAATTTTTACCGACGGGCGGATCTCGCTATCTATTCATAATTTGTGTATTTTAATATAATTAGTTATGTACCTGAACTATTGTTCTCATGGAAGTGATGTGATGTCTTATATGAGAATACTCATACTCATTTATTTAGAATGCACAAATACATTCAACGTCAAAAAGTTAATATTAGATTAAATTTAATTAATTCTAATTTTAATTAATAAATGTCTTTAAACCGAAATCTAAGTTTCTATGGAATGATCGCAGCCGGCGCCATATTTAACGTTGATCGGTCTGTTGGTGCAACCCGCCCTTATCCTACTAATATTACAAATCCAAAGGTTTGGATGTTTAGATGTTGTAGCGGGTACCCGGTGAGATAGAATTAAACAAGTGCGTTGGTAAGAAATTATAAAAATGTATTCTTCCGTTTCCACAATCTCCCGGTTAAATTGATAAAACTGCTACAAAAGAATTTATAATCGTGGGTTCGAAAAGGCCCGTCTGGTTCCTCTATCCGCTGAACCGTTAAAAGACCGTTTCAACGGTCGTTATGTTCAAATTTAAAATAATTAAATAACGGTTTTTTTGGTAACGGTATTTCAAAAAAAAAACGTTAATCTGCTGGTCCGTGAGAAGCACACTCCCCTGGCGTCTAAGGTCGGAGGCACGTGGCTGGAGGACACGGGCGTAAGGTGCAGGCAGCACAGCTCGGATGCGATGACGCGGCGGTTCCGGAACCTTCTTCGGCGTTCTGCAGCCGTATCCTCGCACCCTGGAATTTTCACGTCCAGTGTCAAATTAATCCCGTCGTTATCCTTCCGTCGACTATGACCAGCCACAAGCGAAGCAAGGAAGAAAGTGCTTAGAGAGTGAAGATGAGGTAATGTGCTGTGTAATAGTCAGACGGAGTTACAAGAAAGATGGGTGGATGAAAATGTGTTTCATTTCTTTAAAAAGGTTAGCAAATATAAAGGCCGCAAGGCAAACTGAACTGCAAAACTACATTTGCCTTTACTAGGCTAATTAATTCACACTATAAAAACCACGAGGTAGCATCAAAATATAAAATAAGAATGTGCATTACTCGACGGCAATAGGTACGGCAAAGCAGTGCAAGTACAAATAACAATAGGCATGGAACGTTAACACTTCAAGCCGCAGTTAGCAACGGCGTATGCCACACCCTTAAATCTACCCGCTATTATCTAAAATGTAATGAAATGAAATGACATGAGATTAAATTAAATGAAATGATTTAAATGTATAACGTTCGTTCGTTCCAAACTTACCCGATCAGGGGTTATAACACTGTTTCTAAAATTTATAAAAGCTAAGCCTTCAACTGGCTACTGTACTTGTTTTAAAATGGTCTCGTTTTTAATTTTAAAATTTATAAAGTCGGAGAGATGCGACACACGTCCACGCGACCAGCGTACAAAAGGACGCGGTCTCCTCGTCGGACGGTCAGAGCAAGTGTGTGGCGGGGACGGCCAACGCCGGCACAAGTCAGGGCTGCGCGGAGGCGGCGGCGGGGAGATCTGCGCCTATTGTATTCGCGCGGTAACAACGGAAGCGTTTAGGGTTCCGCGCGTAGCCAATTCAACTGTGACAAATGGTTCACCCTACTTACTTATTTGCAAATACAACTGATAACCACTTAATCGAACCCAATTAGATAATAACTTACATTTGCAATGTTTCTTTTCTAATTAAAAATACATGCGAACGCGACTATGTTACAATGTTTGGATGTTTGTCACTCAATCACGCTTAAACGGCCCAACTGATTTAGATAAACTTTTGCATGAAGATAGTTTATAGCCTGGATTAAAATATAGCATAGTTTTTATCCCGGGTCCACGCAGACGAAGTCGCGGGTGGAAGCTAGTAGGTACTTTAGTGAACCTTATTTAACAGAACCTAAATTACAAATATAGGTGACAACCGGCTACGTGGTTGCAAAGAGCGACCCCTTTCAGTCAACTTAGATAATGTACTACATAATAATATAAAATTGGCAAATGTACCGAAATAAAATAATAATAACTGTCATCACTGATTTTCATTAAAATGTATGTTTCTAGTTGCCGTATCCATAACGGGAGGCTGGTTTAAAAAAAACATAACAAACTGTCACAAGGGGTTCTGATCCGAGATTCGCCAACTTTTGCACAACCACTACTAGCCATACGAAAGTGGCCGCGAGCAAACTATATACATAATTAACACCTTTTCAATCAAACAAAACTCAATGCACCAGTTTCGCTTTCGAAGAGAAAATATCGGCATTGAATGTGTTAAGAACGAAAGTATCATTCAATGCCAACTTTTCGTAGCACAGCTCGCGTAGCCGATATCGTGGTTGTTCCAATTCGCAGCGAAGACTGGTTACGAAGCCAGCCATTTTCTCAGTGCTACGCATTCGTAGCATACTATGAAGTTTGTAGTTATATAGTAGAAATTATTTAAGTTGACTGATTAGCTTCAAAGTAGTCCATTCAAAATGCAACTCTACCATCCCAGGAAAAAGATTCAAATTCCAATGACGATGAAAGTGATGAAAAAGTCGGTCACATTTAAATAATCTCAACTTTTACTTGCGTTGCAGTACTCACAGTCACTCGTAACTGCGGGTTTCCCGCTAATGAGAGGAAACCGCCTACTAACAGAGCGCCGGCCACAGCGGGTTCCTGGCACCGAACGTGTTAACCCGTGTTAACGTGTTTACGCGATGTCCGTAGTACGTCATATGTAATAAAATCACTTCTAACAATTACGTAGACCTCGTATTGTTTTTTTTTTTAGCGATGCGGTTTATCCACAGACGGTTGGCGGTTCCAAGCTTAAGACGATAACTGAAACTTACATAAAACTTGTTCCTACCACACATTTTGGTGCCTGACCATCTAACGCAGTGTTTACGATATGAAAATCATGAATTAATTTATTTTACCAACCTATTTTTCGTAAAAATTTAAAAAGTCCTTAACATTACGCAGAAACTCAAACAAGGGTCCGGCACTAGTCTAGACGCATTTCAGCCATTTTAATAACCTCCCGCGCAAAACAAAAGAAACAATATCAGCGTAAACACGTCCCTTCAACATAACGAACGCAAGCACTTATCATGAAACCGGTAACCACGTCCCACAACGTATTCAGATCACACTTTTACACGCCGCCACTTTCCGAAATCAAAGTAAAGCTCAAAGCAAACACTCGGTGAAAATGCGGTGTAAATAATAAAAAGGTGCACCTGAGAGGCTTCTTCTGTGCAAAGGCTGTCATTTTCACCGTTGTAGTTCCCCTCGTGAACGCCCGTTGACGTTCACGGTGCCTGAAATAGATTTGAATACACGATATTGTTTTTATTAGATTTAGGAAGTATGTGTCATGTCCCATTCGTTTACCATTCAAGTCGCTCGCCCAAACAGTGTACCCGTTAAAATCAGAAAGTCTGCGACCAGAATCGCGATTGAAAAGTCATTACGCAAGTTAATTTTGTATTAAGCAGTAACGCTGCTAACGAAATTATATATTCATGGCCCGTCGCTACTAACCAACTGAGCTATCGGGACAGGTTCCCCTCCGTTAGCCCTAATAATTTCATACCTAATTTCACTAGACCTAATGTCATTAACCCTTAAATCACAAACCCGAATTTTCATTGTTCCTAATTATTCATTAGCGCTAATGTCATTATCCCGAATTTTCATAATGTCTAATGTGTCATGACCGAATAGTCAGTAATACTAATTTTATATCACCGATTTTTTTTTTCTTATTATGTCGGTTCTGGCGCTTCACCGGCTGCTTCCGCGGAACGCTCGCTACGCTCGCTCGGCTCGCGCGCTGTATAGGGTCGCAGTTCTACCTAACACTCCTCCTCGCTTCGCTTGTCGTCGTACCTACACTAAACCCGCCTTAGAGTAGAATAGGGGTAATCTGATGTCTATATGTCTCTCTCTTATTAGAAAACTTAGAAAGAGAAGTATAGTGCTAGAAAAATCGTGAGAGCTCGCGCGCCGTCCTGTGATAGCCGTGCAGCGAGTTGACGCCACCCCGCTGCGCGGGGTGTTTATTTTTGGTCTGAGGGACACAAGTGAACCCTAACCTAACCGACCTAAGACAGAGTTCGCTTATGACAAGCCATTTTTGTCCGCCCTGACATGTACGGCCCGATAATCCGTGTTCACTTTTTGTGGATTTGGCCGTGCATTATTGGCTCCCATTTTGACGAGATTAGGTGTTACTTCATAACTTACATAGTCCGTCCACCAGCTGTGTCAGTAGTAAAAAAGCCAAAAATACGAACTCATCTATAAACGTTTATTATATATTAAATAATAACCGTAATTGATTAAAAACTTACCTAAAGAACATCATCATGACGTTACCAATATCAACACGTAAAAAAGAACGCGCACAAGTGTGTCAAAATCTCGTTAAAATACACGTACTGACGCCGTCCGTCCATGGAAGTTTATATGGAAACTCAATATGGTTTATTTTGCCCGAAAATGACACAATTCTCCACTAGGAAAACCAGTAGGTAGGTCTTTTGACCTTATTTTATTTTATCTTAAATTGTAACAAATCTACAGAATGACTTCTATTTGATGATATTCAAAGAAAATCCGAAAAGTTCACTGTTTCGAAGAAATATGCATTAATTAGGTCTAGTGAAACATTAGAGCAAAAGTTAATAGGTCAAGTGACAGATAGGTGTTACAAAATTGGGTGTACTGAACATTAAACATAGTAATCATTAGACACATTAATCATTAGGCTTAGTAGCCATTAGGAAAAATAATTATTAGTTTCCAATATATTAGCACACTTGATGTTTAGTATTAGGAAAGATTAGGAGGTATGAAATTAGGCCCAGCGAATAATTATGCCATATAAGATTAGTTATCCGAATATTAGGGCTAATGAAAATTATATCGAACGTTGCTAGGTGTAGTGAAATTAGCACTAATGATATTAGGTTAAGTGGGGGTGAACCATCGGGACAACCTGTCTAAGCCACAAAATCTTTAAACCAGTTCCTTCTTACTACGCTTCAGAAGATTTAGTGGCCGAGAAAGATAGTTCCAATAGCTCAGTTGGTTAGTAGCGACGGGCCATGAATGCCTGTGGTCGCCGGTTCAAACCGGCTCGGAGCATTACATTTTATTTTTTAATTTCATTATAAAATTCCTTTAATTAAAATGTATTACGCCAGTGGTTTGCTAGCAGCTAAAATGCAGTTTGTCTGTCTTTCTCTGTAACTTTGACATTTTATGTTCGTAAGAACACTTTTGATTTTATCAGAGGCATCTTAAGTTTTATGAATAGCCGGAGGCTATTGTTTCTGTTCTCTATTTTCGTCTGTACATATATATATTTACTTACTTACTCCGCTGGCTCAGCGACCCGAAGTGGATCTTGGCCTCCGATACGAGTTGGCGCCAGCGAACCCTGTTCTCCTCAATCTCCTCCCAGTTTTCTGCGTGCAGGGCGCGAAGGTCTTTCTCAACCTCGTCCCTCCAACGATATCTAGGCCAACCAACCGGTCTTCGACCGCTCGGCCGTCCTACGTAGGCTCTCTTCACCGCCCTGTCTACTGGCATTCTCTCAAGGTGTCCAAGCCAACGGAGTCTTGCAGATTTGATTTCTCCTATGATGTTGGGCTCGGACACCATATCCTCCAGTTCCTGGTTTTTGCGGATTCTCCAGCTCCATTATTTATATTTACTGAATGTATTTTATTTTCTATGTGTATTTATATTTACATGTACATAATTATTATTTATTACGTATGCACCCACAATCCGTCTGCTTTGACGGGTAGAGAATGCTTACGGCATTAAGCATGTACATAATTATTATTTATCATGTATGCACCCACAATCCGTCTGCTTTGACGGGTAGAGAATGCTTACGGCATTAAGTACCTACGCCTCTTGTACCATAATTACTTCTTTTGCACAAAAGGGTTAATAAATAAATGTTTAAGACTCGGTTACTGTAAACAGATGGTAATAGTAACTTCCGTTATAATATGATTGTTATGGGAAGTTTGACAGTTTTCTATGGATTGATAATGCCGGCGGCATATTTAACTTTTACCCGGCAGTACAACGTTCAGAACTCAAACTCAAACTTAAAATGATCTTTATTCAAGTAGGCCTAGTAACGAGCACTTCTAAATCGTCAGTTTGAAACATATTAATCATAAGCTAATTTCTTAGAGCAATTTTTAAACATAAAATTACCCTTTGTATTCTAACATGTAAGAGTAAGACTTAAGTAAATTCAGTGATGATCCTCTGACTCCATAGTAGTCGAGTTTCCTGATCAATGTTTCATGACAAACGCAGTCGAAGGCCTTGGATAAATCACGGAAGATACCTAAAGCTTCTCGTGATTCCTCCCAGGCATCGAAAACGTGTTAATTAGCTCGACACCAGCGTCGGTTGTCGAGCGACCCCGGGTAAATCCAAATTTCATGTTATTCATCAAATTGTTCATATTCAAATGTTTTATTAATTGCGACTAAACTAATTTTTCAAGAGTTTTGCTAAATGTTGGGAGCACAGATATTGGTCTGAAGTTAGTGGGGTCTTATCTTATATAGATGAGGGCCCTTTCGGATACACTTCGACCCTATGGGATCTTTTGTGCATTTGCCCTCTCCTTTATGTCTACTCCCAAGCTCGCTCCATCATTTCCACGAAACAGATGATGCAGCTTAACGGGAGCACCTTGAATTCCTTTGGTTGCGGATAGCCGTTACCAAAGTAATTCATTCTTTGTCTGGCAAGGGCATGACATTCACACAATAAGTGTTCCATGGTTTCATCCTCCTCGCCACACATTCTACAGTCGAGACTGTCCGATAATCCCATCTTGGCCAAGAGATCCTTGACCCCGAAGTGACCCGTGAACACCCCAGATATGATTCTGAGTTGCTTCCTGCTGGATTTCCAAGTGGGGTCAGTAGTGCTACCTGATTTGAATAACGGAGTGATTTTAATACTTGTTACAAATAGTAGTAATACTATATATACTCGTCAAAAGAAAATAAGGGCCACTTACATATTTCTGTTTTTGAGTAAATTTTTAGATGTAAACTAATTAATAAGTGACTAATTAATGAAGTCCGGCCTCTTAATGCTGGTGTTCAAGTCTTACAGCTGGCCAGAAATTGAAGCAAATAAAAAAAAACGAGTTTCAGGTCAAATTCCTTTCAGATGGAATCACAATTTTATTCTGTTAAAAAACTATTTCTGTCCATCTTTTGCTTCTTTTAACATCTTTTGTTAATAATGCCACGTCAACGAAGGCATATGGATACCATTACTGCCACCAGAGCCGTTAAATTGATTGCTGAGGGTCATTCACAGCGGTCTGTAGCTTTTTCGTTGGGTTTCTCTGGCCGAGCCATCCAAAATGTTTGGGATCGGTTCCAAGAGACTGGCAGTGTTGCAAGAAGGCCTGGATCGGGCAGGGTGCGAGCGACTACGGCACAAGAGGATCGCTACATCCGATTGAGTGCCCGTCGAGAGCGCTCTGTGACGGCACGTAAGTTACAAAATCGCCTACGGTTGACAACGGGGACTCGTGTTAGTGACCAAACGATACGTAATCGACTGCATGAAGACCAGCAAAGGTCCAGACGCCGAGTAGTACGAATTCCTTTATCTAGGGTTCAACGTGGAAATCGTTTAAGTTTTTGCCGCGAACATTCAGATTGGAGCATGAATCAATGGGGTATGGTGCTCTTCACAGATGAGTGTAAAGTGAAGCTTTGTAGTGATGATCGGCGGATTAGAGTATGGAGACGACAGGGTGAGTGAGAGATTTTCCGATGTCTGCATCAAGGAAATTGACCGCTTTGGAGGTCCTAGTGTGATGGTTTGGGCTGGGATTAGCTTACAAGGCAAAACTGAGCTGGTTTTCTTAAATCAATGCACAGTAACTGCACAACGGTACATCGATGAAGTCATCAGGCCTCATGTGATTCCATTCTCACAGAGAGTGGGGCCAGGGTTCTGGTTAATGCATGACAATGCCCGCCCACACACAGCTCGGGCCACTCAGACTGTACTGGATTACTCCCATATTCGTGTCCTACCATGGCCAGCGTATAGTCCGGATTTAAATCCAATAGAACATATGTGGGACCAATTAAAACGAACGGTTAGGGAGCATGAGCAAGAGGTTCACAACCAGCAACAGCTTGTGGATGCTCTAAAATGTGCGTGGGAAGACATACCTGATGAAAACATCAGAAACTTAATCGAGAGTATGCATTCAAGGCTCCAGGAGTGTGAAAACAAGAGAGGAGGACACACCCGTTACTAAACCATTCAAAAAAACAGCTTGTTTCAGTTTTTGTTTTGTTTTGCAAAGAGTTTCTGTTTAGTTGTTGCTGTTGACAATGGACTAATTTCATGTTTATTGAAATAAGTGAAACAATTGACTACACAATTAAATGGTTATTAGCATAAGTTAAAACAAAAGCCTTGTTACATGTTATTTTAATAAATATACATTACTGTTTACTATATTTTTCACGTAGCAATCAAAATACTTAGTGGCCCCTATTTTCTTTTGAGTAGTATATATGTTCTATGCAATATTATAGAACATGGCACAGTACATAGAAGAAGATAGAGATAATAGTAGAAGGGAAGCGAAAACGGGCTCACAAAAGAAGACGTTCAGGGTCGTGCAAAGTGGAGGAAAGCAGTAAGGAAAGCGGCCTCTAGCAAAGGCCGGGATAACGCTAGGGAGAAGAAGAAGAAGTACATATATATAGGCTTCCCTTTCCCTCTGGGTAAGTAAAAATAATGAAAACCTAAACTACTTTTCAGGAATGCTAAACTTAAAAATTAAGGTATACTTCCGTCCGAGTGCACGACGCTGTACTATTTAGTACCCATATGGTATGGTCACTCTATGTCAAAAGTGACATGGCTTAAATTCTAATGAAGAAAAATCCTCTTAGTTCTAATTTAACCCTTATTGCTTTGCAAAGAGTTCCCATGCCATATAAACATGGACACTCACAAAAGACACCATCAAAAAGATCCAAGTGTGTCAAAGGTCCATAGAAAGAAGTGTCCTTCACATAAGACTATCAGACAGAATAAGAATAACTGAAATAAAAAGAAGAACTAAATTTATAGACACAGTTAAACATATACCGAAACAAAAGTTCAAGTGGGCAGGCCACTTAGTTCGAATGCCAAACAATAGATGGGCAAAAACAATAACAAATTGGAGACCAAATTGGAGACCAAAAATCGGTAAACGGAGAGTGGGCAAACCGAATACAAGATAGGAAAAGGACCTATCAGAAACACTAGGCAAGAATTGGAAAAAAGAAGCAATGGACCGGCAAAAATGGAAGAACATGCTAGACAAATACCTAGCAAGAACAGAAAACGGAGTTTCGGAAGAGGCCTAGGTTTTAAAAGAACCATACAAACATTATAATATAATATTGATGTATTTTAATTTAAAATGTATAAACGAAAGCAATCAGTTTGTATAATAAAGGCTTACATAAATAAATAAATATCCCATTTAGCACATTATTTATGATGCGTTACCTTTTTATTGTATTTTCTATTTTTCCGTGTTCTGTGTGCTAAATAAATTAATTCGTATTCTTATAAGTACAGCGTCGAGCACTCGGACGTTTACCTTATAATAAACTAGCGACCCGCTCATGTATAACAAAGAACACAGGCATGCGGGATGCAATATATACTCGTATAGCCTGAGTCCATCCAGTAATTCCATTATATCCGCAGAAGTACAAAATATACCGGATAAGTATACCTACAATAACTTACTTACAAACTTAAACTTACTTACAAAGATACAATCTCACAAACTTATTATTTTCATAAAATATATGTTTAGGTTACTTATGATAATTATATTATTATATAAATAAGAAGTCAGACATATATGTAGATAAAAACGATAATACAGTACCAGCATCTGAATTCAAAGATGTATCAAGTATACCAATCTTAATTAGTCGAATAATGTGACTCATTTACGTAAATTACCCATATTTACGTTTTTCAGACATTATCCGGGATAAATCGGACATAATTCGCGACCCGAGGGACTTGCCCCGACTTATCTGTTTCCGATTAGAAAAAGGAATAAATTTTATTGCAGACATTTTGAGACAAAGGGCAGCGCAGGAAAAGTTTTAGAGATTAATTCTCTCGATAAAATTTCACGGTTGAAATCTTGTAACTACCTTCGGAGGGCGGAGCACGAACCTGATATCACACAGAAGTCATAGAGTTAAAAGCCTTTAGACAAGAGCAGTCAAAAAGCTTGTTTTACCATCATAGGTAATTTGCAATTATAACGAGCCATTTCTGCAATGAAAAAGCCTGCAAAGTAACGTTAATAATCAATATCAATTTGTGACACAACATCATCCATTTAAATTCAGTCAACCATTAAAAATTCTTGGAGTGCTCTCTATTTACTTTATCGCATGGTTGAGAAAAATGCTCAACCGTCTATATGTGCTTGGCCGGCAATCTATTTTCCCGGCCTCTGCAGTAATTTATTATTGTTTTCTAATAAAACACAAATGCAGATTTAATTCCATTGAGATACGTATCAGAGCAGATATACCCGTGGCATGCGTTTGTGCATGTAACCTTTTCTAGTGAGAGTACCTTTGCGCCAGTAGACATTCCAAGATAGCGGCCTAATGGAAGACGTCAAGAAAAATGTTCAAGGTCGGTCTGTACGTAGTAACGCATTTAATTCTAACATTTTTAGCGCCAGTTCTAAGCATTATAAGTGCACAAGCACAGCGGAGGACTCGGCCCGCCGTCCCGTGGGACTCGGCCTTTTTATGGCTTTCTTTCAAGGCAACACCGCTTTAATGTCCGTTAAGGAGCGTTTTATCTTTTAGTTTGTCTTCTGGAAGGGTTCATTTGCTCGTGACACACTTCGGACGGCGGAGAAAGATAAACCAATTCCGCTTTTTATCAAGTTTTTCCGCTTATCGGGATTGGGAAGACGTTTCAGTGAATGCTGGTTTGATTAGGGTACGCGAGTGTACTTCGTATCAAGAGAAGTGATCAATCGTTCGTTTTTTACGAGAAGATATAAATATTGTCATCAAAGGGAAAACATGTAAACAGGACCTCCTTTCTGAGACGAATAAGGCTGTTTATATCGCGGCACAAGCGTTATAGACCAGCGGTTGAACAAAAATGGGTTATTACAACATTAAAGTTTTTTCTTTTTTGATATGTCGTCGGAGGCATGTTAAATAATACTTATCTAAAAAGTTAGAAAATTTTAGGTGGAGCTTTCGGCTATATTGAAATATTTTAGTTTTTACTAATAACTATGTCAATATAGAATTAGAGTTACAAAAAACTGTAACATATCCAATAACACTTTAATTTATATACGATATTCTGTTTTTAGAAATCTGGGACTTCTGCATCCTGGTGAACGTAAAAATGCAAATAATTTTGTAAATAAAGAATTAGAGTACCTGATATTGCAAAGTTACGATATTGTCGATCCACTTAACATATTGGAAAAAAGTTAGAAATGTAGACAATCGGCTTGTCTAGATATTGATTTCCGGTTAAACAGTATAGCCAATATTGAATTAAAGTTTGTAGAGTTAATAGTAAACGATCATGACAATGATATCAGTTACCAAACAAAAGTTAAGAAAAATAAACTTACGGCGACACTAAATATTGATACCTAAGTACTCCGTGCGTAAATGAATACATTTAAAAAGCGCGGCATGTATTCGCGCGCCGCGCTGTGCGCTGGGGCAGCAGGCAGCGATCAACGCAACGGTAGAGGAGTGCCCTTGATTGCGTCCACGATCCATAAAAGAATCCACAAAGAATAAATATCAATGGCAAAACACACGTTATTTTGTTATACGTACGTTAATCGAAATACAAAGAAAAAATGTATCCTTATTTATTACCAACTATACTAGGGATTGCCCGCGGTTTCGTCGAACTGGTTATCGCGTTATACACATAATTTAAAAATATTTTAGGGATCGCCCCTTATACAAATGACCACTCTTCCATGTTTTGTTACTCCTTTAAGCCCGCTGCATAAATACCTACTAACAAATAACCTACATGTATTTTTTTGCGACGTGGTCAGCAGTAAGCTATAGTTAAACTCAATTTACCTTAGATGAAATTGTATATTTAGGATGTAGGGTAATTTCACCGGTTAGCGACCACCTAATTTAGTGTGCCGGTTTGCGACCACTCGGGAGTAATGGTGAACCGAGAGGATATTATCTCGTTTTTTAAGTAGATTCCTGCCTAATATCTGCTTTAAAAATTGCGTACGTACCGAGGCATTTTTACAGCCTGTTTAAATGTTATTATATCTTTAATTAAAAAAAAAAACCTTGTCCTTAAGGTGGTCGTTAACCGAAGTTGGTCACGTAACCGGCGTAATGACCGTATAATATGGTGGGGTAAGTATAATACATGACGGCGAATAGGACTGGACAAGATATGACAATAGGAACCAGGATAAACAGAAATAATAAAAATAGTTGTGAATAGCTCGTATATTTTTATTACAATAACAGTTAAAAAAAATAATCTTTTTTCACATTATAATATAACTGACAGCGAACTTTTATTAATACAGTATAATCTCGATTATTCGAAGTGTCAAAGAATAAAATTTTCAGTCGAAATATTATAAATTTTCGACGTTAAGTCCTTTATAATGTAGGTACTTATTGTTTTATATTAAAGTCAGTATGGATGGCTAACACAATAGTAAAAAATTACAAAAAATACAACCATTTACGACAACATTATAATAAAATTGCAAGTAGGTATTGTATAAGTATTAATCATTCATATTTGTTTACACCTAATGACAATTTTAAGTGAACTTCTGTGACTTCTCATTATTCTGTGCAGCTTTTTTCACAAAATAACTAAAATAATTAAAAGACGGAACTTTATTTTCATTATTATTAAAATTGAACTCTTATTTTTACAGTCTAATCTCGATTCTTCGAAGTGCAATAGAATAAAGTCTTCAATTCTAATCTTACAACTTTCTAGTAGTAAGGGTGACTGAGCTAAGCCGCAGACGGACATACGGACATGGCGAAACTATAAGGGTTCCTTGTTGCCTACGCAAACCTGAAAAGGCTACTGGCGATTTTTTTTTATTCTAATCGAAAAAACACCGCACACCTAGTATGGAAAAAAAGAACTGAATATTTTGAATAAAAAAAAACTATTTTGTGTATTTAAGTATGTTTAAAAATAATGGAGGTGCAAAAACTTTTTAAGTAAGGATTAGTTTTTCAATAAAATATATTTTGTGAAAACTGTTAACTGAACCAGAATTGAGCTTCATAGTAAAATGTAAAAGAAAAAAAAATAAGTGGTTAGATTCTTTTACTTTATTACTTTTACCAGTAAGATTTTTTTTCAAGTTGTGTTTGAAACGATTCTTATGACATACATTATTTTCATTTCAATCTGACCACTTTTTTTTTTCTCCATACATTTTACTATACAGCTCAAATCTGGGTCACCATTCACATTTCTTTTCCTCAAAATGTAAAGGTACTCACTTTTTTTGAAATAATACACATTCACGACGACCGGCCGACCGACCGCCTAGCCTAGCCTAGTGGGTAGTGACGCTGCCTACGAAGCTGAAGGTCCTGGGTTCGAATCCCGGTAAGGGCAAATATTTGTGTGATGAGCATGAATATTTGTTTCTGAGTCATGGAAGTTTTCTATGTATTTAAGTATTTATATCTATTATATATATCGTCGTCTAGTACCCATAACACAAGCCTTTATGAGCTTACTATGGGACTAGGTCGATTTGTGTAAGGTTGTCCCCTAATATTTATATTTATATTTTATATTTTTATATTTAATACGCAAAATAGTTTTTTCAACAAAATTTTCAACTTTTTTTTCATCCTAGGGAGCGTTGTCCTTTAGAACTTCGTTAGCAGACGTTTCTGCTTAGTAAACCTTTAATTGTCTCGAATATTCCTAACAAGTAGGGTAAATCGTCAATAACTGGCCACCTTATACTATCTATATCTATTCTATTATACGTGAATAGAGTTAATTTTTAGTATGAGGGGGCCGATTATTCAAGGGTGGCCAGTTATTGGAGATTTACCTTACTACAAATAATATACATACAGACATACAAATGTACATCACGCCTATTTCCCGGAGGGATAGGCAGAGATCACGGATTTCCACTTGCTACGATCTTGACAAACCTTTCTTGCTTCATTCACTATCATTACATTCTGCATACAAATAATATTTGTAATCAAAGAATATATTTCTCACTGTTTTGGTTTAAATTATGCTCTACTTTCTAAGTTTTCTTTAATCAGGTACTATTAGATCAGAAACGGCCTATTTTAAGTGTTAACGTAAATTGGAATGTTTAATTTAATAACGTTGGGTCAATACGCCGCCCCGGTTACGCGACCAGCTTCAGTTAGCGACCACGTGAAAGACAACGTATTTTTTTTTTCTATTAAATATAACTAATAAAATGACATTACAACGCACTCTAAATAAACCGTGCCCCGCATGTATTATTTAAAGTAATTATTAAACAGGAATATATTGAAGAAGTATTTAAGGACCGTAGTATTTGGCGTTCCTTAGTCTCTGCCTACCCCAATGGGATACGGGCGTGAGTATGTATGTATGTAATCTATTGAAAAAAACTGAAAGGATATATTGTCGTTTTTTGCGGTAGATTCCTGACACCAATTGAAATGAGTGGTCGCAAACCGGAACCATAAATTAGGTGGTCGCTAACCGGCGATATTACCCTGCAACATGACCCTCGTGTTCGTAACAGCAATCCGTAATCAGGGGCAAACTAACATTGGTTTGCTTGCGGCGAGCAGCTGTAGCTGCGTTTAACAACATCTGTGTAGTACATTTCTTTATTTCGCTGACATTGATTCTGACTTGAACAGGGCGTTTGAGTTGACCCTGTTTAAACACTTCTTTGGCAGCTTCGTTGCAAAAAAAAACAAAAGTTTTGAAAATCAAAGCATTCCTCATCGTCACTAGGCTGTGCTACTGGTGCCTCATCTCCATTCTTCTTTTGTGCGCCGATATAGCCTTCGAATCAATGTATAGTAATCTACACAACGACGTTTTTTAATACAGTTGCGAAAAAATAAGAAAAACAACAAGTAAGGAATTCGAAACTTTTATATTATTAATTCTGTAACGTCATTGTAATACAGTTGAAAAATGATGAAGTTCAAGAATCATTTTATTTAGTACAGCTCTATCTTATTTATTTTTTATTGACAATAATTAATGGTACAATTTGTACGATTATTGAGTGGGAAAAGTGAAAAGCACTAGTTCGTGAAAATCAACTTTCCGCACGCTAAACAGCTACGTAAAAGTAGCACTTTTTGAGCAAATGTATTAAAAATTGCATCTAATATGTGCACGGTAAACAAACAAATGAATGATTTGAAAGACAACAGCAGCGCTTGCGCGGTAATGCGGGGAGGGCGGGGCGAGGTATCGCTCGCTAGGTCGGCCACGATCGGCCCCCGCGCGCCGCCGTTGAAGGGCCAGCGCGGCGTGGTTATGAATTTCGCGCCATTTTAAATAAATTATGCTATTATTAATGCAAGCAATACACAGAATTTTCTTACTTTTCATAATATGGTTGCATATATTATTTTATAGTATTAGACTTATTTTTGCAGACTTTAATTCAATATTAGATCTTACAGGACAAGAAACGCATATTACTTTTATAGCATGTATCCTATTCTTCTACATTTTTAGCTTTGTCTATTAACTTAAGAAATTAGAGATATTGTTGAGGATTTTTAAACTTTAATTCAATATCGACAAAGTAATAACCTAATTCTGGTTTGACAAAGAAGCTGCGTAAAAAAAGTTCTACAAACTTAATAACATATAGCGTCATACATATTATAAACGATGAAGCTAAAACTTTGCACTTTAATTCAATATTCACAAATGGACGTAGTTAAAGGAAAAAGATCCAATCCACAGAAAGTTGAGCAAAAGTTATGGCCGTTTAAAGTTTCAACCGTGATTCCTCAAAACTGGTACATTTTTTTTATAATATATGTTTGGATGAAAATTTAGTTGAGTCGTGTATTATACATTCTTTCACACATAATTCAGTTAAATGCTATATTTTTCAGGATTTCGACCAAAAGTGGGGTTGGATCTTTTTTGCGAAAATACACTTTTCATAGACCCTTCCTTTTGTTTAATTTTGTAATAAGGATTCACGAAATAAAACTGGCATAATAATCATGTAAAACCATCTCTATACATACATAAAATAAAGCTGAAGATGGTCGAAAGTCTGTACATGGAAGATATTCGAAAAAAAGTTTGCTGGGATACTTAGAATCGATAACAGAACACGTTCCAACAGTTTTTAGAATTTTTGTCTGTTTATCTGTTTGTCTGCTTATGTGAACGCGCACCACGTGAAAACGGCTGAACGGATTTTGATGCAAACTTTACTAATCTGTTGAGAAAATCCCCGGCCAGGTTTTAGGCTATAAAAATATTATGATAAGGGTGCAAAGGGGACCAAAACTGGGGTTGAACTTTGTATGGGAACTCCTTGAATCCCATACAAATCTAAAAATGCGGGTATAAAATTTGGACAAAACGGCATTCCGCGGAGAATTGAGTATATAGGTGCCAATTCTTTTTATGTAGAAAACTCTCGTGACACTGAAATATTATTGGGAGCGCATAAGGAGCGCTCCCTAAAGGGATATTTTGGGCCTTTCATTCCTACGAAAACCTCAGCCTTCGCTTCGCTTCTTCTTCGCTTGCCTCCCCGTTTCCTTCGGGATTTCGGCCCTTAAGTTTCGCTTGCAAGACACCGGAAGATAATGAGTGTGCTTAGGGGTGATTGCTCACATTGAGAACTGCTCACAGAAGGGTTGCTTTGGGCCTTTCAGTCCAACAAAATGGCCTTGCTTGCCTCGCCGCTTACCTTCGGAACTTTGGCCTGGGATTTCGCTTGCAAGACACCTGGGGATAGTAAGTGTACGTGGGGGCTCGCCCTCAGGTTTCGTTTGCAAGACAACGGGAGATAATGAGTGCCCGTCCATGGGGGCGCATTTAGAGCGCTTTCTGAAGGAATGATAATGAGTCTTTCATTCCAACGAAAAGCAAGGCCTTTGGCCTCGCTTGCTTGGTGAGTGGCGAGCCGAGGTAAGTCCCGTAGGTGAGTGGCGAAGCAAGCGAGGCCAAAGGCCTTGCTTTTCGTTGGAATGAAAGACTCATTATCAATAAAAAATTGTAAGTGTCCGTGAGGGCTCGCTTGCCTCGCCGCTCATCTCCGGTACTTTAGCCACAGGTCGGTTTGGTCGTTTGCAAGACACCTAGGGATTGTAAGTGTCCGCGGGGGCTTGCATTCGGGTCTTGGGCCCTCGAGCTCGCCTAGGGAGCGGTCTCTTAAAGCATGCTAAAGCCTTTAAGTCCTACAGAAAAGCTCACCCTTCGGCTTTGCTTGGCTCCCCTTTTACCTTCGGGAATTCGGGCCTCAGGTTTCGCTTGCAAGACTCCCGTAGATAATGAGTGTCCGTAGGCGCTCGCATTGAGAGCGCTCTCTAAAGGGATGCTTTGGGCCTTCCATTTGAACGTAAAGCTCGGCTTTTGGCTTCGCTGCCACCTGGGGATAGTAAATGTCCGTGTCCGTGAGGGCTCGCCGTCGGGCTCGCATTGGGAGCGCTTTATAAGGCTTGATTGTGACCTTTCATGTTACGAAAAGCTCGGCATTTGGCCTCGCTTGCCTGCCCACTCCCCTTGGGGACTTTGGGCTCCGGCCTTCGGCCTTCAGGCTTGCATTGGGAGCGCTTTCTTAGGGCTTGATTGGGACCTTTCATTGTTACGAAAAGCTCGGCCTTCGGCATCGCTTGCCTGCCCGCTCCCCTTGGGGACTTTGGTCTCCAGTTTCGCTTGCAAGACACCTGGGGACAGTAAGGCCTTCAGCCCCCGAGCTCGCATAGCGACCGCTCTCTAAAAGTATGCTTAGGGCCTTTCATTCCTACGAAAAGCTCAGCCTTCGGCTCCGTTTGCTCCCCGTTTACCTTCAGGTCTTCGGCCCTAAGGTTTCACCTGCAAGTTACTCGGAGATAACGAGTATCTATGGGGGCTCGGCCTCGGGCCTTAGGCCCTCGTGTTCGCATTAAGACCACTCTCTGAAGGTTTGCTTCGCCGCTCAGATTTAGGGACTTTGGCCTCAGGTCTCGCTTGCAAGACACCTGGGGGATAGTGAGTGTCCGTGGGGCTCGCCATCGGGCCTTCGGACCTGGGGCTCGCATAGGGAGCGCTCTCTCAAAGGATACTTTGGGGATCTATATAATATTATAGACGACCAAGTTTATGAGGGTATTTATTTCGATTCGAAGACAATTTGAACTCTTACACGCACAGTATGGAAATGGAATGTTTATTTTCAAATTTGTCAGTAATATGGTTAAACATAAGAATATCATGTTTAAACCATAATTATACCTACACGTACGAAGTCGCGGGCAGAAGTTAGTTGTTAATATAACCATTTTCCTAAAAATGGTTTATGTGCGCTGGATCGGATAATACATTTACGTATAATGATCCAAGACAATAATACTGACAGCAAAAATCGTAATAAAGGCTGCTTTATAGTGAAAACTTCTTTTAATGATTAAAAATAAAGCTAAATGAATTTAAAAAATGAGATTTACAAAAAAAATATTGTAATAGGATCGTTTCTGTTGTTTACTAAGACACCATTGCAGGATTCAAAACAACTCAACAAAACTGATCCAAGTGAGTTGAATCTATTTTGTTGTATATCTAAAAGATTTAAAGAATCTAAATTTAGTTTTTCAAAAAGAATCCAAACGGATTAGATCCGTTTCGTTGAAAATATTAAAAGTAAAACGTGTGAATTGCATTTTCTTAAAAATGGTCCAAGCAGGTTGGATTTCTTTTGTTAAAACAAATGTGAATCAATTATGTAACTGATCTAATATCACTATACGGTTCCAAGCGTTATGGGTCTTTATGAAGGATATCTTTTTTACTCCGTCATACATGTGGGATGGTATCCCATGTTGATTAAAATATGAAAACACTATGTGAGCGGGGCGTCTTTTTGCTGAATGAAAATATACGCCTCAGAGACCTCTCTGGTATACTTAACTCATGTTTTGGTCATTTTGTGGATTGGATCCTTTTCCTTTAACTACGTCCAAATTATAAATAAAAATATATAAATACCTCATTTATACCTAACGCTCGTTCTAACTTTTCATCATATATTGCAAATATACTTAAAAATATGTCCGATGTCATATAAGCATCACTTTTCCATCTTTAGAATTATCAAAACTTTTAGGGCAAAAATCCGGTCCCACTATTGATCTATTACGGTGTAGGTCACTGCAACATTCTGCTGAGTCTAGCCCCTTTTTAGTTAGCATCACACATTGTTATGCCTCGTACCGTACCTCGTACTGTATAGGTTTTAAGTCTTATCTTAAGTTCAATAAAGTTTTTCTATGTGTACATTTGTCTACATTTAATGCGTTTTATATAAACAGTGCGATTTCTCAATTAAACTTGTAACCGACATAGTTATTTCCAATAAAGTTTCGTATTCGGTGTGTTTAACAGCATTTCACTTAACATTTAGTTGCCACTGCAATTCATTTTCAATTAGGCATTAGATTCTTTTGCCATGTATACTGAAATAAATAAATCATTGAAATTGAATTCTCGCAGCGAGGACTCCGATAAAACATACAGTTCCGACTTCGAAGTTTCCTCGAACGAGAAACTACTATAACATAAACATAATGACGGTACCCTAAAATATTATAAGGCAAGCAATCACAGTTCATCGCGAGATACAAGAGGGGCGGCGGCGCCAGCGGTCTTGGCCAAAGTCTGACCGTAAACGGATAATTCTGTTTTATTCGGTTCATATGGCGTTTCCATGGGAGATGGCGACATGCTGAGCAAAATGTTAAGGCGAATACAACCCTCATGATTATGTTAGTTACCATTTGAAAATCGGTATATGAAGAAATGAAATGAAATGAAAATTGAGATATGCAATTTAAGTTATATAACAATAGAATTACACAATTTAAGAATGTCAAAAAAAAAAAAAAAATTGAATAGACTAATTGCCTTACATATACGGCTACCCCAAGGCCGCAGTGTAAGGCTTGTGGTACTCCCGCCATCGCTGATGCAGCGGGCTGGCATCCCACTCTCTCACCGCCGCAAGCAGTGTATTGGAGGAGCCATAGATTGCCTTTCTGGCGTTAGCTGTCCTAGCTCGTAGTAGTGCGGGCAGCACGGCGCGCGGCCCTCTGCGAACATCGTACTCGCACTGCACCATCGCGGAAGGCGAAATAAAGCTCGCCACGAGTTGTTATACTGCACGCGCATGTCCTGAGCGGCTGCACACGTGAAATTAGACCACAATTCTGCTGTGTAGACGCTGGTACAGAAACTTAGGAACAGATGCCTCTTCACCTCTTTGCTGCATTTGGTGAACCTTCTAGCCAGCATATTTGCTCGTACCGCAATGGCTCGTCTCTGTCTCTGTATGTCGTCATGATCTATCAAACTAGACAGCAGCATGTGGCCTAGATATTTAACTTCGTGCACTTGACGCAGTTGTACACCGTTCAGTGACATCGGAGGTATGTGTGTCGGCATGTGCGCAGCTTCCATGAGCATGAATTCCGACTTGTCAGGGTTGTATGCCATATTTGTGCTCATCCGCGTACTTTATACACTCTGCCAGAAGTTCCCGCATAGCCGTTACCAATGGGGCAAGTAGAACCATGTCATCAGCATATGATAAGTGGTTTACCATCGTGCCATTGATGGAGCAGCCAACACCTGTTTGTGTCAATGCCTGTGACAGTCCATCCATGTACACGTTGAAGAGCGCCGGTGACATGCTGCCTCCTTGCCTGACCCCACAATTCAAAAAGGTAGCCCTGGAGATTTTATCTTTCCACCTCACCACGTTTCTCTGTTGGGAATACCACTTCTCCAGAACCTTGACAATGGGGGTGAGTGTTTTGCGAGCTCTCAGCTTTTCCCAAAGGAGCTGGTGGTCCACTCTGTCAAAAGCTTTGCTGAAATCTAGAAAGCAGAAGTACACACACGTTTTCCTGGCCTTGTAGTAGCCTACAACTTGTTTAAACGTGTATATAGCCGAAGTTGTTGAGACATTGCTTTTAAAACCGAACTGACTATCGGCACTGTGAAGATAAGAAGCAGCTAGCTGGTGAAGTACCCTTTCCAATAACCTGGCTATCATATTCACGAGGGCAATAGGTCGATATATATCGTATAGTTTAGAGTTGAATACTTAACCATTTTTCGATATACTTACCCCCTTATTCATAAAACTTAAAATGCCTCTGCTAAATAAAATGTGTTTTGTCCCTTTCTTACGAACAAAAATGTCAAAGTGACAGATAAGGACAAACGAATATTAACGCCAATTTAGTTAAAATAGGCTTGTAGAACGTTTATGAATACGGCCGTTGTTAGTGTTTAATTGTCCACACAAATTTCAAATAAAGTTGTAATTAATAAAAGGATCAATTTAAATTGTAAACAGCCTTATTATAAATATTGTTTGACATAGTTTTTATAAATCCATAATGATGTCAAACGAAGTAATTAATAATAAGTACTTACTTACCAACTATTTATTTCAAAATGTTTGGTTTGAAAATATCGAATTTTTCGTCTGAACCCAACGTAACATACGCCTTAAGCGAAGACTAGTTTCTCGTCGACATAAAGGGCCTATATCGTTGAAAGAGTTGGGGCGATTACGACTGGTTGAACCTGGAGCCGTATGTATAATTTCCGCGATTTGATTGAGTTGTTATTCCCACAAGTACGTTATTATTAAGGTTGAGCAACTGAGATGAGCAAAAACACAAATTATAATCAGACAGAAACTGTCTGATGTTAAGTTCTTATATTCTAGGGATTTTAAACTAAATGTTATTTTGATTTGTAAATGAGTGCCCAGTCCTGTGGGTAGTAGCAGAGACTATAGTGCATTATACAGACTGTTAAATGTTTATCGATTTCACGTTCCATTATAATAATGAGCCAGCTCCAGCTAGTTTCACTGTACAGAGGTCTCTGTACCATTAATTTAGTATGCCAATTAGACCTCTGCTTAACTCATTTGGCGTCATCTGCATGGAGTATTCGTTGTGGCGACTAAGTCCTCGCCTTCGCGGCGTCTGTGCGGGGAACGTGGGAGGCAAAGCACGGCCCCCGCACGCCGCTCGCGCACCATTATCGTCCTACCCCCGCACCCGCGCGCCGCGCAGGGGACGACTGAGTGAAATGAAGTAGACACATATAATAAAGAGTACTACCGTACAGTATGGACACTCCCTGCCTCCCGTTGAAAGTGCCGCCCACCCGCCCTCACAGGTACCGGCGCTGGCAAGGACGCGACGACGCGGTGCGCAAAGCGGAGGCCACGTAAAATATTTAAATATCAAACTAATATTAACAAATCCTTTTGTAATGGCCGTGTGTTGTGCTGTATCCGGTTGTTTAAGGTCAATAAACGACAAAACTAGTTTTAGTGGAAAACCAACTTACAATAGGTAGGTACTTATGTTTAGTATTTATTTTACCCTATCGGTTTTAGACCTAAACCTATCATCACACTGAAAACAACACAATATCTTTCTATATGAACAAAAAATCATGTTTTCAATTTACGTAATAAGTATATTGCCTGAATTTCCTCGCAAAAATCTTGTTACCTACTTCGTTTATACTGATTCAAAATAGGAAACTATTGTATAAATCGAGCTTAGATACCCACCTTACACCAAATATGATTCTTATTTCTTCCTAATTCGCGCAATGTATTTTGAGTCATTGAGGTCATCGAACTTGAACATCGGACTTGTGCGAAAGAATATTCAAAAACTGGATCGACAAAAAAATCTATTTAATCATAGAATCTGGTCACAAAATTTCATGAGAATCGGTTAAGAATTGCGACCTGTAGAGGAGAACATCCGGACATACAAAAGCAAATAGCTCGAGTCAAAACATAGACCTTCTTCGCTAACGCTTCGGTCAATAAAAATCTAAGAAAATAGAGTTAAAAATGTTTTTGTTTATAATTAATTACAAGCACACAAAATAATTCGACGCCGCTATTACAAGGTCATCTCATATTTCCGATTGCGTTCCCGATTCGCGAACGCACTAAAATGGCAGCAACCCTAGCATGTCTTATCTCACTCACACAAGCGTGGTTCGTGTTCACCTACACGAACTTAGACTGTGGGCGTAGGAACTAGGAACGCATTTGTTTCATACATTTGATCGCCAGTGTCCGAGGTGTGCTTATGTAGCGTCCTCGGGAACTCTGACGACCATACAACACACACCTACAGAACTCCTTGGAGGAGGCCTTTTTACCTGTTGAGTTCTTGGCCGTAACAAAACTATGCTATTCAAATTAAACTTTAAATTGTTTATAAGTAACAATTGTATAAATAGTAATAACTTAACTTGTAATTGACATGGCATGCCATATTAATTATGTTTTGGTAATAATAAGAATCCTAGCAAAATTTACCATGTAAAATAACTTACATGGCAATAAATAAAAGGCTTTTTAATGTAAAGTAACTTTAATTTTATTTATTTATAAGTAGTTCTGGGTACTGCCCAGCGGGCCTGCTCCAAATATGCGAAAGATGGCATTCAGCAGTGTATTATCTCTCTAAACGTTGGTGTAATTTTATTTCAACTTAATTTACTCAGGCAGGATCTACTTGAATAAAAGCTAATACAGGAATCCATAACGGTTTTAATTACACTTCAAATCTTGTATAAGCTTTGTTATATTTTTTCCTTTGCACATTTTAGTCGGAAGTAAAGCGAACAGACAGCAAAAGAAACTCGTAATGAGAAAATGAGGATTGGATTTGCTTTGTCAGGGCTGGGAGCTAGAGAGAAAATAAAATTCTTACGTAAAACCCTAGTTCTAGGACAGATTAATATGGTTCCATGGTAGAATTAAAAAGTAATAAGGATATTAATGTGCTAACATTTACTCGTACTAGTCCTAAATTATTTTGCAGCTGCTGAACCGAGATGACCAAATTCTGAATAGTTTAATGGAACACTTATAATAGACAGAGAATAGAGCTTTTTTCGAATATAATTATACTACATAATATATTTATATTGCGGGAATAAGGTAATTGACTAAATAAAACAATAAAAACATAAAATAGTACTTATTAAAATTCAGGAATTCAGTCCGAAACACATTGGTAGATAGATACACCGTTTCGCTGCCCCCTGGAAGAAACTTCTGTTTCTCTTCCACCTGACCTTGAAACGCAAGTACCAATTAAATCCCAAAGAATCGTCCACGAAGCAATTAAAATATTTTATTCATAGACCAATATGCATCCGCCATTACGCAAAAACCAACAAAAAAGTCGTGCACATCGGAAATGAAATCTCGATTGCATACAAATATTTGTTATTTATGCAAATACTGGTAATACACGGGATTGCCCGTCATTGTTATTGTTTTTCGATGCGAAAATGAATAATACAGTTTTCGACACATTACTTTTGTAGCTAAATCGAATTCCGTAATTACCATATTGAATAAATCAACTTTGGAAAGGGCACGGAGATAAACAAATTCGTGTTAGAGGTTTGTTCAATTGAAAATTCGAAAGGAGGTTTTGCATAAAGTGGCGGTATCAGTTGCTATTGCAATTTACTCTTCGATAAGTTTCGGGTACTTCGGGTTTTAATTTATGTAATGAATTGTATGACTTCGTTATAAAATATGAAGGATTTATATTTTTTGCCTTTCATCTATCAGAGAACAATGCGATGCAAAACATGGGACATGGATGGTAAGAATACTCGTATTATAAATGTCATATTATAGGAAAAAAAAATTAAGACTCCCGCCAGAAGCCGGATTCGAACAGGCGACCACATGCATACGCGGCCTGACGCTACTAACAAACTGAGCTATTGGAACAATTAGTCTCGGTCCCCAAAACATATTTCGTTAGAAGCTCTATTGCTTCATAAAAAAATGTTTTATTATGAGGTGGCGCATCGATACTAATGATTTGTCAACATAATTTGAGACATTAATAGTGTCGTTAGGAACCCTGAGTCTTCTGGTAGATGACGCTCCCCTAAGGCGTTGTAAGAGGGAACTAACAGATTGGTGACCGAGACTGATTGCTCCGATAGCTCAGTTGCCTGTGGTCGGCTGTTTGAATCCGGTTCGGAGAAATAAATTTGTCAATTTGGCCTTTACATATTTATCGTTTATCTTCGATCAGCATGTATGAAAAATGTCATGAAAGTGAATAAAGCAAGAAAGGTTTGTCAAAATCATAGCAAGTAGAAATCCGTGATCTCTGCCTACCCCTCCGGGAAATAGGCGTGATTATATGTATGTATGTATGAAATTTATACATTTCGTTAGCTAAAGTTACAGCTTAATACAAAATGAATACTCGTATTATTAACTCAAGTCGAAGCCCACTCTTTCTATTTTCAAAATTAATCACTAGACAGTCCACACAATGTCTATTAATTATCTATTAGGACGTCAAAACACTACGTCACGAAGGGGCTCCATTGTCATCAGGTCGTTTAGCAGAACAGCCGATAATGGAGCCAATTAAAATGTATGGCGGCTTAACTGCAGTGCTCTGCAGCGAAATTAATTTATAGCCATTGCAAAATAGCCCCAATTTTCCCTCGCCCTTCCCTTGTAATGGCAGTGTTTAGGTTTTCGCTTTGATATAAATTTAACTTAATTAATTTTAGCATTTTATTGCTCTCATGATTCATGCTTTTAATTTTATCTGCGTCTGGGGTAAAACATCTTGAGCCGTATTGCCATGATTTTGGAAAAACGAAATTAAGCGTTTTTTGACGATGTTCAATGGTATTATAGAACATTCAACAATAGTCTTAAGGAGGTTATTCGTCGCAACAAGTCATCTTTTAACTATTTGAGACTACTTTTACTTTTATAGAAGTCGAATTAAGAATCTATTTAAGTAATAAAGGAAATAGGGATAATTTTGTCAGGTTTGTATTTTAATCAGCACGTCTAGCTAGTTTTACATTAAATAGGTACAGGTTGTTGAATTTCTCAAAGGCGCGTTCCTATTGTTATGACGTTAAAGTCTAATTTCGTCAACTCTTCTCGCCTTCGTGAAATGCAAGAAGTACTTTTACCCAAATAAAATGCAAACCACCTCCGTTTTGTACTAGGCCACAAAAAGTACTAAGCGACGTTCTTTTTCTCACAAAATACGTCTTTATTGTCATGAGTAGAAAAGGGGCTGTTATTGTCACTTGCCACCACGGGCATCGGTAATTAAGGCAATTGTGAGATACGTCCGGGCCGTATGGTAATTCGGCCCATATCAATTTATTGTCATCCTAAAACAGCCAATTTAGCCCTTCGCACCGACCCCCCAATTAGTGGTGCGTCAATGTGCTTTTATGTGTCCATACGCTGTAGGCCGTAGAAGCACGTATTTAATTATAATTTCGAATCGTTGGGAATTCTCAATTCGTAATCAAAACAAGGTATCTTTTATTTTCAGTCATAATTGGCCTATAGATAAATGCATTACAATGCCTCAAAAGGAGGACTCAACTAACTACCAAACTTTGGCACCGAATTAATTTATATATAGAGCTGTGCTGAGAGTTTACCTGCGTGATCGTATCAGAAATAAGGTAAGCCATCGGAATCGCTAAAGTGGCAGTAGGCGCGGTGCATTGCACGTAGAACCGATTGTCGATTGTAACCTTGTCTAGGCCCCCAGAAGTAAAAACAAGATCGCAGTTTAGGCCAGTCGTCTCCGCAAGGTTAGCACGTCGTTCGTGGGGAACTGCATACGTTTTTACAATAAAATACCCACCGAAATTGTTAATTTACCGTTCAGTAAATTTAAGTCTCATGTTAAAAGTAATTTGCTAAGCAAGGCGTATTATACTGTCAACGATTTCTTAAACGACAAAAATGCCTTTAAGCCAGTAGTAGGCTAATTCTATTAGGAATATACCTAAATACATGTAATAATTATAAGACCTGAAATAACTGTTCCGTTTTATGTAAGAAGAGAGCATGAATTGCTGTTTCTCGCCGAACAAGTCGCTTAATCTTTGTTATTATCAATGTCCGGTGGCTTGAATATGTCATGCTCGCTTAAAGGGCTTTGCTTACGGTGGCGTCGTTGATCGGGTCGCCACCTTCCCTAACATATGGTTGAGGGAGGCGATGGCTGAGATATGCCTCATACTCGTGATCGGGTGCTGTTTGTGGAGTCCGGACTGTTCATGCTTGCAAGAGCATAGTACTTAAATACTAGTGTTGTTATTATTATTATCGTATTGACGAGAGACATCATTCTGATCTTGACACGTTTTATTGTTATTGACCCTGTACATCTCTGACAATATTACATTAATGTTCCTTTTTTTGTTTTGTTTTGACGCTTAGAGACCGTATACATCTCTACAAACATTAGAATAATTATTAATTGTATTTCGACGCTCAGAGACCTTATACATCTCTGGAATACTGAATTAATATCATTAACTTCTTGTTAAAGCTTATACAGACCTTATATCGAATGTAATGGTCATATTGGAATACTGAATTAATATTATTAACTTCTTGTTAATGCTGATACAGACCTTATATCGAATGTAATGGTCATATTTTGCAATTTTGTTTTGTTTTCATTAACTTAGTGACATTTACTTTGTTAACCGTTTAAATAGGTCCTTAATCTGCAAGTTTTAAATGATTATTGTATAAAATTATTATTATTACATTGTAAATTACCGTTTGACATGTAAAAGTGCCCCTGTGGCCTAATTGCAGAATAAATAACTTATTTGATTTGATTTGATTTGCCGTGCCGTGCCGATAATGTGCGCCGAGCCTTAAAGGGGCCAGGCTGTTACCTGGCACGCCCAAAGACGCCTAGGCATGGCTAAGAACGCCTGAGGCATGCGTTCCCAAGCACATCTTGGCATGCCTGAGGATACATCGGCCGGGCCTAAGACCGCACGAGCTGTCAAGAGGCATTGGCGTTTCTTGTCCCCGCCGCAGTTGGGTATAACCGCCTGACAGCCAGCTCGGCGTGGCCTATTTGGCGTTTGGTATTGGCGTTTCTTGTCCCCGCCGCAGCCGGGTGTAACCTGACAGCTCGCTCGGCATGTCGCACGGGTGTTGCGCCTGCCTAAGTGGAGGCACGGCCACTAGCTTCACTGTTTTCTTCTGTTTCACTTTTAAAATAAGTAGCATCGGTAATTCATATGGAATACCGGTCGGCTTTAGTTTACCTTTGGTAATCTTCGGAACTAATCACTCGTTTTCAAATTTTCTTTCACCAGTACACTTAGAGAATGGACCTTCGAGATGGACGGAAGGCAAGATTAGCCCGCGGCATTGCTTGCGTTCTTGGCGCGGGCAGCTATTAAATAACTTAACGGGCGAGCGAAACGAACGAATTTCTCTCCTTCAGATTGGGCCGAAAATCGTTCAAATGTCCCACTGTCCCCTGCCCAGCCGTTAAAAACAAGGTGTAAGCAGCTAATACGCATGTACAGTCAGCATCGTATAGTTAGTAGCAGTCAAAGTATCCAAATATGTACATCGTAACACAACCTTACTCTTACAGTAATAAAGACGTGTACCGAAATATTTGGCTACTTTGGCTGCTACTAAATATATGACGCTGACTGTACCTATGAAAGTATCACACAACGCTCTTTTTCACCTTTAGACGAACCTCTCAGTAAAATTGCATTGCCATTAAAGTGAAGTAAACGATAAATATTTTGATAGCGAGCCAATTAAGAGAAGACTGGGGCTAACTGCGCAAGAGATAGGGGTCTTTCGAAGGAACCGTAATTCTATTAAACGATTAAATAATTCAGCCAAGTTCAAAGGAGATGCGCATTCACGGGGCGAACGAAGCAAATAACATGGCGATTGAAACGAGGGAGAAAAAAACGCATCCGCTTCTATGTGGTTGCTAGGGAAGGCAAGTTTGGATTGTTATCGATATTTGTTGTGGCCAGTTATAATATTGTTATGTTTATTATAAACTAGCGACCCGCCCCGGCTTCGCATATTATACATATAAACCTTCATCTTGAATCACTCTTATCGATTATAAAAAAACCGCATCAAAATCCGTTGCGTAGTTTTAAAGATCTAAGCATACATAGGGACGACAGACAGCGGGACGCGACTTTGTTTTATACTATGTAGTGATAGTGACTTTGTAATTCTACTTAGAGCCTTTTCCCATTTCTCGTAACTTTTATCTGCTTCCATTTATCCCCATTCTTTAACAAATCCGCAATTGTTAGGGCTAAGAAACAGGCATGCATTTCGCATCCCTGTTTCTTAGCCGTTAAAATCACACAAAATTTCACGACAATCGTTTGTGAAATACGACCCGTAGAGGCGAACAGCGGGACTGACGCCGGCCGGGCAGACAAACGATTTTCGGTTCAAGTTGAAGCATGGAACTTCGCTTCGCTCCCTTTTCAATTAGTATGTTTTACTGCTCCTGATTTTCAACCTATTAACTGAGCTATTAACTTGGTCGAAAACGTGTCATCAATGTGTCTCGGTTCCTACATAGACCGGTTCGGCGCCGCACACTCAGGCGATGACCGCACTACGTTACCGTGCGCGTTATAATGCCTCGCCCCTAGATATCTAAATAATCTGCGCAGTCACATGACCTTGGTCCGGCAACTGCAACTGTCAATGCCGGTGACCCGTCGCTAAGCGATAACATCGATGCCTTAGTTCACATTCGTACTTATTCCAATTTTTTTGCCGTTGTGCAGATTTTGTGCACTTAGGCCACCCGCAGAACTTATGTCAATAACTATAAAGACTGTGTAGATATTTGTGAAAGGGTGTCTTGATAGATTTTGGAGGTACATGAGCGATTTTAATGATTAAACTTCGCGTCGTATTTGCGTCTCGTGATGACCGTAGCCATTATAACACCGCTACTTAAAAAAAAACATTTATTCCTTATCCTGAAACTATTACACATAGACTAAGTTGGAGCTTCTTTTTATGAAGCATGTGTTAGAGACACCGCTCTTCCACAAGTTTTAACTGTGTGATTTTAGGTGTACAGGTTTTATAAAACATTTCGTAAAAGTAAACTGAGAATTGCATTGGTACCTACTTAAGTTAAAGTCAAAGCTACTTGCTTTATATATAATATATGTGGTGTTGCATTACTTTGGTTGGTTGTGAGAAATGTCGCCGGAGCTTCCGAAGGGGCGCTGTATTAAAGGGACCTGCATTTTGTCTCTAGCTGTCAACACAACGAATCCTTAAATCAATGAAGGGTCGGAAACGTTCTTGTGACTCCTTCGGAGCGTATAAATGCTATGCCTGCTCACCCTCAACTCCCTCAAGTAGTGCTTGTTTGCCAACTTCATGGTTTAAAAAAACGCGCCCGAGCTGGTAAAATACATTAAAAATTGACTAATTTGAGGTAGGTAATCAACTCAAACTCAGAATAAATAAGTCGTTAACTAATATCAATCGCCTAACTAGCCGTCAAAGTTTGTTAATTAGCGAAAGTTATCGATGCCAGCCCATCACTGATGCTGTGCAATGGCTTTCAAACGAAGTGCCCGGGCAATAAGGTGCACAAATTAGTGCAATTTAACTTCAGGACGTGTCGGACGATCACAGGTTTTGGAGCGAATTATGTAGTTCAAAAGACATTTTGGCTTGATTAGGGCATTTTAGAGACGCAATTTTAGTCACAAGTAGACTGGTTAGCTGATCCTGTAATCTTAGTAAGCTAAACGTCCCAAGGTTTGACAACTTAATACCTAATGTAGAGTATTTGAATATTTTGAATACAGTCAATGCTGCTTCAACTAAATAAGGAAATTGTCTCTTTGCGACCGACTGCACATGTGAAAAAGTCTAATCTGGAGACGGTTTTTGAAAAAGCATTAAAAAAAATCTCTTTATAACACCCAGTATTATTATACTCGTATATATGTAAAAAATACACCTCACACAAACGGAACAGTTATTAATATAAACAAAACAATAACGTTAGTATATAGGTAGAGTTAGACGCAGGCTTTCTTATCGCTAAAGGGCGATCTCTTCCTGGCAACCTTTGGCTAGCGGAGAAAGAAATATAAATAAAATAAATAAAGAAAATTTATTTTCGGACAATCTTACACAAATAAACCTAGTCCCAAACTAAGCAAAGCTGGGATTTGAACGAAGGCTACAGAGGTCGTCATATAACATTAGATTATGCACTGTGTGCAGGGATAATTATGAAACAGAAAACATTATAACTTAATCTTCACTACATAGTATAAAACAAAGTCGCTTCCCGCTGTCTGTCCATATGTATGCTTAGATCTTTAAAACTACGAAACGGATTTAGATGCGTTTTTTTTTAAATAGATAGAGTAATTCAAGAGGAAGGTTTATATGTATGATATAGTACCCGTGCGAAGCCGGGGCGGGTCGCTAGTAATCTATTAAAATAAGGTATTTCTGTTGCTTACCTGACGACCTCCGATTTAAACTAGTCATTCACTAACTTCGTTAACGACGCTAATTCATCGCTCAATGGGATTTTCATCGACCGGTTCAATTCAGGCCGTTTTATATGAAACATAGTACGGTCTTTGACTAGGCTTTCAAAGCCTTTGGCCAAATGGAATTGGGGAGTGAATAGACTGAATTAATAAACACCTATCTATTGACAGATTATGCCATTTAGCGGCAAATGGAGGAGGGAAGGAATCAAGTATTGATTTTGAATGAGTACCTAAGTATGTTGTATTATGCCATTTAGCGGCAAATGGAGGAGGGAAGGAATCAAGTATTGATTTTGAATGAGTACCTAAGTATGTTGTTATTTCTAAAGCTATATTTTAAATATTATTTGTCTTTTCTTTTATATTCCTAACAGTTTAAATATTGATTTGCCCTGTTAGTCAAATATCTCCGTTCCGTTGCAGGTTGGAATAATTTCAGTTTTATCTTATGCATATCATTCTTTATGCAAGTAACCACATAATAGTAGTTTATGCAACTGATACATAATCAGAGGCCTTAAAATATGAGTGTGGTGTGGTTTTCAGGATCACACGAGTGTTTTAAGGCTAAATTATGTACAGTGGCATAAACTACTTTATCTACAGCTAAGATGCTTTATCTAAGATGGGTTCAGAAGCCGTAGGGAAATGACCTGCATTGCTACTATAGTGTTACCTGTAAAATATCTTTGTTGCAGTCGTGGCTGCATTTACGATATCCGGCGGAGTGTTCATATCGTTATCGGAGTTACTACTACTCATATTTTCAACTAAAATGTGAATTACAAACAACATTTCACAATTCTACTTTCGTAACAGCAAAAAACCAACAAAAAAATGACAACGCGCGCCCGCAACAGTAATGGCGGCAATTCGATCCTACGTCAAGACGAATGTTTTTTTAAATCATAGACAAACGAATTAAGTTCCTATTCTCATGTCACTCGAGATCAAATGTCGTGCGGTTTATATTAAAAAACATACTGAATTGACTTTCGCATCGATAACTGTTTTCATATCTATGGATACTAAAATAGCGACCCACTTGAGTTCTGACAGCTGTTCCAAATTTAAACTCATAACCTTACAAAAATCTGTACTGTAATAACATTAAAGTACAGATTTTACCTACTACCACAGACAAGAAAGGTCTCATAGTAAAATTGGTTGTAATAATGCTGGTCGTTTCCTATGGTTTCTGAACGCATTTTAGAGCACTAATGATATATGTGCGTAGATAAACAAATATTATCTTATTGCTTGCTTCATTTCCTGTTCTATAGAATAGGAAAAATTACACAAAATTACAAAAGTATTTTCCTCTTCCCAATAATAAAGACCAAAGTAAATGAGTTCGTTATTTTCTACCAACGATCGGCGAGCGAAAGATAAAATCTTTTATCCGGCGGTGAATGGGATTATTTGTATCTACCATAATTTCAAAGATTTTTTTACATAATTACCGACATTTTTCCCCGAGGCTAACCCGCTTCACAAGATGAAACGAAGGTTCCATGGAACGAACAGTATTTGATTTTAGCCAGGAATTTATAATTTATGATAAACGGTAATTAGATGTTTGAAGGGTTTGTCAGAAAAAAATAGGAAAAATCTCGAAACGTTTAATAATATCCTGTCCGTTATGAAAATCGGGTTGCCTTCAAAGTCTTTATATTATTAGGATGGTGAAAGTATAAAACAACCTTCCCGACGTGTTGGTTTTCACTAAAAATAATAATTAAATAATACCTACTTACAGTTCATTTGATACAGGTCTCATCTGTTGTTTCAACTGCCTGCCTGATTAATTAATATATACATACGAGTACATACAAACAAAAATATTAGCATATACAATCTACTTCGAAATAGGTACCGAAAAGTAGTGTTAGTCAAAAATAAGATACAACAGTATCAGAATAGAAAACTCTTTTTACGATTTCAAACGATTTTCGTATGGACTACAGTTTCATTACAATGTATGTATGTATGTATGTAACTAAAAAAAAAAACTCTTCCGTCCACGGCGGAAACTGCCATGCGGGGCGGAAACCCTGTTATCCACGGCTGTAAAATCTCCGCCGTCCACGGCGGAAACTCTGCCGTCCGCGGCGGAAACTCTGCCGTCCGCGTCGGAAACGCCGCCGTCCACGGCGGAAACTCTGCCATCCGGGGCGGAAACTCTGCCGTCCACGGCGGAAACTCTGCCATCCGCGGCGGAAACTGCCGTCCACGGCGGAAACTGCCATTCGCGTATGTATGTATGTATGTATGTGTGTATGTATGTAAAAATTCCGCCGTCCACGGCGTCCAAGTCGGTAATTTACCGCTTTTGAATTTTGCCCGGTAATTGCATATTGCATTCCCTATTTCTTACATACGTTACGTAAACGCTTGCTTTTAGTTTTGTATGTTAAGTTAACATACACATTGTATCATATTAAGGCGAAACATTCTCTTCAATCATATTTAAGGCTAACCTTACCAAATATAGCAACGAAACCAAATGGCTATACTATGATTACATACAAATCGTTGGACAAATAAAACCACTTATTTGGCTGGGCATAATTCATATTTATTTCAACTTATGTAATGCCGTCTTCTCCCTAAGGCGTTGTAAGAATGAACTGATTGAAAAAAAAAGTGACCGAGGTGGATTGTCCCTATAGTTCAGTTGGTTGAGAGTATGACCGAGGTGGATTGTCCCTATAGTTCAGTTGGTTGAGAGTATGACCGAGGTGGACTGTCCCTATAGTTCAGTTGGTTGAGAGTAGGGAATGCAAAACCGGTTTTAACCGAAACCGAGGAAACCCGTTAACCGACTGTAAGAAATCGGGCCGTAGCTGGGTCGGCTAGAGATCTGAGGGGTAATCACAAAACGTTTCAAACAGTTAGGACAAGTCAACTGTCGTTTTTCGATATAAAAAAAATACATTTAGATCTACCTAGCGTACGTATAAAGCGTTACGTGATCGACCTACCGGTCACTCATGCGTTGTTTCAGTGGATCAACCTAGCTTGTCAATAAGTTGATTATTGAATAAGTAATTGCATAAGTGCGTTGATAGTTACTCTTTAGGTTGATGAAGCGTATGAGTGTATAATTAATAGACGGAAAAGTCATCATTACAAAGATTTATTTATAAATTCATTCATCATTACAAATATTTATTTATTAATTCAACACTTAATATAAATGAACACAATCGTAAAATCAACATTTTTAAGTGTAGTAATGTAAGTATTTTTTGCAAGTGAGCTGATCAACAGAGGGGAGGCTACCGCGTAGGAAACAAGCAACGACGGCGTGCTGCGATTGGTCATGACGCTCTCGCCGTCGGCGCACTAGACTCGCGCGCAGTTCGTCGTGCGTTCAAATTTAAAAAATAATTGATAAATGAATACAATGTGGAGCTATTGATGAATTAGTTAGATTTTTTATCAATAGATTACTATGATAAAGCTGGATTATACAATGTGTCGACTTGAATTTTTTCGAGATTTATTTTAAAATAATTAGAAGGCTTTCAACATTAAACTGTTCATACAAATTTAACCTATTGATAAATATGTTATTAATTAAAACTTTGGTTATCTTTGATAGTTTTTAATAGTATTCAGTAATCAAAACCCACTTGTATAATCTTTTAGAGGAAATATATTTTTTTTATTCGTTTCGGATTATAATAAGTAAAAAAAAAGTGAATACCTAATGGATTATCTAGTCCTCTTCCTAGCTAAACTACTTAAATTAACCAAGACTGATTAACGGAAATGTCAATAAATTAAACAGTACCCCGTCCTATCCTACGCAATGCTTGTAATGCTACCCCCTCCACCTGCGCTCCCACTGCTATAAATCCACGCGTATTTAATGAGTTTCCTCAGTCGTTAACCGTCCGTCCCCAGGCCGTAATGCACTGCTATCATCACGTGACATTATCTGGAATGTTGCTGGAACATGTGTGACTGGAGCGACGTATGCTAAGGCTTTTACATATGTCGGGTGAAACGGTCGTTTAAATTATGTTGGTGAAATTTAAGTTGGTCGTACAACGGATTTAAATATTCGTAAATGCATTGACAGGGAAATGATGCTTACTTTTCCCGTGGTTTCTGTAACACTTCGAGATTTCGAGCTAGCAAGTTTGAGAGCAGCTGAACCGTGCCCTAGCTGGGCAATTCATTTGAATTACTGATACTACCTAATGTAAGATCAAAGACGTGTAGGATCTTCGATTAAGGGGCTCCCATACGCCAATGACCTTCGATCTGAATCCCTTAGTTTTCTAATGTTTTTTGTAGCTTTTTATATTAACAAAAACGGCTTTAAACAATATTGTATCCCATATTTACTTCAAAGTTCATTGTTTTTGAGATATTTGGCATCAAAGTTGAACAATTTTAGGCCAAAAAACTGGTTTTCTGGCCATTACTTTTGTGTTAATTGGATAAAAATAAAAATCCTGGACCAGTTTTTAGAGACGTTACAGACAAACCCAAATATGTAGATTTAGTATATTTTAGATCTTTCACGTCAATAGAGATACGAAATAAAAGTGTTTTTTAGACAATATTTAAAAAAGTCATACAAAATTAAGTATTCATTTGTTTCAAAATCCGGTGAATTCAAATAGAGATAAAAGAATGAAAAACCGATAGCCGTTTGACTGATAATTCTATCTTAAGTGCATAAGTAGGAGATACGATTCAAAACTTGTCAAAAATCGATGAAAACCTCGGGTAACCCCCTTAAGTTCATAATCTAACACTACCCTTATTGGAAGACCGAGTCGTCTTGATACCAGTATGTGTGGAATGAAATAAAGCTTTCATTATTAGTAGCATTGACGTAGCACCTCCCTGCTACGTCAATGCTACTCCAGTATATCTCACTTTATCCTCAATAACAAGGCGCAATCAATAATGATTAGGTACATACCCATTTTTGAAAAGCAGTGACTTTCTAATTTACAGGTATCCGTTTATGTTAAAATTTCAAAGCACCTGACCTGATTATGATCATGATCAAACCCCTCACTTTAAAAGCTAAATTAATAATTCATTATACCCATGCGTTTTGAAATGAGGGAAGTTTTAATCTGGCTTGGGGAACCCTCGGCGTAATCAAGACGAAGGCATTTTCTGTCAAAGACTTGTCACCCACTGCGATTGAAAACTTTTTTGCCCGACTATGGCAAAGCCGAAAGTTGTGGATATGATTTTATTAGTCTATGTTTGTACTTACGTGTGTTCCACCGTAGCTTTTATTTAAAGGGATGCCTTGATTTGAGTCGTACACGCCCCCTAGACAGAGACACGCTGATGCCTCCCACCCACGAGAAAAAGAGATGTAACACTTCGGGAATCGCTGTTTTTGGACAAATTTCGATAAATATCTAACTTAGTGAAGGTTTATTAAAAATTCATAAGGTGAGATTTTAGGTGAGATAAAATACTATACCATTAACTTGATTGTGTCGTAAAATAATGTATCGTTTGAGTAGGCCGAGTAAAAAAAGAAAAATACAGACCCAACTTTGGATTTTTTTTCTAGCGAGGAAAATTTTAAGCAATCATGTATCGATAAAAGCAGATGAACAATCATATAGTCAAGAATCATATATTTGAAAATCAGACCTCATTGTTTCTTAATCTAGTCAGAACGGCGTTTCAAAGCACGCATAATTTCCGATGCACCGCCTTAAGATACTGAACCGAATTTGACGAATGAGGTATCAATCGATTCGAAATTATGTTCCGGGTTACGTAGGCTACTAACTGTATGAAAAAAAGCAGTTTTTTTCAGTTCGTTTTCCGTAGTCGGCATACTGTTGTTTGAACTTTTTCCGCTTTGTCCCTATTTTGGGTGTAGGTATATATATTAGGTCCTTACCTATGAAATTGGCGTTTTCTATGGAGAATTTTATGAAAACTGTGATTTACATACATTTAATTTTTGCGGATTATTCAGCAATGTCATATTCAAACCAAAGAAAGTTTTGGTAGGAATATAGAAAACTTTTAAGCTACGTTACACATATCTTAATTACTTAAAAGTAGTTCGCATAATAAGACTATACGTAATTGAAACACTAGAACCGGCAGCACATGAAAAGGGTGGTTTTCATGCTTTAATTTGAAACACTAAATAAAAAATGAAAACCTATTATTTGTATTTAAAACCTTTGTTACATAGTCTAATAATAAAATTAAAAAAAAATTGGAAGTTGCAATAGTAATGAATAAATTACGTACAAAATAATATCTGTGAAAAAAACGCCAATTTCATAGGTAAGGACCTAATACCTAAATAGCTGGTCCCTCTTCTTCTAGTGGTCCAGTAATTTTGGGGCTGATGTGGTTTGATATTTAAAATTTCTTTGGTGTGAAGAAAATATTGCATTATCTATTCACGTCAATGGTGAATACCACCAATTCCGCTTAATCGGAAGTGACCCTGCAGATTTATGTAATGTGGGACAAAATTATAAAACAACGGAAATCGCTTGATACCGTACCGTGTTAAATCTGTATACTTAGTCTCATGTGTCCTTTTAACTGATAAAAGATCGATAACTGATGGATAAAATGCTCCGCCTTAGGTTTAGGGTGTAAAATATATAAAAAACATTTTCAAATATATCTCTGATCTGGTGTGGATCCCGATCATCTGTTATATACTTTATATGAATGGTTTAATGAAATCTTGAAGTTTTGACCTAAAAAAAAGCGAACATTATAATTTATTTATTTATGGCTATAAGTTTAGTATTCTCCGAAAACTTTACGAATCATATTTATAAGTCCGGAAAGGCGGAAATTGCAAATGTTAAATCTAGTTAGGATGTTCGTGACAAAAATACGTCTTTAATTAATTGAATCGATAGAATTGCTTCTAACGGCCAAAGCCAAGCAAAGTCCAATCACATTAACGAAGGAACTAATTAATGAAGGTCCTTCATTCAATAAAGAAAAAAGTCCCGGTCGAAGTTGAAACGTTAAATCTGAAAAATCCCTAGCTGTCTGTGAACTTTAACAAAAAACGAATTAAGTCCGAAATCCACTTTGAATTTGAATTGCGTAACAGGGAACTTTAAAATTGCCATTGTGTACCCAAATTAAACTTTCCTTGCCACGGTTCAAGTTTTCATAACATTTTATATCTGCGCTCTTACTTGAGGTAAATTGAAAAGTTTCGCCGCTGAGCTACTTACACGGGTGTAATAATTTGCAATCTACCTATTTCATCTTACCTTCCTACTACTTACCTACTTTGCCCTAGGTAACAAACTTAAGTAAAGCATTTTTTGAACGAGCAAGCGAAGCGAACGAAGTTCTTCATTCCAGCTTGGACAACCATATTTCGTATGTCCGCCTGTTTTCCTCTACAAATCGCATTTCTCAAACGATTCTCTTGTGGAGAGCAGCTTCATTATATATGTAGATTTTTTTTGGTCGATTCATATTTTTTTTTAACGACAGAGTTCGAGTTCTTTGGTTTTCTTTTTTTAAACATTCCAACGCAGGTAAAAATCAAAAATACAATAAACAGATACCTAATCATTGAAGGAAAGGGGAAAAATCGGCCAAGTGCGTGTCGGTCCTCGTGCGTGTAGGGTTCCGTAGTTGCATGTCTGTCTTGGTTACATCGACACCCGCGCACCTTGCGTCGGCCGTATTTGTACGAAAGTTAGCCTTTCTTAGTACATTTTAAGTTGGTCGACATTTACTCGGGCACTCTTTTCCTTTTCAGCGTGATTGATTTTTAAACCAACTAGCGACCCGCCCCGGCTTCGCACGGGTACTATATTATACATATTTATAAACCTTCCTCTTGAATCACTCTTTCTATTAAAAACCGCATCAAAATCCGTTGCGTAGTTTTAAAGATCTAAGCATACATAGGGACAGACAGCGGGAAGCGACTTTGTTTTATACTATGTTGTGATGCCGAATCAGTTTTGTAGTTAATAGTAAGGGTTACATAGCTAAGCCGCAGACGGACATACAGACATGGCGAAACTATAAGGGTTCCTTGTTGACAACGGAACCCTAAAAAACTAAAAAATATCCTCCAAGCCAGATTTAAACCCAAAGTGACCATACAGTATACGCGGCCAGTTGCTCTAACCAACTGAACTATCAGGACCGTGCTCGGTTCAACGAATGTTTCAAACAGTTCCCACTTATTGAGCTGCATGTAGCAATATCTAACTCGAAGACTCATGCTTCTTAAACACCACCAACATCTCAAATTTCATTAAGAAATCATCAGCAATGATTCGCCCACGCCCACTACATCATACTAAATTAATTCGTTACGTTAAGCTTAATACATAATCAAGATTATCCATAATATCATATCCCGGGTCTACGCAGACGAAGTAGGTCTACGCAGACGGTAAAAGCTCACAAAATAAACAAGAGCATTTTAGCGAGATTCTAACGACAGTGAATTCCCTTCCACCTACATAACGAGGAATGCCATTATTTATCGCGATAATCGTAGTGTGGCCGTACCTTTAACGTCCATTATCGCGATAATTAATGTCATTTCTCGTTAGTGTGCTACACCACCCACACGGCGGTCACTAGAGCGTTCGCTTGACGTGAAAATGTTCGTAGCGATGTTTGACATTACGTTTGGCTCGGATCGTTGTTCAGTTCGACAAATATAAAAACCGGCCAAGTGCGACTCGGACTCGCGCACGAAGGGTTCCAAACTGTAATCTATAAAAAAAACCGGCCAAGTGCGAGTCGCACTCGCGCATGAAGGGTTCCGTACCATTATCTATAAAAACAGCAAAAAAAAACGCGTTTGTTGTATAGGAGCCCCCTTTAAATATTTATTTTATTTTGTTTTTAGTATTTGTTGTTATAACGGCAACCGAAATACATCATCTGTGAAAATTTCTACTGTCTAGCTATCGCGGCTCTTGAGATACAGCCTGGTGATAGACAGACGGACGGACAGCGAAGTCTTAGTAATAGGGTCCCGTTTTTACCCTTTGGGTACGGAACCCTAAAAAGGCAAAAAAGAAACGTTTTTTGTATGGGAGCCCCTTAAATATAGATTTTATTCTGTTTTTTAGTATTTGTTGTTATAGCGGCAACGAAAATACATCATCCTGTGAAAATTTCAACAATCTAAATATCACGGTTCACGAGATACAGCCTGGTGGCAGACGGACGGACGGACAGACAGCGGAGCCTTAGTAATAGGGTCCCGGTTTTAACCTTTGGGTACGGAACCCTAAAAACGGTGAAATATTCTGTGACATGCGAATGCTCAAGTCTCGGCACCATTACATAAGTAGGTACCTCCGGCAAATATCAGCTTAATCAGATACCAGCAAGTGGCTGCCGAACTTGAAAAACAACTTATGTATATGAAAATTGCAAGTTAAATACAATCTTTTAATTAGTTTCATTTTTACTGCCAACTGTACTTTTCTGTATACCGTCATCAACTACTCGTTGAGACGATTCTAACGAGCCTAAACTCAGGGGGTTACGTCGGTCTGAGCCCTGCATTCCCATTGCCACCTTCTGTCTCCAACATCGGATTAGTTCAATGGTTAGTATTGAATTGTCACCCAAACTATACTTAAACTTAAAACAGCTCTATCCGTTGAAGATATCTGCGTCAAAATTGAGTTGCAAGATTCCACCTGAACAAACATATAGTTACATTGCAAGTTAAATAAAAGATTTTACAAATATGGCGATCGGTAGAGCCCGTACAATCATCTAGTAATAAGTATCTGTCAAAGTTTTCATTTTTCGTACAAGCTTTTATTGCCGACTGTACTTTCTGTATACCATCATCAACTACTCATTGAGAGATTCTAACGCACCCAAACTCAACGGGGTTGCGTCGGTTAAGTACTGAATTCCCGTGGCCACCTTCTTTCTCCATCATCAGATCAGCTCGATGGTACCATAATATTGAATTTTTATCCAAACTATACTTAAACCCAAAATTTCAGCTCAATCGGTTACCGGGAAGTGGGTCAAATTTAACTTGCAAGATTTGTCCCATACATACTAACGGCAAGTTAATATAAAGCTTGTAAAAATGTACATGCCATTTAGACATTCCTGTCTCGTAATGTAGAAGTTTACATTAAAATTGAAATATTTATGTCAACACACTAATGACAGGTTAGGTCGGAAAGTTGATGACAGGAAAGAATAGTAATAATACCCTTAGTTGGCCGACCCGTCGTGGCTTACTCCCTAATGCATGAGTCGAGGAATCTAATAGAGCGATTTTACTAAGTTTTCAACAGAATAAGGCATTTGTTTGTAGAGTAAAGTAATCGTAGGCAGTGGTCTACCACTTTTCAAGTCTATTATTTGTACGTTAAGGTTCGCAATTGCTAGACCAATTTCTTGACTCACTGTACCATGGCGCGGTGAGCTGTTCAAGCATACTACTTATACATTTCGGGCGTGAAATCGAAAACATAATGTAGTTTTTTTATAATTTTATTTACTTATTTTTTTAATTCACTCTGGGTCCATATAAAAACTAGTACTTACAATGAAAATACTTACAAACTAGGGGTTAATACAAATCATAATCCATAATTACATTCATTAAAATGCTAATAATTTCACGGTTCACGGTTAATTATTTCAACGTGCCTCACGAAAGTTTAAATTCGACATTCATTATAAATTAAAAACAAACAAGAAAAAGAATATAGCACTGTCCAAGTTAAAAATAATAATAAAATTTCTGGAAAATGATAAATTGTTTATAGCTACAAATTAAAAATGTATAATCATATAACAATTTACTTTAATTATTTGTTATCTAATGTTAAATATTTTAGATACAACGACGATAGCAAACGATAATACGGCCAGTCTGATGGAAAGCAGCGTAGACCATGAACGCTTGCAACCCTAGAGGAGTCACAAGCGCGTTTCAAAAATTCGCTGCTGCAAGAGACAAATGCACCTATTTCTCAACACATTCTAGTCTCGAAGTAGGTCTGCTGGCAACGTTACTTGGCTGTGGTGTTCATGATTTTAAATAATACAAAGGTAAGCTGTAAGGTAATGTTTTGACGACCGGTTAGCCTAGTGGGTAGTGACGCTGCTTACGAAGCTGAAGGTCCTGGGTTCAAATCCCGGTAAGGACAAATATTTGTGTGATCAGCATGAATATTTGTTTCTGAGTCATGGAAGTTTTTCTATGTATTTAAGTATTTATATCTATTATATATATCGTCGTCTAGTACCCATAACACAAGCCTTACTGAGCTTACTGTGGGACTAGGTCGATTTGTGTAAGATTGACCCTTTATATTTATTTATTATTTATATTTATTTATTTTATATTCAGTGATGACTCGATGGCATCAGATCCGATCATTATCTTTGAACTGATTATGCATAAGTTATTAAACTTTCAGTATGTCATAGCACTTGCTAACTTGGATGTTGTCAGTTGAAAAGCAATTGTTTTTCGCCCAGAAAAACGAAACTACTCATTAAATTTTAGTTAATCATTTATTCGTTGTCCTGAACACAAACTGTTACGACTGAATAAATAATTAAGTAAATATTGTCGGCAAACTATTCCAAACATAACTTATTTGTATTAAATTAATTGTGATGTTCCCACATGACTGAAATTATGTCATTAAAATAGATTATTCAGAGAGGGCTCATAAATTTAACAGCGTGCGTAAAATTAATGTTTCGCTATCTTGGCCTGCATGCTTTGATTTATTAATATTGTAACTATTATATTCGTGACTATAGTGAAAAAACTTCATAGTGCATGATTGAAACGAAATTGTTAAGCTACGGTGGACTAGTGGTTCAGGCATGCCGCTGTCAAGAAGCGGTCGTGGATTTCAATCCCGGCTCGTACCAATAAGTTTTTCGGAATTTATGAACTGAATATTTACCGTTAGTTTTTCGGTGAAGGAAAAAAAAGCAAGGTGAGGAAACAGGTCTAATCCCAATAAGGTCTAGTTTTCCCTCTAGGTTGGAAGGTCAGATGGCAGTCGCTTTCGTAAAACTAGTGCATATGCCTAATCTTGGGAATAGGTGTCAAATGGAACCCCGAGCTCCTTTAGGACACAAAAGGGAATAACGCAAGGAGGATGATGGTTGCATTCTCAAAAGGGATAGGCAGGATAAAAAAAAAACATTTTTAGTGCTACTTCTAGCAAAAATGCTATGATGTGATATTGTATAGTTACAGGTCGCTAGGTCTGGCGCACAACACACATTCAACCCTAGTCCTTTAGTCGACTCTTACAAATCCCACGGAAAGAAAGGGGGAGATGGTTTTCTATATCCACAGCTCACGAGGATATAGAAGGCTTGTTTTTTTTTTTTGAGACTTACATTATGTTAGGTTAGATTCGTTCTATAATAGTCGTAAATCGTCCCTACTCCTCCAAAATCCGCGTTATACATCAAACGTTGCTTATATCAAAAGTTACATTATAACTGATGTTGCTACATAAATAAAATTAATAGTATCATTACTTACCTATTAAACGTGACGTGTTCAATTGTCCTCGGTCTACTCTCTGCAAATTGAAATAATTAATTATACATCAACCTGTACATGTAAAAGTAAATAGCTCGTGATAAAAAATCCTCATTTTGCACTTCAGGTGTTTTAGTTGGAAGATATTTGAAGTGTAATGTAAATTTCAATATTCCCGGCCGATTCTCCTGAATTATCGCCCAGGCCAACTATTATTATTTTGGACCAACATATCGCTAAAGAGTTTTGTAGCAAACATATTGTTGTCGTTGCGTTAATATGAAATTAAAATTGTCATTTTGTACCGGACGGCCCGGCCGCAACAGCCGCCGGGAGAACGATTTATTTTATTAACCGATTAAGGGCTTACACCGGATTTAACAGTGGCATAATAAATATTTTAATCGGTTTATCGACGAAAATTCCGGGCTTTGATGGCCAATCAACTTCCTCGTCGTGCTGTTAGGCAGTTTCAGCGCCAGGAGTCTGCTAGGCGGACACTCTGTTCGAAGGCGCTCCTCTGCAAACGGTTTGTCGCTTGTCATTGGCCGCATCGAGATTCTTGATAGTGAACGTGTTACCCCTTTAAATGCGAGTTACATACGTGCTGCGATGAGTTATCTCTTTTGTTTCTTTTAGTAACCATGACGCTTAGGGCGCGTTGCACCAACTTACGGTTACATACCGATCAACGTTAAATATGGCATTAAATGTTTTATTAAGCAGAAACGTCCGCTAACGAAATTTTAAATTTCGATCATAGTGGGGGTGGATGGACGGATTCCAGAGGTTGTGGGTTCAAACCCGCTCGTGGCGAATAATTTTTCAATTTTGTTAAATATGGCGCCCCGGCAGCTGTCATAGAAACTTGTTCAGATTTCAACGAACACCGCTTTCATTTACAGACGGTTTGATGCAATCCGCCCTTAGTGCGCTACGGGTTAGGAAGAAGTTAACGAAATATTCAGTAATATGACGACACTTATTGCGGGCTAGAATATATCAATAATAATGATATTAGTAATACTGACATTACTTCTTCCGTTTAGTAAGGAAATTATTTTCAATCCATTCACTATCAATAGTATAATTGTCATTACTTGAAAGTAATGTCTTTATTACATATGCTGGCTAGACATCACGTTTCTTACGCTGTCTTTAATGTAAGCGCATAATCAAGTGGTTGTAGTCGCGATTTGGTAATCATATTATTGATTAGAAAGAGCTTGGTTATGTCATCTTTCCTGCAGTCTATGGATACTTAAGAGCTTCATCGTCATCGTCATATCAGCCGAAAGACGTCCTCTGCTGGACAAAGGCCCAAAGAGTGCCACAGTGACCGGTCCTGCGCCACCCGCATCCAGCGGACTCCCTTGATAACTAAGAGCTTACTTGCATATAAATAATGTTTTGATCGCATAATAGTATGTAACAGGAGACGCTGTTTATACGGATTAAGGGCCCAACGAAAAATACAAACGTAGTTTGCGCCTCATTTCAAAAGGGCAGACTGGAATAGCATGAATCTTTTTACACATAATGGAATCCACCATATCTAGGTCGGAAACTAGATTCTGTCGCTATAAATTATAATAGAAAAATATTCGAAAAAAATAAAGCAATTAAACAGATTGCACGAAAAACTTCGCACATTATTTTTTTTTCTAGGTATTTTAATTTCCAGCAACAGAAACTAGTTTCCGACATAGATAATGGCGGATCCGTTGTGTATAGTTATTTTAGCATGTTGTTTTAAAATGAAAACCAAACTAAGTTTGTATGGAGAGTCTAGCGTCCTGGCGACCCTTAACTTTGACACAAGAAAGATGCAAACCTAAATAATTGTAAACTACTACTTACAAAAGTATTCAATCAAGAAAATCATAATACACGCGCGAAATGTATTCTTACTAAACTATTTATTACCACGCTGTGATACTGCCAACTACCAAGTGTATTTAATTATGCTGGAGCCATAGAGCAGCGTGATTGTCGCTGTGCTCACTCGCTGCACATGTTTAAGATGTACTAATTATTTAAGTGATGAATATTTTGAGTGACGTTTTTCAAGTTTTCTTAAATTCTATTGTGGTACTGACTCAAACATTATTAACCATAACTCTTCATTCTAATCACTACACTCTCAGCAATATTGTCAGCACTTGAAAGTAATGTGATTATTACTGATAGTTTCTAGCCCGCATAATATATCGAGGGCTGGGTGGTCAAACCCGATAAGTAGACAAAAATAGGTTTTGAGAAAATCGATGTTAAAAGTTTGGACGTATACATTATCAAAAGCTATAAACATTACGAATATTAACCTCTCTGTTATGGAACCTATGTTATTTAGTTATGTTTATTTGATTAAAAAACTTGTCTAATCTCTTTAGTTTTTGGATAATACCAGATTTAATAACGACAGGATTAAATTTATTGGGTTTTTCCATAAAATTAACAGTACAAAATAGAAACTTAAAGGATTTATTAAAAAAATAATCGACATTACACTATCAAAATTAGCATTCATCTGAATCAGAATCGCAGCTATCACAATAACTGGATTCAACATCGTTGGTAACCTTTAAACCATGAACCCAGGGATGAAATTCGTCGGGTATAATTCCTGTCTTACACATTTTTTCCAGGTCTTTCTTCTTTGCTACGCTTATAGGCAAAGGATTGTCGTATAATGTTTCAATTTCCTCCGGATATGCAATGTTAGCAACGGAAGGAGGATTCGAATGTGCACGTTTTCTCGTATTTGGGGTAGTTGTCGACATTTGCACAGGGGTAAGGTCTACAAAACGAAAATCATCAGATAAGTCGTAGTTATAGTAGATCTTGTATTTTTCTCCTTTTACGTATCTCATTCGTTTGATTTTAGGCCATTTTACCTGCTCATTCAAGTCATCTTTCAGTTTAGGTTTAAGGAGTAGTAAGTCCGCTAGTTGGGAGATATTTTTCATTTCGTGGTATTTAAACTCTTTTATTTTGTAGTTCGCAACAATAACTTTTTGTTTTCCTTCATCTGTATTTACTTGCTTAACTTGTTTTTTTCTTGCTTGTTTAAAGATATTCTTCCAATCTGATACACTGTTTAGAGATACATTTTTAGCAGCATTTTCTATGGCGGCGTGCATGGAGTCTACTTCCATGTAGGTATGTCCGCTTTCTAAAAACTTTTGCTCGATGATGTTCAGGTGGTTATGGTTTTGGACAGTCCACAGAAGCAGTGCTGCTATATTTCTATTTCTATTCTGACCTCCACATGTATCAGAAAAAACTGTTAAATGCTTAACATTCGCTGGTAGACCTTCCTTCAAGTAGTAATAGAGGCAGGTACCTATTTCACAACTGCCCTTTTTGCCGTTAATTTCCGACCAGCACAAACAGTAAGCTGCATTTGGTAGTCGTGCTTCATAGATAGTAAAATTGTAGAGTACCAGTTTTCGCATATAATACAAAAGGCTTTCGCCACCACTTGGTATCTGTAAAACGGTCTGAAGGTCTATTGTGATAGACATAAAAGTTGTGTCTCTGTTAGACTTAGCCTTATCTGCCTCTTTGGCTAGAGAGCTAATATTTTTCCTAGATATGTGATCTTGGTATTCAGATTCCAAAGTGGCTTTGGTATCATCATTTGCCTTGTTATACTTCGAACATATATTGCACTGGTCTTTTTTTGGTTTAAAAAAACTGATATTATAATCTTTGCAAAAAATACTGCGGTATTTATATTCTGACACAGCTGTTCGTTCCGATTCTTCACATCTCTCTATGTATAATCTATACATGTTCGTGACAGATTTTATCTCTGAATAGCTTCCTAGCCTACCTACCTACCTACCCTACCTACCTAGCGGTATCTTTTCTTGCTATCTTTACGGCAATAGTGTGAATCTATCAGAGGAAAAGATTCAATGTGTTCTCTGACAAATTGCACATCATCTTGTTTTGTTTTATTCGGAGGCGCCTTTTTACCTCTCTTGTCTTCGGATTTGTAGATAGCTAAATTGTCAGATTTGGCGACTGCGTCGCTTATAACATCTACGGATATGCATAACGTGCCAGTGAAGAACTTCTGACAGACTTGAATTTTTACTGAATTTTTAGTAAAGTAGCATTTTTTGCTGAAAGTTCTGGCTTTTCTTCCATCTAATCCGATCTGTGTACTTTTTGAGTTTTTATTTCGTGTATTGTAATACAAGAGAGGATATATTTTTTTTTATTTACAAAGTCTAAACTGTAAAAGTGCCTACACAAGGCATTTCTGTCATCTTCGGAAAAGAAATCAGAGCATTTAAATTTGCAATTTTCACAATTAACATTTTTGGGTATTTTTGCGGGTTGTAACTTTCCCTTTGAGGTGTAAGGAAGACCTTCAGCTTTTCTTATTTTGCTAATATTTTTCTTCCACTCTTCAGGTTTAGCCTTTCTTCGTCGCTTTAGTGGTTTGACGGATAGCCACACCTTGTTCAGGATTTCATCAAGAATAAGGACTACAACTTCTTGCGACTCGTTTGGAGTTTTATGCTCAGGATCTGTATTCTCTTTATCCAATCCAGCAGGTGGTTCAGACTCATTTTCACTTCTGTTCTCTTCTATTTCACTGTCACTTCCATCAATGCTGGCTTCCCTGTAGTCTGGATCTACATCCGAATAATCACTGCCAAACAAATCACTTTCTCTATCTCTATCGTTGTCCATTTCACGGAACATTTGCATATCAAGGGTTATTTCATTGTTATTTAACGAAGTCGACGGACCTGAAACAAGTTGTCAGGTAAAGGTTTTACTTAAGTTTTATTATCTATAATACGTATTAGCCATAATGCGATCGTCGTGTCCACTGTGCAGTTATGTACGTATAACCTACAGTTCGAGAGCTCCGTACATACCTCACGCCCTTTCAGTAGGTACATATCTATGTTTAAGTTTCCAGCCAACCGCAGTCAGGAGCAGCAGACAACATATCTTTCGTAATAGTGACATGCTTCTGCCACTGCTGCTTCTGTCTGCGGTCGAAGGTAAACTTGCATCTATATTAAAGTATCGAGAAATAATTACCTGGAGAGAACAAAACACCCATATTGACGCAATTTTCCATCTCTGTAACAATATTCATTTGCGTCTCGTCTAAATCCGATGAGTTATCCATATCATTGTTATCCATATCATTATGTTCATTTAAATGAATTGAACCTAAAAAAATCAAAAAGTATAAATTAAGTAAACGTTAAGCTTAAACCCAATATCTATACTTAATGACGTATAAAATCGTTTTAATGGGTTTTACACCATAAATAAGCCTTCAATTATTAAAACTAATATTAACTTATTCTGAGTTAAATAAAAAACTTACCTTTGTCGATATTAAATTTTGACCCATTATTAATTGGCGTGTCTTCCTCTGATTGAACAGTGTCCATTATATCTGTAAATATAAATTAGTTACGTAAAATGCAATATCTTCAAATCAAATAACAATAGTAAGCGGGTTTTACCTCAATAACTTTGAAATGTAAAAATTACGTTCAGCGACTCGATTTTAACATCAAAAATAAAAACTGTTAATATCACAACTAATTGAAGATGCTTTGAAATGACATACCTAACCCAACAGAAAACACTTATACCTGTACGTACTTGTTTACCAAAGTAATTTGAGGTTATCATAACAAAAAATCTGACTTACCTAATTCCGGGTGTCCATGGCAGGCTAGATTAACTAGTTTTCTTGATCGAGAACTCATTTTATTCCCTTTTTTACTTACACTTTCATTATTAAACACATCTAACTAGAAACAGTTAATATTTTCAACCGCGACAAAGTGCTGCGCGCGAGTGCAAAGCTGTACTAAAAAATAACGCAGGGATAGCTTCCGTGCTCGAGTCCTATAATCGCGGTTATTGGATTTTACCCCTAAACATTTACCCCGAATGTTATTTATTGAATTGTGGTAAAACCGTTTAGTTATTGTTAAATATGACTTTTCATGTTTGTTCAAGACGTGAAATCATATATTTATATTTATGAGTTTTTACCATACAAAATATACCGAAGTTTTGGAAAAGGTTTGGAGTTAATACCCGATTAATAAAAATAACCGTTATTACCATTTTGTACTACTGACAATGTCATAGTATATTTTTTAGGGTAATTACATATATATGCATATATACAGTTTTACCTCAATTTGTAACAAAAAAAGTGCTCTCTATTTCGATTTATCCGCCTGTTCAAAAAACAAATTTGAAAAACTGCCCATTTATTGGCTTATCTTAAAATTAAAAATGTGGATGCTAAATTAAATCACGATATCTGTATTTACCACTTAACAGAGCTTAAAAAGTTAGGTATGAAGAGTTCATTACTTCAAATCGTCTAAATTTTCGATTTATCGGGTTTGACCACCCAGCCCTCGATATGGTAAGGAATCTTCCTGTTTCTTACGCTGCCTCTAGACTAACCATTAAACCAAGTGTTAGTGGTTGCAATGCACTAATAATCAAATTGATTAGAAATATATTATATTCTATTCGTCTTTTAATACTCTACACTAATATTATAAGAGGAAAGATTTGATTGTTTGTTTGTTTGTTTGTATTGAATAGGCTCCGAAACTACTGGACCGATTTGAACAATTATTTTATCATTATCCCTGATGTACATAGGCTACTTTTTACCTCGGGAAATGCTTCATTCCTACGGGAAAACGGGTAATCCGTGCGAAGCCGGGCCTGGCATCTAGTCTTCAATAAAGAAAATCATTCTACAGGCGCAATATGTATTCGTACTAAACTATTACCATAGTCGCATCCTAGTTCACGCTGTGATACTGTCAACTATGAGGTGTATTTAATTACGCCGGAGCCAACGAGCCGCGTGATTGTCGCTGTGCTCACTCGCTGCACATGTAGCTGCGTCTGAAGGGTTCAGTAATACTGAAACGGTTTAAGATATACCTAATAATTGTTTAAGTGATACTGTCAGTGAAATATTTTGAGGGTCTTTAAGGGTAAAAGGTGTATGACTGTTTTTCAAGCTTCGTATAAAGTTTTTGAAGAGACCATGACGCATCCGTCCAAAAAAAATAAATAAATTGGAAACCCTCGACTATAAAATAAATAAGTATGCGCGGTAAGGTACCTACATAAATATAAACATCCTACTTAATATTATAAATGCGAAAGTTTGGGTGTTTAGATGTTTGAATGTTTCTTACTAAATCACACTTAAACGGCGTAATCGTTTTGAATTTAATTTTGCAATAAGGTAGTTTATAGCCTGGATTAAAATAAAGGACAGATTTCATCCCGGTCCACGCAGACGAAGTCGCGGGAGGAAGCTAGTTAAACATAGTTTTCAGAAACGGTTTATTAATTTTGAGGTGTAATTCTCTGTCCATCATGAAGGATTCCGTTTAAGCTGGTAAAGTTTTTTTTTAAATCTAAGTAGTTTCGGGGATTACTCCTTACGTACCACATGTACATACTTACATTTCACCCCTTTAGAATTACTATAGTGGATATCTCTTTTACCGCCTGTTTAATTTTAAACTCATCTGCCATATAAATAATATGCCCTCTTATCCTGACCTTGATACTCGTAATGATGAGGATCCTGGAAAAACCAGATTTAACGTTAAATTTTCTAACACATACAAAGTAGAATCTCATCAATTCTCTCGAACACACTTAGCCGTACCTAATTGCAAAAGCGTGGTTTCACTTGCGCCATAAATTGTTCGACGTAATTAGGCTTTGGGAATCCGCGGTCGGCTGACGCGGTCAGAACATTGTGAAGTGACTGGAGCTGGGTTTACAATAGTGACAGTATGAAATAGTCAGAAGCACTGGATCCATTTCTCGAATACACGTTACAATTTTATGCGTAAACTGGCAACACTGAGGCACTCGACCAACGACCAACCATTTGACTCAAGAGATTCTGAATGTAATCTCCACTTTCATGTCTCGGAATGATAGAGACATGAAACAGATATCTTTTTCAGTCAAGACGAATGAAATTGCGGTCCGGAAGTAATTCAGTACTTGACTGATGACTATAGACTACTATGATAGCAACTTTTTATGAAATATTTAATGCTCCAACCCGGATTCGAACCGGCGACCACAAATACGCCGCTCGTCGCTACTAACACTACACATGCTATGGCTATGATTACACAATTATCTTACCAAGTACCCGTATACATGTTAAGTTGTAAGTATTTAGTGTGTCGGGCAGTACAGGCTGATGTTTTATCTCGCGAAAGTTTTGTGGTTAATTAACTAGCGAAACTCGAGTTTCTCGACACGGCACGTCACGCCGGCGGCTAAAAACTTGTAACCACGTTTCTGGTTTCACTTCTAAAAAGACAGTGTGTTGTAGTTTGTGATAAGGAAACAAATGAGGTTAGTTTGTTAGAGAACGAAAGTTTTGATTAGTTCAAGACGCCTATTGTTTTGGAACTCGACTCCTAAGAAATTCTAACTAGGAAGATAACGTCTTAACCATAAACTTGGAAGTGTATGTTTAAATGCAAACATGTTTTGTCCCCTATTCGCATTTTTTGTGTTTTACATAGCGCAGCCGAGACTTGAACGCACTTGTGTTCTGCCAACTTTAGAGTTTTTAATCTGTTCTTTACTCCGGGCAATAAAGAAGAAACATCAGTAATGGACAGCACAGCGCAAATAACCCGAACTGTATTTTGATTATAGTAAAAAGTAACCACGATAGTACTTATAGAACGAGGGAGCGGAGCGAACGAAGTTCGACTTCAGCTTGTGGCCGGCGCCGTCTGTTCCGCTGTTTTCCTCTACAGGTCGCATTTCCCAACTGATTCTCGTGAAATTTTGTAAGCAAGTTTGTTAATTATAGCCACGATAGTAGCCACGTCACTATGACCCCAATATGGTACCTTAAAGCTCAGCCCACCCAAACATATAATAAAAAAATGAATGCAATTTTCCTAATTATTTGCACTTCCGATACCCCAGGATTTTCACTTACCTCACCGTGAACCGTGGGCACACTAGCGGTTCTTCGGTGGTAATACAGCGCGTCACGCACACCTAGACACACGATATGCTCGTTACAAATGTTGCGTTATCATACAACGAGTGTAATCCTTATGCGTCATTGTTTTACGGTTGAAACTGGCCTGCACCTGTCGTATTGTAATGCTAGGATACACGCGAAGTAACGCCACAACCGCAGCATCTTTAGTATATCCGATGTTTATTATGGCAGGAATGCTCGTTGTGATGCCGTCGAATATATCCCTAGGCAAATTAATTCAGTATATCATAAAATAGGCAAACAGATTGGAGACCAGTTCGTAGGTGATCGTTACGATAAAAATATCAAATATGAGGTAAAATTGAAAAGGTATAACATCCCTTTTTGGACATATTTTAGAGCATAACATTACAGGGATCACAATTCACAATCTGCCTGTGACAGGCGATTCGGCTCTGTTTTTTTACAGCTATATATTGCCAATCATCAGACAAATTATGCCATAGCCCAGTCCTTAATTCATTTTGACTAGATAATAAACATGACAACAGTAACCACAAATTGTCACTTTTTTAATATTCAACGACGATGGCAGACAAGCATTCGGTCTGTCTGATAGTATTCAGAGACCAGTAGCCTTTCACCTGCAGAAGAATCACAACCGCGTTGCCAACCCTTTATTGGTTTGAGGATTCGTTGTTTTGACAGCTAGAGACAATGCAGGTCCCTCACTCTCAAATTCTCAATACAGCGTATTCTCCGGAGGTAAAAAGGTGGTACTCGACTGAAAAAGCATACATTATTATAATGATTGAATAATAGTTATTTACGATACAAGTGCCGAAAATAGGAAATTCGCAACGTGTGGAGACAAATTAAAACACGACCGAAGGGAGTGTTTTAAATCGACACGAGTTGCGAATTACCTATTCGCACGTGTATCGTACGTTTTACTGTACATATGGCTCTTTAAAGTTTCGACATATGCACGACAAGTGCTCTTTTCCGCACTAGTGCGGGAAAGTAGCACCATATGTACTGTAATAGTTATTTACGATACAAGTGCCGAAAATAGGAAATTCGCAACGAGTGGTGATAAATTAAAACACGACCGAAGGGAGTGTTTTAAATCGACACGAGTTGCGAATTACCTATTCGCACGTGTATCGTACAACGTTTTACTGTACATATGGCTCTTTAAAGTTTCGACATATGCACGAAAAGTGCTCATTTCCGCACTAGTGCGGGAAAGTAGCACCATATGTACTGTAAAATATATTTCAATCAAAGTTGGATAACATTCTAAAATTGAACATTTACGATTCAGCTAATTTATACAATTATTGAGGATATAACGTATTTACTGAGAGCTAATCGAATCAGCTAACAAAGGCGCTATCCGGAGAATGGCGTCGTTCTAATAAAGACCAAAGAACAACACATTATCAAGACACACACAAAAGAAAACTTGATACTTGTCATCCCGAACTGGTTCCACCCGCGGCGCCGGGATAACTCATCTCGTCTTTAGAGACATGACAGGCGGTGCCCTAAGGCGATATTTTGTGCCCGTATTTACTGAAGGCTACGTTGGTTTCGGAAAAAACCTCGCTTGTTTCAATACCGGTTTGGTAAGGGTACATTGTTTGTTTGTCATATCCTGTAGAAGCCGCATGCTACAGTCCTAAACCTTGTCCCAGTAATTGGCATAATGTACCAAGCTAAATAATTTCGTCAACAATTAATGTTCTAGATATTATCTTAAATCTTTTATTTTTACTGTTTATCCATCTACGGAAACTTAAGCATTTCATTAAAGTATCTTTTTATTTAATTTACAATTATATGCCGGGTGTACAATCTAAATGGGTCAGTATGGAGAAGTCGGAAACTATGAGAGATAGCGAGATCTGTTCTTAGGAACCATGACGTCGATTTTAGATTTAATAATCTAAAACCCTAAATAAAACCTAGTAAATCTAAACTAGCAGTGTCCGCACTTTACTAAGCAGCCGCAGGGCCGCCATATAACATGTATGATTTGAGAGTTACCACTTTTCACAACGAATATTATTTTGTGACGTTTTAAGAGTCCGCAGTAAGCTCGGCAGAATTTCACTTTTGCATGTACAATGACATGCAAAAGTGAAATTCTGTTACAATCCAAAACGTAGTTTTAAAATGAGAGCGTAACTACGTTTTTATGGTGAATCGAGCTTACTGCGGACTCTTAATGCATCAATCGGTCTTCACACCGGCTGCGGGACTCGCAAGGTGCTTCCCATTTCCCCATCACGCCTGGGCTCAGCACATCTGTCTGAAGGCACATTTCGGCGATATATGACCCTAATATTTTTGCACGCGGGTGGTTCTTTAAGAACGAATGTGCGGAGAGACAATTTACTGATGCGACACGGACAGCCTTTATTATAACGTTTTGTAAAAACAAAAATCCCCTTTTTCCCTCGATGGAGTTTGCCCACTTTGGGAAAGTTTTTTGACATTCCACGCGTTTCGACGTAAAGAATGTTGAAAATGTCGGCAACAGCGGTTCGCGGAAACCGTTTGACCCCGTTCAACTAAGTTCTTTCGAGTAAGATTGATGTTCGTTTAATTTTTTACGATCCATTAACAGCTGTAAACTAAAAATGGGAAATTGTGAACTCGAATTTTTAATATATTACCCTTGTCGTTTTTGAGTAAGTATTACCTAAGTACAGTCGAGGAAATTGAATGTATAGCACTTTTGGACCTTAACGTTATTCAAATAGAGTTGACATGTGCCTTCATTTTCCTCGACCGTACATCGGTCTTTTCATGGTCGGCGTCGATCCGAAACATTTTGCGAGATTTGACAGGACCTACTATGTCTACCATCGACTGGTTAAATGCGTAAAGTCGATGTCTCATAACAAGCGGTATTTTTTTTACTTAATCTTTCTGATTCTTCGACACTGTGTGAAGGATTTTTAATTATTCGTTATTGTCACAGAATACATTTTCGAAAGCATGACTCAGCATACGAAGGGTTATGTTAGAAATATTGCTATGAAAATGAAAATGAAAATGAAAAATTGTTTATTTTTCCTTAATTAGCAAGTACAATGCCTTCGGTGATTGGGACTTCCTTTTAGGTAAGTAAACCTGTGTTAGGATGGCCCGCTCTTCCATAACTGGTAAGTAGGTAGGAAATAAATCTAGAGGTAACTTATATTATTTTATCTTAGCTTAATACATTTTTTTAATTTTTAGCATTGGTAAAACCACAACTAGCAACTTATGTTGTTAGTATGGGTTGTAGCCTAACATTTTTAATACTAATACAAACATTTTTAATATTAATGGTGTCTGTGTGTGTGTGTGTGTGTGTGTGTGTGTGTGTGTGTGTGTGTGTGCGTGTGTGTGTGTGGGTATGTGTGTGTGTGTTGTATTTACATTTAGTTTCAGTTAATAATTAGCGCTATACATCTCTGATATGATTTCTGAGCTGTCAGCTACCACAGTCATTAAATACTCGTATATATTTTTTCGTAACTTTTGTACAGGCATGAAACTTCTAGAATACAGCTCATTGCTGCTGCCTGCTTGTCTTTGGACCAATCAAATTCTTATGACGGAATCATTTTAGAAAAACGCACACGTTTTTAACATCCCGACAACTTAAACGTTTCACAGTATAGGAAAATTACGAAATATTTAAATACATCAAATCGTTTAAAATACGTGCTAGTTAGTCTTGTCTCGTAAATAGCTATCTAAATAGTGTATCATCAGGGACAAAAGAAATACGAAGCCAGCTGACTTGCGCGTCCGACTAATAGCCGGCGTTTTCCCAGCTTCTTTCATCTCGTCGAGATCACGTATCGCCGAGTCCGTGTAATTTGATGATATTACGCGACACATGTTGTGACGTGTATTTTTCAATTTGACCCGCCTTCGGTTCCTCGCGTAGGCTGTGGACGTGGGTGAAATCGGCGACTTTTAGTTGGTTTAGTCAGATGAAGGGATTGTTATTTGAATTCTGGAAAGAGTTTTAGTTGAATATAACCTAATTACTTCTCTGGGTCGGTTGGCGCGGTTATGGTTGCGTTCAGAAATTTTATTATTTGTCTTTACTGTATTGTTTTTGTTTTATGTTTTATACATATTGCTATTATTATTTTTACGAATGTAAAATGTGTGTTACGCCGAGGTATCACTGGATGGTTCCATCCGAAGACCAGCGCTTGTCTCGAGCTGCACAACGCTGAGATGGAACCGTTTCGTGGCAATATTGTTTTTTTCTTTTATATGCTGATTTATGTGTATGTATATGTTGTTGTCATTAAATGTTATTCTATTCTATTCTATTCTTCCTGTTCTTTAGACGACCTCTGGAGCCTAGTTGGTAGTGACCCTGCCTACAAAGCTGGAGGTCATGCTGCAGGTCAAATGTTTTCTATGTATTTAAGTATGTATTTATCTATATAAGTATGTTTACGCCGCGCCGCAACGCGAGTCGAGAAAGATCTACCCTCCTCTTTCTAATTTGCACGGTGCGAGTGAGAAAGGAGACGCTCAGTCGCGCGGGAAGCGACTTGTCAGCAAGTTGTGCTAGACGTACAGGAACAGCCAGGAGCCGACTAGCCAGAGAAAGAAAGAAATGGCATAAATTGGAGGAGGCCTTCGCCCAATAATGGGCTGCCCAGTAAATATGTTAGCAAGAAGATGAGAAGAAGTGTAATTTTGTAATTTTTAAAACTGGCAATAAAAGGTTTATTATTATTATTATTATTTGTATGTTTTTTTCATATCTCAGGACCATGGGGTCCCGGACTTTTGGAAGGCATGCGTGGGGCCGAAGCCAACAGCGCAGAAGCCCTTTAAAACAAATATAATATAAAGCGAGGGATACACATGGCGGATACCATCTCCGAGCGCACAACATGATACACCCGGTGATGGTCAAAAAAAGTGTCCCAAGATTTGTTATTCCATTCCGTTACCGTTTCCATACTAAGCTTGTATGTGTGGTAACGGAACGGAAACCGAAAATTATATGTAACATTTTGGACAGTTTTTTTCTCCTATTACGTTCGAAAGTGCTCTCGATTCTGAGTAGAAGAAACCCGATTATATCAAAATTTAAAAAAAAGTCGAGTGTACAACTTTCCGTAAAATGGCCCAATTAAATTCAATGCTGAGTCAAGATCAACCACAAAAACGATACATTAGTAAGTACATGTGACAAAAATTGTGTAGGTAGACCGAGATTGTTGTGACGACCGCTTTAGCCTAGTTGGTAGTGACCCTGCCTACGAAGCAAGAGGTCCTGGGTTCGAATCCCGGTAAGGGCATTTATTAGTGTGATGAGCACGAATATTTGTTCCTGAGTCATGGATGTTTTCTATGTATTTAAGTATTTATTTATCTATATAAGTATGTTTATCGTCGTCTTGTACCCATAGTATAAGCTTTGCTTAGTTTGGTCGATATGTGTAAGATTGTCCCCTAATATTAGAGGCACTAGCATGATGGACTGTCCATACAGACGTAGTTTCGTTCTCTTTTTAAAACGACTTGCTAGAATAAGATGAAACTTTGTGTTCACAATGGGACCCGCCATACCTTTTATCTCCAGTTTTGTCTACCGGATTTTGAAAGAAATGGATACTTCATTATGTTTTTTTGTTTTTTTAATTGTCTAAAAAGGACTACGCGCCACACTTCACAGAAGTAATGAAGTAGGTAGGTACGTTGATCAAACTATGTTATATCCTGAATTTGTAAGTATAGTTATCAAGCGTCCCATTAAAATAATACAACAAAAAAAGTATCCTCAGAGTTTTAACACGCTAAAAACATAATAAGAGTAGCATAATTATTCGCCACGAGCGGGATTTGAACCCACAACCTCTCGTTTCAGGAGTTGTAATAACTTCGCGGTAGATGTCGCTACGAGTCTCCCTAAGGTGTAAATATAATAGTGGAAGGGATTGAAAGATTCGTCGCCATTAGCGGACCCACGGTAGATCAATTGGCAGAGCGACGGACTGATTCCAGAGGTTGTGGGTTCAAATCCCGCTCGTGGTGAATAATTTTTCAATTTTCCACTATGATCGAAATTTGAAATTTCGTTAGCGGACGTTTCTGCTTAATAAAACATTTAATGTTAAGAGTAGAATACTTAGAAATTGATTCAACAATGAGAAGACTTACCTACACGTAAAAACCTCAAGTCTTCGAAATGTTACAAGTTTGGCCAGCGTTTAGTTCGAAAACTAAGTAGGTATCTAGTTTCAGTTGCTAGAAATGAAACTAGATTAGATTTCTCTTATCGTCAAAATTAGTCTTTGAAGTTAAAACATGCCAAAGCGTACCTACCATTGTTTTTGCCAAACAACGGATATCAAGACGCAAAAGGCGATTCACACTCTGTTGTCCTATTTAACAGATTCGAAATGAAATACGATATTTATTAGCTGTTTGCCGCGTACCAAGTGTAAAAACGACTCATGACTCGAACAAAAATTAGGCCTTTAAAGCGGTCACGGAGTGCCTGTCCGACGACGTTGATATTGAGAGGGAGCGCAGGGCATTGGCTGTGCGGGGTAACATGTTGGCCCGCAGGTTTGCACGTTGCACGACTGAGGTAAACATAACTTTGTTTAAGGCATATTGCCAGTCCTTTTATTCGTGCAGCCTGTGGGTGAACTTTACCCAAAGGGCAGTCAATGCTCTGAGAGTTCAATATAATAACATACTCAGGATGCTGTTGGGTCTGCCCAGACACTGCAGTGCCTCAGGCATGTTTGCGGAAGCCCGTATAGATGGTTTCCAAGCTGTTATTCGGAAACGGGTCGCTTCCATCAAGCACCGCGTGGCGGCCAGCACCAACAGCATTCTTTGTGGGATCGCCGGTAGGCTAGATTGCCCCATAGCGATGCACTGGGATAGCCTCCATGTACACTCGTTGTATCGGTTTGTTTTATTATAGTTCTAGATTTTTGACTTATATAATTCGTTAATTTGGGTATTGTTAAAGTTGCTGACATTTTTTTTTTATGTAATTTAATTTAATTTACTCTAGCTTATTACTACTACTAACATATTATTTAATTACTTTTTTTTTTTTTTGAGACATGTACCACTAACACATGATGGATCCTTAGTTATCTGAAATAAATGAATAATAATAATAATAATAGTAATAAAGCCCAATATCTCGCAAACTAATCACTGATTAGAAAAATTGTTATACAAAACCCATAATATTTTTGAACGAGCTATCCAACGATACCTAAAAAAAAATTCTCAAGATTTTATTGTACTGTTTTGTCGGCGTGATTAATTTATATATCCATGTCGATTTTTTTTTGTCGTAATGGTTACTGAGCTAAGCCAAAGACGGACAGACAGACAGACAGACGGACATGGCGAAACTATAAGGGTTCCTTGTTGACTACGAAACCCTAAAAACGGAAAAAAAAACGCGTTTGATTTATAGGAGCCCAATTAAATATTTATTTTATTCTGTTTTTCAGTATTTGTAATTATAGAGGTTACAGAAATACATCACCTGTGAAAATTTCAACTGTCTATCACGGTTCATGAGATACAGCCTGGTGGCAGATGGACAGACAGACAGACAGGCGGACGGACAGCGGAGTCCTAGTAATAGGGTCCAGTCTTACTCTTTGGGTACGGAACCCTAAAAAACAATGTTTAATTTATTTCTTACTAAAATCTTTAGGACAAGAGAGTTCATAATTCGATGAACCATTATTTGTAGTGTAAACCATTTTTGGCAAAATATGACACGTGTCGACCACGGAATGGCATTGTTTGAAAGACTTCGTTTTCACGATATGAAGCAAGGGTCACTGAAAAAAATATGAACTAGGTACTAGACCGCGACGTCCCTGTATTGGATTTTTACTGGGATAAAAATAAATAAATAATAAGAATAATAATATTATGTGTTAATCCAGGCTATACTCTATTTGTATACCAAAAAACATCTTAATCCATTTGGCCGTTTTTGTGTGATTTAGTAACAAACATCCCAACATCCAAACTTTCGCATTTATAATATTAGAGCAACACTAGTGTTTTCGCAGGTTCTTCATGTTCGCTTATTGCTAGTTAAGTGGACATACTTCAGTCATTCGTCATTCGAAGGCGCATTTTGTCAAAACGGTTAGTACCACGACCCCCTTATTCATAAAATGTTAAGTTTCTCTCCGTTAACTAAAATATGTTGGGTCCCTTTCACACAAAAACTAACGCCAAAGTCAAAAAAAGCGGCCAAATCCGTGTCGGACCACGCACTACGAAGGGTTCCATGCCTATTAAAAAGGTCGTATTGTTACTGAAATCTCAGGCACTTACGTCCTTTTTTTTAAGGAAGGCAGTTTTTTATAAATATCTCAAAAACCTTTGAACCGATTTTTGTTCAAAACAATTTTCGCTGAAAGAATTTAATAAGCTTTATATGTCCATGATTTTATTCATATTTTTAAAATACACGGTTCAAAAATAAGAGGGGGGGGGGGGGGGGGTTTACACAATTTTAGTGACTTTCGGGGCGATTATCTCCGACTCTATTACTAAATAAAAAAAAATGCTGAGAAACCTTATATTTATTTTGAAAGGCCTATCGATTGATGTGCCACACGTGGGCTTGCAATGAAAAAACTAATACACATTATAGTTTTTGAGTAAAATGCCTGTGACATACGGACGGACAGACAGACAGACAGACAGCCAGACATGACAAATCCATAAGGGTTCCGTTTTTTGCCATTTGGCTATGGAACCCTTAAAAGACAATCGATTTTAAGGGCATTTTAGTCAAAATAGGTCTTAGGAATGTTTGACAACCGCTTTGGCCTATTTGGTAGTGCTGCCTGCGAAGCCGGAGGTCCCGGGTTCGAATCCCGCTAAGGGCACTTATTTGTGCGATGAGCACGAATACCTATTTGCCCCAGAGTCATGGATGTTTTCTATGTATATAAGTATTTATTTATCTATGCCAGTACATATATTAATCGTCGCTCCGTACGCATAGTACAAGCTTTGCTTAGTTTTGGACTAGGTCGATTTGTGTAAGATAGTCCCCATATAAAGATTTATTTTCTGAATAAGATCATAAGCGTCCCAAACAAATGCTAACATAGAAAACCCTCCAACTGTGTTTGCTAACCGAAGATCTGATCACAAAGAGCGAAAGAATGGGGCGATTCTTTAAAAACAGACTTATGTGCTTATAGATCTGTAATAAGTTGCGCCGTTGTATAGCACACCTGATCTTCGTGCTCTGCGATCTATCAATTTGTTTAATTGGATTCTTTCTTTGTGCTTTTTTCCGTTTCCAAACACAGATCGGATCCATTGAGATTTAATGTTACTTCTTTGTTGTCTGCGTGCTTGCTTTCTTTTCTATCGAATTTGTGTTAACGTATTTTTTTCGTCTGAACTTTATGTTCGTTTTTATCCGTGTTGAAAGCGTAATTAGATTCAAAGCAGATTCTTGAAAATCTTTAACGTAGGTACGTTGTGCTTTTTGTATTGGGTCCCTGGATAGTGGTGTTTCTTTTCTTTTGTAATGCATCTACTTATTTCTGTGGTTAACTAGAAAAAGTAATCAAGGCAATGTTAGCTTGCATTTATTGGTAAGGATTTTGTTTTCAAATGTCCACACATGCTTTCAGTTAGTGTTAAACGGACAAATCCAACTTGATCATGAAATACGAAGTAAACTCGTTTACGTTTGCCAAAGGCCTGGGTTGAATTTATCTTAGTCGCTAGTAGAGCCTGGTTAAATTGTGGTCAATCTAACACCAATGTGTTCCATTTAAATTTGATTTAACTTGTTTCGCGTGCTGCTTCTGACACGTTAACCCGTTCGGCACCAATCATGACATTCGTGACACATGCATCAGAGCGCTACGGCCGCTTTTCGTTTCGTCTGGAGTTTAACTTTCTGTTCCAAGAACCCGCTAGGTAAATGCTCTGCTCGCAAGCGATTTTTCCTACAAACAGTTTTTTTTATGTTAACGGCTACGCTATGAAATTGTTGGCAGTGGATGTGTTAACACTTTCGCCCGCCTAAAGCTGGTTTTCTACCGGAGGGGCGAGACGAGACGATGCGAGAATAGGCATGATGCCTCATGTTCAAATTGATAACGTAGTGATGCTAAATGGATAGTAAACCATCAAATTATCGTAATAAAGTATAAATTATAAAATATAATTAAAATCATAAAAAGATATGAACCTTGAAAGTTTAGAAAAAATATGCATTTTTTTTTATTGACCAAGAGTAAATTAAAAGCTACCAATAGAATCCTTACGCTTTTCTAGAAACAAAATTGTATGACAATTGACTATGTACTTAAACGCAGTATTTCGCGACCGAAACAACAATTTACCTGATTTACCATACTACGATTAGTACAAATGTAAAAATGTGACGTCATACTTGTATAGACATACAGTATGAAGCGTTTTGCACTGCCGCCAGCGAGGTCAATCTTTGTCTCAATGTTCTTTAATTGTAGTTGGTCCCATACAAACATTTGTTCCTCTCCAAAAACTGGTTCGAATGACGTCACAAAAAATCTTAGTCATCATCCCTATTGAAATTCGTATGGAACTTACTAGCTAAGCACCGAGCGCGCGCTTAACGGTTGTCTACGCCGTAGATGCTTTCCGCTACTCAGCAGAAAAAACACGGGATCGGCTACGAGCGTAGCGCGTAGCGCTTTCTACTGGCAGTTAATGACTTCTACGGACTGCGACTAGCTACGAGCGTATCGTGACGGTGAATCAGTTAACTCAACGAGGCACGAAACACTTGAAGTCAAATAAGAATGCGAATCATAACTAATAGATTGACCAACTGGACATTCATATACAAGTTTAAACAGGTGTTCCAACTTTGTGTTTGGGTCGTTTTAAACTATATTGGTGCCAGGGTGTTGGGGAGTTAACTGTGTTAGTGGGAAAATTGTGTCACATGCTAGTATTGTTTTACCTCAGTGATAAAGTTGCTTTGACAACTATTGTTGTTTGTAAACTTCACCAAATTACAAGGGTCGAGACATACTATTGGTAATCGTTTAACAGGGAACCACACTTCTTGGCTGTTTAATACATTAGATTTCAGTATAATTACTTGAAGTATTCTTTGAAGAAAAGTTACAATTTATTGTTAGTATAAGCTATCTTAAGCTATTCATCATTGTGAAGCTATTGCTCTATTCATAATATGATTAGTTCATAAAAGTCTTAGTAAGGTTTAAGAAAAAAACACCCCTGAAAAGATCAGATCCGTTTAAGGTTGACGAGAATTTTTCTTTAATTTTCAAGGTGGCGTGTACATTTGAGTTCAAACATGCTCAGACACAATGATCAAAAATATGTGAACCCGGCTAAGGGCATAATTTCAGTTCAAATATTTAAACCTTTGGCAACGTAAAGATATATTTTAATCGTACAAAGTTTTTTTATTCGAAGCAGCATCAATAAAATACAATTTACACCAATTTACTAAGTACTACAATTTTTTAAGTAAGTCTAAGTTGGTGAGGTAGGGCACAGCGTGGTGAGGTAGGGCACAGCGAAATGTCATCCCGCTCGAATTTGGTACCTCCGCCTTGCAGAAGACCACAGCCACAATAACACTACTACTTGCTCTGTAGTAGTGTTGTGTTCCTGGAGGTGAGCAAGGTCGCCAGAGCTCCCGAGGATGCGTTGTGTTGAGGCGAGGGAATTCGTTCCTTCAGCTCTCAACACAGCGAATCCTCAAACATATCAAGGGACGGCAAGGCCCATGTTACTCCTTTGGAGTTGCATGCGTCTATAGGCTGCGGTGTCCGCTTACCATCAGGCGGGCCGTACGCTTGTTTGCCACCGTCGTTGTATAAAAAAAAAGTACATATCTGTACTTGTATCCAATTCTCTCAATATTAACGTTGACATTTCATCACCTTCTGATAAGTTCCGCCATTCGCTCAATTGTTCCATATTAGACCCATGCCTCACGTCAGTCACACGGTTATAGCCTTAATAAAACCGGCCATGAAAATATTACACGCCATTTCCTTTTTGTGGCTGAACAAAGAAATATCAGAAAATGAGCGAAGGTGCGAAAAGTTATTGTTTGCCAAAATGAGGTGTCCGACAGATTGATGAATCGCTCGTGGGAGTAAAAGATCCCAGTCGCAGTAGATGTATAGCTTAAGGGTGCCTTTCCACCAGAGATGTGCTATGCCATGCTATGCTATGTTTTCATACATTTGAAACGTGGAGATACGTGTGGAAAGGCACCCTAAAGCAGTAAAACAAATCCGTACAAACGTCGGATGTGACGCTTTCACTCTGAGACGCGTCGCTACAATATCTTTTTTCAACCCCTGACGCAAAAGAGGGGTGTTATAAATTCGACGTGTCTGTGTGTCTGTCTGTTGCATGGTAGCTCCTAAACGAATGGACTGATTATAACGCGAATATATCCGAAAACGGACGTGATCAAGGTTTAACCGCTTTGAAATGTAAATGTTGGAGGTTTTTGAACTTTTCAAAACTGCCAATTATTAAAACTACAACGGTGGTAAACAATCAAACGGCCCGCCTGATGATAAGCAGACACCGTCGCCCATGGACGCTTGCAACACCAGCAGAATCACAAGCGTTGCAACTTTTTATTGATTTGAGGATTCCTTGTGTTGACAGCTAGAGAAAATTTGAAGTCTCACAGTTTGCATTCTCGGGAGCTCAGGCGACATTGCTTACCACCAGGAACACACGAAAACACACGAAGCGCTCATAGCCTAGCGGCGCCTGCGAGTCGGAAACGATAACGCAGGTTAAGCATAGATGGCAGCGGTCAGTCTTTGGATGGGTGACCGCCTGATGTTTGAGTGGTTAATATAATTGAGCGTTTCCGTGCTTTGGAAGGCACGCTAAGCAGTTGATCCCGGCTGCTGTCTATGACAGTAGTCGTTAAGCCCAGTTAGAGGCCTTTGGGCGGCTCGAGAACTTCTAACAGTCGAGTTGCCCACTCATTTGACAAAGGGGGGGCAACTGTTACTCGCGTCCGCAGGAGCGACCTATCCACAACCCTGCACGTGTCCCCTGGGTGCTCCTAAAGAGAGACAAACTTTAAAGGCCAAAATAATATATGCCATACGATTAAATAAACCAGTAATACAAAACCAAATTACCCACAAAGCTATAGTGATGAGTGATAAGTGAGTAAGTAAGAGTGATGAGTGAGTGACGTAGTCACTTTATTAATTTACTTATAACATTTATATACACATGTATCTTCTACTCAATCCAATCGTACAAGTTTATACAAACATTTATAATAATCCATATCCATACTATATATCCATAATATCCATAATCCATAATCCATAATCCATCCATAATCCATAATCCATAATATCCATAATCCATACTAATATTATAAATGCGAAAGTGTGTCTGTCTGTCTGTCTGTCTGTAACCTCTTCACGCTTAAACCGCTGAACCGATTTGGATGAAATTTGGCATAGAGATAGTTTGAGTCCTGGGGAAGGACATAGGATAGTTTTCATCCTGGAACTCACCCCCTAAGGGGATGAAATCGGGGGTGAAAGTTTGTATGGAGCTGCGATATAAACGATTTCCACGCGGACGGAGTCGCGGGCAGAAGCTATTACTATTATAAATGCCAAAGTGTGTGTCTGCCTGTCTGTCTGTCTGTCTGTCTGTCTGTCTGTTACCTCTTCACGCTTAAACTGCTGAACCGATTTGGATGAAATTTGGTATATAGTTTGAATCCTGGGGAAGGACATAGGATAGTTTTAATCCCGGAAAGCATTTCCTAAGGGGATGAAATGGGGGTGAATGTTTGTATGGAGCTACGAAATAAACGAGTTCCACGCGGACGGAGTCGCGGGCAGAAGCTTGTAATAATAATACTCTTTATTGCACCACGACAAGAGAGAAACATCTTACAATTTTTTTTTAAATAAATAATGGTAACAACAGGCGGTCTTATCGCTTTAAAGCGATCTGTTCCAGACAACCGTTGTAATAACCTTACCTTACCTTTACCTTTTTTGTACCTTTGTTATCATAGCTGCGATCGTCTGTAAGGAGGACGAAAATGTATGAAGAGGTTTTTTGTTTGCGTACCACAAAGTTGGTCCCAAAGTAGAAGTTTTTCAGAGTCATGGATAGATTCATATTGCTATTTTGTATCACGAATTAAATTACACTCTGTATATCAAGTGTCCCAGAGGATCATGACGCGTCACAACGGATATAAAAAAAATGTTCTTATTCAGAATTACACGTGACGTTACACTTTGGTTAGATATATACAGGATGTTAACGGGGTCATGATCCGGAATGACAAAAAGCGAATAAGATGATCATACTGAACAACCTTTCCCATGGGACCAACCACGAAATCGCAAAAAAAAACCAGGTATTCCATACATTAACTCTCAATGAAATCGCAGTTAACTCACAGTTAACTCTTAATTGGCTCTTTTTTTTTTGCGATTTCGTGGTTGGTCCCATGGGAAAGGTTGTTCAGCATGATCATCTTATTCGCTTTTTGTCATTCCGGATCATGACCCCGTTAACATCCTGTATACATTTTCGAACGCGCGTCAGGATTCGAAGGCGCGAAGGGAAGGGACTCTTACCTAGTTATTTTAATGCTACTGATATTTTCATATTTCTGTCTAGTTTAAAACATCCATTCGCCGCCAGGACAGTTAAATACTAAACGCTTAATTATTTTAAAGCATGCTCTATCAGCTATACTGCCTACGCTACTTTTTATGAATAACCACTCCAACGTAAAAAAATACCGGCAGCGTTTTTCGTACCCGAATCATCTAAGCCGCTTAAGAAACTCGAAACATTACGGGGATGACACTTAAAAAAAGTATTCAAAACTCGCGAACGAGCTCCCGAACTGCGAGAACTTTTTGTTTTTTGTCACTTTGTGAACCCGTGCCCATCCTCTTTTTGCCAATACATTTTTTACCCGGGTTTACTTGGTAAATCCAAATAATTTCTATTTAAGAACTACATAATAGTACATTATGTTATGATAGTATAGTACTTAATAGAGTTTAGTTTAATTTGTTACACAAAACTAATATCTTATTGCTTTTCAACTACCGTAATGTCCACAGACAGAATGGGACGTCCATTTGATATTGCTATTAAGGCGCCGTAGGTTCATGGTCTTCTCTCCCTCTCACTGAGCATAAGCGTGAGCGAGAAGGAAGTGCGTGCTCGGAAGCGCGGATATCATGTTTTTTAATTTTAATTTTTTGGCCGTTTAAATAAATAAAAATGTAATCACTGATTTTCCTCAAACATGATATTGCCGATTTTTAGAAGCAATTTTAATATTTTTAGCTTTTGTGCATAATTTGTTACGAATATTTTAAGTGTATTTTAGACCTATGTTCGTGATTTTTTTCTATCGAGCGAAATTTAGTTAATCATGTTTCGAATCACTGATCTCGCTGCAAAAAAGCCTCAAGATTACTATTCGTACTTTTTTGAAACCATATTATTATAAACAGACGCATTATATTGTTTCAAAAACTCTGTTCGCTTAACTTCGCTGAACCTACGGCGCCTTAAGACACATTCCTGAAATGATATTCCTATGAAATGTCCAAAAATCACATTTTTAATTGTGAATCTGGTCTCTTGGCTGTTGCATAAAATAAACCAATTTCTATCACCCTGCAGAATTTGCAGCATCGAGGGCGTTTAATTCCAAATCTTAAGTTTAAGAACTACCTAATAAAACATCTATAACAATTATTCCAGTTTTGTACGTTTTCCCATGTCAACAATAAATAGTGCACACGTACGATTAATAACGAAAACACCAAGCAAACGAACCGGGAACCCATTTATTTTCCGCACAAGAAAGAAAAATCCTCGTCCGGCCGTTTTTCGCGGACTCGCCGAAAGGTATCCTCTAATGACCAAACTTATCCGCTGCCCTAATGTTTCTTTAAACACTTGTGCAGAGACCATTACCTAAAGCTCCAAATGTCTGTTTTGTTCCGACCTAATGGAGGAGTTAGCGTGCGGTGTTTCTCGGTTGATGAGAAAACTAAGAATAGAGCCGGATTACAGAAGTTTGCAAATACGGGATACCTCGCGTTTAGCGAGCGAATGGGGGGCAATGTTGCTTGGGATTGACATAGTATTAGAGAGAAAAAAGATATTAATTTAATCAAGATACAATTTAGAAGATCGTCATCATCTTGAATAAAGTAGTTACAAATACTCTAGTAGTTTTAGTTTACAAGTGTGTGTACTAAAAATTTCCTTTATGATTTTTTTACAAGTTTTTTTCCGGCTTTTCCCTTCCGCCTGACCGTTACTAACTGCATAGATGGTAAATTGGAGAAGGTAGGTGCAAGATTCCGTCGATCTTACGGCCATCTAGAAACTCCTGCAATGCTATTTTAGCGTCATTATCGGACACAATCGTTTCAGACAGGCCGAACCTAGCAAACAAATCGTTTAACTTCATAGTGGTTGTTTGGTTGTGTGCCGCCTGAAATATCTAGACACTACTGTATTTCACCTTAAAATAAGATGAACCAAGAGAAACTCTTAGCTCAGGGTAATTTTTCTACTATATTCAGGAATAATTACCTTAAATTAAGGATGTAATTTTTTGTGTTTTACGAGGTATGTTCAGTATGTCCTGAATCAAGATTTAAAAGTTAAGTCACTTTTGCATTCGGTGGTGCACAGTCGGTGCAGTATCAGTAAGTCAATACACATTCTAAATTGAATGCGGAAACGGGGCAGTACCGATGTACTACAGTCGCGTAGCTCCGCCCACATATTACTAAGAATTAAGAACACCGGACAAGCCGCGGAATAAAATCTTGCCTATTTTTATTCAAATAATTTTTGATATCGGTTTAGTTGTTCCGCAGGTTTCCGACTACCAAACTTACAAAGCTACAATCTCACAGAGCTTTTCTCTTTGTAATATTGTTATAAACTTTCGCCCGCGACTTCGTCTGCGTGGAACCGGTATAAAATACTGTCCTATATTTTTATCAAGGCTATAAACTATCGTCGTGCAAAATTTCATCCAAATGTTGTCTTCTCTTTTGTATGTTGATTTATGTGCATGTATGTTTTGTCATGAATAAATATTATTATATTCTCTTCTATTCAAATCTGTTGAGCCGTTTAAGCGTAATTGAGTAACAAACTTTCACATTTATCCACTCACTTGCTTGTGGCAACCACAGTTGCCAATTTCGCGCACCCCTAAACTGATGGTGGCAACTGTGGTCGCCAAGCGAAGTATGGGCTTCTTTGACAAAGAAAAATTTAAAGCAGTTTAGGCTACCTATTTACCCGACTGCTTAAGGATGGTTATGTTTTACGAGCGTATGTATGTATGTATGTATGTATGTATGTATGTATGTGACCTTATTCTTTAGACGGATTTTGACATATGAGATGTCGTTGGATTCATCTTAATCGTGGGAGTGACATAGGCTATAAAATTTGAAAAAAGCAGTTGGGTTTTTTGAAAAATCTTTTAATTTAAAATCCGAAAGCAAGTGAGTGGTTATAATATTAGAAGGATTAGTGTAGACTAGTGATATTATACAACATTTTCATTTAAAAACATTAAACCCCGACAGCGTTAATAAATTAACCGTATATATAACAAGTTACATAAATTCAGTTTTGTTCCAATACTTCGGATTGAGCAGCGAGCGCAAACTATTTATTTTGGTTCCCACAATAAATATTTTCGCTATCGGAAACTTTGCCAATTCAATTACGTAGCATACAAAAAATAAGCCACTGTAAAATAAACCTTTTGATGTTCGACGGTGAAATGCTCGCGGCTGACATGTTGGTTGTTTTGGATAAACATGTAGTAACGAACATTAAAGTTACAGTTTCTTCTTTTGGGAAATCATTTGAGATAATGTGCGTAGTAAATTTGACATTGCTGCAGTAATTTCATATTAATTAGTATGGTAAAAGATTGCAGACGGATCGGGTAACGAACGCGTAATTCAAATAAGTAGGTACTAATCTAGAGGAGTTTGTTATGCAATGATTTATTTTGGATCTAATTTACAATACTTACAAGTTTTTTTCTGTGTAACGGATTATATAATATCATAATTTTTGTAATTATTGAAAGATATAAATTAAAAATATGAGTTATTAAACATAACAACATAATATTTCTGAAATGTCGGGAAAAATATTCATAAATATATTTTTATGCCAACATCGAGGGAATGCTGCTGGTGTTTTTTTCAAATTTAACTATCAATCATGGTGGTTATTTGCTATTATTTTCTTAAGATGGTACTAACTCATTTAAATCCTTTCAGTTGTAAAAAAACTAATAATTATACATACATTAGTATGGATTTACCAGGTTTTGATCAGTGTCATACTCAGTGGACGAGCCCGATGCACTCACGCGACCGGTCACAGAGCACTAAAGGTTAATTTTGTTTTAAAATTAATCGCTTATAAAAGCGTAATGTACTTTAAATTCGATTAAGTGATGGAATAAAGGCCGGTTGTCCTGTGAATCGGCCTGTTAACGCGCTTTTGTTTCTGAACGCGTCGAACGCCGATACAACGCTTAATTTGTGTAAATCTCTATAAGGACACAGCTCTACGTATATAAATAGGTACGTATGTGTACGTAGCTACATGGTTGTACCTTGTTTTACCCACAAACGTCCCATCGAATGTATGTTTCGCAGAATTTTCATTTCATCGAAAATTATTTTTTCCAGAATCAGTAAACTTTCAGGACTGTAAATACCTTTATCACGAAACAAATTATTTTTTATGAAAATATTTTGTTTTTCGTGTTATTTTTAACGAGGAAGGGGGCTACAGACGAAGATAGTTTATTTTTACATTATATTGTTTCTCTGTATCATATCGATTTCAGGATTGTTGTAAAACAAACATAACTGAACCTAATGGGTTCTACAGAATTACCTTTTAGCTGTACTTAAAAAGTTAACGGATAACGAGTAACAAAAATTCGATTAAATTAAAATTCAGTTAAACAATGCATTCGGTGAAACGTTTGTCGCTGAAATAAGCTGAAATAAGGGGACACCGTAGCTACATACATTTACATTAGTAGATATATACGTACAGCACGGTATGCATCCCTCCCACGTGCATTCCCAGCAGGGTCGGCAACGCCCATGGTACTCCTTTGGAGTTGCATGCGTCTATATAGGTAGGCTGCGGTGTCCGCTTACCATCAGGCGGGCCGTACGCTTGTTTGCCACCGTCGTTGTATAAAAGTGCATGTAGCGGAAAGCGCCTACGGGTGCTAGGCGGCAGCTAGCAGGTGCTAATAAACTTCTATTCATGCAAACATTTTCATTAGAGTATGTTCCAAATCTGTTTGACCGCGGGCTTATGCACCCAGTACCATTAGGTCTATCTGATACAACGCATTCGTTCCACATCACATTCACATTTGATGCGTCCACTCGTTCTAATACGTTAGACTTTGCACGCGTGGGAACAAGAGCACGCGGCAAAATCTAGTATCTAAATACAAAAGTGGCCCATGCAGAAACCACCTCGTTGTTGCTTTCAGACAACAAATGAATACGTAATCTACTCTACTACGTCAAGTTCGAGGGGCTCCGTGGCAAGTTCGGGGAGAACCCCCCTGCCAAACCCGCCGACTCGACGGACGCCACCAACCAGGACACCCCCCCTACGGCGACATCCACGGCGACGGAAGTTGCTGAGGCAGTCGCGGAACCAGTTTCCCAGGTTCCAGCGCAGACCAACCTCGCTCCCGAGACGGACGAAGAAGAAATTCTTCTTCGCGACCACTCGGAAAGTGAGGAGGGATGCGCAGAGGAGCTAAGGAAGCTGGCCATCCGTAGGGAAGAGGACAAGGCGGAGGGGGAGACGTCGACGGAGGAGATGTCGACGGAGGAGACTGACGAAGATGGCGCTGTCCCCTTCCTCTCCGGTTTGTAACCTCCTCCAAGCCAACCTCCACCACAGCGTAACCGCAACGGCTCAAATACGTAAGTGGATGGAGGCCACCACTACAGCCATAGTACTGATCCAGGAGCCGTGGGTCAGGAAAGGCACTGTCTGCGGACTCCGCAGCACAGAAGGTAAGTTGACAGTACATGCGGGGCCGGAAACCCCCCGGGCCTGCATCTACACTACAAAGAATATACAAGCGCATCCTCTAACAAGTTTCTGTTCCAGAGACCTGTGCGCCATAACGGTGCGAGGAGTGCAGGGCTCTACACTACAGGAGGTGGTAATGGCCTCGGTTTACATGCCGGAGGCCGACGACCCACCGCCACACGACATGACGAGGCTGGTTAGCTACTGCGAAGAGGCGGGACTCGAGCTCATCATGGGCACCGACTCGAACGCGCACCACGTCCTCTGGGGCATGACTACAGGGAACGACAGAGGTAAAAAACTTGTCGAATACTTATTCACTACAAACCTAAGCATAATCAACAGAGGTTCAATTCCAACGTTTGTGAACAGACGAAGTAAAACAATCATTGACTTGACACTAGCAACCGAAGAGGCATCGAAATACATCTCAAACTGGCATGTATCGAGTGAACTCTCATGCTCAGACCATAGATGGATTCGATTCGACTTACAGGTAAATACACTCGCGGCAGCACCCAGGAGGAACCCAAGGAAAACGAACCGAGCTCAGTTCGCACAGAAAATACGGCAGGAACTAAGTCGTACCGAGGTTCCTCCGAAAATAACAGGCGTCGCAGAAATAGACAAACAGGTAGGAATCCTTACGGATACCATCATAGACTGTTACCAGCAAACTTGCCCTCTATCAAACCCACCAACAGGCAAGGGGAACAAAGCCAACTGGTGGGGACCTGAGCTGGAGAGACTCAGGAGGAAAATGAGGAAGCAATTTAACAGGGCAATGAACACCATGGCAGACCAGGACTGGGACGAATATAAGGTCACCAAGTCCAGGTACAAAAGGCGGCTCAGATACAGGAGCACAAGCTCATGGCGTAACTTCTGTACCGATATTGAGTCTACTACACAGGCCAACAGGGTAAGAAAGGTTCTCTCCAACAGTACAGCCTTAACTCTAGGAACCCTCCGAAAACCTGACGACACCCTCACCAACTCGCCGGAGGAAACAGAGCGCGTCCTGGTTCAGACGCATTTCCCGGACTGCGTGATATCAAGTCCAACCAGGCAACTGGATGAGGTAACCACCCCCACAGATGAGGGGTGGAGACTGGCCAGCGAGGTAATAACCCCACAAAGAACACAATGGGCCATTGACAGCTTTGACTCCTACAAATCACCAGGGCCAGATGGAATCTTCCCCGCCCTATTAAAATGGGGTGGGGCGGTGCTGACGCACAGACTCACCATCGTCCTGGGCGCCTGTCTAGCACATACGTTTGTGCCTAGGCAATAGAGAGAAGTCAAGGTTATCTTCATACCGAAACCAGGTAAAGGAGACTACACGGACCCCAAATCCTTTAGACCAATAAGCCTAACCTCCTTCCTGTTGAAGACGTTGGAAAGGCTGTGTGACAGACATCTGAGAGAGAGGGCGCTTCGGCGGGTGCCTCTGCATCAGAACCAACATGCCTACAGTTCAGGTAAATCAACAGAATCTGCGCTTCATGCGGTGGTTACCAAAGCTGAAGCCGCGATCAAAAACAAGTCAGTGTGTCTAGGCACCTTCATCGACATCGAGGGAGCCTTTGACAAGACTAAATTCACCAGCATAACCGCAGCACTGGTAAGACACGGAGTGAGTGGGGTTATGACGAAATGGATAAACAACATGTTAAGTCAAAGAGTCATTAGGCTCGGGGAAGACAAGACAAAGCAGGCAAGGGTAGCGAAGGGGTGCCCCCAGGGAGGCGTCCTCTCGCCACTACTCTGGAACATGGTGGTCAACGACTTAATCACCAAGCTAAACAACAGTCATCACTACACCATCGGGTATGCTGACGACATAGCAATACTCACAAGTGGCACTCACGCAGGTACAGTGTGCGACGTTACCCGTTCCGCACTCGCCATGGTGGAGCGCTGGTGCAACGACAATGAACTAACAGTCAACCCAAGGAAGACCGAGCTGGTAATGTTCACTTACAAACGGAATCTGGGGACCTACCGCCTACCCAGACTGTTCAATACAGAGCTCCAATTGGCAACAGAGGTAAAGTATTTGGGTGTAATACTAGATGCCAAACTTAACTGGAGCAGTCACCTAGACAACAAAATCCAAAAAGCTACAGTCGCCTTCTGGCAATGCCGCAGAATGGTAGGTAGGACTTGGGGGCTAAACCCCAAGATCACTCTATGGCTTTACCAGGCAATAATTCGACCAATAGTAAGCTACGGAGCCGTAGTGTGGTGGCCTCGCACCACACTAACCACGGTCGAAGCTAAACTACAACGCCTCCAGAGACTGGCCTGCATGGCGGCTAGCGGCTGCATGAGGACCACACCGACTGCAGCCCTGGAAGCCATCATGGACATTCCGCCGCTACACCTCTTCATCAGGCAAGAAGCCCTGGCGTCAGCCATACGGCTCAAAAAACAGCATCTCTGGAGACCGCCCAGGGTTCCACACACCGAGATACTCTACGAGGCTGTAGGTAGGGAACCCCTTTTAGAGGCAGCAACCGACATCATCCCCAAACAGTTCGTCTTCGACAAGAAGTACAAAATCGAACTATACGAAACCCTCCAGGAAGGACTTAACCCCAGGGAGTTAAGAATATTCACGGATGGGTCCAAGACAAGGTCAGGCACCGGATCAGGAGTGTTCTCGGAAGACCTAAACATACGAATCGCGACACCATTAGGAATCCGTAACTCAGTCTTCCAGGCAGAGTGTATGGGCATAATAATGGCCGCTCATGCAATCGCCTCCAGGGAGGTAAGTGGATATCCCATCCGCATACTTTCCGACAGTCGATCCGTACTGCAAGCCCTGCAAGGTTACACAACAACGTCTGGGCTGATACACGAGTGCCACAAAATTCTATCAGAGGTATGTACCAACTGCGACATAACCCTGCAATGGATCAAAGGACACAGCAATTCACGTGGTAACGACGCAGCGGATGCACTGGCTAGAGAAGGCTCAGAATCAGAAGCCATAGGACCGGAACCTATGATCCCTCTACCCCCTGCATGGCTGCGGAGTACACTGCGACTAAACACCAAGGTAGAACACCAAAAAATTTGGAATACCCTAGGCACCTGCAGGCAAACCAGGGAGGCCCTCCCGACAATCAATCCCGGATTGTCAAGGAAGCTAAAACAGCTGAAGAGGCCGGCACTCCGTCTCATGACAGGAGCCATAACTGGTCATGCACTACTAAACAAACACCTTTTCACTCTAGGTATTACAGACAGTCCTCTCTGCAGAGCCTGCATGGAAGAGGAAGAGACAGCCGCCCACGTCATCTTGACGTGCCCTGGGGTGGCAGAATACCGGGCAAAACACCTCGGAACACCGGGGTCGCTACCGGAGGCCGTCGGCAACGTAAAGGGTTTGCTAGGCTTCCTGGTGGAACTGGGTTGGCACGAATAACAGTAGTGCCAATAACCCATACGCAAAATAGGCGCTATTATGACGTCGAGTTGCGGAAACCAAGCCCGCGTACACCTATAACCTATATATACGTAATCTGTGGAACATGGCTTTAACTTGTTTAAATTATATGCGAGTATGTTTGGAAAGTGGTGTCTTCCTCAATCGTATATTTGAAACGGGAATTGTTTGAACATTATATTAATGCTCATAAAGGTAGATAGATGATGGCAGCGGCAGGGACGCGTCTCATTCGTCTCGATTTCAAGACCATTTAGGTTCGGGCAAAATGGTCGATCCCGAGGTCTACGGCTCTTAAATTAAAAAAGGAAAACTAATAATATGTGCCATTTGTATTTAATTATGAATTAAACAAATAATAATGTATAAATACAACGTTAAAGAAAATCAGCTTAAAACGGATTGATAATTGATTTTTTATTTATTTTTATTTGAGTCAGGCAACAAGGCCCATATTTACAAATACTTTACGGAATAACATACATAACAATTATACAAAACTTATAACAAAACACAAAAACAATATCGGTACAATAATATCGTTAGTATTATTCTCTTTATTTTAATTTCGTCTCAAGTTTTTACAATAATTATATGTCGAGGTGTGGGCGTATCCTGGGTTCTCGGGCATTGATAGGAAACGATGCTACTATGATTACAAACTTTACTAAGGACTTCTCCACAGCATAATTACAAAATTCATGTGAAATACAGTGAACTGGCAATTTCGGTTCTCGTATTCCGTCACACCATTCTCTCTAAACGATTAATTCTCCATCCAAGAGAGCAACCACCTCCTGTCAGGCTTTTTCCTCAATGACAGCGAACACACCCGTCCGTTGTTGTTTCTAATTCAAAATAATACTCGTCATAGCCCTCTGTTGGCGCGCGGCGGAACTAATGAGCTCCCGAGTTTGCCCAGACAAATATGTCCTCGTTCGCATGTATTTCAATGATGACATTTGTAGATTGACAGTGGAGCACATTACGACCGAAGTCACGATGAATGTAATAGAGGGCGCTGCATGAAACTTCTCCTCTCCGACACGGCCAACTTGACAATGTACGCGTCCCTGCGTACACCTGTAAAAACAAAAGTTTGGATTATCTAAAGCCATCGCTCGGCCTACCTGACATAAAAAAAGGCTGTATACGTCAAAAGGGGCCCTTTCTCTCACCAATTTAATTACGCCTAACAGTTGCATTGTTGAACAATAACATCCCTATACGTTCGTAAAACTTTAATAAAATTGATGTATAACAGTAAGTCACTTAGACGCACGCTCAGAACCATCTAAACGAAAGTAAGTACAGCTGTCAAGTAACTAATCAAAATTATGTCTGCCAGTACTTGCTGTAGTTTTCAATATCCACCCAGGCGAGGCTTCAGTCATTTCAATCATGTTTTGCTCTAATTGTAACTTGAGCGTTTGATTTTTGTAAATAATAGTCTACGACAATGATAACACTTGACTTCCTTGACACCCAATAAATACTATCCCGTGTTTCACCTACTCAACATTGCCACACTATAAATGCCAATCCGTTCAAATTAAACTTGCTTGTTTTTAAAGAACCACGACAGAAAATCAACATCATCACCATGAGTACATCACCGAGAGTCATACAGACTCATTCTCCAACCAGACCAAGTCTGTCAACACCAAGGCCCCACTACATAATCAGTCTCATCGCCCAGTCCACAACCCCTCCGAGTTGCGGTTACGACCACTGATTCATGTAGCGCCTCCAACACAAATATCACTCCAACGTCTCCGACATCTACATAATCAGTCTCATCGCCCAGTCCACAACCCCTCCGAGTTGCGGTTACGACCACTGATTCATGTAGCGCCTCCAACGCATATATCACTACAACGTCACCGACATCAAAAGCAATTTAATTTATACGGAAAAGCATCCCTTATTTTCGAACCGAAAATAAACTTCACATTACTATCAAGCACGACGGCGTCAAGAGCTCAAACACTTGATTTCCAACCGTCAAACTTGTCTGCCTTTTAATAAGTCAGTTAATATAGTACCCAGATAAGTTACGAGCACCTCCATTCTGCCAATTTGGAAAATGTCACTTAATCTCTCTTACTTATTATAACCCTGGTCTTTAATTCTTAGAAACCCTTTGGCGGAATATCTTGAATCCGATTTAAAGTTATGGATTCCCAATTGATTAACTAATTAATTATCGTTAGTAACTCTGAATGCCACGCAAAACAAAATTCTCTGTTCACATAAACCCTCCGTGATCGCTCAATTCGCTAGAAAATAAAGATTTACCAACTCAATACTTGCAACTTTGAGCGCAAATGAAACGTCAACCATTACAAGTTTAGGAATCATCATATTTACTAAATAAAAATATTGATTAATAAACCGCTGACTTTCAAAGGTATAAATACCAGTCAACACAACTGACATAATCATACTCGAATCGATTTGTACGGTAGTGTAGGTAGGTATATTTACGTCAAAAGCGCCCAAAGTAGGTAGTTAACTTATCATTAAGTTGCCTGTCCCTCGCAAGATTACGATTGTGCCAAATTACCATTTAATTAGGTATGTACTTCCACTTTATGAAAGTCAATAGGAGTAGCTATACCCAAAGTGAAAAAAAAAAATCCTGGCCGAGTAAAACAAATATAGAGAACTACTAAAATACTGACGACTATAGTATAATTTTTCTGATGAAAACGTACACGTCTAAGACCGACAATAACAAATTTAAATTGCATTAACTTATTTTGCGTAGTTAAAGTAGGTATGCAGTAACGCGTATTCGTGCTCTCGTGAAATGTCCACATATAAGTACAATCAAATAAGCCAAACTCAGCTCTCGCACAACTCCGAGGTGTAAATTGACACGAACGCGGCTCACACCGCCGGACAGTGACTCGTTCGGGCATAATCGCACGGCCGGCATTCCACTATCATTGTTACACAAAACGCACCAACGGCCTTAACTAAATGAAAAGGCACGTGCTAGGCGGCAGAACAGGCCGGCACTATTTGAGTTTTCTAGCTGACAAACATCGGTTCCTTTAATAAGAGTATTCGCCGTACATTCTTTGTTCGGTCCCGGGGGTCATATGAGATATTCGTACCGCTACTAAGACTAACCACCGTCACCAAACAGTTTAAACGTGAAAATGACTTTTTCTTTATAAATTTGACTTGTCTAGCGTAAGTTACTGCAGTTTTGTTTCGGAGGCGTTAGACCAACCATATACAACTTGTTTCATAATTCCCCATGAAAAAGAAACCCGTTATTTAACCGAAAAAAAAGTACCAACCCCAACCACCTGTACGTCGATCAAACCAAATTTTCATAGATTACTTCAACAAAAGACCAATTGCTTATCATATGTACCCAGTTTAAAAGCAAATAAACCACTATACCTATTACAAAATAGGTTTGCAATCTCAATAAAAGGAAATCAAACCGCTTTAAGTACTTATAACATAAGAAAAAAAAGGTATCAATTACAAGCCATCTCACTAAATCTTCATCAACTTTTACATTTCACAACTAAATGACTATTTCGTGTTCATGTTGCCGATTCGTCATAAATTGAGAAACATGAACATGTACCCTAACTCGGTCATGGTTGTTGTCATGTACCTCTCAGATGACACTTGGCAAAAATGCAAACCACTTTCCTAGCTACATACTCTTCTATGATTCATCCAAATTGCCTCCTTTTGTCAATCACTTTTTGTGGACTACGGTTCTCAAATACTGCTAACAGACTCCCCACAAGGGACCCCTCAACCCCCTTGCGGCTTTAGGGGTATTTTGTAACACCCTGTATAAACTGTAGATCTATACACTATGCTATATAATGTGTAATGAAAAGACTTCACCAATCATACATACGTCATAAATAGACTACTGAAAAGGCTCGTGTTTACTCTTAAATGATCATGTTCCAAAATCATACTTATTTTCCGACAAACGTTTTAGGTAGACACACATAGTTAATGTGCTCACTTGCTCAGGCACTAGGATCACTAGGTAAGACTAATCGTACAATTACTGAACGGGTAAAATACTCTTGGCACGTACACAATTTTGTTAAATATTCAGATTGTCCCAATTTTTGTTTACATTACTACACAGGTTATCACGTTTCTTGAAACACTTACACCAAGCAAGTAGGTATGTACTTTCCTAGGCAATGTTATTTTTACTACGCTTCATATTTTTCTATACCCAAAAGAACAGGCGAATAGTAAACATTTTACTTACGAAAAATGTTACAATATGGAATATATTTTCCATCGGCTGAAATCTCAAGCCGTCGATTACACGTAAAATACCTCAACTGAACATTTAACTAAGTAAGCATTTATCGCATTCTTGTATTTTATTCGGTAAATATTTTGATATTCGACTTAACACTTTTGTCATATGCCACAGATATTGACGTTGCTTATTCGTCTAATCAGCTGACGTTTAAAAATAGGTTTTAATAATAAGGGTGAAACGATAATCTTTGAAAACTTATTGAAAGCGCAATTTTCGACTACAATTATTTCAAAAATACCCTTATAAACAACATTGCGAGCATTTACTGCGAACTCGACAGAGAACATAGATACGGATCTCAAGCTCTGTTTATGATTCTACACCTTAAAATCTTATTATTCCAATTTAATTGAATAACTCACTCAGGAAATATAACACTTATTTCCAAATTGAAACTGGCTCAAATAAAATGAGCGTCGAAGTCATCTTAAACTGTGGATAATGTTATAAAAGCTTCTAAGGGACACAAAGAAAAAAAACATTAGTTACTCAACGGAGATTGGCTTATAGGCAGTATATTTTACTGTAAATTGTCAGATATAATCTGATGGCAAGTCTAATGTCTATGTCACTCATTGATGAAAGCAGCTCACGACCTGTATAGGTGTCGTTGGCATTCAAACTATCACCCGTATGTTGTATTTGACGCAATAAACTATTTTTTGTTGTTCGTTGCCATGGTTACGTCTCCTGGGTCACTAATTAAAACTATGATTTTATTGAGTTTTAATCACAAACACGTGTTTTGTTATATATTCTGTTATATCTCCTCTGCATAGAAACTCTGTCACTGCTGTCTCCCGGCTCACTGGCCCAGAACAAGAAAAGTATAAAAAGTAAAATATAAGACTATACATACAAAACATAAAATCATTATAAAAACCTAACCTAGGGTGCATCCGGCAGCGAGGCGGGGCCTAAGCTACCGGCGGTCAGAGCGACAGAGACAGGAACCTCCTGACTATCCGCGCAGTATCCAGGAGTACCGCCTTTATCCTTAATATTATTATTATCATGTTCTTTGTTTTTACGTTCATGACATAAATTATTATAGTTTTGACATGCCCATGCGAATTGATAGTGTAATCATGATAAATCATGAAATAAATGATCTTATCTTAATCTTATCTTAATATCTTAAATCAGGCATTGCTAACGGCAAGCGAACTTAAATGGAAGTAAAGCGTTATCACAAAACTATTAACGATATAGTCAAGTAATTCACTGAATCATAAACTTCTTTGGCTGTTCTGGACATCCGAATTAGTTTAATATAATGGACACAAATTTTGAGAGACAAGGATAAAAGCCACGGATGTAGAATTTTATGGGCACCGTAGCATAAATTCGAAATACAAAATGACTACGTAACGTCATACACGTAATTCCTCAAACAACAATTCGACAATCTAGCAATAAACAATAAAGCCTTTAAATTTAGAGCTCTCAACACTCCCATTTTATGGATTTTTAATTTTATGGACTGCTGTTCTTTCCAAAAAGTTATTTAGATAATAAAACGTACCTGATTGTTTTGATTCGTAATTGGTAAATTATGGCACTATTTTCAGCATTTATTACATATCTCTAATATTAACTGATGTTGCATGTATTTGGTAACTATCATGAAAATCACTATTAAATCACACAGTTAGTGAAGATTAGAAATTTTCCATCTAACACTATCATAAATGGAAAAGAGATATCGCATATCATATTTCGATATCTCGTACCAAAAGGCACAGTTATTTTATACGTAAGCATACAACTGCATTCAAAACCACTTTTTCCGCTTACTTTAGGATTTCGCTGCAAAAGTCGCTTCCAGCTCAAGCAACCCTTCAGTTTCCTGTAAGAAAGGGTCAAGTCTGCATGTGAAGTATGAATAGGAGCCCTTTCTTTGTCAGATTAAATAACCAACCAGCATTGTCATAACCTTAAATAAATTATCTCAATTACTACAGCTGAATTGACTAATGAACCATTAGGAGACCTTCATTTTGTGTGGTGTTATTGGTCAGTTGCGTCATGTTAAAATTGGTAACGTAGTGTTTCTAAATGGATAGTAAACCATCAAATTATTGTGAATTTAAAAATATATTTCAAATCAAAAAAATATATCGACCTTGAAAGTAAAAAAAAAAATGCATTATTTTTTATTGACCAAGTAAATTTAGAGCTACCAATAGAATCCTTACGCTTTTATGGAACCAAAATTGTACGTCTACTGAACTATGGACCTTAACGCAGTATTTCACGAGCGAAACAGCAATTTCCTTGATTTTCCATACAACGATTAGTAGAAATTAGAAATAGCAAACTGTGTCATTATGTAATGTCAATTAGTATGAAGCATTTCGGCTGCCGCCAGCAGCGAGGTAAATCTTTGTTTTGTTTTTTGGTATTAATGTTCTTTAATTGTAGTTGCTCTTATACAAACATTTGTTCCTCTCCAAAAACTGGTTCGAATGGCATCGTAAAAAGATCCTAGGACAAAAGCCTTACTTACGCTTATTTTACTTAGGCTTATTTTACGCTGGTCAAGTTTCTCTAGCCATTTTAAAGCTAGTTTTCCTGCTATGCCAAATATTACTTTAATGTTAATACATTTAAACTTTTTATTCTTAACATCTGAGATACATCATCTTTATTTATGAAATTTGTTGTGTAACGTGCGTCTCTATATAAATGTTAAATTACTTTGTTTGCGTATTTCGCTTTCATTTCGCTTACCCGAAAATGCCTTGATCTTTTGATATTAGGATTAAACATTGTGTACAATCTGCAAGTTAACTGGTTTGAAAGCTTAATGGAAAGCATGAGCTTAAAATGTTTACCCTTAAAAAGAAGTAACCTTTCCTTTAAAGATAAGTACACTAGCTATAACGATAAAGAAACAGCAGGTAATGGATTTCGCTTCTCCTAACAGCGCATTAAGCAAACAGATGAATTTTGTGAAATAAAAGCGCTTTTAAATTTGAATTCTGATCTTAGATTGACAATCTTATGGCGCAATTTAAGTGATCACCTCTCGTTGCTTATGCGACGAGGGATGAACCAGGCCAAGTGACAAACTTAAAATATTTTAAGCAGATTGTCATCAATGTGACTGTGGTGTTGATATTTTATATTTTTTATTGACGCTTATAGAACCTGTAAGTAGAATATGTGAATATTAGAAAAGTTAGTGTACCTTTTTTGCATTTATTTGATGTATGTAGTTAAATACCTATGTTATACGACATTAAACCAAGTATGTGTATATTTAGACGCCCAGAGACCTTACACATCTCTGCAGTAGCAGGCGTCCATAAGCTACTGTAATGCATGACCTTCACATATGGCGGGTCGTACGCTTGTTTGTAATCGTCGCGGTATAAAAAAAACATTTCGAAAATTTCACACGTCATTTGTTTTTTAAGTACCTACGTAGATAAAGATCAATCAATATGACCATAGAAATCGTGACGTCACTCGTTCCTATTACCAGTATTTGTGAAACATCGAAGCGTTTATGACGTTTCACAAAAAGTTGCTGATTTGACTATAAGTCAACATCCGTATAAGACAGTTCTTGTTCTCGTAGGCGAGTTCCTCTACATACGGAGCAGGGATGTTGCAGACATTCGCATCCGCATCCGCAAAAATTGATGCGGAGTTTTTGCAGATGCGGTTGTAGTACAGCTCGCGACCAGATAGGGGCCAACACGGCGCGTGCCACGCGCGTTTTCAGTATTTTCGTCATTCGGCAATAAGAATCTTCATTTCGTTTCTGTAATCTGACGATTAGCCGTATTCGGTATTGGTGATGCGTTAAGTTGGCCACGATTGTAAATCAGTCGCAACGTGTTCGAGTCTCCTACCCTAAAGACGTTGCGTATTTATGTTTTTGAGTGTTTTGCCTCAAAATCCGCATCCGCGGATGTGAGCCTCTAAATATCCGCACCCCATACGCTCGCTACGCTCGCTCCGAAATGAACTCTTTGGCACTGAACAAATGTTAATGAACAAACTCAAGGCGAGTTTCCGTTTTATCCCCTCCAAGTTCGATTTCCTTGCACCATACCCCAAAAAACCTTTCAGGCTATTCGGGATTCAGGTCATGAGTTCCGGCTATGTTCCGTGTCCGATAGATGGCAGCTCATCCGCGATCAATCGGCAAGCCGTCCTAATGGAGATTTTACACGTGATTTCCTGGACCCGTCCTTGATACCTGTTTACGAACGCTTTAATGGGATCAATTGGCCGGTATTCTTTTTCACGCCTGGTATTACTTTTTACGCCCGAGAATTAGCGGTTTGATCCAGTTTTGATTGGTTTAAGTGGCGTTTGGGGTTTATGCGCTGCTTCGAGCGCTGGAAGCTTGGAGGATTTGATTAAGCATTTATACTTTTATGTTGGATGTGAGTGGATCGTAAATTAGTATGTTTTTTATTTTAATTTATTTGAAGCTAAAATGGTAAGTTTGTCCTTAACGATTGCCAAAACTTTTGGAAATAATCATATCAATACGCCTCCGGCCACGTATCCTACTGCTTTGTCCTACTGATAGGACCACATGAACTTTTTTTCCTGTTGGTCTTACTGACTAATAGGACTACGCGGACTATTTTTTTTTTAGGACACGTCCCACCGATCGGACGACGTGAACTTTTGTATGCCACGTAGTTCGATTAAACATACATCAAAATATTAGTGTATTGAAATGAAGTGTAAACTAACTACACCATCATGAACATTTAAGAACTTGGCTCTTTTCGGTGGAGTAGGCACCAGTTCTCTCGGTCCTTAGTTAATTTCTTTAGGTCCCGGTAAGACACGACTTTACTTTTAATTCCTGTACAAAGCTTATCCTGGGTCGTGACTTTCCCTTGATCCAATCTTACCTTTTAGAATAAAAAAAAAATGTCATGTCTTATCAAGTGACCTATCACTTTGCCTCGTCTATTTCCAATCATCTTCAGCAAAGTAACTACAAAAACACATAATCATGTGAATTCGAAAGATTTTAGCCCTTAAGAGGAAACACAAGGGCCGTTTTTCCATAGAAATGTAGTCCCCTGTTTTCTCCCTGGATAATGGCACTAGAGCAATATTTTTTTTTCCATAAATCTATGGCTACTATTGACATGTTCCTATATTTTCCTTTTTTTCAAACATCAAGAAAACAATTTTGAGTAGATTATTTAAAAAAGGAAAACATAGAAACACGGCCAAAGCCTTTTTTTATTTTTTATAAAAAAAATAGTTAAATAAAGTTTGGAGAAGAAATCAGGGGACTACCAAATGTTGATTTTATGTAATTTTAATAGGTATTTTCGGTCCGAGCTGCAGTTGTCACCATCGCGCTCTGCGGGGGGGAGGCTTGAGGTTGGCGCGACAGCAATACATTTTACAAATACCTATTTCTCAATTATCTCGCCCTTAGTGTTTCCATGGAAAAAAAAAACCGAGATCAAGCCTCGATAGTGATCTTTACAGCAAAAAAACCGTTCCTAATATAATGCCAAATGGAGATCAAAAATTGTGTGCATTTAAAGATACAAGTACAGTTCAGGATTTGAGTGTAGCAATGATGATCAGAGATCGGAAACTCGGGAGCTTTTATACCTAAACCTAGCAAAATTCCGGAAAAAGCGAAGCAAGTATGGAGTCGGCTTCTTAAAAAGAATATTTTAATTATTTAAGTTCCGGGATTGTATAAAGCATCATGAAAAGCCTTTTTTTTTAGGTTATGACTATTTTCAGCGATTTTTGTCAATATTCACGTTGGTAAACAGTTTTAACGACATACACGTGTAACAAAAAAAAATGTGATAGTCCGTTTAAGGGTGTAATAGGTATCGTGTTTATTTGATTAAACAGATCACCACTATTTTTGTTACACCTTGTATGTGCTTAATGCATAAAGTAGGCGCAGTATTAATAAATCGTTAATCTATTTATATCTCGAACAGTGTTGCTAATAAAATAACAAAATCCAATTCACAAAACATATCATAATTTCATAAACCGTTGTTGAATAGCCAAGTAGATACGTGAAAACAGAGCACACTTGACACTAGAATGCATGTAAAATACAGCAACGAATGAATCATGAACTTCCTTATAAGACCTAGCTGTGTTCTTATCTGTAACCCAACCCTTAAAAACTACCTTAGTTCTTATCTATAACCGTACCCTACAGCGAAAGACAACGACAGCGTCTTTTACTACCTGCTAAACATTAGACAAGGACGGAAATGCAAAAATACCACGTGTGTCGCTGTAGGTTGATTACCTATTCACTTTTGTGTGGTTATGTACATTTGTTTTAATTTATTGATTTAACAGAGATACTTATGTACGTTTGTACCATTATTTTTAATAAAAGTTACAAAACAATATTGGTTTGATGTTATCTGTTAGTTAAATGAATATGTGAATTAAATAATATTTTGTAAATAGGAACAACTAAAATAGTTTATTTAAATACGTTAATACGTATGTGTTCATGTTATCCTAATTTTCGGTATTCCGGGAAATCCCTGGAAATTTATAAGTAAAATTAAATTGAGTCCGCCTCCATGCTACTCAACAACAACGCGGTGTAGGTACTGGGGCCGAAGTTTAGGTATAAAAGCTCCCGAATTTCCGATCTCTAATGATGATGTACTGTACGGAATTCAACGATACCCTCATTCCTCACACAGTCTTTGCCATAACTTGGACATTTTCCAATTACGGACTCACGTTTCCTATAAAAATCAAACCCAAACATCAGAATTCTCATCGCCAGTATTTTTATATCAACAGTACAACAGCGTTCCTCGTAAAACGCGGTAAGGAAATTCGGCGTCGTCATCTCGGCGCGGCCTGAATGACGTTTTGTATAAGCCGTGCACGACTGAGGCAGATTTGCTTTATTTTTTCTGGGCAGGTGATGGATTGCGGTGTTTTCTTGTGTAATTTCCGGACACTAATTGCCACGGGCATCCGTCAGTTTCAGGGGAAGCAGAAAAAAGCGTTAATGCGGACAGGGCACGCTTTATGATCCGCAGCATTGGAAAGATGAATCTACGAGAACATCTACAGCAGGAAAGTTGCACGTCTTCTTTCTTATTTTTCTGGATCTGTTTCCTTTCGTGACTTTAGCAGCTGGGCCGATAAGGCCTGGCTGAGAAGATTTTCATGTGGAAAATAGTTGCTGGCCCAAACAGGCCAAATTAAATGCATAAAAGCATTTCTTTGAGATCAGCAGGTCGATCACGAGACGCATTGTACGTAAGTTAGGTAGATCTAAATGTAAATGTTTATTTGGCAAAATGCGAGTTAAAATTTACCGTCCTAACGGGCGTTCGAAACGTTACATGATTAGTTGATTACCCCTTAAAACTTAAAGTTGCTTGCTATATAATTAGATTGCAGTAATTATATAATTGGACGGATGGATGGTAAACCTGAAAGTTGCCTTGAAAATCTTATAATAATAATGTTTTATAAATGACATTATGATACAGAGAAAATTCTTTCTCTGTATCATAATGTCATGTCATAATGTCGTGTGTCTGTGTCATGTGTCTGTGTAATAATGGAAAAATAAACCATCTTCGTCTGCAGTTCCCGACATAATAATAATAATGTTTTACATTTTCCCTAACGTAGACTTTTGCCACAGGATTATTTAAATGTAGTTTAACAGTTTCGTAGATATCGCTATTAATTAGGAATACAATCCAAAATCAATTACTTTTGAATTACCAACTGACTAGTAAGAATGTTTTAAAAAGATTTGGTATACAATAGGCAAAGGATCTAAATCCATATTCGTGAATATTAAACAACACTTGATAAAGTACCTAATCCAATCCTCAGAAAAAAAACAGTTATCGCGAGCAAAGACCCGATATTAAAAGATAACATCTCGGCTACGAAAATATTTGATTGGCTTAGGGATCGCCGTGAAATGAGTTTTTTTTTTCTTATGACCTCTTCTTATTGAATTGGCATGGTTCTGGTGTGATTCGTATAATGAATTGAATCACTTTTATCGACTGAATTGCTATTACTGAGAGAGTCTCATGAAAGTCCTGAGTTGTTAAGTGAATAAGGACGCTGGAGATGTATGTACCTAAAGAATATTTATTATTTAGCGGTTCAATACCATCAATCGCTTGGTTCGAATTGGCATGTGTCACAAAAAACAAACAATAATAAACTTGAGACGTTTTACTGTAAAATTCGAAAAATATTGCTTCAAAGGATTTTCCTTTCCATCGTCAGTATTTAATCACCTTATTTATTAGTACAGTCAAGTGCAAAAATATGTATCGCTTTAATCCTCTCATAAACATGTAGCAAAACCTGAATCTGCTGACATAACTGCTGCTGCTGCGTTTGATGTGTGTAAGAGCCATGGGGCATAATTATAAGTAAGTTGCATGTTACCCATATTTTACCACTGGAATGTACATAAATCGTAGTAGTACATAGTCAACGTTTTAAATAGCATGGTTACTCAAATCATGTGTCCATTTTCTCTCTAGTATCAATTTGATAAACCAAAATAGCAGTCGGGAAAGTTGGCAGCACCATTCAACCCGCCTTTCTCTAGTTAGATGCAAATAAAACTTGCGGAATCAATGCAGATTGGCTAGCTTCCTGCAGTTCTCAAACCAGTGCTGTAGAGAAATGGGTGATCATTTTCTCTGGATACTATGAAGTAATTAAGATGCCAATAGGGGCTAGTTTTCCCTCTGGGTTAGAAGGTTGCTTTCGTAAAAACTAGTACCTATGCTAAATCATGGGATTAAGTTAAAAAGGATTAGGAGTTATTAAATTAAAAAGGATTACAGCTTTTGCCCAGCCGGTCACTGTGCGAATTGATTAACATCATAGCGGCGCATCAACAGGCACAACTAGGATTCTGATTACTCAATTATATCGCCATATTAGGCCGCTATCCCGACTTACCCGTCACCGGGACCTTGCCCCACTCTTCCCTAACTACTATACGTTCTGGTTGAATGTTTAAATCAGTTAAAGTATAATATATATATAATGCGTATATGGGATGAAACCCTTTTAAATTTCCTTAAACTCGATTAGAACTTAACGCGCTAAAAATAACATTTGCGTTTAACTTCAAGTTTGATGTAAACATGGGTCGCGTCGCGGTTTGTTAAAATATGAATATAAATTGAGAAAGTTTCGGGTTGCTCAAATCCGGTGGAAACTCTAAAATTATTAACACGACGTTAGATTTACGCTTGACACAGTGACGTTATCTTTATGAAAAATGGCTGGAAACTGACTGTGAACGGAGTTGGTAATAAAGTCCTTTTAAAGTTTTTAGAGACACATAAATTTCACTGTGATGGTAAATGGTCGTTTTCTGCATTAGGATGCCGCGCCAAAAGGGCACTAACGGAGCTCTACTTCACTAATGAGCTTGTGTTGAGACGTTATACTGGCTTATAAAGGGCTTTTTAAAATGTTGTTTTACGTATCAAGTATGTACAATAAAATTATATTTTTTGTCAGTTTACCCTTTTAAATACATAAATAAATATAAGGGAACAAATTTTACACAATTCTAACTAGCCTCAGTAACCTCAAAAAGCCTTGTGTTATGGGTACTCCACGACAATATATTTAAAAGATATAAATACTTAAATACATAGAAAACATCCAAGATTCAGAAACAAATATTTATGCTCATCACTCAAATATTTGCCCTTACCGGGATTTGAACCCAGGACCTTCAGCTTCGTAGGCAGCGTCACTAGCCTCTAGGCTAGGTCGTCCAGTTTTAATTGTGAAAGTGCCCTCGATGCTTTTTTTACAGAATAAATATATTTTTTGAATTTAACGAAATTATTTGTATTTTGTCTTAAACAAAAAACATTAAGTATCTTTATTTATGCATATATACCGGGTGTACAATCCAAATGGGTCAGTATGGTGAAGTCGGAAACTATGAGAGATAGCGAGATCTGTTCTTAGGAACCATGACGTCGATTTTAGATTTAATAATAATTACATTCAAACTTTTTTATTAACTCTCATACATAACCGGGAATCGAACCTGGTCAATTTTTTTGTAACCGCGTTAAGTAAAAAGGACCAAATTTGGCTATGAAATCTTGTGTAAACACAACTGACAGTAAAATACACAATTAAAATTCACAATTAATATTATTTTTAAATCTAAAATCGACGTCATGCGGGGCTAGCACAACTGACGCCGCGCCGCGACGCGAGTCGAGAAAGATCTACCCTCCGCTTTCTAAATTGCACGGTGCGAGTGAGAAAGGAGACGCTCAGTCGCGCGCAAAGCGACTTGTCAGCAAGTTGTGCTAGTTGTAATGGTTCTCTCTATCTCGCTATCTCTCATAGTTTCCGACTTCTCCATACTGACCCATTTGGATTGTACACCCGGTATATACAAATAAGGTCAAAAAAATATCACCAAGAAATGTAATAAAACCTATATTTATTCAATTCAATTCAATTCAATTTATTTATTTTGTTAAACACAGGTTACAAAGGTTGGTAAGTACAAAAATATAAGACCTCCATGTTTTACCCACAGCGTAGGTTTACAAAATATTTTTTAATTTAGTCAGCCTTATTGAGGTACATTCAAGTTAAGATTTACTTAATTATAATATAATATAATGTCAAAGATACTTTAGAGGCCAAAATAATGTATGGCATACGATTAAATAGTAAATGGGTAGGTACATTAAATAGGTACTATAATTTAGGTATGTATTAAAAGAATCACAAATAATAATTATAATTAATGCCTGGTCAAAAATGGAAAGAAAAAAAAAGACAATATATTTTTTTTTTCTTTTATAATGAAAGGGACCATGTCACGTAGTAGGGTCATTAAGGTAATCTTTAATCGTATAATAACATTTCTCGGTCAGATATGAGGTCAATTGCCATTTAAATTTATTAATGTCCAATGTCTTAATTCGATCTGGAATTTTATTGAAAATCCTCGGTGCCATTCCCAAGATTCCACTTCTCATGAGCGCTGTGTTACTTCCCGGCAAAGTTTTAACTGTATGTTTGTATTGTTTACGTGTCGGAAACCTGCGACCTTGAGAAACGTTGTTGTAAAAATTTGGATTGGTCTTGACAAAAATACCTACTTCCAGGATGTACAATGAAGGCAGTGTTAATATCTTAAGAGATTTAAAAAATGGTACACAACTTTCTCTTATTTTCAGGCCACACATTGCTCTTATGCAACGTTTTTGCGCTTTAAACGCTATCTCTTTGTGAACTGAGTTGCCCCAAAATATTACACCATATCTAAGGACTGAGGCTACCAGTCCATGATAGGCCATTAATACGGCTTCACGGTTTACAATTTTTGACAACTTAAACAGCGCATAAGCAGATGTACATAGTTTTTTACAGACATGTTCTACGTGATGTTTCCAGTTAAGCTGGCTGTCAATCATTAACCTAAGAATTTTGTTACTTCCACATTGTCTATTTTAGTCCCCTTGTAATGTATGTTCATGTCAACTGGTTGCATTCGCTGACGAAAGTGCATCAAGTTTGTTTTATTTAAATTAATCAGTAAGTTATTATCACTAAGCCATCTAATTATATTATCTATTACAGTATTTATGTCATTTTCATAGTCATGGTTATCATTAAATTGAATAATTGAAGTACTGTCATCAGCGAAAAGCACCATTGGATGATGGATCTCATTGGGCAGGTCGTTTATATACACAAGGAATAAAAGTGGACCAAGTACACTTCCCTGGGGGACTCCAGATTGAATGAGGCACTTTTCGGATACATGTTTATGTTCTTGTTTCCCTTTAAGACATATTCTGGATATTTCTGTGTATTGTTGCCTATTGTTTAAATATGATTTCACAAGATTTAATGCCTCGCCTCTAATACCATATCGACTCAATTTATATAAAAGTTTGCCGTGGTCTACGTAGTCAAATGCTTTTGTCATGTCTGTGAACAAAGCGCAAACTGGGTTTCTTTTATTAACATTTTCTAATACTATACTAATTAAATCATAAATTGCCATGTTAATTGTAATATTCTTTCTAAACCCCTTTTGCTGCTTGCAAAGTAAATTAAATTTATTTAAATACGCATATATCCTGCGGTATATCGCCTTTTCAAATATTTTGGAAATGATAGGGATTAAAGCAATTGGACGATAATTATTGAGGTTTTCTTTATCACCTTTTTTAAATAAAGGTTTAATGACGGTTGTTTTAAGTGCATCTGGGAAAATACCTGCATTAATGCAAAGATTAAGTATATGGCTTAAAGGTTTACCCAGAATGTCACTAACGAATTTAACAACCAGGGTGCTTATGCAGTCATATCCTACGCTCTTTGTATTTTTTAAGGACCTTATTATTGTTTTGATCTCTTCCGGTGTAGTCAGTGACATAAACATAGATTGTTCGCTATTTTGAATACTCGGTTCAAAAGTATTACAGTGCGATATGACTTCCTTATGTATAAAATTATCATTAAAGGCCGTAGCTATATCTATAGGATCCGTTAAAATTTTACCATTACGATCATTAATTGTATGAATAGGTTCCCTTGGACCCATGGTCTTACAGTTTTTTATAATATTCCAAACAGTCTTTGGTTTGTTCTCCGAAATTTTAATCTTGTGATTATTTTTTGCTCTTTGTGTCAGCTTTATGATCTTTTTAAAAGTTCTAGAATAACTTCGTAGTTTTATTTTATTAGCTAGAGTACGATGTAATCTGTACTCCCAAAGCAATTCTCTTTGCTTTTTGCCACATAGTTGTATGCCTTTAGATATCCATTTAACATTATTTTTTGTTCTCATTGTCACTAGCTTTACCGGAAAACATAAGTCATAAAGAATGCGAAAAATATCAATGAATGAATTATACGCTTTGTTAGGATCGACGGCTTCATAAACTTCAAGAAACGATAGGCAATTTAAGTGAGATCTGAAATGATTAAGGTTTACAAGAGAATAATCACGCCTTTCTATTCTCCAAGATTTAAGTGCAATGGATTTGTTTAATATGGGAATTTCCAACAATTGTGATGTGTGATCAGATAGGCCTAGATCGATAACTTGGTTTTTATGACCTCTTTTCAGATTATGAGCAAAGTTGTCTAGGCACGATTTGCTAACAAGTCTCGTTGGCTCCCTTATTTCCCATACCCTACATGCTTCTAACACATGAGTTAAGAAACGGAACAGAGACTACGCTAAGAGCACGCAAAATTTATACCTAATCTGGTAGGGTTGGCGCCGGCCGACAAAACGAAACAAACACGATAATGGTTCGTTTTTTTAATATTTATTGATTACAAATTGCTTACTCTAAAGATTTTATTTTGTCGCATACCTATCTATCAATAGGTACCTATTTTTGCTATTACCATAATAATAGGTACACCATTTACGACATAGGCACATACCTATTCATTCTGTGCACTTTACTACCTACAAAAAACAACCAAAATCGATACCTAACACGGTCAATACCTTTTTGCACCACCTAGTTTTATAAAATATCTAACACATTTAAGATGTATAGACATAGGTACGTATGTTGGTAGTTAATAAAGGTTTTACTTAAGCACCTAATTGAGTCTTTGGGATAAGTAAAATATGATATGTCTTTATTTTTTCTGTGATTGTTCATACACCAGTACAGTAAACCATATTTACACAATTTTTTCACTATAACCACTCAAAAGTCTCAAAACGTAATGACGAAATCGACCGCGATGCGCGACTCGTACACCCTGCGCTTGAGAACCTCGTGAGCCAGTAGAAACCGGTTTCGCTGCGTACGTGACAAAGACGAGGTGCTTCTAACTCTTGCCACTTTGTCGCAAACGAAACTGTGTACGCTTTCATGATTAAATAAAAAAATAATATCATCATCTAAAAGCTAATGAAAACCTTTCACTTCACCTATACCGAGTTACGAAATTAAAAAGAGTCAGTGGCCATTTATCAAAAGAGTTTTATAACTGGGTCAGCGTCGGAAAATATTATTTACGCCTGTTCATACATCATTTTCTTTGTCGCCCAATTTTCTTCACCTAATGTTATATTTCATGTTATAATTCATGCTATATTCGGCTTTGGCTGTATAAATTTACTGGTTGTCTTTCTGTAGAACGAACAAAATGTAAGTTGTGTCAGTTGAAGAAAACGCGAAGATTTATTGTGAAAAACTGTCGAAAACTTTCACAGGGAAGGAAATGTCTGTGGTGTTTTTGATTGTTATATAAACTAGCAAGTTACAAAATTGTTTGGAATGTGTTTGTAAAAGTAATATAATGTATATCTCATTCATTTAAACTAAATATATCTGTATGATTACATATACAGGCTAGAAACGAAAGTTCATACAAAATCCTGGATGCATGAACGATACCAACTCCCATATTGCTGTCTTTTTCTGCATTTTAAGTTGCTGTTTGTATTTGTTTAAAAATATTTTATATCTATCATTATTTTTAACGTTCATATGGTAATGTTACTTTAGTTAACTTTCTGCAGTGGTCGTACCGTTTAAGCCTACATAATTGGCACCACTAATAAAATTAAGGCTTTTTGTCGCGAAGCCACTTCTGGTCACTCTCATGGCCGCGAAATAGTACCTATAGCACTCTAGCTTAGGTATCTGTATTAGCATATATGCAACTATGAACCTACACATACAGCTTCCGGAATCCTTTATATATCTGACATATGAGCTGCCGCCTTATGCGTACCAGCTCCATCTGAGATGTGGGGACCTTCGTCCCCGAGAATGTCCTCCACCTCCCCTTACAGACATCCCTTACCACACGACTGATACTGTACCAATTCACACACTATATTGTTCCAGTTATAATTACCCGGGTGCACCCTTGATTGACGACGACATGGTCTGAGGCTGAAACTACCGAACCTGAGACCCTTGTTGTTACACTTGTTACTAATCCTTTCACACTAAAGAACTCCACGACTAAGAACTGTGTTATCGCATGTACGTGACATGTAGGAAAACCTTATTCATATACATAATATACCGTCACGCCTCCCAAATAGAATAAGACCTGTGGACGCACATAAATACATCACATCATGAACATTCATCGTCCGAGCTGTGTAAACACGTGAACCCACGTGTAAATGAACCAAATCGTTACAATGTCATAGGATGCATTGAAAGTGATTATGGAAAGAGCTCACCCTGGTTTTCCTCCAAATCTAACACTACAAATCTGCACTTAACTGTTCGTACGCAATATAGCCGTTAAGAACTGTGACAACTCGCCTACCCGTCAACATTGTTATAAAAAGATTGTGGGTGTTGCTACATGAAATAAATCGGCTGTTTGAGACATGATTATTAACATCAATGTAAATACTATCGTGAATCATGACTATTCACGACACTCCCGGCCCCCCAGAAAACTAGCGATCATATCTCCAGTAGAGTATTAATATAATCATCATTCACAGCTTTATTTAAGTCTTCCTCAGATCTTTGAAATAACCGTTCTTTTCCCATTGTGAATTTTGACAAGCTCTGGATCCTGTCCTTCGCCTTGATTGGCTAATGCAGACTTTGTAGGTGATTGCAACATCGAATAAAATGGATTAGCTGGAATAATGATCTACATATTTTCTGATAGCTGTAAAGTCTGATAAGCTCATCTTGACGCACTTTCTAAATCAGTTCCAAACGTTTCGTGAGACCCGAGGTATATGTGCCAACTGCGAGGTCCTTTATCCTCTAGACCAACCAAGCTTCATCGTGTCGTGGCATTTCATTTTGTAATAAGCAATCAGTCGTATCCTATTTGCTAGCGTATTTTTGCTGTTAACGTGAATTATCTATCCATGGTGGCAAACACATCACGACTTCATCGAATATACGTATGATCCACGTCGAACTGAGACACATGCATACCGAGTACATAATGCATCAACGTCTTTCACTCTCACGACACTGAAAGTTACGAAACGACAAAGAACTGAAAAAATACTTCTATACATTGTGCATTGCTGATTCATGAACGTACTTTTAGGTTGCCGCAATAGGAGTTGCTTTACCTTGCTAGATTAAAACGAATGTCTGGACAGATTTTACTATCGTCTTAATATTCGTTTACTTTTTCCATGGTATGGAATCCTCCACGACGGGCAAAATTGCTTACCATAATTATTAAACGGTCGTCCATTCCCACCACTAATCTTAATCTATCTGCGTACTCATTTACTTGATTCTCCTGATTCTTCCTCGAATGTAACTATTTAAAAATTATTCTGCGCAGCTCAGTGTGATTGAATTTAAATTTTCTTGACAATGCAACAAATAAACTTAATTGTACACCTCAAAAAATAACACTTTATTTTATAAAACCGAAAATAAAATGAATTATTTCAGTAGGTACAGGTACCTACCACCACAAACTAAGTTTGACCGTGGAGTGAGCACTGCAGTCTCAATAGGTACATAAATAAAATTAGTAATGTTTCATACTTGATATAAAACCTTTTGATATACAGTAAACTTGGTTTAGTGGGACCTCGATAAGTAAAAACCTCGATAGCTGGATCTCATGCTTAAGCACTGAATTACCTCTGTTAGTGGCATAAACCAACCCTATCTATCTGGAATTATTGCTTTCGATTTAATCTTCATAATTGCTTCTATAATTGAGACAGACAAGTGTATTTTATCTCTTATACTAAGACTATATTTTAAGAATATTTTTTAGTGAATTGTTTTCTTTTATTTCATACCTCTTAACTTAACTCGGACTTTATTGCTGACTAAGCGACCCGCCCCGGCTTCACAAGGCAATTATACATATGAACCTTACTCTTGAATCACCCTATCTATTAAAAAAAAACCGCATCAAAATCCGTTGCATAGTTTTAAAGATCTAAGCATGCATAGGGCATAGCGGGAAGCGACTTTGTTGAATACTATGTAGTGATAGTGATATACTTTGGTCTTGTTCACTTATTCTTAGTTATTCCGTAAAATTCGCACTTGGCCGATTTGTGCCAAAATGACCGCAAGTTACTTCCAAAATTCAAAGTAAAATAACAGTGTTTGTTGATTGACTGATTCTGTATGCGTTTTTGTACTGTTCATAAAAACGTGCTTGATTATTTCTGTTTATTATTAGAGAGAAATTAATTTAACCACAATTTTATTTATAAACTTATATATTATATGTGTTCAATATTATCTTGTTTGTCATTTTTATGTATTTATACCGGCCTTAATACGAGTCGCGCAATATGCTGTCCCGCACACCTCGCTGAATCCACAGAAAACCAGCGCCGCTGGCACTGCTGTGTCAACTGCATTACTGAGTGGAGACCTTTTCGGTAGCACATCCCTATTTGTTAGTTCTTAAGGTGCATTATATTGTGAATGTATGTGTAATGATGTGTTATCCGAATACATTTCTATTCTATTCTATTCTATTCTATTCTATTAACTTTTTTTTATTAACATTTAAAAATCGCACCTTTATAACAAACATTATTTCTTGATTCACCTGTATTAATGGAACCCTCTGTAAATGAGACAGACATTAATTAAGATACTGGATAAGTGGAATACCTCTTTAAGCGAGACACATTTGCCGGTCCCTTTAAGTCCCAGTTATGTCAAGGTGTCACTGTATATATCTGGCTACTTCTTTATCGGATCTTTCCTATTTTTATGCGCAGTTATATACGTTTTAAATCAACAATGACAGTAGTATCTACAACGGTGATCAGTGGTCGAGTCAAGCAAAACCAGCAGTGTTAAATGAGTATTTCCAAAGAAACGGTGCAAAACATTCGTATATTGAAAAATTGAAGCACTATTGCAAACTGTATTGAAAATTGTGCTCGAGTCTGAGGACTGCCAAGACCAGGATTCTGAACACCATGAAAACTATTCTGAAGACCGCTTATCTTACGTCACTGAGACTCTTGAAAATAATTCTGAGGACTGCTTAACCTACGAGTAGGCTCCTGAGCCTTACGAGAACTGTTCTGAGGATCGCTAAACCTAGGCCTCTGAGCCCTACGAAAACTGTTCTGAGGACCGCTAAACTCAGGCTTCTGAGCGTCACAAAACTGTTCTGAGGACCGTGAAGCTATTTTGAGCACTGCCAAACCAGTATTCTGAGCACTTCCAAAGTGTACCAATGATATATTGATGAATGATTTTTGAGGGATACTAAAAGTCATCATTTTGAGTATCGCTATTCGCTACGTGATTAAATTGGTTGAGTTTTAAATAAACACTTTGATTCTGAGCTGAAGGCATGAAAATCATTATTTTCAACTATTTCTTGTATTCCTCATATTCTTTACCTCTGCCAAGAGCCACCGAGGGCGCCATTTTTGTACGGCGACTGTTCTTTAACATGTGATTTTTCGATGAGATGTTAAGCGATATGCATGTTTTGGAGACTGAATATTGCTTATTTTCAATCCTCGCACATGGACAATAGGCGCCAGTACATAGGTACAACACTTGTTATGACCGTGCAATGTCACATGATGTCCAATCCCATAGTGTATCGGTTATTATTAATGCTTAATTAGTTCAACTATTCGCTATACAACTCCACCTCTTTAGTTCATAATCATGCACTGTGTCACAACATTGTCTATAAAATAACATCAGTGACTAAATTAAATTATTTTGTAACTTATTTCTCGGATATTACAAATAAAAGTTAACGATATAAAATTAACGCCTGCTATCAACTAAGTGTCACTTGCAGCAGTTCGTATTTCATTCGTTATCGATGGATAGTCTCTGTATGATTCCGAGTTTATATACATTTGGTGTGACGTGCATTCCATAGTGTTTGCGACATCTAACGCAACGTTCAGGTCTTTGTACTAGGTATACGGAAATACTTCATTATGAGATTTGGATCAGTTTGGTCCTTATAGTGGTTTTTCGAATCTTTCAGATTTTATAAATCTCAGTTACTTATCTATGTTTGTAGAGATTATTCTCCTACTGTATTCATTCCGAATTTAGTCAAATAGTGTGACGCCCGCTCGCTAACATGGTAGCTTATTTTTAATGCTGCCTGTTGATCGCCCAATATTGAATATTATATTGAATACCGACCATTTACTATCAGTATACACTTATATGGAAGTACACTTACTTCCATTGTAATTTTTTATAGTAACGGTTTTAGTCTCTATTTATTTTCCTTATCTTTTACCATCTATGTAAGGTCAGGTATCCTTGTCAGTTTGCATGCGTAACGATATCGATTCTGGGTTGTCTGTTCATATATGACCAGGTTCCTTACATTACATCTTTTCTAATATTGGGCTACCACGTGGATTTTGGTCTACCTCTTCATCTCGGGTGTTCGGGAAGCCTTAATGCAATGATAACGATATTGTCGATATTACGGTATTTTTCTCTTTTTGCGAACCATCACAGACGGGTTTGAGAAGTTTGTCTTTGATTGGAGCTACTTTAAAACTTCCGTCGACATAACGTTATGTTGTTAGTGTCATTATCATTGCCGTGTATTTTCATCAAGAAGACAAAGATTTTCACTAGTTTTTCTGCAGTTCCCAAGATTAGAACAACAATCGTTGCTCTAAAAAATTATCCAAGGTGATGGTTTTGATGTCGTTTATAATGAGATCCATAACGCATATACCTATAGAACACGGGTACCTATTATTGTCTGAGAACTGCCTCCCGAGATACCGACGAACGCCTTTTCAAAATCTATAAAACGTATTAATTGTAATTAAGTACCATTTGAAGAGCTGCTCTAGGATGGATTGAAGAAAGTTTCTTGATTGAATTCTAGCTCGTAGCTGTCCACAAAAGGATTATATATCAACTCGGAAGGTACCTCAAACGATACAATACATCCTGTTAAACCCTAGCCTATTAACGCATAAATTCCTTTGATGCTTGCATACTGTTGGCGTCAGCTTATGCGACGGGCATCAGGTATATTCATATCGCAAGGCATGTTCGCCATATGAAGCTTATGACTTATAGTAACAGGGGGATGGTCAGGTCCTTAGTTACTTTAGTTAGTGTTGAATTCCTTTGACGATCGTGTTTCTGATTTTAGAAAATTAAGTCTTGAACTGGACCTTCTTTGCTTTGACGGTTTGTTGAGTTTCTGAGTTCTTGAGACATCCATATATTTATTTTATCGGATCCACTGAAAATCAGCATCGTTGCACTCTTTGTCTCGACTCATCCTGAGTGGAGTCCTTTATAGAAGCAACAATAAATTCCATTTCTAGATTTAAGCCTTATGTGATGTGTATTACTGTTTTTGTTCCAAAATAAATTAATTCTGTTCTATTCTATATTTCTTACAAGTTAGTTACAAAATTAAAGCTTTCAACCAAAATTGAATTAGACTGAGATGAGCAGTGCGTTTGAGTTAGAGAAAACTCTATGAACTGAAGATCAAATCGGGATATCTCTGAACTGACGTGCACGTAGACGTAGCAGACCACTCACCCACTGGTCTTATTAAATTAAAGTATGTGGTATATCTGTCTCTACCGGTCTTTTTGCTGACTATAAAACATACGAATATAGAACCGACTAAAAAACTAAGTATAAAAGAAAGGTAGAGAAACACTAAGAAGAATTAACAATATGAAGTGTCATGCGTCTGACATGAGATGCTGCTCTGCGACTGTGCACAGGAAATAGGACTGTCATCCTTGATCTCTTTCTGCTACTAATCGCCAGTTGCTGACATTTTTCTGATTAAGGAAGCGTGGTGCTTCGTAACTTTAGCTTCTTGAGGTAACACTAATAACTGGTGGTCAGTCTTGCAGCAATCTTGTCTAGAATATAGTTGTTCCGGCTCCGAGGCTATCTGTCTGCTAATGTACTTACAAGTTCGAGTTTTCTGAGCTGTTGTCACGATATTACATTGAGTATGATCATTGTCTGCAGGATACTGCATTATTTGTTTTCCTTAACGAATGTTTCAGATTCAAGTCTAAAGTCATGTTTGCAATATATCCAACGCCCGCTGCGCGTGTCTATACATATATATGCTCGAATGATGCTTAGTTACATTAGGGATAAGACGTATCTTTCAAGGTGACATGTTGAAATTATTCACATAACCTAGGATTCTGATGTTCACATCGTGAGGAAACCGGTCCAATCACAAACAAAATTCAGTGCTCCTTCTGGGCTTAGTATTAGGTGTGCGACTAGCCATATTCCTAGACACTGCTTTGAACTCGATTGTGAGCTGTTAAAACCAAGTGCTAGATGCAGCATTATGTACCTACACTCTGTGATTTGCCTCCTAGAGAGGCGTTAGACTCATCGGCCTCCCCATCGTGTATCGACTGTGTCTGATAAACCTGATTGATAATAAACATTATGCATTTTACACTAATGCAGTTTAAACAAAACATAGCTTACTAAACATAACCACCAACAACACCATTCATTCACCATCACAGATTGACTATGTATGTGAAAGGCTGTCCGCTACGTGCTACACACTGTCTAGAATCGCATCTATATTGTCTCCCAGTAACTTGAGTAACGCTTATTTCAGTAATTTTCACTGGATTCTAATTCAAGGGGTAGATCTGTCCAAAGCGAACCTTGCGTATCACTGACCCTAATGGTTCAAAAACTGTAAATGATATGTATTTAGGCTTGTAAATGTGATGCACTTATCGTTAAATAATCTATAATCTGAAATCTAATATTTGCCTTTGTATGAAAGTCCAATTACGAAATATTAAAATAGTCCGGATTAGTAAATCTTTCTTTAACATTACCGAAGCCATAACATTAGATGATGCTCGAGTCTGAACGTATTCTACCCATGAGCCGAACTTTCGGTTGCACCTACCAAATGTTATTCTTTGAGATCACTTGACAAAGTCACGTGAGTTATCGGAGTTTCTACTTTCAAGTCAGAATTGAATATACTTATACAAGAATTCATACAACTACTTTGTAAGTAACGGATTAACAGAAACATCAACCTTTTACATAACCATTTTAGATCCTGATTCAGAGTATAGTATCGGAGTCGACGAAGGTAAGTGTTTACAACTTCTAGGTGTAGATCTTGTTGTATTTACCAAATAGCTACGACTATGGTCACGCGTGTATATATTCATGATTCATATGTTGGTAATTTTACGATTTAATTTTTCTTTCTACTATGATGGGATAAATTTGAATGATTAATACCTACTGATTATAGTCAATAGAGCATTTTACAATATTTCAACGTATCCAATGAATCTTAATTGATTTTTATTCCAAGACTCCACCTAATCTATCGCGTGATGGATATGTGATGAAGATGTTTTATAATAATTTTTTTTTTTTTCTCTGCCACCTAACAATTGATAGGAACCTAGTGCATCTAACTTTCTCGTACATGAGGGCCGGGCCACCTGCAACCATTTTTTGGAATAGGTATACTATTGTGTATCATACTGATAATATGGTTACATCCCGTGTTTCGTCAAGCATAACGACATTCACCAGACCCCACACAGTATACGACTCACTATGCGATTTATAATACTTGACACTTAAATTCTTTACCACCGTTCGTCTGATATATCACAAGTGTCAATAAATGACACTTCCTTGATTTCACAGTAATCACAGAAATAAACGTGAATCGGCACCAAAGCCTCATCCAACTAATACAACAAACAAGTAAGTTCCCAGGTTGCTCCCATTCTTCTCATTTCAATAATAAAAATATAAATAAATACCTAGAAACAAATACACTGATCAAATCTAAACGAAACTTGAGAATAATATTAAGTATACCGTCTAAATATTCCTCCTCCACTCCACAGATTATTTCAAAAGGTAAAGTGTTACCGGCATCGGCAAATTGAAAAAACTCATTCGCATTTTATTATTTGTGCCTGCTAGCTAATAGTCTCTTAAGTTCGTCCACTCTTGACCATCTGACGTCTTGACTGCCATCAGGACAATTAATCCGATTCACCAGAAAATGTTGTTTTTTTTCCATAAAAACGCAACCTTCAAATATAGTACCTGGAAGACCGGGCCTTGCTCATTGGTTTTTACAAAGAAAACGAGGTGATTATTTTCACCCCCGTAAAGTCGTGCAGTAAATAAATATCGAAATCCTTTGCGCTGTTTTCTAAAAACCATTGATAATCAAATAAATATACCAATGCTGCTCATTTAATAGTGTAGGATATATTAATATTAGTAATATAATCCCATAATTTGCCATTGTTTCAATAAAAAATACAAATGGTTTCAACTCTTTTTAATTGCCATATAATTTCTTTAGGCCAGTAACCATAACGTTACTTATCGTAACATAATATTGAAATGTACTGTATGGGAGCTTAATTATATTGTCTAAAAAGTCTAACATTTTTGCACCACACTAAATATTGATTAATGTTATTGTTCTGTTAAATAACCTGGTTTTAACCGTCACATTTGTATATAAGTAACATCTACTGACATAATACAAAGCAATTTGATGTTCTTATGTATGTTTTGTGTAAAGTTAGAAATGACTAAACCGATTAAGACACGTTTCTACTAATGATAAGCTCTTTCTTCTCATGGATGGTTTTAAATCTTTAGTTTAACTTTATGAACAGTAATCTGCTTTTGAGTCCATCATGCGCATGGTACATTTTACATTGTATTATCAGGAAGCTGGGGCAAATAAAGTGTTAATTTCATAAACAAACTAAGCTAAGACTGGTTTAGATCCCAGCACTTCCACCATGTCGCGAAGCCACTTCTGGTCACTCTCATGGCCGCGAAATAGTACCTATAGCACTCTAGCTTAGGTATCTGTATTAGCATATATGCAACTATGAACCTACACATACAGCTTCCGGAATCCTTTATATATCTGACATATGAGCTGCCGCCTTATGCGTACCAGCTCCATCTGAGATGTGGGGACCTTCGTCCCCGAGAATGTCCTCCACCTCCCCTTACAGACATCCCTTACCACACGACTGATACTGTACCAATTCACACACTATATTGTTCCAGTTATAATTACCCGGGTGCACCCTTGATTGACGACGACATGGTCTGAGGCTGAAACTACCGAACCTGAGACCCTTGTTGTTACACTTGTTACTAATCCTTTCACACTAAAGAACTCCACGACTAAGAACTGTGTTATCGCATGTACGTGACATGTAGGAAAACCTTATTCATATACATAATATACCGTCACGCCTCCCAAATAGAATAAGACCTGTGGACGCACATAAATACATCACATCATGAACATTCATCGTCCGAGCTGTGTAAACACGTGAACCCACGTGTAAATGAACCAAATCGTTACAATGTCATAGGATGCATTGAAAGTGATTATGGAAAGAGCTCACCCTGGTTTTCCTCCAAATCTAACACTACAAATCTGCACTTAACTGTTCGTACGCAATATAGCCGTTAAGAACTGTGACAACTCGCCTACCCGTCAACATTGTTATAAAAAGATTGTGGGTGTTGCTACATGAAATAAATCGGCTGTTTGAGACATGATTATTAACATCAATGTAAATACTATCGTGAATCATGACTATTCACGACACTTTTGTTTACCATGGAAACATCGTTAGGAAAGCAATATCGTTTGATTACGCTTTAATGGTACACCACCGAACGAAGCCAAATTCTCTCTGCTGAAAGTAAAATACTCGACCAATTTTAGAAATATAGTAAATCTTGTACCACGATTAAAGTATGTTTTTCAAGTAAATACACGTTAATAGAACGAATAATTAATTTAGCACTTAAAATCCTCCTTATATAATTCTATTGGATTTTCATGCCAAATATAAAGCGAAATAAACGTTAAACATGTGCATGTGCACTTGGATTAAAGAACCAAAACATCAAAAACACTACGAGTAACACTTGCACTTGGATCCAAAACATGGATTGTTAGAGAATTACACCAGTGAAGACGTGATTTCAGGTAGGTAAAAAACTCAAGTAAAGCCCTTCTTGCATTTAGTTGTGACCTGTTGGAATAGTAATTACATGTACTTATAAAAATTGTCACACAAACAAAACAAATACTTATTATTCGAACAGTATTCAACTACATGCCAAAGGGGTCTATTTAAGTTGTTCACCTATAACAGTTTTCTCTGACCAAAAGGATCGATATTGGTAGGTATACTATTGCACAACATTTTAGGAAACTTGAGGCCAAAATCCCAAACAGCGGCATATCAGGTCCGCACCCGCGTTTTCAGGTTCGTAACAGGATTAGGGTTTTATTACTTGCAGCAGAAATATCGTTAGGAAGGCAATTTTGGCGTCAGATATTGGCTATTAGCGCACGGGTAATGCCTTCTCGATATTCATGTAGCCCCGATCTGGGCATATTTTCAGCTTAATACGGTATTGGCATAATTTAGAAATGCAGACGCGATGGTTCTACTAATGAAGGAAAATCGGTGAAAGCGTACGCACTGAGGCTAATTTAATTTGCCGGCTGTGAAGCTTAATTTGTTTTTAATTCAGTTTTTTTTAATTTTCCCCCGGACTTTAGAGGTATGGGTAATTTTTGTGGTCATATTACGTACTTTATGTATGTTCCCGGATTACTCAATGACGCCTAGACTGATTTAGAAAAATCATTTTTGTTTGAAATGGTGGTCATCAAGTCAGAATCTGACGATGGGATCTTAGAGAAATCGGAAATCTTAAAGAATTTTAAAGACAGGCCAATTTTTCTACCGTACTCGCCTTTTCTTAAAGTAGTGTTCAAATAAAAATGCCGATCCTAATAAAGAACTATACTTTCTTTATGTATATTATTGAAAAAGGTAACAAAAAGAAATATCCTCAGGATAATGCCTTGATTTATCAGAAATTACATATTAATGGAATGATCTGGGCTCCCCTTTGCTATATTCGTCTTCAATTTTTATTACACTATTTTAATTTGAAAATAAAATACTATTTAAATCCAACTAAACTAACCAGTTCAATCAACATCTACGACCGCACTATAAGATATCAGTACCGGTCATGTCAACAACCAATTTCAAGACATTGTTTATAGAAATACTAGACAATCCGGCATCCGGTTTTGCTGTAAATATTCAATTATATTCAAATTAAGCTTTCTGACATTGCTATGGATTGCTATCGGCATATTTAATGTAATTTATTTTACAATCGCGAAGTATTTCGTCTTCGTTGGCTGTTTGTTTACATCGGTGATATTCGATGACTTCTAAAGTCCGTTGTCAAAGAGTGCTTCTTGCCAGTAACATAAATTAGTTACAGTCAGCATCATATAGTAAGTAGCAGCCAAAGTAGCCAAATATATTGCAACACGTCTTTATTACTATGGGAGTAAGGATCTGTTACGATATATTTGGCTACTTTGGCTGCTACTAACTATGTGATGCTGACTGTACATTAAAAATATTAATATTAAAAACATAATTTAGGGACAATCCTAATCCTATACTAGGCAAAACTTGTACAATGGGTAGCTAGACGACGATACATACATAGATAAAAAAATACTAAAATACATAGAAAACATCCAATCATCAGCAAGAAATATTTGTCCTCATCACACGAATAAATGTAATGCTCTTACCGGGATTTGAACCTGGGACCGCCGCCTGTGTTGTATACGCGCGGTATACCCGCCTTATATTGCACCCGAAAATAGACTACCTACTAAAGTTTAACGACGAAAAATTAAATTCGGCTTAGATATTTTACTCGAGCAAAGGATTTCCGAGACATATTTTTATATTTTTTCCTGTGGCTCTGCCTTGGTTCTCCGTAATACGTGGGCGGCGCCGCGTGAAAGCTAGTTAGTCAATAGCTGGACTCAATGAACTGACAACCTGCAACAACAAAAAATTACAATACCCTTTTCACGAAACAAATTATTTAATTAAATATTTTTGTTTCGTGTTATTTTTAACGAGGAAGTTACCCCGATCATTTTATAAACGATGTGATGTGACCGAAACTACCTGATGTGGTTCGATTAGAATGGAGCGAGCGCATAGCTCGCCCATTAGAGTGGTGCCAAGACTGTGAAACAAGTCTATAACTCGATACAGAGAGGGCGCTAGTCTTAGCGGGAATATAGTGGAAAAATATACAACTTGCGTCACTGTCCTCGTAGCTCAGTTGGTAGAGCAGTCTAGCGTTAATAGAAAGGTCGCAGGTTCGAATCCTGTCGGGGGCTACAGACGAAGATGGTTTATTTTTCCATTATATTCTTTCTCTGTACATATCGTTTAAAAAATTAAAATTTTGGAAATCATTTATTAATAGCAAAATTTTTCTACGTAACGGATATTATTATCAATTAACTAGTTACCTAGAAACAAAATCCAACAATAATGCAGACATCAAATAAATTGTAACTAGCTTTTGAAAGGTCAGAAAAAGTATTAATTATTATTTTTATCTTTATGTACGTTCATTTACATTTGCTCTACAATATTCAAAGTCAAACAAAAAAAAAATGGGCAAGTGCGTGTAGGACCACGCGCAGTGTAGGGTCCGTAGTTGCCTGTCTATCTTAGTAACATCGACACGCGCGCGCCTGGTTGCGCCAGCCGAATTTGCACGAAAGTTGGCCTTTCTAAGTACATTTTAAGTTGGTCGACTATTACTCGGTAACTAGTTATGCCTAAGTAGGCATAAGTAGTCGACCAAGCCGTGATAGTTTTCCTTTTAAAATCATTATATGTATGTACTACTGCTACGATTTTTACATTCCCAGTAGTAACCATTTTAGCCATTTAGGCGGCTTGACGACGTGCCGGGGGGACGACGACGACGACGATTACGACATGAACGAAAATTAGGGTTTTAAAGCCCAATATAATATTTTTGAACAAGCTACGGACGAACGGACGGACAGACAGACACATGGCGAAACTAAGGTTCCTTGTTGACTACGGCACCCTCAAAAGACAACGCATGCTTCATTAAAAGGAGTGCCGGCAGAAGTGAAAACTCAATAACATTGTAACAGTTTTTTGATCAGGTCACGTGACATCTTACGGTGTCACCCTCAAAATGAATTTGACGCAAATTTATAAACAATTATCAATTATTTAGGCGGACGGCCCGCGGGCGCGTTGGGTGCGACGGGCCCAACGCGCCGCCGCGGCGCAACGGTGCCGGGGTCCGGCGCGCCGACGGGCGGCGGCAAACACAATACCAATTTTGCCATTGCCAAATATTTTTCAAAGCTTTATCTCTTTAGGAATAACGTCTAAATTCGAACTATTCGAATTTGCAAGAACAGCAGATGGCGGTGCACGGTGGCGACCAAAATATCAATTTGTTTCTGCCGTTGGTAAGGTAAGTTTCTAAGCTTTATCTTGTCACGTAAACGTTTTAACGGTTACTGAGTGAACAGTTTTACCTAATTTATTATTTACAAGCCTATTAATAATCTACATAATGAAACTTAAAACGACTATTTACAAGACCTAAATACTAAAGTTCCTTAATCTAAACGAATATCTTTAATTTAAGATTCTTGTTGCTCTTCAATTCCTTCAGGCGTTTAGATAGTTGCAAGTGCTTGTCATCGCTTGTGCGCGGGAGGAGGCATGAGCTGAGAGGGCCGAGGGGAACAGAGCACTCCGCATTTGACACGGAGCAGCGATACCGATCATACTGATTGTTACTATAATGTAAATTATACATTTTTCTACCTGACTGTGCGCTAGCCAGTGTTTTAATATTAAATATAACTATAAGTACTTCAGATTAAATAATTTAAAAAGGTGAAATGTGTTACCCCGGACTGGGGTTTTTGCTACGGGCTGAGGTGTCCGCCTACTGAGACGCCGTAATACCATCCCCGATGACCTGTTGTGCACTGCCGGATCTACCCCGTGCCTGTGACGTCATCGACCGCGCATGACCAACCGCGCGCTGCACTGCAGGGAAGTGGCTGTCCAGTGAGACGGTGCTAAGTGTTCACAGCTCATTCTATGTGTATTATGAACCGGGTAGTCTAGACCTCACACCCTGAGACTAATAATAGCGCTTTCTGGGAATATTTAAAATTGTAATTTATTACCTTAGTTTTAATTAAATTTTGTAATAATCGATAATTCGTGTTTCTAATTTCCCCGCTAAAACACAAGCGTTACATTGGCGCCCTGTGGTAGGTTTTTCATTGAGCTGTGTTCACTTGGACTTGTTTTCCGGCATTTTGTAGTTATCATTGGTGTTGGTTGCCTTAGCTGTTTGTGCTTATAAACTGTTAGTCATCAAAAATTTTGTGTAATTCACTATAGAAATTGTTTTCCATTATTAAAAATTGGCTAACTATATATTGTAGTACTAAAAATACAACGAAAAATTTTGGTGACTGCTATAAATAAATTTAAGTTGATTATTGCGCTGGTGGTTGACATTTCAGCTTCTGATCATTGATTTTTTTCTTTATAAATTGTAAAATTGCAACACACATCCAAAATGTCCTATCAAATTAAATATCTTTCGCTGCAAAAAGCCGAGCTTGAGTACGAGGTTGCTGTTAGAGGTGGTGCTACTGGGGATGAATCTGTTGTTGAGCTTAGAAAGCAAATAGTTAAACTGTCTCAAATTTTGCCGCCTGAAGATATTCTTGAATCACACCTAGATCCAATCGATGATCTGGAGCAGGTTAAGGACACTTTATGTAAAACTAAAGAAAATTTAGACAGCTTAAAATTTAAATTGGATAAAAATGTTCACTCTCGTACCGAGACAATGTTGCATCATGTCTACTACAGACTGATTAGGATTAAAAGATCTGCTGCTATTGATCCTACTTATATAGAAATCTCACAGACTTTTCAACAGCACTTTGTTGAGCTAAAAAAACTCAAACTAGGCGCATCGTCGACTTCAATGAACTCTGAACCCTGGTCAGACCTTATTACAGTCACTTGTGAGAAGAAACTTGTGTCTGATGTCGTTGGCAAGCTTAAATATTCCGGTAAGACGTGCGTTAGGTCTTTCATTCAAAAAGCTGAGGAACTGGCATTCTCTAGGAGCATGTCCACGGATAAGCTGCTCACGTACGCTTTCGAAATTTTTACTGATGATGCTCTCCATTGGTATCGTTGCATCAAGGATAAGGTTGAGACATGGGAGGATCTTGTAAAACTACTCAAACAAGATTTTAGTCAAAGTGACTACGACTATCGCCTTTTGTCGGAGATTAGGATGCGTACACAAGGTGAACACGAGAATATTTCCATCTACATCTCCATTATGCACGGCATGTTCTCTCGCCTTACTAAACAACTTTCAGAGGAAGACAAGCTTGAAATATTGCTACACAATATTCGACCTATTTATGCCAGCACACTAGCAGCCTCTCCGAATATTAATAACATTGACGCTCTTAAGGATCTATGCCGCTGCTATGAGAATATTCAGTCTCGAATGGTTCGATTTCACGAACCGCCTAAAATAAACTCTGACACCCTAGCTCAGGAATTTGCGTACAATCGTCAATCTCCTGGTACTTCTTACAGTCGGAACAACAACACTAATTACAGACGCGAATACAATGACAAATTTAGAAATTTTAAATCATATCAGAATTCTAACCATAACTACAAACCTAATGACGAACAGGCTAAAAACTTAAATGTTAACTCTCTGAGCGCTCTGCCCAACACAAACACAAGGAAATCATACTGTCCGAGATGTCGCACGGATACTCACTCGCTGGGTCAATGTCAGGAACCCCATTTTCCGATATGCTTTCGATGTGGCAAGAGGGGTGTCCGTTACCCAGATTGCTCAGACTGTAAAACTAAATCCAACCAAAAAAACTAAATGTGGTGGATTGCTGTGACGGTGAGCACGAGGACACTACATCTACTAAATCTAAAAGGTCTGAATGGACTGATTGGTTAAAATTTATTTCAAATTTCTTTGCATGCTACACCGTCGCCACAATCCACAATTCTGAATTAAATAATTCACGTCCTCATGTCTCTGTTCAATTACTCGACAAATCATTAATTGGTCTTCTTGATACGGGCTGTCCAGTCAGTATTTTGGCTAACAATGCGTATAAATACTTCACTAGCCAAGGTTTTGTACTGCATGAAGGAGAACGTAGACAATTCATAGCTGCTGGTGGACAAAAACTACACAGTATTGGACTTATGTATTTACCCGTAACATTTTTGAACCAAACACACACTCTGGAAATTCACGTTGTTCCTGAAATCCAAAACTCACTAATACTAGGTATGGATTTTTGGAATACTTTTGATCTATTCCCTAAACATCTTAGTGCTGTCATTATGCGCCCTGAATCTGAAGTTCCACTGGCTAATTTAACTATAAATGAGAATGCGAGTCTATGTTGCTATAACCACCTAACAACAGAACAAAAGATTACTGCTGACCACATGATTTCGCAGTTCCGTGAAATATCTTATGAAGAACGAGGCTTAGGAAGAACTTCGCTAATCTCACATGCTATTGACACTGGTGATGCTGCCCCAGTTCGTCAACGCTACTACAGAATGTCATTAGAAAGACAACGCATTTTAAATGAACAGCTCGACGAGATGCTGAACGAAGACGTGGTAGAAGCGTGTGAAAGTGAGTGGTGTTCTCCCGTTCTGCTAACTCCTAAAAAAAATGGTGAGCTGAGGTTTTGCTTGGATAGCCGGAAGCTCAATGCTGTCACTAAAAAGGATGCGTACAGTCTACCATACATATCGGAGATCTTAGACAATCTTCGCGACGCCAAATACTTGACAAGCCTAGATCTTTCAAAGAGCTTTTGGCAGATTCTAATTAAAGAAGAAGACAGGTGCAAGACGGCCTTCTATATACCATCGCGTGGTACCTTCCAATTTAAATCTATGGCTTTTGGCTTGACAAATGCTCCTGCGACGCAGCAACGCCTCGTTGATCGTTTATTCTACGGTCCCGAATTCGAACATAAAGTCTTCGTCTATATCGATGACATAATTATTGTGTCACCAACATTCGATCAACATATTTCACTGCTTGTTCGCGTAATAGAGAAACTAAGGACTGCTAACCTTACTATCAATTACGAAAAGAGCCAATTTTTCAGGAAACAGCTTAGGTATTTAGGATACGTGGTAGATTCGAACGGGTTACATGCTGATCCTGAAAAGGTTGACGCGATTGTGAACTATCCCACACCTAATAATCGAAAGGAAGTTCGTAGGTTCCTTGGTACTGCCTCATGGTACCGGAGGTTTATACCAAATTTCAGCTCTTTGGCCTCGCCACTAAACAAGCTAACGTCTCAAGCTAAATCTGCACCTCCATTTAAATGGTCTCCGGAAGCTGATAACGCCTTTAAGGCTCTTAAAAAATGTCTTGTGTCTACCCCTGTTCTGTCCTGTCCCGATTACTCGAAGCCATATGAGATCAGTACAGACGCAAGTGACGTCGGGATCGGAGCGGTTTTGACACAGACTACAGATGGCGTTGAAAAGGTTATCGCTTATATGAGCAAATCGCTATCTAAACAGGAACAGCACTATAGCGCCACAGAACGGGAGGCTTTGGCAGTTTTGACAGCTACTGAGCATTGGCGTTGCTACCTGGAAAACGGTAAACGTTTTGTTATTTACACTGACCACGCGGCACTGAAATGGTTTCTCAACCTTAACAATCCAACAGGTCGCTTAGCTAGGTGGGGTGTCAGACTTTCTGCGTTTGACTGCGAAATCAGACATCGGCGTGGTTCCGACAATGTTGTTCCTGATAGTCTTTCTCGTATACCTGTTTCCGTCATAAATCCTACACCCATGCATAACTTACCTCCAGCTACTACCGATTCTTGGTACTTAAATATATATAACGGTTGCCAGAACACACCTTCATCGTTTTTGGACTACCAAATTCTAAATAATAAACTCTACCGTTTCAAAAAAAGTTTGAACCCACTTACTAGGGAATTCGAATGGAAAGAGGTCGTTCCTCTCGAATTTAGACTAAAGACTATTGAACAAAACCATTCTTGTCCTACCTCTGGTCATTTTGGTATTCTAAAAACCTACAAACGCCTATGTCTTAAATACTACTGGCCTGACATGCACCGTGACGTGACTAATTTTGTAGGTGATTGTGACATATGTAAAGCCTACAAACATGCTAACCATGCTACATTAGGGACTATGGGACGTCCAAAAAAATGCTGTAGGCCTTTTCAGATGATCAGCATGGATCTAGTTGGTCCGCTACCGCCGTCTAGAAAACAGAATACGTTTTTGTTCGTAGTTTCATGCTGTTTCACTAAATTCTGTCTTTTATTTCCCATTCGACGTGCTACGGCTGACATTCTTGCTCGCATACTAGAGGATGAAGTATTCCTGGTTCATGGTATACCTAGTACAGTTCTAATGGACAATGGAAGACAGTTTGTTAGCAATACTCTTAAGCAATTGTTCACAAAGTATAATGTGCCCAACGTCCAACTAACACCAAAGTACACACCACAGGTAAACAGCGTTGAACGTTTCCATAAAGTTATCGTCACTGCTATCTCATCGTTTATTGAGAACAACGATCACAGATCCTGGGACTCAAACTTATCTAAAATACAGTTTGCTATCAATACGTCTACCAACGAAGTTACCGGCTTCACACCAGCTTTCTTGGTCTACGGCCGAGAATTGGTAACATGTGGCTCTCATTACCTACATAATGACAGCATTAATGAGCTCGTATTCTCGCCTCGGGAAGAATATGCAGAAAACCTAGGCGTGCTTAGGAAAATATTTGACCAAATCCAAAGTTTACTGATAAAGGCACATTCTAGGAACAGTGGATATTATAATCTTCGTAGGAAACACGCTGATTTTAATATTGGTGACGTTGTCTGGAAACGCACGTACTACCTAAGCGATAAAGACAAACGATTTACCAAAAAATTAGCACCGAAATTTATAAAGTGTCGAATTGTTGCAAAAAAGTCACCACTAGTTTACGTTTTGAAGGACATGCAGGGCAATAACATCGGTGACTGGCACATTAAAGATATAAAACTGACTAACTATAAAGCCTAACTAAAATGTGCCTATCATTAATATCATTTTCTAGCTATAGTAGTCTCATATATAACAAAAAGCTACCATTGTGTGGAATCTTCTACCAGATTCACCACAATTTGTTCTACGTCAGTTCTGGTTGTAAGAACTGTTAACAGCATTACTTGCTCTAGTAGTGATGTTAAAATTGTATCTCTTAATTAATATATGAGACCGTCTGTTACCAACAACCATCTAGAGTTATTGGTGAGTATATTGTATACAGAAACAAATACTCAGTATGAAAGAGGCTGTATCACCAAACTGAAGGTACTAGAGCTAATGTTAAAGATGATGAATGAATGGATTATGAGTGAGTGAAGTATGTAGTTGAAGATTGTTTGTGAAACTGATAACTCAGAGTCAGTAAAATGATAGCGAATTTTCTTAGGAAAATTCTACCCAAAAAAGGGGGGTATGTCACGTAAACGTTTTAACGGTTACTGAGTGAACAGTTTTACCTAATTTATTATTTACAAGCCTATTAATAATCTACATAATGAAACTTAAAACGACTATTTACAAGACCTAAATACTAAAGTTCCTTAATCTAAACGAATATCTTTAATTTAAGATTCTTGTTGCTCTTCAATTCCTTCAGGCGTTTAGATAGTTGCAAGTGCTTGTCATCGCTTGTGCGCGGGAGGAGGCATGAGCTGAGAGGGCCGAGGGGAACAGAGCACTCCGCATTTGACACGGAGCAGCGATACCGATCATACTGATTGTTACTATAATGTAAATTATACATTTTTCTACCTGACTGTGCGCTAGCCAGTGTTTTAATATTAAATATAACTATAAGTACTTCAGATTAAATAATTTAAAAAGGTGAAATGTGTTACCCCGGACTGGGGTTTTTGCTACGGGCTGAGGTGTCCGCCTACTGAGACGCCGTAATACCATCCCCGATGACCTGTTGTGCACTGCCGGATCTACCCCGTGCCTGTGACGTCATCGACCGCGCATGACCAACCGCGCGCTGCACTGCAGGGAAGTGGCTGTCCAGTGAGACGGTGCTAAGTGTTCACAGCTCATTCTATGTGTATTATGAACCGGGTAGTCTAGACCTCACACCCTGAGACTAATAATAGCGCTTTCTGGGAATATTTAAAATTGTAATTTATTACCTTAGTTTTAATTAAATTTTGTAATAATCGATAATTCGTGTTTCTAATTTCCCCGCTAAAACACAAGCGTTACAATCTCTTTAGGAATAACGCCCAAATTCGAACTATTCGAATTTTCTCAATAGCAAAACGGTGAAGGACGCGTTGGTATTTTTTCAAAGCTTTATCTCTTTAGGAATAACGTCTAAATTCGAACTATTCGAATTTGCAAGAACAGCAGATGGCGGTGCACGGTGGTGACCAAAATATCAATTTGTTTCTGCCGTTGGTAAGGTAAGTTTCTAAGCTTTATCTCTTTAGGAATAACGCCCAAATTCGAACTATTCGAATTTTCTCAATAGCAAAACGGTGAAGGACGCGTTGGTATTATTACAAATTTATTTGCAGAATATGCTATTGCAAAAAGTGTTTAACTGCTTTATACTCTTACGAATAGCGTTCAGTTTTGAATTAAATCGAATCGGCTAGCCTTCACATCTGACGTCACAAAACTCTGTCGCGTATTTAACAATTTTTCCCCATCCCAAAAAGTGCTCAGCGCCGCTAAAAAAGTTTTCACTTCAAAAAAACGCTATTATAAATTAATGTTTTTCAAAACCGTATTTTTCCTGTAGTAACTACAATCATCATCATCATCATATCAGCCGAAAGACGTCCACTGCTGGACATAGGCCTCCCCCAAAGAGTGCCAAAGTGACCGGTCCTGTGCCACCCGCATCCAGCGAACTCCAGCAACCTTTACCAGGTCATCAGTCCACCTTGCGGGGGGCCTACCCACGCCGCGCCTTCCGGGACGTGGTCGCCACTCGAGAACCTTTCCGCCCCAACGGCCATCGTTTCTACGTGCTATGTGCCCCGCCCACTGCCACTTAAGTTTAGCGATTCGGAGGGCTATATCTGTTACCTTGGTTCTAATACTGCGGATAGCCTTATTTCTGATGCGATCTCGCAGAGAAACTTCCAACATAGCCCTCTCCATAGCCCTTTGGGTGACTTTGAGCCTTCTTATGAGGCCCATAGTAAGCGACCACGTTTCAGTACCATATGTCATCACCGGCAACACACACTGGTCAAAGACTCTCGTCTTGAGACACTGCGGAATATTGGACGAAAAGATGTGCCGTAACTACAATAAGAATCTTCATTTCGTTTCTTTAATCCATTTCTGATGATGATGATGAATCTAACGATTCGCCGCATTCGCTCAGGTAATGCGTTAGGTCTGCAACGATTCTAAATCAATCGCAACGTGTGTGAGTACTGTGTGGCCATATGGACGTTGTTTATTTATGTTTATAACTGTTTGATTTCAAAATTCGCATCCGTGCATGTGAGTCTGCAAATATCCGCATCCGCGGATGTCTAAAGAATCGCATCCGCAACATCCCAGCACGCCTATCACAAGACGGTGCGCGAGCTCTCTCGATTTTCTCGCACTATCCGCCTCTCTCTTATTAGAAAACGTATACTACGAAAAAAATCGAAAAGCTCGCGCGCCGTCTTGTGATAGCCGTGATGGTAGGAACCTCGGCGGGCGTTAAAGGTTTTGTCATAGACAGTACAGTAGTTAGTTACTTATACTGGGCGTTTTCCGCAAGTCGACATCCAGTGTGCCTATTTTGCGTGAATCGGTGAGGTAGCGCTACTCTAACCACCCCAGCTCCTACAGAAAGTTTGTGAGTGCCTTGGTGTTGCTGACTACGTCCCGTAGTGTGTCCGGAGACCCTAGGTGCTTTTGCCTGTATACTTCTACCTGCTTACAGTCCAGTAGAATGTGTTTGGTTGTTTTTTCTGCTTCCATGCACGCTCTGCACATTGGGCAGTATAGTAGATACCGTGGCTGAAGGAAATGGCGAATGTACGCGTACATGTCGCGATGTTTTTATTTCCGAAACATATCAATTGTTATACGTTTCAATAGATGTGTTTTATTCCATAACATTATATCACGTCTGTGTTTGGTGAAACATTGCATATAAGGTCTAAAAAAAAACTGAACACAAATGTAAGTGACGCTGACGACTATTAGTTCGGCAGCAACAAGCTAGCCGTGCGGACGCAAAACCCGTTGTGTTTTGTTATTTTTTTTTGTAAAAGTGTGTTATAAAAAGCTAACGGTGGAAATAATTTTATTTCAAGTGCGAATACTCGAGTCCGGCGTCGAAAATGCAAGGTCAGTCAGATTGGGCTATTCCCGTACTCCAGTTAGGCGTGGTCGTTTGCCGGCTTTTGCGAATTTTTGGGGGATTTTATAGGGATACTGAAAAGCGCGGTGCGTTTTAGCTGCATGTGGTTTAAATATAAATATAATATATTGGGTACTTTAAGAGGCGGTTATAATAAAGTCGTCAATACAGTCATGTCTGTTTATAAGGTCACCGAAAATGGTTGGCTGTGCGTCATCCCGTCTAGACATTTAATGTATCTATGCGTAGGTAGGTACAGTCACAAGCAGAAGAAGCTGCGCAAAATAACACGCTCGAAAATAACCTACAATCCTCATTATATTGACATTCAAGTGTTGTGTCATTTTAACTCATTTTAGCTGATTTTAACAGTCTACAAAAAAAATATTTTTCTGTTCACAAATAAGTCGTGTTGTTTTTCATCTTTTGGACCTTTTCGCCTTCAGCATACCTATCCGGATAGTATCTTCACTTTGTAAATACGTCATTAATTATGTAAAGCAAATAATTTTTGGTAGGTGCTGCGTCATGTCTATTTTAAGCATCGCATTATCAGTAGTCAGACAATGTAGATTAGGCTGCAATATGCAACGCAACTAAAAGGAAAACGGATTGTTTCAGGTAAAGATGGTGACAACCCAGATTCGGGGTACCCTCCGCTACCCGAGGAGTCGGTGCCCCGCACCGCTCCCCCTCCGTACACGGACCAGCTGCCTCAGTCCGAGTACCCCCAACCACAGCCCGGGTACCCCCAGCCACAGGATGCGGGGTATCCGGAGCTACCTGTTAACGCCGGGTACCCTCAAGGCCCGGCTCCTGCGGGCTACCCGGCGGGCCCTGCTACCGCGGTGATCACGGTCCCAACCGTAATCGTTCAGACGGACGTGGGTCCCGAGTCTACCCAGATGACTTGCCTGTCGTGCAACCATCAGATATCCACCCGGATTGACAGGAGACCCACGTTGAAGACACATCTTGCTGCATTGTTGCTTTGTTTACTCGGGTACGTTTTGCTTAGTTCGGGCTTGGTTGGTAAACATTTACATTCCGACCTCAATAAACGGCCTTCGCTTATAAAGCTATTTCCACTGACTTTCCAGTAAATATATCTCTCGGTTTACAATAGGTACAATAGCTGGGTTGAACAAAACGGTTTTGAGGTTAGAATGCTGTTTGCCAATTTAGGCTTGTGTCCTAAGATTTATTTACGATGCCATTCGAACCAGTTTTTAGAGAGCAACTTATGTTTCTATAGGGGCAACTACAATTAAATAACATAAATACCCAAAAAAAATTGTTAAAGACGGACCTCGCTGGCGACAGCCGAAACGCTTCATTAGTATGTAATCTGGCATGCCAAATTTAACTAACTTCCCTAAGTTCATTAATTATGTTCACTCGTGCACATTCATGTGAGTCAGAACGACAATTCATTATACCACCATAAGCCTTAAGGGTCGCATACATTTTCTAACGAGCGGTAGGAAAACTTAATCGTCAATGTCCCATGAAAAAAATTACATTTAGGTCTACCTAATGTACAGTAGGTACGTACGAAATATTACGCAACGGACCAGCAGGTCTGATGATGTCCGTAGAAACCCCTAAACTGAACAAGATTTTAAACCCGTCATATTTGAGGTCATCAGAATCCTTTCCATGAGTACAGTCGGCATAAAAACCTTGTACCAATTTTGGTTTGAAACTTATCAAGGGTATTTCTTTTTTTTTTTCAGATGTTGGTACTGTGTGTGCTTGCCTTACTGCATGGATTCATGTCTCGACGTGGACCACTACTGCCCGAACTGTGGAGCTTTCATCGGTTCTTACAACCAACTAAGCACTTTAGGAATACGTACACGCCCAATAAATTTGCGTTTCTCATGACTCATGTTAGCTAGTTGGGCTACTGTATGGAAAGGCCCAGTCGCCACAAGGAAAGTCGGGAGACCAAGCGAGAGGTGGGCAGACATACGTTGGAAAGAACTGGGGGAGACCAAATTAGGGAACCTTGTAAAATCGACATATGTTTCAAATATGGAAATAATAAGGCTTTTTATTACTATTTATTATTATTATATGATAGTAGCTAAGTAGTAGCGTCGCAAAGGTGTCAAAGAGGTCCGTTGGGTGTACGGACGGCGACTTAAGGCTTATTTCAGACACACAAAAATAAGTGGCGCGTATCGTACTTGCTGGAAAACATATGGTGTTCAATGCCGGTTGGCATATCATAACTTAAGAAACGTCTGTTAACTGAAATGTGTTTTGTGCTTTTCTCACTCTTTCTTCATTGCACTGAAGAATGAAGAGATAACATTTGACTTAATAGTACAGATAAAGACTACCACTATATAGGAAGAACGGGTATTGAAGAAAACATTGTTTCTAGTTATGATAAGGATAACGTGGAAATAGAGATATTTGGGTCTAAATCATTGTTTAGTATGAGTAGTGTTCGCCGTTTACTTTTTTAGTTTGAGATAGTGTTTAGTCGTACCGTTTATGTTCACATCCAAAGTTTCAAGGCGCCTAATTTTGGCGATGAACCCATAGGTCCATGTATGTAAAGCACCACTGCTACTTATGACCTCCGAAACATAATTTATTAGTAATAAGTAACTAAACAGTTATCTTCTAAGTAGGTAATAAAAAGGAGATATTTTTTGTATAGCTTTCTTATTGCATTTATTGTCAACGTGAAATACACCTATGTTTTTTCCTTCTATTTTCACCGACTTTAGTATATTTATCAGTATGACTATATGTAAATAAAATGTTCCACAAGAAGACACTCAATGTAGCCATTCACTTCACATCTGCAGATTTTGTTATGATCCTACCTTAAAATAAAGGTTACTAAAAAGGTACGGGTTCACAGATGGAAATTCGATGAGAGCCACATAAAACCGCATCTTTCACCTGTTTGCCCTCGAAAATATCCAGTTAAATTAATTGTATTTCATCCCTGCCAACAAGGTAACCCCCCACTTATCTCCAAAAACTTAGGTCGGCATTTTATGTTGTAATTTAGTGACTAATATTGATTACCGCGAAGGAGGTCAGGGCACGATCTCATTAACTTCTTAATTAAGGGTTGCAAACGTGATCCGGCTACTAATTTTTGAACTTACGGAATCTCTTGATTACTCATTCAAATTAAAAATATTACTTTTGGAATTGGAATCAAGCGGCCGCGATATTCCAATGAGCCAATTAGGGAGGCGTGTTGAAATCTGTCAGAGTTTTATTTGGTATTTTAATTTGCGCGGTCCATAGGGTTTGGTTGTGCTTCATAGTGACATTGGTCCGTTACAATAATTACTTTGTGCTGTGCTGCGAGTTGGATTGCGTTGTTTGGTTAATTTGAAAATTAACAAGGAAAAACGACGAGTGCTGATAAAGAAGTATTCTACAGGGTGAATTTGAGTAACCCGACAGCATTTAACCATAAATTCCTGATGATATTACGAGTAAATAATGTTATATGAACATAGGGCAAATACGGCCAAATTAAGCTAATTAATTTCTCGAACAAAAAAAATCTATTACCGATGCTACTCTCTTGTAAACAAATCTTTAGTTAAAGGAGTGAAAGAGAAAATTTTACAGTTCACGAACAATACCGACAAGAAACGAAGGTGGAGTTGAAGTAGGTAGGTTACCTATAGCTATCTCTGCCTGACAATTGATAAACTGGTTTGACACTTCATTTTCGAGGAGGGCTCTAGCGTGGTTTTCATCTATGACACTTGATAATTTAGGATCTTGAATTTACCTTTTTCTGGAAACTAACATAACGAAGTAAGATGTAAACATGGATACATGCATTTGTCAATAAGAATAAGCGTGGTCGTTACACGATAGTGTAGTATGAAAAAGATATCGTCACTACTTCGAAAAAATCTCTTATCTCGACTTTCTGTCACAGTTAAAAGGGCGTAAGTCTTTGTACGGCTCATATGTTGTTACGACATTTTCCTTTTGACTGCTGGTACAACATACCAGTTTTTTTAAAGTAGTGACGATATGTATTGTAGTTTAATAAATACCCCGAATACCTTCTTTAATAAAAAGCCTTATTAAGAAAATACATTTTATTTTAACAAATTTTCAAAATGCGATCCCTCATTTGCTACACAAAGATTTAATCTCGTTCTGATTTGATTATGTAATGCGAAATTACTATTTTTTATTTCCGCTGACGCTGTCATGATGCGTTCTAATAGTTCCTCCCTCGAATTAATCTGTCTTGAATACACTTTGTTCTTAAGCGTCCCCCAGAAAAAGAAATCCAAAGGCGTAAGGTCGGGTGATCTTGCGGGCCAGGCTATTGTATCACTTCCACGTCCTATCCAGCGGTTATGATACACTTGGTTCAACCAATTACGCACCGCAATGCCAAAGTGGGCAGGGGCACCGTCATGTTGAAACCACATGGTGGCTCTGGTTTGCAAATCAATATCTTCGAGTAAAATATTTAAGTCATTCCTTAAGAAATTTAAATAATTTTCAGAATTCAATCGATGTGGAATCACAATTGGTCCTATTAATACGTCACCGATAATCCCAGCCCACAAATTAATTGAAAATTTGTGTTGATGAGAATGTACCCACTTTGCGTGTGGATTTTCTTCAAGCCACATGTGCATGTTATGTGAATTGAAAATACCTTCTCTCGTGAACGTGGCTTCGTCAGTCCATAAAATTTTTCGAGTAAAATCTGCATCTTCTACGAGCTTCTGGTTAGCTCTCTGACAGTAAGCCACCCTGGCAAACCAATCACCTGGTATAAGTCCCTGTACTTTCCTGTAGTGGTATGGATGTAGGCCATATCTTTTCCAAACACTTAACACCAAGCTGTAGTTGACGTTTACTATTCTTGCCACAGACCTAGACGATAATGTGGGATCTTCAATGATCAGATTCATAATCCGGTTCTCAGTTCGCAAATCTAAATTAATTGGCCTCTCCGCATGCCTGGGTCGTAAGCCTTTTTCTCTGAATTGTAGGTGAACATCTGCAAAAGTAGTATGGTGCGGTATGCGACGATTTGGATACCGCCTTCGGTATTCTCTAACTGCTTCGCGTGAATTCACATTGCAGTATCCGTAAACAAAATGGATATCCGCTAAGTGGAAAGATGAAAAATGCTGAGGCATAATAGGATTTTCCACGATTACTATTAATTTTTATTTAAAATAAAACGTAATTTTGAAGTAACGTGACAATCAGTAATCACATTAAACATTGACATTTTAACTTAAAATTATCGGCCAGTTAGTACTATTAGCGATGGTAAAATAGTGTGTAATTCGTAGCAGACAATTCAGACAAATAAAATAACTTACACTTATCTTGCGACGATTAAGGAGTACTGTTTGTGATTACAGATAAGTATCACAATTATACTCGCTGTCTCACTCGGCTTGAAGTATTCTTGAAGAGGAAGTAATCAGATTACAATAATTAATTATTAAAACCCTGCTATAAAACCTCTATGTTGTTAAATACCTAAGCTCACTGATTTGTTAACAGACTGGCCGGAAATCAGCAGGTAGTAGTCTTGCGTATGAATGTGTCAGATCCATCTGGCTACGTCACGTCCTTAGGGTGTGTTATACTTGACAATTTTTTATGTGTATTTTTTTTTAAATAATTAATATCTCGAAAACTAGGCCGTTTTAGACCATTAGTTATACTACTTTTTTTACTCCTATTAGGCTCTGGAAGCGATGGTTAAAATCTGTCGGGTTACTCAAATTCACCGTGTATATTTAACTGTAACGGATCTAACAAAAGGTACTTATAGTGATTATTCTAACAACGAAATGATTACTTTTATGGGTAAATTGTGCCGCCTAAATAGTTTAAACCTGTCGCTTATAATATTGGTTTCCGAGTCTTGGATGTTTTCAATGTATTTAACCCCCGACGGAAAGAGAGGGGTGTTAACTAGTTTAACGTGTCTGTGTATCTGTCTGTGGTATCGTTGCTCCCAAACGGATAAACCGATTTTAATGCGGTTTTTTTATTCGAAAGCTGATGTGATTCCAAGTGTTTTTAGCCATGTTTTATGAAAATCTGTTTAGCCGTTTTTGAGATATTTGACTTTGAAATGAAAATGTCGGGGGTTTTTCAACTTTTTCTAGTTGCAGTTATTAAGTATTTATGTTCATTAAATCTTACCCCGTGTGGTGTCGGGTTAAAATAGCACGACCCCCTTTCTTCCCGTGGGTGTTGTAAAAGAACTACGGGGGCAGGGGTTGAAGTGTGTTGTGGGCGATCGGCTAGCACCTGCCACTTTGATATCACATTTTGTCGATCTTTTATACATTTATGCTAAAAGTGGCACGGAACACAAGTTTTATGCGCTCTGCCTACCCAGTCCTAGGACCCATAACACAAGCCTTATTAAGCTTAGTATAGGCTAGTTAAATTTGAATAAGATTGTTTCCTAATAATAATTTTATTTATTTTCAACTACATCACACTTGCTCGCAAAGGGCTTCATAATGCGCAGGCATGAAATGTTAAAATAATGTTTGTTTTCTTCAATAGTACGAGTCACTCATGCGTAAGTTATAAAGCAAAGAGGTTTTTACTCTAATACCATGGCAAAAACTCCATCTCCAAACCTAAAAGTAAAATCTGAAAACACGAATAAAACATATTTTACTGCATTATTTAAAGATTTTACTAATAAAATGTTGTAATTGAGTGTCTGTCCAAATATTTTAACAGTGATTTTAAATTGAGGCTGTGTGTCGAAAGGAAAACTTTGCCTTAATGCGCCTCATGTCAAATGCATCCAAATGGACGACTGATAATTTATAGTTTTTATTAAATTAGTATTAAATTCGTTTAGAATGTATTCTGTTTTCTCCCAAATGTGATGAAAACCATTGTGTGCCCCACGTAAGGTAAGAATTGTACAACTCTTACCATATACCTACTTGTGGCAATAAATGAAGAGTTAAAGTTTTACTGCAGTTTTGGAACTGGAATCAGCGCGCCGTCGGGTCGTTATTGCAGGAATTTTCAGACAATGCCCCTGTCCAATCAACTATGGTAATAATGTGAGTATCAGTACCTGGAGGTTTGGCCTTTCATTGCAAACATGAGCCTATTCATATTCAATCGCGTTATTTAACATGTGTATAGAGGTTAATGTAGCTTTTACTTAATTTAGTCAGATTTTGTTTAAATGGTGGTGGTTTAATTAGACAATTACAGCAATGGAAATAAGCTTCAGAACTTATTACTAAGTGCGACATAGTCGCGTATAATAATAATAATAATAATGAGTGAAAGTCATTGAAGTTTATCTGCAGACGACGCGCTCACCGGCCTCCGCTGCCAGCGCGTGTCTTTTGTTTTTTTGTATAGAATTTTCTCTCTGCCCGTGCCGTAGAGAGATAACAGAATAGAGATACAAAAACACATGAGTGGCAAGGATGTAAGCATACACAATACCATAGAATGTAAATCTTCTGTCCCTCGATGCGTATAGGCTTTTTTTTTGGCACTTGCTTGTTTGTCACCACCTGTCAAAATATTGTACTGAAACTGACGTCACCGATATAACGCGACTAAATTATAATCGACATTTGACGTCAACAATGTATTATAGTCATCTGATACTCCTCAATTTAGTAAGGTTAATTTACCATCGTCTCTTTCGGGCTTGCGCTAGAACGCCACCTACTAAATCCTCCACCTATCTATGGGTCGTGCCATGTCAAACTGTTGTTGTTGATTTAATAAAACAAACCCTTTACGAGTATATTCTTGTTAAGTGTAAACAGTTACTCGTGTATGTATTCTGTGTATTCTGTGTTTGTGAATCATAATGTGCAATAAATAAACTGTAATAATATCTAAACGTGTGTGTGTTTTTCAATACAACGTCATGAATAATATGAATACAAGAACTATTAAGAGTGACGTGACAATGAGAATTTTATTACTGGCCACGGTAGGTATGTAATTTTTTTCCCTTTTTTTTGACAGGAAGCGTTATTTAGTACTGAGAAAATAGGTGTTAGTTGCCGCTGCATGGCTTGGAGAATTAAAAGAGCTTACATAAATTAACCGCGTAACATTTCAAATGCGCGTAAAACCTGTCATAAGTTGAAGGCGATATTAAGAGTTGGTATTATGTTAACACTTCGGTAGTAAGTAGGCACTTTCCTCTACATTACGTATTCACATGTTATCAGCTAGGGTAGCGCTGCGAAGTTGTTAAAAAAGAAAAAAAATATGTGTCGACACTTTTACTGCCAGCAACACGCCATTCGGGTGCCTACGCCGTAGACGCTTTCCGCTACTTTACAGGAAAACCACTCGTGCCGATTCTTTGCAGTGAACGTGTTAACGAAGCTATTTCCAAAACTCATCAGCCGCCATTTAAATTTCAAACCAAAACACGAATACAGAATTGGGAACGTATGTCGTTCCCCGGGGCACCCTTTCACATAACACCACTAAAGTTATCACACGTTTCGTTGGGTCGCGACTAATGAAATTAACCCCTATTTGCTCGGAACGAAACGCTGGTAATGAGATGTTACATTGTAACTACACGGGAGGAGACTATTAGGAAAGAAGGGATAGCTGACCTCCTGACGGACGTAAAGGGCCAACTAACCGTGAAAGGTAAGGGCCTGAAGCAAATATAAGATAAACATATGATGTTTTTGGGACTAAATTAATGTACAGCCAAGTGCATAAATATGTATCGAAACCTAAATCTGCTGACATATAATAGCGAAGCGATATATTTATGAATAAATTGTATTCATCCATATTTTTACACTTGATAGAACAAATATATTAGGATATAGGATTCCTTCACATGCGTATAGATTGGACATTTTGAATGGACAATGGCTATACTTCATCCTAAGGGTTTTGCTGCTTACCTACTTAGCAATACGCGGGCAAAGCGCGGTCAGCTATTGTTTCATCATTCTCCTTGGGACGAAGGATGTTACAATAGGTCTGAAAAAGCATGGTAAATAAATATAATATTGATCGTTATTTTAGAGTTTTTTTCGATACAAATGATTATACAGGATGAAGTCCGAGTATCGTGGACATTTAAATATTTATTAATCTATGTATCACACAAAATATTTGTCCATACCGCGATTCGAACCCCGAGGTAGTCTCTTCTAAGGCTTAAGTCGTATAAAACAACACAATCTTTAAAAGGAATCTGCTGCTCTCAGTTTTTATTTTTCTTGATGTAATTAACGGATAACTATTATTGGCCTCCTATTTTGTAAGGAAACATATGTAAACAGTATATTTACGGCTGTTGTTATCCTAAATACCAATAAATAAATAAACAAATAAATTATAATTCAGGTTACAATAGGGACAATCAGTGAATTAAGAAACGAATTTTCACAAAACGCCTTCGATTTAATGAATGTTTAAGCAAAAGTGAAACCGCTCTTATTCAGTTTAGCCGAGGGCACAAACCGGTGGTAAAATTAAAAGATTTTTTACATTAACGAAACTTTTTCGTGTTAGGCCGTGGACTTTAACCGTCCGAAAAAGTTTCTCGGATCTCTACAATATACACACGCAAATAACTCGTTTCCACTATATAACTGTCTCTTTCTAACTTGTGCATCAAGAGTAAGAAAAATATACGTGATGTTAATGGGCCGTATAATTTAGCTAAGTTCCAGTCACTACGGGCGACATGTTTCGAACTCTTCAGGAGTTCTTCTTCAGGATGAGTGTTTTCGCGGCGTGCGTCACGGGCCACGCGGCGTTCGGAGCGGGTGCGGGCAGTGATTCAAGCGACTCCGCCGCGAAAACACTTATCCTAAAGAAGAACTTCCGAATAGTTCGAAACATGTCGCCCGTAGTGACATTTATACGTGAGTTGAACCGTGTAATTTATAGCATTATTTCAACGTCTCTCACGAAGGTTTAAATTCAACTTTACATATGTATAAAGATAGCAAGTAATATATCTAAAAGCCAAAACTAATTCATTAATGAATCACCTAAATGCAAGACACGTGTCCAGTTGTCTGTATCTCTGTTCAATCTCCCCTATTCTTATAAATTCCTTTCACATCTCAATTTTTCTATTTTCGCCAAACAATACTGACTGTACATTCAATAGAAACGCATGACGCGCGATCAAAGAAAAGATGGTTACAACCTATGAACTTGGCTTCAATTTGGCAAGGACTCTTAAAAATCCCAATACGATTTGCCACCAATATAATTTCAAAGTGCGTTGCATTCATCGTTTACAGAAGAGAGACAGCATGAATCCAGACGATTCAAATTAATAGAATACGTGAAAAACGCATTCCGAAATTGGGCCTCTGCACGTACTCTGCCCTCTTTAGATGACAGATGAGCTTTATACAAACCCATGCATCCCTTGAAGGCGTGTCGATCATGAAAGTAATAATGTAATGGGTTTGAACAAAACATCAGGGCAGGATTAAAGGGACCGTCTTGCTTTAATCCCGATAAAATGGGCTGGGTAAAGGTTTTATTTCATGCTGTGTAAAATAAATATGAACCTCTGTTAAGAAAGCGTGTATTTTGGATTATTACCTACTTGACTCGATACGTGAAATTTTTTATCACTAAAATGAATAATGTTCATTCTTCCATCCAAAAATAAATAAATTTAAACTTGAATTTGGTGGTTCCGTTTAAACATAAATAGGTATCAGAACAAAATAATAAATAATTCTTAGTTACCAGTACTCAAGTGGATCAAACCCCCTGTTTAGTTAGGGGCTGGTTAGGTTATGCCATGACAATTTACATAGTAGCCACCTTAACTACCTATGTTTAAAAATAAAACAACTTACTAGGTAATGATATGCACAGGTACATAAACAAATACCTATACAGACAATGTTTTTTTTTCCGACGAGTTAGAAATATTTACAAATATTTCCGGTCCGGCAATAAATAACTTTGGTTTGCATTTGGTACCTGCGATGTGACACAAATACATTCGCATATAAATAAATTTATGCAAATTTGCTCCAAAACAAGCGAAAAAAGTAGAACATTAAACATTTAAAACTTAAAACACCAAAATATAAAAGAACAATAAAACCGAGTAAAAAAACACAATAAAAATACACTATTGGCACGTTTCACACTTTATATATGGCACCTTTATATTTTATGCATCGAAAAATTTCACTGATAAATAATTTCGAGCTGGCGCCGTGCCCGGATAAAATATTCCGGGGGATTTCCGTCAAAGTTCCGGACAAGTTTTAGTATCGTAAGATCCTGGACAAAGACTGGAGTGCACTAAGTCCTCAAAGAGCGCATTAAACTGCAACCGCGAAGTGTGAAAGTTAAAATACAAATATAACTTTAATGTCTTGTATAGGACGTTAAATGGGACAACGGTTTGTGCCGGAAATAAATTTTGCATATTTTAAATGGGTATTGGAGCAGTAATGTGCTAAAATAGGTGACATTGGCAGTAAAATGGGTATTATCGGTATTCTGTGTTAATGAATGTTTCATGATATTCGCAACATTAATATTTGTGGCGCTATTCCGGTAACGCTGCGAATTAAAAAAATAATAAAATATATAGCCTCGAACAAAAAGATAGATCACTTTTTTTATACAGCGACGGTGGCAAACAAGCGTACGGCCCGCCTGATGGTAAGCGGACACCGCAGCCTATAGACGCATGCAACTCCAAAGGAGTAACATGGGCGTTGCCGACCCTTGATATGTTTGAGGATTCGCCGAATGAATGATTCGAGGAATGGTAAGTACAATAAATTTAAAAGGATATAACTAGTTAGGTACCGAGTAATAGTCGACCAACTTAAAAGGCCAGTTTTCGTACAAATTCGGCCGACGCAACCGTACCATTCACTTGGCGTGTGTCGATGTAACAAATACAGACAGGCAACTACGGAACCCTACACTGCGCATGGCCCAACACGCACTTGGTCGGTTTTTTATAAACTATTATTAAACAAGCGATTGAAACGAACGAAGTTCTCCGTTTCAGCTTGGGCCAAAATGCTTTCTTAATCTCCTCAAAAGGTCTCATGTTTCATTTCAACCGATTCTCTTGAAATTGTGTGAGTAGGTTCAGCAAGATTTTTGAAGTAAAAACTTCTTTAGCGGCGCTGAGTACTTTTTGGGATGGGGAAAAATTGTTAAATACGCGACAGAGTTTTCTGACGTCAGATGTGAAGGAGGGTCAAAACTGAACGCTATTCGTAAGAGTATAAAGCCGTAAAACACTTTTTGCAATAGCATATTCTGCAAATAAATTTGAAATAATACCAACGCGTCCTTCACCGTTTTGCTATTGAGAAAATTCGAATAGTTCGAATTTGGGCTTTATTCCTAAAGAGTTAAAGCTTAGAAAAATATTTACCAACGGCAAAAACAAAATGATATTTTGGTTGCCACCGCCGTCTGCTGTTCTTGCAAATTCGAATAGTTCGAATTTAGACGTTATTCCTAAAGAGATAAAGCTTTGAAAAATATTTGGCGATGGCAAAAACAAATTGTTATTGTGTTTGCCACCGCCGACGGGCGAGCCTGCGGCCCCTCGCACCCAACGCGCCCGCGGCCCGTCCGCCTAAATAATTGATAATTGTATATAAATTTGCGTCAAATTCATTTTTAGGGTGACACCGTAAGATGTCACGTGACCTGATCGAAAAACTGTTACAATGTTATTGAAATTTTCGCTTCTGCCGGCACTCCCGGAGTGCAACCCGGTCTTTTTTTTTTTGATTAAGTATAAATAAAAAAGTTCGCCAAAGGCAGCCTTGCGAAGTCCACAGCTCACATAGCCACTTAGTTTTAGCAATTACAAAAAAACACAATGTCGCAATAGTTATTTACGATACAAGTGCCGAAAATAGGAAATTCGCAACGAGTGGTGATAAATTAAAACACGACCGAAGGGAGTAAAACGTTGTACGAAACACGTGCGAATAGGTAATTCGCAACTCGTGTCGAATTTCCCATTTTCGGCACTTGTATCGTAAATAACTATTACTGTACATATGGCTCTTTAAAGTTTCGACATATGCACGAAAAGTGCTCTTTTCCGCACTAGTGCGGGAAAGTAGCACCATATGTACTGTAAAATATATAAAGGTATAAGAACATCCAATTGTTATTTACATTAGAAAACCAAAGGCTTAAAAAATACGGGTTCATAACGAAAGGACCAAACGCATCAATTCGTGACGCAAAATACGCAAACCATACGCGATGCCAAGCACTGGTGTTTTCGACCTTTATATTTCTCTAAACTATTGTTAAAGACACCGATGCACTTCAAAGAGCGGTAAGTTGTGATTAACAACGGGCGAGTAGAAAAGAAACAGTTTTGCGAGCAGTGAGATGGAAGGCCTTTGAGGGATAACAACGCTTCAAGCGCAGGCCAGCAATGGACAGGATTACGGGACTATTGCCGAAACTGGGAGAAAATGATAATCGAGTCATACGAAACGTCTCTGACTTAACGTACTGGTTTGATATCAAAGTTACTTGCACTCGTTTTGACACATTATTGCGGGATAATACCTATAGATTTAATACAACAACAGCATTATCTTTTGTTTGGGGTTGGTAACGGACATGCGACAGCCCTGGATTTGCAAACGTCTATTAAGCTACAGTGACAGCTTTCCATAAGGCGAGCCGTACCTTTTAATATAACATACATTTTATCACAAACATACATATACCTACAGTTGCACAATGAAAAAGTACTTACCTATTACTAAACTCCATGACGTTTTTCTACGGGGCATATCTAGCATACCTACAAAGCGATGTATACAGTAACATATTGTAGATTATTTTGTATGCAAAATTTATCGCACGCCTCAAGAATACCCACTACTCCCCAGGACACGGGTTCGTCTTTGTTCAACAGATTAACGTTGCTATCTCCGACTAACTGATCGCTCACCTTTGACCGTATATTCCCTTATTAATTTAGAATCCGCCTGTGATTGTGATAGGACCCTTTTTGCCGCTGTCAGTTCAGTCACTGTTGAGCTCAGATGTAGGTAAAGTCGTCGTATTTAACCCTTTATGAACTGTTTCTTGGCGTTGTAGTGAAATGCCGTTAGTATGTTCAGTGGGGCACAGTTTTGCGCGCGGTTTCGGCGTACTGTAACGGCCTGGCCACGGACACGCGCGGCGGCGGCAGTGGCAGCGGTTGTTCTAATTCATTGCGTGCGATCCCAACTAACCACAGGGCGTTGCGCGTCTCGACCGCGCAATGAACAGATAAAACGCCTGCCGCTGCCGCCGCCGCGCGTGTCTGTGGCCAGGCCGTAATGGTATGCGTATCGTCTTGGTTCGTGCGCTCTCCCATATTGTCAGATGTATGTGAACTCTATGCACTGATACTTTTTGTTTTACCTTCGACGCAAAAAGAGGGTTGTGTATATGTGTGTCTATCTGTGGCATCCTAGCTCTTAAACGAATGGACCTATTTAAAATGCGGTTTTTTGTCTGAAAGCTGACTTGGTCAAGATGGTTCTTATAGCTTCGTTAGAACATAATCGGTTTAGCCGGTTTTGAGATATTGAAATTTGGAAGGAAAATGTCAGAGGGTTTTCAACTTTTCTGATATAAACTTTTGAAATATTTTTCATTTTAATTTTTAGTGTTTTTTTTTGTACAGTCGGTCGCTGCAAGCAATTTTCCTTTTTTTCCCAACGTCATCGTTTTTTTACATCACTGTCACTTAAAGAAGGCTTCAGTGGAGAGGAATTAAAAAGATAACTTGATTATGTTTTTTATGTAAGCGTGTTCAGTTGTTAGGTTGTCCGGCGATCCCGAAAATAAATTGTGTAACAATGTTTGAAATCATTCAGTTTCAAAGATATTCCCTCCATAATAACTACAAGCTTTATCTAGGTTACCATTTTTTTTATTTATTTATTCATTTCAGGCAACAAAAGCCCATATTTACACATACCTTTAGACTAAGATACATATGAATATAGAGTTACTAAAGAAATGCATAATTATATTTGCCATAAATGTAACGTTTACCATATTTACGTATACCATAATTTGGCCTGAATAGTTTTTCTCAGATGCTGTAATCTTTTCAGTATTGTCATATACAACAAACTAACCCCCTTATTCATAAAACTTAAAGGGCTCTTTACGAAGTTTAAGGAAAGTGTTTTGAAAATGTTACGGTTTCAGAAAAAGTCACTAGTGTTTGCCATAATCGTCAGTTGCCAAAAATATAGTGTTTCGGCCAATTACATTACTTCGGTAGAGTAGACTTATTAGGTATAGTTAAAGCCTACACATACAATATTTACGCTGTAATTTCAGAGATCATGTCCCTCCTTTCGCGTTCCCTTTAATTGCCGCCGCTCGACATAATTCAGGCAGGTTTATTCGTTCGCTGGCTGTGACCGGGGCCTCCCAGGGGCGCTTCATAAACCGTCGCAGCTACAATGTGTGCGTAAGTCGTGTACACATTTTGACGATACCTACATACACCGTTAAGGGGATGCCTTGATTCGAGTCGACCACGACCCCTTGAGAGAGACACGCTCATGCATTCCACGCACGAGAAAAAGAGATGCAACACTCTTCGGGAATGGCTTTTTTGGACAAATTTCGATAATTAGCCAACTTACTGAAGTTTTATTTATATTTCCTTAAGTGAGATTTTAGATCAGATTAAATACTACATAATTAACTTGATTGTGTCGTAAAACAATGTATTGTTTGAGTTGGCTGAGTAAAAAACGGAAAATAAAGACCCAACTTTGGATTTTTTTCTATCGAGGAAATTTTAGGCAATCATGTATCGATTAAATCAGATAAATAATCATATAGTCAAGCATCATATATCTGAAAATCAGACCTTATTGTTTCTTAATCTAGTCAGAACGGCGTTTCAAAGCACGCGATAATTTACAATGCACCCCCTTAAGGATGGGTATGCATATGCATCAGAGCTGTGCGAAGTAGTGAGTGAGAAAATAATGAACCGGTCAAGTGCGAGTCTGACTCACGCGCCGAGGGTTCCGTACATCCGTATAACCGTCAGCACCCCTGATTAGGCCGTGTGAAATTGTGAATAGGCAATTTGAAATATGCGGTAATGAGCGGTGCGGAGCTGAAGGCAAGTTTACGCCGTAGAATAAATTTAAAAGACAAACCAAATATGTTCATTTCGAAGGGCTTAAACTGCTTACCTTTAGGTTTTTAGTGTGCTGAACGATTCAATTTCGGTCAGAAACAAGATCAAAACACTATTTTGTTCGCAATTTATTTGCAAAGGTGAAAAAATTTCGCGACGACATGCGTATGGAAAACGTTTGATAGACTCAATTATTTTTTTTCTTCCTGTATTAGGCGATGTAAGCAGTCTCAGCAGCTTTTAAGAAAGGAGGCCAAAATTGCCAATTTGCTCTGACGGCGTAACTAACCCCACTAACTCCAGAAAAATCAACAAAATCCTCTTACAAACTATACCTACAGAACGAATCGGAATGTTTTTTTTTCCTAATAATTGGCGTATGTCTATTTAGTCACATGAAATGTAGCCTTAATATGTGATAATGGTATTCATAAGTTCTTCCCGTACCCCTAATACGTACACAGCTAAGGGTGACTTATGCATTCAATTCCATCACATCGGCTATTCACAGTCAAAAACAAGTATCTAGGTTTTGGCAAATTTGTCAAGAGAACAAAAAAAAAATTATTAATTACAAAGGGCATTCTCTTAAAAACTACCTACATAACGAATCGGAGTGTTTTTTTTTCCTAATAATTGGCGTATATTGTATTTAGTCACATGACAAGTAGCCTAATATGTGATAACGGTATTCATAAGTCAGGCCTTCCCGTACCCCTAATACGTACACAACGAAGGCGACTTATGCAATCCAACACATACGAACACGCATAAATCACGCTGCGGTTTTCGTACAAGTTTCAATTTAACTTCTACACGAGCCATGACGTCATAACGGTGTTAGAATATTCTCGAAGATTTGTTGCTAAAGTACATTTTAGAAGTTTGTCTTGAGTTAATAAAGTATTCTTTATTCGTATGTTGAAACATTAGGTGACATAAAAAAAAAGACCGGGTTCCACTCCGGGAGTGCCGGCAGAAGTGAAAACTCAATGACATTGTAACAGTTTTTCGATCAGGTCACGTGTCCGTCTTACGAATTTTCAATCTGTCGAATCTTACGGTCACGTTTAGCAATTCTTCCCCATCACAAAAAGTGCACAGCGCCGCTAAAGAAGTTTTCACTTCAAAAAATATATGTACCTAAGTATTATATTTTTAATAATATCAAAATTAAAAAATAAACTAAACCATGAAAACCCTTTTGAAACCGAATACAATTAAGTACTTCTATATAAAACCGGCTAAGTGCGTGTCGGGCCACGCGCAGTGTAGGGTTCCGTAGTTGCCTGTCTGCCTTAGTTGCATCGACGTGCGGTGCGGTTGCGTCGCCCGAATTTGTAAAAAAACCGACAGTCGGCCTTTACAAGTACACATTAAGGGGCTGATAAGACTGAATTCTGTTGAAATTGATGTTTTTAAGCAGTTTTTTAAGAAAAACTACTTGTTCTAGCACATCACAAAAATATATGTTACCATATTATTATTCACCATATTTCAAAGAGCGTGGGCGGGCTCGATACATAATTGGACTAAATCGGCTCGATAGAAAATAATTGCAAAGATTGGTCTTAAAATCAATTTTTTTGACATATGGGTCTGCAATTAAAAATATGAAGTCAACATATTCATACCTAAACCGCTAACGAGTCACATTTCTCAAATAATCCACACTTTTTTTTATTTCAATATTTATGCACTATTATCTTCAAAAACCCAGTGAAACTCGTTCTCGTTTACTCCGATACAGATAGACAGTGTGCGCGCTATCCCAAATCCTCAAGGCCATTTTGGTATTGACAGCGCCTTAAGTTGGTCGACTATTACTCGGTAACTACTTATGCCTACTTGTCCGTGATAGTTTTCCTTTTAAATTCACGATTTTTTTCACAACCCCAGTAGTAGCCATTTAGGAAACTATAAGGGTTCCTTGTTGAGTACGGAACCCTAAAAAAATATTTAGTAACAGATGGGCAGTCGCCGAGTGATCGCGTAGGTAGCACGGAGTGTGTTAGGTTTTGGACCAATTTTGGTTAGGTAACCTTTGACTTGGTTTCTCCTTTAAAAACCCGGCGAAGTGCGCGACGGGCCATGCGTAGAGTAGGGTTCCGTAATGCCTGCCTGTCTTTGATACATCGACACGCGCGCGCCAACTAAACTGTGCGGTTGCGTCGACCAATTTTGTAAGGAAGTTAGCCTTTACAAGTACATTTTTTAAGTTGGTCGACTATTACTCGGTAACTAGTTATGCCTACTTAGCCGTGATAGTTTTCCTTTTAAAATCATTATTATGTACTACTGCCACGATTTTTACATTCCCAGTAGTAGCCATTTTAGCCATTTAGGCTACGTTCACCTGTAAAGCCCATATTTTTAAACAAGCTATTCAACGATATCCACGAGAAAAAAAAAGGGGGTCGAAGTTGCACCACGTCCGTAGGAATTACCCACCGCTACCCTACACGTGACCCCTGGGTGGTGCTAAAAGTGCAACAACCTGGCAACCGTACTGTCTTTTCGAAGATCTCACAGTTCTAAATACACGTATTTGCCATACGATAAATAAAAAAATAAATAACAATATCCAGATAAAAAAAATTACTTCTCCACTTTAAGTGTCGGGGAACAACACAGTTAACTGACCACCCATGCACTTTATGGATAATGTAATAAGGTTCACTTATAGTCAACATAAATACATGATGGTCAGTTAACTATATTATACCAACACTAAAATAAATTTTACTTCAATATTTTATTCTATTATCTTGTTGTTTTGTATTATGCCGAATAACATCTTTCTAGTAGTAAGGGTCAATAAGCTAAGCCGCAGACGGACGGATGGACATGGCGAAACTATTAGGGTTAATTCCTTCTTGACTACGGATCCCTAAAATTATAGTCTAAATAACTGTACAAAACCAAGCTACCTGATTCCTTTACTGAGTCTCAACCATGCGTACCACTTTGGCTCGTACCGTTTTCCTTTTATTTGAATTTAATAACATGAGTAACCTTTTTTAAAATATTTTTTCACTTTTGCAAAAAATCTTGTATGGAAACACAGAAAACTTATGATTTTAGAACAATATTTACGATCCATAGTGGAGCTACGGTAGCCTAGTGGTCGGCCGGACCGACCGTACACAGGCACTATACAGGGTGATTACGGGGTCGTGGAGCAAGAAAGAAGCATTTAACTTACTTTCTCCTAAGTATCACGATAGGTTAGGACTAACAGTATACACCAGCGACTTATTTTAGTAAGCAAAAAAAAAGTACGATAATTCGAGATCATGGTCACCCTACTATTTCCCAAGAAAACTTATGTCAAGTGCATGGACAACAATCGTTGCAGTAAGGTTGTTATGACGATATTGATAGACAGATAAGAACATCGGATATCGCTGATGAAACATTTCACTTGCTCTGGTAGTATTGTCTGTTTGATAGTAAAACATAACCATATCTGATCGCTCGATATTAGAAAATGGGTACGGCGGAGGCATAATTAATTTATTTTATTTTAAATCTTTGTTGACACGTTTATTGACTTTGACGTGTTGTGACATTATTACTCATAAATTATTAAGTATTCTATCAGAGAGTTTGTTTTCTAAAAAGGTGTAATATTAAAAGTAGGGTGACCACGCATTTTGAGTCAATAATAATTTTTAAATAAAAATACGTAAATAACGAATCATCTTTGTTTCAATTAAAATAAATACAGGTAGCATCGCAATCATTTACTGAGCCAGAAAAAAATGGTTGGGATCACAACCCCGAAATCACCCTGTATAGGTGGTGATGCGGCCGTCAAGCGGCGGTCGTGGGCTCGAATCCCGGCTCGTACAATGATTTTTGGAACTTATGTACGGAATATTTACCGTTAGCTTTTCGGTGAAGGAAAAAATCGTGAGGAAACCGGTCTAATCCCAATAAGGTCTAGTGTTCCCTCTGGGTTGAAAGGTCAGATGCTTTCGTAAAACTAGTGCCTTAGCCAAATCTTGGGGGTTAGGTGTTAAAGCGGACCCCGGGCTCATTTTCGGCAAAACCGGGAATAACGCTAGGAGGATGATGATTTACTATCCATATTCTATAGTGCACATCGCTACTACCTAATCCATCCAGTAATTACACAGCAAAGCTATTCTTCACATGCCGAAGATCAGACAGCGCGTAAAAAGTGATATATTTGCAATATTTTAGTAGTAGCAACGAAAACTTATCGATTTTAGAACGATATTTACTGCCTAGAGTGCACATCCATTTAGCTATCGTGCAGCATAGCTAGCTTTTATATGATCAGACAGCAAAAAGCGCGCAACGTAGATTTATGGCCTGCGAGCTACGCAGGTAAACAATAGCTAAAAGCCGAAAGCCGCACCAGAATTACGCCCATTACCGAGGAGCCACAACAATCGGTGAGTGTTTCCGGTGTAATGCACTGCCTGCGTGCGGCAACAGTACACAGTGTGTCTCTACCTACACCGAGGGCTAGCAACGGGATTCACAGTCTATTAAAACTCCACTAAGGCGGATGTCACACTGCGACGTACCTCCGTCCGGCGGTATGCAGTATGTATGTATAAATACTTTATTGTACAGTCGCCATCAGATATATCGTACCGGCCAAAGTGATCACAAATATCTGAACACGTCTCTAATGCCTCGGCAATAGAGACGTGTTCAGATATTTGTGATCACTTTGGCCGCTACGATATATCTGATGGCGACTGTACACAAGACACAGGTAAAAATACAGACAAAAAAAGTTAATTCGGTACAAATATCGGTATAATTCGCAATTTTTTAATTCGAATTTCCTATTTTCGGCACTTGTATCGTAAATAACTATTACAGTACATAAATGGTCCTGCTTTCCCGCACTAGTGCGGAAAAGAGCACTTTTCGTGCATATGTCGAAACTTTAAAGAGCCAGCCAGCCTTATGTACAGTAAAACGTTGTACGATACACGTGCGAATAGGTAATTCGCAACTTGTGTCGATTTAAAACACTCCCTTCGGTCGTGTTTTAATTAATCACCACTCGTTGCGAATTTCCTATTTTCGGCACTTGTATCGTAAATAACTATATCATAACTGAGACATCAGCCCGGAGCAATTAACAATAAAAAAAACCTTTATCTTCAATAATAGGTATATTAATTTTACCTAATTACATTTGGCCCACAAGGTGGACTGATTACCTGGTAAAGGTTGCGGGAGTCCGCTGGATGCGGGTGGCGCAGGACCGAACTTTGGCACTCTTTGGGGGAGGCCTATATCCAGCAGTGGACGACTTTCGGCTGATATGATAATGATGATGATATTTGGCATGAATTAAGAAGATCCCAGTCAAGATTTATACAGAACGTATAATGAAACGTCGTTGGTCCATAGAATATACACAACTTGATGAGCAATTTGAAGGCTTACCAAAGGCGCAAGGCTTTGAATCGCATATTCAAAGGCTATTACGATTTCCCTAAGCACTCACCCCTATCTTGACTTCGAGATACGCCACAACAATACGGTAGGTAGTTGACAACAGCAAAAAAAAAACTACGTAAATCAAAGAATAGACGCTGTTAAACCATAGAAAAACGAGAAGCCACTGATTCCCATTTCCTTACAAACATCATAATTACTATACAGGGTGTTTTTCTGAATTTCCTTGAACTTCGGCATATTGCAGAGTCCATTCACCGAAACAAAGTAGCATAATTAGTTACTTATTCAAAAAAAAAAAAAAAGTTTTTTTTTTCGATTTTCATACAAAATAATTAAATTTAGCATTAACGGTTATTGTACAAGGGTCTTAAGAGTTAATGAAAAGTTAGTGTCAAATGTGATAATGTTCAAATGGCATCACATGACATGCACGTCAAAAAACCGTTTACACTGGTTAAAGTTACATAACTGATTAAATTAAAATGTTGAATATCTTGATAACAGTAAGAGTTAAGATACTGGTGTCTTGGAGAAATTACCTTTATTTGACCTAAGCTATGCCCCCTTTCAATTAACGGAAATTGGCGGGAACACGTTGTAGAACGTCTAAAATAGTGACTTTATTGACTATCATTTTAATAAGCCACTTTTTTGCTGCCGATATCCTGCAATGGCATGGCACACACACAGATGTAGCACCCGCTGGGTGTATAGGGATGATTTTTGGTAGATGGAAAGAATAAGATTGATGGGCTTACAGCGTTTTTTATTAAAGATTCTTCCCAGTAGACATTAACGCTAATAAACTCACATCCACAGTAGTAAGAACTGTGTACTGTTAGCCCAGTTAGGACTAACAGCGTGCGGTCTTGGAAATTGGATAACTAGTCAATCGAATTGTTTCCAAATGAATGGAGGCGCGGAGCGTGAGCAGCCAAAATGTTGGTACTAACAAATAACTAGAACCCAATCGAATAGCTTTTTAACTCGGTCACAATACATGACGTCTGGTGTACCTCGTCCAATCCAGAAAGACCACAAAGTCACTCTTCATCTACGCTATGGACGAAATAGGGTAAATCTCCAATAACTGGCCACTTCATACTAAAAATGTACTCTTTTCACCTATAATAGAATTCATTTTCAGTATAAGGTGTTAATTACTGGCCACCCTTCAATAACTGGCCACGTTAAACTAAATTTAATTCTGTTTGTAGGGGAACAGAGTTAATTTTTAGTATTAGGGTGGCCAGTAATTGGCGATTTACCCTACAATTTATAATTCACATTACTTCATTATGATTAGTCGTGGATCTGGGATATTATGCAAGATTGAACAGTGATGTAACCCTGTCATGACTTGCCTGTTTTACTGTGATATAACCTTGACCTAATGTCGCTGTCACATAAACCGTTCGCATCACTGGATCCTTAACTTAATTGGCAGTGGGCTGGGCACATTGCACGTAGAACCAATGGGTGTTGGGGCAGAAAGGTTCTCGAGTGGAGATCACGCGTGGACCAAGATGGGCTGAAGACTTAGTAAAGGTCACGGGAGTCGGCTAGATGCGGGTGGCGCAGGACCAGTCATTGGCACTCTGCGGGGGAGGCCTATGTCCAGCGTCTTTCAGCTGATACGATGATGATGATGAGTCGTCGATTTGGGATATTTAGCAAGATATAAAACTGATGTAATGTCATGGAATGGCTGTCATATCAATTAGACTGGTATCAGTTTGTGTCAGCGACATCGGTCAAGGTTAAATGACAGTAAAATCTCACAAAGTGTCCCAGACCCAAGACGCTATTTACAACCTTCAAGTTGTATTTTATAATTATGTAAGTTGTCCTTGAAGATTTGCTGAACACGCCGTAGTCGCTTTCCGCTACATACGAGGAAAACCGCGGGATCGGCTACGAGCGTAGCGCGTAGCGATTCTTGGCAGTGAATTTGTTAATTTTTCAGAAGCATATGAGTATCTTATTTAGCTAGTTGGAATAATTACGAGTATGTACATTTTGTGACAGTGCAATATCATAGCGACACTGAGCTGATATCATGATGAATACGGACAGTGCAGGCTATAGCTACTCCCACTCTGTTTTGGCTCAATGGAACCCTTTAAACTTATAAATAAAATAAAAATGTATCAAATTATATTTTTGATAGACACTTATTTAGTCTGCATGATTGCAGTTACGTTTCCCCCGGGCGGACAATAACATAATGTCCAACGTCCATGACAAACAGTCAGTGGTCGCTTTTCGTACAGCCTCCCTTAATCATTGTGTCAAAATGCCTGCATTTATTTGGGCAACACAATGTGGTAATATAAATCTACGCCTGAGAATTTATTTTCGTATTTTAATTAAAAGTTCTCCTTTTTTAGGATTCAGATCTTCGACAGTGAGTATCCCGACGTTTCAGATGTGTCACAACATCCTTGGTCGCGGAAACAAGATCTTGTGATGTGACACAACCGAAACGTAGCTAAATAAATAAATAAATGATACGCGATTAAGTTCGGCCTCGTTAAAATAATTTATATTTTTGTCACGTTGCTTTGTTTGGAGTTGTCATGATATTATTGCAAGCTTTTAATTCCAACTTCATAAATAAATTTCGGCACGTGTTTGTTCATTTCATTAAGTATTGTCGACTAACTTTTTTTTTAATTTACCTACCATATTTTTTGTAGGTATATTCTTACTCAAATAAAATATCTGATTGTGTATTAACACACACTAGGAGATTATATTTGTTATTATTGCCTGAAGATCGTTTTTATTGAGGTTAAATGTCCTTAGCACGCTCGATATAAGTCGGCTCCCCATGCAAACGTAATTTGGCTCTCATTTTGAAGCTTTGTACACACAGTGGGTTCCGCCATATCTAGGTTGGACAGGAAAAAAAAATATCTAACTACGTTTGTATAGACAGCTCGTCCTTGGGAGTCTTAAGGATAGTTTATTTTTAAACATTATTTTTCCTACAGTAATCAAATCAGTCTGTTTCCCAAAACAGCCAACACCTAACATCATACAGTTTACGACGAACAATATTTCAGCAAAGCCGTACCTCATTTCGCGGGACTAATGTCTCCGCCATTTGGTGCGTTCGGGTCACCCTCGTAACGAGCCGGCGCCGTGACAAGAACAACTAAGTGAACTTGGTCTCAGATGGTGACCACACGACATGGCAGCCGAGGACTGATTTAGTGGTCCCCGGAGCTAAGATACGCTTCTCGTCGACTTGGTACGTGGTTAGGAATATTGAGTACAAAGAAAAGGTTTCAAAGGATTGCTAAATTATTAATGTGCGTGGATCTGACTTGTATCTGAGTTGGAAGTATGGTGTGAGAATTTGTGGAAGCTGGACTGCCAGTGTTTATCATATCAGCGCGACGAATAACTTACGTTAATATACGCATTCGGCAGAATCCAAGCGGAGCCATGGCATAAATAGCCTATGTTCATCTCGAAGAGGTTATTTATGGTTATATTTTTTTTTATCTGATGTGTATAGTTTAGGGGATGAAGGGGATGATGATGGGGGACCTTACAGACAAATATACAATCTCACAGCCTGTTACTTTTTCATAGATGATGCATTTTTGTTGCGCTATTACAAAAAAATAATAATAATAAGGGGGGCTCCCATACAACAAACGTGATATTTTTTGCCGTTTTTATAGATCCCCTCCCCCCTCCGTGCGCGAGTCCGACTCGCACTTGGCCGGTTTTTTATTATTCTATTAGTACAGATAAAGGCCTATTATGTAAATAATGAAATTTAATAAAACTAGTGGCTCTATGCGCTGTAGAATTTGCGAACCTGTCTTTTATTTATACATTTTTTTCAATATTGAGAAACAGCATCGACGAAAAAAAATCTATATTATTTACTAAATCTGCTCCCATAATTTCACGAGAAACAGTTGAGAAATGCGACCTGTAATGGAGAACAGCTGGTCAGGCACCGGACATACGAAATAATTCTTGCTTAGGGGTCCCATACGCCAATGACCTTCGATCTGAATCCCTTAGTTTTCTAATGTTTTTTGTAGCTTATTATATTGACAACAACGACTTTAAGCAATATATAGTATCCCATATTTAAGTCAAAGTTCATTGTTTTCTAGATATTTGGCATCAAAGTTGAACAATTTTAGGCCAAAAAACTGGTTTTCTGGCCATAACTTTTGTGTTAATTGGTTTAAAATTAAAACCCTGGACCAATTTTTAGACACGTCACAGAAAAACCCAAATATATTATGTAGATTTCGTACATTTAAGATCTTGCACGTCAATAGAGATACGAAATAAGTGTTTTTTTAGACATTGTTTAATAAAATCATACAAAATGAAATATTCATTTGTTTCAAAATCCGGTGAACCAAAATGGAGATAAAAGATTGAAGAACCGATAACCGTTTGATTCATAATTCTATCTGTAGTGCAAAATTAGGAGATCCGATTCAAAACTTGTCAAAAATCGATGAAAACCTCGGGTAGCCCCTTAAGCTGAAACGGAGAACTACATACGCTTCGCTCGCTTGTCCAAAAATAAATAAAAAAAAGTTCGCTTTCAGTAAATGTAATAATGTGTGGTTCACTCACAGTGGCGCTACCACCAAAATCGAAACTTGATGTTCATATACATACCTGCATCCTGTCACTCTAGTATTATAAGTGCGATAGAGATGGAGATACCCGAACTTCGAGTTTCGAAGTTCGTGGTTACATCTCAGGAGACTTGATCATATGTACCTCAGCAGGTCGATCACGTAACGCATTGTACGTACGTTAGACAGATCTAAATGTAAAATTTTATATGAAAAATTACATTTAGGGTGAAGACACATCTATCAGCATCGAATCGCATTTCGTAATACAGTAAACGTAATTTTGGATGAGATGCGTCCGCATCAATTCACCCTTCCGCATGCGGACGCATCTCATACAAAATTACGTTTACTGTATTACAAAATGCGATTCGATGCTGATAGATGTGTCTTTTTAATCTGTCCAAATGCGCGTTCGGAACGTTACGTGACTACCCCTCAGTATACGGATATACTGTAGTAAATCCGTCGCTCGCCGACATAACTCTTCCTTTTTGCGCCTGGAAAAGTTGCCAGCTCGCCCGCTCATGTGGTATGTAGGTACGGTAAGTAGATTAGCCAGTTTTAGTAGATTGATTGCAACTTTGAAAACCAATATTTTAAAAGACGGTTTTATAAAGATGTGTTAGATCAAAAAGCGGCCAAGTGCGTGTCGGACCACACACAACGAGGGTTCCGTGCCTATTACAAAGGTCGTATCGTTACTAAAATCTTATGGCACGTACGTCCTTTTCTTTAAGGAAGGCAGTTTTTTAGAAATATCTCAAAAACCTTCGAAGCGATCTTGTCCAAAACAATTTTCGCTGAGAGAATTTAATAAGCCCTATAAGCATGATTTTTTACATATTTTTAAAATACACGGTTCAAAAATTAGAGGGGGGGGGACACAATTTTAGTGACTTTCGAGGAGATTATCTCCGACTATTCACTTAATCAAAAAAATTGCTGAGAAATCTTATATTTATTTTGAAAGGCCTATCGATTGATGTGCCACACGTGGGCTTGCAATGAAAAAAAAATTGAATTTCAGTTTTATGTATGGAGTGCACGCTTAAAAAATTTTTTTTTTGTAATTTAGTTACCAAACTATGTAGCGGTTAACAAACTACACCTATCCTGAAAATTTTATTCAAATACATCTTATAGTTTTCGAGTAAAATGCCTGTGACATACGGACGGACAGACAGACAGACAGACATGACGAATCTATAAGGGTTCCGTTTTCTGCCATTTGGCTACGGAACCCTAAAAAAGACCATAAAGGAGCCTGGGGTCCGCTTTAGCGCCTATTTCCAACATTTGACATAGGCACTAGTTTTAGGAAAGCGACTACCATCTGACCTTCCAAACCAGAGAAAATCGTATGCGTTTAAGTATTAATGCCTATAAAATATAACGTCGTTTACTACCCATAAGGCCACGAGACAAGGCGTATTGAGCTAAATGATATAATTATTCTTTTCTATATTGTAGCTGAATGTTTAGTTTTTGTTTAATATTTCGTTTAATCAAATGATTTTAGTCGAACAAAGTAAACAATGATGATTAGCTACTTATATAATACAGTTATCCTGATCTGTATCAATCTTACATAGTAGGATCCCAATTTTATTTTATTTTATTAAGTCTTTGTTACCGGTATGTACTTCCTAATTGTCACATATATCAGTAGTTAAGTAGATTAATTTAAGTCAAAAATGTAATGAATGGACATTTTTAGAAATCGTGTACCTAATTAGTTAGCGTGAGTTGTTAAACAAAAAATAACTCAGTGTCAGTTTTGTGACGAAAATGAAGCATACAAATTATGTAAAAAATAATTTGTTAATATTTAGATTACGACTATATGCATATTATTTATAAATTGAAAAGAAAAAGTGAATTTTTATACAAACTGAATACTTAAGGTGGTTCGATTTCCATACAAAACGTTATTTGACATTCGCAGGCTAACGGCGTGAATTTTCAAGGAACTAATGTAACTAACTTTCATAAATTGGCTTTCCATTTGCGCAAAATTCCCCCTTTTCTTGTATAAACTAGAATAATTTGAGATATTAGTTTGTGACGTCATACTTTGGGAAAACCATTTTTCTCAAAGTATCGTTGTCGTTACCAAACTGATAACAACTGACGCTAATTGAGTAATCGGTAAAACAGACAGGCGCCTAGTCTGTTTTACCGACGGAACAAAAAGGCGCTCAATTCAAAAGAATTAGCTGGAGAAGCTTTTGACCCTCTTCCCCCGATGTTACTCTTGCCCCGACTCACCTTACACATATTTTTTTAAATACCTTACGTGTTGGGGATGTACTTATTATAAATAAATAAATAAATGAGTGGTGATCGTGAGAATCGGAAACATGTGTGGAAAGTTTGACAAGTTTGACAAGTTTCTGTGGATTGACAACAGCTGCCGGCGCCATATTTTACGTTGAAGTTGGTGCAACCCGCGCTAAGGGTTAAACTGGCTACCAATGCGAGGCTAGATGGCATTTCGACTACAGATGGGCCGACTACGGGTTTGGCCGACTAGCCGAGTCGGCCGCCTAGAAGACCGACTAGTCGGCTAGGCCGATTGTGGACTTCGGCTAAGTTCGGGTGCAATCGGGAAACTTCGTTTCGCTTTGCCGTCGCGCTGTCTCAGCTGTCTGCATGCGTTCAAAGTACCAAATGTGATATTAACTCTGTATTTGAGTAAAATATAAAACGAATGGTAAAAAATGGCAGTTTACTTATTTTATGTCTCCTTTTCCTGTGATCCATAAAGTGCCGACTAATCGGCACATTTTGCCGACTAGTCGGTACATCTCTAATTTTGACAATTATAATGTTACTAGCCGATGCCCGCGGTACCATATTGAATTTTCCCGTGGGAATTAGATGTTTTCGCGCTGGAAAAAGTAGCTTATGTCACTCTCCAGCCTCTAAACTATCTTGATACAAATCACATTAATCCGACGCTCCATTGCGACGTGAAAGAAGGACAAACAAAGACACACACATACACATTTATAATATTAGTAAGCATTTGATTCGCATAGCAGTTTGAGAAAGATTAAAAACTTAACAGTTTACATAACTAGTCTAACGCAAAATGTACTAATTGCAATTCGGATTGTTTTACGGTTACTACACGCTTTCCAGTCCTTTAACATGTGGTATAGTGTGCGACAGGCATAAAATTCGGCCTCAGTATATTTCCATTTTGCTGCGTAGCACCGCTACACGCTGACTGTAAACTGCAACCTTGGTTTTGTGGGCACAGAATTCATTATAATATTATTTGCTTTTTGAGTTCCAAACCTTTAGTACGAAACGTTATAATACGGGTGTAGATTCGAAAATTATTATTACTCCAAAAGAAAGAAGGCAAAAAAATATGCCTGGTGACGAAAATTCCATTCAGATATCTCAAAGAATTACGAAGCTACAACCGTTTTAATATTGTTTGTTAGAGAGAGAAAATGCAAACAGTGTGTGACGCCACGTTACTCGAGGCTGCCGGGGGGCCGCGTCGCCAGTGGCGGGCGGCGCCGAACACGATGAGGCACGGCACGTTGCCGTCTATTAGTGACGTCACAATATTCAAACGTCATCGTTTCATATGAAGTTGCGTTTTGTGAAAAAGGGACAGAACACCTTCCTAAAACTTTGGATACATATAACTTCGTAATTATTTAACCTTTTGCGTTGATTTTTTCTCCATTTGACTACATTTTAAATGCTGCTTCGAGAAAATATGACATTATTGATTATTTTTTTTAGTGTCTACACCCCTATTGATATAAGCGAAGCGAAAGAAGTTCTATGCTTCAGCTTGGCCAAGATTTTTCGTATTTCCTTTCTCCATCTGTTCTCCTCTACGGCATTTTCCAACCGATTCATGTGATTTTTTTTAGGCAGTATCAATAATTGTATAGATTTTTAAGTTGAATTAGATTTCGAAATACATATAAAGTACATATATTTAAGACAGATTCACGTGTTCTTCAGCACACAGAGCCACTCACTAGTATCTATTAAATATTAGCGTCGTCTAATATCCATAACACTGCACATAATAAATGGGAACAATGATTTGCACACGCAAACAACATCTCACCCTTATCGAATAAACCTTTTCCGTTTCGTCATGGGTAATATTTAATTATATAATATAATTATTGAACAGTCCAGTGTAAGAATATAGGTGCATGCATCGTACCTACTAATAAATATATCCTATCGGTATCACTCTTAATATGTAAGCGGATTAAGGTTTTGGTAGGTACATATTTATAAGAGGATAATATATTTTTACACTGGACTGTAAATATGACGAGTCTTATGGAAATAATTAAAAATGAAATGAAATTTAAGTTGTTTTATTTGAAATAATATACTCAATGGAATTGAAATGAAATGGTATTGAACTGAAAATGTAATAAAAATTACACGTACGTTTACAAATCTGAAAATGTGAACCAGAAATTAAATTTAAATATACCTACCTGTGTCGTAATTGAAATTGGATTGAATGAAAATGGACTAGTTTGCAGTGAACTCACTGTCGGGGTGTACCGACGCGGGCCGCGTCCGTGACAAATTGCTCGCGTCTCCTGCGCCGCCCGTTAATTGCTCGCCGTAAATTGTTGCACCAATTGTTTAATGAGATGTCACATTAGTGCGGCGTTGCCGCGATTACTGGCAGGTGCGTTGCCGTTTGGTAGCGCGATTAGTCGACTGATTTTGTATTTTAACGCGACGCAAATGAGGGGTGTTAAGTTTAACTTGTGTCGTGTTTTCGTGATTACCACATGAAATAATCCATTCAGTGCCTACGCTTTAGGGCGCTACGGGCGTTTTCCGCTACAGTTATGGACATGAATCTATACACCGCAACGCTACGCTCGTGGCGTTGCCGCGATTACTGGCAGGGTGCGTTGCCGTTTGGTAGCGCGATTAGTCGACTGATTTTGTTTTTTAACGCGACGCAAATGAGGGGTGTTAAGTTTAACTTGTGTCGTGTTTTCGTGATTACCACATGAAATAATCCATTCAGTGCCTACGCTTTAGGGCGCTACGGGCGTTTTCCGCTACAGTTATGGACATGAATCTATACACCGCAACGCTACGCTCGTAGCGTTACGCTGTAGTTTGTAGCAGCTTAACACATTCACTGCCAAGAATCGCTACGTTCGTAGCCGATCCCGTGGTTTTTCTCGTAAGTAGTGGAAAGCGACTACGGCGTAGGCGCCCTCTAGTTAACAAACTGTCTAGAATCGCAACGTGTAAATTAATCCCGTAATGTTCCTCGTATGTAGCGGAAAGCGACGACGGTATAGGCAGGTTTCAGGCAGTGGAAGTGTTAATTTAACACTTGTATGTCTGTCTGATTTCTTCCAGATGGATGAACCGATTCGAGTGCCTTTTTTGAAATCGCAAGTCTTGTTTGTCGTAAACGTATGCTAAGCGTCTCCTAATTGCTCTTCAAAAAAACTGCACACCTAACTGTGCTGAAATACTCGTACTGCTTCAATTATCGACTTTCTGGCAGTAGTTAACACTTTCACTGCCCGGAACCGGCTTCGGGTGGCTACACTTTAGTCGCATTCCGCTACATACAAGAAAAACCACGGGATCAGCTACGAGCGTACGTAGCCCGTAGCGATTCTTGGCAGTGAATGTGTTAAATAGGTACCTAAAATATTTAAGTAAGTATGTTAATTGCACAGAACAAGTGTTAATTGACTGCCGCGTAAGGTGGCGGCGCGCTTTGACATTAAAACCTTTTCTGAAGATGTGGCCGCTATGTTGGGCCATTCTTTGAAGGTTTACTCATAGAGTGTATCATTTGTATGAAAATACATCACACAATCAGCAGTAATTTCACAATTCTGTTTTCAACATATCGGCTATTGTTTACAAATATATCCCTTCGACATGCAGAGACCGTCAATTATGTTTGCAACGTAATAACCCCCCTGCACGACAATCAAATAACAATCAATGCTTCGTTGCAACTAAAGTTTACCATCCTTTATTGATCCGTTGGGTGTGTACGGGACATAAACTTCCAATAAAGTCCCTGCGATAGCAAGTCCCGGATTTATCGGACTAACCCCATGTAAATAAATAAAGTGGAGCATGCATTTCTTATGAGAAGTTAGCCGCGCCGCGAGAGGGTTACAAATACTATCGATTTAGATTCATTGTTATGATTCGTGGTGAGTTTGATTTTGGAATTATAACGGATTTTGAAGTGTCTGTTGTGGGGATCAATTTTCACGTAATATAACAGTACGTCTGGTAATTTTATAGAATTATTTGAATGCTTTGAAAAACTCGCATCGCGGGTGAAATTAGTGAAAAAAGGAATTTTTCGCAAGGTAATAAATGATAAAACCTATAGGACAGTGAGTGCTTTCGAAAAGTCGCATTAGGGAAAAGGGGTGAAATTGGTGAAAAGTTGACTATTTCAGAAGGTAACAAATGACTTCTTTTTATATCAGCGCTAATGAAGCCACTCTTAAGTGCTTGCATTAGTCACTCGATAAATACCCACTCTGCTGCCATTTTTCAAGTCGGGCAAAAATTCAAATGCAATCCCCACGATTTATCCCAGTCGTAACTTCAATCAGATTAAAGTACATTAAAGTGTTGGTAAAAGTTCAATTCGGGACCGGAAAGAAGTATGGCGTCAGGTAGGGGATTCAATTCAATCAGTTCCCTTGGTACCTTTCGCTGCCGTGATTTGATGAGATTGTCGAAAATCAGAATGGGTAAAGAAAAACTTGGTCTTGCCGTGGTCTAATGGAAATGCGATGTTTGCGCTGCGCCGCGAATAACCAAGCGTGTGCGATCTTATTTACCCGTACTTGGGATCTATTTGACTCGACTTTGTTGATATGATATTGATGTGACTTTCGTCGCGCATTAATTTTGACACGCTATGGTTATGGTTAGGTTATAGTCCTTCGATGTAGATTGGATCGTTAAATTGATGCATACATAAAATCGTTTGTTTCAAGTTGATCTTTGTCGATAAAGCAGCGGGTCGATTACGTAACGCATAACGTTAGGTAAATCTAAATGTCAAATTTTATATGGAAAAAGGTCAGTTAAACTGTCCGTATGAAACGTTACGTGATTAAGGACCGTTACATGGACAATTCATTACAACTATTTTCTCGCCGTGAAGGTGAACCAAATCACACAATAATTGATCGAGCTATCGAAGCGAACGAAATTTCAGGGGTTTAGAAATGTGACCTGTAGAGGAGAACAGCTACGGTAGCCTCGTGGTTCAGGCATGCGGCTGTCAAACGGCGGTCGTAAGTTCGAATCCCGGCTCGTACCAATGAGTTTTTCGGAACTTATGTACGGAATATTTACCGTTAGTTTTACGGTGAAGGAAAATATCGTGAGGAAACCGGTCTAATGAATAAGGTCTAGTTTTCCTTCTGTGTTGGAAGGTCAGATGACAGTCGCTTTCGTAAAAACTAGTTTCTATGCCAAACCTGGGGATTAGGTGTCAAAGCGGACCCCGTTCTTTGTTTTTTGTTTTCGGTTGCCCGCGGGCACCTATAGGGCACAACCTAAAACAAAGAACTTCGTTGGCTTTGCTTGCTCGTTAAGAGGCTGACAAAACCTAATTTTGTTTAAATTGATGTTATTTAAGCAGTTTTTTAAGAAAAACTATTTGTACTCAAAAAAATAATATGTAATTTATTTCAAAGACCGTGGACGGACTCGATACATAAATGAACGAAATCAGCTCGATAGAAAATAATTGCAAAGATTGGTCTTAAAATCATCATTGAACGGTTCTATGTCTTTATTTTTTTGACGAATGGGTCTGCAATTAAAAACATGAAGTCATAATGTTGACTTCATGTTTTTAATTGCAGATTTAATTCATACCTAAACCGCTAACGAATCATAATTCACATATAATCCACGCTTTTTTTTATTTCAATATTTATTTATTATTATCTTCTAAGACCTGGCCGACCAGTAACTCTCGCTCTCGTTTACTCCGATACAAATAGACAGTGTGCGCCGTATCCCGAATCCTCAAGGGACTTCTGGTGTTGACAGCGTCTTAAATAACATAACTATGTAAACTAAAATCATGCGTGCAACAACGACAACAGCGTAAATTGCGATACTAATGTCGTGTCGATATGTCGTGTGCAATAGACTTCTTGTTTTTGTTTTGAAACGCAGTATGAAAAATTGCTATCGACGTTTGAAATGCCTTTGTGAATATCAATATTGCCGTCTGTGATATCGCTCCTCGAATTTCTCATAATCTTTTTATAAAGTTTTGTTAGATCACGCTTTATTCCGTTGTTGTTTCTTCTCGTTATCAATAGGTTATTTGCTTTCAGGGTAACATTATCGATAACTTCACCGACATATACTATGATCCCTTTCCTTGCCTTTGAAATATGTTTTGTTCGGATATGTACGGTCAAGTTTAATCATATGTATACATTTGGGAACTTAAGTCTCATATTTGTAGACGTGACCGTTCACGATATTTAGTACACCTTTATATAAAGAAATGCACACAATGACATTTGATGCTACATTACTTTTCTTTACAGGAATAAATAAACAGTTGTTTGTGTCCCTAGGTATAAGATTGAGTTTTGTTTTAATGAAAAATGTTTTTTTTTTGAAGTGAATACTTCTTTAGCGGCGCTGAGCACTTTTTGGGATGGGGAAAAATTGTAAAATACGCGACAGATTTTTGTGACGTCAGATGTGAAGGAGGTTACAAACTTTTATATTTTGCTGCTAGCCGATTCGACTTCATTCAAAACTGAGCGCTATTCGTAAGAGTATAAAGCCGTTAAACACTTTTTGCAATAGCATATTCTGCAAATAAATTTGTAATTTTGTCCAAGTGTCCTTCACCGTTTTACTATTGAGCAAATTCGAATAGTTCGAATTTGGACGTTATTCCTAAAGAGATAAAGCTTTGAAAAATATTTACCATCGGCAAAAACAAATTCATATTTTGTTCGCCGCCGCCGTCTACTGTTCTTGCAAATTCGAACCGTTCGAATTGGGACGTTATTCCTAAAGAGATAAAGCTTTAAAAAATATTTGGCAATGGCAAAAACAAATTGGTATTTTGTTTGCCGCCGCCGACGGGCGAGCCGGCCCGTCGCACCCAACGCGCCCGCGGCCCGTCCGCCTAAATAATTGTCAATTGTTTATAAATATGCGTCAAATTCATTTTTAGGGTGACACAGTAAGATCGAAAAACTGTTACAATGTTATTGAGTTTTCACCTCTGCCGGCACTGCCGGAGTGCAACCCGGTCTTTTTGATAGATCCCGCCTGATGATAAGCGGACACCGCAGCCTATAGACGCATGCAACTCCAAAGGAGTAACATGGGCGTTGCCGACCCTTGGTATGTTTGAGGATTCGCCGTGTTGACAGCTGAAGGAAAAAATTCCCTAGCTCTCAACACAACGCATCCTTGGGAGCTCTGGCGACCTTGCTCACAACACTACTACAAAGCAAGTAGTAGTTTTATTATGGCTCTGGTCTTCTGTAAGGCGGAGGTACTTCCCCAGTTGGGCTGCTCCAAATTCGAGCGGGATGACATTTCGCTGTGCCCTATCTCACCAAATTTGATTTGCTAAAAGTCTAGAATTCGAAATCAACCCCTCACGACATTTGTTTTAAACCGACAATCCCATTAAAAGTAACAATTTGCTACTAATTTATTATAGGAGCAACCCAGTTTACGTTATCGAATGAGTTATTGTATCGCTCGATTCTGTGAAAAGATCGAACACCAGAAAGGCGGGACGGCCGGCGCTCGATTTGTCACCATCATTGCGATTATCCGAATGTCGTGTAAATAAATCGAACGAGATTGGCGAACGCTCGCAGAATAGGCACCTGGCTGTTCGCTTTCCCTTTTTACGTTTTGAATGCTCGTTTTTTTAAATAATGTATTACTTTTACCAATTGTTCGGCTTCTTAGTTATTCCAATAAGGATAATCATGGTTTAAGTAAGGGCATTTATATCTAAAAGATGATGATGTCGATTTTTATATTAGGATTAGGTACCAAAGCGGACCCCGAGCGACTTTTGGGCTCAACCGGCTAGGAGGATAATGTACGTAGACCATGATATCAATTTTATAACTAACTATTATTATTCAACTGCTTTCCTAGCGGCGAGTTGAGACGAGGATTATATAAATAAAAAAAAAATTAAAAAACATATTAGTGGACAAATCTTACACAAATCGACCTAGTCCCAAACTAAGCAAAGCTTGTACTATGGGTACTAGACGACGATACACATACTTATATAGATAAATAAATACTTAAATACATAGAAAACATCCATGACTCAGGAACAAATATTCGTGCTCATCACACTCACACTACTTACTGATACTTACTGATATTATATGGAATAGGGTATAAATAAGTAAGTACCTACCACTGGAGCAAGCCGGGCGTGCGGCGGCAGCTACCTTTCCGTTTCGACCGAGTCTGCATTAAGTAGATATTATCTCAATATTCCTAATTAGTTTAAATGATTTATAAGCTAGGTACATATATAAACAGCTTCGCAGTGTAATAATTGAGGGTTCATGTTTTCTGCCAACAAACTGTTATGCAGTTTGGCAGATAAGGTTAATCTTTATATTATGTAACCTGTTATTGTAATAAATAAATAAAAAAATAAAAAAAAAAAAAAAACACAAATAAATATAAAAAAATATAAATATATAAATTGCAAAAAATCGGAGATTACAGAAATTACTATTGATTACTCTACATATACTCGTAATTACCCTATTTCACTTAATTATTTAGAGTGCGCTTTAAAAAAAATCGTTTATATTTAGGTGTGTGTATTAAGTGAATTGTACAAATCACGCATGCATTCCAAAAAGGGGTTTGTATAATCGAAAAAACCGCCGCTAGAGAACCTGCATAATCTTCAATTTCCCGCATTTTCATCGGAATATTAAACTGTCTTCCCGTTTTTGTTCATACTGACGTGTACATACATAATGTAGCTTTGACATGGCGTTATCCACCGACAGAACCAAAGCCTTCTATCATCGATTCCAAGCGCATCACTACTAAGCCCCGACCGGGGGTCTACTACGTGGCGTAAATGTTTCAGCGCGGAATTTACATCGTGCCGGGCGAGACGTGGAACGTGGATAATATTTGAGACGAACTCCGAAAAAAGAACCGTAGTGTAATGTACTAAGGTTCCTTTTTACACAAAACGACATGAGCCGCCACGTGACTAAATAGGCGCGTGACGTTCAGAATGGGGGATTGGGGAAGGATTTTGGATACTAATTATATTTTAGCGTCACAACGGTGGGTTAATAAGCTTAATAAAGATATTTTGTTTTTTATGAAGAAAATTTTGCAATTTGCGTCATTCTCTGTATATGTTGAAGCCTGTAATGGACGAAGTAGATTGTTTTCAATTTTCAAATATTATAAAAGCGATTCAATACTCATTGACCTTACTATCTTTCTGTCGTAAAAAATAATTATTGAAGGTTTCATCTGAACCCAAGTTCAAAGAAAATTATATGACATAGGTAGTATTAGTTGTGGCTTATATACAGAGTGTACCAAAAATGGGGTGTGAACCGATCAAGGGCAACAGGTAGGTATCGTGTTCTGATAAGAAAAAACTAATAGATTTTTATGACGCGTTTTTTTTTTACATTTGTATGGAGCAGGTCACCCCAATCGGCCAACGCTTCATACAAATGTAAAAAAAAACATAGTTTTTTCTTATCAGAACACGATACCTACCTGTTGCCCGTGATCGGTTCACATCTCATTTTTGGTACACTCTGTATATAAGTGACGACGGATTTAAGTGGTTTTGTAATGACACCTGGAAACCAATAAACCGTTTTTTAAAACCTTTGTTTACCTTATTCTGCTTATTTATTTTATTTTCAAAATGTTATTTAATTATTTTACAATAAATCCGTCGTGGGTCTTTCAAAACTTTAATTTTGCTTTTTGTTTTATTCTTTTTAAAGAGCAGTCTGTAATAGATTGTACACAAGTTGTTTACTTTGCGAGCAATTATTATGCATATTAAAAGAAGTTATAAGCCAACAGTATCTGCTTTACTTCAGCCGTGTTTTGTTGAAGTAGCGCATTGTCACTGGGTATCGAAAAAGGATCAGCGACCACTCATCGACAGTTATCAGGTCAGCGCTTAGAAGACATGAGACGCAAATGGAAAACAATTCGCTGGTTAATTGTAGATGAGATTTCCATGGTATCATATGAAATAATTTATTGAATCAGGCGTTACTTTGCGGAAGTCCATGATATATTACGAGAACAATACAACTTTCAACATTTCGCTAAAACGTATTAAATAGTGGCTACCAATACTCAGGATGAGGGAGCAGTCGGACTCCGAGCTGCTAGGCTGCAACTGGGATACCGCTAAGATGCGGAAGCCCAATAAACATACCTGGGATAACTCGGGGCACATTCTAGGGATATGATATCGATAAAAAAGATGTCGATATGTAATATATATTATGTGCGATAATATATGTGCTCATTGAAAATTCTCTATTACTAATAAGGTTCAATATCACACCTGATATCAAGCCTCTTAAGATAATAAATGTATGCGGATGTCATTTCAAACAAAACTACAATTTACTGTCAATGCCATTCATGTGCAGTAAGAATAATATATGAGGTAATATTCCGCTACGATTGTTACGAAGTCCAAAATAATCATGCAGGCCAAGAAAAAGTCACGCCCAAGTGAATATTCTATTAAGACTCATGGATGTGTACTACTATGTACTTTTAGCAATAAATGAAGATAGAGTTATGTTCGAAAAATAATAAATAACGATATAAAATGATTCGAATAAAACATTTAGCGCTAATTTGGAAATACTGACCTGGTTTAAAAATAAATAAAATCTTCGAAAACACCTTTTTAGAATTTAATAAGCAGTATACAAAGCGATTTTGTATATATATTTATTTTTTAGAACATTTAGATGTTGACAGTAACATCGACATATTTAACTGTCGATAAAATATTTGGCTACGTCACCTTAGTATAAGTGCCCCGAGTCATCCCAGGTATGCCAATAAACACTCAAAATTATAATAAAATGCACCAAAAATAATTAAAACTGATCTGGTCTTATTTATTGATCCTTTTCATCAATCATTGTTAAGTATCATATTGTTAGTAAAATGTAAGTTATTTCTAGTTCATCCATGAGTATAATAATTGCCTAATATAAATGTTAACTTTTCAGATTCTTACTGAAAAATGTCTACATTAATTTTAGTTATTTCCGAAGTATCTACCTCACTCGAAGTGAAGTGTGCCAGTCTTTGACTCGTTTATCTCCGATGATTCCCACTCTTTAGGATTTTATGCACTTATTACATTAACTTGTGCTTGTGTCATACACTGATACTCGCTGCGTCGAAGACCAGTATTCATTTTTTTTTGATACTTTTATTTCTGTTGCATGATAATGATTACGTTGTTTTGTTAACATAATTATCATAATATTAATGAACCTCCAGGTCTTTAGCATTGTCTGTTGGTACTTTATGCGTACCCCATAATATGAATATATATATATGTTTAAATAAATAAATAAAAAACAGCTCAACTATAATTTACAACGGCCATGCAATTTTCGAGTTCCGTGACAAAACAAACAAAATTAAGATAACGCAGTTTTTAGATCTATGCACGGACAGTGGGCTCCTGGGTGCAATGAACTGGGTACGAGTGCCCGTTCGTAAACTTCCCGAGATACGCGCTGGTAACGACTCGAGGGGACGGTATGATGAGCCCTGGTTTATTGTGTGCCGAATTTTTAAATGTTTTGTTTTCAAGGTTTATAACTATGGTATCTGTAGTGTGTTTGTTGGATTTATCGAATGAGGGGCCAAAGCGAACTAAGTTCTTTGCTTCAGCTTGGACTCAATCGATACGTTCGTACGTCCAGCACGGATGTCCCACTTTCCCGCTGTGCTCCACTACAGCCCCCCTATACTGTTACTTGTTTTAAGCTCACCTCAACGCTCACCCACCGACAAATATATCTTGACACCGCGATGGATAGTAACCAAGCGTAGGTAGAGGTCTAGTTTCGTGACGGGTGAGACTATGTGCGAATAACAGCCCAGGGAACCGATTTCTGACTTTCGAGCGCTCGAAAATCAAATAAAAGTAAATACGTTTGTAGTGTCAAAATGGCAGGCACTTACTTTCTACCAATATATTTAATTAAGAGTGGTCAATACCACTCGTTTTTCAATTTTCTATCGCTATTTCAAAATAGTATTTCATAATTATTGTCAGTTTTCGAGTGAAAGAGTCGAGCGCTCGAAAGTCAAAAATCGGTCCCCTAGTCGCATTTCTCAAACGATACTCGTGAAATTGTGTAAACAGGTTCGTTAATTATAAAGATTTTTTATCTCAACCCACTTTTTCAAAATGAAATATTAAAAAAACAAGCTTCTGTCAAAAATTTCATTTTTGGTACAAGCTTTTATTGCCGACTGTACTTTTCTGTATACCATCATCAACTACTCATTGAGACGATTCTAAAGAGCCCAAATTCAACGGGGTTACGTCGGTTAAGTACTGAATTCCCATGGCCACCTTCTGTCTCTATCATCAGATCAGCTCGATGGTACCATAATATTGAATTGTCATCCAAACTATACTTTTACCCAAAATTTCAGCTCAATCGGTCACCGGGAAGTGGATCAAATTTAACTTGCGAGATTTGATTACAGACAGACAGACAGACAACGGGACAGGTGAAACTAAATAAAAGCTTGTAAAAACAGGCTCCTGATTTCTACAACTATCAGAGCCACGAGTTTATTTATTTGGAAAGCAAACAGTTTGTGACGTCATAACACATTCACCTTTTCCCTCAGCTCTCACTATGCGAATGTAATACTGACAGTATACTAACAAGTGAGAAGTAAAGAAATCTAGGCGGCATCAGTAAGCTCTCGGTATAGTAGGTTCTAAATATTATAAACTTTTACGATACGCATTACCTACATTGGATACTAAACAAAATTCAGAGAACCCTCAAAACAAGTTCTAAATACCCGCGTTTCAAAGTTACCTATGCAACATTAATCTACTGTCAAACTAAATATATGATTAAGCTACATCTTCCCGCACGAGGGAACAAAAACACATTCGCACGAGGGTAGTTTGAATTCCAGATAATGCTCGGAGAGTTCCACAAACAAGGGGATTCGGGTGTTGGTAACTAACAATCTTAGTACGTAGAGAATTCTTAAGCTGGCTACACACCTATTATCCCATAATTTCGATGTTTAACTCAGGTCAAATAAATAATCTCCCGGCAATGTGCGATTTCTCTGAGATGTACTGTAAAAAAAGACAAATAATTTATTTGATTACAACATGGAGTAATTTAAACTGTATATAAGCTTGTGTTTTATATTTTAGATATATCCTAATAATAAACATATTTTTATATTAATTTTATGCCCTGAAATTCATCATAGTCGTCATGACGCTATTTATAATTAAACTTTCTTTTTACCTTTTGTGTGTATTAGGTATAGTATTTATAGTCCTAATCGATTGCGATGACGCCGAACTTAACATCTATGGATTAGCCCTATTATGAGCTTTGATATACCTGGCTAGGCCAAAATTGGTCTTAAATACTCTTATAAATATTATAAACATTTTTATTTAAGTATGTATTTATGTATATTAGTATGTTTATCGTTGTCTAGTCCCCATAATACAAGCTTTGCTCAGTTAGGGACTAGGTCGATTTGTGATTCATAAATCATAAATCTTTATTGTTGGTTATAAGAAGATAATACAGGTGTTCAGGAAAGGTTGTGGAAGATTGTTCGCAAATATTTATTTATTTATATTAATTTATAGTAAGCTATGGGCCTCATTAAGAAGGCTCAAAGTCACCCAAAGGGCAATGGAAAGGGCCATGTTGGGAGTTTGTCTCCGTGATCGCATCAGAAATGAGGCTGTCCGCAGCAGAACCAAGGTAACCGATATAGCCCTCCGGATCGCTAAACTTAAGTGGCAGTGGGCGTAGCGCGTAGAATAGCGCGTAGAACCGATGGCCGTTGGGGCAGAAAGGTTCTCGAGTGGCGACCACGTACCGGAAGGCGCGGCGTGGGTAGGCCCCCGACAAGGTGGAACGATGACCTGGTAAAGGTTGCGGGAGTCCGCTGGATACGGGTGGCGCAGGACCGGTCACTTTGGCACTCTTTGGGGGAGGCCTATGTCCAGCAGTGGAAGTCTTTCGGCTGATGATGATGATTAATTTATTAGTTTCGTACTGGCGTTTTACGTCGAATTATTGTATAATTTCTCTTTTGTATTTAAATAGCTAACGTTATTCTCATCCCTAATTTACAGGTATGTACTTGTAATTTGTATAACTTATTCCTTAACCAGTTGCACACAGACAGACATACGCCTCATCGTAGAGATTCAGGCTGAATTTCACGGAGAACATGGAATTACACTTCCTTCCCAAATTACAAGCCAGTGAATAGGCAGCTTTAGTTAAGACCGTCTTGTACGTAACGTGTGTCTAAAGTAAAGTGCTTAGTAGCTAGCGTCGATTTAAGTCAGGTACAGTCAGCGTCATAAACATGTATACACGTTTCAACCTTATATCTCAGCAATAAGGTCGTATTTCCACTTAGAATGTATACATGTTCATGCAGCGTAATCTGCTAGCGAGCGACACTTGATAATGCACAGGTTTCTGTGCCTTATGGTTTAATTAGGCTGTGGAACTCATGATAAAATATCATATACACCGTGGGACTGAATAATAACATAGTAGTGTACATATTTTTGACGTTAAGTGTCATACAAAGATTGATCGATTCGGTCTAAGTTAGGACGTATTCTAGATTTTTATTAAAACGATTATCTGTCGTAACTCAGTCCAAAGCCGTCAATTGGGACATTTTTGCTACCACAGTAGTAGGTAAGACCAGCCCAGTTTTCCTGAAACTGTAGGATCTACAAGTAGAAAATGGGGGGTTGAAGGAGTTCCAGAGTTTTCGCGGTCGGTTACCTGACGCCAGGAAGATGTCTAACACCTTACATATGTTCGTATACATGCTTGTGTTTTTGTTTATTATGCATGCATGTTGGTCAGTTAGGTGAGATATAAACGAGTGGGTCTGTGAGCTGCTGTAGAGCTTGCAAGCCTGTAATTTTTACATTTTTAGGGTTCCGTAGTCAACAAGGAACCCTTGTAGTTTCGCCATGTCCGTCTTCGGCTTATCTCAGTAACCATTACTACTAGAAAACTGTGATTCGGCATGGGTATATAATTGAATCACGCGGACAAAACAGTACAATTAAATCTCGAAAAAAAATTTTTTTAGGGCAGCTACTTCTGTTACACCTAAAGCGGGGATGTAAATCAAACATTTTTTTTCTCGTTAAACCCATTGTGTGAGGTATCTTTGGATAGCTCGGTCAAAAATATTTTGTTGTTTGTTTCCTACAACTATTTTTCAAATCAGTAATTCGTTTGCGACATATTGGGCTTTAAAGCCCTAATTTCCATGCCCCCCCTAGGCGGCTAAATGGCTACTACTGGGGATGTGACAAAAATCGTGGTAGTAGTACATATAAAAGGAAAACTATCACGAACATGTAGGCATAAGTAGTTACCGAGTAATAGTCAACCAACTTAATGTGTACTTGGAAAGGCCAATTTTCGCACAAATTCGGCCGACGCAACCGCAGTGCGCACGACCATGTAACTAAGACAGACAGGCAACTACGGAACCCTACACTGCGCGTGCCCCGACACGCACTTGGCAGGTTTTTTTTATATTTCGTAAGACTGAATCGACAACAAAATTCTATATTATTATGGAACCTGCTCACAAGAAATTGAGAATCGGTTGAGAAATGCGACCAGGTCTTATCACGCGATAAGTGACAAGATAGAGCGTCCGTCACTGGCTGACACCGTTCGATAGAACGAGACTGACGCTCTATCTTGTCGCTTATCTCGTGATAAGGCCGACCATGATACGGGGCCTGTAGAGGAGAACAGCTGGACATACGGAAATAGGAATGAATTGTGGCCGAAGCTGGAACGTAGAACTTCGTTCACTTTGCACTCTCGTTCAATAATACGGGATATAAATAAAAGAATGGTATGCTGATAAGTAATGCTGAAATAATAAATACTTAGTGCTTACATTAAATTCTACAATAGATTACAAATATGTAGGTAGCTTCCTAGTTAGTTAATATGACTTTTAATTTACTAACTTAACCTATGGGGCCCACACTGTATTTACATATATCCCCTGGATCACTGCCACCTGTTAGGGTGCCTATAAGGCTGGCTGCTTTACCTCGCTGAATGGCAATGCCAATGCGACGCATCTCTCTTTGACACATTCACTGCCAAGGGTAGCGACGCGCTACGCTCGTAGCCGATCCCGCGGTTTTACACGTGTGTAACGAAAAGCGACTACGGCGTAGGCGCCCGCCCGCTGCACGTGTTCCTGGCAGTGAAAGTGTTAATAGTACATAACTATTAGGCTGAGAATATGTGAGTTAGTAATACGAAGCAGGCAATCCCTAGTTTCAGCCGAGGCATGTATAGAGCTTATCTAAAAAAAACTGAGATTTGAAATTTGAAATTTTTAAGAAAATTAAAAACATGTAAATGTATCAAAACTTCTGGTAACCCAGCGTCGCTGCGCCTCGCACCGGGGGCGACAACGCGGGCGGACGGAGAGCGCGCCAGCAATTTCTAAACACGTTGATATTTCCGTGAACATAAAGTCTGAACTTCCGAGCATGTTTGAGAAAATGAAACTTATATCTTATATCCATCTCTACACCATAAGCTGACTTAATTATGCGATCGCAGCAGTCACATATTTCGTCGATCGATTTTTGACGGTCAGTTTACTTCATAACACTAAACTCTTGCGCTTTATACATTATGTTTATATTATTATTTTACACGGGGGTGTACACTCCTCGAAGTTTGTAGGGTAGTGACATATTGTGCATCCATATCTCCGTTGAAAACTTGCTGGGACAACAGTCATCTGCGACCATGACCGCAACCCATGACGAAACGTCAGTAATAAAGGTAAATAAATATCGCATTAGACCCGTGTACAATAATAATATAAACAAGTTTTTTGTCAAAAATTTCATTTTTGGTACAAGCTTTTCTGTAAACCGTCATCAACTACTCATTGAGACGATTCTAACGAGCCCAAACTCAATGAGGTTGTGTCGTTTCATTGCAAAGTTCCTATGGCCACCTTCCAGCTTCATCATCAGATCAGCATCATGTCATCATAATATTTCATTGTCACACGATTTACACATGTATGCAAAATTTCAGCTCAATCGGTAACCGGGAAGTGGATCAAATTTAACTTGCAAGATTTGATTACAGACTGACAGACAACGGGACAGGTGAAACTAAATAAAAGCTTGTAATAAGTCAGTTTACAACACGATTTTGACAGATGTCACAGTTTCCCGGCCAGCCCAAGGACGCGGCACGGCTGGCGAGGGTTAATGTAAAGGAAACTCGGTTTCCAAGCGCCGCCCAGCCAGAATCGGCACTGCAAGTCCTCCATAATCCTGTTGCGAATGAATGACTGGTCAACTCATCGTATGCTGGTGCAAAAATATAGCTACCTATTTTTAAACCCCAACCTCCTCGACTATCGACGGATCCCATTATAATAACTTGAGTATCCTTCATAAGCCCTCACATTTCTGGATTACAAGTGAACGCTCTCCGTTCCTAAGGCGACCTGTAATCGGCTTTGTGACCCGGGCCACCTCCACTATCAGCCATTTCAATGCGTCTTATTCATATTGGAATAGGGACTATATTAGAATAGCTAAAATGATAGGGGGCTGAATAGTTTGAGGTAGTCGCATAGTCAGTTAGTGAAAGGATTTATTTAGATAATAATATATTAGTGGGGTGTCATGCGTATATATTATATCACATGTGCGGCGGGTAAGATTTTATTAGCCTTTTATAGATAGCAATTGGTAGATAAAGTATTTTTTAGCAATAAAAGTCACACGGTTCAAAGATAACGATTATAATCACATTTTTTACAAATATTTAATGAATTTACATAAAATCTCCTATTTAACAATAATAATCTCAAGAGCAACGTTTATACAAACCAACCACTACAAGAATGTCTCAAAAAGTGACAATCTAGGCTATTCGCGCGTAAAATGACAGCTAATGTCATGAGAGCCGTTTAAGGCATTTTTAAAACCGTTGAAGATCCGACACGGCCTCTCCTGACCGTGCATCGTCCTCGACTGCATCTTCCGCTCTTCATCACCAACACCCGCAGCAGCTGTTGCACGGAGTCGACAGCTGTTGCACGAAGTCAGCAACTGTTGCACGGAGTCGGCAACTGTTGCACGAAGTCAGCAACTGTTGCACGGAGTCGGCAACTGTTGCACGATGTCGGCAACTCGTGGCTCCGCTCCAGATGTTTCTTGCTCGCTGGCTTCTGGAGAACCAGCATTAGGACCATCTGAAACATTATGACCTTAGTCTCCATACTCATACCTTATTCAACATTACTTTCTTTTCAATCTTCATTCAAACATTCTTATTCACCAGACATGGCAATTCATACACTGAAAGTAATGTTCATCACTATCACATCACCACAACTCATTAATTCATCCTTACATCATAGTTCATTCATCATACGAATCCAGAAATCATTCATCAGCTTTTTTAAAAAAAACCTTCTCTGAGACGTCTCAGTATCAGCCAAAGTAGGATTGCCTACTCGGCTGCACATGTGCACCATTGAGATTGGAAACGTTCCCCTTCATCACCCAGGAAGCTGAGAACACAAGTCTCCTCCTCCAATGTTAACAAGGATCTCACCCACTTGTTAACCTGCTGGTAAACTACGTGAAACCCCGCACGCACGCCAGTTAGATCAAATTCCATTCTCGCGTACAGGATAATGAGAGTTGATCCGTCCCAACGCTCGCTCGAAAAGCCACGCAATCACCCTTCTACATACATGTGCAACAAGGCATCTCAACTTGTTAACCAGCACCATGTATGACGTTAACAGAGGCTAGAGGCGTCCCACTAGCATGTCAACCTGCTCACGTTGACAGTACCATGTCAACCTGCAAATGACAAAAATGTCAACAACGACATGTCATCCTGCTCAAACTAAAATGTCGACAATTGACAAAAACATGTCAACAACTGTTAACAAAAGCACAGCAGGAGTGCTTGTTAACCTGCACACACGTCTACTATCATTAATGTCTTATTGTGATTCTTTTCATCATGTAGGAGTAAGTCAGTCAGTAACAGTAGGTAAGGGTATGTCGAGATACATTTATTGGCCAAATAAAGACTAAGAGGGTCTGCAAAATTTAAAAGTTTTCTAACTGAAGAGAGTAGAGGGTACAGAGTAGGCTTATGATAAACCGAATCACAACTCTCAGGAACAACAATGAAAGCAGCGCATGACTCCAACAACTCTCCTCTCCACATTCTCAGATATGAGAACTCGCTCATCAACCGCAGTCAAGAGCGTCCAAGAAAGTTGTGCATGCCTCCAGGCATCTGTATTCTTTCCACAGCACCAGATAGCAGGATCGGCTTTTGAACCGCAGTTCATAGCCTCCAGGAAAGAATTCCTTGGCTCCAGGCACCACTATCCTCTTCACAGCACTGCAGTAGCAGCATCAGCAGTACTCGATGGCTGATTTTCTGGCTTCCTCGTAAGACCCGCATATCAACCGCAGTTAATAGCATCCTCTTCTTACAGTAGACAGCCACTGCCAACAAAATGAATCACCAAGTACAATTATTGTTTTTACGAACACCCCCATTACAACGAATCGCTGTATATTGGACTAACGCTACTCATTGGAAAACGGTTCACATACAGCAAAGTGTACCACCATCATCCACGTAAAAACTCTTTACAGTACATATGGTGCTACTTTCCTTCTTAAAAGAGCACTTTTCGTGCATATGTCGAAACTTTAAAGAGCCATATGTCCAGTAAAACGTTGTACGATACACGTGCGAATAGGTCATTTGCAACTCGTGTCGATTTAAAACACTCCCTTCGGTCGTGTTTTAATTTATCACCACTCGTTGCGAATTTCCTATTTTCGGCACTTGTATCGTAAATAACTATTTCGTCATACCCGTTCGGCCCTCACTGACTCATTACTTCAGTAATTTTTAGCACATACCACTGGGCAAATGCTTCCTTCACTGTCATGCATACAAATAAATCCAAGTATGTAACTTATCAACTCAAAATAAAATCTGACATGATCTACATCTACAATTCAACAGAGTTGAGCCATCAAATCAAATAGATCAAGTTTCCTTAGACCGTCTCGCTACAAACAATAACCACATTTTTTTCATTATAAATGTGACAGTTGTGTCGGTAACACGTTAAGCGCAGCTGAGCAGCCAGTCGTTTATTATAATTGAACGGTAGTAAGAGCAACATTATTGAAGAACTTTGTGTCTCAGCACAATAAAATTGTTTATTTCGTCAAATTCAAAATGATTCTCATACTGTACTTATTTAAATTCTATTTTTGCTACCAGTTAGAGGTATTCTTCTGCGCGTGCGAAGCCGCGGGCAAAAGCTAGTCATTTAAAATCGCAGATTAACGACAGATAAACGGTTAACAAACTAAACGAACTAAATGCCACTAAATAAAAACAAAACGAAATAGCAAAATATTATCCATTACATTAGAATAAGTACATAATATGTAAATATAATACTCGTCGGTTCAGGGTAGTCTAGAGATGCCCTTTCTTAAGAATGTCTTCGATTTCGATAATTATGTATAATTTTTCTTCGATAATTAGATACTCGTAACGGTCTTCCTTTTCAAATTGTACAGTTGTTGTAGCCGATGTTTCTTGTTGGAATCGGAGTAATCTTAAGGCGTATTCAGTATGAAAAGTTCTATTCTGATAAAGCAACCGTTAATTTCTTGGCTGGTTTGTAGCGAAAGAATGAATTAATGAATGTATATATGCGACAGGACCAGCGGGATGGAATGATAGGCGTTCTGATTATTTTATTTTTTACACATACATGACACAAGCCGAGCAATTTTGTCATTGTTCCGCCGCCGAAGCTCTCCGCCCACACCTCCCCGCACAGCATTTACTAGAGCGTCACTAGAATGATACTGAAATGATCGTAGCGATGTAGTTTGGCTCTATAGCTCCGTTCGTTATTCAGTTCCACAAATTTAAAAATGGCGAATGCTTGGTGCAAATACAAATACAAATATTTATTCGTAACAATTGTTATAAGTCGTACAGAGTATACCTAACCAACATATAAGTAGTTATGTAAGCAATTATAATTACAATTACTTATATCATTGAGATTCTTCACTATGACAAAAATAAGTATTATTATGTTTTGATTTTACATCTGCGTAAATGTGATATTTAACTAATATAATGTCAATCATTATAGTCAACAAGGAACCCTTATAGTTTCGCCATGTCCGTCCGTCTGTCTGTCTGTCCGTCTTCGGCTTAGCTCAGTAATCATTACAACTAGAAAACTGTAATTCGGCATGGGTATATAGATTAATCACGCCGACAAAACAGTACAATAAAATCTTGAAAAATATTTTTTTTTAGGGTAAGTACCTCCCCTACACCAACAGGGGGGATGTATTTTTTTTCTCGTTAAACCCATGATGGTATCGTTGGATAGCTCGTTCAAAAATATTATGAGTTTCCTAGAACCATTCAAATCAGTGATTAGTTTGCGAGATATTGGGCTTTAAAGCCCTAATTTTTGTTCGTGTCATGTGGCGTCCCCCCCTGCCGGCTAAGTGGCTACTACTGGGGATTTGAAAAAAATCGTGGTAGTAGTACATAATGAATTTAAAAGGAAAACTATCACGGACTGGTAGGCATAAGTAGTTACCGAGTAATAGTCGACCAATTTAATGTGTACTCGTACTTGGAAAGACCGATTTTCGTACAAATTCGGCCGACGCAACCGCAGTGCGCACGTCCATGTAACTAAGACATACAGGCAACTACGGAACCCTACACTGCGCGTGGCCCGACACGCACTTGGCCGGTTTTTTTTTAATTCTTATTTTAAGCTACAATTATGTAACTTTCACCATGTGAGCGGTAGGTTGAAGAACTATTCATAGCTGTGAAACAGTTCTGTCCTCAGATACTTCTTCAATCTACCTCTAAATCCGGCGGGAGTGGCTGCCTCTTTCACTATATTGGGTAAGCGATTGTACACGGATAGACCTAGATGTTGTGTTACATGTGAATGCGATCAGAGGCTGTAGTATAAGTATTACCGAAACAAAACGTTACGACCGCGTTCGCGTTTAGCTGTCAAATCCCAAACAAATTGAGGGTAAAACGCAAACGCGATCGTAAAGTTTTGTTTCGGTAAAACTTATACTAGAGCCTCTGTACCCATACGGCGGGTGATTTATATTTTCTCATGTAGCATTTCCATAATCTCATCAAAGGGATCACAACGCATAGTCGGTGTCAATAAATAAACTCCACGTGGAAGTTTTTCGGAACGTGTATGTTATTTTTTTACGTTTTCTTTTGAGTAACTGGGTTTTATTTTTGCCTTTTATCTTCAAGATTTAACAAATAAAAAAAAATCGAGATGATTGTTTGGTACAGTCAGCATCATATAGTTAGTGCCAGCCAAAGTAACCAAATATATCATAATACACCCATACTCCTATAGTAATAAAGATGTGTTCCGATTTATTTGGCTACTTTGGCTGCAACTAACTTTATGATTCTGACTGTAGGTACAGTCGAGCTCAGAAATATGTGCACGGACAATGTAATCAAAATATGTGAACACGACTATATTGTTAAATACATTAGGTTACTCAGATATTTTTGAATCTTTAGTGAGGTACTTCAAAGCCTTAGATTACGAAGTTAGTTCAGCTTTTACTTGAAATTCAGATTGCATCATTAGGAAAATACCAACTATATTAATGTTAGTAATATTATTTGCAAAGTAATATTATGAACGAAAGTATCCAAACTAAAATTATAATGAATTCCCAGTTTATTATTTGAGATCCGTTTATTGTTTAGGTACCAAATGAAATGAAATGAAATGAAATGATGTTTATTGCAGAAAATGGGTACATACAGGTGGTATATAAATTATTAACAGGGCGCCAAATTCGGCTTGGGTAAGCATGCAACAATTAACTACTTAAGCACAGATTGTATAATAGTTCGAACTTAAGTCTAAAAATTAAATTATTTACAGAGTAAATTTTTCGTGTTTAGAAAGTCTTTAATAGAGTATACACACAGTTTGCACAGCCAGGCATAAAGCTTCTTTTTAAACATTTTAGTGGGAAGTTCCTTAATGTCACTGGGAAGTTTGTTGTATATCTTAATACACATAAGGTAGGGGCTGCGAGTTGTGTGCGTAAGTCGAGCTTTAGGTACAAATAATAAATCCTTCTGTCTAGACATGCGGCTCCCGTACGCTATCACGTCACAATTTTTTTTAAAATCCTTTTTTTTTCCATGCACAAAAACTGCTGTTTCGTAGATATATAAGGATGGTAGTGACATAAGCTTGTGACGTTTAAAGACGGGTTTACACGATTCACGCGGCCCCAATGCAAAAATGGCCCTTATGCATCTTTTCTGCATTACGAAAGCTTTTGGCATAGCAGTGGAGGTCCCCCATATAACGAGACCGTAACGGAGGGCGGACATTACATGGCCGTGGTATGCCGTGAGGGCAGCTTCCAGTGTTACCGTTTCGCGTAGTTTTCGCAATGGGTAAACAAATCTATTTATTTTTGAGCATACATTTTCCACTTGTGTTTTAAAATCACAGAATTCATCTATATATATGCCTAGGAATTTTGAATGAATATCTTTACCTACAGGATCGCCTTTGTACGTGATGTCTAGGTTTCTGTGCTTGCCTCTATGAGTACGGAATTGTACAAGTATAGTTTTACTTATATTTATTGAAAGGTTGTTCCTTTCTAGCCACTGAACTGTATTTCGTAGAGCATTGTTTATTTCTATTTCGTAAGTTTCGTCATTTGTGCATGGGATCACAATTGATGTATCGTCTGCAAACAATACAGAGGAGTAATCTGTTACTTTTGGAAGGTCGTTTATATACAGGGAAAACAGTAAAGGCGACAATACACTTCCCTGAGGAACGCCGAATTTATTCGTTTTATATTCGGATTTGTGACTAACTATAGCGGTCCCTTCTTCTCTTATAATTTCCGTACATTGAGATCTCTGATTTAAAAACGAATGTATCCAGCTATGCACATTTCCCCTTACACCGTATAGTTCAAGTTTATCTAGAAGCCTTTTGTGACAAACTAAATCGAAGGCTTTGGACATGTCTAGAAAGAGAACGCTTACTGACTGCCCTATATCTACGTGGTGGAAAATATCTTTAAGCAGTGTAAATGCGGCAGTTGTTGTAGATTTATTCTTTATGAAACCATGTTGATTTTCATTTAAGAGAGAGTATTTATTGGCAAAATTAGTTAGTCTCCAAAGAAAACTAAAATAAATGAAACAGCTTCGCCAAACTTTCAAGATTTTAAAAACAAAGTTTAAAATTGGCGCGAAAGAGCTCCAAAACTAAAAAGATAGATTTTGAAACACATGGATGCTAAATGCGTCGGACACTTCAAAATCGTTACATTTTATGAAAAGAGCGATGAGTAGTATATTATTATCTAAAATCCCACTTCCTCATTTGACAGTTCGTTGCGGCATCAGTAAGATGTCAGTATCAACTATCAGTCAAGTCATTAAAGGTTATATTATTATGTCAAATCGTAAGAAAATTGACACGAACGCGCGTCAACGGCTTGCTTAATAAACGCAGTCTGGGTCGCTACCGCGAAATGCATTCGAAGTTTTCCCTCTCTGTCATACTTGCGAGTTCCTACTTGAGAGCGAAAGAGAGGGAAAACTTCGAATGCCGTTCGCGGTAGGCCCTCTGCATAGGCTCCACACTGCGTATATATGCAGATAGTAGCGCATTCGAACCGCTTCGCTACGGCGCATCCCGCACCAATCAGGATGCCCTCATTTAAATGTATTAAGTCCTCTCACAGGCTGATGCGAACTGTGGTGGCGGTCTATAATAATTTTGACAGCTATGGTCAAATTCACTATTGACCGCCACTACAGGTCGCGCCAGTGTGATAGAGGCTTAAGGCCTGCAACACACTGGCGCGGCCTGCGGTGGCGGACAATAGTAAATTTGACAGCTAATGACAATTTTACTGTTGTCCGCCGTGGCCAGGCCGCGTCAGTGTGATGCAGGCTTAATGCATCTGTATTGACGTACCTGACAGTTTACACTGACAATGACAGATTACTGATACAGGTTGCAATGACGGTTGCAGTAGTGGCCCGCCTTAATTAGTCTCAATTTTAGTCCAGACCCCGTATCATGGTCGGCCTTATCACACGATAAGTGACAGGATAGAGCGACCGTCACTGGCTGACACCGTTCGATAGAACGAGACGACGCTCCTATCTTGATAAGGCCGCGTGATAAGGCCGACCATGATACGGGGTCAGCACTCGTTGTCTGTAAACATTTATTTATTTTAATGAGTCAGCCTTGACTGGAAAGTTACAAGGTGTATGTGCATTCCCCATCTCGCAATGGGCCTGTGTGGACAGTTGAGAGTTTGTATGGAGAATCGAGCTTACTGCGGACTCTTAAAACGTGTTGATGAAACCTATTATGTTAGCTAGGCTGGTCTAGACATGTTCGTACCATTACGGTCCCGTGGACAGGTTTTAAGCCTTCAGACAACACCTTGGCAGGCACTCCGACGAAATTGGAAGCGAAAATAAACAGAAAACTCCACGTACGAGATTACACTTGAGAGCCACATGCAAACACGGTTTTGGCAACCTGGCGCGTCGATTACATGTTGTAGATATGATATTGTTTTATTCCTAGAAGAGAGAACATGTTGCTGGAAAATCTCAGGTAACTTCAGCAAACAATTTCGAGTATTCGTACATTCGTTCAGATTTATTATATTTTTTCAATCCTTCGCTACCGTAAAATGGGGTGAGTAGGGATCTCGAGGAGAGTTGGGTTATGAATGGGGAGAGAAAATGAAAGGGGGGTGAGATGGGGTTTTAAGGCTACTGCTACCTAAATAATGTATTCCAATTTTAAAATGGAGCTATAGTAATATTCATAATAAAAAAAAATCGATCCATAAATCTTCCAAAATGTATTATGGCAAATCGGAGCACTTAGTAACACCCGTGAAAAAAATTAATCGTAAGTAGGTATTTAGCTGTAAGATACTATAGATTTGTATGTCTGTGTCTCAGGCTGAAAATGGAGACGCCAAACTACGTTATAAGACCTTTTATGTACACTAGACAGCATAAGTGCATGGTCAGGTCGCAAACTGTTTCCCTTGACGCGCTTGCTAACGCCATCTATGTGCACGACGTGTAATATCATTATAGATGTAAATGTAAACCTCAGAGGATCGGCATAGTTTCACTAGATGGCGCTGTTAACACAGATGGAAACAAAAACTAATTCCTCATCTTGGATATAATTATATTTTTCTTGGGTTATTATTTTTCCTATATTATACTGTCAAGTAATCTTGCCAACGCATTATCGATCGATAATGGCGGTATTATGACGCAATTTGGAATGTGCTTTCTATTTATGTGCTACCTTTGTGCATTTATTTTTCTTGCGATGTTTCCGATTCACTACTAGTGAATATCCAAACAATTCCAAAAACACTTCTTTCCCAACATTTTTTTCGTTGGGTGCGGGATTTGAACCCGCGACTCTAAAGCTAGGTCGACAGTTACTTGCCTCGTTAGCCACTCGACCATCGGTTCAATTGACTAGGCAGTCGAAATTCATCATAAGTTTATTTTGCTGCTCAGATATTAATCCATTACGACTATGATTAGTATAATAATCGATGAGGGTAGACGAATGATTCAAAACTACCATACTTATTCGTTTTTATCACAAAGATGTTACATGTTCGTTCGTAGACCTACTTCAGCTGTGTTATTCATATTTTTTTTGGATATCATGAATATTAAAACTAGTTTTCTATGTAATATTGATCTAGTTAAAAGGTCGCAAATATTTGCGATATATAAAGAAGCTACAGAAACTGATCTAAACGTAAGTCGTTATTTTTACATGTTTGTGATATAATTATCTACTATAAGTAACTACTACTTAACTATCATACATTTTTCTGATGATTTATTTACGTATAATATTGTTGCAGCTAAAAAAAGGTTGAGCAAAAGGAAACGTCTCTGCTACACCGACAAAGAACGGCCACCAGCCATGGTAATGGACTACAAAGAAAATGATTTTGAATCGACAAGGCATTTCGTTGATTTATTGCACACAAGTGTGGACTGTTCGAGGTGTCTCCATAAAGAGGAGGGTTTATACTATCATGGGCATGCTGTTAAACCCTTGCTTACAGAGAAGCACATAAAACAGCAATTTGATACAATTTGGACACTGGACTAAATGTCATGTTTAGTGACGAGAAGTGAGAAGTGTTTAAATCTATTCAAAAGGACAATATAAGTTCACGTTCAGTGATCACGTAGTGCCTAACATGGAATCTGGTGGTATACCTAACTGTGAACATGTAAGGTTTGAAGAAAGACAGACCGGGTTATATATAAACAAGTGACAAAAGTAACATATGAGTAGGATATTGTTTTCATCATGCTTTTTTAACCCTATAGATACTATTAGTAATAGATGTGTTAAGTTAAGGAAAATTATTATTAAACAACATAATCATGTTAATTAACGAGATCGAGTGACATAGATACCCGTGGAATCCTACCATTATAATCTATGAAATATATGGTCGTCTAGTATCAATAATAAAAGCCTTAGTGAACTGTAAGATTGTCCCGTATTTTATTATTATTTTAAATGTCATTAACACAAATGGCGGGTTTATTTACTTACTTAAAAGCTTACTTATAGATTTGGCTAACACCAGAATGCGTTCGCCTGATATATATGTTATCATAACCCGGTCTGAAATTATTAATAAAATTGTCAATAGGTTTTATTTTTATTGGGGTAAAGCTTCAATCTTTTTCCGATTTTCGGAAATGAAACTTAAGCTACATATAACCTCGATAACATGTTAGAAAGTGGCTAATTCACTAATACTATTAACAAAAACTTCTGTTAACAGTGTTGCTGCTAACGGAAGGCCAGAAAACAAGGTTGTAATTTGGCCTATGATATGGCTGTCTGAAGTGAAGAGTGAAAAAGTGAAGTGAATTAAATCCAGTCAACAGGGCCATTTAAGTTTATAGTGTTATAATAATACGCGCCGTCATAATGGTCGCGTAGTTCCTAATATAGAAAAAGTGCAGATGCTGTCGGTCAAAGAGTACGGATTACGTTAAGATTTATATATTCTATAAACCGGGTTATCCTAAATAAATTAAAAATATATATATTGTTTCAGTAGGTAATAGGTATTAATATGCCGTTTGCTTTCTTTTTTATATTCCTTTACTATTTAAAATGTGATATTTCATAAGATCAAACAAGTGTAAGTAACGGTGAAAGACCAAATAAAATTATTATGATTATTTTCAAATCAATAACACAATAATTCATGGTTTGAACGCTCACATATAGGTATAGATATACTATGGCAATTAACACCTTAATGCGTTCTGCTGATTTGAATGTTAGATAGGTTGTAAGTTAATATTGTCAATATTATATTTATTGGGGTGAAGCTTCAATCTTTTTCCAATTATGGAAATGAAACTTAAGCTATTACCTCAATAAAAATGTTACAAAGTTGCTAGGTAACTATTATTATGTAGTATTATAAAATTGCTTTAACAGAACTGTAGTGAACAAAATAAACATATTGAAACATAAAATGCTGTTTTAATTATTTAAGTTATGAATATATAATTTTCTTTATGACTAATATTTGTATATAAAGCACTTTCATCTATAGGAATAGAACAAATATAAAAAGATACAAAAACATAAACCTCCCATTACCTGAGATTCGAACCTCGACAGTTCTAGGCCGCTGAGCCTAGAGAACATGTCTTAATCCATTGAGCTATCTCAACATTATAGGTAATGGTGGAAATATAGCATTCAAATACCAGTGGTATCGCACTTAAATACAGCTATTATAAATTAGCATTTACCAGCCTTGTTAATAGTTATACTAATATGAGAATATTTCTGGTGATAACAAACAGGTGTCAATTTATAGGTATTTAATGTGCCTAGTAATGTGCTTATTTTCTGCGGTATGTCTAAATAGTAGCGCCAACAACGCCATCTAGTTTAATTATTGCGCACCACGTGCAACTATGTGAGCAGCAGACGTCAAACGATGCAAGCGAAACTGAGCCGTAAGGTGTCCATGCATTATTGCAGCCGATAGTACACCCATTTTCTACAAATAAAATATTCGTATTCTTATATCCCATAATCACCTCTGTATGAAAACCCATCTCACCCCAACTACGAGGGACTACGAGGTGTGGTGGGATTTCGTGTTTATCGTTAAAGTTATGAAATGGAACTACCCAAAATCATAAAAAAAACTAAAATACAAACGTCCGGAACACTTATTACATACAACATTCAGTTTGCATATGTAAAAATAAAATGTTATCGAGGTTTGAATGTCAGTTTGGTCCCTACTCACCCCATTTTACGGTACTTTATTGTTTAAGCAAGCATGTATTTCAATATTGAAGCAATATAATCGTCAAAATTTTACCATCACTTTGGTCTATGATGATAATTTGGTGTTATGATGAAAGGGAAAAATTTAAGTAGACGATATTGGCATTATAACTGGTAGAAGAAAGTTATTGGCAAGGTATTTATTAGGCAGCCTGTTGGCCCTCGTTTGGCTGTCGGCCAGAAAATTATGAATGAGTCTAACACGCCACCTAGTGTGAAAATTAGCAAGCGTGGAGTTGGCCGTGATTTTACTGGCGAGTATTTATGACATGAATTAATGTTAAGAGCAACGCTGCTAGTTGCGAGAATAATCTACTACTAATGCGCGCGACTTCATCCGTGGCAACTTGTACTCGGTAATTGCTCCCAAACTTGGCACAAATAAAAAAAAATCGTGCGTTCAAGCCTGTTGTACTGTATAGAGCGCGAAAAATCGTTCCACAAAAAAATTCAAAAATTTGACGAAAAATGTGTGCATTTAAAGATGCACTGTCAAGTTTAAGGTTAAGGTATGAATAATACGCCTGTAGAATATCGAATTCCTAACTTTCCCGTCGAACGCGCGTCGTCTGTAGAACAATGTGTAAAGGGCTTATGACTCAAACTCCGCTCCCTAATTAGGATGCTAAATTCAGATAAGTGTCATAAGCCCTTTACAATTGTCCGTTATGGACACTCGTGTGCCAATAGCGTGTGCAATCCACGGGTTAATATGCTATTAGACTACCCACAGGAGCCGCATTAATCATCGCACTTCCATAGAACCTCCTCTATTCACCCCCTTTAAGGAAAGCCTTCCGGGATTAAACTATGTCCTTCCCAGGCTGTCGCACTATCGCCATACCAATGTTCTTTTATTTATTTATTTATTTATATAGTAACATTTATACTTTAACAGCAAGGCCAAAGTGGTACAAACTTATAAATATGTAAAATTAAGAAAAAGAAAAACATAAACAACAACAACTCTTAAGCAGCTTAAACTATAGTACTCGCGGGCATCTCGCATTCTGCCACCCTCCTGCATCCAATCATCAGTCGCGCGGTCGAACTCACAAACAGATCACACTGTGGGTGGTCTTGGAGCACGGAGTTGAGGAACGCTAACGCGCGCGCAATGGGATCGTGCGCGTGCGCGCGCCCGGCACGGCCAGCAAGGGGTGACTTCGCGCACGATCGTACCGACCAGGGACAAAGAGACGCACGAATGCATCGATGAGACCCACACAATCGACCTTTCCTCGCACTAGATCGATGCTAAATTTCGCTAAGGAGAGTAAGCGACGCAATTGTAGTGAGTCATAGCCTAAATGTCCTTGTAAGGTAGGGTACATGTATGGGTAATAAAAGTGTATCCTCTTGTACAGCGCCCTTAAGAACATTTTCTGGACCTGTTCCAATATAAGAGTGTATTTACTCACATGTGGACTCCAGACCACAGCATTCGACTCCAGCACGCTGAGCACGAGCGCCGCATACAACACGCGGGTAGCGTGGACGGTCAGAGGTGCAGAATTGCGCAAGACGAAACCGAGTCTCCCCGATGCGGTTTTGGTTTTTTGAATCGGTTCATCGATTTAACCCTGAAAAGATAACCGACAGACAGACCGAGTTACTTTCGAATTAAGTATAGATTACATTTTTTGATACACTCTATTACGATTAGACTCTACTATTATGACGTTTTTACTCCCTATGGAGTGATTTGCTGCCATTATTCGTTCAAAACTCTGTTAATGCATAATGTGCCGATATCTTTAGTATGTGTATATGTGTGTAAATGTGGCAAATATGTTATACTGGACTAAGAAGATGTCTTACACAGGGATTAGGATTAGCGCCTAAGGCCGTGAAAACGATAGAAACGGACCTGGCAAATCTTAACACCCGCAAAACATTACCTAGGTACCCATAATGTTTCTTACTAGGTAAGATATATACATGATGTGTACGAGTATATATGTAAGTGTATAATAGTACATTGTGATACAAGTGAGGTATGTTGATAACTACATCAGAGGCGGAATTGTTCACGCGAACCGCAGGTGAGCGTGATAAGAGAGCCGAGGATGTAATTATCAACATACCTCAAAACGTCGTATGAAACGCGTGAGTTTCATACGACGTTTTTCAACACATTTTGCGAGGAAAAAATCCTTTTCATAAGATGAAAATTTTATAGGCCTGCCAAGCTATTTTCTATACTTTATGATGGGAACAGGTTTTTACTCACATATTGTACATCGCCAAGAATTTCCAGTGGCGTCCATTCTATTTATGACTTTTCTAGTAGCCACGAGTCAACATTTATGATAATAACCAAACACGCATTAACAATGTTTACAAATATTTGTGAAGTAACCTATAATGGCTCGCAACAGTTTTTTTTTCGTGAAGTTTGCAGACAGCCAAACTTAGATAAAATCTCTAAACAGCCAATACAAGATAAAATATTTATTTATTATTCGTTTAAATTTGTTATCTTTATTAATTCATGTAAAATGTTATCAAAAGTCAATGGTTTTACGAAATGAAACGTTTCTATATTATAACCAAAAATAAATAGTCAGTTAATTAACCAAAAGGATCTAATTTGTTTAGTCGGGTAAGAATCCATTTGCCGAGAATTAAAAAAAAAGCTGTACATTCTGTACAACCCGGTTAATTTAAGAATGCACCGTGTGCATGCATACATCTTGCTGCAAGGTGCCAACGTGACTTACTCGGGACATAACCATAACATACAAGTGTCGTTATGTTATAAAACACGCGTGTTTAATACCCAGGATTATGAGCCTAAGAGCGACATAATAAGGGGTACGTTACGAGCAAATGTGTTGAAAAAAGTATTTACGTAAGTTAAGATTTCAATATGTTATATACATTTCCCCAAAACTTGTAAATAAGGCCTTATATATTTTGATAGTAAAGCTTACAGAGTTAATTGAACTAGTTAAGTTAATTATTTGTTACATACCAGCTGCCCGCGCGGCTTTGTGTTACAAAGAAAGCAGGCAAATCCATTCTGTTCACCAGCGAAATACATTTAGAAAACGGATGAGGGGTGCAGGAGATTACCTCCGACATACAAACAAACCAACTTACAAAGCTACAATCTCACAGACTTTTCCTCTGCGAGCGAGCCAAGCGAACGAAGTTTTTCGTTTCAGCTTGGGCAAAAATTATTTCATATTACCGGCTGTTTTCCTCTACAGGTTGCATTACTCAACCAATTCTCGTGAAATTTAGTGAGCAGGTTTGATAATTAATTACATTGAATATTATTGGAATTTAAAATACAATTCTACTGTACAGCTCACACAGCCAACCAACTTGAGAATTTTTAGTTTAAATAAAAGCTGTAACAAAAGAGGCCCAAACAGGCACTCGGGTTAGCGTCTCCCGGGATGATGAAGGCGTTGAATTACTGCCGACCTGCCTCGCTGTGACAGATGGGCAGGCGTGGGCCGAGATGTAAGAAACAACAGATGAGGTATACTCTATGCAAAACTGTAAGTGTTAATTATATCAAACGAAAGCAAGCAATAACGACTTTGTCCTCTGACCATGAGGTACATATTTCGCTTTCGTACTATAATAATTCGGGACATCTGTCTCAATGGCAAACTTTCGGATCTGCTATTCTGACTGACAAATGTATTACGCTCTTTTTTTTAAGGTCGGGTTGCACCAACATAACTTACGATTACAGACCGATAAATTTTCAATTATCGGCCGACGACCGCTTTAGCCTTGTTGGTAGTGAACCTACCTACGCAGCAAGTGGTCCTGGATTCGATTCCCGGTAAGGGCATTTATTTGTGTGATGAGCACGAATATTTTGTTCCTGAGTCATGGATGTTTTCTACGTATTTAAGTATTTATTTATAGTATGTTTATCGTCGTCTAGTACCCATAGTACAAGCTTTGCTTAGTTTGGGACTAGGTCGATTGTGTATGATTGTCCCCTAATATTTATTTATTTATTTATTTAAATGTGGTGCCGGCAGCTTTCCACAGAAACTTGTCACACTGGCACCGCTTTCGATTACAGACGGTGTGGCGCAACCCACCCTGTCGTTATTTAATAACCACCTGATAAGTTTCTGTCTTTATTCCATAATTAGTAAAATCTATCCCATAAAAAACATTCCATATAAAAAAGACGCCAAGTTTTGAGACTTGGCCTCTTTTTTACATGGAATTTTTTTTATGGGATCTCACTTCTTTTTGTAGGTTAATGTGTTATCCATACATACAAACTATGAATGCAGGCCCATTCTCGCTTTTGAATTTTCTCATTCACTGCAAATGTAACTTTGTAATCCTATATATTTGTATAGGATTACAAAGTAATGTATACAGTTGGTGTATCTAGAAAACTGGGTTGAAATTGCATTTTTTTATAATTTTCCCTTTATGTGGCCATTAAACCCTAACTCTGTACCAAATTTCAGCTCTCTGAGTTTATGGGAAGTACTAGTTCTATTTTGATGATCGTGAGTGAGTGAGTGAGTGAGTGTCATAAATGCGAAACTTTGCTTTCGCTTAACTTCGGAACTAAATGACCTACAGACTTGAAATTTTGGATTTTAAGTATGTGATTATAGCTTACTGGATGACGAAAATTTCTGCGTTCAGGTCTTATCCAGAGGTTCTCAAATAGGGGCCTGAAAATGCGGTGAAATGGTTCCAGTAAAGGATGGTACGGCAGTGTTTGCTTCGCACTCGACTTGGCGGGGGCACTGTTCTTGTTGTACTTTATTTTACACTGTTATCGACTACTCGTTAAGAGCCTAATGGGTCCAAACACGACTGGTCTATCTTGTGTAGTTTAGGAGTTGCTATGACTACCTTCTGTCTTCATCTTCGGATCAGCACGGGGCCTGTGTGTGTGTACTGTTGTCTACCATTGTCTATGTTTAATTTACCTCTATTTTTTTTTGTTTCTACTATTTTTGGTGAGCAATAAAGAATATTTGTATTGTATTGTATTGTGCCTAAATACAGCGCTGTCACCTAACACCCCGTTCACACTGCGTCCGTTTCCGTGTCCGGGAGGCATCCCTCTTTTTCTCGCTTGCGATGTTTCGCCCGAGTGCGAAAGAGACGGATGCCTCCCGGACACGGAAACGGACGCAGTGTGAACGGGGTGTAACTAACATAAATATGCTAAATTTCAGCTCACGCCAATACCACCAACTGGCTGAAAAATGGTTTGCTAATTTTAAAGGACAACTGACATACTTACGAACATTTCAAGTTAACAAAATACACCTTTTAATGGATGGGAAAGTAGAGTACTTTATTTACTAAGTTATGTTATGTTTATCAAGAGCGGTTCTAGAGACTCAGAATAATGTAAAATGGTCGTGCCACGCCCTATTGGGATCGATCTGTCGTCACGGACAGGACTATTCTTGCCAATAGGCCTGATATCGTGCTGACAGATCGATCGAAACGCCAGGCAGTGCTCGTCGACATCACCATCCCCCATGACGAGAACCTCGTGAAGGCCGAGAAGAACAAAGCCAGCAAGTACCTAGACCTGGCTCACAAGGTAACCGCGATGTGGGATGTTGATTCGACGATCATCGTCCCGATAGTCGTTTCGGCGAATGGTCTAATAGCGAAGAGTCTCGACCATCATCTCAAGAGGCTCTCGCTAGATGGCTGGATCAAGGGTCAGATACAGAAGGTGGTACTCCTGGATACTGCGCGGATAGTCAGGAGGTTCCTGTCTCTGTCGCCCTGACCGCCGGTGGCTTAGGCCCCGCCTCGCTGCCGGCTGCACCCTAGGTTAGGTTTTTATAATGATTTTATGTTTTGTATGTATAGTTTTATATTTTACTTTTTATATATAATTATTGTACAAACCTAACTTAAGATGAAACATAAATATAGATCTATCACAATAATATTTTGGCAGATTAAGGACCGATATAAACGGTTAACAAACTAAATGTCACTAAGTAAATGAAAACAAAACAAAATATGACCATTACATTCTATATAAGGTCTGTATCAGCATTAACAAAAAGTAACTGATCTTCAGTATTCCAGAGATGTATATACTCGTAAGGTCTCTGAGCATCCAAATACAATTAATATTTATTCTAATGTTCTTAGAGATGTATACGGTCTCTAAGCGTCAAAACGAAACAAAAAAAATGGACATTAATGTAATATTTGTCAGAGATGTACAGGGTCAATAGCAATAAAACGTGTCAAGATCAGAGAATGATGTCTCTCGTCAATATGATATGAATAACACTAGTATTAAGTAGTTAGGTACTATGCCCTTGCAAGCATGAACAGTCCGGACTCCACAAACAGCACCCGATCACTAGTATGACGCATATCTCAGCCACCTTACTAAATGTTTCGTTATTCCACGAATACAAAATGTTGGACTCATTTAGTAAAATATCCTCGCCATCTGTGACTATATTGTTCAGGCAGATTTGTTATTTAAGTTGTCGCTACGGCTTTAGTTTTGCAACATGTGGTATTTAGATTTTTGTTGAATTGTGGTATTTCGTGATTACTTCACTTTTCAATAAGTTATTGATTAGATTAGATTTATTGGTTATGATACAGTCACGAATTTTAATTTGGGACCCACTTAAGGTTCAAAATCCTGTCAAATTGTATAGGAATACGCAGAATGTTTTTGCAAAAAGGGTCATAAATTAAAGAATGCGACCAAACCAGCGAACTTTAATAAAATTGCTCAAGGGCCGCGAAAAAATACCCTAAAATATTAATTACCTAGATACCAAATATGTAAGTATTTTTTTATGGGATATTTATTTATCATGTGACCGCATAGTTGCCATCGAATAGTTAATTAAAACTCCAAAATATTTCCTCTTATCACTTACTGAAAATGTGTTTATAGTACGAGTATTAAGGAGTATTTGACAAGTATGTATGTAACAAATAGCTGTAAGTATTAGTATTTAAGTCTTGACATGATGGAAGTAAAAAAAAAAATTGTATGTTTTAGTCAAAAATATTTGCACACCTGTATGCAGGTTTATTACGTTGGTTTAGTTAATATTTTTAAGATCCTCTGTAACCGTAATCTTGCAAATAAACTATTTCATTCATTCATACTAATGCTACGTTATATTTTATCCTTAGACGTGTTGGCCATTATACATATTCTTAATTAACGCAAACCTTTATAATTTGAAGTATCTATCTTAATTTAATATTTAAAACGTCAGAAAAATTTTTTTACCAATCTAAGAATAAAAGCTATTTTATATTTCTTCCTTGGAAAATATGACTTTTCATCAAGACTCTTCTTCCTATCATGTGTGAAACGTTTCTATGAAAGACTGAATCCCAATACATAAACAAAAACATCAAGCAATTCCTTATCCATAAAAGTGCACAGCAGATATTTATTCAGATTATGTATATATTTAGAGAGCTAAGATAGGGTACCAGCGGAATGTCATCTTCCTCACATGTGGAGCACCCAAATGGGAGAGTACGAGTAACATCAGCTTACAGAAGGCCTCAGCCAAATAACATCACTTGCTTTGGTGTATTTGATTTGCTAAACGTCACAGTATGGAAAAATGGCATTTGAGTTGTCCTAACGTACGTTCAGAACGTAACGTGGTTACTCCTCTGCTTACCACCAGGCAGGCCTCTTTTTTGTTTGCCACTGTTGCAGGATAAAAAATATACATCTACATGTTGAAGAATAGTAGCTAGTAGTAGATAGATATCATTCTTCGCCTTCATATCAGCCGATAGACATAGGTCTCCCAGAGGTTGCCAAAGTGATAGGTCCTGCGCAACCCACATCCAGCGGACTCTCGCGAAGTAGATAGACACTGCAAGCTGGGCGTTTTTCAAAAAAAGTGTACAAAACTTTTTTTTTTCTGATTTCGTTTTTTTTTTGGTTTATCTTACTAAGAATCGTTGACACTATCGATCCTCAATACAAGAAAAAAAGTGTGAAAAATTTCCATTTCAGATCGTCACATTTTTGTATGCAGTCTTTTTTTATTTATATGGTCGTGACGCACGGAGGAACAAACTTACATAGTAATATCTGGGACACTTTTTTTCTTGTATGACGATCGATAGTGTCAACGATTCTGAGTAAGAAAAACAAAAAAAAAACAAAAACTGAAAAAAAAAAGTTTTGTACACTTTTTTTTAACAACGCCCAGCAGGCGTAGCATGGTTGCCATTTTATCACGTATCGCCTTGGAACAGACATCCGTCACGTTCCGACAAGTTTGCGAGTGCGAGAGTGACGGATATCTTATCCACAACGATAAGTGATAAAATGGCAACCATGCTAATCCCGCAGCTAATTATATTTCTGTATAATATTAGTCTGTACCTACTTGTTTCAGACAAAAAGGTTGGGATAGCAACGACGGCACGGATCGAATGCTCACTGTTGCATTCAGAATCCTCTCTATCTCGCAGACTCACGCGGCCCCTGATGCGAATTATCCAATAAATATAATGAAAATTTAAGCCTACAGACGCTGACAATGCAGCTAATCCCTGAATGGAGTCTGAGTATAATCTCGAATTAGAGACGGACTGCTTTATCTGGTGACATTTGTGTAGGAATTCAGAAATGGAAATATTCGCGTAATTAGATAGATGATAATTAATTTCAATCGACTTTTGGATACGTGATATTTTGAACGTAAGCTTTATGATACAACTTGGTGGTTGCTGCTGTAGAAAAACAGCGTTTTCTCCAAAGGGATGGTATTACGATTTGTTAAGTTTTTTTTTTCTACTTAAGACATTCAATGCTATAGATTTCGTAGCGCTGTAGCCAATAACATGCGGAACTCCGTATGTAAAGAAAAGCGCTTACGAGCAGAACGCCCACCTAGCGGGTTCCCAGCACTTAAAGTGAAACGTATTACCAAAAAACAATTTATACAAAATAAGTTTGTTAAAGCTTATCTTATTTGGGCTATAATTCCACGTATTTCATACCTACACTATTTAGCCAAACGCATTTTCCTAATTAAAAATTTTATGCAACAAATTAAATTATGGTTGGCGGTGGGCGGGAATGGATATACATGGTCATCCAACCATTTAAGCACCAAGTTTAATTATCACAAAATGTACGTGTTTTATCGAACGTACGAGTAAGTGGACGAAGTTCTTCGTTCCTTGGGCAAAAAATATTTCGTATGCCTAGCGCCTGTCCGGCTGTTCTACTCTACAGGTCGCATTACTGAATCGATTCTGGTGTAATTTTGTGAGCAGCTTCAATAATATTTTTTTTATGGTCGATTCAATTTTTTTTTTTTGCTTAATGATAGGTTTGCGAATTCTACAGCGAGCCACTAGTTACCTTTAGGTTATAGGATTGCGCTTAATATAATTGTTTATATCAATGTAACAATAAGACATGTACTCGGGCTCGTATTCAGTCAGACTGATCATAGCCTGATGATGAAAAGTTAGTAAGAGTAATAACAATTAAAAATATACCTTTCAAAAATCGTGATAGGTAGATTCAAATAACAAAAATATGTTAATACAAAGACATAAACACAAAGATAAATTGAGCCGCGCACATGAGCGGCCGAGAGCGGCAATCGAACTCGGTATCTTGGGAACTTGGGATATAATTACTTAATTATTCATAAGATGTACAGTTAAAATGGTACCTAAAATAAAAATTACAATTAAACTAAAACTACTTAATGTCTCCCAGATCAGGCCCCTGCGGCAGGGTCCCCATTAGGCTGGATGAGGTCCCCCTCTGGATCGATCTGGCTATACTTGGGATTACACTGGTTCTGTGCGCATACTTTAGCAACCTACTTAGTGCTGCTGCATTAATTTGATATTTGAATTTATTTATTATTTTGTGCTCCTTGAAGTAATCAAAACACATTATTTTTAAACGCGACATAAATATAAATACCTACATTTTCCCAAAAAAAGCATTTACATTTTAATACCGTAAAATGGGGTGAGTAGAGGCAAGACTGACATTCAAACCTCGATAACATTTTATTTTTACATACTAAATGCAAACTAAATGGTGTATATTATTATACCTAATAATTAATAAGTGTTCCGGACGTTTGTATTTTCGTTTTTATTTTATTCTTAATAGAGCTCCATTTTATATTGGAATACATTATTTTTGTAGCAGTAGCCTTAAAATCCCATCTCACCCCCCTTTCATCCCTTCTCTCCCCATTAATAACCCAACTCTCCCCGCGAACCCTACTCACCCCATTTTACGGTACTGTACTAAAAGAGCGAAATCGGAGATGGCGTTTTAAAATTATCCCTTATCGGCATTCTGTTAATTACGCCAGCGTGCAGGCTATTCAAAGACCTATTTGAAACGTGCAAAATAATATGGTTACGATATTGTTTTTATACGCATAGCTAATAGGACACATGTATAATCATGATCATCATCACATCATATCAGCCGAAAGACGCCCACTGCTGGACAAAGAGTGCCAAAGCGACCGGTCCTGCGCCACCCGCATCCAGCGGACTCCCGCAACCTTTACCAGGTCATCAGTCCAACTTGTCGGGGGCCTACCCACGCCGCGCCTTCCGGTACGTGGTCGCCAATCGAGAACCTTTCCGCCCCAACGGCCATCGGTTCTACGCGCTATGTGCCCCGCCCACTGCCACTTAAGTTTAGCGATCCAGAGGGCCACATCGGTTACCTTGGTTCTGCTGCGGACAGCCTCATGTCTGATGCGATCACGCAGAGAAACTCCCAACATGGTCCTCTCCACTTCCCTTTGGGTGATTTTGAGCCTTCTTATGAGGCCCATAGTAAGCGACCACGTTTCAGTGTCATATGTCATCACTGGCAACACACACTGGTCAAATACTCTCGTATTGAGACACTGCGGAACATTGGACGAAAAGATGTGCCGTAGCTTCCCGAACGCTGCCCAGCAGAGTCGGATTCGACGATTTAACTTCTTTCTCGAAGTTGGACCTACCTAACTGGAAAGTCTGTCCTAGGTATACATAATCGTCTACAACTTCGAGCGTACAGTGTCCGATTGTAATGGGAGTTGGTACTACATGGGCATTTGATATGATCTTCGTCTTATCCATATTCATTCTTAGACCAACTCGCTCGGAAGCTTTACTGAGGTCATCGAGCATCGTAGTTAAGTCCTCCATGGTACACATGTATGCGTTTTCAGAATACATAGCAACAGCGTAGCAGCGTAGCAGCGTTAGCGTATAATAGCTACGCTGTTTCTATGTATTCTGAAAACGCAGCATACATGTGTACATGACATATTTAATTGACAATATTATAAAGTGCACTGAGTCCTGAATCCTGAATCGACAAAAAAAAAATATACGCGTTGACTTGAGAACCTCCTCCGTTTTTTTCCTCAGTTAAAAATCTATGTAATTACTAAACCTGCTCGCATTTTTTTGTGAGAAACGGTTGAGAAATGCGACCTGAAGAGGAGAACAACCGGACATCTGTACATCCGGACATACGAATGGATTTTGGCCCAAGCCGAAACGGAGTAGTTCACTTAAGTGGAGTGTCCTGACTTATAAGTTTTATAAGGAACACACAAGGAACAGGCCCAGCATTGTTTTTTCCCAACCTGTTGGCAGTTTCTTAGGTATTTTATTGAAAATAAGATAACAGATGAGTAACAACCTAAGTATTCATCAATTACACGGTCAACATTAGCCAACTTGTTGATTATTTGGCAATTGACAATCCACGGGTCACTGACCCTTCTCAGTCGCTTGTGATTTCACAAAACGCATTGCTGGTTCCCTATAACAACACCAATAAAAACAAAAAAAAAACTCATAAAATTTTCCACCTTTTTTTCAGTGTATCAGTTTTTGTTACGCTATTTTTTACACCCTGTTTATAGTGGGCATTATTTGAGGCACTCTCTCTTCACTGTAGTGATGAAAAAAGCTGTCAGAGCTCCCGAGAATACACTGTCTTGAAAGTGTGGGTCCTGCAGGTCGATCACGTAACGCATTGTACGTACGTTAGGTAGATCTTAATGTCAATTTTTATATGGAAAAATGACAGGTGAACTGTCCTAACGCGCGTTCAAAACATTACGTGATTATACCTCTGCATTTGTCTCTAGCTGTCAGCACAAATAGTCCTCAAATCCTCAAAGTTTCTGCGTACCATCAGACAGGCCATATGCTTATTTGCCACAAATAGTAGATTGTTAACGAAGTGAGAGCGCCAATAGTTCGAGGCTGAAATGGGTGGCTTTCCCCGAGTTAAACAATCTACTTTTCATTTTGAATACGAGGAAATGAAATGAAAGCCAAAAACTTAAATATTTTCTAAATCAGTCAGATCCCATAGAACCCATTTTAAAAGCATTTGTGTGTGGACCATTTCTTAGACGCGCTTTTGAAGCGGTTATATCAAAAAAATAATTTTAATTGTTTTTTGGATGAAAAATTACATTATTACATGTATTTATATATAGAATAGAATAGAATAGAATACATTTATTCATGAAAACAACACATACATGCGCATAAATCAACATACAAAAGAGAAGAACATTGCCACGAAACGCTTCCATCTCAGCGTTTTGCTGGCCACCAGGCCAGCGCTGGTCTTCCGATGGAACCATCCGGTGATTCCACTGCGTAACACACATTTTACACTCGCACAAAAAAAAGAGTAATATAAAACAAAAAAATACAGTAAAAACAAATAATAAAATTTTCGAACGCAACCATAACCGCGCCAACCGACCAACTAGCGCCATTTAAATGACAAGTGGATGTTCCCGGCAACTAAAACGTCAATCAAGACAGACATGTAACGCATGCGCAATGCCGATTTGACAGGCCATATAATTATGGAGAAACAAAACAAATCAGAACATATACCATTTCCTCTTCGGTGTATTCCTATGTCCAGCAGTGGATGTCTTTAAGCTGATATGATGATGAATTTGATAAATTAGTAAAAAATAATTCAAACCATCATAATTATCAACAAGCTTCCAAAATCAACACAATTTTATGGAAGTGTGGCAGATAAGGTTTCTGCCAGAGTTAATTTTTTTTATGACCCTGCGTCCTAAGACGCAGTTCTGAAGCGGTTAAAATGAACTACGAACACTTAAAAAATATTCAATAGTCTTGAAATAGCAATAACAGTCATACAAGAATTAATTTGCTAACAATATTTAAAAAAAAACATGGTGTCAAAAAGTTTCTAAAATAAATACAATTTTCTGACACTGTGGCTGTATAGGTTTCTGCCATTGCTTTTGTATTTTTTTTTACTTTTTAGCCCAAGGGGCGACATGCCTCACTTTCAACGCGCTGTTTAGATAAACAGTGACCTACTTTCAGAGTATGAGAGATGAAAAAACATTTGCCGTCTTTCTATAAAAATAAACTGCTTATATGATTTTCCAGGTTCCGAATAGAGCCTCAGTATTGTAACCCCGGACACGCTCGCTACAATCCTAATTACAGCTTATTAACTATAATGAAACTTTAGCCCCTGTTTGCTATGCCGCGCGCGTCGAAATTTACAAATTTTATTAGTGTTTGTTTCAGTTTAATTTTAAGGTTATGTTCATTAAAATTTCATGTTTATCGTGTCAGTGCCATGTTGTTAGTGTAGTCGTCTTACACTGTTTGTCATTGCGTTTATCCGCGACTTCTTCAGCGTGATTCCTGTTTACAAATACCAAAAGGTATAATTTTGGGGGATGATTTTCGGTTAAAAAACTTCCTGTTATTAAACTTAGGTTATTAAACTAACGTTATACCCAATCGTATCTGAACCATATAAAGCCTTTCCCGAACGACTGTGTAACAAAAATGTTGACCTAGAAATGTTCACATTTCTAATACTTACTAGTGGCGCTGTGAGCTAAAGAAATAGCGAGTACTTTTTTTTTAATGGAAAAAATAAAAAAAAATGTATCAGCAAGAAAATTCTATACAATTATCGAAAACTCACGAATTTTCACGAGAAACGGTTGAGAAATGCGACCTGTAGAGGACAACAGCTGGACAGCTGGACATATGAGAAAATCTTGACCCAAGCTGAAACAAAGAACTTCGTTCGCTTCGCTCGCTCGTTCAATTATGCAAACAATCCCGTATTCCCTTCAAAACATATTGTAACACCACTCATTAAAATTGCCATCCTTTATCAGCAAAATCTCTGCCAATACCGTTTCGTATTATTCCGTATCGTCAGGTATACGCTAATGAAATAAAGTTTCAGGTAAAGGAGAAGTTATTAATATTCATGGGGCGGCCTGTCCCGGCCCTTGTAAATGTTTTATTCGTTAACGAGTCTCCTGGATTAAGGTAATCGTGTCACGTTGTGTGCTAGAAGCCTTTGCAATTAATTCGCCACGTAATCAATTTCAGTTGGTGGTTATACGACCGTATGCTGCGAGTTTGGCGAGGTTAGAGAGCTAGGGCAAAGTGGAATGTCATCTTCCCGTTAGTCACTGGTCATACTTATTTGGAGCAGCTCAACAGAACTGGGAATGGATCTCAAGTCCTGGAAGGCACAGTGTGAGTCGGCGGCCACTAGGTGGACTGATGACCTGTTAAAGGTCGTGGGAGTCCGCTGAATACAGCTGTCGCAGAACCGTCATTGTGGCGCTCTTTGGGGTAGGCATAGATAGATAGATTTATTTATTGGTACTGATCATACACTAGGTCCGGCAGTGGACGTTTTCTGACTTGCAGAAGATCACAGCCATAATAACACCACAAATTGCTCTCTAAATAAGTGGTGTTGTGTTTCTGCATAGCTAACAACCTTCAGAAAGCATTTCTTCCTGTTGCACTCGCATACTGGCTAGTCAGTGACGCAATGGTGCAAGCCAGTTTCATGGTCAGTAAGGTCAGTAGTGCTCCGAAAGATGCCTTGCGTTAAGTGACGAGGGATCTGTATTGCTCTCTAACGCTAAATAAATATACTAAGTAACAGGACGGGCTCGTTAGAAGTCTGGGACAACTAAACGCTTACCCCTTTATACACTAAAGAGCTTCATTAGTTAAAAAATGGTGGAACTGTCTCTTTCTTACAAACACAAAGTTATAATGCATGCTTCAAAGTTTTCTGTTTAACCTATTGGTCGAATGGTAGACCTGACTCGTGGACCCATGGCATTCAGTCCGCTATTTACAATTTTTTATTATGCTATACAGTATAAATAAATAAATAAACATAGATGTTAAAGTGCCGGACAAAAAATCGAATTTTTAGTTGTGTTTTTGTTTAAGAATCCTTATTATTTATCCTTAGGTCCATACCACCACCAGTCAGATATACCAGTCAACTAATGGGTTAAACTGAAAAAAATTAAGCATTGGCAAGGTATTCATTGCTTTGGAACTGAGCTGATTTCTGTAACATTAAAATGTTGCCTCTGGCCAAGTGATCCTACTGCCTTGTCCGTCTGGTCGGGCGACATGAACATTTTTCCTGCTGGTTTGATTAATCGGACTACACGAAATAGGGGCGTAGACACTTAATAAAATATTATATATTTTCTCGAAAAAGGATAAAAAATGTAGTCAAACGGAGAAAAAATCATCGCAAAATGTTAAATAATCACGAAGTTATAAGTGTCCAAAGTTTTAAGAAGGGGTATGTTCTGTCCCTTCTTCGCAAAACGCAACGTCATATTGAAACGATGACGCTGGAAGAATGTGACGTCACAGAAGACGGCAACGTGCCGCGCCGCATCGCGGTCGGCGGGGCCATCGACGGGCCGCCAGGCAGCATCCTGTAATGTGACGTCACACACCGTTTGCGTTATCTCTCTCTAACAAGCAATATTAAAACGCTTGTAGCTTCGTAATTCTTTGAGATATCCGAATGGGATTTTCGTCACTAGGCATATATTTTTGCCTTCTTTATTTTGGAGTAATAATAATTGTCAAGTCTACACCCGTATTGTAATTCCACTTCGTCTTACATGAACTGTATTTTCCTGCTGGTCCGATTAATCGGACTACAAGGAATCATAATTCAGCGTAGTCCTACTGATCGGAGGACATAATCTTTTAATTTCCTCTTACGAGTAGTTCGATTCATCGGACTACGAGGAATCGAAACTCTGCTGCAGGATTTAAAGTACCTATATGTTTGACCCTCTAACTACAAAACCTTGCTCCTTTTATTTACCATATTTCATTTCAAATCAACTGTTTTGTGTTGTTAGTGTTATTACCAGCTGTGATACTGCCTAATTAATCCAATTCACGTTCGTGTCAGCATACGAAATTCATCCGTGTTCAGAGTTCCACCAAAGCCGCAAACATGGTGCGCGGGGCAACGAAAGTGCAGCACCATTTTGGCAGACAACCTGATACATATCTACCGGATTTAATGGCCTCGCTTTGTTTCTGTTCAGCGAATATTAGTTTACTTGCAGATACAAACAACTGAGAATTTTAAAAGTTGCAATATGATGCAGATATTTTTAACATATTTAAAAGATCCTTATACTTTGGGAAAGGCGTTTTGGAAATTGATCTAAAGATTACCATGTACTCGTAAAGATTTTGACTAACATAAAACTGACAAAGCAATAAATTGCACCTCTTTAAAATATTACTCCCGGTTTTATATGTTATTTAGACATAATATTATTGACACCAAACATAAAAAGTAAAATTTCATATTTAATTAACATATTCATATATGTAATTTGGATAGGCCTTTTTACCCGCAGGTACCTTACACGTAAAACAAACATAGAGTGCTAAAATCATATCATTTAATTGGCTCTACCGTAGTCGGGCAAAAAGGTACCTAAGTAATAACAGAAAATGTGGTACTGGTTTACTAAAATATTATCTGTCATTTGGTCTAACACATCTCAATAAAACCGGACCGCAAGAGCATATAAATCGAAAGGGTTACCAAAGATTCAACACTGACAGCAACGTCACTATACACGTACTCTAATATTATACGAAAACGTCCTTCAACATAATTTTCAATCCATATTCCTATAACCCGCCGTCGCCAGGTGCATAAAGCGCTATAAAACTTCAAATTACACTGGGCTATTGTTGGCGCGGAGAGCTCTTATGACTCGCAGACAATATGCATATTCACCCCAGTCTCCCCTTGAGTGCGTGTGTTGAGAATAAGGATACAGGGGAGATTGCGGTAAGAATGGAAAGTTGTGATATTAATTTTGAAGGCAAAGATGCTATGCTAGTGGTTATCTTTGTGAGGATACACAAGTCTTACTTGGGATTGTGTTGTTTTTGTTTTATACGCCTGTGTTGAGAGTTGAACTGGTGGTGAAAAGATTTGCAGCAGTAGGTACACTAAACGCAGTGTTTTGAGACTGCACTATTTTAGGCAGAAAACCTTGTTATATGTTTTTAACCGACTTCAAAAAAAGGAAGATGGTTCTCAATTCGGTTGTATATTTTTTTTTATCATGTTTTTTTTTTTCAATGTTTGTTACCTTGTTACTCCCGATGAGCCGATTCGTATTTTTTTTTGTTTGTAATAATATGCTTCCAGGTGGGTCCCATTATTTTCAAAAATTCAGTTGGATGATCGGATCCATGAGGAATTGAGGGAACTCCTCAATTATATTAGGCACTCGTGTAGTGATTTTGGTATTTTCTATTATAACTCCTGTATTCACACCCGGAAATCATAAATTTGGCGGAGTGGAATTGATGATGAAGACCACAGGTGACTCATGGAATTCGTCAATTATGTACTTAAAAGTATAAAAGTACGTAACAGATTCTGATAAAATTCCGTTGAAATAACAACTCATGAAGTGCCAAAGGTGATCCTTGTGGAATCGACGGAAGTCCTCAAATATTATCGGGTCACATACAGCGATTGGGTTTTTTTGTCTAATAATCAACGCATTTGCTCTCGGAAATCAGTTCACGTGGTAAATTGGAAAAGAAATGTGGAAATGTTATCGTGGCTTGGCGGAGTACTAAATTGAAGTCGGTTAAAACATTGTTTATAAAGTAAATTATTATAGCTTCTAAGGTTTTACAGATTTAGGACATTGTAAAAACTAGAAAGATATTGTGTCATTTTCTTCTGTCTTAAGTCGGGTCCGCAGCGCCGTGTTTTCGATGTTTTTAAACATCTAACATGTCATCCGTCAGTTTTGGCAAACAAATAGGGTATTGTTTTGATTGGCAAAGCAAGTTAGATATTTAAAAACATCGAAAACGCGCCGCAGCGGGCCCGGCTTTAGGCTATAACTCACAATTTTACAGTTCTAGGTATAGTTTATAAGTGCTTAAATGAATACGACCTGAGAAGGGTCTTGCGTATGTAACTTTTCGAACGAGCGTTAGGAGATAACCTTGACTGTCATTTTCCCATACCTACAAAAAATTACCTTACACTTACCTTATAACGTGAGTACGTTATTCAACCGTTATAATGCACCTGAGTAGGTGAAACGTTACGCAATCGTCCAGCAGATTTGTCTTCATCGCTGCCACCATTTCTTGGATCGAAGAATAAGTCAATATTTTTTAGTTATTGCGTTAAACAAATTATTTCTAGTAAACACTTCCATAGCGTCCAGCAATCCAGCAGTTTCCATATTGTACAAGATGATCATTAAATTCTCGATTATAAATAACTCCATAAATTGTGAACCAGATGTATTTATTCACATTAAATTCCAAAACAATAAGAAATCAGATAACCCACAAGAAATTCCCTTTATGTCCAATATTGGTCAGTATAATGCATGTGAAATCGATCCAGAACGCCATAAAAACGCACATGTATAAATGGCTTATCAAATTCTACGGATTTTATTTCCAGAAAAACCGGAACGCAAAGCCCTTAGAAACGGAGCTCAACCTTTTCCCCGGAACATTACTTTTGGGATGAAATGTAAATACAGGGTGATATGAATATAAATGCTGTTTAAGTAGACGGTATAGGCGGCGGGTCGTCGTTATACCACGGGCAGCCACAGCTTGGAACTGCTGGTGAAAGGGAAAAGGCACGGTAGGTTGCATGGGCTGTAAACCTTTTGAACGTGAACGATACTGGTTTAAATTGCAGGCTTCCAGTGTGTACGTGGGAGCGAGAGATCCGAGTTCTGCCTCGAACCGCTGCTGCCGCTGCCACCGCCACTTTAATTTGTGGCCTAGCCGTTATGCTGGAGCCACACTAACGAGAAATGCCATTAATTATCGCGATAATCGTAGTGTGGCCGTACTGATAACGTCCATTATCGCGATAATTAATGGCATTTCTATTAGACTGCATTTGGTGTTTCAAAAATGAGGATAGATATTGCTGAAACAATTTTCGGTGAAAGTTTTACATTTTTATGTTTATGTTTTTTTACTCCGCGGTTAAAAAAAATTGTGACAAATACATTGTTTAAATAGTAGTATAATAGTATTATTTTACCAAAAAAAAAAAAATGCTACTCATACTCATTTATATATAATGCACAAATTACATTAAATGTCAAAAAGTTCATATTAGATTTAATTTAATAATTCAATAAGGTGTATATTATAATATACGTCTTATTGCTTTTGAGTTAAGTGACATAAGGATCGACATCGAGAGAGCCAAACGGACAAATTGACATGACGATTCTATTAGGGTTTCGTTCTTACCACATTGACTACAGAAACCTAGAAACGGTTTCCGGAATTTGGAGGTCTATTTCAATCGAAATATTGATGTATTGTAACGCTTGCATTCACGCGCGGCAATCCTAACGTGTTGAAAGGAAAGTGGAAGGCGACATTATACCAATATAATCAAGTCAATGCGTGAAGTGAAACAGACCTTCACCTTTTGTAGTTTTCTCTCTTTGATGCAGCTACCTTTCCATATGTAGCCGCAGTGCAATACGCGAGGGGAACCAACAGATATGGCTATGCAAATGACGTATTATCAAAACCTCTATCTTTCAAAAACGGTTTATTTATACAATTTGAAATGGAGCGTAAAGTTTTCAGTCTTGAAATGGTGTTGTTGTTGAAGGGTACAAAGACATAACCTTGTACTCACAAAATGTGCCAGGGAATGCAATATTGAAGTTTCTTTGTCTTTTTTGTACATTTTTCATAATACCTATAGTCACAAATTAGATTTCAAAAACATTATTAATTAACTCAGTCATGATTTATTCAGATTTTTCACGGGTACTTTCAAGAGCAATTATTGACTAGAATTTTGCGTATTTTTTTAAAGTCTGGTTATGTCAAATAATCTAAAATAACGCAGTCGCTCAGCATCCACAAACAACAGTTGAAGATATTTTTTTCTTTTCTCTCCTTCGTTCCAGCTTAAGAAAACAATATTAAACTTAACTATGTACGTGAAATATTCTAAGAAACGCAGACATTAAAGAATGCCCCTGCTGCAGAACGTAAACTCACAAAAAACCTCGACAAATAAATATAAAGTAGAGGTTTACAAGCACGACTATAGAAATATTAACGTTGCATGGAATTTAATATCGAACATAAGCACTTGGAATATTCTGCTGGGAAATCTTATGGAAAATAACTTACCCAGATATGCTCGTAACAAAGTAGGTATTTATATTGCTTCGTAATAAAGACTAGTTTCTTATCAATAAATTCTATATTAATATTTAAGACTTAGTAAAATTACTACGACCGGACCGGTCACTTTGGCACTCTTTGGGGGAGGCCTATGTCCAGCAGTGGACGTCTTTCGGCTGATATGATGATGATGATGATGAAAATTACTACATAATAATATTTAAGACGCTCGCCACATAAACATATTGCTAAGAATCGTCTCGACAGACTACTTATGAGATACTTTCGATTTAAATAAATGCGTTCATATAGAGTCATCCGTTTGGCCGCTACCATGTCACAGACATAAAACAGACACACGTTGTAAAATTGTAACAGGGCTTGTTTGTGTCAGTTTGTTTAGTTGTTTTATTTCAGTTTCATTAGATTTAAAATAGTATCGTCTGAGAATAAAAAGGACTAATGTAAAGGCGCTGACATTTCGTTTCGTTTTTACTTCAAATAAAACTGACATATTAAATTGTTATTTTGTAGACACGCATATCACATACTTCACATATACGAAAGCGTTATCTTCACGCAAACTTCGACATTGTTAATTTTTTCAATCATTCAAAAAAACAGACTAATATTCAATTTATATTAATCAGGAAAACAATTATCTAAAACTGTTTAAACTGATATTTTTTTTATCATCTAATTCATCTTTATCCTCCAATTATGTTTCCAATATGCATGCACATACCAAATTTTGACGACCGGTTAGCCTACTGACGCTGCCTACGAAGCTGAAGGTCTTGAGTTTGAATCCCGGTAAGGGCAAATATTTGCATGATGAGCATGAATGTTTGTTTCTGAGTACAGGAATACGCTGTTAAAATTATTCGGTTTCCTCATGTTACACCGTCGTCTAGTACCCATAACAGAAGCCTTTCGAAGCTAACTATGGGACTAGGTCGATCTGAGTAAGATTTTCTCCTTATATTTAAAAAAAAAAAACTTGTAAAAAGGTCTGCTCTTAGTTTAATTAAAATTAAGTCTGCGCAATATACGCTACTTCTAACCGACTACGCGAACCGTTAAAAATAATTTTAATAAAAGAATATAATTCTCCAGCTAGCCCTCGATATTACACTTTATGAACAGAAATAAAAAAGTCTCATAGTTAATGAAAATACAGGCGTCTATTTTAAGAGGCCTTACAAATTTTCTACCCGAAGGTTTTTAACTCAAATGATGGCCATATGCTTTTATTTGAGTTCAATTTAGTAACTAAGCCATTTTGTTTTATTGCATTGCGTGTTTGTTAGAGGAAAAAACCCGTATTTATCATGAAATTCGTCGATTTGAAGCGATATTAGACATCATATTTCTTAAATATCCGAAAGTACAGTATGTAAATTCGATGCTGTTAGGTTATCGTGCCATTTTTTATTGTACAGGGAAATGACGGTTGGTTTGTCCTAACGCTCATTCAAAAACGTACGTACATAATCTCTCCTCTGTACCAGGAAGTAACTATAGTATTTCATAGCTTCATTTCATTAGCCATTTTATTTTATTTAAAGGTACTCCTTTAACACGTTCACAGCCAAGAAACGCTACACTAGTATTCGATCCGGCTAAGTAGCGAAAAGTGCCTACGGTATAGGCACCCGCTAGGCGGGTTCCTGGCAGTGAATGGGTTAACGCAAAAGGGCTCTTAAGAAAAGAAACAAAACCCACGTCAACGTTCGTGTAATCGAAGTTGGTGATAATAGCATTAATACAATATTAGTTACAGAGGGAACAACGTTAGGAAAGCAATTTTGGCTTCGCATATTGCCTATTAACTGGAGACGATAGCATTTTTTGCGTGTCGTCGCTCCTTAACACATTCATTATGATTGCCCAGAATCGCTACGCGCTACGCTCGTAGCCGATCCCGTGGTTTTCCTCATATGTAGCGGAAAGCGACTACGGCGGTCTGACGCATATGTGTCGTCATGGGCGCTGAATGGGTTAATATAAAAGGCAGATAAAAACTATATTTGTACACTATTATGCCAGTAAAACATCTTTTCAGATTTTGGCAAATCTTATTAAGCATTTGTGATATTTGTTTTAATGGTTCATTCTTATTTTTACAAGCTTTTATTTAACTTGAAATGTATATGTTTATAACTATGTTTGTTCAGGTGGAATCTTGTAACTGAAATTTGAAGCAGATATCTTCAACCGCAGCTGAAATTTAGAGTTTAACCCTTTGACTATTTGACAACTACGAGGGGTGATCCAAAAGTTTTGATAATCAGCATGATTTGGTCTCGTGATAATAATTTGTGATTGTCATTCCTACTGTGCCACTATTCAATAATAACCTAAAAACTAAAAAAAAAGATTTCATTCATTTGTTTTTCTTTAATAGCTTAATAAATATGATGGTATAGAATATCTTCTGACGTCTGTAAAATTGGACGATATTTTGATACATGTTAGGGGCGGTGTTGGCAAAATTCTGGTGCGGTAATAAAAAAAGTATATAATAAAATTAGAGCTTTATTTATTTGGATGCCATGAAATTAATAAATCAAACTCATGTCATCATTTTTTTAAGGCACGGCTCACGTAACAAAGTTCAAGGTAGGTTTTTCTGCCCATCAATACATATTTTTTACTTTCTTTAAATAGGGTGGACGTAGGTGACAAAAGTATGAATATAAATACGAAGGGAGAGTGATAAATCATAATTCTATAGCAATTAGGCGAGGCTGTCTCAGAAAAAATCAAAGAAAAAAAAAACAATTCTATGAGTTTTTTTTGGCTGAGCTTGCCGATTACCAGGGCTGTTTTTCAGGCTTGTGAATTCTATAAAACTAGTTACCGACCTTGTAATCTAGACCAACGCTATTACTATTACTTCTTATTCTTAGAGATGGAAAACACCTCAATAAAATCGGTGCAATTGCGTCGATGTAAAAACTAAGCTTCATTTCGTCTATCCAAAGTTTTTTTTTATGAAGCAAAATTAAAACATTTTTAATATATCATATAGGTAAGTAAATTAATAAAGAGTGTATTTAATAATTAAAAATGATATGATACGGAGAACTTCTGTTTTTAATACCGATTATCAAAACTTTTGGATCACCCCTCGTATGTCAATGAATTTAGATTTGAACCGTAAATCAGTCAGAATACAATCGTTTTTATTTCATCTATGACGGCAAATATGTTGCCGTTACCCATTTAAGGGTTAAGTATAGTTTGGATGACAATTGGATATAATGGTTCAATCGAGCTGATCTGATGATGAAGAGATAGGTCTCAGTAGCTGATGACAGTATACAGAAAAGTACAATTGGCAATAAAAGCTTGGCAAAGTTTTTTTTTTATTGAAACTCATATTGTATTTTTTATCAAAAAAAAAAAAAACAAATAATTTATTTTCGGAAGTGTTTCCATAATTCGTTAGTAATAAAGGTCTTAAGAACTATGTGGCTTGTGGTGTGGTTATTTTATGTGGCTTTCAGCTAAACGGCGTATAACTGGTCGGTCATTCATGTTTGAAGATCGTGTTTATGGTGGGATGAAATTCTAGAACGCACGAACCGTCTCCATCGAAAACTGCGCATTAATCGGTAATAAAAAAATGGTTAATAGATTTATCGCTGGTGGCGTGAATTTTCTCGCTCCCTCTTTCCTCTTGGTCTCCCTCTCTCCTCGTCTAACTGGCAGGAAACATTATTTAACAAAGGTATAGTTATAAAAATCGAAAATAACGTGAGGAAAATGATTGTATTAAAACCTAATAAATTAAGGTCCATTAGCTAGTGACAACATAGTAGCGGCCGCCACTATCAACCCCTGATCAGAGATTGATTGATAAATAGTTCAAAAAGCTGCAGAGTAGCCTCAGACATAATTGGGTGAATTTCCTCGCGGTGTTGTTATCGCGCCCACATTCAGGCTCACACACAGTGATTTGGATCGACGAACATCAAACACAGATCACTTTTACACCCATTCAACGCTTAACACTTTCACTGCCAGTATGCCGTAGTCGCTTTCCGCTACGTACGAGGAAAACCACGATCGATTTTTGGCAGTCAATGTGGTAACAAGTGCGTTGTGCTTTTTTCCGCTTTTAGCGGAAATATCTCGAAGAGGGAGTAGTAATAATTATGTGAGTCATTGGACTGGTGGAAGGGGGTTAAGTAGCATACGAAACTTATTTTATAAATACTAATTAGACGAAGTAAGTATAACGTAACACTCATAATTGTTACATGAATTTCACGAAATCTTATCGTAAAAGTTGTCTTTTTTTAGATTAGTTTTAGTTATAATAAATGAATTTTAACTTTTATTTTATTTAAGTACTACTGAACTTTTGTGGATTATTGCGTTTTCCTTACATGATGTGTTTAACAATATTTGAATTGTTATTTTCGTAAAATGTTATGAATTCGCTTATTGATTGTAAAATTTCGAATACTGCTGTTCTCGTTCGCTGCTTTCCTCAACAGGTCGCGATTCTCGTCAAATTTTGTGAGCAGTTTCGTAAATGATATAGTTTTTTTTAATTTAATTCGCTTTTTGAAACTAAAAATAAGACAGGTTTGCGAGTCCTCTCCAGCTCACCAATATTTAGATCAATAACTATAAAATTAAATAATGACAAAAAATGTAGACCTCAGTCTTATGGCTCTCGCCAACGATGAAGGAAAATATTAAAATTGTATTAGTATTCAATAAACAACTACTTTAAAAGCCGTGTGTATCACAGAAGGGTGTGCACCGTACCGTGCGACATATCTGAAATTAATTCATGTTTTGTCATTCCCTCACTTTATACGACGAGGTTTAATGACGTTGCACTATAAAACGTCATAGTGAAAGGCTTTCTATACGTGAGATATCACCGACGCGTAGGCTGGCTATAAATGTAAAAACACGGTTTCGCTCTTACTGGCCGGTAGAGTAAAAACCAATATTTGGAAGGGTTCCATTCAATAGCACCCTTTGATATTGTGTAAAAAACGTGCTTGAAATCTCGTGATTAATGTGGTCGAGTTATGCGGATGAAATAGTAATTCAGTAAACAGTTGCCGTTGAGTGTGTTACGTAAACATTTCATACACCTACCTACGAAACCTACCTTATTATTAGGAGGATGGCAATGACCTGTAAAAGTAGTACTTAAGTAATTTCCTAGTTTAGTATGACATTGAAATTTTGTACATACGCAATTCAAAATCTTATTCATAAACTAAAAAATACTTTTTTTCCCGTAACTTTTAAGTAATTTTTTTTTATTATAAATAATAATAAATAATAAATAAATATTAGGGGACAATCTTACACAAATCGACCTAGTCCCATAGTAAGCTCAATTAGGCTTGTGTTACGGGTACTAGACGACGATATATTTAATAGATAGAAATACTTAAATACATAGAAAACATCCATGACTCAGAAACAAATACTCATGCTCATCACACAAATATTTGCCCTTACCGGGATTCGAACCCAGGACCTTCAGCTTCGTAGGCAGCGTCACTACCCACTAGACTAACCGGTCGTTATGTACCTGTAAATGTATGGACTAAACACTTGTGTCCCATGGCCCATGTAGTAACATTTTTTCTACGACACTCTGTCATGTTGTCTCCTGCCTACTGGGACAGAATATATAACAACAAGAAATAGTTGATGGACCCAAATAGAGCATGCCCTAAAATTGTATGTTCTTAACACCAAACTTGACGCGTGTCTATAAATGCACATATTTGAAGTCAGCTTTCTGCATTTTTTCGTGCTCTATCCAACCGAGGCATGTTTTTATTGTAACGCATACATACATTTTCTATTTAGGTGTCAAAGCGGACCCCGGGCTCCTTTAGGGGCTTACCGGGAATAACGCTAGGAGGATGATGACATACATTTTCTGTTTCTATCTTTTTCAGGTATAAAGCACGTGGAAAACTATTATCAAATAATGCATTCGTTTCATTCATTGCTCACAATTAATTAAAATGGCGCATTTAATCAAGGCCGGACATGCGGTCGGCCCATACATGCTTAAAACAACTATTTTAATTATTTACTTCGAATAAACTCATATCAGTCGGCACAAAGTTATTTTAATCAGCACTGGTTGCCTCCGCCATGTTGAATTTTAAATAAAGGATGCGCAGATTCACTTTTTAATAATTGTAATGTGTTAATTTATTTCTGATTAACAACGTGATTTTATTTATGGTGCTCTTTTTAGTAAAAATCTTCGGGATTATACTAAAAACTATAGTTACTTACTTATTACGCTCTGGCCCAGCGACCCGAAGTGGGTCTTGGCCCCCGACACTAAGACACGCCACTGTGCTCTGTCCTGGGTAGCCTGCCGCCAATCGGTCCGTCCCTGGCTGACACCGTTCGACAGAACGAGACAGACGCTCTATCGTGTCACTTATCGTGTGATAAGGCCGACCATGATACGGGGTCAGCTGACAAGGGTCTTTCTGGAATTCGTCTACCCATAACATTGATACAATTTTATAAAAAATAGTAATGGAACAAATGATAACATTTGTGTTCACTTTGAGCATACTTCCGAACTTCGGAAGGGAATACGTGTGTGAAATCTTTCTCATTGATAATAATAAAAGAAAAGTATGAATATGTTCACAAGTTTTGCGAGATTTATAACTCATATTACTGGGAAATGGAAAAGCGTTATTCACACGCAGGTGTGCTGACGATTTGCTAACTCGCCATATTTTTGTAAGAAAATTGAGTTGGAAACATTTGCGCCGTTCGTAATGGGAAATAGTAACTCGGGTCTTTCTGACGGTTTGAGACTAATGTTGTTTTTTAAATTTAATGTGTTTAACCTTAAACTTGGCAAAAAAATGGTGCGTTTAAGACTCGGCAGCACAGAGCACAAAATACCGTTCTTAAAAAAATGCTAAAAGGTGAGTTACAAATGTGTGTTTTTCAAGATATTTAATTTTATTTATTTTTTGTTATAGTTAAAGCATCATTACCCGAAAATTCAGTTACGTTGACTTGACTTTATGTAGTAGAAATTGTATTTCTTTATACCGGTACAGTGGCCCCGAGATGGAAACTATCTTATATTTTAATCCAGGCTAAACTATCTTCGAGCAAAATTTCATCTCAGCTCAGCCGTTTAGGAGTGATTGAGTAACAAACATCTAAACTTTCGCATTTACAATACTAGTATTAGTAGAATTATTTTTATTACTTTTATTTTATAAAAGTCCTTGTAGTTGATGTTGCACTTTATACCAAAGTGATATATGGCGTAAATTCGAATGAAGCACAATTACGTCAGTTCGAATTTAACCAATTTTTCTTTGCCATAAAGTATCCATGTCATTTCCATTCCTGGCTTACTAAGTAATAGAGAGTTTGTCACTTAAAATGGAGTCATAAAATATTTAGGATAAAATATTTACCTGTTTTAGGGCCAAGATAGTGATAAAAAAAACACACAAAAAATTGGTCACCACAATATTGCAAACAGCAGTTATCTTTATGTAAATTCATTTCATCGTACCAACATTTGCCATTAGGGGAACACCAATTTGACAAGGAGACTCTTAAAGCCTTTGCCCGTAATATATGCGAGTATAGCTGCCTCTACTGAAAATACAGGTTGATATTATTAGATACTTATGTATAATTTCTTTTGCCGACCGGTTAGCCTCGTGGGTAGTGATGCTGCCTAAGAAGCTGAAGGTACTGGGTTTCATTTAAGCTTAGGGCAAATATTTGTATCATGAGCATAAATATTTATTTTTTTATACAACGACGATGGCAAACAAGCGTACGGCCCGCCTGATCGTAAGCGGACACCGCAGCCTATAGACGCATGCAACTCCAAAGGAGTAACATGGGCGTTGCCGACCCTTGATATGTTTGAGGATTCGCCGTGTTGACAGCTCAAGGAACAAATTCCCTCGCTCTCAACACAACGCATCCTCGGGAGCTCTGGCGACCTTGCTCACCTCCAGGAACACAACACTACTACAGAGCGAGTAGTAGTGTTATTATGGCTGTGATCTTCTGCAAGGCTCTCTTTCTGTTGGGCTGCTCCACTTTCGAGCGGAATGACATTTCGCTGTGCCCTACCTCAACTAAATATTTATGAGTTTCGGATGTATTCTGTGTATTTAAGGGGGAATATCTGGGGGCATCGCAGTGCCCCGCCAAGACGAGCCAAGCGAAGCGTAAGGGCACTACCTACCTTTTCTCGAAACGCTTCGTCGTATTTTTGAACCTTCTTAAATTGGGTTCGGATTAGGTATACCAGATAAACAAGATTTTCGGGATATGATGTCAGTGGTTGACTTATTAAATTTATAAAGTTTCAATTGCATAGCTCTTACACTTAAGATTTTATTGATATCTAAAATACCCCGATGTCGTCACTGACTCACTGATGATCATCAATATTCTTAAGGTTCTTCCTCAAGTCCTAGAAAGCTTAAATTTGGTATGTAAGCTAGTAATAGTATACAAACAACGGAAAAATCTTAATACTTGAATCTTTTAGCCCCCCAACCCCTTAATCTAGGGGGGAAAGTTTGTATGAGACTTCCGCAAATTTTGATGCTAGGGGTCTGAAAATTGATATAGGGACTCCTTGTTATAAATAATAAAATACATATTTAAGGATTTTTTGTAAATCACCCCCCACCCTTAAAATTAGGGGATGGAAATTAGTATGGGCTTCCCTTACACTTCTTTAGAAACTACCTTACAAAAACGAATGAGAACACATTTTACTGAAAAACAAACATGACGCCATTTTATTAAATGCATTTTTTTTTATTCTTGTTACTTAAATGATATCTAACGTTCAATTAATTAATTAATTACGTAACTATGATTACGCCTTGTGATAACCTAGTGATAGATCTGTTATTGTTAATTAGCGTTAGGTACAGTAAACTGAAAGAAAGTTATTGGTTTAAACTTACACGATTCTCACACTATATTTTTACTAAACCTCAGAGGTAAATAAACAAGTTGATTATATGTGCTTGAATCTCGTTTGGTAAAATAATAGTGTGAAGGTAATGTAAGTACTTACATGGCAAATTGTTAGTCCGAACTCTAGCTTTAAATAAGCCATTAATGGCTTTAGCAGATAAAACATGAAACTCTGCGATAAAAATATTTGGAACTTTAAATAAAAATAAAAAAAATATAAAAAAAAAATACCAACTTTCGAAGATACTCGAACTCGTCTTATTGTTGCAAGGGCACACTGGTCTATATTTCCCCATAAACTTCCTGCAAACCGAATTTTGACGTTTCATAAAAAAGTTGTTGATTGCACAAGAAGTCAAATACTACATAAACTGTATTTTATTAACTCATAACTTGTATATTATTAACAATATCATAAATAAAATAAACAAACAAATATTTTCCTTTCACTTGTCAGGTGAAACATCATCCTGTATGTAAGTGTATAAGTGTTCGAGGTTGTCGCCACGTGTCAGCCACGTGTCTGGCGGGAGCACGTCATTAGCTCGACGGGTCTCGTGGGAGGTGCTATTAGATCTCGTTTTTATCGACGTGATTAAATGACGAACGATTTGCAGTCGGAAAGTTGATTTCTTTTAATTAGAACCTGTAAAGAAATATACATGTAAGTAGTTGTACTTATATGTTCAGTCTTCACAGGTTCTAATAATTGTTGAAGTACCGTAAAATGGGGTGAGTAGGGTTCGCGGGGAGAGAAGGGATTAAAGGGGGGTGAGATGGTATTTAAAGGCTACTGCTACAAAAATAATGTATTCCAATTTAAAATGGAGCTATAGTAAATGAAATGAAATGAAATGAAATTTATTTGCTTGAGACATGGTTAACAATAAGGTAATGCTCATAATAAAAAAAAAACCATCCAAAAATCTTCCAAAATCACCTTTGTATGAAATCCCATCTCACCCCAATTACGAGGGACTACGGGGTGCGGTGGGATTTCCTGTTTATCGTCAAAGTTATGATATGGACCTACTCAAAATAAAATAAAAACTAAAATACAAACGTCCGGAACACTTATTATATACACCATTCAGTTTGCATATGTAAAAATAAAATGTTATCGAGGTTTGAATGTCAGTTTTGCCCCTACTCACCCCATTTTACGGTACTTGCCTACTGCAATAATATAATCCTAGATGATGGCGCAGCTCCACTCTCGCTCGTATTACAAAGAATACAAGCACAGCTGCGGGATAAACTATATAGCCTATGTCCAGTCGCGGAATGAAAAGGTTGACCTTAATGGCTTTGAAATAAGGCCGAAAAGTGGTCAACCTTTTCATTCCTCGACTATCCATCTCAAAGGTCCAAAGTTAAGAAATCGGATTTGGATGCCCTTACATACAAACTCACAAAGATATATTTTCAGAAACTTTACCTCTATATAATATTATTATTGATAACTACCAGTTTATTATTAAGTACCTAATTGTTTCTAATACCTTTCATGTCTGTTGTTTTTTTTGCACATTATTATCAGATTTTTAATGCCATGGCAAATTACGCGACAAAATTCTATGTAAATAACTACAACGCATGTGCAAAATGAAGACATTTTATATCAAAATATTTTCTAATCAAATATCCTTTCCAAAATGTTATCAAAACACAGCATCTTCAAATAATACGAGTGAGAGCACTTATGAAGTGGCAACGGAAGGCTTCCTTTCCTGAATAATGGCCGTCGACATCCGGCGATATATTTCCGCTATCTCACTGCCAACATGGCGTCCACACTTCCGGCTGACCGTTATGGAGTGTTAATCGAGCATTATGTCTGACGAATGAAAAACTATCTATCTGAAATTATAGTGAAGTGTATTCATGTGGATAATTTTAGTAATAATAATTTGTTACAGAGTACACCATACAAAGAAAACAATAACCTTGATCAAATGTAGCCTAAGGCCGGAATGATCAAAATTTGATCGTGGTGAACTCCACGTTTTACTAACACGGATCGAAAAATATACGATAAAATAATTTAATTCGTGAAGAAAAAAGCATTTTAGTATTTTAGTCTTATAACCTAGTTATAGGCCATATAAGCTTACCTGTAAGTAAGGTAACTATAAGTAAGGTAAAGGTTCCAATGCTTGACATTTCAATAACTGTCCTGCTGTTTACCTCTATTGACATGAATTGGGAGTGAAGGTGGTCACGGCTCATGCCAAGAACTTTGACGTTTACCTTATTTTAACTGGTTACCTCAATCAGCACCTGTAAAAATACACATGCGTAATAGCGTTACAAGTGCTTTTACATATGGAATTTAACACACTCAGTGCCGGGAACCCTACTGGCGGGCGCGTAGCGATTCCTGGCAGTGTATATGTTAACCCATTCAGGGCCCATGACGACAGATATGCGTCAGACCGTCGTAGTCGCTTTCCGCTACATACGAGGAAAACCACGGGATCGGCTACGAGCGTAGCGCGTAGTGATTCTGGGCAATGAATGTGTTAAGCTGCTACGGACTACGGCGTAGCGCTAGGAGCGTAGCGCGACGGTGAACGGAGACCAAGAAATTCGTAGCGCTACATTCGTAGCCGATGCCGTTGCTTTCTCGCTCAGTAGCGGAAAATTCCTACGAACAGAGCGGGCGGGTTTTCTGGCAGTGAAAAATGTGAAGACCAAAATCAAATATGTGCGCACAATCTTAGTTTTGATTTGAGGACCCTTCCGTTTTCATTTCTAAAGACATCAATTGAAAAGAGAGTTCTACATAAAGTATACAAAATTTATTTTGTGTGTCTTACCTGATGCACGTTTGTCTGAGCTCATACTAATAAAAATAATAATTCCTACATGTTACGTAGTTTCGAAATTGAAAATTATACTAAAAAACCGCTCATACCTCTAAATATGGACAAACTACCTGAGTACGATTTCAAATTTAAGAGCAATTAAATAAACTTAGACCTGTATACACCACCAGCATATACCATCGGTATATATTGGTCTAAGTTTGGAGACTGCTTAATTTCAGCTTAGATGAAATGTTCCATGCTTACTCTCATCAGAGCACCGCCATGTGTGCACATCTTCCGTCCAACGGTTACCAGTTTGTAAGCGATAAATATCTATCTTACCATACAGTAATACCTATTGCAGAACAAGTTGCAGGACATTCTTAAAAAGGTAGGAATGTTTTGAGAAATTTCTGAAAACGTTAACGAGAACTCAAAGTAAGTTTTTGTTTAGGGCATTATCTGTACTGAACATATCATTTTGATCTATCTTACCATAGAGTACCTGTTGCAGAACAAGTTGCTGGATATTCCCAAAAAGATAAGAAAGTTCTGAGTTTCTGAAAACGTTAACGAGAACTTAAAGTAAGTTTTTGTTTAGGGAATTATCTGAACGGAACATATAATTTTGATCTATATTACCATAGAGTACCTATTGCAGAACAAGTTGCAATACATTCTGAAAAAGGTAGAAATGTTCTTAGAAACTGAAAACGTTCACGAGAACTTAAAGTAAGTCTTTGTTTAGATAATTATCTGATTATCATATTGAGGAAAATATTATAAAATTACCAAGAACTTTTGACGTAGAAAGTTTCGCTACTTTGAAAGTTTCGCGATGATGCTTTTGTATGAATTATCCTAGTTCCAAAAATCCCATACGTTTTTTCACTCAATGGGGTCAAATTATAAGACACCACAGGAATTGTGCAGACATTGTACATGTACACTCACGAGCTCTTCCAACCTACTAAATTTTATCCAATTGTAAAGAAAAAAAAATACAACTGCAGAAGAATATGTCCTTTTAGAAGGCATGTGTCTTTCGGACTCGTGTATTTGTAGGGTCTGGAAGAAAATACACTAAAAAATTTTAGAAAGCCCCATATTAAATTCAGAGGGAAGATTTTAAGAAGTTTAAATACCACGGTGATGTCTCTGCGTATGGTATTCAATGTTTTAAATACACGCTGTCTTTTCTTTTCATCACTTCATTCTAATGAAAGGATAAATAAAAATATGGTGAAGAGTGGGACCCTCAATAGCTCACTTGGCAAGAGCAGCGAACAGAATGCAGTGGAGTGAGGAGAGAGAGAGATATTGAAAATTCAGATCCAAGGAGTTTAACACATTCACTGCCAAGAATCGCTAGGTACGTGCTACGCTCGTAGCCGATCCCGTGGTTTTTCTCGTATGTAGCGGAAAGCGGCTACGGGTTCCTGGACACTTTTATTGTGTCTGTTCTAGTCTACAGATCCTAACTAGCAAATAAACCAGTTGAAAACTTTCAATATGCCTTTAATGGCCAGCCTTTTATTTACTGTTCAATCAATAGCACAAAGATGCTCGTCGGTCTTGATGATGCGAATGAAAAATACTCACTGCATTCATCACTGCTTTCAAAAGACTAAAACCTATGAACTTTGCCGACACTTAGTCCCTTTTAACCCGGCAGTCCGGCTCCGTTTCATAGTTAGTAGACATCATTGTTTTCGCGTCCCTTGTCTGCGCTCTTTTGTTATTCTTCCAGGCTTACCTTGGAACAAAAGAAGATCGCGAGAAACAAAGACGTAATTAGAGAGAGGCAAGAAAAATCTTACGATTATTATAATTTAATATTGTGAATCCGTTCTATAATTGAACAGGAAAATTGAAAAATGATAACAGTATTAATAAAGCGATGTCAAAATTATATTTAATATCCGATGTCATTTAATTAAGGGGTTTTAATAATCGGATACTTGCTATCGGATCGCCTTTTCCCAAGGAATTTAATAACGAACGTTGACAAAGTATCAAATTATTAATAAAACAATATTAATTTTTTCATGGAACCTGTGTATGTAATTGACTGCAAAATCAATCGTTTGTCCAGGGGTCGTCAACCTATAAATCGTTGCGTGGGTAGTCTTGCACATGCTTTAGCATATCGTAGGAAACCATTTTTCAATTACAGTCACAGCATAAAAGCAGACCAGTAATTTCGCAATTTTTCTATCCATTACATGCCTCTTTGACTGTTAATCCTGTGTTATTAATTTTTAAGAAATGTTACAACGTGACTTCCTTCAATTAGCTATTTTGGTACGATTGTCAAGTTATCAATTTGTTACTAATCGTGTCATTACATAACAAAAGGTTTGCCATATTTCAAGTTTCTCTCTCATTTCAACCACGAGCCATCATCATGCTTCTAGCCTTATTCTCGGTTGTGCCCTACATGAACTCGGGGTCCGCTTTGGCACCTAATGCCAAGATTCAGCAAAGGCACTAGTTTTACGTAAGCGACTGTCATCCGAAATTCCACCCCAAGAAGAAAAACTAGATCTAATTAGCATTAGACCGGTTTCTTCACGATGTTTTCCTTCACTACAAAGCCACTGTTAAAATATCAAATTGATATTTCGTACATAAGTTTTCGAAAAACCCAAGGGCCAATAATACGATTTTATACGCTACTCATTTTGCGAGGCAAATCGAGCCAAACTTCCACAAAAGACTCACAATATACGGCATGCAAATGCGACCTACTTTAGACTCTTAGCATTATGAGCCATACATTACCGGAATGAATATAACATTAAACACTGTCCAGAAGCGCACTGGGATGATTTATAATTCCTTTTGACCCATATCAACGTGTCAGAGCCGAGATATAGTACGTTATTTACCATCAGGATTACCGGGAGTTGTTACGAGTGAAACCGACTCGTTACTCCATAGAGAAAGGATAGAACACATGGACTGACACACGCATACACAACAGAGATGTAAGCATTGACAACACCACAAGTGGGAACGAGATACAATGTCAAATCTTCTGTCCCTCAGCGAATATATAGGCTTTTTTTGTTTGTCCTGTCAAAATATTGCTACAGAAGCTAACAGTCTACCGTTCTTTAAGCTAAATTGAAAAAATGGCTTATTGAGCTACGTTTTTATGAATAGTATTAAGATTTTTGTTTGTTTTTTAATAGTAATAATAATTTATAATTTGATGACCTATTTAATGTAATCTACAAGGGGATAGGGAAGATGCAATACATTCATTGTTGCTATCATTTCAATAAATCGCGTGTAGAATAGACCGCGAAAGTTTGAAAAAATTAAAATACTATAATTTATAGTCAGAAATTCCGGTTACAAACTGACAATTTAAACTTTCGCGCCTAAACGGATCTACAGTTCCTGTGAAGTCACTCATGTGTGTCACTAGCCATATGTGTATGTCCGTGGTTTGTCCCTAGATGTCGTAGAGGTTGCCTAAGTTTTGACTTGACAGGAGTGACGTCACCTGATTGACTGTTGGATTAAAACACGTCCCGTTTCACATTACTTCAAATCGTAATTATTGTTTGAAATTAGTATAAACTAAAGTAAAAAGGTTTCAGTAGCTATTATTTTATGTTTTTTCAACACTTTGATCACAAAATAATGGTAAATATTATAGCTGCATCCCCTATTCCCTACCTTATTATTATTACCAATAAAATATGTCTATGTTTATTGTACTGAAACTGACGTCATGGATATAATACGACTAAAGTACATAGACATTAGATGTCTAGGATGTAAAAGTCTTCAAATCCTTCTGAATTTGGTCAGGTTTATTTACCCCTCTCACTTTTGGGTATTCGTTAGGAGTCCATCAATTAAATCCTCTATCTACGCGTTACTCGGAAACTGTCATGAAAACTGTTAGGACCGGCTTTATCTTTATCCTACTAATATTATAAATGCGAAAGTTTGCATGTTTGGATGTTTAGATGTTTGTTACTCAATCACGCTCAAACGGCTCAACCGATTTGGATGAAATTTTGCACGAAGATAGTTTATAGCATGGATTAAAATATAAAATAGTTTTTATCTCGGGTACACGCAGACGAAGTCGCGGGCGGAAGCTAGTTTGTTATAAGCTAATGTTCCATCTTAACAAATGATATGTTTAATCTTATTGAGATTTCAAGAATATAAATTATAATATACTCAGCAGTGACATGGCGTGATCTGGGTCGGAAGGTCAGATGGCAGCCGCTTTCGTAAAACTAGCGCCTATGCCAAATCTTGGCATTAGGTGTCGAAGCGGCTCCTTTAAGGCACAACCGGGAATGACGCTAGGAGGATGATGAGTGTCGTGGCGGGGAATAATCTTAAACCGACTATATAAATTTTTTGAGAGGTATTTTTTGAATTTTATCTCGTTTTTAGGGTTCCGGAGCCAGAATGGCAAAAACGGAACCCTTATAGTTTCGCTATGTCCGTCCGTCCGTCCGTCCGTCCGCAGCTTAGCTCAGAGGCTCTTGGTACTAGAAAGCTGTAACTTGGCATGAATTTACATATTAGTCATGCCGACAAAGTGGTAAAATAAAATCTTGAAAAACATTTTTTTTTAGGGTACGTCCCCTACATGTAAAGTGGGGATGATTTTTTTTATTGTCGTCTACCCCATAGTGTGGGGTGTCGTTGGATAGGTCTTTTAAAAATATTGGGGGTTTGTGAAAACAATTTTTCGATTAAACGATCCGTTTGTGAAATATTAAGCCTTAAAGTGCTAATTTTTGTTAGACTCCAGTGTCCCCACCCCCTGCTAGCTAAATGGTTGTTTTGGGATATGTGAAAAAATTCATGGTAGTAGTACATATAACGAAGTTAAAAGGAAAACTATCACAGCTAAGTAGGCTTTACACGTTTACGAGTAATAGTCGACCAACTTATAAAATGTACTTCAAGAAGTAATAGTTTCGTACAAATTCTATTGTAACTTATTATTATATATAATGGTACGGAACCCTTCGTGCGCGAGTCCGACTCGCACTTGGCCGGTTTTTATTTGTAGCAGCTTGTCTGGAGGAGGACTGCGCTTAAAATAGACCGCAGCCTTATAGTGTGGTTTATGGCGTGGTAAGTAAACAACCAATAAAATTATAAAAAAATACAATTCTGTTGTTATTGAATTTAAACTTTCGTGAGACGACATGTTGAAATAATGTGAGACATGTTGAACCGTATAGTTGTTAGATCTATTGTTGTTCATTATTCTATTTTTATTTTATTCTGCAAATGGCGCAAGGGCAATTTACAATAAAAAATACAACAATAAATGAGAATACATATATAATATCACAGCTCCCAAACGGATGCACTGATTTGAGTGCAGTGTTTAACCCATTCAGCGTTAATACCATATGCGTCAGAGGGCAATGGGTAGTTTTCGCTATACTTATGGAGACTTAGCTGATAATGACTACGGTGTAGCGCTACGACCATAGCTTACCACTTCCTCTCTCAGAAACCAGCCTAGCGTGCGCCTACGTCGTAGGCGCTTTTCTCTACATACGGGGTAAAGAACGGGATCGGCTACTTCTTGGCAGTGAATGTGTTAGCAGTAAATGAGCTAGAAAGTTTTGTCTGTCGACATAGTTCATGCCTATGTTTTTTATAATTCAAGATAAGTAACCGACACGCGTGGAGTTTCAAGTGGTGAGTATGAAAAGGGTTAATTAAAATCCTTCTTAATTAGCACAGGCAGCGAAGTTATAAGACAATAAGGATGGAAGTAATTAAAACATTTACTCAGAGTCGACGTCAAAAATGTACTTACGCTTTTGTACCTTAATCCTTTGTAATAAAGGTACAAATGTATGCTTGTTTTTGACTGCGACTGTACTAGGTTAAGATATTTCGTTCATTCATTAAGGGTTTCAACAAGTTTGGCTTAATTTGAGAGTGTAAAAGGCACGGAGGTTTAGAGGGTACTTTCATTAAGGATAAACGTTGCATGTAAAGCGTCGTGGTGTACCACTGACTGTAGTCAAGTGCAAAAATAAGTATCGATTTAATCCTCTCATAAATATGTACCGAAACCTTAATCCTCTGACATAAGAGCGACGGGGAATATTTATGAGTAAGTTGTATGTAACCATATTTTTGCAAGCTCTATATTACTTTTGACCTTTTCGTATGTAAGTACGAGTATATAAGTATGTAAGCTGTCCGTCAAAATTTGCAATCTATTTTTCAGTCACTTTCCGTTATCCAATTGAGCTGAAATTTTGGGTATAAGTATAGTTTGGATGACAATTCAATAATGGTACAGTCGCCATCAGATACATCGGAGCGGCCAAAGTGCTCACAATCATCGGAACACGTCTCTAATGCCTCGACAATAGAGGCGTGTTCCGATATTTTTGAGCACCTAGGCAGCTCCGATATATCTGATGGCGACTGTACCATAGACAGAAGGTGGCCATGGGAATTCAATATTTAACCGACGTAACCCCGTTGAGTTTGGGCTCGTTTGAATCGTCTCAATGAGTTATTGATGATGGTATACAGAAAAGTACAGTCGGCAATAAAAGCTTGTACCAAAACTGAAGTTTATGTCAGAAAAGTTTTTATGTACACATCTAATTAGTATTGTAAAAGCGCCCGGTGTGACTTAAGAGCTTTTTGCTAACCGAAGGCATGTCTGTCGGTACTCATTTTCATTGAGGATAAGTTTGTGAGCTTTGTAAGTTTGTATGCGTGTCTATCAAGCGGGTTCACTTCTGCGGGAGTAGCATGGTTATTCTTCCATTGCAACTGGTTGCGAAACGTAGTTGCCATGACGGCCAAAAGGATTTTATCACTTATCGTTATCGATAAGACATCCATCACATTCGCACTCGCATACTTTTCGTTGATTTATGAACGTGACGTATATCTTATCAACAGCGATAAGTAAATAATAAAATGAAGACCATCCTACGCCCTTTCACTTTCAAAACTTGGTTTTCACTCCGTGTCTCTAAATTTTCGACTTTATTTAAGCCTAAATCATAAGCCTAATTACTTAAGCCGTATTACTCAAATAGCCCTGTTTTAAATAGTACCAAAAATACATCCCATGTGTTATTAACTATATAAGTGTACACATAAAAGTGTAATTTCTGTTTAGTTAAAGAATAAAATTCATTAATTGATATACTTTGTAGGCTACATGATTAAATAAATATATTGACTGCTTACAAATCTATATCTGAGTTCTTGTCAACATGAAATGCCAAACAATTCAAATTGACATGAAAAACCATTTTGAATTGAAAACTGTCCTGTATTTATTGAGTGACTGCCAACTTCGTAAATAATTTACACGAACGATACAGCGTGGATCTACACTGCACAAAAAATATATCGGGTACCAGCATGTCGCTTAAACTGTCATTGAAAATCATTTGTTGCTTTCTGATCTGATGATGTTTCATGTGCAATTAATTTTGGGTATCAATAAATATTAAGGAACAATCTTACACAAATTGAATAAGCCCCTTAGTAACCTCAACAAGTCTTGCGTTATGGGTACAAGACAACGATATATCGATTAGATACAAATACTTAAACGCTTAAAAACATCCAATACTCAAAAACAAACATTCCTGGGTCACAGTCAATTATTTGCCAATACCGGGACTCGAAACAAGACCGTTAGCAAAGTTAGGCTAAACCGGTCGTCAAACGGGATATGTAGCGTAAAATCCAAAATCAATGTTAAGACTCTTTGAATCTTTGGAAATCAATTTTACCAATGTACGAAATTCCTTAAAACGTTGTTCCTACGTTCGAAATAGCTAATGAGCGAAAATCTTAAAAACTTATCTTTTATTCAGAAGGAAGTTATTATTAATTTTATAATATTCTAGGAAATAGTTAACCTACAATTTTTTTTATACCATTTCGGTGGTAGACAATCTTACGGTCCACCTGATGATAAGTGGTTACCGTAGCCTATGACTACGTACTGTTCCTCGTCGCATGGCCCTAGCAGGAAAAAACCCGCGAGTTATTGGGGCTACGTATTATGAACGTCTTCCTGCCGATATCCGAAATGAATCATCTGATCAGACCTTCAAACGTCGACTGAGAAACTTTTTGTTAGATAAGGCATTATACTCTGGTAGTGAATTTATGGACATGTAACCTGCATTTATTATTAAATTAGCTGCTGTATCCTAGGCACATTGACGATCCATTATCGGGGACAATCTAGTAATTTATTTGTAATTTTGTTTACTTTGTATTGTACTTAAATTGTAACCTAGACTGACGATCCATTAATGGGGACAATACAGAACTTAATTCATAGTATTTAGCTTTATTTATTTGCGGACTTTGAATTGTATTAAATTGTTATCGATTATAATTACATTTGTTTTGACGATCATAATACGGATTCATATAAATTGACATGTATAATTTATCATGTAATGTTGTATTATGAAATAAATAAATCTAATCTAATCTAATCTAATCTATGGACGCTTGCAACTCCAGGGGCTAACCACACGCGCGTTGCCAACCCTTTACGAATTTATACACTCCTTTTTTGAAGAACCCAATCCGGTAGACCCTCGGGAAAACCTCGGCAGGGAGCTCATTCCACAACCAGAGCGTCCGAGGGAGAAACTTTCTCTGAAACCGTACGGTTCCATTTAGGCTCCAGGGTGTGAGGATGAATGCCCTGCCGAAGGCCAGCGGTGCGGTGGTAAAAAGCAGCCGTAGGCATCATGTTGAAAAGTTCTTTGGAGCACAACCCGTTATACTCGTACAAGCGATAGAACACGCACAAGGAGGCGAAGTCTCTCCTTAGACCCAATAGTTAGATACCGCTTGTAAGTTTGGGATCGTCCACGATTCGCACAGGACGTCTTTCAAGCGAATCGAAAGGCCCAAGCTGGTATCCAGGTGCTCCCGCCCAGAGATGACAGCATTACTCCATGTGGGGACGGACTTGAGGCTTATATAATAAAAGTCTCTGTCCCGGGGAAAAGTAACGCTTTGCTCTGTTAAGCACAACGAGCTTTTTGGATGTCAGCTTAGCTTTGCCCTCTAAGTGTCTTCGAAACAGGACGTCGCTGGAAATATCAAAACCAAGGATCCCAATACTCTTTGAAATCGAAAGAGTACCTTTGAGCCGCGGGGCTACAGAAAAGGGGATTTCATCACAACAGAACGAGGAATTTTTGTGTGAACGTCCGCATAACAATGAATTTCATCAATGGACAGCCTGTTATTGATTTGCAGCAGAAACAGCGTTGGAGATAGTACGGGGCCTTGTGGAACACCAGCGTTTATGGCCATGCTTTCGGAGCAACTGGACAGAAAGCTGGCAATCCATTCGCACAAACCCTCGGGAAGTCTGTAAGATAGCAATTTCGATAGAAGACCTCGATGCCAGACCCGATCGAACGCCTTCGCTATTTCCAGGCTGACAGCCAGTGCCACACCTTGGCGCTCCATCACCTTAGAGAGAAGGGAGGATATAGCAATAGGCCTGTAATTTGATGGGTCTGATCTATCACCCTTTTTCGGTACAGAGTGCACCAGGGCGATCTTCCACGGAGACGGAACTTGCTTTTTGTGGTAGGAGAGCGCAAACAGGCGCAAGTTGAGTTCGAGGCAAAGAGAGCACCCAAAGGAGCGGCTTTCTCCTTTGCACTGTGGGCCAGATTACCAGCGGCATTTCGCAGCAACGACCGACAAAAGTTACCCTCGGCAGCTTCGGCGAGCGACTACTAAACTAATATCTACTCTACTAAATGAGAAGTATAATGGAATGAAACATGCCACACGATAAGCATTTTAAAACTAGAAAAATAACATGGCTTTCGAATTGATACTTTGAGCATATTGTGCGTAGACATTACGTTATTCGAAATTATGCTAGGTTTCCTATATTTTTGTGGTTTTTTTTTAAACTTTTACTTCTTCACCTTCCAGATCCGGATCTCTTTATATTTTTTATAATGTATTAACCGCTATAATTTATTTAAAAAAGGAGGAGGTTCTCAATTCGTCGGAATCTTAATGTATGTTTTTCGATTACTCGACTCGACTTCTGGACCGATTTGGAAAATATATTTTTTGTTCGAAAGGGTATCCAGTTGGCTCCATGGTCATCATCAGGTCAGGATCCGATGATAGGGTCCTTGAGAAATCGAAGAAACTCTACAAACAAAGCGAAGTTCTGAATTCAAGTTCCTCCGAACTTTGTTTGTAAACTAAATTATTTTTCCCTTGTAATAAAATCTACATATTTTCAAACGAATACGTTTTCATCCCGTTATGTCTGTCTGTTTGGCCACGTGAACGTTCTCACGGACGGTTAGCTTTATGTTAATGTTGTACACACATCGCGTATTGTTGTTGGCAACTTTGACGTGGGCTTTTCATCTCTTGGTACGTTTTGTAATTCGTATGTTCTTAAGTATGGAATTAGAAACAAAATTTTACATATAAATTAGGAGGCAAATTGGTAGGCAACACAAGTACGTGTATATAATATAAGTATTTCAACTAACCTTCTATAAAGCAGTGGTATTTTAAAATATATTCCCCACATGGTTTTGAGCTTTATCTCTTTGTGATAAAGTTTAGGAAGACGAATGCTTTTATGTCAGTTAAAGGATTGAGTAACGCTTAATTTACTTTCTTTTTACGCCTGTGAACGTCTGTACCAAGGTGAATTGAATATCTCAACATCGATATTTAATTCACCTTGGAACATTAAACTAGGTATCCTAGCTGAAATACAGTAAATTTCCTGTCTTTTTCTGTAATATGTCTTCATTTTAAATAATTTATAATTTTAAACGATATGATACAGAGAAAGAATATAATGGAAAAATAAGACAGGAGTCGGGGGCTACAGACGAAGATGGTTTATTTTTCCATTATATTCTTTCACTGTATCATATCGTTTATAAAATGATCGGGGTAACTTCCTCGTTAAAAATAACACGAAACAAAAATATTAAATTAAATAATTTGTTTCGTAAAAAGGGTATAATTTATCATTTTATAATTTTGGTACATTTTGTAATTTGCAATCCATTGAAATAATTTGATGGTTTACTATCTATGCTAAGTTATAAATTTAAACAAGAGGAAACTACTCAATTCAAAACGTTCAATTCAATAAATAAAGTTTCCAGTAACTTACGGAATCAAATAATTCCAATTGAAACTACTTGCCACTAAACTTGGCAACTAAACCGTCAAGTCATCCATCCACAGTTTATCGCAAGTTCCCACGTGGGCGCGTTGGATCCGCAAACGTAGGTAAAGAAGAAATGAAAGAAGGTCCATTTCAACTAATTTAGTCACTGGATTATAAAATCACGTGGCTTAACTATACCTACAGAATAATTAATAGTTCCTAACCGTACAGAAGGTAAATTGCTTAGAACCTCTCACAGACTAACCCAGCCTGGCCGCGGCTGTCAATAGTAAACTTGTAATTAGCTGTCAAATTTCCTATTGACCGCCACCGTAGGCCGCGCCAGTGTGTTGCTGGCTTAAGTGATGACGTTAGCTGTAACTTTTTTTACAATAGACAATCATAGATTTAGATAGGGTTGTTGATGTTCCACATAACTAAACATCCAAAATTCTACAATTTTAGTTAATAAAAGTTTATTATGTGATACGCTATGTGCCTGACTTGCTAGATCTATACCAGGAGGATGGATTGTCGCCTGCGGTATTTCCGGACCGATACGACCTTCAAACCTTCAAGAAAAGAGCGTACTCTCATCTTAAAGGCCGGAAACGCACTCACAACACCTCTGGTGTTGCAAGTGTCCATGGGCGGCGGTAATCGCTTACCATCAGGTGATCCGTCTGCTCGTTTGCCTCCTATATAATAAAAAAAAAAAAAAAAAAAGGAGGCTACCACAGTTAACCTTTATTTCCCGGCAAAATTACAGTGCGATACGCGACGTATCATACGCCTGCTATACCTAAGGTAAATAATTACCTGGCATACAAATTTACTTTACTTTTTATTCCACAACTCAGCAACATAAAATTCAAAGTTGAATATCAGTAATCGCTAAAAAGGGCACTTTCTTCCAGATAACTTAAGAGTATAAAAATAGGTTACAAAATAAAAATAAATATAGCTTGCGAGTAGTTACTGGGAATGGCCACCTTTAAAGGTATCAGTATCACAATTTTTTTTTTTACATTTTAAGTTATGTTTTCCTCTCAACGAGCATTTTTATCAACAGTTAAGATTAATCTTCTAAGTAAAACTAAACAAAAATTAAAAAGTAGAACCAAGATAGAAAAAAAATTGTAACATATTATTCATTGATTTTTACGCTCTCAAAGAAAACACAAATAAAACAGGACTTGAAAAGGCCGTTATTTTTCTTAGACTGAGTTTTCTGCCCCTGTCTACTTTGTGTCTGAAACTTGAAAGCAGCAGTCGCAACAGTTCGTCGGCGGAGTGTAATGGAATGAAAACAAAATGTTGCCCTGTGATAAATTAATAATGTAGTGTACTTCAAATATGATAATTTTAACTGATACCTAGTACGGATACTTTATAAGCATATAGTATATATTAAAAATATCTTCATGATACATAGCGAGGAATTAATCATATATAATTCAAATATGGTAATTGGTGGCCCATAAACTTTTTATTGCTGATATTCTGTCACGGTATGCCAGAAACAACAGTGACATTGTTTCTTGGAAAAAAACAACTATAAATTGGACTACTATCATACTAAGGAGACGGCCCACTATGCAATGGGTTTACCAATATAATAAAAAAAGTGTCCAGTGAATTTAAACCACATACCATCATAGTTTTAAAGACGTAACCATGTAAACGAGCAACAAAAAAATACTGATTGGCTTAAATGCGACATAACTGACCTAGGGTGGTAAACCAAGGGATGTCTCAGATCGAATGTAGGGGTAATAAGCATGCAATCTGATGCTTACTTAATTAACACTTGTGGTGACCGGTAAGTACAACATTGTTTGTCCTCCCCTGGCCAGGAAATGGGATTTTCCTATTCATGACCGGGTGTGACGTAAAAATTGTTATAGTCAGCTTCGTAAGTTCTAGAAACAAAAAATCGTATATAATCTATCCACACCGATTGTACAAGGCCGGTGTTTCATTTTAGATATAGAGATAAGACAAAAGAACGACTTAACCTTTTAATTTTTAAAGGAAGATACATAAAAGTCTTGATAGGTATGCTCATCACAGCTCGGATTTCTCTGCTTAAAATCAAATTGATGCCAATAATCCATCAATTATGTAAAACATAATATATAGAGTTTTCAACAAATTTCATTATAATCTAACAAAAAGTTCGAGAGTTGTCAAACAAACCAAACTCGATACAAATAAACTGTGGCACTCAGACGAAAAGGAAGTTTCATATTGGCAAAACTTGGTATAGGTAAGCAATACGGAAAATTGTGGTTACGGTATAAGTTACACTGATATTTCCATCAGCTAGTGATGTCCGAGAAAACAATCGATACTTTTAATCAGTTTAATCACAATCACGTATTTTTATTTATAAAGAAATTATATAGATTTTTTAAGACATTATTATATGGTACTTACTCGTAAAGGTGTACTGAAATAATTAGATAAATAGGTACCTAATAAAAACTAAAAGTGAAATAAGAAATCAAAAAACGAGAAGTTGGATGGTGTTTAAAATATCTAAACAAACAGCCTAACCGCATACCTAGACGAACTTTCACGGACCAGGTTTTGAAAAAAATACCGTTTATTCATGGTTTGAAAAAAACATTGTCACAGTTGTAATTGTGTAAAAACCACTAATTCGATTTGCAGCCTGTATATCACAGAAAAGCGGCTAGCCTATCATTTTTTTCGTGTCAATTACCGGATGAAATAAAAATATCTCATGCAATGTTGTAAAATGTATTTTTATGTAGGAAAGTTTAGCATTTTTCAAAGAGGCATGCATCACTCAGAAACCAATAACGTTTTTATTATAATATATATTGTTTGAAAAACTGTTTGTACTGGTGATTTTAATTAAACCATTAATTTTTTCATTCGAATTTGACCATATTTTATTTTTTTCACCATTCTTTTTACTATGGCGCTCAATTTAGGATCGATTTTCACAAAATATTTTTCTCTAAAATACTATAAGAAGTTTTTGCCCCTTCAATATTTTCAAATAAATACACTTAAATACGTAAGATTGTTTTTTTTAAATCAAGAAAATTCACCGGGCTTTTTCTTTCTAGGTACTTCTATTCTTTACGGGGTGTGCGGATGTGTCTTTTCAAAATCAACTATGAACTTTTACTGAATGTAAAAAAGTTCCTTATTCAATGAGACAATGGCGTAATCCGGAGGTATAGCAATGAGGTACGAGTATTTAATAAATAAATATGTTTATTATTACTCCTTAAGATTCAATTCCGTCCATCCCTAGCCAGCAATCGGATACCTCACCGGTCCTTACGTAGTTCTGACGTTTACGAAGGTCTCCCCGATACCTATCTAATTCCCCCTGAATTATGAACTACTACCGGGTTTTATCGTAACGTATGAACCATTAATTTTCCGTATAAAGTGCCGCTTGGTTATCTTTGTTTCGTATTGTTTTCTTCTTTGGGAATGAGTTTCTGGGTTTTTTATTTCACTTTGCTAGTTTGCAGAGCAATTTAATTTGAGTTAAATGGATTTTGTATTTGTATGTCTTTTAGATAGCTTTAATTTAATCACTAAAATCTTTAGATATACTGGGTGGAACAGATCGATGGACTTTTAAGCAAATGGGATATAGATCAGGTTTAGTGCTTTACTTCTCACCTAGTAACCATATTAATATTTCTAACGGTTACCGAGATACAACTTGTTAAACTTTGGTGAAAAAAACTGTATGTTTCAACCCTATCCAGCAGATTCAATGAAGTCAGCAAGATTCTTGTGACTTGTGACATGTGTCAATTTCAAATGAATATAATAACTATGTATAGTATTAGGGTTGTCACTAAGATAAAATATTTCGATTTTTATGTTTTTTTTTTCTTTTAAATCCAGCTTAACATTTATAATAGATCGTTTGTACGTCACTTATATAACACTGTCCTTTCAGCTTAGTCCAAGGAAATGTTCCTCCCTGTATATAAATTAACTGAAAATAATCTAGTACTTACCTAAAATGACAACCAAAAAAAAATCTTTATAATCTGATCATAAACTGTTACGGGCGATGGTAGTCTATGTTGTCTGTGGGTTAGAAGAATAAAAGATGGCTTCAACAATGTCGAGTCGTTTTATTAATATCCAATAATAACACAAACATGGTGTCAGAAGTATAAAATTTGTGATTATAATAGTCTATATTTAGTTAAATATTCACGATGGGTGAAAGTTCTAAAGAACCTTTCACGACAAAGGAGCGGATGACGACGATGACGTTCTTGCAGCCTCTAAGTTGTGGCTGCAATATACATTTAGACATTTATTTTGTAAAGTATATACTAGATGAGAATTAAAATTATCTTAATTAAATTAAAACTAAGTTAAATCTTAAAAAAAGCCCTCGATGCATTGTAATATTTTACTGTCATTATTATTCTGTATTTCTTCTAAAGGGGATACAATACTGACGCTGCACAAAGAACGCAATCTAAAGACTGCAATTGACTTTATTGTAAAATGAGCTGTGTATGCCAATCGATGATTATTTGAAGAGGTGAAAATCCCTGCCATTACGGCCACCCTAACTTTAACGCTGTGCAAGTTACGAGCATGGAGCGGGCAACCACGAGGTTCCTGGCACCGAAAGTGTTAAAGTTGATCGCAGTTCTTTATAATTTAAACAGTGTAATATAAAAAGCTTTACTAGTGTAACGCTGTCAATTGACTTTAATAAAATAAATTCACGGGCAAAAAACCATGTTTTTGTATTAATAATATAAAACAAGTACCCACTCTCACGGCAATTATTTGAAATACAAAATTAAAATATTAAAATGTAGATGTTTGATATAAAAAATATGTTTTGTCCTTTTCATATGCATTATTTATTCATTTTTATTTATTTACAATTTATCTGTATGCTGTTAACATTATCTTTTGAAATGGATTGGCGTTAAAACCGAAAAAAATCCTTGAAGTCGCTAAGGCGTCAATCCTCTTAAATTCAGTATGCTAAAGTAGACGGACACGGCAAAGTCATCATTATTTTTGCTGTTTAGGCGACTTTCTTACTTACCTATCTGTGCGGAAGCAGTATGATTTCAGTAAGCTGTCAGTATCAACTGTCAGACAAGTCAGAACCAATTCTTGACTGCCTTCATTTAAATTAATGATTTCTGAAATTGGTGATAACTTTCGCGTGTTATTACGGCTGTATGCTATATTCTCAATTTACTGACCAGTGAGGAAACCTGTGCGACATCAGCAAGCTCACGTCAAAGTACAAAATATCCTGCCAAGTCAGGAAGTTGCCTAACTCTAGTTACTTTTACCACACCGAAGTATATTGAGAGACGGCTGGGGCGAGACAGGGACCGTCTCATTTGCCACAGACAGGGAAGAGGCGGGCCTCGCCGTCACCGCTGTCTTCCACCTATTTACGATAATTGACGGGCCATATTACCTGGTCCCAAAAATCGATAAAAAATTATAAGGGTTACTTGTTGACTACGGAACCCTAAAAACAACTATGTTTCCGTCAAATACGTACAAATCCAGACAATTATCACTCGTCACCTGTCATGCAAGTGAAATGGGACAAAAAAGACCGGGTTGCACTCCAGAAGTGCCAGCAGAAGTGAAAACTCAATGACATTGTAACAGTTTTTCGATCAGATCACGTGTCGAGTTTAACAATTTTTCCCCATGACAAAAAGTGCGTAGCGCCGCTAAAGCTTGAAAATTCAAAGTTGAAAAGTTGTTTCATGCAATATCCATACAAACGCTATTCGGGTTATTTGGTGTATCTACAAAACAATTTCACACTCATCTAATTATCCACGTATTCGTATCTGTGTAGAGAATTTCATAATTTCCGTTTATTTGTACGCCACGAACGCGTAAAGTTATTGTATGTCTACGGCGCCAAGAAGGAGTACTAATAATATTTCAATTTTATCAAACACAAATAACAATAGCGTAACACCAGAAGTTTCTGAACGTCTGATAATGTCCTCTCATTTAATTTACTTATAATGGAAAAAAAATGGATCTCACGATAGAACGCCACGTTCGAACTTCGAAATCGTTTTGCACGCTGCCATAGCATAATTAAGCGATGATGAGGTGAAAGAGTTGTGTCCGATATCTTCATATACTTAGCACCAATCACAAAAGCCTTATTGAGCATACTATCGGGTTAGTTCCGTTTGTGTAAGATTTTCCCCTAATATTTATTTAGATTAACCAAACATCAAGTAGGTAGAGGTTCATATAATAAATGATAGGAAAATAGTAGTAAAATAATATAATTTAAATCATTTACTCGTATACTGAGGATAAGCTAAACCGCTTTCACAAATAAGTCTCAACTACGTACTAAATACAAACATTAGTAACTATACATACAAATAGGTACCTTTCTATGTAAATAGTGTAGAAACTTGTTTTTTTTTCACAAAGCAATTCTGTTTCACAGGAATAACAAATTTTTATCCAGGTACCTTTTTGTTGTTTGCTTTCAGTCATTTTATAACGGTGTACTGTGTGATTTGTAAATCATATGACCTTATAACGTCAACAAATACCAAACTACTTAAATCTAATTTAAATTTAATTTTTCACCCTCTTTCGATGCTCTGCCCACAACTCCCTATGAGATTTGAGCATAAGAAAAAAAATATTCAAACACAATTATCGTTACAGTAAAACTCAATTCAAATACAATACGTTGATAAACATCTGGAATTCTTAAAAAGGATACAACAAACGGCCATACATACACTGACCCAGTAAAAACAAACGCAAAAGTTGACAATGTCACCTTTTTACCAATTCCCTCACCCGTCCCTTGTATGCGGGATGCTTCAAACAACGCGTATAACACACATAAGTATACACGTTTACGTTACACGTTTTCAAAACTGGCGGCAACGTCCACAGCATTTCCCACGCTAAAAATGTTGCGATCGAGTGGTTTAGAAGCAATGCAACGAAGACATAGTGGCGGAAAAGACGCCAATTCGGAAGCACAAACCAGGTCACGATTCCGAAAATAGAACTCGCAGCAGTGAGACTTAGTAAGCACATGATCACCACAATTGTTACGAATTCCACGTTTACTGATTCTACATCGTCGATTGTTGGCACAGTAATATTGGCTACACTAAAATCTTCAAAGGAATACATTTCGGAAACGGGTTCAATGAGTGAGTGACGAATGTTCGTTGACGCAAATTTTTTTTCCTATTAAGATCGAAGGTTTAATAGTCATGAGAACTGCAGGACAATAACGGCACTCATAACAGAGGACCTTTTGAGTCGCCAGCGTGTTTTTTTCCAAAAAAATTATTACCGAATCATATAACGTCTGTAAACTTTTATTGTGGCATGTTATGGCAGATTAGTGGAAAATTCATTCAAGCATTATGTGCACCTTCATAAATATAACCTCTAGCCCTCCTCCTCTTCAATTAAATTTATACCAATTTCCTTTCAATTGCAACTTAGTTGCATTTATTTCGTTCTAAATCAAAACAAACTCTATCACATTTCCTATTTTTTGATTCATACTTATCTTAATTTTCTTGTACTCACAGTAAAGTAAAAAAAACTACTCAATATTTTCAATTCTATGACTAACCAAGCATGATTATCTCGGTTACATTATCTCATGTTACTCATGTATAAAACACTGGCAGTTTAAAGTAAACTGAGCGTGCGAAAAAGTACCTTCAAATGTTTATTTATTCGGCTCCATTCGTGTCCTGTTTTCAATTGTCTTTAGAACGTCAACAGGAAACTCGTTATTCCAATTTATCAGGCAAACCACAAGTCCTTATTACCCTCAATGTCGCATGGACATGAAAATGTGAACAGTTTTAAAATCAACATCATCATGTTTATCAAGCATAGTCTTTCCACTGCTGATTGGAGGCTTTTTTCATGTTGCACCATACTACTCGATCCCGGCCTTCGCCCGACCTGCCGTTGCGAGCCGTTCACTTAAGGGGCTACCCGAGGTTTTCATCGATTTTTGACAAGTTTTGAATCGTATCTCCTACTTTTGAACTACAGATATAATTGTAAATCAGACGGCTATCGGATCTTCAATCCTTTGTCTCCATTTTGGTCCACCGGATTTTGAAACAAATGAATACTTAATTTTGTATGATTTTTTTAAACATTGTCTAATAAAACACTTATTTCGTACTCTATTGACAGGAACATATACGAAATCTACATATTTGGGTTTGACTGTGACGTCTCTAAAAACTGATCCAGGGTTTTCATTTTAAACCAATTAACACAATAGTTATGGCCAGAAAACCAGTTTTTTGGCCTAAAATCGTTCAACTTTGATGCCAAATATCTCGAAAACAATGAACTTTGAAGTAAATATGGGATACTATATTGCTTAAAGCTGTTGTTGTTAACATAATAAGCTACAAAAATCATTAGAAAACTAAGGGATTCAGATCGAAGGTCATTGGCGTATGCCCTTAAAGTCCACGGTCCAGCGACTCGCAGAGTGTACTACGCTTGCCTAAATTCGGTCTCCACTGCAGAACTCATCTAGAATGGACCATATTCAAATGCAAATAAGTGTCTTAATCTACTGTTATTAACGTTTGCATCTTTGACGTGCATTAATAATTATAATAATATATTACAACTAGCTGCCGGGCCCGGCTTCGCACGGATTACCCGTTTTCCCGTAGGAATGAAGCATTTTCCCGCGGTAAAAAGTAGCCTATGTTCATCAGGGATAATGTCGGCTCCTAATGATAAAATATTTTTTCAAATCGGTCCAGTAGTTTCGGAGCCTATTCAATACAAACAAACAAAAAACAAATCTTTCCTCTTTATAATATTAGTGTAGATCATTTCCATTACTCATTGTGCATAATTGAATTACAACATAATCATCTGTTTGCAACAAAACCAGAAAAAAAAATCGGTAGAGGTTTTAACTGTATTGTTAACAGTTTAAGTAAATATAAAATTAATTTGAGCTATCGGTCAGCGACAAAATTAGAATTAGAATGTTGTAACCGTCAATAAGAAAGATTGAACACTAAGGAACCGATACGAACCCACAGCTTACCGATCAGATAGTACACCGACTCCGCACCGCTGGTACGCTAAAGTGATCTTATTAATGATTGTTGCTTGTTGATGAGATTTTAACCAAAAAATTGCAAATCCGCCCTGCCCAATTTGGAGTCACAGGTTGGGTCTACAATCTTTTCAAGACAGGAGAATGTTCAAAAACGTTCCGAACCAGCTCTTTACAGGCAATCTGTCTGCACGTATAGACGTCCATACAGTTCTGGCCGAGTCACAGATTGCGTCTATTATTTATGGGCAGCACACGACCCTAGCAATTTCGATGCGGAACTTTCCCTTCCTTTTATTCCAATTTCGCAATGTTAGAAAAAATATGACGATATTATTGGACGAGTCAAGTTATGAGCGCCCGGGCGGTCAAGCGGAAAGGGAGTTTTTATTTCGACTCGTAACGGAAACGTACCTAATTTGATGTGAAACGATGTTTGAATTAGTCATTGCCATTGGTGATTAAGGGTTGAAAAGTGGAGGCGTGATGAAAAATACTAGACTGTTTTGATTCGGTTTTTTGTTTTTTTAACTTTTGTAAGGCATTTAAATGTACAAACGTCAACACAGTTAACTGACCATCCTGTATTTATATAGAACCTTTTACAATGCATATAAGGCGCACGCATGGTCAGTTAGCTGTGTTGTCGATAGTATTAAGGGACGCGGGGTTCGCGTAATGTACTGCGAATATTCAATGTTATACTTACAATATACCGACTAGTAGAAATCTGGGCGCCTTGAGTATGAGTAAGCTAGATTAGATTAGATTAGATTTATTTATTTCATAATACAACATTACATGATAAATTATACATGTCAATTTATATGAATCCGTATTATGATCGTCAAAACAAATGTAATTATAATCAATAACAATTTAATACAATTCAAAGTCCGCAAATAAATATAGCTAAATACAATGAATTAAGTACTGTAATGTCCCCATTAATGGATCGTCAGTCTAGATTACAATTTAAGTACAATACAAAGTCAACAAATAATTAAACAAAATTACAAATAAATTACTAGATTGTCCCCGATAATGGATCGTCAGTCTATGTGCCTAGGATACAGCAGCTAATTTAATAATGAATGCAGGTTACATGTCCATAAATTCACTAACAGAGTATAATGCCTTATCTAACAAAAAGTTTCTCAGTCGACGTTTGAAATCGGATGAAATTGAAATGCAGAAGCGGCCTTAGGCTATGTACCTATAGTAATACTTGTAAACGCTGCGAAAATTGCTTACAATACAATACAAATACTTTTTATTGCACTCCTCACACAGATAAAGCAGTTACAAAAGACAGGGACACAGTAGAGGTGAAACAACAGGCGGTCTTCTCGCCAAAGAGCGATCTCTTCCAGACAGCCTTTGAGTAGTGTTAGTTATCACTTACCAAAAGAACACACCAAAAAATACTGACTTGCACATCAAAATTTAACAATTGCACATCAAAACGGAATTTGGATGAACGATCAGTATTTTAGCTGTGCCAATCAGTATTTTTTAGATGATTAGGTTTTTTAAATACTTGACAATTGCCAACAGCATTAGGGTCACAAATACATAACTACGCACTTATTCTATGCTAAAGACCGTTGTCAAATCGTCGGTTGACAACCAAAACTCACTAATTACAAATAATAAGGAAAACTCAACCTTACTATTAGGTACTGTAACACAGTTGACATTTCTTAAATATTTTTTCTGCATTTAGTGAATTTTGGTTGTAGATATAACTTTGCTCCCTGAACATAACATATGATATATATTTCGATAGTTGACAACCAAATATCACAGCGATTTGCTAATCTTAGAAACCTCTCATTTGTATTGTATTGATTAAAATGAACTTGTACTTAAAATCGTAATTAGGTATAAAATATTACTTAGTTAATTAGGCGACATAAAGTAATTTATTCCGAGCTAATTTTGAAAGAAAACTTTATATTATCATTTTTGTTGCAGTCTCTGAGGAATGGAATTTAATTTATTATATTCCTTGACATTTTAAAGAGAACGAAATAAAGATTTATAGGTATGTAAATTAGTTTCTATGCAGCATTATTCATTTATCTCGGGCAAACCTACTGATAAGTAAAAATTTTTTTTTTTTAGTAAGTAGGTATAAACCCAAAACTGAGAAAAATGTGATAGCTTCTATAACAACTGAAGGTAGTTTTGTATTTTGTGGTTTTTATAAATGTTTTATCTTGTTATTATATCGTTGACATTTATTAAATGTTTACCAACTTTATACAAAATACATCGTTTGTTAACAAAATATAGCATTTAGTATGAAAAAGAGAGGGGTAATTGCGTATCATGTCGGTCGAGCGTTAGTCGAGTATTAGGACAACTCAACTGTTATTATCTCACAAAAAATTACATTTGGAACTATCGTACGTACGTCGACGTCAAAAATACGTTTTTGTACTCGTCGATTAAACTCTGTGTATTAAGATTTTATAGAGAATACTGCAACGTCACTCTTTTCATCGTTGAATAGTCTATGTTACTTCCGAAACAACCGAAATAACTTTTTCGATACGCTCTAGACAACCGAAAAAAAATTGAAAATAGAACTTCGTATTTCAATAATATGTGTCCTTGTTTAAGGAGACTCGATCCGATACAAAATTGCCAACCTATGGCGTTTCGGAACGTAGCAGCGTCGCTCATCTATCAAAAATCTACTTAAACTTGCTGCTGTATCCAGGGCATAAAAAATAAAATAAAAAAACTACGCTTTGTGGTTGGCTAGTATTTAGACAATCACAGCACAGTACTGCAACATTAAGGACGCCGGTGGTGTTATGTGATAACGTTTCTTTTAAAAGCTAAACTTACAATTTTAAAATAAAAACTAAGAAAATGAGTAGTGACAGTGACGAAACATTTTAAACTCCTCAAGAAATAACTAATATGGCAGAGGAAGCCACACTTACCTTGCTACCTGAAAAGTCAAAGAGCCTTTACAATAGTAGAACTAGACAATATAGTACTTACGATGTTTAGTTTTCTTATATACTCGAATTAATGACTTAAATTATTAATTTTAATGAACTCGTACAAAAAGTATTGTTCACAATAGTGTCATAATCAAGCTTTTTAATCTCTCTATTATAACACGATTGTGAAAAATACTATTACACTTTTTCACCTTTACCATTATCTGTGATGTCGACTATTCTAAACGTTACGCTATTAACCAGCAGCTGTATGTTAAACTAATATACTTACCAGTATAATTATGTTTTTTTGACAAAGACTCATTACCTAATCGCAATCAGATTTGAATCCATGGAATGAAAAATTGGAATTGACCCGTTTACAAACGCAAAGCGGAAATTTTGCATAGCCAACGTTTCAGCGTTCTTTTACATATTTATGAGTTATGTTCCAGCGAGCCGAGCGATCGCGGGAAGAAAGTTAAACATTAATGAACGCTTAAATATTCCGTACATGTAAATAAAGAAATGAATTTTTAGGGTACCGTAACAACGGTTGCAGGATTGAATTAACGTCGGGGAAATATACAATGCTTTTTAAGGATCATGCATGTACAGAAAGATTTAGAAGTAAGCATGGGTAGTTTATGAGAGGAAGTCTTGTATCCAGGCGGACGTAAAAAACCTGATGATGATGGTGATGGTGGTCAATAAAATGTATGATTGGTCGATTTGGAATGTTGTTAAACAGAAATGCGTGCACAGATAGGCGGCGCGGCGCGGAGGCGGCGCGGGGCGGTTTTGCGGCGGGAAGTTGTATTACGCAGTTGTCAATGCACCGGCGCGCACCGGCGGTGGCAGCGTGGCGCGGCGCGGAGGCGTGCTGAGAGTGGTGCAACAACTTGTATTTATTTACAACTTCAGTTCAGATTTTATTAACTTTAACAATGAGTACAACTGTAAAATTTATTTCCCTGGAAACACTTAGTACCCTGCTTAACAATCCTTGGTTTTAAGATGTCGTGTAATTATTCAAATCTGTTTTTACTCATGTGAAAATAAGTGTAGAAACCATCTTGATAGAAGTCAGCTCTTGGCATAAATGATGGAACTCTCCGAATATTCCTCTTTTTTTATTTATTTCATGGACCCGGATGTCCGTTTAGATTTCTTTTCTTTTTGTTTTGCCATAAGGCATGTAAGAGCAAAATCTCGTCATGGCTATCTGAATTTGAGGATAACATTGTTGATCTTTCCGAATCTGTCAACTGTCGATTACCGCTTGTTATGTCACACACGCCGCCTCCGCGCCGCTACCCCGCGCAAATAACGGGCGAGATTTTGATGCGACGTCCTCCGCACCGCATTCGCTTTACCGCAAAACCGCCTCCGCACCGCACCGCGCCGCGCCGCTCTCTGTGCGTTTGCAGCTTAAGTATATGGGAATAATCGCCTGGACACTACCATACGGTCGGTGTTACGATTACACCATGTCGAGGTAACTATATTATATATTCATTACGCCAAATAGCCAGAACTGAATCTGTATGCGGTATGTCCTACTGCACCGATAGCTTACTGATTCCGCCCAGATTTTATTACTTGCAATAGGTGTAGGTACTATCAGTATTATATTGGCACTTTAGTATTCATTGCGCGGAATGGATAAAGAAGTTGCTATAAACTTAGCTGAAAATCCGGAGTTACGGCCCGGCCACGACATTCCGCGAATAGCGGCGCGGCAAGCGTTTTATCTGTTCATTGCGCGGTCGTGATGTGCAACGCACTGTGGTTAGTTGGGATCACACGCAATGGATTAGAAAAACCGCTGCCGCTACCGCCGCCGCGCGTGTCTGTGGACAGGCCGTTATGTCGTCGAACTAAGCACATTCGTGTTTCACACATCTTAATATATGAGACTAACAGCGCGCGCGGCTTCGCTCGAGTATTGCAAAGAACGTAGGCAAACCTGGGATTAAATAACCTTTTCTCAAACATGCAATGAAATATTGACGTTGTGTTCTCCATAATAGGCTTCGAAGTGTCACGTTTCGGGCGCAGCGAGACGAGAGACACGTAATGGCATTTCATACAAAATTGGAGGCCTAGGGCTGCAAGATAGTCTTTTTTAATTTCTATTCAACAATTTGTGGCACAGGATCACGGCGTTCAACCATGAAAATTAAAGTTTGATTTCTTGGAGTTTTATTTATTTATTTCATTGCATGTTTGAGAAAAGCACTATACATACCTCGGCGTGAAAAGGGGTTGCCAGCCTCATAACTATCCGACCTCGCTACGCTCGGCCGTCTATATGTACTCGGCCGGCAACCCCTTACTTCCCGGCCTCTGTAGTAATGTACTATTATTCATCTCGAAGGTCTATTCCATTAACCAGACAGGCTACCCGAGGTTTTCATCGATTTTTGTCGAGTTTTGAATCGTATCTCCTACTTTTTCACTACAGATAGAATTATAAGTCAAACGGTTATCGGTTCTTCAATATTTTATCTCCATTTTCGTGTACTGGATTTTGAAAGAAATTAATACTTAATTTTGTATGATTTTTTTAAACATTGCCAAAAAAAACACTTATTTTGTATCTCTATTGACGTGAAAGATCTAACATATACGAAATCTACACATTTGGGTTTGTCTATGACGTTTCTAAGAACGTGTCTACGGTTTTTATTTTAACATCATTAACACAAAAGTTATGGCCAGAAAACCAGTTTTTTTTAACCATGCCAAATATCTCAAAACACAAACAATGAACTTTGAAGTAAATATGGGATACTATACAATGTGTATTGCTTATACTTGATCAAACGAAATGTGCGGATACTAGACAAAAAAATATCGATAAAAAAAATAAAAATTATAGGCTAAAAAAAAATAAAAAAAAGCCTACCAAAAAAAAAAAAAAGCCAAAAAAGTGCAAAAAAGACTTGCACTTTTTTGGCTTTTTTTTTTTTGGTAGGCTTTTTTTTCTTTTTTTTTTAGCCTATAATTTTTATTTTTATTTTTTTTATCGATATTTTTTTGTCTAGTATCCGCACATTTCGTTTGATCAAGTATAAGCAATACACATTGTATTGCTTAAAGCCGTTGTTCTTTATATAATAAGCTACAAAACAAAGAGAATAACTACCCAAAAAAAACCACACACACAAGAACCACACACAGCCACACACACGGCCACAGAAGAAGAGAATATAACCACTACAAAAGACATTAGAAAACGAAAGGATTCAGATCGAAGGTCTTTGGCGTATGGGAGCCCCTTAAGAATAAACATATAGGAAGTTGCCTAGCAACCAAGACTATAATTTGTTTACAGACTGTCAGTGAAAATGAAAAATCTTAATGAAATTTGAAATGATGAATGATTTTATCTTGTGAAATTGTGCTTGCGTGTTTGGTATCTGTGCTTTCGGACAACTTTACTCTGCCGCTGCAAGACTTTATGTGAGTAAATTTAAGCAATCTAAGACTATATTAAGTACCTGTCCTTCTTTTTGTCGTGTCGATCGTTTTATACTTATTTCTAAAGGCCAGAATCACACTGGAGTGGCCTGCGGTGGCGGTCTATAGTAAATTTGACAGCTAATGACCAGTTTACATGCCGCGCGAATCTGTGAGAGGCTTAAAGACTAGGTTTTGTCCGACTCAATCCACGTGAACTTCTGTATCGACGTCTACTCTTTAATTTATCCTCATAAGAGATTTCTGGAATTGTATTATTTATCATAGGTGATCAAAAACTATTTACTTGTGCTGACCCCGTATCATGGTCGGCCTTATCACGCGATAAGTGACCAGATAGGAGCGTCGTCTCGTTCTATCGAACGGTCTCAGCCAGCTGGGGTCAGGATTCACCCAAGTTTGTCCTACCGTTTTTGCTTGTCTGGGTGCATAACAATCGTTCAAACAAAACACTCGCAGTTATATTATGAGTAGGAAGTGAAATGTATGATTTTCAATACTCTTCTGACTGTTATTCTTGTTTGTAAAGCTTTTGCGGGATTAGAAGCTGGCGATTGCTAAAGCCCTGTCTGTTGCGTCACGGAGGTCTTGTACTTGTGATAAATTTCCAATGAGCTTTAAGACCACTTAACTGTAATTTTCCCATACAAATGACATTTAGATCTAGCTAACGACACGTACGACAGCCATCGACCAGAAACGTATGGACACGCAGGACAAAACAACATATAGGTATGCGCGAATGTTTAAAGAGCTGTCCCGTACAATATTCCTGTTATCAACTTTTAATTAGTTTAAGTCGGGCCAAACAGCAATAGCGAAAATACTCAGCAGGTGAGACGGAACCAACATGCTTTGTTTAAATCGCGACCACTATTTTTTTCATCATAACAGACAGCCACGTTGCAAAACCACGATATAAAAGCATCCGCTGCAGACCTTAACGTGTTGGTAAAAAGATCATAATCGCTCAATTTATACGTTTATTTTTTGTGATTGCGTTGTATATCTGCGCATTGGAATGCAAATCGAATCAAGTCGAGAAGCGAGCTCGAGAGCCTTGTTTTTTCAAAGTGCATTCTTGAACAGGATTTTCGCAATATACGTCTCAGGAAAAACGTAGTTAGTACGCATGCGCTTTGTAGATAGTTCTTGTATTTTTTGTACGACTAATCGGAAACTAAACAGTGCAGAAACTCTTGAGAATTGAGACATATGAAAGACGAGTTTAAATGTGAGTCATATTAGTGTAGAAACTGTTTACGTCATCGCGCCGGTTTCGCGACCAGCCTTTAGTTAGCGACCTACAGGATATTTTTTTTGTTTAAAATTTAATTTTATAATTTAAATTAAAATATTTCTAAAGACGACCAACACATCTTAGTGGTCGCAAACTGACACACTAAATTAGGTGACCGCTAACCAGCGCATAACCCAATGTAAACAATTTTATTTTATTGACTAAAAAAAAGTACTTCAACCAGAGGACACTATCATGTCCAAATGCCTTGTTCTGTGGATTTAAATATAAAAATTGTACAGAAAACGTACTGAAAAAAAGATCATTACATATCTCCCCTTTCACTATGCCTGCACATTCATGCCACACTCATAATTAACCAGAATCCTCTGTTATCACTAACCAACGTACGCAAATCCCATTTATCAAAAAATAATCTCTAATTCCGAAACCAAAAAGATTTACCTACAGTTTACCACCATACCTCAATGTTTAGGCATGATTCATAGAGCGATTAGCTTAGTATAGGTGGGCAGTGGGGCAAACAGGAAATACATTCGGCGGAAGTGGTCGACCATAACTCAAAGAGAGAGAACTTCCGGTGTTCATCTGATAGCTAGCGTTTGAGCTTTGAACATCTTTTGTTGGACATATGTTGCACAATGATTATTTAAATTCGCTTAGACAGTATTTGGGTTTATATACTAACATAATACAAGTTATATCAAAAAATATTTAAAAACAATGAGGTGGACTGATGACCTGGTAAAGGTCGCGGGAGTCCGCCAGACGCGGGTGGCGCAGACCCGGTCATTGTGGCCCTCTATGGGGAGGCATATGTCCAGCAGTGGACATCTTTCGGCTGAAATGATGATGACGAAAATGTCTGTAGAGATCAACTGCACATACGAGTATAGGTAAATTATAGTTGAGGTGAATGATTGATTACACACACAGCTGCAAAGAGGACTAATTGCAAAAAGGTAGTAATGAACGAATAAAATAGCTTTGCATCCAAAAAAATCAGCTAAGACACGTATGCCCGAATGTCTTCAATGACATTTTAGTAAAATTTATGTTAAAACAATTTCGTCCAAATTAACCTAATCAAGTGGCTAACACACTGCATACCCAGCTTTAGGCCGCGTTTACATTGGCAAGGTAAATAGGAATTGTATTTAAAAAACCGGCCAAGAGCGTGTAGTGTAGGGTTCCGTAGTTTTTCGTCCGTCACAGTAAGTGTCCCCACATACCGTTAAAAAAAATGGGCTATTTGTTACATTGAGTTGACATATTAAGTACAAAACCCTAAAAAAACCCTAATGCCGGCTGTACACATTGGGCCAACGTTGGTGCGTGAGCAGGATGCAGCTATGCAAACGCATGAGAACGAAATAAAGCCCTCTTCCTCTAACGCATAGCTGCATTCTGCTCCGCGCCAACGTTGGCCCAGTGTGTACAGCAGGCTTAAAGGTAGTTCAAATTCCCAAATCAAATCGACCATGTATTATAGACAGACACAATACAAGCAATAACAAGCGAACAATTTTATTGTTAGACAACGAACGACCAAAGACAACTAAGACAATTCGAGCACGACAAAATTTCAACTTATGTGTGGGCGCACCTGGCTGCTCCGACATTAAATCAGGAAAAATCTTAACAGCCCGCCATGTACAATGTGAGCGTTCCGCGTACAGCGACATCTATCGGCAAATTAAGTAAACTATTGCGCGCGAGCTTAAAGTATGGAAGACGATTTTTATGGGATAATTCTTTATTGCGTGAACCGATTTTCACCGTTTTTTACTTTATTTGAAAGCACGTCATTTCATTGTGATTTTGTAGAAATTACAGGTACAATAAACACCTGCTTATTTTTACACCTGGTTAAATTACAAACTTAGTTCAGTAATGATTTTGTTTTTTTTTTCAAAAACTATTCTACCTATCAGGTTCAAAATAATTTTCCTAGAAAGTTTTTATAAAGTTGTACTATTGAGATTTTTTTCATACTTGTAAAACTTATGGTTCAAAAGTTAGAGGGGGGGGGACACATTTTTTTTTACTTCTGGAGCGATTATCTCCGAAAATATTAACATTATCAAAAAATGATTTTAGCAAACCCCTATTCATTTTTAAATACCTATTCCACAATATATCACACGTTAGGGTTGAAATGAAAAAAAAATCACTCCCCACGGTACGTATAGGGGAATAAAAAAAAAAAAAAAAAAACACTTTTATTTTACCATTTTGTCGGCGTGATTGATATACATATTAGTGCCAAATTTCGGCTTTCTAGTGCTAACGGTTACTGAGATTATCCGCGGACGGACGGACAGACAAAGCGAAACTAATAAGGGTTCCTAGTCGACTACGGAACCCTAAAAATTACGGTAGTCCAAAAAATACGTACGCCAATTTTATTGTTATACAGTTTATGTAAAATATACAAGGTGTATACTGTATGTTCTAGGCTTTTATAGACATTTTTTTTATCAACTCTTTTTTTGCGTACCTAGTCTTTTTTTACCTTCACTCTATTCTTACAGAAGAGGTAGGACATAGCGGAATATCGTCTCCCTCACATTTCAGCAGGTCAATTGGGGTAGTACAATTATTTTCACCTTATAGAAGAGTTCTAAGAAAACCGCAGCCGTAACGACACCACTAAGGGTGGGTTGTACCAACTTACGATCACAGACCGATCAACGTGCAACGTTAAAGATGGCGCCGGGCAGCTGTCATTCGATAGGAACTAGTCAAACTTTCCATAAATTCAGATTTTAAACCAACGGTCCAATTCCAAGAATTGATCTTTATTAAACATGATACAATTAAAATTGGGAACAAATATAATGACCACCAGAAAATACTTTGATACCGTCAAGCTTTCTTACCAAAAAAATGTACTGAACACCAAAAAAAGAATTCTACCATTACAATGGTACTACCTGTTTTAGTAACGACTGCACAATTAAATTGTATTCAAAGATCAAATTTAGTAAATGATTACCAAATTTAGTAACTGAGCGCCTAATCTTAGCGAACAAATTAATACAATATTTCTACCTAAATAACCTACTATGATTGCTATAAAATGTATTTAAAGACCAAATTTAGTAAATGATTACCAAATTTAGTAACTGAGCACCTAATCTTAGCGAAGAAATTATTACAATATGTCTACCTAAATAAGTCACTATGATTGCCATAAAATGTATGCATATTACCAAATAAAGCGATCGAAAGGTAAAAATAGCTACCAAAACCCGAATCAGCGTACCCCACTTCCACGTGGTCTTGTCTGTCTTACCCCTAGAGTGTATATAAAAGCCCGCGGAGACAGAAACTTGCGAAGGAGGTCCTGAGCTGAGCGGGTGAAACGAAGGGCCGACGAAGCAAGTTTCTGGCGGGAGCCCGGGCGGAGGGCGGGAGACTGAGTTAGTTTTGGGTTAGCAATGATTAGTTGGGAGACATTTTCTTTAATAGGATAGTAAGATGTTATAATTTGGTTATCAATTAACATAAAAATGGTGATTAAATCTTGGCCCTCATTAACTATTTTTGGGTTAGCAATGATTAGTTGGGACACATTTTCTTTAATAGGATAGTAAGATGTTATAATTTGGTTTTCATTTAACATAAAAATGGTGGTTAAATTTTGGCTCTCATTAACTATTTTTGGGTTAACAATGATTAGTTTGGAGACAGTTTCTTTAATAGGATGGTAAGATGTTATAATTTGGGTAATTATTTCACATTAAAATGGTGGTAACATTTTGGTGATCATTTACTATTTATGTGTTAGCAATGATTAATTAGGAGACATTTTCTTTAAATAGGATAGTAAGATGTTATTATTTAGGTTATCATTTCACATTAAAATGGTGAAAAAAATTAGGTGCTCAGTTACTATTTTTGGTCGTCAAAAGTATTTTTTTTGTGTTCATATTTTACTATATCTGGTGGTCCGTTAAACATATGCCAATTAAATTGTCATCTTACAAAAACGTGGCACAATTGATCCAAAACACAGCCTTACAACACCCCCGTTACCTCGAAACAAGGGCTCGACACGACATAATTTATGTGCCTGGGCACCACAGCACATCTGGCACCCTTCACAGGAGACGCTAAACTTCCTTCTATGTAGTAAAATGGTCCGTTCGTTACAAAATATAGGTAGCTACGGGTAACGAGATATTTTGTGGAGCGCCTGCTGAGATGGTTATAGCAATATGTCGGATAATAGTATCAGGCACTTTTTATAAAAGTTTAATGAAAACACGATCCGTAGAGTCTCTATTTATAGTGTAAGAGGATAGGGAAAACTGTGAATGAGTTTTTATGTAAGTATATGTTTGTATTAAATGCAGAAAAAATATGCAACATAGTAAAAAAAAATATTCGTGGTAAGTCTAAGGTGTTTCGTCTTCATCTATAATCTCATAAAGAGGTAATGTCTGAGAAATGTAAGATTGTAGCTTCGGAAGTTTTATGTAGGGGGTAATATCCGAAACTAACCGTCCAATTTTTTTGAATTCTTTAAGTAGCGTGTTTGAATCGACCTTCAGAATGGATAAAGGCTGTGTTTTACTAAGCGGCTCCGCTTTCATGCTTAGTAACATCTGCGCTGGCGCAGCGCGGGGAGCTTGTCAGTTCCAAGTAAAATCATGTTTATTTGAACTAACTTCATGTTAACACCATTAGGTACCTAAGATGTTCATACAAAATATTACGTAAGTACATTTTATAAATGTTAAAAAAAAATCTAAATGTTCTATTTTTAAATATTGTTTTACTAGAGTATGGATAAGACGGACTTAAGATCGGGACGGGTGGCGTACTCGAAGAGTGAGCTATTACAGGCTGGACATTTTGATGATGCTAGTTCAAACGTTATCTTCTAGAAAAAATACCCAGTTGTAACTACCTACTATAAAATTCACAGGTCCTGCGTAGGTACTGTAGGTACTGTCCAAACTAAAGCACTTCTATCCCAATTTGCGAACCAGATTCCGCCGAAAAATTGGATTGTAGGCAACTCGTTAATTATTATTCATGTTTCGCTACCTCTTGTACCGTATCTCGGCGTTTCGTAATGGAAAAACTTTTTTTAAGTGCCGAAATCTCGAGGACTCTCATAAATAACTGTTACTGCAAGCTGTTACGCACGGCCTGTGCCTTCTTTTCTCTGATTAGTTGAACGAGGGTCAATGTGCACGTAGATAATTATTAAAGACGTTTTTTTGTTTTTTGAAACAATTAAACGTGAAAGGAATTTCGAGGAGCAGTGTTTTGTTTTAATTGTTAAGGGAATTTCATGAACTTTTATTGCTACACTCTGAGTCTGTCATAAGTATTCATATTTTAGTGAATTCAGTCCTGGTTTTTTACGCGAACGTGTTTTGTCTTGATCCTCGCCATGTAATGTGTGTGTGCATTGGTATTGTAGATATGTGATAATTAGCAAATGTTCAGTCTCAAAGACAGATTGCATGTACACAGAGCTAGAAAATCTACTTGTAAAACACACACACACACACACACACACACACACACACACACACACACACACAAACGCCGCATCACTCACTTTTACTTTCTAAGGCGTAAAGTAAATGAGAGTCAATTAAACCACATACCTATACATTTGACTTGAAGTGCAATAAACACATGTTTCACCAACTACATATACACCGCATCACTCACTTTTAGTTTCTAAGGCGTAAATGAGAGTCAATTAAACCACATACATTTGACTTGAACTGCAATAAACACATGTTTCACCAACTATTATTCAAACTACATAGATTCAAACTACATACATTCAGTGCACGTAGATAATTATTAAAGATGTTTTTTTGTTTTTTGAAACAATGAAACGTGAAAGGAATTTCGAGGAGCAGTGTTTTGTTTTAATTGTTAAGGGAATTTCATGAACTTTTATTGCTACACTCTGAGTCTGTCATAAGTATTCATATTTTAGTGAATGCAGTCCTGGTTTTTTACGCGAACGTGTTTTGTCTTGATCCTCGCCATGTAATGTGTGTGTGCATTGGTATTGTAGATATGTGATAATTAGGAAATGTTCAGTCTCAAAGACAGATTGCATGTACACAGAGCTAGAAAATCTACTTGTAAAACACACACACACACACACACACACACACACACACACACACACACACACACACAAACGCCGCATCACTCACTTTTACTTTCTAAGGCGTAAAGTAAATGAGAGTCAATTAAACCACATACCTATACATTTGACTTGAAGTGCAATAAACACATGTTTCACCAACTACATATACACCGCATCACTCACTTTTAGTTTCTAAGGCGTAAATGAGAGTCAATTAAACCACATACATTTGACTTGAACTGCAATAAACACATGTTTCACCAACTATTATTCAAACTACATTAAGCACGATATCTTAAAACAACACGAGTATAATTGTGTGCGAGAGAAGGTTGGGCTCATGGCGGGTCGGAGCAACATGTAAGGAGACTCCTGAAGGCGAGTTCCAAACTTGGTCCCGCTACAATAACGAACACGGAGCTAGCTTTGTGGAAGATACTGTTGATATAATTATTTTAAGAGCACACACGGTGGCTATAAAAAATAAAAATCGGCCAAGTGCGTGTCGGGCCAAGCGCAGTGTAAGGTTCCGTAGTTGCCTGTCTTCTTTAGTTACATCGACACGCGCGCTCCTAAATAGTGCGGTTGCGTCGGCCGAATTTGTACGAAAACTGGCCTTTCTAAGTACATTTTAAGTAGGTCGACTATTACTCGGTAACTATTGAAAAATGGTTTTAAGAACCCCATAATATTTTTGAACAAGCTATCCGACGATATCCCAAACCATGGGTTTAACGAGAAAAACAAATTACATACCCAAAAAAAAATTTCTTCATTTTATTCTACTGTTTTGTCGGGGTGATTGATTCATATTCCCATGCCGAATTACAGTTTTCTAGCTGTAAGGGTTACTGAGCTAAGCCGAAAACGGACGGACGAAACTATAAGCGTTCCTTGTTGACTACGGCACCCTAAAAAAGGGACTTTAAGTTTGGCGTGGTTACCAAACATTCTGAAATTGAAGAGACGCTAACGAATATTTGGACTAACGCACCAAATGTTGCTTCTCTCTCTCTCACTTTCTCGCTGCATAATGCTCTTAACATACCTTTTGTTTTCTTGTCACGTGATCTTTCTCACACTAATATATGCCAAGATAGCCAACTCAAGTAATAAATAACTGTTTGAATGGTTTGCAAACCGGGGTATGCTGATCACATTATCATAGAGTAATTTTAAATTCCCTACAAGATCCCTCATCCAGTAAACTTTACATCACCACTGCCACTAAAATAGGAATAACATCGTCTTGAATTTGTTTCCTGCAGTTTGTGGTTCAATTTGGTACTTAATTTGATAGTTTATCTTCAATTGCGCAGTTTACTGGCTAGGGCCGAACGAACCAAACTCTAGCTTAATGGGTTAACTGACGGCCATTAACATTCCTGTATGAGTTTATGGGCAGCTTGTGGGCTATCTTATATCTACATTAAACCTTTACTGAGCAAACTAATCGTAAGTTCAAGCCTCGTTTGGAAAAAGCAAGCAAAAGAAAACCAGCAAAAATAATTAACAACTTAGAAAAGTTTAAAAACCCCCGACATTTTCATTTCATTCAATATCTCAAAACTAGCTGAACCGATTTTGTTGTAACGTAGCTAGAACCGTCTTGACTACGTCAGTTTTTGAACAAAAACGCATTAAAATCGCTCTAGGAGGAACGATGCCACAGACAGATGCAAAGACACGTCAAACTTTAACACCACTCTTTTGCGTCTGGGGTTAAAAATGGGAAAAGAGCTTCAATTATATGTAACTATCTTATACTTTACAATGAAACTTAAAAGGTTAATATGTTGTTTAAATTGGCAAAGAATATACAGTTCTCAAAATTATGGCGCTACTTAGCCGTCAGTACCTTTACTAAAACATACTTATTCGTACGCTAAGCGGCATTGGATATAATTCTAAGCAACATGTATTCTTTTGCCCACAGTTATTGGTAAGTTAGTAATTTGTAGATAGTTTTACAAAGAATGTTAATATATTTGTATATTAGTTAAATTACAAAGAATGCAATTACATACAGTGCGTTACCGGCAACTGGGATTTTTTTAAATTAGGGTATATTAAAGTAGGTCTTGAACTTAACTATGACCTTAATTCAAATAATTAAGTAAAATGCCGACTTCAAACATTTTCTAACAACATCTTATTTGCTAGCAGTATACAACAAAGTAATTGATGAGTAAGTGTAAATGACAGCTCTTCATATTTTTAAGGTTTGCATTTTAGTAATTTATTTGTGCAGATAATTAACATAATTATGATTAGCTAATACATGCAAACAATTGCTAATGGTACCAGTTATTATCAGTTTTAATAAATGTCCACGTGACGGTAACACACTGTATATATTTAATCAAGTGCATGAATGTATTTTCTGTTGGCGTTTTTTTTTTAATCTACCAGTATTATGATGCGATTTAAGTTTGGCCATTCACTTGTTTGTGAGACTTCTCTCAGCTCCTTTCAACGGCCTTTAGGGGGTCGACCTGAGGAAAAGGCAAAATTACGCGATTGTTACTGGGTCATTGTCAGATTTAGGTACGCGTCTTTTCGGTGGACATTTTTTGGTTGAACTCTGAATCCGCATAAACGGCGTCACCTCTTCTATAATTCAATGCGATAAAAACATGGGGTCATGATCCGGAATGACAAAAAGCGAATAAGATGATCATACTGAACAACCTTTCCCATGGGACCAACCACGAAATCGCAAAAAAAAACCAGGTATTCCATACATTAACTCTCAATTAAATCGCAGTTAACTCACAGTTAACTCTTAATTGGCTCTTTTTTTTTGCGATTTCGTGGTTGGTCCCATGGGAAAGGTTGTTCAGTATGATCATCTTATTCGCTTTTTGTCATTCCGGATCATGACCCCGTTAACATCCTGTATAAACATAAGCCCTTAACTATTGCCCACTGAAAAGACGATTTTTGTTTTACTGACTGACAATGACCCTACTGCGTCATACTATATAACATTTGCTAACGCATGAGTGGAAATGAAATACAATTTCTGCTTTGTGCTAGCCCCGCCCCACAAGTTTAATATGTAGTAGGTTTTATTATTTAAGTATAATATGTATAAAATTAATTTACCCAGAATACAGACCCTGTGAGGCCACTTCCGCGAAAAGCCTGTCCAGATAATAACAACGCAATTTCTTAAACCGGATATTAAAATAGCCCTGATTTTTAATTTAGTCTAGTGTACTGAAGTGCTCCTGAAAACAGCTTAGCTATAAACGTAGCGAATATTGTGGAAGGCTGCGAAGGCTGTCTCTTGGGAGCCGTAGCTGCTACGGCCCGTAGCTCGTAGCAGGCGTAGAACGGTAACGAACGGCAGAGCTACGAACTTTTAGAAGTGGGGTTTGTAGGAGGAAAATGAAATGAAAATGAAAATGAAATGCACCACGGGCGGTAATTCGTAAAGCCCCAGATCGCATATTTATAGCCCTCACCTTCGGTTCGGGCCACAAACACCTGCGATCGGGCGCATTCAGGAATTCACCGCCCTAGGTACGTTATGTCTACCTACGTCTTGCGAATTTACGTGAGAGAGATGAATGAATAATTTGTAAAAAACTTCAGTTGAATAAACTGAGAATAAACTAGCCCTCATTTATTCAAGAAATTAATACCTACTCCGAGTTCAGAGAGAGAGACAGCGTGCATTTTTTTAGTAATCAATCTGGTGTTATATTATAAATGCATTAGTATGAAACAGCGACATGAAACAATAATCTTTTATATTGAAAGATATTTTGATCACTTATATATTTCTATGGATTATCTACATACCTACTACAATATTTTGAATTAATAATATTATCTTATACCGTCCAAAATACGCCGGTGCCGATACCAAAACGGTAGTTGCACGACCTAATTTGTTGTCAAAATAGTAATTAGCCTGCAAATCTGTCTAGATTGTCTATTGCTAAGGCTATGTACAGCGTAATCAGTATCGTTCATCGCCCCACGCAACCGGTAGTTGGATTTCTTGAACCGTGAAATTTTATCAAGAGAATTAATCGGAAAGTTTCCCCTTGGACTGCCTTTTTTAATCCAAATCAAATTGATTTCTCTTTTAGTCGGCCGTGAACTTGCCTTTTTATTAATAACAGACTGTTCAGTGACTGACCCTTGTCCCACCTGGTATCCTGGTAAGCGAAGTCAGAGCCTGAGAAGAAGCTCACTGGTTCAGTAAGTCTATTCACTCTTGTTTTGATGGCACCTGGATCGTAATTATCAGGAAATACTGATAAATCAAGTAGCTAGGTAATGTGTTTGCTTTAACCATTTCAATACTCTGTCGAAGAGAAAAGCTGACAATCACCTCTCATTATATTCATTATGTTAACATTGACATTGAATGCGGAGTGAAGTCTTATGTAGTTATGTCGATGCATATAGGTTGCTATCGCACTGTACTCTTAGGTACCTAATCAAGTAACGTATCGAACGCGCGTTAGGACAATGCAACTGTAATTTCTCCATATAAAAAATGACATTTAGATCTTCCTAACGTACAATGCGTTACGTGATCGACCTGCTTGACGCATTAATCCGTCGTAGATGTTGAACCAGTGGTGCGGATATATCCGTCTATGCCGTTGAAAAAGTTAAATTCAGTTCCGTAAAGGTGTCCTGATTGTACGTATTCTTATCAACAAATAAAATGTCTTGTAATGAAATACGGGTAAGAAATTAGAAAATAGTGCAAACTATAAATCTTTTTTGATAGATAAACATTTATTTGAGTAGTTTTTACCTCAAGATGAAAAACATAGTAGGATTAGTAGGAAAACCCATAATTTCATATTTTGAAGAATAAAGTATAAAGTACCCTTTTCAAGTACGTTTATGTAATAAAATTATTCAATTGAAATGAAAATTTTCCAAACTTCTGAGTAAGTACAAGTCGCTTGGGCCCTGGGAATTTCCATAAGAGCTCTTTAATTATTGAAATCGAGTTCAAATGAACTAAACACTTCCTTTCAAGCTAATTGCAGAAAACTACTCAGTAATTTACGTAGCAACACGCAAAAGGCGTCAGTGCATTTTCTCCCCACGTTTAACTTATTGCCTTGGTTAGTTTCATTACAGCCATTCTCTTTGATATCGAATGATAGACGAACTGAATCTGTTGGAAGCTTCTTTAAGTTTATAAAGGAGTTTAAATTGGGCACCTTCACACCTTCCTTCGGGTCACAGTTCAAAATATAATTAATTAATCAACACTGAATCACCGCCATAATTACAACTACGAAGCCGTACTTAGTTAGTCATTTTGTGCTATCCAATTCAATCTTAGTTCGTAGTTCAGTATAGATTAAGACAAGTACAAGAGTGGGACGGAACGAGTGAATAATAAAGAATTTCAGGGTCACGGGCACAAAGCATGCCGACCGTTGGTTGAATGACACAAATAACCTGAATTTACTAAAGTACCTAAAAGACCAAGCTAGTTTAATTGAGCTTAGGTATAGCAACTTTAAATGTTCTTTTTTGTATTATTATGTGACGTGAGTAGTCGTCGTAGTAGTACTAAGCAGAGGGCGCGGGTTCGTTTCCCTTCTTAGGCTTAATTTGATCGTGGTAATTTTTTTCTTTGTCTGAGTTTTCTGTATCGAATCGATTTTTTATACGCGGGACTTGATCGCATATAATTAACTTATTTATTTACCTTTTCGAGGCTTCCCGACGCAACGTAAAAGATGTTAATACCCACTTAAACCAGTTCGTACCGCGACCAAGGATGTTGTGACACAACTGAATTGTCGGGGAGCCTCAAAGAAGTAAATAAATTAGTTAATTATACGCCATTAAATCCCGTTTAGTAAAAGTTATGTGTGAGAATCGTGAATGTTTATAATCGAATAATCAGTACATTTGACTCATTGAAAGAGATCGGAGCGGTTTCTTTCAAGTCCGAGCACAGAACTGTAGTTAAAATAATCTAACCAGTATTGTATATTTGTCTTAAAATTTTGGTTTAGGTATGTGTATCCGACCGCAGCAGCGCACCTAAACGTACGCTCGAGAACCTTGTGAATAATAAAACATCCGGAAAAACCCGCACGGGGGTGTGTTATCGCCTTATTTGCCGGTATTGTGCATACAACTTTGCGCATTTTACAATACATTTCAGGATTTTCATCACATGTTACGAAGTAATAAATCAGTAAGAATTGTTCAGATATTCTTTTCATTATTCTTACTTTCACTGCCGAGAACCTACGCCGAAGTCGCTTTCCGCTACATACGGGGAAAACCACGCGATCGGCTACGCGATTCTTGGCTGTAAATGTGTTTATACGAACTAATTAAACATATTTATTATACAATGTGTATTGCTTATACTTGATCAAACGAAATGTATATAAAAAAAAAAAAAAAAATTATAGGCTAAAAAAAAAGAAAAAAAAGGCTACCAAAAAAAAATAAAAGCCAAAAAAGTGCAAAAAAGTCTTTTTTTTTCTTTTTTTTATCGATATTTTTTTGTCTAGTATCCGCACATTTCGTTTGATCAAGTATAAGCAATACACATTGTATAAATAAACTCAATTACAGGTTGGTATACTAATATATATTAGTACTCGTATAGGAAAAGTCTGTAAGGTATGTTTGTAAGGTCGTCCGTATGTCTGTAGACGGTAATCTTATGGTATGTTTGTTGTTATGGTGTGTTTGTTTTCAAAAATCACCGATATAAGTATTATAATATATTGAATGTACCTTCAGAACAGACACAGGGTCTATTTTAACTTTCGGGTTCGCCTGGGTTGTCTGTAATTAAGCAGGTGGAGTCACGCGGTGGCTAGTATTCACGGCAATACGACCTTTGGAAGCAAGAGAAAAGCGACTTGTTAATTGCAAAGTTATGAGGGAAGTTTGTAAGACTTTCAAAGACTTCTGCAAAGTTTCCTAACTATCAATGGTTAAATATAGATTCTTATATGGAACAATGGAATATTTTTATTCACAGGTCAACTATTCCGAAAGCTTATAGGTACATTTTAATTATTTTATTACCAGCTTTATATTAACTTGCCCTGTCAGTATGGGACAAATCTTGCAACTTAAATTTGACCCACTTCCCGGTGACCGATTGAGCTAAAATTTTGGGTGTACGTATAGTTTGGATGATAATACAATATTATGGTACCATCGAGCTGATCTGATGATGGAGACAAAAGGTGGCCATGGGAATTCACTACTTAACAGACGTAACCCCGTTGAGTTTGGGTTCGTTAGAATCGTCTCAATGAGTAGTTGATGATGGTATACAGAAAAGTACAGTCGGCAATAAAAGCTTGTACCAAAAATGAAATTTTTGACAGAAACTTATTTTATTTCATCCGGAGTGGAAGCCCCAAAACACAAAATTGAGACGCGGTAGACCTCGCCTGCGGTGGCGGGATAACTTGTACTCCTTTTTAAAAGACTTACCAGATATTGCTGAAGACCGCTAGCTGTTTCCATTCATGCAGGAGAAGTCTACCGCCGTTTTGAGTTTAGTTTAGGGAGGCCTTTGCTGAGCAGTGGGACATAACGTGCTCGATGTATATTTCACCGATAAAGTTTGCGTAGTCAGCATATAAATTTTAGTTTTTAATCACAATGTATTGCAATATCTGTATCGGAGCATCGTGAATAATATAACTTCCAGGAAAGACCGGGCGCTAGCGTTTTCCATCAAAATTTGCCAGATGCACATTTGCTGGTTGCATAACGCTTTGTACGTACGTATTTTTTTTTTCATCACACTTGCTCGAAAAGGGCTTCATAATGCGCAGACATACAGAGCTGTAATAGCCTGTGTTTCGCCCACGGGCGTAATGGTTATTTTCTTAAATTGTGTCTGTCACTCATGCGGCAGTTACAAAGCAAAGAGGTTTTATATCAAATACGATGTCTGAAAACGTATTTATAAATAAATTTAAACTTAAAAAACTACTTAAACATGTTTAACTGAATTATTTACAGATTGAATATGTAGTTATTTAGTGTCTATGTAAAATGTTTTTAAGTGTTTTCAAATCATGGCTGTATACCGAAGCGTCTTTGCCATACGCGCCTCACGTCAAATTCTACAAAATGGACGACTGACATTTTGCAGTTTTTATTACGATTTGTATTCATTTCATCTAAAATGTATTTGTTTCCTCGCAAATGTGATGAAAAACATTGTGTATAACACGGGCGTAAGATTATTGCAAACTCGAGTCATCAAAAGCCCTCCGCCTTCGGCATCGGGCTTCTGATAGACTCTTGTTCGCAATATTCCACTTACGCCCCTCGTTAAACAATGTACTATTTTATACCTACGTAAAATACAAATGGGCGAAAATATCATCAAGTGCACTTCTGCTGGTCGACTAAGTAACGTTTTGTACGTACGTCATTTAGATCTCAATGTCGTTTTTGTATGGAATTGAGCTGTCCTATCATTAGTTATGTAATGACCCCTCAGGTTTATTATTGTTTGTAGCTTGCATATCATTTTGTAAAATGTGTTGTTTGCGCTCACTTCACGTGCGCCTAATGTGTCAGAACGCACGCGTCACGTAGGAATTTATGTTTCCGTCTTTCCTGTCGAATTTATCAGAGATAAGTCCTATAAAGTATTTTTTTATTGATTCTGCCCAAAATACTATACTTTGTGAGCTAAAAAAGTTGCGAGACCGTCTTTAAAAAAAACTAAGGATTCGAAATACTGAATTGGGAAAAAAATACTGTTGTAAATATTGAACCTGCTCCGTTGAGAAATGCCACTTGTAGAGGAGAATGGCCGGGCAGCCGGACATCTGGACATCCGGACAAACGAAAAAATGTGGTTGCTTCGCTCGCTCGTTCAAAACTAAACGCGATTAAAATAATCGAGGAGTAGTAAATAAAATAAAACAGTCCTAGTAGTAACGTTATTAAAGATGCTCAAGTATTACTAAGTAACTCTAATTGCATTACGAGTAGATTAGGTAAAATTAATCAAGAAACAAAATCATGAACACATAATCGGAGAATCCGCCTAGACTGGTTTTCCCTGAAGAATCTCAGCGGGGGTGTATTCCGAAGATGCACTTGTCGATCGATCCGTATCACAGTCTTATGAAAGATTCAAGAGTCGTTACTCATTCATGCCTTGGTCCCAGAAAATCCCAGTCACAAGCCAGCCCTCGCCACTGGTTATTTATAAGGTGAGTCGGAATATGACGCTTCATTAAGAAAGCGGTTCATTATGCTCTTAATGATAATGGGATTTAGGCCAACAGTGAATTGACTAACTTAACTACATATTTGTCTACATTAGGGTACAACAGACTTGAGCCACTAGAACTGAGCCTACTTTGATATTAATATTGATCGTTTTTTAACATGTATGTTCCATTAAGGTTCATCAAATCAGCCAAAAGACGTCCACTGCTGGACATAGAGGCCTCCACCAAAGATCGCCAAATGTACGGTTCTACGCCACCCGCATCCAGTGGACTTCCGTGACCTTTACCAGGTTATCCAGTCCACCTTGTTGTTATGGGGGGTCGGGAGGACGGACCCAATATAGCGGTCGAATTGCGTGGTTGGAGGGTAGCCTGGGGAAAATCCAGGGGAAACCTCCGGCACAACCACGCGGGGAAGTTTAAACACTGGAATACTCTACGAGTTTGCGCTCCAGCGAGATTGGTTGAACGGTATCAACCGAATCTGGGGTGTGAGTGGTGTCGAACTACTTCGAGTTTTATCGCTGGTTCCCTAAAATCTAGCCTAGCTGAGAAGAGTCCAGCAAGAAACTCAGCTAGGCCCGACTTGGGTCGAACTGACTCTACCCGGTATGCGGAGGTACCGGGACGTATGTGGTTGCCACTCGAGAACCTTATTCTTAAAGGTTAACATAAATTTGCCAAATGGTTAACTGTGTTAACTAACGCAAGTGTTGTCAAAAACAATTGATGATATGACGCAATGTTGGGTCATCATCATCATCGCTCACGGTAACTACAAAATAGATACAGTCAGGAGTATTAATATACGTACATAAATATCTCTACAGGACTCTATTGTCAATGTCCTATTAAAGGCCCTATATTAATACCCCTGACTACTACCTATATACTTAACGTCTTTAAGCAATTGAGTTTTGAGGTAAACCGGCAGCTAATCAACAAACCAAAGTGCTGCTAATTTATTTAAAGACATTATGTCTTCATCAAGTTGTTCAATTACAATTTGATCCCCGCCTCCAAATTAGTCAGCAATTTGAATTTATTATTGTCAGTTATTATTTACCATCCGCCCGCGCGGTTCCGCCCGTTTACAATTAACTCAGAGCCCTGGGATAAAATACAACGTCCATTGTCCATGTCGATGGCCCATTCTATATACTGGTATTTTATTTTATTTTATTTTATAGGATGATCTATTTTAGAGATAATCCCCTACATACAATCTTCATATTATAGAGCCTGATGCCTCCTCCTTCTTCCACTGGTCACGGTTCTTAGCTTGATCTGGCGACTCCTTTAAAAAGGAGTCCAACTCATCCCGCCATCGCCGACGAGGTCTGCCGCGTCTCCTTTTCGAGTTCTGAGGTTTCCACTTCGTGGCGCTATTTGCCCATGACTCACTGGTCACGTGGCAGACGTGACCAGCCCAGTCCCACTTTAACTTGGCCGCTTTTTGAGCAACGTCTACAAAACATACAACTCGTCATACAATCTTACTTTCACAAAAAATCTTATTTTCTTTTTTTTTTATGTAAAAGCTGCCCGCTCGGCTTTGTTCGCGAATTGCAAAGAACACAGGCTAAACCGCGGGATAATGGCACATAGCCTTTTGGCTATGTCCATCCAGAAAGTATAAACTTGCCCTTTTTAGGGTTCCGTAGTCAACAAGGAACCCTTATAGTTTCGCCATGTCCGTCTGTCCGTCCGTCCGTCTTCGGCTTAGCTCAGTAACCATTACTACTAGAAAACTGTGATTCGGCATGGGTATCTAAACTAAACTAAACTATCTAAGATTCAATAATTATTTGTACGTCTACTTTTATCAGAGGTTTGACTTGCCAGCATATTATTCTATATTTTTTTTTATATATGTCATTGCACCCATGATTAAATGTGATGTAGTAAACTTTATTACGTTAAATAATACATACTATAAAAAAATATCAGAAAAAGAGGCAGCATATTATTTGATGTGCATGCATGACAATAAATTGAAAAGAGGTGCAGTTGGGATAAAGTAAGCTAATTTCAATAAAAACTTGTAGGTATTCTAGTAAAACTAAGTTTGTTCTTCCTGTGGTCAATAGTTAGAGTCTTCGGTGCATATAAAAATGTTTTGAATGCATAAAATCATAGAATTTCCTCTTCTAAGTTCCCGCCTTTTATGCGAATTAAGAGTCCACCAAAAATAAGGCTTTGTAGCCCTTAACTTTGGGAATGTCCACAGAAGAGACCCGATCCTAAATGACGACCTCTGTATTACCGTCTTATACCAGAATCACGTCACTTGTTCCAACCATTAAAACAGCATTGCATATATTTTTTTTTATTTCAGCCCTAACTTGTACAAAAATTTCAAGCCAGAATTTAATAAAAAATCCAACAACACCTAATTTCCGACTCAACAAACAACAGACGCCCAACAATTCAATGTTATTCCAATTCTTCAATAAGTAAAATCCGCGTTAAAGCAGCGCGATACAAAAATTCGTATCCCGAAAAGACGTCTCGAATTCTCATTACCGAGACGGGCCGAATCGAGAAACGTTACAAAGGGAAGATTACGAACGCTAGAGCGGCTGCTTTATTGCAAAGATATCGAGAAATATTTTAAGGGCAGAATGTTCAATTACTCTGGGTCTCTGGCACGTGAAGGCTAATAGCTCAATGCTCGGGAATGCTGACTGCCAAACGAGATTGGCGTTCTTGTTACAGATTTAAGAATGCATAACGGATTTTATTAATCTTGCATAAATATTTAGGTTCAAAAATATTCAAACTATTTTATAACTAAGAAGCTTAGTAATGAAGACCTCGCGTTCTTTAAAAGTTAGGTGTATCATGCCACGAATATTTGAAGAAAGATGAGGGGATTACATACATCATATATATACGCATTATAAGAAGGTAATATTTGTGACTTTGTAGGTTTGTATGTTACCATGCCATGAACATAGGTTATAAGATACTTTTTTGACGACCACGACCAGTTTAACCTAGAGCGGTCATGGGTTCGAATCCTGGTAAGAAAGAACTAATATATTTTGTGTGATGAGCACGAATTTTTGTTTCTGAATCTTGTATGTTTTCTGCGTAATTAAGAATTTATATCTATTAAATATAATATCTAGGACACATGATACAAACCTTATTAAGCTTTTAACTATTACTTACTTACCACTGCTATTTATGTATGATTGTCCCCTAATATTTAATCCAATTTAAATGTGTTAGACTGTGCGAAAATGTTTATGATAGGTACCTTTCTAAATTCATCATCATCAGCCTTTATACTTCCCACTGCGGCCACAGATAAATACTAAATGATTACTATATTTCAATTAATTAACGCCAATTTGTGCAAAAATGTCCTTTTGTCAGTATTTATTAGCGCCTCGGAAAGGAAACTCCATTAGCAGAATGAGCGTTGGCGATGAATAGAGGTCATTCAGAAGAGACGTTGACTGTCACAAAAAACTGTAGGCAAAGGGAGGCATTTGGCAAAGAGTAATATTGCCTCTTGGCACAGATTTGCCTCGCTGACACGCTGTAGATTGAAGGCTAAGACAGAATGTGATTCAGGAATATTTTTTAGGTTTTTAAATATGGTGTGAGACACATTTTCTTTTTTTATTGTAAACTAAGGTTATTGATCATTTCCTTACTTACTTTGATAGTGGTGGAGACAAAACCTACATGTTAAGTGTTGTTGTTTTATCTTTACTATTAACGCACAATCCACAAAAAAGATATTGAAGAATTGAATTAACTGTTCAATCATCAATAACGGCTCCTCGATTATAGAGTTTTTTGCGTGGGATTTTTAGTCCGAGCTGCAGTTGTCCTTATCGCACGAATTGGTCATCCCGCCCACAGCAGCGCGACAGAAACATTGCGTCAAAAATTCGAGATTTGAAAAGTTGCTCAGCTAGGCATTGCTCTTAATTCTAGCTTGATAGCTGAGAGTGACAAACGTATTTGTGGAAAAACATACTTAAGCTCTGCAATATTGTACGACACGTTAATGCAACATAAGAAAAACATTGACAAGAGTTATACAACAATATACAACAACATAACAACAAAGTACTTATAAAAATATTCACAGGCTACATTAGATGTGTATACTTTTAGATAGAGTAGATTATTTGAGTTGGCCGAATAGTATCAAAGTAGTCTATTCAAAAAGCAACTCTATCTTCCAATGTAGAAGATTCCGATTCCAATGACGGGTTTATAAAAAAGTAGGCTTCATCAAGGGGCTCCTAGCTCCCAATGACCTTCGACCTGTAACTGTCGGTTTTTTCGTGTTTTTCATGGCTATATCGTATTAACAACAACGAGGTTTACCGAAATAGTATTCCAAAACCCACAGTTTTCGGGATATATGGCACCAAACTTTGGCAATTTCAGGCCAATAAACCAGTTTTTTTGGACGCATCTTTTGTGAAAATGAGTTCAAAATAAAAATCTCTCGTGGGCTGTTAGAGACGTCAATAAGTTATAGCAGAATAAGAATAAGCCTAGACCACAATTATTAAATTTGAATATAGAAGCGACTTATTATGTAGATTTTATATATACAAGTGCATAAACAACATACTAATATCGAAAATAAAGCTTTTTTGGACCATGTTTGAATAAATCATAAAAACAAAAATATTAATAAAAAAAAAATCTCTTGCATATGTACGTGTAGATAAAGGATTGGAAAACCGATAAGTGTTTGTGTCATAAATATATCTATAGTTTTTACGGAGGAATATCAACTCAAAACTCGTCAAACCTAGCCAAATAGCACGTGGAGCCCCTCTTCTTCAAAGGAACTCTTCTTCGTATCCGAGAAACTGAGGAAATAAATACACGCGTTAGTCGCATCTGTCTTACTAGCTCATCTGTGAGCCAAGGTAGGATGCAAGAATAGACGCGGTGCTTCATTTTGCTTATTTACACACACGCTACGTACAAAAGAGTGCTTTCGCAAATTACTAGCAGAGCATCAATTCATTTTTTTTTACCTCAATAACATACAGTGCTATTAGCAACAAGTAGGCGTATGTACGTTGCAAGTGTTAAGAATGTCATTAAGTGAAATTTTCACTTTAAAAATGCCACTTGAAGTATGTAATGTACAATGACAAAAAATCTAAAATATTTTGCATGCAGTTCCAATATATTTTTTAATTACATTGATCTTATTTTCAGTTAAACTTCCTAACTTCAATAATTATGTTAGTTACTTTTCCTCCGTGTGTAAGTTATGGGTTATGGGACATCCGGTATATACTACGCAGATATTACGAATAATCAGACCAATAATCTTAAAAGATCTTGAAAATTTTAAAACAAAATGTCTTTTTATATTTTCGTTTATCATTCATTCATGATATACCTATATCTATACCCTATTCCAGATAAGATAAGTAAAAATCGCGCAGTAATTGTCATACAAATACATGGCAAACCATTTTAACCATTTAAAAAAGCAAAAACATTAGTATTGCATGCTTGATAAGTACTTAATAATCGAAATACGTTAAACTAGTACACTATTTATCTTTGATATCATAGATAAACGAAGAATCGTAGACGACTTTGTCCATTAAAATCCTAATTATAATATTAGTAGTATAGTCATTATAGGTTTTGACCCGTGAATAATCAGTTCTTGGATTTTTTTTCGTAGGTCCCTGGGGGGGTCACTGGGAGTGTAAATTCAAAAAGTAGACTGAATCAGGCTCCTGTGTATATATAAATAACTCGGCCATTTTTGATTTTACAGTAAAACCGCGAGAACAAAAATTGTAGGAAATTTGATTCTCGTGATGATGATACGTAGTATTTCTTCCAACCCGTTTTCCAGCTATAAGGTGATTTACAACCGAAACTAGAAGTCACAGTCAATAGCTAAGTTAACGTGAAGCAGGTTGGTAATTATATTTTGCAAGATTTTTAAACATTAAGAGGCAACACACGGCGACTTTATGCAGCGGTTCAAACACGCGTTTTGCGACACTCGCGCGACTAAAATAACGTGTAATAACTTGATTTCCGTAGTAGTAATAGTATTTCTTCCAGCCCGTGTCCCACTTCCCAGCTATGAGGTAATTTACAACCTACACTAGAAAGCTCAGTCGATAGCTATGCTAATGTGAAGTAGTTGAAAGCCCGAGGGTTATGTTTACGAAACGGGGCGACGATTACCCAGGGCATGATTTGCTTCTACAGGCACAGCGCAGCAATTAAACCATTAAATTGTATAGTCTATCTTCAGTACCTACTTTGTTTGAGTATATTATTATGTTATATTCGAGGTTTCTGCGTTTAGTTTTTCGCCCTCCGTGAGTAGTTACAAACTTCCGTTAACTAAAATGTATTTTTTGCCGTTCTCACTTACACAAACAGATATCAACGGCATTTTAGCTAAAATAGATTCGATGAGCTAATATATGAATTAAGGTCATATAAAGTATCTATCAATAGGTAAGTACCTATAGATGTATACTTTAAAATGGAGGATAATAAAGAGGGAATTCCTCTATAAATCAGTAAAGCTTCTTATTATTGTATTTAAATATCTTCATTATTATGTACTTTGATGTTGTGTCTCAAATCGACATTGAAACGAAGCATTATAGACCTTTCGTCTGACCGCACCAGAAACGTGATACATGACGTTAATATTGTATTGCACATTTGAGAAAAAACACACTAAAGCATACTTTATACAAAAGCTAGTAACATCTCAGCTGTAAAATCTACATTACTTACATGTCGTGGTGAAATGGTCATGAAACGTGATAACAAACCCATCCGTCCGACGCCAAGGGTGTTGATAATAAATCAATTTGTATCTAAAATTTATTTCCGATGGCCGTACGACATTTTGTAGCTTGGCGAAGACAGATGGATAGGGTAGCGTTAGTCATAATGTGGATGAGACCGACGTAGCGGCTCGGCCAGGACTTGGGGTTGCACCAAACCGTCTGTAATCGTGAGCGGTGTTCGTTAAAATCAGAATGTACCTATGAAAAGTTTGACAAGTCTCTATGGAATGACAGCATGTGCCATATTTAACGTTGATCGGTCTGTCATCGTAAGCGGCATTCATAAAAATCAGAATTAATGGCAAGTTTGTCAAGTTTCATTGGAATTCATAACAGCTGCCGGCGCCATTTTATATTTAACGTTGAGCGGTCTGTAATCGTAAGCGGTGTTCGTTAAAATCAGAATGTATCGAAAGTTTGGCACGTTTCTATGGAATGATTATGAAATTATGAGATTATGGAAGGCTTTTTTTTTTTGTATACAACGACGCTGGCAAACAAGTGTACAGCCCGCCTGATGATAAGCGGACACCGCAGCCTATAGACGCATGCAACTCCAAAGGAGTAACATGGGCGTTGCCGACCCTTGATATGTTTGAGAATACGCCGTGTTGACAGCTGAAGAAACAAATTCCCTCGCTCTCAACACAACGCATCCTCGGGAGCTCTGGCGACCTTGCTCACCTCCAGGAACACAACACTACTACAGAGCAAGTAGTAGTGTTATTATGGCTGTGGTCTTCTGCAAGGCGGAGGTACTTCCCCAGTTGGGCTGCTCCAAATTCGAGCGGGATGACATTTTGCTGTGCCCTACCTCACCAATCGGCTTATCGATCTGATGCCAGTGTAAGGGTGAGTTGCCACCAACCGTCTGTAATTTGTTTGTTGAAAGTTGGAAAAGTTTCTATGGAATGACAGCAAGCTGACGACGCCATATTTAACGTTGATCGGTCTGAAATCGTAAGTTGGTGCAAACCGCTCTTAGAGCGGCGGCGGCAGCGGCAGCGGTAAACCTTAAGCGGCAATTACACTTCGTCGTTCGCCGCATGCTGCATGCGGCGACCGCAAAAGTGTAAATAACACGTTATTCGGCCGTATTCGGCGATCGACAGCTGCCAACGCTTAGTAGTAGGCGGACAGATTAATGTGAAGAACGGCGAACGTGCGCCGAACGCATTAGGTGAACGATGCAGTGTAATTGCCGCTGTATGGTTGAGATTATTGAATGTGAACAACTTTTTTTTAACGCTCATTGGACTTGGAGTATTCTACCTTGGTCGTTAAAGTTGCTTTTTGAATTGACTACTTTGATATAATCCGGCCAACTTAAATAATCTCATGTATACGTGGGAGCGTGACGATCGAAGCGCGGCCTTTAAAATTAATTAAATTACTAGTTTTGAAATTGTTCCTGTACTTGAAAGTATGACGGAAAAACTAGTCTTAGTTTGGTTTTATAAAAAAAAAAAAAAAAAAATATTTTGTGGTCAACAGTAAATAATTTGTTAGGGAGATTAAAATTGTATTCTCTAATAACTATTAAACATGTGCCCTTTTGGATTAGTTGCAGAATAAATAATTAATTGATTGATTTAATATTACATTTTAATCAGGCAATAGCATCATTAAATAAAAAAAATTTTCGTCACCGATTTGAAACAATACACAAATGGTATCAAGATCTTTATTTACAACTAGCTTTTGCCCGCTACTCCGCCTGCGAGGAACCCGTTTTATATCCGTTCCCCATTTCACCCCCTTGTGTTATGACTTACGGGATAAAAAGTATCCTTAGTCCTTCCCTGTGTTTAAAACTATCTTTATATCAAATTTCATCTCAAACAATCAGCTGCTTAGGCGTGAAAAGCTAACAGATACACAGTTACTTTCATATTTATGATATTTTATTGGTACAGATGAATACAATATCCAAGAATAAACAAAGATCCAAATACTACAAACGGCTCCAAACTACGCCGGCCACAACTCTCGATAACTATCGAACTATCCCCCCTAAGCCAGCAGGAAGAGTACAGCCGGATACGGATACGCGATAACGAATGCAATTTTCCAAGTCCTTGAACAGGGCTTAGGCGATCGCTGCACCTGACTACCCTGCATGTTTCTACTTACACCGTCCCAAGTTGATGGAATGTCTGAAATTGAGGCGCTGGGCTGTTGAGTATTAGACACATTTACTCAATAACCCCTTAATCAATGGTTCATAAATATGAAAATGTAATAATTTACTTATTAACTCGCAAGGCTAACTTTGAAAAACAGTTTTTTTTTGTTCGAAAAAGTGTCTCGACAGAAAATAATACGTCACGAACGTGCTCACAAAATTTCACGAAAATCGATTGAAAAATGCGACAGGTAGAGGATAACAGCGGGGTAGCGGGACATCTAGACATACTAACGATTTTCGGCCCAAGCTGTAGCACAGAACTTCGTACGCTTGGCTCCCTCGTTCTGTTAGAACCGTCGCTTAAGAGCTTTTTACACTTACGCTCCTTTTAAAACCAGTTTCAAAGCTCATGGTCACCAAAACTATGAGGCGCACGGGCGGCACGCGGGCTGATGTACCGCCGACTACCCTGACTTGCACTTAAGTATCGACGTGTGTGTGTGAGTTGGCGTCGCATTAGACATACGAGTATATGGGTGAGGACCAAATTCTTGGCCAGTAGTTAAAAACCATAGAATTGTATGGCTAATTTTTGTGTCACGACGGAACTTTTTAACTACTACCGATTAACCAGGCTAACTACTGGCCATGAATTTGGTTTTTGCCCATATCTAATGTGGCTTTGGTTCGAATTTAATGAAAATGATGAAAATATGCTTTTACGTTCTTATAACAAAATGTATAATCATTTTACATAATTTGCTATAATGATATAGCAGCGCGGGTGGACAGAGCTATCGCACAATAGAATTAATACTCAAGGGATTACTATTTAGGGCGGATAATCCCGTTCATATAAAAATGAACAATAGCGGCACTCTTATGTAAATTAAATGAAGGGATCATAATGTTCTAGCGTTATCCTAGATAAGTAGGGAAGATCGATGGTTTACTTCGACATATTGTAGGTTGAGCCATCGATAATACTATAATGCCTACCAACTGTTGCTGTAGATTGCTAAGAGATTGATTTCAATACATTCATCGAACAAACGGAACATTTAGATAGTTACAGGATAGGAATTCTGGAATCGAAAATAATTCGTGAAAGTTATACGATACCGGTCACTTTGGCACTCTTTGGGGGAGGCCTATGTCCAGCAGTGGACGTCTTTCGGCTGATATGATGATGATGATGATGATGTTATATGGAAGCGTTCCACAAATCTGGAAGTGCTTGGTCAGAGAAGTTACGTGATTGAAATGAATCACAACAAGATCTTACAGCTCAGCAGGTCTGCTTTGATTGTGTGAGGTGTGCAATAATAGTACATTACTTACCAAGGGCTGTAAAAGAAAGAAAGCCCGAAATCGCAGGTATTTGAAACCCGAGCCGCAGGCGAGGGTTGTAAATATGCGATAGAGGGCTTTCTTTTTTACTGCCCGTGTTGAGTACACAATTTTACGTCTTCACCTGGCCACAATGCGAGTTTAACCGTACGCGCAGCGTGCGATAAAACTCGCATTATGGCTAGGTGTGACGTAAAGAGTATTTGTTGTATTGTATTGTATCTTATTTTCTCTAAGTAATGGGACTTCAAAAAAAAATATTTTCTTAGTCACAGCAATAATTATTCAGAATTATTCATTCCGCTATGACACATGCTTGGGTTTCTTCATCTTTACCGGAAAACAATCTCAGGTGTGCTTCAAAAACATTTTTCCCCGAGAGCGCTGCACGTTAGCGTAGTATATTTAAGCGTTAAGCCTGAAAATCGATAGGGACGCTGTACCCTCTCTAGAAACTTTCTAACGACATAACCGCGTGCAATTGATATGCCCCAAGAGTAGGCCCATTGTAAAGAAAGGAAAATCCCGAGCCGAAAATCTTGAGAGAGTTAGGAGACTCTAGGCATCAGTATTCGAGTCGCGCCGTATCCCGGTGTCGCTGCCCCACCCCCCGCGGTAAACTCCTTTAGTAATTCGACTTTGTTGTATAACTCAGTTTTAGTTTGTTTGTCGCGTCGAGATTTATCAGTTTAGTGAAAATGCTCTAAATGTTGAAGCGGGTTATTGTGTAAACTGTTTCCATCTGACTGTTGTCAACTGACTTTGTTGTTGTGTGACAAACTACCAATGTATAGTTTTGAAAACAATTTTGGGGCCTATAGGTGCATCGTTTGAACGAAATAATTCGTGACCTTTAGTGTAGCTAAGTATCAATAACATCAGGTTCCGAACCATATTTCGCGCAAGTTTGCTCGTTAGTCTAGTAACTACTTAATAAAGGGTTTCTAACTCCAAACGCTGGTGACCATTACGGACATTTGGGACCCAATCAGCGTTATTAACCACACATACTGAACTCGTTAAGCAAATCGATCAAAAGGGCCGAATGACGTGTACACACATTTCGTGGTTCCATTAAACCGCGGGATTGTCGTGGCCGATCCTATTGAACTCTGAATGGCGTACTGCCGTACGTTGGCATCATCAAATTGCATTCAATGGACGTTAGAGCACTCATCGAGCGTGCCCGACGTTCTGAGGGTAAAAATTTGAATGGAATATACGTACAGGGAGAATTGAAAAGCAACGGCGGTGACGCCCACTATGGCATGCTTCCGACCACTCGGACCGTGGTCACAATAGATCGGCACGGACTCAATTTGATATTGAAATTGGAGTTGGAACTAACGTTGATTCTTTATTGCTGCGGTTTGAAACAAAAAAAACGATTTTACCTCGTTTTTCCCTGTAATTTGCTCCCAATCCGCAAAGTTTTGATTAACATTCGAGCTACGCTCGCCATTGTTTGCGGCGATGCTAATCTTGCCGTCGAGTTAGAATTTTGACACTTCCTAAATTGCGCCTAAAGCTTATTTATTTAGTCAAGCGTCCATGTCAAGTCTGTTATGAGACGGAGTGTTCAATAGATTCACAGGCACGAAGGGTTTGTCCCCCGAATCATGACCCTCGTGTAAATCATTAATGATGCCATCCCTCATGCGACGCCGTAATGTAGGTTACTGTGCAAACAGATCTCGGGGTGGTTGGCCTTTGGGACTGTCGCGTAGTAAGACGACGCTCAAAGCACATGATATTGCTTCATTATAATTTAATTAGTATTTTATTTGTTTTAGGCAGTAGGTAATAAAATGAAATCCGGTTCGACGGACCAATAAATAGACCTCAAAGATTATGTTTACATATTTGCACCTGTTTTTTTTGTAATAATTGGCAAACAAGGCCTTTGATGTCGTCGCTACAATTTGAAAACGAATCCAGCTGTTCTGAACCATTACTTAGATTTAGATTTATTTATTTCGAGATAAAAATTACAATATAGATTCGCATACAATGATCAATGATTAATGAGTGATTATGATTATACCACATGAGCCGCTAAAGTATTTTTAGACACACTATGTCTTTAAGTTATAAAATAAGGTATTTTCTTTATTTAATCTATACAAACTTTATTGAACACTACCTACATTTTATCTTTCTTACACAAAATACGAACGTATCGTTCAAAAGGCTAATGCCTTAAGTTTTCTCTACGTATCAACATTGGGATAAAGGAAACAAATTAGTATTGGTTACTTAAGATGGAATGAAATTGATTTATGGAGCTTCCGTAGAAAACTGTTGCATAAATATTCTTGTAATTCTTATGGGAAATAAATTTCTTTAAACCTAAATAACAAGGCAATTTCATTAAACATGAAACATGTGATGTATATAAGTAAGAATAAACTTAGTAAATGGGAATATTACCAACTAACCTTATACTGGTTCTGTGAGTTGTACAATTCGCAATCCCGTCTTTTAATCACTTTTTTTTTAGTTCTATAAACTTAATCGATAAAACGTGGTCGCTTACCATAGTAGTAGTAGTAGTAGTAGTGGCCTCATAAGAAGGCTCAAAGTCACCCAAAGGGCAATGGAGACGACCATGTTGGGAGTTTCTCTGCGTGATCGCATCAGAAATGAGGCTCCAAGGTAACCGATGTGGCCCTCCGAATCGCTAAACTTAAGTGGCAGTGGGCGGGGCACATAGCACGTAGAACCGATGGCCGTTGGGGCGGAAAGGTTCTTGAGTGGGGACCACGTACCGGAAGGCGCGGCGTGGGTAGGCCCCCGACACGGTGGACTGATGACCTGGTAAATGTTGCGGGAGTCCGCTGGATGCGGGTGGCGCAGGACCGGTCGCTTTGGCACTCTTAGGGGGAGGCCTATGTCCAGCAGTGGAAGTCTTTCGGCTGATATGATGATGATGATGATGAAGCGATCAAAGTTATATATAATTGAACCTATAACTTCACGAGACTCACATAACTTAAACTCACAAAATTTCACGAGAATCGCTTGCCAAATGCGACCTGTAGACGACAGCCTGGCACGGGACACCCGGACATCTGAACATACGAAAGAGAAGAAACGGAGTACATACTTCGATCGCTTCGCTCGCTTGTTCAATTATGACATATTTTGAGTTTCAGTAATCTTGTCTTCCACGCAATGCGGCCGTTATCAAAATTCAAAGGATCTTCATATGAGAGGACCTTTCCTGGAAGATTTATCTTTTAATTATGCTTTGTCCTCGTACAGTATACGCAGATCCCTAAATACGATATCTTAAGCCGCGGCTAAATTTATTGCTTACGACTATAAAAGGCTACTTAATTGGGTATAAAATATTTAAGATAATGTTGACAATAGCTAATCCCGCACCCTTTATGTATGACCATAAATTAAATGCAGTCATGCACTTAGAAGACAGACGACTGTCGCTACTGCCCTAACGCAATATATTATGTTAGCAGAAAACACTTACCCTAGTCATATTGATGCAGTTTTGTTTTTGCAAATAGCGTATAGACTAAATGCAGCCTTATTCAGTCGCATTTCAGTGTACCTTAGATTGCGGGGAGCAAAAAACATTTGACAGTCAAAAATCGCTTATATTGACTTTATGATAAGGTCGAAATAGAGGAATTGATGGGGATGTGGGTAACATGGTGACCTATATCTCTGGAGAGAAACTAAGCAGCGTTAGACGCGTCTATAGGGAGTCATATTTATTGAGTGCATTATGCACATGACATTTTTATGTTTTCGGCGTTACGCAGATAGTGAAGAATTGTCGACCAGTGATTTTGTTTCGTGTATCACATTTTAGCGGGACAAAGGATTTTCGTCGCGGATATTGGCTATTAAGATTAACGTATCACAATTTATTTAAACTCTATAGTCAAAGTAGGTACATAATCTCTACTAAGTTGCCAAAAAAAATCTCCTTAGTCAATTAGAATATATTTAATGTACGAGTTGTGTTTTAAGATGAAATTGGATATATAACACTAGTATCTACGCGGCTTCACCCGCGTATTATAAAGAACACGGCTGAAGCCACGGGACAAAATATACTGGTGAAAGTAGCTCTCAAATCGGAGGGTTGTTCCAGAGATTACCACTTTGAAGCAAACTTAAAAACTCGCAAACATTACCTCCTCATAAGAGTAGGTATTTCACTTTCGCTGATTTACACATAATAGAATAAAAACCAACTCTATAATGATGCGTTAATGATTAATGGAAATGATTACGAAGTCCGCAGAAGACGTTTTGAATTCCTTATTTTTATTGAGAATAAGTAATAAAAAGAGTCTGATAGTCATTGTCGCTGTATCCAAAGATTTGAGCAATCAGTAGACCTACGGGATGGCAGAGTACGGATTAATAAGGAAAATCTCTGATACAAGAATCACAGTTAGTTTCAATATTACCAGTATCTTGATTATATGCAGAACTTTAGAACTGGGCACGAACTATGTACTACTACGTGCTGGATGAATGAGCAAAATCATCAGGGTCGGTAATTTGCATGTGACGCCCCTGGAATCGCAAGCGCTAAGGTGACCGCTTATCATCAGGTAGACCATACACTTTGCCACCGACATGGTATTGAAATGAAATGATAAAATAAGTCCGCCACATTTCGAAAACAGGTGAATTTGGCAAACCACTTTGCAAGAACTCAAAATACTGACTGCCTACCGTACTTATAATGTAAAAGTACCATTTCAGCGGGATGACAAGAAATTATTGTTTAATTCTTGTCCCCTCCTCAAGCCGGGAATCGCAGCTGGCCCGCCATTGTCAGCCAAATTGCTGTTTGGATTTCACTACACAGTTATTTGCACATGCAAATCAGCATTTTGTTTTCATCTAGACGGAATGAAGCCGGAAAGAGAGTTACTCTAAAACGGTGACATTTGCATAAACTATTAAGAATTTACAGTGGTGCTGGTTTAATTTGGACTAAAGTGGTCTATTATAACAGAGAATTTACATTCTCAGGATTAATTACAGGCTGTGTACCGTGTACCAATAGTATTGTAATTACTACACAGGCCGGGAAAGAAGGGATTGTCTGCCGAGTGAGTTATAAACGGCCGAGTTTTTACGAGGTTTAACATAACATTGTGTTCACATGCATGAGGACTGTCTGGAATTATGACATGATCATGCGCCGTGCGTCACCGTCTTAACATGTTATTTTGTTGTTTTTTTTAATGTTGAAATGTATGCTAGTCTGTTAGGTATTTGTAAATATTTTAATTCGCTTTGTTATCGGGTTAGTAATGTCTAGGAGCCAAAGCGAATGTCAAAGTTTCCTTAAGGGCATTGTTGCCTAAAACAAATCAATAAGATAAGTAAATAAATAAATTAAAGGTCATTGGTACTAACATCCACAAGCATAACACATAATCTTTTTAAGTTGCCCTGAATACAAATAAAACAATGTATCCTCAAATCAAAAGAATAGCAGCGTCAAATCTGGAATCAAAGAGTCCATGTGCTACGGTGTCCGCTTACCTTCAGGCGAGTTATTGCAATGCAATGTACAACAACTATGTTAAATGATGTGAAAACTAGATACGTTACGAAGCAATTTATATTAGTATCTTTAGCCTATTATAATACATAGTATATTTTAGATTGCTGAGCATCCGGGTTTCCGGTGCCCTATATTTCCAGTACAAATCCAGTCTGAAAGTGCTCTTTCAAATACTGGTGGATGCGAAGTGAATTGCTATGCACTCCATGACAACTATTTTAAAATTCTAGTAGAATCCGTTTTACGGTCGGTGTAGTTTTTACATTTTTCAGGATAAGTCTCGGAGCTGGATGGAGCTGTGCTAGTTTATTTATGTTTTTGCTACTAACCCAGTTCTTTTTATTACAAGAGTTTCTTAACTTCACATGTACGTTTTTACGAACATAATTCTAACGTTATATTTTGCACACATAAGCCAGTCAGTGAGTGAGACCATATGGCCTCATTAATTGAAGGGTAACTGCGAAACTTTTCTAACGGGCAACGGGGGGCTTATTTACTGTCATTTTGTGAAGTTGAAAATGACAGATGTTTATGTTCTAATGCTCATTCGAACTTCGAACCCGTCAAATTAGGGCTCATTGTAAAGTGTCTTATTGAGCACTGATAACGGTCCATAAATGACAGTGAGTGAGAACAACTTGTCCCAAAAAATATATACAACGTGTTAATAAAATAACGCAAAACCTGAAAACAGTTTGTTCAGAATCGAGAGTAGAATGCGAAAAAAATAAAAAATTAATTTTTTGACGCGATTTATTTTTTACATTTGTATGGAGCAGGTCGCCCCAGTCGGCCAACACTCCATACAATTGTAAATAATAAATCTTGTCAAAAAAAATTTTTATTATTTTTTTCGCATTCTATGCTCGATTCTGAACAAACTGTTTTCAGGTTTTGCGTTATTTTATTAACACGTTGTATTTGATAGACTCTTATTTCTGAAATATTTAGCGACTATTTCCAACTATTCATGGATAAAATAACGTATGTTTACGATCTTAAACACTAGCGTAGATACTGCGGTATGTTTGACTAAAATGAATAATATATGAAACATACATATAATTTGTAGATGGCCTTGTACCCTTTACCTCGCAATGTAGGTAAAGCATGAGATATATGCACAATTGATTCAGTTTTTGGCGGACATCTTACTCTGCTCAGTCGCAAACGAGGCATGAACTCACGATTTTTTTAATTTGCGAGGGAAAAGTTAATACACAATACCAAATAACACCCATTAATAAATTAAAAACCAAAGCCATCATCCCTTCTGGCGAAAAATTCGTGTAAAATCAATAAAAATAGCGCCCCCTAATGCAATGATGGATCGAGCCGCACTTATCTGTCGGCGACATCACTGACCAAACAGCCATTTCCACCAGCTAGTATTCACCAATACCTTCACCTCACCTCACCACTCGCCGAGTATATTTTGACACTGGGATTCGTTATAACTACGCGTAATCAGAGGTCTTACTAAGCTTTGTAACGAACGGCAAAGCGTCGTGAATAAAAGGCCTGTTCTTTTGTTGACGCTACACACCGTACACGCGTAAGCTGTATTGTGGACGGCTACTATTCGAAAGCAAAAAAGTCGTGTTTTAAAGTGTAACTCGTATTGAGATTCGGCCTTTTGGATTTGGACGGAGGGGGAAGCAGAATGAAAAGAGTTTTCATCGATCATAGTTGCCGATTAAGCGTTAATAACATTAGCTCTAGTGTACATAGATTAAGTTTGTGGCACGGATTCAGTGCAGGATAAATTTAATGGTGAATTGATATTCAATTAAAATATATCTGTTTATTCATTCAATGACTGAATATAAAAGGTTGAATCTGCGTTTTAAAGCGAGACTCACGGCGACTTTTTGCAGCGCTACAAACGCGATAACGCGATCCATCTCTTTCAATTAGAACGCTTAGAAAGTTGTTATATAGTATGTTGCCGCGACGGTGCTCACGGGCCTTCCTGTGTTAGCCGTGCAGGTGATTTTGACAGGTGAGATCTATGGCTATAATATTATACGTGCGACAGTCACTTGTTCGTGAAACGCGCGTTTGCATCGCTACAAAAACTCGCCTCTTTATGACCCATTCAGGGCCCATGACGACACATTTATGCGTCAGACCGTCGTAGTCGCTTTCCGCTACATACGAGGAAAACCACGGGATCGGCTACGAGCGTAACGCGTAGCGACTCTGGGCAATGAATGTGTTAAAAGCAGTGATACAGAAGGTACTAGTAAAAAGTTCAATATTTGTGACACGAAACCATATTCATCACCATATTAACATAACAACGCCACTTTGCTCCAATACGTCGAACTTACATGGATGAATGATTTCCTGCATTTTCGTGTCAAGGCGCTATAGGGCTCTTGTGACGAATGCTTTCGCAACAGCTGCTATGCAATTCACAAACTGTCTCGAGTCGCCTCGCCTTCGAGGTCGTGATATACTGGAGTGTATAATATCATCTTCGACGACCGCTTTAGCCTTTAGGTTCGAATCCCAGTAAGGGCATTGATTTGTGTGATGAGCCCGAATATTCAGTCATGGATGTTCTGTGTGTATTTAAGTATTTATTTATTATAGCTTTGCTTAGTGTGGGCCTAGGTCGATTTGTGTAAGATTCTCTTGTTTATTTATATTTCTTTCTTTCTTATTCTGTGTGTGATTCTTAGTCACTCCTAAAATAAAGTACCCTTATTTATGAAACATGTTGGAAGTTTATCTATTCTTACTTCAACAATACTTATGCTCAATACCAAATGTTCGACATTTCTAAATATTTTTTTATACTATTTTATATTTTTACTGGCATTCTATGAGCATAATTTTTATGGACAGCGTTTGATAAACATGCGTAATAGTAGGTAGTATATACATTTTTTTTATAAGTAAGTAGGTACGAGTATAAGTACCTACTTATTATAAAACATGATTATCGAAAAGAATAACGTGCAGTTATTTTCAAATTCGAAGTTATGCTACGAAGCCGAAGTTTCACTACAACAACATGATCGAAGGTAAAACTTAAAACTACACTTTTAAACAGCGAATCAAATTATACACGTCATCCACAACAATAATTTTCCATCGTGCGTGTTATGTTTTCTCTTTTTCCTTTGCGGCCAGTACGAGTGATTATAAACTGAAAGGTTGGATATGTATGTTGCATATAATTTAAACAGGGTGGGTTGCAACTGACGATCATAGACCGATCAACGTTAAATATGGCGTCCGCAGCTTGCTGTCATTCCATAGAAACTTGTCCAACTTTCAACAAACAAATTACAGACGAGACTGTTTGATGCAACTCAACCTTACACTGGCCTCGGGTCGATAAGTGTTGTGAATACCATCCCTAGAACGTTGGGAAGACGAAGTGTTCTGTATTTATTGGCGTCATGCACGCAGTGTCAGGCTGTGATGAAGTGTGCGTTGGTGTGGCGTGTTTTACTACTGAATTCGGGAGCCGTAATAGAATGCCAAACTTGTGAGGGGTGCGAGCGCCTTTGATTTTGTTTTATTCAACGAAATTGATCTTCGAATCTAATTGTTTACTTACAGAATATACATTAGTAAGGAAATTACATTATCTTGAGTTAAAAATGTATGCAAACAAAAACAAATAATGCATTTTTTATTTCATCAAAATACATAAACGGGAGTCAGATGGATGCGGGTGGCGCAGGACCGGCCATAGTGGTACTCTTTGGGGGAGGCCTATGTCCAGCAGTGGATGCATTTCAACTGATATTATGATGATGATGCTGATGAAATATTCACGTTCTAGCTCTAAAACTATTTAACATACGTTTTTACGCCATCATAATGAAGTGCGATTTTGTCTGTAATAAATAAATAAATCATAAAGAAAAGTGTGCATACTTAGTAAGCTGTTACAAATGAAACAATAACTATTGAAGCTAAAACCATCTGAAATTAGCGGAAAATTTAACGTGTTTCGTCAGCTAATTAAGTAAAGTCACACATCATAAAGGAATTTTAAGCTTTGCAATGCTTGTATGTCAGTGCTACGGTCCACAAAGGCGTGCAAAATGTTTGCTAGCATTGTTACGAGTTTCACATTATGGACAACACTGTTAACTGACCATTTGTACCTTATTGCAAGAAGTGAAGGTCTATTTTTGGATACTCCAGTGTACTAACAACAAACGTTTCTTAATGCTTGGCGCGTTTTCTTGTTTTGCTTCATGTCAGTATCGCAAATTCTGAAGCTTTTTACTAGTGCATCGTTGAGTGGTTTTAGACAGTGCTCTTAGTTGGAAAAGTAGCGTAAACTACATTTCATTTGTATGTGTAGTGATATGCTTTTATTAATTGAGTAATAAAGTTGTATCAATAGTTTTCATTGAACTAACGATTGGCGGAAACTTCCTTGAGAGGAATGCCTACCTGCGATTTTCCCATACAAACGCTCTCGACTGTTTCCTCTCTGGTTTTTGAACATAGAGCAATGCATTTTTCAAATAAGATCAATATCATCAATATCTATGCCGGTATGTTTTGCTTTTTTGGATATTTTTATTTTAAAGAAACTTACAGCGCCTTGAAAATCGCAAAAACGGCTTAATTGAATTGGCTGCCAAAAAAGGCGCAGTATACAAATATGACAACAAATATCAAAAAGAACAAAACATAGCGGCGTAGATTATTTTTTCTTCTTGCAGTTCCCAAAATTGTATAATGATTGTTTGCGTTTTGGAGGAGGAAACAGTCGAGAGCGAAACCTCGATTTTTGAGTTTTTTTGCGTGGGATTCGTAGTCCGTGCTGCAGTTGTCCTTATCGCACGAATTGGAGGCGGAATCCACAGCAGCGCGACAGGAACATTGCGCCAAAAATTCGAGATTTGTAAAGTTGCTCAGCTAAGCATTGCTCTTAACACAGTCACTGCTAAGAATCGCTACGCGCTACGCTTGTAGCCGATCCCGTGGTTTTCCTTGTATGTAGCGGAAAGCGACTACGGCGTAGGCACCCGCGGAGCGGGTTCCAGGCAGTCAAAGTGTTAATCCACATGGCAAAATCTTTGTTATTTCTTTAAACTCTCACAAATATTGTACATTTTTTACAACGCTGAAACGCGAAGCCTTTATATAAATAAAATAATATACACATGTTTATTTACTAGAAACCAGTCAAATAAGAATATAATTATAATTGTTTCATAACAAATGACAGTTCAGTTGCTCGCAAAACAGTAATTATCTGCTTCCAAGTCCGTTCCGTTCCGGTACTTTCTCATTTCACCTGACCATATAAATAGTAAGCATTTTTACAACGCTGAAACACAAAGCCTAAACGTTAGGAAATTTAAATATGTACCATAAGTACACATGTTTACTTCCAAGAAAACAGTTACGTAAAATCGTTTCAAAACAAATGGCACTTCAGTTACCGTAAACCGGGGTTACTTTGATTTGCGGGTCGACTTTGATAACAACTTCCATCCACTACTAAAATACTTGTATTAAAGAGTTTAAAAGCACCTTAGTAGTTTCTTTCGCATTATTGGCAACACTGGTAGTTGCTTCGTCACATAGTCAACTAGTACGTGCGTAGTGCAATTATTTCATGGAGAAAAAAAATGTTAACGGCAAGGACACTTTTTCTCTTGATTATCATGGCTAAAAAACTTCGACCGTACATATGTCAAGAATAAATGCAAGTGATTTGTTCGGTATCTTATGTTAGTCACTGGTTAGTAGTGAGTTAGAAAAAAAAATCCTCAATCCTAAAACCCAAAACTGCACCCGTAGCCGGGGAATCCATGGGTAGGGGTGTCTTTGATCACCTATATGTGGTGAAATTGACCTAACGATTAAGCCTCAGGAATTCGTTTTCTGGCGCTTTTTGTTATTCATATGAATTATAACTTAGTGTATATGGTTTTTTTTTTGTAGGAACAATACCATAATATGACAAGAGAAAGATTGAGTCACGTAATTGTAAATATTACCTTGAAAAATCCTTGAAAAAACCTTGAAAAAAGGCTGATTATGTCTGTGATCAAAAGGTATTAAAAGGTAAAGGTACTTTTATACCTGTATAGGTAAAGTTCTTACGTTTTTTCTAATAAATAATTTAATAAATCTTTTGAAATTATTAATTTGTATCATTTGGTAAGTTATCAAAGTCACCCCACACTCTAAAAATATAAATAACTGAAAAAGTACTGGTTCGAATATTTATATTTTATTTTTTACGAGGTTTTTAGCGGGTTTACTTTACATTGACAGTGAAAAAAGTTAGGGGTTTTAATGTAACTCCATTCTCAATGTAACTTTGATCGCGTTGTTTTTATTTTTTTCTGTGAAAAATATAAGTCCATATTTTTTTTTATTTGGCAGGCCTAAAGAAGAGAAAAAACCGATTATTATATTTTAATTGTATGTTTTTACGTATAATAGGATCAAATCAAATCAAATCAAATATTTTATTCAATATAGATTCATTACAGAACACTTATTGAAGGTCAAAGTTCATTTAAAATTTACAATTAAGCACATGTTAACTTACAAACATAAATGCTGTTTTCACATTGTCAAAAAGATAAATATTATTAGAGCTAGGAGAAAATTATACTTATGTCAGGATTATATAAAATAAATTCAAAACCAGAGTATGTCAGTACAAAAAGAGAAAAATAAAATAAAAAATAATAATCATTTTAAAATAATTTAAAGGCGTCTTTGTCATTTATAAAATCGTTTATAGTGTAGTAGGCCTTGCGAACTAAATGGCTTTTTATAAACGACTTAAACTTATTGAGTGACAAACCTTGTACATTTTCCGGAATTTTGTTATAAAAACGCACACAATTCGACGCTTATCTAAAACAAGTCGGTATCGCGAAATAATCCGTTTTGCTACTAAGTATAAGACTAGACGCAGAACACGTTAAAGTTTATCGTGACTAAGACTCACGTGTTCTAATTCAAAAAATTGCCACCGTGGCAGCATTGTGCCGTTATGCCATTGGTGGGGTGTCGACGTCATTTTATCTGGAAGACCGTCCGTAGGCCAGATGAGCCATAGCGATCGACGCCGTCACCACGTTTTTTTGTTGACTACCGGCACATCCCCAAATAATTCGTTAAAACACATCAATTTGTTTGTACAACAGCGGCATTACGCGAAATAGCTCAGTGGAACACTAGCGAATTTTTGTGCAATATAGGATTATTCGTGGATGGGACACTTTCCGTTAAACAGTAAGTACCGATGTTTTGACTTAACAACAAATAAACGAGTATTCACGAAAATAATGAAAGTTGGCTTGTTCATGTAAGCAAAATAAGCCCCTATACTACATAAGACTTACTTCATTATTGGTATACTATACGAATTTGGACTATGTTCATCATAAATATGCATTTAGTTTCTTGATTCAAAACGAGAAAAGCCACTATAAATAGATAAGCAGCACGATGATAAACTTATTTAGATGTTATATGTATTGCAAAAAAGGTATCTATGTATTCATATCAATTAAAATAATAATATACAACACAAGCCTTATTGAACTTAACTAGTTCGATTTGTGTAAGATATTATAAACCTCTAATATTTATTTATTTTGTAATACTTATCAAATAAGATAAGTATAAGATACATACCTACTACATGCTCCATGTACATGGGGACTTCAATTACTCGTGTGCGTCTCTTTTTTGTATAAAAAGTGGTATAATAACAATAACTATTATATTTTTATTATGGACACTATTTTTGTCAAAGAATCAGTAACTCTTTCAGTTGACTATATTATACTTTGGTTATAGAAATGAACACGCGAACTGGAAAAAATATCCGAAATCTGCTTTGGTTTTGCTGCGGGTAGCCTCATTTCTGATGCGATCGCGCAGAGAAACTCCCAGCATAGCCATTGCCCTTTGGGTGACCCCGAGAGCTTTCAGCTGGAACTCCAAAACCGTTTCCATTGCCTAGGTTTTGTGGAACCTGTTCGTGCCACTGGGTCTATGTTCTTCAGTTCAACAGAACTAAAAGGCTCTCTAGCTCCACTCAGAAGCTCATGAAGGAAAGGAGTCAAATGATTCTGCAGTCTTCAAACGATGCGACTTTATACCGGCAGCGAAATAAACAGAATCTCCAAGTCCCTTACCCGCGATCTGCGCCAATTCACTACGAACCGTATTGAAGAGGCCATTGAGAGAAATAAGGGCTCTAATGTGTTCGCGCGAGATCTCGATCGAGCCTATTGGGCAGAGCCAGCTCGCAAGGTAAAAAACTGAGGACCGGAGAGTCGTTTTTCCAAACCTGAGCTTTTGAGTGAGTGCGTTTCTACACGTCATACATATCGTATACACGTCAACTCGCAGACCCGAAGTTGGTCTGGCAAAAGACCCTAGCTAGACCAACCCGACACTACCGACCGACGACATCCCGGACATCAGCCTGTCCGAGATTAGAATGGTTCTGAAACAGCTTAAGAACAGCAAGGCACAAGGTGAAGACGGAATTACAGCCAAACTCATGACGGCGGGTAGAAAACCGATCCTTACGACCCCTCAGAAGTTGTTCGACACCGTCCTACTGGAAGGGAGAACGCCAAAGGCGTGGAACAGAGGTTAGGGGTGCTGTTGTTCAAAAAGGGGAACAAAACCCTGCTGAAGAATTACCGACCCATCTCACTTCTGAGCCATGTTTACAAGCTGTTTTCAAGAGTCATTACAAATCGCCTCGCATGCAGGCTTAGTGACTTCCAGCCTCCCGAAAAAGCCGGTTTTCGAAGAGGTTTTAGTACCGTAGACCACATTCATACGCTCCGCCAGGTTATACAAAAGACTGGAAAGTAAAACTTGCCTCTTTGCTTAGCGTTCATGGAGAAAGGTTTCGATTCGATCGAAACCTGGGCTGTACTACAGTCTCTCCAGCGTTCAAAAGATGACTGCCGCTATATCGAAGTACTAAAGTGTTTGTACGAGAACGTCACTATGTCAGTCCCACTCCAGGATTGGAGCTTGAAAAGTATTCCGCTTCAGCGGCGTGTTAGGCAAGTGAATGTTATTTCCCCAAAACTGTACACCGCTGCAATGGAGGACGTTTTCAAGACTCTAGACTGGAGAAGGCTAGGCATCAACATCAACGGCGAGTACATCAATCACCTTTGGTTTGCTGATGATATAGTAGTCTTGGCTGAGACCATGGAAGACTTGAGTACTATGCTCGATGACCTCAGAAAGCCTCCGAGCGAGTCGGTCTCAGGATAAACATGGATAAGACAAAAATCATGTCAATCGGACACTTTCAAGACTTCTTCAGACTTTCAAGTTAGATAGGTCCAACTTTGAGTAAGAGTCCGACTCGGCTGGGCAGCATTCGGGAACCTACGGCACATCTTTTCGTCCAATACTTCGCAATGTCTCAAGACGAGAGTCTTTGACCAGTGTGTGTTGCCACTACGTCACTGTGTGATGACGTATGACACGGAAACGTAGACGGTTACCTCATAAGAAGGCTCAAAGTCACCCAAAAAGCAATGGAGAGGGCTATGCTGGGAGTTTCTCTGCGCAATCGCATCAGAAATGAGGCTACCGCAGCAAAACCAAAGTAACCGATATAGCCCTCTAAATAGCTAAACTTAAGTGGCAATGGGCTGGGCACATTGCACGTAGAACCGATGGCCGCCGGATGGCGCATCGTAGCTAGGCCCCCCACGAGGTTCAAAGATTTCAAAGATTCAAAGATGTTTATTTTGCTCGGAATGCAGTTACATAGTTCTTAAAAATACAACATAATCGTCCAGTGCATTCAGCCTGCGTGCAGGCGTGCAAAACATTTTTATGGAGCCTTAAAGTCCATAATAATATATTATCTTTGAATCTTTAAAAAAGAGTTACTAATTTACATCCATACCAAGTGTTGTAAACTAAACTATACCGTTATTGTCTATATAGTTTAAGTATTATTGTGAGGTATGTCGTTTAAGGCCATTATTGTCCATATTAAAAAAGAATATTTGAGAAACAAAGCAAAATAAGTCAGTATTCTTTTAATATTTTAGATATACGTTTGTCGTAAAGACAAATAATACACTATTATTCATAAGAAAAAAATATTTTTTCGAATTATTTTCTATTGAGACGTTAGTACACATAAAAACTTATCCAAAGTATATAAATATCGTGTCACAACTCTAAACTGTAGTACATTTTTGAGTTTTTTTTGTGTAGTTTTTTGTTGTTTTCTTTTTATTTTCTTGGGTTTAAATAACTGGATGACAGAGGAAACTGTGACTAAAAGAAGATTTTAAATTGGTTATCTTAATAAAAAAATATAACAATATCTTTTTTGTGTTTTTTTTAAACCTCTGCCCTGAAAAAACACAGTTTTTGAGATACAGAGTTGTTTTAGATAAGCATCGTTGCCCATAAAAGACAAATTCACTTTTTGCAGACGATAACGAGGCACGGAAAGTTTATCCTTATTTCTAGTATGAAACGAGTGACAGTCACTATTTAGTTTAAATAAGTGTAAATTACGTTTTACATACATCACAATTTCAAAGATATATTGAGAAGCAAATGTGAGGATGTTGATTTGCTTGAATTTTTCTCTTAATGAAGTGCGAGATCCTAACTGATAAATAGCGCGAATCGCTCTTTTTTGTAATACAAATATGATTTGGATATCAGCTGCTTTACCCCAAAGCATAATACCATAGGTCATTATGCTGTGAAAGTAAGAAAAATAAACAAGCCTAGCTGTCTCAACATCGGTGAGCTGCCTTATTCTTTTGACTGCATACGCTGCCGAACTAAGCCTATTACCTAACGAAGAAATATGTGATCCCCATTGCAGTTTATGATCTAGTGTAATACCGTGAAAAACTGTGCTTTGAGCAAATTCAACGAACTCATCATTAAGTTTAACCTGTTCGTTCTTACTCGTATTGACTTTAGAGAGACTGAATTTAATACATTTTGTTTTCTTACTATTTAAAAGTAAATTGTTAGCGGTGAACCACCCTGCAACTGAGTCTAGTGCTGCATTTACTTGATCCAAATTGGTTTCTTTTCTGCCAAGTTTAAATATCAACGATGTGTCATCAGCGAATAGCACAATATCGTGTTTGTTCTGCACGTGATACGGCAAATCGTTAATATAGGGGCATTTCTATCTACCGTTGTACCCCAGTTGAATTGAAGAGTGCCAAATATAATTTTAGGTTTTTGCTATTCTTATAACTAATTCTAAGAGTAAATATATTCTAGTTTACTAAAAACTAAAGAGATTCGCTATATTTATAGGATAAACACGTTAAAATAATTATTTAATAGGACGAGGGAGGTTTTTGATGGTCCGTTTGGTTACAATTTATTTTGCATGTAGTTAACAAGAGACGTACCTAAACTAAATGTTTTACCCTTTATTGAATATAGTTATAATCAAATAAACTAAAAACAATAAAATAAACACAATTTAGAGCAAGCTTTTCACATAAAATGGAATCTCAGGCAGTTTGGTTACGGTTTAGGTCCAAACCGTACTTAATGTTTGAGTTATTTGAATAATCATTGGCATTATTGTTAAGTGATAAAAAACAAAAGGTAGACCTAAAAATAACATTTAGTTATTATCCAAAAGAATAAATAATTAAGCTTCCAATCTCTGTAAAATCGCGAAAATCTGTTCTAAAATCAAAGGGACATTCTCCAAATGGACACCTATGTAACCCAATTGACAAAGTAAAGACGAGATCACAATAGTCATCAACTTGCTCAAAATACTCAATGAATAACGAGGTGCTTTTATCATCAAATTATAAAATTACTCAAAAATACATTAATCAAAAATTAAAGTACTTACCTACTGACATTCTAGAGTAACATCAGAACATAGCATATTTAACATATTTTAAAAACATAGTATGACTACCAAGGTATTTTGTTACCAATACAGATACGTGTTATCATAAGATTATGCAAGAGCTACCTTTGGTATGCCACATTTATAAATTATAAAATATAAAGAAACGAAAATGTATGTACTTTACATGCACATTAAGATATATGATTAGATTGATAGTAAACTCAAATATGCTCAAAATGCCCCACTCAATTCTATCCAATCGCTCAATATAAGGCTTCAAGATATTATATAATCTTTAAGCCTTATTGTTTATTAAAAAAAGACAGGTGAAATGGTGGTGGTCATGTAACTCAAAACGCCAGTTTAGGTTTAAAAACCTTACTGCAATTTTGACGAATGTGATCCAATGAAAATTAACATTTAAAAGGAAATACTTTGTATTTTTTTTTAAACCGGTTTGTCTGAACTGAATATAAGTTTTGACAAGTCTACAGTTTATAGCGAAACTTACGAAATAAATCGTACAGACAAAGTCACAGGAAAAACTATCTATACTCAATGTGCATGCGACTTTACCGTGTCCGTTGGTTACGTTTGCAAGTCCGGTTATAGGTTACGCGACAAATCGTTACCAAACGGTCGTAACGACTTCCGTGAAGCTGAATTAAATCTATTCAAAACAATACAAAACTAACCGCAATTTTCAACCTATGTAATTAACAAATAACTGCTTGAAACACGGTTTTATTCTATATAAATATAATTATAGTTACTTAACGTTTAAACCGCATAAACAGTGAAACCAACCGGACAAAAAAAATTATAAAATTACTAGTGACACACTGTAGCACGCCACGACAGTCGCGATTTGACTGTTTAAAATCAAATTTGACGTTACAAGCTCTGTATATGGTCACAGCGTTGCCAGGATCAAAAATCACCTAAGTCGTTGGTAAAAATATTTCGCCAAGACTGCGAAAATTGCGTAACCAACCCGGACTATGTCCAAATCGCGATTTCGTGGGGACAACGTTTTAATCTAAATTCAACCCTAATACTGATGTTATAAAAGCTATTATTCATCAAAAACGCATTGCCTAAAGCATAAACTTTACCAGAAATGTTTTACTTAGTGTTACCGCTTTAGAAAAATATGCGTAAAATGCCCTTCTAAAATGGAACTTTGTGAAGGGGACAGTATGGCGCCACGATTTTACCATATTTAAAAACTAGATTTTAGGCAGGAAACAAGAGTTTTATTCTGAATTTAACTTAATAAACGATGCGACAATTAAATATATTTTACGAAAAAGCAACATTTAACTGGATAAAATCAACATCTTATGAGTAAATCGCAAAAAATATAAGGGGACATCCTAAAAAGTGGAGGGTACAACGGTAGATAGAAATGCCCATAGGCCAAGAAAAGAAATGGACCCAGTATTGAGCCTTGCGGGACTCCTATAGAAATATTAGACCCCTCAGATTGTATCCTATTTATTTCCACGTGTTGGGTTCTATTGGATAGGTAAGATTTTATAAGATCTAGTGCACGATGTTTTACCCCATAATGGCTAAGCTTTAAGATAAGAGTATCATGGTTTACAAAGTCAAAGGCCTTTGACAGATCGCAAAACACGCCAATTGCATCCATAGACTTTTCCCAAGCATCGAAAATGGTTCGCAGTAGTTCAACACCAGCATCGGTTGTTGATCGGCCTTTGGTGAATCCAAACTGATTTGCATGTAAAAGATTATTCAAGTTGAAGTGTGATAACATTTGGTTCAACATAATCTTTTCAAAAATTTTACTTATTGCTGGGAGTATAGAAATAGGTCGAAAATTAGTAGGGTCTGTTTTGGTGCCCGTTTTGTACACTGGTATTATTTTACTTTGTTTCATTAGGTCTGGGAAAATTCCAACGTCTGTGCAACTATTAAATATATAAGCAAGATATGGTGCTATAGATACTATTATTGCTTTCAATGCCTTAACCGAAATCGTCAGAGAAGGCTGTCAAAGTCTAAAATTGATCAAAGTAACCCCGGTTTACGGTACCTACTCGTGTCGTAACAGATTTAAATGTGTGCAACACAGTAAATCAGCTACCAAGTCCAAAGTTAAATTTTAGGTGAATTTGTGAGCTGTCCTCATATTTCAGAGCCGTCGGAAAACTTTAACGCCATCAAGTTTGTGAGTAATAGGGGCTGGTTGTCGTCACCGCGGGTTTAATCTGCCTGCAACCAGGCCTTTATATACCGCTATTTTCGTATAGCGCTATCGTTTATAACGTTACTTTTCCTAAAAAGCGTTATACTCAAAACGATATTTGACGCGCTGTATAGCTATAGCGGTATCCATTATAGCGGTATAAATATAAACCAATGTACAAAAGCGATGCTTGCTTAAGCGATATAATAACGTTATAGGCTACCCCTTTCTCGCATTCAGTATCGCCTACTTACTCGTGCGAAGTCAGCGCGGCTCGCATTTTAAAACGATATTATATTTATATTTATTTTATTTATATTTATTTATACAAGGAATTCCAACAGCTATAAAATATTCGCTAAACTTTATAAATAACAATACAGAGCCAATTTTAATTCTGAACTCGCAAATAGAGACTGAATATAATAATATGATATACAGTACACGCTAGGTATATGATAACATTTGCACAGTAGTATGTGATACAAAATATAACAGTAGGTAGTGACACTCGCTCTCGTTTACTCCGATACAAATAGACAGTGTGCGCGCTATCCCAAATCCTCAAGGCCATTTGGTGTTGACAGCGCCTTAACTTATGGTTTACGTAATGTGAATCCCAAGATGATTATCCCTTTTTTTTAAAGTTCCAAATAATTTGTTTTAATTGTCGCAGAGTTTCATGCTCTTATTGCTAAAGCCATTAAAGCTATTACAGCTAGACAACAAAAGGTCTTATAAATAACGTTTCACCACCCCCTTTCTTCCTGTGGGTGTCGTAGGAGTCGTATTAAGACTCCGTATCGGCCCGGAAAAAGTTCGGAATATACGTATCAAAATAACAATACAAAAAGCAAAAGAAGAAAAAAACATATGGGCACCGAGTGAGAACATCTCTAGATGTACAAATTATTTAATTTAATTATTCGACAAGTTATTTAAATTATGAGCTGCGCGACATAATAAATAATAATAATAAATAAATAAATATTAGAGGACAATCTTACACAAATCGACCTAGTCCCATAGTAAGCTCAATAAGGCTTGTGTTATGGGTACTAGACGACGATATATTTAATAGATATAAATACTTAAATACATAGAAAACATCCATGAGTCAGGAACAAATATTCATGCTCATCACACAAATATTTGCCCTTACCGGGATTCGAACCCAGGACCTTCAGCTTCGTAGGCAGCGTCACTACCCACTAGACTAACCAGTCGTCAAAAGTCGACATAGGAAGCTATTTTGCCTATAATTAGATAAAGTGCGTTTAATTGAAAGGGGGGGATAAAACCTTTTAGACCGAGCGTATTGAACGAAAGTGTAGAAAGGAGTTCAGGACAGTCAGTTATAACGTTATTTGACCGTACTTTATAATGTTATGGTATTCATTCTGTTACGATATTTATATCGTTATGCACAACTGATTTTGTTGTAACGTAATTTTTGAACACTAACGAAATATTCCGTTATAATATCGCTTTGTTCATAACGTTAAAGCCCTGTCTGAAACAAAATCTAGTCATTTGTTGTATCGCCAGAACTTTGTGTTACGACTTGTATATTGTGGCAATTTGTTTATGAGCTAAATGATTATGGCATTGTTGTGACACTTTTGCGTAGATTTGTTGGAAAGTTTTTTGGAAATGGATGTCATGAACTTATTACAAATGGCTACTTCAAGTTACTCGATGACGCCTTACAACCCTACTTAATATCGACGAGTCTATTCTTATAGTCAATATCCTATATCCTGTTCCTTATGAATGAACTGATTTGAGTGCGGTTCTCTTAAAATCGAAGCTTTGCTCTGTAGAACTGAGAGGGGTAATCACGTAACGTTTTGAACGCGCGTTAGGTAGATCCAACTGTCATTATTTCATATAATAAAACCGGCCAAGTGCGTGTCGGGCCACGCGCAGTGTACCTAGGGTTCCGTAGTTGCCTGTCTATCTTCGTTACATCGATGTGCGGTGCGGTTGCGTCTCCCGAATTTGTGCGAAAATTGGCCTTTCCAAGTACACATTAAGTTGGTCGACTATTACTCGGTAACTATTTATGGCTACTTGTCCGTGATAGTTTTCCTTTTAAATTCATTATATGTACTACTACCACGAATTTTTTCACATCCCCAGTAGAAGCCATTTAGCCGGCAGGGGGGGGAGACACATGACTCGAACAAAAATTAGGGCTTTAAAGCACAATATCTCGCAAACGAATTACTGATTTGAAAAGTGGTTTTAGGAAACCCATAATATTTTTTAATGAGCTGTCTAACGATACCCCACACTATGGGTTTAACAAGAAAAAAATTACATCCCCGCTTTAGATGTAGGGGAGGGGAGGTACCCTAAAAAAAAATTTTTCTCAAGATTTATTGTACCGCTTTGTCGGCGTAATTGATTTATATACCCATTCCGAATTAAAGTTTTCTAGGAGTTATGGTTACTGAGCTAAGCCGAAGACTGACAGACAGACAGACAGACAGACAGACAGACGGACGGACATGGCGAAACTAGAAGGGTTCCTAGTTAGTTGACTACGGAACCCTAAAAATTTACATTTAGATCTACCTAACGTACGTACAATGCCTTACGTGATCGACCTGCTGGTGGTTAGCTGGTTTTGTTATGTCGATGACTTTTTATATATTTTTTTAATAAATATAATTTCCATACAAATCAGATATTTAGTTTGAGGTGTAGCGTTGGCGTATTGTATCTGGTGTAAAAATAAATAAGCTTAGCTTGAAAATCGATCTTGGTCCGTCATTGCTCATTTTACATTAGCGTTGTCAAAATTGAAAGCTTGCCAATTTAAGTTCCTCACCATTGTCCCATAATAAACTACGCGACATTGTTAACCAATGGAGCGCACGTCCTGCAGGGGCTGTGACCATTACAACCATGGATCCCATAGATAATCCCCGACCCTCCTATATTAACCCGTCCGAACTAACAGCTCCACTATCGCTCATGTGCACATGCGACTGACAGAACTGTTATTACGTCATTAATAAAATTACAAAACTCTAGCCCCATGTGCTATCCCAGTTTACGACCCTAGAAGGGTTGTCTTAATTAAATTTGGGCAATCGTCGCCGATTTAAGGACACAGTTGACAATGACCTGAATTGAGTGAATTAAGTTGAAACACGTTTGCCGTTATCACGAGATGCAGGCGTGATGCACGCGTAACGGCTTTAATTGTCCAGCCTGCGGTTTTCTAATGGAGTCTCCATAAGGGGCATGATAAGTGGTAACAATGACTTGCGTTTTTGAGCATTTCTCGAACAATCTGTAGCATGTATGTCACTTGCCATCGTTTTATACCTATTATGTTACTATTTTTTGAAATGTATATGTGTACTTTGTAATTTTGATATATTATGTTCTGTTAACTGTATTAGGAGTAAGTACCTATTTAATTTCAAAAAAATTAACAGAACATAATATCAAATATATATCTTTTAATAATTAAGTTTAAGTAGAGTGGTTAAAATTCTTCGTTTCAAAGAATTTCGAAACATTGTATTAATTAGAAATTATTTAGAAAATAAAATAGTAAAATAATTGGTACAAACTATACTTGAAATGGAATTCTACATTATTTTCATTAATTAATATTTTGTGCTCATATTTGTGCTATGGTACTAATATAAACTACCTAAACAGTGTAAATTTGGCGACCTAGAATAAAGCTATTCCATGTCTGTACAATATGGAAGTCTGCGTTATTTCAGTTATTTTCATTCATCTTTTACTTATCAAACGAGAATCTGACTGAAATATTTTGCCAAGGACACAAAAATTTCTAATATTACACGCACCTCGTATGAATGGATTAAACTATTAAAAAAGGTAACGTAAGAAATCCGATAAGAGTCGAGACGGAGGGTGCGATATTAAAAGGTTCAGAAGTGTTGGTCCTGAAAAGCTTCTGAACCTCGCCCACTTAAGCACAGTATTAAGGGCACTCGGGATCTAAGACCGTATATTATCGCTGCCTTTTACCTCTACGGATGTGAAGCAGGTTATAACACGTTCTGCTAATTTCCTAGTTTCACCGTTGGAGGGAGAAGGATTTAAAAGATAAGTGGTCTGGTTACATACATAGTTAAAGACCCGACGAGGGCGCAGTTTAGCAAGGAAGATCAGTGTAAAAGGAATAAAATATACAGCATGTTCGTCATGGTTATAACAAACACTGACACTTTGTTTTTAGGTCAGAGCTAGGTACAGAAAACTCGGGAAAAATATGTTAATCGTTTCCTGTGTCATGCTTATATTTTTTTTTGAATTATTATTAGGATACTAACTGAAACCAGTTTTCCTTCTGCACCTACTTGGTAGAAGAACATAGATGAATCTTCATTTTGGTTACATTTAAAGATCGAAGGACTTTTGAAGCTACAGCAATTTTATCATCCCGCATCTCAATCCTTGAAATCAGCGATCGCTTTTAATTACTTGATCCGATTAGATTGATGTCGATTACGTGTAAAAATCATTACGTTCACCCGTTCGGCAAAAAACCATCAATTAAAAGTCAAATGATCCAAATTACCCGAAACCACTCGCCGCATCAACAACGAGGCTTAGCAAAGCTTTTACCGAAATTGACTCGAAAAACACCACACCTTTGCGTCGAAATCATATTTGAAGCAATTATCGGGAACAAAACTCCCTGGCGACGCAACTTAATTTACCAATTAAGTTCTAATTGAATTATATCCGTCAAGCCAGAGTGGACAGCGGCCCTTTCAAAATATTGGTCTGAATTTTGGCACGGGAATATAGGCGCGATTTTTTGGACTTGCCTTATTTATTCCAAGTTAAATCGGTTTTGTGAAAATCTAATTTACGTCAGTTCAGGCTTTAACATGTGAAATTCATTGCTTGTTTGTTATCTATTAACGACCAAACACGTTGAGATTTTACACAAAGAAAAATAAAGCCCTACATAGCCTACAGAGGATAGGATTACGGGCATTGACACAGACCAAAATTTACGCGGGCGGAGCTGCGGGCACGGGCAGTTAATAGATAAATATTAGAATAAATGCGGATAATATTTTACATGACTCTATTGTTTGTAAAGTTCTGTCATACCAGATCATTGTACAGTGTGTGAAACAACAAATTATGCAAAAGACAAGCAACTGCAAGAAATCGCTGTCAAAAACAAGAGCAATGAGCCAAGTAATTTGATTGCACCAAACCCTAATTTTGTAACACGCTCAATTCCGACCGGCGACGTGGTACAATTGGTCCTATCCAAATGGGTCATTGTCAGATTTAGGTGCGCGTCTTTTCGGTGGACATTGCCAAAGTTAAGGGCTTTAAAGCCTAATTTTTGGTTGAACTCTGAATCCGCATAAACGGCGTCGCCTCTTCTATAATTCTATGCGATAAAAACATATTATACAGGGTGATTCAGGAGACATGAGCAGGATCAACCCTACGGATTCAATAGTTTATAAGCTACTCAGTCGTACCAGCATTGGTAAGATTAACGCTAATTTTTTTTTAGTTGTGTAGGGTGACCATGATTTATTGTGAATGAAACTTTTACACAAAATGTAAAAAAAAACTGTGGGCGTTTAACTTAATTACGATGGTAAAAGATCCATTAACATTAACTGTATGTGTAGGGTTGATCCTGCTCACGTCTCCTGAATCATCCTGTATATAAACATAAGCCCTTTGAAAGCCCACTGAAAAGACGATTTTTGTTTTACTGACTGACAATGACCCAAATACGTTTGTATTATTTGTTCTTCTCTAGGAAAAAAAAATAAACCGTAACTTTTACGTACCGTACTTTCATAAGGTCGATCAGTTAACTTTTAAAGCTCATTAAAGTAGATGGTTCATTCAGTCGGCGTAAATTTTCAGGCGGAAAATTAAAACGACACCCCGGGCGGCATGCGTCCTTCATGCGCCTCATATTCGCTACTGATGACATCAGTCACAGTAGGTTGATCCTATTTACAAGCTTTATATTTATTTCTTTATTTAAATATATTTACACAGCATCACAGATTTACATAAGCCTAATACACTGTGAAACGAAACGTATTATCAACTTAAATGAACAAAACAATAATAATAATCAACTGCATACACTAAGAAAGCCTAATATCATCCTTCATCTCACAAAACTTCGGAAAGTCCCTATACACAACCGTCCATCGCCACGCAAGCAGATCACACAACAGGGCATTCAGCAGCGTCAGGGTCATATTAACTTAAATTCTTTGTTCGTTCGTTAGTATGTATGTGTGGTACTAGTTATGATTGTTTATTTTCTCTCCAGTACCTGAAGGTTGACTGGAAGAGATCTCTCTGTAGCGATAAGACAGCCTGTTGCTTGCCTCTGCTGTTATAGCCGACGGTGTATAAGACTACTTATTATTATTGCGCATTTATATTATTAGTATGGATTTATTATGAATTGTACTCTGCCTACCCGTTCTTGAAACACGCACAGGCGTGTGGCGTGTAGTATTGTAGGTATTTAACCTTTATAACGAACGTTACACACTGGATACATTGAAAAATACTTTTTCCCTTTCAAGTATCAGAAAAAAACGTAATCTCGATAGCATTGCATGCATGCAGTGCTCCAACTAGGCAAGTTCGCTAATGACCTGACCTACTGTAGTTTTTACGTCTGCGGTACACACCGTCCATTGAAAATATGCAAAAGTGGGACGTAAGAGAAAAACTTCCCGTGCTTTTATACGTTAACTTGGTTTGAAAAAAGTTTATCGGTTTCACGGATATGAGCTTAAAGCTTTTTTTTCCTGCAGCCAGTCCGCTACTGCTGCAGGCATTTTTGCAAAATTTTCCAGGATATGTGCATGCATATTTAACTTTGAAATAAAAAGATACTTTGATAGTTGGAGTGAAGTAAAGAGTGACTCATGCGATACGGGTATGAAATACTATTTTAAAAGTTTTTTATATGCAAACTTCGTTTTTGTGAGAGACTAGCAGTTCGGTTTTAGTTTCCTTTGAATGTGTATTTAGTTTGAATGCATTTTTATTAATTAGATAACTCTTTATTTTGCCCACGTTTTTAGTTCTAGACATGTGTTTCACTACATTTTTAAAATAGCTAGCTACTGCCCGTGACTCCGTCCGCGTGGAACTCGTTTATATCGTAGTTCCATACGAACTTTCATCCCCCATTACACCCCCTCAGGGCATGATTTCTGGGATAAAAACAATCCTATGTACTTCCCCGGCACTCAAACTATATCTATACCAAATGTTATATTCAGACACACACACTTTCGTATTTATAATATTATTATATTTAACCCCCTTAGTGGTGTATTTTTCAAAAACGCAAAAATATTTTTTTTTGTATTCTGTGTAATCTTTTCATAAAGTTTGAATTCTGTAGCTCAAACAACGAGTTTCCCTCATACCAACTTTGCACCCCTATTTAACCCGCTAACGGGAGGGTTTTCCTAAAACCCCAGAAACACTTTTCTTATATTGATAAGGAGAGTCCATATACAAAGTTTCAAGTCTCTCACTTAAAATTTTACTCCATCGCCATACAAACTTTCAACCCCCTTTTTACCTCAGTGCCAGAAACTTGCTAGGTGGGTGCGCTGCTCGTACTCTCAATTTCTGGCGTACACACTTACGGCCCTACTGCCACGACCTTGCCGCTATGACTGGTGGCTAGAACTTTCAGTGCCTGAAACCCGCTAGATGGGTGCGCAGCTCGTACTCTCCATTTCTGGCGTACACACTTACTGCCCTACCACGACCTTCCCGCTATGAGCGGTGGCTACAACTATCAGTGGCAGAAACCCGCTAGGTGGGTGCGCTGCTCGTACTCTCCATTTCTGGCGTACACACTTACGGCCCTACTGCCACGACCTTGCCGCTATGACTGGTGGCTAGAACTTTCAGTGCCTGAAACCCGCTAGATGGGTGCGCAGCTCGTACTCTCCATTTCTGTCGTACACACTTACTGCCCTACCACGACCTTCCCGCTATGAGCGGTGGCTACAACTATCAGTGGCAGAAACCCGCTAGGTGGGTGCGCTGCTCGTACTCTCCATTTCTGGCGTACACACTTACGGCCCTACTGCCACGACCTTGCCGCTATGACTGGTGGCTAGAACTTTCAGTGCCTGAAACCCGCTAGATGGGTGCGCAGCTCGTACTCTCCATTTCTGGCGTACACACTTACTGCCCTACCACGACCTTTCCGCTATGAGCGGTGGCTAGAACTTTCAGTGCCAGAAACCCGCTAGGTGGGTGCGCTGCTCGTACTCTCCATTTCTAGCGTACACACTTACTGGGCTACTACGACCTTCCCGCTATGAGCGGTGGCTAGAACTTTCAGTGTCTGAAACCCGCTAGATGGGTGCGCAGCTCGTACTCTCCATTTCAGGCGTACATACTTACTGCCCTACCACGACCTTCCCGCTATGAGCGGTGGCTAGAACTTTCAGTGCCAGAAACCCGCTCTAGGTGGGTGCGCTGCTCGTACTCTCCATTTCTGGCGTACACACTTACTGCCCTACCACGACCTTCCCGCTATGAGCGGTGGCTAGAACTATCAGTGGCAGAAACCCGCTAGGTGGGTGCGCTGCTCGTACTCTCCATTTCTGGCGTACACACTTAAGGCCCTGCCAGGATCTTGCCGCTATGAGCGGTGGCTACCACTCTCAGTACCAGGAACCCGCTAGGTGGGTGCTCTGATTATAGACGATTTCCTGTGCAACTGGTTTTTCGCATTATAGTATTATTTCGATCTTTTTCAGTGGATTTTGTAAGAGCGGGAGCGGTGAGGTAAGTCCATGGTCTCCAGTTAACGCCGCACGCTACTGACGGCGTCACGCTTAGAAATGTAGCTGCACTTATGTACATACAACTTAATGCTGCTCGCAGCTTGCGGCGTCGACCGGAGACCAAGGCTTAAGTAGTGTAGTTAACAAATACATTCGTTACACAAAGCCCTGTAGTGAGGGCACACGGCACACCTAATGGAAAGTTTATACATATTTTCCATCAGTACTTAATCATAACAAAACTGTAACATAATATATGTCGACCTCTGTATACCGATATGCATTTGCCTGGACTTTGTACTATCAACCTTGATAGCTGTTTCCACTCATAGGAACACAAGGAAATGCACTAGTATATATGTAAGACATACATTTTCTCTGAATAAACTACAGTTATTACCCGAGTCTTGACTTGTCATTACCTACCGAGAAGCCCTAACACTTCATGGCGATCCTTGCCAGACGGCTGCACCAAGCAGCCTAGCTCAGCAGCAGACCATAGACGCCGCCGATACCCAACCTGCTTCACTGCGCCAGGCAACCAGCATCAACCAGCTCCACTGCACTAGTAACCTGAACCAGCAGCAACCAGCACGCATGTACCTACTACATAAGTAACACACAGTAAACAGTTTAAGTAAGCTGTAACACACATTAAACCGTTTAAGTAGCAGTAACACACCATAATTATGTAAACCTTAGCCTAAGTAACACTAAGATAAGTTAAGCCAAAAACATAGTATTCATTGTATTCTACTATTTTTAGACTAAACAAAAACGGGGAAGCTGTAGTGAGGGCACACGGCCCACCTAATGGAATACCTAGTTTCCATCAGTACTTAATCATAACAAAACTGTAACATAATATGTCGACCTCGGGATACCGACATGCACATGCCTGGACTTTGTACTATCAACCTTGATAGCTGTTTCCACTCATAGGAACACAAGGAAATGCACTAGTGTATAAGACATATATTTTCTCTGAATAAACGACAGTTATTAACTTATTACTTCAGCCCGCCACGAGTCTGCCGCGCCGAGTGATAACTAGCGTAGCAGGGCAGAAAAATACAGGGTATGTCATGCCCGACGATGTATCCTGCGTTACACAAATGATGCCATTGTGCAAAGTTGGCACATAAATGTTAGGGTACCGTTGACTGACATCTTCCATACGAACCCGGAGTTTTGTTAATGAATGATTCGTGTTTAAAAAAATGTTAGCTAGTTTAACTAGGTATGTTTTTATTTGGAGTAAATAGACAACTGTATAAAATTCATAGTTTAGCGTAAATATTGATTGAATGCACGTAAGTGAAGTAACGCAATTTACACTGGTAATTTACTTTAACACAGTGGCAACACTCCGACATTCGGCCATTTTTATGATGCTGATGACGTCCACGCTGACATCACGAGCTGTCACGGGAATGACATTCCTTTTTTTACCCGAATGCCGAAGGAGAGGAGGGTTAGTTTCTGCAATGACATGTAAACTAGTGCAGATATCTAAGAGACAATACTACACTCGCGGTCAAAGAAACCGGGTCAGTGACGAAAACCTCAATATTTTGTAAATCGTTGGTCGTATCTGCATGAAACTAACTCTGTTTTATAGAGAATTTAATATCCTTCTAAATCCAACCTTCAATGTTCTACGTAGTAACTGGAAAAAGGTTTAATTGAAAAAAAAGACCAATTGGGTACTTATTTTAAATTGCGTTCGTTTTACTTTTGCTTGTTTTTAAGCAATTATTTTCAATCTGTCAAAGAACTATGATAAAAGGCTGTCATTGTTTTATTTTGTGGTCATTCTTGAATGTCTATCATGCCGCTAACACGAGATGAATGTACTCGTATCATCACTATGTTAGAAGAAGGAAGAAGTCAGAGGTATACAGCGAGAAGAACAGGTGTGTCACTTTCTACAGTGCAGCGAGTCCTCCAACGTTACCTACAAACTGGGCAGAACCTTAGAAGACCAGGAACCGGCAAAACAAGATGTACTACAGCTAGAGAAGATCGATTTATTGTTACAACCATGCTCCGAAATCGGCACCTCACAGCAGTTGAAGTGAAAAATCAGCTTTTAGAGACCCGAAGGGACGGCATCAGCGAGCGGACTGTCAGGCGGCGGCTCAAAGAAGCAAATTTGACCCCACATAGGCCGGCCAATGGCCCAAAACTTGAAAGAATACATCGAACAGCAAGACGACTTTATGCCCGCGATCACAGATACTGGGGTGACGAAGATTGGGCAAGAATTTTGTTTTCCGATGAATCCAGATTTATGCTCTATGCAAATGACGGGCGGCAAAGAGTTTACAGACGGCCTGGTGAACGTTTTATTCCAGCATGTTTTGAGGAAAAAGTGGCGTTCGGCGGTGGGTCAGTCATGGTTTGGGCTGGAATCTCTTCAGAGAGTCGCTCGGAGTTAGTTTTAATAGAAAATGGATCATTAACGAGTGCAAGATATGTAGAAGAGATTCTTAATGAGCATGTCGGCCCATACTTAATTAATATGGGTGGAAATTCTATGTTTATGCATGACAACGCCAGGCCACACACAGCTCAAATTGTCAGAGATTATTTTTTGGAGGTTGGTATCAACTGTATGAACTGGCCCTCGAGGAGTCCGGACTTAAATCCGATTGAGCATGTATGGGACGAGCTTGGGAGGCGTGTAAGAGCTCGAAACCCCGCCCCAGCTACACTTAGAGACCTGAAACAGGCGTTAGTGGAAGAATGGGACAATATCCCGCAAGAACGCATAAAGAACTTAATAAACAGCATGCCGAATCGTCTAGAAGCTGTAAGAAGAGCCCGAGGAGGCAATACGAAGTATTAATTTTTATTTTTTGTGTTGTATGTGAAGTACCTACTGCTTATTTTTGTACGTAAAATTGGTTGATTTTTTGTTTCCTATGTAATTTTATTAAACAAAAGAATTACGATTCCACCATTTGATGTTATTTAATTCAGTATAAAATTATCTACAATATGCAGTTTAATTCATGTCCCTAGCTTTATTATTTTAGGAGATATTACAAATTTTCGTACTGACCCGGTTTCTTTGACCGGGAGTGTATTTAGGAGGTCTTTATTTGTGCCACGATTCCAATTCCTATCCACCCACGTTCTACAAGAAAAAAGACCAGCAGGGTAAATCGGTAACTTTTCGAAAGCGCGTAAGAACATATCCAGTTATCCACTGTAATTTTTTTACCCTATTTTTGGTTTCAAATTAACCACGCTTCTATTCAATTACGCGCGTAAGGATTATCAAATTATCAACTGTAATTTTTTACCCTATTTTTGTTTTCCAATCCACTATGCTTTTAATCACTTATGTGTGATCTAACTTCATTTCATTTATTTGCCATAAATTGCATGTTGCATAGGATGGTACAGTGGATAAAGTTTGTTAATTTGTCTCCATACAATTTTACCAATCTAATTTTATTAACCATGTTTGTAATTAACGCTTACCTACAGCTACAAATACTTTTAAGTATCTCTAAAAGTATACGACTAACCGGCCAGCGTTCAACAGGCTTCGAAATTAAATCCAAACGGCAATGAGTGAGCATCAGTTTCATTTACCCCACCCAATTTACGAGGATGCAATTCATAAAGCGAATCTCGACTCAACAGTCGGCGTAAGTACGTTATTGGCTGTATTTAGCAGGCCTGCGGTCTGGAGTGCCGGTGCATGATAAGGTGTGGCTCGAATGGAAATGCTATAACAAGGCAATATACTCAATATAGAGGTATATAAGACGGTTTGGGTGAGCGGCTTTTGTTTTGTATTTTTTGCATTTTATTTATTAAGCCTGTCGATAATTTCCGTATAGTTAAAATTTTACAATTTCCAGGTATGTGTTGTCTCTATGACAGTTTCTTAATGAAAGAGCGAACGAACCGAACTGAGTTCTCTGCTTGAGCTTGGGTCAATATTATTTCGTATGTCAGTTTGTCCAGCTGTTCTCTACATGTCGCCTTTTTAAACCGATTATAGTGAAATTAAATTATTGTTCTGGATGCGGTAGCAGAGATTATCTCGGATCGATCTGTCGAGACGTTTTGTATGAAATGAAATGACACTTTCAAAGAATGTGCCCTCATAAAAAAAATGGTCTGAAGGACCATAATGAATATAACTTTGTTATACTTTTATGGCCTTACTAGCTTCTACTCGCGACTCCGTCCGCTTGGAAGTCGTTTATATCGTAGCTCCATAAAAACTTTAATCCCACATTACACCCCTACATGATGGGATGATTTCTGTGATAAAAACAATCCTATGAACTTCCCCGGCACTCAAACTATTTCTATACCAAATTTCATCTTAATCGGTTCAGCGGTTTAAGCGTGAAGAGGTAACAGACAGACAGAAAGACCGACAGATACACTTTCGCATTTATAATATTGATATGGATTCGTAAACCTTCATCTCGTTTGTTCAATTCGCTTATCTTTATCTGTCACTTTGACATTAGTGTTTGTAAGAAAGGGGCATAACACATTTTAGTTAACAGAGGTAGGTGAGGTAGGTGTATTTAGTTTTATGAAAAAGGCGGTTATTATTTTATGCACGATGATAAATGAAAACAAAAATATTATTAGTTCAAATTATTTTATTAAAATAGGTATCCAAAGACTATTACAAAAATTAAAATTCATCTCAAGACTGATGTGATCGATCGTACATCTATTTTTCTTTAAGTGGTCTTCAAGCGCAAAAATAATTTACTGGTACATATTTCAGTTTGATTTAACTGTATGATATTGTGTACTAGACACCTTGCTAAATTACCATTTTAATAGTTCCTGTACCTCAAAATCTATTAAGCTTATGTCATGTACATTATAAATATGTACGTTCTATGGGCTCTGAGGTAAAAGTATATCTATTATAGGCCTACCGTTTAACCGAGACGGTTCCTATAGAGGAGTATTTTTGTGTGACGTTCCAGTCTTAGGCCATAACGCCAGCGGGCAGCGAGGCGGAGAGCGGGTGTTCAAAGATTGAACTCGATCAAAAGTACGAACTGCCACTAGTTGCCTCGCTACCCGCTGGCGTTTAGACCGGGTCCTCACTGGGGCGGTGTCACCACTCTCGAACATCGCGACCACACGAGAACCAAGAACCAACTCAGTTAAATGATATGCCTATAGTTTGCGACATAAAACTGGCATACCAAGGAGCACTTTATGAATGACAATAAGTGCAAGCGTTGTCTATAAAAAGGGCTCTCTACACTTACAAACAACTTTACTGTTTATTTAATAGTCGGGTGTTATATTACACATTTAGAACATTGACAATAAAGTTTTGGTCAGCTCAAAAGCCATGTAGGTATTCATATTTTAATACAATTATTATCCCGTGCAGTTTTGGTTATGACAATGTACGTGAAACATAAAATGAAAATAATAATACTTACAGTTTTGCACATTAGAGAAAAAAGAGAATCCTATCGACGATTTACTTAAAAAATAATGTGTTATTTTGATATTTATTGAAATAGATTATAGCCCTGTAGTAATTTAATGCAATTCATAAATAGGAACTATAAATATAATTTCAACGGTTTTTTGCTAGATTTGCTAGCTAATTAGGCTACAACTTAAATAAAGCAAGGTATCGTAGTTTTTGAATCGAATTAATTAACCAATAGGCTAGTGGTATTGTATTCGTCATAAAATATTGTCAACTGCCTAGGTAACTACTCCACAAAACATGGCTAGTATGTGCGTATGCCAAGTTTTATCCCAAAAGACATTATGTCCCAATCCCAAATGACCAGACGAATGTATGTAGAGGAAAGTATATGAACCGTTTTTTGAAATATTCTGCTACCTTTGACTTCTTAGGTAGCCCATTGGTTATTTAATTCGTCTTGTCAAATAAATGGAGAGCAGAAGAGACACATATAAAGTCATAGTTCTCGTGAAGGCGATATTTTTTTAACTATCCATATTTATTTACAAAATCAATACAAAAGGACGTTTTCACAGTTAACATGTGCAAATATTTTGGTATATTTGTGAATACCTATACTAGATTCGATCAGTTTAATTTGTGTTATTATTTTAGTTGGCTCGATGTGTGAACTCGTCCTTATTTATAACATGTTTAAAAATTATTCCAACTAAGTAATACAGTTGATATGCAGATATACAAGTTGTGCTAAGTACAGTTTGCAACAAAACAGGCTCCTAGTAATTTGCTCTTGCAAGTCGGAAAGTCGATATTTTGTTGCCCACTGTACAGTCGCCATCAGATATATCGTAGCGGCCAAAGTGATCACAAATATCTAATGCCTCGGCAATAGAGACGTGTTCAGATATTTGTGAGCACTTTGGCCGCTCCGATATATCTGATGGCGACTGTACCCGTATAAAATGGCTATAGTAATGATATCACATATTTTACGTAGATAATAATTTCCACTTTTGTAAAAGCTTCATTTGAATTTCTTTTCACAACTCCGATGTTTCTTTATATGTAATTATAATACATTAGAAAGCTTCTTTATGGCACAAGTTGTATAAATAAACAAGGTATCAAACCAAGCTCATTAAATGTAGTTACTTCTTATTTAAACCTAAACAAAATAAATGCAACCGTTATTTGAAATACATATGAAATGCTGTAATCAGAAATTTATCTACTTACAAAAGAAAATCTATGTAGTTCTATTAGACCAGACACGTAAAATATTATTTACATATTTTAATATATCAACGTTACTTCGAGTTATTGCCAAGCTTATAGTTTTGTATTCAGGTTCTAATTTATCAATGCTTAAACTAATGATATTATGGGTACAAATTCGTTTATTGATATTCAGACGGACATATCAATTGAATTCTATCAATTCCGATAACATAATAAATTAATAACTATAAAAGTTCAATAGATCGAATACAATATGCCTAACGCGTTATCATGAAGGTATATCAGATCTCTCGTGCTAGCTAACCATATTAGGTATAGACTTACATCAGTAATATTATATACAATATATACAACTTTATTCACTATACAAACGACTAGGCGTAGTTATATAATTTAAAAATAACTAATTTAAATTAATATAATTTCTCGAAAAACGCAGCTACGCATTGTGCGTTATATAAAATTAGGCAGTCAAAATAGTTCAGTAGGCCAATCTCGATAATTAAACAGTTCTTACCACTAGGCTTCGTAAAATATTCACGTAACACAACCGAAACACTTACGAAACAAGTCAAAACTCTTCCCAAACAGTCAATAAATCTGTACAACGCTAGGAAGAACTGCGATCTCTCTTAGTGGCACCACTACACTTATGTTAAGGTCAGTCTACACGTCCGTTTGGCACAAGTCGCCGAAAACCGGCAGGGCGTGATACTACCGGGTGATGGAGTCCGCCCGCGGGTGTGGGGGGAGAGGGGGGTGCGCGGGCGCAAGGGACCCCTGCGAGGTGCCATTCATGACAGCCTGTCCGTGCCTGAACGACGTCAATCTCGCCAGCGTCCTCGTACTGTCGTTGTCAAAATTAGGCCGCTCGTACTGATGCTGTGGTCTCTGCCTATGAGATTGCATAGCATGTAACTCGTCATAACCACCGTCCTCAGGATACGTGTCTTCGTCTGACACATCTTCATCGAACGCTCTATAAGTAGCTTCGCTTTCAGAATTCTTCCTCGAGCTTACGTAGGTGCGACCGATTAGCGATTGTGTAACTTCAGACTTATGGTTCTTATCGCATTTTCTCTCATCTAAACTCTGATTGTAACGCAGTTGAGCTTTCTGAGTTTTATCCATTGAGGGTAGATCGTAAAACTTCAACACATTCGGGTGGCCTTGGAAATATTTTTCGCTGTAAACGTTTCTGTTGTAATAGCCGCCGTTGCTAGCTGGGTAGAGTTCTTCCTCTGCAGCGTATCGATTGTCAAAGTTTTCTACATTCTTGCCACTTGGTGGAAACCAGCCCTGTTGACAGAAAAATAAATAAATGAGAATACAATGCGATTGTCATTAAACCTTAATTGTGTTGCAATTTTAGAAAATCTAAAAGGGAAGACCTTATATAGGTAATGCTCTCTTTATAAGGAAGTGGAAAATATATTCCTGCCATATTTAAAAAAATATCTCTATGTTCACGAAACCGCTACAGGGTTATATGAAGCTAAACAGTAATTCGCAAAGTTAAAATGAATATGCGGATAGTGTTAATAATAACTGATAACAATACAATTGTCGAAAGGACTTCTACGTACGTGTTGGCTTTCCGCTCACTTGATTTCGGATTTTAAAAAAGGTAGCCTAAATTGCTTCCAATTTTTCTTTATCAAGGAAGTCTATACTTCGCTTGGCAACCACAGTTGCCACCATCAGTTTAGGGGTGCGCGAAATTGTCAACTGTGGCTACCACAAGCAAGTGAGTGGTTATGTGGTACTTCTTACTTCGGCCAACGCACGCCTCCAAAAGATCCACAACACAATTGTGCCGTGAGCCGGAAAACTTATAACGAATAATAATGATTGAAATATCAACTCACCAAAGAGCTGACGCACTGCCTCGTATTCGCAACAAGCGTGACTGAAGCGTAAGCCGCTGGGGAAGTGGCTGTCTTACTCGTGTTCCATTCATTGCCGGTGACTTTAGACGACGTCACTTCAGCGTATTCCGGCAACTGTTGCGCAACTTTATCATACTCAGAATTAACCTTCTGCTTGCTCTGATTAACCTGAGTACCGGACATACACAAGCCTGGTTGATTCTCCATCCATAGCAGTGACTCTGTCTTCGTTACCGTGTTCTTATTATAGCAGCTACTCAGCGGATGAGACAAAGATACTGCGGCTTTTATGTTCATTTGCGTTACTAAGCTCGTTCCATTGGAATCTAGAACAAGATAAACAAAATGACGAACTGCTTTATTATCCTACGAAACGAATTACTAAATTACGTTTGCCGTCGTAAATCGAGAGCAAATCATCTTCTTCATTGGAGGCTTAAAAATATATAAGCCGGTACAATACCAACAAAGGTAAATTGGCTAAGAGTTAACTGGGTGAGTCAACAAACGAATCGCCTCGAGAAAACAAAATAGAAAACATTTACATTTACTGGGTCTTTATTTCTCGGATTTGTATCATTCCTTTGTACCCTGAACGTGAATGTAAAGTGAAAGAGATCCAGTGCGCTCGCGAGAGGGCTCGCACCACCTTTCAACTCGAAAGTAATCTAGCCCCTCCCTTCGCATGGCAAAGCCTCCATCAAACAAACGCTCGGCTCACGCCACCCTACGACACCCGAGGAATGTTTTTAATTTTGAAATTCTGATGCTGATTCCACGGAAAAAATGTAAGCGTTTCGAGTTAAACTGAATAACTGTTTATTTTCCAGTTACCTTTGCCTGTCGGATATTAAATGAATATTATTTTGAAACAAATGAATTTTATTCTGCAAGTAGGCCGTATTACACTTTTACAAGTCAACATTCTGAAAAAGTAGATCACTGTTAAGAATAAAGCCAAAACTAACTTCTACAGTCAATATTTTTGGGTAAAAAAAATGCTTATTACATTGAAAGTACTTCACCTATTTAAAATAAGTCAAACTGAAAATGAATACAAAGATATTTTTATCATATAATGCGTTGTTGTACAAGAAAACATATTCGAAACTGTGTTACATAATACAAGGCAGAGATTTAAAAAAGAAACGAATAGAATGTAAATGTCGGCGGCCGATCGTAAAATCCGCCAGATCACGAAATTCCTAGGCATATCGTGAAACGCCGCCATTTCATGATTTGGCTAAAGGACATCCGCCATATCGTTCAAAACTTAACGTTTAACGATTTGTCTAATGACGTTTAGGCAGATCATGAAATTCCTAGGCATATCATGAAACGCCGGCATTTCATGATTTGGCCAAGCCAGTGACGTTTAGGCTGATCATGAAATTCCTAGGCATATCATGAAACGCCGGCATATCGTTCAATACTCACCGTTATACGTAAGTATGGTGTCCAAAATTGAATTAGGTAAATTAAAAAAAATAAGAAGTGCGGACTGATAATCTCCAGCGAGTCGACGCCACCCCGCTGCGCGGGGTGTCTATTTCTGGTCTGAGGGACACAAGTGAACCCTAACCTAACCGACCTAAGACAGAGTTCGCTTATGACAAACCATTTTTGTCCGCCCTGATTATTAGCCCCCAACAAAAACGGCCGCCATCGCATGTGCAGCGCCACCAGTGGCCAAGAAAGAAACTATTTTACGATGTGCCCGGTATAGAGCTAGGAATATCGACGAATGCGTTGCTCTAATCGATCTGCCGTATTGTTTATCAGGCACATCGTGATAAGCCTAGCCGACTTTTAGGCATATCATGAAATGGCGCCGTTTCACGATATGCCTAGGAATTTCGTGATCTGGCGTATTTAACGATCTGCCGCCGACATAAATACGACTAACAAAATCCTTACGTATGCTTTCTTGTAGGAACTGTGTCATCTAGCTCCCTAGGCGTGATACAATGACTATTAAATTATGAATGCTTAAGCTATTTTGGGCTCTGGTTTCGGCTATGCATTTCTGTCAGTTAGATAGTCCTCAACCCTACAATAAGCCTTTGATATCAATGTTTTTTCAAGTATTTTTAATAGCTGGAAAGGGTAGAGGTATTATTTATGTACGCGAAAGTTGGGATTATCCTAAAGGATAATATTTGGATATATTATATTGATAAACACCGTAAACCACTTCAAATACGCACCGTATATATTTGGAAGAGCGGACGACTTTTTGGTGAAAATGTTGTGCTTTCTGATGTAAATGATGCCGCCAATCACAATTACTTTGAACAGAACAATCGCTGCGATCAAAACGTAAAACCATGTTTCCATCACGAAGTCGCCGGCTACGATAGAAACTTCTCCATTTACGGGATATCTGGAATAAAAGCATCACGTCAAAAATCAATAACGTTAAAACGAATACATTTGTAGACATTACGAGCGCTCTCCTGATTATTTACCTTGATAAAGGATCCAATCCAATAGAACGGGAATCGATATTCAAGTACACCTTTTGACTAAATGGGCCCAACCCTACTACGGTTTCAGCGGCAATTTGAACCGAATAACTGACTCCCGAAGTTAAGTTTGTCATTATGAGGCTCGTAGCTTGATGCACTGTTGTGTTAATAGCTACCATCGACTTGTTTGCGGGTATGTCCAGCCAATTCACCAAAACGTTGTAACCAGTAATGAACCCATTTTGTAAATGAGGCTCTGGAGGTGACCATTTCAAATGAACTGTGGTCGTGTTGAAGATAAACATCTCGATGTTTGCTGGAGGGCCCTCTGGAACTGGAAATAAATAAAAGGTAAATAATCTTTTTGATGCATACAATAAAAAAAATAAAAAAACATTTATTTCAGACTTTGGTGGTCCATAGGTATTTTGTTAGTAACAATTAGCTTAAGTAACTATGTTTAAGTTCCATTATTATAATGAATGTGAAATTATTTCTTATTTGATGCTTACCATCATCCAACGTTTGTGCACTCCTAGAGTTCGACGGTTTTCCTTCGAATTTCTTATAGAAAGGAATAAGGAAAAACTCGTATTTTGTATATTTCCTCAAATACGTTATTTCATATCCAGACACGTCGTTTGAATGTAAAATAGTTTTCATCTGATATTCGGTTGTGGCATTATCTAAAGGTCTATAGTATATAAACAGTCCCTCCAAATAGTAGAAATTTAGAATTTCCCACATTAATTTAATCGTTTTCGAGTCGATAGGTGTCGCTTCTATTAGTTCCACAATACTGTCGGTCATGATGTTATTTCTAAATTCAGTGTTATTGGAAAACACTCCGTTTTCCCAGTGGGAATTGCCACTATCGCCGACTATTACAGGATCGGAGACCGGACTCGGGCCCGACAAGCCGTGCGAGTTCTCCGTTCTCACTATAAACATATACGTAACGCCGGGAACTAAAGATCTAGCCACATATTGTGTTTGTTGTATTTTCTTGGCCAACACTACCCATCCCCGGGAATTCCTAGGTGTATTCTTTCCGGAAAGAGTTTCTCTCGAAAACACTTCCACTTGGTATCCGAGTATGGACGACGAACCGATTTTATTATTTTGATTCCAAGATATCGTTACACTGTTTTCCGTTATGTTGTGTGTTTGTGGTTTTGTGGGTGGGCCGGGTAGTGACGACACATCTGCCGCCCGAAAGAAATGTATGTTCGGGTTTATTGGACTATCTACAAGTAGCACACCGCTCCATACGTACTTTCCGTGGTGCGAGGAGGCAACGCAAGTGTACGTGCCGCTGTCGCTTTTATCCAAATCTCTTAATATAAGAGTTCCGTCATTAGACACATTCCTTCTATGGTTTTGTATAAGCGCTTCCCCTCCGAAATACCAGGCAATGATTGGTTCAGGTGTGCCGACGGCTGTGCAGGGGAAAACTGCCATCGATTTTATAGGTAAAGTTTGGTTAGAGGGCCCGTTTGTTATGATTGGCGGTGGGCGGTCATCGTCTGACGTCACTGTTAATTTTCCTCTGACAAACGAGCTGCCGGCGAAATTCACCGCGGAGCAAACTATTGTGATGCCGCTATTGTTTTTGGTCGTTTCATTTACAGTCAATGTTGTGATGCCGTCAATTGTCGGCGAGGCATGGTATTGGCCTTTCAATGTCCCAGGGAGGATTATTGTTCTATTTCCCTCTAAACTCCAGAACATGCTCGGTTCGGGACGGCCCGAGGCGGTGCAAGTGAATGTAGCGACTGTGCCAGTTTCTACTGTTACTGTGTTTGGCTTTAGAGATATTGTGGGCGGATCTAAAACAAAAAATATTAATTATCAGTTAACAACACTATCATGCATATTCAATATTATGGTACCATCGAGCTGATCTGATGATGGAGACAGAAGGTGGCCATGGGAATTCAGTACTTAACCGACGTAACCCCGTTGAGTTTGAGCTCGTTAGAATCGTCTAAATGACTTGTTGATGATGGTATACAGAAAAGTACAGCCGGCAATGAAAGCTTGTACGCTTATTGATTGCGTTGCGCATTGTACCTACGTCAGAATCCCTAGCACGATAGGTTTTGTGTTCTATTGCCACGTTTTACGTGACCTTTCAGTATGATTATGATAATGATAATAATAAATAGATGTATAAAATTGAATGATGTATAAACCTAATTTACACTTATGACACAAATGACCTGTCACAATTGTTACTAATAAGCTTTTCATTTCATTACATTTTCGCCGTAAAACTTGACGATAAAAGCTATCGTGTTAGCTGGGCGGGTAGATCTTAAATCTAAATGTACGAAAACTACTATAGCCTAGTTAATTGTAACCCTGCTTAGTTAATAGATCCCCGGTTCGAATACCGGTAATGGCATTTATTTGTGTGACAAGCACGAATATTTGTTCCCGAGTCATGGATGTTTTCTATGAATTTAAGTATTTATTTATCTATATAAGTGTATTTATCGTCGTTTAGTACCCATAGTGTACAAGCTTTGCTTAGTTTGGGACTAGGTCGATTAGTGTAAGACTGTCCCAAAATATTTATTCATTTATTCATGTCTCTTTTGTATGCGTAAATGATCAGTTGAGCTGTCCTAACCTACGTTTGAAAAGTTACGCAATCATCCCTCTGGTCTGCAACTCACATGTTTTGAAGAAAGCAGACCATGTAAGGTAAAGGCAAAATGTATTTTAATAAAAAAACTACATAAGACCGGTTCCACACCACGGCTTTTTGAAGCGCTACATACGCGCTACCGTATCGATACAGGGTGATCTTAGTATATTGTCAAGGGACAATCGCCCGATCGGGAAACCCGCGTTTGTATCGCTGCAAGTCATCGTGTGTAACTGCTCTAAAAGTGTTCAGCTATAACAAAACGATAACATTTTTCAATCATAATAAAATGAAAACTATTTCGCACAAAACAACACTCACCATATACAGTCAAGTACCCAGTAGCACTCACGGCGCCGACTGAATTCTCAGCCTCGCAACTGTACTCTCCTTCGTCTTCTAAAACAACGCTATCGAGCCTAAGGCTCCTGTCGTCTAGCACTTTGACGCGTCCGAGTGGCATGTTGCCTCCTCCGGCCGTCCTCCGCCACAGCACGTCTGGGAGGGGGTCACCCCCCACTCGGCATTGGAACGTCACACTGCCGCCGGTCTGAGCCACGACATCCTCTGGGCCCGTTATTAAGTAAGGCTTAACTGCAGTGAGAAATGTCTCTTTGAATTACACGACAAAAGAGCTTAAATCACGACTTCTAATTACCGACAGGATTGGACAAATATGGCTGGAAATTCGAGGATTACTCACTGTGAATTCGAAGCGTAGCGACAGTTGATTCTCTCGTGCCCGCCGCATTCCGCGCAATGCATTGATATCTGCCGGCGTCAGTTTGCCTCGCGTCTTGTATTACGAGACTGCCACCGTCGACTAAGTGCATTCTGGAATAAAACACTCGATAAATATTTCTTGAAACGAAAGATTCATTGCAAATCTTTGAATGGATTTCATTATTCGGATCGAGCGATGAAACAAAGTCATTCAAATGTAGGGCGGAATAATTCAATGGGAAATTAACATTTAATAAGGGGTCCGGTGAGTTGGAACTATTCAGATTTTTACTTGATTGCTTGTTGAGCTCTTCAAATATCCCCTCTTTTATAACTTTGATGTACCCTCCTGACGACTGTTAATTATTTTTATGCTACGCCATACGTAACGATGAGCGCCCTCAGGATGTAACCTAACGCTGTGACTCATAAAAATGCATAGATACCAAATTGGAATAAATTGGCAATAAAACTTTTAAGGAGAATTCAATTTGAGCCTTTCTACCACCCGTATGTTGAAAGATTAGCGTACAAATAAAAACAAATATTTATAGACCAATAGTAATTTAGTTCATAAACATAAAATTTTATGCGACAATTCGGGATTTAAATACGCTTCCATTAAACAAAAATTAATTATGTGGCAAAATGAAGAGACGAGTTTCAGGCGGTCGTTATACGCTAGTCTAAATGAGTAGTTTTCATTGCTCGTAGAATCACAGTACGATTAAATTTATATGACGCCACGTATCAAATATCAAACGACTCTGCTCATTCACAAGACTATCGCGTTGCCGCCAACCCACTCGGCCCGAGAGCTCTCACTGACTACCCCTAAATTTCCTCCTAATTACGCTTTATCGAGCGAATACCGAACCCATTCCAGGAAAACTTAACGTGCGGTTATCGTAAACTTCTTTTTACTTTCAAGTTCAACTCTTAGGCAAGCTAGTTTATTATTCTGTTCATTAGTAAGCGCAGTCTTACTAAATTAACCCAACTATTAAGCTCGACTTGGTATGTAAAGTAATAAGCGCATTTTCTTACGGCATAAAGTTACAGAAAGGAGTAAATTACCTGGAATCGCCATCAAAATGCAAGGTCTGGCCATTTTTCTTCCAATAAACGGTGGGGTCTGGTGATCCCCGCGGTGGCGAGCATTCTAATATCACAGTTTCGCCTTGTGCCGTTTGGGTTGATACTGGCTCCAGTCTGAACTCCTCACGTAGCACTAAAAATACGTTACACATTTAGATACTACTCACCTTACCTTCAAAATTTAAATAAGATACAAATACAAACATGAATAGAAACTGACCCGCAACATGTAACGATGCATTCCTACTCCTAGCTGTGCCATACGCATTGGTTGCCTCGCACCAATAGACTCCTGCATCAGAATGAGCTCTGCCGTGCGTCGCTCTCAAGAAGAACAGACCGCCAGCAGGCAATAAGCTTCGATGAGTGTCTGAGACTACCAGGACTCCTCCTTTGTACCATTTAATATTAGGTGTAGGTGAGCCTCCGGCACGACAGTTGAGCGTGGCAGGCTGGTGACGAGCCACCGTGACGTCCAAAGGCTGCTCAATGATGTAGGGCGCTTCTCCGCTGCTCCCATAGTCGTCATTCAACCCACCTTCAACTGGACCTGTTGACAAAACGATCCCTATTTATTACATCGCTCCCTTTATGCAATACTTCCGTGTAAACACTTAAGGTTCGAGTACTTTGTACGGCTAGCGTGCCAGGACCCAGCGCCTAATGAAAGGCGACGCCTGGTCTCGCGCGGTCCCACCCACTGCAATTTCCTACACACAAGCTTTATTTTAAATTTACCTAACAAAAGGCCTTTCTAGGCAACGGTTTATTTTAATAATAGGTGGAGTATGTCATTTGCAGCTACTCTAAAGCGGGGCACAATAATAATGAGCTATAAAAACATGCCAGCTAAACCATGCTTCCCCCAAGGATGCTGGGTTTCGAACCCTCCACTATTTTACTCTGTTTACAACGAAACGCGCAGATGTTAGTTTTTGACACTCGAATTGATGTATGCCTATTGTTGTGCTTTGGCAGTATTATAGCGACGCGACGTAAAAATCGATCAGCAAAAAAAAATTCGATACGGTGTCCGATTTTGGCAGAATGAACCTGGGAGCGGGCGGTGACTCGATTCTAGAGACAAGGCTGTTTTTGTGAACAAATCAATAGGGATTACTCTTTTGTACGGAGTAATTGTGTTTATTTATTCACGTGTCCCAACATTATGGATGCGGTACGATACAAGGGCTAATCTATAATTGAATCTCTAATGCTGAATTCGATTTGCTATCCTTCAATTTTTGGACGAAAATCCCACATTATTGGCCGTTGGGGTATTGTTGTTCCACATTATTTCGTAAATTAGCCGTTACGTATTATTGTAACAGTACAACGAGTACCTATTTATATACCAACTGTTGTTCAAAATTTGTGCCTTGTGTACCTTGGTTTGTTTATTGTAAAATAACGAATTAATATAGATATGAATTCCCAGCTCAAAGTACCGTAACACTCATGGTTAATTAGAATTTCATAACATCAAACTCCGTAACACGGCGAATTAAAACCGCGCGCAAAGTAGGTATGAAAGGTTCCGGTGCGGGTCCGGATTTTAACCCAAGCCGGAATATTTTATGTCAGTGGAGCCGCGTGGAATCGCATAAAGTCACGTTCCAGGAAACTGCAGTTTTCATACAAATATTCGCGATGCCACGGACAGCCATTTATGTGGTCCGCTAGACGTGCAGCTCTCCGGTGACCTCGTTTTTTATGTCCCTGAATTCTAGGACACCTATTTTCAATATTGGATATTACTTTCAAACGGTACGTAGAACCTTTTTAGGTGTAATATCTTTGTGAGTTATATTATATTACAGGTAGGTATCTACTTACTAACCCATCGTGCCTCATAAATACTAGGAAATAAAATGTGAAATATCATAATTCTAGTTAGAAATAAATATTTGTAATTTTACTTTTTCAATTTTCACATCGTAAATAGTGTTTTGAATACAATCCATACAATTATGTTAAAACTAAGATGCGTATTTTTTACCAAGAAAATATTGCAGAATATAAATAATAATTGTTATGAGTTTTATGAAACATGTCTCACGAAAGATTAAATTCGAATATGTAGTTGTTATGAAATTCAAGATCACAAACTATTTTTTGAAAATGTGCAATATCAAAAACTATAAAAAGTTAATTTAGAACAGTGTGTTGATTATGCATTTATGCATAGCATTTTTGCTGGACATTTTCTTTATTTGAATAGGTACGTATATCATAAAAAATATATCACCTCCATCAGATAAGAATAGATTTGGCCCCTGAATTTGAAATAGGATGAATAAGGTAAAGCAAAAAATGACCACGCATGGCAGTGTAATAAATTAACTGTCAAACTGATAAAGAGACATCTCCGCTCGCAACAAGAGAAACACCATAAATATATAACTATAATGTATAAAAATAAGATTTCGCAGATTGTGAAGACCATAAAATACTGTTTATGTCGATCTCTGTACGTTGGTTTATCGCGCATAAAACTATGAAGCTTTATAGGCTAGTTGCGTTTATTGAGTCTCAGATGAGAAATCCTTATTGGACGATACGATCCCGAAGAAAGTTTAGATACTATTTATTTTTAAACCTATCCATGATAAAGACGGGTGATTTATGCTATAAAGTTCGTTGAGACGGAAACAGTGTTGGAATTTCATATACCGCTTGAGATACGAATATTTTATGTAGGAACGTATTGTTTAAGTTTCCTTATTGACGCATTATTTAGTACATTTTTGTTGGAACTACAAATAATTAGACGAAATGTAACAATAACAACTTTTGGTATTTAAATTTTAAACCAGAACATAATAATAGTATATTGTATCCTGAAATTGTATCGTCCGCATGACGTCGCAAAAATGAGTTAAGTAATAATAAAGCTATCTGCAACAATAGTTTAATAACGGCTGTAGTTTAATGAACCAAATCCAAGTGTTAGTTGACAACGCCGCGCCGTCGCCCGCGGGCAAAACTTTCCGATTCGCACGCGAGTAGTTACGTTCCATTGTTCAATATCTTTATAAAAAAAAGATTGCGAGGGCGCTGCCTCCCCTTGCTAATTTATACTCCTGGCACATGTTGACACGCGTCGCTAAGAAAAAAATAAATAAAAAATCGGTCATAGACATGGGTTTCGCATTTAAAGTCGTCGGCCACGCGCTTGTCGCTGTAAGTCCGTTTGAACTGTCGTTGTATATTTTTTGTCGGTCGGAAATTGATAGCCCTCAGCAGTCCAAGAACTGTTAACTTTAAGGCAAACATTTGATTGCACTCAATTCACACTAGGATATAGGTTTATAGTGCAGTTAAGTGGCGAGTCCCTTTGAGTTAGGAAAAAGATAGTTGAAAATTCCGTTTGATTTCATTGAGAATCTATCGCGGCGCGCCGCTTTATATCTCTGTCAACATCGTTAAAATATCATGAAGATGCAAGTTTTGTAATTTTCTTTGATCTATGAAGCATTTATTTACAACTCCTATTTTGAAATTGGGGTAATCACGCCGGCATGTTTATTCATTTCATAAAATATGCCACAACGCACAACGCCAAACGATCTTTAAGTTCTCGTTCATGCAACTGGCGCCAAATCTATTTCAGAATAAAATTATGCAACACCGCATACGATAAGATCATTATCGCCCAAGTTTTATGTCACCCTAAGTAACTTGATAACCTTTGCAATCGCGAATATCTAATTCTAATCGCATTGATTGGCTCCCTTAGGAGGCAATCATGATTTTTCAAATTACGGGTCGAGCACGTGTTAAATTTTGGGACCCCTTTGCAACGCGACGCCGATGAAGTTATTAAGCGCATGCCAGCCAGTTGCGACATTTCTGTCTAGAATTGAGGGATGCCCTTATTGAACAAAAAAAACTTATTTTCTTATAAAAGAACACCGAATATTTCGCTGCAAGAAACTACCAACAACTCAAACGGTAACGAACGCAACGAACTGGCAATGAAATGTCACGGCTAGTGAAATACCACTTATACTTTACGGTGCAAAAAACGGAGAGACTCCTTGGCACATGTGCTGAGAATTACTCGTCTCAACGGAAGGCAGGATTAGCCCTAATGTGAAGTTCGTGAGCTACATGTTTGTCTTGCAAGGCGTCCGCCTAATGTTGGGACAAATTGTTGACACAGTGTCATCTTTCATAGGGCTAGCCCAGTCTACCTGCAAATGGGGGCACGCTTCATAATCAATAATCCCTTTATTCTAATATCTCCTTTAAAGCACCGCTGTAAGGTTTACATTCAAATACGGATCGAGTTTCTTAAGATAGTTTTAGGTGTAAAAAAATTTCTGATAGAATGCAAGGAAACATGCCAACGGCAGTTGTGGCGTTTCGTTGTGTTTGTTGTTGTAGCGATATAGATCTCAGACATTTGAAATAACATAGAAACAAAAAGAATCTAACTTACAGAATTAGGCTAATGGGTTCAGATTCCAAGGTAAGCTTAGAGCTGATTTCTTTGGGCTATTCCTGTCGGGAAAATATGGTGATACAACTAGAACTAGACCAATTCGTAGTGACAACATTTGACGCCATCTTACTGTTATACCGGTTTTGAAACATAGTGATAATAAATAAGTATTATTGAAAAAAAAAAATTAGTAAGAGCCGTATCATGAGACATTATTACTCCAAATTATTGTATCATCATCTACGAGTACAGGAACTGATCATTATTACATGCTTGTAAAGTCTCAAATTGATGCCACAAATGAAAGTAGGTTAACGTCGACTTGCAAGACTTGATCAGTTTGATCACAAACATTAAAAATACTTAGATACAGGTGATGTTAATGTAAAGCTTCCAAAAATGAACCGAATAGCGTTTGGAATTTATGTTATCTTTCGCTGATAAACGTAACATCTATAAATCGAGCCGTGAGTCCGCTCGCAGGAACCACTCTTATTAATAAGACGTATCGGCAAACAGGAAGGCGGGCACTGAATAAATAAAAGGTATAGTTAGCAAACGAAAGCTATCTGATCGCAGCTCCTTTGTGACCGTCGACACAAAAAAGATTTTTGGCGATCGCACGTCGCGATACGTTCACTTTAGCTCACTGACATCTATGTTTAGGATCAATAAGGGTTTGTGATTGACATCGCTTTCTGCCAAATAGGCGGCACCTTCAAAATAAACACCTATACGACAGCCTGAGTAAATTCTGATACGCGCAATTTACGCTAGCATCTATTTGAAATTTCTCTAGACTAGGGTTCATAGGTTTAAGTAGCATGAAAAACTTCAAAATGATACCATATAAAAACATAAAACATTCATCATCATCATATCAGCCGAAAGACGTCCACTGCTGGACATAGGCCTCCCCCAAAGAGTGCCAAAAGGAAATGTAAAATATATTACACTAGCTTCTGCCCGCGACTCCGTCCGCGTGTTACTCGTGTATGTCGTATATAAAAATTACTTTCACCCTCCATTTCACCCCCTTGGGGGATGATTTCTGGGATAAAAACAATCCTATGTCCTTCGCCGGGATTCAAAGTATATATACATGATGAAAATCTTAATCGGTTCAGCGGTTTAAGCGTGAAGACGTGACAGACCGACATACGATACACACTTTCGAATTTACAATATTAGTATGAATAAATATGTAACTTAATAAATTTATTTTCGCACAGACAGTAATTTGTCCGTGTTCTTTATCGTCGTTTTGTGATACCTATATGTCATGTATTCATATAACGAACCATCAATGTTCTCCGTTTGCCTTTACGGCATTGAGTTTGCCTTCTGCACATGCAATTTGTTACTGTGCAATGGAGTTCAAATAAATAAATAAACCTAGTTCAACTCGCACTGCCCTTAATGTGAACGTGAAACGACATTTTTTACGCCGAAAAGGACCACGTTTATGAACATCATAAAGCGCCACACATGCGTAAATATCCATAAGTGTCACAGTTAGTACTGCCACGTTCTGAGATAACCATTTTTCAATTCCTCGATAAAATGACGTGCACTATGCCCGTAGTATGCCCGGGGCTGTTTATTTTTATTATTCGTTTTTTCACCGCATTTTACGCGGCATCCATCACGCATTAGTCACAAAAGATAGGCGTCGTTTAACATTAGCTTAACTTCTTTACGCTTTGATTGCCGCCCGGGGTGCTGGCTGTTTTTTAAGGCCCATTGATACAGACTAAAATAATTCAATCGCAGCGACATCATTTACTGGGGGATGGAGTGTGTCCAGACACGGGTTTTTAGTAGACTTTTTGGTGTTGACTGTGAATGTGTTTTGGACAGATGCGGGGTCTACGCATGTGTGTTTTGTTATCCTAATGAGCGTTGTCAGTAAGTTACGCTTTCCCTGTGTGTCCCCGGAGGGCCGTTATTTGGAGTTTAATTTGTAAAACACGATTTTGAACGCTCGGTGTTTTTGAAGCGTTTTATAATGGCAAACAGTGCAAGAGGCGTGCAATTTTAATAAGTTGCGTCATGTTTAATGCATTTTTCAATGAACGAGACAAAAGATTTGAAACCGCAACTAATTCTTTTTTATATTTAATACTATTCAAAATTATCTTTTTTCCTAAAGTTTGAAACATTTAGTGCAGTTGAACAAAATAACAGTATGAATAATTTGCATGGAGATAACGTATCATGAAAATTCTGGGTATGTCTTTAGTAGCGAAACTTTCCAGAAACTTTTGTCAATATTCCTGATTCTTTTTAATTTTTCGGAACTCTCACATTGCTACTTTAGTTGCATCGATGATAAAACCTGTTAAAATCTCGCTAATTAATTAACAAAATATCCCCTTTAACGGTTACACTAAATCTTTGCTTAACGATTCCACCTACTCCATTTAACAATGCAGCAGGGTTCGAAATTATCAAGATAATTACGCCTCTTGATAAGTATCCGATAATTATCACCAGTATTAGAACCAATGACACTCGAATTCGCTCAACTTTGCATAATCCGAACTGAATTCTTCTTGTAAGGGGAATCCCCACGGCACATCACGTTGACACTTCGTCCGTTCGGATAGACGCAAGTGCGGAAATACTTCGAATACAGTTCACTTCACGAGCGCATTTTTTTGTTATTATCATTGATAATTATCCTTTCGAACCCTGCAATCACTTTGATGAAGTTATTCCTGGCTTAGCTGGTGGCACAAATCTAAGATGGTGCGGGAAGGCACTAAATATCTAATAGGTGTAGGGGAAAGCCCCCAGAGGGTGCTCACTATTAGCTCTGGTTGAACTCTGTCTCCAAGTTTGTTACTTAAGGATATATTTAGTTGTAAATAACTACATATAAATGTATCAGTCAATAGGGGCCTTATAGGCGAATTTGCTAGTTATTTAATTAGTGTTAGCCTTGTAGAGATTCTGTTGAGCATTAGTTCTTATGTTGTCAAATAACGTCCATAACAATTGCAAATGCAATAAATCATATTTGACGGTAGTTTTTGAGACGCTTTGTTTGTGGTGCAAACGTAGAGCATTTTTTACTTTAAAAAAATGATTCGTTCTCACTATGAGTTATGATAATTCATAATTAAAAGTACTGTGTATCGCGGTATTATTTATTTTATTGCATAGTTATATAGTTGTATAGCCCTTTACTGTTAGGTTTCTGGTCAGGCTTGACAGTATTCTATCGTAATGAAGACTTTTATAAGATGACCGTACATTATGCCTATTGGTAATGAGCCATAGCTATAGTTAAAATTGATTATGTATAAAATAGTTATAAATAGTTATATGTCCCTTTCTGTTAAATGAGACCGATGGATTACCGGCCTTGATGTAATACGAATACGACATAAAATGTATTATTTTCTTACCTAAGTAAAAACAAAAGACGCCCAGCAGGGTCGTGACAAAAGTCAGTGCATTCATGGTGCCTACTGCCACGTCCTCATAGAGACGTGAGGTGCTCTTGGAGGGCTCGCTTCATTCTTTTCTCCTTCTCTCATCTGGAAAAAAGAAATGGAATGTGAGACAAAACATTCAGTAATAAGTTACATACAACACGCCATTCACATTAGGTAGGTACAGTCAGCATCAAAAGTAACTGGGTAAACGAAGACGTCAAGTCTTTATTAAAAGGGAATAAGAGCTTTTGAAGACGTCAATTGAGCAGTTACTTTTGATGCTGACTGTACATAGAATAAATTAAAAACCCCGACACAACAAACACTAAGAACCATCTCAACAGACATGGCTTTCGATAAAAAAAAACGGCACTCAAATCGGTTCATCCGTTTGTGAGCTGGTATGCCACGGACAGACACACAGATGCACACGTTAAGCTTATAACACCCCTCTTTATAGTCGCGGGTTAAAAAAATACAGTCAAGTGCAGAAATATGTATCGATTTAATCCTCTCATAAATATGACCATACCTATGATATTCAAGAGCAATGGGACATATTTATAACTACGCAATTATTGGTGCACCCATATTGTTACACATGACTGTACTGTCTTCAAAGACTAAGAAGAAGAATAGATAGAATACGTTTTTCTATTAGTAGTTTATTCTTTTATTTAAAAATATGATTAGATAAGATTAGATTATTTTTTCATGATAAAAAATTACATTAAAAATTTGCATGGCTCTGATTACATTCTGATGCCCAACCAATTTTAACGTTACATTTCAGTCCGTTATCATAACAGTTATTATAACAAAACACAGATATATCAAGGAAAAAACAAGTTAATGTAATCATATTTACTGTAGTAAGACGGATTTCTCATTGGTTTATGGCCCTCTAATTTAACGTAGTTTCCGCCTTACTTTGAATTTCATGAAGCCCTTTTCCTTTATCCAATAATACACACCGAAACTCGCAGACCCATCTTTGGGGATGGAGTTTCCAAATTAACCTCTACCATTTGTGTACGGAAGGGTGAACTGGACTAGCATTCGTATTAAAAAGTCTTAAAATTAAAGAGAAAATAAAGAGCTGATTTTGTTATTAACAATACCAGTGCACGATCCATAATATCCATAGGTACTTATTAATATTATAAATTCGATAGTAACTCGGTCTGTCTGTAACCTTTTTACGCTTAAACCACTGAACCGATTAAGATGAAACTTGGTATAGAGCTAATTTGTATCCCGGGGAAGCGTAAAGGATGGTTTTTATCCCTGAAATCATCCCCAAGCGAGTGATATGAGGGTTGAGAGCTGTGATAAGTTCTACGTGGATGAAGTCACAGGCAGTTAGTTAATGACTAATAGCCACAAACAGACACACAGATACATAATATTAAACTAATAAGACACCTCGTTTTCAGTAAGGGTTAAAAATCACCAGTTAGCGAGTCACAGTATCTTATTTACAAACTAATTATACTCGGTTGTAAATTAAAAAAAAATCACACCATTCTAACTAAAGAATCGAGATAAACCCTTTTTAGAATGTCTTTTCTTAAATTAACCAACACACACATCACCTGATAAGGACTCGAGAAGAATTAATGTCAACGACTTAGGTAAATATGTAAGGACTTCACAGATTAGGTTTAGGCCTATTTGTCCTGTGCACAGGAAAAAATATGTCATGAAGCAGACTTGTTTACAATAGCCTGTAATGTCAAGGTTTAAAAAAAATGCCTTCACTAAGACACGTGTCTATGCGGTTGAATGTTTATTGGTTTAGAAGTATTTTTCCCTCTGTTTAGTAGGTAAGTACTATATTTTTTGTGAAATAATAAATACTTTAAATACAACGGTTAAACAGACACCCTTGGAGTTGCTAGCGTCTATACGCTACGGTGACCGCTTACCATCATGCTTAGCAGTACGCTAGCTTACGTGGTATAAAAAAACTCGCGTATTGATTGACACTACGAGCGACTTGTTTCCAACAATTATGAGTGTAATTTTAAACATGACTCGAAAGTACAATTTTTTTATGGTAATTCGTTATTCCACTATAGAGTCAAGGAAATCTTTTATACCTAGCTTCCACCCGCGATTTCGTCTGCGTGGACCCGGGATGAAAAATGGGTAAGGCCGCCGACATTGTCAGTTTTGGTCAGAACAAAACTTTCCAGCACGTTTTCTCCAAATATGTAAGCACTACTGCCGTTGTTGTTAGTTGATTCTATAAAGCAATTATTGAGCTTGTTTCCCCATTTCGCAAACTGAATAAAAGTTGTTGTTTCTATAAAATACTTGCATTTATGTTCATCAAACCCCTCTAATTTTGGTCGAAAATGACGTGTCGCTTTTTTCCGAGTACTTTTCAACTACGAATTATTTTCATATTTAAACATTTAGAAAAAAACGTTTAAATACGTTTGAAAGGTGAAACACATTACTTTCTGTAAGACCAAGAACGGTGTTTAAATACTTTGTTTTGCGTATTTTATAGGTCTTTAGATTAGTGGGCAGAGTTTTGGCTTTCGTAACACAAATTTTTGTGTTATGCATAATTACCCCTAAATATTAACAGAAAACTGGGGAAAAACGTATTTTGGCACAGCAGCACCGTAAGCTGTCAATCAATGTTAAAAAAAAGAAACTGCCATTTTTAGTTTGTCTATGAGAAAAGTTGAAAGTGATTCGCATATTTTCGTCAGAATTTGTGTTGATGAATATCTCAAGTAAGTAAGCGTTTCAGAAGTTCACTTTACTATGGTGGTTTTCGTTTATGTTTAAAGCTTACATGAAACATGTACATTTGCGTCTAGTTTGACTTAATTTGGTTTTATAACGTAAAACGCTTGTAAAAAACTGGTTTTGTGTTATATGGCGTTTTGTGTTAGTTTTGTGTTATGCATAACAGAAGTTTTTGTGTTCAGTAACACAAAACAAGTGTAAAGAGTCATGCAGATTGAGAATACTGTAATAGTAAAGAAAAACATTTTCATATTATCGTGAGATTTATTCGAATTGTTATTTTGAATAGCACTAGCACACAGTCTAAACGTATTATTCTTACAGTATGGTCGTCGGGTGACAACCAAAACTCACTATTTAGTGCATTTGCAAAAAAAAAAAAATATCAACTGTGTTAACGTAGGAATAAGGTCGAGTTTTCATGTACCTACTATTACGTGTAATTAGACAGTTTAGGTTCTCACCGGACGATGTACACCAGTGATGCCGCATTCGATCAAACTTGAATTAGGTCTTCTATTCTATAATTCCGTGAATCGCGGCTATCATAGCCGCGCGCGTTCTATTGATTGAACTTATGAAAGTTATGAATCATTTAGTTTCTACTTGAAATATATTTTTAAATTATTTTATGTTTGCGAGAATTCTTTAAACTAAGACGCCATGCTCAATTGCCTTTGATGAATGTGATTTTTATTATATAAATAAATAAAATAAAATAAAATTCGTTTATTTCAGACAACCACGTGAACTTATTAAATGAATCATTTAGTTTCTACTTGAAATATATTTTTAAATTCTTTTATGTTTGCAATAATTCTGAAAACTTTTTTGTTTCCTAGGAATGCTCAATTTGTCGTATTTTTTTATGATGATCTGTTTTTATACAGAAAAGGAAATTATCTTTTTTTTATAAAAACAGATCATCATAAAAAATACTGATTTAGTCAAATACCGATCGATCACGTATTCTAAAATGTTGTCATTATAAATATATTAACATACGTAAAAAAAAAGATATTTTTTCCTTACCCTTTATTTTAATACTATTATGAAACAACCTTTACAAAAAATAGTGTTACTTTTGTGTTATATTTGTGTTACGGTATCACAAAAGTGATTGTGTTATTTTTGTGTTATAAGGGATAATCTCAACGGCCTTACCCAAATATACTTCATTTTAATTCGGGCTATAAAGTATCTTCGTGCAAAATTTCATCCAAATCGCTTAAGCCCTATAAGCGTGAAAGTAACAAACATCCAAACACTTGATCATCCAAACATCCAAACTTAAACATTTATAATATTTGTTATTTTCTTGGTCCGAGGCTCCTATCTTGATTACTTAATTATTTATGCATAATTATGTTTTGATTGCAGACGACGCTTCGCAAACGCATTTGTGGTAAGGGTCTGCGTCGCATGCCTTCCCATCCGTCCCAGAGTTCTAAACCCTTATAATCAAATTAAACAAACAGGCCAGCACTTCCCGAACTCCGGACATTAATATAAACAGCTTTACCATATTTATTTGCGTTATTAAGGAGACCGTAAACATCTGTCACATTGAGATTTCAAACTCTTAAACTTGTCTCACAAGAGTTCTCGGAAATGCAGTTCATGCTAAAGCAACTTCAACCTTATGCCATTGGCAAAAGGCAAACGTGGAATAAACTTCTTGATTTTACGAGAGAACCTTTTTGAACTCGTTATGTTTTGAAATGAAAATGCTTGACAAGTTCCCGTGTGTTCTTATTTGCGACAAATCGTATTTTATATCTGTACTCAAGTTGATTTGGATTTTGTGAGTGGAGTTGTATTTCTGTAAGTGTCAACGTGTATGTATAACACTTATTATTATTACTCTGATAGTGGCTTCCGGACTGTAAGAGCCCTTAAATCACTGCGATCATCGCTGATCTATTGTGATCGCCACTTACTATAATTCTTGGTCAAGTCCTGCGAACTCGAAGAATTGCAGGATACTGTTGAATGTTGATCTCAAGATATTTAATCTCCTCCGGGCACAAAATGTATTTGCCCAGAAAGGAGTTACGGCTGCGCTTACTCGTACACTTACAATCTAAACAAAATAATCTACTTATACTAATATTATAAAGAGGAGATAGAGATTTGGTTAATCTCCGGAACCGCTTTCCTGATTTCAAAAAATCTTTCATCTGCGTATAGAATGGATTTTCTAGATTGTTACAGGTTATATTTTGTCCCGCGTTTACCTGCGTTCTTTTCAATACGCTGGCGAAGCTGCACGGGCTAGTTTGTATTAATGTATCTGACATGTAAGTTTGTAGCTTATAAGTTTATATGCATGGGCAATCTCCACAAACTGCTCATCTGATTTTCATAAAAATTCTCCAGTAATTTAGAATGGATGTTCTGGATGGACAGTCTATATTTTATCCCGTTTCTACTTGGGTTCTTTGTAATATGCGAGGGGAACCGCGCTGGCAATTCGTGTAGAATTAAATGAAACGAGTCACTTACAACATCATAAGGTCAAAAGACACTCGACTCGACATGTTTCGAAAGGACCACTTCTTAGTCATGAGCGTTTCGTATGCTCATAAAAATCTCATATTTAAGAATCGCGATTCGAAAGATAACTGGCGATTTTCGATCAAATAGCATGTGTGACCCATTTTATTATATTCTAATAATGTCTAAAGCTGATTTTCTACCGCGCGAGGCGAGAATAGAAAATCGTATGGCAAATGTTCAATTCTCTCCTCGCGCACGCTCGGTGGAAATAGTAAGTGCCATACAAATTTCAATTCTCGCCTCACCTCGTCTCGTCTCGCCCCTCCGGTGGAAAATCAGCTTAAGAGCGGTTGCACACTGCTACTTTTTGCTGCGCTACTAACGCGATGCAGAGCTATAACCATGAAATTCGAAATTCAATTCAAATTCAAAATATTTGTTCGTGACAAAAATAACACAGTTAATAAAAGAAATAAAATAAAAATAAAAACACATGTTGCCTTGTCACGAAATGGAACTTCGAAGTTCGGGTATTTCCATCTGCATCGCACTCACATTACTCGAGTGACAGGGATGCATGTATACGAACTTCGAGTTTCGATTTTCGTGGTAGTGACAGGTAATCTATGGCTACACAAGTTTGAATATCGCTGTTGTAAAATTGAACAAAAATGGTCAGTAACAATGTATTGTTAAAATTAAACAAAAATTGACATGAACAACATTGAACATCCTGCAAGCGCACAAATTGACAAGGAAGTAGAAATAAAGATTGACAGCAACTCTTCACTTGATCCAATAACGATTGATACGCCTAATTGAAAACAAATACTCGAGTTAAATGAAAGGCGTATGGGTGGCTTTATTTATTTTTGTCCATTATTTGAACTTTATCACCATTGAATAGGGTACCTTGTTGATAATCTTATCGATCGGTTACTATTAAACTATTAATGTCTGCGGGTAATATCAATAAATAGAATATTCACTTGAACTCATTGAGTAGGTACAAATTAATAGTAGATTACTGCAGAGGCCGTGAAGTAAGGGATTGCTGGACGAGATTGGGGTAGACGGCCGAGTCGTAGACGAGGCCGAATACAACGAGTCCAGCAATCCCTATTCCGGCCGAGGATTGTATAGTACTTTTCTCAAACGATGTGAGGAAATATTAAAATTAAAATAAATACTTGGTAATCAATTAAATAATAGGTCATTTGCGCCTTTTTTATTTTTTAAACATGCCATTTGAACAAGCCGTTCGAGCACCATGTTTAACCGCACATAAAGTATAGTACCATAGATTATTTTTATTTTTTTTATGAAGCAAGTATGCTAACAGTGTCTAGTGGTGGTTGGCAGTATGTAAATTTTCCTTTGTCAGTTTAATATTAGTAAGCAAATTTAAAAAGTTAGAGTAGCGGACAATAATGGTTTTACTTAGGGTTTTCATACATTACTTCTTGGCCTAAGGCCAAGAAGTAATGTAGGGAGCCATAAACAAGAAACTTCACGTCTTCATTTCGTGATATTAACGTGTACATTTCCGAGCATGTTTGAGAAAAATATATTAGCTAATTGTATTCTATAAACTTACAAGACTTAACGCACTATTTTAGCTAATTGTGTACTTTAAAAACGTATAAGAAAGACAAACTATTTTAGCTAATTGTATACTTTGAAAACTCATATACAGGTCTGCCTGGCAGGCCTGTGGCTGGAATAGGAGCAAAAAATTAGGCGGTAGATTATTGAGCTTGTAAGCAAATATTTCCAGGTGATTTTAACTGAATTTTTTTTTTTTTTTCCTATATAAGTTTATGTGTATTTTTTACTCTTCTGGGGTTTCACATGTAGTTTATTTTATTTTAAAAACACTAAAAAAATAACAAAAACCACAAAAATATCTTCTAAAAAGAAAAATGCAAAAATTATTATGACTCATTACATGATGTTGCCTCAAAATCTGCATTGACTGCTGTGCTATGATCTCGTAGTGCCAAGATACATTACTTGGAGGTTATAACTTTAGATCAACATTTCTCCGTTTTTTTTTTTTAAAAAGAAGCGTCCTTTTAAATATTTGCCCGCCACACTAAGCGAGTGTAGCGATGATGTCTCACAAACACATTATTATTTTATAACTCGGTCAGCTATTGTAAGATACTATATAAACTTTGATTTATTATCCCCGTTTATGTTTTATTTCTCAGCTCCAGATGCCGAATTTTATCACAATTCCATAATACAGTAATAAAATTGCGTAAAAAAGAAGCATCCTGCGATAAGATTATCCGGGTCCATAAAATAAAGCGGGTTGCAGACAACCGATAAACAAGCTAGAAAATGATAACGGATGTGTGTTTTGTATTAAAATGCAGTGTCGCAAAGGGAAATCGTTAAAAAATAACTGCTCAAAGGTAAGTTGCGACAGATTATGGCATTAATAAAGTTCACGCGACGAATCCTTGTCTTGTCTATACTAATATTATAAAGAGGAAAAGTCTGTAAGATAGTAGCTTTGTTAGCTAGTATGTCTGTACTGTACGTCCCACACGTATAAACATCTTTATAATATGTACATATTAGTATAATAGATGAGGATAGACGACTGTGCAGATTTGCCTTTCGCTGTGATACAAACGTAATAATTATCTTCGATTGTGTGCTGAGTAGTAACACGTACCAAATAAGTTTTACTAGTAAACATGGACAAGCTCATTAAACAACGAACACCAGTTTGATATTCATTAGTTCTTGTAATTAGTGTTGGTATTCAGTTGCGGTACGCAATGCACAAACAAAACAGCATACTCGCAATCAGACTATCTCAGTTTAATATTCGCTAATAGCTCATTTCTATTTCGGATATTGCTAATGAGCGTTTAAATGTTAATTCAAATATCGATAATGGGTTAATCATAAGTGAAAACTTTGTCAGTAGCGTATCGCAAAATTTAATTTACCCAATCACACAGCTGGAACTAATGAAATATATCTATAGTTGGGTTGAAGCAAATTCTAGCAGCTGCCTATACCAATTACATTACAACTAGTGCTTCGCGCCAGCCTATGTACTCGTTGATCCGTCCAGCGCCATCTAGTGACGTTTAGAGAAACTGTGTTTTGTTCATAATACCCCCTATATCTCGGAAACTCCTTGACCGAATAGGCTCATTTTGGAACACAAAAATTAGTTTTGTCTCATTGATTTGCCTACTATATTAACCGACGTTGCGATCAATGATACTCGAGTTATCGTTGAACAAACATTTATACACACTTCGGACATACAAACGCCTGATTATTCCAGTAGACTTGGAGAGCTTCACTTGTTTTTCGCTAAAGTTCAAGCAACGATCCTAAAAAAAAGAGGTCGAAGTTCTGACCCAGTGATAAGCTAGAAATATCAAAACGCGAGGACTTCGATGCGTTTATTTTGAAATCCTGGAGTCCTCTTTATGGAAGCGTAAATAGCGGCGGCCGTAGAGTTTAAATAGCGGGTGTGAGTGCTTTAGCGCTTAGTAGTTAGGTTAGTGGAGTTTATTCGTAGTAATATACCTATTTTATTACCCACTCATTCCCACTGTGACGCGGTACCTAGAGGGAGAGATATCGCCTCAAAAAAAATCTATTTGTACATTTTCATCATGAGTCTAATGACATTAATGTTTACTATAATGGTAAAAATGTGAATGATAATCAAATTTGACCTAACCCTTCCACTTGTTGACTCCGATAAATAAGGTTAAGTTAAACAAGAAATTGGGCACTTAAAAATCTTGAGTTAAAGTTAAATTTGTTTACGAACTAGACGTTCGCATAACTAACCTATCCAACTTAAGATGCAGTGTTTCTCACGCGCATGTGTTTCAAACACGGTTAACCAAAACAAATGCGGTTAAGTTTATAATTTATAGCCACTTGTACGATGACAGGGTGCCAGTTACACCGAAATTATCGTCTCGTATAAACAATAGGTTGCCCTACGTACCCTACTAATATAACGCGTCGAGTGCCCATAGTTACAGAAACCAAGCTGAAAATACTTGTCCGTGGTCCTCCTTATGTGAGTCTAAATATCTAAATTATCGCACACGTCGTAAATATTCAGATTTTGCTAAAGACAATCATTGAATAATAGTGTCTTTTCGAGATTAAGATGAATACCAAGTATTTGTGATATTACGTTAAACCTAAAATAATCTCATACGATGTTTATTTGATCAGTCGGCAACCCTCTCTTAGGTGGATGTCACACTGCAACGCATCTCCGGACGGAGGTGCGTTTCTCGTTGTATGCAAGTACCTCCGTTTGTATATAAATTCCGTATGGTACGGCACACTGCTCCGCACCTCCGTCCGGAGATGCGGAGCAGTGTGACGACCGCCTTATCATGATGCCAGTCTCGCATAGTTTATGATCTAAAAGTCGCTAATATCAAAACTGACGGAGTGGATCGTCTGTAGGTACGTGCCTATTACTTTTAGTAAATATTTTATATCGTATCGAGTGTCCATAGTTACTTAAAACAACAGCGTACATGTACAAAGGGAGCCGTAATTGAGTCGAACGGCAAAAGTGGGCCGAAGTTTTTCACTCCGCTCGGCCTTTATGCAACGAGTTTGGATCACGGAATTGATAACATTTTTACAGCGCTCGGATAAACAGCCATATAAGGGCCTCACTTTCTTTTTATTTACAAAAATCTTTATTTGACTATGCGTTCTTGACCGTCCGTCGCTAGCAATTTAGCGACTCTCGAACATAATAATGACTGTTGACTTTTTGGTTTCGAGGTGCGGCCCGAGATAAGTTTAGCAAACGCACTAAGCGGTGAGCTTCATAATGTTTATTTTTCACATATTGCTACGTCAACACACTTTATTAACGTTTGAAGATTGTATACAGAACTGGTTTTAATATTATTGCTAGATGTGTTCAGTCTGGAGCCTGTTTACCGTTAAGGTAAGTCAGTTTTTATAATTTAGCGGTATCACTTAGAATTTAAGATTTGCTTGGGATGTGATGTAACGTTTGCTGTCACCGGTCTCAAAGCTTTGTAATGTGGACGTGAATTATAATAATATTCACAAGAAAGCCTACGCGGTCCGTTAAGCACACACGGTAGCTTTTTAAAGCGTGGGTGTTATTATAAAAATAAATGAAAACATGTTTTCTGAATAATGTTTGTTTTGACGGGGGCTACCATATTTACGGCTCAGTCGAACCAAATGCCAAGTTAGACCCACACAAAGCGCGATTGATCGTTCGGATCTCGTAAAATATGAACGGCGCTCCACTTTCGAAATTGATTAATTGTGAGCGACGTCACAGATGCGAGTGTTTCGGTGATCTAATTTAAGAATCCACTCAAACGCTTATTTGTCGACAGTTGGTTTAGTTTTTAATTGCCGCTTTCATTAATCTTCAACGTTGATTTACGTGCGAGCTAATGGATTAATAGGTAATTGAAACCTTAGTCGTTTGAATATTTGGATTTGGAATGAGGATCGTGTGAATCGTCTGTGACAATAAGAGATTATCGGTGGGCCGTTCGAAGTTTTTGTCGGCCGCTTGCGTCTGTGCGTGTATTGCCAAAATTGCACAAGTTTTTAGGAAAGTTTCGGACAAAGCGTCACTCTTCGCTGACAATGGTATATTTTTGTTCGTGCGGTCCCGACTGACAGTTCGCGTGATGTATTGGGCCCGGCCAAGGGATTATTTTCACCCATTTCACGAAGTTTGCATGCATCTATTGTGCGCGGCGGAAGCGGTACCACAAAGCGGGCAACAGATTATTGTTCACTGTGAATTTGGGAAGTTCATGAATGATTTCGTTAGGAGTTGGCTGGTAATTTAATATTTAGACATTAATAAGCTTAGCTTTTGTTTTCAATGAAATTGGCAGACTTTGATTAGCAACTAGATTTAGACGGGAACTTTGATTTATAATGCATACCAATATTTAATCTCGTCGACAGAGCGATAAAAATTGTCAGCCATGATCGACACTGCTCAAACACAAATAATCCCAGATTATAGACGTGCACAAAATATATTGCAACATAAAACACAAAAAACAGAGATAATCCCACAAAAGGGCGGCGGATCGTTTGACACCCCCGTCACAATAAAGATGTTCGCCTCAAATGCACTGGTACCGAATATTCATAGATGAATGCGCACGAGGTAAAGACGTTAGCACCTCCGTCCAAAAATGTTTTGGGTTGTATTCGATTAAGGCAAAAAAGCAGAAATGCAAAGATGACAGCTGTCATAAGGATCAAGGTTCCCCGGACTCACTATAATTATCGAACCTGCTCAGAAAATTTCGCGAGAATCGGTTCAGAAATGCAAACTGTAGAGGAACACAGCCGGGCAGCCTGACAGCGGGACATCCGAACATACACTAGAACTTTCGCCCAAGCTGAAAAGAAAACTTAATTCGCTTCGCTCTCAATTAACTAGTCGTTACATCAGTCATATTATGACCCTTCTCTCCTAAAGTGATCCATCTTAAACTGCAAGCTATAAGCAAGCCTATAAGTGAAGTATTATTTTCAGATTATAAAAGTATTATTTTTAGATTATGAAAGTATTATTTTTAAATTATTCTATTGAATCCAACCGAATAACAAACGTCGGATAGCTTCCATACATTATTTGCGCAACATTGATGTTTCCCTCCTACAGTACCTATATAGGTTAAGAAAACAATTCCAGTATAGTATCTATAATGTAAGACAGACGTACTCTGTATTATTATCGCTCATTCCCTGTATTTGTTTATAAAACGTTCGAACGGGTCGCCGCAAGCCTCTGGAATAATTTAACGTATGCACATATAAATCATGTGTGCGTTACAAACTTTCAAAGTCCACGAAGACGTTTTGAAATAGGTAAATAAGAAGAACTTTTTGTAAGAGCAGCGAGATTCCTAATATAAATCCTATTAAACGTGGGTTGTGAAACAATAGAGAAGTTGTGAAACATCTGGAGTCAAGAGCGTCCATAGGCTACGGTGCATGCTTACCGGCTTTGAATTCTACACCGGACTTGACGACGCAACGGAGCCACGCTGTTTAGCCTAAATAATTAGTTTTTATATGTATTGTATGTATGTTAGGCTTTAAGGTATTTGTTGTTACGGGCCCTAAATGCCTGAAATAAATGGTTTATTATTTTATTATCAATATTACCAGTGGCCCGGTTTACGACGCTACAAGTTACAATTTTACAAGTATAAACAGGGGACACAGGTCAAATAGCCGATGCTTCTGAATGTCATCAACATAGACTTGTAATTAACTTGTAGCTTCATGAAATGGGTCCAGGTAGACGTACGCTTATTTGCCACCATCGTGGTAGATTCAAAGGTCATTTGTGATGACAACAATTAATCATCATGCTCCTAGAGTTATTCCCGGTTGTACCCTAGAGGAGCCCGGGGTCCGCTTTGACATGTAATCCCCAGTATTTGGCATAGGCAGTAGTTTTTACGAAAGTGACTGCCATCTGACCTTCCAACCCAGAGGGAAGACTAGACCTTATTGGGATTAGACCGGATTCCTCACGATGTTTTCCTTCACCGAAAAGCTAACAGTAAATATTCCGCACATAAGTTCTGAAAACTCATTGGTTCAGCCAGGATTCGAACCCACGACCGCCGCTTGACAGCCGCATGCCTGACCCACTACGCTGCCGTAACTTATGATGATAGTACCTACTTAATAACCTTACTAATTACCTTCTTAGATAAATAACGAACACTCATGTTTAATGTTACCAACAGTTGTGCTGTGCTATTTATCTATGACATGAGAAGCTTCTTGTTATACTCTATAGCGGGACATTTGATAAACATGGCATAACGATGAACTCAGTAGCATTCCTATGAGGTGACAGTGGGTACCAAGTTATCGTTGTTTAGGGGTTAGATAAAGAGTTGAACGAGATAACCTTGAACTATTTATTGCTAATTTGTCTCAGTTCCGTTAGAAATAAAGGAACGTCACTTGATAGACTTTATTGTCATTGTTCATTCATTTTGTTAAGAGTCCGCAGTAAGCTCGATTCTCCATACAAACGTAGTTACGCTCTCATTTTAAAACTACGTGTTGGATTGTAACGAAACTTTGCATGTACAATGACATAAGGTATATCCAGGTCTGTAATTAGTTAATGTAGCTTCAGATACCATAGTAAAAAAAACACAGCGAATTTAAGTTTTTCATACAAAACTTGTTTTTGCTGTATTTCGTTTGTTTTATAAACTGGAGCCATATAAACTAATTACAGGCATAGATATACCTCATGTCATTATATGTGCAAAGTTTCGTCACAACCCAACACGTAGTTTTAAAATGAGAACGAAACTCCGTTTGTATTGGAAGGTGAAATTCGGCCAAGCTTACTGCGGAATCTTAACGTGTATTTGTATTTTATTGAAATATCATATTCATTAATAAACAAAATAAATGTACATGATATATACGAACTTTCTTTTCAGTAGGTACTTATTTCGTTTTTGCTGGTTCTTCTTACTTAGAATTGATGATAGTAACGATTCTTATACAAGAAAAAGTGTCCCAAATATTGCATTCCAGATCGTCACATTTTAATATGGCTACGCGCTGGCTGGTCGCTATGGCGAAATGGGCGCTCCTATAAAAATATCACATGGATATTCACCTATTCTACAGATTACCATACGATTACATATCTACACTTATAATAAATCATTGAATTAAAAAAAGAATCAGCCAGCATCAAACTAAGCATTGTTCTGTCACGATTGGTCGAAGCTGAGTTCATTTCATGAACGGAAAATCATGAAACTTTTTTTATAAAGTGGATAGTTTTTATCCGACTGCAAAGATTAATTAATTTTCCGAAACATTTGACCTTGTTATTTTTTTCATTTCTTCTTCTTCAAATCCTAGCTGCCAAATCTGTCAAATTTCAGTGACGGCAAAATGGCGGGCTTGCCTTAACTTCTATTCAATATTAATAATATAATCATTTTGATCGGGTGTGGGTGATAGAGACCTTCACAAACGCATACTAAACGATAAAGCATTAAAAAAATCGATACTAATATGGGAATTTATATGCGCAAAGTTCGTATTAAGGTGTAATTTTAATAAATGTATCAACAAATTTAAACAAAATGAACTTTAACGACATTTTAGCTATAATAGGTTTGTTCAACGTTTTACTTAATAGGATAAATTAGAACTGTATATTCCCTATGTCAAAGAGAAGAAATGCGTTGATTCCCACCACATTACCATGCAAACGAAGTCGCAGGTACAGCTAGTATATAATATACACACATAAACTTAACATTTTTATTTTTATAATTTGTATTTTTATTAAATATTTTTGTCATAGTAATTTGTAATATAATGTGTTTTGTGATGTAATTATATGTAATTTTAATTTTAATTCTATGGATCTTGGTCTGAAAATAAAGTGATAATAATAATAATAATGGTCGTGCCCCGCTCTATTGGGATCGATCTGTGATCACGGACAGGACTATTCTAGCCAATAGGCCTGATATCGTGCTGACAGATCGATCGAAACGCCAGGCAGTGCTCGTCGACATCACCATCCCCCATGACGAGAACCTCTTGAAGGCCGAGAAGGACAAAGCCAGCAAGTACCTAGACCTGGCTCACGAGGTAACCGCCATGTGGGATGTTGATTCGACGATCATCGTCCCGATAGTCGTTTCGGCGAACGGTTTAATAGCGAAGAGTCTCGACCATCACCTCAAGAGACTCTCGCTAGGCGGCTGGATCAAGGGTCAGATACAGAAGGCGGTACTCCTGGATACTGCGCGTATAGTCAGGAGGTTCCTGTCTCTGTCGCCCTGACCGCCGGTAGCTTAGGCCGCGCCTCGCTACCGGCTGCACCCTAGGTTAGGTTTTTATAATGATTTTATATTTTGTATGTATAGTTTTATATTTTACTTTTTAGATATAATTATTGTAAAAACCTAGTCTAAGACGAAATTAAAATAAAGAGTATAATAATAACATGGAGAAATTCCCTAATATGCCCGTTAGCCGCCAAAGAGTAGGCGATCAGAGGAGAGCGATTGTACGTCGCAAACTGCTACCACAAGAAACCCTGGATCTGATTTATGACGAAGTAAAGGTCGAACTAGATAACTTACACAATAGTATACCCACTACATCCACACCTACTCCATTAAATTTGCAAGAAGTACATCTTACGCAACTACAAACAAGATTAAGATGGACAAACGAACAGAACGAAGCTATCATACTTGCATATTATAGGATTACTCAGCTTGAAACAAACAGAACTTCCTACCGAAAACCCTTACACGAAGCTTTCATAAACAGCTTCCCTGCACTCGCACATCTAAGTGAACAACGCATAGCTGATCAGCGGAGAGCAATAATCAACAACAAATACATTAGTGAAAACAGATTAAATGAACTAAAACAACAGATAGCTGATGAATTATCTTTAAATATCCACAATCCAGTGAACGACATACACATCTCTGAAATAATAAACGTAAATCAACAGCCCGATCCTGAAACTCAGTTCTTACAGAACATACAGCTGAATAGTCCGGAAGATGCTCTAATCAGTACATGTTCCCCTGAAAGAGACCCATTAATAGATGAAACATATAGGCAGACATTCCAACACTTTCAAGATACCGACCCAACATGTAGATTATACATTCCTAAGCAAAAATCATCCAAAAAATTTGCAAAGATTGTCCATTATCTTAATAACGTAACACTCCCCGAGTATGTTAACACAGATACAGACTTTAACACTCTTCAAACAGCAATATACTGTGCAGCATGGACAGCAGCAAAAGTAAACGGGGCAAAAATATCACTTGAACTCACAGACAGCTCCCGACCTCGATCGGTAAGTAAAGACAAAAGACCACTGTGGCAAAGACGACTAGAAAGACAACAACAAGACATACGACCAAAAATAGGTCAACATAGGTAACACAATTTATTAACGGGATCAGAAGCAGAAACCTTGAAAAGCAGGTAAAGGACATAATGGACCAATACAAGATTCACTCTGTACACGAAGAACAAAACTCCCAGCTTACACACACACTAGATACACTGAAACAAAAACTAGCACTTGTATCCGGACGTTTACACAGATATAAGGTATGTACACTAAGGAAACAACAAAATAGTCAATTCTACAATAACGAGAAGCTATTCTACAGAAATGTGAGGCAGGCTACGACAAACACATCAGTAAACCCCAATACAGTAAGTAACTCACCAGAGCTGAAAGACCTACAAGGCTTTTGGGCCGGAATATGGGAGCAACCAGTCCAACATAATCCCGAAGCCGAATGGATAAAAACGGAAACTATGAGAAGTAGCATCAATACAACACAAATGACATTATGAATACATTCCTATAGACACATTCAAGAAAGTACTTAGTAATTTACATAACTGGAAAGCACCTGGATCTGACTACATTCACAGCTACTGGTACAAAAAGTTTACGATTATTCATCCCTACCTCCACAATTACTTAAATAAGTTTACTGATGACCCTAGCACATTACCATCCTACATTACCTCAGGAATTACATTTATGATACCAAAAGACCAAAACGACCTTACTAATCCAGCTAAATACAGACCCATCACATGTTTGCAAACCCTCTATAAGATTTTAACATCCTGCATCACCGAACTTATATATAAACACGTTGACGACAATAACATCCTGGCTGAACAACAGAAAGGCTGTCGCAAGTTCAGCCAGGGCTGCAAGGAACAACTAACCATAGATGCTGTAATTCTGAGACATGTTAATAAAACCAAGTCTGATTTATACTCAATGTATATAGACTACAAAAAAGCTTACGATTCTGTTCCTCACTCCTGGCTCATAAAAATTCTAGAAATCTATAATATACACCCGAAAATAGTCAATCTTTTAAAAACTGCCATGAAGACCTGGTCTACCCAACTCAAACTCACAACCCTCACCGTAGGTGTAGAATCCGACCCAATTAAAATACAGAGGGGCATATTCCAGGGCGATGCCCTGAGCCCCCTTTGGTTTTGCTTAGCTTGAAACCCGCTATCTAATATACTAAACTCTACAACAGCAGGATACCAGCTACATTACACAGACACTGACAGACGGACTGAGAATATAAACCACTTACTATATATGGATGACATAAAACTTTACGCTGACAATGAAACTGACCTTTATCAGTTGATTAACTTGACAGAACAGTTTACCAATGACATTAACATGGAGTTTGGTATAGACAAATGTAAAATTAACTCTATCAAAGATGGACAGACATATCAACACGACTACACATTAAGATCTGGCGAACTGATCGAGCCACTTGACGAACAAGAGACCTACAAATATTTAGGATACAACCAATCACGCCAATTACAGCATAAAGACATAAAACAAAAACTAACGCAACAGTTCCGACACAGAATTAATACAATCCTAAAATCACAGCTTTATGCCCGTAATACAATAAAAGCCATAAACACATTCGCTATACCCGTTCTCACTTACTCTTTTGGTGTGATAAACTGGACGAAATCCGATCTCAAAGCACTACAACGCAAAATTAACACGACAATGACTGGACTTCGAAAACACCACCCAAGATCATGTATACAGAGAATGACACTACCAAGGAAAGAAGGAGGGAGGGGCCTTATTGACATAACAAATCTACATAACAGGCAAGTCACAACTTTAAGACAATATTTTTTCGCTAAAGGCGAATCATCTCCACTACATAAAGCCACATCCCAAAATGACCGAAAATTTACACCACTAAATCTACAAGATAACACAACACAAAAAAATGAAACCCTAACAGATGATAAGACAAAACTCGCCGAGTGGGCTAGAAAGTCTCTTCATGGCAGACATCTTCATGACCTATGCCAACCTAATGTCGACAAGGAGGCGTCGAACGAGTGGCTGAGTCGTGGTGAGCTCTTCCCGGAGACTGAAGGATTCATGTTCGCGATACAAGACCAGGTAATAGAGACCAGAAACTATCAAAGATATATAACAAAGACCTTGACTTCTGATACATGTAGAAAATGCAATAGCTCCCCGGAAACTATCCAACACATTACAGGTGCATGTAAGACAATCGCCCAGACCGACTACAAACATAGACACGACCAAGTAGCAAATGTCATCCATCAAAAACTTGCTTACCAACAACACTTTATTACCGTGATGGAACCGTACTACAAATATAAACCTGAAAGTGTGCTAGACTACCCTACAACCAAACTGTACTTTGATCGATCCATCCTTACCGACCGAACTACCCATCACAATAGGCCTGACATCACATTAATAGACAAAACTAGCAAAACTGGATACCTAATAGACATTGCCGTCCCTAATACTCACAATTTACAAACTACGATAGCTGAAAAACTGACCAAATACATCGAACTGAAAGATGAAATAACCCGTATATGGCACCTACAAAAAGTAACTATAGTACCCATTGTTCTATCCACTACAGGCGTGATACCAAAACAATTACATAAATCATTAAAGACCTTAAACCTACCGCCGAAAACATACCATCTACTCCAGAAAGCCGTCATTCTCAACACATGTCGAATTGTAAGAAAATTCTTGCAAACTGACCAAGAATTACAGGTTCCAATTCCAACCACGCAACCAGAAACACGCTGTAGCTCCGCCACACAGCCACCTTCTAGCACGCTCTCGGAGATGCCCACCAGCATCACACATACACGCACGATCACACAGGCTGCTATACGATAGTCATATGTAGAACAAAACGATATAGTCGCTTGAGAAGCACAAAGTATAGGATAAGATACTTACCCTGTGATGCACTTGGCTTAGGCCCGTGCATAGCAGTACGCCGGTGAAAACCGAAGATAAAAAGAAGAAGATAATAACAATAATAATAACATGGTGGTCATCTTGCTAACGGCGAGTACTTGCACAGACATAACCTTGTAGCCAGAATTATTCACCAGCAACTTGCTCTCCTATACGGTCTTGTGGTCTCCGAAGTGCCTTACTATAAGTACACACCTGCGCCAGTTCTCGAAAATGGTCGTGCCACGCTCTATTGGGATCGATCTGTCATCACGGACAGGACTATTCTTGCCAATAGGCCTGATATCGTGCTGACAGATCGATCGAAACGCCAGGCAGTGCTCGTCGACATCACCATCCCCCATGACGAGAACCTCTTGAAGGCCGAGAAGGACAAAGCCAGCAAGTACCTAGACCTGGCTCACGAGGTAACCGCCATGTGGGATGTTGATTCGACGATCATCGTCCCGATAGTCGTTTTGGCGAACGGTTTAATAGCGAAGAGTCTCGACCACCACCTCAAGAGACTCTCGCTAGATGGCTGGATCAAGGGTCAGATACAGAAGGCGGTACTCCTGGATACTGCGCGGATAGTCAGGAGGTTCCTGTCTCTGTCGCCCTGACCACCGGCAGCTTAGGCCCCGCCTCGCTGCCGGCGGTACCCTAGGTTAGGTTTTTATAATGATTTTATGTTTTATATGTATAGTTTTATATTTTACTTTTTATATAATTATTGTAAAAACCTAGCTTAAGATGAAATATAAATAAAGAGATAATAATAATAATATGGCTACTTTTTAGTGTGGACGTGACGCACTGGAACGGAATACGTTGTAAAATCTGGGATACATTTTTTCGTGGATCTTTAGTTACCTACTTAATCTTATATTTGAACCACTTTTTAGACTTAACATAAATACTCATACAAATTCCTTCGCCGGTGTAAAATAACAAAGGTACGTTATAAATGAACCCTATTATTTTTCAATGGCTAATAAATAATGTTAAAGACTCAAAAACCCCTCCTAAACTTTATAATTTAAGGCCCCATTGTCTGGACTACCCCATTGTACAGTTTCTTGTGATCATAACACGCGAGTTACGTGTAGAGATGTACAGTTAACATATTAGTATACAGCGTTAGCCTTATTAAAAAGGAGTAAGGTGCAAAATTGTTTTGTTGACGCTGACCGTACACCGAAATTACCTCTGGATACAAGGATTGGACCATGTTGCTACGCGAAAGTTTGCACGTTTTGCTTCTTATCATACAATTTTATAGCTAGTTATGTAGCTAACATACTTAATGAGTACTTTAGTATTTAGAAATTGAATCAGAGAGTAGGTGAACAAAGAAGTGAATTCACCTGGCGATGGAGTTTTGTGAATGAGATTAATCAATAATAGGTAGTTGACGACACAAAAATGTATTATTTTTTCTTGTATAAGGATCGTACTCAAGTTAAAATCTACGATTCTGAGAAAGAACAACCATGTTTTTTGGAAAACACTAAAAGAAAGTTATGGATTCCGTAATGTTAACATTTTAAACGGCATTTAATTTACGATAATAAGCATCTCACAAGCAGCATCCGTTGGCAAATAACGTGACATCTTGCAAATGTGTAAATAAATAATATCTCAGCAGTCATTGATGTTTGCATTTCTTAACACAGCTTTAAAACTTCAAAAGAGTTGTTAATGAGTACGATTTATCGAGTGTTCGTGAAACTGACTCATCGAAGGAAACGCACTTAATTAGAAAACGCATGCGCACATATGTAATATTACAATATTTCCTAGTAAAATACGCATATCGCAAGTAATGTGGCTGCTTGCAAAAAAGAGTACAATTTATATGCCGTAAAAAATAACCAAGCCAAAACATAAATGTGGAAGCCGGGCCAAGTTTTGGTCCGAGGAAAGGAACAATACGCCGACAAAACAAATGAAATCTAAATGGTGCCAAATCTTTAAAAGCTACTTGTGCAGAAACTTTAGCACTTGGCTCGCTTTAAGCAAGAAAGAAAGAAATAAACATATTTAGATATCATTAAAAATATTATGTACTAATGAATTTTCGTATTATTAGGCCTATCTTTTTTTAATTACTAATCTTGGCTGACACAATTCCGCATGTTCAGATGCGATACAGAAACCACAAATTATATTATTCTACAGCGCGGATAAGACGTTTCCGAGTCGCGCAGCTGTGTGCATAAATCTCCCAGTCTTCAATAAAACTGTGAATAATTAGAGTCTCCCGTCGTGGGCGAAGTGACAAATTTTCCACACCATTAAATGTTCCTTTAACTTCCAAATTAGAGTGTTAAAATGAAGGGCTATTTATGAGTTGCTGCTCAAACTAAGATCAGTGATGCAATATTTGAGTTCAACAAATCAGTGAACCAAATAGACGTGGATGTTTTGTTGTCGATAATAAAAAGTGAAATAAAGTCAACTTCCGCGAAAGTATTGCCTTTGAAGTTTCCAGTTAGCGGTTGATTCATACCAGACAGCTATTTTAGGCTTGGCCACAGCTTATGCATGCGCGTGGCGAATGCGCGGTTGCGTGCTTTGCCCAAGCGTGCTCGCGCCGCCGTTCGCCCGACGAAAATTAAACACCCAAGTTGCACAATGTTGACCACATGTTTCTACCACCACGCGCGCTATCAAAATATTGACTCTCCTATCCGCATCGAGGTTGCATTCTGCCACTTTAATAATACAAGTGTATCTTTGGCTTACCCCATTAACTGGCACTTAAAGTGTAGGCACGCAGCTTACAAAAATATTTACTTAAGTGGTAAGCCAGGTTCGGGAATCGATAAAGCATTTTTGCTTCCAATGCGTTATGGCCAATTACGGCTACCTACATCTGTTTTTATGGCTTTCTGGATTTTTTTATTGGTCCGTTTGGACCGTACATTTTTTGTCACGACGATTGAATTGACGTTTAAGGGTAGCCATGCGACAATTAAGAGTCATTTAGGGTTAAAAAATGTCACCCCTTCGGACGGGTGCAACGTCCAAAAAAGAGGGCACTTTTTTATCACCTGAGTTGGAAGTCACAAAATGTTTATCGCCACTCAACGGCATGTTGATTTATGTTTCCACCCTGTCAAGGACCGGGACCCACCGAAATGAATTAGATTGTTTAATTGGTCATTTATTTTGGGCGATAACGCCCGGTCACATCGGCAGAGTTGAGGCGGCTCGTAAAAAGTGTCATTTCATCAACATTCTCATCCAACCCTCCATCCCTATTCCCATCCATCCCTATTCTCATCCAACTATTCCATTCTCAACCATATGGCGATTTTAGGTCATGTTAGAAATTTAAATATAGCACCATTGCAACACAAAATAAAATAACGCTGTTGCTCTAACATGTAATTTATTACACGTAATTGCTTTGAAAAACACCGTAGCTCGTGTATTATGGATTATGTCGAAGAAATATGATGTGCTTTAAGACAAAAGGTATAAATAAAAATCGATTAAAAAAGGTGGCTAATGACTGGCTTACACTTTCCTTGGGCCACCCGAGAAGTAAAAATTAAAGGCTTATCTTAAATTATGCTTAATTGAAGGGTCTAAAGAGTACAGATCGAATTTCAAGGGTTTGATTGATAGCTTTCCCCCAGCTCGGCGTTCTCGGTATAAATTTATGTGAAAATTCAATTATTTATTACTGCATTAACATAAGATACGGTTAGTTAGGTGACCAATAAAATGTTTGATGTTCGGAAAGAAGATTTACCGCTTATATTGTTAGAATCTTTCGCTGGTCCACCAACTTAAATCAATTACTTACGCAATGGTCGAAGTGTCGCTGATTTAAATAATTAGACAAAGGTAAGGCAAGTTTCGAAATAAATAATGTTCCTAAGCCTTTTATGGACCCGTCTGTACACAATTTAAAACCGCTTCTTGTTTTTTAATTAGTTTAACTTCTTTAGTAACAAAGTTGGCAAAACTGGGAATTATGTTATCATCTCGATATCGACCTACCTATCTGTCGTAGGTAATAACCAAAATTAACTCATAAAAATATACACGTGTCCTAGGAGCATTCCATGACAATGTCGTCGTAATGCCTTACTTTTTCTACTCCTAAACATGCAGAATGGCGATTTTGGTTCTGATAATATTTCAAGACTTGGCTTAAAACTTGACCGTATACGTTACGTAAGCGACATACTAATCAGCTCACAGACGAATTTTATAAGTTTTATATAAATCCAAAATATATTTACTCCTTACTAATTTATACCCACGACTCCCACGAGCTATTAAATGGCCATATGAAGAGCACGGGTTTACGCCAACAGAAATAATTTAGCGTATGAATAATTAAAGCACTACAATCATTTTAATCTATAATACGTCGTACGCTTACACTGCTGCCGAAAACACCACGCAAAATAAGAGAGGTAATTAGTATAAATACTTTATTGAAAGCAATCATTACAAATTGCATGTTTACCGATCATTTTACAATTATTTTTAGTATTGCTATATTATTATGTAACTTATTTTCAGTCAACCTAATATGATTTTAGACTGCTGATTTAAATTACGCAAAAAGTATTAAGTAAGAACAAAAACATAGATAATTACTAAAAGCGGATTTAACAGCAAAAATACTTAGTTAATCTAAAGTAAACAGTAATGAATATAGGATAAAGGATAATATTCCACAGCTACTTTAATTAAATTGTAAATAAATACGCTAAAACATTATTCCAGCCTAACATTAAACCAGAACCCGTCGTAAAATAAATGCATGCACAGATGTCGTCGCAGAAATAAATGCCACAGTAGTAACCGAGTAGTGTTGAAATTTGAAACACTCTTTAATTCGACTAAAGGTTTTTTTTTAGTTTTGTGCGCGAATATGTCCTCTTAGACCTTATTAATGTAGCATACGTCATTATGATCTACCATTCTATCCTCCATTTCACCCCTAAAGGGATAACTCCGAATTAAAACCAATCCTTCTTCAAAATGACACACAGACAGACACACTTCCGCATTTGTGACAGATTTCAGTATGGATTTACTTAAATACGAATGAATGATGAATGCACACCTAGCATGATACCGCGCGCAAAATGTTTTGTGCGAATGATAGACTTGTCCTTTAATTCTAAATAGAACACTTTGAAAGAGGCGGGAAGATCGCGCGCGTCTCGTGCTAGTCGTGCTGGAAGACACTAGTTATCCTTTTCAAAACCTACTCATAATTATCATTTATTGCATCCATGGTACATGTACGTTCATACATAGGTATTACATATAGTTATCGGATTCACATGGACCCTGATACAGCATAGGAATAGGTAGTCTTAAATCTTCATGAATTAATAATAAATAAATGTTGGCAGTTAGTTATGCAGTTATGTTAAATAAATAAATTAGAGATTCGTTTGATATTTTACGTCACTTATGTAAGAAAGTAGCTTGTCGTCGAAAATTGTATCATGTCAATAGATATTATAATGACTAATACGTTTACATTGTATCTTCAGTAAAATCTTTCAGGCTATAAACAACTTCTGCGGCAACGTGAGCATACAAACGCAATCACATCCCATGCGATTTCACAAAGCTTCATGAATTAGGCTTAGATATTCTAATTTGTGTTAATAACGGGTCTTTTGTAAACCCTATGTTTAATTATATAAACATTTGCATTTATATTTGTCTATTTGTTTTCGGAAATTGATTGTCGCTGCGGGCTGCTATACGACGAATATTTAAATCCGTTGTTAATTGTAATTTATAGATGCAAATAATGCTTATCTTACGTTTACTTAAGTAATTTAGGTTGATTGTACCTGCCTTTGGCTATATTGTCGAATATGTTATGGTTAGTAATAAATAGTAAACTGATTTTGTTGTTCACTTCTTGTAACATGTTTTAAGTCGGAAGTAATTATGCTCTATTTTCTAATTGGATAAGTACCTACTGTTATATTACTTTAGTAATAATATTCTCAACAACACTTTAGGAACGTATCAAGAAACTTCAGGAAACAATTCAAGCACTGTATTGGTTATTCCATTGTTATTATAATTCATCTTGACAAACACTGAAATCCTTATATCAAATAGAAACTCATTTTATAAATCTCCCCAACAATACAGTATTGTTCCCGAAAACTAGGAACAATACCGCACTGTTCGCTTATAGCCCTTAAGTCCCTCTAAACGAAGAACAGACTCGTGAATTTCTATACTGACTCAAGAAAAGTATCGTTTTAATAGTGTAAACAAAAACTGAAGAACGCTCAAAGTTAATAAAGGCACTATTCAGTAGAAACAACACGTGTCTAACAAAGATGTAATAAAGCATCGCTGTGCAAACATTAGCTTCATTCCATTGCAGGGCTCTCGTGTTAGCACTCGAGACGAAGCATTCTCAGTTGTTGTATACTGGAGAACTAGGTGCCTTTGCAAAGCTACTTCGCACGGCCAATTAACTTTAATTATTAATAAAAATGAGGAGACACGGTTACATAAATCAATCTAGATACCCGCTAAACTCCATATGCTTATGTTATGGGTACTGAGTATATTTATATCTAAGGCTCAGGAATAATACTTGGGCTCATCACACAAATAACTTCTCCAAACGGAATTTAAACCCGTAATCTTCAGAGGGTTATTGGTTACGGTTAAACTAATCGTCAAACTTTAAAAACAAATATTTTTAAATAACTGTAGCTCCTTGAATAAAGTTTAATCACTGTCAAATATTTATAAAAGTACCTGCAGAAACTTTACACACTAATTTAACCGGCAATCACCATAATTTTAAACTCGTTTCGTTTGCTGTTTTTGAATATTAAAGTTATTCAACTCCGAAATGACGCCATTCTTCAATTGGAAACACGTCTAAATCAATTGAAATCAATTGGTACTATTCCCTAACGATAAGCAAACTGATAATCTTCAAAGATATAATACTTACAAACGAGAAATAAATCCAATGAAAAGACTATAAGTTACCATTAAAGACGCGGAGAAATAATTTGAGTGGCAACAGACGCCAACGACTAGGGAACTGGCGTGGCGATTCTGGGGAACATCAATGGGCCGAATGGCCAGCGAAGTTGACGTCGGATGTGGGCGGGAATGAGACAGTTAATTCCAATTACGGCGTATTGTGTCGCTAAATTTTATCGCTATCTCATTGGCGCTCTCATTACTACCAAACGTAATTATGCGCTATTGTATTCAACCATTTTTCTGCCAGCGTGTGAATCTAGGCCGAGGGGACATCGTGATTTGCGTGAACTTTTCGCTGACTTTTCGTGCGGCATTAATTACTTTACGTATAAAAGATCGGATTTTACATCTGAGCGGGTTTTTTCGGTCGAGATCAGCTCCACGCAAGCGTTGAATGGATTCGCGCTGCGTATTTCATTTTAGTGAAATATGAAAATAGAGTGGAATTTTAGAGCTTGACCAATTAAAGGCGTGGAATGTTGGGAGTTTAATGGACAAGTTGTTTACACAAATAGGGGTAAAGATACAAATAGTTGGGGAAACAAAATCCTAGGATGTTTAGCGATTATAGTTCATTAAACGAGCTCTCAGGGGCTTTCGCTAAAAGGATAACAGAATAAATAAGCAGCGTTATTGTGTTATTTTGGGAGCACACAACCGCTGATGGACTCTAAAGTTTCATCGCGGCCTGTCGGGGCGATTAGCGCTCTGACAGCTAATTTATATACTCAACTTACTGTTCTATTCCCGGCGGGACGCCCATAGACGTGTGTGGTTGCAGATGCGTATGAATGAACATGGGACTATTTGTATACAACTCGCTTATAATACACGAGTGGTTTGAAGTCAAAAGTTACTTCGTAGCTAATAATATGATTTGATTAAGTATGCTTAGGTTATATTACTTGTTACAATATTGGCGGATATTCTTTTTATAAGTAATTCACTGGTTGAAGTTAGATTGCATTTACTGTGAATCCTTTTTTAATGTACCCTAGCTGTTTTATATTTCTGAATACACATAGAATCTTGTGAATATGTTTAACAGAACTTTATTAAATACTAATAGGTACCTTCTAAGTATCCCTTAAAACTAAAGGTTTACTAAAGGTTATTCAACCTCTATATATCAAAATATCTAAGCACTCAGCATACTAGTAGACGACTTTCCAAGCTAACCTTTCGTAAAGCTAAACAGCGCCAAAAACTAATCCATAATTTCAACATCTCTTATCTTATCAAGAAATATCCAAGTAATTTCTACCTTATTTCTATGCTAGTAAAGTTAAAATTCTCCTGTAGTGTCTGCAGTGTCATTATCGGCAAAAGCGGCAGCTGTGCGCACACCTCATTGCCTTTTCCGTGACATTGCGCGATGCCATAAAAGATATTGCGTTTTGTAATAGCATAAGAGTTTCTGATTTATTGTATACCTCGTTAATGTATTGATTTCTATGTGTGTTGGATATATTATCGAATGGCGACTGTCTACGCATATTTTTGGGGAGATAACTAATCCATGAACGAGATAGCTAATTTACTAAGAGTATTTACTAACCTCCCTCGGTCATACAGCTTGAGTAAAACAAAAGTTATCTTTCTTGTGGTCAATAGGGCTTCCGCGCATATAAAAAATGATTTGATTGCATGAAATCATACAGAGTGAAACCTAAGTCGTAAACATAAATGTTTGTCTCTATCGCAATATTTTAAGGCAAATTCCTTGCATTTACTCTAGAAGCAAACAATTCAATTTTATTGATAATAATTTTAAATTGCGAAAACACCAACCTTATGGTCATCCTGTTCGACAAGATCTGATTTTAAATACATCGGTAAATGAAGGTATTTATAAAAAAACATTCAATCTAAATGTAGGTGAACAGTTCCCATCCTTCTTCACTTCTTGATGCCATAATTAATGTTTAAGTTACATTCGTGTCAATTCTAAAAGGTTTTTAAGTCTATGGAATTGTCATTGTCTAGAGCGGCATGGGAGTGCTTCAAGAAACCCCTTCGGAACTAAATGTGGAACCGATTTTCAGAATAGTTTCACTTGACAAATAATTTGTGAACAAATTGGTTCAACATTACTAAGGAATGGACGCGTTGGGCCGTTAAAATATTTGTCAGTGTTGTGTTACTTCATTTTTACGTTTCTTTACTTGTGTTTTGCGTAGTGTTGTACATGACTGTTTTTCGTTTAGTGTGAATTCGACCAATATTTTTATCCCGGAACTAGCATCCCTAAAGATGTACATATTACCATGTGTGTATGTATGTATACTAACTTAAGAATAAGTAATTTTTTTGTTTAGAATAAGAATAATATTGATTAGACTTGGAATAGTATTGATTGAATTTATTTCGTGTCAGGTCCTACATCCACCAGAGATATAGCAAGCAATTACTGCACCAGTATAAGCACCAGCTTCATATTAATAAATAATAATAATAAATATTAGGGGACAATCTTACACAAATCGACCTAGTCCCATAGTAAGCTCAATAAGGCTTGTGTTATGGGTACTAGACGACTATATATTTAATAGATAGAAATACTTAACTACATAGAAAACATCCATGACTCAGAAACAAATATTCATGTTCATCACACAAATATTTGCCCTTACCGGGATTCGAACCCAGGACCTTCAGCTTCGGAGGCAGCGTCACTACCCACTAGACTAACCGGTCGTCCATATTACGCCCTGCTGTAACTTACCATCAGTTGAGACTAGGGTCGATCACTGGTAAGACTGTAATAAAACAAATCTTTGTTTTAGCTTAATATCCCTTCAGCTGTGGTCATCCCTCTGTGGGCTTCATATTTTTTCCTGCAGGTTGGTGGAGCCCCCCTCGGAGGGGCGCATTGGCTGTGCTTACTTTCTTAGAAATAAAACCGCCATTCGTGTATTGATCTCGTTTTAATCCATTGAAACGTATAGCCAATGAAGCGAGACAGCTAACAAGCGACAATTTCAATGGCCATTGGAGGAAAATTTTGAATTTGATCGGTAGTCTAAAACTGCCGCTGGCGCGTTAACCACGGTCGAGTTTCGCGAGTGAGTTTTAATGGTTTTAGTGCGAATTTTCGTTGCCAGAAAGGGATATCTTGGAGAAATGTAAATAATCCTTCGTTTTCTGTTAAAAAATGTAGTTTTTAGTTGATTAACGATAATAAACTTGTGGCTAACACACCATACCTACTCATGGTCAAAATTTGCTTACAGGTTTTTTAGCGCTTTTCTACTAATTTAGAATTACTAACAGCTATTAATATTACCGCTATTTGTCGAGTATTTATTTAAAATGTTGGAAATGGACTAACAATCGCCCGAAAGTAGATAAATAGATCGAAATTGGTAACGGTCATAACAGAGCCCTCAGAGGGATGGTAGCCGTCAAGGAACTTCCCTCCGAGGGATGCTCACATGAGACCTCGTGACGTAACTTACTCAGCGCACCAGCGCGATTTCATAATATGGATACGCCATGGATTGATTGTCTTGCAACGTTCGTAATTCGTATCTATTAACGGAAAGGTTGGATCTTGTGTTGTGCTCGCGATTTGTTGCTATTGTCTAGCTTTATGTCGGTGAACTAACATTCGATAAATACTTAGTGTTTGTGGATGTGCCTAATGTGCTTATCAATATTAATATTAATAAATATTCAGGTGTCTCTTTAGTGCTCGTTCGGACTCTGAGTGATTGGCGCTTTCGATTGTAAGCACGAATACGATGGTTCATGTGCTATCATAGTTTCAATAAGTGTTAACTGAGCTGTGTGCTGTGTTATTTAGGTGCTTGTACAATCTACGAAGAACCATCGTAAGTAAGAACTAATTTCTACACAGACGAGGGACCACTCAGAAATCACCACTATTCCTTCATGTTCATCAGGTTGTACCGCTACTACAAACTCATGGTGTGGGTTAGGGTATATCCATACTAAGCAAACCATTTTTTTTCGAAATGGTCTTGATTTTCATTGTTTTAATGTTCATGTTCTACGTGTTTTTTGTTTAACTGGTATTAATGTTGTAATTTTAATTGAAAGGATATTTAATCAAGATGCTTCCAACCAAATTTGTTTGGTTTAAAGCCCATGGTTGCTGTGATAATTGCAGTCGTTTGGAAGAGGTTATTTTGTGTCAAAGTAGACATATTTTTTTCATTTTACTCTCACACAAAACCTACTGCACCTACAATAAAAAAAGCTTCGGTTACACCTAGTTGATGGCCCAAATGTATTGTTTAGGCATGAATTTGATTACATACAGTATAAAACACTTCAGATATAAACATGTAAATCGAAGCCCACACGAGCAACTTCTGAGTGTAGGCATTATATTGGTAGAATATTTCAAATGGTCTAGTGTAAAAAAAATACTCATGAGCCTCCCATTTTATGTTTTTCGAATAAGTATAACACTAATTTCTTCAAATTAAGCCCATTAAATACCCCAAATATCCAATTCATTATATTAAAAATGACCAAAATATGTCGTAAACTTCGGTGACCTGGTGACGAGGTCAGCTAGATAGCCTTAATACGACTTTAATGTAACGATGATATATCGTTGCAGTTAGATAATTTAATATAGATCGGGTTTCGTTCAAAATCCTGGCTGTGATTATGTAAAAAACTAAAGAAAATTTAATTTTACCAAATCACTTCACCCCACAAACCTTGGAGGTGGAGCGTCCCTCAGAGGGTGCCACAGACGTGGGTAAGCGGCCATGTTTTTTCGCCACAGCTGAAGGGATATAACGTATGAAAACAGCCTGATAAATAAAGGGAAAACTATTTGGCACATTTAAGTGATTTAGAGTTCCCATGACGTTTTATATTAAACTCAATGACGAACAAAATGAACTATCTTTAAATCTTTCGTCAACTATCTATATGAGACCGTTACGCCTAACCGCCCCGACGTAGCCTGCTGTATGCTTGCCCATAAATTATCCTCCAACGACGCACTAAAATAGCATAACACCCCAATACCATGGGAACGAACTATCCCGACCCCAATCTTGCTAAATGCCTACAAATCTGCAGTTTGGATCGGAATCAAAAAGACATCGAGGGGCCAATTTGAGATAGAGCTCAATAAACTATTTAGAACCATGACTGTTTGTGCGCGCTCCACATTTATTGGAAGGTTCTTGGAAAAAAAGAGTTGAAGTAAGGTTTACGGTTTAGTGATGAATCATAATGTATAGTTTAGCTATTGAGCTTCGTATTGGTATTAGGTTGTTTTAATCCCGTATCATTAAAACGTTCAACTTAAGTTCAGCGTCAGCAAAATTCAGCTACCTAATTCATATTTTGATTGCATCTGGCTCAAAATATAATATGTCACTCATTGAACTCACGTTTCAGTAAAATTAAATTAAAAGGTGTTCGTTCAAATCGTATTCCTAGCAAAAAATCTCGAGGGAATGTAGAGGGTCCTTTATACGCATAATAGCAATGATAAATGCATCGCTAACGCGATTAAAGAAATGCGTAAATTGGAACGACGAGGAACGGGGACAAAAGCAGCCGGAACTGCGCGTATTTTTCCCTGTTATCCGAGCAACAATGGGAGGCTGCCTGAATGGCAACCTGTCGTCTTTTTGTTTATTAATTTCAAAAAGGTATGAAATAATTAAGCGCCGTGCCGTGATTAAAGAGAATGCTCTAATATTAATCACAGTTGCATTGTTTGTTTGATGAATTAAGCTTGTTTTGACGACAAAGCATAAATTAGGGATTCATTTAGAACTACTATAACTCCCGATAAGATCTGCAATTTCCATCCTTAATTTAGAAATAACTGAGTCTATTTTCGTTTCTACTTTAAGATGTTCCAGGAAAATTGGACAAATTTTACTTAATGAACTCCGGTGCTTCGAAGAAGCTTCTTATCCAGGCGTTATTAAATGTTACCTAGTGGTTACAATCAATTTGCACGGCTATACCGTATTGATTGTATGCCAGCCGCGGTAATGGTACGATCGGTCACTCCTGACAGTAGTCTCAATAGACCAAGCCAATCAAGTGAAACCATAGTTTCATGCCACCAGCACCATCAATCAGAGAACATTCGCAATACGCCTGATAATGTATCGTCAACAACCCAACATTTAATTCTTGATGGATGGAGCTGATCTGACGGCAGATTTCATGGCCCCCAAATATAATATTTCGCAAAGAATGTTTTTCATTCGCTCCGGCCGTGCATATTCGATACGGATTTATTATTTTCGTCTTTACATCTTACCCTCTTTTGGCTCGGAAGCGATACGTAAAATGACGGAAGATATGAAGGGCGGTAATGGGGGAAAATTGTACTTTATTCGATTTTGATAGACTTGGCGGCACATTGTAGGTCGACTGTCACTCAAGGGTACTAACGGGGACTTTTTAGTCGAGAAAAGGATGCAATTTGCACCCTTGTGCGTAAATGGAACACTTGAGTATTATTTAAATAGTTGAGATTCGAAAATCACTGCCCCATTTATCAAACTGAACTTAAATTACTTCTATCACTAAATATTACGGTTGTTACGGTGTTAGATTATTCGTATTGATAAAAAAACAAATAATATAATCAAAATAAAAACGTTGCGTTGTGTGCATTTTATATTGTAGAAGTTCGTAAATCTATTTCTTTGTTGTTAAATTTTTTAGAACAATATCATTTAAATAATAAATAACACCTATCAGGAAGGCAATTACTTACTTAGTACTTTCAGACGGTATCTTTTTTAACTTTTTTATAAATCAAGTTGGGTGTTCTCCGGTTATAAAATTTTATAACAGCTTTGAGTCGCTCTTATCTTATTCATACAAAAACTTCTGAAGTAGCCTTTGATATATTTGTTTTGCTGATAAGCTACTTAAAGTGAATACAATTTTTATGATTCGTTTATTTTTTTATCATAACAGGTAAAGGTAAAAAAGAATATACGCTTATCAAGAGTTCTAAAATCATTGTAGTTGTTTTTCGTTGAACGCCTTTGATAACGAGTGGATGAGAGTGGACTATAAATGGATGTATGAGGTATGGAAACAACGTTAGCACTTTAAGACTGGTATTTATTAAAATATCAATACACAGAGCCAGCTAATAACATTGACGTGGCAAAGGCAGATCGACAACTCCACGTCAAGCAAAACATATAAAAACAGAATACAAACAAAAAGGTTACATTTATATATAAAAAGGTGGCACCACAGCCAGTCGCCAACAGCCTTATACTGGCAAGTAATTATTTTTCTTCATTGACAAGTGAATATCAAAGACAGTAGACAATCTTATTCAATTTACTGTCGTTGCCGTCATCCATGTGTTTGAAAGCAATAGCCCATATCACCCAATTACCCATTCGATAAGGGGCTTATTTATGACCCAGGCCGTCGGCTGCGCGCCGAATTAAAATTCATTGTTTCTCTTATCCTTTGAGGAAAGATATCACTGAGGTCACGAGATATCTGCCTTTATCTGTTACAGGAATAGGCTTTTAAAGGGAGTGATATCGGAGGAATAATTACGTGACCTCCTCGAATGGAGTGTGCTTGGGAAAGGATCCATTTTGTGAATTACGGTATCGGTTTACCGATGGCCAGTAACAGTGATTGCGGATTGGATGACAATTGTGGTTGTAAAACGATTTTACAACTTTTAAATGCTTTTAACGCTGCTATAAAGGTTTTATTGGAGGGTTAAGGTTTTATTAAGTTGGTGACATTTAATACTGTGAGAATTTAGTACACTGGTTGTAACTAAATTCAACTTATGTAGGTAATAGGAGTATTTTTAAATCAATAACACGCTTTGTGGCAATGATACTAGTAGGTGCAGCAAATTCATCTTCAGGCTAATTATTGCTTGACTTTTTTTGTGTGTTTATGACCCTTGAGATCCAGATTCAGATTAAGACTCAGATTTTTATTTGTGATTTCCATTTCAGAAACGAATTTATTCGAATCGTTTTTGTAATTGTCCCATCTCACAGACTTAGCGTGCATAAAAATGAATTTAATTGAATAAACTCAAATAGACGCATTGAATTAACTCAAAACAACGCAAGTTGTTTCGCCGCGCCGGTATTTAAATACTGTTTTGCTTTAAAAGTCATTGTTTTGACTAAATCGTGGGTGGTATGAATGACTCACCATATTCAAATACTCAGTATAAATATGTATGCAAGTGAAACGCGTGACTGACTTTTTTAACTCATCATTAATTTTGCAAACAACGGAGAAGTAAAGTTTACCTAAACGGGACGTCTACTTAAATATGCGCATAACTGTATCGCATACATTGTATGGTAAACGCAAATTCATATTTTATAAACATCAATGTTTATTCAACTTTCTACCAGTATTAGTAAATAATTTACTAAAACAGAATATTCATAGAAACTTGCTTCTTGTGGAGTAACTCACACGCAAACCGTAAGGTGTGATTTTGTGCGTTATTTTTGTACTATTGTAATAAGTACATCCTTACTAATATTATAAATGCGGAAGTGTGTATGTTTGTCCTTCTTTCACGTCGCAACGGAGCGTCGTATGGATGTGATATTTTGTATGGAGATAGTTTAGAAGCTGGAGAGTGACATAGGCTACTTTTTCCAGCGGGAAAACATCTAATTCCCACGGGAAAATTCAAGATGTTACATTTTCCTATAACCACGCGGGAAAAGGTGTGGATAATCTGTATCGATTTTCATAGGTACTATATCTTTCACAACCAAATTATTTCAAAAAGTAGGGTCTAAGCATGCTATTTTAATGTCTTTATACCTAGTTACTTTACTATTAGGTACTGCCTAAATGCGGCGGCATAATATTTACGAAGAATATACTTGCCGTTGCTTTCTCAGGACTGCTATGACGCATGACTGCAGTTGCATAAAGTGAAGCTAGAAGGCTAGAACAGCCATAATCGTCACATTACACTAGTTAACGCTGCGCTGGTACAGTCGAGTTCATAAATATATGTACACTTTTTTACCTAATCGAACGCGTTTGCATACTAATTGTTAGCGGCCGCATTCGAGTTGGTAAAAAAGTGTACATATATTTATGAACTCGACTGTACAATCAACGTCACAAATACGTATACACGTTTCGTATTAAATAAATGAAAAAGGTGCAAGTTGTTAACGTACAGATTGGGTAAACAAAGTCGTCTTTCCTGTGAGCAATAGATGACCTTACGTGCATAGAGAAAATGTGTTGATTGCGTGAAATTATTATAAGAGGATTGTAGGCACTCGAGGTCTTTATCACACAAAATGATAAGAAATTTAAAAAGAACTTGAAAAACTTTCTAATTAATCAAGGCCTACTCAATAGATGAATTTTTAAAAGATCGATCATTGAAGGAATGTATAGCCTAATATATACATTATTTAAACTTTATTTCTGTATTTGACCGTTTGTTGCCTAAATAAATAAAAAGTGGAGACTCCGTTTATGCGGCTTAAGAATGGCTTTATCACTTTGGCAATGTCCACAGAAAAGACGGAAACCTAAATCTCTGTATGATCCAAACATGATGGTGAGCGTACAAATGGTACAGTAACATCCAGATGAGTCGCTTCCGTTTGTAAGCGATGACCTCTGTGACACCGACGCTAACCCTTGCATCCCACCCGAAACCAAGGAGATATTAACCGTTTTGGTCAGGGTCAAAGCCATAATTTAAATATCCTTGGGATTGTGTGGGAAATCTCAGTTAAGGACAAATTCTTTGATAAGGAATATTTACCAAATCTGTATTCTTATACAGGCGGTGAGCAGTTTAATAGGACTCGGCGGTTCCAAAATGAGCGATTTCTTTCGAACCCGAATCATGTTCTGAGAGCTCACGGACGGTAATTGTGATAATCCTTAATATAATATAGTATCGCACGCATTGCTTGTATTACTTCGTTGCTGATTAAAAGGGAATTACCTATTTATGTTACTAGATTATAGATCTGTGATCGCTTTCTCTAAAACGATCCTTATTGTTACATCTATACTCCTACTCTATACCCTATGGAAGCAGAGGATTGTTGTATTTGCAGCTTCCGTACCCGAAGGGTAATAACGGACTTCGCTGTCTGTCCATCCGTCCGTCTGTCTGACACCAGGTTGTATCTCAAGAACCGCGATAGCTAGACATTTGAAATTTTCACAAATTATGTATTTCTGTTGGCGCTATAACAACAAATACTAAAAACAAAATAAAATAAATATATACATATATTTTTTTTCGTTGTTTGGCTCCCATATAACAAACGCTTTTTTTTTTGCTTTTTTATAGATAAAAACGGTGCGGAACCCTTCGTGCGCAAGTCCGACTCGCACTTGGCTGGTATTTTTATACGTGTTTTCACATTCGACTAGGTATTTTGAGAGCTACCTATGTGAAAGTTGATGTTCTACCCTGCAAGTTACTCATTGAGAGAAATTAAAGAATAAAGTAATCTGTTGAGAAAAAATATCTACCTGCATTAAAACTTTTATATATGTAGGCAACTACTATACACCTAAACGAACATATTATTTTTTTTCTTGACTTACGCCGCGCGGCTATCTCAAGATAAGACTTTTATTTATAAGACAACTTAGCTATATTATTTAGTAACACTACTAGAGGAATATATATGTCGGAGAGGAGAAGTTTCATGCAGCGCCCTCTATTACATTCATCGTGACTTCGGTCGTAATGTGCTCCACTGTCAATCTACAAATGTCATCATTGAAATACATGTGAACGAAGACATATTTGTCTGGGCAAACTCGAGAGCTCATTAGTTCCGCCGCGCGCCAACAGAGGGCTATGACGAGTATTATTTTGAATTAGAAACAGAACAACGGACGGTTGTGTTCGCTATCATTGAGGAAAAAGCCTGACAGGAGGTGGTTGCTCTCTTGGATGGAGAATTAATCGTGTACAGTGGCCGTCAATAGAACTTGCTAACTATGTAAACAAACAATGTATTGAAATTGACATTTAATGTCAATTTCAGTATGACGGTTTGTTTACATAGTTAGCAAGTTCTATTGACGGCCACTTTAGAGAGAATGGTGTGACGGAATACGAGAACCGAAATTGCCAGTTCACTGTATTTCACATGAATTTTGTAATTATGCTGTGGAGAAGTCCTTAGTAAAGTTTGTAATCATAGTAACATCGTTTCCTATCAATGCCCGAGAACCCAGGATACGCCCACACCTCGACATATATTATGTTTACTTTCACATTACAGATATTGACACCGATCGAAACGTTTTATAGCAACGCACATACTGTGAGATCAACCTAAAGATCCAGGATCTCAGGCATTAGGCCCGTTGTTTCTCTTTGTCAAACGGAACGAAACTGATTTAAATTTTATTCATGAGCTTGAAACTCGATATTCAAACAATGAATATTTTGTATACGGCCATTTGTTTATCAGAGGAATTTAATTTTCATGTGAACTAAATTGAGTTTAGAAAATAGACGAATTATAAAAGATATCAATCTACTTGCTACCGTGGTTACTACAGTACCCAAACTTCTTTTTTAGATGCAGAAAACTGAAAATGTTGTTGATGCATCGCACCACAGGTGATTATTGTCATCTGACAATGATGGTTTGCCATTGCTTTTTCGGTATACAAGATTAAAGATGGTCACCGAGTAATTTTCGTTACTTATCGATCCAGAAAAGATTCTCAGTTGATGGTAAAACTGTAATGTTGCTGAAATGTGATCCGAACGAACTTATAACTAGTGAATCTAATTTAAATGAAAACAATGGTTCATATACGCATGCATTACCTTAACACTTCAGAGTAATAAGCTTTTTATTGGTGTGAGTAAAATAATAAAAGTTTTTAAGTTAGCCATGTGGACACTACAGTATCAAATGAGTCAAATGCGGGGTGTAGTGAGTGAATGTGAAAGTGTATGTTTTAAAGGATAAGCGTTTCCTTTCGTATCGCTAACGTGCCCAAGTAAGCTTTCCGTGGACATTTTCCTCGCCATAGTAGCAAGAAATGGTAATACATAATAAGTTCGGAAGATTGCTATTGCATATTTATTCATTTCGACAACTCCTAATAGCTTTTGGAAGTTATTTTAATATGTATGACGTGTTTTCTAATAACGACGACATTGATTATTTCCATCATGTTAATTCTATAATACCTAGGTACTTTAACAAATAAACATTAACGCTTTAACTACCAGGAACCCGCCAAGCGGGCGCCTGCGCCGTAGTCGCTTTTCGCTACATACGAGGAAAACCACGGGATGGGCGGCTACACGTTACGAGCGTAGCGCGTAGCGTTTCATGGCAGCAAAAGTCTTAACATAAATGCTCACTGCAGAGCTATGCTCCTAAGTAGACAGGTACAGACGACAACACAGCTAAGTGACCATCGGAAATCTAATCTGACCTTAAGTGCATTGTAATAAGGTTCTAGGTTTTCACGGTATGGTCAGTTAGCTGTGTTGTCGACTGTACATATATGCTATATGAAAATAAGTAACTATAACGTGTACCAATATTTGGTCAAATAATTACAGTCATTATTAGAATTCCAGAGTTTTGAGTTCGTCACTTACAAAGAGGTAAACTTTGTGATATTGAGACTTCGTTAGTTTATTAGTACTATATTTTATGAACTTTTCCTAATGGTCATTAGATGCGAGCAAAGCCGCGGGACAGCTATTACAAAAGTTTTGAAACCTTTAAAATTATTATATGCTAAATGTGATTACAGGCGAAAGTATCCATATTGATATTTTTCGATTCTGTTACTTTTACACACGAGATTGGAAAAATGGAAGATGCATGAAAAAATGGGACACTTTTTTTCTCCTCTTGGGATCAATAGGGTTAGGATTTCCTATTAATTATGGTTTTCTATTCTAAAATTTCAAAAATCGTGGAAGAAAAGTCAGTGTAACAACCTTTCATGAACTGGCCCTGAACAGAACTATCCACATGTTACATATTAAAACACCCAATGGTTTACTCCTGTCAACTGAATGCATTACTTGTACATATTTTAACTTTCCCCGTAAATGCAGCACCGACCAAAATGTATCGGGTGACATGGTAAGAAATAAATGTGTCTATTTTGTACGAATGTTTCCGGCGTGCGCGCAAGCAATTAACCGGAGATTTGTGACGGCACTGTTTTAAATATCACTTTGCTCGCAGGTTTACATGGTAGTTAACCTTTGTTTTATTGGGTGATGTATTTAAAACGTATGGCAAAAAAAACAAATATGGGAGTATAGTTTACGGACAAATAGAGCAGTTATAATGCGTGACTTTTGCTCCGAATTTAACATAAAACAAACAAATATTCATAAAACAAAACTCTGCTAACTAAAACATATGTTTGTGCGTTTCTCACAAACATACATGTCAAAAATGACACATATGTATATACAAATGAATTATAAAGGCATTTTACTTTAAAATAAGTAAGAAGAACAGTTTCCGGAAAAGCTTTCCGTGTACAACTAGTCCGTTTGTTAATTTGACTTCGATAATCAACTTTTAAATTAAATATATTTACTGACAGTGTATACTTCGCCTATCCTGTAACTCATTACAATACTTAACTGTCGATGTCAGTTTGATTTGATTTCTGCGTAATTTAACACTTTCAGTGCCAACCCTGCTAGGTGGGTGTTCTGCTCATAGGCGCTTTTCTCTACAGTCTTTTGCATATTATCGGCTAGCAGCATAGTGCTACGAAAATGTAAGCGGTAAAGATGTAAGTAGCAAAATTTTAATTTATTGGTGGCCTGCATTCTCCTATTTACTCAAAAGTTGTTATGTCCTAAGTTGTCATGAATTCGCATTTGTTTAACGAAATAACTCTGAATGAGACACTGTAGCCGAATGGATCCCGGCTCATTCCACTGAGGTTTTTCAAAACCTTATGTATGAAATATCATTAGATATTTAACAGTGGCTTTTAGGTGAAGGAAAACATCGTGAGGAAACCGGACTAATCCCAAGGTTGGGAGGCCCGATGACAGTCGCTTTCGCAAAACTAGTACCTATGCCAAATCTTGGGATAAGGCGCCAAAGTGGACCTCCGGCTTCTTTAGGGCACAACTGACAGTGTGGGGCAAAAAGTAATTGCATTACAAATTACAATTACAAAATTTAATTTCAAATGTAATTTGTAATCGCATTACAGATCACAAAATGTAATTTGTAATGCAATTATTGCATTACAATGCAATTAATGCTGATTACGAATGTAATGCCGTAATGCATTACATTTGTAATCGCATTACATGTAATGCAATTACGTGTAATGCATTACTCGTAATTGCAATGTAAAGCGATTACGAATGTAATTCATTACTCGTATTTGCATTACATGTAATTTAATTTGTAATGCGATTACAAATATAATGCATTACGCCCAACACTGACAGCCGGGAATAACGCTACGAGGATGATGATATTGATGATGCTGAAAAACGTTAAAAATGGCGCTTTATAGGGTCTATACAATTATTATACATGCATACAATGAATATGAAATATTATCAATAATGGGAATGAATAGATAAGGTGACCCACTGCTATAGGTATCGGTCCTAGACCGCAGCCCCAAGGGAACGCAGAGGGCCGCCCAGGGAACTATAACGAATTTAATCAGGGAAACTTTACAACTTTCCCTTCGTATTCACTGATTTATTATTAACGTTTCGGATTTTAGTGAAAGTTTATTACAGACTGTTGTGTATTTAATAATCGTTTTAGTACGCAGTTCTACTTTTATATATATTTTCCGACTAGATGTTAGATATTACATGTGCCTACAATCGACATAATCTCACGCCTGAATTTCTAAAAGGGGTCGGCTAAGCACAACCAATTTTACTAGATAATGATGACCCACCATTCTAAAAACGACGCCTAGTCGAACGACGTCCACTGCTGGACATAGGCCTCAAAGAGTGCCACAATGAGCGGTCATGCGCCACGCGCAGGGTTGTGCTGGGAGTTTCTCTGCGCAATCGCATCAAAAATTAGGCTATCCGCAGCAGAACTAAGTAACTGGCCGTTGGGGCGGAAAGGTCTCGAGTGGCGATCACTTATTTATAATAATATACATTTGTTAACTGGGTTAAACATCGAGTTATGTTTTATGATTTAATACAGCATAGGTATAGGTAGGTATAATGTGTTTTTGTTTGCATACATAATTTTTTTTTTAATTTAAGTTGACGATTAATGTAATTCATATTTTTATAAATTTCAATACGTATTTCACACTTTAAATTACTGAATTTCTCAACGATCGAACCCATTTAAATCCTTGTTACACTAAGAAACACTGAAAGCAATTTTCATTAATGCGGCGGTTCCGCGATGATAAGTGGAGATCGGCAGCCGGCTGGCCGGAAACCGCTTTTTCCTTCAAACTCTTGAGAGCTTGCAAAATGTCTTCAAAAACGACTTTTGCTCTTAAGCACATTTCGACGTCCTTTTCGCAACAATGGCGTGCACTTAAGGCGCTCTCGTGTTGTGCTTGTGTTTGCAATTTGGGTGTTAGTAGATGACTCTGAATGGACTGTAAGTGCATTTGATATAGGTACGTTATGTTTTTTTTTAGGTCAAGAATCTTGTCCTACTTCAGTAAGAGATAGAGGTACCCAATCAGTGAATTATGCTATTATTTGATCTGTGATTAGATTGCCGTTGACGCGATATCGCGTAATAACTATATGTAATATTTACGCCTCAGCAACGAATGGATTAGGGAGATCTATGTTTCCATTCAAAGTGCAAGTATGTTTCATTTAATTGTTATTTAAAGTACAACAAAACTTATTAAGTAAGCGAATTTTTAGTTCCAAAAGTTCCTACTATAGGTAAAATAACATAACATACCAATGGCATACACAAAACTACGACATTTTATCCTGTTCTTAAACTATCAGTGAACATATTTTTATGTTGAAATTTCACTAATTTCCGTGCAATCTGGTATAATTGCGTGCAAAAAAAATGCCCGCTGTATGACTTCATAGTAAAACATAACAAAACCAACCCTAAATCTTGTTTCAACTAAATGACTAGACAACATAATTATACTCACGTTACACAAACATCCATCATAATTCACAGAGTTCCGTTAAAGTCACTTTAACACAAATAATCCAATTTCTAAAATGCAGAGTCACGCACGAGTGTTCAAAATTCGCGCCGAGCGTAAAAAACGTGGAGCGACGCTACACCCTTCCCGTACAAACGCTGGGAGCCAACTAACGAATGGTCTCAATCCCGGTCTAGACGAGAAGGTACGGGCGGAGGGGTGCGGGCGGGGAGCGGGGGGATACGAGGGCGAATCAACCCCGTACATTTTTACCTTATACCCAGAAATAAACTAGACTAGTCAGTGTGTGCGTAATGTAGTGTGTGATTTTTGGCAAACTCTGTATTTGATTTTGACAAAATTAGTAAGGACATAGGTAATTTGTAGTTAATTGTATCATAAACAGAACAAATATTTGCTTTTACTCGATTATTTTATCACATTCCCGATTGGTTCATTAAAACGGTAATTGAGGCTATACAATAGCTACATAGTGTCTGATAATAATTAACGAGAAATATACTGTTCGTATCCCGTTGGAAACACAAAACACAACCTTATATACAAATTGAGTCTCGTCGTAAGGTCAGTAAGGCTTGTTTATAAACAAGCGAGCAAAGCGAACGAAGTTCTCCGATTCAGCTAGGGCAAAAACGCTTTTGTATGTCCAGCTGTCTAGACGTCCGGATATTCTCCTCGACAGGTCGCATTCATTCTTGTGAAATTTTCTGAGCTGATTCAATAATGGTATGTACCTATATGGTTTTTTACAAAAAGTTTTTTTTTTTTTTTTTTTAATAAATTGTTTCACGAGTTCTAAAAGTAAAAATAAATGAAAGAAATACTCTTTTACTTCGGATGGACATATGCTATATTCTGTCGCGTGGGTTTGCCTGCGTGCTTTGCAATGCAGCTTCGTACTCTATAAAAAGAAAAATATTTACAAAATACTTACCGGAAAGTGGCTTTTTCTTGAGGATTAGGCTACTATAACCAGCTTTCAAAAGCTCAAGAAAGTAAACTTGTGTTACGCCAGGCAGAACGTTTTATATGCTTTGATTATCGCGGTCAAAATTTCCATATAAAAAGTTACACAACTCTTAGATAACATATTATAACGAAATCTGTAAAAAAAAACAGCTTTTTAAGGTACCATAGCTAGAATAATTTTATACTCGGATAAGCGCTTCCGGAGATTACCCATTACATACAAACTTACAAACATACGAACCTACAATTTCAAAGTATTTTAAATTTTGAACGGTTTTTTAGAATCATTTAATTAGTATAGTCTAGCTGCGCGTGCGGCTTCGCCCGCGTGGTTATAGAAAAATGTAACATATTGAATTTTCCTGTGGGAATTAGATGTTTCTTCGCTGGAAAAAGTAGCCTAGTATGTCACTCTCCAGCTTCTAAACTATCTCCATACAACAAAATCACATGAATACGACGCTCCGTTGCGACGTGAAAGAAGGACAAACATACACACACACACTTTCGCATTTATAATATTAGTAAGGATGTCCAATGTCCATCCTAAAGATCCATATTATGTGCTGGTGGAAGTTTTTTTTTAATCGGATGAGTAGTTCCGGAGATTACCTCCTACATACAAACTATTAAGGACCTATCAGACATCTACTCTTTATGACACATGACTTGGTCATTCAACCAATCGTAGCAACCTTTTGTATGTAGGTATGCTATAAGGCTGAGGTCACACAGTCTGAATTCATGCACTGATAATCTGAAACACGAGCAAATAAAACGGTACACTTTGTGCAGAATTGCTACCAGAGTTGTACCTTTTTTGCTATTCAGACTGTGTGAGCCCAGCCTTATAGTATTATTGGCTGAATGACCAAGTTACTTGGTTTTTTTGTTTACATTTAGTTAAATACCTACTCAAACAGGGTATTAAGTGGCCGTCATTAGAATTTGCTAACTATGTAAACAAACCGCCATATTGAAATTGTCTTTCACTATGGCGGTTTGTTTAAATAGTTAGCAAATTATGACGGCGACTTTAGTTAACATGTCGCTAAAAATCAAATCATATCTAAACATCTAAAACGCATGTTGGATCCCACCCGCATCTATACTCGATAATATCTAAGCTTATCAGTTGTTATTCATAATCTCATAGTTAAATTAAAAGCTTCATTTGTTGAACAAAAACGTTGTTGATACCAAAAAATTACGGAAATGTCATCTTTATTTCATACTAGTTACCCGCGCGACTTCGCCCACCTATAACAATGAATGCAGGCAAACCCCTGGCATAAAACATAGCCTATAACCACCCAGAAATTCCATTCTACAAGCAGGTAAAAGTATATTTGAAATCGAGTTACCTATAACATACAAACTCACAAAGCTACAATCTCACATTTTCAAGAATACCGTTGAAACCCAGTGTGTAAAAACAATACACTTTGCTTTATGATATAGCTATAAATCATTTTCTGTTTTAAGACTTTTCCTCTGTATTGGCGGCTGTGTAGTCTCGGCGAGAAACCTCGAGACAGACCGAGAACGAGAGTGTACAAGTACATGATGCTCTCGCCTTTTGTCTCGCCCGCTCGGGTCTCGCCTCGGTACGTCTCGGTCGCGTGCCGTTTTTTGCGGCCAAGTCAAAGGATTGTTCCGCTGTTCAAATGACGCAACGAGAGTAGTACATGGTGTGCTCTCGTCGAGAACTTCTCCCCCGAGACTCTCGGCGAGAGGTCTCGGCTGAGAGTGTACAGCCGGCATATAATATTCGTATAGTTAGAAGCAGACTCCGGGGTCCTTTACGGCACAACCGGGAATATAATGATATGGCTCCCAGCATAACTGCCGGTGGTTCAGGACCGGTCATTGTGACACTCTTTGGGGGAGGCCTATGTCCAGCAGTGGACGTCATTCGGCTGATATGATGATGATGATGATAATAAATAAGTGATTTTAGCTGTTAGGCATCTATTTTATAATGGTGGGTGATCGATTATCTAGTAAAATTGGTTGGGCTTAGCCTACCCCTTTTAAAAATGCATGCGTGAGATTTTGTAGATTGTAGGTACACTAAACTAAATCCTAATGTTTTTCTAAAACTAGTAATTGACCAATGACAAATATATCTTCATCGTGACGTGTATGTTAATGGAAATAGCGTCTACTACACTAACTAAATCCTTATATTATAACCCGTTTTCAAAAAAATGTTCAACGGAGGCTTCCGACGCGAACGCTATTTCAACTTTAATCTCCAAATAATTCTATTATTAGAGATTCCAGCTAATAGCTATTAATCGAACGCATACAAAATTCAGTCTGGCTGCAACGAATGCTGCCGTATCGATCTAGGCTAAATTTAGCACACAGATATGCTGTGTTTGGGATGTCTGAACGTCTCCGTAACTATTTGGAAGTCTACTTATTTGTGTGTGGTCATGAGGAAACCAGTTATTTATTTAACCGTATGGCAAAACAAAATATTCGAGAGCAATCAGAGTACAGCTTTGAGGATTTTAAGCGAGGCAGCTATGTCAGGCCCCGTATCATGGTCGGCCTTATCACGCGATAAATGACAAGATAGAGCGTCAGTCTCGTTCTATCGAACGGTGTCAGCCAGTGACGGACGCTCTATCTTGTCACTTATCGCGTGATAAGGCCGACTATGATACGGGGCCTGGTGTCAGAGCGTTGAGGTCTGCATGTCCAGGGAAGGAGTAAAGAGGACAGCGCCTTCGCCATTCAGTAATATAGTTGTAGGAAACCAGTTAACGAACGAAGACATAAAATAAACTATCACATTTCATTGAAATACATAATATAAGCATCGATTGCTTATCTCTTTCTTTTTCATTCATGAAAACGAAACAGCTAGGCGCATGCGTCGCTTTTATTTAAAGATTAGATTATCAGGGGAGATTTTCACCAAGTAATTGAAAACAAGAATTTTCTACTAATCTTGGTTCGAAGAGTAATGTATGTCCTTTTTAAATATTTATAATACAATGAATGGTAGATTCGACTGAAGAGTATCTGAATAACACGATAATACAAATGCTGGCAGCTGCATCGGATCAAAACATAAACAGTACAAGTATAATATGTATCGCAAGGATATCACAGTATTTTTAACCGTCAAAGTATTCGTTGGGTTTTTATGACATCTTATCAATGTCGGTTTTTTTCTACTACACTAATCAAATCCGGCTTAAAGGACCATATGTTTAACCTACACACTGTTATTTAGTTCCGGTTATAACAAGAAGGTGCGAGTCATTACTTTAATTTTCGCCTGTACTAAAATGGATTAAAATATCACCCTTCTATTGTTTTACACACTGTAGTTTTAACTGGCCATACGACGTAATCTTATTACCAATCTTCGTATCCTTCTCAAAGTTTGATACATGCGGGTGAAAAGACAAATAGATATGTTCGTGAGACATCACTTTATAGAACGTACTTATACAGTTAAAGTGGCACTGAATAATTGAACGAAGATGACCAGCGGTATTTCTGTGACTAAATTACTGCTAAGCATATGCATAAGGTTCATTTTAAGCTTACCATTGTATCTACTACAATAATGTTCATAATTAAACCCATCAGTAAAACAATAGGTAACTGATTTTATCGTTCAAGGCTTATTACTTTGAAAATAAAGTTCATTTTTGTTAGAAAGCATTTCATTAGCTCTAATGGACTAAGAACTTTTCTGTAAGCAAAATATGCTTCATCTCATTCATCAGAAGAAAATTCTCAATTTTACTTGTACATGATATATATATGTATGTACTTTTAGTTACTTTTAATTCTGCAATATCGCATTCGGAATACTAAAACCCATCCCATTTATTATTATCAGCTTTTCACATAAGTTTTTTTGGTAACGATTTGTTTGTACTGATCGTAATAATCCATTAGCTATAATATTTAGTACCTAAATTAACCATTATGATTGTCATTTTCGATACTTATATTAGTGACACCGCTCCAACGAAATTGCTTACGTTATCTGGTTATAATAGTTTCGAAGTCAGTTCTAATTAGTTAAATGAAAAACACTTCTAATAAAGACGATAAAGATACATTCCGGAGGAGCGTCGGTTTACTATTGTCTTGACGAAATGTGAAAGTGTATTGTTTACAGGAAACAACACTAGGACAATAGATAATTATCAAAAGGAACTTTAAGACGGGAAGGGCTTCCGTATGCAAATACGCCATAGCGAGCTCCATATACAGCTTTTGATTATCATGCCACGTTCTCATGAACATAAGACACATGTGTAGATATTTTTGAAAGGTTGTCTGTATAGATATTGGAGAACTGTACCGTAGCATAATACGGGAGGAAATAAATAAGTACTAGTAATATTCTGCAAGACCATTTTTTCCGTCAATGTAACGGGTGATTATGTATTTTTTCTAACGTACGTTAGGCCAATTTTTCCTTGTGATAGCGGATTCCATAGCGATGGTCGGACCAGATCAGCAAATTGCTATCCACCTAGGTCCATGATGCCTTTGAAGTTGCAAAAGACCGAAAGAGCTGGGAATTGGTCACCCAGGACTGAGTGGGCGAGATCATGACTCTTAGCACTGAGGAGATCGAAGCTGGGAGCGAAGGAGGACTTTTGCACTTAGCCGTGACCGATAGATTTGGGACAGTTGATTTATACCCTCATTGTCATATTATCAGCATGTGATCAACCACTACCCCGCTATTTTGTAACTAAGCTCACCTCAACGCTCACTCACAAAATAGTTATATCTTGACGCCGGGATTCGTAGTAACTAAGCGTAGGTAGAGGTGAAGGTGAGGTGCATCATGAGCGCGTAAAGAATAACAGCCCTGCTGAGCTAAGAAAGGGCATTTCTTAGATTACGCCAATCCCGATCTTGAGCTAAGTCTTAATCACGAGTCACCCGTGATCCTATTTTCAAAGAAAAAAAGACCGGGTTGCACTCCGGGAGTGCCGGTAGAAGCGAAAACTGACGGAGGGCACCGCGCCGGGCCGCCCCGGCACGCGAGCGGCCGCGCTACACAGCTCCCCCGCTTCTTCCCCCGGCCCGCCCCCGCCCCCAACCCCCGTACGTTTTACATCAAACAATTTCCCCCCCCCCCCCGCCCCCAAGCCTCGTCCCGAATCTCTCTGAGAGAGACTCTCTCCATCCTACGGTCACGTGACCTCCTACGCATCTGACGTCTCAAAAATCTGTCGCGAGTTTAACAATTTTTCCCCATCCCAAAAAGTGCTCAGCGCCGCTAAGGAAGTTTTCACTTCAAAATATGAGACACTATTTTTGTTTAGTTCCAAGTAAGATTTACAGTATTTACACTATTTACACCGACACATGCCATTTCATCACCATTTCCAAAGTACATATTTAAGTAATCCTCTAATTCCCTTCGTAACATATTGTTTCCATATTTCCACGAAAATAACACATTACAGTTTACATGGCTGCCGTGTGACATATCAAAAAGACGCGTTAATCGTAAAGGCAGCGTGTAGAGCTTAGTTCGGAGAGCTTAATCCCCCAAAGCTTACGAAATCTTCCGACGTGATAGAGCTTTCGGCTGTTTGCTGGCCCGAGGTGCCGCGGCTTTGTTGGTACACCCAATATCTAAATAGTCGAGGTTTGAAAAGCACGTCAAGCCGAATAATTTATTAATACAGCTACGAGCTATTTTGTTTGACAAGCAAAGTAAATTACAACATTAAGAGGCTGACAAGACCTAATTTGGTGAAAATGATGTTATTTTAGCAGTTTTTTTTAAGAAAAGCTATTTGTTCTAGCACGTCAAATACAATATATATGCTAATATTCACCATATTTCAAAGACCGGCTCTCTGGACGGGCTCGATACATAATTGGACGAAATCGGCTCGATAGAAAATAATTGCAAAGATTGGTCTTAAAATCACATTAAACGGGTCTTTATTTTTCAGACGTATGGGTCTCCAATTTAAAACACGAAGTCAACATATTCATACCTAAACCGCTCAAGCGAGTCATTTCTCACAAATAATCCACCCTTTTTTATTTGAATATTTATGTAATATTATCTTCAAAACCGGGCCGCCCAGTAACACTTGCTCTCGTTTACTCCGATACAAATAGACAGTGTGCGCGCTATCCAAAATCCTCAAGGGCATTTTGGTGTTGACAGCGTCTTAAGTAACAATCGATTGTCTTCCATAGTATATTCTACTATATGACATGACACATAGTATATGGTCCGAATTGCTTTTCTAGATCGAATTCAATTCTAGAAGACAAATCCATTGTCTTTCATTGTTAAGTGTAACCATTCATTGGTTACGTTGTAGTAACTATTAAGTATGCTCCAACTACTAATAAAAAGTTGTTAATACATAATACATTTCGTTTTTATTTGAACCTTGCTACTTTAACATCAGAGTCACTATTCGAGTATTTTTTTTTAAATGGAAATCAATTCGAAGCGTTTGTGGCACTTGGCTAAACAACAGGCTTTATTGGACCAAAGGGTCTTAAGATAAGATCCGCTTTCGTAAAATTCTTCTCACTATATCACGTCGCAGCTAGCAGCAGATAGCTGTTTCTGAATTGACACGTATTCCTATTTAGTTTTGCAATGTATTTTACACCCAATTCGTCTGGTTCTAGTACTTTGTATGTTGAGTGGATAACCGATATATAAACGGAACAGGCATTCTATTCGTCTCGATGTACTGATTTGGAATCGGGTTAATATTCGTCGCTAAACGTGTCAGAATCCGAACGAGCGCGCGACTAGTACCAAAACCGAGTCCAATTCAGTACTTTAAGTCTAATAGAACCCTTAGGGCCCCCCCACACTACCGGCGTCTTGTGAACGTTCTCATACAAAATTGTGCGTTGCGTCGACGCCGCGTCGAGAATGTAATGTATTGTATGAAAACGTTCACAAGACGCCGGTAGTGTGGGGGGGGGCCATAAACCTTTTCTTAGGCAGAAATTCATGTATTCATGATATTTCAAAAAACTATAGTATAGGGTTCTTCAAGGATCGGCCCCTGGAGTTGCAAGCGTCCTACAATCCTCCCGGTTCACAAAGTTGAATTCCTAAAATGTTGAGTTCGCAAAATGTTGACTTTCCCAAGATGTTGAATTCTTAATCACTGTTTGTTGACAATAGTCGCTTGTTTGCCACCGACAGGGTTTACAAAAAATATTATATGACTTTGATGTCAGGCTCAGGAATCGTGATCGAATATTAGAAAGAGTTTTGATTAAATCCATACATCTAGCAACGGAGCAGTGATTACTCAATATTTTATCTTACCCGAGCATAGCAGAAGCCAATTAAATTCCTGAAAGTTTTCGCAACATACAAATCTAAGAACAGCGTAATTGCAATATTTTTCATGCAAATACACTTTCGATTTGCGAGCGTCAAACGGCCTTAAGCGGCTCGATCCGCGAACGTGCCTGAATTTATTAAGCTTAAAACCGTGCTCGGAGTCGAGCACTCGAGCATCCGAGCTCTCGAGCCAAGCTGTAATTTACCGTGTGTGTTGTTAATTCAGCTCAAGCTCGGAGAATTTCACGCAATCTATACATTCGTATGGTGCTAGTGGAAAATCAAAGTGAGACTAGCGATGGTGCGGATTCAATTTAGAATTTGGAATTAACAAACATTGATAATAAATGGAATTTAAATAATTAGTGGGGAAGTTCATATTAACATGTGCATATTAATATTGTGATTCGTTTAATTTGATGGAACGCTTATATATCATACCCCTTTTTATTGCAGGACTATAAACTACAGAATTTAAATTCGGACCTAAATTTACTTTTAGAGCGACGCGTAACTTTCATGATGGGAATTTTATTTCCTCACTATTTCTGTACACATAAACTTGACGTTTGACGACTATTGTTTTATTGTTATTGTCAAGCATTTAGGCAATGCTAATGGAAACGCTATTTCAGTCAATATACGAACTCAAACTGTAATGGTACAAATGTTTGTCATTATACTAAGTAACTACGAAGTAAAAGGTTGAGCGTAAGTGGTTGGAAGAAAGTACTGTATTTCAAAGTGTATTGCCCGGGGTGGCGCAGAATGTTTATAAGGTATTCTGGAATCGCTCCAAAGTTTCACTACCTCATTAACACAGTAGTGTTAATGCCGAATACCCGTGAAATCTTTTACGAGGGCACTTCACCCGGTACGTTTTAATTATTCTATCTCTGGTCCTTCGTTAAATTGTTGGGTTTTTGCCTGTTTTGCCTTTGAAGTGGGCTCTTTAGTGGTCATTATGTATTTCGTTTCTAGCTGTAGGCCGTGTGGTAATTTTAACGAGAGTTTCGTTCCCATTCAGTGCCAAGAATCGCTACGCGCTACGCTCGTAGCCGATCCCGTGGTTTTCCTCGTATGTAGCGGAAAGCGACTACGGCGGTCTGACGCATATGTCGTCATGGGCCCTGAATCTGTTAAGCTGTCCTTCAAATTACATGTCCGCTGGCTTAAACCTTCACTTTCTTTCTAAACGTTTCTGGCAGTAAGCTTTAGGCCACTTTCGCATTTGGCAGGCGGCATTGGTACGTTTTCGTACTTTATCAAGAGTTTAATGATATCCCCAGCCCAGATTTCTTTACTTGTCGATAAACCGTCACTAGTATATTTACACAGCAGTATTATTTTGCGCGGTAGCGGGACAGTGCGCATGCAGTTGCGCATTCCAACCGCCCCGCTTACGCGCATCGCACGCTAATCAGTTGTTCTATTGCGTAAAATTTCAAACGTACGTAAGGTACATCTAGATGTCATTTTTATATGGGTAAATGGCAGTTAAGTTAGCCTAACGCTCGTTCGAAACGTTATGCTACCCCTCGGGAAGGAACTCAATTAAATGTAGGCACGCAGTCACTGTACAAAATCTGTACCAAATTGACTAACAGTTGACACTGACGTCACTGACTCCTGTCCTGTCCTGTCCTGTCTGTCTGCTAACCGACCCCGCACCGTGTGGAAGTGGGGTTAGTATATTGAATATCTATACTTCTATGTTAAGGGGCTCCCATACGCCATTGACCTTCGATCTGAATCCCTTAGTTTTCTAATGTTTTTTGTAGCTTATTATCATACATCGGGGTTTTCGGAGCGGGAATGATTTGAGAAAGAGTAGAGATAAACAGATATGTTAGTCTAAGAAAATATCTTATTATGCCTAATGAATAACTACCTCTCTGTGAGTTGTATACAATCTGTGACAAAGTTTTATTTTAATTTCCGTAAAAGTCTTATAACTTATAAGGTAACAATTAAAATAACTTTAATTAATTACCTGCTGTAAATTGAATAGTTGACACGATTTTCAGAATAAACTATTAATATTTTTTCTATATTTGGGACAGTTAATCTACGGCGTCTTGCTGTAAATATCCATTTCAAGGAGCTAAATGATCTTTCCACGTCGACAGTTGTAATAGGTGCACATTTAAATTTTTTGTAGGAATCAATTGATGCACGAGAAGTTTGAGATTGAAGTTCTATTTCTTTGCCTTGTACCAACTCATTTATAATTTTTAGTGTGCTATAGCCAGAATTCTTCTTTAACACCAACTTCAGTTTATCATAAATCTGTTTTCCTTTTACGCTCATGTTTAATTTGGAAACATCTCTATAGGTTTCATGAACTATTTTTAAACTATCGCTAATGGACAGCTTCGCATCCTGTAGTTTTTTAATAGCATTTGGGATAGTCATCAAATGATTTGCTATGAAATTTAAGTCGCTTTTTATATTTGCATTTCCAAACGCTCTTTTTGCCTTTCTAATACTCTGGGCTTCGGTGGGACTGAATGTATTTAGAACACGTTTCACTTCATCGTAATGTTTGCTGTAATACGTTGCAGCTTCTATCCAGGTTCCCCACCGAATAATTGTTGGTCGAGGTGGTAAAGGCACTCCGGGGAGCATTTCTTTAAACTTTTGTATTCTTTTAGGAGATTTCAAAAATGTCTTCTTAACATTTGCGATTAAATCATTCACATCTGGATAAAGTTTTCTTACTAGTTCAGCCACTCTATTTAAACCATGAGCCAAACATGTGACGTGCAAAAGATTGGGAAAAATACATTTTAAATTTCTTCCAGCCTTTAGCATGTAGCCCACACCGTCAGTTAAAAGTAAAAGTACTTTATTGTGATTATTATGGTTAGCACCCCATAATTCATCAAGAGCACTTGTGACCGTATTGGATATTGATACATTGTTCGTGCTGTCTAACCGTTTACTGGATATCAAGTGTTGAGTGCCAATGTGATCATCACGTAATGCTCCCACTATTACGTTAGCTACTTGACGACCATAATCATCCGTGGTTTCGTCAACACTCACATATATATATTTATTTTTTAGCTCGCTCCGTATTTTATTCATTTTTTCATCGTAAGCTTTATTTAAATATTCCCGTCGCAGTTGACATTCCGAAGGAACTTTTGCAGTTTTTCCAAATTTACCGGTAACACAATTTTCGATAAAATCTTTAAATATCGGATTGTTTACCTACGTCCATGGTATATTACAGCCCACAACAAATTTCAAGAGCTCACTATTGAAATCATATTTCATACCTGTATGTTTATTAGATGCGACATGTCGCGTTACACTAGATTTCGTTTGAGCGAAGCTCACATTGCACTTGGTGCAAAATAATAAAGAATCTCGAACCTCTATCTCTGGATTATTTTCTATCCACGAACGCATAAACTCGTAACGAGTTTTTTTTCTCGGAGGCATATTTGTGTTGACTGATTATTCACAGTTTTTTAAAATACAATTGCATATAAGTTTATCTACTAGACAAGCAAGGGTAACGGTTGACAATAGGTGTCTAATACAATGTCAATCTTGACGCTCGATATCTATGAAGCATTTTCTTATAAATGAATAGACTTAACTGAAGAGGTTGATAATGAATTACCAATATAAAATATGTACCTATATGTATGATTAATCTTTATTTATTTTTCAATCAATTATTCATTCGGTAGAAACCTACTAGGGTACGATCTGTTTTTAAGTAAATACCTACTCTTTGGCTAATGTCAAACGTTCCCGCTCCGAAAACCCCGATGTATGCTTATTATATTAACAACAACGGCTTTAAGCAATATAGTATCCCATATTTACTTCAAAGTTCATTGTTTTCGAGATATTTGGCATCAAAGTTGAACAATTTTAGGCCAAAAAACTGGTTCTCTGACCATAACTTTTGTGTTAATTAGTAAGATTATAAAAACGCATATCAAATTTATAGGTAAGTTCAGTATGTATGAGTAGGTATGAGTTTCGGGTGTATAAAAGTTTTAATGAGGATGAAGTGTCGGGTTTTGTATTTTTACAGACCTCTCTTTAAAAATGGATAATTAATTCTGTATTAACATTTTTCATGTTATTCTATATCAAAAATGTTAAACAGGAATCAAACTTTCCCATATCTGCACCTGGAAAGCTAGCTTCAATAAACCGAGGACGAGTGTCGAAATGGAAACTACTAAATTTCGTTGATTTTTGACGGGAGCCCCTTAATATTATAAAGAGGAAAAGTCTGTAAGATTGTAGCTTTGCAAGTTTGTTTGGATATTCTCTGGAGCCGCTTATGCGACTTAAAAAATACTTTCACCTGCGTGTAGAATGGTATTTCTGGACGGTTCTTCTTCTTCTTTGCCTGGCCCTTTCCCATTTTATTTGGGGTCGGCCCTCCGTATCATGCGTCTCCAGGCAGCTCGGTCCTGGGTCGTCTCTTTGTTGACTTGGGCTTCTTCGAGGTTCTTATTTACTACGGACATTCATGTGATTCGAGGTCTTCCACGTCTTTCTGGATGGTTATAAGCTTTATTTTATCCCGCGTGTTAGCCTGCGTCCTTTGCAATAGACAATCGAAGCAGCTAGGAAATAAACGTGGATAACTGTCTATAACAATATTCAGCTGCAACATCGCCGAGCCTATTCTTTGGTCAGTTTATTGTTCAACATGGCGCGGGCACAATACCCGACATCACAGATCACCCGTCCCAACACAATACGACTCTAGCTTTATTATAAGCACCGATCACAACTGTGTTTCGAACAATGAACTTTTTTCAAATTACCAAAAATGCACTTTAAAGGGACATAGAGAGATATCGTTTCATAGTAACCAGTTTTGAGACGCCTTGCGTTTGTTTGAACAGTGAGTTTTGGACATTTTTTTTCAACTTGTGTGGGTGAGCGTTACACCCCATGTTTCGCTTAGCTTTGTGTCGTTTTATTCCGACCAATGCCATATATCAATGATCGTGAATAGGAAGCGTTTTTTGAAATAAAAAAAACGTATCAATAGAAGTGAAAAAAGTGTTACTTATATTCCGTGTCTATAGCACTCATATTTCATCTTATTTCGAAAACTCATTGAAATTCTACATCTAACGTAGACTACCGTTCTGTTAGTAGCACATCCGTCAGGTCAGTGATAAGTGGAATTATTATGCACGCGCGTTGGATTTACATAAAAAAGTGTGATCGAAACAATTATTTGAACGGGTTCTAGCCATACATAGTCGAAGATTCATCATGTCACCAATAGAATTTCAATGCTTGGCCACCCGCTAACTTACTAACGATGTCGTTGTTAGACAATACAAGTGACACAATGCAAGAATAACGACCTTCCGACCGTGTGCCATTGATACCAGCACTAGCTAAACACCCAAAAACAAAAGACGAATATAAATCACTAACTCCGTTACCCCACGCGTCTATCGCTTGCTCATAACAATCGCCATGCAGCCGATAATGCACTTTAAACCATTGAAATATGGTACCGCCATTCCCAAATTTAAATGCGCCGACTGCATTCACTACAATTGTCGTCCTATTACACTAACCACTTCCAAGTAAACAATAGTCTCTTAGAATAATAGGGACATTATTACTTTACGGTCACTAACATAATCATTGGTCCATTGTTGAGTGTGGATTCCCGAAAACGCCTCATGGGTGTCAAGAAGCCCTTACAATTTAGAATGCGGGCGGACACCGGCTGGGTCTGGACAAAATATTGTTACCGCGAAGCATGACAAATTAATAGTTTTTAGTGACAATTGTTAAAATAAAATGCTTTGTTTCGATTTTGCAGCTGATTTATGGAAGCAGAGTACCGAGTATCAAACGACAGGTAAATGCTTAAACCGTTCAAAACGACACGAAGTGAATAAAGAGCTGACCGCAACTTGATTTATAGCTTCATTTTAAAAACGCTTCTACAATACGCGACACGTTGTACAAACCAGTAAATCATCCCTTACCGTTAGAAAAATAAGAACTACAATCGATAATTTGTTATCCCCACCTGAACCTAGGGCAATTTTCCCAAAGCAAACGATTACGATTGTTGGAGAAAAAAGGTAATTCTAGACTCATCAGTTGCGTGCTCCCCTCTGATACGTGCAGAACAGTTTACTCATCGCATGACAGGGCAAATTAACACGTCTTGTAATACGACTAATTCGAGCACAACAGTAAGAATGGACAGTCATTAGGCGACACGCAAAAAGTTTACTTGTGCAACAAAGTTTGGTACTTTGGTGTTTGCGTCTGTGAAATTAATAAATAAATAATGCTTTCCTAATGATTACACACACACACAATTACCTGGCAAGCTGTATATTATGTGCACATAATCATTCATGTATCACAGAGTAATTTTTCAAACCTACCTGACATGTGTTCATAGTGCTGCAACAATAGGGTAGTTGCCTCATGTTAAAATTGATAATGTAATTTTTCAAAAAATATTTGTCTTTTTAATCATTATGACATAAATAGGTAATAGGACTAACATGTTTTAGAACAAATAATATGGTATGGAACATGAACGTTATTTCTATTGAACAATATGACAAAGTCCAATAGGGCAAAACTGTTTGGCTAGTGACTTTAGGACTACACGTTCGTATTTGCGAGTGTCACCCCTTTTATAGAAACAAAATTGTATGACAATTATGGGCCTAAACGCAGTAGTTCGCGACTGAAACAGCAATTTACTTGATTTTCCATACAACGATTAGTACTAATAGCAAACTGTGACAACATACTTCTATGTTAACTAGTATGAAGCCTTTCGGCTACCGCCAGCGAGGTCCGTCTTTGATTAAACTTTTGGGTATTTAAAATGTTATTTAATTGTAGTTGCTCCCATACAAACATTTGTTTTTCTCCAATAACTGGTTCGAATAGCATTGTAAAAAAATCTTAGGTCGCAATCACAACTCTATTGATATATGGCGTCCTGTTATTTGATAACCAAAACACCCCAATTTAAAAAACGCAATTTAATAAATATTATGAATATTTTGTTTTCTCATCTTGTTCCATAACAGGTACAGGGACTTTATTAATCTCACGTTATTATGTTTTCGAAATGAAAAAAAAAAATAAAGCACCACGTCAGCCCATCACAAAGGTTACCCAAACGCTGTTCACGTTTTCGGAGATTTCGTGAAGCATTGCGAGCATAATTGCCGCGACGTAATCCGCGAGCTAACCCTTACTTCCTCGAATGCGTATCTGACGCAACATATACAATGAAAAAGCAACCGTGTTACGCACATAATGAAGTTGAAATGAGAAACTAATACGTAGCAGGATAATGTGTTTGAGATAGTAAGGATATTGGAAAATTTAGGTATCGCGTGCGAAGGGCGGGTACCGACAGACACGGGCGCACACGCGAGTGCGGTGGAAACCTGAGAAAATCAAGCTGTTAATTTACTAGGCAGCTATGTCAACCAGGTGTTTGTGTTTTGGAGCGAATTAGAACAGAATCAAGTCATAACATTTTACGATGAGCATTTTCGGGCATGTAACGTTAACGTTTAATTTTGATTGATCAACATTTGATGAGAAAGTATTACAAATTTTGAAGAAGAAATACATAGTTACTTACGAACAGTGCAAGTCAATTATAGTATAAGGTTACGAAAGTAAAAAGTTGAGCAAAACTTGCCCTAGGAGCCGATGATAAACATACATTTATACATGGTCAGTTCGGGTAAGTGCGCCACAGGGAAAGTGCGCCCCCTGGGTAAGTGCTGATATTGATTTAAATTACTTATTGATGAATGAGGCGCACTTTTCCCTGTGGCGCACTTACCCGAACTGACTATAGTTATAAATAAATACTTATAGTACTTAATAAAAATAACAAAAAAACCTGCTTCCTGTTTTTCTTAATTTATTGATTGAGACAAAAACAATGAAATACATGTTATAGTTACAATGCGCATCTAGGCAAAACCTTGGAGAGGTTTGTGTGTCGATGGGAAGTTCTACTGATCTACTGATAACAAAATTGAATTGATAAGAGCAAACCTGTGGTACAGCCGGACATTCAAAAGAATTTTGGCCCAAGCTGAAATAAATGCTAAAATATTTTGCTGTTATTATTTAAATCAATAAACACGCTGCCTTTAAATAATTACAGCACTGAAACAATTTTTCAGTTGAAAGCAAAGCAGCATTTATGGCTCCTGCAAAGTAATATTCAACCTCCAGTCAATTTACTAAAAGACTCGCTTTCATCATGCCATCCGTGCCATTATATTTCCTTTATATTACTTATTTCTCCGCAAAACATTGCGCCATCAAAAATAAACTTTATCTCAAGCGGCGTAAAATTTATTTTACGAAAATATCACTGGCAAGCGATAGTATCGTTTAAAGTTGCGTATGACCATTTCTTTCGCCGCCCAAAATAATGCTTGGCTATTTATCAAATTGCAATTTCGTAATAGATATGCCTTGATGGGCAAAAAGTTTGGCAGAACGGTATTTATTTTTCCAAAGAAGAGAGCGATCATTCTAATACGTAAGGCTCTTGGCTGCGTCTTGAGAATTTATTTGCTATCGAACGTCGGCTTGGAAGTGGATTTATGGGGACCTGAGTAAGTGCTTTTATTCAAGAAGCGGCAATTCGTCTTTAAGATGTTATGGTTTAACTGACATAATTGGGGACTACACTACCCTTATGTTTAGATTTATAACGTAGTGTTGCTATCATTATCATATCAGCCGAAAGACGCTCACTGCTCGACATAGGCCTCCCCCAAAGAGTGCCCAAGTGACCGGTATTAGTGTTGGTATATTTGATAGTAAACCATAAATTTATTACAATAACAATAATTGTATATATTTTGTAATTAAGTAACACTTATTACAAAATATAATAAAAAACATAAATGTATATCACACTATTTCACAAATTACGTATCTGTCTATTTTTTTTTAAATTAAATTTACCAAACTAAGCTACTCTCGTTTTTTTCTGCAAGTCAACTATAATACATATTATAATCACACATTTCGTTATTTTAGCTAAGATATCGTAATTAAAAATGATAACCCACTTTAAAAATTTGAAAATGGTCTGTACCTATGATCCCAAAACATGTTACTATAATTATTATGCATAACAATTTGATATAACTCAGAACTGGCAACGTTAGTGACTTACCTATTCTAAATTAAATAGAAGGATAAGGCTATCAGTCATCTCGTGTACTACATAATTAGTCGTTCTTTACGGTCATATAGCACACAAGTGATGTGTTCTACCATCTTTTGAAACTGCTGAAGAAATTAGGAAAAAAATATAGTTGATATTAAACAAGTCAAAATTACAATTATTCGATATCGTTACCGCAGTAAGATCAAGCGGTCTTAGCATAAATAAGAGATTATCTGAAAGCCAGCTCATGTGTTTCCCCTGAGCGCTTCCATACTGTACGAAATTGTATTTATGCGTGGGTATTGCTATAATTTTGTAATTCTTTAGTTTGTAGCTTAAACAGCTTGATGATTTTTTATTGTGATCTTTCTCTAATGTGGAAATGATAAAGCGCAATATTTTATTAAGATGTTTGTAATTTACTTTTAGTGAAGTATTCGTTACGCTCTTAAGGATAATATGCCTGTATCAGTAACACGCAAATAAGGTGTTTTTTTATCGGTATGGGATCGTGTGAACCCGATATAAGCCTCCGTGAATAGCCGCTTTAAGCGTGGGCCGCTATGTTTATGTGTAATGATACCTTTTGTTACGACTCTTTTGTAACGCCTGCTGTTATCTGCTTTATCGCTACTTCTTTATCTATAACAACCTAAGAAAAACCAAGTCATCCTTAGCTTCTTATGTTTAAAGCCGCGTTTTCAATGACAAATAGTTTAACAAGTGTAGTTCAAGCTTTGTTTTCTTAGCGCAGTCCACATTGATAACCCAAAATATGACAATGGATTTAAATGGCTTTATTCCTGACATCTCTGTCCGGTATTGTTGTATCAAAAAGTGTTGGAGTAATTTATGTTGTTTTTTCAAAGTTGTTTGTTGATACAAGTGCGTCTTAGCGAGGGTCGAAAATTTTGAATAATAAACGGCAGGGTTGTTAAAATTCTGTTTGAAGATGACCTCCGTTGTTTTCCAAGTCACTTTATTGGGACGTTACGCATTTAACGACCAAGTCCTTATAAAAATATTCGAGGGTCATCAGAATTCCAAAAGAACTTTTGTTTTGTATAACAATAAAAATGGAATAGGTAAATAATAAAGAGAAGCTTCGTATAAAAGCGGAATCCGAAAGCCGTTTTTTACAAAGCTGAAGTTGTTATAATGACTCAACTTTTTTCTTGCTCTAGTATTTGTTTGTATAGTTTACCTATTTAAAGCGGTTGTTTAAAATTAATCAATCAAAGCGATAACGTAATCATATTTACTTAGCTTTGTTGATGAATACTTAGTACTATTAAGTGTAGTTTGGGTTGATTCTCGGTAGCATTATAATTGAAAGTAAAAGATTTCCCTGTATTGAATTGAAAACATCTCCATTTTTTCTTATCGCATTTTTTTATCCATAGAAAAAAAGTTATAACTTCAGTGTAAATAGAGAGTAATATTTATTATTACCCATAGTAATATAATTTATCCACATGCTTTGAAAAGAACGCCCTTAGATACTAACTCTCAAATCTAATATATTGCTGTTAATAGTCAAAAAGAACAGATAAAGTTAAACTGCATTTATTTGAGGCTACTAGTGAATCCTATATAGACCTTGCTATGTATTCGACATAGAAAAAAACTTTACTGTAAAACTCCTAGCGCCCTGACCTCTTGCAGACCTGAGCAACTATTACTTCCTATCATCATCATTAATTCAATTCAATATTCATCATCATACCGCATACAAAACGTAACTTAAATATGTTGGATTGTGTCGTCTGATAAGGCTTATAATGTCTCTAAGATTTCTTCAATTTATATTTTGTATTTTGTTTTAATTGCAGTTTAGTAATATAAAGTTCAGTAATTTAACTTTGTTAATCCGTATTCTTGAATATTTTATTTTTTTCATTCAAAATAACCCTTTTATGCAAAAACGACCTCATAGCAATGGAAAATAAATATTTGATTCTGTTATTTTTCGGATCAAGTAATGAGGTATTATAAGAACGATTACAATGGCGAATAATGGGAAAATATACATATATGAAAAACTAGCATTTCGTCCGCGTGAACTCCCGTATCAACTGCCACCCCCAATTGTATCTCTTTAGAGGATGATTATGGGGATAAAAAGTGTCTTGATCTAGGTTATAAAATATCTCCATGCCAACTTTCATTTTAATCCGCTCAGCCGTTTTGGCGTGATTGAGTAACAAACATCTAAACTTTCCCATTTATAATATTAGTAGGATTATAAAACCCTCTAACCAAAAACTTGCACTCAAACTTAGTAACCGTGCTGTCCATTGAATTCAAGTTACGTAATTCGATTGTTCCAAACCGCGTCGCATTTTCCGAGCGTTACATTACAACCACACATGAATTACAGTTGTGGAAAGAATCCTCCGTGAGCATTAGGTAGAAGTAAATTCTTCGCTTCGTCTGCACTTGGACTTGCGATATCGGGATGATAAATGCTAGCATGCTAATTTTTTTTTTTTTGCCGGTAAGTATAGGTAACTCATGGTACAAAAGGCGAACTTAATTAAAATTAATGCTAAAATCATTCTTTACCAGTCAACCAAGGCGAAGAAGATAATTTTAATACATCCCCTATGAAACATTATCGCAGAAACGGTAGGTGTGTTTAGTTTAGATAAATATTTATTATTTGAAGTCTATTTAACAGAAATTTAAGTAACCGCCAAGTTTAATCAGCCGTTATTAAGAGAGAATTGCGGTTAGTATAAAGAAAAAAAACCAATAGGAAACTTGTTAGTCTTCAAACAACAAACTCCTATTTGATGCTTATTTATTATTAATAAGTAACGCACATTACCTTATAAATCCATAACGATAAGCCAAAGTCCAATCACAACAAGTCAATACCCACCACAACACTGAAAACGATCGCGAGTGAAGCCTGCTGAAATTCAGGAGGAGCGTACACGCTCCACCACAGACGAACCGGTACTGAGGGAGACTTACACCTCATACAGACGCGCGCATCTACCCTAAGCACTCCATGTATAAACGAACACGCTGGGATATCCGCTCATGAATCTTATGTCATAGCAATAAGGTTTATGACTGGTAAGTTACTTTTGTTGTCTACGTGCGTAAGCAGCAAGGGTCACATCTTCATATGTTAGACACTGCAATAATGCTGGCAGGTAAGAAATGTTTCGCATCGCTTCGAGTTAAGGGGTGCGCAATAAATAAATTTCAGCAGTTTTCAAAACGTGCTGAGGTTTCACTTTGACTTGGAAAAAAGATCAGTCACGATAAAATATTTGACTGATATTTGAATCAGAAAGTTATCAAACTAAACTGTAAGGATGAAGTTTGTAGAGATACACTTGCAAATGACGTCACGGTTTTCTATAGTCAAATAGAGTCCGTTTATGGATCTTTATGTTTTCAAACAGCAATGATTGTGCCCAAATTCAAAGATTAATTTAACCATCATTCTAATATCACGCATATTTTATGTTCAGTAAAAAGTTGGTTAATTCAGTTTTAGTATTACCTCCAAATATTATCCCATTTTGCATCTTTAGCTTTCGTGTACCTAAGGAATATTTGGTCCACAAAAACTACCTAGCAACGACTGCTATCCACAATTGTAGTAACTATTAGATCCAAGAAACGCGTGGGAGTTATAGGCGCATACGTTCGTAAATGTTTTTTTTTGACATGACGCACCATGATTTTTCAAAATCTTTTTAAATGTATACGTAGTTGCCAGTTGTGACTTATTAAGCAATTTTTTTGGTAGTTGTGCCTCCGCGAGAAGTGGCAAAAAATATAAGCGAAAAAAAAAACTATTTTTTTTTCATCCAAGTTCAAGGATATGAATGTCTTTAAAAATATGCATTATGAACCTCATTTCATGCTCTTTAATTCTGAATTTATTTGGTTACTCTCGCTTGCTTGGTTTAGCTGAAATAACCGTTTAAAAGTTACCTTGATATTTTGACATTTTCGTGAATAAGTCTAAAACAAAAGAAGATCGAAGGCTGATATTATGCATACAGTCTTCTTAGGACCTGCCACTACTGCACCTCAAATTACAACCAAATCGCTTGCGGGGGCCAATCTTGTTAGCTTAGCCTGCTACGAGTAGACCCTTTTATTGAAAGTAGCGAGTGAAGATCAACTTAAGTTATGTTTAAGTCTAGACGTGACCTGTCGGTTTTGTTACGATACGTATGTGTTTGACATTGACGTTCGGTTTTTTAAGGGCCCGTAACTATCCGTTGAGGGACATGAAAATGATCAGTTAGTAAATTCTCGACAAAAGCCCGAAAGCAATGAAGTATGTAAACGTTTTTGTTTGCTGTGAAAAGATAAATGCGATCAGTGTGTCACGTGTCTTCACGGATAATATATTGTGGGTAAGGAAAAATTACGCACAATAAAAACTTCAGGTCCCTGCGAAATTAACGATGTAACAGTTGACAGGCCTGTCAAGGCTTATCTCAGACTTAATGGGTGGGGAATAATAACTGCTATTTTAAATGAAATGTTTTCTTTTGCCTGGAAAACGTTAATGTTCGCCAGTTTTTTCTTGAAAATCCGAATATACGAAATAACATTTTTATGGATCAGGCCTCATGCAATGACATCTCTGTTTTGTTAATTAAATTTAACAATAATGTTTTTAATAATTGAACACGAGTGTTTTTAGGTTGGTTTATGAAATACTTTTTAAGGAGGTTTTATTTCATAGGTTTAAACTACCGTTACAATGATTTTTAATTTAAAAGTAATTGCTAACTAAGAATTAATCGTGTTTGCCATCAATTCATGAATTAGGTAAACTGGTCACTAAATTAAAAATCACCGTGTATAGAATAGAATATAATAGAATAACATTTATTCATGACAACGACACATACATGCACATAAATCAAAATACAAAATAGAAAACAACATTGCCACGAAACGGTTCCATCTCAGCGTTGTGCTGGCCTGGTGGCCAGCGCTGGTCTTCCGATGGAACCATCCGGTGATTCCACGGCGTAACACACATTTTACACTCGCACAAAATAATAATATTAATAGTAATACAAAACAAAACAAAAAGAATACCGTAAATACAAATAATAACATTTCCGAACGCAACATACACATATACATAACGTATACATATCTCTGTATTATAAAATCCCGATTCCGGAGACACTAATGCATCTCCCGGGACGTGTGTGCCTAGGTAATAACTGTTGCTCATTATTACTGTTATCATATGACCATACCTGGAATAACTCGGGGCACATTCTAGGTATTTGATATCGATAAAAAAGATGTCGATAATAATACATGTGCTCATTGAAAATTCTCGATTACTATAAAAAAAGGCTCGATAGGTATAATAAATGCGGAGGTAATTTCAAACAAAATTACAATTTACTGTCAGTGCCATTCATATGCTAGAGTAAGAAGAATATATGAGGTAATATTCCGCTACGGTTGTTACGAAGTCCAAAATAATCATGCCGCCCAAGAAAAAGTCACGCCCAAGTGAATATTCTATTAACTCATGGATGTACTATTATTTTTCTACTTTTAAGATGGAGTAGGTACTCCATCTTAATTTATTGCTGAAATCCATCAATCTGTTTAAGAAATAATAAATAACGATATAAAATGATTAGAATAAAACATTTAGTGCCAATGTGGAAATACTGAGCTGGTTACAAATAAAATAAATTCTTCAAAAAAACACCTTCTTAGAATTCAAGAAACAGTCTAAAAAGCGATGTTGTATAAATACGTACATTTATTTTGTAGAACATTTAGATGTTTACAGTAACATCGATATATTTAATGGTCGATAAAATATTTTGCTTAGTATAAGTGCCCCGAGTTATCCCAGGTATGCATATGACATAAAGCCATATTATATTGAAACATATTTTTCTTATCGTGTTACTTGTGAAAGAGCACAGAAAAAACTAACATTTATTTTTGTTTATTAATTTATTTTGTCACTCAAACAAATGAAATCGCGGCCTCTGCGTTTGTTAAAATAGTGCATTACCGCCCGTGGTGCGTACACAAAACGTCTTCTCCTGTGATTGAAGTCAGATTTGCCGCTGCGCCCGTGGGCGGTAAATCTCACTTACAGCCCAGAGTGACGTAAATATTATTTTCATTACACTTGCTCGAAAAGGGCTTCATAATGCGCAGACATACAGAGCTACGATAGCCTATGTTACGCCCACGGGCGTAATGGTTTTATTCTTAAATTGTATCTGTCACTCATGCGGCAGTTACAAAGCTAAGACGTTTTATATCAAATACGATGTCTGAAAACGTATTTAAAATAAATTTAAATTTAAAAACAGTACTAAACATGTTTAACAGAATTATTTACAGATTTAATATGTAGTTATATAGTGTCTCTGTAAAATGTTTTCTTCTGATAGACTCTTGTTCGCAATATTCCACTTACGCCCCACGTTAAACAATGTACTATTTAATCAGCATTACCAGCAACCAATAATTATTACTTAATAACTCTCTCTAATAGGTCATTTTCAGCATTTATAAATGATAAGTGTAATAATAAAAGGCATTTAAAAAATCGCTCACTCGTATAACGATGAAAGAACAGCAATACCATAAAGTTTTCAGAAGCACATTCGGCTCCACGCACTTCCCGAAACATACTCAACGTCCAATATAAACGGAACCGCGTTTTCATACCCGTCAAAGCTGAACCAGGGCCAATTTAAGCTAGTCTTCGTACACAAATAGAGGAAATATGTGCTCCCGGTCGGACTATTAATCAATTTCCCCTAAAAGCCTCCGGAGTACACAAAAAATTAACACCACACGATTTTCTATAGCAGCACTTACGTATTCAGTGGCAGATTTATGTGTCTCCTTGAGCTTAATATAAAATTACTGTTGTTGTTACGCATTTTGTTATAAAAATATTTTTGTTTAAGGGCTTTTAAGGAAAGTAATCATCATTATCATGTCAGCTGAAAGACGTCCACTGCTGGACATAGGCCTCTCCCAAAGAGCGCCACAATGGCCGTTCCTGCGCTACCCGCATCCAGCGGTCTCCCGCGACCTTTACCAGGGGGCCAAACACTTTTCGTTGACATCTGTCATTATACATACATTTTATTCGTTTTCTATTGGCGTTAGCGCTTGTCGATTGTAACCTTGTTTACGGCCCCTGGTCAGTCCAACTTTGGGGGTCTACCCTGGCCGCGCTTTCCGGTACCTACGTGGTGGTGGAGGAAAGTAATAGATACAAATAAACTTTTCACACTTGCACTTCAGAAAAGAGTACTTGTTGCACTGAAAAACGTATATAAAAGTCGCACTTTTCTTCCCTGATCCTGCTGTTCAGAAAAAAGTCATTGTAGCCGTCAAATGAGGGATTTCAATCTTCGTCTTGGAAGGTGTGAAAAGCAGTATGACAAATTTTATTGGGTCACTTGGTTGGAAAATTATTATCGTCTTGGGCGTTAGTACTTGAGTCCCTCGTTACGCTCAAGGTTCTATTGTAGAATCTATCGCTGCACTCAGAATTCAATTACTGGCCTCGACGTAAATAAATAATTGTGCTCCTTTGAGACACAAACTACAATGCATTATTTGAGGGATTGTCAGATAAGTTAATAATACGAAAGTCCATTCTATACAACGGTGAAAGCATTTCTGAAATCGGATAAGTTCTTCAAGAGGCCCCGTAATTTTTTTGGAAAACGTAGGCGTGTAATTAGTAAGAAATTAAAAAATAAGAAAAGATGCATATAACGCTGTAATTAAATATTTTGAACATAATTATATAGCTACGGTAGGCTAGTGGTTCAGGCATGCGGCTGTCAAGCGGCGGTCGTGGGTTCAAATCCCGGCTCGTACCAATGAGTTTTTCGGAACCTATGTACGAAATATTTACCGTTAGCTTTTCGGTGAAGGAAAACATCGTGAGGAAACCGGTCAAATCCCAATAAGGTCTAGTTTTTCCTCTGGGTGGGAAATGGCTGTCGCTTTCGTAAAAACGAGTGCCTATGCCAAATCTTGGGATTAGGTGTCAAAGCGGACCCCAGGCTCCTATAGAGCACATTCTAACGCTAGAAAGTTGATGAGGATGATGGTAATTTTATAACATAATTATGTTTGCGGTCATAAAGAAAGGAACATAGATTTAATAAACAGCATTAGACACTATAAAAGGGCAACAAAACTTATGGCGAAATTTGATACAAACCAGTACTACATATACTGGTTCAGATCATAGCTAAAATGGCGGTCGAGTGTCTGCCTACCCTTATTATGATCTCCGACGTAAGGAGTTGGCTAAAAACACAAGCGGAAGCGATACCCAGGAAAACGCCAGGTTTTTTGGCAAATTCTGCAGGCTAAACGTCTGGATAGAATGTTTTAGAAGTATACTGTGCCATCGAATATTTCAGTACCCGGTAATTTTGTTTTTATTTAGTTTTTGTTATTCTATTGCTAATTGATATCGAATGACGTGTATCCAAAATTAGTAAACGATCACATCGTTAATGAAGCTCTCTTCATTGACTAGCATAAAGCTATGTAACAGCAGAAATGAATTTATGTGCTACGCTGTCTTTCCTCACAAATGGATGTACCGAGTTGTCCCATAAGCGAGGTGTAATTTTTTTGGGAATAAGCTTAAATATTTCCATACACGCTCGCTTTCCAGTAGTAAAGAAAATCTATTGAATTTTAACAAAGGTAACTCTTAAAACCAGCTCACCTGTGACCCACGAGATTCGAAAGGTTTATATGTACATCTCTTACACAGCAGGTTTAAATCTATATTTTAATAATATAAAGTGGAAATGTCTGTGGGATTCTAGTTTTGTAAGTTTGTATGTAAAACACATATATTATGTATAAAGAATGGACGTTCTGGATGGTAATATGCTATATTTTATCGACCGGGTTTGTCGACGCGACGTTCTTTGGAGAGGGGTTGTTCTCAAAACTCGCTTCGCTTTTCCCTTGTGGAGACATTACACAGCTCGACGAGAAAACAACGAGACGGGCGGTGCTGCTATCGTTTTTATTTTCCCTGACTCCATTTCACGTACACTGTTCTGAATCGGAAAAGGTCTTTCGAACGTTCTACGTTTGTACTTTTGTATTGTGCTTTGATATTGGGAATTTTTACGATTTCAAAATCCGGTGGAAACGTGAATTTGCTTGCTTAATTACTTAAAGTAGTCGATAAATTCGTTACTTTTGTTCAGAAAAAGCTACGTTTATTGGCAGGAAATGAAGCAACAACGCAAAAGCTGACGTAATATTCACGTATTTTGCACGGGTATATTCACGTACATTGCATTTTGATCAAACTTACATTTTTCTATTTCAGTACGAGTATTATTCATCGGCTTATATTGCAATAGTAGAAGGTTTAATGGCGGCAGTGAATGATGTGTAGTGTGCAATTTGCCTTTAAATAAATATATAGCATGTCGAGTTAGGTGGTACTGGGAAGCATTTGATCCTACCTGCATAGTAACGGTGCATAGGTTAACTCATACGATAGTTTATACATATATGAAACGTTTCAGGTGTCATATAACGATAAAGACTGCGATGAGATCTACGAGATCTACTGAGAAGAGTTATAAATGATTATGAAGAGCGGATACACGGACACACGGCAACTTTTGCAGCGATACAAACGTTCGTTTTACGGATGCGCGACTAGCCATAGACCTGTCATTTTTACCTGTATCGCCGTATCGCTGCAAAAAATCGTTGTGTGTAAATAGTGGCACTATCCAAACCATTAAAGTGAACAAAATTAAAGTTATATCTAAAGACTACCAATAATACTGCCCTCTATAATTTAACACCAGAAGCTGATTGGTTGTGCAATCTGGAGATGGCTATTATAAGCTACTATATTTATATTTAATGTCCTTGGCATAAATGGCATCATCGCCCCGCAACCATGTTTTTGTTCATGCATTTTACCATCGCACGCGTCATTAAAAATCGATTCAACAATCCGGGTATTAACATCGATTTACCGTTGATGCTCGAATATTCCCGTCACGGGGATTACAATCGTAATCCGAATTTTCACCAACCTACAGACACTTTTTCAAGCTCCGGTGGTCCTCGACGGGCTTACAGTGTTATATTATAATTATAACTTTGCTTTCAAGCCTTTTTACACACCCCCTTAAGTGCATTACTTATTAATTAATTAGCGTTTCACTTTTATAAAGTTGAATTGAGTTGCTGCTGAATTTGGGGTGTCTTTAATCAGTGATTTGGCTTTAATTTTAAAGTTAGGAAATAGGTAAGTGTTTTTGAAGTAGCAGCCTACTTATCCCTTATTAGTTAAGCATGGTTCTCTTTTTAATGTAAAGCTTTAAACTGGATATTAAGATGATTTAAAATGGATGAGTTTTGCATACCCATTTTACATTACTGTGTGTCGATAAATAAATACATGAATAAATTAGAGGATAATCTTACATAAATTGATCAAGCCCCATACTAAGCTCAATAAACCTTGTGTCATGGGTACTGACGACGACATATTTAACAGATATAAATACTTAAATACATAGAAAACATCACACTAATATTTGCTCGGGATCCGAACCCAGGACCGTCAGCTTCGTAGGCAGGGTCATCATCATCAGGCAGGATCACTACCAACTAAGCTATAGAGGTTATCAACACGTAATATGACAGATGTTTGTATAAACAGATTTAACATGATTATACGTATTATTATTGAGACACTGTATTTCAGAGAATACAGTATTCATTAAGGAACAAACGTGCTAAAGTAAGGTGTAATGGATTTGGATGAACGGATTTCTCATCAAATGGGTTGAGTTGAGAGTGTATTAATATTACTAATATCAATAGTTTGCGATTGCGTTGCGGGGAAATCTAGTAGAAACCCGTTTCGAAATTATCAGAGATGATACGAATGCATTGGAGCTTAATTTGTGTGAGGGTATATATCTGAGATGGACCTACAATACTCAGGACAAGCTATGGTAATAATAATACCACGTCTGAGTCGGATCTCAATAGGTGTGACAGAAAGGGATATATCATTCGTTGTGATTGTCATATTTCCATGTTTTTTATTTGCCGAAACTGAGTTATTATGAGGATTGCGGCAAATAAACCATTACCCGCCCAAATTAAGAAGGTTGTTTATGTTGAGCCGTCAGCAGTTTTTAGACCAGTTAAGAGGCTGACAAGACCTAATTTGGTGAAATTGATGATATTTAAACAGTTTTTTAAGAGAAACGATTCGTTCTAGCACATCAAATAAAATATATGTTAATATTTACTATATTTCAAAGAATGTGGATGGGCTCGATACATAATTGGACGAAATCGGCTCGATAGGAAATAATTGCAAAGATTGGTCTTAAAATCACTTTAAACGGTTCTATGTCTTTATTTATTTGACGAAGGGGTCTGCAATTAAAAACATGAAGTCAACATATTCATACCTAAACCGCTAGCGAGTCATATTTCACAAATAATCCACCCTTTTTTATTTCAATATTTATGTACTATTTATCTTCGAAAACCTGGCCGCCCAGTAACACTCGCTCTCGTTTACTCCGATACAAATAGACAGTGTGCGCGCTATCCAAAATCCTCAAGGACATTTTGGTGTTGACAGCGTCTTAACTGCATAAGAGCCTTTCCGTACCTTAACGTGGCAACGCATATAGTTCCTCCGTAAAAATATATACGCTAAGCATCCGAGTAAATTCAATCGACTGGGAGAAATGGAGAGCTGCATTTATAAAAAGGAAGGCGACAGCACAGAAGGAAAACACGCCTCGATTTTAAGAGGAATAATAATTAACGATGTTTAACTATTATTATGAACTCGCGCGGTTGTATTTGCGTGCCTTGAAGATCACCAACTCGCTTTTAGTCACGTTATACCTGAGACCATGCTGCTCAGCGTACCCCTTACATATCTTCAGGAGCTGCCGATGCCGTACCGAGTTAACCCATGGTCCCAGCAGCACCATATTGTCTGTGTAGATAACTAATATTATTTAAGCACACATCGCCTATGTGAGAATATACAAGTAATAGAATATTATAGTTTATGCAAGTTTATTCTAAGAAAGCGGGAATTTCGCGCAAATGGAAAGCCAATTTATGAAAGTTTGTTACATAAGTTTCTTAAAATATCACGCCGTTAGCCTGCGAATGTCAAATAACGTTTTGTAAGGAAGCGGAACCACCTTAAACAAGTTTTACTGTACTGTAGAACATTAATCAACATGAAGCAAAAATACGAAAACAAACGTCAACTCCATTAATGTTAAACGCATCCACTCAAAACACGACAGCCATTCTCATTTTGCCTGTTTGGACTACATAAATCTTGTGTTATCATTCGGTTTACCATTACCATTCCAACGTTGGGCGTACGCTGAATTACTTTGACAGTACGTTTTGCATTCACTTCCCATGTTCTGTAGTACCTATCTATGGCGGTTACGCGGAACGAACAGGGTTTCTTTTGTTTGAAAGAGGTTTGTTGAAATGACTACTTGCTTTTAACGCTCTTGGAATATTAATTATCTGGACCTACGCGCGCCTGCCTAGCGGTAAGACACGCGAGTTTCAATCTAGAGGGCGTCGTTCGAACTCCGCCCCCTACCACTGGGTTTTTTTTTAAAGAAAAACGTATCGTCTGAAATATCGTATAATATACAGCGTCTAACACATCCATAAGAACATAAATTTTAAGTAACGACTAACGATAGCTTTAAGTGGTGAAAATTTTTATAACAATTACCTTGTCTACCATGCAAACATTTATTTGACGTTTCAGAGAGGCGGAGCTAGTTTCAAATGTTACTGTCAGTTGTCAGTTTTGTTATCGAAGTGTTTTTTTTTAAACTAGAGATACCAATTTACGATCATTAGGGCTTATACTTTCAGGCCTTAAAATATAATAATATGTTCTTATGAAAGTCGTACACTGTATAGTAGACGTTCGGTCGTAAGGAAACTGGTCATTATGATGTTTCCCCTTACCCAAAATGTTTAGGTATATTAAATTAAATAAAAGCTTTTAATAAGTAAAATGAACAAAATCAATTACCGCTCGTCTTGGTTTTTCTGTCATGAACACCCATCTCGTCTTGTCCCCCGCATTTAAAATTATAAATCCCCCCCGCCAATCTCAAGTACCACCTACGAAACGAAGGAAGGTGCAAAACTCGAAACAAATTGTGTTAAATTGTAATAGAAACTCGTTTCCCGTGAAAGTTTCAACGAGATTACGACGCAAATTCAATATTTAAGATTGATTTGGGCAGATGCTTGAAGGGCAGGCGGCGGCTGGTGAAAAGGGCAATGTTCTGTGTATAGTTATATACATATTTTACAAAATGGTTTACTTGGAATACATTATTCAATTGAGATAAACTTTCAGGTTTTCAGGTGTTGTCTGTCTAGAATTAAATTCTAAAATAAATGGTGTATTTAAATTTACAGTTATAACAGGTGAGGTGAGCGTAACATTTTTAATATAATTTAAAATTTAGTCCGGCGCTCCATGATGACCGTCCGTTTGTTGAAATGTTATTACGTAGGTAATCTAAACTCTCTAACATAGCTAGTATTTGGGTTGTACCGATTTGTTTTTTTACAATTTGGATCATGCAAGCGAACAATTAACCATCATCTTTAATTAATTATTTAAATCGCCTAGGGCTGACGACAATCGAATCTGGACCACAAATCCTCTTTGACGCCATGATTTATTTTTATTTTACCGGTGGCTGATTAAAAATGTATTATTCCATTAGCAAACCGTTCTTCTTAGTGTGACATTAACTTAACCATCAAAATAGGAACAGAAATATGACCACGGCACTATCAACCGTTTTTACTACGAACAATTCGTTTACAACAATGCTTATAATATCTATCTGATTTGTAAGTTTTATCTGTGTTCGTATGTATGCAACTGTATGTATTAATATGTGTTATTATATTATACTATTTCGTATATAACTATTATAATACTTATGCATTTTGTATCCCTCCTGTCTTTAGACCACCGCCCACAATTTATCCACTTGGCTTGACTGGTAGAGAATGCTACCGCTTTTTGTACTATAAGTTCTTCCTACATAAATAAATAATATTTCCTGGTTGGCGCATATATTAATCACAAAAAGATCTAATGAATTTTGCGTAACAGTCCGTATCACTTAAATGTGTCAATTCAATGGCACAAAATAATCGCCCGTTTACTAACTTTGCGAGCGACACAAACATAAAAAGCTCTTTACGACATGACCCTAAATTCGAAGAAACGGAAAGAGAAAAATAAAATGAAATTCATACTTAAACCGCAGAAAATTTGCATGATATTACAGCTCATCCGGCCCTCACGGGGCTGTGTACAATACCGAACGAGGCACAACAGAAATTTGAATTTTTCTTTCAAATTACAGGGATTGCTAATCAGAACAACAAACTGAAGTAAGCGAGTCATCGAAAATTGAAAAAGGAAATTAGAGAACAAATTTACTGATAATAGAAGCTGGAGAGGGACAGCCCCAACAAATGAAGTGTGTAATCACTATGTAAAATTGAGACATGGAGGCGAACGCATCTGTGTAGGTGACTCACGGTTCTTTTAGTGACTAAACGCCCCGAGGCGTCCAATTTGCAGAAAAGAATCCCACAAACACAGTGTTACCCGCTCGAGATCACACCGCGCACTATTTGAATTTTCTCCAAAGGAGGGTGGAATCAATTTAAATTTTAACTCACACTTAATACACTCCCTTGTTTGGTGTCTAAGTGGTGTGTTTGAGGCACCCTCTGTTTGGAGCGAATATTAGGTTTGGAAGACAACATGACCGTCGATTCGGGACAAACATGGGTTCTTTTGATCGTTGGTAGATATTTTAAAGCTGTTTACATTATTAGGGGAAATTTAGCTTCAGAGCCGCTGGGCATTAACTAGAAAACCTCTATTCAAGAAGCGAGAAAATCGGCATCGTTTATAACAACGTAACAGCTTATTTCCTTGTTTGAGCTGAAATGATAGATAAATCAGCCGTAACATGATCAAAGATATACATTTATTTAGGTAATTATTTAATGAGATCACTTCACTTTTTGGATGTGTTGCAACATCAACAATATTCGATTGTGAGCATAGTCGAGTGGCCTCAAAATATCAACAAACCAATTTGTATATGTATAAGCGATTAAGTCTTGTTAAGTAAAAGTTGTGTGTGAAAATCGTGACAGTTTAAATCGGGTAACCATATGCCTTGAGAGTTAGAATACAAACTTTAACCACTATAAATTAAAAGTGATCCGTAATACTTCACCTAATGCCAAATAATGTTATTGGAAACATATACCTTACTTCTTTAACTTCACAGTTTATGTGAACGTACAGCGGTTGCATTACAGCTGTTTAGAACAAGCCTTATTTAAATGCATTCGCAGTCCATATGAGATCTTGGCGTCGTCCAAATGGATATAGTAAATTTAGCAAACAAACATACTCGCTTGGCTCAAGCCCATTCTCATTTTCCTAGATGACCCTGGAGTAAATAAATCTACTCCGGCTGTAATGAAAATGCCGAGCTGGAATACTATAAACAGGATTTAATACTAAAGTGAATGTGTTTTGTACAAAACTACCTACTAATTAATCATACTCTGTTACGTTTTACAGACAATTTATAACGAATACAATAATTTGAGCTCGGAAATATAATTATGTCAACAAGCAACGAAAACAATTTAGTTACTAAAACTAAAAAAAAATCTTAAAGACGCTTAAAGTATAGCGTCTTTGAACCCTTCATTAATGATCTGATAACGTTTTTAAATGTTGTATCTTGTGAACAACGACATTGACTGTTATCGAATTTATTTCAATATGCAATCGTGATCTGATTGCGTTTTTTTATGGCACTTGTACTAAAACCAGTTTTCCTTTTTTGATAGTCATATTAAAAATAAAGTCGCATCTTCATGCCTTGGTCGGGCTATAATTAAAAAAAAAAGTCTTTACTTTTATGCAAAAAGGTGAAATAAATAATTGAGATGCACATTAATAAGGTTTAAAAGTCTCAATCCAAAATTTTCCTAACTTAAGGTTAATATCATTATACGAGTAAACCACCATTTCCTCTCACCTAAACGCAAACGAGATAATTCTCAATTGAATCGGCAATAGCTACGCCTGCATTCAGCCTGTAGTCTCGCCCTGAATGCAGGCTGCAATTGCCTTCAGTTGTTTAGCATAATACGGTGATACCATTACGGCACAAAAGACATCCGACGCGCAGTCAAGAGCTAACAATAAATCGGCGCTTTTGGAAGAGGAGGTTGTAAGTGAAAAGTTTATTCAATTAGTTGCCTTGTTGAATTTTTTCAAGTATAGAGTGAAAATGTGTTAGCAGATATTATAATTAGGTGGACAGTAAGGTAAGGCGGTTTTGATAATTGGTATTATGAATAATTAAAAAAAAAACGATTTGAGTCAGAGCAATTTTCAGATATTTGGAGAACATACAGAGGTAAATGTAATTTATTTAATCGTATGGCATACATTGTTTTGGCCTTTAAATGTAATAATACATATTAATTAAAGTAGATCTGTAAAAAATACAATAAAGACAGTAGGCACATATTTATAGAAAAAAAGGTAAAAAATAGGATAAGGTAAGGTTAAAATGATTTAGTGTCAGGACTTGTTAAATTAAAACAAATAAGGAAATCGCTATTTTTCGTCGCTTCTACAATAAACACGGTTGTTGAATTCTATATTTTAATACATTTACCTAACGTAGAATATCTAAAAATTATGTAAGTGATAGCTTTTATTATTTTTCACTAATTTAATACTTTATGGTCCCACTTGTTTCTTTAGATCAAATTTTTATCCGGCACAAACTAGTGCTTGACCTAGAACACTTTGGATATCTTCTCTTCTCGAATACAGAAGCCCATGAAGTGAAGGTACTCATCGATTGATACGTGCCAATGTCATCACTTCACACTCATCACTATTGTGTTTTTTGTGGCAATAAAATTATTTTCTTTCTTTCTTTCTTTCTTTCTTTCACTTTGTCAAACGTCAAACCTTTGTTTAGACCGGAAAATTATTTTACTGACGCCAATTGTCAGCTTCGACCTTATGAAACCGCACAGACTAAAGTATGCTTTCAAAATTCGGTCCACTGTATTGCTGCATAATTTTTTATTTAATTTTCCTGTAAAAGGGACCGCATTATGAGATTTTTTAACGTTTTCAGAGAATTGTATGTTAATGACTGCTTAATGACTATTAAAGCTCGGTTCTAGTATGATCCGTTAGGGTCATTTTGTTTAGTACTATTCAGATTCTGATTCTGATCAATTTACTCACAATATAAGATTACGGCTATGGAGAGGGGTATGTTGGGAGTTTCTCTGCGTGATCGCATCAGAAATGAGGCTATCCGCAGTAGAACCAAGGTAACCGATATAGCCCTCCGAATCGCTAAACTTAAGTGGCAGTGGGCGGGGCACATATCACGTAGAACCGATGGCCGTTGAGGCGGAAAGGTTGTCGAGTGGCGACCACGTACCGGAAGGCGGGTAGGCCTACCCGGCTACGGCTACGGCGGGGGGCCCCCCGCAAGGTGGACTGATGACCTGGTAAAGGTTGCTGGAGTCCGCTGGATGCGGGTGGCGCAGGACCGGTCACTTTGGCACTCTTTGGGGAGGCCTATGTCCAGCAGTGGACGTCTTTCGGCTGATATGATGATGATGATGATAAGATTACATAATTATTAGCAAAGTTACAGTATTTATGAATACATGACTCGAAAGGTGCTAGATATTTTCCCCTGCGAAAGAAACGAGGAAGACTTCCGACTGTCGTGGATGGCTATAGTCATCATCATTATTATCGTTATCATATCAGCCGAAAGACGTCTACAGCTGGACGTAGGCTTCCCCCAAAGAGTGCCAAAGACACCGCGACCGTTACCAGATCATCAGTCCATCTTATGGGGGTCTACCCACGCTGCGTCATTCGGTACGTGTTCGCAACTTGAGAACCTTTCCGCCGCAACGGTTAGTTCTACGTGTAATGTGCCCCGTTGCCACTTAAGTTTAGCGATTCGGAAACCTAAATCGGTTACCAGATGGCTACTGTAAGGAGGGATTTGCAAGAAGCCCAAATACCATCAAAAGCGACCCAGGCCCGACCGAAAAATGACTAGAAGAGCTGAAATGCTGCTGGCCCAAATAATAAGAACAGGACAGAGAGAAGAAGAAGATGGTGGCAATCAGTCATCCCGCCTGATGGTAAACGGATGTGAACCTATGAGCGCTTTAGTTATAAATAATAAATAAATAAACCATTTATTTCAGGCATCTAAGGCCCATAACAACAAATACCTTAAAGTCTAACATACATACAATACATATTAAAAAAAAAACTAATTATTTAGACTTCGAAACAGCGTGGCTCCGTTGCGTCAAGTCCGGTGTAAAATTCGGTAGGTTGCCCCGGAACCGCCGAAACACGACACCCTTCGGCCAGAAGTCAGCACACGCGATGGTCTCCTGCAGCGGCCGCGGCACGCGCACCACAAACGAGCTGAAGTGCACGTAGTGGCGCGAACGCAGCTGGAAAACCCTCAGCGAGTAGCCAGTCTACTGGTGAATAAGCGCGCTGCCTACCCTTTACCGGTTTCAAGATTCACTGTGTCGACAGCAAGAGAAAAATGAATATCCTTCACTCGAGACGACACCTGATACCAATAGAACAAGTACATAGTAGTGTTATTATGGTGGCAATATTTTCTAAGGTGGACGTATTACTGAGTTCGGCTGCTCGTAATATGCGCGACATGACTTTCTGCTGTACCCTAACTAAGATAAAAACATCTTACCGGTACTTGAATCAACTAAAGTACAATCATAAATTCTTTTAGTATTTCTTGGAACTTAATGGGTACTTAATGCTGTGTACAGGTGCCCAAGTATTTATTTAGATTCGGGCACAGATGGCGTTAATGCCGTGGGTGTGCGCTATCATTATTTTCTTGCATTATGATAATAAACTGAAGAGTTTTTGAGTAGGTACACAGTTACTTTTAAGAGACTTAAAATATTAAGTTTGAATAAATAGTGTGAAATCGAGAGAGGAAAAAAGTATTTCAACCATAAGCTTTGTTTTTTGAGTCCTGTGGTTGACTGCTAGGGAATGCCTTAAGACATTCATTCCGCCTTTTTTACTTTTTATATTGTCTTGAATTTTTAATAAATACATTTATTATATCAGTCATCATTAAGAGAGCTACGGTAGCCTAGTGGTTCAGGAATGCGGCTGTCAAGCGGCGGTCGTGGGTTCGAATCCCGGCTCGTACCAATGAGTTTTTCGGAACTTATGTACGGAATATTTACCGTTAGCTTTTCGGTGAAGGAAAACATCGTGAGGAAACCGGTCTAATCCCAATAAGGTCTAGTTTTTCCTCTGGATTGGAAGGTCAGATGGCAGCCGCTTTCGTACAACTAGTGCCTATGCCAAATCTTGGGATTAGGTGTCAAAGCGGACCCCGGGCTCCTTTAGGGGCATTACCGGGAATAACGCTAGGAGGATGATGAGTCATCATTAAATAAATACATTTAATTTGACGACCGCTTTAGCCTAGTGGATAGTGTACCCTACCTACGAAGCTGACGGTTCTGGGTTCGAATCCCGGTAAGGGCAAATATTTGTGTGATGAGCATGAATTTATCTATTAAATATATCATCGTCTAACCCATAACACTTCTTGAGCTCACTATGGGGCTAGCATGATTTGTGTCAGATTATCCACTAATATGATACATTTACTAATTTACTCGCTTCTGCCCGCTACTCCGTCCACAAAGACCTCGCTTCTCGTACCTCCATACAAATTTTCGTCCCCCATTTCACCCCCTTAGGAGATGATTTTCGGGACAAACACTATCCTATGTCCTTCCCTGGGACCCAAAATGATCTCTATACCAAATTTAATCTACCTAAATCGGTTCATCGGTTTAACACTTTCGCTGCCGGCAACTCGCCTAGCGGGCGCCTACGCGTAGTCGCTTTCCGCTACATACGAGGAACACCACGGGTTGGCTATGAGCGTAGCGCGTAGCGATTCTTGGCAGTGAATGTGTTAAGCGTGAAGAGGTAACACACAGACAAACAGAGTGATTGATAGACAGACACACTTTCACATTTATAATATTTAGTATGGATTTATTTTATCGCTTGCGACATGTTCGACATTCACAACACAGATCCAAACACTTTAAACGTTCAAATAGCTACATTTGCCGGAGGTGTTTTGTCTTGCTTGTTTTCTGTCTGATCGCTCCATTTATCTGCGAGATCTAGCGACATGGAACACTACTTCGCAGGTGCCCGTGTGAATCGCCCAAGGATACATTAACGAAGTGTTCAATTTGATAAGACAGACGTACAGTCGGCATCAAAGGCAGCAACCGTAAGGCTGTTTTACATACCCCTTACTGAGGCTAAGCTCCGTAAAGGATGATACATACCTATGAGTACATCCTTATCCTTACTAATATTATAAATGCGAAAGTGTGTGTGTTTGTATGTTTGTCCTTCTTTCACGTCGCAACGGAGCGTCGTATTGATCTGATTTTTTGTATGGAGATAGTGTAGAAGCTGGAGAGTGACATAGGCTACTTTTTCCAGCGGGAAAATTCATTATGTTACATTTTCTTATAACCACGCGGGTGAAGCCGCGGGCATCAGCTAGTACTTATATATATACATATATGTAATAGACGTGTTTTGTTTGTTGCGAATAAATGATTTCCTTTTAATTTCACATACATAGATTCACAGCTTCATTCCCAAAAGGGGAATGAAACTAATGTTCCAGTGCCACTTTTAGCATAAATGTGGGCATAAAGATCGGTAAAATGTAATATCATAGTGATCGGTTGCTAGCCCATCGCCCACAGCACACTTCAACGCTATTCCCTTACACACACTTTTACGACACGTACAGGAAGGTGGTGGTGTTATTCTAACCCGTAGTGTAAATGATGATCTTTGCTAATAATAAATTTATACTACAAATTCATCATCATAAGGCCTTATGCATCTTGACACATGATTGATGATTTAAGTTTGTGATAAAAATTATAATTTTGGTATTATGTTTTTATTGTCTCCTGTATAAGTCCCCCCCCCCCCCCCCCCACACGTAAACGGATGAACGAACTAACAACGCAAGTTAATATTAACTAAGTACTACCGGAACTACTGACCTGACTTTGAAAAAAAAAAAATCAATGGAGCTTCGGGATGCACATTTCGTCCCGCGGCTTTTTTTAAGTTCTTTGCAATACGGGCGGTGCATTGGAAATTATCGCGTGCTTAGAATCGCCGTTCTGACTAGATTAAGAAACAATAAGGTCTGATTTTCAGATATATGATTCTTGACTATAATTATGATTGTTTTTCTGATTTTATCGATACATGATTGCTTAAAATTTCCTCGATAGAAAAAAAAACCAAAGTTGGGTCTGTATTTTTCTTTTTTTTACTCAGCCTACTCAAACGATACATTAAGCCATTTCCGAAGAGTGTTACATCTCTTTTCCTCATGCGCGGAGGGCATCAGCGTGTCTCTGTCTAGGAAGCGTGTTCGACTCAAATCAAGGCATCCCCTTAGCTTTATAGTTTTATAGAATAAGATCTTTAATTCCACAGGATCTTTGCTGTTGACTTTACCTACTCGGTGTGCTATGTGTCTAATAGGACACGTTCAGAATCCATTAACTGTTTATAGCAATTTCGTTTTATGATTATACTTTTATTTTGTCCTCTGCAGCAATAATATAATAAATACAGGTGTCAAATAAAACCCCTATATTTATTAAACAGTCGTGCTTATAGTCTAGTTACAACTTTCCAAAACATGTATGTATTAAAACGAACATAATCCAGACTCAAGTAACCACTAGAGTGATCATACAATTAAGTGCGGACTGAAACATTTCTTTTATCGCTCGCAAAAAACAGTGCTGTGACAGAACAAAAAGACTTTAATTAGTGGCCGAGAGAATCTGTTTCTTTCTGGAAACGACAGAAGTTTGCCCAGTCTTTTGAGTTTCGCCTATAAACCACTTTAATTAATAGAGACGAAAGCCACAGCACTTTGCCTTGGTTGGAGTTACTGCTGTTTGTTTTTACTAATGCTTTGTGTTTTAGTTGTGACCATCGATTAACTTTGTTTTGCTTCCTGTTGGATTGTCAGAGTGAAATGCAGTCTTAAATGTTTTATTAACGGAAAAGTTTGTGTCACTGTGGCGACTATCTCTACTACTTATATCATCATCAATCATCATCATACTCCTAGCGTTTTACCCGGTAGTGTTTTTCATACGAAATTACTTTTCCTTCGGCGGTATTTGGTTTCCGAAATTATGTGTTGCAATAATTAGTTGGTATATGTACCCTTGGAGCTACTTATTATTATTATTTATTTAATAATTTATTCATATAAACAATTACAAAACACAGTACAATAAATGCGCCAAACTGGAGTGGCCAGTTTGTTGGCGCGTCGCGCTCAGTTTACATCACTTAAGTATATAATTGTTTACACGTATGAGTTATTTTCTATTATTACTAGTGAACTTTATTTAACTAGGGCATGCATATTTAACATTATGATGTGGTAAAGTATTTTCGTTACTATATAATTCTAATAGTGTATTTTTTAGCTTATTTTTAAAGGCTGCTTTGCTAATAATATCGTTTCCCCGTAGAAAGGGTATGTTGGTAAAGATTCGAGGAGTTAAATAGTGCAACGTTCTCTCACCATAATAATTACAACTTTTTGGTTCGACATAATGGGGTCTTTTATCAAGTCTAAGTGATCTATTGTTTACGTGTCTAGGCATTTTATAGTCGTTGCAGTCGTATTGATCCACGGCTGTAAGATACCTAAACTTTTCTTGCACGGGGAGGACCTTACATAACCCATATAATTATTTTTGCGTTTAAGTCTGACTTTTTTACTAACAAGCAGTTTCAAAAATCATATTTGTAATGACTTAACTTTGCTGATAGAGGAAGGAAAAGTCCTCCCATATACACTGAGACCGTAACCAACCAAAGATTCCACTAACGCATGGTAAACTACAAACAAGGTTTTTTTATTAACTATATTTTTAAGGTGGTAGAATTTCCCTAACATTATTCTCAGTTTATTACAAAGGTGGTTAACTTAATAATTCACTAACATTTTTTTTAAATACTGTGAAGTGAATATTCGACATATTAAATAGAATGAAACCGGGTCTCACTCACATTTTAGTAGTTCAATATTCGCGGATATTAGTCATGAGCATTTACGCTACCGGCGCGTTATATGAAATAAATGAATTTTATTCGGCAAGTAGGCCTTAATGGCACTTTTACAAGTCAAAATTCTACCAGCGTTTCTGAAAAAGAGGACCACTGTTAAGAAGAAACGCCGAAACAAACTCAACAGTCAGTCATTTTTTGCCAAAAAAAGCTTATTAAGTACAATGATAGTTCTTAGCCTACTTAAAATAAGTCAAACTGAATATGAATACGTTAAGCACTCTGCTCGTGAAAGAAAAAATAAATCCGGTGTCAATAAATGTATTTGTAGGATTAACATTGTCGACTTTTATGCAAAATAAAGTACCGAAAGTAACTTTATTCTCTTAAGGCCAGATAAATCAATTCAAATCAAATCACCACCGTGGCCATTTTGCGTAATTGAGTCGTCCGTAGAGTTCAATAGAGGGTAGATTACGATTCTTAATGAGGGGAGAAGTCACCTGAACTGGTGCAATAAATTCAAAGGGTTTTTTTTACAAAGTGAGAAATTGGTAGCAGTAATTTGGGTTAGACGACTTTTTCACTGCCCAGATGATAGAGAATATTAATTGTAGCTCGAAGTTATACTTGAGAGATTGATGTGAGAAACTTGTTTGTTCATATTTGCTTCTGTTGAATTTTAGATGTCGTATAATACGGTCATTTAAGTACACTTGTTTATGGTGTTAAACAATGTACTGTTTGTGTTGGCTGAGGCAAAAAATAATATTAACCGCCTCACTTTTATTGTTAAAGGTAGACTTGAATGAATGTTCATTCGAGTGAATGCTTCATTTTTCTTTCATGTTCTGTTTCACTTTTCGCTTCAGACTGGTCACTTTGAGTGAAAGATGCAAAATGAAACAAGAAAATGAAAGAAAAGTGAACAGTCTGATTCTATCTTTACCCTCGACGCAAAAAGAGTGGTGTTATAGGTTTGACACGTCTATGTAATGTGTGTCTGTCTGTGGCATCATAGGCTCCTAAACGAATGGACCGATTTTAAGGCGTTTTTTTGTTCAAAAGCTAAACGTGATCGAGATGGTTCTTAGCTTCGTTTCAATAAAATCGGTTAAGCGTTTTGAGATAATGAACTTTGAAATTAAAATGTTGGAGGTTTTTGACTTTTCTAAGTTGTTAATTATTTATGCAGAATATTTTTCGCACTCGTGTTTTGGCCCATGACAAACATCAAATTAGTCAGTACGAAAATTCATTAATTTTGTTTCCTAGTTCAGGCAGTTATAACACTCACAATCTTTAAAAACCACAAATGGCCACAATGGAAGACCAGCGCTGGCGTTGCCAGCATCACGCTGAGTTGTGACCATTTCGTGGCAGATGTGTATGTGCGTATGTATTGTGTCCACAGTTTGTCTTTTTGCCACGAATAAATGTTTTCTTTCTTTCTTTCTAAAAACATCGTAATTTTCCGTTTCATACAACGTTCGTTCCGTATTTTTCGTTTCGTGTTGTATATACTAAACATGTCCTTGTCAGCATCAAGCAATATTTCTGAAAGGCGTTCAAAACGTTCCACCTCATCTCAATTGCTAAGTCAAAATGGAATTGGGCTGCACACGTCCGCCGCACGAAGCTTGTTGGCCTAGATATCTGCTGACTAGCTCTCACGGAATAGTGTTTGAGCTCGATCAAGCCAATGTAGAGGATGGGCGAATGTGGGTAGCTATCTTCTATTAAATGTAATAGAAGTTCGACCGTTTTTTTTAATTTTAATTTTTCTCTAAAATCTTTTTACCCATTCGTAACCAACTTATCACATGTTAGTAATGTCTGTACTAGCGATTTCCGCTACAAGGCGCAAATATAAGACACCTTCATGTTGCAAATCACGTTTGGCAACTTTTCGTTTCCCAATATTTACAGTTTCAGAAATATTAGGAAGTTGGGAAATGGAAAGATGCGAAATGAATTATGTTGCAAAACATCAAAGCAATTTATTTATGCTCTTAACCCTTTGACTATTCGACAACTCTGTCAATGAATTTAATTTGAACCGTAAATCAGTCAGAATTCAATCGTTTTTATTACATATATGACGGCAAATATGTTGCCGTTACCCATTTAAGGGTTAAGTTCTTAACTAGTAGACTACAGGAACGACGACTTTTGGTTTTCGGCTGTGCATGACCCAGACATAGAAAACGAATGAGGAGGTTCTGGATGTAGTCAATGAAAAAAGAAATCTTATACGAATTGTTGTAAACAGGAGAGGAAAAATTATAGGACACATGTTACGCCACGATGACTAAATGAAAACATTAATAGAGGGAATAATAGAAAGGCAAAGGAAAAGGGGAAGGCCAAGGAAATCTTACATGGAGCAAATAAAAGAAAAAATAAACGCTTCATCGTATAGAGAAATAAAAAGAAAGGCAGAATGTAGAATAAGTTGGAAACGATCATACGTTTTACTTAACGCGTTCGCTGACAATACGTCGACAGGCAGGCTATATGTAGGCTTAACAACTCTTAATTGATCGTATTATTGATCAACGAAACGTGTTATAAGTAATTTATTTGCTCACGATGATGGGGTTTACAGTCAGATGTTACGATTGACTTATCCAGTAAATAATGCTTCTACTAACGTTCCGACCCCGTCTCAAAAGTCAAACAAATCAAGTGAAGCACTTAAGAAGCCAGCTTCTTTCCCCCAAGACTACAAACTTTAAATTGTTCTCAACTTGTTACAATTCCGATTTTTACAACTTTTTCCACTGCTACAATTGGGTTCGATGGATATTCCATAATTTGATTGGCGGTGGATGGAGGAGACATAATTTATTTTTACAACGAGGTATTATAATTTCGATTGTGGTATTTAATTACCGTAAACCCTCACAACTATAAGTCCAGAAGCACAACTATCGTCCATGGTAGACTAACTAAATTTTGCCAATACTAAAGACTTGCTTACTTATTTACTTTATTTTATTTGCCTTTTGGTATTGCCTCTCCAGATTTCCTCCTACTATCCTACTATAACTATATAATATTATAAATGCGAAAGTAATATTTTTGTAACGTTTGTTTGTTTGTAATATGTTCAATCACGCTTAAACGGCTCAACCGATTTAGATTAAATTTTGCATGAAGATAGTTTATAACCTGGATTAAAATATAAAATAGTTTTTATCCCGGGTCCACGCAGAAGAAATCGCGGGCGGAAGCTAATACACAATTATAGTAACACCGAATCATGTAACATTCTAGTTCATTTCGACCATACTTTAGGTCACTTTACTATCGATTACAGAAGTCCAGAGTACACACATTCAAGAAAACTTACGTACTACGTACTATACGTTTTTGAAAACTGTTTAAAATGGGTTTAAAAATTGATTTATTGGTTAAGCTAGGTAGGTTTGATTACTGGTAAGAGCAGATATTCGTAAATACTGTCTTAACCATATCAACCTAAAGATGTCCACTGCTGGACATAGGCCCAAGGAGTGCCACAACAACCGGTCCTGCGCCACTCACATCTAACATTGTCGACCTTATTATAGCTTACTTAGCTAGTTCAGTTTTTGTAAGATATCGCCCCCCTATCATCTATTTATTATATTTAAAATGCATTTTGAAATTTCCAGAAAGAAAAAGGGTAACATTACACATGATTAAATGCATTACCAGTACAATCAAACCCGCTTATGTCATTCCAGACAATAGACCCAGGCATAAATCAAATCGAGTCCTTGAAACCACACAAGGCTTACAACTCGACTCAAGCAAACCTGTATCAGTCTGACCTCAGATCACTAATAACTGTTACGACTGTCCAGGTCAAGTTATACAAGGGTTGTCGTGAGAAAAGTAGAGAGTAATGATCAAAGCGCCGCTGTTCTTCACAACGCTCGCCTCAAGTCAAGCGTAGCAGTAAGATTTCCGATTACACGCTGTTATTAAGAACGTGGGCGTCAGGATATGCTGGGTTGCTAGGGGTAAGTAATAAAACAAGTTGTGAATAGTATAGCCAGCAAGCCACGGCGGGATGTTTCAATTTAACTTTTTGCGGCGTCCGCTCGCAGAAGTTGCCGGGCTCAAAAAGCATTGTTATTACGTTCAAGTGACAAAGGTTGAACGAGATTTTTTGCCAAAGTACAGCAAAACCAAAAGGACAGCTTTTTTGTTAATGTTATGTCCGCTCCGACCCGCACGTTCCTTTTTAGAGATATAAAGTTTATACATATTAAACAAGACGAAAATATAAAGAAGCTAGAGGCCGTGTGGACCTTTCGCCCCCCGTTTCCCCCCTTAGGGGATAATTTCCGGGATACAATCTTTCCTATATCAATATCCAATTATTTATTTATTTATTTATTTTTGGTTCAACGGTTTAAGCGTGAAAAGGTAACAGACAGACGGACAGACACAGTTAGTTTCGCATTTATAATAATACTATGGAAGTATAGATGTTAAGGCAATAACGTCTTAACAATGCAACTTACAACCAACGACCTAGTCCAAGGATTTATAATTGACGAATTTGCCTTGGTCGATCCGTGTTATCCAAATGATATCCCTAGCGTCTACCTATATCATATCTACTTGGCCGGCAATCCCTTTTTTCCCGTCCTCTACAGTAATGTACGATTAAGTCTTTGTGAGTCTTATTTCTCGTTTTCAATTGACATCCCCTTTTAATTGAGATCGTAGTTCGATTAGGTTCGTTAAGCGCAAGTTGGAATTGAATTAGCATCGTTATCTGCGCGACTGTACTGACGTCAGGCAAGGGTGAAAATATATATATATGAAAGTGTCCTTATTAGAAAAGGTATTTTTAAATTCTCCTGATCTGAAAGAGAGGTAGGGGTAGCGAGGGTAAGCGAGTAAAACATAGAATAGTAGACACGACGTAGACGTAGACGTAGACGTAGTAATAGACAGGACCTTTATTTGTGTTTGTGATATGACCCAATTAAAGGTCCTGTCTATTTAACCTGGTTCTTGCGTAGGACATAATCGTGAATTAAAAATTCTGATGTACTTAACACTTGATCAGTCATCACTTATGGCTTATTACGAGTTAGGTATAGGTAATATTAGTTCAGCTGGTTGGTTACGTAACGCATTGTACGTGCGTCGCGTAGATCTAAATGTCACTTTTTGTAAGACATAATGACAGTCGAAGTGTCCTAACAATAACGAACGGGTTCGAAAAGTTACGTAAATACGTAACTAGACGCTGTTATTACGAACGCAAGCGTCAGGACGTACTAAATATACGGATACGTACGTAGAGAGGTATACCCCTCTTGTGGCATAAACATAAAAATATCATTCCAGACCCCGTAGCATGGACGTGACCAGTGACGGACGCTCTATCTTGTCACTTATCGCGTGATAAGGCCGACCATGATAAGGGGTCAGGTGAAGTACATTTTAAGTGGGAGACGACAAATGCGCTTGTCTCTGTCTGAATGCGGGATCATTTACAAACATTAATATTCAAGGCGGACTTACAAAATTTCCCCAATATCCGCACTCAGGCACCATTTGTATTTTACTTGCTGCAAAGCAATTTAACAGAATGTTTAGTTAAACAATACTCTGGTTAACACAGTTTGCTCTAATGTAGCGAACGAAAACAACAGAACCCAACTGGTTTAGCAATTGTCGCCGCAAAGCAATCTAAACTTCGGAAGCAATATGCCGTATTGTGTTGCTTAAATTCTACATTATATCTTTACCGATATTAACCTGACTTCTAATTTGCACGAGCAGACTTCATTGCCAGGAGACAGTTTAGCTGATGTGAATTGTGATGTTTCTTTGTTCCTTGTTGCCCATTTTCACTGGGTGCAGTAGTTTTTTTTACCTCCCTTTTACCATACTTCAGTCCAGCAGGTCGATCACATAACAAGGAGTCAAGTTCCGACGTTTTCGCGGTCAGTTACCTGACACCACGAAATTGCGCAACACATCGCAGTAATTTTGTGTTTTGTAGTTATTAATAAGTTTATATTGATATGTATGTTAGTCTTTAAGGTATTTGTAATATGGGCCTTGTTGCCTGATTTAAATAAATAAATAAATAATAAATAACGCATTGTACGTACGTTAGGTAGTACTAAATGTTAATTTTTATATGGAAAAACTATATAACTATATAAAAAAAAACTTATTGCTAACGTTACATTGTGCTTGCACTGTTACATGTTAGGGAATTCATTAAATGACAGTTGGATCTAACTAACGGGCGTTCAAAACGTTACATGACTACCGACATGACTCAGAAAACAATAGAATCTTAACGGACTAATTCGTCTACGTTTTCTCGATTATCAAGGATATCAAAGGAAAATATTCAATTAGTTTTACTTATTTCGATCATTAAGTCCGTTTCAATATACGATACAAAATGTTTTTGCGTTTCAAAATGATTTTCCTTGAAATCGCCTGATGTGTAACGCACGATTTTTAGGGTTCCGTAGCCAAATGGCAAAAAACGGAACCCTTATGAATTCGTCATGACTGTCTGTCTGTCTGTCCGTCCGTATGTCACAGGCATTTTACTCGAAAACTATAAGGTGTATTTGAATAAAATTTTGAGGATAGGTGTATTTTGTTAGCCGCTACACAGTTTTATGATTGAATTATTAAAAAAAAAAGTGCATGCACTCCATACATAAAACTGAAAGACAACATTCATTGCACGCCCACGTGTTTGATTAAGTTAATAGAGTCGGAGATAATCGCCTCGAAAGTCACTAAAATTGTGACTCTCCCCCCCAAATTTTTGATCCATGTATTTTAAAAATATGAAAAAAATCATGGACATAAGGCATATTAAATTCTTTCAGCGAAAATTGTTTTGAACAAGATCGGTTCAAAGGTTTTTGAGATTTTTCTAAAAAACTGCCTTCCTTAAAGAAAAGGACGTAAGTGCCATAAGATTTCAGTAACGATACGACCTTTTTAATAGGCACGGAACCCTTCTTGTGCGTGGTCCGACACGCACTTGGCCGTTTTTTGTATTCTTCTATGGAGTAGGATACAATGTGATACATGGTGGCATATCATCTTCATCTTGCGCAAACTGAGACTAGGACTGAGGAGGTACTTTGCCTTATACATATAAAACCGCGGCTATAAGTGTTAAACTATGTTGCCTGGCGGTGAGTAAAGTTGCCAAGGCTCCCAGAAATAGAAACAGCGAATCCGTGTGAGCTCTAGTGACCTTTTCACCTTTCCCGTCTTACACAACTTTAAATAGTAGCAATTGTCTACGTTGTTGTGGCTATGATATAATTCACATTGATTTTATACATTTGAATATTTAAAACATGAATGGCGACAAAATTTCCTACATATCTATATACTACCTAAAATAACCTCCGTAACAACTCATCCGATTGAAAATTTTTATATCAGTACATATGTATATTATGTACTTACATAATATATTATGGATGTTCAGCATTGACACATTGGTTATATATATGTATTCCGCGGCTCAGCTTGAATTCTTTCTTTTATCAATACGCGGGCTGAGCCGTGCGGGCAACTTTGTCTAGATAACTATTCTAGTACATAATAAAGAGGTATGCTTGTTAAGTGTCGGTCTTCAGATTTGTACGTTTGCATTATTGTAGGGGGTAATGTTCGAAACTACTCATTCAATGTAATTTCATATCAATATATTTATAATGGAATAAACCCGGACAGCAAGTAGTTTAGTATACGTACGTAGACGTCGATTGGCAAATTTAATTATATGACGAGCGATGTCACGAGACATCAAAATCAGTGTCGAAATCCATCTCAATGAGTATCGACGCTTCTCACTTTTACCTTGCTCAACTACGGCACCATCGATTTGCAACTCATCAAAATATCCACAAATCATTGAAATGTCATCTTCAAAACACGAATCACGTTCCCCTTTAACGAACAAATGAACTGCCATCAATCTTGGCGACGTAGGCTGTGTTTTAACTAAATTATTTCCTAATTCTGGGCACAATTTCCGCACTAACTGCATTAGTAAGGCGTTGGGATTTTCGATCGAACTCGCGGCAGATTACGGTGATGTTAAACTGGGGAACAATCTGCGACAAACATTTCGCATATTGATTTGATTTCGATACGGTTCGCGTGCTCGCTTTCCAACTGTATCAAGGTAACGTCGGAACGAGTGCAAACACATTTAATTGCGATTGAATAAACAATAGTTCTGTCGGAGCGGAGTTATAGCGAGACATGGAAAATCATCAATTGTTCGTTTCGATCGCGCAAATTACTATACATAATATTTAAATATTGAGTTTTCGAGATTGTTTTTACCGCAAAGGTTTATGTTTGCGAGTGGTGCATCTACTTTATTAGGTTGTTGTAACTTAAAGGTAATTGACGACCGGTTAAGTGTAGTGGGTGACACCGCCTTCGAAACTGACGGTTCTGCGTTCGAATCCCGGTATGGCGAAAAAATTGTGTGATGCTCATTTTGATTCCGAATCTTGGGTGTTTAGTTTTGATTTATGTATTACATATTAGTAACGCGTTAGGCAATTTCGATCGTTTTTAATAGCTTTTAAATATTTTCTACCATGGTCTACTTAGTACCCATAACACTCATCGAGCTAACCATGGGGATAAGTCAATTTGTGTAAAGTTCTCCCCTAATATATTTTATTTATTTATTTAATTGTGATCTAATAAATATTGTGATTTAGATTTCAAAGGAATAATTTCTGTTTAATAATTATAAGCCAGTTGGTATATACAGGGTGTTAACGGGGTCATGATCCGGAATGACAAAAAGCGAATAAGATGATCATACTGAACAACCTTTCCCATGGGACCAACCACGAAATCGCAAAAAAAAAGAGCCAATTAAGAGTTAACTGTGAGTTAACTGCGATTTAATTGAGAGTTATGTATGGAATACCTGGTTTTTTTTTGCGATTTCGTGGTTGGTCCCATGGGAAAGGTTGTTCAGTATGATCATCTTATTCGCTTTTTGTCATTCCGGATCATGACCCCGTTAACACCCTGTATATACATATACCAGATACCTTTATTATAAATACATAAGATTACTAACCATAATATTGTTTGCTCAAAAAGGTTTACCGTTTTCACTCAGAAAATATTATTTACGTAGAACTCAATTTTACGCGGTAAAAATAATGTTTTCTTTCTTTCTTCAGCCGCTGGTTAAATTTTGGGCAACAACGTTTGCATAAAAATATATTTTTATGCAAACGTTGTTGTCAGCTATAAAATTGTACAATTTGATATATCTCAGTTAATGCCGTTGAAATAATAAAAGAGAGCGTTTTAGCTGTATAACACAATTTCAGACTTAACTTGCTATTATAAACATGAACAAGGGGGTTACTTCATATCTAAGCAGATAATCATATTTTCTCACTTTTATATGTAAATGTACTGCTACGTTAAGTAAGAAAACTATAGGTCTAGTTTAATATAATACCTTTCATTGTTAAAATGTATTTTGTAAATTACCGTTTGTTTCTAAATAAATAAATAAAAAAACATGGTATTTTTTAAGCAAAACACAAAATAAAATTAATTTATATTGTGCACTAACTGCACATTTTTTTGTAAAAACAAATAAAGTAAGTCAGTAGGCGGGTCATTGTCAGATTTAGGTTCGCGTCGCCTCTTCTATAATTCTATGCGATAAAAACATATTATATACCTATACACTTAAGCCCTTAACTATTGCCCACTGAAAAGACGATTTTTGTTTTACGGACTGACAATGACCCAGGTAGGTACTCAAATTTATGATTTGCACATATGTTTAAGGAATGGAACAGTTAGGATCATCTTAGGCTCTGTCGCACAGACCATAATTATATCCTAAAGACCCTTAGCTTAGCCTAATTTTTACTTACAAACAAAGCTGCCATACTTGCGGGGCGCGGGGGACGTCTAGTGAGCTGTGATTGGTGCATTCAAGGCCGCGCGCGTAAGTGATTGGTCCGGTGTCTCAAATATAGAGTGAATTCACCGTATGTGTGGCAGAGGGGGTCGCCCGACTAAGCGACGTCTATAGGTTTACTGGTCTGTGCTCTGTCGTCGCTTATCATGAGACTAGTGTCAGTCAATGTCCAGTCTTTTTAAAAAAGGCAACCTTTTTCATCAATATACTGGATCCCAACGGCAAAAACTAGGGTTTCTATTATTTTATCGAAATGTCTTACGTCGATTTTCATGTCGCTGAAAACTATTCCACGAATTGCATTAAGTACGTTTTTTTCCCTAATCACTTAATCATCAATACATTGTTTTTTTATTTAATCAAACCACTTTTCATCGTTAATCGTTTCGAATTTGTCTCAAATCGTAGCGTAACGATTCGTCGAATTTACCTGTCATGGAATAATTAGTTGTTTATAGTATTAAGTTATCGAAACACGGTTCACTTTTTCTAGCTGCCCTGACCTAATGTACTATGTTATAGTCCTTATACGAAAATATAAGAATTTTGGGAACTGAAACTTAAACCAAAATTATAGTAAAGGCGATTCGATGAACGACTATTTCGATGGACAAATACAAATTAAAGTAAAATTCGATGAGTTGATTCTCGTGTAAAAGGTGATTCGAGCAAATTTATGAGCCACCTAAGGAAGTTCGATGAATGATTCCTAAGTGATGATAAAATTCTGCGAATAGTGCTATAGGAAACGATAATCGATGAAACTATTTTTGGTAAAATTATGGATTCCCCAAAAACTAACATTGTGCAGAGCGACGTGCGATGTAAGTCGGTTTGAATTGCGTAGTCCATACGATATCTATTTTGCTGCGTAGCATATCCTGGGCGATTCAAGTCGGTCAGACTAACGTCGTTAATCCACCAAACCAAAGATGCTGTGTTAGTATAAAGTGTATCAAGTCGGGCTTCCTTACAAGCGTATTTTCGTTAACATTTGGTGGAAACCGAAAAGCCAATTGTGCTTTAGACCCAAAGAGCATGTAAGCTCTCGATGTCTTCATTTCATTAGAAAGCTCGCCAGAGCTTAACTCGGCCCCGGCTAAAGTTCCCAACAGAGTGCTGAGCGAAATAAGTAAACTTAGAAATCTGTTGAATGTAATACTTTGCTTCGTTAATTTAGGTTTGAAATTGTTTTATTTGGAGAGTAAATAATGTAGGTACTTTTTTTTGTTTTATTTTTTTTTTCAAACCCCGGCGCAAACGACGCTTTATGTTTGTTTAACATTGTGTCTATGTATATCTGAATTGAATTGAATTGAGTACAGTTTGTAAATCGTAAAGTCTTCCCTTTCGAGATGGTTTTTAATGGTGTTGGTTGTGTGAAGGTGTTCTAATTTGCTAACCACCTTATTTATAGATACGTATCTTACTAAATTGATAATTCCTTGCCAGCCCTAATTTTTTTTTTTTTAATCAGATCTTTGTGAAATATGTCTGTGTGTGTGTCAGTTGAGTGATCGATGAAAAATTCAAGTAACATTTATAGACAAAATAGCCGAGCTGAGAACCTTCCTTTTTGAACATTGAAAATATATTCTTCAACCTGTAAACTTTCCTTCGCTTATTTCTTCTAATATTTTAGCTAATACATACTTACATACATAATATATAATTACGCCTATTTTCCGGGGGGTAAGCAGAGATCACGGATTTCCACTTGTTTCGATATAATCATTATATTATGCTCGTTGGCTTAATACTCTTGACCTGACCTTTCTTTAGGATTTCTCAAATTCGTTCGGAAAAACTTCTAAGAGGTCCCTTCCAATTTTAGCAAGTATTTGGGTTAAATGCCTTAACACCGATTGCAAAGATACTAACAAAGAACCCTTTACTTCTCACGGCAAACATGAAAGTTAATGTTGCGTTCAGAAATCTTTTCAGATAAACAGTGGTTTTTTCTTTCTCTTTAGCGAACATTAGACGAAGAAAACACATCAGTCACTTCGACTTTGCTACCCTTTCAGCAATATTAAACAGGCTTAAATGTATTAGATGTGGGATCAAAAATATGGTGTTTATTATGCGTATAATGCTTTGGGCAATGACAATAGCACGGTTCTCAAGCCGTATAATTAACATCATCTATATGTGTAGGTAGGTATGTATTATTTAATGAAATCCATAATTTCGTTTGCCGTAATCTTCGTTTGCCCTGAGTAGGTAGTTTTTCTCTAAAACTTTAATCTTCTTAACGGTCCTCCTGAGCCCAGAGTACGTTTTTGTGTTTCTGAATTAGGGATTAAGGGACATTCAGTAAAAGTTCAAAAATTTCGAAGTTGGTACTTAATTTTGCATGCGATGTCTTAGGAGGTACGCAGAGTTTATTCAAATTGTCCTGAAAATGTTACGGTTTTCAATTAATAATTGTGTACCACCGCTTGATCTGAAGATGAAGCCAGATGGAACTTTGCAATGGCTAATAGGAAGTTTGTATTTAACAAGCTTTTATTTATTTAGTCTTATTTCAAAACATGAAAATTATTTTTCAGAATTATTTTTCAATTATCGTTGTGTATAAGACATCTGTCACTCTCGCACTCGCATGCTTGTCAGAACATGACGTATGTATATATGTATCCACAGCATAGTGATAAAATGGAAAACATGCTTATTGGTAGGCGTTGGCGTAACTTTGGTGTCAACGCAATATTATGGCATCCACGACGGCGACAAAAAGTGACCTTAGCAACTCGTAAGCTACACAGAAAAAATACCTCGTGTTTGGGGTCATTGGATTCTCAACGAGTATTCGGTGATTGTGCAAATAACATGCACCGAAAATGATATAGGTATTGACAGTTTTTTTTATAATAGCGTTTAAACGTTTTTAAACTCATGTTGAATGAAACAGCTTTATACCACTTCAAAGTCGGTACTGAAAGAGGTGAATTATTTCGGTTCCCTGCCAAAATTCACTAAGTTACTTAGCAGTAACAAGCCTAATTGAAAAACTTGTTGGCAAGTAATTACAAATTATGAGAACGGAAATTGTAGATTATCCCACTGAAATAATCATTGTTGTGCCAATTCGTCGTTTTCATTAGTACTGTTTTGTTCTATTTATATTGAAGTCAGTTACCATGAATTATTTCAATACTTGGCCATCCTTATTATTCCACTCACGTTACGAAAATTTGCTAAACAATATATATTGGTAACATTTGCGACAAAAAAAAATTCACATATAAGAGTTCTTAACAATGTGTGTTTTAAATTAAAACCCCCAACTACCACAACATTCAAGTTCGCAATTAAGTAAAATCGTTCAGCGCGCTATTACACAAATGAGGGCTTGCTGTAATCGGTAATATGATAAAACGAGGGCCCCTCGTGCGTCGACTTGGGAACATTTTCCCCTAAAAAATTGAATTAATTTCAGCCAAACATTCGATCCGGCATCAATATTAATGGGGGGTGCAATACGAGATTTACAGAACAATTATTTTCTGGCGGCGAAATGCTTGATCAAAACATTTGTTTGAACGAAGATAAAAGACATTCGCGAAAAACTTTGTTTTTTTTTCATTTGTCATTCCAAACCAATGGTGTGTTTTACTGATACATGATTATGCATAACAAATGCAAAAGTTTTACCCCTGAATAACGCTTTATGGAACCACAAGTATGTGCAAAGTGTGCAAGTAATTTCCATGAAAATTTGTAATGTTTCCATTACAATTTTTTTTCCATTACTTGTTTCAATCAAGTACCATCAGTGTGAGTTGATCACAAAGGTAGTCGTAGTTGTTTAACGGTACCAAAGTAAATAATTGTCCTTGTGATTGCACAGAGCAGATGATCTCGGATTGCCTAGAACGCGAAATGACTAGTTGTCTTGCCTACATTGCAGTTTGACCACCGAGCATTGTGCCTAAAACGCAAAATGACCACTCATAGGTAGGTTAGGTTCGTTAGGTTTCTTCAGATGCTCGAAGGGCAAACAGACCAGAAATAGGAGCCCCGCTCCGCGGGGCTCCGTCGACATCGCTACCGTAGCAATGATGTAGGCATTTTGCGTTTTAGACATAATGCTCGGTGGTCAAACTGCAATGTGGGCAAAACAACACACTAGCCATTTTGCGTTCTAGGCAATCCGCGTATAACCCGCACAGAGAATATCAGTTCACATAGATACAGTATTCAAGTGCCAATGTATTACCTGGCGTGTCACATGGTGATGCGACAGGACTATTAGCGGTTTCATTGAAAGAGCTAGCGAAACAAACGAAGTTTGGGCAAAAATACATCCGTATGTTCGGATTTTGACTGTGCGGTTGTTCTCTCCAAGTCGCATTTCTCAACCGATCCTCGTGAAATTTTGTAAAAATGTTCGATAATTATATAGATTTTAAACAAAAACTGGGATTTGCAGATAGGTTTAAGAGTACGCACCTACAGCGTGTCCTACTCCGAGAGACAAGGCCAGGCTATTAGCAGTTTCTGCGCATGAATCCGGATACTGGCTTTACGTAATTCGGTAATTTTCGGCACTTGACTAGTCATTTATTCTCACATGTATATTAATAATTTTAGATAATTATATAGGTTTATATAATTAATTAAATAAATTATTCTTTCAGGGTGGCTGTTGGCCTTCGTCTAGGCCTAGTTTACGTCGTGTACCACACGAATGTACACTCGCGGTCAAAGAAACCGGGTCAGTACGAAAATCTGTAATATCTCCTAAAATAATAAAGCTAGGGACATGAATTAAACTGCATATTGTAGATAATTTTATACTGAATTAAATAACATCAAATGGTGGAATCGTAATTCTTTTGTTTAATAAAATTACATAGGAAACAAAAAATCAACCAATTTTACGTACAAAAATAAGCAGTAGGTACTTCACATACAACACAAAAAATAAAAATTAATACTTCGTATTGCCTCCTCGGGCTCTTCTTACAGCTTCTAGACGATTCGGCATGCTGTTTATTAAGTTCTTTATGCGTTCTTGCGGGATATTGTCCCATTCTTCCACTAACGCCTGTTTCAGGTCTCTAAGTGTAGCTGGGGCGGGGTTTCGAGCTCTTACACGCCTCCCAAGCTCGTCCCATACATGCTCAATCGGATTTAAGTCCGGACTCCTCGAGGGCCAGTTCATACAGTTGATACCAACCTCCAAAAAATAATTTTTGACAATTTGAGCTGTGTGTGGCCTGGCGTTGTCATGCATAAACATAGAATTTCCACCCATATTAATTAAGTATGGGCCGACATGCTCATTAAGAATCTCTTCTACATATCTTGCACTCGTTAATGATCCATTTTCTATTAAAACTAACTCCGAGCGACTCTCTGAAGAGATTCCAGCCCAAACCATGACTGACCCACCGCCGAACGCCACTTTTTCCTCAAAACATGCTGGAATAAAACGTTCACCAGGCCGTCTGTAAACTCTTTGCCGCCCGTCATTTGCATAGAGCATAAATCTGGATTCATCGGAAAACAAAATTCTTGCCCAATCTTCGTCACCCCAGTATCTGTGATCGCGGGCATAACCCCCCACAGGCCTACGAAAAATAAGTCGGAAGAATAAAGGGAAGGAAGAGAGAGATCTGGCCGACATAGTGAACCTGCTTAAGTCTGCTGAGCCGGATGACATTCCTGTGTTTGTAGCGAGGCGGTTGGAAAAATTACCACCTATTCTATTTGACCACCTAGACTGTACCAAATTATTAAAGGATATCCTTCGCTTGCAAACCGAGATTGTCGACATTAAAGCGACATACGTAACACGCAACGAGTTGAAGGATTTAAAAACAGAGATTGTAGAATTGAAGAACGATTCTCTGCCACCTACATCAGTCTGCAGAGTAAATATGAAAAGGGGAGCTTGGGCCAGTAATTCTTTAGACAGTGGACCAATGGGTTTAGTACATAACTCGATGCAAAGCAATTCATATAATGAAATAAATGATACATCCCAACTGCAACCTAATTATAGAAATATAAATCAGGTAGACGAGCAAAAATACGAATCATTAGTGCAACGGTCAGCTGGCGCCGTCAATAATAACACCTGCGACGGCGGCAGCGGCGTGATGACTCATGCGGCGGTGCCGTGTGAGACTAGCGGGACCGGTTTAAACAATGCATTATCAAAGGACACAGCTGTGCAACAAATGACCGCTAGTAATGTAAACAATAACTGCACTCAGGAGAAATGCACTGATACCGCGAAAAATAAGGTCTTAGATTGGACCGACGTAGTGAAACGTAAAAAACAGAGACCTAAATACCGTTTTCAAGGCCAGGCGGGCGTAGCAAAAGACTTGGTGTGTAATTTTAAAGCGGCTGATCGGAAGGTCCCAATATTTATCACGAATGTCAATAAAACTACCACACAAGAGGACATTATTCGATACGTAACCTCTAAGACTCAAGACATGGTAGTTTTAAAGGACATAAAAATGAAGTATGAAAAAGGTCACAAAGCTTACAAAATGTTTGTGCCAGAGCATAAATTGAGTATGTATTTAGACCACCACTTATGGCCTCAGGACATTATCTTTAGGCGCTTCGTGAATTTTAAAGATAATAAAACGAACAGAGCTACCTCTGTTAACGGCGTAATAAACGAAAACAATGGGTTCAAATAATAATATGCGGTGTAACTATAAGTTTGCTACTTTTAACTGCAAAAGCGTAAAGCGGTCTGTCGCCGGAATCAAGGAGCTGTGTAAATCGTGTGATTTGATAGCGCTGCAGGAGACCTGATTATTTTATTACCTGAAGACTTGCCGTACCTAGGCACAATAGAGGTAGGCTGGGGATACACAGGAACATCGGCGGTGGATACCTCTGCAGGTATTTGTCGTGGGAGACCCTATGGAGGAGTGGCTTTGCTTTGGAAAACTAGTGTATTTAGTAATGTGTCGGTAATAAAATGTAATAACAATCGTCTGTGTGCGGTGAAAATACAAACGTGTGATCGGCCCATAATAGTGATGAGCATATATATGCCTGTAAATATACCAGTGAATTTACCTGACTTCACGGATTGCCTTGGTACTGTAAGTGCTATTATAAGTGATCAGATTATCGACTCGGTGTTTGTCTTGGGTGACTTCAATGCGCATCCACACGAATTGTTTTTTAAGGAATTAATGAATTTCTGTAACGAACAATGTTGGTTGTGCGCTGACGTGGATAGACTAGGTTTGAACTCTGGTACCTACACGTTTATAAGTGAAGTGTATGGGTCATGTAGCTGGTTAGATCATTGTATTGTCACACAGTCAGCAGCGTTGGCCGTGCAAAATGTTCATGTTGAGTATGATACTGTCTGGTCTGATCATTTTCCTCTCATTATCGAGTGTAATTTGCATATTTTACTACCTACGATTTCAAACTCAAGTACCGTACATAATAAGGTAATGTGGGGAAATAGAGCTGACGACCGAATAGAGTTATATTCTCGTGAATGTCATAAACGTTTGCGCGACATCGATTTCAACTGTGAATTTACCCATTGTTCTGACCAGTTTTGTGACGATCCGGCGCATCGTGGGCTTATTGATAAGATGTATGCTGATATTATATGTGCCCTTCGTGACTCGGCCGTGGTTGGAAATGAAAGAAGTGAAGGGCAAAGTAGGAGTAGACCACGTATCATGGGTTGGAATAGGCATGTAAGTGAGGCCCATAGGGTGGCCAGGACGAAGTTCGCGGAGTGGGTGTCTTGCGGAAAGCCTAAATCTGGATTTATGTACTATCGGCTGCAATAATGCATGGACACCTTACGGCCTAGTTTCGCTTGAATGGTTTGACGTCTTCAACTCACATAGTTGCACGTTGTGTGCAATAAATAAACTAGATGGCGTTCTTGGCGATGGTATTTGAACATCGCGGAACATAAGCCAATTTACTATAAATTTACACCTATTATCACCAGAAGTATTCTCCTAATAGTGTAATTATACTAATTATTAGCAAATACCAATTTACAATAGCTTTATTTAAGTGTGATACAACTGATATGTGAATGCTATATTTCCACAAGTAATTAAAATGATGCGACAGCCCAGTGGATTGAGACATGTGCTATAAACTCGGCAGCCAAGATCGATCGAAGATCGATTCCCTGTTAATGGTAGAATAAGTTATGTTTTTGCTTTTTTATAGTTTTGTATTCTAGATGGAAGTTTTTTAGATATAAATAAAAATCGTTTAATGAAATAAAATATTAATAACTTAAATAATTAAGACAGCTTTTTTTGTTTTTATTGTGTTTATTTCGTTAACTACAGTACTGCTAACGCAGTTTTTTAATAGAACTTAGTAATAGTTACTTAGCAACTTTTCTAACATTTAATTAAGGTGATAGCTTAAGTTTCATTTCCGAAAATTGGAAAAAGATTGAAGCTATACCCCCAATAAATATAACATTAACAATTATTAACTTAAGGCCGGGTTATCTAACATTCAAATCAATCGAACGGATTTAGATGTTAATTGACATACTTATACATATATATATCTATACCTATGTGAGCGTTCAAATAATGAAAACTGTTATTGATTTTTTAATAATGATAATAATATTATTCGGACTTTCACGGTTACTTACACTAGTTAAAACTTATGATTATATAGTTAATAATAAGTAATAATAACTCACAATCACATTTCGAATAGTAAAGCGATAAAAAAAATGCAAACATCATACCTACTAAGCAATGTTTTTGTTTTTAATTTGTCTAGCATAACCCGGCCTTTTCCTAAAACATAATGTATAAATCTAAATGTAAACTGCACTGCACTGTTTGGTCGGCTTCTTCACCTTCTCCATGTTAGGAACTACGCGAACATTATCATACGTATTATTACGATATCATAAACTTAAACGGCCGTGTTCACTGGATTTAAAACACTTCACCATCATTTAAATTCTATAGGGTAAATTACAACCGTGCCGTTTTCTGTGCATCTGTTAGCAACGGCGAACTGTGTCTTCAACTCTTCACTTGCGTGGAAGTGGCTTATCGGTTATAAGCAACTTTCTTCGTAGGTCATCACCATTCACCATAGCTGCACGCTGAATAATGGTATGATTGAGACCTGATCTACTAGATCCTTCCTTTTGTGCCCATAAAACAACCGTTTTTTCGCTGTAACAACAGTATTACATAATAACAACAATGTAAGATACGAGTAGGTAATTAGATTAAGTATCATTAATATTACAAAACATGTAAAAACTACTTACGTTTATACATTATATTAAATAGCAATTAACTGTGATCTTTTAAAGATCAATCGATAACTCATTGCTATATTAGTAAAGAAAGGAATCAATTGGTAAACGGCTAACGAATGAATACGAAGTGAGTGTAATAAAAAAGATTACGGTAGTTATATGTCATCTATCTACCTTCTTCAATTATTATACTAAACGTAGTCGTAATGGATATCTGTAGGTATAAAAAAACAAACTGATGATTAATTTCAATCTACCATCCAAATGGCAAATGGCCCAGTGGCAAATAGACTGCAGTTTAAAGTCGACCTGAGAATTCGGGTTCAAACCCGCGGCCGCGTCCAGCCAAATTATGTTTTTGTAATTTATTCGATGTTTGGAGTTCGCTCTTAGTGCAAAACACTAACAAGAAGAAGACAATTTAATAATACCTCCACGAAGGTGTGTTGTTAAAAACAAAAAATCGGGAATGCGTTAAAGTTGACTCGATAAATATACAAAAATAGTAGGTGGTGGTTATCCAAGTAAATAGAAATTTCGAAGACGCGGACGAAAACAATTTTTATTTCATTAAAAATCAGCTAACAACGCCATCTAGTGAAATCTCGCTTAACTTTTGAGGCTTACATTTACATCTATAATAATACTACACGTTGTGCTCATAGATGGCGTAGGATTCGGCGGACAAGCGAAACTGTTTCTGAATTGACCATGGACTTTTGCTGTCTAGTGTACAATGAGATGTGTCATAGCAGAAAAATATTCAAATCCCGTTTAAAGTGGTGCCAGGATCACCAGGACCAAATAAAAATGGATGTTCTTGCGAAACAACACACCAAAGGTAATTTTAAGGCTTTCTGGAAGGCAACTAGCGCGGTTAATTTTCGACCGGGCCTCCCGGCGAGCGTCAAGGGGGTGAGTGAACCGAGGGCAATCGCTGAACTTTTTAAAAATCACTTTCATGTCCAACCACGGGCTAACTCGGTGGGGGACGTGTTCGACATTGAGACCAGGGTGGAGGGGGGCCTGACTAGATTTACTGCTAAAGAGGTAAAGAAAGCCATAAAGTCAATAACTAGAGGTAAGTCCCCAGGCCATGACGGGCTCAGTATCGAGCATCTCCAAAATGGCGGACCTCATATCTCGCGAGTCCTTGCAATGTTCTTTTCTTTGTGTGTGAGTCACTCATATCTTCCCTCGGACCTCATGAGAACTGTAGTTGTACCTGTAGTGAAAAACAAAACTGGAGACCTATCAGATACCAACAACTACAGGCCTATCTCTCTTGCGACCATTATAGCAAAAGTTTTTGACGCCGTGCTTAATGTGCAGTTGAATAGTTGCCTCTCCCTTCATGACAATCAATTTGGGTTCCGGCCCAATCTGTCGACGGAGAGTGCAATTCTTTCGCTTAAGCATGTCGTCAGATACTACAGGGACCGTAAGACGCCCATCTACGCCTGTTTTCTGGATTTATCCAAGGCATTCGACATGGTGTCCTACGAAGTACTTTGGAAAAAGCTTGAAACAATTAACCTTCCAAGGGAACTATTAAACATTTTCAGGTACTGGTATGGACACCAGGTCAATAGCGTCAGATGGGCGGGGGAAGTGTCTGAAGACTACAGGTTGGAGTGCGGGGTGAGACAGGGGGGGTTAACGTCTCCCTCGCTCTTTAACCTGTACATGGATGCGCTCATTGTCGAGCTCAGTAACCACCATATCGGCTGTCATGTTGACGGAGTCTGTGTCAATAATCTAAGCTATGCAGACGATATGGTCTTGCTGAGCGCGTCAGTGTGTGGTCTGAGGACATTACTGGCGTCCTGTGAAAAATACGCACATGATCATGGGCTGCAGTAAAATGTGACCAAAAGTCAGTACGTTGTCTTCGAGGTTGGCTCGCGTCGCGTAGTGAATGTGCCGCCCATTCTTTTGAATGGGATAGCTTTAGAAAGGGTAGATCGATTTAAATATTTGGGTCACATAGTTACCGCAGATCTCGAGGACAATGCTGACATCGAGCGGGAACGAAGGGCGCTGTGTGTAAGAGCGAACATGATCGCCCGCAGGTTCGCAAGGTGCTCCAGGGATGTAAAAATAACACTATTCAGAGCCTATTGTACATCCCTGTACACATGCGGTCTGTGGGCGAGTTACACTGTGAAAGCGTACAGCGCCCTTCGGGTCCAATTCAATAATGCATTTAGAGCGGTGTTGGGGCTGGCTCGTTACTGCAGTGCGTCGGGCATGTTCGCGGAGGCGCGCGTGGCGTGCTTCCACGCGAGCATGCGCGCGCGCAGTGCTGCGCTCGTGCGCAGAGTGCGTGCCAGCCAAAACGCCGTTCTATCTATGATAGCCGATAAAGTGGATTGCCCATACATCCGGCATTGCTGTGACAGACATGTCCCAGCGAGATAAATCGGCCGAGTAGGTACCTATTTTATTTATGTGACATTTTATTTTATATTACTTATTTGAAATTGTATTGTATTTTTAATTTTTAATTTTTAATTTTTAATTTAATTTAATTTAATTTTAATATTTGTATTTGTATGAATTTAATTGAAAAAATGTATTATGAGTTTTGTTACTCGAAATAAATGATTTGATTTGATTTGATTTGATAAAGTCGTCTTGCTGTTCGATGTATTCTTTCAAGTTTTGGGCCATTGGCCGGCCTATGTGGGGTCAAATTTGCTTCTTTGAGCCGCCGCCTGACAGTCCGCTCGCTGATGCCGTCCCTTCGGGTCTCTAAAAGCTGATTTTTCACTTCAACTGCTGTGAGGTGCCGATTTCGGAGCATGGTTGTAACAATAAATCGATCTTCTCTAGCTGTAGTACATCTTGTTTTGCCAGTTCCTGGTCTTCCAAGGTTCTGCCCAGTTTGTAGGTAACGTTGGAGGACTCGCTGCACTGTAGAAATTGACACACCTGTTCTTCTCGCTGTATACCTCTGACTTCTTCCTTCTTCTAACATAGTGATGATACGAGTACATTCATCTCGTGTTAGCGGCATGATAGACATTCAAGAATGACCACAAAATAAAACAATGACAGCCTTTTATCATAGTTCTTTGACAGATTGAAAACAATTGCTTAAAAACAAGCAAAAGTAAAACGAACGCAATTTCAAATAAGTACCTAATTGGTTTTTTTTTTCAATTAAACCTTTTTCCAGTTACTACGTAGAACATTGAAGGTTGGATTTAGAAGGATATTAAATTCTCTATAAAACAGAGTTAGTTTCATGCAGATACGACCAACGATTTACAAAATATTGAGGTTTTCGTCACTGACCCGGTTTCTTTGACCGCGAGTGTAGCTGCGGATCACAGGTAGATCGTTTAGGTCACCACGGACTGAGCTGTCCCAAAAGCGCCGGCAGACTCTTCCGCCACGCTTCATCACACGCTCTAGTCAGCGTCTACGTCCCTGCGGACTTAAACCAAATGGCCCGGGACGACGCACGGCAACAAACCTGACGGTATGACGTTGTACTGTCATGGTTGGGGCAGTTCTTAGTGAGTGACTCCACCTGTGTGCAACGTCACATGTTGCAACAACGTGTCAAACACCAGGTGGGGCGACCACAAACGCGGAGGTGGCTAAACGTCGAAATAATTTGTGTTTAAGCGATAACTATATTTCCGTCCCGTTTGCAGTCGAAGACAGAATTTTCATTTCTTCGAAAGGCATTTTTTTTCATAAACAGTAAACTGTCAGGATTGTTTTAAAACAAACCTAAACTAACCTAATGGGTTCTACATTTTAGCTGTTCCTTAGCAAAAGTTAACCGTTACTGAGTTGTTTTTCAACGTAATGAAAATTTGGCGAAACAATGCATACGGGGAAACGTTTGTCGGTAAAATAAGGGACTCCGCAACTCGAACTCCCAACATAAACAGACCCATCAAATTTCCAATCCCCTTCAATACATGCGTAATCTTCCTATCTTCAGTGGCCAATCTATTTGGCATTACGAGAATAAAGAATCGTAATCAATCCCTAGGGTACATCGTTTAGTTACTCAAATCTTATCTGTGCCACGTGGCGAGGCATGATACAGGGTTGCGAGTACATTCGACGCCCCTAACCTTACTAGATGAAAGAACTTAAGTACTAAATATTTCGAATCCACGAATTACATTTTGGGTGTAAAGTGGTTGGTTTCATATTAGCGGGATTGTATGTCAAACTGAGACTTAATTTTGTGATTAGCTGAGCCGATACGAGTATCTTTCAGATCTGTTAATCTCCAACCGAATGTTTATTATTGTGATATAGTGAAAAGCTAAAATGCAGATCCTATAAATTATATATTATAAAAGGATAACTTTGAAAATATCATCATCATCATACAGCCGAAAGACTTCCACTGCTGGACATAGGCCTCCCCCAAAGAGTGCCAAAGTGACCGGTCCTGCGCCACCTGCATCCAGCGGACTCCCGCGACCTTTACCAGGTCATCATCAGTCCACCTTGTGGGGGGGGCAGGCGCCCATGCCGCGCCTTCTGGTACGTGGTCGCCACTCGAGAACCTTTCCGCCCCAACGGCCATCTGTTCTACGTGCTATCTGCCCTGCCCACTGCCACTTACGTTTAGCGATTCGAAAATATTAAATGAAAGGTTCCTATAGTGAAAAAGCCATTGCCACAGGAAAAATTCAATTTAATCTTATGACAATGTCATTGAGATTTTGACAAGTTAAAAATTTCTCATTTTATTTAGATGTCATTTCATCCACAACTTAGCTCGAGTGTTAAAGATCCTTTAGAGTATTGTCAGTAATTACTAATAATGTATATGGTTCATTCCAATGTATAACGCGTTGTATCTAGATCCATAGTTAGTATGGATAATTACGAGTACATTATTTCACAATGTATCGAAAATACAAACTTTGTAACTTTATTAAACTAAACGTTAACATGAGTTAACAGGACATACACAATAATGAAAATGCAATGTAATAATTTAAAATAATTTTTGCGCCCAATTAATATTATAATTAATTTACGCACGTTATTATACGAATACGATAGTAAAAAGGGCAGATGAGGATGCAAAGGTGGCCTTTGAATCTAATATATTGCAGCACCCTGAAGAAAATATTGAGTTATTACATACATTGGTTTTAGCAGAAATTCGAAAATCAAAAAATAAATCGGTTAAGTGCGTGTCCGGCCAGTATCTGTCTTTGTTACATCAACACGCGCGCGCGCCAATCATAATGGTGAGGTGGCGTTCGGCCGAATTTGTAAGAAAGTTGGCCTTTCCAGGTACACATTAGTTGGTCGACTATTACACGGTAACTAGTTATGCCTACTTATTGCTGAGTAAAAAAAATGGTTTTTAGAAACCTATAATAGGTATTTTAAAACAAGCTATCCAACGACACCCCACATCATGGGTTTAAAGAGGAAATAATATTACATACCCACTTTACGTTCCTATAGGGGATGTATACTAAAAAAAAAAAATTTTAATGATTTCATTCTATACGTTTTGAGTTTTTGACGGCGTGATTGATTTATATTCCTATGCCGAATTACATCTTTCTAGTAGTAAAGGGCACTGAGCTAAGCCGCAGGTGGACAGACGGACAGACGGACATGGCGAAACTATAAGGGTTCCTTGTTGACTACGGAACCCTAAAAAGGGTTTTTATTGATCCTAATCGCGATCGCCTTCCCAAGAGCCCTCAAAGTAAAATGAATTAAGTGCTTTGTCAAGTAAGTTCAAACCTACGTTTCACAGCACAAGTTGTCCTCTTATTGGACAATGACTACCCCTCGTTCCTCCAAGTTTGGACAACGGAAATGCTAACAAAATAATGCTTTTATTTCATCTATGAGGGTGGATGCGGGGTGTCGAACTAGTGTCACTTTTACCGTCTCTTCCTCTATTAGGGTCCAGAAATGTCAATATTTTTGGTAATAGACACCGAGACAGACGTACCGATATAAGAATATTTGCTTATGGTAACTTAATTGTGCTTTTATTGGTGGTCGGGAGAAATGTGACGCTTTGTTGGCGCATACTCAAATGTTTCGCAAGGCGCATATTCAAAATGGTAATCCCATGTCGTGCTTTTCTTTGAAATAGTAATATTTCTTGTGGAAATTCCATTGTAACAATCCCACACGCAGTACATAGTTACATCCTAATCTTTTTACCAGATAATTTTGATTTTGGAGCTCGTGATCCATATGCGTACCTACAACTGATAGAAAAGGAAACGTTTAATTTACCCAACTTCTTATTCCTTTAGCATTCTCTCCCAGTATGCGGAGGCAGGTTCACAATGACTGCGGTTACCGAGCTATCTAGCCTGAGACAAACCAGTGTAAGGGAATACCAGACCTGTGCGGTTGCAAGGCGGTGACCGAAGAAAAAATGGACCAATAGAAAGCGATGCCCGAGCGCGGTCAGTCACGCTATTGATTGGTAGATTATTTCTTCGTTTAATGCCTCACAATCTTGCACAGCTAATAGTGAATACTCAACTTAAGGCTGACCTCTAAATTCGCGCAGTTTTTTCGAACCTCAGCGTCAAGAGGTGCCAGTGATCGAAGCGGTATATGCAGATTTTTATACGTACCATGATATTGGTAAACCAGCCTTTGGCTGCCTGCTATTAAGCTGACACCTGGCTGCAAGCTGGACCTATGGACGACTGTGACTTCAAAAGAACAAACGTGTTGCCGATCCTTTATTGATTTGATAATTCGCTGTGTGTAAATGCAGGTACCTAAGGTAACCACCGGGTACAGACCAGGACATACCTAGCATATAGAGCAAGTGATGTTATTATGGCTGCGGTATTCTGTAAGCAGGAGCTTGCCCAGTTGGACTACTCCAAATACGGTGTGGTGTGTGTGTGCTGTGTGGAGGTTGTGACCTACCTCTTTAAAAACTCAATATCAAGATATATCAGCGATGAGGTGAAGGCCGGTTGTGAATAACAAACCTAAGTAAACCGAGACGACTCTAACTGAGCGTTACAACGTGACTAGGTTCCTTAACTGTCCGGAATGCTTTACTGCTTTTCTCTTACGTTTGGACGTTTTGAATACTCTATAGAATCCTAGTTTGGCTGAACTTTGAAGTCTTCAGCTAGATTAAACGGTTAAAGTTGTAAAGACTGGTTTTACAAGTTCACGTGTGGAATACTAAGTTTAGTTTAGTTTAGTTTTATTTATCTCATTAGACAATTCTAATATAACAATAACCCTTTGTAAATACTACGTATTGTACCTCTATAATGATCGTTAGGCGCAATATCGCAGCAATAATAGAAAAAAAAAAAAAAACAACAATTGGAATATAAAAAAATAGGAATATAATAAAATAGGAAGATAACGGATATACGAATTATACATATAAGTTTCTCCGTTTGGTTTTTTTTTATGACGTATCTATACAAACAGTTAGTCATAGCATAGCTAACTCTGACTAACAAAATTAACGTAATGGTCAGAAATACGCGATACGGAAGTTCCTGTGTGTTCAATCAGAATTCGCTGTAAGAAATCGATTAATATTAAGTATATATAATTTGATTCATATTATAAGCGAGTAAACCACCGCCAATATCATTATTATGTAAGTAGGTATGTGTATTATTTGAGAAATTGATTTAACATAAACTAACATATATTGGATTCAAAGCCTGTAAATGCCGCAATTTAGCTCATAATAATGAAAGTGTTTTCAATGGAACAAAGATTGATATGATAAAACAGCCACGTTCAACAGCGATTGAAAACCTTATTTTCATCGTCACTAATGGCATCTATTAGTGACGATGAAAATAAGGTTTTCAATCGCTGTTGAACTAACTACTTAACTGTACTGGCTTTAAATCTCGTCTGTAAATCTCTAGAATGAATGAGCAATCAGGAAGGTCAACCTCCAATCAATAACTGTAATTAAAAGGAAATATAGAAGCATCCCGATGGCCGAGACTATAAAGACCTTAAGCCTCTGCCAATAATTTTTAACTAAACGCCCGCGGGCAAGCTTCAGTAAGATTAACAGCTGGAGGCTGCGAGACAGTAATTACGGCATTATTGCCAATAGATGGCTCTGCTGGATTTGGTACTTAAAGTAGGATGGATTTGTACGGAAGTGTATTATTATTATTATCTGAAGGCTACATTTATTAGGTTTTAATGTGTACATTTTATTGATACTGGCTATCCGACTGTCTATAACAGGTTAAAAATGTATAAGAACTGTGTGTTCCAGTGATTGTCTTCATTGACATGGAGTTGTTGTTTATGTATTTGACAAACATGTAGCTTAAAAATATATTTCGTTATGTAACATTGAATACTCGTGTTATTTGGATATTGTGACTCCAAGCGTGCTCTGCAACCGGCCACCGTCACAACCTTCATGTCCCCAGATATTCTTTTGGATAGGGAATAATCTAATGTCCTTATTTGTTTTGCATCGAATTGTTTACATGATTTAAAACTATAATTTATTAATAATTTACTAGCTTCCGCCCGCGACATCGTCTGCGTGACCCCGGGATAAAAACTATCCTATATTTTAATCCAGGCTAAGCTATATTCGTGCAAAAAAATCTCCAAATCGGTTGAGCCGTTTAAGCGTGAGTGAGTAACAAACATCTAATCATCCAAACTTTCGCATTTATAATATTGTAATAATATCCTAGGTATATATATACATATATGGTCGGATATTTCCAACAAAAGACTCTCAGAAAACAGTAAATCTAAGGCACTGTGGAATTTATAAATTACTACAATTATTAACAATAAACTAGTACGTTGATAATACAGGGTTCGCTACAGATTACTGTTATTGCTGATTCCTGAATCTTAGCCATAGTCCTTAACTACTTAGGTGTCAGGACACACGTAGTCTATATCTGTCTAAATATTATCTACATATACTACCTAATATTGTGAAGAGGAAAACTCTGCAAGATTGTAAGTTTGTATGAAGGGGATAATTTCTGTAACCACTTACCTATTCAATTTCAAAAACTCTTTCACCAGTCTCAAGAATGGATTTTCTGGATGGACATTAGTAAGCTATATTTTATCCCGCGGGCGTTCTTTGAAACACGCGCGCGTAGCGACACGGGTAGCAAGCATAATGTAATGACCTAACCTTTTATAAAGACGTAACACGCTTCTTAAACACACATTGCCATTACCCTTCCCGCAGGCGCTAGCGACCGCGGACATTATTCCGCCCGCATTCGACGACATCCTCGGATAAGTGGGCTCAACTAGACTAGCACTGTGTGAAGAGATTAGTCTGACCCGTGCGTAAGCCCAACGATTTGGGTGTCATTGCCCTTGTAGGCTTCGAAGCGTGTCCCTAGGACCTGTTTTGCTTAGAGATGGTTTGCGTTGTGTAACTGTTTCGTAGAGCATACTGATATAATATTAACACCACAAGGGCTTCAAATAATAAGTATCATCTTCAAAACCGTTGAGACTTCAACATGAACAGAAGACCGCAGGCATATTCAAATTGCTACTTGCTCTGTTATATGGTGTTTTATTCCTAACAGAGCTCTCGAGGGTGAGTTATGTTGAGAAAGAAACGGTATTGGTCTCTAGCTGTCCGCACAGCGAAAGTCAAAAAGGGTCGGCAATGCGCCTGTGATTCAGGCCCCGTAGCATGGATGGCGTTATCACGCGATAAGTGACAGGATAGGGGCGTCGTCTCGTTCTATCGAACGGTGTCAGCCAGGGACGGAAGCTCTATCCTGTCACTTATCGCGTGATAACGCCATCCATGCTACGGGGCCTGGACGGGTAAGCGTCTATAGGTTACGTTGTCTGCTACATTATCAGGTACGATTGGAAGATACATGTAAGTAATTCAGTTCTCGGTAAAGAACAAAACCCACGTACAGATTCCGCTCCGTCAAATCCGGAACTAGCCTTAGCAAAGCATAAATCGAACGAGACGACTGTTTTATATTTCAATAACCCCATCCGAACCCATATTCACTTCATACCCCAATCAATACCCTTAGCCTAAGGGTTAAAATTCAACGACATGTCAAGGTGTCAAAGACGTTTTTAGTCAACGGGTATAAAAACGGAGGAAACCGCTATCTGGCGGCTTTTCCGGACCATTGAGTGACGCAGACGATGACGCGTGAAAAACGCCTGACAGCGCACTTATTACTTTTTAAAACGTCAGGCTTAGGCGCTTTTTGAGTGGTGAAAAAAGAACGGTCGTGTTTTGATATTAGTGACATGGGGTTATATTTGAATTTGGTTTTTGACAGCTCATAACAAAGAATATTCAACCAATCTATTGTGTCTCAAGGGAGCAAAATTTTATATTTACCGAGGGCGGTATATTGAATCCTGAGTGAAGCGAAAAAATCTACAACAGAATCCTGAGCGTAGCGTAATGGCACATAGGTACTCGTACTGCCTTCTACATATTAGGAAAATTTAAATACCGCATTTGAGTACAATAACTACTTTTTTCTGAATAGTAGAATCAGGGAAGAAAAATACCTACTACTTTGTTAAGTTACTACGAATTCTATTTATTTATCTATGTAAGTATGTTTATCGTCGTCTAGTACCCATAGTAGTTTGGAACTAGGTTGATTCGTGTAAGATTGTCGGCAAAAAATATTATAATATTAATATTATACTATACTTTTATACCTTAAGAGTCCGCAGTAAGCTCGATTTTTCCATACAAACGTAGTTACGCTCTCATATAAAAACTACGTTTTGATGGTAACGAAACATAGCATGTACAATGACATGAGGTATATCCAGTTCTGTAATTAGTTAATGTAGCTAAAAAAAAAGAGAAATTTAGTTTTTCATACAAAACTTGTTTTTGCTGTATTTCGTTTGTTTTATAAACTGGAACCATATAAACGAATTACAGACATAGATATACCTCATGTCATTGTATATGCAAAGTTTCGTCACAATCCAACACGTCGTTTTATAATTTACTTTAAAAACAACGTTTAAACCGACTTCAATTTAGTACTCCGCCAAGGCACGAGAATATTTTCACATTTCTTTTCCAATTTATCACATGAACTGATTTCCGAGAGAAAATGCGTTGATTTTTAGAGAAAAAAACCGAATCGCTGTATGTGGGCCTTTAATATTTGAGGAATTCCGTCGAATCCACAAGGATCACCTTTGGCACTTCATTAGTTGCTATTTTAACGGAATCTTATCAGAATCTGTGAAATACTTTTGTACTTTTGTACATAATTGAGGAATTCCATAAGTCATCTGTGGTCTTCATCATCAATTCCACTCCACCAAATTTATGATTTCCGTGTGTAAATACACTAGTTATAATAGAAAATACCAAAATCACTACACGCGTGCCTGATATAATTGAGGAGTTCCCTCAATTCCTCATGGATCCCATCATCTAACTGAATTTTGAAAAAAATGGCACCTGGAAGCATAATTATACATACAAACAAAAAAAAAATTTTCGAATCGGCTCATCAATAACGGAGTTCTGAGGTAACAAACATTGAAAAAAATAAAAAAAATACAACTGAATTGAGAACCTCCTCCTTTTTTTTTTTAAGGCGGTTAAAAATGAGAACGAAACTCTGTTTGTATGGGAAGGTGAAATTCGGCCGAGCTTACTGCGGACACTTAACAGCAGTGTGAGAAGTTTATTTATTTAGTATACTGACATGAAAATACTTTTGCATTTTTAACCGACTTCAAAAAAAAGGAGGAGGTTCTCAATTCGGTTGTATTCGTTTTTTTTTTTCTCAATGTTTGATACCTCAGAACTCCGTCATTGATGAGCCGATTCGATTTTTTTTTTGTTTATAAGTATATGCATCCAGGTGGGTCCCATTTTTTTTTTAATTTAGTTGGATGATGGGATCCATGAGGAATTGAGAGAACTCCTCAATTATATTAGGCACGCGTGTAGTGATTTTGGTATTTTCTATTATATCTCGTGTATTTACATCCGGAAATCATAAATTTGGTGGAGTGGAACTGATGATGAAGACCACAGATGACTTATGGAATTCCTCAATTATGTACTTAAAGTACAAAAGCACGTCACAGATTCTGATAAGATTCCGTTGAAATAGCAGCTAATGAAGTACCAAAGATGATCCTTGTGGAATCGACGGAAGTCCTCAAATATTATCGGGCCAAATACAGCGATTGGGTTTTTTTCTCTAATAATCAACGCATTTGCTCTCGGAAATCAGTTCATGTGTTAAATTGGAAAATAAATGTGGAAATGTTCTCGTGGCTTGGCGAAGTACTACATTGAAGTCGGTTAAAACTTTGTTTTTAAAGTAAATTATAAAAGCTATGATACACAAAGGGCGAGAATAAAAAAAATAAACGTCGCAATTCAAAAATAGTTGTAAATAGTGTACTGTTTTTAATTCCATTGCTGTGGACACACTTCCAATGACAGAAACTCTTCTAGCTGGCGCTCTGTTCGCAGGTGCTTTCCGCTACTTAGCGGAAAAACCACGGCATGGGCTAAGAGCGTAGCGCTACGAAACTGTTGGCCATTTCTGTATGATTGTTTGCCTAATTACTTCAAACTATGTTAAGTACATAAGACTTTGCAAGTATGCTTATACCGTTCAACAAAATCGTGTACAATATGTTTCAGTTACTCATCAATTTAGTACAGATATATATATATGTAGGAACTTTATGAAGCAATCAGAATACAGAGAGCATTACGTAACATAATCTCCACCACAAAATCTGAACGCCACAGCAATTTTCATCCCACATTTCAGAAATGAAGCCATTTAGTGCGCATACCAGTAAAATAATAACAGTTGATTGCGTTTAATTTCGTTGTTCATATGTCGACGTGCATTGCTGCAATTATTGCACCAAGTTGACACAAAGGTCATAAGTTGTAACGATAAGTTGGTGTGCCACGTCACTTTGTACTTGGAAAGTGGAATTTACCAGCCCCTCCGCTAAGACAGACTAATGAACATAATTGATATGAAGGCTCGATAGCTCTCTGATCTGAGCTGAGGACTAGTGTCGGTAGTTTCTATAACAGTCGTGCCAATTGGCAGAATTTCAAATCGTTTTTAAGCGTTTTACGAGTATTATAAATGGTGGCTCAAAGTTGTCATTAATATTCACGGAAAAAGTCTTCATTAAAAACAGAATTTACACATTATCTAAAGAGTATACGATTATGAATATATGTAGGTACTCTGTGCTTTATACATTCTTATTATACTTTTTTAAACATTTATTCGATAACTCGGATTTTATTGTCTTAATAAGCACTTATCTTTGTTTGTACCTATTAATTGTTGCTAGTTACTGTCAATTTTAGTTTAGATTAGTAATCTTCACAAGTTTCGCACGTGGAGTTTACCTTTAAGTAAATGTTACGCTACTCTTTAACACATTATCATGTAAACTATGTTTAGCACTGGTGTAAACATTTGTTGGTAAACCTTGAATAAAAAAATATAAAAAATAAAAAAACATTCTTCAAATTGAGATAATAAGAATAAAATAATGGTAAGTACAGACTAGTTCAATTCCATTAAGTGCCTGGTTTCTGTTCAAAGAACTTTTCGGTGGTACATCAACCAAAATAAAGTGTTCTATTGTAGAAGATAATTTGCCGTTCCCTGAGAATGGTTACCTATTTAGGACCCTTTTCTCCCATGTACACATATTTCAAATTAAATTAAATTTGCAAGTTCAAAGATGGTGGAGATGTGACATTGCAGTGACAGGTTGCTAGCCAACTTCTGATCTGTCTGAAGATCTTCTGTATCAGTATACACTTTATGTCAAGTAACCATGGTATATAATAATATATTTCACTTTGGCCATAAACTGGCAATTGCCGCTCGTTACGCATGCGGGAAATCCCAATTCCAGGCCAGGGGGTGACGTTAAATGTAGTTCTTATCACGGGCGGTAATATAAATAAAGCCCCAAATCGCAGGTATTTGACGCTATTAGAGCCTTTGGTTTACCGCCCTAGGTGACTAAAGAACTATTATTTTCCTCCGGTAACGCATCTAACGATACCCAAAACGTTCCAATCCATAATTTTCAAATAAGAAACTAAATTCCATTCAAGACATCTCACATTGTTAGTAATCGAATAATGATGGAACAGGTGGTGGTGGGCTCACAACTGTCTTCCATTAGTGTTCCAATTTGGAACAAGCCGGTAATTTGCTTGGCACATGGCTAAATGTCGACTCCATCAATTTCTCGCTGCAGATCTGGAGCTGAAATTGCCAAAATAGGAAGTACAAACCTACGTTTTACAAGGTCGTTAAGAATTATTTTATGACTCGAGTTTGTTAATTTCGTCCGTGTCGTACACAATGTTTTTCATTCAACTTAAGGTTCGCTTTCCATACAAAATGTTATTTGGCATTCGCAGGCTAGCGGTGGCATGATATTTTAAGAGACTAGTGTAACAATTTTTCATAAATTGGCTTTCCATTACCGCGAAATTCCTCTTATCTAATGTTTATTCTAGGAAAGGGGGATTTCGCGCAAATGGAATACCAATTTATGAAAGATTGTTACATAAGTTTCTTAAAATATCACGCCGTTAGCCTGCGAAAGTAAAAAGACGTTTTGTATGGTCGTCGAACTACCTAAATAGGTGTGTGTCCGTGCCACTGCCACCAGAGAAAAATTATTGTTCGTACGAAATGACAAACATATTCACTAGTACATTATTGCTGAGGCGCTGAAGGGAAGAAATTACCTTACGAGGTGGCATGCGAGGAAAAATACAATTAAAAAAAATATCACCATGAAAACCGGTTCGCGGGTGGATTTCTCTGGCTGAACGTGATTTTTCCTTAGTCGTCTCGATTTCGTATGGCGCGTATCAGGATTTTAAGAAGTTTAATGCAGCGGGGCATATGATATTGTATGAAAATTGGGTACCTATTTTCGCCAGTTCCTTTTTCAAACCAAATGCGACGCTTTCCGAGCATGTTTGAGAATATAGACGTAAACCTTTTACGTCTGTTAAAAAGTAAAAGGTAAAATTAAGTGAAGGTCCATATTTAACTTACCATATTTAACAAAGCCGTGATATGGCCATTCAAGGCAGAAGAAAAAGTTGAATGTGTCATAACAAAAAAAACTGAATGTTGGTGTTAAAACGTGATCTTTCCATCGGTGTGACGAAGGGCCTGTAGGCATTTTCCATTAAACAGTCTACTTACTTATGCAATAACAAGTCTCAAGGCTGAAGTATTATCATTATTCGTATTCACATGACAGTAGCTTTAAACTCAATTGGCAGAAACTTTAGAACGTCCCGGCTTTCTCGCATAGTGACATTTCATTACAACTATTTGATTTATCGACTGCTTCTAAAATATACGCCGCACGTACGGCGGGGAGCATAAATTTAAAACCGCAGTCTGAACGGGTACAAGAATTAATCGCGGCATGATTGGAGAATAGACAGTACTGGAAGTTTACAATTTGTAAAAAAAGACCCATTATTATTACTTTTTTAGGGTTCCGTACCCAAAGAGAAAAACGGGACCCTATTACTAAGACTCCGCGGTAACAGAAATACATCATCTGTGAAAATTTCGAGTGTCTAAACTCTGCTGTCTGCGGCTCTGGTGACAGACGGACGGACAGCGGAATCTTAGTAATAGGGTAAAACGGGCCTTTTGGTACGGAACCCTAAAAACAGAATCAAATAAATATTTAAGGGGGCTCCCATACAACAAACGTGTTTTTTTTTGCCGTTTTTAGGGTTCCGTAGTCAATAAGGAACTCTTATAGTTTCGCCATGTCCGTCTGTCCGTCCGTCCTCGGCTTAGCTCAGTAACCATTACTACTAGAAAACTGTACTTCAGCATGGGTATATAAATTGATCACGCCGACAAAACAGTCTAATAAAATCTTGAATAAACATTTTTTTGGGTACCTCCCCTACTCCTAAAGCGGGGATGTATTTTTTTTTCTCGTTAAACCCATTGTGTAGGGTATCGTTGGATAGCTCGTTCAAAAACATTATGGGTTTCCTAAACCATTTTTCTAATCAGTGAATAGTTTGCGAGATATTGAGCTTTAAAGCCCTAATTCTTGTTAGAGTCATATTGTGTCCCTCCCTGCCGGGTAAATGGCTACTACTTACTGGGAATGTGAAAAAATTCTTGGTAGTAGTACATATAATTAATTTAAAAGGAAAACTATCACGGACAGGTAGGCATTAAGTAGTTACCGAGTAATAGTCGACCAACTTAATGTGTACTTGGAAAGGCCAATTTTCGTACAAATTCGGCCGTCGCAACCGCACCGCACGTCGATATAACTAAGACAGACAGGCAACAACGGAACCCACTGCGCGTGGCCCGAGAGGCTCTTGGCCGATTTTAGTATAGATAATGGTACGGAGCCCTTCGTGCGCGAGTCCGACTCGCACTTGGCCGGTTTTTATTTTAGTAACGACTGGGCTAATGAGCGTGTTTGACTGGTGGTACCGAAGCCGAAAACTAATTAGTTTATGCAAGGTCCCTTTGGCAAGAGCTCTGAGGGCCTACCGCGAAACGAAAACGAACTTCGTTCATGTATATCCCTCTCTGTCGCACTTGCTAGTCCGAGCGACAAATACGGAGATACACGAACGAAGTTGGTTTTCGTTTTAATCACCACCAGGAACACAACTCCACATGGCTAGGAACTTCTGCGATGCAGAGGTGATACGACATGTTTTCATATCTATTGGTCATCAATAGCATATTAAGCATCCAAATTGAGCCCACTCATAGACAGCTGTAACAGACGACATTAAAGATATTTATCGTGAACTTCGTTTTTAGGGTTCCGTAGTCGACTTGGAACCCTTATAGTTTCGCTTTGTCTGTCCGTCCGTCCGCGGATAATCTCAGTAACCGTTAGCACTTGAAAGCTGACATTTATTACTAATATGTATATCAATCACGCCGACAAAGTGGTAAAATAAAAAGTGTTATTTTTATTTTTATTAGGGTACCTCCCCTATACGTAACGTGGGGAGTGTTTTTTTTTTCATTTCAACCCTAACGTGTGATAAATTGTTGGATAAGTATTAAAAAATGAATATCGGTTTGCTAAAATCATTTTTTGATAATGTTAATATTTTTGGAGATAATCGCTCCAGAAGTAAAAAAAAATGTGTGGCCCCTCTAACTTTTGAACCATAAGTTGAATATACCATAAAATGAAAGAAATCTCAAAAGTAGAACTTTATTAAAACTTTCTAGGAAAATTATTTTGAACTTGATAGGTTGAATAGTTTTTGAAAAAAATTACAAAAACTACGGAACCCTACACTGAGCGTGGCCCGACACGCTCTTGGCCGGTTTTTTTATAGTAGGCAAATATGTTTATTGTTTTTTCCATCATTTAGTATAGTAAAAACAATGAAATAAATACGCGTAGATAATTTGATATTTTAATCACGCATGCTTGATTTTCTCTTAATTGGACAAGAATTAAAGTATAATTGAGTACCTAATGAATTTGGTGATAGGTAATAAGTAAACTATATCAAGTATCAAAACTTTTTGACTCCATATTTAATATCATGTCAAGCAAGATAAGTTAAATTAAAAACTGTACTGTAATAAATTGAAACAAATTATTAACAAGCAATAAATAACGTTTCGAAAGGCTTTCAGAGTAACTGGCCGCTTTCCAGAACGTTCTAGATACGATCCTCTTGTTCAGACCTGCAGGATATTTAATCGTTTACTTCTACAAAATCGTATCTCCTCAGAGTTCTATTTAGATTTAACCCTTACGTCGTCCGACTAAGATTGTTTTTTTTTCCACTCACTGGTTAATATAGATGGTTTGTAAAATAAGTGGATATTCCGACATCGAACTAATGGCTGGCTGCGATTACATCAGTAATTTACCTTTCGGGAAAAAGGTGCGGTGGAAATGCTTGCATTCGCATCGTAAATGCTGTTTGCTCGGGATATTATTTGTAGACAAATTTTTGATTAGGGGCGGGTTACACAACTTAGTTAAATATGGCGCTGGCAGCTAAAAACTTGTCAAAGTTTCCATATACATTCACATTTAACACATTCACGGGCAAGCATCGCTACGCGCTACGCTCGTAGCTGCCGTGGTTTTCCTCGTATGTAGCGGAAAGTGACTACGGCGTAGGCGCTCGATAGGCCAGGTTCCTGGCACTGAAATTCGCACTTTCAACCCCCCCGTTACGATCACACAAGTTTGGTGCAACACACCCTAAGAGTTGTTTTATTTGTGCGCTGTGGGAATAGATATAGTTTATTATTCAGACAACAACCATAGGTAATATAAAAACACGGTAAATTTCCCAATAATTGTCACCATCACTTTTAATAGAGGTGAACTACAGGGGTTCCTGAGAACTACATAGCACCATTTAGGCAGGCACAGGTTTTATAGTTCTCACGAACGTAAGTGTAAGTGTTTGGAGGAAAAAGAAACTGTATATAAAATTGGTAAACAAAACTTGTATTTAAATTACTAGCATTCTGTCTAGATAAACATTATAATAGAGGTAATGTTTGTGAGTTTGTATATAAATAAATAAATAAATATTAGGGGACAATCTTACACAAATCGACCTAGTCCCATAGTAAGCTCAATAAGGCTTGTGTTATGGGTACTAGACGACGATATAATTAATACATAGAAAACATCCATGACTCAGATACAAATATTCATGCTCATCACACAAATATTTGTCCTTACCGGGATTCGAACCCGGGACCTTCAGCTTCGTAGGCAGCGTCACTACCCACTAGACTAACCGGTCGTCAATCTATACCAATATGATGTATTTGATTGTCATTATTCTAAATTGGGAACCTAATAGAAATAATGACCTAGTATAAAGTGGAGTATCCAAATCTCTAGGTCGTACTATTCGAATTGCCATATGAGCGATAGTGGCGCCCCTATTGTTTTCTAGACTTTTTTGCTAGACTATAGGCACGAAAGAATTTAATGTACACAGTTTGCCTATTAGCATCAAATCAACAACCTACCCGATGCACACTTATTCCTATTACAGTGACTTTGCACCGGTGTCAACCAGAACGAACCATTCACGGAGCCTTCAGCGGATTCCATCATGCCGACACCGATCAATGTGCCCGTACTTGCTTCAGTCGCGACGCCTCGTTAGAGCGACGTGATCGCAATCGCTACTGCCTATTTATACACATTGTCCGCACGAGCACTCCTAACTTCCACGACGTCATAACCACCCTCTTCAGACCTCCAACAAACTCCAAGTCGATCGAAGTTAACAAGACAACTCCAGACGCGAGGCTCTTTACAAATTGGACAAAAAACAGCAATACCGTAAAATGCTGCAACTTTGCCTGGATTTTGACGTTTTTTTCTTATATCTGTGAACCTATTTTTCATTATGAGTTTAATGAGTATTAGTCGGAAAACATACCCTATGTCTTGCCAGATAAGACTCAAATCTCATTACATAATCATACTGTATTTCCGATTTACAAGCAATCAAAGTGGCAGGCAAAGTTGTAGACCTAAGACGTAACTTTGCCTAGGCGGATATCTCAATAAATAATGTGTTGCTATTTGTAATAATATTTACTCGTGTGCATGAGACATTGGGCTTGTCCCTGGCAGTCAAATTATTGCCATAAGCTTAATACTTTTTTTTTCACAGGCAATAGGTAAAGTTGTAGCAGGTTCCACAAACTTTCTATACAAAAATATTGTTAACTGTAGGGTTGTGCCAAAAAAAAGATCATTATTTAAATAAAATATTTTTATTTTTAGTTACAAAATAATCAACAAACAATAATACCCATTTTTTTCCTTATTTTTTTTAAACGGAATAACGCCTAAATAATTGACAATCGTTCATAAATTTGCGCCAAATTCATTTTTAGGGTGACACCGTAAGATGTCACGTGACCTGATCGAAAAACTGTTACAATGTTATTGAGTTTTCACTTCTGCCGGCACTCCCGGAGTGCAACCCGGTCTTTTATTTATTTATTATAAGTACATTGCAAGTACACTTTTTTGCTAATTCACAATGCATTATTATAGTGTAAAGTTCTATTTCATTGTAAAGTTCTAATCACCCATCACCTTTAAACTCCAACTGTAGGTAATCGACCTGACAACCCATTTGATAAGAAAGATAACTGCAAGACAAATCAAACGAGCCTAAACACAGTGGGTTTATTATGTGTTGTTTAGAAGTTTCTATCTTCGGTCTCCATTATCAGACCATCTCGATGGTACCATAAACATTGCACTGTCACCCAAGTTACATAAGTACGTTAAACACCTCAATTGGTCGCTAATAAGTGGTTGAAAAATTTATTGCAAATCTTGAACTAAAAGACAAACATACAACATAATTATAATACAATAGATATACAATTTGCAAGTAATTACAATAAAAATAACTTAAGTACCTTTAAGTTTTTTTTGTTAACGTTAGTTTATTACTGCATTGTCAGCAGATCTACCCACACTGAAAGTTGGTGAAAATCGACTTGCAAGATTTGACTTAAACCAACAATCATTGCAAGTTAATAAAAAGCTTGTAATAAATAAACTAATTTAAGCAGGCTTATTTTTACTATTTTCTGTACATTTATAAAACCCAGCTAGTGACAGCCCTAGACCCAGGCAAAATTGTGTCATTCAAGTTTCCAAAACACTGCCCAATATTGCCTAGTACGTTATTATGCTGAAATCATGTCCTTTTCTTGAAAATATTAAACTTACGGAAAATAGACAGTCTTTACTTACCCTGGGACGTTACCACTTCTCAAAAAACACCTTTTTTGTAGATAAAAGTTCAAAAGTTGCGAGACACTAAAAAAATGCTGCCACTCACTCCGACTTATGATGCGTAACTGGCGGAGCAACAATGGAGTTACCATTGTAAAAAATTAAATATGTGTTGCCAGAATAATGAAAATTCCTACCAAATGGTAAAAAACAAGAAAAAACTAAGCAAATTCGAGAGGTCATAATTGAAACGAAATAGGCAAAATTGAGTTTAAATGGCAAAGTTGCAGCATTTTACGGTACAGTTCTTGCTCCGATCGCAGTCAAAAGCTTAGTTGGACTTTAGGTGAATGAATGGGAACTTTTAATCAGCTCGATAGTGGCTTTTTCTTTTTTCATTGAATTTGAATGAATCTAAATTGGATGGCTGGTCATTTGTTCACTTATTTTAATTCATTGCACTTTGGTTAATTATAGAGCATTTAGCCAGAATTGCAGAGCATTAATTGGTCGATTTCGGAGAATATGGACATGTGGAAAAAAGTGGGTATGCAAATGAGTCCATAGCGATTTGAGTGGTCGGTACAAAACGCACGTAGGATTAATATAATCGGGTGGTCAGTCTGATACAGACAGAGGTGGACGCGACCTGCGTCGAATACTAATTTTGATGGCGGTTGTATTCTGAAGCTATAATCTGATAAACCGTTTGGTTTGAAAGTAAGCCACGTGGTTTACTGTTATCAAAATCCCTAGCTCTCTATAAGAGGGCTAGCTGACGTTTCCGCCACGTTATGCGGGCGCATATTACAGAGATTCCAGGTGGAGCTGCGGGTAAAACTATAGGCTGGCTGCTGGCTATGTGCGTATGGATGGTAGTAGGATTACCCACAGATTTTACCTCTTTGGCTTCGCCTGGGTATTGCAAAGAAGGCAACCCTAGGACGGGATAAATATAAGCTATGTCCACCCAGAAAATCCACCATATATACTTGTATACCTACACGGATGTATTTTGAAAGCAGACAAGTGGTTCCAGACATAAAGCCCTACATACAAACTAATAAAACTACAATCTCGGAGACTTGCTTTTTTTATGGTATAGGAGGCAAACGAGTAGACGGATCACCTAATGGTAAGCGATTACCGCCGCCCATGGACACTTGCAACACCAGGGGTGTTGTGAGTGCGTTGCCGGCCTTTAAGATGGGAGTATTAGTTAGATGAAGATACAATCTTGTAGTTATACAGATACTAAACCTTAACATTATTAATCGTAACGAAGTTATCCTGTAGTTATTCAGATACTAAGCCTTAACATTATTAATCGTAACGAAGTTATCCTGTAGTTATTCAGATACTAAGCCTTAACATTATTAATCGTAATGAAGTTATGTCCTCCTATGTACAATGTGTTTTGCTCCCCTCTATCAAAGTGACAGATAAAAATGAACAAATGTTAACGGCGTTTTTGCTAAAGTAGGTTTGATGAACGTTTATGAATACTCGTACCTAGGCATTAGGCAAAGAGATAAAGAAATAGACTATGCAACATGGACTAACTTGATAAATACGATTTTATTCTACTTTATTTGGAAACTGCCAGCCAATTTTAAATGCAAGTATAACTGTCTGAAATTGATAAATGTTGTATAGCCATCAGAATACGCCCGTGTGCACAAACTTTTTTATTATTTTCGTTTACTTACCCGCCGTAATCAATGTGAGTAGGTACTAGGCAACCTTTCAACTGTTGTTGTCCGTAAGACTGCGACTGAAAAACGTATAGCTCTTATTTAATTTTGTGATTGATATATTGTGTGTTCTTGATCACTGCGCATTTTAGGTGTAGGGATCATACAAATACAAAAAACCATGTTTTGTTATCTGTTTTTTAGGGTTATGTACCTCACAAGGAAAAAAACGGAATCCTTATAGGATCACTTTGTTGTCCGTCTGTCTGTATGTCAAGATCATCAACATCAACTTCAGCCGTTTGTTGTCCATTCTTGAACATAGGCCTCTTCCATATCCCTCCATGTATAGCGATCATGAGCTTTCACCTGATATGGTACACCCATTTCTTGGGTGGACGGCCACGGCATCTGGTGTTCATACACCGGATAAATGTTTCGCAAATAAATGTAAACAATTTATTTACCTTTTATGTTACAGGAGTTTGTCTTAAATCTAACTTTCCAAGACTAACATTGTTTTGCTTTTAGCGGCTAAAGGCCTGTCCTAAATCAAGGTAGTTTTTTTACCCTAGTAACCGAAATCTTTTACTTCGCGTGTCTCCGTTGCTATCTGGAGCCGACCTTTTGGGAGGTGACCTCTTTAGATCCATATCCCTGAGTGCTTACGCATCTAGGTTATTGTGCCATCGACAACTATTAACTGACCATAATTGAACCTTATTTCAAAGGCATAGGATCTATTAGTGGACACGCCAGCGTGTTCGTTTGTGCTATAACAGTAGTGAAATCGATAGTCGATAAACGATATCGAATATCGTTCGCTTTCACCGCATATTGCGTAAATGGAAATCTGGCTGCGGAAAACGGAAAAAGGTCGTGGTACAGTCTAAATGAATGTAACTTGATCACGTTTTGGGGACGTAAATTTTGCTAAGTGAATTGACAATAAGCGATGGCGGCTAAGTGCGAGTTGGAGGGATATTTCTTGGTATCGGTAAACATTTCAATGTTGGATACCTTTTTCCCTAATAGTTGACATCGATTGTGAGAATTGAAAGAATGATGAATTACGATTAGTTGACATCGATTGTTCACAACTATTGTTATGAATTACGATTAAAAGTGTCAAGGATTGGGGCAGTGTTGAACACAGGGACGTTTACCTTAATCCCTTATAAACGTAGTTAGCGTAATAATTTTACATGACAATTAACAGACAACAGGGCAATTAAACTTGTAGCACTTGGTAGAACCTCCCCCTTTTTTCCTGACCCTGTGTGGTGTCGGATTAGAATAGCACCTCCCCCTTTCTTCCCGTGGGTGTCGTAAGAGTCGTACTAAAGGAACAGGGTTAAAGTGTGTTGGGGGCGATGGGCTAGCAACCTATCACATTTAGTCTATATTTTATAACCACACACATATATGCTAAAACTGGCACTGAAACATAAGTTTCATGTGCTCTGCCTACCCTTATTGGGAATGAAAGCGTGAATCTTTGTATGTTTGTATGTAATAAACTTTTTAACAACTACTATTTTGAGACAAACGACGTTGAATGTATCGTGGGTATGGTTACACACATACAACTATTTTATGTGTGTAACATTAGTGAGGAGTTTAATTTAAAGTTGTAGGTTTATGGTTAACTGAAGTGTCCTATCGGTTTCGTAACGAAACGTATGCATTTGATATTGATGTTTGGTTGTGTGATGGCCCGTACTAACCGTTAAGGGGTCATTCAAACAATGAAAAATAATAAATTATTTTTGTGTCACTTAAGACTTCAAAATGTGATATTTAGAATAGAATAGAATAGAATAGAATCTTTATTTGGTTAGAATAAGTAGGTACATTAGGGTCCTTAGTTGGTATATGACAATAAGTGGTGAGGTAGGGCACAGCGAAATGACATCCCGCTCGAATTTGGAGCAGCCCAACTGGGGAAGTATCTCCGCCTTGTAGAAGACCACAGCCATAATAACACTACTACTTGCTCTGTAGTAGTGTTGCGTTCCTGGAGGTGAGCAAGGTCGCCAGAGCTCCCGAGGATGCGTTGTGTTGAGAGCGAGGGAATTTGTTCCTTCAGCTCTCAACACAGCGAATCCTCAAATATATCAAGGTTCGGCAACGGCCATGTTACTCCTTTGGAGTTGCATGCGTCTATAGGCTGCGGTGTCCGCTTACCATTAGGCGGGCCGTACGCTTGTTTGCCAACGTCGTTGTTTAAAAAAAAAAAAAAAGTATTTTATTCTGCTATTTGTATTGTGTAATACTAGCATGCAAATATCTTAAATATTATTGTTAAATGTCCTGAGACAGGAAATCTTTTACAATGTAATAGTTCTTTACAGTTAAGAGCTTGATTAATTGGTTTTTAAATCTACCTATTTAAAGGTAGCTCTTTCAAACATTTCGGTAACTTATTAAATATTGTCATGCACAATATAACAAAGCAGTGACTAGAGAACAATGCTGTCCTAGGAACGCAACCATGCACCAACCGTCCAGGATTTCGTTGGTTTCTAGTGGAAATACTTGCAGCTGTTTTAAATAAATACACCTCACAACTCAATTATGCAAATTTTCAGTGTGTATTTATTCCTATTATTTACATTTTTAATTTCGAACCCGCGTACAAAAATTGGTACTAACTAAATATTAAATTTTAACTTTTACTGGATTTGAAAAAGTTCCTAATACAGTCAAGGGCACCAATATGTAAACCTACAACAACAGAAAAGCGTACTTTGGTTCTCAGGAGAATAATATACTTATACACAATTCCATTCTTGTATATTATAGAAGCTACCTGAAACCTAATAGTAATCCGCAGTATAATGTCAAAGAACAAAATCTCAAGTCTCGAGAGCAGATTGCATCCAGTCACAAAGTAATCAGCCAGCGACACTGCTAATGCTTCATCTCGACGGGATTACAAAAACGAGATCTTCTATGACTTTGCAGTGCTTTATCTCTTTAAATGGTCGCTTGTACGTCCCTATTATATAGCTGACATTATTTATCGTGGCCAATTTCTTATAAAACTGTCATTATAATTGGAATCTTCTACCCTGGACAGCAGAGTTGCTTTTTGAATGTCTACTTTGAAGCAACTCGGCCAACTCAAATAATATAAAGTATACAGTAAATCCCATGATAGTTGGGATGCACTGCCAACTTTACCCACCAATCTTATTTTTGCGTTTCCCGTATTAAAATGCAAGCTACTTACGCCCGTAGCTCCTAATTATTAGGGCTGGCATTTATTTGTTCGGTTGGAAAGTTATGTTGGTAAAATTGGTACTGTAATGCACGCACGTGACATAGGGCTGTAATCTTGGTCCCTAGCTTTGATGTAAATAGCCCCGTGTTTGCCTAAACGCGTCGGTTTAATTACGGACTCATTAATATTGGATTATTTAACCAGTCGCAGTCAGTTGGGAGCCATGTTGTGGTTGCACTTCGAAAGTATGTGAAAAATATATCATAGGCTTTTACGTATTCGTCTCCTGGTTATTACATGTTGGTTTTAAAGTAAAAAATAATTTGGTAAAAAATAGTATGAGGCTTTTGCTTTAGACGTTAGATGGTGTTTGAGGACTGGTTGTCAAAGATAGAATCTTGAGCGTAGCGAGGGAGTCAAAGGCGCGAGATGCACATAACTTTGCTCCCAAGTGTCACATACAACTTTTCACCTCAGCAGTAACAACAATGGGAATTAGAAATATATCATAGGCTTTTACGTATTCGTCTCCTGGTTATTCAGGAAGAAAACTTACTTATCATGAGATTGTATTCAGCGACTGGTTTAGCGTAGTGGGTAGTGACCCTACCTGCGAAGCTAACGGTCTTGTGTTCAAAACCCAGCCTACTATAAGCCTTGAGTTTTACTTCACATCCCCATAGTTAAATGCAAACACTTTTTATACCAACAGTTTTCCCGAATACGGGCGTTTGAACAATTTTTATTTATTTATTTAAGATCCACCAACATTTGTTAACGCTAAATACATAAGTTTAAACAACGATTTAAATTTTGTGGATGAGTGACACAACCACTTATACCTAAGTCAACACAAGCATGCGTAACAAAGTATTATAATCTTACACTGTATAGCACTCTCATTTTCAGCACCAATGTTGCGATATAAATTTTCTCTGTAAAATATGACCATGCACATTCACTGCCAACAATTGTGTAGCGCTACGCTCGCAGCCGATGCCATGGTTTTCCCGCTAAGTAGCGGAAAGCGCCTACTAGGCGCCCGCCTAATAGCGGGCAGGCAATGAAAGTGTTAAATGAGCAAAATGGCCAAAAATTGGTAAAAAAATATGTGCTGCACTTAAATATTGTAATAATAATCTGAACCATCTTAGGTACAAATTCTTGTAGAACGTACAGGTAACTAATATGTACTTTTTTTTTAAATGAGGCTACTTAAAATTTGCTTCTATTTCTAAACTATAAGCGCTATGTTTCCGCTTGTTTCTAAATACTTAAATCAAATCAAATCATTTATTTCCGAAGTGTTTTTAATAATATAATAATAATTCGTTAGTAATAAAGGTTTAAAAAACTATGTTAAAATAAATCACCTACAACTTTATCGTTCACTTTTTGAAAAAATATCCGTTTTGATGAATAGCGTATTTTTATCCCGATTTTCGCATGTTTACACAGCACATGATGCTAATATGTAACACTTTAAACTCTCGCTCTGTACATATATTTAAATTAGGTATAAGTACAACCCGCAACCCGTGTCAAACCGTCAGAAATAAAGGTAATTAAATATCCCGTTAGACCTGTGTAAAACGATAATGTAAATATGATGTTAATATTCGCGAGCAAGTGAAACAAAACATTGTAGGCCGACGATCGCCTTAAGTCTATTCAGATTTACCCATACCTCTAAAAAGCGGAAGGAAGCTAACGCCTGTTTAATGGGCACCGTCGCAATAATCCCAGTAATTGCGTGCCAGCCTCCTGCATACAGAGCAGATGCGGAATTAGCATTGTTTAGTCTCCGAGGAACAAATTTGAAATAATTACGGCAATTTGTCACAGTTTGCTTCTTTTGGGCGTTCCGTTTAATGGCAGTTGTTGGTGATATGCAGCTGTGATTATAAAATTAATGTGGAAGGTAGTGAAGAAAATCCTTCAAAGCTATTCGCAATATTTGACAAAAGGTGACATATATTTCCAAGTTTTGGAAGTGAAAACAATTGTGCGCTAAAGATAGCACTTTTTGTGATGGGGAAAAATTGTTAAACTCGCCACAGGTCACGTGACCGTAAGGTGTCACATGACCGTAAGATGTCACATGACCGTAAGATGTCACGTGACCGTAAGTTGTCACGTGACCGTAAGATTCGACAGATTGAAAATTCGTAAGACGGACACGTGACCTGACGAAAAACTGTTACAATGACGACGACTGTGACGACCGCTTTAGCCTAGTTGGTAGTGAACCTGCCTACGAAGCAAGAGGTCCTGGGTTCGATTCCCGGTAAGGGCATTTATTTGTGTGATGAGCACGAATATTTGTTCCTGAGTCATGGATGTTTTCTATGTATTTAAGTATTTATTTATCTATATAAGTATGTTTATCGTCGTTTAGTACCCATAGTACAAGCTTTGCTTAGTTTGGGACTAGGTCGATTTGTGTAAGATTGTCCCCTTATATTTATTTATTTATTTATTTATTTAATGTCATTGAGTTTTCACTTCTGAGGAGTGCAACCCGGTCTTTTTTTAAAAACATTATGACGATGGCAAACAAGCATAGATACGGCTGGCCTGTTGATAAGAAGACACTGTCACCTATGGATGCTTGTGAAACCAGTTGAATCACAAGCGCGCTGCCAACCCTTTATTGACAGTTGGAGACAAATGCAAGTCTCACTCTTGAGTCTCTAACACGGCGACGGCGACGGCGAGTAGCTTGCCTATCGGTGTTTTATCGGATACATTTTGGAGAGTGCACAGAAACTGCCCAACTTAATTCCACGTTCCCCGTTCTATCACCGAACGACCAGGCGTGCAGAGCGAATGCATCCTTATGTTGTCAACTTACCATTTATTCGCACGAAGTGATTTGCCTCGATTTTCTTAATGCCAACTGCTAAGGAATGGAATTCGTTCCCTTCATCTGTATTTCTCTCTTAAACTCAATAACATTGTAACAGTTTTTCGATCAGGTCACGTGACATCTTACGGTGTCACCCTAAAAATGAATTTGACGCAAATTTATAAACAATTATCAATTATTTAGGCGGACGGGCAGCGGGCGCGTTGGGTGCGACGGGGACAATACCTAGTTGTTTTTGCCATTGCCTAATATTTTTCAAAGCTTTATCTCTTTAGGAATAACGTCTAAATTCGAACTATTCGAATTTGCAAGAACAGCAGACGCCGGTGGCGACCAAAATATCAATTTGTTTTTGCCGTTGGTAAATATTTTTCTAAGCTTTATCTCTTTAGGAATAACCCCCAAATTCTAACTATTCGAATTTTCTCAATAGCAAAACGGTGAAGGACGCGTTGGTATTATTACAAATTTATTTGCCGAATATGCTATTGCAAAAAGTGTTTAACGGCTTTATACTCTTACGAATAGCGTTCAGTTTTGAATGAAGTCGAATCGGCTAGCAGCAAAAAGTGACCTCCTTCACATCTGACGTCACAAAACTCTGTCGCGTATTTAACAATTTTTCCCCATCCCAAAAAGTGCTCAGCGCCGCTAAAGAAGTTTTCACTTCAAAAAACTCTCAACACAGCGCATTTTCGGGAGTTCTGGCGACCTCACCACCAGGAACACAACACCGAATAAGCAAACCAATAAACCGGGAACACAAAACAAGTAGTGGTGTTATTATGCTGCGGTCTTCTGTGAGCTGGAGTTACAGTCGCCATCACATACAACTGATCGGTCCAGGTGTTCACAAACACACGACTTTATTGTCAAAGCCATATAGTGCATGTTCAGATATTATTGAACACCCCGAAGAGTACAGATGTATGTGACGCTTACTGTACTTCATCAGTTGGGCTGTTTAAAATATGAGCGAGATAACATTCCGTTGTGTGCCTATGGCTCTCTATTCTTTAAAATCTCTATTATTATGGAATGCGTGCCCTTATGATAATGTCATATCTTGTTCAGTTAAGATTTTGGTTCGGTAAGTAGGATAACATGCTAACTTAGTGAGTGTTTGCTAAGTTGTTTGTGATGGAGGAAAAGAAGAAGCCTACTACTTGTCGGAATCTGTGTGGTACCGCATCGACTGGACCAAATCACCTGCTGCGTCCTGCTACACCTTCGACGCAGCTTTACGTGCCCCAGGTGCACTACACTACGAAGGCAGAGGAGGTATGTGCCCGTGAAGACCGGATTCGTCCCGGATTCGACCCTCAGGTCGTGAGGTTGGAGTCTCGCCATGACGTGAATTGTAATTACTTTATGGTCAGAATTCCAACGGACCATCTATCGACCTTCACTAAGGAAGAATTTTGGCCGAAGGGAGTCAAGTTCCGACGTTTTCGCGGTCGGTTACCTGACACCACGAAATGGCGCAACACGTAGCAGTAATTGTGTGTTTTGTAGTTATTAATAAGTTTATATTGATATGTATGTTAGTCTTGAAGGTATTTTTAATATGGGCCTTGTTGCCTGATTTAAATAAATAAATAAATAAGCAATTACAGCAACATGCAACAACATAACATTTACAAAGTACCTATACACAATTTGTCGGTGAAACTTTATTAAAACTTATCTAAATTTTATTGTACTTTGTAAACTAAATTAAACCAGTCATAACTATCTAAGTTCCTCTTTGTTTTGATTTAATTTACCATAAAAAAAATATAGGTCCACATGCGTTTGAGAGCCACGATGCCACAGACAGACGCACAGAGAAGTACACATATTATACATGTTAAACTCATTACACATCTCGTTTGCGTCAAGACTTAAAAAACACAGACCCAGAATTCCTGCACGAGTTCTCAAAGCTAATTCAGTTTGCGCTCAAACTGGGCGTTATCTCAAGCAAGCAGGTGACAAAGTAAGAAAATAAACGCACACTTGGACATTGGACGACATAATTCATGTTTATCTCTCGCCGCTGGTACGACGCCGCAATTAGAGATTTTCTCTTCTCTTTAAGCTAAGCTTTTTAAGCGGGTTTTTTGCAAGGCACAACAGTTATGGGGTGTTATTGCGCGTTCATTTGTTTTAATTGCGAATTATGATTTTTTCGTGGTGAATTTGGTACTTATTTGTTAAGTAAAGTGTTGTTGTTGTTTTGAAAATTCTAAGTGCCCAGTTGTATATTTGCAGCTCTTTTTTTTCTGCTTGCAAATAAATGACGAACAATACAGGCTAATATTATTTCTGGTGGCATTTAAAGCACTCGAAGTTGAATTAAAATAATATACGCCAACAATTTTAATCAGATACCAAGAAGTAATAAAATAAATGTAGATTAAAGAAAAATATTTTTACAAATGGATTGTTTATGTTGCTACAAAACAATACATGGTCACATCGGCAACAAAAAACGAAGTAAAACTCTAACCTTATTCAATCTGTTTTTCTTAAGTTATAAGTATTTAAAAAATCATGCAGTATTTTGGTCATATGTAATCCTTGTTACACATCACTGGCAATGTCTCGCACTGTCATTTAAATAAGTCGAATTTTGCCTTTGTACCGATTTGAAAAACCTTTGCCAACGAAATCACAAACAACCGACGCCGACTGAAAACAAAACACGTTCGACAAAGATAGAATATTAATGTGCTATGCCCTATTCCACTGCTAGCTTTCTAAATCTCGCATCTCACTTGCATTTTTTCAATGCTGTATCTTATTATGTAATGTTAAGGGTGTTTTTAGGAACAATAGATCGAGATACGAGCGTGAGTAGATAAGTGGTTGTAATGCTACCCCACTAGTGCTGAGCGGATAAGCCCGCAGACAAAAGTACAAGTACATCTAACAGGATTATGCGACTTTGTTTTGCGTTTGATGAATTAATTTTGCACGATCGACTGCCGGATTATGACTTAGTTTGTGTTGTGTTGAAACGTTTCCCTGTTCCACAGGAATGTATTTTATTACATTATTAGCTTTGTTGATATACGTATGTACATTGATTTAACGGAAAACATATAATTTATGTGGTTTCCTAGACGACAGAAATATATACTTTTAGCTCCCAGTAAAATGTTATCTTAGGATGCGATGAGCGCACACATATAGAAAAAGTACATTACTATAGAGGCCGGGAAACGAAGGGTTGCAGGCCAAGTAGATATAGACGGCCGAGCGTAGCGAGGCCGGATACGGATACGCGGCCGGCAACCCCGTTTCTCGCCGAGATTTTTTTAGTGCTTTTCTCAAACTTGCAATTAAATAAAAATAAAAAGTAGTCAATTTGTTTTATAAATAATACGTTTTCAACTGCACCGCCTGCACCGCCGCCGCCGCGCCGCCAGCTCCGGGAACGCACCCCCCCGTTTATAAACAAAAGAAGGTTGCTTTACAGGCCTAGGTGAGTAAGGCTGTATGCAATTCCTTTACATATCATCTTCACTCATCGCATCGGTTGGCACCGGATACTTACGTAGTGTTTCCGAACCTAATTTGAAGTAAGTCACGTCAACATTTCATAGCAAGTTTGAGAAAACTTAATTACATGTTGTTATTCAAATACCATGCATTATAATTATAAATTAATAAGCACTATAAGCCAGTATATATTTTTGCTTATAATTAGTAAAAATCTTTTTTTTTTAAACTTACAATCGCATTAAACTAAAACCATAGTCATAATAAATGTTTCCCGTGGTCAATGTTAACTATCAGCTTATTATTAAAATGGCTTGACGGGTTCAGGGCAGTTAACAACTTGGATTAAAACATAAAACATTTATCAATCGTCATCCCAAAAATCATGAAATTGGGGACGGAAATTGACACAGAGTACGTTTACGGTACCTTTGTATCGATTACACCCACTTCATGTACAGTACATTTACTCTTTAAGTCCGTCTTAGCACCAATATCATGTAACACGGGGCACCTTGTCTGAGCCTTACCCGGCACGGTCGACCGGCGCGTCGTTTGTGAAAAGAATATTACCGTTGAGCCAGTGACGACCAGGTCCTTTTGGAACCTTGTGGAAAGTTCTTTAGAGGTTTCAAAAGATGTACAAATGTATAATAAGAAGTAAAGAGAAGTCTCAAAGCAGACCTGAAAGTATTAATAATTTGAGTGGTTTCAGTAACAATCAATGCGATTGATTGAGAGCTTTCAAAAGATGTTGCACATTTTAGAAAATTAAAGAAGAGGTTGCGTTTTTTTTAAGTAAGCTTAGTAGTATTAATAATTTGACTGTTGTCCACGTTAATCCCCTAGCCTGATCACCCAGGGGAAAAAAACGGTTAGGTTGTTAAGTGAACCGCGACTCTACAGCGCGCGAGCCGAGCGAGCGAAGCGATCGTGACGCGGCAGCGTCCGGCGAAGCGCCATTACCGAACATTATAATTTTTTCCTAGTTGAATATAAAATCATTGCCGCTAATTCCCCTGGGTGATCAGGGTCAGGTGATTGAAGTGGATAACGTGATAATTTGGGCGCTCTCAGTGTTAATCAAACCGATTGATGTTTAAATGGCAATGGCAAATGAGGGCCTAGCGCCTACGTCAAGTCTAGGGATTAGGTGCCATAGCGGTCTTAGGGTTCCTTTAGGGCGCAAACGGCAAAACGCTAGCAGGATGATAAATCACATACAAGGGCATACAATCTATACAATACACCTGTTGATCAATTACGTAACGTTTTGAACGTACGTCAGGTAGATCTACTTAAATGACATTGAGTTGTCGTAACACGTTCGAAAAGTTACGTAAATACCTCTTTGGACCAATCGCTTATATCATATATGTACAATAATTATAATGTATGTGCTTTTCTCTCTTTTATTACTAAAATTTACCGTATTTTCAGGTTTAGGGGCACTATGTCCAAGTTTCAATTGCACTCCGACGTCATGCTGCTTAGATCACTCCCTGTATCTATTCGGAAGAAAAACTTTTACCCCAAAAACGTATTGCAGCCACCCTTGACAGCCACAGCCCTCACTTTTACATAGATTAACACGCCAGGTACCTTGGGGTAGGATAATATAATTACTGACAATCGATGGCTGCTCCCTCAAGGTATCGAGGGCAGACGTCTTGCTGTGATATTTATTGGAAGGTTTTTTTGAAATTTGGAACGTTCGTTGGTCCGCACGTGATTATTTTTAATTTGTTTTTTTAACGGCTGTTTGGCACGCGTTGGAAATGTTAACGTTTATTTATGACTGCGTTTAAAAGACGCATTGGAATTATGTTTTTATTAGGGAGTCTATTTGACTTGTCGTATATGGACGAAGCGTCGTTTATGGGTCAATTTATATTTAAACTTTATAGAAACTACCGTTTTGTGCTCTTCACTGTAAATCAAGCAACCGGTAATTATGGTGGTATGAGCTCTTATTCATAAATGTCCACGAAACCGATTTTAATTAAAATGGTGTTACCCATTTTCTTGACAAAAAAAATCGTGAGTTCCAGCCTCCTTTAGGTACGCCTTGTAGAGCAAAAAACATTTTCTGAAAATATTTTCTTCAAGAAAGCATGAAATTTTATTTGTTTTTTTCCGTCACTTGGGAATTTTTATAATGGGGAAATTTATAAACCTATTTTACTTAACATATTATGCTTGTTACGTTTTATTAATAATGGGGTATAAATCAAATAAATATATTTAGTAGATGTATATAAACGTCTGCCAGAAAAAATAAAAAGACTAGCTACCTACTCGAAAGATAGGAGAAATTATGCAACAGCTCAGCTGCTTTAAAAATAATGGTACTTACATAATAAACTGCACAGTATTCTGAATGGAAAACCAGATTCAAAAACAAACGAGCGTCATTGTTGACACATTTTACAAAAAAAGCCAACGCATAACCATTTCAGCGGTTTCTCTAAATATTACGAACCCATGAATACTTTGGCGAAAAGAAAAACACCATTCATCATAGGCGACGGCTCAACGGATTCCGGGGCCGCCCTATTCACGACGGAACCAAATCTTTTCGCGCCTCCGGTGCTTGGCTCCCTTCGTCATTGTACCTTTCTCAATGAAGAATGTGACTTGAATGACCAGCGAGAGCTTGAATTAGAAGTACGGTTACGAATACTTCAGTTTTTGTTTTTTTTGGCAAAATTGCCAAATGGCATTTTTTAGCACCTATTTTTTTGTTAAATATCCTTTATATTGGTGTCGCAAGAGTACGGGAATAGGGTTGTAGTATGTTGTAGGCGATTAACTAACAACTTGTCACTGAATCTGTCATATAATATCCTTCATCTTTAATCGTACATTTCCTAGTAGTAGAACAATTAAATTGAATGCGCTCTGCCTACAGCTGTTGGGTATGCAAGCGTCGGTATATATTGTATGTATGTTATTGAAAAATCATTTACGATTCCTGTTAGTGTAGTTATAGGTAATGGAAATAACGAATGCCATTATTGTTTATTGTCTCTTTTCATCTCGCTTACCCCTTTCATTTCTCTGTCCCTTTGTTTCCCATGCCTCATATTGTCTCTTTTCACAGAATTACGTTTCGTTTTAAAACTTTTTAATATCTGCACCTTACATAATGATAGTAAGTGAAATGAATATTCACAGCCAAGTTTAAACTTTAAAAGCATTATCATGATAGAACTAATTTAATTCGCTGTAGCACGTAAAAGCTTATCGCTTTAAAAATAAAAGCACTAAAAGCGTCGAAAATAAACAGGCTTGCAATTTTAAAACGAATGTAACACGGAAGATATTTCTGAACGGATCGGCAAAGCGTTTCAATAAATAGCCTCCCGGTGTCACTGCTCCGATAATAATTCACTGCACTTAATTTATCGGTAGGACTGTACCAAAAATACCGCAATATTAATGGTAAACCAATCAGGCAATCACCGAAGTTGACTCCAAAATAGTAGTTCCGCCAAATTTTGACACTACATATCTTGCATAAATCGATCTATTTACGAAGATGCGTTTCGCGCTACTGGCAAACGGAAAGTAGTACCCTGGCGTTTTTCAAAAAAAGTGTAAAAAACTTTTTTTTTTCAGATTTAGTTTTTTTGGTTTTTCTTCCTCAGAATCGTTGACACTATCGATCGTCATACAAAGTTTGTTCTTCCAGTGCGTCACGACCATGTAAATAAAAACTTCACACTTTTTTTTTGTATGAGGACCGATAGTGTTAACGACTCTGAGTAAAAAAAAACAAAAAAAACGAAATCTGAAAAAAAAAAAGTTCTGTACACTTTATTTTGAAAAACGCCCACCCACGGAATGAAGTAGTAGTTTTAGTAAGAGTAGTAGGAGGGTCGCCCTTATTTATAGTTTGACCGATTTGTAAATAGCAACGTATTTTTCCTCACTTTCCATAATTTTCCTGGGGCACCAAGCTGCTACCAACGTGATTTCGGTAAAAGGAGCCTGCCTAGTTTGTACACCTCTGAATGGTTTTCAGCATCGGTAGCTACCCAGCGGACTATAAGTAGTATTTATTTAAAGCCATTATTTTAAATCCAAAATCAAGTGAGCGGATAAAAAACCTCGTTTATCGTAGTAGCTGATGTCAAAGTTAATTAAATTACAAAACGTTCGATACAACAAGAAAACGCGATCGTACTGATAACCGCATTAAGTCAAAGTTAACACGGCGACCCCTTACTATAGAACCGCCCAGTCATTTCCTCTTCCGACCCTCCAAAGGTCAGTAACCTTGACATTCAGTCGATAAACTCTAGTATTTAGCCTGGTTGTTTAATCAGCCGTATTAAAAGTAGTACCGAAATATAACGAACGGTACCGAAAGTCTGTATGTAAATAAAGGGTTCTCCTGCGCTCATTGCAACCCTTCAGCTCAGAAATCCTAAATACACGAGCATTTAGCGTGCTCGTTTAATCCCTTATTTACGGCGTTCGTCAGTTTAAATAATTTGCGTGGACCGGACTCGCCACGGGATTAATTTGGGCACGAAAAACAAAATGGCCGCTCAGGTACTTTTGATGTTTTGTGCACGTGTTTGGAGCTTCCTGGTAAGATATTAAATGGGTACCGCTAGTCGCCGCCTTTGACTGTCAGTAAACTCTGGTAAAGCAGTATCATTTTAATAGTCCAGGCAATGAACTGACAACTAGTATGGAAAAAATGTCAATTTTGGAAATAATTTATAATAGCTTATTTTTTATGTATAACGGATATATTATCAATCAAATAGTTACCCAGCGACGAAATCGGGCAAAATTTCAGACATCGAAAAAATGATAAATTAACTGGCTTCTAAAAAGTCAGTAAAAATATTAATAAATGTTTTTGTCTTTATTTTGGTTCATTTACATTTGCTTTATAATATTCAAGATAAATCGTACAAAAAAAGATAATGCATGCTTCATTTAAATCTACATAATTACTTCCGGGTGGAAAGTTTGTCGGATTCTTGACTAAATCATCTTAGAATAACATTTTCAAATGAAATCAACAAAAAAAACGCTATTATAAATTAATGTTTTTCAAAACCGTATTTTGCCTGGAGTATAATATTCAATCCTTGTGCTTCATTACAAAACTCTATTTGAACGAACGAGTGAAGGGAAGCTCTCCGTTACAGCTTGGGCAAAAATTATTTCGTATGTCCACCGTCTGCCCGGCTGTTCTTCATACAGGTCGCATTTCTAGACCGCTTCTAGTGTTTTTTTGTGAGCCGGTTCAATAATATTATATAAATATTTTTAAGACACAGTCTCGCGAGTTCTCCAGCTCACAGAGGCCCTAGTATAATTGTTAGTCTAAAAATCGTTACCGTACGGACTTCCCGTTGTTGGGAATATCTTATACTAGCTTCTGCCCGCGACTCCGTCCGCGTGGAACTCGTTTATATCGCAGCTCCATACAAACTTTTACCCCCCCCCTTTCACCCCCTTAAGGGATGATTACGGGGATAAAAACTATTCTATGTCACTCTCCATCCCTTCAACTAGCTCCACTTAAAAAATCACGTCAATTCGTCGCTCCGTTTTGCCGTGAAAGACGGACAAACAAACAAACAAACACACATACACTTTCGCATTTATAATATTAGTATGCATATCCCATACTATAAAACGAGCAATATTTGTATATATATTTGAAATCACGTTCTCGAAAACGGCTCTAACGATTTCAATGGATTTCGAATATAGGGTTTTACGGGGGCGAAAGATCGATCTAGCTGGGTCTCACGTCTGGGAATTTTTTCTCCGTATTTTCTCTATTTTCACCCGAACAGAGCTCGGTCGCCCAGGGACTTCTCGTAAAGTTCGAATTTGTATGTGGAATAAAGAGAAATATTTTCGAGCTACTTCCCAAAGCGAGAATGTTTCCGAGGATGGAAAATCACAATAAAAAACACTCAATCACATGATGTAAATACTTTCCATAAATGTTATACATATAGTACCTAAACGTATGGTATCTAATATATACGTGTATACAACCGTATGTATAATGCATGAACAGTTCATTACTTAATCAAATCCATTTGCTCAAGATAAAATCTCAAACAATCTTAAACGCAACTGCCTGGTAAGCCTAATAAAACATTTAAATATCGAACAGAGATTCCCGCCCTTAAAATAGCCCCTGTCACGTCCGCGAGAATGAGACGGGGCGAGGCAGGCCCTTGATTTATTTGCCATTCCGCTCGCACGCCGGTACCTCGTAATTTGGACTCGCGCGTAAATCTTGTTACTTGTGGAAATAGCGTGTTACTGGAAGGGATGCGTCGATCAGCGCCAGGTATTTGGCACATTAGACAAAGATAATATGGAGTTAAGGGGTGGAAATACATACTAACAAGCTACTTTATCATACAACGATGGTTACACGCTTAACTTCCTGGTAAAAAGAGGACACCGCAACCTATGGACCCCTCTGGAGCTTGCGACTCTTTACTTGCTTGGATATTTGTATCAGTTGCGAAATTATGGATCGAACGCTTGGTATAACATACGACTTAGATGTAAGTACTTCCTTCTTATTTGACGAACGCTATAAAAGTATTAGACCCATCAATAAAATCTGTTTAGTTAAACAATGTTGGCTAAAAGTTTGTGGTAATGTAGGCATTACCACAACGCCACAATTTCTCATAAGGCAGGCCTTATGAGAAATGGTGACGTTAATTCTGCTACTCGAAAGTATGAAGAGCCTCTTAAGCCTTAAATGTGTATAAGTTGGTATGTACAAATTAATTATCTCATACGTTTTGTCTGTCGTAACAAAGTTGGCGGGGTCAGCTAGTTACCAATAAACACAACTCAAGAAAAAACTAATCACGCAACAGATTATTATCGATATTTTAACCCATTCACTGCCAGAAACCCGCCTACGCCTACGCTGTAGGCGCTTCCCACTACTTAGCGGGAAAGTCACGAGATCGGCTATGAGCGTAACGCGTAGCGGTTCTGGCAGTGAATGGGTTAAAGATTTTTGTATTAACCAAGGTAAATAACCAGGGTTTTGTGAGCCTAATTAAATAAATACTTTTTTTTTATAACTTTGCTTAACTACGTTGTCATTGTGTTGTCACTCCTATTTTCCTACGGACTTCATACAGTGCGTTTTTTGAACAAGCAAGCGAAGATAACCTAGTTGTGCGTTTCAGTTCAGTCCTAAACTCTTTCGTATATCAGAGGCTCTAGTATAAGTTTTACCGAAACAAAACTTCACGGTCGAGTTTACGTTTTACCCTTAATTTGTATGGGAATTGACAGCTAAACGCCAACGCGGTCGTAACGTTTTGTTTCGGTAAAACGTATACTAGAGCCTCAGGGTCATCCGATTCTCGTGGAATTTTGTGAGCAGGTTTAATAATTATACAGAACTAGCTTCTGCCCGCGACACCGTCCGCGTGCAACTCGTTTATATCGTAGCTCCATACAAACTTTCACCCCCAATTTTAGGGAAGTAGGGGGTTAGCAAGAGACAAAAAGTAGCCTATGTCACTCTCCGCGCCTTCAACTATCTCAACTTGAAAAATAACGTCAATTCGTCGCTCCGTTTTGCCGTGAAAGACGGACAAACAAACACACACATACACTTTCCCATTTATAATATTACTAGCTTCTGCCTGCGACTCCGTCCGCGTGGAACTCGTTTATATCGCAGCTCCATACAAACTTTTAACCCATTTCACTCCCTGAGGGGATGATAACAGAGATAAAAACTATCCTATGTTACTCTGCATCCCTTCAACTATCTCCACTTAAAAAATCACGTCAATTCGTCCCTCCGTTTTGCCGTGAAAGACGGACAAACAAACAAACAAACACTCATACACTTTCGCATTTATAATACTAATAAATATATAGTAAGTATGGATTAGTATATAAGTATATAGTTAGTATAGTATAGTATATAAGTATGGATTATTTTGTCGAATAAGTTTAAATTTTTTTTTAAAGACAGTCTTTCGAGTTTTACAGCACACAGAGCTACTAGTTTGTAAAATGGTCGGTTTCACTATCATTCAATATCACTATTGTACGCAGTTTTAGTTCGATGTTTCCCCTTCCGCGCAATAATGTTGGATTTGTCGCCAAAACGACAATCGCGTGATAAACTGCCCTTTTGCCCTTTAAGCCGATACGGCCTAAGCAAAACTTCGCTAGCTATACTTCAACACAATATCTTTTGTCAACATAATTTCGACATAACACTTCTTAACGAAACATTTTTTTTTTTATATTTTTCTTTCACGTTATTAGGCTGTGAGCCTTTCAAGAGAATACAGAGGAGGAGGTCGCTATTCGTAGCGGGAATATAGTTGAAAGTGTCAAGTTACGTGGACTTCCAGAGGTTTGACAACCCATGAAAAAGATAAAAAAGTTAAATTACTATATTAAAAAGCGGCCAAGTGCGTGTCGGACCACGCACAACGAAGGGTTCCGTGCCTATTAAAAAGGTCGTATCGGTACTGAAATCTTTTGGCACTTATGTCTTTTTCTTTGAGGATGGCAGTTTTTTTAGAGAATATCTCATAAATCTTTGAACCGATCTTGTTCAAAACAATTTTCGCTGAAAGAATTTAATACGCCCTATGTCTATGACTTTTTTTATATTTTTAAAATACGCGGTTCAAAAATTAGAGGGGGGGGGTACAATTTTAGTGACTTTCGGGGCTATTATCTCCGACTCTATTTACTTCATCAAAAAAAAATGCGGAGGAACCTTATATTTATTTTGAAAGGCCTATCGATTGATGTGCCACACGTGGGCTTGCAATGAAAAAACATTTTTTGACTTTCAGTTTTATGTATGGAGTGCACCCTTCAAAATTTTTTTTTTAAGTAATTTAATTAAAAAACTATGTAGCGGCTAACAAAATACACTTATCTTCAAAATGTTATTCAAATACACCTTATAGTTTTCGAGTAAAATGCTTGTGACATACGGACGGACAGACAGACAGACATGACGAATCCATAAGGGTTCCGTTTTTGCCATTTAGCTACGGAACCCTAAAAAAAGAAGAGATATGGGTCGGGTTTTTTTTATGTACGAAGGCACCAGGGCACGTTGATAATGGTTAGAGAACCGTAGACGCCGTAGGAGCTTTACGATACTTAGCAGAAAAACCACGGGACTGGCTACAAGCGTAGCGCGTAATGGTTCTTGGCATTGAATGTATTAAATAAAGCTTCACCATTGCACCATGCATTTTAAAATGAAAATGCCCTTTTATCATACTAGACCACTATTTTAAACCCATGTTTACACGATAGTTACGTATAATTACGAGTTTACCACAACATAGTATCACTTCACTATTTACCACGAGCCCGGATTACATAGTTTACATAAATAGCTCTACGCGGACCGATAACAATGTTGCTGAAATATGCCGGGCGGTTTGCTACGCCGCCGCCGTGCGTGGCTGCTACGAGCCTACGGCGTAGCTTATTAGTGACGTTATGCTACGGAGCTCAAATACAATATTATTGAGATAAATCTACGGATATTCAATTGAATATGCTTTCAATTTACTTCTATGTATTATCCTTCCATGCATTTGAATGTCTGTCAATTTAGACTAGCTTAGAAGGCTGTACTAAAATGCTAATAGCCCTGTCGTAAGCTCAATAAGGCTTGTGTTGTGGGTACTGACGATATCCATACTAATAATATAAATGCGAAAGTCTGTATGTCTTGTTTGTTACCTCTTCACGCTTAAATCGCTTAACCGATTATTGAAATGAAATTTGCATGGAGATAGTGTGAATGCCGGAAAAGGACATAGAATAGTTTTTATCCCGGAAACCATCCCCTGAGGGGATGAAATGGGGGATGAAAGTTTGTATGGAGCTACGATATAAAAGGGTTCCACGCGGACGGAGTCGCGGGCAGAAGCTTGTATTTAATAGCTATAAGTACTGCTAGTACTTAAATCCATAGAAAACATCCAAGACTCAGAAACAAATACTCAAACTCATCACTCAAATATTTGCCCTTACCGGGGTTCGAACCCAGGAACTTCAGGCTAACCGGTCGACCAATGGTAAGATGTTTTCTTCGAGTGAAAAGCAAATGGTAAATCATCATCATCATATCAGCCGAAAGACGTCCAGTTAAAGCAACGACGTGTAGTTTCGGCGTCCGAGACGCAACCGGATGGCTCGCGGTATTTGAGCTTCCGAAGCTTTGTGGAACTACCCTGTGCAACCCGTCGGGTAATACGTTCCGAACTCGGGTAAGGACGATTCAACTGTAATTTTACCATATAAACAGTGACATCTAGATCTACCTGACGCGCGTTCAATGCGTTACGTGATTGACATGCCGAACTACTGTTGTCCACGTTAATCCCCTAGCCTGATCCCCCAGGGGAAAAAAACGGTTAGGTTGTTAGGTGAACTGCGGCCCTACAGCGCGCGAGCCGAGTGAGCGAAGCGACCGTGACGCGGTAGCGTCCGGCGAAGCGCCATAACCGAACATTATATTTTTTTCCTAGTTGAATATAAAATAATTGCCGCTAATACACCTGGGTGATCGGAGTCAGGTGATTAACGTGGATAACGTGGCACTGAGCTAACTTGGACTGGGTGGAAATAGCAAAAAGGTTTCAAAAATAAATATTTGTCGCGCAGAAACCGATTGTTACAGCGGTTGCCTGAAAGTGTGTTCACTGTTCATATAATGAAATGCTGTTTCAAACGGTTACCTCGCGACTAATTATTTTAGCCATCCGGTTGCTTCTTGGATACTGCAACTACGTGGTATTGCTCTAAATAGTCCACTGCTGTACATAGGCCTCACCAAATGGTGAATATCAAATGATATTTCGTACAAAAATTTCTCAAAACTCAAAGGTTAGTATTTACTGCATATTTTGTACCAATTGCGTACGCGAAATAATTATATTTCCTGCTTTGCTTTTAATTGTCTCTTAGTTCGTAAAATACTAAGTTTTTTAGTGAGATCTATCATAGTGTTTAAAACTCTTTAGAATTATCACATTCATTGCCAGGAATCGCTACGCGCTCCGCTCGTAGCTGATCCCGTGGTTTCCGTCGTATGTAGCGGAAAGCGACTACGGCGTAGACGCCTGCTAGGCGGTTGACAGTGAAATTGTTGACAAAGAATAAGTACCTATAAAGAACCTTGATATAAAAAAATGTTATATTTCATAAAAAAACTTAAGCAAGCAGGAAGTTACAAGATTACGAGACTTTTAATAAAATATGCTCTCAAGACAAATGCATGGTGTTCTTATCGAGCAGCAGGTGTTAAGGACCCCTCAGGGTGCGATTCAATGCAAGCGTTGCGTATTCCAATTTCGTTTCAATTTGTTTCGTGGACTCGCTTCCACGCTCGACGAGCTACCATGTCAGAGCGAGCACGAGAATATTTTTTCCTATAGTACAACGGTGGCAAATAAGCATACGGTCTACCTGATGGTAAGCAGACACCGTTGACGCTTGCGACTCCAGAAAAAACACAAGCGTATTGCCAACCCTCTTTTGAGTTGAGGATTCATTGTTTCGATAGCTTGAGAGGAACGCGGGTCTCACTCTCCAGAAACCCCAGCCTCGGGAGCTCTGGCGCCCTTATTCCCAGGAATCACGTGGAACACAAAACCGAATACCTACAGAGCAAATAGTGGCATTATTATGGATGCGATCTTCTGTAAGGTGGTACTTTCACAGTTGGGCGGCTCGAAATATGAGCGAAAACACTCATCTTGAAGAAGAACTCTCGAAGAGTTTAAAACGTGTCGCCCGTAGTGACATTTAATACGTGAGTTGAACCGTGCAATTATTAGCATTATTCCAACATGTCTCACGAAAGTTTGATGAGCATTCGATCCGCTAGATGCAGTTGTCGCAGGACCGGTCGTTGTGGCACTCTTTGGGGAGGCCTATGTCTAGCAGTGGTCTTTCGGCTGATATGATGATGATGATGATGATATTCCACTCACCTCACTCAAAAAGATTGCAATGAAATTGGAACGTGCAGCGTTTTTCTCGAGTCGACCCCAAAACCCCCCGACTCAGCCCCTAAACAGGGGCGCAACACTTGCGAGCATTTTTTGTCGATTTAGACATTACCGCTTAAGTCTGAAAATTGCCACTTCCGCAATAACCCACGCTGTATGAAATATGTGATGTGCTGTTGTGAACGATATTACTCTTGAGTCCTATAGCATTGAAAAAAGTCGGTGGCAGCAGGTGAAATGTGTTTTAGGTGGCGAAAAAAAATTTAAGTATGGTATTTTTTTTTTAAACAGGCATAAAAATAGCCAAAATGGATACCTTGTTTGATATTCTAAATATATCGGCAGTAAATCTTGACATTGTTTCATGATTTTTACCTTGGTTTAATCGTGTATTTTATTATCCATCTGTTACTTTAATTTCAAAGTAAAAACTTAAGTGGTTCTGATTTAATAATATTACACTTTTCCCTAACCATAGCATAGGTTTGCACTAAAATTTTTCAGACCAACAATTTTAAGTATTAACTTAACATACCGTACTAAATAAAATAAGATACGCATTTTTTGAATGGCACTATTTTGTTCAGTGACAGCTCTTGTAGTGATAATAATATCTTCAATATTAATACATTCAAACAACAATCCCCGTATATCATTCAGAATACGGCTTCTAAACGCAATCAACCTTCATTAGTAATTAACAGGATCAAATTAATAAAACGATTACCAATATCTACGCGATTCGAATACTGAACGAATATTAAGCACAGATTTATTACACACTAAATCATAATACGTCAACTATATCATTGCACCAATTTATGTTGAGCCGCACGCTGAAGTATAGTCCCGTAGAAGTAGTTAGTTTTTAATGGGGTGAGGGAGAGAAGGCGGGTCAGGATATATTAGTTATTCTGACACCTTGGCGTAGATAATGAAATTAATTAGCGCAAGATAACTTTGCACTACATTTCTTGCGGTAAATGTTGAGGCAGCCTACTAATTTTGTTTTTGTTGATTGTGCTCAGTTGAGAACAAGATTAAGGTGGTTAATGGTACTGTCTTCAAACATTTTTAATCTTCATAACTAATGTTCATCTTCTTATTGCATACAATATAATACAAAACAAATAATACTCTGTGAGTGATTTTAATTACATTAAAAAGGTAAAATCGATGCCTAATACTTTGCACTAAATTTTAATGTCAAATAACAACAAAAATATTAGACGGTAAGTTAAAATAAATAAGATATTCTTCACATGCACGCACGTAGGCACGGACACTCGCACATTTGGTAAAATTATTTATGCAGATTATCAAATTAGGTCAGTATTGTGTAAACACTAGAATAAGTAGTGCATCTCTATATTTAGAAATGTAAATGTATATTTCCGTTTGTTCATAAATAGTAATTGATTTGTGGTTGTCTAACTTCAAACCACGGCAGGCCCTTTAACCCTTCAATTTCAAAATCCGTATTTGGCATGTCGTGAATTATTTCGCTTTTCTATTTCCGATGTGTCGATACGGCACAGTGATTCATATAAGCATGCAAAAATACACTTTATGACACTTTAACTGCCAAAGATTTCGTACAGCTATGCTATGAAAACCGTATATAGAAAAAAGCACGAGCAGAGCGCCCACTCCCCTGTTCCTGGCACCGAAAGTGTTAAAATAGTAATAATTTCCACATTTATTATCAAAATACGCTATACAGATTATGACGCCCTAAATAAGATTATTTTATGTGTATAGTGTAAATTAAGTTTATAAATATACGGTTTTTAAGCATGTATCCGTAAATAACACTCCGACAATAAGTGACTCGAAAAAATACTAACCCAAATTGTAGACTCACGTAGGTACAGTAGCTACGTCAAGTATAAGTTTAAACGTTTGTATTTTATTACATGGTAATAAATAAGGCAAAAAATGACTGCTATGTTTTTTTAAGTCAACTGTACATATAGTTAATACACACCCAGGCAAGACACGGTATAATTGCGGAAAAATTCAATTCTAAAACATGAATTTTCTACATTATGAATAAACATTATCAAAAGATGTCAATCTAAATTTACTTTAACTATTCATACTCACATTCCAGGGTAATTTTGAATATAGAATTGTATCTATTATTAATTAATTAGATGAACATAAGGTACCTTACATTTTACATGTTGCACTAGCAGCAAAACATGTGATACTCTTGTTTTCATTGTAATACCTTTTTGTACACCATGTTTTTATGAAAAATAAATGATTGATTGAAGAATATTCATGCCACTTTTATACAAGTATTGTTTGATAAAATATTTCTGATTATTTTGTCCCGAACTCAAACCACTGTGCGTGGAACTGTCGATTGCACTGTCAATCAAGCCTAGTGGAAAGCCGTGGGGACTTCCATATCGTCATCACCTTCGCTTTCCTCTCGCTCACACCCAAACATTTCCCTTTAAGCGTGAAAAAGACCGAATACGCAATAACGCAATACAGTCAGGACCGTATTTTTATAGCTTTAATGGTTTGCTGACGCGGAAATTCATTTTCAACTGCAAGTATTATTGCGCCGGCATGTGTATTTGACATGTTAAAAGGGAAAACGCGTCATTAAACATGTTAGTATTTTTTGGCTGTACAATTTATTGATAAATCAGGAAATGAGCTACCGTCTGATGTTTCTGCTTTTATATTTTATAGAAAAATACGTACTGGATCCAAAAATTGTAATTTGAACGCGCTAATAAATAAGCATAACTACAACTTAGAAAAGTTGAGAAACCCCCGACATTTTAATTTCAAAGCCCATATCTCAAAAACGGCTGAACAGATTTTCATGAAACATGGCTATGATCACTTGGGATAAAATTATCTATGACACGAAAAAACTAAACGAATATCGGTTCATCCGTTTGGGAGCTACGATGTCACAGACAGATACACAGACAGACACGTTAAACTTATAACACCCCTCTCTTTGCGTCGGGGGTTAAAAACAAACAGGTGCGTCCTTTATTTATTTTTACCACAATGGTGGCAAACAAGTCTGCCTAATAATAGTAACCCTAACTTGGAACTCTTGTGGTCCACTTTCGCTTTGCAAGTTATTATTAAGACACAACTGGAGATTCCTCACTCTTAAGGGGCTCCAAGCGCTTTTTGGCTAGTTTTGACGAGTTTTGAGTGGATATTCCTCCGTCAAAACTATAGATATATTTATGGTACAAACAGTTATCGGTTCTTCAATTCTTTATCTACATTTTCACGAGAGTTTTCTTGAAAATAATGAATAGTTATTTTTTTATGATTTATTCAAACATGGTCCAAAAAAGCTCTCTTTTCGATATTAGTATGTTATTTATGCACTTTTATATATGAAATATACATATAACTGTTCCTTATTGACTTCTTTAAAAACCCACGAGAGATATTTATTTTTAACTCACTTTTACAAAAGTTACTTCCAAAAAAGGGTTTTTTGGCCAGAAATTGCCAAAGTTTGGTGCCATATATCCCGAAAACTGTGAGTTTTGATGTAAATATAGGATACTATTTTGGTAAGCCACGTTGTTCTTAATACGATAAGCTATAAAAAACACGAAAAAACCCACAGTTACAGATCGAAGGTCATTGGGAGCTAGGAGCCCCTTAACACCTCGTTTCCTCCTTGGGAGCTCTGGCAACACCTAACATCAGAAACATGACACTGCATACTCATAAACATGCTCGGCAAATGACAAAGATTTTTCATGGTTGTAACTTTAGTATATAGGTACGTTACGGAGCAAATGTTACAGACATTCATGGTTTAACCCCCACAGCCTACTCACATAAACTTGAATAAACAACTCAGAACTAACAAGCTGCAATGACGGCTGATTGCTCGGCTAACTGCTATTTGCGAAGAAAATCAACTTTTTAGTTACCGTCCAACTTTTCCTTTGCCCTTTAGATTGGAACCACTGTGCATGCAAATGCATTGGTTCGTAGTTCATTTTATTACGAGTTCTGTTTGGTAATAGCAGGATAATTTGACCGATTATTTGATTGACAGGTCACAACCATAATGGCGCTGCCTCGTCGGTCCGCGAACTTCAAATTCAAATTGATTTATAGCCGGTTCCAATAATCATCCATCGGTAGTTTTCCTTACCAACAGTTACATTTTGACACATTTTCTACGGGTAATCTGTCAAAATCTAACTGTTGGTAAGGAAAACTATCGGTGGATTGATTATTGGAACCGGCCAATATAGGCATAGCATTATCTATCTATAAATCTATCTATCTCTCTATATATTCAGCCCGTATCTACCCACTTATTTATAGGACTCTTATTTACAACGCCGCTTGCCTGTGCATATACAATACAAAAATAAAATATGATACACAAATAAGGGACCTTAATCTCATTTTAAACGAATTATTGACTAACGCCTAAGGCCAATTCCCTGTAGGTAATGTTGCCGGTTGTGGGTACCGACCACAGTATGTGCTGGATTAACATAGAGCACTGGTTTTAGGGTACATCTTCTACATGTAATGTGGTGATATCAATTTTTTTCTCGTTAAACCTATAGTGTGGGGTATCGTTGGATAACTTGTTTAAAAATATTATGGGATTTGTAAAACCTATTTTCAGCTCAGCTATGCGCTTGCGAGATAATGGGCTTTGAGTTATGTGTTCTCCCCCCCCCCCCTTGCCCTGCCGGCTAACTGGCTACTACTGGGGATGTGAAAAAAATCGTGACAATAGTACATATAATGAATTTAAAAGTAAAACTATCACGGCTAAGTAGGCATAACTAGTTACCAAGTAATAGTCGATCAACTTAAAATGTAAGAAGGGCTAACTTTCGTAAAAATGCGGCCGGCACAACCGCACCATTTAGTTGCTGGCGCACGCCTGTCGATGTAACTAAGACAGACAGGCAACTACGGAACCCTACACTGGGCGTGCCACGACACGCACTTGGCCGATTTTGTCTTTAATTTTAAACTACACACTATAGAACTCTCCAAACTCTGGCAGTTTCGGGATCCAGCCCGGGCCGTTCGGGCCGTTTTATCTGGAAATACGAAAATAAATCTACTCACTAATATTTATGTAATATTTAAGTTTTAAATAATTTGCCCTCCCATTTCAAATTGAAAAACACGGTAAGCAAATATTTCCGGCTTGCATACAATTCGGCAGTCCCATAAAAGCTTGCTTTCAGGGAGACATGAAAAGGAAAAAAAATGCGATACGACCCTCGGACCGCGGGACACGGCGTACCTTAGGCCGATAAGGTCCCATGTAGCTTATCAACCATTGCCATGTACAACCTTGTTATATTAGAGATGATGTTTTGTACCATGGTTCTTGAATTCACCCCTTTTCAAACCCGCACGCACGGATAGGCGGATTGCACCGCTTTCATGACTTCGTCAAGAGAATGCAGGAATGGCTTTGACCTCTAGAATGGGCAAAAACAGCTTGTCCATTTTTTTTAAATGTCACTTTTTGTGCTTACCTTTACCTTTCGGATGCTTTGACACGGACAGTCGATGGATTATATATTGATCGTTTGTGTTTCAGAGTCAATTTTCGATAGCACTGATCAGTGCTAAGTCATACGAAGCGTTAAAGGCAGCATTCAGATAGAAGAGAGAAAGTTTTTTGTAGGGAATCTACCCTACAAAAAACTTTATCTCTTCTACGTCTTAGATATTTGCGAAAATCGTTTGTTTTAAAGAAGATACTTACTTAGCTTAATTTAAGTTGTATTATTTTTTAATACAATGCGATAATGATAGATAGATAATTCATGATTTTACACTAAGTTTGTCATTTACAGTTTACCTAACTTAAAGTTTGATCTTTTCAAATGTTGCATTGCTTCCAACAATAAATATAAATTAAAATATTTATTACATAAGTATTAGCCTAAACTTATAACCAGTTGTTATTGGTTAAATTACGAGTTCACTTTAAATAACATTAAAATATTGATTAAAAAGAACTGTTTTCACGTGATACCTGCATTTGATTTCCCAATCTCTGACTCCTCAAGAAAGCGGCTATTGCGCGAGGGTGAGTGACAAATGGGCATCGTAAGACGCTTTACGGGACGTGCACGGGATCAATAACCGGCCAAAGGGGCCCGATTCAAGGCCCTACTTGCTACAGTGCTTGCTATATCCCTATATTTGCATCATTGCATGTCTTTCAAAATCAGGAAGTTTTTGTTGGTGTCCATGACGTAACATGGAAGGAATTTTGAAGGATGGGAATTTGTTGTCTCATTCTTTCAAAATCATAACGAAGAAAAACTATTCTTACGCCGTTTTCTCCCATTAACATAAATTTAAACGCGGCTCCGAGAATTGCGTAATTTTTCGAACGAGCGTTAGGACAATTCAACTTTTGTTTTCCCATACAAAAAATAACATTTAGATCAGTTGAAAAATTTGATTCAAGTAGATACCTAACGTGAGTACAAAAGGTTACGCAATCGAACCGCAGGGCTAGTAAGTATTTACAAAGTCTGACTTCTAACTTACCTGAGCTACGGGTGGACAGGTAGAAAATCGTTTACATAGCAAGTTGAAGTTGAAACAGAATTTCAATACCTTTTTTGTATTAACGATGCTCGTAGGTGTGCGAGCGTGGTTCGTTGACCAACACAAACAACGTAGCATGTCTCATCCGCGGTAGCAAAAAATCTCTAACAATATCTGACTCAGTCCTCGCATCATGCGACGAATGGGTTAGCGGGTAATGTATGCTAGTCGAACGTTAAGCTAGCTACCATAATCCGAAATAAAACCATAGATCCAACATTTCACTAAAACATTCAGTTGAAAACTATGTAGCTCGGGTCGCTAACTTTCGCATTCATAATGCTCACAAAGCCGCGTTTAAACTCATGTTTAATCCGCCTAATTTAAACATTTATAGTGACTTCAAATGGCCAGTTACCCTCAAGATGAACAAAGAAATATCATTAGCAAAGGCGAACCCTCGTCAGCCCTGGTCTAACCGACGTCATTTAAAATGCTTCGCACACCTCCGGAGGAATTTAATTTCGACTGACACACGCGTTTTAAATATTTAATAGACTGGCCGGATGTTGCTGAAAACCGTTCAGTAACTCGGACTTTATTATGAAGGTGTGACTTTGTCGTATGTTTTCATTTTATACATACTATCGCGCATCGCTAATTGTAAGGTATGTCGAAACGGAAAGTGTTTCTTTCTATTTCAATTTGTTTATTGATAGTTTATTTTTTATAAATAATTAGTCAATTTCGACTTTGTATAAAATCAGGCAAATAGTCTTTTGCAAAAGCTTACGGGTATATGCAAAGAAGCCATATCTTACTAGAGAGTTCATACATAATCACAAAAATTGTTGTTTAGTTACAAAAGTCTGCAGGTAAAGACTTGAATATCTTTTCAGCAATAATATAATTCCTTGATTAGAATTAATTATACCATAAAAAGTCTTTACAAATATACAAAAATATACTCATATGTCCACCTTAATTTAGGATTCGCATCCATCCAAAAAATGGCAATCTAAACAAGCTGCTCTCACATCATAAATAAGAAGTCGTAAACATAAGGAGGAAACATGTTTATATTACGGAAATATAAATAACTGTACTAAATCGAGGTCCGGAGGGCGCGAAAGCCTTGCCTCGAGTGTAGATCATAATTCAGCACGTGTGTTGCACTTACAACCGAGGAATATAAGTTGGGAATTCAGCATGTTTTCTACACAACAAACGTTACCTAAATTGTCTGATGAATGAGTTTCCTTGCATCCCGCTCACTCAGACGATGGGTTAAATTTTCGTAAAACGGTTATTAATATTAACCTTTCACTGCCAGGAATGCTAATGGGCGTATACGCCGTAGTTGCTTTCCGCTACATATGAGGAAAAACCACAGAAATGGCTTCGAGAATAGCGAGTAGCGATCCTTTGCAGTTAACGTGTTAACAATCGCTACGCGCTACGCTCGTAGCTGATCCCGTGGTTTTCCGCGTATGTAGCGGGAAGCGCCGCCGGCGTAGCCATCTGTTTAACGGGTTCAAGGCAGTGTAAGTATTCAATTGAATGAATAATCATTCCCAAGTAGTTTTTTGCTTTCCTGTACTACCTAATTGGATTGCGTAAGGCCCTGACTGTTAAAGGCACGTCAACGGGCTCTTTAAACTTAGATCAGAGAAGCCACGTCAATAAATCACGCCGGTTCTTTAAATAGTAACTCTAAACTAACTTAACTAAACAAAATAAAAATGCTGGTGGAGCTACAAGACGAAAAAATATAACAAGTACTTCTACATAATTTTTCGCACAGCACTTAACTCAGTTTTAAACAGCATTTTACGTCAAGATAATTCGACAAATTGTTTATACGAGCTTCAATAAATTCCCATACAATTTTCCGAACTCACCTGGCAACACTCCGCGTATTAACGCAGAGTTACAACTTAAAACAGAGGGCGGCTCGTAAATACACATAACGTTTGACACTAACCGTGTTCCTAAACATAAAAAACATCGTAAAATTGTGTAAAAAAACTCCTTCGGCGAGCGTGAACGTTCCCGATATTCACGTTATTTAAAAGCTAGGCTTTTTCGTCGCGCAAAATTATGACAGATGGAATCCTGAGTGAGATTTCGCGGTGCCGGCTTACAGTGGAGGCGGGAATCCCTTGAGCCCTGCTTGAAAAGACTCACTTTCACAACTGCGCGTAGTTTCGTTCCTTTTCGGGTGTCTGGTAATGTTAGTGATTGATCGTTTGGAACAATGTCTGTGCTTGCCTCAGTGCTAAGAGTTGGAACGTGCTAATCGATTGATTGGATATGAGTTTTGCAATTCATTCATTAATTCAGTCCCTTAATGCTGAGAATCGTGACTGTTATGTCATTGTCGGGGAGTGCTGATGGCTCGTCAATGGCTCCGGTGCCGCGCTGCATTTAGCGCCTGCATGTCCATCATGGGACGGCCGCGACATACTCTCGATTTTTCTCGTTACCTCTTGTTCTAAGTGTTTTAATAAGAGAGAGACGGATAGTGCGAGAAAAATCGAGAGCTCGCGCGCCGTCGCGTGATAGCCGTGCTGGTGTTCTCGTAGTCCGATGAGTTTTCTCTCTTGATCACTCCATTTGGCTAGCGGTCTGCCACGAGCTCGTTTACCCTTCCACCTTTCCCGTCAATGTGACGTAATACAATACAATGACATGGACGTACCTAGTTTTTCTTTGCAATACATGGACTTTAATTGCAATCAGATGTATCACTTTATTTGTAACTTGAAGCTTTCAGAGCGACATTTAACGTCCCCAAACCAAACTAAATGTAAGTATTACTCGAGGGCTGCGATAGCAACTACAAATAAGAGGGAAAAAACACAAATATCATTTTATCCGAGACACCTTAAGTCTCAAATAAAATGTATTTTAAACCCAAATCATAGAGAGTGCGTTGCTTTTTTTATTGAGGGTAGAAAAACAGAAGTTATACGTATTTACTTGAATTTACGTGGTGGGTTTGAAAGGTGTTGGTAATTTGGCCTGAAACATTTTTTTACAACCTGACCTTCAAAATATAAGGAGCAGCTAAAATGATAATTAAATATCTATTACAGAAAAAGGAACCCCAAATGCTATTCTATGTACGACGAGTTTGCAAAATTATAATTTACCTATTTGGTAATAGCAACATTACGATTCAAAGGAAACCGGCAATCGTGCAATAATGGAAGCAGAAATCAGCCGATAACAGTATCAGCAGAACGCGAAGACAAATAGCGGCACGCCGAAATGAAATAATGCTAAATAAGCAATATGTAAAGTGTCGGAGACGGTAAAATGGAATCAATAAAGCGGTTTAAGTAAAGAGAAAGCGGCGGTCAATAGATTAAGTGTTCATCATTCATTCATTCATTCATTTCAATATTAATTGTTGGTGAATTTGTAAATAAATGTAGAACGTCGGCATATGCTGACTGAATGTAACAATAGAAAATAGATTGTGTCTTTCGACTGTGGCGTAATATTTTAAGCTTGTACATATATAGGATTCATTCACATGTTTCACTCTAGATAACGGCGACTAAAAGGTGAAACAAAATCGAGTGATTTAAAGTTTTTCTTTTAATACACACCGCAAAGCTATGTCAGTTATCTAGCGAAGCTGCTTTTGGTGGCGCAAATTATTGTCTTTTGACTTTGAACGTCTACTTGTTTAGTTTATCTAGTAAAATAATATTATTTTTATTGCCATCTATAGTAAGTATGTATGTATGTATGTAAATACTTTATTGTACACAAGACACAGGTAAAAATACAGACAAAAAAAAGTTAATTCGGTACAAAGGCGAACTTATCCCTGTAAGGGATCTCTTCCAGTTAACCTTTGAGCAATTGAGTTGAGATCAGGAACAACAAGATAGACAAACTAACACGAAGAACACGACTGAAGTTTGTGTCTCAAGGAAGTAAAATTATATATTGACAGCGAGGGCGGTATATTAAATCCTCAGTGTATTTAAAATACAGTATACCTGCAGGTCGATCGCGTAACGCATTGTATGCGCGTCAGGTAGATCTAGATGTCACTTTTTGTATGGAAAAATGACAGTAAAGTTGTATCTACCTAACGCGCATTCAAAACGTGACGTGGTCCTTTTGGTCTATTAAAACTATACAATACAATTATAGAATCTTAAGCGTAACGAGGGATTCGATTACAAGTGTTTACGCCTTAGACGGAAATAATTTTGCTCCCGAGCGGAACCTACTGTTTTTCACACCTATTAAGAACATAAACGAAATTTGTCAGGGAATATCCGGGAAGAAAAATACAACATCAATCCCTCATTTGAGCTCAACAATGACTCTTTCCTGAAAATTTGGAGTGAAGATTTGCAGTCTACCCCGCTTGAGCTAGATGGCAAAAAATGTAAATGAAATGGACCTTGTATTGTTTTAATATATTTATAAATACCGCTTCCGCTCAACACTTGCACTGTAACCTCCTGGTAGGGTAAAGCAGCAAACAGCCCCAGGGTAAGTCAATACGCTGACGAAGGCTGGGGCACACCTCGTGGCACCAGATACCGCCGTTTTTATCTGTCACCGGCAGCGAAAGGACATCGTTTGAACAAACCTTTTCATGTGATGTGTACACAGCTTTTTGGTAGTTTTGGGTGGCCATTAACAAGTGAATTTTATTTGGGATGTCAAAGGCAGGTTTCTGTAAAAAAAATCTGATACACCGTGTAAGTTGCAGAAAGTAAAAATATAGTTTTTTTTTAAATATGTCTTTTTACCTTAACCTGCCTAATAGGGATGATGACTTAGATTTTTTTGTGATGTCATTCGAACCAGTTTTTGGAGAGGAACAAATGTTTGTATGGGAGCAACTACAATTAAGAACATAAATACCTAAAAAATTTAGACAAAGATTGACCTCGCTGGCAGCAGCGCAAAACGCTTCATACTGTGTGTCTATACAAGTATGAAGTCACATTTGTACTAATCGTAGTATGGAAAATCAGGTAAATTGTTGTTTCGGTCGCGAAATACTGCGTTTAAGTACATAGTTGTTATACAATTTTGTTTCTAGAAAAGCGTAAGGATTCTATTGGTAGCTTTTAATTTACTCTTGGACCATAAAAAAAAATACATATTTTTTCTAAACTTTCAAGGTTTATATCTTTTTATGATTTTAATTATATTTTATAATTTATACTTAATTACGATAATTTGATGGTTTTCTATCCATTTAGCATCACTACGTTATCAATTTGAACATGAGGCATCATGCCTATTGATGAGGTTTCATGTTGAAATGTAATAGATACATACCGATAATAATGGCTAATACACTTTATTTTTTTTATTTTTTTTTTACAAAAACACATACACTTAATTACATTCTTACTACTACAACCCGATGTAGTATGAAATGTTTTTCCGTCGGGGAAACTTGAAAATACAACTAATAAAGTTTCATATTAATACACCTAAATATGTCAATCATTCGTTTTCATCGGTTTTCGTAGGTTAAGTATTTGGAACAACGAAACTGGGTCCTACAGGGTTTCCTAGCTCAGGACAGAGGGTCGTGATTTATATTGTAATGTTGCCCTTATACAATAAACTTTTTTCATTATTTTTTTTTTTTTCATTTTCATCAATCAATTATTTAATACTAGCTTCCGCCCGCGACTTCGTCTGCGTGGACCCGGGATATAAACTAACCTATATTTTAATTCAGACTATAAACTATCTTCGTGCTAAATTTCATTCAAATCAGTTAAGCCGTTTAAGCGTGATTGAGTAACAAACATCCAAACATCTAAACATCCAAACATCCAAACATCTAAACTTTCGCATTTATAATATTAGTAGGATAGTAATTGATTGTCATTTTGATGTCTAGTCGTATTTTTGTATTTGCTGGCAAAAAACAATATTTACTATATACCTACTCGGTGTAGTAGAGTCCCTTCGAACCCATGGAGGTTGTATCATGTGCACGTTGAGGTAAGTAAAGCCTTAATCTAAGATTAAATGTCAAAATTGCTTAGACTATAACTAATCTTTGATTAAATTTGTATGAAGCATTAGAGTCTGCTAATGAATATTATCAATTAAAATAAAAGGACGAAAAATAAAGTACATTGTTTCGAACTGTATTCAAATCAGTGATCTTCTGGCATATGCGGGCAGTCACTCTCAATCATCTGAGCTATCGGAACCCTGCCCCGCTCAACTAATTTGTCAACCATTTCGCTTTTTTTACACCTTAACAAGCAGTTAAGCGTATTTTTTATTACATTTCATTTATATTTGTTCGAATCCATATACTTACTAGAAACTAATAAAACATTTGTTACAGTAAACTTTTATATATATACCTATCCCCAGCGCAAGTATTTTTAAGAATATTAAAAAAACACAAACATGAACATAATGGGCGGCATACATCTTTGCGCATGGCATATCTTCGTACGTAGCAGAGGCATATATTTACTATAAAATAAAAAACCTCCACACTGATAGGGCAATCCGTGTTTTATTATCTGCACTACTGAGATGCTGTGTCAGCCACCGTTTAGGGAGCAAAATCTCTACCATTTAACGAGTAAGTACCCGCCATTGGTATTTACTTAGGGGGCCGCAGGTATCTTTACAAAAAGGATTTGATGTCGTAAGACAGTTATATAGTGCGTGTTCCATTATAACCTGTGCGTCATTTTTACATACATATACATATTGAATTACACAGGTCATATTGTCTATGTGTGTCTATTGGTGTGTATTTGTCATAACATCTGACATGTAGGTAGGTTTGACAGTTGACGTTCATTTACACGATAATCCTAAAATATAGTAAAAGAGATAAAATAAACGTTAAATTACTAATCAAACTGGCTAAAATCAATTAAAATAACTGAAAGTACCTAAACATAAATAAGCCTACCATCGTGCAATATTGTATATATTATATTAGTTTTTCAAACTAATTAATCAACATTTTCCGACAGTTAGTGTTCGACAAAATGTTTGTTATAATATAAATCACCCATCATCATATCATCATTATTTTAGAGTTGAAAAACATAGGTACAATCTAAAATATAAACTTTTTGAAACGTTTTTTCAGGAATAAATAAATCGACCGCACCAAACGAAGTTCGCCAATTAGTAGAACTGTCTCATGAGTAACTCCGATTTGAATAATTGAGCAGAAGAATTTTCATTAGGCACCGGGCAACCGTATGACCACAAACCTCCCGGTCCCGTGTCACCTAACGTCGGATTAGGATTAGACCTTCTTATCGTCTTTCCTTTATAAACCATTTTGCGAATACCAAGGGTGACTGATACTGATGGCTTGCGAGGATAATATATGGAATGTCTTTTCACCTTATTGCATTGACATTTTTATTGCTGTATCAATTTAGTACACAACAGCCAACAGAATGAAATGGAAATATACGACTATAAAACATAAACTAAGCTAAAATGAGATCTCTTCCAAGCAACATTTGGATAGTGCAGACCTACTTATGAAATTGCAAATACTATACCTACACTGATTACATTTACCTATGTAAAATTTTATACATACAGCTCCGGGTATATTTCACTATAACATAACATTCCATAATAAATTTTGCCATTAGAAAAGAATTCTAAATTTGGGAGAACATTCCTCTTACGTCTAAAAAAGACATAACTGACTGAATGACCAGATAACTATAAAACATAAATACTTACTATTTATTTAATCTTATGGCCTACATTATTTTAGCCTTTAAAGTTTGTCACTCTTTAGTACCACCCAGGGGACATGTGCAGGGTTGTGGTAGGTAGCTCCTGCGGCCGCGAGTAACAGTTGTCCCCCCTTTGTCAAGTGAGTGGGCATTTCGACTGTTAGAAGTTCTTGAACCGCCCGAAGGCCTCTAACTTGGCTTAGCGACTACTGTCATAGACAGCAGCCGGGATCAACTGCTTAGCGTGCCTTCCAAAGCACGGAAGCCCTCATTTATATTAACCACTCAAACATCAGGCGGTCACCCATCCAAAGACTGAACGCTGCCATCTTTGCTTAACCTGCGCTATCGTTTCCGACTCGCAGGCGCCGCTAGGCTATGAGTGCTTCACTTTTCACCAATATTTACTATTCACCAATAGATATATTGGTGTTTATAATTTAAGCCAGTTGGATCGAGCCCTGGCTACGTGGTACCGCTTTTTACTCTAAGTATCTGGAAGCAGCGGAATTATGCGTGAATAATTCTCTATATCCGAAACTATCCGCTCTTATTTTATCTAACGCAGTCGTAGACAAACTTTGTGGGCACATTTTATTAGTAGGGAGGGCAAGTTTATGTCCACTTGAAAGTCAACAAGGCGGTATGAGAATGTCTGGGGACGGACGGACAACAGTCGTATCGGACTGCGTATTTATTTTCTAAATAAAGACTGTTACTTGCCGTTGTTACGAATACAAATGCCGGTGGACTGATTTCAAATGGACAAGAGGCATATTATTTTCAACATATAATAACAACATAAGATAAATAAAATAAAATAAATGCAAATGTAATAATAAATCGAATAGTGCAGGAAAATTAAAATAAATCAAATGATCCACTGAGGATATGAATAATATATATCAAATAATTATATTCACCCACATCCAGGATTCAAACTTACGTCCAAATCCGTGTAGAAGTCAAATAATTAACGCCCTCTGCTACCATACAATATTAATTGCAATCATGTGTTTTGGCAGAATATTTGAATAGACCTACATCTTCGTGTAGGTAGTCGATTACACAAAGCTACTTCGAGATTTTCATTTAATACGGCTTTTGAAAGATATGGCAAATATGACTATTATAGTTTATAAAGATTACTAGCTTCTGCCCGCGACTCCGTCCGCGTGGAACTCGTTTATATCGCGCAGCTCCATACAAACTTTCACCCCCCATTTGACCCCCTTAGGGGATGATTTCGGGGATAAAAACTATCCTATGTCCTTCCCCGGGACTCAAAATATCTCGATACCAAATTTCATCGCAATCGGTTCAGCGGTTTAAGCGTGAAGAGGTAACAGACAGACAGACACACTTTCGCATTTATAATATTAGTATGGATGGCAAATCATATTATTGCACGATAATATGGAAAATAAAGATTCTGGCTGTGGGACGTCGAATTAGGGAGTGGGGATTTGACGTCGCGTAAGGTACGAACCAGGGCTGTTATTCGCTACGCGCTAATGCGGCACACCCCGCCGGTCACCCGTCACGAAAGTAGACCTCTACCTACGCTTAGTTACTACGCATTGCGGTGTCAAGATATATTTGTGGGTGAGCGTTGAGGTGAGCTTAAAACAAATTACAGAATAGGGGGGCTGTTGCAAAGGTGGTCCGTCACCATTCAAAGTGGTCACGCGGCTAGTGTGATAGGTACCTTTGCGCCAGGGACGACTCGAGGGGGACTTTTTGACTCGGCTTAAGCTAGTCATAAGTTTGTTGTTATTGTTTTATTGAATTTTATTTCGTTGACATGAATACATGACCTTATAATTATATAATTTATTTTTCTCTGTCTTATGTTTATTATGGTAATAGTTATAACACATTAAATTATGGTAAACAAAATTATGGCATTTGACTATTATGGCAACTGAAATTATGGCAAATTTTATTCGCGCAAACGATAATGATAATTGGGAAAACAAAAAAACTGCTGCTGTAACCTCTGAAAAATACAACTAGGCATCCCACGTGCCATGACAAAGTTTAAAAATAGAAATGAATGAATAAATGAAATAAAATAAAATAATCCTTACATACAACCTTTCAAACCTACAAGCGCAATTCAATTATTTATTTAGATCAGACAATATTCCATCTCAAAACAACCTCTTTAGTGTCTTTAGTATCAGTAAAGAAGAGTTGGTGAGGAGCAATAACTGGATAAAATATGAAAAAACATTTTTTCAAGAGAAAAAAGTTCCGAATTAGAGGGCTCTCTTGCATGCAGTTGTGGACTATTCGAATAGGCATTTTTTTTGGTTGTATAACAGATTTTAAATATTATGTAATACTTATCTACTCGAACAGAGGGACCAGGGGGCCTAGACAAGGTTACAATCGACAAGCGCTAACGCTAACGCTAACTAATAAAATGTATGTATGGGAATGACAGATGTTAACGAAAAGTGTTTCGTCGGCATCTGTCATTGCCATACATTTTATTCGTTAGAGCCTTATCACACTTGCGATTTGCAAGCGTATTTTGTATGAAGGCGTTGACGCAGCGTGTACGCCGCGACTGATAATTGTATAGAAAATACGCTCGCAAATCGCAAGTGTGATAAGGCTCTTAGCGTTAGCGTCAGCGCTTGTCGATTGTAACCTTATCTACGGCCCCAGAGGGGTTTTAATCACGTAACGTTCCGAACGCCCGTTAGGACGATTTAACTGTCGTTTTTCCATATAAAAAGTGACATTTAGATCTACCTGACATACGTACAATGCGTTACGTGATCGACCAGCAGGTAGATAAAAGAGGTGCCTTACTTAAGTTGTAAACCTGTACGTCTAGCACAACTTGCTGCTCTGTCGCTTCCCGCGCGACTGAGCGTCTCTTATCTCACTCGCACCGTGCAAATTAGAAAGAGGAAGGTAGATCTTTCTCGACTCGCGTCGCGGCGCGGCGTCAGTTGTGCTAGCCCCGCTGTTAAGTTAAGTTTTGTTGCAGTATTTATGCATAGTTTTGTACTAATAAATTAATTTGTTTCTTTATTTATTTTTTACCTAGTTCCAGACTTCCTCAAACTGAACCATTTTCGTACAATGAATGGTATAATTTTAATAAACATAATCTTTGTTGTCTTCTAATATATCTATCTGGTTATTTATTGACAATTATATACTTTTATTACGCGTAGTATATTGTCGAATACTTGGAATCTCCCATCAATTTATAGTGCCGTCAACGACATACAATAAGACATTTCTCGGTTTATGAGACGTCTGGAACATAATAAATGTAGTTTATCTGCAGTGATATCACTTCAAAAGCTAATATCAATCTTCTAATGCATATCATTTTTTGCGAATCGCTTTAAGTAGTACTTTCAGGTTTCTTAGCGTTCCGTTCTACGCTTCCGTTTTGGGATAATTCAACCTGTATAGACCTAAAGTTTGAAATCTTTGCTGTGATAAAGTTAAGAATATATGTGATTGACTTATCTTAAAGCATTTTAACCTCACTTAAATGTTATAAGATATATGTACAAATATGTTAGTAAGTATACATCACAATTAATAATTACAAAAATATAAGTACGTATTTGTTTACTCAATTAATTTAAAAGTCTTCTTGCTCGGATCTTACGCCTGGCCGGCAAGAGATAAAATAAACAAGTGCCGACTGTATACCAAAATATACTTGAAATAAAATCATTCATACGCATGTAACTTGATTCTCTCTCATGCGCTCTAATGCGGCACATCAGAAACCTCACTTCAGAGCACATCATATGAGTGTGAATCTATCCGTACTAAATGAATGAAAACCGGCCAGGTGCGTGTCGGGCCACGCGCAGTGTAGGGTTCCGTAGTTGCCTGTCTATCTTCGTTACATCGACGTGCGGTGCGGTTGCGTCTCCCGAATTTGTACGAAAATTAGTCTTTCCAAGTACACATTAAGTTGGTCGACTATTACTCGGTAACTACTTCTGCCTACTTGTCCGTGATAGTTTTCCTTTTAAATTCATTATATATTATGTATATAATTAATAATACTACCACGAATTTTACCAACAATATCTCGCAAACGAATTACTGATTTGAAAAGTGGTTGTAGGAAATCCATAATATTTTTGAACGAGCTATCCAACGATACCCCACACCATGGGTTTAACGAAAAAAAAATTACATCCCCGCTTTAGGTGTAGGGGAGGTACCCTAAAACAATTACGATTTAAAAAAATTATTGTACTGTTTTGTCGGCGTAATTGATTTATATATCCATGCCGAATTACAGTTTTCTAGGAGTTATGGTTACTGAACTAAGCCGAAGACAGACAGACAGACGGACGGACATGGCGAAACTATAAGAGTTCCTTTTCTTGTTGACTAGGGTACCCTAAAAACGATATCGTACTTATTTATTTGACGACCGCTTTAGCCTAGTTGGTAGTGACCCTGCCTACGAAGCAAGAGGTGCTGGGTTCGAATCTCGGTAAGGGCATTTATTTGTGTGATGAGCACGAATATTTGTTCCTGAGTCATGGATGTTTTCTTTGTATTTAAGTATTTATTTATCTATATAAGTATGTTTATCGCCTCTAGTACCCATAGTACAAGCTTTGCTTAGTTTGGGACTAGGTCGATTTGTGTAAGATTGTCCCCTAATATTTATTTATTATTTAAAATATTTATTATTTATTTATTTATTTAATCGTATGGCATACATTATTTTGGCCATTAAAGTTTGTCACTCTTTAGTACCACCCAGGGGACACGTGCAGGGTTGTGGTGGGTAGCTCCTCCGGACGCGAGTAACAGTTGTCCCCCCCTTTGTCAAGTGAGTGGGCAACTCCACTGTTAGAAGTTCTTAAGCCGCCCGAAGGCCTCTACCTTGGCTTAACGACTACTGTCATAGACAGCGGCCGGGATCACCTGCATAGCGTGCCTTCCAAAGCACGGAAGCGCTCAATTATATTAACCACTCATACATACATCAAGCGGTCACCCATCCAAAGACTGACCGCTGCCATCTTTGCTTAACCTGCGTTATAGTTTCAGACTCGCAGGCGCCGCTAGGCTATGAGCGCTTCATTCCATATCGTACTGTCACACCATGCATATTTTTCAACTACTGATTGCCCATAAATGTTTGCTTCAGAAAAAGTGTAAAGCATGGTTTTCCACCGGAGGGGCGGCAATGTATTAAACGACTTACGATTACAGACCGATAAACGTTAAAAATGGCGCCGGGAGCTGTCATCCCTTAGAAACTTTTTAAACTTTCCATACTAAGTATGAGATTTTAACGAACACCGATTACAGACGGTTTGGTGCAACCCACCCACGGTCTTACACCCCGTTCACACTGCGTCCGTTTCCGTGTCCGGGAGCATCCCTCTTTTTCTCGCTTGCGATGTTTCGCCCGAGTGCGAAAGAGACTGATGCCTCCCGGACACGGAAACGGACGCAGTGTGAACGGGGTGTTATGGTGATGACAATACTGTATTTTATGCAACTGTTGTATAAGTAGGGTCTTGAAACGCGAGTGTCGAGTTCTCGAGTCGCGAGTTCCAATTCACAATTAAAAGACGAAATAGACACTTATTAACTATTCGTTAATTATAACTTATTAACATTTGATTCGTGTTTGTGAATTGAAGAAAACTGTGTACGTTCCTTTTAAAATGGACGAAGAAGAAACACCGCACCGCACCGCTGAAGAAATTGCGTGAGTAGTAATAGAACTAACGGAAAAACTACTGCCGAAAAGTCAAATGCTATTTATTTCGAATTAGTCGTAGAAAAAGTATTGTATGCAACAGTGTATAACTTGGTCTTAAAACGCTCGCGGCGTCTTTAATTGCATCGCAACTCACGCCACTCGCGTTTTAAGACCCTACTTATACAACAGTTGCATAAAATACTATTTATTTCGAAAAAATTGTTTATGAAGTTGGTACCACTGCAATATGGCGGCCGATTAAAAAAAAGTTAGATGATTTGACATCGTGGTAAACAGTGCTTTTATGAAAAATGTATGAACCATAAAAGTACGCTAATCTGTGCGTTCATGGGCCATAGAGCATAGAGTTTTTCGACGACTTATTATCGGTGTCATTGAATTTGAGCTAAAACCTATATAAATGACAGATAACGGTACAGGATTAGAAAAAAGTATTAACTTACATACTCCGTACTTCGTGGTTACCTATTTAATCATAAATTAGTCCTCGCGGCATTCGGCTCGCCAACGCCAACATTTGCCGATGGCAGAGCTAGTTACTCCACACAACGCTTGTTTGCGTAGCTGAGAACCACACTGCGGTACGGTTATTAAACAAATACTGCTTGCTTTAACAGAATCAACACGAGAACTGAGCTGTGTGAATTCTGGAATATTATAATTGTAACTTTTATCACACGGCTAACCGCAGAAGAGGAATTGATTGCTAATCTCCATCGGGATAGACGAAGTCCAGGAAGACCTTAGCCAGTGATACTGTGACAGTGCACACTAGCGTATCTTTGTGTCAGAGGCCAAGATCCAGTTTGGGTCGCTGAGCGTAGTAAGTAAGTATTCATAGCCATAGGCATTAAGCCGCGTCTTACCGAAAGAAGGGTTATCACTAGACCGCGTGATAAAAGTGCCTTAGCGCCACGCGAATTGATGAAACTAAAGCCGAGACATGGATGCTAACAAGTGAGGTTGTGCACAAAATACGAGTAGCATAGAGAGCCATGGAGCGCGCCATGCTTGGTGTTAAATTACAAGACCGAGTAAGGAATTTTGAGATCCGACGTCTCACTAAGGTGCGCGACGTTGGACATATCATTGTGTTGCTGTGTTGGTCCAAGACGTCCAATTCTTGACATGTAGTAGACACACCGTGTCGCCATTTACCACGTATATTTGAAGCTTAAATAAAAAACGATGCGTTTCTTATATTGCCTCGAACACACCCGCCGTCATCTGCCATTCGACATTTTCGTGCGCGCCGAAAAACCACGTTTCGTGTTATAAAATAAGTTATTAGTAAATAATAAGTGATTAAAAGCGAAAAACATGGGCAAACATAAAAAGAAAAGGAAAGATAATGACGAGGAATTGTTTTCCTTGTTTAAAAAATTCGCCAAGCGAATGCGTGAGAGGAGTCCCTCTAGAGAGAGGGATATGGACAACGAATATCAAGGTATCTTACTACTATAAGTATAAGCTTATACACTATTATTACATGCTTAATTCTTTAGGAAAACTAGTCTTTTTTCCTAACATTAAAGCACGTCGTAAGAAAAAGTTTCTGTCAGAAAATTCATTTGAATCCATACGGATAAAAGTCTCGGTATGGGTTTATTAGATTACACATGGGTAACTACTTCAATTTCAAATCATGGTACGAGGATTTACCCGTGTGATAACACTGCGAGTGTTATTCGTGAGGTTTATCTCAACCGAAAATTAAGGTTCGAGGTCATGTCCGTGTGGTGGTACTGCGAGTACCATTCGTGTGACATATCCCAACCAATAACCCTTAAGAGTCCGCAGCAAGGTCCGCTCAACTCCGCGTTGAGATCGCGCGCTTACGCTTTAAAATGTTGTTGTTTCACCTAGAGGGAGACAGGGCGCTAGCAGTAAAGCGAGAGCGCGCGGGGAGGCGGAGCTATACATGTCGCAGTTAAAATATCGCAGTAAAATATCTTCATACAACGGCGAAATTATTGCGGTAAATAAAATATAACAGTAGAACATCTCCATAGCGAGATAACAATACAGTTTATACAGTGCGTAAGTGCGGCTAGGCAAATTTTAACTGATTATTTAACCTACTAAAAACGTAAATGTAGAGTACAGGCTACAAGTTTTGATGTGCCAACAAAAGTAGTAGTAACTAGTAACATAAGTATAACATACAATATACCAGGTTTTGTCATTTTAACAACCTAGTGCCATAATTGCATAGCAGATTTTCAGATACCACTACCACTATTTTTGTTATAAATGAAATAAATTAATATTTATTCTGCAAGTAGGCCGCCAAGTAAAGGGCACTTTTATAAGTCAGGCCCTACCAGCGCTTCTGCAGAGACCACTGTCAAGAAGAAACGCCGCAAGAAACTTAACAGTCAGTCTTTTTCCCAAAACAAGCTTATTACAGTGATAGTACTTAAACTAATTTTAAATAAGTAACTCTAAAATCCGTATTATAGATGATCAAAAATATTAGACACGTATTTTTTCTTTTGGTCACTAAACAAAAAATGTCGAAGTTATAAGTGCGCGTAACGTCACGGTTCATACGTTTGTGAAGTCACGCGGATTATCTACGCGCCATAACTTCGTCATTTTTACAGACTTCAAAAAAGCAGGAGGTTCTATGTTCGGTTGTGTGTATTTTTAAAATAGGTGCCCAATATCTTATGATCAATAAAAATACGCACTAATTAGAATCCAGATCTTTTTTCCTAGGAACCTACCCTATAAATATTTATTCACATTGAAGATTTGGTGTATTGAAGGAAATAAAAAAAGATCATACATTATTGTTTTTATTTTTGGTAAAAAGTACATACTTACAACAATGATCCTAGTTGGTCCATAAATAAATGAAATTTGAATTTATAGCCTTATTATAACTTACCTATTAGGATTTATATTTTCTTTTTGACGACGAGCCGGTCCTCTTTTCTTCCTTCGAGCCGATAGCCATAATTTTGTCTTTGAACACCTTTTCGCTTCTAGAAAAAAAAATAACTATAGGTAACTATAAACGTCTATACGCTCCCGTGATCGCTTACCATCAGGTGGACCGTATGCTTGTTTGCCCCCTTATAGTTTTAGTTGAAAAATATATGTACCTATGTACCTTGTACATCTTATATCTACAAATTGGACAAGCGCCAACCTGAGCACATAATATAGTAAGAACCTAGTACATAAATAAATAATAAATACCTACAACCAAGGTTCAAGTAGCACCGAGAAACAACTGCTATTGTCGCGTCGTAATTTTTTTATTTAGATACCTACCTAGTATTGTTATTGTCAGGTCACTCGATCAAAAAAGTGGAAGGGTAGGTAAGTGCCAATTTCTATATATAATTATGATATACAACATGTAAATAACGCAAAACCTGAAAACAGTTTGTTCAGAATCGAGCATAGAATGCGAAAAAAATAAAAAATTAAAATTTGACAAGATTTATTTTTTACATTTGTATGGAGTGTTGGCCGTCTGGGGCGACCTGCTCCATACAAATGTAAAAAATAAATCGCGTCAAAAAATTTTTTTTTTATTTTTTTCGCATTTTACTCTCGATTCTGAACAAACAGTTTTCAGGTTTTGCGTTATTTTATTAACACGTTGTATAGAAGTACGTAGATTACTATAGAGAGTGACGAAAAAACCTATCCTATATACTTTAGGATACTATACTATAACTTACATACCTACTTAGGTAAACTAATTAAAATTTCTAAGCAATAATGTGTGATAGGTAGTTTTCGTATAAAGTCCGTTCGTTCATCCTCGTCTTATTTAAATTTATAGCGTATTATTATTTTTTAACTATGTAAGTATTTTGTTTTGGCTATACAGTGTTTTTTTTAAATGGGACAGTATGGGGAAATCCGAATCTAAAGGAGATAGAGGAAAAGTGTCCAAGGAGACATTAGGTGTTTTTTTATGTAAACAAATTTGGCTCATTAAAATTTTTGGTCAAGCGTGAGTTGTTCTTAAAAAATTATAAAGTTGGTCAATTTTTTTTTTGACGCGGAGTGGCTCTGTTTCATGTAAGGATTATTTCATTGTATGGAAAGAAAAAAATCTGAACAGCAGAAGTTGGTCAAATTTAATGAAAACTAATCTTCATACAATTGCAGTATTCACCTTTTAATATTGTTACAAGTGCCTAGGCGTGTAAAAAAATATTTAAAATTATTCCATTTTTAAATTTCGATAATCGATAAGAGCTCCAGATGATTCAAGAGAAGAACATTTTTTTAAGGAACTTTGGTAAGATAATCTACCAACAAGATGGTGCACCAGCCCACAACAGTAGGGCAAGTAAACTGTGTTTGGACGAGCAGTTTCCAAACCGTTGGATGGGTACGAGTACATATGGGCCGATAAAGTGGCCCCCACGATCGCCCGACTTAACGCCATTAGATTTTTTCTTATGGGGTTACCTTAAGGGTCGAATTTATGAACAACTCCGTACAAGAATCTGTTTACAACACTTTAAACACAATTCACCATAAGTCTCTGTTAAATGCAACTAGAAGTGTCTTGAAGCGTGCTCGTACCTGCATAAGACAAGACGGCGGCCACATCGAACATTTACTCAAGTAATAAACCAACTGTATGAAGATTAGTTTTCATTAAATTTGACCAACTTTTGCTGTTCAGATTTTTTTCTTTCCATACAATGAAATAATCCTTACATGAAACAAAGCCGACCCGCGTCAAAAAAAAAATTGACCTACTTTATATTTTTTTAAGAACAACTCACGCTTGACCAAAAATTTTAACGAGCCAAATTTGTTTACATCAAAAAACACCTAATGTCTCCTTGGACACTTTTCCTCTATCTCCTTTAGATTCGCATTTCCCCATACTGTCCCATTTAAAAAAAACACTCTGTATAAAAGAATCAAACTATATATCACCAAAGCCATATCCAGAATGATTTGACGTACCCAAGTGATATTTACGTAGGTACCTACCTATTTCATACCGAATGAGTACCTACTGTGAGATTAAAATTTTGTTTACCTACCAAATAAATTAAATAACACGTCAACTAAGGATTAATGACTAGGTACTCATATACATTAATATAATATGTACATATTACATGTATATAATTTATTTGTATACTTGGAACTTGACTAAAATGCATATAAGTAGGTACTTACCCGGTTTATCCATTTTTGTAACATAAAAATGCAAAGTCCATAAGAAAGCCACAGATCGTCGATCAGTATGATCAGTATGATCACACACACCACCAGTATCACCAAGAAAAATCAAATCCGTTTTATCAGTCCAAGTCGTGAATTGACCGCGATTATCGTAGGAAGATAATTCACCAAAACAATACGTCGCTCCCGCGCACAGCAAATGGGTCACTATTGTCACTAAACTAAGCGCACGGCAAGGAGTAGCTATGATAAGGGCGGTGCGTACCGCCGCCCCCCCCCCGGACCGTTCCCCGCGCTAGAGTAATTCGCTGCAGTTTCGCATCAAATTTGTGTAATTTATTTTAAGGTTTTCGTAGTTACGCTCTCATTTTAAAACTACAAGATCAATTTTGATAAATCTTTTTTCTTTTCAAACTGCATAGTTTAATCGACACCGGAAATAGGTTTTGACTTCAATCTAAACTATATTTTGGTCGTAGTAGGCCGCCGAACTGAACAACTTTCTGGGGTCTAAAAATGCAAAACTTGTACTCGCTCTATTTTCTTTCTATTAACATTTTAAGAGTCATAAACTAGTTTTAGCCCTAGATATATCTTACCTCATTATATTTAGAGAATTTCATGATAATGTGACATGTTATATTAAAGTAAGGACGTAACTACGTTTGTATGAAGAATCGAGCTTGCTGCGGACTCTTAAGGTTCGCGGATTTACTCGTGTAAATGCACTGTTAGTGCTATTCATGTGGTTTATCTCTTACCTCTATTAAAACTTGTAAAACTATGTTTTATAAAGGATTAAATGAAATGAAATGAAAAGCCCCTAAATAAATATATCTATATTTTTTGAACGCCTGAGAGTGTTGAAGAGTTTACCGAAAATACCGCAGCGGAGTTCGCTCCGGATATTGAATATAGCAAGGAGATTACTGGCACAAATATAGAGATCCCTGCCTTCACTACGCCTCCCACTGCGGCCTCTTAGATGCCTTCCACTGCAATCTCTGAGACGCCACACACTGCTACCTCTGATACGCCTGCCACAGAAAAAAGACTGCCGGAGGCTGTTACGGATCCTCCACTAGATGAAGATATCCTCAGCATTTTGGGTGAGAACCCGAATAAGAAGGTTTATGCAGAGGCGATTCACAAAGACATAGCCACAAGATGGACTCATAGTATCACAAATGGGCTAGAAAAAGACAAAAAACTGTCTTTTTTTGGAAGCGCCAAAATTAAACACTGAGATTAGGGCAGCCATCTCTGAACAGGTTTTGAAACGAGACCGCGCCATGGAACAGCAGCAGAACTGCCTTGGGCAGGCCACAGCCTGTAATGGAAAAGCTCTCGACATCTTATTTAAATCTAAGGATTGTAAAGAAGCTACAAAGATTGTTAGCGACGCGAGAAGAATGCTTTGTGAGTTATTCCATGGCGAATCCTTATCTAGCAGGTACCTACTACAATTTGCCCTTAACAAGGATACAAAAGACATAGTCACACAAACTAAAGTTGTGAAATACATTTTTGGTGAGAACCTGCACAAAGACCTAAAGGCAGGAAAAGCAGTGAACAAAACAGGGTCTGAGATAAAATTCAATCCAACTTCAAGCCACGGTATAATGCGCAGAGGTGGCCAGCACCTCAGCGGTGGCTAGCTTCTCAGCGGTCGCCAGCTCCTCAGTACAAAAGCGGTCCTCCACCGAGAAAAACTTAAAGGTAAAACTCTTATCATCTTATTATCATAACTGGCTACCCATTACCATTGATAAAACAGTTTTATCCTGGGTTAAAGGCTATAAATTGCCATTGTCAGTTACACCTAAGCAAACAGTAATGCCAGCAAACAAATTAAGAGGTAAAGATGCCCAAGATCAGCACTCAATAACCCATCTTCTTAGTATAAACGCTATAAATTAATGTGAGCCTTGTAATGAACAGTTTCTGTCTCAACATTTTTTGACCCCAAAACCTAATGGGGATCAGCGTTTCATTCTAAACCTAAAAAACCTCAACAAGTTCATGAATACACCTCATTTTAAACTAGAAGACATCAGTACTGCAACAAAATTGCTTTCAGCTGGTTCATTTATGGCAAAAATAGATCTCAAAGAGGCTTATTTTTCTGTATCCGTGCATGAGAATTATAGAAAATACCTTCGTTTTCGATGGCAGGATAAACTGTACGAATTTAAGGTTTGTACTAAAATTATGAAGCCTGTCATTGAACATCTCCGTTCTGAGGGAATTGTGTGTACCGTTTATCTAGATGATATTCTTTTAATTTTTAACAACACTTCTGAGGCAAAAGATGGTATTAATAAAACTTGTAGCCTTTTAGAACACCTAGGGTTTACAATAAACTATGACAAGTGCATACTTTTACCCGAACAAAAATGTAAATTTTTAGGCTTTGTACTGAATTCAATTGAAATGACAATAGAATTACCACCTGAAAAATGTCTTAAGATTAAACAAGTATTGTTATCCTTTTATAATAGAAAACAATGCAAAATTAGAGAGTTTGCTCATTTACTAGGACTGCTCACTTCTGCTTGCCCCGCTGTGAAGTATGGCTGGGTATATACCAAAACTTTTGAAAGACTCAAATATCTGAATTAGCTGATTAATAACAATTACAATAAAATTATGAATTTGCCCAGCTATTTAAAATCTGATTTTGATTGGTGGTTAAAAAACATAAAATCACCTAGTAACAACATTCGGTCAGACTTTTATGAATTAGAGATCTTTTCAGATTCATCATTAAAGGGTTGGGTTGGGGCGTGGCTTACAATAACAATTCGTTGGGAGGTTCATGGTTTATTGAAGAGTCTAAGAAACATATTAATTATTTAGAACTACTTGCTGCCTTTATTGGATTAAAAACTTATGCAACTAATTTAAAAGACTGTCAAATACTCCTTCGTATAGACAACACAACAGCCATATCTTACATAAATCGTATGGGAGGAGTACAATTTATCCATCTCAACACATTGGCAATGGAAATTTGGCAATGGTGTGAGTCTAGGAACATCTTTCTATTTGCATCTTATATCCAGTCAAAAGACAACTTTATAGCAGATGCAGAATCTAGAAAGACTCAAGCTAACATTGAATTTGAACTAGCAGACTATGCTTTCCAGCAGATTGTCACAACTTTTGGTAGGCCTACCATAGACTTATTCACCTCTAGAGCCAATACAAAATGTAAAAAAAATATATCTTGGAAAAGGGACCCGGAAGCTTTTGCCATAGATGCCTTTACAGGTCCATGGTCTCAAGATTATTTCTATTGTTTCCCCCCCTTTTTCAATGTTATCAAAAACCCTCCGAAAAATTGTCAACGAAGAGGCTACTGGTATTGTGGTTGCACCCCACTGGCCAACCCAGGCTTGGTATCCCTTATACAAAAAATTACTATGCTCAAAGCCAATTTATTTCCAGCCTAATAAATCATTATTAATTTCTATCAACAGCATTCCACACCCTCTTCACAAGCAACTTACCCTGGTTGCAGGAGTCTTATCAGGAAAGCTCTAGAAATGCGAGGCGTTCCAGATATGTCAATTGAGGTCATGCTAGCTTCCTTAGCAGATAATACCATATCACAGTATAACATACGTTTAAAAACATGGTGGAACTATTGTTTAAATAATTCAATAAATTGTTACAGTGTGGATATTCCAGATATATTAAAATGTTTAATGTTTAACAATGGCTCAAAATATGGTACTCTCAACTCATGTCGTTCAGCAATTTCCTTAATAGTAGGACCACAAGTTGGCTCCAACGAACTAATAAAAAGATTTTTTAAAGGAGTTTTTCGGTTAAGACCAAATAACCCAAAATATGATATTACCTGGAATCCCAACACCGTGTTAAATTACTTAAATACTCTGTATCCTAATAAAAGTATTCCATTAGAAATGTTAACAAAGAAAATAGTAACTATTTAACTTTAATAACAGCACACAGGGTTCAAACTTTAAGTCTGATTAAATTAGAAAATATTAAATATTGTAAGGAAAATATTATTATAAAAATCACTGATCTCATCAAAACATCTCGAGTAGGTGCAACTCAACCCCTAATTATTCATTTTTTTGTAGAAAAACCGGAAATTTGCCCGGCACAGACATTAGTTGATTATATTAATGTTACAGAGAAATTACGAACCAATACCTCAGGCCGATTGTTTATAAGTTTCAAAAGCCATATGCTACGGTAGGATCGCAAACTTTAAGCCGTTGGATCAAAGACATGATGTCTAAGAGTGGTATAGACACCACCATATTCACATCACATAGCACGAGGCATGCGTCTGCCTCGAAAGCAAAGACTTTAGGTCTCAATATCGATTTAATTCGAAGAACGGCAGGTTGGGCAGAAACCTCTTCGGTTTTCGCGAGGTTCTACAACAGACCTATAGTACAATCCGCGACTTTATTCGCAAAAACCATTTACTCGAGTTCCTAATTTTCTTATAAATGAAAAAAAAAAAAAAAAAAAAAAAAAAATGGTAAAAACTACTTATACCTACTTTCTACGATTGTTTAAAATTAAGATAATTGGCTAATTTAAATAATTGATCTCAGATGTCTGCTAGAATTATAATCTTTGTTACTCATTAAAGAGTTTTAATTTTTGTTATTGTTCAAAAGCCTTGTGATTTATCTTAATATATTTAGAGATAAATATACTGTGTTATAATTTCACGACTCTTTGAACATCCTACATGTCAAGAATTATAGGACGTCTTGGACCAACACAGCAACACAATTAGAAATCAAACGAACTTACCAAGTGAAGTTCGATGTTAATTGTGTGAATGTGTTGGTCCAAGACGTCATAAACTCCCACCCATGACCCTAATGCTAGTGCATAAGTTCCCTAGATTACAGGTCGTGAAATAAGAACTTCAAACTAAATGACAGATGACGGCGGGTGTGTTCGAGGCAATATAAGAAACGCATCGTTTTTTATTTAAGCTTCAAATATACGTGGTAAATGGCGACACGGTGTGTCTACTACATGTCAAGAATTATAGGACGTCTTGGACCAACACATTCACACAATTAACATCGAACTTCACTTGGTAAGTTCGTTTGATTTCTAATTACCAAACTCAAGTGGAGTTGGGCACGACACCTTGCCAGGCAGAATGATGGTCGGTAGCCCAAAAAGGTGTCACTTCTAGGTAAAATAATCGTTGGCCGTCCACCAGCTCGATGGTTGGACGATATTAGGAAGGTCGTGGGTCACTTCTGGAAAAGATTAGCTCAGGATAGGGACAGATATATGAGAATGAAATTTTGGGTTTAAGTATAGTTTGGATGACAATTTAATATAATGGTACCACCTAGCTCATTTGATGATGGAGATAGAAGGTGGCCATGGGAATTCAGGACTTACTAACTCCCGTGAATGAATCTAACTCCTATAGAAACTTCCACCCCTTGTCACCTTGAGGGATGATTTCCGGTAAAAACCTAATGATTTAGTAGTTATTGCTATAAACATACGACACTATACTATAATCGACCTTTGAGCATTATAAATTAACTAGCTTCTGCCTGCGACTTTGTCTGCGTTGATCCGGGATAAAAATGAAAACTATCCTATATTTAATCCAAGCTATAAACATTCATCCACATCGGTTGAGCGTCCGTTTAAGCGTGATTGAGTTACAAACATGTAAACATCCTAACATCCGAACTTTCGCATTTGTAATATTAGTAGGCTATAATAATATTATCTAGCTGCCGATCACTAACACAATTCCGATACCAATTAACTGTGTACAATGGTAAGATTCATCAAACTACTCAAAGGTAGTGCCACAGACGAAAGGTCATTAGTAATCTGTAATGAGGCCTACGTGCCTAATGCGTATGGCTAGCCTAATTGGATTTGCAAACCAATTAATGTTCAACATCCGCTCATTATACGGCGTGCACCTATAATGTACCTAAGTCATTGAATGATTAATTGATTAATTCCCCAATAGGATTAAGGTAAGCACAAGTTCTGTAGGCTGAAAGACTTTGTAGACCACGGCAAGGTGTAAGAAACACGTTGAGGTTTTCAGCGCACGAGATAAAAACGCCGTATTCATAAACGTTCTACAAGCCTATTTTAACTTAAATGGCGTTAAAATTCGTTTGTCTTTATCTGTCACTTTGACATTTGTGTTGGTCAGAAAGGCACAAAGCACATTTTATTTAACAGAGGCATTTTAAGTTTTATGAATAAGGGAGTCAGTCTCTTCGTGAATGGATTTTTGGACAAATGTCGATAAATAATAGTGTAAAGTTTTACTCGTATTGCTTTTAAATGGGCCAAAAGTTGCAGTGAAGACATGGATATTCACTTTGACGGAACCAGCAAATTACGCAAAGCCATAAGGAAACACACAAACCTTTAATTTGCATTTTTCGTCTTATTAAGCACTTATCTTTACGAGTAGGTATGTACCTACTAAATAAGAAATATTTAAGTTAATTTTTGATAAGTGGAGTTTACTTTTAAGTAAATGTTACGCTACACGTGAACATTATCATGTTAACTAGCACGGTGTAAACATTTGTTGGTAAATCTTGAAAAGAATTTTGAAGTGAAAACTTCTTTAGCGGCGCTGAGCACTTTTTGGGATGGGGAAAATTGTTATATACGCGACAGAGTTTTGTGACGTCAGATGTGAAGGAGGTCACTTTTTGCTGCTAGCCGATTCGACTTCATTCAAAACTGAACGCTATTCGTAAGAGTATAAAGCCGTCAAACACTTTTTGCAATAGCATATTCTGAAATTAAATTTGTAATAATACCAACGAGTCCTTCACCGTTTTGCTATTGAGAAAATTCCAATAGTTCGAATTAGGGCGTTATTCCTAAAGAGATAAAGCTTAGAAAAATATTTACCAGCGGCAAAAACAAATTGTTATTTTGGTCGCCAACTCGCCACCGCCGTCTGCTGTTCTTGCAAATTCGAATAGTTCGAATTTAGACGTTATTCCTAAAGAGATAAAGCTTTGAATAATATTTGGCAATGGCAAAAAAAATGGTATTGTGTTTGCCGCCGCCCCGTCGCACCCAACGCGCCCGCGGCCCGTCCGCCTAAATAATTGATAATTGTTTATAAATTTGCGTCAAATTCATTTTTAGGGTGACACCGTAAGATGTCACGTGACCTGATCGAAAAACTGTTACAATATTATTGAGTTTTCACTTCTGCCGGCACTCCCGGAGTGCAACCCGGTCTTTTTTTTGTTTTTTTAGATTAGGTAGTCATTATAAGGACACTTATAGGGTGGGTTGCACCAACTTACGTTTACAGACCGATTAACGTTTAATATGGCGCCGGCAGGTGTCATTGCACTTGTCGATTCCATACATGCCGATTTTAACGAACACCGCTTACGATCACAGACGGTTTGCTGCACCCCACCCTTAATCATTAACTGCACTCCGGTAGATGTCGTGGTAAAACCTAAGTTTTTAACCCGCGTCCAAAACGAGAGGTATTATAAGTTTAACATACATAGTGTCTCTGTCTGTGGCAGGGGTGTTTCGACATTTAAGGGGATCCCATACGCCAATGACCTTCGATCTGAATCCCTTAGTTTTTTAATGTTTTTTGTAGCTTATTATATTAACAACAACGGCTTTAAGCAATATAGTATCTCATATTTACTTCAAAGTTCATTATTTTCGAGATATTTGGCATCAAAGTTGAACGATTTTAGGCCACCAGTTTGTGGCCATAACTTTTGTGTTAATCGGTTTAAAATGAAAACCCTGGACCAGTTTTTAGAGACGTCACAGACGAACCCAAATATGTAGATTTCGTATATATGTTAGATCTTTCACGTCAATAGAGATACGAAATAAGTGTTTTTTAAACAATGTTAAAAAAAAAATCATACAAAATTAAGTATTCATTTGTTTCAAAATCCGGTGTACCAAAATGGAGATAAAGGATTTAATAACCGATAGCCGTCTGATTTATAATTCTATCTGTAGTGCAAAAGTAGGAGACACGATTCAAAACTTGTCAAAAATCAATGAAAACCTCGGGTAGCCCCTTAATGAAATATTTTTTAGGTGATAAATCATATCGTTTAAAATGTGATTAATAAAATAATTTGTTTCGTTACGATGTATTATATTTTTTTGGTATTTAATTAACATACTTGTATACAAACACGCACTATGTTACGAAAACATGCCTACATAATGTATCGCAATTTCCAGACATAAATGTGTTATGTTCTTAATCGGCACTATAGTTAATTTCGCAAGTACCTACAGTCAGCATCATATAATTAGTAGCAGCCAAAGTAGTCAAATATATCGGAACACGTCTTTATTACTATAGGAGTAAGGATGTGTTACGATATATTTGGCTACTTAGGCTGCTACTAACTATGTGACGCTGACTGTACAACACAAGTAGGTACTTACATATATGGCACATTGATCCACCATCGATGCACTAATGCAGGCTTTGTCTGCTTTGCCAAATGGAGAGCAATCAACTGAATGGGGCCTTTCCCCTAATTGTAAGCATCTGACGTCATTGTTCTCGATCGATAAAAGAACATATTTGTGGAATTCCGTTTGTGTTCGTCGGACTTTTTTTTAACATGTGGGATTGAAAATTAAATACACGACAGACAATTCAATCTGCCCAACAGTTTAACTGTACATCAAAAAAACATTTTTTTTTATTATTCTCAAATGGAGTATTATGAGTTATGACAGTATATTTTAACTAAGTATATAGATAGGTACGTCAGTAACGATAGTCACAAAAACAGTCCGTTTTCGGTCATAATTTCAGAAATCGGACCACAAGCGCAACAAAAAGATTATTTGACGGCATTGGCCTAGTTGGTAGTAACCTGCCTACGAATCCGGATGTCCCAGGTTTGAATCCCGGTAAGGCCATTTCTTTGTGTAATGAGCACGACTATTTGTTCCCGAGTCTTCTATAAGGGTAGGTACCTTTTTTCCTTTCGTGGTACATTATCTTCTTGAAGAAATAATATCTTGTTATTCAATATGAGGAAACTTTCATAGGTAATTAGTGTGTGATGATGACATTCAGCATCGTATAGTTAGTAGCAGCCAAAGTAGCCAAATATATCGGAATACGTTCTACGCAATACAAATGTAAAAAAAAATCGCATCAAAAAAATATTCTCTTACGTTTCCCTTATCAGAAACATACCTGTTATGCCTTTAAACGATTATGCGTTATTTTTGTCGATAAAGATTTTAAATTCTATTCATACTTACGTATCTCATATCATATAAACAAACACTTCTCGAAGACATTATCACGCTTTTCTCTAGGTTACACAAATAATCATCACCTAAAATGTTGTTGTATACTTAAAGAAACTCACTGAGGATTGAAATAGGTATAATTTATAATAAAATTTTCTTCAATAATTGAAGTAACAAATCAATGTTCTCTAAAATATCTGACGTAACGATGTCACGAATCACACTTAATGTATATTTTAACATCATTTCCAATCATTCCATCACTAATCGTTGTCTATGATTATATTAAGACGTCAAGATTGTTTACATTATAGGACACGTAAGAATGAACAGACTTTATCATTGAAGAAGTTACCAAACCCATACTCAATCATCGTGGCGCGACCCTGAATTACACTACATTCCTATATTACTCTTACCGTAATATTGCCGTCTTTATTAATAGACTTGTCACATTCGTATACTACTTTGGCTACTAGTTATATTATGCTGACTGTACCTAATCCTTATGATTCGTAGAAGCAGGAAGCCTGATTGTTCAAATCCACAATCCCACTATTTGCTCTCGAGATTTGATTACGGAAACCACCCCAACCACTTTCGTGCTCGTGTTTACACGACTGCGATAATGCCAACTTCATGGTACTTTCGCAGATATTATGATAATATTTATATTTAGAAACTGGATAATCCTTCTTCACTTCACTACGTAGTATAAAACAAAGTCGCTTCCCGCTGTCTGTCCCTATGTATGCTTCGATCTTTAAAACTACGCAACGGATTTTGATAGATAGAGTGATTCAAGAGGAAGGTTTATATGTATGATATAGTACCCGTGCGAAGCGTGCGTGCTTGCGTGCGTGCGTAACTTTCGCATTTTTAATCCTACTAATCCTATTAATATTATAAATGCGAAAGTTTAGATGTTTGGATGTTTAGATGTTTGTTACTCAATCACGCTTAAACGGCTAAACCGATTTGCATGAAATTTTGCACGAAGATAGTTTATAGCCTGGATTAAAATATAGGACAGTTTTCATCCCGGAACCACGCAGACGAAGTCGCGGGCGGAAGCTAGTAGTATTATAAATGCGAAAGTTTGGATGTTTTTTACTCAATCACGCCAAAACGGCTAAACGGATTAAGATGAATTTTGGTATACATGTGTATAGCCTAGCCTGAATTAACATATAGAATACTTTTTACCCTCGCCTTTAAGGGGGCGAAATGGGAGGCGAAACTTTGTATGGAGCTACAATATAAACGAGTTCCACGTGAACGAAGTCGCGGGCAGAAGTTAGTTAATATATATTCCATAGCAATCCTATCTCAGCGTGTTGCGCTTGACTATACAGAACGAGAGAAAGAGAATGAACGAAGACGAATGCATTTTTGATGCGAAAATCGGGTTTCGGACTAATGACTCTTCGGAATTTTTCTGTTCCCCAAAAAACAGGTCGTTGTTAAGTGTTTGGTTTAATTACTTTGTTTCATTCTTGTAAATAACATCAACATTTTTTTAATTTATATAACGAAAAGAAGAACAAATGAAGAGGTTCTAAATTTGATAGGAGAAAGAAGATGTCTACTAAAAACTATTGAAAACAGAAAAGGAAATATGTTGGGGCACCTGATACGACATGACAATTAAATAAAAACTATAATTGAAGGAAGAATAGAAGGATGGAGAGGCAGGGGAAGACCAAGACGTGCGTTTATGGACCAAGCAAAAGAGAAAGTTAATGTAATGTCGTATCAAGAGCTCAAAACAGTGGCAGAGAGAAGAACAGAGTGGCTATTACTCCACCGAAAGATCCCGGCTCTTAAGTTTATGATAATGAAATAACAATTACATTATGTATATTTCAACCGCAAACATTGCAACAATCATCCAACAGGGACGCAGTGACCATTGATTATAATAATGTGACGTCCAGCTAAATGATTAAAACAAAATCTAGCATATTTATTTACTGAAAAATGGCAGCAAAATGTAGTCCTAGTTATTCGAGTTAATTGATTCGTACATGCCTCGACTGTGCACGGGCTCCATTCATCGCCAGCCGGCCGTCCAATCTGGGAATAGTTTACACGAACCTCGACACGGGGGCTTATTCTGACGAGGCGATATATCATCGGGTGTGTGTGACAGCTCAAATCAAGTTGCATTTATGAAGTGACAAATCGAGGGTGTTTTGTTTAAAAAAAAACATTGTACTTACAATACGCGCCACATAAGTTTACGTCTGAATATTAGCCTCAAGTCGCCTCGTACACCCGCCGAACCCGAACCACCGAAACTGACACCTTTGCGACGCTACTGGTAACTAACATTGTGACGTCCAACCTTTGGGTCTCGCAGGGTATACTCATATAAATAAAACAACCATTGAATGCTATTAGCTCATGCGCACAGACGAGACCTCGCTCACCGACAGCTAGCCGGCGACTGCCTAGTTGGCTGTCGGTTCGCCTGAACACAGCTGCTACCCTCGCGTATATATTTGTGGTGGCAGTCCATCACAAACATCAAAGCCGCAAACTCATGTTGTAGTAGAACTTATGTATTTGTTTGTGATTATGTATGTATGTAGTAGTTATATACATAATTAGTACTTTATAAATATTAATAATGTATTGCGTCCAATCAGCGAATCAGAAATATACCTCTAAGTAGCCCCGAAAAATGGCCCCACACAATGGGTGCCATCGCCATTATGTGGGGTTGGGGAAGGGGTATCAAAACGATGCCAGGCAGCCGTTTATTTCGAACATGCGCATACCGGGTTTTAGGCACGTGTTTGGGTAGAAATTTGTAAAGGGCTCGCATTTTATGGTTTTTTCGATCCCTGCGTGCAATAGTTTAATTTTCTTCATCGTCATCGTATATTTATAACGAACGAAAGAAAGAAAAACACTTATTTATGGCACAAAAAACGCAGGAAACTTTGTAAAAACACCAAAATGCAATTAACGCGCCATGAAACGGTCCCGATTCAGCCTGTTGCCGACCGACCCCTAATTGGCCAGAGCGCTAGTCTTCCGTCGGGGCCAAGGTGACGTCTCGGCGTGCAACATAGTTGTATAGTATAAAAACGGACAAAATGTAAACAGATAAATAATAATAATACATTTAAGACGGTAATTTCCAACCTAGGAATTATACAATTATATTATTAGGTATCCAACTACTTCACTTTAGCGAAATGTGGTTTCCCCCTTGGTGATGCGCAAATTACTTAATAACTTGAGTTTACGATTTCGACTTAACATTAAGCAAGTTGTACGCTCATTTTAGCTGCAGATAAATATCATAGCCATTCCCTCAATGCTAAGGATCGTGACAATACTCTATCTGACTGGTCTCCTCCATAGGCCTATCGCGCGCCTAATGCATGGCCTCGTACAGGTATAGTTGACCTTGCAACTAGTGATTTGGATGCAGTGGTGTGCCCAGAGTTTTTTATTATCTTTTGTAAGGCCGAGTTGACTTATTTCACCGCGCGAAAGGAACATTGACCATATCTCACATTCTGTATTCTACAGGGTGTTTTTCTGAATTTCCTTGAACTTCGGCATATTGCAGAGTCCATTCACCGAAACAAAGTAGCATAATTAGTTTAAAAAAAAAAAAAAAGTTTTTTTTTCGATTTTTATACAAAATAATTAAATTTAGCATTAACGGTTATTTTACAAGGGTCTTAAGAGTTAATGAAAAGTCAGTGTCAAATGTGATAATGTTCAAATGACATCACATGACATGCACGTCAAAAAACCGTTTACACTGGTTAAAGTTGCATAACTGATTAAATTAAAATGTTGAATATCTTGATAACAGTAAGAGTTAAGATACTGGTGTCTTGGAGAAATTACCTTTATTTGACCTAAGCTATGCCCCCTTTCAATTAACGGAAATTGGCGGGAACACGTTGTACTTACACTAACACTGGATGACTTGCGCGATTGCACCAGGTTTACCATACGTTGTATTACCTATATACCATGGGTACAGTGGAATACCTACATAGGTAATTAAAAAATAACAGAGATCCACGCAGATAAACGGGGAGCGTATTTACTAGTTGATGCACCAGAATATACAGCAGAACCTCGGAAGCGCTCACAGGGTATTCAATTTAGCGAATAGCAACAAAAATACCAACATCCCTGCCGCTGCGTAGTCCGGGTACCTATCTCGATTTCCCATGAGCCAAAACTATTCAAATAACGAATGAGGAGGTACGAGTATTTTGGAAATTCATTTCGTTTTAGCTTGCAGGAATATATATCGTGTATTGTTACAATTTAACATTTATAATAAATTTAGTTCTAATTGAAAACGGAGATGTGGCAGACCTCGTCGGCGACGGCGAGACGAGGTAGACTATGAGTCAAAAAAAGTCAAGAGACTACTCAGAATCGGGGGCATTGGAAAAACTGGCGGAGGCCTTTGCCCATCAGTGGGACATTAAAGAAAGAAGAAAGAAAAGAAAGAAAGAAAGATACATTTATTCACAAACACACAGGACACACATATTAAACAATAAAATAATCAAAGAACAGATAAAACATGAAACAAGTGTGTCTCTGCGGCAGTGAACCGGACACTGGCTCAGCATTATGCTGAGATGTCAGACACCTGCAGCGCTGATTTTCAGCCAGCACCGTCGGTGACTCACGGAAACGTCATACAAATGTAATAAATAAACTACCTACATTATTGGGAGTATTGGGACAGGCGAAAGAGAAATAAACATAAATACTTAAAGTGAGATAATACATGTACCTACACACTACCTGGATGCAGCTTCAATAAAATATCGATATTTACCGTACACATTAAAAAACAAAAACTACTTAGATAAAAAAAAGGCACACAAAAATAACAATAATAGTTCTAAATGCAATAAACTACTGCTAATAATATTTTTTTTGGTACAAGGTTGTACTCGCTTAGGGAGTTCCAATGACCCCAAACACGACGGGCATATCTTGTGTGGTTTCGAATTTGTTCCTGACCTGTCCCGACGTGTGGGATGGACCCGTCTCCATCATCAGATCAGCTCGGAATGCCATAATCTTGCAGTGTCAAACTTAGATAAATACGCCAATTTCAGCTCAATCAGTAGCTAAAAATGGTGCGAACATTTTGAAGGACAACTTATATACTTACGTAATTACTTAGGTACATGCGAGCAATAAATAGGACTGAAAAGACCTACTTGCAACTTCTGTTATGTACCTCAACAGCTACACACCAAATAAAATAGCCAATAATGTTGAATTTTCCCGAAAAAGCATTAAAATATTGTCGGATAGATGGATTAAATAATCACAAAGTTATAAATATTCAAAGTTTTAAGAGGGGGTATGTTCGGTCCCTTTTCCGCAAAATGCGTCTTCATATGAAACGATTGTAATTTACTGTTTCATTAATTACTTTTCTCTCTCTAACAATCAATATTAACGGTTGTAGCTTAGTAACTCTTTAAGGCGGTGCATTGGAAATTATCGCGTGCTTTGAAACGCCGTTTTGACTAGATTAAGAAACAAATAGGTCTGATTTTCAGATAACTATGTGATTCTTGACTATATGATTGTTTATCTGATTTTATCGATACATGATTGGTTAAAATTTCCTTGATAGAAAAAAAATCCAAAGTTGGGTCTGAATTTTCCTTTTTTTACTCAGCCTACTCAAATGATACATTATTTTACGACACCATCAAGTTAATAGTATAGTACTTTATCTCATCTAAAATCTCATTTAATTAACTTTAAATAAAACTTCACTAAGTTCGGTATTTATCGAAATTTGTCCAAAAAAGCCATTCTTGAAGAGTGTTATATCTCTGTTCCTCGCGCATGGAGGGCATCAGCCTGTCTCTGTCTAGGGGGCGTATTCGACTCAAATCAAGGCATCCCCTTAAGATATTTGAATGGGATTTTCGTCACTAGGCATTTTTTTTGCCTTCTTTCCTTTAGAGTAATAATACATTTTCAGTCTACATCCGTATTAAACGATAACTGCCCAAAACCGAGGTCAACAATGCATAACGACTACTTGCGGTGTCACGGGCATGTCAACATTACTCACCCTTATCTGTCTGTTGGGTGAAATAGACCTCCAGGTCTATTTATTAACGAGATTTTGAATGACTCATCGTCATCATCATCATATCAGCCGAAAGTCGTCCACTGCTGGACATAGGCCTCCCCCAAAGAGTGCCAAAGCGGAATGTCAGCTTGTAATTCCGAAATATTTAGAAGTGTGTTTGTGGACTCTGTGGTTGCTGCACTACTTAACTTTAAACAGCATTTTCGGTAGATTTTTTTGCTTTGTTTTTTGTTTTACCAATAATAAAAACGACTAAACCTAGAGTCTTGGTTCTTCCGACAATAGCTTGTGTTATGTTATTTTAAGAACTAAGTAGTAATAACACAACACCCCAAAACTATAAAGTTTCCTTGTTTTTTTTTACCACGTCGGTGGCAAACCTGCTTACGGCCCACCTGATGGTAAGTGGTTACCATAGCCTACGGACGCTTGCAACTCCAGGGGTGTTACATGAGCGTTGCCACTTGCCAACCCTGTACAAGAATTTATATACATCTTTTTTGAAGAACCCCATATTGTAGTCGCTCGGGTAAGCTGCCCGCAGGGAGCTCTTTCCCATTGTGAACCGCCATATTTATTTTTAACGCGTGTGTATTTAGCGAAATTTTATCTCACTCATATTCATATTGGAGCAGCCCAACTGAAGCAGTCCCACCACGCACCGACAAATCAGGAAGTCACTTAATTGGTTAATATCATATCCATCACCATCGTTGACCATCGTTTTGATACATGTGCGCTGAATGACCATACGTCAAGTCAAACAGACCCTTTGCGTTAACTAACGTCATTGTTCACCACAAGCCCCGCAAGCCAGTGCAGCAGAATTATCCCCATATAGTTATTGCTTCGATACATCGCCCGTTATGCATTCTGCCTTTGAACCGGAAATAATTTAATTGAAACGTCTTGTATCTTCCCGGAGCCGAGTTTCGGACTGGATAGACAAACTTTATCACTAACAGAGTAAGGCTGGCTATTCACGACCACTCCAACAAGCCAAAGGGAGCGACACCGCGCCAAAGAAGGCCCGTAAATGTCAAAAGTGTAGCTAAGGCCGAGCCACACCGCATGCGTGTGCAACACGTGCACCACTGTGTTGTAAAGTATGAATCCTCATAAGACATGTCACACCGCATTACGTGCACTGCACGTGCACGTCTACGCATACGTGTCTGTACGGTTAGCACAAGACGGCGCGCGAGCATTCTCGAATACTCTCGCACTATCCGTCTCTCTCATATAACCGTGTTCGTGTGGCATATAATATCTTATGGGGATTCATACTTTACAACTGCACGTGCTGCATTTAAAGATAGAAGGTGGTCCGTGGGGTATTTAAACAGAGTGCGATGCGCCAACGCGCCCATCGAGTGGAAGGGCTGTGAATGTCAAAATTCCACTTTGGAACATGATGAACCCGCAACCATTTGTCGCCGAGATAAATGGAGCTCTAGTTAATGTCGAAACTTACTTGGACATATTGTTTTATTATGTGTGCCTATTGACATTTTTAATAAGTAACCTGTCATTTACAATCTTATAAGACATATATAAATCTAAAAATACAGTTAACATGGATTTTAGTCAAATGTGTAAAGGAATACATTGAGCTTATATCATTTGTATTATGCAATTATTTATTTTTATTGAATATTTATTTTTATTTCATGAAACAATGTTGACATTTTAATTGAAAGTAACTTTATTAATTATTAGAATAAGCGTGTACGCCTGCAAAGGTAGAGTTCTGTCAAACTTTCTTTATGCATTTGTATCTGCAACTGTAACCTGGATTCCTTATAATATAATTAATACATTTCATGTCCAAACAACACACACGACCTCGACCAAGTGGCATCCACGTACCGCAAAATATATCCACACATTTGTAAGCATCCACTTGGCGTCGAGACAACTGGCGCGGCAGGGCGCCTTGGTGAATGCCTAGCTTTACGATAGTGGAGTATAACGTTAGGATTTATGGAATCAATTCGGATGTTTCGAGCGTGGTTTCGAGGCGAAATGGGACATGTATTAATTACTTGACTGTAGGTACAGTTTATCTTAAATCTAGTTCGGGAGTCAAGTGTATGTTTAATTTAGATTTTTACCGCGTGGTTCTATAAAAAAGTGTGCCTATTTTATTTATTCCGTTCAATTGGGAAATTTTGAGGTTTTCTCCAGAGGTTTATGGATTTTGTCGGCAATAATATCCTGATTTTGACCTACTGTTTAGGGCTTTCTTAAAGGATTACTTCGGTGTCTGACTGTCCGCGTTTCAAGACACACAAGACAAAGGTATCAATTTGAAATTATTAAAGTAAAGCGCCAATGAGTTAGTTCGTCATACATCAACTAAATCGACATAAGTTTGAAACTTCTCACCTGTTCTCGTCAATACATCATCATTCTTGTTGTAGATATTTAATTCGACCACGCAAAAATACTCCAATCTTGTTGGCGCTCTGCCACGAGCAGAATTAAAAATTCCTAGACACATTCTGCAGCATTTATTGTGGTGGCTAGCTCATTATTCTCAGTCTAATTTTCTAGCATCTGATATTATTAAACAGTAAGAGAAAAAATATTCCAGTTTTTTTTATCCGTTTTTTTATTACAACGATGATACATACACCAAAACGATGCCACGCAAACGTAATGACCCTAACGCAACGAAACAGCTGTTGGTAGAACGGGATGTCATAGTTGTTTTTTTAACTGCTACCTGTACATCTCTTTTCAAATCAAATCAAATCAAAACATTTATTCGTGACAAAAACATCACAAAATAGTAAAATAAATAAAATCAAATGCACTTTTTGCTTAGCCACTAAATGGACCGAGCCGAGCATAAATAAATAAATAATAAACAAATATTAGGGGACAATCTTACACAAATCGACCTTGTCCCATAGTAAGCTCATTAAGGCTTGTGTTATGGGTACTAGACGATGATATATATAATAGATATAAATACTTAAATACATAGAAAACATCCATGCCTCAGAAACAGATATTGATGCTCATCACACAAATATTTGCCCTTACCGGGATTCAAACCCAGGACCTTCAGCTTCGTAGGCAGCGTCACTAGTCACTATCCACTAGGCTATTCGGTCGTTAAAAGCAGTATTGAGGGTATTCGGCCTTGTGATATATTTTTTAGCTTTTATTTATTAGGAGTAATAGTAAATCTCCAAACACATTTAAAAAATGTCTATCGTTTTTTGGAGGTGAAGTGGACAGTCGACGACGGTATATAAAACTCATGCGACCATACTTAGCAGGGTTTATTACTGTAGTAAATAACCACGTACAATCGGTATTGTACGACAAACAATAACTTATGTATCTAGGACATACGACGTATATTTTATTATGTCACCCTCTTCTGTTCTCATCTGACAGCAGAGGAAAAACATGCCATACAAAACAAGGTGGCTTACCAAGCTTACAAGGAGGTCGCCACAGTTTCACTACTTTAATTAGTGACCTTGATTTGCGGTTGGCGGAGGTCGTTTACCTGTAGACATTTCCGGTTCCCACTAAAAAAGGTTATAGAGTGGCGTAGATAATTGATGAAGACTACAGTTAAGTCATTGCATTGTTAGGAGAACTGTGTACTTAAGAAGGTGCTACCAAGGAAATCGATATCTAATGATTCACCGGTGCCGACTAGATTTCATTGTGGTTTCTGATAAGTTACTACTTTCCAGATTTATAAAGTATATTCATTCTTACGTGTCCTATAATGTAAACAATCTTGACGTCTTAATATAATCATAGACAATGATTAGTGATGGAATTATTGGAAATGATGTTAAAATATACATTAAGTGTGATTCATAGACAATCCAGACATCGTTACCTCAGATATTTTAGAGAACATTCATTTGTTACTTCATTTATTGAAGAAAATTTTATTATAAATTATATTTTCCTTGATTGATTTCAATCCTCAGTGAGTTTCTTTAAGTATACAACAACATTTTAGGTGATGATTATTTGTGTAACCTAGAGAAAAGCGTGATAATGTCTTCGAGAAGTGTTTGTTTATAATGATAAGACACGTAAGTATGAATAGACTTAAGATAATAGTGTAGATTAGTTATTTCCAGGAAAGCAGGGCACAGCAATTATCTTGCTTTTATTTGGATTCGGATTTGGAACTCGTTTATATCGTAGCTCCATACAAACTTTCACCCCCCATTTTAGGGAAGTGGGGGGTTAGAAAGAGACAAAAAGTAGCCTCTGTCACTCTCCATCTCTTCAACTATCTGCACTTAAAAAGTCACGTCAACTCGTCGCTCCGTTTTGCCGTGAAAGACGGACAAACAAACACACATACACACTTTCGCATTTATAATATTAGTTAGGATTTGGAACTCAATTGGGTAAGTCCCAGTAATACTACTAATCTCTATTATGTATGTGGTGTTGATTGTGAGTACACTACATCATTCCAAAAAGTAATTTGTCCGAAACCATTTTTTTCCCGAATTTCATAATTCCGAACCATTGTAACGATGTAACGGTTTTACTTGTGTGTAGAATAAAACAGAATTTACAATAAACTACTATAATTCAAAAAAACCATTAAAAAACGTTGTTGGAAAAAGTGGGTAGATTTAAGTTAGATCTCCCAGGGCGAGGGTACTAGATTTTACAATTCTATAGAATGAACCGCCTTCACTTGCACTGGTCGTTTAGAGTGCCACTTCCCTGCTGTGTGTGCTGCGCCCGGCGTGTTGCATAAGATGCGATGTTTGTAGTGACGTCACGGGTAGCTGGGAACGTTCTGGGATGACAGGGGCTCACAACATTGTCACAGCACTCCCAGCTCCTGCTCTCGATGGTGGTACCAAATCCCCCTGGAAATTCCCGTTTTGGTCGTTTAGCGAAAAGTCTGATTTTGTGTTACTGCCTGTAACATTCGGCGCCGCGAAGAGAAAGCGTAGGTAGATAGGAAGCGCTAATAGCAAGAAGGGCTAATCAAAAGCATTAAATAGTGATCGTTGATGTGGAAGCAGCATACAAAATCAGCTTAATGTAGCAAGTAAGTACTGTGCGATTAAAATGTAAAATTACTTATTTTCCGCAATTCGGAAATTATTACAAAAGGTGTAGAAGTGTGTCTCAGAACAGCTCAGTATACTAATTTATGATTAACTTTAATATATTCCTAATTATAACGAAATTACTAATCATGGTTTTACTTTTTAGGCAAGTGGGTAATTCTTCATTATACGCTACAAAGGACAAAGGAATTCTTATGTTTGCAGTACGCAGCTACAATAATGGATTATAACTAATGGTAAGCATAATTAGACGTTAGGCATGAAAACTATCTACTGATTGACATTAATATTTGTTATATATAAATAATGTGCAACACTCACCTAGTCGGGGAAACACTCACTCACAATTTCTTTATAGTAGAAATTACATTTAATTATTAATTATAAATATATTGTTCCAGGCACATGGCGTTAAACGCTCATGTCCGGACAGTGTTGGATTTTATATCTGGATAGCGACCACTCAGTTACACGGCCGTATGTTTAAATGCCAGGGCCGGCACTCTCCTCTGCACTCCGCACTCCCCGCATGTGACGTATACCAGTGACTCGCTGATTATCACCTAATGAGACTCCTATGTTTTTTAAATAGCAAGGAAACTACTTGACGCGTTTAGGTTGCATCAAGCGTTAAGGAACCCTCGTTTTTAATGTTATTCCAATATAGTTATAGGTTTGTATTTATCTAAGTTAATATTAAGTTTTCTATATATTTAGGTATTTAAGGTGATAAGACTGTTTGCTCAGATAGCGGTATCGCTACACCATGTCCATCATTTTATAAAGGACTTGCTAAATGCTACTGTAAGAATGACAGACTAATATCAGCATAGCATAAGAGCGTTGTAATCCATATACAGGGTGGAAAAAATAAGTCGGGCCCTGGAGCAACTACCTTAAATTCTTAAGTTGGCTCATTTTACTTAACGGAGACATTCCTTTATTTTTAAAAAGAAACAAAACTGCTTTCGAATATTTTCGAAAACTTGCTTGCCTCGCCCGGGACTCGAACCAACTAAAATTAACTTATATTACTCGCTATATTATTACACTAATCGATAGGATTATTATTCAGGATAAAATTTATCTAACAAACAGTTGGTCTTATTGTATTTATAAGTTCATGTGATCAGGGTTTAGATAAAAAAATCGATTTAAGGTTTTATGTAAGTAGCTAACTCATGGAAACCTAATTAATTCAACTTGGCCATGCCATTAAATAGTATTCTGAATGCTAGTGTAATTTTAAACGACCTTACAATAGTTTAATAGTGCGCTGGAAAAATGCAGCTATGGCAATGGCGACCCTGTCAATACAAATATAGAAATGAAATAATTAAAAAAAGATACCAAATACCATAATTGATTAGGCGCATGAAATTTTAAGCGTATAACAGGGTCTACTTTACAGATAATAATATATTCCCATGTGAATATTTACCATAAAACATAAACACACCGTGTTTGTGTACACAAACTTACACATACACATTCACGCATACACACAATATTTGCATGACTAGTTTTTAGTTTCTCTTATTTGTTTGATAATTCACTTTGGTTGAGTTTGTAGAGATTTATACGTTTAGTTTAGACCTAATAGTTTCTTAAAATTCTAAAATTACAATATACTTTAAGGCGGCGTAGGTTCAGCGAAGTTAAGCGAACAGAGTTTTTGAAACAATATAATGCGTCTGTTTATAATAATATGGTTTCAAAAAAATACGAATAGTAATCTTAAGGCTTTTCTGCAGCGAGATCAGTGATTCGAAACATGATTAAGCAATTTTCGCTCGATAGAAAAAATGTCTTTGTTTGCTACTGTTGCCGCTATTTACCGTACATGTACATGTAACTACTGTTAATCCCGGGACAGGCTTTGCCTAGGAGGTCAGTAAAGATTTGTACCACCTGTAACTTTAAGTGGAAATAAACGATTAATTTATTTTTATTTTAAACACACATCAGATGATAAAAAATACGTTATTATAAGTACATTTTGTCGGAATAATGATGGTTAGAAACCACAATTTGACTGTTCGGGTTTTTTCTGTCTTCCCGTTGATTGTGGTAGTCAATAATGAACATATAAACCTGACCGGAAAGGATTGATTTAATAAATTTGTGGTTAGTTTAATTTCGTTTTTTATTAATAAGTAAATTTTACTTGATTTTTAATATCAATCTAAACAAGTGACCTGATTAAACCACAGGATATTTATTTAACCTTAAAGCACGAATGCATACATTTCCTTCAATATTTCTAGGACATGTTCGTCACGGTACAGTCAACAACACCAATACAAACGACAAGAAAAAATGTAATATAGGCGTTTTGGTCATTAATTTTGTACATATATTAACGTTTTAATATATCGTTATCGCTGTATATAACTGTACTAGCTTCTGCCCGCGACTCCGTCCGCGTGGAACTCGTTTATATCGTATCTCCATATAAACTTTCACCCCCACTTCATCCCTTTGGGGGATGATTTCCGGGATAAAAACTATCCTATGTCCTTCCCCAGGATTCAAACTATCTCTATACCAAATTTCATCCAAATTGGTTCAGCGGTTTAAGCGTGAAGAGGTAACAGACAGACAGGCAGACAGACAGACAGACACACTTTCGCATTTATATAATTACTAGCTTCTGCCCGCGACTCCGTCCGCGTGGAACTCGTTTATATCGTATCTCCATATAAACTTCACCCCCACTTCATCCCCTTGGGGGATGATTTCCGGGATAAAAACTATCCTATGTCCTTCCCCAGGATTCAAACTATCTCTATACCAAATTTCATTAAAAAAAAAAAAAAAAACTGTTTATTTTCAGAAAAAAAAGAATAAATTGTTTACAGACTTAGTTAAAGTAATCTTTACATTTTAAGATTTTGCTTAGCTAAGGAGTGCGGTAATGATGTTAGGTGCTTATCTATGTTATGTTAGTATCTAAACATTTTCAACATTTATATTATACTAGCTTCTGCCCGCGACTCCGTCCGCGTGGAAATCGTTTATATCGCAGCTCCATACAAACTTCAACCCCCCATTTCATCCCCTTAGGGGGCGATTTCCAGGATGAAAACTATCCTATGTCCTTTCCCGGGATTCAAACTATCTCCATACCAAATTTCATCGCAATCGGTTCAGCGGTTTAAGCGTGAAGAGGTAACAGACAGACAGACAGACAGACACACTTTCGCATTTATAATATTAGTATGGATTATAATATAATATATTACTTATTTATTTATTTATTATCGTTATATTTAAGCTATATTAATAAGTGCCTTCTTAGTCGTATTTTTGATGCCTTCAGGTTTTTCTTTCATGTCGTCTATGATATGTCTAGGGAGGCTGTTCAGTATATAAGGTAGGTAAGAGGTCCATACCCGCTTGCCATATTCATTGGTTTTCTTTGGTATTTTAAAATAGGGCTCATTGGGTAAATTTCTAAGATTGGACGGTCTATTATAAGTATCTAGTCTCCCTATCGTATCCTTGTATTCCAGTATCACAGCCAGTTTTACCTTGTCAAACACATTTAAGACTCTACAGTACTGAAATAATTTTGTGGAGTTGTGTCTATATTTATGCTTAATTTTCAGTGGGACTATGGCTTTTAGAAGTCTTATTTGTAAATTGTAGATCTGTCTTAAATGTGTTTTGTAAGTTCTGCCATAGCTTGATATGCCATAATTGATTACAGAGTCAGCCATTGCCATGTACAGCAGACGTAGTGTATTATATGGCATCTTGTGTTTTAGTATACAAAGGTTACTCAAGATAGACCTTAGTCTGTTACATACATGTTCCACATGAGGTTTCCAGTTAAATTTGTCATCAATCCTTAGCCCAAGGTAAGTATGCTGTTTAACCAGTTCTATTGACTCACAGTTACAATATGTTTGTTGGGAGTGCAAGCATGCATGATCATGGGCCATAATGTTGGGTCTAGAGTGGGCTTTAATATATGGAGAGTGCACATACATTACTTTGGTCTTTTTATAATTTAGTGATAATCCCACATCATGTGCCCATTTACACAGGGTGTCAAATTCTTTCTGCATTTGGCACTCCGCAATTTGTACATTACTGTCTGCTGTTATCAGGCATGTGTCATCAGCAAATTGGTATACAGAGGCATTTTGAAATATATTACACATGTCATTCACATATAACAAGTAATTCGGTTGGGCCAATTATGGAGCCCTGCGCTGTGCCATAAGTAGTTTGCAGCAGCTCGCTTTGTGCTCCTGCTATACTGACTGTGTTGTACCTGTTCTGGTGGTAATTTTTAAACCCCGCTAGCGTTGGCCCCTGTATGTTCTTTGCTGAAGCTTTTCATACAGTATATTATGATTTAGGGTGTCAAATGCCTTACTGAAGTCAATCATTGTTACTATTACATGTTTCCTGTCATTTAGATGGGTGTTCACCTCATCTGTAAATTTGGCTAAAAGTTGTGAGGTGTTTTTCCCTTTCTGGAAGCCAAATTGTCTTTCATGAATTATGTCGTTGCTTGACAGAAAGTCATTTATTTTTTTACCTAGGTATTTTTCAATGATTTTGTCTATTGTAGATAGTATAGTGATTGGTCTGTAGTTGTTCGTATCTATATAACTTCCTTTTTTGTGTATTGGTCGGATTAATCCAATTTTTAATTTGTCTGGATATATAGAGCTAGATAAACACCGGTTAACTAGATGAGTAAGTACTGAGGTCATCTCTTTGGATATGAATTTCATCATCATCCAAATCGGTTCAGCGGTTTAAGCGTGAAGAGGTAACAGACAGACAGGCAGACAGTCAGACAGACAGACACACTTTCGCATTTATATAATTACTAGCTTCTGCCCGCGACTCCGTCCGCGTGGAACTCGTTTATATCGTATCTCCATACAAACTTTCACCCCCACTTCATCCCCTTGGGGGATGATTTCCGGGATAAAAACTAACCTATGTCCTTCCCCAGGATTCAAACTATCTCTATACCAAATTTCATCCAAATCGGTTCAGCGGTTTAAGCGTGAAGAGGTAACAGACAGGCAGACAGACAGACAGACAGACAGACACACTTTCGCATTTATATAATTACTAGCTTCTGCCCGCGACTCCGTCCGCGTGGAACTCGTTTATATCGTATCTCCATATAAACTTTCACCCCCACTTCATCCCCTTGGGGGATGATTTCCGGGATAAAAACTAACCTATGTCCTTCCCCAGGATTCAAACTATCTCTATACCAAATTTCATCCAAATCGGTTCAGCGGTTTAAGCGTGAAGAGGTAACAGACAGGCAGACAGACAGACAGACAGACACACTTTCGCATTTATAATATTAGTATGGATATAGTAAATATAGTAATATAGTATATATATAGTATAGTATAGATGGATTGTTAAAATAAATAAATTATAAGCTACGCAAAACGAGTTAAGAACTGCGTAAAATCATTCATAACACACGAAAGAACAACAATAGTCTAGATCCCTTACTATTCTTCCTTATTTTCCAACAAAAGACTTTAGTTTACATATCATTAAAAGCCATTTTAGCGTAGCTAAGGTGCGGTAGTAAGTAACCTTCGGTTTCCGCCGCGTGATGTTTTTATGTGCGGAACCACCGTACACTTTATCGTGGTTCTAAGCCTCGCGGTTCCGTAAACGTGCTGCAGAAATACTTTTGGGTATGTGTGTGAATAGGGTCCCTATTCACACATATTCCCAAAAGTAATTCTGCAGCACGAGGCCTATGTCCAGCAGTGGACGACTTTCGGCTGATATGATGATGATGACGATAACTGTTTCAAAAATCTCGGTAATCTGTCTGGTGAAATAGACCTAATAAGGGTGAGTAATAGGGTCGTTGCGTAAAGTTAAAATTGATAACAAAGTGTTCCTATATGGGCAGTAAACCATCAAATTACTGCAATATACTAAGTGTAAGGGTGGCGCAGGACCGGTCACTTTGGCACTCTTTGGGGGAGGCCTATGTCCAGCAGTGGACGTCTTTCGGCTGATATGATGATGATGACTTAGTGTAAAATACAAAATATAATCAAATTCATAAAATATATGGAACTTGAAAGTTTAGCATAAATATGTAGTATTGTTTTATCGTCCAACAGTAAAAGTAATGCCTACCAGGATCCTTACGCTTTAACACGTTCACTGCCAGGAACCGGCCTGGCGGGCGCCTACGCCTTAGTCGCTTTCTGCTACATACGAGGAAAACTACGGAATTGGCTACGACCGTAACGCGTAAAATTACAACTATGCACTTAACGCAGTATTTCACACCTTAACAGCAAATTACTTGATTTTCCGTACAACAATTAGTACAAATGGCTGATGGAAACTGTGACTTCACACTTATAATTATTTATTTAAACTTTATTGCACAACTATAAAAATAAAGGTACAATTGGCGGACTTTATGCCGTAAGGCATTCTAAACTGCGCTAAACAGAAACTTTAGTGGTGCAGGATCCTAACTACTGAGACTCGAATGGAAACACAAATCAATTCATTGCATTAATATACATAGGTACCTATATAAAGCATACAATATAAACTTACTTATACATACTTAAATAATGACAATTATATGTACCCGAATGAGGATCATCAATCTTTAATAGTTAATATGAGATGCTTACGCAACTTGCGTATTATATGTCAATTAGTATGAGCCGTTTCGGCTCCCGCCAGTTTTTTGTGGTATTTGGCGCAATTTTTTGTCTATTTATTTCCTTTAATTGTAGTTTCTCCGATACAAATGTTTATTCCTCTCTAAAAACTGATTCGAATGGCATCATAAAAAAACGGAGCTTCCGTTTTTGCGCTCACCACTCACCAGTTGGAGCCAAGCAGTAAGGTAGGCCTAGAAGTATGGCTTTTAGAGTTTGTTATTACGGGCGTAAAATAAAATTTACATTCAAATCATACTTAAATGTATCATACTTAAATTATTTAAAATAATCAACCGATCGCCTTATCCGATTCTTTTAATGGGCCTAATATTACGAAGCCTAATCATTTGTACGCCTAACAATGAGCCCAGCCCATATGTTTTAATAAATAATCAATAATTAATAAATAAAGTAGTGCCTCCGATAAAAGTTTCCATCTCATATTCTTAGATCCGCGTTGTACTGCAACTCTTTTGTCATAATTCATGTCAATTATTCACTACATTATTGAAAACTAGCTTTTACCCGCGACTCCGTCCGCGCAGAACTTGTTTATATCGTAGGTCCATACAAACTTTCCCCTCCCATTTAAGGATGATTTCCGGGATAAAAACTATCCTATGTCGTACCCCGGGATTCATTCAAACTATCTCCGAGACAAATTTGATCTCAATGGGTGAAGCAGTTTATGCGTGAAGAGATAACCGACAGTCAAACACACTTTCGCATTCATAATAATAACTGCCCGCGACTCCGTCCGCGTGGAAATCGTTTATATCGCAGCTCCATACAAACTTCAAACCCCCATTTCATCCCTTTAGGGGGTGATTTCCAGAAGAAAGAAAACTATCCTATGTCCTTCCCCGGGATTCAAACTATCTCCATACCAAATTTCATCGCAATCGGTTCAGCGGTTTAAGCGTGAAGAGGTAACAGACAGACAGACAGACAGACAGACACACTTTTGCATTTATAATATTAGTATGGATTAGTATGGATTTAGAAATAAGCCCGCGTGGTCCACTCAAACAGTAGCATTTGAGATTTCGGAGACCTCACGCTACACTAGCGCCTCTAGCGGCGAATTTATTCACGGTAGCCCTCATTTGAATTGCAATCTCATCGTTCATACATTGGCGACTAGTTTTGTAGGTAGGTATTTTATAAAACTATAGGTAGGTACTTATGTCACATTATTTTTGAAACGAAATATCATTATTTTTTGGTGAGTACCAAATTCTTGGCCAGTAATCGGTAGCAGTTAAAAAAATCTGTTGTGACACAAAAATTTACCATAGATTTTTTTTTTTTTCAATATGGCAATCGTCTTTTGACATTTTTGCCAGCTTCACGTCAATTTAATATTTACCATAGAATTGTATGGCTCACTTGTATAGTATCACAACGGATTTTTTTAGGTACTACCGACTAACCAGGCTAGTTCTCGCCATCAAACTTAATAGTTTGGCGAGTGTATATTTGTAATTTATCATGTAACTTGTATTTGGAAATAAATAAATAAAAAAAAAAAAAAGTTACTAGCCAAGAATTTGGTCCTCACCCTTTTGTTAAACGGTACTTTTAATCGCATGTCAAATACATGTTTACACATTTACACTTTATTACAAAGCAAGGTGCAAAAGTGAAATTAAATGAAATAATTTATTGCTGAACATTATATACCGGTACATTTGTGATAAAGGCTGCCGTTCCACATGCTCTGCCTTCATTGCCGTGCAACATTTGGTCTTCAAATTAACTCGAAATTAAAACATCGTAATATAGATAAATAAGTTATTTAATTTCATTCATTTAGGCTTATGTAATCGTTAATTGAATGAAAAACATTTCTCCGGTAACCATTTAAATGTTTTTTTTTTATATATATTAGTGCTCATATCATAGAACCTTTTCGGCATTTTTTCTATAAACATTCAAGTAACATCTAGGCATATATGAACGTCTAGCGTCTTTTTATCTTAAAAAATAGGTAAAATAAAAAAAACATGGAAGAGAGAGGACATTTCATTCCTTAAAGATTGGCTTACAGGATGTATCGTGTTTAGCCCCTACAATGCCTCTTATATTTTTGATCTCTATATGCTCTTATTATTTCTACAGACCGTACCTCAGGATGGAAGCGAGGCGGGCTGAGCATTGCCGACGAAGGGAGTCAACTGAGAAACGTGGTACTTTCCGAGTAGAGTTCCATCGCTTGTGCGTTCTAATGTATATGTGGTGGGACCGACGGCTTCACGCACTCGGTAAGGACCGTCCCTACGAGGTATGAAGTTATGAACTTGGCTGGCGAGGCTGTAATAACTGCGCTGCATCTTTCGAAGCAATACCAATACCAGATTGTGCCAGCGATATACATAGATCATTGTTATAAAGCCAGTCAATGAAAAACATAGTATTATTTGCCTCATTTTCTAACGTCAATTTATTCTGGGATTTAATAATTGTTGTAAAAACACGTCATTCGACTTCGACTGTACTTACCTACAAATTATTTATTTACCGAATAACTTAAATACCGTAATGTTCCTTGTGACACATCCTAAACACCGGAAAACCTCAAAGAGGTCAATAAATAAGTTAATTATATGCAGTGAAATCATATTTAGTAAAACAAATGCGCGCTTTTTGGTTTTACGGTTTCGTATATTTTTGTGGATGCTAGGGAAATATTAAAAAGCATTGGCACCAATTTCGCTAACATAAAACAGAATACTGAGTCCCCCATTAAAACAATAACATAGTTAAAGCGAATAACATAAAGCAATCCCGGATTTTAAACTGTAATGTAAGAATTTCTAAATCCAATGCCGGCTGTACACCTTGGGCCAACGTTGGCGCGTGAGCAGGATCCGGCTTTGTAAACTAATGAGAACGGATTAAAGTCCTGTCCCTCTAAAGCATAGCTGCATCCTGCTCACGCGCCAACGTTGGCCCAATGTGTACAGCCGGCTCAAGAGTAACTCGCAAAAACGTACACTCCCGTTCGAAAGTCATTTCGCAGCGCAAGAACTGCGAAAGGCGTAAAAAATTGATGGCACCCACTCGCGTTACGCGACGAGATTTGCATATTATTGACTCGCGTGGATTGTCCTGATCTCCGGATATATAGGAACTTTGTAGAGCGGGGGCGATGCAACGGTTATATTACCGTGCTAAACGGAAGGCTCAACTAACAAGTTTGAATTTAATGCAACATATCTATTTAAATATTTCTCGAAGTTGTAGCACGGATACTACATAGTCAATTTCTTATTACAATATCTATTCTATATACAAATATAAAACATGAATTGTAATGATAAACTAAATATTAATTACACTCATTTATTTCAGATAACAAAGATCCATACATTATACAGGATAATTATGTGTAAATAAGATTCTGACGGAAAATTTAGTTTTACTACGTGGTTGGAGCCAATTTTGGATATACGCTCTGGTGAGATGGACGTAAGTTTAAAAGTACTGATAATTAGCTCTACTGCAGATATAAAATTACCTAATATTCAACAAATGAATATATCAAATGTACAGCTAAACCAACAGCTATACTTTTAATTCAACTGGTCCTATTGGAAAATGATAAAAAGTTCTATTGAGTAAAAACCAGATATCGAAATCGGTCTAAGGGACAGTATTTCCCACGTCATTTTTTGAATTGAAAATAAACAAAAGCGTAAACCCTAAGGTATGGCGTTTTAATACTTTAACCGCATAAAAAATATACAAAAATTTCTAACATCCTAATATCCATCCTCACGCCATGCCCAATTAAGGGCTCCTAGCCAACTTCTGTCTCCATCATCAGATCAGTTCAGTGGAACCATAATATTGCGTTCTCACCGAGATTACGAATAAGTACGCCTTTCAAGTCGTCAGTCAATAGGATACCGGCAGGAATCTGAAATAGTACATTACGTACCTAGGGCGGTGAATTCGTGAATGCTCCAGATTGCAGGTGTTTGCGATCCACACATATGCGATCTGGGGATTTACGAATTACCGCCCGCGGTGCGTACACAATTTTACGTCTTCTCCTGGGTGTGAAGTGAGATTTTCCGCTGCGCCCGTGGGCGGTGAATCTCAGTTATTTATTTATTTATTTATGTATTTATATAGTAACATTTATACCTTAACAGCAAGGCCAAAGCGGTACAAACTTATAAATATGTAACATTAAGAAAAACAAAAACAAAAACTTATCGCCTGGAGTGACGTAAATAGTATTAAAGAATTCGAAGGACTAGGTACTTAAGTACTTACGTATTTATTTACGCACCAACGCATTGCAAGCTACATAAAACCTTGTAAAAAGTGGAATTAGTAACTGAACGTATTGGATGTTGTAACTGCAAGCTTACAGTACTTGTTGATTATATTTATAAAAATAGGTACCTAATTCAGACAAATACTATAAAACCGTTTCACACGGCCGGCGCTCCTTGAAATTGACCTTACGTCAACATTGGAACAATAAAGCACAGAGCTGGTCTCCTATTTCGTCTTTGTATTATGGTTGAGATTACTTAATGTGGCCGGCCTTTTATAAAACTGTCATTGTAATTAGAAGCTTCTACCTTCGAACGTAGAGTTGCTTTTTGAATGAACCACTGATGCAATTTGGCCAACTTAAATAATCTCATGTATACCATTCAAGTGTTTTAAACTCTTGTTGAAACTATGCGAGCTGACGATAACAAAAACAGTTCATGGGCTTAGATCCGAAAGGACTTATATTAGTTGCAAGATATAACACATATGTCTTTTGACTAATTTATAGTAGGACTATTAATTATTGTAAACCAAAATGACGTATGTTAATATGGCATGTAAAATAATTACACCTTTTTAATATTGCACAACAATCCATGTATAGGGTTTTGTTTTTACATGAAAGCAGTCGAGTTTGGACCTCGCGACAGGTTGGAATTATCTCATTCGGTTTCCCTTATAATTAATCATCAATTAAATTTGATATTAGATTTCCGCGCGCGTTTCGCGTTTTATTTGTATGAAATAGTGTTCAATTACTAGAGATTTTATAGTGATATTTATAGAGACAATTTTAAGACATTTTAGAGACGAATAAGTGAATTTAGTGTAGGCACGTATTTTTTTAAGACAATTGGCAATAGTGCGAGTGTGAAACATTAAGTGTTTGATTTGTTTTTATATGAATAGTTAATAATTATAGAGTCAGTGTTCACATTAAGTATTTATAAAAATTTACCTATGTAGTTATTTAAGAGTAGTGTTTATTTTTGGTTTGTAATATTTAGGTCGTCGCTTCGGGAGTTTAGCTGGAAATATAGTTCTGCGTGCTAATTGCTGAGATAGTCATTTCCAAGGCTTCATAAATTAAAGGTATAGTTAGTTCTTTTCTGCAATTCAACGGGTCCGCTGAGACGTTTAATCGAACATTAATAGGGGCCACAGGGCCAGATATAATTCAAAATTCTAATATTATGTATATACTATCTCTGGTATGAGAGTGGATTTAAAGATACACTACTATTGTCTTGAAATACAACTCTAATTTAATTAAGGATGCATGAATAGGTATAATAAATAATAGCATTGCAATGTGATTGAACTTTGGAAGAGCACACACACACATCTCAATTTTATAACTGGCTCTTTTTAACTTTTCTAAAGCATTGTAGTGTTATGCATTTAATGGCTTTTTGATTCTATTATTTGTGACAAGATAGTGAACTTACAATATAAAAAAAAACTTCTATACACACCCATTGTATTTCGTGGCTTTAGCCTGATTTCAATGGACATACACTCATACACATATCACATTTACACCAACATACATAGCTGACACACCACGAGTTTAGATTTCATTTGAATACACGCACTTAGGTACACTCGACGCAAAGCTTTTTGGCTGATACTAGATCCTGGATTGCTGGAGTCGACTCGAGTTTGCACCTAAGGAATCTGACGTGTCAATTCCTTAGAAGCTGTGAACTTTACATTACACAATAGGAAAACATTCAAGGCCTGAGCTATTTATATGTTCTGTAACATTGCGCTCTGTTTGTTCTGGGATGTAACTCATTCGATTATACGGACCTTTGACATCTGCGTCAATTAGTGGAAGTAGAGTGACACTGCAGGCCAATTTAAGGGACAGACAGTACAGTGGATGTTATAGCATATAAATGGTATTCAGAGCACCTTGTACATAATCGACAACAATCACTATCTCTGTTACAAATACCGTGGCTGCACGAACGTATAGGGTATGCGTAAATTCTGCCGCGCGTTATGCTTTGCGTAATTATTAAAATTAATCTTGGCAATCTGCGTAAAGTAAATTTAAAAGTACTTAAGATTCGTGTAAGATGATGAATGTGTAGGAGAGATGGTTTGAATCAAATAGATAGTAAGGGTTGATAGGCTGCATCATGACGGATTTGTTGGTTTGGCGAGGGTGTAGGAGCGTTGGGAGCCCTCGAAAGATTCAAGACATAACAATAGGTATAGGCCCCATTTTCAAGACCTACGGTCTAGAATCCCAAGGTCCCCTTGTAGTCTGTTTATTTTACAGGTCATCGTTGTCGTTCATCGTGATGGAGCATTTTATAGTATAATTTTAGTTAGTTCTAAGTTAGAAATATATGTATGTAATTTGTATTAGATAATTATAATTCGTATACGGTAATTAACTAATTAAATCAACTATCTTTGTTCGAGTTGTACCTGATCGGGTGAGTCGCATGTTCACTTATGTAGATAGACTATTTGTTGATCTCAATTTTAAATGTTCATTTTGATTTGCGGATTTAATTAATTATTGCGGATTTTTTACGGTTTGTTTTACCGTGCGATTTGATTTGCGGACGATAAAATTTATTGATGGATTATAATTTACAGTAATGTTTAGGATTACTGAAATGACCTTTCACGTGTTTTGATTCGGTTTTTTGCGGCTTATGATCATACATTTACGTATGATTTTTGACGTTTATTTAAACGCATTATTTAATGCGTCGATTGAACTATTTACGTTCTGATTCATTTTGAAATTTTAGTTTCATTCGTTTTATTTATTGCGAATGTTATTTATTCACATTTATTTATTGCGTTTGTTACGGTTTCATTTGGAACATCATTTGACATTATTATTTTATACAATGCGTTTTACGACGAGATTTTAACACAACGTAGAGGGTCCTATTCGTACTTCTTGAACTAGACGATCACAAGTATTTTATTTATGGCCAGTATTTTAGTTAACTTATTAAATAGTATTTTATTTAAAGGAGGCTAGTTTAGTCTTTCTACAGTGGTGCCGTGACCAGGATTCAAGTCATTCAAAATTGAGTCAATTTAATTGATTTAATTACTTGATTACGAATCTGAGTTAAAGTTTAGTTTATATGTCATTTTTCGCAAGTTGTAACACTTGTAACAAAATTGTAAAAGTTACAATTAAAAGGTGTTCTTAGCATTAAACCGTTTTTGTGTAGTAGTTTGTGGTCTTAGAATAAAACATAAAATTTGTACGCTTTATTAGAGGCAACCCCTATTTACGAATGTGAGGGCGTACAATTGATACTTATTACTCATGACTGCGTAATTTATTATTATCTTTACTAAACAGTCGTGCGATTTCTTTTTGAATACAATTTTTATGGGATGTAGTGTACGTTCTGCCTATTATCGGACAAAGCATATACTTAATAGCAATTGTAATTAAATTAAATAAATATCGTTTCGGTCTTAGAGAAGTGAGGGCGCAGGTTTATGCTTAGTTTGCTCAGATGCTATCAGGGGTTTGAGTACATTACCTATTGAGATAGCCTCACAATTTCATCCTTTTCAATTCTAAAATTGTATCGTCAATCTGAGGGCGCTCTGTAACTGCAAGCTTACAGTACTTGTTGATTCTATTTATAAAAATAGGTACCTAATTCAGACAAATACTATAAAACCGTTTCACACGGCCGGCGCTCCTTGAAATTGACCTTACGTCAACATTGGAACAATAAAGCACAGAGCTGGTCTCCTATTTCGTCTTTGTATTATGGTTGAGATTACTTAATGTGGCCGGCCTTTTATAAAACTGTCATTGTAATTAGAAGCTTCTACCTTCGAACGTAGAGTTGCTTTTTGAATGAACCACTGATGCAATTTGGCCAACTTAAATAATCTCATGTATACCATTCAAGTGTTTTAAACTCTTGTTGAAACTATGCGAGCTGACGATAACAAAAACAGTTCATGGGCTTAGATCCGAAAGGACTTATATTAGTTGCAAGATATAACACATATGTCTTTTGACTAATTTATAGTAGGACTATTAATTATTGTAAACCAAAATGACGTATGTTAATATGGCATGTAAAATAATTACACCTTTTTAATATTGCACAACAATCCATGTATAGGGTTTTGTTTTTACATGAAAGCAGTCGAGTTTGGACCTCGCGACAGGTTGGAATTATCTCATTCGGTTTCCCTTATAATTAATCATCAATTAAATTTGATATTAGATTTCCGCGCGCGTTTCGCGTTTTATTTGTATGAAATAGTGTTCAATTACTAGAGATTTTATAGTGATATTTATAGAGACAATTTTAAGACATTTTAGAGACGAATAAGTGAATTTAGTGTAGGCACGTATTTTTTTAAGACAATTGGCAATAGTGCGAGTGTGAAACATTAAGTGTTTGATTTGTTTTTATATGAATAGTTAATAATTATAGAGTCAGTGTTCACATTAAGTATTTATAAAAATTTACCTATGTAGTTATTTAAGAGTAGTGTTTATTTTTGGTTTGTAATATTTAGGTCGTCGCTTCGGGAGTTTAGCTGGAAATATAGTTCTGCGTGCTAATTGCTGAGATAGTCATTTCCAAGGCTTCATAAATTAAAGGTATAGTTAGTTCTTTTCTGCAATTCAACGGGTCCGCTGAGACGTTTAATCGAACATTAATAGGGGCCACAGGGCCAGATATAATTCAAAATTCTAATATTATGTATATACTATCTCTGGTATGAGAGTGGATTTAAAGATACACTACTATTGTCTTGAAATACAACTCTAATTTAATTAAGGATGCATGAATAGGTATAATAAATAATAGCATTGCAATGTGATTGAACTTTGGAAGAGCACACACACACATCTCAATTTTATAACTGGCTCTTTTTAACTTTTCTAAAGCATTGTAGTGTTATGCATTTAATGGCTTTTTGATTCTATTATTTGTGACAAGATAGTGAACTTACAATATAAAAAAAAACTTCTATACACACCCATTGTATTTCGTGGCTTTAGCCTGATTTCAATGGACATACACTCATACACATATCACATTTACACCAACATACATAGCTGACACACCACGAGTTTAGATTTCATTTGAATACACGCACTTAGGTACACTCGACGCAAAGCTTTTTGGCTGATACTAGATCCTGGATTGCTGGAGTCGACTCGAGTTTGCACCTAAGGAATCTGACGTGTCAATTCCTTAGAAGCTGTGAACTTTACATTACACAATAGGAAAACATTCAAGGCCTGAGCTATTTATATGTTCTGTAACATTGCGCTCTGTTTGTTCTGGGATGTAACTCATTCGATTATACGGACCTTTGACATCTGCGTCAATTAGTGGAAGTAGAGTGACACTGCAGGCCAATTTAAGGGACAGACAGTACAGTGGATGTTATAGCATATAAATGGTATTCAGAGCACCTTGTACATAATCGACAACAATCACTATCTCTGTTACAAATACCGTGGCTGCACGAACGTATAGGGTATGCGTAAATTCTGCCGCGCGTTATGCTTTGCGTAATTATTAAAATTAATCTTGGCAATCTGCGTAAAGTAAATTTAAAAGTACTTAAGATTCGTGTAAGATGATGAATGTGTAGGAGAGATGGTTTGAATCAAATAGATAGTAAGGGTTGATAGGCTGCATCATGACGGATTTGTTGGTTTGGCGAGGGTGTAGGAGCGTTGGGAGCCCTCGAAAGATTCAAGACATAACAATAGGTATAGGCCCCATTTTCAAGACCTACGGTCTAGAATCCCAAGGTCCCCTTGTAGTCTGTTTATTTTACAGGTCATCGTTGTCGTTCATCGTGATGGAGCATTTTATAGTATAATTTTAGTTAGTTCTAAGTTAGAAATATATGTATGTAATTTGTATTAGATAATTATAATTCGTATACGGTAATTAACTAATTAAATCAACTATCTTTGTTCGAGTTGTACCTGATCGGGTGAGTCGCATGTTCACTTATGTAGATAGACTATTTGTTGATCTCAATTTTAAATGTTCATTTTGATTTGCGGATTTAATTAATTATTGCGGATTTTTTACGGTTTGTTTTACCGTGCGATTTGATTTGCGGACGATAAAATTTATTGATGGATTATAATTTACAGTAATGTTTAGGATTACTGAAATGACCTTTCACGTGTTTTGATTCGGTTTTTTGCGGCTTATGATCATACATTTACGTATGATTTTTGACGTTTATTTAAACGCATTATTTAATGCGTCGATTGAACTATTTACGTTCTGATTCATTTTGAAATTTTAGTTTCATTCGTTTTATTTATTGCGAATGTTATTTATTCACATTTATTTATTGCGTTTGTTACGGTTTCATTTGGAACATCATTTGACATTATTATTTTATACAATGCGTTTTACGACGAGATTTTAACACAACGTAGAGGGTCCTATTCGTACTTCTTGAACTAGACGATCACAAGTATTTTATTTATGGCCAGTATTTTAGTTAACTTATTAAATAGTATTTTATTTAAAGGAGGCTAGTTTAGTCTTTCTACAGTGGTGCCGTGACCAGGATTCAAGTCATTCAAAATTGAGTCAATTTAATTGATTTAATTACTTGATTACGAATCTGAGTTAAAGTTTAGTTTATATGTCATTTTTCGCAAGTTGTAACACTTGTAACAAAATTGTAAAAGTTACAATTAAAAGGTGTTCTTAGCATTAAACCGTTTTTGTGTAGTAGTTTGTGGTCTTAGAATAAAACATAAAATTTGTACGCTTTATTAGAGGCAACCCCTATTTACGAATGTGAGGGCGTACAATTGATACTTATTACTCATGACTGCGTAATTTATTATTATCTTTACTAAACAGTCGTGCGATTTCTTTTTGAATACAATTTTTATGGGATGTAGTGTACGTTCTGCCTATTATCGGACAAAGCATATACTTAATAGCAATTGTAATTAAATTAAATAAATATCGTTTCGGTCTTAGAGAAGTGAGGGCGCAGGTTTATGCTTAGTTTGCTCAGATGCTATCAGGGGTTTGAGTACATTACCTATTGAGATAGCCTCACAATTTCATCCTTTTCAATTCTAAAATTGTATCGTCAATCTGAGGGCGCTCTGTAACTGCAAGCTTACAGTACTTGTTGATTCTATTTATAAAAATAGGTACCTAATTCAGACAAATACTATAAAACCGTTTCACACGGCCGGCGCTCCTTGAAATTGACCTTACGTCAACATTGGAACAATAAAGCACAGAGCTGGTCTCCTATTTCGTCTTTGTATTATGGTTGAGATTACTTAATGTGGCCGGCCTTTTATAAAACTGTCATTGTAATTAGAAGCTTCTACCTTCGAACGTAGAGTTGCTTTTTGAATGAACCACTGATGCAATTTGGCCAACTTAAATAATCTCATGTATACCATTCAAGTGTTTTAAACTCTTGTTGAAACTATGCGAGCTGACGATAACAAAAACAGTTCATGGGCTTAGATCCGAAAGGACTTATATTAGTTGCAAGATATAACACATATGTCTTTTGACTAATTTATAGTAGGACTATTAATTATTGTAAACCAAAATGACGTATGTTAATATGGCATGTAAAATAATTACACCTTTTTAATATTGCACAACAATCCATGTATAGGGTTTTGTTTTTACATGAAAGCAGTCGAGTTTGGACCTCGCGACAGGTTGGAATTATCTCATTCGGTTTCCCTTATAATTAATCATCAATTAAATTTGATATTAGATTTCCGCGCGCGTTTCGCGTTTTATTTGTATGAAATAGTGTTCAATTACTAGAGATTTTATAGTGATATTTATAGAGACAATTTTAAGACATTTTAGAGACGAATAAGTGAATTTAGTGTAGGCACGTATTTTTTTAAGACAATTGGCAATAGTGCGAGTGTGAAACATTAAGTGTTTGATTTGTTTTTATATGAATAGTTAATAATTATAGAGTCAGTGTTCACATTAAGTATTTATAAAAATTTACCTATGTAGTTATTTAAGAGTAGTGTTTATTTTTGGTTTGTAATATTTAGGTCGTCGCTTCGGGAGTTTAGCTGGAAATATAGTTCTGCGTGCTAATTGCTGAGATAGTCATTTCCAAGGCTTCATAAATTAAAGGTATAGTTAGTTCTTTTCTGCAATTCAACGGGTCCGCTGAGACGTTTAATCGAACATTAATAGGGGCCACAGGGCCAGATATAATTCAAAATTCTAATATTATGTATATACTATCTCTGGTATGAGAGTGGATTTAAAGATACACTACTATTGTCTTGAAATACAACTCTAATTTAATTAAGGATGCATGAATAGGTATAATAAATAATAGCATTGCAATGTGATTGAACTTTGGAAGAGCACACACACACATCTCAATTTTATAACTGGCTCTTTTTAACTTTTCTAAAGCATTGTAGTGTTATGCATTTAATGGCTTTTTGATTCTATTATTTGTGACAAGATAGTGAACTTACAATATAAAAAAAAACTTCTATACACACCCATTGTATTTCGTGGCTTTAGCCTGATTTCAATGGACATACACTCATACACATATCACATTTACACCAACATACATAGCTGACACACCACGAGTTTAGATTTCATTTGAATACACGCACTTAGGTACACTCGACGCAAAGCTTTTTGGCTGATACTAGATCCTGGATTGCTGGAGTCGACTCGAGTTTGCACCTAAGGAATCTGACGTGTCAATTCCTTAGAAGCTGTGAACTTTACATTACACAATAGGAAAACATTCAAGGCCTGAGCTATTTATATGTTCTGTAACATTGCGCTCTGTTTGTTCTGGGATGTAACTCATTCGATTATACGGACCTTTGACATCTGCGTCAATTAGTGGAAGTAGAGTGACACTGCAGGCCAATTTAAGGGACAGACAGTACAGTGGATGTTATAGCATATAAATGGTATTCAGAGCACCTTGTACATAATCGACAACAATCACTATCTCTGTTACAAATACCGTGGCTGCACGAACGTATAGGGTATGCGTAAATTCTGCCGCGCGTTATGCTTTGCGTAATTATTAAAATTAATCTTGGCAATCTGCGTAAAGTAAATTTAAAAGTACTTAAGATTCGTGTAAGATGATGAATGTGTAGGAGAGATGGTTTGAATCAAATAGATAGTAAGGGTTGATAGGCTGCATCATGACGGATTTGTTGGTTTGGCGAGGGTGTAGGAGCGTTGGGAGCCCTCGAAAGATTCAAGACATAACAATAGGTATAGGCCCCATTTTCAAGACCTACGGTCTAGAATCCCAAGGTCCCCTTGTAGTCTGTTTATTTTACAGGTCATCGTTGTCGTTCATCGTGATGGAGCATTTTATAGTATAATTTTAGTTAGTTCTAAGTTAGAAATATATGTATGTAATTTGTATTAGATAATTATAATTCGTATACGGTAATTAACTAATTAAATCAACTATCTTTGTTCGAGTTGTACCTGATCGGGTGAGTCGCATGTTCACTTATGTAGATAGACTATTTGTTGATCTCAATTTTAAATGTTCATTTTGATTTGCGGATTTAATTAATTATTGCGGATTTTTTACGGTTTGTTTTACCGTGCGATTTGATTTGCGGACGATAAAATTTATTGATGGATTATAATTTACAGTAATGTTTAGGATTACTGAAATGACCTTTCACGTGTTTTGATTCGGTTTTTTGCGGCTTATGATCATACATTTACGTATGATTTTTGACGTTTATTTAAACGCATTATTTAATGCGTCGATTGAACTATTTACGTTCTGATTCATTTTGAAATTTTAGTTTCATTCGTTTTATTTATTGCGAATGTTATTTATTCACATTTATTTATTGCGTTTGTTACGGTTTCATTTGGAACATCATTTGACATTATTATTTTATACAATGCGTTTTACGACGAGATTTTAACACAACGTAGAGGGTCCTATTCGTACTTCTTGAACTAGACGATCACAAGTATTTTATTTATGGCCAGTATTTTAGTTAACTTATTAAATAGTATTTTATTTAAAGGAGGCTAGTTTAGTCTTTCTACAATGTAAACCAAATATCCACCAAAATTATATCTGACAGAGTTTTATTATCTCCAAACATGTAATGCAGTGTTATTTTATCAGCATATTTTTAATGCTTGTGCTATACCTATTGATTAACAGAAACGAAATAGTCTTTGTATAACCTCTAATTGGTTATATCTGAACCATTTCCTCAATTAGCCCGTTAAGCTCAAAATGATACCTAATGTACCTAATTAATTTTAACCACACAACTTGTGTATCACAATATTATATTATTTTATTATTAATTAATAGTTTCCGTTATGTACTTTATATTTCCTGTCCATTGTATTATCCAAACAGATATCTTAGTCGTTACGTAACGTTTCGAACGCGCGTTAGGACAGTTTAACTGACATTTTTTCATAAAATTTGATGTCCTAACGTATGCACAATTCGATACGTGATCGACCTGCAGGACTTAAACGTTCAACTGTCTCCAACGCTAAGGCCGGCCTCACACAGAACGGATTTTAGTCCCTGAATCATAATCTAATACACTTACGAGCAAATAAATCTGTGTATACACAGAATTCTGTGCAGTATTGCTACCAGAGGGTGTACTTTTTTTCAGATACTCAATTTAGTGCATGAATTCCAACAGTGTGAGCCCAGACTAATGTAACTTTTCAAATGCCGGCTGTACACATTGGGCCAACGTTGGCGCGTGAGCAGGATGCAGTTATGCAAACGCATGAGAACGATATAATGCCCTCTTCCTCTAACGCATAGCTGCATCTGCTCACGCGCCAACGTTGGCCCAATGTGTACAGCCGGCAAAACGCCCGTCAGGGCATATCAGGAGTATTATTTTTTAGAATATTGTATTGCACATTCGCCTCAAGCCCGATAGTTGGATAAGTCGGATGGTCTAATGGACTATTGTTCAGTTAAGTATGTCCAGCAGGGTTAGAGCAAGTCCTTACTGGTAAATTGTCGTACGTAATGGGTCAATTAATAGTGCTGCCAGTTTTGACCTGTATAACATGTAATGTTACTCCGTGAAAGAGCCACTGAAGTGCCGTAATATTCAATAGGTATAAAATGTTGACAGAAATAATTGAATCGGGCCAAACCTTCTGTAATCGTAAGCGGTGTTCGTTACTATCTGAATGTATGCAAAGTTTGACACGTTTCTATGGAATGACAGCCACTAGCGCCATATTTATAACATAATTTTTTGACGCTGGGGAAATGTGTTTATCCCCCTCGGACTCAACGAATCGAGTCCAAGGGGATAAGTTGGTGCAACCTGCCCTAAGTGTTACCAAATATGCAACCTCAATACGAATAGGGAACTTTAGAGAAACAATGTGCACATACGTATACAAAATCGTTTATTTCACAAATGTTTAAAACAGTGTAAATATCAAGAAGACTGTGACAAACAAGCACTCCATCGTGTCCAAAAAAGGTATACAGTGTGTCCGTCGGACGGCAGACATTATCCGGTCGCCTGTCCGAAGAAATAGTAGCAAAAACCTGTGCAAAGACTGTCCTGGCTCGCGGTAGATAACCGCACCATTTCCTACATTCTAGTCTGTTTAAGTCAGTTACACACCGTGTACTTCATTTCTGACTTTATTCGTTTTACTTTTGTTGACTGACAATATATTTATCTAAGGTACCGTTGCGGATACATTTATCTCAAATACATTCGTGTTTAATTATTAAATTTCAATGAACGCCCTACGAGAGTTGCGTTGATCATCATAAAACATCCATCTTTCTGTCACTTCTACGAAAGACAGAGAAAGAAGGAATGTATTTATGATGATTAAATTGGGTCACTATGTGGCCTTTTGTGTTAATTTACGAGTAGGAATATATTCTTATGGGTATTACAATATCCAAAACAAAGAGAAAATGTATGCTTTGGAGTTACCATATGATAATAATTAAGTAACATAATATGAATATACATATTTGTGTCTACTGTCCCGTTAGATTTCTAACGATAGGTAAACAACCACAAAATTAATGTTAGAAAAAAATGTTGTTAACAATCTGGTAGATATACGTGGGCCCGAAAACAAATAATATAATATTCACTAGTGTTCATGCCATACATTTAAATCTAAGTGTAGTTGAAGTATTTGGTGACTCAAGTATGTTTTTAAATTGGCAAAAGGTTTCAATTTCAATCTTGTGTTTTGCTTCAAAGGAAACCTCCTTGAGCTGCAAGTATCATTTCCCGCCTCTGGCGCGTACAGCAGATATTGAGATTTAAAGCATATTTTATTCGCCCTAGGTGTGAAATATCCTATTGTGTCTCAGACCTTACGAGTTGGCTCCTGACGAGAATATTTTAAACCGCTATTTAGAACACGGGACGTGGTAACTTTGCCCAATTTCCCTTCAGATTGTGGCTACACTTCCCTAGTGCTTGATTTTCGTTTGTTTTGTTGTAAAATCTCTCTGTTTCTGAATGTATTTTTCTTTGGAAGTACTAATGAAGGAATTGTAGATTAAAATAAATATATACCTAATTGATAATTATTGTAGGCACTTGAATCGTATACTTATTCAGCGGAAAAAGGATATGTCATCGAGGTAACAATTTCCTGTTCTTACCCTGACTTTATGTCATATTTTATCACAGGTGAATTATAATTGCAGGGATATTTCAAACGATGCCTCAATATTATCTTAAATCTCACATGGTAAACTTATAAAATACAACAAAGAATAAATCGGAAGTCACTTCTTGTAATACACAATCGCTTGCACAATGATCATGGTTACTCGACTATACAGACGTACTTTATAAAAAAAGAAATAAAATACAATTTAACACCCAGAGTAAGTTATTAGAGCATTTTATTACAAAATAATTGTCGGTATCGGGGAAAAAAGCCCTTAGTACGGCACATACGCCATTCTAAATGCATATATGTTCGGAGGAATTATGGCGTTCGCCAAACGTACAAACTAACTCACTGTGCGACCCAAAATCAATGAATCTTCCTTGCGTCTTTGCTTGGTCCTGCAGGACTTATTGCTAACTTGCACCGGTTTCAAGGTCACACAGATGCACTTCCGCCAAATCATTCCAGCGATACTTTGTCACTGGGAACCGACAGGGTGTAACCATCCAATCTATCGGCTCAAATAAATAATATGTTCTCTTCGCCTCTCGATATTCTCCCATCCACGAAGCCAGCGCAGACGAGGCATCAAATACACTAAGGTTCCTTTTCCTCGTAAACAAAGGTGGTCTTAAGCAAATGCAAGTATTGTCTAACATCTAGGTGAGGTAGACATAATTATACAAAATCTTACACCTAAAATCGTTACAAAAGACTGTCTTTGCCTTCTTATCCTTGGTATGTGCCGATGAAGGAGTTGCAGCTAGGGCAGAAGTGGTCAGCATTTCTACAGGAGTCCATGCAGTAGGGTAAGCAGACACATGGCCAGCAACTGTAATGTAAAGACATTCACTTAATCAATCATTAAATCGAAAGAAGAGAGACAGCGCAATGCCGTCTCGCTCATATTTGTTGCAGCCCAATAACGGGGGTAGTACATCCACCTTACAGAGGACTGGTAGCCATAGTAACGCCACTACTTGCTCTGTAGGTATGTGGTGTTATGAAAGATCACCAAAGATCCCGAGAATGACGTGTTGAGATTGAGGGACCCGCTTTCGCCTCTAGCTATCAACACAACGACTACATACATACATACATACATATACTCACGCTCGTATCCCATTGGGGTAGGCAGAGACTAAGGAACGCCAAATAATACGGTCCTTAAATACTTCTTTCGCTTCGATCACATCCACACATCTCCTCATACAGGCTCGTCGGTTGCGGGTACACCTGAGCTGGTCTTTTAACAGTATCGCTGAAATTTGGTCATGGTACCCTCGCCTAGGCCGCCCCCTACCGACCCTTCCATCCATCTCCTGGACGTAAATCCTCTTAGTCAGTCTACTTTCACACATCCTCTCCACATGCCCAAACGACCGAAGCATACCTTGGTCAATCCTAGTCACTACATCATCTTCTATTCCACATTTTTCTCTTATTACACAATTTTTTATTCGATCCATGAACACAACGAATCCTCAAATCAATAAAGGTTTGGCAAAGCGCTTGTGGTTCTTCTCGAATACCATAGCACCAGGCAAACTGTATACTCAATGGCATTCGACCATCAAGCACTGGCATTGGCTTCTATTACAAAATACATCAGTAGAATATAATCATATCAGGTAGAGAAAAAACGTCTTTTATTCTATTTCATCTTTTATTTAACGTATAGATTCAGAGAACGACATTTCTTAATCACCTTTTAAACCTTGCCCTTGGTCTATTTATTTATCAAAGAAAGGCATTTGATAGTGTCAGTCGAACCATCCTTCTAAACAAGCTCGTTTCACCATCATCATATCAGCAGAAAGACATCCACTGCTGGACATAGGCCTCCCCAAGGACCGGTTTTGCGCCACCCGCATCCAGCGGACTCCTGCGTATCAAGCTCGTTTACATAACATAACTGACAGAGGCCACAAAATCTTTGAATCTTATCTTACTAATTATTAACAAATATTAAACTTGTCAAATGTCAAAGCACACCTCATCCTTTCAACTATGGTGCTCCCCAAGGATCTATACTTGGACTTTGGACCACTCCTGTTCTTATTTTCTGTATATTCTATTAGCGAACTGACAATAGAAGGTGAGATTTCCTTGTAATATTTCCATTAAATTTACAACATTATGGAAACTGCATATTAGAATCGGTATAACTTGCACAGGTGGTTTTAGTTTCTGTGAAACCATCTGTGTTTTTTAAATACTCTACTTTTGAAATACTTATATTGCTTGGTTTTTTTTTGATGACGTTGACTTTTGGGACAGTTTATATAGCCACGTTGACACATCCTGTATAAGTGTATAGCAATTGAAATATAATATTTCTTCACAATAGTTATTTATACAAGTGCGGAAAGTAGGCAATTCCCAACAAGTGACGATGACCAAAAACACGACCGTGATCGTCACGAGTTGGCCCGAAATCCATTCCTGCACGGCCGCCCCCCGGCCCGCCCCGCCGTGCGGGCATGGAGTGCTTCCCGTGTTCATGTTGACACATATAAAGGCGCACTTTCAGAGCAAGTGCATTGTAATAGTATTTTATGCAATCGTTATATAAGCTGCTAACAAATTAAGTACCAATATTTTAAGAGGTGTTACATTATGTACATCAAAACAATTGACTTTAAATAGAAATTAAAAAAACTTTTCATATGATATTTTTGTTTTAATTTCCGGTACAAAATAAATAAATTAAAATTTCGACAAAACATAATCAGCCTGTGCATTCAACTGACAAGATGTTAAAACACTATCTGTCAAGTGAACATCGTCGTTTGTGACAAACGTCAATGATTGATTGTTGACTATCTCATTAATAGGGTGTTTTTACGCAGTAACGTTGTATCCCTAATTATCTCCAAAAAGTGATACACACTTTTAAATGTTTCATACTTTACTCCTAGAGACTAGTACTATCAGCTCTAAAAGTATTGGTACCTAATTTGTTAGCACCTTATATAATGTATGCTTTTTCAGTCGAGTACCACGTTTAGGCCACGAAGCTTGCTGAGTGGCCTAATTAAGGTACGAGACTTAAAAAGCTAATCATTTAACTATTGTATACAATACTTTTTCTACGAGTCAACTGAACTAATTAAACAAACTTTGTGTCTATTGAAAATCTAAGCCCTGCTGAAACGAAATGCAACCAACGGCTTTTTCTTTTTTGTGCGTTGATGTCTATTACCTTTTGACTTTCTCATGACGGCGTCCTATTAGTCAAATACTTATAGTTCAGTAAAGGCGCCACGTGATTGGTCAATTTCATTTAAGTTGTCTCAACAGTTATGAAATGTTGAGTTGAGATTTAAGTTTGGTGTACGAAGTCTTAATTCGAACATTAAGGTCGACGAGTATAAAAAATAAATTGTTATACCCAAACAAACAGAGCAGGGCCGCGATGACGTGCGTCTTCGTGGTTGACTTATAGTCAATGCGTGTTACTATAGATGCCCGGCACGACGGACAGGTGACGGTGGCGGGCTTAGGGCCAACTGGGACCACGTTCATTTTGGATCTGTAACAAAAAGTTCAATTGTATTTTCAGAGCTCCCGAGATTGTGTTGTGTTGAGAGTGAGAGAGTTCGAGTAGGCTGCCTGGACGCTCTGCCTTTTATTGATTTGAAGATTCCTTGTGTAGTCAAGGAATCTTCAAATCAATAAAAGGCAGAGCGCACAAATTTATGTAGGTACAACTGAAAGTATTAAAAAAAAATCTATGGGGCGATGCATTAAACTTGAATTTGGAAGTAACAAAATAATAATTATCATCTATTTAAATATGACATCCAAACAAAAGTTACTGAATATTACAAAAATTACCGTAAAGAAAAACTATTAATTGATTGGTAGGTAACCACAACGCATAATTATATTTAATTAAAAATTACATCAGTCGCGCGCGCGCATTCGTACGTACGGTCGTGTCGCGGTTAGCTAGCTGTTGTGCGCTCGCACCATGGCCGCTACTTTGAAGTGCAATAACTGTAATATTGTTGTAAACGAGCTCCTGGCTTTTGTGGTAAACAAGTTACATCTTATGGACGATGAGAGCATGGGCAGGATTTGTTTGGCCTTCTTCTCGGCGGAAGATATCAGAAAGGCAAAAGATTTGCTGTTTCTATCTGTTCCTGCTCAGAAAAGAAAGATTACTCGAAGACGGGACGGACAACAACGCCGTGACATCGAAGATATAATTGATCTAGCGCGGATTACGGACCCCGACAAATTTCCAGTGTTTGTGGCCAGGGATCTGCACAAATTACCGCCAATAGATTTCGACTCTGTGGACTTAACATCGCTTCTAAAGGATATTGTGGTGCTAAAAAATGAACTACAAGCTATAAAGTCACGGTATGTAACGATGGAGCAGTTCGAAAATTTTGAAAAGAATGTTATGGAGTGCCGTATTGGGAATACAGGCGTTAGTGATCCATTTTATCGAAACGTTAGCCACTCAAATTTGAATGTTAACGTTAGACGCGGAGGATATTTGAACAGCGGACCAATGGAGTTATTATCTAATGTTGACGTATCTAGAACTACAAGTGAGTATGCTGACGAACATAACAAGACATTACTATCTCACTCGGGCACGCGTGAATCTAGCCGTTCGCCATCCCACTCGCATACGCGGCAACATACCGAGGAGCCGATCGGCGCCAGCGTCGTTCACACGAGTGCTAATGCGCATGCGCCGATCCCTGCACCGCGCCCCTCACCCCCGCCAGCGCCCGCCATTGTAACGGAGCAACCACCGAGGGAGCTAGCACATCGCTCAGATACCCGGCCTGACGACGATTTATCAAAAACAATGAACCGGCCAGTGAAGGTGCCTAACGCTGATGGACCTAATGGTGTGATGAGTGCAGTGAGTGAAAAAGGCACAAAGAGTTTTGCGGATGTAGCGAAGGACGGTGTGTGGATGAAAAAAGAAAAGCCACCGAAACCTGCGTCTAAAAACCGTCACGTCGGTAAAATGGGCAAGTCCGAAGTCAAGTGTTCGTTCAAGGCAGCTGATCCTAAGGTACCTATTTTTATCACAAACGTACATAAGGATACATCAAAATCCGATATTACTGAGTATATACGGGAAAAAACCAGCGAAAATATAAGGCTGGATCAAATTGTAATGAAGGACAAAGACCACGATCATAACGCATACAAATTCTTTGTTTGCAGGGACAAAGTGAATATGTTTTTGGACGAGACATTGTGGCCGCGTGGAATTATATTTCGTCTATTTATCAGTTCTCGTTTCAAACATGTAAACAACAGCGATCACGCATTAACGGCTACGAGTGCTACGACGGGGGCTACGAGCGCTACGCGTGCTACGACTACAACGATTTCTAATAACACGGCAAGGAATGACAATGGATGAAATAAAACTTTGTTCTTTTAACTGTAGAAGCATCAAACAATCTATTGATGATGTTAGACGGTTATGTATTTCCACTGATATACTAGCCTTACAAGAGACATGGCTTCTTCCACATGATTTGGCATATTTAAGCACTATAAGTGATGACTTTGCCTGCACCGGGACCTCAGCAGTAGATACATCAACGGGAATGCTGCGGGGGAGACCGTACGGTGGAACTGCGCTTTTGTGGCGTAAGAAGCTGTTTCCGTCCACCTCCGTTATTCAGTGCGACAATCCCAGAATTAGTGCGGTCAAAATAACGTCGGGTGATAAGTGTATAATCTTTTTTAGTGTATATATGCCAACCAACGGAATAGATAACCTTCCGGATTTCGTACAGTGTATGAGTGAAATTGACTCAATAGTTAAGGAAACTTGCGTTGAAACTGTTTTTATATTAGGTGACTTTAATGCTCATCCCTCCGAGTTGTTTTGTAATGAACTAATTAGTTTTTGTACGGAACAGGGGTGGGTTTGTGCTGATATCGCTAGGCTAGGTATGAATTCCGGCGCGCACACGTACCTAAGTGAATCTCACGGATCTAAGCGATGGTTGGATCATTGTGTAACCTCATTGGCGGGGTGGGACACTGTTATTGATGTTGTTATTGATCACGATGTATACTGTTCTGATCACTATCCCCTTTTCATTAAATGTAATTTGGACCTAGTTAAACCAAAGCTACTATGTAACAAAAATATAAATAATCAATCTAATGTGAAACATATAGTCTGGGGAGAAAGAACAGCTCAGCAAATTGAAATGTATACTACTAAATGTAATGAATTGTTAAAATCTGTTGATTTCCCATCCGAATTTCAGGCTTGTGGTGACGGATGCTGTATAAATAACTCTGACCACTGCGAGATACTTGACAACCTATACCTCAAGATAATAACGTCGCTCTGTGAGGCTTCTTTATACAGCAAGGCTGTCGCAGGCAATCGTGGTTGTGCAAGAAAGAGGGTTATTGGGTGGAACAAGCATGTAAGTGACGCTCACAGGGAAGCCAGGGCTAGATTCCATGACTGGGTTCAATACGGTAAACCCACAGGTGGGTCAATTTTCAACGCCATGTGTAGTAGTCGGAAAATATTTAAATCAAAACTCAGGTGGGTTCAGCAACATCAAGAGCAAATTAAAATGGACCTACTTAGTAAACATCATAAAAATAATGACTTTCGTAACTTCTGGAAAGCCACAAAAAAGTTGGAAACTAGACCTGGACTGTCTGTTAGCGTGAATGGTATTTCTGATCCTAAAAGTATTGCTAATATGTTTGTCGAACAGTTTAATGTGAAGCCTTCTTCCACCGGCGTCGACGGGGCTGGTAGGCAGCAGGTGCTCGATGCTGGCATACCGGGGGGTGCTCAGCAGACCCGATTTAGCGCTAGTGATGTCAGCAAAATAATCAAGAATATGAAACGCGGAAAGTCCCCCGGTCACGACCTTTTAAGTATTGAGCATTTGCAGTTTGGTGGTCCCCACTTACCTCGAGTGTTAGCGATGTTCTATAATTTGTGTATATCCCATTCGTACCTACCTTTGCTTATGACAAAAACCATTGTAGTCCCTATTGTCAAGAATAAAACTGGTGATATATCCAACAAAGCTAACTATAGGCCTATTTCCTTGGCAACAATTGTAGCGAGAGTATTCGATGGCTTGCTTAATATACAACTTGATAAGTACCTAAAGTTACATGACGCGCAGTTCGGATTCCGCGCGGGCTTATCTACAGAAAGTGCTATTGTTTGTTTGAAGCAGGCCGTCGAATATTATACTCGTAGAAAAACACCTATATATGCGTGTTTTTTAGATCTTTCTAAAGCCTTTGATTTTGTGAATTACGATCTTCTATGGAAAAAGCTTGACGAAGTGCAATTTCCTAGAGAACTAACGCGCATATTTGGGTGTTGGTATGCTGGCCAGCGAAATAGTGTCCGCTGGGGTGATGAAGTGTCGGACGAGTATGGCTTGGAGTGCGGGGTGAGGCAGGGGGGCCTGACCTCACCCAAACTTTTCAATTTGTACATGAATGATCTGATCGGTGAGCTTAGCAGTACCCGTGTCGGCTGTCACATAAACAGGGTTTGTTTTAATAACATAAGCTATGCCGACGACATGGTACTGCTGAGCCCATCGATCGGTGGTATAAGAATACTAATTGAGAAGTGTGAGTCCTATGCCTCAAAACATAACTTGCAATATAATGTGAAGAAGAGCGAGTTTATGATTTTCAAGGCGGGGACCAAGTGCCCGTCACATATCCCGCCCATTCATTTGGACGGACAGGAACTGAGAAGGGTTTATTCTTTTAAATATCTCGGACACTTGGTCACTGATGATTTTCAGGACGATCCTGATATTGAACGCGAGCGCAGGGCTCTGGCCGTCAGGGCCAACATGATTGCCCGGAGGTTTAGCAGGTGTACAGCACAAGTTAAAATAACACTATTTCAGGCATACTGTACATCGCTGTACACCTGCAGCCTGTGGACGAGGTACACGCAGCGTGCCATGAACGCCATGCGTGTACAATACAACGACGCGTTCAGGATACTGTTGCGGCTCCCGCGACACTGCAGTGCGTCCGGCATGTTTGCGGACGCGCACGTAGACGGTTTCCATGCGACGCTCCGCAAACGCTGTGCCGCGACGCTGCGCAGGGTGCGCGCCAGCCGCCACAGTCTCCTGGCCGTGGTGGGGGAGAGATGGGACAGTGCCCTAATCAGGCACTGGACCACTCAACATTTAAGCTTAGGTACTAACATACTCATTTAAGGTAAATCTGTAACACTAACACTTTATGGACTCCAAATGTCTGAAATAAACGATTTTTATTTTATTTTTTTTTATTTTTTATTAAAGCTAGTGGTGATGGGCATTTCTCCGGAGTGGCATTTTTTAGTGTCCAGGGCCAAAAATTCTTCAAATAGGTGCGTGATATTTTTGAATAAAATCTCACATATACTTCAGGCTTTTTGATACCTGGACAGCTATTTAGATATTCTGTAGATATACATTATGTTTGAAGAAAAATAATAATAGCGCCCAAATTGACGTTCAGTGGGAGCGTCCACTACCCAAGTTGGTTTAAACAAAAAATCATAACCCAGGATGGGAATTATAGTACATGTTTTATATCGGTTCACGTAATCAACATTAGTTTTCCCCATATATAATCCATATTACGATAATTTATCTATTAAACTTACTCAATAAAAGCATTTTTCCGAAGCGTCCGGGGGTAACACGTAAACTCAGTGACATTTAGAAAACGCGTCGGCATCATAACAAAGAAATGGCGTAGGAATCTCGCGACGCACACGCCGGTAGCTTTAGTCGCACCACGTTTACCGACGAGAGCGGACGCCGGCTGATGTCATATAGGCAGCTACTACAAAGGTTTGTTCGTCGTTCGGTAAGTTTGGTTACGTGTTTTTTTGAATTCGGTGAAGCTATTAAATTGTGTAGTGTTTGTGTTTTAATTATTATAAAAGTGAATAAGCAATCCTCAGAGGTATGTGATTTCGTATTGAATAACTCTTTCCCTGTACTATCTATACTTTTTGTGTAATTTGCAAATATCGATCAATATTGAATTCGGTGACATTGATTTCCGCGGATTCGGTGTACTTTTTGGTCACCGAATTCAATAAAATGAGGACCGAAATCAATCTTTATGTATAAATGATTGCTTTTTAGGGTTCCGTAGTCAACACCCTTATATTTTCAGCATGTCCGTATGTCTGTCCGCCCGAGGCTTAGCTCAGTGACCATTACTACTGGAAAAGTGTAAATTGGTTTGGGTATGTAAATCAATCACGCCAACAAAACGGTTAAAATAAAATAATTAACAAAAACTGGGTACTTGTCTTACACGTAAGGTGGGAATGTAATTTTTTTTTGTTAAAAAGTAGTGTAGGATATTGGTAAATATGTAGTTCTAAAAAAAATTGTTTAGTAAAACCATTTGTCAATTCAGGGATCTGTTAACTATGTGGTTTTAAAACTCTAATTCTCATTAAAGTTTAGTGCTGGCTAAATGATTAGTTCAGTCAAGGGTACAGTAACATACGTACATAAATAAGGACATAAATCTGTACACGCTTTTATGACATTGACAATAGAGTCCTGTACAGATATTTATGTCCTTATTAATGTACGTATGTTAGTAACCTTGACTGTACCAGGCTATAAACTATCTTGAGCCGTTTATATGAAGGCCTTTACCACCAATATTTTTTAAATTTAGGCCTTTTCTTGAATACCGAGGTCACCAATCGAAAAAGTGAAAAAAAAATACGTTCACCGAAGTCAAGCAAATCGAGCCGGCTCGGAGAATCGCCCTGATAATAGGCAGTTTGAACTATGCGTCCGTCTATAATATTAATAGAATAGAACCGATATATCACAAAACATTGTATTAGAAATTTCTAGAACGAAAAAGGAAAATCTAATTTTCTTTGATTGACGGCTACTGCAGCCCCAAAAGACCAACTTGCGTAAAATGAATAAAAATTCATAAAGTCTAAACTAAAACTATGGGCTCCATGCCGCAGACGGAACTGCTGGACGGGGTCTTTTTGCTATGACTGGGTTAGGTTAGTTTGTAAGTTATTTTGTAATTAATTTATTGTTTCTTCGTTTATTTTATTGATTATGTTGTTATATTTAAAAACTGTTATTCATTATATATAGACTTAATTAGCTCCCGAAAAGTAGGAAAAATATTAATATTTTTTTCACATAAAGTCAGTCGATCATCTTTCAATGATAATAATAAAATCTTACTTTGTATAAAAAAAAAAAAAAAAAAAACTAAAACTAGTAATTATTTTGGAATATCAAACGTTCAGGTTTTAGATGAGTAAAGTACTTACCTACCAATTTATTTACGAAATAACCGTAATAATACTATACAGAGACAGCAAAGAGCTTCATTTCATATCAAAAGCGATCATTTGACGTAACTTCTTTCCTTAATTGGTACAGACCAAACATTGAATTCCCTCCGGCGCAAAATAATCAAAACGCAAAATGTACCTACACCTCACGCACAATGTACAACTGGTAAAATATACAAAACGCAAAATGTACACAACGCATATTGGAAATAAGCGCAATGTACAAAAAACAAGAATTAGGTACCTACATTCGCAAAATGTACAAATGCGAAAATCTACACGCAGCATGTCCAAAACGTGAAGTGCGTGATTGGCACCTAAGATTCCAATCTTTAGATGCAAAATATGTGAGATTGAATTTGACTTTAGATGCAAAACACCAATATAAGTTTCTGTCAGAAAAACTATTTATAGTACAAGATTTTATTGCCAACTGTACTTTTCTGTATACCATGCTCAACTCGTACAGTCACCAGCAATAACATCTGCCACAACATAGCACGCATAAATATCTGACACAACTATATGTCTAATGCCATAAGGACGTGTCAGATATTTTTGCCGGCTTTGTTACGGCAGATATTGATGCCGGTGACTGCACTCATTGAGACGATTGTGACGAGCTCAAACTCAACGGGGATACGTCGGTTAAATACTGAATTCCCATGGCCACCTTCTGTCTAAATCATCAGATCAGCTCGATCGATGGTCCCATAATTTTGCATCGTCATCAAACTATGCTTATACCTACTCGAAATTTCAGCTCAACCCGTTGAGGTTAACTGGTTCAAAATTCAGTTCGAAGATTTGTCCCAAACTAACAAACCTGTCAAGTTAAAAAAAAAGGTTGTCATTATAAATACAAATAAAGAACAAGACAGCTTGTAAGCAACCAACAAATTAACGCCATTCACGTGTCTAAGAAATTAAACTAAGGTTTTTAAGATGATCATATTTTCAGGCATTTTTTTGCCATTTCCGCGTCTCAAATTACACTAAAGCCTCCGTAATCATCATCAACCTAATACGTCCCACTGCAGGTCGCCGCTCATGGATGGGAGTGAATGAGCAGCAGTCCCCACGCTGACCCATTGCTGGTTGGGGACATCACTTACCCCCCGTTCCCACTATGTCGTCTGTCAGGACGATTTTTTATCGTGTGTCGTCGCCTCATACACATTGGTGTCCGACAAGTGTGAACAGCTTCATATAAAATGTTTTGCCACTACGACTCACGATAAAAAGTCGTCCAAACAGACGACTTAGTGGGAACGGGGGGTTACTCCTATGAGTTTCGTCACATGTTTATGTGTGGGTGTGTGATAAATGACAAAAGATATTCCGTACAGAAGTTCCGAAAGACTCATTGAAACGAGTCGGGATTCGAACCCATCGAGTTGGATGGCCGTGTGCTAACTTAAGCTAGCAGCCCTAGTTTTTTTTTCTCTTAATTGGTTCCAATTCAGATCTCAATTGATTAATCAGGGCAATTCGTTGTTTCAATTGCTTATATCAGCCGTGTAATAAAAACATTCGGACTATTAAAATTGGCACAGCTGCAACTAACCCACTTAAAAACCAAGGCCATGGACAATTTTAGATGCGCGGAACGCGACGCCTCGCGAATTACCATTCTCCCGCAACATTATTGGTTAAAGAAAAAACATCATAGATCCAAAGAGCTGTTTGCAAGTGTGCGAATAGCTATTTGGTATGCGGTGTCCTTTAATAAAATATTCGAATTATGGGTAGTAACATGTTTAAATTTAATTAATAATAAACTTTTAAAACCAGTGGATATTATATTAATCATAACTTCGTGAGAATAATGTAATATAATTTTATTTATACAATGTAACTGATTATCCATTTTTGCAATTCCATTGGGCTTTTTTTCAAATAAAAAATATCTATTTTTTGTCATTTTAATTGCTTCATGAAATTTAACCGCATGATTACTGTGGACCTTTTCAAATGCGCATGGGGACATATCAACTAATAAATGAAATAAGCAAGTAGGTACATTATAATCTCAATTCCTAACGCTCCCTTTACCATCAAAAAATTAAGCAATACGTCCTCATTCTCATGTCAATATTCTAAGGTACATATCGGCATGTCCTGTTAAACCCTCATGGAAATGAATTGTCGTTTCCTGAGATATGTCGTTTAATTATTCCACATATTCATACAAACAAACGCACAATAGTGTTTTCCAAGCGTAACGTCATCAGATTCATGCTTGTATCCTGTTTATGCAAATTCCATTTATCAACTAAAGCTTTGGTTAGTTACACTATTTGTGAGCTGTGAGTCGAATAATTTCGGTCCGCTCATATATTAGCAAACTGAAATGTCCACCTATGGGCGGACCGAAATTACGCGAGTCACAGCTCACAAATAACGCTCGTCTGGCCTCACCCTAATCATTATCCTAGCGTTCTTCGCTGTAGTGCTCAAACGAGCCCGGGGTCCAATTTGACAAGTCTATAAGGCTCTATATTCTAATGTTGATCATCAAAACCTCTAGGGTACTTCCTGAAGTCCTAGAAAGCTAAAATTTGGTATGTAAGCTAGCATTAGTACACAATCAACAAAATAATTCAAAAAAATCTAACTTCTACCCCCCAACCCCTTAAAGTAGGGGATGGAACTTTATATGAGACTTCCGCAAATTTTGATGCTAGGGGTCTGAAATAAATAAATGAAAAAAAAAATACTTATTTTAGGATTTTCAGTAAATCACCCCCCACTCTTTAAATTAGGGGATGGAAGTTTGTATGGGTTTTCCCATTCACTTCTTTAGAAATTACCTTACAAAAAGGAATGAGATCCCACCAAAAACATTACATGTAAAGTGATGCCAAGACTTCATAGCTCATACAGCTTTCAGCGTGAAAAAGATATCAGATCGCAATTAGCGCCAAGCTTCCTACTCCACACGGCGTAACTCTACCACTACCAGCCACGCTCTACAAATTCTATATCTTGGCTAAAAAGTATAGACCCGTCACTTATTAATATCATCATAAATTCATTCGGCGTAAAAGTCTATGCGGCGACCGGGATGTGCCCAACAAAGCTATACTTTTTAAACAAGATGTAGAATTTGTAGAGCGTGGCTGGTAGTGGTAGAGCTACGCCGTGTGGAGTAGGAAGCTTGGCGCTAGTTGCGATCTGATATCTTTTTCACGCTGAAAGCTGTATGAGCTATGAAGTCTTGGCATCACAGATACATAAATAGTTGTGGCCGTGGAGGCTGCCTCATGATAGCGTGCTGCTGTAGCCAGCACGGTTAGCAGGGCTGTTATTCGCTAAGCGCTAATACGGCTCATCCCGCCGGTCACCCGTCACGAAACTAGACCTCTACGGACGCTTAGTTACTACGCATCGCGGTGTCAAGATATATTTGTGGGTGAGCGTTGAGGTGAGCTTAAAACAAGTTACAGAATAGGATTGCAGGAGACGGTGCGCGAGCTGTCTCGCTGTGAGATAGACTACCCGTCTCTTTATAATTAGGACACTTCGAAAGCGACGGCACCGAAGGCGCAGCGTGGGTAGGCCCCACAAGGTGGACTGATGACCTGGTAAAGGTCGCGGGAGTCCGCTGGATGCGGGTGGTGCAGGACCGGTCATTGTGGCACACTTTAGGGGAGGCCTATGTCCAGCAGTAGACGTCTTTCGGTTGAGATGATGATGATGAAAGCGAGACAGCTAGCGCGCCGTCTTGTGTTGCCTTTCGTGCAGGAATCTCGGTTCCGTCTGCGAGTACAGGGCAGCGAGGTTGTCAACAAGCACTGGGTTTTTGTCATAAAGATGCGATAAGCAAATTGTCTTCACAAACAACAGACACACGACACACCTAACACTGCATGTTACTACAGTTGCATAATAACTACAGTTGTTCATGCAACAAATTCCAATTTAGATCGCATCAGAAAGCGGGTTTGTTTATACGTCGTACAGTCGACAACACAGCTAAGTGACCATCGGAAATCTAATCTGACCTTAAGTGCATTGTAATAAGGTTCTAGGTTTTCACGGTATGGTCAGTTAGCTGTGTTGTCGACTGTACGTACATGCGACGGTACTGGCTGTTAGCACCCGACACAATGGGATATTAAAAGATTTAAAAAAACTGAACAGGCTAATAAATACTGATTTGCTCAGCTGAAATACTAAGCGTTCATCAATGTGCAATTGTAACACACACACACACAATGTTGTACAATTTCCCATATTTAAATACATTATTTTATGTATCAATCCACGCAAGGTCAGCCCTAAAATAATATAGTAACTTCGCACAAACACACACCTGTGTACCTATGTGTAGTAAATATTACTAAACCTAAGCAATTTTCAAGCTTTTATTAGTGCCTACATAATAAATTGCATGACCATTCAAACTTAATTGCAGTAAAAGTGTATTATAAAGTGAACCTATGATATAATAACAAGTACATACCCCGGTCATTGGCTATGGTGCCCTGGGCTGACAGCGTTACCTCTTTTTAAAGGCTGATAATAATAAATTGTTGTTTATTTAAAATATTAACCCATTACATTTACAGGGATAAAAGATTAAATTAAATTAAAAGTAAAAAACCAACTAACAAGTGCACGCAACATATTTATCTATTTCTTACTAGCTGCCCGGCCCGGCTTCGCACGGAATACCCTTTTTCCCGTAGAAATGAAGCATTTTCCCGCGGTAAAAAGTAGCCTATGTATGTTCATCAGGGATAATATCGGCTGCTAATGGTAAAAGAATTGTTTAAGTCGGTCCAGTAGTTTCGGAGCCTATTCAATACAAACACACAAACAATCAAAACTTTCCTCTTTATAATATTAGTGTAGATTTGCGATATGTGAAGTCAGATTGGCGTTCTGTCCAATTTAAAGTTTTTACTTGTCTATTAGAAGAACGCCCAGCTCTCTCTCGGACTATCCGAGTCTCTCTTATTACAAAACTTAAAATAAAAAACGGATAGTGCGAGAGAGCGAGAGAGAGCTTGCGCGCCGTTTTGTGCTAATGCTAACCGTACTGAGCGTTCTTCTAATATGTATGATTCCCACCGAACGGGCCGGGCCGGGTCGCGTGGCGCCGCATCGCAACGGATGCGCGAGCACCCGACGGCAGCCGAAGGCGTTTTAAAAGGGTGCAGTAGGCAAACGTCGGACGGAGCCGGTCGGACGCGACGACAGCCGAGCGCTGCCGTCCATGTCCGCGAGGAGCCGACCGGCCGCAAATCCATTCAAATACGAAATGTAACGTATGTATTAAAGCTTCAAATTCCTTTGGCAATAAGTTGTGAAATGCGCTCAGGCGCGCTCCGGCTAGGCCCGGTCGGTGGGAATCGTACAATTCAATAGACAAGTAAAAACTTGAAGGTAAAAGTAAAAAAAACCAAAGCTATTGATTATTTCCCCATTGTCTAGCCCAAGGTAATCTTAGTTCCTGTCTGACATTTCAACTCCCTAGAAATGAGGCATAGAATCAAAAAAATCGAGACAAATACGTCATTAAACGGTATAACATCATCATCTCGACTAATGTTTATTCATACTAATATTATTTATAAAGAGTACAGCCTGTCAGGGTGTCAGGGTATGGTTTCATAAGTTTGTAAGGTTGTAGATACTCATCCGGTTTAAATAAATATTTCCGCTGCCAACAAAAACTTCTAAATTCAAATTACACACCAACACCCAAATTAAATGTCACAAAAAAGATTTAATAAGATTAGTGACAACCTCAGAAACAGTCAAATAACGAATTTACCAAGAATAAATAAGAATTGGAAAAACGATCAATTTTCCTAAACGTTGAAGCGTGTTCAGATGATTTTGAGCGCTCTACTGTTTTACGATGTACAGTCAGCATCAAAAGTAGCTACGCAAACGAAGACGTCAAAATGTCTTTATTAAATGGGAATTTTCGACGCCATCGATTGCGTAGTTACTTTTGATGCTGACTGTACAAGATGGCGCCTGTAGGTACTAGGTATTGATAACAGTTGTTCGTGGAAAGAGTTCAAGGCCGCAGATGTGGTTAGCGACACCGGAACTCACCTCAACATAAACAACCAATTAAACCAGACCTCTCCAGCACTTTAAACCTATGCTAACATCGGTCCTATATAAAATGGTAGGTTCGTGTCAAATCGAAGGTAACGGTAACGCTCAGTTTCTAGCAAACTCGCATCGTCTTCTCCATATCGGTCTAATGTCGCTAAGAATAAAGTCCAAATTGGATCAATCGTGAGTGTGATACGAGTTTGCGATTGTTATAGTCAGATATACACGACATAAGGACGGGGAAGAAGCTAGTGAGGCCATGGTAGATAGCTAGTTTGGTGGTTATTCTTAGATTAGTGGTAACCTTACTAATGTCCACATCGCACTCTGTTTTGTGACATATCTATTGATTCCGTTTCAGATCTCTTTTGTATCAGTCAACAGTAGGTATTAATTGTTATGTTTTAACCCCCAACGAAAAAGGACTGGTTATAATTGTATATACTTACTTAAGTAAGTACCTCAACTCTAGTGCATTGCAATTTGTATTGTATATTTGGTACCTATAGAAGGAGTCGTTTTACACTATTCTCATGAGGGAGTTCTCGCGTCTCAAAGGGATATATAATATACATATTTAATACAGTTGCTCAAAAAGTGCTACTTTACATAGCTGTTTAGCGTGCGGAAAGTTGGTTTTCGCGAAGTAGTGCTTTCCACTTTTCCCACTCACACAGTATATAATTATAAATGCATATTAATAATAATGAATGCTACAAATTTCACCATTAATTATTTTTTCAATAAAATAAATAAGATAGAACTAAGTATATAAAAAAAAACATTTTTTGAACTTTATTATTTTTCAACTGTGCCAATGATGTTACAGAATTAATAATATTTAAGTATAAAAGTTTCGAATTCCTTGCTTGTTGTTTTGCTTATTTTTTAACAACTGTATTAAAAAACGTCGTTCGATACATTCGTGACAAAAACAACACAGATAATGAATAAAAAAAAAAAAAAATTACACGAAATGGACCTCAGCATGTTGCTAGCTTTAAAGCCAGCGCTGGTCTTCCGCAGGATCCATTCGGTGGGAGCACGGTGAGTAACAGCAATAGATGCACAAATGACATATACACGCGATAAAATCAAAAAACAAAAAAATAAATAGGAACTAGGTATGCAACGTGTAACATTGAGTTTTCACTTCTGCCGGCACTCCCGGAGTGCAACCCGGTCTTATTTTTTTTACTTTCGTATGGAGCAGGTCGCCCCAGTCGGCCAACGCTTCATAAAAATTATAAAAAATCGGCCAAGTGCGTGTCGGGCCACGCGCAGTAACACATAGGGTTCCGTAGTTGCCTGTCTGTCTTTGTTACATCGACGTGCCGGACCGCACCGGTGGCGTCTGCCAAATTTGTACGAAAATTGGCCTTTCCAAGTACACACTCAGTTGGTCAACTATTACTCGGTAACTACTTATGCCTACTTGTCCGTGATAGTTTTCCTTTTAAATTCATTATATGTATTACTACCACGATTTTTTCACATCCCCAGTAGTAGCCATTTACCCGGCAGGGAGGGCGGGGGACACATCGAAACTCGAACAAAAATAAGGGCTTTAAAGTCCAATATCTCGCAAACTAATCACTGGTTTGAAGAATAGTTGTAAAAAACCCATAATATTTTTGAACGAGCTATCCAACGATACCCCACACAAGAGGTTTGACCGGAAAAAAATAACATACCCGCTTTAGGTGTTACCCTAATTTTTTTTTTTCAAGATTTTATTATACTGTTTTGTCGGCGTAATTGATTTATATATCCATGCCGAATTACAGTTTAAACTATAAGGGTTCTTTGTTGTCTACGGAACCCTAAAAAACGAGTAAAAAAAAAATTCTGTCAGTTTTTTCTTATCAGAACACGATTCCTGTTATGCTCTTAACCGGTTTTGCGTTATTTTTGTTACACGTTGTATAACTGAACTACAAACATAAAAATACACAAAATAGGAAGTATGTTTTTTTTTTCATAATCCTTACTTAATATTATAAATGCGAAAGTGTGTGTGTTTGTATGTTTGTCCTTCTTTCACGTCGCAACGGAGCGTCGTATTGATGTGATTTTTTTTTATGGAGATAGTTTAGAAGCTGGAGAGTGACATAGGCTACTTTTTCCAGCGGGAAAACATCTAATTCCCACGGGAAAATACAATATGTTACATTTTCCTATAACCACGCGGGCGAAGCCCATCAGCTAGTATTGAATAATAATGATTTGTTGGCCTGCGAAAAATTGCATTCCAGCGAACCACTACGTGCTTTCTTAACATGTGGGCTTACATTCTTCAAGGTTGCAATAAGTAACCGATTATACGTCATTTATTAAACAAAAGAAACAAAAATATGAATTACTAGCTTCTGCCCGCGACTCCGTCCGCTTGGAACTCGTTTATATCGCAGCTCCATACACATTTTTAGCCCCCCATTTCACCCCCTTAGGGGATGATTACGGGGATAAAAACTATCCTATGTTACTCTCCATCCCTTCAACTATCTCCACTTAAAAAATCACGTCAATTCGTCGCTCCGTTTTGCCGTGAAAGACGGACAAACAAACAAACAAACACATACACTTTCGCATTTATAATTGCGTAATAGTATGGATATGGATAATATAAGCCAAAATTATTAAGTGCAAAGTTATCTAAGTTTTGATACCAAGTGGGGTTATCGTAGACGCATGATATTCAACGTGTTGTGTTAAATGAGAGCACGCAAACAAAGAAAACACCATAGGTTTTTATATTCTTCAAATCATTATCTACTCGTACTCAGCCTGCACCAATTTTAAGTGTCTCTTTTGGCCCTATGGATAATTATTCGTAAAATGGACTTCGGCGTTAAGTCCGCATACTCGTATGTACAATTTTATTTTGTGAATTTAACAAAAAAAAACTTCTACTGGACGTACTCGCTCTAAATCGAATATGTTGAATACCTATCCTACTAATCCGTACTATTATTATACTAGGGAATGTTTGGGTGTTTGGATGCGTGTTACTCAATTCACACACGCTTCAACACGCTTAAACATGAAAGTTTGCATGTAGATAGTTCATGACCTGGATTAAAATAAAGGATAGTTTTTATCCCAGGTCCACGCGGGTGGAAGCTAGTTTATAATAATGAACAAGCATCCTACTCATCCTACTAATATTATAAATGCAAAAGTTTGGATGTTTCAATCACGCTTAAACAACTCAACCACTTTGGATTAAATTTGGTACGAATACAGTTAATAGCCTGGATTAAGATGTAGCATAGTTATTAACCCGAGGCCAAGCAGACGAAGTCGCGGGCGGAAGCTAGTAGATAAATAAAAGTAAATTCTAGCGGACAAATTCCCGACCAAAATGTAATATGTAGGTTGAATACACTACACATATATTACTATACATATTATATACTCGTATGAATCATAAAACAAAATAATTTACTTTAAAAACATTTTTTTTACGTACTTCAGTAGGTATTCCGAAAACCACATGAACATTTCCACATTTACTTTCCATTGAACCACATACATACATACATTCACGCCTTTATCCCTAAAAGGGGTAGGCAGAGCACATTAAACTTGTGTTCCAGTACCACTTTTAGCATAAATGTGGGTATAAAAGATCAACAAAATGTGATATCGCACTTTTACCACATGAACATTGATTATTACAGAAAAAAACCAAATCGCTGTATGTGGGCCGATAATATTTGAGGAGTTCCGTCGATTCATCAAGAAAGGTGATTCTGACCTTTGGCAGTTCATTAGTTGCAACGGTATCATATCAGAATCTGTGACGTAGGTACTAATAGTTTTTAGTACATCATTGGGGAGTTCCAGGAGACATCTGTGGTCTTCATCATCAGTTCCACTTCTTAAATACACGAGTTATAATATTAAATATCAAAATTACTACATGCATGGATAATATATTTGAGGAGTTCCCTCAATCCCTTATAGATCCCATCATCCAACTGGATTTAGGAAAATCATGGGTCCAATGTGTCTCTGTATCTGTCTGTGGTATCGTAGCTCCCAAACGGATGGACCGATTCGAATGCGGTTTTTTCGTGTCATAGATAATTTTATCTCGAGTGTTCTTAGCCATGTTTTATGAAAATCTGTTTAGCCGTTTTTGAGATATTGGACTTTGAAATGAAAATGTCGGGGGTTTTTTTAACTTTTCTAAGTTGTAGTTATTATGAAGTCAGTTAAAAAGGTTTTAACATATACTGACTGAACCTACTAGATGTCCGTAAATGATCTTTATATAGCCGTGATAACTGAACTTGATTACGTTAAAATCACTAATTGACCGACGCACGGGTGAACATTTTATTATATTAGCGAAAAACATCTAAACGTCTACACACACTTCTGTGGTTGTAATATCCTTACTATCCATACTAATAATATAAATGCGAAAGTGTGTCTGTCTGTCTGTCTGTTACCTCTTCACGCGTAAACCACTGAACCGATTAAGATGAATTTGGTACAGAGATGGTTTGAGTCCCGGGGAAGGACATAGGATAGTTTTTATCCCGAAAACCAGCCCCCTAAGGGGGTGAAAGTTTGTATGGAGCTACGACGAAATAAACGAGTTCCACGCGGACGGAGTCGCAGGCAGAAGCTAGTGTGTAAATAATCCATACTAATATTATAAATGCGAAAGTGTGTCTGTCTGTCTGTCTGTCTGTCTGTTACCTCTTCACGCTTAAGAGCCTTATCACACTTGCGATTTACGAGCGTGTTTTCTATACAATTATCAGTCGCGGCGAACACGCTGCGTGATCGCCTTCATACAAAATACGCTTGGAAATCGCAAGTGTGATAAGGCTCTAAACCGCTGAACCGATTTGGATGAAATTTAGTATAGAGATAGTTTGAGTCCTGGGGAAGGACATAGAATAGTTTTTATCCCGGAAATCATCCCTCAAGGAGATGAAGTGGGGGGTGAAAGTTTGTATGGAGCTACGATATAACCGAGTTCCACGCGGACGGAGTCGCGGGCAGAAGCTAGTAATAAATAAATATAAGGGGACAATACATTCCACTGTAGTGTATATTCTAGTGTGTAGTGTAAACCGGTATGTTCTATCGAAATTGTTAAGTGTTTTTTCCTTCCTTTAAATAATTACAAACACTGTCACAAAATTGTGCGTTTATATTATAATATAGGTACTTAGCCATCAAAGAATTGCACCTTATCAAGAATCGAACTAAGCGAATGCAGCATTTATTGAAATCATATACTTAAATTATAGTGCTGTACAAGTAATATTGGTATCAATTGAAAGGTTTCTTACTTGGAAAAGAAAAAAAAGATTGTTTTTTCTTCAACATCTGGATATGCTACAGTGTAGAAGCGAGAACAACTTTCTGCTTAACATCCTGAATTTTGGCATATTTATTAAACATCTCTTATTATCTTTATTTGTTGACATAAAAAGTTGATAATTTAAAGGTTATCAAGCTTGGTATCCATAATAATTGGATGGTATTATTTCGCTATTTTGCAACGTTCACTTGAATCCGATTCTTGAAAACGTCTGATATTAATTAAGATTCTGTCCGACTCAAGTATAGGTATATTAAATTGATAAAATTTTTGCTCCATCCCATTCATATAGCCCAATGATATTGACCTTGATATGAATATATTACCTAACCTAGCTTTAAAAATAACACGTGCTGAATTACGTAATGACACGACTATTAAATTTAGTGATTTAAAAGTTATTTTTAAGATCCGGAAACTTTACCGACAGTAAAATGGCGATACATCCCACGCCCAGCGTGCCGATTTATATGGTGCTATTAATCGTTCAATTTACGCAGACTCGCCCAGCAATGTACAAATTGCAGAACATTCCCAAAAAGCGGAAACGTTCTCGAGAATGTTCTCAGAACATTCCTGCAACATGGAAATTATTGTTTAAACAAGAGAATCTACTTGAAATAAAGTTTAAATAGGCATAACTTAAAACTAAATGTTATTATGCATGCGTTATTGTCTATTACAGTTAGCTATTTTGTTGATAAGTGTTAAGTTACCAATAAGTTGCTTAAATTCTCACTGTATTTCAGAGAACATTTCGACTTTCGGACTTCACACTTTACACTAGCCCTGACGTTTTAAACTAAGTTACCGAACTATTTCTTGATGCGTGTCTTTGGACTCTTTGATCGTGTCGTGTCACTCGTGTCAAATAAATAAATAAATTCTCGTTCTCGAGAACATTCTCAGAAGTTACCGAGAAATTCTCATGTGGAAAATTTCGCAACTTTGGAAACTTCTCGTGAGTGCATTGCTAGCTAATTTTTAAAAAGAGTAGTAGCTTAAAGAAAAGTTTTTCTTGGTACTTATCATAATTAAGGTACAGCCAGGGAGGGTATTATTGACCCACGCATAACTTAGTTAATAACCCTTAATTAGACTGACATCTACAATGTCAATGAATATTTTTTTAGGAATATTGTATATCTATTTATAATTAAAACTACCTTGACATGTATAAAACGTATGTACCTACCTACTCTATTTGACATATAAAATAATGTATTTTATGAATAAAAATCTGAATCTGAATTGACCGAAAACCAGTAGACCATCCCGCGAGAGACATAGTTAGACATCATAACATTTCCCGAACACATTAAAACAGCTGAGTGTGATTCACGCCTTGCTTAGTACTGACCTTGCGTGCTACAATGTAAATGATTTCTGCAAAAAGATCATTGATTCTGACACAGGCCAAAAATTGTAAATTATATTATACAAGTGACCCGCCCCGGCTTCGCACGGGTACTATATTATACATATGAACCTTCCTCTTGAATCACTCTATCTATTAAAAAAAACCGCATCAAAATCCATTGCGTAGTTTTAAAGATCTAAGCATAGGTACATAGGGACAGACAGCGGGAAGCGACTTTGTTGTATACTATGTTGTGTGATGATAGTGATGATAGTTATTCTGACTTGTACATAAGATGAATGTAGATGTATGTTATCAATAAATAATCTGAAATCTGAAATGTGTCAAACGTCTTAAATTTGTATGAATCTGATGTCCCAATCTTGATTTTTGATATGGTAACTAATAAAGTGACTGTGCCATAATAAATAGAACTGTTTTTGCTTTTTAAGAGAATTTACTGCTAATTATTCACATAAAAAATAATTTTAAACTTAAAAAAACATTTACCATAAAATAAACTATTATCATGTCTCGTCAAAGTTAAACATTTGGAGAGTGGCTTTGATTATTCTTCTTAAATATAAAGAAGAATTAAGTTAAACAGTTTTATTTCATATAACTTTACTCTTTCCGCTTGGTATGTTGAATTGTGTGAATTCAAGAAAAAATATAATTGTTCAAGTATAAATATAATTTTATCGCGTAAAATACAATAGTGTTGCAGCACGCTGTTTTTCTTTTTAATTGCCGCTCTTTTCTTGGTTCATCTTTCCCTGGCCAGACTTTATACGAACACGTATCCTTTCATACTTATTTCTAAAAGCCTTATCGCTCTAACTCTAACATGGCTCATTAATTATTTGATATACATTGTTCAATATTCCTTGTTGCCTGACTAAGGCAGATCCGGAAATAAGGTAATTACATATTTTTTTTGTTTTTTATATATTTTTGCCCGACTACGGAAAAGTCGAAACGAAGTTACATGTTTTAACAGTCTAAGTTTTTTGTACGTGTGTTCCACAGTAACGTCACAGAATAAATAATAGTACTACGTACAGAAGGTTCTCTGTTAACAAATTCCCTATTTAGGTATGCCGAACGTGCCTAAACGTGGCATATTCCTTTCTATCGCATGCAACGCGCTGCGATAGAACGCGTGCGTGCCGGGCAGCCCTAACAAACCGGCCCGACCCGTAGGGCCATTTAAGTACTTGTAGCGGCGCGACGAAATCACGGAGTGAACCGCCCTTGGTAACGTTTAAGATACTGAACCGATAATTATAAATGAAGTGTCAATCGATTCGAAATTATGCTCCAGATGACATAGGCTACCTTTTGTCTGAAAAAAAAAACAGACTGTGTATGTTTGTTTTTGTTCCATTTTAATATTTATTTATTCATTTATTTATTTATTTATTTATTTATTTATCAGAAGACCAACAGCTTTCACATACAATATAATAGACTTAAAGCTAGAATACAATCGTCGAGCCAATGACAGGTCTCCCTAAAAGATACAGATAGAAACTTACGGATTTGCTTATATATTATGTTTTAACTAGGTATTACTATTTTATATATATTGATTTGTGTGTGTCCGCACGTGCGTGTGTGTGTGTGTGTGTGTTCAGCTCTCCTCAATATTATTATGTTGAATTTTTTTCGCAATTGCACTCTTGAACGATTTTTTGTTGTTATACACAAACGGGTCGATGTCACTAAACTGATTGTTGTATGTCCTTGATATTCTATATATTACACAGTTTTTAGCGTAATTGGTCTGGTGCCTAGGCAAACTAAGAAGGCGAGGGTACCTGGTATTGGTTTTCGGTGTAAAGTATTTAATGGCTGCTACAAGGTTAGGGCAATCTACACAACCTATGACAATGTCATAAAGCAAACCCATATCGAGCATGTCTCTCCTATCCTCCAGACTCATCACGTTATGCCGCTTACAACTATTGCTATAACTGATAGAAGTATGTTTCGTTCGGTAATTAAGGTATCTTAGAAACCGCTGCTGTAGTCTTTCAAGTCGAGATTTGTATGTAATGTAATGAGGGGACCATATATTAGACGCGTACTCCAAGACACGTAAGTAAAATAAATAATTTTGATGCAATCAGGGTCATTAAATGCCTTACAGACTCTCATTACAAAACCCAAGTTTTTGTAAGCTTTGTTTATTATAGTATCAATATGATCAGACATTAACATTTTACTATCTAATAAAACTCCTAGGTCTCTTATTAACTTGACTCTCTGTAAAATATTATTGTTCATAGTGTAGGAGGCGTTAATAGGCGATGGTTTTCTAGAGAAAGTTATTATCTGGCATTTAGATACGTTTACCGTTATCTTGTTCCTGTGGTAATATTCTACTAGAGAATCAAGGGTGTTTTGCAAAATATTACAGTCAGACGGATCTTTAATTTTGATAAAAACTTTTTTGTCATCAGCATATAACAGGTGTTCCACAGGCGATTCAATACATGTGTAAATGTCGAATATATATGCATTATAAAATAAAGGCCCTAAGTGAGATCCCTGTGGGACGCCTGACGGCACGAATATACGATTCGATCTGAAACCACCAATCGTGACAATCTGTGATCTATTGGAGAGATATGATTTTATCCACCTCAATAGACAGCCGTGAATGCCTAATGTGTCTAATTTGGCCAACAAGATGAGGTGGTCCACCCGGTCGATACGATAGTTCATAAAGCGCATATTAACGACTACCACATAATGCTAAAGATTCTCGTGACTCATGACAATTATCGTAGACACGCGACAATTAAACTATAAAGAGGTAGATGGGAGGAATAGACAGAATAATGAAGTAGATCAGATAATAATATTTATGATAAAAAAGTATAAGTATGAAGTGGAAACGGAATCAGAAATCAAAATTGTAAACAAACAACTGTCAATGTCCAAAGTCAATTTGACACTGACAGTTGTTTGTTTGAGGGGTGTAGAACCTGTTTTACATACACTTTAACCCAATGTAAAATTGGAGTAACATGATTCCCAATATCACACAAGCTACACAACCGAACGAGCGAGCGTAGCGAACGAACTTTGCTTCAGCTTGGGTCAAAAGTCCCCGATGTCGCGCTGTCTGGGTGTTCTCCTCTACTGCCCCTATCTCCTCTACACCAACTTGACAATTGACACCTGACAACGATAAGTCTCCGTACATTGCTGGCTCCAATAGTAACCTAGCGACCACCTTAACTTCTAGAACAAGCAATGTATTGCGAATTGTCATTGTTAGGTGACAATTGTCAATTTAGTGAAATAGGGGCCAGGTCGCATTTCTCAACCGATTCTCGTGAAATTTTGGGAGCCGGTTCAATAATTTTGTAGTTTTTTTTTCAAACTTTCTTTTTTTAATACAGGCTAATAATAAACTGCGCTTGCTCAAACTTTACTTCTTCCTATTCTTGATTACGCTGATGTATCCTATCTCGACCTTTCTGAGGAGCAGCTTAATAAGCTTGAGCGTCTCCAAAATGTCTGCATTCGGTTCATATTTGGGTTACGCAAATATGACCACGTTTCTAGTTTCCGTTCCAAACTCAAGTGGCTCCCTATCCGTTATCGTCGTAACTCTCACATTATTTCGCTTCTGTTTAGTGTCCTTTTTAACCCTGCAACTCCCCGCTATCTCAAAGAGCGTTTTAGTTATTTTAATTCTGTTAGATCTTCTAACAATTTGCTATTAACTGTGCCTTCGTCATCTTCGAAATTTTACAGTAGTTCGTTCACTTTTAATGCTATTCGACTGTGGAACTCTCTCCCTCTTGATATAAGACAAGCTAAATCTATCGGTAACTTCAAATCTCTTCTTAAAGAACATTATTTGTCTCTCCCCTAACCCTGATTGTCTTACTATTATTATTATTGGCTGACTGTTTATGTATTATATTTATATATTTTTATTTGTCTTATTTGTATATATGTATGATTGTGTATGTATGTTTATATATAGAGCTATTTATGTACGTGTATTAATATAATTATTTTGATTTTTGGCTTATTATAATCTCTGCACCACCTACTACATAATATAGTTTTATCTCTTTCTCCGATACCCAAAGGTTGTCTGGAAGAGATCGCTCTTCAGCGATAAGACCGCCTGTTGTCTACCTCTACCTACATGTTATTGTATTGTTTCTCTTTTTAACTGCTTTGTTTGTGTGAGGTGTGCAATAAAGAGTATTTGTATTGTATTGTATTGTATAATGTGCTTACAAAACTGTATTGTGACAGACATTTTTCTTTGCGTGATTACGTTTTTTCCTCATAGAACATTGTAATTTGTGTTAGGTTTCCGAGGTTTAGGTACTCAACAATGGATACTCATGGGATGGATGGGGCATTGGCACAGCATAGGCGCGGTTAGGGCGCGGGCAAACCTAATTTTAACGATCACTTCGGCCTTGTTGGTGACCCTGCCTAAGTAAATTCATTACTTTGATCGGCACGAACATTTGTTCCTGAGTCTAGGATGTTTTCTATGTATTAGGCATGTATTTATCTAAAACTGTAGACTGTTGTTTTACCTCTACTGTTTACCTGTATCTCTGTGTTTCTCTTGTAACTGCTTTATCTGTGTGAGCTATGCAATAAAGAGTATTTGTATTGTCAGAATCACAATCAGAACTTTATTTGCTCAAAACATGGTACAAAATAGGTAACTTAATTAAAATTTACAGATCTACATGATTCGTCGTACAGACATGCGAATATAACATGGTCATGATGGGTATCGCATGCACAAGTTGTTACAATACTAAGTTAAATCCCTGTACTAAGAAAAAATGTCATTTAAATATTCTTGAGTTGTGTAATAAGCCTTGAATGCTTAAAACGTATACAATGTTTTCTTAAACTCTATTAAGTCATCTAACTTTAAAATTGACAATGGCAATTTGATAAATATTCAGGGTGCCATTCCAAATAAACTTTTCGACATTAAAGCTGTTCTCGATGGGCGAAAATTAAATTTTCCTCTTTGACGCACGCTATTAAATTTTTAAAATTGGTCCATGTTACATAGATAATACAGGTCTCATATATGTTCGTCTAGCACCCAATGCAAGCTTTGCTTGGTTTGAGACTAGGTTGATTTGTGTAAGGTTGTCTTACAAAATGTTTATTCATGATCATTATTTTTAAATTTAAATATTCATAGAAAAAAAAACTTATACTTAAATGGACCAGTGTCACGTCGTTTACGTATAGTCAGGTGCTGAAAAAAGTAATACCCCTTCTTGGAAACTTCTATGCAGGAGTTGATTCCAAACATTCTTTGCTGACTATACCACCGACACCATAACCAACTTGTTTGTCACCTTCATAGTAAAATTAATCGCGAAGTTCACAGTTTCAGGTTTTTTAACAGTGCCATTTGGTTTTTACACAATTTGGAGGAAATTATTTTCTTGGTTATATAATTAGTCTTGAATCCAGTAAGTATGTATTTATTTCCGACCTAGTTATGCGCATATCCATCCATGCTTCATGTGTTCTAAATGTGGGCACAGCGGAAGTATCATTATGAGTGAGTAATCCCTGACACTTTGGAATTGAAAACCATTAAAAAACTATGTTTAGGTATTTATTTGTTTATCGTATAGCAAATCAGTGTATGTTAGTATCACTAATATAATTCAATATTGGCCATTAATACGCTAGCGTCATAAAAATGACGCAAAAATAACTAGGTAAGCTACTATTTAAAACCTACAACACACTGGTAATGATAATAGGATGCGAGTTATCAGTCTTCAAACACCACCAGTGCCAAGGTTATTTCCTTTGCGTGTACCGGCTATTCTATTTTAAACAAGTCTGAAAGTGTGTACGCCGTCTTATAAAGAAATGCTGTTTCCATTGAATACCTAGGGCCAATTACTTTTTTCGCCCTTCCTCCAATTTCCTTCCCAGTCCAAATTAGCTCAATTTGGGTTGCACAGGGCGGTTCCATAACGCTTCGGGAGCTCAAATACCGCGAGCCATCCGGTTGCCTCTCGGACACTAAAACTACGCGTTATTACTTTATATGTCTTGCATAACATTGACATTGAACGCTCTAGGCGGCAGTAGCCTCCAAAATGTTGTGTCGGCTACTAGAATGTCAGCTCGATATGCTGCCCCGCTATATGTTACTTGTTTTAACCTTGCCTTACCGTTCACCCACAAATATATCTTGACGCAGTTATTAGTAGTAACTACGCGTAGGTAGAGGTCTAGTTTCGGTAGGCGTGACGGGTGAGGTGAGGCGCATGAGCGCGTACAGAATAAGCTTCTGTCAAACATTTCATTTTGGTACAAGCTTTTATTGCCGACTTTACTTTTCGGTATACCATCATCAACTAACTCATTGAGGCGATTCTAACGAGACCAAACTTAACGGGGTTACGTCGGTTAAGTACTGATTTCCCATGGCCACCTTCTGTCTCCATCATCAGATCAGCTCGATGGTACCATAATATTGAATTGCCGTCCAAACTATACTCATACCCAAAATTTCAGCTCAATCGGTCACCGGGAGGTGGGTCAACTTGCAAGATTTGATTACAGACAGACTTACAACGGGACAGGTGAAACTAAATAAAAGCTTGTAATAATAGCCCTGTACCCTTCCCCAGCGCACTGACCACCTTCCGAAAGTTTGATTTTAAATGTAGTGTCGAAAGTTATTTTGGAATTCCTAACCTCCAGACAATGAAGGATACCACTTGTGGTAGTAGCATATTTTATGTAGCAAAAGTATGAAGGTATGATGAAGTTACTTTTTCTAAAATATGAATAGTAATAAATTGTAGAACCTTCTCTGTTGCACAAAAAGATGCTATTTATTTGAAATATTTTTTACACCACGACTAAAATTAACCGCGTACCCATGAAAACTACCCGACATCTCAAATCACTAGTAGGTAGATCATATTTAGGTCGGATTCCTAGTACTTAGACAGAATTATTTTTTAGCAAAAAAGTTGGCAATGTTCCACAGCGCATGTGATAAAAACATTGGCTGGCAATTTGCACAAAAAAAAATACTAAAAAAACTAACCTGTTGTATAAGTCACGATTTAACACTAAAAACAGGCGGGCGCGCGGTAGTAGCGGCGGTTTGAGACTAGCGGACAGCGGTGGTGTGCGAGTAGGCCTCCATAGTCGCCAGAGAGCGACGATGACTCATCATTGACGTAACAATATATTTCTACTCTTCATAGACACTTGAATATCTAAACTTTTAATTCTACTCTTGATGTAGGCAATCTCGACTATCATTCCTACTTAAACAAGTACGCGACACGTGCACTCGCAGTTTTTTCAGTATTCATAAAACAAGCACAGTTTATCAATACTTGTGTTTTTATTTAATCTTAAATTTAGTTTAAACTAACGACCCGCCCCGGCTTCGCACGCTTATATTATTATACAAATAAACCTTCCTCTTTAATCAAACCGCATGAAAATCCGTTGCGTTGTTTTAAAGATCTAAGCATACATACGGACAGACAGCGGGAAGCGACTTTGTTTTATACTATGTTGTAGTGATAGTGACTATGTAGTGATAAAGCCATTTAAACGGATTTAAATCGGAAATTAAAATGGGGTGTAGCAAAGTGTAACCAGGATTAAATACATTTTCGATGGTGGGATGACACATTTTTTATGATGTAATGCTACAGATTTTTTTTTGTCTAAAATCAAGAATGGGCAAGCTTTTGGATCTCAAAATTTTTAAATACCAGTACGCGCAGTTGGTTTATTGATAAGGCATTTTATAGCCTAAACGTGTTCTTCGAGTCTGAGAATTGTTAATGTAGAAAGTAATGTAGTTGTCCAGATTATGTCGCTCTAGTTTTTAAGCTAAGTATATTGCACGCCCGATGGGGTACCGTATATATAAATAACGAAGATAGGTAGGTACAGTCACAGCGTTATGGTTAGTAGCGGCCACAGAAAGACGTGTATCGATATATTTGGCTACTTTTGGCTTTTGGCTATATGATGCTGACTGTACCTACCAAACTTTATTTCGTACTGTCGTCGGGATATAATTCAATTAAGTTACTTAGCTACACAAAAGGTTTCGTTTTGTAATATGTGGTAGATTAATAAGTGGGTACGTATTAGAAGATCGAAAATTGAAATATCGACAGTGAAAACATCGAAGTACAAAATATCGAAAATCAAAATATCGAACGATCGAAATATCTAATGTTATTATATCGACGTCTAATTGGTCTAAAATACAAATGCCGAACGGTTAAAATATCGAAAGTACAGAATATCGACCATTATGCAGGCGATATATTAAAATTTCGAATGACAATATATCGACCATTGAAATGGCGACGCCCAAATAATCGAAAAGTAAAACGTCGAACCATCAAAATAACTAACATCATATATTATGGTCTACTTGCATACCACTGGTAAAATTATTAAAATTATTAGTTGTACAGGTTGTACCTTTGTAGCTACCCTCTTATGCCCGTGAGAATTCGTTTGTTGTGCTATCATTTATTACTAATTTACTACCGTACCTAAACCTAACCTAACCGCCAGCGTTTCGACGTCACCCCGCTTCGCGGGGTGCCTATTTCTGCTCTAAGGGACACAAGCTAACCCTAACCTAACCTACAAAATAATAATACCATCGTTAAAATTATGTTGTTTTTTTACTGTGGGGGGCGTTGCCCACCGAGCCTCCCCTTTTTCTAGCTGCCCTAGTCTAATCTTCTATATTACATACCAGTATCAACAGTAACAGTAGGTATAAAAGGTAGAAAAACTTTTCTCTAAAATCAAAAATGGCCGAGATATTTGACCTCAAAGTAGGAATTTGGAATCCAAAACCGAATCGGAGCACCCCACCATCCACGTGGTTTTGTCTGCCCTACCCCTAGAGTGTTTATAAAAGAGAACGGAGGAGTGGAGGGACAGCAGCCCTCGCCCGCCGTGACGGAGCGCGGGAACGAGTGAGGCGAGCGGCTGAGGCGGGTCGCCGAAGGCGACCAGTAAGCCGAAGCTGCGGAGCCGAGCGAAGTGACTGTGCTTCGTCACGCAAGGGCGGAAGAGCTGCTGTTCCCGCAGCGCCGGAGCTACGGGAAGTCACTATTGATCTAAATGTCGCCGCGCCTTCGTTCCGCAATCGACATTCTTGTTGACTTTCGATGTTTCTTATTATGTCGATAATAATATTTTCGACAATTAGGCAGTTGATCTTAAATCATTCGGTAACTAATACTTTCGACGTTTTAAACTATGGCATTATGAACTTTCGATGTTTTAAATTCGATGTTCTCATTTTCGATATATTTATTTCGGTATTTTAATCGGTCGGTAAATTAAACTTTCGATATTTTGAATTTAGACCATTCAACAGTTCGATATTTAGATTTTCGATATTTTGTACTTCGATGTTTTCATTTTCGATGTATGCATTTTCGATCTTCTAATACGTACCCTAATAAGTACATTCTAACTGTCGTATGTCGTACCTAACCATAGGCAGAGTGAGAGATAGGTAACATGGCAAACGTTAAGTAAGGTGAAGCAATTGTAGACTTACCTGTAACCTTAATGTAATCACACATTATAATAAAAATGTTTTTTTTTTTTTAATAAACCGGTTTTTACTTTACTCAACTATTAATTATAAAATCATTTCTAAGCGGTGTCAACCCTAGCGTCGATTGGCCGGCACGTGCGGGCAACTACCTGCGTGTTCAAGGTCGCTCCATAAACATACACAATATACACATTTGATACCTAAGTATTGTGCCCTTGTTGGGTATTTGCTCAGCAGGTGAACTATCTGTCAGGGTATTTTACGGTAGCTATTTAATTATGATATTCTAAATAAAACTTTTTTTTGACTATATTGAATTTGAATAATAAAAGTGAATTTCCCTTTTTATACATCTCACAAAAGGCCATGTAAAAAGAACATAAGTATCGATGACTTTTAGATTTATCGATAACTTTTCACACCACTAGGATATCGACCTTTAGTGTCGACAATTGCCAATCACTTTTTCGTCTGTGTACGTATAAATTTACCAGCACGCCTATCATGTGACGGCTGCGACATACTCTCGATTTTTCTCGCACTATATCTCTTGTTCTAAGTGTTCTAAGAAGAAAGAGACGGATAGTGCGAGAAAAAACCAGAGCTCACGCGCCGTCGCATGATAGCCGTGCTGATCGTTAACGCCTTAAAAATCTGTGCGATAAGGACAACTGCAGCTCAGACTAAAAGTCCGAAGTAAAAAATCATAAAAATCGAGGTTTCGTTCTCGTTCCTCCTCCTCAACTGTAAAAAAAAATTGAGAAATAAACGAGAAGGAAATTATGAGAAATGTCGGACTGTTTCGATTTTTGCGCTTATTTATGTACTTGGCTTATGTTTACGGCTTACAGCCTATATAATTCGTCTGTTTTAAGTTATTTTCGAAGCTACTTAAAAAAATAAGAAGATCAAATAAATCAAAATATACAACACTGATATAGATGATATAGATCTTATTTCGAAAAATCATTAATCTACGGTCATAACCCTCGGAGGAAACAGTTGGGAACGTTTGTATGGAAAAATGACCAGTGGTCTTTCCTCTTAAGTGCATGTCACACCATTTATGACCGACCGCAGGGCAGGATGACTTGGTCCCGCGACCAAGGATGTTGTGATACAATCGAAACGTCGTCGGTAATGCTCAAGGAGGTAAATAAATAAGTTGATTATAAGCCATTAAGTCCCGTTTAGGAAAAAACCGAGGAACAATGGAAGCTAACTTAACTGACTACTAAGAAAATAATATTAACTTAAGTAAAACAATTTCCTTACAAACATATGAACAAATCATATACTTACACAATAATATTTAACGAGATATTGCGAACGCTGCAAAAATGATCAGTAGCCCGTCGTTTGTTAACGCGCAACTAATGCCAGCCAAACGCGCGACCGTTGTCCAGCGCCTAACACTAAAAACACAGATTTTGAAAAATCTCTTGTAAGATTGGAGGATGACGGAGTGGGATGAGCCAAATCTCACGAAATCTCACCAAGGGGGCAGGGTGTGTCAGAAAAATTCTAAAATCACCTCACGTAAATAATGGACGCCTTCTAGGTAATGTTAATATTAACATTCCCCGTGTGGTGTCGGGTTAGAATTTCACCACCCCCTTTCTTCCCGTGGATGTCGTAAAAGCCGACTAAGGGAGCAGTGTTTACGTGTGTTGTGGGCGATGGGCTAGCAACCTATCACTGCAGTATCACATTTTGTCGATCTTTTATACCCACATTTATGCTAAAAGTGGCACTAAAACATAAAATTCATGAGCTCTGCCTACCCCTGTTGTGAATAAAGTCGTGAATCTACATATATTCACGCCTTTATTCACAACACACATACACATATGTATTGTAATATTTCTTTTCGACGACCAAACTGATGAGCCGTGTCCAGGGTGTTGTAATTGTTTAGTTAGAAGTTATCTTAACAATGACCTTTATCTGTGTATATAACAAAATACGAGTATGCCAGTCATAGTATATACCAGGCTATGCATGGTTTAATAAAACAATTATTATATGATATCCTTAGTTGGTTGAAAATAGAGCTTATGTCGATATTGACAACACCTCAGGACTTCGTCAAAATAGTATGCGCTAATGTCGAGTTATTTGCAAATCCAGCTTGGTTTCATAAAAACAAAGAGAAATAAATATTATGAATATTTAGAATATTTGTTCGCTTGGAAATTCCCAGTTTGTTTAGTTCTGCATTAGAAACATATTTTCCGGTAGGCTTCAGTTGACGCACAACTGATAGTATGAAAAAACAAGTACATTTTATATTCCTTCTAGTGGAACTGGACTAATTGTTAAGATCATTGAATAAAAACAATCTTGGTTCACAACTTTTTTTTTTCCATAAACTTATATTGTATTTATCAACAAAAAAACCCAGTAATTAAAAAACCGCTGCATTTGCAAAGGCAATAAATGACTGAGAAATTTTCCCAGCCTAGACGATTTTATGTCATAATGTTAATGCCGGGCGGCACTTAACTTACACTTACTTAATTGATAATTCATGTGCATGAATTAACTTTTATTTAAGAGGAAACACTAAGGGCGAGATAGTTGAGAAATAGGTATTTGTAAAATGTATTGCTGTGTCGCGCCAACCTCAAGCCTCCCCCCGCAGAGCGCGATAGACACAACTGCAGCTTGGACCGAAAATACCTATTTAAAGTACATAAAATCAACGTTTCGCAGTCCCCTCATTTCTTCTCCAAAACTTGACCCATTTAACAATTATTTATTAAAAATCAAAGAAAGGCTTTGGCCGTGTTTCTATGTTTTCCTTTTTTTAAATAATTTAGTCAAAATTGTTTTCTCGATGTTTGAACACAGCGGAAAAACATGTCAATGTAGCCATAGATTTATGAAAAAAAAAAATATTGCTCTACTGCCATTATCCAGGGAGAAAACAGGCGACTACGTTTCTATGGAAAAACGGCCCTTGTACCTCTTAAACATCACCAAATAAATGATTTTGGCAAGTCATCCTAAAATCATCGGGAAAAAAAACTAAGATTGAAGGGTCTATTTTATGGAGATTCGATTTTAATCCCACCACTAGTGTGCGTTTAGAAATCATAGTCAGACATGTTGTCCTCTCTAAACTTTTTGACAGAATAGATAATACTGTGCGTAATTTATTATTTATTGCCCCACAAAATTGTAAAAAAAAATTGGTGCGGTGGTAGTCTTTTTTTGCATTTCTTTTAAGATTGCTAAAAGCCGCATGATATTTGCAACTCTCGTGTTTGTCCTGACTCCCACGGTATAGGCTGTGCTTAATGTGGAACTTGTGGAAGTCACTGAATCTAAGAACATTGTTGTTTTAAGTTATCGACTTATCGTAAATAAACTATATCATTTCATATACCTAACTACGTAAATATGTAACACCTCACTTAGTTGATATTGCATGTGTGGTTGAGGTCGTTTTATAATTACGTTGTATCATGCGATGCACGTATTTTCACATATAATTAAGTTATTTATAATTTACCATGTTTTTATAAAGTAGGTAGTAATTAACACTTTCACTGCCAGTAAACCAATTGGCCACAAAATTAATAAAAGTACTCACGTACAGAAGAAGTTATTTAATTTAAATTATACTATATTTTGTATATACTCGTAACGACCAATCCATACTAACATTATAAATGCGAAAGTCTGTTCACGCGTAAATCGCCGAACCGATTTAGTTGATATTTGGTATAGTTTGAGTCCCGGGGAAGGACATACGAGGGTGAATTGTTTTGAGCCGTACCTGTAAAATGAAAACTATACTTTTATAACAATTTTATTTTTCTACATAGTCTCCAAAAACATCTATACACTTTTGCCATCTTGCCTCTACTTTCAGTATTCCGTGTAAAAAAAAATCTTCCAGGTCATCAAAATATGCAGTTACAGCTTCTTGCACCTTCATATTCGTGGAAAATTGTTGACCTCCCAAGTCTTTTTTATTTTTTTTAGGTTGGGGAAAAGATGATAGTCGGAACGTCGGAAGGGGCCAAATCAGGCAAATAGGGTGGGTGCAGCAACAATTCAAACCCACAATTACGAATCTGTGCCATTGATTCCGCTGCTGTGTAGACGGGAGCGTTGTCTTGGTAGAACACGATTTTCTTTGATATCATACCAGGCTGTTTTATTTAGATTTCCTCACGCAAATGTCGTCAGAGGGAACAATAGAAGTCAGAATTTATGGTTTTATCTTTTTCAAGGAAATCTATCATTATAACCCCTCTGCAGTCCCAAAAAACTGAAGCCATCACATTCTTGGCTGACAAAATGGCCTCGGCTTTCTAAGAGGGTGGTGACCCTGAACTTTTGTGGTGAACCCAAGTTTCATCCAAAGTTACGAAACGACTGAGAAAGTCTTGAGGATCAGCTTTAAATAAGTCCAAACAATCCTGTGACATCGTGTGGCGTGTTCGTTTATTTTCAGCTGAAAGCAATCTATAGGGACCCACCTAGCAGACATCTTGGAAAATCCGAGAACGTTGGTGATGACGTTCTGCTCTCGTTCATAGGAGATGCCTATTGCTTCTGCACTGACCTTGAATCTCCTATCACTCATAATCATTACTAATATTTTATTAACATTTTTCACAAATGTGACAGGAGTAAAACAAATGATAGTGCATAATTATGAAAAAATATGAGCGTTTAAAATACAATGTAAAACAATAAGGGTCAGCAAAAAAGGACTCGCTATACCAATTCAGATAATTATTAATAATTTTTACGGGTTTGCTATACATGCATCTCACCTGACATACATAAGTACCTATATCTTACCGGAGCAAACTGTCGAGATTCGCACGATGTGTTGTTGGTAGTCTATAGGCCTTACGTAGCAATTTATTGCAACAACTGACGGAGTCGCAGGTATCTAATATATACGATTATTATGCCAATTTTATTACGTGAATCCTTATTACAAAATGAAACAAAAGGAAGGGTCTATGAAAAGTGTATTTTCGCAAAAAAGATCCAACCCCACTTTAGGTCAAATATCTTGGAAAATATAGCATTTAACTGAATAATGTATGTAAGAATGTATAATACACGACTGTATAATATGACGATAGGTTTTAACCACTTAGCTTAGTCCTCGCCTGTCACCAAACGGTCAACCTGCAGGTGTACCAAAAATGGGGTATGAACCGCTCAAGGGCATATTCGGTGGCCAGGCCTTTAAAACGTTATAAAATGAACCGGAATTATAACGGTATATTCCGTTAGTGTTCGAAAGTTACGTTATAACAAAATCAATATTCTCCATAACGATATAAATACCGTAACAGAATGAATAACAGAACGATATATAATAACGTTATAATATCGTTTTAAAATGCGAGCCGCGCGCTACGGCTGCGCCGTTGCCGCTCTGTGCCAATGCCAACATGCCACCACGTGGGCCGTAGCGCGACGTGCGACGTTGCCGTTATGTTGTTCTAGCTTCTAAATCTTATTAATGCTTGTTTACCTCGATCATTTGCAAATTGGTTGTGAATTGTGAATATTTGGTTGGTTGCCACGATAAATGGCGGAATAAAAATGGGACGCAGGAAACGCAACGCTGTCCACAGATTCGTGGACTTGCTCATAAATAAAAAGAAAGAGTGCCAATCTTAATAGCCCCTAGGTATACACTATTACAATATGTAAGAGGGTCAATATTTTTTTATGTTAATTGTTTGTCGTGGCACTAAATCGCAGACTTCCAGTATTAGGACCTATTCCAAACAAGCCCTACGACCGACGGTGTTGCCGTGAGCAAAAAAATATGCATAGGTATGTTGGTATGTGCTTATGTTCATTAATCGTAATAAAATTAAAATATACTTTTAGTTTCCGACATTTTATTTTATTTGTGATTTAGAGCCATTCCGAAAACGACAAGTTAAATAAAATCTGATTATAAAACCAAAGAATGTGTGAATTTTCGATTTCGGTTCTTCGCCATAATCTGTCTAGATAGGCTCGCGATAGATAGGGGAGACCAAGGACGATTGGTACACATAAATATGTATCGATCCTCCTTTTCTTACGATTCATCCTCCTTTTCTTATTAATCCTTAGTCACTAAATATTTATATGAATAACTAGCTGTTGCCAGCGACTTCGTTCGCGTGGAACTTGTTATGGTTTTAGAAAAAATATTGCTATTAAATTATGTTCGGTGCAAGCTATTTATCGCTGTCCCAAACACACTTCTACCATCTTAAAGATATACAAAAACTATCCTATATCCTTCCAAGGGTCTCAAATTATCTGTACGGGAAATTTCATCTAAATCCGTTCAGGGATTAGACCTACGTAAAAGGTAACAGTGCGATGAGTTCGTTAGTTTAAATTGATAAATCTAAATTGAAAACTTCGTTTTTACAAACATATTTTATCTTAAGAATCATCAACAGACGTTTTCATACAGTATTAAAGAAAAATATATTTTTATATGTCTACTAAGCTACATTACTGTTATAATAATAAGTACCCAATGTTGATTAAATCTATTCGATTCTGGGAGCATCGCAGTTCTAACCTAACCTATCCTACATTTCTGGTAACTGTTCAAATCTGTAAGTCTTACTTTAAAAAAAGTCTTGCTCTCTATACAACCTTCAAACCTTTTACCTCTCTTAGGGGATGAATAAAAAAAAACGCTGAAATCGTTTTCTAATCATTAAACAAACGGTCCATAACCTAAGTAATAAATCTATTATTTTAAAAATATCTTGCTCTTCGTATAAACTTTGAACCCTCTAGAAACCCTCTTGGGGCATGAATTTCAAAAACATTGAAATGTATTTTTTAGTTTTAAACAAACCGTCTAAAATCGTAGTTACACTAATGTTTTACTTTAAAATTGTCTTGACCCTATACGGCCTTCGAATCCTCTTTAAACACTCTTAGGTGATGAATAAAAAAATCTACTAATCTGCTCTCTCTTTTTTTAGACCAAAATTAAAAAATCTTACTTAAAAAATTACTTTTCCCTCCATATAAACTTTGAAGCCCCATTAACGCCTATAGGGGATGAATTAAAAAAAAAACTCTGAAATCAGTTTTGTTGTCTTTTAACATACAGACTAAGACTGACATTAGAAATATCTTACTATATTTTCATGCTCTCCATATAAACCTTGAATACCGTTTTAACACTTTTAACCCCCTTAGGGGTGGTATTTTCCAAGACGATGAAAGGATTTTTTTTTCTAATAAGTAATCGTACCACAAAGTTGCCCATCTCTAGCTCAAAAAAAATGTTTCTTATCCTAATCTTGCATAAGTACCTTTTTAACCCCCTTAGGGATGGAATTTTCTAACACGTTAAAAGTACTAACTGTTTTTCTATTCTAATAAGTAATCTTTCTACAACGTTTCAAAACTCAAGCTCAAAAAAAGGGTTTCTCATACAAACCTTTCACCCCTATTTAACCCCCTTAGGGGTGGAATTTTCTAAAACGCTGACAGTCCTTTTTTGTATTGTATTTAGTAATCTTTCTACAAAGTTTGAAGTTTCTAGCTCATAAAATAAAGTTCCCTCCATACAAACTTTGCACCTCTATTTAACCGCCTTAGGGATGAAATTTTCTAAAACACAGAAAGTACTTTTTTCTATTCTAATAAGTAATCTTTCTACAAAGTTTCAAGTCTCTAGTTCAAAAAATAATATTTCTCCCATACAAACATCGCACCCCTGTCCCCTACTTAACCCCCTTTAGAGTGGAATTTTCTAAAACGTCGCAAGAACTTTTTATGCATCTTAATAAGTAATCTTCCTACAAATTTTCAAGTCTCAAGTTAAAAAAAAAAGTTTCCCTCATACAAACTTTGCACCCCTATTTAACCCCCTTAGGGATGGGATTTCCAAAAATTCCATCTTGTCCCTTCTTTTTAGTCCCAGTAGTTTCGGCTGTGCGTTGATGAATTAGTCAGGAAGTCTTCTTTTACATACATATATAGATAAATCAAATTTCTCATTCTCTGCACCTCATTTTAAGCATCTTAGCTGACCATCCATCCGTAATGTGCGTGCTGGTGCCATGAGACCGGTTTAATTTATTTAAAATTTGTGACACAATACAAAAAAAAGTATATATGGTGGACTTAATGCCATAAGGCATTCTCTACCAGTCAGCCAACGGGCTAAGCAGAAAAATTTGATGCAGGCTTTTAAATTATTAATAATTTACCATGTTATTACAATGCCATTAATATCTGGGGGAACGGCAGTGCCCCCGCCAAGTCGAGCGCGAATCCTTTACTGGAACCATTTCGCCACATTTTCAGGCCCCTATTTGAGAACCTCTGGATAAGACCAGAATGCAGAAATTTTCGTCATCCAGTAAGCTATAATCACATACTTAAAATCCAAAATTTCAAGTCTGTAGGTCATTTAGTTCCGAAGTTAAGCGAAAGCAAAGTTTCTCATTTATGACACTCACTCACTCATGATCATCAAAATAGAACTAGTACTTCCCATAAACTCAGAGAGCTGAAATTTGGTACAGAGTTAGGGTTTAATGGCCGCATAAAGGGAAAAAAATAAAAAATTGCTATTTCAACCCAGTTTTCTAGATACACCAACTGTATACATTACTTTGTAATACTATACAAATATATAGGATTACAAAGTTACATTTGCAGTGAATGGGAACATTCAAAAGCAAGAATGGGCCTGCATTCATAGTTTGTATGTATGGATAACACATTACCAGGCCTCGGATTATTTTTCGCATGGTAAGATGAAAGAAAACAATGGAGTCGATATTAAAACGAAACTTTAACTCATATTCATACTCATACTCACTAATTTTCTTAGTCCCGTAATACTTTTGTCCCTTATGCAGGTTGACAGATCGAAAATGTTAATCGAAAATTAATCTTACTTAATGTAATTAAAATGAATTTATGTAGTATGATTTGGGAAGTGCCTTTCGCTTGGTAAAGGGTTACATTTACCCTGTAACTATATCAAATTATTTACTTTTTTGTTATGTTCAGACTACTTTGTTGCGGTAAACGGCCCTGAAACAGTTAAAAATAAATTGGAAAGTGTACTCAATATAAATCCGGACTTCATATACTTAAGGCACATGGCAAGTACTGAACAATTTGAGCGAGTTCTAGAATATGCTACAGTAACTTCCGTCGACGTAGAACGATCTTTTTCAAGTCACAAGTGGGTTTTCAACCAATAAAGAACCAGTTTTACCCCAGAAAATATGGAAATAGTTGCCATTATTTACTCGAAATTACAATTGTAATTTTGAAATGGACAATACACATGCCTGCATACCTTGTCAAGATTTTGAGGCACTCATTCCTGTATCTACAAGCTCTATGGATATTGGAAACTAGAAGCACATTACGAAAGTAATGTTTTTTTTTTAATATAATTTATTTCTATTCAAATGATCTATTTTAGTTATAATTTAATTTAGTTCTTAATTAAATGAATGCGTATGAGTATGAATATAAATAACAATTTAATTTTAATATCGACTCCATAGTTTTCTTTCATCTTACCATGCGAAAAATAATCCGAGGCCTGCACATTACCCACCTCACCTACAAAAAGAAGTTAGATTCCATAAAAAACACTCCATGTAAAAAAGAGGCCAAGTCTCGAAACTCTTCCACCGTAAAAAGTTGTGAGATATTTCGTAGAGCCAAGTTTCAGGCATTCTTATTAATCTTTATTTGCTTGCTAAATAAAATTTTGTGACTTGGCAATCACACCATGCTACATAATTAACGGTGCAACGGGGCCACGCCGTTTCGTCGCCTAAATAGTATTATTTGTTGTTTTTAGTTTCGTGACGCATTGGTTTTTACTGTAATGTCACGTATAGTAAGTAAGTATGCAAAAATCTATAAATACAGTTAAGTTGTGTGATTGCCACGTTGCAGAATTTTATTTAGCTAGCAAAAACATTCCATGTAAAAAAAAGGCCAAGTCTCGAAACTCTTCCACCGTAAAAAGTTGTGAGATATTTCGTAGAGCCAAGTCTCAGGCATTCTTTAATCTTTATTTGCTTGCTAAATAAAATTCTGTAACTTGGCAATCACACAACTTTCCTGCATTAATGGATTTCTGCATACCTAAAGCTATGTAGTATTGTGTGATTGCCAAGTCACAAAATTTTATTTAGCAAGCAACTACGAAATATCTCACAACTTTTTACGGTGGAAGAGTTTCGAGACTTGACCTCTTTTTTACGTGGCATGTTTTTTATGGGATGATGCATTTCCGATTAATGAGGCACAGAGTAGCTAAAGACAATCTGATTTGAAAATTATTAGTCAGGATATTCGTATCAGGCTACAACCTGCGCCGACAAGCCGAGCAAATCGAAAAATTCTCTATTTTACTATGACGTCGTGCACTCTAACAAACAACCTACGTTACGTAATCACATCGCTTACATTGCACGAGTAGGCTATACTGAATGCGAGAAAGGGGTAGCCTATAACGTTATAACATTATTATATCGGTTAAAAAAGTATCGGTTTTATATTAATGGTTTAGATTTATAACGTTATAATGGATATCGCTATACAGCGCGTCAAATATCGTTTTTGAGTATAGCGGTTTTAGGAATAATAACGTTATAAATGATAGCGCTATACGAAAATAGCGCTATTCAAAGGCCTGGACATGAAACACTCAATGGTTGAATGATTGCATGCTAAAACACCTGTCTAACTAGTTTATTATATTGCTCAATGTTTTAAACAAGCCATTTCCTGGTAAACATGTTTTTTTGCCATAACTTGGAGATAAAAAACACCGTGTAACATTGTTAAATAATTCCATTAGTAGGTACTAGGTACTATTATGAACAATGTCTTGGGAAGCAATGCGAGTACATCCATGGTGTGTCTGTTTGTCTGTCTGTTACCTGTTCACGCTTAAGCCACTGAACCGATTTAGATGAAATTGGTTACAGATAGTTTGGGTCCCGGGAAAGACATAGGATAGTTTTTATCCCCGAAAACATTCCGCAAGGGGGTGAAATGGGGGGTGGATGTTTGTATGGAGCTACGATATAACCGAGTTCCACGCGGACGGAGTCGTGGGCAGAGGCAAGCAAATTATGCATACTATTATGTCTATTATACTCTAACTCTCTATCGTCATTTCGTCCGTAGTAGTCAGTACTTAAGATACTTTTTATCACGGAAATCATGTTTTAAGGGGGTGAAACGGAGGGTGGAGTACATAAGAAACACCGATTGCTAGACCGAAGCTAGTATACTCGTAGTATATGATAAGATATATAATGTAAGTAGAATAATTCGTTAATCATTGACATTTGAATGTATATTGTGTAAAAATGTTTATTATATATATATGTATATATATATATATATATCTATATATATATATATATATATAGTTATAGTATGTGTATACTATTTATTTTTATTTGTACTTACATGTAGTATTATATATGTATTAAAATTAATTTACTGTAGCGTCAAGGTAAATACGTGTACACGTGTTAGTTTGTCTATCTTGTTGTTCCTGATCTGACTATTTAGGCGACGAAACGGCGTGGCCCCGTTGCACCGTTAATTATGTAGCATGGTGTGATTGCCAAGTCACAAAATTTTATTTAGCAAGCAAATAAAGATAAAAGAATTCCTGAGACTTGGCTCTACGAAATATCTCACAACTTTTTACGGTGGAAGAGTTTCGAGACTTGACCTCTTTTTTACATGGCATGTTTTTTATGGGATGATGCATTTCCGATTAATGAGGCACAGAGTAGCTAAAGATAATCTGATTTGAAAATTATTAGTCAGGATATTCGTATCAGGCTACAACCTGCGCCGACAAGCCGAGCAAATCGAAAAATTCTGTATTTTACTATGACGTCGTGCACTCTAACAAACAACCTACGTTACGTGATCACATCGCTTACATTGCACGAGTAGGCTATACTGAATGCGAGAAAGGGGTAGCCTATAACGTTATTACATTATTATATCGGTTAAAAAAGTATCGGTTTTATATTAATGGTTTAGATTTATAACGTTATAATGGATATCGCTATACAGCGCGTCAAATATCGTTTTTGAGTATAGCGGTTTTAGGAATAATAACGTTATAAATGATAGCGCTATACGAAAATAGCGCTATTCAAAGGCCTGTCGGTGGCAAATATGCATTTGTTATGTTTTTAATTTTTGGTGTATATTTATTTACATCCATACACAAGCAATATTAACAAAAACAATAACTGATAAAAACATGAACAAAAATTAATAAAACAAACAAATGCATTTTTGGTATCGCAATACGCTACCGAACGAACCTGGCTTTGATGGGGTCACATTCGCATACCATTTTCGTTACAACCTGTATAGCAGCACCAATAAATCACAAAAAAACATGAATTAAAATTAAGACTTTATTCTTATTTTACAAATATATAACAATATTAATTATTCTGTAAATTAAACTTAGTTTCATTGTCAAGAATTTATATTTCCTTAGTAAAAATAATAATAAAATTACACAATACACCTGTACATTGATATTATCATGCGTATTGATAAGATAAATCAAAAAGAAAGAGAAGACAATTCTTCAGAACAGTATTTATACAGGGCATTTAATTCCCTCTCATACATGAGGTGAGGTTTTTAAGAGGAAACACAAGGGCCGTTTTTCCATAGAAAACGTAGTCGCCTGTTTTCTCCCTGGATAATGGCAGTAGAGCAATTTTTTTTTCCATAAATCTATGGCTACTATTGACATGTTTTTCCGCTGTGTTCAAACATCGAGAAAACTATTTTGACTAAATTATTAAAAAAAAGGAAAACATAGGAACACGGCCAAAGCCTTTCTTTGATTTTTAATAAATAATTGTTCTAAGGGTCAAGTTTTGGAGAAGAAATGAGGGGACTAAGAAACGTTGATTTTATGTACTTTTAATAGGTATTTTCGGTCCTAGCTGCAGTTGTCTCTATCGCGCTCTGCGGGGGGAGGCTTGGGGTTGGCGCGACAGCAATACATTTTACAAATACCTATTTCTCAATTATCTCGCCCTTGTGTTTCCTCTTAAGACAAGCTTATGATTACGATGATGAAAAGGAGGATAAGAGAAAATAAAGAGGCCTAACTCTCGAAAATAGTTACTTTCGACTTAAGCAGTTTGTTTATTGAGATATTTCAGGAATTACTATCTATTACACTAGCCCCTGTTGCTACCCGTGTTGAAACGTCAGAAATAAAGGTAAATCAATATCACAACCGGTGTAAAGTAATCTTATAAATACAATTAATATTTAGGTACTCATCAGAGCCCGTAATTTTCATGCCGATGACATCAATCTCACGTCACGCTGCATATAGGATGATCCCAAATAGTTTTATTGTAATTATTAATCATTAGTCGTCAATCATTTTAATCATGTACAAATTACTTCAAAAGTAATCTATTCACACGTGGAACAATTAATAGACATTTACTTGATACGTGAAACATAAATTAAACTATTTGTTTTGTTTCACTATTTTATTAAACGGTATTGTTACCACATTTCAATGATTACGTTGAAAACAGAATTCCTTTAAGTAGGTACCTATTAATTATTCCACGTGTGAATATATTACTTTTGGAGTAATTTGTACATGATTGAAATGATTGACGACTAATGATTAATAATTACAATAAAACTATTTGGGATCATCCTATATGCAGCCTGACGTCAAATTGATGTCATCGGCATGAAAATTACGGGCTCTGGTGCTCATTTAGTGAACACTACACAGAACTGAAAGGAATAACATTCAAGGAGGACACTGAAATGCAATAGTAGTAGTTTAATCCACCAACATAAAAAAAAACAGGGTAACCTATCGCAATCACTAAATTTTGTTGACCGAATATTAATTTTCCGAAAACTTATCGTATTTTTATGATTCCTCCGAATATACAATTATTTACTTTTTTTCATCTACCATTTGATATTATCCAAATGTTTCAGTTATCCGAAAAACTTTTACCACTACAGTCAATTGAGCTTTGCCTTGTTACAACTTTTGTTCCACAGGCAATTTTTACCTTTTCCATCATTACTTTCCGCATTCCATACGTTTAGCCAAATGTTCATTTTGAGTGAAGTTCAGAGTAGTTTCAGACCCTAAGGCAGGTCGGTGGAGGTACGACGACGAGTGAAACGAGGAGAGTTAGGTAGAACCGCGACCCTACAGCGAGCGTGCCGCGGCAGCGGCCGACGAAGCGCCAGAACCGAGCACTTTTTTACTACCTAATACTTACATAATTATGTAGGTACCTATTATAAAAGTATAGTTTGCAAAAAGGATGACTATTTCATATCAATAGAGATTAAAAAACAGCATTGGGAGGATTGTGAATTAGTAACATAGGTAGGTACTTTTGCTCCGTATATACAATAATATGTCAAATATAATAAAGCCGATTTGATAAAACACGCACAGATTATCCTCGGAATCATTACGTCGGAATAATGATATTACGGAATAATTGGGAATCATTGATTTGTCAAACAATTACAAAAGCGAAACCATAAAAGCCCCAGCGGTTAACGTTCGTAGTGAAGTGTCGAACAAACGGAAAAAAAGTGAAACGAAGTAATAAAATTAAATAATAATACGTTACATTGACTTTTCTATAAACTATTAACACAGCTTTATTAAACAATAATATAAACGATATGATACAGAGATTGATTTAAAATAATGCAGTTACTTCCTCGTAAAAAATAACACGAAAACAAAAATATTTAATTAAATAATTTGTTTGTGATAAGGGAATAAATAATATGTTAATTATATATCTCGACTAGCAAAACCACGATTTAAACACCATATTTTTCAATGAGAGTTCGTGGCACCACACGTGCTTATAAGTACTCTTATTTACTTCTGGCAACCAGAGTTGCCAACTTTGCACACCCCCATATCGATTGTCGCTACCGTAGTTGCAAAGCGGCTTATAGGCGGCTTTGATTTCTTTCAAAGCCATTTAGTCTACGTAACATACGAGTATACCTACCTACCATTTTTAAAATTAAATATCTAGTGAGCGGGCATTGAAGCATTCTATGATCATCATCATCATATTATCAGCCGAAAGACGTCCACTGCTGGACATAGGCCTCCCCCAAAGAGTACCACAATGACCGGTCCTGCGCCACCCGCATCCAGCGGACTCCCGCGACCTTTCCCAGGTCATCAGTCCACCTTGTGTGTGGGGGCCTACGCACTGTGCGCCTTTCCTCCCCAACGGCCATGGGTTCTACGTGTAATGTGCCCCGCCCACTGCCACTTAAGTTAAACGATTTGGAGGGCAATATCGGTTACCTTGGTTCTGCTGCGGATAGCCTTATTTCTGATGCGATCGCCCAGAGAAACTCCTAACATAGCCCTCTCCATTGCCCTTTGGGTGACTATACGGGTTCTATGAATTAAGATAATTTGAATAGCATCGAAATAGATGGGGCCGACAGGGGTTCAGAATTCACAAATACCAGTTAATAATAAAGATATAAGGTTGCAGGACGAAGAAGGATATCGTTTTTTATCAGTCGAGTTGCTATGGACTAACTGTTTCGAAGTGACTTGATAGTAAAGCAAGCCTATCTGACGTAGGTCCCGATGAAGGCGCCGCAGTTTGGGCAATAGTGGTCCGTGTTGAGGCAAGAATCCATGCAGTAGGGGATGCACACACAAGGCCAACATCTGGAACATACAAAAAAACATCCATACTTAATATTATAAATGCGAAGGTGTGTCTGTCTGTCTGTCTGTTATCTCTTCACACTTAAGCCGCTGAACCGATTCAAATTAAATTTGGTATGGAGTTAGTTTAAACCCCGAGTAAGAACATAGAATATATTTATCCCGGAAATCATCCCCGTAATGGGTGCCCTCCCCCCCCCACGAATGGGAGTGTAGGTTTGTATGGAACTACGACATAAACGAGTCCCAAGCGGCTCGAGTCGCGGGCAGAAGCTAGTGCAATTATATACATAACTGAGGGGAGCCTATCACAAACTTGTAAAATTGTTTCTCCGGATGAGTTTTGCCGTTGTTTCGAGCAAGGCCTGTTGCCTAGAACTGTCAGTGTTTCGGCAATGGCGAGGGTTCAGCAGAGGATAACGTCGTTGAAGGCGTCACCATAGTCTCTCCAGAGGGGGAGAAAGCTGTGGGCTCAAACCCTACTTAAAGCATCTGAGTCCTTAGAAACGACGATAAAAACCCTGGTTCTGGCGGATCGCGCCAATACGGCCACAACTTCAACTGCATCAGGATTATTCCGCTTATTGGAGTGGCAATAAAGTCGACCGGCTTTGCTTACTTGCTACCGAACCTACCCTATTCACAATCAAGATTATTTTTCATCATCATCATAATTATGAACTGAAAGATGGTGGCCAAAGTGGCATACTGACCGGTCCTGCGCCACCCGAATCCAGCGGACTCCCGCGCCCTTTACCAGGTCATCAATCTATCTTGTGCGGAGTCAACCCACGCTCATTGATTAGGGAAGAATAGCTTTGCAGCAGTTAGCAGCTCGCGACTGACAATTGGTAGTTTTTTGATGAATTTCTATTACGGGAGGAAACGGTTTCCACTAACTAAATCTTACCAAATCACTTTGATTTTGATTTTGATCGCTTCAGCATAATATATTATAGGTTCATACATTTCACTTTAAAAATAAGAGCATTTGAAGTGCCTATAAGGTATTTATTGCAAATTTAAAAAAGAAAAACCTATAACCCTATTCTTTAATTGTGTCAACAACGTACAAAAAGTCATGGAGATTGGAAAATGTTTAAAAGTGGAAAAACATTTTTCATCACACTTGCTCGAAAAGGGCTTCATAATGCGCAGACATACAGAGCTGTAATAGCCTGTGTTACGCCCACGGGCGTAATGATTTTTTTCTTAAATTGTATCTGTCACTCATGCGGCAGTTACAAAGCAAAGAGGTTTTATATCAAATACGATGTCTGAAAACGTATTTATAAATAAATTTAAACTCAAAAAACTACTTAAACATGTTTAACTGAATTATTTACAGATTTAATATGTAGTTACTTAGTGTCTATGTAAAATGTTATTAAGTGTTTTCAAATCGTGGCTGTATAGAGAAGGGTCTTTGCCATACGCGCCTCATGTCAAATTCAACAAAATGGACGACTGACATGTTGCAGTTTTTATTACGATTTGTATTCATTTCATCTAAAACGTATTTGTTTCCTCGCAAATGTATGAAAAACATTATGTATAACACGGGCGAAAGAATATTGCAAACTCGAGTCATCAAAAGCCTTCTTCTGATAGACTCTTGTTCGCAATATTCCACTTCCGACCCTCGTTAAACAATGTACTATTCTCTTCTTGTTTGGACGAGTACGGGGTGTATCTTTCCCACTTAACATAACTCACCCAAATAGACAAAGTAGAGCAGCCATAATGTGTGTCCGCGTCGTCGCATTCCGTTCAACTCTTGTGAATATAGGCACATTGCAGGATCGACAGGTCGTGGACGTGGGGTCAGGTCCCATGTGCTGGCGTAGCACCACTGCGCCCGGAACCACTGTCACCATCTGAACTCCTGGTGGTGGTAGGTCTGGAGGATACCCTGAATAAGGAGGCGGGTCTGTGGGACGCCCAGAAGAATTAGCGGCATCTGGACCGTTGGGATCCTTATCTAAAATATAACCTTTGTCATGCTTTAGAATTTTGGGTAGGTAAAGAATGGAAAGAGAAGAGGTTGCATAGTTATAGATAAAGAAGTAATACAAATATTTATAAATACTGTAGTTGTATCCAATTCAAATCTACAGCAGGCCGTTCCGTTCCGGCATCATAACATTTAACCTAATTAAATTACAGTCATTTGTTTCGCCACTACCTAACTAAATACAGTCATCACAGTCCTTTGTTTCGCCGCTCAATCTTTGACAGTCTCATTTTTGTACAAATAGTAACTTTGACGTTGTGTTTCCTACTCGATTTTGTCACTGTTTGGCAGCCAGCGCTGCGCTACACTGGCGAATGGGAACGGTCGAATGAGCGCCGACCGGGGCTCTTGCCGAATTTGGAACGGTACACTTTGAGTCGTCCATCCTTACATAAGCAATTAAGACAACTATAAGGTAAATAAATTGTATTCGAATGCTCTTTATCTATTCGGAATCAATCGTTATAGATAAACCTACATATAGACTCGTTATCATCATTCGCCCAGCGTTATTCCCGGTTGTGCGCTAAAGTAGCGGGGTACGCTTTGACACCTAACCCAATAAATTTGGCATAGGCACTACTTTTATGAAAGCCACTACCGTCTGACTGTCCGACTCAGAGGGAAAACTAGACCTTATTGGGATTAGACCGGATTTCTCACCATGTTTTCCTTCACCGAAAAGCTAACGGTAATGTAATTCGTACATAAGTTCCGAAAAAATCATTTGTACGACCCGGGATTTGAACCCACGACCGCCGCCGTTTCGTTTGACAGCCGCGTGCCTGATCCACTAACTAGGCTTCCGTAGCTTATTAGACACAATCGTTATAAAAGAATGAAGGTAAACTAAATCTAACAGTTATTTATTTAAACTTACTTTCTGCGCGTTCTCCCATTATTTCCAATTGTTACATAAAAACAAACCAAAATATACGTGATTCGAGGTTAGATGTCACTATTGAACTGCGCGAGTCATCCGTGCAGAAGGTACATATTGCTGATAAATTCAACTTATCACAGATAAGTATAGATAAATTGTAGGAAACGGACGTTTTCGGTACTACAACCACGGTTTTAACTCGGAAATCATATTATTATGACGCACGAAATTGGTACTCGAAATAATTCATCTTCGATAAGGTTCAAGACAATCATTCGTGAATCTTATCATTATCACCAACCCAAACAATACAACTGAAATAAACATAATTTAGAACACAAAACAACGTATTCAAATAAGCTAGTACATCGCAATGCCACATACATGCACATATTAACATTTCCGAGTCCTTAGAATCTATTAGTTACTACAGAAAATACCCATTTGATGCCTGGGCCACACTTCGCCACGCCATGGCATGAGAAGTTCCGTCGATTCCTCAAGGATCCCATAATTTCCTTGGTTGTTAGCTGTTACCGCAACGTATTGTTATCGAAAAGTAGGTACCTATCTAAGTAACCTACATCATTGAGGAGTCTATTTCTTGTTGTGTTCTCCAACACTTCACTAATATTTTGGATTCCGAGAGCAAATACATGAGTTACTTTTTACTTGAGAAAGATTTTAATCTCTATATTTTAATAATTTTAAGGAGCCATTCCTCATGGATACCAACATCAGACCAGGATTTTGGTAACAATGGAATTAGCTATAAATATGGTAATTTTGGAAATTAATTAATACATTACAAAGTTCTGAGGTAACACACAATAAAAATATATATGAAGATCATTATTAAAAGAACTTCAACCGACTCAAGAACCTTCTCCCTTTTTGAATTAGTTTAAAAGAATTGATATTAAGTATTAGATTTGTGCATAATTTTTGTTTTTTTTTTTTAACTTTGATTTTGTTCACAGACTAATACAGACCCGCAGTATAAAGCAAGACCATATTTCATATAGTGGTCTCTGTCACTGCTTATGGGCAGCTGAGCTGAGATAGAATGAGACGCATCTTACGCTTACGCCGTGTTTACGAATCGATTGCTGCTGCTGTTGATGATGCTGTTTTGATGCAGTTCATTTTGCGCAGTCTCAGCTGTTGCGTTAAAACTGTGACGTATCATTAGTATCGCTATGTCAGCGTGGCGTCAGTGTATTTTATGCTTATCGAGTGGTCGTTTCTTAGTCACTACTTCAATGACTGATTGATAGGAACGAAACTCTGAGTAATGATGAATAATGTCGTAACTAGCTAACGTAGAGAAAAATGGTGAATTTAGTTAAGGTTATGTGTTCAATAACCATTAGATACCATGATTTAAAATTAGTTTAATTGAGCAACTAATATCTTTCGAATAAAAAGGCAGATGAAACTATAGAATCACTTGTAGCGTTTAAAAGAATACAACTTTTTTTAAATTCATTCAAGCTTTATTCTTTGGAAATATTTAATATAATGTTGCTTAAGTCTAATTTTATATAAACAGGGATAATATATTTTTAAAGTGAACATATTATAAGTAAACTAAAATAAATCCATTATTTCCTAGGTACGACCGGATTTCTAACAACTCTGTACCGAATTTAATTTTAAGAACACCGACATTTTTAAACTTTAAACACCAAAACATATAAATGCAGTTAGGTACCTACTTAAAACTGAGAAAGTGTTGTACATATTTTATTTTTTATGCATAATAATTACGTAGCATTAGCAGGCCTAGCCCACTAAAAGTTTTCCTGAAATGACACTCTTGGTCAGGTAACCTGCCAGCGTAGGTCTAATTATTTAGGGTCATCGCCACACCGAATATCGCACACTGCCATGTTATTAAAAAAATACTAAAATGGCACAAGAAGATACTTAATTGAAGAATGTTTACTTCTAGTAAGTTCTATTCTAAGTACTTTTAATACAACGTTAGTACGAAAATTTCATTGAATGTTGATTAGGTCTGTCGATAACCCTCGTTTACATCATCATACTCTAGTCAACACTAGGGCAGTGGACCTTCTGTAACTTAAGGAACTAGGTAAGTAATATTAAGTATAGTGTGGTATAAGGCAAGCCTACTTATTGTCAAGTTGTGTTTTATCTTCCATCTTGCGATATCAATCCCAATATTACAATGAAGAACACATGTACTCTGAAATTCTGTGGAGCTACAGGTAAACACAATTAATATGGCGCGCGTCAAGGCGCTTAAGTAGTTGATCGAGAGGCTATTATTGCTTAACTCGCGCGCCTTATTACTTGGGTCTTGCTGTACCACAACTTGTTGCGAACGACTCCTCTTCTCTCACTCGCACTGAGCAAGTTATAAAGAGGAGGGTAGATTTCTCGCTGCTTTGTCAGTTGTGCTAGCCTTGTGCTACAAATACAAGATATAGATTTTTGCAATCCTATTCAGTTCTCAACCAGTTACTCTAAGTTTAAGTGGTTGGAAGTGTTTACAATTCAAATGTTTTTATTAAGTACCTATTCAATAATCCCTGGTTACCCTGTTTTAGGAAATGTTAAATAATCAAATAGCTTTAATCAAATGCTTTTATTTTTACACAGTGGGTTAGACCGGATGTATTAAGTAGGTACGATGATAAGCGAAGTATAAAGCTTTCTGTCACATTGCGTCAAAAGAATACTAATGCCCTTAGGGTGTATACACACCTAGAGATGTGGGAGATAACGGAGCGGTGCGCGAGGAAAAAAGGCACCAATAGGAACAGACGCGTGGCCAAGACTGGCGCTTTTGCGATTTCGTGGTTGGTCCCATGGGAAAGGTTGTTCAGTATGATCATCTTATTCGCTTTTTGTCATTCCGGATCATGACCCCGTTAACATCCTGTATATCCGCTACATAGAAAAATCTATTATAAATTATTTCCAAAATTGTTTTTTTTTTCATGACAACTTGCAGTTCATTGACTGGACTACTGGCTCAAGCGCCACAATGGATTCTCGGTATGCGTAATCTCTTGATTACAAATGATAAGTGCAGTCAAGTGGCCAGCTAACCGGCAGCTAAAGGCAGTGTCGACTGACAGCTCGGTACATGGATTGTTATTTTTTCTGTATTTTTGTTGAGAATGTAGTTAAACTTGAATTATGTATAATTTAGAATCAATAAATATACATTTTGTCATTATTTAGATTTTTGATCAAACATTTGTTTGTTTTGTTCATTTGTTCCATAGAGAACCTACTCATAAAAATTGTTTTCGGAAAGGAAAATATTACACAAAGCGACCTGTTCCCAAACTAAGCAAAGCTTGTACTATGGGTAATAGGCGATGATAAACACACCTATACTTATAGATAAATAAATAGGCATTCGTGTTCATGTCAGAAATAAATGGCATTAGACTTCGTTACCCACCAATGGTCATCAGGATAGATTTAAATCAGACAAAACCAATACATGTATATACCTACTTTAACAACGCGTTCTTAAGGTGGATGTCACACTGCGACGCATCTCCGGACGGACGTGCGTTTGTCGTTGCATGCAATTACCTCAGTTTGTATATAAATTCCGTGTGGGACGACACCACACGGCATCGCACCTCCGTCCGGCGAAAGTATGCAGCTCCGTCTGTTGATGCGTCGCAGTGTGACGACCGCCTAAAGCCCCTGATATGTTCGCATGAATCCACATTTGCAAACTGAAGTCTAAATATAGTTTGTCATTGAACAAGGTTTTTGTAATCCAGCTGTACTGTTTATTATACTTAGTGGAATAAATATCACAGCGGCTGTTGTACATAATTACGAATTGAATGTCATTCATATCCATAGTGGTCGATAATAGTAACATTGTTTAACGAGGGGCGTAAGTGTTATACACAATGTTTTTCATCACGTTTGCGAGGAAACAAATACATTTTAGATGAAATCAATACAAATCGTAATAAAAACTGCAACATGTCAGTCGTCCATTTTGTTGAATTTGACGTGAGGCGCGTATGGCAAAGACCCTTCGGTATACAGCCACGATTTGAAAACACTTAAAAACATTTTACATAGACACTAAATAACTACATTATTAAATCTGTAAATAATTCAGTTAAACATGTTTAAGTAGTTTTTTAAGTTTAAATTTATTTATAAATACCTTTTCATACATCGTATTTAATATAAAACCTCTTTGCTTTGTAATTGCCGCATGAGTGACAGATACAATTTAAGAAAAAACCAACAAGCTATTACAGCTCTGTATGTCTGCGCATTATGAAGCCCTTTTCGAGCAAGTGTGATGAAAATATATTTACGTCACTCTGGGCGGTAAGTGAGATTTACCACCCACGGGCGCAGCGGCAAATCTTACTTCACACCTAGCAGAAGACGTAAAATTGTGTATATGCACCGCGGGCGGTAATTCGTAAAGCCCCTGCACGTCTAGCACACGACGGCCGCGACATACTCTCGATTTTTATCGCACTATACCTCTTGTTCTAAGTGGTCTAATAAGTGAGAGACGGATAGTGCGAGAAAAATCGACAGAGCTCGCGCGCCGTCGCGTGCTAGCCGTGCAGATCGCATATTTATGTCCCTAAATATGAGCTAAGGTGAGGGCCATAAATATGCGATCTGGGGCATTCACGAATTCACCGCCCTAGGTATGTAATGTAAAATACTTAAAATAACGTAATCTAACTTAACAAATACTGACATACATACATTACGAGTATAGTTAAAACAATTTGAACTGAGCTCATGAATCAATTATTCAATGAACATTTTACGTGGCGGTATCATGGTTTTGCAAAATTGGCAAGCGCTGGCCGTAAACAATGTCTATTCATGAGCTAGGTGCAGTGCAATGAGCTCAGTTCAAATTGCTTTGACTATACAACATTTATAATTAATAGTTATTATACAAAAAGGTGCATAAAGTTTTATAAAAATCAGAAACAACATTCTCTTAAAGAACTTCGGTACCTATACCAATAGACGCTTCCAATGTTTTTTTTCAGTCTGACAAAAAGCGAGTCAATGTTTTTTTTTCGCGGCCTTTACCGTAATTTCCGCCAAGGAAATGCAATCGTACTCAATGCTACTGCTAAAACGAATCCAACGAATCGAAGGAGCCTTCATACTTTCGCAATTAGACTGCTGCACGAGGCTTATGCCCTTATTCATAATCATCAAACCTGTTATAGCTAAAATGCTGTTAAAAATCATTTGTCTTCATCTGTACAAAAAGTCTAAAGTCAGTTCTTAAGTCTTCAATGAAATGAAGAAAGAGAGTGAGAAAGGCACAAAAGACATTCTAGTTAACAGAGGTTTATTAAGTTATGAATAAGGGGTTTGGCATTGGAAACCCTATATTTTCAAACAAGTTCAATACGCACCACATAAATTTGCGTCTGATGTTGGCCTCAAGTCGCCTTACATCCGTTGAACCCCTCTTATACCTTTGCAATGCTACTATTTAGTAGCTAACATAAGAGCAAACTTATGTGGCGTAGCGTATAACTGCTTAGTTGGTGTAAGAACCGATGAAGGCTCCACAATTCGGGCAGAAGTGGTCCACGTCGAGGCAGGAATCCATGCAGTAAGGCACACACACACAGCACCAACATCTGAAAAGAAAACAAATTAGATTAGCATATAACCACATAGCACGTAGAACCGATGGCCGTTGGGGCGGAAAGGTTCTCGAGTGGCGACCATGTACCGGAAGGCGTGGCGTGGCGTGGGTAATAACCGCTGAGATTCGATGAGCTCAAACGCGATGCTTTATCTTGTGTAGTTCAGGAGTTTCTATGGTCATCATCAGACTGGCTGGTCGGTTGCGTAGCATTTCGGACACACGTTAGGTGGACCTAAATGTATTTTTTTTGCATGGGTCATTGACGATTAAGCTTTGACCGACCGGTCGTTAGAAAATGTATGTGACTATGACTACCTCAGGGGGTACACTTATATTGCATTGTCCTTCTGAATGATTTGATACAGAACAAATAATCATCATCATCATCATATCAGCCGGAAGACGTCCACTGCTGGACATAGGCCTCCCTCAAAGAGTGCCACAATGACCGGTCCTGCGCCACCTGCATCCAGCGGACTCCCGCGACCTTTACCAGGTCATCAGTCTACCTTGTGGGGGGCTACCCACGCCGCGCCTTCCGGTACGTGGTCGCCACTCGAGAACCTTTCGAACGGTTCTACGTGCAATGTGCCGTGTACAGAACAAATGCAAAGAAAAAAAAGACCGGGTTGCACTCCGGGAGTGCCGGTAGAAGTGAGAAAAAAAGACCCCCCACAACCTCCCCCCACCTTCAACAACCCCCCTCACCCCCACCCCTCCCCTCACATCGCCTAGCCCGGCCCGCCCCCGCCCCCAAGCCCCGTACGTCTTACATCAAACAATTTCCCCCCCCCACCCCCAAGCCTCGTCCCGAATCTCTCGCCATCCTACGGTCACGTGACGTCACGAAAATCTGTCGCGAGTTTAACAATTTTTCCCCATCCCAAAAAGTGCTGGGCGCCGCTAAAGAAGTTTTCATTTCAAAAATAAACGGTGATCGTGTTCAGCCGGAGACAGGATGAATATATGAGACCATTTTGGACACTCAATTCATCAAAATGTTTGTAACATTGCCATACGGCTATAAGTAGGTAGTAAGTATTCAGAACCGTGAAATGGGGAAAATGCGTGAGTGAGTTGACACCGGTCTTAACCAGCAATTAATGTGTGTTAGTCTGTTGTAATAACCTCGCCTCCTAGTTTTTGCGTTGACCTAGAGCTAAAGGTTTATACCTAAAGACAAACACACTAGTTCCCGGTGAACATCGTGTCTCAAGTAACCCATTTTACCGAGTGAGTGTCCCACTTTACCCCATTTCATCAAATCAATTTTCTAAAGTCTCTTAATAAATACGAGATTGGATATTCTGTAAGGCAATACTTCAAGTTACTTAAAGCACCTTTAAGTTCGAACGAATTCATAATATTCATTTATAACTAACCAATGTCTCTGAGCTAATAATAGGCATAACTTCAACTATATTTCCTTGTTCGTATGTAGGTATCATACTGTGAGGTATGTTAGCGACGTGTTTTTTTTCATCTGTACTTATTCATGGCCTTATTAAAAGCCCACAAGTATAATAGATGACAGATACCTCATCTGTGTCTGCACGCAAACCAAAATTAATGTATTAAAAATTAATGTAAACTAAAAGTGGCGGAAAAGAGGGGGTGCCGGTTAATGTACACACCAATAATCCGCGTCCATCTACCTTTCTCTCTCTCTCTTTTTGACTGAGTTACAAAGAAACAGATATACAAGGTATTTTTTTAACCGTCTACGTCTTAGAGCCGAAGCCCACTTAAAGTATCCAAAACGTACTAATCATTCGTGAAAAAAAATCGTTGAGTTTTTAGTACCTAATAAAACGTAATTAAGTTTGAAAAATCCAGTATGGCACGCGGTGCGAAGTTCATTCACCCGGTTAGGGTTCGTACCTATCTACATAAGACGGCGGCTAGCGGTCACTGCGGTCAGTCGCCTGGATGATTAAAATTAACATTAATCCAACAAAAATGCATTAAAAAAAAAAAACATAAAACCTTTTTTTAAGTTCTTTGTAATGTAAATGTATATACATTAACTGGGCTTCGGCTCTAAGACGGTTAAAAAAACACCGTGTACGTGGACGCCGATTATTGGCCCGTACAATGTCGTTCGTTAATGTCGTTGTTTTGCATTCATAGCACTAGGGGTTCTGTCAGCTGTACAATAAGTGTATCGAAAAAAAAAACAATAATATTTATTGAACCTACTCACAAAGTTTCACGAGAATTGGTTGAGAAATGCGACCAGTATAGAGGAGAACAACAGCCGAGCAGACGACATCGTTTTTGCCCAATCTGAATCGAAAAACTTCGTTCGCTTCACTCGCTCGTTCAAGTTAAAGTAGGACTAGGCTCTTACTCCTTAAATAAAATATTTCACTAATATTAAATTACCGAACGGCTACCGCGAAATGACAATTTCGTTCGTTCGTGTTTGCTGTATCGCAGAGCTATAACCACGAACTTCGAATGTCGAAGTTCGGATATCTCTATCTCTATCGCACTTACTTTACTGTACTCGAGTGACAAGGATGCAAGTACACGAACTTGGAGATTCGATTTTCGTGGTAGCGCCGCAGGTTTCCGTAATCGAGCGACAGAGAGGAGTATATGCGAACTCCGATTTTCGCTTTTCGCGGTAACGCCGCTGTATACATGAAACGTATGATTTTGTAAGTTTATAATATAAATGACTAGCTGCCCGGCCCGGCTTCGCACGGTAAGTGCGTAGGAATGAAGCATTTTCCCGCGGTAAAAAGTAGCCTATAATAATAATAAAATTCATTCAAATTTTTCAGGGATAATGTCGGCTTCTTGGTAAAATATTTTTACAAATCAGTTCAGTAGTTTCGGAGCCTATTCAATACAAACACACAAACAAACAATCAAATCTTTCCTCCTTACAATATTAGTGTAGATGTAGATTATTATTATTATATATGTAGTGTAGATAAGTAGTCTCTGAAACTACACATCCTATTTCAAAAATGTACCCGTATAGAGAATTAACCTGAGGCGTGGACAAGCTTTATTTACTCCCGCGTTTTGTAGTATAAGCCACTGGAGAATTTGCCTTTGCCGAATACGAACCCAGAGGGGTAATCACGTAACGTTTCGAACGCGCGTTAGGACAATTGAACTGTCATTCTTCCAATTAGAAATTGACATTTAGATCTGCCTAAGGTGGATGTCACACTGCGACGCATCTCCGGACGGTACCTCAGTTTGTATATAAATTCCGTGTGGCACGACCTTACTGCAACGCACCTCCGTCCAGCGAAATTTGTGTGCAGCTCCGCACCTCCGTCCGTTGATGCGTCGTAGTGTGACGACCGCCTAACCCATTGTACGCGCGCCAGGTAGAACTAACTGTCATTTTGTGTACGTTACGACTACGTGATTACCCCTCTGCAGAACTTGCTTTGACTGCGTCATCAATAATTACGAGTAGTTTACTAATGATCATTACGATGATATCAATTAAGTACCTACCTACAATTTTAAGATTCACTTGCACATTTATCATTATCTTCACTTCATTTATTGTTCTCAATTCGTCGGAATCTTGTACTTATTTTAAATGTTCCCCAATTAACTCGAAGACGCGTGGACCGATTAGGAAAAATATTTTTTTGTTTTAAATGGTACGGATCTGATCATTGGATCTGGGACAAATCGGCGGAACTGCGGCGCTACCACGAACTTCGAAAGTCGAAGTTCGGGTATTTCCATCTCTATCGCACTTCCTTACTCGAGTGACAGGGATGCATGTATTACGCACTTCGACTTTCGAAGTTCGTGGTAGCGCCGCTGAGGTCCTACCGCGAAACGAAAACGAACTTCATTCGTGTATCTCTCTGTCGCACTTGCTAGTGTGAGCGACAAAGATAAAGATACACGAACGAAGGTCGTTTTCGTTTCGCGGTAACCCCTCTGTTTAAATAAGGTGGTACTGAATTGAAGTCGTTTAAAACTTTGTTAAATATAATAAAGTTGAGCGGCAAACAGCAGGAGTCTTAATACCTAAGTACTTAATGATAACAGTTCTGCGTAGCCGTTCGGCCGGATATTCCATGTTTATATATAACTGATATGCTGTCGAAACGATATGGGGAATCACATAGAGTCCGAGAGCACTTAGAATAGTATTCGGATTTGGATGAAATCGTTTATTATGATTATTATGAATAACGTGCAAGAGGAAGGGAGAGAGAAATATAGATCCGAATCCTATTCTAAATAGTCCCGGACTGTTCAGGTTTCATCCTGTCCAGCCCCCGTTCTGTAACTTGTTTTGAGCTCACCTCAACGTTCACCCACCAACATATCTTGACGCCGCGTAGTAGGTAATGACTAGTAATGAGCTTTACAAACCATACCATTATCGCTTCTGATTTGTCAGTCCCAATTTCTGACAAATTGTGGCAATTTAGGGATACTATTTAGTAAAAATAATATTTCTATACCAAAGCACTGTCTCATGATTGTGATATTGTAATTTTTTCCTAAGATATCGCTATTCGCAGTAAAATGCAAACCTGATAAAAAAAAGACCGGTTTGCACTCCGGGAGTGCCGGCAGAAGTGAAAACTCAACATTGTAACAGTTTTTCGATCAGGTCACGTGACATCTTACGGTGTCACCGTAAAAATGAATTTGGCGCAAATTTATAAACAATTATCAATTATTTAGGCGGACGGGCCGCGGGCGCGTTGGGTGCGACGGGCCGGCTCGCCCGCCGCCGGCGGCGAACAAAATACCAATTTGTTTTTGCCATTGCTAAATATTTTTCAAAGCTTTATCTCTTTAGGAATAACGTCCACATTCGAACTATTCGAATTTGCAAGAACAGCGGACGGCGGCGGTGAACAAAATATCAATTTGTTTTTGCCGTTGGTAAATATTTTTCAAAGCTTTATCTCTTTTGGAATAACGTCCAAATTCGAACTATTCGAATTTGCTCAATAGCAAAACGGTGAAGGACGCGTGAACAAAATTACAAATTTATTTGCAGAATATGCTATTGCAAAAAGTGTTTAACGGCTTTATACACTTACGAATAGCGTTCAGTTCTGAATGAAGTCGAATCGGCTAGCAGCAAAATATAAAAGATTTGTGACCTCCTTCACATCTGACGTCACAAAAATCTGTCGCGTATTTAATAATTTTTCCCCATCAGCGCCGCTAAAGAAATTTTCACTTCAAAAATACAAAGAATTCAAAGCTTGACTCAAATCGACTATAAAACGCGTTTTTATAGCACTATAACACCTTTAAAATACAATCTCTTTAACACATGCGTGTTAAATTTGTGGAAAGGCTAATTGCAAATTATTATAAAATATTTTAAATATTAGGTATACTTACATAAGTTGGTCATAAATATTTCCATGGTCCAAATTGTGTTGATTGTGATGTGCATACAATTTGCACAATTTGTCAGTGCAACTCGTTTGACAGTTGGATCAGCAGCGCAACATGCCTCCAGACGATAGCAATTAGTCAGTTTCTGATAAATTGGGGCTGACAAATTATGACATGTATACAACCCATAACTAAGCGTAGGTAGAGGTCTAGTTTCGTTAGGCGCATGAGCGCGTAAAGAATAACAGCCCTGTGGTCTTTGTCCTAAAGAAAATGCAACATTTTTAGATTTAATAAATACATAATTACATGTGTGTAGAGTTTGTAAAGACCCTAAAACCCCAAAAGAATATCACCGTGGGTGTCGTAAAACTCTACGATCTAGTTGATCTGTGTTGTGGATGATAGGCTACGAACCTGTATCTGCAATATAATGTACAGCTTTAAACGAACAATTGGTTATGGTTAGTGGCACTGAAAATTACATTTAGTGTCTGGCTACCCCTTTCTATGCACATGGACGTGAATGTATTTATGTATATAGACGAAAAAAACGATCGCACAATCCGATATGTACTTAATATGCGTTAATAATTGTAATTAATATCTAGTAATCCTAAGTATCATTAGGGGACTGCGACAATATTGGTAGGTATACGGAAAATATTTAACCGGACAGACGATCTTAAATTTCAAATGCCTTACGCGGAATTAATCAGGTAAATACTTGTTTGAATTGGTAAACAACATTCTAACCTCAAAACCTTTTAGGTCAATCCAGTTATTGTATAGTAGACAGTGATATATTAACGAGGAAAGTACGTGGAAATCGCTTTCTTAGCGAAGGCCGTTTATTGAAGTCGGAATGTAAATGTTTACCAAACAAGCCCGAACTAAAGAAAACGTACCCGAGTATGCAAAGCAACATCGCCATAAGATGAGTCTTCATCGTGGGTTTCCTGTCGATCCTGGTTGATATCTGATGGTGGCACGACCGGCAAGTCGTTCTGGTTGACTCAGGACCCACGACCGTCTGCACGATCACGGTCGGGCCCGAGATCACGGTAGTGGTCGCCGTCGGGTAGCCGGCAGGAGCCGGGCCTTGTGGCTTCGGATACCCAGCATCCTCTGGCTGGGGGTACCCGGGCTGTGGTTGGCGGTACCCCGGCTGGGGCTGGGGGTACCCGGGCTGGGGCTGGGGGTACCCGGGCTGAGGCACCTGGAAACCGGGCTGAGTCGGCTGATCCGTGTACGGAGGCGGAGCGGTGCGGGGCGCCGACTCCTCGGGTAGCGGAGGGTACCCCGAGTCTGGGTTGTAACCGTCTTTACCTGAAACAATGCGTTTATCTTTTATTTGCGTAGCATATTGCAGCCTAATCTACATTGTCTCACTTCTGATAATGCGATGCTTAGAATAGACATGACGCAGGTACCCAACAAAATATTTGTTTTTACGTAATTAACTTAATGGCTAGGTATTTACAAAGTGAACGCACTATCAGGACAGGTAAGATAATAAGGCGAAAAGGTCAAAAAGATCAATGCAACACTACTTGTTTTTGAATAGATAAATACAAATGACGCAAAACTTGAATGTCAAAATCATTATTTTGCGTAGCTACTGTATCGACGCAATACGCATAGGTACATGTCTAGACGGGACGGCATGACTCATACACGATCACTTTCTTCAGTGACCTTGTAAAAAGACATCATAAAAACTTTTTAATCGCATGCAACTAAAGTGAATTAAGCCGTGTGTAAACAGTTCAGTTCAATACAAAATTCGCACGAACCGGCGAACGACCACGCCTAACCGTCCTTGGGAATAGCCCAATTTGACTGACCTTGCATTTTTGACGCCGGACTTCGATATTTCACACTTGAAATAAAATTATTTCGACCGCACTTTTATCACAGCGAACACAGTGAAATTAAACGCAACAGATTCTACGTCCGCGCAAGTGGCTTGTTGCTGCCCAACTAATATAGTCGTCACTATTTATTAAACGTGTTCAGGTTTTTCTGATAACGTCGCGTAGACGCGTTTGAACATAGTTGTATTAGCAAATAATACAATGACATTCAGAGAAGCATATTATTTTCGATGGCACTGAGCAGGGTCAGTTTTTTCTACAAAAAATGGCGTCTGGGTCTTTCGTTCGGCACATCAGTTAGTCTGTGACGGTATAGGTAGGTACTATTATGTACACGTATATTGATTTTTGAATATGAATTGAGTAGGTATGGTGTCGGATTAGTATAGCATTCCCGTTTTAAGAATGCAGGTGAGTGGTTTTGTATGTTTGAAGGTAGGAATATAAAAAAATCTTATAGAAGATATAATAGTATATATATTTTATTTATTTATTTAGCATACTTGAACTACACATTTTTACATAATATAGGTAAATATATTAGGTAACTAACCACATGTAGTTTTATTTTAAGATCTAAGTATAGGTAAACATTAAGTTAAAGTAAGCCACCTTCCGTACTAGTTTGTGTTATGTTATATTATTATACCTATATCTTATTATTTTATGTTTAAACATTAACGTACGTTTGAATTAGTGGGTACGACACTGAATATTAAGTTGCAATAATTATTGAAGAGTCTGTTTTTATTTTTAGCTACAAGTTGCTACTGCTGCGAAACTTTGCTTAGGTATTGGCGAATGCTACACGCTCGATATGAATCGCGATATTTGGATCGTAATCTAGGATCACGATGTTTATCGAGTGTGTAGTATAAGTATATCACGTATCGTGATACGGATCGCTGTATTTCTAGAAATCCAAAAATCCACGATCTGTATGCAGTATCGTCGATAAATATCGAGCGTCTAGTCTCTAATCGATATTTATCGCGTCAGTATTCATTCTGTCAGCAACGAAACGTACGAGTGTACTCAATGAAATTTACCGTCGTACTGACGCGATTCGTATCGTATGTGTAGTATATCAAAATATTACTAGATAAATATTGCCTTATTATCGCGTTAAATATCACGATTCATATCGAGCGTGTAGCATTCGCCATTCGTCTTGTATCTAAATTGTCACAACTACCGCCTTCAAAGTGAATTGAATGTTTGCTGTCTTGTTTTCCATCGCCTCTAGGTCGTTGTGACAAATTACTAGGTGTGTAATGGCCTCTATTCATATGGTCGCAAAGTCGGTTCGTCCTTGGGCGAAGAGCACAACATATCGAGCTAATAAGTAAGCGAGACAACATTATGAAATTCGCTGTTAATTGATACGACACTTTGACATACAAAACTGTCATTTTTAAATCCAAACTTATCGCGGCTATAGACATAGGTAGACGTGCCAATGTTTGTCATTCTAATTCCTTCTTTCTCTTCTCATTCACTAATATACACTTATTTGGGTCAAGAATTCGGCGAGTGTCCATTAATGGGACCTTGTAACAAGAAAAATTAACGTGTCAGATACCTACTATGAAAATTTTTCTAAGAAATTGTCTTTACTGTGACTGATATTTCACCACTTATTATCGCACCACTTGAGATACATAACATTATAATATGTGCACAGTCGGTTAGTATCCTGCGATTGCGTCATTGTACCAGAAGATATCAATATTCGAGGTCCCTTTCCGACATCATTACTGAGACACATAAATGTCAATATTGTACTCAAATAGAGACGCTTTCAAGCACTTCGATAAAGTTATCAAAATTAAGCATCGGTCACACCAATGTGCGTTGAAGTTGCGTTTGAACTACCTAATATGGATGTCGTACCTAGTCGTTTTATGATAAAACTTTTACGACACCGAAGTCTAAGATTTAAATTTAATTGATTGGAATCGGAAGCGCAGTCGGAGTTAGAACCCTTGTTCAATTCGAGCGTGAGATAGAAGATACCCAAGGCGATAGGTCAAAAATGTCAAAATATCGGTGCATGCTGGGATTTTGACGACCGATTAGCGTAGTGGGTAGTGACGCTGCCTACTATTTGTGTCGTGAGCATGAATATTTGTTTCTGAGTCTTGGATGTTTTGAGTGAATGATTAGTTTATTTGTGTAAAAAGGGTATAAATTGGTGTTACATTCATATGCTATTTCCATCCCTATTTCGCCATGATTTTTTTTATCTATAATAATAATACATCAGCCTAATATACGTCCCACTGCTGGGCACAGGCCTCCTCTCATGGATGAGAGGAAACTTCTATCTATTAAAGTATTTATATCTATTAAATATATCGTCGTCTAGTACCCAAATAGAAGCCTTATTGAGCTTAATAGAAGCCTTATTGAGCTTCCCCTAATATTTATATAATATTTTTTAACATTGAATTATTATATTTATGCTGTACTCGTTTGCGACGGAACGCCAACTGATAGGAGCCGAAAGCGAAATCGAAGGTGTAAATTCATGAATTTTGTATGGTATAGTCTAAAATATTGAAAATTCCGATTAATCGGAGTCGGAGCCGAAGCTCCGTAAAGTTAAATTTTATATTGTATTTAACAGGGTCCACAAATTAACGGTTGAGTATGCTGTCGATAGTACCTACACTAAGTTCAATGTCATTAAAGTTGTTAAAGTAGATCATTTAGTAAATAGGTAGGTATAACACAACATGTTTGAAGTTAAGGATAGAGCGCACATTCGTTGACAAACTGCCCTCAGTTTGGCGATCAGGAAATGTATACAAACGCCGCTAAGATGTTTTCTTGAAAACAATATATATATATAATGAGTATGAGTATCATTGGATGTTGAAATACATGTCGTAATATTTCGTGATTCGTGACGCACGACTTGCGTCATCAGCCCAATCAATCCTTTACATTTCCTTTCAATATTATTATTTCGTTGATGTTGGCATTCATAATCTACCCTTTGTCCATATCCTTTTCCCAGTTTTTCTGGTTTATTATTGACAAGGAATACAAACGAAGGGAGTGACTTATAACTCTTATGCCCACTCCACACGGCGAGAATCACGCGTGAACTCTTCCTTAGCGCGACCATTCGCGTGTTCACAATTGTCACAATTGTTCGCGTTCGCAGGCTCTTTGACGCGGGCCAAAAACAGACGCTAACCCGCGAAAAATATGCGAATCGGCTCCACATTCACACTTTCAGGGATCGTCCTAACACAACGCGACTACGCGATCATCGCAAGTTCGCGCGACTGTCAATTAGGATTCAATATGTTTGATCGCGCGGATGTGAAGCGGCCATTACCAGATCGAATTCCATCCCTTCCCTTTGCAGATCGCATTGTAGTAAGAAGAGAACGCTGCGTGCGAAGAAAGCGGAACTAAGCAGCACCTTACCGACAACTTACGGCTTGGCCACGGACACGCGCGGCGGCGGCAGCGGCAGGCGTTTTATATGTTCATTGCGCGGTCGAGACGCGCAACGCCCTGTGGTTAGTTGGGATCGCACGCAATGAATTAGAAAAACCGCTGCCGCTGCCGCCGCTGTGCGTGTCCGTGGCCAGGCCGTTAGCGATATGTCGCCTGGATCGATTGTCAGGATGCCGTCAGGTAGTATTCTATTGGCGCAGGTAGTCATAAAATGCTCAAAATGCCACCTTAGACCCAAGATACAATCAATCTCATACAAACCTCAAGATACAGTACCTTTTCAGACTTACCTTGCATATCGGCGCCGTTTGAATATTCGGAATGCGCTTTTTTTCTCCAGTTACCTTTTTACAATCCACTTATGCACAGTAGAAACAATATACCTAACGATTATCACGTCCTGACAGCAAGATTGATCCTGGCCAACTAATAGGAAACACAAAGAAGAAGTTCGTCTACACAGATTTTACGATGACAATGTTGGTCCGAAAAGGTTTCCGCCTAGGATGACTCAATGCCATCCTAATTCAAGCGCTTGGTGATTATAAAACTCAAATAATGTATAGGATTATGCAATCGATGAACTTTTATATAACAACACAATTGTTTTTTTACACCTTTCATTCGGAAGTTTTGCTCCACGACCACGGTGTTTTTAGTGGTTTTCAGTGCCAATCCTTAGAAACGTCAAAATCGCAGCGTGTTTGAGGAGACCTATCGTAGGTTTCCGTTATGATTAGTCAGATGGCAGTCCAAAGCGGAAGCGGAAGCGGAGCTGACTAAGAATCACATTCAGGCAAATTCCATTTTACGTACCTAATTTGATTATATCTGAGATTACATTTCCACGTTAGTAAAATCGGTTGTTGATTCGGTTTAAAAAGGCATACTATTTATAGATAATTATTATTAAAACTGACCTTTGAAATTCCGGTTAGAGAATTTTGCATGAAATGGAACGCAAGCAACCCAACCTTCCGTCATCGTCAGACTGTCACTGTTACTTTAAAATTGTTTCATATTTGCCTTTAATTATTATTTATCGTTTGTTATCGTGTGCAACGAGTACTGTATCTGATCGGTTGGACCAGGTGTTTTTTCATCTGGAGTCCTCGATTTGGTTATTTACGACATCAGTAATGCTCATATTTCGTGTTTTCAGTTAATAATTAAACAGTGGGGTGTCTTGAATTAGAAGTTGTGTTAAGTAAGCGCAATCAGTGCGAGGATTCCGAATTTCCAGTAAGTACAAAACATTGTGTTATGAAGATTAAAAAATCAGCCAAGTGCGAGTCGGAACTCAGCAATTAGTGTTCCGTACATTCAGTTATTTTAAATGATTCATACTTTATCTCCTGATTTTAAAACTAACTACTACCCTACTACTAACTAAACTGCTTGAAGTTTCGATAGAAACTGCTCCTGCAGTGGTGACAAATCGGTTTACAAACTATCATATATTTTTTCATCACACATGCTCGAAAAGGGCTTCATAATGCGCAGACATACAGAGCTGTAATAGCCTGTGTTACGCCCACGGGCGTAATGGTTTTTTCTTAAATTGTATCTGTCACTCATGCGGCAGTTACAGAGCAAAGAGGTTTTTATATCAAATACGATGTATGAAAACGTATTTATAAATAATTTTAAACTTAAAAAACTACTTAAACATGTTTAACTGAATTATTTACAGATTTAATATGTAGTTATTTAGTGTCTATGTAAAATGTTTTTAAGTGTTTTCAAATCGTGGCTGTATACCGAAGGGTCTTTGCCATACGCGCCTCACGTCAAATTCAACAAAATGGACGACTGACATGTTGAAGTTTTTATTACGATTTGTATTAATTTCATCTAAAATGTATTTGTTTCCTCGCAAATGTGATGAAAAACATTGTGTATAACACGGGCGTAAGAATATTGCAAATAAACGCGAGTCATCAAAAGCCCTCCGCCTTCAGCAGCTTCAATTAACCATTTACACAGTGAACCGCCTTCGCCGTAAATATACTATTCTGCTCCCTTGTGACTATTCTTCTGTCTATTGCGTTATCAATGTTTAGTAAGTACATTTTTGTTGGTCCAAATAAACAAGATTCGAGCATAACATAAAATGCTTTCTTTTGTCAAAGGCAAGTACTTATACTCGTACAAGGTTTATGTGTAGGTGTAAAAAAAAATCCCTTCTATCTCACGTTGGAAAAGGTCGAGCTTTATGAGAATGGCAAAATGCCATTTAGGCTGTTGCGTGAACAACTAGAAAAGCCTTGATAGTAGATATATATACGGTAATAATGATATGTTGGATAGGCAGCGCTCCACGCTTTCTTATTTGTATACCATGACAGTGCTGTATGATGGCAAGCGGACACCGTAGGCTATGGACGCTTGTGATTCCAGAGGAGTCCGTTCTGGGTCATTGTCAGTCAACAAAAGAAAACGCGTCTATTCTGTGGTCAATAGTTAAGGGCTAATAATTATATATACATAATATATTTTTATCGCATAGAATTTGCGGATTCAGAGTTCAACCCAAAATTAGGCTTACACTTGGACAATGTCCACAGAAGGGACGCCAACCTAAATCTGACAATGACCCTTCTATAAGGAATGAATGGAACACCTAACATACTAAAGTACCTACATTATTGCAGAGATGTTGGTATTTTCTGAAGGAAGCCTAATTTAGTGAAGAATAGAATTCAGTAAGTCGTCATAAGGTCACAGCTCATTAGAGCCACCCAGCGCCCGACACGCACCGCCTCGCCTCGTAAATGTACTAACTACGGAGTTGATCTAGTGAGCGCATGCCCATACAAATCCATATAAAGAATACTAACCGCTCGAGGCGAGGCGGTGCGGGTCGGGCGCCGGGTGGCTCTAATGAGCTGTGAACTTTAAACCTCACCTTTATAAACTAGTGAGCTGTAGAAATCACAAAACTCTCTTTAAAGATTAATTTCGAAAATATGAATCGTCATTAAAATTCTATATAATTATTCAACCTGGCCCCTATTTCACCAACTTGACAATTGTCACCTGACACTGACAATTCGCCATACATTGCTTGTTCTAGAAGTTGAGGTGGTTGCTAGGTTACTTGTGGGAATCAGCATTGTACGGAGAATTGTCGTTGTCAGGTGACAATTGTCCAGTTGGTGAAATAGGGGCCTGGCCCCTATTTCACCAACTTGACAATTGTCACCTGACACTGACAATTCGCCATACATTGCTTTTTCAAGAAGTTAAGATGGTTGCTAGGTTACTTGTGGGACCAGCAATGTACAGAGAATTGTCGTTGTCAGGTGACAATTGTCAAGTTGGTGAAATAGGGGCCTGCTCACAAAAAATCACGAGAATCGGTCGAGAGATGCGACCTGCAGAGAAGAAAAGCTAGACAAACGGATATGCGAAATAACTTTGCTATTAACCTGAAGCAGAGAACTTCGTTCGCGTTGCTAAGTCAGCAAAGCAAAGTCAGCAAAGCAAAGCAAAAATGAAAGAAAATCGACATAACATATGCGTAAAGAATGTCAGCGAGCTATGATGGAAACCTATTTGGCTAATGGAGCTACAGTACCGACACAGTCACGCCCAGTCCGTGCCATCCATCACTTAGCTAGCAAAGTTAAAAAGAATGTTACCCTGAAACTACTGGAACTCTCAAAATTGGTACTTTCCTCATGTATGCATAACGTAGTTTTGTTATATTGATAGTAAACCGTCAGATTATTACAATAAAGTGTTAATTACTTTAATATAATGAAAATCATAATAATGTAAAATATTAATAAAAAAATACACGGTCTATATAAGTCCCACTGCTGGACACAGGCCTCCTCTCACGGATGAGAGGGAAATACACCGGTTAGTACGGAGATAATGCTGTGGCGTCATAATTACTACTAACTCAATTTGAATCGCTTCAAAGCGATAAGACCGCCTGTTGTTACCATTATTTATTAAGCAATTCTTTTGTAAGGATGTTTCTCTCTTGTTGTGGTGCAATAAAGAGTATTTATTATTATTATTATTGAATGAGCCATTTCTGATGCCGCCAACCTTTGGCCCTCTTTTTTGTGCTCTAACTGTTGTTAGTCCCATACAAACATTTGATCCACTCAGAAAACTGGTTCGACAGACATCGTAAAAAAAATGACAAGTAACCATTTGGACAAGGTTCGTACTTCATCCTACTATTCTAGGATTAAGTAGGTTTTTTTTAAACAATATATATTCTTTTGCTATTCCGTTTTCTTTATCCTCAAATCAATTAAGGGTCGGCAGCGCGCTTGTGATTCTTCTGGTATCATAAGCGTCCATAGGCGACGGTGTCTGCTTAAGGCGGTGCATTGGACATTATCGCGTGCTTTGAAAAGCCGTTCTGACTAGATTAATAAACAATAAGGTCTGATTTTCAGATATATGATTCTTGACTATATGATTGTTCATCTGATTTTATCGATACATGATTGCTTAAAATTTTCTCGATAGAAAAAAAGTCCAAAGTTGGGTCTGGATTTTCCTTTTTTTACTCAGCCTACTCAAACGATACATTATTTTACGACACAATCAAATTAATGCTGTAGCATTTTATCTCTTTTCCTCGTGCGCGGAAGGCATTAGCGTGTCTCTGCCTAGGGGGCGTGTTCGACTCAAATCAAGGCATCCCCTTAACATCAGACAGGCTTCCTGGGAAATTCTTATAAAAAGTTTACTCATTAAACTTACAACTTATATAATCATTTATTTGTTTCATACGCATGAATTGTATGTGTTAGAGACTGGCACCCACAAGTTGAACCCACTGTTTGTATCGGCAGGAGAATTGAGGTGAATTATAGGGTTGGGGACTCTAATTTTATTAATACTCCAAAGGAAAGAAGGCAAAAAAATATGCCTAATGACGAATATCCTATTCAAGTATCACAAAAAAATAAGAAGATACAACCGTGTTGACATAAGTAGCTTGATAAGAGAGAAAACGCTTGAGACCCGAAACGTCACGGGTGTAGTCATAGTAAGGCGTGTAACACACGGGCGCGGCCTGCGGTGGCGGACAATAGTAAGTTTGACAACTGATGACAAGTTTACTATTGTCCGTCGCGGCCACACCCCTATTTCACCAACTTGACAATTGTCACCTGACACTGACAATTCGCCATACATTGCTTGTTCTAGAAGTTAAGGTGGCTAGGTTACTTGTGGAATCAGCAATGTACGGAGAATTGTCGCTGTCAGGTGACAATTGTCAAGCTGGTGAAATAGGGCCCAGGCCGCGCCAGTGTGATGCAGGCTTTAATGACAATCGTTTCATGTTAAGGTGCATTTTGTGGAAAGGGACAGAGTATACCCGCTCTTAAAACTTTGGACACTTATTTGTGATTATTTATTATCTTGTGTTACTTTTGACTATATTTTTAATATTTTTTCGAGAATTTGACATTGTTAATAATTTTATTTGGTGTCACCATCCCTATTACACATGCAGCAGAGACTAATTTGCAAAAAAGGTAGTGAATGAACGAATGAGTGGATGTGAATGAACGATTGCATATATTTAATATATCTATAATATCCTCTTAGATCTTTACGATTGTTTTTTTTTCCCCGTAATTATACTTTTACTTCGTTCATTCACTACCTTTTTTGCAATTTAGTACTCGGTGCAGCTATGCTTACCCATTCATTTAGTTAAATTAAGATGTAGAACGGATAATGTTGCGAATATTATCGCGTATGCAAACGTAGATAATTAAAAAATAAATCAGCCTACGTCCCACTGCTGGGCACAGGCCTCGTCTCATGGATGAGAGGGAACGGGCAGTGCGGGTTGGGGACTTCACATACACCTTTGAATTTCTTCTCAGATGTATGCAGGTTTCCTCACGATGTTTTTCCTTCACCGAAAAGCTAACGGTAAATATCAAATGATATTCCGTACTTAAGTTTCGAAAAGCTCATTGGTACGAGCCAGGATTCGAACCCACGACCACCGCTTGACGCAAACGTGTACGAGTATATAATATTATGATCTATTTATTTATTATATCTAATAGAAACTAAATACTTTGCAGTCAAGTTTAGTCAATCTTGCAGTTTCCTGTTGAACTTTTATCGCTAACCTAATTTCAAAGTCACACTAGCCATGCTTGTCATCATTATGACATGTTGCTGTGTGCGTTACCTCAACTCTGACTTCTACCTATTCCTCATCTATACCTATACTACCTAGATATTAGTCGTAATCGTAGCAGGAAAGTGATTAAACTGCGCGGCAGCATTTTGATTAAAATGTATGCTTATGACGTTTTGCGGCTTAATTGAATCTAATATGCGAGACTATCGTCATGTAATTAATGCATTTAATTATTGTTCCGTTTGCATTTATTGTGTATGCGGACGATATGTGTTTAGTGTCTTCAGCTGTTGATATAACAATAAACCATTAATAACAATAATAATTAATAATTTCTGGTCCCGCACAATCTAAACCAAGGAAGTAGGAAACCATCGACACGAGAAGGAGAAGATATATCGGAAACCCGTAATACCATACAACGCCACTTCGAATGATAACGGAATAATCATCAACTTATCCAAAACAAAATGTATTCACATATACTCCCCCCCATACAACCGAAAAGCGAAATATGTCAACTATAAAAAAAACTGGGTGTGATAGGGCATTGATATGCGTGTTTATATGACCTCCAAATAAACTTTAATTGTGAACCGCTAGACAAACAAGCTAGGTAAACAATAGATACTTAGATTAAGGCGGTGCATTGGAAATTATCGCGTGCTTTGAATCGCCGTTCTGACTAGATTAAGAAACAATAAGGTCTGATTTTCAGATATATGATTCTTGACTATATGATTCTTCATCTGATTTTATGGATTCATAATTGCTTAAAATTTCTTTGATAGAAAAAAAATCCAAAGTTGGGTCTGTATTTTCCTTTTCTTACTCAGCCTACTGAAACGATACATTATTTTACGACACAATTAAGTAAATACTAGTATTTTATCTCATCTAAAATCTCACTTTATGAAATTTTAATAAACCTTCACTAAGTTAGGTATTTATCGAAATTTGTCCAAAACAGCGATTCCCGAAGAGTGTTACATCTCTTTTTCTCGTGGACGGAAGGCATCAGCGTGTCTCTGTCTAGGGGGCGTGTACGACTCAAAACAAGGCATCCCCTTAACACGTATAGGTATATAATTTTAGTTGGAAAACGCACATCAACTCGGTTTGTTGCAAACTTCGGTCAGTGTTGAGTAAATTCTATCATTTAAACATATTATTAAGTAAACAAACTGATACTTGTAGTGTATTATGCATTAGCGGCTTAGCGTATATGGAAGAGCTTTTCAAACGTATTTAGAAGAAATCAACAAGTTACAAACCAGATTAATAAAGTGCTTAGTAATATAAAAATATCAAAAATAAATATAGAGGCAATTATGATAAGTTATACAAAATTTGTAAAGTTTTACCTACACATGAAAGGGTTAATTATCTGATAGGTGTAGAAAATTATTTTAATGAGGAGTTTAAAGTGCTTGGTCCAGACCATTTATAACGAATTTAACTGGTTAAGAGAAGAGAAAAATAAGTTTCTGTACAAGCTTTTATTGCCGACTGTACTTTTCTGTATACCATCATCAACTGCTCATTGAGACTATTCTAACGAGCCCAAACTCGATGGGGTTAAGTGGTTTTATTACGGAGTTCCTATGGCCACCTTCTGTCTCCATCATCAGATCAGCTCGATTGTACCATAATATTGAATTGTCATCCACACTAAACTTATACCCAAAATTTCAGCTCAATTGGTCACCGGGAACTGGGTCAAATTTAACTTGCAAGATTTGACGGACAACTTACTTACATACATACTTTTATACTTACATACGAACAAGTCAAGTTAATATAAAGCTTGTAATAAAAATAGTTTAAATATAGTGAAAAGCAAGCTAAAACAGATCTTATTGGAAAAAAATCCTTTTATTGTTCCAACTTCTAGTTAGTTTAGTCAGATTTATATTTGTCAAGTGTCTAAGTATTAAGTAACTTAGGTGCATTATATACCTGTAAAAAATGAGCGTGTTTGTCTCGCCGACAAACTGTTCCATCAGTTTGGCGAGTAAATTTTTAATTGAATTGAATATGTGTTATGTGTCATCCTGTATTTATATAGAACCTTATTGCAATGCCCATAAAGTGCACGGATGGTCAGTTAGCTGTGTTGTCGATAATACCTCCTTGAAAATTAATATTAAAAAAATGCTTTCTTTATCAAGGATGAGCAACTACTGTAATATTTATGTTAAATTGATAGTCACATTACAGACAAGAGAGCCATAAATGAATATATTATAATGAGTGCCTATTAAACAATGGTTAAGCTATCACCGGCAATCAATTAGCTCAAATATGGCGGTGACGTCACATCAGCCAGTCAAGAGCGGCGCACAAAGGGCCCTATTTGTCCCTGACCGGACAAGCAATCTCCTAATTGAAATGTCCAGCGTTCTCTGTAAATGGACAAAACTGAAATTCTGAATACAAACGCAGTTGGGAAAACTTTGAGGGACGGGATTAATCATCGTTTGTGTTTGAGTTACTTTCAGACATTATTAGAGTGAAATGAAATAGGACCTAGCAATGTCGACACCCGTCGTGACTGGAATTTCGCTAAAGGCGATTATGAACGTATGTACTGGTTGATCTCGGAAGCGAATTGGCAGGGTATTCTCAGTGCGACGGATGTCGACAGTGCTGTAGATTGTTTTTATGAAACATTATATGGTATTTTCGATATGTGTGTGCCCAAAAGGGTTAGATCGATGAAGCCTAGTAGATGTTATCCAGTCTGGTTCACTGCAGAGTTGATTAAAGACTTAAAGCACAAAAGTGACCTGCATCGTGAATGGAAAGCTTCGAAGGATAGAACCGTCTACGATAGATTCGCAAAATTAAGAACCGAGGTGAAAAGAAAAATCTCAGAGGCTTACGGGTTTTATCTGGAACGGATCCAGGCTAGGGTGAAAGACGATCCTCGCGCTTTTTGGCAACATCTTCAGTGTCTTAAGTCGAAAGGAGGGTTTGTCCCTCATGTGACTTTCGGGGGTAAACAATATGCCGGAAGTGATGTGGCTGATGTGTTCGCAAAATATTTCTCGGGGGTGTTTTTGCCCGATGTTCCCATTCTTGACCCTAACATTGGAGAGAGAGATGTTCGGTATTGTGATGCGAACTGTATTAATGTACCCCCTTTATCGCTGGAGCAGGTGGAGGCGGGTGTAAAGCGTCTGAAGCCCAATTGTGCTATAGGACCGGACAGGTTGCCAGCTTTTATTGTCAAGGGGTGCATAGAACATTTTAAAGCCCCTCTGCAATGCATTTTTAATTTGGCATTGAATTCAGGAACATATCCCCATATTTGGAAGATGTCAAGAGTTAGTCCTATTCCAAAATCAAATGACACTTCGGCTGTGGAAAATTACAGGCCAATAGCAGTTCTTTCCACCCTAGCAAAGCTGTTCGAACTTATACTTCACCGGACCCTTTCAACACCCTTTTTTAAGTGACGCTCAGCATGGGTTTAGACCAAATCGCTCTGTCAACACAAATCTTTTGGCTCTGGTGGATATTGTTTCTGAGCATCTGGATAAGGGAGTCCAAGTTGACGTCCTCTATTTCGATTTTAGTAAGGCTTTCGATCGCGTAGATAACGACATTCTATTGGAAAAATTGTGTTACATTGGATTCTCTCCCAGATTACTCAAATTACTGGCTAGTTATTTACGTGATCGTGTTACCTCAGTGAAGGATCTCGGAGTAATTTTCGATACACATTTAAGTTTTCACGAACACGTTAATGTGACCGCTGCCAATTGTTATCGGAGGCTAGGTTTTGTAATCCGCAACGCCCGTGACTTTTACGACCCGGGGGCCATAAAAATGGTCTATAACGCGTTGGTAAGAAGCAAGCTGGAGTCATCGTCACTAGTGTGGAGTCCACACGAGTCCACGTACGTCTTGCTTCTGGAGAAGGTACAGAAAGCCTTTCTTAGGTTTTTGTTTCGCAAAATGTACGGGTACTACCCGTTTTTGTACCCCACGAAATATCTGTTAGGTACTCTGAGTTAGAACTCCTTAGAAGTAAGGCGTAACTACGGGCTGTTAATTTTTGCGTGTCGGGTTCTGCGTGGGCAGATGGACTGTCCGAATCTGGTCGGACAACTCTTGAGACTGTTCGTCCCGGACATCCCTCGGGTAACCCTGCGGCCGCGGCGCCGCGACCTGCTGGCGGTACTCCAGGCAAAATACGGTTTAGAAAAACATTAATTTATAATAGCGTTTTTTTTGTTGATTTCATTTGAAAATGTTATTCTAAGATGATTTATTCAAGAATCCGACAAACTTCCCACCCGGAAGTAATTATGTAGATTTAAATGAAGCATGCATTATCTTTTTTTGTACGATTTATCTTGAATATTATAGAGCAAATGTTAATGAACCAAAATAAAGACAAAAACATTTATTAATATTTTCACCGACTTTTTAGAAGCCAGTTAACTTATCATTTTTTCGGTGTCTGAAATTTTGTCGGATTTTGTCGCTGGGTAACTATTTAATTGATAATATATCCGTTACACATAAAAAATAAGCTATTATAAATTATTTCCAAAATTGACATTTTTTCCATACAAGTTGTCAGTTCATTGCCTGGACTACGGTGCCGGCAGCGCGCACCGTGTCGCGCAAAAACTCGCCGCTGTTGCGCGCGCTTGTGGCGCTCAATGCGCTTCTGGCATCAGCACCGGAATGCGATCTGTTTGCATGGAGTTGGGCGGCTGTGTGCTGTGAATGTTTAAGATTTGCGAAGTGATGGATGTTAGGCAATCAAGTGTTTGTACGTGATTCATGTTGTTTCAAATTATGTTTTAGTTAATTTAGTTTCATAGCGTATTGGTTCAACTGTAATGCTATGTAAATATTATTTGAATTAATAAATAAATAAATAAATCATAATGGACAGATAGCGTGTTAAGCGTGTTAGCAAGATTTAAATTATTTATTTATCTGCATGAGGCACTCAGGCCCATATTACTTTACAGACTGACCTACATGTATGCGGTATTAAAAATTTTTAAATAACACGTCAGGACGGCGACGCGCGGCATATTTTCCGGGAGTCAAATGACCAGCCTCGGAACCGCCAGAAAATCCACCATTCGGTCAGGTGAGACCTATTTTAACCCAATACAGTGACAGGTGAAACTACGGTAGCCTAGTGGTTCAGGCATGCGGCTGTAAAGTGGCGGTCGTGGGTTCGAATCCCGGCTGGTACCAATGAGTTTCTCGGAACTTATGTACGGGATATTTACCGTTAGCTTTTCGGTGAAGGAAAACATCGTGAGGAAACTCCCAATAAGGTCTAGTTTTCCCTCTGGGTTGGAAGGTCAGATGGTATGGTAGTCGCTTTCGTAAAACTAGTGCCTATGCCAAATCTTGGGAATAGGGGCACAGCCGAGAATAACGCTAGGAGGATGGTGACAGTGACAGGTAATACAAACACAAATCGTGTCGTAAAAATGAGTTTCACTAGATGTTGTCAAAGCCCGATATATTTATTCATTATCCTTACAGTTTAGTACCTGGGCGACCGAGCTCTGCTCGGGAGAATATAGAGAAAATACGGTGAAATATGAGACCCAGCTAGATCGATTTTTCGATCATTGAAATCGATAGAGCCGTTTACGAGACCGTGATTACAAATATATACTAAAAGAAAATAGGGGCCACAAGTTTGGTGATAAACAGGTAAACAGTAATATTATATTATATCCCATAAAAAACATTCCATTTAAAAAAGAGGCCAAGTCTCGAAACTCTTCCACCGTAAAAAGTTGTGAGATATTTCGTAGAGCCAAGTCTCAGGCATTCTTATTAATCTTTATTTGCTTGCTAAATAAAATTCTGCAACGTGGCAATAACACAACTTACTGTATTTATGGATTTTTGCATACTTACCTAAAATTAAGTTTGCTTCGCGCTCGACTTGGCGGGAGCACTGCCGTGCCCCCAGATCTTTTTTCCAGCTATTAGACTTAAACACCAGCATGAAAGAGGTTTTGGATTCTGAAGGATGCGGGACATCATTAATTTGCCAGTTATCAATTAGTATATGTGTAAGGATTCCCCAATTTACGAGATAATGCGAATATGGTTGCCACAACACACGTTAAGTATAATAGAGTAAAGGGAGGCATTTACGGTGAGCCATGGAATGTTGTTCATCATTTCACATCTGTATTCTATTAGCAAATACGGTTCAGTCTACCTTAAGATTTACCAATTTATTTAGAGCCTCCGCCCCCCTCCTTTACGTATGGAAAGGTTGGGTGAAGGGGAAGGTTAATGCTTAATCAAGGGTCTGGAGTTACTGGACGATAACTAAGACGCAACAAACGCCTGAGGTGCCAGCGACCAGGTAACGAGTAGGATAGGGTTGTCGCAGGAAAGTGGGGCTAAAAGTGCCGATATTCATAAAATAGAAAATTGAGCTATGAAAATAATGTAAATATTGTGTGGCTTATGCATATATTTAAAGAATGATTATTGATGATTCTGAATGGTGATATCGTTTTATGCATCGTTAAACAGTTTTCCTACTAAAACATTTTTCATGATATCGATCGGAACGGAACAACTAACCCCGCTATGGGGCTGGTTGTTCCGTCGTTTCAAAAACAAACCTTATCCTTCAAAAATTAAATCTCAGTTCACACACCCTGAAAGAGTGTTTTGTAGTCCCTCAAAATATGTGATTATTTTTTATTTAACTATCAGCAGTTAACAAAAAAATTCAAAGGTACATTATTTTGCGGGGTAAGTTGTTCCATCGATTTCGTTTTTTCTTCCATAACTACTGTTCTAACAACTAAAACGCAACGCTTGAAGCAACTAAAGCGGCTCTTAAACGGCATAGCGCCACAACGTTTCACGACAAACATCACACAAATCGCTTCGTTTTTTACTTGCGTTTATATTCTCATCGGAACAACTTACCTCCGGCACTTTTAGCCCCGCTCTCCCCTATTCGTAAACGTCTGACAAGCTTTCAAGTTTGATTTAGTAAAGATGATAAAATTCATGTATGGTTTACAAAGACACACATCAAAGTGATAGATGAGGTCTACATAAATAAAGTGACGATATAGGCTTATCTATAAGGCTTTACTATATCTATCACTTGGATAAGCATAGACAAGCGTCTATGAAGGAGAAAGGCAAACAATTTCGAACTACATGCACAGGTGGTGGGTTGCACTAAAGCTCCTGTAATCGGAGGTGGTATACGTAAGAAAATGAAATTATGGAAACTTGGACTAGTTTCTCTGGAATGACAGCTGCCGGCCCTCCTCCCATTGTGTATACGAAGTTTCATGATCTTCTAGCATGTCATTTTAAATCTAGAACGCCCTACGCGCTCTGAAAGTGGCACCAAAACTTGGTCAATTGACCAACCACACCACATACTTGTCTATGTTTTCTCTCAGAAATTAGCATACCGTCCTGCTTTCACTTGTCATCTATGTTTAGCGTAAGCCTGGCCATTTTTAACCCCCGACGCAATGCATGCACTCAGGCCGTACACTTAGTTATCAACATTCAGTGACTTATAGCAAAAGCTAGATAAAACGCGAATCACTAAAGTGATTGAAGCGTCAACCCTACCTCGGGAAACATGTCAGGTAGCCCGTGTAATCTCGTTCGGATCGCGGGCCTGAATTTCATAAGTGCTCGGTTCCGTTAATGGATGAAAACATTAACTCTAGGGTTTGACGAATTTAGGAGGCTTTACCCTGGTGGCTTGTGAGAATTAACCGCAAGTTGCCAGTCGGAAAATCGCTTATGAGCCTTTGTTGATGAGTTTGATGAAGCGGTTACACACGGCGAATGTTTGCAGCAAGGCACGACTGTCGGTAGAGGCAGATTAAATGTCGAGAGCGCCCTAGGCAAGCACTTCATCGGCGCTCCTCAAGGGGCCATAGATAAAAAAATATTTTTAAAAAATCGCGCCCCTAAGGACGTACAAACGCCAACACTGTTAACTGACCATCCTGTGTTTATATAGAACCTTATTACAATGCACATAAGGTGCACCGATGGTCAGTTAGCTGTGTTGTCGATAGTACCTATATGGTAGGTAGTTTGCCTATATGTATAATCTGCCTCTGACTGTCGCCCGACAAAAGCCATACGTCGCCTACTGTCAAAATCACCTGCACGACTATCGCAGGACGACCCGCTGTGTCGCGGCGACATACTATATCCGTCTCTTCCAAGCGTTCTAATACGAAAGAGAAGGATAGTCTATCACATCACGACACACACGGGCCAGCCGTGCTGTATCGATACTGTATCCAGTTTGTATCGCGTTTGTACCGCTGCAAAAAGTCACAATGTGCAACCTCTCTTAGGACTATGACTATGGACTACTAAACTAGAGGTCGCGATCTCTTGCAATGAAATTGTATACTTGCCTTTGTCTTAGGTACAGTGAAAAAACTTGAAAGATCTAGATTCTTAGCCTACGGCGTGCATAGGTTCTGCTTACCAACAGGCAGACCATTATATACATTTTTCTACTCGAGCACTTCTATCCGTCAATTAAATGACTGACAGCGATATCTAAATCAAATTCACTTGAGTTGGGCTCATAAGATAACTGCTAGCAATCATCTTATGAATATAAGATAACTGTGTACAGAACTAAAATGAATTTGACCAATCACGAGGCTCGATTTCCAGTAATAAAAAAGCGGTTGGCTGCACTTTGTTTCAGCAGGGCGATTTTCAATAGATACCAAGTTTGTGTAATAAATTATTATTTCCGTTCACTCGTAGAAAAAGTCCAATCCATACTTCCATACTAATATTATAAATGCGAAAGTGTGTCTGTCTGTCTGTCTGTTACCTCTTCACGCTTAAACCGCTAAACCGAGTTGGATAAAATTTGGTATACAGATAGTTTGAGCCCTGGGAAAGGACATAGGATAGTTTTTATCCCGGAAATCATCTCCCAAGGGGACGAAGTGGGGGGTGAAAGTTTGTATGGAGCTACGATAGTGTACGAGTTCCACGCGGACGGAGAGTTTTAACACTCGTACCTTAATTAGGTCACTCAGCAAGCTTCGTGGCCTAAACGTGGTACTCGACTGAAAAAGCATACATTATATAACGATTGCATAATTATTATTGTGGAACGTAGTAGTCTAAAAAAAAATCGTTTCACCGTTAATAGATGCTTTACAAGTCATGTGAAATTCAATCTTATGTCAATGCCATAAAGACTGCCACAATTTCTCATTTGAGTCGCCATGATTTCACGTTTCTAATGATAAAGTGCTCACAAACAAACAGTGTGTTGTCAAAGGGGGACAAAATGCTCATTTTGCAGAGCTCAAAAAAATACTCAGTACAAAACATAAAGTTTACGAGGCAAGAATAGCTTTGCAGCAGCTAGCAGCTCGCGACTGACAATAGGTACTTTTTTGATAAGATTTCCATTTCGGGAGAAAACGGTTTCCACTAACTAAATCTTAACAAATCACTTTGATTTTGATGTCGATCGCTTCAGCTTAATATATTCTAGGTTTACAGGTTTCGCAGGATTCGCTTTAAAAAAAAGATTATTTTTAAGGTCCCTACAAGTTTGAATTTACTGCAACTTAAAAAAAAAAGAAAACCTATAAACCTCGTACTAAAAAATCATTCAGATTAGAAAATATTTAAAAGTGGAAAAACATTTTCTCTTTTTGTAGAGGTACACAACAGGCGTTCTTACCTAAGGACCGAACTCTTCCAGACAACCTTTTGGAATAGCAGAGATACTAAATCAATATAATTAGTATTTTATATTAGTATATTAGTAGTATTTGACACTACTTATATTTTTACATCGTAGGTATGTTGGGTAAGCCCGTCAAAGCTATAATGTTTTTGAACCACGGTCTGTTTTTTATTTGTGTTACATTTAGTTTTGTGTGTGGTGCTTTTGTAACTCTTTTGTCTTAACCGTCGCATAAATGTTGTATTGCACGCAACATAAATATGTACCAGAAACACAGACTGTTGATAAAAAAGTGATAATTTTGACGGCCTCATTGCCATTTATTACTTTCATAATTTCAATGTTTTACTGCCCCAACCGCCAGTCAAATCTCGGCGTTGCATGTTTTGAGTAAAATAGTTAAAATATCACGCTAAACACTTTAAAGCGTTGAACTTTAACCCTCGCACTGCAACGGTGACCCCTGACCGATGGAGCGTGAACACAAACCTGGGCCGTTATTATTTACACGCTCATGCGCCGCACTCCACCCTTCACGCCTAACGAAGCTAGACCTCTACCTACTATTAGTTATTAAGACGCTGTCAATACAAAAATGCCCTTGAGGATTTTGGATAGCGCGCACACTGTCTATTTGTATCGGAGTAAACGAAAGCGAGTGTTACCGGGCGGCCCGGTTTTTGAAGATTTAGAATATTGAAATAAAAAAAGGGGTGGATTATTTGTGAAAAATGACTCGCTAGCGGTATAGGTATGAATATGTTGACTTCATGTTTTTAATTGCAGACCCATACGTCAAAAAAATAAAGACATAGGACCGTTTAATGTGATTTTAAGACCAAACTTTGCAATTCTTTTCTGAGCCGATTTCGTCAAATTGTGTATCGAGCCCGTCTAAGGTCTTTGAAATATGGTGAATACTAACATATATTTTATTTAATGTGCTAGAACAAATAGTTTTTCTTAAAAAACTGCTTAAATAACATCAATTTCACCAAATTAGGTCTTGTCAGCCTCTTAAGAATCGCAGCGTTAAGATGTATTTGTGGGTGAGCGTTGAGGTGAGCTTAAAACAAGTTAAAGAATAGCGGAACTGGGGTCGCTGGTGACTCCTCAATCGGCGCAGCCGTTTCGTGTACACACGGACGGGTGAAATGGAGAACGAATTGTGGCCGGACAGTAAATGTATGGTCGTAATTAAATAGTCTAGGGATTTTAATTAGAATAGAATTTATTGATGAATATAGAATTTAGCAAGTCATTCAAATTTCATTCAGTCAAAACGTTCAATTTTGTGTTTAAATTCCCAAAGTGGTAAACAAGTTATCGCTTGTAGGAAATAAGTTGTACAAGTGGATTATAATAGGAACGCTCTGTTTGAAATAATTATGACTTAGTTCTAGACCTTTTCTAGTTTTCCTTTATTTCTCGTAGTAAGTACTTTAAATTATGTTTTCCCTGGTGGCTAATCTAATCTAACAAAAATAGATAAAATCATGAAAAAAAATGTTTTAGGGTACGTCCCCTATACGAAGTGGGGATGTATTTTTTTTCTCTTTAAACCTATTATTGTTGGATAGCTTGTTTAAAAATATAATGGGTTTTTAATAACCATTTTTCAACTCAGTGATTCGTTTGCGTGATATTGGGCTTTAAAGCCCTAATAATAATAATTTAATATCCTATAAAATCAAATTGACATTAATATCCTACTGTGACTTTTTAAAATTTGCACACCTGACCTGCATGCAGGTAGAATATGTACTTGCACTTATTCTAGCTTAAAGATCTTATTTTACCATATTCTTGCAAATAAACATTTGATTTGATTTGATTTGATTAATTTTTGTTCGAATGTGAATAAATTCGTGGCTGTGGTAATACAATACGATGAATTTAAACGAACGAGCGAAACGAAGGAAGTTCTCCGTTTCACCTTAGGCAAAACTGCTTTGGTATGTCCGGCTACCCGGTTATTCTAACAGATCGCATGTTTCAACCGATCTGATGAAATTTTATTATTAACTAGCTGTTGCCCGCGGCTTCGCCCGCGTGGTTATAGGAAAATGTAACATATTGAATTTTCCCGTGGGAATTAGATGTTTTCCCACTGGAAAAAGTAGCCTGTCACTCTCCAGCTTCTAAACTATCTCCATACAAAAAATCACATCAATGCGACGCTCCGTTGCGACGTGAAAAAAGGACAAACATACAAACAAACAAACACACACACTTTCGCATTGATAATATTAGTAAGGATTCGGTTTTTGGTTATGAAAGAAACAATACATCCTTACTAATATTATAAATGCGAAAGTGTGTATGTTTGTCCTTCTTTCACGAAAGCAGGGGCTTTAAATTCAAGATTAGATTCTGCTTGTCAAACTGAACCACTTTTGTTCTGCAACTTTATAAAATAACTATTATTTCTATCATTTATTACTTTTATTAGTGTTTAATGTTTATCCATGAATGTATTAAAAACACGGCCTCAATATTTGATATCCGTGACAGTGATAAGTATAATAATTAAAGTAATGTATGATGTACAATGAAAATTTAATTTAATTTGTATGTAGTAGTAATGAAAATTTATTAAAATCATGTCTGAAAAGTTGTAGGACAAAGGTAGTTCCGTTTTGGGAGCATAATCGATGTTTCATCATTATGCTCAAATTCGTTAGAAGATCGTCCGTGATTGCGATTTTAGTCACAAACATACAAATATTACTCGTTGAATTGCTTAGGATTTTGAGCATTCATCCAGTCAAGAATTCTATAATATAATTTCCGTCCGTTTCCGGGAATCCCAGTATCTAATTATGTCATTGAGAATAGTTGCCTTCTTGTTATTTGTTATGGTTCATATTTTTTTATGTGTACTCTGCTACTGGACTGTATCTAACTACTACTCAGATAATAGCTCAATTTGAGCATCATAATCATTATCATAATACATCATTATCCCTATTTAACAGTATAGGCGATACTGCCTATACTGTTAAATAGGGATGATGACTAAGATTTTTTTGTGACGTCATTCGAACCAGTTTTTGGAGAGGAACAAATGTTTGTATGGGAGCAACTACAATTAAAGAACATAAATACCTAAAAATTTGAGGTAAAGATTGACCTCGCTGGCGGCAGCGCGAAACGCTTCATACTGTGTGTCTATACAAGTGTGACGTCACATTTGTATATTTGTACTAATCGTAGTATGGAAAATCAGGTAAATTGTTTTTTCGGTCGCGAAATACTGCGTTTAAGTACCTACATATCTAGTTGTCATACAATTTTGTTTCTAGAAAAGCGTAAGGATTCTATTGGTAGCTTTTAATTTACTCTTGGACAATTAAAAAAAATGCATATTTTTTCTAAACTTTCAAGGTTTATATCTTTTTATGATTTGAATTATATTTTATAATTTATACTTTATTACGATAATTTGGTGGTTTACTATCCACTTAGCATCACTACGTTATCAATTTGAACATGAGGCATCATGCCTATTGGCAGCGTTGGTAACATATATTTATTTATTTCCATCTCTTAATGAAACAAATGATGTTATTAAATATTTTAGTTTCGTGTTTTAACATGGAAGTTACCACGCGTCAACAAATGTGAAACTGTATTGCCGAGACAGAAGGGACACAAGCTGGAGTATTGTCTTTGGATTCAGACAATGATGGTTTATTTTTCCATTTTATTTGTTCTCTGTTTTATATCGTTTATTTGTATTTGCAGAATAGGGGAATAAAAATCGCACTACAAATACCAAATCAATACTTGTAGTTAAATAGGCCCCTCGTTAACAAGTAGTCCATTGTTCAGAGCTATAACCACGAACTTCGAAAGTCGAAGTTCGGGTATTTCCAGCTCTATCGCACTCACATTACTCGAGTGACAGGGATGCATGTACGAACTTCGAGTTTCGATTGTCGTGGTAGCGCCGCAGGTTCGCGTGTGACACCGTTTCCCTCGCTTTGATACACATGGCCCCACTTCGTCCATTAATTGGACTGTTATTAGTAATTGAGGACATGAATTAACATTTCACAAATTAACTGGAATAAATTAAGGCTGCTTTGCGTCTACGCTTATGCCCAAGTCTAATTGTGTGTTGCTGAAGCGTTGACTTGGCAGTATTCAAGCATTGAGCTATATAGCAGAACAGACGTTTGCGGATGTCGCATGCTGTAGTGGGAATACCTTCTTTATAGCCATGGCAGAACGAAGCAAGGCATGTCATTCCCGACGACGGGCATGTCATGCCTGCGTCACACAAATGTTGCCATTGTGCAAAGTTGGCACGCAAATTTACCATTGACGGACATCTTTCATACAAACAAGGAGTTTTGTTAAAGCATGATTAGTGTTTAAAAAAATACAGTTTAACTGTTAAACAAGCTATTCAACGATACCCGACACTATGGAATTAACGAGAGAAAAAAAATACATCCCCACTTTAGGTGTAGAGGAGGCACCCAAAAATATAGATTTCAACATTTTATTCTACTGTTTTGTCGGCGTGATTGATTTGTATACCTATTCCGAATTACATATCTCTAGTAGTAAGGGTTACTGAGCTAAGCCGCAGACGGACACGGACACAAAAATCGATCTAGCTAGGTCTCATATCTGGAAAAACTCGTTTTCTCTCTGAAAAACACAATAAACACCGAGCCAAGCTCGGTCGCCCATGTACTTACGCATTAATCTAATCTTAATAGTAAGTAGGTATGTTACTCTATTCTGTATGCTGTTGCTGTATGTCTATTTGTGTCATCGGAATATTATTATTACTCGTACACTATTTCACTGACATTGCAGTGTTACAACGATAGAGCTGACTAATGCATTATCTTTATAGTCATAACTGATAAGATATGTTTATTGTTGGTTTTTCCAGTTTTGCGTTCCAATTGAAAGTGTAATTAAAATAGTCAACCAACATGTACACGATACTGATCCAAAAAGATTTTTTGTTATTTCTTTTTCCAGACTGGTAACAGGACGTCTATCATGGGACGGCCGCGACATACCTACTCTCGATTGTTCTCGCACTATACCTCTTGTTCTAAGTGTTTTAATAAGAGAGAGACGGATAGTGCGAGAAAAATCGCGAGAGGTCGCGCGCCGTCGCGTGACAGTCGTGCTGGTCTAATATGAACTGTAGCTTTTCGAAGAAGGAAAACATCATGAGCAAACCGGTTTAATCCCGATAAGGTTTAGTTTTACCTCTGGGTTGGAAAGTCAGATAGCTGTTCCATTCTTAAAACTAGTGCCTACATTAAATCTCGGGAGTAGGTGCCGGAGCGGACTAAGGGCTCGTTTAGGGCACTACCCAGAGGCCGATTATCCATATGGGCAAACTAAGGCACATGGCAATAGGCAATCTATGACCACTATAATTAGAGGGGCGCCGGTGAGGTGCTTGCCTAGGGCGCTCTCGAAATTTAATCCGTCTCTGGCACAACCGGTAAAGACCCTAGTAGTTAAAGCAATGACGCGTAGTTGCAGTGACCGAGAGGCAACCGGATGGCTCGCGGTATTTGAACTCCCGAAGCGTTGTGGAACCGCCCTGTGCAACCCGAACTGAGCCAACTTGAACTGGGACGGAAATTGGAGAAGGGGTGAAAAAAAAAATGTCGGTCACTCGCGAGGGACCCGGCGATTGAAACAGAGGCTGCCTAAAATTGTGTACCTACGCTGTTTATATAATACAATGCTTGTCGAATACCTGCAGACAATTTTTTTTTTTCACCCTTCCTCCATTTTCCGGTCCAGCCCAAGTTGTCTCAGTTCGGGTTGCACAGGGCGGGTCGACAACACTTCGGGAGCTCAAATACCGCGAGCCATCCAGCTGCCTCTCGGACTCTGAAACTACGCGTCAATGCTTTAAGTAATAGATACTCCGATAAAAGAAAATCGTAAATTGCAATAGGTTTAAAAACTGAGAAAATGTGATATAGCCGTGAAAGGTAGCTTATCACCCACTGCACTCTTCAAACGTTAGTATTTCTAGAGTCAAGGATTTTTTTATCTAGCGTTCTTTAAAAATGCTAAATATTACGGCAAAAAAAAATCTTGGAATCAACCATTTTTCTGTAATTCTCAAACACGTTTCGTCACGTGGGTAAATATTTTTTTTAATGTACGGAGGTACAGATGACGATTTTCCAAGTTTCCCTTGTTTTTTTTTCCAGGTGGTCAGATGCCAGTCTCTTTTGTAAAACTAGTGCCTACGCCAAATCTTGATATAAAATGCCAAAACGGATCCCGGGTTGCACCATTAGCAACCGGGAAAAACGCAAGGAGGATGATGTGTAAAAACTACGAAAACGAGCTTTTTTTACATTAATCCGTATAATAGAGAACAACATAATCCACGTTGCCAAAAAAACTCAGACCCCTGCTCAATCAAGTAAAAAAACCTCCATCATATCCGTACAATATTTAAAGCCGGACGTAAAAATTCGAACTGTCCGGAATAAATCCTTACGGCCTGCAATATTTATGACGTGTTGCGTTTGCCGTATCGGGCCTTCCCACGCGTTTCCACAACATTGAGCGGCCATCGTTTAAACAAGGGACATGGTGACCGAAAATATGAATAACTACTGCAATATCTCTATGGCCGTGGGGTTAGGAAAACTAGCGCTATCTCTATGTGGATACAGGGCTGGGGAACGAGAAAGTTTGCGCGACGCGACGGAATGTACAAAAAATACTCACCCTTCATTTGTTTTGACAAGATGCGAATCGGTGGTAAAAATAGGGGTGTAGACACTAAATAAATTAATCAATTATGTTTTAAGAAGGGATATGTTCTGTCCCTTTTCCGCAAAACGCAACTTCATATGAAACGATTGTCATTTAGTATCACGCTCGCAGTTATTGACGTCAATAACTGCGAGCGTTTTCTCTCTCCAACAAGCAATATTAAAACGGTTGTAGATTAGTTATTCTTTGAGATATCTGAATGGGATTTTGGTCACGTCATATTTTTTTGCCTTCTTTCTTTTGGAGTAATAGTAATTTTCGAGTCTACACCCGTATTAAATTAAGAAGAAATACAGTTGGATTGCAATATGTGTATACCCATATCATATTAAATCGTTTAATTTATTAATTAACAAGATCATTGCGATTTTTTTAAGGTTACATGCATGTATACAGTAGAGTACTATTAGTAGGAGAGAAAAAAAAAAAAAAAAAAAAAAAAAAAAAAAAAAAAAAAAAAAACCAAATAGGAGGTGCATGATGGTGGGGCATCTCATACGGCACCAAGGCTTCCTCTTAAACATCTTAGAAGGGAAAATTGAAGGCAAAAGAGGCCGAGGACGGCCTAGACTAACATATTTAAGCCAAGTGAAGGAAGGGTGTTGCCGTCGAGTGGTATCAGGAAGTCAAGAGGCTATGGCAATGGACAGAGGAGAGTAGTGGTTACTCCACCGACAACAGCGAAGCTCTTAATTATCATAATGATGGCATATATACACATACACACATAATGAATTACCAAAACCAACTAATTACTAATATAGTTTTTAATTCGTTCACTTCAGTTTCTGAGATGCTTCATATGAATAATCATATTTGGAATCAGCCATTCTACTTATGGTACCAATGGTGTAATAGAATAACTACAACTTAGAAAAGTTGAAAAACGCCCGACATTTTCATTCCAATGTTCAATATCTCAAAAACGGCTGAACAGATTTTCATGAAACATGGCTAAGAACACTCGGGATAAAATTATCTATGACGAAAAATACCCATTCAAATCGTTTCATTCGTTTGGGAGCTACGATACCACAAACAGATACACAGATACACAGACACGTTAAACTTATAACACCCCTCTTTTTGCGTCGGGGGTAGGTTATAAGCGTTCCAAAACTGGCACACTAATGGCCGGTTCCAATAATCAATCCACCGATAGTTTTCCTTACCAACAGTTACATTTTGACACATTTTCTACGGGTAATCTGTCAAAATGTAACTGCCGGTAAGGAAAACTATTGGTGGATTGATTATTGCAACCGGCCATAAGGGTGGGTTTCACCAAACCTGTAAGCGGTGTTCGTTAAAATCTCAATGTATGGAAACTTTGACAAGTTTATATGGCTGCCAGCGCCATATTTAACGTTGATGGGTCTGTAATCGTAAGTAGGTGCAACTCGCGCTAAAACTGAATCAATTGCACCAACTTGCCTCAGTTTCGCGTCGCCAATGGAAACTTATGCTGTCAGATTTGGTGGCCATTTAAAAACACGGAATTTTGTATAGACAACGTATCTACCCAACGTATCTTTTTTGTAATACATCATTGTAGGATAGGTAGGTACCAATAATGTAATATAAAAAGAGGTAGATACGTTGCCTATATGAAATCCCGTGTTTAAAAATGGCCACCAAATCTGACAGCTGAGACATCCATTGACGACGCGATATTGAGGCAAAGGTCATACAATTGGCTGAGTTTTAGTGTGCCACATTGGAGTGCTTATAACCTATCTACCTACCTCTTTGTTATATTACATCATTGGTAGGTACCTACTATACAAACACGACGCTGCCATCTTTAGCAAAGACAAATTACCGCACAGACCAAGGGAAAGACAAAGTTAACAAACTCCTTTTAGCCGGAGGACAATACAAACAAGACGCACCTGATGCAATCTCATTCCGTTTGCTTGTCATATAGTTAAAACTTCTAAATTCAGGGGCGCGGCAGTGCCCGCGCCAAGGCCGAGGAACTTTTTTACATTAAGCGATAATACCTTAAAGTGAACCTTGGTAGTTTTACATTCACTTGCCTATAAAATCTGTTAGGCGTATATGATTCTGGAAGACGTAATTGTGTAAAAACGCTGTAGGTACGTTATCAATGTGAAAGTCCCAAAACTTGTGTTTAAAGCAAATACCGAATTGGTTTAATAATATGTACTTTTGCCTTAACAATTCTAGAAATATTATGTAGACAACTAAAACGATAAAGTGATTGTAAAGTAGTGGCGTGCAATCCATACAGGGTGTCAAATCTTTGAATCTTTGAATCTGAATCTTGAATCTGAATCTTTACAAATAAATTAATTGAATTGAATTGAATTGAATAATTGAATTGAATTGAATTGGTGTATCAAAAATGGGGTGTGAACCGATCAAGTGCATGTTCGGTACTGCTACAACAAACACAGATTATACTGTAATGTAAACAAAAATAAAAATATCAATGTAAACAAAAAATTAAAAAATGCATATTTGGAATCGCAATGCGTTACCGAATACCTACACTCTGTATAAGCAAAAAGGGAATGCCTACCCTATCCTGTCAGTATAATACAATAGTAACACAACACAAACGGCTCACCTTATATATGTTAATTACGTAAACAACTATTCGCACTATATTAAATCAGATGTTAGCTACGTTACTACACATGCTTAACTAGATTCACTTGGCTTGGAACTAGATTAATTCACATGACAAGATAGTTAGACATCGAGGCCGTACACCAGTAAAACAGCACCAAAGTGAGTTATATGACTCTACCCTTTACTTAACAAATTAAAAAAGTCGTGAGTTCAACAGTCGTTTGCAACTAAGAAGCAGAGCAAAAAAAAAACAAAAAAAAACATGTTAGCTTAACTAGTCCGTTTTCCGGCACGGGGCTAACGTATAGGTTACGATCACAATAGATCAGCAATTGCCACAGTGATACAGGACTTAGTAGTCGAAACAGCCACTTCCGAATAATAATAGCAGCGTTGGTGAGGTAGGGCACAGCGAAATGTCATCCCGCTCGAATTTGGAGCAGCCCAACTGGAGAAGTACCTCCGCCTTGCAGAGGACCACAGTCATAATAAAACTACTACTTGCTATGTAGTAGTGTTGTGTTCCTGGAGATGAACAAGGTCGCCAGAGCTCCCGAGGATGCACTGTGTTGAGAGCGAGGGCATTTGTTCCTTTAGCTGTCAACACGGTGAATCCTCAAACATAACAAGAGTCGGCAACGCCCATGTTACTTCTTTGAAGTTGCATAGACTGCGGTGTCCGCTTACCATCAGGCGGGCCGTATGCTTGTTTGCCACCGTCGTATTAAAAAAAAAAAATGACGTGGAGACTTGGCCTGTTTCTACAAACCTGTTTTGTTGGAATATAGTTTACAAGTCGCAACTTGCGACAGTGCGATCCTGGGGCCAATTTGCTGGCTCACAGACCGAGTACGGCGCAAACTCTCCCGGTACAAGTTGCTAATTGATCTTGTACACTTTAGGTATTGCACCATTGTAGGGTTGTAGATTGACGGATTGTTTCTGCATTGTGATGTAAAGTGTAAAGCAAAGACTAAATTGAAATTGTCTTTAAAAATGACATAAGTATAATTATATTTTAGGTTTCATCATATCAGCAGAAAGACGTCCACTGCTGGACATAGGCCTCCCCCAAAGCGACCGGTCCTGCGCCACCCTAAAGGGCGTTGGGGCGGAAAGGTTCTTGAGTGGCGACCACGTACCGAAAGGCGCGGTGTGGGTAGGCCCCCGACAAGGTGAACTGATGACCTGGTAAAGGTTGCGGGAGTCCGCTGGATTTTAGGTTTTAGATGACATTATTATTATACATAATATTATGAATTGCATACTTATTATTTTTTGACTTCTGACGTTTAAATCTAGGATGGCCTAGCTATTATTGATATTCTGACATTGACATTGTACCATTTATCATTAAGTATTTAAATTGTTCCTATTGCCCTTTTTTATTAGTATGTTTGTCTCTCATGTTTGTTTTAAATATAAATAAATAAATATTAGGGGACAATCTTACACAAATCGACCTAGTCCCACATAGTAAGCTCATTAAGGCTTGTGTTATGGGTACTAGACGACGATATATATAATAGATATAAATACTTAAATACATAGAAAACTTCCATGACTCAGAAACAGATATTCATGCTCATCACACAAATATTTGCCATTACCGGGATCCGAACCCAGGACCTTCAGCTTCGTAGGCAGCGTCACTACCCACTAGGCTAACCGGTCGTCGTGTTTTCAGTTTTAAATTGGTTTTTTATTGACTATTATTTATTATTGTTTTTTATTCCTTTACACTCTGACGATCTTTTTGTGAATGACATGTAAATTATCAAGATGAAATACAATAATCTAATCTAAGCAACAGTAAGGATTCTTCGTTATTTGGTCGTGCGGAGTCAGTGCGGTATCAGTTTCTACCGAGTACAGAATCTTTACAGCGCGTTTACATCTCCCACATTGGTATCTATCGACAGTATGGTAAAAAATAATTAAGGAAATTACTGTTACTGTTGACTTTGCTAAATTGCTGACTGTTATTAAATTGCTACGCCCTGACGGGGCCCATATGGAACACATGTACACTAGACAGCAAAAGTCCATGGTCAATTCAGAAACAGTTTCGCTTGTCCGCCGAATCCTACGCCATCTATGAGCACAACGTGTAGTATTATTATAGATGTAAATGTAAGCCTCAAAAGTTAAGCGAGATTTCACTAGATGGCGTTGTTAGCTGATTTTTAATGAAATAAAAATTGTTTTCGTCCGCGTCTTCGAAATTTCTATTTACTTGGATAACCACCACCTACTATTTTTGTATATTTATCGAGTCAACTTTAACGCATTCCCGATTTTTTGTTTTTAACAACACACCTTCGTGGAGGTATTATTAAATTTTCTTCTTCTTGTTAGTGTTTTGCACTAAGAGCGAACTCCAAACATCGAATAAATTACAAAAACATAATTTGGCTGGACGCGGCCGCGGGTTTGAACCCGAATTCTCAGGTCGACTTTAAACTGCAGTCTATTTGCCACTGGGCCATTTGCCATTTGGATGGTAGATTGAAATTAATCATCAGTTTGTTTTTTTATACCTACAGATATCCATTACGACTACGTTTAGTATAATAATTGAAGAAGGTAGATAGATGACATATAACTACCGTAATCTTTTTTATTACACTCACTTCGTATTCATTCGTTAGCCGTTTACCAATTGATTCCTTTCTTTACTAATATAGCAATGAGTTATCGATTGATCTTTAAAAGATCACAGTTAATTGCTATTTAATATAATGTATAAACGTAAGTAGTTTTTACATGTTTTGTAATATTAATGATACTTAATCTAATTACCTACTCGTATCTTACATTGTTGTTATTATGTAATACTGTTGTTACAGCGAAAAAACGGTTGTTTTATGGGCACAAAAGGAAGGATCTAGTAGATCAGGTCTCAATCATACCATTATTCAGCGTGCAGCTATGGTGAATGGTGATGACCTACGAAGAAAGTTGCTTATAACCGATAAGCCACTTCCACGCAAGTGAAGAGTTGAAGACACAGTTCGCCGTTGCTAACAGATGCACAGAAAACGGCACGGTTGTAATTTACCCTATAGAATTTAAATGATGGTGAAGTGTTTTAAATCCAGTGAACACGGCCGTTTAAGTTTATGATAGGTATCGTAATAATACGTATGATAATGTTCGCGTAGTTCCTAACATGGAGAAGGTGAAGAAGCCGACCAAACAGTGCAGTGCAGTTTACATTTAGATTTATACATTATGTTTTAGGAAAAGGCCGGGTTATGCTAGACAAATTAAAAACAAAAACATTGCTTAGTAGGTATGATGTTTGCATTTTTTTTATCGCTTTACTATTCGAAATGTGATTGTGAGTTATTATTACTTATTATTAACTATATAATCATAAGTTCTAACTAGTGTAAGTAACCGTGAAAGTCCGAATAATATTATTATCATTATTAAAAAATCAATAACAGTTTTCATTATTTGAACGCTCACATAGGTATAGATATATATATGTATAAGTATGTCAATTAACATCTAAATCCGTTCGATTGATTTGAATGTTAGATAACCCGGCCTTAAGTTAATAATTGTTAATGTTATATTTATTGGGGGTATAGCTTCAATCTTTTTCCAATTTTCGGAAATGAAACTTAAGCTATCACCTTAATTAAATGTTAGAAAAGTTGCTAAGTAACTATTACTAAGTTCTATTAAAAAACTGCGTTAGCAGTACTGTAGTTAACGAAATAAACACAATAAAAACAAAAAAAGCTGTCTTAATTATTTAAGTTATTAATATTTTATTTCATTAAACGATTTTTATTTATATCTAAAAAACTTCCATCTAGAAATACAAAACTATAAAAAAGCAAAAACATAACTTATTCTACCATTAACAGGGAATCGATCTTCGATCGATCTTGGCTGCCGAGTTTATAGCACATGTCTCAATCCACTGGGCTGTCGCATCATTTTAATTACTAGTGGAAATATAGCATTCACATATCAGTTGTATCACACTTAAATAAAGCTATTGTAAATTGGTATTTGCTAATAATTAGTATAATTACACTATTAGGAGAATACTTCTGGTGATAATAGGTGTAAATTTATAGTAAATTGGCTTATGTTCCGCGATGTTCAAATACCATCGCCAAGAACGCCATCTAGTTTATTTATTGCACACAACGTGCAACTATGTGAGTTGAAGACGTCAAACCATTCAAGCGAAACTAGGCCGTAAGGTGTCCATGCATTATTGCAGCCGATAGTACCTACTACTAAGAACTGTACAACTATGGATGCAATAAATGATATGACTATATGACTATATGACTATATGGAAATTTTCTCTTATCATATGACATTCCAAAGCAGAGAAAACTAGCTCTTTTTGGGATACCGGTTAGACCGGTTTCCTCAGTACATATTGTAGTATCGACTACACAGCTAACTGACCATACGTGCACTTTATGTGCATTGTAATAAGGTTCTATATAAACAGGATGGTCCGTTAACTGTGTTGGCGTTTGTACCTACAATCTCATGACAATATTACAACTGTAAATTTGTTGGTGAGGTAGGGCACAGCGAAATGTCATCCCGCTCGAATGTGGAGCAGCCCAACTGGGGAAGTACCTCCGCCTTGCAGAAGACCACAGCCATAATAACACTACTACTTGCTCTGTAGTAGTGTTGTGTTCCTGGAGGTGAGCAAGGTCGCCTGAGCTCCCGAGGATGCGTTATGTTGAGAGCAAGAGAATAAGTTCCTTCAGCTGTCAACACGGCGAATCCTCAAACATATCAAGGGTCGGCAAAGCCCATGTTACTTTGGAGTTGCATGCGTCTATAGGCTGCGGTGTCCGCTTACCATCAGGCGGGCCGTACGCTTGTTTGCCACCGTCGTTGTATATAAAAAAAAACAAAAAAAATGTTGGCCTTCAAGAGTCCCCAGCACGGCGGACTCAAGTGCACTCTCCATACAAATTTATTTATTTTATTTATTTATTATTTAATTAGTGTTGCGCAAATGTTGTTTGGTTCTCATTTCAAAACTGCATGCTGGATTAGCATGAAACTTTCTATACACAATGGGATCTGCCGATGTAAATTATAATAGAAATATAATAGTTAGGAAATATTAAGCGGTTAGAGTCATTGTATGAAAAACGTTCTTCTCGCTCTATTTTAATTTCTAGCGACGACACCTAGTTTCCGACCTATATATGGAATATTAAAATGAAAACCTAAACGTTTGTATGGAAAGTAGAGTGCCTTGGCGACCCTTCGCCATAACGACTCACTTGCTTGTGGCAACCGCAGTTGCCAATTTTGCGCACCCCTAAACTGATGGTGGCAACTGTGCAGCAGCAGCAGAGCCAGTTGGTTCGGGCCTGCGGGTTGCCACACCGAGTAAAGCGTTGTACGTATCGCGCCTGCATTACTCCGCCACGGCTGATGACGTGGTGGAGTATATTCACCAGAAGACGGGCTACTCGCTAAGGGTTTTCCAGCTGCGTTCGCGCCACTACGTGCACTTCAGCTCGTTTGTGGTGCGCGTGCCGCGGCCGCTGCAGGAGACCATCGCGTGTGCTGACTTCTGGCCGAAGGGTGTCGTGTTTCGGCGGTTCCGGGGCAACCTACCGAGTTCAACACCGGACTTGATGACGCAACGGAGCCACACTGTTTCGTCGCCTAAATAATAATTAGTTTTTTAATATTATATCGTATTTATGTTAGTCTGTAAGGTATTTGTTACTATGGGCCTTAGTTGCCTGAAATAAATGTTTTATTATTATAATTAAAGCAATTTAGGCTACCTTTTTCAAAATCTGAAATCAAGTGAGCGGATAACAACCGACCGGCCGTTACGTTCTATGGAAGAACGGTCCAACTATAATATATGTACCAAGTGTACCTACGGTTGTAGATAGTGATATACTTTAAAAAGCCCATGTTAAAGCTATATGATACGATATTTCCGTAATCGCATAAGTAGTTACAATATAGGCCTGAATCGCCTTTCCTCAGTATTGGACAAATATCCTCCATAATATTATGCTTGGAACAGTTTTGATACAAAGCGTATGGACACATTGTGTAAATATATGTACCTAGTTATTTAATGAGGACAAATGTACTCTTAGTTTATTAGGCATGAAAATTTACCTCTAGGGTAAGTATCCTTCCTGCTAAGTTGACGATTTTACCTGATACTTATATAAAAAACCTGACTGATATACGCATGAGGCATTTTGATAACCAGATTTTATATCCTAATTACTTAACATTACATGCCTCACGGTAGTGGAATCATTTGCCTGTTGCCATGCTATACTTTTCACTTGTTTTTCCTCGTCGCCAGAGCTCCCGAGGATGCGTTGTGTTGAGAGCGACGGAATTTGTTCCTTCAGCTGTCAACACGGCGAATCCTCAAACATATCAAGGGTCGGCAACGCCCATGTTACTCCTTTGGGGTTGCATGCGTCTATAGGCTGCGGTGTCCGCTTACCATCAGGCGGGCCGTACGCTTGTTTGCCACCGACGTAAAAAAAAAAAAAAAACTAGGCCATTCAGTTTAATATACAATAATGTTTGTTTTGTATCGTACTTAGTTGCGTTCATAAATATGTATACTAGTACGCTCCCAAACACACGTTGGATCATTGTATCCCTAAATCCAGCACCGGATGTCTTACGGATGATACGAAAATGATGATGATGATGAAGCTCCCAAAGGTTTAAAAGTCCCTTCAGAGCAACCTTAGCAGTAAAGTCATGTTTACATATTTTTGATCACTTTGTCCGAACACATTTATATGCACACAACTACACACAGTTGGATTATTTCAACTCGATTGTACTGAATGAAATATTATACTTCCCTTTGGGTGGCCTATCTGCAACTGGATGTATGTATATATATTACTAGCTGTTGCCCGCGACTTCGTTCGCGTAGAACCTGTAACTGACTTAGAAAAATGATTGCTATTAAATAATTTTAGGCGAAACCTCAATTATCGCCGACCCAAACAAAGTTCTACCATCTTAAGGGATGATTTCCGATATAAAAACTATCATATATCCTTCCAAGGGTCTCAAATTCTCTGTAAGTACGAAAAATTTCATCTAAATCCGTTCAGGGATTAAGCGTAAAAGGTAACAGTGCGATGAGTTCATTAGTTTAAATTGCAAAATTTCACATGATTCTTAAGGATATTATATTTAAAAAAACGGAGTTTTCACCGTTTTTACAAATATAATATCTTAAGAATCATCAACAGACGTTTCTGCTTAAATTGCCTATTTTTTCATAATGGAAATTTTTGCTTAAATCCGTCCAGTAGTTTTACTCACGTTAGTTCGGGCTACCTGTATAGTTTTGAAAGCAAACTTATCTAATGCTAAAAGACGTAGAACTTTCTATCTACATCCACCGTCCCCATTTAACGGTGTTAGAGAATAAATTACTTTGATTAAGCCCCTTTACCCCCTTTTATTTCACCCCTTTAGGGGGCAAATAGATCTACATATTATAAAAGAACCCTGCTGTCCTGCTTTCATGTTTCTAGCCACAGTTTAATATTAAAAATCACACATGACTTATGTGAACTTTCAACCCCTAACTTAACCCCCTCAAGGGATAAATTAGGAAAAAATCCCTTATCAATGTTTTTGACTGTACATTAGGAGCTTTGGGCGAAGTTTTAAACGCCTTACTCTAAAAACTACATGTTTCCCATACAAACTTTCAACTCACTTTTAACCCCCTTAGGGGATGAATATTTGTAACATCGCTTAATCATTTGCTTTGCTTTTTAGTAAGATACCTTCATACAAAGATTCAAGTCTATAACTTTCCAAATGAACGATTTCCATACAATGGTTTGACCCCTATTTCACCCCCTTAAGAGTTGAATTTCAAAAAATCCTTTCTTGAGTTGAATTTCGAAAAATCCTTTCTTAGTACACGTCCACGTACTGTAAAGAATATATGTTCTAAATTTAATGCTTTTAACTTTAGCGGTTTAAGAAATCACACATTACTTACGTGAACTTTCAATCCCTATATTAACCCCTTCAAGGGTTGAATTAGAAAAAAAACCCTTATCAATGTTTTTGATCGTATATTAGGAGCTTGCGACCGAAGTTTTAAACGGCTAACTTTAAAAACGACATGTTTCCCATACAAACTTTCAATTTTTTTTAAACCCCCTTAATGGATGAATTTTTATAACATCGCTTAATCATTTGCTTTGCTTTTTAGTAAGATACATTTATACAAAGATTCAAGTCTATAACTTTCCAAATGAACAATTTCCATACAACGGTTCGACCCCTATTTCACCCCCTTAAGGGTTGAACTTCGAAAAATCCTTTCTTAGCACGCGTCCACGTACTGTAAAGAATATATGTTCCAAATTTCGTGCTTATATATCGTTAGCGGTTTAGGCTGTGCGCTGTCTGTCAATAGATTAGTAACGAAGAGTTTTATATACAGGGTGTGGCCTGTAATAGGAGCAAAAAATTAAATTATTAAGTTAATCAGTAATTATTTCCAAGTGGTTAAATTGAAAAAAAAATTGAAAAAAAAATAGAAAAAAAAAAATAAGTAAAAGCGTACGTGTGTTCTTTTGCTTAACTGGAATGATATCCATTTTGTTTTACTTCAAAAACACCAAAAATTCTTGTAAAATTGAAAAAAAAAAACAAAAAGAATTAGAAAACCAAAGTTAGTATAATCGCAATTACGAAAGTGCCCAGTGTTCTACCAAGATAGTTAATGACTGGCATGCTACGATATCGAGATGTCGAGATCCATTACTTAGGTATCACAACTTCAGATAAGATTATTTCCGAATTCAAGAATCTTGAAACAGTCAGAGTCAGCCCTTAAATTTATTGCTCCCATTACAGGCCACACCCCGTATATAGATTAGACAATTTTATACTAAGTCACGTCTGTTGCCATCTCTTATCATCTTCTTAAGCTAGACATTCACGACCGGTGAATGACAAAACTGTTGCATTTAACATGATGGGCGCAGCCCATTTGATATCCATTATCCGATATCCAAATGGATGGGTGCTATAGCAACGTGGCAGCGCGCCATCCGAATGAAACGGTCGTGTATGTCATGTAAATACACCTCGCCAAGCCAATTGGACGCATTCATTTGTCACTCAGACAAATAGCGCGCTGGTGAATTTTGAAACAACACGCATCCAAAGTGACAGCTGACGTGGCATGCCCGTGAATGTAGTCAAAATATTACGTCCATCCATTTGGAGGCATCGTTGTCACCGCGGCAAACGGTGCCTTCTTTTCCGTGCTAACCAGGTACCCAGCTCTCGGGGGAAGTCTGGGTTATGTTATGTGGTATTTCTGCCCACTAAAAACTCCACGTCAACCGCCATCTGCGCCAAGGAATTCGGAGGACTAGGATCTCAGGTTGAACGCACTACAGCCCTCCTCGCGCTTTGCCCTGCGGGCTCGTTCTGGGCATCTTCGTCGCCTTCTCTGGGGTACATGGCCAAGTGCTGTGGCCCCCGCCACAAAAATCACTGGCGACCCCGACGACCCCTTAAGTCGCCCTTTACGACAGGCGGGGGAGACCGTAGACCTATTCTTGCTCGAGTTGCACGGTTTGCGCCTGGGGCTCACGGAGGACGATTACGCCCGCGCCCTCTGCGTTTTCTCCTACGAGAGGGAGCTGTCCTCTCCCGTTCCCGTTTGGCAATTTCCTTCTGGATCAAGATGTTCTCACAGATGGAAACCATGGCTCACCATGCCGTGTCCGCTACCAGCATAGCTGTCACAACAACTAGCAGGGACAGGTTCGTGCCTACTGCGCTGACCAGGGACGCCCTTTCGGAATCCCATGCAGGGCATTCCTGCAATGGATGGAGTCCTCGTCCCCACAGTGATGACACTGCGCAGTCGGTTCGTGGCCAATCCAGTGCAGGTACTGGCTGAGACAGCCGTGCCCAGTTAGTGTGTCAGTGATTGTCCGTCGATTCTTCTCTATCCAGGGCTTGAAATTCGGCAGGATCGCACCGACTGAGCGCTGAGCGGCGTTACTTGGTTCTTGTAGTCGTGCAAGCCACTTGTTGAAAGCGCTACGTTGGTCCTGACGTCGAACTTTAATCGGCACTAGTGCTGTCTCACCTCGCAGACGATGGTACACAGTTGCATCCATATCTGCAAGGATGTCTAATGAAGGAGATCGCGCTAATACTGTCGCCGCCTGGAACGAAATTGTTGGACACCCTCGCGCGATCCGAATGGCCATCATGTACTCCATGCAATTTCGATCTTAAACGCTGAACAGCTAGTAATATCTGGGACCACACTGGTGCTCCATAGAGGGCCATGGAAAAGAGCCATAAGAGGGGGTGCATGATGCATAAACGATTATCATTTACTATGACGGTTGAGACCCGTGACGACACGAGAATCGAGCGTTTTCTATCTCTAACAAGCAACATTAAAACGATGGTAGCTTATTTATTTTTTGAGATATATTTGAATGGGATTTTTGGGGAAGTGAGAAAAACAGTACGTGCCACGCCACGTTAGCAAAACTATTTCCGTCTTGGACGTAAAAACGTGAATCCTTGGTTACCCTCAAGATTCTACAATAGAACCCCACACTATGTTCAGGATTCTATTTGTAGAATCTTTTGCTCTCTCCCGTCAATATATAATTTTGCGCCCTTGCGACACAATATACTATAATTCAACTTGATTATCCACGCACTGGCGTTGCAATTTTCGTTCCCATCTACACGCACGGCCGTGTACTGCGAGTAGGTACAAGTTAGCAACACCGACTCGCCCGACGTTTCCATTTCCCGAATGTAGTGGGAATTTAAAAGTGTCTGGCCAAGTAATTGCGCTGCCAGTTTCAGGATTTGTAAACTTAGTGGCTTGCGGCTTAGCCAGTTTTCTTTCGTGTATCTAGTTTGGGTTAAGTCGACTAGTTTTGTGAGTTAAAGTGCGATGGGTGGGTATTTCCTTCCACGAATGCTCCTGTTGTGCAATGAACTCTGCCGCTGTATTCCCGAGGGACTACTTATGGGGTTCTTAGTAGAGAGTAGAAGTACAGGTTTCTAAAGGGTCCTCAACGCGTATGGAAGGTCCCTGGAGTTGCAAGCGTCCATAAGCTGATAACCATCATACGCTTGTTTGCCGCCAATTGTATCTATTAGGTTCAACTATTTTTGCCGAGACTCAATATTTTAACCTAACCTAACCTAATCGATACAATTTTGCTATGCGGCAACGGCAAGACTATTGGTAAAGATGCGTACATAATGCCGTTTAGTGTTGCCGCGTTATCATAATTATCTAGTGGCATCAGGGGCCTAGAATGGTTGCCAATTTATCACTTATCATTATGGATAGGAGATCCGTCTCTTTCGCACTCGCATTCAGCACGTCTATCATGGGACGGCCGCGACATACTCTCGACTTTTCTCGCACTATACCTCTTGTTCTAAGTGTTCTATTATGAGATAGACGGATAGTTCGAGAAAAATCGAGAAAGCTCGCGCGCCGTCGCGTGATAGCCGTGCTGGTCAGAACGTGACGATGAACGAATGTCTTATTGACAGCGATAAGTAATACATTGCCAACTATGCTATGCTACGCCCACAACTTCCGCTATACCCTATCTACTTATACTAATATTTTGTGTGACTATAGCTGTGTGCGTCGCTTCGCTCATGAATTACAATGAAACCGGGCAGAGCCACGGAATATGACCGCCAATGTCCATCCCGAAGATCCATTCTATACACTGGTGAAAGAATTTATAAATCAGATGATTAGTTTCCGAGATAACTCCCTACATACAAACTTACAAAACTACGAGCCGTCCTTTCAAAGATCAAATGCAACTTGCTTTTTAAATATAGATTGAGCCTCGCTTAGTAATTATAATAAATAGTTGATAACTTCCAATAAAAAAATACACTAATGCAAAATATATTTCATTTTATCTTTCCATCATACTAAGCTTGCACACGACCCTCACAAACCTTTTTTAAATACGCAATTATCAAACCGAATAAAACCACTTCATATCTCGCATTACTCCAATAATTAATATATCTTTTTTTTCTATGGTGCATGCTATAAGCTACAGATTTTATAAAGAAAAACCTACCAGTGTCAAATTATAAAACACAATAACCTTTTTACTTGCCTTACTTCAGTCATGCTTTGTTTTCAGAGTGGTTGCCTTTTACTCACAAACACGAATTTTATGTCAGTGTCCGATAACGGACAAACAAATGTCTCTCTAAATTAGAACAATCAGAAAATATAGGGTAGTCTGTCTCGCGCGCGGTCTTGTGATAGCCATGCTGCCCCTCTGTAACTTGTTTTAACCTCTGGGCAGTTATTCTTTACGCGCTCATACGCCTCTCCTCACCCTTCAATCCACAAATATATCCTGACGCCGAGATTCGTAATAACTCAACATAGGTTCGTTAGGCGTGACGGGTGAGATGAGGCGCAGTAGCGCGTTTCGAATAAGCTCTTGTACGTCTATCACAACTTGCTGCTTAGTCGCTTCCTGCGCGACTGAGCGCTTCCTGTCTCACTCGCACCGTGCAAATTAGAAAGAAGTGGTGGGTAGATCGTTCTCGACTCGCTTCGCGGTGCGCCGTCAGTTGTGCTAGCCCCGGAGTCGCAAGTTTCCATAGGCTACAGTGCCCACTTTCGATTAGAAAGGGCAGGATGCATGCTTCTATACCACCGCGGAGGTATAAAAAACTCGCTTCTGCCCATACCTTAAAGCGTCTCGCAGTAACACGTGTCCTTATATCGCCAGAAGATATCTCTGTCCCTTTGATGTGATGTGCCCCATGTTTGTCTCAAAGCCGTATTTAATTGCTATCTCATTATTTTCGGATTATTTACAGACCAGTTTAATCGCACTGGTCAGTCGCCAAACGATCTCTCTCTAGTTTAATCGTCAAACGATTTTTATAACAAATACAGAACATAATTGCTGTGAAATCTCCGGGGGGTTGGAGGTAAATAACGGTGATTGAAAGCGACGTGTGCACGCGTGTCTGGCGTGTCAGACACGGCAAATACTTGCTTGGATACGAGCACTTATTTAACCTAGTCTTATATACTTACCCCTTTATTCATAAAACTCAAAATGTCTCTGCTAAATAAAATGTGCTTTCTCCCTTTCTTACGAACACAAATGTCAAAGTGGCAGATAAGGACAAACGAATTTTAACGCCATTTTAGTTAAAACAGGCTTGTAGGACGTTTATGAATACGGCCGTTGGTTTGTGTCGAGCCCCTGGTGAGTTTTAGGCACTTGTCCCACCGCCGGCGAGTAGCGAGTACTCTCATAATAATTCTTACTCGCTTTTACTCGCTTGAGCGAGTAGCACGTAGCAACACTCGCTTACTCGCCGGCGGTGGGACAAGTGCCTAAAGTGGAACGTATCGTGGCGCGTTTAGTACAAACGTTTCGGACTGCATTGATAATTATAAAACATGTTCATTACTTTTATTTAACTTGACCTGTTCGTTTCTTAGTTTGTAAAGAGGGAAAAAAGTATAAGTATAGTTTGGATGACAATTCAATATCATGGCACCATCGAGCTGATCTGATGATGGACACAGAAGGTGGCCATGGGAATTCAGTACTTAACACATTCACTGCCAAGAATCGCTCCACGCTACGCTCGTAGCCGATGCCGTGGTTATCCTCGTATATAGCGGTAAGCGACTACGGCGTTAGGCGCCCGCGAAGCGGGTTCCTGGCAGTCAGTGTTCCGCCGCAACCCCGTTGAGCTTAGCTTCCGTTGTCACTATGAATACATAATTAGTAGGGGAAGGCAGTTACTGGGTTTCATTTTTAGACTGACCAAGGGTTTCAAAAGGCCGGGTAGCTTGCTAACGCTTTTCTTTAGCTTAGTCAGAAGTGTCCTTGAGTATGGTTCGCCGATTTGGTCTCCGTACTACTCGGTACACACCAACAGTATAGAACGAGTACAGAAATATTTCTTGAAGATTCTAGTACTCAGGTATAACCTCGGACGAACATATAAGTCATACTTTAGTAGGCTGAAAAAATTTGGTATTCCTACACTGGAAGCCCGCCGCAAAATGTACGACTTTTTATACTTACATAAAATTTTGCATTCTAACATCGATTCAACTAGTCTGCTTTCAGCCTTAACCTTTAACACGCCCCGTTTCAGAGGTCGCGCTTGCAAAGTTTTTTCCCTGAGAGTATACAGAAACAACACATCTTTCTATAATCCAGTCACAAGGATGTGTCGTCAGTACAACGACTTGGCTGCTAATAATAATACTGACCTAATTGATATATTTGATCCACGCATTACTAAATTCAAAAAGTCCTTAACGGACGTCCTCTTCTCTACTCACCCTGAATAATACTAAGTTGTTACTCTAACTTTTGTTTTAGATTTGCTTAAGTTCGTTTCAGACGTTTTTAACATTTTGGACTTGTTTTTGTGATTTATACTTACTGCATATATGATATTAATATTCAATGCAGATTCGTCGCTGTTGCTTGCATACGCGCTAACTTGCTGATCATGCTGTGTGCACTTGCCTTGGATGTCATGCTAGTCTATAAGCTATTCATAAAGAACCATTGTATCTCATAATGTATGATATCTGTAAAGTGTACCTAATAAATAAATAAATAAATAAATGAATTCCCGCTCGTTAGAATCGTCTCAATGAGTAGTTGATGATGGTTTACTGAAAAGTACAGGTACAACAAAAGCTTTTACCCATAATATTTTTTTTTACTGAAATTATTTTGTATGTTCATTAACTAAATTTTTTATTGACTTCGAGTATTCAGTTGCAAAAAACCGTATGTAGTAAGAGCAGAGCTCCAGCATAGCGGGTGACCCGCATTGAAAGTATATTTGTTTTTGTTTCTGTGGTGTAAATAATAGTGACATTTAACTGTTATCACTTCGCAAGTAGGTATATAACTACATTCCAATACCTACTGTTTATCAATGCCAAGCGCTGACACACTGGTAGTCCATTCCTTTGTTTTTATGACGCTGATTCACATTGTTTTTCACACTCGGTATTAATTACTAATTACCTTATTAGTAACTAACTTTGCTATGAGTATAATATTTATACATTAATTGGAAAATCTACAAGAATATATACCTACATATACGCAAACACACATCTTAAATAATAATGTTAACTTAAACTAGGAACTTTAAAATTAAATTAAAACGTATTATTCAAAACTTAACTAAATCTTGTATATTTTTACGTCTTAAATTGTGTTAATTGCAACCGGTATAATGAATTAGGTACCTATCGAAAGTTTTTGTCAAGTTTAAGGTTAAGACTGAAGGTTTTTAAATCCACCGAATGTAATATCATAGGGTTGTTGATATTTTTAGCCCCTTTCTCATATGCGTGATGTTGTAAGCGTGTAGGGAATCCATGTACACCGAAAGCACACATGTGTAAATGGGAGCCAAGTTCAATATTAAGGATATGCGTGGTTGTCAACTTCGCCGACACAAGAATTGAGATCGCAAAATTTTCGAAGAGTAAGATATTAACTACCTTACAATATATAAACAATTACTTACGTATAACATAAAGATGATAAGTTGATTAGCCAAATCTAGCAAACTAGCTAACGGCACCATATTACAAGAAACTCTTAATTGACCCAATTTATATTGTCAGTCAAAACCAAACCTCGTTCTTAAAGCGAAATATATTTCGAACCACGTGGAAGGAAATTTAGAGAGTAAATAGGATAATTTTGTAACCGTATAACGGGTAATTCTGCGCGGTTGGCGGCAACGAAGCGCGGTGTCAAATATCCCTTCATTGTTACAAATATCCCGGAGGAATTAAGCCAGGGATTACCTTCTTAAAGCGACCACTTTTGTGAAATATGCTCATTTAGGTTGTATTGTGGTAATACGACTTTTATAACGCAAAAAATCAGGAGTTAAGTCGATTTTAATTTTGATATTTTTAGATAGCAATGAAAACCGCGGGGCGATCACAACATACGCCGCGACGACACGAAATAATCTACCCTTCTCTATCTTATTGGCAAGCTGCGAGTGAGACAAGACTCGCCGAGTCGCGCGCAACGCGACTTGGCTGCAAGTTCTGCAACTCAAGCTCGTAAACCGTCAAAATACTCGTAGTATCAAGTAATGTAGTTTTGTTACAATGTAAAGCGGTAAAGGGATCCCCTTCATTGGCATAATTTTTTTTAGACTAATATAGTTTCGCATAATTGATTTGGCATAATTTCTATTGGCATAATAATACTGTCGCATAATAATACTTTGGCCTACTACTTTGTTTGGCATACTATGGTTTTAGAATAATTTTACTTGGACTATTTTGTATTCGACTAATACTCATTATGCATACTATTGTATGGGCTAATAATTATTTATAATATCTGTTTTGAAGCATAATTTCTGTTTTCTAAATAAATAAAACAGTTTCGTTGTTAGCATGCATTTACACTTTTCGTGGACGCGGATTATTGGGTCGTGCATTATCAGGGCGGATAAAAATGGCTTGTCATAAGCGAACTCTGTCTTAGGTCGGTTAGGTTAGGGTTCACTTGTGTTCCTCAGACCAGAAATAGACACCCCGCGCAGCGGGGTGGGGCCGACTCGCTGGAGATTATTAGTCCGCACAGATGACCGTCCCAATGTACATGGATTATCAGGCTGTACATTATTGGGCCGTGCATTATGCTTTCATTGCTTTGTGTAATGCATGATTTTATTTTTTAGGACACAATTTTTATGCGTTTTGTAATGGTGCCAAGTAATTATTATGTCTTTTTGTATTTATGCTATCTGATGTTAGTCTTTGTGATGATTATGCTATCTTCGTTTATTCTTTTTTATTTTATGCCTAAAAATGTATACCATAACATGATTAGGCTTAACGCTAATTCTGCTATAAAAAATTATGCGTTATTTATTTATTTATTTATTTATTGATACATGGAAAACCAACAGCGCAACATATTTATAGACAAAATAGTTAATAATATAAAAAAAAAAAAAAAAAAAAAAAAAAATTAGTTAAAAAAGTTAAAAAAGTTATAATAGTTATTATATTATTCCAAATGATTTTATGCGATCCAATAGAGAACCAGCGGTAAAGTAGCATAAAGATTACAATCCAGGTCCTTGCAGACTAGATCCTTTCTTACTAACTGCACGGAAGCGCAAATAACACGACAAGAGCTTCTTGCGTATAATAATAACAACCCCTTTTCTTGGCAAATAAAAATATATGGTCCGAACCTCTCGTCTGCAAAACAAATTGTGAATATATAGACAATGACAAAAAAACATATATACTTTAAAAAATCTCACAGGTGCTTTAAAAACCTGTAAATTGTGAAATATGTGCCTCACATTCAAGGCGGCTAATCCGGGTCCATTGTCAGGCACTTTCCTCTTTAAACTCGTTAGGCAAATCGGGTGGCCGTGACGGGAAATGTGCACGTGAACCTCGTGTAGGTCCCATAGAAAAAAAATAAGATATTCACAATGGTAGTGGATATTCAGTCCGAGAGCTCTTACCCGCGACTTCGTACGCCTTGACTTCCTTTTGTTGGACTTTTACTGGGACAAAAAGTATTATATATATCCAGGCTATACTCTAATACTAAAATTCATCTTTATCCCTTCAGCCAGTTTTGTGTGATTTATGTATGTATGTACTATACTTTATTGTACACAAGCAATTGAGACGAGATCAGGAACTAAAAGATAGACAAACTAACACGTGTACAGAGACGTATTTACTACAGCAAATTATTCTTAACACGTATACTACAAGCTTGTAAAAATAAAATGAAATATTATACACATACTATGTATAAATAAATACATCTACAAAATATACAAATAGTATTCAATTAAATCACAAGTCATTGGAGAGCCACAACTTTTTCAGCTTTTCCTTTTAGTAACAAACAAACACCCAAACTTTCGCATTTATAATATTAGTAGGATAAGAGCGTGTAAGAGGAAGCCAGAGAGAAATAAAGACCCGAAAACTATTCTAAATGTTCTCGGGCTATCATCATAATCAGTGCTGGACATAGACATAGAGCGCCACAGTGACCGGTGCTGCGCCACCCGCATCCGGTATTTGACCTGAATGTAGTTTTTGAATATCTTATAGGTAGACCGCTTGTGTGCAAGGCCTGAGTGGACGCCCCGCTCAGAGCGGGGCGTCGAGCGTCCATATAAATTGCATTTGTTTTATATGGACGCTGCACGCCCCGCTCTGAGCGCGGCGTCCACTCAGGCCTTGCACTAAGGCGGTGCATTGGAAATTATCGCGTGCTTTGAAACGCCGTTCTGACTAGATTAAAAAAAAACAATAAGGTCTGATTTTCAGATATATGATTCTTGACTATATGATTGTTCATCTGATTTTATGGATACATGATTGCTTAAAATTCCCTCGATGGAAAAAAAAACCAAAGTTGGGTCTGTATTTTCCTTTTTTACTCAGCCTACTCAAACGATACATTATTTTACGACACAATTACACACACTGAGTCCTCGCCAGCATGGCGCGCGGGAGCGGAGGTAAGACTATCTCGACAGGCGTGCTCTCGTTTCGGAAGCCAAGACCGTTATTCGTTAAAAATACCGCTTTCAAATCGGTTTATCCGGTTTAGGAGCTACGATGCCAGACAGACACACAGATACACATGTAAATTTACAATACAACGCCCCTCGTTTTCGTCGAGAGATAAAACGCACTCTAGGCGACTTCCCGGGTCGGCGGGCGGATTAAATTCCGCGCCTCAGTAACTGAAAGAGCCCTCACAAAGTTCGATTCGAAGAATAACCCGAAACGAACCGAGCAGCACAACTCCCTATCTAACTTCGCCTCTTACGTCACATACCTAGTCTCGAGTTTTAACGAGATGAACTTGTGTCTAGCTAACAAGTAGGTTAGACCATCCGATTGTAAGCTGCTTAGTTACTGCCGCCCTTCAATGGGATTAAATACTGGAAAATGAACACGAATAATAATCCCCTGTAGTTAAATGGAGAAGTTTGGCGGCGATGCGATTTGGGAGTTGGTGCAGTGGTTCGTTATTTAAGATAGGCTTCGTGTACTCGTAAGTTGAGGGCGGTCTGAGCCATTATTAGTTCGATTCGGTGTTACCATAGAATCAATTTGCCAGGACCGATCTTCTTCTTTGTCTTCTTTGTCCTCGCCTTTTCCCGTTATACGGGGTCGGCTTTCTTTATCATGCGGCGCCATGTAGTCCGCTGGCTGGTATCCTCTTCTTTAAGCCCGAGGCTATTCATGTCTCTGTGGACATTCGTCAACCAGGTCATTTGAGGTCTTCCCCTTCCCCTTTTTTTGGTAGCCATAGAAAGGCATTTCTTCACAACATAATTGTCGGGTCTTCTCATCACGTGACCGTACCATCTGAGCCTTGATTCACTCATTTTGTCACTTATGGGTGCAACCTTAAAGCTTCCTCTTATGTGTTCGTTACGTATTCTATCCTTAAGTGTCACTCCACCTGCCCATCTCAGCATACGCATTTCAGTGGTGTGCAGCTTCTGCTCGTGTGTCTTTTTAGCTGCCCAGACTTCGCTACCGTACAATAGAGCTGGTCTCACTGCCGTTTTGTACACTTTGCCTTTAGTTCGTATGTGCATTTTTGCGTCACACAACACCCCTGTGAGCGTACGCCACTTCACCCATCCTGATGTTGTTCTCTGAATCACATCTGCGTCTATAGAGCCTTCTTCAGAGAGTACTGAACCTAGGTACTTAAAGGTTTTAGCTCTATGGAGGGCAGTGCCGCTTAGCGTAATGCCTGGATTAGCTTGCGCATTGGAGTTGAAGTTGCAAAACATGTATTCTGTCTTTGTCCTACTAATACGCAAACCATTTTGCTCTAACGACTTTCTCCATTCTTCTAGGTCTTCCTGTAACACTTGTACGCTATCGGATATAAGAACTACGTCGTCAGCGTACAAGAGATTCCATGGGGTTGGTTTTTGGATTTTTGCGGTCAAATAGTCCATGACAACATTAAAAAGCAGAGGGCTCAATGCGCTACCTTGATGTACACCCACTTTTATATCGAAGCTGTCAGATAAACCAGCTGGACTTCTGACAGATGTGTGAACATTGCCGTATAGGTCCTTTATAATGCGGATGTAGCTTTCCGGCACGCTGTGAGATCTGAGTGCCTGCCATATCACGGTTCTAGGTACACGATCAAAAGCTTTCTCGAGGTCAATAAACGCCATCCACAGGTTTTGGCCGTTTTCTTTAGCTTTTTCCATTACTAGTCTTACGGCATGGATAGCATCCATGGTTCCCTTCTTTGCTGTAAAACCAAACTGGTTTTCTGTAAGCGAAATTATAGATGTAAGCCGTCTACAGATCACGCGCTCCCAGATCTTGAGGGTATGTGAGGTAAGTTTTATGCCCCGAAAGTTCCCACACTCTCTTACGTCACCCTTGTTTTTGTAAAATGGGATGAGTGTACTTTTTCTCCAGGCATCTGGCATTTTTTCGCTACTTAGGATGTTGTTAAATAGATTTGTTAGCCAAACTTCCCCATCCTCTTTAAGAGATTTCCAAAGTTCGGCCGGAATATCGTCAGGACCGCAGGCTTTATGATTTTTCATTTTAAGAATTGCCTGTTTGACTTCCATGATGGTAATTTGATCCACGGGTCCTTGCATCCTTGGTTCTTCGACTTCGGCCTGTCTAGGGAACTCCTCGTTTAGCAGTGTATTGTAGTACTCGTACCATCTTTTGCAGATATCTTTATCGGAAGTAAGTAGGGTACCATTATTGTCCTTGATGTATTTTGTAGTCTTAAAATCCTTGGTGTTGTTATGTCTCTGTTTCGCTATTTTATAAATCTCTGTGTCTGTGGCCTGTTCCAACTGTTGATATAACTCCAACTCTGCATTTTCCTTTTCGATTGCGACCGATCTTCTTGCGGTCTTTTTCGCCTCTTTGTACTGTGCACGATCTTCTTCTGTGCCACTTTCTTGCCATAGTTTGAACAAGCGTTTCTTTTCAGATACGGTGACTTTAGTGTTATCATTCCACCACTTGGCATCTTTCTCGTTATGCAGAGGGCCTTTGGATATGCCTAATATGGATCTTGCTTGGGCAATACAAGTATCTTGGAATTTTGACCAGTGTATTGAAGGAGAGTCGTCAGATGCATTGCTGTTATTTAAATACGCGCTGATGTTAACTTTAAGGCTGTTTCCTTTTTCTGAGTTGAGTTCTTGCCACTTAATTTTTTCAACTCTTGGTATTTTATATTTAATTTGTCGTTTAAGTTTTAAAGCTACTAAAAGAAGTCTATGTTGTGATGTAAGCGGCTCCCCGGGTATAATTTTGCAGTCTTTGATTTGTTTAAGATTCTTTCTATCTGTCATAATATAATCTATTTGTGTTTTGGATTTTCCACTCTTATAAGTAATAAGGTGTTCTTCTTTCTTTTGAAAAAATGTATTAACTATAACTAAATTCAATGCTGCTGCAAATTCTAATATTGTGGCTCCCTCTTTATTTTGTGTTCCATAACCAAAGCCTCCGTGTTGACTTTCAAAACCGTCTGCATCCTTACCCACATGTCCATTAAGGTCTCCACAGATGAGCCTTTGTTCGGTTGCGGGTAACGCATTTAGGTGTGTATTCAATTCTTCCCAGAAATCTTGCTTATCTGTTTCAGGACATCCTGTTTGCGGGGCGTAGACACAGACAATATTTAGGCAGGCTTGGTTTTCCAGGGCTAGTTTTACAGACATGATACGGTCACTCGTTGTCTTTGTAATTTTAACGAACCATGTCCTCGACTTTGGAAACAATTCGTCAGCACCATAAGGCGAGTTTGTAAAAATTTGGAGTTGTTGAAGCGCTGGCTCTTAAATCTGAAAATAAAAATGTTTTTCTTAAATACTTCGTTAGTAATCTGAACGTTTCAATTTCTAGAAGAACACTTGATACTAGGTATGTGAGCTGTAATACTCGCAAGCCTCTATTTTTTTTAGTTTTTTTTACTGACGAAAAAAAAAACTACGTTGGTACTTAATTTAACTAGTCAACATGCTCACAAAATTTCACGAGAATCGGTTTAGAAATGCGAACTGTAGAGGGGAACAGCCGGCCATACGCCGACCATACGAAATATATATTCCAAAACTAAAACGGTGAACTTCGTTCGCTTCGCTCGCTCGTTTGATTACCTATGAAAAAAATAATTCTTGAAAAGCCACTACTTAAAATTTACCACTGCTTCAAATTACACATGCCATCGATAAGTTGGCCTGTCATCGTCATATCACCGGGAAAGAAAGAAGCAATCGTAAAGTGATAAATTCGAGATATGTATTTCAAACCTTGATTTTTTAAATGGACCACGGGCCGTCGTGCATTAGGTATGAATGGGTCGGTCAAAGTATTATTTTATCAATTTGGCCGACGCTCTAGGTCATTATTCATAATGATAGATCCATATTAATAATGCCTGGATTAATCAAGTTGGCTGTAACATATATAGATATCCTAATTTATGAGCTTTTGATTAAATATTCTTAGCATTAGAAAGTTAACCGTACAGACACGATCGGAATAAACACCAAAACAGAAACAAAAGTTTCCATTTTAACTAGAACTCGCTTCTTACAGGAGCCGAGCCCGAGAAACAAAAGCGCGTCACAAACACGCAAACACCTCCATTAAACTGTATCCTTCAAAATTCCCTCAAGTCTGAGGCAAGTCGTAGTGCATTATCATCGATCGAAGCATCTGTTCCTCCATAACACACCTATTCAAGTCACCAGGCTTACCCGACAAGGTAACATCCTTCTCTGATGCTATTAAAACGAGAGGGAACAACGACGAAAACCATAGTTCCGTGTTTAAATAAGCGCCAAGTCACAGCGCTTCGACAATAAAAGTTAAGTGCAATCTCCCCCTAGTGTTACGTGAGGTATTAAGAATTTAGGAGCAAGCCCTCGTTATGGCTTCGGCTTGTCTACTTGTTTTGATTGTTAGCCTTGAATGTTTACGTGCTGTAAACGTTTGCCAGATGTAAAGTTTGAGGGACAGATGCTCATTCGGGAGACAGTAACTTGGAGTTTAGTTAACGAGAGTTGGCAAATGTACGGAGTGTAGGCTGAGAGCATACCATCGTTAACCCTGTAGTGGTTAATGGCAAGACATTCGTCGTGAAGGAAAACAAGTAGGAAACTAGGAAAGGAAAACAGTAATCAACGTTAATTATTTTCATACACTGTTTAACAAAACGGAAAATTTATAATATATAAATCGACAGTTTTGACTTCGCTTACAAAACGAGAGTTTGATTTGCAAAAGTTGCCGATACTTTTCCTGTCAACATTTATGGTTTGTATTAACTATACAGGACTTGACTGCATTTTATTTGGTTCCATGCTTCGGTACATAAGGCTGCTAGTCAAGTCTTTGATTTAATTATAAAAACATGTGCGAAACTGTAGGTACAAAATCCTCAACTCAAAGGAGGAAGTCATTCCTACTGAAATTGAATATTAGATTTGATTATCTACAAAAAAAAAGTATATGTGTGAAAATTTTCAAAGTAGTAATCAACAGCATAGTGAAACAGGCTTTGTATTGTTAAAAAATAACAGGTAGGCTACGAAATTATTTGTCAGGTATAGATTAAAGTATTTGCCATTTGTTAAAGTACACACATCAATTATTTATTATTAATGCAACGTAAAAAGTACCTACATAAATCAATAATCACTTCCACAAACATTTATCACAGTTAAATAACCAGCCTATTTTAGACAATGACAGTGAAATTAAATAAAGTAGGGTTGAATAAATTCAACTTTCATGCAATCACCTGTACCACAGATCCTGTACCTATAGTATTTGATATGTAGTGGTTTTTATTGCATTCATTAAGCTCAATGTCAGCCAGTTCAAACAAGAACAAAGTCAGTGTCCACTAGTAGACCGTATTCCATTGCAATAGGATTCACGTATAGTCAGTTAATTGTGTTCTCGATGGTACACGGTGCACGGTGTACCGACAGAGGATTACATCCATAAACATTTGCCGTTTCATCCGCGAGGGGGCGCAGTTTATTGGTGCAAACGCATTAAGAGAGGAAAGGCAGATGCTACGGTAAACTCCTTTACAGCTGACGATCGGAACGTAAATTAAACTAAGAACCTTCTTAAACGATATGATACAGAGAGAAAGAATATAATGGAAAAAAAAACCATCTTCGTCTGTAGCCCCCGACAGGATTCGAACCTGCGACCTTTCTATTAACGTTAGACTGCTCTACCAACTGAGCTACGAGGACAGTGACGGAAGTTGTATACTTTTCAAATATTTAATTAAATAATTTGTTTCGTAATAAAGGTATAAGAACCTTCTTCATTGAAGACGGATAATTACATCCTCGAAGGCATGTAGTACTTGTCATCCTACTATTCTAATAGTGGGCGTCTAAAAAAAACTGAAGTATATTTTTTTCCTGAGCTGAAAGAAAAATCTTAGAATTTTGAAATTTTGGGATTTCCCAGAAGCATTTGTAAGGTACCTACTAATCATAGGTACTGGCAGAGAAGGAAAGGACTTCAAGTTTTTCATAAAATGTTCAGGTTTTCAATTTGTGATTGGTCAAAATGACACGTCGCTTACGTACCTACACTTTTTTATCAGAATTAATAGTAGGTACTTTTGTCAACGCCACCCAGTGAAATTGATATTTTTAAACTATTCACTTCATGTAACTTACTCTCAGAGCATTCCTGCTTAACGTGTCTCAATTATATGAGTTTGATTTTTTTTTGTGATAGAATTTTGACAGGTTTTCAAGTGCAATCACGCATTGTGTATATATTTTTCCTTTTTCTTGTACTAATTTGTGGAGTTTACCTACTTATTTTAAGTAGGCACTGATCGTTAAGTGTTTTTGGGCGTTTCTTTGTGACAAAAGTATCTTTGTGGGTTGCGGGTATCCACTTTTAGGAGCGCTGATAGATGTTGACTGGTAAATGTGCCATCGCTACTTGCAAAATATAGTGAAATTTTATTAAAAAAAATCGACCCGTGTAAAGACCGCCACGCACTGCACCGAATTACCAGTTGGCGCATACGCCTTTTCTGTTCCGAACTTAAATTAGGGAGCAACGTTTCGTTAAGGGTGGCAAATGAACAGGTAACTATGCATGATGCGTGCTGATGGAAAAGTTACGTTTTTACTTCAGCGGGGCTTTGCCCCCTCAGTTTTACTAAGAAGTTTTAATAAATAATGATTTATTAGACCGGATACCTTCGATGTTCATAATTTAATTTGCCATAAATGTGTTTTTAAAAATTATCTATAAAAACAGTTAAAAAAAAAGTTTGTTCTATGGGAGGCCCCCTTAAATATTTATTTTATTTTGTTTTTAGTATTTGTTGTTATAGCGGCAACAGAAATACATCATCTGTGAACAACTGTCTAGCTATCGCGGTTCTTCAGATACAGCCTGGTGACAGACAGACAGAAGGACAGCGAAGTCTTAGTAATAGGGTCCCGTTTTTACCCTTTGGGTACGGAACCCTAAAAAGCGTGTGTCAGGGATTAACATCAGTTAAATAAGCGTACAAAAAATTACAATTACATTGTATAACATTCTCACAGGGCCAGAATTAAACTTATTTTACATACATACACATACATATTTAGGGACAATCTTACACAAATTGACCTACTTAGTCCCAAACTATGCAAAGTAAAGCTTGTACTATGGGTACTAGACGACGACACACTAGATATAGAAAAATAAATACTTAATTACATAGAAAACATCCACGACTCAGGAACAAATTTCGTGCTTATCACACAAATAGATGCCCTTACTGGGATTCGAACCCGGGACCTCCGGCTTCGTAGGCCGGTTCACTAACCACTAGGCTACAAAGGTAGTCTAAATAATAAGGTAGTATTTTTACACAGTAGATAAGGAAACTTTCATGAGCGCTGTTCGCCCACAAACTGTTATGCAGTTTGGCGTAAATTTAACTATGAATTATGCTGTGTAACCCTTGTATTGGTACAATAAAAAAAAAACCGGGTTGCACTCCGGGAGTGCCGGCAGAAGTGAAAACTCTATGACATTGTAACAGTTAATCGATCAGGTCACGTGTCCGTCTTACGAGTTTTCAATCTGTCGAATCTGTCGATCACGTGACCTGTCGCGAGTTTAACAATTTTTCCCCATCACAAAAAGTGCACAGTGCCGCTAAAGAAATTTTCACTTCAAAAGGTCACGTGTCCGTCTTACGAATTTTCAATCTGTCGAATCTGTCAGTCACTTGACCTGTCGCGATTTTAACATTTTTTCTCCATCACAAAAAGTGAACAGCGCCGCTAAAGAAGCTTTCACTTCAAAAACTAAAGTCTACATTTTGGTGATTTAAATAAGATTGAAAGTCTCATGTATTAGAACAGTGACCGGCACTGGGAAATTAACCTTAGATGTCGAATCCATAGCAACAGAATTCCACGAACACCCAAAAACGAAACAAACTCGGCTTGATTTCGTACGTGCCTCGACAGCGCATGACGGCGGATACGTCACCGTAGGGCTTGATCTATGACAGGCTTCCCTACTCCCTGTTAACTTATGGAGCTCTTTGCTGCAACTAGGGATGGGCATGTGTCGATGTTAAATAATTTTAAAAACATATAAAAATATAATATTAATATTTATTATTTTTAGGGTTCCGTACCTCAAAAGGAAAAAACGGAACCATTATAGGATCACTTTGTTTTTTAAGACCATTTTTCTCAGGAACGCGTGGAGGTATCAAGCTGAAATTTATATCAAATACTCAGGTCTATTGTCCCTTAGAGCTGTCAAAAAATCATCAAACTTAAAAAGCAGCGCAATCAAAAGATACAGTCGTTTATGCTGCAAATTTTAGAGTTTTTCGACACTCGCAAAACCTACGGGGTACTTCCCGTGAACTCAGAAACTTGAAATTTGGCACGAAGCAACGTATATGACGTTGCTTCGTGCCAAATTTCAAGTTTCTGCACAGACAAAGGAAACATTACGAAAAGTAGACATTTTTAGTTAAATCATACAATTTTTTTTTTTATATATTTTAAACTTAATACCTTTTTCCTCGTAAACGTGTGGAGTTATTAAATTGAAATTCATGTCAAATACTGAGGGCTAAAGGACCTTTCAGATGTAGCAAAACCAAACTTTTATGTCAACGCAATCAAAAGAAATTGCAATTTTCGTCGCATATTTTGAACCCGAGTACTCGCAAGAAACTCAAAACCTAAAGGGTACTTCCCGTTAACACAGAAACTTGAAACTTGGCACGAAGAAACTTCATGTAGCACAGACAAAGGAAAAATTACGAAAAATGGACATTTTTAGTAAAATCATACAAAAAATATTTTTTCAATTTTTAAACTTACTACCTTTTTCCTCGTAAACGCGTAGAGGTATTAAATTGAAATTCATATCAAATACTCAGGTCTATAATACCTTTCAGCTGTAGCAAAACGAAACTTTTATGTCCACGCAATCATAAGAAATAGCAATATAAGTAGCATAATTTAAAACTGAGAAGGTAATATGGCTGTCGGTCGTATGACTTCTATGGATGTAGAGTTAATACATTCTAGATGTTACAGTATTGCTACTTTACCTTTTGAGGCAGATGGAGCGATAAAACATACTACAACTTTTGCTTGTTATAGGTTTGTACGGAACCCTCGGTGCGCGAGTCCGACTCGCACTTGGCTGGTTTTTTTTTAGTGTATAATTATAATTGAATATCTGTTGGCATGTTTATTTTTGTAGTAATCAATAAAAGAAGATAGCATAAACTCTTCTATCCTAAAAATATTATAAATGCGAAAGTTAGGATGTTTGGCTGTTTAGATGTTGTTTGTCACTCAATAACGCTTACGCGCGCTTTGGTGAGGTAGGGCACAGCGAAATGTCATCCCGCTCGAATTTGGAGCAGCCCAACTGGGGAAGTACCTCCGCCTTGCAAAGGCCACAGCCATAATAACACTACTACTTGCTCTGTAGTAGTGTTGTGTTCCTGGAGGTGAGCAAGGTCGCCAGAGCTCCCAAGCATGCGTTGTAATGAGAGCGAGGGGATTTGTTCCTTCAGCTGTCAACACGGCGAATCCTCAAACATATCAAGCGTCGGCAACGCCCATGTTACTCCTTTGGAGTTGCATGCGTCTATAGGCTGCGGTGTCCGCTTATCATCAGGTGGGCCGCTTGTTTGCCACCGTCGTTGTATTTAAAAAAAAACGGCTCAACCGATTTGAATGAAATTTTGCACGAAGATAGTTTATGCCTGCAATAAAATATAAGATATTTTTTTATAGCATACGAAGTCACGGGTGGAAGCTAGTAAGAAATGAAAGAATGAGTATTGTAAGTGAGGACTTACTGTCTCGATTAAGAATGCATCTGGTTTCACAGTCTCTGTTACTCATCAGACGGATTTGGTATAAACAAATCCAATCGTAATGCTTAATTAACTATAATAACGTTACTATTAACCTTAATTAACAGTTGTAATTGATATTGATATATAAGATAATCGACCGCATCGGACTCGTCTGCTGCTGTATGTCTGTGTGTGTGTCTGTCTGTCTGTTACATCTTTAAACCGCTGATCTGATTTAGGTGAAATTTGGTATATAGATAGTTTGTGTCCCGGGGAAGGACATAGGATAGTTTTTATCCCCGCAATCATCCCCTAAGGGGGTGAAATGGGGGAGTGAAAATTTGTATGGAGCTACGATATAAACGAGTTCCACGCGGACGGAGTCGCGGGCAGAAGCTAGTTCCAAATAAAGCAGTATTACATGTAGCACAAACAAAACGGCTATTTGCTCAAAACGCTCAGTCATTTTATCCTTAGCAAAATTGTGCTCAGGATCATTAGGTGGTAGTGCCCAGAATATTAATGTTGAACTGAGCCGGCGCTTTCTTGGGGTAGTTAGCTACAGTCTAGATCATGACATTCATGACGCAGCAAATGTTGAGTGTTTCAACCTGATTTCTTAATGTGTTTGGAAGGAAGCTAGGTTAATGTTGGATTTTCTAGTATAAGACTAAACTTATAGTTGTTATATACCGCTATATCCAGTTATGATAAACTGTAACAGTAACTACAGTTAGGCATACTTACTAGTATGCGTCATTTGTCTCTGCGACTAAATGCAACCAAATGGGTGTACCTATGTACGTAATATTATTCCAATGTTGAATTTTGACATTCACGACCATTCCATTCGGATGGCGAGATATTCACCAGTCCACGTGAACTATCTTAAAGCTTAGCTATTCATGGACCAATTTTGGCGTGGTGCTGCTCCATTCGATTTGTTGAAGCGGATGTGAATGCCCAGCCTAGACTTCGTTTATTTGAGCTTGGCGCGTCAGACTGCTGGCATCTAAATTAATATACGGTTTTTTTTTAACTCATTCGATACAAGTAACATTCGAATTTTAACGGACAAATTCGTCTGAGTACGTTTCTTCGTTTATCTTAATTAATATTATATAAACGAGAAATATTGTAAACAATATGAAACAGCGAACGAATATAATGGAAAAATAAATCATTATCGCCTGTAGCCCTAGACAGGACTCGAACCTGTGACCCCTGTATATCCAGTACAGTGCTCAGGCACCTTTACAATCTTAATACTTATCGTGTTTAAAAATACTATTGTTTTTCAGATGGCGCTTCACTATATAGTGCCACTTTGCATGGAGCCTTCGCTCGCGCTCCTCCTGGGCGGAAAACGACTAATCTCTTGATATAGCGACTTTCATCTCACCTTATCTTCGGAAAAGTGCCGGTTTATTGCTCGGCTGAATACTTGTTAATCCTATCAAGTATAACATACTGACCACTTTAGCCCAACGTTTTCACAAGATTTGGGACTGCCTGCCATAATAAAAGTTTAACAACTTATCTCCGGTGACATATCGCTTGTCCTTATTGCCCTTATTGGTCATAAGTCATAACATAAGGGCCGATTAGCCCACCCTCCTTTAGTATTTAGTTGCGAAGTTGCCCCTGCTTGTGAAACTAGTAGTCCTGGATTCGAATCCCGTTAAGGTAATATTTGTGTGAGGAGCACGACTATTTGTTCCTCAGTCCTGGATGTTTTTATGTACTACTTAAGAATAGTATTTATACACGAATAGCAAAAGCATAATTAAGTTTACTTATGGAACTAGATCGAGTAGGTATTATAAGATCGGCTTCTCATGTTAATAAAAAGATAAAAGAAAGAAATAAGAATAAAGGTAAGTTTATAAGTGCTTATTTACATGAATTAACCAAGGATGAATGAATTCAAGGTAACCGATGGCCCTCCGAATCGCTAAACTTAACTGGCAGTGGGCGGAGCACATAGTAAGAACAAAGAAAGAAAGAAAGATATATTTATTCAGAAACACACAGGACACACTTATTAAATAATAAAATAAACAAGAAAAGCACATAAAACATGAAAAAAGTGTGTCACTGCGGCTGTGAACCGGACACTGGCTCAGCATTATGCTGATCCAGTGTCCACTGCGCTGATTTTCAGCCAGCACCGTTGGTGACTCACGGAAACGCCATAAAATTTCATATATAAACTAATATACTAATATACTATTTGGATAGACGAGAGAGTAATAAATATAAATACCAGGTGAGATGTAATGTAGGCCTACCTACATGCAGCATCAATACAGTAAACTAAACAACAACTAAATAAAATAAAATAATTAAAAATAAGCAATTGGTCTATTTTTGCTGTCACAGAGCTGGATTAGATATGCAGTGACATCAAACCCGTAATAAGACATCTTGGATAATAGAAGAGGTACGCTAATGCAGTCGAAGGCCCTGGAGAAGTGTAAAAGAACTAAAAAGGTACTTTGACCATCAGCATCGCGAGCCTGTAAGATGTTGTCGACTACATCGAGTAACGCAATAGCTGTAGACCGACCCTTGCGAAAACCCGACTGCAGTTGAGGAAGTATGCTGTTTAACATAGCACGTAGAACCGATGGCCGTTGGGGCGGAAAGGTTCTCGAGTGGCGACCACGTACCGGAAGGCGCGGCGTGGGTAGGCCCCCACAAGGTGGACTGATGACCTGGTAAAGGTTGCGGAAGTCCGCTGGATGCGGGTGGCGCAGGACCGGTCACTTTGGCACTCTTTGGGGGAGGCCTATGTCCAGCAGTGGACGTCTTTCGGCTGATATGATGATGATGATGATGATGAATTACATGAATACTACACAAGAGGCTCGTTAACACTGGTCGTTACGGCCTGCGTGCCTCAGTTTTTCCCTTTAAGGAACAAGGATAACACGAGCTTGAGCATGCTGAACGTGGACTCAAACGTCCAGTGTAAATGAACCTTAATAATTTCAGTGCCAGGAACCCGCTAGGTGGGCGAACTGCTCGTAGCCACTCTCGTCTGCAAAACAGAAAAACTTCGGTACCGGCTACGAGCGTAGCGCTACGAAATCTTAGTCTCCGTAATTGCTTTAAATATGGTACACGCGGGCAAAACCACGGGATCGGACGCGTAGCGCGGAGCGATTCTTGGCAGTGAATGTGTTGTATACTAAGTAAATCGTTTCACAAGCGAACCGTTGTTACAAAAACTTTTGTCGCGTCGTCGTCGAATCCAACAATACGTCCTCCTCATCTTAACGTTATCCCGGTTGCATCCTTAGGGCGAGTGTTCACCAGCTGTGCGAGGTGGCGGAGCGGTGTGCCAGGAAAAATCCACCAATAGCATTACCAGCCTCGCTTCGCTCTAGTAGATACTCTTCCGAAAGCCTCACTTTACTACCTATTTAATCTCAAATATAGGTGTATGCAGTAGTTTTTCCAAATGCGAAAGCCATCTGAGCTTCTATTTTAACGCCAGACATATATGTTACGCCAATTGGCCTCAACATTTCTTTAAAGTAGTGTCCGTCAGTAAAATTAATATAGTTTGCCAAATAATGTGTTTGCTACAAACTTTAGCACATCAAATGCACGAAAACTAAATTCGCGAGGCTGCTAACGAAGTATCAGTATATGTATTTTGCATAATCAAAACTCCAAAACAGCACGCTTATATCCCCACTAAAACCCAGCAAACTCTTGAATTTGGAAAAGGAATAAGTGTGAATCCGTGCAAAGTTCTCTAAACAAACACAAGTCGGTTATCTTTAGCCCGGGGAAGTTTGACAAAGCATTTATTGTTGGTGAAGTCACTGGAATCCGCACGGGCCGGGACAATAACGAGTTCTTAAGTCGACACCGATATCCATGCAGTTTCGAAAAATCACTTGCGACTTTTAATTTTATACGTTAGGTGTCTGATGTTACATTATAAATAAGTAAGAACCGTCAGTCTCACACCTTCTGGATCTTACGAGTAAGATTACAAAGTAACCTTTTTTTTGTGGGGAAATGCTTTCGCGTATCCCGCCTGGCTGGGGAACCAGCATATCTATCAAGCGACGGCCGCGACATACTCTCGATTTTTCTCTCCATGATAGCCGTGCTGGACGGGTATGACGGACTCCCGGGAACCGCCCGGCGGACTACCGTCTAAAACCCCACGGTGCTTTACGCGCTGCTTTATGACGGAGGCACAGGAACGCTTGCGTACACTTCCGCGGCTCTTACAAAGTAACCTAGCCGTTAGTTTATCCCATGCATAAGATTGTAAACTACTTATTTGATTTTATTTTTCACACAGTAAAATTTTTGGTTAGTTCTTCTGATTTAATATTTCCTCTGCGTATTTGCCCCCGCAGCAAGGACATAGCATAACTTTTGCGAATGGAGCATTTGATCTCGATATATAAAAGCCTAAGATACGAATGGAGGCCCGATTTGCACCCATCTATTTAAAAACAGATGGGCCAGTTCATCTCCTACTATAAGTTTCTTCTTTCTGTTTTGGTACAAGGGTTTATTACAGACTTCCAATAATATTAATTAAATTAATTAATATAAATTACGGGACAATCTTACACAACAATTAGCCCCATAGTAAGCACAACAAGGCCTATGTCGTGGGTAAAACACGACGATATATTTAACACATATAAATACATAGAAAACATCCAAGGCTGAGAAACAAATAGTCATGCTCATCACACAAATATTCGTAGACAGCGTAACTACCCGCCGATAGTTTTCATTACCAACAGTTACATTTTGACACCATTTCTACGGGTAATCTGTCAAAATGTAACTGACGGTAAGGACAACTATCGGTAGATTGATTATTGGAACCGGCCATAAGCTAACCGGTCGGTCGTAGAAACAATGTCGAATGTCCAATGAGCCCAAACAACATAACTTCCCCTCTGGTTTCTCTTCAGTTTTTAATAATTCTAAACGCAGAGAGCCCATTTCTTGCCCTTCAAGCATAGGTTGTCTTGTAGAGATCGCTCTTTAAATAACTATTAGATCGCCTGTTGTTTCCAACTGTTGAAAAAAAATGAAGATTCGGGATTGAGATTTTAGAGCCATAGATAATAAGGTGTAGTCATTATTAGGCATTGAAATATTAGGCCTAGGACAAAATCGGTTTAATAAAAATAGTTTTAGTGAGAATTCGGTCATGAGAAATTAGACATTATGAAAATTAGGGCTAATGAATAGTTAAGAAAGATGATAATTCGGGTCTGCGATTTTAGGGGACAACAGGCTAGTGAAATTTGGTATGAAATTCTTAGGGCTGACGGAGGGGAACCATTTTCTCCGTCTTAAACCCACAATTGCCAGAAGTGGCACAAAAAATATATTATGCGCTCTGCCTACCCTTCTCGGAATACGGTCGTTTGTCTGTGATATTATTTTCACAAGCAAGGCAGTTTCATCCCTGCATTATAATATAACGAATTGAACGTCACACAGCAGGAGCGGGTGAGCTCGGCGCGATACCGGCGCGCCCTAAAGTAACGACATAAGGCATACATTCGGGCATCGGCGACGCGCCCCGCTCACGCCCCGCTGGCACCGCACTCGGTTGTGGCGAAGGCATTCAAATTCAAATTCAAATTCAAATAATTTATTTACGTAACTTAAGTTGGAAAACAGTATCTGTGCTGGTGCCTCTTTTTAAGTATATAATATACTTGTGCTAAGAGAACACCGCTCTTCCACATGTTGTGACTTACAATTAGCATAGGTGTAGGTATAACTTAAATATAATTTACAAAGTAAACATTTCGTATTATATATGCGGCGTGTGTGTGTGTGTGTGTGTGTCTCTGTGTGTGTGTGTGTGTGTGTGTGTGTGTGTGTGTGCGTGTGCGTGTGTGTGTGTGTGTGTGTGTTATGACTTGTGTATCACATTCAACATACAGGTTTCTGAAGTAAGTTTTCAATATCCAAATAGCTTTTGGTTTTTAACCATTTTGTTAACTTAGCTTTACACTCATGTGTAGTGGAGGAATACATATCTATGTGCTTATTTATAAGGTTATACAGGTTGGCAGATTGTGCTGCTTGTTGTCTCCTTGCAAATGCAGTTTTCACAGTTGGAGTGTGGATAACTTTAGTTTTTTTCCTTAGTGTAATTGTTGTTTCCGGTGTATATGTGGTTGTCTTGTGTGCTTTTATGATTAGGTTAAATATATACAGTTTTCTTACAGTTAATGAGTCACAGAGTGTATAAAGTTTGTTTGTGGAAAATATGTACGGTTTAAAGTACATGACCTTTAGAAGTGCCCTTTGAGCCCTCTCAAGCTCAAGGAATTTGGTCTTTGTTGCACCACCCCATATAGGGATACAATATGTGAGGACTGACTGAGCTAGCGATACATAAACTTGATTTAGTATGGTCTTCGTAACTACGTGCCTAAGATTTTTAAAGACCCAGATAAGTTTGCGAATTCTGCTCATAATACTCTCAGTGTGCAAGTGCCAGGTGAGTCGCTGGTCGACCATTACCCCCAGGTATCTAGTAGATTCTACCTTATCGATGGCTGGGCAGGCACAGATGGTTTGCGTGCTGTGGCAAGTATGGATCCTGATTGAGAAGTCTGCATCTGGCTGCGTACGATTATAGTTTGTGAAGCAAACGTAGTTAGTTTTAGTTGTGTTAAGGGTAAGTAGATTTGTTTGAAGCCATCTGGCAATTTGTGTGAGGCCACGTTCTGCGGATAAGCGCACTTCTTCCCATGTATCCCCTGAGAATACCACAGCAGTGTCGTCAGCATACGTAAAAACAGTTCCTGCCTCAATACGCATGTTGCATAGCTGATTAATGTAAATAAGGAAGAGTGTAGGGCCTAAAACACTACCCTGTGGTACTCCGTAAGATATAGCGCGTTCATCACTGACATGGTTTCCCAATTTGACCTTTTGGGTCCTATTTCGAAGATAGCTACTAAAAAGACTCAGAGAGGCACCTCTTATACCAATCTTCTCCAGGGTGTTGACAAGGATGGGGACAGAGACGGTATCGAATGCTTTTTTGAGGTCCAGAAATACTGATAAACATTTTTTATTTTTATCCACTTTGCTAGTTATTAGTGAGGAAAGAGCAGTAACAGCGTCTTCTGTCGAGATACCCTTTCTGAAGCCATACTGTGCCTTCGATAACAGATTAAATTTATTTAAGTAATTGATTAGCCTTATGTTTATCAGCTTCTCAAGAATCTTGGAAAAAGAGGGTAACACCGATATAGGCCTATAAATTAGAAATGTCATCTCTGCACCCACCCTTGTACACCGGAGTAATAACGGCTTGTTTTAGAACATCAGGAAAGACCCCTTGATCAAAACACAAATTAGCTAAGTGCGATATTATTGGGACTACAATATTACTGGCTACTTTTAAGAATTGAGTCGGTATATTATCCCAGCCAGGAGCACTACTTGACTTTAGGTTAGATAGGACTGAAAAGACTTCGCTCGGGTCTGTCTTGAAAAGACCAAATGAGTTCCGAACAGGGCCATCTGAGGTGGATGTATCGCATGCAGTATACGTTGATGGATTACTAGCTACCGGAATAACTTCAGCGAGAGATTTGCCAATTTCGGAGAAGTATTGGTTTATAGCGTTGACTGAATCCGTAGGTGAGCCTCTGATGTCCAGCAATTCAGTACTTTCAGTCTTATTCAGTTTACGGTCGGTTATTTTATTTATTGCTTTCCAAAGTGCTCTAGGATTTTTATTGGCTTTAATTAATTGTTCCCTATCATATTTCCTTTTTAGGTTTTTGATAAGACCATTACAGAAATTGCGATATCTTTTATAAGTAATTTTTAAAACTGTATTATCTGGACTGTTCCGAACACTTTTCTGCATGTAATTTCTGTTTCTAATACAGCTCAAAACTCCCGGTGTGATCCAGGGTTTGAGGATACGATTACTCCTGGGGACTAGGGTGACAATAGTACTTTCTATGAGACATCTTCTAATTTTGTTAATAAACAGGTCAGTTAGTTTGTTAGGCTCATTCATGCTATATAATTCAGCTAGGTTTTCTTTTAAGAGAGTACTAAGTGCCTTTTCAAAATGTATACTAATTTTTGTTTTTTGCAGCATTTTGTAACATGTGTGCTACCGATTTTAAGTAGTATCATTGCGTGATCAGTAATCGTTGTTTTAAACTGAAACAACCTCAAGAATATTATTTTGGAATTGAAATAAATCTGAATGTAGAAAGTGCGGTATACAATCTAATCGTTTTTAACCAAACCCGTTTACCGAAGCTACACGTTACAATTTAATAATTCTAAATTGGCAACACTTAGGTGCTGTGCCACGACATAGCCACAAAAATAAAAATAAAATAAAAAACACGACATAGTATTTTCCTTCCGAAATTGTAAAAGCAAAGACAGCAAAATCTAAAAGCAAATGCTTTCAGAAGGCACTTGCGTTTTGTAGCTCTGCAGTTTGCCGACCATTTCTATAGTCACAGTCATACTTACTGATTTATTAGTAAACATAGGAGGTGGATAAATAATGGGTTGTGGAACACTATGTCACTATGTTTTGTTAGAAAGTTAGATGTACCGAACATATCTATAGGCTTATACAACCTTTGAAAAATATTCAGCGGCATATCTTCACTAAGCGCGGATCTACACAACACTACTTTACTGACCGGTAACCCTTTCGCCGCTATCTAAAAGAAACATTGTCACGTCATGACATTTATTTTTAAGAGAACAAATAAAGCCCTTATTTTAAAAATGCGGACGCCATGACACCTATAGGTACTCGCACTTGCATCAAATGTATGAACTCGCACTAATCACTTATCAAAGTGTAAACAGCCCATTACACGCAGTGATAAGATAAACTAGCAACTATGCTACGCCCGATGGCCGTCAAACGTCAAAGCGTAATTTCCTATACAAACTGATTTTAACAGATGTCGTACGATTACCGACGATTTCATAACAAACTGCTAAGACTAATGTCCGTACCCACAATATATCCGGTAGATAACCGATGACTAAGTGGATCGCATTATGCTAAACCGGGACCATTTCTTTCGAAACTATTCAAGGGACAGCGTTATCTGGTTTCATATTTCATACTGTTTCTGTATGCGGTGCACGCCGGCAATATGACACGCGTGATAGTCACAACACGGCTGTTTGACTAGGGGTGGAAATCTCTACCAGAAACTAGTATACCTATGTATCAGTGGGTGAAAATTTTAGTTGGGCAACCCGGAGCAAAAAAAGTTATGAAAGATTGAGTATGTAACTAAGGACTTGACTAAAAATAAATTTATCTGCCATTGCTGCCTATTATAAAACCGAAAAAGTCTGTGAGATTGTAGCTTTGTAAGTTTATAAGTTTGTAATGTAATGGCGTAATGGGTAATCTCTGCCGCTTATCCGATTTTAATATTTTTTTCTCAAACATGCAATGAAATATTCACGTTGCGTTCTTCATAATGGGCTTCGAAGTGCCATGTTTCGGGCGCAGCGAGACGAGAGACCCGTAATGGCATTTCATACAAAATTGGAGGCCTAGGCCTGCAAGATGTTCTTTTTTAATTTCCATTCCACAATTTGTGGCACAGGATCACGGCATTCAGGCATGAAAATTAAAGTTTGTTTTCTTGGAGTTTTTTTAATTTATTTAATTGCATGTTTGAGAAAAGCGTACATACTATCAACGTTAAATATGGCCGGCAGCTATCATTCCATAGAAACGTGACAAACTTTCCATACATTCAGATTTTAACGAACATCGCTTACAATTACCGACGGGTTGGTAGGTACGTGCACCCCACTTTAAGTCTAGATAATTAAGGTGGAGGTGCTTCTCCATTCAGGCTGCTCTAAATACCAGTAATATGCCAACGTCAGTTTTACTAGATGGCGTAAAACTAGCATATTCAAACAAGAAACGGTTGCATTTAAATGCAAAAGTAGCTAAATTTAAACAAATACAAATGGTCCTAGAAAATCCTCGGCATAGCAGAACGACACAATAAATTAGTGCAAAGAACGTGGCAACAAAGGATTAGACAAAAGCGTCCGTACCTTAATGCCCTAGTGCACAATCTTTCAGCTTAGCCCACCGTTAGGGATAATCCTGGTTTAATCTGCCCGGAGATCGGATGGAACATTTAACACGGATTTTTTAACATTTTATGTCACTTTTATGCACTAGACTGCTATAAATGGACCGGATTTCGACAGCCCATAAAACCGTCGGCACTAGTGCAAATTCATGCAAAGCGACGTAAAAAGGACATTAAAAATTTTGAAGATTCGCAAAGTTACCCACGCCGCAAGGAACTCGGTTAATATCATAATCTTGTTTACACAGCGCTTTAGAGAAACTGCTTTACAATGTTTACTCAATTATGAAAGGGCAACAAATTGGAAGCCTTATTCCAGTGATTCCACGATTCGTTGTTATGCAAAATCGCTAGGATAATGCTGCATTCAGACACTGATCAAATCGCATCTTAAAAACGAGTTAATTTTAGGTTTATCATCATTAACTCGTTATTTTATGAATGTGTTTGAATTTTGAATTTGAAACATTCATTTTCATCTATAGCTCTTTGTGATGCAAATAATTAAGCTAAGCGTATTTCTTCGTTTAACTTGAAAACAAACTTTACTCACTTAATTTGGAGTGTCATAAACCTTGTGGATTCATAATACAATGGTAATAATTTAGGCGTTGGAGCTAGGCTGGGGATCAGCGGCATTGTGCTGCAGTCTGGCTCGAATCTGCTACGCGAGGCCCTTTTCATGGCGACGGCTTTAAGAGGGGGCGTATCGCCAGGGAAAAATCAGAAATCACCCGCGCGCCCCGTACCTGCCGCGCTGATGCGTCTATTGCTGCCCCGCTCCTTCTCGCATAGTATATGCCCCGACAGTCAGATGAAACATGATGAATACCTATAGATAATTATAATAAGTGGAAAGAAAGACAACATCTGTAAGTACCTATATTTGAAGATATAATTTTCGCTAGTAGGTAAGTCAGTTTCGAGAGCTATAACTGAAATATGACCTTCCGTTTTTTTACTAAATCAAGTAAGGGTTGTAATTTAGCATAATAATGTCTCGTAAAAGGCTAAAGCAAAAAAACAGCGATAATCGAATTTAAACTTTTGTGAGACATATCTAAAATACTACTAATAAATCCACGGTTAAAAAATTTACGTAAATGTCACGGCAGGCGACATGTTTCGAACTCTTCGGAAGTTCTTCTTCAAAACAAACATCGAAAACACTAATCCTGAAGAAGAACTCCCGAAGAGTTCGAAACATGTCGCCTGTCGCGTCATTTAATACGTGAATTTATTAGTAGCATTAAAAAAAACTGTAATTTATTATGAAAACTTCGATCATGTTTATGAAAGCTAGATTTTCAGGCCACTGTGTGGCGGCCAAATTTTTCCAATTCTGACCCCGTGTCATGGTCGGCCTTATCACGCGATAAGTGACAGGATAGAGCGTCCGTCACTGGCTGACACCGTTTGATAGAACGAGACGATGCCCCTATCTTGTCACTTATCGAGTGATAAGGCCGACCATGATACGGGGTCTGATCTCGGATTCGTACTTGGAGACAATGGAGACGCTTTGGCCCTTTAGTTATCAATTTTGAACATACTCGTATTAAAGAAAAACTGCAAAATTGTGTTCACTTTTTTTAATATAAAAATGTCTAACTTCGCAGGCAATAATTCGGGTGCAGACTCGAAAATTATTATTACTCCAAAAGAAAGAAGGCAAAAAAATATGCATAGTGATGAAAATCCCATTCAGATATCTCAAAGAATTACGAAGCTACCACCGTTTTAATATTGCTTGTTAGAGAGAGAAAACGCAAACGGTGTGTGACGTCACATTACAGGATGCTGCCGGCAGGCCGCGTCGACGGCGTCGCCGACCACGATGCGCGCGGCACGTTGCCGCCTTCTGTGACGTCACATTCTTCCAGCGTCATCGTTTCATATGAAGTTGCGTTTTGCGAAAAAGGGACAGAACACATCCCTTCTTAAAACTTTGGACACTTATAACTTCGTGATTATTTAACCTTTTGCGTTGATTTTTCCTCAATTTGACTAATTTTTTTTTCCTTCTTCGAGAAAATATCACATTATTTTATTTAGTGTCTACGCCCCTATTGTTGGAATCTAAAAGCGTCACCCGTGATGACTTTAAAGAAAAAAAATGTCAATAATTACACGGTTCACCCACGTATTAAACGTCACTACGGGTGACATGTTTCGAACTCTTCGGGAGTTCTTATTCAGGATTGAGTGTTTTCGCGGCGGTGTCGCTTGAATCACGACAAGATTCAAGCGACCCCGCCGCGAAAACAATCACTTTATAGAGTACAAATTACTTTAATTACCCAAGGAATACCACTACCTACATTTTGTTGCTTAAAAAACCACCGGAGCTATAACTGAAATATGGCCTTCCGTTTTTTTACTAAATCACGTAAGGGTTGTGAGCTAGCATAATAATGGCTAGTAAAAGCCTAAAGCAAAAAAAAAGCTATAATCGAATTTAAACTTTTGTGAGACATGTCTAAAATACTACTAATAAATCCACGGTTAAATTCACGCATTAAATGTCACAACAGGCGACATGTTTCGAACTTTTCGGGAGTTCTTCTTCAAAACAAACATCGAAAACACTCATCCTGAAGAAGAACTCCCGAAGTGTTCAAAACATGTCGCCTGCCGTGTCGTTTAATACGTGAATTTAACCGTGAATTTATTAGTAGCATTAAAAAAAAACTATAATATATTATGAAAACTTCGATCATGTCTATGAAAGTCAGATTTTCAGGCCACTACTGTGTGGCGGCCAAATTTTTCAATTCTGATCTCGGATTCGTACTTGGAGACAATGGAGACGCTTTGGCCCTTTAGTTATCAATTTTGAACATATTAAAGAAAAAGTGCACAATTATGTTCACTTTTTTAATATCAAAATGTCCAAGTTCGCAGGCAATAATTGTTGGAATCTGCACTCTCGATAACCCTAAAAGCGACACCCGTGATGACTTTAAAGAAAAACAATGTCAATAATGTCACTACGGGCGACATGTTCCGAACTCTTCGGAAGTTCTTCTTCAGGATGAGTGTTTTCGCGGCGGTGTTGCTTGAATCACGACAAGATTCAAGCGACACCGCCGCGAAAACACATCCTTAAGAAGAATTCCCGAAGAGTTCGAAACATGTCGCCCGTAGTGACATTTAATACGTGAGTTGAACCGTGTAATTATTAGTACTGTTTCAACACGTCTCACGAAAGTTTAAATTCGAAAAGCAATAAATAAAATAAATAAATATTAGGGGACAATCTTACACAAATCGACCTAGTCCCAAACTAAGCAAAGCTTGTACTATGGGTACTAGACGACGATAAACATACTTATATAGATAAATAAATACTCAAATACATAGAAAACATCCATGACTCAGGAACAAATATTCGTGCTCATCACACAAATAAATGCCCTTACCGGGATTCGAACCCAGGACCTCTTGCTTCGTAGGCAGGGTCACTACCAACTAGGCTAAAGCGGTCGTCAAGTCCGCCATCTTGGAATTCAAAATGGACATCATTTCTAGAATCTTCACCCTCGAGAAGCCTGCCAATGTATGTTGTTCTTTAAAAAACGCGCATATTAATTTACAACGAATGTTTCAAAAATTTTAAATAATGCGACCACTTTTTGAAATATTTCTGACTATGAATTCGTATTTAGACCTCTCTGACATCGATTTTGAACATAACCGGATTTATTCTCAACTAGCGATCCGCTCCGGCTTCGCACGGATACTATATTATACATATAAACCTTCTTCTTGAATCACTCTATCTATTCAAAAAAACCGCATCAAAATCCGTTGCGTAGTTTTAAAGATCTAAGCATACATAGGGACAGACAGCGGGAAGCGACTTTGTTTTATACTGTTATGTAGTGATAGTGATAGTGATAATCTTTCATAAAGTAAATACACGATCGACAGAAAAATGTTCGTCTAGTTTTGCATGTACTGCACAAATTATTCTAAGAAGCCGGTCACCCGCCGATCGCTGCGTAATCTTATAGTTGTATTTTGAACTTTAAGATCTATATGTTAAGGTCGACTTTTAAATATATTATTTCAAAATGTAGCAAAATATCTACTGGAATGTAATGATACGTTCATTCACTGGACGAATATACTGGGTCACAATATTATTGAAATAATTATGTTCATCGTGCTGTCGTGAGAGCACAGAACGTAGTCCTCTCGTCTCAGCGGAGCGATTACGACTGACTCCGCCCGCGAACGGCAACAAAAGATATACAGAACCGCACGAAACACGCGACGGGAGAAAGGGTATCGCGCTAAATAAAAAAGGCCTATACGCCAAATACGTTTCACCTCAATAAGTCTGAAAAGGGACTACATAAAAATACCCCGCTAGTACTTTCATTAGGTAATGTGAAAAGCTATTATACACTCAACTTTTACTTAATTTATATGCACGGGAACCTCACACTATTGAAATTGAGTAAAAATAAGACATGTTTTGGCGGTTCTTTTCTATCGAGGCAATTTTGGTTTTGTATGGTTTTGTTCAGACGATTCAATTGCAAATATGATGTAGTTTTGGTATGTTCTTTTTCCTGGCATTCGCTTTAGTTTGTCATAGGTAAATATTCAATCTAAGAACCCCGATTTCGCGGAGCGCCCCCTCTTAAGCGTCATTTAGCTCAGCCCGACGCCTCCACCACTTAATATTACGGCCGAAGAAAATTGTCGCGTAATTTAAATAAGTTCGGCGAGACCTTTTCATTGTCTTCAGTCTCGTAGAATGCCCGAGTGCATAAATCTTCACGTTTCTGGGTAACGTCTCCATTTTTGCAGACGTTAATGTCTATTCAGCGCTCGCGACAGCTCTCAACCTTATTACGTGCAGATTCGGGGGTACCTCCGACATTTTACTACAGAGTTTATGCGATGTTTTTGAAGGAAGAGTGAAGATTTTTCAAAACTTTTCAGACGGGAAATCTTTGCAAACTTATCTTTACCTTTCATTCCCATTCTGAATTCAAAGGCAAGTTACACATTACGGCCGGCCGATTATGAGATCACGTCAAAGGCATTCAGGTATGATACCTGAACAGAACTCAAACAGTTTCAGAACTTAATTGGAAAGCGAACGGTCGTGTATTTACTTAGTACTCGCCGCTGTGACCAGACTGTATGTACAGCTCTTGTCCGAGTTGTGTCAAAGACCAAATCTCTTACTGCTTGATGACGGCGGGACGGTAATTAATCATGTAATGTTTTCACAGGGTATATTTACTTGGAACTATGTAATACACGGGATCAACTTACACTATCAAAACTAACAGTAAAATTAGGCATGAGCTGTAGTAATATACGACGATAAATGCACTGTGCATTGGCGTGGGTAGCCTGTCACAATCATTAAACTTAATTTCCCAACTGTATCGTTTATCCGAATTTCCATTTTGCCAAAAAGCCAGTTTTCTCAAGGACCCCAAGTTTTCGATTTTTTTTTAATTACTTGTCGCGTAGAAGAGAACGGTTAACCCTTTTCATAGGTTAGATTAGATTTGTTTTATAATAATTCTGAAAATTGTATGGTTTTTTGCGCAACTGATCATTCGGACAACGATACAGTTAGGAAATTAAATTTAGAGATTGCGATAGACAATAGTGGCGTAGCCTCGACCATAGATAGGCATTGTAATATTGTAATATTTTTGCCGCACAATTAGTAGCTATATATATAGGAAAAAAAAAATTATACGCAACAACAGAAAACAACATTTGCATATTAAACATATTATTTAGCAAGAATTTAAAGACAAACTCCGTTTGGAAAAGCTTTAAAGTAGGCTTTAAACGGGAGGCAGCGGCGCGTACAAAAATAGGGGTTGTTATTGCAAGGGGCGCGTACAGACATAACTACGAATAATTTCCATAATTGCTGTCAGCCTTCAAAACGTTACACGAACTTTAAAACGGGAACATTTTAACAGATTGGTTGATGGGGGTGATCCGCTAATCAATGAACACAACGCCGGGGTCATGATCGAGACAAGTAAATCCTACATGCTGTCTTAGAGGGGCAGAGTTCAAAGACTTCTGCAATGGAGGGTAGGTTTAGTAGTACGGGTAGACGGAGAGACGATCGGCAGGTTATTAATACTCATCGAAATTAACAATTACGGTGTTTTTAAACAAAAATTGCTAGAACGCGAATATTGTTTTTATCCTATGGTTAATTTCAAGATTTACATAAAAGCATACTTAACAGTATGCTTTTATGTATATTTGATTTTTATGTCAATATTTTAATTAAAAAAGAATCGGGTATTGATTCGTTAAAAAAAATGTTTTCGTGTAATCAAAATAATCGTATTTGTAAGATGTGGGGCTATAATAGCACAACTAAATTATGTAATAATATATTATATATTAATAATTATATATTAACATGCCTTAAGGCATTAAGTCCGCCAATCGCACCTTTATTTTGATATTTGTTCAATAAAGTTTAAATAAATAAATAATTTAATTAATTCTAGTGAAAAACATACTAAATAGTGCAGTGTAGAGATGACAAACTGGTTGCAAGCGGTCACCAGTACCGGTAACCTGGAGTTAGAGGTAGCAGCGTCACATTGGCCTTACTGACCTCTTACAGGTATATCAGAATTCGCATTCTAGGCAGAATACGGGACATAATTATTAGGTTAGGTTAAGTTAGGTTAGGTTAGTCTGCTGCATACTCTTGATACATCTCAGGAGACTATTAGTCCACGTCAGTACTACTGAGGCCCTACCGCGAAACGATAACGAAGTTCATCTTCGTGTATCTCCCTCTCCCACTTATTTATTCTAGTGACAGAGAGATACACGCACAAATTTCGTTTTGTTTCCCGGTAGCGCCTCTAGCCAATCTGAGGAATAAGAATGACCTGCCGACAGTGCCGAAGACCGGCGCTCGGCCTATAAAGCGCAGTTAAGCAACGGCTGACGTACCACGCGATATGAAGCGATTACCGCTGAGGGCGCAAAGGTGGCTCTAAGGAATATATCTTTAAGAAAGATTAACGATCTTCAGGTACGCGCTCCGTTTCCAACAAGGGCGTAAGCGACACAGTTTCTGTTGTGTAATGTGACGTTTTGCGCAAAAAGGGTAACTGAAGAGCTTGGGGTCGGGTATAATTAAACGCTATGGATAGAGCTCCGAAGATTTAGGGTGGGGTTGGCGTCGTGCTGAGTTATGATTTCACGCGAGATGTGATTGGCACCCTGTAATGAAGACGGTGAATTGACTTTTTGAGTTATGCCGTCGCCTAACTTCGGGCTGGCTTGGGGACAGTAGGGGTTAAACCCTTCAGGGCTGTGAAATCAAAGAGTGCATTACATAGCTAAATTCACTGGCAGTATATCAGACCAGGTTCAGTCGCCGATTAAACGGACGCAATCGACAGTTTATTTTAATTAAATTCACTTTTTATGAAACACGTTTTTTTAAGTTTTCATTTTACACCCCTAATAACATATTTTTGAAATGTACTTTTTGATATATTTATGTGTGTTCGCATATGTTTCCAATTTGAATATACCTGGCGTTCTTCGGAATACGCGGGCGAAGCCGCCGAGTGGATAGTCTATATTGATATTATAAAGAGGAAATGTCTGTGACATTGTATGTCTGTATGTAATATTGTAGCTTTGTTTGTTATTTCCGGAACTGCTTATCTGATCTAGAAAATTATTTCACCTGTGTGTAGAATGTACTTTCTAGGTGGGTATAAGCTATATGTTTTACCGCGGGTTTGCCAGAGTTTTTTTTACAATACTCGGGCAAACCCACGCTGGAAGATAGTAACCAATAAAGTAGGAGTGAAACAGATGAACCGGATTTAGAAGAGAAAATACACTAAAGTCCTCCACACACCGAACGCGGGGCGTGCGGGGCGCGGGTCGGGCGGTAGCTGCATTTGTTTCTAGCTGTCAAGACAACGAAACATCAAATCAATAAGAGCCTTATCACACTTGCGATTTCCAAGCGTATTTTGTATGAAGGCGATCACGCAGCGTGTACGCCGCGACTGATAATTGTATAGAAAACACGCTCGCAAATCGCAAGTGTGATAAGGCTCTTAAGGGTCTAGCGGGCTTGTTATTGTTCTGGTATCGCAAGCGTCCATAAGCGACGGTATCTGCTCAAGTTTTCCACACAAAAAAAAAAATATTTAATCGTATGGCATCAATTATTTCGCCTTTTTAAAGTTTGACACTCTTTAGCACCACCCAGGGGACACGTGCAGGGTTGTGGTAGGTAGCTCCTGCGGACGCGAGTAACAGTTGTCCCCCCTTTGTCAAGTGAGTGGGCAACCCGACTGTTAGAAGTTCTTAAGCCGCCCGAAGGCCTTTAACTCGGCGTAACAACTACTGTCATAGACAGCAGCCGGGATCAACTGCTTAGCGTGCCTTCCAAAGCACGGAAGCGCTCATTTATATTAACCACTCAAACATCAAGCGGTCACCCATCCAAAGACTGACCGCTGCCATCTTTGCTTAACCTGCGTTATCGTTTCCGACTCGCAGGCGCCGCTAGGCTATGAGCGCAAAAATAACAATGATACATATAGCATCATAAAAATACCCTTATCACGAAACAAATTATTTTTAATTAAATATTTTGTTTTTCGTGTTATTTTTAATGAGGAAGTTACCCCGATCATTTTATAATCGATATGATACAGAGTAAGAATATAATGGAAAAATAAACCATCTTCGTCTGTAGCCCCCGACAGGATTCGAACCTGCGACCTTTCTATTAACGCTAGAATGCTCTACCAACTGAGCTACGAGGACAGTGACTTACGCTGTGTATTTTTGCATTACATTCCCGCTAAGACTAGACTATAGACTTGTTTCACAGCCTTGGCACACCTCTCATAGGCGAGCTATACGCTCACTCCATTCTCATCGAACCACATCAGGTAGTTTCGGACAAGCGAGAGAGATATAGCGAGAGCGAGAGGTTATTTTTCCATTATATTCTTTATCTGTATCATATCGATTATATAGCATCATTATCAGTATCAGCCTGTAATCGACTGCTGAGCATAAGCCTCTCTCCGAGTACGCCGCTTATCCCGGTCCCGTGCTAGTCTCATCAATGACCCGCGGTCTTTAGATAGGTATACATACCAGTATATGAGTAGACTTCTAAGGTAAACTCACATGAAATCGGATAGTTCGTTGGAAATGGATCGTGATTGAATTACTAATGACATGCGGCTAGAACGTGCAACCCTCTTCAACGGAAGATAACCCTTTTCCAGGATTTGGCATGGATCGTACTATTCCTTGATTTATCAATTTGAGTTCAAACTGTCTCAGGTTAGCTCATTATGATTGATTAATAATGTAACATTTGGAATTATACTAATAATATCGTTTAAATTCACTTATTAATTTCTTGTCTCTCCCTTAAGTTGCCTTTTATGTATTGTATGTATGTATATAGTATGTATTTATGTATGTATGGTTGTATATAGTATATGTCTGCGTATTTATTCATTTATTAGGTATGTATTTTAAAGTGTCCTGTTCAGTAATATTTGAAAGATTGATGTGTTAGTATGCTCTTCTTGATGAATTCCTGCACTACCTGTTTAAAATTCTAGTTTAAGTGTTTCCTGCTGTACAAAGGTTGTCTGGAAGAGATCGCTTTAAAGCGATAAGACCGCCTGTTGTTACCATTATTTATTAAGCAAACTTTTTGTAAGGATGAGCTTCAGGATGAGCTCAGTGTCAAATAATGGTTAAAAAAAAAATGTTAGTTGCATACATTACTGACATCTAAAAGCTCACGATTTTTTTATATAGTATATACAAAATAATTTATAATTCCTAAAAAAGCAATAGAAGTCACTTAACGGACTGATAACCTAAAGTTGTCACATATATCTACGGTACCTTTATTTATAACAAGCTTATCTCGAGAGCAATTTCAGAGGATACTCAATAGGAGACGCAAAAGGTCACATTTCTTTCCTGCTCCGCCAAGCATGACCACACTGTCACATATATTACTACCCAGCCCACCCCATCCCTAAAAACTCCCTAATACAACCTTTACAGGCTCCTTCAGGCTCGCGTGTAAACTTTACTGCAATTTAACTTCACAATTTATGTTTATTACACCCTTGTTTTGTGTTAATTAAGAGTTTGAAAAGAGTTATTTGTGTTCTGGAACGGCGTACGCAATAGATACCATAATTAAACGATTACAGATAATTTCTTATTTTCGTCTAGTCTATATCGCCGCGGCACAGCTGGCGGGCCGTCATGTGACAGCCGTGCTGCACATCTATCATGGAACGGCCGCGGCATACTCTCGATTTTTCTCGCACTATACCTCTTTTTCTAAGTGTTCTAATAAGAGAGAGACGGATAGTGCGAGAAAAATCGAGAGAGCTCGTGAACCGTCGCGTGATAGCCGTGCTGTATCGATACTATATCGCGTTATAGACCGTGGGCCCACTCCCAATACAACATGATACTACGTCACATGACAACATGATATAATAAACAACAACACTAACTACATACGAAAACAGGTTACACGATTATAAACTTGATAGTTTGAAGAACAGACGAAGTACGAATGAATTAACGCTCTTGTACAACATTGTGAACAGGTCAATAGACTCGGACCTCATAAGCAACATACAGTTTCGGATATATCCTAACTAAACCATGCTGTAACCCCGTTCAGTTTTTAATACCAGTAGCTAAGAATAATGTCTCACAACATAGTCCCCAGGCTCCCATGTACACTTCTTACAATATAATATGTAATGATGTAGATATCTTTCACTTAAGATTTAATAGATTTAAAAGTAACGTAATTAAATTAACACGTAGTTTAGTAGATACATGATCTCATTATAATAGCCGTCTCATATATATGTCATAATAATTTAAAACTAGTAATGTATAGGTAATCTATGGTTAGTTACAAATATGTCAATTATTAATTCTATATGCGAATGAATGTTGTGCTTGGTTATTATTGAAATGTACTCTCTGTATTTCAACTATGTTACTTAAGGAACTCTGTAGTTTACATTTTGTTACCTTGCCTTAGTAAATAAATAAATAAATGAATAAATAAATGCATTGCAGTAGGTATCTTATGAAAGTTGTGCTGCTATTAGTAGCGCTGCAAAAAGTCGCCCCGTGTAACCCCTTTTAAGTGTAATAGTACATTACTACAGAGGCCGGGAAGTAAGGGGTTGCCGGCCGAGTACATATAGACGGCCGAGCGTAGCGAGGTCGGATAGTTATGAGGCTGGCAACCCCTTTTCACGCCGAGGCGAGGTATGTATAGTGCTTTTCTCAAACATGCAATGAAATAAATTTAAAAAAAACTGCAAGGCTTTAAACTTTAATTTTCATGGCTGAACGCCGTGATCCTGTGCCACAAATTGTGGAATGGAAATTAAAAAACACCATCTTGCAGGCCTAGGCCTCCAATTTTGTATGAAATATCATTACGGGTCTCTCGTCTCGCTGCGCCCGAAACGTGACACTTCGAAGCCCATTATGAACAACACAACGTCAATATTTCATTGCATGTTTGAGAAAATACAATTACTATAACATTATTATTGTACCACTATATTTTTACCTATATTTATAGAAATAGGTTTACACGGAACCGTACATTTTTAATCGTCCATTAATTTAATCCCAATTTGCACAATAAGCATCCCCAAAGCCGGCCCGGAGGTTAATTCGCGGCGCGTCACGTACGCAAATAGCTGGCTAGACGCCCTAGGCCTTCCAGTCGAATTGAATCATGTATTCACTGTGCTTACGTAAAAAAGAGCGTTAATTTGAATTAGAATGTCTGGCGTTGTTTTCTTTTAAACTGACGTGGAATAAGCCGTGTGTTTAAAAGGGCTACACTACATAACTCCGAAGAGTCATTTGTCCGCAAGCATGTTTTTTCCGAATTTCATAATTCCGAAAACCATGTTCCACTGATATGTTGATCTTTTAGGATATAATACTAACCTAACCTAACTTATTTAAGAGGAATGCCTACCTGCGATTTTCCCATACAAACGCCCTCGACTGTTTCCTCTCTGGTTTTTGAACATAAAGCAATGAAGTTTTCAAATAAGATTAATATCATCAATATCTATGCTTTGCTTTTTTGGATATTTTTATTTTAAACAAACTTACAGCGCCTTGAAAATCGCAAAAACGGCTTACATGAATTGGCTGCCAAAAAAGGCACAGTATACAAATATATACAGCAAATATCAAAAAAATAAAAACATAGCGGCGTAGATTATTTCTTCTTCTTGCAGTTCCCAACATTGTATAATGATTGGTTGCGTTTTGGAGGAGGAAACAGTCGAGAGCGAAACCTCGATTTTTGAGTTTTTTGCGTGGGTTTTTAGTCCGAGCTGCAGTTGTCCTAATCGCACGAATTGGAGGCGGAATCTACAGCAGCGCGACAGAAACATTGCGCCAAAAATTCGAGATTTGAAAAGTTTCTCAGCTAGGCATTGCTCTTAATGCATTTCATTTAATAATCTGCGTCCAAATTTTCGTTAAGCGTTCGGAATTTTGTAATTTCGGAAGAATGATGCTTTCGGACAAATTACTCTTTGGACTTTTTGGGTGTTCCCGTGTAAAAGCGTTAGGGAAAGAAATGTTATACCTATTGGTTGGGTAAATACTACTGTAATACTATAGTGACATTTTGTCTAAAGGTCAAGGACACATTGTATACTTATGTATGACAATCATAATAAGGGCGGGTTGCACCAACTTACCATACATACAGACCGATCCACGTTGAACATGGCGCAGGCAGCTGCCATTCCATACAAACTTGTCAAACTTGCCATACATTCAGATTATGACGAACACCGCTTATGATTACAGACGGTTTGGTGCAACCCAGCCTTAGTTAGTATAATAAATATTATAATTCATTCATAATTGTAATTTATTAATTCATAATTTATTTATTTACACAAATATACAATTAGTTCCGTGGATAGGTACAACTTTACACTTAACATACGGCTTAGGACTAAATGAACATTGTGTACAATTTTTCAAAATAGAAATACACTGGCCCCTGTGTGTTTGTGTGTGTGTGTGTGTGTGTGTGTGTGTGTCAATTTGTGTTTCACTTCTCTTACGGATAATAGTTTTAGGGGAAATTTGACGCTAACTTTATTGTAAATGAACGGGTGAATGAAGTTGGGAAATCTCTGGGCAAAAGTCGATTTTGTTGGGGGCACAGGGATTTTAAAATTGCGTTTTTTCAAAAAAGTTTGGTAATTAGGTGACTTTGCGACCACTTGGTACATTAGGGGACAAACTTACACAAATTGAACTAGTAAGTCCCATAGTAAGCTCAATAAGGCTTGTGTTATGGGTACTAGACGACGAAATATTGAATAGATAAAAATACTTAAATACATAGAACAGATTATAAAGACTCTCATCAAGACTCATAAACAAATATTCACACAAATATTTTTCCTTACCGGGATTCGAACCTAGGACCTTCAGCTTCGTAGGCAACGTCACTACCCACTAGGCTAGCTGCACGGCTATCACGAGACGGCGCGCAAGCTCTCTCGATTTTTCTCGCACTACACCCGTGCGAGAAAAATCGAGAGTATGTCGCGGCCGTCTCGTGATAGCCGTGCAGTAGTATATATGAATAACCATGAATACACAACCATTTCTCGCAAATATAAATTCCATGGCTCTGCAAATGATATTAACACATTAATTGGCCAAAATATCAACGTCTAATGAGCTTAATCACGTAATTGCGTAACTACCTAAAACCGTATACAAAAGGACTTGAATATCGGCACGTATTCCTTCACAACGGTGTATCCAATATCCTAATTGACATATCGGGCGTTCGTACGTACCATTTCCCGCTGTTTGTGTACCGGAGAGATACTCTCACATGGCGTAACCCTTATTAACCAAATGATTGAAATAATACTTAAATACAGGGTGCAATTTTTCACTTGATACAAAATAACAAATTGTGAATCTATCCACGATTCTGAGCAACTTTTATTATAGGACCAACTTTGTGTTATGCAAAAAAAAACACCTGGCCCCGTATCACGGTCGGCCTCATCACGCGATAAGTGACACGATAGACCGTCCGTCTCGTTCTATCGAACGGTGTCAGCCAGTGACGGACGCTCTATCTTGTCACTTATTGTGTGATAAGGCCGGCCATGATACGGGGTCAGTTCATACATTCTCGTCAGTCTACAATGAGCAGAGTTAAGGCGCCGTAGGTTCAGCGAAGTTAAGCGAACAGAGATTTGAAACAATATAATGCGTCTGTTTATAATAATATGGTTTCAAAAAAATACGAATAGTAATCTTAAAGCTTTTCTGCAGGGAAATCAGTGCTTCGATATATGATTAAGCAAATTTCGCTCGATAGAAAAAAATCACGAACATAGGTCTAAAAAGCACAAAAATACACTCAAATATTCGTAACAAATTATGCACAAAAGCTATAAATTTTAAATATGCTTCTAAAAATCGGCAATATCAGTTTTGAGAGAAATCAGTGTTTACATTTTTATTTATTTAAACGGCCAAAAAATTAAAATTAAAAAACATGATATCCGCGCAATTCGAGCGCGCACTTCCATCTCGCTCACGCTTATGCTCAGTGAGAGGGAGAGAAGACCATGAACCTACGGCGTCTTAATGAAATAGTTGGGTTTTTTTGGCATAACACAGAGTTGGTTCCATAATAAAAGTTGCTCAGAATCACGGATAGATTCACATTTTGATATTTTGTATCAAGTAAAAAAATGCACTTTGTATATATGTATATAAGTACTAAGTACTATTTGTGAAATTATGTAAACATAAAACCGCGTGCATAGAGTTGAACTATCTTTACCTACTATCCTAGTCTTTTTATATTAAAAACAAAAAAAACAGCCTATACGGCCCACTGCTGGGCACAGGCCTCCTCTCATAGATGAGAGGTTAGGGGCTCTAGTCCCCACGCTGGCCCAGTGTGGGTTAGGCTACGCACTGAGCGGCTAGCCGCGTGCGGTTGCGGCCAACCGCTTAGTACTCCAGGCAAAATACGGTTTTGAAAAACATTAATTTATAATAGCGTTTTTTTTGTTGATTTCATTTGAAAATGTTATTCTAAAATGATTTAGTCAAGAATCCGACAAACTTTCCACCCGGAAGTAATTATGTAGATTTAAATGAAGCATGCATTATCTTTTTTTGTACGATTTATCTTGAATATTATAGAGCAAATGTAAATGAACCAAAATAAAGACAAAAACATTTATTAATATTTTTACTGACTTTTTAGAAGCCAGTTAACTTATCATTTTTTCGATGTCTGAAATTTTGTCGGATTGTGTCGCTGGGTAACTATTCAATTGTTAATATATCCGTTATACATAAAAAATAAGCTATTATAAATTATTTCCAAAATTGTCATTTTTTCCATACAAGTTGTCAGTTCATTGCCTGGACCATAGTGCGTAGAGGTTTTGCGTTTGCGGTTTCATATGTTTTGTCCAACCGCACGGCAAGCCGCACGCGGCTAGCCGCTTAGTGCGTGAGGGGTCTTAAAAGGCTTCTAGACGGGCCATATTTTCACTGCAATATGTGGCCGGCAACTATTGGTGTCCCTGTCTAACATGTGAGTAAGAGAGGGACGCCCATAGTTGCCGGCCACACATTTCCGGAAAAGTATAGCCCGTCTAGAAGCCCCTTTAGTTGCTACCTTTTGAATTTCTTCGCAAATGTATGCTGGTTTCCTAACAACGTTTTTCCTATACCTTTATAACGAAACAAATCCTGTCGGGGGCTACAGACGAAGATGGTTTATTTTTCCTTTATATTCTTTCTCTCTGTGTCATATAGTTAAACGTGTTTCCTTCTCCGAAAAGCTAACGGTAAATATCGAATGATATTCCGTACATAAGTTTCGAAAAACTCATTGGTACCGCCATTTAGCAGCCGCATGCTTGAACCTCTAGGCTACTGTAGCTTGTTTGCACAAAAGTAATGCAATTTTGTACTTGTGAATGTTTAAAAGGAGAACTTACATACATATGTATGTATTACTTCATTGCACATAAAACATTGCAAAATAAAAACACACAAACAAAAAAATAAGTGCAAAGGCGAGCTTATCCCTCAAAGGGTGACAGTTCCAGCTAACTTTGGAGCATGAGTTAGCGAAAAAGTTACGAGTTATTTACCAAAACTGAAAAATGAAAGCAAAAACAAATAAAAGTAAAAAACCGGCCAAGTGCGAGTAGGACTCGCGCACAAAGGATTTCGTACCATTACCTATAAAAACGGCAAATAAAATCACGTTTGTTGTATGGGAGCCCCCTTAAACATTTATTTTATTCTGTTTTAAGTATTTGTTTGTAAGCGGCAACAGAAAATACACCATCTGTGAAAATGTCAACTGTCTAACTATCACGGTTCATGAGATACAGCCTGGTGATAAACGGACAGACAGAAAGACAGACGGACAGCGGAGTCTTAGTAATAGGGTCCCGTTTTACCCTTTGGGTACGGAACCCTAAAACAACTTTTGAATACACATAACAGCAAAACAAAATCAAAATGTGTAAACACGAACAAACAGAAAATAACATAAAAATTGTGCAAATTAAATAATAGCTTGTATAAAGGGACGCAGTGTAAGCAATCAGTAGTGGAGCACAATCACTCGTCAATTGGTCCTTGATCCGTCTACAGATCCGTCTGTCCGCGGCCGCTTGCTGCAAACTACTAGCTGGTCCAACACACCGGCGGAATCAGTGCGCGATATTTATTTTTTATACTCGTCGACTTTAATGTTTGAGTGAAACTAAAATCACATACTTTTTACTATGGAGGTCCCAACTCGACATATTACAACTGTTAAGACAACTAAAATAAATTCGACCAATCACGTGGCGTATTATCTGAACTAAAATGAATTTGACCAATAGAACGCCGTCTTGACTACAGAAGAAAAGTAAAAGACATGAACGACAAAAAAGAAAAAGCCGTTAGCTGCGTTTCGTTTTAGCAGGGCTAGGATTTGCGGTTAAAGATTTATTTATTATTTATTTATTATTCTCAAAGAAATATACATTTCATTTATTGAGAATACAATTATTGGCATGCATAAATTGTGCGTTACGCCCGTGAGCGTGTACATGTGTAACAAACAATAATAAAAAAGTAAACAAAACTAAAATAATTATATGGTATAACAAATACAAAAGTGGGTAATTATTGCACTAATAAAAAAACCGGTCAAGTGCGAGTCTGACTCGCGCGCCGAGGGTTCCGTACAAACTATGACTTGGTTGACTACGGAACCCTAAAAACAGATTAGAAAAAAGAGAGGCTCCGGAGTTCTCCGGCCCACAGACCCAATAATCGTATTTTCAGGCCACTGACTCGTATGTGTATATAAGTCAGTAACTACACTGCCGACATTCTTATTCAGTTTAATAGTATTTTCGCGGTACACTATTGTAAAGTTTTATCTAAGACCGAACTGCTAAAGCGAAACTTTCAGGCGTTATCATGCAAATTGTATGGCAGCACGGAAGTAATTGTCCAGCTTTATGAACAACATTTGTATTCGCTGTGGAAGGCACAGTTAGCTTCAAAAGTATGTACTTAGATATTTTTATACTCGCCAGTTTGTTTGACGAAACATTGTATCCGTGAAGCGCAGCGAGGGTAGAGTGGACTGACGACCTGAGGGATCACGTAACTTTTCAAAAAACGTTGGGACAACTCTACTATCATTTTCCCATACAAAAAGCGATATTTAGCTAAAGCGTACGTAAAATGCGTTACGATCGACCTGCTGGTAAAGGTCGAGAAGTCCGCTGGGGCGAGGCCTATGTCCAGCAGTGGACATCTTTGGGGTGATATCGATACATTACAAGTACAACTACATACATACATTTTAGCTTAAATGTATTCAAAACTTGAACTCTAGAGGCGTAACTGAGTTACTTTTCGAAGAAACGTTAGGACAACTTAATACTTTAATGATTTTCCTATACAAATAATGACATTTAGCTCTACCTAACGTACACATGAAGCTTTACGTGTACAGTTTCTGAAAGGCATTTTATAGATTAGTTCTAAACGAATCTATTGTTCTTTTCTTATCGTTGATGACCGATTTAGCTTATTGGACTAATATTTGTGTGATGATCATGAATATTTGTTTCCGAGTCAAAGATATAGAGATATATTTATATCAATTATATTTATATAAGAAGGATTGACATTTGAATTTGTTTGCATGGAAATTGTAAAAAATTGACAATAGTTTCAAGAAATATTCACATGCCTATCGGCCGAATATATAATGGATCAATGTATATATTATAAGTTATAACACCTTATGTACCATATATTCTGATGAATAAATTATGATTGATTGATTGATTGATTGAATTAAAAATATCGTCGGCCTTCCGTCCTTCCGTTGGGCTGGTTGGTTCGATTTGTATAAGATTGTCTAGTACTGTATTTATTTATCCCTATGTCAAAGAAAGATAGAAAGTAAGAATAAAAAGCGGCCAAGTGCGTGTCGGACCACGCACAACAAAGGGTTCCGTGCCTATTAAAAAGGTCGTATCGTTACTGAAATCGTATGGCACTTACGTCCTTTTCTTTAAGGAAGGCAGTTTTTTAGAAATATCTCGAAAACCTTTCAACCGATCTTGTTCAAAACAATTTTCGCTGGAAGAATTGTCCATGATTTTTTTAATATTTTTAAAATACACGGTTCAAAAATTAGAGGGGGGGGGGGCGGACACAATTTTAGTGACTTTCGGGGCGATTATCTCCGACTCTATTCACTTAATCAATAAAAATCCTGAGAAACCTTATATTTATTTTGAAAGGCCTATCGATTGATGCGCCACACGTGGGCTTGCAATGAAAAAAATATATATATTTCAGTTTTATGTATGGACATGGATATACCTCTAAAAAATTTTTTTTTTAGGAATTTAATTACAAAAATATGTAGCGGCTAACAAAATACACCTATCCTCAAAATTGTATTCAAATACACCTTATAGTTTTCGAGTAAAATGCCTGTGACATACGGACGGACAGACAGACAGACAGACAGACATGACAAACCCATAAGGGTTCCGTTTTTTGCCACTTGGCTACGGAACCCTAAAAACGATTTATTCAATACGCTACTTAGACTAAGACATGGAAAATTTACATTTTTGTTTAAAACTATTGCGAAGTGTTAATCTAATAAAAGCGTCAGAGAAAAGGACTTCACTCAGCTTAATGACAAGATACCATGCAAAATACCTTGACGCTGATCTTCCGTGGATACCCTTACAAGAGAGCGCTCCTATCTGCAGCAAGATTTATCAAGTATAAATGACATATTATTCGATCATATTTTAAACGATATATAAATATTATTAGATAAAACACGTACTTTAAAGAAGCAATACTATTACGTACCTACGTATGTAGTTGGGTTTAGTTCAGTTTTTATAGACTAGTAGGTACTAGTCTATAAAAACTGAACTAAACAGCGGACTAAAGTGGTTAACCACTAAGCTGCAAGCTACTTATTTTCAGAGATGAAATATTTTTTGTATAAACAGAACATATTTTATGTACTTAACTTTAAATGAAACAACCGATAATTACATATTATACTAATTAACATCTGTTTGGGTACCTGAGGTGTTGTTTACGTATCTCGTCGTCACCCAGGCTTCGACAGCATGTTGGCACAAACCTGAGCTCCTAATTCGATTGTCTTCGATCTAGACATTCTAGACACACATCACTTCGCTTTGGTCTAAACTAAAGCCGCTTTTGCAACCGATTGTAATAATCAATATAATGAAAGTACTCGTTTACAATAATAATAATAAACCATTTATTTCAGGCATCTAAGGGAACCAATTGGGCCAAGACTAACACGCATACAATAAAATAAAATAAATAAAAAATCAAATTATTTAGACGACGAAACAGTGTGGCTCCGGCTTTTGTGTCGCCGATTAGTTTAAAAAATACTTTCACATAATCGTTCTTTCCAGGCTTTTATTAATGTTGCTCCGTCGTATGTTAATGTGTAAGTTGTCATCAAAATTAGCAAACCGCGTTTCAGCTTCTTGCCGGTATCCGCCGCCTGAATTTATACAACCACCACCATCGACCTGACCTGATAACGGAGACCAAAGTAGGCCGCAACTCCTAAACTACACAAGATAAAACCGTCGTGTTTGGGCTCATTGATACCCTCAACGGGCAGTTGATCATTGTGAAAAAAGTACAGTTGGCATACGAAGCTTATAACAAAAAAAACCTTTTTGACAGAACCTTATTTTGTTTTTGTCTGAGGGTAAAGATAAAATGAAAACCTGATTGGCGCTGGATGCGCGGGATCCGCGGAAGCGGGCAGTCCGGTAGTACTGCAGTCTGCTCAGTATAATAATACTGCGCGAATATAAAACCTGTTGTTGCAGCATACCGCCTAATAAGGAAATCTGGATTATACAAAATAGAGATTCCGCCCCTTGCAATCCTGGAGGGCCTAAAACTAAACTTCCTTTGCATAATTAATTAAATAATATTTTTTCAGAAAATCTACGCGAATCGGGCATCACTAGACTAAACCCCCCGTCTACACGCCGCCCAAAATAGCCCGTTCTATTATAGACGGAGTTTACCGCTCGATAGTGCAATCTGACACGACAAAGGTAATGCCCTAAATAAATAGCGTCTGTTGCAGCGTTGCGTGTTCGCACTTCGCAGGGTTATCGATTGCTTGTGGCTATTATATCTACAGAATTAGGGAATGGCCAGGCAACAACAAAATATGCTAACACATGTCATTATTGAACGAGGGAGCAAAAAAAACGAAGCTCTCTGCTTCAGCTTGGGCCGAAATTAGCTTGTATGTGCGTTTGTGCAGGTCAGGGTGTAAGGTGTTCAATCGTGTTTACTAAGCTGGTTAAAATAAATTAAAACACCTGCATGTTACGATAACTGAGACAGATACACAGAATATAGTTTCTGCAACAGTGGTTTTTAATCGTGACTGAATCTGAATGCTGAAGGTTCTTTGCCTTACGTAAATAGCGTCAAAATGGACGGCTAAAAGTTACAAATGTATTTCCTCGCAGATATGATGAAAACAGTGTGCGGATGGTGCCGTCTTTGGCGTCAAGCTTCTAATAACTTCCGTTCATAAAATCATTCTTACCGGCGTTGAAATCCAGTCTGCTATTACAATTACGACTCACGCTTGGTTATGAGCTTTAAATAAAGACCATAAAGCCGTGTTCTCACGGCATATTATGGCCCAATAGTCCAGCCGTGTTTATTACATGACTGTGTATTGTACAGTGACCATATCTGCCGCAACTCTCGCATATATCTGACATGCCTCTATTTCTAGGGTCGTAAGGGCGTGTCAGATATTTTTGCCCGCTTTGTTATGGCATATATTGAGGCTGGTGGCTGTATGCGTAACTAGGTTAATTATTCGGCTGCTCAGCCGTGTGTCAATTGGACGTGGTGGAGGCAACAAACGGATAACAGAGAACAAGTTAATAATTTACGAAGATGCCTCTAGACATGTAAGTATTTGAATTAATTAAAACTGTTTTTTTAATACGTTAGTGCTTTTACCTATTTGCGATTTTACAATGCTAAGATCTGATTGGGTCTAGTCAGCACTTCGATATACGAAAAACCATTGCAAGAATTCCTTTAAAATGCCAATGTGAACAGAAACAAAACTTTTTACGGTGTACGTCAAAATATTGATAGGTAACTTATTTGTGTAAATTGATTTTATTTCTGTGTGTTTTAAGTTTGTTTAAGAGTCAGTCACTGTGTCTCATTTTATTTCTATATTTTCTATGTTTAAATCCAAAATTCAAATTCAAAACATTTATTCGTGACAAAAGCAACACAGATAACACACACAATGTTGCAATCCCAAAAACTATCTTATGTGTGCCCGGGTTGTCCCGACTACTATTACTTTTAAGATCAAATGATGCACAACCTCATCCGAAGTCTGAACCATTAGGGCAAACGCCAACTCAATGATGAATTAATGCAAATGCATTCACTTGCTAAACCGAAATTCCGATATTCCCGATAAAGAAGATTTATAATTGTATGCTTATGGAAATAGCGTCTTAATAACATCTACAAAGCTGGACTTTTTGCGTGGAAATGACAAGCACTCGTATATGTGCATATTGCACGACATCATAACAACATTTTTTATTACAGAACCTATAGGCGTACACTGCGAGGACCATGTTTAACACTAGTGTTTGCCCTGAGAAATAGATTCCAAGGGCCTCCCGTTAACGAGATCGGCCAAGGTCAATTTAATATGGACGATTTGGTGGACATACGCTTGCAATTTGATCAGAAAACATCTACTCCCACTGGACACGAAGATACTGAACACGAATATATCGCACCTTTACCTGTATTCATTAATATATCAACAAAGAAAACCGACATAGGGGAAGGTTGGACGGTTAAACTAAAAGTAACATGCGCTAGCATTACCAAAGAACTTACTTGCACAGACACATGGACTGACTGGATATCGTTGGGTGAAGCTGAATGCAAGTTTGACGATCCGTTCTACGCTTTAGACAATCTAAAGCTCACTTTCGCTGTTAGGAAATATGGAACATTCAATTTTGCCGATCTCTACGATGACACCGACATCGTAGACTTCAAGCTGACTTTAGAAGACAGCAGTCTTCCAGTGCACAAGGCGTGCTTAGCTACGCATAGCAACAAGTTCAAAACTATGTTCACATCTGTGTGGAAAGATGTAACTGACGGCCGTATAGAATTAGAAGGAGTAACCCCACAGACTCTCGCGCACTTGAAGGATTATATGTACTTGGACAGACTACCCGACTACCATATTCGTCCAATGTTACTCTTCGCTATACACTACTCTATGGATAAATTGAAAACTGACTGCATCAGTAAACTTGTGGAAACTGTGGATTTCCACAGCTTATACAACCTTCTAGAATTCGCTTGTGCGAAGAACATTCCCGAGTTGGCGTTTGCCCTAATGGTTCAGACTTCGGATGAGGTTGTGCATAATGCTTACGAAATGAACAGGTATCCGCCGTTAGATGGACCACAGCCCGACTAATAACAAATGGATCTGCAATTGTATTTCAGGTTTTCGGAAACCTAAGCGATAGAAAGTTGTGTATTACGATTCTAACTAGTGTAAAATAAATAACTGGATACTAAAATAAATCCCGTAACCTACATATTGTTTATTTTACCCTTAAAGTTTAATAATGACCTCACCAACGGGGTAGAAAAGTTACTGCGTGACAAAGGTATCCATCCATACTATTTAATATTATAAATACGAAAGTGTGTGTGTCTGTCATTCTGTCTATCTGTCTGTCTGTACGTCTGTCTGTCTGTCTCTTCACGCTTAAACCACGGGACCAATTGTGATGAAATTTGGTATGGAAATAGTTTGAGTCCCGGAAATCATCCCCTAAGGGGTGAAATCATGAAATGGGGACTGAAAGTTTTTATGGAGGTACGATATAAACGAATTCGACGCGGACGGAGTCGCGGGCAGAAGCTAGTATTTCTATATCGATGGCAAAAAGCGAGAACGTAGTAACCGCCAAAATGCAAACTTTACACCAGAGCCAAAAAACTTTTCGATTTCGAGAAAAAAAATTATAACTCTTTCATTTATTAACGAAAATGCTTCATATTTGGATCTAATTCATAACTTATGGTTTTCTTTCAACTGGCATATTTAATATTTAACAAAAAGGACTGGTTACTGGACTGGTGGACTTAGTGGCGGTTACGACAATTGAACTATTTTTTTCGTTACGCGAAAACGCTGTAAACGCCAGAAGTAAATGTACTAAAATGGTGAAACGAGTATTATTTCCATAAAACATAAATGCTGTAACCAGATCCATATTTATTTTAAGATGCAATAATTTTGACGTAAATGTCATTACGTTCTTTATAGGACTAACTGAAATGTGGTAAGTGTCCACCGGCAAAAAGAAACTGTGAAAATAAAACGACTTAAGTATCAATCAACTTTTATCAACATACTTTTTTAAAATGTTTCCAAATTTTAAATGCCGGTTTCTTACAAATTAAAAGCTCAGAAGCAACAATTACCGTCTTAACATATCAAATACTATCTAGTCTCAATTTCTCTGTATAAAAACATTACGAAAGTTACTTAAAACCTCCGTTGCTTATAACATTTCGAAAGGCTAATAAAATCTCTCATATTATAAAATCACAACCTTGTACTTATCGTGCTAAAAACAAACATAAATATTCTTAGGGTTAATCAGACTATAATATTGTTATCCGCTAAAACTAAATATTATAGTTAATGAGGTTTAATATTCCCGTGAAGACTTTAAAACTTTACCACTTTTTTACTTTTAACATTTTATCTTCAGTTTTGGCATTAAATTGTCTTTTAAGTAACTTTTATCGATATAAAACTCACTACCTATTAAACCCACTAACTATAAAAGATGTTTTGAATGTAAGTATTACTTATTATATAAGTTTTCAACATAATTCTTAAACAATTGTTTGAACACAACTATCACCTCAATTATAAAAATATTTCTTTGAACTAATCTCACTGAACCATTAATATTTAATTTAAATAACTAGACGTTATATTACTATGGTACCGTACAAATTAAAATTGTTATTTCACGGGCACACAGAGTACACAGACTACGCACACCGACTCGCTCCGGCGATCGCCGATAGACTAAATCACAGGTCGTATTCACGAGCCACATCGCCGCGAGCGCACATTTTTATTGCTGTATCTTCAAGCACTACCCACTTCACGTTGTGTTTCAAATGTCGTTACTGTAGCTTGCTGTTAATTCATTTTCGAATAAAATGTAGTGAGCGTCAATCATAGATAATTTATTTTAGGATAATTGCAGTAAGCTTGGTTCGTAATCTTTTCACTACATGCATAAATGCTGTAACCGCCACGGAACTAAATTTCGGCAACGCTGTAACCGGCACACCCTTTGATTTATGAAAAAACAAAATTAGCGTAAATGTACTCGTTTAGAAAATTGCTACTATTTGGGTGTTTACAGCAATTAGATGTGGGCATAGTCAAAAAAATACATTCGTTTTGCAACGTAGTCCAGTTTTTTCTGAGCGTCGTAGAGCCATGGGACCCAGACCAGTCGACGCAGAAAAATTAGCTGATTCCGAATATGCAAAAAAAACTTTTTTGACCAAGTGGCGGTTACTACGTTCTCGCTTTTTGCCATCGATATTGTTTATTTTAACTTTAATTTTTAGTGACCTCACGTCGGTAGCAAAGTTACTGCGTGGCAAATCTTTACTAATTATAAAACACTACTTTATTCACCTATGGCGGTAAAAGCATTAATGTCCCAGAAAGCAGGTACTTTCGCCCGCCCGAGCAGAAGCCAAAGTAAATGTGTTTTTTTTTTATAATAGCCCGTGATAAGTACTCGTACAACAAACCTCATGCAAAGAAATGGGTATTATTTACGCGTAGGGTAGGTACAAAATACCAAACATACAGGCATCGCAGCTACTCGTACTTATGAAGTGAATAGTACTGTTCTAATGGCAATCTGTCTTGTAAATTAATTCAACGATCGCAACATCATACATGACTCATATGACATGAGTCATAAATGTTTTGTAGAGCTCATGATCATGACCCTAATAAATAATTCGTTCTTCCTGTTCCTAATAGTAATTTGTTTTATGTTTTTTTTCATTGTATGTAAACTGATGTTTGGCATCGAATATGAAAGTACTAGCTTCCGCACGCGACCTCGTCTTCGTGGATCTGGGTTAAAAACTATCCTATATTTTAATTTAGGCTATAAACTATCTTCGTGCAAAATAAAGGAAGAGATTTTCATTTGTTGAGCCGTAGGTATGCGTGATTAAGTAACAAACATCCAAACTTTCGCATTTTCAATATAAGGAGGATGAATTATTAATGATGAAAGAAAGTATTATATGAAATGCAGTTACGCATCAATCTTCAATATAATCATTTCTCAGTTGAAACCTTTTATGGTAGCGTCAATTTGTTCATTTTCCCGCTATCTACACACAAATTCTGTCTTGCGCGAGTATTACGAAGTCTTACTTGGCTAAATAGGTAGTTTTTGAAACAGAGCAGCAGCAGTATTTTAAATTGGAAAAAGTTGTCGTAAAAATAATTAATTTGTATATTGTAGACATCCGTTGAAAAAAATGCTTACTTAATTACCCCCAAAACTGCCCCTTAAATATGCTATACCCCTTTTAACCTATAGTTAATGAATTGGGACATAAATTGATATAATCTATATCAAATTATAGCTTTTTTATGTCAAGCGGCTTTTGAGAAAACTGCCTGTCACAGACGGATAATAGTCATCGAATGATCGCATACGTGCGTTGGACCAATTTTGCACTAAAAAGCATTATAAAACGTTTGAATTGAAGGCAGACAGACGACAATAACAAGCCTCACCCAACACGAAACTCCGGATAATACCCCAACGTATTACCTCCATTGACATTCGCATTTCCCCGTATTGACAAATTAGCGCCACCGAGCAATTTTCAAAGTCGTAACACCGTAATACACGGTGATTTATACGCCGATAATATTTTATTAAACCCATAAAACACGTCCAAGAAAACCCTTCCTGCGCCGTGGAAATAATTTCCGTGCCGATGACAAAGGAGAAGAATACGGTTTTTCCCATAACTCCGTTATTATGTATGAGGCCTTACATGCGGCTTGTTGAATTTATTTTTTAGTTGGACGCAGTGATATGGGCAATGCCTGAAATAAATAAATAATAAAAACATAATAATAAATAAATATAGTTATTGGAATACGGTCATGATATAGTAGATTGCTGTAGAGGCTGGAAGGTAGGCAATAGATGGACGAGTGGGTTTGAGGTCCGAGCCGAAGGTGAGTCTCGACCTCGAAGGAGACGAGTCCATCTATTGCACTTTCTGAGACATTACATAGTGTTTTTCACGCCTACTGCGAGGAAATTGCAAATAATTATAATTTTAGGTCAAAATTAAGTACCTAGTTAGTTAGTTAGTTTTACTGGGCTTTTTCCGCAAGTCGGCATCCAGTGTGCCTATTTTGCGTGAATCGGTGGGGTAGCAAGTGCCTAATTAAAGATCATAATATTAAACACAAGAGCGTATCTGTATTGATCGTATCTGATCAATAACATTGTTGGACAGTTTGAACTCATAGTTGGCCTGTTCGTGCGATGTCCAACCCCAGCTTCGAAGCCTGAATTCGGGCCATCTTTTGCCACATTTCTGAGCAGTGGCGAAAAAAAATATGTACCCACGAGTATGTACCTACCTGATTTTCAAGTGAGTATAGGCATTAGAAAAACGCTAGATGATTAGTAGAGTAGCTTTTAACTCAAGGAACAAGGGCTTTTAAGTGAATCTGTCTCGCTAGTATGATAGCGTTTACGTTTTTTTATAAAATTATTAAAAAAAACTATATAATAAACGAATCCGCTCACAAAATTTCACGAGAATCGGTTTAGAAATGCAACCTGTAGAGGAGAACTGCGGGAAAGTGGGATATCCGGACATTCGGGCATCTGGACATACAAACAATTATCGGCCCAAGCTGAAGCATAGAACTTCGTTCGCTTCGCTCCCTCGTTCGATAAGAATACAGGTATTGCAGCTATATTTCTTCAATCGATATGATCACATGTACTTCCACAAACAGTATAGTGCATGTGCATGTTACCTCCATACGAGTACCTCCTTAAATAAACCTAGTGTGACACTAAGTACCTACTTAATTACTGTTTACGTGTAATATGCAAGCTAACCTCTTGTTCGCAAGTGATTAATAAAGCCCGTGTGCAGCTACCAAACGAACACAGTACAGAAGGTTCACTCGCTAATGTGCCGTTGCGAATATTCCCATTCGTAAGAATATTTCCACCAGCAATATTGCCAGGGGTTCGCCTACATTCCTGCTTATTTCATAGACTAGACATCAAAGGTTTCCCACCGGCAAGGCCGAGCGGGAAATATCTTACTGACGATCTCGGCGTAATAAGAAGGAACTGGTTTAAAGCTTAGCATCGATTCTGATAGCTAAGTTGGTTGAGAGCGGGTGGTCCAGAAGGTCGCTGAATGGTCGCCTGCAAAGACGCTGGTTCGAATCTGTCTTGGAGCAACAATTTCGTTAGCAAACTAGTAGGTATCTACTTGATACAAAATTATTCTTATACACAATTCTATTTCAACTCAATTCTCGCCTCGCTGGAAGAAAAGCTATATATTATGTAACTACTGAGAAGAAAAATTCCACCTAGTTCCATAATAGCACAGATAATAGAACTAGTGAGAATAGACCGGGAAAGCAGTCTCAGGGTTTTTAACATCTGCTACTGACGCAGTTCTCTATAAAAATTGTTACTCATCAATCACATCATACACCTATGTTTTTGTATCGATTTCGCGAAAACTGTCGAGTCTAACTAAAATAAAACAAACATCTGGGAAATAAAATATGCTACGCCCTTTCGTTTTTTCACAAACACAAATGTCGAAGTGTCAGATAAAGTAGTTTAACTTTATCTGAAATATGCGTTATTTTAAGGCAATTTTAGCTAAAATATGTTTGATGAACGTTTATATGAATTTCATTTGTCTTATGTGTATTTTGTTCTACGGTGCTTCTGTATCTCTTGCCACTTTCTTAGATGTCTGGCCATGCCGCCGCGTCGACGCCGGCGGCATTACCCGTATCCCTAGGATTTTGGGGAAGTAAAATGTCACATCGTTGCTACTAACAAACTTAAGACCAATGGGGGCGGGTACCGCTTCCTCAGAATTTCTATGCAAAGTACCTGTTTTCTTTGATCTTTAGTTTATTACAAATCTGATCCGTGAGATTTTGATCGGAGTGGACTTGATAAAAAAAAAACATTTGTCCTATCTTATCTTATCTTGGATTACTTACGTTCGACAAAATTCGTTAAGCCTATAAAAATAACGCATACCTACTATAAAACTTCCATCATCCATTTCACCCTCAAAGGGATGATTTTTGGGGTAAAAAATTATGCCATTCTTTGGCTCACAAACTTTATTATTCTATGCCGAATTTCATCGTTATCGGTTCAGTGGTTTAAGAGTAAAGTAATAACAAACTAATAACAGGCAAATAACCAAAAAAAATGCAATAAAATAAAATAAATAAATAAATATTAGTGGGTTTTAGATTTAGATTTATCTATTTCGAGATAAAAATTACAATATAGATTCGCATACAATGTCAAAATTCTAAGAATCCTTATCACGATCGTCAATAATAAGAAATAAAACAGATATAATGTAACAACGAATTAAATATACGTAACTATGTAAAAAAAAAACTGACATGTAACTTGGCGTTATTAATAAAGTACCTATTTGTATTTGTAAAAATTAAATAATATTCAAAATGTCAATACAGAAAGTAGAAATAGTATCTCCGATTACGGATTGTCATTTAACAACTAGTGGATAATTAATTTCAAACAAAAATAAACAATGTCAATTTACGTATTACGATTTGAAAGTAGAAATACAATATAAATGTTACACAAGAAATAGTATCAGATTAGGTATCAATAAATCAAATAATTATTTAAAACATTATTTCCATTCCATGAACTCGTGGACAGAGTACATAATTCATAATTCATTTATTTGCATATAAAAAGGGTTTTACATAGGTGTTAGTATAGAGTTACAAGTCCTATCCTTTTTAGCTGTTTTTTGCCAGCATGCAAATGGGTCATTACCTATATAAAACAGTAAATGTGTACTACATTAGACTACCTTAAGATAACTTAATTAAAAACTAAGCTACATTAACTTAAACTAAGATAGAATGCGCAATGAGTTTACAATATACAAATACAGTCCCGGTAATTGATAATAAAATAGTGAATTATATAATGTCATGGTAATAAAATATTTGTAATATAAATTTGACTAATATGAATTTTATACATTACTATACCTACACAATAAATTCATTAATAGAGTAAAATGTTTTTGCCAGTAGCCATTTAAAAAGCGCTGTTTTAAATTGAGTATATGGTAGATCTTTTATGTTCTGTGGTAGCTTATTGTATATGGTGACCAAGGATAGGACAAACGCCCGTCATTTTGAAAACTTAACCCTGTTCTGTACAGTAGAGACTTCCTAATGATATTTTTTTTTTAGAAGTTTACTCAAAATATTATAATTTAATGTACTTCAACACATTTATCAATAAATTACCTATTCTTCTATCATCGCATTAGACACTACTTGATTTCAATGACTTTGTTTACTACTGGCCATTTAGATAAAATAGGTAATATTCTAATCATCTTTGTCAAGCATTGACGTTGTCACTTTAGAAACGTGTAAAAAAAAAACAAAACAAAAAACAATACTTACATAAAAAAACAAAAAAAAAAAAACATAAAACATAACTTTTGTCCTTTGTTTTGTATTGTCACGAATAAACTATTCTTATTTAGTACCTAATTTTTTTTATTAATATAAGGAAGTCTCTACTGTACAGAACAGGGTTAAGTTTTCAAAATGACGGGCGTTTGTCCTATCCTTGGTCACCATATACAATAAGCTACCACAGAACATAAAAGATCTACCATATACTCAATTTAAAACAGCGCTTTTTAAATGGCTACTGGCAAAAACATTTTACTCTATTAATGAATTTATTGTGTATAGTAATGTATAAAATTCATATTAGTCAAATTTATATTACAAATATTTTATTACCATGACATTATATAATTCACTATTTTATTATCAATTACCGGGACTGTATTTGTATATTGTAAACTCATTGCGCATTCTATCTTAGTTTAAGTTAATGTAGCTTAGTTTTTAATTAAGTTATCTTAAGGTAGTCTAATGTAGTACACATTTACTGTTTTATATAGGTAATGACCCATTTGCATGCTGGCAAAAAACAGCTAAAAAGGATAGGACTTGTAACTCTATACTAACACCTATGTAAAACCCTTTTTATATGCAAATAAATGAATTATGAATTATGTACTCTGTCCACGAGTTCATGGAATGGAAATAATGTTTTAAATAATTATTTGATTTATTGATACCTAATCTGATACTATTTCTTGTGTAACATTTATATTGTATTTCTACTTTCAAATCGTAATACGTAAATTGACATTGTTTATTTTTGTTTGAAATTAATTATCCACTAGTTGTTAAATGACAATCCGTAATCGGAGATACTATTTCTACTTTCTGTATTGACATTTTGAATATTATTTAATTTTTACAAATACAAATAGGTACTTTATTAATAACGCCAAGTTACATGTCAGTTTTTTTTTTACATAGTTACGTATATTTAATTCGTTGTTACATTATATCTGTTTTATTTCTTATTATTGACGATCGTGATAAGGATTCTTAGAATTTTGACATTGTATGCGAATCTATATTGTAATTTTTATCTCGAAATAGATAAATCTAAATCTAAAACCCACTAATATTTATTTATTTATTTTATTTTATTGCATTTTTTTTGGTTATTTGCCTGTTATTAGTTTGTTATTACTTTACTCTTAAACCACTGAACCGATAACGATGAAATTCGGCATAGAATAATAAAGTTTGTGAGCCAAAGAATGGCATAATTTTTTACCCCAAAAATCATCCCTTTGAGGGTGAAATGGATGATGGAAGTTTTATAGTAGGTATGCGTTATTTTTATAGGCTTAACGAATTTTGTCGAACGTAAGTAATCCAAGATAAGATAAGATAGGACAAATGTTTTTTTTTTATCAAGTCCACTCCGATCAAAATCTCACGGATCAGATTTGTAATAAACTAAAGATCAAAGAAAACAGGTACTTTGCATAGAAATTCTGAGGAAGCGGTACCCGCCCCCATTGGTCTTAAGTTTGTTAGTAGCAACGATGTGACATTTTACTTCCCCAAAATCCTAGGGATACGGGTAATGCCGCCGGCGTCGACGCGGCGGCATGGCCAGACATCTAAGAAAGTGGCAAGAGATACAGAAGCACCGTAGAACAAAATACACATAAGACAAATGAAATTCATATAAACGTTCATCAAACATATTTTAGCTAAAATTGCCTTAAAATAACGCATATTTCAGATAAAGTTAAACTACTTTATCTGACACTTCGACATTTGTGTTTGTGAAAAAACGAAAGGGCGTAGCATATTTTATTTCCCAGATGTTTGTTTTATTTTAGTTAGACTCGACAGTTTTCGCGAAATCGATACAAAAACATAGGTGTATGATGTGATTGATGAGTAACAATTTGTATAGAGAACTGCGTCAGTAGCAGATGTTAAAAACCCTGAGACTGCTTTCCCGGTCTATTCTCACTAGTTCTATTATCTGTGCTATTATGGAACTAGGTGGAATTTTTCTTCTCAGTAGTTACATAATATATAGCTTTTCTTCCAGCGAGGCGAGAATTGAGTTGAAATAGAATTGTGTATAAGAATAATTTTGTATCAAGTAGATACCTACTAGTTTGCTAACGAAATTGTTGCTCCAAGACAGATTCGAACCAGCGTCTTTGCAGGCGACCATTCAGCGACCTTCTGGACCACCCGCTCTCAACCAACTTAGCTATCAGAATCGATGCTAAGCTTTAAACCAGTTCCTTCTTATTACGCCGAGATCGTCAGTAAGATATTTCCCGCTCGGCCTTGCCGGTGGGAAACCTTTGATGTCTAGTCTATGAAATAAGCAGGAATGTAGGCGAACCCCTGGCAATATTGCTGGTGGAAATATTCTTACGAATGGGAATATTCGCAACGGCACATTAGCGAGTGAACCTTCTGTACTGTGTTCGTTTGGTAGCTGCACACGGGCTTTATTAATCACTTGCGAACAAGAGGTTAGCTTGCATATTACACGTAAACAGTAATTAAGTAGGTACTTAGTGTCACACTAGGTTTATTTAAGGAGGTACTCGTATGGAGGTAACATGCACATGCACTATACTGTTTGTGGAAGTACATGTGATCATATCGATTGAAGAAATATAGCTGCAATACCTGTATTCTTATCGAACGAGGGAGCGAAGCGAACGAAGTTCTATGCTTCAGCTTGGGCCGATAATTGTTTGTATGTCCAGATGCCCGAATGTCCGGATATCCCACTTTCCCGCAGTTCTCCTCTACAGGTTGCATTTCTAAACCGATTCTCGTGAAATTTTGTGAGCGGATTCGTTTATTATATAGTTTTTTTTAATAATTTTATAAAAAAACGTAAACGCTATCATACTAGCGAGAAGGATTCACTTAAAAGCCCTTGTTCCTTGAGTTAAAAGCTACTCTACTAATCATCTAGCGTTTTTCTAATGCCTATACTCACTTGAAAATCAGGTAGGTACATACTCGTGGGTACATATTTTTTTTCGCCACTGCTCAGAAATGTGGCAAAAGATGGCCCGAATTCAGGCTTCGAAGCTGGGGTTGGACATCGCACGAACAGGCCAACTATGAGTTCAAACTGTCCAACAATGTTATTGATCAGATACGATCAATACAGATACGCTCTTGTGTTTAATATTATGATCTTTAATTAGGTACTTGCTACCCCACCGATTCACGCAAAATAGGCACACTGGATGCCGACTTGCGGAAAAAGCCCAGTAAAACTAACTAACTAACTAGGTACTTAATTTTGACCTAAAATTATAATTATTTGCAATTTCCTCGCAGTAGGCGTGAAAAACACTATGTAATGTCTCAGAAAGTGCAATAGATGGACTCGTCTCCTTCGAGGTCGAGACTCACCTTCGGCTCGGACCTCAAACCCACTCGTCCATCTATTGCCTACCTTCCAGCCTCTACAGCAATCTACTATATCATGACCGTATTCCAATAACTATATTTATTTATTATTATGTTTTTATTATTTATTTATTTCAGGCATTGCCCATATCACTGCGTCCAACTAAAAAATAAATTCAACAAGCCGCATGTAAGGCCTCATACATAATAACGGAGTTATGGGAAAAACCGTATTCTTCTCCTTTGTCATCGGCACGGAAATTATTTCCACGGCGCAGGAAGGGTTTTCTTGAAAAAGGGTTTTACATAGGTGTTAGTATAGAGTTACAAGACCTATCCTTTTTAGCTGTTTTTTGCCAGCATGCAAATGGGTCATTACCTATATAAAACAGTAAATGTGTACTACATTAGACTACCTTAAAATAACTTAATTAAAAACTAAGCTACATTAACTTAAACTAAGATAGAATGCGCAATGAGTTTACAATATACAAATACAGTCCCGGTAATTGATAATAAAATAGTGAATTATATAATGTCATGGTAATAAAATATTTGTAATATAAATTTGACTAATATGAATTTTATACATTACTATACACAATAAATTCATTAATAGAGTAAAATGTTTTTGCCAGTAGCCATTTAAAAAGCGCTGTTTTAAATTGAGTATATGGTAGATCTTTTATGTTCTGTGGTAGCTTATTGTATATGGTGACCAAGGATAGGACAAACGCCCGTCATTTTGAAAACTTAACCCTGTTCTGTACAGTAGAGACTTCCTTATATTAATAAAAAAAATTAGGTACTAAATAAGAATAGTTTATTCGTGACAATACAAAACAAAGGACAAAAGTTATGTTTTATGTTTTTTTTTTTTGTTTTTTTATGTAAGTATTGTTTTTTGTTTTGTTTTTTTTTACACGTTTCTAAAGTGACAACGTCCATGCTTGACAAAGATGATTAGAATATTACCTATTTTATCTAAATGGCCAGTAGTAAACAAAGTCATTGAAATCAAGTAGTGTCTAATGCGATGATAGAAGAATAGGTAATTTATTGATAAATGTGTTGAAGTACATTAAATTATAATATTTTGAGTAAACTTCTAAAAAAAAAATATCATTAGGAAGTCTCTACTGTACAGAACAGGGTTAAGTTTTCAAAATGACGGGCGTTTGTCCTATCCTTGATGGTGACACACATGCAGTAACAGTTTTTCTTGAAGGCAGCAGTTCTTTGCTGTTTAAGTACATGTTTGTGTTCCTAGTGTTTCTAGGAAACCCCTCCTTGGCTGTCCTAAACAAGTTCATATTTAGTTTAACAAATGTAGAGACTTCAAACACATAGAGACAGGGTGGAGGGAGAATATTTAATTCAGAGAAGAGAGGTTTACAAGAAGTCATTTGGCGCACTCCACATATAGCACGAATACATTTTTTTTGGCAGATGAAGGCCCTTTGAACATCAACCCCATTTCCCCACACAATCAGTCCATACCGAAGCACTGATTCCACGTAGCCGTGATAGGCCATCAATGCTGTTTTTTTGTCGGCCGTTGCGCGCAGTCTGTTCATGACAAAAACAAATCGATTAATTTTGTTACATACATGTTCGATATGTCCATATGATATGTACAGATGATATGTATGATATGTACAGAGGGTTATCGAACAAAAGATTTCTCAGTCTACGCCCAAATGTTTCGTCACAAGGTTCGTTTCTTATATCGGCGGGTAGGTGCTCGAAATAAGTAGGCCCAATAACCCGAGGATTTTTCTTTGAAAGCGCCTTGCGACGAGGAACTGTCATTAGTCATGTATAATGTGAATATGGAATAAGTTCCTCAGAAATTTTTGGTAAACAAATAAAAACCCACTGTTCATTACCTATACACAAAGTTTAGCAAATACAATACAAATACTCTTTATTGACCCCACACAGATAAGCAGGTACAGAATAAACCATAGACATTGGTAAAGCGAGACAGAGGTAAAACAACGGTGCAGAGGTGAGCCTTTGTTTACGACTTTCAAATTGATAGCATTCCTGGGTCAAACGGACAGATGGACAGAGTCGTAAGGGTTTTTAACCTTCTTGGTACGGAACCGTAAACATGTCCTACGATTGGTTCCTAGAGCAACATTTTACCACCCCCGTTTCTCTATCGAGACTGTAATTGCCAAATTTATGGCCCCCCACTCTAATGTAATTGTGGCCTGCAACGGCGTGTACCCACCGTGTATCATTCCAAATTAGATTCAGCTACGCAGAACGGCTGTCAACGAAAGTGGTTTCGTATTATCTCGACTTGAGCGAATGCCAACTGCCAACGAGCGGTTGACTGATAGCCCGTTAGCGAGACAGTTTGAAAGGTTTAAGTTGGAATTTCGATCGACGTATGTTTTTAGGCGGTTATAAGAGGGTTTTATCGATCTGCATTTGTTTTTAGGCGGTTATAAGCAGACATCGTAAATGTAGCGTTTTCGGTGCAGCATGGCTGTGGTAAGGGAATTTGACAAGTCAAATCTGCTTCTTTTTTATGAAAATGTTAGTATGGAATTTGTAGGGATCACTTGCTTGTGACGTCACAACCAAACAACGTCCTTATTGTTAGTTTATATGAATTGAAAAATCTTAAAATTGCAAACATAAATGAAAGATTGATACTATCCGAGTATTTTCGTACTTAATGTTTATCTGTTGCTAATGAAAAAACAATTTATTTTCACTTTTGTCAAATTTATACCCTACTAGCTTCTGCCCGCGACTCCGTCCGCGTGGAACTCGTTTATATCGCAGCTCCATACAAACTTTTACCCCCCCATTTCACCCCCTTAGGGGATGATTACGGGGATAAAAACTATCCTATGTTACTCTCCATCCCTCAACTATCTCCACTTGAAAAATCAATTCAATTCGTCGCTCCGTTTTGCCTTGAAAGACGGACAAACATACAAACAAACAAACAAACACATACACTTTCGCATTTATAATATTAGTATGGATTAATATTAGTGTTATATTATGGTACGCTAACTAAGCATTACGATTGAAATTATTTACACCAATTACGTTAACAACACTATGTTGCACCGAAAATGCTACAAAATTTAAGATGTCTGGTTATAAGAGCGTAGCGTTCTAGTCTGTTGCTACTATTGTGTTGTGGGTTTAGCACACTGTAAGATTTAACAGTGATAAAGCTTTGTCATAACCTGGCTGTTACATCGACTGGTTAATGTGTCCAGTCCACTTGACAGCAACGTCATGACTAGGTTATATCCATATAAATGCATCGTAAATGGTGCATAGTATACTTGGTATGATATAAAACATGACGTTCATAACAAAATTTTAGTTTGTATTACAACTAGGGCATACAGTCTCGGATAAATGTTGTGTCATACTTATCTGTCTTGTCATGTCGTCTCAGAACGATGTTGGTGCATACATTTGGTACGGTTAGATTCACACCTGGCCCCGTATCATGGTTGGCCTTATCACGCGATAAGTGACAAGATAGTGTCCGTCACTGGCTGACACCGTTCGATAGAACGAGACTGACGGTCTATCTTGTCACTTATCGATCAGAAGAGAGCATTTTGCGGTCCCCCGGCCACGACATTGCGTGTTATCCTAACTAACCACAATGCTTTGCGCTTCTCGACCGCAATGAACAGATAAAATGCTTCGTCATCATCATCATATCAGAGTGGACAACTTTAAGTATCTAGGCCATGTCGTTACGGCTGATCTCAAGGACAACTTGGATATTGAGAGGGAGAGGAGGGCCTTATCGGTGCGGGCGAATATGATAGCTCGCAGGTTCACTAAATGGTTTAAAGAGGTGAAAGTCACTCTGTTCAGGGCTTTCTGCACTTCCCTCTATACTGGCAGCCTGTGGGTGCAGTATTCGCAACGGGCCTATAGGGCCCTCCGGATCCAGTATAATAACGCGTTCCGGGTGCTAATGGGACTGCCTCGCTTCTGTAGCGCATCAGGGATGTTTGCGGAGGCGCGCGTCAGCTGTTTCTATGCGACTATGCGCGGGCGCGCGGCATCCCTGGTGCGCCGGGTGCGGGACAGTCCCAATAGCATTCTTAAAATGATAGTGGATAAGCCTGACTGTGCTATCCTGGTACACTGTGTGGGGCTGCACTCTCCCACCAGTGTTATACGATGGTAGTCTATTAGTTTATTTTTATTTTTATTCTATGTACAGTCGAGGAAAATGAATGTTTAGCACTTTTGGACCTTAACGTCATTCAAATAGAGTTGACGTGTGCCAAACCTTCATTTTCCTCGACCGTACCTAAATATGTGTCCCTGTTACATGAAATAAATGATTTTGAATTTTTGAATTTGAATATATCACCTGTCGGCGCGTATAGACACGGTTGGTGGCTTATCATATGGCCCAGGCTGGCTTGATGATGTGGATGGCAGGTTGATGAAATGACGAAGGCGGCGGTTCAGCGAATTGAATACTTTTAATTCGGTATTTTCTACATGCTTTTTTGTATGAAGCTAACGTTATATAAAATATTAAAGAGAAAAAGGTGAAAGCTGTGTGTAGCTTATGAAGCGATAGTTGAAGTGCGAGTCATCTTCCACGTCCGATATCTCCATTGGTGCTTGGAGGGATGACGATCCAACATGTGATTGGCTGCCGATCACGTCATATGTGCCTCTGATTGGCCGCTGGGGCTATGCCGCGATTCGTGACGTCATGTAAGATGCACCGTGTCTCTAGGCGCGCGTTGTCGCTAGGCGCATGCCGGGTTAAGGGACACCGTCCGCCGCCAGCTGATAAGCGCGTAGGTATATAAAATGCGCCTTAACATCACCCGAAAGACGTCCACTGCTGGACCGGTCCTGCGCCACCCACATCCAGCGGACTCCCGCGACCTTTACCAGGTCATCAGTCCATCTACCCACGCGGCGCCTTCCGGTACGTGGTCGCCACCGATAAAACGCTTGCCGCGCCGCCATTCACGCAATAGGCTATTTGACAACAGGGAACATTAATTGGTACGAAAATACTGGGAAAGTATTAATCTTTCATTTATGTTTGATATTTTTAGATTTTTAAATTCATAAAAATGAACAATAAGGACGTTGTTGGATTGTGACGTCACAAGCAAGTAATCCTTGCAAATTCCATACTAACGGAGCGTTTTTGACGTTTCATAAAAATATGCTGATTTGACTTTTGTTAAATACCGTATTCCGTGGCCGGGCCGTTATTATGAATCCGTTTTAGTCGTGCTTGTAAAATACGTCAGTAAATTACAAATATTATTCCCACCGAACTTCACTTGTTCCCACAATACCACCCCTTAAGTAGGCACCCAAAACTTTCTCCAGTTTCCAATTATTGTTAATTACTCACGCGACCAGGAATCAGACGTGCTCATAAATTAGAAACATGAGATAAGCTGCTACACATTCAACATTTCCAAGTGAAACTTTGTATCAAAAACTCATCTCTTTGTGCGGGCATCCTTTGAAAATTTCCTAAACAGCGCTTTAAACTCCTAACTGCCGGTTTTCCAGTTTGTTCTGAACTCGGCTCTCGGCTTTCGGCTTTCGGCGCTCGGCGCATCGGGCTTCTTTAATTTATTATCAAAATTAACGTCAGTGCGCGACTGAGTTACGGGTGGAGATTAAGACCTGTAGGTTTGCGAGCAACGTTTTAAAGAATTTAGTTTAGAGACATGTAGTCAGATATAAGTACGTTGTATATGCATACAGTTTTGTTATCACACGATGTTTGATTCGGCGGGCTAGTTTCTTTAATAACTTTATTTAATTCTCGTTAATTTATTTATAACTGTAGGTACAGGATGCCAAGACCTCTACCACTTTTCGCTTCTATTATTTCTTTGTATGGTTCAAAAGTGTCAGATCAGTTTCATGACTATTATACTTAAGTAAAAAGGAGAAATTGTACTGTATTAATTATTATTTTTGTAGGTTTATAATTGATTGCGCAGCAGATTAAGTTTAACTATACGTAGAATTCGAAGTGGGATTTCCAAATTTTGATTAGTGATTCGCCAGAAAAGTAGCCAGATAAATAGTTTATATGTAACGTTCCGTTACAAGCATCGTTACAAATATAGTTAATTTCAGATAAACTTAATTTAGCATTGGGTTTGATTTCTTATGCCTAAGTATCTAAACATTTTCTTATTTTCCTATCCTATTATATGATGTTATTATATCGTACTAATCATACAACTCATATAGAAGCCAACATGCGAGTATATAAATACAAGTATTCTCCTTAGAAACGCTGAAACGCCCCCCCGAGCAAACTTAACTTAGTTTACATCAAGACGACTAATTTTCCATCTGATAACTACGTTGCAAACTGATTTATGGCTTCGGAGATGATACCGAATTTCATGGACGCTGCAAATCGCGGACACATTAATAACGTACCCAATCAAATTAATCACGCAAGCCGTGCTTAGTTGGGGTAAAAGTGGACTACCAATTACGATGATGTTGAACTATGTACCTGCTTTTAGCACGGTGTAGTTCAGAGAATGTGTTCTAAAGTACCTATATTTGGGTCATACAAACTGTGTTTAACAAAAGTCGTGTTTCCTGTGGTCACTAGTTAGGAGCTTGCGTACTTACAAAAAATGGTTTAATACGGGTGGGTGTAGACTCGAAAATGATTATTTCTCCCAGAGAAAGGTGGCAAAAAAATATGCCTAGTGACGAAAATCCCATTCAGATATCTCAAAGATTTACGAAGCTTTTAATATTGCTTGTTAGAGAAAGAAAACGCTCGCATTTAGTGACGTCACAATCTGCGAGCGTCAAAGTAAATGACTAAGTTTCATATGACGTTGCGTTTTGCGGAAAAGGGACAGAACATACCCCTTTTTGAAGTTTTTGACACTTATAACTGTGATTATTAAACCTCTTTGGTGGATTTTTCTCCATTTGACTATATTTATAATCCGTTTTCGAGAAAATACGGCATTTTCATTATTTTATTTATTGTCTACACCCCTATTGCATGAAATCATGTAAGAGGAGACGCCATTTATGCGGATTAAGAGTCTAACCAAAAAACTGTCTTTACAGCCCTTAACTCTGGCAAAGTCCATTGAAAATACGCGCACCTAAATCTCTGTATGACTCATTTGAATGATTAGCTTTAACTGAATACGACTAGGAGATTTTAGATGATGTAGATAAAACCTTAGCATTGCGGATTATTTCTACAGAACTCAGGATTGCGCATCTACAAACTTTCAACCATTTCACCCATAGAGAATGATTTCCAGGTTAGTTCTGAGATAATAAGTGGATAACCATGAATTTAAGGTCAACATTAAATAGCTCAAACCTGAACACAGTTTGCTCAGAGATAATTTGCGCAATTTTACTAACCCCATTTTCCATTCCATTTTTAACCCTTTAACGGACTGGTCCGTTAAAGGGTTAAAAATGGAACACTGGGCACTGTGACCTACGCGTAGCAGACAATTGAAAATCTGTAGGTGATAATGAGTATTATAAAGAACCAATCCGATTGAATGTACCTAAACCATGAGTGGTTTAGGTACACTCAATCGGAGCGGAGTGAGCTCTGGGATGGACTCGGGCTACATTTTATACCTTTGCTTGCGTTCTGCGCAATCCGCGGGTGGGCAGAGACGCGTCGGCAGCTGGTAGTTAATAAACATAATAAATGTAGATATAATTATTATATTTATACCAATCGACTAGAACAAGGTACCTATTACGGCAGCAAAGCACACGCTTTTATCTTTATAAATACTATATATAAATTTAGTTTAGTTCCTTATGTACTTTCCTAAGCCTTAAATAAAGCGAGTTCACTGTGTAACAGCGATCAGTCTGCGAGTTAATTAATCGATCGGCTTTGTCCCGTACAATAGGGCATTGTTCACATGTGGGCCAATCTTCCCGTATTTTGCACCCTGTATACAACCTGGAGGTCTATTTCACTCGACATATTGCTATCGAAATGTGGTAATCCTAAGGCTGCGCACCAATGCGTAAATCAGCTATCAGAATAGGCAAGATTCCTAAGATTTGTTACGGTGCCATTCGTACCAGTTTTTGGAGAGGGACAAATGGTTGTATGGGAGCAGCTACAATTAAAGAACATAAAATACTGAGACATACTGCATTTATACCGCGCCGCTTCCGCGCATCCCGCGCCGGTCAGGAAGCACTCATTTAAATATAGTCGCGCAGTCAAAAATTGGTACTAACACAACAGAGTTAACTCTGACAGCTGACGGCGTACTGATACCGTACACCCACACTGACAAATCAGGAATACGCCAGTGTCTGTAGTGTGCACAAATAACGATATACCAATATGATATCGATACGCCGAGCCAAATAAACCTCCTGGTTCCTTGGAGCGTAGTCGAAGCATATTTATCTCTTAATGGATCTAGAATTGCGTGATCCTCTATTGTTTTAGTTGGATCTATTGGGATAAGGCCTGAGACTAGGTAGAGTAACACTATAAATTGTGACTCTAGAGCATTTTCATTTGAATATGTACCTGTGCAGCGCAGCGTGGGTATGCCCCCCACAAGGTCGACTGTGATGACTTGGTAAAGGTCGCGGGAGTCCGCTGGATGCGGGTGGCGCAGGACCGGTCATTGTGGCACTCTTTGGGGGAGGCCTATGACCAGCAGTGGACGTCTTTCGGCTGATATGATGATGTACCTGTACCTACGGCTAACGGATGGTCATGACATGAGGTCTTCACAAATCTGCAGGTGTAGCATGACTGATCGTTGTCATTTCATCACTTATTCCCTGTGGATAAGACGCCTGTCTCTCGCTCTAATAAATAATAATAAATAAATATTAGGGGACAATCTTACACAAATCGACCTAGTCCCATAGTAAGCTCAATAAGGCTTGTGTTATGGTACTAGACGACGAAATATTTAATAGATAGAAATACTTAAATACATAGAAAACATCCATGACTGAGAAACAAATATTCATGCTCATCACACAAATATTTGCCCTTACCGGGATTCGAACCCAGGACCTTCAGCTTCATAGGCAGCGTCACTACCCACTAGACTAACCGGTCGTCAAAATATTCTCGGTTAAGATTAATTTACTATACTCGTAGTGTCAAGGTAAATACGTCTGTACACGTGTTAGTTTGTCTAGGTATATTTTTGTTCATGATCTCAACTCAATTGCTCAAAGGTTAACTGGAAGAGATCCCTTACACCTTACGGAACTTAAAGATAAGTTCGCCTTTGTACCGATTTAACTTTTTTTTGTCTGTATTTTTACCTGTGTCTTGTGCACAATAAAGTATTTACATACATACATACATAAGTGATAAAATGACAACCAACGCCCGCCGATGGGCAATATGATGGGTGTTATAACTTTCACATTCGTATCTGTGTGTGTGTGTCATAAAAAAAAACAATCAAGTCATAAAACACCTACATGGCTATCTGTTCAGACTCCTGATAGTTTCGTTCTGATACTTGCTGCTATTCGATAATCGCAGGCGCTTCAACTTAGTTTTAATTATTTCAAAAGCCTACCCGGCTCATTTACCTTTTTATACAAACCTCTGTATAGACGCACATCGTCAATAAATTGTTAAAAATTACCAATTTTGGGTTTTAATTAAATAAATTAAGGCTCCGTTATGTACATCGATACACTATCACATCATCACATGACAGCCTGAGAGCTATGCCGCGGCGATATAGACTAGGTTTAAAGAACTTTATTTCCCATTAAGAATAACAAGAATAGGGATGCGGACTAAGATTTTTTTACGATGCCATTCGAACCAGTTTTTGGAGAGGAACAAATGTTTGTATGGGAGCAACTACAATTAAAGAACATAAATACCCAAAAAATTGAGACAAAGATTGACGTCGCTGGCGGCAGCGGAAAACACTTCATACTGATGACGTACCCACGTATGACGTCACTTGTACAAAGTAGTTGTATCGTTGTATGGAAAATCCGGTAAATTGTTGTTTCAGCCGCGAAATACTGCGTTTAAGTACATAGTTGTCATACAATTTTGTTTCTATAAAAGCGTAAGGATTGTATTGGCAGCTTTAAATTTACTCTTGGACAATAAAAAAAAATGCATCATTTTTCTAAACTTTCAGGGTTCATATCTTTTTATGATTTTAATAACATTTTATAATTTATACTTTATTACGATAATTTGATGGTTTACTATCCATTTAGCATCACTACGTTATCAATTTTAACATGAGGCATCATGCCTATTCACTTACTTGAGACAGTATACAAACTAAAACTAAGCATACAGTGTTTAAAAATAAGGTAAGCAATGTGAGTAGAAGCATTAGAATCATTATTGCACTAAGCGCTCGGACCACATCTCCGCGTTGCTAACTGCACTACAACACCGCGATGTACGAACAAAAATACGATGATGCGCTTGGATGGATGCGGTATATTAGGTAAGTTGAGAGGTGTGCTCATATTGTTTAGTCAGGTTTATATGTTATTATATTTTGAAAGTAGTAATAATACTAGTGATATATAGGGATTGCAATCCGGTCCGGCCGGACCGGAATTCCGGCCGGATCCGGCGCTTTTTTGTGGCTACCGGATCCGGTAAAATTCACCGGATCCGGAACCGGATCCGGTAAAGTCAATCACCCAGCTAAAACACAAAATATTAGCGTAAAGCACTGCTAAGATTGAATGTTTCCGTCGATATTCAAACGTCGCTTGGCTTGACGCGCGCGATGCGAGATTTGCTGATAAAATTGTTGATTCAGGCAGTAATAAATAATTGAAAATTATATTACTGTACTTAGATAAACCAAAGCTAAAAGGTAGATTAATGAGGAGACTGATTATGTGGTTTGAGAAAGGTTTATTATCATTTGACAATTTTGAAATACATGTTATTTGATTGCAATATTATTGTTATATGTGATTATTATGTTACATTTAGTAGGCTACGATAGAAGTCAATTAATATTTTGTTCATTCTTACAAAAACAACAAAGCTGATTGGATTATAATTTATTAGAATTATATTTTTGTTTGTGAGTGAGACTGACTATACCTACTCTATATGACTCAACTATAATAAATAGTTTAAAATTATATTACTACAGATAACTAAAAAAAGACTGGTTATATGGTTTACAGTTTAAAGAAAAGTTTATAGTTTGGAAATTTTTTAAATACTATTTGATTGTGATATTGGGATATGTGATTACTTAAAAATGTTAATTTTATGTTAAGTTGGTAAAGATAACCTTTGATTTATTTTTTGTTACTCCTTCAGTAGATATTTAAGAAAAGATCTCAATTGATGACTGATTATAAATAACATAATATTTCCTAGGCTTACTCAGATTGTGATTATTAAAAATAATTGAAACTTAAAACTGCAATTTTAATAATCCATTAGGATAAAATATCCGTCGTTTCTCAAATTATGATAAAAAAATAAATAAAACACGTGACATTTAATTATTTAAAACCAGCCAGTGTAATCCGGCCGGATCCGGCCGGATTCAAAATCAGTCCGGTTTGCAATCCCTAGTGATATACTATCTGTCTCTATCTAAGCGTTCTAATTAGAAAGAGACTAGCCGTCTATAGCGCCACAACACAGCTCGCGGGCTGTCCCGTGATTGCTGTTGAGAAAATAGGATAAAAAGCTTAGGCTCGGTTCGATTCTAAAATCAATTAGCCATATTTTCCGCGCCACCGCTATCGGTTTGTCCCGCCAAGGGCCCTCGATGATCGATGGAAATTGATGGGAATTTATTTTATTTCCACCCCAACTCGTTCGGTGTCATTTGAAATTGATTGCCTGTGACACCAAAAGTCCACCGTCAGATTAGACTTTCATTCATTCATATCGCCTAACAAACATAAAGTCCGTTAATCATGAAAATAACCCGGATGAATCCCTTTGATATTCACCGTCGACTGACAGATTGTGTAAATGTTGTGGAAGCTTTTTAACGGCATTACTGAGCATTTTATTAATTGAAAAACCCTTGAGCCTTTCCTTTGAATTTTGTTCTCAGGCCGGTTGAGATAAGGTTAATGGACAACTTTGTATTTTGTAAAGACCGTCTTAGAGAAAAATAATGTTAACTTTATAACCTACAATCAAAACGTTTTGTATGGAAATAATGAGTCTTTGTACTGGTTCCATTATGGATAACTATCCGAAATAAAAACTTTGAATTTGAATTTGAATTATAGCGATGGTTATTAGTAATGAATACCGCAGATTCTTCAAGCGTAGAATGCACATAAATATTATAGTCGAGGATATGGGTCTTAATTGCAGCAATTAATAAAATTTGAACTGACTAGGACAACGAATGATTTAATAACCCATGGATATATCTTATTGAGATTTGTATACTACCATCTCGCTCGGTCGTGGTATTATTATTATAGGTTCTCTGTAGAAATATATACCCTAAGATCTGATAGAAAATATCAGCATGTATAAGATAGCGCTCGTTTTAAAGTTCTGCAGGTCGATCACGTAACGCATACGCGCGTCATGTACCTAAGTGTCGAATTTTTATAAGGAAAAATTTGGTGTCCTTTATTGTAAGATAATGCCAATCCATGACGATTTTGCCGAATCTGGTACCAAATCGATTTTACATGCACCCTCGGGACGGTTTGTGAAAAAATATCGCTTCGCACACGCTAACGATTCAGTAGCACGAAATGACCTACATTGCTGGATTATTTCCGACGCGATTTGCATTTGTTTTGGCAAACTTTTTTAATATGTTTAGAGGCTGTTTCCGTATTTGCTAAGCATAGTCTACTTAATTTGTCTGGTCGATTACGTAACGCTTTGTACACGCGTCAGGTAGATCTAAATATGGCTTTTTGTGTGGGAAAATGACAGTTGAACGTACGTTAGGACGTACTTTCGAATAGTTGCGTGACCATCCCTCGAATCTCATTAGGAGCAAATGGCTGACATAATGTTACATACACCCGTAATAACACAATAAGCTGTCATTGTGCATGTTTCGTTTTTGTCACATTTAACTGTCGCAAGTAGCATAAAAGATCAAAAACCTCTCTCATTCTAATTTGCTTCTAATTAAAAAAAATGCTTCCACCTGCACGTAGCGTTGCTTGGGTTCGAATGGGTTAGAAAGCGAGTGGCGCCTCGGAATAAGCCAATACACAAACATATCATGAAAATACCAACATGTACGAAAAACAGATACGTGAAGTCGTATAATAACGTGTTTACGTTTAGTGTCTAAATTGCCGCTCACTGCATGATACGTTTATATTGTTATGTATGTTAGTCTTTAACACTATGACTGCCAGAAACTGGCTCCGCGGGCGCCTACGCCGCAGTCGCTTTCCGCCTACGAGGAGAATCTCGGGATCGGCTACGAGCGTAGCGCGTAGCGATTCTTGGCAGTGAATGTGTTAACCCATTCAGGGCCCATGACGACACATATGCGTCAGACCGCCGTAGTCGCTTTCCGCTACATACGAGGAAAACCACGGGATCGGCTACGAGCGTAGCGCGTAGCGATTCTGGGCAATGAATGTGTGGTATTTTGTAATATGGGCCTCTGTTGCTTGATTTAAATAAATAAATAAATAATGAAAATAGAATTTCTAACATCTTCCGTGCCAGGAACGCGGTGAGTTATGGCTACTCGTAGGCGCTTTCACACTACAAACGAGTTTTAACAAATTCACTGCCAAGAATCGCTACGCGGTACGCTCGTAGCCGATCGCGTGGTTTTCCTCGTATGTATCGGAAAGCGACTACAGCGTAAGCGGGTTCCTGACACTGAAATTGTTAATAAGCTATCGGCTACGAACGTAGCGCTACGAAATCGTTGGCCCGGAATCAGTGAAAAATATTTGCCAACAATAAAATCTTGGACAAAGGGCCCAAGAACATATTCGTCAGCCTTTATTCTCTAGTGCCACTATAACCCGTTCCATGTAGATACCCCTGCCGTTGACTGTACCTAAATCCCGGGTATAATGTGGGCGAAAACGGACACGTGTACGCGATTTATAGCTTTCCTTTTAACCACAATGTAACGGATATTTAAAAAAGGTACGAGGGATCATTTTGATTTAAACATATGGGTTCAGTACAGTCAAGTGTAAAACTAACTCAAGAATATATCACATGGCTCTTACGTCGGCGAAATATGGTTCCGGTACATATTTACGAGAGGTTTAATTCGATACATATTTTTGCACTTGAATGTTTTTTTTTTTTAACTTTATTTCACAGATAAGAAGTACAAATGGCGGACTTAATGCCTTAAGGCATTCTCTACCAGTCAACCACATGGCTAAACAGAAAAGCTTATAGGTGCAGGCAGTTGACCAAGATAAACACAAATTAAAAGGGTACGTAGTTAATGAAAATACATTTCCTAATATAATAAATAAATACATTTACTTACATAAATACAAAAATATAATATACATACATACATATTACTTTGCGTACCCAGTGCAAACAAAACTATGTCACTAAACTAACCAGAGATAACGTTGAGAAAATGCTTGCGCAACATGCGCTTGAAAGTGAGTTTATAATGCTGTGTTTAAATATTTTTTTGTACAATGTACATACTGTTTAAATATATTTTTCATATCTCATGCTCTGAAAGTGGGTCGTTGTTGTTCTAAAAAGTGTGCAGAAAGTTATACGTTTCTGTTCTAGTGCAGAAAAGTAGTGGATTCCAATTAGTCCTCGCCTTATAAGCATTATGCGGGAACTAATTCCAATAAATATCAATACTTACCCCGCTACTGACAACTAAAGGGAAATAATTTTATTCTTACTAGTTTTTGTAATTTATTTTATTAAATAGAAAATAAGTTTATGTTGTAAATTCATGACTTTTATTTTAGCTAAAATATTCACTAGGGTCTATGAGGTGGTGACAAATGGAATACACCCACAAAAGCTTTTTTTTACTTAAAGTTGTGTATGTGAGCTAAGGCAGAAACGCATACAGCCACTGTTCAACTAATACTTATAATACCTCAAACGAACAGAAAGTTGCAAACCTCATTTTAAAGAACTCAATGTCCTCACACTAACCTGCCTATATATTTACGAGATCGCAGTCTTTGTCAAATCAAACTCCTCACTGTTTCCCTTAAGGCTAAACATGAATTCGAGAAGCGTCCGTTACAAACATTGAGTGGCAAAACAGCTCTGCTGAGAAGGAGTGTACTAGGCATAGCTTCCAAAAGATATAATTTCTTACCAGAAAGCCTAAAGATATTAAATTTGACAATTTTTAAAAATTAATTAAAATTAAAACTTTTAAAGAGAGCATATTACAGCATTGATGAGAGATTTTTAGATAGAAGTTTTCTAAATATGTGAAATATGTAATAAAAATATTAGTTTAAGTAAATCTAATGCTCATAAAAATTAGAATTAGTTTTAGGTTTTAGTTCTTGTAAGGCTCAACATTTGTACACCTTTAAGGTAGGTCACAGCGTACCTACTGTATTTTTTATTCTATTGTCACCTATTATGTAACCTGTGTATCACAAATAAATAGTTACTTACTTACTTACTTACTTAATAAATACAAATAATGAACATATTTGAATAGCCTATTTTCGTCTATCACAATTAAATTATGAAAGTATGTTATTCATATAGTTTTGACTTTAGGAAATACTAATAATTAAATACCATTTGGTTATAAAAACATGAGCAATATTTTTGATTTCAAAATTAAAATCGTAGGTTTATTATCTACAGATAACCGACCCGAACCACACCACCGAATTACACCATATAACCATAAGCGCGAGCGAGACAGATATTTGCCTCTTTCTTTAGGACAGGACAGGTGAGATGGGACTATTCTTTCGGCTCGGATGACGTCACGGTAATGGCAGCTGCCGTTTTTGAATTGTATACTTTGAATAAACATATTGTTTAATTTCCCGTCTGTGTTTTTTTTACTTTCCTCGTATTCGATATGAAAAGTAGAGTGTTTAACTCGGGTGAAAGTCACCCATTTCTGATTCGAACCATGCATTGGCGCTCGATCGAAGGAATGGGTGTCCTTCAGCATATGGTTAACAATCTACTATTTTAAACTGGATCGCTACAAAGGCAAGCTATGGTAGCCTAGTGGTTCAGGCATGCGGCTGTCAAGCGGCGGTCGTGGGTTCGAATCCCAGCTCGTACCAATGAGTTTTTTGATAATTACCGTTAGCTTTTCGGTGAAGGAAAACATCGTGAGGAAACCGGTCTAATCCCAATAAAGTCTAGTTTTCCCTCTGGATTGGAAGGTCAGATGGTAGGCAATTTTGACAGGTGCTCTATAGCTAGTGACACGTGACATTCGCGCATTGGTGAAACGCTCTTACCAGACTAAGAAGCAAATTATCCAATACACACTGCAAGTATTAAGATTACCTACTAGCTGCTGCCTACGTTTAGTCAAAATCCGTTCAGTCCCGTTTTTGAGATAACGAGGCGTTCCTCGTACGAGAGCACCTATTTTATTTTTGTTTTTTTTTTCATGAAGGTAGGTACATAACACATATTCAATTTCAAATTTACTCGCCAAACTGACGGAACAGTTTGTTGGCGAGACCGCCCTCATTTTTACAGGTATTATAATGCACCTAAGTTACTTACTACTCAAACACAAATATAAATCTGACTAAACATACTACAAACGGTAACAATAAAAAATTAAGGTAATTTTTCTAATAAGTCTGTTTTATATTGTTTTTCACTACATTTAAACTATATTTTTTCTCTTCTCTTAACCAGTTAAATTCGTTATAAATGGTCGGGACCATGAACTTATTTGTTCGTCTGCCATAATAATTGTTAAAATCATTTTGTACATAATATTTCCCTAGTCTAATATTTCTTGTTTTATATTTACTTTGCTTCAGCACCTTAAACTCATCATTAAAATAATTTTCTACACCTATCAGATAATTAATAATTTCAAAAATGTGTTTGCCCGGAGGCACCGTTATTCCCAAAGATATTTTTTCAAATTCAATTAGAACAGTAATCATTTTGTTTTAAATGTTATTTTTCTTTCATGTCACGTAGAAGTTTGCCGCCATTGGAAATTCAATTTCGGAAGGATAATTCTTCCGGTACAGTCCAGTGTCAAAATGTGGGTGCATACAACTTATTCATAATTATGTCCTATCGCTCTTATCTTATGTCAGCGGATTAAGGTTCCCGTACAGTCAGCGTCATATAGTAGCAGCCAAGGTAGCCAAATATTTCGGTACCTACACGTCTTTATTACTGTAAGAATAAGGGTACGTGTCTTACGAAATATTTGGCTACTGGCTGCTACCAACTATGCGATCGATACATTTTTTTGACTGACATATTGTAACTGTACATTTTACCCACGCGATATACTTTTATTTCTCTACTAGCTTCTGCCCGCGACTGCATCCGCGTGGAACTCGTTTATATCGTAGCTCCATACAAACTTTCATTTCCCATTTCACCCCCTTACGGCATGATTTCCGGGACTAATACTATCCCATGTCCTTCCCCGAGACTCAAACTATGGGTTCGGCGGTTTAAGTCTGAAGAGGTAACAGACAGACAGACAGACAGAAAGACACACTTTCGCATTTCTAATATTAGTATGGATTTATAACGAACTAAAGATACGAAATCCTCTAAAGAATAGCAATCAAGATCAACCGACCTTATTTTTTTAGAGGACCCCTAAAAACAAGCGAGCAAAGCCCAGCAGTGAAATATCCTTCAGTAGAAATTGTGATTGGGGTTCAGGGAGCAATAACTTTCCCTTTATGACCCAATTTTTAGCGGTAAACAATGAAATTTGAAATTTTGCCGCGATATCTGCCGTTATCGACACACACACGACTGTTTCGTGTTTGTTTTAAATTTACTTTTTTTTTGCGCGTTTTGAATCGATTAATTTAGAACAATATTTTGAATTGGCGGAAATAACGGTAGCGCAAGTACCTTTATTTTTTGTAGTTAATAATATTTTATTGTTAAAAAAATATATGTTTATTTAAATAAATAAAACCGGCCAAGTGCGTGTCGGGCCACGCGCAGTGTAGGGTTCCGTAGTTGCCTGTCTATCTTCGTTGCGTGCGGTGCGGTTGCGTCTCCCGAATTTGTACGAAAATTGGCCTTTCCAAGTACACATTAAGTTGGTCGACTATTACTCGGTAACTACTTCTGCCTACTTGTCCGTGATAGTTTTCCTTTTAAATTCATTATATGTACTACTACCACGAATTTTTTCACATCCCCAGTAGTAGCCATTTAGCCGGAAGGGTGGGGGGGGGGACACATGACTCGAACAAAAATTAGGGCTTTAAAGCCCATTATCTCGCAAACGAATTACTGATTTAAAAAGTGGTCTTAGAAAACCCATAATATTTTTAAATGACTATCCAACGATGGGTTTAACGAGAAAAAAAATTACATCCCCGCTTTAGGTGTAGGGGAGGTACCCTAAAAAAATATTTTTTTTTCAAAATTTTATTGTACCGTTTTGTCGGCGTAATTGATATATACGTATATCCATCTAGGAATTATGGTTACTGAGCTAAGCCGAAGACGGACAGACAGATGGACGGACATGGCGAAACTATAAGTGTTCCTTGTTGACTACGGACGGAACCCAAAAATTAACCAGGGTTAATATTACAGTCTTATCGTAAAAAAAAAAAATTACAGTTAAGGAGCCTGCGTAATAACTATTTAATCTTAATTAATTAGGTGACTATATTAATTTCATACAGTATGGTAATAGTAAGTTCCTTTATTGTTTATGACTTCATTTCAACATATGTCTTTTGAATTAACACATGGCGAACCAAACATGTATTTTTCTTGTTTTAGGTTTATTCGTGTGATATGTACTTGAGACTTTTAGATGATTCCACTACTAACTGAAAAACATACCTTCTTCCTTTGTAACAAAAAATAATAAACGTGTACATTATTTAGCTTTATAGCTTTATGGTGCTACAGGGCTGTGCACAGGGTGTGTACAGGATGTTAATAATAATAATAATAAACCATTTATTTCAGGCATCTAAGGCCCATAACAACAAATACCTTAAAGCCTAACATACATACAATACATATAAAAAACTAATTATTTAGGCGACGAAACAGCGTGGCTCCGTTGCGTCAAGTCCGGTGTAAAATTCGGTAGGTTGCCCCGGAACCGCCGAAACACGACACTCTTCGGCCAGAAGTCAGCACACGCGATGGTCTCCTGCAGCGGTCGCGGCACGCGCACCACAAACGAGCTGAAGTGCACGTAGTGGCGCTAACGTAGCTGGAAAACCCTCAGCGAGTAGCCAGTCTTCTGGTGAATATACTCCACCATGTCATCAGCCGTGGCGGAGTAATGCAGGCGCGACACGTACAGCGCCTTACTAGGTGTGGCAACCCGCAGACCAGAACCAACCGGCTCTGCTGTACCACACTGAGTCTTTCGCGGCTTACGCTTTCTTGTCACCAACGTGAAACCTTCCTTATCCACATCGGTGCGAGGGGCCTTCTCTTTTGGACGACCCTGATCTTCACGCACTCTGCAAGGTGCGTCTCTCCGGTTGGCTGCGACAGGCTGACCGGCAACGACGTCAGCATTACTATGACGTCGTGACTACGAGGAGGCGGCGGGGGGCTCTTTAGAGCTTATTGCACGTCTCTGTACACCTGCAGCCTATGGACCAATTATACTCAAAAAACATACAGCGCCCTCCGCGTTCAATTCAATAACGCGTTTAGGGTGATATTGAGGCTGCCCCGCTACTGTAGCGCGTCGGATATGTTCGCGGAGGCGCGCGTGACGGACTTCCCCGAGAGCATGCGCGCGCGCGGCGCTGGCCTGGTGCGCAGGGTGCGTGCCAGCTCCAATGCCGTCCTGACTATGATAGCGAATAAAGTTAACCGTCCATATATTCGGCATTGTTGCGACAGGCACGTCCAAGCTGTCTGAGATTGTTTAATTTTAATTGTATTTTAAATCCGAATTGTATTCTATTGTGTTAAATTTTTATTAGTATTTTGTATTTTTATTGAGCTTATTCAATGTATCAATTGTAATGTAATGTATGAGTCCTAGTCACTTGAGATAAATAAATAAAAAAAAAATAAAAAAAAGCAAGTACCTCAGCAACCCCATCGCTTAATGCGTCGAAAACTTACTGAATATGCATCAACACTTACATAAGCAGTTGTATCTGCGGGACAGTCTTGAAGTTATCTTTACTGCCTGGGGTGCATCTTAATGCGAGTCAAAAACAATGAAAGTCGTCTATGGCTCGGGTTACCACGCTTTTCTTATTTTACCGGATATTCTTTTTTTTAGGTGATTATTATTTTACATATATTTTGAGATTGAAAAGATTATTCAAATTAAATATAGAAAGGGCATGTACAGTCGCGGAATGAAAAGATTTGTCACTTTTCGACCTTAAGAACATTGAAATAAAGTCAAAAGTGGCGAACCTTTTCAGTCCTCGCTAATAAACTATTAATTAGACCATGGTGACTGACATTAAAGTTCCATTTAACTAGGCTGCTTGTCCGACTTACAAGTTTTTACTTTGATAACATGTTCACGTTCACAATAATCAGGATAAAGCTAATCTATAAAATATTATCAAGAGGTGATGTTTGCAAGGGGGTTATCTTCGGAACTACTCCCATTTAGAAAATTCTTTCAGCAGTATAGAATGGGATGACATAAGCTATATTTCATCACCGCCTTCGAACTTAAACACGCAAAAACAGTGGGAACGGATTTGGGTGAAATGTGGCACACATGTAGTTTATAATCTAGATTGAAATATAAGATTTGTATCCAAAGGGATGGGCGTTAAGGCGCCGTAGGTTCAGCGAAGTTAAGCGAACAGAGTTTTTGAAACAATATAATGCGTCTGTTTATAATAATATGGTTTCAAAAAAATACGAACAGTAATCTTGAGGTTTTTCTGCAGGGAAATCAGTGCTTCGAACATGATTAAGTAAATTTCGCTCGATAGAAAAAAATCACGAACATAGGTATAAAACACACAAAAATACACACAAGAATAGACAATATTCGTAACAAATTATGCACAAAAGCTATAAATATTAAAATTGCTTCTAAAAATCGGCAATATCATGTTTGAGGGAAATCAGTGTTTACATTTTTATTTATTTTAACGGCCAAAGAATTAAGATTAAAAAACATGATATCCGCGCTTCCGAGCACGCACTTCCATCTCGCTCACGCTTATGCTCAATGAGAGGGAGAGAAGACCATGAACCTACGGCGCCTTAATACGGCAGTTCACGCGGATGAAGTTGTACTAGCATTCGTATTTAAGATAAGTCGCAGACATCTGTTTATTCAATTTCCGTTTCAGACGACATCTATCGCCTAGATCCAACTTAACTCGAAGCCTTTTGAATTTAGTCAAATGAGAGCTTGAAAAGCCCCGTCTATTCATAATTCGCCAGATTCTGGTAATTACAAACTTGCTACGCTTTATTATAGGTATAGGTATAGCGCCTGAATCAGAAATCAATAGTCGCACACCAGGAAACACATATCACGCGTATCGTGCTTGTGTAAATCTATTATAAATCGTGGTCTGCACGATGTGCCAAAAATGTTAACAACATTACACAGTCGAGTTTGAAAATAGGTCCACAGCTGACAAAGGAATCGTAGTCCTACTAATATTATAAATGCGAAAGTTTGTATATTTAGATGTTTGTATGTTTGTTACTCAAATCGCGCATAATCGATTTAAGTGAAATTTTGCACGAAGAAAGTTTATAGCCTGGATTAAAATATGGATAGTTTTTATCTCGGGTCCACGCCGACAGTCGCAGGCGGAAGCTAGTAAAAAATATGTGAACATGACTTTATTGTTAAGAGCATCCCATATCGAGTTCATATTTTATGAACTCGACTGTGCAGTCACCAGCATTAATATAAGGTGCTAACAAATTAGGTACCAATACTTTTAGAGCTGATAGTACTAGTCTCTAGGAGTAGAGTTAAGTATGAAACATTTAAAAGTGTGTATCACTTTTTGGAGATAATTAGGGATACAACGTTACTGCGTAAAAACACCCTGTTAATGAGATAGTCAACAATCAATCATTGACGTTTGTCACAAACGACGATGTTCACTTGACAGATAGTGTTTTAACATCTCGTCAGTTGAATGCACAGCCTGATTATGTTTGGTCGAAATTTTAATTTATTTATTTTGTACCGGAAATTAAAACAAAAATATCATATGAAAAGTTTTCTTAATTTCTATTTAAAGTCAATTGTTTTGATGTAATGTAACACCTCTTAAAATATTGGTACTTAATTTGTTAGCACCTTATATATGCCACAATAAAGCGAGCATAAATAAAACACGACTCTATTGCTGGTATAATCCTGGTAGCTTAACTGTTTGCCACATAACCTTACAAGTCGTGTTATAAAGCAAAAGTGTGTTTGGCTGGATTTAATATATTAATTGATTGACATTTAAGATAATGCCACAAAGCTACTAATAGCTTTTTCGGCATCTATGTTATTTTAAAAGATGTACAGGATGATTCGGGACCAATCCTATTCGACTTAATAAGTTATTAAGCTACTCAATTAGTCAGATTAACGTTAACATTTTGTTTTATTGAATAAATATACATTACTACGAGCTACGGTAGCCTAGTGGTTCAGGCATACGGCTGTCAAGCGGCGGTCGTGGGTTCGAATCCCGGCTCGTACTAAATGAGTTTTTCGGAACTTATCTACGGAATATTTACCGTTAGCTTTTACGGTGAAGGAAAACATCGTGAGGAAACCGGTGTAATCCCAATAAGGTCTAGTTTTCCATCTGGGTTGAAAGGTCAGATGGCACTCGCTTTCGTAAAACTAGTGCCTTAGCCAAATCTTGGGGGTTAGGTGTTAAAGAGGACCCCGGGCTCCTTTTAGAGGTCAACCTGGAATAACGCTAGGAGAATGTTGAAATAAACATAACTACAGGATCGATTATAATTTACTGATTTATGTAGGGTTAGTTCCGATCACGTCTCCTGAATCAACCTGTCCAGATTGTTTTCAAAGCCTGGCCACCCTACTTTTCAAGACGGACCTGGTGAATGTTACTGTCATGCAAATTTTACGAGCCACGGAACTAATTACTCTACTACGTACATATCCAGATAAAGCCTTTATGTTTGTGTAGTTTTGAAACATTCTAGACTTAGTTTATTCAAGGTGTAAGTTTAGTTATAGTTAGTGTAATAGAGAAGTTTGCTTTAGTTCCTAGTTTAATATTGAGTGAGGCAAAGTATGTGGAAACGCTGTATCTCTCGGCTGAGCAACGTTCTGAACTTACGGGAAGTATAAAAAGTTGGTGGATACTTTGTATCTTAGTGGTATACTTCTTCTTGGCGTTAGACGGTATATTTATATTTTTTTTGTAAATGCAAATATTGCAAACAGTATGATATCATAGATAAAAAAATAGCCCTTTAAAACCAGTGGCTCTGTGATCTGTATACAGGGTGTTTTCGAGGTCATGATCCGGAATGACAAAAAGCGAATAAGATGATCATACTGAACAACCTTTCCCATGGGACCAACCACGAAATCGCAAAAAAAAAGAGCCAATTAAGAGTTAACTGTGAGTTAACTGCGATTTAATTGAGAGTTATGTATGGAATACCTGGTTTTTTTTTGCGATTTCGTGGTTGGTCCCATGGGAAAGGTTGTTCAGTATGATCATCTTATTCGCTTTTTGTCATTCCGGATCATGACCCCGTTAACACCCTGTATAGTAGTCGCGAGCCACAAATTGTTTTTTCCTTTTTGATATTCTTAAAACTGAATCGCGAAAAATTACTACATATTTCTAATACTAGTTAATAAATCAGCCTATATATATCCCACTGCTGGGCACAGGCCTCCTGTCATGCATGAGAGGGAACGGGCAGTAGTCCCGACGCTGGCCCAGTGCGGGTTGGGGACTTCATGGCCGCTCCACACGATGGGCCATCCTGACCCATCATACAGGACGCAACTATGCGTTAAATTTATTTAATCGTATGGCATACATTATTTTGGCGTTTAAAGTTTGTCACTCTTTAGCACCACCCAGGGGACACGTGCAAGGCTGTGGTTGGTAGCTCCTGCGGACGCGAGTAACAGTTGTCCCCCCTTTGTCAAGTGAGTGGGCAACTCGACTGTTAGAAGTTCTTAAGCCACCCGAAGGCCTCTAGCTCGGCTTAACGACTACTGTCATAGACAGCAGCCGGGATCAACTGCTTAGCGTGCCTTCCAAAGCACGGAAGCGCTCATTTATATTAACCACTCAAACATCAGGCGGTCACCCATCCAAAGACTGACCGCTGCCGTCTTTGCTTAACCTGCGTTATCGTTTCCGACTAGCAGGCGCCGCCAGGCTATGAGCGCTTCATGCGTTAAACGTTCAATGCTAACATGCGTTAAAGGGCGTAAGACATATTTATGTCTCGTTCTACCGCATAGCCGCGTCCTGTATGATGGGTCAGGATGGCCCATCGTGTGGAGCGGCCATCACATACACCTTCGAATTTTTTCCTTCACCGAAAAGCTAATAATACTGGTTATTTAAACTATATATTTTCGAACCAGCTCACATAATTTCACGACAATCGGTTGAGAAATACGAACTGACCCCGTATCATGGTCGGCCTTATCACACGATAAGTGACAAGATAGAGCGTCCGTCACTGGCAGACACCGTTCGATAGAACGAGACGACGCTCCTATCTTGTCACTTATCGAGTGATAAGGCCAACCATGATACATGGTCTGTAGAGGTTAACAGCCATACAGACGCCGGGCATAAGAAAGAATCTTCGCCCAAGCTTAAACGAACACGTTCGCTCGCTTCGCTCCCTCGTTCAATGAAATAGGAGTACGAGCTTGTAGAAAGTTGATATAAGTTAATGCAATCATTTTGCAGAAAAAAAAATGCATTAATTGAAATGATGTGCGGTGTCCGCTTACCGTCAGGCGGGCCGTACGCTTGTTTGCCACCGTCTTTGTATTAAAAAAATATATTTGAAAAACAAGTGAAGATGATCAAGATTTGTGCATTTATTTGTGTGATGAGCATGGATATTTTGTTCCTGAGTCATGGATGTTTTCTATGTAGGTATTTAAGTATTTATTTATCTATATAAGTATGTATATCGTCGTCTAGTACCCATATTACAAACTTTGCTTAGTTTGGGGCTAGGTTGACTTATGTAAGATTGTCCCCAAATATTTATTTATTTATTTAAGATGACTTACGTCAGAACAGAACCTAGTCTTGGGTTTTAGTGTGCATCTTATTATAAACAAAAACACACGAAAAAGAACCAGTTCGTTATTCTCGAGTGCAGACTCGTCCTTACTCTAACGACCGCGTTAATCAAACCGACGACAATAGCACTCGACTTTACTTCTGATATTTTTCAACGGATCCAAATGGGTCACCGCACCGGGCGGCAAAGCTGCCATTGTTGCCTCACCAACAACAATAGGTAAATGGGAACAGTTGTCAGTCGCGAGCTTTGTCCGATATCTCCCCGATGCATAGATCTGCGGCTTCGTGCATTCAGGCATCGAAATGAAAATGTTGCGATTGGTTCTCTAGCTATTGTGCGGGGAATCATATTGGAAATTGTCTGTAGTAAATTTTATTGGAAGTTTGTAAATGCCTAGTTCTATCGGCACGTGTGAAGTTCTATCTGTTTCAATTTTTATTTTGTGAAGCATCACTTTTATAGTCTAATCTACATGCAACTAATATTTAGTCCAAAAATAATCCAAGCTATTGTCAATTCGACGAAGATGACCGCATGCCATTTTTAGATTTTACTTCAGTTCGTATCCGGCCTCAGAACACAGAATCCATTCACAAAGTAATGAATATTAAAAGTTTTTAAAGCCAGCTGCAGGTATTTTATAATTCTACCCGCCAGACGACATAACTTTCCTCAACATTATCCAAGATAAACGTTAATTGAGTTCAAAAAACACATGCCCGTTTTAAACTGATTAAAATCTGCAATCCCCTCCAAACAAAACAATGGTCGCTAACAGACTCGTCGGCGGGATGAAAACGGTTCGAAATGAATTCAATATTCGCAATAATTCGATATTGAATTGTAAATAGCATAGATTCTTGTTATCTACGCCAATATACAGCGCAGCCTGGAGTTCGCAGAATTTAATCACTCTTATTATAATAACCTAGTGAATGGAGTGTTGGAATAGGTACCGTAAAATGGGGTGAGTAGGGATCGTGAGGAGAGTTGGGTTATGAATGGGGAGAGAAGGTATGAAATTGGGGTGAGATGGGATTTTAAGGCTACTGCTACCTAAATAATGTATTCCAATTTAAAATGGAGCTATAAAATATTCATAAAAAAAAATCGATCCAACAATCATCCAAAATCACCTTTGTATGAAAACCCATGTCACCCCAACTACGAGGGACTACGGAGTGAGGTGGGATTTCGTGTTTATCGTTAAAGTTATGAAATGGAACTACCCAAAATCATAAAAAAAAAAACAAAATACAAACGTCCGGGAACACACTATATACAACGTTCAGTTTGCATTACGTAAAAATAAAATCTTATCGAGGTTTGAAAGTCAGTTTTGTCCCTACTCACCCCGTTTTGCGGTAGTACTCTCCTTTGCGAAATCAATTTATTCCTACTAGCTGCTGGTGCGGCTTCACTCGCGTACCTATTGCAAAGGACGCAGGAAAATTCGCGGGATAAAATATAGCCTTTATCCATTCAGAGAGTCTATTCTACACTCAGGTGAAAGAATGTTTAAATCATTTAAGCGGTTTCGGAGATTACCTACCCGTAAACAGAAACTTACAGATTTTTCCTCTTTATAATATTGAAAGAAGAAAGAAAGAAAGAAAGAAATAATTTATTCGTAACACCAAAATACAATAACAAAGTAAAACATACAATCCTAGTGGTGTCACGAAATGGCCGCAACTCAGCATTGTTGCTAGCGTAGCCAGCGCTAATATTGGTGGACTGATGACCTGGTAAAAGTTGCGGGAGTCCGCTGGATGCGGGTGGCGCAGGACCGATCACTTGGGCACTCTTTGGGGGAGGCCTATGTCCAGCCGTGGACGTCTTTCGGCTGATATGATGATGATGATGATAATATTAGTATAGAGGTATAGATTAGCTTCTTCCCGCGAGTTCGTTCGTGTAGAACTCGTTGATCACCCTTCTAACTTCCACCCTCAATCACCCTCATTTCATTATCTTATCAGGGAATGATTCCGGGATGAAAAGTGTCTTATGTCTTAGTCGTGACCTAAACTCTTTCCACAATTGATTCGGCACACGAATGCAGTACTGCATGCGAACCGCCCCGATTCCGCGCTATATAACAGTGTAGACCAGGAAACTGGGCGACATTAGTACGCTCTCGGTAAAGTACAAATACCGCATACCGATTTCACTCCGCAAAATGCGAAATTGCTCTTATACGGGGTTTGCAATAAATACGTAAGAAAATTTAATAATGCATTTTTTTAATCTAAAGGTAACTTTATTATACTGGTTTTCTGAAATAGAAAAATCCTTTGTTTCATAACAATATTAATTTGAGGCATCTGGAGGCAACGCGATGTTTGCTCTCATTGTGCTATGCCCATCATCCAAAGACTGTAATTACAAAATAAGTGAAAGCATTTTCATCTTATTTGGGGTAGGTATAGGGGTTGGAATTGCGATCCTTAATTATGAGACAAACGACCTTGTTTGACGAGACGACAGTCTTGCTTGCTCAGATAAATTTTCATTTATTTGCTCGAGCTGATACGCCAATTGTCTTAACTCAGCTGCTTTATGAAGATACGGGCGTTATGCCGACGTATTAGTATGCTTTAAATATTGTATTCATTGGTTACGGGGAGGTAATTGCGTATTCTTGTGTACTTAATTCAGATTTCTCATTAGTAAATCCCTATTCGGAACGCTTTCAATATTACGTCGCCATTTTTCGTTTCGCGCAAGGAGCGCGTGGAGTTAATTTTCACTATTTAGTTTCATTTGAAGACGGCATCCGATATACAAAGATTAGCAATGAGACGAATGTAACCCTATCCAAACGATAGACCACTTTTAAGGTGATTAAAGCATCTAGCGAGTACCTACGGAAAAATGATGGCAGATAGGTGATGGATTGATAGAAAAAGAAAAAAGAAAAACATTTATTCTTGACACACACAAAACGACAAACATTGAATAAATATTCAAATAAAACACGTCACGAAATGATCCCAACTCAGCATGGCGTTGGCGATTAGCAGCGCTGGTCTTCGTTGGAACCATTGGTGAAACCACAGCGGGCATTGCAATAAAAAGAATTGGATTGGAATTGGAGAGATGATTAGGTCATACAAGTCAATGGAGACGTCTGCAGTGAACTAATTATACTGGAAAAAGTATAATCGATTTTACTGTGACTTATAGCTACCTGTAGATATGCGAATTGCTAAAACAATTGGTAATAGACATGGATACTCTCGAATATAATTATGTATATAATATAATATAATAAATTGTTATTTGTAAAATAAATAAATAAACTACTAGTACGCAATGAGAAGTAGAGTCGTGAATTGAACGATTTACAATTGCGAACTGACGACAAACAGGGAGTTCGAAATAAACCGCCTATTTCACAATAATGGTACCAAAACATTGAAAGCAAATGGACCAAGGCTGTTTCAATATTTTCTTTACCTCTCATGGACGTAATCTTCAACATTGAACGTATGAGTACGAAAAAGGGAACACGAATCCTTTGTGTAAGTCTAATCCATACTAATATTATAAATGCGAAAGTGTGTCTGTCTGTCTGTCTGTCTGTCTGTCTGTCTGTTACCTCTTCACGCTTAAACCGCTGAACCGATTGCGATGAAATTTGATATCGAGATAGTTTGAGTCCCGGGGAAGGACATAGGATAGTTTTTATCCCCGAAATCATCCCCTAAGGGGGTGAAATGGGGGGGTGAAAGTTTGTATGGAGCTGCGATATAAACGAGTTCCACGCGGACAGAGTCGCGGGCAGAAGCTAGTGAAAAATATGGCACACATTTTACATGTGACAGAAAGAAAAGTAGATACACTCCACGTCAAAGACACTTATTCCCGTATTACAAAGGAGTAAGGTGCAAAATTGAAAACCTTGGCGTCGAACGTTAATGTGAATTTCAGGATGCAAAATATGTTCTTTAAAAGAGACATTAAAAGTAGTCACTTAGCATTAATATTTTACCTATTGTTCATATTTGATATTTAAAAGTGCGACGAAGGACATAATCGGCTTTAAGTGAAGTCTTGCCGGTGAAAGCTTTCACGGCCTCTTTGGGCTTTTACAATAAAACCGCAAAGCTCGAATTATTGTTGCCGTTTACAATTTTCGCACGGTCTTCAGTCATTTCGTTCGTCATTTGGCATTTATGATGCTTCGGGAAGCGTTTACAAGATTCTCAAATGGGTCTTCTTTTCGTTTACTTTTAGGGAATTCGTCTTTTGCATTGTTATTATTACATACGTATTAATAAAGTTGTAAAATTCATGTTTTTTTTTCGAATACATATACGGCCAACTACAACTATCAAGACGCTTAAAAATTTGAAGCAATCGGTTCTCTTAAACAACGAAATCCTACTAATATTATAAATGCGAAAGTTTGGATGTTTGGATGTTTGTTGCTCAATCACGCTCTAACGGCTCAACCGATTGAGATGAAATTTTGTACGAAGATAGTTTATAGCCTCGATTAAAATATAGGGCAGTTTTTTCTCGGGTCCACGCAGACGAAGCTAGTACTTACCTACATATATTGGAAATTTACATTTTTGATTTATTGTTAAATCTTATTAGTTCCTAGTGCTGCTAACCTACCTCACCTTATGCATTGCTTATCATTTTCCCCCAAAACTGCTAAAACTTTTAAAATCAGGATTTACTTTTATACCAAGCTATACTAGTCGAAATGTATTGTCTTTCTAATCGTAGTATCCACGGTATTATAAGCCGTACATAAAATTACCCTTTATAATGTTCCAATTTTGAAATTCAAACCTAAAGATGCGGTGTCTCCCGGTTTCATCAGAGGCAATTTAACGCCACGTCATCGTAGGCCGTTGGAGTAATTCGTTCGCGACACGCAAATATGGCGACCGGGACGTTGAAAAATGTCATCTATTACTTTATTCAAGCAATGTTCCACCATATTATGTTGAGACTGAACGCAGATTTTTCTGTTTATTATGAGGAATTATGAACCATCTCGAACAAGTAGCTAATAAAATTGCATGGATTCGGAAGGTTCGAGAATGACTCTAACATACACTAGAGTCATTCTCGAACCTTCCTGATGTGGTATCGTTTATGGCGAAGCGTAGAGGAGTAAACTGAATAAGTACCTATGTAATTTAATCGTATTGGTTAATTAGGGTTAATATTGCCCGTATCAATACTAATTATAGTAATTAATCGTTACCATAGACATTGTATCAACATCATTATACTTCTTTAAAATTAATACAAAATTCAAGATGTCTGAACTTTACACTTAAGTATTGTACATATGTTAGCTAAGATTATATGAGAGTAAGCACCTTAATATGTGTTAAAGCAGACATGCATTTGATTGTAAACTGTATACAGCAATTACATCAGAGACATTAACACCAATCGTGAATGCCTTCGTGATTAATTAGTCTGGATACAAACGGTCAAACGTTCAATTACTCCACTGAGAGTAGATGAAGGATGAATTGAGCGCCAAAATGTGTTTTCTCCACATACCACTGACTTATGTTTTTAAACTTGCGTCTCAACACTCTCAACAACAACTCAATTTACGGACAAAACGTATGAACCATTACCTCTCAATTAGTTTAGTTAATTCGAGCAGTTTCGTACCCGAAGCACGGCATGCAAGCATCCTACATAAATTAGACTTGTTAAGTGCAGTACAGGAATTTAATCCCCATATTTCGTCTGCGCAAGGGTTCGGCATATCTTTCCAGGTCTAAAATGAATTGTTTGCAAACGAATTTGCACACGCCAATATGGTCTTCATTAGCCTTGAATCAAAGACCAAATTCGCTTGCGTTTTGCGCGAAGTCAACAGCTTACACGGCACTATACGTGCGGTATTGATAGGCAATTTCTAACCGTATTTCCTGCGCTGACGGTTTGTTTTTGTATACAGCTATAGTTGCACTTTATCTCATGTGGATTTGTTAGTAAACCATGTTTAATGATGCTCATTACGTGAATGAAATCGGATTACCAGACAGCGAAGCTTGATCTCCGAGTGAAAGATAAGGGCTTTTAATTTAAATTGAGACTAAATAATCACAATGGATAATAGAACCCATTCATATAGATCACAAACAAATACCACTTAACTTTGCGGTAGCGGCGTAGCGGTGTAGCGGTGTCAAAAGACGAAATAGAGGAAAATTAGGATAGGTAATTTTATATTGAGTTTCGTAGATTGAATACAACTCATTCATTATTTATTGCGAAGTCCATGTAGAGTTAGTTAATCTAAATATATACTATACATGTGATCGAAATATATAATGCTAGCTGCCCGCAAAGAACCCAGGTGACGCCGCGGTATAATATATAGCCTGCGTATGGCCCGGGTACGTCCAAAAACTACGACCAAGACAGGTGACAGGTGACAGGTGACAGGTGGATGGGCAGCAGCATCCCTGGAGCGCAGTGGAAATATTGCCATCGCCAACCCGCATGCCAGGCGTGGCGATTATGGCATATAATGGAAGGTACAAAAACCCACGGCGCCGAGGTTCCGGCAACCCTCGGTACCCTGGTTGTGGTAGCGGCCAGGGTACCAGCGGGGTCAGGGGTGCTAAGAATCTCCGGCGAAGATCCGGCTAACACCACCAACTGATGACCTGGTAAAGGTCGCGGGAGTCCGCTGGATGCGGGTGGCACAGAACCGGTCAGTTTCGCACTTTTTTAGCGGGGGGGGCCTATGTCCAGCAGTAGACGTCTTTCGTCTGATATGATGAATATGATGATGATGATGATAATAATAATGATGTATGTATGTATGATACTTTTTGAAATAAGATGACTAGTTCCGTAGATTACCCCTAGATACAAACCTACAACAATACAATTCCATAGACTATTCCTATTATTAAGTATAGATCAGGTATTACACTCACATTTTCATCTATAATCATTGTACTATCATAATCACAATACGATACATAAGTAACCCATTAAGGTTATGTAGGTATTAAGAGCTGGGCACCGTTAATCAAATAGTTAACTTCATTAATCGTTAATCCGTTAATAAAAAAGTTAACTTAGTTAAACGTTAATGCGTTACATTTCGAAAGACTTAACGGAAGTTAACGTTAATCGTTAACCGTTGATAGGAGTTGTACTTTATACGTCGTTGCATTAGTCAACCTGCTAAAAAAAAATGGGATATTTAGGTAGGATATGAAAAAGTAGTTTGTGATGATAATAACTACAAATTAAAATAAAGTCAGATAAAGTGCCAGCAGAGCAGATGAAAGATCATAATCATCAATATTCGCCTGAATGCGAGATTCGTTTATGTTCCGGGCTGTCTGCCCGTGGAATTAATGTAGTTTGTTGTCAAAAGTAAAAGATGTGTTCTGTAGAGTGATTTTATTGACACTAAAAAGTAGTCACAAACATACTTTATATAAACGGTGCGAATTATAGGTAGGTATGTAAACGACGCAATATAATTGTGCTATATAGACATAAAAGTTGCAATGTACCTACAGCTCGCTTGTACATGCTGCCTACAACTAAAGGTAGAAATAAGGAAAAAAAACATAAATTATTATTTCCGAGACTCTCTTAGTCATGGTCGGAGATGTAGCGACGTCGGCAGTAAGGTTGTAAGTTGCTGGGCGGCCTCTGTCGATGCGGGTGTCTGGAGTACTTGCATCTCGTAGCTCGGGCTTCTCATCTCTGTGCGCGGGGTTGGATCAGGCTGTGGCTGCGGACATCTCCTCTTGATCTTCATTACTTTGCGTGTCCCTTTGTAGATGAGTAGAGCGAAGGCTATCGATACTATTATATATATCAATGCATACTGGTGAATGTCATGGGCTGATGCGGTGTCATCGTTAATGATATCAGCTTGTTGTTTCTTGACATCGTCGATTTTGTTTCTTAGCTCCCCTAACAGCTCAGCATGAATTTCTGTAGGAACCAGGAGCGTTGATGCATTATTTATCAGATGGTTAATTTCCGGAGGCGGTGGGACGATAATTTGTATCTCGTTTTCATTTGTTTCCATCATGGTGCTTTGACGACTAAGATGCGCGGGGATTGTAAATGTGTCATGCTTCAATAAACATCCCTGACCTAGGGTAATTAGGCCAGTTCCTTTTAATGTGTTGGATGTGACACCTGTTGTGCAAAAAATGCGCACTGCGCATTCCTGGCAACATGAGAACAGCCAGGCGCCGCCGCTGTGTAATTGAACCCACTTGTCGGCACACGCTGATATCTCTGTTTTGCATTGAGTCAAATTATTATTGTTTATAATTTGTGCTTCGCAAATTGCCTCGGTCCCTTTTACATTGTATATTGGTTGTTTTAATGGACATAACATGTGTGTTTCGTCGATTATTGAGCATGCATGTAGCTGATCAGAATGCATAGTTATAAACATGTCCTTTCTAAGGTCGATTGCCACGTATTCTGATGTAGGTATTATCGAAATGCATCTACTATTTCTCTGCTGTGGGATCGGGATGATGTGGTGTAGCTCGTATTGGTCAATATTGAGAAGTGGCAGTTTGACCTCAAAAATTAAAAACTCATCTGTCAGTCTTGAGTGCACACGTAGCACCTTGTAGATTTTTCTCAGAGCTTGTTCATTGTTGTAGTTGGGTAGTGACATGTCGCTCGGTAGTTGACTGGTGATTATGCGTAGTTGTTTATCTAATTCAGCTGGGCCCATCAAATGTATATCCACTCTTCCATTGCGCATGTCTGTTACCAGGTCTATCAGGGAGTCCTGAATCCTGTGTAGGCTGGAGATGGTGATTGCAGCTGCCAGAGTGCCACTTGTTGCGTACATGTTGTTCCGGTGTTGATTTTCCAACCGAATCTCCTGGGTCTGAAGGTCGTACAAACGTTTATTTATAATCTGATATTGTTTGCTCATCACTTCGTCACTTCGCTTGAGTACGTTGTATTCACCTTCGATAATTGATGTCTGTTGTTGGTATAATTTCTTCACGTGATTTTCGTTTTGTTGTATAAGTTTAATATCGTGTTTATATTGTTCAGCGAAACGCTCGTCTAAAACTCCGAACAAAGAGTTTGCGAGGTAACCGATGCCGTTTATAAGTCCTCTTCTTTTCCTTGTGGCATGCTCTAGTTGAAGTAATCTGTCGTTATGTTTCAGGTCATTTACTTCGTGCTGTAGTTGCGCACTTATTGAAAGGAAGGCTGCTTCTGTGCCACATATGGTGTGAAGGTGGTCGACGTAACTCTCAATGTTTCTCAAGCTGTCCCTGTATGTTGTGAGATTATAGTACACGACTATTTTCCATTGATCTTGAATGATGTGGATGTTGGCGATCTTATCGAAATAGACCGGTTTTGTAGAGTCTAACGAAGTAATGTTGTATAGCTGTTGCGTGGAAGGCGAAATCATAGTGGCAAAAACAAGTAGTGTTGTTAGCAGATAGTGCGTCATGCTGTTGCCTTTTCTTAGCTTCTTGCTCGTAGACGCTGTTGTTGTTGTTGTCGATGATGATGGTAGCGATTCCGTCTTTGGTATATGTTCAGTCTTCACGTGCAGAGGGGCAAGCTTGAGGACCGGCCTTTTGGTCGTGCCGTTTTTTGTTTTCAGTGTAACGACACGTACAAGTCCATCCTTGCCAGGATGTGTTTCTTGAACTCTACCGAGAATCCATCTAGCTGGTGGGGAGTTATCTTCTTTAATCACGACAATTTCGCCGACCTCAATGTTCCTTTTCTTGGTGTTCCATTTGTTGCGTAAGTAGCCCAATGTTAGTTTGGGCCCCGCGTGCAATGTCACCTTGTGAGCGTGATCAATTAGCATTTCTGTCACCTTGTGTTTTCTGGCTAGTATGATAGGATGTCTGGATGTTCCTTGTAGTGCTGAATGTTTGATGCGTCCTCCAACGCACAGTAATGAGCGAGTGTCTAATATTGGATTTAAATTAATTAAGTTGCTTTTGCAACTCACTGCACCCTGTTTTCGCAATCGAGTGATGTCCTCAATAAAATCCAACTGTGCTGTTTTCATAATCGCTGTGTGTGCATCTTGTATTTCTTTTGTCGTTAGGTAGCTAGTTCGTAGAGCGTTGACTTTGTCACGTGCATTGTTTATGAAACGTGATAACCAGCCGGTAATACGAATTAGTCGAGAAATTGAGCTATATTTATTTGTAAGCTCTAGTAGAAGATTCGGCTCTTGGTACTGCTGTACTGTAGCGTATGTTTGTTTGGCTTTAATTTCCAGATTCGGAGTTTCAATTATCTGTTGCTCCTGTCTCACTTCGTTCTTGAGCCATGTGGGGGCTTCCCACCACAAGTTATAATGTACAAGTTGCGAGGGGGTTAACCCTCGACTCGCGCAGTCTGCAGGGTTTTGACCCGATATAACGTGTCTCCAGCATGTTGACGGCATGATAGCGACTATCTTAGTCACGCGATTTGCGACAAATGTCTTCCATCTTGCTGCGTCACCTTGAATCCAGCCCAGGACTACCATTGAGTCAGTCCATCCGTATATTGTTACGTCATGTCCGGATAAGGCTTCGCATACCTTTTCCATTAGTCTTGATAGTAACGTTGCTCCTAGAAGTTCGAGTCTTGGAATGGTAATTGCCTTTTTTAGTGGGGCCAGCTTGGTTTTGGCAGTGACGAGTCTGATGTGGGTTTCTTCATTGCTTGATATTGTCTTGCAGTAAATGACGCATGAATATGCCCTTTCTGATGCGTCACAGAAACCGTGTAACTCGATACGCTGTGTCGTGTTTCCCAGCCAACGCGGTATAATGACTTTTTCTATGTTCGGCATGTCGGTTTTGAATAGTTTCCACTCCATCTGAATATCGTCTGCTAAGGGGTCATCCCAGTTGACTGTTGATTCCCAGACCTTTTGAAAAATTAATTTGGCCTTTATTGTAATTGGCGATAACCAGCCTAAGGGATCGTATAATGTGGCGATGTCAGATAGCAATGTTCGTTTGGTAATGTTTTCTGTGACGTCATTACCACGTTGCATTTTTTTTTTGAATGTGAAATGATCCGTTTCTGGGTTCCAACGTAGTCCCAAGGTCTTGTTTGTTTGTGTATGTTTGAAGTCAAGCATGCTGGCGCTGATTTGTAGTGGTGATAAATTTTCAAGTAATTTCGGTTCATTGCTGGCCCATTTGCGTAGGTTAAATCCGCCGTCTTGAAGCATTTGGATCAACTGTTGTTGTGTTTGCTGTGCTAAATTGATATCGTCGTGTCCGCCTAGTAAATCGTCGACATAGAGTTGATTATTCAATGTGTCGCATGCTAAGGCGTATTTGGGACCTTCATCTATAATGAGTTGTTTTATCGTACGCATGGACAAGTAGGCTGCTGCTTTTGTTCCATAAGTCACAGTGCACAGCAAATAATCTCTCAGGGGCTCCTTCTCGGTGTTTCTCCATGTTATTTTCTGCAGGTGTTGATCTTCTTCATGCACCATAATTTGCCTGTAGAATTTTTCAATGTCGGCTGTGTAAACGTATTTGTATTTTCTCCAGCGCAGTAGCATTGTCTGAAGATCTTGTTGTAAGTTTGGTCCACACAGCATCAAATCGTTGAGACTCTTCCCGGATTGGGTACGGGAAGAACCATTGAACACTACACGGAGTTTAGTAGTAGAAGATTCCAATTTTAGGATTCCGTGATGAGGCAAGAAGAAGCTGGGGCTTCTGGGAATGCTGCATAACTTCATGTGACCAAGTTCTATGTACTCATCGATGAACTTCGTGTACTGAGAACGAAATAATGAGTCTCTTGTCATCCTTCTTTCTAATTGAAGAAACTGGGCGACGGCCTGTGTTTTGGAAATACCTAGGTGTTGTTCAAAGTTCGGCTTCATGGGAATCTTGACTTGATATCTCCCATCTGGCGAGCGCGTTGTTATTAGCTTGTAAAGACGCTCGCAATATTCTTCCTCGGCGGTATAATTTATTCCATTATCATCGGCAATTTCTTCCATCTCCCAGAATCGCGACAGGTCTTCAATGTTGTTTAAGACTACGTGACAATTAAATGTTTTTGTATTGCCAAATAGTATCCAGCCAATCTTAGTTTGTTGTGCTAGTGGCGCGTTTTTTGGCCCTCGAAGTATTCCTTCCATTATGATTTCGGAGTATACGCTTGCGTCCAGTAAAATGTCAACTGATCTTGAGATGTTGTAGTCGGGGTCCGCTAGCTGTATGCCTTGAAGATGCGGCCATTGTTGTTTTTTGAATGTATTGTTGGGCAATTTGTTGAGAACCTTCGTCATGACAAGGGCTTCTGTTGCGAATTGGTAGCCGTTGTATAAGGATTCGCATGTTAATGTCATGACCCCCTTGCTCTTATTGGGAGAAGAGCCGACGCCAGAGATAGTTCCGCTGTGATGACGCCTCTGCAAGCCAAGTCTCTGTGCGGCGTTTTCCGTTATCAAGCTTATCTGCGATCCTTGATCGATGAGGGCTCTCATTTGTATGTTGGTTCCATTTGCTGATTTTATATTCAATAGAACAGTTGATAGCAATACCTCATTGTCAGGATTCGACACGTGATTCGATGACGGATTTGAGTTCGTTGATCGCACTGCATTTTGCTGTCTAGGTGTAAAATCCATTGCGCCACGATCACGATGTTTGTACAAGTCGTGCAAAATGGTATTATGTTGATCATTGCAAACCTTGCATCTTTTTCTTGAGTTGCATGCCCTTTCGTTGTGGCAATATAAACAATTAGGGCAAATATGTAATTGCTCAATTGTTTTATGCTTAGCTTCCGATGTCATGCCTTGGAACGTTTTGCAATAGAAAAGTATGTGGTCTATTTTGCATAGCGGGCATTTTCTATCGTTATTCACGTGGTAGGATGTGTACAGATTTTTTCCTTTGTAATTGTTGTATTGAGAAGATTTCGGTGTGAATTCATGTTTAATCCCACCAGGTTTCTGAATAGCTGGCGTATACGTTGTCGACTTCTTGGCTTTGTTCATGGGTTCAAGAGCTGCAAACTTGCTTTCCAGGAACGTCATGAGCTCATCGAAGACAGGGAGGGCACGTGGTACCTTCCTGGATTCCATGTATGATGAATAGGTGTCGGAATCCAATTTTTCAGTGATGATGTGTACCAGTATAGGGTCCCATGTTGAAGTGTCGATCCCGAGGTTGTGCATGGCATGCACAGCTTCCATGCTTGTATCGTAGAGGCGTTTCAACTCATAGGAAGTTTGTTTATGTACCGAAGGTTGGTTCATAAGTAGTTGCACCTGCTTCGTAAATAACAGCTGCGCGTTGTTGTAGCGATAGGAAAGTAGTTCCCAGCACGTGTCGTAGTTTTCGGCAGTTATGTGAAGATGCTGTACCAGTCGTTCGGCTTCACCTTTCAGCTTTCCTTTTAAGTGTTGCATCTTCTGGGTCTTCGTTAGCGTGGGGTTGTTATGTATGGTCTCGGTGAAGAGATCCATGAATGTAGGCCACTGTGTGTAGTTTCCCGCAAATATTGGGATCTCAATTTTCGGCGTAGATTGCTGCATGTGCGATGTGGAGCTAAGTTTCTTGTTCAGCAGCATTTTTGTGGCTTCGTATGTTGCTTCATGTTCAGAATATTCCTGCTCATATGTTAAGTCAGATCCCATTAGTAGATTTTCGATCTGCCAATGTAGGTCATCAACTGTTTTCCAGCGCTGTTGTAACATTTGCAGCTTGTCCTCCAGTTCCCACTTCTCGGACATCTTGTTGATATCGATGCCTCTGATGACTCGTAGAAACGCCCGAAAGTTCGTTGCTTGTTGATACTTAAGTTCATCAGCCTTAGAGGTTGCCGATCTCTCTTCTGTTGTTGTTCTAGCCTTCGGGCGTGGAGATGTAGTGAATGTCACCAATGCCTGACGAAACTTTTCGTAACGCTGTTTGAGAGTCTCGTACATCTCTGTTTCTTGCGCACTAAAAGGGGAATCCGCACTGGCGAGCTTCGTATGATTTCCTTGGAACTCGCTCCACATGTTATCTATGGCTTCTATTCTGCGTTGAATGTAATCCTCGGTCTTCCTGCTCACGGAGTCCTTGCCGAAGTTGATAGCTGCATTGTTGATTTTGTCGGCGAGTTCCTTTTGACGATCAAATAATGCCTCCATGGTGCTGGCTCCAAATGTATGTATGTGGGGTAACCAGCAAGAGTAGGCGAAGGTGTAAATGCAGTAGTAAAATTGCTGTTGTTCACTTGGATGTCGTGGTGTTGTTGATCCAGTCCTTGACGCGGCCCAGTAGCGAAAGTCGGCAGTCCACTGGCGATGCCCACTTGTAGGAGATCGATGAACCGCTCACTAACACGTTGATACTGCACTAGGACTAGATCCGGTTCGAAGGACCAATGTTCCGGGCTGTCTGCCCGTGGAATTAATGTAGTTTGTTGTCAAAAGTAAAATATGTGTTCTGTAGAGTGATTTTATTGACACTAAAAAGTAGTCACAAACATACTTTATATAAACGGTGCGAATTATAGGTAGGTATGTAAACGACGCAATATAATTGTGCTATATAGACATAAAAGTTGCAATGTACCTACAGCTCGCTTGTACAGTTTGGGTTTGTAAATATATTTGCCTTTTGAATAAGAGATTAAAGGTGCCCACTTGACCGTATCATACCAGGAACGTAACCGACACATGCAAAAATACATAAATATAAAATGACGTGACGCCTACTAGACCGTTCCGGCACCGGCTAACACCGGAGCGTGCCGTGCACGGACAGTCCGGCTACCGCCGGCCAACCGGAATCTACTTGTCAGAACGCGTCCGCGCGGTGTCCTTTTGGCAAAAGAAGATACTTGGTTAACGATTAACGGATTCATGGAAGGTTAACGGAAGTTAATGAGTCCGTTAACAATTGTTTAAGTTAACTTTAAAGTTAATTAACGATTAACGGGTCTTGTGCCCAGTTCTGGGTATTATCGTATTGTGATTCGTGATTATGATTCAGACTTACTTAAAAAGCAATATTTGATCAGCATTAATGCTAAACAAAAAAAAAATAGCTAGAGAAACGTCTCAAATATTTAATCAAAACAGATACAAGGATGCAGAAAATAAATTAAGCATATGACGGGCTAAAAGGATCAGCGTCTTTACAATTCTTGCAAAGTATTTGCGCCGGGGATAATTTTATTTTGTATTTTTGTTCGTACATTCGAACAATGGTAATCGCTATAATCTTCCGCGTGAAATGAAAATGATTTCTTCCCTGTTTACCTCCGTGCTCAATAAGTGTAGGCGCGTTGGAAAGATCGTAAATAAAATATCCTTGCTAAGTTACGAATGTGTTGTGTCTGGGTTCTACAGGATTTATAGAAGTAAAATAAAAAGCATAAGTAGTTGATTGCCTGCTGTGCAGTATTTTTTTAAATACTTATAGAAAAATGTGTTAACGCCTTAACATAAAAATGCAAATTTTGAAAGTGGCCACCATACCGCCTGTTTTTTTTTCTAAATTATTGGTTTTCCTGAAAGTTTCGGAGATAAAATAACACGACTAAAATATAACACTCGACACGGGGTTAAGTATTTAAGACATTTATTAAGGGAGGTATCATGACCCGGTGCTCAACAATAACCCACTACTTGGCACATTCAATCTTAATTCAAAACAGTAGGCATCTACTAGTCAAGAAGGTGTCAAACATTGAGACGTTTACCTTACCTACAATATAGGAAATAGTTACAAGTAGATACAATGTGCAAAAAAAAGTATTTACTATAATACTCTTTAGCCATTAATCGACAACATCGACGGCGTAACAATTAAAATACAATGCATCTCCTAATCTCAAGTATCTTAACGAACTCGGTCACGGTGTATAAGTAGAATAAAAATAACGTACTTAAAATAAATGCAAAGAGGTGACCAAATAATGTGTGTAAACGATATGATACTAGAAAGAATATAATGGAAACATAAACCATCTTCGTCTGTAGCCTCCGACAGGATACGAACCTGCGACCTTTCTATTAACGCTAGACTGCTCTACCAACTGAGCTACGAGGACAGTGACGGAAGTTTTATATTTTTCAATTACATTCCCGGTAAGACTAGCGCCCTCTCTGTATCGTGTTATAGACTTGTTTTACAGCCTTGGCACCACTCTAACGGGCGAGCTATGCGCCCGCTTCATTCTAATCGAACCACATCAGGTAGTTTCGGGCTAGCGAGAGAGATGGCGCTGGTGTACATTAAATAGCCTTATCACGAAACAAATTATTTAATTAAATATTTTTGTTTTCGTGTTATTTTTAACGAGGAAGTTACCCCGATCACTTTTTATAAACGATATGATTCATATGATACAGAGAAAGAATATAATGGAAAAATAAACCATCTTCGTCTGTAGCCCCCGACAGGATAAAAATATTTAATTAAATAATTTGTTTGGTGATAAGGGTAAATAATGTGTGTATTTAAAGATACACTGCTGAGTATACGGTAAAAAAATACTCTCTTATTTTGTTTTGAATCTCAATTAATGGCATTGAAGTGAGTTAACCAAGCTTTGTAAATGTGAACCGAACATTTAAAGCGAGCTGCCTTAAGGTAGGCTCTTTGTTTGGGGATGCTCAAGAGGGAATTAGACGCAGTAATTCGCCTTCTTCGTATTTAGACGCGGGGGTGCCAGACATGGTTGTGTGGATGTATTTACAGGATGCCAAGTCGGGGTGTTTATTTAAAGGAGGGTTGCTAAGTGTTGCGTTTTTATTGAGTGGGATCAAGTTAAACGGGTGTTTAACTGGAGATTTTGATGGTTCTCAATGACCGTACACAGGATGTTACAGAAATAAATGAATGTTATTCTGCAAGTAGGCCGTAATGGCACTTTTACAAGTCAAAATACTACCCGTGTTTCTAAAAAGAAGACCACTGTTAAGAAGAAACGCCGAACAACAGTTTTGCCAAAAAACTTATTATTAAGTAGTAAACAACGCAGAATGTTTATTTGCATTTTTACCTACTACCCGCAGAGCGACAAAGAGTCATACAAACACAATGTATAGAAAACAAAAACAGAATTCACTTATATATTAGACATTACGGTAAGTCAAGTTTTGGAAGAAGTGTTTGAAAGAACTAACCTAATTAATGACAACCTAAATTTTTTTTGAAGTGTAAACTTCTTTAGCGGCGCTGTGCACTTTTGTGATGGGGAAAAATTGTTAAACTTGCCACAGCACGTCTAGCACAACTTGCTGACAAGTCGCTTTGCGCGCGACTGAGCGTCTCCTGTCTCACTCGCACCATGCAAATTAGAAAGAGGAGGGTAGATCTTTCTCGACTCGCGTCGCGGCGCGGCGTCAGTTGTGCTAGACCCCCAGACCCCGTATCATGGTCGACCTTATCACGCGATAAGTGACAGGATAGAGCGTCTGTCACTGGCTGACACCGTTTGATAGAACGAGACGTCGCCCCTATCTTGTCACTTATCGCGTGATAAGGCCGACCATGATACGGGGTCAGGTCTCATGAGATTCGAGATATACTCGCAACAGGTCACGTGACCGTAAGATAGAAACTCAAATTCTGATTGAGAGAAGCACCCGCCAGCCAGCGTGCCAGAGCGCGTGCACCGCGGAGGTTGGCGTGCGCGGCACCCAAAGATCCCTCTTCAACACTGTTTCAAAGAAAAAAAAAGACCGGGTTGCACTCCGGGAGTGCCTGCCGGCAGAAGTGATAACTCAATAACATTGTAACAGTTTTTCGATCAGGTCACGTGACATCTTACGGTGTCACCCTAAAAATAAATTTGGCGCGAATTTATAAACAATTATCAATTATTTAGGGGGACGGGCCGCGGGCGCGTTGGGTACGACGGGCCGGCTCGCCCGCCGCCAGCGGCGAACAAAATACCAATTTGTTTTTGCCATTGCCAAATATTTTTCAAAGCTTCATCTCTTTAGGAATAACGTCCAAATTCGAACTATTCGAATTTGCAAGAACAGCAGACGGCGGCGGTGAACAAAATATCAATTTGTTTTTGCCGTTGGCAAATATTTTTCAAAGCTTTATTTCTTTAGGAATAACGTCCAAATTCGAACTATTCGAATTTGCTCAATAGCAAAACGGTGAAGGACGCGTGAACAAAATTACAAATTTATTTGCAGAATAATTATGCTATTGCAAACAGTGTTTAAAGGCTTTATACTCTTTCGAATAGCGTTCAGTTTTGAATGAAGTCGAATCGGCTAGCAGCAAAATATAAAAGTTTGTGACCTCCTTCACATCTGACGTCACAAAAATCTGTCGCGTATTTAACAATTTTTCCCCATCCCAAAAAGTGCTCAGCGCCGCTAAAGAAGTTTTCACTTCAAAAACGCTGTATCTACGTATGAAACTTAGATTTAGTGACTATCTTTTTCGGGTCACTTCCGACTGCCCATAACTCCTGTTGACAAATGTGAATGTTTTAATAATAACAATTTATGGAGACCATTTACTGTGTAGCCGTTATATGGTACGATTGATTTGTATGTTCAATTTTACTGCCGTTGGGTCAACTTGGAAATAAAACGTTTCTAATGTCAAACCCTTAGGTACAGCCTAACCTGCAGCAGCCTAGCCTGCAGGATTTTTTTGGTTTTCTCTCAATTTGCATGTAAGTAAAGTACCTGGAAATGTAACACAATTAAATATAGCAGTATTTTTAAATCCACATGCAATCAAAGCATTATTTTATTATTCCTAAACTATTAATTATTGTAATGTGTACAGAAAAGACTCTTAGTTTTCGTTCTTGCTTTTGCCCACTTCATATGACACATTAACTTTAATATAGGTATGTTATGCTCTCTCAACACATATAACATGTAGATAATGCTATCACATGTGACACAATTACAGCAGTATTTTTCGTTCCACATTAATAATCTGCACAAAAGCATTATTTATTATGCCAAAAGCCGTCGAGGATACAATAATTCAGGCAAGCGTTTTGACGGCTTAATCCCGCTTTCGCTCGTTATTTGCTAGGATTTAACTGTTTGTTTCATGTTGATTTCGAGTTGAAACCGCCTAAGAGTAAGTATGTATGTAAAAAAATCGCTTTATAACAAGCTTTGTCCGTTAAAAACGTAGATAGAGGAATGAATCCCAAAAGGGTGAGAAGAAAATTAACCTGACTAAATAGAAGGATCAGAAGGCTAAAGGAGAGAGCTACACGAGCGAAATCAGCAGGACTGCCAATGTCACAGAAAATCTAGTATAGCACTTCATACAACCATTTAATAATTATAGTGCCGCCCACAAGGTCACCACCTTGACTTGGCAGGCCGCCGTGCTTCCGACACGGTCCGAATCACGCGGCGGCCTGCAGTCATGCCGATATCGGCACGTGTAGCGTCCCCTTAATACATCCTCGACATCTCTGCACTGCACGGCGATAATGCCACGGCGTTCGAGCTCTCTCGATTTTTCTCGCACTATCCGTCTCTTTCTTATTAGAACACTTAGAACAAGAGATATAGTGCGAGAAAAATCGAGAGTATGCCGCGGCCGTCGCATGATAAACGTGCATGTCTATATACTTTAGTCGTATAATATCCGTGACGTTTCAGTATGATATTTTGACAGTTGGTGACAAACAAGCTGGTGGCAAACAAATAAAGCCTATAGAGACTAAGGGTTGGTTGCACCACGACGTTCGTTAAAATCTGAATGTATGGAAAGTTTGACAAGTTTATATGACAGCTGCCGGCGCCATATTTAAGTCGCCGTAGGTTCACGGTCTTCTCGCCCTCTCACTGAGCATAAGCGTGAGGGAGATGGAAGTGCGTGCTCGGAAGCGCGGATATCATGTTTTTTAATTTTAATATTTTGTCCGTTTAAATAAATCAAAAAGTAATCAGTGAGTTCTCTCTTCAAACATGATATTGCCGATTTTGAGAAGCAATTTTAATATTTTTAACTTTTGTGCATAATTTTTTACGAATATTTTAAGTGTATTTTAGACCTATGTTCGTGATTTTGCTTAATCATGTTTCGAATCACTGATCTTGCTGCAGAAAAGCCTCAAGGCTAGTATTCGTATTTTCTTGAAACCATCCATACTAATTATTATAAATGCGAAAGTGTATGTGTGTGTTTGTTTGTTTGTTTGTCCGTCTTTCACGGCAAAACGAAGCGACGAATTGGCGTGATTTTTTAAGCGGAGATAGTTGAAGGGATGGAGAGTAACATAAGATAGTTTTTATCCCCGTAATCATCCCCTAAATGAAATGGGGGGGGGGTAAAAGTTTGTATGGAGTTGCGATATAAACGAGTTCCACGCGGACGGAGTCGCGGGCAGAAGCAAGTATTATTATAAACAGACGCATGATAGTGTTTCAAAAACTCTGTTCGCTTAACTTCGCTGAACCTACGGCGCCTTAACGTTGATCGGTCTGTAATCGCAAGTTGGTACAACCCGCCCTACGCGTACGACCTAGTGCACGCTCCGGTACGAGCGGGGCGTGGAGCGTCCATATAAATTGCATTTGTTTTATATGGATGCTGCACGCCCCTCACAGTAGTCAAAATCGCTTAGGGACGGAAGGGACATGTATATTTGGCAGCCCTTGTACAGTTGAAATAATACTTAGTTGCATGAATACGTACCCGTCTTGTCATTCAGTCTAACCATAAACAGCCAGTGTCTCAAATGAAAGCGACTACAAAAGTTGTGAAGTTGCGCCATAAATTGAGCATCGTCTGTCCTTGTCATTTGTATTCGAAATATAGCTCTTATCGCTTTTAATATAGGAGTCAGATGGGCCGCACACTTATGATAGTCCCAGGAAGGCCCAGGGGAAAGTGTTGTCAAGGAGAGAAGATAAGTCGGGATTGTCGCGGGATGGTCTGAGAGGAAATTACAACTACACAAAGCCTTCAACGTTTTTATTTAAATGTTACGGGGAAAATTGCAAGCCTTGGATGATAATTGAAAATGTTTTTTTTGAGAAATGAAGTTGTGGCGTTCTTTTCGCCTCTTTCTGACGGCATTCAATCTTGGCTGATAGAGTCGTCGAAAGATTTTTGCTATTTCGTGGCTAATACTGCTGCGGGCTACGGCGTAGCACATGTCGGTGCTACACATCGAACAATTTGGTAGCGCTACGCTCGTAGCCGATCCCGTGGTTTTCCCGCTAAGTAGCAGAAAGTGCCTACGAACAGAGCGCCCGCTGGGAGGGTTACTGGCAGCGAAAGTGTTAATATTGGAGTGTTAAACCCGTCCGCGAAGGAAGTTAAGCTAACAGAAAAAATTACTTATCCTACTAATATTAAAAATGCGAAAGTTTGGATGTTTAAACGGCTGAACCGATTGGGATGAAACTTTGCACAAGAATAGTTTATAGCCTGGATTAACATTTATTTAACAAAGCAGCGTAGGCCTAGCACGGGACCGGGATAAGTGGCGTATTCGAAGAGAGGCTTCTTTTATTTATTTTATTTAAAGAAAAAAATATATCTATTTTCAGAAACGAACCGGTACCCTGCGACAGTCCGATGCTACCATTGGTGGACCTCAGCAGATTTAGAGATATTTAGTTTTAAGGTCTTTGGGTCTGGAACATCAAATGTTTCATCATCTGCGTCTTAGATACTATTATATAAAACGTATTATATTTGTATGCTACATCTGAAAACGTTGACCGTCTCCAGTGATGTATGCATTTGATGTAAAATGTACTCATAGAACTATTTTAATTGGATTAAAATAAATTATTACTTCATTACAAAGTACACATTCGTTTCTTTCACTATTTTCAAAGGTATTGTTGAACGTTTTCTTGAAAAATGGTTTTTAATTTCTTCAGCAGTGGGCGATTACAGGCTGAAAATGATGAATGATGATGATGAGCAAAGCAGCAGACTTAACTAACCCCTGAACTGTGAAATAAACAACCACTATCCATAACCAACTACTTACTTACCTACTCCCACAGGCTTAACTCATCGTTGTACTTATTACTACCATCTTTGTTACCTATGTTTCACAAATAAACTTTACTTTACTTTACTAAACAAATTATTCCAATATGGTGTTACCTAGAAAAATCGGTAAATATATATATATATCGTCCAAGTATGCTCACCTATGGAACAGTCTCCCTGTCAAAATTCGTCAATCTCCAAACAGGCTTGTCTTCAAAAAATCCTTAAAAAAAAATTTGCTGGCATTACTAAAAAATAATCTCTCTGATTTATTTATTTATTTATTTATGCTTAAGGAGTACCAACAGCTGCAATAACATGATATAAGTATATTTGTAAGTTTCATCTATATTCATATTCGTATGTGTATGTATATAATAGGTATATATTGTTATATCAGATTATATAATATGGTATCGTATTTCACTATATTATCCATCCCGTCTTTAGACATGTTAAGAGTTTTTGTTTTAATTTAAGTTGCACTGCCCATATTTTATCTGCTTTGCCTTAAGATTGACTGGTAGATAATGCTTTGTAGCATTAAGTCCTCCTAAGATATTCTTTTGTGCAATAAAGATTAAATAAATATGTATATATATATATATTTTACCCTGTTTGGCCTGCTGAGCGGTTAGTAAAAATCTATCTCTGCCCACCCTTATATCTAGCCGGGCTGGGCAGTGACGTTGCCTACGAAGATGGAGTTTTGATGTTTTCTATGTATTTAAGTATTTATATCTATTAAATATATCGTCGTCTAGTACCCACGTCAGGTAACACAAGCCTTATTGTGGGGCTAGTACGATTTGTGTAAGATTGTGCCCATATATTTATTTATTTAATAACAGCTACGACTTTTTTCAGCTATAAAAAACACGCGTATCTCAAACGCGCGACACTTTCCATAGATCACCTGTCAAAATACAAAAATACAAAATACAAATTTCTCTATTTCCGTAGTTAACAATATACATTTATAATATAAGGGATGGAGCCGCCCGGTAAGCAAACAATGCCTGTATTGGGAGGCCCCGCTCTTCCATAGATAATAAATAATAGGTAACGAGTAGACTAAAGGTTACTGGTTTGAAAATTTCGCTTGTAAGTATGTATGTAGTGTATATGTATGTATATATATTTATTTGTGTATGTAAGTATTTATTTTATTTATGTACCTATATGTATTTGTGTAAATATGTTGTATATAGGAATACCGTAATGTTATTTTTTTTTAGTTGTTATTTGCACTGCCCCACAATCTTTTCCGCTTTGCCTTAAGGTTGGACTGGTAGAGAATGCCATATGGCATTAAGTCCGCCTTTTGTACGATTTCTTTTTTTTGTGCAATAAAGTTTAAATAAATAAATAAATAAGTACTAAGAATGTAATCAACTAAGGGTTTTTTTTTATATACTAGTAATTTAGGTAGGAGAATGTGTGTGTGTGTGTGTGTGTGTGCGCGGGTGTGCGATACATTCTCAAAATCACCCGTATCGATACAGCATCGCGTTTGCATTGCACCGCCGGAAAACATCGCCGTGTATAACCGCTCTTACCTACAGTCGGCGCACTTCAAGAAAACCCAACCCAGCCAAAAATCTTCCCGACAATGAATTTCGTATCGTAAATTAGCACACACGATTGCAGTCGGACTACCGTGGTTGTTCTAATGCCTGTAACGTATAGCGGCCCCCGCTGCGAGAGACGAATAAATCGCGGACGGATGCAGCATGTCGCGATGGCGGGTAGGGATGGGATCGTTGTTCGTCTCACCTCAAACTCGGACTAACTTAATAACTTTTTCATTTTATTTGGCTGAGGCAACAAAAACTTACTTCTTCTTAATACTTTTCAGACCAGTACATATGAAATAAAAAAGTATAAAACAATATAACGTTAAGACGGCGACGCGCGGCGCATGTTTTGGGTATTAAATAACCGGCCTCGAAATCGTCGGAAAAGATATTGATAGATATCTATACGGTTATTGATTGGATTGCCTTTTGGGTATACTTGGACCCAACGGAGGCCTTCTCTAACGCTCGCTCCATGGAGCTCACCGAGGTTTGGTTCGGGGTAACCGTTGCCAAAGTCAATCATTCTGTGTCTGACAAGTGCATGACACACGCAACCACAAATGTTCCATCGTCTCAGCGTCCTCGCCACACATTGACATTTAAATAAAACTCTAACTACGAAACATTCGAGTCCGAGTTTAAGGTGCATCGGGCGATTTTTCCTACCACATGAAACTCGGATTTGGGTTTCAGATGCATAACATGCGTACAGAAGCGCGTGAAACTAATTGCAATTAAATTGGAATGCAAACTACGTATACATACATGTATCGGGGTCGTTCTAATACCTGCAACGTAGCTATAGCAGCTATCACTGCGAGAGCCGAATAAATCACGGACGAAGGCATCGTGCCGCGATGGTGTAGAAATGGGACGATTATTTGTGAAAACTAGGATTCAAGTTTGGTGCTTTGCATGCTTATAAACCTGGACCTAGGCCTGAAAGGTATTAATTTGAATTGACATACATAGATAACAAGTCCTCACACCCAACGAAATTTTGATATAGTACAATAAATCGAATTAAACAGACCTTCTGATAATAATGGTTTCCTCAGTCTGCGTAAGTATAATCAATCAAAGGCCTCAAATCAGTCATAGCATTATGATTGCGATATCTTCTTTCACGTAACGACCATGCAGATTAGTATTGAATTAGAACTTCGCTACCAGCACGATTTCCATCAATTCAAGAATCTAGAATGCCCCTTTGTCAGTCGTTTGAGCTCTCGAGTGGACTAACACAGTCTACTCGGTCGATTCGAGTTAAAATAACCCATCACTAAAGGAAACTCGCGGCGCCTAGCGGAGGAATATGGACCATTTGAATTTTTAGTGTTTTCAAACGTTCGAATGCAGCTTAAGGATACGGATACGTGCCTGTGAAGGATCATTTGAATTCAAATTCAAAGTCAACTGGAAACCATCCGTATTCAGTAGACGTAAACATACTAAAAGTGTAGAAAACATGGTATCTATTTAGCTAGCACGTATAAGTATGTACTAAATAGAGAATACATATTAGTATGTACATACGAGTACATATATATAGCGATTGAAGCGGTGATTCTAGATTTTTACATCTCGTGATATATTGCAGATGAAAAAATTGCAAGAGGAAACTATGCACTCAAAAAGTTAAAACCGCTATTGGATAAGAAGTCGTTGATACTATGCATACGCCAACGTGACTTACGCGATCACAATATAGGGAAAGGAAACACAACAGACATTCAAAGAGTGCTCAAATTACAAAAGCAATCAATTAGAATTATGAATAACTTGCGTAAGCGTCAATCTGCCAAAATACATTTTAAGAAAAACCGTATTATGTCAGCCATCTCATTATATATTTACACCAGCCTACTAGATTGTACACGCAGAGAAAAATAATTTAAAACAGAGTAAACATGTTCACAATTACAACACAAGAAACAAAGAAAAGTTATGCATGCCTAAGTCAAGAACGAGATTTTTTTTAAACAAGGATAACCAATAAAAAATCACATGTACAACCTACCTACTACCTTTGACAACAACGTGCCTACCAACGAAAGATTTTAAAAACAAAATTAAGCGGTTTCTGGAAGAAAACCCGATATACTCCATAAACGATTTTATGACTCAACAAATGACATTAACTTGAAAGTAATTACCTAATTAAATGTGTTGTATATGTATCTAATAAGACAATGTATTATATGAAGTAATTTAATTCACATGGTCAATAAATTTTCTTTCTTTCTTTCTTTCTTTCTTTCTTTCAAAGGAAACCACTATCAGATTGAATTGTTTTCATTTTGACGCTTGGAAACCTTATACATTTCTAAGGTTTATGGATCGTTCATTTACAATTTTATTTGACGTAAAACGTTGATAATGCAGTTATTTTCTTTAGAATTATATGATTTAGAATTAATAGATAGGTAAATATATTTATTCGTAAATGTGCCCTTGTGGTCTATTTCCAGAATATTTTTTTTGATTTTGATATGGTAGATCTGAAATTCTACTATCGACTATGCATACAGAAAGTTTACAAACTGTCTCGTTTTACAACGATTACTAAAATAAATGCAGCAGACTTAAATAACGCATGCTTTTTAATGGATTTTCTTTAACAATATTTTTCCTCGCAAATTGGAACTTATGTCAATAATTAGAACATTAATTGCCTGTAGGTAACTTGGAAACCAACTGAGTTTTTTCAGTAACAAAGACATCACGTGCCGAGAGATGATAAAATAAATTTTGAACGTCCCCATTACGAGGCTAATGGGCTGTATCTTCCGAGTTGGGGAATAAAAGATCCGTCGATTAGAAACTTTATGTTTGCAATTTTCTGAAGCCCCTCGCCGACGGCGCGTGCAAACATCATTGACTTCGCATTGGCGATTAGCTTAGCCTCTATTGTTTTTATCTTTACTAATAATTGTTTTAATCCTCGATTTTTTGTTCCGTCATATTTTTCTCCAGAGGTCTTGGTTTCCGAAGCTCTAGATTTTGACTTGTAATATTTTAGATAATGTACTTCAAGCCGGATAAATACCTATTTGTCTGACATGTCGTGTTGTTTATGGTTGACGTGCGGTTAGACGACTACTTTATTCTGCAACTTATTAACAAGTCAAAAACTACCAGAATTTCTCAAAAAGGAGTCCACTTACGCGATGATTGTAATTTGTATTACAAGCGTCAGCCTCTTTTCTACTCCTTTTTATTGAAAACGACTCTCTTGCCTAAGTAGTGCCGAAAGTAAAATCAATAACGTTGATCCTAAGAATTGAGCATAAATGAAGTGCTTGTGCTGCAAAAAGACCCACAGATTGGTAGAAATTCAAAATTACTTTGCCAAATGTAAACTAAGACAATTGATATACAATCCCAGGATAAATGGAGAGCCATGAATTTAAGGGAGTCAAATAGTTATCATATTATTGGCACCACTAGATTCAATCCTTAACTTCTTAACTTATAGTTTCAGCTCTTAAAACAAATGATCTATGTTAACTTCTTTCTATTTAATCTTTATAGAGAAAAAGTCCTTAGGTATCTTAATGTAAACGCACAGTCCAGAAAGAGCAAAGAGCAAGCGACCAGATCGAACCTTTGCAATTTATATGGCGGGGAGCTTAAGATATGGACTCAATTATCCAGCCTGGCGTACCTTAATCTGGGACTTTGATCTGATTGTATTATGTCAATAAAATAGGATGGCGGAAATCTTGATGTTAGCAAAATTTTGCTTTCAATTGTGTATCGTTTTTTAGTTCCATGGGATACAGTTGTTCAAGCTATTAGATTACTATTCGTTTAGATGAATATCAAAATACATTAACCACGTCGTGCCGTAAACTGTTATCAACTTAAATTGAAAAATATAGTTTCTTAGTTAACTACTTCCGTCCTTGCTTAACAAATATTAGTGTTTTTCGCTACTGCACCGAGGGGCCCAATTCTGGGAGACCCCGATATGTTAGCGCATTGAAATTCAATAAAATTGCTTGTTGCATAGCGTCGGCTTAGATTTAATGAAAACAACAAAAAAACACAAAATTAAAGACAAGTAACCAGAACTTTGATGGACTAGGATAACGAGATAAAAAGTATTTTTGAGGATGGAGAGGAAATTACGAGGTTCAGGGACATCAGCATGGCTATCGCAGGACGGCTCGCGAGCCTTGTCGCGGCGAGATAGACTATCCGTCTCTTTCTAATCAAGACGCTTAGACATGTCGGGGCGAGTTCATAGTTAAGACGCTGTCAACACCAAAATGCCCTTGAGGATTTTGGATAGCGCGCACACTGTCTATTTGTATCTGAGTAAACGAGAGCGAGTGTTACTGGGCGGCCCGGTTTTTGAAGATAATATTACATAAATATTGAAATAAAAAAAGGGTGGATTATTTGTGAAATATGACTCGCTAGCGGTTTAGGTATGAATATGTCATATGTTGACTTCGTGTTTTTAATTGCAGACCCATACGTCTAAAAAATAAAGACATAGAACCGTTTAATGTGATTTTAAGACTAATCTTTGCAATTATTTTCTATCGAGCCGATTTCGTCCAATTACGAGTATGTATCGAGCCCGGCTACGGTCTTTGGAATATGGTGAATATTAACATAATTATATTTTATAGGATGTGCTAGAACAAATAGTTTTTCTTAAAAACCTGGCCAAGAGCGTGTCGGGCCACGATCAGTGTAGGGTTCCGTAGTTTTTGTATTTTTTTTCAAAAACTACGGGTTACGTATAGGGGAGGTACCCTAATAAAAATAAAAAAACACTTTTTATTTGTCGGCGTGATTGATATACATATTAGTACCAAATTTCAGCTTTCTAGTGCTAACGGTTACTGAGATTATCCGCGGACGGACGGACAGACAAAGCGAAACTATAAGGGCTCCTAGTCGACTACGGAACCCTTAATAACTGCTGAAATAACATCAATTTCACCAAATTAGATCTTGTCAGCCTCTTAACTTTTCTTACTTGTGGCTGATTAAATACAGTATCCACCACAAATGATTTAAGCAATGATATTAGGGATTAATCCACTAATATTAACGTCGTCGATATCCTTATAATTCTGCAAGTGGCCAATGAGTGACGAAGTGGCAGTGCTGCTATTCACAGTGCTTCTACCCTGCCATATTTCGACCAGATTACATCTGGTCTTTCGTTATGCTTACTTATTAAGAAAGTTGATGTCTGGTTATATCAGGGATGGCATCATAGTCAGCGTGAATACTGAATAGTTTAGTGAATAAATACAGCACTCCAAGTCGAGTGGAATAACGCCTTTGATCTCTCAGGTGGATGATTCGACTTAGTAATCGTATTACCAACATACCTGTTTCTGCTTGCTGCTAATTGATGGATGGTGCGATGGCCTACTGAAGTCGGGATCTTGACAATGGATTTACAGGGATGTTGACAGCAATTGATGTATGGCAATTTCATCGTGGATAATTTTGTTACTAAAATAAATTATTTATGATAATAATTCCCTCGAAAAATATGACACTCATCATCAACCTCCTAGTGTTATTCCCGGTTGTGCCCTAAAAGAGCCCGGAGTCCGTTCTGGTAACTTATCCCAAGATTTGGCATAAGCACTAATTTAAAGAAACGGCTGCCAACCCAGAGGGACAGTTAGACCTTATTGGGATTAGACCGGTTTCCTAACGATGGTTTCTCTCACCGAACAGCCACTGTTAAATAGATAGATAGATAGATATATTCATTTATTTCACAACATACAGCTGCACTTAAAATTACACAAAGTATTAGGAGTCTATGCTGTGATCGTCGATTTTAAACAAAATCAGATAAGTAACATCTAAATTATCATACGATTAAATTTAGGAAATATTTACAGGTATATTATTTATTTATTTATTTATCGTATGGCAAATACGTGTATTTAGAACCGTGAGATCTTCGAAAAGACAGTACGGTTGCCAGGTTGTTGCACTTTTAGCACCACCCAGGGGTCACGTGTAGGGTAGCTAGCGGTGGGTAATTCCTACGGACGTGGTGCAACTTCAACCCCAGGTATATTATGTCAACAAGTTACTAAATTAAAATGTCAATAAATTTAAGAACCCTCCTCTCCTTCGGCAGTCGGGTAAAAATTAAGGTTGCCTTTTTATGGGTCGTCAATAATTTGGGAATTACATAATCCAAACAATTTTAAAAATATTAAGTTCAATGTCATTAGAAAATACAGGTTAATAAATAAATCTGGTAATGTCATAGTATCAACTGATATGACGCTAAATATCACAATACGGTTAGAAAGGTGTCCAAATATATTTTGAATTTGTAAGCATTATGTACATACGTTTGCGTACAAAAACCACGTTTTTACAATAACCTAGATTATTTAGGCATAAACGAAAATTTCAAAAGCTTTACACGCGGCTTGGAAGCACAAGTTTAGGTGGATTAGATTAGATTATATTCAATTACACGATAAAAAATACAATATAAAATTGTATAAATGTCAAGATTACAAGAATTTCTACTATGGGTGCTAACATTTTGCAAAAGTATAATGCCGGCTGTACACATTGGGCCAATTGGCGCGTGAGCAGGATGCAGCTATGCAAACGCATGAGAACGATATAAAGCCCTCTTCCTCTAACGCACAGCTGCATCTGCTCACGCGCCAACGTTGGCCCAGTGTGTACAGCAGGCTTAAGATACGATGACATTCAGCGAGCTAGCGTGCATATATTATGTCTCACACCCGCACACTGAGCTTCTTGCGCAGCAATTCTATAAAATGTAACTCAAGTGCTTACATAACTGTTGCTGCATATGTCATTCTTAAGGATCGGTCCCACTGCTGCCGAAGAAACGTGTTTACGAACGCAGAAAAATGTATGAAGAAAAGAAGACGTGGCAAGGACCGGTGTAGACACTCCCTTAAAAAAAAAATAGAGACTAGGTATTGCCAGCGATTTCATCCACCTTACCCATCGTATGCTTAGGCACGAATCCGCGCTAAGAGTTTGATCCTAAAGTTTTAATCCCTAAGGTCATCTTTTGATTAGCCAATTTTGACATCCGTACACGAGGGGTTAAGCTCTAAAGTTCCTTTCCAACTTCTACCGGCGTTTACCGTGGAGACCTTGGGTCCATGGGGACCGGAGGCCTTAAAATTATTTCATCTTTCCAAAATGCTCATCCGCTCCACTGGTGACCATAGGGCTGGCTCGTTCCTCGCTCAACGCATTGGCATTGCTATTCAGCGAGGTAACGCAGCCAGCCTTATGGGCACCCTACCAAGCGCCCACTGAAGGTGGTCGGTGTCGAGGTGTGGGCGTATCCTGGGTTCTCGGGCATTGATAGGAAACGATGTTACTATGATTACAAACTTTCACTCCACAGCATAATTACAAAATTCATGTGAAATACAGTGAACTGGCAATTTCGGTTCTCGTATTCCGTCACACCATTCTCTCTACACGATTAATTCCACATCTAGGGGATTTATATAACTATATTGTAATAGGTATAAACTTTTATTAAGACTTTTCTTAAAGATTGTTACTAATTTATTAATAACTAGCTTCCGCCCGCGACTTCGTCTGCGTGGACCCGGGATAAAAAGTATTTTATATGTTAGTACAGCCTATGAACTATCTTCGTGCAAAATTTCATTCAAATCGGTTGAGCCGTTTGAGTGTGATTGAGTAACAAACATCCAAACATCTAAACTTTCGCATCTTTACATATAATAAATGTGAAAGTTCGTTGAGGTTGTCAGTGAGACATAATAAGTAGAGCTTGAAGGAAATTGTATTTATACAACATACATTAAAAACTTCAATAGCGCGATGCAGAACTTCACCAATTTCCACGCATTTAGAAGGTCATTCTCCAGATTTTTGTCGGCGTCTGAACTCCAACAAACCATATTAAACGTATAAAAAAGTTTGATGGAGTTCGGTGACCGACAGGCCAAATTTGAGAATATTTGGATAAAATCGTCTTTACTTTACGCAACAGCGCCATCTTACGACAGCCCAACGAAAAGGAGTGTTATTTTTTCTGTTTGTCTGTCTATGTATCTCATGGGAAAACTATCGAATGGATTAATATGCAACTTTCACTAAAACGTTCAATGGATCTTCGGCCACGCAATAGGCTATAAAAATTATAAACATAAGGGTTAAAAAATGGGGTAGAAGTTTGTATGGGAACCCCTTGAATCTATGAGCTAAAGACTTGAAAATTGGCAAGCATATACTTGACTAGAAATTAAAAAGAACCCTATTCAAACTTTCAGCAAAATATAGATAAAACGTGAAAAAACACGGGATGTAAAATTGTTTATATAATTTGTAAAATGTGCAGTACGTCTACCTTCTTTAACAAAAAGCATGCAACAAATGGAATATAATTTTGGTAAAATACGAGCAAGTCGCTAACATTTCCCCACCCCGAGTGCTGTCTCAGCACTGGACATTCATCGGTATTCGAGCGACGCGCGAAACAGAACGTCTTAACGTACCAGTTTTGGTTTTCTTTCACCTCCACCACTCTGACGCGACCGTCTCGACCAGGGAAAACGCGTTGAATTACTACTTTCAGCCACACGTTTCTCTGCGCAGCCGGATCTACAATGGGAACAAAATCACCTACCTGAAGTGGGTTCTGTTCCTGGGTCCATTTCGTCCTTGGTATAAGGTCTGGCAGAATTTCCTTGACCCACCTTGTCCAGAACATGTCGGCTAACCTTTGAGATTTGCGCCATTGCTTCCGGGAGTAGAGATCGGAGTCATCAAAGGCACCTGCTGCAGGTAAGTGTGAAGCTGCTCCCATAATGAGGAAGTTAAAATAAAACGTTCTTGCCCAGTCCAAATTGGCTCAGTTCGGGCTGCACAGGGCGGTTCCACGACACGGCGGGGCTCAAATACCGCGAGCCATCAGGTTGCCTATTGGTCACTCGTCATTGCTCTGAATATAGGGACTGGTCTAGATCTGTTCTTCTGTAAACTGGGTCAATTTACAAGAATGGCTTATCGCATTGGGTCTAGCCTGTAAGTAAGGAAATAAATAAATACAAACAATACGAAATTTTTATAGATTTTGTGCTTATTTGACCAGTCACAACTACACACAAGAAGTGCTTTACTTAAGTCTTTTGTCATAAATATTTGTCGAATAAGGTTCTTTATCGATATCGATAAACGCAATCATTATGAACATTGTTATTACAGTTATTTCATCCGGGGGCATCCTACCCCACTATGCGACGTATGATGTCGATTCCGTTAATGATGCACTAATGCGTTTGCATTGTCGGTAATGTAGCATCTGGCTGGGAGCCTGCAACTTAAGGGCATGTAAGGAACCGTCGATACCTACTATGTATATATACAGAGTCTGTATAATACGGAATTGACAACGGTAAAAATAAATTATTCGTGGACATTGAACAAATTCATTAATCATTACTATTGAACAAATAGTCGGTTTTGTACCTACTAGGACATAAGTATTTGATCTTTAACTGGTTACGTAAGCAGCACCAATCGTGTGTACAGTCAAGTGTAAAAATATGGGTGCATACAACTTACTAATATACAACGTGTTAATAAAATAACGCAAAACCTGAAAACCGTTTGTTCAGAATCGAGAATAGAATGCGAAAAAAATAAAAAATAAATTTTTTGACGCGATTTATTTTTTACATTTGTATGAAGCAGGTCGCCCCAGTCGGCCAACACTCCATACAAATGTAAAAAATAAATCTTGTCAAAAAAATTATTTTTTATTTTTTTCGCATTCTATGCTCGATTCTGAACAAACGGTTTTCAGGTTTTGCGTTATTTTATTAACACGTTGTATATATCCCATCGCTCTTATGTCAACGGGGTAAGGTTTTGGTGCAGTCGAGTTCTCCATTATCTATATACAGACAACTTTTCAAAAATATCTACACATGTTTCTTATGTCAGTAACAATAAAGTCTCTGTATAGATATTTTTGAAAGGTTGTCTGTGTAGATATTGGAGAACTCGACTGTACATATTTATGAGAGGATTAAATCGATACATATTTTGATTAGACACATTTACTGTTTATACCTATAAACAGGCGATGTAACAGCCAAGTCATGAAAAGGTTACCTGATGCCGCTGTTAAATCTCGAAAAATGTGCCACCTGCATCCACGGCCCGTCTTTAAATTAACCAAGGTCCTTCGCGCACGTGTACGACAAATGTATATTTAGTTGCAATCTAATACGCTTAGTCAGATAGATCCCAAAAATTATAAACATAATATGCTGAAGTCACTAATTGACGTTAAAGTAAAGCTTAATACCTTAGCTTTGTCATCTCATGAATTTATTATGCAATGCCTGCGCGAAATAAAATTTTACTTTTCATTTATACTTTGTCACAAAGCAATCTGCTAAAAGGCTGTTCTTTAAATTCTATAGTCGCAGAACGTTGCCAAGAATTCAAGATCGACGAAGCCATTGGCGAATTTAATAAATATCCTCTATATACTTGTAGGTACTCAAGAGACAGACGCATTTAAAACTCCTATTGATTGCAAGACTATTTGAGGTATTAGAATAACGAATAACAATAAATGACTATACATAAATAAATGTATATTATAAAGTGTAAATAAATTAAAAATGTAAAACACTCCGACAGAACAATTTTAGCTTAACCATTTCGACAGAACACAGGCTTTGGATATTAAGAGGCTCCCATACGCCAATGACCTTCGATCTGAATCCCTTAGTTTTCTAATGTTTTTTGTAGCTTATTATATTAACAACAACGGCTTTAAGCAATATAGTATCCCATATTTACTTCAAACTTCATTGTTTTCGAGATATTTGGCATCAAAGTTGAACAATTTTAGGCCAAAAAACTGGTTTTCTGGCCATAACTTTTGTGTTAATTGGTTTAAAATTAAAACCCTCTGCCAGTTTTTAGAGACGTCATAGACGAACCCAAATTTGTAGATTTCGTATATGTTAGATCTTTCACGTCAATAGAGATGCGAAATAAGTGTTTTTTTAGACAATGTTTAAAAAAATCATACAAAATTAAGTATTAATTTGTTTCAAAATCCGGTCTGTCAAAATGGAGATAAAAGATTGAATCTGTAGTGCAAAAGTAGTAGATACGATTCAAAACTTGTCAAAAATCGATGAAAACCTCGGGTAGCCCCTTAAACAAACTCACTCAAATCGATGATGCTACAGATAGACATACAAACTATAACACCCCTCATTTTCGTCGGGGGTTAAAAATACATTGCGACAGTAAGGTTCGATTTATTTACCGAAAATGTTACTTCTCCGTTCCGATCTCAACTTAAAACTGGCAACAACCCTTCATAAATAATTCCAGCCATGTATTCTCGCATTACGGCATGTTTAGATTTATGGCAACCCGCTGTCCACCATATTGTTCCAAATTTAAAAATATTTTCCCGCGCAATCCTGGGAACGCGTAACAATATTCGAACGGACGTTGGATAAACATTCAATGTGCTTTAGGGAATTTTCGAATCCAGATTTTATTTGTTTTGGTCCAATATTGGATACTTTATTTGCAATGCAAGAAATACTGAAGCATATCGGACTGCGAGTGAAATCGTGAAATGAATACAAAGCGAAAACAAAGCATCGAAAAGAAGGCTGTTTACCTTTGGAATTATAATTTAATCGTATGGCATAAACTATTTTGGCCTTTTAATGTGTCACTCTTTAGTAGGTACCACCCACGGGACACGTGCAGGGTTTTGGTGGGTAACTCCTGCGGACGCGAGTGACAGTTGTCCCCCCTTTGTCAAGTGAGTGGGCAACTCGACTGTTAGTAGTTCTTAAGCCGCCCGAAGGCCTTAAAGACTACTGTCATAGACAGCAGCCGGGATCAACTGCTTAGCGTGCCTTCCAAAGCACGGAAGCGCTCATTTATATTAACCACTCAAACATCAGGCGGTCACCCATCCAAAGACTGACCGCTGCCATCGTTGCTTATGCCTGCGTTATCGTTTCCGACTCGCAGGCGCCGCTAGGCTATGAGCGCTTCTTGCAATAATAATAATAATAATAATTGCAATTATGCAATTATAATAATTTTATGTGAATGTTGACAAAGCGTTTTATGTCGCGAAAATTGAATACAATTTCCATTCTGTCTGGCACAGCAAATCAGCAATAGCCGGCGGTCAAACGGCGTTAAAATTAAAACTCGCAAAAATAGACTCCATTCGAAAGGCATAAATTTTAAGGATGGCGGAAAATTAAAATGCCTGGTGCGCCGGGATGCCATCTCAATAACTTTATACATGCCGTATCGAATTGAGCAGTTAATTTGAAATGTGAACTTTATCTAGTTGAAGACAAGGCTTACTCTACACGAATCTAGTCTAGTTAGAAGTGAGTTCGAGGTGATAAGTTCAAAATATATAATTGAATACAGCAGCAATAAACAATGTCACAACACAATATTGCACGTGAAGCACCTTGAGCTATTGTGTGCGCTGTTGCTTTTAATTTATCACCTCAATATTGTGCTGAAAACTGAAAAACGACGCTTTCAAACGATAAGCGATGTCTCGGGGGCTTGGTGCACGACAGTGAAAATTCTGTGGTAAAACTAAGCGTGAAGTAAAAATTGGTTAACAAGGTACGTTGGGGAATAATAAAGGAATATCTCCACGTATTTATTCCTTATGCGGTTCGTCAATATCTGTTTCTGGAACACAATATAATTTTTCTCAAACATGTTATGTTCCTACAGGTCCATTGCGGAATTACATACAAAAGCAGCATTTCAATATTTTGTGACAACTGCGTTCAGCCATAAAACAACCATAAGCAATATTTAATGTTTTTTTCTAACATGCAATGATGATGAATATAAACGATGCGTTCTTCATAATGGGCCTCGAAGTGTCACGTTTCGAGCGGAGCGAGACGAGAGATCCGTAATGGCATTTCATACAAAATAGGAGGCCTAGGCCTGCAAGATGGTCTTTTTTAATTTCCATTCCACAGTTTGTGCCACAGGATCACGGCGTTCAGCCATGAAAATTTGGGTTTGATTTCTTGGAGTTTTTTTAATTTATTTCACTGCATGTTTGAGAAAAGCACTATACATACCTCGGCGTGAAAAGGGGTTGCCAGCCTCATAACTATCCGACCTCGCTACGCTCGGCCGTCTATATGTACTCGGCCGGCAACCGCTTACTTCCCGGCCCCTGTAGTAATGTACTATTATTTGTTGTTAAGGTGGTTCAACGACCATACAAAACGTCTTTTGACATTCGCAGGCAAACGGCGTGATATTTTAAGAAACTTATGTAACAATCTTTAATAAATTGGCCGTCGAACAAATTATATATCTTATGAGAATTCTTAGTAATTCCACAGAATAGATAATAGTACAAGTTGTAATGGTAATTCTTGTTAACTACCATTAACTACGATATCTGTTCCTATACTTTTATAACGAATTGTAAATCAGTATCATCCAAAAGTAAATAAACGGATAGGTCCGTACTTTAAAGCGAAAAGAAGCAATAAAATACGAGATAATATTAAACTCAATAATCCAACGACTGGTAGTACCTAATGCAATAATTCAGAATAGGTGCAGTATTCAATCTCAGACATACAATTCACATTCCAATTTGATTTCGATGTGTTTCTCGCTCACGTTTCGACAGTTACACCACGAAGGCTTGAATCAAACGACGATGGACCTTTGTGAGCGCCAACATTATCCTGCAAATGGTCGCCGATAGCCTAGACTCAGGCATCCTGTCGCGCTTCATAGACCGGCACGTCAATGGGAATAGGTGAGGCGCCGGGGGAGCCCTGTGAGTGTTATTATAGTTTAATTTTTTATTTATTTTGTGTGTCTAACATAGTATTTTAAGGCAATTGTTACTAACAAAAGTATGGAACCATGGAAATAAATGCATTTTTTTTCGATTGATTTGTGTTTTATTGTTTTGGATGTGAAGCTACTACGGTAGCCCAGTGGTTCAGGCATGCGGCTGTTAAGCGGCGGTCATGGGTTCGAATCCCGGCTCGTACCAATGAGTTTTTCGGAATTTATGTATCTACGGAATATTTACCGTTAGCTTTTCCGTGAATTGTTTTCCACATCGTGAGAAAACCGGTCTAATCCCAATAAGGTCTAGTTTTCCCTCTGGGTTGGAAGGTCAGATGGCAGTCGCTTTCGTAAAACTAGTGCCTATGCCAATTATTGATTTGTGGATGCGTTGTGTCGAGACAAATGCAGGTTCCTCGACGCACGAAACACCTATCCTTTTCACCGCTCTATCAAAGAGAACAGTTGTCAACCACACGCCACGTCAACATGACATTTAGTGCGAAGTTAAACCTTATTTCAATGGATGAAGGTTGCTATCGCACTGTACTCCTTCACGGATTGGCGTTGAACCAGTGGTGCGGATATATCTTTGGCGTTGAAAAATATCAAATCGGAAAGCGAAATATAGTTTCAAATTGATCCCCAGAACGAAACACGGAAATTCAAATGATTACCGGGAATCTAATATTTCTATCTGGCAGATGCCAACTACCAGTAAGCTGACGGGGATTGCCTCAATCGAATTTAAACTGATGGCAGTAAATATTTACGAATGGTTCTTAACACTGGGGTTCCTATTCAATAATTTCAAACAAGGAACGGACCTCTACGTCTAGTTACTTAATATGCTCTGCATACAAACGAGTTACCTAATGACTTGAAAACTTTGGAAATGATTTGGATTGCTTGTATGTAAGCTCGGCCGTGCTGTATAGAGCAAAAAAATAATTTACGAATCTTGTCATTCAATACGTGAGTTTAACAGCACACCTAATTATTAGTATGACTTTAAACATGACTAATCATCATCATATCAGCCGAAAGACGTCCACTGCTGGACATATGCCTCCACAGAACCCTCCCCCACAAGAGTACCACAATGACCGGTCGGTCCTGTGCCACCCTCATCCAACGGACTCCTGCGACCTTTACCAGGGCATCAGTCCACCCTGTCCCGGGGTCTACCCACACTGCGCCTCACAAAAGCTTAAAATCGAAAAAAATGTTCTTAAAATAAATGCAAAACGGTGCAAAGTGAAAGCAACACTGTCGAGTATCCGAATCACCGTAACGTTCATCCTTAACCAAACAAATTAAAAGTTTCCATTCAATTATGAACGCGTATTAAGCTAACCTACTTTCTAACGTAAATCTTACACAATTTCACAAATTGAAGACCACACCGATCGCCAAATTAAATATCCTTCCACAACTCTTGCCCAACTCGCAACTTTCTGTTTTACTTTACCAAAGCAAAAAGGCAAATAATAAGACATCAACTTCACAAAGTGCGTCAAAATTCGACGATAGACGTTCCAATAAAAGTTAACCGATTAAGGAAAGACTAACAAACAGGTTAATTGAGTTAACCTGCAAATGTCATGTCAAAGTCTACCCCTCTTCTGATTTGACGTGCTGTATTATAGGTTCAGGCGCCTGATTATATTAATGGGCTCTCTTGACGTTGACGTTAATTTACAATCGCTGGCGATTTGACACTTATTGACAGAACTTTGTCGTAGACCTTCGATTAATCATCGATAAAATGCGGTAAAGGAGATTTTTGGAACTCTTCTTGTCTTGGACGAACGGGACGATTATTTAATCAAGTTGGAATTATTGGAAGTGATCCTGCCTGTGAAGCTCGCAGCGCCGGGTTCAAATTCCTGCAAGTATATTTTTTACACAACTGCCCAACTAAAAGGAGTTGAGCATTTAGTTTGAGTCTAAGTAGATCAATGTGCGAAGAAATGCGACCAGAAGAGGAAAACAGCCGGACATACACACATACATACATTGATACTTGTGTTCCAGTACCACTTTTAGCATAAATGTGGGTATAAAAGATCGACAAAATGTGATATCGCAGTGGCAGGTTGCTAGCCTATCGCCCACAACACACTTCAACCCTGTTCCCTCAGTCGACTCTTACGACAACCACAGGAAGAAAGGGAGTGGTGCTATTCTTACCCGACAACACACGAGGAAGGTACGAACATAAGATGACACAGCCGGACATACGAACGCATTTTTTGCCTAAGCTGAAACGGAAAACTTTGTTCACCTCGCTCGCTTGTTCAATTGAACAAGTGAGCGAAGCGAACGAAGCACTTACTCACTTATTTACCAGCTTTTTCCCGTGACTTCGTTCGCGCGAACTCCATCAAACTTTATTTACTAAAAAGTATCCGGGTGCCAAATTACCCATTATTTTTATGTCAAATATCCAAAAACTTAATCCGTTCATCAGTTTATGTGTGAATGAGTGACAAAAATACAAACTTTCTCATTTATATCATAAAAAATACAGAATCTATACTTAATATTACAAACGGTGAAAGTCCTATTTAGAGAATTTCCCTTCATTGCACATGTCTCAAGACGAGTCTAATCTCCAGTGAAACTCGCCCAGACTGTGTCCAGAATTAAATTATGCCTTTCCATGAATATTATACTCGAACTCGCAATTTTTTTCAGTTATTTAAATCGAGCTCGAGCTACGAAATATATGCGCGATGAATCATAATCTTAATATGATTGTGGCAACTCAGAAATAAAAGACTCTAAAGTTTGGTTTCAAGCCGGTTATTTAGGCCAATTGTCTTCGAGGCTCAAACCAAGAGATTGTAACCGCACTCAAATCGGATCATTCATTCGTTTGGGAGCTACGAGGTAAAAAATGACACACATAATACCTACCTAATTATTGTCTGTTAATCTTACCTCGTCTCAAATAATTACGTTTTGTTTATACTACGTCGGTGGCGAACAATCATTCAGCCTGATGCAGACACCGTAGCCTATGGATGCTTGCGACTGCAGAAGAAACACAAGCGCGCTGCCAACCCTTTATAGGTTCGAGGATTCGTTGTGTTGACAGCAACAGACAGATGCAGATCCGATTCTCTCGCACTCAACACAGCCGTCGTCGGGAGCTCTGGCAACCAGGAACACCACCAACCCAAGCAAGTAATGGTGTTCTTTGGCTTTGGTCTTCATACCATGATTATACCGAAATTTCAAGATGAATTACTATGAAAATTTGGACTATAAATAGATTAGCTTAGGTTAAGGATCATGGGCGGCCTTATCACGCGATAAGTGACAATACAGAGCAGTCTCGTTCTATAGAACGGTGTCAGCCAGTGACGGACGCTATATCTTGTCACTTATCGCGTGAAGGCCGACCATGATACGGGGCCAGGTTGCGGGAGTCCGCTGGATGCGGGTGGCGCAGGACCGGTCGCTTTGGCACTCTTTGGGGGAGGCCTATGTCCAGCAGTGGACGTCTTTCGGCTGATATGATGGTGATGATGATGAATATTAAATCCTGAATAATCAAAAATTCCTTCAGCGGAACACGGTTTTCGGAATTATGGAAGTTCGGAAAAATATTCTGTCACATGAATTATGTAGTGTACCCGGTTTGGAGGTACTTATCCAGTTGGGCTGCTCCAAATATGAGCGAGATGAGAATCTGCTGTGCTACCTCTCTAATTATTTAAATCGCTTACCCAAAAATGCTCAATTTCTCAACAGGACAGTATCGGGCGTAAATAATGACGTCGATGCATTCGCTTAGGCATGCAATGTTTTCAATCCTTGGGTATCGGTTTTTTATCATGGAGCCGAGATAAATGTCCGGTTAGTGGGGGCCCAACATTGATTTATACTGGACGTCCGTCAGGCCAACGAATTACGAAAGCTGCGATGTAAATCACCTAACGTCGGCCGGTAGAACGTTATATCTAAGTAGCGGATTGGCTCAGTTAGGGCCTTCTGAGCGGGCCGGTACCCTAATACGGGTATCGGGTATAAATACGGTTGCAGAAGAATCGCTGCGTTCCATTTAATCTTTTAGCCCCGACGTGACATGGGCGTTTTGTTCGTTTTTGGGCTGCAGGTTTGAGTGCATTGGATTTGGAGATTTGATTTCAGAATGTTGCTTTTTGTTTTATTGATTTTCACACAAAAATATCGAGATGATTCAAGTATTTACCAGTGATCACTAATATTCACGAGGCTGTAAATATACGAAATTCACCACTCAGTATAGTAACAGCGAGTCTTGCAGCTATCACGGGACGGCGCGCGAGATCTCTCGATTTTTCTCGCACTATCCGTCTCTATCTTATTAGAACACTTAGAACAAGAGGTATATAGTGCGAGAAAAATCGAGAGTACCTATGTCGCGGCCGTCTCATGATAGACGTGCAGAGCACTGAAAGTGTTGTACCTAACTGAGTCCACCCATTATCCTTGCTCTATAAATACTTCAACTCTCTTTTGCAGAACCAACATCGCAAGCACCCAAACAACCGAGCCAAATGACACCAAAAGAAAAACGTATTTCGTTCCGTATAAATTACACGTTCACCTCAAGATTCTAAACAAACGTTGCCACATTTTCTCATCAGCGAGAGCAAAGACAGCTTAAAAGATTAAAACAATAAGTTACCTCATAAAAATGAGTTCAAAGTGTCGTGCGTAGAGGGCGGATGTTTATAACGCAGGTTGGTGTTAAAACTTTTTATACGAAAAAGTTGACGATCGTAAATGTTCGGGCGGATTAAAGGGGGCCCCGTTTCACCTGTACGTCCAACATACCTGTAATTTGACGAAGATCTTATCTCATTGATATAAAGGCGGTTTTCGCATGATCAGAGTATTGGCAGGTTGGGCATCAGTAGATGTGTTTAGGGAAACGAGATGTAGCGTTTTCCGGATGACTACGTGTTTTGTTTCGTTCGTTTTTTGTTTTAATTTGATTGGGCTTTTACGTTTTTAGTTTTAGTTGTTGCATACATGTTTTATTTCAGTTGTTGTTTCGGATACCCCGATGAAACTAAAACAACGGTCCTTGTTTATCTGTCTGTGTGTGTTCACGTTATACGTATGATTTCCGGGAAGGATTGTTATTTGATAGTGTTTTTGACAGGTCAGGTTACAATATCTTTGTAATTAAATATACCTAGTCGTTTCGCAATTCTTTTCCATAGTCTCGGCTTATCCAATCAACCTGTTTATGTCCCCGCAGTGCCACTTTTTTGAGGTTGGAATAAATTATCAGCTGCAGTAGGAGTCCCGTACAACTTTATCTAGTGCATCTGTACCCCAATAGTACATTGTTTAACGAGGGGCGTAAGTGGAATATTGCGAACAAGAGTCTATCAGAGGCCCGACGCCGAAGGCGGAGTGCTTTTGATGACTCGAGTTTGCAATATTCTTACGCCCTAGTTATACACAATGTTTTTCATGACATTTGCGAGGAAACAAATACATTTTAGATGAAATGAATACAAATCGTAATAAAAACTGCAACATGTCAGTCGTCCATTTTGTTGAATTTGACGTGAGGCGCGTATGGCAAAGACCCTTCGGTATACAGCCACGATTTGAAAACACTTAATAGTAGATTATACACTAAGGGGATAAAGCACTGTTTTATGTCACGGGAGCGAATTGAATCCCGAACGTAACGAAGGACTCATAATTTAACTCCTGAGCGTAGCGAGGGAGTTATAAGTTAATTCCTGAGCGAAGCGAGGGAATTAAGACTGAGTCCTGAGTGCAGTGAGGGGTTCAACCGCCCAAGACTAAAACAGTCTTATCCCCGAGGTGTATACTCTACTTTTCACACCTTATGCGAGACAAAAAAACAGGCTCAGTAGATAAATAATGTTTATTTAGCAAATTAAAAGTACATAGTAACATTAGACACGTTAGTCCAATTATGGAAAGATAAGGTAATGTTTTTTTCCTTTGACTTCTCTGGCAGCAGATTGTTGACAATGCCTATGGCATCTAATTTGATAAACTCAGGAGTCAAAACACTTTCATCACTCGACATTTTCAATATTATTTTTGAAATTAAATCTTCTATAGGCACCTACAAGAACTCGATTTGTTCGTCACGCGTGAACAAATGAAAATCGAAAGCACAAGCCGTGGTCCTAGATTCGAAATTCGAATTTCGAACACCGCGCTCCTCCGGACCGGGGTTCACACGGAGGCAAACTTCATTTATTTTGTCAAATCAAGTAGGCCATGGCCTAGGACAAATTGTGTTTAGCAAAATTAAACTTTATGCATATAGTAATAAGAATTATGAAAAGTGAAATCATATTATTAACCAGCGGGTTATAATGAAATTCAGTACAACATTATAACCCGGCTAATACCAAGGGATTTAATGTCTTGCTTTCGGTAGGGTTTACATGACCTATAATTCGGCATTGTCGAGCATGTGGTTTGAAAAAACATTTTACATAGACACTAAATAACTACATATTAAATCTGTAAATAATTCAGCTAAACATGTTTAAGTAGTTTTTTAAGTTTAAATTTATTTATAAATACGTTTTCAGACATCGTATTTGATATAAAACCTCTTTGCTTTGTAACCGCCGCCTGAGTGACAGATATAATTTAAGAAAAAAACCATTACGCCCGTGGGCGTAACACAGGCCATTACAGCTCTGTATGTCTGCGCCTTATGAAGCCCTTTTCGAGCAAGTGTGATGAAAAAAGTTATATGGAAGAGGAGTCATAGAATTTTATTCAATTCACTTTCGAGATATATTCGCAGAAATAGTCGTTCTAAGATTAGCATTAGATAAAGCGATCCTTCCAGAGTTTCAACAGGAGTTGGCAGCGAGTATAATTCGTCGCCGTCCGAATTATCCGAATGATAGCGGAAGGAAAACTTGCAGCCAGGGACGCTAGTTTGGTATTTGGTAGAAAAATAGTGCAAGGATTTATAGGAAACTTAGCATTCTTCATTGTCTAAACTTCCTTTAGTCTCATCTGCCCAGCTAGCACGGTCGGTTTTGTGGTCACGTTTGAAAACGGCCTTACTGAAAACGTAATCATAAAACGTATTTATTGCAAGCTTTTATTTAGTTTCACCTGTCCCGTTGTCTGTCTGTCTGTAATCAAATCTTGCAAGTTAAAATTGACCCACTTCCCGGTGACCGATTGAGCTGAAATTTTGGGTAGAAGTATAGTTTGGATGGCAATTCAATATTATGGTACCATCGAGCTGACCTGATGATGGAGACAGAAGGTGGCCATGGGAATTCAGCACTTAACCGACGTATCCCCGTTAAGTTTGCGCTCGTTAGAATCGTCTCAATGAGTAGTTGATGATGGCATAAAGTACAGTCGGCAATAAAAGCTTGTACCAAAAAAAAATTTTTTTACAGAAACTGGTTGCTACTAGTCTACCTTATAAAGAGGAATAGTCTGAGATTGTAGCTTTGTAAGTTTTTATGTAGGGGGTAATCTCCGGAACCGTGGACGTCCTGAATGGACATAGGCATTTTTTTATCCCGTTGGTTTTCCCGCGTTTGTTGCAATACGTGAGCGAAGCCGCGCGGGCAGCTAGTCTATGAGTATTTACATTTAACTACATTGCTCTTGACTTCTTATTTTTGCTGTTGGTGACCATAAATATAGAAATGGACGTGGCTTGCTTGACTACTGCCAGGTGACTATAGCAAACTGACTAGTTCACTATTTGATCAAATTGAGTATAGCACCAAGTAAAGCACCTTTTCAAACCACATGCTCGACAATGCCGAATTATAGGTCATGTAAACCCTACCGAAAGCAAGACACTAAATCCCTTGGTATTAGCCGGGTTGTAATGTTGTACTGAATTTCATTATAACCCGCTGGTTAATAATATGATTTCACTTTTCATAATTCTTATTACTATATGCATAAAGTTTAATTTTGCTAAACACAATTTGTCCTAGGCCATGGCCTACTTGATTTGACAAAATAAATGAAGTTTGCCTCCGTGTGAACCCCGGTCCGGAGGAGCGCGGTGTTCGAAATTCGAATTTCGAATCTAGGACCACGGCTTGTGCTTTCGAATTTGGAACGTCGCGCGCCTTCATTTGTTCACGCGTGACGAACAAATCGAGTTCTTGTAGGTGCCTATAGAAGATTTAATTTCAAAAATAATATTGAAAATGTCGAGTAATGAAAGTGTTTTGACTCCTGAGTTTATCAAATTAGATGCCATAGGCATTGTCAACAATCTGCTGCCAGAGAAGTCAAAGGAAAAATACCTAAAAGCCTACAACGATTTTGACAAATGGAAAGCTGTAAAAGGCGTAAAGTCTGTGTCTGAATCAGTGCTTCTGGTCTATTTTGAATATTTATCTACTGAGCCTGTTTTTTTGTCTCGCATAAGGTGTGAAAAGTAGAGTATACACCTCGGGGATAAGACTGTTTTAGTCTTGGGCGGTTGAACCCCTCACTGCACTCAGGACTCAGTCTTAATTCCCTCGCTTCGCTCAGGAATTAACTTATAACTCCCTCGCTACGCTCAGGAGTTAAATTATGAGTCCTTCGTTACGTTCGGGATTCAATTCGCTCCCGTGACATAAAACAGTGCTTTATCCCCTTAGTGTATAATCTACTATTATATACCTACCCATAACACTTTGACATTAGAGTTACTTAGTTTCATATAAAAACATTACACCCCTTTATTATTATTAAACTCCTTTTTGTTGGGCAGTCCTGTAAAAAACACTGAAACTTTAATTTCAAAGTACTCCATCCCTTCCCCGCGTCAAGCCCACATGGCAGACTGCAATCCATAAGGCCAGTTGCACATGATAACTTTCGTTTTCGTGCAAAAAGTTTAATTTAGCCGTTGAAATATAACATCGGGGTATTGGGCGGGCACTACAATATGGCTGGCGAAAATATACGAGTGAGAAAACTCGCCCTTCGAGGGGTGAACGTGTTGAGAGGTTAAGTAGCAATTTGATTGGATTTTATCGTCTGTGGAGCCAAGTATAGGTACCTACTGCTATGCTTGTGTACGTTTTGTGTACGCTTTTAGACCTAAAACATCCATCAGAAATATAATCAAAATCAAAATCAGTAAAGGGATGTCGTGTCTCAGTAGAATACACCAAACAACGCATAAACAAGCTTCTGTCAAAAATTTCAGTTTTGGTACAAGCTTTTATTGCCGACTGTACTTTTCTGTATACCATCATCAACATTGATACGATTCTAACGAGCCCAAACTCAACGGGGTTACGTCGGTTAACTAGGTACTGAATTCCCATGGCCACCTTCTTTGTCCATCATCAGATCAGCTCGATGGTACCATAATATTGAATGGTCATCCAAACTATACTTATACTCAAAATTTCAGTTCAATCGGTCACCGGGAACTGGGGCAAATTTAACTTGCAAGATTTGATTACAGACAGACAACGGGCCAGTTGAAACTAAAATAAAAGCTTGTAAAATAGAAACCATATATCCCTATGAATACTTATAGCGCACCAGTGCATCGATCCTGAACCAGCTCAAAATTAAAATTCGCTTGTCCGCCATATGCTAACAACTCATACCTACTTTCATATTTCGGCCACACATGCGTAGAGGCGACGAAAGTTTGGAGAAAATGTGGTTGGAAACACCGAAGGAAAACAATCGCGCGGTCGCTCACCAACAAAATGGACCGATCAAGTGTAAAACTGGACGAAAACCGGTGGAGGCAGATCATCTGCTTCAGATGTACTTAACCCTGATGCTGACCACGATCTCCAGACATGATGGACCGACACAGAGAGAGAGATGCCTAGGGTGTCCCAAAACTCACGCAAGATTTGAATTATAATGAAAACACAGGAGGCATTTAAGGAAATCTTTACTTTTAAGTCATTTCCATGACCATGGGTCCGCCAAACTACTAAAAACTAGCCCTTCTAATCCGGCCCGCCGAACGGAAAGAAAGCGGAGAATTTGGCCCGCGTTAGCGATGGGGTATCAGCCATGAAACCAAAGTCCTGGCCCGCACGAATTTATATTAAGTGCAGTGTGGCCCTTGAGTCAAAAGGTTTGAAGATCCCTGCCATAGAACATGGACCGTGGGTAACAATCGATCGAAACTTAATGTTCAGTCATCAAATCAATGAGACTAGCACGAAGACATCACTCGACAAGAACAATGCGTCCGCAAGTCAGGACTTTCATTAGAAAAACACACCTCGCTCTGATGCCGTAATTGGAACGGAATGTCTACATGCCACTGTCAATTAATTTCTAACCATATTGTAAACATACACGATCCATTTTCCAGTAACTTGTTTGTTGCACAAAAACTTTTCTAGGACTAATTATCGCGGGATCGCATCGCGTCTCAATCGTCAGTTAAAATTGAAACTACAGTTGATAAGAACAGAGTTGCATTTGTAATGGGGTGGTTTGATGAGACGAGGTTTTGAAGGTTGCTCGTTGTTTTGCTTTTGAAAACGCCTTGGAAGTGGAGAGGAGGCTCGAAGCGCTTTTAAAAAGGGAATGGGAGCGAGAAATGAAACGTTAGTCTTGTCCCCTTCACGTAAGTGCATGACGGATAATTGTGCAGGCTTCTTCGCTGTAAAATTATTCAGTCTAAAATAACTTCTATACATTGACTTTTTCTTCTATAATATGACTTTCACGTCAAAATTAAGTTGGTCCTTCACTCCCAGTGTCGTCTGTGTACAAGTTTACACGTCACTAAATTGTTTAGAGTTACTTTGAGTCTTATTTGCTGAAGCTTACATTTCTAGTCAGAATTTACTTTCATACGTACGCACATACATAAATAGGGGCGTAAGCTCAAAATGTATTAAATTATATTACTACAAAAGAAAGAAGGCAAAAAAATATGACTACACAACAGTTTTAATATTAGAAAGAGATCCCTGAGCGTCATCGTCAATAGTAAAAGACAATCGTTTTATATGAAGGTGCGTTTTGCGGAAATGGGACAGAATATATTCTGTATGGTCCCCTGTTAAAAATTTTGACACATAACTTTGTCAGTGGCGGATTTACCAGCAGGCTGAGTAGGCTCGAGCCTAGGGCGGCAGATTTGGGAGGCGGCAAATTTGGGGCCGTTTTTTTTTTTACGTCATAGAATTCAAAAAGATTTTTCCATGACGGTTTACTAACGTCTTATAGAAGTCTGCAACAAATTTTGCCGACGACTTTCCTTCCTTTGCTCTCTCACTTGTTATTGCACATTCCGAGAGCAGCAAACTTCCATATTCTAGAGTAAACAGCTAGTTCGCCGCCCCTTAACCAGTAATCGGCCTCTGCGCCCTTTGCCCACACTTTGTATGAGTGAAAAGAACGAATTTGTACGTGTAATTTCAACGAAATTGTGGCAATGTAAAAATAATGTAGGACATGACAATTGTAGAGGCAAGGGCGGCAAAAACTATACAGCCTATACCTTGAAAATTTGTAAATCCGCCACTGAACTTTGTGATTATTTAATCACTTTGTTCTCCACTTGACTATTATAATCCTTCTCCGAGAAAATTCAACATTATTATAATGAAGAATAGATGAAGAACTATTATGCAGAGAGCATCTTCACCTATAACTAAATTATCTTTTGTGAAGACGAAGTCAAGGAGCATCCGTTTCCAAACTGCACCTAATTTATAAGACAAAGATGCCTTCAGGCAAAAGTTTCGAGTTTGCCGGGAGCTCCATTTCTGGACATAATGCGAACGCACTAAGATTAGGTTACAGTCGTCTCTGTCGGTAAGGTCTCGCTCTCGCGCATTTCTTTATGCTCTATCACAAGCGAGAACGCACGCACCAATACGATCCCAATGTAATCGCAATACGTCAGATGCGCGTTTCTGAATAGAACCCCTGGTAACTAAGTTGGGTGCTACAAAATCTGTGAAGATGGCTTTGTCCTCGGTGTTTAGGTATTCTGTTAAAGCTAAAGCTGTTTCTTGTTGACGATGGCAAAGAACAGAAAGGTAAGCTTCGACAAAAGATGTATCGTTGAAAATGAAAACTTACTTAAGTAGATAACTCAAGCAAGCAATAAGAAAAGGTTTTACGTTTGTATGAGTTTGTATAATGGTTATAAGTTTGTTTGAAAATAAGCATTTCTTGTCACGGTCATTGGTAACAGCGCCATCTATCGGTACATTTTGATGGTAATAACTTGCCACTTGTAGAATACTTTCAACCCTTCGTTAATTTATGTTAGATAATTATTTTCGTAGGTTTAATTTAGGCGGAGTAAATAGCGAACTAACGCGGCTCGTAATTCAAGTTTTTGTGTGGACGGGGTTTCTAATCCCACTTTAACGTAACTTTTTGGTGATTTCTAACGTCAATCCAATAAAAATAAAGGAGTTTTCGGTTAAAAAGCTAACTAAGCTATGTACCTACTTATGAGACATGACATTCCTGCAACTTATTCAATCCTAAATAAACACCTGCCTTGGTGCTGATTGCGTAGGTAAGTACCTACCCACCGGTCAGTCCGGCACGGCAAGGTCCGTCAACATCCGGGCCCGCCGGACGTCATTTGAACTCCGGAAAATCGCCAATCTCCTTGCTGCTAGTGATTTTTCTGCCACCGGCATGGTGTTTAATGTGATGTGCGGAATCGACTGCGATATGCACTTTTATAGACTACTTCGCTACCCTAATATAATAGGTCAATCAACTATTTCTTGTTGTTATTCTGACCCGTTAGCCAGGCGACAACTTGACATAGTTTCTTGGATACAATAGGCATGATGCCTCATTTTCAAATTGATAACGTAGTGATGCTAAATCCTACTAATATTATAAATGCGAAAGTTTAGATGTTTGGATGTTTGTTACTCAATCACGCTTAAACCGATTTGAATGAAATTTTGCACGAATATAGTTTATAGCCTGGATTAAAATATAGGATAGTTTTTATCCCGGGTCCACGCAGACGAAATCGCGGGCGGCAGCTAGTGGATAGGAAATCATCAAATTATCGTAATAAACTATAAAATATAATTAAAATCATAAAAAGATATGAACCTTGAAATGGTTCGAATGACATCATAAAAAAATCTTAGTCATCATACCTATTGTAGTATTCAAAATTGACCCTTCAAGCGACCTAACCTTTACAACTAGTGACCGAAAAAAGTTGATTCAGCCAGGTACCTATTTAATATCTAGTTGTATATATGAAGGTACCTACTCGCCTGTACCATGAACAATCTTGAATGATACGACTGAACATACACTCAACAATATTGACTGATTTCGATGTCCAGTTTTGTGTTATGAAACTGATGAATATGGACATGAGTTTCAGAGTTTTTGACGTTTCCTATGAAGGTACAGTCAGCCGCAGAGATATGTGATGTGACCCCCTGCATGGAAGTTTGTATGCAGGGGGTCACGTTTCTCGCAGCTGGCTGTACCTATGACCGGCGGCGGACAGACGGACAACGTCATAGTCGCCTGATGGCTCGCACGTCGCCTCGCGCTACATTTAAGTACGCCTGTGCGTAAACACGGCCTTATGCGTCAGAGGGAATCAATGGTTCAGTGCAGTTCAGTGACTCTAGTATAAGTTTTACCGAAACAAAACTTTACGACCGCGTTAACGTTTAGCTGTCAAATCCCATACAAATTGAGGGTAAAACGCAAACGCGATCGTAAAGTTTTGCTTCGGTAAAACTTATACAAGAGCCTCAGGTCGAGTACTATCAAACATCAGATTTGTCGAACGATCGAGCGAAGCGAACGAAGTGCTCCGTTTCAGCTTGGGCCAAGATTCTGTCGCGTGTCCGGATGTCCAGACCGGCTGTTCTCCTCTACAGACTCTGTATCATGGTCGGCCTTATCACGCGATAAGTGACAACATAGAGCGTTCGTCACTGTCTGACACCGTTCGATGGAACGAGACGGACGCTCTATCTTGTCACTTATCGCGTGATAAGGCCGACCATGGGGCCTAGTCGCATTTCTCATCCGACTCCGGGCAAATTTTAAGCAGGTTCAATAATTATATATAAATACTATTCCTTTTTAGCCCCCGGCGCAAAGAGAGGTGATATAAGTTTAACGTGGCTGTGTATCTGTGTATCTGTGTGTCTGTGTATCTGTCTGTGGTATCGTAGTCCCCAAACGGATGGACCGATTTGAATGCGGTTTTTTTGTGTCATAGCTAATTTTATCCCGAGTGTTCTTAGCCATGTTTCATGAAAATCTGTTCAGCCGTTTTTGAGATATTGGACTTTGAAATGAAAATGTCGGGGGTTTTTCAACTTTTCTAATACCCTTTCTTCCCGTGGGTGTCGTAAAAGTCGACTAAGGGAGCAGGGTTGAAGTGTGTTGTGGGCGATGGGCTAGCAACCTATCACTGCGATATCACATTGTTTCGATCTTTTATACCCACATTTATGCTAAAAGTGGCACTGGAACATAAGTTTCATGTGTGAGTGTTTTGAGAATAAAGCCGTGAATCTATGAATGAGAATCCTTTAGACAATTCAGTTTTCCGATTTAGCGAAGCGTTTATAGAACTCGATTCCCTCCGGCTTGTCTATGTACGACTTGTTTGATGCTACGTATGTTCTCATGAATGCCGCACACAATGTTTTCAGACGACGTTGCGACCGTTACTTCCACGAAGCCTTTTCAAAAGGCAAAACCCAGTAAATGTGGTTAATCCTCGAGCTCTTTCCCGGTCGGCAAATACAAATATTTGTTCAGGACAGGCAAGTATTTGTCTTCGGTCAGGATGTTTACAATTTGTTGCCCGTTGTTCTAACTCGGGAACTAGGTCGGCAAATGAGTGGAGATGTAGAAATGTGGAACGCGGGGAGCAGGTACTTTAGCCGACACCATATACAGGGAACTATTTCGGGATGTGCTGTTTTGAGTGTTAGACAGAGATACGTTGATCATCTGTTATTTGATAATGACTAATATCAAGTACATGTTAGATAATATATAGATGGATAAAAGGGTGGCATGGGTTGCCTAGCGAAATCCTGGGCAGAAGCTGTTAAATAAAAGAAATACTAAGTAACTTTTTTGACGAGTTATTCATGAAAATCGAGCATTCTTGTTGTTGGAAGGACAATCTTCGGCTTGGCAATACAAACTTTGTTGTGGCAACTAAAACACTGTCGGCTCTCCCCCATAGTTGTATTGTTGCAGCATACATTTTCGTTATTGTTGTGTAAGGACAAGGTTAGGCTTGACAATAAAAACTTTGATGTGGCAAATAAACATCGGTGTCGGTTCTCCCCTATTAAAGTTTTATTGTTGCATGGAGCAATATTTTTTTCTCAGTGCTGGTAGAATATGACACAAGCAATAGGAAAAATAGGGATTGCCAGCCTGGACTGCTATGAAGATATTATATGAAATGAAAGGTTTTTTTTTAATCCTGTGAAACGGTGTTAGGTTGCCTAGACAAAACCTGGCCACAAATAGTTGCCTAAGTTAAAGGTCGGATTTTTCGAAGGCGATCCCGACACTTGGATTTTTTTTATCAGCTTGGTGACATATTGATACCATCTTTTTATGTTCTTATTGTCTATATCGTGTAAAAATAAGGATGTTTGGTTTGGACAACTTTTTTGTTAACTTGAAAATTGTTGAGATAAAGGGCTCCGAATTATAGAACTTTTCGGACTTTGATTCTTTTCCGACCGAAAACGCATCATTATGACTTAGTTTTTTATGACCTTATCGTCCAAAATGTGTTAAAATAAGCAGCTTTCAATTTCAACTATGGCTCTGACGATGGTTTGTGTGATATTGATATACTTATATATATTTTTTGTTTACTTACAGAAAAGTTTTCCTCATAATCCGATTTTAGAGATCCATGTAATGAGGTATAACATCCCACTAGGTACCTAAAATTGTGCATAATAAAATTAATAAAACATAATTTAAAATCATTCTTGGCGTCATGGCACGAGAACATTACACCCGACGACACAGGAGTCCTTGGCGGCAAAAAGGTCATATGCATAACCTTTTTGAAGCTTTTCTAGTGTTCCTCTTAATTTCAAAATGTCATGTGTGAAACAACAATAAATTGAACGAGCAAGCGAAGCGAACGATGTTATCCGTTTCAGCTTGAGCCAAAATGATTTCGTATGTCCGGCCGTCCAGCTGCGATTGCCCTCAAATGTTAGCAGGTTCAATATATAGATATTAAATTCTATATATTGAACATTTACAATTTGGACCTTATTAGGACAAACATAGCAAGCCTAATCTAATCATAAGTATGTGCCCAAACGCTACGATTGCGACAATTTAATTTACCGCCATCTGTTGAAAACACCAAAACTAGACACAATGTACACTTTACAAACTAGCACTTTGCTTAGCTTCAATGCTTGCTTCACTAGTTTTTTCCGGCACAAACAGATGGCGCTGTATCCAACTCCTATTTTGTGGCGGAAATTAATTGAAATGAATGAACTGGAAATGTCATTAATATTTAATATTTCAAACCCTCTAGCTTAGACAAATGGTTCATATTTAATAGGATTACTTTAGGAGACATCTTCGACCATAAAACAAAGTGGACACTAGACTCAAAATTCTATATTACTATGACTATTTACATAAAACATTATTTATTTATACTTCATCAACCAGCTTGAACCTCTGATGCTGGGGTTCAGGTATGACATTGAAGTATTTCTTGTAGATGGTTTGGTGCTCTCTGCCAGCGTAGATCCGCTGGACCCAAGTGTGGTCCCAGTCAGGGTCAAACTTTTCACATGTGACCACCACTTTGCCTGGTTCCATGGCGAAGAGGCGAAGAGTTTAACGTGGCTGTGTATCTGTGTATCTGTGTGTCTGTGTATCTGTCTGTGGTATCGTAGTCCCCAAACGGATGGACCGATTTGAATGCGGTTTTTTTGTGTCATAGCTAATTTTATCCCGAGTGTTCTTAGCCATGTTTCATGAAAATCTGTTCAGCCGTTTTTGAGATATTGGACTTTGAAATGAAAATGTCGGGGGTTTTTCAACTTTTCTAATACCCTTTCTTCCCGTGGGTGTCGTAAAAGTCGACTAAGGGAGCAGGGTTGAAGTGTGTTGTGGGCGATGGGCTAGCAACCTATCACTGCGATATCACATTGTTTCGATCTTTTATACCCACATTTATGCTAAAAGTGGCACTGGAACATAAGTTTCATGTGTGAGTGTTTTGAGAATAAAGCCGTGAATCTATGAATGAGAATCCTTTAGACAATTCAGTTTTCCGATTTAGCGAAGCGTTTATAGAACTCGATTCCCTCCGGCTTGTCTATGTACGACTTGTTTGATGCTACGTATGTTCTCATGAATGCCGCACACAATGTTTTCAGACGACGTTGCGACCGTTACTTCCACGAAGCCTTTTCAAAAGGCAAAACCCAGTAAATGTGGTTAATCCTCGAGCTCTTTCCCGGTCGGCAAATACAAATATTTGTTCAGGACAGGCAAGTATTTGTCTTCGGTCAGGATGTTTACAATTTGTTGCCCGTTGTTCTAACTCGGGAACTAGGTCGGCAAATGAGTGGAGATGTAGAAATGTGGAACGCGGGGAGCAGGTACTTTAGCCGACACCATATACAGGGAACTATTTCGGGATGTGCTGTTTTGAGTGTTAGACAGAGATACGTTGATCATCTGTTATTTGATAATGACTAATATCAAGTACATGTTAGATAATATATAGATGGATAAAAGGGTGGCATGGGTTGCCTAGCGAAATCCTGGGCAGAAGCTGTTAAATAAAAGAAATACTAAGTAACTTTTTTGACGAGTTATTCATGAAAATCGAGCATTCTTGTTGTTGGAAGGACAATCTTCGGCTTGGCAATACAAACTTTGTTGTGGCAACTAAAACACTGTCGGCTCTCCCCCATAGTTGTATTGTTGCAGCATACATTTTCGTTATTGTTGTGTAAGGACAAGGTTAGGCTTGACAATAAAAACTTTGATGTGGCAAATAAACATCGGTGTCGGTTCTCCCCTATTAAAGTTTTATTGTTGCATGGAGCAATATTTTTTTCTCAGTGCTGGTAGAATATGACACAAGCAATAGGAAAAATAGGGATTGCCAGCCTGGACTGCTATGAAGATATTATATGAAATGAAAGGTTTTTTTTAAATCCTGTGAAACGGTGTTAGGTTGCCTAGACAAAACCTGGCCACAAATAGTTGCCTAAGTTAAAGGTCGGATTTTTCGAAGGCGATCCCGACACTTGGATTTTTTTTATCAGCTTGGTGACATATTGATACCATCTTTTTATGTTCTTATTGTCTATATCGTGTAAAAATAAGGATGTTTGGTTTGGACAACTTTTTTGTTAACTTGAAAATTGTTGAGATAAAGGGCTCCGAATTATAGAACTTTTCGGACTTTGATTCTTTTCCGACCGAAAACGCATCATTATGACTTAGTTTTTTATGACCTTATCGTCCAAAATGTGTTAAAATAAGCAGCTTTCAATTTCAACTATGGCTCTGACGATGGTTTGTGTGATATTGATATACTTATATATATTTTTTGTTTACTTACAGAAAAGTTTTCCTCATAATCCGATTTTAGAGATCCATGTAATGAGGTATAACATCCCACTAGGTACCTAAAATTGTGCATAATAAAATTAATAAAACATAATTTAAAATCATTCTTGGCGTCATGGCACGAGAACATTACACCCGACGACACAGGAGTCCTTGGCGGCAAAAAGGTCATATGCATAACCTTTTTGAAGCTTTTCTAGTGTTCCTCTTAATTTCAAAATGTCATGTGTGAAACAACAATAAATTGAACGAGCAAGCGAAGCGAACGATGTTATCCGTTTCAGCTTGAGCCAAAATGATTTCGTATGTCCGGCCGTCCAGCTGCGATTGCCCTCAAATGTTAGCAGGTTCAATATATAGATATTAAATTCTATATATTGAACATTTACAATTTGGACCTTATTAGGACAAACATAGCAAGCCTAATCTAATCATAAGTATGTGCCCAAACGCTACGATTGCGACAATTTAATTTACCGCCATCTGTTGAAAACACCAAAACTAGACACAATGTACACTTTACAAACTAGCACTTTGCTTAGCTTCAATGCTTGCTTCACTAGTTTTTTCCGGCACAAACAGATGGCGCTGTATCCAACTCCTATTTTGTGGCGGAAATTAATTGAAATGAATGAACTGGAAATGTCATTAATATTTAATATTTCAAACCCTCTCGCTTAGACAAATGGTTCATATTTAATAGGATTACTTTAGGAGACATCTTCGACCATAAAACAAAGTGGACACTAGACTCAAAATTCTATATTACTATGACTATTTACATAAAACATTATTTATTTATACTTCATCAACCAGCTTGAACCTCTGATGCTGGGGTTCAGGTATGACATTGAAGTATTTCTTGTAGATGGTTTGGTGCTCTCTGCCAGCGTAGATCCGCTGGACCCAAGTGTGGTCCCAGTCAGGGTCAAACTTTTCACATGTGACCACCACTTTGCCTGGTTCCATGGCGAAGAGAGTGCCGTTGCGTCCAAATCCCACCTGAAAATGTTAAGTTTAAAAGAATGCTTAAAAGATTATGCTGCCATTGCTACTTGCAGACATGTAATACTTAGGTGACGGGAAATAAAAGGATTTTTTACAAGCTTTATATTAACTTGACTTGTTTGTATGTAAGTATAAAAGTAAGTATGTATGTAAGTTGTCTGTCAAATCTTGCAGTTCCCGGTGACCAATTGAGCTAAAATTTTGGGTATAAGTATAGTTTGGATGACAATGCAATATTATGGTACCATCGAGCTGATCTGATGATGGAGACAGAAGGTGTTCATAGGAACTCCGTAATAAAACCACATAACCATCGAGTTTGGGCTCGTTAGAATCGTCTTAATGAGCAGTTGATGACGGTATACAGAAAAGTACAGTCGGCAATAAAAGCTAGTACCAAAAATGATTTTTTTGACAGAAACTTATTTTTGTTTATTAATATAAGCCAATGGCAGTATCTCAACATATCATTTTAATACAACGACATAGCTCTATTGACTCCGGGCAACATTACTACATCTGCAGGGCTAGCACAAGACCGTGATAAATAAACTACCTATCTTGTTCTAAGTGTTGTGTGGAGCTGTCTCGCTCGGTGTTGTGTTAGCAATGTTTACTAGCTATTATGATTGAGTCTATGTCTCACACAAGATTGAGTGAGAGGCATGAATGCCTTTTTTAAGCGCATAAATTTGATCATGCTAGCTAGAGAAGAACACACAACAACACTTTATTGTGCATCACTACGTGCATGTAGTGTTAATTGGTGGTTTGTGGCCTTCTATTTCGAAAAATGTATATCTTGGCTTTATGTGATGTTGCCAATAATAAAAATTGTAGTACTACCACATAGCATACTCATCTCATTCTTTAATGACCTTACTAGTATCATAGTGGTATAGAATGAACAATTCCCTACTTTCTACAATACCCACATTAAGTCCAGGATGGAATCTAGGAGTCCGCTGGGTCGCAAGTATGTTGCCGGCCTGGACAAAATGGCCGTCCTGCCTCTTCCATCCTCTGTGCTTCGGTCTCACTTTGCAATTCGTGTTTTTCGTACTGCCACCAGTCTTCTTACTTGCATTCCGCACAGATTCTGTACAAAATGTTCATATTTATTGTAAATGGTGATGAGTACCTCAGTATTCCAATTGTGCCACAATTATTTATTAAAATCACTATATTAAACCAAGGCACTGTACATTTTGTTAGTTAAATGTCGTAGATGACAATTTTCATATAATTTTACGAAAATTAAAACATTTCTTAACATTGTTATGTTTATAAACATAATAACATACCGAGTAATACAGTCGACACTTTGTTATTACCGAATAAAAAGTTAAAAACCATTTTAAAATAAAGTAATTATTTTGTTCGAACTGTTAAAATAGATTTCTATTTAAAATTAATTGTACTTTCAAATAATTCAAATCTATTGCAATTTTAAGGTTAGTCTAAATGACATTGACAGTTGACACGGATTGGTCGCTATTGCCAGGAACACGTTTTACTTAGTTAGGGTGGCCAAGCAACAAAATATCCACCAACGCGGTTTGGAGGCGGTTATATTTTCAAAGATCTCAGCATCATCAAGGCACGCAAAGGTTTTTGTTTTTTTTTTGTAACGCTACCGGTAGTATACACAGTAGGCCTTCATGGCGCAGGAAAGGGACGCCGTGATGCGTTGGAAGTATATTTTTCTCCCTCTAATATTCGTTAGTTGCGTCCTGTATGATGGGACATGTATAAGTAGAGCCTTTAGATGTGTACTGTACGGTCAGCGTCAGATAGTTACTACTCACTATATGAGGTCTGGACGCACCTATAGAGCTTTCTTTTATTAAGGGGGCGTCCAGACGTCCAGGCGCGGCGGACTGACGAAGAAATTCAAGCACGGTATGACCTTGGTTTTGCCGAACGCAGTGCAGCCTGCAACCAGACAACGAAATCACGCGGCGGTTTGCCTTCTGATTGCGCCTTATGTTTAGACCTTTCAAGCATTGGAAGCGTTAGAACAGAGAATGTACAGAGATCCACGCCAAAACGTACTAAAAGTGAGTTTAACCCTGCAAACGAAGCTCGAAGGTTTACAAGGGACCGCTTCGTCATCATTGAATGAATGAAATAGTAACAACACGGAACATTATATAAAACACTTTAATTATATTCATGTGACATATTACAATAAATAGTTAATTATCTTTGTCAGCGCCATCAACACTTGCGCCGAATCAGTTATTCTCTAGTCGGCCTTTGCCGTCATCAAATACTGCCCAGCACGGTTATCACAAGACGGCGCGCGAGCTGTCTCGCAGGAGATAGCGTTTATATCGGACATAAAGCTTGCAAGTACGTTTGAGAGAAAGGTAGGATATTTTTGTCCGTCCAAAATAAACGCGATCATGTTAGGCTGTACACTGCTCTAACGAACGTAAACCGAAAGGTAAACAGCTATCTCTTGATTTATATCACTTTCTCATTCTAACAGATAGCTGGACTGATCATCAGGCAAGTGTCGAAGGAGCTACGTTAATAGCACAGAGGTGCAATCGCAGAGGCTTCATGGAACACACATTGTTTTTTTTTTATTAGGGCGTTAGAGGCGGCATTACAACAAGTTTTGTTCAACAATAAATAAGCAATGATGTCCAAAAATGTTTTCCCTGACATTTTTTAAAGGTACATTTTCTAATTTACCCTAAAATTTACAAAAAGTTGTTATTTTTTCCGTTGTGTAAAGACTGGATTAATAATTTAAGCATGCTTAGTAAGCAGAAGTTTTACCTTAAATAAATAAAAAATGCAATAACATAACTTACAACACTAGTTCAAAGGGTTTAAATAACATGTAACTGTTATCCCAAAACATAGATACACCAAGTCTTAAAAATAACACTCGTAACAATAAACAAAACATGATTACAACAAACGAACAATACATTAAAAATATCGTTTGAAATAGATATTTTATGACGCGTACACTGCACAGTGCACCACCGAATAGGGACGCAGCTTATAAACATACATTTCTCGTTCAGCAAGGAAGCTAGCATGATTAGCTTTTATGATCATGTTTTCGGCCATATGGGCCGTAAAACTTGCCCATAAAGCCTAACGTGCTAGCTGGGCAGATGGTTGGATCCCCATTCGTTGGCACAGTGTGTACGCGGCTTTACGAGTGATGTCTGATGCTCTAAAGTGGCTGCTTTAGAGCATCAGACATCCTGTGATCGTTCAAGATAATCAATATTATGGGGTATACAGATTATATGATTTTACCCCAATTTGTCAGTACAACATGTCGAAGTCATAATTGGGTGTAGCGTATAGATGTAACAATCCGACCACATGTGCATGCAATTTATGAGTACAACTCGTTTGACAGTTGGGTCAGCAGCGCAACATGCCTCCAGACGATAGCAATTAGTCAGATTCTGACAAATTGGGGTGACAAATCATGACATGTATACACCCCATTAGCCGTATGAAAGAAATAGCGACTTGTCGCTATCACACTCTATTCCGTTTGCCGGACGCCCAGTTGGATGTGCGTTGGCTGCTTTATAAAGATTGCAAGGTAATTGCTTAAAAAAAGATATATATCATCAGACTTGAGTTCGGATATCGTTTAAAATACCCATTTCACATCGGGCAAGACCCACAGATTAAGCGGAGTTATATGCAATGACACACTTTGTTGGATAGTTCAATCTGTGTGACCTACCCTTTACGATAGAGAAAGGGGTGCAGCATGATTGCGTTTATCAAGAGAAGTATAGCGTCCCCTCTCCAACTGACTTACATGGTTTTAGTATGTGTGAGAGGAATGACTATAACATCGTTATTCAGTTTATGTTACGGATATTATACCGTCAACATCACACTGGGCAAAAGCAAATTCATGAAGCATTCTACTTTCTAGACGTCATGACGCTCATAGCGTGGACTCATTCAAAAGGCAAGCCACGTTAATTGTCCTACGCCATTGCTGGTAGCAATTATAAAACGAGCATTTTTTTTTAATTGTCAGAACATTTTTTAGGAAATATTCTGCAACTTTTATGTTCTTTTACTCAGAATCAGGATCTGTTTCCATTCCAGTAGGAGGATAAGTGTTCCAAAATGTCTATACATTGTTTAATTATGGTGTTACCGCCTCAAGTATATGGGAAATGGTAACACAATAGGAAAAAAACCTTTGTGACATTTTTGTCCTATTAGGATCGAAATAGCTCGTGGTTCTCACTGGAAATAACATAAAACTCCTCGAAAATTTCACAAATAATAATAGTGCCATTTTTTTTTGAGAAACGCTCTACTACGTTGCGAAAATCATCCTTATACTATTGCCGTGTATGTGCCGCGACCTTAAATGGGTTATCCGGATTTGTAACAATAAACCAGACTATAACAATATAACAAGCGAGTAATTGCTTTGCGACTAAAAATATTTAATTTTGCTTGATTTCTACGCTTTCATGCCACCACCGAAGATTACAGAGTCAAGTCAATCATTCCACATCCTTATATTATTAAATATGTGTATATTATGCTCAAATTTCCACTCATATGTTTACAATTCTTTCCTTTTTAAACAACAATCTACATCTTCTATTTTAAGTACCTAGTATTATAAATAAATATTAAAAGCCTTATTTTCGCTTGAATCAGCAAGCCCAGAGGGGGTAAACAACGAATTATTAACACAAAGTTAATGAATATGTTTGCAAGCAAAATAGTCTGAACAGCAAGGAGTCACACGTTTTTTTTAATTCTTTAAATGGCAACACTACCTATCAAATAAAAAATAGAACATTTAAATTATCTGCAGGAATTTCATAAAATTTTTACCCCCAATCAACATACTACGCCAACACTCAGTCTTTCAATTAATAGACAATATAGATCGAAATATTTAGTAAAAGCAACAGTTCCGAGGCGATAGAATATATCCATATAATATACAATATTAGCAACAACTCACTCAAATATCGAGTGCATAAAACGCTTTATAGATCGCTCAATCTACTAGGCGCTTCACTTATAGCCGCATACAGACCGTATGATTTCGGCCCGTGTGGATAGGTGCACGGCGTCCTGCAATATTATATCCCTATCTCGCTCTATCTTAGAAGTTCGTACCGCTCGTGCCGTCCGCTGCGCTCGGACGTCTGGCGTAGGCTATAGGTTTACCGTTTAACTGAGACAGCGCTTGTGAAAAGTAACCTATCTATGGCGTGAATAGGAGTGAGGCGGTTCTTCATAGATTGAACTATCTATACCTACGCTGAGTCGATTCATTTTTCATTCAGATTTCAGGTTCGATTTCATTGACTGTATACATTACAATCGAATTTAGAAAGTAAGTTATGTTAACCTATTAGCAATCCGTAGCAGGAATTTCCGCTATGTAACGATCGACCCGCGACGCATACGGGTCGTCGTGAGCTTTAAATGGGTTAATAAAGGGGTCTACGAACGTAGCAATCTGTCGCGCAACCGATTCGAAAACCACTATCCGTTGTTGTAGGGCCAGAACGTAACAATGGAAGCGTAAATTTCGCCGGACCTCTCGCTCGCACGCGCTAGTCATTCTATAGTGCAAGCGAGAGGCGTAATGATTTATGACTGGAACCAATTTGTGCCTTATTGCCATTATGACAAGGTGCAAAGTGCCATATTTAAATGTCCTCGACTATACAACAGATTGCTGCATTTTAAAATAAAAATTAACTTTACCGAAAAGCAACCAATTTAAGAGCCCTCTTGTATGTAGTTGTGGCCTGTTCGAACATACATTAGGTACATATTTAACCAAAGGCAGAGGTAACTATATTCCCACCATGAATGAACTTTATTTCTATGTGATTGGGTTTGATTCTATGGAAAACTAGATGTTTTTCACATGTATACAGTCCGCGACCTCTTAAAATAAACTTGGGGTCTGTACAAAACACAGTTAACTAACCATCCTGTATTTATATTGAACCTTATTACAATGCACATACAGTGCGCGAGTGGTCAGTTAACTGTGTTGGCGATAGTACTTCAGTCTTGCTTACATTCTTATGCGAAAATAAGCGATTTGCCCCAAATCCAAACTCTGTTTTAAGAGATCACTGACTGTACAGATTTAGTGAAGTCCAGGCGACCGTGGTAATGTAAAAAAAAGCCCAAGTGGTCCCTTATAAGTTCGGTCATAAAGTCGGGTTTTCAGTAAATGTAAAATTCACAAAGCAAACAGTTTGTTCTAAGGTTAGTCCGTACAATTTTGACATTAAATCTCCGATTAAGACCGTATTACAGTTTGGTAAAATTGGCCATTTTAATTGCTTCTTTGCCAGAATTTGAATTGATGACCGGTATTCAAATAAATTCCTCAATTTGCGACGTTTCTTTGATAATTAAAAATTGTATTTAGGTAATGAATGACGCTAAAATATTATCGAGCGGAATGTAAAAACTCAGTTAGTAACCGAAATTGGACAGCGATTAGTTTGTAAAAAAAATATACTTGTATTAAGGCCCAGGTTTAGCGAAGTTAAGCGAACAGAGTTTTTGAAACAATGTAATGCGTCTGTTTATAAGTAATATGGTTTCAAAAAAATACGAATAGTAATCTTGAGGCTTTTCTGCAGCGAGATCAGTGATTCGAAACATGATTAAGCAATTTTCGCTCGATAGAAAAATATCACGAACATGGGTCTAAAATACACTTAAAATACTCGCAACAAATTATGCAAAAGCTAAAATTATTAAAATTGCTTCTAAAAATCGGCAATATCAAGATTAAGAGAACTCAGTGATTACTTTTTATTTATTTAAACGGCCAAAAAATTGAAATTAAAAAACATGATATCCGCGCTTCCGAGCACGCACTTCCATCTCGCTCACGCTTATGCTCAGCGAGAGGGAGAGAAGACCATGAACCTACGGCGCCTTAAATCCCTGGTTTCAATACTTCCAATGAAGCATATTAATTAAAGTTGCTCTCTTCAAATAACTTGTACCACTAAAGTCGCGTCAACCCTTTCATTATCTTTAAAATAATTTAATTTTCATTTCCATTTTCATTTCTTGATCGTCGGTAGACTGGCATACACTTAAGAGCAATGAAAATGAGTACAGTTTCTATGACGAAGTCTAAAACGATGAAACGTAGTTGAATTTGTCCGTTTTAATTCTAATGTTATATGGAACGGAGTATAGAGTAGATTGGATAAAGTGAATTATCATCGAAGCTTGTCACATAAAACCACTTTATCACCTTGGTTATGGCATATAAAAACGCGTTAGATTACATCATCAGCGTGCACGTTTTTTACTTCGTATTAAAATCTGACCTTTGATTCACCTTATTGACGACAAAATATGTTTCTAGAATACCAGCTTTAGTTTGGGTTAGGCATTCAAACACGAATTGACAGTCACAGATAGTGTAAATAAATAAAATCGCGTATCAGCGCGATAAGTTTTATCTCTAAGAGCGTAAGAACGGTTAGGCCTGACCTGACACACAATGGCGCGGCCTGCGGTGGCGGTCAATAGTAAATTTGACAGCTAATGACAAGTTTACTATTGATCGCCGCGGCCAGGCCGGTCAGTCTGCGCGAGCCTTAATTAAAAAAATGCTGGCGGCCATACATTTTATGCCGGCTGTACACATTGGGCCAACGTTGGCGCGTGAGCGGGATGCAGCTATGCAAACGCATGAGGACGATATAAAGCCCTCTTCCTCTAACGCATAGCTGCATCTGCTCACGCGCCAACGTTGGCCCAATGTGTACAGCCGGCTAGGTATATGGCATCCGTCGCTCTTTTTACGTGCCAACACGGCGACTTATTGCAGCGATACAAACGCGCGTTTCACGAACGGGCGACTATATAACACTACTACTTGCTCTGTAGTAGTGTTGCGTTCCTTGAGGTGAGCAAGGTCTCCAGAGCTCCCGAGGATGCGTTGTGTTGAGAGCGAGGGAATTTGTTTCTTCAGCTGTCAACAAGGCGAATCCTCAAACATATCAAGGGTCGGCAACGCCCATGTTACTCCTTTGGAGTTGCTTGCGTCTATAGGCTGCGGTTTCTGCTTACCATCAGGCGGGCCGTACGCTTGTTTGCCACCGTCGTTGTATAAAAATATATATATATATATCGTAACGCAGCCATAGAATTGTAAATAAATACCCTCTGCTATCGAAAATTATAAATTTATTAAAAGGATCCATCCCAAACAAAGTAAATATTTAAATAGGAACCCTACATAGTTAATTTCAGCGGCGATTTTTGTGGATTGGATCCGTTTCCTTAAACTACGTTTAATTTCTTTAATGTATCCCTTTAATTTAAATCTGATCATCTTGCATCGATACTATCCGTCTCTTTCTAATTAGCTACGCTTAGAGAGAGATGGAAAGTCTATGTCGCGACAGCTCGCGGCCCGTCTATGATAGCCGTGCAGTATCCTGTTTATATCGCTGCATAGCCACCTATGTAATACCGCTCTGTAAATATGCATTCCATAGAAACAGGACTTTTTGGTTCTAAAACAGTTGAAAATCAATATCAAGGTCACGCGATGTTGATAAGTGATAACGTAGCGATGAATCACTATAAGTGTGGGCGTTAATTGTCCTAACAGAATGGGCCGGATCGGAAACAACCCAAGGTTTCCAACCGGCGGGGTGAGGCGAGGCGGAGCTTGAAATCAAATAAAGAGGCAATTGTTGTGAAATGTAAGTTTATAATCTTGTATGTAGTTTTCAAAGCAAACGTCATGCAATAATTCAATTAGGTATATAAATAAAAGTACCAAACATTACGCGTGGTTGTAAGAAAATCAATTCAATCCTGTCCTCGCCTCTCAGGTGGAAGTCGCTTAAAACTTTCAGAAACGGATAAAAATCAAAGAATAATCGCTTTTAAAGAGGTTCATTAGATCTAATGTTGGTTAGTAATGTCAAAAATGCAAATTATCCGGTACATCAAATCGCTATATTGTACAGTCAGCGTCACATAGTTAGTAGCAGCCAAAGTAGTCAAATATATCGTAACACTTCCTTATTCCTATAGTAATAAAGACGTGTTCCGATATATTTGGCTACTTTGGCTGCTACTAACTATGTGACGCTGACTGTACAGAGCCCAATAATCCGCGCCACATATCCTTCTCATAAAAATACCATCAAGCTAATCAAGCTAATTGACGTCAAACTGATATTAAAACTTCACACAGTCTGTAAGAACTTAAAACAATCTTCGGTTCGGTACTTCTCTCTCGCTTCCTCTCGCAGTCTTATGTTAAAATGAGCCATTTGACCCACTCCCAATGACTATTCTAAAGCGGCGTTTAAACGGCGCGCAAACACGCGAGCCGAGCTTGGCTCGGCTTGTGATTCAGCGCGGCACGGTTCGGCAAAGTTCGTACGATCCATCACTTGTCGGTTTTTCGACACGGATCAAAGGCGCGCGCGCCATTTTAGGCTCGGCTCGTGTTAAGGGGCTCCCATACGCAAATGACCTTCGATCTGAATCCCTTAGTTTTCTAATGTTTTATGTAGCTTATTATATTAACAACAACGGCTTTAAGCAATATAGTATCCCATATTTACTTCAAAGTTCATTTGTTTCGAGATATTTGGCATCGAAGTTGAACAATTTTAGGCCAAAAAACTGGTTTTCTGGCCATAACTTTTGTGTGAATTAGTTTAAAATGAAAACCCTAGACACGTTTTTAGAGACGTCATAGACGAACCCAAATATGTAGATTTCGAATATGTTAGATCTTTCACGTCAATAGAGATACGAAATAAGTGTTTTTTTAGACAATGTTTTCTTTCAAAATCCGGTAGACAAAAATGGAGATAAAAGATTGAAGAACCGATAGCCGTTTGACTTATAATTCTATCTGTAGTGCAAAAGTAGGAGATACGATTCAAAACTTGTCAAAAATCGCTGAAAACCTCGGGTAGCCCCTTAATACGCGCCGTCTAAACAGATGGTACAGAGCGCGCGACGGAGGCAGTCACCCATTTTGAGTTTTTAGCTCATCAGCTCGCGATGTTGTGATCCGCGTGCCGCCGCGCCGTGTATACGAGCAGGCTTGCGTTCGGATTTAGCCGAGCCGCATCTACACGAACGGCTCGGTTCGCGTGGGATCGTGCTACCCCGCGCCGTTTAAACGCACCTTTCGGCTCGGCCAAGACTAAGGGGTTGCATCAATTAACAATTACAGACCGATCAACGTTAAATATGGCGCCGGCAGCTGTCATTAAGTGGCCGTCAATAGAATTTGCCAACTATGTAAACAAACCGCCATATTGAAATTGTCTTTCACTATGGCGGTTTGCTTACCTAAGCTGTATCACCGTTGGGTAATTTGAATAAAGGCGGAACCACGGATTTTTTCGATATATCAATCTGTATCACTCTAACGAAGCAAGTGTAATAAAGATGGAGATATAACGTCGTGGTCTTAGCTTTGTGAACTAGTTTCGTTTGGATCAGTGTGACCTGTGACAAAGCTACAATTTTAAAAGTCAAAACTGGCAACACTAGTCTAATGGCCAGTCATTATTGGTCCAGCGCCAGTGTGGCCAGTTTATACTTTTAAAATTGTCACTCTTCGTGAAACGGTCTAAATATTAACAAAACACGACATTTCTACCCCAGAAGTAAGCTAAAAATGTCCCGCCCAAAACACTGGTCAGGTATGCAAGTTTTTTATTGCCTGTATTACGGATAAAATTGCGCATCGGGAATCTTCTATCTTCGGCTATAAATGGCAGTCTTCGTGTAAAAGAAAGATACATCAACAATAATAGTACCTACGCACACAACTCTAAACGTATAGCATAGTTGAAACTGTCTGAGGTGCCTTTTCTCGAACACTAATATTAAACCGTTGTATGCTTTCAACCTTCAATCTTAGACCGAATAGTAGCTTGTGTCTCAAGTAACATAATTAACGAGGCTAGCAGTCTATTGAATTTTAAGCATAACGAGGAGTTCAAGTGTTTACGCCTAAGACGAAAATAAATAAGTACTTTTGCTACCAAGTGGCACATACTGTTTTTCACACCTTCTATGAGGAATAAAATCCCTCAATCAATCTTTTCTGAATAGCAGGTGTGAAAAGTCATTATCACATTATTCCTTTCATTCATTCTAACGCTAATGAGCCTTTAGAAAACCGAAACCATTACAAAGCATACAATATGTCCAACAGCTAACTGTCTACCTATGAGATAGTGTTCGCGTCGAAAATGTTACCTCAGAAAGTTCCCACAATACTGTACTTTAACGGATGCGTTCCAAAGCCAGTGCTAGCCCGTGGATGTGTTGTGGCGTTTAGTTTTCCTTCTTGTCGACGGAGTTGGTGGTAGACGGGTCAGTATCCTCTGCCTCTTCGTCGGAGTAGTTCGCTGGTTCCTCTCCAGGCTTCAAGAGGCGTCCCACTAGATCGTATTTTTCTGTAAATAGACAAATAGATTATGTTACACGTGTCTATCTTATTGTATATTTTTGATAGCTTTTAGAGCAGTTACAGATGGAAGCTTTTCAGCGATGCTAACTGTCGCCGGGGACTATAAGCTAATATATATTATATATATATATATATACACGGTGGAATTTAATCGGTGATCAGGAATCCAAAAATCTTAATTATCAATCTACACAGAAACCAATACGTGAGATCTCGTGCAATATAGCTCACAATCTAGTTAATCACACTTAATTAACATCGGTAAAATGTACACTGACTGAATAAATGGACACCCTACTTTTATTGAAGGGAAGTTACTCGTAAGTGTACATACGTCAAGTGCTTGCTGGCTTTGGCGGGAAACTAGACAGATCAGACGTTTGTTATGAATTTGACAATGACAAATTGACAGCTTATTGCTCATTTATGTTTTAAGTTTCTATGGCTGATAGTTTGAAAAGAGGTATTAAACTTTTCAGACTATACCATTAGTAGGGTGACAATAAATTTTAATTAAAATTTAATTTCAACTTAAAAATTAGTTCTGATAAAAAAAAACTTGGTTCCACTTAAGTACTACATAAACGTGACCGCCATCGATTACTGAATTAGAAAAATGGGTTCCTGTTCACCGATTAAATTCCACCGTGTATATATAATATATATTACAGCCAGCGATCACCTATATCGATCGCTAGGCCGTACCTACTCTTATAATGTAAGTTATAGCGAGCTTAACCTCACAGTTTATATAGTGTTTCTATCGGCACCTTCGGACTTGAAGGTTTTCATTTCACTAATGTACAGTGAAAGCGAAAGGTTTCGTGTGTACAAATTTCCTATGTCTTATATTTTCTGGTTTCCCGTTAGACCTAGCTAACGCTAACGAATAAAATGTATGGGAATGACAGATGTTAACGAAAAGTGTTTCGTCGACATCTGTCATTCCCATACATTTTATTCGTTAGCGTTAGCGTTAGCGCTTGTCGATTGTAACCTTGTCTACGGCCCCTGGTCTGTGCAATTCTAGGCGCAGAGCACACGATGCGTTTCAGAACCGCGCAATGCGACGTTGTGCGTTCGGACGGTTCAGTCAGTGACAATTAAAAAAAAAATAGCCTTCACTATTAGTGACGCTTAGTAATAGCGACGCTTAGTTACTACGAATATATTTTTGTGGGTGAGCGTTGAGGTGAGCTTAAAACAAGTTACAGAACAGCGGGTTAGGTATCGTTGGAACGACATCGTCGAATCAGACCTGCGCGATCTTCAAGCCATGAACCCGAAGGAAAATGGAACAAGATCAGTACAGCGGCGCTACCACGAACTTCGAAAGTCGAAGTTCGGGTATTTCCATCTCTATCGCACTCCCTTACTCGAGTGACAGGGATGCATGTATTACGAACTTCGACTTTCGAAGTTTGTGGTAGCGCCGCTGGTGGTGACAACTCGTCTCGGAGACCAAGGGCTTTTGGGTTGGTGAGCCATTGAAGTTAATATGATTACTTACCTAACCTACTAGAATTGCAGAAATCGATCAATTGATCAGTTTATTATGCTCTAAGTAAACCTCAGTACGCTACAGCAGGAAAACTAATGAATTTTGTATAAGCAGTGCACACACGATACATGCAAGTATGTCTAAATATGCATTATGCAACAAGTAGGCACATTATTTAGCAGTGTGAAGTGTGAACCAAGGTTGACTCCAGTTAACCTCAGTAATTTATGTGACTGGCGTGGCAAATCTAAAATCAAATAACATCACATATCTTATCAGCCGTTGATGAAACAAATGTTTACTAAAATAGAGTGGGCATTATGCATGCACCGCAGATAAGGTAGGCATGTATCGAGGCGGCCAAATTTATGAAATGTTCGGATTTGTTGACATCTGAAGGATTATCGAAATCGTGAGAACCAACATGGTGAAAATCGCTCTTAATTATCGAACGACCGAACGAAGTTATATGCTTCAGCTTGCAACTAATTCTTGCAAACAAGCCTTATTGAGACTTCAGTATAAGAATACAGCAGTAGCATGAGTTTATATCTTGAATAAATAAAAGTAAAAAAAAAACGGATTAGAGTCTGGCAAACGAAAGCGTGACCTGAGAAAACGCGGCAAATTCAAAAAAATTACATATGGTATTACTAATTATACTAGGAACATATTTTTTTACAGATTCCTTGAATATTTTCAAGATTATCTGTAAACATAAGAAACAGTATCATAATTATCGTCAATATTATTATATCAAATAATCAGCCAACAAGGATTAAGATTGCTAACCTAAAAAATCCAACATCGCATCTAAACATTGTTGTTTCTCTTGGAAAACAACTTCTTTCTCCTCTTGTTTTTGCTTGAACTTGCTGATCATAGTATGTAGCAGCTTTCGCACATTACTTTTTATTGTTTTACCCATATTACGGCAATTATAAATGCAAAATAATTGAATTCACAAAATACTAACTAGACTTTGACGTGCCTTTGACAGATTAATAAAGTTGCCACTTTAAAAAAAGTCCAGGTCACGCTTTCATTTGCCAGACTCTAGTAAAATTCCGGATTACCGCCTACACACAAACAAACAAAGCTAAAATGGCATTGTTAATTGTTGGCAGGATCTAGAACAGATTTAGATTAGACATCACCTGACATTGATAATGACTGAGAACTCCGACTGATAGCGCATTTATCATTATTGCAATCGTTATTATAGGTAACATACGATTCTGCAAGATATACAAGATCGGCGTATTATAATAGATATAGGTGACACTGGTGACACACTTTATCTAATATCTGCCACAACAAAGCGAGCATACATATCTGACATGAGTCATGACTCTATTTACCCGACTGCCGAAGGAGGGTTATGTTTTTCGAGCGTATGTATGTATGTGACCTTATTCTTTGGCACGCCCTGCAGCCTAAACAACAGCCTAAAAAATTTCGACATATGAGGTGTCGTTGGATTCCTCTTAATCGTAGGAGTGACATAGGCTATAAAATTAAAAAAAAAACAGTTGGGTTTTTTTTGAAATATCTTTTAATACTCATAATAACTCAAAATTTATTATCACTCCAAAAAAAAGAAGGCAAAAAAATATGCCTAGTGACGAAAATCCCATTCAGATATCTCAAAGAATTATGAAGGTACAACCGTTTTAATATTCCTTGTTAGAGAGAGAAGAAGAGTCATAGTAAATGACAATCGTTTCATATGAAGGTGCATTTTGCGGAAAAGGGACAGCATATACCCCCTCTTAATACTTTGGACACATATAATTTTGTGATTATTTAATACCCTGCTTTACTTTTTTCTGATAATAGTTTTAATCCTTTTCCAGGAAAATTCAACAATTGGTTATTTCATTTGGTGTCTACACCCCTATTGACGCTGGTGGCTGTACAGTCAGCATCTCATAGTTAGTAGCAGCCAAAGTAGCCAAATATATCGTCACACTTCCTTATTCCTATAGTAATAAAGACGTGTACCAGTCACGGGTATATGATATATCATATACGTACATGAAAAAGGACATATATATCTATACAGGACTCTATTGTCTCCCCAGTTATACGCAGTTAAAAGGTTATCCAATTATACGAAGTGTGTCGCACGCTTTAACTCAGTCCTCGCCGGTGCGGCGCGGACGCAGGGGTATGACGATACCGGTGCCGGTTAATGTGCGGCCCAATAATCGGCGGCCACTATATCTCTGTTTCTTTTTAACTCTTGCAAAAGGAGAGAGAGAGATGGACGCGGATTAACGGGCCGTACATTAACCGGCACCACGATACCTAACAGGGCGCGGGCGATGTGCGGGAGGCAAAACCCCGCGCCCGCACGTCGCGCGCGCCCCTAAGTGTAAGGCCTGAGTGGACGCCCCGCTCAGAGCGGGGCGTCCACTCAGGCCTTGCACTTAGGCACTTGTCCCACCGCCGGCGAGTAGCGAGTACTCTCATAGTAATTTTTACACGCTTTTACTCGCGTTGTTGCTATGAGAGTACTCGCTACTCGCCGGCGGTGGGACAAGTGCCTTATTCCTCATACCCCTGCACCCGCGCGCCGCACAAATATGCTAATTTACGATGTCTACATTTATTGTGTACGATAGCATACTAATTATATGGTAAACAAGATAATTTTAAAGTAATATGAAACCGAGACATTAAAACTCTATGTAAGTATTCTAATGAACACATAATTCATTTACATAATGCCGGTTCAGTCTGCATGCTAATTAAGTATATGAAACACAAGTAGCCCGCGCGGATCCGATCGCGTAGGTATTACAGAAAAGCAAGAATATCTGACGCATCCTTTATAATCATCATCCTCCTAGCGTTAATCCCGGTTGTGTCACGAAAGGAACCCGGGGTCCGCTTTGACACCTAACCCCCAAGATTTGGCTAAGGCACTAGTTTTACGAAAGCGGCTGCCATGCCATCTGACCTTCCAAACCAGAGGGAAGGGAAAAACTTACCGGTATTAGACCGGTTTCGTAACCTTTCCTTCACCGAAAAGCTAACGGTAAATATTCCGTACATAAGTTACGAAAAACTCATAGGTAGGCGGGATTCGAACCCACGCCACGACCGCCGCTTGACAGCCGCATGCCTGAACCACTAGGCTACCGTAGCTCTGACGCATCCTTACGGCTCTATAAATAAAGTCGTGTCAGATACGTTCGATTTGTTTCATCAGTATGCAGTTCAGGGGATGCCTTGATTTGTCGTACACGCCCCCTAGATAGAGACACGCTGATACCTTCCGCCCACGAGAAAAAGAGATGTAACACTCTTCAGGAATCGCTGTTTTGGACAAATTTCGATAAATACCTAACTTAGTGAAGGTTTATTAAAATTTCATAATGATTTTAGATGAGATAAAATACTTTACAGTACATATCCATTTTCGTGCATATGTCGAAACTTTAAAGAGCCATATGTACAGTAAAAATACTATAGTATTTACTTGATTGTGTCGTAAAATAATGCATCGTTTGAGTAGGCTGAGTGAAAAAAGGAAAATACAGACCCAACTTTGGATTTTTTTTCTATAGAGGAAATTTTAAGCACATGATGAAAAACTACTTGTCGCGCAAAAACGCACATCAAAAAAAAAATATGTTAATATTTACCATATTTCAAAGAGCGTGGACGGGCTCGATACATAATTGGACGAAATCGGCTCGATAGAAAATAATTGCAAAGATTGGTCTTAAAATCATATTAAACGGTTCTATGTCTTTATTTTTTTGACGTATGGGTCTGCAATTAAAAATATGAAGTCAACATATTCATACCTAAACCGCTAACGAGTCACATTTCTCAAATAATCCACACTTTTTTTTATTTCAATATTTATGCACTATTATCTTCAAAAACCGGGCCGCCCAGTGACACTCGCTCTCGTTTACCCTGATACAAATAGACAGTGTGCGCGCTATCCCAAATCCTCAAGGCCATTTTGGTGTTGACAGCGCCTTAATACTCGTATCTGCCGCAACAAATCGAACGTTTCTGACACGACCTTATTTATACTGACTGCAGTATATAAGGTGTGTAGAATTGATGTTATCTTCAATAGAAAAAACCTTGTCCTTCAGGTGGTGGCTAACCGAAGGTGGTCGCGTAACCAGCGAAATGACCCTACCCCCTCTTAAAACTTAAGACACTTATAACTTTTTGTTTATTTAATCCCCTGCTTTACTTTTTTCTCCATTTGACAATATTTTTAATAATTTTTCGGGAATATTCAACATTACCGTTAATTAATTTTTGTATTAAGCAGTTACGCTGCTAACGAAATTATACATTTTTAAATAAAGGAAACCCGCACCGGCACCGGCTCGGAGCATTAAATTTTTCAATTTTTCCTTTATTTAAAAATGTATTACCGTTAATTTTTTTTGGTATGTACATATTAGTAGAGCTATAACAGCACGTCACGTTGTAGTACAAAATTAACCTCAATTGTGTAAATTAACATCTGTTTGGGCTCGGTTACCTCGGAAACTGACGTATTCTCGGCTTAACCAAGTAATAGTCAGCTATTATGGCTATTAATAGCACAATAAGGGCGGGTTACAACGGCCGGCCCCGCTTTACTGCATCACAGGAAGGCTCGCAAGCTGTGTCGCGGCGACATAGACTATGAGGTCTCTTTCTCATTAGAACGCTTATAAAAAAAAGGTATATTTGGTATCTTAAATAGGGGTTTAGACACTAAATAAAATAATCAAAAATGTCATATTTTCTCGAAAAAGGTTTAAAGGTCAAATGGAGAAAAAATCAACGAAACAGGTTAAATAATCAGAAGTTATAAGTGTCCAAAGTTTTAAGAAGGGGTATGTTCTGTCCCTTTTTCGCAAAACGCAACTTCATATGAAATGATGACGCTGGAAGATTGTGACGTCTCACTAATAGACGGCAATGTGCCGTGCCCATCGTGTTTGGCGCCGCCGTCGATGCGGCCCCCCGGCAGCATCCCGTAACGTGACGTCACACACTGTTTGCGTTTTCTCTCTCTTTCAAGCATAATAAAACAGTTGCAGCTTCGTAATTCTTATCTATCTGAATGGATGAATATCTGAATGGGATTTTCGTCACTAGGCATATTTCTTTGCCTTCTTTCTTTTGGAGTAGGTAATAATAATTTTCGAGTCTACACCCCTATTACATTTTACAATTGCATGTGGCTGGGCCCCTCCAGGTAAGTATGACTATACTTGTGTTAGGAGAAGCCGCTCCGTCCATCCGGAGTTATGCATAATTTGATACACAAATCTTACATTTAGTTTGACTTGCTTGTTGTTATTCTGTTCCCGTAAGGCAGGAGACAATAGTGACAAAAGTTCTTAGAAAAAGTATAACAAATTGGACTCCTAGCATGCTTACGAGATCATAGGATCGATTTACCAATATAACAAAATCACATGTCTAGTGGATTTAAACTTCCGCCCGCGACTTCGACTGCGTGGACCCGGGATTGAAATCCGATATTTCAATCCAGGCTGTAAACTATCTTATTGCAAAATTTCATCCAAATCGGTTAAGCCGTTTAAGCGTGATTGAGTATCAATCATCCAAATATCCAAAGGTCCACTGTCAACAAACTTTCGCATTTATAATATTAGTACGATAGGTTTAAAGAGTTTCCCAGGAGACCATGGCATATCCATGGCAACAAGCAACACAAAATATTTGACGGTCCCTTTAATGGAAAATATTGAAATATATAATTCACATACCCCGGAACTGGGCCTCCCACTCCTTAACTGACTCCATCTCCATGGAGTTGAGATCACTCAGGTCATCATACTCCTTGTCTGATGACGTCACAGAGAATGTGGCTAGCCCTCTGGAGGCATCTTTACCACCAAATGTAGCATATGGACCACCTGGAATGGAATGCTTTATTTTATTATGAACAAGATTTTTTTATTGCCATAGTAAGATGTGAGACGTGCCGGCAGGTCTAAGGGCAGGCTAAAGGCGAGATCGACGAGATAGCAGGAATAAACTGGGCCACCCCCCTTATAGTCCAGATCTAGCCCCTATTTATTGCTAGCTAGCTAGCTAGCTACTATTTTCTGTTTAGACTTATCAAGATAGACCTCAGGGGACGAATACTCCAGGCAATGAAGTGACAACTTGTATGGAAAAAATGACAATTTTGGAAATAATTTATAATAGCTTATTTTTTGTGTAACGGATATATTATCAATTAAATAGTTACCCAGCGACAAAATCCGACAAAATTTCAGACATCGAAAAAATGATAAGTTAACTGGCTTCTGAAAAGTCAGTAAAAATATTAATAAATGTTTTTGTCTTTATTTTGGTTCATTTACATTTGCTCTATAATATTCAAGATAAATCGTACAAAAAAAGATAATGCATGCTTCATTTAAATCTACATAATTCGGATTCTTGACTAAATCATCTTAGAATAACATTTTCAAATGAAATCAACAAAAAAAACGCTATTATAAATTAATGTTTTTCAAAACCGTATTTTGCCTGGAGTAGAAGGTTTATGATCGATGACGAAATGAAGGCTGCGGTTACTGACTTATTTGACGACAAACCGAAATATTTTTTTTTAATGGCTTAAGTTCAATATTTGAAAAATGTAATAAGCAGGGCTCGGATTTTACATCGCAAGGTAAGACGAAAGAAAACTATTGAGTCGATATCAACATTACAACTTTACTCATATTCATACTCACTCATTTTCCTAGTCCCGTAATTATTATATATTTATCATGCTGTGAAAATGTCAATTTAGTTGCATACCTAGTTATCCAGACCATATTGTTGCGATAGACTTAACGGTGGGTACCTACTGGCCGCTTTAATTAATTGCCTCATGTTTCAATCATTGACGGCTTTATACGTGTCATTTATTTCAGTTTGCAATTAGTGCATATATTAATTAACTTAATTATTACGTGAACATTTTATTATTTAGCTTATAATGTAATAAACATGGTGTGGCGGTTAACATTTGTATTTACAATATAATAAACTTTTGGTATTAATTAAATGAATGAGTATGAGTATGAATATGAGTAAAGTTTTAATGTTGATATCGACTCCATAGTTTTCTTTCGTCTTATCATGCGATGAAAAATCCGAGCCCTGGTAATAAGTGTATTTTATTACCAGGGGACATTATAGAAAATAAATAAAAATTAGCCAAGACAGTCTTTTGTTTCATTGTCGTCGAGGTGTGGAAACTCAGCCCGCATGCACCTATAACCTATAACCCTGGGGAGGTGAAAGTTTGTATGGAGCTGCGATATAAACGAGTTCCACGCGGATGGAGTCGCGGGCAGAAGCTAGTAATATTATAAATGCGAAAATTCATGTCCATCCTGAAAATTTATTCTATATATTACATTTACTAGAATGCATTTTTTTATTTGACAAGTAGTTCCGCAGATTACCCCATTACAAACTATACAAAGCTAAGTTTTTGTGCACAACTTCTCTTTATAATATGAGTAATATGTATAGATATTATTATATTATAGATAAATGACAGCATATATTATGATGTATAAGTATAAGCTATGATGCCATTGGAAGTTACATTGATTCCATAAACTATTTATTGTATGAAGAGTAACAAACAATCAAACATCTTCACATTTTTATAGGATAATTTGACAATGTTAGTAGGAAATAGAATCTGTGCCTGCCAGTAAAGATTTTTTATGTTATAAACATTAGTTAGTGTGAATAAATTATAAGTGTACAATTGGTGAGAAAGTCTACTAACATAAACAGTAATTTCAAATTAATATTGCAATTATCTACTTGCATAGACACAGTACAGGGATGGTTAAATATATTTTGGTTATAATGTATCTAGCTTGCATGCAAGCGTACAAATATGTACAAGTCAATTAAATTATATCAAAATAATTCACGAAATTTAAATAACAATACAATGTCAAATTGAATGAATATACATATTTTACATAATAATTGTCATCAGGCAGAATCTATTTATTTACCTAAATACTACTAATTCTAATACTATTGATGTTGGAGAAACACCTTTATTACAATGTGTTTAAAGGTGTTTCCCTCTGACATCTTTATTTCCTCTGGGAGGTGGTTCTAAACAACAATGCACATATTTAATGTTTTTCTTGAAAATCATTTAGTTGTAGACAAGTAAAAGAATTTTTGTTGTAGACAAAAAAGATATATTATTGGCCCTCAATGAATAAACTAGGTATTGACTAGCTGGTATTAATTCTTTACTAAGCCTTGTTTACATTTACTTGCCATCACAATAGTCACATGCCTGGCTGTCCATTGATAATAGCCATGCTCTAAATTACTAGACATAATTAAAGCATTTGTTATTAAACAAAACACAGAAGGTCACCATAACAAGGTCTTCTGATAAAGGCGCGATCGGGTCGGCGCGTCGCATGCAAATACCGCGAGTCGATCAGCGCTATTAATAAAACAATGCAATCAAGACTCACCGGGCCCGTAGAAGCGGCGTCCCCGGGTGACATCGAATATCCAGCCGTTCACCGCCACCAGAACGCGACCGTCCGGCTGCGTCCCATCATACTGCCGCAGCTCTGCCACAGTCATATCCTTACGAATCTTAGGCAACTCCGGCTTCGCAGCCTCAACTGCCACTTTAGAAAACCTACTCCTTAATAATTTAAACACCACAACAATAATAAATACACAGTTCACAGTCAACAGCAAATTAACGGGGCTGTAAATTATATCGGTCAAGATATTGCCCGCTTCTTGAATTTCCGCCTCTGTCGTATTCGGTTCTGCTTCCGATGCCATTTTTATCCGCTGATACGCTTCACTAAAACTTTTAATACGCTAGATTTTTAAATCTTTTTTGTAAATTTTATAAAACCGACCGCCAAACGGTTAGAAGTAATTCAGAAAATCATCAAGACACTGACTGACGTCAGCGTGTTACTTCAACGCTGAAAGTTGCAAGGTGGTAAAATTAAAAAGACAAGTTTAATATAAAGATAACAATAAATATGTATTTTAATAGTATGTAAGAGTTCTAGAAGTGACATATTTATTTTGTATATTCTGGACATTTCATTCATTCTCTCTTTTACATTATAACCATTCCCTGTAGGAAGATGGCAAAACGAGATAGGAATATAATTTAAAATATGCCTATCTCGCATTGCTATGCCATACGCAGCGCAGTGACGTCTGGCTGCGCCTATTAATGGTCAGGATGATGTTTTCTTGTATTGTATAACGTTTTGAACATGAACTGAAATAGCGCTATTTGACAATAATACCATGACAGCATTATGACAGTGACATTGACGTTGACAGGAACTGAACAATTTTAATTTCAGTTTCAGTGTCGAATTTTTATTTAATTCTGTTTTCCTTCTCGCTTTGCACAAAATATACGAAGTGAGTTAGAATGCAACAAAAAAAAGTTTATCCGTCGTGTAACCTATTCTACCGTAGCGAATGCATTTGTACCGGTTGTGTTGGTTCAGTTTGATTGGCCCTTTGTTGAACTCTGTTTTATTTCTGTAATTAACTGCCTATAGCCTGACAGCATTTTAAATAATTAACTTTAGACACAGAACAATGTGCTGATAACAGCGCATAGATTTATAGATTGATGAAAAAGACAAAATTAAGGATGAAAGAGCAACGCTCAGACTTATGCTCTCGCTATATAAAAATATTTATTGTGGTCTCTTGTTACTGGTAAGCGCAAGAAACAAACTATTATCACTTAAACATTTGATAGCATTCCGCTTATATTCTCTTCTAAGCACTACTTTTAATTCATCAACCCTCTTATTCATTAGTTTCACTGCCTAAACATTTAGAATATTTGTTTAGTTTTTTTTCTTAGCCTGTAAAGTTTAATGTCCTACTAGTGGGCAAAGGCCTCCCTTGACATTCACTTAATAATAATAATAATAAAAGACATTTATTCCCACACTTGACCCGATCATGAGCAATTCTGGTTGAGAAAAGCATCCATTTGTTTGATTTAAGTAATATATATATATTAAAGACACACAACACAATCAAAGACAGTGAAGAATATATTTAACGAATTTTTATTTTCAGGATAGTATCAATAGTAACAGTTTTTGTGAACAAAGCCTTGCTGAGCGGGCAGGCGGTTCCTCTAGAAGCTCCATTGTTCATCACATGGTTCCAATGCATAGTTTCGTTCACAATCTGCTCAAGTTTAAGTACAACCGGGGGCATTCCTGGAGTATTTGCCTTCCCCAAGGGCTCACCATGGAATTGTGACGTAGTGAGAAAGGTAAATTTCAATTTCAACGGAAGTAGGGTCATTTCGCCGGTTAGCGACCACCTAATTTCATGTGCCGGTGGGCGACGACTTAAGCTGAGTTGGTAGACTGAAAGGACATTTTCTCGGTATTTTAGTAGATTTCTATTCTAAAACAACAAAAAAATGCATGTACAAGTAATTGTCTCAATAGGGTGTGTAGAATTGATGTTATCTTCAATAGAAAAAACCTTCTCCTGAAGGTGGTCGCTATGATGACCCTATGTTGATGATGATAATTGACAATGCAACATAATACACTATTACATATTTCTTGATATGTGAATTCTGCCTCTGGCCAACTCTTCAAGTTCATCAAGTGTATAGATTTTTTTATTTAATCAAAACATTTTTTTCTTCATAAACATTAAAACAACTGTTTTGCAAAACCTTTTCATAGATTTTTTTTCAGAAACTGGAAACTTTAGGTACACCTATAAAGTCATTGTGTTTTATTATTAGCTTTATTTTCAAATGGTAGAACCCTCCTCCATCTTTTTCCTGTTTTCCTAATCCGTTACAGTTTCAGTCTAGCTTGCCTGCCGTTTTTATGATGCTGTCCACCCATCTTTTTCTTTTTTACATAGCTTATCGTAAATACTTCTCCTACGCTCCGTTCCACGCGCACTAACCGGCCACTCAGCCGTTATTCAAACATCAATTCCACAATAATCTTCATATATTGTTCGACTCCAAATGTCTACCACAATGTATTTGTCTACCCTACAGTTAAAAATCAGACCTATCACTGCATACTTATAGATAAATATTATAAATAGAAGAGAGTAGAGACTGCTCGATCCCACAGTCAAACTGTGCAAACGGTTTTGCGGGACCCTGTACTTGTTCATGTTGTATTATTGTTTCTTTCTTAATAAATAAATAAATAAAAATAAATAAATAAATAACACCATTCTACTCTCCCATTTCCAGGTGATCCCACTCTCCATAATGTTCACACTGATGATAGCAACAAACAACCTCTGCCTAAAGTATGTAGAGGTGTCATTCTACTACATTGGACGGTCATTGACGACGGTATTCAACGTGATGTTCACGTGGGCGCTCCTCGGGCAGGCGACGTCGCCCCGGTGTGTTATGTGCTGCGTTTTCATCATCTTCGGGTTCTATCTTGGAGTTGATCAGGAGAATTTGTTAGGTATGACCACGGGGCCATTCCAAAGGGCTTTGCTGGAAATGTATGGGCAACTGGTGCCTTTTTTTTTTGATGGCACACTAACGCCAACTTGTTGGATGTGTAGAGTACTTCCATACAAACAATAGTGACTATGGCAGCTCAGCTGTAAAGTACATCCGTCTTGAGTTATGCGTCCTAATCAGTCCTCAGTTTTCATAATTAGATACGCGTTATAGATTAGGACGCATAACTCAAGACGGATGTACTTTAGAGATGAGCTGGCATAGTAACTATTGTTTGTATGGAAGTACCCTACACATCCAACAAGGTGGCGTTAGTGTGCCATCAAAAAAAAGGCACCAATTTTGATCAAAGCCCTTTAACGCTATTGCCATCAGTGATGTAGCCAACCAGTGGAAAAACCTGGTAATTTATTTTACCTGCTCCTGAATGTTGAGGATGCGGGATAGGGAAGAGCATTAAATGTCAATAATTTTAAAAACTACATAACTACTTACTAAGAATGATATCTGTAAAATGCTTAAGGAATCATACTACTAAAACTAGACATTACATATTTAAAAGTAGTAATTGTAACACAAAACATGCCTATAACCTTATGGGGGTCCCAGATAGGAGGTTGGAAGTAAACAGCGGTAATGTCAGTAGAATAATGAACGTTTATTAGAAGCGCATGTCGCCTTATATAGGATTTACAGACTTGTAATTAAATAGAAATATGGGTATTTCGAAATCAATATCACTAGGTTTACCCTACATGTAAATGCACGTACGCGACGATCACGATAGCATTACTTCCGTCTCACTCCTGCTCGCCGAATATCGCAAAGCGGGTATGTGAGAAAATAGCGGTTTAGGATTACCCGTCAGCAGAGTTTCTCACATACTACGTTCTCGCTCCAACAGCTACGTAAACACGAGCGCAGCGACTGCGCGCGCCTCAGTTGCCTCCGGCCGCTGATGCAGACGCATGTCCCATAACCTTATTAGACCTCTATAAACTGTGCCACAGACATTCAGATAGATATCTTTATATTCCAGGTTCATTCTCCCTCACCGGCACGATATACGGCGTCGTCGGCTCGCTGATGTTGTCTTTATACTCGATATACACCAAGAAAGTACTACCACACGTAAACCAAGAAGTGTGGCTACTCTCCTACTATAACAACGCGTATTCTATTTTTCTCTTTCTCCCTCTCATGGTGATGAATGGAGAGATAGAGGCTTTGAGGAACTACACTAATTTTAGCAGCACCTTTTTTTGGGTGCAGATGCTTATAGGTGGCATGTGTGGATTTGCCATTGGATATGTGACGTCACTGCAAATCAAGGTAACTGTTATGCAAAGTTACTTTAGCATCATTATCGTCAGCCTATATACGACCCACTGCTGGGCACAGGCCTGAGAGGGAAAGGGCAGTAGTCTTCACACTGGCCCAGTGCGGGTTGAGGACTTCACAAACACCTTTGAATTTCTTCGCAGATGTACAGCCAGCATTATATAGTTAGTAGCGGCCAAATTAGGCAAATATTTCGGTACACGTCTTTATTACTGTATGTCACGATATATTTGGCTAATCTGGCCACTACTAAGTGTAAGTATAAGATGCTGACTGTACGCAGGTTTCCTCGTCATGTTTTCCTTCACCGAAAATCCAACGGTAAATATCACATTGGTACGATTTCGGACTCGAACCCACGACCGTCGCTTGACAGCCGCCTTGCTTGAACCTTGCCTAGCAGCCTAGACTAGCAGTCTTTACAGCGTAATTCATAAAACTTAACAAACCTCTTTTTGAAGTGAAAACTTCAAAAAGAGGCGGCGCTGAGCTCTTTTTGGGATGGGGAAAAATTGTTAAATACGCGACAGTTTTGTGACGTCAGATGTGAAGGAGGTCACTTTTTGCTGCTAGCCGTTTCGACTTCATTCAAAACTGAACTCTATTCGTAAGAGTATAAAGCCGTTAAACACTTTTTGCAATAGCATATTCTGCAAATAAATTTGTAATAATACCAACACGTCCTTCACCGTTTTGCTATTGAGAAAATTCGAATAGTTCGAATTTGGGCGTTATTCCTAAAGAGATAAGCTTAGAAAAATATTTACCAACGGCAAAAACAAATTGATATTTTGGTCGCCACCGCCGTCTGCTGTTCTTGCAAATTCGAATAGTTCGAATTTAGACGTTATTCCTAAAGGGATAAAGCTTTGAAAAATATTTGGCAATGGCAAAAACAACATTCAAGATTCAAAGATTTATTTGTTCAACATAGGTATGTAGGTACAAGGTGTTACATTAGCTTTCGTATCACTATGTGATGCCTGTCGGCGTACAAATATATTGGTCAAAACATGTATTGTGTTCACATAGTAAGTAAAAGTAATAGATAGTCATTTTAATACATGTCATGAAATATAAATTGATTCATTAAATTAAATAGGTCTAAAGAGATATAACAATAAGACAGAGTGTAGGATATGTCAATATTTATCAAATACATCAGTCAAAAATTCTGTTACCGTATAATATGCTTTTTCCGTAAGAAATAACTTCAAACTCCTGTTAAAAACAAATTGGTATTGTGTTTGCCGCCGCCCGTCGGCGCGCCCATCGCACCCACTAGGTCGATTTCTGTAAGATTGTCCCCTAATATTTATTATTATTATTTATTACATATCTACTGTGACTTCACGCACCTACACTAGAGGCAAATAAATAGACATTCTTCGTTACAGCTCTAGACGTGTAATGTAATTATTATTACAGGTTACATCACCCCTCACGCACAACATATCAGGCACAGCAAAAGCCTGTGCCCAAACAGTAATGGCGACACAATGGTACAGCGAAACCAAGAACACTTTGTGGTGGTCTTCCAACCTCATAGTGCTTGGCAGCAGTGCCTTATACGCCCGTTTCAAGCAAATAGAAATGGAAGAACATTCTAGAAAAGTGGTGCCTGAGGAAAAGAAAAGTCTAGTGTAATAATCAAGACTGCCAGTATGTTCAAATTATTTTTAATTGAAATCCGTATCATAATAATATAAGTTCAATTTATATAGATTTATTGTAGATATACAGTGATGTTGTAACTAAACTAAGTGAGAGTAAAACAAACGATAACAAACTATAGTATTTCCTAACTCTCGCGCGCGAGGCAATGTAGTGGGTACGAACACCTCTGTTGCACTCTCTGTTGCACTTACCTGCCATGATTGGCGCGACAAAGAGCGCAACAGAGTCCTGCTACCACTTTTTATCGCCTTGTGTGAAGCGAGTGTTTGGAAATACCTATATAAAAAATAAAAAATAGTTTACCGTCGATTGACATAATCGTGATCGTGCTAGGCTGGTGGATTGAACGATCAGCTGCTACCGTAAAGTGAAAACGAATTTCTTTCGTGTATCTCCCTCTTTGTCGCTCGAATTCTAAAGTGCGAAAGGGAGGAGATACACGAACGTAGTCTTCGTGGTAGCAGCCCCTATTTCACCAACTTGGAAATTGTCTGACAACCAACCACAATAGGCATGATGCCTCATGTTCAAATTGATAACATAGTGATGCTAAATGGATAGTAAACCATCAAATTATCGTAATAAAGTATACATTATAAAATATAATTAAAATCATAAAAAGATATGAACCTTTGAAAGTTTAGAAAAAATATGCATTTTTTTTTATTGTCCAAGAGTAAATTAAAAGCTACCAATAGAATCCTTACGCTTTTCTAGAAACAAAATTGTATGACAACTATGTACTTAAACGCAGTATTTCGCGACCGAAACAACAATTTACCTGATTTTCCATACTATGATTAGTACAAATATACAAATGTGACGTCACACTTGTATAGACACACAGTATGAAGCGTTTCGCGCTGCCGCCAGCGAGGTCAATCTTTATCTAAATTTTTTAGGTATTTATGTTCTTTAATTGTAGTTGCTCCCATACAAACATTTGTTCCTCTCCAAAAACTGGTTCGAATGACGTCACAAAAAAATTTTAGTCGTCATCCCTATTCCACGGTCATTGCTGGGTTGATAACGAATGATGCTGTCCGGTTACGTACGATTCTCACCGAATGGGCCGGGCCGGAGCGCGCCTAAGCGCATTTTTCAAGTTGCCAAAGGAATATGAAGCTTTAGTACAGACGTTACATTTCATGTTTGAATGGATTTGCGGCCGCGGACGTGGACGGCTGCGCTCGGCCGCCGTCGCATCTGACCGCCTCCTTCCGGGTTTTGCCTACGCACTCTATTTAAATTATCATTGACAGATGACAAGTTTCAAGTTGCTGGAATAGTTACTGTAGTCCCATTCAGTTCAAATAACGTGAAAGCATAAGGTCTGAATCACACTGTTGCGGCTTGCGGTGGTGGTCAACAGTAAACTTGACAGTTAATGTCAATTTAACTAGTTTACTATGACCGCAGATGGTGCCAGTGTGGTTCAGGCTCAAAGCCGCTCAGACTGGCGCGGCCTGCGGCAGCGGTCAATAGTACATTTGACTATGCTGTCAAGTTTACTATTGACCGACACCGCAGGCCACGTCAGTGTGATTTAGGCCTAATGGGCTACATTAGGCCTAAATCTCTCTCTTATCTTGTATCCACAGATTCTCTAAGTAATTTAGATAAATACTTCCTAATCAGTCTGTATTTGCGTTTAGAAACGACATTGTGCGCTTCATACGGATCTGTAATGTGATCATATAGTTCCATACCGTAGATTTTATCCCAGTCTTTTGTAAAAACCGTATTATTAAAGGACACCCATTCTGTATATCTGTATTTATTTGTTCTGATGCTGTAACCCATTATTTTTATATGTTTTAGTCTCGGTTTATCAGATGTTTTAATTGGATAGACGCTTGGTCGTGGATATTGGCTTAATGCAAACGTTTCTTCAACCTTTTCTGATTTTCTCATCAAGGTAACCAAGCTCTTGCCTTCGAAACATAATGGTTCATTGTTTTTGGTACATTTAGGGATGTTCTCGCTCAATCCAGCGAGCTCTGCTAGGGTTGGGAATACATCTATAAGTTCCACTGGTGTCTTTAATGTGTTGGGCTTCATTCCCGGTATTTGGAATATCAGGGGTACTTTCAGAGCGACATCAAAGTTGCTGTATTTTGCCCAGAGACCGTTCTCGCCTAGAGACCAGCCTGAAAACGATAAACTAGTTGATATCTCACTCTTAGGGCTCATAGTCCGGTGGCCGAATGCAGAAAACCCTACCTGATAAAAAAATAGAAAATGCCTACTCTGTAGGGGTAGCTGACATTTAGTAGCTTCAACTGCTCTTGGTCGGCCGCGGCTTAACTTGGCAAATTTGGCGCAAATGGCAAAAATGTGGTACAAAAATTCGTCAAAAAAAACCTCATCGAAAAATAGAATTAAACTTGTATGGTAGGATCTGTGCCATCGAGGACTGTAAAAAAAAATTGGTCGGCAAAATCCTGTGTTGGCAGGTTCCTGTGTCCGACCGAATTTGTGGTACCACGTGACAGCTGCATTTTACCTCATCGAAAAATTGAATGAAAAAAACGGATTATAATAGCTAAATTGAACCTGTTGACGTATGTCTTGGTCTGCCTCACCATAGCCTGGCAGTTTTTGCAGTCCGACCACATTTATGAAAACAATATTTTATTATTTCAAAATTGAAAATATGGTTTCTTTATGGCTTAAACTGAACTAACATTAATAACCAAATATTTTTTTATTTCAATATCGAAAACGTAGCTTCTTCATTGCTTCAACTGAACTAATAATGCTTACTTTAATAAGTAAGAGTATAATAATATAGTACAATATACACTAGCCAGCAAAAAAAGTCATGCCACTCGCCTATTTTCATGCAAACAACCTATCTTATCTTATCGTATCTAGATGAGGGCCCTTTCGGATGCACTTCGACCCAGTGGGATCTTTTGTGCATTTGCCCTCTCCTTTATGCCTACTCCCAACTTCCCAAGCTCGCTCCATCATTTCCACATAGGTTGCGGATAGCCGTTACCAAAGTAATTCATTCTTTGTCTAGCAAGGTGCTTCCGCAAGTCCTCCTCGCCACACATTCTACAGTCTAAACTATCCGATAGTCCCATCTTGGCCAAGAGATCTTTGACCCCGAAGTGACCTGTGAACACCCCAGATATGATTCGGAGTTGCTTCCTACTGGATTTCCAGTTTGTTAGTCCAGCCCGAGTCCACTCCTTCTATGAAGAACTTAGAGTGCCTTAAGCCCGCCTCATTCCTCCACTCGTGTTGGTGTTTGGTTTTGGCGTAGGCTTTAAAGGCCGAAATTATGGTTCCCTGCGAGATTCCCACAAATGGTTCTGGACCTACAAAGTGATTTGTGGACACCCTCTTGGAAGCTCATCCGCTCTTTCGTTGCCGAATGAAGCCCTCGTGCCCTGGTATCCAAACTAGTTGCACCTTATTGTGTTTTCCAAGCTTGTTCAGTGCCTGGACGCCATTATAGACTAGTCTAGAATCCACTTTCGGCGCCGTAAGTGCTTTAAGGGCCGCCTGACTATCACTGAGTATATAGATGGTCTGCCCTCTGGTTTGCCTGTCTATATTCTCCTGTACACAGGAAATTATGGCGTATGTCTCCGCCTGTAAGACGGTTGCCAAACTACCCATCCTTACACTACTACTGTAGTCATTCGCATAAATGCCTGCTCCCGTACCGGATCCCATTTTTGATCCGTCCGTGTACCATATACTGTCTTCGATACCAGACCTTGGTGGTTCTAGACCCTCGGCCCATTCAGTCCTGGATGGAACTTTTGTTGTGTAGTTCCTATGGAATAAAAACTTCGTTAGCATTTTGTCGTTTCCCATGTTTGTTATTCTGTCTAAGAAACCGTCAGTCTCCATGTTTGTGTGCTTATTCTTTGGCTTGCTGTCGCTCCACAGTCCAAGAGTTCTTAATCTGTAGAGCGATTTGCGCGCCTCTGAATTAATCACCAAGTAGGCGTGGTACGAAACGCCCCTGTTATAGCCATGCATGCCGATCTCTGCACCTTCATCAGAGCATCTCTGTATGTGCTCATTAAAGTCTTTGGCCACCATACCAGGCTACCGTACAATAATATGGGCCTCACCATCATGATTTTGCCATACACGCTGATCTACTCATTCCAAATACCCTCAGTGCCTTTGTAATGGTGAGATCTGTATGCTTCTTCCATTTCAGATCCTTATCCAGTGTGACACCTAGATATTTCACATCATTGGACAGTTCTAGACTACTTCTAGTACCCTCCCGTACAGTTTTGACTAAGGTCTGACCCAAGAGTTTCAGAGGTCTGTTGCAGAGGTCAGCCAAACTTCTTTTTGGGGCATCTTGTGCAAATCGCCAATGATGATTATTAAAACATCCGTATCTGACGCTCGAATAAGTGCAGTATTTTTGCTCACTTTGGTTATGACTTATTACTATCATATATTGCGATAGTGTTATTAAATTAAGCATTATTAGTTCAGTTTAACCCATAAAGACCCAAACTCAACTCAAACTCACACTCACAACTCACCCAAATTTTTTTAAATGTTTTTAATGTTCAGGTTTAAATATTCTCATTAAGGAAACTGTAAGTCCATAATTTACTACTTTTTATTGTGTCAATGTACCTATATGAGACTGTTTGTTTCTTACTAAATAAATAAAGAAACCATATTTTCAATTATGAAATAAAAAAATATTTTTTGTATAAATTTGGTCGGACTGCAAAAACTGCCAGGCTAAGGTGAGGCCGACCAAGACATACGTGGACAGGTTTAATTTAGCTATTATAATCCGTTTTTTTCATTCAATTTTTCGATGAGGTAAAATGCAGTTGTCACGTGGTACCACAAATTCGGTCGGACACAGGAACCTGCCAACACAGGATTTGGCCGACCACTTTTTTTTACTGTCCTCAATGGCAGAGATCCTACCATACAAGTTTCATTCTATTTTTCGATGAGGTTTTTTTTGACGAATTTTTGTACCACATTCTTGCCATTTCCGCAAAATTTGCCAAGTTAAGCCGCGGCCGCCCAAGAGCAGTTGAAGCTACTAAATGTCAGCTACCCCTACAGAGTAGGCATTTTCTATTTTTTTATCAGGTAGGGTTTTCTGCAGTCGGCCACCGGACTATCACCGACGATAAATTCATGTATTAATTTAACGGGTTAGAGTGCCTAGGTGTATACCGCCGCGTTAGCTTTACTGCAGTGAAGCAATGAGTATATTTTACCGTCGTGCATGCAGGTCAAATTCAACTACTTAGTTTATAAGTTAGGTACTGTACGCGCTCGCGTCAAACACAACACGCCGTTTTCTAGAAAAGAAAAAAGTTTTTAGTATACCAACCATGATCGCTAGTCAAAACAACGACAGTATTCTTCACATCAACATGTCGCATCAGCGATCCAACTAAGTCGTCAACATAAGTCGCAGCGGCGTAGTAACTCTGTGTAATCTTCTTGGTCCATTGACGGGGCATTATGCCGAAAGGGAAGGATATATTGAGCCGGGCTATGTCGTCTCGCTCTCGCACGTCTGTCCATGGATGCCACGCTACGGTCGGCATGTGCACTGGTATGTTTGGGTGTTTCGGAGGACGTATCTTGTGCAAGGGTATTTTATCTGAAAAACAAGTCTTATCATCGAGTACGCCTTGTTTTGTAAACTACATTCTTGCAATGAATAAATGATTTATGATTTACGCTGTTAATGTTATCAGTAAAATAATACCCTGACTCACGGGAACTTATCAAAATCGCGCCATAAATAAAATTGCAAGGGAGATTGAGATTGGGAGATTGAGATATTTATTGATGAAATTATAAATAACTTTACATGTCATTTAACATCATTTAGGTTAGATACATTTTATATGCCTTACTATCCATTGGTCAGACCCCCTAGCACACTAAGTTTTATGTCGGACATAAAGCATTCGTCCCTTTCTGGCAAATATACGAGTGCCAGAGGGGCGAATGCTTTATGTCCGACATAAAACTTAGTGTGCTAGGGGGTCAGGTCTAGAATTTATAAAGGTTATAGGCCATTTGATGCAGAATCCAACGATATACGCTTATAATAAACCATCAAAAATGTTTTTTTGAATAATGGTCATTTTTCTAACGTGCACCGAATTCGCGATGACTACCCACAGTATGGCCCTTGCCACTTGACGGTAGTTCGCCAAAAATGGCCGCGCCACTAGACAGACCCGGCGATTGCCACTTGAAGGAATATTTTTAAACTTGACTATACACACAGGCCTTTAAATAGCGCTATTTTCGTATAGCGCTATCATTTATAACGTTATTATTCCTAAAACCGCTATACTCAAAAACGATATTTGACGCGCTGTATAGCGATATCCATTATAACGTTATAAATCTAAACCATTAATATAAAACCGATACTTTTTTAACCGATATAATAATGTTATAACGTTATAGGCTACCCCTTTCTCGCATTCAGTATAGCCTACTCGTGCAATGTAAGCGATGTGATTACGTAACGTAGGTTGTTTGTTAGAGTGCACGACGTCATAGTAAAATACAGAATTTTTCGATTTGCTCGGCTTGTCGGCGCAGGTTGTAGCCTGATACGAATATCCTGACTAATAATTTTCAAATCAGATTGTCTTTAGCTACTCTGTGCCTCATTAATCGGAAATGCATCATACCATAAAAAACATGCCATGTAAAAAAGAGGTCAAGTCTCGAAACTCTTCCACCGTAAAAAGTTGTGAGATATTTCGTAGAGCCAAGTCTCAGGCATTCTTTTATCTTTATTTGCTTGCTAAATAAAATTTTGTGACTTGGCAATCACACAATAATACATAGCTTTAGGTATGCAGATATCCATTCATGCAGGAAAGTTGTGTGATTGCCAAGTTACAGAATTTTATTTAGCAAGCAAATAAAGATTAAGAACTTGGCTCTACGAAATATCTCACAACTTTTTACGGTGGAAGAGTTTCGAGACTTGGCCTCTTTTTTACATGGAATGTTTTTGATTGCTAAATAAAATTCTGCAACGTGGCAATCACACAACTTAACTGTATTTATAGATTTTTGCATACTTACCTAAAATTATTTAGTATTGTGTGATTGCCAAGTCACAAAATTTTATTTAGCAAGCAAATAAAGATTAATAAGAATGCCTGAAACTTGGCTCTACGAAATATCTCACAACTTTTTACGGTGGAAGAGTTTCGAGACTTGGCCTCTTTTTTACATGGAGTGTTTTTTATGGAATCTCACTTCTTTTTGTAGGGTAATGTGTTATCCATACATACAATTTGTATGTATGATACAAACTATGAATGCAGGCCCATTCTTGCTTTTGAATTTTCCCATTCACTGCAAATGTAACTTTGTAATCCTATATATTTGTATAGGATTACAAAGTAATGTATACAGTTGGTGTATCTAGAAAACTGGGTTGAAATAGCAATTTTTTATAGTTTTCCCTTTATGTGGCCATTAAACCCTAACTGTACCAAATTTCAGCTCTCTGAGTTTATGGGAAGTACTAGTTCTATTTTGATGATCATGAGTGAGTGAGTGTCATCAATGCGAAACTTTGCTTTCGCTTAACTTCGGAACTAAATGACCTACAGACTTGAAATTTTGGTTTTTTTTTTTTGTGATTATAGCTTACTGGATGACGAAAATTTCTGCATTCTGGTTAAGACCAGAATGCAGAACCTCTGGATAAGTCCAGCGGTTCTCAAATAGGGGCCTGAAAATGTGGCGAAATGGTTCCAGTAAAGGATGGTACGGCAGTGTTTGCTTCGCGCTCGACTTGGCGGGGGCACTGCCGTGCCCCCAGATATTAATGGCATTGTTATAACATGGTAAATTATTTATAATTTAAATGCCTGCATCAAATATTTCTGACTAATTCATCAACGCACAGCCGAAACTACTGGGACTAAAAAGAAGGGACAAGATGGAATTTTTGGAAATCCCATCCCTAAGGGGGTTAAATAGGGGTGCAAAGTTTGTATGAGGGAAACTTTTTTTTTTTACTATTGACTTGAAACTTTGTAGGAAGATTACTTATTAAGATGCATAAAAAGTTCTTGCAGCGTTTTAGAAAATTCCACTCCTAAGGGGGTTAAGTAGGGGACAGGGGTGCAATGTTTGTATGGGGGAAACATTATTTTTTGAACTAGAGACTTGAAACTTTGTAGAAAGATTACTTATTAGAATAGAAAAAAGTACTTTCTGTGTTTTAGAAAATTTCATCCCTAAGGCGGTTAAATAGAGGTGCAAAGTTTGTATGGAGGGAACTTTATTTTTTGAGCTAAAAACTTCAAACTTTGTAGAAAGATTACTAAATACAATACAAAAAAGGACCGTCAGCGTTTTAGAAAATTCCATCCCTAAGGGGGTTAAATAGGGATGAAAGGTTTGTATGAGAAACACTTTTTTTGAGCTTGAGATTTGAAACGTTGTAGAAAGATTACTTATTAGAATAGAAAAACAGTTAGTACTTTTAACGTGTTAGAAAATTCCATCCCTAAGGGGGTTAAAAAGGTACTTATGCAAGATTAGGATGAGAAACATTTTTTTGAGCTAGAGATGGGCAACTTTGTGGTACGATTACTTATTAGAAAAAAAAATCCTTTCATCGTCTTGGAAAAATACCACCCCTAAGGGGGTTAAAAGTGTTAAAACTGTATTCAAGGTTTATATGGAGAGCAAGAAAATATAGTAAGATATTTCTAATGTCAGTCTTAGTCTGTATGTTAAAAGACAACAAAACTGATTTCAGAGTTTTTTTTTCATTCATCCCCTATAGGCGTTAATGGGGCTTCAAAGTTTATATGGAGGGAAAAGTATTTTTTAAATGAGATTTTTTAATTTTGGTCTTAAAATAAAGAGAGCAGATTAGTAGATTTTTTTATTCATCACCTAAGAGTGTTTAAAGGGGATTCGAAGGCCGTATAGGGTCAAGACAATTTTAAAGTAAAACATTAGTGTAACTACGATTTTAGACGGTTTGTTTAAAACTAAAAAATACATTTCAATGTTTTTGAAATTCATCCCCCAAGAGGGTTTCTAGGGGGTTCAAAGTTTATACGAAGAGCAAGATATTTTTAAAATAATAGATTTATTACTTAGGTTGTTGACCGTTTGTTTTATGATTAGAAAACGATTTCAGCGTTTTTTTTATTCATCTCCTAAGAGAGTTAAAAGGTTTGAAGGTTGTATAGACAGCAAGACCTTTTTTAAAGTATGACTTACAGATTTGAACAGTTACCAGAAATGTAGGATAGGTTAGGTTAGAACTGCGATGCTCCCAGAATCGAATAGATTTAATCAACATTGGGTACTTATTATTATAACAGTAATGTAGCTTAGTAGACATATAAAAATATATTTTTCTTTAATACTGTATGAAAACGTCTGTTGATGATTCTTAAGATATTTATGTTTGTAAAAACGAAGTTTTCAATTTAGATTTATCAATTTAAACTAACGAACTCATCGCACTGTTACCTTTTACGTAGGTCTAATCCCTGAACGGATTTAGATGAAATTTCCCGTATAGATAATTTGAGACCCTTGGAAGGATATAGGATAGTTTTTGTATATCTTTAAGATGGTAGAAGTGTGTTTGGGTGGGACAGCGATAAATAGCTTGCACCGAACATAATTTAATAGCAATATTTTTTCTAAGACCATACCATCATAACAAGTTCCACGCGAACGAAGTCGCTGGCAACAGCTAGTTATTTACATAAATATTTAGTGACTAAGGATTAATTAGAAAAGGAGGATGAATCGTAAGAAAAGGAGGATCGATACATATTTATGTGTACCAACCGTCCTTGGTCTCCCCTATCTATCGCGAGCCTATCTAGACAGATTATGGCGAAGAACCAAAATCGAAAATTCACACATTCTTTGGTTTCATAATCAGATTTTATTTAACTTGTCGTTTTCGGAATGGCTCTAAATCAAAAATAAAATAAAATGTCGGAAACTAAAAGTATATTTTAATTTTATTACGATTAATGAACAAAAGCACATACCAACATACCTATGCATAATTTTTTGCTCACGGCAACACCGTCGGTCGTAGGGCTTGTTTGGAATAGGTCCTAATACTGGGAGTCTGCGATTTAGTGCCGAGACAAACAATTAACATAGAAAAATATTGACCCTCTTACATATTGTAATAGTGTATACCTAGGGGCTATTAAGATTGGCACTCTTTCTTTTTATTTATGAGCAAGTCCACGAATCTGTGGACAGCGTTGCGTTTCCTGCGTCCCATTTTTATTCCGCCATTTATCGTCGCAACCAACCAAATATTCACAATTCACAACCAATTTGCAAATGATCGAGGTAAACAAGCATTAATAAGATTTAGAAGCTAGAACAACGTAACGGCAACGTCGCACGTCGCGCTACGGCCCACGTGGTGGCATGTTGGCAGTGGCACAGAGCGGCAACGGCGCAGCCGTAGCGCGCGGCTCGCATTTTAAAACGATATTATAACGTTATTATATATCGTTCTGTTATTCATTCTGTTACGGTATTTATATCGTTATGGAGAATATTGGTTTTGTTATAACGTAATTTTCGAACACTAACGGAATATACCGTTATAATTCCGGTTCATTTTATAACGTTTTAAAGGCCTGTATACACATCACAAAAAAAATGACGAAATGGTGTAGCGGTGTTAATACCAAATGGCATTATTTACAAGTCAATCATCGGTCGAAACAGATATATACACTTTAGTTAAAGGTTCGAATGTATTCTGGAATCACAAAAGCCGAAAGAAGTCAAGTGAATTGTCTCAAGAGTATTATAGTCAATCGAGCCTCGACATAAAAGGGAAGGTACCAACTGGAAAAATATTATATTCATCATCATATCAGCAGAAAGACTTCTCGAGAGAGACTGCTCGAAAAATGCCTCCCCCCAAAGAGTGCCAAAGTGATTTTATCCATCGGACTCCGCGATCTTTACCAGGTCATCAGTTTATTACCTACTTACATTGCAATTCGTAAATTAGCTTGCTTGAATAAAATGCAGAGTATGGTCCTTGCTGATTACTTATGCGAAGCATTCTACTTCAGATACTTACCTAATTTTTAGGTACAACTTACCCAAATATTCTTGGGGGAATTTTAGGGGTATATGTGGCTTATGAAATCCCACAGCCAAAAAGAATGGCCCACTTTTATTCCTTCCTCCTAGTACATTTAATGCATAATCCAGGGATTGCAAGTCAGGCAGCGTATGCTTAGGTTGATCTCTGACATCGACTGGACAGATGAGATTCTTTTGCAGTTTTCTAGTAATCTTATCTTCGCATACGGCCGAGTCTTTGTATTTATCTGTAGAAGGATGAAATGGTAACTCCGTCCAGCTATAAGGGAAGTCGTCTGTGAAATTAGAGCTCGCGCCCGGATGGAAAACTTTGCCGACAGAGTACGTGTCGTAGCCATTTTGTTTGAATAATTGAGGTAGTGTCGTAAAGTTGCCGACAGAGTCTCTCCAGTATGAATAGAAATCGTACAGACGCAGCGAGTCGGGTCGCCGGCCTGTTAACATCGAGTTCCTACTTGGTGCGCAAAGTGCTTGCTGTAAAATGAACAGTCCTTATTAGGTATTATGAGTTTAATAATATAATAACTCAAATAAAGGGTAAGTAGTTACTTACCTGTGCAAAAGCATTTTCAAACTTTACACCATTTGCCGCAATTTTTTGAATATTAGGCAATTTTAAACTTTTGTCCGACAGATTGCGCAAATCGTCAACTATAATAATCAATACATTGCCTTTCAAACTTTCTATGTTTGCATAGTTGCCGGCTTGAATATTACTTATACCAAGATTTAATAATATCACTTTTATAATGATAATTATTAAGGTCATGGCAAGAGGTAAACAATCAACCAATCTAAATATCACAAAAATTAAGCAAGACACAAATGTCGTTAGTTTGCAGTGAAAACCGTTGGTAATTGTAGAAACTGAAATATTACACACCTTATTACTCTTGAAAGAAGACATAAACTTGAATACTTGCGTGTTCTTTTACAGAAAATAACGTGACTATATTATATTTGCTTTGCTATTAAATATAATATTTATAGGAAGAGTTTAAACAAAAAAAAAGCATTTTAGAGTATTAATTCATCCTCTTTTTCATTTGGTTTTGATTTAAAAGTATTTTTCTCAACTGGTAACATTAAAGAAGTGACAGCGGGATAGAATCATACCTTTTGCCGTTGAAAGAAAGAGAAGACATTGCGCTGCGCCTCCAGCGAATCAAAACGAGAGACTCACACTTTCCCAGTTCTCACGTTCTCAGTCAGCTAGTCAATCACGCACACTACGAAACGAATCAAGCTCGGGGTATTGTCATTCACATCTGTTTTCATAAATTGTTGTTATAGTTTGTGTATAAACGTAATTTATTCTCAATTTATTTATTAATGACTGTTAGAATTAAGTTAAAACGGTTGTTTGAGTGATTGTGTGACCAAGTTATGTTTGTTTGGGTCCTTATTTGTTTTTTTTTCGTGTGACGTCATTGTTTTCAACTGCCAGTATAAACGACGCAATAACTTATTATTTCGAAAATGGACTTAAAATGAGGATTGTTTTCGTAAACAAGGTGAGTTTTAGATAAGACGTAGGTGGATTTGCGTAAGGTATCTCTGGGTGGGGTGTATTGTTAGTGTAGGGTCATAGAAGGGTGGTGCAATTGCATTGATTTCCTTTGTCCTCGACGGACGGTATCAGTGCTATAGAACTGTACTAGCTATATTTGTAACTGGCAGCTGATCGAAGCAACAGACTTATTATATTGTTTAGGATTCAATAAATATTCATAAGGTGTTTTAGTTGACAGTGTTTTGTTTTTATGAATTATGTAATCTGCTACGAAAGATTCACGCAAGGTGAACATTGTTTTCGTATTATTTGTTTTGTTGGTCTGCAGTAACTTTTTGCTGCGCGTTTTTTGTTCATTAAAATGCATCTGAGTCAGTCAGTTCGTAACAGTTTTCCTGCATTATTTTTGAATGGATCTAAAGGTCATTGAGGTAGGTAACATTCATTTTATTATCTTTACGCTTTTATTATTATTAAAATTAATGACGTAATTTTCTTTTTGTCTTTTTTCTCAACATAATAGCTTTGTGCCCTTTAAACTGAAGGCAACTGTAATACATAATCTCTCTTATCTATAGTTCACAACAAGGTCTTTAACCTTGATTTTCTATTTATCTTTCATATAGTCCATTAGCTCTCTTCTTTAAATAACTTACTTACTCTATATAAATACCTGTTTCATAGATAGTGTAGAATGTTAATAAAATGACTTTAAAATAATAAAGTAGAAGTATAAATATCACATCACAGGAATAAATATACCATATATCCATCCAGAAAGTTATTCCATGCACAATTTTTTAAATTGGGTTAGTGATTCCTTTGGTTACAATCTACAATCGCACAAATGTTTCCTCTTTATAATGTTAGTATAGATTATTCATACATGCCACAACAAAGCTACACACTCACATTGTTTTGTTTTGAGCCATTAAACACCCATCTTCTTGATAATAGAATAAAAAAAAAACCTTTATTTGAATTCTTGTACCATATTATGGTGCAGGGGATATTCAGTGTGGCTGAGTTGTGGCCATTTCGTGGCAAATGAGTATGTGCGTATCTTAATAAATAAATAAATATTTGCGGACAATCTTACACAAATTGACCTAGTCCCAAACTAAGCAAACCTTGTACTATGGGTACTAGACGACGATAAACATACTTATATAAAGATATAAATACTTAAATACATAGAAAACATCCATGACTCAGGAACAAATATTTGTGCTCGTCACACAAATAAATGCCCTTACCGGGATTCGAACCCAGGACCTCTTGCTTCGTAGGCAGGGTTACTACCAACTAGGCTAAAGTGGTTGTCCGTATGTGTCCACAGTTTGTCAATTTTTTTCTTTTTGCCACAAATAAATGTTTTATTTATGTATATGTTGCAATAACCCTGTCAAATTAGACCTGTGCAAAGGTCACCAAAAGTGACATTTCACGATTTTTTTTGAGGGATAGCCTTGCTGATATTTGGTTTGTCTTATTTTAGTTATTTACTTATTGCTTAATTCTTTATTATTCTTCTTTTCTAATAATCAACAACAATTATTGTAAATTGTGGGTGATATTTGAAATAATAATACAACCAATAATAATTATATTCAGGTTGTATTATTTTTATTCTCTTCTAAGTATTTCAGACTATACATTTGGTGGACAGGGTTTTCCTCTTTTGTGCTTTCATTTATCAATTATTTTCACTGTCAATGTTCACGTCCTTCTTTCTTTTAAAATAATAATATTCTGCTACCAATAGGTAGGTAGGTAGCCAGATAAATGATAGCTACCACTTAAATAAATGTTTTACGTAGCATACTAAACTGGTTGTCAACCCGCACTGAGTCCGGTAAAAACCTTTATTTAAAACATTAATATTTTATGCCAGCTTTTGCTTGTGACATCATCTGCATAGAACTCAGTCCTGTCTCCTTTACAAACTACACTCATAATTCCTGTACAGAATTTAAAAATAAACAATGTGGCCTTCTCCAAGGCTGAAGCTATCTTTATGGCAAAATGTCGCATTGTATTATTATTCATTGGTATAAGCATGAAAAGATAACATATTTCTCTTCAGATGGATTAGTCTGCACTGGTATTGTGACAGTATTGTCTAATTTTATTCAATGGTGTATACTACATGTCGACCTAAGGCGTTGTAAGAGGGAACTGGTTGAAAGATTTCTCGACCGAGCAGGTTGTTCCGATAGCTTATTGGGCTAGAGCGACTGATTGCGGATGCCTAGATGTAGCAGGTTCGATTTCGATTACGGCCCAAAACGATAAAAAAATCACTATATATTTTTCTCGAGTGTTGAGAGCTTGAGAGTGAAGGAGAGGGTCTCGCGTTCGTCTCAGGCTATCAATATAACAAATTCCCAAATCAAATAAAACGACGGCAACGCGCTGGTGATTCTTCTGGAATCGCAAGCGTCCTTACGCTACGGTGTCTGCCTAAAATCAGGCAGACCGTATTCTTGTTTGCCAATGTCTAAGGTTTATTTTGTTTTAAATTTTGTCAACTGCAAAAATGTCTTTATGCCCCCAGGTCTTAGCACGCAATGTCGGCGGAGTCCCCGCGGCACGCGCGGGCTGGCGGGCCCCTCGTAGTGCCCGCGCAGCCCCCGGCCGACCGCGGCCTCATCGACGCGGTGTCGGGGTTCATCAACGACGTGACGCTGTCCCCCTCCACCGCGGACCCTAAGGACGTCATACAGTGGGCGCGGTGAGTCACCCAACATGACAGCAGGTCTTTTTCGGTACTAGGGCAGGTCTTTTTTGTCACATCATATTATTGTCACTATTCAACAAAGCATTATCACAATAATCGAACCCAAAGCAGGTGTTTTTCGTTCAACATAGAGGTCTTCTGCTTTGTGGAGAGCCTGCAAAAGGTACCCAGATTTCAGGGGAATGTCACGCAACTTCAAGATCCTTGAATTGAATGCAGGAGATCTCTTTCCTGCCTGGCCGCTAGCTACCGCCGTCTCTAAGATCGATATTAGCCAAGTGCTGTGGCTGTTACTAACAGCAGAGATTCAATGACCTATCGATGCAAGGGCTGGCAGGCCTCTTGCACTTAGCTGCCACCGCCATGTCTAGGGTTTAATTTTTAGTTCAATTAGCCTATATTGTGTACCACCGCTGGCCAAAGGCCTTTCATCTTTTCCGCTATTCACCCTGGACTAGGCTTCACCAATCCTTACAAACCGTATCTTGCACTTAGCTACCACCGCCATGTCTAGGGTTTAATTTTTAGTTCAATTAGCCTATATTGTGTACCACCGCTGGCCAAAGGCCTTTCATCTTTTCCGCTATTCACCCTGGACTAGGCTTCACCAATCCTTACAAACCGTATCAAGGTATTCAAGGTCCCCGCCATCTCCTTTTCGGTCTGCATCTGCCTCGTGAACCATCAGGAGACAAAAGAAAACCACTAAACGATGAATTTGTAATGAAATCTAAAGACGTTGTTGTTTAAAATGAAAAATTCAAGTACTTATTGTATTAAAGTGGAGTATTTTTTAAATCTTATTTACAATGTTATAAGTTCGCATTCCAGATGTTTACAATATGAATCATAAGACATCTGCGATACTGCGATTCATAATAGTTAAACTTTGTTATTGTATGTTTGAAAATATTTATTCTAATCTGACGCTTATTGCGCGTTATTTAGTCATTTGTATTTTTATACACTATATTTTGCGCACTGCCGTGTTATCTGTTTCATTTAGGAAACAAATTTAATTAAATTCTCGCTATATAAAAAAAAAATGCTGTTATGTGACTCCTACATTATTGTTAGTTTCTAAGTACATTATATATAAACTTTAGTATCTTCAAACCGGGCCGGTCAGTACCTGTTAGATACTCTGAGTATAAGGTACGCCACTCTAGTCGACACACTCGATCTTCACCTCGTTATTCACGCGGGACTTGTGGATTTAAGGCGCCGTAGGTTCAGCGAAGTTAAGCGAACAGAGTTTTTGAAACAATATAATGCGTCTGTTTATAATAATATGGTTTCAAAAAAATACGAATAGTAATTTTGAGACTTTTCTGCAGGGAAATCAGTGCTTCGAAACATGATTAAGCAAATTTCGCTCGATAGAAAAAGATCACGAACATAGGTCTAAAACACACAAAAATACACTTAAAATATTCGTAAATAAATTATGCACGAAAGCTATACATATTAAAATTGCTTCTAAAAATCGGCAATATCATGTTTGAGGGAAATCAGTGTTTACATTTTTATTTATTTAAACGGCCAAAAAATTAAAATCAAAAAACATGATATCTGCGCTTCCGAGCACGCACTTCCATCTCGCTCACGCTTATGCTCAGTGAGAGGGAGAGAAGACCATGAACCTACGGCGCCTTAAGGTTTATCGAGTCCTCAAACTTCACATAACTCTATGACATCCCAACACAACTTGCTCAATCCTTCCTCCAGTTCCGCTATCCATTCGTTGGTCCGCAGTGTTTGTTATCTATCTATCTATTTATCTATCACTAGCTGCCCGACCCGTCTTCGCAAGGATTACCCGTTATCCCGTAGGAATGAAGCATCTTCCCGCGTTATATAGTAGCCTATGTTCATCAGGGATAATGTCGGCTTCTAATCGTAAAATAATTTATCAAATCGGTCCAGGTAGTTTCGGAGCCTATTCAATACAAATAAACAAAGAAACAAACAATCAAATCTTTCCTCTTTATAATATTAGTGTAGATAACAGGGAACCGTAGGTCGCCGGGACCTCGGCCGTGGTATTTTTGTACCTGTCATTGGGGGTAAATGCCAAAATCGCCACGCTTTGCATGCGGGTTATGATATCACTAAACTTGTCTAGTGAAAGGGCAAAACGAGTTTTATTTTCGAGCTCATTTCGTCAACTCACTGACGTGGTTTTGGGATTTTATTAAAACAGTAAACAAGTCCAGTGAAATGACAAATCCTTGTATTTTTCTAGGGAAATGATAAAATGGAGTAGCCATTTAACCAATCTGCGTTTTAGTAGAAAATTTGTTTAAGTAAAACGATTTGAAATATAGGTACATTTAATTAATTAATGAGCTGAAGTTAATTATTAATATTCCTATAACAATCTTGCAATTAAATGACGAGTTCGTTGTTTGTTTACTTTTCAATCCTGGAACTACGATGGTGGCGCTCACGATTCGTTAACGCCTTGCTGACAAACCACGTAACTGCCGCACTAAACTTACTTAAAAAAGAGTACACATCCCACGCACTTCGCTGATTAGATTATTTGAACCGTTATCGGTTTCTCAATACATTCTCCATAAAAAACACATTTCTAGAGTCCCGAGAGTCCCGAAAGCAATCAGGGATTTCCCGGGACTGACACGGTCCCGGTCCCAAAATCTTCGGGACTGCAAACCCTAATTTTAAGTGATTAATACGGATAAATGAGAAAAAAAATATACTTAAGTAGCAGTGCACCATTGACGTAAAATCAGAAACTGATTGATGTTTACTGTTTTGCCAACTATAAGAAAACTTTTGCCTGTATAAAAATATATTTGGATTGTTTGTAAAATGTACTTTGATCAGCGAACGAAAATACCATAAAAGTCCCTACAGAATGGGGACCATTGCTATTATGCGGGGCTGGGGACGGGGTGTCAAAACTATGCCAGGCAGCCATTTAGTTCGAACATGCGCATACCGGGATTTAGGCACGTGTTTGTGAGGAGCTCGGTTTTTTAGTTCGCTGACTTTGATGCTTTCTTTTTTCGACAAAATGCCGATTTAGAAAACCTAACAATATATATTTGGGGATAATACAGGAAATTCATATTTCGAATTGGGAATTTTAATTTTTAAATAAATTGGATCCTGAAAGTTAAAGGCACTGTGCAGCCCTGGTTTATATCTTCAAGTCAAGTCGTTGAAGTGTATAATTCTCTTGACGTAGTTATGGCTCGTATTCAAATTATTGCAATTAACACGTTCGCAACCAAGAACCCAGGCAGAGTATGAACTTACACGCCTAGCGAGTTCTGTCGGTTTCTGGTGTATTGTTTCATTTTTATTCCGGTTGCGAAAGTGTTAAATGATACCATGCCCTTAACTATCAAGAACAGGAAATACATTAAAAATATTACCTCAATACCGCAAGCAATTATCAGCAGATATTCCCCACAGGTTTGAAACAGCAGATATAAACGAACCGACGCCAGAAGGCGACAGCGACGCTGAAATCTCCCCCCTCCTGCTGATTCTGGGCTATGGCTCTGGAGTCCAGGTCTGGCTGATCCCTCCAAGCGGGGAGGCGCAGGAGGTCTTGTCATGGCGTCAAGGCACAGGTCAGTTGCTTGTACCACCTTATTTCTCTTAGGTCCGAAACAGTGCGCCGACTCTAGAAGGCGACAGCGACGCTGAAATCTCCCCCCTCCTGCTGATTCTGGGCTATGGCTCTGGAGTCCAGGTCTGGCTGATCCCCCCAAGCGGGGAAGCGCAGGAGGTCTTGTCATGGCGTCAAGGCACAGGTCAGTTGCTTGTACCACCTTATTTCTCTTAGGTCCGAAACAGTGCGCCGACTCTAGAAGGCGACAGCGACGCTGAAATCTCCCCCCTCCTGCTGATTCTGGGCTATGGCTCTGGAGTCCAGGTCTGGCTGATCCCCCCAAGCGGGGTGGCGCAGGAGGTCTTGTCATGGCGTCAAGGCACAGGTCAGTTGCTTGTACCACCTTATTTCTCTTAGGTCCGAAACAGTGCGCCGACTCTAGAAGGCGACAGCGACGCTGAAATCTCCCCCCTCCTGCTGATTCTGGGCTATGGCTCTGGAGTCCAGGTCTGGCTGATCCCCCCAAGCGGGGAGGCGCAGGAGGTCTTGTCATGGCGTCAAGGCACAGGTCAGTTGCTTGTACCACCTTATTTCTCTTAGGTCCGAAACAGTGCGCCGACTCTAGAAGGCGACAGCGACGCTGAAATCTCCCCCCTCCTGCTGATTCTGGGCTATGGCTCTAGAGTCCAGATCTGGCTGATCCCTTCAAGTGGGGAGGCGCAGGAGGTCTTGTCATGGCGTTAAGGCACAGGTCAGTTGTTTGTACCACCTTATTTCTCAGGTCCTAAACAGTGAACCGACTCTAAAAGGCGACAGCGACGCTGAAATCGCCCTCCTCCTGCTGATTATGGTCTATGGCTCTGGCGTTCATGCCTGGCTGATCCCCCAAAGAGAGGAGGTGCAGGAGGTCTTACAGACGCCCAGGTGAAAAGTACGCGGTTTGGCAAAGGCACAAACTCCTTGCCCTTTGTCATTACTTGCCATTTAGTGTTCAAAGCGTCTAAGTCCAATGACTCCAAGTTATCCTGCCTCCATTTTGGTCTGCTTTTACTGTTAAAGTTGGTTGGAAACCCAATATTTAAGCTTAGCAATAATAACAATCTTGATATCTACATATTTATAGTCCTGGTTTCCTACTGTTCCAGTCTGTATTATTATTTTTTCCCGCAGTGAGGGTGCTCCGTATACTGCCTACCCCGCAGCACGGCGACTGTTTCACGTCGAAAAGGCCCCTCATAGCCCTCTGTGACTCCGCGAGTCCAGGTCCAACGTTCTGCTCACTCAGCTTCATATCCATTAGGGGAGGGGAGCAGGTAAGACGCTGTTAAACCGTATACGTTAGGTACACTCCTGGAAACATACGTTAGGTACCCGCAATTTTCAATGCTGTCATAATAAATCAAGAAGGTGTCATTTAAGGCCGAAACGCACTGACAGCGGCAGCGTAGCGGCGTGTCGCAGCGCGGAGGCGGTACCGGTTGTAATGTTCGAACTAATACGAAAGGGTCATAGAATACCGCCGCGCCGCTCTGTGCGGTTTTTTTCATATTAGCTCGAACATTACAACCGGTACCGCCTCCGCGCCGCGCTGCGCCGCTCCGCCACCGCTGTCAGTGCGTTTCGGCCACTGTCGACGAGACGATGGCGGTAAAAGGATCAACGTCACTTTTTGCAAGTTGAGTAAGATAATGACGCCGGTTCAGCACATAAAAAAATGTATTTATTCTATTGTCTTACTTGATCGTACCTAAAACTGTGGATTGGACTAGCTAAGAATAGAATTAAGTCAAAGATTCCTACGTCATAAATGTTGGCATTATCACATTCACTGCCAAGAATCCGCCTAGCGAGCGCCCTGCTCGTAGGCGCTTTCCTCTTTTTAGTGGGGATGCCACGGCATCGGCTACGAGTGTACAGCGGTGCGAATTCATTGGTTGGTGTTAATCTTAGAGAAACTTTGTTATTCCAGTTTGCGAAAATCGTCACAAGTGCACTGTAAGCAATGCTTCACGCTGAAATGAACTTTATCTCACAGGTCAAGAGCATAAAATTCAAGAACCCAATCCTCGATGTCCTAGCCAACAAGCGTTCTGTGGTCGTAGCGTTCTCCGAAAGATTCGCCGTATTCGACGCTGGGACCTTAGAAGACAGGATGGCAGTGACTACGTGCTATCCCTGCCCGTGTCCCTTAGGGGGTAGTCAGCCTATAAACCCCTTGGCTTTGGGGGACCGCTGGCTGGCGTATGCTGATAAGAAACTGCATCCATCGAAGAGAAGCAGTGGGGGATGCGAGGGTGAGTGTTTTACTTATATACATAGATTCACGCCATTATTCCAAAAAAAGGGGTAGGCAGAGCACATGAAACTTATGTTCCAGCGCCACTTTTAGCATGAATGTGGGTATAAAAGATCGACAAAATGTGATATTGCAGTGATAGGTTGCTAGCCCATCGCCCACAACACACTTCAACCCTGCTCCCTTAGTCGACTTTTACGACACCCACGGGAAGAAAGGGGGTGGTGAAACTCTAACCCGACACCACACTTACCTGAAAAAAGAAAAGAGAAAAATTATCCTTTGGCCACTTATAAATATTATGTAACAGCTTCATCTCGCGAAATATTTTCAGATATGTTACTTTAAAGGACCATACGTTTCTGGGACGAACTTCAAATGTTTAATTTCCGAGGAGATTTAGTTCGCGGTTAGATTTCTCAAAGGATTTTTCAAAGGATGAATTTTACGCGATTTTTAGGTATAAAACCAGCGAGCGAAAAAAACTTAGAAGTCTGAGTACCGCCGCAAAATGGCCCCACAGAATGGGTGCCATTGCCATTATGCGGGGTTGGGGGGCGGGGTGTCAAAACGATGCCAGGCAGCTGTTTAGTTCGAACATGCGCATACCGGGTTTTAGTTTAGGCACGTGTTTGTGAGGCGCTCGCATTCTATGGTTTTTTCGTTCGCTGTATAAAACCAACTAGACTTAAGGCGGTGCATTGGAAGTTATCGCGTGCTTTGAAACGCCGTTCTAACTAGATTAAGAAACAATAAGGTCTGATTTTCAGATATATGATTCTTGACTATATGATTGTTCATCTGATTTTATGGATACATGATTGCTTAAAATTTCCTTGATAGAAATTTGATGTAAGACAAACTTTTTTTTTCCTTTTTTTTTTTCTTTTCTTTTTTTTTTTTTTTTTTTGGAATATTACAATTATTCAAGTTTTTACTGCCTTTGTTATGGCATATACTAATGCTGGTGACTGTACCTATATATTTTTTATTCTAACTTTTATTCAAACATTGTTTTATTTTTGAGAAAAGCACTATACACGCTTCGACCATAAGTGCCATCCTGGACGAGTATGATTTAGCCGGCCGAGCCGAAGGATTCTTACTTACTGGTCTCTGCAGTAATGTACTAATAACACAGTTACCACCAACCTGCAAGTCCACGATTCTGCATCTCCTCATTTTCTTCATTCACATATTTACAAAAAAACAAAGATTCTCTTCCAAAGTTCACAGGGAGTTCGATGCGCGCGCGATCATGGGTTTTTCGATCTGCCGTTATAGAACTAACTTCGATGACTCCGTAACATGGGATCAGGCGCGTCCAATCACAGCCCAGTAAAGTACTTATTCCAGATAGGAACCACGGCGGCTCTTGTGACATGCAGGCGTTAAAAGTGACAGCGCCCATACGAGGGCAGTCCCAGAAGTACCCGACCTGACACGCTTAAAGAGGTTTTTATTTTGAGTAAATACTCTTTTTGAAAATAATGCACTTTAAAAAGTTTAAATTTGAAATTCGAACACGCAGCGTCGTTTGTCTTTTGTTTAGTAGCCATCAATAGTGGACGCTGTGAACAAATTTTCAGACATGGAGAAAATTGGCCATCGTTATGTGATACAATACTTTAATTTGAAAGGTTTTAGTCCAACTATTATTAAAGCGGAGCTAGATTCTACTTTGGGGGAGTCTGCTCCATCGTTTACAACAGTAAAATATTGGGTGGCAGAGTTTAAACGCGGTCGCTCTAGTTGCGAAGATGAACATCGATGTGGTCGACCAAATGAAGTGACTACGCCAGAAACAGTAAAAAAATCTACAAAATGGTATTAGATGACCGTAGATTGAAAGTACGCGAGCTAGCAGACATGGCAGGGATTTCAAAAAGTGCTGTACATCGCATATTGACTGAAAATTTGGATATGAAAAAGATGTGCGCAAGGTGGGTGCCGCGATTGCTCACAGACGAACAAAAACGACGTCGCGAAGATATTTCGACCGAGTGTTTGGCAATATTTCACAACAATAAAGCGGAGTTTTTGCGGCGTTTTATCACTATGGATGAAACGTGGGTGCATTATTACACACCAGAGACGAAAGAACAGTCTAAGCAATGGACTCGAAGAGGAGAACCGGCCCCAAAGAAGGCAAAAACCGTTCCATCAGCAGGAAAGGTCATGGCCTCCGTTTTTTGGGATTGCCGTGGGATAATCTTCATAGATTATCTTCAGAAAGGAAAGACTATCAATGGCGAGTATTATGCTAACCTTTTGCATCAATTGAGTGAAAAAATCTGTGAAAAACGACCGCAACTGGCGAAAAAAAAAATTTTGTTTCACCATGACAATGCACCAGTACACACGTGTGCCAAGGCCATGGCTAAAATCCGCGAGTTAAAGTTCGAATTACTTCCGCATGCACCCTATTCGCCCGATTTGGCCCCTTCCGATTATTTTTTATTTCCAAATTTAAAAAAATGGCTTGGTGGTAAAAGATTTGCCAGCAATGATGAAGTGGAAGCTGCGGTTGATGGGTATTTTGACGAGCTCGACAAATCTCACTACAAACAAGGCGTTGAAGCTTTCGAACATCGCTGGGCCAAGTGCATAGAACTAAAAGGAGATTATGTAGAAAAATAAAATAAAAGTTTTAGATTTTCATTTGTTTTTTTTTGTCAGGTCGGATATTTGTGGGACTACCCTCGTATGATAGCGGAACTTTAAATAAATAACTAAATATTAAGGGACAATCTTACACAATCGACCTAGACCCATAGTAAGCTCAGTAAGGCTTAAGGGTACTAGACGACGATATATATAATAGATATAAATGCTTAAACACATAGAAAACTTCCATGACTCAGAAACAAATATTCATGCTCATCACACAAATATTTGCCCTTACCGGGATTCGAACCCAGGACCTTCAGCTTCGTAGGCAGCGTTACTACCCACTAGGCTAACCGGTCGTCGATAACTTTGTATGGTCGGAATGGCCAACAGATGGCATATATGACGACCGCTTTAGCTTAGTTGGTAGTGACCCTGCCTACGAAGCAAGAGGTCCTGGGTTCGAATCCCGGTAAGGGCATTTATTTGTGTGATGAGCACGAATATTTCTTCCTGAGTCATGGATGTTTTCTATGTATTTAAGTATTTATTTATCTATATAAGTATGTTTATCGTCGGCTAGTACCCATAGTACAAGCTTTGCTTAGTTTGGGACTAGGTCGATTTGTGTTTTTTGTCCCCAGATATTTATTTATTTATATCATAATGCAACGTATAAATTATGTTTTTGCTCAACCATCATCTGCCGGCGCCATATTTAACGTAAACCGATCTACAAAGTGTAGTTGATGCAAACCGCCTTTAAACTATGGTTGCGATAATCTTATAAAGACCTAAAAAGTTAAGGGTTTGAGAAAAATGTTCCTTTGGCCACCTTCCGTCGCTATCATCAGCTATCAGTTTTATGGTCCCATAATAATGTCACCGGACTGTCTTAAAATTGCATGTTAATAAAATGCTAGTGAAAATATGTGTCATTCTGAAGCAAACGGTCGCACTTTGGTGGTGTCAATAAGGCGCTATTTCCATAAAGTCGCCATTAGAAATCGTTCTTATTGACATCGACAAAGCGGGCCCTTTTGCTTGAGAACAACGCAACCTATCTTCAATGTATTGTTTAAGTTAAACCTTTGTTTATGACTATAACAGATTGACGTACGATGACCTTAGATATATAATACCTAATACCTATGCTACCGAAGGGCAAAACTGACTATGATTACTAACATAAGCTTTTGTATTCAATACCACTATACAGTCCATGTACAATATTTGTTTAATATTGCACCTTATTCCTTTGTGATAAGGCGGAAAATTTATTTGGCGTCGATGTATGCGTAACGCGTGACCGAACAAATGCATAGATTTACATGCGCTAGTAGCTGAAACGTATCTATATCGTTTGGTATTCAAAAGAATATGTTGATAAGGTCAGGTTAACACGATGACCTACACAAGATTCTGTTACAATGTTAGTCTGTCACTAGCGAAGAAAATGTAAGATAATAAAATTAAACTTGTCTTTTTTTACTCTACCGATCTCCGTGCCTTTTACAGTAAGCAGGACTAGCGAGATAAATTAACTATGTCCATCAGCAAGTCTACTGACTGATGAGACGGCCGCGACATACTCTCCATTTTTCTCGCACTATACCTCTTGTTCTAAGTGTTCTAATAAGAGAGATACGGATAGTGCGAGAAAAATCGAGAGAGCTCGCGCGCCGTCGCGTGATAGCCGTGCAGGGGGCCTAGACAAGGTTACAATCGACAAGCGCTAACGCCATTAGAAACTAATAAAATGTATGGGAATGACAGATGTTAACGAAAAGTGTTTCGTCGGCATCTGTCATTATACATACATTTTATTAGTTTCTATTGGCGTTAGCGCTTGTCGATTGTAACCTTGTCTACGGCCCCTGGAAAGTTTGAAATCGAATGAGTAGTTTCGGTGATTACGTAAAAAGTTCACCACCCTACTAATCCTACTAATATTATAAATACGAAAGTTTAGATATTTGTTACTTAATCACGCTTAAACGGGTCAACCGATTTGGATGAAATTTTGCACGAAGATAGTTTATAGCCTGGATTAAAATATAGGATAGCTTTTATACCGGGTCCATGCAGACGAAGTCGCTGGCGGAAGCTAGCGAAGAAAACGTAAGATAAAAAAAATGCTTGAATATTTTTTACTCTATCGGTCTCCGTGCCTTTTACAGTATGCAGGAGACGCGAGATGAATTGTCTATGTCCATCTGGAAAGTTTGAAATCGAATGACTGGAATCGGAAATTACGTACAACCATTACCATATTATTATAAATATGGTGAAGAATTAGGCACGCTTAATAAAATCTACTCTTACTCACGACTTATAATATGCTTATACTCAACACTATCTTAAAATCAAATGTTAAAGTGACAGAGACAAAAACTTCCCATTGTTAAACCCGTGATAATTGCTGGAAGACAAACTCATCGCCACGTTACGCTCGTAGTGTTACGCTGCATTCTGCAGTCCGTAGCAGCTTAAAGTCCAAGTGTAGCAAAAAACTTGGTTAATAAACGAAAATATACATTCACCAGGTGAAGGCGTGTCAAGCTACACAGCCACAGTCCTCCACGCAGCCAAGTCCCTCAGCAAAGGCCTGCGCGGGCTCGGGGAGAGCGTGGCGCACAGCCTGGCGGGCGGGCGCAGCACCTCGCAGTCGCCCTCGCCGCCCAACAGCGACGCGCAGCAGCCCGGCGTCCTCACCATTCTGGATATAGAGGTGAGCTTACTGGGTGAAGGCGTGTCAAGCTACACAGTCACCGTCCTCCACGAGGCCAAGCCCCTCAGCAAAGGCCTGCGCGGGGTCCTCACCATTCTGGATATAGAGTAGAGCTTACTGGGTGAAGGCCTATCAAGCTACACAGCCACAGTCCTCCACGCAGCCAAGTCCCTCAGCAAAGGCCTGCGCGGGCTCGGGGAGAGCGTGGCGCACAGCCTGGCGGGCGGGCGCAGCACCTCGCAGTCGCCCTCGCCGCCCAACAGCGACGCGCAGCAGCCCGGCGTCCTCACCATTCTGGATATAGAGGTGAGCTTACTGGATGAAGGCGTGTCAAGCTACACAGCCACCGTCCTCCACGCAGCCAAGTCCCTCAGCAAAGGCCTGCTCGGGGTCCTCACCATTCTGGAAGGCCTGCGCGGGGTCCTCACCATTCTGGATATAGGGGTGAGCTTATTGGGTGAAGGCGTGTCAAGCTGCACAGCCACCTTCCTCACTCACTCAGCAAAGGCCTGCGCGGGGTCCTCACCATTCTGGATATAGAGGTGAGTTTACTGGATGAAGGCGTGTCAAGCTACACAGCCACCGTCCTCCACGCAGCCAAGTCCCTCAGCAAAGGCCTGCTCGGGGTCCTCACCATTCTGGAAGGCCTGCGCGGGGTCCTCACCATTCTGGATATAGGGGTGAGCTTATTGGGTGAAGGCGTGTCAAGCTGCACAGCCACCTTCCTCACTCACTCAGCAAAGGCCTGCGCGGGGTCCTCACCATTCTGGATATAGAGGTGAGCTTATTGGGTGAAGGCGTGTCAAGCTGCACAGCCACCTTCCTCACTCACTCAGCAAAGGCCTGCGCGGGGTCCTCACCATTCTGGATATAGAGGTGAGCTTATTGGGTGAAGGCGTGTCAAGCTGCACAGCCACCTTCCTCACTCACTCAGCAAAGGCCTGCGCGGGGTCCTCACCATTCTGGATATAGAGGTAACTGCAGTCAGCAAGTCAACGGTTTTACTGGGCGCGGGCGGGGAGATATTTCCGCTGCATAGCGAAAAATACTGATGTAGAGTGTGTTGAGATCATGGAGCGTTACAGGAAAAACACGGAGTCAAAGTCCATTATGGGTTCATTTGCTGTGTATAAAAGTAGGCATCACTGTCCGAGTCCCGAATGCCGACCCACAGATGCAGAAGCGAGCACCTCAAGTTCTATAGTTCAGGATTAGTCCGCGAGTGTTCCACTAGTAACTTACGTTCTAAATTCGATTGTAGATGCGATAATGGCACATGTCAGTCTTAGCCCTCGTTCCCACTATGTCGTCTGTCGGGACGATTTTTTTTATCGTGTGTCGTCGCCTCATACAAATTGGTGTCCGGCAAGTGTGAACAGCTTCATATAAAATGTTCTGCCACTATGACACACGATAAAAAATCGTCCCGACAGACGACATAGTGGGAACCAGGGCTTACTGTCCAAGAAGTGAATTGGTCCTCTTCGGTTACTCTCTTGTTGTAGTCATCATCTTAGATACTGGTGGATAGCTTTACAACAGCGCCATTCCTCCAGATAGCCGGTTTGTTCTTTCGTCCGTCTACTGCAGCTTCTATCTTGTCTAATCGTCTCATGGATATATTGCTTTGTGGACTTAATAACCTGCTAATGTATACACATGATCACGTTAAAAACCTACTTATTTCTTTATTATCTCTCCAGGTCAACGAATACGACGACAGCCAAGACAACGAGGACCCATACGACCCCATCGTGGCCCACTTCCTGGCGCACTCCGAGGCCATCATTGCCCTCAAGTTCGACGCTAGCGGCATGCTGCTGGTGACGGCGGACCGTCGCGGACACGACTTCCATGTGTTCCGTATTAACCCGCATCCGTGCGGGCCCAGTTTGGCTTCTGTGCATCATCTGTATGTACTCCACAGAGGCGATACTACGGCTAAAGTGCAGGTACGTACTATTGGTACAAACCAGTCACATGGGTCGATGCGAAAAGTCGCCGTGTGTATGCCTTAGAGTATTCTACACGCGGCGACTTTTCGCATTGATACGGTATAGCGTTTGTAGCGCTGCAAAAAATCGTCCTGTGTGCTCTAAGGGGGTTACACACGGCGACTTTTCGCATTGATACGGTATAGCGTTTGTAGCGCTGCAAAAAATCGTCCTGTGTGCTCTAAGGGGGTTACACACGGCGACTTTTCGCATTGATACGGTATAGCGTTTGTAGCGCTGCAAAAAATCGTCCTGTGTGCTCTAAGGGTGGGTTGCACTTGCACCAAACCGTCTGTATTCGTAAGCGCAGTTCGTTAAAATCGGAACGTATGGAAAGTATGTCAAGTTTATATGGAATTACAGCTGCCGACGCCATATTTAACGTTGATCAGTCTGTAAACGTATGCTGCAACCCGCCTTTAGTCCAACATTTAAATCCCAGTGTGTTAAAGGCGGAATCAGACGGTTCACTCGGATGAATGTTCCCTCGGGTGATTGATTCTTTTTTCTTTCACTCAATGTTCACACAACTCAGGTAAAAAAACATATAAATGAACATTCACTATTCTACGCGGAATCAGACGGTTCATTTTTCGTTAATTTTTATATTTCATTCCGCACCTTTCACCCGAAGTGACACGTCTGATCATGAAGTAAACCAAAAGTGCCGAATGAATTCACTAGTGAACGTTCTTTCCGTGTTTAGACCGTTCATTTTTCGGTCATTCGGAGTGCGAGTGAAAGATGCGAATGAAAATATTAAACATTGTTGGATCGGTTCACTAGTGAATTCATTCGGCACTTTTGGTTCACTTCATGATCAGACGTGTCACTTCGGGTGAAAGGTGCGGAATGAAACATAAAAATGAACGAAAAATGAACTGTCTGATTCCGCCTTAAGACTGATGAAGGAAATGAAGAAGCACTCTTGCCCTCGCGGCAGCTCGTGGATCGGCCCCGATCACTGGAAAGTTGCTTCCGTAGAAAAAAAGTGCCTGCCCGAGTTCTTCGGGCCAGATAGCCGACCAGATCCAGAATACAAACTGCGCAACAGAAAAATGTTAAGATGCTAAAAGGGCCCATGAGTTCAATTTGATTTATTTGTTAATTTTTAATCCCCGACGAATAAGAGTTTAGTTTAACATGTTTAGGTTATCTGTCTGAGGCATCGTAACTCGCAAACGGGTGAACCGATCTGAGTGCGGTTTTTTTAATCTAAAGTCTTCATCTGTCGAGAAGGTCTTAGCTATGTTTGTCGTATCGTGGGTTTTGTGTAACCGATCGCAGTATACAAAAGCAAACTTGTTTTAACATGTCCACATAAAATAATGTCCTGTTACATGCAAATGTCAATTAAAAGAGTAACATTATTGGTAATATACTTGTAGGATGTTATTTTAATGTCGCCGTGAACGAATTTAATGATTGCGTTAATTACCTACCCGATAATGTAGTAGTAATGACACCTTTATCTGGTTGTAGCCAGTTTACTCTGGACAGGCAATTAGTAATTTATCTGATCGTGTCGATATCATATTATGTTGTTAATACTAGGTTTTAATGAGACTGCTCCCAAAACTGATACAGTAATTTGATCATGTTGATACGGGCATTGTATTACTATATATAATAATAGTAATAAAAATAAGTTCTTGTCTAATAAGATTATTTAAAAAGTGAACAATAGGGGCGTAGACACTAAATAAAATAATCAATAATGTCATATTTTCTCGAAAAAGGATAAAAAATGTAGTCAAATGGAGAAAAACTCAACGCAAAAGGTTCATAATCACGAAGTTCTGAGTGTCCAAAGTTTTAAGAAGGGGTATGTTCTGTCCCTTTTTCGCAAAACGCAACTTCATATGAAACGATGACGCTGGAAGAATGTGACGTCACAGAAGACGGCGACGTGCCGCGCCCATCGTGGTCCCTCGTGGTGGTCGTGGCCCGGCAGCATCCTGTAATGTGACGTCACACACCGTTTGCGTTTTCTCTCTCTAACAAGCAATATTAAAACGGTTGTAGCTTCGTAAATCTTTAAGATATCTGAATGGGATTTTCGTCACTAGGTATATTTTTTTGCCTTCTTTCTTTTGGAGTATTAATAATTTTCGAGTCTACACCCGTATTCAATTTTAGATAATCCTTTAAGAGACCGCAGTAAGCTTGATTCTCCATACAAACGTAGTTACGCTCTCATTTTAAAACTACGTGTTGGATTGTATCGAAACTTTGCATGTACAATGACATGAAGTATATCCAGGTCTGTAATAGTTTATGTAGCTTTAGATGTTTTAAAATGAGAGCGTAACTACGTTTGTATGGAGACGAGCTTACTGCGGACTCTTAATCCGACTATGGCCCGATGTGATATATGCACTCTTCCCCAGGACATCGCGATATCTCCGGACTCACGTTGGACAGCGATCACGACCCTCCGCGGAACGACCCACGTGTTCGCGATCAGTCCGTACGGCGGCGCGTGCAGCGTGCGCACACACACACAGCCGCGCGTCGTGAACCGTCTCTCGAGATTCCAACGCTCGGCCGGCCTGCCCATACACGCGCAGCCGCCGCGCTCCGGGAGCCCTGTGAGTACTTATTCCACCCTTTCGAGCCCCGTGGCTAGAGAGCCACTCTGCTATCTACTGCTGGACATAGGCCTCCCCTAAAGAGTGCCATCATCACCGGTCCTGCGCTACCTGCATCCAGCGTCTCCCGCAACCTCAGACATAGGACATCAGTCCACCTTGTGCGGGGTCTACCCGGGTCCGTGGCTCCCAGGGGGCTCGCCATTCTTATTTCAGTCGAAATTTGGTAGTTTAGAATGATCCAGTGGCTTCCTGGGGTGCTAGCACAACTTGCAGCCCTCTGAATACTCTTTTGTGCAACCTACCTAGCGATATAAGTCACGATTAGTCCTTACGATGCACCACCCTTGTATTCGCGATCAGTCCGTACGGCGGCGCGTGCAGCGTGCGCACACACACAGCCGCGCGTCGTGAACCGTCTCTCGAGATTTCAACGCTCCGCCGGCCTGCCCATACACGCGCAGCCGCTGCGCTCCGGGAGTCCCGTGAGTACTTATTCCACCCTTTCGAGCCCCGTGGCTCTCTACTGCTGGACATAGGCCTCCCCTAAAGAGTGCCATAATAACCGGTCCTACGCTACCCGCATCGAGCGCACTCCCGCGACATTTACTAGGTCATCAGGCTACCTTCTGGGGGGTCTACTTCTGTCAAAATACGTCTTATTTCGGTCAATATTTGGTAGTATCGAAAGTCTTCCTGTGAGGCTTGCACAATTTGTAGCCAAGTCGGGTTGCGGGCTACTGGTTGACTCATGTCTTACGCACACTGCAAATTAGAACGAAAAGGGTAGATCTTCTCTTCTCGATTCGCGTCAGTTGTGCTAAGCCCCACTGGGGAGCCAGCTGGCAAGGTGAGAATTGTTTTGTCAGAAAGTTATTTTATATATTATTATTTATTTAAATACTAAAACAGAATAAAATAAATATGTAAGGGGGCTCCCCATACAACAAACGTGATTTTTTTGCCGTTTTTACAGATAATGGTACGGAACCCTTCGTGCGCGAGTCCGACTCGCACTTGGCCGGTGTTTAGTACCTAATAAAATGTATGTTGTCAGGTGAGCGAGTGCCTCGGGCAGGGCGCATGGTTCCCCAACCCGCGGCTGCCGCCGTACCCGCTGCCGTGCGCCGGCGCGCCGCTCGCGCAGCTGCGGCCCACCGCCAACCTGCCCACGCACACCATCACCCGCACCAGCTCCGGTGAGTCCACTCTATATGATAGCACTACACGCTCGGGCTCGGCGCATGGTTCCCCAACCCGCGGCTGCCGCCGTACCCGCTGCCGTGCGCCGGCGCGCCGCTCGCGCAGCTGCGGCCCACCGCCAACCTGCCCACGCACACCATCACCCGCACCAGCTCCGGTGAGTCCACTCTATATGATAGCACTACACGCTCGGGCACGGCGCATGGTTCCCCAACCCGCGGCTGCCGCCGTACCCGCTGCCGTGCGCCGGCGCGCCGCTCGCGCAGCTGCGGCCCACCGCCAACCTGCCCACGCACACCATCACCCGCACCAGCTCCGGTGAGTCCACTCTATATGATAGCACTACACGCTCGGGCTCGGCGCGTGGTTCCCCAACCCGTGGCTGCCGCCGTACCCGCTGCCGTGCGCCGGCGCGCCGCCGCGTGCGCGGACGAGCTTGAAGGAGACGAGTCCCTATTGCCTACTTTCTAGCCTTTACAACAATGTACTATTGTTTTCAGGTCGTCAACGCCTATCTTCCCTATCAGAGGACTGCAACAGCGCGCCGTTGCCAGCTCGCGCCCGCTTCGGCCTTTCCGTGTGCAACGCGGCAACACCGCGCGTGCCCGCCATGCCCGCGCTGTACCTCGTCACGCACACCGGCGGCTTGCTTCACCTAGTGTTGCACGCGCGGGCTGCGAGGAGTGAGTACCATGATTATTTTAATACTACGAAGGTTGCAAGCAAGCACACGTCCCTGATGTTAAGCAAATCCCGTAGCGTATGGACGCTTGCGATTCCAGAAGAATCACATGCGTGCTGGCGAAACTGCGGGTTCTTCACTCAACACAACTCATCATTAGGAGCTGTGGAGAGTCCAAGGAGTGAATATCACGTACCCATAGTTAGTGTAATAGTGCTGTTGCAAGCTCGCGCTTCGCATCGTCACGCACACCGGTAGCTTGCTGCACCTAGGTGCGGCCCGCGAGGAGTGAGTACCGTGTTGTCTACTGTCGGTGCAGCGAGCTGTTGCCAGCTCGTGCGCTACGGCCTCTGCGATTTGCTGTTTTAAGGCAGTGCTGATGTGGAAAGGAAATGTGATTTGCATGAGTGTGATATGGCGAAATATGAAATTGGAGTAGATTTTTGGGTACAAATAATGGAAGATCTTTAACATAATGTTGTTTTTACAGACGTACCTAAAGAGAAGGTGTGCGACGAGTCCCCCATCGAGCTGGAGGTGGAGCACGTGGCGCAGTGGTCGCTGGCGCGGCCGCCGCTCGCGCCCGACCTGCTGGCGCCGCTACCGCCCGCCAGCCCGCTGCTGCAGCCTGTCAGCGGCAAGGTGAGCTAACGAACATTACGCTCGCGCCCGACCTGCTGGCGCCGCTGCCGCCCGCCAGCCCGCTGCTGCAGCCCGTCAGCGGCAAGGTGAGCTAACGAACATTACGCTCGCGCCCGACTTGCTGGCGCCGCTGCCGCCCGCCAGCCCGCTGCTGCAGCCCGTCAGCGGCAAGGTGAGCTAACGAACATTACGCTCGCGCCCGACCTGCTGGCGCCGCTGCCGCCCGCCAGCCCGCTGCTGCAGCCCGTCAGCGGCAAGGTGAGCTAACGAACATTACGCTCGCGCCCGACCTGCTGGCGCCGCTGCCGCCCGCCAGCCCGCTGCTGCAGCCCGTCAGCGGCAAGGTGAGCTAACGAACATTATGCCTACCAGACGCCGCCACCAAATGCGGCCAATGTGCCGCACACTACAACCATTAGTCGCCGCCACTAAACACGGCCACTCTGCCGCACACTACGACTACTAGTCGCGGCCACTCTGCCGCACACTACGACCATTATTCGCCGCCACTAAACGCGACCTCTAGTAACGAGCACGGACCACTACCGTAGCTCGTGGCTCAGACGCGGCCACTCAAACGCTCGGTGAGCGCCGATGCTATACAAAATGTATGGAAGAACTCGTCCGCAACTTGTGGCGGCTACGAGTGGCTCAATGTGCCGCTCTTATATATGTCACAAATCTTAGTTTTTGTTTGTTATCGCATCATAAGAGCTGGTTCCCACTATGTCGGATGTCGGTCCGGATTTTAATCGATCGTTCCAGTAGAACATTTTATATGTAGCTATTCACACTTGTCGGACACCAATTTGTATGAGGCGCCGACATCTAGTTGTGTATGGAGTGCCACACTTGGGGAGAATGCACTCTTTTACGATTTTTTACATATAGGTTTCTTAATTACGTTGAAGTAGCACTGATTGTCCTCCTGGTATGAAAATAAATTCTAGCAATAAGCCTTTTCCCCCACGTTATTGCGAAGTGCGCTGTAACGTAAGCTTCCTTTCCTTACTTTGACTTTCCGACTAATTTCTTGTATCTTCACAGCTAAGTTGCGCGGACATGTGTATGAGCGAGGAGGAGAGATGGCTGTCTCAAGTGGAGATAGTGACACACGCCGGGCCGCACAGGAGACTGTGGATGGGGCCGCAGTTCGTCTTCAAGACATACAACAGCACTGGGTAAGTTCTTCCGCCGCTGGAGAACTAGTTTATTCATTTCTAAAGCCTAGATTTCTAGACACCCCTCCTCTTCAATGGAATAGGGGTGTAGACACTAAATAAAATAATCAATAATGTCATATTTTCTCGAAAAAGGATTAAAAATGTAGTCAAATGGAGAAAAAAATCAACTCAAAAGGTTGGTCACGAAGTTATATGTGTCCAAACTTTTAAGAAGGGGTATGTTCTGTCCCTTTTTCGCAAAACGCAACTTCATTTGAAACGATGACGCTTGAAGATTGTGACGTCACTAATAGACGGCAACGTGCCGTGCCCCGTCGTGTTCGGCGCCGCCGTCGACGCGGCCCCCCGGCACGCGACGCGTAACGTGACGTCACACACTGTTTGCGTTTTCTCTCTCTAACAAGCAATATTAAAACGGTTGTAGCTTCGTAATTCTTTGAGATATCTGAATGGGATTTTCGTCACTAGGCATACTTTTGTGCCTTCTTTCTTTTGCAGTAATAATAATTTACGAGTCTACACCTCTATTGATACCATTCTAAATTGAACAGAGTGGCATTTGTTTTGCTCCATGCGATTTTAAAACAAAACAAACTGCTCTATTTCTTAGTGTAATTGATTCAAAACTCATTGCCAATTTTCATTTTTATTGGTGACTCGTTGACGTCAACATTTCATGCAGGCAAGCAATGATATAGGCAATTTCATTGCTGTTCTAATCACCGATTGTTTTTGTCCAGCTCGAACTCATCACTCTCTGAAGCGGAGGCAGTCGAAGTAGACACGAGCGCGGCGAGTAGCGTAGCACGCTCCAATCCCGTCAATATGCCGGGCGCACGGCCTGTGGTACCCGTACTTGTTGACTCGGGCTCGCCAAGTGAGTAACATGAACCCTACTGTTACGACTTAAGGTTTAGTTTGTGCATGAATATAGGCGTAGCGCTAAGCTCTAAGCTGACATCGACCTAACTGCTACGAGATAAGGGCTACTGATGTTGGAAGTGGACACAGGCGCAGCAAGTAGCGTAGCAAGCTGCGGCCGGTGGTAGCCGTGCTGGTCGAATCGGGCTAGCCAAGTGAGTAACATGAACCTTACTGCTACGACATAAGGTTTATTTTGTGCATGAATATAGGCGTAGCGCTAAACGCTTAGCTGACATCTTACTGCTACGAGATAACTACTCATGTCGGAAATGGACACAAGCGCAGCAAGCTGCGGTCGGTGGTACCCGTACTTGTTGACTCGGGCTCGCCAAGTGAGTAATATGAATCTCACTGCTACGACATAAGGTTTAGTTTCTGGGATAAAAAAAACGCTGCTGGATTTTTTTTGTATTTGGAAAGATATTCTCTTCTCATTGATGACTTTCCATCATTTTGTACAGTCAAGTTTCGCTCTTGGCTCAATGATAATTAAGTGTAGACAGGTATGTGTTACAAACAGAGATGGGCAAAATGTAATCGACTAACGATTGACGATTAAGATTAACCTAGTTAATCGTTAGTCGCGATTAAATTAATCGTCGATTGAATACGAGCGACTAAATCTTTAATTGATTGATTAGTTAGATTAATTGTCTCTTGATTGATATCAGAAATGAATGAGTTTTTTTGTAAGTGTTTTTTTGTAATAAAATAAGTTTTATAGTCGTCGCTGCCGTGATGGGCACGACAGCACACGACGACGCTTCGAGGCGTTTTTGGCGTTCAAAGGGTTAAACCGGGCAGGGTTATATCTCGAAATTGCATTAACTTCTGTGTTTTATGGCCCCGGTCGTCAGTTTGGTTGGGGGCTAGAAACAACAGATAAGAAGGGTAAGTAATGTAGTTCTCTCGCTCTTTCTAATTTTCTACCTGGGCTTCATTCATCTAAGCCATAAACCCTTATCTAGGATTCTAGGAGACCCTTAGAGTACTGCACTGTAAAGACCATCTTGTGTTACTGGAACAAGTTTATATCACACAGAATACTTACTAGAATGATTTCCAAGTGTAAAATACATGACAAGACATATTTAATTTTTAAATGACGATTAATCAATCGTCAATCGAATTCTGCGACGATTAAATTAATCTTGACTAAATTAATCGCGATTAATTTTGTGACGATTGATTGTTTAGTAGACTAATTAGTTGACTAAAAAATGAATCGATTAATGCCCATCTCTGGTTAGAAATAGACCACGTATCGGAAGGCGCAGTGTGGGTAGACCCTCTACAAGGTGGACTGACCTGGTAAAGGTCGCGGGAGTACTTTGGGCGCGGGTGGCGCAAGACCGGACATTGTCGTACTCTGTTTGGGCCTATGTCCATCAGTGGACATCTTTGTGTGTGACAAATAGAAAGAAAAAATACTATGCTGCGGCACAACCGGGCTGTGAACTCCGCTCCCCCGTAAACTTAACCTCTCCGCCCATCGGTTAATAGTACATTACTACAGAGGCCGGGAAGTAAGGGGTTGCCGGCCGAGTACATATAGTAGGATAGTTATGAGGCTGGCAACCCCTTTTCACGCCGAGGATTGTACAGTGCTTTTCTGAAACATACAATGAAATAAATAAAAAAAAACTCCAAGAAATCAAACTTTAATTTTCATGGCTGAACGCCGTGATCCTGTGCCACGAATTGTGGAATGGAAATTAAAAAAACGCCATCTTGCAGTCCTCCAATTTTGTATGAAATGCCATTACGGATCTCGCGTATCGCTGCGCCCGAAACGTGACACTTCGAAGCCCATTATGAAGACAACAACGTCAATATTTAATTGCATGTTTGAGAAAAAATAAATTGTTTGTCCAATAAAGAAGAAAAAAACTAAATCTTACACCAACAATACACATTATTGGAACATGCTAAGTATGTAGATCGTCGGCTAGTACCCATAGTACAAGCTTTGCTTAGTTTGGTAGGTCGATTTGTGTAAGATGGTTCTCGAATATTTATTTATTATTGATTGTCTGCAGGTTCCCTAGAACATTCACCGTCAGACAGCTTCCGTCGCAAGTCGTTGTTGGCCGAGAGCGGGCGCGCGGCCTCCGTGTGCGACGTCCAACTGAGAGAGGACCTCGCCGAAGCCATGAAGGAAGACCACGGTACGTACCCTCCCCTGAAAATGGCTACGTTTCCCAGAGGCTAAAATGACATATTGGGAATACAAATTAGCCTGCGGGCCTAACATGCTCGCCATTTTTCACTTGTTGCCGATAAGACATCCGTCTCTGTCGCACTCGCAGACTCGTCAGAATTTGACGGTTAATTTATCCATAGCGATAACCGATAAGCTATAAAATGGATGGCAACCATAGGCCCACAGCTAAAAAATGTCGACAAATGAATAAGTCTGTCTATAACTGCCATACTTTATGATGGGTGGTGGCTTTGAATACTAATTTAAACACTCAGAATGAGACGGGTAAAGTATAATTAACCTTTTCATCGCCAAACGGCCAATCACGTCATGGGAAAATCGTCCCATTCGTGCCCCCTACGCCAGAGCCATAAACATATTAAACATTATAAAAGAGTTCTAGAAGTGGTTTTTATTGGTTTTTTGACGGTCGTCATTTGACGTCGTGGCCATAAAATAAAGATAATAATACCAAACAATGTAAAAGAGTTGTAGAAGTGGTTTTATTGGTTTTTGTATGGTCGTCATTTGACGTTGCTGGCGTCCGTGGAACGTCTTTCGCCAGCTGGCGGTGAAAAGGTTAAAATTCAGGCAACACATTTTAACGCTGCTGGATTTTTTTGATTTGGAAAGATATTCTCTTCTTATTGATGACTTTCCATCATGTTAAAGGTTAAAAATACATATTATCGCGTATAAGAGCGGTTGCAAACGGTGAATATTGAATCGCTACCAACGCGATACTTGAGGCCCTACCGCAAAACGAAAACGAATTTCGTTCGTGTATCCCTCTCTGTTGCACTTGCTAGTTCGAGCGACAGAGAGGGAGATACTCGAACGGAGTTCGTTTTCACTTCGCGGTAGCCCCTCTGGTGCACTGTGGCTAGTGTCGCGTGATTGTCACGCGTATGTGAAACGCGAATTTGTATCGCTGCAAAAACCCGCCGTGTGTAAACCGCTCTACGTACCTCTGTTACATGAATTCATATCTTTTTGAAATGGAACCCTGAATAATATGATCTTGAGGTTCAATTTTCTGAACCCTATTTTCTAAGTGATAAGTGCCAAGATCGAATAGAGGAGAGAAGAAAGCATTGCGTCGAACGCCAGAACTATACAGCCAAAGGCATCCATCTTTCCCATTGTTGGCTTCTCGACAGGGACCGGGACTGTATTCACATATCTGTTCCAATTAAAAGTTTAAATTGTATAGTGAACGGGGACTCAAATATCAGATTATACTCCGATCGGTTGTAGATTGTAGATCTGTCAAGATTTTAAAAAACAATTTCATCTATTGAGTTTGCAAAACTGTCCGCTACTGCTATCAATCTTTGTTCTTTCTCTTCCATACGTTTATACTCAGATAGAAATCACTAGAGTTGATCCTATTCCGTCCAATATGTATACAAGCCAGACGAAATGTACCTGACAAAACTACCGACTTGCTTCGCTACTACCAACATTTTCATTCGAACAGATAACTTGGTCCCAAATGCTTTTTTCTAAACCTCCTCCATGGAATAACTTGGTTGCCTTTGGTTCGTATAGGGTGTGCGCGCGCGGAGCCACAAGCGCGGCGCGGGCACGGCGTCCGGCGCGCCGTGGACCAGCTCGGGACCGTCGTGCCGCGCGCCGAGCCCGCGCTCCGCCGGCCCGCCGACCCGGACCTCTACACCCGCCCCAACGCCGACGAGGGCACCTTCCGGCCCGTCGCGGCCTTGCGCCTGCCCGCCGACATGGACATGGTGGTCCGCCCGCTGCCGCGCGACACCACCATCCCTGTGCAGACCATGCCAGCCAGGAAACTCACCCCCCCAGACGAACCACTCCCGCTCAACACTGACGTCGTTATACCCGCCGCGCTCACCGTTCACAACTGGACGGCCGATAGCGACGCCGGTTTTGTGCCCATCGAGGGCGCGTGGGAACCCGACTCGACCCGGGTGCTAGAGGTCGATAGGACCGACGTAGACGAGGATCTCCAGCGAGAAAGAGATGTATGGAAGTGTGTAGAGAGCTCGGCCCCGGCCGAGCGCGAGAGAGAATCACTGCCAAAATCGCGGCCTTCGGATGATATTCAGCCGATCGTCCGAGCTAGAGTTAAGAAATCTCCCACCCCAAAGTCAGTTAGTGATAGAGATAGTGACGTTAGAATTAAGATACCTAGGGACGTTAAGGAGCGGAGAGATGTTGAAGGTGCTAGGGAGGAGTGCGAGCTTAAGGAACCGAGAGTTCCGAAAAGGGCGGTTAAGCCCGAAGTTGTTGTAGATGATAAGAAAGTAAATTTACAATCTGACGCGGTTGTTAAGGAGAAGTCGCCGGTGACTTCTGTAGATATAATAGAGACCCCACGTGAAAAACCTAAAAAACTTGAGAAAACTGAAAAACCTCGAGCAGTACCAGAAGAAAGCCGTGGAAAATCTAGAAAACTAGATAAGATTGACACTGTGAAGACATTGACGGAGGAAATTCGTGAAAAACCTAAGAAAGTCGATAAAGTAGATATTATAAAAACGGCAACAGAAGTTATCCCAGATAAGGAAAAGAAGAACGATGAAATTGAGCACGTGAAACCCGCTATGGATAACATTCGCGAAAAAAAGAAGATTGAAAAGGTGAAGTCAGATATAGAAGTAACTCGTGAGAAATTAGTTAAAGTTGAACAAGTAGACATTGTAAAAGCGGAAGAACAGGCTTGGGATTTGCTTTTCAACGAACCCGAAAAACCTGCGATCTTAACTGTTACGCAACAAACGATTGCTCCTGACAAATTAGATGAAAAACCTAAATCGAAGAAAACACGTAGAGGTAAAAAAGGCCAAGAGGATTTACAAGTCAAGGAAGATGAAGACAGTTTTATAGAAATCCACGCAATCGAAGAAGCGAAAACGCCATCTTGCGGTGAATTGGTGTCAATTTCAACGCCATTCGAGGACATTGATGCCACTGGTTCCTACTTAGCCAAAATGAGGAAAACGCGTTCATCCAAGAGCTTCACTCCTGAAAGAGATGATGACACTGAGGTCAAGCCTGTTGAATTCTTCTCTGAAGAGGATTACGAACTGGCTTCGCTTAAACCGAAGAGTAGGAAGAATTCATCTGTATCAGCTTTCATAGAGGGTTGGCCCGAACCAGGCCCTGTTAAAAAATCAATGCCAATACCAATAGAAAGACCTTCAGTTAATCTCAAAGTGAAACACGACTACATAAGCACTAGTGAAATTCCTTCTACTTCGCCTAAAGAACTCCCGAAAGCAAAGAAGAGCAAATCATTGTCTCCATATTCCGAGGCCAGTCGGAAATGCGTTGACAAACCTTTCGAAACTGAGAAAAAAGATGTATACGTTATAGATTCTACAAAAGATGAATTCCCTGAAATCCAAATCACCAGAGGTACCAAGAGTCGTAAGAAATCACCTCAGCCGTTGGAAAGAATGAGCGTAGAAAGAGAAATCATTCAAGAGAAGCCTATTAAATCCTGGAGCTCCATAGCTGCCTCAAAGAATGAGAAAAAGGAAGAACCTACTGCTTTGAAAAAGTACGAAAGATTTGACTCTTGGGAAGAGCCTGTTGGCGCTAGTATAGAATATCCGATGTCTTCCAAAGACGACCGCGTGTCATTGCAAGAGAAACTGTTTGAACTCTGCAAGAGAACAGACATTATGGTTGCCGAATGTGACGCTCCTACTGAACTCAACTTTGTCGATGAACACCATACGGATCTGCATGATCTACCGCCGCTAGAACCCTTAGATTTCGGCTTGGATGACTACAAACTAGAAGTCATGAGTGACAGTCTATTGGAAGTGAACGATACGAAAATAACCAGTCCCATATGTAAAATAAATATCGACGATATATTATCGTCCATCAAAGAAACTACAAGCAAAGTGATAGAGTCGAGTACCTTCAATTTAGTAGATCTGGAGAAGGTGCCAGCTAGGAAGGAGAGAGGTTTTAGTGTTATTGAGAATCATAAGATTACAACCCAAGAGGTTAAAATAGATGATGAAAGCAAAGAAGGGGAGAGTTCAGTCATGGAAAAGTCATCGGACGATGACAATGTGTCGCCCCTGGTATCTACTGACAGTGACAAGGAAGACAAGAGGTCTGCCGGTGCTTCGAACATGCTCCTCCCTTCTACAAAACAATCAGCTAAATGTAAGAAAGCGCGTAGAAAGAAGAAATAACTTCAATGTGTTCAAATCGTAATAGCTTCAATTTATATACCTAATAGTTACGCGATCGTAAATTACAATATTTGCTGCTAATATCATAGTTAAGGTGTAATTTTAATGAAAGATCCCGATAATAACGGTAACTTAACCAATATGATTTTCGAGTTTAATTACTTTAACATAAATTTTGCAAAAGTATCCCTACTTTACTTACGCCATAATAATTAAAAAAAATAAAAAATAAAAATGAATAAAAATCATGGAAAACGACAAAAATATTGTTAACATTTTCTTTATGAAGATAGTTCCAGCAAGCGTTCTTACATTATGTTCGTAATTGACGCAAATGTTGAACGGTTTCCTGTAGAGAGAATTATCTTCTTCAAAAACTGTCTTCATAAAAAATATAGTTAAACATTACAACAGTGCTGCTTTAGTACTTATTTTTGTAGATTATTTAATTACATTATACATAGTAATGTAGTAGTTATAGTTAACTTCAATGACGGGCTCGACGTCTGATAATTTTGCTTTCATCACCGACACATAAGAAACCATTGGCTCTGCCATAGTTGGGTTTATTATTCTGGCCAGTAGGACAAGAAAGTACCTCATTGTTTACCATTTAAAAACCCTAATCGTATTTTACAGTAGAATCTCGAAAGCGTGCTTCATTTCCACTATTTCGAAATATTTATATTTTATTCTCGTATACCTCAACGTTTTAACTTAACTGATAGAGGCGTTAGCGTACGGTTTTAGGTCTACCAGTATCTGTCCCATTCGCGCTGGTCCGGTTAGAAAGAGATGGATGCTTTTAGTACGAAAACCTAACCAATGGCAACTCAGAGCGCTCTTAACGTCCGACTTGCTTGTGACCAAGTCACTCGGTATAAAATACCTTCTCTACAACACGGCTGTCTTATGTACAAATACTTTAACTATCCGGAAAGTATTAATGTAGAGGTTTTGTTTTTATATTAAGTTTTATGTTGAATCATGACAAATATTTATTTTTTCTATCTAAGCTTTTATTTTTCTAGTTTAAGTTATGATGTTTAGTGAATAATTTTACTCGGATTAATAATTAGCGCATAATATTTATATTCATGATCACTATCTGAAATGAAATTATTGCTGTTTGCTCATTTCTGTGGAAGTAGGTTAAGTGAAGAAATAAAAAGGCATATAGTATAAAAAATAAAAAATATTCACGGTGGTGCATCTACTGTTATTGACTTCGGGTAGTAACGATACATAGACTACAGTACTGTCCGCCCCAATAATGATTGATAGTTCTTTGCATGCATAGTTTCTGATGACTGAGACAGAAAGTTGTCATAGCAACTCTTAAGTTACATGGATATACAGTAGTACCACAAATATAAGTTACAATCACGTACCTGCGCAGAAAGCATTTTTTGAAAACATTTTAACCAATCATAAGGCAGCGCGTTTGCGCGGGTAAAATCTTGAACGCCCATTGGCCGAAATTTTACGCGCGACGCCGGCCGCTTCGGCGCCCGCCATTTTGTCTGGCGCCAAGAGCGGGAAAGCACGAGTTCGCCTGTCATTGCATATTGAAATGGTCACACGTTCGATTTTATTCGGTACTTGTCAGCACTCGTCGGCGTGGACAAAGATTGCCGATGTAACTTATATTTGTGGTACTATTGTACTTATTGTGTTTAAGAGGGAATAAAAGCTTTGCAGCAGCTGGCAGCTCGCGACTGACAATAGGTACTTTTTTGATGAAACTTCCATTTCGGGAGAAAACGTTTTCCACTAACTAGATATTAACAAATCACTTTGATTTTAATGTCGATCGCTTCAGCATAATATATTTTTATTGGTTTCGCTATAAAAAAAAGTTTATGATCCTACTAATATTATAAATTCGAAAGTTTGGATGTTTACATGTTTAGATCTTTGTTACTCAATCACGCCCAAACGGCCCAAATGATTTGGATGAAATTTTGTACGAAGGTAGTTTATAGCCTGGATTAAAATATAGGATAGTTTTCATCCTGGGTCCACGCAGACGAAGTCGCGGGCGGAAGCTAGTGTGCCTATAAGTTTGAATTTATTGCAAATTTTGAAAAAAGGATAACCTAGAAACCTAGTCTTTCATTGTGACAATAATGTACTAAAAAATCATTGAGATTGGAAAATGTTTAGAAGTGGAAAAACGTTTTCTCTTTTTGTATGGACGAGTACTGGGTATTGTTCCCTCTTAAGCTCATTGGAAACCTCAACGAGTAGTTGATGACTGCTAAAAGTACCGTCAATAACAAAGTTTGGTACCTAAAATGATGAGATAAACTTATTACTGCTTAAACTTTTCGACTTTCTTATTTCAACCAAACGTAAAAGTATCATACTTAGCATGTCATATTGTCCAATATATCCTCGAATCGGTCTTCACAGTCACCAAAAACGATGTCTCCACAGCAATGTTTAAATCGTCTGAAACAGAGGCTTGATGATGAGGATCCTATATATCAGACATTGACAATTAAGTTACAGTAGAACGACCGCTTTATTTTGACGACCGGTTAGCCTAGTTGGTAGTGACCCTGCCTACGCAGCAAGAGGTCTTGGGTTCGAATCCGGGTAAGGGCATTTATTTGTGTGATGAGCATGAATATTTGTTCCCGAGTCATGGATGTTTTCTATGTTTTAAGTATTTATTTATCTATATACGTATGTATATTGTCGTCTAGTACCCATAGTACAAGCTTTGCTTAGTTTGGGACTAGGTCGATCTGTGTAAGATTGTCCCCAAATATTTATTTATTATTTATATTCGGTTTCATATTTAAACAATATAACATGTGTATAAAAACAACACCATCTCAAAATGGACAGACATTAGTGTAGAATTATTCAGTCATCGTATCGTTGCTACCGGATGTTATTAATTTTATTATATAATCTGTAATAATTTATAATCATAATAACAACTCGCGATTCACAGTAAGTGGATCGGTGGCTGCCTTCAGTAAAGCAATCTAAGAAGTTGTGCTTAATCTAGTACGGCGTAATGCCCTAATTTAATAGGAAATGGGACTTTGTGTGCGTAGCAATATGCAATATGTGTGTACCATTTGAACTGAGACCTTAAGACACTTATGATCGTAGACTTTTTCTACGTTTTACTATCGAAGATGTATTTTACAACCTTAAAGTAACACTGGCATGGTGTAGCAGTGTTAACTTTTTATGTTACGTTACACACGTTAACTGACCATCTTGTATTTATATTGAACCTTATTGTACAATGCACATGAAGTGCACGGATGGTCAGTTAACTGTGTTGGCGATGGTACATGTACAATGTATGAATTGTATTCATTTGACATAAATTTACTGAGGCTACAAAGTTACTGGACGTTAAAAGTCCGCTTTAGCCGTTTGATGAACGGTTTTTTATATTATATCGAAAAAAATAAGATTTTTGTTATCAAATTAATAAAAAAGCGCACATTTGGAAAAATCTGCAATTTTATTAAAATTTAGATCCAAGATCTGGTAAATTTGTAGCTTCTATTATTGAAAAAAAAAAACTAGCAGAAATCGTCCTAACAGGAATGTTTTATATCGTGTATTTGTCGATCGATAAAATGGAGGGCGAAACATGGAAACATCCGTAGGTATATTAGCATGTCCCCGAAATATGGTATTTGACAAAAGTCAAATCAGCTTATTTTTATGACACGTCAAAAACGCTCCGTTAGGATGGAATTTGTAGGGATTACTTGCTTGTGATCTCTAAAATCTAAAATTCTTAAAATATCAACCATAAATGAAAGATTGATACTTTCCGATTCTTTTCGTAATGTTTATCTGTTGATAATGAAAAAACTATTTATTTTGAATGTTACATTTTTAAATAAAGGAAAGATTGAAAAATTTAATGCTCCGAGCCGGATTTGAACCAGCGACCACAGGCATTCATGGCCCGTCGCTACTAACCAACTGAGCTATCGGAACAATCCGGTTTGGGCACCAAATTCATCAATCAGTTCCTTCCTACAACGCCTTAGGGAGGCGTGTAGCGACATCTACCAGAAGACTTGGGCCGGCCGCCCACTGGACACGAATTCCTGTCGTACGTATACGTACGATGCGGGTCGTACGAATAGAGTGCGCACATTGAATACGTTTACCTGCGTGAAACATGTCAGTTGATGTCAGTGATTGGCACAGAGTAGGTACAGTTCTATTGGTGATTGGTTTGGTTGACATAGCTATTGCAAAATGAATAATTTACTAAATTTAGATTCATTTCTTCCGATATTTGTTTCCACGCTTTGCGTTGTAGGTCGCGCAAATTATAACTAGAATAATTTCGATACCACAAACACTTATAGCTTTGAATCAAGTTAATAGATTTCTCAACATCCATTTCCTTGCTTAACTACAGTACACAAATAACGCACGAATGTATTTAAAATCCCAACAAGTTCGTATTCATACGGACGTCGTACCTACGCGTGCGTATACGTACGACCAATTTGCATCCAGTGAGTGCGCTCCCGTAGTACTTTACAGGTCGGGATCGTTCGCACGGCTTCGTGCGTGTTCGGACGAGTATATTTCATACGAAATCGTGTCCAATGGGCGGCCGGCGTTAGGCTTCTTAACGGCACCAACCAACCGCGTTAAGAAGCCTAAGTCTTCTGGTAGATGTCGCTACACGCCTCCCTAAGGCGTTGTAGGAAGGGACTGATTGATGAATTTGGTGCCCAAGCCGGATTGTTCCGATAGCTCAGTTGGTTAGTAGCGACGGGCCATGAATGCCTGTGGTCGCCGGTTTGAATCCGGCTGGAGCATTACATTTTTCAATTTTTCCTTTATTTAAAAATGCAGCGTAACTGCTTAATACAAAATTAATTTTTAATGTTGTCAAATACCCTATTAGTAAAACTGCGGAGACACGCACTGCACTGCGTTTCTTTTGACCGCAGTTTACCCAAAAATAACTAGCTATTTATAGAATTGCTGTTAAAAGGTTAAAGAGTGTCACCTTTCAGGCATCATTAAGTTACTTATAAGTTCATGTAATGAAAGTTCACATTTATGTCCCGATGTGAATGATAATAACACACCCAAAACTAACCATCCATCGTTTTTCAAGAGATATTGACCCGTAACATAACGCGAATTAGGTATAATTTTAAGGCAGCACTTTTCGGAATATTTTTGATAATTATATTTTCGTGGAAGTCGTCTTCATTGTTACAGCAACGATTTTGATATTTTGGAGCGTTGTTTTTGGTCGAATAACTGTACAAATTGTTTTTTTTTTTACAAAATTTATAATAATTAGGATCACATTAATTAATTCATATTGTTTAGTATCTTATATTAAAATTTTAAAGTACATCAAAGAAAAGTTAAGGAACAACCACTAAAAGATACAAAAAATAATGATATTTAATAACACTTCCGCTTATTTGTGCAAGTACAAGATAGAATTATGTACATACTAATACAGTTATACAATAGCTTGACCAATGTATTGCTATGTAAGTTGCAATTTTAATTGTTGTTTAATAGATCTACACATTTATAAAAAATCGTAAGATCACTCGGCATTGAGTTAATTTCAATCTTTTCATTGCCTCTGTCATCTATTTGTGACAGTCGTAATTCCTCTCACAGACTGGCGCGGCCTGCGTTGACGGTCAATAGTTAATTTGACATAACTGTCAAGTTTACTATAGGCCAAAGCCTCTCATAGTGGCGCGGCCTGTAGTGAAGGTCAATAGTTAATTTGACATAACTGTCAAGTTTACTATAGGCCAAAGCCTCTCATAGTGGCGCGGCCTGTAGTGAAGGTCAATAGTTAATTTGACATAACTGTCAAGTTTACTATAGGCCAAAGCCTCTCATAGTGGCGCGGCCTGTAGTGAAGGTCAATAGTTAATTTGACATAACTGTCAAGTTTACTATAGGCCAAAGCCTCTCATAGTGGCGCGGCCTGTAGTGAAGGTCAATAGTTAATTTGACATAACTGTCAAGTTTACTATAGGCCAAAGCCTCTCATAGTGGCGCGGCCTGTAGTGAAGGTCAATAGTTAATTTGACATAACTGTCAAGTTTACTATAGGCCAAAGCCTCTCATAGTGGCGCGGCCTGTGGTGAAGGTCAATAGTTAATTTGACATAACTGTCAAGTTTACTATAGGCCAAAGCCTCTCATAGTGGCGCGGCCTGTAGTGAAGGTCAATAGTTAATTTGACATAACTGTCAAGTTTACTATAGGCCAAAGCCTCTCATAGTGGCGCGGCCTGTAGTGAAGGTCAATAGTTAATTTGACATAACTGTCAAGTTTACTATAGGCCAAAGCCTCTCATAGTGGCGCGGCCTGTGGTGAAGGTCAATAGTTCATTTGTCAAGAACTGTCAAGCAGGCCGTTTGTTTCAGGTCACGAAATAATAAAAAGGGGTGTTGAAAAGATAAAATTATCTCTGCTGTTATTGTACGAGTATATACTGTTATAAAGAAACAATGTACATACTAATGAGTATACCTATAGTTGAAACTCATCAAATAGCAACAGATACCAATTAAAGTCCTCAAATGATACAAACCTAACAGAAATTGTGACTTACCTACTTATATATATATTATATATTATATAGTATTATTAAAGCTCACACTGGATTAGCTACATTTCTAAAATATTTCCTTAGACTCGTTTTGAAACTGCCATACTGTATAGTGGTATTTTAAGGTGCCTGATCAACATTTCAATGATCGGCAGAACTGTAAAAAAAAATATCAGCAAACATGTAATATAAAAAAGAGGTAGATACGTTGTCTATACGAAATTCCGTGTTTAAAAATGGCCACCAAATCTGAGGCTCTAGTATAAGTTTTACCGAAACAAAACGTTACGACCGCGTTCGCGTTTAGCTGTCAAAGGCTCTAGTATAAGTTTAACCGAAACAAAACTTTACGATCGCGTTTGCGTTTTACCCTCAATTTGTATGGGATTTGACAGCTAAACGCGAACGCGGTCGTAACGTTTTGTTTCGGTAAAACTTATACTAGAGCCTTATTCCATACAAATTGAGGGTAAAACGCAAACGCGATCGTAGTTTTGTTTCGGTAAAACTTATACTAGAGCCTCTGACAGCTTACGTTTCCATTGACGACGAGAAACTGAGGCAAGTTGGAGCAATTGACACAGTTTTAGTGTGCCAGTTTTGGAGCTCTTATAAACCTACCGCTTTTTAGTATTACATCATTGTGACTCAGTAGCAAAATTTAAAAGAATATCGCTTTTTCTTAATATAGAAGTTTAATCTAAACACGAATAGTTGTACTTGAACTCGAATTTGCTGTAGTCAGTGTTTCGCGTGTTATCAAATTGATATTTGTAAATTCGGCTGCCTTCTATCAGTATGATTTTGTTGATAATGTTATGGAGTGTTTAAAAAAATTAAATAGTGATAAATAAAAATGAGAATTCAAAAACCACAACTGCGTTGTTATTTATGTCCTTTTTAGTGTCATACTACTCTACCCACTTTTTTATGCCGGCTGTACACATTGGGCCAACGTTGGCGCGTGAGCAGGAGGCAGCTATGTAAACGAAAGAGATCGAGTTATAGCGCTCTCCCTCTAACGCATAGCTGCCTTCTGCTCACGCGCCAACGTTAGCCCAGTGTGTACAGCAGGCTTTACTTTTTGACACATAGGTTAAAATCTTTTGTAGCAAGCATAAGTTGAGTAAGTTCAATTTATGCTTGCTACAAAATATTTTAACCTTAGATTAAATTGCGCGGCAACACTAAACGTCATGTGAAGCGAGGGAATTAAGACTGAGTCCTGAGTGCAGTGAGGGGTTCAACCGCCCAAGACTAAAACAGTCTTATCCCCGAGGTGTATACTCTACTTTTCACACCTTATGCGAGACAAAAAAACAGGCTCAGTAGATAAATATTCAAAATAGACCAGAAGCACTGATTCAGACACAGACTTTACGCCTTTTACAGCTTTCCATTTGTCAAAATCGTTGTAGGCTTTTAGGTATTTTTCCTTTGACTTCTCTGGCAGCAGATTGTTGACAATGCCTATGGCATCTAATTTGATAAACTCAGGAGTCAAAACACTTTCATCACTCGACATTTTCAATATTATTTTTGAAATTAAATCTTCTATAGGCACCTACAAGAACTCGATTTGTTCGTCACGCGTGAACAAATGAAGGCGCGCGACGTTCCAAATTCGAAAGCACAAGCCGTGGTCCTAGATTCGAAATTCGAATTTCGAACACCGCGCTCCTCCGGACCGGGGTTCACACGGAGGCAAACTTCATTTATTTTGTCAAATCAAGTAGGCCATGGCCTAGGACAAATTGTGTTTAGCAAAATTAAACTTTATGCATATAGTAATAAGAATTATGAAAAGTGAAATCATATTATTAACCAGCGGGTTATAATGAAATTCAGTACAACATTATAACCCGGCTAATACCAAGGGATTTAATGTCTTGCTTTCGGTAGGGTTTACATGACCTATAATTCGGCATTGTCAAGCATGTGGTTTGAAAAATACTTAATACAACGAGTCTCGGATATAGAATAGACATTCATTTAAGTAAAACAGGGGTTTATATACTTTGTTTGTATCGCTGCGTGAGTGCGCGCTTACATAGATTTACTATCTAGATTCTTATCGCTAATGCAGTTTAATGATGATGTGCTCACACGCGCGTAAACCATTTGCTAGGGTAAACGATATGATACAGAGAAAGAATATAATGGAAAAATAAACCATCTTCGTCTGTAGCCCTTCCTCGTTAAAAATAACACGAAACAAAAATAATTAATTAAATAATTTGTTTCGTGAAAAGGGTATTTGCTAGGGTGTTTCAAGGCTAGTTTCATTCAGGGACTGAAAAACCGCAAAAGACCGGTAACCTAAAATACAGGTATCAATTGAAAAGGTATCCAACAGTATCGGTACCCGAATACTTAGATCAAATTTAATGGGTACCTTTTTAAACGGTACCGCTATGGTGAATAAACCGCAAAAGACCGGTACCCTAAAATAAAGGTACCAATTGAAAAGGTTTCCAACAGTAACGGTACCCGTAGGTTGACCGTTTCAAGTAAAGGTACCTGACCGAAAAATGAGCCGTACAATTACGGTGACCGATAAAACGGATCAATGATTTCGGTCCGAGTATCGGATACCGAATAAAGTGATGGTTACATTTTTTACATTTTTCGTAACTTTTGACCCGCTCGCGTAACATGTGTTGTGAGGGGGGGGGGGGGGGGTAGGAGGGTGAGTAGGAGAGGGGGAGCATGAGGGCGGAGCATGAGGGGGGGCAAGGGCGGGGGCGGCAGATGGGGGGGGGGGGGCCTTCCGGTACGTGGTCGCCACTTGAGAACCTTTCTTGTCCTGCGCCACCCGCATCCAGCGAACTCCCGCGACCTTTACCAGGTCATCAGTCCACCTTGTGGGGGGCCTACCCACGCTGCGCCTTCCGGTACGTGGTCGCCACTCGAGAACCTTTCCGCCACAACGGCCATCGGTTCTACGTGCAATGTGCCCACTGCCACTTAAGCCTAGCGATGCGGAGGGCTATATCATCATATCAGCCGAAAGGCGACCACTGCTGGACATAGGCCTCCCCCAAAGAGTGCCACAATGACCAATCTGATATTTTGCACCGAGATACATAATTTAGTCATCATCATCATATCAGCCGAAAGACGTCCACTGCTGGACATAGGCCTCCCCCAAAGAGTGCCACAATGACCGGTCCTGCGCCACGCGCATCCAGCGGACTCCCGCGACCTTTACTAGGTCATCAGTCCACCTTATGGGGGGCCTACCCACGCTGCGCCTTCCGGTACGTGGTACTCGAGAACCTTTCCGCCACAACGGCCCTCGGTTCTACGTGCAATGTGCCCACTGCCACTTAAGCTTAGCGATTCGGAGGGCTATATCGGTTACCTTGGTTCTGGTGCGGATAGCCTCATTTCTGATGCGATCGCGCAGAGAAATTCCCAACATAGCCCTCTCTTTTGCCCTTTGGGTGACTTTGAGCCTTCTTATGAGGCCCATAGTAAGCGACCACGTTTCCGTGCCATACGTAATTTAGTAATCTTGCACGGCATATAAAAAAAAATTGCTTTGTTTCAATACGTCCATATATTGTGTATTCAATGAAACACCTGCATTTATTTATACAATTGAACAGGGGCTGGGATTGGGCTTATTATCCAATTTTGAACGAGATAACCCACCGAATCACCTCCCAAAATTTGCACGGTGAATACTATTTCACCCTGTATATTAGGGGACAATTTTATATCAATATAGTTCAAACAAAATACATACCCCATTGTTCATAAAACTTATGAATCCCCTGTTAAAACAAATGGGGTTTATGCCATTTATACAAGCACAAATGGTTATGTGACAAAAGATCAATTCAATTGTGACGGCATTGTAACTAAAATAGGTTTGATGGAAGTTATAGAATAATTGAACTTTCCGTGTTCATCTTTTGTTGTTTTTTAACCCCCGACGCAAAGAGAGGGGTGTTATAAGTTTAACGTGTCTGTGTATCTGTATGTGGTATCGTAGCTCCCAAACGGATGTACCGATTTGAATGCGGTTTTTTTTGTGTCATAGATAATTTTATCCCGAGTGTTCTTAGCCATGTTTCATGAAAATCTGTTAAGCCGTTTTTGAGATATTGGACTTTGAGATGAAAATGTCGGGGGTTTTTAAACTTTTCTAATGTATAGTTGAATGGTTTAAACTTAAGTTCCTCGTTTTTAGGGTTCCGTAGTCAACAATGAACCCTTATAGTTGCCTCTTGTCCGTCCCCGTCCGTCTGCACCTTAGCTCAGTTATCCTTACTACCTACTCGTCATATATGTATATATCAAACAAGCCCACAACAACAAGCCCAAGTGGTAAAATAAATTAAAAGATATATATATATTTACGGTTAGGGCGGTATATTGAATCATAAGCATAGCCAGGGATTCAAGTGTTTACGCTCAAGACGAAAATATTTTTTCACACCTTTCATTAGGAAAGTAAGTTTTGCTCCACGACGATACGGATCAAAATGCTACTTTTCTGTTCAAGCTACTTTTTAAATTTATTAATTGGCATGTAGCATTTACGCAATGTGCGAATTGAACACAGATCTTAATAAAATAATCGATTGTAATTTAATCGTAATCGATCAATTACGAACATATTTCAAGTTTTAACTTTAACAACGTTATATGAAAATGTATGAATTTTTCGTAATCTTTAAAAATCAGTAATAAAAATAAGAAAATTTGTTGCAACGTGTTAAGTAATTTTACCAGCATCTTTTTAAAATTTCTTCATAGTCGGCGGGAAAAATAGTATAGGTATGTGTCACTCGGTAGCAAAATTATCATTGTCTCAGGTGCTAACCCTTGTATCCCTCACTATGCTCAGGATTCAATACACCGCTCTCGCCGTACATATACTATTTTGCTCCCTTGTGACGCAAATAACTATTTCTTCACTTTGTACCTATTGTATTCCAGCTATAATCTCGACGCGTTACGAAGAGCCAGAAGAGCTGAGCTCGAGCAGCTTCAGTTCAACGTCCCGCGCCTCCCTGGATCCCCCGTCGTCGCCCACTCCCTCCTGCAGCGGGGACAACTTGTTGCACTTCCCGGGCGACTCTAGCAGCTCGGTGTAGTCTAAGGTGAGTCACTATCGTATAGCTATGGTCTCTGTTACGAAGATTGAAGAGCTGAGCTCGAGCAGCTTCAGTTCAGCGTCCCGCGCTTCCCTGGATCCCCCGTCGTCGCCCACTCCCTCCTGCAGCGTGGACAACTTGCTGCACTTCCCGGGCGACTCTAGCAGCTCTCGGTGTAGTCTAAGGTGAGTCACTATCGTATAGCTATGGTCTCTGTGACGAAGATTGAAGAGCTGAGCTCGAGCAGCTTCAGTTCAACGTCCCGCGCCTCCCTGGATCCCCCGTCGTCGCCCACTCCCTCCTGCAGCGTGGACAACTTGCTGCATTTCCCGGGCGACTCTAGCAGCTCTCGGTGTAGTCTAAGGTGAGTCACTATCGTATAGCTATGGTCTCTGTTACGAAGATTGAAGAGCTGAGCTCGAGCAGCTTCAGTTCAGCGTCCCGCGCTTCCCTGGATCCCCCGTCGTCGCCCACTCCCTCCTGCAGCGTGGACAACTTGTTGCACTTCCCGGGCGACTCTAGCAGCTCTCGGTGTAGTCTAAGGTGAGTCACTATCGTATAGCTATGGTCTCTGTGACGAAGATTGAAGAGCTGAGCTCGAGCAGCTTCAGTTCAACGTCCTGCGCCTCCCTGGATCCCCCGTCGTCGCCCACTCCCTCCTGCAGCGTGGACAACTTGTTGCACTTCCCGGGCGACTCTAGCAGCTCTCGGTGTAGTCTAAGATGAGTCACTATCGTATAGCTATGGTCTCTGTGACGAAGATTGAAGAGCTGAGCTCGAGCAGCTTCAGTTCAACGTCCCGCGCCTCCCTGGATCCCCCGTCGTCGCCCACTCCCTCCTGCAGCGGGGACAACTTGCTGCACTTCCCCGGCGACTCTAGTAGCTCTGTGTAGTCTAAGGTGAGTCACTATCGTATAGCTATGGTCTCCGTTACAAAGAATGAAGAGCTGAGCTCGAGCAGCTTCAGTTCAACGTCCCGCGCCTCCCTGGATCCCCCGTCGTCGCCCACTCCCTCCTGCAGCGGGGACAACTTGCTGCACTTCCCCGGCGACTCTAGTAGCTCTGTGTAGTCTAAGGTGAGTCACTATCGTATAGCTATGGTCTCCGTTACAAAGAATGAAGAGCTGAGCTCGAGCAGCTTCAGTTCAACGTCCCGCGCCTCCCTGGATCCCCCGTCGTCGCCCACTCCCTCCTGCAGCGGGGACAACTTGCTGCACTTCCCCGGCGACTCTAGTAGCTCTGTGTAGTCTAAGGTGAGTCACTATCGTATAGCTATGGTCTCCGTTACAAAGAATGAAGAGCTGAGCTCGAGCAGCTTCAGTTCAACGTCCCGCGCCTCTCTGGATCCCCCGTCGTCGCCCACTCCCTCCTGCAGCGGGGAGAACTTGTTGCACTTCCCGGGCGACTCTAGCAGCTCTCGGTGTAGTCTAAGATGAGTCACTATCGTATAGCTATGGTCTCTGTGACGAAGATTGAAGAGCTGAGCTCGAGCAGCTTCAGTTCAACGTCCCGCGCCTCCCTGGATCCCCCGTCGTCGCCCACTCCCTCCTGCAGCGGGGACAACTTGCTGCACTTCCCCGGCGACTCTAGCAGCTCTGTGTAGTCTAAGGTGAGTCACTATCGTATAGCTATGGTCTCCGTTACGAAGAATGAAGAGCTGAGCTCGAGCAGCTTCAGTTCAACGTCCCGCGCCTCTCTGGATCCCCCGTCGTCGCCCACTCCCTCCTGCAGCGGGGAGAACTTGTTGCACTTCCCGGGCGACTCTAGCAGCTCTCGGTGTAGTCTAAGGTGAGTCACTATCGTATAGCTATGGTCTCCGTTACGAAGAATGAAGAGCTGAGCTCGAGCAGCTTCAGTTCAACGTCCCGCGCCTCTCTGGATCCCCCGTCGTCGCCCACTCCCTCCTGCAGCGGGGACAACTTGCTGCACTTCCCCGGCGACTCTACCAGCTCTGTGTAGTCTAAGGTGAGTCACTATCGTATAGCTATGGTCTCCGTTACGAAGAATGAAGAGCTGAGCTTGAGCAGCTTCAGTTCAACGTCCCGCGCCTCCCTGGATCCCCCGTCGTCGCCCACTCCCTCCTGCAGCGGGGACAACTTGCTGCACTTCCCCGGCGACTCTAGCAGCTCTGTGTAGTCTAAGGTGTGTCGCTATCGTATAGCTATGGTCTCTGTTACGAAAACTGAAGAGCTGAGCTCGAGCAGCTTCAGTTCAACGTCCCGCGCCTCCCTGGATCCCCCGTCGTCGCCCACTCCCTCCTGCAGCGTGGACAACTTGCTGCATTTCCCGGGCGACTCTAGCAGCTCTCGGTGTAGTCTAAGGTGAGTCACTATCGTATAGCTATGGTCTCTGTTACGAAGATTGAAGAGCTGAGCTCGAGCAGCTTCAGTTCAACGTCGCGCGCCTCCCTGGATCCCCCGTCGTTGCCCACTCCCTCCTGCAGCGGGGACAACTTGCTGCACTTCCCCGGCGACTCTACCAGCTCTGTGTAGTCTAAGGTGAGTCACTATCGTATAGCTATGGTCTCCGTTACGAAGAATGAAGAGCTGAGCTTGAGCAGCTTCAGTTCAACGTCCCGCGCCTCCCTGGATCCCCCGTCGTCGCCCACTCCCTCCTGCAGCGGGGACAACTTGCTGCACTTCCCCGGCGACTCTAGCAGCTCTGTGTAGTCTAAGGTGAGTCGCTATCGTATAGCTATGGTCTCTGTTACGAAGACTGAAGAGCTGAGCTCGAGCAGCTTCAGTTCAACGTCCCGCGCCTCCCTGGATCCCCCGTCGTTGCCCACTCCCTCCTGCAGCGGGGACAACTTGCTGCACTTCCCCGGCGACTCTACCAGCTCTGTGTAGTCTAAGGTGAGTCACTATCGTATAGCTATGGTCTCCGTTACGAAGAATGAAGAGCTGAGCTTGAGCAGCTTCAGTTCAACGTCCCGCGCCTCCCTGGATCCCCCGTCGTCGCCCACTCCCTCCTGCAGCGGGGACAACTTGCTGCACTTCCCCGGCGACTCTACCAGCTCTGTGTAGTCTAAGGTGAGTCACTATCGTATAGCTATGGTCTCTGTTACGAAGACTGAAGAGCTGAGCTCGAGCAGCTTCAGTTCAACGTCCCGCGCCTCCCTGGATCCCCCGTCGTCGCCCACTCCCTCCTGCAGCGTGGACAACTTGCTGCATTTCCCGGGCGACTCTAGCAGCTCTCGGTGTAGTCTAAGGTGAGTCACTATCGTATAGCTATGGTCTCTGTTACGAAGATTGAAGAGCTGAGCTCGAGCAGCTTCAGTTCAACGTCCCGCGCCTCCCTGGATCCCCCGTCGTCGCCCACTCCCTCCTGCAGCGTGGACAACTTGCTGCATTTCCCGGGCGACTCTAGCAGCTCTCGGTGTAGTCTAAGGTGAGTCACTATCGTATAGCTATGGTCTCTGTTACGAAGATTGAAGAGCTGAGCTCGAGCAGCTTCAGTTCAACGTCCCGCGCCTCCCTGGATCCCCCGTCGTTGCCCACTCCCTCCTGCAGCGGGGACAACTTGCTGCACTTCCCGGGCGACTCTAGCAGCTCTGGGTAGTCTATGATGGGTTTCACTGGTGGGTCAGAAAAAAAACAGAAAATAAAGCGATTTCAGCTTTTTATACACAAGCCCACGGCTAGCACAAGCGCGCGAGTAGCGAGACAAATATAAATAAATATTTAAACCTTTTAACCGTTGTCTGTTATACGAGACAAAGTGACAATTAATGATACTGACCTTGATTCATGATAATGACAGTTAAAAGTTGAGAGCTATTTAATGGAAAAATGTTAATATGTGTCACACCTTATCTACGCACACATATTGTTATTTTAGAATGGTTTAAGGCCCAAGACGGTCCAAAGATTAGGCTACTTCATATACCATTGACTCTCTCACATCTGAATCGGGCCCTAATTAAAGTGCAAATTTCATTGAATTCAATAACAAAGTCAACCTAGCTTTGAAGACTTTTCAAGCGTACAGAGGAATCTCCAGAAAAGTATGTGAGAAAAAAAAAACTTCATGTCTGGTTTTCTATAGATAAAATAAAACTTCGCGTTGAGCTGTTAAATCCCATACAAATTAAGGGTAAAACGCAAACGCGATCGTAACGTTATGTTTCGATTAAACTTATACTAGAGCCTCAGAGGCCCTACTATAAGTTTTAGCGAAACAAAACGTTACGACCGCGTTCGCGTTTAGCTGTGAAATCCCATACAAATTAAGGGTAAAACGCAAACGCGATCGTAACGTTGTTTCGATTAAACTTATACTAGAGCCTCAGAGGCCCTACTATAAGTTTTAGCGAAACAAAACGTTACGACCGCGTTCGCGTTTAGCTGTGAAATCCCATACAAATTAAGGGTAAAACGCAAACGCGATCGTAACGTTGTTTCGATTAAACTTATACTAGAGCCTCAGAGGCCCTAGTATAAGTTTTAGCGAAACAAAACGTTACGACCGCGTTCGCGTTTAGCTGTCAAATCCCATACAAATTAAGGGTAAAACGCAAACGCGATCGTAACGTTATGTTTCGATAGCTGTCAAATCCCATACAAATTAACGGTAAAACGCAAACGCGATCGTAACGTTATGTTTCGATAAAACTTATACTAGAGCCTCTGATACACTGTTTTGGTCATTCGAACAGCAGTTACCTGACGGTATACATCACCCATTAACAAACAGGAGCCTCGTAACAACGCGGTTCAGAATATTAACTTTTTTTTTTATTACAGGAATACGCTGCTATGAACAGAGCTCCAGTAAGTAAGGAGAATAGAATTTAAAGCGTAATTGATAGTCTTCTAACACTTGGAAAAAGCCTTAGGCCCCAGTTTAGTTACTTACATTCATTTAGTCTTCTCGAGTGACATCAGACTTCAATTTGTATCCAGCAATTTATATCAAGATAGTTCAGACAGCGTAAGATAGCAAGGTAAATATCGATATTCCTTTATAAAGTTATATTCATTCTAACTATAAGTATATTAATCGTGTAAACAGTCTCATATGTTTACCTACTCCTTGCGTTTTACGGAGGCACCTGACTTAAACGAAATTAGACTTTAACGTCTTAATACACGGCCACTCGCCTTCGTGAAATGCAACAACTGTATTATAGACTGTTCATTTCAAAGAATTAAGAGTGCTCAACACACTTATGGTCGCTGCACACATTGGGGCAACGCTGGCGCGTGAGCAGGCTGCAGCTATGCGTTAGAGGGAGAGGGCTATAATTCGATGTCATTCGTTTAAATAGCTGCGTCCTGCTCACGTGCCAACGTTGGCCCAATGTGTACGGCGACCATTATGTACGATTCCCACCGAACGGGCCGGGCCAGGTCGTGTAGCGTCGTAATGAATAAAGGTACAGAAGGTCCACTGCCAAAAGTCCAAAGCCAAAGTGATGACGTTAGCTGTAATTTTTTGGCAATAGACAATTATAGAGTGGGATAGGGTTGTCAACGTAGTAACTGAACATGCAAAATCATAATAGGGAAGATGCAGCAATATTTACCATTATTTTGTGACCAAATTGTTGAAAAAACATAAAATAATAGCTGCTGAAACGTTTTTACTTTAGTTTATATTAATTCCAAACAATAACTACTGCAGCACAGCCGTCCACGTCCGCAAGGAGCCGACCGGCCGCAAATACATTCAAATACGAAATGTAACGTTTGTATTAAAGGTCCAAATTCCTTTGGCAACGTCTAGCATAACTTGCTGCTTAGTCGCCTCGCGCGCGACTGAGCGTCTCCTGTCTCACTCGCTCCGTGCAAATTATAATGAGGAGGGTAGATCTTTCTCGACTCGCTTCGCGGCGCGGCGTCATTTGTGCTAGCCCCGCTGGCCTGGTCGGTGAAAATCGTATATTAAGCAAATTTTTGCTTACCAACCATTTTGTACTGTTGTGTTAATGTTTAGACTAGGTACATAACTTGTAGGACCTAGTTTTACGTAGTAGTTTTTATATAAATGGAGATCTTCAATATGTTATACTATACATAGTCCTATTATAATGTAGGTGAATAGTTAATTGTAGCATAGTTTTGCTTCATTAAAGATAAAGTTATGTAAATGTGCAAAATAAATATAAAATGGGTTACCCAAAACGACATTTGGCCTTTATTCGGATTTCAAATAAAATTTGTCATAAAGTTAAGAAAGCGCACTTTTAAAGGAAGCATACAAAATTAATAGACGTAAAATAAACTGTATTTTTGGTACATGCTTCCTAAATAGTAAGTTATGTTTCTAAAAGTATGTATATCGACTCACAAACTGAATTAAATCTTGTTCATTTGCTTGAACGTAAAACTTAACCACACACATAAATATTTTTAGAAGCATTAATATTAAGATTATCATCACAATTTCAAACAAATTGTATGCATTTGTTTTACCGTAACTGTGATATGTAGTAAAAAATAGAGCTTGCGTAGGTTAGGACACGGCTAAGTAAATTCAAGCAAAAACAAATAATTTGATTGCAGCGCCATTTTACTTTATACACATTCCATACTTAACAGGTTTTAAACTGACAAATTGGTTTATTTAATATAATCTTTAGCATTATATTGCATCATACTATTATCATGTATAATATTTTAACCGCTACTGTCATCTATGTGCGTTCCGCGAATAAAATCAAAGTAATTGTATGCTGTAATCGGATTGCTATAACCCGTTCAACGCTAATCACGACAAACATGCGTCAGAGCGCTTCGCTCTTCGCTACATATGAAGTTTAACACTTACACTGCCAGGAACCCGCGTAGCGCCGTCTACGACGTAAGCGCTTTCCGCTACATCGCGGAAAACCAGGGGATCGGCTACGAGCGTAGCGCGTAGCGATTCTTGGCAGTGAATGTGTTGATCTGCTCCTCACTACAGCGTAGCGCTACAAGCGTAGCGTGAAAGGGTTGTCACGTGAGGTTCTCAGGATGTGTCACGCCCATCAATCGTCACATTCATTTGAATAATTCAAACTTGACGCATAGGCCGACATTTCTATTTGACCCTAGCCACGTACAGTCGCCATCAGATATATCGGAGCGGCCAAAGTGCTCACAAATATCTGAACACGTCTCTATTGTTGAGGCATTAGAGACGATGGCGACTGTAGACAACGACACTATCTCGGAGTCAAGTAGCTTGTCGGACTTTAGTAATAGATTACTTTAAGATTAATGTAACTTAAGTAAATCCTCACTTGTCAAAGCTAATTCAAATCTTCCGCCAAGAGTCTTCCTTATTAATGATTCCTTTCGCAACAAAACTTTCCAATTGGATCAATAAACGGTGTGTATTTATTTTGCGTGTTTCTGAAATCGCCTGCTTACTTTCTGAGACTCGTATCTCATATTTGATGTACTTGTTTACTATTAAGTTGTGGCGGTCACACGGGGCGAATTCACGAAGCTTTCAGTTACAATACGGGTGTGGCCTCGAAAATTATTACTCCAAAAGCAAGAAGGCAAACAAAATGTCTAGTGACGAAAATCGCATTCAGATATTTCAAAGAATTACGAAGCCACAACCGTTTTAATATTGCTTGTTAGAGAGAGAAAACGCTTGCAGTTAGTGACGTCACAATCTGCGAGCGTCATAGTAAATGACAATCGTTTCATATGAAGGTGTGTTTTGCGGAAAAGGGACAGAACATACCCCCTCTACAAGGAGCGACCGCACCGCTGCTCAAAATACGCTAACGCACCGTAAACGCAGCAAAATGTATGAGAACATACCCCCTCTACAAGGAGCGACCGCACCGCTGCTCAAAATACGCTAACGCACCGTAAACGCAGCAAAATGTATGAAGAATACGTGATGCATTCGACACGTCAACGCGTATACGCAGCGTTACGCACCGGTGTGGTCGCTCTTTTAAGCGGTCTAAAGTTGAATTTTTTTGAAGTGAGCTAGTCTTGTTGTCCCACAAAACAAAAGCGACACCTAGAACAAAGGCAATGATAGGCTTTTGTATGGTAAGCAAGCGCCGTAGTTAACAAAAAAATACGGTACCTTACCTGAACATGAAATGTTCATTGAATTATGAACTCTACGTCTTATTCCTTGAGTTCATAATCACAACTCAACAACTGGTCAATTCTGACGCAGACTATAGGAAATATGAGTTTTAGGAAGTAAGCATGTTGCCAGCAGAAGTATGTACCTAAGTAGTTGAGTGAGGTGCTTGTGATATTTAATTGGTATTTAAAAAAAAAATCGTTTATTTGTGTTCGTCAAATGTGTATTGGAAATTATGAAATTTGAACAAGTCATTATTGGTCATTGACATCACCTTTGTATCGTTTTAAAACAGCTGGAGGCTAAAGTCCACAGAATTCGTATTCGACAACCTATCAGCCGAAAGACGTCCACTGTTGGACATAGGCCTCCCCCAAAGAGTGCCACAATGACTGGTCCTGCGCCACCCTCATCCAACTGACTGCCATGTGGGTGGTCTAAACATGCTGCGCCTGATAAATTATGGCACTGAAACGTTGTCGTATATAGGCTGCGTTATGGGAATAAAACATGGGTTGTTTATGGAAAAAGATGCTGTCATTGATTTTTAATGAAAATATTTTTAATTAGCTTAAAATGTAACAAATATTATGTAGGTTTTGTAACTTTTGGATTTACTTATTGTAAGTTTTGAAATTAATAATTACTTAAATATGAAACTAATGTGTATGAACGAAGCTCCCAAATATCAAATAGACTAACGAAATTGTATGACTACACGTTTTTGTTTCATTAGTTCGTTACAAAACCACCGATTGGGCAGAATGTTTATCAAGCCAAAGTCCCGTTATATTTAAAAAAAATATAGACTATTTGCGTGCTTCTGCCGATCACTTATTGAATAAGTTCACTTTTAACCTTTTGACCACAGTGTCACGTATAATATATCTATGTACAATTTGTTTAAGCGCTTTCAACGTATGATGTAGTAGTTAGTGAAGGATTAACGATTAACAGCATGTCTCATATTCTAGTGATGACTAGCAATATGTGAACATTGTCTAGTACATACTAATCTGAAGGAGTACCTAACATCATCAGCATATAAATATCCCACTACTGGACACAGACTTCCTCACATAGATGAGAGGGAAAGTGCGAGTGGTGGTATAGGACAGGTTAAGCCACTCACAGCCTGGCGCGGCCCGGCCTGGCCGCAGCGGTCAATAGTAAACTTAACTGTCAAATTTACAATATACCGCCTCCGCGGGCCGCGCCAGTGTGTTGCAGGCTTTAGGTATCGCTGGGTGTCAACCCGTCACGTTCTGGCAAGTGAGTGCGAAAGTGACGGACAACTTATCCTTTGCGATACGTGAAATTGCAACCATCATACGTCCGCTGGAGTTGTACAATTGTTCTACATGGACGGTAAAAAAGTTGTCCAAGAGAAAATCTAATCTTAAAACTAATCAATAGATACAGATTTACATTTTATTATGTATATTCTCCACTGTGATAGTCTGACCGACGAGTGAGTAACAAAAAAAATGAAATGCGCCAAATGAAAAAAAAGGCATGCTGGTAACACTAAAGCGGCGTAAGGCATCTCACAGACTGGCGCGGCCTGCGGCGCTACCTCGAACTTCGAAAGTCGAAGTTCGAGTATTTCCATCTCTATCGCACTCCCTTAATCGAGTGACGAGTTGTGAAGTGAGTGAGTTCGTGGTAGCGCCGCAGGTTATAACTGCCTATTAAGCTTCTAACAGACTGCCGCGGCCTGCGGAGGCGATCAATTCTAAATTTGACAATACCTGTCAGGTTTACTATTGACCGCCAACGCCGTAAATTTGACAAGTTTACTATAAGCTATACCATATTTTTTCTAGCTTGATTAGAATGATAGATGTCACTTCATGATAGGATGTAACTTTGTAAGGCGGTAAGCAAAATTCATATTTTTTCCAAGGGACAAATATTGCTTGTAAAAATTAAATCACGTCTAATATGCGGATTTTATATAGACTTGATCTTAAAACAGGTAATAAAAGGTCTAGATACCGTGATATTTACTTATATTCTTAAGTGAACGTCATTACAATGTTATTTCAATACGCTTGGATTGCTAGAGGTGACGGTTATCGATTAAGAAAAAACGATGAAATATCGTATAACGAAAATTCGGCGATGAGGGTACAAGTTACAAATTACTATCGCCAAGTAAAAAGCGCAGAAGAATATCTCATGTGACCATTGATTCTTTTGACACCTTGTGGCTATAAGAAACCATGTTTACACATACTATTTTAGAAACGAGTTACCAACATTGACGAAGCTATAGAAATCATTGAAAGATGCTGATTTATTTAAAGGAAGCCAGTCATCTGTACGCAAAGTGTTGAAAGATATAGGATTTGAGTATAAGAAAAGTAATAAGTGAAAAATCCTGATGGAAAGATCGGACATAGCGCTTGCTCGCTTTGACTTCTTATCAAAAGTGAAAACTATTGACGACAGGGACAAAGTTGTTTTCCTAGATGAAACATGGTTCAATGCGAATCATAGTGTTGGAAAAATATGGAGAGACGATGGACCACAGTCGTCAACGAAAGTTCCTGAAGGAAACGGCCAAAGGCTTATTATCTGCTTCGTACTTTTATTTCAATACCGTTACATTTCCCAACAATATTAAGTACCTATACCGTCGATACTTTTAGCATTAGGTATACACTACATTCGAATAGTATCGATAGTTTGCATAACAGTGATAGCACCTCTAGTTACGTTAGTTTGGCATCTGTCATTCTAATCAAGCTAGAAAAAATATGGTATAATGACGAGTTTACTATTGACCGCCGCGGCCAGCGGCGCTACCACGAACTTCGAAAGTCGAAAATCGTGATACATGCATCCCTGTCACTCGATCAAGGGAGTGCGATAGAGATGGAAATACCCGAACTTCGACTTTCGAAGTTCGTGGTAGCGCCGCTGACAGCTTATTTCATAGGTAAAAATGTTGCCCTTATAAAGAATTGAAAAAAAAAATGCTGTGACACGACTCGCTGGCCTGACTCTAATCAATGCTTGAATGTGTCAGTTACCATCTATCATCGCGTCATTGATAGTTACGTGTAGGGTCAACGTTTAGATAATTGTGTGTGCTGGTAATTGGTGTGTCATAGATGTTTGCCTTTAATTGTTATGGATAAAGCATCCGTCCCTCTCGCACCTCCCTATCCGTCTATCCGTAGTAGAACGGTAAAGAAACTCACAGTTCGGTGGAGACCAGGAAACTCACAGTACGGTGGAGACCAAGAAACTCACAGTACGGTGGAGACCGAAAACTGTGCACATACTTACAGTAGTACCACAAATATAAGTTACATCGGCAATCTTCGTTCTCGCCGACGAGTGCTGACAAGTACCGAATGAAATCGAACGTATGACCATTTCAATAAAGACCTTGTTGCACTACACGTAAGTTAAAATATGCAATGACAGGTGAACTCTTGCTTTCCCGCTCATGGCGCCAGACAAAATGGCGGCCGCCGGAGAAGCCGGGCGTTGAAGATTTTACCCGCGCAAACGCGCTGCCTTATGATTGGTTAAAATGTTTAAAAAAAATGCTTTCTGCGCAGGTACATCGTTGTAATTTATTTTTATTATATTTGTGGCACTATTGTACAGGCGAACGAAAAGATGACTTAAACCATCTGTACCTGTGCTAGCCGCGAGATTCGTCGTCACGTGAGAAATGCTCCCTTCTCTTTGGAATAAGTAGCGTGCGAGAGAGACGGGTGTTGGAAGAATGAATTATGTTTTACACATTGCACTTAGAGCGGTTATAGTAGAGATTATTTAAGCTGACCAAATTGCTTCAAACTAGTCCATTCAGAAAGCAACTTTACCGTCCAAAGTAAAAGATCCAATTTACACTGACAGTTTACGAAAGCTCACATTAAATAATCTCAACTATTCACGCGGCGAATTTTTGCAGCATAACAAATGCGACACAGTATCGATATAGATGGTTTTGGCAGGTACTCTATAGGAGACGCTACACGTGCCGATATCGGCGGACGGCCAAGCAAGGTCACAGAAATCTAGCATGGAGGGACCTTGGTTTGGCCGGACGGCGTGCTTCCGACACGTATCCACACGGGCCGAATCACCGCAGCGGCCTGCATGCATTCCGGCCGATATCGGCCCGTGTAGACAGGTAATCTGTTGGAAATGTGGCGCGATAGTCGCGCGTTTATATACTTTTGTATTGATGCAAAAAGTTGCTGTGTGTAACCGCTCTTAAATGCAACCACGTTAGCATTATCATTTCTCGTAAAGAGCGGCAAAATGAATTAACTTTATGTAATTTTAGTAAATTTAGTAGAAATGACTGCGTAGAATCTACGTTCAGTCAAGTGTATATATTTTATGAAATTTCGCTACCAAAATGTACAGTTTTTAAATTAAAAAGAGTTCATTAATATTTTTTGTAAAACTCAATCATAATATCTATAATATTTAAGGTTATCTAACAAATGAACTTAAAGAAATGACTATGTTTAAAGCAATCTAACTGTACAGTATGAGGCGGCTACAATTAAAATCCTAACCCAGTTTTGTAAAATTTTATCTGACATTTGGTGTATCACATCTTAATATAACCAGACAGACTTAATATAATAAGACGCTACATCTACGAAACTGACGGACGGCCAAGCAAGGTCACAGAAAATCTGGTATGGAGTGACCTTAATTTGGCAGGTCGCCGTGCTTCCGAGACGTACCTATCCACACGGACCGAAATCCTGCCGATTTCGTACGTGTAGCATCTCCTTTAGTTTACTACCCAATAAGTCCTAAAAATATCAGAGATACTTATCTCCATTTTATTTTTACTATATTCGACTATAGCCTCGCGCAATAATTATTATGTCAATGTGTACTTCATTATTTATTGTTACTATTATTTAAGTGCATTTCGGGGTGTCTCAAGCCATAAAGAGGTAGTCATTGTTACGGATTGCAATTATGTGATGGTTTGATGTGATAAGGTGAAAATAAAACGTTAAATACAATTTAAGAGTAACGTTAATAATTTTAATTTATGTAAAATCGCCTGGATTCGCGATTATAGAACATTTTCCCTTGTTGCCTGCAACGATCTAACTCTGCCTCTTCCTACAAATAAGTCGAGGCGTTCAAACGATTATCGCCCTAAGGGTGGAACACTGCGAATGCAGGCGATTGTATATCTTACACCATTTTTTTTAATGCATTGTTTTTCGAGCCCTCACACACAAGCATCACTTTTGAATCACTGGTTTACCAACTATAAGTCTCCCTACACAGTCTGCCATCATAGACCATCATACATGACGGGACGCAAGTATACGTTAAAGTGAGAATGACGTAATATTTCCATCTCATTCCACCGCATAACTGCGTCCGGCCGTGGTGGCACATTGTGTAGAGGACCGTTTCTATTTTCCGTTCCTCGTCCGTTGCTTTTGTTTTATTTCGTTCGATTTTAAAACAAAACAAACTATACTCTATTTCCTATTATGATTGATTCAAATTCAATTGTCAATTATGCCTGGTGGGTTTATATTGAATGCTAGCTAGGCTGGTGTCTCTATCGTTCTGCAAGATCTGTCTAGCTACCTACAACATTAACAGGAACATAACTTCTCATCTATAACAGTCTCCAACAGGACTGAATATTTTTTTGCGTTCTCAACCAATCGTGACTTTGTTCAAGCTGCCTAGTGGTAAGCCAGTCCCGTCAAGCTGGTGTATTTTCTCTATGAGTAATAATTCCAAGGAAAGGACATTGTACAAACGCCAACACTGTTAACTGACCATCCTGTGTTTATATAGAACCTTATTATAATGCACATAAGGTGCACCGATGGTCAGTTAGCTGTGTTGTCGCGACTTTGGTTCTTAAACAATAAATTTGGAAAAAGCAGGTGTGGTATGTTATCTTTGGTGTATTAAATTATATTTTGGACAGGTTTGCGTGTAACCAAAACATAATTTATGTAAAACTAGTTATAAATAACAATAATGCTGTAGATGTATTTTTATACACAATAAGCTGTATTTTACTATGGAGTGTAGCTTTAAGGCAAACTTTGTTATTTTATAAGGCATTCATACCATCATACCAATAAAACTATGAAAACATTGATAATTGTTTTATTTCATTACTTTGATCTTAAGTACAAAATACTCGCAATGAATAACATTCTAAATACGGTTACATGCGCATGTAATAACATGATAAAATATATTTTGTAGGGTGACGTACTTATAGTTTATAAAGAAAACACAACACTAACACTAGGACACACATGTAATGTCGCGAATTTAACAAACTACACCAGTCACAACAACATATAAACAATATCTCACGCGTAAGGGTAGAGCGTATCCGTTAGCGAAGGCATACAGTAACCGACTCAGACCCTTAAGCGTGAGATATTGTTTATACGTTGTTGTGACTGGTGTAGTTTGTTAAATTCGGGACAATACATATGTGTCCTAGTGTCAGTGTCGTGTTTTCTTTATAAACTATATGTCACCCTACATATTTGGCGCCCAACGTGGGGCGCCAAAATTTAAGATATTGTAACAAAAGTCCCTAATAATTTCATAAATCAAGAGTATTATAGTATAAGGAATACGGATAAAAATATTTTTTAACAATTATGCTATGAAATTGCGGGATTTATTCAGAATATTAAAATGCTTGCTACATATTATCACTACCTATACCTATCTATATTTTTGCACCATAACATGATATATAATAATAAGCTTTTAACAAAACTGACTGTGTTCTAGTGGAATGCACCTATGGCCGGTTCCAATAGTTTTCCTTTCCGGCAGTTACATTTTGACAGATTACCTGTAGAAAATGTGTCAAATTGTAACTGTTGGTAAGGAAAACTATCGGTGGATTGATTATTGGAACCGGCCATTAGTTACCTACTTTAAACACACTTTCGTCACATCAAAGTACCTAGTGTTTCAGCGATATACGATTATTTTCTAAAAAAAACTATATAAATTGCATTTTACGTATAACATTTTGACTATTTTATTAGACAGGATTAAAGGTGCGTTTTCGTTGGTCGTTTAGTCGGTCGATATACAGAACGCGGGTGCTCCCCGCAGACGGGATAACGACTAATAACAGTCGATTTAACGCACGCCGTATAAGGACCAGTGAAAAAGAGGGTAGTTCGGGAGGGAGATAGCGTCGTCCCAGAGAACTCGCCGCTATCGACCAGTGTAAACGGCTCTCCGCATGCGGGTTCTATCGACGAATGAAAATGCGCCCTAACATTGAATATCGCAACAATACAGTATAAGCCTCATATCCTAAAGAGAGATTCTATAAAAACAACTAATACACTTAGTTTAAAACTGCTTAATATTAAGATCAATATATGGACGGACATATTAAAGGACGGTATTATAATACTGAATAAAAGATTCCACACGCAGATGTAAGTACCTACAATATAACACTTAACTATAGACAATAGACAAAACGATATTAAAATTAAGATCAATATTTGGACGGAAAGATTAAAGGACGGTATTATATTATAATTGATACTGAATATAAGATTCAATATGCAGATGCACAACTTAACAATTACCGATAGTTAGTCCAACCAAAATGGAATGTTATGAGTCATACATTAATAATACGCACGCTCTCTTCACTCTGGAGATAGTATTAGGCTAGTTTCTTTAAGATGAACTTGATAGTTACTCAACAATGATGCAATTAAATGAGTTAATATAGAAAAACAAGCTAAAAACGTATTGCAGGATGTTTGACTGGTAGAACATTCCTAGCATTAAGTTAGTCTTTTTTTAGTATGCTTAGATCAAGGAGTCGGCTTCATCGTGGCAAATTACGCCATAGTGGCTTATTTCTTTAGAACAACTTTAATTTTCGAACTAGTAGCTGATTTGACCACATAGACACCTGTTTTATAACGTAAGTACCTAACAAAAAACTCACTCCTCATGTCATACGCACTTAATGTGCACTCTGAACACCAGAGTGTCGTCCCTCGCGAACCCGTTCCTCACCACATCGCTGACTACCGCGTACTCCGTGTACCCGAACCCGCGGAGACAGATCTCGGCAGTTGGCCGCCGAAACGCGATCAGGTTCGAGTTGGACATCATGGTGTCGCGCTGGGTTAGGTCCGGTTCGTACTGGTTTATCATGGAGAAGGAAATGCGCCCGTTGAACGGCCATTCGAGGCATTCGTCGTATTCGGTCTTCATTAGGTGCGCGTGGAGGGCGAAGCAGAGAGGGTTTTGGGGGGAGATGTTGAGGCGGACGCAGAATCTGTGGACAAAAATCAATAGGGGTGTAGACAAATAAAATACTCAATAATGTCGTATTTTCTCGTAAAAGGATTAAGAATGTAGGCAAATGGAGAAAAAAGCAACGCGAGAGGTTAAATAATCACAAATTTAGTGTCCAAAGTTTCAAGAGGGGGTATATATTTTCGGTCCCTTTTCCGCAAAACGCACCTTCATATGAAACAATTGTCAGTTACTATGACGCTCGCAAATTGTGACGTCTCTGTCTGCGAGCGTTTTCTCTCTCAAACAAGCAATATTAAAACGGTTGTAGCTTCGTAATTCTTTGAGATATCTGAATGGGATTTTCGTCATTAGGCATATTTTTTTGCCTTCTTTCTTTTGGAGTTATAATAAATTTCGAGTCTACACCCGTATTAGAGCGTTCGCACGTTAAGCTAGTCGAAGTCGAAGTTTTATAAGCTCCAATCGATGAATGTCGATAAACTACCACCAGTACGAAAAGAAAACCTCTGCCAGAAGAACCGGTATAAAAATTTGGCAGCCTTTAATTCGGCTGTCGATTAGCCCCATAGTGGCGCCTACCCACAAGCCTGTCCTAACGAGCAGCGATAGACCGAACACCCACCTACCCGCCCACATAAAAAAAAAATTGGCAACCCCAGGCGCGTTACAGTGGTCGCGTCCGAGCCACAAGCTACGGGAGTGGCCCACTATTTCTACCACTGGTGGTGGCGAGTAGTGGTTTGACTGAACCACTTGTCCCTTGAGGCCATTAGGGTCATTTCGCTGGTTACGCGACCACCTTTGGTTAGCGACCACCTGAAGAAGGTTTTTTCTATTGAAGATAACATCAATTCTACACACCTTATTGAGACAATTACTTGGACATGCATTTTTTTGTTGTTTTAAAATAGAAATCTACTAAAAAACCGAGAAAATATCCTTTCAGTTCACCAACTCAGCTTAAGTGGTCGCCCACCGGGACATTAAATTAGGTGGTCGCTAACCGGCGAAATGACCCTGTATGTTTGAGTTACGACACATTATGCGCGTCAACCAACACTTTCCTGTCGCTAGTTGGTAAGGCCGTCAATTTATGTATTTTTTTCGAACGGAAGTCGGCTTCTGGTTACGTTTTGTTCAGTGCTTGTTATTTTTGTGATACTATTGTGTTATCATAACACAAATTGGTGGTACACGCAATACAAAATGGTTGTCTCCTGAGTCAGTTTAACACGTTCGCAACCAAGAACCCGCCTGGCAGGTACTCGTAATGTTTGTTCAGATAGGCGCTAGGCGGGCAGTAGTATGAACCTACACGCCTAGCGCGTTCTATGGGTTTCTGGTGTACTGTTCCATTTTTAGTCCGGTTGCGAGTGTTAAAACTGTGATTATACGGGTTCAAATCCAAAATAAATACGTTCCATTACCTGTAACCATTAGGCGACGTGTAAAACCCCGGGCTGTACAACATCTTCGAATGGTCCTTCAACATCGCGTCCAACCTCGCTTTGAAGTTGTCGATCCGCCATATGTAGTTCCCCATGCAGTATCGTAGCAGCATTTCGTTGTTCTGTTTCCGCTTGGCGACAGTCAGAGCTGACAGTTGCTTGGACATGTTGGCTGTTACGATATCTTGCTCTCGGTTTCTTTGCTCGAGTACTACTACTCGCTCGTATAGAGCCCTGAAATTAAAGGATGTTTTATCAGCCGAAAGACGTCCACTGCTCGACATAGGCCTCCCCCAAAGAGTGCCAAAGTGACCGGTCCTGCGCCACCCGCATCCAGCGGACTGCAGCAACCTTGACCAGGTCGTCAGTCCACCTTGCGGGGGGCCTACCCACGCCGCGCCTTCCGGTACGTGGTCGCCACTCGAGAACCTTTCCGCCCCAACGGCCATCGGTTCTACATGCTATGTGCCCCGCCCACTGCCACTTAAGTTCAGCGATTCGGAGGGCTATACCGGTTACCTTGGTTCTGCTGCGGATAGCCTCATTTCTGATGCGATCACGCAGAGAAACTCCCAACATAGCCCTCTCCATAGCCCTTCGGGTGACTTTGAGCCTTCTTATGAGGCCCATAGTAAGCGACCACGTTTCAGTGCCATATGTCATCACACACACTGGTCAAAGACTCTCGTCTTGAGACACTGCGGAATATTGGACGAAAAGATGTGCCGTAGCTTCCCGAACGCTGCCCAGCCGGGTCGGATTCGACGATTGACCTCATTCTCGAAGTTGGACCTACCTAACTGGATAGTTACTCCTATGTGTTCTAATAGACATAGCAATGTTGCTAAATTGCAAACATGCAAATGAATACAACAAACCACCATTAATAATGAAAAACCTGAACCTTTAAACCGTACAAGCGCACTGGTTAATCAAAGGTGGCGGCTTGTTGCTCCCTTTCTCTAAGTAATTGTCAGTGACAATTTAAAAGTTGTCGCGTTTCTATAGGTAGATTACAATCACCAAGTTGGTACGACGTGTGACAACTCTCAAGTTAGCACTATTCCAGTGTCAATTGAGATTTATCAGAATAGTGACAGTTGTCAACATAGCACATTGTCAGTGTCAAATAACAATTGTGAAGTGGCAGTTGTCAACAAGGCACATTGTCAGTGTCAAGTGACAGTTTTCAAGTTGTTAGTGTCAGATGACATGCACATGAGCTTACCGTATAAGCGCGCTAGTGTTAGTCAGCGGCGGCGGCTTGCTGTTGCCGTCCTTGTCTGGCGCCTCCCACAGAGACATGGCCTCCTGCTCTTTCGGGTCGATGTTCGCGTTCGACATATCGTTGGTAATCTTTATCTCCGAGTAGGCGTTCATGAGGTACTGGAAAGAAAGTATAAAATAAGTATAAGGGCCCTAACGCACTAAGCGGCCAACCGCTCAGTGCGTAGCGGTTTTGCGTTTGCGGTTTCATGTTTTGTCCAACCGCACGGCAAGCCGCACGCGGCTAGCCGCTTAATGCGTATAAGGGCTTAGGGGACACACAAATCGACCTAAGAACGTATTCCGGTTATCTTATAAACAGAATATAGTGGTCACAGTCATGATAGTGGGGATATTCCTATGACATGTCTATGTCCAGTATGTCCAATGTCCATCCTGAAGATCCATTATATATACTGGTGTAAGGATTTTTGAACAGAAATTTACTGCGATGATCTACTACATGGTAGTACCCGGCAGTTGTTCGCATTCTTCTCCCGTTAAATAATACGACAAAAAAGGCACGTAACAAAAATCACAATGTTTTAAGGTAGGTACCTACGCAAAGTTAGGCTTCATAGGCAATGTTGCAGCATTTGACGGTAGTTCCATAGATTACCCCCTCACAGACTCGTAAAGATAGTTTGTACTTACGCTCATATGCGTCATGGTGTCCCTTTCGAGATGCGCCGTCGCTTCATCCTGGCTATCAAACATCTCCTTACACCCGACGGCGTGGAACGAGCACGGGACAGTTTGACGCGATGTTTGCGGCTGATTGTGCTCGCATGACTCTATGTGCGCGTCCAAGTCTAACGGCGTCACTTTCATTGTGCAACCTGTGACGTTAAAACAATGCCTATATATTTAGCCATAGCAGTATCTCAACTAGAGTCACTTGAGACCTTTTTAAAACCTGCGCTCTATTTACAATCAGTTCTAAGCGCATTAATCGCTTCTGCTTCCTAAGAGCGCGTTCACATATAGGCGATTTTGTCGCGCGACTGAAGCGCTGCACAGCGAATCCCTTCACATTACAGCGGCTGTACCGCGACTAAGTTGCGACGCCGTCGCTACTCGCTAGCGACAGCCGCGCTTCACAGTCGCGCTCCAGACGCGCGTTGAACTTACACATGCGCTCGCAGCACAGCAGCGGCAGGCAGCTCTATGAAGGGTATCTCACCTGTTGTGCTGTCCACTTGGTTGCGCAACGGATTTGGCGGCGCAACCAGCATAGACGCGTGCAAGCAACATTACTGGTTACCGCCACGTTGGTTGCGCCACCACTAATTAATATGGCGCTGTATGCTATCTCACTCACTCATCTGCGACGCTCCCTTCCCCCGCGCACTCCGCATTCGCTCGTGTACTATGTTGTTGTGAAGGCGTTTTGCAACGTATGGATATAGTATAGATATACCATAACTATCTCATCGGCGTCCATTTTGAGACTGCGGCGAATCTGGTGTCGGGAGCTCGGTTTGGAAGCTTAGTTTGGTAGCTAGACACCACGGCTGCGCGACTAGCAATAGGTAAGATATAGCGACGACTGATCGCTAGCGACTATGCGGCGTGCCACCACTAGCTCGGAGCGCTGCAGTCGCACTTCTGTCGCGCTAATTAAATATGTATGGATACGAGTGTCATGCGACGAAAACGCCTATATGTGAAAGTGCAGTGTATGCGCGCACTGACATATAAACACATACGTTACATTTTTGCGACGCGATTATCGCATGACAACAAATTGTAGTGCGCGCCTGGCCTTAGAGCTGCCGCACATTGAGCCACTAGGGGCCGCCACAAGCTGTGGACGAGTTCGTTCATACATTTTGTACAGCGTTGGCGCACACCGGGCGTTTATTGGCTGTGTCCAAATACGATCTGCGGGAGTGGTCGCTCGCTACTAGCGGCTGCGTTTAGTACATTCTAAAACAATGCTTCCCGAGAGCAAAATGATTCAAGAAGTTGACATACCTTTAGAGGCAAAAGGGCAGGACATCCTCTGCTCCTGGATTTCCCGTTTGGTGTAGTTGTCAGGGAATATGTCCACCTTCATGCTTAGGTTGATGTTGTCGATGGGACAGTGTCCGCTGTTTCTGTAAAGCGGATTATTTGTTGTATAATTTATATTTAATCTTGATTTGATGATGATTATGACTCCTGATAATTAGTCCCTATACTTAGGCCCTAAAGTGACTTGCTTGCAGTACTTTTTTTTAAATATCTGGCATAAATAGTTTCTTTCCACTTCTTTTGCTATCATATTTACATTAATATAGCCTTTATTCAACCAAACTTAAATATAATATGTATTTTACAATATGTGCTTTTAGGGTTCCGTAGCCAACTGGCAAAAAACGGAACCCTTATGGATTCGTCATGTCTGTCTGTCCGTCCGAATGTCACAGGCATTTTACTCGAAAACTATAAGGAGTATATGAATATTTTTTTGAGGATAGGTGTATTTTGTTAGCCGCTACATAATTTTGTAATTGAATTACTAAAAAAAAACATAAAACTGAAAATCAAAAAAAAATTTTCATTGCAAGCCCACGTGTGGCACATCAATCGGGCCTTTCAAAATAAATATAAGGTTTCTCAACATTTTTTTTGATTAAGTGAATAGAGTCGGAGATAATCGCCCAGAAAGTCACTAAAATTGTTTCCCCCCCCCCTCTAATTTTTGAACCGTGTATTTTAAAAATATGAAAAAAATCATGGACATAGGGCTTATTCAATTCTTTCAGCGAAAATTGTTTTGAACAAGATCGGTTCAAAGATTTTCGGGATATTACTAAAAAACTGCCTTCCTTAAAGAAAAGGATGTAAGTGCTACAAGATTTCAGTAAGGATACGACTTTTTTAATAGGCACGGAACCCTTCGTTGTGCGTGGTCCGACACGCACTTGGCCGCTTTTTTTTTTTTTCTGTGTCTATTTGGTTTACAGCATATGCCTCCCCTAGGGACTTCCACAATTTGCGATCATGTGCTTTTCTCATCCAAGTTGCACCCCCTACCCTGACAATGTCATCCGCCCATCTGCGACATTGTCTGCCTCTTTTTCTTTTATTTTGTCTTTGGCACCATTCTGTAATATCTTTTGTCCATTCATATTTTTTGTTTCATATCATATGGCCTGCCCACTTCCATTTTAGGTTCTTGATACAGTATTTTACATCAGTGGTTTTTGTCTGCTTCCTTATTATTTTTAGATTTATTTTGTCTTTCAGTTTAATGTTGAACATACATATTTTACATTACTTTGTGATAGATTTTTTATTTGATTCCTTCTTTAGATTAAATATTATCTAACCTTCTTTGCTGCACCTTTACAGGGTCCATCTTATTACGTACGAGTAAAGTAAAGTAAAGTAAAGTAAAATTTATTTGTGAAACATAGGTAACAAAGATGGTACAATGGTAATATGTGTATCACTATGTTAGGCCATTAGGCATACAAATTTGCAAGCAGCATGCATTACATGCTTATATATATATTATGGTCTTAATTAAAATTATATTTCGCTACAGTTTAAGTACTCATTCACTGAATAAAAAGCTTTATCTGTTAAGAATTTAAATAATTTCGATTTAAAAGTTACAGTGCAATAAATATTTTGTGTTTGAGTTAATATGCCCAATGGTTTTGGGATGAATCGTTTGAAGAACTTACTGTAACCATGAAGTTATGCAGCTTTTGCAAAACTTGTGTCCACAAGTTGTGATCACCGGGTCTCGCAGCCAGTTGAGGCACACGGGACATTCATACCGAGACTCAGGTTCTGCTACCGCCTCATTCAAGGACGATATACCCATGGGCTGCAAATTGATTTCATGATTAGTACTGTTAATAAAATTAGAACATAAACCTTTTTCTTTTTGCCCTATAATCACTGGTAAAATAGGGGTTAGTTTGATATAATGTATTGACTAGCTGCCAGTGAATATAAAGACAATAGATTAACCAATAATAAACAAATAAAGCCAGTTGGATGGATAAATAGGACAATGAATGATTCTTGTCAGAAAAAACGTCAATGAATTGGAGGAACTGGAAAATTCAATTAGCAGATAATCAAATTAAAATTCATGTCCCATAGCTACATAAAAAGGTATGTGTTTCAGTTTTTTTTACCACACTACACTATTTTAATCAATGGTGCTGTCTATTCAGTATTTTTTATAATAATTGTATTGAGACTACAGTTGTCAGATGGACCAAGCTTGCATGAAAACAGTGTTGTTTAGAATATGTGTCGAAATTGTGTACCATGAAAGTAATGAAGTTAGTAAAGGGGCATACATTTTTTATGTCTATTTATACTTATTCTTTTATTATGCATATAGATTTTTATGATGTTACTGTATTCACAATCTTAACGTAATTAGTTGACGCTTGTATTGGTTTTTGTTTGAAAACAGCTTTAAAGATTTCAATGAAATACATGGGTTTAGATTAGAAGGGCGAAAAATCGATCTAGCTAGGTCTCATTTCCGGAATGTTTCATAAACATTCTTATTTACAATTTAAATTCAATATTTTAGATTTTAGAGACATAAGACACACAGAGGTGACCATTTAATAAAGTGATTATTGACTATAAAACTAAAACTAGGGTGTAACAGAATTGGGTTGGAGCCACTCCTAACTTCAAAATCGTTTAAAAAGTTTCCAAATTGCACTTGTCATCAAAATAGTCCCTCAGTGATCCCTCACCGCTATTCCTTCCGAAGCGTTTTTCGTTCTTGGCGTATCCATTGCTATAGAAACAGAATTCTCAATCCTAAAGTATATTTTTCTAGCCGTTACATAAATTAAGAATCGATTTCGAAATAAGAAACTGCTAAACAAGTTAATTTATGCAACTTTTAACTTTTTGAGTCACATCACATCACATTCATTATTAGTACATGACATTGTACTTAGTAGGATTGAATTTGTGTAAACATAATTACAGCAAAAAGTATCTTATGTTAATATAGTTAAAGGCCAATTTAGCGTTACCATTAATTGAAAATATGTGTCAAAAGTTGCGTCACAGTCACAGCCATGTCACAGCACATCGTTTTGACAGTGACGTTTTATTGTTCCGATTTACGCTGTTTGCGTTTCATTGTTCAAAACAATGATAGATAATAGGGGTGTAGATGTCGCAGGGAAATAGTCAAAACAGATATTTGAACAAATCTCTAAGGGATATGATCAAATCACGCAGGATGTTAAAATGGCGAATTCATTTTATCATTTGCCTAGAAAAAATCAGTCATTTGATCAAATCTCTGAATCTGTTTAGTGAAATGACGAAATCGGCCAAAAGAGGCAACTCGTTTTTTCATTTCACTAGATTTGTTTAGTGATTTGATGAAATCCATGAAACGCGTGAGTGAGTTGACGAAACAAACTCGCAGAGAAATGATAAAGTCTACTGTAACATGGTTGTAGGTGATTTCATCAAATCTCTGAACTGGTTTAGTGTTACTCTACAATTAAGTTTGATCAAATCTCTCACATGATGTTTCAGGGATTTTATAACATCACTGAACAATTCTGGTTAAATGAAAAAAAATGAGTCATTTCACCAAATAGATTCAGGGATTGGAATGGCCATTTTCACATCCTGCGTGATTTGGTCATATCTCTTAGAATTGTTTGTCAGATACAGTACAAGAATAGGTGGTTGTAAACCGGAATATAATCATTTTAAGTTTCGCTTTCCATACACAACGTTCTTTGACATTCGCAGGGTAACGGCGTGATATTTGAAAAACGTGAAACTTATGTAACAAACTTTCATAAGAAGGCCAGTGCCTAACACGCAAGGGGAGCGGTAAGGTGCAGGAGGGAGGTAACACGACCGCACGAGCAATTTAATCTGTACTAAAGTTGACATTTTTATCATTTCACTAAACGTGTCTAGTGAAATGATAAAACGAGTCGACTCTACGAGTTAGTTTCGTCAACACACTGACACGTTTCAGGGATTTCATCAAATCACTAAACAAATCTAATGATATGAAAAAACGAGTTGGCCGATTTCGTCATTTCACTAAACAGATTCAGAGATTTGATCAAATGACTGTTTTTTCTAGGCAAATGATAAAATAGATTCACCATTTTAACATCCTGCGTGATTTGATCATATCCCTTAGAGATATTGTTCAAATCTCTGTTTTGGACATTTCCCTGCGACATATAGATAAATCAATTGTCTCATTCTCTCCACCTCATTTTAAGCATCTTAGCTGACCATCCATCCGTAATGCGCGTGCTGGTGCCAGGAGACCGGTTTAATTTATTTAAACTTTGTGACACAATACAAAAAAGTATAAATGGTGGACTTAATGCCATAAGGCATTCTCTACCAGTCAACCAACGGCCGAAGCAGAAACATTTGATGCAGGCATTTAAATTATTAAAAATTTACCATGTTGTAACAATGCCATTAATATCTGGGGGCACGGCAGTGCCCCCGCCAAGTCGAGCGCGAAGCAAACACTGCGGTACCATCCTTTACTGGAACCATTTCGCCGCATTTTCAGGCCCCAATTTGAGAACCTCTGGATAAGACCAGAACGCAGAAATTTTCGTCATCCAGTAAGCTATAATCACATACTTAAAATCCAAAATTTCAAGTCTGTAGGTCATTTAGTTCCGAAGTTAAGCGAAAGCAAAGTTTCGCATTTATGACACTCACTGACTCAAGATCATCAAAGTAGAACTAGTACTTCCCATAAACTCAGAAAGCTGATATTTGGTACAGAGATAGGGTTTAATGGCCACATAAAGGGAAAACTATAAAAAATTGCAATTTCAACCCAGTTTTCTAGATACACCAACTGTATACATTACTTTGTAATCCTATACAAATATATAGGATTACAAAGTTACATTTGCAGTGAGTGGGCAAATTCAAAAGCAAGAATGGTCCTGCATTCATAGTTTGTATAGATGAATTATCGAGAGCATGGAATTGCATTTGTAGTGGTAGTACGAGAAAATAGAAAATTCAAATATAGAATCCCTGTAAACATACAATACTACTACTTATGCAATTCCATGCTCTCGTTAATTTATCTATATGTATAGATAACACATTAACCTACAAAAAGAAGTGAGATCCCATAAAAAAACACTCCATGTAAAAAAGAGGCCAAGTCTCGAAACTCTTCCACCGTAAAAAGTTGAAGATATTTCGTAGAGCCAAGTCATTCTTATTAATCTTTATTTGTTTGCTAAATAAAATTTTTAGACTTGGCAATCAAATCACACAATCATGGGATTAGCCAAGTAAAATTGACAGCTAGTTTCTCAAGTATATAGTAGGTCAATGATGTAGGTATATAATATTGTAGTCTTTGAGCTAGATGAGAATCGGCCATCGATCCTATGTTATGGTTAATTTTTACCAACTCATCGAAGTGATCGCATCTCAATTTTGCAGATCCGACTCTTTTATTTGCGACCGTCGAATTTAGACTTGTATTGTAACTGTCGCTTTGTGAAGGGTTTTGTGTAGGTAGACGGTTATAACGCCGTCAGATCAAAATTCTTTTTAGACATAACTTTTTTATAACACCAATTATTAGCCGCCGAAGAAAAAAGTAACTTGTCACGTCATTGTGTGAAAAAACTTACGTCAACCCTGTTGCTTATAAATAATATCTACTCAATTATAAATAATTCTTGGTGTTGAAATGTGTAATTATGATCTCGTGAGCTGCGTTAGCATCAATTCTAATTGGATTCCGTCCCGTCATAGGTAACTACTATACCTACCCTATTCCGTGAAAAATCGTGCATTAATCGTCATGCGATAAACCATTTAAAACAAAAAAACAATAGCAAGGGAAAACTAGGATGCCCTAGTAGTTAAACGACGAAAAATTGGCGAATTTTGTCTGAAATTTAAACCCTTCGACTGTCCACCGCCTGAAGCATCAGAATCAGAACGTACCTATATATGTATTTATTAAGGTAAGTAAATCTCCTATCCTATTTCAAAATGATTTAACTTTAAACATGTGATATACTCATACTCATAAATAATATAATAATAAATCAGCCTATATACGTCCCACTGCTGGGCACAGGCCTCCTCTCATGGATGAGAGGGAACGGGCAGTAATCCCCACGCTTGCACAGTGCGGGTTGGGGACTTAACATACACCTTTGAATTTCATCGTGGATGTATGCAGGTTTCCTCACGATGTTTTCCCTTCACCGAAAAGCTAACGGTAAATACTTATCAAATGATATTCTGTACATGAGTTCCGAAAAACTCATTGGTACGAGCCGCTGATTCGAACCCACGACCGCCGTTTGACAGCCGCATGCCTGAACCGCTAGGCTACCGTAGCTCATTACTCATACTTTATTAATATAAAAAAATACATGTCATTATCATCCCCTGCATTATTACCGTATACCTAGTTTGCTCACATGGCCTATGATAGGTAGGCCAGCATCTGGGTTCCAAAAAGATTGAGCAAATATTTGTGTTGTTTGCACGAATATATTTTCCTGAATCTTAAACGTTTCTTTATCTTTCTTATTTCTTTAGCCACGGGACTACATCAAATTGGATAAGATTATCTCTTAATATAGGTATGTTTGGTGTTTAGAAAAATCAAGTCCCCCTTAAAGAGAATCTTATCCAATGTTATGTCAGAAAACCGTTAGTGGCCGTGTCATTAAAGGTTTCATTGTATGGTAATGGGCGATCGGCAGATATCACCCGGCCCATTGCTACGACGCGACGGTATTAAGGTATTAAGACGCCTATACCGCCTTATAACGATCATGGAGCTAGGAGATACCTCTTGTATCGTATCGCATTTAATATACTTTTCATCACACTTGCTCGAAAAGGGCTTTATAATGCGTTGACATACAGAGCTGTAATAGTCTGTGTTACGCCCACGGGCGTAATGGTTTTTTTCTTAAATTGTATCTGTCACTCATGCGGCAGTTACAAAGCAAAGAGGTTTTATATCAAATACGATGTCTTAAAACGTATTTATAAATAAACTTAAACTCAAAAAACTACTGAAACATGTTTAACTGAATTATTTACAGATAATATGTAGTTATTTAGTGTCTATGTAAAATGTTATTAAGTGTTTTCAAATCGTGGCTGTATAGAGAAGGGTCTTTGCCATACGCGCCTCACGTCAAATTCAACAAAATGGCCGACTGACATGTTGCAGTTTTTATTACGATTTGTATACATTTCATCTAAAATGTATTTGTTTCCTCGCAAATGTGATGAAAAACATTGTGTATAACACGGGCGTAAAAATATTGCAAACTCGAGTCATCAAAAGCCCTCCGCCTTCGGCGTCGGGCTTCTGATAGACTCTTGTTCGCAATATTCCACTTCCGCCCCTCGTCAAACAATGTACTATACTATTGCCTTTACAGTATTACCTACAGTCGATATCACCCTTTTGTACGAGGTAGCTATCGGACATCATATCGCATATAATATACTTTTTCTCAAACATGCTCGGAAATGTACGCGTTAATATCACGAAATGAAGACGTGAAGTTTCTTGTTTATGGCTCCCTACATTACTTCTTGGCCTTACGCCAAGAAGTAATGTATGAAAACCCCAAGTAAAACCATTATTGTCCGCTACTCTAACTTTTTAAATTTGCTTACTAATATTAAAATGACAAAGGAAAATTTACATACTGCCAACCACCACTAGACACTGTAAGCATACTTGATCATAAAAAAAATAAAAATAATCTATGGTATTATAGTTTAGGTGCGGACATGGTGCTCGAACGGCTTGTTCAAATGGCATGTTTAAAAAATAAAAAAGGCGCAAATTACCTATTATTTAATTGATTACCTGGTATTTATTTTAATTTTCACATCGTTTGAGAAAAGTACTATACAATCCTCGGCCGGAACAGGGATTGCTGGACTCGTTGTATTCGGCCTCGTCTACGACTCGGGCGTCTACCCCAATCTCGTCCAGCAATCCCTTACTTCACGGCCTCTGCAGTAATCTACTATTACAGTCATATATGACGACATGTGTAACCTTATTGCCAGTAGGTACGGTCGTAAAAGACAGTAGGTGCATAAGATAAGAGGGCTTACTATGGCCGAAAACGCGGGCTGAAGGATTGGACTCCTTCTAGGTAATTAACTATATCTCTATTTCTATACAACTAGTCATCCATCATCATACATTTCAGAGCTGGGCTACTATAATATGTAAAGAACTAAGTACGTATATGTAATAAGTATTGCCTTTTTAGGGTTCCGTAGTCGACTAGGAACCCTTATAGTTTCGCTTTGTCTGTCCGTCCGTCCGCGGATAATCTCAGTAACCGTTAGCACTAGAATACTGAAATATGGTACTAATATAACACGGTATCAAACACGCCGACAAAGTGGTAAAATAAAAAGTGTTTTATTTTATTTTATTAGGGTACCTCCCCTATACGTGACGTGGGGAGTGTTTTTTTTTTTCATTTCAACCCTAACGTGTGATATATTGTTGGATAGGTATTTAAAAATGAATAGGGGTTTGCTAGAATCATTTTTTGATAATGTTAATATTTTCGGAGATAATCACTCCAGAAGTAAAAAAAATGTGTCCCTCCCCCTCTATCTTTTGAACCATAAGTTTTAAAAATATGAAAAAAATCTCAAAAGTAGAACCTTATAAAAACTTTCTAGGAAAAGTATTTTGAACTTGATAGGTTGAATAGTTTTTGAAAAAAATTACAAAAACTACGGAACCCTACACTGAGCGTGGCCCGACACGCTCTTGGCCGGTTTTTTTTATATGGCAGTGAGTAGGAGAAAGATAAAGAATAGTAAGGTCTCGTTGTACAGCTTATCCATGACATCAACTCAAATACAGTCTAGTGAAATACAACATAGAGTTTAATTTTATTTGTCAAGATTTATTAGTATGTACCCTCTCCCCTTATAGTCGCTGATCACGATACCTTATGGACCAGGCAATGAACTGACAACTTGTTTGGAAAATAAGTCTGGAAATAATTTATAATTGCTTATTTTAATGTGTAACGGATATGTTACCCAGCGACAATAGTCGACAAAATTTCACACATCAAACAAATGATAAATTAACTAACTTCTGAAAAGTCAGAAAAAATATTAAGTAATAGTAGATTACTGCAGAGGCCGTGAAGTAAGGGATTGCTGGACGAGATTGGGGTAGACGGCCGAGTCGTAGACGAGGCCGAATACAACGAGTCCAGCAATCCCCGTTCCATCCGAGGATTGTATAGTACTTTTCTCAAACGATGTGAGGAAATATTAAAATTAAAATAAATACTAGGTAATCAATTAAATAATAGGTAATTTGCGCCTTTTTTATTTTTTAAACATGCCATTTGAACAAGCCGTTCGAGCACCATGTTTAACCGCACATAAAGTATAGTACCATAGATTATTTTTATTTTTTTTATGAAGCAAGTATGCTTACAGTGTCTAGTTGTGGTTGGCAGTATGTAAATTTTCCTTTGTCAGTTTAATATTAGTAAGCAAATTTAAAAAGTTAGAGTAGCGGACAATAATGGTTTTACTTAGGGTTTTCATACATTACTTCTTGGCGTCAGGCCAAGAAGTAATGTAGGGAGCCATAAACAAGAAACTTCACGTCTTCATTTCGTGATATTAACGCGTACATTTCCGAGCATGTTTGAGAAATAAATATTTTTGTCTTTATTTTGGTTAATTTACATTTGCTCTATAATATTCAAGATAAATCGTACATAAAAGACAATGCATGCTTCATTTAAATCTACATACTTAATTACTTCCGGTTGGAAAGTTTGTCGGATTCTTGAATTAATCATCTTGGAATAACATTTTAAAATGAAATCAACAATAAAAACGCTATTATAAATTAATGTTTTCAAAACCGTATTTTGCCTGGAGTATTATAGGAGGTAGTTACCTACTATAGTTCACAGGGTAGGTCATAGGAGGTAGTAAACACTACGGAACAGATAAGTAGGTATTCCGTAGTGTTTTTTTTTTTTTTTAAGGTGACAATCTTACACAAATCGACTTAGTCCCAAACTAAGCAAAACTTGTACTATGGGTACTAGACGACGATAAACATACTTATATAGATAAATAAATACTTAAATACATTGAAAACATCCATGACTCAGGAACAAATATTCGTGCTCATCACACAAATAAATGCCCTTACCGAGATTCGAACCCAGGACCTCTTGCTTCGTAGGCAGGGTCACTACCAACTAGGCTAAAGCGGTCGTCGAATTATGACATGAACGGGTTGTTCTCTTACATAATCAAAGAATCCCACTATCTAATGTCCAGTACAAATAATCCGACATGATAACCATCTAGAAGGTAATGTTCGCTGTTGCTCAACGGTATGGTAAGTGACAATTGGTTTAAGTAGGCCTGTAATGCCAAAGCAAAGATTACTCTCGTGGGCTTTAAAGATGTTGCCGACACTGTCACCAATAAATCAATACCCATTTATCCTTTTACTGTCCCAAGTTCCCAACTCATCGAAATGATCACAAACCGGACTAAGGTGGTCGCTAACCGGTGTAATCGCCCTAACGCCGACTCAGTCAACTCTACGTGAGTTGGCAGCTAGTAGAGTATGGATCATGAAAGATCCTCATTAAGATATCATCATCGTCAGCCATAATTCGTTTTCTGATGACCGTAGGTCTCCATCATATTGCGTCATAGTGTTCGGTTCTGGGCTTTCCCCACCCAGCCACTGATTCATCAGATATACCTACTTGTAACATAAATCGTCTTTATTGAGGCATTGAACGCATTGATACACATTATCAGTCTCTACAGCGTCGACACGACATTTCAGCTTTGATCCAACCACTATTACAACTATTAATATTCTGTGGCCAAGCCCGGCAAGATAGGTATGACATTTTAGTAGTTTCGCGTAATCCCTGACTAGGCCAAGTGCTACAACTGTCATTGAAAGCATTACAAGTAAGTCGTGAATTTAAATCAGTTAAGCAACTCTTCATAGATCTGTTACGTAAGCCCATGATATTACCGTGATTTTATAATTCCAGCCAGGGAGCGCCAAAACTTAAGTACAATTGCAAAAAAGCCACTCCAGTCCAAAAAAAAAAATCGATTTTAATCCCTAAAATCAGTGCGCTTGAGTTTAAATTGGATCAGCGATTGTTTGGAGTTGGGACGCCATTTTGGAATGAAAACATGTTGGTGTTGCCAGTGAATTGTGTCATTGGAGAGTTGATGTGTCTGCAAAATCCTCGTGAAGAATGGCAAATGAATGATGCGCCATAAATTGTAATTTTCATAATAAAGGAGATAAGCAATACGAATGGAAGGTTATGCACTGTGTGTGTGAGTGTGGCGTGAGTATGGCACAAGAGATAATCTTTTCTCATGGTTGAAGTGAATCAGGAACTATGAAGGAATTAATTCCCGTCGCGTACCGAAACCGTAACTAGCTATCACACCGTCGCGTAACTAGATCACTTTGCACGATCAACATGGGTCATTGATCTTTATTTCAATAAATGAAATAAATGTATTTAATCGTATGGCATATATTTTGGCCTTTAAAGTTTGTCACTCTTTAGTACCACCCAGGGGACACGTGCAGGGTTGTGGTAGGTATAGCTCCTGCGGACGCGAGTGACAGTTGTCCCCCCTTTGTCAAGTGAGGCCCGAAGGCCTCTAACTCGGCTTAACGACTACTGTCATAGACAGCAGCCGGGATCAACAGCTTAGCGTGCCTTCCAAAGCACGGAATCGCTCATTTGTATTAACCACTCAAACATCAGGCGGTCACCCATCCAAAGACTTACCACTGCCATCTTTGCTTAACCTGCGTTATCGTTTCCGACTCGCAGGCGCCGCTAGGCTATGAGCGATTCATAAAACCGCTGCAAATATTGCGATGCTGCGATGAACTAAATGAATGAAATAAACGAATTTTATTCTGCAAGTAGGCCGTAATGGCACTTTTACAAGTCAAGATTCTACCAGCGTTTCTGAAACGCCGAAACAAATAATATAATATTTAGGAGCTTGTGTGGCAAGGAGAGCCGAGCTCGAAGCGATGCGGAGCGCTGTGTGAACTAGATATAAACTGAACTGAACTAAATGATATAACGACGGTCCCAATTAAAAGAGTCGGATCTGCAAAAATTGAGATTTTAGCTTTTCAGCGGCCTCCTAGGTCGTAAAAAACTCTAAATTTTAAAACCACATTCACAGATTTTAGTTTTTCTCAATACTTTTCATAAACACCAAGATAAAAATGTCGGATCTAAGAACAGATGACGTTTAAAAACGTCGGTTGTGACAGTTCCGACATTTTTACGGGACACACAGTGAGTACGAAGTGTCGGATATAATATAACACATTCTACTATTTTACACGGAAAAGTATAGCGTGTTTTTTGTTGTGTATTTTATGTAATTTACAGCCTGTTAAGTTAATTTTCTCTGTATTAAATTGTTACATAAGAGTTTCCGTGCAACAATGTCAGTTCTGCCAGTTACGACATTTTTTGGAGTACCTTTTTTGTCGGATGTGGTACATCCGACATGATTATGTATACAATTTCCAGACAAAAATGTCGTATGTGGTACTTCCGACGAAAAAGGTACTCCAAAAAATGTCGTAACTAGCAGAACTACTAGGTATTCCAGTTAAAAAAGTAATATAGGAGGTTTTTGTATTTTTTTGGAAAAATGGCTGATAAAGTACATGTATGCTCAACAGCTAGTAATAAACAACTTACTAAATTACTAATAAGCAAACATTCGAAGTTTGATAACGATATTCCATTAATTAACAATTACCCCATACATTTTTTTTTTCCAAACGCTTTGACAGCTTCTAAAAACCGGCCAAGAGCGTGTCGGGCCACGCTCAGTGTAGGGTTCTGTAGTTTTTCGTCTAGAAATTATTTGTAATTTTTTTCAAAAACTTTTCAACCTATCAAGTTCAAAATAATTTTCCTATAAAGTTTTTATAAAGTTCTACTTTTGAGATTTTTTTCATATTTTTAAAACGAATGGTTCAAAAGTTAGAGGGGGGGGGACACATTTTTTTTTACATCTGGAGCGATTATCTCCGAAAACATTAAAATTATCAAAAAATTATTTTAGCAAACCCCTATTCATTTTTAAATACCTATCCAACAATATATCACACGTTAGGGTTGAAATGAAAAAATACACTCCCCACGTTACGTATAGGGGAGGTACCCTAATAAAATAAAAAATCATCTTCTCTTCTTTAATCTTTTTATTTTATCACATTATCGGCGTGATTGATATACATATTAGTACCAAATTTCAGCTTTCTAGTGCTAACGGCTACTGAGATTATCCGCGGACGGACGGACAGACAAAGCGAAACTATAAGGGTTCCTAGTCGACTACGGAACCCTAAAAAAATGAACGTTATTATCTGTGAAACATGACGTTGCGCTTCGCTATTTAACGAGATTACTACGATTTTGTTTTGATTACTTTTTGAAAGTATTTTATTTGATTAAAGTACCTATATTTTGAAAATACCTATTTTGTTTTTATCAGTGCTCTTAGTGAAATAAAATATCCTGGGTAACTAGTTTAATTTTTGTTTAACTAACGAATTCTTTATATGATTGGAACTGGTGGTTTGACATTTGACATTGATGAATTAAGTACTCAATTTATTTGATACATACACGTCACTTAATAATACAATAATTCATGGACACATCGGCACCATTCGGAAGAAGTCGTATGTGCCGAGTTTTCACGATGGGAAAAGATTATTCACTACATCACGCATTACGTAAACAGTAATGTCCGTCGTCGTTATTTCTCTAGTTTCGTGCAGCTAATCGGTGTAAGTGAAACCATAGTACCTAAGCCTAAGGGGGTTAGCTATAGTTTAGTTGGTTATTTATTTTAATGTTGGTACGGTCGGCCTCACGAGGGGCTGATCCTTCGAACAGTGTCGCTTTAACGCCATGTCTAAACTGCCACACGAAGACCATACAAAATGTTTTTTGACATTCGCAGGCTAACGGCGTGATACTTTAAGAAACTTATGTAACACACTTTCATAAATTGGCTTTCTATTTGCGCGAAATTCCCCCTTTCCTAAGAATACACGTGTATAAACTAGAATAATTTGAGAAATTCGTTTGTCACGTGATGCTTTGGGAAAACGATTATTCTGTATTTTCCACGGCCTGTTTTGTATGGTCGTCGAACCACCTTAAGTACTGATGACTTCGATTGTAGAACAAAAGTGACGTGACGTGACAGTGACGTTTAAAAATAGACCATTGTGTGAGAACTCTGCCTCTTTAGGTTTTTTAATGTACAACCTTTCCATTAAAAATTGCAAACGCAATATATTAAAATTCTTATCTTTTCATCTTAGAATATAAATTAACTAATATTATGTTTCTTATCTGTTCACAACACTGAGTAATGTATGTATTAATAAAACATGATAATAAATACGCGATATTTGTTAACTCGTATTCACTGTTCGATCCGCCGAATGTGCCTGATAAAAAACCTTATAAGTATCTCGTTCTGCAAAGGTCTCTCTAATGCTAAAAAAAACATAGTATAGTTCGTGTAAGCGGATGACGATGCAATTAGTAGAATTTGAGTTGGTTCGAGTGTATTCTCCAGTATTAACGGCCAGGATATTTTTTCGCTTTTCAGGCTGGTGAGTGATGACCAAGGCACAGCAGCAGGCACACTGCTGTCAAGCCGCCGAATCAGGAACAGAAGTTATGAATCCAGACCCTGTATCATGGTCGGCCTTAACACACGATAAGTGACAGGATATGACGTCCGTCACTGGCTGACACCGTTCGATAGAACGAGACGACGCTCTTATCTTGTCAGTTATCGCGTGATAAGGCCGACTATGATACGGGGTCAAGTTATTGCGGAGACGAGGTCTTGAGTCGGAGAGTCTTCAGTCAATTCACGTTAGTTTTACTGTATGACAAAGAGGTTCCGTGATGAGAGTTTTCTGTGAAAATCAAACACGGAGTTATTTGATAAACCTAATTGGACTAAGCTCTCTCGCAGCTCTGTGAATTTAGCTTCCTAAATAGAAGAGAGGGTATGAAGCAACTCGTCCTTACGGTGCTTGCTGCGTCCCTCTCTAAGGAAGCTAAATTCAGGAAAATGTGATAGGTAATTACTTCTTGATCCATTCAGATAAACGAAGAAATGTGCGACTGCTTTTGTTAATACCGCAGTTGCTACCAAAGAGTGTCATAATGGCGTAAAAAAGAATCCTCTATAAGTAACCCCATCTTACTCTGGATTTACAAACTACCTACAGCACTTTATACATCGTTTTATTATCTAGTAAATTTGAAGTAACAGCGATACGCTTACAAAACGAAACGCTGATATAAAACTGGTTAGAAAAGCCAATAATTAAACATCGTAAAGTCGTTAATTAACAAACAGTTGAAGGCATTAGAACATGAAGATTAGATAAAACAATAGTAATGAGTTCACGTGAGATGGTTTCTATAGAATTAGCAAATAAATATAAAGACAAAGTTGCACAAATCAGACTACTTAAACCAGGCTTGTATTATTCTTACCAGAGAGGGCAGAGGGTATACTCGTACATTTATAATTTTATATACACAAACACGTAAATACATAGAAAACATCCCAGGCTCAGAAACAAATATTCATGCCTGTCACACAAATATTGGTTCTTACTGGGATTTGAAGACTTTAAACCCAGGAATTTCAGCTTCGTAGCTCTAGGCCAGGGTTTCTTAAAGTGTGGTAATGGAACCCTTAGGGGTCCGTGACATGATTGCTAGCCTCCACGGCCACTTCATACACTCTTAAAGCGCCGTAGGTTCATGGTCTTCTCTCCCTCTCACCGAGCATAAGGGTGAGCGAGATGGAAGTGCGTGCTCGGAAGCGCGGATATCATGTTTTTTTAATTTAAATTTTTTTGCCGTTTAAATAAATAAAAATGTAATCACTGATTTCTCTCGAACATAATATTGCCGATTTTTAAAAGCAATTTTAATATTTATAGCTTTTGTGCATAATTTCTTACGAATATTTTAAGTGTATTTTTGTGTATTTTAGACCTATGTTCGTGATTTTTTCCTATCGAGCGAAATTTGCTTAATCATGTTTCAAATCACTAATCTCGCTGCAAAAAAGCCTCAAGATTACTATTCGTATTTTTTTGAAACCATATTATTATAAACAGACGCATTATATTGTTTCAAAAACTCTGTTCGCTTAACTTCGCTGAACCTACGGCGCCTTAACGTAGGCAGGTACGTACGAGTAAGTACAGACACATGAAACATGAGACCTAACAAAAGTTTTAGAACCACTGCACTAGGCTAAACCGGCCGTCAGAGATCAGTCTGCGTTCAGATATAGTCAATTGTCACTTGAATGGGCGAACGCAGTGTATTCGAATCGGTCCTTTTACCAGTCAAGACGCTATTCTTACGTATGGCGTGCCCCAGGGCAGCGTCCTGGGGCCTACATTATTTCTTATCTATGTGAATGACCTGTGCAATATTTCATTGAGTAATTGTAAAGTCCTCGCTTATGCCGATGATACCGCTCTTCTCATCTAAGCTCCCACCTGGAAGGAAGCTCGTTCTCATGCTGAAGCTGCAATGAGATCGGTCATGGCATGGCTTTCCAAAAATCTTCTAACTATCAACTTAACTAAGACAATGTTCTTACCTTTCGCACCAAAATCAACTTCACTACCCGATCGTTCGTTCTCTATAGGTGCACACGAATGCAATCCTTATTGTAACAACTGTAGCTGTATTGCTCTATCGCGCTCCACTAGTACTAAATATCTGGGAGTACTATTTGATAGCCAAATGTCATGGAAGGAGCAGGTAGATGCAACAGTTGGTAGAATCAGGAAACTAATCTATATTTTTAAAAAACTCAGAGCTATAGCGGATCAGCAGACACTTAGAACTGTTTACTACTCTTTGGCTCAATCAGTCCTATCGTACTGTTCAACTGCCTGGGGCGGTTCCGGAAAAACAAGGTTCCTAAGACTTGAGAGAGCCCAAAGGGCTGTACTAAAGGTTATGCTGTCGAAGCCAATTTTATTTCCAACATTAGAGTTATACTCCCTTGCCAAAGTTCTAACAGTAAGACAACTTTTTATAATGCACACAATACTCCGTAAACACGTTACCATACCATTTGTAAGTTCTTCTTCCAAACGCCGAGCGAATAGGATCTGTAGGGTAATGCAATGTCGAATTGGGCTAATCAAGCAGCATAATGAATATCTCTGAAGTACTTTATATAATAAAATCAACGCGATCTTGAACATACATTCACTCACAGTGCGGGAAGTTAAAGTCAAAATCGTAAATTGGTTACAAAAATTATCATACAATGAGACTGAAACCCTTATTTCTGGCCATTAGTGATCCATACAGGTACATAAACACACACATACACCCACACACCCCCCCACACCCACACACACCCACACACACACACACACACACCCACACACACACACACATAATTAACATTTAATATTATTATTGTTTTTAACACTTTTTTGTATCTTTGGTTATATTTATTTATTTAAACTTTATTGCACAAAAGTGTAGTAGATTTATTTTCGCATTGTGTTGTACCACATCATCTGTTAGCATGTAATACTAGTCTATATCTGTCTATATATATAATCTGGTTATACATCAGAACATCACAATTACTGTTTTAGAACTTAAGTCCTTTGTGTCCTGAGGTGGGCGTAATCGCTGCGACTCAGTCTTTGACTCCTGCAGCCGATTACGAATGTTTTGTTATTCGGTATACCTGTTATTAAGTTCAATAAAAATCTTTAATCTTTAATCTTTAAAATTCTAACTCCAATTCAATAATAATTCGCCATTTCATAGTTATGTAAACTAAAACAAACTTGAGTTCTATAGTTAGGAAAATACCTGCGTGGGATTTTCTTAATTAAATATAAATATTCTAGTTAGATGCTAGGAAACATTATCCTCACCTCATATTTATGATCCTCACTGAGACACTCCTTGAGACACCAGTACTATAAATATTTTAAAAAATCCGGCCAAGTGCGTATCTGGTCACGCACAGTGTAGGGTTCCGTAGTTGCCTATCTGTCTAAGTTACATCGACGTGCGGTGCGGTTGCGTCGGCCGAATTTGTACGAAAATTGGCCTTTCCAAGTACACATTAAGTTGTTCGTCGACTATTACTCGGTAACTACTTCTGCCTACTTGTCCGTGATAGTTTTCCTTTTAAATTCATTATATGCACTACTACCACAATTTTTTTCACATCTCTTTCATCCCTTTCATCTTCATTCTAACTTATTATATAACATTTTATTCTACCATTTTGCTGGCCGATTTATATTTTGACGACCGGTTAGCCTAGTGGGTAGTGACGCTGCCTACGAAGCTGAAGTTCCTGGGTTCGAATCCTGGTAAGGGCAAATATTTGTGTGATGAGCATGAATATTTGTTTCTGAGTCATGGAAGTTTTTCTATGTATTTAAGTATTTGTATCTATTATATATATAGTCGTCTAGTACCCATAACACAAGCCTTACTGAGCTTACTGTGGGACTAGGTCGATTTGTGTAAGATTGTCCCTTAATATTTATTATTTATTTATTATTATTTATACCTACCCATGCCGAATTACAGCTTTCTAGTAGTAGGGGTCACTAAGACGGACGGGCGGACAGACGGACGGACGGACATGGCGAAACTAGATAAGGGTTCCTTGTTGACTACGAAACCCGAAAAAGATTGCTGCCTAAAGGCTTCATCGAATAACTTCTTTAAATACAGTTTTCCTTATATGATTCTTAATAATAATTTCCCTATCGCTTTGTAGTTTCCGTTTACCCAGAATTTTATTTGAATTTCTCATCCCGAGTAATGGTCGATAATTTCAACTGTCATTTTAGATGCATTTGGCAGCTTTGGATACAGGGTGAAAAGACCCAATGGACATTAACGATACCGAATATAAATTCTACAAATAGAAGAATATTATCTTAAAAAAAATACTATACCACACTATGTATATGTATATATATGTACCCATAGGCAGGGACCGGAAAACCCGTTCTTTGGCTTAATCCGTTCGAAAGGCTTAAGCCGTTCGAGGATTAATCGCTTGTTTGGGTTACCGTATCCTCAGCTTAACTTATATACGGGTTAAGCCCTTCAACAGAGTTAAGCCTAAATAACCTCAGGGTTTTGGGTTAGGGTTTTGATAGGGTTATTTGAAGGGGTTTTTAAGGGGTTATGAAAGGGTTTTTATTGGCTTAATTTAACCGCTTACTTATTGGTATGACGCTGGCTTACTTCTTTACCCCTTCCTGGGGCCGGTGACGAGCGAGTAAAAAAGCGGCCAAGTGCGTGTCGGATCACGCACAACGAGGGTTCCATGCCTATTAAAAAGGTCGTATCGTTACTGAAATCGTATGGTACTTACGTCCTTTTCTTTAAGGAAGGCAGTTTTTTAGATATATCTCACAAACATTTTAACCGACCTTGTTCAAAACAATTTTCGCTGAAAGAATTTAATAAGCCCTATTCGAGTAAAATGCCTGTGACATACGGACGGACAGACAGACAGACAGACAGACATGACGAATCCATAAGGGTTCCGTTTTTTGCCATTTGGCTACGGAACCCTAAATATCAATAAAGGGCCGGCAACCTGATTGTGATTCTTGTGAAGTCGCCAGCGTCCATAGGCTACGGTGTTATCGTACCATCATGTCTGATGGTACGATAACACCGCATCATCACTACCCCGCCGCCCCTGCCGTATGCTTTTTTGCCACCGTCGTAGTATTAAAAATAAACACATCTTGGATATTTTTGTAGAGGCCTTTTTTTGGAGAGGAGTAGAGGCCTTTTACAGTTCCAATAATTTTACATAAGGTAGGTATGTTGGGTGGGGTAAGAACGGTACGGTTTAGAGCGGAGAATTCAAATTAGTAGGTACTAAATGAAATAGTTAAAACCGTGAAACATGCCTACATTGCCACTAGGCAAAACCTTTTTTTTTAAATCTAGTAATATATCAGAAATCATTAAACAGGCCAAAAAAAACATTGTCCTCGTTTGTATGTTTTTTAGGGTTCCGTAGCCAAATTGCAAAAAACGGAACCCTCATGGATACGTCATGTCTGTCTGTCTGTCTATCTGTCTGTCCGTCCGTATGTGACAGTGTCACATATGCACAATGTCGATTAAGATACATTTAGTTTACGCTCAGTCCGGAACCGCTTACCGCTAAAACCCTTAAACAGGGTTTTGATTGGGATTTGAGTTAACTTGAATTAACTCAAACGATCGGCTTAACCGTTCATGCAATTAACCCTTAATAAGCTTAACCGGAATGATATGGTTTCTCAAAACAAGCGTTAAGAAAACCCGCTTAAAAACCCGTGTAAGGGTAAGCGGTTCCGGTCCCTGCCCATAGGTACTTATTTTATCTTAATCGGCAATTGTAACAAAATGTATCAAAAACATGACTTGTTAAATCATGATACACATTGAATATATACTTAGATATATGTCTTCCGAACAGTTGAATATATATCTACAGCATCATCATCATATCAGCTGAAAGATGTCCACTGCTGGTCATAGGCCTCCCCCAAAGAGTGCCACAATGATACAGCATGGTTACAAACAAAACATAATCCTAGAAAATTGTGTAAAATCTAAGCAACCAACGGACTTATTTTGACGACCGGTTAGCCTACTGGGTAGTGACGCTGCCTACGAAGCTGAAGGTCCTGGGTTCGAATCCCGGTAAGGGCAAATATTTGTGTGATGAGCATGAATATTTGTTTCTGAGTCATGGAAGTTTTCTATGTATTCAAGTATTTATATCTATTATATATATCATCGTCTAGTACCCATAACACAAGCCTTAATGAGCTTACTATGGGACTAGGTCGATTTGTGTAAGATTGTCCACTAATATTTATTTATTTATTTATCTCCGAAGTGCGATCTTGCCACACATGGCTGATATTTGTATCTAGAAAGGTAAGATACTGTCTGTCTATCTGTGGGTCTGTTATCCGAAGCTCGAGAGCCTCCGACCCGCAGTCGCCTCAGTAGCCGCACAGACGCGCCGCCGGTGAGCCGCGACCGGACAAAACTTAGTGGCGGGAGTTTGTACAATTTGTTTATGGTTCGCAGTGTTTTTTTTTATTTTATCCATGAAACGTCAATATGAAATTTGAACGGAGTTCGGGAAATACGTTAGGTTTGTCTTCTTTTGATGTCGTAATGGTTAGAGATTTCTGGAGATTGCGCATAAATTAGATTATGATAAAAGTGACGTGTTTGCGATTGGGATTATGGTGATTTTTGAATTGACATAATGTTGAATATCGAGTACAGCGATTTCGATTAATTTAGTGTTAGGCATATGGTATCTGGCTTACTTTCTACAACAAATTAGTTTAAATTTTGGGAGTAACAACAAAGATAGAAAAGTCGTTTGGACATTGATAAAATTAGGCTTGCTGTGTTGTCAATTGAACGAGCGAGCGAAGCGAACGAATCTGCTTCAGCTTGGGCCAAATTCAATCGTATTTATTTACAATTCGTATTCTCTCTGTCGTATTTCTCAACCGGTTCTCGTGAATTTTGCGAGCAAGTTCGTTAATATTCTTTTTTGTTGATTCCAATTTTTGGAATTTTTTCGAAAACCTCTAGTTAGTAATATAGTTTTAGGCATGAGTTAGGTGTCTTCCATTCGTTGCATTATCTCTAGTGCATCCTCAAGAAGCCCAGGCTGGCTAAGAAAGACAAATATACCTACTCGAATTTTGTATTTACTAGCGACCCCGCCCCGGCTTCGCACGGGTACTATATTATACATTTAAACCTTCCTCTTGAATCACTCTATCTAGTAAAAACCGCATCAAAATCCGTTGCGTAGTTTTAAAGATCCAAGCATACATAGGGACAGACCGCGGGAAGTGACTTTGTTTTATACTATGTAGTGATGATGCTTGAATTGTTTACAAAATGAATGGTACAGTCAGCGTCACATAGATAGTAGCAGCCAAAGTAGCCAAATATATCGGAACACGTCTTTATTACTATAGGAGTAAGGATGTGTTACGATATATTTGGCTACTTTGGCTGCTACTATCTATGTGACGCTGACTGTACCCTATACCTACAATATTGTTATTGACTAGCTCATAGTGGAATGAATATTTAGTATAATGCGCATGCTTTTGTAACAGATGTTTAGTTATGTTTGGCGAAACAAATGTAAAAACCATTGTTCTTTGGAAAAAAAAAGAAAAAAAATACAATTTATTGTTCAAACATTCACATTTAAAGTTCCCATGAGACAAGAAAGATTTAAATAAATACAAACAACAGAAGGTAAAACCACTTTAAGTAAACAGGATCCTAAGTGTCCTTGTCCTCCTTTGGCCAAATTCCAGTGTCATGATGTGACACTGGAATGTGACGTCGAGAGTTTTACGATGCGTCTGTCTCGCGATGTTATTGTACTTGCATATCTTACGTTTCGGATCTTTCATAATATTTTACATCTACGTCTTCCGTTAATAACAATAGGGGTGACACTAAATAAGATAATCAATAAAGATGCATTTTTTTAAAAATGGATTAAGAATGTAGTCAAATGGAGAAATGTAGTCAAAAGCAACGCAAGAGGTTAAAGTCCCTTTTCCGCGTAACGCACCTTCATAGGTATGAAACGATCGCCATTTACTATCTATGACGCTCGAGGATCGTGACGTCACGATCTGCTAGCGTTTTCTCTCTATACCAAGCAACATTAAATCGCTTGTAACTTCGTAGTTTTATGACTTTTATGAGATATTTGAATGGGATTTTCGTCAATAGGCATATTTTTTGCCTTCTTTCTTTTGAAGTAATAATAAACTTGCATCAACACCCCTATTCTACCGATACTCATTATGTCTTATTACTAGTTGTTCCTAAATTTCTATTTTCCACTTCTTTATTATGTGGAATTATTTTAAGGCAAGCCATAAAACAATTCTTAGGGTGACACCTTATATTCGAGTCTCGACCACATTTTGTGCCTAACGTATAATAAGGTTTATTTTTATTTTTTAAAGGATTTTTTCTTAATTATTATTCTCTTAGGTATAATGACTGCAAGTTTCTGGTGTATGCTCCTCATTGACCCATTTATACAGCCAATCTAAATTGCCAAAATTTTCTTACACCTTCATTAAATTCAACCTGTATAATTATTCTATTGACACTACATTCTGCTTTTAATTAATGCAATTATATCACGCATGCGTTTTGGCATGACACTATGATAATCCAACAAGCATAAACAATAGTTCAAAAAACTGGAACTGCCTACGAAAAAGGAACAGTATTTTTTTTCATCCAAGAGGTAGTCTGACCAGGTAGGTTATGTCACCCGGCGCATAATTACGAATCGATTCTCATACATCGATATCATTTATCAAATTTGGATAAGTATCATGAACGCTACGGCGGAACTCACGTATAACAAAGACTCCTAGACTGACTGACACTAAAAAGACTGCTAAACAACTTAGAAAAGTTGAAAACCCCCGACATTTTCATTTCAAAGTCCAATATCTCAAAAACAGCTGAACAGATTTTCATGAAACATAGCTAAGAACACTCGGGATAAAATTATCTATGACAAAAAAAAACCGAATTCAATTCGATTCATCCGTTTGGGAGCTACGATACCACAGACAGATACACAGATACACAGAGTCACAGATACACAGAGTCACAGATACACAGACACACAGATACACATACATATACACAGACACGTTAAACTAATAACACCCCTCTCTTTGCGTCGGGGGTTAAAAAATATCCCTTCCTTTCGGCTCTCAAAAGTCGGGCAAAGACTATAGACACTCGATGGTTTTCGCATAAAAAATAATACTCATCGACAAGCTTCAAGACAAGCATCAAATAATCTTACCGTTATCATCACATTAGTCAAACAATGCAGATAAAATAAACAAAAGACTTCTTTTGCCGCTACTTTTCATTGTTGAGCTTCAACTATTTTTCTTTGTTAATCTTAATGTAATTGCAAAGGTTATTCAATACATTTTGCAACAATTGCAACTAGGGTCGTCTTGCCTCATCTGTTTTATTGGTCTTAGAGCGGAAATGAAATAAGCAATAATAAGCGGTTATAATAGATATTACAAATACTCTGAATATAGGTCTCACCGAATATGAACATTCGGACGATTATTCGGTCCAGTGTAGGGGGGAGAGATACCTGCTACTGTTCTACTACTAACTACTGTCTTACTATTCGCAGCCACCGCAGACCGCGTCAGTGTGATTTAGGCCTTACGCGTCTCAGTTAAAGCACTAGTTTTTGCCATCCGACGTTTTAACTCGTAGAGAAACTGAATTCTTAAGTAACTTGATGTAAGATACCTTGGAGTATGGGTGAATATCCACCGTATGATTAGATGTTTGTTCATATATTTAGGCCTCATATTATAACATTGAATCACCAAAAAAAGGTGTCAATACGCTACGAAGAAGTGTTTGGTTAATCCCGAAGATTAGCTCCCGAGGATGTGTTGTGTTGAGAGTGAGGGACCCGCCGCGATCTAGCTATCAACACAACGAATCCTCAAATTGATAGGTCAGCACCGCGCTGGTAATTTTTCTAATCGCAAGCGTCGATAGGCTACCGTGCCTGCTTACCATTAGGCAGACAATAGATATAATTCTCTTTATTGCACACCAGACATAGATAGAGCAGTTACAAAAGAGAACAGTGATAGATAGAAGAAAGAGACAGTAGAGGTAAAACAATCGACGGCAGACCAAATTTGATTGTTTGGTAAATTCTCACGGCCGTCATAAACGTCCTACAAGCCTGTTTTAACTAAAACGCGTTAAAATTAGTTTGTCCTTATCTGTCACTTGCCAAGTTCAAGAAACAGAACTGGCGAGCCGCACCGTGTGTATTATTATAATATTACACGAACCATTTGGAGCCACTTTTGACCCCCTCATAAATCAAAAACTATTTTACATAAACGTATCAAATTTGGCTCATATATTGAGACTTGCGAGATACATATGTGTTCTAAATTTCATAAGCTTATCTCAAACGGTTATTTAGATATTAATGTCCAAAATTCCTCATTTTTATCATTGACTGACCTATAGACCAAAACTCTAACCCAGTTCCAGATGACCTAGAGAGTTAAAATTTGGTATGCAGATAGGTAATTAGATGAATACAAAGGAATAAATAAAAAACTGTCAATTTTTAAATAATTAGATTCTATTATGAACGCTTAACATAAATACCTAATATTACTTAGGGTACCTACGTTAATTAACTGGGATTAATTATTATTTTTATATTTAGCGCACATCAATAATGTAAAATCATTACCTACTCATAAATAATGATAAGACAATTGTCTCATTGTGTTCGTAAGAAAGGGATAAAGCACATTTTTTTTAGCAGAGGCATTTTAAGAATTATGAATAAGGGGGGGTTAGGCGTGTCCATCATAACTGATGATCGTGTTTGGTATGTTCTGGTCCGAGCACGAATGTGCTCCCTTCATCGATTCCGGTCCATATCGTTTCCTCGCAACATGGTAGAATTTTCGAGACAGGGTAATTAAGTCGTCAAGTCCAACAACAAACAGCGTTGTAGTAAAAAAAAATGTTGCATGTTTTGTCAGAAATTAGTATAGGCATCAGTGGCGGCGCGTGGAAATTTTCGACGGTAACCCGGAGCAAAAAAAATTATGAATGAGAATATAAATATCATCATCATCATAAATTGAAGAGACTCTTGTCGGTGTAGCTCCCTCCATCTGACGCTGTCTAGGGCTGCCGTCTATATCTAGTCTACCTTGCCTTCTATCATGTTATTAATAAAAGCGACATGTCGTATAAGGTGACCAATCATTTTCCCTCCTAGTTATTTTATATATTAAAAAAGACCGGGTTGCACTCCGGGAGTGCCGGCAGAAGTGAAAACTCAATAACATTGTAACAGTTTTTCGATCAGGTCACGTGACATCTTACGGTATCACCCTAAAAATGAATTTGGCGCAAATTAATAAACAATTATCAATTATTTAGGCGGACGGGCCGCGGGCGCGTTGGGTGCGACGGGCCGGCTCGCTCGCCGCCGGCGGCGAACAAAATACCAATTTGTTTTTGCCATTGCCAAATATTTCTCAAAGCTTTGTCTCTTTAGGCATAACGTTCAAATTCTAACTATTCGAATTTACAAGAACGGCGGACGGCGGCGGTGAACAAAATATCAATTTGTTTTTGCCGTTGGTAAATATTTTTCAAAGCTTTATCTCTTTAGGAATAACGTCCAAATTCGAACTATTCGAATTTGCTCAATAGCAAAACGGTGAAGGACGCGTGAACAACATTACAAATTTATTTGCAGAATATGCTATAACAAAAAGTGTTTAACGGCTTTATACTCTTACGAGCGTTCAGTTTTGAATGAAGTCGAATCGGCTAGCAGCAAAATATAAAAGTTTGTGACCTCCTTCACATCTGACGTCACAAAAATCTGTCGCGTATTTAACTATTTTTCCCCATCCCAAAAAGTGCTCAGCGCCGCTAAAGAAGTTTTTACTTCAAAAAATTGCCAAGCCTGTGGGAATCAGCTTGCATGGGCAGTCCGCCACTGATAGGCATATCTGTCACAATCTTAAGCAATAGCATATTGCACAGTTGTAGCATATTGCTATCGTGTGTTGTACACGTACTCACGTGAATTACCATGGTATTAACAGCCATACGTTTTTATACTTCTTACTCGTATGGCAATAAGTAGTAATGAATTTACGGTATCTCTAACGTTGCAACCATTTCTTATAGTTTTACTTTGCATCGAACAAACGATTATATGCGATGCAAGTGTCAAGAGAGGGCGAGTCGTCTTGTTAGTGCAACTTAACATATATCCGTTTTGAAATAAAGTTTCTGCTGTCTTCCTAATGTACCTAAATGTCGACGTTGTAGTAGAAAATAATACCGGTTGTAAGTAGTTGTTTTGTAAGCGAAGCCGGGGTATAAAATGTGACTTATGTACATTCTGAAGGTCCATTAAAATGTATAGTGGTTTGAAATCTGATAGGTAGTTCCAGAGATTACCTAACTTACAATCTCAATAAAATGATCCCCGCTCATGGTCTGTCTAATAAGAGTTTTCGGACCGAACATGGCTCACATTAAATATTTGGTTACAAAATGTTGCAACTCTTTTAACGAAAAGTGTTCTAGATTTTTCATTATAAACACAATGTTTATTTTATGAAGTATGTGTGGATTACACGATTGTGCGAAAGTGATAATTGAGGAAAGGTCTGGCGTAATAATTGAAGAAGTACTCCGTTTCAGTGTGGGTTAAAATTCTTTTGTCCGGACGTCCAGATGTCCAGCTCTTCTTCTTTACATGTCGCATTTCTCAACCGATTCTCGTGAAATTTAGTGAGCAGGTTCAATAATTATTCAGTTTTTCTTAAAAATAAAAAAATAAAAACTACAGCCCACAGAGCAGCTAGTTACATACTATGGGATCAACATTGGTATCCTAGTCGTGGCCGCTATTATAAAGCGACAAACGTAATTAACCAGTGGGAAACCTCATACACCATGTCTCCCTTAACTTGGGCCACAAACAAATCGCTTACACGTAATCTCGGTAAGAAGTAAGTGGGTTAATAATAATTGTGGAGTGTTTCGACATTCGGCTCGTTTCAAACGGTAACCGAACCGTTAGCGGAGCGGAGCGGACTGACCGTTATTAGGGAGCATTGAGAAAAAAGTCGATAGATGAACGGATCATTCGTGAGAAACATCTTTTTTATAATGGTGGCAATGATAAGCAGACACCGCCGCTTATGGACGCTGCGATACCAGTACGTCTAGCGCAACTTGCTGTCGCCTCAAGCGCGACTGAGCGTCTCCTGTCTCACTCGCACCGTGCTAATTAGAAAGAGGAGGGTAGATCTTTCTCTTAGTCAGAGGCTCTAGTATAAGTTTTACCGAAACAAAACGTTACGACCGCGTTCGCGTTTAGCTGTCAAATCCCATACAAATTGAGGGTAAAACGCAAACGCGATCGTAAAGTTTTGTTTCGGTAAAACTTATACTAGAGCCTCAGATCCTCCTCACCGTTATCCGAGTTGCATCCTAATAGAACCCGGGGTCCGCCTCTACCTATCCTAAGCATTGGCGCAGACTGCCATCTGACCTAACAGAGAAAACTGGACTTGGGCAACTTTTTACTGTTAGATGTTCTCAAGCCGCCCGAAGGCTTCTAACTCGGCTTAACAACACTCGTAGACAACCACTACGATCGACGGCAAAGCGTGCCTAAGCACGAAAACGCTCAGATAGTAACCGTGATCTGTAGTCATTGGTACGAGTCGAAATTTCTAACCCACGAGCTGATTAAGAGTCCCACGCTTGAATTATTCAGCTACCGCAGCTTAGTTTCGAATCATCACCATCTTAACAGCCGAAAGACGTCCACTGCTGGAAAAAGGCCTCCCCCAAAGAGTGCCAAAGTGACCGGTTATGCGCCACCCGCATCCAGCGCACTCCCGCGACCTTTACCAGGTCATCAGACCACCTTGTGGAGGGCCTACCCACCCCGCGCCTTCCGGTACGCGGTCACTCGAGAACCTTTTCCGCCCCAACGGCCATCGGTTCTACGTGCTTTGTGCCTATTCGTTTCGAATATAGAGGTCAAATTATAGTGGGGATGAGCTAAAAGACGAGTTTTAAACGCTTCTGTGAAGTTCAATCTTATAGGGCGTGGTATACTGGAGGCGTCATTGATAGCCTCGTAATTGGTATAATTGAAAAGCGTTGTACATATAATTCCAGGTGTGATGACTGTGATTAACATTACAATAGCTTGATATAAAGTTTGACTACAATAGAAACTTTTCAAGACGAGAGTGAATAGATAATATCTAGGTATCACGTCATGTAACATCCTCGACCTCATCATCACTTACCATCAGATGAGACAGTGGTAAAAAAAACCGGACAAGTGCAAGTCGGACTCGCCCACCGTGGGTTCTGTACTTACAAATGTACAGTTTTCAGATTTTTCCCTGTATTTGTAGTATAAGACAATATTACTTGCCAAATCTCAACTATTCTAGGTCAACGGAAAAAGCCCTATAATTTTTGATTTCCTTGACAGTGCAAGTTGTTTTTGAGACATAAACGGACGTATGTTTTTTTTACGGAAGTTTTTGATATAATTATGTCGAAAACGCAGCTCATGACTAACATCAGTCCCCAAAGAATCGAGGTTGATGGGCAGGAAATACACTATGTCGAAGAATACCTACTATTGAATCTATTTGGGCCAGCTAGGCTCTTTCAGGAACAGACCAGATAAAGAAATCGAGAGACGCATTGACAATTCCTGGGATAGCTATACTACTGGTCCAAGAAAGATCTGTTGAAAGGAAACCTTCTACTATGTCTACGAGGGAAGCTTATCGACATGTGTATCCTGCCCATTTTAACCTGAACCTGACCACTTTAGCCTGAAGCTTAGTGTTGGTCGCTGGCCGAAATTCAGAAGTTCAAACTCAAGGTTTGCCAGCGTTCAATGGAGCGCAGTGTGTCATCAAGAGAATTCATCGAGTACGAGTGCTCTAGAACAAGAATAACAGATGTGGGCATGAAGACCGCCTTGCTTAAGTGGCACTGGGCTGGCCATATATGTTTGCCATGTATCTGGTTGTAATGTCAACTCGATACCTGACATCAAAGTGATCCTATAAGGGTTCCGTTTGTTCCTTTTGACGTACGGAACCTTAAAAAAGATATTCTTGAACATTACTGAAAAATCTTAGGTCTAATTGGTCGTGTTTGTCGATAAGTAAGTTCGACCTCTGTAGCCTAGTTGGTAATGACCTGCCTACAAAGCCGGAGGTCCGGGGTTCGAATCGCCCGAAATATTTGTTCCTGAGTCATGGATGTTTTCTATGTTTTTAAGTATTTATTTATCTATATAAGTATGTATATCGTCGTCTAGTACCCATAGTACAAGCTTTGCTTAGTTTGGGATTGGGACTAGGTCGATTTGTGTAAGATTGTCCCCAAAAAATATTTTTTTTTAAGTATGTCAGGTGCGGTGGGGGTGATGGATTATTTCGTTACATCGTCGACCCTCTGTTCCGTACATGTATCAATATACTAGTCGAGGACAAAAACATGGTAATGCAACATTAGAGATGAAGATTAATCACTTTGACATTTGTAAGCAAAATATTATATCAATTATCATATGTAAACTGAATTGCGTAATTGACCGTCATGTTTTATTGTAGAGCTTGCATTTGCATAACGAAAAGAAAGAAAAAGTGTTACCCACTCCACTATCAAATCAAAATAGCTTAGAGCAACCTCATAATGCCAATCAAAACTTACAAAATTAATGCTCAGGGGTCAGTGTTCAAAGGTGTAACTGAAACAGTGTAAATGAAAAAAAAAACAAATTCGAAATATGAACCAGTGAAACAAGTGAAGAGCCAGTGAGACAATGTGGACAGTATTTTGAAAACGGAACCTTGGAGATTCAAAATGGCGGCTTGGGTGTGGTTGGCGGCACTGGTCTGCGGTTCACAGGCGATTGTTCTGCCGCCGCCGTGGGCGGACGTCAAGAGGAACCCGTGTGCTTCGCACCCAAGAGGCTGGCTGATGTTGTACTGGCCCACTGACGGGAAATGCTACACTATTTATAAGGTAATATCAGGAGTTCGAAGGTTCGGGGGTTAACCCGTCAAGCGCGCTAGGCACGCCCGGTTGTGCCTAACTCGATTTGGTCTATGGCCCACAAGGCACGCACGGTTGTGTGTGGTGTGCCTAACGGCTGCTCCCTGATTGCCCTTGCACGCTTGGGGCGACGAGCAGAAAGACTCACGTTTGACGGGTTAACTATTTACGAGGCGCTAAGTTTAGGTAGAAATGGATGAGGGTTTTTAAGAACGCATCATGTCCCTCCCATCCTTGAGAGGAGACCTGTGCTCAGCAGTGGACGTACCTATAAGCTTCTTCTTGTTCTTTTTCTTCGTGTCTAGGTTCCTCAAATAAAAGATGCCCAATAGGCAGCGGTGTGGACAGCTCTGTCTGATCATGATGATTATGTCTCCGGTTGGCAGCACTATGGCGAAAGGTCTAGGTGTCAAAATCCACCAATCATGTTTAAACATCAATTAGATTGGTAAGCTGCTGTTAAAAAGACCCCCTCCACAGTGCTACCAGCTGGTGATATCATCCATTTTGAAAAGCCTCATGGGAAACGCCCAACAGCGTGTGGATTGAAACATTGCCTGCGCGTCATAGTTCTCGCACTTCGTACACATGTAATCATTGCGTGTCGATTTCAATATCAACGTAACCAGTTGTGCATTTCGGCGCGAACGCACGAGAGACCATGACCGATCGATCTACCCACTGACCCACTATCTTGAAAAGACAATGTAATGCGAACATTACCATTACACATCTTGTTGTTGTAGTTGTTACCCGTTACAATTTTTTTTATTAGCTACAAGTTAATCTGGCAGCACAGGAGCTTAACCAATAGCTGGCCATTTGACCTGTGTTATTGCCGGTATCAGACCTTTAAATGGTAACGGGTAGTTTCGAGAAATGGCCGAGTAGGTAGCTGTTATTTATACCTATAGCATTTTTAGAATAACAATTAACGCCTTTATTCATAAACGGCCATCAAACCTATTGTAGATAAAATCCCGTAATAATGGTTTGTCTTTAGATATCTGCCACTTTGACATTTCTGTTTGTGAGAAAGAGACAAACACATTTTAGTTAACAGAGCTTTGTTAGGCTTTAGAATAAAGTGGGTTAATCTCAACGGGATTTTTGCCCACGACTTCGTCGACGTAGATATCTTCTTTTCCTTCATAATTCCACCTTCCTTTCCATCTCAATAGATAATCATTTCCAGGATTAAAAAAAACATTTCTTTCTCCGAGATTCAAACTATCTTCACGCCTAATTGCATCCAAATTAACTCAGCGGTTGAAGCCAAGATACAGTACGAGTAAATAGTTACTATTCCTCCTAATATTAATATTAAAGTGATGACGAAGGTATCACCTATACAATGAACTACGCCTGTTTCCCAAAACTCTACTAGTAGGTATGTTAATCAGTACCGCGTACCTAACATTTAGTAACCTATCATTTTTCTTCTACCTTTGCACAACTCATATATAGAGCAAGTATACCCACGCAATAGTAGTTTCTTAACCATGATCCATTGCCTTTCATCAATTACCTTCGTTTTTACGTGGGAACAAATAACAATGGATATTTCTTAATTATTAAAATATGGGTTACTGTATGCCTGCTGATTGATATTGCGATTTGGCTGGAGTGATGTTAGGACATCTTGCCACAATCGGTTATGTCATTTGGAGGATTATTAGGCTCATGGCTTAGCGGATTCTAGACACGAGATTACATCCTCGCTTTACGCGCGTCTTTGTAGGAAAAAACAGAATAGCGCGGTAACTGATTTTTATGACAAATAAAAGGGTTCTTTTCCTTTTTTTGTGCATTTCTAAATCTTTAAAACAGCAAAAATAAGTTGTATTTTGTGTTGTAAGTTTTGTGTGTCGGTGATGGTCGGTGAAGTAAAATAATTGGTTGCTATTGTTATCAAAATAAATACTGTGTTTCCTTTCTGGCTGCTCCACATCACAGCTGTCGAGTATTCATGAAATGACATAACATCAACCCTAACTGGTTTGATCTTCTTCAACCCTAAGTTGTAATACTTACTTGGAATACCCTTTCACAACGAATATTGAATAATCATCTCAGGTGATCCATTAGGTATTTTATTATTCCATAAGTTTAACCAGAACCTTTTGCTACTTCGGCGAAACCCGTGTTCCACACAGCTCCGAGGTGCAAATACACCCCAACGCGAAAGTGACACGATCCCATCACTAGATTCAATTACGTGGCAACACTGTTGACTAAAACGTATGACGAAGTGTTGCCGCGTAATTGATCAAGAGGATCATCTTGCCTTTGCCAGACTGTAAGGTGAGGTGACGCGTCGAATGTGCCTCGTGGTGTGGTCGAAGTGGTCGAACTAGTCCCGCAGAACCTGATGCTCTTACGCAATCGATGTCAGTCACCTCGGGAACTATACCGGTGCCCTATTAAGGGGATCGGCATCGGTTTGTTCACGTAACTTGCGTTCACATTCCAAAATGGGAGGCTCTAATAGATTGTGCTTTTATCTCGGCTGTAGGGTTTTGACATTGACTGTGTCGTAATGGTCCGTGAGAGTGTTCTGTGTTAAGAATGTTGAGGTTTAATAGGATCTGATTAGCATCAGGCAGACAGGTTGTTCGCCGTCGCAATGGTACTAAAAAATAGTTACGCTTAGGGCGGGTTGCACCAAGTTACGATGGGTTAGGCTCGTAAAAAACACTTTCCCGAAATGTGTACTTTCTGTAAAGGTGCATTTTTTAAGAATGATCATTTTCCCGGAAAGTACACTGTCTCTAAAAGTGCACTTCCCGATATGTACACTTTATCAATAGGTGCACATTTCCAGAATGTGCACTTTCGCAGAAGGTATATTTTCCCGGAAAGTACACTTTAGGGGTAGAGGTGTCCCTGTGTCCTGTATAGTACTACGGGTTTCTGAAGCGTGTGTGCGTGTGTGTGTGTGAAGAAAGTGTCTAAATAATAAATGTGTACCTTCTGAGAAAGTGCCCTAAATGGGAAAGTGTACATTTTGGGAAAGCGTGCGTTTTGGAAAAGTGCACTGTTTGAAAGTGCACATTTCGGGAAAGTTTCCAAATTGGGAAAGTGTACATTTTGGGAGTGTACATTTTGCGGAAAGTGCACCTTTGCAGAAAGTGCACATTTCGGGAAAGTGTGTTTTACGAGCCTAACCCGTTACGATTACAGACCGATCAACGATAAATATGGCGCCGCCAGCTGTCATCCCATAGAAACTTGTCAAACCTCCCATACATTCAGATTTAAACGAACAAAGATTACAGAGGGTTTGGTGTAACCCACCCTTAGTTAGTTTTATTATGAAGCTGAAACACTCACATTTCCGTACATTTGACACTAGCTTGCTTGACCGTGTTACTTGTTCGGAAAATAAATCCTCTGGATGCACAGCCTAATACCTACATATTATATATTTGATCAAAGTTTTTAAGCAGAATTGTGTATTGTGAGATAAATATATCTGAATTATATCATTTACATAATTAAACACCTACATTGCTGTCGAGCTGTCAGAGCTAGCAACATGTCTACATCAAAATTGGCTTTCATTGCAGATTTCGTCATGTTCAGTTGACTAAGACCGCTAAGATGACGACTATTATCTATTGTGTTCAAATGTCATGGCAGTGAAGAAAGACGCAAGTTAGGTCACGATTGTGCTAGTCACCATTTGAGCGGGCTCATGTGGCGCCACAGAATAAATAATCATAATCATTTAATTCGGATACTTGTCCATATTTGTTTGTGGCGTACAGCAAAACTTAATTCTAGTGTTACATTATTATTCAATTACAATTTAGTTATTATTAATTTATTAATATTTATTATGGGCTCATCCAGGCTAATGCAGCTTGCTCCATCGACTCATGAGTGGACAGTTTATTCTGCAATAATAGTAGTTTCCTGACAATTAGGATTCAAGTGCCTGAATAGGCACCAACCAGTATCGAACCAGTGAGCTTTACCTTAAGCTCTGTCGTCGCTTACCATGGAGAGACCTACTAGTCTCACCGGATGGCGTGAGACTAGGGTCAATCACTGTTCAGCCTTATATTAAAAAAAAACTTACAGACAGTAAGAGATACGCATATAGGCACGTCCTTCACGCGTCTGTTTAATGGATGAAAAGTATTTTATATCGAATTTAGTAAACGAAATAATATTTCGCGAATGGGTTGGCTATAAAATTCCTGAGATTAAGATACCTGAAACGCTCTTTTAGGCAGCGGAAAGTTGCGGGGCTGCAAAGAATAGGTACTATACAGAAGATATAGGTGACGATAGATGTGAGAGTGACGCCGAAAACGAAAAGGATGCCGCCACTTAAGAGTCCCCAGGAAGCTCGACTCTCCATACAAACGTCAGAAACAAACTACGTTTGTATGCGGATCCAACTTGTGTCAAGCTTCCTGGGGACTCTTAAGCTGAGAGCGAAAGGAGACATGCTTATATTTATGTAACCTAAATATGCATTACTTATATATCAAGTTGAAACTAACTTTATTTGTTATTACTAATGTAAATGTAGGTGTTAAGATAAGAAAGGATGAGATATAATTAATTGTTATCTTAAATTAACAAATTATGTTTGCTCAGTTAGTCCGTAGATCACAGATTAATTTTAATTCGCTCTGTTAACTCCAAACAGAAAAGATCTTGACTGTGATAAAATGAAAACCCGACGATTACAAAACATACAGAAATAATTGCTTTTTAACGAAATCGTGACATATTATTGCCCGACTACGATTTTAGCAGTCTATGTAACTTACGTGTGTTTCACCGTATAACCCGTAACCCGGTTACAATATCTGTGGACCTGCCGTCGATGACGTCACGTCGTCAGCGCTCTGGTACGGTGCGCAAAGCGCGCGGGGCCAGCGCGGGTAGGTAAAAGAGAAGGGATAAACAAAAACAAAAATATCAATGTAAACAAAAACAATGAAAAAATAAAAAAGTAAACAAATGCATATTTGGAACCGCAATACGCCACCGAATATGCCGTTGCTCGGTTCACACCCCATTTTTGATACACCAGTATGCTTGTTGAGATTGGCATAAAATGGACTTTGACTGGGATAAACTATCCTTGCTTTATCTGTAGGCTAGCCGAATTAAGATCTAACAATAATTTTGATATGCAAGCTCAAGTCACGATCGAGTGGTTTCGGCAAAAGCTAAAGAGCAGTACTTACATGAACAAAGAACTGTGAACTTTCACACTTAAGAATAAGATTCAAATTTGATCGCATCTAATCTGCGCCTTACTGGTTTACAGTTTTAAACATGTTCAATATAATAGATCAATTAAAAACGAAAGCTAGCGTTATAAGTGTTTAAAAATCTTTGTTGGATCATGTTATAAATAGCTTAGTAGATCACGAGATGGTAATCGAATCCTATTCATGAAATAGATAGGTCTATCATATAACAGATATATAAAAGATACGTATTGATATGATGTATACTAGAGAGGCGTAGAAGTAGATACAGAATATTAATGCTTGAATTGCTTGAATGAATATGTAATATGAACGCCGATATTTTATACCTTCTAGCTGCCCGCGCGCATACGCCCGCGTATTGCAAAGAAAGCAGGCAAATTCGCGAGATATAATATAGCCTATGTCCAAGCTCTGGACCAACTTCACCAGGAAAGCAATTAACACCTTAAGGGTTCAATATATTAAATTCAATTCAATTTATTTATTTTGTTAACCACAGGTTACAAAGGTTGGTAAGTACAAAAATATAAGACCTCCATGTTTTACCCACAGCGTAGGTTTACAAAATATTTTTTCATTCAGTCAGCCTTATTGAGGTACATTCAAGTTAAGATTTACTTAATTATAATATAATATAATGTCAAAGATACCTACTTTAGAGGCCAAAATAATGTATGGCATACGATTAAATAGTAAATGGGTAGGTACATTAAATAGGTACTATAATTAGGTATGTATTAAAAGAATCACAAATAATTATAATTAATGCTTGGTCAAAAATGGAAAGAAAAAAAAAGACAATATATTTTTTTTCTTTTATAATGAAAGGGACCATGTCACGTAGTAGCGTCATTAAGGTAATCTTTAATCGTATAGTAACATTTATAAAGATGCCTTCAGAATCCTGATGAAGTTGCCAAGATGGTGTAGCGCGTCAAGCATGTTTGCTGAAGCTCTTGTCCCGGATTTCTTTGCCGTCATCAGGACACGGGTTGCCTCGTTCTGGAGCAGGTTGCGTGCCTCTAGGAACTCGATCCTTGCTACGATAGGTGAAGACTTAAATAATCCAATCAGTAGGTTTTGGCTGTCCCTGCACCGGGATGCAAACCGTAAATAATATTAGTTCATTTTACTTCATTTTTTAAGCGTTTCTCTTTTTACATTTTATCTGTACTTTTATTTCAAAATTATTTTTCTTCCTTCTGTAACTTTTTATTTTTACACTTTTTACATTTTATTTGTACTTACATGTATTACTGATGAACGATGATATGGGTTTTTTGCCTGAAATAAAAGTCTATTATTATTAGTATTAAGTATTATTATATGGACGACCGCTGTAGCCCAGTTGGTAGTGACCCGCCTACGAAGCAAAAGGTCCTGGTTTCGAATCCCGGAAAGGGCATTTATTTGTGTGATGAGCACGAATATTTGTTCCTGAGTCATGGATGATTGTCCCCTAATATTTATTTATTATTTATTTATTTATTTTGTTACGGTGAACGCATTTTTGACGTCTTTTAGCTGATATGATGATGAACTCATTTTTGAAATCGGATTAGAAGTTCTGTTCAACAGACGAACTTACAAAGCTACAAACATTTCCTCTTTATAATATTTGATTACTTAGTACCTCTAGATTAGGATAATTCCGGGGTGTTGGCCATAAGGGAGAGATGGCCCATCGAAATAATTTATGGAACCGTTGACTGGGTGTCGGTACTTACTGTTCAGTTAGCTTGGCGTTGTTCATTGATGTTAAGCTACGGTTAATTTTTTTTGAAAAAAAAACAAAAGTAGGTAAAATTATTTTTATGGCCATCACACCCTGATGCCTTCGGGAAAGATGGCCAACTGTATTTAAAACATTCATTTTGGCCATCTCATCCGGACACCTCGGGAAAAAACTTATTTTTAAATGTTAATCTCATTAGAATTCGTTATTTTTTTGCTCAATATATCAAAATTATTTGTTCAAATTTGAATTATAAATAAAGATTTTAATAATAATGTGTCAGGTTAACTTTTAACAGCATTAAAAAAAAACTATGGCCAACTACCCCGGACTTGCCCTAATTAGCTACGTCTATTTACTGCAAGTTGTAATATTAACAACTCAACTATAGTATTGATAGAAGTTGTACTGAAAATGTAACTCTCTGCCTATCCCTTTTGGTTATAGGTACCGGCGTGAGTTTTTGTATGTATGTAATATTAACTAAACACATTTTCAAGTTTTATGTTTTGACTTGCAGGAAACTTACCAATACTACAAATAAAACTGTAAAAACGAGGCCAAGTTCTTTCTTAATGTAGTGTTGTTAAAACCTGAATCACCGAAACCGGTACTATGTTGCAAAACCCTCTTTTGGTAATGTGTACCAGTCCTTTGTAATCATTAATCAAGGTTAAGTTAGAGTACGTAGTACTATTATTTATTCTGTGATTATAGTATACACTAAAAGGAAAGATGTTTTTCAACACATTTGCTCGTAACGTACCTCTTATTATGTTGCTTTTAGGCTCATAATCCTGGGTATTAAACACGCGCAAAAATATTTGTAAACATTGTTAATGCGTGTCAATTCAATTATCAAATCAAAAATGTTGACTCGTGGTGATTAGAAAAGTGATAAATAGAATGAAAAGAGAAGAAATTCTTGGCGATGTACATTATATACCTATGAGTAACAACCTGTTGCCATCAAAAGTAAATAAATTAACTTGGCAGGCCTATAATATTTTCATCTTATGCAAAGGATTTTTTCCTCGCAAATTGTGTTGAAAAACGTCGTATGAAACGCGTGAGCTTTGATAATTACATCCTCGGCTCTCTTATCACGCTTACCTGCGGCTCGCGTGCATGAACTCAGATATAATTATCATCATACCTAACTTGTATCACAATGTAATACAAGTTGTATGAGTGATTCAATCCGATGCAATCACATTTAAAATACAAAAAATCCCACGCTGTTAATTATCAGGCATAAAAAGCGCTTTCCCTAAAAGTCTAATTTTCCCTTAACACGGTATGGAGATAGTTTGAATTCTGGGAAAGGGTAGGACGGAAATCATCTTCTAAGGGGGTGAAACAGGGGGCGTTGATTTGTCAGGAATTACGATATAATAAACGAGTTCTATGCAAACGAAGTCGCGGGCAGAAGCTAGTCTTTAATATTATCTAGATATATACAGCAACAACCATTTGAACGCTCTCGACCTTCCAACGGATTATTCACACACCTTACCTAGTTCAGTAGAAAGCTGGCGTTATGTTATGGTTATGATACTTTATTTAATTATACGATGCTTATCTATAGTTGTATAATAATCATTACGACTGTCCCGTTTGTCGCTACTTTAAAGTAGAGGGTAATAAAGAGGTGTTAATGGCAGGGTTTAAGTTAAATGGTCAATAATAGCCCTTTTGCACCCGTGTAACACGATTTGATACCATATAATTGACCGTTTTTCTCCTTATGTCATTATAGGGCTTATTTTATTATACTTAAGTGAATTTTCAGCCCTAAACGAGCGAGGCGACAGGGTAGGCTACTAATGGATGTAAATTAATTAACATTGTAACACATTATCATTTTGCATATTCAAAAACGGTTCTCTTTTTTATTTATTCAGCATACAAATGAGCTCTGTTGTTATGTCGAGAAAAGGACGAGCGACACTAAAACTTCGCAGCTCCTACATTTCTGACAGGTTATGTAGGCACAGTCAGCTTCATAAACATCTATACGTTCTAGGTATAGTTAGCTCCTTTTGGCTTAGAGTAAACATCGAAAAGTGTATACATTTTCATGATGCTGACTGTACATCAGTTTCGTTAACAGACTTATTGAATGCATAACGGTCTAAAATCAAGACCTGTCTAACGTTCTGCAAATATCTACCTTATTTTCTTTCCATTAGAGTTCAAAGTGCAGGTTGAGAACTTGAGAGCTGATGGCGACTAGATACATTAGATTAGATAATGCACGAATAAACTTCCTACAAAACGTCTGTAAAGGCTGTTGTCCACGAGCCAACGGCTCGGTGGTTTAAAACCGTTGGTAATCGTAAGTTATGCTTATGACCGATATGATACAGAGAAAGAATAAATATAATGGAAAAATAAACCATCTTCGTCTGTAGCCCCTGACAGGATGGAGTGAGCGCTCGCCCATTAGAGGTGTGCCAAGGCTGTGAAACAAGTTGGTAGAGCAGTCTAGCGTTAATAGAAAGGTCGCAGGTTCGAATCCTGTCGGGAGCTACAGACGAAGATGTTTTATTTTTCCATTATATTCTTTCTCTGTATCATATCGATTATAAAATGATCGGGGTAACTTCATCGTTAAAAAATAACACGAAAACAAAATATTCAATTAAAAATAATTTGTTTCGTGATAAGGGTATTTTTATGCTTATGACCGTAAAAATCTGGATGAACTTTGGCGGTTTTGTATGGGATGACAATGACAGTTCTCGGCGCCATATTTAACGTACGGCCAGTAAAGTGTAGTTGATGAAAAAACTGAGCCTTATCTGAGTTATGACCGGTTGTCTCAAACCGTCGAAAATAGTGAGTTACGTCCGTCTCAATCTGATTGTTAGGTGAGGTAGGAAATGTCATCCCGCTCGAATGTGGAGCAGGCCAACTGGGGAAGTACCTCCGCCTTGCAGAAGACCACAGCCATAATAACACTACTACTTGCTCTGTAGTAGTGTTGTGTTCCTGGAGGTGAGCAAGGTCGCCAGAGCTCTCGAGGATGCGTTGTGTTGAGAGCGAGGGAATTTGTTCCTTCAGCTCTCAACACAGCGAATCCTTAAACATATAAAGGGTCGGCAAAGCCCATGTTACTCGTACTCCTTGGGAGTTGCATGCGTCTATAGGCTGCGGTGTCCGCTTACCATCAGGCGGGCCGTACGCTTGTTTGCCACCGTCGTTGTATTAAAAAAAAAATGTATCGAACGGTTTTATATGGAGTGACAGCTGCCGGCACCATATTTAACCTCACTTAACGCATCGACCCTTACCGCACTCGCACCACCCATAGGGCGAGTCACCGACGGTTTGAAACAACTGAGCCTGACCCTCGGTTCCCACTTGTCGGCTGTCGGGCCCGATTTTTTATCGGGTGTCGGCGCCTCATACAAATTGGTATCCGACATGTGTGAATAGCTTCATATAAAATGTTCTGCCACTGCAACATCCGATTAAAGGTCACAGCTCACTAGAGCCACGCGGCACCCGACCCGCACCGCCTCGCCTCGTAAATTTACTAACTAAAGTGGCCGTCAATACAATTTGCTAACTAGGTATGTAAACTATCTGAATTGTCTGTCACTATGGCGGTTTGTTTACAGTTAGCAAATTCCATTGACAGCGACTTACGGAGTTGATGTAGTGAGCGCATGCCCGTACAAATCCATATAAAGAATACTAACCGCTCGAGGCGAGGCGTTACCTTAAAATCCGGGCCCGACAGCCGACAAGTGGAAACGGGGGGTTAGGGTGAGTTGCACAAAAACGTCTGTGATCGTAACCGGTGTTCGTTAAAATGAGATTGTATAAGTTTGACTAGTTTCTATTTGATGATAGCTGCCAGTGCCATATTTAACGTTGATCGGTCTGTAATCGTATGTTGGTGCTACCCGCCCTTAGTCTCCGATCATGACGTTATGACAGTTCGTTGGTAATGAAGTGATTCACGCTCCACGGTAATCGATCGGATTTACTGATACGCACACCGAACTATTTAAAACCAAGAGAGAAGTTTATAACAGCAATTATAATAGTAGATCAAAAAACCAGCTAGCTATACCAAACACGAAGTTAGCTATGTGCAAAAGGGGCCCTCATTACCGATGTATTATAATAACAAACAACCTTCCCAATCGCATCAAACTGGAACCTAATAATAAGAAATTTAAAACTATTGTAAAAAAACTCCTACTCGACAAAGCATACTACTCGGTAGATGAGTTTCTAAATGACAAATCCCTTATATAATTCACCTTATTGACATAGTTACCTATTCTTACTCTAGTGATAATACTGTAAACAAATTGAAATCTTGTTAATAATTTATCTACCGACATTAATTTCATTAATTTAATTAATTTCGTTCCATTCATAATTGGTAATTGTATAGTATTAGTATGGATCAACAACACCATGTTATAATTTTTAATAAAATCTATCAATTGGACATTCTCATGTAATTACAATCAAAATTCTTATTATGTTGATGCTATTTCCTAGGGCCAATAGTAAACATTTAACGTGAATTAAGTAAAGAATTAAGATGATACAGTATAAATAACTTTCTCAATACATCCTTACTAATATTATAAATGCGAAAGTGTGTGTTTGTATGTTTGTCCTTCTTTCACGTCGCAACGGAGCGTCTTATTGATGTGATTCTTTTATATGGAAATAGTTTTAGAAGCTGGAGAGTGACATAGGCTACTTTTTCCAGCGGGAAAACCTCGGGAATTCAATATGTTACATTTTCCTATAACCACGCGGGCGAAGCCGGGGGCATCAGCTAGTTTAATCATATGAATTTAATTAATTAATTAATTTTAATTATATGAATCTAGATTTAAGATCAACAAATATTGAGTGCCCTTTACAGGGTGTCATGTACCTACCATCTATTATGCTTCTAACACCTCAATGTACTATGAACATGACTACAATATAATAAAGAATAAAGAATACGATACATTGTGAAACGCATTGTGTTTATTTATTCGATTGTACGAGATGATTTTAAAATTACACAACTGTGTTGTATGTTTCCATAAAACGAGTGTTTTGCTGCAGTAATGTTATTGTAGGCTTAGGACATTTGGTAGCATACCGTGGTTCTAAAATCCAAGGAGTCGCCGAATGTGAAATTTTCGAAGTGAACTTCAAAGTATGAAGTTATATTAAAGGCTTAGGACTTTTTGAAACATATCATGCTTCTATATTCAATGGAATTTTTAGTTGTAGAATAATATATAATAAAGAAAAAAGGACATTTAATAAAAATTGTGTAATGTAATATATTTATTAACAATGCATTTTATAACGGTGATATAAAAATTAAACCTAGAAAATATAACGTTAATTTCAACAGACGAAACGTGATCGGTCGAACGAAACGTCGCTAAGCTTTACTCAACAAATCAAACTCCGCTCTATGCAGTATTTAATCTCGGAAGTAGGAATATTATTCATTTTAGATAAAATCAAAAACCAATTTGACGGTCTGGTATCAAAAGTGTCAATTGATTATGTCAATATTTTTTAATTTTAAATTGCGATTTAATTTGCACTACTCACTAAACACGGGCATTAAAGAGGATGTATAACTAGATAAATAATATTGTAGCATGTAGCATCACATGTGATCAGTAATTAGTATTATTATATTTATTATATAGGTTTATGAAAACATTAATTACGTTCGATTAAAATGCACTCAGTAACGATGTGACAGTATGTATAAGTGTAAGGCCAGAGTGGATGCCCCGCTCAGAGCGGAGCGTGCAGCGTCCATATAAAACAAATGCAATTTATATGGACGCTCGACGCCCCGCTCTGAGCGGGGCGTCCACTCAGGCCTTACACTAAATCTTTATAGTTAATAAGACATCATACTTTTTGACTTTGACTTTGACTTCGCAATTTTTACACATGGCGACTCCAAAGATTTTAGAACCACGGTATGCTACGAAAAGTCCTAAGCCTAGTTATTAGTGTCTAGGTACCTACTTACGTGCCTACAGTGACTATTGGGTAGGTAATATGATTTTACTTACTATTACTAGAAGTATTTTAGTTTATGTTTAAAAAATACGATTTCGGTGTGTGGTTGCGCAATTTTGCATAAATAACGGTTGTTAACTACATTTACATAATGTAACTTTCAAGTATTTTCAGCGTATTAAGTTTTTTCGGCGATGTTACGCCAAAAATGCAGCAATGAAATGGAAGTTTCAATATAAATTCGCAAAAACTGGATTGTTCCATCTACTGCTGGAAATCAAAACTCGCTACAGATCACACGAACGTGTGTAAAACGTTTTTCATTCAACAATGTTTGGGTTGGTTATGATATTGATGTAATTTGTGCATGCATTTTTAATGTTTTGCAACTTATGCAACCTGTAATAGACTAAATTCACTTCGGGGAATTAAGTTCAAGATACCTTATTGGACCTTATGTTGTCGGTAAGTAATGACAAAAAATACCTGAGTTACTAAAACTTTGCTCTGTAATTTTTTATCTAACGCATCTTTGCAAAACCAGGCCCAATATTAGAATAAATATTAAATTCACTTGTCATAAAATGACCCGTCAATATCAAATTCGCAACCTGGTGAGTGATTATTTTTTTAATACAGAAATATTCTGTAGGTTAACTAACACAGTTGGGGGAGGCCTATGCTTGGGGGAGGCCTCCTATGTTTGGGGGAGGCCTATGTCCAGCAGTGTAAGTCTTTCGGCTGATATGATGAGCTAAGTAGGTACAAGTAGGTAGGTAATTGATGCATTTTAGACCGCGGTCTGGACGCACGCGAGCAGCCCCCCTATTCTGCAACTTGTTTTAAGCTCACCTCAACGCTCACCCACAAATATTTTTTGACACCGCGATGCGTAGTAACTAAGCGTAGGTAGAGGTCTCGTTTCGTGACGGGTGACCGGCGGGGTGAGCCGCATTAGCGCGTAGCGAATAATTATTAAATTCACCTACATATAAATCAACCTACATATAAATAGATTGAAATCATATTTTAATAATAATAAAAATAAATATTGGGGGACAATCTTAGACAAATCGATCTAGTCCCAAACTAAGCAATAACTAGTCCCAATATAAACATACTTATATAGATAAATAAATACTTAAATACATATAAAACATCCATGACTAAGGAACAAATATTCGTGCTCATCACACAAATAAATGTCCTTACCGGGATTTGAACCCAGGACCTCTTGCTTCGTAGGCAGGGTCACTACCAACTAGGCTAAAGCGGTCGTCACTAGGCTAAAGCGGTCGTTAATTATTTATATGTAGGTTGCCATCCAGACGGGTCAACATATCAAGGGTTGGCAACGCCCATGTTACTCCTTTGGAGTTGCATGCTTCTATAGGCTGCGGCGTCCGCTTACCATCGGGCGGGCCGTACGCTTATTTGCCACCGTCGTTGTATAAAAAAAAAAGACGACAGCCTAACCAAATGGGAATGATCTATGCAAATAACTATAGGTACAGTCAGCATCAAAAGTAACTGCGCAATCGAAGACGTCAAACAAAAGCTCTTTTGAAGTCTTCGTTTGCGCAGTTACTTTTGATGCTGACTGTACCTACCCTATTCCATATAAAATCGTGCGTCAATCGTGGCCTTTCAAAACCATTTTGAAACGCCAAACTTTAGTATTCTTATGTTTGAAAAGCACTTGATGATCTTAATAAGTAAAGATATCCCAGAGTTCGAAGAAACGTAGACGAATTGGTTCATAAAAATTCTAATGTTATCTGGAATGAGGTATAGTACTAATAAAGTCGAGTAAAGAAACACCGATATTTACGTACAAGGTTTATTCTTGCAAAGTATTAATACTATTTTTTATCACAAATCCTAGATAACTCTCCGATAACAATGTTCTCAAATCTGACAGCCCAAAGCCCGCCCGAAACTGACACAAGTCATTGACAGTTAGCAAAAGTAATCCGTTCGGGAATCGAATGAATATTCATCATCTAACATTCGGCCAACCTGACATACTAGTTTGTCCTCAAACTAGATCACTATACTATACAACCGGCCTCATTCTGGCATTCCACCCCTCACCTCATACATGGCCGTGTGAAACTTGCCAGCTTCATAACCATATGTCACTTGTGGCATTTCACTCCTCACCACATTAGTCTCTAATGCAGTCGAATGAACCTTCCCACTCAGTCTCTGTTCCATACCCAAATCTGTTTCATGTGGCATTTCACTCCTCACCACACTTCTCCTGTATGGCCGCGTGAAACTTCCCACTCCGATTTAACTACTAATTCTCAACAACATTTGTAACATATATATTCATTTAAAATCTGTTTCATGTGGCATTTCACTCCTCACCACACTTCTCCTGTATGGCCGCGTGAAACTTCCCACTCCGATTTAACTACTAATTCTCAACAACATTTGTAACATATATATTCATTTAAAATCTGTTTCATGTGGCATTTCACTCCTCACCACACTTCTCCTGTATGGCCGCGTGAAACTTCCCACTCCGATTTAACTACTAATTCTCAACAACATTTGTAACATATATATTCATTTAAAATCTGTTTCATGTGGCATTTCACTCCTCACCACACGTATCCAGTGTGGCCGCGTGAAACTTCCCACTCAGTATTAACTCTACTAATTTGCATCAACCTTTGTGTAACATATATAGATACTCATTTCTCATTAACAAAATATAAGTGACCTGTATTTATATTGTATACCTTATCAATTATCATCAACTTATATATTTATCGATATATAAATTATACATACACAACAATTCGAGTATTCATTAAGTTCTATAAAATAGTTTTAATCAACCAAAATGTGTCATTCCAGAACACAACAAATTATTAGCATTATAAAAACAACCAAATATATTTTCTCGCTACTCATCCGCCGACCCTGACTCATCATCCGTACCGTTCTTTTCGCTTTGACCTATAATAATCCAAGGCTGAATGCGATCAGCTGCCCAAACGTTTGTATATTTCCCTCTAGTGATCTTAGACCCCGGTATGCTTGTCACCTCATAGCGATCATTACCTAATATCCTGCTAATCTTAAATGGTCCTGAGTATTTGGGTAGGAGTTTCCGACTTTTGCCATCATTGGAAGGGGTGTTTTTAAGTATTTTAACTAAGTCTCCGACCGCATAAATTATAGGCTTTTTGCGAGTCTGATCGAACCTCAACCGTTGTTGAGCTTGATCTTTCATAATATGTTCACTAACTTCTTTCCTAATCAAATCTACCCCTTTATCGCTACGCCGTATTTCTAAGGTTGTTTCGCCTAGAAATCCTTCACCTTTGCTCTGGGGTCGTTTATAGAAAAGAGCTTCAGCTGGAGTTTTCCCAATACCTTTATTAAGGGTATTATTAAGACCCCATTGTATTTTACCTAATTCTAAATCCCATTTGTTTTCGCCTAAACGATCAGTATAAGCCCTAAGGCTGTCTAAAACGGTGCGGTTGTAACGCTCCACCTGGCCGTTTGCACGTGGAGATGATACTGCATTCAGGACATGAGTTATTTCAAACTCCTTGCAAAATCTACTAAACTCATCAGACGTAAAACATGTTCCCCTATCCGATATAATTCGAGTCGGATATCCAAACGTATATATTGCATCTTTCATCGCTTTGATAGTTGGTCCTGACTTAGTGTTTCGCACGGGTTTAATGACACAAAACTTTGTGTATCCATCAATGATTAGAAGAATGTATTGATTTCCCAATCCACTCTTAACGAATGGACCTAAATGGTCCACGTGTATCGTGTGGAATGGGATATCGACCTTAGGTATACTATGCAAATAACCCTCTTTCGGTCCTGCGGGTTCTTTGGCAAATGCACAGTGTAAGCATGATTTTACATATTTGGTGACAAATTTCTTCATTTTTGGGAACCAGAAATCTTTTTTGATCTTTTCCAATGTTTTCTCCACTGAAAAATGACCAATTTCATCATGATTGCGTTGACAAATTTGCCATCTAGCCCCTTTTGGAACCACCCACTTAAGACTTTCTCCAACTTTACGGTACACACGGTTATTTTTCACGGTGAAATTTTGTTTTATATCTACCAGCTCTTTATATTGAGGATCTTCTAAAGCAGCTCGAATATGGGTTATCTTTGGGTCCGTCATTTGCAAAGTAAGCAACCAATCCTCCTGGGATATGTGGAGTACACGGGTAATGTGTTCATTTACATCCGTGTCATCAGCGATGGATACCGGATTCCTGCTAAGTGCGTCAACATGATGCATAGTGTTGCCCGGTTTGTATTCAATTTCACATGTATATTCATGTAACGCTATCCACCAACGCGCCACTCGGGGTAAAATATCCCTTTTTATGAACGTTGATCGGAGGGCGCTACAGTCGGTAACAATTTTGAAACTCTTTCCTAACAAATAGGGTCTGAAACGTTGTAGTGATGCAATTACTGCAAGTGTTTCTAATTCGTAAGCATGTAATTTCTCTTCATCAATTGTTGTTTTACGGCTGAAATACGCAACCGGTCTCAAGCTTGATGAAGCAGTTTCTTTTTGAAATAAAATTCCTCCTAATCCCGATTTTGATGCGTCACAATGTAATTCAGTTATGTAGTCTGGATTATAAAGTGTTAAAACAGGACGCTGTGTGAGTTTTTCCTTGAGTGTAAGAAAAGCGGCTTGTTGTTGTTCGTTCCAAGTCCATGGTGTACTTTTTCTGGTCAAGTCTGTCAGGGGTTTAGCTATTACCGCAAATTTTTCGATGAATTTCCGGAAATAACTAGCCAGTCCTATAAATTGCCGGACTTGGTGAACGTTCTTCGGTTCTGGAAAAGACCCCACAGCATCCATTTTACCTTTCCCGGGTCGTACTCCATCTTCTGAAATTTCATATCCCAGATATTCGATGATAGTCTCGAAAAACTTACATTTTTTTATGTTTAGCGTTAACCCAGCTTGTCTTAGTAGAACAAATGTCTGTTCAAGCTTCTGAAGACATTCTTCAAAGCTCTTGCCTGAAATCAACAAATCGTCCATGTATGCTACAGCACACTTGTCTTTTGCTCTTCCAAGCATTTTATTCACCATACGCTGGAATACAGCTGGACAGTTCGCTAATCCAAAGGGAGCCCTGCGAAATTGATATAGGCCATCAGGTGTTATGAAAGAAGTTAAATGCTTACATTCCTCTTTCACTGGTATCTGATAGTAGCCACTGGCCATATCAAGACTTATAAAAAACTTGTTTCCACTTAGTTGATCTATTTGATCGTCTATGCGCGGCAGTGGGTATAAATCTTTTATAGTCTTTCTATTTAAGGCCCTATAATCCACGCATAATCTGTATCCTCCTGTTTTTTTTGGAAACTAGAATAATGGGACTCGCATACGCTGAGTCCGACTCCTCTATAATATCATTATCGAGAAGTTCTTTTACCATGTCACGAACCACCTCTTTTTCTGAATGGCTAACTCTATATGGTCTGTAAACCACTGGTGTCTCGTCCGTTAACTTAATATCTAACTCCGCTAATTTAGTACACCCTATTTCAGTCAAATTTTGTGCAAAACAGTCACGGTATTTATTAATTAATTCAAACACAGCCTTATTTTGTTCAGTATTTAACTCGGGATTAATGCGAGCCTCTTCAATTTTCAATGGTTCCAGAGATGAGCCAGAATCAACAAACCTTACATCATGAACCGGAGGTGGAGTTTCATCAAGGCCTACCGTGTAACCCCGGGCTACTATAGAGTCTTTTACAAAATACAAGGGATCCTTTGACTCATTCATATTTAATATAACAATATTACACTTGCCATTTATTATCTTGTAAACCCCTTCTTGTACACAGTACTCCACCTCGTCGATGCAACGATAACTTCCTTTTACATATATGTCAGTATTCAATTCATCATTGCTATAACACTCCAATAAGCCTATGTCATCAATTTCAGAGTCTATATTCACATATAATTCACACTTTTTATTTATTTCCACATCGGGATCAAATTTTGGCATATGAATCTCACAGTCATTTATTCTATTCATAATATTTAACCTATGTTCAGTCTTAGTTATTACTATGTGTGGTAGCTCAGTAAAGTTTTGGCCAATTAGCAGTGGCCTATGCAAGTATGTATCCTCGAGGATATAAGCAGTAATATTCGCCTCTACAGAATCAACTTCTAGGGTAAAAGTAGTTGTACCTAATAGTGGTATGTTAGTTCCAGCAATACCCCGCACTACCGGTAAGTCACCCTGTATTATAGGCAATTTTAACTTTTCAACTGTCCCCCTACCTATCAGTGAACAATCACTCCCTAGGTCAATAAAACACTCCAATGTATGCACTTTATTAATGTGTGCTTGTTTATGGTATTTTGCATTGCTGGTGATGGTGCTATCAATTAAAAGTACACGTTTATCACTGTTATTAAATGTTTTCTTAAAATAACAGGTTTCATCTGAGTGACCAAATCGTTTACATAAGTTACATTTCACTATTGGCTTAGGACATCTCTGGAATCTGTGTCCCTTTTCATTGCAATTGAAACAAGTGGCTGTTGTTGTATTTTGACTCTTTTGTGACTGGTGGTTGATACATTGGATCGCTTTATGACCAGGTTCATTACATTTATTACAAACTATATTCCCCAATCCATTCCTAGTCCTAGCCATATCGGTATTTTCCCTACAAACATCTTTTAAATATTTTAAAAGATCCTCCGGTTCTGTGAATCGAGCCGATGAAGCACCTGCCCGAACAGTGCGATCATCAATTCCAAGTATAATACAATCTACAGCCCTTTTTCCTGAGATGTCACAAGAGTTTAAAAGCATCATTTTCTCATAGAAATAACTATCCAAATTTTCACCATATTTTAACCGCCGTTGCAACATCTCAGTTAAAAGAACTCCATAATTGCTTTCTGTCAGAAAAGCTTTCTTCAAAAGCACCTGCCAATCCGGCCAAGTATGTAAGACAGATGCCTGTCCTTGGTACCAGTCTTTAGCACTGCCAACTAGTTTGGGTAAAGCATTGTGTATAATGTGAGCTTCATCCCAGTTATATATCTTTGCACATTCATTCACTTTTGAAATCCACATATCAATTCGGTTATTTTTTACTGCAGGGTTAAATTCTGGTATCATATTTATATTGCTGTTAAAAGTTGATGGTGAATTGGGTTTAACCAGCCCTTGTAACAACTGAGAAATGTCCTTCAAGTTTATCAACACATTAGGAGGTAAAATGTTTGTCTGACCTGGTGTATACAGCTCCGGGGGTACCTGTGTCGCTGTACTTGGTATATCATCACTGCGATGTTCACTATCGGTTATCAAAACAGGTATTCTTTGTTCCTCCCCAACTCGTCCGTTGCTAACATCAGAAAGCATCGTTCTCTGCTCTGACACTCTTGGCGTCAGCAATGGTGGTAGCGACTGCGGCGCTCGTGGCAACAGCGACGGCGCCCGTGGCAATGGCGACGGCGCTCGCACTGGTAGCGATGAAGCAGCTTCCGACGGTAACAATAGCGGCGGCGTTCGTTTTACGCGACTCGACGGTCTGTTACGACGATGATGGCGTTTACGAGACCTTTCGTGAGCGTGTATATCATCCGACGATACCGACGTCGTGGATAACTCGGAACTTGACTTATCTCGACTTCGTTTTTTCGATTTTTTACTCCGTTTACGTCCCATTTTCTTTGCACTTTTGCCACTTCTGATAATAAAGTCGAGTAAAGAAACACCGATATTTACGTACAAGGTTTATTCTTGCAAAGTATTAATACTATTTTTTATCACAAATCCTAGATAACTCTCCGATAACAATGTTCTCAAATCTGACAGCCCAAAGCCCGCCCGAAACTGACACAAGTCATTGACAGTTAGCAAAAGTAATCCGTTCGGGAATCGAATGAATATTCATCATCTAACAGTACCTAACACGAAGCTGCGTTAGAAATGTCATCTCTTAGGTATAAAAGTGATAGCCGCCACACACACACATATCACACCCGTTATCTAGTATTGAAAGTACCTAAAGCAAAGTAGTTACCATCAATATTAAAGTGTTCTCACAGGCCGAGGGTATCAAGCACCTCAAAGTAAGTTTATAAAATACAAGCTTCATCTATCACGTTGCCTCGTCTCAACGCTCTTACACAACATATTTACATTTACGTCGCTCAACAATGTTGAACACGACTCGTGGACGTACACCCTAACAGTTGCGACACATAACCCCTGAACTTGTCGGAAGAAAGCGAAGCCATTTGCACATTGTGAAGTTTTCATTTAATATCTACATTATAGGTATTTGCTCATCGTCTATCGGGCATTTTTTAATATACATATATTATATTTTACATACCACTCTGATGTAAATTTGCGTCAGCGGTAGACTTAGAGGCGTCTCTAGCCCATGTCGCGTCCGGGTGCAATCATTACCGTAGCGCACTCTAGCACCCCCCCTAACGCGCGCTAGCGCTAGCGCTCATTTTTGTAGTGTAGGTAGTGTACGCGACGAGTTGGACGCCGAAAGCGCAGCGCTCCGTCTTTCGATGGATGCTGTGATTTCGTCGTCCGGGTCCGTGAAGTGTGTGCCTAGGACAGTCCCGGACCGTGCGCCCCCTAATCAGTTAGCGCCGAGTAACGACATAGGGGGGAGGGATGGGAACGTAGTCAACAGCCTTTCCTAACTAACGGATTCCTATGGTGGGGAGCGTTGTCAAAATAACGTCTGGCAGCCTGCTTAAAGAAACCATACATGGTGCTAATCCCCATGTCGTGGTGCAGGCTGAGGTTCGATTGGTACCATGGGGCACCAGTCGCCCTACGGAGAAAACGATTCTGAATGACCTGAAGCGGTTTGAGCACTGACATAGGCACATGAGCAAATGCTACACTTGCATGTGTAAAATAGCTCCTGCGACCATCCATTTTGTATGGCACGCGGAGCTCTTTTTAAGTGCGTTGACTTACACGATTTCGTCGGGATCCCATGAAACACGAGTGTGTGACCACCATTGTCAACTTTCCTTGAAACGGTCGGAATATAAATCTGTGTTATCATTATAAGCTGCACGTGACTTCCCGTGTCTTAGAGCACACCTGTTAGAAGTTCAGTAGTCAACTCAGGCTGCTTAAGTGGCAAACGTGAGTAAAATTGTTAAAAATCATCAAGTTTGGTCAAGTTCTTTTTCCATAGCGTTGACGAGATTTTCATGCCTTGAACGCGTTTCTGGAATAATTAGTTAAATTAAATGATTTTCAACCACGGTGACTGAATTATATTTATTAGTAGGTACCTACTCAGTTTTTGGAACTTAATAGAACATTACGAGTATAATCACTATTGCCTTGAAATAAGATGAGTGTCGATTATAGATAGACTCACCTTATGCTATATCCATTTATCGTAGAGTTAGACAGAGAAAGCCGCAAGGTGGGATTAGTCATGAATCCAGAGAAAACCAAAGTTATGACAAATGGAGAGCAAGAATCGCCTATCTACATCAACAACAAAATAATAAAATATGTAAATGAATATGTATATCTGGGACAGTTAATCTCCACATCTGAATCAACCACGAAAGAGATAGAAAGACGCACAGGGCAAGCATGGAAAAGATACTGGAGCCTGAAGGAGATGATGAAAAACACAGAAATAAGTATGATTGTCAAACAAAACTCTTCAATACCTGTATCTTGCCAGTCCTCACATACGGTTGCCAAACCTGGGCTCTAACCAAAGCTCACACAAGAAAATGAGAGGTGTGTCAAAACGCAATGGAAAGGAGTATGTTAGGGAAGAAAAGATGTGACAGAATAAGAACAACCACGATAAAAGATAAAACCAGATTAACCTTTTCAACGCCAAGAGCCACTAAAGTGGTCGAGTGCTGTCGTGCCCACCACGCCAACAATCCATAAAAAGGTCGGAATAAAGTTGTACTTTGATCATGAATAAAATCTATCTAATCATGTTTTGCACAGCACCACGAGATTCGTCATTTTTGATAAGGCAACAGCTCTTGGCGTGTGAATGATCACTTCATTCAAATATGAGAGCGTTGAAAAGGTTAAAGATGTTACAACAACCGTCAAGAAGCTAAAGTGGAAATGGTCAGGGCATATAATTAGAGGTCCAGACAAATGGAGTCAGACTATCACTCACTGGTACCCTTACAACAGAATAAGGAAGCGAGGCAGACCATTCAAACGCTGGGCCGATGAGATCAAGGCAATGGCAGGCAATTTGTGGACCAGACCAGGACAGCTCGGAGCAGAAATATATGGAGACAGTTGGAAGAGGCCTTTGCCAAAGGGCAAACAGATACAAACACAGTGTCAATCATTTAATTAAGAATTGTAAAGTATCTGAATGAAGGCTATTATTATTATATGCATTTATATCCCTAAATGGTAGAATAACTTGATTACGCGTCTAATTTCTAGAAAAATATGCATAAATCTAAAGACTCGGAAGTGAGACGTATGTATGCATATGTACCTACACTGCATACATGCCTATGATGATTATGACGAGCTTGAAGAATTATTGCATATCTAGGTACTATTTTGGACACTCACTAATGAGGGTTTTCAGGATGCATAACGTCACCATCTGGTAATACTGAAGTTTTTTTTTTCTGCTGGTCAAAGGCCTCCCCTCATGATTTCCACTCGTCCCGATTCCGAGAAATCTCGGGCCAATCGTTGCAAAATACGTCCAGGTCGTCCCGCCATCTGCGTCTCGGCCTGCCACGCCGTCGCCTCCCCTCGTGCGGCACCCACTCTGTGGCTAGTTGAAGTTTTCTACTATTAAAATCCACCAATCTATATTTTTTAATACAACGACGGTGGCAAACAAGCGTACGGCCCGCCTGATGATAAGCGGACACCGCAGCCTATAGACGCATGCAACTCCAAAGGACATGGGCGTTGCTGACCCTTGATATGTTTAAGGATACGCCGTGTTGACAGCTGAAGGAACCAATTCCCTCGCTCTCAACACAACGCATCCTCGGGAGCTCTGGCGACCTTGCTCACCTCCAGGAACACAACACTACTACAGAGCAAGTAGTAGTGTTATTATGGCTGTGGTCTTCTGCAATGCGGAGCTACCTCCCCAGTTGGGCTGCTCCAAATTCGAGCGGGATGATATTTCGCTGTGCCCTACCTCACCAAATGATGATAATTAAACATGATTGGTGGATTTTGACACCAAGACCTCTCGCCACAGTTCTGCCAGCTGGTGACATAATGCATTCTGGAAACCCTCATTAAAGTAAACTCAAACAGCGATAAAAGACGATGTATCTCTTTCCAGAAAGGCCACCCGTGCCCAGACACGCAAGAGCTGAGCCCGGGCCGGTGGGGAGGGCGAACCATCGCTGAGTGCAAATGCCCTCCTGGCACGGCACAGCTTCCCCTCTCTACCACGTGCTACAAGCTCTTCGAGAGGGGCCCCTGCCGGCCAGGGGAGTACTTCGCGCCTGTGGAGGAGACCTTCAATAAGAGAGGGTAGGTGAGCTGCATATGTATCCAGAAGCCATCGGGGCAGAGAGCTAGGGCGGACCATTGCCGAGTGTAAGTGCCCTCCCGGCACAGCGCAGCTTCCATTCTCCACCACGTGCTACAAGTTCTTCGAGAGGGGCCCTTGCCGGCCAGGGGGGTACTTCGCGCCTGTGGAGGAGACCTTCAATAAGAGAGGGTAGGTAAGCCTTCTGCGTGTCTAGAAAACCCATCCACGTTGAGACACGCGAGAGAGACCTCTCAGGTACAGAATCCATCCATTGACTAGCATCTGCGGCCGTGGTTGCAGACCTATTATTGGTTTAGTTATATTGAGCTGACTTCTCTGGTTTTGGTTATTGTTGGGTATGGGCAATTGAATTACATTTGTGTAGGTAATCTTAAGGCGAGTTGCACCAACTTACCTATACAGACCGATCAACGTTAAAATTGCAGCTGTCATTACATAGAAACTTTACAAACTTTCCATATACATTCAGATTTTAACGAACACCTTTTACGATTACAGACGGTTGGGTGCAGGTGCAACCCACCAGTGCTCTACTAGTAATTAAAGGGTCAACAGAAACAATTTATGTTCGCACTAGTCTCTAGTGATAACTGATTACAACGAAAACCTACGCCACAGAATACGCTCGGAAGTTTGACATATCGGAGTATCGGAACGAAATACCGGTCGCGCTCGTCACCTTCATCTTGAATTTAAAGTGGTTCCGAGGAAGCGTTGCAACAGAACGTTACGTCAGTGGAAAATTATAACAAATGTTGGGAGATTATGACGAGCCACTCCATTATTATGGCAGCTATTAGGATAGGGTTTATGGTCATGTTTACGTTATGTTTGGGCCATTTGGGCCGTAAAACTTGACATTAACCTATAGTGCTAGCTGGGCAGGTTTACAATACTTACATACTCATTTGAGAACCAGAATTGTTCTGATTTCCATTTAAGCGCGTCATTATATAAGCATTTGCACAAACGCAGCCTCAGATCTTCTTGATCGAGAGATTACGAGTAGCATAGCAGGCTTGATATTAACCAGGGTTGGCGCGGATGCGACTTTTTAGAGATCCTCGGATGCGGATTCGGATGCGGATTTTGAGGCAACAACACTCAAAAACATAAATACGCAACGTCTTTAGGGTCACGGAGTACTCGAACACGTTGCGACTGATTTACAATAGTTGCAAACCTAACGCATCACCAACAGCGAATACTTACGGCGAATCGTCAGATTACAGAAACGAAATGAAGATGATTATTGACTAATGACGAAAATACTGTACATGCGCCTGGCACGCCTCTATCTGGTCGCGAAATGTACTACATCCGCATCCGCAAAAACCCGCATTAATTTTAGCGGATGCGGATGTTGAAAATCATGCGGAATATCCGCGGTTGCGGATGCGGATGCGAATGTCTGCAACATCCCTGATATTAACAACGCTTATCAGTTATCACAGAGAAGAATAACAGTACTTAGGTAAGTACTTAATTAGGAAGGTCTGGCACTCGTGTTCATATTTACATGTGTATGTTTACTTGGTTTTTTATGGCGCCACTTCCTATGACTTATAGGAATTATGCGCATTTTCTTCTAATGCCTTGGCCACGCTTCGCCCAAATGTTGTTGCCATCCTTTTCTAACGTATAATACCCGTAAGACAAGGACGGCAACAACATTCGGGCGAAGTGTGGCCCAGGCATAAGTGTCAGTTCAAGCAACCAAAACTGGAGTTTATTCCAAGATGAACCCAGACAAACTCGATGCTTAATCCAAGATTGGGTGAACCGCGGGCCTAATGTGACCAACACTTTCAGCCAAATCAAAGATTTGTTGTCATTTAAATAGGTCCCCTGCATCGTCACTCTTGATTTTGATAAGCGCACGTTTTTATGACCGTTACAGACAAGTCTCGCTTCGAATACCAATTGCTTTAAATCTCTCAACAGATAGGCCTATTTGTCTATGCCAGACACTTCATGTTTCCTCAAATCTCCGTAAGTTACATAATATTTCTCTGTAATATTCTCATTTATATTCCACGCTACGTGGATTTCTACGGCAGTACAGTGTTTATAAATTGGAATTGTGGTCCGAAATCTCAATTTAGTTCATCTGTTAAACATCCCAATTGCAATAGTAATATGTTTTACCACAGAATAATTAGGATCAGAAGGTCCACTTAGTGATGATAAGATAACGTCAGCTGTCAAATTTTAGCCAATAACAATAGGTACTATACTTAGATTAGGTACTATGGCGTATGAGATTAAGGCAACATTAAAGGTTTATTTTTCGTTTTTAAGTACGTTGTATTAAAACCTGATCTCTAAATCTAGAAATTGATAAGGAAAAACATAATATTATAGTAACTTACGACGGTGGGCGATATTCGGTGTGGCAATGACCCAGACCTACTTTTGGAGTTTACTAAAGAGTGCCATTTCAAGATAACAGGCCAGAGCGTAGCGAGCGTAACATTTCGAACGAGGTAACATCAAGAGTTTGCTGGGTTTTCGGGTAGAACTCAGTTGCCACGACTAGTGCAATAGTTGCAATACCAACAACCTAACACGCAAAGTAGGCACCCATAAGTATAACGCCAAGTAACGAAAACCCAGCCCCCAACGCAACATAAAATCTTTAGTTTCTAACCTAACACGTGTTAAACCCCTAATCAGGAATACCGATTTTTAAGTAGTAAAAACACCTTTTATTTTTATATTAACTGTATTTTAAAAAACACTTGAACCTTCGTTCATGGTAAGGTTCAACACAAGTTCACAATTTGAAGAGCTCCAACAGAATGAATCCTCGACTTGATATCGGTTACGGAGGGGCCCGTCCTCCCCACTCTAGAACTAGTAAAAATAGCGCCAACAAGAAGTAAGGTAACCAATATCAAGTCAGTTAAATTCTTATATTCTAATTATAGACCTTAGACGATTATATTGTACATAAAATAATTCAAATAGATAATTATAAATTTACAAACCCCAATTCAATGAAATAACGTGCCTATAAACAATAACTACGATTATAAAAGTATCAAATGTTAGTTCCATTTTTCAACTAGAGGGCTTGTTTAATCAAAACAATACTTTAATTTATAATGAAGCTTACACACGTATACTGTTGAGTGTTGACCAAAAGACGTTAGAAATGTGCGGGCTTGAGGCCAAATGACTATAATAATACTTGGTAATCCCACAGTCGATTACAGCTATTTAATATTGATAAAGCGTCGTGGTCATGTGTTGCGGTCACGATTCGGTGCCAGGGTTCGGAGTTACGCGTAGATTTGACTCTCAAATGGAAGTTTGTAGGTTACCTGGCCTATTACATGCCACTTTCAATCTTATGTCAAAACAATAGGGGTGTAGACACTAAATAAAATAATCAATAATGTCATATTTTCTCGGAAAAGGATTAAAAATGTAGTCAAATGGAGAAAAATTCAACGCAAAAGGTTAAATAATCACGAAGTTATAAGTGTCCAAAGTTTTAAGAGGGGGTATGTTCTGTCCCTTTTTCGCAAAACGCAACTTCATATGAAACGATGACGCTGGAAGATTGTGACGTCTCTAGAAGACGGCAATGTGCCGCGCCCATCGTGTTCGGCGCCGCCGTCGACGCGGCCCCCAGCAGCGTCCTGTAATGTGACGTCACACACTGTTTGCGTTTTCTCTCTCTAATGCTGGGGCCACACTAACGAGAAATGCCATTAATTATCGCGATAATCGTAGTGTGGCCGTATCTTTAATGTCCATTATCACGATAATTAATGGCATTTCTCGTTAGTGTATGGCCCCAGCATAACAAACAATATTAAAACAGTTGTAGCTTCGTAATTCTTTGAGATATCCGAATGGGATTTTCGTTACTAGGCATATTTTTTGCCTTCTTTCCTTTGGAGTAATAATAATTTTCGAGTCTACACCTCTATTGAGGTGAACAATAGGTGTCAATGAGGTTGAGCGGTCAACCCGATAAGTACGTAAACGGTTTTTTGGAAAATATAACCGTTCGTTACGGTTAAGTTGAGTTGTTATTTCAAAAAGCAATCATCTCGACTCGATTTATCGGGTTTGACCGCGAAATATATATATATTTTTTTCTTATACTTTGTATTGAACTTCCGGATTTGTATGTATTGGATTTTGAACACTAAACAAGATGTTAGTGTAAAGTGTTAAAGAGATGCATTTAACATTTCAGCGAACGTCAAGGCATGTGCGTGCGGCCGCAACAGTGCGCCGACGAGACCTTGCTGCACTGGCCGGCCGACGGGCGCTGCTATTACCGCCTGAGTCAGGGTCCGTGCTACTCGGGCTCCATACTGGATGTTGGCAACGACGGCGTCGCGAACTGCACGGTGAGACCGCAACCAGATCCGTGCAACAGTGCGCTGACAAGACCTTGCTGAAATGACCGGCCGATGGCACTACTACCGGGTGAGTCAGGGCCCGTGCTACCCCGGCTCGTTACTGGATGTTGGCAACGACGGCGTCGCGAACTGCATGATGAGACCGCAACCAGACCCGTGCAACAGTTCGCTGACAAGACCTTGCTGAATGACCGGCCGATGGCACTACTACCGGGTGAGCCAGGACGCGGGGTGAGTCAGGGCTCGTGCTTTCCAGGCACCATACCTACTGGATGTTCGCGCCGATCGCGCCACGAACTGCACTATGCGACCCGTGCAACAGTGTCCTGACAAGACCTTGTTGCCTTTGCTCCATATCCGGCGTCCGTCCAACCGTCTGCAATAGTGCGCGACCGACGGGCCGAGTCACCCGTCCTGATATGACCGTCAACATAATCCCGCTCATGAGACCTTGCTCTACTGACACGATGATTTAACAAATGATCTAGATTTTTAGTTTGAAGGCTTGTCTAATAGAAACATTTTTCTCAGAACTGAGATTTGATAATGGGATTCATAACAGATCGACGCAAATGTCGTTATCGGAAATTATCTTACTCAGATCAAGTTATTGGGAGCAGTTAGGTATAAAGCAGCTTAGTAACGATAATTTAACCCAGATATTTAATCAGGAACTTGACTGTTTAACAATAACTGCGTGTACAAGATATTCTATTCTTCCACCGCCCAAATTAAACGTCCAATTTCCACATTCCAGTGCGCCTCAGACGGGCCCAACTACTGGGCCCCCGACGGGGGCTGCTACGCACACTACTCACGGGGCCCCTGCGAGCGGGGCCAATTGTTTCTGCCAGGAGGCCGGTGCGGCTGCGAGGATCATTTGCCGCACTATCACAATGGGACCGACAAGTGCTATGAACTAGGTAAGGTGATGGCGAGCAGGGCCATCTTTCGTACTCCAGCCAATGCCAGGATGGTCCTTGGCCCGTGGCTAAAGGAGCCTCAATAAGGCCCTATGGATTTTGCTCTCTTAAAATGCTCAGGGCTCTCAACGGGTTACGGGGGGCACTGGTGGCATAGGTAACATACCAGTGCGCCTCAGAGGGACTCCAGTGAGATCCCAAGAGGGATTGCTACGCGCACTGCTACTACAAGAGGCCGGTGTGACTGCGAGGAGCACTTATCACATTTCTAAAATGGGACTGAACTAGGTATCAATTACGCAACCTAAAAACGTGTCGCTCGGCGATCTCAGATCGTTGAGGTTCCAAATGGCCGGAAACCAATTCTATGAGTTGCTCAAACGTTTTGTCTTCGGGAAGATCCGGTGAGCACAGATCGCACATAAGCGCATACGTGACGTCCCCGATAACCGTTATTAACAAAGGCACTTCTAGTTCAGTCTTCAGTTCGTTTAAAAAAATATACTGTTTTACTCGGCGGATGTACGCCGGCCACTGTTTGGATGCCGGATCAAAAGCTTCCAGCTTTCCGATAGGCATGTTTAACACTCAAATATGCACGGTTTCACCAAACTAATTAAATAAATTTATCGACTCGTCGCCAATGTCATGATTGAAAGGCCGGTTGATAGCTGACCGCTGACGCCCTTATATTTATTCATTTGTTAATGTGCCAGTCTCAATTGCCCGCCAACACATAAAACCTACATGCACAATCGCCACAGGAAGGTTCCTACATAACTTCTCAAAGATCTCACTGGGCTTAAACACATTTCGAAACATGACGAAATTCTTTAATTAAGCAGGACTTTTAATTGGTAATACCGTAGTTTAAGTCAAAACATTGAATCTTTGTATTGTCAGCTATGGACATACGAGTAGCTCAGTAAATTAGCAAGCATATAACTGTTTTAAGGATCGGCCACATAACTATTCAACAAAATGTATGTATGACACATTTTACAGGTTAGGTGCCAGAAGAATAATGCCGTCCATAAAACGGCTGGCTCTCTCAATCTCAAACACATTCCGGACGAGAACTCACTGCGTCGTCATGGTTGACGATGGGTCAGCTACATTATTGATATTTCAATTTATGTTTCCAGATGCCCTCGGCCCTTGTCCCAAAGGCCATACGTTCTCCATCACTGAGGTGTCTCCTCAAGGCTCCAAAGCTGAGTGCCAGTGCAAGCCCTTCCACGCGAGGGCTGCAGACGGGGCGTGTTACAGGCTGTACACTAAAGGGCCTTGTGCCAATGATGAGATGATCGCGAGAGGTGGCCGGTGTACTAAGGTGAGCTGTTTTGCATTTTTAATGTAGTACATATAGTAATAGCGGAGTCTAGTGCGGTCATAAAAGTTTTGACAGTTTTCTGACCTTTTAATCCAGAGTGTAGGCTTGATCTGGCCTCGTTCCTTATATGAGCCGTCCAAAGAGTTCTAACTCGACTCTCCGTAGACCACAATCGACATCTACGGCCTAACGATATTTCTAAATCTCGGAATCTCTCAGTTAGTGGTTCCTGTATGAGTGGGGTTACTTAAAGCCCAGTCCATCCGAAGATCGACCAGTTTGCTTTTGTCAGTTTGACAGTTTTTTTAACAGCAACAAGTATTAGTTCCAACATTCCAATTCAAGGCGCTTCCGCTGAGCTGCATCATCCGCTAATGATGGAGCGAGCTTGGGAGTAGGCATAAAGGAGAGGGCAAATGCACAAAAGATCCCACTGGGTTGAAGTGCATCCGAAAGGGCCCTCATCTATGTAGATAAGATAAGATAAGATTAGTTCCAACAGCATTCTGAGTTTCATTGCTGACAGGTACGTACGACTGCCCTATGTTGGCGCACAGAATCGGTCAAATCAAGGCGGTCGCGAAATTTAGATTTAAGTAAATAAAGACTGTATTTAGAGGCTGTATACTAATATTCCCAGGTTAAGATATACTAACAATATATGGATGTAGAAACAAAACATGGTCCGAAATAAAGCTATTTATTATTATTTCTTTATTTATATTTCGTCTTAAGCTAGGTTTTTACAATAATTATATAAAAAGTAAAATATAAAACTATACATACAAAACATAAAATCATTATAAAAACCTAACCTAGGGTACCGCCGGCAGCGAGGCGGGGCCTAAGCTGCCGGTGGTCAGGGCGACAGAGACAGGAACCTCCTGACTATCCGCGCAGTATCCAGGAGTACCGCTTTCTGTATCTGACCCTTGATCCAGCCATCTAGCGAGAGTCTCTTGAGGTGGTGGTCGAGACTCTTCGCTATTAAACCGTTCGCCGAAACGACTATCGGGACGATGATCGTCGAATCAACATCCCACATGGCGGTTACCTCGTGAGCCAGGTCTAGGTACTTGCTGGCTTTGTCCTTCTCGGCCTTCAAGAGGTGATGATCTCCTGGGGGATGGTGATGTCGACGAGCATTGCCTGGCGTTTCGATCGATCTGTCAGCACGATATCAGGCCTATTGGCAAGAATAGTCCTGTCCGTGATGACAGATCGATCCCAATAGATCGTAGCACGACCATTTTCGAGAACTGGCGCAGGTGTGTACTTATAGTAAGGCACTTCGGAGACCACAAGACCGTATAGCAGAGCAAGTTGCTGGTGAATAATTCTGGCTACAAGGTTATGTCTGTGCAAGTACTCGCCGTTAGCAAGATGACCACAACCGGAGATAATATGCCTGAGTGACTCCCCGGGACGGCGGCATGCCCGACAAATGTCGACCGTACCGTCCTTCAGGATATACCTCCGGTAATTGTTCGTCATGATAACTTCGTCCGCAATTGCACAGACAAAACCTTCGGTTTCCCCGAAGAGATCCCCGAAACGTAGCCAGTACACCAACGCGAGCAGATCTACATCGGGCCCTGTGAGGGCCTTGTAGAACCGCCCGTGTAGCTCCTTGCTCCTCCATACCGCCTTGCGGTCCTCGGCGCTCATTACTTTAAGTCTGCGCCAGTTCTCGTTTGCCAAGGAGAGCGTGGTGAAGTTTCCGTCTACTGCTACTACGTCGCGATGCATCCCTCACTCTTATTATTATTATACTCTTTATTTTAATTTCGTCTTAGACTAGGTTTTTACAATAATTATATCTAAAAAGTAAAATATAAAACTATACATACAAAACATAAAATCATTATAAAAACCTAACCTAGGGTGCAGCCGGTAGCGAGGCGTGGCCTAAGCTACCGGCGGTCAGGGCGACAGAGACAGGAACCTCCTGACTATACGCGCAGTATCCAGGAGTACCGCCTTCTGTATCTGACCCTTGATCCAGCCGCCTAGCGAGAGTCTCTTGAGGTGATGGTCGAGACTCTTCGCTATTAAACCGTTCGCCGAAACGACTATCGGGACGATGATCGTCGAATCAACATCCCACATGGCGGTTACCTCGTGAGCCAGGTCTAGGTACTTGCTGGCTTTGTCCTTCTCGGCCTTCAAGAGGTTCTCGTCATGGGGGATGGTGATGTCGACGAGCACTGCCTGGCGTTTCGATCGATCTGTCAGCACGATATCAGGCCTATTGGCTAGAATAGTCCTGTCCGTGATGACAGATCGATCCCAATAGAGCGTGGCACGACCATTTTCGAGAACTGGTGCAGGTGTGTACTTATAGTAAGGCACTTCGGAGGCCACAAGACCGTATAGTAGAGCAAGTTGCTGGTGAATAATTAATTATTATTATTATTATTAGCATGTTTTTTCCATATCTCGGGTCCTGCACTTTTGGGAGGCATGCGTGGGTCCGAAGCCAACCGCGGAGAGAGTAGAGACCCTTTAAAATAAAAATAATCTAAAGCTAGGGACATATTATTATATTAATAAGTATTAACAAGCGGGTTCTTGGAAGTGACTGGTAATAAAGGTGTTGTTGTGCAGGTGCCATGCGCGCGCGGGCGCCTGTACGTGCCGTCCCGGCGGCGCTGCTACCGGCCCGGCGCGGCCGGCCCGTGCGCCGGGGGGGAGGTGGTCGCGTTCGACTTCGACGCGCGGCCGGCGCTGGATGGGCTCAGCCACAACGGCGTGTGCGCGTGCGGCGGCGGCGCCTGCGCCAGGAGAGAGGTAACTAATACACAAAAAATCGGTTTGAAGCAGGGTCCCTAGTGCTGCGGGCACTATCCAGCCCCGTAAGTGCGAGAGTGAGTACCCACTATTCTGATCAGGAAGGTGGGTTGGACCAACTTACGATTACCGACCGATGAACGTTAAATATGGCGCCGGTAGCTGTTATTAGATATAATTTTCAATCTTTCCATACATTCAAATTTAACGAACACCGCTTACGATTAATGGGGAGACGGTTTTCTGCAAATCACCCTATACCTCTTAATCTGGATGATCTGTTGCACTTACCTACCATGTTTGGCGCGATCTAGAGCGCAATAGAGATGTTGCGTTCCTGCTACTTCGTATTCCCTCGCGCGCTAAAGTGAATTTTAGACTACCAATCTCTTTACAATGCCGCGTTTTCTTACAATAATGAGCTTGTTGTAGCTAGTTTCACTATTGACACCTTACTCATTCATTCATTTCGTATGGCACTTAGACCTCTGGTTTTATTTTTACACATTAACACCATCTAATGAGCTTTTTATTGCCATACGAAATGATTGTTACATGGACCTCTCCATAGTGAAACTAGCTACAGCAGGCTCATGACTTTACAGGAACGCGACATTGTATTGACATTATTTATAATTTACTAGTTTCCGATTCTGATGAGTCAGGGCCCTGCGCCATCAGAGCACCCGTATGCAGCGAAACAAATGCAAAAACTACTGATCAGTGTTTTTGCGACCTCTGAGACAAAAGTGCCAGGCCCACTGTGTCCATAAACCAACCAGCGAAACAGAAATGTGACAACACTAATTCTCCTCCCAGGTACCAGCCTGCCACACACGCCGCGGCGCGGTCGCGTACGGCGGCGCATGCCACATACTACACACACAAGGCCCGTGTCCGCTCAACTCGTGGTTGGTGCGCGACGGGCGCGTCTCGTGCCGCTGCCGGCCCGGACGCGTGCCGCCGGACTGCAGCCCCGACACCCCAGCCGGTAGTTGACGAATACTGGCTTTAGACAAACAACACATTGAGTGATAAAGATTTTGTAGCGCTACGCTAATATCTGACTCTGACTTTACTGCTTTTTAGGGAAAGCGGCTAGGAGTAGCTTTTTCTGGCAGTCTGGGTTCGGCTACAATAGATAAAGAATACCCCGTTAGTTACTTGAGACATAGGCGCCGGCAGTTGAAGAACGACTATTGACTAGTTCTAAAGAAACAAGACAAACATTTAAGTATCTAAACGGCCGTATTCATAAACGTTCTAAAAGCCTTTTTAACTAAAGCACATTTTATTTAGCAGAGGCATGTTAAGTTTTATGAATAAGGGGGTAAGTACTTAAGCATTGTCTAATACGGCGCTTGCCATAATACTACACACACAAAGCCCGTGCTCGCTTAACTCGTGGCTGGCGCGCGACGGGCGCGTCACGTGCCGGTACCGGCCCGGACGCGTGCCGGACTGCAGCCTGACCAGAGCCAGTTGATGAACTAGCTTTAAACGAACTAGTAAGATGAGCGTTGTCTGATATAGCGGCGAACGAGCATTTCACATGCTCCACACACTCCGAACACGACGAAGTATGGCTCAGTTGAATAGTGAATAAATCGTAGAATTAAATTAAATACTGATGTCATTTGTACGAAAATCGAATCTTCTCATTATTGAGCGTAATTAATGATAGATCAGGATGTCTAAAATTTTGCCATAAGTAGTTATTCAGGTGCTTGTAATAAGTAATACATAGTTTTATGATTGAGGATCAACTTTAAGGGAACAATGTTCAGAGTTATCTCACATAGAAATAACATATAATTAAGTAGACACATGTAGATTTATTTTCAATTATTTTAATGTCCAGGCAAACAAAAATGATCTCATCGCTTTTGAACTCCTTGGAGTCGTCTCGCTGAAATACCATCTTTATTAGGAATCTAGATTTGAGAATGTATCTGATTGTACATTGAAGTTACTATCGGGGTCTAGCGGAATAGTTAAAGCAATGACGCGTTGTTGCAGTATCCAACAGGCGACCGAGGCTCTAGTATAAGTTTTACCGAACCAAAACGTTACGACCGCGTTTGCGTTTAGCTGTCAAATCCCATACAAATTGAGGGTAAAACGCAAACGCGATCGTAACGTTTTGTTTCGGTAAAACTTATACTAGAGCCTCGGATGGCTCGCGGTATTGAGCTCTCGAAGTGTTGTGGAACCGCCCTGTGCAACCCAAACTACCGCGAGTGATCCGTTGCCTCTTGGAGACTGAATCTACGCGTCATTGGTCTGGATTAGAGATGCAACGGATAGTGGTTTGGCCGGATATCCGCTATCCGGCCGCCGGATATTCGGCCGAAAGTTACATGCCTAAAATTAAGGAAATTCGACCGCACCCGTGCGCGGCGCCAGAGCGCACACACACACACACAGATGTAGGCTGCAACTTGGCACACGCTATGGCAGGCTTTGAAGAAACATGCGCAAATTTTTAAACTGACTTTGACAATTGATTACTTTGTTGTTCGTTATTTATTCAACTTTATTTTACCTACTGTAGTTCTCTTTTTACCATTGTAATATTCTGGGCCTATACATTACATTTAATACCGAAAAAAAAGTTATATTTTCGGTATAAAATACTATACGGTTTCCGGCCGGATACTATGCCACTATTCGGTATTCGGCCGGATACTGAAATTGTGGCCGGATAGGCCGGATACCGGATAGTGACCGGATATCCGTTGCATCTCTATTAGTCTGGATACTCTGAAGACAAGTCGTGATTCGGCAACTCCTGGTACTGTGAAAATTTAATAGATTTTCTCATCTCGCGTCGTGGCATTAGTTTTGCTAAACTCACTGGCTAGTAGATGTAAGTAGATTTATTTAATGTTAGATCAAACTCTTGCTCAAGACTGATGTTTAGAAATGATCTTAGTATTAAACTGTTCGTTTGGAGGTTAAGAGGGGGAAAGAAAACCAACGTGCACGCTTAGATAAGTCCTGTAATCAACTGCCAGGTCGCCGCTGGACGCAGCCAACGGTACTTTTCTATACCTACATACTTACAGCTATAACACCCCTCCACCCTTATTCTAAAAATATTGTTTGTAATTAACCACGTTACGGGGTCGTTTAAGTGGCTTTCGAGATGGTTGGCCCGAAGAATCAGAAGTCTGCGCCGGTGCCGCTGCTTCCTGTGGCGGCGCTGCCAGCGTCTCTGTAGACGCGGTCTGGGTCAAGGTCGCCGCGCTCACGTGCGGCGGCAATGTCAGCGGCTCACTGGACGGGGCGTCGCCCGCCACACCGGCCGAGGCCGGAGTCGAGTCCTCGCAGTCGACCCAGCTCTCAGAGGTCACTTGGCCAGGGGCTTCCGGGGCCTCCAATATCGAAGTGGATTCGATCAGTGGTGGTAGACCGAATGTTGACGAGATCGGCGACAATACAATGGGCGGCATCACCATATCCATCCGCGAAGTCTGACTACAACTGCCACTCTCCCTCTCGGGCCCTTTTTCAACGATCTCCCCTTTGTATTTTAATAGTTGGTTCGTATGCTTTTTTAACACAGAGTTGCAATCAAGTAAGCGTACCAAAAACACGGTAGCAGCGAGTCTCTTAACTATAACACCTTTTGCCCACCTTTTTTTCTGAGCCTTTATAACTTTAACTAAAACTAATTCGTTATTTAAAAATTTCACTGCACGATTTCCACCATAACTAATAGCCTGCGAGCACTGTTTTTGTTTAACAACTTTATCGAGTGTTGTATTCAGAGGTGATGGTTCTTGTGATTTCAACAAATCTAATCTGCTACGTAGCTTGGACCCAAACAAAATTTCGGCAGGAGATTTGCCCGTTGTACTGTGAATGGAATTTCGATATTGAAATAGAAATTCGCTTAGTTTACAAGTTAAGTCTTTTTTACCGTATCCTGACAAAAGTATGCCTTTAATCGCATTTTTTATTATCTTTACATATGACTCAGCTTGCCCATTACTTATAGGGTTGTACGCAGGTGAAGTTAAATGCACTATCCCGTTTAATTTACAAAACTCTTTAAACTGCGTGGAAACAAAAGAGGTACCATTATCTGAGCAGATAGTGTGAATCAGTCCAAACCTGGCCATAACATCGCACAGCTTCTCAATGACGACCTGAGTGCTAGACCCCGACGAAATGTCATAACATTCTACCCATTTTGAGTAGGCATCGACAATGACTAAGTATAATCGGTTGTTTATTGGACCGAGCATGTCGATGTGAACACGGTACCAGGGCTCAGGAGGGTACTCCCAGCAGGCGAGAGGCGCGCGGGGGGGATCTGGCCTTAGCCCTGTGCATACGTCACAAGTCGCAACAAAACACTCAATATCAGCTGACATACCCGGCCACCAAAACCGGTTTCGTGCTTCAGACTTCATTTTAGTGCCACCTAAATGACCCTTATGCAGTTCGGATATAATTTGTTTGCGACAGTCCAATGGAATTACAACTTTATGGCCACGCACTAGGCATGAGTTTTCTATGGACAACTCATGTCTGCATTCAAAGTACGGACTCCTGCATGGGCTCGCCGTGCAGAGATTTAATATGGAATAAGGCTCGCTTACCATCATCACTCAGGTCTTCATCCTCTGGACAACACTCGATGAAATTGTGTTTTGCGTTCGTCTTCTGACACATCCTACGCAGATGTCCTCGTTGACCACACGTTTTGCACCTGTACTTAATGAACTTGCAAGTACTCGCTTCGTGACCTTTGTACCCGCACACTGGACACACGTTGTCGCGGCGCGCCGGATCCGACGCTCGCGCCGATGATGACGTCGCCATTTTGAGTACCGGTATAGTGACCTGTTCCTGCGAATTAGGATTTAGCCCGTATGTTATTATCGATTGGGATGCGCCCTGTCTAGCACATCTAATGGCTTCTGCTAGTTCTAACGCTTTGCTCAGCGTCAGTTCCCCTAACGACTGGGTGAAGAGTTTATCTCGTTCAGCACCCGGTTGCATACCGAGGATAAATCGGTCACGAAGATTCTCGTTCAACACTGCTGCAGAAAATCCACAGTGAGCGGCGAGTCCACGTACACGAGCCGCCCACTCTGATAAACCTTCGTTCACTTGTTGTGATGCCGAATGAAATTTAAACCGCTCTGCGAAACCGCACTTAACCGTTTTGAGATGATCATCCAGGAGACTAACAACGGCATCGTAGTTCAAAGATGTTACATCAGCTGGTAAAGCCAAATCACGCACCAACTTATATGTATTCTCGCACAAACTACTTAGTAAAACCGCGCGGCGCTTAACTTTTGATTTATCTTCCGAGTCCTCCAAGTTATTCGCTAGAAACCATTGTTCGAGTCTGTCCTTGTATATCGACCAATCTTGCACTTCATGGTTGAACGACGTAATTGACCCGATGGATACTCTTGCCATATTTTGTAACTATTTAAGTACACACGCGGTGTACGACCCGTCGTCGCCAGTGTTCGTTTGGAGGTTAAGAGGGGGAAAGAAAACCAACGTGCACGCTTAGATAAGTCCTGTAATCAACTGCCAGGTCGCCGCTGGACGCAGCCAACGGTACTTTTCTATACCTACATACTTACAGCTATAACATAAACGTAAGTAGGTATTTAAATGGGTCAATCAACTATTTCTCGTTGTTATTCTGTCCCGTTTGCCAGAAGATCATATAACAAAGTTCCATTCAAAATATATATTTTTTTATTTTATTTTTTTTATTGAATGAAATATGAAACTCCAAGTTTGTTCATGTATACTGCAAGATATTTCTTTTATTTCTGTATATGACCGTTTTTTTCCTAAATAAATAAATAAAAATCTTTATATATTACTACCTAGACTTCTAAAATGCGTAGAAGATGGCCCATATAAAACGGGTTAAAATGTCAACGAGTGACAGAAAGAAGTTTGTTGGCCCAAATATTTCGTTCGTTCATCGTTGTGCCAGAGGACGATTTAGGAGCTCTATTTTGAAAATGGAGCATCGAGTTTACAATTGATTTGTATAGTTGCGTAGTATATTAAAAGTTCGCTATTAGGTTCTTAGGAAATATCGCCATCTGGTACGATTAGTCATAGATTAGTAATTATTAGGAAACATAATTAAAAGAAGATTAAGCCGGGATTGTGACGTCGCAGTCGTGGCACTTTAGTCACGTATTTAGACACGTGACCAAAATGTACAGTCAACGACAAAATAATGTAGTCTGTGAGCATTTAGAATGGCCTTCGTGTCTATATTTCTCTCCCGCTTGCCCTTATACGTTCTTATGCAAAATAAACGGTTTCACCCGAGCGCGGCTCGCGCTCAGATTGTACAATCGCCATCAGAAATATCGGAGCGGCCAAAGTGCTCACAAATATCTGAACACGTCTCTAATGCCTCGACAATAGAGACGTGTTCAGATATTTGTGAGCACTTTCGCCGCTCCGATATATCTGATGGCGACTGTACATATTTTGAATAATAGAGTGAAAATGTAAAAAATCAAAAAGATGTATTTTCACTCACTTCACTCACTTATCAATTTGTTGACTACAACCGCTCGTTACATTTTGAATAAAGAAAAATAGTTCAAACTGTTATTTTATTCTGTATCCCATTATTATTAAGAGCCATAAGTGTCCCACTGCTGAGCAAAGACCTCCCTAGTCTCCTTTCTTCCACATATCCCTGTCGTGGTCGTGGGCAGCCTCCCACCAGTCTTGGTCAAAGCCATTTATTGGAAGTGTGGGGACGAGAAGTAATAAAAGATTGTCCAATTACAAAATTGTTTAATGACTTATTTTCTACAGTCACTTTATTTGTTTCGATATAAAATACTAACATAACTTAAAACTAGGTGATGTCTAGATATAGCTATAATACAGTTAATGTCCTTACCAACTAAATGTCATTAATCATTTTATTTGTCCTTTAATTTATTTGTCTGTGCTTTACCTGCAAAAAATAAAATGTTTAGTTAGTTTATATGACTATATTTGGATCAACTAGGAGTCACTTCCAATACAACGTCAATAATAAGTTTAATAGCTTCTTTCCGAATTATTGATATATTTTAGGCGCAAGACATACAGAAAGGAAGCAAAACGAAGGCACGGCGCCTTTTCAATTCACTTAAAAAAAATAGAAATAAATATATAGACGTATAGAATCGAATGCGTTTTGCTTACCGAAATATATCCTATAAACTTGATTGAAAGGCATCTCAATGGCTACCGTAGCGATGATGGATACCACCAGGACGGCTAGCATTTCTGGGACGTGCATCTGAAAAGGAAAGGTAATTTTGTAAACCAGCTTTGGTTGACTTACCTCTGTTAATAAAGACCCGAAGAAGATTTGATAAAATGCCGAAAGATAGGTACTCATATTTTTGGTAAAATTGTACTTATTAGGTACAATGATATTAGGTAGAACTTATAGCAGCTATACTCAAACTGCGGCCTGCGGCATGCGGCCCACCGAGCTAATGCGAGTATTTCTTAGCTAAAAATACTTTACGGTTCTCGTAGAAAAAAGCGACCAAGTGCGTGTCGGACCACGCACAACGAAGGGTTCCGTGCCTATTAAAAAGTTCATATCGTTACTGAAATCTATTGGCACTTACGTCCTTTTCTTCAAGGAAAGCAGTTTTTTAGAAATATCTCGAAAACCTTTGAACCGATTTTTATTTATTTTGAAAGGCTTATCGATTGATGTGCCAAACGTGGGCTTACAATGAAAATTTGTTTTTTGACTTTTAGTTTTATGTACGGAGTGCAAAAAAAATAATTAGATTTTGGAATTTGATTACAAAACTGAAGCGGCTAACAAAATACACCTTATCCTCAAAATTTTATTTAAATACTCCTTATAGTTTTCGAGTAAAACGCCTGTGACATACGGACGGACAGACAGACAGACAGACAGACAGACATGACGAATCCATAAGGTCCGTTTTTTGCCATTTGGCTACGGAACCCAAAAAACGTTGAGTATGGCTGACCTAGAGTCACAGCAGCTTGAAAAAGGCTGTTGTAAAGTTTATTGTACACAATTTGTATGTACCTACGAACAGAATGTGCACCATCTTTAGTCTACCAGCAAATAGCACAAGGTAGTCAAAGGGGGCTTCCAGAATGCATTACGTCACCATAGGCTCTAGTATAAGTTATAGCGAAACAAAACGTTACGACCGCGTTCGCGTTTAGCTGTCAAATCCCATACAAATTGAGGGTAAAACGCAAACGCGATCGTAAAGTTTTGTTTCGGTAAAACTTATACTAGAGCCTCAGTTGGCAGGACTGTGGCGAGAGTGTAATCGTCATTAATTTTATCGGTGAATACACGGTGAAACAATAAGACCTCGCGACAGTGCGTGGACAGTGCTGATGACAGAATAAGCTCTGGAAACCATCGTTGAGTACCGCCTCGCCTTGTTTCCAGATTCCCCCTGGGTGGCACCCTTAGGCTTCCCAGGTAGGTTGTCCCAACCATACTTATTGCTGGCTCCTTACCAGCAATAGAGGCGTGTAGTACTCCGAATGCCTCTGGACGCCCACGTTGTAGAAGAATATCGGGAACTGCGTCAAGTAGACGCCGTACGCGATCTTGTTAAAGAACTTGAACAATCGCCATTCGACGAATGCGGTTCCTATGCCTGTGGAAAATAAAATAATAATAGGTAGGATTAAATTTACCAAAATAAAATATATTTTTCAAAGCACTGATGGGTTTTTGGGCATAGTCGTAACTACTGTAAACCAAAAACAAATTTCGCTCCAATAAAATGGATCCACGGTGGTTAAGCTCTGGCCCCGAATCATGGTCGGCCGTATCACGTAATAAGTGACAAGATAGAGCGTCCGTTTCGTTCTATCGAACGGTGACAGCCAGTGACGGGCGCTCTATCTTGTCACTTATCGTGTGATAAGGCCGACCATGATACGGGGTCTGGTTTCCTAGGATAGCGGTGCCGTTATATCGCGGCAAGATCGACCCGTAAGCTTGTTTTCCACCGAAATGGTATGAAAAAAAAAACTAACCAGCATAGTCATTGCAGATCGCCCAATGCATGATGCACATGAATACCCCCCACACTATCGGCGAGAATGCTGCAAATATGGCTGCCGGTGCGTGTTCGTATTGGTACCCTTCCAGACCCATCCGGTACGGGCTGGCCACAGTCAGGACGCCCAGCGCTAAGCAGGACAGCCAGAGCAGACGGGTTTGCGTCTGAAAAAGACAGGGTTATATAAGATATAGATATTAAGAGGGAGCGAGAACGTTCTCAACGGTCAGAAACAAGAGAGCTGCACGCACCCATGATGATCAAGTCTAAAGACGCTTACTGCACTTACACGAGAAAAGCCACAACTTTTACTTTGCCCGAAGAGTGGTAAAGAATGCCAGTAAGCGCACCGTATCGCTCCCTTACCATTTCGCCTCGGAGACGCAAAAACCACCCGCCGTCCACCTGGTTCCAAACCAATGCAATCAGGGCTATTATTCGCTACGCGCTAAAGCGGTTCACCCCGCCGGTCACCCGTCAAGAAACAAGACCTCTAACTACCCTTGGTTACTACGCATCGTGGTAAAGCCAAGAGTGGTCGCAAGATATATTTGTGGGTGAGCGTTGAGGTGAGCTTAAAACAAGTTACAGAATAGGGGGCAGCACCGGCTTAGAAGCGTTGAGGTGGCCGCGCGGTCTCTGGTTGACAATTTTTTACGTTTGAGTTTCACGCGCGGTCTACTCTAGCGCGGTATCTAGCTGCAAGTGCAGCCTTCCCAGCGACGCGACGGCGAGCTGCCCGCCCGCCGTCAGCTTGCCCCAAGCTGGGGCGATGCCGTCATGGGATGGTGTGCGTTGCAGTATAGAGTTTCATACAAAGTATATTGACCAGCGCGAGCAGGGGTAACAGTCGGGCGCCGGGATGATAAGAGTCCAACCAATAAAATGGCTTTAACTTTGTAATTATAGAATGTCAATCAATATACTCGTACAGCCTGTCAGTGGGTAAAATACTCATACAATTTGTAACTCACCGAGCCCGCTAATAAATAATGAAAACGAAACGAACGCAAAAGCAAGTTCGCAGCGTTAAGTAAGGATTTGTTTCTGGCTTCTCGTCGCACTCGCGAACCTAATTATTTATTAAAAGGGTTTGCTCTCAGTCTATGTTCATCGTTCACTTCAGATCTTGATCACATTTCAATCTGCTTCGCGCGCGCGAGCACAGATCAGGTACTTACGAGTAGACTATCCAGACTCGCCACAGGAATAACACCGTGTACCGAGACCAAGCGAGATGGTCGTATACAAATTAAAATAAGTGTAACAGAGAGATATTGTTTCTTGTCTTTGTCATCATGTAATTTGATTTGAGCTTGCGGCGAACAAACGATTATCTGCCCCAAATTAGTAGGTTATTATCGCAAGACTAACAAACACAAAACAAACTTCACTTAACAAACTATTACAATTGTGTATATTTCCGTAAATTTTCGATAATTGGTAATATTACCAGTAGCATTACAGGGAAAATACTCGCTTTGGGAATATTACCGGTAGCGACCCATCACTAATCGCAAGCTATCAGCCATTTTAAATCATGTTCTAAATGTAGCTGCATATGAGACTTTCCGTCCGTTAGGGCTCGGCCAGTATAAATGATACCTACTAGCTACTTGAAACGGTGCTCGTGGAAGCCAGAGGGCGCGCTGCGATCTCTGGCTCCCAATTATGGCGCACCGGTGCCGCCGCCACACCAAGTCATGGCTTCTAACCAGGGTTGGGCAGTATTTCAATTACATGTATTTGAAATACGTATTTGAAATACAAATACGTATTTTGTATTTGTATTTCAAATACTAAGTGGCGAAGTATTTTGTAATTGGTATTTCAAATACCGCACTCACATGTATTTAGTATTTTGTATTTCAAATACTTTACTTTTTAAAATACATTTGCCCAAAAATACATGTTATTTAATTGTATAACCGTATAATGGAACGTTTTTGAATATAATTAGGGGCTGAGGGCACTGTGGCAACACTTTACTGTAAGTGTCAACGTCAAACGGGGATGTTCCTAATACGGCAATTGACACTGATACGTCAGACAGTTATTAAAGGTAGTCTCAGCCTGTGCTCTTCCGGTCCAGTTGAGAGACATGTTTTCATCGACATTCATTCACCTACTAGACGGAACTTATCTGACTATACTTTTAGGAATTTAGTTTTTTTGAAAGGATATTTATTCCTTTTTCAATTTATAAAAACGTATAAAAAGTTTTTTGAGATAAGTTTCAATAGTGTATTTTATATTTTGTATTTGAAATACATTATTTGAAATACTGTATTTTGTATTTTATATTTCAAATACCTGTCACCAAAGTAGTTTGTAGTTTATATTTCAAATACATTTTTACATGTATTTTGTAATTTGTATTTAAATTACAATGAAGCCAGTATTTTGCCCAACCCTGCTTCTAACACAATGGCTACCCTGGCCACAGGTTAAGTTATGCGGAGCAATGAGACGAAAATAGGCCTGTCTCCCTTTAACGCGTAGTTTCGTCCTGTATGATGGGCCATGGTGACCGTTTGCCTAAAGCAGCCATTACGGTGGCATGCTTATAAGATTCTTCATCTAATACAGAAACGAGCTGACATGTCAGAGCGAGCGCGCGGAACCGAATGTGATTTCGACTGGGATATGAAACAAATTAATCGAATAGTTCAGGGTTTAATGAACTTTATCCTTCAAGAGCAATGGCTGTCGGCAACGTGAATAACTATATATTATAAGGAAGATTACAAAAGCTAATTGTATTTGCCTGAATAGAAATATACTCGTACTTACATTTGAAAGGGTAAAATTAAACTTCTTGGTCCTCAAAAAGTACGCCATGCACACTCCTATGAGGTAGATGGTGGCTCGGTGAGTCGGGAGGATGTAGGAGTACCTCGCCGCGTCTAGTAACTTTTGCACTCTGGAATACAGAAGAACAAACTTTATTCTCCTGATAATTTTAGGGTAATATTGCGGTGTGGTCAACTTTGACGAACTTGGCACGTAAAAGGTTTTGGATTGTTTTAATGTGCGGGTTCCATCCTTATTCTGAAGTAAAGTGGTTGTGGTTTTTCATAGGGTTTGCCCCATAAAATTATTTACGTAACGCTGGTTTCATCCAAAAACGATTTGATTATAATAGTTTATTACATAAGCGAGATGAGAAGAGATTTTATATTGCATTGGAATATTATATTTTAGTTCAAATAGGTACAGTTTGGAATACTGATGAATAAAATTCTACGCGCACGCAGGTGCGGGCACAGCTACCTAGAATGTAAATGTCATAGATTGAGGGGCTTTCGTTTTATGTTTTTCACATTTTAATTGAATTTCGATGTGTTTTGCTTACGCAGAACGAACTCGGGTAACAGATTCAAATCATTGAGTTGTGAACGTGATCAACCAAAGCACAGATTATATAATAAAAAATAATAATAATAGCTCTTAAGGGACTACATTTTTCTATGATATTTCTATTACCTATAATTAGCAACATAAACTAATTTCTGACCTATATATGGCAGTTCCCGTTGTGTATAAAAAGTTTCATGCTATTCCAGTATGCCGTGTTAAAATGAGAACTTAACTAGGTTTGTATGTAGAGCCGACCGTCCTGGCGGCCCTTAACCAAAAGCACTTTCCCTCATTCAAGGCCACAATCATAATTGTATTTGCCCAAACTTTGCAACCACTTAAAGTAGTATTTAATGGAGCCAGATTACCTCTCATACTTCTTAAGTTTGCTGAGAAAATGAAAGGTAAATTTGTGTTCATGCCCCTCGGCTTGTGTAAATAGAAATTTGTTTTATCGTCGAGGTTACAGACTGCTAGTCTCGATTAGGTTTTCACCACTAAATTTTTGTTCTGGCGTGGGTTTTGAATAAAATATAAATTGTATTTTCTTGTTTTAGCTCATCTCATCACTCATCAAAATAATACGGGTTTGTGCCGTAAATTTAAAATATTTGATAACTAGTTTCCCGCCCGCTTAACTAGCCCACACCTCTTCGTGCAAAATTTCATCCAAATCGGTTGAGCCGTTTAAGCGTGTGCATCCAAACTTTCGCATTTATAATATTAGTAGCAGGATAGTAGGATTATTATATTTGATATTTGAGTAAATAACGGTTATTATAGTTATTTACGATACAAATAGGAAATTCGCAACGAGTGGTGATAAATTAAAACACGACCGAAGGGAGTGTTTTAAATCGACACGAGTTGCGAATTACCTATTCGCACGTGTATCGTACAACGTTTTACAGTACATATGGCTCTTTAAAGTTTCGACATATGCACGGACAGTGCTCTTTTCCGCACTAGTGCGGGAAAGTAGCACCATGTGTACTGTAATAGTTATTTACGATACAAGTGCCGAAAATAGGAAATTAGCAACGAGTGGTGATAAATTAAAACACGACCGAAGGGAGTGTTTTAAATCGACACGAGTTGCGAATTACCTATTCGCACGTGTATCGTACAACGTTTTACTGTACCTACATATGGCTCTTTACAGTTTCGACATATGCACGGAAAGTGCTCTTTTCCGCACTAGTGCGGGAAAGTAGCACCATATGTACTGTAAAACATTTTATGGAACACTACGATACTTAATTTAAATCAGCGTTTAGATCTGTTAGAGGGTGGGGAGGGGACGGATCGTCCTTTGTACGTTTATTGTGGATTAAGGCGTTACTTTGCCAGGATGGAATTCCAGGATGAGTTTCTAGAACAAAATATAGTTATTAGAACCTTCAGGTCTATTAGTGGATAATGAGATGCAGGTATGCCTCATCTCCTAGAGAGGCGAAACACAGTTTTTTATTATTATTGGTGGTCGTTTGTTTGTATTTATTTGCATGTTTACGCGCGGAGGGAGGCTCGGAACACCGCTGCTTAAGACGCTGTCAACACCAAAATGCCCTTGAAGATTTTGGATAGCGCGCACACTGTCTATTTGTATCGGAGTAAACGAGAGCGAGTGTTACTGGCCCGGTTTTTGAAGATAATATTACATAAATATTGAAATCAAAAAAAGGGTGGATTATTTGTGAAATATGAATATGACTCGCTAGCGGTTTAGGTATGAATATGTTGACCTCATGTTTTTAATTGCAGACCCATACGTCAAAAAAATTAAGACATAGAACCGATTAATGTTATTTTAAGACCAATCTTTGCAATTATTTTCTATCGAGCCGATTTCGTCCAATTATGTATCGAGCCCGTCCACGGTCTTCGAAATATGGTGAATATTAACATATATTTTATTTGATGTGCTAGAACAAATAGTTTTTCTTAAAAAACTGCTTAAATAACATCAATTTCACCAAATTAGGTCTTGTCAGCCTCTCAAGAGGAAACACAGGGGTCGTTTTTCCATAGAAACGTAGTCCCCTGTTTTCTCCCTGGATAATGGCAGTAGAGCAATTTTTTTTTTCTATAAATCTATGGATACTATTGACATGTTCCTATGTTTTCTTTTTTTTCATAAATTTATTCTCAAAAGAGATATTAACCTTCAAAAACCTAAGAAAAATGCCAGATTTTCCGCTGTGTTCAAACATCCAGAAAACAATGTTGACTAAATTATCTATAAAAGGGAAAACATAGAAACACGGCCAAAGCCCTTCTCTAATTTTTAATAAGACAAATTGTTAAATATGCCAAGTTTTGGAGAAGAAATCAGGGACTACGAAACTTTGATTTTATGTAGTTTTAATAGGTATTTTCGGTCTAGCTGCAGCTGTCTCTATTGCGCTCTGTGTGGGGAGGCTTGAGGTTGGCGAGATAGCAATACATTTTACAAATACCTATTTCTCAATTATCTCGCCCTTAGTGTTTCTATATGGAAGTACTCTTCACATCTAACAAGGTGGCGTTAGTGTGCCATCAAAAAAAAAGGCACCAATTTTGAGCAAAACCCTTTGTATTCAGGGGGTCACGTCTCTGCTGCTGACTGTACTTCTGTGTCTTTCTCTGGCTAAAGCGACCTTAGTGCTCTTTGCACCAAGGTATGTATCATCATAGAGAGAAAAACACATAGACATGTGAGTGCGTCAGCCTAGCTCAGAAATAAAAAATCATGGCGGAGTAATCGCGGAACAAACATACAAAAAACCGGCCAAGAGCGTGTCGAGCCACGCTCAGTGTAGGGTTCCGTGGTATTTGTATTTTTTTTTCAAAAACTATTCAACCTATCAAGTTCAAAATAATTTTCCTAGAAAGTTTTTATAAAGTTCTACTTTTGAGATTATTTCATATTTTTAAAAGTTATAGTTAGAGGGGGGGGGGGACACATTTTTTTAACATCTGGAGCGATTATCTCCGAAAATATTAACATTATCAAAAAAATATTTTAGCAAACCCCTATTCATTTTTAAATACCTATCCAACAGTATATCACACGTTAGGGTTGAAATGGAAAAAAAAAAACACTCCCCACGTTACGTATAGGGGAGGCACCCTAATAAAATAAAATAAAACACTTTTTATTTTATCACTTTGTCGGCGTGATTGATATACATATTAGTACTAAATTTCAGCTTTCTAGTGCTAACGGTTACTGAGATTATCCGCGGACGGACGGACAGACAAAGCGAAACTATAAGGGTTCCTAGTCGACCACGGAACCCTAAAAACGAGTTCAGTCGAATTGAGAACCTCCTTCTTTTGGACGTCAGTTAAAAAGGACGCTCTTACGGGTTAGTGCGTGTGAGTTATACCTAAATACTCTACACATCTCACTTTTTACTATTTGTTCTTGCTAATTCTGACTGATGTAATTGAGTTGGTTGTATCTAGATGCTAAACAGTTAAGGCGCTGTCAACACCAAAATGGCCTTGAGGATTTGGGATAGCGCGCACACTGTCTATTTCTATCGGAGCAAACGAGAGCGAGTGTCACTGGGCGGCCCGGTTTTTGAAGATAATAGTGCATAAATATTAAAATAAAAAAAAGTGTGGATTATTTGAGAAATGTGACTCGTTAGCGGTTTAGGTATGAATATGTTGACCCATACGTCAAAAAAATAAAGACATAGAAGCGTTTAAGATGATTTTAAGACCACTCTTTGCAATTATTTTCTATTAACATATTTTTTTTTGATGTGCACACACAAGTAGTTTTTCTTAAAAAACTGCTTAAAAACATCAATTTCAACAAAATTAGGTCTTGTCAGCCCCTTAAATTCATTATTTGACTGTGTAATTTTATGCCACAAACTCATAATTACCCCGCCTCCCCACCCCTTTCTTCCTGTGGGTGTCGTAAGAGTCGTACTATGGGAACAGGGTCGGAGTGTGTTGTGGGCGTTGGGCTAGCAACCTATCACTGCGATATCACAATTTATCGATTTTTATACCCACATGTACGCTTAAAGTGGCACTGGAACATAAGTTTCAAGTGCTCTGCCTGTCCCTTTTGGGAATAAAGGTGTAAATCTATGTATGTAAACTCATAATTGAATTAACACTATTAACAGCTATGATACAATCACCTGGTATTTCCATTAGATTTTCAAAGTTGTTTTCGTACTCCGAGCATTAATCGTTTTGTAAAAATGTTATGGACATTATACTTAGTTTTTAGGGTTCCGTACCAAAAAAGGTAAAAAAGGAAGCCTTTGTCTCTGTGTGTCTTTTGCGTAGTGAATAAATGTCTTCTTTCTTTCTTTCTTTCTTTAACCCTTATTTAATTATGAGTCTGTGGTGTCCCAATCCTGGGAAAAAGGAGGCATTTTCCCTTAAATCAAAAAAATTGTACATAGTTAAGGGCCTTAATCATGTCACATTTTACATGGGTAATTGTCGTTACTCACATGAGAAAAGTTAAAGCGTAGATTAGATTAAGGCCCTTAACTTGACAATTTGTTTGATTTTCACCCATTATGCTTAGTTAAATCATAAATTATTTGTCTAGTTGAAAATGATTACGTTACTGATTCTATGTATCATCAATTATATAAGAACTAGCTTCCGCCAGCATCTTCGTCTGCGTGGACCCGGAATAAAAAGCGGCCAAGTGCGTGTCGGACCACGCACAACGAAGGGTACCGTGCCTATTAAAAAGGTCGTATCGTTAGTGAAATCTTATGGCACTTACGTCCTTTTCTTTAAGGAAGGCAGTTTTTTAGAAATATCTCAAAAACCTTTGAACCGATCTTGTTCAAAACAATTTTCGCTAAAAGAATTTAATAAGCCCTATGTCCATGATTGTTTTCATATTATTAAATAACACGATTAAAAAATTGGAGTGAACACAATTTTAGTAACTTTCGGGGCGATTATCTCCGACTAATAATTAATAATATTTTTTTTAATTACAAAACTATGTAGCGGCTAACAAAATACTCCTATCCTCAAAACTTTATTCAAATACACCTAATAGTTTTCGAGTAAAATGCCTGTGACATACGGACGGACAGACAGACAAACATGCCGAATCCATAAGGGTTCCGTTTTTTGCCATTTGGCTACGGAACCCTAATAAAAACTATCCTACATTTTAACTATCTTCGTGCAAAATTTCATCCAAATCGGTTGAGCCGTTTAAGCGTGATTGAGTAGAGTAACAAACATCTAAACTTCCGCATTTATAATATTAGTAGAAGAGTAATACTACTTGGGTGCTATTTTAGAAGTCATTCTAACACAATGTTTGATACAGAATGTCATAGATTTTTTCAAACCCGAAATTATAGGGTTATAAAGACGTTAAAATTAGTCAAAGTACTGACAACTTGAGTTAAAAACTACGTAGCATCAATTTTCGGTTCAATGTGACTTGTTTGCCCCAACTGCACTTCTATCATGCGACGGCAGCGAAATACTCTTGATTTTTCTCGCACTAATATCTCTTGTTCTAAGTGTTCTAATAAGAATGAGACGGATAGTGCGAGACAAATCGAGAGAGCTCGCGCGCCGTCGCATCATAGCCGTGCTGGGGACCGATTTTTGACTTTCGAGCGCTCGACTCTTTCATTAGAAAACTGTCAAAAATTATGAAATGCTATTTTGAAATAGCGATAGATAATATAAAATTGAAAAACGAGTGGTATTGACCACTCGTATTCAATAGAAAGTAAGTGCCTGCCATTTTGACACTACAAACGTATTTACTTTTATTTGATTTTCGAGCGCTCGAAAGTCAAAAATCGGTCCCCTGGTGCTGTTTGCAAGTTACAGGAGTATTTTCCAAAAGGAAATTCCTTCCTCAAACTGCCAATTTAGCTGCCGAACCTATAACAGGCACCCAACAAATGTCGACAGGAATTGCATAGGAAGCCTAGGGTTGGTTTAGGTACTGGTTGAATAATTCATGAAGTGTTTTCGCATTTTATTGTTTCCAGTAAATACTGAAATATATTGGCTGGAGTCTGCGTGCGAATTCTTACTAGCGATGTAGTGATTTAAAATCTAAAGCGATATCTGACTTTGATTTTCGCCAGCTCATGGAAGCACAATGTCTACTATGAATATTTGATTCACACACATTATCTTCCTATGAGAACAAAATACAGATCACTTTAGCCTTATGGTCACCATAAACCCTCTATTGACCGGCACCGCTGGTCGCTCCAGTCTGTGAGAGGCTTAAGTAACTCATTTCAAACACTGTCAAATGCCGACCCAGGATTCCGTTTATTCGTCATCCTACCTAGCAATAAAAGCTGAAGAAATATGACATTGCTTTGCTACTCGTAAAATCATTAGGAAACCGGCTGAGAAATTAATTGTTGACAAACACTTAATTCTGTCACCGTCAATCGACATTATTCTTTAATCACTCCCGCATACTTATAAATATTTGTTTCCGAGTCATGGAAGTTTTCTATGTATTTAAGTATTTATATCTATTATATATATCGTCGTCTAGTACCCTATGGGACTAGGTCGATTTGTGTAAGATTGTCCCCTAATATTTATTATTTATTTATTATACTTTTGAAGATGCAGTTTGGAGTGTGACGAATTTGTGTTGAATGCCAATCTGTTCCTGCTAAATAAGCTATATGTATTTCGATTAAAACGTGTAAAACGAATCATTAGGTGGCGTAGCGCCTCGCGTATGTTCGCCGAGGTCCGCTCGGACGGTTTTCAAGCGATCCTACGCAAGAAAATCGTGTCGATTGTGGCCGACTTAGGGGAAGTACCAACAGCATTCTGGGTGTCATTGCAGACCGGTATGACTTCCCAATATAGTCGCACTAGGTCGGGCAGATTAAGTCTGTTGCACTATTGGTGGGCAAATAGAGTACCTACCTACTTATAATTTTAAGTTAAGTAAAATACAAATAATATATGGATAATTTGTCAGAAATAAAGAGTTTATTATTATCAGAAATACTCACGAGATCCCAAAATACACGAACATGCTGATGTCGTACCAATAGATGGCGAGCCAGCGAAGGGCCGTGGACGCGACGGCCACAGCGGCGATGAGCGCCCAGCCCACGCGACGGTACCGCCAGAGTACCACCATCAGGGGTAATGTGGCCACGTACAGCTGCATGTCCATGCCGATTTGGTGCGTGTGAGTGAGGCACTGGAACAGATATGGTTGTGTGAGTGAGGCACTGGAACAGATATGGTTGTCATTTTATTGGCCTGCAATGGCTGCAATAGGGAAGATGCAGCCATACATGCATGCATACATGATATTTACCATTATTTTGTGACCAAAATGTTGCAAAAACATAAAATATTTAACAGCTACTGAAACCTTTTAGTTCATACCGATTTCAAACAATAATGACGATTTGAAGTAATGTGAAACGGAACGTGTTTTAATCCAACAATCAGCGTCTGGTGACGTCACTTCTGTCAAAAGTCAAAACTTAATGACATCTAGGGACGAATCACGGACAAACAAATATGGCGAGTGACGTCACTGGAACTGTAGATCCGTTTAGATGCGACAGTTTAAATTGTCAGTTTGTAACAGGAATTTTTGACTATAAATTATAGTAATTTTTAAATACTTTCGTGGTCTATTTTACTCTATTCTGCAGGAGAATGTAATGTAATGTACTTTGATGGAATAATTCAATTATGAATACCTACACAAAAAAACACTTGCGTAGGTACTTTCCTTTGTCGTGTCGTGACATTCCATCCCAGATGCGATTCTTTCAAATGAAAGCAAAATTGAAAATATTGCATCTTCCCTACCAAAATAAAATAATAAATAATATAAAATAATAATATTTAAATAATAAATAATATTTTTCTTGTATGACTGTCATTGGATTTTGATGTAGCTTGGACGGTAAAGTTGCTTTTTGAACGGACTTTTCCACAACTCAGCCAAGTCAAATAATTTTAAGTATATACCTTGTAACCACCTACGTCGTTTTATCGACAGTTTTTTAAGGTTCCGTACTAAAAGTATACGTAATTCCGAATTCATTTGTCAGTTAAAGGATATTTTTTCCGCTATTGGATTTTTTTATTTTTTAGGGTAGGTAGGATAGATATAAGGAAGGAGAGGTAGGGGAACACGTGCGTTAATGGACCAAGCTAAAGAGAAAGTTAATGTTATGTAGTATCAAGAGCTCAAAACAGTGGCAGAGAGAAGAACAGAGTAATCTCCACCGACAAGAGCCCTGCTCTTAAGTTTATGATGATGAGGATAACTATAATAAAAACCTAACATAACCTATTGATATAATCTACTAGATGCCCGCGCAGTTTCAGTCGCGTTTTACACATAACGTACAAGAAGCCGCAGGATAAAGTATAGGTTACATCCAACCCAAAGGCATGGTATAACAACACAGGTACTCTCTTCCGAGACTCGCGAACCACGTGACTGACACAAGCCTACGTCATCATGCTGTTAAATGCCGTTTGATGACGTAGGCTTGTGTCAGTCACGTGGTTCGCGAGTCTCGGAAGAGAGTACCTGTGTTGTTATACCATGCCCAAAGGTCCATTCTAACTATGTATTTACTTTGTGCGTAGGGGGTTAATCTCCGTAAATACTCTAGCGATTTAAAGAATTCTTTCACAAGTAGTACTTCAATGTTCAATGTGGTACTACTCATAACTTTTTCAGTCACCACAGATCTGGTTCAAATTTTTCAAATTTAACAGTACTTACTTACAACAGTAGTATTTTGAACCGGATTTATAAAAAGATAGTGATTAAAAACTTTGTAAATAAACAAACAATCAATAAATGATTTGGTAATATATTTTTTTTTTTAGGAATACTAAATTGATAAATTGACCCTGTCTAAATTTATGCACCCCCAGCTTTCCACATTGTAATGTTACGGATTCAATTTTCATTTAGTAATAGACATACTACAACTTTTGCTTGTTATATAGGTTTGTACGGAACCCTCGGTGCGCGAGTCCGAATAGCACATGGCCGGTTTTTTTATATTATAATAAGAATAGATAAAGATGATTAACGTCCAAATTTTCATTTAGCGGAAAAGGGCTCTGGGAGTTATGAAATACTGAATGAAGTTTTCGGAAAACTAAATCATTGTAATGTTTGTATTCTCCTACTCAAAGGGTTTCAAGGAAACCGTCATTGCAGTCTGAACCACTCAAATGACTTCTGCAGGTCTAACGCATTGTACGCGCGTCAGGTAGATCTAAGATGTCACTTTTTGTATGAGAATGCCAGGTGTGTTCGAGTTGCCCTAACGTGCGTTCGAATAGTAAAAGTCACGTGATCACCCCTCTAATTAAGCTGAAAATTTACGGACGGACATAATTATAGGATTTCAGAAGAGGACGATGACGAAGGTTTTAATACTGGCAACTATCAAGGCGTGCTTCACATATTTACTCAATCGTACATTATCATTATCATCATTATTATCCAATGTGGCACAACATCCCAAGCCTTATGGAATCTTACCCTAATCTTTTCTTCCTTTTGCGCTAAGTAACTATTATCTAATCTGTGTCATAGCTATTTTACTTATAAACCAACAATTTACATCACAGTTAATAACGAACAGGCTTTTATTTTGAATGCAATAAGGTTGAAATTAGAAGAACTGATCACATGCCGACATACAGTTTATCAATGTATTGGCAATACAGTTTTAGAAAACAAACGTGCTATTCGACTACGTGTTAATTTAAAAATAAATCTTATTGTATTCTAATAAAGCAGAAATTCCCGGTGAAAATCTTAGTCAATATAAATTCCGTTCTTAGATGAATGTCTCGAAGTAATAGATTTGCTTCGCTTTTCCAAAAAAGTAGTAAGTCTTATGGATTTTTATGACTCATAGGTCGTTTATGCCAAAACAATAGATGATAGGACAATAAGAGTGCATTCCAGTTCTCACGACAGTTATGTAATGATCTCTATTTACTATGTCACCTATATTCAGATCGTTAATGAAGAGATGATATTTGAAGAACATACTTACGGCCGTATACATAAACGTCCTATAAACCTGTTTTTTACTAAAATGGCGTTAAAATTTGTTTGCCCTTATCTGTCACTTTGACATTTTCGTTCGTAAGAAAGGGACAAAGCACATTTTATTTAGCAGAGGCATTTTAAGTTTTATGAATAAGGGAGTTAGTAAACAAAAGGAGTTAAAGGAAGGAGGAGGTAAAGGGAGTTATAAAATGATCGGGGTAACTTCCTCGTTAAAAATAACACGAAACAAAAATATTTAATTAAATAATTGGTTTCGTGAAAAGGGTATAAGGGAGTTAGTCTTCACCATCAGAATTAGTCGATAACTAACACACATTTCTATGTATCCACACACTAGTTTGTCAAGCTAAGATCGGAGATTTGGAACTGTGTGTAGTTTTTAAATCGAAAACTAAACAAAATCGTCAAAGGCATTATGGATATCCCATCTCATAATGTAATGTATCAAACAGAAATAGACCGATGAAAGTTACCACTCATCAGTCATTAAAGCGTAGCATTTGTTTTAAATATTGGTTACGCAATAACAGAAGCCTGTACCTAAGTTTCAACGTTGCAAAGGGTTTATCATCAAATTGTCGACACTCACTTCGTCGAATTTCACTTCAAAGTCATCGTTTCATGTATTTTCATTTCGTCGACAATTCAGTTCGTGGAATGGTTATTACAAGTAATTTTAAATCGTGTATTTTGACTAGTCAGATGATTCATTAAATAGTTGAATTATGTTATGGAAAACGTTTTGTGATTTATTGTTTCAAGTATTTATAATTAACAAACAAATTATTACAAGGATTATTATTTAAAATTAAAATAGTTGGCATACACATATATCTATGGCAATTATTTTAACCTAACCTAAAACTAACCTAACCGCCAGCGTGTCAACGTCACCCCGCTTCGCGGGGTGCCTATTTCCGCTCTGAGGGACACAAGTGAACCCTAACCTAACCTACTTATAATACAATTGTTACGGTTGTTCGTTTATTTTACTGCGGGGTGCTTGGCCCCCCGAGCCCCCCTTTTTTTCCTGCCCTACTCTAGTTAAACCCCTGTTATCAGTTGTTGTTTGTTTTTGTAATGTTGTAATAAATTTTAAAATGCATAAAAAATGAATCATTTGCCAAATAATATTCCCTGAGCAGTTATTCTATAAAATAATAAAAATTGGAATGATCTGGTCATGAAATAAAATTACACCAAACAATAATTCGTGAACTAAATGTTACTTGAAACGTTTTCGATGAAATAAAATTCGATGAAAAGTTTGTCGACAAAACAAGGGACACCCGTTGCAAAGTTTTAATTTAATAATTTAAAATTGTAATTTTTAATTAAAATACGTAAAAATTTGCATTTGTAGAATCACGAGAATTTATTTGGAATGAGCTTTAACATCTTGCAAACCTTTCTCTATTTACGTTTTAATTAAATTGGATCATTACCATTTTTCTAGTAAGAATTGTTCTTAAAGTTAGAAAACGGACTAACGAAGCGATGTTATAGGGATGTACCTAATAGAAAGGGCAGTATAATGCCCAATGCCCAAATCGTACGAATCCAGGACAAGAACGGTAGAGGGCCAAAACTGCGTTGAGTTGAGCCAGTAGTACTTAAAGGTTTATGATCGCACGTATGTGGCAACTAAAGGCAAAACGCATCTAGCTTGTAGAACGGATGGTCAATGCGGCCAATAAGTTCTAACACTTGCCAGAGGACCTGTACATCTAGCACGACTCGCTGACAAGTCGCTTCGCGTGCGACTGAGCGCCTCCTGTCTCACTCGCACCGTGCAAATTAGAAAGAGGAGGGTAGATCTTTCTCGACTCGCGTCGCGGCGCGGCGTCAGTTGTGCTAGCCCCCCTGGTATGGTTAGACCTGCAAGATGAACCTCTGGTGAAGGTTGCGGAGGTCCATTGGAGGGCACCGATTACTGTGCGGATCCTTGGGGAGCTAATTTATTTATTAACGTGATAACGTCTTATAAATCGATAAACGCCGGCGTGCACAAAAAAGTGTGACTTCATTGTCCGGTTCAGAACTATCAACGCACAGCCCAAACCGCTGGTTCTAGAAATACCAAATTTGGCACGTAGGTTCCGTATAAGGTCTAGGGGTGCACTAAGAAAGGGTTTTTCAAAATTCACCCTCTGAGGGGTTGAAAGGGGGCTCCAAAGTTTGTATGGGGAAACAAGATTAGATAGACTATTTTATTCGAAACTTCACAGGAGTATTCCTAACGATAAATGAGCAATATGTGTTTCAGGTTTTTTGAGAATTCCACCCTTCACTTTTTTTTATTTCAAAATAGTTGCACAGCATAACAGTCGCGACTAAATCAATGGAGACTCTAATGGCCAAAGTCATGACTGTACCTAATCTCGTAGACCAACCTGAAAACCCAGCGTAGGGGTGGGTTGCACTAAACCGTCTGTAATCGTGATCTGATGAAGGTTGTGGAAGGCAATTAATTGAGAGCAATGGACCGATTGCTGTGTGGATCCTTGAGGAAGGTGTTTGCTGATGAATTTACCATGTCCTCGAATCCGAAGTAGTTGTGTATGAAGAGGAAGCTCTTCCACATGTTCTTCTCGCAGACGCGGCTATGTTCTTCCACGACTAGGTTCCACTGCGGGCCGTTGTTCACGTCAGGCAGCACGTACGTGCAAAACAGCATCAGCGATAGGAACAGGGGGAATAATCTGGAACAACATTTTATGAGCGTTAGGCGACTCCCTGATTTGTCGGTGTGGAGGCGGTACGATATTGTAAGCTGTCAGACGACAATGTCAACTGTGAGTCGAGGCAGTACCGATTCTTTCCTGCGCGCTTTTATTTAAATAAGTGTTTACTCACTAGAGCGGAATGCGCAGAAGCGGGGCGGCACGAATGCAATATTGCAAGCGGCATGATATAACTACTGCACAAATGTAATACTGACAGTATACCGACAAGAGAGGATAACTATCCGACATCAGTAAGTTCACGTCAAAATACAAAAACAAGGCATACCGATCCCGCCCCGTCCGCTTACCATAATCAGACATTCATTTTTAACTTGAGTGTGATATTTGACATCAAGATCACCAATCTTCAAAGCCTTCTCTGGAATTTCTGATGTTCGTATGACGCTTTCCTGGCGACATTTTCCATATCTTGTTTTATTAGTTGTAAGAATAAATACTATATACAAGGTAACACTGATACCCGTTGCCTAGATACTTAAGTTTAAATTGTTTATACAAAATCGTTTTTGTTTGTTTTAAGTTCGAGGCAATAAACATTTTTATTTTAACAATGTCTAGTCACTATAAATAAGCTAAAGATGAGCTGACCACGGTTATGATAATGATGATAGCATGATGACATGTGCCAGAAACGAGAAGCCAATAAAAATTAAATATCAATAATGATTCCTAAATCGATACATCCGATTCCCCGATGACACCTACATAGTTAACTGCCGCTTAGGAGTTCTTCGGTGTTCTCAAATAAGATAAATAATAACGTTGACATGTATTAGGCAAACGTGGTATTTATTTCAACGGAGGAGTGCTAAGTCTATCTAAGGTTTTTCTTTCTTATAAATTTTCTGCGCAGGCTCAGTATCCCGTGTGTCCTGTTTTGTGCCAAACCGGTATCAACCTCTAGGCCGTCCCTTAGGCCGTGTAACCTGTTTCCCGCTCTTGTTTCTTTATTTTGAACTATCTTGATGAGGTCGACGTACCTGAACCATCTGGATATGAGTCTGTTCTTGACGTCTATGGAGCCTTTTCGCTCTAGTTCGGAAAGTAGATTGTTGGCGTTCAGAAAGCCGCTAATGTAGAGGAAGCTGTCAGTGTACACGATAGCTGACCGACCTACTACCGCCCAGGGCATTCCAAATACCTGGAAGACAAAACAGCTATTACCTACTTAAAAAAACATTTTGAAATAATCAACCGAAAGAAGAGACCAGCACGTCTATCATGAGAGGGCCGCGACATACTCTCGATTTTTCTCGCACTATCCGTCTCTCTCTTATTAGAACACTTAGAACAAGAGGAAAATCGAGAGTATGTCGCGGCCGTCTCATGATAGACGTGCAGTATTTAATTGTGTTAGGTATAGCTCTATCCAAATCCATAAGAGTAAAATTTGTCATATGAACGCTAGCAACAAAAACTACTTTTTGCTCAGACTAATGAGGTGGTGTCGTCCTGTGGTGTCGGGTTAGAATTTCACCACCACCTTCCTTCCCGTGGGTGTTTTAAAAGTCGACTAAGGGAGCAGGGTTGAATTGTGTTGTGGGCGATGGGCTAGCAACCTATCACTGTGCGATATCACATTTTGTCGATCTTTTATACCTACGTTTATGCAAAAAGTAACACTGGAACACAAGTTTCATGTGCTCTGCCTACCCTTATTGGGAATAAAGGCGTGAATCTATGTATGTATGTATGAGGTATTTTTTTAATTGCGTATTTTTGACAGGATTTACTCTTACAGTTTCGGAGAAACTACCCTCATACTTGGAGTTCTAAGGGGATGGAGCAAATTGTGTAGTTTTTAGAGTTTTTTTAAAGGTTAAAAGAAAAAAATCATAATATTAATATAATAGACGCGTATAGAAACGTATGCGTTAATACCTACTGACAAAGCAACGATTCGCGGGGTCATATTAACGTAAACGTACTCAGGGCCAGTTTCAGATGATTTTACTCTTAGTATCGATCTTGTGTTGATAAGATTTATAACCAATAATCCACAGGAACATGATCACATTACCGTTATGGGATTTCCTTATCCATACATTTAACCGAATATAACTGTTTCGCAAAATTTTCATTTCATTTTTTTTTCTTAGAAACTGTTAAATTTTTACACTTTTTAGAGTTTTTAGATAGTGTAGAACACATTGGGATAGGTGAGGCTTGTTTAATAACAATAACAGTCAATTGTTTTTGAAAAATATTGTTTTCGATGGTATGAAAATTCTGCGAAACTTACATCCGATAAAAGTAAACCCTCGAAGTCATTTAGGGCACAAGCATATTGTATTACATTAAATTAATCCCTATAAATTAATCTGTCTATATTGAAAGCACTTCGGGAGGGAACGTTAATTAATTGAGCACGTGTTAAAGGCAATTGTGTGCCCTAGATCGTGAAATAGATTTTAATTTAAGTAAGGAAAAACAGTTTACGAATCCATTAACAACGGTTAAATAACTCTACGATCTTTTTTTTATCTTAATTGCTCAGTGTGTTCCAAATAGATCTGTTTTTAACTAACTTTTGGATAAAGTTATATTATGACACAGTTTGTACAGTCGAGTTCTCCAATATCTATACAGACAACCTTTCAAAAATATCTACACATGTGTCTTATGTCAGTAACAACAAAGTCTCTGTATAGATATTTTTGAATGTGTAGATATTGCAGAACTCGACTGTACCAAACCTTAAAAAATATTTCTAATTCTCTTTTTAAAAATTAATTGAACCACTACAGCTTTTAAAGGTTTATGAAATTACATTCGTTTTCCGTTTTTCGCTTCTTTATAAATACCAAGTTCCATTCTGAAAAATCACTTGAGCCAAAGCAATCCTAGTCACAAATACGGTTATATGTACGACGGAATAGAACTGCGGATAGCGCGCTTCGTATTCTACCCAAAACTATAATGTGCCGAAGGAACGTTTCCAAAGTTCCAAAATTTTCCCTTTGGTTATATGCATAATTTCTCGAAATTGCCTATAGAGAATTTCCCAAAATGGAGACTTTCATTCTTGTGAAACTTTTCTGAAACTAACCAGAAATTCTCATACTTTTGGAAAAACTTCGCAATTTGATGTGCAACTTACAACACGACAGAACTCACCGCCGAGAAGTGCATCTTGTTGACGTATGGGTTATGCGCCATCGCCATAGACTTGTGGGCCATAAGAAGGGCGAAGGCATTGACCCCTCTGAACGCGTCCACACCTTTAATCCTCGTTTCCTCCGATACCTCGAAGACTTTTCTCAGGTTGCGTCTCAGTGAGAACGCGTTGAGAAGTTTCTCGAAATTGGTTGCGCCTTCTGTCCCCTCGTCCAGTATCGTTCCCAGGCTTAGCAGGAATAAAATCGCTAGGAAGAATGTACTGCAAAAAAAGGTTGGTTTTGATATTTTGTTCTGTGACCCTTATCCCTATACTTTTAATTTTTCGTAAAACGATTTATACCAATTTTCATTTTTTATAAAACGATTTTTTGTGCTCTACTTATACAGCGCAATCGATGTTTGTTCGCATGTTTATTTACGAAGTTTAGGGTTCGCGTTTTGGTATAAAAACAAAACGGGAATTTAATTTCGAACGTAATTCTACTATGCTTCAGAGCGTACACTACAAAGATACCTTCACTACAAAATCATTATCCTCTTACTGCCGCAGTCCAATAAAAATATGTTCGAAAGATGATAAAAGGTTGAAGTAGACAATATGTATGACTAAAATCATTGAAGGCCATGGCCGTTATTCGATCCGCGATATTTGACAAAGGCGACATGTCCCCGCTTTTGTCTCTTATATGAAAGTGCGTTCATGCCCCGTTCTGCTATGTCCTCAAGATAATGTTTCTAACGCCTTTAAGGCTAATAATAACTATCAAATGAAACAAACCTATTTGAATGAGATTTTTGCACGTATCATGTCGTAATGCTCCAAATGTTTTGGTCACATTGTATGTGCGGATGTTTCAGTAGTTATTTTTATGGAACGGAACGTTGTTATGGGGACTCCTATTGTTTCACACTAATATAATACTTTGATGAATCTGATCAACTGCTATATTAGTTAGACAATGGTACAGAAAATACCAGACCGTTTACTAATCTGAACGTCGTTATGAGCGACCTCGTAATACAAGCTTGCCTAGTAGTTGAATGAAACGGTTAAAGTTAGCCAGGCCTACTATAATTTCCCAAATTATTATTTTCTTATTCTAACTGAATTCTGAAGCCTTAAATCTTTTCGGGTTGTTATAACAAAAACCTTACCTAAGAGAGAGAACTAGTCTGTTTTACCGACGGTACAAAAAGGCGCTCAATTCAAAAGAATTAGCTGGAGAAGCTTTTGACCCTCTTCCCCCGATGTTACTCTTGCCCCGACTCACCTTATAGGTTCTACGTGATATATTTTTATAAACTCCTGAATAGTTAACAGCATCAGGCGGCCGTACGCTTCTTTGCCACCGACGTGGATAAAAGAAAATCATATAAAAGCACCTCTTCCGCGCCGCGCTGGACTGCTGGAACTGTTTCAGGTTAACGGTACTACAGGTCAAGCATTTTCTATAACACAGATGTCCAGCGCTCCCGGCTTCGATGGAAATATCTATTGTACAGTCTACGTGAAAGATAGTAAACATATTTCAGCTTATTACCATGGAATAAGGCATGTAAATATATTTTTGGCGTCAACTGTACAATATGATGCCTCTTTTTAACCCACGACGCAAAAAGAGGGGTGTTATATGGTTGACGTGTCTTTGTATCTGTGTGACTGTATATCTGTGTGTCACTATGCTACAGATAGACACACTATCTGTAGCATAGTAGCTCCTAAACGAAGGGACCGATTTTAATGCGTATTTTTTTGTCCAAAAGCTGACATGATCGAGATAGTTTCTAGCTACGTTTCAACAAAATCGGTTGCGCTGGTTTTGAGATATTGAACTTTGAAATGGAAACGTCGGGGTTTTCAACTTTTCTAAGTCGTTAATTACTCACATAGCAAGAGTTTTCCCAAAAGAATATGGCCGCTTAAAATCCTTGACAGTGCACATAGTGTTCTGGACCCGCACGGATATCCCGAGGCCAGAGAGGCGGTGGGACAGTTCTTCCTCCAGGTCGAAGCTACTACAGGAACTCGGAATACACACACCCCAGAGAATACTGGAGTAACGGGGCACACGGTGACCCATCTGGAAATAAGGAGAAATATATTTAATAAGAAAAACAATACATTAACATGTAATACTAAAATTTACTGCTAAGCTAAACGTAAAAACATCGAATAACCCGCCCCGCGTCACTCCAGGTGTAAAGGTGCCCATCACACTAGCCTAGCAATGTACAAATTGTAGAACATTCCCAAAAAGCGGAAACGTTCTCGAGAATGTTCTCAGAACATTCCTACAACATGAAAATTATTGTTTAAACAAGAGAATATACTTGAAATAAAGTTTAAATAGGCATAATTTAAAACGAAATGTTATTATGCATATATTATTGTCTATTACAGTTACCTATTTTGTTGATAAGTTACCAATAAAATGCTTAAATTCTCACTGTATTTCAGAGAAAGAAATGTTCACTTTCGGACTTCACACTTTACACTAGCCCTGACTTTTTAAACTAAGTTACCGAACTATTTCTTGATGCGTGTCTTTGGACTCTTTGATCGTGTCGTGTCAGTCGTGTCACTCGTAAACTACGATAAATAAATAAATTCTCGTTCTCGAGAACATTCTCAGAAGTTACCGAGAAATTCTCATGTGGAAAGTTTCGCAACTTTGGAAAGTTCTCGTGAGTGCATTGCGGCACTAGCCGCGTTGCCGCGCTGAACAGCTACGGCTAACTTTTGTACTGGAAATGACCCAGAGCGGGGCTCAATTAAAATTAGTGTTTAATTTCGATGACACAATAGCCACATAAACAAAGAAAATGTCTGAAAGAATAAGTGTTGTCACGAAACTGTTTCACCTCAGCATAGTGGCGTCAAGCGTGCATATTGTCACAACAGCTGAAAGAGACCCTTTAGTTCAACTAAGTTCCCTAATGAATTCTAGTCATATTGAGACGAAGTCCTTAGGCGATTTCGGCTCAATGCGGAGGGCCCATTTGCAATGTAGCTGTTAAGAATGTTATGCGAATGGTCATTTTGCGATGTAGGATTCCTTCTACTAACCCACTGCACGCATAATGAGTGCACTGGTTCGTAAGTGTCTGGGCATGGGGTCAAGGGCTACTCTTGCGCAAGACTGTCCGACCAAGACCAAATAAGTTCACATAGTAACCTGATGCTACTCGAATATAAATTAGTATTCGTGTGCGAAAATTTACAATGTATTGATTAAATTCAAGAAGCATAGGTAGACCACGGCCAGGGAGTCAACGTAACGCATTCGTTTTGCATTGCAATTTGGTATGAATGTCGACCGCGCCGAGCTTAGGCCGCGGGCTGTTTGATATACTTAACTTATAAAGTGTTTCTGATATATTGCGTTTTTACAGTCCAACCACGGACTGTACAATTTTTACAAAATATACCTAACCTATTGTATGTAAACTATGCTTCAGAAAAAATATAAACACAAATCTTTTTGGTGAAACACCAGTGAAAATGATCCCTACAGTGTCGAAACGAGAGGGTACAAAACAATTTGACATCTAATTTTAATGCAAAACGTTTCAAATTTAATGCCAGCTTTAAAGGGGTTACTGGAAAATTGAGAGATTTTTCAAATAAACTAGTAAAAATCGTGTATGTAAATACAGTATACTTCCATATCTTTTATGTTTGTAAGAAGCCAAAACATGATTGCTTAATTTTTACAGCATAGGAAAAAAACCACATATTTTCCCTTTTCACCTCAACCAAGTTTGGGAAAAATTACATTATAACAGTGTAATCTTGCGGCTAATTTAAAGCAAAACATAGGTATTGCTTTAAATGAATAGCCTTGACCAAGACGATTAGAATTCTAAAAGAGCTTCATCAAAAACGTGTCGCGAAGTTCCCAATTTGTTAAACAGCGTAATGTGATGCGCAATTTAGTATTATGAACTCGTACAGACCTGGGTTTCCTGATTGCAAAGAATAACGCATTTTTAATTATAAAGTAAATCAATAGTTTACTATTGTGATATAAATATTGTGACATTGTTAATTATTGTTTCGCATATTTAATTAGTCCAGCTGTTTGGTCGGTAGTTATCTTTTTTCAGACATTACAGACGGGTAACAACGTTTTGAACGCGCGTTTGGTAGATCCAACTGTCATTATCCATATAAAATTTTACATTTAGATCTACCTAACGTACGTATAATGCATTACGTGATCGACCTGCAGGTCTCTTAAGGCTGCTGGACCATCATGGCCCATCATACAGGACGCCACTGTGCGTCAGGCGGAGAAAAACATACTTCCATCGCATTTCAAAGCATAACTGCGTCCCTGCGTTGTGATGGCCATTCGTGTAATATGAGATTTTCGGGACATAAAGTAAACAAAGCCATCTGAAAAAATATCACGCAGATGTCACTGCGAGATGGCGTAGTATAAGAAGTGATTGAATAATTTTCTGTCAAAAAATATATTTTTGAGAGGCTTTCAATGAACCTGAACATGACGAGGGATCCATCTTAGGCCTTGTCTTAAGGGGCTACCCGAGGTTTTCATCGATTTTTGACAAGTGTTGAATCGTATCTCCTACTATTGCACTACAGATAGAATTAGAAATCAAACGGCTATCGGTTCTTCAATCTTTTATCTCCATTGTGGTCAACCGGATTTTGAAACAAATGAACACTTAATTTTGTATGATTTTTTTAAACATTAAAAAAAAAACACTTATTTCGTATCTCTATCGACGTGAAAGATCTAACATATACGAAATCTACATATTTGGGTTCGTCTGTGACGTCTCTAAAAACTGGTCCAGGGTTTTCATCTTAAACCAATTAACACAAAAGTTATGGCCTGAACACCAGTTTTTTGGCCCAAAATTGTTCAACTTTGATGGCAAATATCTCGAAAACAATGAACTTTGAAGTAAATATGGGATACTATATTGCTTAAAGCCGTTGTTGTTCATATAATTATCTACAAAAAACATTAGAAAACTAAGGGATTCAGATCGAAGGTCATTGGCATATGGGAGCCCCTTAACTGTCCATCAGGTTAGACATAGGCCAAACGCAACCATTTTTAATTTAAAAAAGGTTATCTTGTGTAGTTCAAGAGTTGTTGTGGCCACCTTGTCTCATCATCATCAGATAAGCTCGCTGGTGCCATAATTCTGGATACAGAATTGAGAACGATAGTACCCTAACTTACGTTTATCTCAGTTCAATCGGTTTCGCAAGTGGCAAATTTTTCAGGCATTTCTTGCATTTTTTGACGGACAACTTACATGCTTATGTACGAAAAGTGCAAGTTAAGTTCTTACTTAACTTGTACTTTTCGTACATAAGTATTATTTTTTACAAGCTCAAAACAACAAAACATTGCTTCGAGGGTTCATCACGACAGCCTAGTTGGGAGAAAGACAGCAAATGGATTCTTTTCACTTCTTCCTATTAACTGCTCCTCTGACTTTGTACCTACCATGCACTATATCTCAACTATGAATTGAATTAAACATGTAGCGTAGCTAAGACTGTTGTCGAAACTCAAGCATTGAAATAGACTTTAAGTAGTTCCGTATGCCTTCCCAGCGAATAGCCAACAAACCAAAATATATGGTGATGTGATGTCAACGAAATCGCGTGTGGCATAGCAATTCTTAATCTGATATACTACATGAATATCGATAACTACCTACTGCACGTTGGTCCCTGGTATTTTGGCCACGCATAAAATAACTATCTCATAGGGTACACCCTCCGTCTGTGTGTCGAACTGTAAGGGTTGTGTTCCTGCTTTAATTAAGATTTTTTTTTATTACTTAGGAATATCTAGAGTGTATGCAGCTATGCTCCCTGAATGAAGGACGCCGATGGATTACTCGTACAGTAAAATAAGTTGTATGTAAGTATGAAAAACTCGGTAACATAATGCCGGCCGGCCCGACTCGGTACGGACACGGAACCTTGTACTGTACATACAAACAGTAAAACAAATCCGACGCGCTCACGCAGACACGCGTCAGAACAGAACAGTAAACTAAAGTGCATGTCGGGGCAGTCGGCGGTACATCAGTCAGCGTGCCGCTCGTGCGCCTCATAGAATTGGTTTAAAGGAAGCGTAACAAGAGGGGTGTAACAAGGTCTTTGGCGACGCTAGTTGAAATACCGCTTTAGCTAATATATTTACTATGACCGCTTCGAGCTCCAATATGGTCGGTTCTTACTTCAGGTACTCACATCAGAAACATTGCTCCTAAGATAATGTCCGCTGTGTATCATGTGGTCGAAGTGCGTGTACCCTGGCCGCGCCAGGCTGACTTCCAGCGACGCGAGACAGTACTTGCCCCGCACTGCCCCGTCGATGGCGAGGCATTCGTCGAAGTCTCCGTATTGGTTCGCGTTGCCGCTCAAGATGCCAGACGGGGGCTTGGCGGTGGCGTCGAACACTGGAACAAACAGGGGGGAATGTTTAGAGAGAGGGTTCAGCGGAATGCCATCTCGGCTCTCGCTCATATTCGGAGCATCCCTTTTAGGTAAGTAAATATCTCCACCTTACAGAAGACCGTAGTCGTAATAACACTCCTACTTGCTTTATAGGAATGTGGTATAAACTGGTGTTACATCACCTGAGCCGCAGCTTCCGGGGATGCAGTGTGAGAAAAGTGAGGGAATGGGTCTCTGGCTGTCAGCACAACGAATCAGCAAATCAATGAAGTGTCAGAAACTCCTCTCTCTGGACAAATACATTTTGCATTCCAGCGCGCTATTGTTATCCTACTATATCCTATCCTACTAATATTATAAATGCGAAACTTTGGATGTTTGCATGTTTAGATGTTTGGATGTTTAGATGTTTGTTACTCAATCGGCTCAACCGATTTGGATGAAATTTTGCACGAAGATAGTTTATAGCCTGGATTAAATGGAATATAGGATTATTAGGAATAAAGCCTGGATATAGAATTGTTTTTATCCCGGGTCCGCGCAGATGAATTCGCGGGCGGAAGCTGGTTAATAATATTTCGCGCGCTTCCACGTGCGCCCAGCTAACGTGAGGGAACAGTAGCTCGGACTTTGATCACATAAAAAACATTCCATGTGAAACATAGGCCACGCACGTCTCGAAATTCTTCCACCGTTAAAAGTTGTGAGATATTACGATGATCCAAGTTAGGTATTCTTGTTAATCTTTATTTGGTACTTTGGTACTGTAATACTAACTACTGGTTCAAATTTAATGTAATTTGGAAATATTGTATGCAATTGAAAATGAAGGCTTCTAGTTTTTTACACGGGAAGTAAGGGGAGATCGGAATACCACCTATACCGGCCCTACTGTCAACCCCACGTGCATGCGCCGGATGGCGGCGGCGACCAACTGCGGTTGCCGTGGTGTGGTGTCGTGTGGTGCTAGAAAACCAACGGGGTTCTGGCGACTGAGCAATGGCGGTATAACCATACATACCCGACGGGGTAACCTGTACGGAAGAGGCGTCAGAAGCCTTGGAGACCAAATGCACCCTAAAAGTGCTGGTGCAGAAGGCAACGGGCAACCACTATTATCCCACGAGAGTCATGAAAAGGTATTTTGCTGAAATCGACAGTAACATGAACACGACGACTCAAGAGTGCACGACTAAGAAGAAGAGTTTTTTACACAACGAAGTTACATGAGGGTCGAAAATGGCTTCGAGAAAAGGTACCTACTGCAGTACCTTCTTGTGCTTGTCGCGGGCACAGTATTGTCCCCAGATTACGAGTAGGTACTGGACATTACAATACGTCACGTATATACGCACCACATAAGTTTGCATCTGTCATCCGTCGAAACACTCTGACACCTCTGCGACTCTCCTAACTTCACAAACGCAAACGGGCCATTGTCAGATTTAGGTAGGCGTCTCTTCTGTGGAAATTGCCAAAGTTTAGGGCTATAAAGCCTGATTTTGGGTTAAACTCTGAATCCGCATTAACGGCGTTGCTTCCTCTATAATTCTATGCGATATAAACATAAGCCCTTAACCCTTAACTATTGACCACTGAAAAGTCGATTTTAGTTTTAATGACTGACAATGACGCAAACTTATGTGGCGCGTATAGCAGGTTAAATTGATCCCAAGCCCGCACGTGACATGATTTGACAAACTAAATTAACGACCGTCTAGACAAATAGTTTGAGACGCAGTTAGATGAAAATTTCTTACAAATAAACTTAATTGATATCCGATAAACAAAAATTGTTTATGTCATTTGTGATTCATACGACGACAAGCGCGGAGTCGTTTTCGTATACGCACTGATTAGTTAAAGCAATAATAGTTGCAGTATCCAAGAGGCAACCGATTGGCTCTCTATTTGATTTGAGCTCCCGAAGTGTTGTGGAACCGCCCTGTGCAACCCGAACTGAGCCAACTTGGCCTGGGGCGGAAATTGGGAACGGGGTGAGAAAAAAAATGTCGCAGGGTAGCACAGGGCGGTTCTAAAACACTGCGGGAGCTCAAACACCGCGAGCCATTTTGTTGCCTTTTGGATACTGCAACTACACGCGTAGTTGCAGTATCCAAGGGACATTGCTCTGAATTTAATACAAGATAAAGACAAAACAAAAAAGGCAATCTGTGCCGTGTCACGAAATGGGTCCAACTCAGCATGATGCTGGCTTTGCAGCCAATCATAATTTGATAGTTTGTTAGTTTGTATTGAATAGGCTCCGAAACTACTGGACCGATTTGAAAAATTCTTTTACCATTATAAGCCGACATTATCCCTGATGAACAAAGGCTACTTTTTACCACGGGAAAATGGTACATTCCTACGCACTAACCGTGCGAAGCCGGGCCGGGCAGTTAGCAATAAAATAAAGCATTAAAATATGACATGAAATAAGTAAAAAAATCTAAAAACAATCAAAGAAAATCACATTAAAATAATAGTGGTTTAAGAAATACTGTACTACTGAGAGGGACATACTCGTAAGTGTGTTTTTGTATACCTATCACCATCGTAGGGTTTTTCCCGGGAGAGCTCTAAACGAGCCCGGGGTCCGCTTCGGCACCTAACCCCAAGAATTGGCGTCGGCACTAGTTTTACGAAACCGACAGCAATCAGACCTTGCATAATTGCAACCCAGAAGGATCTCCTATAAGGGAAATTGATGGAATTGAATGTTGTAGCTGTCAACAAAATGTAACAAATAGCTGTACTCTGCTTATACAGGATGTTAACGGGGTCATGATCCGGAATGACAAAAAGCGAATAAGATGATCATACTGAACAACCTTTCCCATGGGACCAACCACGAAATCGCAAAAAAAAAGAGCCAATTAAGGGTTAACTGTGAGTTAACTGCGATTTAATTGAGAGTTAATGTATGGAATACCTGGTTTTTTTTTGCGATTTCGTGGTTGGTCCCATGGGAAAGGTTGTTCAGTATGATCATCTTATTCGCTTTTTGTCATTCCGGATCATGACCCCGTTAACATCCTGTATACCCCCTTTTATAAATACAGGCGTAATGTATCGATGTATGTTTCTAATTGTTACAAACCTCTCAACTCAGCCCCTGTTATGACTAAGGCTGAAGTTTTATCCGAAAAGCCGCGTAATTTGCGAGAAGCCTTTCCGCCCTTATTTCATTAAACATATGCCTCCATGTCAGATTCCATGGAGCAATATATCTTATTAAAGTAGGCAAACAACCCTTCGCTTGGATAAGGCTTTGACCTATTTACCGGTATAACTCTTTGTTATTCATAATTGACAGTATTTTTTTAGGATGTATGTTCAGTTTTTGGTTAGATATTTGACCTACTGTCCCAGAAAAAGGTTGTTTTTGAGTGTATGTATGGCGGAGGAAAGTTGATAGGTTGAAAGAGAAGATATATTATAATGTTCTTGAGGATATTAATATGTACAGTCGCCATCAGATATATCGGAGCGGCCTAAGTGCTCACAAATATCTGAAAACGTCGCTATTGTCGAGGCATTAGAGACGTGTTCAGATATTTTTGATTACTTTGGCCGCTCCGATATATCTGATGGCGACTGTACCTAGTAGAAGAGTTGTTTCAATGCAGTAAAAAAATACTGTATAAAGTATTATCGGAAATGATATTAAAATCAGTTCAGTAGTTTTTTCAGTGTTTCGTACCAAAATTGGTCCAACGGAACAATTAAAGTGATCACTCGGAATCTATCCGTTTGACACAGGCAGCTGAAATTTGGTATGGATATATGAATGTATGGCCTTATTACATAAATAAAGAAGTAAACCCCAATTAAGGGGACAGTTTTGGGGATACTAAAGGGATCTAGCAATTTTTATGTAAAAAAACGAAGGAATATCTAAAAATCCTCAATACCTTACCTACGCAAGTAACTTACTTTCACGTTTGTAATATTAGAAGGATCTGTCAAAGGCACAGCAACTTCGGAGAGGCAATATTAGCTTGATTGCAGGCAATTTTATCGGATTCATCGAAATGATTTACCTACAAGATTCACTATCTTTTTCCAAATGTAAAATGGGTATTTATTTATTTGACAATATCCCGTTGATAACTTCATTATATTATATTGTTAATCACGAATGAATCTCCAGATACATTTACATTTCATCGCTTTGTTGTGCAAGGTAATATGAATGAGATTGTGATTAAAAACGAGTGCCAAATTACTATGATTGTTGATCACACTACGCACGAGGACGTCAATGATAATGACATTCATCACAATAATTAGCGCTCAAACAGTTTAATTCATTATTTGCAAACACTTTCAGTGTGACCACAAATTGTCCCGAAAATTAGAGTTGTTTGGTAGTTACTTATTTGTTATTTGTGTTGACACTGTACGATTTGATTACGACCGGTTTAGCTTAGTTGGTAGTGACCCTGCCTACGAAGCTAGGGGTCCCGGGTTCGAATCCCGGTAAGGGCATTTATTTGTGTGATGAGCACGAATATTTATTCCTGAGTCATGGATGTTTTCTATTTTATTAAGTATTTATTTATGTATATATGTATGTTAATCGTCGTCTAGTACCCATAGTGGGTGCGTAACGATGACTATATTTTTTTTTGAAATAATATTAGTCGCAATAACACTCTTTTCATATAATTCTTGAGTCATAATGTTATATGTTGTTAAGTATTGTTACACTTAATATATTTACGTACGATATAATTATCATTTAAGGATCATTTGAGGTAATAATATTTAATATAACATACTCTAAATATAATGCATGTTTCATATAATGAACAAAGGATATAATGCTAATTTCTTCTAATGCACAGTTACCATACTATGTAGACTCTAAGGCAGGTCGGTGTAGGTACGAAGACGAGCGAAGCGAGGAGGAGTGTTAGGTTGAACTGCGACCCTACAGCGCACGAGCCGAGCGAGCGAAGCGAGCGTGCCGGGGCAGCGGCCGGCGAAGCGCCAGAACCGAACACTTTTTTATTACCTAATATATACTTACATAGTACAATTTGCAAACTGTTATATTTGCTACATTTTCTTACGATAATAAAATCTTATTCTACTTGATAGTTATGATATGTAACTTGTATATAACATGAGCATTATACCATATATGATTATACAAAACAAGTGATAGTTATACAAAATAAACATATACATTTTGAAATTATAACCAACGTTTATTATATTCACTGAGTGATTACTTTGAAAATATATCAACTGTTGTTATAGCGAATTAAATTATATTATTTATTTTTATACCCATCATTACACACCCAGTTATTACATATAAAACATCCATGACTCAGGAACAAATATTCGTGTTCATAACCTTACCGGGATTCGAACCCAGGACCTCTTGCTTCGTAGGTGGCACTACCATACCAACTATGCTAAAGCGGTCGCCGAATGTGGGCGTAAGAAATGGCCCATAACGATCACTAACTTGAGAGACTTTTGCCTGCGGATTCGTCCGCGTGGAACTCGTTTATATCGTACCGCCATAAAAACTTCTACCCTCCATTTAACCCCCTTAGGGGATGGAATAAAAAGTATCCTATGTCTGTCCCTGGGAATAAAACAACTTTCATACCAAATCTAATCTGAATCGGTCTAGCAGTTTAAACTTGAAAAGACAGACAGAGTTACTTTCGCATTTATACGAATTCGTATGGAGTAGGCCCGCGCGGCTACGCCCGCGTAACTATTATAAATAAGGTAAGAGCGTGGTATAAAATATAGCCTATATATATTAGTGTGATGTCTAAATTTTATATCCCAGAAAAAATCATTCCACGTAAAAAAGAGGCCAAGTCTCGAAATTCTTCCACCGTAAAAAGTTGTGAGATATTTCGCAGAGCCAAGTCTCAGGCCTTCTTATTAATATTTATTTGCTTGCTAAATAAAATTCTGCAACTTGGCAATCACACAACTTTACTGCATTTATGGATTTTTGCATACCTAATACTATGTAAGTAGTATTATTTAGGTATGCATTTGGTGTATCTAGAACACTGGATCTGGATCGATTTATACACTCATTCTACGTAATCAATGTATGGGAAAATGTAACAAATTAATATAGTTTTCAAACCTGTGTCACGTGATACATCTATCTAGTTACTTTTGATGCTGACTGTACTATTTACTTTATACTCTTGGTTTTTGTGTGTCTGTGACCGCGCAGCGTTGAAACAGATGAACCAAAACGGTTCATCTGTTTCAGTTAGTGTAGTTCCGTACCCAAAGGGTAAAAATGGGACCCTGTTACTAGGACTTCGCTGTCTGTCCGTCCGTCCGTGTGTCTGTCACCAGGCTGTATCTCAAGAACCACGATAGCTAGACAGTTGAAATTTTCACAAATTATGTATTTATTTTGTCCAGTTGGATGATGGGATCCATGTGGAATTGAGGGAACTCCTCAATTATATTAGGCACGCGTGTAGTGATTTTGGTATTTTCTTTTATTAACTGTATTTACACCCGGAAATCATAAATTTGGGAGTGGAATTGATGATGAAGACCACAGATGACTTATGGTATTCGTCAATTACTTATGTAGGTACTTAAAAGTACAAAAGTACCTCACAGATTCTGATAAGATTCCGTTGAAATAGCTAATTAATGAGGTGCCAAAGGTGATCCTTGTGGAATCGCCGGAAGTCCTCAAATATTATCGGCCCACATACAGCGATTGGGTTTTTTTCTCTAATAATCAACGCATTTGCTTTCAGAAATCAGTTCATGTGGTAAATTGGAAAAGAAATGTGGAAATGTTCTGTTGCTTGGCGGAGTACTAAATTGAAGTCGGTTAAAACTTTGTTTTAAATTATTGAATGCACTACTTTGATGCAATTCGGCCAACTCATATAATGGCAAGTATACCTTAATACACCTATAAGTATAAATGCAGAAGACTACACATGTTTATTACCGTGCAGAAATTGGATGCTCCCATTGTTTCATTCAGATCGGATTACTTTACCTACACTTGTCAATAAAATTCATTACACATCCATATAATTTTGTGGTCGTAGCTGCGATTTCACATTCCGTGGATTTTGCACGCGTTTGACAGTGATGAACAGAAATGGGGCGAGCTAAGTTTTCCCGTACCATTTTTAGGGTTCCCTACCCAAAGGGTAAAAACGGGACCCTAATACTAAGACTTCGCTGTCTGCCCGTCCGTCCGTCCGTCTGTCTGTCACCAGGCTGTATCTCAAGAACCGTGCCGTGATAGCTAGACAGTTGAAATTTTCACAGATTATGTATTTCTGGTGCCGCTATAACAACAAATACTAAAACCAAAATAAAATATATATTAAAAAAAATAAAATAAAAGAAGATTTATTGTCGCAAAAAAAAACAACACAATCTCAACACAATAAAAAAGTTGTTAATTATTAAGCTAGGTGCGACAATAGGTTCGGGGCTCAGCGTTGGCTGCTAGGCTTTCGGCTGTACAGCGCTGTAAGGTGGTGTGTGTTTAAGGGGGGCTCCCATAGAACAAACTATTTTTCAGGCTGTAGTATCTCAAGAACCGCGATAGTTGACATTTTCACATATTATGTATTTTTGTTGCCGCAATAACAACAAATACTAAAAACAAAATAAAATAAATGTTTAAGGGGGGCTCCCATACAACTTTTTTTTTTACCGTTTTTATAGATAACTAGCATCGCCCGCGGCTTTGCCCACGTGGTTAAAGGAAAATGTAACATATTGAAATTCCTCGTAGGAATTGGATGTTTTCCCGCTGGAAAAAGTAGCCTATGTCACTCTGCAGCCTCTAAACTATCTCTATACAAAAAATCACATTAATACGACGCTCCGTTACGACGTGAACGAAGGACAAACAAACACACAAACACACTTTCGCATTTATAATATTAGTAAGGATGGTACGGAACCCTTCGTGCGCGACTCGCACTTGGCCGGTTTTTTTTCCAACGAACACTTAGTATTGGGGCGCCATAATGTCTACAACTAAAACATAATGGACATGTATTTATGTAACTAATCAAAATCAACAAATCGAATGAATAATGGTACGGAACCCTTCGTGCGCGACTCGCACTTGGCCGGTTTTTTTTCCCAACGAACACTTAGTATTGGGGCGTCATAATGTCTACAACTAACTAATCAAAATCAACAAATCGAATGATTTATTCTGCAAGTTGGCTACGTTAAGTCTGTTGTAAGACTTCGTATGACGTCGACTGCAGGTGAGTTGTAACTAGGGAACGCAAAACCGGTACTGTTTCAAAGAACCGGGATTTTCGGGACTGACCGAAACCAGAACCGGGATTTCCCGGTTGTTTCGGGAGTTTTGGGACAAACCTTCAATACTCATCGATACCTACTTCAAGAATTAATAATACAACTACATAAATCAATAGATTTTACGAGATAAAACTGATGGGTTAGTTATATTTTAATCAAAAGACTATAAATAGATCACTACTATCACTCTTGTTAGTCTTGTTAAAACAACAACAATAGGGCAGGTTAAGGCTCGACCTTTAAAATTTTCGTGAAAATGAGTTGATTAGTAACCATTTTATACATTATAACGTAACAATTTATGCGTCGGAAAAAATATATCATAATCTGCAAGATATAAGAAGGAACATAGTTTTCGTAGACATTCATTTTAACAAAAAAAAGTAGAGAAAAAAAAATCTAGTCACCCCTATTTTTTCCCTTGTAACCACTTTCTTACTCCATCTTTTATCAGAAGAAGATGAAATTTTATAATATTTTTCATAAAATAATGAACAAGAACTTTGTTTTCTTACTTTACAAAATTACCAATTAACACAAAAGTTATGACCAGATAACCAGTTTTTTGGCCTAAAATTGTTCAACTTTCATGCCAAATATCTCGAAAACAATGAACTTTGAAGTAAATATGGGATACTATATTGCTTAAAGCCGTTGTTGTTAATATAATAGGCTACAAAAAACATTAAAAAACTAAGGGATTCAGATCGAAGGTCATTGGCGTATGGCAGCCCCTTAAAACAATATCTGGCGTACGAGATGAAATAGGTATATTGTACTGTTTCTGTATAATATAGGGAACAGGCAGTATAGTCTCCACGCTGGCCCAGTGCGGGTTGGGGACTTCACACACACATTTGAATTTCTTCGTGGATGTATGCAGGTTTCCTCACGATGGTTTCCCTTCACCGAAAAGCTAACGGTAAATATCAAATTACATTCCGTACATAAGTTCCGAAAAACTCATTGGTACGAGCCGGGATTCGAACCCACGACCGCCGTTTGACAGCCGCATGCCTGAACCGCTAGGCTACCGTGGCTTGTCCCGTAACTATTTAAATAATAAAATATATAATTTCTCACATTTTAACAGTCAGTCTTATCTTAGTTAGTTTTTGGAATAAAATCAACATTGCTCAGTCCATTAAATCTAATAATGCATATAACACTAACAGTCGGTCTTAAATTATTGAGTCTTCAAAATCAACGTGATTTCAGTAGCTAAAAATCAGTCTCATAAATTTCTATATTTACTTCTCTAATTTAGCATATAAACGCTATATATACATTGATCACAGTTCCTGGACACCAAAATCACGACATAACAACACATAAGTAGGTACTTTACGAAGCCTCTCTGATGAGCAATGAATAATGACTGGGTACTTGGGTAGTGAAATTAGCGAACCGAAGTCGGTGTGCAGGGCAGGGCAGGCAGGGGACGGCCGCTGAGTCGTGGCCATGGCTGGGAAAGGGTTAGGGAATAGGTAGGATAGGTGACGCCAAACGTCCGAGCGCGCCGGACGGCACGAGCAGTACGAAGTTATAAGCTAGAATGTTACGTTACGTACGTTATTCCTTTTAAAAGAAACGCTAAAATGTACTTCCCGAGAGTCCCGAAGGAACCGGGATTTTTTTTCTTGTCCCGGTTCTTTACTAGGTTAAAAAAACCGGGAAATTCTGGGGTTTTCGGTTCCGGGACGTCCCGGGTGCAAACCCTAGTTGTAACAGTTACGAACTGAAATTCGTGACTGAGACGAATTGGTTAACACATCTTACAACACTAGAAAGAAAATTAATAACAGTATCAAAGTATCAAATAGCTATTTAAATCGATTTGGAATGCGGAGCGTAGCTGGTTTTCCACCGGAGGGGCGAGACGATACGAGACGATGCGAGAATTGAAATCGTATGGGACTTATTATTTACTATTAGCACCGCGAGTCTTACTACCTATTTAGTCTTGGATCGACTCTTAGATTAGCCGCAGACAGACAGACGGACGCACGGACAGACGGACATGACGAAACTACAAGGGTTCCTTGTTGACTACGGAATCCTAATAATGGTTTGGAAATTTTGGAAAGCCAACTTACGAGTATATACTACCTACTATGTATATATACATACGAACAGTGCAACTTAAAAAAAAGCTTGTAAACAATTCAGTACATAGTAAAAACGAGTGTTTAAATAAAGCAATCAGGGCAGTTACAAACAAAATAATGATAATTCAACATAATAGTGCTGCTAGGTGTTATAAAGATTTCTGAAAACCCCAATTTTCTCAAAAAACCCAAGGCGTCAACAACCTTTGCATCACATGTCAAATGTCACTCAGAATCAGAAAGAGATAAGTAGAATGCATAGCGCGTAGGACCACTGCGTGTTTGGCGTACTGACGCTGCCCTGCATTCAAAAGGTCAGATCACATTGATTGATTCAGAATTCCGTTTATAATATCTCTATGTAATACGTATTTGTTTACGTAACTTACATGCTGAGGACGATTTAGTAAAAAAAATCGCATTCCAGCATTTTATTCTGATGCGCTATCTATTCTGACACGAGTACGTTAGCTCCGCGCGCGCAGAAGCGAATTTTCTTGGGGTGAAAAATGCCGATTCATTCATCTCCCGCTACTTAACTAAACACTAAACGCGCCCACTCTGCCGCACATTAGGGTAAATATCCACCAGAGCAAATATGGACCAATTGGATACGATTCGAGAGTGCGGCCAGCCAATAGCGGGTGGATTTTTTCCTCGCTCACCGCCGCGCAACCACACACAGCCCTTGGTGGGCCCTAAGCCACTAGTGGCAAGTGGCAACCGCCGTAAGTAACGAGCGCGAGTCAGCCGACAAACGCCGCCACGTAGTAGCGTGTGGCGGCCACCGGCGTCAACCGTGTGCGGCGAGTCCATAGAAAATGTATGAAAACTACAGGAAATATGCCAGTGGCGGCGTTTGGCCAGTGGCCCGTGTGCGACCCTAAACGCCCGTTTGGGACCACACCACACGTGCGCCGATTCAATGTAGAATCTATGAAAGAACTTGTCCGCAGCTTGTAGCGGCCAGTAGGGATCAATGTGCGGCGGTTTTAATTAACATAGCATTTTTGACGTGTCATAAAATGTTGCTGATTTTTCTTTATTGACCATTAGCCAAATACATAACGCTTTGAAGTAAGGTGGACCGTTGTAAATAACTCCTGCCCCGCCATTCTGTAACTTGTCTTAAGCTCATCTCAACGCTCACCCACAAATATATTTTAACGCCGCAATTCGTAATACTTAAGGGGCTACCCAAGGTTTTCATCGATTTTTAACAAGTTTTGAATCGTATCTCCTACTTTTGCACTACAGATAGAATTATAAATCAAACGGCTATCGGTTCTTCAACCTTTTATCTCCATTTCCGTCCACCGGATTTTGAAACAAATGAACACTGAGTTTTGTATGTTTTTTTAAACATTGTCTAAAACAACAGTTATTTCATATCTCTATCGACGTGAAAGATCTAAGATATACAAAATCTACATATTTGGGATTGGGATGACGTCTCTAAAAACTGGTCCAGGGTTTTCATTTTAAACCAATTAACACAAAAGTTATGGCCAGAAAACTAGTTTATTGAAAAGAAAAGAAAGAAAGAAAGATACATTTATTCGTGACAAACACAAGGCAATTTACATACATTAACAATAACGTAATTTGCCACGAAATCGCAACTCAGCGTAATGCTGGCGGCAGCGCTGGTCTGCTGGTGGTATTGGCCTAAAATTGTTCAACTTTGATGCCTAATATCTCGAAAACAATGAACTTTGAAGTAAATATGGGATACTTTATTGCTTAGAGCCGTTGTTGTTAATATAATAAGCTATAAAAAACATTAGAAAACTAAGGGATTCAGATCGAAGGTCATTGGCGTATGGGAGCCCCTTAAGCGTAGGCAGAGGTCTAGTTACGTTAGGCGTGACGGGTGGAGGGAGACGTATAGTATAAGTGCGTAAAGACTAACGGCTCCGGTTTCTTGAGATATCCAACGTGACATATTAGGCCTCATATCTCCCATATTTGCATGTCTTCTAATATTTAAGAATGTAATAAATATGGACTTATGGAGTGATAAAGAAAACCGGTTGAAGGTTTATGTGTTATCTGACCTTTTATATCGGTATATCCCATTAACTCCTATGTTAAATTTAATTTAAAATAATGTATTCATATAACTTGGGTTGAGTTACAATAACTGTGTCGGTTCCTCTTCTTACGTATAATGAATATATATATATATATATATATATTTAATACAACGACGGTGGCAAAACAAGCACCCCGCCAAACAAGCGGCCCCGCCTGATGGTAAGCGGACGCCGCAGCCTATAGACGCATACAAATGCCCTTGATATATTTAAGAGAAAACCGCTATTCCACTTGTACTTTTTTACAATTTGATATACCTATTCTGCCAACAAACTGTCCTGCAGTTTGGCAGAAGAAAATAATGTGAAACCAAGGGTCGTTTAAGTGAATTATTATTACTTATTATTTTGAAACATTGATAAAATGAAATGAAATTTTATTTGCTAGAGACAGGGTAAGGTTTATTATATCACTAACAATGTCTTAGTTTGAAAAAAAAAACGTTTGTTGTATGGGAGCTCCCCTAAATTATTTATTTTAGTTTTTAGTATTTGTTGTTATAGCGGCAAGTGGCAACAGAAATACATAATCTGTGAAAATCTCAACTGTCTAGTTATCGCGGTTCTTGAGATACAGCTTGGTGACAGACAGACGGATGGACAGCGAAGTCTTAATTAGTAATAGGGTCCCGTTTTTACCTTTGGGTACGGAACCCTAAAAATCGAACATGGTAATAATTACTGAGTACTTAAGTAGTAACTAAAGGTACGTAAGGTAAGGTAAGCAGTAGCTTTAAGTGATATTATCATTGCTGTTTCAGTTTGATTATTCATTCGCGAATGTCGTCTTGTATGCAATTTTTTTTCAAATATCCGCGCTCGGGCGGCATTATTTTGACGGTTACATCTACATTTCGACGGCGAAGTACCATGAACTCCTATATACGAAAACCTAATTTTACAGTACGACTAATTAGACGACGTACTTAGACACTACTTACGTCTACTGTAAGTGTGGTACTTCGCCGTCGATTTTGCATTAAGGACTACTAACATGACCCTTGGCGAAAGGAACGTCTTTTCGGCAATAACATAGCTGCATAGTGATATCGAGATCCGGTTCTCTATCACCCATTATCTGAGGCCATTTTGCGGCGCTACTTAAATTTATACGGTTTTTTCGTTTGCTGGCATATAACAGTATCTCAACTGGAGTCACTTATGATCTTTTTAATCCCCGACGCAAAGAGAGGAGTCTTACTTATAAATTTATAACATGTATGTCTGTGTATCTGTGTATCTGTCTGTGGTATCGTAGCTCCCAAATGGATGGACCGATTTGAATGCGTTTTTTTTTGTGTCATAGATAATTGTATCTCGAGTGTTCTTAGCTACGTTTCATGAAAATCTGTATAGCCGTTTTTGAGATATTGGACTTTGAAATGAAAATGTGTGACCTGCGCTTCATTTACAATCAGTTCCACGCACACACTTGGACGGCACGCGGGTTGTTGCCCCGGGGATGTTTTACAGCTTGAAGCTATATCTTTCCTGTGCAAATCGTTCGAATCGGGGGCTCTGTCACAGGGACAGCTGTCTATACTTTTAAACGGAGGATTGATTCTTGGGAAGGATAGGTATAGGCTTTTTATATATTTATACCCCAACGCCTCTACCTGGGTTCTATGTAATAGGCCTTTTTAACCCCTGACGTTGGCTGTACTAAATATATGGAAGCTGGAAACATTGAACTTTCGGATAGATCCAGTCTATTCTCTTAACTATTATTGATACCCTTTCATAGAGCTCGTGAAGCACTTTCAGGATCAGTAACCAGTGTTTCGATATCAAGTATAGTTTAGAAATAATCGAATGAGATCACTTATCGTTTCCACCCTATATACAGAGGAGTTATACGCGTTCCACCATTTAATAAGGGACGAAAAAGCTCATATGCAGCTAAAATAAGAACTGGTCTTAAAATGGCTGACGGATTCCCATAAACAACCTACTTAAGTTGGGCGGGTACCTAATGGTTTATTGCCGCAACCTAAACAGTTAGTACCTATGCGACAAATAAAAAAAGTGGACCTATGACAAGGACAACGAATGATTTATCTCTTTCTGTCAGACTTTGATTATTACCAATAGCTTATCCTGAGTATTCATAGGTTCATGCTCTGTGTCGAAAACATTAGTTTGTCGGGTTATGATACCATATTGAACATAATTTGGGCATCAACCCGGACACGGCAACAAATATTACCTCTATAAAAGTAGTACTAGGTAATATTTTACAGTAAGTAACCTTGGAGATTGCCTTCCCGACGTATTTTATTTATTAACGTTTTCGTGCTTATAATGGTTGATGTATCATGTTACAGAGCAAAAATATATTTTAGGTCAAAATAAGTTAAAAAGAATACCTATGAATTCTGCTAACCTTTTTTTATCCTCCTAGGGCCCACTATAACCAAATGGCATTGAAGAATGAATCAACTAGTGTCCGAATTAGAGTTAAATTAGGCACTTTACGTATCAAAAAAACGACCGATGCGAAACAAATTCCAATTTCAAATCATTTCCAATTTCAACATGATTTAAATTCCAAAGCATTATTTTTATTATTATTTTTATTTCCTGAACAATATTTTTTTACAATTGTATTCTTTAACTGGACAACGAAGTCTGCCAGCTTAATTTCGAAAACAGCGGGATATTTGTAAGCGAAAGTTCACAAATGTGCTAACTAGTTTACTAATGCCGCGTTACAAGACTATTATGATTAATCGTCAGTAATACTCATACAATATTGCAATACTCGACGAAATCTATTTTAAAAGATTCCAACTCAGGTGATTATAGACAGGCACATGCCATCCGTCAGGCGAGCATGGAAACGCTAACACAGCACGTCTAGCATGGGATGGCCGCGACATACTCTCGATTTTTATCGCACTATACCTCTTGTTCTAAGTGTTCTAATAAGAGAGAGACGGATAGTGCGAGAAAAATCGAGAGAGCTCGCGCGCCGTCGCGTGCTAGTCGTGCTGCACGTCTAGCATGGGACGGCCGCGACATACTCTCGATTTTTATCGCACTATACCTCTTGTTCTAAGTGTTCTAATAAGAGAGAGACGGATAGTGCGAGAAAAATCGAGAGAGCTCGCGCGCCGTCGCGTGCTAGCCGTGCTGCACGTCAAGCATGGGACGGCCGCGACATACTCTCGATTTTTATCGCACTATACCTCTTGTCCTAAGTGTTCTAATAAGAGAGAGACGGATAGTGCGAGAAAAAACGAGAGAGCTCGCGCGCCGTCGCGTGCTAGCCGTGCTGGACGGCCCGCGAGCTGTGTCGGCGCGACATATATCCTTCTCTTTCTCAGCGTACTAATTGGTAAGTAACGGATAGTCTATCGTATGTCATAGCCACGCTGTACAGAAGCACGCTCAGGTAACGACATAATGTTTTGGTTTCTTCTCCATAAACCGGTTTGATATGCCTAGCGTTGAATATCTAGCAGTGATGTGCGAACACGACTTCGGGCCTTAGGGTTGTCACATAAGTATGACAACCCTAACTCAGATACAAGTATCAAATCACGGTTCTTCTGTTACGAGTATTTATGGTGTTCCGGGCAACTGAGTTGGCACAATATGCCAACTCAAGGTCAGTATGGAGATTCCATGGCGGTGCCGAGTTGCGTTAACGGTTAAATTTAAAACAGTTACCGTTTTAGGCCCGGACTACATTCATCCAAGATACCATTATAGACGTCCCTTAGTATCCAGGACTGAGGGTATCCGTGGGATTCCGTCGGTCATGTAGTCTCGCTTTAGACGTGTAGTAGAGCTCAACTTCCTGCTAAGTCGCGTGGCGCGCGTCTCATCCACACTGTCTCCCTTGCACTGCGCTAATTAGAATGAGAGGGGTAGATTTTCTCGTGTCGCGTCGTGGCGTTAATTATGCTGCGCAGGTGAAATAATAATTCACCTTTCACAAATGTTGCCATACGGGTGCCATATGGGCTGGGCCATCAATCGAATTAAATTAAGCTCAAGATTTTTATTGGACGATAAATACTATCAAATGAGGTCCGTTTTCAAATTAAAATTCGCTAAGGTTTCTGAACCACAACTTCCGTTACGACCCCAAATGTTGATGTTCATAGGCACCTTAATGTCTATGGGCGAATACCTACTAGATGACAAGCATGCCAGTTATCTAAATATTAAAAATACAACTTCGCTCATCTCTGATCGATATTCACTCAAAGATCCAGATTCATATCCTGAGGGTCGTGAGGTGGGAATCTCGGCATAACGTGATTTTTTATTCTTTGTGGTGAGAGTTCCAAAATAACATCTGTCGACCTTCACTAAGGACGAATTTTGGCCGAAGGGAATCAAGTTCCGGCGTTTTTGCGGCCGGTTACCTGACACCACGCAATTGCGTAATAAATCGCAGTTATAGTGTGTTTTTGCTGTTATTTAGTTTTTATTTTATGTAGGTATGTTAGCCTGTGAGGTACGGTCGAGGTCATAAATACGTTTACACTTTTGCACCTTATTGCCTTGTAATAAGGTGCAAAAGTGTAAACATATTTATGACCTCGACTGTACCTTTATATGTAGAGATGGGCCTTTGTTGCGTGATTCCAATAAATAAATAAATAAGAGCGACACAACTGTCGCGCGACACTGAGCCATAGATCACCTGTCAAAATCATCTAGTCTAATACCGTATTGCGTTTGCAGCGCTGCAAAATATCGCCGTGTGTAACCTAAAAGTTAATACTAGAGGGATTACGTAACTTTTCGAACGTACGCTAGGACGGTACCTACTATCATTTTCCCATACAAAAATTGACATTTAGATCTACCTGACGCACGAACTACGCGTTACGCAATCGATCAACTGGTTGACACCTATTGTTTTCCTCTATTGTCATGAATTAAGATTGAAAGTGTCAACTGTCAAGTATTGGTTCAGTGTCAAGCACTAAAACGTTACCTTATTCGGCATTAGTACATGTTGAATTGGATCCCGTAAGGCTACTTCCTGACCTAGCCTAGCGGATCGGCATGCGGTATTGTGTACCCTATCGAGAGCTTACTGATGTGGCCCTGCTCATGCATGAGACGGCTGCGACATATTCTCGATTTTTCTCGCACTATCCGTCTCTCGAGAGGAGTGCGAGAAAAATCGAGAGTATGTCGCGGCCGTCTCATGATAGACGTGCTGATTTCTTTACTTGTCGATGTAGTGTCAGTAATACATTTACGCAGTAGTTATTACCTATTAGTTGTTATATTGGGCGGACGCGGCGCGGTACCGAAACGTATGCAATACCGCATTCGTACTGCTCGCGCTTTTGTTTTGTTCATGTTAACACATTTTCGTCCACAACTTCATACTAACTGTGACAAGTAAAATTCGCAAGCCAGTACTTAAAAAAAATCTTTTTAAATTTCGAAAAACTGAATCGACAAAAAAAAACTTTATAATTATTGAACCTGTTCACTAAATTTCACGAGAATCGGTTGAGTAATGAGACCTGGAGAAGAGAGCAGCGGGACAGCGGGACATACGAACGAATCTAGACCCAAGCTGAAGCATAGAGCTTCGTTCGCTTCGCTCGCTCGTTTTAAGAGGGACCTTATTTATAGTCTTACTTAAGTTTTTTACCTTGAGTAAAGTTAGATACAATACAATATATGTATTAGAAACACGCATTCTATGCATATCCGTTGTTATTATTGGTGTATGCACTAATTTTGCAATTACGCAACATAATGTCATTCACCCCATTGCATACATTTACATATTATTTGGTCAGCATACCAATAATGCACATACACGTGCATATTATTTAACATAACTTACAAAGTTTAGTTTTTAAATCGATAGAAATGTTGGTGGTTTACTTTTAAAAAATGTGATGTCTAAGAAGATACATTTACTAATTGATTATACGGTTGACGAATAATTTGCAGTTTTATATTTATATATATTTTATGTTCTATGGTAATCCAGATTTATTTATGTAAGAGACATTAATTGACTCAAGAAAAGCTAGCAGGGGCAGTTCGGGTATGTGCGACACCGGGGAAAGTGCGCCTCATTCATCATTCAGTCATTTAAATCAATATAAATTCGCTGAAATCCATGCAATAAACTTGTTTTAGTTTGTTGCATGAATGTAAGATGTCGTTATTTGTGAAATATCTGTAGATCTCGATATGTTTGATGAAAGGCGCACTTACCCCGGGGCCCACTTGCCCCCTCTGACCATTATGCATTTTTATAAGTCAAAAACGTATCGATGGAAAATTGTTTATGGTATTTGTACAGTTTTTTTTGTGACAAGGAAAAGTAGAAAAGGTAGGTACACTCGTATTAATTGACAACAGGGGGATATCCCTAGTATATCGCTTTTGTTTTAGAACGATCGAGACTTTTTTTAAACTGCGGTGGTGGCAAACAAACGTACGGTTTCTGCCTGATGGACAGCAAAAGGTGTTTTGCGCTGTCATAAGGCCCACCGCTACTCGCGGGCGGTGGGACAAGTGCCTAAATGGACGTGATCGTATTGCAGTGATTCTAATATGATCATCATCATATATTTAGTTGTCTAGATCTTGTCGGTGGACTAAGCCCCATTCAATTCGCCACTCTGGCTATGTCTATTGATCCTTATTGGGGAATAGTAATGCGAAAGTTTCCCCACCCGCCTTCCACATCGTATAATCACCGGTTTTATTCGTCTACATACTATAATAGTTTTATCTACTGGAACCCTACCTGGTACCCCTGTGTACCTTTCATAAAACTGCTCAGTACTGATACAGCTGCTCTGTACCTAATTCCTAGTTATGGCGGCATTTACTTACCAAATCACAAGAGCAAAAAGGATCGTGCGTTAGGAAATTGAGTAGGAAATAAGCGAACCCTGGCAAAAGCTTGGTATTACGCTAGCAAGACGATCACCGAGAAAGGGGAAACGTAGAGAGATTCCAATATTAATTCAGCACAAAAATCATTATGTATAAATTATATTCCAGAACGAAACTTAAAATATTGCACTTGTTTTTTAGGCAGTTGTATTCAAAATACACATTCTAACTGCTAAGGCTCATCGTCCTAGTTTTCATTGTCATTTTAATGATTGCTTAGTACTTAATTTAAAAGGACATCATCTGTGTACGTATGGTACAAGTTCGTGGTGTATCAGTTTTGTTTATGTCCGTTTTGCTATCGTAGAGTATAATTAAATTCGCATCGTAGGGTAGTGATTAAAAACTTCAAACATAATAATGCCCCTTTTATTATCAATGATTACCGAGTACCCGACAAGACAAAAAACGCAAGAAGACATCAACAATGCCTATCTTACTTAATGAATGAATAAATTACTGCTTACCGCATTTTATGAGACGAATCAACCTTGATCCATATCTTTCGCATGAAATGTCGATGCGCTTTTGACAGATTACTTATCATGAAATCATATAACATGTATACTTACACACACACCTGTGTGTTGTGTTGTGTATCGAGTATACTTAAAAGAGGCACCAGCACTGTTTCAATGCAACTAGACTATATATATATATTTTTTTTTTTATATATATATTTTAATTTTCAATATTTTTGTCATCAGTTTAATTTATAGCTAAAACAAATTATTACTTACTTTTTAAAGCCCAAAGTTCGAGCCGCTCCAAGCCATCCAGGTATAACTGGCTGTCCCGACGGCACAGCTCACTGGTCCCATTGGTAGGCACCACGACCCTCGGGAGCCGGGCCCAGAGCTCCAGCACCCCGACACTGTCCACTTGCTTAACATTGAAAAACGTCCTATTTAAAATACTGTCGTCAAACCCGGGGAGGGTGAGTTCCATGCAATCGCGAGCGTGTGATAAACTTGTTAAAGTGAGTAAAGTGAGTGCGTAAAGCACGCTCTCGCGAGCGGCCATGGCGATATCGGCGACAACAATGATCGCTGTGGCGCGGGAGTTTAACTAATGTAGTAGTTGAACCGCGCGACAATGACATCTGTAGCCCTTATTCAACAACGGAGATCCTCGCTCGGCCTTTTGATAGGACAATGCGTTGTGTAAATATAATTAATTCGGATGTCACGGTTGGGGTGAAATAGGTGTGGTAATTTTTCTAGATTTATTATTTTTTTAGTTTTAATCGTTTTTACAATATTTTATTTAACTTGCACTGTTCGTAGTAGGTATGTACCATCTAAGTAAGTTGTTCGTCGTTCGTGTTCGTTCGTTATCTGATTAAGCTGAAATTTTGGGTAAAGGTATAAGATAAGATAAGATACATTTATTGTCAAAACGTGTACATGTGATAACATGTTATAAAATAATTAGTATCAACAGCTTGCCCATTTCGGACGTACAAAATAATAATAATAGGATAGAATTAATTAAAAACGGAATTAACAATGGTATTCATAATACATGAAATATTCGTTTAAGTCATAGAAACATTTGCATAGCATTGTATGTATAGTTTGGATGACAGTTCAATATTATGGTACCATCGAGCTGATCTGATGATGGAGACATCTGGTGGCGATGGTAATTCAGTACTTAACCGACGTAACCCCTTTGGGTTTGGGGTCGTTAGAATCGTCTCAATGAGTAGTTGATGACGGAATACAAAAAAGTACAGTCGGCAATAAAAGCTTGTACCAAAAATTAATGTTTTGACAAAAAAAAATCACCTTAATTTAAGAATCGGGTATCAAAATGCTGTCTGAAAAAAAAAGTTATTAACGATAAGTTGGTGATTTTTTGTAGGTATATTATTGTCATTTCACGTGTCCTTTTCTTTATTTATCACTACATTACTACATAGTATAAAACAAAGTCGCTTCCCGCTGTCTGTCCCTATGTAAGTATGCTTAGAGTTTTAAAACTATGCAACGGATTTTCATGCGGTTGGTCACCCCTTTCAAATGACACTAAATTTGAGTCTAGGAGACGCGTATTTCTTTTTATACTTGTTTGAAGTTACGTGTGACGTGGTCAAAAACATGTAACATGTACCAATTTTAGTCATTGAACCGGATCTGCCCACCCCGACTCCTGTCGCGAAGCCACTTCTGGTCACTCTCATGGCCGCGAAATAGTACCTATAGCACTCTAGCTTAGGTATCTGTATTAGCATATATGCAACTATGAACCTACACATACAGCTTCCGGAATCCTTTATATATCTGACATATGAGCTGCCGCCTACCAGCTCCATCTGAGATGTGGGGACCTTCGTCCCCGAGAATGTCCTCCACCTCCCCTTACAGACATCCCTTACCACACGACTGATACTGTACCAATTCACACACTATATTGTTCCAGTTATAATTACCCGGGTGCACCCTTGATTGATGACGACATGGTCTGAGGCTGAAACTACCGAACCTGAGACCCTTGTTGTTACACTTGTTACTAATCCTTTCACACTAAAGAACTCCACGACTAAGAACTGTGTTATCGCATGTACGTGACATGTAGGAAAACCTTATTCATATACATAATATACCGTCACGCCTCCCAAATAGAATAAGACCTGTGGACGCACATAAATACATCACATCATGAACAATCATCGTCCGAGCTGTGTAAACACGTGAACCCACGTGTAAATGAACCAAATCGTTACAATGTCATAGGATGCATCGAAAGTGATTATGGAAAGAGCTCACCCTGGTTTTCCTCCAAATCTAACACTACAAATCTGCACTTAACTGTTCGTACGCAATATAGCCGTTAAGAACTGTGACAACTCGCCTACCCGTCAACATTGTTATAAAAAGATTGTGGGTGTTGCTACATGAAATAAATCGGCTGTTTGAGACATGATTATTAACATCAATGTAAATACTATCGTGAATCATGACTATTCACGACAACTCCACGTGGTCTTGTCTGTCCTACCCCTAGAGTGTTTTTTAAAAACCGGGGGCGCGGAGGGAGAGCAGCCCTCGCCCGCAGGCAACCAAAAAGCCGAAGCTGTATGATTTACAATATTAGTCACAGAACCGAGTTTGCCCATCCCCAAAAAATACTAATTTGGTCGTAAGTCCACTAATTTGGTTGTTTTATTGAACACAACCTCAAAAAATAAAAATATTTTTTTCGTGGTAACTATTGATTTCCTAACCTTGGGGAGGGGTCAGGGGGGTTCACCCCCCCCCCCCCCCTCCCTCCCCCCTCCATATAATGAGTAATTCAAATGCAACCCATGTTTTGACCACGGCACACGTATAAAAAAATTCTCGTCTCCTAGACACAAATCGGGTGTCATTTGAAAGGGGTGACCAACCCCTATAAAATGCCACCCTCCCCCCCCCCTCCTTATAATGCGTGATTCAAATGCAACCCCATTCGGGTGTAATATTGGCGCGGTTACGTAAGTTAGAGGAGTATACTTTAATAGGTTGACGGAAGTGTATGAAAATATATTATGTGCGGATTTGTCCCAGGATATCGTTGCTAGTTACGATGAAAAGTATAAGGAGGCCACAGATGCCTATAACCAGCTCGATGCGGTGGCGGCGGCCTATCCCAGCTTGGATGGTGGAACCCACTTGGCCACGGAGAGTGTCGCGTCGTCACGGTTGCCATAACTTAGAAGTGTGATTTTTTCACAGCTTCAAGGGACTTTAGGTAGTATATGGTTTTAATTTCAATTCGATACCTCCAGGCGTTCCCGAGATGACCCAGAGACAAGAAAGTGATCTTTTAGGTTTCCGTTTTTTTCCTTTAATGTCCTTTGACGGTGACGTATTTTCGTGGATGAGTTTCCTTAGTCTGTTTACGTCGCTAGTGTTATCGCGGAAAAATATTTATAAAACGGAATGTTTATGCTTAAAAATAGGTCCTTGTCTTAATCTTATGTCATTTGGTATACGGTTGTATATTTCAATACGTATGCTATAAATGTTTCTCCTATAGATGTACTTCTTGCATGATGGTCTATATAACTTGTTCATCAGTCTTACTCTTGTTTCTCTTTGCCTGGTATTAAGTCTAATTTTAAAATATTGTGAATGACGTGACAAATACACAAACTTCTCTTATATATAGGCACGGTAAGGGCAACACGGGCAGCTTTCTGAAAAGTGGAATACAGCTATTGTCAATCTTTGCGTTACCTAATAACACATTTTTTCAGAATTTTGAAAACTCTGTCTACGTCGACAGCGTTACCCCATAAAATCAATCCATATAAGAGAACCGACGATGCATAGCCATGATAGGCCGTAAGTGCAGCTTCAGCAGATACAGTATCCCTTAGTCTCTTATGAGCGAAAACTAATCTATTTAAGTTTTTGCAAACCTGCTCTATGTGCTCCTTCCAATTTAAGTGTTGGTCAATTATTATCCCTAAAAATTTAAAGATATTCACTCTCTCAACTTCTTCGTTATTATAAATTAAACTAATAGGTATGTCACTGGAATTATACTATGGTATCGGGAGCCTTCCAGTGAGAGAGGAACGAAACAAGCCAGTTATCCGAACAGCGTTTATTACAGAACTAACCTACTGACATTAGTGACAGGATACATATTTATATGTACCTACATATGGTAAATAGTAATACTTATAATCTACCCTCCGATACTCCACATATCCTACACCCCACCACTTAAACTACACTTACTGCTACTTAAGTAACTAATTTATATAGCAAATAACCTTATCCTAATACAATAAAGGATCACCATAGCGTTCGACGGGCCTTATATTCCGACGGGGTCTTGGTACTATCGGACGGGCGGAAGGCATCGGTGGTGGTGGTGGTGGTGGGCCCTCGGCGTGGCCCATCGGACCGGGCCACGATAAAACCGAAACGGGCGCCCGCGATCTAACCTGGTCTACATGCCTCCTAAATTTTGTCGATAGATCGTTTTCTCTTACCACTACCACGATTCTGGAGCCTATCAGACTATCAACCTTTCCTCTTAACCATTTCTCCCCCGAGCCATAATCCCTAAACCACACGAGGTCCCCGACACTGAAGGTTCGGTCCGTCCCCCCCGCGGCCCGCACTTGGCGGCCCTGCGCCGCCTGCACGCGCTGCTCGAGGTCACGGCCTGGTCGCAGCATGTCCAGGCGACAACGTAAGCCCCGCCTTTGCAATAACCTAGCCGGCGACTGGCCGGTGGTACTGTGCGGAGTATTCCTATACGCCATCAAATATTCCTGGAGGGCTACTTCTACATCCGCATGCTCCCTAAAGGCTTTTTTGAGAGCCCTCTTACACAATTTAACCGCCGCCTCGGCGGCCCCGTTTGATGCCGGATGGTATGCCGGTGTAAATGTATGTGTAATACCGTAATATCGCATGAACGGTTTAAATTGGTGAATATTATTTACATTAAAAACATTAAATGGTACCTCGTCACTAAAATCGCTGCTCTCTTCTCCCTGCACTTCATTGTTGTGCGTGCCCGTGCCCATCTTCGACCTCGGGCACATCTTCTTCAGATGCCCCGGCTGATTGCAAACGCGGCACACATAATTTGCGAATTTACAACTCGATGATTCATGCGCACGCCCACAAACACTACAATCTGAGGCAGACGGTGCACGGCGGTACTCCCGTGCTGCTGGTCCCGATCGCCGGAATGCCGACGGCCGCCCCGCGCTGTAACTAGCCGGCCGCGCCCCACTGTTGCTAGCCGGCCGGTATGACGTCATCGCGCTCCGGCCGCGCGACGATAGTGCTGATACCGCATGACATCCACTCGACGTACTCGCGACGGTCTCGAAGTCCCTTGTATGACCTTCCACTGCCGCCGCGTTTGTTTGCGCCGCTTCCATCCCTACCGCCACCTGCAGCGCCCGGTCGAATGAAATGTTGTCTTCGGTAAACAAACGCTGTCGTATTGATTCATCCCGAAGTCCACACGCGAGCTGGTCCCTCAAATTTTCCTTCAGCCCAGCGTCGAATGCGCAATACTTCGCCATCTTTTTCAGTTCTGCAACGAAATCGGCAACCGATTCACCCGCCTTTTGTTTCCGGTTACGAAACCGGTATCGCTCGGCCAGAATGCTCGGTTTCGGTTGCAAATGGCCGCTCATCACCTTAACTAGTTCGGCAAACTTCTTACTTGCTGGTTTGTCGGGCGTACACAGCGTTCCCAGAAGTTCATAGGCCTGATTCCCCATCACCGTTATCAAAGTCGGTACTTTGTGCTCCTCCTTTGTTTCGTTGACCACAAAGTATTGTTCCAACCTTTCCACGTACGTCGACCAATTGTCCGTTTCGACATTAAACGGTTCCAGCTTCCCGATCGTCATCCTGTCGTCGTGAATAACACTAAACCGCTGCGTAAGTCCGAATTCGTCGCCAATATGGTATCGGGAGCCTTCCAGTGAGAGAGGAACGAAACAAGCCAGTTATCCGAACAGCGTTTATTACAGAACTAACCTACTGACATTAGTGACAGGATACATATTTATATGTACCTACATATGGTAAATAGTAATACTTATAATCTACCCTCCGATACTCCACATATCCTACATATACGAGGAAAATTGCATGAATTTAGTCTTGTTAACATTTATTCGTAGGTCATTTACTTGCATCCAATTCGTTATGTCCATTAATGAGTTATTCATGTCACGTTCATAGTCATTTATATTTGTGGACGACAGACGCCAGAACAAAAAGAAAACGAAAACATAACCTCATTATAGTACGTAAGCATAGAGTGTTTAAGTAAATAAAAAGAACCCCCATAGAAAACCCTAAGTATTAGGAAGAAATATTTGTAACTCAAATATATAAGAGAAAACGTAAAGTAAATAAACAGCCGAATGTGTAACGTAAGTTACGTAAGTCGTATTGAAGTATTATAAAGATCTCAGGTAGCATCCCATAAAGTATATAAGCCAAAATAAATAACTCTAAACTCATTTGAAATCGAGTATATTGCACTAGCACGACCGTAGAGAGGTCTGGCGCCAACACGTGACACAATGCACGCTGATTGGCTATTAATAAACCATAACCAAATTTGAACCTAACATTAAAATATGGTAATTTGACTTGTCACTATCGGCTATCAAGCACGATCATTACATAACCCATTGTGATACGGGTAAGGTAGGATAGCACCGAATAGCTAATAAAGTCCTAACTGTTAATAGGACTATAATCCGCAGGGCAATTATATTGTATTAGTAATAATTAAAAAACAAGGAATCGCATCCGCGAATGTAATCGAACTGACATTCGTGACATCCCTGCTAGCGATAGTGACTACGATGTTGACGGTCCTGGGTTTAAATCGGCATGAATATTTATTTTATCTCCGAGTCTTACATGAAAATTAAACATTATCGTCGTCTAGTAATTATAAATGTAACACAAGCCTTATTAAGACCGGGTTACACCACTTGGACTTCTTCACCTTGTACAACGACGACGCTATCCTAATGGGGCTACCTGAGGTTTTCATCTATTTTTGATAAGTTTTGAATCGTATCTCCTACTTTTGCACTACAGATAGAATTATAAGTCAAACGGCTATCGGTTCTTCAATCTTTTATCTCCATTTATGTCTGCCGGAATTTGAAAAAAATGAATACTTGATGTTGTATTTTTTTTTTAAACATTGTCTAAAAAAAAACTTATTTCGTATCTCTATTGACGTGAAAGTTCCAACATATACGAAATCTACATATTTGGGTTCATCTTTGACGTCTCTAATTATTTTAAGTTATTAAGGTTTTCATTTTAAACTAAATAACACGGCACACAGTTTTTTGGCCTAAAATTGTTCAACTTTGACGCCAAATATCTCGAAAACAATGAACTTTGGAGTAAATATGGGATCCTATATTGCTTAAAGCCGTTGTTGTTAATATAATAAGCTACAAAAAACATTAGAAAACTAAGGGATTCAGATCGAAGTTCATTGGGGCATGGGATCCCCAGGCCAGAGGCAAGACTTGTCGTAGTATAAGTTTAGCCTAGTTGGTAGTAACCCTGCCTACGAAGCCGGAGGTCCCAGGTTCGAATCGCGGTAAGGGTATTTATTTGTGGGATCTGTGTGTGTGGCATTTATCTGTGTGTATGGATGTTTTCTATGTATTTAAGTATTTATTTATCTGTTTAAGTATGTATGTATCTTCGGTTAGTAGGTACCCATAGTACAAGAAGCTTTGCTTAGTTTGGGACGAGGTCGATATGTGTGAGGTTGTCCCCAATTATTGATTTATTTATTTTCATACGCAGAAAATAATTTTAAATCAACTTTCAATCGTCCTCACGCTACTTACAAGGATAATTGTAAGTAACGTGAGGACAATTGAAAGTTGATTTAAAATGATTTTCTGGGATCCGTACCTCAAAAGGAACCCTTATGTTTTATTTATATGACGGCGTCGGCAAATAAGCATACGGTCTGTCTGATTGTAAACAGACACTACGGTGCAGACACTACCCAATGACGCACCGTCCAACAACGTCCCTTTATTGGTACGAGGATCACTACGTTGTTCGTCTGTCTGTCTGTCTGCCAACACACTTTTCTCAGGTCAAGTTGAAATGAATATCAATTTCAATAGTCTGGTACCTATCCAATAGGCTAGCAACTACAACTAAAGTACATAAATACCCAAAAATTTAGTTAAAGACGGACCTTGCCGGCGTCAGCCGAAACGCTTCATACTAATTGACGTAAATAGATGTCATACAAAGTTTGTATAAAAGCGTAAAGCGTCTAGTAGCTTTAAAATTTCTCTAGTAAGTACATTAATAAAAAAAAATGATATTAATAATATTTTGGATTGTATACTTTATTACAGTTATTTGATGGTTTACTATCCATTTAGCAAAACTACGTTATCAATTTTAACATGAAGCAACTAGAATCCTAGAAACAGAACCTGAAAAAAACAAACATCTAAGTCAGCGCAATCAAAATATTATACGACCGATTATGCCGATTATGCCGATTATGCATTATTGAAGCTGCTGCAGTTTGTTTTTATACATCATAGATACATAAATATTATTGAAAATAATAACACTAGTAATTAAGTACCTATAGATATCATTTTATCATTTATGGACCCGTGGTTGTCTGAAATAAACGAATTTTATTTTATTTTACTATTTATTTTATTGATAATATTATTATATCCGTTGCACAGAAAAAATAAGCTATTATAAATTATTTCTAAAACTGTATTTTTTTCTATACAAGTTGTCAGTTCATTGACTGGACTATAGGTATGAATAGCTGTAACGTTTTGGTGTACACTGTCATCAGGCCTTTAAATAGCGCTATTTTCGTATAGCGCTATCATTTATAACGTTATTATTCCTTAAACCGCTATACTCAAAAACGATATTTGACGCGCTGTATAGCGATATCCATTATAACGTTATAAATCTAAACCATTAATATAAAACCGATACTTTTTTAACCGATATAATAATGTTATAACGTTATAGGCTACCCCTTTATCGCATTCAGTATAGCCTACTCGTGCAATGTAAGCGATGTGATTACGTAACGTAGGTTGTTTGTTAGAGTGCACGACGTCATAGTAAAATACAGAATTTTTCGATTTGCTCGGCTTGTCGGCGCAGGTTGTAGCCTGATACGAATATCCTGACTAATAATTTTCAAATCAGATTGTCTTTAGCTACTCTGTGCCTCATTAATCGGAAATGCATCATCCCATAAAAAACATGCCATGTAAAAAAGAGGTCAAGTCTCGAAACTCTTCCACCGTAAAAAGTTGTGAGATATTTCGTAGAGCCAAGTCTCAGGCATTCTTTTATCTTTATTTGCTTGCTAAATAAAATTTTGTGACTTGGCAATCACACAATACTACATAGCTTTAGGTATGCAGAAATCCATTCATGCAGGAAAGTTGTGTGATTGCCAAGTTACAGAATTTTATTTAGCAAGCAAATAAAGATTAAAGAATGCCTAAGACTTGGCTCTACGAAATATCTCACAACTTTTTACGGTGGAAGAGTTTCGAGACTTGGCCTCTTTTTTACATGGAATGTTTTTGCTTGCTAAATAAAATTCTGCAACGTGGCAATCACACAACTTAACTGTATTTATCGATTTTTGCATACTTACCTAAAATTATGTAGTATTGTGTGATTGCCAAGTCACAAAATTTTATTTAGCAAGCAAATAAAGATTAATAAGAATGCCTGAAACTTGGCTCTACGAAATATATCACAACTTTTTACGGTGGAAGAGTTTCGAGACTTGGCCTCTTTTTTACATGGAGTGTTTTTTATGGAATCTCACTTCTTTTTGTAGGGTAATGTGTTATCCATACATACAAACTATGAATGCAGGCCCATTCTTGCTTTTGAATTTTCCCATTCACTGCAAATGTAACTTTGTAATCCTATATATTTGTATAGGATTACAAAGTAATGTATACAGTTGGTGTATCTAGAAAACTGGGTTGAAATAGCAATTTTTTATAGTTTTCCCTTTATGTGGCCATTAAACCCTAACTGTACCAAATTTCAGCTCTCTGAGTTTATGGGAAGTACTAGTTCTATTTTGATGATCATGAGTGAGTGAGTGTCATAAATGCGAAACTTTGCTTTAGCTTAACTTCGGAACTGACGAAAATTTCTGCATTCTGGTCTTATCCAGAGGTTCTCAAATAGGGGCCTGAAAATGTGGCGAAATGGTTCCAGTAAAGGATGGTACGGCAGTGTTTGCTTCGCGCTCGACTTGGCGGGGGCACTGCCGTGCCCCCAGATATTAATGGCATTGTTATAACGTGGTAAATTATTTATAATTTAAATGCCTGCATCAAATCTTTCTGACTAATTCATCAACGCACAGCCGAAACTACTGGGACTAAAAAGAAGGGACAAGATGGAATTTTTGGAAATCCCATCCCTAAGGGGGTTAAATAGGGGTGCAAAGTTTGTATGAGGGAAACTTTTTTTTTTTTACTATTGACTTGAAACTTTGTAGGAAGATTACTTATTAAGATGCATAAAAAGTTCTTGCAGCGTTTTAGAAAATTCCACTCCTAAGGGGGACAGGGGTGCAATGTTTGTATGGGGGAAACATTATTTTTTGAACTAGAGACTTGAAACTTTGTAGAAAGATTACTTATTAGAATAGAATAAAGTACTTTCTGTGTTTTAGAAAATTTCATCCCTAAGGCGGTTAAATAGAGGTGCAAAGTTTTTATGGAGGGAATTTTATTTTTTGAGCAAGAAACTTCAAACTTTGTAGAAAGATTACTAAATACAATACAAAAAAGGACTGTCAGCGTTTTAGAAAATTCCACCCCTAAGGGGGTTAAATAGGGATGAAAGGTTTGTATGAGAAACACTTTTTATGAGCTTGAGATTTGAAACGTTGTAGAAAGATTACTTATTAGAATAGAAAAACAGTTAGTACTTTTAACGTGTTAGAAAATTCCATCCCTAAGGGGGTTAAAAAGGTACTTATGCAAGATTAGGATGAGAAACATTTTTTTTGAGCTAGAGATGGGCAACTTTGTGGTACGATTACTTATTAGAAAAATCCTTTCATCGTCTTGGAAAAATACCACCCCTAAGGGGGTTAAAAGTGTTAAAACGGTATTCAAGGTTTATATGGAGAGCAAGAAAATATAGTAAGATATTTCTAATGTCAGTCTTAGTCTGTATGTTAAAAGACAACAAAACTGATTTCAAAGTTTTTTTTTTAATTCATCCCCTATAGGCGTTAATGGGGCTTCAAAGTTTATATGGAGGGAAAAGTAATTTTTAAGTAAGATTTTTTAATTTTGGTCTTAAAATAGAGAGAGCAGATTAGTCGATTTTTTTATTCATCACCTAAGAGTGTTTAATTTAAAGGGGATTCGAAGGCCGTATAGGGTCAAGACAATTTTAAAGTAAAACATTAGTGTAACTACGATTGTAGACGGTTTGTTTAAAACTAAAAAATACATTTCAATGTTTTTGAAATTCATCCCCCAAGAGGGTTTCTAGGGGGTTCAAAGTTTATACGAAGAGCAAGATATTTTTAAAATAATAGATTTATTACTTAGGTTATGGACCGTTTGTTTAATGATTAGAAAACGATTTCAGCGTTTTTTTTATTCATCTCCTAAGAGAGTTAAAAGGTTTGAAGGTTGTATAGAGAGCAAGACCTTTTTTAAAGTAAGACTTACAGATTTGAACAGTTACCAGAAATGTAGGATAGGTTAGGTTAGAACTGCGATGCTCCCAGAATCGAATAGATTTAATCAACATTGGGTACTTATTATTTTAACCCTTCAGCTGTGGCGAAAAAACATGGCCGCTTACCCACGTCTGTGGCACCCTCTGAGGGACGCTCCACCTCCAAGGTTTGTGGGGTGAAGTGATTTGGTAAAATTAAATTTTCTTTAGTTTTTTACATAATCACAGCCAGGATTTTGGACGAAACTCGATCTATATTAAATTATCTAACTGCAACGATATATCATCGTTACATCAAAGTCGTATTAAGGCTATCTAGCTGACCTCGTCACCAGGTCACCGAAGTTTACGACATATTTTGGTCATTTTAAATATAATAAATTGGATATTTGGGGTGTTTAATGGGCTTAATTTGAAGAAATTAGTGTTATACTTATTCGAAAAACATAAAATGGGAGGCTCATGAGTATTTGTTTTACACTAGACCATTTGAAATATTCTACCAATACAATGCCTACACTCAGAAGTTGCTCGTGTGGGCTTCGATTTACATGTTTAAATCTGAAGTGTTTTATACAGTATGTAATCAAATTCATGCCTAAAAAATACATTTGGGCCATCAACTAGGTGTAACCGAAGCTTTTTTTATTGTAGGTGCAGCAGGTTTTATGTGAGAGTAAAATGAAAAAAGTATGTCAACTTTGACACAAAATAACCTCTTTCAAACGACTGCAATTATCACAGCAACCATGGGCTTTAAACTAAACAAATTTTGTTGGAAGCATCTTGATTAAATATCCTTTCAATTAAAATTACAACATTAATTTAATACCAGTTAAACAAAAAACACGTAAAACATGAACATTAAAACAATGAAAATCAAGACCATTTCGAAAAAAAAATGGTTTGCTTAGTATGGATATACCCTTACACACACCATCAGTTTGTAGTAGCGGTACAACCTGATGAACATGAAGGAATAGTGGTGATTTCTGAGTGGTCTCTCGTCTGTGTAGAAATTAGTTCTTACTTACGATGGTTCTTCGTAGATTGTACAAGCACCTAAATAAAACAGCACACAGCTCAGTTAACACTTATTGAAACTATGATAGCACATGAACCATCGTATTCGTTACAATCGAAAGCGCCACTCACTCACTTGATTAGTCCGAAAAGTCCGAACGAGCACTAAAGACACACCTGAATATTTATTAATATTAATATTGATAACCACATTAGGCACAAACACAAGCACTAATATTTATCTAATGTTAGTTCACCGACATAAAGCTAGACAATAGCAACAAATCGCGAGCACAACACAAGATCCAACTTTTCCGTTAATAGATACGAATTACGAACGTTGCAAGACAATCAATCCATGGCGTATCCATATTATGAAATCGCGCTGGTGCGCTGAGTAAGTGACGTCACGAGGTCTCATGTGACCATCCCTCGGAGGGAAGTTCCTTGACGGTTACCATCCCTTTGAGGGCTCTGTTATGACCGTTACCAATTTCGATCTATTTATCTACTTTCAGGCGATTGTTAGTCCATTTCCTACATTTTAAATAAATTTACGATAAATAGCGGTAATATTAATAGCTGTTAGTAATTCTAAATGAGTAGAAAAGCGCTAAAAAACCTGTAGGCAAATTTTGACCATGAGTAGTTATGGTGTGTTAGCCACAAGTTTATTATCGTTAATCAACTAAAAACTATATTTTTTTAACAGAAAACGAAGGATTATTTACATTTCTCCAAGATATCTCCTTCTGGCAACGAAAATTCGCACTAAAACCATTAAAACTCACTCGCGAAACTCGACCGTGGTTAACGCGCCAGTGGCAGTTTTAGACTACCGATCAAATTCAAAATTTTCCTCCAATGGCCATTGAAATTGTCACTTGTTAGCTGTCTCGCTTCATTGGCTATACGTTTCAATGGATTAAAACGAGATCAATACACGAATGGCGGTTTTATTTCAAAGAAAGTAAGCACAGCCAATGCGCCCCTCCGAGGGGGGCTCCACCAACCTGCAGGAAAAAATATGAAGCCCACAGAGGGATGACCACAGCTGAAGGGATAACAGTAATGTAGCTTAGTAGACATATAAAAATATATTTTTCTTTAATACTGTATGAAAACGTCTGTTGATGATTCTTAAGATATTTATGTTTGTAAAAACGAAGTTTTCAATTTAGATTTATCAATTTAAACTAACGAACTCATCGCACTGTTACCTTTTACGTAGGTCTAATCCCTGAACGGATTTAGATGAAATTTCCCGTACAGATAATTTGAGACCCTTGGAAGGATATAGGATAGTTTTTGTATATCTTTAAGATGGTAGAAGTGTGTTTGGGACATCGATAAATAGCTTGCACCGAACATAATTTAATAGCAATATTTTTTCTAAGACCATAACAAGTTCCACGCGAACCAAGTCGCTGGCAACAGCTAGTTATTTAGATAAATATTTAGTGACCAAGGATTAATTAGAAAAGGAGGATGAATCGTAAGAAATGGAGGATCGATACATATTTATGTGTACCAATCGTCCTTGGTCTCCCCTATCTATCGCGAGCCTATCTAGACAGATTATGGCGAAGAACCGAAATCGAAAATTCACACATTCTTTGGTTTCATAATCAGATTTTATTTAACTTGTCGTTTTCGGAATGGCTCTAAATCAAAAATAAAATAAAATGTCGGAAACTAAAAGTATATTTTAATATTATTACGATTAATGAACAAAAGCACATACCAACATACCTATGCATAATTTTTTGCTCACGGCAACACCGTCGGTCGTAGGGCTTGTTTGGAATAGGTCCTAATACTAGGAGTCTGCGATTTAGTGCCGAGACAAACAATTAACATAGAAAAATATTGACCCTCTTACATATTGTAATAGTGTATACCTAGGGGCTATTAAGATTGGCACTCTTTCTTTTTATTTATGAGCAAGTCCACGAATCTGTGGACAGCGTTGCGTTTCCTGCGTCCCATTTTTATTCCGCCATTTATCGTCGCAACCAACCAAATATTCACAATTCACAACCAATTTGCAAATGATCGAGGTAAACAAGCATTAATAAGATTTAGAAGCTAGAACAACGCAACGGCAACGTCGCACGTCGCGCTACGGCCCACGTGGTGGCATGTTGGCATTGGCACAGAGCGGCAACGGCGCAGCCGCCGTAGCGCGCGGCTCACATTTTAAAACGATATTATAACGTTATTATATATCGTTCTGTTATTCATTCTGTTACGGTATTTATATCGTTATGGAGAATATTGGTTTTGTTATAACGTAATTTTCGAACACTAACGGAATATACCGTTATAATTCCGGTTCATTTTATAACGTTTTAAAGGCCTGACTGTCATGTTACACAATTGTATGGTTCAATAAATAATTTAAATTATATGGGAAACATTTACTAAACACTATTATAATATAATACGCTCTCAAACAGATTCCCTATCAATGCCTAGCTAAGCAGCTTCATAGAAGTAAGTAACATATTAATGAGATAAATCATTTATAGTTATTTTGTTTGCTGTTAACCTAATTACACCATATTGCTTTCTCTAACGAGTCTCGAAGTCTATATCATATCTAAAACTGTCGAGTCATTCTTAAATGAACCAGGGACCTTTTTTTATCAAATTGAACATTTTTGAAATAGATTCTTCTAATGAAGTAAATTCGATAAAGGCCATTATCTTTTGTAAATTGCCCCACCCGCTTGCGTGAGCGCACGACCTTGTGCAGTCCAGGGCGAGAATGTGGACCTTTTTTATTATAATCGTGGATGCATTCCAGGAACTCTTGAAGTCCGAGGCAGATGCTCCCCCAGGGAGTAAACAAGATGGAGACCCTTGGCGTGTGAAGCTCTCCCGGCACCTGGCTGCGACCTAGGGGAACCCTCCGTCGCCCACCGCTGACCGCGCGTCCACGTACCACCTCGGACCACCCGCCGCCTCCCGCCTTCCAGCTGCGCACCGCGAGGGGAGTGAGGGTACCCGGAAGGACCGACCACTTCAAATAGACCTGAATTCTTGAAAATAAATAAATAAATTAAATTAATATTTTATCTCTTTAATTTGCTCCGTGGTAGGTGCCAGCTAGGGTTAACTACCCACGTGACATATTCCCCAATTAAACAACAGCTAGTTATTGGAAATTTTACGGAGAACTTATGAAAATGCGGCCAGAAAATGTGGTGGTGGGGCAAAGGTAAGTAAGATAATTTTTCCGTATGCTTGATCTGCTAGATACTTTTAAGTAACTTTGATAGTATTCTTTATTCTTTAGAACGCAACTGATGATGTATCTGTAATTGCCTAGACATAGCAAAATGATACCTGTCAAACGGTATACTGGTCAAACAATAGTAGATATTGAAGAGAAATTAATCTTCTTCTAAAATTCAACGCCATAAGATTTTTTTAAACAAATGGATATTTAATTAGTTTCAAACTACAAAATACATGGATTTAGAATTCTTTGACTTCTATATACCTTTATATCATATTGATTTATTTTGTGTGTAATTAACAATGTATAGTTATCAGGCAGGATGGTTTCCTATTCATATAGCATATTTAATGACAACTTGTTAGAAAATACTAACTTATTAATAGCACCAACCCCTTTCTTCCTGAGGGTGTTATAAGTCATACTAAGGGAACAGGGTTGAGGTGTCTTGCAGGCGATGGGCTAGCAACCTATCACTGCGATATCCTCATATCACACATCTGCCAATTTGGCGTATCAACTTGCTATAGTTGCAGAAATACATAATAACAGAGTGGACCGTCTTTCGGCTGTTATGATGATGATAATGATACCTTTCATTCTAACTATAGCAAGTTGGTGTGACATACCGCATCGTTTGTAGTGTATTAATGTGACGTAGCAAACACCACGCAAAGACTTAAAAAAATACTTTATGGTACAAGCTTTTATTGCCAACTGTATTTTTCTGTATACCCTCATCAACTACTCACTGAGACGGTTCTAACGAGCCTTCGGTTAAGTACTGAAACCCCATGGCCACCTTCTGTCTCCATCATCAGATCAGCTCGATAGTATGTACCATAATATTGCATTGTCACCCATACTATTATAATATTTCTTTATTAAGACAACAAAGGTCATATTGTATACACACACGCTATACACTATTATACTTACAACCAACATTTCAGCTCAATCGGTTGAGGTTAACTGGTTCAATAATCAACTCCAAGATTTGTCCCACACTAACAAAGAACCGAATAGGTCAAGTTAAATAAAAGCTTGTAAAAAAATGCATCGTCAATCATATTATGGCGTTGGCCCCGGGTTCAAAAAAGTTCAAAAATACCAAGCTAAGCAATTTTATACCCTTTGCAATAAGAAGTGTTCACATATTTAGGATCATTTGATCCGTGCATTTATTTCGAAGTAGACGGGGAGACGACTAGTACAACGGGGTCCATATAATTCACGATGAGTAATTGGTATATTAAACACTGTATTAAATCATTACTCGCGTCGTGATACAACACAGTGACGACGGCCGCGCATGATGCCTTAATCATGGTCATCATAAATCATTGAGTGATGAACACTTTGCCAGTCGAGCCAGCTAAACTTATATTCTTAAGGCGCCGTAGGTTCATGGTCTTCTCTCCCTCTCACTGAGCATAAGCGTGAGCGAGATGGAAGTGCGTGCTCGGAAGCGCGGATATCATGTTTTTTAATTTTAATTTTTTGGCCGTTTAAATAAATAAAAATGTAAACACTGATTTCCCTCAAACACGATATTGCCGATTTTTAGAAGCAATTTTATTATTTATAGCTTTTGTGCATAATTTGTTACGAATATTTTAAGTGTATTTTTGTGTGTTTTAGACCTATGTTCGTGATTTTTTTCTATCGAGCGAAATTTGCTTAATCATGTTTCGAAGCACTGATTTCCCTGCAGAAAAGCCTCAAGATTTCTATTTGTATATTTTTTAAACCATATTATAATAAACAGACGCATTACATTGTTTCAAAATCTCTGTTCGCTTAACTTCGCTGAACCTACGGCGCCTTAAACGTAGGAACAGTTGTATCAAACAGATGTAGCTGATAAGTAAATATAATAGGTTAGTTTGAAGACAACCTCAGGCATCTTCCTGACTTGGTGGGGCGGGATCGGTATGCGGTATTTTTTACTTTGTCGTGAGCTTGTTTAAGTCACACCACACATTAACTGAATATCCAAAATTATAATTGGTTTATTTTCTATATTTGTTAGGGAACAAATCTTCCATTTTGGAAATAATAATATAATATATTAATAAAAAAATACGATAGCCGGAAAGAAAGGATGAAGTAAAAAAAACTTGAATACAGATTTAGTTTTTATAAAAAAGTTCATACTCATTTTGCAATGGGATTAGGTACGTCTTCGTCGTGTTAGCAAAATGTTGCAAAATTCGTTTAAAGATGTGCGAGCAATGACATTCTGTTGTTACTACCTACGTACAACGGAACGTATATATCGAGGGCTTCATGCTAAAGGGGCGTATAAGCAAGAACCCTATTATTGCTTATACGCCCCTTTAGCATGAAGCCCTCGATATGAAACGTCATTGTGTGCGATACGCCCTAGCTAGAACTCCATAGAGTCTGAATGTGTTCCAAGTTTGCGCACTTAAGGTTCGAACCGTTGTAACATCTAAAATTACCAATATAATCAAACAAAACTTGTTGATTTGTCAAAGCGTTTATTAATCTATAATTAACACACATAAGTGACCTCCTACATGGCACTCATTTTTGGCAATTGACGAAATTGTAGCACAGTCAACATGCGGACACTTACCCGCACGTAGGGGTAGAAGTGCGCATCAGTGCGGGTCAGCATACGCAATTATAATAAATCACAGCACAATCAAATACGATTGTATTAAATACAATTTTTAATACAACTTAAACATTCCTTTTGTCTAGGAGCAAATCTAATTAAGTATGTCATTAACGTTAAAAGAGTTTTGCTAAACAATCAACACAATATTTCTATCTTACGTAACGTACGTACGTAATAAAAAATCACTAACTCCTTTGATCAATAAATGGTTGCAGTAACGTTAACAGTCATAGACTTATCTAAAATAAAAAATCAACGTAGACATTTAGCAGTATTATTCATAAAAAACTGCTTAACAAAATTACTCATTACTCATTACGACGAGCAAATGCGCATACTTGACCCAAGGTATCAAAACGCAAACACCCTTCTAATAAGCCATGATTACGTCATCACACCGGGGCAACACATTATACACACAAAAACTTCATTAAATAACATATATTTACATATTTACACATGTGCAATAAATTAAATGTTTATACAAAAGAATTAACTTTGAAAATTACAAAATATCGCAAAAAATTCAGCCGAAAACTTTACGTACATCTGTACACAAAATGGCTCGTCCTTGGCCGGCGGCGCACGAGCGTCACTGACGGCGTCCGTAAGGGCACTGGGGGGAGGGGTGTGCGTTCCTTTAATTTATTTGGTTTAGGAGATAATACGATTGCGCACGGTTGCCCACTGCGCACGCTTGTACTGCATGACTCTAGGAGGTTACCATAGATAAGCGTCGTTTCACGCAAAAATGACAGCGGGATAGGCCAGGGGCCTATTTCTCGTACGTTACAAGTCTTGTAATACAAGTGTGTATCTATGGTAACGCTTGTATTTCAATATTTTTTACAAGTTTCCGTTTCACGTAAATGTATAATTGTTACAAGAGCGGGGATAAAAGAGTTTTCACAAGTGTTGTTGTTTCACAAGTTGACAAACACTAGTAGATATTACATACCAAAATAGTAATTTCGTTTCTCAAAAGCCTACTTTATACTTGTAGCTTGTGACTTATCACGAAATAATGAGGAGTCTCTATAAACTGCTAATATGTGTTTTTGGTAAAAATCGATTAATAAATAAATGAAGATATTGCATTTTTAAGATCTCAAACGTGTAAGTTTTGAATGCACTTCGTTAAAATCAGAAATATTATTTAAATTTAGCTTTTATTCTCCAAAAAAAAAAAAAAGTAAACTCATTCCTATGAAATTATTATGATTGGGAAAGAACCAGTAAATGACCAATAACATAATAATTTTGTAACGAATTCACCCGTATTATAAAAAAAAACTGACCCACCCTGAAGCTTGTAAACATTCATAGAGTGACTGACGAAACTGAGTTTGATTTTACACTTGTAATTGATAATTTTGAGAAACGCTTTTCATTACTACTTGTATTATTATACGCTTGTATATTCCGAAAACACAAGTCAGCCATTTTGTTGAGGACGAGTTGATGAGGTTGATTGTCACTTAAATTCAATAAAGTGTCGTATATTCAATTTGGTGGTAATGTGGTCTAGCGACTCTTCAGATGATGAAGAAGTGATTGTGGTGAGGAGGCCACGAGTCTATAGAGACAGAATAAATTATTTTTGGCGTCGCGGATTTTTGTCAGCACCGCAATTTTGTTATCTAATTTTTCCATTTTGGAACAAGAAATATATAATAAAATTTATTTATTAACCAAGGCGTTAGCGTATTTTATTTTCCTCTTATGAAGATTATGAATATTATGATACATAACAGTGACATTGACATTAAGATAACATTTATAATGGCCATTGCATTTCCTTTTTGCATAGCAAACAAACCTATTTTCTAACTTTAGACAGCCGCCTTGTAGCACTTGTAGTAATAATTCCTACGAGAAACAGAATTAAAACACACTTGTACAATGAAATTTTAAATGTAAGCTTGTAGACTTGTGAACTTGTAACGTACGAGAAATAGGCCCCTGGTCACACAGATTTCATTAGGTCTCACACAGACTGGCCCGGCCTGGCCGCGGCGGACAATAGTAAACTTGTCATTAGCTGTCAAATTCACTATTGTCCGCTACCGCAGGCCGCGCCAGTGTGTTGCAGGCCTTACTCGTCGGTACAGTGTCACTAACTACATTTGTGCAGTCAACACACGTTTGTGTGTTTGTGTAACATCATATATGCGGAAGCGGGACGGGGTGTTTGCAGTACTGATATCGTACCGCCTCCACACCGACAAATCAAGAAATTGCCAAAGTTACTATAATTCGCTCGAAACACGACGTCGCATCTTTGTTATACATAATAATATTAACAAACCACAAAATAGATTGTTGACAGCTTTTAACACTTGTGTCCTTTCGCGCTCCTTCTCGTTTCCCCCGCAATCCCATTAATCCTTAGTGTCCGCCGCTTTGAAGATCAGTATCAGGCAGCAACTTCCCAATATGACGGCTATGCAGAATTGCCAATAAATGCAGTAGCACGTCGGACATCCACTTTGACTCATCCCGTAATAGCATCTCCAACAATTTTTTTTGTAAACCCATAGATTTATTAAGAGATATCGAGTCTCTACTGAGTCTCAAGCTCAAGGGCCTAGAAATGGCGCTGTGTTTCGAACTTTGCTGCTTTTACGATAGTATTAACATCTTAAATTTTAAAGTGTTTAACTATGTTTTAAAAATTACCCACTGTTTAACTACGAAAATGTTTCGCACGTGGTTAAGTCTTGCTTTTATTGATGTCAACAATCGTTATGAAGATTGAATAAATAATTAAATTAGCATATTCTATACCGCGCTTATGTCCATCCGGACTTAGGTATTGTACGGGTCACGTCTATGAATATGTATACGATTTTTGATCTTATTCCCCAGACATGTGTTCCCAAATGTACCTATCCACATAATATATTTAGACTTGACTGTACAGTCAGCAGCAGGAGTAGCTACACAAAATAACACGCAGGGGCGGCTTTACTTATAGTGCAGGGGGTGCGTTGCACCCGGGCGCACGGTCCTAGGGGGCGCCGAGTGCGACTCACAGGGCGCCACTCGCCTCGACTCGGGCGCTAGCGCGCGCTAAGGGGGTTGCTAGAGGGCGCTACGGTAATGATTGCACCCGGGCGCGACATGGTCTATTCTAGAGACGCCTCTGATAACACGCTCAAAAAGATCTAGACAGTCGTTTTCCTTTTGACTTTAGAGTCGTGTGTAGGCAATTTTGGGCACTTGATCCGCGTAGCTAATTTTGCTGCAGACTGTACGAGCAAAGCAAGGTCACTTCCATGTAATGATGTTTTAGCTTAAGGAAGGACTTATGAACTATACTTAAGTATTAATTAGCAGTAGTAAAAAACGTAGTAAACAACTAAAAAAATACTTGTTACCAATGATGTAATATAAATATATCGGGCCACGCGCAGTGTAGGGTTCCGTAGTTGCCCGTTTGTCTTAGTTACATCGACACGCGCGATCCAACTAAATGGTGCAGTCACGTCAGCCGAATTTGTACGAAAGTTGGCCTTTCTAAGTAGGTACATTTTAAGTTGGTCGACTATTACTCGGTAGCTCGGTACCTAACTAGTGTAAAACTCAACAATCAGAGGTAAGGCAGCAGCACTTGAAGAAAACTCCAACACTTCTTTAATATGTTTATTTGAAATACTTTTACTAATTATAACTACACTTATAAACTTTTACCAACAATTATGTATAGTAAGACAGTAACGTTACGCCGTTGACGATCAGCACCAGAATGCCCTCCAGGCAACAACTCTTGGCCAAGCAACTCACCGTTTTGTTGGGAAAATCTAGCTCTGATTGGCTTCCGACATCACGCGATATCAGTGTCGTGAACCAATCAGAGAATCGCTTTATTTTCGCGCCACAAATTATACTAATCAAGCCAGCAACTGTGTTGCCATTTTTGAGAATTAAGAGTGACTACTTTAATGTAATCTAAAATAGTTTAACTCTGTTTACATGATCAATAAATCTTAATAAATTAAACATTATTACTATTTTCTGCCTAAAAACGTAAGCAATTGATTGGTAAAATACTGAACCTTAACACTAGTTATGCCTGAGGGGGCGCTCCGCGAAATCGGGGTTCTTAGATTGAATATTTACCTATGACAAACTAAAGCGAATGCCAGGAAAAAGAACATACCAAAACTACATCATATTTGCAATTGAATCGTCTGCACAAAACCATACAAAACCAAAATTGCCTCGATAGAAAAGAACCGCCAAAACATGTCTTATTTTTACTCAATTTCAATAGTGTGAGGTTCCCGTGCATATAAATTAAGTAAAAGTTGAGTGTATAATAGCTTTTCACATTACCTAATGAAAGTACTAGCGGGGTATTTTTATGTAGTCCCTTTTCAGACTTATTGAGGTGAAACGTATTTGGCGTATAGGCCTTTTTTATTTAGCGCGATACCCTTTCTCCCGTCGCGTGTTTCGTGCGGTTCTGTATATCTTTTGTTGCCGTTCGCGGGCGGAGTCAGTCGTAATCGCTCCGCTGAGACGAGAGGACTACGTTCTGTGCTCTCACGACAGCACGATGAACATAATTATTTCAATAATATTGTGACCCATTATATTCGTCCAGTGAATGAACGTATGATTACATTCCAGTAGATATTTTGCTACATTTTGAAATAATATATTTAAAAGTCGACCTTAACTAATAGATCTTAAAGTTCAAAATACAACTATAAGATTACGCAGCGATCGGCGGCTGACCGGCTTCTTAGAATAATTTGTGCAGTACATGCAAAACTAGACGACCATTTTTCTGTCGATCGTGTATTTACTTTATGAAAGATTATCACTATCACTACATAGTATAAAACAAAGTCGCTTCCCGCTGTCTGTCCCTATGTATGCTTAGATCTTTAAAACTTCGCAACGGATTTTGATGCGGTTTTTTTTAATAGATAGAGTGATTCAAGAAGAAGGTTTATATGTCTAATATAGTATCCGTGCGAAGCCGGAGCGGATCGCTAGTTGAGAATAAATCCGGTTATGTTCAAAATCGATGTCTGAGAGGTCTAAATACGAATTCATAGTCAGAAATATTTCAAAAAGTGGTCGCATTATTTAAAAATTTTGAAACATTAGTTGTAAATTAATATTCGCGTTTTTTTAAAGAACAACATACATTGGCAGGCTTCTCGAGGGTGAAGATTCTAGAAATTATGTCCATTTTGAATTCCAAGATGGCGGACATTGCTTTTCGAATTTAAACTTTCGTGAGACGTGTTGAAACAGTACTAATAATTACACGGTTCAACTCACGTATTAAATGTCACTACGGGCGACATGTTTCGAACTCTTCGGGAATTCTTCTTAAGGATGAGTGTTTTCGCGGCGGTGTCGCTTGAATCTTGTCGTGATTCAAGCGACACCGCCGCGAAAACACTCATCCTGAAGAAGAACTTCCGAAGAGTTCGGAACATGTCGCCCGTAGTGACATTATTGACATTGTTTTTCTTTAAAGTCATCACGGGTGTCGCTTTTAGGGTTATCGAGAGTGCAAATTCCAACAATTATTGCCTGCGAACTTGGACATTATGATATTAAAAAAGTGAACATAATTATGCACTTTTTCTTTAATATGTTCAAAATTGATAACTAAAGGGCCAAAGCGTCTCCATTGTCTCCAAGTACGAATCCGAGATCAGAATTGAAAAATTTGGCCGCCACACAGTAGTGGCCTGAAAATCTGACTTTCATAGACATGATCGAAGTTTTCATAATATATTACAGTTTTTTTTTAATGCTACTAATAAATTCACGGTTAAATTCACGTATTAAACGACACGACAGGTGACATGTTTTGAACACTTCGGGAGTTCTTCTTCAGGATGAGTGTTTTCGATGTTTGTTTTGAAGAACAACTCCCGAAAAGTTCGAAATATGTCGCCCGTTGTGACATTTAATGCGTGAATTTAACCGTGGATTTATTAGTAGTATTTTAGACATGTCTCACAAAAGTTTAAATTCGATTATAGCTTTTTTTTGCTTTAGGCTTTTACTAGCCATTATTATGCTAGCTCACAACCGTTACGTGATTTAGTAAAAAAACGGAAGGCCATATTTCAGTTATAGCTCCGGTAGTTTTTTAAGCAACAAAATGTAGGTAGTGGTATTCCTTGGGTAATTAAAGTAATTTGTACTCTATAAAGTGAGTGTTTTCGCGGCGGTGTCGCTTGAATCTTGTCGTGATTCAAGCGACACCGCCGCGAAAACACTCAATCCTGAATAAGAACTCCCGAAGAGTTCGAAACATGTCGCCCGTAGTGACGTTTAATACGTGGGTGAACCGTGTAATTATTGACATTTTTTTTCTTTAAAGTCATCACGGGTGACGCTTTTAGATTCCAACAATAGGGGCGTAGACACTAAATAAAATAATGTGATATTTTCTCGAAGAAGGATAAAAAAATTTGTCAAATGGAGAAAAAATCAACGCAAAAGGTAATAATCACGAAGTTATAAGTGACCAAGATTTTAAGAAGGGATGTGTTCTGTCCCTTTTTCGCAAAACGCAACTTCATATGAAACGATGACGCTGGAAGAATGTGACGTCACAGAAGACGGCAACGTGCCGCGCGCATCGTGTTCGGCGACGCCGTCGACGCGGCCTGCCGGCAGCATCCTGTAATGTGACGTCACACACCGTTTGCGTTTTCTCTCTCTAACAAGCAATATTAAAACGGTTGTAGCTTCGTAATTCTTTGAGATATCTGAATGGGATTTTCATCACTATGCATATTTTTTTGCCTTCTTTCTTTTGCAGTAATAATAATTTTCGAATCTGCACCCGAATAGCCTGCGAAGTTGGACATTTTTATATTAAAAAAAGTGAACACAATTTTGCAGTTTTTCTTTAATACGAGTATGTTCAAAATTGATAACTAAAGGGCCAAAGCGTCTCCATTGTCTCCAAGTACGAATCCGAGATCAGACCCCGTATCATGGTCGGCCTTATCACTCGATAAGTGACAAGATAGGGGCATCATCTCGTTCTATCAAACGGTGTCAGCCAGTGACGGACGCTCTATCCTGTCACTTATCGCGTGATAAGGCCGACCATGACACGGGGTCAGAATTGAAAAATTTGGCCGCCACACAGTGGCCTGAAAATCTGGCTTTCATAAACATGATCGAAGTTTTCATAATAAATTACAGTTTTTTTTTAATGCTACTAATAAATTCACGTATTAAATGACGCGACAGGCGACATGTTTCGAACTCTTCGGGAGTTCTTCTTCAGGATTAGTGTTTTCGATGTTTGTTTTGAAGAAGAACTCCCGAAGAGTTCGAAACATGTCGCCTGCCGTGACATTTACGTTAATTTTTTAACCGTGGATTTATAAGTAGTATTTTAGATGTCTCACAAAAGTTTAAATTCGATTATAGCTGTTTTTTTGCTTTAGCCTTTTACGAGACATTATTATGCTAAATTACAACCCTTACGTGATTTAGTAAAAAAAACGGAAGGTCATATTTCAGTTATAGCTGTCGAAACTGACTTAGCTACTAGCGAAAATTATATCTTCAAATATAGGTACTTACAGATTTTGTCTTTCTTTCCACTTATTATAATTATCTATAGGTATTCATCATGTTTCATCTGACTGTCGGGGCATATACTATGCAAGAAGGAGCGGGGCAGCAATAGACGCATCAGCGCGGCAGGTACGGGGCGCGCGGGTAATTTCTGATTTTTCCCTGGCGATACGCCCCCTCTTAAATTAATTATATCTACTGCCACGAAGCCGGCACACATGACTCGAACATTATTTCGCAAAAGAATTTCTAAATTGAAAATGGTTTTAGTAGACCCATGATATTTTTGAACAAGCTATCCAACGTAATAGTAAACGTAATAGTAAATAACGGTTTAACGAGAAAAAAAAAATGTTACATCCCTCTAAGTGTAGGACCCAAAGAAATATTATTTTTAAGATTTTATTCTACTCTTTTGTCGGCGTGACTGATTTATATACCCATGCCGAATTACAGTTTCCTAGTAGGTAGTAATGGTTACTGAGCTAAACCGAAAATGGACAGACGGACGGCCAGACGGACATGGCGAGACTATAAGGGTTCCTTGTTGACTACGGAACCCTAAAAAGAGGTAGGAACGGCACGATGGACTTTCCCGCAAGATAGAATAGTTTAACATTAGGTTACAATTTTCCAAATAAAATATGTTAATATTTATGACCGTTTCCAAGTTAGAGGTCATCAAACTTTTGTGGAGTAAGCACATTACAAATCGAACGGAGAATAAGGTCAATGTCCTGACCGATGAAGGTCAATGCCATCACTGGTAATCAATCTTTTAAGGGATGACGGGAATTTCAATTAGGGTTTGCGCTATCATTAAAATGCTATCATTATATTATTTTTTTTGTTTGTACTTTTTGTGTAATCGCTAGTATCGCTACGAGGATCAATGCCAAAAGTAGTTAGATACTCCATGGTCATTTGATTGATACTGGCAAGTTATAGACCATTGTAAAGGCTGGTTATTTGCTTATAAATTCAAAAATGGAACACTCGGAAAATTTTAGTACATATCAGTTTTTTAAATATTTTTTTCTGGTTGAATTTGGGGGAATTTGCCGCAACAATGGAGCTCACTCGCCGTGATTTTTCGTGTTATGAATTATTATGACTTTAAAAAAGGTTTCAATCAATCAATCAATTATTTATTCTGCAAATAGGCCACAAGGGAACTTTTACATGTCAAACGGGCAAAATAATAATAATCTTAGACAATAATAATTTAATATTTTCAGATTAAGGACTGATATAAACGGTCAAGAAAATGTGCAAGTTGTGGAAAAAAATATTCGTGCGAAAAAACGAATTACATAATGTAGAGCTCGAGCGTGAACTAAGCATTGGATCAGCAGCATTGCAAACTATCATTCATCATCAACTGTTCCTTCATAAGCGTTGTTCAAGATGGGTGCCGCACAAATTCACCGATTTGCAGAAAGACCGTCGCGTGGATTGGTGCAAATTTATGTTAAATAAATTCGACGTTGGCGAGAAAAAAAACGTTTATGATATACTGACAGGTGACGAAATATAGCTACGATCCTAAAACAAAGTGACAGTCCACAGTATGGTGCTTTGAAGATAAGCGACTCAAACAAAATGTCGCCGAGCACGAAGTACACAGAAACAAGGTTGCCTCATTTTTCTGCTAGACGGGACAAATTGCTATGATAGTGCTATAATATCAAATGACAGTTAATTCAGAATGTTATGTGGCAGTTTGTGCCCCAAGAGTATTGTCAGCTTGGTGTGACAAGCGGCCGAAGTCAGGAACCCAGCACCTGCTCCGGCACCACGACAACGCTGCCCCGCACACTTCTGCTAGAACACTTGACTAGGGTCATTTCGCCGGTTAGCGAACACCTAATTTCATGTGCCGGTTGGCTACCACTTAGCTGAGTTGGTGAACTGAAAGGATATTATCTCGATTTTTTAGTAGATTTCTATTCTAAAACAACAAAAAAATGCATGTACTTACAACGAATTGTCTCAATAGGGTCTGTAGAATTGATTTTATCTTCAATAGAAAAAACCTTCTCCTTCAGGTGGTCGCTAACCGAAGGTGGTCGCGGAACCAGCGTAAAGACCCTATTTCAGTTCAAAAAACGTTACTATGTTGCCCCATCCGCCATATTCCCCTGATTTAGCACCCTGTGATATTTACCTTTTTCCAAAAATTCAAGAGAAAATAAAAGGAAAGCGATTTGAGAACAAAGATGATGCCCTGGCTTCGTATAATTATGAAATTTCTGAGGTGTCTAAAGAGCATTAGCATTTTCCAAGTGGTTTAGACGGATGGAAAAGTATATGTGTTCACGGTGAATACTTCGAATAAATAGATAACTGTAATCCTTGAAATCCTTCCTCACTAATATTATAATTGCGAAAGTGTGTGTGTTTGTATGTTTGTCCTTCTTTCACGTCGCAACGGAGCGTCGTATTGATCTGATTTTTTGTATGGAGATTGTTTAGAAGCTGGAGAGTGACATAGGCTACTTTTTCTAGCTGGAAAATATCTAATTCCCACGGGAAAATTCAATATTATGTTACATTTTCCTATAACCACGCGGGCGAAGCCGCGGGCATCAGCTAGTAAAGAATAAACTTTTGTATTCGATTCTAACTGCCCTTATATGACAATCTAATTTATTTAAGAGGGGGCGTATCGCCAGGGAAAAATCAGAAATCACCCGCGCGCCCCGTACCTGCCGCGCTGATGCGTCTATTGCTGCCCCGCTCCTTCTCGCATAGTATATGCCCCGACAGTCAGATGAAACATGATGAATACCTATAGATAGTTATAATAAGTGGAAAGAAAGACAAAATCTGTAAGTACCTATATTTGAAGATATAATTTTCGCTAGTAGCTAAGTCAGTTTCGAGAGCTATAACTGAAATATGACCTTCCGTTTTTTTACTAAATCACGTAAGGGTTGTAATTTAGCATAATAATGTCTCGTAAAAGGCTAAAGCAAAAAAACAGCTATAATCGAATTTAAACTTTTGTGAGACATATCTAAAATACTACTAATAAATCCACGGTTAAAAAATTGCCGTAAATGTCACGGCAGGCGACATGTTTCGAACTCTTCGGGAGTTCTTCTTCAAAACAAACATCGAAAACACTAATCCTGAAGAAGAACTCCCGAAGAGTTCGAAACATGTCGCCTGTCGCGTCATTTAATACGTGAATTTATTAGTAGCATTAAAAAAAACTGTAATTTATTATGAAAACTTCGATCATGTTTATGAAAGCCAGATTTTCAGGCCACTGTGTGGCGGCCAAATTTTTCAATTCTGACCCCGTGTCATGGTCGGCCTTATCACGCGATAAGTGACAGGATAGAGCGTCCGTCACTGGCTGACACCGTTTGATAGAACGAGACGATGCCCCTATCTTGTCACTTATCGAGTGATAAGGCCGACCATGATACGGGGTCTGATCTCGGATTCGTACTTAGAGACAATGGAGACGCTTTGGCCCTTTAGTTATCAATTTTGAACATACTCATATTAAAGAAAAACTGCAAAATTGTGTTCACCTTTTTTAATATAAAAATGTCCAACTTCGCAGGCAATAATTCGGATGCAGACTCGAAAATTATTATAACTCCAAAAGAAAGAAGGCAAAAAAATATGCATAGTGACGAAAATCCCATTCAGATATCTCAAAGAATTACGAAGCTACAACCGTTTTAATATTGCTTGTTAGAGAGAGAAAACGAAAACGGTGTGTGACGTCACATTACAGGATGCTGCCGGCAGGCCGCGTCGACGACCACGATGCGCGCGGTACGTTGCCGTCTTCTGTGACGTCACATTCTTCCAGCGTCATCATCGTTTCATATGAAGTTGCGTTTTGCGAAAAAGGGACAGAACACATCCCTTCTTAAAACTTTGGACACTTAACACATAACTTCGTGATTATTTAACCCTTTGCGTTGATTTTTTCTCCATTTGACAATTTTTTTTATCCTTCTTCGAGAAAATATCACATTATTTTATTTAGTGTCTACGCCCCTATTGTTGGAATCTAAAAGCGTCACCCGTGATGACTTTAAAGAAAAAAAATGACAATAATTACACGGTTCACCCACGTATTAAACGTCACTACGGGCGACATGTTTCGAACTCTTCGGGAGTTCTTATTCAGGATTGAGTGTTTTCAAGGCGGTGTCGCTTGAATGACGACAAGATTCAAGCGACACCGCCGCGAAAACACTCACTTTATAGAGTACAAATTACTTTAATTACCCAAGGAATACCACTACCTACATTTTGTTGCTTAAAAAACCACCGGAGCTATAACTGAAATATGGCCTTCCGTTTTTTTACTAAATCACGTAAGGGTTGTGAGCTAGCATAATAATGGCTAGTAAAAGCCTAAAGCAAAAAAAAGCTATAATCGAATTTAAACTTTTGTGAGACATGTCTAAAATACTACTAATAAATCCACGGTTAAATTCACGCATTAAATGTCACAACAGGCGACATGTTTCGAACTTTTCGGGAGTTCTTCTTCAAAACAAACATCGAAAACACTCATCCTGAAGAAGAACTCCCGAAGAGTTCAAAACATGTCGCCTGTCGTGTCGTTTAATACGTGAATTTAACCGTGAATTTATTAGTAGCATTAAAAAAAAACTATAATATATTATGAAAACTTCGATCATGTCTATGAAAGTCAGATTTTCAGGCCACTACTGTGTGGCGGCCAAATTTTTCAATTCTGATCTCGGATTCGTACTTGGAGACAATGGAGGCGCTTTGGCCCTTTAGTTATCAATTTTGAACATATTAAAGAAAAAGTGCATAATTATGTTCACTTTTTTAATATCAAAATGTCCAAGTTCGCAGGCAATAATTGTTGGAATCTGCACTCTCGATAACCCTAAAAGCGACACCCGTGATGACTTTAAAGAAAAACAATGTCAATGATGTCACTACGGGCGACATGTTCCGAACTCTTCGGAAGTTCTTCTTCAGGATGAGTGTTTTCGCGGCGGTGTCGCTTGAATCACGACAAGATTCAAGCGACACCGCCGCGAAAACACTCATCCTTAAGAAGAATTCCCGAAGAGTTCGAAACATGTCGCCCGTAGTGACATTTAATACGTGAGTTGAACCGTGTAATTATTAGTACTGTTTCAACACGTCTCACGAAAGTTTAAATTCGAAAAGCAATGTCCGCCATCTTGGAATTCAAAATGGACATCATTTCTAGAATCTTCACCCTCGAGAAACCTGCCAATGTATGTTGTTCTTTAAAAAAACGCGCATATTAATTTACAACGAATGTTTCAAAAATTTTAAATAATGCGACCACTTTTTGAAATATTTCTGACTATGAATTCGTATTTAGACCTCTCAGACATCGATTTTGAACATAACCGGATTTATTCTCAACTAGCGATCTGCTCCGGCTTGGCACGGATACTATATTATACATATAAACCTTCTTCTTGAATCACTCTATCTATTAAAAAAAACCGCATCAAAATCCGTTGCGTAGTTTTAAAGATCTAAGCATACATAGGGACAGACAGCGGGAAGCGACTTTGTTTTATACTATGTAGTGATAGTGATAGTGATAATCTTTCATAAAGTAAATACACGATCGACAGAAAAATGTTCGTCTAGTTTTGCATGTACTGCACAAATTATTCTAAGAAGCCGGTCACCCCCCGATCGCTGCGTAATCTTATAGTTGTATTTTGAACTTTAAGATCTATATGTTAAGGTCGACTTTTAAATATATTATTTCAAAATGTAGCAAAATATGTACTGGAATGTAATGATACGTTCATTCACTGGACGAATATACTGGGTCACAATATTATTGAAATAATTATGTTCATCGTGCTGTCGTGAGAGCACAGAACGTAGTCCTCTCGTCTCAGCGGAGCGATTACGACTGACTCCGCCCGCGAAAGGCAACAAAAGATATACAGAACCGCACGAAACACGCGACGGGAGAAAGGGTATCGCGCTAAATAAAAAAGGCCTATACGCCAAATACGTTTCACCTCAATAAGTCTGAAAAGGGACTACATAAAAATACCCCGCTAGTACTTTCATTAGGTAATGTGAAAAGCTATTATACACTCAACTTTTACTTAATTTATATGCACGGGAACCTCACACTATTGAAACTGAGTAAAAATAAGACATGTTTTGGCGGTTCTTTTCTATCGAGGCAATTTTGGTTTTGTATGGTTTTGTTCAGACGATTCAATTGCAAATATGATGTAGTTTTGGTATGTTCTTTTTCCTGGCATTCGCTTTAGTTTGTCATAGGTAAATATTCAATCTAAGAACCCCGATTTCGCGGAGCGCCCCCTCTTAAGGTTCATAATCATAACACTCACCACACTGGGTGTTCAGGATAACGATGTAGGAACTTAAGAGGGAATGCTATGGGTCATTTTTCCATACAAACGTTCTCGACTGTTTCCTCCCTGGTTTTTTAACCTAGATCAATAATTTTTTTATACAAAATGAATATCATCATTATCTATGTCGGTACGTTTTAATTTATTGGATATTTTTGATTATATAGAAGTTAGGCTACTTCAAACATCGCTTAAAACGCCAAAATAAATTGACCGCAAATAGACGCCTAGTATACAAATCGTATAATAATAAGCACAAAAATCAAAACGGTCCGACACAGAATGTCTCCTTCCCATTCAATTTCCAAAATTTCGTTAAGATTGGTTAAGTTTTGGAGGAGGAAACAGTCGAGAACGAAACCTCGATTTTGATGATTTCTGTATCGGATTTTTACTCTGAGCTGCAGTTGTCGCGTCGCGTAGTATTACCTCTTAAGGAGGTAATAGACAAGAAGAACTATTAGGATGAGTTTGAACCTTCTATTTCTCAGTCCAATCTGTGATGATTTTATTTAATCGACTCGACTTGATATGGTAACTACGAAAGTAACTGTTCCATAATAAATTGTAATGTTTTAGCTTTTTAAGAGGATTAAAGGGTGGCTTATTCACATTGAAGAATATAGTAAATATTATAGTTTCATTATTATGTCTCGTCAAATATTGAATTTTGGAGAGTGGTTTGGATTTTTCTTCTTAAATATACAGTAAAATGAAGTTAGTTTTTTTATTTCATACAACTTAACTTCCTTCTGCTTGATCGGATGAATTGTGTGAATATAAGAAAAATTATAATCGTTCAAGTATCATTATCTGTGTTGTGTTTGTCACGAATAAATGTTTTGATTTGATTTGATTTTGATTATTATTTTTAAAAAGTTTCCCACGTTTTTCTAGGCTCGTCTTTCCCTGGCCAGACTCTAGGAGTCTTGGCAATGGCGATCGCTGTGGCATCTTTCATCCAGAGTCATAGTTCCTTATTGAACGAGCGAGCAAAGCGAACGACGTTCTCGGTTTCAGCTTGGGCCAAAATTCTTTCGTATATTCGGATGTCCAGATATCCTCTTCAGGTTGCAATTCACAACCGTTTCTCGTGAAATTTTGTGAGCGGGTTCAATAACTATACAACGTGTTTTTTTAACCGTCTTAGAGCCGAAGCTCACTTGATGTATCCAAAATGTACTAATAGGTAATTCGTGAAAAAAAAAATTGTTAAGGTTTTAGTAATAAAAGCTTAAAGCTTTTAAGTTTGAAAAATCCTGTACGGCGCGCGGTGCGAAGTTCAGTCACCCGGTTAGAGTTCGTACCTATCTAGTGCGGCTAGCGTTCACTGCGGTCACTCGTCTGGATGATAAAAATTATTATTAATACAAAAAAAACAATATTATTGATACATTAAAAAAACAAAAACCCTTTTTTAACTTCTTTATGATATATAGGAATTTCGTGATTTGGCGGATTTTACGATCGGCCGCCGACATATACATTAACTGTCCGGCTCTAATACGGTAAAAAGCACGTTCTATAGATTATTTTTGTCAATTCCTCTAGTTATTCGTTTGAATAGGCTTTGATATTATAAAAAACCGGCTAAGTGCGTGTCGGGCCACGCGCAGTGTAGGGTTCCGTAGTTGCTTGTCTTAGTTACATCGACGTGCGGTGCGTTTGCGCCGGCCGAATTTGTACAATTGGCCTTTCCAAGTACACATTAAGTTCGTCGACTATTACTCGGTAGCTACCTATGCCTTCTTGTCCGTGATAGTTTTCCTTTTACATTCATTATATTATGTACTACTACCACGATTTTTTTCACATCCCCAGTAGTAGTCATTTAGGCGGCAGGGGGGGGACACATGACTCGAACAAGAAGTAGGGCTTTAAAGCCCAATATCTCGCAAACGAATCACTGATTTCAAAAATGGTTTTAGGAAACCCATAATAGTTTTGAACGAGTTATCCAATAGATACCCGATACCCCACACCATGGGTTTAACGAGAAAAAAAAATAGTTACATCGCCGCTGTGGATTGATTGTGTATTGCAACCCTAAAAAAAAATTTTTTCAAGATTTTATTGTACAGTTTTGTCGGCGTGATTGATTTATATACCCATGCCGAATTATAGTTTTCTAGTTGTAATGGTTACAGGTTACAGCCGAAGACGGACAGACAGACAGACAGACACACAGACGGACGGACATGGCGAAACTATATGGGTTCCTTGTTGTCTACGGAACCCTAAAAAGGAAAAAAACTAGCGCGGTCTCGCCAAAAAACTTTTCTGTCAGTTTGGCGAGTAAATTTAAAAAATGTGTACCTACATGAAAAAAAAATGGCTTCTTTCTTTTGGGGTAATAATAATATCCGAGTTAACAATCCCACTGTTATGACTCCCGGCACATAAATAATATATAGCTGTAGCTGGGCTGCAGATCCACGAAGTTAGTTATTCTCTTGTAACTTAAAACCTAGTTACAAATGCACGCAGTCGGAGCATTTGTAACTAGTCTAGGCTAACTAAACAAGTATTGTGGAACTAAAAAACGAGCAAAACCAATTGGCGTTGAAACTATTTCTTTTCAAAACGAGTATGGAGGAAATGTGCGCCAGAAATAAACATAATGATCGCTAGGGTCATTGCTCCAATGTTGTTATGACACTTAGACCCGGTACGCACTGCGGCTAGCCGCGTGCTGTTGCGGCTAGCCGCTTAGTGCGTACCGAGTCTTAGGAGTCAGCAGGGTCGAGTAGGCTCTCCATCCAAACGTAACGTTCGCATTTAAAACGGCATACTCGAATAACATGACACTTTTGATACACAATACATACGGAGGAAATGTGCGCCAGAAATAAACATAATGATCGCTAGGGTCATTGCTCCACTGTTGTTATGACACTTAGACCCGGTACGCACTGCGGCTAGCCGCGTGCTGTTGCGGCTAGCCGCTTAGTGCGTACCGAGTCTTAGGAGTCCCAGCAGGGTCGAGTAGGCTCTCTATACAAACGTAACGTTCGCATTTAAAACGGCATACTCGAATAACATGACACTTTTGATACACAATACGAGTATTATACGCCATTTTTAGGTCGGTAACTAGCTTATAAAATAATAATAGAAAAAAAAAAAACTTGCAACAAAAACTAACAGCTGATCTGAAAATAAGCGCTGTAGGTGTCTGTCTGACACCTCGGCATAATGCTGAGACAGCGACCGATTCACTGCCGCGAAGACACACATTGTGTGTCAATTGTATTGTATGTCTACTCCCTTTGTCTCTGTCTGTCTTTTGTGTAGTGAATAAATGTCTTCTTTCTTTCAACAGTTGCCTAATCTGGCTTGTTTGAGTAGACCAGGGAGAATGCCATGAAGACTCAACATGGTCATGTAATTATTTCTGTTAACGCTTCGAACGCGCGTCAGGACGGTTTAAGGGGATGCCTTGATTTGAGTCGTACACGCCCCCTAGACAGAGACATGCTGATGCTTCACATCTATTCGTTGCGGAGGAAAAGGATGGTTATCCACCAGCACGGCTATCACGAGACGGAGCGCGAGCTCTCTCGATTTTTCTCGCACTATACGGCTCTCTCTTATTACAACACTTAGAACAAGAGGTATAGTGCGAGAAAAATATGTCTCGTGATAGACGTGCTGAGCGAAGCTGTGAAACAGTGTCCACCATATTAGACGTGCGAGGAAAATGGAGCGAAGCGGGGATGTGTGGCGAAGCTGTGAATTGTGTGCACTTGAGTGTTGCGAGGCTGCAAAAGGAGTATAAAAATTGCTAGTCAAAAAAAACAATAAAGGTATAGTCAGCGGGCACGAAGCAGCTTAAAATTGTGTACGAGCCGGAGAGCTCACATTTCTTTACAAAGGTATATTGTTGCCTGACTCAAATAAATAAAAAATAAATAGTCATTAATTCAAACCTTGTAATTGTATGCCGGTATATTTAACTATAAATGTCAATAACATTCTTAAATAAGTGAAAAATAAAGAATTACACATTCATAGTTTCCCAATAAATCTAAGGGACACATCCCTGACCCTTAGGTTTGGAACAATACATAATACATATGTTGACTATATAATAAACGTTGCGTAGTCATTATGCAGGCGCACAAGGCCGGACACTAAGTATAGGTGAATAAAAAACGACACGCATGCGCTTCTCATTGTTTGACGGAGTCACAGTGGAGATATAGCTTAAAGTTGAAACGAATCCATACAAACATTTACTGTTGACCTGCGGTCGATCACGTAACGCATTGTGCGCGCGTCAGGTAGAACTAAATGTCACTTTATTACATATAAAAGGTTTTATACATTAGAAAACCACAAAAAACTTAAACAGAAGTAACCTAATATTAATAAAATTAAAAAAAATAATTTAAAAAAGGTCCCCAAGGTTGGATCCCTGCGGATTCCCTTTATTATGGAAAAATGTGACATTTAGATCTACCAGTACAGTACATACCAGTGACAAGGGACTTACTGTCTTAACACTTTTGTACCGTGTCGCTTTAACGTCATGTTTAAACTGCCATACGAAGTTGTTAAAATTGACAAGGTACCAAGGTGCTTATGAGCTCGACTGTACTAAACACATATGTATAGTTTATATTCCTTCAATCTATAATTATTTAGCATAGCAACAGATTACGGTATATAGACGTTTATAAAAAGTAATTGTTTATAATATTATAGGAATTCATATGTCATTGTTTTTAAATATGATTGCGTAACACTATTATGACAAATCATTTTATGCGATCCAACAGAGAACCATTTTCGGGTACCCCTGGGTGGGAGGAATCCAAAAAAAAAAAATTGACGTCGCTGTTTGGACCAACCTGTATGAATCACTTGGAGTTTAGGATCAGTAGTAAATTGAAAGCGGGCCGTTTTAAACTACTCTTTTTTTCTTTTTTAATAATGAATGGATAAAAATGACAAACAATGAAATCAATAATTAAATACGAATAAAATTGTTTAACTTTTTATTGATGGGTTTAATCTTGAATCTTAAGTTTTTTTTTTTTTTTTTTTTTTTTTCCCTACCTGGCTTCTCAAGTTGGGCCCCGAAGGGGCCCTTTACTAATTGCCCTAATATTGCACGGCTAAGAGCCAGTGCGGCGCGGCTGAAGGCCAACGCGAAAAACATTAATCTACTATCTAAACCTAAGCTAAATTTATTTTATTTAAAAATAAAAACACATGTCAGAAAGGCACAAACATTTCAGTGCTAGAGTCGTTTATTCTCTTCTTCCTTGACCTGTCGTGGCGACCCGGAGGCACACAACCCCCCCGCCGCAGGGGGCGTGGCCTCACGGTGCGGTTTGCACTGCTTCCACAGCCATCCGTGGCTGCAGTGGTGAGTCCCGGCGAGATGCAGGGCCACGCAGTGAAGCTCCTCGTCTCCTGCGCGAAGTCCCGACGAACACGAAGTAAGGTCGAAACTGCGCCCGATTGACGAGGGCCAGTTTGTTTGTCCAGTCCGAGAAAGAAGCAGGATCATCCGCCAAAGATGAACATCCAGTCGGCGGGACCAACGTCCAGCCACACACCCACAGCCCAGTACGTTCTACGGGTTCCCCTGACTGCCGTACCTAACCGACAGCGCAAGGTCCCCCCCTACTAATACCGAGCCGCGAGCGCATGACCAAACGAGGGTCCCAGCAGGCCCGAAGTCCAACCGAACACCCCCACAGCCCGACACGTTCTACGGGTTCCCCTGACTGCCGTACCTAACCGACAGCGCAAGGTCCCCCCCTACTAATGCCGAGCCATGAAAATGACAGCTAAACCCCAGACCCACGTAACCTTATTTCAACAAGGCGGGAACATCTGCTTCGAAATTGCTCCATCCAAGATGGGCGCATGTCACAATGACAGCCTGAAGTGAAGCGGCGCAGGTGGTCGGCCGGAGAAGTATCACGGCGCAGGTGGTCGGCCGGAGAAGTATCACGGCGCAGGTGGTCGGCCGGAGCACGTCCGCGCGGCGCGGCGGACGGCGCACATCTAAACTCTATAATGCTTGAAACTTAAGCCATCGACATCGGACATTTATAGGTAAACCGGTTAACTCTGTCCTCGCCAGCGGCGCGGGGTGCGGGAGGCCAAGCCCGGCGCCCGCACGCCGCCCGCGCCCCGTTACCGTCATACCCCCGGGCCCCGCACCCGCGCGCCGCGCAGTCTACCTATAGTTCCCAACGTGTCATACGCCATAACCAACGCCATTATGTTTGTATTTGGGTGACTTCGTGGCACGCACTGCACCGCCACACAAACCCGCTTATATACCTACTAGCTTCCGCCCGCGACTTCGTCTGCGTGGACCCGGGATAAAAACTATCCTATATTTGATCCCAGGCTATAAACTATCTTCCTGCAAATTTTCATCCAAATCAGTGGAGCCGTTGAAGCGTGATTGAGAAACAAACAATACAAACATCTAAACCTCCAAACATCCAAACTTTCGCATTTAGTAGGATAAACGTGGTCATATAAAAAAAGACCGGGTTGCACTCCGGGAGTGCCGGCAGAAGTGAAAACTCAATAACATTGTAACAGTTTTTCGATCAGGTCACGTGACATCTTACGGTGTCACCCTAAAAATGAATTTGACGCAAATTTATAAACAATTATCAAGCCGCCGGCTCGCCCGTCGGCGCGCCGACGGGCGACGGCAAACACAATACCAATTTGTTTTTGCCATTGCCAAATATTTTTCAAAGCTTTATCTCTTTAGGAATAACGTCTAAATTCGAACTATTCGAATTTGCAAGAACAGGAGACGGCGGTGGCGACCAAAATATCAATTTGTTTTTGCCGTTGGTAAATATTTTTCTAAGCTTTATCTCTTTGGGAATAACGCCCAAATTCGAACTATTCGAATTTTCTCAATAGCAAAACGGTGAAGGACGCGTTTATTAAAATTACAAAATTATTTGCAGAATATGCAAAAAGTGTTTAACGGCTTTATACTCTTACGAATAGCGTTCAGTTTTGAATGAAGTCGAATCGGCTAGCAGCAAAAAGTGACCTTCACATCTGACGTCACAAAACTCTGTCGCGTATTTAACAATTTTTCCCCATCCAAAAAAGTGCTCAGCGCCGCTAAAGAAGTTTTCACTTCAAAAAAAATACTACGACTGCGGCAAACAAGCATACAGCTCGACTCATCGTAAACAGACACCGTCGCCTCTGGACGCTTGGGAGACCAGAATGAACACTTGTGAAGAATAGGTATTTAATTTGGCTCACCTAATCCGATCACTGGAAATGGGGGGTGTATCGTGTACCTAAAGGGCTTTTGCACAAAATTGGTGCCTTTTTAAGGTTCCGTAGCCAAATGGCATAAAACGGAACCCTTATAGATTCGTCATGTCTGTCTGTCTGTCTGTCTGTCCGTCCGTATGTCACAGGCATTTTACTCGAAAACTATAAGGTGTATTTGAATATAAATTTCAGGATAGATGTATTTTGTTAACCGCAACATAGTTTTGTAATCAAATTACTAAAAAAATTTTTTTTTACGGGTGCACTCCATGCCTAAAACTGAAAGTCAAAAATTTTTTTTTCATTGCATGCCCACAGGTCAATCGATAGGCCTTTCAAAATAAATATAAGGTTTCTCAGCAACTTTTTTGATTAAGTGAATAGAGTCTGAGATAATCTCCTCGAAAGTCACTAAAATTGTGTCCCCCCCCTCTAATTTTTGAACCGTGTATTTTAAAAATATGAAAAAAATCATGCTCATAGGGCTTATTATTGTTTTGAACAAGATCGGTTCAAAGGTTTTTGAGATATTTCTAAAAAACTGCCTTCCTTAAAGAAAAGGACGTAAGTGCCCTAAGATTTCAGTAACGATACGACCTTTTTAATAGGCACGGAACCCTCGTTGTGCGTGGTCCGACACGTTTTTTTTTTGATGGCACACCAACGCCACCTTGTTAGATGTGTAGACTTGTAGAGTACTTCCATACGATCAATAGTTACTATGGCAGCTCAGCTCTAAAGTACAGCCGTCTTGAGTTATGCGTGGCGTTACTGTGCCATCAAAAAAAAAACCCCGGCCAAGAGCGTGTAGGGCCACGCTCAGTGTAGGGTTCCGTACTTTTTGTATTTTTGTTCAAAAACTATTCAACCTATCAAGTTCAAAATAATTTTCCTAGAAAGTTTTTATAATGTTCTACTTTTGAGATTTTTTTCATATTTTTAAAACTTATGGTTAAAAAGTTAGAGGGGGGGGACACATTTTTTTTAACTTCTGGAGCGATTATCTCCATTAACATTATCAAAAAATGATTCTAGCAAACCCCTATTCATTTTTAAATACCCATCCAACAATATATCACACGTTAGGGTTGAAATGAAAAAAAAAGCACTCCCCACGATACGTATAGGGGAGGTACCCTAATAAAAAAAAAACACTTTTTATTTTACCACTTTGTCGGCGTGATTGATATTCATATTAGTACCAAATTTCAGCTTTCTAGTGCTAACGGTTACTGAGATTATCCGCGGACGGACGGACAGACAAAGCGAAACTATAAGGGTTCCTAGTCGACTACGGAACCCTAAAAAGGCACCAGTTGCCCATACATTTCCAGCAAAGCCCTTTGTATGGAGCTACGATATAAAGAAACGAGTTCCTCGCGGATGGAGTCGCGGGCTCAAGCCAGTTTTGTATATAAAGAAAATATCAGTTACATATATAATTGTGTAAGCGTCTTCGTGTCATCAATGATTAAATGATTAGGTAAATTATATACCACAGTCGAAGAATCATTTGCAAGGGATTCGTGACATTTCAATGAAAATGAGGTAATGGAGGATAATAGTACGTATTTCAAACGGAAAATTATAGTAAACAATACAATAGGGATGATGACTAACATTTTTTTTTGACGTCATTCGAATCAGTTTTTGGAGAGGAACAAATGTTTGTATGGGAGCAACTACAATTAAAGTACATAAATACCTAAAAAATTGAGATAAAGATTGACCTCGCTGGCGGCAGCGCGAAACGCTTCATACTGTGTGTCTATACAAGTGTGACGTCACATTTGTATATTTGTACTAATCGTAATATGGAAAATCAGGTAAATTGTTGTTTCGGTCGCGAAATACTGCGTTTAAGTACATAGTTGTCATATAATTTTGTTTCTAGAAAAGCGTAAGGATTCTATTGATAGCTTTTGATTTACTCTTGGACAATAAAAAAAAATGCATATTTTTTCTAAACTTTCAAGGTTCATATCTTTTTATGATTTTAATTATATTTTATAACTCATACTTTATTACGATAATTTGATGGTTTACTATCCATTTAGCATCATTATGTTATCAATTTGAACATGAGGCATCATGCCTATTGAAAATGAACAGCCTTGAATATGGGAATGAAGCAGATTTTAACAGGAGTTTGAAGTTATTTCTTACGGAAAAAGCATATTATACGGTAACAGAATTTTTGACTGATGTATTTGATAAATATTGACATATCCTACACTCTGTCTTATTGTTATATCTCTTTTGACCTATTTAATTTAATTTAATTTAATGAATCAATTTATATTTCATGACATGTATTAATATGACTATCTATTACTTTTACTTACTATGTCAACACAATACATGTTTTGACCAATATATTTGTACGCCGACAGGCATCACATAGTGATACGAAAGCTAATGTAACACCTTGTACCTACATACCTATGTTGAACAAATAACTCTTTGAATCTTTGGGCTAGTTTTCCCTCTGGGTTGGAACGTCAGATGGCTGTCGCTTTCGTAAAACTAGTGCCTATGCCAAATCTTGGGATAAGGTTCAAAGCGGACCCCGGGCTCCTTTAGGATACCTACAGCCGGGAATAACGCTAGGAGGAATGGTGTTGGTTTGAAAATGTTAACGGATAAAATTCAGGTTTGGTGTGACATAAGTGAGTAAGCGAAAAGTTGTTACTGTGTCTTTGTGTGTCTTTGTTACTTTGAAAGAAAGAAAGAAATAAGATATTTATTCACTGCACAAAAGACACACAGAGACAAAGGGAGTAGACATACAATAATTTGCATACCTACTTACTTATAATGAACCTTTTATGTAGGATCTTGATATTCTAAATGAAACAGATTATTTTCAAAGCAGTACACAAAAACAAGATGTAAAAAACCGGCCAAGTGCGTGTCGGGCCACGCGCAGTGTAGGGTTCCGTAGTTGCCTGACTGTCTTAGTTACATCGACGTGCGGAGCGGTTGCGTCGGCCGAATTTGTATAAAAATCGGCCTTTCCAAGTACACATTAAGTTGATCGACTATTACTCGGTAACTACTTCTGCCTACTTGTCTGTGATAGTTTTCCTTTTAAATTTATTATATGCACTACTACCTCGAAATTTTTCACATCCCCAGCAGTAGCCATTTAGCCGGCAGAGGGGGGGAGGGGGGGGGGACACATGACTCGAACAAAAATTAGGGCTTTAAAGCCCAATATCTCGCAAACGAATTACTGATTTGAAAAATGGTTTTAAAAAACCCATAATATTTTTTAATGAGCTATCCAAAGATACTCCACATCATGGGTTTAACGAGAAAAAAAATGTACATCCCCGCTTTTGTAGGGGAGGTACCCTAAAAAATTTCAAGATTTTATTGTACCGTTTTGTCAACGTAATTGATTTATATACCCATGCCGAATTACAGTTTTCTAGGAGTTATGGTTACTGAGCCGGAGACGGACATGGCGAAACTATAAGGGTTCCTTGTTGATTACGGAACCCTAAAAATGAGACTCAGTCTAAATGAAATACATCGAGGCATGTCACGAATGCTAAGTAAATTTTAGAGTTATGTACCTACACGTTATACTTAAGACGACTGTACCACCAAACTTTTGTCTCGTTTGCTCACTAATGTTAGCTCGATATGCACATGGAGCAACTTGCGAGAATAAAACATTATACCTACCTACTGTCAAATCGAATGATTACTTCGGATTTAGGATTTAAGATCCGGTCCGTTTGGCTACTATAGCTTGACCACAACCGCTGTGCCGCTCCTTAGGTATGCGAGCGGCGAGTTTTTTTTTTTTTTTTTTGGTGGAGTGCTACGAGCCGGGCCTACACAGGACCCTTTAGCTCGGCTTGGGCTGTGCGTGAAATGGCCAGAGGGCCAAAACAGCAAAGCGAGCGGCGAGACGGGGGGGCAGAGCCTTTGTCATTCCGCCGTCCCCGCCTCGCCCCGTCACCCCCGCCGCGTCACCCCGCCTCCCCGCGCATACCTAAGGAGCGGCACAGCGGTTGTGGTCAAGCTATAGTACGTGACTATTAGTACAGAGCTATAACCACGAACTTCGAGTTTCGATTTTCGTGGTAGCGCCGCTAGTTGGGGGCTACGTCTAGAATATTATAGAACTGGGGTGTAGGACTTGCATTTGTTTCTAGCTGGCGCCCCAACGAATCCACAGAATAATTAAAGGGTCAGCTAACCGCCAACTCGCGTGGATTCGCAAGCGTTGATAAGGCTTCGGTATCTTCTTACCATCAGGCAGGCCGCATGCATGTTTAATGCCTCATTTGGAACACTGGATTGAGAGGCAGCATGGAACCCTGACGTTCCATATGGTGCAGATAGTTGCTAACCATGGCTGCTTTGGTAAGTATCTGCATCGCATAGGGAGGGAATCCTCCCCTTGCTGCCACAAGTGTGGTGCGCCCGTGGACACGGCGCGTCACACTTTAGAAGAATGTACAGCGTGGAGGTCCCAACGGACTGATTTAGAAGCAGTGACGCGGTCGGAGGTCTCGTTGTCGGGTGTTATTAGGGCCATGCTCGACAATGAGGATGCATGGAAAGCGATGGCCTCCTTCAGTGACCAGGTTATGTCACAGAGTGGACAGCCCGGCTGTGCTCGAGAGGATCGGATTGGTGGTTCCGACGAGGGTCCCCCAGGATTTGGATTGCGTGGCGGTGGCGCCTCGCCGCCGGCCGGGCCTGCTGCAACGTGTGTCCGCTCGCACGTGCCACGCTCGACACGCTCCTACCGCGCGCGCAATATCTTTATTATACCAAATGCTCACTCAGCACGATGAGGTTGACATGTTTGCTGATCGCTTTACTAAATTATGCCGTATTGCTAAGCAGTTCCTTGACAATTTTAATTAACAATCATTTATTATTCTAACATATTTTATAATTCTTAATGTATTCCATAATTGCGTATGTGTACCCAAATTGACGACCTGTTCTTTTTGACATGTATTGTGTTCTGTTCTGTTATATGTAATAATGTATCGTGTAAGTGTTTTGGTGTTATTGTACCTATGCTGTAAACTTACATTGACTTTTAAATGAATAAATGAAGGAGGCCGCAGAGCGGGCACGCGAGAATGATCCCCTCGCGGATCCGCTCTGCCGGCGACGGACGGGAGGCAGAGCCAGGCGCTACGCGCATTTACTGCCTCCTCCACCGTAGTGGGACGGTGCGGGGTTTGGGGGATACCCTGCCAAAATTGGTCCCACTCGACTGAATGCGCTTTAATCTGGCGCTTAATGTCTGCGGCCCGCTAGCCTGTGCGCCGCCCGTCGGGACGCACGCGGTCGAATGCGTAAAGCGATCCCGCGGCGCCCCTCCAGTTTTTACACGGTAGTCCAAGGCTTCTGCCGCGGTTAGACCGTCATACCCGCCCTGCCCCCCTCCCCGTGGCGGGCGGGATGCGTAAAGGCATTTTCCCCAACTTAAAAAAAAAAAAATAGGTCGCATGCATGTTTGTCATCCTCGTGGTACCTACTTATAAAAAAAAACCTCAGACAAGTCACAACTGATAAACTAGTGACTCTGTGAGCTAGAACTTGCGAGCAAGTCTTTAATTTTTTTATTTTTATTAACCTACTATGTATATACACGGTGCTCGCGAGGAATACAATAGTACATTACTTACCAAGGGCTGTGAAAGAAAGAAAGCCCGAAATCGCAGGTATTTGTGACCCGAGCCGCAGGCGAGGGTTGTAAATAGGGCTTTCTTTTCTACTGCCCGTGGTGAGTACACAATTTTACGTCTTCGCCTGGCTATAATGCGAGTTTCACCGTACGCGTAGCGTGCAGTAATACTCACATTATGGCCAGGTGTGACGTAAAAGATTTTAACCACACATTCCTGAGGTCATTAGGAGTAAAAAAAAATGAACTCGAGTCAAATGCAGAAAAAAAAAGTTTTTATTATAAATTGTGGATGACAACAAAGTATTGCTTCTCTACAAAACTTATCCTTTTTAATAAAATGTTGCTGTTTTTTTTTCCAAAAAAGGATGAATTTAGTGAGTGGTAGCTGTCACTTTGATGTCTGTCAATAGTGACGCTAAACTTAACAACATAGGTGGCAACGTCGCGATCAAAAGAGCTTAATAACAATAAATAGTTACCTACATGAAAATTTATAATATCTTCAAACTAAGCCGGGTTGACTCCGGTTCTTATATATTTTTTAATCCTCATGACCCAACTAGGTACCCAAGGAATGCGTGGTTAAAATCTTTTGGATCCTCGCGAGCACCGTGTATAATGTTTGCATGTTTGTTACTCAATCACGTTCAAACGGCTCAACCGATTTCGATGAAATTTTGCACGAAGATAATTGAATGAGTGAATCGACAAAAAAATTGTATAATGAACCTGCTCACACAATTTCACGAGAATGTGTTGAGGAATGTGACCTGTAGAGGAGAACAGCTGGACAGCGAGACATCTGGGCATCCGGACATACGACAGAATGTTGGCCCAAGCTGAAACTGAGAACTACGTTCGCTTCGCTCGTTCGTTCAATAAATACAACGTTTTTTTTTAACCGTCTTAGAGCCGAAGCCCACTTAAAGTATCCAAAACGTACTAATCATTCGTGAAAATAATAATAATTAGTTAAGCTTTTAGTCATAAAAGGTTAAAGTTTGAAAAATTCTGTATGGCGCGCGGTGCGAAGTTCATTCACCCGGTTCGAGTTCGTACCTATCTACAAAAGATGGCGGCTAGCGGTCACTGCGGTCACTCGGCTGGATGATTGAAATTAATATTAATACAAAAAAAAACAATATTAATAAGTAAGTACATTGGATTTTTTTTTAAGTTCTTTGTAATGTATACATTAATTGGGCTTCGGCTCTAAGACGGTTAAAAAAGCACCCTGTATAATCAAGAGCAATAAAACGGCTACACGTTGGTTTGAATTTCCATACAAAGTGCAGGTAGCCATTTTTTGCTTTTGAGTGCATGTAGTTTGAATTTGAACTTGAGCGTTGAACTTACAAAGTTCAACGCTCTCACGTGCCTATCACAAATTGCATCAAAAACTACGTGCTTGTACTCCTAAATAATACTTGCATTTTACTGACGTTAATGTTCCTTGTCTGCTTTTTTGAAGTGAAAACTTCTTTAGCGGCGGCGGCGCTGACCACTTTTTGGGATGGCGAAAAATTGTTAAATACGCGACAGAGTTTTGTGACGTCAGATGTGAAGGAGGTCACTTTTTGCTGCTAGTGCAACCCGGTCTTTTTTTTATACAACGACGGTGGCGAACAAGCGTACGGCCCGCCTGATGGTAAGCGGACACCGCAGCATATAGACGCATGCAACTGCAGAGGAGTAACATGGGCGTTGCCGACCCTTGATATGTTTGAGGATTCGCCGTGTTGACAGCTGAAGGAACAACCCTCGCTCTCAACACAACGCATCCTCGGGAGCTCTGGCGACCTTGCTCACCTCCAGGAACACAACACTACTACAGAGCAAGTCGTAGTGTTATTATGGTTGTGGTCTTCTGCTAGGCGGAGGTACTTCCCCAGTTGAGCTGCTCCACATTCGAGTGGGATGACATTTCGCTGTGCCCTCCCTCGCGTTTACGCTCATGTTACCTTACAGAGGACCGCAGCCATAATAACGCCATTATTTGATTCCTGATGATGAGTAAGATCGCCAGAGCTCCCGAGTACATGTTGTATTGAGAGTGAGGGACCCCCGTTTGTATCCAGCTATCAACACAACAAATCGTCAAATCAATAAAATATAACGCGCTGGTTCTGGTTTCGGTTGTAGATTCTGCTCGACTCGCAATTCACAAACAGAAAAATGAATACGAAAATCGAAATCCTGTAAGCCAATCACTAACCTATCATATTCAGCATTTATGAAATTCCCCTGAACTATAAACTAAATGAAAGGTAAAATTGAAGACGGACCATCGGGCCATGAATGCCTGTGGTCGTCGGTTCAAATCCGGCTCGGAGCATTACATTTTTAATTGTTAATTTAAATTTATAATTTCGTTAGCAGCGTTACTGCTTAATACAAAATTAACTCCCCTGAACGGAGCCATGAGCCTTTTCCAAAACCTTTCGAAGTTTGAAAATGAACAAATGGTGGTCATGCCAGTTTTAATAGAACTCTTGGAATCCATCCATTTTTATATGATTATAGCACTCGAAGAGATACAAGAAAAAGAGCACTTTAGTATAAAATTTGTTGCGAATAATATTTCCGCCTTCTACGGTAATCAGGAACAGAAAACAACTCGCTCTTTAACCTATTAAATTATTTATTATTTTAAAAACTGCAACTCACTTCAAACGATCTAAATCGACAGATTTTGTTCAACTGTTTTTCCATAGACAATAAAAACTAAAACATTCTTCTAAGCTGCCATTTATTATAGGCAGCTATGACATTCAAAACTATTTACAAATATAACTATATTTTGTTCTGCTCTGAACAAAATTCAAATAAAATTTAAAGGTTACGTCAATTCGTTCGACTTATGTCCGTAGTTACCGTCATAGCACGATGCGTTACGCGCGGAAAACTTCACACCTTCTGTCTGTGAGTCCCACCTCCTCCCTGGGAGTCCCACCCCCTCCCTTGATGATGATGATGTCGTGAAGGGACGACTGGCGGGAAACAGGCGGGCTGTCGATCGATTGTCGCGTTCATTCAGTGCCTTTCCTTAAGATTGGAACTTAAAGTTACCGTCCCGGCAGGATTCCCACGTCAAATTCTTAGATTCTTCTTGGATTAAGGCTGTGCATTGGAAATTATCGCTTGCTTTGAAACGGCGTTCTGACTAGATTAAGAAACATAAAGGTCTGATTTTCAGATATATGATTCTTGACTATATGATTGTTCATCTGATTTTATGGATACATGATTGCTTAAAATTTACTCGATAGAAAAAAAATCCAAAGGTGGGTCTGTATTTTCCTTTTTTTACTCAGCCTACTTAAACGATACATTATTTTACGACACAATCAAGTTAATACTATAGTATTTTATCTCATCTAAAATCTCATTTCATGAAATTTAAATAAAACGTCTCTAAGTCAGGTATTTATCGAAATTTGTCCAAAAAAGCCATTCTCGAAGGGTGTTACATCTCTTTTCCTCGTGCGCGGAAGGCATCAGCGTGTCTCTGTCTAGGGGGCGTGTTCGACTCAAATCAAGGCATCGCCTTAAGATCGAGATCCCTCAATACGCTCACTATCTCTATCACTACCGAATATATTAAACCGCGGCGCAGCGTACATAATATGATTACATTCCGCTAATACATGATGCTTACTAGTTTCTTTCTCCCCACAGCGTGGGCACGAAGCATCGCTACTGATACCTGTTACCTTTAAGTGTCTATTTAGAGTATACACCCCCCCTTTCGAGCGGGCGGACGGTGCGTCACGGCATTCCCGCAACGGCAAAAAGACGCACAGCAACAGCGTGAATCGTAACGGTAGAGCGCGAAAAACTGCAAGGCGCGGCCGCAAGCTCATCGATAAGGCACCGGTTTATAAATGGCTCTGCTAGGCTAAAACAACTATGTACGTCATTAAATATTTTAGGAGGGTTTTTAGCTATACTTAACTATTAATTATTTAGGAGCTTTCATAAAACTTTATGCATTTTTTCTACTCCTGTACCGTTATCTGTCATTTATATAGGCTCTAGCTCAAATAAAATGACACCGATAATAAGTCGTCGAAAAACTCTATGCTCTATGGCCCATAAACGCACTGTTTAGTGTACTTTTATGGTTCATACATCCATACTAATATTATAAATGCGAAAGTGTGTCTGTCTGTCTGTCTGTTACCTCTTCACGCTTAAACCGCTGAACCGATTGCGATGAAATTTGGTATGGAGATAGTTTGAATCCCGGGGAAGGACATAGGATAGTTTTCGTCCTGGAAATCACCCCCTAAGGGGATGAAATGGGGGGGGTTGAAGTTTGTATGGAGCTGCGATATAAACGATTTCCACGCGGACGGAGTCGCGGGCAGAAGCTAGTTTTTCATAAAAGCACTGTTTACCACGATGTCAAATCATCTAACTTTTTTTCAATCGGCCGCCATATTGCAGTGGTACCAACTTCATACACAAATTTTTCGAAATAAAAAGATTTACTATCAAACATTTGTAGAACATAAATTATTTACTAAAATAAAAATAAATGATCATGTCATGTATTATGTGTATACATATTTTACCAATTATTGGTATTATTTAAAAATATAAACCGATCCGATTCGGTTCGGATCCGGATTCAGTTTGGTTCGGATGGCAAGTTCAAGGAAATTAAAAACAAAACAGACCATAAACAAGAGGTGTCAATGTGTCATAATATTTCTAATTTCCCACCAAAGTTCCAATTCAAAATTAAAAGACGACATATGATAACTATTCGTTATTTATAACTTATTAAGATTTTATTCGTGTTTGTGAAGTGAAGAAAACTGTGTACGTTCCTTTTAAAATGGACGAAGAAGAAAATGACTGCACCGCTGAAGAAATTGCGTGAGTAGTTTAGAACTAACGGAAAAACTACTGCCTGAAAAGTCAAATGCTATTTATTTAGAATTAGTCGTAGAAAAAGTATTGTATGCAACGGTGTATAACTTGGTCTTAAAACGCTCGTGGCGTCTTTAATTGCGATGCTCGCCAAGACTCGCATCGCAACTCACGCCACTCGCGTTTTAAGACCCTACTTATACAACAGTTGCATAAAATACTATAGCGTGAGTTGCACCAAACCGTCGGTAATCGTCAAGGATAGGACAAACGCCCGTCATTTTGAAAACTTAACCCTGTTCTGTACAGTAGAGACTTCCTAATGATATTTAAAATAAAAATTAAATAATTATTAATTAATTTTTATTTTAAAATTTGGAAAAAATTGTGGTCATTCTTTTTCATTGGCGAAAGTGATTTATCGCCATAATCATCGTCATTTGAATAATTTGTCACTGGAAACATATAAATTATGGTAGGTACTTAAAATAAATTTATAAAACATTACTTTTGTCCTTTGTTTTGTATTGTCACGAATAAACTATTCTTATTCTTATTTAGTACCTAATTTTTTTTATTAATATAAGGAAGTCTCTACTGTACAGAACAGGGTTAAGTTTTCAAAATGACGGGCGTTTGTCCTATCCTTGGTAATCGTATGCGGTGTTCGTTATAATCTGAATGTATCAATAGTTTGTCAAGTTTCTATGGAGTGACAGCTGCCGGCGCCATATTTAACGTTGATCGGACTGTACTTGTAGGCTGGTGCAACCCTTAAACTACTACACCCCGTAGGAGGATTATGGATATCCTATGATTATATAGGATTCCAAAATACTATATCGCTCGACATCGGGGATAATAAAATGCCACCAAGTAACAAAAAGTGGCTTGGTTATTGTCCCAGAACCACATATTGTCAGGACTATAACGGGATAGTAAGCTATAACCACGGAAAAGGGCCCAATTAATAGGCGTACTTGTCCTAATAAAGCACTAATAGTGGAGTTAGTGACCAACCAATTAAGCCAATAGTAGACTTCTATTTCGACTTCGCGCAAAACTATTTGCTCCCGCGAAGCTCACTAGAAGCGCCTTATAAAACCAAACAAGAGTATAACGTGCTCCATATTTCTGTTACAAGCTTTTCCAAAAACAGTTGTGAATTTTGTGTTCCCGTGTTGTGAGTTGTTCCCTACAATGTGTAAAAAAATTAAGGTAAGCCATTTCCCAATAAAAGTATTTACTTATTATTTTAAGTCTTTCATAATAATACGTATAAATATAAGATGTACGTGCATTCTCATGCGAACGTTTATTTTCGGTGAAGCATAAATTGTGTTCATATATCTATTTTTTTACGCGCTTCTTGAAACCAGCTTATTTAATAAGTTGTATTTAAAGTAAATTAGGTTGCAATAAGAAATATAATCAAAAGTCACCATGTTTAGAGCAAGCATTTTGAAGAACGTTACCATCCCTCCATAGGAGCAAATGGTTCTTCACCAGAACTACAATATCGCCATATTGTTAGGAATTAGGGTTCCACAATAATTTAAATGCACCATAATCAGATTTTTTCAAATGTATTTTGTCTTATTTTTATTTATGTCAAGAAGCGTTGAGGCCTCTTGAGGCAGGACATCTTTTTAATTCCAAAAGTGTTAATATATTTTTTCCTAGAACGTATTTTTAATTGGAATAGCCTTTAATATCACTTTCGTCATCGTGTTAAGATTCATCGCTAATACTCTCCTCGCGGTCTAATCTAAATCGCATTCTCCAGAAACATCGATAACATTATGTCATGAGTTTCCATTGTCACTATCTTGTGCGGAACCCGCGTCAATTTATGTGATACGTCCTTGGCCTGTTATAAAATTAGCACCAGATATTCAATATGTCCGTGATGAGACCATAATAGAATTAGCAAGACCATTAGGAACGGTTGTACTCCTTTACAGGCTTCATGAAGATTATTTTGGATAATAATGGTAATTCATTGAACCTTTATAAACACATTACGACTATAGCAGCATTCGATAATGCTCAATAAGAACCACTACATTTACTCTTAGAATAAGCACTTATAGAACTAATTCACTTATAAAGGATCCACGAAGTAGACTTATAAACCCTTATAAGTGTAAGTAACAAGTGCAAATGGTTTCCAGTACGTTTGGTTTTATTTGTTGCTCTTATAAGCATACTTTACTTATAACGGTTTTATATTGCTTCTTGTAGGCGATAATAAGTATTGCTTACCAGAGCGAATAGTCTCAAGCGCGTTTCCGCCTTTTCAATACCTTAATAGGACACCGTAGCTTATATTGTGCCGTTAATTTAAGCCTATTAGCGATTAGAAGTTAAGCTATAAGAACAGATGTACTAGAAGCGAAATTAAACTTCACTTATGCTATTATAAGCATGGTAGCACCTACTAGAACCATTAAGAGAGGGTTATTAGTGCTGTAGGTCTATAAAATACGCACTCTGGGATAATGTTGTTGCTTGGGATTGTCCTCATTAAGGGAAAGTAGGTTAGAAAATTAAATTAGCAGTGAGCAGGCTTCTCAAAAATTGGCAAATTGCGTCAAATCAGAAATTAAGGGAAGACAATGAAATAGTGACCAGTATGTGCTGTAACTTAAATAAAAGTTGGCGAAGCAGCTGAATGTAAATAAAATAATTATGCGTGACTAAAGCTTTTACGAGGGCTGCCTTTTAAGTTGTGTCGTTTGGAAAATCTAAAGACAATTTAAGTGTTAAATGGTATTTATTGTTTTTCAAAGTAATCACCGTGATATGTAATACACTTTTTCATTTGATCGAACCAGTTTTCGAAACACTTATTCCAGTCTGAAGTCGGGGTCTCCAAAATGGCCGTTTTGTATGACTCAACCGCTTCTTCAGGCGTCTGGTACCGTTGACCACGAAGTCGTTGCTTGATTTTTGGAAAAGTAAAAAAATCGTTAGGGCTTAAGTCTGGACTGTACGGCGGGTGTTCCAGAATTTCGACGTTTTGCTCTTTTAAAAACGCAATAGTTTGCCGGGCGGTGTGCGAGCTCGCATTATCGTGGTACAGTCTTATACGACGTCTTGGGTTATTTTTTCGAAACTCGCCGATGACTTCTGGTAAACAGACAGTGGTATACCAGTCAGCATTAACCGTTTTACGATCCTCGAGCACGATGGTGGCAACGTGGCCACTTTTCGCCACAAACGTGGCGACCATTTTTTTCGAAGTGCTCCGTGAGCGTATTACTTTGGTCGGTTTTGGCTCATCTTGGAACACCCAAACAGTCGACTGCTGTTTAGAATCGGGATCGTAGGCATATATCCAAGATTCGTCACCACTGATAATGTCGTAAACATGTTTCGAGTTTCCTCGGTTGAATTGCCGCAGGGTTTTGCGACACCATCGAACGCGAGCCGTTTTTTGGTCTTCACTGAGTAAATGTGGTATCCAGCGTGAGATCAACTTTTTTACGCCTAAGTGATCATGCAAAATACTGTGAACACTGGTCCCTGAAATACTTAAGGAAGCTTCTATCTCACGGTATGTCGCATGGCGATCTTCGATGATCAGTTGCCGTACAGCATCAATGTTCTCCTGGGTTACGGCTGTTTTTGGTCGACCTTCACGATGTCTATCACCAAGACTAGAGCAACCACGTTGAAATTCTAAATACCAGCGTTCCACAGTCCGAAGGCATGGTGCTTTATCATTGAAAACTGTAGTCAACTCTTCGAAGCACTGAAGTCGCGTTAAGCCCCTTTTGAAGTTGTAAAAAATTATCGCACGTAAATTTTCCTTCGAAATTTCCATTTTCACAACTGACTTGTCAACTTTGAACGAACGCTGTACTAAAACGGTTGGGCCGATTTCGAGTCATTCTTTTGTTTTCGAATTCTAAATTCAAATATTTTAACGTGACACTAGTTCTTTTTTATGCAATCACGGGAGGGTTGCAAACGACAGAACTTAAAAGGCAGCCCTCGTAAGTATCAAAAGTTCAAAACTTGGCAGAGATTAAACAGAGACAGAGGTTTCCGTAACGCGTCCTGTCCTGATGAATATCCGAAGGCTCATTAGCGGAGCAGCAGTTCTGTAACTTGTTTTAAGCTCACCTCAACGCTCACCCACAAATATATCTTCGCACCGCGATGCGTAGTAACTAAGCGTAGGTACAGGTCTAGTTACGTGACGGGTGACCAGCGGGGTGAGCCGCATTAGCGCGTAGCGAATAACAGCGCAGAAGTCTTGCCATCAGCGCGGCGATACATTCCAGTAAACGTACCCAAATCTTTCTTCTTTCTTTTTTTTTTAAAGACCAGCCCTTTTTCGTAGCGCTACGCTAGTAGCCGATAATACGGGAAAAGCCTTTTGTAGCGGAAAGTGTCTTCGACAAGAGACAACCTTCGGGTTCCTGCCACTGAAGCGCTGAATGTGCTAAGAAGTCCCTAATAGATGAACAAGTTTATACCTATATATTAATCTATACTTCTGTACCAATATTGTGTTGTGGAAAAGTCTGTTAGTAAAACCTCACGCGCATTAACCGCATGCAAAAATACGCATAAAATTGCATCTCATCTTCGCTGATAGACCAGCACGTTTTTTAGCGGAATAGCAAAGGAACAAACTGTATGTATGTAAGCACTTTATTGTACTCAGAACAGGTTAAAACATAAACATGATGTATAAGATTAAGGTACAAAGGCGAACTTATCCCCTAATGGACCTCTTCCAGCTAACCTTTGAGCGATTGAGTGGAAGATAGGTAGAACGAGATATACTACCCTGCACCATGTACAAAAACACAGAATAAACAATACAATACAGTACAATATTGTTCTTGTAACATATCATGGACTTTAGCAAAGTAACGCTTGATTCAATCACTTAAAATAGTTATTTACGATACAAGTGCCGAAAATAGGTCGCAACGAGTGGTGATATATTAAAACACGACCGATGGGAGTGTTTTAAATCGACACGAGTTGCGAATTACCTATTCGCACGTGTATTGTACAACGTTTTACTGTACATATGGCTCTTTAAAGTTTCGACATATGCACGAAAAGTGCTCTTTTCGGCACTAGTGCGGGAAAGTAGGACCATAATTATGTACTGTAAATATGTTTATGGCAGAGGGTACCTATCTACCGAAACATTATGATATTTTTTCTTTGCATCTATACTAATCCCAATGCATAATGTGACCGCTATTACCAATTCACAAGGGCTCGTTTTGGTTTAAAAAAATATTGAACATGACCATTACTTCGATCAACTACAGTTGACACCCGTACTCCAGCGGTGCTACCTAAAGGCCTCCACCCATCGAACGCGTGTCGTGCGCGGCGCGTGTGCTGCGCGGGCCCGCGCAAGTTGTAAAGCATTGAATGAAACTACACTTCAAACAGTTCAAACACATACCGAACGCGGTGCGAACGCGGGCCCGCGGCGCTGAAGTTACAACTCGGCAGCGCGGCCGCGTGTCGTGCGCGTCGCGTGTGAAGCGCGGGCCCGCGCGGGCCCGCGCTGCTGAATGTAATAGAGATAGTGAGATACATATTCAATGTGTTGGTAGTGAAAGAGATATGACGCGCGGGCAAAGGGACCAAGTCCTGTTAAAGAAAAGGATGTGTCTTATCAAAACCTCATAGGCTCACGTATTTAGCAGTTGCCACACGCCCTGATATAATGTTTGCTGTAAGTCACCTAAGCCAGTTCAATAACTGCTATATATCGGAACATTATAAAGCAGCGAAAAGAGTTCTAAGATATTTACATGGATCCAAGGACTTAGGACTGACTTACATAAAAATAAATAAGAAGCTAGAAGGAACAGCTGACGCAGATTGGGCATTATGTGATATTGACCGTCGCTCAGTGACAGGGTACGTATTTACCTATGGTGGAACACCGATAAGTTGGGAAGCTAAGAAGCAAGGAACCGTAGCACTGAGTACAGCGGCGCTACCACGAACTTCGTAAGTCGAAGTTCGTAATATATGCATCCCTGTCACTCGAGTAAGGGAGTGCGATAGAGATGGAAATACCTGAACTTCGACTTTCGAAGTTCGTGGTAGCGCCGCAGCTGAAGCGGAGTATAAGGCCCTAACGGAAGCATCGAAAGAAGCGATATACCAAAATAATCTTTTATATGAGCTGAATATTGAAACAGGAATAATTGATATCTACAACCATAATCAAGCAGCTCAAAAGCTGGTCAAAAAGCCAATCATCAGCACTAAGTCAAAACATATCAGCGTAAGGGAACATTTCATAAGAGATGCAATACGAGATGGACATGTCGATATGAAATACCGTCCAACGGGAAGCATGGAAGCAGACCTTATGACAAAAGCGTTACCTGCCCCAAAGCTTGACAAACTGAGGTCAGTTCTAAAAATAATCTCGTGAGGCGGAGTGTAGAAGAAACTTTTTAGTCACGATATGTAAGCGTATTTCTATGGCTAACACTGGCCGGAATATATCTCTGTTACACGGACGTTGAATTTTCTGTGTCACTAAATATTGTATGTGACATAAGAGTTTTTATCCCGGAAATCATCCCTTAAGGAAGTGAAATGGGGGGTGAAAGTTTGTAAGGAGCGATATAATATATACAGGATGTTAACGGGGTCATGATCCGGAATGACAAAAAGCGAATAAGATGATCATACTGAACAACCTTTCCCATGGGACCAACCACGAAATCGGAAAAAAAAACAGGTATTCCATACATTAACTCTCAATTAAATCGCAGTTAACTCACAGTTAACTCTTAATTGGCTCTTTTTTTTTTGCGATTTCGTGGTTGGTCCCATGGGAAAGGTTGTTCAGTATGATCATCTTATTCGCTTTTTGTCATTCCGGATCATGACCCCGTTAACATCCTGTATATTCTAACAAGCTTCTGCCCGCGACTCCGTCCGCGTGGAACTCGTTTATATCGTAGCTCCATACAAATATGCACCCCACATTTCACCCATTTAAGGGATGATTTCCGGGATAAAAACTATCCTATGTTCTTCCCCGGGACTCAAACTATCTCTGTACCAAAATTCATCTAAATCGGTTCAGCGGTTTAAGCTTGGAGGGGTAACAGACAGACAGACAGACAGACAGACACACTTTCGTATTTATAATATTAGTATAGTAGATATTAAGTATGGATATATGCCAATCACTAACTTTGACTCATTCATAAGATTTCCTTACCGGTCAGGCCTTGAACCTTTACCGAAACTATTCGAAGTTCATGTATAAATGATTAGCATATTATGCTAATGAAATCATCAACTTTGACAAGCTCATAGAGTGTGCGAGGAAAGAGAACCGTCGGAGTCGAAGGATTTGGTGGCATACCAAGTGCTAAATTAGCGACGAAGCGAATAATTTACGACGATTGCTATATCGACAACACTGTCACGGTGACAGTGTGACTTACACCATTATAGTTAGTTTTTTTTTTCATACAACGACGGTAGCAAACAAGCGTACGGCCCACCTGATGGTAAGCGGACACCGCAGCCTATAGACGCATGCAACTCCAAAGGAGTAACATGGGCGTTGCGTTTGAGGATTCGCCGTGTTGACAGCTGAAGGAACCAAGTTCGGCAGTGAACAGTTCTACATGTCGACAGTGGCTGTATTTAGTGTTTTTTTCTCGTTTACAAACTGAATAATAGGTTCCTTGTGGCACTATGCATTGTTTAACCACATTTTTAATAGTAAATAAGTCGGTCAAGTGCGAGTCTGCCTCTCGCACCGAGGGTTCCGTACAAACGTTCATACATCATTCCTGTCACTTCACGAGTCGAGTAGTCTAGCTCGCGAGTCTGTCTTATGTTTCCGGCTTTCGCAGTAGAGACGCTTGGCCCGTGTGGTCCAGACGCCCAGAAATTATACTGGGTCCTGAAAGAACGGCTCTTGGAGCACACGGCTGACCCTGGCTGGCTTGTTCCTCGGTCAAAGAATTGGCATCGCCAGTCAGCGAGGAAACGTAGCCAACCTTATGGGCACCCTGCCGCAGAGCGCCGACCTGGGGGACTATATCGGGGAAGAACATATTTTATTATCAATTACCGGGACTGTATTTGTATATTGTAAACTCATTGCGCATTCTATCTTAGTTTAAGTTAATGTAGCTTAGTATTTAATTAAGTTATCTTAAGGTAGTCTAATGTAGTACACATTTAATGTTTTATATAGGTAATGACCCATTTGCATGCTGGCAAAAAACAGCTAAAAAGGATAGGACTTGTAACTCTATACCTAACACCTATGTAAAACCCTTTTTATATGCAAATAAATGAATTATGAATATTATGAATGAATATATTGTAGGCAATTTGTAAATATTACATTTTTAGTTGTTACTTTATTTCTGTAGTCGTTTTTAAGTTGTTATGGCTATTTGATTCATGTTTTTTAATAAATAAAAAATACAAAATCAAAAAAAAATGATTGAACCTGCTCACGTCATGAGAATCGGTTGAAAGATGCGATTTGTAGAAAAGAACAGCCGGACAAACGGATATACGAAAGAAGGCCCAAACTGAAGCAGAGAACTTGCTCCCTCGTTCAATAATGGCTCATAACGACATCAAAACTCAGAATCTATTGATACCCAGCAACATAACTATAAGAGATTTATTTTTGTTATTAAAGACAGTATAACAAAGGTACAGGCAACCGCTGCGTGAGAATCACCCCAAAACTATACGGGTTCTATTGATTTTAAAAACAACATTAAAATGTATCTTATCAACCTACAAATATCGAATGCATAAGCGGACAACCCACATAGCTCTTCATTTCAATATTTGTAAATGACATCATACCTACACCTGCATTTCATCATACTTACCTTAGACCTGATTTGTAACCACTTGAAGAAAGAAAGAAAGAAGACATTTATTCACTACGCAAAAGACACACAGAGACAAAGGGAGTACAAATACAATACAATTTACACATAATGTGTGTGTCTTCGCGGCAGTGAATCGGTCGCTTGATTGACCATTGACCTCTCCTTCTCATTTATTAAGTTCTGTTACGTGTAAGTTACAATTATAAGTTATATATTAAGATATTTATCTGTATCTCTCTCTGGGTGCCCTGAAAAACAGCGCCTTTAGCATGTATTGCTGGTGGCCTATGCAGAGTGGCATCCATTTTGGTGAATTCCAATTGTAAGTCACATGTAACATGATATCACACTAAATAAATATATTTCTTTCTTTCGTTCTTTCATTTGAGTTATTATATCCGAAACGATTTAAAATCCTATCCGAAACAATAAAAAGTAACGATTAACCGAATACGGTTTTATTGTAGCTCGATCACGTTTTAAAACATCATGCGACTAACAACCATATACACGTTTGACGACAATACGTTATTTATAATGGCATACTTTGCGTAGGTTAGCCCATCAAATGATAAACATCTTTCCCACTCAGAACATTTACGATCTTCGAGACAATAAAAGTATATAACAACGTAGGTAATTAACAACCACCACTTGACACTATAATGAAAAGTGTGACATTTATTGGTGTCTTGAGGTCTTTAACCGAGTTCATGAAAAAGAGGTTCTCAATTCGACGCAATCTTTTGTTTTTATGCATGTTCCCCGATTACTCGAAACCGCCTGGACCGATTTGGAAAATTATTTTTCTCAAACATGCAATGAAATATTGACGTTGTGTTCTTCATAATGGGCTTCGAAGTGTCACGTTTCGTGTGCAGCGAGACGAGAGACCAGTAACGGCATTTCATACAAAATTGGAGGCCTAGGCCTGCAAGATGGTCGTTTTTAATTTCCATTCCACAATTTGTGGCACAGGATCACGGCGTTCAGCCATGAAAATTAAAGTTTGATTTCTCGGAGTTTTTTTAATTTATTTCATTGCATGTTTGAGAAAAGCACTATACATACCTCGGCGTGAAAAGGGGTTGCCAGCCTCATAACTACCCGACCTCGCTACGCTCGGCCGTCTATATGTAGGTACTCGGCCGGCAACCCCTTACTTCCCGGCCTCTGTAGTAATGTACTATTATTGTTTGAAAGGGTGTCCTTTCCAGTTGGCCCCATGGTCATCAAGTAAGGATCTGATGATAGAATCCTGAAGAAAGCAAGGGAACCATTAAATTTTTATAGGCACACTTGAAGCGATTTGGGTACTGTTTTGAAGTCGGTTAAAACTTTGTTTTTGAATTAAAATATTCATAAACAATGTCACGAGGATTAATTTGGTTGCTTTCGTCGCATTGTTTTCGAATTTCAATGTGGTTTGCGCGGTCGCTATCTACATCTAATCTACCACGCGCGCTGAGCAAGCTTGTCAGAACGAGTGTGCGAAACACATTGCGAAAGTGATGAGCTAAATAGAGCAACACCAGATAGAGTACGGCTACGAGTCGTGGCGAAGCATTTTCTCAATTTTATAATATGATGTGCATTGGTCAAAAAGTTGTGTTAGGAAGCCATGGTGTTAGGGAATGGAATAGCTGTCGGTCCATAAAAACTTTGAAATATTTATATGGCAAATCAGTCGGCGCCAACCCATTTTATTCAGACAAATTCTCGAACCCCCTCCTCCACTTAGTAACGTTTTAAACTTAATTGCATAACGCAGTGATATAATGAAGTCGTCAAGATAATGAAATAAGTAAAGAGTTTCGCGTCTAAACGTAGCCCAACTTTTTATGTAAGTAAAGTAACACCAAAAACGTGCGTATAAATGGGGTTGCACCAGCTAACGTTTGCAGACCTATGAACGTTAAATATGGCGCCAGTAGCTGCCATTCCATAGAAACTAAACTTGTCAAACTTTCCATACATTCAGATTCTAACGAAAACCGCTTACAATTACAGAACTTCTGGATTGACACTACTCTATGCCGCGGTCAGTCGGGCAGCATTACGACACATTTTTTTCACACGACATTGAAACTTATGAAAATACACTCCAAAAACGCAACTTTCATCACAAGACCTGATTCAAAAAACGATTAATTACTATTTTTTTAAATAAAGGAACCCCCCCTAAGGCGTTGTAGGAAGGAACTGATTGAAAGATTTGGTGGCCGAACCGGATTGTTCCGATAGCTCAGTTGGTTAGAAGCGACGGGCCATGAATGCCTGTGGTCGCCAGTTCGAATCCGGCTCGGAGCATTAAATTTTTCAATTTTTCCTTTATTTAAAAAAATATAATTTCGTTAGCAGCGTAACTGCTTAATACAAAATTAATTTTCGATTAATTACTGTTAAGTAATAAACAATGTCGTTGCATTCGCTCCCATCGGGACCGGACAATCGCCTCTGAAACACTATTTTTAAGCAGAACTTGGACTGCTGCCACCGCCCGTGTCCTCGCGCTACTCGCACCAAATCCCAACCAATTCGCTCCCAGTCCCTCTAAATAATACAAATTGGCTAAATAACCTAAAGCCGCATACCGAGCATTGTAACATTCTTACCGATTCGTCGTTGTTTTAAAATATTCGCGGTCAGAGATCGGGATACAAATAAACTGTAGCGTTAGATACTGAAACTTTCTCAGTTGGATCGATGATGGCGCGGTGAGCGTCGCGCGCGTCGGTCATGGCGCGTAACAGGTGGACGCTAGCTCTAATTATAGTCTGCCTACCAATTCTAGCGACAGTGATAACCGCATTCCGTGTACGCGATTTACCTAAAAGTGACAGTGCAGACAAGTTAACTAAACATAGTGCTAGTAGTGCCAAAAGTTATGAGGAATTGAAGAGAGCCGTGCGGGAGAAGCAACAGCTGATTAATCAAAAGGCCGGCGCGAAGTCGGATGTGTTTAAATTAGACAGCGATAGTGGTGACGACGATGACGACGATTTGGATATTTTAAAAAGTAAAAGTGTTTACAAAACAAACGCGAATCCTAAAATAAGTATAGTTGAAATGTTATCAGAGCTCAAAAAAGGGAAAGGAGTGGAATCTCAAAAAAAAGTTGATGTCAAAAAAGCAGAACCAAGAAAAACGCAGTTAAAATTGTCCTTTGACGATGACGACGATGACGACGATGACGATGACGACGGAGAAGACTCTAGCTACTTGAAGAAACAATCTAAGAATAGTGAATCGAAAAAAGAACCATTGAAACCTAATAGTAAGACAGCAGATGTTAAAAAAAAACTACAGGTAAAAGTTGAAAGTCAAGACAGTGATGATTACGATGACGATGATGAAGACGATGACGATGATGATGACAAACTAAAAGATACAAAGAAAAAAGTCCACACTGCTGAAATAAAGAAAAAAGAAGATGTAAAGCAGAGCTCAAAGAAAACTGATGCAAGCAAACCCAAACCAATAAAATCTAAGAAAGATGATGACGATGACGATGACGACGACGATGATGATGATGATGATGACGACGATGACGGTGGCAAAGATGATTCAAGTACAAAAAAAGACGTCAAAACCAAAAGTCCCCCTATACCACAAAAACCAGACAGTGTTGAAAAGCTTGCTATAAAAAAAGATACAAAAGATCATGGAGCCAAAGTAGACGATAAAAAAATCAAAATGGAACCTAAGTTAGAGGAAAAGAAATCACCTGTTAAGAAAGAGCCTCAGCCAAGTGAGCCTAAACCAAAACCAGCAGATGTCAAAAAACTGGAGACGCCTAAAGAAAAACCACTAACAACAGCAAAGCAGGATCAACTCAAACCTAAAGTGGAAGCTGAAAAGAAAGAGGTCCAGAAAGAAGACCCTAAAAAGCAAAAAGAACCCGAAAAAGATCATGTAAAGTCTAAACCAGTACAAAAAGAAGAAGGAAAGAAGGTTGAAAAACATCCCGACTCCAAAAAAGATACCAAATCTGAGCCTTCGAAACAAAAAAGCTCTGAAACCTCTAGTGAACGTAAGAAAGAAAAAGACAGCAAACATAAGAAAGAGTCAGACAGCGCTGAACTTAAGAGTAGTATCGACCAATTAACAGACATGTTACACAGGAGAAATATGTTAGCAAGTGAATTCGACGACTTTTATGCTTTTCTGCCAACATTTGCTCCTAATTTCTCGAGGATTCATAATCCAGAATGCAGACGGCATGGGCAAATTCTACTAAGGCAATTACGCGGGACGAAACTATGGGCTTTGAATAGTAAGTACGTAATTAAATAACTAACTTTTGCTCGGGTTACACTGAAATTAATTGGGTGACGAGAGCTTTTTACTGCGAACATTTAACACTAACACACTTAAATGCTAGCGTTTGTAACTTTCCAATGTAACTCTCAGTAACTACTATAAATTAGGGTCGCCACACACGGGCCACTGGCCAAACGACGCCACTGGCAAATTCCTGTAGTTTTCATACATTTTATATGGACTCGCCGCACACGGTTGACGCTGGTGGCCGCCACACGCTTCAAATCGTCGCTACTACGTGGCGGCGTTTGTGGCTGTCACGTGTGGCCCGTGTGCGGCGACCCTAAGAACTTTGCCCTCAAGTAAATCAATTTGAAAGTTTTGTGTGCATTATTACATTATTGTAACGTACCTCGCATTTTTATCGTCTGTGGTGTAAATAAAATATTATTTGGATTCTAGAGTTACATGAGCATCTTTGTTTCATGTTCATTAATGATGATAATTTTCAAACTATTTGTATAATTATTTAAGCGTGATTAAACATAGCAATATTATACAAATACTTTTTTCACAGTTTAGCATTACGTAAATGAAAATATTATAAAATACCTATTTTAAATAACTACGTTCAACCCGCACAGATAATATGATTTATAACATTCATACGCAAATCATACAATTTTGATATGAGCTGAATTTAAATCACTACGTACAATATACTACTCCTTATACGAAACCTCATTATATGAAACCAACACAACACAATACAAGAGGTAAACAAAGTCTTATAGCTAAAGAGCGATCTCTTCCAGGCTGTTGTTGTAGGGAATTTTCCATTAAAAAAAAAAACTGATTCCTTTAAGCATGGTGAATTTAAATAATCTTAGTATATTACGAAATCGCTGAATGGCAGTTATGTTTCGTGTGTACTGTAATTTATATCAGTATCTAATCTTATATTTAGAACCCTGTAGGTTAGGTTAGGATTGCTTTATAACAATCCTGAAAGTTTACAGTTTCTGAAAAAAACTACCTACTAAAGGCAAATTATGATTATGACAAACCTTACATTTGCATTTCATGTGAAGCGAGACATATTTAAGGGAAGGCTTCAGTATTTATTTGCGTCTAAACGGGACTTAATCGCGCATAATTGAATTTATTTATTTACCTCCGTGAGGTAGCTCCACGTTTCGGATGTGTTACAACCATCCTCGATCGCGGCAAGACTGTCTTGTATATCCAAGTTTGCAGCTTCGAGAGTGTATAAAATGTACCATTTTGTTTGATTTAAATGGGGGTTGATGACCGGTTAGCCTAGTGGGTAGTGACGCTGCCTACGAAGCTGAAGGTCCTGGGTTCGAATCCCGGTAAGGACAAATATTTGTGTGATGAGCATGAATATATTTTGTTTCTGAGCCTTGGATGTTTTCTATGTATTTAAGTATTTTCTATCTATTAAATATATCGATGTCTAGGACCCATAAGGCTTCTGTCCTTATTGAGCTTACTATCGGACTAGGTCGATTTGTGTAAGATTGTCCCCTAATATTTATTTATTTAATGGGGCATTAGTAGTCATATTTGACCAGATAAATCGCAAAAATCGCAACCTACGGCTAGTTGTGATTTTTAATATGTTGTTACGACCACTACCAGTACCGTAAATCCAAGTTTACAGCTTCGAAAGACCTGTGCTATCTTTGCAGCACTCGAAAAACCACACCACACACTCGCTTATATACACATACACTTTTCGCACTTTTATTGGTATTGACAATATAAATCCTAAACTATTCGGTTTTTTAAATAAAAACCTTAAACCATTAAACATTTGTTTAAGAAGACTAAAATTGATACAGTTTGAGACCAGAACCACCAGTAGGTTCAATACTTACCGAGATAGAGCTCTCCAAACTTTTTGTTGTTTTGATTTTTATTTAAAAAACCGCATAGTTTAGGATTTATATTAACAATACAAAAAAAAGTGTGTGTGTGTGTGAAAGCGAGTCTGTGGTGTGGTTTTTCGACTGCTGCAAAGTTAGCACAGGTCTGCAACAAACTGGTTTCCTACTTGAGGCACAATTTCATAAATATACTTTATTGTATATACTCGTCGAACAAGAAAAGTCTCGACTTGGTTACTACAGTCACCTTAAGTATTCGGGTTTCCTCATCATGCATGCACAGCACATTACCGGCTATTTATTTATAGTGGCACTGTTCCGCCGTTTCGGAACAGATGTTGCGCGGGGAAAAATCATAAATAACCGTAACACAGTTAGTTTCAAGGTCTGCCCTAGCTTAATAAACTTTGTGACTGCAATCGTGGATGGGGTAGCCAGATTCTGACATACAAACTTATCCTACTAATATTATAAATGCGAAAGTTTAGATGTTTGGATGTTTAGATGTTTGGATGTTTGTTACTCAATCACGCATAAACGGCTCAACCGATTTGGATGAAATTTTGCACGAAGATAGTTTATAGCCAGGAGTAAAATATAGGATAGTTTTAATCCCGGGTCCACGCGGACGAAGTCGCGGGCGGAAGCTAGTATGTTATAAATGCGAAACTCAATTTAAGTAACAGTTAAAATAAATGTTAGTGTGTTTATTGCCTTATGGCGCTTAACTATTTTCTTGGCAAATAATAATAAAAACCGTGAGTAAATAAATATGTAAAAAAAGAGCAAAAAAACGCACTACGAGTTGTTATGTTAGTTACGCCTTGGCGACGATTTTGGTCTTAGAGCCTTATCACACTTGCGATTTCCAAGCGTATTTTGTATGAAGGCGATCACGCAGCGTGTTCGCCGCGACTGATAATTGTATAGAAAACACGCTCGCAAATCGCAAGTGTGATAAGGCTCTTAAGCGACCTGCGGCAGCGGTTTTTCTAATTAATTGCGCGTGATCCCAACTAACCACAGTGCGTTGCGCGTCTCGACCGCGCAATAAACAGATAAAACGCTGCCGCAGGTCGCTTAATACCAAAGTCGTGGCCAAGGCGTTGTGTTTTATTACCCCGTGTGGTGTCGGGTTAGAATAGCACCACCCCCTTTCTTCATGTAGGTGTCGAAAGAGTCGACTAAGGGAACGGGGTTGAAGTGTATTGTGGGCGATGGGCTAGCAACCTATCACGGCGACATCACATTTTGTCGATCTTTTTTAACCACATTTATGCTAAAAGTGGCACTGGAACATACATGCTCTGCCCACCCTTTTAGGAATATTGGCGTGAATCTATGTAATAGTGGTCATTATTAAAATAGTGTTTACTTTTCGTTACCTGGGGGGCTAGCACAACTGACGCCGCGCCGCGACGCGAGTCGAGAAAGCTCTACCCTCCTCTATCTAATTTGCACGGTGCGAGTGAGACAGGAGACGCTCAGTCGCGCGCGAAGCGACTTGTCAGCAAGTTGTGCTAGACGTACAGGGTACGCACGAAACAATGCACAGAATAAATAACAGTATTTACGGTCCGTATCCGTATCTAAAGCCTGCTGTACACATTGGGCCAACGTTGGCGCGTGAGCAGGATGCAGCTATGCAAACGCATGAGAACGATATAAAGCCCTCTTCCTCTAACGCATAGCTGCATCTGCTTGTGCGCCAACGTTGGCCCAATGTGTACAGCGGCCATAACCAATCCGATGTTTGGCAGTATATATTTTAAATCATGGCATCCTGTTTGCACGCGGTCGCTGCATAGCTCGTTCTCGTTCATACCTAGCGGGATCGGAAGTATCTTCACCTCGGAGGTGTGCGACAGCCTTTACCCGTAGCGGTAAGGTGCTAAGGAGCATTCTCATGGAACAGAAAATGGAGCATTCTCCATTGTTGCGGAGAGGGACAGCGTTGGAACAACAATAAAATCCCTATTTGTAGATGTAGATGTAGACTCGTAAATTATTGTTACTTCAAAAGAAAGAAGGCAAAACAATATGCCTAGTAACAAAAATCCGCTCGGGGATCGTGACGTCACGGCACTCGAGCGTCATTATAAATGACAATAGTTTCATAGTTTTTTGGGTTTTGCGGAAAAGGGAAGAGACAATAGTGATAATACCCCTCTTAACACTTTGGACACTTAAAACTTTCTGATAATTTCATACCCAGCTTTACTTTTTTCTCCATTTGTTTTACGAGAAAATTAAATATTATTGGTTATTTTATTTGGTGTCAATGTCGCAGGCATAATTGTATAATCCGCCGTTTTACATAACAGGTAATACAGCGGGTTGACGATCAGGTGATTGAATACTGCTGAATGAAAATTCGCTGCAATGTGTTCGGCGGATTGCCGCTATATTGTAATACAGCTAGCTGTAATGTAATACGGCGCGCGTATTGCCGCTATATTGTAGAACGTATCGTAATGACAATCCCGCTAATATAATGTTGGATTCCGCCGTACACCAGAATCCATAGCCATTTTTGACGTTGCAAAATGCATTATCCTCTGAAAACCCCTCTTACCCCCTGTAACTTCTAAGAATAATAAAACTAAAATATATATATGATGTACATTACCATGCAAACTTCCGCCGACAATTGGTTTGAACGAGATTTATTAAGTAGTTTTTTTAATACGTCATAAACGTTTACGAAAACCGCAATTTACCTTTCATTCAACGGATAATGGTACGGAACCCTTTGTGCGCGAGTCCCACTCGCACTTGGCCGGTTTTTTGATACTTATTGATATTACTATATCACTATAAATATAATATATATGATAATGACGATGATGATGATATATGAGATATATATAAGTATTATATAATTAATGCGAAAGTTTGGATGTTTAGCTGTTTGTTACTCAATCACGATTATTAAACGGCTCAAACGATTTGGATGAAATTTGGCACGAAGATACTTTATAGCGTGGATAAAATATAGGATATTTTTATCTTGGGTCCACGCAGACGAAATCGCGGGCGGAAGCTAATGTCCAATAAATAAATAATTCAAGGTTAAGACGCTGTGTGGAAATATCTTGGAAGCGCTTTGTAACACTTAACACTTCATAAAAATACAGCGAATTTATAAATAACTCATTCATCTTTATGCTATCTACACTATGAAACAAAGCTTTTGAAGAACTGTACCGAAAAAAGACTGATACCTAATATTTTACGTAACTAAACAAATACGATGCTAAACTTAAGCGTCTCATGGACATTTAAATGACACACATAAATAAGTAACTTTAGCTTCATAAACCACTAATTACACTAACTCAACACCTTTGCGTGTTACAATCCCCAAAGGACCAACAACTGAATAGTATGTTTTTACGACCCAACTTAAAACTAGTCTCTACCCTTTTATAAATAAGGTCCACAATCGTAAAACTGCACGGAAATACCTTTACTCAACCAGCATTCATAATTCCAGTGCTCGATGCGTCAGCGAAAATCCCCTCGGGGATCCTCCAAGGCAACGGCATTCAGCTGGGCGACTTCGACCAGTGCGTCGGGAGTCGGGCGAGGGTTCAACTGGAGACAGGAAGCGTGGTGAAGGTCCAGGGGAAGTACTGCTTGGCTCGGATCGACTTGAAGGCTGAACACCAAGAGCTGGAGTTGCCCGTGCATCTGGCGCAAGCCAGGAACCTCATCAGGAGTCGGATAGATGATGTGAGTTTTAGTATTAAGGTTGGATTAGGTTTCAATAAAAGGACGGTATGGTTCTTGTGTTTTTAAACATGGCCGCGGAGTTAAAGAGCTTGTACACCTAACGTTATATGTATGGTTTCGCTATCTATTGTACAAGTGAAGAACCGATGTGTGGTGGTACGAATAGAGTACTGCATCCGTAATACAGGCCCGTTTCCGCGCAATATAAAGTATATAAACCTGCTGAGCAATTGTAACAGGAAGGTCCTTACCTTCCTAAATCTGGGCGACAAGCTGTCGGTAAACTACAAAATACCGCATACAGATTCTGCCCTACCAAATATGGAAGGTCTATCATTTCTGCGAAACCAGGTTATATTACAGTTACTAAGCCATGTCTTACTTCGTTCAGCCAGGTCACTTTGTGCCGCGTTTCTCTACGTTAAGCTGGGGGGTGTGCTTGCCCTCGCCCTGCGACCCTGAGGATGCGGAGGTGGTCATCAAGGACTCACTCAAGCACTACCAGCATACCAGCGGCCTGGTCATCAGAGTCAAGGTCGATGAGAGGGACTGTCACACCCACGAAACCTCGTGGGATGAGTGGTTCGAGCTTCCGACTGTACTGACGTTGTGAGTACTGTTAATGCCTGTCCATCTTACTTATTCGTTTTTTTAGAAGCTATCATTTTTTAGGGTCCCGTACCCAAGTCCCAAAGGGTAAAAACGGTAAGGCTCCGCTGTCCGTCCGTCCGTCCGTCTGTCACCAGGCCGTATCTCATGAACCGTGATAGTAAGACAGTTTAAATTTTCACGGATGATGTTTTTCTGTTGCCGCTATAACAGGCCATTTTCGACCCCCCAGAATTTCGTTGTGGATAAAACTAGAAGCCTGAATTTTCTGTAACCAAGCAGGCATTGTTTAAACACGGTATATTTCAAATTTAATTCAATTTTAATTATAGCTAGTCAAAGTTTCTTAATTTTGTCACTCACTCACTGACTGACTGACCGATCATCAAAGCTCCAAGGCACTGCTAGCAGACATAGAAGCTTCAAGTTTGGAATACAATTACCCCCTTATTCATAAAACTTCAAATGCCTCTGCTAAATAAAATGTGTTTTGTCCCTTTCTTACGAACACAAATGTCAAAGTGACAGATAAGGAAAACCATTTTAGTTAAAACAGGCTTGTAGGACGTTTATGAATACGGCCTCCTGAACGCCTGAGACTTGGCTCTACGAAATATCTCACAACTTTTTACGGTGGAAGAGTTTCGAGACTTGGCCTCTTTTTTACATGGAACTTTTTTAGGGGATATATTCATGCTAAATTACAGTTTTGTAGTAGTAAGGGTTACTGAGCTAAGCCGCAGACGGAGAGACGGAGATGGCGAAACTATAAGGTTCCTTGTTTGCTAAGGAACCCTAAATAGTTATTTGTTATACAAGGGTGCAAAGTTGTATTTTACCCGCGAGTGTGGAATTGAAACACAAGGAAGCGAAAGGATTCTATAGTTGAACCACGAGCGAAGCGAGTGGTTCTAAATTAGAATCCTGAGCGCAGCGAATGTTTCAACACACGAGAAGTAAAATAAATTTGCACCCGTGTGTAACACAAAAATTTTCACCTCACTGTAGCGAGGAAAGTGCAACATGCAAAACAACTTTATTTAATTTAAATAATAATATTAAAAAAATAACAGTAATAAATAGTAATAATAACGTTAAGTAATATCAAGCAGATATTTGGTCAAATGCGAGTCGGGTTTTAATTTTCCCATGCATTTTAAGACCCAGCGCCTGAATGAAGTCAACAAGCAATTCTTTAAAAGTTCTTAAATATTTATTTTATTCTGTTTTTAAGTATTTGTTGTTATAGCGGCAACAGAAATACATCATCTGTGAAAATGTTGTATTATGAGTGTTACGTTTTGTTATCTGTCAAAAGTCAAAAAAGCTACTTAAACACGCTCCAAGGTCAAATTACTTTCCCCACTAGTGGATAAAATGCGTTTTTTATACTCGTCGACTATAATATTTAAATTAGAACCTCGCAAACCATAACGCAAAGGAATACTTTTATTCTGATGAAAAAGTTTATGCTCTATGGACAATCGAAATAATTATTTCGATACGCTCTAGACAACAGAAAAAAAATTGAAAATAGAACTTACGTACCTATTTCAATAATGTGTCCTTGTTTAAGGAGATTCGATCCGATACAAGATTGCCAATCTATGGCGTTTCAGAACGTAGCAACGTCGCGTCATCTATCAAAAATCTACTTGTTCTTGCTGCTGTATCCAGGCCATCAAAAAAAAAAAAAAAAACTACGCTTTGTGATTGGCTAGTATTTAGACAATCACAGCACAGTACTGCAACATTACGGACGCCGGTGATGTGATTTGATAACTTTTCTTTTCAAAGTTAAACTTAAAAAGTTAAAATAAAAACTAAGAAAATGAGTAGTGACAGTGACGAAACATCTTTCACTCCTCAAGAAATAACTACTATGGCAGAGGAAGCCACACTTACCTTGCTACCTGAAAAGTCAAAGAGCCTTTACAATAGTCGAACTAGACAATATAGTACCTACTTACGATGTTTAGTTTTCGACTCGTATTAATGACTTATTAATTTTGATGAACTCGTACAAAAAGAATTGTTCACAATAGTGCCATAATCAAGCTTTTTAATCTCGTACCTTACTTAGGCCACTCAGCAAGCTTCGTGGCCTAAACACGGTACTCGACTAAAAAGCTCTCTATTATAACACGATTGAGAAAAATACTATTTGCTCACTGGTTTTAAAGGATAAAAGGCGGCTTTCCGGGACAGTGAGGGGAAAAAGCCATTCCCGAAGAGTATGGCATCTCGTTTTCTCGTGCGCTGAAAACATAAACGTGTTTGAAATACGAGGGCGTGGTTGAAAAAGAATCCACGCATCCCCTTAAAAGGATTTTTCTGTTAAAAGATAATTTTACCACGTTTTTTCCCAAACAAATACATAATTTTATTGTAGAAGTTATGGAAATAGTTGTTATGACCATTTTTGTATGGATTACGTAAAATTAACCAATAAAATACTATTATTCAGGTGTGAAATGATGTCATGAGCAATATAACCATAAAATTATCTACCTGTGTTCAATAGACATGGTCTGTTGTGTCTATGATGTTGATGAATCATGAATATAATCACTTGCGGTTTAGAATTTATATGTTAATTAGGGTTTTGGGAAAAATAACCCGGAACCACACTCAAAATCATGACGATTACCTTCCTCCGATGTTAACGTTGTGATTCCTATTAATTATGAGGACCGGTTTGGCCCAGTAGATACAGTCAGTGACCCTGCCTATAATGCCTGTTACAGACCATCAGTTTTAACTCCACAGTTTTAACTGTTCAGTCAAACTGTTCAGTTAAAACTGATGGTCTGTGGCCCGTCAGTTCAACTGCACAGTTCAAAGACTTGCCTACAGACCATCAGTTTTAACTGAACAGTTTGACTGGACAGTTAAAAGTGTGCAGTTAAAACTGATGGTCTGTAACAGGCATAAAGCTCGATATCGGTCGGTATATTGTCTTTGGTGTATTCTATTAAAATATTTATACATATATTACATATATCATCGTCAAGCGGACCCCGGGCTCCTTTCGGGGCACAGCCGGGAATAACGCTAGGAAGATGATGATGATAATGACATTAATGACATATATCATCGTCTATACTTGAAAACCTAATTCAAGACCAAAAAAATAACCTCAAAATTGCCATTAAAATGAAAAAATAACCGACACTGAGTCAGTCACGACACGCCAGTTTTTAGCTACGTCCATCATTTGGAAGAGTGTAAGTTAGCCGGTGTCAGTTATTTTTTCATTTTAATGGCAATTTTGAGGTTATTTTTTTGGTCTTGAATTAGGTTTTCAAGTGTAGTATCCATAAAACAAGCCTTTTTGAGCTAACTAGGCTAGCTAGTTCGTTTTGTTTTAGAAATTAGAATGTTCCCTAAAATGTATTGTGTATTTTAATATATTTGTGCCATTCTTTGCTATCATCATAACGCCGATAGCACGACCAGCATCAGTTAGGGACCACCAAGGTTTCTTCAATAAAATATAATAACAATTATACCTTATTCACATGGTCAGCCGTGCAAATGCAATTTTATTATCAGTTATATAATATGAATCTATTTCAAGACGAGAAAGTTGTCCTTTCATTTCACCAACTCATATCAGTACAAACTGGTACACTAAATTAGATCAGACCAATAAATTAGGTGGTCGCTAACCAGCACACCGGTCTTTATAGTTCCTGGAATTCTTCGCAGATCACTCTATGCTGTCGTCATTCTTCTTGTGTCCGTCGCTACTGTCCAGGACTATCTGTCTAGTGGGACCACTGATGAGGCTCCTAACGAAGATGCTGATGATAAAGCAGAGTGTGACCAGGAGGCTGAAGAAGAAGAGAAAGAGAAAGAAAAGATAGCTCAGCCTAAAGGTATGTTTAAGGCGCTACCTTAAGGGGCTACCCGAGGTTTTCATAGATTTTTGACAAGTTTTTAATCGTATCTTAGGAGGAGTAGGCTTTTACACTACAGATAGAAAAATAAATCAAACGGCTATTGGTTCTTCAATCTTTTATCTCCATTTTCGTCTACCGGATTTTGAAAGAAATGAATACTTAATTTTGTATGATTTTTTTAAACATTGTCTAATAAAACACTTATTTCGTATCTCTATTGACGTGAAAAAGGTCTAACATATACGAAAACTACATATTTGGGTTCCTCTTTGACGTCTCTAAAAACGTGTATGGGGTTTTCATTTTAAACTAATTAACACAAAAGGTTTTCTGGCCATAAGGCCAGGAAACCAGTTTTTTGGCCTAAAATTGTTCAACTTTGATGCCAAATATCTCGAAAAAAATGAACTTTGAAGTAAATATGGGATACTATATTGCTGAAAGTCGTTGTAGTTAATATAATAAGCTACAAAAAAACATTAGAAAACTAAGGGATTAGGATCGAAGGTCATTGGCGTATGGGAGCCCCTTAATGTGATGTGTGCGGATTTAATTTAGGAAAATCCTAATGTTAGATCCTCAAATCTTAATGGAAAGAAAATGTTAGAAACTTCGATATCTGTGTCTAACAATGGCCAAGCAAGGTCATCTCAAAAACAATTATTTCGAAATGAGTCCAATGTTATCCTAGGTCAAGTCCAAACTAAATAATCCATCGATAGAATACAATAAGATGACTTGACCTGGCCAGTTGCAACAGTCGAAACAGCGCGTAAGCTAAGCATACGTAATTTATGCTAATTAACAATGCTAATACTTTGTGACTGGCATACCTAATTAATAAAGCTACTTGAGCGTGAACTTCTAGTGAGATACGTGATGGATTTTCACTGGTAACATTTTAGGGACAAAATATGTAGGTACATCATACTGATTAACTTTAGAGCTATGGGACAAACCACGAATTAAAAAAAAACGGCTGTTCCAAACGACACAATTTCATTCTTTAGTATTTGTTTTCATAGTTCAGTAGCCAAATGTAGACCAACCGATTTCTTTCGATTTCATAGCTGGTACCAAAGTCAAATTTGTATTTCTACATCGTAACTAGTTATGAAATATATTAAAATCAGTGGGAGTTGAACTATCGAAAATGGGGGGAATAGACCAAGCAGTCGATCATTCAAATGCTGGTTAGTATGACCAAGTCACTAACCTCACGGTGTTATATCAGACAGGCTTAAAGAAGGCGAAATGGAAGCAGCTCGTTCACAAAGTTATGAAAACCTTTCATAGACATGACGATCAGCAATGGTGAACGAATCATCAGGGAAGAGAGAGAACGAAAACTTATTTACGCTTAATGGAACTGTTTTACTAGCAGGCATATCCTACTAGGTTAGCAAAGCACAGGTCTACATTATATCTCTTTCATTCCCAGGTGGATTCTTCACCTCCTTCTCACATTACTAGCAAGAGGCATACCTTACCTGGTTAGCAAAGCACCGGCGTACATTTTATCTCTTTCTTTCCTAGATGGATTCCTCAGCTCCTCCTCACTAGGCTTACTTTACTTGCTAAGTATCCGTCTACATGTTATCCCTTTCATTCCCAGATGGATTCCTCAGTGCCTTCTCGCTCTACCGCACGATTAAGAAGCTCACCGCGCCAGGATCGAACGACGAGATATCCTGCATCCACGGAATACGCGGGCTCGCTACTATCGCTCTTCTGATCGCACATAAGTTTCTGCCCGTCGCTGTCACTCCGTACAACAATCGTCTGAAGATAACTGAGGTACATACAGAGTCAGATTGTCCATATAGGCAAACTATATGCCTAGGGGTGCGGAATTCCAATGGGGCGCGCGAAGTTTTAGATTATATTTTTGAATCTAGAGGGGCACCGATGAGGTGCTTGCGCCCTCGACATTTAATCCGCCACTGCATGGGTGCATACGTCATAATTTCATAAAGAAGTAGATTCCCAAAGGATGTAAGTGATTTCAACCGAGACGCGAATAAATCATTACGGGCAACCAAGTGTGCAATACAAGTTAAACACATTCCATCTCCACCGTTACACCAGCTCAGCGGTGCCATAATATTTCTTTGTCATCGAACTTACACGAGTATGCCTTTCAGCTCAATCGAATACCGGCAATTAGCTTCAACATAGTTTTAAATAAAGACATACGGGCAGTGCATATTAATTATAACACTTGTAATAAATATATGTAGGTAGATAAAATATGTCTGTAGTTCTTGCCACCTAATTATAACTTTTAGAAATCTGTTATAGTTGAGACTATTTAATGTGGAGACTTCTTCTAAAACTTTCACTGGAATTAGAATCGTCTACATTGGACAATAGAGTTGCTTTTTGAATTTACTACTTTGAAGCAATTCGGCCAATTCTCAAGCATACGTAGTATAAATGTGTTTAAGAACAACATGTCATATAGTAACAGTCATTAGTTCTACACTCTCACTCTTGAGCGAGCTCCAAATAAAGAATTAGGCTCATTAAAACATCCGATGTCGCACCTAATACTCTTGGCAACCCGCCATGCTTGTTCTAGTGGGTGACACATCGGCGGCACATTTTTAATTGGTATTCCATTGTAAATATCCGATTGCGTGATAAGGTTTTGAATCATTCTATTGTACTTCACTACTACTACTTACTTGGTACAGTCAGCATCAGAAGTAGCTAAGTAGCTCTTTATTAAGAGGGAGTAAGAGCTTTTGACGTCTTCGATTGCGCAGTTATACTATTTGTAATACTAAAGAGACAGGAGCTTATGTCCATAGTAAGTGGCTATGTGAGCTGTTAGACCTCGCGTGTATTTTATACAAAAAAAGTTTTATTTTTAACTTTCCAAAAACTGTATTGATAAAAAAAGACTACATAACTGACAAATCAGCTTACAAAATTTCACGAGAACCGGTTGAGAAACGACCAGGCCCCGTAGCATGGATGGCGTTATCACGCGATAAGTGACAGGATAGGCGCGTCGTCTCGTTCTATCGAACGGTGTCAGCCAGGGACGGAAGCTCTATCCTGTCACTTATCGCGTGATAACGCCATCCATGCTACGGGGCCTGTAAAGGAAAACAGCCGCACAGCGGGACAGCGGGACAGCGGGACAGCGGACATTCGAACGATTTTCGGCCCAAGCTGAAGCATGGAACGTTCGCTTCGCTCGCTCGTTCAATTATGTTGTAGTACTTTATACGTAGAATATGGTGATTGACATGTTATACATATCTATCGGTAACTTACCTACACTTATTTTACCGCGTGGTTACCATAACGCCATAAAACTGTGTCGTCTGGCTCTCGGCGATGTAGTATCCTACCGATGACGTCACGGTGGCGGTCAAGTCTTTCTTCTCAGCTGTGTCACAAATTCTTAGCATAACTCATGTCATCTAGTGGAGTTCGTCAATGTAATATTCTCAGAAAATGCTTTCCTGTCCCTTTTACAAGCGTTTAATCGTTTAATCTTGCAAGCTAAATTTGATCCACTTCCCGGTTTCCGATTGAGCTGAAATGTTGCACGAATATGCAAATCGCGTGACAATGCAATATTATGGTGACGTGGAGCTGATCTGATGATGGAGCTGGAAGGTGGCCATAGGAACTCCGTAATAAAACCACATAACCCCATCGAGTTTGGGCTCGTTAGAATCGTCTCAACGAGTAGGTGATGATGGTATCCAGAAAAGTACAGTCGGCAATAAAAGCTTGTAATACCAAAATGATTTTTTTGACAGAAACTTGTTAACTGTGGTGTTCAGTAGCTAAGTGAGATTAATCTTACAATATCAAAATCTATCCTCGATGCCCAGCCATATATATTTTTAAATTATTTAAATTACTTACATACCATCGGCACATCACATGAAACTTATGTCCCAGTCTCACTTTGAGCATAAACGTGGGTATATATAACATGTAATATCGCAATGATAGGTTGCTAGCCCATCGCCTACAACACACTTCAACCCTGCCCCCTTAATCGAATGGTAAAGGCAAACGCAGAGCGTTTAAGAAACGCTACTTGAGAATCACGCAAATAAATTTGCCAACTAAAATATTTAAGGCGCCATAATTGTTTCCATGTTTTTCGTATACACACAACCACAAAATTAAAAAAAGGCACTCGTATTATCCGTTTCGGAGATATGCCTCAGATAGACACCCAGATATACCATCACAGCTCCATAGACAAACACCATCTAGCCCGGTAAGGCAATAAGATGGGTCCCGATTTTACATTTAATTTCGTTGATGTTTCAATAACACTCTTATAGCGGGTAGCCAAGTAAACTCGAGTTATTAAAGCAATTAACTATATTTACTCGTAGTACCACATTAACTTAGCAGATGCTATAAACAAGAAACATTAATTAAATACTAATTGTCGTAAACGATTTTCTCACTGACTTGACATTCATCCGTCAAGTCCCTTTAAAGACGTCTCGCCAGAAGCAACCCGTGTAGGTTGTAAAACCTCTATGCAATAGTTTAATATGCCGCGTTACCTACAGTCAGGGAGTTTTTTGTTTGCGTTTTTTGCCAGGATTTACTCTTAAGCGCGAATTACACAAGCACGAAAATTCACGCAAGTTAATGTAGTTACATTGCGGGGTTTGACAGTCAGTCAGTATCTACCATTTTCAGTACCTCGGTAACCCGCAATGTGATCAAGGGTCGATCATGCTTGATGATGCTTGAAGGGTGCTTGATGTGAATGATCAAGAGTCGGCAACGCCCATGTTACTCATTTGGAGTTGCATGCGTCTATAGGCTGCGGTGTCGTACGCTTGTTTGCCACCGTCGTTGTATTAAAAAAAAACTCCAGGCAAAATACGGTTTTGAAAAACATTAATTTATAATAGCGTTTTTTTTGTTGATTTCATTTGAAAATGTTATTCTAAGATGATTTAGTCAAGAATCCGACAAACTTTCCACCCGGAAGTAATTATGTAGATTAATATGAAGCATGCATTATCTTTTTGTGTACGATTTATCTTGAATATTATAGAGCAAATGTAAATGAACCAAAATAAAGACAAAAACATTTATTAATATTTTTACTGACTTTTTAGAAGCCAGTTAACTTATCATTTTTTCGATGTCTGAAATTTTGTCGGATTTTGTCGCTGGGTAACTATTTAATTGATAATATATCCGTTATACATAAAAAAATAAGCTATTATAAATTATTTCCAAAATTGACTTTTTTTCCATACAAGTTGTCAGTTCATTGCCTGGACTAATGTAATGAAAGTTGCATGCAATTTATTGCATGTGTAAATTGCCAGTTTGCGCTTGTTTAAAGAAATCTTTTCCAGGTGGTAAGCTCACCTCTATGGTCATGGTGTCGTGCTGGCTGGATGTACACGGACTGCTTCCTGCTGCTGAGTGGAGTTTTGACTGCCCACCGAATTTCGGCTGAGGGGTCGGCCGTGAAGAGACTGTTTTCTCGGTACCTCAGGTACGCTTGATCAAAATTACATAAAGTTTATAACAGATTTGATAAGATAAGATAAGATTTATTTTGCAACCAAGTACTTAAAACTAAGATACATGGACCCTGGAAGGGTGTAGCAACAATCAGGTAACTTATACTATGTACAGTCACGGAATGAAAAATTTTGAAATAAGGCCGAAAAGTGGTCAACCTTTTCATTCCTCGACTGTACATATAGTTATTTTTTAACTAACTAATATCGATAGGTATTGATTTTTATAAAAAATTGACGGCAAACACATTATAAACATGTATCTTCCATAAATTCAGCTATGGAATTGTAACATTAAACGACACGTTTGCCAATTCGGTTTAATTATTATTTGTAGGTTGGTACCTACCTATATTATATTATAATGTGACTTATACAGGTGATTTTTAATTCGTGATCAGGAGTACATTTTTATAATTCTGTAATTGACACCAAACACGATTAACTCGATGTTACCTAAGACAAACTTTTTTTTCTGAATAAAAATGAATAAGGAATCACTTTATAATTGTCACCCTATAACGGTATTTTGCGATTTGACGTATGTGTTTGACGTATCCACTTAAATTCAAGAAATGTAGGGTGACCAGACATTCAGTGGATATTAGTGTTAATATTATCATTAAATGTAATTAACTAAACAGTGATTCAATTGCATGAGGCCTCATCCATTGAAATCCGTTTTGGCTGTTTATCAATATTTTTCGACTCCTGATCACGGATTAAAAATCATCGTGTATATAAACTAGCTTCCCGGGCGGCTATACCCGCGTATTGCAAATAACGCAGGTAAACCCGCGGAATAACATATAGCATATTAGTCCAGTCAATGAACTGACAACTCGTATGGAAAAAAAGGAAAATTTGGAAATAATTTATAATTAATTTTGTATTAAGCAGTGACGCTGCTAACGAAATTATACATTTTTAAATAAAGGAAAAATTGAAAAATGTATAATTTCGTTAGCAGCGTAACTGCTTAATACAAAATTAATTTAGTATGAAGTGGCGCATCGTTACTGACGATTTCTCAATATAATTTGAGACGTTGGTGCCGTTAAGAAGCCTAAGTCTTCTGGTAGATGTCGCTACACGCCTCCCTAAGGCGTTGTAGGAAGGAACTGATTGAAGAATTTGGTGCCCGAACCGGATTGTTCCGATAGCTCAGTTGGTTAGTAGCGACGGGCCATGAATGCCGGTGGTCGCCGGTTCGAATCCGGCTCGAAGCATTAAATTTTTCAATTTTTCCTTTATTTAAAAATGTATAATTTATAATTGCTTATTTTTAATGTGTAACGGATATATTATAAATTAAATAGTTACCCAGCGAAAATATCCGACAAAATTGCAGACATAAAAAAATGATAAATTAACTAATTTCTGAAAAGTCAGAAAAAATATTAATAAATATGTTTGTCTTTATTTTGGTTCATTTACATTTGCTCTACAATATTCAAGATAAATCGTACAAAAAAAGACAATGCATGCTTCATTTAAATCTACATAATTACTTCCGGGCGGAAAGTTTATCGGATTCTTGAATTAATCATCTTGGAATAACATTTTAAAATGAAATCAACAATAAAAACGCTATTATAAATTAATGTTTTTCAAAACCGTATTTTGCCTGGAGTATATAACCATCCAGAAAATCCATTATATATTTAGATGAAAAAAAAGTGAGATCGGATATGCTGTTCCAGAGATTACCCATTACATACAAACTTACAACGTTACAATCTCGCAGACTTTTCCTCTTTATAATATTAGAATAGATTTACAAATAACCTATCTATCTATCTATCTTGGACCGGTCGCTTTGGCACTCTTTGGGGAGGCCTATGTCCAGCAGTGGACGTCTTTCGGCTGATATGATGATGAGATTTACAAAAAACATACTTTAAGATGGCTACCTACTTTGGCTACTACTGCCATATAAATTAAGAGCCTTATCATTATCACACTTGCGATTTCCAAGCGTATTTTGTATGAAGGCGATCACGCAGCGTGTTCGCCGCGACTGATAATTGTATAGAAAACACGCTCGCAAATCGCAAGTGTGATAAGGCTCTAATTGGTCAGCGAACCAGTTGAAAATTCGATCGCCTGTTCCGACAGTTCTGATTGTGTTTTCTGGTTTTTAATTGACGAATTCGTCTATCAATATCATGCGTCGGATGCTTGTTTAATTTTAAGCCTAGGTTAATATTCACAAATGCTTAATATTAGGTACCAACTTGATATAAAATATAATAAATTTTTACTCGTTTGGGGTGTCCTCTGAGGCTAGAAAATTTTTCTATGGACGAATTTTCACAGTGTATTTATCATTTTCTATGGTATTAGATAGTAGAGGTACCTACAATTCCCGGCAAACAACTTGAGCAAATGACCTTGCCTGCGCAAAGGCGAATTGTACGTGCGAGCTGCCTCCTCACTTCGTCTCGCATGTTCAAGTTGTTTGCCGGGAACTGTACATAATATTCATGTTCATATGTTAACGCCTGTGCCCAGGCAAATATGTTTACAACTGAGACTGGTCTACGAGTACTCCACGGAAGCATTCTAAAATGTCCGCCACATTAATTGCTGTCAAGAAAAGAAAATAAAAATAAATAAGAGCTTGTACTTTAATTAAATAAACTTCACTAGGAACATTCCCTGTGGCTCGTATAACGAAGCTACAAGTTCCAATTTTACTGGTCTACTAACCATTTGCCCTGTGCTCGAATCGTATGTTTCAATTAAATTACCTTCATTACATTAATCCCCAGGAATACATTATGTTTTGTATTTGCGAGCTGTATTTATTAAACCTTCTCTCTTTTTGTCATTCACAAAACTATTCATCTTTTATGCAACGTTGCTATGCAGAAAAGCGCAGGCGTTGAATTCGCTTCAATATAAACAAAACACTATTACATTTTTCGACACCCAGAGGATGGCAATAAGTTCGGCACAATATATTTTTTTAATTCAGTAGGCGTGTCAGTGTCAGAGGATGAAAAGGGACGGCGGCGCTACCACGAACTTCGAAAGTCGAAGTTCGTAACACATGCATCCCTGTCACTCGAGTAAAGGAGTGCGATAGAGATGGAAATACCCGAACTTCGACTTTCGAAGTTCGTGGTAGCGCCGCGGTTCCCAACGCCGCAGTGATTTGGTGCTGAATTTTTGACAATGCATTTAGGTTTTATGAGGTAGTGTGCCGGACGGCTAGCCGCGTTAAAATTGCGGTTTTCACATAGTTTTGAAAATTATATACGTTTTTGCTTACGTTGATTTGATTTCGAGTACTTACTTAGTTTACTACTTAATAAACAAATTATTTGGTTAACAATAATGTAAGTTTAGTCACACATTAGCCAATTGGTTTAGTAAACTACTTAAGTCTATAATTTGACATACCTACTTATCTAGGAAGTACATTTTACAAAAATGTTTTAATTAATTTTGAGTTTGATTAAGCATTTAATGATATATTCCTTCTCTATTTAAATTGCCAGAAGAGGTTCTGAAATAATTTAATCTGCCTTGTCCACCTTATGGTAACACACGCGTTAGTTCATATATTATATAGGAATGTTGATTTTAATTACATATTCCTCCTCTATATAAATTACTAGAAGAGGCTCTGCAATAATTGAATCTGCCTTGTCCACCTTTTGGAAATACACGCGTTAAATAGTTCATGTATTATATAGGAATGTTGATTCTTTTTCAGATTGACACCGGCCCTGTTAGCCGTGGTGCTGTTCTACGCTTACATATGGGACAACATCTCCACTGGACCCATGTGGGGCACCCTAGTCACCAAGAACGCTGAAATCTGCCAAGAGGGTTGGTGGTGGAATATCCTGTATGTGCAGAACTGGTTCGGCTTCGAAGAAATGGTACCTACTTAAAGATTTGAGATAGACTTGAAGGGGCGCGGGCGGGATCGATGCGGCTCACCCCGCCGGTCACCCGTCACGAAACGAGACCTCTACCTACGCTTAGTTACTACGCATCGCGGTGTCAAGATATATTTGTGGGTGAGCGTTGAGGTGAGCTTAAAACAAGTTGCAGAATAGGGGGGCTGAAATTGAACACATACCTAACCTCACTTGTCGATTTACTACCAGTACATTTGCACGTTTTAGTAGTATCAAGTAGCACTGCTAGCACACCGACCCGCGTCCTCGCATCCCGTGCTGCGTTTAGTTGAGATTATGTAATGTGACTGACTTCTTATAAAACTGCCATTGGAATTAAAGTCTTCTAAATTGGACGGTGGAGTTGCTTTTTAATTGACGACTTTCAAGCAATCCGGCCAACTCAAATAATGCTACTAATATTATAAATGCGAAAGTTTAGATGTTTGGATGTTTAGATGTTTGGATGTTTGTTACTCAATCACGCTTAAACGGCTTAACCGATTTGGATGAAATTTTGCACGAAGATAGTTTATAGCCTGGATTAAAATATAGGATAGTTTTAATCCCGGGTCCACGCAGACGAAGTCGCGGGCGGAAGCTAGTCGGAAATATAAAGAATCGGTACTGACTACTACTTGATCGCTTACTGATATCGTAGCGCCCCGCACCGACAAATCAGGAAGACGTATTCTCTCCCTTAACCCGACGCTGATGCGCTTTGGTCCTGATCACATGCAGACGGCGCGCGAGCTCTCTCGATTTTTCTCGCACTATCCGTCTCTCTCTTATTAGAAAACTTAAAAAGAGGCATAGTGCGAGAAAAATCTAGAGAGATGGCGCGCCGTCTTGTGATAGCCGTGGTGGTGATGTGTGCCGGCTTACCAAAAGTCCCAGACGATTCTATCCGATGCTACAATAAATAAATAAATAAATAAATATTAAGGGACAATCTTACACAAATCGACCTAGCCCCAAACTAAGCAAAGCTTGTACTATGGGTACTAGACGACGATAAACATACTTATATAGATAAATAAATACTTAAATACATAGAAAAACATCCATGACTCAGGAACAAATATTCGTGCTCATCACACAAATAAATGCCCTTACCGGGATTCGAACCCAGGACCTCTTGCTTCGTAGGCAGGGTCACTACCAACTAGGCTAAAGTGGTCGTCAATAAAATTTGGGTACTGGTGCTGTACGGTTGTGTACTATTTGTGCTTCTTCTTAGAAGCTTATATTAACCTTACCCGTTCGAATGTAAGTATAAGTAAGTAAGTTGTCCGTCAAAATGTGCAATCCATTTTTCAGTCACTTGCCGTCATCCGATTGAGCTGAAATTTTGGGTGCTAGTATACAACGTGTTAATAAAATAACGCAAAACCTGAAAACAGTTTGTTCAGAATCGAGAGTAGAATGCAAAAAAAAATAAAAAATAAAAATTTTGACGCGGGTTATTTTTTACATTTGTATGGAGCAGGTCGCCCCAGTCGGCCAACACTCCATACAAATGTAAAAAATAAATCTTGTCAAAAATTTTATTTTTTATTTTTTTCGCATTCTATGCTCGATTCTGAACAAACTGTTTTCAGGTTTTGCGTTATTTTATTAACACGTTGTATAGTTTGGATGACTATCAAGCAGTAAAAGCTTGTATCAAAAATGTATTTTGGTAAATGTATTAGTATGTCGTGATAGTATTAGCGAAACTCATTTAAGGCTAGACTATCGGTTTCGAATCCATACGTTTTTATCTTTGCACATTAGTAAATGCCTATTATGTTCCACTAATTCAACAACAATGACCTCCGTTTTAGCAAGATTAGGTTGGTTAAGGTCTACAAGGTGCTAAAATAAATAAAACTAAGTTAACTCAATCATAACAACAGGTTATTATACCTACATAACTCCTCAGATGGGTCATAAAGGCATATAGGCGATGGCCGCGGAGGCCGTGACATCGGTAAGTGCGTATTCTTCGTGAACCATTTATTATACACTAGCTTCTGCCCGCGACTCCGTCCGCGTGGAAATCGTTTATATCGCAGCTGCATACAAACTTCAACCCCCCATTTCATCCCCTTAGGGGGTGATTTCCAGGATGAAAACTATTCTATGTCCTTCCCCGGGATTCAAACTATCTCCATACCAAATTTCATCGCAATCGGTTCAGCGGTTTAAGCGTGAAGAGGTAACAGACAGACAGACAGACAGACAGACACACTTTCGCATTTATAATATTAGTATGGATTTATCATTCCCTTGGTCGAAGTGCAAATTGCGGCAGCAACGATGTGGGTAGCGTTGTGGGTAAACTAGTAGCTTTAATATGAATTGATGACTTTTTGTCGTCAATAACTTGTTACACTATTTGCCTAGTCTATACATTGAATGTGCACTTCATTATTTTAAGAAAAACGGAGGTAATAGAGATACCTATTAACAGAGTATACAACGTGTTAATAAAATAACGCAAAACCTGAAAAAAGTTGGTTCAGAATCGAGAGTAGAATGCGAAAAAAATAAAAAATAAATTTTTTGACGCGATTTATTTTTTACATTTGTATGGAGCAGGTCGCCCTAGTCGGCCAACACTCCATACAAATGTAAAAAATAAATCTTGTCAAAACATTTATTTTTTATTTTTTTCGCATTCTATGCTCGATTCTGAACAAACTGTTTTCAGGTTTTGCGTTATTTTATTAACACGTTGTAGATTATCCGCTTTGATCATCACGCGGTAAAGCAAGAAAGCACATACTGTAACTAGAACTATGCCTATGGCGCTATTATGGTCTTTAATGAATGCTAAATGAAGGAATAATAGAATATAATAAGAATTAATACATTAATCGTTATCATCATTTGGTATGAATCGAAATTATATGGGCACCTGAATAGAATATAATAGTACATAGTTAAATCGACGTTCGTACGTAACAAACCGTAATATTTTCATATTTCTCAGTAAACTAAATACGTGTTGCCGCTACGGAGCTGGCGCAAACACTGCGCAATGAGTAAAGTTGGTTCCAATAGGGAATAAATACGTACGCGGCACGATTGAGAACGAACCTTAAGTTAATGCTGGTAAGGTATTATTTCGTTTACGTCAAGCACATCGAGCGAATCATGTGGATCATGCATTTATTGCATTTCAAGCGATTCAGAACCTTTTAGTGTATATAAGACCGGCGCACCGAGTAGACGGATTCATTCTTTCTCTAGCGAACTCTCGGATTGTCATTGATTCTGGGTCGAGCCTAAATTCATAACGTAAACATTCATAGATACATTATTGTGGTGGCGGGAAGGTTCAATATTGTGCGATTGCTTTGCATAGTATTGAACTATTCCACTACTTATTAGAATCTGAGTTTATTCTAAGGTTCAGTATTGTGCAATTATGTTGCGTAGTAATGAACTATTTCACTTTCTGTTAGATTTTGAGTTTATTTTAGATGATTTTATTATAATTTCGAACCAGATCAAAGTCCTAGTTGCATGGTCAACTTAACGAAGTGCATTTCCCCGAACGGTGACAAGGAAGTATACTTCGGGATCCTGTTAGTAGTAGGCCAGGTTTGAGAGAAGCCTGGCACCATCTTTTTTATTTGCACAGATGGTGTAGCCTATCTTTGATGGGCCTCTTACTCGTCTTAAGGTTGGCCACAGGCTGAAGCGAGAAGATCGCCATTTCCCATAAGTCGATCGCTAGGATTGTTATCCACTCGTTGAGGTCTTGTGTGTGCTTAAGGCTTGTTCTTTTATTGGATATATATTTATATGTTATAAAATAGGGCGTGCATTTCACAGAACCCTTAAGTCCACGGACACGTTGTGAAATGTACATTACACAGGCTCTAGGTTGCATTCTCGGATTAGCCTTCCGAACGATTTACAGCTTAGATCCCTAGCTAGCTTAGAACATACACATCACATAACGTTAATAAAAGTAATGATGGGAGTTTTACATACAGTAGTATAGGATTTAGTGGTAGGTAGGCTTAGGTATAGAGTCAAACACCGTCATAGGGTATTAGGAATACTATTCTTAGGGATGGATAGTTAGAATGAAGGTTTACAAATCAAATAACATTTATTTGAAGGTTTAATTGCAATTATGAGTAACTGAATAGGAATTAGTTATTGTGTGTGGATCAGTAGTATTGGGTTCCGTATTTTATTACATATGAAATATTAAAGGTGTAATCGTCATATTGCTTATTGTCATCAAGGTGTTATACTTTCAGTTATGATTAGGGTATCAGAATTGTTTCAGAAAGATGAAATGATTCTAGGCTAATGGCAAGCGGAGCAGTCCATTATGTCTAATATTAAGGTATCGAATTATCATGAGTGGAATATACTCATTACTTAGGGTAAACTTCAGGTTCAATATTTCATATTTAATGGACGGTATACCTCAGTATTACAAATATCTTCACTATAGCAGGTTTATAGGAATTTAATGGATACATTAGTCTCTATGTAAAGTGTGGAATAATGCCTTAATACATAATTTTCCTTGAAGTAAATAATATTCAACTGTTAGGTCTGATGAGTTTGTTGAGTGCTTCTTCTCATCAGAAATTAGGTACGAAGCACAGGTAAATTTATTAAACATGTTAGGATTACCTATTAGAAACAAAATATAATAAAATGGGTATTTAATTAGCTAGATGGCCAGACCTACATCCAGGCGGAAATGGTAGCATAGTATGGACGAAAGAGAATCTTTCATACAATAATAATAATAAACAATTAGCTAGCTAGGTTGGTCTGTTATCTGATTTAATGGTATGATTATAAATTGAGGCAATGTTTTGGTATATAAAGAAACAAAGGCTTTGTTTTAAGAAGATATTACATGTTGAGAAAATATTGATAAAGCTACCATTACGTTAACCGGCCACGGTAGGAACTGGTTGGGGTTTATTAACCAAAAACAAATTTTATTTATTACATAATTAACATTTTGAACTAGGATGCAGTAGGGTGACGTAGGGTTGAGTAGGTAGGGAGGAGTCAAAGTCTAATTTGCTACACATAAAAGAATTTAGGTTGCTCGGTACACAACGTAGATACTAGACGATCTATTGGCCATATTCAATTTAATTTTAATTATTTATATTCTGTAGGTAAATACATTAATTTAGCGTTAGACTCGGTTGTTTAGTTTAGTTTTGATGCTGCGAGCCAGGGTTTAACATACTTTTAGTTACAATACGAGCACAGTCAGCACCATAAACATATATACATTCTAGGACCTTGTAAGCTTAAGGCCGAAAAGTGCATTCAAGTTTATGATGCTGACTGTACAGACGAATGGATATTTTTAATATCTACGCCAAAAGCAAGTTTCGGAATTGGAACTCAGTTTTAAGTGCATCCACTGTGTAGGTACTGACCTCTGTTTAAAGGAGGTATTTTTTTAAAATAGAATCTCCATTTTTCCTCGACATAATGTTAAATAATTAAATTTACAAGTTTTTAAAGGGCTGGTGGCAACTATGGTATATCCACGGTTTGTCTTTTGGCCACCTTGTATCATCATTCGGTATCATCAAATCAAATTGGGATTAGAAATGTGTGTAATATTTGACTTATTTATATGGCAAAAGTATCCCCAAGCCCAATCTAATCGCCTGACTTTAAACATTAAAAAACCGGCCAAGTGCGAGTCGGACTCGCGCACGAGGGGTTCCGTACAATTATCTACAAAAATGACAAAAAAATCACGTTTGTTGTAGTATGGGAGCCCCCTTAAATATTTATTTTATTCTGTTTTTTAGTATTTGTTGGTATAGCGGCAACAGGAATACAACATCTGCGAAAATTTCAACTGTCTTACTATCACGGACGGACAGACGGCCGGACAGGCAGACGGACGGACGGACAGCGGAGCCTTAGTCTTAGCCCTTTGGGTACGGAACCCTAAAACACATAAATACTTATTACTTACATTTGGAAAACCTGATTCGACAAAAAAAAAATATACTTATTGAACCTGTTCACAACATTTCAAGAGAATCGATTGAAAAATGCTAGCCGTAGAGGAGAACAGTCTATTTGACAGACATTCAGACCATCTCTCATCATCATCACTTCTTGGACATAGGACTCCCCCAAAGAGTGCTACAATGACCGGTTCTGCGCCACCCGCATCCAGCGGACTCCCGCGACCCTTACCAGGTCATAAGTCCACATTGTGGGGGGTCTTTCCACGCTGAGTCTTGATACGTGATGGATGTCTCGGATGTACTTTATGAGTAATGATACCAAGGATGGTACATACTATATGATGATGTCCTCCCAGATGTATCCGTCGACGGCGACATCCTGACAAAACGATTGTAAAAGTAATTATTTGCGTGCATGGGCGCGTGAATGACTAGCAAATCCAAACTTGGTTTTGAAGCTCCGGTGACATAATAAACAATGGTCTCCAATTTAGTTGTAAGTATGGTAGGAGAGCTTGGGCCGAGTTTTACGAAACTGGCGTTTGGCGTCAAGATTCTCGAGACGGGTACTTTCAAAGTTACTGAGCCCCGTGTTGACAGCAGTTCGCCAGTCTGATCTCCGAGTAGCAAGCTCCTCCCACGACTAACATGATATGCCGGTTGCAGACAGATGGCGCTTCAGGCCATCCCTGTACCGCAGGTATAGTCCGCCAACTTTGCGCTTTCCTGAGGCTAGTTCCGAGTAAAATACTGCCTTAGGCAGTCTTGATGATGGCATTCGTACAAGGTATCCACACCAACGTAATTGTCCCTTCATGAGTAGACATTCCATGCCAACCCTGCCAGTCCGACGCAAAACCTCCGAGTTTGGGACACGATCCTGCCACCTTAGTCGAAGAATTGCTCGGAGACATTTTAAATGAAAGGTGTCAAGGCGCTTGACATCTCCTTTGTAAAGGCACCAGGTTTCCGAGGCGTAAAGCAATATAGGCAGAATGATTGCTTTATAGACAGCAAGCTTTGTGGTAAGCCTGAGGTCGTGCTATTTCCAAACTCGTTGGTTCAATCCGCCAAAAGCTGCAGCAGCTTTCGCGATCCGTGCGGAAATCTCGGACTCCAGTCGGTTATCGTTCCGCAAAAGACTTCCAAGGTACCGAAACGTTCTCACGACACCCACATACTATATAAGTCAATACTAACCGGGTTTTTTTATTCCAGTGTGCCCCGCAAACCCACCAGCTGGCGCTAGATATGCAGCTCACCATCGTGGGCGGTATGATCGTCTGGATTGTGCAGGTTAAGCCTGGGATCTGCAAGTTGATCTTACCCACCATCATCGGGCTGGCTGCGTATTCCAGATATTCGACGGTGAGCGAGCACCGGTTGACGATGCTTGCCTATCATGGCGTGAGGTAAGACTAATAGAAATTATGTCATTGGCAATTAGTTAAGGGCCCCTTCGGGGCCCAACTTAAGAAGAAAGGTAGGAAAAAAAAAAAAAAAAACTAATAGAAATTATTAAATAAATAAATTAGGGGACATTCGTATACTTAAATATGGGTGCAGACACTAAATAAAATAATCAATAATGATGTACTTATTTTCTTGTAAAAGGATTAAGAATTTAGTCACATGGAGAAAGGAGCAACGCAAGAGGTTAAATAATCACAAAGTTATAAGTAGAAATCCAAAGTTTTATGTTCTGTCCTTTTTCCGCAAAAGGTACCTTCATAGATTTAGATTTAGATTTATTTATTTCACAATATACAATTACAATATAAATTAAAGCTAGCTTAATCTATATGAATTTATAACGTTCGTTTTTTATATGAAACGAATGTCATTTTCTATGACGCCCGCAGATCGTGTCGTTTTCTCTCTCTAACAAGCAATATTAAAACGGTTGTAGCTTCGTAATTCTTTGAGATATCTGGTTGGTGGTCCTTTATCGGTTTGAGGATGCGTGACATCTACAAACAAATGCAGTTCATAGCTCAAACAGTATTCTGAACGTGCTAGCGCAGCGCTGGGACTCGCTCAATATTAAGTAACTACCTAATTAAAGATCACAATAAGCGCGGCCCGTGTCGGGGGGCACCGCGCGCGGCCCTGAGATTGAGCGAATCGCTGTTCAATCTGTCCAACAATAATATTGTGGGACAGTTTGAACTCATAGTTGGACTGTTCGTGCGATTTCCAACTAACCCCAGGTTTGAAGCCTGAACTCTGATTACTTTTGCCGAGCAGTGGCGTGAAAAGCATATTAGTTCCATTGTTACTAACATTTTATATTGATAACTATCCGAAATAAAAACTTTGAATTTGAATTTGATATGGCATTCTCAGGGGTTCTGGCGACCTGCTCACTACCAGGAACACAACACCACATACCTACAGAGCTTGGGCCCCAGCCCGAAATAGTAGATTGTGTCTCAAGGGAGCAAAATGTTATATTTACGGCGGGATTCAAGTGTTTATGTTTACGCCCAAGACGGAAATATTTTTGCCACCGAGTGGTACTGTTTTTCACACATATTCTCTGCAATTTTTCTATCGCTCATTGAGGGCAAAAATGTTTCTTTTTGAACAGCAGGATCAGAGAAGAAAAGTACTACTTTGATCCCTCATTTTAGGCCAACATATTACTATTTTCTGAATGCAGGGGGGGGGCTAGCACAACTGACGGTACGCTGCGATGCGAGTCGAGAAAGATCTACCCTCCTCTTTCTAATTTGCACGGTGCGAGTGAGACAGGAGACGCCCAGTCGCGCGAGAAGCGACTTTTCAGCAAGATGTGCTAGATGTATAGGTGTGAAAACTATATTTTTCGACAGACAGTGATAATAATTGATTGCCAGGTAGTCTGACAGTTAATTTTCAAATAAAAATAGCCTGTGCATATAATTATAGTGTCACATAGCAAGAATCCGGTCTTCCTGACCCTACGAGACAGTGTTGTTAAGATTTGCAGGTGTCCATAATTTATCGATACACTTATGATCGCATGGGATTCCGAACCGGTTTTTTTTATTTTATTAGAAAAGACTTAGCGGAATAACCAAATGACTATACATTTAGGAATGTGATTATGAATTATGACTACAGCAATAAGTATAGTATTCCGTCTATTAATAGTATCCTTTAGACGTATAAGTCATTGAGCTGTTAGAATTTTTTAAATAAATGGGGGACATACTTACACAAATCGTTCTTGTCCAATAGTAAGGTCAATAAGCCTTGTGTTGTAGGTACGAGATGACGTTATACATACTTTTATAGATAACTAGCTGATGCCCGCGGCTTCGCCCGCGTGGTTATAGGAAAATGTAACATATTGAATATTCCCGTGGGAATTAGATGTTTTCCCGCTGGAAAAATTAGCCTATGTCACTCTCCAACTTCTAAACTATCTCCATACAAAAAATCACATCAATACGACGCTCCGTTGCGACGTGAAAGAAGGACAAACATACAAACAAACACACACACACACTTTCGCATTTACAATATTAGTAAGGATTACATACTTAACGGACAACCGCTTTAGCCTAGTTGGTAGTGACCCGCCTACGAAGCAAGAGGTCCTTGGGTTCGAATCCCGGTAAGGGCATTTATTTGTGTGATGAACACGAATATTTGTTCCTGAGTTATGGATGTTTTGTTTTTAAGTATTTATTTATCTATATTAGTATGTTTCTCATCGTCTAGTACCCATAGTAGGTACAAGCTTTGCTTAGTTTGGGACTAGGTCGATTTCTGTAGGATTGTCCCCTAATATTTATTTATTTATTTAAATATATAGAAAACATACAAGACTCAGGGACAACACACGAATATTTGCCAATACCGGGATTCTAGGCCGTATAAGTGTTCGCCAAAGTCAAACCCCTTATTGCAATTATTGCATTTTAATGAGGTCTTATAAAAGCTTACAGCTAGCGTTCACATGAACCCTGTTAGGACGTATAGCAAACTTAAGCGCATACACATTATGTTAAACATTGTCACTGAAACTTATCAATTATTATTTACTATATTGCATGCAATAAGTGTATGTAACGTCAAGATAAGGAAATTAAACTGTACCTATTATTGACATCTTATAAGTTTTTACGTCCCTATTTGCTTGATTGACATTTACAACAATAAAATAATTTCATTCAAATATTAATTAATTAATGATTTCAATCATGTCAGTTATGTTAATAAAATTCTTGATTAATTCATTGTTTACAAAGTATGAAATAAAATGATAATGAGTTGGCATATTAATATTCAAATATTAAGTACATATTTTTTCTGCATATTTTACTTGGGGATCACTTAAAAATTCATCAGTGCTATTATACGCACTTTTAAATTAATAGATGTTTAAATTTTCGTTTGAACAGTTCATCTTTGGTTTCGTTTTTTATTTCATCTGGTATTTTATCCGCTATTTATATGCATCGGCAATACGGACCATTTTTGATAAAGCGCAAGCCGATGTTAACTTAAATGTGTTTGTCCCGCTCTCACAGAAAGTAATGTCAAAGTGACAGATAAAGACAAACCGTAAGGTCTTTGGGTTCAGATGAAGCAAGCGAGAGAGAAGTACCTACCTACAGACTCTAAACGTAAAGAGGTGGAAATTGATTTCATTGCTTATGAACTATACGTTTGACAATTATAAAATATTTAAAAATACTTACTATAAAATTACACCTTACAAAGAAAGCGTATTATACATTAGATGTTTTTTTTAATGATGAGAATGAAATGAAAAGAGCGGACGTAAAGCCTGCCTGACTGGGCCAACGTTGGCGCGTGAGCAGAGCAGATGCAGCTATGCGTTAGAGGAAGAGGGCTTTATACCGTTCTCATGCATTTGCATAGCTGCATCCTGCTCACGCGCCAACGTTGGCCCAATGTGTACAGCCGGCATAAGTGTAATTGTAACAGATTGATATTATGAATTATGATTAAATAATTATTGTGACATTTTTAATTTATGTGAAATTTTATCTGAACAATATTTGAATTTATATACATATATATATATATATATATATATATTTCATTACTTAACTGCGTAAGAAATATAAAAAATAGAATGTAACAATTATTATAATTTAAATTATAATTTATTTCATTGCTGTGTGTACAGGGTTCATGTTGAACGGTAATCTGTAATTGAAGAACTGTATTCTAACATGAGTGCAATAAATGATTTGAATTTGAAAAAAAAGGCGTATGTGAAGTCTCCAACCCGCTAGTACCCGTTCCCTCTCATCCATGAGAGAAGTCCTGTGCCCAGCAGTGGGACGTTTATAGGCAGATTTTTTATTATCATTATTTATTACTTTCAGTATTATAAGATACAATGCTATCTCAAGGAAAGGGTTAAACCATCCTAGCGCACACCGGAACGCCATATCGCCTAAATTACTACCGGGCAAAACCTATAATCGGGGTCCATATCGGGTTGCATAATATTTAAAGACATATTTTTGATTGGCATAAACGCTGGTCAACTAATTTATTAGCTTCTTTTTTTTTGCGAATCAATCATAATAACAGTATTGTCAAAAATTATGAATAGCATTCTTATGATCTTCAATATAATGAGTAAAACTTGTATGATATTCAACATTATGGTTTAAAAAAATATGACATACTACAAAATTATGACAGTGAAAATATTATGCGCAGAATCATTCATGACATTAAGACAATAGTCATTATGCGACTATGGACACCCCTATAATCGTCATACGTGTATTTCTGTCTGTCATTGGGCTAATCTCGTTGTATCGCATGCTAATATTGGTTCTCTTCTTTACAGTGTGAGTCAGCTGTACCGGACGGCCCGTTTGAGCTACACATCAGTCTACCACCGCTCTACACCCTACCTCATCGGAATCAGCTTAGGCCTTGCACTGCAGAAGCCTACACAGTTCAATAAAGTACGTCAAGCCGTTTACGAACAGCACTCACGTCTGTCGAGCTCTAAGAAACAGTAGTTAAGGCGCCGTAGGTTCATGGTATGGTCTTCTCTCCCTCTCACTGAGCATAAGCGTGAGCGAGATGGAAGTGCGTGCTCGGAAGCGCGGATATCATGTTTTTAAAAAACGGAACCCTTATGGATTCGCCATGTCTGTCTGTCACAGCCACTTTTTTCCAAAACTATAAGAACTAAACTTCTGTTTAAACTTGGTAAGTAGATGTATTCTGTGAACCGCATTTAGATTTTCATACAGAAATAGAAAAAACAAAACAATACATTTTGGAGGTTCCCCATACTTAGAAATGAAACTCATTTTTTTTAAGAAACCCACACGTGTGGGTTATCTATGGATAGGTCTTCAAAAATGATATTGAGGTTTCTTATATCATTTATTTCTAAACTGAATAGGTTGCGCGAGAGACACTTCCAAAGTGGTAAAATGTGTGTCCCCCCCCTTGTAACTTCTAACATATGAGAAAAATAAAACTAAAAAAAAATATATGATGTACAGTCGAGGAAATTGAATGTTTAGCACTTTTGGACCTTAACGTCATTCTAATAGAGTTGACATGTGCCAAACATTCAATTTCCTCGACCGTACATTACCATGCAAACTTCCACAGAAAATTGGTTAGAACGAGATCTAGTAAGTAGTTTTTTTGAATACGTCATAAATAGTTTTTATAGATAATGTTACGGAACCCTTCGTGCGCGAGTCCGACTCGCACTTGGCCGGTTTTTTAATTTTAATCTTTTGGCCGTTTAAATAAATAAAAAAGTAATCACTGAGTTCTCTCAAACATGTGATATTGCCGGTTTTTAGAAGCAATATTAATGTTTTTAGCTTTTGTGCATAATTTGTTATTTACTTACGAACATTTTAAGTGTATTTTAGAACATAGGGTTCGTGATTTTATTCCATTGAGCGAAAATTGCTTAATCATGTTTCAAATCACTGATCTCGCTGCAGAAAAGCCTCAAGATTACTATTCGTATTATTTTGAAACCATAATATTATTATAAACAGACGCATTATATTGTTTCAAAAACTCTGTTCGCTTAACTTCGCTGGACCTACGGCGCCTTAAAGCAGATAGGATCATTGAGTCCAGGAGTGACTGCGTAACATTTCGAACGAGCGCCAGTATAACTCAACTGTCATTTTACAACATAACTAAAATACATTTAAAACTACCCAACGTTCGAACGAAACTTAATCAACCAGCTGGACCCGATTCGAGATTCAAAATACATCGCCGGTATATCCTTTTCTTGTCTCTGCCCACATGCATATATTTTTTTTAATCCTCGTCTCTCCTTCTGTCATAAACGGCCGTTTCGTATAAATGTTAATCTTTCTTTTGTTTTGACTTACTGATGATGGGAAAACCTATTTATCTTAATTTTTTTCGTCCAAACGTATTACTATGAAGAGTAGACAACTAGAGTCCGGCAAACGAAAGTTGATCCCACTAAACTCAATTACGCGGCAACACTGTTGATCAAAATGTATGCGTATGAAGTTTAGTGTTGCCGCGTAATTGAGTTTAGTGGTTTCAACTTTCGTTTGCCAGTCTCTAGATGGGTATTATTCGGGGCACCTAACATCTACGAGTATCTAACTCTATCCTTGGGTGGTGAATATAGATATAGTCAATATAGGGAACGGCCGTATGGCGACCGGTATCGCGGCCCATATGTGTCGATGATTTTCATGAAACTACTACTTTGTCCGCAGAACTCGGTGTCTTAGAGGATGAATGCTATTCCATTCCTTCAGGCGTAATCCTAACTATCGCTACCCTTAGAATCTTCTACTTCCCATTTAACACCCTTAAAAAGTGTTTTTGTTTATACAACGACGGCGGCAAACAAGCGTACGGCCCGCCTGATGGTAAGCGGACACCGCAGCCTATAAGACGCATGCAACTCCAAAGGAGTAGGAGTTGCCGACCCTTGATATGTTTGAGGATTCTCCGTGTTGACAGCTGAAGGAACAAATTCCCTCGCTCTCATTACAACGCATGCTTGGGAGCTCTGGCGACCTTGCTCACCTCCAGGAACACAACACTACTACAGAGCAAGTAGTAGTGTTATTATGGCCAGTTGGGCTACTCCAAATTATGGAGGATGACATTTCGCTGTGCCCTATCTCTCCCCAGAAAAAAAGTGGCCAAGAATCATAAATATTATCATAATATATGTGTTCCTGGGGGACTTAGTGTAAGGCCTGAGTGGACGCCCCGCTCAGAGCGGGGCGTCGAGCGTCCATATAAATTGCATTTGTTTTATATGGACGCTGCACGCCTCGCTCTGAGCGGGGCGTCCACTCAGGCCTTGCGCTTAGAGTATCTCTATAATCTATATCAATAGGTTCCATTCAGGTCATTCGGCATTCGGCAGTCGGGTAGCCCCATAGTGGAGTCTACCCACAAGCCAGCCAAGACCAGCAGCTACAGCCCCTCTGGCTGCTGCATATGAACTGGTTCAAAAAAAAAAAAGGTCATTCGGTTCAACGGGTTTAAGGGTGAGAGAATGCAAGGAAAAAATCCACTAATAGGAAGAGATGCGCGAACGAGACTAGCTGCTATTGGTGCTCCTCCTCGCACGTCGCTCCGCTACCTAATACAGGCACCGTATCATGGTTGGCCTTATCACGCGATAAGTGGCAAGATAGAGCGTCCATCACTGGCTGACAACGTTTGATAGAACGATACTGACGCTCTATCTTGTCACTTATCGCGTGATAAGGCCGACAATGCTACAGGGTCTGGCCCCTATCATGGTCGGCCTTATCACGCGATAAGTGACAAGATAGGGCGTCCGTCACTGGCTGACACCGTTCGACAGAACGAGACTGACGCTCTATCTTGTCACTTATCGCGTGATAAGGCCGATTATGATACGGTGCCAGCTCTGGTGGATTGGATACATACCTAACCTAAGCGTGGAAACGTAAAAGAGCGCCGGTTTATTTTGCATTTACACTACACTTATATGTTGTATAAAAAACTACAACTTCGAAAAGTTGAAAAACCCCCGACCTTTTCATTTCAAAGTCCAATATCTCAAAAACGGCTGAACAGATTTTCATTAAACATGGCTAAGAACACTCGAGATCACATCAGCTTTCGAATAAAAAAAACCGTATTCAAATCAGTCCATCCGTTTGGGAGATACGATACCACAGACAGATACACAGATACACAGACACGTTAAACTTATAACACCCCTCTCTTTGCGCCGGGGGTTAAAAAAAGCTTCGGTAGCCTAGTGGTCCAGGCATGCGGCTGTCAAGCAGCGGTCGTGGGTTTGAATCCCGGCTCGTACCAATGAGTTTTTTGGAACTTATGTACGGAATATTTACCATTAGCTTTTCGGTGAAGGAAAACACCGTGAGGAAACCGCTCTAATCCCAATAAGGTATAGTTTCCCTCTGGGTTGGAAGGTCAGATGGCAGTCGCTTTCGTAAAAACTAGTGCCTATGCCAAATCAAGGGATTAGGTGTCAAAGCGGACCTCGGGCTCCTTTAGGGGCATTACCGGGAATAACGCTAGCAGGACGATGACTTATATGTTGTATGGATGGAATTAATAAAAAGTCAAAACCCATAGTCGCAATAATTCTTGGTCCCCTTATGTAACTATCGTGTTTGTAAGATATATAACGCAATACCCATCGTCACAGACCGCGACAGTACATCTCATTTCATAAGCAACCTAATAAATTACATGTAACGGCACAACATGTTGCCACAACTCCAAAAGAACTTTCAAAGTGCAAAGTAAGTTTAGGTGCTTCCACTAAAATTTGTGTCTGAAATTTTAAGATTTGCAAATTTTGGTGTTGACATGCCAAAGTGGCATATATATCGTTACTTTCATGTCTCGAGAACGAAAGCGATATCCTTGCAATGTACTATTCTGTCGTTTATTAACAAATGGAACTGCGGCTGGATACTTTGTTCAATAGACTTCAAAATCATGTTTTGTGCTACGATGCAATGTCCGATAGTTAATAGGGAGGTACAAAAACATAAAACAAATAAGCGAATTAATAAAACATTTAATTGCGTTAATATATAAGATTCCCCAATGTTACTTCGCGATAAAATAAAAGCAAAATATATTGGGGATTAAAAGCATTTTTATCTTCAACATATTTTGACAGATGTTGAGTGTAGACCCCCCCTCCCCCACAAGGTGGGCTGACGGCCTAGACCTGATAAAGGTCGCGGGAGTCCGCTGGATGCGGGTGGCGCAGGATCGGTTATTGTGGCACTCTTTGGGGGAGGCCTATGTCCAGCAGTAGACGTCTTTCTATGATGATGATGATGCTGATATTTTGACGGTCCCATCGGAAGATAAGCGCTGCCGATTACGGCAGCACCATTCTGAGATGAAACCGTTTCGTGAAGCTTATGTACCTACTGATTTTTAGGGTTCCGTAGTCAACTAGGAACCCTTATAGTTTCGCCATGTCCGTCTGTCTGTCTGTCTGTCCGTCTTCGGCTTAGCTCAGTAACCATAATTCCTAGAAAACTGTAATTCGGCATGGGTATATAAATCAATTACGCCGACAAAACGGTACAATAAAATCTTGAATAAAATTTATTTTTAGCCTACATCTAAAGCAGGGATGTAAAGTTTTTTTTCATTTTAAAGCCATGGTGCGGGGTATCGTTGGCACCTCATTTAAAAATATTATGGGTTTCCTAAAACCACTTTTCAAATCAGTAATTCTTTTGCGAGATATTGGGCTTTAAAGCCCTAACTTTTGTTCGAGTCATGTGTCCCCCCCCTGCCGGCTAAATGGCTACTACTGGGGATGTGAAAAAATTCGTGGTAGTAGTACATATAACGAATTTAAAAGGGAAACTATCAAGGACAAGTAGGCATAAGTAGTTACCGAGTAATAGTCGTACGTAATGTGTACTTGGAAAGGCCAATTTTGTTTAAATTCGGGAGACGCAACCGCACCGCACATCGATGTAACGAAGATAGACAGGCAACTACGGAACCCTACACTGCGCGTGGCCCGACACACACTTGGCCGGTTTTGTATGCTGATTTCTATCAATGTTCTTGGTATGTTTTTGTCACGAATGAATGCCTGATTCATTTCAATTCACATTTAAGCTGCGTAAACAAAGGAGGAGGCTCTTTAAGTCTTTAAATACTAGTTTACTAGAGGCTCTGTGGAATGGATAAATTAGGACTAAGTTAGCTGTGGAACTCGCGTCATTATTCGAAAAAATCAAGAATCGGAGGAGTAATGCGACCTGTAGAGAACAGCCGGACAGTGGGACAGTGGGACATCCGGACATACAAATAAATTATGGCCCAAGCTGAAACGGAGAACTTCGTTCGCTTCGCTCGCTCGTTTAGTTAAACTTACATTATTTATTAATCAATATTAATACGGGTATTCAAAACTTACTATTGCTCCAAAAGAAAGAAGACAGAAAATATGCCTAGTGACGAAAATCCCATTCCGATATCTTAAAGGATTACGAAGCTACAACCGTTTTAATATTGCTTGTTAGTGAGAGAAAACGCTCGCAGATCGTGACGTCACGATCTGCGAGCGTCATAGTAAATGACAATCGTTTCATATGAAGGTGCGTGTTACGGAAAAGGGACAGAACATACCCCCTCTTAAAACTTTTGATACTTTGCTTTTTTCTCCATTTGACTACATTTTTAATCCTGTTTCGAGAAAATACAAAATTATTGATTATTTTATTTACTTACACCCCCACCCCAATTGAAAAACTTGATAGTAACATAGAGAGAGGTATATCGTACCATGGAAGTTGTTTTACTATTGAGTAGAAAAATTCCAATCATTGGGAACTTACACTTTACTATGCTCAAATTATCTTAAGGATGTTTGAAAGAAGGATATTTACTCCAAGCGTGTTGCATGGTACTTATAAAATATTAGTTGGTCAACAACAACACAGAATAAGTTATAGTAACAAGCTGGTAACTACAAAGTCGCATTAAGGAAACTTTTAGTTGCCAGTTTAAAGATTCAACGTTGCAGTGTAAGACTGCAAGTGTACTCGTCAAACTAAAGATTTAACTTTAAATAATTTAAATTCCTTACCCCCCCGCCTCAATGAAAAAGGCCATAAGTTTTTTTACTAAGTGAACATTGGGTAATTTGTCAGCGTCAGCCAAAAACTTAAAAACTTACCTTTGCACCCACTGACCCATCCCCCATCATCCTCACATCGCAGGAAAAATCTGGATAGCGCGATTCAGGAATCGACGAGACGGTACAGCGCCATCTTGCGGGCACTTTAACCAACCTATTGACATTGACGTTAAGAATAACCCCTTTGCGGCCCACTCACCCGTCCCACATCGTTCTCTCATTCCAGAAAAGGATCGATAGTGTGATTCGGGAATCGACCCAAACGGTACAGTGCCATCTAGCGAGCAACTCAACCAACCTATTAATAGTGACTTTAAGGAAAGATGTTCGAAGGGTACAGAAACATTCCTCTTACACTTTTTAATTTTCCTTCGTACAAACACGTGCACTATATTTTACTTTAAGTAAAATAAAACTTCAAACAAAAAAAAAAAAAATTCTACCCAACTGATTGAAGTTATAAATGCAAAAGTTTGGATGTTCATGTTTGAATGTTTGTTACTTAATCACACCTAAACGGCACAACCAATTTGGATGAAATTTTGCACGAAGATACGAGTACAATACAATACAATCATAATGATGGTAAACGACGACAGAACCTAAAATGAAGCTCATTGGTTCAGTAATAGACGAAGTCGCGGGCGGAAGTTAGTAACTTTTAAAATAAACATTTTTATACTCGTCGACTTTAATGTTTGAGTTAAGACTTCGTACACCAAACTAAAATCACGTACTTTTTACTATGGAGGTCCCAACTCAACATTTTACAACTGTTGAGAAAACTAAAATAAATTCGACCAATCACATCGCCTTTACTGAACTAAAATGTATTTGACCAATAGGACGCCGTCATGAGAAAGTCAAAAGGGAAAAGACATCAATGCTCAAAATAGAAAAAGCCGTTGGCTGCACTTCGTTTCAGCAGGGCTTAGATTTTCAATAGATACCAAGTTTGTTTAATTAGTTCAGTTGACTCGTAGAAAAAGTATTGTATAAGTACAATCGTTACATCATTAGGTTTTTAAGTTTCGTACCTTAATTAGGCCATTCAGCAAGCCTCGTGGCCTAAACGTGGTAGTCGACTGCAAAAGCATACATTATATAACGATTGCATAAAATACTATTGTTATCTCTTTTTCTCAGATCCTCGTAGCCCTGGGCTGGTTATCCAGTAGCGCGCTCTGGGCGCTAGTGCTGTGGGCAGGCCTGGACTCCGGCCACACGCAATACCGGTACAGCGCAGCGTTCGCTGCCAACTACGCCGCCCTAGCGCCTGTGGCTGCCTCGCTGGCCATCGCCTGGATTATATACGCCGTGCACAATGGACATAGCGGTACGTTAATATCGTTTTATACCAAAAAAAAATTATAAAAAATATTATTATTAAATTAATTATTGCATTAAAAAAATTGTATTGGTTTCCCTCATGTTGATCAATGTTGTTTTTTCTTCCCTGATCCTGCTATTCAGAAAAGCGTCATTGTTAGGGAAAACTATTTTGCTCCTTTTAGACACATTCTACTATTTCACACCTGCTATTCAGAAAAGAGTCATTGTTGTCCTATAATGAGAGGTTAAAGTTGTAATTTTCTTCCCTAATATTCCCTGATTATCTTAAATTTTTGGGAAAAAAAATCCATCTTGGGCTTAAACTCTTGTATCTCTAACGAAGCTCAAATTTCTACTAAAGAAGTAGAATCGTTTGCTTCACTCAGGAATTAATCTATCGCCCTCACTGGAAATATAAAAATTAATATAATAATTATTATTAATATAATAATTTTGCTCACATGAGACAGTCTAGTATTCCCATGGAGGTAGCTTTTCAATTTAAAACTCCGTTTCGAGGTCTTACGTTCAGTTATTGCAGTGCCACTAAGAGGGGCAGTTTTAATAATAATAGTAAATTGAGTGACTCTATAAATTAACTACATTCATAAAATTCAATTTACAATTAGGAGTTGCTAAGAAGGCCAGCATTATAGTTTACAGTCCGTGAGCTTTGGGTTCCGTTTAAATAGTTGATTTTGGCATAGAATATAATAATATAATCATCACTTACATAGTATAGTCCCTATGTATAATAATAATAATAAAATTCTTTATTGCAACTATAAAAACATAGGTACATAATAGTTGAAGCCCCGGCTTTCAAAGTAGGTTTCCCTGTGTCTCAAAAGCCGGTTTCTTCCTTGATACAGGCATTATAATTTATAATAGTTACAACATTCATTTATACAAGACAGGTTATTTTTTTTTTTTTTTTATAAATGTTAATCTTAGGTAGAATGCAACATGCATGTATGTGTGTGTGTGTGTGTGTGTGTGTGTGTGTGTGTGTGTGCGCGCGTGTGTGTGTATCTGAGAACTATGAGCATTTGTATTAAGATATTATAGTAAGCAGTTCTTCTGACTCCATATACGTTATCGACTTCAGCCAGGAGTTAATTTTGTGTTTAAATTGAAAGTTACTTAATTTATTTATTTTACATATTTTAATTATTTTATTGTATAGGTGAGGAGCTAAGAAATTAAAATGTCTCTTTGCGCATGCGCTGTAGCAGCGTGGTACTGGATATCGTACTAGTCTTTTTTCACCAATTACTATGGTAGGAGCTATTACCTTATGGTATCTTCGAAGACTTTGAAATATGAAAAGTTTACGTACACTCAATACTTCGGCTAGATCAAAAAGGATTTTAGTAGGGTATCTATATGGGAGGTAGAACATAACCTTCAGAACTGCTCGCTGGGCGCGTTCTAGTTCAATGAGGTACGTTTTAGGGGCGCCACCCCATGAACAGATACAGTAAGACAGTACACTTTTGCAGAGTGCATCGTATGTCTGAATTAAGAGTTCACGGTCTGCGACCTGTCGTAGGTTTTTAAAAACAAATATTAATTTGCGGATTCTGTTAGTTGTAGAAGATATATGAGGCTCCCATCGTAATCTGTCATCTATGACAACACCAAGATACTTGATCGTGTCTACTCTGGATAACACACCGCAGTTACAGTCGTTTACGCCGCTTTCGACACGCACTCGTCTGTTGCAGGGGTATGTATGAATTTTGATGTAGTCAAGGATGGAGCCAGGATCTTTTACAGACGTTTTACTGAAGCAGAGATACTTGGTTTTACTTATGTTAAGATTTAAGAGATTGTCTTCAAGCCAAGAAGTTATCTTAGTTAAACCAGATTCTACTAGATATTTTGCTTCTGTCCATGTTTTGCCATGAAACACCAATGCCGTGTCATCAGCGAACATTAAAAGGTTGGCACCCATAAGACTGGCTTTACTAAGGTCATTTATATAAGCTAGAAACAACGAGGGGCCTAGGGTGCTTCCCTGCGGTACGCCATAATTGCAAATTTGTTCGTTGCTAACGTGGTTACAGACACGCACCTTTTGGGCTCGGTCACTGAGGTAGCTCTGAAACCATGCAAGAGGCGTTCCACGGATCCCCATGTTTTGCAACCTAGCCAGCAATATAGGGATGGACACCGTATCGAACGCCTTTTGCAGGTCTAAAAAGACAGCTATACAGTTATCGCCAGCATCTAAGTGTGAAGTTATAAGAGAAGTTAGTGCTAGGACTGCGTCTTCGGTGGAGCGACCAGATCTAAAGCCATATTGATTGCTATGGAGGATATTTTCTGATTCCATATACTGTTTTAAGCGTTTATTTACAACTTTCTCTAGTATCTTGGAGAAGGTGGTTAGCAGAGAGATCGGTCTGTAATTAGATGGGGAAGATTTGTCACCGGTTTTAAAAATGGGAGATATAACTGAGGTTTTAAATATTGTGGGAAATATTCCAGACGAAAGACTTAGATTAAACAGATGAGTAAGTGGTTCAATTAGATATTGGCATGCGGACTTAATTATGTTAATAGTAACAGAATCCCATCCAGGTGCCTTGCTGCTTTTGAGATTAATAATGATGGAGCGAACCTCCACAGGATCCGTTGGGAGCAAAACCATTGAACTTAAAGGTGAATTTTTAGAGTTTACTAAATTTGCTAAGTCTTCGTCCGTTTTACCTATTTTGTTTAATGTTGTATCAGCTAGGCTGCGCCCTACAGAAGAAAAGTATTTATTAATAACATCAAGTGACTCAATAGGGTCTTCTTTAACTTTTAGAAGTTCCGAGTTAGTTGATTTAGATTGGTTAAGATTACAGATCTCTCTAATAGTTTTCCATGTCTCCTTTGGGTTATTTTTGAACTTAGTTAGTTTATCACAATAATATTCTTTTTTGACAGATTTTATTATTTTATTACACCAATTTCTGTACGATATATATTTTAAGCGAATCTCATTATTGTCTGGGTTCTTTTTAGATTTTTTATGAAGTTTGTCTCTACCTCGAATTGATTTCACGATACCTATTGTAATCCAAGGTTTTAATGGTCTCTTTTTCTTGGGGATACTATTTAATGTAGTGTTGGCTCTAATAACGTGTTGTACTTTATTCGTGATTGATTCCGCTGCAATGTTTACATCGTTAATATCATAAAAGTGGTCCCAAGACAAGTCTTTCAGCTGGTCCACTATTTTGCTAGTATTAGTAATAGCGTTTTTGCTGACCTTCTGGTAACTAGGTTTAATAATATTCTGTATATGAAGTAGTACAGGACTATGATCAGTTAAAGGGTCAAAAACAAGTGATAACACGTCACTAGTTGTTTTTACCATAAAGTGGTCAATACAAGTTTTCAACCTTGTTGGTCGTGTCACAGCTTGTCGCAGCCCGTGAGTAGCCATTAACAACAAATAATCAGCCGAGTGGGTCGTAATATTATCCGGCATTACATCTATATTTATGTCCCCGGTAAATATAATATGTCTGCTATTAGTGGAATGCAGTATGTTATCCAGAGAGTTGAGATATTCCGAAGGATTGTTACATGGGGGTCGGTATGAACAAATAATTGTTAGGCTGTTAGGCAGCAGAAGAGTTAGACAATTTCCATCTTGAATAATAGGTTCAGAACACGAGGAATTCAAAGATTCTCTAACGTACGCGATGACGCCATCGTTTTGGTTAATAGTAAATGTAGTATGGTATGATGTATAATTGTTTATCTGTGGTATTAGCGAGTCTTTATTTATCCAACATTCTGTCAACACAATAACATCGATTTCAGTGTTAAGATTTGTGATAAAAACAAGTAATTGATCCAAATTGCGATTAACACTTCGGATATTTACTGACAGAATATTAATTGCATTTAGATCATTTCCGGGGTCAAGTAACGTCGAACATTCCGACGGGTCTTCTATGTAGGTGCACTGTAGATCTCCAGTGGCATCAATTTCATTTATTAGATTAAGCTGATCAGACATAAGATTTGAAGAGTTAGTGGGAGCGGTGGAGGTGTACATTTTAATGGTTGGAGTGTTTCCAGGACGAGTCTGGCAAAACATTGCAGGTGTGTTTCGGCAAGGGCCAAAACGTAGAACTTCATATCGATCGATCGAGGTTTAATTGTACTGTAATGGAAGATGGTGCATATTGTTGTTTTTTTAGTTGTGATAGTAACTAATGTGGTTTTATGGTGACATTCGTGATAATGATAAGTGTGGATGTAGTTTGTAAGTGTGTAAGCGGTCTGTGAAAATATGTTTACGTAAGTGGGAGATGTGCTAAGTGTGTAGTGGGGACTAACTAGTCATTTTGTACGATTTTTTATGGTGGCAAAGTCGTTCTCAGTAGTTATTCGGTGTGCAGGCGAGCCTTCCGCACGCCGCAGGTACACTACTCCTCGCGAGGTCCAGCAGAAGCGGAAACTATTTTCCGACGCGAAGTCTCTTGCCTGACGAAATAATTTCCGTCCTTGGAGTGTAAGGGACTCGGAGATGTAGATACGTTTGTCCTGGTCATTTATTCCAGCAGTCTTAGTGTTAAGCTGGTTACCGGCATGTTTTTTGCTGTAGTTTTTGTAAGCTGCTAGAACACACTCTTTTTTGGAAACCGTTGTAAACTCCACCATTATTGGTTTATTGTTCTCGTTTTGGGTGTTTATCCGGTGCAGGTCTTTTATTTCAGAGTCGTCATGCTTAGATCTTTAAAACTACGCAACGGATTTTGATGCGGTTATTTATAATAGATAGACTGATTCAAGAGGAAGGTTTGTATGTAAAATATAATACCCGTGCGAAGCCGGGGCGGGTCGATAGTTTAATATTAAAAACTTAATAAATTATGAGTAATGTTACATTGAGCTTGCACTATTACATTACACGAGAATTGATTATATGCGCCTAAACTAGGATAATTCTGTCTCTCAGGTAAACTACATAATTCGGAAACAATCAAATTAAAATCATATTGAGAAACATAATAATAAGAGCAAGCGAGAGAGATGACCCGAAGATTGATTCAACTGTTCCCGAACTTAATAATTTTACATCCGGCTCAGAATATGCGACAAAACCGGAAAAACACTAAACGTGTAAATTTTCTAGAATTCATAATTTTTCCACTAACCACTACTTTTGACGTCATCATGTACGAGTATAATTAACACATATTGCCGACTAGGATGTAGATATTGATTATCTCTCGCATTATGTGTTTTGTAATTTGTATTACAATTAATGTGACCATTGTTTACCCAAAATATGAAAACAGATTTACAGTCGTAAAATGAATAGGTTCGTCAAGTTTGGACCTTAATGACGTTGATGTAAAGTCGAATTTACATAATAAAGGGAAGACGAATCTAGTACCGGTGTAATTAAGAAAGTATTAGTCCATTAGTTAAAGACTTAAAAACAATCGGAGGGGTAGATAAATATTATAGTATACTGAGAGGGACTACCTTCTTGTTTAATTTTTGACAAATGGCAAGGCAAAATAACTAAAGAAGCTAGCTAAGTGGCTAATAACTAAAGTATAATGAAAACGGGTCACTCACGTATTTGATATAACATAAATAAATAAATATTTGGGGACAATCTTACACAAATCAACCTAGTCCCAAACGAAGCAAATCTTGTAATATGGGTACTAGACGACGATATACATACTTATTTAGATAAATAAATACTTAAATACATAGAAAACATCCATGACTCAGGAACAAATATCCATGCTCATCACACAAATAAATGCCCTTACCGGGATTCGAACCCGGGACCTCCGGCTTCGTAGGCAGGGTCACTACCAACTAGGCTACAGAGGTCGCCAATATCGACAAACGCTCGACGTGAGTGACCCGTTTTCATTATACTTTAATATGTCTGATTCTCACAGGAGTGTTCTATATCAAATGGCAAATAACTGTTTAAAGCTATACCATTTAACATACATTATAGATGTATGTAAATGTGCCCTACTTTTAAAGAGAGAGAGAAAGACTACATATGTCAAGATTGTGGCTTAATCTTGGAATACCGGTATTCAGTTACTGTTTGTTTCAATTACCACAATAGTCTATTAGGAGTATGAGAGTGTTCTCTGGCCCCGTAGCATGGATCGCGCGTCGTCTCGTTCTATCGAACGGTGTCAGCCAGGGACGGAAGCTCTATCCTGTCACTTATCGCGTGATAACGCCATCCATGCTACGGGGCCTGTGTTAAGAAAGGTATATTTGTTTTCAGAGTTCCTCTCCGATTTCCTCTGCTGCCGCCCCTTGGTGCTCATCAGCCGACTCTCTTACGCACTGTACCTTTGCCAGTTCATCGTGTTCCTCACCGAAGCTGGCACTGTTCGGACGACCACTGAATTCAGCTTGATGTCTTTGGTAGGCATAACTGTGTCGCTTATTTCTTTGTTCTTTCCATTGTGTAGTACCAAAGAGTTTGACGACTCCGATTAAGAAAAAATATCCCACATTGTTTTCAGTTATTGCCACGTAATTGATCGTCTGTTTTTGTTTTTCGTTTTTACATCCCGCATAACTTGATATTTTTAACTCGAATTTTAATATTGTATAAATTTCATTTTTTCAGGTTGATTTACAAGAAATATCCATGATACTGCTATCTTCAACGTTATTAACCTTAACATTCGTAATACCAATGCAATCCTTGCACAAAGTGTTCACGTTCCCATCAAGTTCAGAAAAAGATGAGGAAAACGAAGAATCTGAAGAAAAACCAGAAGAAAATCACACTGACTCAAACGGAAAAGTAACAGAAGACCAAGAAGAAATAGATGTCCCGCAAATAAAGAGTCGACAGCTTCTCGTCGCTCATAGGGAAGTGTTAGAAGAAATACCTGAAGCTGACATCGAGTATGAAGTCCAAAGAGACAAAATCGAAGGACTTGAAGAAATTCTAGAGGAAGAAGAAGAAGAAGATGCTGAATATGAGGTTAGAGAGAATCATCTGAATGAAGAAGATATGGAAGTGATCGAGGAAGAACAAGGAGGCGAAGACGATTTCTGGGGAGATAGAGACGAAGACTATGTACCAAGAAGAGCTAATCCAGTGGAAAACGACGACGAAGAAATCGATGAGTGGGAATGGACCGCGAACGGCAGTCGAAACGGAGCTCAACACTACCGCTACACCAGATAATGTTTCCTTATCATGTTAATAAAAAACCACGGTTTTATAGTTTGTTTATTTTAATTCAACATGTATCACTATCGTAGGCTTCCGAGCTTATGCCTTATGGCAAATACTAAGATTATGACCAGCATCGCACATATGATTGAGGTAAACGGAGCCTCAATTGCATACATCCATGAGTACATATATTTGCGTCACCTATCCTTCCAGGCGTGACCAGAAAAGGAAGCTTATGGAGATGTGACTTCTCTCTGACTATCCTTTAGTGACTTCATCTCAAAAGTTCGACGTGTCACCTTGTTTTGAGAGCACTCCCCTGACTGCCGCAGCCAGTATCGGAATCCTTGGCGTCGACATTTCGAGTGAAGTCCAGTTCCGCGGCCATTTAGAGGGTAAGGCCAAATTAGCCTCAAAAAAGCTCGGTGTGCTCAATAGATCGAGACAGTATTTCACACCGGCCCACCGCCTGCAGCTTTATAAGTCGCAGGTCCGCCCACACATGGAATACTGTTCTCATCTATGGGCAGGGGCACCCCAATACCAGCTTCTCCCTCTGGATCGCATCCAACGACGAGCAACTCGAATTGTCGACAGCGAGCATATTTCGGATCGGCTTGACCCCTTGGCGCTGCGTAGAGATGTGGCCTCTCTCTGCATTTTCTATCGCATGTATAACGGGGAGTGCTCCGAGGAATTGTTCGGATTAATCCCTGCCGCTTCTTTTCGCCATCGTCCAACGCGACAACATTACCATCCTCACCACTTAGATGGTTGGCAGTCCTCAACTGTGCGCTTCTCCAGAAACTTCCTGCCTCGCACAGCTAAACTGTGGAATGGATTGTCGCCTGCGGTATTTCCGGACCGATACGACCTTCAAACCTTCAAGAAAAGAGCGTACTCCCATCTTAAAGGCCGGCAACGCACTCACAACACCTCTGGTGTTGCAAGTGTCCATGGGCGGCGGTAATCGCTTACCATCAGGTGATCCGTCTGCTCGTTTGCCTCCTATATCATAAAAAAAAAAAAAAAAAAAAAAATAAATACCTACTGCTAGTGGCTCTGTGAGCTGTACAACACGCGAGCCTGTCTTATGAAATTAAAAAAACCGAATTGAGGTAAAAAGGCTATATACTTATTGACCTGCTCACAAAATTTCACGGTAATCGGTTAAGAAATGCGACCTGTAGAGAAACTGAAGCGAGTGAATAAAACAAAAGTAAGTAAATAAAGAATGTCGGAAAAAACACAAATGGAACTAAAAAATCGAAGAAAATAGATATTGGTATAGTGGGTAATATATACAGTACTATAAGTGACATAAATTTAGTGTCAGCACAAGGCACAAGCTTCCGCCCTGAGTGCACCCGGGATAGAAAACTGTCCTATATGCTAATCCAGGCTATAAACTATCTTCGTGCCAAAATTTCATCGTAATCGGTTGAGCCGTTTAAGCGTGATTAAGTAACAAACATCCAAACATCTAAACTTTAATCTGCCACATTGCACGCAGAATCGATGGCTGTTGGGGCGGAAAGGTTCTCGATTGGCGACCACGTTCCGGAAGACGCAGCGAGAGTACGCCCGCCACAAGGTGGACTGATGACCTGATAGGTCGCGGAAGTCCGCTGGATGCGGGTGGCGCAGGACCGATCACTTTGGCACTCTTTGGGGGAAGCCTATGTCCAGCAGTGGACGTCTTTTGGCTGATATGATGATGATTTATTTAATCGTATCAATCGTATGGCATACTTTATTTTGGCCTTTAAAGTTTGTCGCTCTTTAGTACTACCCAGGGGACACGTGCAGGGTTGTGGTGGGTAGCTCCTGCGGACGCGAGTGACAGTTGTCCCCTCTTTGTCAAGTGAGTGGGCAACTCGACTGTTAGAAGTTCTTAAGCCGCCCGAAGGCCTCTAACTCGGCTTAATGACTACTGTCATAGACAGCAGCCGGGATCAACTGCTTCGCGTGCCTTCCAAAGCACGGAAGCGCTCATTTATGTTAACCACTCAAACATCAGGCGGTCACCCATCCAAAGACTGACCGCTGCCATCTTTGCTTAAGCTGCGTTATCGTTCCCGACTCGCAGGCGCCGCTAGGCATGATCATGATGATGATCATACATATTCTACAGGGTGAAGGTAATCCGAAATCACTTTTTCCGGTATACCTTTGGCTCGTCTCAATCGTTTTTTGGCAAGTTCTTAAATTCGTCCCGTTCTGCTTTCGTCACCCATTCTTCCTTCGTCACTTTCGAGGGTCGACTATATCAACTTTGGTAATCTTTGTTATTTGTCTATTTCTTATTCCGGCTCATTTCGGTATTCGTCAACATCTTCTTTGATGTTAGTCTATGTTGTCATTAGACTCACGCGTTATTCGTGATTTTTTCCTCGGCACGTTTGTGGTTGGTCCTATTCGGTTTTTGACAAGTTATTAATTCATCTCATTCTGCATTCGTCACTTTCCCTGGTAGTCTTTGTCGTCTTAGGTCATATTTGTTGTTTGTCGTTACATAACTTCATGTCTTAAATTCCTGATATTAACGCATAAATTTCGCACCCGTTTGATAGATATATTTTATTTATTTTTATTTATTTATTTTTTAAGAAAGAAACAATAATACAACATAAACAAGTACAGGGTCCCGCAAAACCGTTTGCACAGTTTGACTGTGGGATCGAGCAATCTCTACTCTCTTCTATTTATAATATTTATCTATAAGTACTATTTATCTACTTCTATAGGTACAATAATTATTTTAAACGTTTGACGAGGTAACTACGCAGCTTTTTACCAAGATTAGCTTTATTGGCTTCCTGTCTGATGTCAGAGGGCAGGCTGTTGAGTATATAGGGTAGGCGTTTCCGGAGACACCTATCGCCGTAGTAATTAGTGACCCTCGGCACATCAAACTTGCCCGCCGACATCGACCTGGTTTCACAAATATCATTACGGTGCAAATTGTAATTGGGTGTGCATGAGACTGCCATGATTATTTAATACTAATAAATGAAATACTTGAAATACTAATAATTGAAATATGTATATTTCAGCAAACTCGGAATTAGCTCTAATGATTTCGTTGAAAATTTGTAATCGAACTAGCTTGGTCTTATAGTTTCGAATAGTTTGGCATCAAAGATAAAACGAGATCAAGCATATTATGTGCGAATACTTTGCATATCGTAAACTACATTATAGATTATTTATTCCGGTGCGGCTCTCGTATCTCTGAGGAAACGCGGGTTTTTGGATTTATCGTGATTTCGGGCTTCACTCTGTCGCCTAAGTACTACCTATAGCATTAGTATTACCTGGAAATATAGACCTTTGACTTGTCCGCTCTATATAGTCAAGAGTATTGATTACACTATATTAAGTTGTAAAACAACCTCCTATAAAACATTACTGGCCACTCAAAGACAGTTCTAATCAAAGTTGTTAAGAATTGTCATAACAACTTAAATTATTATTATAAAAAAAAATATATATATATATTAGGGGACAATCTTACACAAATCGACCTAGTCCCATAGTAAGCTCATTAAGGCTTGTGTTATGGGTACTAGACGACGATATATATAATAGATATAAATACTTAAATACATAGAAAACTTCCATGACTCAGAAACATATATTCATGCTCATCACACAATTATGCTATGCAATTTTTCTTTCAACAACAAAACAAAAACCTAAATAGAAAAATAACGAATGGGGCGAATATCGAACGAGCTTTATAAATAATGAGTCCAACAAAGAATGAGTGAGAAGAAATGAGTTCAAAAAGCGGCGAAATAAGAGAAAAATGAATTTAGAATATTACCAAAAACGACAGGACAAATAACGTGTAAGTGTAATAACAACATAATAATATACTAACATCAAACATGCCCAAAGATGATGTTGACGAATACCGAAATGAGCCGGAATAAGAAATAGACAAACAACAAAGATTACCAAAGTTGATATAGTCGACCCTCGAAAGAACTAACTAACTCAATAATTACTGGTCTCGTCAACCCCACAGTTTGTTGAATCGAATAGTAAGTTTATTCTTACAAATGTTTAGTATGTTTACAGTTCCAACAAACGACGTAGGGTCATCTCATCTAGCTTGTATTTTTTTTGATAATAGTTTGAATAAAATACAATATTGTGTAGGTCACATTCAGCTTTCCTTTATACTTCATCATATTTGTAGTGAAAATGCCCTTACATCCAATATTTGACAGCTGTCATCCCAGTAAAATTCATATCACTGATGTTTATTGTACCGGGATGATGGCTGTAAAATATCAGCTGTTAAAAAAATCGAATTTATTTTTAAAATATGTTACCCCGTACATTCAAACACGTTACATTGGTGACCGAAGTGCTGGCGTCTTTCCCTCCATTGATGAGCATTGCAATTCAGCGAGGTAATGCCGCCAGCATCCCTCGGTACAATGCCTGCCTTTTTAGGGTTCCGTAGCCAAATGGCAAAAAACGGAACCCTTATAGATTCGTCACGTCTGTCTGTCTGTCTGTCTGTTCCGTATGCCACAGGCATTTTACTCGAAAACTATTGGGTGTATTTCAATAAAATTTTGAGGATAGGTGTATTCTGTTAACCGCTACATAGTTTTGTAATTAATTTACTTAAATAAAATGTTTTAGGGGTGCACTCCATACATAAAACTGAAAGACAAAATTTTTTTTTTCATTGCAAGCCCACGTGTGGCACATCAATCGATAGGCCTTTCAAAATAAATGTAAGGTTTCTCAGCAATTTTATTGATTAAGTAAATAGAGTCGGAGATAATCGCCTCGAAAGTCACTAAAATTGTGTCCCCCCCCCTCTAATTTTTGAACCGTGTATTTTAATAATATGAAAAAAATCAGGCTCATAGGGCTTATTAAATTCTTTCAGCGAAAATTGTTTCGAACAAGATCGGTTCGCAGGTTTTTGAGATATTTCTAAAAAACTGCCTTCCTTAAAGAAAAGGACGCAAGCGCCATAAGATTTTAGTAACGATACGACCTTTCTTAAGCCGGGGTTATATTAGAGCCACGCCGCGTGTCGCGACGCGTACTTTGTATTGAACGTGGCGACACGCGGGTCTGAGCTAATGTAACCACGTTCATACAAAATGTATGTAACCGATTGCGTTGCGACACGCGGCGTGGCTCTAATATAACCCCGGCTTTATAGGCACGGAACCCTCGTTGTGCGTGGTCCGACACACACTTGGCCGCTTTTTTCAGAATTAACTTCATTTAGTTAATGTAAATGATCATCTTGTATAATACTTTAGATAATAAAATAAATTATACAGCATTTTAAACACGTTATTATACACGTTTTAACCACGAAATATATCATCGTGGTTAAAACGTGTATAATAACGCGTGACAAGCAATACAATCTGCTTGACGATTTACGATGAAATTGATGCTTTTTGGTAAAATGAATAATATTAAGATTAAGCGACCCGGGAATCATATACACGTGTTCTGCCAATGATACTTTTCAAGGACGACTTAAGAGGATTCATTTCAAGTTTAATCCCGTGTAATTGATTTTAGGGAAGTTTTGCTAGCGTATTTTACGTTGGGGTCGGCCAAAATGATAAATTTTGATGTAAGTATACAGATGCATACAAGTTTCATTACATTGCGGTTTACTGAGGACGGTGTACCGAGTTCAAATGATCTATCTAACCCAGCAATGTAGTTAAACTTGAATGTAATTTCTTACACTTTTGTGAGTTGCGGTTTAGGAATGACGGCCTTAAATTTAATAATGACCACGACCACCCTACATAGCCTACCCTATCAAGAGTAAAACGACGATGAAGAACAAACATTTCAAACATTGAAATTATCGAATAAATAACAATTATGTGAATTTTTGGTTGCATGTTTCAAACCGTCGGTAATCGTAAATAGCGTCCGTTGAAATTTGATTGTATTTGGAAATCTGTCAGTTTTCTTTGGGATGACAAATGACCGCGCCATGTTCAACGTTTACCATCCTCTAAAGAGCGATACTTAGGGTGAGTCGCACCAATCAACGACCGACAACACCGACTAGAGCTGGGCGTTTTTTCCCGTAAGCGTTTTCAAAAACGGTTTCTCGTACAATAACGGAATAACAGTTTGTGGCTAGAAACACAAACTGTTTTTATAAAAACGAACGAACGGTCACACGCAACGGTTGCAATGCAAAACGTGAAAACGTAACTCGAACACTGTAAACTGTTTCATCCGTTTTTTCGTTTCACTTCGTTTGGCGACCGGCGACGGCGCCAACGCACGGAGAAACTAGTTATTTTTGAAACTGTTTTTCAAAACAGTTTTGTGACAGAAAAAAACGGTTACGTTTCGTTTCACGGAAAAGTCGAAACGACCCAGCTCTAACACCGACAGATCAACGATAGATATGGCGCTGGCACCTGTCATTCTATTGAAACGTGTCAAATCCATACATTCAGATTAACGAATACCGCTTAGTGAGGTACTATCGAAATATTTGTTTTGATTAAAAAGGTATGAATTATACTTTGGTTTGTTATTCTACACAATTTTATTATTTTGATATATATATAGGTATACATACAAGAAACTACCAAAGTAATAGATGCCTCAGAACACGCACAAAAATTAAAATGAAACGTAGCCCGAATGAGCCACACAAAGTGGACAAAAACAGTCGCCTCCTCGAAAGGCCCGCAAAATAAGCGGAAGAGAGAGACCGCCTGAACGATGGGCAGACGAAACCAAAAAATCGCAGGAAAGGAATGGGAAAAAGAGATACAAGACAGAAAAATGGAATCAACTGGAGGAGGCCTTCACCCTAAGAGGGGTCCTAAAAACACATAATAATAATATTATATATATAATCGCACTAACCATGTTTAGGTAAGTACTGTGGAATTATTATGGAATGCTTTATTATTATTATTAATCTAAATGGAATATATTCTTTATTTAATTGTAACTATTGGTAAAAGGTACCTAAATAATTGATTATTTTTTAATTCAATTAGTCATTTTATCAGAATGGATATCCAAATTCAAATGGAATTAAATAATTTCGTTTAAAAAGGTGTTTTCGTTAAATTTTATTGTACTCATTTTAAGTTTTGAGGAATATTAAAGGCTTAACGACGTATGGCGACATGTTTCGAGCCCTTTGGGAGTTCTTATTCAGGATGAGTGTTTTCGCGGCAGTGTCACTTGATTCAAGTTCGAAACATGTCGCCCGTCGATCCACGCGCTAGCTCGCCAAAGGTGCGCCCAGAAGATGTGAAGAAGTCCAAGAAATTACCGGGTCCGAACTAGTGGCAACAATCAGGCACATCACACGGTCTGGAGAGCGTGGTCCAGAGAATCACCCATAGAAATCACGTCGTCAGACAATAGGATCATCATCATCATCATCATCATATCAGCCGAAAGACGTACACTGCTGGACATAGGCCTCCCCCAAAGAGTGCCATAATGACCGGTCCTGCGCCACCCACATCCAGCGGACCGGGAGTTCGAGGTGGTGACCTTTACCAGATCATCAGTCCCCTTGCCTGGGCCTACCCACGATGCGCCTTCCGTTACGTGGTCGCCACTCGAGAACCTTTCCGCCCAAACGGCCATCAGTTCTACGTACAATGTGCCCCGCCTACTGGCACTTAAGTTTAGCGATTCGGAGGGCTATGTCGGTTACCTTGGTTCTGCTGCGGATAGCCTCATTTCTGATGCGATCGCGCAGAGAAATTCCCAACATAGCCCTCTCCATTGCCCTTTGGGTGACTTTGAGCCTTCTTATGAGACCTATAGTAAGCGACCACGTTTCCGTGCCATACTTTATCACTGGCAACACACACTGGTCAAAGACTCTCGTCTTGAGACACTGCGGAATATTATTGGACGTAAAGATGTGCCGTAGCCCCCCGAATGTTGCCCAGCCGAGTCAGAGTCGACGATTGACCACTTTCTCAAAGTTGCACCTACCTAACTAGACAGTCTGACCTAGGTATATATAATCGTCTACAACTTGGAGCGTAAAGTGTCCGATTGAAATGGGAGTTGGTACTACATGGAGGTTTGACATGATTTTTGTCATAACCATGTTCATCCTTAGACCAACTTGCTCGGAGGCTTTACTGAGGTCATCGAGCATCGTACTTAAGTATAATACGAACAAAAAAAAGAAGAATTTGTATCTATAGAAAGAGACGGAAAACTCTTAACAAAGCTTTAAATACCTTTAGTTTAGAGTGGAACGGTTTGAAACTGCTGTGGTTTCGGTTGAATATTCAGTTCTGTGATTACGTATGTTACCGGGAATTATTCGAACATACCTATAGAATCTCTGCGTATCGTAATTAATAACTAACATTGACGATGTAGTTGTTAGTGGTCCTGCCTAAGAAACTGTAGGTCCTGGGTTCGAATACCGGTAAGGGCATTTCATTGTGTGATTAGCACCAATATTTGTTGCCGAGTCATGGATGTTTTCTATGTATATATATAAGTATTCATTTATCTATACTTATAAGCAGAGCCCGGTTTTTCACGGCAAAACAAAACACTATCGTAATCTAGCCAGTGGTAGAAACATTATTTAATCGATATCGATAATTGTGTAGTAGAAGAAAAAACGTCACGAAATAAAATAAATATTTAATAAAAAAATTACGTGAAGTTTATATGAAATCTTGCACATTACTCTTTTTTTTTTAATAACCTAATATTAAGGTATTATACGTACCTATATCAAAGTTATCAAACACGTCGGTTTCAAAGCTTTATAAGAAATAAATAATATCTAGACGCAACTTATATTTTATACGTAATGAAATGACATTTAAAGTCTTGTCTACTCGTATTATTGACTGTATTGCCTATTATTTTCATCAAGGTGGTGGTGGTGGTGGTGGTGGTGTCATTATCGCGACGTTTTAGTTGGCTCAAATACCTTATGGCGTTTCGGAAGAAAAATACACTTCTAGTTTTTTATTAACAAATATAAAAATGTTGTTTTGCCCACTGTAAACTGTCAATAATGTAAAAATATATCGGCATGTTATTTGTATACGTATGTATATATATTACTCGATATCGATAAAATAATGTTTCTTCCACTGACTAGATTACGATAGTGTTTTGTTTTGCCCTGAAAAATCCGGGCTCTGCTTATAAGCATGTACATCGTCGCGTAGTGCCCATAGTACAAACTTGGCTTAGTTTGGGACTAGGTCGATTTGTGCAAGATGCCAGTCTACGGACGCTTGTGATTCTAGAATAACCACAAGCGTCGTTTAACGTTTGCCGTGGTTTACCCGGGGACTACAGTGGAGTTCTTCAAAAAAAAGTTGGTTTGCAGGTTTCAGTTTCAAAGGGTCGGCAATAGGGATGCGGACTAAGATTTTTTTACGATGCCATTCGAACCAGTTTTTGGAGAGGAACAAATGTTTGTATGGGAGCAACTACAATTAAAGAACATAAATACCCAAAAAATTGACACAAAGATTGACTTCGCTGGCGGCAGCGGAAAACGCTTCATACTGATGACGTACCTACGTATGACGTCACTTGTACAAAGTAATTGTATCGTTGTATGGAAAATCCGGTAAATTGTTGTTTCGGTCGCGAAATACTGCGTTTAAGTACATAGTTGTCATACAATTTTGTTTCTATAAAAGCGTAAGGATTCTATTGGCAGCTTTAAATTTACTCTTGGACAATAAAAACAAATGCATCATTTTGCTATACTTTCAAGGTATCATATCTTTTTATGATTTTAATTACATTTTATAATGTATACTTTATTAGGATAATTTGAAGGTTTACTATCCATTTAGCATCACTACGTTATCAATTTGAACATGAGGCCGCATGCCTATTGGCATGCGAATTCCCTGGAGATGCTAGCGTCTACAGACTACGGTAACCTCTTACCATCAGACGGGCTGTACGCTGGTTTTTCACTGACGTAGTGAGCGTCAGATTACTATATAAACTATCGAAGGTCACAATTTTACGGTGACTCCAACATGACAATTCGTGACAAGGTGAGCATGTGGTTTATTTAATGACCGTTTTCGGACGATTCTATGTTACATGATATCATAACATTTTTTCCCATATGATTCATGTATCTAGTTCCCAAAAGATTACCCATAACTATTTTTTTCTCCGAAACCGTAACAAACTTTATGGTTGGGATTATTGAATGTAACCGACTTTTAAAAAGATGTGAAAGGAATTGCAATCTACCTAAGATTGTAGAGTGGTTTTTTGTATGGACTACTTTGATGCGATTAGGCCATCTCACTTTTTTTTTTTATACAATGACGGTGGCAGACAAGCGTACGGCCCGCCCGATGGTAAGCGGACACCGCAGCCTATAGACGCATGCAACTCCAAAGAAGTAACATGGGCGTTGCCTACCCTTGATATCTTTGAGGATTCGCCGTGTTGACAGCTGAAGGAACAAATTCCCTCGCTGTCATTACAACGTATTGCTCACCTCCAGGAACACAACACGCAGTAGTGCTGTTATGGCTGTGGTCTTCTGCAAGGCGGAGGAGGTCGGTACTTCCCCAGTTGGGCTGCTCCAAATTCGAGCGGGATAACATTTCGCTGTGCCCTACCTCACCAACTCTATACGACGTTTCAAAATTTTCTGATTAAAAATATATGGGAAATGAAAAATATAGAAAATTTATCAGCCCATATAAACGGTACCTTTAGTGACGAGGCAGTGATATCATCAGCGATCAGGATGCGATCTGACTTCAATGTGATGTCTCCAGCATGTAATAGTGATATCCCGATCTTCGTGTCCCTTGTAGACATTTGAAATAAAAGCGATATCTTAGGGATGTCCACTTCTGTCTATTAAATGAAATGGAATAGCGGCCCGGATATTATGAAGATGTCACATCGTGTCGAGCTTTATTTACCTGAATTGGGTACCTTGCCTAGGTTGGAACATTTAATAGTACATTTCGATGCTAGTGCGGAGAATATGTCATCACGTCATGAGGTCCGAGATATCTCGGATAAGACTCGGGACGAGTGAAGAATGACATTTCCGCACGTGAATCGAACGACGTTTTCTACACAGTTGCTAAATAGTAAGAAAAAACGCAAGTAACTAAGGAATTCGAAACTTTTATATTATTAATTCTGTAACATCATCGCAATACAGTTGAAAAATAACATTTATCCTAAGACCACTGTTACGTAACCAGAATGTACCTATGTTTTAACAAATAAACACTTTTGATTTGATTTGATTTGAATAATGATGTTGTTCAAAAAACATTTTTTTTGAATACAGTTCTATGTTATTTATTTTTTATTGAAATAATAATTATTGGTACAATTTATACAATTATTGAGCGGAAAAAGTGAAAAGCACTAGTTCGCGAAAACCAAATTTCTGCACGCTAAACAGCTACGTAAAGTAGGTAGCACTTTTTGAGCAACTGTATTAAAAAAATAAATTGTTTTTGTTTCAAAGTATAAGTATCACTTTAAAACGACAACGAAAAACTTATTATTTTCCATCACTGACACCTACTCGATTTGTTAGGGAAATGACTGTTTATTTTTAGGGTCGGCCAAGTGCAAGTCCCCTGGAGTTGCAACCGTTCGTAGGCTTTGGTAACCTCTTACCATCAGGCGGGCCTTACGCTTGTTTGCCACCGTTTGTCAAATAGTGCAGGTATCTGAAAAAAAGTAGCTACAATTTTTCTGCAGTATTAATTTTGAGAACGCCATTGTCACGTAAGTAATTTAAGGATTTATCCTCAATGGTTATAACCATTTTTCTTGTTGCGTCATAACGTTAATGTTTACGGCTATCTCAGACCTATGGACAACACTATAAAGAATCCGATTAGAATCTGAGCGAAATCTGAATTCAAATCAGGACGAAGGCGCAGCAGACAAAGGCTGCCAGTGATGTTTGTGCGATCAGCGCGGGCGCTCGTATCCGCCATGTTGCTCGTACTCGCGATCGCATGCGCGTGCGCCGCCGCCGACACCTTCGACTTACCACAACTCAAACTCAACACAACCATCGACCAACGAGTCCTCCACCGACTCTCAACATTCATCGACACCAACAGAACCTTGGACAGGCGGGACCTGGCTCTCCTTAACAGGACTGCCCATGCTTTGGGCATAGAAAAGGAAGTAGTTGACAGAATTAGTGATCTGTTAAAGAAGAACGGCACAGTGGAGACAGGACTTACCAGGCCGTCAGAAGATGTTAAGAGCGGTTACAATACATATGAAGACGAAGCAGGAAAAGACAAGCTAGGACCGATAGAGGAATCTCCTGATTATGCTTCCTCGGTGGTTCTGGCCAGTGATCTCCTGTCTCTGACGAGTGCTGTGGCTACTGTGACTGAAAAAGTCTGTAGAGAACAGGGTTATCGGTTCCTGGATGGACTGCTGTTTAACAAGAGGTGGGCTTTGCGAAGTAAGTGATCGTTTTTTTGCTAATTTTAGTGCATGTTTACATACCGGTCAGTGGCGGAGCGTGAAAATTTTCGATGGGAACCCGGAGCCAAAAAAAGTTGTGAAAGAGTTTAGAGTATATGCTTGCCTAAAAATAATTTTAGGGAAGCCGGTGGGATTGGCTTGTATGGGCGGCGCCACTGATACCTGTAGACATTCGTAATTTTATGTTTTATTTATTTAGAGGTTTTTTAATTAAATGTCCTTGTAATATACTTGACATAGTACCTAATGAAGAGAGGACGATATAGGTAGTTTTGTTTCTTAGTAATTTGTTAAAGGACTATTGTCATGAATGGGAGAACAAAGTTATAATTAACATGTTTGTATGTAGTAATTCCTTTTCAAGCAGAAAAATATTATTTATATTACACCCGAAATTATTGAATACTAGCTTCTGCCTGCGACTCCGTCCGCGTGGAAATCGTTTATATCGCAGCTCCATACAAACATCAACCCCCCATTTCATCCCCGTAGGGGGTGATTTCCAGGATGAAAACTATCCTATGTCCTTCCCCGGGATTCAAACTATCTCCATACCAAATTTCATGGCAATCGGCTCAGCGGTTTAAGCGTGAAGAGGTAACAGACAGACAGACAGAGAGACACACTTTCGCATTTATAATATTAGTATGCATAGTATGGATATGGATATGGATTGGTGATGCAATTTAAATGGCATTGTCTACAGTCCCCTTTATTTTTATTTAGAATCTAATAAGAGTTGTCTATTAAATAAATGATTCAGTGCTCTACCGAATACATTATTGTTTGTCGATAATTCCTTTAAAGTGAAATCGAGCAGTAAGGAATTTTTACTTTTATTGTAGACTAGGTGTGCGCGCAGCTCCACTTGCGTATGATTAGAAAGCAGGTAAATCCCGCAGATGAATATGACCATCCAAAAAATGCAATCTAGACACTGGTATTTTTTTTTCGGATAACAGGTTCCAAATCCACTTATACATACAAAATTACAAAGCTACAATCTCACAGAAGTTTCCTCTTATTATTACCATAATAGTTAATTTAGTTGGGTTATAAAAATACATTAAAAAAACAACGATCAAAATATATCCGAAGCGCAAAATTGCTACGATGCAATAAAAAAGGTGTCAAGACGTGACATGGACTGTAAACAAACCATTTGTATTGCATCGTATAGTCTTCGCCAAGTATCAGTCAGAGGTCAACTGTAACTGTATCGTTGAGCGATTTTGTTCCTTATATCCTGGATATAAGGCACAAGCGTTTATAGCTCTCTACTTTGCTTAAACAACGCAGATTGAAGTTTGCTTCAAGTCAATTGACGAGGTTTTCAAGATTATTTGCTGACACAGGTTCTAAGTCAAAGTGTCGGGTCTGCAGCTTACCTGGCAAAACGGCCGGACGGACGTCAGTTTGTTTTCTTTGGCTTTAAAGATATAAAGAAATGACAGATGGTATCGAATGTCTATCGGAAAGGTTTCGCCAATAGCTACCGTTTGGTATCCACGATTAACTCATGTTTTTTTCTAATCTTACGTGGTACAGTCACCGGCATCAATATCTGCGACAGCAATGCCTGCATAAATATCTGACACGACTCTATTTCTAAGACCGTTAGGACGAGTCAGATATTTTTGCCTGCTTTCTTAAGGGGCTCCAAGCGCTTTTTGGCTAGTTTTGACGAGGTTTGAGTGGATATTCCTCCGTCAAAACTATAGATATATTTATGGTAAAAACAGTTATCGGTTCTTCAATTCTTTATCTACATTTGCACGAGAGTTTTCTTGAGAATAATGAATAATTATTTTTTTATGATTTATTCAAACATGGTCCAAAAAAGCTCTCTTTTCGATATTAGTATGTTATTTATGCACTTTTATATATGAAATCTACATATAACTGTTCCTTATTGACTTCTTTAAAAACCCAAGAGAGATATTTATTTTTAACTCATTTTTACAAAAGTTACGTCCAAAAAAGGGTTTTTTGGCCAGAAATTGCCAAAGTTTGGTGCCATATATCCCGAAAACTGTGAGTTTTGATGTAAATATAGGATACTAGTTTGGTAAACCACGTTGTTCTTAATACGATACGCTATAAAAACACGAAAAAACCGACAGTTACAGATCGAAGGTCATTGGGAGCTAGGAGCCCCTTAAGGCAGATACAAATGCTGGTGACTGTACTAGCTTCCCGCATGGCTCCACCTATGTATTATGCTCGATTGACAAGTGTTAATATGTTAAGTAATTAACTAAATTTTGACATAATATTATGTTGCAAAATGCGCGTAAACAATCAATTTAGTAATAAGTTACAACCAAAATCATTGTTAACACGCATTTAGTCACTTAATATGGTACGAAAGCGTCCCTATATCTACGAGCAATATTAAATTTTCTGTGATAGCAAGACTAGATATTTATCGGTTTTGCACAAACACCACTGAAGATGTGAGTGGATGAAGGCGCTATGTCACAAAAACATAATTTTGATTCGCATCTAAAGGTAAAACGAACATAAATGTCAAAGTGACAGATTAAAGACAAACTAATTTAAACGGTAAAATAAGTTTGGTGAACATTTAATGATACGACCAAATGTGTTAACATGATTTACAAAACGTAATTAGTAAGTGCCGAGGCATTTTGGATTGCGCATGGTTTTGCGAAAACAGTTGCTACACAAATCTTTAATATAATATTCAAACTGAATATTGTAATTCATGAATATTAAAATCCGTTCTAGATGCGACCTAATTTAGTCAAACTAATCTAAAACATCATTTTATATATTTGCTCAAAGGGCTTAACTAATTACATAAGCCTGATATAGAAAGCCTGTTAATAAAATATCTTGTATACATATAAATTGGGATGTCGACTGACAGACAAATGAACAACTTTTAGAGCAACATCAATAATGCTGCCTATTTTTACAATTGGAAAAACAATAAAATTATTGTGGAAGTTTAGATGTTTGGATGTTTGTTACTCAATTACGCAAAGACGGCTAAACGGATTAAGGTGAATTTTGGTATACAAACCCCCTTATTCAGAAAACTTAAAATGCCTGTCCTAAATAAAATGTGCTTTGTCTCTTTCTTACGAGCATAAATATCAAAGTGACAGATAAAGATAAACGAATTTTAAAGCCATTTTAGTTAGAATATGCTTTTAGAATCCAACCTCGTTCATATTGGTGTTTAATTGTAATAGCTGGAAAATACATAAGTATAATATTACTGCGCAGTATAATTTTCACATAACGTTCACCATACTTTGTGACCTCTATTTTTAACCGACTTCAAAAAAAGGAGGAGGTTCTTAATTCGATTGTATTTTTTTTTCTTTTGATTAGTATAGTAAAGTTGACGACTGTGAAAAAAGTACAATCGGCAATAATTAATAGCTCGTACCAAATTTTTTAATTTTCCTACCAATCACAATATGAATGATGATGATTTTGATGAATCCCAACCAGTAAGGAGCACTTGAACTACGACTATTCACATAATCTTTCAATTCTAAAATCCGGTCTAAGGGTGGAGTCAAAATCATTTTTTAACTTGAGACTTATATAGGGCTTATTATATAGGGCCTTAAGATTGCGTAGTTATCTAACTACGCAATCTTAACCCTACCACCTCCTCTCAGCCTTGTTTCTCAATGACAGCGAACACAACCGTCCGTTGTTCTGTTTTAAATTCAAAATAATACTCGTCATAGCCCTCTGTTGGCGCGCGGCGGAACGAATGAGCTCCCGAGTTTGCCCAGACAAATATGTCCTCGTTCGCATGTATTCCAATGATGACATTTGTAGATTAAGAGTGACAGTGAGAGCACATTACAACCGAAGTCACGATGAATTTAATAGAGGGCGCTGCATGAAACTTCTCCTCTCCGACATATATATACATATATTATATATGCTTCATAGCAATTAGTTCGCTTATTGTACTATGCGTTCTTCTTTTGTGCAATAAAGATTAAATAAATAATCAGTCAGGTCAATCAGGACATGAAATTTGCATTCTAACTTGACTTGTTTTTTCTGACAACGAGTAACATGTCAGAATCAGAAAGAGTACGAAAATCAAATGCCGTCAAATAGGTACGCGAATTGTATCTCCGAATGATCCCTAGTTCATTGTGTCTTCTGTTTGTGTTTTTATTGCTCTCGCAATACTTAATAAGCGCAAAAACAGTAAAATGGATCAATTATGACATCAATGTAACTCTACATAACAGAATATTATAGTAAAGTTGTTGGTATATGCGTATGTACAGTTGCAAATTCCGATACAATTATACACCTACAGTGCTTTTAGTAGCGTGTGCAATGCGTGGGTAATAAATACCTTAAGAAAATAAATAAACTATAAAAATTCGAGTAGGGCCGATAGCACTTTTACAAGTTTTTAATGATTGAGGCCAATGTCAAAACTTAACAGTCAGTATTTTTTTTGCCAAAAATAAAAATACAAAAAACTCAATAAAAACAATTTTCAAAATATAAGACAAAAACAGTATACTTAATGGAATAATTGACGATTCAGTAAATATCAAGTTATTATTTTTTTAGAAATTTCATAGATATAACGTAGGTATTTAAATATTTAACTTACGAAAATGATGGTCGTGTTTATGCAAAATGGTGATCGGAATTTACATTATCATGATTTCACCATAATATAGCCGTACCAATATAAATTATGCCAAAAATTATCAATCTACGAAAACCACAAACCGGATGAAAAACCCAAGTCGTAACTAATAAAAATAATCCACATGACGTGGCGGATCTCTACTAAATAACGTTAAAACCACTACTTATTTTTACGAGGTTTTATTTCTAGAAGGATAAAAATACCCTAATTAAATAAATATAGAAAAAGTTTGTGACTCGTCTCATCGATTCTTTTTATTTAATTTATTTATTCAGTCACAATTTACATTGAATGTATATTTTAGGTATACCTACCTAAAATATAAAATTGTTTATGTAAACATGTCATAAAGAACTATCATAAGTCGAGCTTACATTCCAAAGGTAGGTATGTCAAATAATAAATTTAACAAACAGGTGCACAATTACAAATCTAAATTAATTATTACAGTAAAAAAAAACAATAACTAGTTAGATACTCTTATAAACAATAGTTTATATCATTATCACTACATAGTAGGTATAAAATAAATAAATAAATAAATAAAACAAAGTCGCTTCCCGCTTAAGAAAATGCTTAGATCTTTGCAGAACTACGCAACGGATTTTGATGCAGTTTTTTTTTAATAGATAGTGTGATCCAAGAGGAAGGTTTATATGTAGAATATAGTATCCGTGCGAAGCCGGGGCAGGTCGCCAGTATATAATAAACATTGCTGATGACCCTCAGGAGGAATGAAAAAAATATCTATTAAGCGAGCGAAGCGAACCAAGCTCTATGCTTCAGCTTGGGCAAAAACACGTTCGTATGTCCCGCTGTCCCTCTGTCCGGCTAATCTCCTCTACAGGTTGCAATTCTCAACCGATTCTCGTGAAATTTTGTGAGCAGGTTCAATGGTTCAATTAAATGACTGACAGCGATATCTAAATCAACTTCACTGGAGTAAGATATATAAGATAACTGTGTACAGAACTAAAATGAATTTTGACCAATCACGAGGCTCGATTTCCAGAAGACATCAACGCGCAAAAATAAAAAAAAGCGGTTGGCTGCACTTCGTTTCAGCAGGGCGATTTTCAACAGATACCAAGTTTGTTTAATAAATGATTATTTCCGATAACTCGTAGAAAAAGTACCTATTGTATGCAATAGTTATATAATTCGCTTTTTAACTCTAGTCTAGTACCTTAATTAGGCCACTCAGCAAGCTTCGTGCCCTAAACGTGGTACTCGACCGAAAAAGCACACATTATATTATAACGATTGCATAAACTACTATCAGGCCCCGTAGCATGGATGGCGTTATCACGCGATAAGTGACAGGATAGAGCTTCCGTCCCTGGCTGACACCGTTCGATAGAACGAGACGACGCGCCTATCCTGTAACTTATCGCGTGATAACGCCATCCATGCTACGGGGCCTGGTCGATTCAGATTTACAAAATATAAAAAAGAGCCTTGCGAGAGCTATACAGCTCACAGTGCATATTTAAGTAACGAATGAGAAGATGTTGATTTTGGTGCGTCATTCAAATGATTAATTTTTATAAATAAAATTACCGTACTAAATTAGGTGTACACTAAATTCGTGATAAATTTGTGGTTTGTAATAACATCGGTTCTAGGTAAGAACGAATTGAATGATGTTGTTTTGGTGAACTACGTCATAAAAATCTACTAAATTACGTTTTTCTTACATTGATTGCTAATAAATACGCTACTAAACCAGATATATAATAAATGAGTGGTTAGTAATCTCATCGGTTGTGTTTTAATATCTTCGTAACGATGGATGTTTTGGAAAAATGCGTCACATAATACGTCACGACCCTTATGGGGCTGGCCGGAGCGTCATTGTTGTTTATTAATTAATTATAATTGAATGTTTAATGTCACGTATTATAGTCGACATATCTGCGCAAGTCATCTTGAATGATTTTACATATCGGTAAAAATATACTTACATCAGAAATGTCTACGTATACAGGATACGTAGACATTTCTGATGTATATCTTTAACTACCTACATAATTTATTTGTTTTTTTTTTTAATTATTTTTTATGATATTTATATTATACATTTTATTTTATATAAATTTAATAGGTTTCTATACTTAAATAAGCGTGTATTTTACATATTATATAGATTAATATGTTACCTATTAAGAGGAAACACTAACGGCGAGATAATTGAGAAACAGGTATTTGTAAAATGTATTGCTGTCGCGCCAACCTCAAGCCTCCCCCCACAGAGCGCGATAGAGACAACTGCAGCTTGGACCGAAAATACCTATTAAAAGTACATACAATCAAAGTTTCATAATCCCCTGATTTCTTTTCCAAAACTTGACCTATTCAACTATTTTATTTATTAAAAATCAAAGAAAGGCTTTGGCTGTGTTCCTATGTTTTCCTTTTTTTAAATATTCTAGTCAAAATTGTTTTCTCGATGTTCGAACACAGCGGAAAATCTGGCATTTTTCTTAGGTTTTCGAAGGTTAATATCTCTTTTAAGAATAAATTTATGAAAAAAATGAAAACATAGGAACATGTCAATAGAGGCTCTACTAAAATAATTGATCTACTAAATGATTAAAAAATTAAATATTGCTTTACTGCCATTATCCAGGGAGAAAACAGGGGACTACGTTTCTATGGAAAAACGGCCCTTGTGTTTCCTCTTAAGGGGCTCCCATACGCCAATGACCTTCGATCTGAATCCCTTAGTTTTCTAATGTATTTTGTAGCTTATTATATTAACAACAACGGCTTTAAGCAATATAGTATCCCATATTTACTACAAAGTTCATTGTTTTCGAGATATTTGGCATCAAAGTTAAACAATTTTAGACCAAAAAAATGGTTTTCTGGCCATAACTTTTGTGTTAATTAGTAAAATTATAAAAACGCATATCAAATTTATAGGAAGTTCAGTATGTATGAGTAGGTATGAGTTTCGGGTGCATAAAAGTTTTAATGAGGATGAAGTGTCGGGTTTTGTATTTTAACAGACCTCTCTTTAAAAATGGATAATTAATTCTGTATTAACATTTTTCAAGTTATTCAATATCAAAAATGTTAAACAGGAATCAAACTTTCCCATATCTGCACCTGGAAAGCTAGCTTCAATAAGCCGAGGACGAGTGTCGAAATGAAAACTACTAAATTTCGTTGATTTTTGACGGGAGCCCCTTAAGTATCCTATCCTTACGATGCTTTTCTGCGAGTAATGGAGGTTCCATGCCGTGCTACTATTAGTTCAGTATCACTAATATTACTAATAATTAAATAATAAAAATAAAATTACCTTTTTACTGTGATCGCACGTTCTAACTTTTAAGTACAGATTAGTTTAGTACACGGACATTCAAAACTAAGTTATCTATTATCATTATATTCATTATGTATGATATTAATTATTAATAACATTCAATTGAATAAAACTTGACCGTCACGAGGTCACACTGGCAAACATTTTGTTATTTGCGGTCTTTGGTCCACATCATACTGGACCGGTTACGAAGTCATACAGAAGCATATCGTCGAATATAATTCTTGAAATACGTGGATCATCCGCCCATTGGTTTCTGAACGGAAATATGATTTAAATCGTTCATTAAATATTGAATACAAACAGAGTTCATTTGGCAATGGAACTCGAGAATCGCTATGAGAAATGTTGTTTTGTTCGGAAGTGAATATTTACTCAGGAAGCAGTCATCAAGGCGCATTCTAACTTGTTTATTTTGAACAGTCGTATATGCCACCTACCTAAGTGATTGAAGCGCTCATAGCCTAGCGGCGCCTGTGAGTCGGAAACGATAACGCAGGTTAAGCAAAGATGGTAGCGGTCAGTCTTTGGATGGGTGACCGCCTGTTTGAGTGGTTACTATAAATGAGCGCTTCCGTGCTTTGGAAGGCACGCTAAGCAGTTGATACCGGCTGCTGTCTATGACAGTAGTCGTTAAGCCGAGTTAGAGGCCTTTGGGTGGCTTAAAAACTTCTAACAGTCGAGTTGCCCACTCACTTGACAAAGGGGGGACAACTGTTACTCGCGTCCGCAGGAGCTACCTACCACAACCCTGCACGTGTCCCCTGGGTGGTACTAAAGAGTGCCAAACTTTAAAAAGGCCAAATAATGAATGCCATACGATTAAATAAATACCTAAGTGATGTAATTATTGAACGAGGAAGCGAAATGAAGCTCTCCGTCTTAGCTCGGGCCAAATTTATTTCATATGCCCGGATGTCCCGCTATCCGACTGTCCGTCTGTTCTTTTGGTCACATTTCTCAATCGATTCTCGTAAAATTATGTGAGCAGATTCGATAATTATTATGCAGGTTTTTTTTGTGAAGAAGAAGGAAAAAAAAAAAAAAAAAAAAAGCGGCCAAGTGCCGGGCCACGCGCAGTGTAGGGTTCCGTAGTTGCCTGTCTGTCTTAGTTACATCGACGTGCGGTGCGGTTGCGTCGGCCGAGTTTGTACGAAAATTGGCCTTTCCAAGTACACATTAAGTTGGTCGACTATTACTCGGTAACTACATATGCCTACTTGTCCGTGATAGTTTTCCTTTTAAATTCATTATATGTACTACTACCACGAATTTTGTCACATCCCCAGTAGTAGCCATTTAGCCGGCAGAGGGGGGGACACATGACTCGAACAAAAATTAGGGCTTTAAAGCCAAATATCTCGCGAACGATTCACTGATTGGAAAAATGGTTTTTGGAAACCCATAATATTTTTGAACGAGCTATCCAACGATACGCCATAGCATGCTGGCTTTTTAGGTGTAGAGCCAGGTACCCTAAAAACATTTTTTTGTTTTTTTTTAAATTTATACCCATGCCGAATCAGTTTTCTAGTAGTAATGGTTACTGAACTATACCGACGACGGACGGCCAGACGGACAGACGGCCACGGCGAAACTATAAGGGTTCCTTGTTGACTACGGAACCCTAAAAAGCACTCGTCAGTTCTACAGCTCACAGACAGCCACTAGTTTTTTATTATTTAAAATTGCTTACTATTTGATTCAGTGATCTTGATGTCGATGTCGCTAAAAAGGATCGTACCCGTACATAAAAATTACTTAGCTAGAATTATACGTCTTTTTGGTTTTGTTAATCCATAGAGGACGACAGGTCTATTCTTTAATGCAAATAAATGGCGTTTCTTTGGATCAGTCAATATAAACAACTATTCCATTGGCACTTTATATTTATATTGCGTTTAATTTGTTTTAGTTTTAACACAAAGGTTGAGGATGGTCCAGAATCGTGGTCAATTTCACCACATTTGGATACTTACTGAGCTTATTTGAGTTGACCGAATTGCATTAAAGTGATCCATTCAAAAAGCAACTCTACTGTAAAGTGGTAAAGGTTCCAATTTCAATGAGAGCTTTATAAAAAGTCGGCCACAATAAATAATTTCAAAAATAATAAGTACTTATTACTAATAAATTTACGTTTAGTTTCGTGACATTAAATATTTTTCGATTTTTATTACGTCTGCGATTCTTCACATTTTAAAATTAGAACATGTTTATGAGATTGTAAACACATCTTTATTGAAAATTAGTATATGGTCCAAATTACTTCCATTACATTCACGATTTTCCTCGCGGTGGTGAAGTGAAAAGTTGTGTGTTTCGCTCGGCAGCCTAGTTGTTTGGCGTCTCGTGCCTTGAAAGCCTCGCTATGCTGAGGATTGTACTTTTGAACCATTCCCTTCGCTCATGGTTCAATCTTACAATCCTTCGCTAGCTCGGCTTTCAATACAAGCACTTGCGCCAAACAACAACTTTGCAGCCTTGCATAACAAATAAATATTAAATACCGTAAACCGGAGAGACTTTGATCTGCTGGGATTACAATGCCATTTTTACGCCCAATTCACTGTTTACCCGACCAATTTGAGAAAAGTAAAAATAATCAGCCACGCCGGGCACAGTTTGGATTATAAAGTCAGTAATATTTTCGACATGATATACAGTTGGACTGATGTTTTAATAACATAAATTAAGACCTCGACAATTTGAAGGATTGAATTCAGGCAGTCTAATAAGTAAATCTTATTGCACAGATATTGCTTCAATACCCAGGCATTGCTCAAATGTCCCCACCGTCTAGGAATTCGAAACCAGATTCTAGCCACCGCGTGTTGTGATGTAATTGGAGTAATGCGACCACGGGGCCAATTAGAGAGACGCGTTCTAATTTGATTTCGATTTAATTTTTGCGCGCTCACTTCCACGGACTTCGGTCTAACGGGTCAGGAAGAGCGTGCAGAACATGAAATCAAACTCAAATTTGAATGCTTATACGCGTCTAAAATCGATTCTATGTAATTCTTAGCTGAACGATATACTATACGTAAATATAATAAGGCGTTCCCAGGATTTGCCTCACGTAAAACTAGGCCAAAGATCATTTCACGTTTTGGGGCGACATTTAAGCTTGTCTATGTACTTCTCTATGTAAGTACGTACTTACGCCAAACGAGTCTACTAGAGAGAGAGCCTTTTCTCTTAGGAAGGTCTAATCATTAAATTTATTTTCATTTAAATCATAAATAAACATTTAGCGGTTAAGAACACAAAAAAATATGTAACTAGGTAGGTACCTATTATATTTTATTTTGAAAATTTAGTCTTTTGGAAGAGTAGGAATAAAAGGCATTTATTATTTATTTACCTTCTACATTCAAACAAAACTTATTCAGTCTTTTAATAATATTCGTCATGAAACGCCAAAAAACATCGTCCGTTATATCACCGGATATTATTAGTGTTGTGTGTCGGCCGGGTGACAACCCTAGTGTACAAGTGGTTAATAAAGACCAAATGCGGGTAGTTCGGAAAACCCGCGCAGCAAGAAGATGTTGATACCCGCTCAAGCCAGTTGTCCCGTGACCATGGATGTTGCAACACATCCGAAACGTCGGGAGACCTCAGTGAGGTAAATAAAATAAGTGAATTATTCGCGATTAAGTCCCGTTTAGTATTAATTATGAAGATTTTATTAATAAAATATATTTAGATTATAAGATGTTTCATCATACACCTAACAACTGACAGGCATACATTTACCAAACTAATTTGTAATTGAATAATCATAATATCTTTATTTGCATTAAACATTACCGGATAAAGGAGTTACAGAATAATTGGTAGGTTTACATGTTTAACCATAATTGGTACGCAAAATAATTCAAAAATCTATGTATATAGAAAAAAATTGTGAGTAATGATCTTCTTAAGCGTAATAATAATAAATAACAAGCAGGATCTTATACTGACAGTAAGCCTTACTTGTTTTTTTCTTGGTATAGAATTCAATTCAATTTCAAGAAGTAAAAAATACACACGTGTATAAAACTGAGCAAAATCCCATGTGGCGTCTCCGACAAATGACTCATTACATACCTACGTTAAAAAAACCTCAATTTTAGTATAACCGAAACAGTTTTTTCGTGTGTTTACTGCCGCTCGCAAGACAATGCCACCTTTGCATATTTCGGAAGTAGGATGTTGGTTATAATCAAGGCTGCGCGTGGGCAAGTGCCGGTATCACGACTTAAGGTGGTTCGCTTTCCATACAAAACGTTATTTGACATTCGCAGGCTAACGGCGTGAAGAAGAGGAAACTATCTTTCTGTTGCCGCTTCACGCTCAAACCACTATACCGATTTAGATGACATTTGGTATACTTAGATATAGTTTGACTCCCGGGGAAGGACATAACATAGTTTTTATCCCGGATATATCATCCCCTAAGGGGGTGAACGTTTGTATGGAGCTACGATCCACGTGGACGAAGACGCGGGCAGAAGCTAAGATGGTAACAAAATTGAGGTTATCTGGGTTACAACCAAAACAGTCCCCGCGAAGGACACTGGAGGATGAATCGCGCTCAATTTGTAGACTTACAATTGAGCAGTATTCAAAAAATTCAAAAATTCAAAATTATTTATTTTTTTAACCAACGTTGTTTTTACATGGTGTCGAATCCTCCTTTTAAGTTAGAAAAAAACTTGTGTTAGGAGGAATCCGCTCTTTCGTACAATGGTGATACTAAGCTAAAAATAAACAATGTATTCAAAAGATAATACCTAAATAATAAGATAGTACTTAAATTAGAGTACCTAAGTAATTATACCTAGTTTGTTAATACGAAAGTTTACTACATAACGAGGTATAAGCAAGTAAAGCCTTATTTAACCTAGGGGTACTGATTTTAGTAGACAATAAAGTTGAACCTATTCTAGGGTATCTATCCTAGAATAGGTTCAACTTCATGGTTACTCACATTTACATACATTTACATACAATTAGAGATTATAATGACAGTAGTAATTCAGTTTCGTTATAACTTTTCTCCTTTAACCAAGATGTAAGAACGATTTTACACTCTGTATAACTTTTTGTGTAGATATTCAACATTCTATTTACTTTGTTATACAAATTAATAGATAGAACATAAAATTGTCTTCGTGCGAAGGATGTCCTAACCGGGGTTGGAAGCTTAATTACCGTGTGCAGCTTACGTTTTTTTAATAAATTTTCATCAATTTTTACAGTTTTATGGATTTTAAGGATACAATTAAGGATAAATAGTTGTCTAACAGTAAGTACATCAGCATCTCGGTAAACATGAATAGTGCTGTATCTTATAGTTTTACCTAAAAGTACTTTAAGAATAGAACGTTGCGCCCGTTCAAGAGCCAAGAGTTTGTTTTTATGAGTACCTCCCCATATAGGTAGACAATAAAGTAATATAGACTGAACAAGGGTTTTATAGATATATATTAATAGTTCTTTATCAGTTATGTGCCTAAGATATTTGAATAGCCATATAAGTTTCCTTATACGATTTGCGGTAACTTCATTTTGTTGATTCCAAGAAAGTAGTTGGTCAATATGGATCCCTAAGTATTTAGTAGAGGTAACATGGTTGAGAGTGGAGCATGAGCAATCATTAGTCGATCGGACGACGCAGTAGTGGGCAGTTAAAGTATCTTGTTGCGTATCCGGTTGAGACGCACTTCGCATTGAGAATGTAATATAATTTGTTTTATTAATATTTAATGAAAGTAAGTTGGTTTGAAGCCATGTGATCACTTTGGATAGTCCAGCCTCAGCACAAGCGTACACTTCCTGCCAGCTGTCTCCGTGAAACAATAGCGCAGTATCGTCAGCATACGAAATCACTAGCCCATTGTTAAGTTGAATATTGGTCAAATCATTTATGTAGGTCAGAAAAAGTGTAGGACCTAAGACACTTCCTTGCGGTACGCCAAAGTGGGTGGAGTGAGCGTCTACGCTATATACGTCGTTGTTCAATTTAACGCGTTGCGTTCTATTATTCAGGTAACTAGATATTAAGTTCAGAAATTGTCCACGAATTCCCATGGTATCAAGTTTACGGATAAGGATGGGGACAGAGACAGTGTCGAAGGCTTTTTTTATATCAAGAAATATACACAAAGTTTTTTTTTTACACTCTAAATGTTTAGTAATGGAGTTTATTAATTCAAGCACGGCCTCTTCTGTATTTTTACCTTCACGGAAACCGAACTGACGAGGTGATAAAAGGTTATATTTATTTAGATATTTAATTATTCTATTGTTAATTAATTTTTCCATTATTTTGGAAATCGTGGAAAGCACCGATATAGGCCTATAGTTGTTGACATCAGTTCTGTCACCATCCTTATAAACTGGGTGAATAACAGCCCGCTTGAGCGCGTCAGGAAAAATGCCTAGTGAGAAACAAAGTGAGCTTAAGTGGCCAATAATTGGGATTAATTCATTTTTTGCCTGTTTTATAAATGTAGTAGGAATGTTGTCCCAGCCTGACGCAGATTTAGTTTTCAAGTTTAGAATTATTGCCTCAATTTCTCCCAGATCAGGCTCTATTATACTAATTGATGATAGATGTGAAGGTAAGGTATTTAAGTAGCTTGTAAGACTGGTATTATTAATTGTTAGAGGTATATTTTTTTCCGCCAAGTGTTGACCAATGGTAGCAAAGTGTTCGTTAGCTAAATTAGCTGAAGAAATGGGAGAATTTGTTAGATTTATCAAGTCATTATTTTTACACTTTAGTTTGCTCAGGTTTGTTATGTTTTTAATTGCGTTCCATAAGCTTTTGTTATTATTTTTCGCCTTATTCAGAAGCTCCCGTTCAAACTTTTGTTTTAGCTTTCTGACCAAGTTATTACAATAGTTTCTGTAGCGCCGATAAGTAATCTGTAATATTTCATTTGTAGGATCATATCGTAAGTTACGTTGTAGTTTGTTTCTGTGTTGGATACATATTAACACACCAGGAGTAATCCAGGGTTTTAATGTACGTTTACTGCAAGGAATTTTAAGTATTTTAGTATTAGCCGCAATAGAATTTTGTAAATAATAGATTAATGTATTAGTTAGTATATTGGGATCTTTTATATTTAGTAGTACAGTAAGGTCATTTTTATTAAACATGTTAAGAGCACTTAAGTAATCTGTGACAGTTTTATTGACATGGTACGGCAAAGTTCTAGTAATTGAATAAATATTTAACAATGTCATGTGATGATCGGTTATGGTCGTATCAAGTATTGCGGTTTTTGAAAAAAATGAATTAGGGTTTAAATTAGTAATGACATGATCCAGACAGCTGTTTATTCGAGTGTTAAGTTTGTGTGTAGGAATCAACCCGTGAGATGCTAACATATTCAGATAATTTGTAGTGGAGTTATTTTGTTCTAAAATATTTATATTGATGTCACCAGTGACGATAACGTTATTTCCCAACTGCCCATTGTTTAAATAAGAATCCAGAGTAGTGACAAAGTTACTAGTGTTTGTGATCGATGGAGAACGATATATGCATAAAATAGTAAAACAAGAAATAGAAATTTGCAAGCATGACACTTCCGGTAGGATAACCTCTTTTGCCTGGTGCGGGATCGAGTTACTTATATATACTACTACCCCGTCATTTTGCGTAGTTTGTTTAGTAGTATGATAGCACGAGTAGTTATATTTTATTGGAAGAGGTTTGGCGTAGTTCAAGCGACATTCAGTAAGAACAATGACATCTATTTGTTGTTTAAATAACGTTAGATTTACTTCGAGGTCATCCATGTTTTTATATATACTCCTAATATTTTGAGTTATAATAGAATAAGTAGGTTTTATTTTGGGCAAAAGTGAGGGTAGAACTGTTATATCACATGAAAAACTGTGGTTATCGCACAACTCGTCTAACTCATTTAAGATGTCAGCTTGTAACATTGAATAAAGATAGATAAGCCGAGTTGTATACAACGGCGTTATAGTTTTTACTTAATTGCATGACAAACGGGTCATTAAAACCGAATTCGCAATGGTTAGGTTTTAAACTAAATGTGCTAGGTTTACTATGCAATTTTACTTTTTGCGTGAATATATGTGTGAATGTAGTATGCTTTGTATGTGTGTAATTGTATTGTTGAAATATTTTTATATGGGGAGAGTACTTACATTTGCTTACGGGAGAAACGTACACAATAACCATATAAACAGATATAGAGAATTGTCCGATATGCAATGATTCACATGTACCAGTAGAGAAATCCGAAGTTAAGTTGTTATATTTAACTATGTTCAGTCACGAATTGAATAGTCTTTGCACTTGGGGCTCATTAGTAATACCTATTACCGGCGAGTTATCCGTCTTACGAACGAAAACACGACCGTAGGAGGTCCAGCAATATTTATAATCCTTCGATTTTTTTAGGTCTCTCGCCAAGAAGTATAACCTCGACGCTTTTGGCGTTAAACGCTCAGCAATATATATAGGTGTTTCGGGGTTTTTGACCAGGCCGAGGTGAGTTGCTTGAAGCTTATTCGGTTTATTATGTATATTGTATGACTTGGCCGTCTTAATCATCTTGTCCCTGACAATGGTTGACTTAAGCTCAATAACTATTGACTTCTTATCAGTTTTACCTTTAAAGCTGAAGATGTCGCATATGTCCGATTCTGAGACTCCTAAGTCTAAATTATTCGATAAGGTATTTACCATTCCGATCAGAGTATCCTGAGAGACTCTTTCATCCAGGGGAACATTTTTAATTTCAACCATCTTGTTGCCGCTTATTCTCAAACTATCTTCAAGCTTCTCTTCTAACAATATCATTTGATCATTTTTGGTTTTCAACTCCTCCTCTAACGATTTTATTTTCTGTTTTAGTTCGCTATTTTCCTCGGCGAGGAAAGATATAGAGGCCTCAATCTTGGAATTTGATTCCTGTATTCCGCGAAGTAGTGGGAATAGCTTGGCCATCTGTGTTTCGTTTTGCGCCGCTGAGGTGCTGAATAGTTCCTTCATTTCATCACGCAGCTCCGAAATTTCGACGCTCCGGGATGGCTCCATTCTTTTCCTTTTTGAGCGAAGAGTGGTTTTATTTTTGTTTGTTGACTCATCCTGGGAGGTAGCTACTTCCAGATCGGAGTTCTTAGGAGAAGTCATTTTGTTTTCTTAATATTTTATTTCGCGAATAAATTGCGTTATAATAACAAACTCGCTACAGAGTTGAAGTCGATAGGCTACGGCGTAGGCACAGCTGGCGTAGCACGTAGCACTGTTTTTCGTGCGTGGTAGGGATGGAGGACCGTCGCAGGCGGGGGAGCGAGAGGCAAATTATGGTGATGGTCTCGTTTCCGCGAGGTGGAGTGCGGCGCCGCAGGCCGCTATTGTTTGAAATTTACGACTCACTGCATTTGACAACACGTAATAAGTTATTGATATTTACACTGCACGCGGAAATGCATATACTGCATACACAAATAAGGGCGAAATTTCTATCCAGTTATCACAAATTTTACGGAATATACAAGCGCACGTCAGGTCTAGGCGCTGGTTTGGACGAAAGAGGTATTTATTGCATTAATAATTATAAAAGCGACAGTGTATCATATTGAATAGGTAATTTTGTTGGGAAATACGGCACAGCTTAGATAGCGTATTTTGCTTTGGTTAGAAACGCTAATATATTAATCGCGTTTTTAATTTTAGGTTTGTAGGCACGACCTTTTCTTCTATTTAGAAATCTTAGCCTATGTTTTAGTTTTGTAATGAATGTTTACTCAAATGTTGTTTGTTTCCCGCTTAAGTGATTTGTTATCTTTGAGAAATAAATAAATCTGAACTGAGATTTTTGAAGACCGGTAATGAGTGTTAGCTGTATTATACAATACCTACAAATACTCTGTATTGCTCTCCAAGAAAACAAATAAGCCTTAACCTTGATATAAACTACGGTAAACAACAGGACGACCTTATCGCTAAAGAGCGATCTCTTAGCGGCACCTTTATAACATTTAAATGGAAATAATATTTATTTACGAAAGAAAAAAAAGGAGGTAAATAACAGTGCAGATCTACTACATTTAAAAAAATATCTAATACATGTTGTCACTAAAGCAGTAACTATGATGTAAACGATGAAGCTTCGCCTTAACTGACTAAAATCATGTTTAGTTAAAGACAGTATAATTTTTCTCAAGGCAGTTGAACGAGATACGTAACAACTAAATCTTAAATGTCGTTGACTTGGACAAACGTAACATTGAACTTTATTCAACACTTACACACGTAAAGCTACTGTAGAAACGTAAAATTGGAGCAATCAAGGAAACAGGATTGCCCGTGGGTTAATGCCGTTTATCGCATGATACATCAGGATAAGACGACAAAGCATTATTCTCTTTGTGTCGCCATTGGATAGAAAAGAAACCGAATCTTTATAGATTGTATATTTTTAAAGCGATGCTTTGTGACCTTGGATACAAAACTCTTTTTTTTTAATGTAAGGCTCATGTTGTTGTCCGACAGAAGCCAATTAAAGTTGGGTCAAGTAACGCAAAAAAAATGATTATTAAACCACACGATCAAGATAAAATAACGTTATTCCCGCCATATAGAGATTCACAGCAGCAAATAGGAAAAAAAAATCGACATTTGGCCAAAATAGAGTCATGCATCTCGTTCTCCCTTGAGCGGTAGGTATATCTTACACGGGTCGTGGTTTACTAGAATTTATTTATTATTTATTATTAATTGTTAATAATTTAAAATCATTAATATACTTACTCTCTTTGATTGAATTCTTGACGTCCTTCCTCATGTTTTGATAAACATTCGCAAAAACTTGTTTGTTAATATCCGAAATCATTACGTCTTATGTTATGTGTATTAATAAATAATTACCTAATTATACATTAAAAGTTTTTGTCTTATCTACGTTCTACTAAAATTTGTGATGATGTTTGTTCCTAGTATTAGCTATTTATATACTGGAGGCATCGGTCATCATTCGGTTGTTGATGTGTATGTACATCAGAATTACATGATGGACTACTCATGTACGTAATTTAAACGTGTACGACACAATTACTAGGACCTAATAGGGTTTTAGTCCTACTGATGGTATTATACTAGTCTCCTACTTTACAAGCGAATTCTGTCAAAAGAACGCTGTTAAAAAAGGACAATATGCTCTCAGTGTAAAATAGTTTTTGTTTTGCGTTTTTAATAGAGTCTGCTCTTACAGTTGCATCCCTATCCTACTATATTATAATGTCAATCAATATTTGTTATGTTATTTGCTTAAAAAACATGACCAAAAATTAAAATATTGTTATGCCGAGTGGATAAAAAACATGAGAAACTTTTTATGGTATCATTCTGGCGGTAACAGATATGCTTTGTGTGGCCTACAAGTCATTACCGTCATTGAATTAAATTACAAAGTTGTTGATATTGTATACTGGTATTCTCGATTTTTCTTCATTGACATTTAAATCACTAAACTTGAGTATCAGATTTTCCACATTTAAAATAATTAGCATGACATACAATGTTTTTAATTATAAATTAAAAACATTGAAAGGCCAAGGCTATAAACTTACGTAATAAAGTACGTTATTGTACGTCAACATTATATACCATAAATGGTCTTCAAAGTTATGTAATATATAAGTACAACCCTATTTGCTACAAGATCGTGTGATAGTATTATGTATATAATACCGTATACCGGGCGACTTTAAGAAAACAATACTACTATTGCTACTTAACTATGTTTATGTTCTTAAAATTATCAAATACCATTGTTGTTACTATGCTCAATTTAGTTGGTTAAACAGTTAAAGAACCCCAGACTGTGTGAACTACTAAAGTGATTTCGAAAGCGACGATAATGATAATTGAAGTTAAAAAACTGCATTTATAATGCCACCCCTATCGAATTTATTTTCGAATCGAATCGATGACAATCAATTGTTCCGTCAATATAGTAAACGGGTGAGCTCCCTAAAATAATTGTTATTAAATTATTATCAATGCCAACAGTTTTACTTGATTGTTGTATAATTGAAGAGATGTCCTACAATAGCTCTTTCACAAAGCCAACAATCTACAATCCTGTAAAAAATAGCAGTGATATTTGAATCAACTAGTGAAAAATAATTTGTTTTGTTTTCAAAAATGAATTCAACAAAAAATGCAACTACGTTTAAATTAAAATTGATTTCAATTTAATTTAAGGATTAAAAGTAAGTCCCAGTTAGGTACCTATGGGCCGGGCCGTAGGTGGCTTAATCAAATGGTCGTCAAACTAGTTCACAGTATTTCCCATACACACTGCAAACAAAGGAGTTCTAGTAGCGTTGGTTCTTAGATCCAGTGAATAGGACAATAACGACCTTTTCAGGAAAATCGAGTTAGCACGATATCGCACTTAATAATATAGATACTTTGTGTCAAGATCATTTCTACGTCAAAAGATGAGGATAATGAAAAGGTTACGAAACTAAAGTTGGCTATTCACGACCGCGACCGCCCTAACAATCTGAACGGTCCACGAGTGTCAAACACTATATTGTTTATTGAACAGGCGAACGAAGTCCTCTGTTTCGGCTTGAACAAAAAAAATCGTATGTCCGGTTGGCCAGCTGTTTCGCCTCTACATGTTGCATCTCTCAACCGAATCACGTGAAATTTTGTGAGCAGATTTGAATAAGAAGTAGTTTTTTTGAAATTAAATAAAAAACTAGTTTGACAGCTCACAGAGCCACTGTAGATAGATAGTTGGCGCGGCCTTTTGGTTTTACAATAGGAGCGCAACGCGCCATTCAAATGGTAGTGAACGTTAAGAGCCTTATCACACTTGCGATTTCCAAGCGTATTTTGTATGAAGGCGATCACGCAGCGTGTTCGCCGCGACTGATAATTGTATAGAAAACACGCTCGCAAATCGCAAGTGTGATAAGGCTCTAAAATTCAACACTGGAATATGAACGTCAACGTCCTTCCATTGCATCCATTTGTTCCCCGAGACAAATGGCACGCCAGTGAATGTCGTAACAACACATGATCAAGTGCCAGCTATGTGTCGCGCACCTTCATCATCATTATCATATCAGCCGAAATACGTCCACTGCTCGACATTGGGCTCCCTCAAAGAGTGCCAAAGTGATCGGTTCTGCGCACATTAGTAAATATTACGTACATCCATTTGGATGTAGCCATTTGCGCCGAGACAAACGTTGCGGTGCCTAGGTGAATGCCAAGCATTAATATTGTTCTCTTGAAAAGTAGTAATTTCCCGTTCAGATACGTTTTAACTGTAATTATTGGCATCCGCAAGGCTTTTGGCGACAATCCCCCTCCACTGCAGGGTTAGCACAAGACGGCGCAGGAGCTATCTCGCCGCGAGATAGCTCCGGGTCACAACAATATTATTTACAACGAGGGGCCTATTTCACCGACAAATTGAATTGAGATCGGTTTTGTGCTCGTGCGCTCTCTAATACGAGTATACTAGAGTTGATGTGCAGGAACCGCACCGACGAAAATTACGTTCAGAGACCCTGTATGTTGTGTTCCTGGTGGTAAGTCCCGAGGTTGCGCAGGAGAGTGGGCGACCTGCTTTTGTTTATAACTCCTACACATCATCATTATCATATATCAGCCGAAAGACGTCCACTGCTGGACATAGGCCTCCCCCAAAGAGTGTCACAACGACCGGTCCTGCGCCACCCGCATCCAGCGGACTCCCGCGACCTTTACCATGTCATCAGTCTACCTTGTGAGGGGTCTACCCTCGCTGCGCCTTCCGGTACGTGGTTGCCACTCGAGAACCTTTCCGCCCCAACGGCCATCGGTTCTACGTGCAATATGCCACGCCCACTGCCACTTAAGTTAAGCGATTCGGAGGTCTATATTGGTTTCCTTGGTTCTGCTGCGGATAGCCACACAACGAATCAATTCAATAAAATATTATATTTTACATCTCTATCAAGTTAGGCACAATCATAAGGTTGTTTTTAGTGAAAGAAATACAAATATTCCTACATTAAACTGGCTTTTCTATAGATAGATGGATTTTATCACAATAATTGCTTAGTTAAAAGAAGTTTCTTTAAGCCGCCTCTTAATTAAAATGTCTTTAGGCTTGATTGATTGATCCTTCTTAAAATCAGTTTTAACGACCTAGAGTCTAGAGGGTGGAATAAAACCAATCTTAAAATTACAAACCCCTCCAGTAATCGATATTTTGTATGTGTGAGAAAAAGATTTATTGCAATTCTTTATTTATTGACCTCCTTTTTCTAAAGAGTTGCAATACAATACTAACTATCCCATACTAATATCCCAATCACACGTACCGAGACCGAGCAAACGGGCGAGACAGTACTCGGCCTAGTAGACAGAAAGGGATCCGAGCTACTGTCTCGCCGCTTTTCGCCGAGTGAGCACTTTCTCGCCCGTTTACTCGGTACGTGTGATCAAGGCATTACAGAGCGTTTTTAACGTTCCATAAAAAGAAGCTGATTTGAGTTTCGTCAAATACCGTATTAACTACATTCAGCAAAGGTGGGTTTCTCCAAACCGTCTGTAATCAATCTTAAGCGGATTTCGTTAAATCGCAATGTATGGAAATTTGACAAGTTTCTATGGATTGACGGCAGCCTGTCACTCACTTGTCAACACCGCTTATAATATGCCTTGATCACACGTACCGAGGAAAACGGTGTTTAAACGCAACGAGTACTCGGCCGAGAGCATTGTCTCGCCCGAGTACGTACTCGTTGCGTATATACAAACATCAATTCGGTTGTTTATACCTACGCACCAAGTAGGTACTCGGCCGAGTAGGTACCTATACCTACAGATAGTTTGGTGCAACAATTTCTGACAGCACAATTTTCTATTGTGAAACAGCATCCAGTTTTTTTAAATTGTTTCCAAATAAGTACCGCATTGTTGTACCTACGTTGAAACTCAGGCTTGATAGATACCATGTTACGTGCAAACTACTGAGTAAACTGATGACTTAATATAATACATTACTGTCTAAAAACTTATATTTGCTTCACTATTAGGAGTATTGACGTAGATATGCTGAATGATCGGGCAAACATTTAAAATTATTTGATTTGAGCAGTTGTTTATAAACTGTGAACACAAGATAGGCATAATAAATCGTCATTTTACTTTTTAGTATGTTTATGAAGTAACTTAGCGAACATGTATTGATACGCATACGATACGTTACATTATAAATTATTGAATTGTGGATACCGTGTGGTGTCGGGTTTATTAGCACCCCCATTTGGGATACGGTTGATGTGTGTTGTAGACGATAACAACCATGTGCATTTTTTTTTTTTCAAATATTGTAGTTCCTTCCACGATTATGAGGAATCCTACGACACCTCATAATACTTATGCAAATATCGATCAAGCCGTTTGAACTGTAGCCCGTGATATAGAATTTCCTTACCCACATAATACGCTTGACAAACATAACGCTCCTTCTGGTGCAATCGGGTAACTAGCAGCATTGAATTGTTTTTGGAAAAACTTGGCGTGTGTACACAGAAAATTATTTATTTATTTATTTAAACTTTATTGCACTAAAGAAAACTTATCGTACAAAAGGCGGACTTACTGCCATAAGGATCATTATTATCATGGATCTTAATACCCAGTACACCAAGGCAAGTTCAAAGTCAACCCGTTATGGCGTCAGATTGTTTTGCCGCTATTAAACTACACTTATATACTTAGGTATTTGCGTGATACAGATAATTATGGAAGATTTTGATTGCTCGGCACGACAAGGACGGGTATATCCGACTTACCGGTTAGACGTCATTGGCTTGAGGGGGCGGCTCGGTCCGTGATTTCGTCTCGCCGCTACAATACATGTCGGCCTACCGGCTCCAGCCCAACTCCAGCCGGTATGTTAGCGCTGCTACGGCACGCACGCGTTCTATCGCAGCGCGGCGCATGGCCACGTTTAGGCTCGTTCGGCATACCTAAACAGCGGATTTGTTAACAGAGAACCTGTACGTAATACCTACTATTATTTATTCTGTGCTCGAGGTGCTAAATCGTCCATTACAAAGTGGTTTCCCGATTTGTCGGTGCGATGACGGTACGATATCAGCAAGCTTTCATCTGTCAGTTGAGTCAGTACCGATTCTTTACTGCGCGCGTATATTTAAATGATGCTTTCCATGGTATAACAACACAGGTACTCTCTTCCGAGAATCGCGAACCACGTGACTGACACAAGCCTACGTCATCATGCTGTTAAATGCCGTTTGATGACGTAGGCTTGTACTCCAGACAAAATACGGTTTTGAAAAACATTAATTTATAATAGCGTTTTTTCTGTTGATTTCATTTGAAAATGTTATTCTAAGATGATTTAGTCAAGAATCCGACAAACTTTCCACCCGGAAGTAATTATGTAGATTTAAATGAAGCATGCATTATCTTTTTTTGTACGATTTATCTTGAATATTATAGAGCAAATGCAAATGAACCAAAATAAAGACAAAAACATTTATTAATATTTTTACTGACTTTTTAGAAGCAAGTTAACTTATAATTTTTTCGATGTCTGAAATTTTGTCGGATTTTGTCGCTGGGTAACTATTTAATTGATAATACATCCGTTATACATAAAAAATAAGCTATTATAAATTATTTCCAAAATTGACATTTTTTCCATACAAGTTGTCAGTTCATTGCCTGGACTATTGTGTCAGTCACGTGGTTCGCGAGTCTCGGAAGAGAGTACCTGTGTTGTTATACCATGGTGCTTTCTGCCTGGCGAGGGAGGTGCGGAAGTGGGGTGGTACGAATGTAGCACTGCAAGCGCAGCGCTCCTTTCGCGCATAGTAGATACCGACAAGTGAGGCAATCAATTAATACAGAGAACTAATTTTAATATCTACTTACAATGAAAAAAATATCCATGAACGCCCCAAAGCCCCGTGTCCGCAGTCAAAGCCAAGTATCGAACCATATTTATAAAAATAAAATAAATAGGTAAATAAAAATAAATATTAGGGGTGAATTACACAAATCGGACTAGGCTAAGGCGCATTTGACTTTGAAATATTTTTACACCAGCTTATGGTAAAACAATAAGGAACATTATAAAAATTGTAAAACCTAATAGTTATAGATATATAGATAGATAGATTTATTTATTTCACAACATAAGCTGCACTTAAAATTACACACAGTCAATTTTTAGGAGTCTATGCTGTGATTGACGGTTTTTAAACAAAATCAAATAGGTACTGAACGTTTAAATTATCATACGATTTAGGATATATTTACGGGTACATGTCAACAACTTACTAAATGAACATGTCAACAAAAAAATTAAGGTCGCCTTTATATGCGTCGTCAATAATGTTGGAATTACATAGTTAAACTAATTAAAAAAATATTATATTATTATACCCTATTATAATACCCTTAATTATTCAAATAAATATAATAATATGATTTATTGATAGCCCCATAGTAAGCTCAATAAGGCTTGTGTTACATGTACTAGACGACGACATATTCAATAGATATAAATACATAGAAAACTTCCAAGACTCGAAAACAAATATTCACGCTCTTCACACAAATTATTGCCCGGGATTCGAACCCAGGACTTTCAGCTTCGTAGTCACCGCCCGCTAGGCTAACGGGTCGTCAAAGTGTGAGTGAGTGAAGTGAGATTAGTCTGTGCGACATCACCATCAGTAAGGCCACGTCAAAGTACAAAATACCGCAAACCGAACCCGCCGCGCTTAGTCAGGAAGTCGTAAAAATGGTCGAGTATGGTGTTTCAGAGCAGGGATGTTGCAGACATTCGCATCCGCATCCGCATTCGCCAAAATCGATGCGGAGTTTTTGCGGATGCGGATGTAGTTTATTCAAGACAAGAAAAAAGCCCAAACGGTGCTGACTGCGCAAGTTTTAGATATTTTCGCCATTAGTAAAAAAAACTTCTTGTCGTTTCTGTGACCAAGAGCAGGGGACCGATTTTTGACTTTCGAGCGCTCGAAAATCAAATAAAAGTAAATACGTTTGTAGTTTCAAATGTCAGGCACTTACTTTCTACCAATAGAATTTAATACGAGTGGTCAATACCACTCGTTTTTAAATTTTCTATCGCTATTTCAAAATAGCATTTCATAATTTTTGTCAGTTTTCGAGTGAAAGAGTCGAGCGCTCGAAAGTCAAAAATCGGTCCCCAGGCTAGTTTTTGATTTGATCGCAACGATTATAATTTAGTATCAACGTGTTTGATGATTGCGTGATATTATAAAATGGACGTTGTTTATTTACGTTTGTGAGTGTTTGACAGCAAAATCCGCATCCGCGGATGTCAAAAAGATCGCATCCGCGGCATCACTGCTTCATAGGAATTTCGTCCCTCGCTGCGACTTACTTGACTAATTACTACTATTTATTATTTACTTTGTTTGCACTTGATATCGACTACCGTAGGTTCAAAGGGCGTAAGGGACAAATTGGCGAAAATGAGTTATGAATGCAGTTATATTCCGTTTTTTTTTCTCTATCGATTGGTGTAAATAACGTCTCGATAGCTTTAAAAAAGTGTCCGTTACGACAATGAAAAAAGTTGCACCAGAACCCGTTTTTGCAATACATTTTGCTGTATCCACTAAAATAAAAAATATCTGTGGCACATTTTGACGTAACTCTCACTTTATGTACGTTACAGCATTTTGCGCATATACAAATCATTGATGCAATTTGTCGTAACGCCCACTTGATGTACGTTACAGCATTTTGCACGTATACAATCATTGATGCATTTTGTCGTAACGCTCACTTTATGTACGTTACAGCATTTTGCGCATATACAATCATTGATGCATTTTGTCGTAACGCTCACTTTATGTACGTTACAGCATTTTGCGCATATACAATCATTGATGCATTTTGTCGTAACGCTCACTTGATGTATGTTACAGCATTTTGCACATATACAATCATTGATGCATTTTGTCGTAACGCTCACTTGATGTACGTTACAGCATTTTGCACATATACCATAATTGATGCATTTTGTCGTATTTCTCATTTTATGTTCGATACGATACATCCTTTTACATCCCCGAATTCACACAGGACTGTCCGTTACGCCAAAACAGTTTTATTTTATCTAATAGTCGAAGTCTGACACCCTAATTTGCCATGGAATTTTACTAGCGGTGTGATCATAGAGTTTACTAACTCTAACGCTAGTCTCAACATATAACAATTAAAGGGACAACACCATTGCTAAAATCGGAGAAAAAGGAATGAGGAAATACCGCTACGAAAATAAAAACTTCGAGCATGCATCAACGAGAAATGGGGATAGATCTGGAAATACCAGAGGAAAAAATGAGAAGAACAAGGAAGAGCTCAAGCAGGGTACGAGTAATAAGGATTGAAAATCCGGAAAGGGTAAAGGAATAGGAACAAAAGACCAAGACTAAAGAAGAATTCGACCATAAATCATTAAGAAGCACTAAAGAGCGGTCTAAATTCGTTAAGGGACGTGGGAAAGTTTCTAAGGGAAAGGTAGAGTCCAAGCGTGCAAGCGGGCGTCTACAAGTATTAAGGATCTAACTGAAAAGGACAAAGGGAAAGGAAGAGGGAGAATTTGGAATTTTCTATGGATAAGCAGCCGGATATTAAACTTCTGTACGAAGAATAATTGAAAATTGCTTACCAAAAATATTTGGATTAAAAAAAAATGTGACAACGGTACGATACCGAAACGTTTTCATTTAGCATATATGTATGTATGTATGTACGTAAATACTTTATTGTACCCAAGACACAGGTAAAAAAACAGACAAAAAAAAGTTAATTCGGTACAAAGGCGAACTTATCCCTGTAAGGGAACTCTTCCAGTTAACCTTTGAGCAATTGAGTGTCGCGTGTGATATGTCGCTGCCTTATTGAGGGGCTACCCGAAGTTTTCATCGATTCTTGACAAGTTTTGAATCGTATCTCCTACTTTTGCACTACAGATAGAATTATAAATCAAACGGTTATCGGTTTTTCAATCTTTTATCTCCATTTCCGTTCACCGGATTTTGTAACAAATGAATATTTAATTTTGTATGATTTTTTAAAACATTGTCTAAAGAAACACTTATTTAGTATCTATATTGACGTGAAAGATCTAACATGTACGAAATCTACATATATGGGTTTGTCTGTGACGTTTCTAAAAACTGGTCCAGGGTTTTCATTTTAAACCAATTAACACAAAAGTTATGGCCAGAAAACCAGTTATGTAGACTAAAATTGTTCAACTTTGATGCCAAATATCTCGAAAACAATGAACTTTGAACTAAATATGAGATACTATATTGCTTAAAGCCGTTGTTGTTAATAAAATAAGCTATAAAAAACATTAGAAAACTAAGGGATTCAGATCGAAGGTCATTGGCGTATGGGAGCCCCTTAAAAAAAAATTATAGCGACTTTAGCAGACACAGACGAGGAGGATGATGATGAGCTCAGTCACAATCAAAAATCAAATGAAATCAAAAATCATTTATTTGCTTAACATGTTTACTTTACATATATAATGAGATGCCTGGCGGACCCCAAACTACGCTGTGCCTGAATCTTGGGACCCTGGAGTGCAATTCGTAAAACAATATGAAGTTATTCAAGAAATCAGAATGAACTCAAAAGAAGAAAGTAATAACAAGCATTATACCTACATATACCGCCATAGCGTTACCAATAGAGTAATGTTCTCTAGAACTTCGCAAATCTTATTGTAAATTCGCCGATGCATATAGTCAGGTGAGCGTTTTGCGAATAATGTTCTATAATTAGGGAGAGGGGCTTTAAATGCACGTTTGGTCAGGAGCTGCGGAAAAATTGATAATTTTGTAACTATTGCATGGGCTCGTGAAGTAGCTTTTAAGACATAAAGAACGAATTGAACGAGACAATGAATGATTAATACCGAGTATTTATTTCCTGTTTAAGTAGTCTATTTATTTCACGTTAAGTTGTCGTGACTATTTTTGTTTGTTTTCTTTTATTCATTAAGCAGCATTTAACATTACAATTGGAGAGTTTTGATCTCACTGAGTTTATTCATACAAATTTCCTGTAATCCTCAATGCAATATCAGCAAATCCCCAGTGCAAGTAACTAGTTACATAGCTGAGACATGGCTATTTTTTACGCCAAATTGATATTTAGAAAGATTTTTTTGTACGATACGACCTTTTGTCATATTGGTTAAACGGCAACATTGTGAAGTAAGGGACAGGTGTATTCAAAAATGGGTTTTTTTTTTGACGTAAGGGACGGACAACTTTTTAATTAAGAACCGCGTCTTCAATCTAGTTACATGATATAAAAGAGCTTAAAAGATTTAAATAAATCACTAACGAGCATATTATTGTGTAAAGGAACAAAAAAGTTTCGATTTTTTTTCTCGAAACAAAACCGTTTTTTGGCTCTCCTGAAAAATGACCATTTGTCCCTTACGCCCTTTGAACCTACGGTAGTCGATATTATTTGGGTTGGCCGAATTGCATCAAAGAAGTCCATTCAAAAAGCAACTCTAATATCAAAGGTAGAGGATCTGAATTCTAATGACAGTTTCATAAAAAAGTCGGCAACATTAAATCATCTCGACCATACCTGTTGCGCAAACCTATATTTAGCACAACTCTAATGCACACGATAATAAATGATAACATATTGAACCAACTTTATTACAACGGCACAAAGCGTACAGTTGATTACATATTTATGGCACCATTACTGATAACCGGTTCAGTGAGGACAAATATAAAAATGCTAGTTTTGGTAGGTGTTGAATTCATCTCGTACGCGATCTAGTTAAAAATTTTAATAACCTAGTTCGTGGCTTTTTATATTATGCTAAAAATAAATACGTTTTAATAGGTTATATACAGGGTGGAATCTTGTACGTGATCCAAAATAGCAAAATGTGAATCTATCCATGATTCTGAGCAACTTTTATTATGGGACCAACTTTGTGTTATGCCAAAAAAAACACACCTGTTCATACATTCTTGTCAGTCTAAAATGAGCAGAGTTAATGAAATAGTTGGATTTTTTTGGCATAACACAAAGTTGGTCCCATAATAAAAGTTGCTCAGAATCATGGATAGATTCACATTTTGCTATTTTGGATCACGTACAAGATATAATAATGTATAGTAATTTAAATAACTTGGTGACCGCAAGTAAGTTTATTATGTGATGGAATAAATTAAATCACTATTACGACCAGTAGCAGGCGGTGCCATATTTATGTATGAGTGGGAGTGAGAGATCAGAGTGCAGCCTCCCGCTCGCGCAGGAACATAACCAATTAAAATATTAAACATGTCGTCGGGATTAGGTGGCTGCCATTTATCACTTATCGCTCAAAATAAAGTCTGTCACATTCTGACAAGTAGGTATGCGAGTGCGAGAGTGAAATATGTCTTATCGGAGACTTGTATTTGCTGACCTAAGAGAAAAAGCATCAAGTATTTTTTAGTGTTCCTTAACTAAAAAGGGTTAAATTGACCCTTATTATGCAGTTTTGTTAGAGTTACGACAAGCCAAAACCTTATTTATATGCATAAAAATAAATCACTATTTCAACGTAATAAATTCCCGTGAATACATTTTTCACCACAGACGTTCAAAAGCTCTATGAAAGCTTTTTTCAAGTCAGCCTTAAAAAGGATGATTGGAGAGCTAAAGACGCTTTTACGTACAAAAACGTTAAGCATCTTTGTAAATAAAAACTTTGGCATTTACATATTTTTTCTACAAGAGCGTCCATTCAGGCGTCGTTCGAAGACAGTATATTCGAATAAAATTGCAAGTCTGCACGGAAACAAGTCACTTACGACTTTAAGCCAGTGAAGAGGGAACCCAGGGTCATTGGCCTTTGGGTTAAGTTTCGGTAACTTTCCGCAAAGCCAAAGAAGTCCGTTTTAATTGATTGGCAGTTCCCAATTAGAGGTAATGGTTGCCCTTGTGATTATGACTTTAATTTTGTGGAATTTTGTTCGGGACCAATTTAGGCCAGAGGCGTCTGGTGACAGAACTCCAAAACACAAGTAATAATTTACTTTATAAACAGTTTTAACCGACATCAATTCAGTGCTCCGCCAAGCCTGGTCATATATGGTCACACATGAACATTTCCACTTGAAGTAACACATACACTTCTTTCCGACAGCAAATGCGATGATTATTACAGAAAAACCCCAAATCGCTGTTTGCCGCCTATAACATTTTGAAGAATTTCCTCGTATTCACCAGGATCCAGACGTGAGGGTCACGGGACCACCTGGGAAGTGTACCCTTTCAAACAAAAAAATATTTTTTCAAATCGGTCTAGGCGTCTCCGAGCAATCGGGGAACATAGGTACATAAATAAGTTTCTGTCAAAAATTTCATTTTTGGTACAGCCTCCATCAGATATATCGGAGCGGCCAAAGGGCTCACAAATATTTGAACACGTCTGCATTGTCGAGGCATTAGAGACGTGTTCAGATATTTGTGAGCACTGTGGCCGCTCCGATATATCTGATGGCGACTGTACATGCTTTCATTGCCGACTGTATTTTTCTGTATAGTACTCATTCTAACGAGCCCAAACTCAAACGGGGTTACGTCGGTTAAGTACTGAATTCCCATGGCCACATTCTGTCTCCATCATCAGATCAGCTCGATGGTACCATAATATTGTATTGGCATCTAAACTATACCTGTACCCAAATTTTCATCTCAATCGGATAACGGCAAGTGACTGAAACGTGGATTGCAAATTTTGACGGACAACTTACATACATACGGTATATACGAGTAGGTACGAATAGTGCAAGTTAAATAAAAGCTTATAAAAATTAAGACAAATTGAGCATCTTTCCTTTTTTGAATCGGTTAAAAGAAGAGCTGAATTGAGGCCGTTTGTAACTTGAAACTTACGGTTTCCAAAACTCAAGTGCTAAACATCGAGTTTCTTTTGAAAAAAATATCTAAAAATCTTCATACCTATTCCGAAATTATAAAAAAGTTGTCAATATACGCATAGTTTGTAACGGATCTTGGGTTCAATTTATACGAGAGACTACTGGAGAAATGAGTTGAAGTCGGCTGTGAATCTCTGCCTTATCCTTAAAACGTCACGTCGTCCTTATTACAATACAACTTAAAACAATGACGCGCCAGACGCGTTTAGCATAAGAATAAAACTGTACACCACCAGGCAAAATTGAATTAATTTCAATGAATAGTTCCAACGAACTTGGGGATATAAAAGAAGCTAGTGCTATCAATCTTGTTAGGAACAAAGTAAAGGGACGTTTTTGAATAGATTTACACCGAAGTTAGGTTAGAATAATTCGGTGTCAAAGCGGAACCCGTGTCTCGTTTAGTGCACAACCGGGAATAACGCTAGTAGGATGATGACGCAGAATAGAGGTTAAAAAAATTAAAAGTGGACCGACGATGCAATGTGCAATAGAATGCCACTATAATGTGTTATTCCGGAAAGCTTAGCCTAACACACTCTACAGAGTTACTACTCGGCGCAAGACCGGTTTTAATTATGGAGATCTTCCAGCAGTGCAGTGCACGTATTTTGGTTGCAATGATGACGAGGTTCTAATAGTGTGGGTCAGTGGCCCCGTGACTGTTGATTTATAGAAAGCAACATTGTATATGCGGGGTGCGGCGTAAACCTGAGACCCAGTTCTAATCGCCAGAAATTGACAATATTCAAAATTGGCACACACGAGGATCCTATCCTGTAACGGGCTGACCAGGAGCGTTTCCCTTAGACTGCGTCTATTCAGGATCTTATGGAAAGGTGACCTGGACGCCTGGTCGGGCGCTCAGATACCAACATGGTTTAAGGAAGTTTATTGCCCGCAACTAGCGCCGCCACATCACACCTAGTTTAGCCACGAATCTAGTTTAGCCACGAATTAGTATTCTCCTTTGTTGTCAAAAGTTTTTAGATGGATATTATGGTCGTCTAAAGATGCGATGAAGATACGAGTAACTGCTGTATGCTTATATTTTCATGTGAGGCCATGTGTAATCACATTTTCCTGTCAGGCCTCGTGTTTTTTGTCACAGCCAATTTTTGGACCAAAACTACACTCTTCAAAAATCTGTTCGATGTTCGTAATATGGATCGCCCTCTATTTTCAAAAGTTGATCGCTATCAGTCAAAACTTCATTTACTCAGTGCGTAAACTTACACAATATGGGTCATTACCACGCGGCAAGCGGTAGCGGGCGCGATTTGAATTCTTGGTTCGAACGGCGGCCAGGAATCTATCTGACTTGATGTACTGGTTAGACATTATATTTATACGCGATGACATTTAATTGGTAATCAGAGGGTTAAACTGCGTTAATTTAGAACGAATGTTAGGCCAAAACCATGTGTCATTGTCCCATTCAGCGATGTATACGCTTCCAATAAGTTCTCAGAAGCATTTGAGTATTTTTTTTCTAAATTAACGAATGTTAGGCCAAAACGATGTGTCATTGTCCCATTCGATGATGTATACGCTTCCATAAGTTCTCAGAAGCATTTGACAATTTTTTCTAAATTAACGAATGTTAGGCCAAAACCATACATTTAATTTATATTTACAAAATATTCAAATTGAGCCCAATGGAATTCAACTATTGAGATCTTAATTAATTAATAATTAACAATCTAGAAAAGTTAAAACACCCCCGATATTTTCATTTCAAAGCAGTAAGTATCTCAAAATCGGCTGAACTGCCTTTGTTGAAAAGCAGCATTTGGACAGAAACAACGAATTAGAATCGGTCCATTCGTTTTGGAGCTACGATGCCACAGACAGACACATAGATACACAGACACGTCAAAAAAAAAAAAAAAAAAATTGCTTGGGCGGTAACACGCTCATAGCTTGACGAGCGTGAGTCGCAACAATTGTAATTTTTGATATCACACCAGTACCTCTGGACCAATAGACCCCGCAGCCATGTTTGCGCGTGTGTGCGTAAGCGCAGCACCCGAATGTCTGCTTAGGCATTCGCGACGGGTGCCAAGGCCGAGCAAGCAGGGACTACTAATGTAGACATGGCTTAAACTGCATAAGATGCGGCGGAAACAACGTTTAACCTATCTTGGCAAATAAAAAAAGAAACTAGTTCAAGCCTCGTTTTTAATTGACTTGAAGGGCAAAGCAAAACTGTCTTCAAAACAAAATGTCTTCGAAATAATTCATAAAGAGCATCAGAACGTTTAAGCCACTCACAGAATAGCGCGGCCTGGCCGTCAAATTTACTATTGACCGCTACCGCAGGCCGCGCCAGTGTGATCCGGCCTTATCTTAAGCATACAATGTCAAGAAAAGGGTCTCAAAATATGCAACACAAAACCGCTGAAGCTGCGTTAATTTAATTTGATTTCAGCGGATTTAAACCTCCGCAATTGGTTTGCACCAATACGCGTACCTATGTGTAATATCGTGACGCGTAGATGCGTCCCCTGCGGAATTGCGAGGCGTCAGCGTATTTTAACAATACGATTTTAATTCAATGCACTTTATTAGAGAAACAACTGATTAATAGCATTTTGGTGCTATTTTTCGGCAAATACAGAATTAGGTAACAATATTTAAAGACAGAATCCAACTGATTATATGTAGCAATAGCATAAAACGCCAAGAAAATAAGAATATTACATTTTCATCCGTAAGACATGAATGTAAACCGTATAATTGAACATGTTACCTACAGTTTTGTATATCCCAATATGCTTTTAGAGTCCTTTAGGCAATGTGACAAACACAGAATCCTTGGTGAATGTATAAAAAAAGATTACATGACGTCATTGTATTACCTCAGAATGGTCCGTCAATCTGAGTTTACATAAAGTTTTTACAACAAAAGATCAAGAAAACATTTACACAACGACTATTGGACAATTTCACATCCGTATGCTAATTATAATTATGACTTAATTTCGATCCATTCTTGTATCTTACTAGTTAATTGTCACATGAATGTAAAAAAAGTCTAATAACTTTATTTTCGCACTACGCCAATGATCTTCGATCTGAATCCCTCAGTTTTCTAATGTTTTTTGTAGCTTATTACATTAACAACAACAGCTTTAAGCAATATAATATCCCATATTTACTTCAAAGTTCATTGTTTTCGAGATATTTGGCATCAAAGTTGAACAATTTTAGGCTTAAAAACTTTTGTGTTAATTAGTTTAAAATGAAAACCCTAAATACGTTTTTAGAGACCTCATAGACAAAACCAAATATGTAGATTCCGTATATGTTAGATCTTAAGTTAATTAATTATAAGTAATGAAATAAGTGTTATTTTAGACAATGTTTAAAAAAAAACATACAAAATTAAGTATTCATTTCTTTCAAAGTCCGGTAGACAAAAAAGGAAACAAAAGATTGAAGAACCGATAACCGTTTGACTTATAATTCTATCTGCAGTGCAAAAGTATTCAGAACGATTCAAACCTTGTCATAAATCGATGAAAATCTCGGGTAGCCCCTTAAACAGAAACTAAACTCAACCCGAGTATCATATTAGCACATAAAACAATGTTGATTGTACAAGTTTTGGTTAATCTTTTACGGTTTTAATGCTAACCACTGCCTACCATTTGATAGATAAATGCACGATAGTTGAATAAGAATGTGAGTTAATAGGAGATAATGCTTTGTAAAAGAAGTCTATGCGCCTTTTATGCTATTAAGTAATGTCTTTTTGGTTTTGAACAGTCTTATAGAACGCTTATAAGGCAAATGACGGACCGTTTTCCGCGTCTACTTTTAGCATGTTATTACCTATCAGTAAGGTCTACGAATCGTCAGTTTATTGTTGTCAATGGCCTACCGCATGGTTGATTTGATGTACCAGTCAGGTCAAAGATATTGTATACACTTTTCCCCTGATGATAAATTAATAAATTATTGGGCCTGTGAGCCGTAGCGTACGCTAGCCAATTTATGTTTATATGAAAAAAAATTACGCCTTTGCGGCGGCGGTGTGGTGGCCATTTGGAACCGTCGGAAAAGTATGGCATGGTGATTTTCGTCATTGGCTACTCGACGATGATTAGCTGTGCAAAATTAAGCCTGGTACAAATAGTTGGAATTGTTTTTTTATTTTATTAATAGGTATCTTGTCATCGGTATGGCGATGGCGGGCTGTAAGTAGCACCGGAGAAGTATGGCATTACGCTACCGCTTACTTCGTTTTTCATCGACTGTCGAAAAATACAAGAATTTTTGTGTAACAAATTGTTCCGTTTTCGTAATTCGCCGTTACCAGCGCTATGACCATTATTTTCCTTTTCGTCAGTACGTAATTAGACTTCTGAAGGGTCGCCATACTTGTTACAAATGACCGGAAAAATTGTGTCCAGTATTTATCTCCCGGTCTATGAACAAAACTCGCAAAAATCCTCTAAAAAATCACTCTTCAAGTTACGTTTGCTATTAAGATTCACATATAAACCAAACCTCAACTAAACCAGCTAGTTTATGTTTACTGTTGTCAAGTCAACAACCATATTATTACTTCATGGATCAAATCGAACAAATTGTAAAGATGACTAGCCCGATATAAATGCATTTATATTTTTAATTACAACACGCGTCGTTTCCTCGTCCAGTCATAATCTATCAAGTACTGGCAATATAGACTTTAACACAAACAGTGACGGTGCAAAATCGTTCGGACTAGTAACGTAATGTGATACAAAATGCAATGTAATGCACGTGTGATTATAAGCGACAGTTTTGCAATAATCAGCATCATTACGGAACGCTCAGAGTACCAAAGAGGCCATGGACAAAGAAAAAGTCAGCGCACATGGGATACCCCGGGAGTTGCAATCGTCCGTAACAGTGACCGCTTACTATCAGGTGGAATGTACCTACGCTTGTTTGACACCAAGGGGATAAAAAGAGCTCTAATACTGTTGGTTCGCGGAGAAAACTTGATGCAGGTACAGATACTTCAGTAGTTAGATCTTTGGAATGTAATCTCCATAAGCAAATTAGAACCATAATGGCTACATTCACACACTTAAATTAAAACATCCAATAGAGAAGCTATAGCCACGTGTGTAAATTGAGAACTTGTTTTAAAATGGATCAAGGGTCAGGTACAGAAGGCGGTACGGATACGGATACGGATGTACACTCAAAAAATATTATTACTCCAAAAGAAAGAAGGCAATAAAATATACCTATTGACGAAAATCCCATTCAGATATCGCAAAGAATTTCGAAGCTACAACCGTTTTAATATTCCTTGTTAGAGAAAGAAAACGCTCGCAGATCGTGGCGTCACGATCTGCGAGCGTCATACTAATTGCAATTCTTTCATATGAGATGCGATTTGCAGACAAGAAAAGGGACAGAATATACCCCCTCTTAAAACTGTGGACACTTATAACTTTGTGATTATTTAATGCCGTGCTTTACTTTTTTCTCCATTTGACAATATTTTTAAGTAATCCTTTTTCGGGAAAATGCAACATTGGTTATTTTATTTGGTGTCTACACCCCTATTTATGAGCAAGATGATCTGCTGGGCCCTACCTCTCAAGTGTTTAATAATTTAATTACAATAAGCCAGCATAATGATGGTATTCTGTACAACGATTCGTTTAATGAGGGTAAATGTAATGCTTGATAATGAATCATTTGCTTCCTCGTTCATCGGGAAATACGTAACAAAACCGACGTGAATACAATTAAGCGTTTCAACTTTGGGAACAAATGGAACATGAAGTCAATAAAGTACAGTCGCATTCATAAATATATGTGTGTTCCATAAGGTATCTAAATATCTCTCTATCATACTTTTTATAAAGTACTAAATCCGTGCACATATTTCCGAACTCGACTATGATTGTAGTTATTGGGACATTATTCCATATTGAAACAAGAACTTACAAAAAAATGCAGCCATAGTAAATAAACAACATTATGATATAAAAAGCGGCCAAGTGCATGTCGGACCACGCACAACGAAGGGTTCCATGCCTATTAAAAAGGTCGTATCGTTGCTGAAATCTTAAGGCACTTACGTCCTTTTCTTTAAAGAAGGTAGTTTTTAAGAAATACATATCTCAAAAACCTTTAAACCGATCTTGTTCAAAACAATTTTCGCTGGAAAAAATTTAATAAGCCCTGGTCCATGATCTTTTTCATATTTTTAAAATACACGGTTCAAAAATTAGAGGGGGGGGGACACAATTTTAGTGACTTTCGGGGCGATTATCTCCGAACCTATTCACTTAATCAAAAAAATAGCTGAGAAGCCTTATATTTATTTTGAAAGGCCTATCGATTGATGTGTGACACGTGACGTGATGACACGCGGGCTTGCGATAAAAAATAAATTGTTGACTTTCAGTTTTATGTATGGAGTGCACCCTAAAAAAATATATTTTTAGTAATTAATTTACAAAACTATGTAGCAACTAAGAAACTAGACCTATCCTCAAAGTTTTATTCATATACACCTTATAGTTTTCGAGTAAAATGCCTGTGACATACGGATGGACAGACAGACATGACGAATCCATAAGGGGAACCCTAAAAAAAATTATGTAATTAACAAACCTGCTCACAAAAATTTACGAGAATCGGTTGAGAAATGCGTTATGTATTAGGAGAACAGCCGGACAGAGTGACAGACAAATTTAATTATAATTTATACTTTATTACGATAATTTGATGGTTTACTATCCATTTAGCATCACTACTTTATCAATTTAAACATGAGGCATCATGCCTATTACGGCGTGTGTAGCAACTCTTGTTACAAGCAAGTGAGCGGATAATCACGCCAGTATTTGAAGGGTAGGCAGAGATCCCGAATACTGAAAAACCTCTCTTGCTTGCAATCACTTTCATTGAAGCGCTCATAGCCTAGCGGCGCCTGCGAGTCGGGAACGATAACGTATGTTAAGCAACGATGACAGCGGTCGGTCTTTGGATGGGTGACCGCCTGATGTTTTAGTGGTAATATAAATGAGCGCTTCCGTGCTTTGGAAGGCACGCTTAGTTGACGCTCGTTGATTAAGGGGGGACAACTGTTACTCGCGTCCGCAGGAGCTACGTACGACAATCCTGCACGTGTCCCCTGGGTGGTACTAAAGAGTGACAAACTTTAAAAAGGCCAAAATAATGGATGCCATACGATTAAATAAATAACTTTCATGACATTCTTCGTAAACACTCGTCGGTTAAAAATGGAACAAAACCACCTTAGTTACCCGTGTTTTCGATGTTTTATTAGAGTCCGCAATGACAAACAAAGAGCGACCTTCGTAGAGTAACCCGCGGTTCCATTCGTCGTAACTAACTGACGAGGACATCCCTAGATATCGCTCTTGTTTCGTGCATCTGTCATTCTGATGGTTTCCTGTCGTTCGAAATAACCATTTTGAAATTGGACCAAAAACAATACCATCAACAGTGAATTTGGTGAAAAGGTCGGTTGAAGTTTGGTGTCTACATTTTTTTATGACCATTTTTTTCTTTTTCAAAATGAATCTAGCCCAAATAGAACTTTGTCCAATTTGAAATAGGTTCTAGGTTGTTGTGAAATACGAGTAGATACTCGAGTTATTTTAATGAACAACAAATCTGTATATTATAATAATCGACTATTATGAAATAAATGAATTTTATTCTGCAAGAAGGCCGTAATGGCACTTTTACAAGTCAAAATTCTACCAACGTTTCTGAAAAAGAAGATCTGTTAAAAAGAAATGCCAAAACTCGACATTCAGTAATTTTTTGCCAAAAAAAAATCTTATTACAATGATAGTAGGTACTTAACCTACGTACTTAAAATAAGTCAAACTAAATATGAGTACAAAGAATATGATACATTTTTCATGATGCGTTGTTCTACAAGAAAACAGGTCCGAATTTTTATACAAAATTTATCATAGTACCGTTATTTTGCACAAAATTCATATACGACGTATTTCCGATTGGTATATTTTATTTTTAGGAGTACACGTGTTTCCATATGAACGTATTTCTTTCGACCTATATATATCGAAACGACGACCGCTTTAGCCTAGTTGGTACGAAGCAAGTGGTCCTGGGTTCAAATTTCAGGAGCTAAAGGAGGATTTCTCGGAGCATTAAATTTTTAAATTTTTCCTTTATTTTAAAAATGTATTATATCAAATGTTGTTATATCCTTTAATCGTTATACCCAGTGAAAATATATCAAAAGTTTTTATATCGGTCGTTACGCACCCTTTTAAAATCGTTGTTTTTTTCGCAATCAGCGACCCGAAAAACTATAGAAAAGATATCCATGTTGATTTTCAGACTTTTTCACCACATTTCCCTTGTAGGGGTTGAATTCTCAAAAAACCTGAAACACATATTTACTCATTTATCGTTAGGAATACTCCTGTAAAGTTTCGAATAAAATAGTCAACATAATCTTGTTTCCCCATACAAACTTTGGACCCCCATTTCACCCCTTTAGAGAGTGAATTTTGAAAAATCCTTTCTTTGTGCACCCCTAGACCTTATAAGCAACCTACGTGCCAAAATTGGAATCTCTAGAACCAGCGGTTTGGGCTGTGCGTTGATAATTCGGAACGGGACAATGACGTCACACTTTTTATTTTGTTTATTTTATTTTATTTATTGATCGAGCGAGCAAGCGAATGATCCATGAGGACAAGCGTATGTCCGGATGTCCGTCGGTGTTCCTCTACAGGTCGCAGTTCTCGACCGATTCACGTGAAATTTTGTGAGCAGCGGCGCTACCACGAAAAGCGAATCTCGATGTTCATAGGTATATCTCTGTCTCTGTCGCTCAAATACCATAAACCATAAGTGCGGCAGAGACGGAGATATACGAACTTCGAGATTCGATTTTCGTGGTTAAATAGAAGCTCTGGTTCAATAATTATATAGATTTTTTTTACCAATTCAGTTTATGACATGTAATTTTTTTTTTTCAATAAATGAGTATGAGTAGGATATGCGAAAGCCAAGTGTCACTGAAGCGGCAAGAAGATCATGCCTCCTTCAGGTGATTATGGCTTTTTCATAGTCGCTTGAAGTGACGCTGAATTTGTCGCAGCGGCCTAGGAAACCCATTTAACCACTATGCAAACTATGTCCTGTAGTCTTTTTTCACACTGGCATACCTATCTGCTAATTTACAATGGAGAGGATAGTAAAATGACTCGCCTTGTTCATCCAAAAAAGTACAAAATGAAGTCCGGCTCTCAACTGTTTCCATCTCCAAAATCCATACAGCTCTTTATTGTTCTGGATGAAGAAATGGTTCATGTAGGTAATATTGTTCAGCATAAGATCCTTGGAGTCTCCCGCATGAGTTTATAGTGAATAGAAATACCACATAACCCATTCATCCTCCGGTCATTGGGTACAAGGTATGCAAGTTTTTTCCCTGAAAAAAATAAATAGATACAAGTTAATATTGTAGAGGAGAAAAAAGTAAACAGCTGCCCGTGATTTTGTTCTTTTTCGGCCCCTCTTGAGTGTGAGATATTTTATTCATGTTGTTATTGTAAAGAACCAATATCGTTGGTATATTCATTAGGTATCTCTTAACGACTAATTAAGTTCAATTGAGGAAGGCTTTTTTTAATTAGAACAATTAAAATAACTATTGCACAATTTCAAGGGATAGTTATATCCGGGATTACATTATTGTAGAGGCGAACACCCGGTATGCACCTTCATCAATGCGATTGGCCGTCCCTCTTGCACTCACATACTCGCTAGAAAGAGACGGTGTCCTGATAGCCCTGTTGTCCTTGCTTGATGACATACGAGTAACCCAAACGTTCCAATCACCTTAATAGCATTATAATATTACCTTAGAACATTGTGGAAGGCTTGCGGGCTTGTGTAATACCTATATACTTATTTTATCCAAGTCTATAGTCAAGCGACTAAAAAAACTAGATACATGATCTTTTTTCAGCATTGCATCGTTTATTGGTTTTTCATACCCAGAATCTTTGATACGATTGATCTTTATACAAACAAATAATCTTGATTTTACTATGTATTTTTTTAAGAAGTAAGTTTTGCTTTGGACCAATTTTGTCACGGAGCACTAAAAAGACACAAAAAAGTAAACTGTGATTTGAGACACTTTATTTCTGGTACAAGGAATGTTAGTATTGACGATTCTAAAAAGAAGCAAAAAACTGAAATTAGAAATAATAATCACGTACCTTTTTTTATAAACGCTCATCTGACTCCCGCAAAACTTTAGAAAGTAGCCAGTAATCCATTCATTTCCACACTAGTAAATGACCGTTGTCTAATGGGAATTTCACACCAGATATATTGCCAGGGAACTAACTCGATCATCGATCAATGCTCTTTGTTTTAAACAAAAGAATCGCGAGTCCTTGTGGTCCTCACTGACTTAATGGTTTCCGTAACATTGAGTTTGTCTTATTCTTTTTGTCCGAGCAACAATGAGAAGTGGGAATAATGTAAAAGCACAGTTAGGAATGGGATTTTTAATACAGTGAAATATTATTTCAGGGAAATAATAACTTTGCGCACGGGCAGTGCCGTTGTTGACTCGTACAAACTATATCCCCAATTTCTCTCTTTTAGAAGATAATAGAAGGCGTAAAACGTGATTGCGTTGCGTATATATATTTATTTGAAATGTGGTCGGTTAATTTTACAGACATAATTATAGGCCTATTGCTATTATAGGTAAATTGGATATTTCGTCCGATCCCAATGTAACAGACGCCTTAAGCATTTTAATGTGTTTCGCGAGTAACGTGAAAACAAATTAGCTTTCGGGAAGCTGTTAAAGTTCAATTTCAAGGCATGTACTGTACAGGTTAAAAGGTATTTATATCAAGTTATGACGTCATACTGAGTGGGTGTCACACTTCTATAGCAGACGTAATTACACATGTAGTACTCCAACACTAGAATACTTAAGGTGTACTTAGTGCTCAAGTATTTGATTTAACATCATGTTTTATGGTAATTTTGTAAAAAAATTACATACACGATGACGACACAGAGCGTCATGGTGTTTACCATGGGAACTCAATTTTGACCTTCAAGAAAACATTTTTTTTTTACATAAAAAATATACAATTAAAAATATATACAATTAAAATTTAAATAAAAGGTACCTACCTAATAAAATAAAAAAAAATAGTATTTATTGTTCGTGCACGTGCACTGACGTTTAATCGTAATATACTAGTATCCACTATCCGCCCAAAGGCCTATAAAAAGGCATTTCAATGGTATTTATACGATTCTAAATTAAAACTAAGTTACATTTGTTTTGCTTCGTTCGAGTTTAAAACAAAATAAACTCAACTCTATTTTCTATTATAGTTGCTTCAAATTTCGTTGCCAATTTTCTTTGTATGGTGAGCGGCTCGAGAATATAATATAGGGACAAAGTTTGTGATTGTGTAACTTTGTCAGGTTGTATGTTACTTGTTATCGTCAGGGTAATGCGTAGGTGGAGTCGCGTGAGCAGCTAGTTAATACACTCGCGGTCAAAGAAACCGGGTCAGTACGAAAATCTGTAATATCTCCTAAAATAATAAAGCTAGGGACATGAATTAAACTGCATATTGTAGATAATTTTATACTGAATTAAATAACATCAAATGGTGGAATCGTAATCCTTTTGTTTAATAAAATTACATAGGAAACAAAAAATCAACCAATTTTACGTACAAAAATAAGCAGTAGGTACACTAGACAGCAAAAGTCCATGGTCAATTCAGAAACAGTTTCGCTTGTCCGCCGAATCCTACGCCATCTATGAGCACAACGTGTAGTATTATTATAGATGTAAATGTAAGCCTCAAAAGTTAAGCGAGATTTCACTAGATGGCGTTGTTAGCTGATTTTTAATGAAATAAAAATTGTTTTCGTCCGCGTCTTCGAAATTTCTATTTACTTGGATAACCACCACCTACTATTTTTGTATATTTATCGAGTCAACTTTAACGCATTCCCGATTTTTTGTTTTTAACAACACACCTTCGTGGAGGTATTATTAAATTGTCTTCTTCTTGTTAGTGTTTTGCACTAAGAGCGAACTCCAAACATCGAATAAATTACAAAAACATAATTTGGCTGGACGCGGCCGCGGGTTTGAACCCGAATTCTCAGGTCGACTTTAAACTGCAGTCTATTTGCCACTGGGCCATTTGCCATTTGGATGGTAGATTGAAATTAATCATCAGTTTGTTTTTTTATACCTACAGATATCCATTACGACTACGTTTAGTATAATAATTGAAGAAGGTAGATAGATGACATATAACTACCGTAATCTTTTTTATTACACTCACTTCGTATTCATTCGTTAGCCGTTTACCAATTGATTCCTTTCTTTACTAATATAGCAATGAGTTATCGATTGATCTTTAAAAGATCACAGTTAATTGCTATTTAATATAATGTATAAACGTAAGTAGTTTTTACATGTTTTGTAATATTAATGATACTTAATCTAATTACCTACTCGTATCTTACATTGTTGTTATTATGTAATACTGTTGTTACAGCGAAAAAACGGTTGTTTTATGGGCACAAAAGGAAGGATCTAGTAGATCAGGTCTCAATCATACCATTATTCAGCGTGCAGCTATGGTGAATGGTGATGACCTACGAAGAAAGTTGCTTATAACCGATAAGCCACTTCCACGCAAGTGAAGAGTTGAAGACACAGTTCGCCGTTGCTAACAGATGCACAGAAAACGGCACGGTTGTAATTTACCCTATAGAATTTAAATGATGGTGAAGTGTTTTAAATCCAGTGAACACGGCCGTTTAAGTTTATGATATCGTAATAATACGTATGATAATGTTCGCGTAGTTCCTAACATGGAGAAGGTGAAGAAGCCGACCAAACAGTGCAGTGCAGTTTACATTTAGATTTATACATTATGTTTTAGGAAAAGGCCGGGTTATGCTAGACAAATTAAAAACAAAAACATTGCTTAGTAGGTATGATGTTTGCATTTTTTTTATCGCTTTACTATTCGAAATGTGATTGTGAGTTATTATTACTTATTATTAACTATATTACATATATAATCATAAGTTCTAACTAGTGTAAGTAACCGTGAAAGTCCGAATAATATTATTATCATTATTAAAAAATGAATAACAGTTTTCATTATTTGAACGCTCACATAGGTATAGATATATATATGTATAAGTATGTCAATTAACATCTTAATCCGTTCGATTGATTTGAATGTTAGATAACCCGGCCTTAAGTTAATAATTGTTAATGTTATATTTATTGGGGGTATAGCTTCAATCTTTTTCCAATTTTCGGAAATGAAACTTAAGCTATCACCATAATTAAATGTTAGAAAAGTTGCTAAGTAACTATTACTAAGTTCTATTAAAAAACTGCGTTAGCAGTACTGTAGTTAACGAAATAAACACAATAAAAACAAAAAAAGCTGTCTTAATTATTTAAGTTATTAATATTTTATTTCATTAAACGATTTTTATTTATATCTAAAAAACTTCCATCTAGAAATACAAAACTATAAAAAAGCAAAAACATAACTTATTCTACCATTAACAGGGAATCGATCTTCGATCGATCTTGGCTGCCGAGTTTATAGCACATGTCTCAATCCACTGGGCTGTCGCATCATTTTAATTACTAGTGGAAATATAGCATTCACATATCAGTTGTATCACACTTAAATAAAGCTATTGTAAATTGGTATTTGCTAATAATTACACTATTAGGAGAATACTTCTGGTGATAATAGGTGTAAATTTATAGTAAATTGGCTTATGTTCCGCGATGTTCAAATACCATCGCCAAGAACGCCATCTAGTTTATTTATTGCACACAACGTGCAACTATGTGAGTTGAAGACGTCAAACCATTCAAGCGAAACTAGGCCGTAAGGTGTCCATGCATTATTGCAGCCGATAGTACTTCACATACAACACAAAAAATAAAAATTAATACTTCGTATTGCCTCCTCGGGCTCTTCTTACAGCTTCTAGACGATTCGGCATGCTGTTTATTAAGTTCTTTATGCGTTCTTGCGGGATATTGTCCCATTCTTCCACTAACGCCTGTTTCAGGTCTCTAAGTGTAGCTGGGGCGGGGTTTCGAGCTCTTACACGCCTCCCAAGCTCGTCCCATACATGCTCAATCGGATTTAAGTCCGGACTCCTCGAGGGCCAGTTCATACAGTTGATACCAACCTCCAAAAAATAATCTCTGACAATTTGAGCTGTGTGTGGCCTGGCGTTGTCATGCATAAACATAGAATTTCCACCCATATTAATTAAGTATGGGCCGACATGCTCATTAAGAATCTCTTCTACATATCTTGCACTCGTTAATGATCCATTTTCTATTAAAACTAACTCCGAGCGACTCTCTGAAGAGATTCCAGCCCAAACCATGACTGACCCACCGCCGAACGCCACTTTTTCCTCAAAACATGCTGGAATAAAACGTTCACCAGGCCGTCTGTAAACTCTTTGCCGCCCGTCATTTGCATAGAGCATAAATCTGGATTCATCGGAAAACAAAATTCTTGCCCAATCTTCGTCACCCCAGTATCTGTGATCGCGGGCATAAAGTCGTCTTGCTGTTCGATGTATTCTTTCAAGTTTTGGGCCATTGGCCGGCCTATGTGGGGTCAAATTTGCTTCTTTGAGCCGCCGCCTGACAGTCCGCTCGCTGATGCCGTCCCTTCGGGTCTCTAAAAGCTGATTTTTCACTTCAACTGCTGTGAGGTGCCGATTTCGGAGCATGGTTGTAACAATAAATCGATCTTCTCTAGCTGTAGTACATCTTGTTTTGCCAGTTCCTGGTCTTCTAAGGTTCTGCCCAGTTTGTAGGTAACGTTGGAAGACTCGCTGCACTGTAGAAAGTGACACACCTGTTCTTCTCGCTGTATACCTCTGACTTCTTCCTTCTTCTAACATAGTGATGATACGAGTACATTCATCTCGTGTTAGCGGCATGATAGACATTCAATAATGACCACAAAATAAAACAATGACAGCCTTTTATCATAGTTCTTTGACAGATTGAAAACAATTGCTTAAAAACAAGCAAAAGTAAAACGAACGCAATTTCAAATAAGTACCTAATTGTTTTTTTTTTCAATTAAACCTTTTTCCAGTTACTACGTAGAACATTGAAGGTTGGATTTAGAAGGATATTAAATTCTCTATAAAACAGAGTTAGTTTCATGCAGATACGACCAACGATTTACAAAATATTGAGGTTTTCGTCACTGACCCGGTTTCTTTGACCGCGAGTGTATACAGTTTGCTAATAGGTAACTTTATTCGACATGTAATGCCGGCTGTACACATTGGGCCAACGTTGGCGCGTGAGCAGGAGGCAGCTATGTAAACGAAAGATCGAGTTATAGCCCTCTCCCTCTAACGCAATGCTTCTCCAATAATGCGGATAATTTTTAGAAAAGCTTTTACCTCGTCAGTTAAAGCCTATTTAAAATAAATACATTTTTTTAGGTCTTTTTAGCTTAATTACTACTTTCGATAATAAGGGTGTTAGTTATACTTTAATAGGCATGATGCCTCATGTCCAAATTGATAACGTAGTGATGCTAAATGGATAGTAAAACCATCAAATTATCGCAATAAAGTATAAATTATAAAATATAATTAAAATCATAAAAAGATATGAACCTTGAAAGTTTAGAAAAAATAAGCATTTTTTTTATTGTCCAAGAGTAAATTAAAAGCTACCAATAGAATCCTTACGCTTTTCTAGAAACTAGTATGACTACTATGTACTTAAACGCAGTATTTCGCGACCGAAACAACAATTTACCTGATTTTCCATAATACGATTAGTACAAATGTGACGTCACACTTGTATAGACACACAGTATAAAGCGTTTTCAGCTGCCGCCAGCGAGATCAATCTTTATCGCAAATTTTTAGGTATTTATGTTCTGTAATTGTAGTTGCTCCCATACAAACATTTGTTCCTCACCAAAAACTGGTTCGAATGACGTCACAAAAAAATCTTAGTCATCATCCTTATTCTAAAGAATTTCAAAACTAGTATTCGAAATTATTAAAAATGGTACCAAAAGAGCAACATTACAAGGTTGACTTGATTGATGCAATATGTAGAAACTTTTCAATTTCACATGGAATGCTTGAACGTTTTTGAATAGATTTCATAAACTTTCAAGCATTCCATCTAGCATGAAGCATCTCGTGTGCAATGTGTCACTTTCATCCCTTGTTTATTTTCTTTATTTATTGTTTCCAGTGTTCGATGCATCCGCGAAATCCCCTCAAGGCCTGCTATTTGGATCGTCATACCACCTGGGCAACTTCGACGAATGTGCGGCTATCGACGACAACACCGATGGCGGCATCACAGTCAAGGGCCAGTACTGTCTGGCGACTATCAAGTGGCCAAAGAAACCTAAGGCGAAAAAGGTATGGCCGTATCAATTTTTTTTTTTTTCCTAGCCTATAGTGTTCCACTGCTGGGCAGAGGCGTCCCCTCTCGATTTCCACTCGACCCGATTCCGAGCAATCTTCGGCCAATCAAAATTTTAAAAAAATATACTCTGCAAATACCTGTCCACCGCGGGCCAATTACACCTCCCAAACTTGCAGTCTGTATATATGCCGCTCCCGCATTGGCTTACACAGCCATGAAAGACGTTGTCTCCCTTCTTGACACTGCTTGTTTAGTCTTACACAAATCGACCTAGTCCCATCTAGTAAGCTCAATAAGGCTTATGTTATGGGTACTAGACGACGATATATTTAATAGATAGAAATACTTAAATACATAAAAACATCCCAAACTCAAAAATAAACACTCATGCTCATCGCACAAATATTTGTCCTTACCGGGATTCGAACCCAGGACCTTCAGCTTCGTAGGCAGCGTCACTACCCTCTAGGCTAACTGGTCGTCAACATGGTGTAATAGTCTTAAAGGTTATTGATGTCGCTTCAAGGACTCTAAAAGCTTTATAACAGAGTTACAATTTCAATTTCAAGACCTTTCTCTGGATCTAATGGTCTGATCTAGCGGTCATTGGTCTTTCTAGACATCCGTCTCACATTTCACATTCGCACTCCTGAGAGTGCACCACATGGCACGTACTTTATGGTGAAGTAGCTAATACTATGTGTTTGCATTATGTCACCAAACTAGATTAGATGTTGTTAAAACTGGGGTGTCCGTAAATCTTTGAATAAATATATACGAGTACGTAGACATATTTTTGATCAAATTGAAATAACAATCAGTTAACAGCAACGTTGTGCATTGAGACAGACAACACCCAAAAAAGCCAATTCGAAACTTCGTACCTTTGATACATTAATGTCACTAGTTAGGTTTCAGATATATGTCCAAAGTTGCGTCACCAGTTTCACAACTTATGCAGTTGTAGTTAGCTAGGTTCGTGTTGTTTAAAGTTGATAACTACATAACGTTCTATTAAATTAATACCAATAATGACTTTACATCACTGGGCGGTAAATGAGATTTAGCGCCCACGGGCGCAGCGGCAAATCTCACTTCACACCCAGGAGAAGACGTACAATTGTGTAAGCACCACGGGCGGTAATTCGTAAAGCCCCAGATCGCATATTTAGGGCCCTCATCTTCGGTTCGGGCCACAAACACCTGCGATCTGGGGCATTTACGAATTCACCGCCCTAGGTACGTAATGTACTATTCTATAATCACACGTATTTAATGTCACTACGTTTGACGTATTTTGATGTGATTGTTTGGGTTTTCTTGCAGCCTTGTTCATTCATGCAGTCATCATTATTGGTATTATTTTAAACAGGAGTTTAACTGCCGTTTCAACATTTTTCCATTTAAATGCGGGTTTAATCTATAAGTAAGAATTATTTTACAAACAAAACGCTCACCAATAATCAATTCAATTCAATTACTTTTATTTTCAGAGCATGGTTCACAGTTGTTGGTAAAAAAACATATAAAAAACTTAATTCTAGCGTTAGTAGGTACAGTCAAGGAATTTAAATTCCTACCCACCTAAGGTTCAATATTGTATAGCAGACAGTCATCATAAGAGCTATCTAAGCACAACGTTACTTGACATATCAGACGCATTTGTTTGTGTTACTAGGCAACTGATTATGATTAATTAAATTACGTTGACATGGTGAACTGTAAAACGTCAAGGCACTGCTAAAAATGGATGACAGTAATCGAAAATCTAACAAAATATGACATATATTTCGCTTTCACTCTTGCAATATTCGAATGAAAGGAACGCAGATAAGGAACATTCGGAATCAACGTTTGAATTGTTGATTGTCGACGAATAGACACTGCTGCCGGTACATAGGCTGAAAGCAAAATGTTTCTGTCAAAAAACTAACAGAATCAATTAAAGTGATAATTCAATAAAATAATAGGTAATGGACGTTCTTTATTCATAACAAAAACAACAAAACAAAAACACTATTTTTAATCTTAATCACTTGAGCAGGGTGTTTAAAAATTAACTTTTCAACGCAACGAATACACAAAATATTCACAAAAAAAATACAATTAAAAACGCGTGTATCCACCAAAGTTGCGAATGACATCCAGAAGGCGTTCTGGCATCGATGCAATCAATTGTTCACATATATTAGTGCCTCGAAAATCTTCCCACACTCTATGACAGTGTCGGACAAGTGCTTCGCGTGTTCTTTCATTCTGATTATCCCATCTTTGGACCATTATGGCCCAAAGATTCTCTATAGGGTTCAAATCAGCACTTTTAGCAGGCCAGGGAATAGGTTTTATTTGTGCTTGGTTGTGACGGAACCAGTCACGCACTATTCTCGCAGTGTGAATGGTGGCGTTGTCTTGCACAAAGTCAATTCGCGGTATTTCCTGTTGCGGATAATAAATTCGTAATGTTGGAAGCACACTTTGGTCTAAAAGGTCTACATAGTCCTGAGCGGTTGCTGTAGGTGGCAAATTGACGAGTTCTCTCACACCCGCCGAGCAAATCCAACCCGAGATGTTGGCAGTAATTCGCCCAGAAGTATGATTAGCCACGACGTGGTCTTCTGTGTACCGGGTTCGATTAAGCCGCCACAAATGTAATCTTCCAGTTTGAGAACTGGAAAATGTATTTTCGTCAATGAATGCTGTAGACGTCCAGTCAAAATTTAAGTACTGACGGGCGAAGTGACGTCGGGCTGCTTTATGAGCCTCGGTCAATGCAATTTTTTTCGCAGGCCGCCTGTGATGTAAATCCATAACATGTAGGCAATTCCTTATTGTTCTAGGGTAAACGTCAAACATTTCTGCAAACCTTTCTGTTGCCGTAAAGCCATCAAAAATATATTGACGTTGCATTAATCGGCGTTGGTCTTCGGTTAATGCTAGCGGGCGATGGTTATTTTGCCTTCGATCAATAAGGTTTCCTTCAGCATTGTATCGCCGTACCCAACGGCGAGCAGTGTCCCTACTCACATTTAACCGACGTGTTATTTCATGAATCCCTACTCCTTCCTGGTGTAATTCCACTATTTGAGCTCGCAATACTTCACGGTTTGCGGCAAGCATTTTATTATTTTTCAAATTAATTTCGTACTTGAAAATTATTTCACAATTTTCTCGATTGACATTGACATCAACTGACATGTGTAATTATTATTTATTAGATAAGTAAATTACTTCGCAAAGAGCAGTGTAATGTGCAGTGACAAATAATAGGTATTGAATTGACATATCAATACTAAAATGAAAATTTCGACCTTAATGCATCGTGAATGCCTAACAACATTTCAGCAAAATGGGTAGGAAATTAAATTCCTTGACTGTACATAGAGTTTTAAAATGTTAAATTAAATAGAACTAGAACTTAATAAAATTAAATAAAAATGTCAACTGACAGGAGCAGTAATCAGGTTCCCAATCAGCTTACCCCTTAGCTTAGCTTTATATACCCTATAAAACTATATAAAAAATAGTCCTCATACACCCCAGCAGGGTGCTGTGCTGCTGTGCCTGTGAATTGTCAAAAGGGCCTCTACGAGTATGGTGTGTTGGCCCAGTTGCTGATTCATAGGTATCTGGCTCCACGCACCGCACGCCACCCAAAGATCCCAAAGGTCCAGGAAATACATACAAACATATGGTTACATAAAAAAAATACCTGTCATTAGTAATCTAAAGTTGTAGTATACAGATTTCCCCAAATAAAATTGACCAAGATCTCGTATGATTCATCATGCTTAGGGCTGCCATCCGTCCCGATATATCCGGACTGTCACTGTTATTGAAGCCTCTGTCCTGACGTCCTGACATAATATATACCAAAATGTCCCGATACTGTGCAAATCGTAATCGCGGGGGTGATGGGTTACGGGTTGGTTGACCGCTCGGACCACACCGCACCGGCGGCATAATCGTCTTGCCTTGCCCTAAAAGTTTCTTTTTCTTCCTCGCTATTTCAGCCAGCCAGAGCGTCCCGATGATACCTTAGCAAAATATGGCAGCCTTAATCATGCTGCAACTATAAAATGTATTCCAGGTCCGAACCGGCCGCGGCGAGACGCTCCGCTGGGCAGTCTGTGTGCCGAGCGCATGCAACGCCAAAGCCGTCGCCAGTTTTGTCTCCAGCGTCATATCTCACACAGTTGGGAACAGGACCACTGTCGAGGTTACTGAGCGAGACTGCTACTCCCGAAGACCGTTGACCGTCACATCGTTGGACGTCGGGTTTCTGTGAGTGTCCTTTTAATTGTAATAACTACAACTTAGAAAAGTTGAAAAACCTCCGACATTTTCATTTCAAAGTCCAATATCTCAAAAACGACTGAACAGGTTTTCATGAAACATAGCTAAAAACACTCGGGATAAAATTATCTATGACACAAAAAAACCCGCATTCAAATCAGTCCATCCGTTTGGGAGCTACGATACCACAGAAATATACACAGATACAGACACGTAAAACTTATAACACCCCTCTCTTTGCATGGAGTTGTCAATCATTCGTATAAAAATATATAGATAACATAACAATATATCGTTACTATTTACATGCTTAATATACAGTTATTCCCTTTCAATTGAGGAGAATGACCCAAAACTTTGACGTTTATTCCAACAATTGACACCCTGTTAAAAAACCAGCTCTTCCGTACATTTTGGCACCTGAGCTCACACCGTTTGTATGGACCAGCTGGTTTCTTTTTATTTGAATACAACTTATTTCATCAATTTTGATCTTTATGACCCATGGAATCACCTCCAAAAATTTTAACGGTTAATAATATTTCAGCCTGTATAACTAGTAACCGGGCCTTAGCGCATTTAGAGCATTTTACATTTTACTGATTTCCAATTTGGTCGATTGCACCAATCAGGGGACCGATTTTTGACTTTCGAGCGCTCGAAAATCTAATAAAAGTAATACGTTTGTAGTGTCAAAATGGCAGGCACTTACTTTCTACCAATAAAATTAATTACGAGTGGTCAATACCACTCTTTTTTCAATTTTCTATCGCTATTTCAAAATAGCATTTCATAATTTTCGTCAGTTTTCGAGTGAAAGAGTCGAGCGCTCGAAAGTCAAAAATCGGTCCCCAGGTCGGTTCGATTTCACACAAAAAGAAACGAACACCTGATTAAGTATAACTTCTATTATCATTACAGGGCGATGATCCTGTTCTTCGGCGCAATATTGCTCTTCAGCACGACATACGAATTCTACAAGATCAAATGGGGCACCAACAAGACCTCTGTGGTCCACGACCTGATCGTCTCCTTCTCCATCATCAACAACGTGAAGAAACTGATCTCTTGCAAGCAGAACCATACGTTGGGCTTGGAATGTGTCACCGGCATCAAGACGTTGGCTATGGTGTTCATCGTAGCTGGACACGCGTGTCTGTTCATTGCCAGTGGACCCGTGATGGACGCGGAGGCTTGGGACCGGGTAAGATATTTTTCTCAAACATGCAATGAAATATTGACGTTGTGTTCTTCACAATGGGCTTCGAAGTGTCACGTTTCGGGCGCAGCGAGACGAGAGATCCGTTATGGCATTTCATACAGAATTGGTGGCCTAGGTTTGTGATGCGATTTGTGGCACAGGATCACGGTGTTCAGCCATGAAAATTAAAGTTTGATTTCTTGGAGTTTTTTTTAATTTATTTCATTGCATGTTTGAGAAAAGCACTATACATACCTCGGCGTGAAAAGGGGTTGCCCTTACTTCCCGGCCTCTGTAGTAATGTACTATTACAATCCTTGCACTACTGACAAAAAAAAAATTGCACTGCAATAGTATTTTCACCTGGTGGGGACCATAATCGGATGTATGAGGTGTATCATGTTGTGCGCTCGGAGATGGTATCCGCCATGTGTGTATCACTTTCCACTTTTGTTTTTTTTTTTTCTTAATGGGCCTCTGCGCTGAAAAAAAAACATACAAATAATAATAATAATAATTCGGTTATCATAAAACCCATAAGAATACAATCGATCAATCAAATCAACACAATTAAATCAATATTAAATAAAATAACAACTAAAACTAAATCTATAATAATGCAGACTAAAGTTAAACACCTAAGTAAGTTATGTACTTACAGACTGTCCTTTGGGGTCATTGACCTAGATTAGTGATTTAGCCAGTCAAACTGGTTAGCAAGGGACTCGCTCAAATTTGGAATGCACATCGAGTTTAGACTTAAAATTATACCGGTTTTCATTCGGATATTTAATTTATGCCAATAAGTTTTGATGTGTAGCAAGTTTATTTTTTATCTTGATAGTATCGTGCGGATTCTTTTTCTACAGCGAATTCACTGCAAACAATGCGGTTATCTTTCATTGTTAAGTGTCACTTCAGTCTGATAGCAAGTAGTTGAAAAACTGTTTATATAGGTACATTTTGAAAATTGCTTACTTGTTATTTCCATAAAGCTTATAAGTAACTTTAATACAAAGCTAATAAAGTTAATACTGATTTTAACTGAGAAATCTAGTTCGGGTCTATAGTAACCCATCTTCTCCTGGTTGGGTAAAAAATTATAGTGATTACCAGAAGAATATATGTGTAATTAAGACCATGTGCGGGCTAGCGCGCGGCCCATACAAAAACTTGAATACTGAACCGCCTTTGGCTATTTCCTTCGCCAAATCAAGATCGGGGCATATCATGTATGTAACAAAGAGTAAGTTGCGCATGTGCCGCGTAGAACTGGTCTTAACACTTTCACCACCAAGGGGGCGCCTACGCCATAGTTGCTTTTAGCTACATACGGGGAAACCACGGGATCAGCTACGAGCGTAGCGCGTAGTGATTCTTGGCATTGAATGTTTGAGGCTGTAAGTAAGATTTAACCTTAAAGCTTTAGCTAATATATTTAATTTCGATATGCTAATCTGTGTATCCATGTAGGTTACACCTAGCTGTCATATTATTTGACACATGCGAGATGTCATATTTAAATGATGCTGCTTCAGCTAATATATTTACTGTGGATTTGCTAATCTGTGTATCCATGTAGGTTACACCTAGTTGTCATATTATTTGACACATGCGAGATGTCATATTTAAATGATGCTGCTTCAGCTAATATATTTACTGTGGATATGCTAATCTGTGTATCCATGTAGGTTACACCTAGTTGTCATATTATTTGACACATGCGAGATGTCATATTTAAATGATGCTGCTTCAGCTAATATATTTACTGTGGATATGCTAATCTGTGTTTTAATAGTGGTTACACCTAGGTGTCATATTATTGAATGCATGCGAGGTGTCATATTTAAATGAACTGTCGTGAGCCTATTTTCAGCGTAACTTCGCACGACCGTTCGGACAATTCAACTGTCATTTTGCCATGTTACAGAAAATTACACCAGTACGTAAATCTACCTAATCTACGAAGCCTTGCGTAATCACAATCAGCCATGATTGTAATTAGTACCTAAAACAAATATCTCATCATCATTATCATCATCATCATATCAGCCGAAAGACGTCCACTGCTGAGGCCTCCCCCAAAGAGTGTCACAATGACCGGTCCTGCGCCACTCGCATCCAGCGGGCTCCCGCGACCTTTACCAAACAAATAAAAATAAATATTTGCGGACAATCTTACACAAATCGACCTAGTCCCAAACTAAGCAAAGCTTGTACTATGGGTACTAGACGACGATAAACAATATAAACATACTTATATAAAGATATAAATACTTAAATACATAGAAAACATCCATGACTCAGGAACAAATATTTGTGCTCATCACACAAATAAATGCCCTTACCGGGATTCGAACCCGGGACCTCTTGCTTCGTAGGCAGGGTCACTACCAACTAGGCTAAAGCGGTCGTCAGCTATAATACTAAATATGTAAATAATTCATTTTCTATCGAATTTAAACTTTCGTGAGACATGTTGAAATAATTTCTAATCATTTTCAGTTGGTGCGTCACCCGGCGGACGCTTTCATGTTGAACAACTCCCTGTTAGTGGACACCTTCCTGTTCCTGAGCGCGTTCCTGTTCTGCAGACTACTTCTTATCGAACTGGACAAGAGAAAGGGTCGGCTCAACATCATACCGATCCTGGTATTCCGATACATTAGGTGAGCTAGTTATCATTATATATCCTAGCGTTTTCCCGGTTGTATTTAACCCGTTAGCGACCCTACCTGCGATACTAACGGTCATGGGTTCTAAGCCCGGTAAGGGCAAATATTTGTGTGATAATAATAATAAATATTAGGGGACTATCGTACACAAATCGGACTAGCCTCATATAGTAAGCTCAATAAGGCTTGTGTTATGGGTACCACGATATATTTAATAGATATAAATACTTAAATAGGTACGTAGAAAACATCCAAGACTCAAAAACGAATATAATTATGTAAGCTCAACTCACGTATTCAATGTCACTACGGGCGACATGTTTCGAACTCTTCGGGAGTTCTTCTTCAGGATGAGTGTTTTCGCGGCGGTGTCGCTTGTATCACTGCCCGCGCCCGCTCCGAACGCCGAGCGGTGCGTGACGCACGGGCTGACAGGGCGGGGGGAGGGGGGCAGTCTAGCGCTCGAGTAGTTGTGTGATATTGCACAAAACACTCATCCTGAAGAAGAACTCCCGAAAAGTTCGAAACATGTCGCCCATAGTGACATTGAATACGTGAGTTGAACCGTGTAATTGTTAGTATTATATTATATGTAAGCTCATACAAATATGGTATGGACCGGGATTCGAACCCAGGACCTTCAGCTTCGTAGGCAGCGTCACTACCACTAGGCTAACGGGTTATCAAAATGTTGATGGGCATGAATATTTGTTTCTGCTCTTTCTTCGATTGAGCATTCAATTCATCATCATTATCATATCAGCCGAAAGACGTCCACTGCTGGACATAGACCTCCCCCAAGAGTGCCACAATGACCGGTCCGGCGCCAGCCTCATCCAGCGGACTCCCGCGACCTTTCAGGTCATTAGTCCACCTTGTGGGGGGCCTACCCGCGCTGCGCCTTCCGGTACGTGGTCGCCACTCGAGAAACTTTCCGCCCCAACGGCCATCGGTTCTACGTGGAGCATTCAAATGTTATAAGTATTTTAGCGAATGTTACATACATCAGTACGTCTAGCACAACCTGCTGAAAAGTCACTTCGCGCGCGACTGAGCGTCTATTGTCTCACCCGCACCAAGCAAATTAGAAAGAGGAGGGTAGATGTTTCTCGACTCGCACCGCGGCGCGGCGTCAGTTGTGCTAGCCGCCCTGGTAAGCTCACAAAATAAACAGGAGCGTTTTAGCGACCAGTCTAGCGAAACGTCAGTAAATTTTCTTCGGGCTTATTGTCGAGCCGAGCAATTATATTATTGTTCCGCCGGCGTCCTTCTCCGCCCACAGCATTTACTAATGGCCGCTCCACACGATGGGCCATCCTGTACATCATACAAGACGCAACTATGCGTTAAAGGGATTAAGACATATTTATGACTCGTTCTACCGCATAGCCGCGTCCTGTATGATGGGTCAGGATGGCCCATCATACAGGACGCAACTATGTTTTAAAGGGAGTAAGACATATTTATGACTCGTTCTACCGCATAGCCGCGTCCTGTATGATGGGTCAGGATGGCCCATCGTGTCGAGCGGCCATAAAACGCTCGCTAGACAGATCGTGAAAATGCTCGTAACGATGTTTGGGTCTATACTTTGCTCTGTTCGTTGGTCAGTTCGACAAATAAAAAATTGGCCGAGTGCGTATCGCTCCACGCGCAGTGTAGGGTTCCGTATTGCCTGTCTGTCTTTGTTACATCGACACGCGCGTGCCAATGAAATGGTAGTCCTTTCCAAGTACACGTTAAGTTGGTCGACTATTACTCGGTAACTAGTTACGTCTTTTTAGCCGTGATGTACTGCCACAATTTTTTTCACATCCCCAGTAGTAGCTATTTAGCCGGCAGGGCAAGGGCAAAATTAGTGCTTTAACTGCTCATTTGATTTCGGATTATAAAAAAGGTAGCCTAAACTGCTTCCAATTTTTCAGTATCAAAGCAGCCCATACTATTGGCAACCATAGTTGCCACCATCAGTTTAGGGGTCTGCGAAATTGGCAACTGTGGTTGCTTCAAGCAAGTGAGTGGTTATAGCCCAATATCTCGCAAACGAATTACTAATTTTAAAAATGATTTTATGACACCCATAATATTATGAACAAGCTATCTACCTACTCGCTAGCTATCTACTCGTAAAGATACCCTACACTATGGGTTTAACGAAAAAAAAAATACATTCCCACTTTAGGTGTAGGAAGGTTAGGTACCTTCCTACACCTAAAGTAAAAAATATATATATATTGTTTTGTCGGCGTAATTGATTTATATATACCCATGTCGAATTACAGTTTTCTAGCAGTAAGGTTACTGAGCTAAGCCGCAGACGGCGAAACGGACGGACGGACATGGCGAAACTATAAGGGTTTCTTGTTGACTACGGAACCTTAAAAAACGGTGAATGCTCGATGTTCTGTTACATGTGATTGCTCAAGCGGCACCTTAAGGAGCCCGGGGTCCACTTTTGCACTTACTCCCAAGATTTTACGTAGGCAATGTTTTACGAAAGCGACTGCCATCTGACCTTCCAACCCAGAGGGAAAACTAGACCTTATTGGGATTAGATCGGTTTCCTCACGATGTTTTCCTTCACCGAAAAACTAACGGTAAATGGTCCGTACATACTTAAGTTCCGAAAAACTCATTGGGCACGAGCAGGGATCCAACCAACGACCGCCGCTTGACAGCCGCATGCCTGGCTACCAATAGTTTCCGTGCTAACGATTCATGCGACATGAAAAATGTGCTAGGGTTGTGAAACAGTTGAACTGAATTGAGGCCCAACATTCGGTATTATAGTTTGCAAAACTAAATAAACAATGAGAGGCCTTTGTTCCTTCGCCCCTTACAGGCACGAATTATTCCTTTGATGTTCACGAGCCCAACCAAATACAAACACGCAATTTTCTTTAATTTGCCAATTCCGAGTCTAGTTCACAATTAAGGAACTAATTAGCGGACGTTTAGCTTTAAGTCTGTTAGTATGTATGTATGTAAGCACTTTATTGTACACCATAACAGGTTAAAGAATATACATGTCACAATGTGTGTGTCATGTCATGTCCTGTTAGTCTAACAAGATTGCCCCTTTAATAAACTAGGATTATGGTAATGGGTCACAATCACTTTTGCACTTAAATTTACCCCAACCGTTAAGAGTCCGCAGTAAGCTCGGCCGAATTTCACCTTCCCATACAAACGTAGTTACGCTGTCATTTTAAAACTACTTCTAGGATTGTGACGAAACTTTGCATATACAATGACATGAGGTATATCCAGGGCTGTAATTAGTTTATATGGTTCCAGTTTATAAAACAAACAAAATACAGCAAAAACAAGTTTTGTATGAAAAACTTAAATTAGCTGTATTTTATTTACTATGGTAGCTGAAGCTACATAAACTAATTACAGACCTGAATATACCTCATGTCATTGTATATGCAAAGTTTCGTTACAATCCAACACATAGTTTTAAAATGAGAGCGTAACTACGTTTGTATGGAGAATCGAGCTTACTGCGCACTCTTAAAATATTGTACTGTGCTGAAAGCCGCCTAGTATTTGTTCCCGATTGAGACCCATTTATATAATCCCAACTTACATTAAAATATGTCCCATTGCTCTCGGCGACTTAGGTTTCGGATTATTTATGAAAGTATTCATTCAACATTTATTTGTGCACTTGACTGTACAAAGGAAGAAGAAGTACCTAATACTTGACGACGCATAGGTGTGATCAGCATTTTCACTATCTTTATCCGAGGAATTCATGTCGGTGGGTAGGCGGGCGAGGAGACCAGGTTACGTAGAAATAAAAGGTGTTCCGAATAGCTCAATTATGGTGTAATCGAACTACAGATAAATCAGATTATGATGCAAGCAATTGGCGCAGATTACAATGGATTATGATTATAAAGACGTTCCACCGCAACACGTGAGGCGCGAGCGCAACATGGCGACTGCTGTCTGTCAGTGCCCAATCGATAATGGCCGCCACCCCAGCGCCCGGTGTTACGTCATTTGACATTTCGTTCAGAAATCGAATAAGCGACACTAGCGCCATCAAGCCGATTCTCTTGATGCGCCGTCACGGCCAATCCTGATAGTCGCACGACCTCGTGCGATTAGTCACCATGGTGTGGATCACCTGAAAGAAACGATACCACTTTAATGCTTACTCGCTCGACCATTCCTGACAGATACAGTAAGTATACGCTTAGACCATCATTACTGTCATAAAGGGTGTGCAAATCCAGTTCGGAATGAATGAGCATTCATTAAAACTCAGAAAAGGAGCTGTACTATATCGCGTGGACCGACCAGCCTGCCTTTACTTACATCAAGGTCCGGGCGTGCTGAAGCCCCTTTGACCAACTCTCATCAAGTTACGGCGTGAACCGGGCGTCCTAGGCCCCTTCGAACAGCCTACCTCCAACTGCGGCGTAGACCGGGCATGCTAGGCCCTTTCGACTAGCCACCTATATCATAAAGCGTGGACCGGGCGCATGCGGCCCTTTCGACCAGCTTTGACGCGCAAGTTACACATGACGCGGACCAGGCACATGAAGCCTCTTCGACCGGCCATTACTAAGCCACGGGAGGCACTGAACCGCCTGGCTGTCACCTACGACTACGTCTTTAACCTAGACTTGTAGGTAATAAAAACTGTATCATCTAACTAGACTCACTTTCATTTATGCGACCTTCCTTGTTGGAGATGACTAGTCGCTCCTCGTCTTCGGAGCCGGAGAGGGTATCTGAGCCGGCGGTCATAGTGTGATCACTAATAACCGAGAGTGTATCACTGTCACTATCGTCATGGTCTATTTGTTCCCCGTTGACCGCCGTCACGGCCTCCTCACTGTCTAGCTAACTAGTAGCGGTTTCTACCAAACCCTCAAAACCCTTTGGTACTAAGCGCAGATTTTCATGTGAATATTTATAGACGCGGTTACCGCCAGTGATATTTTTCAATTCATACCTATCGTTACTAAGAACTTTCGTGATGACGAATGGACCGCGAAATTTTCTTGATAGTTTGGTTTGGTTTCGTTCGCTGCTTCTGATGAAGACATAATCTCCTTTTGAGAAGGGCTTAACCCGTGCTCTACCACGATTAAAACGTTCAGTGTCCGCTAGCGCAGTTTTCTGAATGCTGCTCGCAGCTTCTTTTCGAATGACCTCTAAATTAGCACGATTGGGGGAATTTAAATCGGAACTAGTTTTGGACAAGCCTAGAGATTGGGCGCGAATGCCAAACATAAGTTCTGTTGGGGTGAATCCTGTTACCCTCGACCGTGTACTATTTAGTGCTAGTTGAACATTGTCAAGCTCTTCACGCCACACCTTATTAGAATCGTTTTCTATGATAGTAAGTAGACTTTTTAGAGTGCGCATGACACGCTCCACCTGTCCATTGGCTCGAGAAGAGCCAGTCGCTATCAGGTGCAGTTCGATATTGTGCTCGTCACAAAATTCTTTAAAATTCGAACTGATATAGCAACGCCCCTGATCGGCGATGACTCTTTTCGGTGCTCCAAATAATGACACTGCCTTTCGAAGGGCTCGCACTGCACACGCCGCATCGAGGGACTGAGTGTACTCAAGTAAAACGTACTTGGTGAAACCGTCAATAATGACTGACGCGTATTCTTTCCGATCGCTTTTACCACTGAGTTTTCCCGTTAGGTCGACGTGTATGGTGTGCCAGGGTACGGAAATCTTAGGAATTGGGTGCATTCTTACTTGCTGAGCTCCCGAGGGCCCTTTAGAAGCCTTGCACACTATACACGAATCGACAAACTTACGGACGTTTTTTGCCATTTGCGGAAACCAGTACTGCTCATAAATTTTGTCAAGAGTTTTGTCGCATCCTAGATGTTTAATCTCGCTGTGAACATGACTTATTAGAGTCCAAACAAGAGATCGCGGGACAATAGGTAACCAGGAGCTTGTCTTATTACGTTCTACCTTCCTGTACAGGACACCGTCACGTACGTCATACGTGTGAGCGATACCTTCGGGCAATTGGTTGTTTATCTGCTTACTTATTAAGTCCTGAACTTCAGGGTCACGCCACCACCTACTTTACCACTTTGCAGCGGATGTTTCCCGTCCTATCGGATTTACGGTTGCTACCGACAGTAGCCTTTGGTGAAGGGAGGGGATTTCGGGACAAGTAGTCGGCGTGCGCCATACTTCGGCCTTCTTTGTAAACGACGTCAAAGTCGTAAGCTATCAGATCAGCCCACCAACGATGGACTCGGGGAGTTAAGTCTATTTTAGATTTGGAGGCTTTCAATGAATTGCAGTCGGTAACGACCAAGAAAGGCTTTCCATAAAGGTAGGGACGGAAATTTTCCACGGATCGCACCACTGCCATAGTTTCCAGTTCGTACGAATGGTACCTGGATTCCACCTCAGTAGTGCGACCGCTGTAATAAGCGACTACGCGTGGTACATTGTCGTCATCCCTCTGAATTAAAATACCCCCGAAACCCTCTGAGCTTGCATCGGTATGGAGTTCGATTGGAATATCGGGATTAAATATCGTCAGTACCGGTTCAGATGTTAAAATGTTCACTATTTTGTCATGGATCGCTTTATGTTGATTGGTCCACGTAATGGGCCCCCTTAATTTGGTTAGCGCATAGAGTGGGCCGGCAAGAGTAGCAAACCCAGGGATAAACCGCCTAAAATAAGACGCTAATCCCAGGAACTGTCGAACCTGCGTAGCAGTTGCTGGCACTGGTGCGTCAATGAGCGCTTGAATTTTTCGCGGGTTAGGTCTTACTTCGCCCGCTCTAATGACATATCCGAGATAGTCCACTTCGGTTTTCATAAACTTGCATTTGCGGATATTAAAGGAGAATCCGGATTCAGATAAAGCTGCTAAAACAGCGTCTAAACGACGTAGACCATCAGCTACATCTGACGAAAAACAAAGCACGTCGTCCATATACGCTAGGGCTGCGGTATCTTTGAGCGATGTCAATGCCTTGTTAATGCAACGCTGGTAGACAGAGGCGGCATTCCGTAAACCAAACGGCATTGCCAGATACTCGTATTGGCCGTCTGGGGTCACGAAAGCTGAACGTTCGATCGAGTCAGGGTCTACCAGTATCTGGTGATAGCCAGATGCCATATCAAGGGAAGAAAAGTAATGGGCACCGGTTAGCCGATCTATTTGTTCGTCGATCCTTGGGAGAGGATAGTGTTCGGGTCGCGTATTTCTGTTAAGCTCCCTATAGTCAACACACATCCGGTCGGAGCCATCTTTCTTTTTGACCAACAGGATGGGACTGGCGAAAGGGGAGGAGCTTTCGCGGATGACACCAGCTTTTAATAATTCCTCGACTTTATTTTTAACAATGTCTTTCTCTGCAATTGATAGCCTATAGGGTCGACGTTGAACAGTTATATGGGGATCTATTGGGGTAATCTTCAAACTACCTGTCGTAACGCGGCGTGTTGGGATACCCTCTATAAAGTATTCCCTATACTTTTTCAAGACTTCTAATAACGCTTCTTTTTCCGCGCCTACTAAATCTGTATCTATTCCGCCTAAGTCAAACGCGCGTGCGTTTTCACAAAGATTCGTTTCCAGGTAGGTAGAGAACTGAAGGCCATCACTGGTGATCTCAACGGTAATACCTAGTTCAAGGACATCTCTACCTATTATAATTGCGTCCGAAATCGCGTTATCAGGCACTACATGAAACAGAAGAGGCAGATAAATATCTTGAATTACTACTGTGCTACTGATTTGTTCCGTGCACCTAACATTATCTCCTCCTATTCCCACTAAGCTAACCGATTCATTGTACTTTGTGCCAGGTATATTGTCGGTAAAACTACGTTTGATCAATGAGCAGGCAGAGCCACTGTCAAAAAGGAACATGATAACCTCACCAGATGACGTCGACAGAGTACCTCTCGCTGACCGCCGCTCGCAGATGTGGACGTCCCTGCGCGTGGTCGGCTCATGAGCTGGCTTGTTTGTCCCGTCGGGGCAGCTAGCACTGAAGTGTCCCGGTTTCCCGCAAGTGAAGCAGATCTTCTCTTTTTCTTTGTCCGCTGGTTTTGAGATCGTTTTCGGTCTCAAGGTGTCACGACGCTTACGGCAGTCTTCAATTTTATGTCCACGATTGCCACAAAAGTGACAAGTCCCTGAAAAGCGCGTGTCTGTCACATTAGTCAAACGAGATCTTTTGGTATCCGTCTCGTTGGTTTCGTGGTCATCGTGGCGTCTCTTCAATGATATGCCACCAAGAATCCTGCAAAGCTGAGCTCTTGTTGATAGTACGTGCGAGTTTAATTCTCTGCGTATTAATGGGTCTCTCTGAGACAGCACTGAAATGGCGAAACCTGTTATGACTGCTTCATTCATTTCTACCTTTGGTATCCGTTCAATTAGGTTCCACAGACGTGCAGCAGCTTCCGAAGCGGTTTCTTTATTGCTTATTTGAAACTTGAGGATATCGTCAAAGTAATCCTGCATTAGCATTTGACGGCTGAATTTGGCAAGCAAAGTTTCCTTTATGTAGGGCCATGTTAAATCAGTGACCTTAAGCGAAGTGAGGCATTTAGCAGCGCGCCCCTTCAAAGCATTCGTTAAAGCAAGCAGTAGCTCAGGCCCGTCAAGATTTCGGCTGTTCACTATAATTTCGGTTACATTGCACCAAACTTGTACGTCTGCGTCAGCTTCATCGGGGTCAAATTTGACCAGATTTACTTGGGCACGGGCTGGAGAGGTATTTTGAGTTGCCGCAAGCAAACGAGAGAAAAGTGCCTCCATGTTACCAAAAAAATGTGCACTTCCGTTGCCCGTCCTAGAGGGGCCGCCGGTGTCTTTACTGGTCTCCTGATTTTCTGGCCCTCGGCATCCCACTTCTGATGACGACGCATAGGTGTGATCAGCATTTTCACTATCTTTATCCGAGGAATTCATGTCGGTGGGTAGGCGGGCGAGGAGACCAGGTTACGTAGAAATAAAAGGTGTTCCGAATAGCTCAATTATGGTGTAATCGAACTACAGATAAATCAGATTATGATGCAAGCAATTGGCGCAGATTACAATGGATTATGATTATAAAGACGTTCCACCGCAACACGTGAGGCGCGAGCGCAACATGGCGACTGCTGTCTGTCAGTGCCCAATCGATAATGGCCGCCACCCCAGCGCCCGGTGTTACGTCATTTGACATTTCGTTCAGAAATCGAATAAGCGACACTAGCGCCATCAAGCCGATTCTCTTGATGCGCCGTCATACTTATAAATTATGGTATAGGTACCGATCATACAAGTCATTCATAAATCATGAAGACGCTTTACATATCTGTATGGTTTCAGCGCCAAAATTAGGCCTTTAAACTTTGTTTACAGAAAAGACCCTATAAACGAGTATATACATGTAATTTAAAAAATTAGTCCCGAAGAGTAACCTAACGCATGTCTTTTTCTCCTTAGCGCTGGTAATAATGTTTAATTCTTTCGTTGATGCTTGTTTGAGGTTGTCTGGAAGAGATCGCTCTTCAGCGATAAGACCGCCTGTTGTCTACCTCTACCTACATGTTATTGTATTGTTTCTCTTTTTAACTGCTTTGTTTGTGTGAGGTGTGCAATAAAGAGTATTTGTATTGTATTGTTGATGCCTTCAGAGTCCACCCCTAGAATCATTTGAACCTTTCTAGTCGTCTTTACTTAAAGGTCGTTGTTTAACGCAGGTAAACAGCATACCACATACCTAATTGAAATGTGTCTTTTAAGAGGGAAGTAGGTATAGCTAGCAGCTCGCGACTGACAATAGGTAGGTACTTTTTATATGAAATTTCCGTTTCGTGAGAAAACGTTTTACACTAACTAAATCTTAACAAATCACTTTGATTTTGATGTTGATCGCTCCAGCATAATAATTTCTAGGTTTATAGGATTCGCTTTAGTTTATTACAAATTAAAAAAAGGAAAACCCATAAATAAGCCTAGTCTTTCTGTGTTAATAACGTACTAAAAAATCATTGAGATTGGAAAAAAATTAGACGTGGAAAAACGTTTTCTCTTATTGTATGGATGAGTACGTAGTATTCCAAAGTTATATATATGTACTTCACTCGCGAGTTGTTTACGAAACTCGACAAAGCACAAGTAATAGCAAAACTACGTTATAAATATTTTTGCCATCATGACTTTATCAGGCGTTTCATTTAAACGTGTTTTTTTCCAGGGTGACTCCAGCGTATCTGGTGGTGATACTGTTCTACATGACCTGGTTGCCGAAGATCGGAGAAGGGCCGCTGTGGGAAGACAGGATGCAACTAGAGCAGGAGCGTTGCATGACTTCTTGGTGGGCCAACATTCTGTACATCAACAACTACGTCAATACCGACCACCTGGTAAGCTTACGTGAGCGATACTAGTTTTATACAATATCTAAACATTTTACGTAGCATTTTTCTTGCAGCCGTTAGCACGTCCGCTGACATTACCGTCAATTAAGCGTTGTTAAGCCTACATTTATGGCCCGCCTGTCGACGTTACTGTCAGCGAACGCGTCAGACTTGGTGCAGAATTTCCGTGCGAATTGTAATCTTCCACGAAAATTATACAAAATGTATGACACGCCTTCACCTCGCAACTACAGGCTGAATTTCGCAACCAAATTCCGTCGTTGAATCCCGCTGGGCCCGCCACATACAAGCAGAATTCATGCGTGTCGAAAAGCAACGCATGTCTCTGGTATTTAAACGGCGGTTGATATCACGCCGCGGAATTCGGCGACGAAATTAAAATTGTTGAAGCGAGCGTTTATTAAAATTTTATTAATACAGTGTGTTTTTTCGAGTTCGATTTGTGTAAGATTACCCTCCAACATTATTTATTTATATAATTTCAGTGTATGTTCCAATCGTGGTACCTCTCCGTGGACACCCAGTTGTTCTTCGTAGCGCCTATCTTCATCTACAGTCTCTGGCGCTGGCGCCGAGTCGGGCCTGTTTTCCTCTCTATCAGTACCATTGTCTCTGTCATAATTCCTGCTGTCATCACTTATAAGGACAATCTGGACCCCACCTTGTTGTTCTATGCCAAGTAAGTTTATTAACCTGGCCATGAAGCGGCAATTACTGCTCGCTGCGGGAAATCCCTCTTCGTCCGAGATAAGTAAAATTTTGTACTCACCATGGGCGGTAATAACGAGAGCTTAAGCTCTAATATTTGTCGCCGTTGCCCGGCTGGGGCGCACAATATCAGCGATCTTGGAAATTCTTTGTTTTACTGTCCTGATGTAGAATCCTGTCCTACTTTGTGCCTGCTTCATTTTTGCTATTTCGATTTGATTGCATTTCTTGCCCATTCCTCTATGCAACATGCCAGGAGCTTAGCGCACATTGTCGCGACTTTTGTCTGGATGTCGTAATACGCTAACTATCGAAATGAATATACGAGCTATGGTAAATTAATTATCGGGTTGAAAGTCGCTACTGTGATCACTTTTCCCAAGACACTTGGCACGTAGTATATTATATTATAGACTGTTTAATACTTCTTAATGAATTAACGTCGCACTGCGTTTTCGCATTTTGCCTAGGTGGTTCATTAAATGTGTGTCCGCAATGGTTCTTCTCATTTTAAAAATATTATAATTTTCAGAGAGTTTACCGACATCGTGTCTAACTTCTACTTCAAGCAAGAATACATTAAAACCCACATGAAACTGACGACGTACTTCATGGGTTTGCTTACTGGATTCATATTGCACAGGATCCAGGAAAAAGAGTGAGTTTTAATGATTATTAATATTACGTACAGCGTTTTTTAATAAGTCTTGTTAAATATACATGGATTTGACTCAAAACAAATAACGGATTTTGCTAATTAAATTGTTTATGAACGAAAATATAAATATTCATGAACGTTCATCGTACCCATTTTCGTTAAATTGCCTTTATTTTTGTGGCCCTCATTTGTAATTTTGACATTTATTTTTGTGAGAAAAGGTCAGAACACAAATTGTAGGTAGCAGAGGTTTGTTACGTTTTGAGAATGAGGGAGTTAATCTTTTTAATGCCTTAGAAAACACCGCTCCATTGCATTTCGATTGCCTTCAAATATAACCTTTCTGCTTTCAGATACAAATTCTCCCGAACCTTCAAAGTGTTTGCGTGGATGACCAGCATAATCCTCGGGACTGTCACCACCTTCACCGTGTCCGTGTTCTACCAAGATTGGTACGAGTACAACAATATAGAGGCAGCGGCTTATATGTCGCTGCACAAGGTCGCGTGGGGCATCGCCAATGGGTGGCTTATCACTGCCTGCGCCACTGGAAATGGAGGTAAGGCACTTTCAAAAGTTAGTTGTAATAAAATTAGTATGTGTTAGTCTCAGGCGGTTTCAAATATGAAGGAAAAGCATAGGCTTCGTACATGTCCGGTGGGTATTCACCACCAGACATGTACGAAGCGTTCTCCTTTCTTTCTTTCCTTTTCATAAGGTGCTGCTTGGATCAGCTGATAAAGACGATGACAAGAAGCGTTCATTGACAATCTTGTTAATGAAAGCTCTGTATGTCCAGCAATGAGACGTTTATAAGTTGACGATGATGATGATGTTTATTTGCTTACACTTATATTTACCTACTTTAATTAATTAACCGCATTGTCTCGACTCACGATACTTTCGCTCCATCCGAGATCTTCCTAATTCATTTCTTGGTTCAAGAATATTCCGCGAATACAGTATGTACTTTTTTCTGTGTAATTTAGTGCCCCTGTCATTTTGCGTAGTATAAAGAAAACTGCTCCCCAGGTTACCTCGGCAAGCTCTTATCATGGAAGTTCCTGGTGCCGGTCTCCCGTCTTACGTTCTGCGCGTACCTCGTCAACGGAGTCGTCGAACTGTATTACGTCGGGCAGCTGAGACATCCTCTGCACATTACGTTCTTCACTGTGGTAAGATTATTTTATACTACGATTGTGGCAAACATTCCTACGGTTTCCGGTTGCCGGAATGATGATGAATGAGGATGATGGATGCAGATGTAGATGGTGATGAAGATGTTGTTTGATGGTGCTGCGGTAAGCAGGCACCGGGGCCTATGATGCTTGCTACTACAGAAGAATTACGAGCTTTGCCTACCCTTTATGGTTTTGACGGTTTGTTGTGTTAACAGCTTGAGATAAATGCAGCTCCATTACTGTCTGACTGACACGGCGCATCCTCTGGAGCGCTGGCGACCTTACTCACTACCAGAAACACAACACCAAATACCCACAAAGCAAGTAGTGGTGTTATTTTGGTCGAACGAGATGACATTCCGCTGTGGCCTGCCTCTCTAAAATATTCATAAACAATAGTACTTTGTTTTTGTTTACTTGTTTACAAGTAGGCAATAGATGGACTAGTGGGTTCGAGGCCCGTGCCGAAGGTGAGGACCTCGAAGGAGACGAATCCATGTATTGCACTTTTGGCCGAGACATTACATAGTGCTTTTCACGCCTACTGCGAGGAAATTGCAATAATTATAATTATAAATCAAAATTAAGTACGTAATTAAAGATCATAATATTTAACCCTTTTCTTTGTAAATAACAAAAAAAAATTGAGTTCGAGCCTCGTTTGCGCCTTGTAGAGCCAAAAACATTGTCTGTTACAAAAATACAAAATCAACATCAAAAATTGTGTATCTTAAAGATACAATGTCAAGAAAAGGGTGCACTGTGGCGCGGCCGCTCGCGTGCCGGGGGGCTCTGAGATTGAGCGAATCGCGAATAATGTTATTGTTGGACAGTTTGAACTCATAAATGGCTGGTTCGTGTGACATCAAACTAACCCTGCTATGAAGCCTGAATTCTAACCATCTATTGCTACATTTCCGAGCAGTGGCGTGAAAAAGAAATAGGAATATGGCAAGAGGCAGATTCGAACCGCTTTTGAAGAAATCATTCATTGACTTGAATTTAATTTATTGAGATCAACAAAACCTAAATCCAAATTATTACGAGTATGTCACGCTTATAGGGAAATATTACATAAACATGAAACTTCTAATCAGTATAAATTAGGTTTGCTCGGCCAGTTTAGGAACTCGTTTTCTTGCTCCCATCTCGTGATATAAATAAAGTTGCAACGCGCCTAATAAATCTACTGAATCGATAAGAGCGACATTTCATTAGATATACTTGCCCAAGTTGGATAAAAGTTTGGGTAAGATACGGAAATCATGAAAGTTAGGACTTAACTTATTCTCTACGGGTACTCGTACTTGTGTACATTGAAAGCACTTAATTCGGTTCAATCAAAAACTACTTAAGTGATCGGTTAGAGTGTTCATTCGTGTTTTTCTTTTGTTTATGGCAGAATTTATTCACAAATTGCTTTCCTATTTTGCTTGATGCTCGATGTGTCTAGTGAAGGGGAAACTACACCAGAAATCGTTTCCGAAACGCTGGTGAGATAAGTGAGATGAGGTATTTTTATATACCTAAGCTTTGATATTTCACTGATAATCTGAACGTTTGAGTTTCTTGGATAACGTTCATTACTTTGACAAAGAAATCTTGTGGAGTCATGAGGCTGTATTCAACTAAAAAGCCTGTTTGCTCGTATTCAGAGCAAATAGTTGATCTGTTGTTAGCGTCCAAAAACTTGCCTTAAAAATGCCAGTCGTCTAGTGAAATCTAACATTCATACTCCGCGCCGATATAAATCCAAAAAAATACGATTCGAAATATTTCCCGTTCCATTTGTATAGAGGATTATGTAGCAGTTGCATCTGTCATCTGTTCATTTAGATACCAAGCCGATACAACATTCTGAACCTTTGTAGCTGGTAGGTAGGCCTCATTTTCACAATCGTAAATTGGACAGCATCAGTTGTGGTCCACAGGCAAATCATACAAAGTCGTTATCCATCCATTTGGACGCATCCATTTGTCGCCGAGACAAATGGTGCGCTTGAATGTAATAGCTACGTGGCGTGGTGCACATATTAGTCTATTCATTTGGATCGAACCATTTTGCGCCAAGACAAAGCGTAGTGCCCAGATGGTGTCCAGCTTTAGGCGTCAATTTACTGTTTAATGTTTATTTCTACTTCTTTTTCTAAAGTATGTATTTTGTTTCAGATGGCTAATGCGATATCCCACATAATATTGACGTTCTTCCTGGCAACGCTGCTTTGTCTCAGCTTCGAATCACCCATTCATGGAATCGAAAAGATCCTCTTGAGAATGTTTGGTAAGTGTACTGTTCTTCGTATTCATTTAACTGAGGCGGTGCCTGCAGACAGGGGTGCGGGGGGATGCGTCAGAGGGTACCGAAAAGGTAGTGGACATGGACAGCAGGCGCCGACCGCTTATAAAGGTGCATCTTCATTATTCTATAGGGCCCACATGGGTGGTGCGGGTGATTTACAAAACGCATGGTAATAAATAGCGCCCGTATGGAGGTTGCGGAGAGCCATTTTCAATAGTTGATAGAGTTATATTTGGTTTGGAACAAAACAAACTCCAAATCTTCCTAGTACATTTTTAACTATTGTCAGTATTATAGAGGCTTATGTTTAGTTTAGCAGTTTTGAAGTGTTCACATTCCGAATAAAAAAACAATCATTAAATAAGGAACATATTTATTTGCTACACATGCACTATAAAAAAGCGGCCAAGTGCGTGTCGGACCACGCACAACGATGGTTCCGTGCCTATTAAAAAGGTCGTATCGTTACTAAAATCTTATGGCACTTACGTACTTTTATTTAAGGAAGGCAGTTTTTTAGAAATATCTCAAAAACCTTTGAACCGATCTTGTTCAAAACAATTTTCGCTGAAAGAATTTAATAAGCCCTATGAGCATGTTTTTTTTTTCATATTTTTAAAATACACGATTCAAAAATTAGAGGGAGGGGGACACAATTTTAGTGACTTTCGAGGCGATTATCTCCGACTCTATTCACTTAATCCAAAAAAATGCTGAGAAACCTTTTGAAAGGCCTATCGATTGATGTGCCACACGTGGGCTTGCAATGAATTTTTTTGACTTTCAGTTTTATGTATGGAGTGCATCCCTAAAAAATTTTTTTTTTTGTAATTTAATTACAAAACTATGTAGCGATTAACAAAATACACCTATCCTCAAAATTTTATTCAAATACACCTCATAGTTTTCGAGTAAAATGCCTGTGACATACGGACGGACAGACAGACAGACAGACATGACGAATCTATAAGGGTCCGTTTATATCCGTTTTTTTCCATTTGGCTACGGAACCCTAAAAATGGTTCTTCAAGTTTCTTGTTTTCAAATAAATATATTTTGTTTTCTTTTTTCTAGCACGGCCAGTCTTAAGCGACAATGCCTTGAGAAACCAGCAGGACGAGATATCGAGGAACACTAGTCAAAGCAAAATAGAAACGTAGCAGTAGTGTATATTAGTTAATTAATTACCGAATAATTGGGCTGGTATTCACAAAGCTTATCGACTACTCTCTTTCAAACCAGTATACCTCTGACCTCTGATTCCAAGTAGTTGCACGATTCTCGCTGTATTGCTACACTTGGGACGTGTGGTGAAGCGAATCGAGACAGGTTGTGAATATCAAAGCCGAACTGAATGTTTTGCCTCGGCAAATCGACATCCATGTGGCAGAAATTATTACCTATATCATATATATTTTACCTTGAAACCAAATTACAGTAAGTAGTGTGATTTATGTTATGGGCTGCTACAGATAAACTTTTATATTTTTATACGAATAATGAACATTTATATGATTACTAGAGGAAGGAAAAGGAACATAAAAAAACTTAGAGTAGAAAAAGTGTGGCAAGTATTTTTACAATATAAAACATTGTAAATAATTATGCGTACATGCATATCTTATGTATGAGAATTAGTTTAATGTAGAGGTGTAGGTCTATAGATATTTTAAGTGTCAAATTAGTCTATAAGTACCTAGTTATTGTTATTGCCTGTATTGTGTTCTACGAACATTGTCCTTTAGACCTACATACTTACTATTTAATTTATTTTATTACGTGTATACATACTAATCACATGTGATTAAATACGAATGTACCATAAACTCTTAAGAAAACCCCATCTGTTTAGTCGTTGTAACTGATCGAATAGACATAACATATATAACAATTGTAACAATAACAAAATGAATGCATATTCAAATATTCCATAACTACAAGCAAGAAGGATCTTAAGTACTTAATTTTTTTTCGTTTATATTATTTCTGAATAAGCACAACCGGGAAAAATAATCAAACAAACAAAATACTACAACTTAAATTTATAAATACATAACTTATTACCTAATATGTTATGTATTTATACAATTATGCACCTCCTTACTTTTGTTGAATAAGATAACTTCTTATTCTTAGTTGTTATAAAATCGTGTATTAGATGTGGAGTGCTATAGTAGCACTAAATATAGCGACGTGAAAATACTTACATAGTACAACTGTTCACTTATTTAATAAAAAAACCGGCCAAGAGCGTGTCGGGCCACGCTCAGTGTAGGGTTCCGTAGTTTTTCGTCCAGAAATTATTTAGTAATTTTTTTCAAAAACTATTCAACTTATCAAGTTCAAAATAATTTTCCCAGAAAGTTTTTATAAAGTTCTACTTTTGAGATTTTTTTCATATTTTTAAAACTTATGGTTCAAAAGTTAGAGGGGGGGGACACATTTTTTTTTACTTCTGGAGCGATTTTCTCCGAAAATATTAACATTATCAAAAAATAATTGTAGCAAACCCCTATTAATTTTTAAATACCTATCCAACAATATATCACACGTTAATCCCCACGTTACGTATAGGGGAGGTACCCTAATAAAAAAAAAATGTTCTTTCTTTATTTTACCACTGTCGGCGTGATTGATATACATATTAGTACCAAATTTCAGCTTTCTAGTGCTAACGGTTACTGAGATTATCCGCGGACGTTAGGGTAAAAATGAAAAAAAAAACACCCACGTTACATATAGCGGAGGTACCCTAACAAAAAAAAAACACTTTTTATTTAACCACTTTGTCCGCGTGATTGATATACATATTAGTACCAAATTTCAGCTTTCTAGTACTAACGGTTACTATAAGGGGAACCCTAAAAACGCAAATGCCTGTGACCTCATTTGCTGGTCCAACTGTAAGTGAGTAAGTACCTGATCTAATTAGCGTAATTTTAGAAAAAAGAAACAAATAAAGTGTAAAAAAAATCACATAGAAAAATACGGTTTTGGAAAACATTAATTTAGCGTTTTTTTTGTTGATTTCATTTTAAAATGTTATTCTGAGATGCTTTATTCAAGAATCCGTTTATCGTTCCACCCGGAAGTAATTACCAAATTACGTAGATTAAAATGAAGCCCATGCATGCTTCATTTAACTCTACATAATTACTTCCGTGACCATGCATTGCATGGTCTTTTTTTTAATGATTTATCTTGAATATTATAGAACAAATGTAAATGAACCAAAATGAAGACAAAAATATTGATTAATATTTTTTCTGACTTTTCAGAAGCTAGTTAATTTATAATTTTTTTGATGTCTGAAATTTTGTAGGATTCTGTCGGTGGGTAACTATTTAATTGATATTATATCCGTTACACATAAAAAATAAGTTATTATAAAATATTTCCAAAATTGTCATTTTTTCCATACAAGTTGTCGTTTCATTGACTGGACTATCATCCACAGCTCTGACAGTGTCCACAAAAATGAAAATAGCCCATTTTTTAAGTATGGCCTTCGTACGGGGTTTTATCTGTACTTAATGAAAGACTGTAAGAGGAATAGTCACTGGGTTAACAATACCTCTCGTAAATCACCCTCTAATTCCCATTACGTTGACAATTTCTTACGGAACCTTCCCCCAGGGCTCGCATGAATATTCATTATTTCCTCATACACGACCGCAAAAGTCGATTTAAGGCCGCCCGCTGAGTTACACTATGTTTTTCCGCGAGGTTGGCGTAGTGGGAATGTTTTCTTGTATTTTTAGTATATTTAGGGGCGTAAAAATACTTATTATTATTATACTCGCTTCTGCCCGCGACTCCGTCGGCGTGGAACTCGTTTACATCGTAGCTGCATACTCATTTCACCCTCTTAGGGGATGATTTCCGGGTTCAGTGGTTTAATCATAAAGAGGTAAGAGAAAGAATTTGCTGTCATTCGGCACAAATGGAGAATCTTCAACACGAAATGACCATTTTGAAATTGGATGAAAAGTAATACCATCAAAAGTGAATTTGGTGTCAATGTAATTGTGTCTAACTAGACACATTTTTAAGTCAATTGTTTTTCTTGTGCAAAATAAATCTAGCCCAAATGGATTTTATTCCAGTATGAAATAGGTCCATATGTATATACGTGCAAACTGAATGTTGTCTAATTTAAATTAATATCAAAATTTCAAATGAAAATCGACTATTTTGTACAAAATTCATGTATGACGTATTTACGATTGGTCATATTTATGGAGTGTACGTATTTTTTTCGACCTATATCAAATATGAAAACTTTACTTTTAGGACGTAGGTACATAAATACATTTTAGCATTATTCAAGCTGGACAGTTTTCCAGGTCGACGATGTTTAAATTGACATTATTGAAATTCGACCAATAATTTCGAGTTGTCAATTTTCCATTTGTGCTGAATGACAGTAAATCACAGACAGACATACACACTTTCGCATTTATACAGTATGGATCGAGCCCGTTATGTCCCACTGCTGGGACACCCCCCCCCCCCCCCCTCTTTTTTCCATACTTCGCGGTCCTGAGCAATATCTGGCCAGCCTTAATAACAATAATGAAAAAAATATATATTTCTCAAACATGCAATGAAATATTGACGTTGTGCTCTTCACAATGGGCTTCGAAGTCACGTTTCGGGCGCAGCGAGACGAGACCCGTAATGGCATTTCATACAAAATTGGAGGCCTAGGCAGGCAGAGGATCACGGCGTTCAGCCATGAAACTAAAGTTTGATTTCTTGGAGTTTTTTTATTTTTATTTCATTGCATGTTTGGGAAAAGCACTATCTATACATACCCCGGCGTGAAAAGGAGTTGCCAGCCTCATAACTATCCGACCTAGCTACGCTCGGCCGTCTATAATATGTACTCAGCTGGCAACCCCTTACTTGCCGGCCTCTGCAGTAATGTATGTACAATTACATCAAATCTGTCTATTAAAAGCTCTCCATACAAACGTAGCTTTGTTCATTTTATAACGGCATGCTGGAATAACATGAAACTTTGTATATGCAGTGGGATACGCCATAAACGTTCGACACTCAATTTATTACCCTTATCACGAAACAAATTAGTTAATTAAATATTTTTGTTTTCGTGTTATTTTTTAACGAGGAAGTTACTCCGATCATCATCCGATAGAATGCAGCGGGCGCATAGCTCGCCCATTAGAGTGGTGCCAAGGCTGTCAAACAAGTCTATAACACGATACAGAGAGGGCGCTAGTCTTAGCGCGAATGTAATTGAAAAATATACAACTTCCGTCACCGTCCGTTAATAGAAAGGTCGCAGGTTCGAATCCTGTCGGGGGCTACAGACGAAGATGGTTTATTTTTCCATTACCTATATTCTTTCTCTGTATCATATCGTTTACTCAATTTATTTTTATTTTTAAAAACAGAAATTAATTTCCGACCTAGATATGGCGAATCTCATAGTAGGTATTATAAAAAACGAGAACCAATCTACGTTTTTTTTAATTTAAAGTTACAAATAATTTTATGATCTGACTGCTTAAGCCGCTGCTGTAGCTTATTTATGTTTGTATGGAGTGTTCCTGAAAATCCGACTACGGGAATTTTGATGTTTTGTAAAGAAAAGCATTGTTTAATGTTGCAAGCCACAATGTAATAAAACTACATATGTGGAAAACATAATTAAAAGATAGCGGGTACCCTTTCAACAATAAAGGTTGTTTAGGTCCAGCCGCTAGATTTATGAAGGTTACATTATTGTTTTCAGAACCTATAAATAACCTATAAAACATAATGGATTCAACCTTAATTAGAGATCATTGCAAGGTTTAATAAGACAGTGCTGTATACATTTTATGTATAAAATAGTATTTATGTTAGTGTTATGTTATTGTAATTATATTTTGATTTTATTTGCTCAAGTTTATCAAGCGATAGATAGATAAACAAAAATGTATTGATACATATGTTGGAGTATTGATGAAGATTTGTTTCACTCACATTTTTGTGCTCATTTTCAACGGTTATAGCCTTTGACGTCACTAACGTGGATGCAATTGGAAAACGCTAATGTAATGATGAATTTATTTAGTATCTAAAACAAGTTACTAGCGACGCTGTGAGCAGTAGAACTTTCAAGCCTTTCTTTAATGGTCTTTTTTTATTTCGATAGAGTGACTCGACTAAGTAATTCTATAGAATTTACGAACTCGGTTGAAAAATGCGACCTGGCCCCGTATGATGGTCGGCCATATCACGCAATAAGTGACAAGATAGACGCTCTATCTTGTCACTTATCGTGTGATAAGACACTGGGCGCTGGCCGGACAGACAAACGATTTTCGGCCCAAGCTGAAACATAGAACTTCGTTCGCTTCTTTCGCTCGTTCTATAAAGAGTAACTTTCTGAATTAAGTGTAGTACACACAGGGTAGTGACATCCACGACTGTGACAGTGTACACCAAAATGAGAATGGCTCGTTTCGTTTGTAATTGGATCATGCAACATAATGTCTGTATATAAGGTGCTAACAAATTAGGTACCAATACTTTTAGAGCTGATAGTACTAGTCTCTAGGAGTAGAGTTAAGTATGAAACATTTAAAAGTGTGTATGACTTTTTGGAGATAATTAGGGATACAACGTTACTGCGTAAAAACACCCTGTTAATGAGATAGTCAACAATCAATCATTGACGTTTGTCACAAACGACGATGTTCACTTGACAGATAGTGTTTTAACATCTCGTCAGTTGAATGCACAGGCTGATTATGTTTGGTCGAAATTTTAATTTATTTATTTTGTACCGGAAATTAAAACAAAAATATCATATGAAAAGTTTTCTTAATTTCTATTTAAAGTCAATTGTTTTGATGTAATGTAACACCTCTTAAAATATTGGTACTTAATTTGTTAGCACCTTATATATCAGTTGGTACATTATATCCGCGTTATAATTTAGTATTCATCGCGTTATAATTTTGAAACATTGTAAGAATATAGTACCTCTGTCCCCCGTGCCGTGTGACACCATACGGGTTAGAATTTCACCACCCCCTTTCTTCCCGTGGGTGTCGTCAAATTCGACTATGGGTTTGAAGTGTGTTATTGGCATGTGACATCAAAAAAATGTGATATCGCAGTGATAGGTTGCCCATCGGCTTGCAATCTACGGCGATATCACATTTAGTCGATCTTTCACACCCACATTTATGCTAAAAATAGCTGGAACATAAGTTCAGAGAGCACATGTGCTCTGCCTAGCCCTATTGGGAATAAAGGCGTAAATCTATGTATATATGTATGGATAGTACCTACTGCTGTATTTTCTGAATGATGAATATTCCTTCTTACATGGCCTCTAATTATTTTTCATGTTAATACGTATTATAAATATTATAATAGACCAATATACCAAATTGTTGTCTAAATGCACTGTAGTTTTATTTTCCACATAATATCGCATTTAGACAATTATTGCCAGAAATTACACAGAAACTTGAATGTAATGTGCTTTGCCTATCCTTTCTGGAGACACCGGCGTGTATGTACCTATATGTACGTGTGTTTTATTCACTAACATCCAGTTTAACCAAAATGGAACAAGGATAAAATCTGCGATTCTTTCAATATTATATGCACTAATTTTGCTTTTTATTAATTTGACTCTTTAACTAGGTACCTTTTTTTGTTAGGATTTTCAGTGGGGTCCTGACTAAAACTACTACGAATGACGCATTTGGTGACTACGACACACAAACTTAAAAAAATTACAAACGCTCCAAAGGTAAGGTTTATAAAAGTAAGTTAATACTTCTAACAAAGCCTACTCTGTATACTGGTGAAACAATGTTTGAAATCGGATAAGTAGTTCTTGAGATTACGCTTCAATGGGTACAGTCAGCGTCATATAGTTAGTAGCAGCCAGAGTAGCCAAATATTTCGTAACACACCCGTATTCTTACAGTAATAAAGACGTGTTCTGAAATATTTGGCTACCTTCGCTGCTTCTAACTATACGACGCTGACTGTACGTAGGTATAATTTATGGTGCCGGTGAATGTACAGCCGTGATAATGCACGGCCAAAATAATGTACAGTCAGCGTCAGAGAAAAGGACCGCCCCTTGGTATTGACATCAAACTGTTTAAGTTTTAGCAATGAATCGCAAAGGACGACTTGGTCTAGTGGTAAAGACAGAGGCGTATCAATGTGAAGGTCACGGGTTCGATTCCCCGCGTTGTAATTGTTTTTGCTTTTTTTCTTTTTATAATTATTACTTAAGAAATCAAATGTTAAAGTAGGTATATAAGGTATGAAGGAAAAAATAAACATGTAGGATAAACAATATTAATATATTTCTTGAATTTAATTACTAACACTTCATGGAATCCATTTCCCTGGTTGAGTAGGTATACAGTTTTCTATTTGTGTTAAATTGGGGTTTAAATAACTTTTAGGATACTAACTTAGGATAACTAAATATATTAACAAAAAAACAGATAGATACACTGGCTGAGGTTTATAACTTTTAACATTTTTATGTTAATCTATAACGGTTCGCTTACAGATATTTCTAGAAACAAATACAATATTTATTTATTTAGAGCAGTGATTATATTTTTTTATACACTGTATGATTTTAAACTAAAAAAAAGCCTGGTTAAAAAATTAAATGTTGTCATTTGTCCCTGTGAATCACAGAGAAAGAACCAACATGCTAAACCATTATACTTAGTATAGCAATATATATCTTTCTCTTTTATCACATTTTCTGATAACCCTTTTAACACAACACTAGTAAAACATGTGAGGTCAGATGGTGCATCGTTAACACATTACGCGACTATTTGAGCCTTGTAAATAAGAGTAACTGGATTGATAACAATAAAGTTTGTTTATCTTCGATTAATTACAAGATAATGATCTCACAAATATTAGAAATTATTAACACAAGCTAATAATACGTGATAATGACATTTTATCTTGCACAATTAATCTGCCGAGTTTTATCTATTAATAACGGAGAGGGTGGCCGTCACTATCTATAACTTCTTGAAGTCGACTTTTCATGCCCGAAACCATCCTGAAACATGCATCACTATTTCGCATTAGTTCCCAACTTTTGTTTACCTCTTCATCCAATTTTTTTTTTGACTTTATTTCACTAGAGTCCCAGTTCAAAACCATCTGACCCCACAAGTTTTCGATTGGGTTTAGGTCCGGACTTTTAGCCGGCCACTTAAACACCGTTGTCTTCTTGGGTCTTCAGCCAGTCTTGAACGATTCGGGACCGATGCACTGCAGAATTATCCTGAACTAGATAAATCTCGCCTTCAGGATATGCAACACGCACTGACGGCAGCATTACGTCCTTCAACACCTCACGGTATCGCTCACCGTTCATGCGGCCGCCTATTTCCACTAGCTCACCTGGGCCCATCGAAGACGTCCAGCCCCAGTAACCTAAAAAAAGTGAATATTTTAAATCGGTTGCAATATGTAATCCAAGTAAATGTCAACAATAGATAACATCATTTCGATAACAATATTATTGACCTACCTAGTGTTAACCGCCCGCTTGTTCTTAAGTCTAATACGTTTTTAGGGTTAAACCTCTGCCCAGCTCTTCTCCATAAAACTTTTCGACCATCCTTATCTGACTTAAAGCACTTTTCGTCGGTAAATATAACAATTTCGTTTTCCCAGTTGAAATTTAAATAACGAGTGGCAAAGTTTACTCTATTGGTGCGGTGATCGCCAGTAAGCTTAATTTTTCTGGCTGGTTTATAATTATGGATGTCAGCTGCGTGTAAATGCCTTCGAACAGTGCTAAGCGACACTCCAAAAGTTTCAGCACTTGAACGCGTAGTTTTGAAGGGTGCCACTGAGTGAGCCTCCACAATATTACGGTGTCGCTCCGAGTCATCAGTGTAAGCAATTGGTCGAGGGCCTTGGCGATCGCATTTCACATCACCCGTCGCTTGATACCTTCGTATCCATCTACGAACTGTTTTTATCTGTAATTAAAATTATAATATTAGAAACAAATAAAAAAAACTTGCAACAATAAATATATTTGATAATAATATGTGTATAACGAAAATCTTACCGTTATGTTCATATCCCGTGCAATTTTTTTAATGCTTTGTTCCTGTTCCCAAAGAACAACAATTTTAGCCTTTAAAAAAGCTGTCAATCGAACCATATTTTCGGTTTAAAAATCGAAACAACTGGATGAAAACTTAATGAATCGGATGATATTACGACGATGTTATTAGCGAATCGGCACGAAACGTAATGAGTTGAAAAGTAATTTTAAAATGACCCTCAATCACCGTTTAGTAAATATAAGGCGAAGAAGTAAACGTATTTTGAATTCAACCTTAACCTGCAGTTCATACAGGAGTTACTTTTCTGAAGTAAAATAAAATGATGGTAGGTAGTCCAACAATCGGCCACAAGAACATTCTATTCAACTAAACGAAAAACCTATACTAATTTCAACCTTATCTTGCAGTTAATTGAAGTTACGTATTGCATTTTGTAAGACAAGACGGTATGGTATGGTGCTAGTTTAAAACAAAACTATTATCACACATGGTGAAATTTAAGCTTTAATGTTTAGAGGATAAGACCGATACCAACCTTGTTCCATAAAAGGAATAATGCTATTCCAATTTTCGACGAGTTTGTCAACTAAGCCCATAGCCTAGGGGTAAATAAGGCACGGTCAGTTGATCGGTCGGCGCATGATGATGAATTGATGACCCGGGTTCGAACCTCATCAACTGCATACTTGCGTGATGTCTTTTTGTAAGTTATTTCTAAGTCAACAAAAATACCATAAGATTAAAATCGTGCAAATATACGAGTATATTTGACGGAGATCGGTGGATGCTAAAACCGAGATGGGTGCGGGGCGGGGGAGCGGGGAAGGGAAGCTACTTGCGTGCGCGGCGAGCAGCGCGTCGATAATCTTTAAGTCTTTGGGGGGTTACTTTTCTCTGACGCTGACTGTACAGCCCAATAATCCGCTTCCATACTGTACATGGATTATCAGGCTGTACATTATTAGGCCGTGCATTATCACCCTGAGCAAACTTGGTCCGGGGTAATAATTGGAAGCCAATCTTGTACGAGCGGATAATGCACGGCCCAATAATGTACAGCCTGATAATCCATGTACATTGGGACGGTCATCTGTGCGGACTAATAATCTCCAGCGAGTCAACGCCACCCCGCTGCGCGGGGTGTCTATTTCTGGTCTGAGCGACACAAGTGAACCCTAACCTAACCGACCTAAGACCGAGTTCACTTATGACAAGCCATTTTTGTCCGCCCTGATAATGCACGACCCAATAATCCGCGTCCACAAAAAGTGGACGCAGATTATCAGGCTGTACATTATTGGGCCGTGCATTATCACCCTGAGCAAACTTGGTCCGGGGCAATAATTGGAAGCCACTTTTGTCCGGGCTGATAATGCACGACCCAATAATCCGAGTCCACAAAAAGTGGACGCGGATTATCAGGCTGTACATTATTGGGCCGTGCATTATTGGCTCCCATAATTTATATGTAGATAAACAAAGACACAAACACTAAACCAGGTCAGGTTAAGGCGAAGAACACACTGCGGATTGAAATTTTGTATCACGATGTAGGTAATCCGCCTCGTCCGACACGCATCCGCGTGACCGCGCGGAGACGCGGAGCCGCACCGCCGCTCCGTGTGTTCATCGCCTTATAGTTAGAAGTCAGTATATTTAGATAGATCAAACAAAGACTAGGCGAAAATACTGTACTTGCAGTCATAAAAAAAATAAGAATGATTGTTGATCTCACCGACTTACCAATCATCATGAGTCATATGGGTCATGGATGTTTTCTATGTATTTATCTATATAAGTATATTTATCGTCGTCTAGTACCCATAGTCCAAGCTTGGCTGAGTTTGGGACTAGTTCGAGTTGTGTAAGATTGTCCACTTATATTTATTTATGTATCCCCTTAACTGTGGGAGATAAAATTACAGATATCCCCACGTCTGTGGAAGTTACGCAGTTGCAGTCTATATTTTGGAATATATCTGCTCTCCATTAAATTATCTAACTGTAACTATGTATTACCATGACAACACAGGTGTGATATAACTGTACAGCTGGGTTCATTGTAGGGGTACCAAAAATCGTGCATGAAAGTGCTGGCTATGACTTGGGATGCGGTTTTCTTCACAGTTTTAACACAGTTCTTAGTAAAAAAAACACACTCAAACCCAATAAAAACAAAAGTTTACTTACATGTTATCAGATTTTTACTTGTTTCTTCTAATAATCACGTTTTAACGGTTTGAAAATAGCGAAAGAACGAATCCTGACCGCACGTCACACTGACAGTTTTTGACTGACGAAAAAAGGACTTTTTTCCACCGTTGAGCATTCAAATGTTCGCTTGCTAGCTGTCTTGCTTCGTTGACAACACGTTTTAATAGGTTAAAACGAGATAAATAGGTATACGATTCACTGATATTTTACGAAAAGTATAGACGCGTTTCGAGCGGGCCCGGCGGGTCGTGCCACAGATTCAGCGCCATTACTACTCGGGCCCGAGGGGCCTTTCCACAGCTGAGGGGATATCAAGGAAAGAGTCAAACCGAGTAAGTTAACTCTCTTTTACGCCGCTTTAACATATTTATTTTATCTTTGCAAGATAAGGTTGCAGATATTTATTCTATATCACTATTTCCTGTTATTTATCCACCAACCTAATTAAATAGGTACAGGGTAAAACCAAAGTATAGTCTTAACGTTAATTGGCATCGAATTGCGATTAGTACTGGTCAAAAAATCATACGCGTAAAAATAAAAGTTGCAAGCGTCGATACGCTACGGTGACCGCTTAGCAGTCTTACCACCAGGCCCCGTATCATGGTCGGCCTTATCACGCGATAAGTGACATGATAGAGGTGTCAGCCAGTGACGGACGCTCTATCTTGTCAATTATCGTGTGATAAGGCCGACATGATACGGGGTCAGGTGTGTCGTACGCTTGATTGCCACCGAGTATTGTTGTAGTGGTATTAAAAAATAAAAATAACATCCTAAAAAGTTGTATTCACGCCACTGTGTAATCCGTCGTTTGAAACACGCGTGTTTTGGTCATTACACTCTTTGCTCTCTGACAGTCCAATAATAAAGTGATTCCTCGAGTTTGCCTGTTAACATAGCACACCTTGTAACACAATGTAGGTGGGTCAATCAACTTTTATTGGTCCTGTAAGTACTATGTTTTGTCCCTGACCAATAATCGCAGTTCTAGAGAAAATTAAGTAGTTCGTTGGCATATGTCGCATTTATCTTATTATTAAGCAAACATACGAGTAAATTATTTTAAATACATCACTATTAAACTGGAATTTTAATGGTTGTCCATGTGACAAAACATCTGATGTAGTGTTTTTTCGTTTGTCCCCCAGTAGCTTAGTGCAATGAAACATTACTTTATACAAAACAATACTATATGGCAATTAATTACGCTTGTACATAATGATTCATTACAATGTCTACTATGATGCTAGTATATAGATTTTTGTTTGCTTCATAATTTTAACGAGTTTTTTGCATGTTCATTTTGGTCCCTATTATATTTTATTATCCTGACTTCCACCGGACAACGGTAAAAACGTCCCGAAAGCAAAACATAGATGGCGTGATCAGTGCCTTGAGAACAAGTCGATTGATTTGGTGACAACACTCATCCAGCCGCTATTTTGATTTCATCTTTGCCGCGGCGTCAGTCGGCCGAGTGCGTTTTGAGAAAGTGGGTGGCTTTTTTGTGTGTCTACCGGACAACCAGCACAAAAACGTAAAAATTTGATATATCGTAGTAAATTAAAGTGAAATGTATTCTATTTAATCTATATTTTTCACTGCGCGTAAGACCTAATTCAAAATATCATTATTATTACCAGGAAGCGCAAATACTGATAAATGTCACTCGGACAACCAGTCACTTGGACAACCAAAACCGTTGTCCGTGGGACATTTTGGTTGTCCATAGGACAATAATGATAGAATCAGCATAAAGCAATACTTTTTCTTTCAGTACTAAGTTCGTTAAAAAATAGGTATAATAAAACTGATAATTATTATCGTATAGTTGTTTTTTTTTTACATAAAAATAACAAATACAGGCGATTTCAATCCTAGTATCTCCTTTGGACTCCCGAGTATGTCCTATGGACAACCGTATATGTCCACTGGACAACCATTTTGTCCCTGTCTCCTAAAGACACATTATCGTCATTTTTACTTTAAAAAAAACAGTAAGGTTTACAAAATTTTCAAATATGAATGTAACAATTAAAAGTGAATTCATAAAGTGTTAAATATCACGTATTAATGATTATTTAACAAGTTAAATGAAAAGTTTGTTACATTTAAAGTTTGTCGTTGTCCAGGAGACAATATTATTGGTAATAACTTATAAATTAAAAGTCGCGTCATTTATTTATGGAAGATAAATTGCAATCCGTCCTATATTTAGTGAGAATAAAGTGACGGTTTACAATTTCACTGAATTTCAAATGGTTCAGAAGTCAATTTAGTTAGTTGTCCAAGGGACTATCTTAACTAGAGTCATGTGGACTTCGGAGTCAAATTTACTATTTTATTTAAATAAATCGTTCTGCTCCATGTGAATTCTTAAAATATAAATAATTATCTACAGCAAAAATGTTGAAATATAAAAAAAAACAAATAAAATTAAAAAACTCAAATTTTCATTGAGTGTACACTTAAAAGTTGATTGACCCAGGTACTATGATATTTGAGTAATTATGGCACTTGAGATGATAAACACTGATAAGAAATTCAAAAATATAGGTATGTTTACAAATCAAAAACATAATATTTTTTCATTGCGACTACGACTAGTGTCTAATTTTATAGTAAGTTTTTTTTTTATTGTCCCTTTGCTGGACATATTATTGTCCAATAGTTGACACCATATTTCTCAGGTCAGTGTCGGGCACTGGGACGTTTTCTTAATTATAACTCTGACAATAAATTAAAGCAGTCTTTACATTACAAACAAGCTTACTAAGACGTGACATCACCTTATGTTGGCCTATTAATAAACAGGGACTTCCCCGATACCCCATACTGTGTTCATCCCCGCGAATTACGACTTCACGACCAACTTACTCATTCACTTCACGAGACACCGATAGCGGTACGTTAAAACAAAAACACCACAAAGAACTCGCTCATCAATGGCAAATATAAGTTTGTTAAATAAACGGTTTTTGCATATAAAATGGAGCATCATTGCTGCAGAACTAGACTGAAATAAGAACTCAAACATCTCAATTTAAGACGGAAGTTTTGTTTTTTACAAAATGAAGGGATACCTGCTTGTGTTTTTCATCATTGCAGCATTTTTGGCAATGACTGGTGAGGATTTTTACTATTTTCTATTTTTATGTTTTTACCGAGGATTTTCGCTCGCTTTTGACCGAGGATTTGAAAGACGATAAGGACCAGGACCAGGAGAGGAGGGCCTTATCCGCTGCAACATGCTGGCGCGCAGATTTGGTCAGTGTAGCAATGAAGTCAAAGTGACATTATTCAATGCATTTTGTAATTTTTAACCGACTTAAAAAAAAGGAGGAGGTTCTCAATTCGGTTGTATTTTTATTTTTTAAGGTTTTTTCTATTCGAAAATTTTTTTTTGTTTGTATGTGCTTCCAAGTTCCAGGTGGGTCCCATTTTTTTCAAAATTCAGTTGGATGATGGGATCCATGAGGAATTGTGGGAACTCCTCAATTATATTAGGCACGCGTGTAGTGATTTTGGTATTTTCTATTATAACTTGTATTTACACCCGGAAATCATAAATTTGGTGGAGTGGAATTGATGATGAAGACATTATGACTTATGGAATTCCTCAATACTTAAAAGTACAAAAGTACGTCACAGATTCTGATAAGATTCCGTTGAAATAGCAACTAGTGAAGTGCCAAAGGTGATTCCTTGTAGAATCGACGGAAGTCCTCAAATATTATCGGGCCACATACAGCGATTGGGTTTTTTTTCTCTAATAATCAATGCATTTGCTCTCGGAAATCAGTTCATGTGGTAAATTGGAAAAGAAATGTGGAAATACTGGAAATGTTCTCGTGGCTTGGCGGAGTACTAAATTGAAGTCGGTTAAAACTTTGTTTTTAAAGTAAATTATACACTTGACAACTCTGGTCCTATTTTTTGCGGTCGTCGTACAATCCCATGACGGTGCCATATAATGCTGCATTTCACACGCTGTTGCGGCTCCCGCGCTACTGCAGCGCTTCCAGCATGTTCACCAAGGCGCTGGTGTAATATTTCTTCGCCGTAATGAGGACGAGAGTTGTCTCTTTCTGGCACAGGCTGGGGCGCTCTCAAAACGAGATCCTAGGGCCCGTGACGTGTGCGTCGTGACGAGAATGGGAAATGACGATGAACTTTTTACTGACCCGTCTATTTATTTTTTACGTTTTAGTTTTAATATTTTTAATAGCTTACGTAATTTTTATGTGTGTTTGGGTAACGTTTCGCCTGTTAGAGCCTTAACACACTTGCGATTTCTAAATAAATGATGAGTATATTTATTACCATATTATGTGCTTTTGAATACCTTGCCTTGGGTTTGAGCGCAAGGACAAATATTTGTGAGATGTGCATGAATATTTATTTTGAGTCTTGGATATTTTCTATGTAGGTATTTAACCATTTTCTAGACAAGGTATCTTGTAAGATTCAATTAGTATTTATATCCATTAAATATTACTTTGTTTAGTAACCATAACACAAGCCTTATTGAGGGTACTATTTAAGCTAGCCGATAAGTGTAAGACTGTCCTCTAATATTTATTTATTTACTAGCTTCCACCCATGACTTCGTCTGCGTGGATCCGGGACAAAAGCTATCTTATATTTAACTCCAGGCTACAAACTATCTTTGTGCAAAATTTCTTCCAAATTGGTTGAGCCATGCTTGAGTTACAAACATCCAAACTTTCGCATTTATAATATTAGTGAAAGCAAGATATATTTTCTAAGGAGTAGCTGCATACAGAGCGGATAACCACCGTTAAAGATTTTGAGAAAAAATAAAATAACTAGTTTGATCAAGGCTGTACTTTATTTTTTTATTAATCTAACTCCAAAGTCAGATTTTAAAACAAAAGGCCTGCAAGACCGTTTTGCATTGTTTGTATGCAGGAAGTTTTAAAACAAAAGTAATTTTACATTTTAAATACCTAGGTTAGTTCGACACTTTATTTTTATGCAACGTGTCTCTACTCTCTGGACATTGAAGGAGATCCCGAGTAGAGTTATGTCTCAGGAATGTTCTAATATGGTAAATTATTTGATGAGATAAACATTAAAAAATATATATAGTTAAATTAATTCAAATAAATCATGAATAAATAGGAGCATACTATCAGTCGATAAGATTAAAGTGTCACTAGTGACATGACATATTCTTTAATAACCGTGTATCTATTATCGTGTAAGTAATAAATCGTAAATCAGTAATTTCTCCGTTAATACTGTGGAGTTTGGAATGAGACTTTGTACATAGGTTAGAAATACCCTAATCAACACGGCCTATTCATCTATGTCCAGAGGGAAGAGACACGTCGTATAAGTCTAAGATCTCCGAGCCGGATTCGAACCGGCTTGGAGCATTAAATTTTTAAATTTTTCCTTTATTTAAAAATGTATAATTTCGTTAGCAGCGTAACTGCTTAATACAAAATTAATTTTGTGGTTATTTTTTTGGTCTTGAATTAGGTTTTCAAGTAGGTATATAGCTATCTAGCCATCTCGCTTGCCGGCCACGGCGGCCACACATTGCCGTAAAAATGTTGCCCGTTTAGAAGCCCTATTATATTGTGGGGCAGACATCGTTTACGCATGTCAGCCTAATATTATTCTATTCCATATAAAATTAGAAAAATCGTGAGTTAATCGTCATGCGATTTCAAGGAAAACCACATTGAAACACAATCATTAGTAGGTATTGTTGTGCTTCAAAAATTCTTATTAATCGAAATATGTAAAACCAATACAATGTTTCCCTTTGATATCCTAGAACCTAGATAAACGAAGAATGGTAGACGAATTTGTACCTTAAAAATCTAACTTAATACGAGATATAGTCAGTGCCGGATTTATTGGAGGTCGCATATGTCTACTGGCCATAAGTAATCTTTATTACGACATGACTGTCACGATTTGAATATACATAGAAACCGTTTGTTTACGTTCCTTATGTATTGTCACTTGCTAAAAATAAACAGACCACGAAACAACTAGCGTATCACTACTCTGCTGCAGTGTTAATTTATACACATTAATCACATTATAGTCAATTTACATTAGGTTATGTGCCTCACGCACTGATAGTGCTAGTTTAAATTAATAAATTGAGTGGATCTGATATTTTCTGTAATCTTGCGAAATTATGTCAGAAGAAGGCGGCATAAGTGGTATAAAGAAGCTGAGGGGATCGTCAGACTACCCGAACTGGAAGTTCTTGGTGCGGAATTACCTAGAGAATAAAAACTGGTGGGATGTAATTTCGAAAGACGCCGTTAATGCGGACGTAGATAGGAAGGCACGAACAACTATATGCTTGTTGTTGGAACCAGAGTGCTTTACCCATGTTTACAATGCGAAAACTGCGAAGGAAGCCTGGGACAGTCTACAGGGAGCCTACGAAGATAAAGGCTGGGGAAGACGCATCCACATACAGCGAGAGCTTTTCAACTGTAAGTTAGAAAATTTTAATTGTATGGAGAGCTACATATCGAAAGTCACATTCTTTGCACAACAATTGCATGATATTAATGCTGGAATCCCTGAGGATTGGATAATTTCAATTTTGCTTGCTGGATTGACTGCTGAGTACAGCCCACTTATAATGGCTGTAGATAACAGTGGCCAAGAGATCACTTTAGAGCAAATTAAAATGAAGTTGTTGCAAGAAGGAAGTAGACAGAGCAAGATGAACACAGACTACGAGCAAGCTTTTGTGACACGTAAAGGACAGAACGATGCCAGATCTACAAGCAAAACTAACGATCGTAAGCAGAAGTTCGTCTACAAGTGTTTCAAGTGCCACAAGCCAGGACATAAGGCATCTGAATGTAATGAGCGAGTCAAGACCGCGAATGTCTGCCTGAACACCAAGGAGGCGATCAACAAGGACAAATGGTATCTTGACAGCGGGTGCTCTAATTCCATGACTCATGACCGGAGCAAGTTGGTGTCCTATAGACCTGAAAAGGGCAACATGAAAATCTCTGTTGCGAATGGCGAGAAGTTATTGGTCAAAGGTCGAGGGAACGCTGAACCTCAAGTCGGCAAAAACGAAAAATTGATTTTGAATAATGTTTTACATGTTCCCGACCTTTCAATGAACTTGATATCAGTTAGCGATTTGACCAAGAAAAATTGTTCGATTTATTTTGACAAAGGAGGTTGCACTATTCAAAATAAGAACCGAATTATTGCAAGCAGTCAAGAAGTTGACGGAATTTACGAGTTGACAGAAAAGAAAAACAACGTCGTAAATGTGACAATGTCAAACCAAAATGGGCAAAATGTAAACATTTCGAACATTTGGCATAAACGTTTAGGCCATTTAAGCCGAAATTATATGGCCGAGATGCAGAAAATTGTAACCGGTATGGAATTTAAGAGTTCTGATTTGTGCGAACCGTGCATTCCGTGTATTGAAGGAAAGACATGCAAGAGTCCCTTTAAGAACAAAGGTACGAGAGCGAACGGGATCCTACAAATCGTACACAGCGATATTTGCGGACCAGTTGAGGAACCTTCGTTCGGAGGTGCGAGGTTTGTTCTCCTCTTTATCGATGATTTTACTCGAAGGACGCATGTTTACTTTTTGAAACATAAGCATGAGACGTTCGATAAGTTTCGTGACTACAAGGCGAAAGTCGAGAACGAGACAAGTAAATCTATACGAGTTTTAAGAAGTGACGGAGGCGGAGAGTACTGTAATGGAAAATTTAAATCTTTTTTGAAGTGCGCAGGAATAAAACATCAGACGACGGTACCTTACACGCCGGAACAAAACTCTGTCGCAGAGAGATCGAACAGGACGATTATTGAAAAGGCTCGGACCTTATTGTCGGAGGCGAAGCTCCCCAAACAATATTGGGCGGAAGCTGTAAATACCGTAGTGTATTTGAAAAATAGAAGCCCAACAAAAGCTGTGAAAGGGGCAGTACCTGAAGAGCTTTGGACAGGCAAGAAGGTAGATGTCAGCCATCTACGAATCTTTGGTTGTTTGGGATATCGACTTATACCCAAAGCAAAGCGTCGGAAATTGGATATGAAGACAGAACCAATGATATTCATCGGATACCCAGATAATCAAAAGGGTTACCGTTTGATGAATCCGAAGACGCATGAAGTTATCACTGCAAGAGATGTGATATTTTTAGAAAATGATTTTCTACACAATGGAAAGGACGAGAAGCGGTCACAGGTTATCATCAACCTTAACACAGACTGTGAACAAGAGGCTATCATCAATCTTAACACAGACTGTGAACAGTCCAGCGAACCACGATCGACATTGGAGAGTCATGAAGTGTTCCGCGATGCTGTTGACGACATCGTAAGGAGTCCTGAACCTGATATACAACAGCCGGTACCAAATGAGGTGTTCACAGAACATGTGATTATACCGGACCTGCAAGAAAGGCGGTATCCTCAGAGAGAACGCAGAGAAGTTGACCGATACGGTTGTAACGTTATGTGTGCTACGGAAGGTAACTATGACGGCGATCCTGTGACTATTGGAGAAGCTTTGGCACGACCTGATAGTGACTTATGGCAGAAAGCGATAGACGAAGAGCTTATGTCATTAAAGGAGAACCAGACTTGGACCTTAGTCGACCTTCCAGCTGATAAGAAACCTATCCAGTGCAAATGGGTATTCAAAATCAAGAAAGACAGCGATGGCAAGGTAACGAAGTATAAGGCTAGACTTGTAGCGAAAGGGTTTACACAGGTATGTGGGGTAGATTATACTGAAACTTATTCTCCAGTAGTCAGAAGCTCTACTTTACGATTGTTGTTCTCGTTGGCTGCTGAATACGATTGGTTTATTGACCAATGGGATGTCACGACTGCGTTTTTGTACGGGAAAATAAAAGAGGACATTTACATGCTTCAACCGAAAGGAGCAGTCGCCAAAGGTCAAGAAACCAAGGTATGCAAGCTGCAGCGATCTCTTTATGGTTTGAAACAAGCCTCAAATGCTTGGTTCAAAGAATTAGATAAAGAAATGTTGAATTTAGGCTTTATACAATCAAAAATAGAACCTTGTTTGTACCAAAAACAGCTTAAAGATGATAAGAAGTTAATAGTAGTAATTTACGTTGATGACATTTTTGTATTCGGAAACTGTGAAGTAGAAAAGCAAAAATTAAAATCGAGCTTGCTTGACAAGTTTAAGGTGAAGGATTTAGGCGCGGCTAGGCATGTTTTAGGCATGAGACTGAGACGAGAAAAAGGTGTTATTCATCTCGATCAGGAGCAGTTTGTTCTGGACATTTTAAATGACTTTAACATGACAGACGCTAAGCCGGTTACTACCCCGATGGAAGTGGGAATGAAATTGGAGAGGTCGACAAGTTCTCACTGTCAGCTGCCGTATCAAAGTTTGGTAGGTTGTCTAAATTATTTAGCCTGTAACACGCGACCTGACATATCTCACGCAGTAAGTGTACTTTCCCAGTTCAATAACTGCTACGGTGAAATACACTTTAAGTGTGCGAAACGGGTGCTAAGGTATTTGAAAGGTACGTCAAATCTGTGTCTTACTTTTCAGAAATCAGGTGTTTTAGACTTACGCGGCTATGTGGACGCAGATTGGGGTGGAGCGCTTGATTGAAAATCATTCACGGGTTTAATTTTCAAATTAGGCAGAAATATTGTTTCCTGGGAGAGCAAGAAGCAAGCTACGGTTAGCTTGAGCTCTACAGAATCGGAATACGTAGGACTGAGTCAGGCTTCAAAGGAAGCACTTTACTTACGAAGCTTACTTAATAGTTTGACTGCTGTAGACGGTAAACCTGTCATCATTTTTAATGACAATCAGTCGGCACATAAAATAGCTGCTAATAAGATGATGCATAATAGAACAAAGCACATTGATATAAAGTATCATTTTATTCGTGAGTGTGTACTGGCAAATAAAGTTGAAATAAAGTACATGCCAACTGATAAAATGATAGCGGACATCTTAACAAAGAGTGTTAATGGCCCGAAAATAAAAAATTTTTTGAAAGATTTGTCGCTATCAAATTATTCTTTTAAGAGGGCGGATTAGTGTTAGATTCATTAGTGTTAGATGTTAGATATGGTGTAATGTTTATCTAAAGTGATTTGTGTAGGAGAGTTATAGAATAATTTTATTATTATGTTTTCGTTATGCATATTTAATTGTACGTAATAGATTAAGAGGGCGTATTGGAGGTCGCATATGTCTACTGGCCATAAGTAATCTTTATTACGACATGACTGTCACGATTTGAATATACATAGAAACCGTTTGTTTACGTTCCTTATGTATTGTCACTTGCTAAAAATAAACAGACCACGAAACAACTAGCGTATCACTACTCTGCTGCAGTGTTAATTTATACACATTAATCACATTATAGTCAATTTACATTTGGATTAACCCATAAGCAAACTTAGCAATTGCTTAGGGCATCTTGTCTTTTGGGGGGCACCAGAAACAGGAAACAGCACCAAACAAAAATTGCACCGATATTAAATTGCTCATGGATGAGTGGCACCACAGGCGTGGATTGCTTAGGGCATCAAATGGTCTTAATCCGGCACTGGGTATAGTGGGGGTACCTTTACATACCCATGATGGCGGCCTGAGGAAAGACGTCATAATGTTCTAGTTGGCCAGTCTATGCGTAGTAATAATAACTCACATTTACCTCCTCTTCAGCTGTCTTTTGTTTTTTTTTTTTTATTTATTTATTCAACTTAACAACATAACATTTAGGAACTATCATTAATATCTGCCAAACTGCATAGCAGTTTGTCAGCAGAAAACCCAGTTTTCCTCCACCACGTAACATTAATACATATAGTACCAAAAAAAAACAAACTTTAATTTTCATGGCTGAAATGTGCCACAAATTGTGGAATAGAAATTAAAAAAGACTATCTTGCAGGCCTAGGCCTCCAATTTTGTATGAAATGCCATTACGGGTCTCTCGTCTCGCTTCGCCCGAGACGTGACACTTCGAAGCACACAACGTCAATCTTTTATTGCGTTAAAACCGTACGTCTTTTGTTTACAGCCGCCGCTTGCAGCAACTCGGAATGTGCGAGCGACTGTCGCGGCTCCGGCCGCCATGGCGGGCAGTGTATCCAAGGCACATGCTATTGCACTGGACAAGAAGTCCACTTCTAACTAGAATACATGTGTGTTAACCTCGTTATAGCTTAGAGTAACACACGGCGACTTGCAGCAGCGGTACGGCCCGGGCACGACATTGCGCGAATAGCGGCGCGGCAGCGGTTTTTCTAATTCATTGCGTGTGATCGCTACTAGCCACAGTGCGTTGCGCGTCTTGACGGCGCAATAAAAAGGTAAAAGTGGTAAAACGCTTGCCGCACCGCAATTCGCGCAATGTCGTCGCCGGGCATGTACAAACGCGCGACACTTGCCACAGATCACCTGTGTCGATACTGTATCGCATTTGTAGCACTGCAACTAGTCGCTGTGTATATGTTCTTAAGGCCCCTCCACACTCCCGCGCGATTCGCGAGCGTGAATCGCGGCGGGTATCGCGGCGAGAATCGCGCGTGAACTTTTCCTTGACTCCACATTCGCAGTGTTCACAATCGTCACAATTGTTCGCGTTCGCAGGCTCCGGGCCACAACCGACCAAAAGTGGTTGACAAGGCAAACCCGCGAAAAATATGCGAAACGGCTCCACTTTCAGACTTTCATTCGCAAATGTGGAGGGGCCTTTAGAAACATTCCGCGCAATCTCTGGTCACCGATGATCCAGTATTTCAATAAATAATGGTAAATTATGCATATGTTTTTCTTACACGTCATCTTATTTGTTTTGTCCACGAATAAATGTTTTCTTTCTTTCTTTATTTCCTTTTAAATACAGTAACACATGGACGCTTGCGACTCAAGAAGAATCGCAACACCCTTTATTAGTTTGTAGATTCGTTGTGTAAATGTTGTTTAGGGTCGGCAACGCGCATGTATCAACCCTGGAGTTGCAAGCGTCCATCGGCTACGGTAACCACTTACCATCAGGTGGGCCGTAAGCTTGTTTGCCACCGACGTGGTATAAAAAAAAAAGGCTGCAGGCTTCTGTAAGGGGCTCTTACCGAGAGAGGGACCGACAAGAGATGACATTCCACTGTACCCAACTGTTTGCCTCCCTGTGTCAACTTTTATCATTACCTGTCTTTATACTACTGATGGACTATGTATTTTCACATTATTACAACATTTTCTACAAAACGGTATTATCCTAACAAGAATGCCGTTTAATAACTAGGACCTGCTTATTTCAACTGCAAATATAAGTTTGCTGGCGCCTGGCTAGTAAACAATCGACTAGTTTGTTTGTAGAATTAAGCATCAGGGAATATTTGTCACAAACGACGATGTTCACTTGACAGATAGTGTTAAACATCTTGGCAGTTAAATGCACAGAATTTCGCCCCACGCCTGATTGGACGTATAATGTACATATAATAGAATATAATAGAATAGAAATCATTTATTTCGAGTAACACACACGACTCATAGATAAAAATGTGTTAGTGATTTTATTTACTTATAACTTATGTGTATAGAGACGAATCTGTAGGGATATTGTGAATTAAGTTTACTTCAAATGAAGATATACAATTTATGTGTTTCACATCATCGTCGCATTCTTGTCAATGACTGGTAAGCACATTTGTTACTTTTTAGCAGTCGTAATGGAACTATACATTTAAAAAGGCAATAATGAATTTTCCTCAGGAACATCCATTTACTTAACTTTAACGTTACAGTTATTGGTTTATTCATCATCATCATTATCATCATATCAGCCAAAAGACGTCCACTGCTGGACATAGGCCTCCCCCAAAGAGTGCCAAAGTTACCGGTCCCGCGCCACCCGCATCCAGCGGACTCCCGCAACCTTTACCAAGTCACCTTGTGGGGGGCCTATCCACGCCGCGCCTTCCGGTACGTGGTCGCCACTCGAGAACCTTTCCGCCCCAACGGCCATCGGTTCTACGTGCTATGTGCCCTGCCCACTGCCACTTAAGTTTAGCGATTCGGAGGGCTATATCGGTTATCTTGGTTCTGCTGCGGATAGCCTCATTTCTGATGCGATCACGCAGAGAAACCTCCCAACATGGCCCTCTCCATTGCCCTTTGGGTGACTTTGAGCCTTCCTATGAGGCCCATAGTAAGCGACCACGTTTCAGTGCCATATGTCATCACTGGCAACACGCACTGGTCAAATTCAATTGGTTTATTACATTAGGTAAACGAATTAAATTGGAATTTTATTAATTTTACATAAAACTTACATGGTCGCGCAGCATACTTCAGGTCCCTGGATAAGGTTCTAAGACATGGATCATTTTATCATCACGTATTTCGTATTTATAAGGAATGAGGTACATACACTGTTTACTTAAAACTTTACGAATACCTAAGACATTCGAGCCCAGATTAGACTAGAACACTCGATCCGCAATAACTAAGTTTGAGTCATCGAAAACAGCTCTAGTTGGCTTACAAATAGTTAGACGACTTAGAACTTTAGTTCACTTAGGCGACGGCGGACCTGGATAGAATTACATCTTAGTGTCAATGTGTTTAGTCACGGATAGAATATATCCACACTTCAGGCAAGGACACAAGATAAATGGCATGAGAGAAAAGGAGCTATAGATACGAATCCGTATAAGTAAGGAACTAATAGTCTAAATTGTGTCAACTGTGAGAATGGTCATTGTTTGTGATCGGCATGTGCCATATTTTGCCAAAAAAAAGGTTATCGGTATATCTAATGTTCATTGAACTCTATCGTCCTAGCCAAAGATGCAAAATATACTAACAAAGAACGAAATAAACATTTCTGTTTTTACCTGGCTAGCTGAGTGTGGTGGTATTTTATCTCGTCGTTCATTTTAAATCTATTAAATAAGACGATTCATTATTCAATGGACATTTTACGTAGCGGTAACCTTTTTTTTTTAAGTTTGCTAGCGCCGATAAACTCAGTTCATAAACCTCGCTATTGCCAAGAATCTTAGCCTGTGGTCTCAAAACAGGAAAAAAGATAGACGGAGCATTACGAATTTAAACCATGCTAACTAAGTTAAGCATACGCTCACGCACACATATACAAACGATATAAAACTCTTCAGGAGATGCTATCATACATACCTATACATACATACACGCCTTTAAATATCCCTAAAAGGGGTAGGCCGAGCACATGAAACTTGTGTCCAGTGCCTGTTAGCATAAGTGTGTATAAAACATCGACAAAATTTGATATCGCAGTGATAGGTTGCTAGCCCATCGCCCAGAACACACTTCAACCCTGTTCCCTTAGTCGACACTTACGACACCCACGGGAAGAAAGGGGGTGGCGATGCTATCAAGATTAAACAGTTCGAGTTTTGCACAATTTTAACATAAAAAGTTATTTACAACGTATAAACTACAAATTACGCTACTAAAAGCCCAAAGGGGGCTGGGCCCGCAGTAAAAAAAACCACAAGAATCGGTTAAGAAATGCGAAGAACAGCGGGAAAGCCTGACATCCGGACATCTGGACATAGAAACGATTTTTAGCCCAAGCTTCGTTAGCTTCGCTCCCTCGTTCGATAATCTCAGCGATAGCATCCAGCGTTCTTTCTTTTCCCACATCTTTTCCCGAAATCAGTTCAATAAAACTCCCTTTGAAGGCTTACGAAGCATCGTAACGCGAAAGTACTGGCGCGTAGGATTACTTAAATCATTTTATGCAGCATCAAATTAAATTGAAGTGATGATGCGAACGTTTCACCCTTTTAGAGGTCCTCTCAACACCTGCGTCGCTGAATTATGTAAATATTTTTTTACTTCGTCCCTTGTGACCTGTTTATATTTACGTCCACTTTTAGCGGCACCGTAAATGAGGCTTTAGGCGGCTCTCGCAACTCTGCGAGTTCGGGACGTTGAAGAAAGTTTACAGGTGATGACTGATGAATGTTTGAGGTTCTGCGAGAAGATGGATGTACGTCTTTCTTCTGTCTGACATTTCGACGGTCCCTATTAAAAGAGTCGGATCTGCAAAACAGCTACTTTTTAGGAGAAGCTGTCAAAGTTTTTGGAAAAAAAAATTGTATGGGGGAAATTGTTAATTAATGGAATATCGTTATCAAACTTCGAATGTTTGCTTATTAGTAGGTTGTTTATTACTAGCCGTTGAGCATACATGTACTTTATCAGCCATTTTTCCAAAAAAATACAAAAACCTCCTATATTACTTTTTTAACCGGAATAGCTTAAGCATCATTTGTCGGAAGTGCCACATACGACATTTTTGTCTGGAAATTGTATACATAATTATGACAAAAAAGGTACTCCAAAAAATGTCGTATTTGGCAGAACTGACATTGTTGCACGGAAACTCTTATGTAACAATTTAATACAGAGAAAATTCACTTGATAACTTAACATGCTGTAAATTACATATAATACACAACATAAAACACGCTACACTTTTCCGTGTAAAATAGTAGAATATGTTATATCCGACACTTTGTACTCACTGAGTGTCCCGTAAAAATGTCGGAACTGTCACAACCAACGTTTTAAAATGTCATCTGTTCTTAGATCCGACATTTTTATCTTGGTTTTTACGAAAAGTATTGAGAAAAACTAAAATCTGTGAATGTGGTTTTAAAATTTAGAGTTTTTTACTACCTAAGCCGCTGAAAAGCAAAAATCTAAATTTTTGCAGATCCGACTCTTTTAATTGGGTCCTCGATTTCTTTTGTTATACATATTATATTAATATTGTTATTGTTGTCTCCATTATTTCTCAGTGATTTAGTTTTGACTGTTATGCTGTGTATGTAGGTATTGTAGGTGTGTGTATAATATGCGCCAAGCGTACCTCAGCGGCTACCTGTTTCCCGTGAACGACACATTTTTATTTTATATTTAAACTATTGGTCATCTGGCGCTTTTTTTACTGCATAAAGCTTGAATCACACTGGTGCGGCCTGCAGAGTGGCGGCCAATACTTTTAATAATTAATGACATTTTTACTATTGGCCGCCACCGCAGCCCGCGCCGGTATGTAAAAGCCGTTTTGACTTACAATTTATAAAATGCACCTATATGAATTACAGGTCACAGTATCGACCTCTTATCTAAATCCGTGACAAAGAGCAAAATTACACACGGCGACTTTTAGCAGCACTACATTGCGATAGAGTATCGATACAGGTGATTTTGACAGGTGAACTATGGCAAGTGTCGCGCAACAATACATGAAACGCAGCGTTGTATCGCAGCAAATAATCGCTGAGAGTAGCTCAAAGGTATTAAATAAAAGACAAACCTTAAACTTATATCATTTATTCGATTTTACACAGGATAACAACAGTAGTCGTGTCAATTGTAGCACCGACACGTCGAGTCGCTGACGCAGCTCCCGTGCTTGAAGCCGAGGGCCTGGCAGACGGCGAGGCAGGCGCTGCCGTTACACGACATGTGTCGTGCCATCGGGATGTACATTATCTCTGTCAGGGTGGCTGCTTGGGTCAGCGGTTCGGCTGGTGAAAAAACCTGGCATTATACTCGTAATTTGTTATTTGCTGTAGGTATGTGCTGTGTTCCTGGTGGTGAGTACCTAAGGTCGCTAGAGCTCCCGAGGATGTGCTGAGTTGAGAGCGAGGAACCCGTGTTCGTATAGATAGATATAAGTATAAAGAAAGCGATTTTTAAAAGAGAAAAAATAGAGACATTGAAATATAAATATAGTCAAAATACAAAGGGCCATTATAATTTTTCTGTATCAGTACCGAGGATGCAATGATAAAAACGTTAATATAATGAAGCAAGAATACTAAGTACTCTAGTCCATACAAAAGAAAATAGTACATTGTTTAACGAGGGGCGTAAGTCGAATATTGCGAACAAGAGTCTATCAGAAGCCCGACGCCGAAGGCGGAGGGCTTTTGATGACTCGAGTTTGCAATATTCTTACGCCCGTGCTATACACAATGTTTTTCATCACATTAGCGAGGAAACAAATACATTTTAGATGAAATTAATACAAATCGTAATAAAAACTGCAACATGTCAGTCGTCCATTTTGTTGAATTTGACGTGAGACGCGTATGGCAAAGACCCTTCGGTATACAGCCACGATTTGAAAACACTTAAAAACATTTTACATAGACACTAAATAACTACATATTAAATCTGTAAATAATTCAGTTAAAGATGTTTAAGTAGTTTTTTAAGTTTAAATTTATTTATAAATACGTTTTCAGACATCGTATTTGATATAAAACCTCTTTGCTTGGTAACTGCCGCATGAGTGACAGATATACAATTTAAGAAAAAAACCATTACGCCCGTGGGCGTAACACAGGCTATTACAGCTCTGTATGTCTGCGCATTATGAAGCCCTTTTCGAGCAAGTGTGATGAAAAATGTTTTTCCGCTTCTAAATATTTTCCAATCTCGAATGATTTTTTTGTACGTTATGGACACAATGAAAGACTAGATTTATAGGTTTTCCTTTTTTCAAAATTTGCAATATATTCAAACTTATAGGCACCTCAAAAAAATATTTCAAATCGAAACCCAAAAAACCTACAATGTATTTTGCTGAAGCGAAAATCAAAGTGATTTGGTAAGATTTAGTTAGTGGAAACCGTTCTCTCCCGAAATGGAAATGTATGGAAAAGTACCTATTGTCAGTCGCGAGCTGCTAGCTGCTGAAAAGCTATTCTTCCCTTAGATGTTTTCTTTAAAAAATAGTAGGTACTGGTGCCCAGTGCACTTATTTTGCACAAGTTAACATTTAATCGTTTATCTTGTGCAAACTCAAGAGTTGCTACGGCCAGCTTCTGTCTCCATCGTCAGATAAGTTCGGTGGTGCTATGAAATTGCGTGGTCACCGAACTAACATTTGTATATTCAGCTCAATCAGAAACCCCAAGCGGCCGACACCAGTTACAAGATTTGACCCGCACGTATTAAAACTAACAAAGCAAGTTAAAAAGGAGACTAGCCCAAAAACTGTCTCTACATAATAAATAACTGGAGCCGAAGTTGAGATTGTTCAAGAGATTCCAACTTTCAGGAGTTAAAAATGACACCGGAGAACAAAAGACTTACTAACCCGTTCACCGCCAGTGACTTGAGCTCAAGTATGTCACCGTTGCCAAATCACCTGCCACCCACTTCATACGAAGACACTTCAAAAACAGTATAGGTACTTAATTTTGCGTGGCGTGGGGGTGCCGTGCCACCTTGCTCTTCTCGTGGTGGCGAAAATTAAAAAACTCACCGTCAATTTCATTCCTATCCATATCAGCAGAAAGGCCGTTACGCGACATGAGGTACTTCGCCTGGGTGACAGCCACCACGGCTAAAATAACGAGGATCAACAATTTCATTTTGTTTAACAAAACACAATCGAGTCGACTGGCTGATTCAGGAATGACTCGGGAACTTATGCTGGACGCGGTGCATGCTCGCTTTTATACGCGTCTAAGGCCGCTTCCTCACTTGGCGAGCGGAGCGGACTCTAGTCGTATTATTTACGTCACTACAAGCGTATTTTTATTTTTATTGGATTTATTATAAACCGGGCGTCGCAGGAACCTTTTGCTCAGCGCTGACAGAGCGTGGATTGGCCAGAAGGTCACAACAGCAATGTCACTAAAAGTTATTATGGTTGAGATATATTAATAAAATTGACATTGGAATTGGTTTCTTCTGCCTTGCGCGGTAGAGTTGCTTTATGAATGGACAATTTGCAATTTCGTCTAGCTCAAATAATTTCAAGTATACAGACGGCGACGTTTTGCATCGATTTATTTAATCGTATGGCATACATTTGGCCTTTAAAGTTTATCACTCTATAGTACCGCCAAGGGGACACGTGCAGGGTTGTGGTAGGTAGCTCCTGCGGACGCGAGTAACAGTTGTCCCCTCTTTGTCAAGTGAGTGGGCAACTCGACTGTTAGAAGTTCTTAAGCTGCCCGAAGGCCTCTATTTCGGCTTAACGACTACTTTCATAGACAGCAGCCGGGATCAACTGCTAAGCGTGCCTTAGCACGGAAGCGCTCATTTATACTAACCACTCAAACATCAGGCGGTCACCCATCCAAAGACTGACCGCTGCCATCTTTGCTTAACCTGCGTTATCGTTCCCGACTCGCAGGGGCCGCTAGGCTATGAGCGCTTCATCGGTACTAACACGCGTTCCACAAACGCGCGACTATCATGCGACACTTGCCATAGATTACCTGTAAAAATCACCAGCTCGGCTATCACATAACGGCGCGCGAGCTCTTTCGATTTTTTTCGCTTTTACGCGCGCCGTCTTGTGATAGCCGTGCAGAGAGTATATCCACGAGAATTGAGATGCGCTCCTGCGCATCCCTGGCAAACAACAAGTAGTCATTGAAATGTAACCGTGCAGAAAGGATTATGTGTGATACATCAGTACTTCAGACCGCCTAATGAGGAAGTGGCCTAAGCGTTATCACAAGGATAATAAATAATTATTATATATTGCCTTATGGTTCTAAGAGGATGTTTGTAAGTAAATACTTATTCTAAAAATATGCTTATCAGTCTTCTCTCGGCACAAGCTCCTAACCGAATACATTTATAATATACCTACTAGCTACTCCTGCGTCTCCTCTGTCCTCGTATATGCTGTACACACTCGTCACGAGCTTCTCGCTGAGAGTCTCGGTCGAGGAACTCGTTCATAAACAGCGGGACAACTCTTTGACTCGGCCGCAAAAACCGACACGCGACCGAGGCGTACCGAGGCGAGACCCGAGCGGGCGAGACAAGGTGAGAGCATCATGTACACGGTTCTCGGTCTGTCTCGGGGCGTCTCCACAAGTGTGTACAGCCGGCATTACAAAGAGCACAGGCGGATCCACGCGACAGCCTGTGACCATTCGCTAAGCCAAGGTATCACACTGATATTGTAAATGTGAAAATTCATACTCTATATACCTACTGGTATAAATACATTTTGTAAGGGGTGGCTGCGGAGTGCGGACGGAGTGAAGTCATTCAGCGGCTTAATGTTTTTGAGCACTCAAAAAACTTAGTACTTGGATTTGTCTTAAGAACACCCATTGAGTTATATATAGAAAAAAGACATCTCCTAGCATAAGTTTTGCGCATGTAAACGATGGTCGGCAAATAAACAGCGAGTCACCACCCGTCATGCCATGCCTATTTTTTATTAGCCTAAAGATAGACACATCAGGGTTTCTGAAAGTGTGGTGACATGATTGCTAGGGGTTCACGGTTCACGGCCACTTTGTTCACTTATTAGAAATGTGCAGTACTTCGCGCATACATTGTTATTCTGCTTACTTTGTTATTGCCGAGCGGTACAGACGAGCTACATGACACATTCGTTTTTTTTTTCAACATTATCTTCAACAGGGGCCCGCGGTATTTTTGAAATTATGTAAGCGGTCCATGTCTAACAAAAGTTTAAGAACCACTGCTATCGATAAATTATTTGTGTCGTTTTCAGGAAAAAGAGATCTTAGTACAGTTGGCGCATTTGTCACCATTAACTATGCTCAAGTATAAATCAATAAAACGACATATTAGCGTGTGTCAGGGCCAAGTCAGGGCTAAACGCGCTAAGGTGCCTTTTTCCCGAGAACAACATATTTTTAGGTTATAAAATGCAATGGAAGGGCAGCAACTCACAGAATGAAACATTTATCTAAAAATAAAATCGTAAGCAGAAACGTCCGCTAACGAAACTCTAAATTTCGATCAAGGTGGAAAATTGAAAAATTACAAAAAAATATATTAAAGTGGAAAATTAAAAGTGGGATTTCAATTTTTCACTTAGACGGACGTTGCGATTAATCTTGAATGTTCCACTTTGATTGTTTTTTTGTTTTTATTACAACCGTGACGAAGAACATTACACACGATGAATAAGTCACCGTGTGTCTTCGTCGCGCTACGGACGTGATACAGTATATAAGCCCGGCTATGATACGGCACGGTCCGCTGATGGCACGCCCGGGGTGCATGTTTTGCTTTGTTGTGTATTAGTTTTAAGGTTGTAGTTAGTTTTGTATTGTAGTTAGTTCTCTTTCATGTGTGCATGTCAATTTTTCCCTTGTATATATTGTTTTTATTTTCGTGTGTTTTTAACCACGTATGTCATTGGCAATTAGTTAAGGGCCCCTTCGGGGCCCAACTTAAGAAGAAAGGTAGGAAAAAAAAAAAAAAAAAAAAGGCACGTCCGCGAGCTTTGTCACGGCGACATAGACTTCTATTTGTGAGCGTTCTAATTAGAAAGAGAAGTCTATGTCGCCGCCCCACGCGCGCGGGCCGTCCAGCACGTCTAGCATGGGACGGCCGCGACATACTCTCGATTTTTATCGCACTATACCTCTTGTTCTAAGTGTTCTAATAAGAGACAGAAGGATAGTGCGAGAAAAATCGAGAGAGGTCGCGCGCCGTCGCGTGCTAGCCGTGCTGAGGCTCTAGTAAGTTTTACCGAAACAAAACGTTACGACCGCGTTTGCGTTTAGCTGTCAAATCCCATACAAATTGAGGGTAAAACGCAAACGCGATCGTAAAGTTTTTTATCGGTAAAACTTATACTAGAGCCTCTGTGATCTGGTAGTATCGCGCGTTCGTGAAGTGAGCGCTTGTATCGCAGCAAAAAGTTGCCCTGTGCCAAAGGTATTCAATAAAAAAATAACTGAAACTTATATCATTTATTCACTGCAATTCACACAAGACAATAAACGCGACCGTCGCATCAATTGTAGCAGAGGCAATCCGTGTCGCTGACGCATCTCCCGTGGTGGTACCCGAGGGCCATGCAGACGGCGAGGCAGGCGCTGCCGTTGCACGACACATGTCGCGCCATCGGGATGTACATCATCTCTGTCAGAGTGGCTGCTCGAGTCAGCGGTTCGTCTGGGGGCAAAAAATTGGCATTAACATTTTGTAGCACTGGTATGGCTTTATCAGGGTTACCTATCACAAAATTAATTTCCCTACGTGACGTCTGTCCGAATTTTCATTTTGGCAAAAAGCCCTTTTTCTCTGGCAGCACCATAGAAACTTCAGAATTATTATAAAAGAAAAATAGCCTAAGTTAAGGAGTTCGACGGGATACGTTAAAAAAAATTGGAGCTTCGAGATAACTGGCTTTTTGCCAAAATGAAAATCGAACAAACGAAACAGCAAATTAAAGGGCTTTGGGCAACCTTGTATGAAAACGAACCCGTTTTTTTTTGCAGCGGCCAAGGATGTTTTTTTATAATCGTTTAGAGGACCTCTTAATACGCATATGTATACATATATAAAATTAAACGCGTTTCACAATATCAGAGCCGACATATTTAAGTTTTATGTGTTGTTTACAACTTTTCAATATGACCTGTAGAAATATATTTATATTGAAAATATCTAATATCTCTATATCTTTTACCCATTTGCCCTTTACTGATTGCGATACCCTTACCTTTGCCTCATAAACTGTTATGAGGGGTGTGGGCTTCGGACACTTAAAAATATCACCGATAAATACTCACTTACGTACAGAACGGCCTCTTAACAAAACACCAACAGCTCTAAAAATCTAATCATGTCATCCCGCTGTAACGCATACCACGAGCTCTTTTATCTAGTAAGACTCATCAAGTCGACTCTCCATACGAACGTAGTTTGGTTCTCAGTATTTATTTATTTTATTTATTTACATACATATACATACATTCACGCCATTATTCCCAAAAGGGGTAGGCAGAGCACATGAAACGTATGTTCCAGCGCCACTTTTAGCATAAATGTGGGTATAAAAGATGAAGAGAGAGATATGTTGCTAACCCATCGCCCACAACACACTTCAACCCTGCTCCCTTAGTCGAGTTTTACGACACCCACGGGAAGAAAGGGGTTGATGAAATTCTAACCCGACACCACTCGGGCCTATTATTTATTTATTTATTTGATCAATACAAAATGGAACAGCGTTACAGCAGATGCCAATTAAGACGCTGATAAACTTAAACAATACGATGCAACGATCAAATAAAGACAAAATATAACATACAAATAACATGCAATAAATGACCGTCGCAAAACCCGCCGCCCAACTGACGACTTGCGAATTGTAATATAAACCTACTAAAATAATTTTAAGACCTTTATTACTAACGAATTATGGAAACACTTCCGAAATTAATGATTTGATTTTGATTAGAAAACCCTAACAGAGCTGACCCCGTATCATGGTCGGCCTTATCACACGATAAGTGACAGGATAGAGCGTCCGTCACAGGCTGACACCGTTCGATAGAACGAGACGACGCTCCTATCTTGTCACTTGTCGCGTGATAAGGCCGACCATGATACGGGGAGATACAATTTGTTATAAAACGGCGCACTGGAATAACATGAAACTTTCTATACATAATGGGTTTCGCATATCTAGGTCGGAAAGCAGGTTCTCTGCTATAAATTATAATATAATTAAAATGAAGCCATTAGAGACTGCACTCGCTCTATTTTTATCCATTTTAATTTCTACCCAAACTAGTTTCTGACCTAGAAATGGCGGATTCCAAAGTTTCAGGTTATTCTAGCATGTCGTTTTAAAATGAGAATCAAACTACATGGAGAGTCGGACGTCGTGGCGACCCTTAGTGTGCCTTTCCACCAGATATGTGCTATGTCATGCTATGCTATGTTTTCATACATATTAAACGTAGCTCCAGCTACAGCTACGTTTCAAATGTATGAAAACATAGCATAGCAAGCATAGCACATCTCTGGTGGAAAGGCACCCTCAAGGTTGTCAGTGACATCGGCCACGCAACTATGTGTCACCGATAGTGTCACTGTCCGGTGTTGGTCGCGTTCAGGTTTTGGCACCTCGGAGGTGTACGGGAGCCGAGTGTAGCGGAAGTTGCAAAAGGGACTGGCTGAGCAAGATCCAGTTATTCTAAGATTAAGTGATAAAAATGCCTTGAAAACTGTATCTGAATAAATTGAGATTATTCAGAGAAATTCAAACTTTCAGGAAAAACAAATACATCCAGTAAAAAGACTTCAGGAAATAAATAAAACTCACCGTTCATTTCACTTCTATCCATAGCAGCAGAAAGGCCGTTGGGCGACATGACGTACTTCGCCTGGGTGACAGCCACCACGGCCAAAATAACGAGGACCGAAAAATTCATTTTGTTTAACAAAACACAATCGACTCGACTGGCTGATTCAGGAATGACTCGGGAACTGATACAGGGCGCAGTGTACGCTCGCTTTTATATTACGCGTCGAAGACCGCCCACGCTTAGGGTGGGTTACACCAAACCGACCGTAATCGTAAGCGGGGAATTGAGAAATTGGTATTAGTAAAATGTATTGCTGTCGCGCCAACCTCAAGCCTTCCCCCCCACAGAGCGCGATAGAGACAACTGCAGCTTGGACCGAAAATACCTATTAAAAGTACATAAAATTAAAGTTTTGTAGTCCCCTGATTTCTTCTCCAAAACTTGACTTAGTTAACTATTTTTGAAGTGAAAACTTCTTTAGCGGCGCTGAGCACTTTTTGCGATGGGGAAAAATTGTTAAATACGTGACAGAGTTTTGTGACGTCAGATGTGAAGGAGGTCACTTTTTGCTGCTAGCCGATAAGACTTCATTCTAAACTGAACGCTATTCGTAATAGTATAAAGCCGTTAAACACTTTTTGCAATAGCATATTCTGCAAATAAATTTGTAATTGTAACCAACGCGTCTTTCACCGTTTTGCTATTGAGAAAAATCGAATAGTTCGAATTTGGGCGTTATTTCTCAAGAGATAAAGCTTAGAAAAATAGTTACCAACGGCAAAAACAAATTGATATTTTGGTCGCCACCGCCGTCTGCTGTTCTTGCAAATTCGAATAGTTCGAATTTAGACGTTATTCCTAAAGAGATAAAGCTTTGAAAAATATTTGGCAATGGCAAAAACAAATTGGTATTGTGTTTGCCGCCGCCCGTCGGCGCGCCGACGGGCGAGCCGGCGGCCCGTCGCACCCAACGCGCCCGCGGCCCGTCCACCTAAATAATTGATAATTGTTTATAAATTTGCGTCAAATTTATTTTTAGGGTGACACCGTATGATGTCACGTGACCTGATCGAAAAACTGTTACAATGTTATTGAGTTTTCACTTCTGCCGGCACTCCCGGAGTGCAACCCGGTCTTTTTTTTTATATAACAAATCATAGAAAGCCTTTGGCCGTGTTCTAGTCTAAATTGTTTTCTGGATGTTTGAACACAGCGGAAAATCTGGCATTTTTCTTAGGATTTTGAAGGTTTATATCTCTTTTAAGAATATTTTTTTGAAAAAAAGGAAAACATAGGAACATGTCAATAGTAGCCATAGATTTATGGAAAAAAAAATTGCTCTACTGCCATTATCCAGGAAGAAAACAGGGGACTACGTTTCTATGGAAAAACGATCCTTGTGTTTCCTCTTAAAATCCGAATGTATGGAAAGTTTGTCAAGTTTATGTGGACAGACTGCTGCCGGCGCTATATTTAACGTTGACCAGCCTGTAATCTCTGGTGCTGGTGCAACTCACCCTTAGTGTTCGACCGAAGATTCAGTTTTGCAAAAAATCGGGCAAAATTTCGGCTTTGCCGGGACTATTTATTTTAGCATGACTTTACTAAGAGCGGTTATACACAGCGACTTTTTGCATCGATACAAACGCGCGTTAGACGAACACGCATTTTTTTTATCCTATGATGGTGGCAAGCAAGCATACGGTCTACCTGAAGATGGCTCTGACACATCCTCAGTAGCTTTGGAGAATACGTACAAATAAACTTACAGATAGAAAGTCACAAACATTACCCCGACCCCGCGAAGGATACGGGACGTGACACATGGAATGGCAAGTGTCCATCTGTTAACCCACTTTCACCTAAGTGCACTTTTTGGAACATGGGTCAATTTTGCGATATCTGAGATCGCAACAAGCAATAGAGTAAATTATAAAAAAAAACGGTGTTATAACACCTGGTCGGGCTATCTGGGGGTGACAGTTTACCTTTACACGGGCCACATACGTGTTTGCCACCGACGAGGTATTTCAACTTTTTGAATGCCAAGAACATATTTTGACGGTGTCGTGACTCCGTGAGTTGTCGTGCCCGCACCGCCAAGAACGACTTCCTATATATAGGTCTTATGGCGTACGCTGTCAAAGTAACCTTCAATCTTATATACAGTGATCGGAATTAGGTGAGACAAAATACCTATTTCGCTAGAATATTATAAATTGGTTGCAACCGGGTAAAAACCCGTTCTGTAACATCAGGTTCATGTTTAATGTTAATCTAAAAGTTATAACTATTTCCCACATTTTCCTTCCTTATAAAATGTCCAGCACTTCTTAACGCAAACTAACATGAAACATCCCGTAGTGTAAGTAAAAACATGTATGTTTAACATTACGACTAGTACCCGGATAAATATAGAATACCCGGTATTCAAGAAAAAGTGTATTATTCTACCCGGTTGTAACCACTCTATATTATGTCATTTACAAAATTTCTTGTTTCTATGATACATAGATTTCGCATTATTAAGGAGTCAAAAGTGGGTCCAAATGTTTCGTGAATCACGGCTGCTGCGTCGCCAGTTCCTCTTCGCTTTGAACTTGGCTGGACACGCTATCGCGTGTCTAGATATCCTAGGTAACCGCGCGGTTTCCGGCGTATTGCAAAAAACGCAGGCAAACCCGTGCGATAAAACGCAGTCTTTGTCCATCCAGAAAGTGCATTCTATAAACAGGTAAAATAAATAATAAATCGGTCTAGTGGTTCCGGAGATTACTTACAGACCTAAAAACGCATAAACTTACAACGCTACAACGGAGTTTTCCTCTATAATATTAGTAAATTATATAATACTAGCGACCCGCCCCGGCTTCGCACGGGTACTATTAATACTATACATTTAAATCTTCCTCTTGAATCACTCTATCTATTAAAAAAAACCGGCCAAGAGCGTGTCGGGCCACGCTCAGTGTAGGGTTCCGTAGTTTTTGTATTTTTTTTCAAAAATTATTCACCTATCAAGTTCAAAATAAATTTCCTAGATTTTTTTTATAGTTCTACTTTTGAGATTTTTTTCATATTTTTAAAACTTATGGTTTAAAAGTTAGAGGGGCGGGGACACATTTTTTTTGACTTCTGGAGCGATTATCTCCGAAAATATTAACATTATCAAAAAATGATTTTAGCAATTCATTTTTAAATACCTATCTAACAATATATCACACGTTAGGTTTGAAATGAAAAAAAAACACTCCCCACGTTGGTTACGTATTGGGGAGTAAAAAAAAAATGTTCTTTTTTTATTTTACCACTGTCGGCGTGATTGATGTACATATTAGTACCAAATTTCAGCTTTCTAGAGCTAACGGTTACTGAAATTATCCGCGGACGGACGGACAGACAAAGCGAAACTATAAGGGTTCCTATCGACAACGGAACCCTAAAAAACCGCATCAAAATCCGTTGCGTAGTTTTAAAGATCTAAGCATACCTACATAGGGACAGACAGCGGGAAGCGACTTTGTTTTATACTATGTTGTATAGTGATTATGGTATAGATAATCTATTTACGGCGTTTTAGCTAAAATAGATTTGGTGAACGTTTGTGAATATTTTTTTTTGTAGTAACGCTTAGATAAAATTCTTTTAAAATCATCATCTTATTGCATCCCACTGCTCGGCATAAGCCTCATGAATAGAAGGGCAGTACCCAGTCCTTTACAGTATCAGGATAAGATTTATGTCAATTCGACATTAGTCCAGGCAATGAACTGACAACTTGTATGGAAAAAATGACAATTTTGGAAATAATTTATAATAGCTTATTTTTTTTGTATAACGGATATATTATCAATTAAATAGTTACCCAGCGGCAAAATCCGACAAAATTTCAGACATCGAAAAAATGATAAGTTAACTGGCTTCTGAAAAGTCGGTAAAAATATTAATAAATGTTTTTGTCTTTATTTTGGTTCATTTACATTTGCTCTATAATATTCAAGATAAATCGTACAAAAAAAGATAATGCATGCTTCATTTAAATCTACATAATTACTTCCGGGTGGAAAGTTTGTCGGATTCTTGACTAAATCATCTTAGAATAACATTTTCAAATGAAACCAACAAAAAAAACGCTATTATAAATTAATGTTTTTCAAAACCGTATTTTGCCTGGAGTACATTCTGTAAACAACTTTAGCGGCGCCTTATCAGTGGTTACATGTGTGCAGGCGGTATAGCAGACGGGGCATTTATGAATTCTTCGTATTCAAGCTGTATATTATTTGCTGACACATCGCCAAGTGTTCAGTAAACATGGATTTATTTTCGTAGGTACACTCATTCTGAGACTTGAATCTGTAAAATTGGGTTGTAATGTAACTGGATTGCACAAGAAATTTTTGATGTGAAACGTCTTTAGCGGCGCTGTGCACTTTTTGTAATGGGGAATAGTACATTGTTTAACGAGGGGCGTAAGTGGAATATTGCGAACAAGAGTCTATAGAAGCCCGACGCCGAAGGTAGAGGGCTTTTGATGACTCGAGTTTGCAACATTCTTACGCCCGTGTTATACACAATGTTTTTCATCACATTTGCGAGTAAACAAATCCATTTTAGATGAAATGAATACAAATCGTAATAAAAACTGCAACATGTCAGTCGTCCATTTTGTTGAATTTGACGTGAGGTGCGTATGGCAAAGACCCTTCGGTATAGAGCCACGATTTGAAAACACTTAAAAACATTTTACATTAACACTAAATAACTACATATTAAATCTGTAAATAATTCAGTTGAACATGTTTAAGTTGTTTTTAAAATTTATTTATAAATACGTTTTCAGACATCGTATTTGATATAAAACCTCTTTGCTTTGTAACTGCCGCATGAGTGACAGATACAATTTAAGAAAAAAACCATTACGCCCGTGGGCGTAGCACAGGCTATTACAGCTCTGTATGTCTGCGCATTATGAAGCCCTTTTCGAGCAAGTGTGATGAAAAAATTATTAAACTCGCCACAGGTGTCGCGCCACGTGACCGTAAGATTCGTAAGACGTGAGATGCGAGACAGGTCACGTGAACGTAAGATGTCACGTGACCTGATCGAAAAACTGTTACAATGTCATTGAGTTTTCAGTTCTGCAGGCACTCCTGGAGTGTTTTATTTTATTAAACCGCAACAAGGATAACAGTTTGTAGGCTAACAGCTCAAAAATACGAATGTATTATTAATAATAATAAATATTAGGGGACACTCTTACACAAAGCGACCTAGTCTCAAACTAAGCAAAGCTTTTACTATGGGTACTAGATGACGATAAACATACTTATATAGATAAATAACTACTTAAATACATAGAAAACATCCATGACTCAGGAACAAATATTCGTGCTCATCCACACAACAATGCCCTTACCGGGATTCGAACGCAAGACCTCTTGCTTCGTAGGCAGGGTCACTACAAACTAGGCTAAAGCGGTCGTCTATAATATATTATAACTAAGTACAATATATCTATTAATAAGTTAGCGCTGAGCTGACACGCTCAATAACAGCGTGCAAGGTAAGATTTTAAATATGGTTGAGAATTTTACAGAATTATATTATGAACTTAGTTCTTTAGGTTAGAGTTGAATATCGTCTGAACGCATATAGAACTTAACGTAAACAGGAATTATGAAAGCAACAGCAGCTATACCTATCTGTTTGTCTGTCTGTCTGTCTCTCTTGAGCAAAGGCTGCTGTTGAGAAAACAAAACATAAAGAGGTAAGAGAGAGAGAGAGGTACTTCCCCTAAGAGCCTTATCACACTTGCGATTTGCAAGCGTATTTTGTATGAAGGCGTTGACGCAGCGTGTACGCCGCGACTGATAATTGTATAGAAAATACGCTCGCAAATCGCAAGTGTGATAAGGCTCTAAGCTATACAGGATGTGGCCGGTAACACGAACAAAACATGATACATGGATAATGTGTAAGTGCATGAACTGTATTGTACGTTTTGTGTTCTTCTGAATAAATACATTCATTCATTCGTTCACGGTGTATTATAACGCTAATCAGTAAATTATTTTCAAGTGGTTGAACTAAAAAGATCACAACTTTTATAAAAGTAAAAAGCTTGCGTGGCTTTGTTATTCAACTGGAATTATATCGATCTTTTTTACATTTTGAAGATCATAAAATATTCTAAAAGTTGCATAAAAACCTGAAAATGTGGTAACACAAAGACATGAACAGAGCATTAAAAGTTTTATATGTAGGTATACTGATATGTATGTTAGTCTGTAAGGTATTTGTAAATATGGGCCTCGTTACCTGAGATACATAAATAGATAAAAAAAAAGACACAATGGGAACTTTTATTAATCACGACGGTGACCCAGCATCATGGGGCCAACCTTATACCTAAGTACTACTCAGTCTCGACATACACAACTTGCAGCTATACTAATTACGTCACTCTGGGCGGTAAGTGAGATTTACCGCCCACGGGCTGAGCGGCAAATCTCACTTCACACCCAGGAGAAGACTTAAAATTGTGTACGCACCACGGGCGGTAATTCGTAAAGCCCCAGATCGCATATTTATCCTCACCTTCGGTTCGGGCCACAAAACACCTGCGATCTGGGCTGTTCACGAATTCACCGCCCTAGGTACGTAATGTACTATTTCAATAACAAGCTTAAATTTTACCAACCTTTCAGAACGCCTGTTCTACTGCGCATGTCAATTGACGAGTTTTGTATGTATATGTGCAACTGTGTGTAATTTAATTTAATTTAATTGTGTTAACCAAAAATCATTTTTTTTTTTTTTTGTACAACGAGCTACGGTAGCCTAGTGGTTCAGGCATGCGGCTGCTAAGCGGCGGTCGTGGGTTCGAATCCCGGCTCGTACCAATGAGTTTTTCGGAACTTATGTACGGAATATTTATCGTTAGCTTTTCGGTGAAGGAAAACATCGTGAGGAAACCGGTCTGATCCCAATAAGGTCTAGTTTTCCCTCTGGTTTGGAAGGTCAGATGGCAGTCGCTTTCGTAAAACTAGTGCCAAATGCCATGCTAAATCTTTGGTTTAGGTGTCAAAGCGGACCCCGGGCTCCTTTAGGGGCACTACCGGGAATAACGCTAGGAGGATGAGGATGATGATTTTTTATACAATGGCGGTGGCACTGTTGGTAAGCGGACACCGCAACCTATAGACGCATGCAACTCCAAAGAAGTAACATGGGCGTTGCCGACCCTTGATATGTTGACTTGTATTTTTTATTTTGATCCCCTTTATTTCATTGACAATCGTTTCACCGAATGCTTTGTTCATCGAATTTTCATTTCACTGAACAGTTTTTTCTTATAGCTTGACCACAACCGCTGTGCCGCTCCTTAGGTATGCGCGGGGAGGCGGGGTGACGCGGCGGGGGTGACGGGGCGAGGCGGGGACGGCGGAATGACAAAGGCTCTGCCCCCCCGTCTCGCCGCTCGCATACCTAAGGAGCGGCACAGCGGTTGTGGTCAAGCTATAGCATCCGTTACATTTTTACGTAAAGCTAAAAGGTAAGTGTGCAGAACCCATTAGGTTAGGTTTGTTTTATAACAATCGCGAAAAGTTTACTGTGTCTGAAAAACCGGTACGGCTGGCACAACTTGCTGCTCAGTCGCTAGTCGCTACGCGCGCGATTGAGCCTGTTCTGTCTCACTCGCGCCGTGGAAAATAGAAAGAGGAGGGTAGATCTTTCTCGACTCGCGTCGGAGCGCGGCGTCACTTGTGCTAGCCCCGCCCCAAGTAACACATCAAAGCAGTATAACAGCCGAGTTACAGCATTTGTGTATCGTTTTGGCATTTTGAGTTAGTTCTAAAGTAGCATTATAAACGTTTATACGGCTATTGTAGTGCTTATTTGGGCACAAATTTTACTGCTTTAGATCCTAAAAAGGTTCACAATAGTTGTTTAATTGCATGACAGGCGCATTATACAAGCATTATTGTGGTCAAAGAAAGTGTCAATCGCATTAAAGCAGCATTATTATGGTCAATGAAGTTGCCAATGACATTACAGAAGCATTAAGCCGGCAATATTATTGATAATGAACATGTTAATTGCATTACAAAAGCATTAGACTAGAATTAGAATGTACTAAAAGAATTATAAATGTTCACATGTAGGCCTACATCAGTATAAAAATTTCATCGATCGAATACATCGCTAGTACAAATGTTAATTGTCTCGCAATAATATATAATATATGGATGCGTGAGTGTTCAAAACTGACAGCAGTGACGAGTGTTTGCAAAATTTATGATAGATGGTAAAGTGTTTAACTCTTTAGTTATTTTATGCCTTCAAATATTACTGCGCAATGTAGTTTACTGTAAATGTCTATATATGTTTCATTCAATATTTTCACGCGCCTTCGATATTTTGTGGTTTTTATATAAAGTGTTATATAAAGATATTTGTGAAATAACCAAAACATTTTTTTTGTTGCTAGTATACAACGAATTTTGCATTATTGACATAATAGTTTTCGTTGGGCAGTATTAAATTAAGTTATATCATTATTATTCAGGTATATTACTTTTATAAATAGGTCCTCATGGTAATATTTTTTGGTTATAATATTAAACAAAATGGTGTCGGGCTATAGCAGCCCGGTGAGCCTTTAAAAAGTCCAATTAATGCCGCAAGCAGTAGAAATACTCACATGTGAACGATTATTAAGCCAGAGGCCAGAGAGAAGACTTTTGGTGAACCACTGTGGTGCCGTTGTCTATAAAGTAGTTATATATGGGTTCACCGGTATGCCACTAGACTTGATGTGGACTAAAATAGTGCCATTACTTGATTGCAATTTTGGGGATCCTTGAGCAAAACAATAAAACCCATTTCAGAATTTATTTATTTCGTTACTATTAGTACTAAAAGCGCGTGTGCTTTTTCCCAATCATGGCGGACACATCGTTTTACGAATACTGTAAAATAAATGTTTATATACAGCTTTACGCATTACACGCACTCACGTGTATTAGATTAAAGAGCTGTTAGCTGTAAAACAGAACTCGGGTGACCTTTAATAATGCAAGCATTACATTGATTCACGTTTCTGCTGTTCAGCAGCATTAGGCATTATCTTACTACTTAAAAATGCTATAGTAGGCCCTAAGGCCTAAAAAACAGCTGAAAGCTGTTTAACGGATTTACATGGCATTATAATGGTTCACGTTTATGCTATTAAATAGCATTAAGCATTTATTTACTACTTAAAAATGCTATTATAGATCCAATGGCACTAAAAACAGCTGAAAGCTGTACAATTGCGTTGTGGTTTGCTGCAGTAAAACTAAAGGCTTTATAAAAGCATTTGGATATGCCATTATCTTACCGTTATACAGTGTAAAGCATCATAATGGTTTTGAAATGCCAATATAAAGCGTCAAGATGTTCGGTGAACTTATATAAGAGTTTATACGGACCTTAAGTTCTACATAAGTTTACTATTCGTGTGATAAAATGCTTTCTGTGTTACTTGGGGCAGCACGTCTAGCATGGGACGGCCGCGACACACTCTCGATTTTTATCGCACTATACCTCTTGTTCTATGTGTTCTAATAAGAGAGAGACGGATAGAGCGAGAAAAATCGAGAGAGCTCGCGCGCCGTCGCGTGCTAGCCGTGCTGGTGTTCTATAAAATGAAAATTCGGCGAAACATTCATTCGACGACACTTTGTCGGTGAAACAAGTGTAAACCATTGTTTTACCAATAAAGATCTGTATTCCATAATCAATACGTAAGTACGTTATTCGAGATTTTACCCAAAGTGCTTCTCTGATAACAAAAAACAGACCCACATACTCAGCTTCAGTAGACGAAGCCGTCACTCTCAATCGCCTCTTTGTTTGCTAACACATAGTTAATTATTCTAACAGTTTAAATAATCGTTGGTACTTCTAAGGTCCACTTTGTCACTTCTCCAGTCACAATCAACGAAACCACTTAACACATGTTCATAGTTAATACTTGAGAATGTCAACTTTATTTCCCTTCAAGTAACGTAACACCCACTTCAATAAATCCACAGTGCATTATTGTTGTTTTTGCTAGCTGAGGGCTGGTCATGTAACGTTTCGAACGCGCATTAGGACAATGCAACTGGCAGTTTTTCATATAAAAATCTTCTTCTAACGTACGTACGATGCGTTACGTGATCGACCTGCAGTTCAACTTAAATTATTACTTAGATTAAGTTAGGACGAGTACATACCATTGTAGTCCAGGCAACAGACAACTTGTATGGAAAAAATGTCAATTTTGGAAATCATTTATAATAGCTATTTTTTTATGTATAACCGATATATTATCAATTAAATAGTTACCCAGCGACAAAATCCGGCAAAATTTCAGACATCGAAAAGATGATAAGTTAACTGGCTTCTAAAAAGTCAGTAAAAATATTAATAAATGATTTTGTCTTTATTTTGGTTAATTTACATTTGCTTTATAATACTCAAGATAAATCGTACAAAAAAGATAATGCATGCTTCATTTAAATCTACATAATTACTTCCGGGTGGAAAGTTTGTCGGATTCTTGACTAAATCATCTTAGAATAACATTTTCAAATGAAATCAACAAAAAATACGCTATTATAAATTAATGTTTTTCAAAACCGTATTTTGCCTGGAGTATTGATCATCAGCCTGTAACTTGAAATTCTAGCTACAGCTGAGGGATGATCATGTGAGTCACGTAACTTTTCGAACGCACGTTAAGACAGTTCAACTGATCAGCTAGTCGATTACGTAACGCATTATAGGCGCGTGCGCATCAGGTAGATTTAAATGTCATTGTTTGTAGGGACCTATGTGTACTTCGGTAAAATGACAGTTGAATTCTCCTAACGCCTGTTCGAAAAGTTACGTGTGCACCACTCAGGTGCAAATTAGAAGTGTTATGAAACTTATGAAGATATCATTTATTTTGTCTTTCCTCTGCCTTTTTTTTTTTTTTTTTTTCTCAATGAAATGTATGGTACATTTTAGGCTTAAATTAGGTTCGCCAAACGTACGTTTAACGGCGAAATGAGGCACACATTTTTAGTTTCTACAGTCGAGATTGTCAGACCTCGAAATCCCGGGGAGTTTGATGAAATTTGGTACGAATGTTCGTTGTAAGCCCTGTTTTCCCCTCCCAAAAGGCCCTGGGTCAGGTCAGGACTTTGTAGAACGGCCGCTATCTTGGAAAATGTACTCCATTCGTAAGAAATTCAGTTTTTGTCCGAAAACTACGTACTCTATGAAAACATGGTACAGCGAGCAACATTAAAGCTGAATAAAGATTTATAAGCCTGTACTACACCACTTTGACGAGAAAAGGTGTCTTCATACTGAATAATGCATACACATATAATAAGAGATTTCCCTCAATGTCCTTCCAGGGAAGATTCTCCGAATTTGAAGCTCGGGAGAATTTCAAATCCCCTTTGATTTAAACAATAGGATATGAACTACATTAATATTTAACATTTTACCCGACTACGGCTAAACCCAAAATAATGGTAATGGAATAAATCGATCGTTAAGTATTGATAGTTTGCTACCACCTGCTTGATGAATTCCAACAAATAATAATAATAATAAATAAATATTAGGGGACAATCTTACACAAATCGACCTAGCCCCATAGTAAGCTCAGTAAGGCTTGTGTTATGGGTACTAGCCGACGATATATATAATAGATATAAATACTTAAATACATAGAAAAACTTCCATGACTCAGAAACAAATATTCATGCTCATCACACAAATATTTGCCCTTACCGGGATTCGAACCCAGGACCTTCAGCTTCGTAGGCAGAGTCACTACCCACTATAGGCTAACCGGTCGTCAAAATAATAAATAATAAGGTGGTGTTATATGTATTTCACTTAATACTGACAATGCGTTGTCGCACATCGAACTAAAAAAACAATATGGCGGGCGTGAGTGGACACCAACCCTGAAATCACAACTTTATTTCAATAAAAATCAATAGATGGGTCAGTAACACGTCAGTGCTATACACTATACAATTTATCAAACACTTGTAAATGTTCTGTTAATGACTAGCCATCGTCCAGTTTTATAAACTTACAGCAGTCGCTTCCTGAAAGGTAAAAGCGTCCACACACACACACACACTAATATTGAACATTAGGTTGATTGTAATGTAATCAGTATTGTTACTAACCCAATAACTTGTTTAAAGTAATTATTAAATGATCGCATTATACAGTCACAATCACCATAAGAAGTAACTACCTATTAATAACAACCTACGTTATGAGTTCCTGGTATATACGACATTTCACATATCACAAAGATGCCCTAGCCTCAACAATGAGAGGATATGTGTCAGCATGCCTCATACCTATACCTATATGTCGCAATAAACCAAACCGAGACGGTGGCAAACGACCATACAACCTACTACACAATGACACTTACAACTGAAGAGGAAACAACGCGTATGTGACTCCCGTGGAGTCGCAGGCACCCATAGGCTACGGTACGAGTATAACTGCTTACCATCAGACGGGCCGCTTGTTTGCCACAGAAGTTGTATAGAAAAGCGCGTTGCCGACTCTTTATTGCTTTAAGGATACCTATGTTCTGTCGACAGCTAGAGACAAAGGCAGCTGAGATTGTTTAACGTGGGCCGGCAGAGTTGCTTTTTCAATGGAATTGACAACATTTCATATTTTCATAAGATCTTAATTCGAAAACCGTTTCGGTAAAAGCGTGTAAAATACACAAAAAAAATATGCTTGGATTTTTTTCTCCATTAACCTCCTAAGACACCTCGTACATAATTTAGTACTTTCAAAATGGACTTTGAACTTTTAATGAATGTCAAAAAGTTTCTAATACCATAATTGTGTTCTCTGGGTCTCAGGAGGTTAATTTCGGAAAAAATCGCGAACTAGTGTAAACCGGATGTTGACGTCACTTTCCCTGCCCTATTGAGGGATAGTAGGTATTTAAACAATTAAAAAGTTAGTTGTATCTGCTTGTCAATTTTATCTATTTTTGACGTTATTTGTTTTCTCAATCGTCACACACCGATCGATTGACACAATGAAGACTTCAGAAGGTTTTTGTCAGGCTGACAGCACGGATCTGCCCCAAGTGGAAACCTGGATGATGATGGAGTACCTATACATCGTTAAGTGATAAGCATTATCCAGCCCAAATAAAGCCAGCATCACACTGGCGCGGCCTGGCCGCGGCGGACAATACTAAACTTGTCATTAGCTGTCAAATTTACTATTGACCGCCACCGCAGGCCGCTCCAGTCTGCGGCGCTACCACGAACTTCGACAGTCGAAGTTCGAGTATTTCCATCTCTATCGCACTCCCTTACTTGAGTGACAGGGATGCATGTATTACGAACTTCGACTTTCGAAGTTCGTGGTAGCGCCGCTGATGTAGGCCTTAGATGAGCGAAATCATTTTTGTCTTCTTGAACTTCGTCAGTGTCAATTGTCAATCTTGTCGACTTTTTTTTTAAATGCAGCTTCGGATTCTTGTTGGGAAAATGACATAACTTTTTACGTATGCCCTTTGGTATGACCTATTTTTCAAAATTCTTTTTTGTATGAGAAATTGTATCGTGAAAAAGAAAAAATATGGGTTCTTAAAATTTTACCTACTTTTTAACTAGTTCATTAAATAGAGAATTTTATTATATGAAATCGTATCGTTATATGAAATATTATACAAATTCGGCCAACTTAAATAATCTCAAGTAGATATACGTACTTACATTACAACACACCTTGTAGTTGTAATCGAATTTCCTAAAATAAATCCTAAAACTCACTTTCAAAACCAGACAAATCGAACTAGCCCAATAGTAAGCTCAATAAGACTTACATACATACATACACGCCTTTATCCCTAAAAGGGGTTGACAGAGCACATGAAATTTGTGTCCAGTGCCACTGTTAGCATAAATGTGGGTATAAAAGATCGCCAAAATGTGATATCGCAGTAATAGGTTGCTAGCCCATCGCCCACAACACACTTCAACCCTGTTCCCTTAGTCGACTCTTACGACGGAAGAAAGGGGGTGGTGCTATTCTAACCCGACACCACACGGGCTCAATAAGACTTGTGTTTTGTTACATGGCGTACTAGACGACAATATATTAAATAGATATTACAATACTTATAAACAATGAAAACATTTAAAAACTCCGAAACAAATATTCTTTCTCATCAAATACTAACCGGGTTTCGAACCCATGACCTTCAGTTTCAGGGTCGTAAATAAAGAATTAAAACAGCCCCTGATTCATAAAACTTAAAAGGCCCTGATAAATAAAATGTCCGTTATTTACGAACACAAATGTCAAAGTGACAGATAAAGACAAATTAATTGAATGGCTTTTACTTAAAATTTTGTTGGTCGGATCCGGCCATATGTCTGTGTGACTTAAATTACTGTTATTGATTATGAAGTGGAACAAAAGGCACTTGGAAAAGGTTTGCCCTCTTAATAAATCACTAAACATTTCAAAGAACACTTGTATCTTTTTTGTTGTTCCACAAACAAGCGGACAAACGACAAAAACCCCGACTTCACCTTGGCATAGTGTTATATGGTTGAGATTTTAATATGGCCGAGTTTTTATAAAACGGTCATTGGTATTGGAATCTTATAGCTAACACTGTAGAGTTGCTTTTTGACTGTAAGTACTACTTGCAATTCGGCCATCTCAAATAATCTCAAGTTTATACACACATATGCCACACAAAAGTATTGTATCAATTCTAGAGTTAAGATGCTGAATACACTAGCATTCTAGTGAATGTTACATTACAGGATTTACAGGTAACAAAAAGCTCACAAAACAAACAGAGGCTCTAGTATAAGATTTACCGAAACAAAACTTTACGATCGCGTTTGCGCTTTACCCTCAATTTGTATGGGTTTTGATAGCTAAACGCAAACGCGGTCGTAACGTTTTGTTTCGGCATTTATTTATTTATTTATTTATTTAATGCAGAAACCATGGTTACAAAGGTGTTACAAACAAGATAAGTTCATACATGGTAGCCCTGTAAGGGCGTAGCATAATTTATAAAAGTACTTAAAACCTAGTTACCTATCCTAAATTTATAATTCTATATTATTATAAATGCATGCATGAAGCGTAAGAAGCTTTTGCAACCTTGAACTTAAATTTAATAAGAGGGAAGGAATTTTTATAGTCTATAATATTTAAAAATTTAAATCCGAGAGTAATGCAAAATAGGTAGTCTAAAATACAACAAATAATAATATACTTATACGAATTTATCATTGAAGTATTCCGCGACTGTATAGTAGCATTTTGAGACCAGCAGTTTTTTTAAACGTTTTATGAAAGCTACGTCCAACTTTGCATTTCTTATTTCATCCGGCAATTTGTTGAAGATTTTTATGCACATAACATACGTACTCTTTGAGTGCATTTTTAGTTTTGACGAAGTCAGCATTAGCATGTTTTTATGCCTGACTGAGTGGGATATAGATGTGACATCTTCACGTTTTTTAAACGTGTCCATGTATTTTTTTGTAAACTTGCAGATTTCTAAGATATACATTCCTGGTAATGTAAGTAAATTGTGTTCTCGGAAATGTGGCTTACATGTATCCGTATTTTTGATATTTACTAGGATTCGAACAAGTTTTTTTTGTAGTATGAACAGATCTGGGGCGTCCGTACTGTTTCCCCACAATATAATACCGTACTGGAAATGGTGGATGCGGTACATTGGAAATTATCGCGTGCTTTGAAACGCCGTTCTGACTAGATTAAGAAACAATAAGGTCTGATTTTCAGATATATGATTCTTGACTATATGATTGTTCATCTGATTTAAGGATACATGATTGCTTAAAATTTCCTCAATAGAAAAAAAATCCAAAGTTGGGTCTGTATTTTCTATTTTTTACTCAGCCTACTCAAACGATACATAATTTTACGACAAAATCAAGTAAATAGTATAGTATTTTATCTCATCTGAAATCTCACTTTATGAAATTTTAATAAACCTTCACTAAGTTAGGTATTCATCGAAATCTGTCCAAAACAGCAATTCCCGAAGAGTGTTACATCTCTTTTTCTCGTGGGCGGAAGGCATCAGCGTGTCTCTGTCTAGGGGGCGTGTACGATTCAAATCAAGGCATCCCCTTAACCATGCGTATGCATACGCATAGTAAGTAGTTAGCGCAGTTTGCTGGTCAGTAGTTTTCTTTATTTCACGAAATGCATAGATAAAGCTTGACATTTTATTCCTAATTTTGTTGGCATGTGCTTTCCAGTTTAAGTGTGTGTCTATAACTAAACCTAAAAGTGGAAATTCTTGTACTGTTTCGATTTGTGTGTTTTTATAGTAGAAGTCAATGTCTAAAGGTGGTTTTTGATAGGGTCGGAAAGCCATTATTTTAGTTTTTGTGAAGTTAAGTTCTAGTTGGTGATCGTCCATCCAGCTTGTGATATCATCTAGTATTTGTTTAATTTTTTCGCTAATGTCCGTGTTATGTTTGCATGTTATTAGTAGAGATATATCGTCTGCAAATAGAGTGCATGGTATGTCCATGATTTTTGGCAGGTCGTTTATATAAATAATGAACAGGAGACATCCAATTACACTTGGCTACTAAAACTTATACTAGAGCCTCAGGTGCGTTTTAGCTAGCAATCTAGCGAGCGTTCTAGAGCATTGTAGCGAAAAGAGCTATAGCGTAAGTATCCAGTTTTACTTCGAGCTTTTTGTCAAGCCGAGCAATTTTTTTATTGTGCCGTTCGCCGTCGCTCACCACCCACACCTCACATGTATACTGCATTTTTTTTTTAAATACAACGACGGTGCCAATCAAGCTTACGGCCCGCCTGATCGTAAGCGGACACCGCAGCCCATAGAAGCATGCAACTCCAAAGGAGTAACATGGGCGTTGCCGACCCTTGATATGTTTGAGGATTCGCCGTGTTGACAGCTGAAGGAACAAATTCCCTTGCTCTAAACACAACGCATCCTCGTGAGCTCTGGCGACCTTGCTCACCTCCAGGAACACAACACTACTACAGAGCAAGTAGTAGTGTTATTATGGCTGTGGTCTTCTGCAAGGCGGAGATACTTCCCCAGTTGGCCTGCTCCAACTTTTAGTGCAGTCAATGAACTGACAACTTGTATGGAAAAAAATAATTTTGGAAATAATTTATAATAGCTTATCTTTTCTGTTTGACGGATATATTATCAACTAGCTTCTGCCCGCGACTCCGTCCGCGTGGAAATCGTTTATATCGCAGCTCCATACAAACTTCAACCCCCCATTTCATCCCCTTAGGGAGTGATTTCCAGGATGAAAACTATCCTATGTTCTTCCCCAGGAGTCAAACTATCTCCATACCAAATTTCATCGCAATTGATTCAGCGGTTTAAGCGTGAAGAGGTAACAGACAGACAGACAGACAGACAGTCAGACACACTTTCGAATTTATAATATCAAAGTAAAAAAGTAATGGATTAAGTAAATAGTTACCCAGCGACAGAATCCGACAAAATTTCAGACATCAAAAAAATGATAAATTAACTAGCTTGTCTTTATTTTGGTTAATTTACATTTGCTTTATAATATTCAAGTTAAATCATACAAAAAAAGACAATGCATGCTTCATTTAAATCTACATAATTACTTCCGCGTGGGAAGTTTGTCGGATTCTTGAATATAGCATCTTAGGATAACATTTTAAAAATAAATCAACAATAAAAACGCTATTATAAATTAATGTTTTTCATAACCGTATTTTGCCTGGAGTATTTGCTGCGATATTTGGCTTTGCGCTTTGCTCTGTCCGTTCAGTTCGACAAATTTAAAAAGGCGAACGCTCGATGTTCTATTACATGTGAATGCTCAATTCTATCAGGACCTTTACGCAAACATGTGGTCACCAAGATGTATGCGCGTTTTCCAAGAAATGCACTGCGCGAGAGGGACGGCTCGATTCTTCTTGTAGGAAAGAGCAGTACCGAGGACAGAGGCATCCGCGCTGTGAAGTGGCCAGTGAGTTATCGGCACAATAATTATAAGTGATTGCACAAAGCTCTAAATATGAGCGAGATAACTTTCCGCTATGCCTTACCTCTCTAAAGCATGTTTAGTTAATTTGTTATATTTAACACACTTTGATTTCCTTATTTGCTTGAACCAAACACAAGGCCACGTCCGAATTTGGTCGGGTCGAATCGGTGTGCGTTACTTTGAATATTACCGAGCGAGAGCTTATTACATGAATGTCAAAAAAAAATCTCAGACATGCAACGAAATATAGACGTTCTCATTATAATAGGCTTTGAAGTAGGTAAGTATCACGTTTCGGGCGCGGCGAGACGTGAGCGATCCTTAATGGAATTTACTACAAACAAACAAACTTAAAAGACGAGAGTCTTTGAGCAGTGGGTGTTGCCATTGATGACATATGGCACTGAAACGTGGTCGCTTAATATGGGCCTCATAAGAAAGCTCAAAATCACCCAAAGGGCTATGGAGAGGGCTGTTGGGAGTTTCTGTGCATGATCGAATCAGAAATGCGGCTATCCGCAGCAGAACCAAGGTAACCGATATAGCCCTCCGAATCGCTAAATTTAAGTGGCAGTTGGCGGGGCACATAGCACGTAGAACCTATGGCCGTTGGGTCGGAAAGGTTGTGGAGTGGCGACCACGTACCGGAAGGCGCGGCGTGGGTAGGCCACAAGGTGGACTGATGACCTGGTAAAGGTTACGGGAGTCCGCTGGATGCAGGTGGCGCAGGACCGGTCACTTTGGCACTCTTTGGGGCAGTGGACGTCTTTCGGCTGATATGATGAAACATACATACATACATACATACATACATGTAATCACGCCTTTTTCCCAGAGGGGTAGGCCGAGATCACGGATCTCCATTTGCTACGATCCTGACAAACCCCTTTCGCATCACTCACTGTCATAACATTTCTCATACATGCTCGTCGGTTTAGGATACTTTGAATTTGATTATGATGATGATATTTTGCACATTTACATTACATACTTTGGCGTGAAAATTGTTGCCAGCATCCATGTCCGGCCTTGCTACGCTCGTCCGTCTTTAACTCCTAGACCGGCAATTCCCTACTTTCCTGGCCTTTGGAGTAATGTACCTGTTATGGAGTCCTCTTTAATTTAATCTTCCTTTGAACCTTGATTTAATTTAGTGAGTAAGAATAGCCCCATTAATAAAATGTATATAAGCTGGTAATAATTGTTTTTATTAGCATAATATACGAAACAATCTTGCAAAAAATAACACCCAAGGTTGATGAAACTAGAAGTAATAAGGTCGTCCCGCACACACGCAGTGGTCAGTATTTACGCATATTCCGGTCAAGCCCACAGGACCGCAGAAGCTCTGACAACTCCAGGGGGTGCATGGTTCCCTGGTACCTGGAAAATAAACACCTAAATATCATTCACACTTCATTGCCAGGAACACACCTAGCGGGCGCCTACGCAGTTGGCGCTTTCCGCTACTTAAGGCGTCGTAGGTTCATGGTCTTCTCTCCCTCTCACTGAGCATAAGCGTAAGCGAGATGGAAGTGCGTGCTCGAAAGCGCGGATACCATGTTTTTTAATTTTAATTTTTCGGCCGTTTAAATAAATAAAAATGTAAACACTGATTACCCTCAAACATGATATTGCCGATTTTTAGAAGCAATTTTAATATTTATAGCTTTTGTGCATAATTTGTTACGAATATTTTAAGTGTAGTTTTGTGTGTTTTAGACCTATGTTCGTGATTTTATTCTATCGAGCGAAATTTGCTTAATCATGTTTCGAAGCACTGATTTCCCAGCAGAAAAGCCTCAAGATTACTATTCGTATTTTTTTGAAACCATATTATTATAAACAGACGCATTATATTGTTTCAACAACTCTGTTCGCTTAACTTCGCTGAACCTACGGCGCCTTAACGGGAGAACCACAGGATTGGTCACGAGGATAGCGCGTAGCGATTCTTGGCAGTAAACGTCTAATGGCCTGCGTAAACCGGCGGAGATTACTTTAAATTTATCAATGTATATTCTTTTCTATTTTCATTACATTAAGGTGTAAATTTGAATGCTCTGAGAAATCCCCCGTGATGCTCCGAGGTCGGTCTCAGAGCATTCAAATTTACACCTTAACGTAATGAAAATAGAAAAGAATATACATTGATAAAATTAAAGTGATCTGCGCTGCGCTCCGCCGGTTTGCGCAGGCCTTAAGGCGAGTTATTGACTTGGTGCGGAGTCGGTATAATATCAGTAAGCTGTCAGCTGATAGGTAAGTCAGTACCGATGCTTTACTGCGCGCCTGCATTTAAATGAGTGCTTGCTGACTACGGTACGAATTGGTACGAATGCAGTACTAGTAACAAGCGCACCGCCCCTCTTCTGCGCATGATGTTACTACTGCGCCAATGTATGCAGTACTGACAGCATACCGACATGTGAGAAAATCCATGCGACATCAGTAGGCTCCCGTTAAAGTACAAAATACCACGTACCGATCCCGCCCCAAGTCAGAACGTCCCCTAAATTGGCCAATCATTCCAGTAATTAGGTGCTTGTTTGGGTATTTTTTTAAACTGTGATTTTTAACCGACGAAAAAAACGGAGGAGGTTCTCAAGTCAACGCGTATATATTTTTTTTATGTTTGACCACGCATAACTTTTTACAGAGTAGTCTGATTTTGAGAATTCTTTTTTTATTAGAAAGCATATACCTCGAAGTTGGTCCCACATAAGTTTTAAATAAAAATTTTAACCCTCAGGGTAGGAAAACAGGGGATGATTGATTGTTCATTTACTGATTGAAATGTGTGTGTTTGGGTGTGTGCGCCCGCGCGTGTGTGTGTGTTGCATTGTGTAACTAAAGTAAGCCACAGAAAATTTAAAAATAAAAACTTTTTAACAAAAAACTTAAACCTGCCGAAAAAAACTGAAAAGCAAAAAATTATAAACCTTTTTTATTTAGTTTAATAACTAAGTTCTTAAATTAATCTAAGTGTATCTAAGTAATTTTGAGTCTGCGCCTCCTAAGCAAAAAGGACGTATCTGACTATGAGACTCGTAGTCGGACGCGTACGAGAGATAAAGCTTTGAAAAATATTTGGCAATGGCAAAAACAATTGGTATTGTATTGCCGCCGCCCGTTGGCGCGCCAACGGGCCCGTCCGCCTAAGTAATTTGGGTCAAATTCATTTTTAGGGTGACACCGTAAGATGTCACGTGACCTGATCGAAAAACTGTTACAATGTTATTGAGTTTTCACTTCTGCCGGCACTCCCGGAGTGCAACCCGGTCTTTTTTTACTCCGCTTACGATTACAGACGGTCTGGTGCAACCCACGCTAAGTGTCACATAGATTTAGGTATTAGTTCGTCAAAGTAAACTACTTATCCACTTACTTACCTTTTACCTGGGGAGCACCAAAAACTGAAGCTAAGATAACGAGGAAAATACCTAAAATAAAGAAGAGCCTCATTTTGCTGTGAATACTGACTGGCGTGAGAAAACTTAATCAAGAGAGAAAACACCCACTTGGTAGATACTATTTCTTTGTGTACGGATAAATAATGAGAATCTTAATTACATAGCGTTTTTGCTATCGCTATTGCAATAGATCCAGTACTCAGCAGCTATCGCGATGATGTTGGCGAAATGCCAACTTTATTTGTTCGTGTTCCATCTCTATCGCACTTGCAAATTCAAGCGACAGATGGAAAACATGCGATCACGCAGTTGGTCACTCTGTTTCTCGAGAGACCGACCACTCATTTTACTGCATCGAAGACTACATGAATAATGAATAATATCAGTCTACCTTTTAATTATTATCTATTTAATGTTGACCTTCGAAATTAGTTTAAACAGTTTATTATATTTGACATTATTACCATCATTATATCAATTTTTATCTTTATTGGACATATATATTATTTGTTATGACATGACGTTTTTCATTATTATTACTCTATTATTGATTGTTTTTCATTGCTAGATTGGACATAGATATTCTTTATTATGTATGACATGACGTTCTTCAGTATTATTAATCATTAATTTTTGATATGTAAAATAGTCTATAGTGTACTGGTTGCTATTATTTGTTATGTTTTTGTTTTTACTTTGTATTTAACAGCTTAATTTACATGTACTTCACACACCATGAAAATTGTTTTTGAATGAATAAATGAAATTAAAATGACTCATAGACTCTCTCCCTCTCTGGTGGTCCAGCCCCAGGGATCGGAAACCGGTATTTTTTGTATGGGAACGAAAATTTTATTTTTGCGTTCTTTGTTAATTATTTCATTTCTAATTAGGCAATCTAATAATACGCAGTCGTTACCTCAAAAGTCAACTGAGTCCTACATATGAAGTATAAAATAGTTCGAGATATGTGGTTATTTCGAGGTTTTTGCAATAAACCGGTTCCGATCCCTGTCCAGCCCTGTCCGTACTTCCATACTAATAGTATAAATGCAAAAGTGTCTCTGTCTCTCAGTTTGTCTGTCTGTTACCTCTTCTCGCTTAAACCGCTGAACCGATTTAAATGAAACTTGGTATAGTCCTAGTTTGAGTCCTGGTGAAGGACATATGATAGTTATTATTCCCCCCTTCTTTCTTTCTTTCTTTTAAGTACTTAAAGCCCGTGACTTAAAACAGTATTCGAATTTAGTTGTAATTTATTAACTTGGCATAAGAAAGTGTAAACACAAGCGAGAGAGAAATATAAACTCGAATCTTATTCTAAACTAGCGACCCGCCCCGGCTTTGCACGGGTACTATATTTTTCATAAAAACCTTCCTCTTGAATCACTCTATCTATTAAAAAATACCGCATCAAAATCCGTTGCGTAGTTTTAAAGATCTAAGCATACATAGGGACAGACAGCGGGAAGCGATTGTTTTTTTTTTTTTTTTTTTAATATTCCATAGTTTTTTATTTTTGTTTTATACTATGTAGTGATAGTGATGATGATGCTCACGGACTGTAACCATCATATCAGCCGAACGGCGTCCACTGCTGGATATATATATCCGAGCCCTATAGGGCTCCCCCAAAGACCGCCATAATGACAGGTCATACGCCACCCGCGTCCAGCGGACTTCCGCCATTTTACCAGGGCATCAGCCCCCCTATTCTGTAACTTGTTTAGCTCACCCACCAATATGTCTTGACACCGCGATGCGTAGTAACTAAGCTAGATATATTTGTGGGTGAGCGTTGAGGTGAGCTTAAAACCAGTTACTGAATAGGGGGCAGTCCACATTGGGTAGGGGATCTTCCCACGCTGCGCCTACCGATATGTGGTCTCCAGTCGAGAACCTTTCCGCTCCGTTGGAGTCCCGTGGCCGATGGGCCATCGGTTCTACATGCTATGTGTCTCAGCCTCGCCACTTAATTTAAGGCGCCGTAGGTTTATGGTCTTCTCTCCCTCTCACTGAGCATAAGCGTTAGCGAGATGGAAGTGCGTGCTCGGAAGCGCGGATATCATGTTTTTGGCCGTTTAATTAAATAAAAATGTAAACACTGATTCATTCATTCCTTGAAACATGATATTGCCGATTTTTAGAAGCAATTTTAATATTTATAGCTTTTGTGCATAATTTGTTACGAATATTTTAAGTGTATTTTTGTGTGTTTTAGACCTATGTTCGTGATTTTTTTCTATCGAGCAAAATTTGCTTAATCATGTTTCGAAGCACTGATTTCCCTGCAGAAAAGCCTCAAGATTACTATTCGTATTTTTTTGAAACCATATTATTATAAACAGACGCATTATATTGTTTCAAAAACTCTGTTCGCTTAACTTCGCTGAACCTACGGCGCCTTAAGCGATTCAAGGACTGTAGGCACTTGAAAGTATTTGATGTTTATTCCAAACACTAAATTCTATTCTCTTGGAACTGTTCTTGGAACAGCGCTATTCTATCTTGGTCGACTCGAGTCTAGTATTGTATACTGTGCAATTGATTGCATATCTAGCTTACTGATCATGCTGTGTGCACTTGCCTTGGACTTCATGCTAGCTATTCATAAAGAACCACTGTATCTCTTTTTTTTGAATACCCAAATAATTACACAGCTTTTGTAATATACGGGTTACTAGAGTTTATTATTTCCTAATTTATTAACTACCTTGTACTTGTATATTCCCATTGCCATGCTTGCTATTGTTGCGCGATTGGTTACTGTGCGTAATGTACGCTAATTTCAAGTTTGGCTACAGATTTATTTGTGTTATTTTATTTCTATAAGTGAGAACCTATAATTTTCTATATGGTTTTATTATTTTGTCTATAAATATGTTGCGCTATTGGTTTTCCATGTATCAATAAATAAATAAATACACAAAAATCTTCGCCAAACTGCAAGGCAGTTTGTTGGCGACTGCACTCTTTACACTCCCTTTATACCTACTGTATGATACAGGAAAAAAAAACGAATTTAAAACACTAATCTATTTAACCCATTGTATACCTATCTAGCACAAACAACTTCAACCTTACAATTGATATTGTTTGAGCAAGCCGAATTGCATCAAGATAGTCCATTCGGAAAACGTCTGTATTGACCAAGTTAGAAGATTCAAATTCCAAGGACATAATGTATTATGTCTGTAAACTGTAACTAATAAAGAAATAAATACCACAACATTCGTTACAATAGCAATTAAAAGGTGCTAATATGTGAAACCCCTTGTGTACAAGCTGATAATAATTATATCAGATAAAGGTGAATCTGATATCTTAGTTGTATGATTATGAGCCCTCGATTTAAATCTCGATTGCGCACGTTTTATAATATACCAGCTACCCACATGGCTTTGCTCGCGTATTGCAAAGAACGCAGGCAGTTACCCATTACATGTAAACATATAAACATAAAAACTTATTAAGGTACAATTCCATAGACTTTTCCTCTTTATTGAACGAGCGTTCGACGCGTTCGAAGTTCTCTTTTAAAGCTTGGGTAAAAATGATTTCGTAAGTCGGCGTGTCGCGCTGCCCGGCTGTCCGGCTGTTCACCTGTTCAGGTCGCATTTCTCAACTGATCTACGAAGAAGACCAAGACATGCGTTTTATGGACCAAGCTAAAGATAAAGTTAATGTAATGTCGCATCAAGAAAACAAAACTGTAGCAGAGAGGGGAACTGAATGGCGATTACTCCACCGACAAGAGCTCGGCTTTTAAGTTTATGATGAGGCACACCGCATTCGAATGTCATTGAATGTGTATGTTCATAAGCACGACGGGTACTTCTTTGAGTATCGATAATTAATATATCCCCCGACACTATCGCCAGTGAAAACATCGAAGTATATTAAATATCAAATTTGAATTAATTTATATCCTTTTTGCGACCTTAGCTGACACATTTGTCATGCTGGGTACCACATCCACATACACATGTCTCGACGCCGTAAAAACTCCCGACACGGGACTTTTTCGAAGACCTCTGATATGTTTATTTATATTCATCTGTTTCCACTATCAGTCAGTTGACTCATGCTTAATTCACCCGACCAGCACGGCTAGCACGCGACGGCGCGCGAGCTCTCTCGATTTTTCTCGCACTATCCGTCTCTCTCTTATTAGAACACTTAGAACAAGAGGTATAGCGCGAGAAAAATCGAGAGTATGTCGCGGCCGTCCTGTGCTAGACGTGCTGAAAGCTAAGTGTTTTTTTTTTTTTTTTTTCAGTCACGACCTTATCATATCATTATAAAGATCAATTTCGCACAGCAATGTTTTTATCAATACAGTTTGTAACGTTGTTGCTAATATAGCGGCCGATATAAGATTCAGCAGATGTATAATTTGCAGTCAGCTATCTTCGAGTGAGAAAACGAAGCTTATCAAAATGAAGGGTTACTTCCTGTTAATTAGAGTTGTTTTGGCTGTTATTGCTCTTTCTGATGGTTCACCGGTAGAATACGAAGGTAATATTAGTTCAATATAATATACATAATTATGTACAAATAATAAGTACTTAGATTATATTTGAATAACAGTAACACCAATTCGCGATACAATTTGACTATGTGACGGAGCAACTACCAGTGTTGCCGCAAATCAAAGTAACCCGGTTTACGGTAGATAATAAAGTCTATAGATAGACAAGCCATATTGTGTCGGGTCGCATTTATGATAGTTTACATATAGATCATAACCAGACTCGTTGGGAAGGCCTATGTCCAGCAGTGGACGTCTTTCAGCTTATATGATGATGATGATATTGATAACCAGACAGCACATTTTGATATTTTTGTTGCGTTCTCGCTGCAGCCTGACCCCGTAGCATGTACGGCCTTACCAGACGATAAGTGACAGGATAGAGCGTCCGTCACTGGCTGACACCGTTCGATAGAACGAGACGACGCTCCTGTCTTATCACTTATCGCGTGATAAGGCCGACCATGATACAGGGTCTGGCTGCGTTAACGGAGTTGGTATAGACAATATTAATCAAATGCTATAAAATATAGGTACGACTTCTGATAAAATATATTTCTGAATTCTACCGCTGACCCGTCGCTTCGTAAATATTATCTTTCGTAAACATTAGTTAAATTCGCTGATATTTTAATGTAGCGCATAATGGATTCTCGTCCCAATTTCAAGCTCTCTAGACGGGTTTAAACCCTGACGTGATCCGCAGACGGTAAGCTAGCCGCTTTTGTGACAGTCATAAAACTAAATAATACTGGTAAATTTAATAGGAGTTCCTTATTTTAGGGAGAAACGTTTCACCGAGCGCATTGTTTCGAATTTTCATTTCATCGTCATATTTTCACCTGCGTGTAGAATGGACTTACAAAGGCTTACAATGCTTAAAATGTTACGACCGCGTTTGCGTTTAGCTGTCAAATCCCATACAAATTGAGGGTAAAACGCAAACGTGATCGTAAAGTTTTGTCTCGATAAAACTTATACTAGAGCCTCTGGATGGGTGAGTAAAGGCTATATTTTATCCCGTGTGTTTGCCTGCGTAATTTGAATAAGCGGGCGAAGCCTCGCGGACAGCTAGTGAATCTTTAAATAAGTAAAGCTAGAAATATAAACGGTCAAAATCAGATACGGTTAATATTCATACTCCAAAAACGCGCTTTTCGTGCAGATAGTATCCGAAAGTTTACAATTTTTAGAACTGTCCAGTAAGTAAGTATGAAATCCCATTACATATCATAATATTTAAATAGTATAGAACAAGATTGTCCAGTAAGTAGGTATGAAATCCCATTACATATCATAATATTTAAATATAGATTATTTATGAAGTGAACACTTCTTTAGCGGCGCTGAGCACTTTTTGGGATGGGGAAAAACTGTTAAACTCGCGACAGATTTTTGTGACGTCAGATGCGTAGGTCACGTGACCGTAAGATGGTGAGAGATTCGGGACGAGGCTTGGGGGCGGGGAGGAAAATAGTTTGATGTAAGAGAAACTTTTTTTTTCTTTTTTTTTTGCAAGGTTAAAATTATTCAAGTTTCACTTCTACTGCCTCTGCTATGGCTGGTACTAATGCTGGTGACTGTACCTATATAATTTTTATTCAAACTTTTATCTAACTTTTATTCAAACAATTATCTAACTTTTATTTAAACATATTGTTTTATTTTTGAGAAAAGCACTATACACGCTTCGACCATAAGTGCCATCCTAGCCTCGTATTATAGCCGGACCTCGCCTTCGGCTCGGCCGGCTAAATCATACTCGTCCAGGATGACTTACTTGGTTCTCTATTGTATGGGCAAAAATCATTTCCCAAAGTGTCCAAACAATTTCCCGTTTGACATGTAAAAGTGCCCTTGTGGCCTATTTGCAGAATAAATAATTGATTGATTGATTGATTGATTGTCACTTCCCAAAAAAAATTTCCCAAATATTCATTTGGCAAAAAATCACTAGTCAAATTGTTGTTTCGCATTATCTCGTATGGCAAAATATTACTTCGCAAATTATTGATTGGCAAAGTTTTATATAGTCAAGTTTCATTTAGTGAAACATATTATTTTGCATAACATTCGTTTTCCAAATTATTGCATGGCATACGATTTATATCCTAATTGTGTAGTGCATACCAAATATATTGGCAATTATTATAACCTAACCTAACCGCCAGCGTGTCGACGTCACCCCGCTTCGCGGGGTGCCTATTTCCGCTCTAAGGGACACAAGTGAACCCTAACCTAACCTACTTATAATTTTATTTCTCAAATTATTGTGTCTATTTTTGCCGTTGATGAAAGATGGCCGTAATTAAGTTAAAAAAAAACACGGTTTGTTAAACTTTTCTTATATCAAAATGTGTATTGATAAAATATAAATTAGAGTATGTTATGTTTTGCATTTGTTTGTCTTTTCATTTTAGTTTGTAGTAAAAATAAAATATTTGCCAAAGTTATGCTATGTGAAGTGTGCGAAATGATAATTTGAGCAAATGCTTTGTTTGGAAAACAATATTAGCCCAAACAAAGTATTTGCTAAATAAACTTTTGTCTTAATAACATTTGACAAAGCAAAATGATGCCAGATGAATGATGATATTTTGACCAAATTAACAATTTGCGAAACAAAAATGTGCTATTTGTTCGTTTGGGAAATGAAACTACTGCCATAAGTTTTGTGGGAAGTGAAAGGCGAAAAATATTTTGCCGAAACGGCAGGACCCCGGCTTACTTACTGGTCTCTGCAGTAATGTACGGTCACGGACTTTAATTGTTGAGCCATTTAGAGCTCACTTTATACTGGACACTTCAAAGTTTGACTATTAAAATACCAAAATTAGTTGACACCTAAATGGCTCAACAATTAAAGTCCTTGACTGTACTATAAATTCTCTTGGAAGATGTTTCAATTAAACTAACAATTTGTAATTACTATGGTTACCAATAAATACGCTCACGAAATGAAATTAAAAGTTTATTGTTGACTCATCAAAATAACCAGAGATGAGACAGGAAATTCTCCTCCTCTATCTTTCAAAAATGGCATTCCGTGCAACGGCACTTCAATGGGCTTATGCAATGGTGTGTTTTGCAGTGCCACCTGTCACATGTTTCCTTACACCACTTCTCTGTACAGCCACCGTAGTTTACTAATACGGCATTTTGCTGGTCGGTTTCGTCCGAAGCCGCCGGTACAACAGATGCTGCTGAAAATAATGTTGGTATTATTAATTATCTGGTACATACAAAGTCGAATTACTCAAGAGGATGATCGATCACAAATGAGAAAACACGAGGTCAGGCTCTCGGCAGCTGTTTTTCCAAAATTCAACCTGACCAGAAAAATTAAAAAGTTGTAAAAGGAAAGCGTGTCTTATGTTTTGTAGATTTTTTGTACAATTAACTTCTATAAATCTTTAGAATCACAATAAAATTCCAACAAATCTGCCCCAGTGTTGGCTTGCTAAGTTGCCATTAGTATGAATTAACAAATCTTCCTCTGTGTTAAGCTCCGTGCAAGCATTTAGTACCACATTTCTTCAATAGTCACTTCGACAAAAGATGCACGTATAGGTAAAAAACTTAGTTAAGTCCCTCTTATATGTAGTGGTGACGTGTTCGAATCGGCATTTGTTTTGTTCTTGTTGAATAATTGATATATATCATGTCTATCCGAACACGGCACCACTACCTACATACACATACAACGGAACTTAACTAAGGTTTTTTACCTATGGTAACTTATTTTTTGGTACTTTCGAAGATAATATTTTATCTAAATATTCATACTTATATACGTAAAAATCACATTACAATGTTTATATTACAAAATTATCACTTCATGTTTCAACAATATTTGACAACTGTTGTGACATGCAAAAATACAGCAACATATATTATTGTTGGTATATTAATAATAATAAATACTCTTTATTGCACCACGACAAGAGAGACACATCTTACAAAAAAAAATGCTTAATAAATAATGGTACCAACAGGCGGTCTTATCGCTTTACAACAATTTAGGGCTCGCAATGTATATTGATATTCAATGTAATAAATTCAATCAACAATGTCAACTAAAATATTATTAGTAACAGGTTTATAACGTCAAAATATATCTACTGTTATTGATTTATTGGATAACAATATAAGAATAAAAAAAATATGAATCCATTAATAATCATTACACACTACACAGGAGGACGTTTTCAAGACTCTAGACTGGAGAAGGCTAGGCATCAACATCAACGGCGAGTACATCGCTCACCTTCGGTTTGCTGATGATATAGTAGTCTTGGCTGAGACCATGGAGGACTTAAGTACGATGCTCGATGACCTCAGTAAAGCCTCCGAGCGAGTTGGTCTAAGGATGAACATGGATAAGACAAAGATCATGTCAAACCTCCATGTAGTACCTACCAACTCCCATTTCAATCGGATACTTTACGCTTGAACTTGTAGACGATTATATATACATAGGCCAGACTGTCCAGTTAGGTAGGTACAACTTTGAGAAAGAGGTCAATTGTCGAATCCGACTCGGCTGGGCAGCATTCGGGAGGCTACGGCACATCTTTTCGTCCAATATTCCACAGTATCTCAAGACGAGAGTCTTTGATCAGTGTGTGTTGCCAGTGATGACATGGGCAATGAAACGTGGTCGCTTACTATGGGCCTCATAAGAAGGCTCAAAGTCACCCAAAGGGCAATGGAGAGGGCTATGTTGGGAATTTCTCTGCGCGATCGCATCAGAAATGAGGCTATCCGCAGCAGAACCAAGGTAACCGATATAGCCCTCCGAATCGCTAAACTCAAGTGGCAGTGGGCGGGGCACATTGCACGTAGAACCGATGGCCTATGGGGCGGAAAGGTTCTCGAGTGGCGACCGGTAGAAGGCGCAGCGTGGGTAGGCCCCCTACAAACAAGGTGGACTGATCTGGTAAAGGTCGCGGGAGTCCGCTGGATGCAGGTGGCGCAGGACCGGTCATTGTGGCACTCTTTGGGGGAGGCGTATCTCCAGCAGTGGACGTTTTTCGGCTGATATGATGATGATGATGAATAATCATTAATCGATCATGGTAGATATTCTTGTAACTCTGACATTATGCTTTAAGTATATGGTAATTTGTATGGTAAAATTAATTAATCTAATCCATAATCTTAACAATACGAATTAACAAATAGAAGAAATTGACATAATCGTAGATAAGATAATGAATAAAAATAAACAAAACTTTTTTACTCTACAAAATCGTTCGTCCTGCTCGCTAACTTTCTTCTTCTCTGAACTAATTTCCATTATGTTCATATCTGGTTTCATGCACATGAAAATGTGCGTTCATTATTATGTCATCGGTAGGTACTATAATTTAAACCTCTTTCTTCTGTTTCATTACTCGTGTACTTCAAGATATAATAAAACTTCAAGCAATATTTAAGTATATTACCGCATTTCAAGTTTAAACTAGTAGGTGTTACTATTTAACTATGAGAAATAACGGCAAGCCAAATAAAAAGTTGGCTGTTTAATACAACACATGAGTTTTTCTTTGAAATACTCGTAAACTTACCAGTTACAGCATACAGCGCAGCGAAGACGAAGAACGCAAGAAAAAGTACCTTCATGATGCAATAGTGGTAGTGCTTATTACTTTGTCAGTAAAAGAGTAACGAATGACTTAATATACGGCCTTATATACTAAAATTATTCTAAATCGGATTTGAAAATTAAAATTTCTACTTTTATTATCACCTACTTATAGATAAAATTTAATTACCCTTCACTTCACTTGTTGCGCTTTATGCAGTAATTAATATTTGATTTACAGCAATACTTTTAAATACCTTCAAGAATAGGTAGCATTAAGCACCTTCAAAATATGGGCGCAGTGGCTATCGGATACTTCACAAGGTTGAACAGTGATATAACTGTTAGCCGCGATATTCATATAAACACCTTCTCAGTTCCCTGAATTTATAGATTACTGCGTGTGGCCCGAACTCACAAGAGTAAACAAATAATTCATATAATGGTGATGACGACCTGTTAGCCAATAGGCATAAGCGAAGCGTTTTGCGTTAAAAAGTTTATTTTGCATAATCAGAATAATTTTGCGGGAGTCCGCTGGATGCGGGTGGCGCGGGACCGGTCACTTTGGCACTCTTTGGGGGAGGCATATGTCCAGCAGTGGACGTCATTCGGCTGATATGATGGTGATAATGATAATGAAGTGCTCAATACGAAATATTTTTATCGTCCAAGGCAATCGTCCTAGTCTCATTCTAAGCAAAATTCGTATTAATACTACCTTCTTATCTTATCTCTTTATGATAAATAGGTTGATTAATTTGGCTTGTTGTTAATCAGCCCGGTAAGTCATGAGACAAAAACACTAAGTTTACGAGTATTTGATTTTTTATAATACAGTGCCTTTATGTACAATCAACCGAAGTTAGTTAAATTGTAAATCATGGTTTGACATAGTACAGCAGACGTCTACAATTAGTTGACCCAAATAACAATAGGTGTGTTAACTGAAATTATAAGTATTACTTCAAAAGAATAAAGGCATAGAAGTGGTTTAAATAGGAAAAAATGTGATTTCAATAGGACGTAAATGCATTCCAAGAATAGTGTCCGAGAGCTATAATATTTGGCTTCATAAATAATGTAGCCAAATATTTGTTTTTATGTTTTTGTTTATCTATTAGGTACAATTAATGTTGGTATTTCATGGACACAACACTCCTTGCTTACTTTATTTTATGTCTGAGGCTTATAGAAGACCTTGTAACTAAAATTCACATTAATTACTTAGTATGAATAAATTATTGTCATACGGTTGTAAAGTGCACGTTGTTATCATAGTAACTTTCAATGACTTGAATGACTTTCAAGTGATATGTAACGTGTATTTCAAAGTGTGCATTAGTAACATTTACCACATATCTGTAAATTAAAAGAGGATGGGTAGGTACTGTCTACTGGCTTACGCATGCGGCTGTTGTCGTGAATAGTCATGATTCACGATAGTATTTACATTGATGTTAATAATCATGTCTCAAACAGCCGATTTATTTCATGTAGCAACACCCACAATCTTTTTATAACAATTTTGACGGGTAGGCGAGTAGTCAGAGTTCCTAACGGCTATATTGCGTATGAACAGTTAAGTGCAGATTTGTAGTGTTAGATTTGGAGGAAAACCAGGGTGAGCTCTTTCCATAATCACTTTCAATGCATCCTAAGACATTGTAACGATTTGGTTCATTTACACGTGTGTTCATGTGCTTACACAGCTTGGTCGATGATTGTTCATGATGTGATGTATTTATGTGCGTCCACAGGTCTTATTCTATTTGGGAGGCGTGACGGTATATTATGTATATGAATAAGGTTTTCCTACATGTCACGTACATGCGATAACACTGTTCGTAGTCGTGGAGTTCTTTAGTGTGATAGGATTAGTAACAAGTGTAACAACAGGGTCTCAGGTTCGGTAGTCTCAGCCTCAGGCCATGTCGTCATCAATCAAGGGTGCACCCGGGTAATTATAACTGGAACAATATAGTGTGTGAATTGGTACAGTATCAGTTGTGTGGTAAGGGATGTCTGTAAGGGGAGGTGGAGGACATTCTCGGGGACGAAGGTCCCCTCATCTCAGATGGAGCTGGTACGCATAAGGCGGCAGCTCATATGTCAGATATATAAAGGTTTCCGGAAGCTGTATGTGTAGGTTCATAGTTGCATAATATATGCTAATACAGATACCTAAGCTAGAGTGCTATACCTACTCATTCGCGGCCATGAGAGTGACCAGAAGTGGCTTCGCGACAGCTGTCAAGCCAGCCGGCCGGACAATGATTTTTAGACAATCACCGTAATTCAGGTCAAAGCCACTGTTTGCTGGTGTCTGTTAGTGATGAGCCAACTCGTTGGCGTGAATCTCTGCACTGTCTATACAGGAGCCAGGGATGTGTTACAAAACACAGTCTTGACTTTAGTGTCAGATGGTTGGCCAATAGCTTTAAATAATAGCTCCTGGTTCTAGGTAAAAGGAGCGTCGGCTGTCCACCAGCAGCAGCGATGGGTGGACGATATTAGGTAGGTCAACTTCTGGATAAGACAAGCTCAGGGTAGCGACGGGTGGCGTACTCGAAGTATACCCAACAGTGAGTGATTACGGGCTATGTTGATGATCTTAACTTTACATTTCGTTGTCTATCGGAAGCTTAAGTATCACTTAAACAAGATTGCTTGACATTACTCGATAGAAATTAAATTAAAAATCAGCAGGTCGATCACGTAACACATTGTATGTACGTCAGTTAGATACTTTATGAATGGGAAAAGGACAGTTGATTTGTCCTAACTGATTTATACTGATAATTAAAGCAATTCGTGCAAAATAATTCCATAACCATTCCAAAATATCAAAAATGCATAACGTTAATGTTAATATTCAAGTTTCCACTTCTGCCGGCACTCCCGGAGTGCAACCCGGTCTTTTTTTTTTATAGATATAGAGGTCTCGGCAGAGAGTACAACTTTGTACCATTTGGCGTCGGTCATCAGACCCCGTATCATGATCGGCCTTATCACACGATACGTGACAGGATAGAGCGTCCGTCACTGGCTGACAACGTTCGATAGAACAAGACGACGCTCCTATCTTGTCACTTATCGCGTGATAAGGCCGACCATGATACGGGGTCTGCATTGCAATTCAGCGAGTAAATGCCCCCAGCCTTTTTTAGATTTCATCATATCAGCAGAAAGACGTCCACTGCTGGACATAGGCCTCCCCCAAAGAGTGCCAAAGTGACCGGTCCTGCGCCACCCGCATCCAGCGGACTCCAGCAACCTTTACCAGGTCATCAGTCCACCTTGTGGGGGCTTACCCACGCCGCGCCTTCCGGCACGTGGTCGCCACTCGAGAACCTTTCCGCTCCAACGGCCATCGGTTCTACGTACTGTGCCCGGCCCACTGCCCTTTAAACTTAGCGATTCGGAGGGCCATATCGGTTACCTTGATTCTGCTGCGGATAGCCTCATTTCTGATGCGATCCCGCAGAGAAACTACATGGCCCTCTCCATTGCCCTTTGGGCGAATTTGAGCCTTCTTATGAGGCCCATAATAAACGACCACATTTCAGTGCCATATGTCATCACAAGCACTTTATTGTACACATTAACAGTTTAAAGAATATAAATTTCACACGATATACCAAAATACAATGGCGAACTTATCCCTATAAGGGACCTCTTCCAGCTAACCTTTGAGCAGTTGAGAGGAAGGTAGGTAGAGCGAGATCAAATTATACCGTGTAACAACACAGAGGAAATAAAAACAAAACTAATAGGTAGGATTTATTTAGCTACATACGTTTTTTATCGACGTCTAGTACCCATAGTACAGTCGAGGTCATAAATATGTTTACACTTTTGCACCTTATTACAAGGCAATAAGGTGCAAAAGTGTAAACGTATTTATGACCTCGACCTTACAAGCTTTGCTTAGTTTGGGACTAGGTCGATTTGTATAAGATTGTCCGCAATTATTTATTTATTTATTCTGGAATTGCAAGCGTTCATAGACCACGGTGTGTGCTTACTATCAGACAGGCTGAATACTTGTTTGCCACTGACATTCATTATTACGCATTACTCACATTTCACAGCTAAAACCCAATTTAAAATCCTTGATCACGCCTCATAAGCATAATTTTATTACACCAGGCATAATTATACATACATTACGGTTGTATATTGAGATGTAAATCAGAGCAGTTTCATTAAGTCCGCGCATAAATTAGGCGGTAATGTGTATGTTACTCATAACATAACCCTTCACGATGTTGACACAGGTTGCTTTTATGTGGGGCTTTAATGTTGCCAAGTAGTGTTTAAGTAAATTGCTATTAGATACTCCTTAAGTCCCTACTTAATAACTAGGGCCCGGATTTTTAGCTGCGGCTCAATTATTTAATATAAAAAAGAGGTTATAAGCGCTTTAAAAGTGGCACACCACAACTGAGTCAACTGCTGCACCTTGCCTCAGTTTCGCATCGTCTATGGACACGTATAAAGGGGTCTCAGCTCTCAGATTTGGTGGCCATTTTTAACCACGGAATTTCGTGTACAATTGTGGCCAAAATACTGGAAGACCGATGTATTTAAATATGGACCACATCTCAAACGTACCAATCCTTTCCCTGACAGTGAGATGAGATCGAACTGAGAGTTTTTCGAAATTATTACTTTCAGCCCTTTTTCGTCAACTGCTAAACGTAGACCTCTCGTTGAGTCCGCCATCTGTCCATACCATATCCTGAGCTAGTCTTCTTGGAGCGGCCTGTGATCTTCCTAATGTGGTCAGCTCATCGAGCTGATCTGCGACCGACGATATGTTCTCCTTCTATATGCATCATAAATATTCTGTTTAAAGAGGACTAATACTGTACGTAATTAAGCGTCAAATTGTTTGACTAACCAAATGAACACCTCGTGGTTGGATAGTTAACCAATTAGTACGAACTACGAACGCAGTAAATTGTAACAAGTCCCGCGAAATCCGTGTAAATTAAAACTGTTTAGCATAACATGAAATCAGCTTTGGTTAATTAATTAATGCATCAGGAAGTTTATTATAGGCGTGATTGACAATATTTCGGCTTTTACGCAGGCCCATCCCACTAAAAGTTTTCGTGAATTGCCATTTGTCTTTGGTCACCTTCCAGTATCGAGTGGCGACCACTCGCTGCCCCTCCCGGTGCAGCTTGGATCGGAAAGGTTCCGGAATTGTTCGCTGTATGAGGGTGGCACAGAACCGGTAATTGTGGCGCTTTTTGGGAAATAAATATGTCCAGCAGTGGCCGACTTTTGGCTGATATGATGACGATGAATAAGAAGCCTCATAAAAAGGCTCAAAGCGGAAAATCGGCCAAGTGCGTGTCGGGCTACGCACAGTGTAGGGTTCTGTGGGTGTAGGTGGTCTGTCTGTCTTTGTTACATCGACACGCACGAGCCGAGTAAATGGTGAGGTTGCGGTCGTCGGCCGAATTTGTACGAAATAATTTGTAGAAAATAAAACTCAATTTAAATTTAAATTACGACAGTACTTCCTAAACACGCAAAAGCAAAGTACCTAAACTCTACTCCTGCTACTTTTATTTTAGTTACCACTCTTTTGAAATTTGGCTATGAAAATTTACTCCATTTATATACTGTACATAAACTCATCTTTTTTCAGAGCTACGGTAGCCCAGTGGTTCAGGCATGCGGCTGTCAAGCGGCGGTCGTGGGTTCGAATCCCGGCTCGTACCAATGAGTTTTTCAGAACTTATGTACGGAATATTTACCGTTAGCTTTTCGGTGAAGGAAAACATCGTGAGGAAACCGGTCTAATCCCAATATGGTTTATTTTTCCCTCTGGGTTGGAAGGTCAGATGGCAGTCGCTTTCGTAAAACTAGTGCCTACGCCAAATCTTGGGATTAGGTGTCAAAGCGGACCCGGGCTCCTTTAGGGGCATTACCGGGAATAACGCTAGGAGGATGATGATGACCGTTAGCTTTTCGGTGAAGGAAAAACATCGTGAGGAAACCTGCATACGTCTGCGAAGATGAATGCAGGTTTTTTTTTTTTATACAACGTCGGTGGCAAACAAGCGTACGGCTCGCCTGATGGTAAGCGGACACCGCAGCCTATAGACGCATGTAATTCCAAAGGAGTAACATGTGCGTTGCCGACCCTTGATATGTTTGAGGATTCGCTGTGTTGAAAGCTGAAGGAACAAATTCCCTCGCTCTCAATACAACGCATCCTCGGGAGCTCTAGCTCTGTTTCCTCACCCAACCCCAACCCGCACTGGGCAGGCCTGGGAACTACTGCCCGTTCCCTCCCATCTATGAGAGGAGACCTGTGCCCAGCAGTGGGACGTATGTAGGCTGATTAATTAATTTATTTAAAAAACGTGAAGGAGGTATCATAAAAACAGAAAAACAGATTTTGTTCTACCATGCATTTTGTCGGCGTGATTGATTTATATACACATGCCGAATTACAGCTTTTTTAGTAGTCAGGGTCACTGAGCTAAGCCACAGACGGACAGACGGTCATGGCGAAACTATAAGGTTTCCATCTTGACTACGGAACCCTAAAAATGAGGCTATCCGCAGCAGAATCAAGGTAACTGGATAAAGCACTCTGAGGGCCTACCGCGAAACGAACACGAACGAAGTCTCTATCGCACTTGCATATTCGAGCGACAGGGAGAGAGATACACGAACGAAGTTCGTTTTCGTTTCGCGGTAGCGCCTCTGAATTGCTAAACTCATAGGTGGCAGTGGGTGGGCACATTGCACGTAGACACGATGGTCGTTTTTTTTATTAGGTTTTTAGTAGTTCTGGAGCTCAACTCCAATTACTACGCATGGACGCCGGGTGTCCCAAAGGGATCCCCGGGGTTACACGAATTTAACACATTGTTGCCTGCCTCCTTAAGGCGCCGTAGGTTCAGCGAAGTTAAGCGAACTTGAAAGCGTTTTTGAAACAATATAATGCGTCTGTTTATAATAATATGGTTTCAAAAAAATACGAATAGTAATCTTGAGGCTTTTCTGCAGGGAAATCAGTGCTTCGAAACATGATTAAGCTTTCGCTCGATAGAAAAAAATCACGAACATGGGTCTAAAACACACAAAAATACACTTAAAATATTCGTAACAAATTATGCACAAAAGCTATAAATATTAAAATTGCTTCTAAAAATCGGCAATATCATGTTTGAGGGAAATCAGTGTTTACATTTTTATTTATTTAACGGCCGAAAAATTAAAATTAAAAAACATGGTATCCGCGCTTCCGAGCACGCACTTCCATCTCGCTTACGCTTATGCTCAGTGAGAGGGAGAGAAGACCATGAACCTACGGCGTGGTACCTAAGTGGAGGCGAATGAATCACAAAATCACTGATTGTCACATTGTGACTTTTTGTTGTCTGTTTTCACTTGTCACATGTCGGATAGTTCTTGACGAAGGATCTGGAGTGCGATTTTTGAATCTCACTGGTGATATCAAAGTCACCGGTGACTAAAATTATCACCGATGACTTTTATGTCACCATTTTCCAAGAGCCGTATTTTTGAAAGTCACACGCTGTTTACCAACATGCAGAAATTTTACAATGTCAGTCAGAGACAATCTTCTCGTTACGTTCCTTTTTACGCAGATGTTATAGTGTTGTCCTTGATACCGGTTATTAGGGTTCCGTAGCCAAATGGCAAAATACGGAACCCTTATGGATTCGTCATGTCTGTCTGTCTGTCCGTCCGTATGTCACAGGCATTTTACTCGAAAACTATAGTGTATTTGAATACAATTTTGAGGATAGGTGTATTTTGTTTGCCGTTACATAGTTTTGTAATTAAATTACACAAAAAAAATTTTTTAGGGCACTCCTTACATAAAACTGAATCAATTTTTTTTTTTCATTGCAATCCCACGTGTGGCACATCAATCGATAGGCCTTTCTAAATAAATATAAGGTTTTTCAGCATTTTTTTTGATTAAGTGAATGGTATTTCTAAAAATAAAAAAGCGGCCAAGTGCGTGTCGGACTACGCACAACGAGGGTTCCGTGCCTATTAAAAAGGTCGTATCGTTACTGAAATCTTATGGCACTTACGTCCTTTTCTTTAAGGAAGGCAGTTTCCACATAGGTCCGACACGCACTTGGCCTCCTATTTATATTCTCAATAAATCGTCGCAATCACAAATATCACAATCGAGCCCCGCTGCTAATTCTTCCGAAAAACATACTTTGGTACTTTTGGCAGATGTCACAAACGTCAACTGTCAAAAACAATCGCATGGTGATTTCAATTACGAGTGGGTAGTAGGGGCACTCGTAAATCGATATCATAGGTATGACAAATGTAAGTCACCGGTGAGTTTCAAAAATACGAACTTTCGGAAATCACTCACATCGGTGAGAATTAGTCACTTGGTGAGATTCAAAAATCGATCCCCTGGACCATAGTTTCCCAAAGTGGTCCATACCGCCCCCCAGTGGGCGCTGACGAGTTCCAGGGGGGCGGTAGGGGCCTCGGAAGAAACTGGGGGGCATTCATACTGCCCAGGGGGGCGCTCCCACATGTGAGAAAAAACCCTAAAATATTAGTACTAATAAATTTATATTAGGGTAAGGCCGCCGACATTGTCAGTTTTGGTCGGAACAAAACTTTCCAGCACGTTTTCTCCAAATATGTAAGCACTACTGCCGTTGTTGTTAGTTGATTCTATAAAGCAATTATTGAGCTTGTTTCCCCATTTCGCAAACTGAATAAATGTTGTTCTTTCTATAAAATATTTGCATTTATGTTCATCAAACCCCCCTAATTTTGGTCGAAAATGACGTGTCGCTTTTTTCCGAGTACTTTTCAACTACGAATTATTTTCATAATTAAACATTTAGAAAAAAACGTTTAAATACGTTTGAAAGGTGAGACACATTACTTTCTGTAAGACCAAGAACGGTGTTTAAATACTTTGTTTTGCGTATTTTATAGGTCTTTAGATTAGTGGGCAGAGTTTTGGCTTTCGTAACACAAATTTTTGTGTTATGCATAATTACCCCTAAATATTAACAGAAAACTGGGGAAAAACGTATTTTGGCACAGCAACACCGTAAGCTGTCAATCAATGTTAAAAAAAAGAAACTGCCATTTTTAGTTTGTCTATGAGAAAAGTTGAAAGTGAGTCGCATATTTTCGTCAGAATTTGTGTTGATGAATATCTCTAGTAAGTAAGCGTTTCAGAAGTTCACTTTACTATGGTTGTTTTCGTTTATGTTTAAAGCTTACATGAAACATGTACATTTGCGTCTAGTTTGACTTAATATGGTTTTATAACCTAAAACGCTTGTAAAAAACTGGTTTTGTGTTATATTATGGCGTTTTGTGTTAGTTTTGTGTTATGCATAACACAAATTTTTGTGTTCAGTAACACAAAACAAGTGTAAAGAGTCATGCAGATTGAGAATACTGTAATAGTAAAGAAAAACATTTTCATACTATCGTGAGATTTATTCAAATTGTTATTTTGAATAGTACTTACAGTCTAAACGTATTATTCTTACAGTATGGTCGTCGGGTGACAACCAAAACTCACTATTTAGTGCATTTGCAAAATAAAACAAATATCAACTGTGTTAACGTAGAAATAAGGTCGAGTTTTCATGTACCTACTATTACGTGTAATTAGACAGTTTAGGTTCTCACCGGACGATGTACACCAGTGATGCCGCATTCGATCAAACTTGAATTAGGTCTTCTATTATATAATTCCGTGAATCGCGGCTATTATTATTTCAGACAACCACGTGAACTTATGAATCATTTAGTTTCTACTTGAAATATATTTTTAAATTCTTTTGTTTGCAATAATTTTGAAAACTTTTTTGTTTCCTAGGAATAATGCTCAATTTGTCGTATTTTTTTATGATGATCTGTTTTTTATACAGAAAAGGAAATTATCTTTTTTTTATAAAAACAGATCATCATAAAAAATACTGATTTAGTCAAATACCGATCGATCATGTATTCTAAAATGTTGTCATTATAAATATATTAACATACGTAAAAAAAAATGTTATTTTTTCCTTACCCTTTATTTTAATACTATTATGAAACAACCTTTACAAAAAATAGTGTTACTTTTGTGTTATATTTGTGTTACGGTATCACAAAAGTGATTGTGTTATTTTTGTGTTATAAGTGATAATCTCAACGGCCTTACCCATTAGCGCAATAAATTGAAAACCTATAATTTATACGGTTTGTTTGTGGTAGGTACCTACCTCTCTATCATTGATTATTTTAGTTTATTCGCTAAATATTAGTCTTAACTAGTTGAAAAAGTTATTACCTATACCTGGTCTATCCGTTGTAAGTCTTTGACTATTTACTCAAAACAAGTATCGACAGGAACCCGATGCCGAGGCTTAGGTAAGTAGGGATTGTTTTAAAAACTTGTCAATCTTGTCATTGCGTGTACAATATTCCTGCCGATACGTGCTGACCTCTCGCGTTTTTACAAGCAGTGATTTAAGTGAAGTTTTGTTTTTATTTTTGTGTTTTGTAACCAAAAGTCAAAAGTACAAGTGAGCTCGTTAGGATTTTTATTGCTGTGAATAAGGTAATGTGACCTAGTTAGGTGTAGCTGTTACAATGTCCGAGGCCAAGAAGAAATGCCGCCAATACAGTGTCGAATATTTGAAATATGGCTTCATTCCATCTCCTACCAACCAATCTTTACCTATGTGCTTGACCTGCCAGAAGGTACTCTCAAATGAAGCAATGAAGCCTTCTCGGTTACAAGAGCATTTGACTAAAATGCATCATGCTGACAAAAAAACAAAGATTAAAAACAAAGATTCAGATATTATTTCGCGATGGGGGGCGCTGAATTTTTTTTTGACACCTAAGTGGGCCCTCGCCCAAATAAGTTTGGGAACCTATGCCCTGGACGAAAGAGCAACCTCTGGAGTTGACGGAAGGCGCCGGCTAACCCCCCCGTGGCGGTTCAATTTTAAAATATACCTACAATGTAAACCATATTTTATAAATACACTGAATAGTTGTCCGGATCTTCATAAAAGTTAATACGAATAACTACAACACGGCTGACGTTACAAATTATATCAAATCAGAAAACACGATAAAAATAAGGCAGCCATTTTGTATAACAGCATCAGCGGTGTCGTAATCCATTACGGGCATTGTGTTCGCAGTACAATGCGCGCATCGCAGCGTGCCATCACGGCACGACGGCGCGAGCGAGTAATGCACCGTGCGGGGCGCCGAGAAATATTACGCTTCTGTGCTCGGCCGTTGTTTCCGAGTTGGCGTTCGATTTTTGAATTTAACGTTGTCAGAAGTGCTGTGAATGTCGTGTCTATTGGCCGTATTCATAAACGTTCAACTTACCTATTATGCCTTTATCAAAAATGCCGGTAAAATTCGTTATTTCACTTTGACATTTGTGTTTGCAAGAAAGGAATAAAACACATTTTCTTTATCAGAAGCATTTTAAGTTTTACAAAAAAGGAGCTGTGGAAGATCACCAACCTGTTGGACCGACGCAGCAAAGGAAATCTGTAAAGGAAACTTGCAGACGTCTATCCGGATGGCCGAAAGCCGATTGGCCTGGAGAACATTAGTGCGCAAAGCAAAGACCTCTTCAGTCATGAGGATGCGACGAAGAAGAAGAAGTATACTTATATCTGTGAGAGTCTAGAGTGGTGTTTTGAATGGACTATTACGACTAATCTCAAGACTACGACGGATAGTTTGCAGAAACCGAAGAGAAATAAAACGTCACAAATGGTCAACATTTAGGTTAGGTAATGAAATGTACTAATGCAAAAATAACTTGCCCCAACACGGCGTTATACATTTATGGTACAGTCGACGCCATGTATAGGTACATAATATGTTTTCTTATTACAATGGAATAAGGTACAAAAGTGTAAACATATCTTTGACTGACCAAGATTCTCAATTTCGCAGGTGTGGGAGGACCAAATGATTTCTCAATCATATAGATCCTCTTCAACTTTGAACTCCATTACCCACCAATAGGGTTGCTTTTGGAGTTGGTCAATGGTCATGGAGTAGGTACATATTTTATGGAAATTAGAGAGAATAGAGCTAGACCGATGCGAACGAAGTTCTCAGTTTTGGCTTCCTTCTTCCTTGGTATGTCCGGCTGTTCTGGCGTTTCTCAATCGATTCTCGTGTTTTTTTTAGCAGGTTCATTAATTATATAGTTTTTTTTTGGCGATACAGTTTCTAAAAAAAAATTAGTTGAAACGACAGAGTTTGCGAGTTCCACATCTCACAGAGCCGCTAGTGATTATTTTATTTAATTGTCCTACCAAAAAAAATATTTATACGACCATTTACTTTGCCCATGTCCACAGGAAAGAATCGAACCTTCATCTCAGTATTACTAAACTGCAAGCGAGTGCGAGCGAGAGGTCAAACTCTCTAGACTACAAACTTACTAAGCTAGCCTAATGCAGTGATTAGTGTACCACGCCCTCGCCGTGTCGCCCTCGTCGCTCTAATGTTAAATTCACTCGCTTCCTTTGGCACACCCACTCTACGTCAAGGTATGTTACATGCGCTGCTATAATATATTACATTGGTATTTAAATGGCTGTAATCGCGACTTCAGACAGTCGTCTTAATTGAAGGACGGAGCGTCCCTGGAATATTGCTTTAGTTCCCAGTCTGACAAAGTTTCATTCTGCTCTTGAGCGACAGTGACAAGTGAGTGTCTCCACTGATATAGATGTCACTTCTTAAACTTTTGTTAGGCAAGGACCACTTTCAGAATTTCAAAAAAAAGCGGGCCCCTGTTGAAGATAATGTTGAAAAAAAAACGAATGTGTCATGTAGCTCGTCTGTACCGCTCGGCAATAACAAAGTAAGCAGAATAACAATGTATGCGCGAAGTAAGAGTACTGCACATTAGAATAGGCATGATGCCTCATGTTCATATTGATAACGTAGTGATGCTAAATGGATAGTAAACCATCAAATTATAGTAAAAAAGTATAAATTATAAAATGTAATTAAAATCATAAAAAGATAAATGAACCTTGAAAGTTTAGAAAAACTATGCATTTTTTTTTATTGTCCAATAGTAAATTAAAAGCTACCAATAGAATCCTTACACTTTTCTAGAAACAAAATTGTATGACAACTATGTACTTAAACGCAGTATTTCGCGACCGAAACAACAATTTACCTGATTTTCTATACTACGATTAGTAAAAATGTACAAATGTGACGTCATACTTGTATAGACACACAGTATGAAGCGTTTTGCGCTGCCGCCAGCGAGGTCAATTTTTGTCTCAAATTTTTAGGTATTTATGTTCTTTAATTGTAGTTGCTCCCATACAAACATTTGTTCCTCTCCAAAAACTGGTTCGAATGATGCCACAAAAAAAATCTTAGTCATCATCCCTATTGTATTGTAACAAGTGAACAAAGTGGTCTTGGACCCCTAGCAAACATGTCACGCACTGACCCTTAAGGGGTCAATGGACCACACATTTTCAGAAGCCCTGATCTATACTAATATTATAAAGATGAAGTGTCTGTAAGTTTCTATTCTTTGGGGAATCTCGGACCCACTTACCCGATTTCGATAATGGACGTTAAGAGGCTGACAAGACCTTTGGTGAAATTGATGTTATTTAAGCAGTTTTTTAAAGAAACTATCCTATCCTATGTCTATCTATCTATTTGTTCTAGCACATCAAATAAAATATAATGTTAATATTCACCATATTTCAAAGACCGTAGACGGGCTCGATACATAATTGGACGAAATCGGCTCGATAGAAAATAATGGCAAAGATTGGTCTTAAAATCACATTAAACGGTTCTATCTCTTTATTTTTTTGACGTATGGGTCTGCAATTAAAAACATGAAGTCCACATATTCATACCTAAACCGCTGACGAGTCATATTTCACAAATAATCCACCCTTTTTTTATACACGGTGGAATTTAATCAGTGAACAGGAACCCATTTTTCTAATTCAGTAATCGATGGCGGTCACGTTTATGTAGTACTTAAGTGGAACCAAGTTTTTTTTTATCATAACTAATTTTTAAGTTGAAATTAAATTTTAATTAAAATTTATTGTCACCCTACTAATGGTTTAGTCTGAAAAGTTTAATACCTCTTTTCAAACTATCAGCCATAGAAACTTAAAACATAAATGAGCAATAAGCTGTCAATTTGTCATTGTCAAATTCATAACAAATTGCTTCAAATCGTCTGATCTGTCTAGTTTCCCGCCAAAGCCAGCAAGCACTTGACGTATGTACACTTACGAGTAACTTCCCTTCAATAAAAGTAGGGTGTCCATTTATTCAGTCAGTGTACATTTTACCGATGTTAATTAAGTGTGATTAATTAGATTGTGAGCTATATTGTACGAGTTCTCACGTATTGGTTTCTGTGTAGATTGATAATTAAGATTTTTGGATTCCTGATCACCGATTAAATTCCACCGTGTATATCCAAAATCCTCGAGGGCATTTTGGTGTTGAGAGCGTCTTAAAGGTACGGTACTACGATTATCGCGATAATTAATGGCATTTCTCGTTAGTGTGGCCCAAGCATTACAATACGCCGGCGAAGCCGAGTGGGCAGGTGGTATCATAATATATTGACTCAAATCGTTTCATGACCACTACTTGGGTGTCGGTATCTGGTGTTGTGCTTCTGCACGTCTAGCACACGACGGCCGCGACATACTCTCGATTTTATCGCGCTATACCTCTTCTTCTAATAAGAGAGAGACGGATAGTGCGAGAAAAATCGAGAGAGCTCGCACGCCGTCGCGTACTAGCCGTGCTGGTGTTGAGTAAGTTCGCCTGCCTCCCTATTCTGTAACTTGTTTTAAGCTCACCTCAACGCTCACCTACAGATTTATCTTGACACCGCGATGCGTAGTAACTAACCGTAGGTAGAGGTCTAGTTTAGAGTCGGGTGACCGGCGGGCTGAGCTGCATTAGCGAGTAGCGAATAACAGCCCAGCTCCCGAGGATGGGCTGTGTTGAAAGTTTGGGGCTTGCATTTGTATCCATCTGTGAACATAATTAATCCACAAATCCATAAAGAGTTGAGAACGCGCTTTTGATTATTATTGGTGTCACAGGCTGTTTGTCACCATATAGTGATAAAAAAAAATCGTATGTGTCAGTGCGTTTTTGCCTAAACTAAATATTAGAGCGAGGAAAACGAATGAAATGTGCTAGAAAATCTTAGGTGTAACTTTGTTAACAGGTCGTCAGTTACATCGACGACGATTGCGGCGCGGTTGCGTGGGCCGAATTTGTACGAAAATTGGCCTTTCCAAGTACACATTAAGTTGGTCGACTTTTACTCGGTAACTACTTAGCCTACTTGTTCGTGGTGATAGTTTTCCTTTTAAATTCATTATATGTACTACTACCACGATTTTTTTAACATCCCCAGTGTAGCCATTTAGCCGGCAGCGGAACGAATTACTGATTTGAAAAATAGTTTTAGAAAACCCATAATATTTTTGAACGAGCTATCCCACGATGGGCTTAACGAGAAAAAGTAGGGGAGGTACCCTAAAAAACATTTTTTCATTATTTTTTTGTACTGTTTTGTCAGCGTGATTGATTTATATACCCATGCCGAATCACAGTTTTCTAGTAGTAATGATTACTGAGCTAAGCCGAAGACGGACAGACAGACAGACAGACAGATAGACGGACATGGCGAAACTATAAGGGTTCTTGTTGACTACGGAACCCTAAAAAAGCTTGACAACAAACTGTGTGGAGAAGTTGTTAAATGAAGCTCCAGTTTTGCTTCTGACAACCCAGGTAAATTCAATTTAAACGTATCTATTTTAAACTGACATTTCAATATTTATCATACAAATATTATACTTAAATGCGAAAATATGGATGTTTGTTACTCAATCACGCTTAAACAGCTTAACCGATTTGAATAAAATAAGATTAAAATATAAGTTTTATCCTGGGTCTGCGCCGCGGGCGGAAGCTAGTTAAGTTATACATTTTTCCCCTCACTGTCTCGGAAAGCCGTCTTTTATCCTTCAAAACCAGTGAGCAAAAACGTATTTTATCCAGTAGTGGAGAAAGTCATTTGACCTTGGAGCGTGTTTAAGTAGCTTTTGAGACTTTTGACAGATAACAAAACGTAAAACACTCATAATACAACATTTTCACAGATGATGTATTTCTGTTACCGCTATAACAACAAATACTTAAAAACAGAATAAAATAAATATTTAAGAACTTTTAAAGAATTGCTTGTTGACTTCATTCAGGCGCTGGGTCTCAAAATGTATAGGAAAATTTAAACCCGACTCGCACTTGACCAAAATTCTACTTGATATTACTTAACGTTATTATTACTATTTATTACTGTTAAAAAATATAAATATTATTATTTACATTAAATAAAGTCGTTTTGCATGTTGCTGTCCTCGCTACAGTGAGGTGAAATACATTTCTCGCTCAGGGCATAAATAGTACCTGAAACGGTTTATGATACACGCGCGTAAAAATGATTTCCGACTCGTGTCGAATTATACGAGTAGGTACATTTGCTCGCTTCAACCGCTCATGTATAAAATGACTCTCGTCGGAAATCACCTACATTCCGCAATTGTGCGATAAATATTTTTTTGTATTATTTTTTTGTACCAATTATAAGTAAAGAGAAAATAGCGTACCTACAGTGCATGGACAACACGTTGTACAACCAACGTACGAGTATTTGTGAATTGCGCCAAGAATAAGGCAGACAGCGACATCTGTCATAGGAAGATACTATACGCACAAGGATTTTGCGTAGTTCGACGCTTGGCCTCTAGATGGCGATGGCGGTGTTCTTTCACGAGTTGAGTGATCAATCTGAATAGCCAGCCATAGCACAAATACGATTAATTCGGTTCTAGCAACTTACGGAATGCAATAAAACATGAAGAGTAAAATCACTTGAATACAGAATAAACATTATGATTGGACTGTGCATAATTACAGGGTAACCTTAGTTGTATTACATTAATTACTAGCTTCCGCCCGCGACTTCGTCTGCGTGGAACCGGGATAAAAACTATCCTATATTTTAATCCAGGCTATAAACTATCTTCGTGCAAACTTTCATCACAATCGTTTGACCCGTTTTAGCGTCATTGAGTAACAAACATCCAAACATCTAAACATCCATACATCCAAACTTTTGTATTTATAATACTAGCTTCCGCTCGCGACTTTGTGTGCATGGACCCGGGATAAAAACTATCCTTTATTTTAATCCAGACTATAAACTATCTTCGAGCAAAATTTCAGCAAAATCGGTTGAGCCGTTAAAGCGTGATTGAGTAACAAACATCCAAACATCTAAACATCCAAACTTTCGCATTTATAATATGAGAAGGATTAGTGGGATGATAATATAACGTTGATCCTCATTTTTCAAACGTTTCAGATTTGGCACTGCTTCAGATTGCTTATACAGTCAGCATCTTATATATAATAGTTAGGTAGTAGTAGCCAAAGAAGCCAAATATATCGCACATCTTTACTACTGTTAGAGAAAGGATGTGTTACGATATACTTAAGGCCTCCACCCACCGAACGCGTGTCGTGCGCGGCTCGTGTGCTGCGCGGGCCCGCGCAAGTTGTAAAGCATTGAAACTACACTTCAAATACATACCGAACGCGGTCCGAACGCGGGCCCGCGGCGCTGAAGTTACAACTCGGCAGCGCGGCCGCGTGTCGTGCGCGTCGCGTGTGAAGCGCGGGCCCGCGCGGCTGCCGCGCTGCTGAATGTAATAGAGATAGTGAGATACATATTAAATTATGTTGGTAGTGAAATAGATATGACGCGGCGGCCCCACGCGGGCCCGCCGCGTTGGGGGCGCAGCAGCAGCGCGGGCCCGCGCGGCCCCGCGCGTCATATCCCTCTCATTACCAACACATTTGATATGTATCTCACTATCTCTATCACACTCAGCAGCGCGGCAGCAGCTGCACACGCGTACCCCCGCGTTGCTATACGCCGCCCGCTTGCGGTGTGAATATACCGCTTCAACCGCGCCCGACACGCGGCGGACCCGCGCACGACACGCGTTCGGTGGGTGGAGGCCTTTATTTGGCTACTTAGGCTGCTACTAACTATACGATACTGATTGTTCAGGTTTTGATGATAAAATCTGTTAGAAGCCGATGACAGTACATCACGGTCATCCTCATAAATCCAGAATTTTCAGGAATTTGCAGATTTCGGGAACGGTTCAAACTAAGTCCTAAACGCCTCGCCTAATCTATACAAACGTAAGCGTGTCGCCCGTCGTGACATTTAATAGGTACGTGTATAAACGTTCGTATTTTTCCCTCTTTTCGACAAAAATATTGCGAGAATAATTAAGCCTCATTTCGAAAGACCACTGGTTTAGGAATCTTCCTAAACAAGTACTCGTTCATTAATGGAATAAACCACTTTATCATGGACGCAAGGATATTTTGTTGTTCCCAGCTTTGACTGCATAATGTAGCGGATTTCAATATTTTAATATTTATAAGCAATTCGTTTGTTATTGGGCCCGTCCCTCCCGCAGCGTGTTTCATAAGATTTGCTCTTGAAATACACATTACTTATGATTATCAAATTTTGAGTTCAATGCGCAAAATCTCGGAGAGCAGAAAATGAGCGAATTCGTATACGAGAATGAAAAGGGGAGCAACGCACCTTAAGTACCTATTACTTTTTTGGTCTAATTAAATAAAGAAGTAAGTTTTATACATGTGAAAAGTCTAACACGAGATAGAAAATGCGGACTCCCGCGACAAAGGTCCACCTTGTACCTCCTGCGCCTTTCAGTTCGTGGTCACCACTCGAGACCCTTTCTGCCACAAAAGCCACTTCAGTCTAGCCATTCGGAGGGTCATCGGTTACCTTGGATCTGCTGCGATAGCCTCATTTCTGATGTGATTACGCAGAGAAACTCCCAACATAGCTCTCTTCATTGTTTCCTCCTTCCTTGAGCCTTATAAGGATCGTAGTAAGCGACCACGTTTCACCCCCCTCTGTCGTTACTCGGCGCTCACTGATTAGGGGCCGGGTCCTAGGCACACACTTACGGACCCGGACGACGAAATCACAGCGTCCATCGAAAGATGGAACGCTGCGCATTCGGCGTCCATCACATCGCGTACACTTAGGCGTTCCCGCCGGCGGGTACGTCCACCGCGAGATCGCGACAACACAGACACATACAGTCCCTATTCGACCCGGTACCGCCGCATACCGGGTAGAGTAATTCCGACCCAGGTCGGGCCTAGCTGAGTTTCTTGCTGGACTCTTCTCAGCTAGGCTAGGTTTTAGCGAACCAGCGATAAAACTCCCACTCACACCCCAGATTCGGTTGATACCATTTAACCAATCTCACTGGAGCGCAAACTCGTAGAGTATTCCAGTGCATAAACTTCCCCGTGTGGTCGTGTCGGAGGCTTCCCCAGTATTTTCCCCAGGCTACCCTCCAACCACGCAATTCGACCGCTATAGGTATTGGGTCCGTTTTATTATAGCAACAGTCAGCTTCAAAAAAAATAAAAAATAGACATAGCGACACCATGTTACTACGAATCGTGACGTCAAGATGTATTCGTGGGTGAGCGGTTGAGGTGAGATAAGAAAAGTTACAGAATAGCGGGGTTGCAATGTTTGTGATAATGCAGCGCCGCCCGTCCGCCAAAAAACGTAGCGTTGCGCGTTGTTGACTTTACTCCTTACTTACATCCGGAAATCTTTGACAACATTGCCTCCCTATGATAAGGCATACGTGTCAAGACCTTTAATAATACAGGGTTATATGTAGGTATTGCAACGTATTTGTGTTAAGTGGTTAAAGGGGAGGTTAATTGCAACTGATAGGGCCTCATACTTATTCAAATGCATTATTAATGAATGAACCATTTTTGAGATTATTCACTTTTTGCCTTTAAAACGTCAGCTTATTCATTATTCTGATTACCAAGTGTGTTACTAGTATTTTAGTTTATTTATTCCATTCCTTATTCTTTAAAATTTAAACAAAGGAAAAAAATAAAAATCCAATTATGGCGTACTATCTTACGTCCTCGAATAGAATTCATTTTTAAACCGTAATTATAAAATAACTTGTCTTGTAAATTGTTAAAAAAAAGGAATAATTTTGATATTTAAAAAAAAATATATGAGTAAAAGATAGGGTCCAAAAGTTAGCAATCTACCTACCCTATAATCCCTTACGGAAGAAGTTCGATAACCAACGACGTATAACACGTGTATCAGACAAAGCAAGTACTCTAACTGGCATAACGTAATCAGTTTAATTTAGTTGTGGGCTATAATTAATTGCCACAACCATGTAATATCGCTGTTGATGACTGATATTACGCTATACGTCAAAAGGGGTTAATTAGGGACGTCTCAGGGTAAATAACGATGAAATAACGCGTTTGTTTATTTAGGTACCTACTTCCTAGCTTTTGCCCTCGACTTCGTCCGCGCGGAACTCCTTTATCGTACCTCTATATAAAGGTTTGCCCTCCATTTCACCACCTTACTAGATGATTTTCAGGATAAAATATTTCTATGAGCATGAACCACTCTGCTGTTGCCGCTTCATAAACACTATTACCATTCCCTAAAATGTTATTCCATAGTAAGGGTAGATGAGAAATAAAGTGATAGAGCCTTTTATCTGATTAACACCTAGGGTCACCTGTCCAACATTGAAACTTTGGTGCACAGTGAAACACGTCAATATCTCCAAAACCCGATGTTGCTAGATAGTGCTGTATCAGCTCATTAGGACGTACTGAGGAAACCCTCTTCCACGCTCTGTTTGTGGACGCGACGCGTGTAAGAAAAAAATAAATAAATGAATTGATATAAAATGATCCAATAATTATAACTATATAAAACTTGATTAAATGCAAACAAATGTGAGACTAATAACACTTTTTCAATGTTGATTACCCCTGTTTCATTGTATAAATTCAGGTGTTTCATTGAATACACGTATGTGGACGCGTTGAAACAAAGCTCATATTTATAATAAATGATTTTTGTTAAGTAACTGTTACAGTAAAGTAATTTTTTTGAATATGCCGTGATTAATAATTAAATTATCTATCTCGGTGCAAAATATCAGACTCTTAACTTTAAAAACGTCGGAGCTAGGATGCTTTGAAATTTTGGTGTTCCATTGATGAACAAGTTACCCTACTTATATTCTGCGTATAAAAATATTATTTTTTCGCACAATTAAAAATGGATTGAACTCAAATGTGGTTTTTGTCCAGTCTAGTTGTGATAGCAATTTCTATGTAAGATATAAACATAAACATAAAATGTAGAATTTCAATTTCAGCCCAACCGCAATTTATTTCAATACTTTAGCTTCCCTACTTTTCCGTTCAACTTAATTTACTTTGAGCGATGTTATGAAAAGTTGGCTCCTTTGATCTCGGCTCAGTTTTGCTAACCATTTATAATGCCTTTGATCATACTTTTATCTTTTAGTGTTTGGATGAGATAATTAGTACAGTTGTTAAGTCGGTATTGAGCCCTTCGGCGAGAGATCTGTAAGGATTGCACAGTTGCGTAATTATTATCTTTTCGGATTACGATTCGAGTTTACCAAAGGCTTTGAATCCTTCTTGTTTACCTAAGGTATTTATTCTATCCGTATTAATACTAAATATAAATTCGAAAGTCTGGTTAGTTTTAATTGCGGTTGCGGCAGACACGTTAACGGAAATCGTCGGGTCGCGGAAGAGTGCTTCTGGGTGCCCGTACCTATCCCACTAGGCCTATTTCACGGTAATTTTGGCACCTCCTAGTTAGTGTAAGGTCTAGCAAGAGCTGTACAGCGTAGTGTTTTAAAGACTCGAGTTCTGGAGTCACAATTTCATTGACTCGACTCACTTAACAGACGACTCGGTGAACTCGAAGACTCCGAGTCCCGAGTCGCGACGAGCGTGAGTCATCTGTCGAGCGTGAGTTCACCGACGGAGTTTTCTGTAAAGCGAGTCTTCAAAAAAACTCGAATCTTTCACTGCGACTACTAGTTTCCAAATAAGACTCGCGGCTAGATTTACAATACGACTCCGAGTCTAGCTGCGAAAATGTATTGTATTGAAATTTATAGAATGTTAATAAGTGAAAATTATTTACATTACTTACTACTTATACCAAAACATAGAATAACAAGACTAGTTATGTTTCTTTAAAAAAATAAAAGAATGAAAAATAAAAGAACTTAATGATTTAAGGCAGTTTCCCTCCAGGGTTCCGTTTTTTTTCTACCCTGTATATAATAAAAACAGCTACATTAGCTACTCCGCTGGACTAAGAACTGTACTCTTATGTAAGTACCTATCATTGTTGAAGGTGAGGTGGGCTCAAACAATAATACGGCTCGAGCACGACTCGTTGCACCAAAGGACTCGAACGCAGAAAAAGGACTCGAGTCCTTTGCGACACTCGCTTGGTTCCCGAAACTTGCTTGGTTGGGAGTTCTACAATAAAGGGAGTCCTATGTACTGAGTGGAGTCTCGCCATTTGAGTTCCGAGTCTAACAAAAAGGACTCCCAGAACTCGAGTCCTTTGCAACACTAGTACCTACACCGTATCGCACACAATGACGTTTCATTGTACGTATACATACATATACGTTCCGTTGTACATAGTAAAAACATAATTTAATTGATCGCACTGTTGATTTTATTATATTTTATTATACAAAAATTAACATATTCTGTTAATAAAAGGTAACTGATTTGACTGCTTTGTTAAGGGAATGAATGAGACCGATTGATTGAGTGAATGGTTAGTTTAAATCATTCTCTGTTCAGATCTTTTAGTTACTCCTGCGCCATGCCTCACTTTGATCCAGACTGTAATCGTAGACTGTATACGTTTCAAGTATAAAATTAAAATCATATTAAAATAAACGAGAATAATTGAACTGCTACTAAGTATTTAATTTAAAGTAAATCCTATACCCTTACCTATCTATACGCACACCATTATACAAATTTCAATTTTACATTATCTTGCTAACATGACAAAAGAAGTAATCCCAATGCAATATATAAACTGTTTTGTAAGATCTTAATCTGTATTCATTGTAATATCTTATCTTACTTAATCCTGACTTCGCGGCCATTTTATTATCGTATTAATTATTATTTACAAAATTGATGATCATTTCGACGAACATAGGAACTAAGATAGTTATTATTCTGGATGTCCGTCAACAACCCTATCTCACTCTATATATCTATAATATCTCGCCAAAAAATGACACTGACGTCATCACTTAAGCAGTGGACCTTCTGTACCTTTAGGTACTATTAATTATTATGTGAACGAGATGGAACACCGTGGGGGTTTAGACGGTTCCTGGGAGTCAGTCATATACTTTTTAACCATCTTAGACCTGAAGCTAAGTTAATGTATACATTACAAAGAACTTAAAAAATGTTTTTTTTGTTTTTTTTTTTTTAATGTATTAATATTGTTTTTTTTTTTTGTATTGGTATTAATTTGAATCATCCCGCCGAGTGACCGCAGTGACCGCTAGCCGCTATCTTATGAAGATAGGTACGAACTCTAACCGGGTAAATGAACTGCGCACCGAGCGCCATACAGGATTTTTCAAACTTAATTACCTTTTATTACTAAAAAACTTATCTAATACATTTTTTTTTCACGAATGATTAGTACGTTTTGGATATATTAAGTGGTCTTCGGCCATGTGCGCGCACTGACATATGAACGCATACGTTGCATTTTTGCGACGCGATTATCGCACGACAAAAAATCTTAGTGCGCACCTGGCCTAAGACGGTTAAAAAAACACGTTGTATAATATCCTTAGCCTCCCCAGTGGCTGGATGCGTAAATGCACTTGCCCATGTCAAAAAGGGCATGTTTCCGGATAGTCATACATGCCGATGATATGTTGACACGAGGTCACAAGATGTGCTATCGCTGACAAAGTTAGCCTTATTGCCAACGAAAACCTTTGAAGTTGGATACGTGCGTATGTGAATTTAAAATTCGCATTTGATGTTTTGACGAAAATGACTTCTGAATTCTGAATCATTAAATTATTTTTGTTGGCGCGTTCAAAGTGAACAATAAATTGAGCGTGCGTATGCAATAAGAAATGGAAACATAATATTTTATCTCGGCTCATTTTGAACAAGAGGCTAATTTGTTAGAGGAAGTATGTTTAAATTATATTACAAGTGCGACACGGAAACATATTGCAAATGCTTTAACCGTGTCTCGTGAGGTTTTTTTTCAATTTAAGAACTTGAATTAATACATTTATTCATGCATGGCAAACAAATTAAACAAATAAGCTGGTTCGGGCTTATCACGAAATGAACCCAGCACAGCATGTTCTAGCAACGTTGTACTGGTAGTCTGAATCGCTTTTCTAGAACGGATCTTATCTAAGCAAAAATCTGCGTTTATCTGTTTTTAGTAGTTGCAGCATATTTAGTACAACGTTAGCGGTTACACTTAACAATGAAAGACAATGGCTTCTTTTTGTGCTTAGTTCAAAGAGAAGTGAATTCGTTTTAGAAAAGCAATTTAGACTATATAATTATTTTATAACGTTCAAAATTAGTCCTCTATAGATTACCGTGGCTCTATAGAATAATTCATATGTATTTATGTTTACCAGCTACACCCGTGCTTCTAAATCATCGCCAATCTTTTGTTTACGAGCAAAGATAACTTGCCTCAGAGTGGCGCGCCAAGCGGTTTACCAACTCATATCTACCTTTTACTTTTCTAACCTCAAATATCCTATGGAAGGAACTTTGAAAAGGGAACTGTATGTGCTAGAGATAGAGATTACTTATATAATTATTGTTATTTAAGGTACGAGTTTAGAAAAGTAATCAGACGATATCGGGGGTGTTCTTATTTTGTATCCTAACGTGTTTTGGCTTTGGTTTGAATTTTTAATCTTTTTTCCAATATGGTAAAGTTAGATTTTGCGTTTGTATTACCGTAAATGAGATTTTTCGTAAATCAGCAATTGATTTGATAATATCTGAAACTGAGTGATATTTGGATTGGATATTTGAGACTCCAACTAAGAGTTAAGATTTCAGCAATGTTTCTAAAAGGATAATGTTTTATAGAAGATCGAAATTTGTAAAATCGTAGACAAAAGTGTTTAGAGTCCGCAGTAAGCTCGATTCTCCATACAAACGTAGTTACGCTCTCATTTGAAAACTTCGTGTTGGATTGTAATGAAACAATGACATGAGTTTATGTAGCTTCAGATACCATAGTAAAAAAAATACAGCGAATTTAAGTTTTTCGTACAAAACATGTTTTTGCTGTATTTTGTTTGTTTATAAACTGGAACCACATACATTCAATACAGACATAGGTATACCTCATGTCATTGTATATGCAAAGTTTCGTCACAATCCAATACGTAGGTTTAAAATGAGAACGAAACTCCGTTTGTATGGGAAGGTGAAATTCGGCCGAGCTTACTGCGGACTCTTAAGTGTTTAGCGTTTTATTTGCCATAGTTTTCTTTACTAAAATAACTTCAAAGTAATTTTAATTGGACTTCGGTCCTCGGGTACAATAGCAACTTGGAACGAGATATTTCTGTTCTATTAAATTGTTTGCGTCATATCATCACCATCTGCATCTGCATAGAGCTATCTAAATAACATATGAACGTTTACAAAATAGAGTCGTGTTTAGATATTAACGAGCACATTGTTCGCGCCGATATATCTGATGGCGAATTTGCTAACAATAGTTGGTCTCTTGGAACAAAGTCGTGTAGCGTGACTCGAGGCAATATTTTTCTACTTTTATTTCCAGTATGCAGCAAAGCTACTACGATTAACGTAGTTATCATTTTGTCTACCATCTTTATTCATTGCGAGCGAATCTTTTACAACTTAGTTTAACATCGCATGTTCTACGCTTCTGTTTAATGTAAAACGTTGTTTAGTAGTAGCCTGCGGCGGAAGGTGCAATTTTCTATAAAGCTATAATATAAACAATTTCCACCCTACCTATCTACTCTACTCTGTATCCTGCCTGACATGTAAAATAATGTGATGTATGAATAAAATCTGAGTCTGAATCTGATAATAAATCTAAATAAACCCAAATGCATGCAGTGCAGGTCGGACAAAGCCAACATCCTGTTTAGATAAAAATCTAAACATCTATAAACCCAAACATCTCAACTTCCACATTTATTAACTAGTAGGATTGCTACCTACAGTCGGGAAAGTTCCTAAGAAAAGCATCGGGTCGAAGTAGGAACCTAACCAAACACAATCACCTCTGGCCGCCTTCAATAACATTACACAAACACGATCACCCTGTGGCGCCGCAAAGTGGTTAAGGTTTCTGCCATCTATTTCACTAGGAGGTATATTTGTATTCGTCGCTTTCGATCCCAACCACATTTCTTATGTTTGTGATTGGGACCTTTCACGAGCTGTTAGATGATGATGTGTTAGAACTAGCGCTTAATATTAAAAACCGGCCAAGAGCGTGTCGGGCCACGCTCAGTGTAGGGTTCCGTAGTTTTTCGTCCAGAAATTATTTAGTATTTTTTTCCAAAAACTATCCAACCTATCAAGTTCAAAATAATTTTCCTACAAAGTTTTTATAAAGTCCTACTTATGAGATTTTTTTCATATTTTTAAAACTTATGGTTCAAAAGTTAGAGGGGGGCGGACACATTTTTTTTTACTTCTGGAGCGTATATCTCCGAAAATATTAACATTATCAAAAAATGATTTTAGCAAACCCCTATTAATTTTTAAATACCTATCCAACAATATATCTCACGTTAGGGTTGAAATGAAAAAAAAAAAACACTCCCCACGTTACGTATTATACTTACATTATACAGAGTATAATTATAGATCTTGAGTAGACACGTTAATAAGTATTACTTAAATTTATAATAAACTAGCTGATGCCCGCGGCTTCGCCCGCGTGGTTATAGGAAAATGTAACATATTGAATTTTCCCGTGGGAATTAGATGTTTTCCCGCTGGAAAAAGTAGCCTATGTCTCCAGCTTCTAAACTATCTCCATACAAAAAATCACATCAATACGACGCTCCGTTGCGACGTGAAAGAAGGACAAACATACACACTTTCGCATTTATAATATTAGTAAGGATTCATTTCACATTAATTGTTTGTATTTTCACATGGACATTATTTTTAATTGAATGACGATATCTAACGGGAGATATATTTGTTTTTAATTTTTCCTTGTAATTGTGTATTTTACTTTGTTGACATTGTGCTAATATTTTTATTAAATAAGTTATTTGTTTTTGACGATAATGACGTAAATTATTATGTTTAGTATTGTATTCATGCGAATTTATACCGTCATTTCATATCATTTCATTTCATTTCATTTCATTTATTCCTTGATAAAACGTAGTTTTACATGTCAAATTTTTGTCAAGATCTTAAATAACATTTATACACATCTTATATAACAAGTATGTCTCAGTTTACAATACGGTATAATTATGGTTAGTACATTTGTTTATTAAATAATGATATTATATATTTTGTCGTATTTTATCTTCACTACATAGTATAAAACAAAGTCGACTCCCGCTGTCTGTCCCTATGTATGCTTAGATCTTTAAAACTACGCAACGGATTTTGATGCCGTTTTTTTTAATAGATAGAGTGATTCAAGCGGGAGGTTAAAATGTATAATACAGTACCCGTGCGAGTATGTTATAAATCGATTCACAAAGAAAGAGGAGTATAATTTATGTCTATGTATCAACAATATCAATATCGTTTATTGCTGCATATCTCTTGAAAACTATTGATCGGGCTCGAAGCTTATCGATGGGATAGACTTGTGATTTTTTCTTTCAGTTTGTTTACTGTTCGCATGAGCAAATCAAATGCCCAGTAGCTTTTGTAAAAATAGTGCCTACGCGGCGTAGGCTACGCCATGTCTTGGGATTACGTGCCAAAGCAGAACTTGGTATGATCAATGATTATGGTACTACCGAGAAAAATGCTAGTAGGATGAGGATGTAAGCAAATAAAAAAGAAGAAAACCAAAGCTATATTTAGTACGCATCGCATCACTGAAAAGACAAAGGGCGGTTTTTGTCATTCAATTAAGTGCTTTGCTTGGAGAGAAACATTATTTCCAGTACTTGCCTGCCAAAGATCGATTTTACTAAAGCATAATCATTGCTTGCTAACTTCAAAAGATATCGTTAAATCGAAATCTATTACGAAAAGCGCAAACATCTCAGCGCAACATCACTGAAACGTTTTCGGATGAGAAATTCTTTTACAATTTCTCAGCAAGAAAATTGAAATCGAAAAATTTAATTCACTCCTTTGAAAATAAACCGCATTATGGTACCACGAAACGAAGGCAGTATGCACCTTAACTGGAAAATATTTGTTCTAGCAGCGGTTACCGCTCCGTACGAAGCAAGTTGTAGACACAGCGCTGAATTTATAGGCATCCTCTCCTCTTAGCTACCGTCTGCCGAGTCGAACTGAAATATGGTTTAATATACTACTCCATCGCTAAACTTAGGTGGCAGTGGGCGGGGCACACTGCACGTAGAACGGCCCTTGGGACGGAAAGGTTTTCAAGTTGCGACCACGTACCGGAAGGCGCAGCGTGGGTGCGGGTGGCGCAGGACCGGTCATTGTGGCGCTCTTTTGGGGAGGCCTATGTCCAGCAGTGGACGTATTTCTGCTGATATGACGATACTACTCCAAGAAAAATACGGTTTTGAAAAACATTAATTTATAATAGCGTGTAGAAAAGTTTGTCAAGATCGTTAGCAAGTGGAAATCGGTGATCTCGGCCTACCTCTCCGGGAAAGAGGTGTGATTATATGTACATATACATGGTGTTCTTAGAGCCGAAGACCAGTAAAGTTAGTGTATACATTACAATGAACCTAAAAAAGGTTTTTTTTTTTTTGTATTAATATTAAATTAATTTTGTATTAAGCAGTCGCTGCTAACGAAATTATACATTTTTAAATAAAGGAAAAATTTGAAAAATTTAATGCTCCGAGCCGGATTCGAACCGGCTGCTAACGAAAATAATTTGAGACGTTTGGTGCCGTTAAGAAGCCTAAGTCTTCTGGTAGATGTCGCTACACGCTTCCCTAAGGCGTTGTAGGAAGGAACTGATTGAATAATTTGGTGCCCAAACCGGATTGTTCCGATAGCTCAGTTGGTTAGTAGCGACGGGCCATGAATGCCTGTGGTCGCCGGTTCGATTCCGGCTCGGAGCATTACATTTTTCAATCTTTCCTTTATTTAAAAATGCATAATTTCGTTAGCTGCGTAACTGCTTAATACAAAATTAATTTAGTATGGGGTGGCGCATCGTTACTGACGATTTCTCAATATAATTTGAGACGTTGGTGCCGTTAAGAAGCCTAAGTCTTCTGGTAGATGTCGCTACACGCGTCCCTAAGGCGTTGTAGGAAGGAACTGATTGAAGAATTTGGTGCCCGAACCGGATTGTTCCGAAAGCTCAGTTGGTTAGTAGCGACGGGCCATGAATGCTTGTGGTCGCCGGTTCAAATCCGGCTCGGAGCATTACATTTTTCAATTTTTTCTTTATTTAAAAATGTATAATTTCGTTAGCAGCGTAACTGCTTAATACAAAATTAATTTAGTATGGGGTGGCGCATCGTTACTGACGATTACTCAATATAATTTGAGACGTTGGTGCCGTTAAGAAGCCTAAGTCTTCTGGTAGATGTCGCTGCACGCCTCCCTAAGGCGTTGTAGGAAGGAACTGATTGAAGAATTTGGTGCCCGAACCGGATTGTTCCGATAGCTCAGTTGGTTAGTACATAGATAAGGGTTAGTAGCGACGGGCCATGAATGCCTGAGGTCACCGGTTCGAATCCGGATCGGAGCATTCAATTTTTCAATTTTTTTTTTTTTTTTTATGTGTATTAATATTGTTTTTTTTGTAAGTACTTACTTATTAACATTAATTTTAATCATCCAGCCGAGTGGCCGCAGTGACCGCTAGCCGCCATCTTATGTAGATAGGCACGAACTCTACTCTAACCGGGTGAATGAACTTTGCAACGCGCGCCATACAGGATTTTTCAAACTAAATTACCTTTTATTACTGAAAACTTAACTAATAATTAATTTTTTTCACTAATGATTAGTACGTTTTAGATACTTTAAGTGGGCTTCGGCTCTAAGACGGTTAAAAACTACGTTGTTTATAAAAACCTTATTTTAAAATTATTTCTTCAACAATCCTACAAGTTTTTCCACATGGGAGTATTTATATTGATTTAAATGATGCATTTATTGTCTTTTTTGTACGATTTATTTTGAATTACATATTTTTTTTTTCTACTTTTCAGGAGTTAAGTCATAATTTTATTGATAACTGATATTTTGTAGGATTTTGTCTCTAGGTACTTACTTAAATGATGATAGGTAGTATCCGTTACACAGATAAAATCTGATATTATAAATTATTTTCAAAGTATTTTTTTCCATAGTTGTCAATAAAATGACTCGACTATATACATAACTCAGCCAGAACTAGGGATTGCCTGCCTTGTTCTTCCTATATGATACTCGGCAGGCAATCCTTTATTTTCCGGCATTTGTAGTAACGTACTATTAATATACATATACGGTGGGATAGATTTGAAAGAGACAGCCATTATGTCAGCAAAATATATACTGTACAATTCATTAATTTGTTTTAAATAAACTGTAAGTTGCTAAAGGAACGACAATTGAATTTATGACTTTAACGCAAAGCAAAGGTATTAAAAAATTATATTAAAACAGCTGAACTTCGCAACGCAGATAAACTCAATGTTTTCAAAGCCAAAGAAAACTTATCTCGTAATTAATTGTACGAACACATCAACTTTTTTTTCAATTTACGCAGTTGTTTGGCCTCGTAAAACAAACGTTAGACTTTAGGTATAAAAGTTTTCCTAGATCTGATAACAAGGCTAATTTATGGACATGCCCCAGATAGGCTTTGTGGATATAAAAATGATATTTTAAGATCTTTGTGAAATATTGCTCTGGTATCAGATTATAATAACCTGTAAAGCTGGTGAGATTATGATTAAATAAATGTTCCAGTGCTCGACTCTGATCGCATGCTTGACTTACTGGTACATCATCGAACGAGGGTGCGAAGCGAATCGAACTTGGCAGCGATGCGAACGAAATAAAGTTCTATGCTTTCGCTTGTGCCGAAAATCGTTTGTATGTCCAGATTTCCGGATTTCCCGCTTTCCCGCTGTTCTCCTCTGCAGGTCGCATTTTTCCATCGATTTTCGTGAAATTTTGTGAGCATTTTCTTCAATTATATTGTTTATTTAAGCCGAGCCACTTTCTCGGATTGATTTTTTTTAATAGACAGCCTTGCGAGCTCTACAGCCCACAGAGTCACTCGTTCTTAAAACACAGCAGTAAAGGCTGGGTGTCAATTATTGTAATAAAGGCGTTGCATTGGAATGCTTACTTTACTACTAAACAGAGTTCTTATTCAAGATTTTCCACACTAATAAATTAAAAAATAGAGAACATTGCAGGCCGCCTGGAATATAAATTCCTTTATATGTCGAGTACCAAATAAAAAAAAAAGTAAGAACTGGCATATAAAATTTAAACAAATAAGTACTCAGCCTGCAATTGCCTCCTTCCCGGCCACGGCAATAATGTACTATTCAATGTCTACTCCATTTATCAATGTAAAGTGATTACCTACAATTATATTACGACGCTAGTTATTAGGTAATTGTAGTTATTTCTTTATTTCGATGTCCCTTTGGATTTCTCAAGTAATTATACTACATTTACCTATATAATTATTTTTATTTAATTGATTGCTTTATTAAAAATTGTATTTGGAGTTGCTACACAATAGTACTCTACTATTTCATCCACTCACTCAACTTATTTTAGCTATTTAGGTTTGTCCTAAAAACGGTCCGTAGTAATTAATTGCCAAAATTCAATTGTCATTTGTCATACATTTCGAACTCCAGTTGTGTACCTAACACAAGCTTCCCGCAGATTACGGTCCTGACCCCGTATCATGGTCGGCCTTATCACGCGATAAGTGACATGATAGGAGCGTCGTCTCGTTCTATCGAACGGTGTCAGCCAGTGACGGACGCTCTATCCTGTCACTTATCGTGTGATAAGGCCGACCATGATACGGGGTCAGGAGCGGTGTGTTTGTGAGACATTATACCTCAATTTAGTGCCTGTTTCGACAGTGCTCTAGTCTCACTCCTCCCGTACCGCATCAACAGGAACCGGCTCAGTGAAACGCTTTTAAAGTGTAATTGTGTAATTATACTTTTCCACGCTTATTTCATTAGGTTCCTTCAATATGACAAGTAATGATACAAAAGACGATGAATCCCATTTTTTGAAGGTCGTAGAAGTTCCAACAAAACCGTTTTACCGCTCAAGTTAATTTGTAAAGAAAACTCTCTATGGAATGTGGGTACCTTCATTTTTCATTATTACTTCATTACGGAGTAAATAACAGATTATTACCTACAAGTGCGCCATAATTTAAGAATCACTGGATATTTATAGGGTTCGCTTCTGTAATTATTTTTTCAAGATTTTTTTTCAATCTTGTACTCCGGCTTGTTGTTGTTGTTGATCTATCTCGTTGGCCAGGATACAATAAAACAGTGTTTCTGTGAAAAAAGGCAACAACGTAGAATAAATGACGATAAGTTTCTGTCATAAATTAAATTTTCAACTCATTGAGACAATTCCCAAACTCAACGAGGTTACGTTGGTTAAGTAACATGGCCAGCTTCTGTCTCCATCATCAGATCAGCTCGATGGTACCATACTATTGAAATTTCATCCAAACTATACTTATACCCAAAGTTTCTGCTCAATTGGTCAACGGAAAGTGGGTCAAATTTAACTTGCAAGATTTTTCCCTCACTAAGAAACTTACAAACTGACAATTAAAGGTGAACTTATATGTAACACTACCCGCATTGTTGACGTTGGAGTTAAGACTGCTAGGCTCAAATGGGACTGGGCTGGTCACGTTGCCGTATGCACTCACAGACAGAGGTGGGCTAAAATGGCTACAGAGTGGGTGCCACACGGTGGGCAACCGCGGCGCCCCGAAGAGGAGATGACAGGATGAACTGGACGTCTTGCAAAGTGACTGGCCAGAATTGGCAATGAGTCAGAATAGTTGGAAGTCAAGGTGAGGGCCATTGCCCAGCAGCGGGACACAACATAGGCTCATAACAAAAAAAAAAAAATAACAATACCCGACATTTGGTGGATTTTTAAACCAATAAGTGACCAACGAGACGTAACCATGGCCACTATAGATAGGAAACTGTTGATTGGGCCATTCAGTACTAGTGAATTAACATTTGTTTCGTAGTGAAGTGATTATGTGTTCGAATACACAAAATGTATTCTGTAAAAAATTAAAATATAACTTAACTGGACTAAAGCTTCAGACAGATTAGTACATATTTGAACAAGCGAGCGAAGCGAACGAAGTTCTCCGTGTCAGGATAGGCCAAAACTCTTTCGTGGATGTCCAGATGTCTGGCTGTTGTTCTTCTTTACAGCAGGTCGATCACGTAACGCATTGTACGTACGTTATTAATCTAAATGTCATTTTTTATATGGAATAATGGCAGTTAGATCTACCTAACGCGCGTTCAAAACGTTAAGTGATTGATTACCCCTCTGGTCGCAGTTCTCAACCGATTTTCGTGAAATTTGGTAAGCAGAAAAAAAACCACTCCTTACTCGAATAACCCCATACTGTAGTCCATCCTATCACATTCTCTCTCTCTGTAGCTCATTTCGCAACTGGAGCGTGTTCGAAAATAAAGAACGGTGCAGAAAAACAGTTATCATCGTATCTACTCAGTTTTAATGCCGACCGGCCCATGGAAATTCAAAAGAGCCGAAATGAAATCAGTTTAATGCGTCTTCCAGAGATTTATAAGTGTCCTAAAAAATCGGCCCTTTCCTTAATGCAGTGCCGAGGGCGGTGAATAATTACGTAGCAATTTTTCCCCTTCTAATTGCTAAGTCGAAATTACCTGACATTCCGCCAAAATGGCACGGCGTGACTCTTTCCAAGGATGGATAATAAAAGTACAGTCGAGAGTTCTCCAATATCTAAACAGACAACCTTTCAGAAATATCTATGCATGAGTCTTATGTCAGAAACAAAAACTAAATGAAAATGATTTAATAGTAACAAACATAAAACATGTATCTACATACATATACAAAGATTTAAAACTATTTGTTTGTTACGAAATGGAGTCTCAGCATAATGCTGGCTCACGAGCCAGCGTTGGTCTTCCGGCGATACCATTTGAGTTACCCGTTTTAAACATACTCTGCTGTACGTGCGACACGCCCTGTAAAAAGACTTAAAGGTCAATCAAAACTTAAAGATATCCTACTGGGAATCTGCAGGTAATGGATTGAAAAACCAGTTGAAAGTAGAAAAAGAAAAGTAATTTATTATTCGTGATTTTAATCTAAACTCTTGACTAATATACCAATAAAACTAGTTGTAGTCTTATTTGGTGATTGTTTTGATTAACCTAGGCCAAACCTAAAGAGGAAAAATCTAGCAATCTCAACGAAAAAACCTCTATCCTTTATTAACCCTAAATAAAGTAACAAATATTTAATAGCTAACGTTATACGCGTATTTGGCGCTAATAGTTAATTATGACACACTTAGCTATTTTATTATTATTTAGCTAACTATGAGTTACAATAAGTAACTACCCAATATTCTACTTCCTATATTCTTTAACTTGACAAATACACGAGTTCACGTTTGGACACTAAACCATATATCTAGATCAAACACACTTGCATATATTATAAACAATATTGGCTGAAATTACCTTAGCTGTGTTAGGCTTTGACACAATTTATGAAGACCTGTGCCTGTGTTGATTCGCCTCTAGTTACTCTTAGAGCCTGGAGTGTTATAATGCGTGCTGCAGTTATTACGTGAATATATTCGCTAACGCATTTAGGGCTTTTATACTGTCGGCTTTGGTCAATTCAGACAACAATATATGTACAAGCAATGAAACACGAGTGGGGATCGAACCCAACTTGTTCAAAATCGTTCCACAAGGAATCAATAGATAATTACAAAATTAACAATAAAGGTAAATAAATGAACAGATGGGACTGATTTATCTACAAGTAGGTATTATGCCTACAGAGCTCAGGTAAGCAACTCTTTGTGACAAAGGTATTACAATGGTAATTAAAGGAAAAGTATATATATACAAGTGATTTCGCCCACTACTTATTCATATGTTCATTGATGTCCTCAACATTTGTACTTAGCCTTTTAAATACTGTACAGAAGCACTACACTGACTCTATTACTTAAAACACTTCGATGTCTCATATGGATACAAAACAATTTCGTAATCTCAAAGTATCGCCTTCTTCCGTGGTTCTCGAACAAGTAACCTCCTCGCGACATCCTTCCGTCTACCGAAATATTTCCTCCACTCAACTAACACTACAACTTTATTTAAACAATCGCTTATTCTATTTTCCACTTAATTCTCATACAATAAGGTCTTTCTGTCGGTATCCACCTCTCGTCGCGCCCCCGCTTCCCTGTGATCTGCGCGTACGGTCCTTGTCTTGCTTCTCGTTCTCTCCTTCAGGCAGGATCGCACTCCGTCTCTCTCGTGCCGCTTTCGCCCTGCTCACGGAATTTGCTCTGTCATCTGTTCAGCATGTGTTTTCACTTTGCTGTAAGTAAAAACAATGGTTTGCGTAATATCTGTATAAAAGGATATGCTACAACAAACATTATGCCAATGGTGGCCAAGTCGTCATTTGATTGTACCGTGCTCAAACCTTTCCATTGAGTTTATCATCCATGTTCCTTGAACTGCCATAGTTAAGCATTATGAGGCTCAATATTTATTTAAGTCCCATTCTTTAAGCGACTCCTATTAATGACTTTCTAGGGTTAATAATTGTAAGGATGCCGCCTTTATGCTGCCATTACGCTGGGGCGAGTATTGTTGTTTTCTTAAATAATTATTCGTAGAATTTCACGGTATATTTAACAGATCTGGGTTCCCATTACACTACTAATATTATAAATGCGAAAGTTTGGATGGTTGGATGTTTGGATGTATGGATGTTTAGATATTTGGATGTTTGTTACTCAATGACGCTTAAACGGCTCAACCGATTTAGATGAAATTTTACACGAAGATAGTGTATAGCCTGGATTAAAATATAAGATAGCTTTATCCCGTGTCCACGCAAACGAAGTCGCGGGCGGAAGCTATTATTAAATAAAGGATAAAACTGGCCGAGATGGAGTCGGACTTTCGCAGCGATGAAGCGCGCCAGGTGCCTTCGAACATGATAAAAGTCTTAAAACTAACGCAATTTCAGATCTTTGTTACAACGGATATTAACAATAATATATTCATGATTATGAGTCGCAAATTCAATGAAAAAGAAACATTATTAATGCTTGATGTATTTATAATGATAGCACCATCTAGCGAGCATGATTTTGATACAATTTCAGTTCGATAGAGGTCGTTGATGTTAGTTGTCGATTGGCGCCATCTACCGAGCTTAAGTTTAGTCCAATTTCAGCTCGATAGATGCCGCTTATATTATATTTTTGATTTTATTTAGACTAATAAAAATAACATACCAAACCGTATTAAATGAGTTTTCTTTGATTCTAAAATTATGAAAGGAAAACTAATGTAAAACTGTAAATGTTTCTAAGTATAATGCCATACAATATTTCCGTAACTTCGCAAACAGAAAATTTTATCAGTTCATATTTTAATTAAGTTTGGCCCAGGTTGGGTTCATGTTGGAAAAACTCGGCATAAATTAAAAACGCTAAGACTGCATGAATGCATTCAAATCCACAACCGTCGATATTGTTATTAATGCTTAAGTTCTGTTTTTTCCGGGGATTGAGTTTTTCTCGGCTGTAATACTACGAAAAATTGATTTCTATTCAAAATTAAACAAAAAACCAATAACTGATCGTTTACCAAAAAAAAACGAAATAAACTGATAGAAAGAAAACAAAAAAACCTCATCGATGGGGTTCCAACTCGCAGCCATCAACAAACCAACCATTGGGTAACCATTAGTCGTCATCGAAGAGTAAGCCTGCCTTTTGCGAGAGAATACGGAAAAAACTAATTTTCTCGAAAATAAGACGAAGGTAGATCGGTCTCTCGGCCCCGTAAATCCCTAAACTGCACATTTTACAAATATATATAAACAATTTTACATCCCGTGTTTTTTCACGTTTTATCTATATTTAGCGGAAAGTTTGAATAGGGTTCTTTTTAATTTCTAGTCAAGTATATGCTTGCCAATTTTCAAGTCTAGCTCATAGATTCAAGGGGTTCCCATACAAACTTCTACCCCATTTTTTAACCCTTTTGCACCCTTATCTTTATAATTTTTATAGCCTATAGCGTGGCCGAAGATCCATTGAACGTTTTAGTGAAAGTTGCATATTAATCCATTCGATAGTTTTCCCATGATAGACAGACAAACAGAAACATAACACTCCTTTTCGTTGGGCTGTCGTAAGATGGGTTGCGTAAAGTAAAGACGATTTTATCCAAATATTCTCAAATTTGGCCTGTGGGTCACCGAACTCCATCAAACTTTTTTATACGTTTAGTATGGTTTGTTGGAGTTCAGACGCCGACAAAAATCTGGAGAATGACCTTCTAAATGCGTGGAAATTGGTGAAGTTCTGCATCGCGCTATTGAAGTTTTTAATGTATGTTGTATAAATACAATTTCCTTCAAGTTCTACTTATTATGTCTCACTGACAACCTCAACGAACTTTCACATTTATTATATGTAGAGATAGAGAAATGTGATTTAGTGTCAGTGGGTGAGCCGCCTGCCACATGGCACGTAGAACCAATGGCGCAGCGTGGGCAAACCGCACAAGTTGAATTGATGGGTCGCGCGAGTCCGGTGGTTGCGGGTGGCGCAGGACCGGTCATTGTTGCACTCTTTGGAGGAAGTCTATGTCCAGCATTGGACGTCTTGCCGCTGATATGATGATGATAATGTATTTTTAAAGAATCAAGAAATTCTGTCATATTGTCTCCAAGCATGCGGAATGAAATGAAATATGCTTACAGAATAACAACAAGAAATAGTTGAGATGCCTCAACGTGGGCCCGACGTCGAGAGATCGTGCTACCATTTGCATTGCGGAAAGGAACCTACCAAAAGGAAAACTATAAAACGAGACAAGTTGGGATGAGGCAAGAACACAATGTTATAAATGACTTTCGGGATAAAAAATATCTTTTGTCCTTCCCCGAGATTCAACCTGTCTACACACCAAATTTTGTCTTATTCAGTTCAGCGGTTTAAGCGTGAAAAGGTAAAAGACAGACAGAGTTACTTTCGCATTTATGGAAGGTTCGAAAGTATGGTTCAATGAAAAACTTAACGTAATAGGCAAATACCGGATTCAATTGAGACGCAAAAATGTTTACAAACAATGTTCCACCCACATTACTTCAGTTGACGAGAAAAACACAAATAATTAGACCAAATGGGCCTGTCATAAAAACGTTCGTATTGTTTACGAAAAACAGAACAAACAGTTGTCAGATATCAGCTATTCGTCGATATAAATCAGTTGGTAATCTTGTTTGCCATCGAAGGGGATAGGGAAAATATTTTGAATGGATTGGACAGAATGTCTTTAATGCGATCCGCTTTCTTTTTGGGTCTTGATTTAACATAGTTTTGTGATCATTAGGGCAAATTGAGTTTACTTGTTTCAGAAATTGTTTTTGAAAATGTTATATTAACGTTTCGTTCAGGGGTGTACAATGAATGGTTTAAATTAAACTTTAATTAGAGAGCACTATATTATCTCTGAAACGTGTTGCTTTTCCAATTTAGATATTCATTATGAAAAGATGACAAACACAAACTTGTTGATAATAATGAAATAATACGCGCAGAAAGGATTTTATAAATTCTGGTAACTATGTTTATATTTACTAATAAGTGCCTTACAGACTAAGACACAAATATTATTATCATATAAGTAACCTTAATATACTGATGTTACGCAATTTCGTGGGGTCAGATAATTAATTAACTACAAAAACATGGAAACTTCCGACCAAAATTCTTCCTTGGCAAAGGTCGATAAATGGTCTGTTGGAACTCGGCTATCTAAATAAAATGCGATCGATATCAAATCTTACACATACGGATCCTTACACGTGGTTCTTTGAGACACCGGTATTCACCAGGTACTAGTGTTTTTGTCTGTAGTACTAACGCCGATTTCTAGCTCGCATGTTCTGCTAGTTGTCCTCGTAAAAATCGGAATCTCTAGTAACAACGTTCCCATGTTACCTCATTTGACTCAGATTGTAATGCGAGGTGAAAATTTTCGTTGTCGAGCTATGCAGTTGTTTAAACCTTAACCAAGCTACTAATTCACTAAGTAAATGGCTGAGCAGGCAACCTGTACGTTTGCGGCTGATTAACTATGTTGTCTTGGCTACAATTAGCGGTGTTTAGACTTCGAAGGTGGCCCGTGACCGCAGTGGGGACAGACTCCGCCTAGCAGTGTGTGGTTTCGGGTTCGAGGCTTTGATCTTCAACTGTTACAATTAACTGTTGAATTCAGATAACATAACATTCATTGTTAGTTTGTTTGGAACGTTGTTCCGGGAAAAATATACATATTGTGATGTCACGATTGTAGCGGGATAGTTTTAGTTTATTATTACTTTGTCTAAAATGAGATTCAAAATTACTACTGCTTCTAAAATCTTAATGATTATGTACTTAGTTGACTTATTAAAAAACACAAAAACAGGTGTAAAGTACCGAGCGTAGTCGTAGTTGAAAATGTTACATACCTTAGTAACTACCTACTTGTAATTGTTTGTTGCAATTTCTCTCCTACCCAAAGATTGTCTGGAAGAGATCGCTCTTTAGCGACTCTTCCTACTTTTAAGTTTTTATGTCCTGTATTTGATTAATGTTTTGAGGTCTGTAAGAAAGAGTATTTGTATTGTATTGTGCCTAATTTTGTAGTTGACTATGTGTCCTGCAACACATGATACCTAAGTGTTATTTTCAGCACGATATAAAGATGTACAAATATGTATGAGCATAAAAAGGAAACAATGTATGGACATCCATCGTGTGATGCTCATATCGATTTCAGCTAATAGAAAAAGTTAACTGCCATCCATTTTCCTGAAAGTTCCCCGCTAAAGGCGACACAGAACTACGAGTATATGACCTTGGCAATGTACGAGTAAATATTATCAAGGGTGGATCAGACATTTACGTTTCGCATTCCGTTTGAGTATCAGTGTAATATGCACGTCAAGCTAAATTGTGCGAACCAGCGCAAGATATACAATCACTACATATAATGAAACAAAGTCGCTTCCCGCTGTCTGTCCCTATGCATCTTTAAAACTACGCAACGGATTCTGATGCGGTTTTTTAATTAGATAGAGTGATTCAAGTGTAGGCCCCCGACAAGGTGGACTGATGATCTGGTAAAGGTTGCGGGAGTCCGCTGGATACGGGTGGCGCAGGACCGGTCACTTTGGCACTCTTTGGGGGAGGCCTATGTCCAGCAGTGGACGTCTTTCGGCTGATATGATGATGATGAGAGTGATTCAAGAGGAAGGATTATATGTATAATATAGTACCCGTGCGAAGCCGGGGCGGGTCGCTAGTGTTATATAATAGACAATTCAACTCATCTGTGCGCTTGCAACTGCCGCTGTGTGGGTGCTTGCGCCTGTTAGTAACGACGACTCACTGTCACTGTTTCACTGTCACATCACAAATTATTGTACGAAAGAGTGAAGCGAACGAAGTTTTCTGCTTCTCGCGCCTATACATTCGTATGTCCGTTTATCCAGCTGTTCTCATCTACAGGTTGCGTTTTCTACCGATTTTTGTGAAATTTTGTTAGGAGGTTCTATAGCAATTATGTATATGTATAGGTTTTTTGTCAGTACAGATTTTCTAAATTAAAAAAAAATACAAAAAGGCTTGCGAGTTTTACAGGTCACAGAGCGATTAGTATTAGTTGTCCTTTCCATACTAGACCTAATCATAATATAAGTATTTAGACAACAAATAGTAATTTCGCGCAAAGAAACAAATTAACTCCGCAGAAAAAGAATACGACAGAATGTACGAAAAAAAACTTGCGTTATATTTGCTAATTATTCAATTTCAATTGACAATAATGCTACTTTAATTCGTTTATTACTACCATAATTAGACGTTTGTCCAATTTGAATGCCGTTATTAGCTAAAGCTTCAAGTTCCTTGAAAGTATAATCAGGAATGAGCTCAGCTTGGATTCAGCTAGAAGTCATTATCAAGACGGGGCATTCGGAGGATTCTGGGGGAAGGCGAGGCATGGAGGATTACCGCTTTATCTTTTGTTTTCTGCCAGTTACCCTCGGGTAATAAAAAGTCGTCAATTAGGGTAATAATGTTTATTTTGAGGGAGCGCCACGACGTAGCGACACTAGCGACGTTCGTGCGGGAGAAAAGTAACAAAACGTGACATAACGAATGTCAGCTACGAGGTGGCCGTTATTTCTGCAGGGTAATTGCGTAACTTTTCGAACGAGCGTTAGAACCGTAAGCCAATTCTCGGTTCGTTAGATATTAGGTTGGCTGTTTATTAAGTTAGTCTCGATTGACGTAATTTCTATTGAAAATAGTTTTTTCGAGTTATCTCTCCCTGAGCATATCGACTGTAATTTACGCCATCAAAAATGACAGTGTATAATATTATTTCCTAAAGCGTGTTTCCCTGATTACCCTGCTATTGTTTTAAATGACAGAAGGACACGTCCCAAGGATATCTCTTCCGGTTCTTGTCTCTCCTGTTATTATTTTGAAAGAGAAAAACATGACATTGGAGATATCCTCATAAAATGTCGGGAGCGTCGTATTTAGAATCGGGTCCTTGACGCACTCCACGTGAGGTGAGGATACATTTCAGTCTTTACGAGTACATGATCTAGTATGAGTACTCAAACCAAGTGGATAGTATATTCTCTATAAAACTCTTATTGATTTTCAGTTTTAGCACGTTTTTGTCTTTGCCAGTTATTTATTACTTTCACTGCCAGGAACCTGACTAGCGCCTACGGCGCTAATCGCTTTCCGCTTCATACGAGGAAAGTGTAGCGCGTACGAGCGTAGTGCGTAGCGACTGTTGGCAGTCAATGTGTTAATTTCGGTGAATTGGCATTGAAATAGGCAAGCGAAAGTGCTCGCGACTCAAATTAAGACGTTTACTCAATCTTATGCGCTCCGAAAGTTTGCTAACATACGACCAATCCAAGTTAACGCGTTTAATAAAATTAAAAACAATCAGAAGCTTCGGCGAACGTACGTATAAAAGTGCGAATAACCGTTCGAATTTTACACATAGTAGACACGCAAAAAACAAAAGCGAGCAGCACTGCCAGTGTAATTAGATTCCAAAAGAGTGAACGCTGAAAAAACGCCTACGGTAACAAAAAGAGAAAAATAGGGTTCACCGTTCTTGGCTGCCCGTTTTGAACCGGCATCTGGTATCAAAGGTCCTTTACTGAATTAGGGTTGGCAATGTTATTTCGGATTACACGAAATGTACATGCACTTTACAAGGTTAGTAGAGTGTTAGCAAATCGACATCCACTGTGCCTATTTTGCGTGAAAACGGTGGGGTAGCGCTACTCTAACCACCCTAGCTCCTAAGCTAGAAAATTGGTGAGTGCCTTGGTGTTGCTGTCTGCATTCCGTAGCTTGTCTGGAGACCCTTGGTGCTTTTTCCTGTATATTTGCAGTCCAGTAGAATATGTTTGGTCGTTTCTTCCGCCTCCATGCGCTTATGATTCCAGTAAAGTTAGAAACGCGTTACCGACCCTATATTCATTTGAGTACCTATTCGTTGTATACAAAACTATAGACAAATGCAGTTTCTTCCCTCCGGACACAGTACATCTTTGGGACCTTATATTTGGTAAAGCATCTATCTTTTAACCATTATATAAATGATGAATTTAGAATTATTATGAACTATAAAAATATAAAGGTTAATGAAATTCATAATTATTCCAAATTCAACAGCATCACAATTGAAAATCACTAAGTTAATAGTCTTAATTTCCGATGTCATGTGTCACCAAGCTTTGACAAGTGTTTTAGTAAGATTTCTTAACCCTCATCAAACCAAGATTATCTCACAGCTAAAGCAATGTCAGACTAATGTAACATCACATGACATAGGTTGTCTCAATACTAATCTGGTTCTATCTGTGTAGAGAGCGCGTACTGTCCCTTACCTATGCGTCAAGTGTACAAAATTTAACGTACAGCCCGTGAGAGTGGAGTTAGCGCCAGTTCCGTTGAGGGGGTAGTTTGCGGGGTGCAAATGTACGTTTGTACGGTTATGTATTCCGTTACACAGTATATCACGGGCACATAATGTATGCTGTTGACAAGCCTGACGCGGAGGCGACTCTATTACTCAGGGTCTTGGAATTTATGAACCGAATAATACTGAGTCGAGATATTGGATACGTGATGCCGGCGGTGTTAATATAATAGATTGTTTGTGTTTTCAGATGTAATCTAGAAGATGAATGAACAGTTGTACATTTAGTTTAATGCTGAGTTGTACAATCAATAATTATATCTATGTATGTACCTACTCAGATATTTGTAGGTTGTGTTAATGTTACTACCTATAGTACTGATGTTTTTTTTACGTCACTTCTTTAAATATTTCTGTTTTTTTATGGTAGCGTAACTATGATCCGAAAATAATAAAATTTTATATACGCTGAAGGTTAAAATTTCAGAAATTCATTAGATCCAATTCTCTTCCACCACATAGTGTAGGTACACATGTAATGTAAATTTTCCAGTGTTTGACACCTTAATGACCATTAGTTGACACGTACTTGGCAAGTATTAGGCCTATGTCAGGCACTGGAACATTTACCTTACGTCTGGAGTCTATACCGTGTTTGAATAAGAATGTAGATTTGAAGTATAAGTATTAACTATATTTTAATCAGCTTCGAAGAATCCGACTGGGCAGCGTTCGGAAAGCTACGGCACCTCTTTTCGTCAAATATTCCGCAGTTTCTCTAGACGAGAGCCTGATGAGTCTTTGACCCGTGTGTCTTGCCAATTTGACAGTGATGACGTATGGCACCGATACGTGGTCGCTTACTATGGGCCTCATAAGAAGGCTCAAAGTCACCCAAAAGGCAATGGAGAATGATTCTTTGATATATTGACGTCACTGACCTCAAGCGTCACAGCAAAAATTATGAAGGTGCGTTTTGCGGAAAACTGAAAGAATAATGCCCCTTCTTAAAACTTTGTACAAACGTTTTCCTCCATTTGACTATATTTTAAATCCTTGACGAGATTCTAAACTGGCGTCTTAATGTAATTTTTTAATTATGAAAAACTGAATCGTCAAAAAAAACGATAAAGTTAACTAATAATAGATTAACCTGCTCACAATATTTCACGACAATCGGTAGAAAAATGCGACCTCTAGAGGAGAACAGCCGGAGAGCCGGGATATCCACGGCGAATCCTGAAACATATCAAGGGTCGGCAACGCCCATGTTACTCCTTTGAAGTTGCATGCGTCTATAGGCTGCGGTGTCCGCTTACCATCAGGCGGGCCGTACGCTTGTTTGCCAGCGTTGTTGTATAAAAAAAAAAACCGGGAATACGAACGAATTTCGGCCCAAGTTACCGCAGGGAACTTCGTTGGCATCGATTGCTCGTTCAATAGGGAAGATGCAGCTATTATATTTAATTTACCATTATTTTGTGACCAAAACGTTGAAACAAACATAAAATGATAACTACTGAAACGTTTTCACTTTAATCTACACTAATATTATAAAGAGGAAAGATTTGATTGTTTGTGTGTTTGTATTGAATATAGGCTCTGAAACTACTGGACCGGTTTGAAAAATTCTTTTACCAAGCCAACATTATCCCTGATGAACATAGGCTACTTTTTACCACGGGAAAATGCTTCATTCCTACGGGAAAACGGGTAATCCGTGCGAAGCTTGACCGGGCAGCTAGTGCATACTAATTTCAAACAATAATTACGATTTGAAGTAATGTGAAACGGAACGTGTTTTAATCCAACAATCAGCATCTGGTGACGTCACTCCTGTCAAAATTTAGGTAACTCTATGACATCTAGGGACGGACCATGGACAAACAAATATGCCGAGTGTTACACATGAGTGACGTCACAGGTTCTGTATATCCGTTTAGGCGCGAAAGTTTAAATTGTCAGTTTGTAACAGGAATTGTTGACTATAAATTATAGTATATTAATGTTTTAATACTTTCGTGGTCTACTACATGTGATTATATCAAATGAAAGCAAAAATTAAAATATTGCATCTTCCCTATTATTGATTATTTTATTTCATATCTACATCCCTTTTGGTACCTAAGGGACGTGAACCAGCGAATGTGATAAGGCAGCGCACTATGTCGCGGTTTCGCCTGCATGCTGCACACGGTGTGCCGAGGCACTCGGCGGCGGAAGTTAATGCAAATACTGCACGGGATGGCATTATGCGATGCCATTACACGGCAACCCCGGAGTGCACAGAAGGATGTAACACTATTCCTTGCAATTTATCTGCTTTGCCTTGAGGTTGACTGGTAGAAACGCCTTATAGCATTAAGCTCACCTTTTATAAGTTCTTCTTTTGTGCACTAAAGAGTAAATAAATACATATTTTGCTGGCGGTTCTGAGGTTCGGAGCCCGGTGAAGGCATTTGTTTCATGGGCACAGATATCAAGTCATCTATGTATCATTTACCTGATGAAAGTATTATTTGTTTCAATCCAGCTTACACACTATCTGCATGCCATCATTTTATTCCGTTACGCCGTTTACGGGGGATTATAATATATGTTACTTATATTAGTGTGTTTAATATATTGTGTGTCCTGTGTGTTTGTGAATAAATATATCTTTCTTTTATTCTTTCTTTAGTGTAATGTCATATCAGGAGCTCTATCTATAGAGTGGCAGACCCCACAGACTAGAGTCTGGCTCTTAAGTTTATGATTATGATGAGCAACGCACATAAAAATATCCATACTTTCACATTCCTGATATTAGACCTGAGACCATCGGGTGTGCTGACTTAAGGCCGAATGGGTCCCGCGGGACAACCTACCGATTCTACACCGGACTGGTCGACGCAACGACACCATTCGCCAGGTATTTGTAACTATGGGCCGGGCCTTAGATGCCTGAAATGAATGGTGTATTATTATTATAGCTCCTTATTTCCCGATACTAACCCATGTAGTAGTATCTCAGCCTCTATAATTGTGGAGCAGCCGATCAAGCGAGACTTAGCGAGGAACACAGCGCATCGCATGCAGACCTGTTCCAATATTGACGCTACACACAGGTAATCGAACTTGGATGGCTTCACATACAATTCACAGAGGTATTGTGCCGCAAGAGGTTTAACTAGACTAAAACATCTTATTTTTGTAATCCTTGTAATACTCGGTAGATTAATAATGAAAGTAGCATAAAATACATATTCTTATACTTCTTAAGGGTCTCCTGAATGCTCTACTCTCATGAAACTCTTAATACATAATTGGATTCGCCAAAAATTAATAATAAATAGACAAAAAAATAGCGATTAGAACGTTTTTCATACAAATATCTAGTCGCTCTGTGAGATGTAGAACTCATGAGCCTGTCTGATTTTTTTCTAAGACGAACGATTTTCGGCACAAGCTGAAGCATAGAACTTTGTTCGCTAGGGTCGCTCGTTCGATTAATGTCAGTCGATAATTTTGTTCAATTTGACTTGGAGTCATGATGGGTCAAGTCAAGCTGCCTAGTGGGAAGTTCGTAGTTTCGAGTACCTACAACTGGGTTTGCAATATCCTTCCATTTCAAATATATCCAAATCATTTGAACGTCTTTGTACCAACATTATGTCATTTGGTTAACCTTTGATCTTAGACCTTTGTCCCAGAAACGCAACATTTTGGATGCATGCCTGAGCTAATATTGACGCCTTTGCTGGATCTAATCGGATGGTTCCACGAACGTTGAAGTTGCATGGGGCGGAAACGTTGTGTAAAATTGCAGGATTACCATCGGCCGTGTATAAATCCGCAGGTTCGTTAAGACTGAAGAATTTCTATTCTTTGTACGAAACTATTTGCAATCGAAGAACTCTTTTCTCCCCTGTTGGAAACAATGAACTACCTAAATCTAGGTAGCCACCTAACGAACCTAACCTACCTGGTGTGTTACGATCGCAAAACACTAGGTAAGTCAGGTTCATTTTAGTTATTTATTAGCTTCTTTAGCGTCAAATTATGGAAATAAATGTCGCATCTGGTTTCGTACAAAAAAATAAAAATTCTTCGATCGTAACTGGTTACGAACTTATGGTTTCTTACGCCACCGAAGGAGCAGGATTAGGATTAACATCTTGTAAGTTTTGTTTTGTGCAGCAGAACCAAGTTAACCAATATATTGGCGTGCTACATAGCAACCGATGGCTTTTGGCGCGGAAAGGTTCTCGAGTGGCGACCACGTACTGGAAGGCGCAGCGTGGGTAGACCGATGACCTGGTAAACGTCGCGGTAGTCCGCTGGATGCGGGTGCCACAGGACCGGTCATTGTGTTACTTTTTAGCGGAGGCCTATGTCCAACAATAGACGTCTTTCGGCTGATATGATAATGATGATGATAAAAAACACTCAACTACACGTTACTACTCGTGTTGTGGAAACGAAGATAAAGTTCTACAAAGCTTGAGAGCCTTGTTCCATCCATAAGTGTATTTAATAAGAAGGTAGGTAAGTATATTTACGTCATTCCGGGCGGTAAGTGAGATTTACTGCCCACGGGCGCTGCGGCAAATCTCCCTTCACACCCAGGAGAAGACGTAAAATTGTGTACGCACCACGGGCGGTAATTCTTAAAGCCCCAGATCGCACATTTATGGCCCTCACCTTCGGTTCGGGCCACAAACACCTGCGATCTGGGGCATTCAGGAATTCACCGCCCTAGGTACGTAATGTACTATTACTCAGAGAGAAGCCTTTGAGCCGAGTACGTTCATTAATTAATATTAGATACCTAACTTCGGTGAAAAACTTCACCGCGTTAATGCTTTAATATTCATGAAAGTTATTTTATCGGGGTCGCTAGTTTTACTCCGATATATCTACTACATACTCGTATACTTGAAAGTGTGGATACATGTGGGCGATTTTTTAACAGGATTGTTTGGCTTTTAAATTAAACGGATGTATGTCACAATTATTATGATTATGAATATTGTATGCCAGAAGATAAACTTACTTTTACTTTCTTTCTTTGTTTGTTTATTTTGAAATTATATTTTTCTTTCATATTTCGTGTGAATAAGTATCATAATCTTATTATAGATATTAAGAAACAGTTCAGAACATATTTGTGATGTACGATATAATAACATTAATAACCTACATCAGAGGTTAGCTTTCAGCCGTTTAATATAATTACGTTTAACACCATTCCTCTAATTATACACCTACGCGATTTCCTACCTATACATTAGATTATATAAGATTACTTATTTCATGATAAAAAATTACATTACAGATTTGCATACATTACCTTACATCTTTCGTGTTTCTTTCTGTATATTAACATCTTCCGGACTACATTGTCTTATTACAGGATATCTTGTACAAAATTAAGATTGTACTTGCGTAAAGTAGGTAGGATCTGAATTTACTTTATTTTCGCTTCATTTGCTAAAACGCTTAAACCGCTGAACCGATTTAGATGAAATTTGGTAGGGAGATAGGTTCGATCCCAGGTAAGGACATAGAATAGTTTTCCCGGAATCATCTCTTAAGGGGGCAAAATGTGGAGTGAAAGTTCCCACGCGGTCGGAAGTGCCCATAAAACTAGCGAAAATAAAACTAAGCGCTCTGACGCATCTATTATTTAAACTACTACGGCGTAACACTACGAGCATAGCGTAGCACGAATGGGTTAAGTTGAGGTATGTCTTTATAACGTCAACAAGTTAATTACGATGCTGATTATGTTAGCGTCCCCCCAGACGTACAAATCCGCATCGGAAACATCCTGACAATTAGATCGTTTGCGTTTTTTTTGGTTTATTGTTTTGTTTTCAATTTCCCATGCACAAATAAAGGGAAATGGTATAATCTATGCCTAAAACGTCTATAAGAGCTTGTTGATTTCAATACAATTAAAAATAACAAAAAATCTATTAAGCTACTTGGATTTGAGATGTGGTCTAATCTTTATAAAACCGAGCCTAAGTCGGACAGCGCCCTATCATGTTTGTTGACATTGCATCAGCATGCTTGCGTATGCATTAGTACCTAAGTTATGTTAAGGTCATAATTTGCATCTCCAAATGCGTTCATTGCGTGTAATACTGGATTCAAGTACATTGTGCCATTACCAAGAGCAACTCGCGAATCTGCCTTTTTGGAATTGCACCAAAACCGTCTGTAATCTTACGCGGGATTCGATAAAACAAAATGTATGAAAACATATCATGTTTCCATGGAATGACGGCGCCATATTTAACGTTGATTGGTCTACGACTACGATACGTACGATGGTTTTTTATTTGCGACACTCAATCTTTTTTTTAATAATCTTAAGATGTGATGGCCTTTGGCCCCAAACATTCACCCGGGCATCTTGCTCTTCTTTCAAAACGTTATTTAACCTCACAAAGCTCCAGTTCAACATTTGTTACCCATTTGTATTCTATCTAGTTAATAAACCTTTAAGACAGTTCTAGATATGTCTGAAAGGCGCTCGAGATTGCCTTTTCCCAGATAATCGCATTCTACGCCTTTGTGGTTACACTAGCAATCCAGTCTAACACTAACCGTAAACATTATTATGGGCCCGATGCCACTATTACCATGCAAATGGGAATTCTACGCTCGTTACACAGATCAGAATATAAAGCGTGTGTATTATGTAATACGAGGGCAGTGGTGTTATTGTTAGATTTGTAGCTAAACGAGAGTTTGATTGGTCTCAGGGGATGATCTTTGACCTTTAGAATGCGCACTGCGTTCACCTATAAACTACAGTTGCTCGATGACCTAGTTTGGCTGCCTTAAAGGCAGGTGGATCTTTGAGAATTTCGTCACATTTTTCGCGTTTTCTACTGGGCAGTCTTAACTGCAGGATCATGTTTCATCCTCTCGAGAGCGCCTCTGATTTTTAACCGACTTCAAAAAAGGATGGGGTTCTCAATTCGTCGGAATCTTTAATTTTTATTTTCTTTTGTCCTCCGATGACTTCAAATCTCTTCTTAAAGAACATTATTTGTCTCTCCCCTAACCCCGATTGTCTTACTATTGGCTGACTGTTTATGTATTATATTTATATATTTTTATTTGTGTTATTTGTATATATGTATGATTGTGTATGTATGTTTATATATAGAGCTATTTATGAATGATATAATTATTTTGATTTTTGGCTTATTATAATCTTTGCACCACCTACTACATAATCTAGTTTTATCTCTTTCTCCGATACCCAAAGGTTGTCTGGAAGAGATCGCTCTTCAGCGATAAGACCGCCTGTTGTCTACCTCTACCTACATGTTATTGTATTGTTTCTCTTTTTAACTGCTTTGTTTGTGTGAGGTGTGCAATAAAGAGTATTTGTATTGTATTGTTGTATTGATGACGCAAACAGTGAATCCTTCGCAGGTAGTCCGATGGTTCCTGACCTGATGATGGGAGCCTGAAGAGATCAAGGGAACTCTTTAAAGTTGATATTGTGAGGGTTTTTAGTGAAAAAACCCTACTTTTTTTTGATACAAGTATGAAACTTGGCACAGTTGTTCCTTGTGTCAAAATAAGACGATTAAGATCGGTAACCCTCGTCCTTTTTTAACTCAATTTTTTTATTTTGGACTATCGTAAATATTGAACATCCAGCCTATTTCTGTATACAAAAAATATGAAAACCATTCCAATTGAAATAAGATTTGAAAAAATTAAACTTTTTACTACCTTTGCTAACAATACATAGTGTGAAAAAAATTTAAGTAGTGCGCGATACAAAATACCGCGCTGCCCGACTTCATTCTAAAAATTCTAACTGTCCATGGTTAGGTAAAAGGTTAAATTTGGTACCAATTTCGGATAGATCAATAACGTTAAATTAATTTCTGGTCCCGGTGCCAGAGCTCCCATGGGCTACTGATCTTAATCGGCTTATTTTGACACAAGGAACAACTGTGCCAAGTTTAAAAAAAGTAAGGTTTGGCCATTGTAAGTCGCTAAAGACCCTCACTTAAAACTTTGTTTTTAAAGCAAATTATCTCATCTCGTGTCGAGAGAGTTTGCATAATCTGCATGTTCAACTGATCACATTCATTACATTAACACATGCATTTGATTGTGCATGTAATACACATTAATAACATGGGCGTCAAGCAATATGCAATCAGCGTTGAGATCGCACCGCAGGTTAATTTGAGGTCCTTCGCATAGAAACGATGCAAGCAGTAAGCGAAGTCAATTACGCATTAACCTTTGTCAATGCGTAATTGAGAACAGTAAAAATAATTTACTTTTTATCATCTTGGGGAGGCCTATGCTGATGATGATATCACGAAATGAAGAGTATGGATGGAGTCCTTCCATTTTTCCCTTGTACGCCAGCCTTTTAATTTTTGATATGACATGACACAAGAAACAGCTAGTCACCTGTATCTTTTATTTGGTCCATATAACATCAGAACTCAAAGGACACACGGCAGACCTCTTCGGCGATGGCGGGATGTGTTGGGCTCCTTTTTAAAGGACTGACCAGATCAAGCTCAAAACCGCGAGCAGTGGAAGAAGACAGAGGAGGCCTTTGCCCAGCAGTGGGATGCATCAGGCCTTATTATAATATAATAACCGTCTTTCCTTGCCTCTTCTTCCTATCTATCTTACCTTACTACCTTTCATGATGGTTTTAAAGGAGTTCTCGAGCCGTTAATTTATTGTATTTCATGACCAATAAATAAAAGTCATAAAAATGCTTTAAATACAAACGCTCCAACATATTTCTGCAATTTAAGGGTAAAAAGGTCGGTAAAGAAGGCTGATTCCCTACAAACTTCATACTCACAAAGTTTTTTTGACGTTTCATAAAAAAAACTGATTGGACTGTCAATCAATAACCGTATTTATGATTGGCCTTGATCTCGAGACATTTCAAGAGATTTGAATCGTGACTTTTAGTACTGTTTGTTGTTGCATAAGAAACCTCTACAATGTTGGCTATAGCCAAGATCCTTAGTATACTAAGCGTTATTCCGAGTTTGAAATCAAGTCTAGAAGCATCTAAAGTCCAATTTACAAAGACGTAAATTATATAAAGACGTCAAGCTGTTGCCCTCGAGGCTCAGGCATTAAGACCACGAAACAATATCTCTCGCAGTGCATTTAATAAAAGTTGCCTGTGACACGGAGTAGTAATTTAAATGTTCCGTCATCCATTTAGCCCTCTAACATTAGAAACCAGTTTAATCTCTTCGTTATTGAAGTACCACCGAACTCTCCCACTTTACTGTATCTTGTTAGAATAGTAGAAGATACGAATTCGTATCTATACTCTTCAGGTACGAAGAGTATTTTAAACGAATTTATTAAATTAGAAAAACCTGGCTAGACTGATTAATATTTTTTTATTTTAATTTATTTTAACATTTCACTCAATAGTTTTACGAACTTTTACACTAGTAGAAAGTATGAAGCCTAGGTATAGAATATACAAACGCTGCCCTGTTAAGCCAATCTCACGTATCTTTGAAATGGGCATTTCGAGAAAATCGCTGTTTAAGTTTTAGACAGACATCTTGTCATAACTTATAAATTTATGGCCCATTTATGAAATAAGAAATGATGTAGCTAATGAAAAGATATATTTTTTAACTATTATAGCATTTAAGTTATTGAATTATGCCTAATTAACAAAATTAACGCTCTAAAATTACATACATTTTGAGTTACGCGAAATGCCGTATCTATAGATACGTGAATGTGGCCTCTGCTTATAGTCCGTGGGTAGCACAGCGATTACGCTGATCTCCAGTATTTTAATATTTCCTTAAATAAATTGGACACACACTCTAAAAAAATACTAATTTGGGGGAAAATTGTTTAATCATAAAAGTAATCGTTAACATAAAGTTTTATCACTAAATCTTTTCATTGGAACATAAAAAATTTAAAAATGGTCACTTAGTCTTCATGGACCTTTATAAATGTACAATTTCTATTTTGATAACTAAGTAAGTATTTCTTATATCTTATACCATTCATCCATTAACTACATAATGCTAAGCGAATGCTAGTTCGGCAAATATTACGCCCCCGATGTCCTAGATACCTGAGTTTGGCGTAACTCGAGCAAGTACCGCGCGCGACATTTTTATACTTGCACGGTTGCGCCGAACTCACGTATCGAAAGATACCGCAAATTGGCAAAACTCAAACGAATCGCGCTTGTTAAGATTATTTGTGGTAACTAAAGATACGGGAATGTGCGTAATTCGACTTTTAAAAAACGGAGTTACAGGAGTTTGACAAGTTAATTATTGGCGAAAATTATGAAAAAAAATTATGAACACCTTGTGCGTAGGTATATACACATAACTGTTCCTTATTGACGTCTCTAAAAACCCACGAGAGACCCTAAACTGATCAAAGTTTGGTGCCATATATCCCGAAAACTGTGAGTTATATGGGATACTATTTCGGTAAAACCACGTTGTTGTTAATACGATAAGCCAAAAAAAATACGAAAAAACCGACAGTTATAGATCGAAGATTATTGGGAGCCCCTTAACTATCGGGAGCAGCAAACACAAAATAGCACCATCATTAATAATGCTATTAAGATTTTTATATTTGTAATCCTAATATCGTATTATAAGACACTATTTAGAATCGATTTAACCCAGTTAACCCAAACTGCTGTATCTCAAGATACGTGAGATTGGCTTAACAGGGCAGCGCTGGGGTCTCCGCATACGTTTTGAGTGAAAAAATGCGTAGCAACAACATTGTTTTTGCTACAAAAATGTTGCCTTGTTCAGTCACGTCCTTTTGTTCTCGCCAAGAAAGGAAATGCATTTTGTTGTAACTATGTACTATATTTTTGTACGCATTGTGCACTGTATCGATAATTCATGTATTCATACTGATCGCCATGTCCTGTAACAAGAAGTATTTACGTCTTTATGCTGCGGGTTTTTTTAACGAAGCTCCGATTTCTTTTTTATTAGTTATTAAGTAAATTTTATGTGCAGTTCTGCTAGATTCTGCTAAATATTCTGTTTTATGCATGTAAACCCTTGTGTGTGTGCTTTGTTGCGTGTAACTTAGTGTATGTTTTTTTTCTTTATATTGCATCTAAACGCGAGTTCCTATAATTGGCTCTGTATCACTAATTAAGTTGCAAACTGTGTATTTATAGCGGTTGGGACTCCTTGTAAAAAGAAATATAAAATATTCGTATTAGTCAACATATTTTTTTAATTTCCATCCTATAATAATATTGTTCCCTATAAGTTACTCGTAAGTTGTGTTGACTTTGCATCCGCTAATGCTGGCGAGTGCACATTAGTAAGATATATTATATCTTTGATTAACGTCATAATTTTAACCTTCAAAGGCATTAATTGCATGGGATTTAATTACGTTACGTCTAGTTGATGACTGCAACTGGTGACCTTCATCAGGCATCAACATTGCAATTCAGCGAGAAAATGCTGCCAGCACCGAGGACGAGGTACCGCAGGATGGTACAATGCTTCGAGGGCCTTTTTTAGGGTTCCGTAGTCAACAAGGAACCCTTAGAGTTTCGCCATGTCCGTCTGTTCGTCCGTCCGTCTTCGGCTTAGCCCAGTAACCATTACTACAAGAAAACTGTAGTTCGGTTATGAGTATATAAATCAATCACGCCGACAAAACAGAAGAACAAAATCTTGAACAAAAATTTTTTTAGCTGTACTTCCCGTCCACCTTGGGATGTGAAAAAAACCGTGGTAGTAGTACAAGTTAATAGGAAAACTATCACGGACAAGTAGGCATAAGTAGTTACCGAGTAATAGTCGACCAACTTAAAATGTACTTAGAAAGGTCAATTTTCGTACAAATTCGGCCGACGCAACCATTTAGTTGGCGCGCGCGTGTCGATGTAACTAAGAAAGATAGGCAACTACGGAACTCTACACTGTACGTGGCCCGACACGCACTTGGCCGATTTTTTTAATCTATTATTGCAGTTCTACAAGTATCAGTTCAAATTCCTACTCGTACTTAACCTAGAGTTTATTAAAGTCCAAATCCACTACGATTTCAATTTATGAGTTGCGATTCGATATACATGGCAGTGACATTTTTTAATATAATAACCAATTACTTGTACATTTTGCATTATTGCCATATTGGCTTGAAATCATTGTTGTATGTGATAGGTGGAACAGCTAGTTTTTATAAACACACTTTAGTTTGAGCTAACTTGGGTAACTGAGCGCTAAATTACTAACCTAATGAAGATGTATTTAGCAACTCTATTAGTGGTTTGTCTAACTGTAACGGCTGTGGCTGACGCTGACGATTATCATGACGGTAAGTATCTTAATCAGTATTATAGCACTCGGAAAGTAGGTTCCAGCAAGTATTAGAACTTTGAAGCCTGGAAACCTGGGCGTCTGTGACATTGCCGATAAGATCCAAGAAAGCTGGCTGCGATGTCATGTGAAGAGGAAGCCACCAAACTATGTTGGTAACTTCGTGTTACAACTTTCCACCTCTGGTCGAACCAGGTGTCTGCACAAGCCCAGAACAAGATGGAAGGATGTAGTACTAAGAGACATAAGAGAGTGCAAGTTATCCGAAACCAATGTCGAGGACAGAGCGAAGTTGAGAAGTAAGACGAGGATAGCTGACCCCACCGCCATGTGGGATGTATATATTCTATATTGTATTCTATCCGACTTAATATTATAAATGCGAAAGTGTGTCCATCTGTTAGTTAACTCTTCACGCTTTCATTTCACCAAATAATATGATTCGCATATTAAGCATTTGTCAAATTGTCATTTAACAAAATTTACAGGCAAGTTACACGATTAGATTAGTATTAGTAAAAAATAGTTGGTTCTGGCGCTTCGCTGGCCGCTGGTGCGGTACGCTCGCTTCGCTCGCTCGGCTCGCGCGCTGTATATTCGCGGTTCAACCTAAGACTCTTCCTCGCTTCGCTCGTCGTCGTACCTAACGGAGACCTAAATTTTTCCATGATTAGTCTAATTGCCTTTTTACGTGACGCATAGTGTACCTAGGGTTTTTCCATTGTGTCTAGATGTAATATATCAAGGAATACTTATATACATTCCTTTCAGGAAAGTCGAGAGTAGTGGCTTCCAAAATTATTAAAATCGATTTCTGGTCATTATAATTATAAATAATAATAGTATTAATATCTTAATAAATAATTATAATCCGAATAATTTATATTAATTTGACCCATGCCATAATTATGAGATTTACTAATAAACGAACCACTTGTCAAATAATACATTGTATACCAAACGTTTTTATACCAATAGTAGTTTTGTCTGATAACTCAGTTGCTAAAGAAAGAAAGAAAGATACATTTATTCACAAACACACAGGACACACATATTAAACAATGGGAGACTAATCATCCCTATATGATCTTCGCGCCCTGCAGCCAGAAAACTCGGACACGTTTGCGCCAACTTGTGCTGGAGGCCAAGATCCACTTTGGGTCGCTTAACGAATCACGTTAGATAGCCCAGTTAACCAACCAAGTAAGTAAGTAAGTAATTATCACGTTAGATAGCCCAGTTATTTTATACATTTCAACGACACCTCACACATTCAGAGGCTGAACAGTACACACACACACAACTAGACATTGAGAACCAGGCCACTGACTCTCAAACTGCAGTGCAGAAGGCAATGGAAACTTTCTGTACAGTCCTCCCAATCTTGTAGCTGTTAAGAGAGCTAAAACGACAAGAGTCTAACTCTTATATGTATGATGACCACGATGATATAGAATAACGTACTCAGCCCAACAGCTCGAAACGGAGCCGCGACTGTCCTCGCCAGCGGTGGCGGGACGAGCTGACCTCGTTTTTCAAAAAAGTCGGCACAGATACCTACAAACAATACTGGAAACGGAAGGGGGAGGTGAGCCCCAGAAGGCTGCCGTCTTCCAATTATAATAATGAAATAATAGGTTAATGTATCACCAGTAGCTCTGTGAGATCTCAATCAACGCATCTATATCATTTGTGACCCTGCTCACGGTTGAGAGATGCGACCTCACTAGGAGAAACACAGACAGACGACGGACATAATAAATAATTTTTGCCTAAACAGAAACGGACAACTTCGTTCGCTTCGCTCGCTCGCAAAAACCTGTCACTGTTCTTTGTTTCAGGGTACGTTTTCGCAATATCAGCACAGGACTCTTGCGATTTTTTCAAATGTTTCGCCCATTGCCAAGACATGCAGAAGACTGGGGGCCACTGCGTGTTTGCACAGGGATGTGTCTGTGACAGAACCGGCCGAAGAGTAATCGATAAAGAAAGAGACATAGATAGCTTTTTTTTTAGATAAATAGCCTCGCTTTTTATGGCATTACGAGTATCAATAATTCAAAAGACCATTAGCAGGAAAATGAGATTTGAATTTCAAGTTTGTAAAAAGTATGCAGAGAGCGTTGTAGTAATAATTATTACCCTTCTCTTTTATATATTGATCTACATGGCTGTCACCGTCTGTATGTAAGTAAATTAGCTTGTCAAACATGTCTTTTAGTTTCCTGAAACTCACTGAGTGACCTTCTAAAGTACCTGCGTTCCCTGTTGGCCCAGCGAGCCCTCGCTTTCTAGTGCCTACGTGATCAATTGGCACCGACATCCCACCCTTTTGTCGAGGAAACAATAACGCGAATGTCTCGAGATAGATCCGGAGATAATTTTCTCCAGGCTTTTGTTCTGGCTTTCGACGAATTGAAAAAACCGAGGTTTATTTTGAGGATCGAAGTGGCCCTCTATTTTAGCTGAGGCTTTGCAGGCTTTGGCAAACGAGAGCGAATGTTGCTAGACGTTGTTACTGCATAGTAGGCGATTCCTCTTATAAACTAGGGTTTATCCACTTTGACCTTGTGAGCATGCTTTCCCATCCTAAATGTTTTTTGTTTGTTGTTGACTAGCTAGTGTCTTGAGTAACTACCTACTTACCTAATTTTTTTACTTCATAGAAGATGTTTGACGAGCGCCCATTCGAATTAGAATAATTATCACCTTTTGCCGTTTTACATCTATAATCTCATCATAACTGCAAATGTATAAAGGTATACAGCCTGTATTTTTATATTCCCTCAAATTGTAACCAGGTGTAGGTGTTAGAGCTATGAACCGGTATTGTAAGAAATTTTTAAGTTAGTCTTCTCTCTACCAAAGTGTATTATTTTTTGAAAAAGTATCGAGCAGAAATGTATTGCGTTCACTCATTTGACACATGGAAGAATCGGGTTACTTATGACAGTAGTGACGTCACGTCATTAAAACAAAGTAGTAATACATTGCGTGCTGAATTATTTATTTTTAGGATAATTAAGAATAAAATCTTTCATAATCGGTTCGTATTCCTACCAACCGTAACCGACATATACCTGTTTAATTTGTATCTTTAAGTAGGGCTGTAAAACAATTACGGATGAACAATAGAACAAACAGGCTATACTTACTCCAGTAACGTGCCACACTTCAGTCAGTTTTATGACATCTCTTTGTTATCTTTTCCTTTCATATTTAGCAACGAAAGAAGTTGGAAAATCCTACGTTAAGTGCATTTTCATCATTTTAACTATACCAGTGTGTATATTAGTATAAATAAATAAATAAATATTTGGGGACAATCTTACACAAATCGACCTAGTCCCAAACTAAGCAAAGCTTAACCTAAAAAAAAGCTTTGCAAAAAGCTTAAGAGGGGGCGTACAGCCAGGGAAAAATCAGAAATCACCCGCGCGCCCCGTACCTGCCGCGCTGATGCGTCTATTGCTGCCCCGCTCCTTCTCGCATAGTATATGCCCCGTCAGTCAGATGAAACGTGATGAATACCTATAGATAATTATAATAAGTGGAAAGAAAGACAAAATCTGTAAGTAAAAACACTGTTGCCCCACTTACAGCATATAAATCTTTGTTTGCTAAAAGACACTATAAAACCCGCTCAGCATACCTTTATAATAAAATAAATGTTAAAATGAATATATACCAACAAAACAAATATAATGGTAAGAGATCTTTAACGGAATGGCTGAAGATGCTTAGCTATGAAGATACTGAACTGTTACTTAATCAGGTATTAATATAATTTTAATTATATAGTAAGTAAAACAAAACAGAATGGGGAAATTATATAATATATTATACCTACTTTACTTTATTGCTCACTTTCTTACACCAAAACACACACGCTTGCACAAACACAAACACACACACACACACACACACACACACACACACACACACACACACACACACACACACACACACACACACACACACACACACACACACACACACAATTACTACACTAATTCGTCTCTGTTTCTGTTTTTAATCTAAGCTATAAATAGTAAGTTTTTTTTATGGAGGAGCGGGTCTTCCTGACACAGGTATTTTTTACCTACTAGGAAGGCCCAAACCTATTGTCATTTAAACTCGCAATTTATGACATAAACTATTTTCATTTTTCATTTTCATTTTACATTTCATTTTTTCAATTTAGCATAATAATGTCTCGTAAAAGGCTAAAGCAAAAAAAACAGCTATAATCGAATTTAAACTTTTGTGAGACATATCTAAAATACTACTAATAAATCCACGGTTAAGAAATTAACGTATTAAATGTCACGGCAGGCGACATGTTTCGAACTCTTCGGGAGTTCTTCTTCAAAACAAACATCGAAAACACTAATCCTGAAGAAGAACTCCCGAAGAGTTCGAAACGTGTCGCCTGTCGCGTCATTTAATACGTGAATTTAATAGTAGCATTAAAAAAAACTGTAATTTATTATGAAAACTTCGATCATGTTTATGAAAGCCAGATTTTCAGGCCACTGTGTGGCGGCCAAATTTTTCAATTTTAAAACTTTGGACACTTATAACTTCGTGATTATTTAACCTTTTGCGTTGATTTTTTCTCCATTTGACTAAATTTTTTATCCTTCTTCGAGAAAATATCACATTATTTTATTTAGTGCCTACGTCCCTATTGTTGGAATCTAAAAGCGTCACCCGTGATGACTTTAAAGAAAAACAATGTCAATAATTACACGGTTCACCCACGTATTAAACGTCACTACGGGCGACATGTTTCGAACTGTTCGGGAGTTCTTATTCAGGATTAAGTGTTTTCGCGGCGGTGTCGCTTGAATCACGACAAGATTCAAGCGACACCGCCGCGAAAACACTCACTTTATAGAGTACAAATTACTTTAATTACCCAAGGAATACCACTACCTACATTTTGTTGCTTAAAAAACCACCGGAGCTATAACTGAAATATGGCCTTCCGTTTTTTTACTAAATCATGGCTAGTAAAAGCCTAAAGCAAAAAAAAGCTATAATCGAATTTAAACTTTTGTGAGACATGTCTAAAATACTACTAATAAATCCACGGTTAAATTCCCGCATTAAATGTCGCAACAGGCGACATGTTTCGAACTTTTCGGGAGTTCTTCTTCAAAACAAACATCGAAAACACTCATCCTGAAGAAGAACTCCCGAAGTGTTCAAAACATGTCGCCTGTCGTGTCGTTTAATACGTGAATTTATTAGTAGCATTAAAAAAAACTATAATACTTATATTATGAAAACTTCGATCATGTCTATGAAAGTCAGATTTACAGGCCACCACTGTGTGGCGGCCAAATTTTTCAATTCTGATCTCGGATTCGTACTTGGAGACAATGGAGACGCTTTGGCCCTTTAGTTATCAATTTTGAACATATTAAAGAAAAAGTGCATAATTATGTTCACTTTTTTTAATATCGAAATGTCCAAGTTCACAGGCAATAATTGTTGGAATCTGCACTCTCGATAACCCAAAAAGCGACACCCGTGATGACTTTAAAGAAAAACAATGTCAATAATGTCACTACGGGCGACATGTTCCGAACTCTTCGGAAGTTCTTCTTCAGGACGAGTGTTTTCGCGGCGGTGTCGCTAGAATCACGACAAGATTCAAGCGACACCGCCGCGAAAACACTCATCCTTAAGAAGAATTCCCGAAGAGTTCGAAACATGTCACCCGTAGTGACATTTAATACGTGAGTTGAACCGTGTAATTATTAGTACTGTTTCAACACGTCTCACGAAAGTTTAAATTCTAAAAGCAATGTCCGCCATCTTGGAATTCAAAATGGACATCATTTCTAGAATCTTCACCCTCGAGAAGCCTGCCAATGTATGTTGTTCTTTAAAAAAACGCGCATATTAATTTACAACGAATGTTTCAAAAATTTTAAATAATGCGACCACTTTTTGTAATATTTCTGACTATGAATTCGTATTTAGACCTCTCAGACATCGATTTTGAACATAACCGGATTTATTCTCAACTAGCGACCCGCTCCGGCTTCGCACGGATACTATATTATACATATAAACCTTCTTCTTGAATCACTCTATCTATTAAAAAAACCGTATCAAAATCCGTTGCGTAGTTTTAAAGATCTAAACATACATAGGGACAGACAGTGGGAAGCGACTTTGTTTTATACTATGTACTCGTAGTGATAGTGATAGTGATAATCTTTCATAAAGTAAATACACGATCGACAGAAAAATGTTCGTCTAGTTTTGCATGTACTGCACAAATTATTCTAAGAAGCCGGTCACCGGCCGATGGCTGCGTAATCTTATAGTTGTATTTTGAACTTTAAGATCTACATGTTAAGGTCGACTTTTAAATATATTATTTCAAAATGTAGCAAAATATCTACTGGAATGTAATGATACGTTCATTCACTGGACGAATATACTGGGTCACAATATTATTGAAATAATTATGTTCATCGTGCTGTCGTGAGAGCACAGAACGTAGTCCTCTCGTCTCAGCGGAGCGATTGCGACTGACTCCGCCCGCCAACGGCAACAGAAGATATACAGAACCGCACGAAACACGCGACGGGAGAAAGGGTATCGCGCTAAATAAAAAAGGCCTATACGCCAAATACGTTTCACCTCAATAAGTCTGAAAAGGGACTACATAAAAATACCCCGCTAGTACTTTCATTAGGTAATGTGAAAAGCTATTATACACTCAACTTTTACTTAATTTATATGCACGGGAACCTCACACTATTGAAATTGAGTAAAAATAAGACATGTTTTGGCGGTTCTTTTCTATCGAGGCAATTTTGATTTTGTATGGTTTTGTTCAGACGATTCAATTGCAAATATGATGTAGTTTTGGTATGTTCTTTTTCGTGGCATTCGCTTTAGTTTGTCATAGGTAAATATTCAATCTAAGAACCCCGATTTCGCGGAGCGCCCCCTCTTAAGCTTTGTATAACCGGCATACAGTAAACCATGAAAAGAGATTATAATCCGTGTATCTATCTATTGATAAACCAACTAAGGTAAACGCATCATCACTACCAGACCTACTTTCTTGACCTATTTCTACCCTCACCAGAAACCCAGCACTTTTTCCGCACCCTCGCATCAAAACAGAAGGTGAAAAAGTACGTATATAAAGGTTCAAAGCCAAATCGCTTGAGACGTTACGTGCAATTTCGCAGGAAATAAACTAAATTTTCTAGGAAATAAAACGTTAACGCGGCACCGACTCGAGACAAACTAATTCTTGAATATTTGCCAAGCCGTGTTTTGCTGACCTTATACCGAATTCCCAGGGCGCAAGACCCTGCTAACTCAAAAGGTTATAAGTCACGTGGGTTCCCGATTAAGTTACACCCTTGTTCGGAATTCGGGCACAATTGCACACTCGCGTTTGTTACAGTGTATGGCCAAAGTTGGGTTTCACTTTATGATACCGTTTGTTATTGATGTGGCTTGTTAAGTAAAATGTCGGGTAACCCATTGGGATAGCTGAAATAGTTGCTCGGGAAACAGACGCGTTGGTGACGAGTTATCTGTTTGTACAATAATATATGATGGTAGAACAAAATTAAGGGTGTTTCAGTAGTTTTTGGGCGTGTACATGGCTACATGCATGTTTTTCGTTGAGCAGAATATGCATTATTGACTTTTATTCAGCAGATTATAAATATTATGCGATCTTTTTCCCTAATAGGTAGTGACGCTGCCTATAAGCTGTCTATAGCTGAAGCCCCTGGGTTGGGTTCGCGAATCCCGGTAAGGGCAAATATTTGTGAGATGAGCATGAATGTTGATTTCTGAGTCTTGGATGTTTTCTATGTATATAAGTATTTATTAAATTATATATCGTCGTCTAGTACCCATAACACAAGCCTTATTGAGCTTACTATGGAACTAGTTAGATTTGTGTAAGATGTTTGTTTCCCTAAGATTCATTTATTTAAGTAATTAAAAATGAATGATATCAGAATACAAACGACAAAGTGTGTCCAGACATAATGAATTGGGCGTGTTTATTTAATTTTTCATTCAACGTTTAGATTTGTCAGAAAAACGCTGAGTAAGCGAGCCCGGGACAACAAAACATGATTGATGGTAGTTATTTGCCCGCGGTGACGGGTATTTTTCCTCTAATTGCACTCTATTAAAATCTTTTCACGATTTCGAATATAAATGGTATTTTTTAGGGTTCCGTAGTCAACAAGGAACCCTTATAGTTTCGCCATGTCCGTCCGTCTGTCTGCCTGTCTGTCTGTCTGTCCGTCTTCGGCTTAGCTCAGTAAGCATTAATACTAGAAAACTGTAATTCAGCATGGGTAAATAAATCAATCACGCTGACAAAACAGTACAATAAAATCTCGAAAAGTATTTTTTTTTAGGGTACCTCCCCTACACCTAAAGCGAGGATGTATTTTTTTTTCTCGTTAAATCCACGGTGTGGGGTCGATCGTCGGATAGCTCTTTCAAAAATATAATGAGTTTTTTTCAAATCAGTGATTAGTTTGCGAGATATTGGGCTTCAAAGCCCTAATTTTTGTTCGAGTCATGTGTCCCCCGCCCCCTGCCGGCTAAATGGCTACTACTGGGGATGTGAAAAAATTCGTACATATAATTAATTTAAAAGGAAAACTATCACGGACAAGTAGGCATAAGTAGTTACCGAGTAATAGTCGACCAACTTAATGTGTACTTGGAAAGGCCGATTTTGGTACAAATTCGGCCGACGCAACCGCACCGCACGTCGATGTAACTAAGACAGTCAGGCAACTACGGAACCCTACACTGCGCGTGGCCCGACACGCACTTGGCCGGTTTTTTATGGTAACAACAACATGAGACACGTACCTGTTATAAGGCGGTTATCAATCACACTGCCGGACGAAAGTGCGGTGCAGTGTGAAGTACCTACCGTGCGGAATTTAAAAACAAACTGAGGTACTGGCATACAACGTTGCGAACCGTCGCCCCGCACGCCGCAGCGGGCTGCGGCGGCAGTGTGTGACGCGCCTAAAGCGATGCTAGCTAGAATTAGCGACGCAGCAGAACTTGCCAAGCTGACTAGCGGCATAATTTGCGACCGGCAGAGTTCATGTTTCTGCCTATTCATTATTGGTTTTAGGACTTATGACTGGTCCTCCAGTGCAATTTTGCTTGAAGTTGGGAAATACACGAGTAGGTACCTAATTAAACATACTTAGTCCGATGTACATAATGTTGTATACACGGTACCGCGAGAGGTTTCCAAATAACTGTTTCAATTATTTCGAATCCTACCGCGGCACGGGGTATACGCTGACAAAATGCTTTAGAAAATCTAAAATCAAGATTTTAACTGACATTTAATTGAGACCAGCTGGTCGATAGCGTAACTTTTTGGGTCATGATTTGTCCTAACGCTCGTTCGAAAAGGTTCGCAATGACCCCTCAAGGCCACGATCCCATTGTATTAATTCGCAGTGTTGTACATCCCTATATCATCGCCATCGCTTAGGTGCATTTTGTCATCTCAAATTATAATCTGTAATTGCTCATTACTTGGAAATTGTAAGTTTTTCTTCTTGCCCAGCTCCCAATGACCTTCGATCTGTAACGGTCGGGTTTTTATATATTTATAGTTTTGACGGAGGAATATCAACTCAAAACTCGTCAAAACTAGCCAAAAAGCGCGTGGAGCCTCTTAATTGCAACGTAACGGTGTCAATGGAATAGGAGATTAAGTTGAGTTAAGTATAACTTGAACCTTTATTACATTGCTCACACGAATCCCGTTAAAAAGTATAAGTCAATGAAAGCAATACAATAATGTGAACACTGTCAATTACACACGCTTGAAATATACATGCAAATACTTGTCTTGAGATTATTTTCGTTGGCCGAATTGCATCAAAGTAGTCCATTTAAAAAGAGACTCTACCGTCAAAGGTAATAAGATTCAAGTTCTAATGACAGTTTTATAAAAACCGGATACATTAAATAATCTCAACCATACGTTGAGGTGTTATAGTTATTTGCCAGCTAAGGTATCTTAGTAGGTATTGCGCAGTAGGTAATACTGAAATTCATAATTAAGAGCAAAATATATAAAATTTAAGTGAAACCTTTTATTGTTGACTGTATTTTTTGCACAGTCATTAACCCTTTCCGGGGTTCCAATGAGCCCAAATGCGACGGGCTTATTTTGTGTAGATATGAGTTGACCTGCACGTCTATCATGAGACGGCCGCGACACTATCCGTCTCTCTCTTATTAAGTAGAACACTTAGAACAATAGAATAGAATAGTGCGAGAAAAAACGAGAGTAGGTATGTCGCGGCCGTCTCATGATAGACGTGCTGGCCACTATCTGTTTCTGTCATAGCTGTGTCATAAAATTTCGTTGTCACCGATTATACAGGGTGAAATAGTATTCACCGTTCAAATTTTGGGAGCTGATTCGGTGGGTCATCTCGATCAAAATTAGATAATAAGTTGTATCCAAATCGCAAAAAAAAACCAGCTGTTCCATACATTTTGGCGGCTGAGCTCACGCCGTTTGTTTGGAGCAGCTGTTTTTTTTTCGGTGAATACTATTTCACCCTGTATAAAAAGTAAAATTTCAGTTTGTTCGGATAGCGGCAAGTGGCAGAAAAATAGTTTGGAAATAAAGGACAACTTACTTACAACCACACCATACAAAAAGTGCATAGTAAATAAAAGCTTGTAAATAAATATAAACATTTGGAAATAATCTTACTAAACCTAGTCCCAAACTAAGCAAAGCTTGTTCTATGGGTACTAGACGACGATATATACATACTTATATAGATAGATAAATACTTAAATATATAGAAAACATCCATGACTCAGGAGCAAATATTCGTGCTCATCACACAAATAAATGCCCTTACTGGGATTCGAACCCGGGACCTCCAGCTTCGTAGGCAGGGTCAATACCAACTAGGCCACAGAGCAGAGGTCGTCAAAAAATTGGTTTACAATCTACTTTATGGCGTTATTTTGAGCGTTTATTTCATTCTTTATTTGCTACAGCTAAGTTTGTAGAAATACCACTGGAAAATTGCAACCGGAAAAGAAAAGAAATTCCATCTCAAATTGGTAGTCTCGTTAACTGTATTAATTCGAGGAAAGAAACTCAGGCTTAATCGCGAATCCCGACCCGGGCAATGAACCCGGAATTTAAAGTCTTCTTTTAAACAATAAAAGCAAATTGAATAACGGCATGACGCATAGTAGAGACGGAAGCGGAGAAATTGGTAAAATATTACGCAAATTATTATTTAGGTTCATTGTTTCTTTTACTACCTGATACATTTTTTGAGGACTGGAATAGGGTGTTTTGGGATTAAGACTTTAATTTATCCCCGCAATGTATTTTTTCCTGTTTAAAGTAGTTTAAACCTAACGTTACCTGCATTAATTACTTGAAGTCGCGTATATTAAATTCCATGTGAATCGTAAATTCATCTTTCACTCTTTTGGGAACGCAGGAATACAGTCAGCCTCATATAGTTAGTAGCAGCCAGAGTAGCCATATATTTTGTAAGGCACTCTTATTCTTACAGTACCTATTAAAGACGTGTACCGAAATATTTGGCTACCTTAGCTGCTACTAACTATAGGACGCTGACTGTATCTATATCTGTTTTAAGCACGACTAACCAGTTAAAGACCCTTGAAAGTGGACAATACACCGGAGTGAACGAAAAGCACTGTCAGACTGCAGAGGGGTAATCACGTAACGTTCCGAACGCGCGTTAGGACAATCCAACTGTCATTTTTCCATATAAAATTTGACATTTAGATCGACTTAACGTTAATGCGTTACGTGATCGACCAGCAGGCATCTTGTGCAGAAAATAATAACACGCTACTACTTATACATATAAATCAGCGAACCTTTTAGTTTTACCTTGATGTAATAGTGTTAATTAACTGTTTAAAGATCGGAGATTCGTAGATCATCCTTGATCTTCTGCTTCGCAAACGCTGCCATACCGAGAAGGATTCGACGATTGACCTCTTTCTCAAAGTTGGACCTACATTATTACTGGACAGTCTGTCTTAGGTATGCATAATCGTCTACCATTTCGAACGTAATTATATAAAGAGCGATATTTGACATGATCTTCGTCTTATCCTATCCATGTTCGTCCTTAGTCCAACTCACTCGGAAGCCTCTCTCCAGTCCAAAGTCTTGAAAACATCCTCCAGTGCAGCGGTGAACAGTTTTGAGGAAATACTATCCCCTTGCCGGACACCCTGATGCAGCGGAATAGGTTTCGAGCTCCGATCCTGGAGTCGGACTAGACTGACATAGTGGCGTTCTTGTACAAACACTTCAGTTATTTGATATAGCGGAAGTTTACTTGGCACCGCTGGAGATACGATAATACAGCCCAGGTTTCGATCCAATCGAAGGCTTTAGCTTTGTACTCCACGAACGCTAAGCAGAAAGGCAGATTATACTCCTCAGTCTTCTGTATAACCTGGCGGAGCGTATAGATGTGGTCTACGGTACTAAAACCTCTTTAGAAACCGGCTTGTTCGGTAGGCTGAAGTCATCAAGCCTGCGTGAAAAACGACTGGTAATGATCATTGAAAACAGCTTATAGGCATGGCTCAGAAGAGAGATGGGTCGGTAATTCTTCAGCAGGGTGTTGTCACCCTTTTTGAAGAGCAGCACCACTTTGCCTTTGGCGTTCTCCCTTTCATTAGGATGGTGTCGAACAACATATAATATTCAGAAATTATAATTATTATCCTCCGCCCGCGTACTATAGAGAATTTGGAACCAGTCAAATCGAATGAGTAGTTCCGGATTCACCCTACCCATAAACTTACATTTCCCAAAATTATAAACTTAACCTATTGATAATATTAGTACAAATAAATAGTAGGATAGTTTTACAAGTAAGTCTCTTTAAGCCCTCAGAGTCCCAGACTTAATATTAGTACAGAAAGAAATACTACATTCTTGCAATGCATATTTTAGACTCGCCGGGTCCTAATACCTAGCTGTAAAACTATTCGAATATATATCTGTTACAGATTGCAGAATAAAAAAAAATGTATGTTTAATTTTCCGCTCCGATTTTGTACCTCATTCACCTGCGTAAAGGATATTTTAGAGACCCTGGCGTTTTAATAGAGAATATTACGGACCCGTCATTTTCGTTACCGATTATTTCGGTGAGATAGGGGTGGTTCATTAAATTCGACGTGGCGGCCATTTTGGTGAATTACTGATAGGTTTATAAACAAGCAGAGTCAATCTGAGGCATACGTTTCGGATTCCAATTCGATTTTAATGTCGTGCGCTCGCTCCCACGCGCGACGTCGTAACGTGGGTGATCGAGCGCGAACAATGATATAACGTCTTACGAATGCGAAAAGTAAATGTCACATTGATCCCCTGCGCTGGTATCTCATAGCAGGGCTTAGTGTTTTAATATCACGTAGGACAACTAAGTTCTTTGGTTAGGATGGATTTTTAACCGACTTTAAAAAAAGGAGGAGGTTCTCAATTAGGTTGTATTTTTATTTTATAGTTTTTTAATCTTTTTTTTTTCAATGTTTGTTACCTCAGAACTCCGTCATTGATGAGCCGATTCGTACATTTCTTTTTTGTTTGTAAGTATATGCTTGCGGTGGGTCCCATTTTTTTTAAAAATTCATTTGGATGATGGGATCAATGGGGAATGGAGGGAACTCCTCAATTATATTGGGCACGCGTGTAGTGATTTTGGTATTTTCTATTATAACTCGTGTATTTACACCCGGAAATCATAAGTTTGGTGGAGTGGAATTCATAATGAAGACCACACATGACTTATGGAATTCCTCAATTATGTACTTATAAGTACAAAAGTATATCACAGATTCTGATAAGATTCCGTTGAAATAGCAACTAATGAAGTCCCAAAGGTGATCCTTGTGGAATCGACGGAAGTCCTCAAATATTATCGGCCCACATACAGCGATTCGGTTTTTTTCTCTAATAATCAACGCATTTGCTCTCGGAAATCAGTTCATGTGGTAAATTGGAAAAGAAATGTGGAAATGTTCTCTTTGCTTGGCGGAGTACTAAAATGAAGTCGGTTAAAACTTTGTTTTTATAGTAGGTATATTATGGATGCATAACTTGGCAGAATTACAAAAAATCATGGGTTCAGGCCTCAGTCGCGCTGATAGAGCCAAAAAAAAACAATCTTTAAATAAGTGCATGGTAACGATATGCTAAGTTTATGTTTGATAGGTAAAATATAAAGTACCAGGGTGAATATCATATTTCATGTTTTGCATTTGTCCACCCATGTTAACTTCGAAGATATTTAACTACGAGGGTCAAGTTTTTTTTTGAGAGTAGATCATTCTAAGAAACTACATTCTTACATTTTTAAATAAAGGAAAAATTGAAAAATGTAATGCTCCGAGCCGGATTCGAACCGGCGACCACAGGCATTCATGGCCCGTCGCTACTAACCAACTGAGCTATCGGAGCAATCCGGTTCGGGCACCAAATACTTCTTTATTTAAAAATGTATAATTTCGTTAGCAGCGTAACTGCTTAATACAAAATTAACTACATTCTTGTCAATAAAAATGGTAGCTTTTCACACAGAATATCTTTGAATAAATTGTCAAAGTGTAGAAATCTAAGCTCATTACACACTCTCAGTACACTCGCTCAGTATTATGTTGTATTATGCGCTGGTTTAATCCGTATTTTTTGAACCGTCTTATCGAAAGTTATCATACAATGAATTTTGTCCAACCAAAAAACACCTAATTTCTTTGGCCAACTTGATCAGCCTGTCATAACGCTATTTTACTAGGTATTTCAACAATTCCTACCTAGTGCCGCACCTTTAGTTACCATCTTCCACCCGAAAACTATATACCTGAGAATGGGTTCTTCAAGAAAGAAGTATATGCATTCTTTAAGGGTCGGCAACGCGCATGTAGTGTGCACCTGACTTGGTATAAAAAAGGCAGTGATCGCTTGAGTGTTTTGTTGGACCATTTTGGTATACTAAGTGAGAATCCCTTTTCTAGAACGGATCATAATCTTAAAACCCATCAGATCTGTACAACAATAGCATTGCTTAGCCACGTGCAATTCGTGCAAATAACGCTTCGAAATTAAAGGCCATGTTCAATAAATACTTAACTAGAATAGTGACTCTATTGTTAAAGTAGCAAGGTTGGAATTGAAACAAAAGATATATCGGCATTCACAACATCTTAGGGTTCCGTTTGGATTCGTCATGTCTGTCTGTCTGTCTGTCCGTCCGTATGTCACAGCCACTTTTCCGATACTATAAGAACTATACTGTTGAAACTTGGTAAGTAGATGTATATTCTGTGAACCTCATTAAGATTTTCACACAAAAATAGAAAAAAAAAAACAATAAATTTCCCCATACTTAGAACTGAAACACATTTTTTTTTGTTAAACCTATACGTGTGTGGTATCTATGGATATGTCTTCAAAAATAATACTGAAGTTTCGAATATAATTTTTTTCTAAACTGAATAGTTTGCGCGAGAGACACTTCCAAAGTGGTAAAATGTGTGCCCTCCTCCCCCTGTAACTTCTAAAATAAGAGAATGATAAAACTAAAAAAATAGTGATGTACATTACCATGCAAACTTTCACGGAAAATTGGTTTAAACGAAATCTAATAAGTAGTTTTTTCTTAATACGTCATAAATCGTAAACTGCAATTTACCTTCGATACAATCAACTCAAATATGAAAATAAAAATAAATACAGAACCGGACTCGCACTTGGCCGCTTTTTTTATCAGTAGTTGCAGTATACTTAGTACAACGTAAACAATAAGCGGATACACTTAACAATGAAAGACAACTTTGTCTTCTCTTTGTGCCTACTAGTGATGGAGCGCCCATACGAGCCGATTCCCACCGGCTTGCCTAGAATTTCTTTGTATACTCTAAACTCTTTCATAACTTTTTTGTTCCGGTTTGCCGATCGAAAATTTTCACGCGCCGCCACTGGTGCATACTACAACGTGAATTCGTTGTAGAATGTACTCTACGGAACGCTAAAAATTGCGATGACAATAGTGTTGCCAAATGATTGAATTGAGCCCGATGCGACCGTTTGAACACCTCATTTCGAAGAGCTGTCCGGATATTAAATTTTATTGGTCGTATGTATATACTGTTGGATGATTACTTGCGAGCAACGATAATGGAGGGTCGCGTTCCGGATTATGTCGGTATAAGTGTTTCCGGGAACGTATAGCCGTCGTCTTTGAGTGACGCTTAGGAAGACAAACAAACAAGCCTTGTACAGTATTAGATTAGACCGAGGGATGTGAGAGAAACCCGATAAATCAGGATTGCTATTTGAAAATAGAACCCAAAAAAAAACTTCTAAACATTTTCTCAAACATGCAATAACGTTGCATATTAACGTTGTGTTCTTCAAAATGGGCTTCGAAGTGTCACGTTTCAGGCGCAGCGAGACGAGAGATCCGTAATGGCCTGCAAGATGGTCTATTTTAGGGTTCCGTAGCCAAATGGCAAAAAACGGAACCCTTATGGATTCGTCATGTCTGTCTGTCTGTCTGTCTGTCTGTCCGTCCGTCCGTCCGTATGTCACAGGCATTTTACTCGAAAACGGTAAGGTGTATTTGAATAAAGTTTTGAGGATAGGTGTATTTTGTTAGCTGCTACATAGTTTTGTAGTTAAATTACAAATAAAGCATTTTTTTTGGGGTGCACTCCATGCATAACACTGAAAGTCAAAAAAAATTGAAAGCCCACGTGTGGCATACCAATCGATAGGCATTTATTTAGAAATAAATATAAATATTAGGTTTCTCATCAGTTTTTTTGATTAAGTGAATAGAGTCGGAGATAATCGCCCCGAAAGTCACTAAAATTGTGCCCCCCCCCCCTCTAAGTTTTGAACCGTGTATTTTAAAAATATGAAAAAAATCATGGAAGGGCTTATTAAATTCTTTCAGCGAAAATTGTTTTGAACAAGATCGGTTTAAATGTTTTTGAGATATTTCTAAAAAACTGCCTTCCTTAAAAAAGAGGACGTAAGTGCCATAAGATTTCAGTAACGATACAACCTTTTTAATAGGCACGGAACCCTACGTTGAGCGTGGTCCGACACGCACTTGGCCGCTTTTTAATTTCCATTCCACAATTTGTGGCACAGCATCACGGCGTTCAGCCATGAAAATTAAAGTTTAATTTCTTTGAGTTTTATTTATTTATTTCATTGCATGTTTGAGGAAAGCACTATACATACCGGAATAGGGGTTGCCAGCTTCTTAACTAAGTATAAATGTACTTGGCCGGCAACCCCTTACTTCCCAGCCTCTGTAGTAATGTACAATTAAGGCGTATTATTTTATTTTATGTATTTTGCAATACCTACCAATCATGCAATAGCTACAGTCAACAACGGTGTCCACGAGTTATATGAGGTCGATGAATAAAAAACATTAAATTTTTTTTTTTGCTTAATAATACATATTAAAAGTTGATAATGTTTCTTTGGCTAAGCACTTAAGCAGATTAATATAAGAGGTACACAAACATTATCATTTCGGTCGTTTTTTTGGAATATAGTTCTACCAATTGTGTTACACTTCTGGGAAAGAGCTAAATGCGCTAAATGCGGGTGGCGCAGGACCGGTCACTTTGACACTCTTTGGGGGAGCCTATGTCCAGCAGTGGACGTCTTTCGGCTGATATGATGATGATGATGATAGTAATGAGGAAAACAATTAAAGTGGGGTTCATTGAATTTAGGGGCCATTAACACCTTGTAGCTAGCTATACGAGTTGTATACATGAATGATGCATTGGAGATGTGGTGCTGGCGGAAAATGATACCTTGGACTGCGCGCCGCACTGATGCGTCAATTCTTTCTGAATTGCAAATTAAGTCTTTCTCCCCAGGTGAGAATATTCCCCAGAAGGGAATATACAGGAATATTGAAATTGTGTATGTTTATATCTTGCTATCAGGGTTTCCATGATAACTTGGGCCTTGATTATTTTACCAAGATATATAATAACCAGTGTAATCTATTCACAAAATATTCCCGGGAACAGTGGGGATATTCATGTGAAATGTGAAGTGTGAAGTGGGAATTGTGAGGGAATTCGTTCCTTCAGCTGTCAACACGGCGAATCCTGAAACATATCAAGGGTCGGCAACGCCCATATTATACTCCTTTGGAGTTGCATGCGTCTATAGGCTGCGGTGTCGCTGTCGCTGTCGGTAATAAAAAAAAGTGCGCAAAGGTGGCGATGAAGAAGAAGCTATATATAAAAATTTAAATATTTGGAAACAATCTTACACTAATCGACCTAGTCCCAAACTAAGCAAAGCTTGTACTATGGGTACTAGACGACTATATATACATACTTATATAGATAAATAAATACTTCAATACATAAAAAACATCCATGACTCAGGAATAAATATTCGTGCTCATCACACAATTAAATTCCCTTACCGGGATTCAAACCCGGGACCTCCGGCTTCGTAGGCAGAGTCACTACCAACTAGGCTACAGAGGTCGTCGAATACATATACATGACTTATCTAACTAGTTCACAGTTTGCAGAAGTAACCGCAAAATACACAGCTGCCTATGTTAGCCAGCTGCTGGCTGTTAATCCAACGAGGCAGTGGCTCGACTGCGAACCTAGCTTTAATTGATCTTGCTACGAAAATGTAGTACCTACCTGTAACGGTGGCCGGTTGCAGAGCCACAATATCCAAATAATACGAGTATAAGAATTACATACCGAAATATGTTTTAGGCATCATGTTTTGTCGATACAATAACAACACTACAACGTGTTTTTTTAACCTCCGTCTGTTGACGAGGCGCAGTGTGACGACCGCCTTAGAGGACATAGAGGCAGTATACAGGCAGTATGTAGAATAGAGGGACTCATATACACATACACACATGAGTGACAAGGATGTAAGCATAGACAATACCACAAGTCGGAACGAGATACAATGTCAAATCTCCTGTCCCTCAGCGCGTACAGGCTTTTTTTGTTTGTCAACCTGTCAAAATATTGTACTGAAACTGACGTCACCGATATAACACGACAAAATTATAAACAACAGGACACGTCAAGAATTTATAAGTCTTTTGATACTTCTCAATGTCTTCTTCTTCATATTTAAGAGCTAAGCTCTTGTCGGTGTAGCTCATAGTAGGCCCTGCATCTACTCCGATCCCACGCAACCTCTTTGACATCTCGATACGACCTAACATCGCCTCTCTTTTTGAGTTGCTCTATGTAGTTTATTCTAGTCTACCTTCCTCGCTTCCCTTCTATCTTTCCTTCAATTATCCAAATCAATAAAGTAGTCATGTCATATGAGGTGCCCTATCATCGCCCCTCTTCTATCCAAATCAATAAAGTAGTCATGTCATATGAGGTGCCCTATCATCGCCCCTCTTCTATCCAAATCAATAAAGTAGTCATGTCATATGAGGTGCCCTATCATCGCCCCTCTTCTATCCAAATCAATAAATTAGTCATGTCATATGAGGTGCCCTATCATCGCCCCTCTTCTATCCAAATCAATAAAGTAGTCATGTCATATGAGGTGCCCTATCATCGCCCCTCTTCTATCCAAATCAATAAAGTAGTCATGTCATATGAGGTGCCCTATCATCGCCCCTCTTCTATCCAAATCAATAAAGTAGTCATGTCATATGAGGTGCCCTATCATCGCCCCTCTTCTATCCAAATCAATAAAGTAGTCATGTCATATGAGGTGCCCTATCATCGCCCCTCTTCTATCCAAATCAATAAAGTAGTCATGTCATATGAGGTGCCCTATCATCGCCCCTCTTCTATCCAAATCAATAAAGTAGTCATGTCATATGAGGTGCCCTATCATCGCCCCTCTTCTATCCAAATCAATAAAGTAGTCATGTCATATGAGGTGCCCTATCATCGCCCCTCTTCTATCCAATTCAATAAAGTAGTCATGTCATATGAGGTGCCCGTATCATCGCCCCTCTTCTGTTTTCTAAGTTTCTCACTAACTTTAAATTAGTGAGAAACTGCTCAATGTAGCAAGGTTAATTTACCATCGTCCCTTTCAGGCATTCGCTAGGACGCCATTAAATCCCCTATCTACGTCGCCACAGGTCAAATGTATAAACACTTTTCAAAAGTTTCCGAATCGATGTCACCCATTTTCAAAAGTATTCAATCAAAATCAGAAAGGAACCAGGCGTGTTTCATACAAACAATACCTACATTATTTAACGGTTTAGGGACATATTTATAATTTATGTTCCGATAATACAAGTCGATTGCCACAAAGGCTCTTTACATACATGCATGTATATAACTAGGCTTCAAATGCCTTTAACTTTTGGATGTGTCCACATTGAAAGACTGAACACTAAATCGTGCTAAAAAATGTTATCCATTTGCTTGAATCGGCAACGATAAGTGTTGTAAATTAAAAAATTCTACAATGTATCCATACTAATATTGTAAATGCGAAAGTGTGTCTGTCTGTCTGTACAGTCGACTACAAAGAGATCTATACGGCCAATGTTACAAAAATATGTATACACGACCTTAATGTCAAGGCAATACAGTCGTGTATACATATTTTTGTAACTTTGGCCGTATCGATCTCTTTGTAGTCGACGTACCTCTTCACGTCTAAACCAATTTATATGATTTTTGGTATAGAGATTAGTTTGAGTTCCCAGGAAGGACATAAAATAGTTATAATCGCGGAAATCCTCCCCTAAGGGGGTGAAATAAGGGGTGAAAGTTTGTATAGAGCTACGATACAAACGAGTTCCACGCGGATGATACGCAGGCAAAAGCTAGTTGTTGTATAAAACCGGAACATAAAAATGGCCGCAAGCACTTCGCAAATCGTCTCCGCCTGCGTCTCAGTGATCCGCAACATTTAACTTTTAAGTAACGCGGACTTCACACTTTTTCTACGAGTCGAAAAAGCTCGCGCTTTGCCCATAACGCGGGAGTTTTTCAAGTTGTGCCCAACTTTAACGTCCAAAGTTAGGTTTCTGGTTAAATCTACTTATAAACGTTACTAGCACACAATCACGCTGCGACTCTAGTTAGGTTAAAGTTATCCGTTTAGTTGCTAATTAGTTTGGGTGAAGCCAAAGAAGTTATACCTAACTAGTTACCTTGTTTAACTCGGGTGTGTAAAGGTTAAATTAAAATTGATTACCTGCCTACACCTTTCACGCTTAGGTTATTCGTGGCTTGTAAGCTCAGGTGTAAAGAAGTACTGATTGTGTAAGTTTGCAAAGAAAAAATAATGCTTAAGGGGCTCCACGCGCTTTTTCACTAGTTTTGAGTTGATATTCCTCCGTCAAAACCATAGATAATGATGGCACAAACGCTCATTTTGATTAGCACAAGATTCATTTATAAATGACTATCTTCCGCCCGCGACTTCGTCTGCGTGGACCCGGGATGAAAACTATGCTATATTTTAATCAAGGCTATAAACTATCTTCGTGCAAAATTTTATCCAAATCGGTTGAGCCGTTTAAGCGTGATTGAGTAACAAACATCCAAACATCTAAACATCCAAACATCCAAACATCTAAACTTTCGCATTTATAATATTAGTAGGATTTATTCAAAAATGGTCCAAAAAAGCTCTGTTTTCGATATTAGTATGTTGTTTATGCACTTTTATATATTAAATCTACACATAAGTACATAACGGTTCCTTATTGACGTCTCTACTCACGAGCGATTTTTATTTTTAACTCATTGTCACTAAAGTTAAATCCAATAAACTCGTTTTTTGGTCTAAAATTGCCAAAGTTTGGTGCCATATATCACGAAAACTGTGTGTTTTGAAGTAAATATGGCATACTATTTCGGTAAAAACATACGAAAAAACAGTTAGTTATAGATCGAAGGTCATTGGGAGCTAGGAGCCCCTTAAGTGTCACCAAGACCCCTTATCATGGTCGGCCTTATCACACGATAAGCGACTAGATAGAGCGTCCGTCACTGGCTGACACTGTTCGATAGTACGATTGTCCCCTTACATTTATTTATTTAATAATAATAAAAATAAATGAGCCTATATACGTCCCACTGCTGGGCACAGGCCTCCTCTCATGGATGAGAGGGAACGGGCAGTAGTCCCCGCGCTTGCCCAGTGCGGGTTGGGGACTTTACATACACCTTTGAATTTCTTCGTGGATGTATGCAGGTTTCCTCACGATGTTTTCCTTCACCGAAAAGCTAACGGCTAATCAAATGATATTCCGTACATAAGTTCCGAAAAACTCACTGGTACGAGCCGGGATTCGAACCCACGACCGCCGCTTGACAGCCGCATGCCTGAACCGCTAGGCTACCGTAGCTCATTTATTTATTTATTATTATTTATATTGAGGGTAATCAGTAGGTAATTTTAATCGACACTCCCTACAAACCGAGCTAGGTTCTCATATTAAAACAATAATATTCTAGAATAACATGAAATTTTTTACACACTGTGGGATCCGCCCTGGGTTGGGAACTAGTTTTTGTGCTCTGTGTAAAAACACACACACTGTGCTTCTGGGTACAGATTCGGGTAGTACCCAACTACCCATAATAGTTTCTTATAACGAATTAAAACGCTTTTTGTTTCTAGAAGTATGGTGTAAGGCGATTCGTAGGGACACAATGGATGAAGATTCCAGCAGTCTTTACCGCTACCAGGTCGTAGAAATGACCCAGGCAGCTTAGCGAGAGAAGAAATGTGCTCGTGAAAAGTGAGCCGCGTATCGAAAACTACACGCAGGTTCTTTACGAAGAAGACACGATTGATAGAGTCAGACCCTAGCATATTGTGCATGTATCGTTGTGGTGTGAGAGCGGCTATCCGCAACAGAACCAAGGTAACCGATATAGCCCTTCGAATCGCTAAATTTAAGTGGCAGTAGACGGGGCACGTAGAACCGATAGCCGTTGGGGCGGAAGGGTTCTCGAGTGGCGAGAAGGCGCAGCGTGGGTAGACAAGGTGGACTGATGACCTGGTAAAGCTCGCGGGAGTCCACTGGATGCGGGTGGTGTAGGACCGGTCAGTGTGGAACCCTTTGAAGGCCTTTGTCCAGCAGTGGACGTCTTTCGGGTGATATGATAGTGTGTAGACATAACATTTGGCAAGATTGAAAAGAAGCTTGTTGTCCACACTCCACCGAAGTACACCAAGTCTATGTCTGTAACGTCTCACAATCGGTTCTTCGCTTCACCACGTATACTAACTTTAAATCTTCAGCATACAAGAGGCACTGAAACGCCTGAAAAACCAGTTTAAGATCGTTGATCATGAGTTCGAAAAGCAGGGTCCTGAGATAAAGCCTCGACTGACGCCACACAGACGCCAATCAAAAACATGGATACGCGTCCAACATAACCTCGCCTCTGATTAAACCGTGTATAGGGCAATATATGAAATTGAACGGTAACCGGCTTCCATTTGAATATATCCTCACCAAGGACCTTTTCCAAGCATCCCTAAAATGCGGCAACTAAATGCCCTCACGTTTTTATCGCCGTAGGTGTTACGCCGGGTGGAATGCGACCCCTGAGCATCTCGGTATGTGTGATAAAGAGCGTCGCGTCTTTAGCACGTCGGCCGTGCACTTAGTAAAATAAGCCCCAGGACTATTTCATTTTGCCGTGCGGACTACGCACTTATATTTATTGTATTTCATATGAATAGAATAACCAATAATGACGGATCCCAAAAGGATTAAAAATATTGACAAATGGATTAAGTAGCATAAAGTTATAAGTTTCCAAAGTTTTAAGGTAAAATTTTGGCGGTTTACATAATGTTAAGAGCGGTTACACACGGGGACTTTTTGCAGCGATATAAATCGACTGTCGCGTGACACCTGCCATATATCACCTGTCAAACTCACCTGTACCGATACTGTACTGCATTTGTAGCGCTGCAAAAAGAGGTATTCTAGTTTGGTCTAATCGGGTTTGGCCTAGTTGGTATTGACCCTGCCTAAGAAGCAAGAGGTTTGGTTGGAATCCCGGTAAGGGCATTTATTTGTGTGATGAGCACGAATATTTGTTACTGAGTCATGAGCGTTTTTCTATGTATTTATTTCTCCATATATGTATGTTTTTCGTCTTTCATCTATAGTACAAGCATTGCCTAGTTTGAGACTAGGTCGATCTGTGATAGATCCGCAAAAAAAAATGCAATCGATATTTAGCTTACGGTAAAAGTAATACAGACTCACTTGGTTTATGTCGGCCGCACTACGGCCGCAATAGCAATCGAGTGTGATGATTGAGAATGTAGTTTAAACAGTAGAGCGCATAAAATGTTACCATGGTACGATGACTACTACTAGTAATTTAGCTGGCATCACAGTAAAACAGTAAGGCGACTTTCTGTTGAGTCAATACCGATTCTGTACTACGCGCCTACATTAAAATGAGTGCCTCCTACGAATGCAGGTGCTACTACTCGCAATCAGAACTGCAAGCGCACCGGCTGCTTCCGCGCATAAGAGTCCTTACGCCCACATAAGCAGAAGCGGGAGCGTATTTTGCAAAATGCTTCCTTTTTCATTCAAGATTACGGCGTAACTATAAGTATTGATCAAAAACTGATAAAGTAATTAAATAATAATTTCTTAACCTCTTAATAATTTTTAAAAAATAAATTTCGGCGCGCGGCATCTGTGCAGCGTGATTTATAAGTCTTTTAAAAAAAAAAATATTTACGGCATCTTAGGTCCTATAGTTATGATTATTTTTTTATGGGTTAACATAAAGTTATTTTTTGCTATCATATTATTTTTAGGGCAAAATAAAAGTATAATTTGTGGTAAAAAAATATAATGTAATCCTGTTTTCACCAAAAAAATTAAGAAAACTCGGAAGGTGTTTTATCAACTTTTTAAAATGAATCTTTGATTTTTAATCATGTCAGCCCCTCGTAAAAGATCTGGTGATGTGAATTGTAATCATTCATGTACCTAATGATTCTTGTTTACTGTAAAATTGAGAACCGAAACGACACTTCTCACTGCAAAATTTGAAAAAGACTCCCAAGAAAACTCATTTATTTTAGGTTTAGAAACAGAAAATTAATTTTTGAACCATGTTAGTCCCTAGTTTAAGAGATAATTATTTAAGTACATTATCAGTTTTTGAATAAATACTTATAGTTACGTCGTAATCTTGAATGAAAAAGCAAGCATTTTGCAAAATGCGCTCGTTTTAGGCGTAAGGACCCATAATACTACTGGCAGATGAGGAAATCTGCGCGACATCAGTAGATCACATCAAAGTGCAAAAAACCTCGTAGCGATCCCGGAATTCCCGCCCGCTAAGTCTGTTTTTTTATTGTTATTTTGACCAGAGGGTTAATCAACTAATCACGTAAAGTTCTGAACGCGCATTAGGACAATTTAACTGACATTTAAAAAGTGATTCCATATAAAAAATGACATTTAGATCTACCTGACGCGCGTACAATGCGTTACGTGATCGACCTGCTAGTTCAACGTATCTCATTGGCTATCCAACGTGTGCCGGGTACGTGTCACGCAAAATGATAGTGTTGGATTTAGTTTATGTGGATGAAAACTTTAATCTCGTAATTATATTTTTTTCTGGTTTTATTTTGACCTAAATAAATGTTTTTTTTGCCGAGTCTGTAAGGCGCCTGAATGAGGTACTAAATTTTGACCCTACATTTACTCTAACGCATACCGGGCATATAAAACTAGGCTAATGTGTTGACTGGTAACCATATCTTATCAATTTAAAAGACTAATAATCAGAATACATAGATCACCTCAAAACTCTACTCAAATGCGACTACAACACAACGAAACAGACGAAACTGAATACCAGTAAGCATTAAGTCCTAGAATTTATTCACCTACTTCGTATTCCGTAAAAGAGCTTCATTCTTGCTTTTTGCATCAAGCATTTTTACTGCAAGTACCTCGGTGATTTACGGGCACACAATTCACTCTAAAGAGACAGTGAAATATATACTTCTGTAGTATTAGAACGCAATGAACAACTAAGGTTGAAACGGGAAAGTACAGACCGGGATATTTTTAGTCAGCTTTGTTTTTAAACATGTGTTTATTGGTTCCTTGACTCAAAGGGTGAAAGGAACTTTGTTAAAACCACTTTGTTGTTTATCTTACCTTTATTTGTTCCTGAGTCATGGATGTTTTCTATGTATTTAAGTATTTATTTATCTATTTAAGTATGTATATTGTCGTCTAGTAACCATAGTACAAGCTTTGCTTAGTTTGGCACATGTTTATCTCTGTAAAGTCCTCAAATATTTATTTATTTATTTTATGTATTTATCTGTTTTTGACCAGAGGTTTTAAGTTGATCTTGACCGTTGACCAAAACCTTGAAAAGCTAGATCTGGAAGCACATATTTTTTCTATATTTAACAAAGAAATCAAACCATCTTTAAGTAAAAAAAAATACATTTTAGTTATCCGACTGCAATAAATAACTGTGTGTTATATGTACATACTATCTGTACACATTCGCATTTAAAAATATTATCTGGTCTGGGTATTATGTGGTCTGGGGCTATTTGGTCTGTCTGTTACACCGCTCTTAAACCGCTGCCGCTGAATCGTTGTGTTTTTCATTGGTTTTTACGAGTCCGATTTAAACCTAATATAATGTTTTTTTTAATTGTTATTTTTGCAGTTAAGATATAAAATTAAATAAAGATCCTGACAGGATTAAAAAAAACTGTACAACCTTGCAATATTTTAAGAAATATGACGGTACCTACCCGTACTCTTTGTTTACATTCGTACCTCCATACAAACTTTAGGGGTACAAACTATTTAATGTCCTTCCCCGGGATTCAAACTAACCCCATACCAAATTTCATTTCAATCGGTTTAGCGGTTTAAGGCGCCGTAGGTCCAGCGAAGTTAAGCGAACAGAGTTTTTGAAACACTTCGAAACATGATTAAGCAAATTTCGCTCGATAGAAAAAAATCACGAACATAGGTCTAAAACACACAAAAATACACTTAAAATATTCGTAGCAAATTATGCACAAAAGCTATAAATATTAAAATTGCTTCTAAAAATCGGCAATATCATGTTTCAGAGAAATCAGTGTTTACTTTTTTATTTATTTAAATTTATTAAAAATTAAAATTAAAAAACTTGCTATCCGCGCTTCCGAGCACGCACTTCCATCTCGTTCACGCTTATGCTCAGTGAGAGGGAGAGAAGACCATGAACCTACGGCGCCTTAAGCGTGAAGAGGTAATAGACAGACAGACAAATAGACGGCAAGGCAAGACGAACCGACAGGCACCTTTCGCATTTATAATATTAGTATGGATTAGATACCGGCAGCTGATTGAAAAATGGTTTGCTAATTTTATAGGAGGTATTGTTTTTTTACTTCCATACAAACTGTACAAGTTTCTATATAGCTTGCTCAAAACAGTTACCTACACACCTTTGTAACTTTTAATAGCTACACAAATAAAACTTTAAAAGTTATACATGTATAACGCGCTCCATATACGACGGTTTACCAAATTGGCCGGTAGATGTCGTTGTTACGTGTAATCGATTTGTACAACTCGCCAACGCTTCTTTGCCTTAGTTTCATAGGGTGTTTTAGTATTTTTCATTGTTTTGAGGAATTTTGTTACGAATTCAGTAAAAATTGAATACGGCGTTGTTTAGCAACCGGTGTCTTACTCTTACCCTATAATAAAGACCTTAAGATAGTGCTGTTTTGTACAATACTCACAATTTTATAGGAACATATAAAAATAGTGTTTAGTAATAAATTGTTAGGTCCTGGCGCTTCGCCGGCCGCCGCCGCGGCACGCTCGCTTCGCTCACTCGGCTCACGCGCTGTAGGGTCGCGGTACATAATATATAAAGTCGAATCCCATGAAAACTGACAATGCATCTGGCTACGCTTTAGTAGCCGCAGTTTCCATGCACTATGCAAATGTGTCTAACAGGCAAACATTATAATGAAACGATGTCCATAAGGACATCCTTTTTTCCCTCGAAGAAGCTTTAACTTGGCAGCTGGGGATTGTCCTTTAGCCATTCGGTTCGAAAATCTTCTGTTCCTTTTGCCATGAATGTGGTTAGTGGTTGAGCAGATGTTAAGCCAGAATTAATGAATTAGCTTTTTTCAAAGAATCGATTTCACGGCATCACTTGACTGTGGCCAGTGGCAGAGCTCTTGTTGAGTCTTTTGTTTTATGCGATGCTCAACTGTAATACAGTCATTATTCATGTATACAGCCGAAGTTTAGAAAATGTGAACAAAGATTGTCTGCAGTTTTAATGTTATCGTATGTATTGTTAAATATTGTTTTCTTTTTCAAACTGGATTTTTTCTTGCCAGAATTTATAATCTATTATTTCTAAAGCGTTGAGAGTCGTAAAGGGTCCTTGAGATGAATATACCTATGAGTTTTTATAATTGAGAGCTGCTTATTTACTTGGGTTTCTGTTTTTGTAACAAATTAAAAAAAAAAAAACTTAAAGAAAATATCGCTCCGAGCAGAACATGAACACACATTAGGTTTTTTTTTACATACTTACAGGCATTTTTGGCCTAATTGCTCTAGCCAATAAAATATGTTATTTCATTAAAAATATGTTTGTATTTTGCTTTTTTAGTCGTATGGCATTATTCTCGAATCAGCGAGTCTACATGATTAAAACTTAATATAGACAACTGAGCTATCGGAACAATCTTGCCCAAGGCATAAATAAAAGAAACTCTTCAATTCAAAAATATCAATTTCGTTAGGAGACGTTACTGTGTCTAATACTTTATTTTCCTTTTATCATTAGCAGCTAGAGGCAGAAACAAAATAAATAAATAAGTACGATTATAGATCTGGAAACACGCTGCAACTATGAAATCTACTGATAGATGAAAACATGTACGCAATTTATTCAGTACCAAACTATCGACGCAAACAGTCCGTGAGGCCGGAATAAGCGCCAGGTCAACAAAGCCCACAGTCAATAACTTGGCCGTAATGGTAGTTTGGAGCTTTGTTTCTGCTATGCAAGGTGAAGTAAAGCGACTATTATGTTTTTGATATCAAAGAAATCTATACAGTAATCGCATTATTACAACAGCATAAGGCATTTTACATTTTGTGGGGCTGAATCTGAATGCGCCATTTTATACGTTACCAAGAGCGCTCAGATTTTCTTACTTGACGGTATAATGTCTCTTATTATATTGAATTTGTAATGCAAACATTAATCTATCACATTGAGGTGGTGTGTGTAGTTAACCTTAGTTGTATTCAACCTTAAACATAGTGTCCTTAGTATCTTCTTCAGAGATGCTTACTATGTGACAGGTGCCAGACTTCATGGCTTCCTAGTGCTTATATAAAACGTTGAATAAACGATATAATCTATTGTAGAAACGTTAAACACACTTCACATACCCATCCACCTCACGAGGAAGAAATCCACCAACAGCGTGGCCTGCGCAACGTCGCAACTTCTGGTGGATACTCACCCTAATGCCCGTGTCGTGATTAGCGCTAAACGGGTTAACCCTTAATAAGGCAGTGGTCATATATTTACCACTTAGCTCTGGAGGACACAGATTAAAAACTATTTGACATAAACGTCATTCCGTTGATGATCCACCAAAATGAAGTGTAATACTATAGCGAAAGGCGAGAAATCTAAGTGGACTGTATCAAAATGAGTCCTCGCGCAATGGCCGTGATTTCACAGGATAAATGTTAGCGTCTGAATGGATTGCGTATCGGCTTACCTGGCGATCTTCTAGGCGAGGCTCAGCATACAGGAAAGGCACTCCCTCAGGCTAAGCTCAGTGCTGGATCCAGTTAAGCGGTACCCTCGGTCCTACCACTTTCAAATGCACACACAGGTGAACTGTCGCCGATAACAATCCTTGTTCTTTACGGAAGGTGAAATGAGTTACTGCCTTGACCCGAGAAGCCCAACTACCACATATTGTGGGCGATATCGAAAATAATCTCGTAAGAAACGGACGAGCAACGAACTATTTTCTTCGAATCTTAACACTATCTGTGTTGCCATACTAAAATCGAAAAATAGAGTGGCAACTTGTGTTGCTATAATAATAATGAACGCATACATAATCTGTCAATCATAAAAAAAATACGTTGGCAACACTGTGAAGTGTCAAAACATAGGTCTGTGGCTGCTTATCGGGAAATTTAAAATTCGAACCATTTGGTGGTATGTGATAAATACTTGTTGCCGGTTTGTTCAAGCAAGATTCAGGTTAGTGATTTATGTTGTTTTTTCATAGTAATACACTATATTACCAAGTTATTCACGTGTTAGCCATTTAGAATATCTATTCGCACCTATTGGAAAGACAGTTCAAGGTTGGTGGTAAATATTTTACCATTGCCCGGTCCCGTCAAAAAAGAACGGATTGAATTTACGATTTTATTTTCTATTTTCTTGTTTTCAGTGAGAATCTCTAAAAAAAAACGAGACTTACTGGTAAAAATATTGAAGAAATACTTGAAAACGAGCTTTCACATCCACAGATGGTGTGTCCACACATCATCAATCTGGGGATAGTATTGCCTCAAGCAGCACGATGGGGCGGCGGTAAAATAGTTACCACTTCCTACATGCTATTATGAAGTAGTGGTCAAATAGTTACCACCCTGTTTTTCAGGGAAGAGGATTTCCTGAATTTTTTTTTTTGATATTATGTTGATTATGGCTACAATAAATGTCTAAAAAAGTTGCTGAATTTGTTTTTTTCTGAACTTAATACGTTTGCCCTATTAAGGGTTAAAGCATAAGGCAGTTATGACAAAAATCGAATTAAACTTTTGTGAGATTGAGTGAGTACATTGATGTCAACTCCAGCGCAAGACTGCCCCCCCCCCCCCCCTTGCCTTTCAGTGCGTGCATCACGTGTCACGGGGCGGTCGAAGCGCTCGCAAGCAGTGCTTCAAGCGGCACTGCCACGAAAACACTAATTCTGAATAAGAACTGCTGAAGAGTTCGAAACTTGTCGCCCGTAGTGACATTTAATACGTGAGTATACCGTGGAACTATATGTAGGTATTTAAATAAATTATACGCCATCCGAGACAATAGAGCCGTAATTGAGTATTCAAGAAGCGCAGTTCTGTAGTGGGAGTCTGAAAAATCTTAACTGTAAAGCATTTTTAAGATTCCTCACTCTTCGCTAGCATTAAATCGTGCAAATTGATTTCAGGTTTAGTTCCACTATTACCAGTGAATTATTAAATTCATTGTCTTTTCTGATGTTTCAGTAAAAATTTAATGAAATATTGACGTTGTGTTCTGCATAATGGGCTTCGAAGTGTCACGTTTTGGACGCAGCGAGACGAGATATCCGTAATGGCATTTCATACGTAATTGGAGGCCTAAGCCGGCAAGATGGTCTTTTTTTAATATAACGACGGTGGCAAACAACCGTACGGCCCGCCTGATCGTAAGCGGACACCGTAGCCTATAGACGCATGCAACTCCAAAGGAGGAGGTTGCCGACCCTTGATATGTTTCAGGATTCGCCGTGTTGACAGCTCAAGGAACAAATTCCCTTGCTCTCAACACAACGCATCCTCGGGAGCTCTGGCGACCTTGCTCACCTCCAGGAACACAACACTACTACAGTGTTATTATGGCTGTGGTCTTCTGCAAGGCGGAGGTACTTCCCCAGTTGCGCTGCTCCACATTCGAGCGGGATGACATTTTGCTGAGCCCTACCTCAACTCAAACTCTCGGTACGGAACTCTTTTTAGGGTTCCGTACCAAAAAAGGTAAAAAAGGAACCCTTATGGTGCGACTCCGTCCGTCTGTCTGTCTGTCTGTCACAAAGTGAAATATCTCACGAACTACTTAAGCTATCAATTTGAAATTTGGAATGGTTTTAAATGAAAGCTATCCACGTGCATGGAACATGAGAAATTTAAATATACATTTTAATTTTCTATGAAAAATAACAAATACCACGGGGCGGCAAAAAAAATAATTCAATTATTAGGTCAAGTGGGGCATCATATGAAAGGACTTAAGTTGCACTTTTTGAAACATTTTCTTTTTTTTCTACATTGGTATAATTTCGATCTATGAAGGAAAATGTAAAAAAAAATACCATTCCCCCCCTTATCTCCAAAGTTATCCCAGCGAAAATTTTGAAATATTTACTTGTGATTAAGATTAACATAAATATTACTGAAAAAGTATATTTTTTTCTGTATTTTTTGTTTTATTTTTGAAAAACATTTCCTAGTTAAGTTTGCAATTTAATCAACTTTATAAGTATTTTTATTCCTATAAGGCTATAATAGAAGTACTCTCTTACAAATAAAAAAATAATAATCGAGATCGGTTCACGTGATAAATAATAATCGCTAAAACACCAACATACATACTAAGCTCATTGCCACTCATTGCCCTTGCACGTTAGTACCAAATGGGGCCGATAGATGGCGCTGACCCCGTTCCTACTTCGCGCTGTTAATAATTTTCTAGAATTAAAGGGGTTGGGACGGGGGGTATATTTCAATAGCAGGTCAAAAAAAGATCGCGATTCAATTGTCTTGGTAGTTCGATGGTCTTGGTGTAAAAGTTATTCGTTGTTTGAAATTGAATTCCGTCTGTTGGTTGGGTGTAGTAATTTAACAAATATAATAATGGGACATTTACTTTACCTTGACTTGAGTTAATTGATAGTTTGTACGGAACCCTCGGTGCGCGAGTCAGACTCGCACTTGACCGGTTTTTAATTACATTCCACAATTCGTGGCACAGCAACACGGCGTTCAGCCATGAAAATTATAGTTTGAATTCTTGGAGTATTTTTATTTATTTCCTTGCATGTTTGAGAAAAGCACTATACATACCTCGGCGTGAAAAGGGTAGCCTCATAACTATCCGGCCTCGCTGCGCTCGGCTATATGTACTCGGCCGGCAACCCCTTATTTCCCGGCCTCTTTAGTAATGTACTATTGTTTTTGCGTTGTGTGCGGACTGAAATATAATAACGAGACAAATAGATTATATCAACAGACATTAGTTTCCGACGTAGATATAGCAGATCTCATAGTGTATAAAAAGTTATATGTTATTCCAGTATGAATAAGAACCAAACTACGTTTGTAGTTATGGAGAGTCCACTTAGTTGAACGTGCTCGGGACTCTTAACCGTTCCAAACTTACCCAAAGTAGCTAAAAAAACCATAGCTCAATACAACATGCGCACATTTGCAAAAATATCTAGGTATAATATCAGTTAATCTTATACAGCAAGAAGGTTTTCATTAAATCCAAACAAGACAATTTGATTGAAACGAACAACAGACGAATGGACTGGCAATCCGTCATGACCTTATTAAAATACGCTGTTTTCTTTTATCTTTTGTTTTATTTACTTAACTTAACATCTGTTACATTCATAATGGATGTCGAAAAATAACTTATTTTCGAGCGTAATTATTTACGCGTGCTTGTTTAAAAAAAAACTGTTAGTAGTTATAAGTAAATAAATCGTCGTTCTATTGTAAATGAGATCATTAATTATTTGGTGTTTTTATAATTTCGTACAGTCACGGCGTACTCTCTTGTGGCGTATATTTGCAGAAATAAGTGCTTCAGCTTGGGCCGAAAATCTTTCGGATTCCCGGATGTCCGGCTGTCCTGCTGTTCTCGTCTACAGCCTCTACGGGTCGCATTTCTCAACCAATTCTCGTGGAATGTTGTTAGTAGTTTCGATAATTATATAGATTTTTTTGTCGATTCAGTTTTTAGGCTCGATAATTAAGTAGATTTTTTTGTAGATTCAGTTTAGAAATTAAAACGAGTTTCTTTTTAAGACAAGTAACCTGTTTTGTGGCCCTCCGGATCGCTAAACTTAAGTGGCAGTGGGCGGGATACATTGCACATAGAACCGATAGCCGTTGAGGCGGAAATATTTCGAGTGGCGACCACATACTGGGAGGCGCAGCGTAGGTCCCCACAAGATACACTCATGATGTGGTAAAAGTCGTGGGAGGCCGCTAGATGCGGGTGGCTCAGAACAGGTCATTGTGGCACTCTTTGGGGGAGGCCTATGTCCAGCAGTGGATGTCTTTTGGCTGATGTGATGATGTAAAAAAAACAGTACACCGTGCCGTGGCCGGGCCAACGCCGGGCACGGGTGAATGTATGGATAGCTCGGTGACGAGTGCCGCACGGTGTGTTTATATGTTTCTTCTTCAAAGTCCATTCAATAACTACAACTTAGAAAAGTTGAATAACCCCCGACGTTTTCGTTTCAAAGTCCAATATCTCAAAAATGGCTGAACAGATTTTGATTAAACATAGCTAAGAACACTCGGGATAAAATTATCTATGACACGAAAAAAACCGCATTCAAATTGGTCCATCCGTTTGGGAGCTACGATACCACAGACAGACGTATGGCTTCTGAATGCCTATTTACCAAAAGAAGTACCTTTCAAGATCGAATATTTATTTCTATGAAGAGCTGATTTTCACAACCGTGTGCCGCTCGATCTTGAACCGGATACGGAACAATGTAGGGACCTACTGTGAATCACCTTTTACATTAATAGTACATTACTATAGAGGCCGGGAAACGAAAGGTTGCAGGCCAAGTAGATATAGACGGCCGATTGTACCGTCGGTAAAACAGACTAGGCGCCTGTCTGTTTTACCGACGGTACAAAAAGTCGGCTCTCACGCATGCGCAAAGCGCGCCAACCCGTGATTAATTTCGACCGATAGAAATCAATTTTACTTGGGTAGTGACACTAGTGACTTGTGATTGCTTTTTATGCTTGTGATTGTTAAATAAAATGATTAAAAAGTGATTACGTACGTTGGGTTTTTAGTGACCTTTCTTAATATTTGCATTCGCATTCGCATCCGCATTCGCATTCGCGAATGTAATAGAACTGACATTCGTGACATCCCTGATTGTTACAGTACGCCGTGAATAAATGAAATTCGGACTAGTGGCTTTGTGAGCTGCAAAACAGGTTACTTGTCTTAAAAAGAAACTCGTTTTAATTTCTAAACTGAATCTACAAAAAAATCTACTTAATTATCGAGCCTAAAAACTGAATCGACAAAAAAATCTATATAATTATCGAAACTACTAACAACATTCCACGAGAATTGGTTGAGAAATGCGACCCGTAGAGGCTGTAGACGAGAACAGCAGGACAGCCGGACATCCGGGAATCCGAAAGATTTTCGGCCCAAGCTGAAGCACTTATTTCTGCAAATATACGCCACAAGAGAGTACGCCGTGACTGTACGAAATTATAAAAACACCAAATAATTAATGATCTCATTTACAATAGAACGACGATTTATTTACTTATAACTACTAACAGTTTTTTTTTAAACAAGCACGCGTAAATAATTACGCTCGAAAATAACTTATTTTAAACAAGCACGCGTAAATAATTACGCTCGAAAATAACTTATTTTCGAGCGTAATTATTTACGCGTGCTTGTTTAAAAAAAAACTGTTAGTAGTTATAAGTAAATAAATCGTCGTTCTATTGTAAATGAGATCATTAATTATTTGGTGTTTTTATAATTTCGTACAGTCACGGCGTACTCTCTTGTGGCGTATATTTGCAGAAATAAGTGCTTCAGCTTGGGCCGAAAATCTTTCGGATTCCCGGATGTCCGGCTGTCCTGCTGTTCTCGTCTACAGCCTCTACGGGTCGCATTTCTCAACCAATTCTCGTGGAATGTTGTTAGTAGTTTCGATAATTATATAGATTTTTTTGTCGATTCAGTTTTTAGGCTCGATAATTAAGTAGATTTTTTTGTAGATTCAATTTAGAAATTAAAACGAGTTTCTTTTTAAGACAAGTTACCTGTTTTGCAGCTCACAAAGCCACTAGTCCGAATTTCATTTATTCACGGCGTACTGTAACAATCAGGGATGTCACGAATGTCAGTTCTATTACATTCGCGAATGCGAATGCGGATGCGAATGCGAATGCGAATATTAAGAAAGGTCACTAAAAACCCAACGTACGTAATCACTTTTTAATCATTTTATTTAACAATCACAAGCATAAATACCAATCTGTGCCTTGTTTACGGACATGACTAAAGCCTTTGATCATGTAGATCATGAGATACTGCTAGATAAACTCGATAGTTATGGTATTAGAGGCAACATTTTGAAACTTTTAAAATCATATCTCTCTAACCGGTTGCAATACACTGAAATAAGTAGACTTTGTGTTAGAAGCAAGAGCCACAAAATATTCTCATCTAATGAACGATCTGTATGTTACGGGGTACCGCAGGGAAGTGTACTTGGCCCTCTATTATTCTTGATTTATATCAATGACTTACCTACAGCAGTTTCCCATCCCATGATTTTATTTGCTGATGACAGCACTTCCATTATAAAATGTAGCAACTTAAATAATTATGAACATGACATTAATAACGCAGTAACAGACATAGTAATGTGGCTTAACAATAATAATTTAGTAATTAATTTGACCAAAACCAATTTAATGCACTTTTATCAACGAACTGAACCTAATGACTTTAATACCAATTACAAGGGAACTAGAATAGAAAAAGAAGAGGTGACTAAATTTTTAGGATTAATTATCGACAGCCAACTCACTTGGAAACACCATGTAAATGACTTGTGTAAAAAAATAAATAAGAAAGTTTTTGCTCTTCATAAGCTTTCTAAAATGGTAAATAAAGATTCTCTAATGGCCGCCTATCATGGACTTGTTGCGTCAGTACTTAGATATGGAATAATTTTTTGGGGCAATTCGGTAGAAAAGGAGTCAGTTTTCAAAGCCCAAAAAAGATGTGTGCGAGCTATGTGTGGCTTAAAAATGAGAGACAGTTGTGTGCCTTACTATAAATCATTAAACATTTTAACATTACCCAGCTTGTATATTTTGGAAATTGCAATATTTGTGAAATGTAACCCTAACCTATTTAATAAAATTTCCGACACGCGAAAGCTCCCCACAAGGTCACTATATGAAAGTCAGTTGCGTAACAAACAATGTAAAACTGCTCTTGCAAGAAAAAGTGTATTAGGAATGGCACCCCAAATATATAATAAAATTCCAAGCACAATAAAAAACTTGCAATTAGGACATTTTAAGAATAAATTTAAATTATTATTAATTAATAAATGTTACTATAATATTCAACAATTTTTAAATGACATTGATCTCTAGTTACGTAAGAACATTGGACTTTTATTGGAATTTTATTATATTATAGTTGACTTTTTAAATTTATTGTGAATTATTGTTAACATTATTTTATTTTGTTTTATTGTATTATTTCATTGCCTCATGTTTTACTTTGACATTCATTCATTCAATTTGTTTTTATTTTTTGTTATTAAATTCTATTAATTGTTTATGACCAATGTAATTTAACTAATAATGAGGTACAATATGAAATTGCATGCAACAATAATATTATATTTGTACGCCAGCCGGCAAAACATAGTGTTTCGCTATATGCATTATTTTAAGATCTTTTATGTACCTATGTTAAACAAATAAATATATTCTGATTCTGATTCTGATTCTGATTCATAAAAAGCAATCACAAGTCACTAGTGTCACTACCCAAGTAAAATTGATTTCTATCGGTCGAAATTAATCACGTGATACGGATTGGCGCGCTTTGCGCATGCGTGAGAGCCGACTTTTTGTACCGTCGGTAAAACAGACAGGCGCCTAGTCTGTTTTACCGACGGTACAATCGGCCGTCTATATCTACTTGGCCTGCAACCTTTCGTTTCCCGGCCTCTATAGTAATGTACTATTAATGTAAAAGGTGATTCACAGTAGGTCCCTACATTGTTCCGTATCCGGTTCAAGATCGAGCGGCACACGGTTGTGAAAATCAGCTCTTCATAGAAATAAATATTCGATCTTGAAAGGTACTTCTTTTGGTAAATAGGCATTCAGAAGCCATACGTCTGTCTGTGGTATCGTAGCTCCCAAACGGATGGACCAATTTGAATGCGGTTTTTTTCGTGTCATAGATAATTTTATCCCGAGTGTTCTTAGCTATGTTTAATCAAAATCTGTTCAGCCATTTTTGAGATATTGGACTTTGAAACGAAAACGTCGGGGGTTATTCAACTTTTCTAAGTTGTAGTTATTGAATGGACTTTGAAGAAGAAACATATAAACACACCGTGCGGCACTCGTCACCGAGCTATCCATACATTCACCCGTGCCCGGCGTTGGCCCGGCCACGGCACGGTGTACTGTTTTTTTTACATCATCACATCAGCCAAAAGACATCCACTGCTGGACATAGGCCTCCCCCAAAGAGTGCCACAATGACCTGTTCTGAGCCACCCGCATCTAGCGGCCTCCCACGACTTTTACCACATCATGAGTGTATCTTGTGGGGACCTACGCTGCGCCTCCCAGTATGTGGTCGCCACTCGAAATATTTCCGCCTCAACGGCTATCGGTTCTATGTGCAATGTATCCCGCCCACTGCCACTTAAGTTTAGCGATCCGGAGGGCCACATCGGTTACCTTGGTTCTGCTGCGGACAGCCTCATTTCTGATGCGATCACGCAGAGAACGGCTATCGGTTCTACATGCAATGTATCCCGCCCACTGCCACTTAAGTTTAGCGATCTGGAGGGCCACATCGGTTACCTTGGTTCTGCTGCGGACAGCCTCATTTCTGATGCGATCACGCAGAGAACGGCTATCGGTTCTACGTGCAATGTATCCCGCTCACTGCCACTTAAGTTTAGCGATCCGGAGGGCCACATCGGTTACCTTGGTTCTGCTGCGGACAGCCTCATTTCTGATGCGATCACGCAGAGAACGGCTATCGGTTCTACGTGCAATGTATCCCGCCCACTGCCACTTAAGTTTAGCGATTCGGAGACCTTGGTTCTGCTGCGGATGGCCACATTTCTAATGCGATCACGTGGAAGAACTCTCAGCATAGGCCGCCTTTGTCGTATTGTATTTGTTTTTTTTTTTGTTTTATGAACACTAAAGCAACTACAACTTAAGTGGTTGCCTTGTAGTTCAAAAGAAATTGCACGTTTGATTTCCAATAGCTTTACAATTGTACTCGTATTGCTCTCCCACTTCGAAGACCCTTCCAGAACAAGTCAGACAATAAATAAAAGGTTTATTCTCAGAGGAAACATTAGCCTTAATGCCTTACCCGCTGGTCTGTCTGTGCCACATTGTTTGTTTTTTTTTTTCATGGAACTTGAAGAGATAAGTCCATTTAACCTATTTAACTTATAAATGGATAGTTGGACCTTGAGAATATAATTGTAGAGTTAAAAAAAACAAAACATTAACTAGTGCCGATTATACAGGAAGCAAAAAAATATACTCCTAAATTATTATTTCTTTAAACAGATCCTTCCATTTACTATGCAGGCGTATAGCCATTAAGTTACACTTGCATCTAGGATTCCATTAATAAACGGATCTTTAAAGTTACGCCATAGGGATGTGACACGTCGCCAGTGTTGTCCACAGTACTACGCTTACAATAGATATTATTTGGTATTGCTGTACTCATACTTTATTGGTAATAAACATTATAGACATTAATCTGATTTACACATTCACAAGCCTCTGGTTAGGTAAGTACTGTTGATCATAGCGATTACCATACTAACATTATTTTTAATTGAAAACGCTTCAATACTAAGTGTGTAAGTACTGCAAGCTTATCATAAAATTGCTGCTGCTTAACAAGCTAAGCATTAAATTATGTTTTAATTAGACTAGGAGCGGCTATGCTTATTGGCAATTTATTATCGCAGGTTCAATTACCGTTTAACCTTATTAAATATACAAAGCAAAGGCTGGCAAAAGCTTTGTATACCTGCATTATTAGTTACCATTTGCAATGTTTTACTTGTTGTTCTGCAGTTCCAATCTTTACTATGTCGATATTTCAATGAGGCTTTGTCCTCGCGACGATACACGCTTACATATATCACCAATTTTGCCAAGCCTTTCAATTTCAATACGAAAATTGAAATTGTAGTTCTGGAAACAGGCGTTAATAAATACTGAATTAAATGAGGCCCTATTCAATGTCTAATGACAGAATTACGACTCGATATCGGCAGTTAACAAACAAAACTATCAAATCTGTCAGTATTCTTGGAAACCTCGTATTTCAGTAATGAATCGATACTCGGATAAGAGTTTAGTTACTAAACAAGTACTTACCAACGCATCCTCAAGCGGCTTTTACACTGCTTCGTTCGCCTAATGCAGCCGTATGCGGCTAAACACCAAGTTTCCGTTCACCTGACCCCGTATCATGGTCGGCCTTATCACACGATAAGTGACAACATATCAAATCAAATCAAATCAAATCAAAATCTTTATTTGCTTTAAGCACATTCAAATGCATGCAAATACAATTTAAATTACAATAAACAATAATATTAAAATAAATTCATTCACGTTACCTCAAAAATAATAAAATCATATAATAGCAAGTCATTCAGTAATTAAAACAATAAAAGAAACTAGTCCAAAATTAATAAAAAATAAAATAAAAAAGTCAAATAATAATAACAATGTCCAGTTAATTTAGAGCATTGGCAAAATATTCGTCAATGGAGTAGTATGGCCTTTTTATAAAATAATCTTTCACTTTTCTATTAAATACTTTCATATCGTCACAATCTCTTAAATCGTTGGCCAGCTTATTGTATACTCTTATTGCATTATTGCCTAAACTTTTATTGTACAAAAGTAGTCAATGTTCATTTATCATTACTTCTTAAATTGTAGTTTTGGCTTTGCCCTACTGTAGAATACAAATTCTTATTTCGATGAATATACAGGCAAACATGATATAGATACAACGAAACAACAGTAAGAATTTTATTTTCAATAAACATATGTAACAGTGTGCGTAACAGGTATTTTAGAACAGCCTTCGATGATCCTTATAGCTTTTTTTCTGTTTTAACAGGACAGAATTCATGTTGGCTCCGTTTCCCCAGACACACATACAATACAATATCGGAGAATACTCTCAAAATAGGAGAAGTACACATTTTTTAGAATAACCTTATCAGTAGACTTCGATAAACTGCTCGTTGCTAATATACCGCATTCCCGAAATACCAGATTTTGCAAAATATCCGATTATCAATATATATACCCCTCCCTCCTGACCGGTTTCGGCCTCGGCGACTGCTTCAACTCTGATGGCGTTGATGTCGTTCGTGTGCTCTGGTGTGGCTCACGTAGCCGATCTTATTTACGAAGACCCGAGTACACAACGGGCACGTGAGCACACCATTTACAAAGTTATAGCTGACTGCCGTAGGTGGTCGGGCTTTCAGCTCGTCCCGTTTGAGATCAAGGGCCATACATCGACGGGACTCAAAGGTGGATGTTTTCATTTTTACCGAAGATCTCCATTTTTGGCGGTTGGCCGCCTGCTTCTCCCACTGCAGTGGGTCAATTTCACAATTTTTTATGTGACGCTTAAGCACATCTTTGTACCTAAGGAGTTGTCCGCCATGCTTTCGCTTGCCCTCCTCAAGTTCTGAGTAAAAGATGTGCTTTGCCACTCGACCCGCTGCCATCCTTGAAACGTGGCCGCTCCAGCGAAGTTGTCGTCTCATAAGATAGGCTTCGATTCCACCTACCTTGGCTCTTCGCAAAACTTCGGTGTTCCGTATACGGTCGAGCCAGCTGATCTTTAAGATTTTACGGAGGCATTTTAAGTGGAATCGATCTAATGTGCGGATGTGACGACGATATACGGTCCACGTTTCAGATGAGTAAAGGAGATTAGGCAGCACAATAGCCATATATATGGAGATCTTTGTGCCTAACTTCAAATCATGCGAGCAAAAGACCTTGGCATCTAGCTTACCGAACGCTGCAGCAGCGGCACAGATCCTGCTGTTGATCTCCGTATCAAGGTCGCACATAGATGTTACTACGCTACCCAGGTAACGGAACCTGTCCACCTGCTTCAACACATCTGCACCAAGTTTGACAGCTAGTGTTTCGCGACCGTGAATGTCTAAAGACATTACTTCCGTCTTTTTAACGTTGATCTTCAGGCCAAACTTGCAACAGGAGTCGTGGAAGTCAGTTACAAGCTGTTGAAGGTCACCTGGGTTTTGCGCAAGGAAGCATAAATCATCCGCATACATGATCTCGGTGATTATTACATGCGACACTTTACTGCGTGCCCGAAACCTGGCTAGGTTGAAAATGTTACCGTCGGTGCGAAAACGGATACGTATTCCTGCCGATGAATTCTGATTCTGCAAGACTTCACGGATAGTAACTGCGAAGTACAGAGCGAAGAGTGTGGGTGCTAGAACGCACCCTTGCTTTACCCCACAGGTAACGGGGAAGAAGCTTGACTCCTCGCCATCCACAGCGACGCAGCACTCCATGTCATCATGCAGTAGTCTGAGCAGTCGGATAAATTTCTCAGTACACCCTAGTTTTGTCAGCACCATCCACAGGGCTTCACGGGGTACACTGTCAAACGCCTTCTCAAGGTCAAAGAAACAGAAGTACAAATTTTGACCTTGTTCCCTGCTTTTCTCTTGAAGTTGACGTAAAGAGAAAATTGCTTCACAAGTCCCCCGGTCAGGTCGGAAGCCAAACTGTGTTTCAGGCAAGATTTCTTCGGATAGTTTCATGAGGCGGTTTAAAAGTACCCTGGCAAAGACTTTTCCGGGGACAGTTAAAAGTGAAATACCACGATAAGAGTTGCAGTCTGCACGGTCACCTTTGTTCTTGTACAGAGCCCTAATGCGAGATAGTTTGAAACTAGTTGGGACACGCTCTTCCTCCCACATACGCACAAATAGTGACCACACCGATGAGTGCAACTTGTCACCGCCGTACTTCAGCAGTTCCCCTGGTATAAAGTCCACACCGACCGCGCGCTTATTTTTCTGTTGCTTGATGGCAAGTATTACTTCGTCGCAAGACAGAGGGTCATCGAGCTCTGTATACTTGGAGATCTGAGGCATGGAACCATTAAATTGTAAATTAGTTGTACGATCAACGTTGAGCAAAGAGTTGAAGTGTTCTGCCCACCTATTTAGTACATCCTCCCTGCTTTTTAGAAGGTACTCACCGTCTACTGACTTAAGTGGTACCTTTGCATGATGGTTTGTACCGATCAGCTTCCTTACCTCTCCGTAAAAATCCCCGAGCTGATTTGTGTCTGCGAGCCACTGCATGCGACGAGCTTTTTCCTGCCACCACTTGTCTTTGGTTTCTCGAGTTAGTTTTCTCAGCTCCAAGTCACTTTTTTTGATCTCTGATATGCTTCCGCTTTGCTTTCTGCTGATATCTTCTCGTAGGAGTCGTCTGTGCTTGCATAATGCATCCGTCAGGACTCTATCATTCTTGTCAAACCAGTCCTCGTTTTTATGGACTGCTAGACCAAGGGTGGTTTTGGCGGTGTCTAGAATTTGAGAAGACAGAGACTTCCAGACATCATCAATATCTTGATTTTGGTCAAGTGACGGTAGCACATCAGCTAAGGCTTCGGCATATTCCTTCCTCGCTTCTAGATTTTCCAGCCTATCCACGTTTAAACACGTCGGCTTTACTTTTCCAGATCGACGAGGGCGGTGAAGGTTTAGACGCAGTTTGGTGACAACAAGCCGATGATCCGTCCAACAATGTGCACCACGCATAACACGGGTTATTTGGACTTGAGCAACGTCTCTTTGCCTCACGATGGCATAATCTATTAAATGCCAGTGCTTGGATCTTGGGTGCATCCACGTCGTCTTGTGCTTCGTAGCTAATCTGAACATGGTGTTTGTAACCGCGAGATCATATTGCGCACATAAAGTAAGCAGCAGCTGACCATTGCTGTTCATATTGCCGACTCCGTGCCTACCCAAAACTTTGGGCCAGGCCTCAAAGTCGCGTCCAACCCTGGCATTGAAATCCCCCAGAAGAAGGATTTGTTCTTTGGGGCGTATGCCATTGAGGCACTGTACTAACTCTTCGTAGAATTTATCCTTAATGTCATCAGACTTGTCTAGCGTAGGAGCATAGACACTGATGACATTTAGGTAGTTGTCATTGTCTAAGTGAAAACGCAAAGTGGTAACGCGATCCGAAATATGGACAGGACACTCGTGTAGGCGCTTTACGAGACAGTTCTTAACCGCAAATCCAACTCCTGACCTTCTAGGTTCGGAGGAGTCTGTGCCTTTCCAGAAAAAAGTATAACCTCCTCCGTTTTCCACTAGCTCTCCTTCGTCGGCAAGGTGTGTTTCGCTGATAGCAGCTACATCCACGTTGTATCGGCCGAGTTCCCGAGCTACTATGGCAGTTTTTCTTTCAGGACAGGCATTGGCATCCCTATCAAGAAGCGTTCGCACGTTCCACGCGCCAAAAGTCATTTCAAATCTTTTAACAGTTTTACTTATTTTGTTACGTCGACCACGAGTTAAGAGATGCGGAGGCAGCCGTGGTTACTACCATCCTCTTGAGGCGGGGTGAGCGTTTTTTAGGGCACCTTTTCTAGCCCCCTCCCCGGCTGAGCGGGGAAAGCAGTGCTTCCCTAAATAGGGCTGCTTTGTCACTCTGGGTGCTGCCGAATCCTCTCTGTCACCCCAGTGCAGAGCAGAAGCGACCACGGCGCATATTACACCCCCAGAGCCACCAGTGTGCAGGCGTCAGACAAAGCCCGGCTTGCATCAAACCGAACCTCTCTACCTCAACCCATCGCCACTGGACTTTACGACCAAGTCAGAGTCCTTTATTCGGAAGCAGTCAGGTGCGCAGGATATATTAAAGTGCACAAACGTATGCGCACACGCAGGTGCACTCTCTCGTCCTAACTCTCTTGATTCCGGTGGAACGGTAAACCGCTACGACCAGAAGAGAATTTGGATGCAGTGTCTGGCGATATCAACTCAACCTCATTCTATCACCTAGGCCTTCCACAATGCCACGCAGATGGTGTGCGTAGAACGCGTGAGGTTTCCGCGTACACAAAAGGAGACGGGAGAGGGAGAAGGGGGGTTGAGGAGTGGAAAGGGAGGGGGGGAGGATATCAACACCACGGACGGACGAGGATTGTAGTGCTGATAGCTCGAGGAGTCCAGGGTCGCGTACCCGTATCCTGACTACTGACCAACGGACAGTTGACCAGAGCAGAACCCTCTGAATTATCAATATATCATACTTCGAGCTAACCACATTCCCTTTACACCAGGTTAAAAAATCGTAAGGTACTCATGGAACTAAATCGTTTTAACTATGTCCCTATACTGAAAATTTGGTATATTGGTAATGTGATGAATCAAGAATGTGGTATTTTGCAAAATCTGGTATTTCGGGAATGCGGTATATTAGCAACGAGCGCGATAAACTTTTATAGAGCGTCCGTCACTGGCTGACACCGTTCGATAGAACGAGACGACGTTCTCATCTTGTCACTTATCGCGTGATAAGGCCGACCATGATAGCTGTCTCGATCCGTGAGTTTTGTGCTTCGGAAGGAAGGAAATAATATCATTAAAATAAAAAAAGAAACAAAGATACAGAGTTCAGAAAATATCTAGACAGCGTAAGGGCCAGCGGGCAGCGGGGTTACGAACGGCTGCCCATAGATTAAATTCGCTCGAATGTATGAACTGCCGCTCATCGCCCACTGCCCGCTGGCGTCCAGCCCGCGGCATTTTGTCTATGAAGCAACAGCAAATACCAACATAATAATATATTATTTGCGTAAATATTTTACTTTATCGAACAGTTTCGTTCGCCGCATTCGGTCGACTGACGCCGTTTACTTCGGTCACCTAATTAGGCACTGTCGCTTACTGAATGTGGATGTGGCAGACCTCTGTTATCTTTGCACTATTGCATGCTGCGCCGACACTTGTTGAAGTGAAAACTTCTTTAGCGGCGCTGTGCACTTTTTGTGATGGGGAAAAATTGTTAAACTCGCCACAGGTCACGTGACCGTAGATGTCACGTGACCGTGAGATTCGAGAGATACTCGCAACAGCTCACGTGACCGTAAGATGTCACATGATCATACGATTTTCATGCTAGATTTGGCCTGAATGTAACAGGCAATTATTATCGTTCAACTACTTTTGGTGCTATTTCATTGACAATCCAAAAATAGATATATGAAACATAATATTTTTTTTAATGGCTTTTAATAGCTTCGAAATGACTATTTCGACTATCCAGCAGGTAATGATTCTTTTGCAATGTAATAGAAGATCTTTATCTGTCATTAAAACTTCACCATATTGAAACATTTAAAAGCATTAGTCTAAAAATAGACGCAATTATTAACGCGATGGTAAGTAAAAAGTTGAATAAGTCACTTAATTGACCCAGTAAAACAACACAGCTTGACAGTTTGTTGTGGGCAGATTACTTTCACCACTTCCTATTTTCTATAACTACTTCATCGGAAACTGAATCTTGTGAAATTCAGAATAAAGTCCAAATTTTGACGTAAGCTGAAATTAAAGCGGACAAATAGGCCAATTCAACTGCGGTTGCAAGTCGGGACAAACTAGGCGGAATCCCCGCTTGGCAATCTCTTGGTCCAACAGACAATATTATTTATTGCCCGAGTATTCCGATTAGTCAACGAATGCGAAGTCCGGAATAATCCTAGATTATTGGAAATTTGAAAGTCAAGCGAAAATTCTGTTGAGTAAAATTGGGTGGTTGGTTTTTACGTACCTAACAGGAGTGGAATAAGTGTCGGTCGGCTTTTTACTTTGTGTTGGTCGACTAATACTCGGTAACTAGTAATGTCTACTTAGCCGTGGTACTTTTCCTTTTAAATTCATTATTATATTTACTACTGCCACGACAAAATGAAATGCGCTGCTAGATGCAGCAGGTGTTTTCAACAAAACTTGAAGTGCACCGAGTTGTGGGCTTGTGATGGAACATGTTACACATACATATATGTACGAATTTCAATATATATAATCAGATTAACAAGAATATATAATCAGATCTGTACTTGTTAGTTTAATTTTGAACCAGCAGTCAATTGAGATCATCAAACGGTTAGATTATTCCCAATTTTACATATAACACACATGCTAACAAACGTAAACCCAGCTGCAAGCTACGTAATATACAATTAAGCTAGTAGTAACATTACAAAATCAATCAATTATAAAATCTGATTTGAGTCCTCATTGAAGTAAAATTTTGACGAGTCTGCTGTTCTAAACTTTTTTTTACGTAGTTGCGTTTCAAATTGTTCTAATATATTATATGTTTTTGAGATATTTATAAATGTAGCTTTATAATTATATTTTTTAAATTCCCAAATCGTTGCTTGTTTTCACGTAATCGTTGCAGAAAAAAAAAATATCGGTGATTTTTAAGATTTTGCCTGTGATTCTTTTTTTTTCTATAAAGACATGTTATGAATGTCCCAGAAAATAATCGGCCATCCTCAATTTATCCGAAAACGATACCAAACATGCCCTAGTCGCAATAAATATTTTGAGGTCCTCATTTTATGAAGTAAAATTTTGACAAGTCTGCTGTTCTAATTTTTTTTTTACGTAGTTGCGTTTCAAATTGTTTTAATATATTATATGTTTTTGAAATCTACATAAATGTAGCTTTATAATCATATATTTTTAGTGTCCAAGTCGATGCTTATTTTCACGTAATCGTAGCAGAAAGAAAAAAAAAATTCGGTGATTTTTTGAATTTTGTCTGTAATTCTTTTTTTTTCTATTAAAACATGTTATGAATGTCCCAGAAAATGATCGGCCATCCTTAATTTATCCGAAAACGATACGAAACATGCCCTAGTCACTATAAATAAGACGATAGGAGGACCGAAAGAACCCGCGGCGGAACCAAACTCCCCCCCCCCCCCCCTCCCGCCACCACCAGCAGGGCTTCCGCGCTTGGCTCCCGGGCGTTTTCGACTCTAGTCCACCTAAGTATCAAGTGTGCCAAGGCTCATGCTTTAATGAAGAAAATATTGGTGTTGTCCTATAACGCCCTAGCTATAGGGCTTTAAAACCCAATAGCACGCAAATGGACCAGTTAGGACTTAGTTGTAAAATGGTTTATAGAACAAGCTATTCACCGATACCCCACACCATGGGTTTAACGAGAATAAAAAAAATACATCTCCACTTTACGCGTAGAGGAGGGTAACTATAAAAAAAAAATATTTTTAAATTATGGTACCATTTTGTCGGCGTGATTGATTTATATACCCATGCCGAATTACAACATTCAAGTAGTAGGGGTCACTGAGCTAAGCCGCAGATGGACAGACGGACGGATAAACAGACGGACAGACGGACATGTTGAAACTATAAGGGTTCCTTGTTGACTACGTAACTCAAAAAAATACAGAAAACAGATGTGAAGTTTCGGATAGTGATCCAAACTTACAACGTCATCATATTGAACGAGCGAGCGAAGCGAATGAAGTTCTCTGTATCAGCTTGGGCCAGAATACTATCGTATTTGCATACAAAACCAGCATTTCAAACATTGTATACGTCGTGGCGCGAGTTTATGTGATTTTCAATCCGGGGGCAAAAATATGAATCAGGGAATAAATAAACTTTTGATCAATGGAGGTTTGATCATTGGCCACTGTTTTAACAAGCTTTCTTGCAATGTATCTAGAACATAATTGATTTAAACTTTCACGATTCTCACACATTATTTATACTAAACGGGACTTAATCGCGTATAATTAACTTATTTATTTACCTCACTGAGGTATCCGGACGTTTCGGATGTGTTGCAACATCCATGGTCACGGGCAACGTCGGGAGACCTCAGTGAGATAAATAAATAAGTTGATTATACGCGATTAAGTCCCGTTTAGTATAAATAATGTGTCTAACTTTATTATGTACGAGTATATGTTTGTTCGGGTGGCATCTTGCAACTCAATTTTGAATATATCATCAACCGATTTAGCTGAAATTTTGGGTTTATGTATAGGTAGTTTGGATGACCATTCAATATTATGGTACCATTGAGCTGATCTGATGATGGAGACAGGAGGTGGCCATGGCAATTCAGTACTTAACCGACGTTTACCCGTTGAATTGGGCTCGTTTGAATCGTCTCCATGAGTAGTTGATGACGGTATACAGAAAAGTACAGTCTGCAATAAACCTTGTACCAAAAATTAAATTTTTGACAGAAACTTATTTTACTGGTGCAACGTAGTGTTGTTAACGGAGTTGGTACAAACATTTTCAATCTTTAGTTAATATTAACCTTTATTAACTACTTTGATTGATATTGTCTATATTATCTCCGTTAACACAATCATGCTGCACCGAAAATGCAACAACCCGTACTGTGTCTCCTGATTACTTTCGTGAACTGATGCTCAGATAAGTAATTAAATCATCATCACCATCCTTTAAACGTCCCACTGCTGGCCCCAGGACTCCTTCCATGAATGAGAGGGAACGAGCAGTAGTCCCCATACTGGCCTAGTGCGGGTTGGGGGTTGGGGACTTCACATACATCTTAGGTTTCCCCACGATATTTTCCTTCACCGAAAAGCTAACGGTAAATATCAAATGATATTCCGTACAGAAGTTCCGAAAAACTCATTGGTACGAGCCAGGATTCGAACCCACGGTCGCCGTTTGACAGCCGCAGGCTTAAACCACTAGGCCACCGTAGCTTTAGCTTGGTAATTAAGGACTGAATTGATATTCGATTTGACTTGGTGTCAGTTCTGGATGTAACGATGTCTTCGGCAAACATTGCTAATTTCTAATGTAGTTTGTCTTAGAATGTTGAAATTAATAATGGCGGAAGTTTCTTTCTAATTAAACAAATTCAAGTGAAGCGTTACAAAAATTGTTATAATATGGACGTCTGGTGGTCGGTTTCGTAGATACAGTCAGCATCAGAAGTAGCTAAGCAAAATAACACGCTCAAAATGACCTACACAGATCCTTATTCCCTTGACATTAGAGTTCGTGTGTTGACTGCTTAGCAATTTCTGCTGCTGACTGCACATATCTTTTTATGAGACTTTGAGATATCAGAACTGCATGCCAGAATGCTGATGGTCTGTGCTACAGGAAAGAATGACTAACATGTCACCGCATAAGTGAGGTGTGCCTTTATAAACAAAACAAAAAGTCAGAAATTACATTTGCGAGTCCATTTTATACAGTCTTCGTCATCATTCAGTCATTCTGAACTGTGTGAAAAATATTTAAAAAGTGAGCAAACATTATTTTAATATTCCGCGATAGATTGGCACTGTTCTTTACCATGAATATTTTTTCAACCTCACTACATATAATTCTAAATGATCATTGATTAGGTACTTATCTTGTGCTCAGTCTACAAAGTAGTAGTACCAGTAAACAGCACAATTTTACATTGTTAACCCAACACTAAAGGACCGCTCGCCACAAAACTTTACAGACAATGGTGCAATTCTAAATACCAAATACAATTTCGGAGCCAAACACAATTTTAAAACAACTCCAGAGTCCATGAAAGTTGTTTGTAATATTTGTGAGGAGCAAATTACCGATTTGGCTAATACAAGTTGCAATAGACCCAAGAGTACCTTTATGTCTTTGGTTATAAAGCCGGTATTGTAGTGAAGCATGCTTATTTAAACGCATATATAAGTTTGCAGCCTGCTCGGGTTATTTGCAAGTTGAGAACATTGTGACAAGATTTCACGGTACCTACCTGACACTTGTTCGCCGCGATGTCAGTATCTCCTTATCCTGGAGTTGTTTGCCAACTTGTTTAATATGGAGGCATACACGTTATTTTAAGATTAATTTAAATTGTCTGTTCCGTGTACAATTTATAATCATAATCATAACATAATCATCATTTATTGCATCCATGGGACATAGGTCTTAGATATAATAGTTTTGAATTCACATGGACCCATATATATAGGGCACAGCTACATTACAGGTATTCTTAAATCTAATTGAATTAATAATAAATAAGTATTGACGCGGGTTACTAAAACAAAAAAAAACAAAAAATTGGCATTTTATGTCACACAGAAGGTAGTTTGTAAGTAAAATCAATAAATAATGAGGTACTTTGATAAATGTTTATAGATCAATTTAAAATGACAAATTAATTTACATCGTCCCCAGAAAGGAGTGATGACGCAACCTTTCGAACGCATGTTAGGCCAGCTCAACTATATTTTTTAACCCCCGACGCAAATAGTGTATCTGTGTATCTGTCTGTGGTATCGTAGCTCCCAAACAAATGAACCGATTTGAATGCGGTTTTTTTTTGTCAAAGATAATTTTATCCCAAGTGTTTTGAGCCATGTTTCATGAAAATCTGTTCAGCCGTTTTTGAGATATTGGACTTTGAAATAAAAATGTCGGGGGTTTTTCAACTTTTCTAATCCTATACAAAATGTGACATTTAGATCTACCTGACGTAGGTACAATGCGTTATGTAATCATCTAGAACCAGAAACAAAACCACGATGGATAAATGCACCTAGCAATGAAAGGAATTAAGTTCTAGCCGTTTCGCTAATAAATCAACTAACATTTATTACCGGTGAAAAATCTTTACGGCTTTCAAACCCGAGTGTTTGAAACGTCCATGGAGACAGCAAGAGAGAGTTATTACCATATTCGCAAGCTTTGCAATTGCAATGAGTTTTCAAAGTTACGATTGCGAAAAATATGATTTGAGTTTTGAAAGGAAATATTTAATTTGCTCCTATGATCATTGAATATGTGTTTTTATGGCCGGTATTAATTTCATAATAGGTATCGGTAATATACTTATATGTATTGCCATGCTATAAGTATATTCTATTAGAAATACCTAATCTCTTTATTCTCTAAAATATCAAGCAATATGAAATAAATACCGGACATAAAACAACGATACTTTCCTTTGCCAATGCAACTGAGCCCCCGTGTAGAAGTGTCGGATTCGAAATTCGAATAGCACCACCCCTTTTCTTCCTGTGGGTGTCGTAAGAGTCGTAGTAAATGAACAGGGTTAACGTGTGTTGTGAGTGATGGGCTAGCAACCTATCACTGCGTATGCTAAAAGTGTCACTGGAACATAAGTGTCAATTGCTCTGCCTATCCCGTTTGGGAATGAAGGCGTGAATCTATGTATGTACACATGTATGGGCAACTGAGTTGAGGTCATGAACACTACAGCATGTCACGTAATGGCAGCGGGGTTTTGAAATTAGTGTTTTTTTTGTACCGGTACCAAGGATTTAAGTTTAATTTGTTTAAAGATTAATAGATTTTTCATTAAAAAATATTAGATTTACATACGCCATAATATAGGTAGGTAACATTCCGTTTCAGACAGTTGTGTTTTAAGTGAAATGTAATTTGAAGTGAAGTGCACTTAAATCAAATTCACTCATTCGTTCATTCTTATGGTACATTTTATGCAATTAGTACTCTACGAAGCTGTGTTTCACCTCAACTCTCCTGCCGATACCTATACTATTTCCATCCGTTTACGTGAGAATTATATATACAAACTTTTATTCAAGACACTCTGAACACTTTTCATTAAGACAACATCGATTTACGGATCCAAATGAAATAAATTCCAACGGAATTTAACAGAACTGGTGCAATCTCTAGCAACAAAGTGCCAGAGGAACGCGTTTCTTGACGTAAAACAACAATTTTCGATAGCGATTCGATTCCAAAACAGCGATAAGTGAAAGCTTACCCGTTCGAGTGGCAGTGGACGTGACTTTGTACCGGCGTTGGGAAATAATGGTGCCTTCTAAATTAGATCGCATTGCCGGGACGGAATCCCTTTCAAATTGATATATGTAGGATTTTTAATTTGTCACGTATTTTGAACTATTTGTGTTATTTTGAGGCAGTTCAATAATGGTTTCGGTTCCTTTTATTTTTAACCCCTGATAACGAGAGGTATTATATGTTAAAATATGTGTAAGTATCTGTATGCCAGTCTGTGGTATTCAGTTCCTAAACGGATGAACCGATTTAAGTGCGGTTTATTTAATATAAATTAATTTATTACCTAAATTTTTATTTTTCTTAAATTGTATTATATTCAAAATCAAAAACTTTATCATTGTCAGTCTATCTATAAAAAAATAATTTATAAACAAAGTTACCATAAAAAAAAGACCGGATTGCACTCCGGGAGTGCCGGCAGAAGTAAAAACTCAATAACATTGTAACAGTTTTTCGATCAGGTCACGTGACATCTTACGGTGTCACCCTAAAAATGAATTTGAGGCAAATTTATAAACAATTATCAATTACTTAGGCGGACGGGCCCGTCGGCGCCCCGACGGGCGCCGGCAAACACGATACCAATTTGTTTTTGCCATTGCCAAATTTTTTTCAAAGCTTTATCTCTTTAGGAATAACGTCTAAATTCGAATTATTCGAATTTTCTCAATAGCAAAAAGGTGAAGGACGCCTTGGTATTATTACAAATTTATTTGCAGAATATGCTATTGCAAAAAGTGTTTAACGGCTTTATACTCTTACGAATAGCGTTCAGTTTTGAATGAAGTCGAATCGGCTAGCAGCAAAAAGTGACCTCCTTCACATCTGACTTCATAAAACTCTGTCGCGTATTTAACAATTTTTCCCCATCCCAAAAAGTGCTCAGCGCCGCTAAAGAAGTTTCCACTTCAAAAACATAATGTTTGTATGACTAAAACTAAAACATGAATACTTAATAGTAATATTCGCAACATACTTAATCTAATAGATTCTGGGACGGCAGAATCTGGTGCAAATGTGGGCACATGCTGGCGGCATTACAATCTATTAATTTACCCTAGATCACTTTGGATTGATTAATTTATAACCAATCGTTTGATTACGTACTCGACAAATTAAATAGAAAGGGCAAGAGCTTGATATAACGCATTTGACATTCACACATTCGTATTCAGACGTACACGTACTACATTCAGAATTTCAGATACGAGTAGGTACTCACTTTCTCCGATTTGACATTGACAATGCAACCTTGAGAAACTTCGAGCATTACACGGTAAGTACTAGAAAAAGACGCACTGAGGTGTAAACTAACGATAAAGAATATCGTTATTTGGTCTGAGATAGCAAAGACATTATCGATTTTTGATGACATGATACATTTCTTTATAAATGATGTTATAAACGCATTCATTGTGCAATAGTGTCTATTACTCTGCATGACGATGTGACGGTCTGCCTTTGGTCGAAAAATAAAAGTATAATGTGAATGTACCAAAGTATTTAGTAAATTCATTCTGACAATGAACAAATGTGCTAAGTCTTAAATATAACGTTATGTTCAGTTTAAAATGCACAACGTCTGACAAAGCGCGGCGGTGTGGAAAATTCGCCCAAAAACACGTAATAAAGCTGGAAATATAACTGGAATATACGCACGCTTTGTTTTACCTAAAACTAATTTAGCATTTTGTTTCGTTTTTATTTCAGGAAATTTGATAACGCAGATTCCATTTTGTAAATAGAAATGTACTCCTAGTCCGCAATTTATTTCTAATCGGATACCAGGTACGTGATATGCAAAACAAATGTCGGTAGAATTGTAGAAAAACAATCCCAAGATCCCGATAGGACTGCACCTAATTTCCTCCCAAGCATTATCCCAAATAAATTCAGGTGGAAGCCTAAAGTTAAGCAACACGTGATTGGCATTCTCATCTCATTGTAACACTTGTCTAATTAGAGCCCTAGCTGTTCGAGTTAAGGTGCAATATCGCTTATAAAAAGAATGCAGATGCTTTCACTACAAAATAAAGTTGCAGGGCGAAACTAATCACCCTAATTGAATTTTCTGCTGCGCTGTCCGGTCCGTGCCTCGAATTTAGCTAATTCTGTTTGCCATTTTAGTTGCTAACTAACGCCTTTATTTCTCCTATGCCAGTAATTGCTCTCGTATTAATTAGCGCGATTCGACTGGGGATTATTTTTATACATCATATTGTCTAATCGCGATTTTTCAGTAATTATTCTTTCGTATATTTTTTTTTATTGATAGAACAACCTGTAGTTAACTAAGGCGATGGGCGACCACGTATACTGGCAGGCATAGCGTGGGTAGACGCCCCAAAATGTACACTGATGACCTTGTAAACGTCGCGAGAGTCCGCAAAACCGGTCGTTGTGGCATTCTTTGGGAGAGCCCTATGTACAGCAGTGGACTTCTTTCGGCTGATATGATGATGATGATGATGATGATGATGATGATGAAATTCGTAAAAAAGAATGCATTAGTCCTAATGACTAGTTGGAATTATGAAATGTATAGATTATCCCCTCTATTGGTTCATGACGTGCCCATCCCAATTGCACTTTCTAAACGGCATACGGTCGGATGGTAAAAAGCAGACAACACAGCCTATGGACGCTGTCGATTACAAAAGAACCTCAAGTTCTTTGCCGTCCTTTTATTAATTTGAAGATTATTTTTGTTGACAGCTTGTGACGAACGCGGGTCCTTCACTCTCAAAACAACACATCCTAGGCAGCTCTGGTTAATTGAATGTGATTGAAATCGGATTTGACGGATAAAAATAGACATTCTGTTTTCACTGTTTAATTTCAACGGGCAGGGCTGTTCAGTGAACATTGTTACTAAGTTTGTTAGAGCCGGAGTTAACCTCGCAACTGCGTTTGACGGCTGCCAGTAAAAAGCTCTCTAAAGTTTGAATTTTGGGCATCGTTTCATTCGTTTGTGAGCTTTTTCCCATATGAGTTTATTCTATAGCAAATGTTGGAACGAATTCAATTATGTAAGTTTTTGACAATTTACGTGTTCGCTTTGGATAATTATCTGGTCTATATTTAAAAAATAATAATGACCCGAGCTGACAAATATATGAAATGAACTATGGAAGTTTGCAGTTGTTGATGTTATTCATCATCATCATGATTATCAATCTCTCGGCTGAAAATATTAGCCGAGAGACATCCACTGCTGGGCTGTTATTCGCTACGCGCTAATGCGACTCGCCCCGCCGGTCCCCCCTCACGAAACTAGACATCTGCCTACGCTTAGTTTGTACGCATTGCGGTGTCAAGATATATTTTGTGGGTGAGCGTTGAGGTGAGTTTAAAACATGTTACAGAAGCATCCAGGGGACTCCCGCTGTAGTTATTAGTGCCAACCATTTGAATAAGCTATCCAACCACGCCATGGGAAAACAAGAAAAAAATTACATCCTCACTTTATTAGTATTTTATTACCTTTTACCCCAAAACAATTTTTTATTTATTTCCACCACTTTGTTGGTGTGATTGATTTGTATAAAATCTACCCATCACTGAGCTAAGGCGCAGACGGAAAGACGGGCATGGCGAAACTATAAGGATTTTTTTATCGATTGCGTAACCCTAACCACCCGCGTAAATGGGCCAAAAGTAGTATTACATATTAAGGCAAGAAAACAACTCGACAATATTTAATAATATAAAACGGGTATAACGCGCGCGCGGATTTATAACGGGTTAAAAGGGCCCGTTGACAACTTGCTGGGACGAAAGTCATCTTTTTTTTTTATACAACGATGGGCAAACAAGCGTACGGCCCGCCTGATGGTACGTGGACACCGCAGCCTATAGACATATGCAACCCCAAAGGAGTAACATGGGCGTTGCCGACCCTTGATATGTTCATCTGCGACCATGACCAGTGCAACCCGTGTCGAAACGTCAGAAATGAAGGTAAATAAATATCGAGTTAGACCCGTGTAAATTAATCGTATAAATATGAATATTTAAAGAATGAAAATATTGTCATTTGTCTAAGATTCAAACTTTACTATTAACAACTCGCAATCCAGACTTGAATGCCAGAAAACTCGACACTTATCTTGACCTTCCTTTGAACTTCATCTATCTAAGGCCTAACCCTGACATTGGTAGTTTAGATCGTTAACTGAGTTGTGGGCGGCGAGGATTGTAGGTGAATCAGAGAGAGAGTATACAATGTTTATTAACTAAAAAAACTAGTACACAAACTCTTATTAGAGTGAGTATTTAAATTACAGAAACGAGCCTTGCGTATACTGGCACGTGTAACTCCGAGGCACTCATGTAAACAGCTTTTTAAACAATATAATATGTTGACCCATTATTCACTTTACATATATTAAGTAATAATTTTCACACGTAAAAATATAATTCATATAATAATATAATTAATATTCATTTAAAAAAGTGAATATGCCCGGCAGAATCACCCGTCAGACGGGGCGATTACAGCTCGTGCCGCGGCGCCTCGCGCTCCTCGACAAGTCACCGCGCGTAATAGGCCCCGCTTTCTACGAAAGACTACCCGCCAGTCTCAGCCGCAGAAATGAATCAACGGATGATGGTTTTGGACACCGATTGAAAGACTTTTTACTGTCAAAGTCGCTGTATTCAGTAAAGGAATTCACCCAACAAAAACAATATTAGACAATATTTTTTTTTTACGTTATTTTTTTTTATTTATTTTTTTATATTATTTTGTTTTTCTTTGAATTTATCATAATCTAGGACGCCCTAGAGATAAATTATTTTTATTATTATTGCTGTAATCTCCGTTTTTATATTATTGTACGTTTGACATATATGTAATTTTATTCATTTATTTGACATGAGATTGATATGTTTTGACATCCCTACATTATGCTAGGAGACCCTACGTACATTTTTTATTTTTCTGGTTCTGACATTTTATTATATTTTTGACATTACTACGATCAATATTGTTTTAAACTGGTATTTATGTGTGCCCTTTTTATTTATTATTGCTATTAAGAAATTATTATAACAAATTTATTGTATGTACGTACCTGACGAGCTTTCTGTGAATTCATTTTATTTATATACAAAGAAAATTTGTAAAACATAATGTAAATTTTCAAGAAGCAATATCATGAATCTGAATCTATTATTGGCTAAGTTAGTTGAAAAAGTTAAATTATGTTAAGATGTTATAAAACTTGTTCGAATGCACCCGGTCGCAGCGGAACCCCCAAATGCATTATAATGAAATTAAATCGGCAGCGGTACTCAAAGCAACTAAATTATCGCTTACGTACGCAGGCACATGTCAAGTTCAATAAAATAAAGGCTTCCTTTAGTAAAAATATACCTTTTGTTTTGGCCAAAAATTTAATTGGTTTAGGTATTTCGTATGACGACAACTATCAAAAATAAAACTACATATATGTCTGTAGGGATCATAATAGTATTTATCAGAACAGTCAAACAATAATTTTGTTTCATGTTTTTTTATGAGTAACAGTGTTTATAATTTATTTGCAAGATAAAAAATGCTTTCAAAGCACGCGATAATTTCCAATGCGCCGCCTTAATTAGTTTTCAGGCCTTTGAGGCAAAAATATTATTTAATTATTCTGTATTTTTCTCTACATGTCCTTCTAGGTACAGTACTAGGTAGGTACCCTACTATTTCTCATAATATGTGTGTTCCTTTACGTCCATCTTCTAGTTCAATTAATCAGACTAACTTGATGGTACCAAACGATTGTATTGGCATTCTTTATTTTATTGATATTTTAAATGTTTCAAATCATCGATTGATAGGACTGCAAATGGGTGTAAATGGACTTGTCAGATTTGCCTACAATACTGTTATTTACATGAAGACGGTAGTCTAGTGGTTCAGGTATTCGGCTGTCAAGCTACGGTCGTGGGTTCTAATGCCGGTTCGTTTCAATGAGTTTTACAGAACTTAAGTACGGAATATTCACCGTTAACTTTTCGGTGAACCAAAACATTGTGAGGAAACCGATCTAATCCAAATAAGGTCTAGTTTTCCTTCTGAATTAAGGAGCGAGCACACCGGTGCTTAACGCTGCGTATACGCGTTGACGTGTAGTATGCGTCACGTATTCTTCATACATTTTGCTGCGTTTACGGTGCGTTAGCGTATTTTGAGCAGCGGTGTGGTCGCTCCCTTAGAAGGTCAGTTGGCAGACGCTTTCGTAAACATAGTGCCTATGTCAAATCTTGGGATTAGGTGTCAGAGCGGACCCCGGGCTCCAGGGCACAACCGGGATTAGATAACTCTAGGAGGATGATGACTGTTACTTACATGAAGTTAATATAAGCCTTGTAAAACAAATACTGCTTTTGTAAATCCAGCACACATATAAATTAACCAGTCGTTACCAGACGAATATTCTGGACACTCGCCCAGCTTAAGACATTCATCTTAGTGTTGGAACTGACAGGGACGACAAAACACGGAGAGCCAGGAAACGGCAGTGGAATATTTTGTGACGCGGGCAATTTAGACAGGAAATATCTTTTTTTAACCCTTGTTGCAGACGAGGGGTTATAAGTTTGACATGGTCGTATGTATCTGTACATTAATTAAAACTTTCACGATACTCGCACATTATTTTTTACCATTTAGTAAAAACTTATGTGCGACTTAATTGCGTAACCTGAGTTTATTATTCACCTTGCTGAGGTCTCCCGACGTTCCGGATGTGTCACGGGTCACGGGACAACTGAGCTCACACTTGTGTCTATACAATGTGTATTGCTTATACTTGATCAAACGAAATGTGCGGATACTAGACAAAAAAATATCGATAAAAAAAATAAAAATAAAAATTATAGGCTAAAAAAAAGAAAGAAAAGCCTACCAAAAAAAAAAAAAAAAGCCAAAAAAGTGCAAAAGTCTTGTTTGCACTTTTTTTGCTTTTAAAAAAAAAAAAAAATAAGCCTACCAAAAAAAAAAAAGCCAAAAAGTTGTATATATATAATACACATTGTATATATATCTGTGTTTACGTTTTTGTCTGTAACATCGTAGCTCCCAAACGAATAAATCGAATTGGGTGCGTTGTTTTACAAACTTTTATTTACTAAGCACACAATTCGTATGTAAGTTGTCTTAATTTGCAACCAATTTTTCAGCCACTTGTCGGTATCACTCGTGTGTATACAATACAATGCATACTAATATTATAAATGCGAAAGTGTTTCTGTCTGTCTGTCTGTTACCTTATCTCATCACGCTTAAACAACCGAACCAATTTCGATGAAATTTGGGATAGAGATAGCTTGAGTCCCGGGAAAGGACATCGGTTAGTTTTTATTCCGGAAATCGTCCCGTAATGGGTTACAATTTGTATGGAGCGCGGTACAGAAGCTAGTACAACATTTAATAAATAGGTATTCCTTATTGTTCACCAAAACATAACTACACTAAGAGGAAAACAAAACTTAAATGTTTCGTGGCAATGTTGTTTCCTATTTTGTATTTTGATTTATGTGCATGTATGTGTCGTTCTCATGGATAAATGTTATCCTATTATATTCTATTCTATTCTAAATGAAACATAAACAGCGGTAGACAACAGGCGGCCTTAATCGCTAAAAAGCGATCGGCACGATTGGATCGTATCGGCGAGCGGTAGTTACACGTATTATTTATATTTTTTACAAGTCAACTCTAAGGTCCAAGTCAATTAAAGCAGATTTCTTCACAATCCGTTATAGTATTATTAGGTCATTTTAAGCTAATGATGTAATATAAAAAAAAGCGGCCGAGTGCGTGTCGGACTACGCACAACGAGGGTTCCGTGCCTATTAAAAAGATCGTATCGTTACTGAAATCTTATGGCACTTACGTCCTTTTCTTTAAGGAAGGCAGTTTTTTAGGAATATCTCAAAAACCTGAGAACCGATCTTGTTCAAGACAATTTTCGCCGAAAGAATTTAATAAGCCCTATGAGCATGACATTTTTTCATATTTTTAAAATACACGGTTCAAAAATTAGAGGGGGGGGGACACAATTTTAGTGACTTTCGAGGCGATTATCTCCGACTCGATTCACTTAATCAAAAAAATAGCTGAGAAACCATGTATTTATTTTGAAAGGCCTATCGATTGATGTGCCACACGTGGGCTTGCAATGAAAAAAAAAAAATTGACTTTCAGTTTCATGTATGGCGTGCACCCCTATAAAATTTTTTTTTTAGTAATTGAATTACAAAACTATGTAGCAGTTAACAAAATACACCTATCCTCAAAATTTTATTCAAATACACTTTATAGTTTTCGAGTAAAATGCCTGTGACATACGGACGGACAGACAGACAGACATGACGAATCTATAAGGGTTCCGTTTTTTGCCATTTGGCTACGGAACCCTAAAAAGAGGTAGATAGGTTATAAGCGCTGCAGAAGTGGCACACTAAAACTGAGTCAATTGCACCAATTTGCCTCAGTTTCGCGACGTATAAACGTGTCTCACTCAGCTGTCAGACGCAACGTAAGTATACCTCTTTTTTACATTACATCATTGCCTTACTTGATGTTTATTCCTGTTGTTGTTCCAAAATGAATTTATCTATTCTATTATATTTATTTATATATATTTTTTTATTTTTTATATATTTTTATATTCTATTTGAGGTACGTAACAGATTTGTCATAAAAATACGTCACAGTTTATATTAACTGACAGCTATTTTAATCCCACTCTCATCGTGACTTGGTAGTTATTATTGCTAATAATATGAAAATAAATTTGAATAAGTACAAGCTTTTAAATAATGAAAAAAACCGGCCAAGTGCGAGTCAGAGTCGCGCACGAAGGGTACCATTATCTATAAAAACAGCAATAGAAAACTAGTTTGTTGTATGGGAGCACCCTTAACTGCTTATTTTATTCTGTTTTTAGTATCTGTTGTTATAGCGGCAATAGAAATACATCATCTGTGAAAATTTCAACTGTAAAAACATAGCCTATGTCAGCCCGGAAAGTCCATTCAAAAGGCAGGTTGAGGATTTTTGAAATCGAATTTGTTGTTCTGGAGATTACCCATTACCTACATACAAACTTACAATCTCACAGACTTTTCCTCTTTATGATCCAGCATATTATTATTTCAAAATTTTAGACGACCGGTTAGCTTAGTGGGTAGTGCCTACGAACCTGAAGGTTCTGGGTTCGAGTCCCGGTAAGGGCAAATATTTGTGTGGTGACCATGAATAATACATCGGTTCCTTGGATGTTTTCTATATATTTAAGTATCATCTAATAATATATCCTCGTCTAGTACCTACCCTTAACACAAGCCTTATTGAGCTTACTATGGGCTAGCTCGATTTGTGTTATATTGTCCCCTATTTATGTAATCGTATGGCATACATTATTTTGGCCTTTAAAGTTTTTCACTCTTTAGTACCACCCAGGGGACACGTGCAAGGTTGTGGTAGGTAGCTCCTGCGGACGCGAGTGACAGTTGTCCCCCCTTTGTCAAGTGAGCGGGCAAACCGACTGTTGGAAGTTCTTAAGCCGCCCGAAGGCCTCTAACTCGGCTTAACGACTACTGTCATAGACAGCAGCCGGGATCAACTGCTTGGCGTGCCTTCCAAAGCACGGAAGCGCTCATTTATATTAACCACTCAAACATCGGGCGGTCACCCATCCAAAGACTGACCGCTGCCATCTTTGCTTAACCTGCGTTATTGTTTCCGACTCGCAGGCTCCGCTAGGCTATGAGCGCTTCGCATATTGTCCCCTAATATTTATTTATTCATCTTAGTATAGATTCGGCTCAAATCCAATTTACGTCAATCCTTAGAATTGCGTGACTGGATTGCCGCATCCATCCCGTCTTATATAAGAATTTGATGAAACATCTATAAATCCGGCAGCCAGTAAGAAGACATCCAATTTTCTCTAAAGCTAGAGTCCAGAGGAGATCTTTGTCATGATGAATAGAATGTTCGGAAGGGAAGACAAATCTTTTTCGAGAGTTATTCAACACTGCTTTCTTACGTACTAATGGAATTGCATTGTTGAAGACGTTTTTGGACTACATATACACCGTGTAAACAGCGGTGTGACGGGAACCGAAACAATGTAAGACATATTAATACGACTTGTGATTTAATAGGATGCTGTTTGTATATTGTGTAAAAATGTTTATTTGTATATATACCGGGTGTACAATCCAAATGGGTCAGTATGGTGAAGTCGGAAACTAAGAGAGATAGCGAGATCTGTTCTTAGGAACCATGACGTCGATTTTAGATTTAATAATAATTACATTCAAACTTTTTTATCAACATAAATCATACATAACCGGGAATCGAACCTGGTCAATATTTTTGTAACCGCGTTAAGTAAAAAGGACCAAATTTGGCTATGAAATCTTGTGTAAACACAACTGACAGTAAATTAGACTAAAATTGAATGTGAATGTAATGTAAAAATTTTTAATGTAATGTAAAAAAAAAAAAAAAAATGACCATTTAACACGCCTTTAGCCTTCTAATCTGGCATTCAATGTGTTTCGCTACGCTCGTTTGATACAGTTTTGATACAGCTCAGCGCTGAAACCAAATTACTATAAGAATTGTCAAACATACCAACTGCTTGAACAGGTGTTATGAGTTGTTTCGGATTTTAAATTAATATCCGGTGAAAATAATAATTTCCGGTACAAATAACACAAAAAATCGAATGATTGAGCTGTCAACTGTCTACGGCAGATGCCGCCACATCAACATCACTGGATGAGATTTACATTAGGTATTATCTTAAGTAAAGTAAAAATACGCCAATGGATTATGTTGTCATGTGGGTTATATATTTGAACTTTTTTTAATCTAAATAATCTTGTGAAGTGTAAATAAAATTAATTTGATGCATGAAATGGATGGAAAACATTAAGATTACTGTCGTGTGTAATATTGTTTTTTTATTTTAATTCGACACTATCTACAAAAAAAACGTAGGTATTCGTATAACCAATTTATCACAAAAAAGTATTCGGAAAGTTTTGATTGCAGCGTGTAGCAAGGCCTTGTGTGATTGCATCTGGTCCATACTTAGTCACGTTTATAAACATACAGAACTTTTTATCCATACAAAAAGCTGTTGATTAATATGGTTGGAAGCTAAGATATGATGATGTATATCATCATCAAATCAGCGGAAAGACGTCCACTGCTGGACATAGGCCTCCCCCAAAAGAGTGCCACAATGACCGGTCCTGCGCCACCCGCATCCAGCGGACTCCCGGAGTCCACCTTGTGGGGGCCTACCCACGCTGCGCCTTCCGGTACGTGGTCACCACTGGAGACCTTTCCGCCCCAACGGCCATCGCTTCTACGTGCAATGTGCCCGGCCCACTGCCACTTAAGTTTAGCGATTCGGAGGGCTATATCGGTTACCTTGGTTGTTGTATGATGTATAATTATGTATGTACGGAATATTTTACCGTTAGCTTTTTCGGTGATGGAAAACATCGTGAGGAAACCGGTCTTATCCCAATAAGGTCTAGTTTTCCGTCTGGGTTGGAAGGTCAGATGGCAGTCGCTTTCGCAAAAAGTAGTCCCTATGCCAAATCTTCGGATGAGGTGTCCAAGCGGACCCCGGGTTCCTTTAGGACACAACCGGGAATAACGCTAGGAGAATGATGAATATTAATGTTATATAAATTAATGTAAGTAATGTGTGTGTTAGCAATATCAATATTGTTGATAATTATATTTATCAATAATAATGATCGATATTTGATAGATATTGGTAACCGTTCATAAACAAATTGGTGAATAATCGGATGCTGCCGGCGTCACACCAGTACTAGCATGAATGACGCGTTTTTTATCCGGGTGTGATTTACTCAACGTATCACCATACTCGTAGATCATAGATTTTCAAAGAGTCGCGCGTTTTGAAAGCGCTAAGGTATTCTATTAGGAGACGCGTGTGTGGCAGGCTCTATTGCTAGCTAGGTCAGCAGGTCGATCACGTATAGCCTTTCACACACTGGCACCGCCTGCGGTGGCGGTCAATAGTAAATTTGACAGCTAATGTCAAGTTTACTATTGACCTTCGCCCCCTCAGGCCGCTCCAGTGTCGTGCAGGCTTAACGGATTGTAGGTGCGTCAGGTAGATCACAATGTCACTTTTTCTATGAGAACATGACAGGTGAGTTGTCCTTGCGTTCGAAAAGTTATGTGGTCACTATTCACCCCTCAGGTATTGTGTTTTGCGATCGATTATATGTCAATCTGATAGTTTTCTACATTGAAAAATCACTGTAATTTTAATATAGTTTATTTTTTCGACTTAAAATTTTACTAGTGAGTTACCTATCCAAATTTACAGAAGAGGTCATTAAAATCATGTATGTAATAAATTATTGGGATTCTTTAAATTAATTTGTGGGTATATTAACACATATTGGCGTATATTAAAGTTTAATTTCTATGTATGTAATAATTCAGTTGATTTTTCTATGTGTTTTATAATTAAACACATAGAAAAAGTCACAAACTTAGCTACAAAGTACTTAAACAAATGAATCGCGACACCGCCTGTTTCGTTACCAATATTATTAACCTACATGTTACAGAAAACATCAAAACAATTGTTTGGAAAAATAAAAGGGGTTCTAGCCAATCCAAACAGCAAACTGATTCCATCGACGCGGACGGAGCGGAGCAAACACAATCATTCACCGGGAATCATCGAGTGAAAGAGTCAACTATTGCAAAGCGATCATGTGCATTGTGCGTTTTATTTACCATCATGGTCAACGATCTTCCCAGTTATCTTAAATCTGGTAAATCCTTGCTGTATGCCGACGATATCAAAATAGTGGTTGACATTAAGAGCCCATTGGATTGTGAGAGTATGCAAAGCAATTTAGATGCGATCCACCGCTGGAGTAACAGGAATCGCCTCTATCTAAACACGTCCAAGTGCCACGTCATGAGTTTCACCAGATCTAAGCAGGGAATACTGACAAATTATTTCATTGGCGGTGAAACTCTCAATCGTGCTAACTACATGAAAGATCTAGGAGTGGTTTTCGACCCTGGGCTCACATTCCACGACCACATGCGCTCACTTGTAAAAGAGGGCTTTAAACGTTTAGGCTTCGTTACACGTAACTGTAGGGACTTTACGCATGCTGGGATTATAAAACTGCTGTATTCTGCACTCGTAAGGTCTAAATTAGAGGCAAGTTCGTGCGTCTGGAACCCTTATGAGTCGACGTATGCCCTAATGATTGAGAAGGTGCAGAAATGTTTCCTACGCTCCCTTTATAAAAAGCTTTACGGTTATTACCCGTTTATGTACCCTACCGCTTATCTGCAGGGTACTCTCGGCTTTAACTCCCTAGCCACGCGCAGACTGTTTGACCAACTGATCACGGTCCTCCGTGTACTCCGAGGTCGTCTTGACTGTCCTGGTCTAGTCAATGACATTTGTCGACTTTTTGTTCCCGATGGTAGGATTCGGTTTCGTGTGGAGCGGTTGCGGCTTTTCGCCGTGCCACTTGCCCGAACAATATCGCGTCGCAACTCCCCCATTTGCCGATCCCTACATGCTCTCAACAAGCTCGACACTGTGCAGCTCTCCTGTGATGTGTTTGCGGATGGCTGGCCGGTGGTTGAAAGAGGATGCTTGAATCTGTGTGAGATGATATCCTAGCTTGTATTTATATAGTTACATCGATGGTGTCAATGTCAAATAGAAACATAAATGTTTATTGTGTGTATCATGTTTCATGTTTTGTGATTAGTTTTAGTTACTTAAAAATGTAATGGCTTAGGGTAGTTCCTGTAATGTTACATGTTTTTTCTTAATAAATAAATAAAAATAAATAAATAAATAAATGTGCAAATAGGGTCGAACATTTATTTCATAATTTACTTTTAAAAACAAAGTTTTAACCGACTTCAATTCAGGCCCCGTATCATGGTCGGCCTTATCACGCGATAAGTGACGAGATAGAGTGTCCGTCACTGGCTGACACCGTTCGATAGAACGAGACTGACGCTCTATCTTTTCACTTATCGCGTGATAAGGCCGACCATGATACGGGGCCTGTACTCCGCCACGCCACCATGAACATTTCCACATTTCCTTTCCACTTTACCACATGAACATTGTTATTACAGAAAAAAAAACAAATCGCTGTATGTCGGCCGATAATATTTGAAGAATTCCGTCGATTCATCAACAAAGGTGATTCTGAGGCCCTTGGCACTTCATTAGTTGCTATTTCAACGGAATCATTTATCAGAATCTGTGACTCATCATTGGAGAGTTGCACAGACATCGGTGGTTTTCATCATCAGTTCCACTTCACCACATTTGTGATTTCTGGGTGTATATATAATAATTATTTTCTATTATATACGAGTAATAATAGAAAATACCGAAATTAATACATTCGTGCCTAATATATTTTAGGAGTTCCCTCAATTCCTCATGGATCCCATTATCCAACTGGATTTTTTAACACAAAAGTAAAACCATAACTTAACCAGTCGCATTCTAAGATTTTGTCACAAGAGATGACGTTTTTGTCACATCATAACACCCGTACAATGTACATTAGCTTTGATCAGCAAAATTAAAAATAATATAATTAATAGCTGCTGAACTAAAAAACTACGCTAAAACGCCACGTTATAATATATTTTACCACTAATCAAATGAATACTTATTTAATTTCTAGTAGGTAAGTATATAAAGTTAAATATTTCGTATTTTAATTTGATATGTGGAAGTTGACGTTCTAAGACTTTTTCTTTTTAAATATAGTGATGCGCGAGTAGGGTCAGCAGCAAAAGTAAGTTAACACTTTTACACCTTATTCCATTGTAATAAGATGAAAAACTTACTATTAACTTTCTGCTTCTGACTCGTTTCGTTTGGATGGTTTTGAATCGGTTGTCATTTGAGTAAATCGGAAAAAATAACAATCATAACTTCTCTACCATGATTTGACTGTCAATGTCAACCATCGGTTTTCATGGATGACCACAGAATAATAGTAATGATAATTTGCAGAAGATAAGGGTAGTTTGCTTAAAATGTGTCAGAAATACTTACAATTAGGATACTTAATTAATATCCTACTGAAATGATTGAAACAAAGATCAAGTAACGTGAGAAAAATTAGCAACCTGGTGAGATTTGAACCCACATCTCTTGTGCTTTCCAGGCAGGAGTGCTATGCAAACGGTAAGCCATAGGTCAAGTTAACCATGCAAACGAATTCTGTCATGTGTTAGCTTACTAACATTTGTATGAGATCTTCACATGATTACTTCCGTCCTACGAAAATTTTCTTCTTTTCTGTACACCTGAAGTATGATCACGTAACTTTTAGAACGTGCGTTAGGACAATTCAAGTATCATTTACACAAACAAAAAGTGACATTTAGAGCTACCTACGCGCGACAGGTAGCTCTATAAATGTCACAATGCGTTACGTAATCGGCAAAAGTGACAGACAATGTCTCTTAGCATTTCTCATTGTCACGTAATAAATAACCGTTACTACTACGTCTTTACCAAAGGATGAAGCTTACCAAACCTGCAAACAAATTAATTTACATATACACCACTTTCGTTATTCCAAAATGCATTACAAAACACCTTTACTGTTATTGACAACTTAGAAAACACGGCAATTGCTAGCAAACTGTTCGGATCACGGCCATAAAAACCTTCCACGGTCTCCTGTGTGAATAACAATTTCAGATAGTGTCGTCATAATTTTGCTCTTTCGCCCTCGCCCGCGAAAATTACTCGGAGGGCGTAAAAACACACTTGCGCTGCAATAAAATCATTGAAGACTTATTTTCAGATGAAAATAACGATATAATTGAAATGGACCAATACATTCAATTTTGCCCCAAAAGCAACATTTTGTGCAAAAGCAATATTTACTATATAATATAATATAATATTTATAATATTTACATGCAAAATACACAATAAAAATGGTTGGATTCTATTGTAATATATCGTACACGGAAAAGAAGTGAATTCTCTACACGAGCTTAACAATGTGCAATAAAGAAAAGGCTTCTGACCCAACTACCGTGTTGAATTTGCAAACTAAGCAAGTTCTACATAACGCAGTTATTGTGCCGACACCGCAAGCTTTGAAAGCGTAAAAGTAAAATCTATCTACAAAAACGGTATGTTTTAATTTAAACATTTCTTCTTCCATTGAAATAAAATCATAATTTATCATTAAATCAAGCTACGGTAGCCTAGCGGTTCAGGCATGCGGCTGTCAAGCGGCGGTCGAGGGTTCGAATCCCGGCTCGTACCAATGAGTTTTTCTGAACTTATGTACGGAATATCATTTGATATTTACCGTTAGCTTTTCGGTGAAGGAAAAATATCTTGAGGAAACCTGCATACATCCACGAAGAAATTCAAAGGTGTTCGTGAAGTCCCCAACCCGCACTGGGCCAGCGTGGGGACTACTGCCCGTTCCCTCTCATCCGTGAGAGGAGGCCTGTGCCCAGCAGTGGGACGTATATTTTTTATTATTTAATCTATTTATGTAGTTGATTGTGTATATGAAATAAAACAACGGAATTTCACCTGTAGATATAAAATACTGTCAAAAGATTTTATTACAAAAGTATGTACGCGAGTCTCATGCATTGTTCAGTCAAATGCAGACCGTAGTGAATGAGTTATCTCGCAACATCATGAACTACCTAACGGGCTACCAAGCGAGCGGAATATGATATAACTAACACAACTGCTTACAGAGCATAACGTTCCATAAATCTCTTAGCTGCATCGCAACCATATTCCCTTCTACATGACAATGTATCGCGTTCCATAACAGTCAACCTACAATGGCACCGGACGAAATTCACTGCCAAAATGCTGTATGAGCGCCTCCATAAAAGTTAAAAGCTTTCCCCGCAAAAAGTGCAGGGATAAAATAAAAGTGCACGCAGAAAGCTGTGACACAAATGCGGGGTCGTGTACATGCAGTGAACCGGAGTCCCACGAGACTTCTGGCTTCGGGAAATATTTCCTAGTACGCTTTGGAGCGTAATGCGGGTTTTTACGCTGAAATTGGCGGTGTGTCCGCGGAGTTTTAACTGAGCACGTTTACCAGATAGCGTGTAATGTTGTGAATTAACAAAAACGGGCGTTGATTTTGCGGGCCCTGTGCTCACGCGAAAAAGAAGGAGTGGTTAAAAACCATTTCGGTTCAGTAGCGTTTTAAAATGAATTTGTATTTTTTACTGTGATCTAAATTTTAACATACACGTTCTGACATCAGGTAGATTTCTAGTGAATTGCGTACAAAGGAATAAATATTATTTTGTTTCTCGTAAATTGAAAACACAAACTTGTACTTAAACGTAGGTATACATTTTCCAAATTTGTGTTAGCTCAACTCGATACGTGATCGTCATACGTTTGCTTCCCACAAACACAACCTATCCTCGACACATTTAATATAATATACAGTATACAAGTGCATAAAGCCTTCTTACGTACAGGGGCTTAAATATTTTTTCAACTGAATTAATAGATAAATCTAAACTTGTGGCAAACATCGTCACGAAAGAGGCTTGTAAACCCTAAGCTATTGTATTCGTGACGCCTGTCCTGCAAGTTCCCGTAACAAAGGCCAAGCGAAGATTCATCCAAACTCAAGCACCTACAACATGCTTATGGTAATTCCAATCTGCGAATCAAACAAGACGAACACTTAATGGCAAAGCATTTAACGTATGGTTACCGCCTTTGAACCAAACTTCAAATATCTGCAGTAACTATGTATTTGGAGTCAATATAACAACATCGTGAACAACAAATAGTTTGTCAAATTGCCGGCTTTAACAATGAGGTCGTGTCCATAGAGCGAGATCTTGAGAGTTGATTGCAGTGTTGAATAGCTCAAGAGAATGGACGACTTGTCGTGACAATAAATTGCTTAGGAAGTCTTCGATATCCATTGTGAGTCCAATTATAGCCAGAAATGTTAAATAATTGTTTAGCCTACTTTTGGTTTAGAGGAAGGTCCAAAATGTTATCAACAGGCAACACCACATTTTAGGGCGTCGATGTGCAACTTTGAAAATAGGTATTATTTTTGTAAAACATTGTTTATGCGAAACAAGATCAAAAGTTCAAGGTTTTCAACCCACACAGGGTATAAACATGAGCCTTAACATTCGGACTAAAAAAATCCACATCATGCCCCGAATTACACTCAATTTACCATCCGTCAATCGTATTGACATGAGCATGCCAGTGGAATGTAAAAAGTGTCACGAGTGATTTCGTACAACAAAAGCAGATTTATTTGGTTGAGATTAAGTTAATCCGTGATTAATCCGGCCCCAGTTGCGTGTGACGAGGGTCAGAGCTCTGTGACAGCGCGATAATTGTGGTGTTATGATATCACGTGCGTTTGAACCGTAGAGCAGAGATATAGTTCGTTTCACTTAAAATGACGACAAGTACTTAAGACGAACCATTACGGACATCTATTGTTTAATTGTTAACTTCAAGCAGGGTTGATATTTTATTATTGTATAACACAACAATAAAACGTAAACGGACAATATTACTTAGGTATATACAGGGAACAAAACGAAATAAATAAAAATAAAAAAAGAACATAAATAACACTAGACACCGCTCCTAAGGTCACGCATATTGGAGGAAATAACCCCAACATGCTGACGTCGTTTTCTCGCCGCACAGCAATGGTAAGCCTAGTAGGGTAAAAACCATTACGCATAAACAAAAGAACAGTAGCTACTCCAGTACACGTGCCACACTCTGGTCAGTTTTATGACGTCTCTTTGTTATCTTTTCCTTTCATAGTTAGCAGCTAATGAAGTTATAAAATTTTCATCATTTAAAGTGAAGCAAACTATAGTTGCCGCAACCCTAGATGATTCGGTCTCGAAGGCTGACTTGCAGTTGGTGCAGCGGAGAATCACTAAAAAGTCAGTCCTAATTTTTTTACAGAGACGTGATAAAATAAATGAGAATTTAAGCACGAGCATATTATATTTATGCCTTTTGCATAAAAACGTTGACTTCTTTCGGGTTTTACAGTTTCATGCCCTGATGCTCAGCTAGTTACTAAATTACTAATGTGATAAGATGTTTTGATTGCTTTTATAATATGCCTACAGCCCTTTTAGCGTAACTATCTGACTGCCCATCAGCCGAAGAGTAATCACGTAACGTTCCGAACGCGCGTTAGAACAATTTAACTGTCATTTTTCCATATAACAAGTGACATTTAGATCTACCTGACGCGCGTTTAATGCGTTACGTGATCGATCTGCTGGTCGATTGCGTAACTTATTTACGTCAGGTAGAACTAAATGTCACTTTTTGGATGGGAAAATGACAGTTGTGTTGTCCCACAGTTGTGTTAACGTGCGTTCGAAAAGTTACGTGATCACCCCTCTGGACTCTTAATTACTGTGAATGAACTAGGAGTTCAGATGTAAAACATCACTTTCTACTGGAAAATGTAGGTACCTTTAACATTTCGTGAAAAGTTTAAGCGTCAGGTGCCACAGAAAAGGAAATGAACGTGCTGCAACAAAACCTGTAAAAATTCTGAAAAAAACCTGTTTTTACAGCGGAGGTTAAATTTTCCGTCCTTTTGTCACTGAGCGCGAATTGTTGGGTTTAAAATTCCGCTCCACATGCTCTTACTACAAAGAAACCGTAACTGTATTCACTGGGCGCGCTGTCCGTAATAATTCCAGCTTCAGACCGGCCAGAACACTCGCTAAGTTGAATAATTCAAAAATTCTCATCGTACCGACGAAAACAAGTACTACAGTAGGTAGAGTAAACTGGGGCGCAGTTCGTAAAAATACACACTTCAGTATGAGAAGGGCGACATGAGTTCATTTATTCTGTTTGAGTGCAGTTTTGTTGGTTTAAACGGATCCATGATGACGCCGGCCTTACCGACGCACGATTTGTTTTAACCGGGGACAACGAATTGTGTCAAGTGTTGTTAGATGGACACACGAATACGGTAGCCGAACATAATGACAACGTTTGCTTTTAAATTAGGACAGTGTTACATGACCCGTGTATACATATAATGACCGTAAAGTTGTGTCTGCATCAGCAAATGTAACTCAATATCTACGTTATTCACAGTTACATTGGGCTGCGTTTTCACTCAATGAAAGTAATTTAATATTGTACACTTGTAGACCTTCTGACTCGGAAACAATGCCTACGAAACAGATTAATCTAATTCGGCCATTCACAAACTTTATATTGAACTGAACCATATTATGTCAATTTATGATAGACGTGTGGATTCAGGACACCTCGAGATTCAACAGTTATATAACTGGAGGGGTAATTGCGTTACTTTTCGAGCGAGCTTATAAACAACTTTTTCAATAGGAAAAATCAAGAGTTACTGTATCCATGAGCTATGAGCGGGTCCTCCTGATATAGGTAAATGGTTACGTAAAAGGAGGTCCCAGCCTTACGCATTATAAAACTGTAAAGTTCAACCTAATAAAAAAAAAACATTTTCATAATCAAATTGTTAGTCACGATGCTGATTCTCTCAAGATATCCCAGAACCGAGGTATACATACCTATTTATACATCGAATCAAAGACCCTAACATTGGTACCAAGCAATGTTCAATATCGTATCACGTAAGAGCACCTGGACGAAGTTAAATAAGTGCAAAGAAAAATAACTTATCTTAAGTTCGAGTAGCCTAATTAACGACAATGATTCAAGTTTTGCGAAACTTCTCAACTTTATGAGATTTCAAAGAAGAAATTTTCCGTTTTAATTAAATGGCAACTTGAATCTCTTTTTATCAAAATGAATGATTGAATTATAAAATTGAAGAGAACTTCCAAGCTCTAAGACTTAAAATTAATTGGTGCAAGGCGTTGGGGGTTTTGGTTAAAACATTTTTATATGCGTTAGTTTTGCGTGTCCATCCATGGTACAGTTTTAAGCCGGCTGTACACATTGGGCCAACGATGGCGCGTGAGCAGGAGGCGGCTATGTAAACGAAAGAGATCGAGTTATAGCCCTCTCCCTCTAACGCATAGCTGCCTTCTGCTCCAGCCCAGTGTGTACAGCAGGCTTTAGGGTCTTTAAGGTATTTGGAATGTAATTCATAGGAATGTGATGGGCAGGGGCCCTTGCTAGTTTAGCGTAGACTGATGACCTGGTAATGGTCACGGGAGTCCGTTGGATGCGGGTGGCACAGAACCAGTCACTTTGGCACTCTTTGGGGGAGGTCTATGTCCAGCAGTGGACGTCTCTCGGCTGATATGAGGATGATGATAAAAAAAAGAGGACTACCGCAGCTCTTAATTCATGTTTTCGGTTGCCTTTGTGGCGCAGCAGCTAACGTCCAAAGAAGTAAATAGGTACGTAGTGTTTTTTAATGTTTTTTTTTTTAAAGAATGACAAATTATATAGATAGCATTTTACACTGAACAAGCAGTCTACCGGAGATTTTTTTTTCACATAACTAAATTAATAAACCGGGGAACGTAGTTAGTTAAAATCTTCCCTGTTTTAAAAAGAGCTCAGCGTCTCACGTAATTACCTTATTTAAATTGTTCCACTTTTAGAATTGTACCCGTTTCTGGGTATTTTCCCGACACCGTTAATCAGAGACTCGCCTTAAGAATAGTTATGTCATAGTTCGAAAATAAACGAAGAAGATACACCAATTTAAAGTAGTAGTTTCGATCAATGTATTGTATTCTAATAATGCCAAAGAAATTACCCTTTTTTGCATTGAGAATAGTAAATAATTTATTGTAAAAAAATATTTACTTTTTTACTATTTTGGCACTCTTGGCAGGCAACAGTGGGACAGTTTTAGGTTTGTGTATTGCATTTTGAAAACAACATTTTAGAGAGAGACATACCTATATGCTCGTACACCATCAGGCATATAGGTATGTGTTTTGCTCAAACTTTGATGAAATACAATAGATTTCTATAGTGATTTAAACTTTCACGATTCTCACACATTATTTATACTAAACAGGACTTAGTCGCGTATAATTAATTCCCGTGACGTTGTCCCGTGACCATGGATGTTGCAACACATCCGAAAGGTCGGGAGACCTCAGTGAGGTAAATAAAATAAGTTAATTATACGCGATTAAGTCCCGTTTAGTATAAATAATAATGTATAATGTTTCTGTATTCACACTCGATTTCAATAGCTCAAAATATCGACAGCATATATTCTGTTTAAATTAAACTTCATCCGCGTGGAAGGTGTTGATCAAACTACCGAATAAACTATCACTGTCCACTTCACTGACTTGTTCCCTTAGTATTATGATTGCCGGTACAAAAAGTATCCTATGGGTTTACCCTTGATTTACCGAAAAACGTTTCATCCAACATTATGTTTCGCAGAATTTTCATATCATATAAGTATTACATATTTTTTTCTTAAACAGTAAAGGTTTGAGGATTGTCATAAAATATTACATACTTTAGCTGTAAGTACCTAAAAACTTAACCGTTTTTGAAAAAGAATCGATGAAATGAGAATTTTACGAAACATAACATTCGGTGAAATAACGGGATCCCCAAATATGGATTGTGAACTGGTATGTATAATAATATAATATATGTATATATATTCACAAATGGCAACCATAGCATCTGAGATGGCATGTTTTTTGTTACTATTCTTAGAACCAGAGCAGTGTTACATATTAAAAGCCACTATTTAAAACCTGGGACGTTTAGGCAACAGTTGGCGATATCGCGAGTTTAATCCCTTGGTCCTAAAATTGTAGTTATAAGGTAGGTATGGCAATTAACGCCCTCTGTCAAATAACGACCAAAACCGAGAAACCGTGACAGCGCACGCACACATAGTTAACACCAATAGTAACGCGTGTAGCGTAAAAACGAGTTTCTCGAGCTGCCATTTTGCCAGTGACGCGCCACGCTTCGAGGGTATCGCTCACGGATGATATATTATTATGTTTATGTGTTAGTGTTGTACCTAAATGACTATTCTTAATGTTTCACATATAATTTTTAAGTAAGGTACATAATTTAGTGAGAAAACGCCGATATTACCCTTCGTGGGCGTTATTGACCCAATTATATGTAAGCGATTTAATAAGTTCTTCATATGAACAAAAGCATACTTACTTAATTCAACAACATATTCTTATAACTTATCATTTCTTTTTTAATGAGAAACCACATAATATTAAATTTGTTTTCTACATCCCGGGTACACATCACCTAGTACCTCAGGGCCTAATTGCCCTTCTATGTTTAATAACGCCTAATGTAGGATAATATTTATGTTAAGTAATAAAAAAAAGAATAGCCTTTTAATTGATATTTTATGTAATTGTTTCAATATGAACAAAAACGTTCTGTTAAAATGATTATAAAGAGAAGTAAATGCCTCCAGGTCCCCGTCATTGGCTATAGTGCCCAGAAGGCTGGCAGCGTTGCCTATTTGGATTACTAGGCTTTAGGAAGTTAGATCATTTTTGTGTTAGTTTTAGATTTCTTATATATTTTCCATTTCTAATAAATCCGGCAACCGGTTAGCCTAGTGGGTAGTGGCGCTGCCTACGAAGCTGAAGGTCCTGGGTTCGAATCCCGGTAAGGGCAAATATTTTGTGTGATGAGCATGAATATTTGTTTCTGAGTCATGGAAGTTTTCTATGTATTTAAGTATTTATATCCATTATATATATCGTCGTCTAGTACCCATAACACAAGCCTTACTGAGCGTACTATGGGACTAGGTCGATTTGTGTAAAATGGTCCCCTAATATTTATTTATTTATAATCAATAAATTTGTATGTGACTGATATGTTTTATGAGGTAGCCTAGATAGGCTTCCAGATGGAACACCAAACTTTTTTGTAATTTTTAGGGTTCCGTAGTCAACAAGGAACCCTTATAGTTTCGCCATGTCTGTCTGTTTGTCCGTCCATCGGCTTAGCTCCGTTACCCTTACAACTAGAAAATTGTAAATCGGCATGGGTATATGAATCAAACACGCCGACAAAACAGTGAAATAAGTCTTGGAAAAAAAATTTTTTTAGTGTCACCCCTACATCTAAAGTCGGCAAGCAAGATATGGCTTATCTAATATTGACTATGAGACCTAGGAAAAACTTGCCGAAGATAGAGATTGATGGCGCAAGTACGCGTTGTGGATAGCAGAGCGTTGTGCGATGACACCTGTTGTGAGACACTAACCAATAGAAGCATGATTCATCATCATCATCATCATATCCGCCGAAAGACGTCCACTGCTGGACATAGGCCTCCCCCAAAGAGTGCCAAAGTGACCGGTCCTGCGCCACCCGCATCCAGCGGACTCCAGCAACCTTTACCAGGTCATCAGTCCACCTTGCGGGGGGCCTACCCACGCCGCGCCTTCCGGTACGTGGTCGCCACTCGAGAACCTGAAGCAAGATTCTACAATACAATTTCGCCTGCCACATAATATGTGGAAGGTTATGCCGGTCTCGTATTGGTATCTACAGTCACCAAAAATTATGTCTCCGTAGCAATTTTTCAATCGTCTGAAATAGACGCAAAGGCCTTTATGATGATACTACTTCTGTGCTTTTCATTATGCCTAGAATTTAACCTTTTTTGTTATCACTATATTATAATTATAATAATAAACTTTCTTACTGTCTAACTCAGTTCCTATTAATTAGCCCTATTACCTGACATTTAAGACTTATAATAAATTTAATAATTTCCTAAAAAGTAATTATGATCGTTTCATTATGCGAAATAAAAAAGTCCAATTATTATCAGCTTTTTTATCGTCTCAGGAGAAACTAAGTAAATTAAATACGAGCTGTACCCAGAAAAGACAGCCTGAACACTGTCTTGAATTAAATAAATGCTCATTTGAATACTGTTTGCGTTATTTACGCAATCCTTGAATCCTTATAAGGCTGGCCTCACACTGGATGGAATTCAGTTACTTTATTATAATCGGAATCACTAAAGAGCAAATAAAAGGGTACACTTTGAGCAAAATTTTTATGCTTTCGAGTCACTAGATACTGAATTCAGTGAATGATTCCGACTGAACTGTGTGAGGCCAGCTTTAGATTCCTATAATCACGCACAAACATACGAGCGTGCCAGGACTGAGAGAACAATACAATCAGGTAAACACCTGATTGTGCTGTTCTCCCGGTCCGGGTACGAGGGACTGGGGCGGTAACATTGTTGAAGATTCCAATTTACATTTAGCTTTTGTTGAGGCTTCAATCCCTCGGAGTTATTTAATTATTTGAAGCGGCATGCAGGTCCGTAAAAGCGACAGTCTTTTTAGGGTTTCATTTAAACATGTTACAGTATTCTTTGCTTCCGACATTCTATAACTTATTTTATGTTACGACGGTGGCAAAAAAACATTCGGCCTGCCTGATGATAAGCGGTTACCGTAGCCTATGAACGCTTGCAACGCCAGTCGCATGAGAGTCGCCGGCCCATTTAAAACCTGTACATACCTTCCTTACCACAGATATAGATATACATAGATGACGCAAATGCATGTACTTCGCGTGTCAGATTTCGGACTCCAAGTTGGCACTCCGACTTACATTCCGCGCGCGTCTCTTGTGGTAGCCGGTTGTCCGTGAATATTAAGAAAATACCTTATTACAGAATCGATTTTCCGCGGACAACGGAGAATTCAGATCACTAATTCGCCCGTGTGTGACGTCAAAGTAGGTAGAAAAAAGTGACACGGTCGGTTTTCATACAGATTGAGGTAGTTATCTAGTGTATATCTATATCTGTGTTCCTTACAGTATTGCCTCGAAACCATTTTTATTTCGTGTTTTTTTTTGTACAGTGCCTGACAGTAAGCAGACATCAATGACTATTATAGTATATGTAGCCGACTCTTATTTGATTTGAAAACTCGCTGTGTCAACAGCTAGGGACAAATAGAGACCATAGTATAGGACATTTGAGCATTTGGTAATAATATATCTGCAATTTTTATGTCACTTCTGCTCAGAATCAAACGCTTTTTTCATTCCAAAAGGAGAAAAGAAGTGTCCCAAAATGTCCATGAAGTTTTGAACTTTGCCTTTTGTGTTATAGTTTTACAATGTATATCGTCCGTTGCAACACAATAAGAAAAATACATTTGGGACAATTTTTTGTCCTATTAAAATCGAAAGTTGATTCTTAGTGGAAATTACATAATATTTTACGATTAAAAATAGTGGCATTTTTTGAGATACGCTAATTTTGCTTCGGCCGGTCTACGGTTTTTAGGGTTCCGTAGACAACAAGGAACCCTCAGAGTTTCGCCATGTCCGTCTGTCCGTCCTCGGCTTAGCTCAGTAACCATTACTACTAGAAAACTGTAATTCGGCATGGGTATATAAATTAATCACACCGACAAAACAATACAATAAAATCTTGAAAAAAATATATTTTTTAGGGTATGTTGTTTTATTCTCGTTAAACCCATGGTGTGGGTTATCGTTGGATAGCTCGTTAAAAATATTATGGGTTTTATAGAACTATTTCTCAAATCTGTGATTAGTTTGCGAGATATTGGGATGTGAAGCCCTAATTTTTGTTCGAGTCATGTGTCTGCCCGCTATGCCCTGCCGGCTAAATGGCTACTACTGGGGATGTGAAAAAATTCGTGGTAGTAGTACATATAATGAATTTAAAAGGAAAACTATCACGGACAAGTAGGCATAAGTAGTTACCGAGTAATAGTCGATCAACTTAATGTGTACTTGGAAAGGCCAATTTTCGTACAAATTCGGCTGACGCAACCGCACTGCACGTCGATGTAACTAAGATAGACAGGCAACTACGGCAAACAAGAACGGCCTGATAGTAAATAGACAGCGGGCCATAGGATATGCAGGTAGCTCTTATTAAATTTGATTAGAGCACTCGTCGTGACGACAGTTAGAATACAAATACAGGGCCATATATTATTGTGTGCTTGCGCGGTTATATTTATAGGAAACTAGTTTCCGCCCACGACTTCGTCTGCGTGGACCCGATATAATAACTATCCCATATCCAGGCTTATCCAGGGTACAAACTACATATCTTCGTGCAAAATTTGATCCACTACGGTAGAGCCGTTTAATCGTGATTGAGTAACAAACATCTAAACCAGGGACTGATTATGGTTACGGTTTTACCGCTATGAACCCGGTATTCTATTACGGTACCGTAATGGTGTAAAGGTTACGCGCGCCACGCCATCATAACGGTATCGTAACCGTTTTAAAATATCGGTTACCGTTATCGATTTAAAGGTAACCGAAACCTTTGTAATACCGGTTCAACACCGGTATTATTAAGGTTACCGAAAGAATAAGCGAACTTACACTTACACAGACAACTTCTTCCAATAGGAACGAACGAAAGAATCAGAACAGAACCGACAAAACGGAAAGACAAAACGGCAGTGCCGGTGGTTTGGCAACGACGCCAAAATCGAAGTATCGGTAACCTTTAAAAAGCGGTTACGGTACCGAAAAAAATAAACGTTACCGTTATATTTCTATAGCGAAATATAAAGGTTCCGCTACCGAAACCGCTATCTGAAAACCGATATGGCGTCATATCGGTCATAAAATATACCGGTATTCTTCGGTTATGCAGTCCCTGATCTAAACATCCATCCATATATACAAACTTTCGTATATATAATATTAGTATTTATAGAATATATCTAGCGTAGGGTTGTTTCGCTGGTTACACGACCACCTTCGGTTGGCGACCACTTGACTGACTAAGGTTCTTTAAGTAAAGATATTATAATATAATTTCTACAAACCCAAAGATATATTGTCTATAAACTATTTTTGAAAAGTTCCATTTCAAGATTATTATTAAGTACTTTAAAAACGCGACATTTGGCGAGCAAAAGTAAGTTATGTCACCTAATTTTAGTATTAATCTGAATTTTGTAGTTTCATTGCTTAAATGATTTACGGCCGTATTCATAAACGTACTACAAGCCTGTTTTAACTAAAATGGCGTTAAAATTCGTTGGTCCTTATCTGTCACTTTGACATTTTGTGTTCGTAAGAAAGGGACTAAGCACATTTTATTTAGCAGAGGCATTTTAAGGTTTATGAATAAGGGGGTAAGTTACGGTAAGGATTTCGTAAATAATCGGCATATTATAAAAATAGAATTCAGCAAAATGGGGTGGTCGGTAACCCAAATGAATAATTGCTTATTAGGTTAGTTAGCGACCACATAGTTTTCAACGAATCCATGAATTGCTATTCCCGCCAAGGCATATAGTTAGTGTTATTTTATATCGTATATTTATTTATTAGGTACACTTTACAGATATCATTCATTATGAGATACAATGGTTCTTTATGAATAGCTTACCGTAATGGTGTAAAGGTTACGCGCGCCACGCCATCATAACGGTATCGTAACCGTTTTAAAATATCGGTTACCGTTATCGATTTAAAGGTAACCGAAACCTTTGTAATACCGGTTCAACACCGGTATTATTAAGGTTACCGAAAGAATAAGCGAACTTACACTTACACAGACAACTTCTTCCAATAGGAACGAACGAAAGAATCAGAACAGAACCGACAAAACGGAAAGACAAAACGGCAGTGCCGGTGGTTTGGCAACGACGCCAAAATCGAAGTATCGGTAACCTTTAAAAAGCGGTTACGGTACCGAAAAAAATAAACGTCACCGTTATATTTCTATAGCGAAATATAAAGGTTCCGCTACCGAAACCGCTATCTGAAAACCGATATGGCGTCATATCGGTCATAAAATATACCGGTATTCTTCGGTTATGCAGTCCCTGATCTAAACATCCATCCATATATACAAACTTTCGTATATATAATATTAGTATTTATAGAATATATCTAGCGTAGGGTTGTTTCGCTGGTTACACGACCACCTTCGGTTGGCGACCACTTGACTGACTAAGGTTCTTTAAGTAAAGATATTATAATATAATTTCTACAAACCCAAAGATATATTGTCTATAAACTATTTTTGAAAAGTTCCATTTCAAGATTATTATTAAGTACTTTAAAAACGCGACATTTGGCAAGCAAAAGTAAGTTATGTCACCTAATTTTAGTATTAATCTGAATTTAGTAGTTTCATTGCTTGAATGATTTACGGCCGTATTCATAAACGTCCTACAAGCCTATTTTAACTAAAATGGCGTTAAAATTCGTTGGTCCTTATCTGTCACTTTGACATTTGTGTTCGTAAGAAAGGGACTAAGCACATTTTAAGGTTTATGAATAAGGGGGTAAGTTACGGTAAGGATAAATTATCGGCATATTATAAAAATAGAATTCAGCAAAATGGGGTGGTCGGTAACCCAAATGAATAATTGCTTATTAGGTTAGTTAGCGACCACATAGTTTTCAACGAATCCATGAATTGCCATTCCCGCCAAGGCATATAGTTAGTGTTATTTTATTTCCAAAAAGACGAAGAAATCAATAAATATTTTTATATTTATTAAAATTATCAAAACAAAATAGTTCCCTTTCCTCCCTACTTATTTTTAAAAAGTAGGTCCACGGCACGACTCATTAATGCCAATTTCTATCGAAGTAATATATTGAATAGTGTAAGATCAAAATCGATTACCTTGATTGATTGAAATGGGTGATTATTGATTATAGTAGGATAAAGGTATTTATAATAAATATATTTTTAATTAGATTTAAAGTTCTTAAAAATTACATTTTCAGTTTATTTTGAATTCAGTTTTGTAAGAATTGTTTTTTTTTCTATTTGAAACTATGTATTTGGGACATTTTTAATTTCGCCACTTTTGCGACTTGTAAAAGTAAAGAGTAAAGCCTATAGAAATAACGGCCAAGTGCGAGTCGGCTTCTGTCCGAAGGGTTCCGTACCATTCATACTTACTAGTCATACATACTAGTCATACTAATATTATAAATCCAAAAGTGTGTCTGTCTGTCTGTCTGTCTGTTACCTCTTCACGCTGAAACCGCTGAACCTATTTGATGAAATTTGGTATAGAGATAGTTTGAGTCCTGGGGAAGGACATAGGATAGTTTTTATCCTGGAAATCATCCCCCAAGGGGATTAAGTGGGGGGTTGATTGTTTGTATGGAGCTACAATATAAACGAGTTCCACGCGGACGGAGTCGCGGGCAGAAGCTAGTTATCTATAAAAACGGCAAAAAAATTACGTTTGTTGTATGTGAGCCTCCTTAAATATTTATTTTATTCTGTTTTTTAGTATTTGTTGTTAAAGTGGCAACAGAAATACATCATCTGTGAAAATTTCGACTGTCTAACTACGGTATTCTAAAAACGAACAATACGTGGAAAAACTTAAGGCACACTACAATCGATGCAATTTATCACGCCAACTTGCTATTGTCGCAATAAAAAGTATGTATCTCAGTCTCACTTTAACTACAAGAGCGGAAAACAGGGCCACGATTCCATTTGTCTTATTTGACGGAAAATGCCATCCCTAGTATATCCTCTATCATTCTTATTTTGAGGGACAGATACTTAAAAGCCGGACATACTTTTAACCTAACCTAGTGTCATTGTCAAATAAAATAAAATCATCAATTATTTATTCTGCAAATAGGCCACAAGGGCACTTTTACATGTTAAACGGTAATTTACAATAAAATAATAATAATCTTACACAATAATAATTTAAAATGATATATAAAAGGTTAACAAACGAAATGTCACTAAGTTAATGTAAACAAAACAAAATTGCAAAATACGAACATTACATTCGATATAAGATCTGTATCAGCATTAACAGAAGTTAATGATATTAATTCAGTATTCCAGAGATGTATATGGTCTCTGAGCGTCCAAATACAATTAATAATTATTCTAATATTCTAAGAGATGTATACGGTCTCTAAGCGTCAAAACAAAAAAGGAACATTAATGTTATATTGTCAGAGATGTACAGGGTCAATAACAATAAAACGTGTCAAGATCAGAATGATGTCTCTCGTCAATACGATAATAATAATAATAACACTAGTATTTAAGTAGTTAACTAGGCACGACAAGGCAAGGGCTAGCATGAACAGTCCGGACTCCACAAACAGCACCCGATCACGAGCATGACGCATATCTCAGCCAACCATAATATATAGCCAAATAGACAGCGACACATATATTTTTTTTACTACTAACATTAAGAATACTAGTAAATTTTCGCTAAGTCTAGTTTCGGAAGACAAAGTCGGTAAAATACTATTAAACATAAGCACAAACGCTTCTGGGTATGACGGATTAAGTGCTGAAATGATTAAGCTGACTCTACCTGAGACGTTATCAGTCATAACGAGAATCGTCAATTTATCGATAGCAACCAGTACTTTTCCGAGTACTTGGAAGCGAGCTCTTGTAAAGCCCATACCAAAATCTAACATAGTAGAAGAGTTTAGACACTTGCGGCCAATTAGTATACTACCCGTGCTGTCAAAGGTACTGGAGAGGGTAGTACTTGAACAAATGGAGGGGTACATAAGTCTAGAAAATATTATACCTAAGTACCAGTCTGGATTCCGAAAAGCACACGGCACGGAAACAGCACTCTTAAGAGGGGGCGCTCCGCGAAATCGGGGTTCTTAGATTGAATATTTACCTATGACAAACTAAAGCGAATGCCAGGAAAAAGAACATACCAAAACTACATCATATTTGCAATTGAATCGTCTGAACAAAACCATACAAAACCAAAATTGCCTCGATAGAAAAGAACCGCCAAAACATGTCTTATTTTTACTCAATTTCAATAGTGTGAGGTTCCCGTGCATATAAATTAAGTAAAAGTTGAGTGTATAATAGCTTTTCACATTACCTAATGAAAGTACTAGCGGGGTATTTTTATGTAGTCCCTTTTCAGACTTATTGAGGTGAAACGTATTTGGGTAAGGCCGTTGAGATTATCACTTATAACACAAAAATAACACAATCACTTTTGTGATACCGTAACACAAATATAACACAAAAGTAACACTATTATTTGTAAAGGTTGTTTCATAATAGTACTTATTAAAATAAAGGGTAAGGAAAAAATATCTTTTTTTTTTACGTTTGTTAATATATTTATAATGACAACATTTTAGAATACGTGATCGATCGGTATTTGACTAAATCAGTATTTTTTATGATGTTTTGATGATGATTTTATAAAAAAAAGATAATTTCCTTTTCTGTATAAAAACAGATCATCATAAAAAAATACGACAAATTGAGCATCATTCCTAGGAAACAAAAAAGTTTTCAGAATTATTGCAAACATAAAAGAATTTAAAAATATATTTCAAGTAGAAACTAAATGATTCATAAGTTCACGTGGTTGTCTGAAATAATAATAGCCGCGATTCACGGAATTATATAATAGAAGACCTAATTCAAGTTTGATCGAATGCGGCAGCACTGGTGTACATCGTCCGGTGAGAACCTAAACTGTCTAATTACACGTAATAGTAGGTACATGAAAACTCGACCTTATTTCTACGTTAACACAGTTGATATTTGTTTTTTTTTGCAAATGCACTAAATAGTGAGTTTTGGTTGTCACCCGACGCCCATACTGTAAGAATAATACGTTTAGACTGTAAGTACTATTCAAAATAACAATTCGAATAAATCTCACGATAATATGAAAATGTTTTTCTTTACTATTACAGTATTCTCAATCTGCATGACTCTTTACACTTGTTTTGTGTTACTGAACACAAAAATTTGTGTTTTGCATAACACAAAACTAACACAAAACGCCATAATATAACACAAAACCAGTTTTTTACAAGCGTTTTAGGTTTTAAAACCAAATTAAGTCAAACTAGACGCAAATGTACATGTTTCATGTAAGCTTTAAACATAAACGAAAACAACCATAGTAAAGTGAACTTCTGAAACGCTTACTTACTTGAGATATTCATCAACACAAATTTTGACGAAAATATGCGACTCACTTTCAACTTTTCTCATAGACAAACTAAAAATGGCAGTTTCTTTTTTTTAACATTGATTGACAGCTTACGGTGTTGCTGTGCCAAAATACGTTTTTCCCCAGTTTTCTGTTAATATTTAGGGGTAATTATGCATAACACAAAAATTTGTGTTACGAAAGCCAAAACTCTGCCCACTAATCTAAAGACCTATAAAATACGCAAAACAAAGTATTTAAACACCGTTCTTGGTCTTACAGAAAGTAATGTGTCTCACCTTTCAAACGTATTTAAACGTTTTTTTCTAAATGTTTAAATATGAAAATAATTCGTAGTTGAAAAGTACTCGGAAAAAAGCGACACGTCATTTTCGACCAAAATTAGGGGGGTTTGATGAACATAAATGCAAGTATTTTATAGAAACAACAACTTTTATTCAGTTTGCGAAATGGGGAAACAAGCTCAATAATTGCTTTATAGAATCAACTAACAACAACGGCAGTAGTGCTTACATATTTGGAGAAAACGTGCTGGAAAGTTTTGTTCCGACCAAAACTGACAATGTCGGCGGCCTTACCCATTTGGCGTATAGGCCTTTTTTATTTAGCGCGATACCCTTTCTCCCGTCGCGTGTTTCGTGCGGTTCTGTATATCTTTTGTTGCCGTTCGCGGGCGGAGTCAGTCGTAATCGCGCCGTTGAGACGAGAGGACTACGTTCTGTGCTCTCACGACAGCACGATGAACATAATTATTTCAATAATATTGTGACCCAGTATATTCGTCCAGTGAATGAACGTATCATTACATTCCAGTAGATATTTTGCTACATTTTGAAATAATATATTTAAAAGTCGACCTTAACATATAGATCTTAAAGTTCAAAATACAACTATAAGATTACGCAGCGATCGGCGGGTGACCGGCTTCTTAGAATAATTTGTGCAGTACATGCAAAACTAGACGAACATTTTTCTGTCGATCGTGTATTTACTTTATGAAAGATTATCACTCACTATCACTACATAGTATAAAACAAAGTCGCTTCCCGCTGTCTGTCCATGTATGCTTAGATCTTTAAAACTACGCAACGGATTTTGATGCGGTTTTTTTAAATAGATAGAGTGATTCAAGAAGAAGGTTTATATGTATAATATAGTATCCGTGCGAAGCCGGAGCGGATCGCAAGTTGAGAATAAATCCGGTTATGTTCAAAATCGATGTCTGAGAGGTCTAAATACGAATTCATAGTCAGAAATATTTCAAAAAGTGGTCGCATTATTTAAAATTTGTGAAACATTCGTTGTAAATTAATATGCGCGTTTTTTTAAAGAACAACATACATTGGCAGGCTTCTCGAGGGTGAAGATTCTAGAAATTATGTCCATTTTGAATTCCAAGATGGCGGACATTGCTTTTCGAATTTAAACTTTCGTGAGACGTGTTGAAACAGTACTAATAATTACACGGTTCAACTCACGTATTAAATGTCACCACGGGCGACATGTTTCGAACTCTTCGGGAATTCTTCTTAAGGATGAGTGTTTTCGCGGCGGTGTCGCTTGAATCTTGTCGTGATTCAAGCGACACCGCCGCGAAAACACTCATCCTGAAGAAGAACTTCCGAAGAGTTCGGTACATGTCGCCCGTAGTGACATTATTGACATTGTTTTTCTTTAAAGTCATCACGGGTGTCGCTTTTAGGGTTATCGAGAGTGCAGATTCCAACAATTATTGCCTGCGAACTTGGACATTTTGATATTAAAAAAGTGAACATAATTATGCACTTTTTCTTTAATATGTTCAAAATTGATAACTAAAGGGCCAAAGCGTCTCCATTGTCTCCAAGTACGAATCCGAGATCAGAATTGAAAAATTTGGCCGCCACACAGTAGTGGCCTGAAAATCTGACTTTCATAGACATGATCGAAGTTTTCATAATATATTATAGTTTTTTTTTAATGCTACTAATAAATTCACGGTTAAATTCACGTATTAAACGACACGACAGGCGACATGTTTTGAACACTACGGGAGTTCTTCTTCAGGATGAGTGTTTTCGATGTTTGTTTTGAAGAAGAACTCCCGAAAAGTTCGGAACATGTCGCCTGTTGTGACATTTAATGCGTGAATTTAACCGTGGATTTATTAGTAGTATTTTAGACATGTCTCACAAAAGTTTAAATTCGATTATAGCTTTTTTTTGCTTTAGGCTTTTACTAGCCATTATTATGCTAGCTCACAACCCTTACGTGATTTAGTAAAAAAACGGATGGCCATATTTCAGTTATAGCTCCGGTGGTTTTTTAAGCAACAAAATGTAGGTAGTGGTATTCCTTGGGTAATTAAAGTAATTTGTACTCTATAAAGTGAGTGTTTTGGCGGCGGGGTCGCTTGAATCTTGTCGTGATTCAAGCGACACCGCCGCGAAAACACTCAATCCTGAATAAGAACTCCCGAAGAGTTCGAAACATGTCGCCCGTAGTGACGATTAATACGTGGGTGAACCGTGTAATTATTGTCATTTTTTTTCTTTAAAGTCATCACGGGTGACGCTTTTAGATTCCAACAATAGGGGCGTAGACACTAAATAAAATAATGTGATATTTTCTCGAAGAAGGATAAAAAAAATTGTCAAATGGAGAAAAAATCAACGCAAAAGGTTAAATAATCACGAAGTTATAAGTGTCCAAAGTTTTAAGAAGGGATGTGTTCTGTCCCTTTTTCGCAAAACGCAACTTCATATGAGACGATGACGCTGGAAGAATGTGACGTCACAGAAGACGGCAACGTGCCGCGCGCATCGTGGTCGGCGACGCCGTCGACGCGGCCTGCCGGCAGCATCCTGTAATGTGACGTCACACACCGTTTGCGTTTTCTCTCTCTAACAAGCAATATTAAAACGGTTGTAGCTTCGTAATTCTTTAAGATATCTGAATGGGATTTTCATCACTATGCATATTTTTTTGCCTTCTTTCTTTTAGAGTAATAATAATTTTCGAGTCTGCACCCGAATTATTGCCTGTGAAGTTGGACATTTTTATATTAAAAAAAGTGAACACAATTTTGCAGTTTTTCTTTAATACGAGTATGTTCAAAATTGATAACTAAAGGGCCAAAGCGTCTCCATTGTCTCCAAGTACGAATCCGAGATCAGACCCCGTATCATGGTCGGCCTTATCACTCGATAAGTGACAAGATAGGGGCATCGTCTCGTTCTATCAAACGGTGTCAGCCAGTGACGGACGCTCTATCCTGTCACTTATCGCGTGATAAGGCCGACCATGACACGGGGTCAGAATTGAAAAATTTGGCCGCCACACAGTGGCCTGAAAATCTGGCTTTCATAAACATGATCGAAGTTTTCATAATAAATAACAGTTTTTTTTTAATGCTACTAATAAATTCACGTATTAAATGACGCGACAGGCGACATGTTTCGAACTCTTCGGGAGTTCTTCTTCAGGATTAGTGTTTTCGATGTTTATTTTGAAGAAGAACTCCCGAAGAGTTCGAAACATGTCGCCTGCCGTGACATTTACGTTAATTTTTTAACCGTGGATTTATTAGTAGTATTTTAGATATGTCTCACAAAAGTTTAAATTCGATTATAGCTGTTTTTTTGCTTTAGCCTTTTACGAGACATTATTATGCTAAATTACAACCCTTACGTGATTTAGTAAAAAAACGGAAGGTCATTTCAGTTATAGCTCTCGAAACTGACTTAGCTACTAGCGAAAACTATATCTTCAAATATAGGTACTTACAGATTTTGTCTTTCTTTCCACTTATTATAATTATCTATAGGTATTCATCATGTTTCATCTGACTGTCGGGGCATATACTATGCGAGAAGGAGCGGGGCAGCAATAGACGCATCAGCGCGGCAGGTACGGGGCGCGCGGGTGATTTCTGATTTTTCCCTGGCGATACGCCCCCTCTTAAATGTTACTGACGATATATTCACAGCCTCGGATTTGGGTCTTAGTAGTGTTCTTGTCCTGCTTGATTTCTCGCGCGCCTTTGACTGCCTAAATCCAGATTTACTAGTAGCTAAATTATCCTATTACGGTTTCTCAGAGAGCGCATGTAAATGGTTCGAAACTTATTTAAATGATAGGGAGCAGTATGTAGAGCTTGAAAATGCGGATGGAAGCAAGGGGTATCTTTGTTATCCTTTCCTTTCACATTCAGCAACAAATGAAAATGTAACATCCCATGGTAAGTGCATTTTCGTCATTTAAACTGAAACAAACTAAAGCAATCTATACTGACCGACTGATAATAATCCCATATCACAGACCCAGACTCTTAACACAAAACATCTTCTAAGAGTAATTCTTCTTAAGAGTATTTATATTGTATTGTATTGTATGTTCTTTAGCCCTGGCAACCTTCTGCGAATACAATTTCTACGCTTTAGTAAACACCGTGGATTGTCTTCTAATATTATTAACCCAATACCTACACAGTTTATTTATTTAAGATTTCTTTAACGCATATAGTAAAACATATTCTATTGTAATACCACACGTGTACCCTTAATTTTCCTTTGATACTAGCAGGATTTCTCCTCAGATAATAATCCTTTACCAGTTTTCTCTATCACTTATTATACCTTATTTTACGTAAGAACGTATTTATTTAATCGTATGGCATACATTATTTTGGCCTTTAAAGAATGTCACTCTTGAGTACCACCCAGGGGACACGTGCAGGGTTGTGGTAGGTAGCTCCTGCGGACGCGAGTAACAGTTGTCCCCCCTTTGTCAAGTGATAAGGCCTCTAAGTCTAACTCGGCTTAACGACTACTGTCATAGACAGCAGCCAGGATCAACTGCTTAGCGTGCCTTACAAAGCACGGAAGCGCTCATTTATATTAACCACTCAAACATCAGGCGGTAACCCATCCGAAGAGTAAATGAGCGCGTCTCGCCATCAAACTTAATAGTTTGGCGAGTGGATATTTGTAATTTATCATGTAACTTGTATTTGGAAAAAAAAAAACAAAAGACTGACCGCTGCCATCTTTGCTTAACCTGGTTATCGTTTCCGACTCGCAGGCGCCGCAAGGCGCGCTTATATAGGAACATATTGAAACTACAGCTTTCTTGTAGACTGGTTATACGCTACTATGCCGAGCGGTAAGGAGCGTAACATTCAATCTGGGTGACGTGGGTTCAAAAACCCCGGTTTGTACCGCAAGGTTTTTCAAAAATCGTTCACTAAACTTACGAACAGTAGATTTTCGGTGAAGGGAAACACCGTTATGACACCGCTTGGAAGGTCAGATGGCAGGTCAGCAAACTAGTGTCTACGTCAAATTTTGGGGTAAGGTGCCAAAATAAAATGGGGCTCGTTTAGGGCACAACCGGGGAATAAAAGCAAGGAGGATGATGTGTAACTTAGTATCACCTGTTTTAGCTAAGATGTGTGTTGCAAACTATTATGTCTACATATTTTAGTAAATCAAAGGTTAGTTAGCAAGTCCACAATGTCTAAAATAAACGCAACTATCAACGAGAGATTGAGTAAATATATTTATCAAACACACCACAAGCGTATAAAAATAAATAACGAAATCTGATGGTAACCGGAATACTTAAAGATTATGGTCGAATTTAATATTGCCTTAGGGGGTCGTTAATACCTGCGTTTCCGTAACGTTCCTGCCTACTCACTCTACGTTCCTTCAGAAGCCCGTTCTTAGAAATACAAGCCATGTGTGTATGATCGAGTCGCATTTATATTGAGTTAGGATTGGCATCTCTTCTCTTCTAGCCTGTTTATAGCCCGCGAGCTAGCAACAGATGTTCGTGACCAATCAACCCCCGTGCGATAACTTATGAGAAAGTTAAGAATGTTGTATCATGAAGCCCCGTGGACGTCAGCTGCGGCTCCGTTTGTGAGTAGACCAGCAGCAGCCATCCAAACACGAAGGTAAACCAGAAAAAAAATTGCCATTTACCCCCGATTCATTTTATCATCAAATGATAGTTAATCCAATATTATGACGAAAAAAAGCCGACTGTACAGTAGTGGAAAACCCGTCATCTGGTCACACCAACATCTTTAAATATATTCCTACTATAAACGCGCGGTTAAAGCGAGGACGGTGTCGCGAAGCCACTTCTGATCACTCTCATGGCCGCGAAATAGTACCTATAGCACTCTAGCTTAGGTATCTGTATTAGCATATATGCAACTATGAACCTACACATACAGCTTCCGGAATCCTTTATATATCTGACATATGAGCTGCCGCCTTATGCGTACCAGCTCCATCTGAGATGTGGGGACCTTCGTCCCCGAGAATGTCCTCCACCTCCCCTTACAGACATCCCTTACCACACGACTGATACTGTACCAATTCACACACTATATTGTTCCAGTAATAATTACCCGGGTGCACCCTTGATTGATGACGACATGGTCTGAGGCTGAAACTACCGAACCTGAGACCCTTGTTGTTACACTTGTTACTAATCCTTTCACACTAAAGAACTCCACGACTAAGAACTGTGTTATCGCATGTACGTGACATGTAGGAAAACCTTATTCATATACATAATATACCGTCACGCCTCCCAAATAGAATAAGACCTGTGGACGCACATAAATACATCACATCATGAACAATCATCGTCCGAGCTGTGTAAACACGTGAACCCACGTGTAAATGAACCAAATCGTTACAATGTCATAGGATGCATTGAAAGTGATTATGGAAAGAGCTCACCCTGGTTTTCCTCCAAATCTAACACTACAAATCTGCACTTAACTGTTCGTACGCAATATAGCCGTTAAGAACTGTGACAACTCGCCTACCCGTCAACATTGTTATAAAAAGATTGTGGGTGTTGCTACATGAAATAAATCGGCTGTTTGAGACATGATTATTAACATCAATGTAAATACTATCGTGAATCATGACTATTCACGACACTCCCGGCCCCCCAGAAAACTAGCGATCATATCTCCAGTAGAGTATTAATATAATCATCATTCACAGCTTTATTTAAGTCTTCCTCAGATCTTTGAAATAACCGTTCTTTTCCCATTGTGAATTTTGACAAGCTCTGGATCCTGTCCTTCGCCTTGATTGGCCAATGCAGACTTTGTAGGTGATTGCAACATCGAATAAAATGGATTAGCTGGAATAATGATCTATATAATTTCTGATAGCTGTAAAGTCTGATAAGCTCATCTTGACGCACTTTCTAAATCAGTTCCAAACGTTTCGTGAGACCCGAGGCATACGTGCCAACTGCGAGGTCCTTTATCCTCTAGACCAACCAAGCTTCATCGTGTCGTGGCATTTCATTTTGTAATAAGCAATCAGTCGTATCCTATATACTATATCGTAAACAGTATGTTGGATTTGCTAGCGTATTTTTGCTGTTAACGTGAATTATCTATCCATGGTGGCAAACACATCACGACTTCTTCGAATCTACGTATGATCCACGTCGAACTGAGACACATGCATACCGAGTACATAATGCATCAACGTCTTTCACTCTCACGACACTGAAAGTTACGAAACGACAAAGAACTGAAAAAATACTTCTATACATTGTGCATTGCTGATTCATGAACGTACTTTTAGGTTGCCGCAATAGGAGTTGCTTTACCTTGCTAGATTAAAACGAATGTCTGGACAGATTTTACTATCGTCTTAATATTCGTTTACTTTTTCCATGGTATGGAATCCTCCACGACGGGCAAAATTGCTTACCATAATTATTAAACGGTCGTCCATTACCACCACTAATCTTAATCTATCTGCGTACTCATTTACTTGATTTCCCTGATTCCTCCTCGAATGTAACTATTTAAAAATTATTCTGCGCAGCTCAGTGTGATTGAATTTTAATTTTCATGACAATGCAACAAATAAACTTTATTGTACACCTCAAAAAATAACACTTTATTTTATAAAACCGAAAATAAAATGAATTATTTCAGTAGGTACAGGTACCTACCACCACAAACTAAGTTTGACCGTGGAGTGAGCACTGCAGTCTCAATAGGTACATAAATAAAATTAGTAATGTTTCATACTTGATATAAAACCTTTTGATATACAGTAAACTTGGTTTAGTGGGACCTCGATAAGTAAAAACCTCGATAGCTGGATCTCATGCTCAAGCACTGAATTACCTCTGTTAGTGGCATAAACCAACCCTATCTATCTGGAATTATTGCTTTCGATTTTATCTTCATAATTGCTTCTATAATTGAGACAGACAAGTGTATTTTATATCTTTTACTAAGACTATATTTTAAGAATATTTTTTAGTGAATTGTTTTTTTTTATTTCATACCTCTTAACTTAACTCGGACTTTATTGCTGACTAAGCGACCCGCCCCGGCTTCACAAGGCAATTATACATATGAACCTTACTCTTGAATCACCCTATCTATTAAAAAAAAACCGCATCAAAATCCGTTGCATAGTTTTAAAGATCTAAGCATGCATAGGGCATAGCGGGAAGCGACTTTGTTTAATACTATGTAGTGATAGTGATATACTTTGGTCTTGTTCACTTATTCTTAGTTATTCCGTAAAATTCGCACTTGGCCGATTTGTGCCTAAATGACCTCAAGTTACTTCCAAAATTCAAAGTAAAATAACAGTGTTTGTTGATTGACTGATTCTGTATGCCTTTTTGTACTGTTCATAAAAACGTGCTTGATTATTTCTGTTTATTATTAGAGAAAAATTAATTTAACCACAATTTTATTTATAAACTTATATCTTATATGTGTTCAATATTATCTTGTTTGTAATTTTTATGTATTTATACCGGCCTTAATACTAGTCGCGCAATATGCTGTCCCGCACACCTCGCTGAATCCACAGAAAACCAGCGCCGCTGGCACTGCTGTGTCAACTGCATTGCTGAGTGGAGACCTTTTCGGTAGCACATCCCTATTTGTTAGTTCTTAAGGTGCATTATATTGTGAATGTATGTGTAATGATGTGTTATCCGAATACATTTCTATTCTATTCTATTCTATTCTATTAACTTTTTTTATTAACATTTAAAAATCGCACCGTTATAACAAACATTATTTCTTGATTCACCTGTATTAATGGAACCCTCTGTAAATGAGACAGACATTAATTAAGACACTGGATAAGTGGAATACCTCTTTAAGCGAGAAGTCCCAGTTATGTCAAGGTGTCACTGTATATATCTGGCTACTTCTTTATCGGATCTTTCCTATTTTTATGCGCAGTTATATACGTTTTAAATCAACAATGACAATAGTATCTACAACGGTGATCAGCGGTCGAGTCAAGCAAAACCAGCAGTGTTAAATGAGTATTTCCAAAGAAACGGTGCAAAACATTCGTGTACTGAAAAATTGAAGCACTATTGCAAACTGTGTTGAAAATTGTGCTCGAGTCTGAGGACTGCCAAGACCAGGATTCTGAACACCATGAAAACTATTCTGAGGACCGCTTATCTTACGTCACTGAGACTCTTGAAAATAATTCTGAGGACTGCTTAACCTACGAGTAGGCTCCTGAGCCTTACGAGAACTGTTCTGAGGATCGCTAAACCTAGGCCTCTGAGCCCTACGAAAACTGTTCTGAGGACCGCTAAACTCAGGCTTCTGAGCGTCACAAAACTGTTCTGAGGACCGTGAAGCTATTTTGAGCACTGCCAAACCAGTATTCTGAGCACGTCCAAAGTGTACCAATGATATATTGATGAATGATTTTTGAGGGATACTAAAAGTCATCATTTTGAGTATCGCTATTCGCTACGTGATTAAATTGGTTGAGTTTTAAATAAACACTTTGATTCTGAGCTGAAGGCATGAAAATCATTATTTTCAACTATTTCTTGTATTCCTCATATTCTTTACCTCTGCCAAGAGCCACCGAGGGCGCCATTTTTGTACGGCGACTGTTCTTTAACATGTGATTTTTCGATGAGATGTTAAGCGATATGCATGTTTCGGAGACTGAATATTGCTTATTTTCAATCCTCGCACATGGACAATAGGCGCCAGTACATAGGTACAACACTTGTTATGACCGTGCAATGTCACATGATGTCCAATCCCATAGTGTATCGGTTATTATTAATTAGTTCAACTATTCGCTATACAACTCCACCTCTTTAGTTCATAATCATGCACTGTGTCACAACATTGTCTATAAAATAACATCAGTGACTAAATTAAATTATTTTGTAACTTATTTCTCGGATATTACAAATAAAAGTTAACGATATAAAATTAACGCCTGCTATCAACTAAGTGTCACTTGCAGCAGTTCGTATTTCATTCGTTATCGATGGATAGTCTCAGTATGATTCCGAGGTTATATACATTTGGTGTGACGTGCATTCCATAGTGTTTGCGACATCTAACGCAACGTCTAGGTATACGGAAATACTTCATTATGAGATTTGGATCAGTTTGGTCCTTATAGTGGTTTTTCGAATCTTTCAGATTTTATAAATCTCAGTTACTTATCTATGTTTGTAGAGATTATTCTCCTACTCTATTTATTCCGAATTTAGTCAAATAGTGTGACGCCCGCTCGCTAACATGGTAGCTTATTTTTAATGCTGCCTGTTGATCGCCCAATATTGAATATTATATTGAATACCGACCATTTACTATCAGTATACACTTATATGGAAGTACACTTACTTCCATTGTAATTTTTTATAGTAACGGTATTAGTCTCAATTTATTTTCCTTATCTTTTACCATCTATGTAAGGTCAGGTATCCTTGTCAGTTTGCATGCGTAACTATATCGATTCTGGGTTGTCTGTTCATATATGACCAGGTTCCTTACATTACATCTTTTCTAATATTGGGCTACCACGTGGATTTTGGTCTACCTCTTCATCTCGGGTGTTCGGGAAGCCTTAATGCAATGATAACGATATTGTCGATATTACGGTATTTTTCTCTTTTTGCGAACCATCACAGACGGGTTTGAGAAGTTTGTCTTTGATTGGAGCTACTTTAAAACTTCCGTCGACATAACGTTATGTTGTTAGTGTCATTATCATTGCCGTGCACGCATGATATCTCTTCTGAGTGTTTTCATCAAGGAGACAAAGATTTTCACTAGTTTTTCTGCAGTTCCCAAGATTAGAACAACAATCGTTGCTCTAAAAAAATATTAATATTATTATAGGTGATGGTTTTGATGTCGTTTATAATGAGATCCATAACGCATATACCTATAGAACACGGGTACCTATTATTGTCTGAGAACTGCCTCCCGAGATACCGACGAACGCCTTTTCAAAATCTATAAAACGTATTAATTGTAATTAAGTACCATTTGAAGAGCTGCTCTAGGATGGATTGAAGAAAGTTTCTTGATTGAATTCTAGCTCGTAGCTGTCCACAATAGGATTATATATCAACTCGGAAGGTACCTCAAACGATACAATACATCCTGTTAAACCCTAGCCTATTAACGCATAAATTCCTTTCATGCTTGCATACTGTTGGCGTCAGCTTATGCGACGGGCATCAGGTATATTCATATCGCAAGGCATGTTCGCCATATGAAGCTTATGACTTATAGTAACAGGGGGATGGTCAGGTCCTTAGTTACTTTAGTTAGTGTTGAATTCCTTTGACGATCGTGTTTCTGATTTTAGAAAATTAAGTCTTGAACTGGACCTTCTTTGCTTTGACGGTTTGTTGAGTTTCTGAGTTCTTGAGACATCCATATATTTATTTTATCGGATCCACTGAAAATCAGCATCGTTGCACTCTTTGTCTCGACTCATCCTGAGTGGAGTCCTTTATAGAAGCATCAATAAATTCCATTTCTAGATTTAAGCCTTATGTGATGTGTATTACTGTTGTTGTTCCAAAATAAATTAATTCTGTTCTATTCTATATTTCTTACAAGTTCGAGTTTTCTGAGCTGTTGTCACGATATTACATTGAGTATGATCATTGTCTGCAGGATACTGCATTATTTGTTTTCCTTAACGAATGTTTCAGATTCAAGTCTAAAGTCATGTTTGCAATATATCCAACGCCCGCTGCGCGTGTCTATACATATATATGCTCGAATGATGCTTAGTTACATTAGGGATAAGACGTATCTTTCAAGGTGACATGTTGAAATTATTCACATAACCTAGGATTCTGATGTTCACATCGTGAGGAAACCGGTCCAATCACAAACAAAGTTCAGTGCTCCTTCTGGGCTTAGTATTAGGTGTGCGACTAGCCATATTCCTAGACACTGCTTTGAACTCGATTGTGAGCTGTTAAAACCAAGTGCTAGATGCAGCATTATGTACCTACACTCTGTGATTTGCCTCCTAGAGAGGCGTTAGACTCATCGGCCTCCCCATCGTGTATCGACTGTGTCTGATAAACCTTATTGATAATAAACATTATGCATTTTACACTAATGCAGTTTAAACAAAACATAGCTTACTAAACATAACCACCAACAACACCATTCATTCACCATCACAGATTGACTATGTATGTGAAAGGCTGTCCGCTACGTGCTACACACTGTCTAGAATCGCATCTATATTGTCTGCCAGTAACTTGAGTAACGCTTATTTCAGTAATTTTCACTGGATTCTAATTCAAGGGGTAGATCTGTCCAAAGCGAACCTTGCGTATCACTGACCCTAACACGGTTCAAAAACTGTAAATGATATGTATTTAGGCTTGTAAATGTGATGCACTTATCGTTAAATAATCTATAATCTGAAATCTAATATTTGCCTTTGTATGAAAGTCCAATTACGAAATATTAAAATAGTCCGGATTAGTAAATCTTTTTTTAACATTACCGAAGCCATAACATTAGATGATGCTCGAGTCTGAACGTATTCTACCCATGAGCCGAACTTTCGGTTGCACCTACCAAATGTTATTCTTTGAGATCACTTGACAAAGTCACGTGAGTTATCGGAGTTTCTACTTTCAAGTCAGAATTGAATACTTATACAAGAATTCATACAACTACTTTGTAAGTAACGGATTAACAGAAACATCAACCTTTTCCATAACCATTTTAGATCCTGATTCAGAGTATAGTATCGGAGTCGACGAAGGTAAGTGTTTACAACTTCTAGGTGTAGATCTTGTTGTATTTACCAAATAGCTACGGCTATGGTCACGCGTGTATATATTCATGATTCATATGTTGGTAATTTTACGATTAAATTTTTCTTTCTACTATGATGGGAAAAATTTGAATGATTAATACCTACTGATTATAGACAATAGAGCATTTTACAATATTTCAACGTATCCAATGAATCTTAATTGATTTATATTCCAAGACTCCACCTAATCTTTCGCGTGATGGATATGTGATGAAGATGTTTTGTAATATTTTTTTTTTTTTTTTTCGGCCACCTAACAATTGATAAAACACCGAACCTAGTGCATCTAACTTTCTCGTACATGAGGGCCGGGCCACCTGCAACCATTTTTTGGAATAGGTATACTATTGTGTATCATACTGATAATATGGTTACATCCCGTGTTTCGTCAAGCATCACGACATTCACCAGACCCCACACAGTATACGACTCACTATGCGATTTATAATACTTGACACTTCATTAAATTCTTTACCACCGTTCGTCTGATATATCACAAGTGTCAATAAATGACACTTCCTTGATTTCACAGTAATCACAGAAATAAACGTGAATCGGCACCAAAGCCTCGTCCAAGTGATACAACAAACAAGTAAGTTCCCAGGTTGCTCCCATTCTTCTCATTTCAATAATAAAAATATAAATAAATACCTAGAAACAAATACACTGATCAAATCTAAACGAAACTTGAGAATAACATTAAGTATACCGTCTAAATATTCCTCCTCCACTCCACAGATTATTTCAAAAGGTAAAGTGTTACCGGCATCGGCAAATTGAAAAAACTCATTCGCATTTTATTATTTGTGCCTGCTAGCTAATAGTCTCTTAAGTTCGTCCACTCTTGACCATCTGACGTCTTGACTGCCATCAGGACAATTAATCCGATTCACCAGAAAATGTTGAGCTCATTTTTTTTTTTTCCATAAAAACGCAACCTTCAAATATAGTACCTGGAAGACCGGGCCTTGCTCATTGGTTTTTACAAAGAAAACGAGGTGATTATTTTCACCCCCGTAAAATCGTGCAGTAAATAAATATCGAAATCCTTTGCGCTGTTTTCTAAAAACCATTGATAATCAAATAAATATACCAATGCTGCTCATTTAATAGTGTAGGATATATTAATATTAGTAATATAATCCCATAATTTGCCATTGTTTCAATAAAAAATACAAATGTTTTCAACTCTTTTTAATTGCCATATAATTTCTTTAGGCCAGTAACCATAACGTTACTAATCGTAACATAATATTGAAATGTACTGTATGGGAGCTTAATTATATTGTCTAAAAAGTCTAAAATTTTTGCACCACACTAAATATTGATTTATGTTATTGTTCTGTTAAATAACCTGGTTTTAACCGTCACCTTTGTATATAAGTAACATCTACTGACATAATACAAAGCAATTTGATGTTCTTATGTATGTTTTGTGTAAAGTTAGAAATGACTTAACCGATTAAGACACGTTTCTACTAATGATAAGCTCTTTCTTCTCATGGATGGTTTTAAATCTTTAGTTTAACTTTATGAACAGTAATCTGCTTTTGAGTCCATCATGCGCATGGTACATTTTACATTTTACATTACATCAGGAAGCTGGGGCAAATAAAGTGTTAATTTCATAAACAAACTAAGCTAAGACTGGTTTAGATCCCAGCATGCTCCACCATGTCGCGAAGCCACTTCTGATCACTCTCATGGCCGCGAAATAGTACCTATAGCACTCTAGCTTAGGTATCTGTATTAGCATATATGCAACTATGAACCTACACATACAGCTTCCGGAATCCTTTATATATCTGACATATGAGCTGCCGCCTTATGCGTACCAGCTCCATCTGAGATGTGGGGACCTTCGTCCCCGAGAATGTCCTCCACCTCCCCTTACAGACATCCCTTACCACACGACTGATACTGTACCAATTCACACACTATATTGTTCCAGTAATAATTACCCGGGTGCACCCTTGATTGATGACGACATGGTCTGAGGCTGAAACTACCGAACCTGAGACCCTTGTTGTTACACTTGTTACTAATCCTTTCACACTAAAGAACTCCACGACTAAGAACTGTGTTATCGCATGTACGTGACATGTAGGAAAACCTTATTCATATACATAATATACCGTCACGCCTCCCAAATAGAATAAGACCTGTGGACGCACATAAATACATCACATCATGAACAATCATCGTCCGAGCTGTGTAAACACGTGAACCCACGTGTAAATGAACCAAATCGTTACAATGTCATAGGATGCATTGAAAGTGATTATGGAAAGAGCTCACCCCGGTTTTCCTCCAAATCTAACACTACAAATCTGCACTTAACTGTTCGTACGCAATATAGCCGTTAAGAACTGTGACAACTCGCCTACCCGTCAACATTGTTATAAAAAGATTGTGGGTGTTGCTACATGAAATAAATCGGCTGTTTGAGACATGATTATTAACATCAATGTAAATACTATCGTGAATCATGACTATTCACGACAGACGGCGCGATGCTTTGCCATGCACTTTAAAGCAGATTTACGCCTGCTATAAAGTAAATGTCAAAGGAAGGAATTTACTAGTCCAAAAGTATTCATTGTAAAATGATTTAGGTTATAAATTATCTGCGTGCTAAATTTTATTCCAACCCCTTCAGCTGGTTATATGGCGTCCAATCATTAACTGTAACGTATACAATAACAATTTATAATGTCTGTATGATTAAATTCGCCCATGCCCAATGGAGAAAAGGTTACACCATGGTAGCCCCCGAAATTCGCCATTCTAATCCTTTAAATTTTACGATTACGACGCCATCTGCCGAACGTCAGTTATACGTAAATAAAACTCATTCCCCTAGTAGAATTACAAGTGTTTTCGCGCGTAAAATGTAAGGCTGTAAATTCGCGAAATTACAACTTGGTGAAATGTGGAAGCTGAATTTTGAATAGGAAAAGGTAAACGTTTTTTTACGCCGATTGCGTCAGCACAGAGATATGTGTGAATAGAAAATGAGGATTCATTTTAAAATGGGAGAGTAGCGACTAAACTCATGCTATTAGCATAGGTATGGCGCGTATTTATCTTCCAGGAAAATAAATACATACTAATATTACCTACTAGTGGCACTGTGACCTGTAGAAGTCGCGGGCCTGTCTTTTTTCATTTTTGTTTCGACTAAAAATCCGGACAGACGCCGACATTCGAAATATTTTTTGTCAAAGCTGAAACGGGGACTCGCTCGTCCAATAAATATAAAAGTAACTCCGTCTGTCTGTTGGTTTACCTTTTCATGCTTTAACTGAACCGATTAAGCTGACGTATAGTTTGAGAAAGACATAGGATAGTTTTTTATATCCCTGAAAGGGGTGAAAATGGAGCTGAAGTTTACATTACGAACAAACAATTCAGTTTGACGTAGCGGCCCACTGTTTCTCATCATTTTGTTACTGCAGTATCAGCGAAAATAAAAATCAGGATTAGTTATTTCAAAACTCTTTCGTTTGAAATGTTTTTTCTGAGTTCCATAGCAAGGCGTGACGCGCTTCTTTGAGATTGATCGATGAAGTGACAAAACAGTCCCATGACAAAAGTCGAACCCAAACAAAATAAAGTTTTCTCTTTGCGTCGAAAGGTCAAGTGGCAGTCGAAAATAGCTGTGCTCGATATTATCATTATTAGAAGTAACAAAATAATAATCTTACAATGGAAATGTCTCGGTCTCTCACTTTATTTATTTGCAACCACAAACAACTGACGCCAGCATCCTCAGTAAATACATTAAAATAATAAATAATTAGGAATAATTTGGTAAATATCCTTGGTCCTTTTATTGAAAAGAATATGACGAGTAAAAACGATAGCAATATTTAGTAACGTATTGGTAAACTCAATCCAAGATTGCCACTGACTGGCATCCCGAAAGCTCGAAACGAAATGGATCTGAGGCTCTAGTATAAGTTTTACCGATACAAAACTTTACGATCGCGTTTGCGTTTTACCCTCAATTTGTATGGGATTTGACAGCTAAACGCAAACGCGGTCGTAACGTTTTGTTTCGGTAAGACTTATACTAGAGCCTCTGGATAACGGTGGGATGACCTACTGGTCGATCACGTAACGCATTGTACGCACGATATAGGTAGATATAAATGAAATGTATCTTTCTTTCTTTCTTTCTTTCTATAAATGTACAATTTTATATGGAAAAATTACAGTTGGTCCTAACGCGCGTTCAAAACATTACGTGATTACCCCTCTGGTCAATCACGTAACGCGTTGTACGCACGCACGTAAGGTACACCTAAATGTGAAATTTGATATGCTAAAATAACAGTTGGATTGTCTTAACGCGTGTTCGGAACGTTTCGTGATTACACCTCCTTTTTAAAGGCCTTTGCCTAACGGGGCTTAAGCAGCTCAATCAGCATTAAAAATCAAACCAGACTGTGTTGCAAAATGCATTAAGGCGCCGTAGGTTCATGGTCTTCTCTCCCTCTCACTGAGCGTAAGCGTGAGCGAGATGGAAGTGCGTGCTCGGAAGCACGGATATCTTGTTTTTTAATTTTAATTTTTTGGCCGTTCAAATAAATATAAATGTAATCACTGATTTCCCTCAAACATGATATGCCGATGTTTAGAAGCAATTTTAATATTTATAGCTTTTGTGCATAATTTGTTCAGAATACTTTAAGTGTTTTTTGTGTATTTTAGACCCATTTTCGTGATTTTTTTCTATCGAGCGAAATTCGCTTAATCATGTTTTGAATCACTGCAAAAAAGTCTCAAGATTGCTATTCGTATTTTTTTGAAACCATATTATTATAAACACACATTATTTAATATATTGTTTCAAAAACTCTGTTCGCTTAACTTCGCTGAACCTACGGCGCCTTAATGAATAGTTAGAATTCGTTGCGTTTGTTGCTCTAAGTGCTTATAAGGCTGAACATTTGTACACCTTTTGGTAGGTCACAGCGTATTGTATTTTAAATTATATCGTCGTTCTGTGCCTTTTTGTTAATCTTATAATGATATTTATAACGTAATGAATGACAATGCTATTCAATGATGAATATGAAATAAATGCATATTGAAAATCACAAATAAATATTTACTTTACTTTACTATAAAATAAGCCTTATTTTTCAATAAAATTAAGACAGATTTAGGGTTTTACTCGCTGCGCAAATTGTTTCAGGTCAGCAGTGCCCCTACAGAAAATTTTATTCACAGAAGCTTTACTCTTAGGGCGACACTTCTGTGAAGAATCTTTTTTTTTTTTTTTTATTTATTTTAGGTCGCTTTTTAACAACAAGGTCATTAACGACCACAAGGGAATTAATTTTTTTTTTATATATCGATTAATTTTATAAATCTAAGTACACGTAAATATCCATCATTTAAGGTGTTAGGCAACTTACAGATTTCTTTTTCATTCTTATATGCTAAACACTCAATTAAAATATCACACAGTTAACTTCAAACCGCACAAACAAACAAACAAACTCACAACAGCACTACTGAGGACACATAGAAACCAACTACGCAAGATAGTAGGAATAATAACAGGACACAATACCTTGAACAGACACCTCTACAACATGGGTATCACAGATAGCCCCATGTGCAGAGCGTGCATGGAGGCGGAAGAAACGACCAAACACATTCTACTGGACTGCAAGCAGGTAGAAGTATACAGGAAAAAGCACCTAGGGTCTCCAGACACACTACGGGACGCAATCATAAACACAAAAGCACTCACCAACTTTCTGGAGGAGCTGGGGTGGTTAGAGTAGCGCTACCCCACAAATTCACGCAAAATAGGCACACTGGATGTCGATTTGCGGAAAAGAGCCCAGGATAACTAACTAACTCAAACCGCATTTATCACATTTTTTTTTTCAGTCTTAGTGATAAGATAGCAATGGGTTAAGTTTGTGTGTCCTATTCTTAACCTAGTAATAGCGATCTGATCTGTGAAGAATCTTGTTAGTCAATAAAGGTACAATAAAGCAATACCTACTGATAGATATTTTCCCTTTACCCGCGGTGTTTGACAGAAGAGGGCATGTGCCTGTTTTTCTGTCTTTCAAAATCAGAATGACATTCAAATGGGGATGAATGGGGGGAAATGCCTTTTGGTATGGAATACTCGTCGTTCTCAATTTTTGTCAATACATTTTCAACCTCTTTATTACACAGGTCCACACATAATCTTCACCCTCAAGCAATTAAATTTCGCTCATTCACTTTGCTCAATAATTATATAATTTACTAGCTTCTGCCCGCGACTTCGTCTGCGTGGACCCGGGAAAAAAAAGGTTAATGGTATATTATATGGCCTGTATTAAAATATAGGATAGTTTTTCTATCATTTATACAATTAAAGGTCTTTGCCCACTAAACCGTATCATACCATGACCGTAACCGTAACCGTACCGTCACATGCAGGAAAATATTCTTTGTCTGAGGCATTATGAGATGACGCCCACTAGACCGTTCCGGCACCGGCACTTTTTAATATGAAGAATATTTTTTTGCTTGACACGTTCATAGTACCGTTTTAGTTTTGTATCTTCGTGCAAAATTTCATTCAAAGCGAAAAAGCCGAACAAGCGTGATTGAGTAACAAACATGCAAACTTTCGCATGTATGTATAATACGAGTATTAAGTAGGATTGCATGTGGTTGTGTACTTAGTTTGTGACGCAAACGGGTAGTCACGGTTCTGATGCCGAATTTTCTGTGCCAACACCGTCCGTGCCGATCCAAAGAGCCTTTTCAGCCTTCACTAAAGCGCTTTGGGTAGAAATAAAATTCCGTATAAGTTGAAATCTGCTCCGGTTAACCTTTATAATGAAAGACAAATTTTTGTTTGGATAAGCCGTTTGTTCCCAGTCGAGGGGACGGGTAAATTGGCGCCCGGCCCTTTCGGCCTTAAGTAAGTCTCATTCAGAGAACATTTAGCATTTTCAACGTTCCACATGTTGAAAGTAAATTCACCAAGATAGTGATATTTTTTTTATTGACCGAGCGAGCTAAGCGATTGGAACTCTCCGTCTCAATTTGGGGCAAATTTTTCTTATGTCCGGATTTCCAGATATCTGGCTGTTTTCTTACATGCAGGTCGCTTTTCTCATCCGATTCCTGTAAAGTTTTGTGAGCATCCTGCACTGCATACTGTCGATGCAGTTTTTCAGCGCTTCAAGCAAAACTCGACCTTCAAGCAATACGAAAAAAATAATAATAAAAGATTGTCTCAAAAGTTCTACAGCTCACAGAGCCATATAGTTAATGATCTATAAGCTACGAAATAAAGGGTAGGATAAAGGTGAAGGGACTGTATGTCAGATATGAATATTTTTGCTGACAAACAATAAATTTGTGGTACTGGCTCTCATTACCGACTGAATTTTTATGCAGTCATCAGTTATTTGTTGGGAGGATTCCAATGAGCAATATTGAGATACAAATTAACCCAAGTTACCTGCACTGTGTCAATAAATCGACGGTTCAAATTTAAGAAGTTACATTTTGAAATGGCAAACATTGGTGTGGCGTAGCAGAAAAAAACAAGACATTCTGTTTTAATGTATTTTCGATGTTTTTTCTTATAAAAATACAATAACACCCAACTAGAGTCTATGCTACAATTAAAAATCATTTTTAATTGCATTGCTGTGATCTGAGTGAGTTCAGACACTGTAATTGCACTCAGCTTAAAAAAGGATCCACCGTGCACCGTTTAGTATACCTCGGAGTCATTCTGGACCAGCGGCTACATGGCACTCACATATAGATTAAGTTAACAATCGAGTTAGAAAATTAATATGGATCTTCAAAATTCTTAGACACATTGCTGATAAAATATTACTCAATCAACTGTACAAATCACTAGCACAATCAGTAATTAGTTACTGTATTGTAGTCTGAGGTGCTGCTACAAAAACAAAATTGCTTCAGTTAGAAAGAGGGCAAAGATGCCTTCTTAAAGTAATGTATAAGTTACCCTTCAGACGCTCCACACATGAGCTCTATAGAGATAATAACATTCTGAGTATGCGAAAATTATACATTTTATGAACTATATTAAAAGTACACAAGACCCTGAACTATGTACAACCTGTTAAACCAAAACGCATAAATCTTAAAGTTACACCTATTTGTGCTGCAAAATCGGCGTTTGCCAAGAGGCAATCCAATACAGTATCATCTCTCTTATACAATAAATTAAATAAAACTATCAATATTTACCCGATGCTATTACGAAACTGTAAGGAAAAAATAACGGAATGGTTGATCACACTCACCTATGAATACACTAAGTAGAAGAGAGAAGTATGTAAGCAGAAAACACACACACACACACACATATGAGCATGCACTAAACTAAATTAAAATTAAATAATTAATTTTAGTTTGTACTAAAAAAAAGTAGATTACTTTTTACTAAAAAGTAATTTAATCAATCAATGAAATTGTATCTACTAAACTGTATTATAACCATGTAGACGAAGAGCGGAGCCTCCCAACACAAGTATTGCTCTATACTTACCGGGAGACGCCAGCCACGAATGTACTTTTACCTACTTTAGTATGATACCAATAAAATATTAGTCATTTTCATTTTTCATAAAAAAACTCTTGTTTATGTGCAAAACTTGGCACTCATTAAGATCTCAATTCGACAAGCACGCATATTCTTTATACTTAACTTGACTCCCATATTCAGCAAGTCTTTGATGGCATTGGGTTTCTTTGAGTATAGAATTTAAAATAAAATACTTAGTTTACTTCATTAACACATTCAGTAAGTATACAAAGTAAGTAAAATTATCTAAGTAAACTGGAACTTTACCAAAGCCTTTGCTGTCTCAATTAAAATTTAGATCTCTACTTTTGCAATTAGTGTGTAATTCTATATCATATTCACCACAGTGTTAAATTTTAATTATTTTAATTAAATGCGCTTCATTTTGCCATTTACCAACTTTAGTACAGGTACCCATCAAGTAAATTCCTAGACGGGCTAAGCCTATATGTGTACTCCTACGCCTATTTTAATGGCTATATGACTTTGTTTCGACCTAGTCTGAAGTCTTGCTGTCATGCTGCTTTACTCGTAGACCAATGTATTCCTGTCTCAAAGTTTGAACGAGGTTGTGAAATACCAATAGCTCCGTAAGTTTGAACATACCCGGTTACTTAAATAATTGTTATTGGTAGATATTATTATTTGAACAGCAGTAATAGGTACGAAGGATGCTTCTTGAGGTAGCGATAAATCAAACTATAAACCTTCACGTTACAAACACACGTTATTTATTAACACAAATTAACCACCATAAGAACAATAAGTACATTCCGGTAAAATACTTGACAACTCTAAGCTGTCATCTCAGCTCGGTAGCCAGTGCGATCAGCGGCTAAGTCTATAGAGGTTTTAAAACCGCTGTCGCCACAGGTATTTGAGTGTTAGTCAAATCCGATTTTTTTATGAAGAAGAAACTTCAAAAACGCTCCGTTAGTATGAAGTTCGTAGAGAATTCTCACCCGGCGCTACTCGGCGTGACGTCTAGATTCAGACACCGTGTTATCCGCCAGCCACCATACAAGAAAAAATGGCAATGTAATTTGAATCAACTTTACTAGGAAATAGAGTAGAGTATGTTTTGTTTTAAAATCCAACGGAATAAGACAAATGAATTGAAATTAACGAGGAAAGGTCTTTTAAATGCACTTTAGGCGGTTGAAGATCATTCCAACGAAGGCTTTGCGCCGCCATTCGCCCCGATAACACGATTTTTTTTAAAAGTTGGGAACATTCTTCTACGCACCCCACCCGGTCGGGGGACCAGGACGGGTATGACGGTAACAACCTTGGACTACCGTCAATACCCCAACGAGTGCCGGCTCCGCTTTGTAAAGGACCGCCGAGGACTGTGTGCCGATAACACGGCCTAAGCCAGACACAATAGGCATGCGGCCTCATGTTCAAATTGATAACGTAGTGATGCTAAATGGATAGTAAACCATCAAATTATCGTAATAAAGTATAAATTATAAAATGTAATTCAAATCATAAAAAGATATGAACCTTGAAAGTTTCGAAAAATGATGCATTTTTTTATTGTCCAACAGTAAATTTAAAGCTGCCAGTCCTTACGCTTTTATAGAAACAGAATTGTATTACAACTATGTACTTAAACGCAGTATTTCGCGACCGAAACAACAATTTACTGGATTTTCCATACAACGATACAACTACTTTGCACAAGTGAGGTCATGCGTGGGTACGTCATCAGTATGACGCGTTTTTCGCTGCCGCCAGCGACGTCAATCTTTGTCTCAAATTTTTGGGTATTTATGTTCTTTATTTGTAGTTGCTCCCATACAAACATTTGTTCCTCTCCAAAACTGGTTCGAATGGCATCGTAAAAAAATCTTAGTCTGCATCCCTATTGAATTAAAAGTATGCGTATGAGAATGTTAAAGGATAACACGTTACTTCATCAACTGACCTATATTCCCGAAACCGGACTCCGCTCCCAAGGATGGGCCAGTCAAATTTCCCTCAACATGATTTATACGTAAAGGTCAACGTTCACCGGGCTCCCCTTTGTATTATAAATTTCGTAAACGGCTCCTCACGTCGTGGATGATGAATGGAGATGGTGCTTTGTTTTTTATTTTGTTTTTATGAGCGAGAATAATGCCATAATAAGAAGCTCGATATCGGGATGACCTGAGGGGTGATCACGTAACGTTTCGAAAGTACGTTAGGACAACTCAACTGTAATTTTTCCATACTAAAAGTGATATTTAGATCTACCTGCCGCGCGTATACAATGCGTTACGTGATCGACCTGCTGACGGGTAATCAAGTAACGTTTCCAATGCGCGTTAGGACAATCTAACTGCCATTTTTCCATATAAAAATTGCCATTTAGATCTACCTAACGAACGTACAATGCGTGACGTGATCGACATGCTATTTTTAAAAATCAAAGGGATGTTTTTAGGAATATAAGTCGAGTTATGAAAGAGCATAGAGGTGCGGAGGATTCATTATTAGGACAAACAAGATAGATAAAGAAAATTTTCCAAATTAAAAGTGATATTTAGATCTACCTGCCGCGCGTATACAATGCGTTACGTGATCGAACTGCTGACGGGTAATCAAGTATCGTTTCCAACGCGCGTTAGGACAATCTAACTGCCATTTTTCCATATAATAATTGCCATTTAGATCTACCTAACGAACGTACAATGCGTGACGTGATCGACATGCTGGTTTTAAAAATCAAAGGGATGTTTTAAGGAATATTAGTCGAGTTTTGACAGAGCATAGAGCAGCAGGAGGATTCATCATTAGGACAAACAAGAAAGATAAACATGTTTATTGAAAATAATAATTAGTAGTAAATAGTAACGATAATCAATTTATTGCGCAAACCAAATACTGACATAGAAGATTAACCAAAAAAATTGTGCAAAGGTGAATTTTGTAGCGTGTGGCTTTCAAATGAACTTTTTCTGGAATATATTTTTATTTGATGAAGGCATAAAGTTATATAATCAATGATTGTTAAATAAATCAAATGTAGATTCAACATAAATAAAGACACAAGGTACCTTGCATTGTTATTAATATCAGAGAGAAACAAATACTACGTATGTTTTACACCAATATATTTTCCGCTGAAATGTTTCAAGCCGGAGTGCAACAAAATACAGATGTTTCTCATATCCAGTGAGCTCGGAGTGAAACAAAGCCAACGAGATAACCAGAGATATGTTCCGTCCTCGTCCCGCTAGATTATCAAATAACCCACTGAGATATCTGCTTCCTGCAAACACTCAGTTTAGAGCCACACATACGGTGCACTGTTTAAGTAGAAGATAATACGTTTCGTTGCGAATAACCCGGTTTTGGTGAAAAAAAACATCGTGAGGAAACCAGCATGCATCTGCAAAAAATTCAAAGGTTACGAGAAGTCCACAATCCGCATTGGACCAGCGTGGGGACTACTCTCCTTCGATCTTATCCATGAGAGGAGCATTGTGCCCAGCAATGGGACACATAAAGTCTGATGATGATGATTATGATGAATCCATTCACGTTAGCAAATAAAAGGGATCAACCTGGAACTAAAAGATATTAAGCTGGATATTCGTATCCACTTTCGTTTTGGCGTTTTAAAAGTTGTCTCAAAAGTTTTTTTGTTATTATCTAGGTTAATATAGTTCTAATGAATGATGACCCATAAAATCTATACATACTGTAATGAAAGGTCATTTGTGAAACCAAATAAATAACAAAAATTTGATGCGGGGTCAAGTTCCAATCACTTATTTCTTGCGAGAATATAGTTACATGAGATGACATAATAAATAAATACAGTGATGCTTATGTTCGACCGGAGAAGGCATGCAAATTAACAATTTCATAATATTCAAACAGTTCAAAGCTTTTTTATGTCAGACTATTAAAATAATTATTGTATGCCATAATCAAGAATAAAGTAAATTAGTTGCATTCAGAAATATAATGATAATAATTAGGATGGCAATATTTAAGGCGCTCCACGCGATATTTGGCTAGTTTTGATGAATTTTGTGTTGATATTCCTCCGTAAAAACTATAGATATATTTATGGCACAACCACTTATCAATTCTTCAATCTGTTATCTACTTATATATGCACGAGAGTTTTTTTTTTTAATATACATATATATATATATTTATGATTTATTCAAACATGGTCCTAAAATGCTCTATATTCGATATTAGTACGAGTATGTGGTTTATGCACTTGTACTCGTATAGGTATATTCAATCTACATATTGACGTCGCTAACAACCCACGAGAGATTTTAATTTTCAACTCATTTTCACAAAAGTTACGTCAAAAAAACTAGTTTATTGGCCTGAAATTGCCCAAGTTTAGTGCCATATATCCCGAAAACTGTGGGTTTTGAAGTAAATATGAAATACTATTTCGGTAAACCGCGTTGTTGTTAATACGATAAGCCATAAAAAAACACAAATAAACGGACAGTTACAGGTCGAAGGTTATTGGGAGCTAGGAGCCCCTTAATGTCAAGACGATGATACTAATTAAAGCTAAGAAGGTGACACAGCCCGAATAGTAAACAGAATATATATATCAAAAATTTAGTCCCACATATTTAACTTGTAGGCAAGATAGTCTTTGAATGAATGAATTAATGCCTTTTTATTTCAGGCAATAAACCCATGACAATAGTAATAATAGTGTAATAATATGTGTCAATGACAGAATAAAAACCATTTATCTAGTAGCCATTCAGTAAGCATTCCTTTAAACCTATTTGTTGGGCACTCTTTAATAAATTTGGGTAATAGTACATTACTATAGAGGCCGGGAAACGAAGGGTTGCAGGCCAAGCAGATATAGACGGCCGAGCGTAGCGAGGCCGGATAGGGATACGCGGCCGGCAACCCCGTTTCTCGTCCAGATTTGTATAGTGTTTCTCTCAAACTTGCAATTAAGGCGCCGTAGGTTCATGGTCTTCTCTCCCTCTCACTGAGCATAAGCGTGAGCGAGATGGAAGTGCGTGCTCGGAAGCGCGGATATCATGTTTTTTAATTTTAATTTTTTGGCTGTTTAAATAAATTAAAACGTAAACACTGATTTCTCTCAAACATGATATTGCCGATTTTTAGACGCCATTTTAATATTTATAGCTTTTGTGGATAATTTGTTACGAATATTTTAAGTGTATTTTTATGTGTTTTAGACCTATGTTCGTGATTTTTTTCTATTGAGCGAAATTTGCCTAATCATGTTTCGAAGCACTGATTTCCCTGCAGAAAAGCCTCAAGATTACTATTCGTATTTTTTTGAAATCATATTATTATAAACAGACGCATTATATTGTTTCAAAAACTCTGTTCGCTTAACTTCGCTGAACCTACGGCGCCTCAAATAAAAATAAAAAGTAGTCAATTTGTTTTATAAATAATACGTTTCTTCGTGCACCGCCTGCACCGCCGCCGCCGCGCCGCCAGCTGGCCCGAGCCCCCTCCCTCCGTTTAAAAACAAAAGAAGGTTGCTTTACAGGCCTAGGTGTGTAAGGCTGTATGAAATTCCTTTACATATCATCTTCACTCATCGCACCGGATCGGATACGTAGTATTTCCGAACCTAATTTGAAGTTAGTCAGGTCAATATTTCATTGCAAGTTTGAGAAAATTATTATAGATTTGGATAGGATCCCCGTGTGGTCATACATAATATTATTTTCTCAAACATGCAATGAAATATTGACGTTGGGTTCTTTATAATAGGCTTCGAAATATCGCGTTTAAGGCGTGGCTAGATGAGAGTTTCTTAATGGTAGTTCATATAAAATTGGAGACCTAGGCCTGCAAAACGACTTTCTTTGGTTTCACAACCAATTTGTGACCATTCAGTCATTAAAAAAACTTTGTTATGTTTTATTTCTTTGCATGTTTGTGCAAATATATTTAACAGCTACGCTCTTATATTTTAATTTTGAACTTATTCAACAGTATTATATTATCTAATTTAGGAAAGTGTAGTGTGGTGTCGGGTTAGATGGTCTCCTCTCTGTCTCCCCGTGGTAGACGTATTAATATAAATATAAATCAACGGCGTAGAAAAAAAAATTGTGTGGTTAATGGCGTTGGGGATTTTATAATTATGAAATAATGATGTTCTAGGAAAAGTCTGTGACGTAACGCCACGAGAAAAGTGGTGGACTGTATGCTGCGTTATTCTAGAAACCCCGATGCACCCTAATAAAGGCGAGACCGACTTACCCGTCACTGACGTCACCACAACGTGGAAGGGGCGCCCCTCTTCTGCTCCCAATGTACTTAGATGGATGGTTTGTTAAGCTTTTTTATACTTAGTAGCTGTTGGTGTTATAAATATTTCTTTCAAAGACATATCGAGACTGATACTTGACGGATTGTGCCCAAATGGTTGTTGCCGGTCAATATATAATCTCGTAAGCATAAAGGTTCTAAATCATAAAGGTCATAAATTACCACTACGAATTAAATCTGTACAAGAGCTGAATATGTTCAAAACCCTCCTAAAAAATTACTAGTCGATAAGTGCTACTACACTGTTAACGAGTTTTTGGAAGACCTAATTTAAGTACTTAGAATAAATAAGGTGACATGCATGCCCTTACAATTTGTATGCCGAAAGGCGCCACATAGTGAAGCTATAGCATAAAGTAACAACCTGTACGAGTATACCTATGTTGGACAAATAAAGATTTTATGATTTTTATGATTTATGATTTTGGTGTGGCTGTATACTGAACAAAATCATCATCATCATATCTGCCGAAAGACGTTCATTGCTGAACATTGGCCTACCCTAAAGAGTGCTGTAATGACCGGTTCTGCGTCCCCCGCCTCCAGCGGACTCCCGTGACCTTTATGAGGTCATCAGTGCACCTTGAGGTGGGTCTAACCATGCTGCGCCTGCTGATACGTGGTCGCTACTCGAGTACCTTTATGAGCCCCAACGGCCATCGGTTCTACGTGCAATTGCCCGCCCCCACTGCCCACAAACTTAGTAAGTAACTTAATTTAAGTACGTTTAGCGATTTTGAGGGCTATATCGGTTACCTTCAGGAAAAACATCTAAACTATCGCATTTATAATATTAGTAGGATTATTAACGTGGATGCACTTTATGGCAATGCAAAATACGACCGTAGTTGCTGATTTCTTTATTATTTATTTAATATTTATCAAAAGAACAACTTATCGTAAATAAAGCGGACTTAACGCGGTAAGTATTCTCTCCTAGGCAATCTTTGGACAAAGCAGACAAATTGTGGGTGGTTTCAGTTCAGATATAAACACACAGTTGATATTCATACCTAATAAATAACAAGAATAGACAAATAAAATACATACAAATATTACTAGCTTCCGCCCTTAGCTTAGCTATCTTCGTGCAAATTTTCATCCAAATCGGTTGGGCCGTTTGAGTGTGATTGAGTAACAAACATCCAAACATCAAAACTTTCGCATTTATAATATTAGTATTCATTATTATTATATAGACGAAAATAGGAAACAGAAACGCTAAGAATCTAGGGCTTATTATAACAATAATAATTCAGATCGCTGCGTCACGTGAGTTCAGCACCGACAGGTTTTTGTTCTACAATTTGCACCCTCTTAACATTTAGCAAATGCAAATGGCCGTGTGTCTTGGAAACAGACGTTTGCAGACGAGCGTCGCTAAGCACTTCCGCTATAAACAAGAACCTTATCTACCGCTGTAAATAGTTTTGTTAACGTTGTATCGTACTAGTGCTGTTGACATCTAGATTTTCATTTGCCGCATTAGTGCAAGAATGGGTTCGTTAATGTGTTGAGCCATTGAGCTAGAATTTACGGGGTGTGTTTATAAACGATCAACGAGCCTATTTTAGCAGAAATGCCGTTGAATTTTGTTTGACTTTATCTGTAACTTTGACATTTGTGTTCTTAAGAGAGGGATAAAACACATTTAATGTACCATTAGCAATAAGGTTTTTTCAATGAATTATTCTATTATATTCTAATGTATTGGAGGCATTTAAAGATTTATGAATAAAGAGGTAGAAGTAAGTATACGAGGAGAACCTACTGTGGCCGAAAATGCGTGCCGAAAGATTCACTTTATATTATTGTTTCCACTCCTGTTACAAGTAATTACTAGATCTACATATACATTTTCATGTATAATATAATCTAGTTTCTACTAAAAATAGTATGGTTGCCATATACAGGGTGTGGCCTGTAATAGGAGCAAAAAATTAAACGGTGGCTTATTAAGTTAATCAGTAATTATTTCCAAGTGGTTAAATTGAAAAAAAAATTGAAAAAAAAATAGAAAAAAAATAATAAGTAAAAGCGTACGTGTGTTCTTTTGCTTAACTGGAATGATATCCATTTTGTTTTACTTCAAAAACACCAAAAAATCTTGTAAAATTGAAAAAAAAAAACAAAAAGAATTAGAAAACCAAAGTTAGTATAATCGCAATTACGAAAGTGCCCAGTGTTCTACCAAGATAGTTAATGACTGGCATGCTACGATATCGAGATGTCGAGATCCATTACTTAGGTATCACAACTTCAGATAAGATTATTTCCGAATTCAAGAATCTTGAAACACTGGTACCTTTACAGAATCACTGCGGATAATACATAGAGTCAGCCCTTAAATTTATTGCTCCCATTACAGGCCACACCCCGTATATATGTTGTGTTTTCGTTCATTACCAGAATTGTTTAAAATTAACTTTTTGGGTAAAGTTTTGCCTGGTGGCAAAGTAGGCATATTTCACGGTAGTATTGCAATATGATCTCACTTTGGGAAGTTGGTCTTTGACAAGCAAGATTTTACCAAAAGATATCAACAAATAAATTAGGCATTGCAAGTGAAATAAAACCATGTAAAACGTTTTCCAATTTATCTGCTATACCTTGACTACAACGCTATTTGTCCGGTTAGAAGTGAAAATGTATATAAAATAAAACATTTTGTAAGTAATAGAAAACCGAAGGAAATTGAGAAAAAAAAGTAGCTGTCATATTAGGTTTAAGTTAATCTCTTGTTGTCAGTCAGGATCCACTCAAAGGGAAAACTTTATTTCCAAAATAATTTAAGGCTTGGCTCTGGGACGGATAGAAAAGGGGCTACAATATCGTCTCAGAACAATGGAGATGTCACATTATATTAAAACCATAATCGTGTCTAAGGAACAGGCTGTCTGTTCTTATTTTACTTCATCAATCATAGATGAATTAATTAAGTGGTGAGGCTGAGTATTGGGTTCGATCAGGGAACGAAAAAACCATAGAAGTCTAATATAGTCTAGTATAGCGGCGCAAAATAGCCCCACACAATGGGTGTCATTGCCATTATGCGGGGTTGGGGGCGGGGTGTAAAAACGATGCCAGGCAGCCGTTTAGTTCGAATGCGCCTACCGGGTTTTGGGCACGTGTTTGGGTAGAAATTTGTAAGAAGCTCGCATTCTATGGTTTTTTCGTTCGCTGGGTTCGATTAAAAAGGTATCACATTATTGTATTGCGATTACGCATACTTGCAAACATAGTCAAGAATCATGGGTCCATATCGGGTTGAATAATATTTAAAGCCATAGTTTTGATCGGCATAACCACTTGTGTCATAATCGAGTCGAATCATTACGCATAACCGACAATAGTCATAAATTAGTTCGCATATATTTTTTAACCATAATATTTAAGAGCATAAATAACAATAATCATAAATTTATTGCGCATAAAAGCTTTAAGCATAAATATCAATCGCCATAATAGGTTTGCGCATAACGTTTTCAAGTCATAGGTAGGTAGGTACACTTATAAGAAAATTGGTAAGTAAAAGTAAATTATCTCTTTGTAATGTAAACCTAACACAACTATTTTCTTAAACAAACGCATGGCAATTATTTCAGCCTAACCTTAACCTAACCTAACAAAAATACAATTGTTTCCCCCCCGGCCCCCCTTTTCTAGCTGCCCTAACCTAATTAAACGCTGGTCAACTAATTTAATAGCCTGTTTATTTTGCAAATCAATCTTAATAGCAGTCTATTTACAAAAATTATTGTGAATTTATTAACGATAATCGCGGACTGTAAATGAGAACGAGAAATATCGCGGGCGAAACAAGAATATTGGTATTTTACGAGAATATAAGTGTTAAAAGTATGTTAAAATTAATAATAAAACAGTGGTTCGTCGGTCATACCTGGTCTGTTGGAGCTGTGGAACAGGATCTTTGGCGTCGCAAGCAGAGCACCGTGGGTTGAAGTCTCCAGTTCACCTGAACCAAGCTTACTCTTAACTCTTACCTCCGGTGTCAGCTACTTAGCCTCAGATTATGTCCAAAAGCCTTCGGCAGCCTCCAAACTCACTTCACTGATACTAAAAACATCTATCAATGCTACAGCTAGTGGTGACCTTAGATTTTTACTATTTTCAACGACAGCTACAAAAAGGGTTGTTCTCTTTTCGAGATTCGAAAGCTAACAGACCGATTAACGGTTAGGAGTGGGGTAATAGTGTGACCAACACAACAGTTAAAATAACTTTTGATACTAGTGTGTTGCCACAATACAATTAAAATATACCCTAAAATGAAGAATGACAAAACTGAACAATTATGCATAGCAATTCTAATGACTAAAAATAATTATGATCTTCAATATAATGACTTGTATGACATTCAACATTATGGTTTAGAAAAATATGATATACTACAATTATGTCAATAAAAGCATTATGCGCAGAATCATTAATGCCAAAAGATTTTTATGAGCAACAATTTTATGCGTAAAGTTGTATGACAATCGAAATTATGTCAATAGTCATTATGCGACTAGATGGACACCCAACAATCATATAATATCTGAAACGGTACAGAAAATATTGATTTGCCATCTGTCCATCCATAGCAATATTAAAAATGCGAAAGCATGTCTGCCTGTCTGTATGTCTGTTACCGCCGATACAGATGAAATTTGGTAAAGAGATAGTTCGAGTCTCGGGGAAGGATATAGGATAGTTTTTATATATAAATAATTATAAATAAAAGTGGCCTGAAATGCTTTGAGAAAAGGATAGTACGGCCGTGCCACTGTTTTACTTGACTTGAGAAACTGGTTTTCAGATATATAGATATATGATTCTTGACTATATTTTTATGATTGCTTGTAGGTAAGATTATAGCCGAAACATGATTGCTTACAATTTCCTCGATATAAATAAATTATGTTATTAAACGACACAGTCAAGGTTAATGTAAAGGTATTTCATTTACCTCATGCAAAATCTACTAGAAGGAAATATGAATATATATAAGTTCACGAAGATTGATATTAATTAAACTTTATCCAAGGAAGAGCACTGTTAGAACTCGTTTTCTTGTGCGCGGTAGACATAAGAACATAAAAACAGCTACAGACAATAGTTCAAACGACATATAAAACAGATAAAAAAATTGTAAAATACAACAATACAGCTAAGCGTGTCTTATACACGCGGAGAGGCGGGAATCAAAGGATTATTCCCGTCATTCGCAACAGAGATGTCGATGCTAAACATATGCAGAATATTTTCCGAGCCATCATTAATTAAAAACAAGTAATATACTTGCGTGCACAATAGAATAAATTTGCCTAACAGACATTCATTTCAATTAAAAAAATTTTTCAATTAAGTGGCATTCATTTAATTGATTTCATCCCAATATTGTATACAGCGTGTCTCTGACTTTGGGGCTATAAATGCAAATGTCAATTACGCTCCTTAAACGGAACTACTTTTGCTCTACAACTTTTCAAAAATACGTTCTTTTTATATTTTCATTATTCCATACAAATAAAATAAAATGTTCAATGTACATCATCCATTAGTTAGTTTTCATACTTGTCAGTGTCATGGATGTCAAATAATGAGGCCGTGTTTGCAATACATTGATGGTACAGTTAAAGTTCAAACACGAATAAATGATCGAAATAATAGTTATTTTACAAAGTTGCGGAACAAAAGTGGTTCAGTTTCAGGACCGTAATGGACATTTGCATTTAAAGCCCCTAAGTCAGAGACACACTGTATGATGTATTTTATTTAATTTTTTGGCTATGCCATTTTCTAGGTACCTACTCTCATTTTATGATAAGGTCTATGTTTGTTTCATTTTATTACTTCGAAACCAAATATAAAGCAAATTAGGTTGAAGACTACAATGTTAAGATCATCTTGTGAAGTTTGTGTTAGGTTTTAGTTTAGTTAGTAGTCATTTTATAAGCGAACTGTACCATGAATGATTACTGTATATATGTCTACTTTATAAAATTTCTAAACTACGGTAGCCTAAAAGTTCAGGCATGCGGCTGTCGAGCGGCGGTCGTGGGTTCGAATCCCGGCTCGTACCAACTCGGAACTTATGAACGGACTTAGCTTTTCGGTGAGGAAACCGATGTAATCCCAATAATGTGAAGTTTTCCCTCTGGGTTGGAAGGTCAGATGGCAGTCACTTTCGTTAAACTAGTGCCTGTAGCAAATCTTCGTATTCGGTGTCAAAGCGGACCCCGTGCTTCTTTGCTTAACGCAAGGAGAATTTTAGCCGAGTTTCTTACTGAAGATCCTTCAAAGTTTAATGAATAATAGTTTCGTACATATATTCAAGGTAGAAGTATAAGTATTAAAGTAGAAGATTCAAGTATCTAAGTGTAATTTCTTGTTTAGGAAAATGACGTCGAATTTCCGTAAGGCCCGTTCGAAAAATTACATAATCGACAGTCGCATCAGGAACGACCCCCATGAGTGATGGACAACATTGTTGCTTTGCGTTTCAGTTGGATGAGAAGATATGCCACAGGCTAGCAACCTGTCACTGCATGACATTTTCTCCGTCTCTACTCAAAACTAAATTGAATGTGGTCTGCCTACCTCTTCAATACGGGCGTGAACGTATGTACGAGTATGTGGAACGTAGTACCTACTTGCGACGACTCCTACTACGACTAACCTAAACTTACCAAACTCTAAATAATCCTTCACTAATTCAATATTAACGAAATTACCCAAGCAAACCCACGCACTTGTGCGTAATTCCGACAGTGAAATCCCGAATGGATATTCAAAGCAATTTAGATATAGGCAAAAGCACTGGTGAGATACATAGTTGTCTTTTACGAGGCAGAAATCGGGTCATTAGACTGCCTCCTAAGCCCTTTCGGAAACGCCGCCTGATAAGGGTCTTTAGCTTAATGACATTTATATTCGGTAGATACGTTTCCCGAAGTGCTTAGAGCATAGTAAGATTGGAAATGTATGGAGGACTAATTAGCTTAAGCGATACTTGTTTAAAGGTGGTTCCATTTCAATACAAAACTTCTTTTGACATTCGCTGGCTAACGGCGTGACATTTTAAGAAACTTATGTAACAAACTTTCATGAATTGGATTACATTTGCGCGAATTTCCCTAAGAAAGAAGTTAAGGAAGAAATTATTCTGTCATTGGCTATGCATATAGTATAAAAAACTGCTGGTAAAAATGTTTATTGAATGCTGTTGAACTTCTAAAATAAATAAATAAAATAAATAAAATAAATAAAAATAAAATAAATAATTCATTAAATCACCTGACGAATAGTAAGACAACATCCAAAATACATGCTAATTAAAGTTCTAAGGAAGTACCTAGGGTTTTTTGTGATGGGGCGATACTATAAAAAACCGGCAAAGAGCGTGTCGGGCCACGCTCAGTGTAGGGTTCCGTAGTTTTTGTAATGTTTTTCAAAAACTATTCAACCTATCAAGATCAAAATCATTTTCCTAGAAAGTTTTTATAAAGTTCTACTTTTGAGATTTTTTTCATATTTTTAAAACTTATGGTTCAAAAGTTAGAGAAGGGGGACACATTTTTTTAAACTTCTGGAGCGATTATCTCCGAAAATATTAACATTATCAAAAAATGATTCTTGCAAACCCCTATTTATTTTGAAATATATCACACGTTAGGGTTGAAATTAAAAAAAAAACACTCCACGTTACGTATAGGGGAGGTACCCTATAAATAAATAAAAAAAACTTTTTATTTTACCACTTTGTCGGCGTGATTGATATAGATATTAGTACCAAATTTCAGCTTTCTAGTGCTAACGGTTACTGAGATTATCCGCGGACGGACGGACAGACAAAGCGAAACTATAAGGGTTCCTAGTTGACTACGGAACCCTAAAAAGAAGAACGTTCAGCGCCTGACCTTTCCATAACAAATTCATGACTAAAACTTACGAAATTCCAATTCGATTCGGTCAATATCAAAGAACCGTAACACTGGTCAAACCTCGAACTTTGTTACTCTACATCGCTTACCAATTCATAACAAAAGTTAAGTTGCGGTTTGGAAAACAGCTCGTTCTTTTTGTGGTGGTCCGAAAAATTTGACGAATATTTCAATATAAAGTTTTGACCACGAAACATTGTTATTGCAAACCTTTGCTAGTTGCCCCTTTCATTTCAACAGTTGCGGTGAATCAGGTCCGAATATAACGATTAAACAAGTTGTATAGGGGGAACTAACAATACTCCAGGCAAAATTACGGTTTTGAAAAACATTAATTTATAATAGCGTTTTTTTTGTTTATTTCATTTTAAAATGTTATTCTAAGATGATTAATTCAAGAATCCGACAAACTTTCCACCCGGAAGTAATTATGTAGATTTAAATGAAGCATGCATTGGCTTTTTTTGTACGATTTATCTTGAATATTATAGAGCAAATGTAAATGAACCAAAATAAAGACAAAAATATTTATTAATATTTTTTCTGACTTTTCAGAAGCTAGTTAGTTTATCGTTTTTTTGATGTCTGAAATTTTGTCGGATTTTGTCGCTGGATAACTATTTAATTGATAATATATCCGTTACACATTAAAAATAAGCTATTATAAATTATTTCCAAATTTGACTTTTTTTCCATACGAGTTGTCAGTTCATTGACTGGACTACAAGTCGATTACGTAACGTTTCGTATGTACGTTATCATCATATCCTGCGGACCACTTGCGCAATAGAAGTACCTACCTACTCATCGTGCACCCAGAAGAGGTTCATCATATCACCGCCCAAAGAATCAGGAATTTCCTGGAGGCAACGGGCCTTAACGGTGAAGTCTAAAAAATGGCTGCCGCCATAGATCACTTGCTGGTCGAAGCGGCATATTAGGGTCCACAAATCAACAAATTTAATGATAATCATATTATAAGATTTTTAAAAAATCGTCACGCGGCCTCAATAATAACCACTTTGGAACGCAAAAAATGTATTGCCATGTTTGAAAAGCAGTGCTTAATGATCGAAATAAGTAATACTGGTATACATTCCCTGTGATATCCTAAATAAACTAAGAAACGTAGACGAAATTGTCCGTTAAAATTCTAATGATATCTGGAATGAAGTAACCTAACTCTTAGGTCTTCCTAAAAAGTTGTCAGTTTTTGAGTTTTTTTTTCGATAAAATTAAAAAGCGGCGAAACATTGCATTTAGTGACACATTTTTTCGTATAATAAGGGACTCCGGAAATGTACCCTTGTTTTATCGACAAACGTTTCATCGCTGGTATTTTAATTTCATCAAAAACCATTTTTTATGTACATACCAGTGTATTAAGCGGTCTATGTGTTATACAAAATGAATGACATACTAATCTTCCAATCTAATAATCAGTTACTTTTTGCAAGTAAATACACAATGTGCGTTATATTTGCAGATAGTTTTGCCTTGAAACTATTCTAATCAAACTCATGTTACACTGAGAACCGAGTTACGGCAAATTTCAGCACAAGTGGAGCACTGTTGACATATCTATTTCCACAAATGATTAAACACAACACTAGTTATATGCTCACTTCGACGACCGCTTTAGCCTAGTAGTCCAGGCAATGAACTGACAACTCGTATGGAAAAAATGTCAATTTTGGAAATAATTTATAATAGCTTATTTTTTATGTTTAACGGATATATTATCAATTAAATAGTTACCCAGCGACAAAATCCGACAAAATTTCAGACATCGAAAAAATGATAAGTTAACTGGCTTCTAAAAAGTCAGTAAAAATATTAATAAATGTTTTTGTCTTTATTTTGGTTCATTTACATTTGCTCTATAATATTCAAGATAAATCGTCCAAAAAAAGATAATGCATGCTTCATTTAAATCTACATAATTACTTCCGGGTGGAAAGTTTGTCGGATTCTTGACTAAATCATCTTAGAATAACATTTTCAAATGAAATCAACAAAAAAAAACGCTATTATAAATTAATGTTTTTCAAAACCGTATTTTGCCTGGAGTATAGTTGGTAGTGACCCTGTCTACGAAGCAAGAGGTCCTGGGTTCGAATCCCGGTAAGGGCATTTACTTGTGTGATGAGCACGAACATTTGTTCCTGAGTCTTGGATGTTTTCTATTTATTTAAGTATTTAATTGTCTATATAAATATGTTTATCGTCCTTTAGTACAAGCTTTGCTTAGTTTGGGATTAGGTCGATTTTTTGTAACATTGTCCCCTAATTTTTATTTATTACTAGCTTCTGCCCGCGACTCCGTCCGCGTGGAAATCGTTTATATCGCAGCTCCATACAAACTTCAACCCCCCATTTCATCCCCTTAGGGGGTGATTTCCAGGATGAAAACTATCCTATGTCCTGTCCCCGGGATTCAAACTATCTCCATACCAAATTTCATCGCAATCGGTTCAGCGGTTTAAGCGTGAAGAGGTAACAGACAGACAGACAGACAGACAGACAGACAGACAGACACACTTTCGCATTTATAATATTAGTATGGATTCACTTAAGACGCATCACCAGCGAACCAAAAAACCATAGAATGCGAGCTCCTTATACCCAAACACGTGTCTAAACCCTGTATGAGCATATCACTACATAGTATAAAACAAACGCTTCCCGCTGTCTGTCCCTATGTATGCTTAGATCTTTAAAACTACGCAACGAATTTTTAAGCGGTTTTTATTAAGAGTGATTCAAGAGGAAGGTTTATATGTATACTAGCTTCCGCCCGCGACTTCGTCTGCGTGGATCCAGGATAAAAACTATCCTATATTTTAATCCAGGCTATAAACTATCTTCGTGCAAAATTTCATCCAAATCGGTTAAGCCCAAGCGTGATTGAGTAACAAAAATCCAAACATCTAAACATCCAAACGTCCAAACATCTAAACTTTCGCATTTATAATATTAGTAGGATATATATATTATATAGTACCCGTGCGAAGCCGGACGGGTCGCTAGTTCAAACTAAACGGCTGCCTGACATCGTTTTGACACCCCGCCCGCCCATTCTGTGGGGCCATTTTGCGGCGCTACTTAGCCTTCTATGATTTTTTCGTTCGCTGCGCATCACACAATGCCGCTGCGTCGTGCGGAATTTATATACAAACGGGGGAACTGGTATACAACGTTGCGAACCGTCGCTCCGCACGCCGCAGCGGCATGCAGCGGCAGTGTGATGACCCCCTAACATGTCACACGTGACTTTGACATTCGGCTGTCCGACTCTTACTCTCACAAGGAACTCGGCGTCAAGCAGCGTCAATCATCGATACTGCAGTCTCGCATCCTTTCGTTTCTCGGGCACGTATGTCGTCGAGGAGTAGTAGCTATCGAGCGACTCGTGAAAGACCAGGGAAAGGTCGAGGGCACCAGACCGCGAAGCAGGTCACCAATGAGATGGACAGACCAGATTAAAGCTGCAGTATACGCATCACTACACGCAAGGATAAGGAAGGCGACTGTCAGAGAGAAATGGCGGCGTGTTGTGAAGCTTGCTGCCAACACCTGAAATGATGACCACAACCACTCTGTCAAAAGTAAAAACGTTGAATAAGAGGAGTTTCACTGCTGCTGGTCGTATTATGTTCCTAGAGTAAGACCGCGGAAGCTCCCGTAGATGCACCGGTCTTCAGCTAACGAATCCCCAAATCAATATAGAGTTGGCAACGCGCTGCTGTCTACTAACAAGTAACAATCAAAGGCCCATAAGCTACGATGTTTGCTTACGTTTGACCGTATGCTTATTTGCCACCGTAGTATTAAAAAAAAAGAGCGAGCCGTTTCACGGTGACATAGAATATGCATCTCTTTCTAAGCGTTCTGATGAGATAAAGACAGATAGTCTATCTCGCCGCGACACAGCTTGCGGGCCGTCCTGTACGAGTAATAGCCGTGCTGGTGCGCTCTTAAGCGGTGCCTACGAACTTTCTTGGTGTCATCAGTCATCCTATATGTATATTCTAGGCTTGAGACACCTTGTACCAGAATAATTAATGTTACATTTAAATTGTTGGCAATGTGCCCGCCGTTCCAAGCAAGTCGATCACGTAACGCATTGTACGTACGTTAGGTAGATCTAAATGTCATCTTTTATATGGAAAAATGACAGTTGGACTGTCCTGATGCGCATTGGAAACGTTACGTGATTACCTACATATGAGGTGAGCTTTATATCTTCTTTTTCTTCTTAAAATATTGTGTTTTGTGTATTGAGTTAGGTACCTACATAAGGTTTAAAGAAATGTATTGTATATGATAATGTATTTCTCATAATACAATTAAAGGTACTTATGTTAACATTTGTTATGGTGAGCGTACGTGTGCGTATAAGTGATTTATTAAATAGAACAATTTAAGATATAAGGTATTTTTGTAGATAAGCTACAAAATTACTTCATATGTAATGACATTTTTTTATAATAATTATTAGTTTTTAATATTGACAAGAAAAGAAGTAATTTTACCATATAAAAAGTTACATTTCGATCGTGAATACGTGAACGACCTGCTGCACTAGGCTCTGTGATCTTTAAGGCCTCTACACACATCGCGCTTGCGGCGCGAACGCGGGTCGCGCGCGGGGCCGCGTAAGTTGTAAAACATTGAAACTACACTTCAATCAAACACACATCGAACGCGGTCCGAACGCGAGCCCGCGGGTCTAAGTTACAAGTCGGGCAGCGCGGCCGCGGATCGTGCGCGGCGCGAGTCGGGCGCGGCGCGGGTGAAAAGCGAAGCGGTTCAAGCGCGCTGCTTGAGCTGTGATCGTTCCGTAAGTAAAATGAATGCACCTTCGATAACTCCCAAGAGCGCGATTTTTTTGTTGAAAGTTATACTATAATGAGTACTACTAGTAGTAAAAAAATAGTGAATTTTGACGTTGATTTAGGTATAGATTAAACTAAGTGAGTTTTGGTCGGCGGCGTCTGGGTGTCCATTTACGCTGGGTATATATGCAAACAGTATTTGTATTCTCTTTGCCGTCATTTTTCCAAATACCAAATTTCCAAATACTGAAACGCCAAGAAAACAATTCTAGCCCTTAGAGTATAGATTTCTACAGACGAGCTAAATTAATAAGGTACTTTGACCTGCGTTGCCTGTTTAGTTTAGACTTAATGGCAACTTGGACCAACTTGGACCGCCCCTGTTTTCCTGGTAGTAGGTACTGTTTTTACTTAGTTCCACATGTATACGTATTTATAAGTACATCAATCCCGAACTTCTTTCCTGCTCCATCACATCCTTTGCATGCGCTAAAATTGAATACCCTCGTACATTTCTGACACTTTTCTCGGTTCATCAGACCATCATCAATCTTTTCTTCGCGCGGGATGCTATTCACAAAATGGTTCACCTCGCCTCACCGTTCACCCCTAAACCACCACCCCAAAATGCCACACTGCCACCACGCCACCACTATACTCCTAGGGTTATACCCGGTTGTACCCCAAAAGAGCCCGGGGTCCGCTTTTACACCTATCCCAAGATTTGGCATAGGCACTAGTTATACGAAAGCGACTGCCATCTGACCTTCCAACCCAGAGGGGAAACTAGACCTTATTGGAATTAGGCCGGTTTCCTTACGATGTTTTCCTTCACCAAAAAGCTAACGGTGAATATTCAGTGCATAAGTTCCGAAAAACTCGTTGGTACGAGCCGGGATTCGAACCCACGACCGCCGCTTGACGGCCGCATGCCTGAACCACTAGGCTACCGTAGCCTTGTGCTACTGCCACCACACCATAAACTATTGAAAATTGAATGCCTGTGTGTAATTTTAAGTGTGATATTTTGGGTACAACATGGTTTACTAAGTTGGTATACAAAATTGTTACCCCCTTAGGGTTATGTTTTTCGAGCGTGGTCATAGGAAAATGTAACATATTGATTTTTCCTGTGGGAATTATATGTTTTCCCGCTGGAAAAAGTAGCCTATGTCACTCTCCAGCTTCTAAACTATCTCCGTACAAAAAATCAGATCAACACGACGCTCCGTTGCGTCGTGAAAGAAGGACAAACATACAAACACACACATTTTCCCATTTATAATATTAGTAAGGATGACTTATTCTTTGGCACACCCTGCATCCTAAACCGCTTGACGGTTTCGTTGGATTTCTCCCATTTAATCTTGGGAGTGGCATAGACTAGGCTAGGATAAAAAATATGTTGACTTCACTTGTTATTGGTATTTAACAATACAATACAAATACTCTCTATTGCACATCACTAACTACATCACGATTAAAATTATACTAATTCCGTTAACAATAGGTACTACGCTAAATCGAAAAGGTGGTCTGACACACGTTTGGCTGGGGCTATTCGAGGTGTGTTGTGAATAACATCCCAGGCGTATACGGAAGTGATCTATTTACATGATATATCAAGTCTACTTGTATCTTTTACACTGGTACTGTTAATAGTGGGGGAGTTTTCCCCGTAATAAGTATATGTACGATTTGGCTGAATTGAAGAACGTGTATTATTATTATCAAACGAGGGAGCGTAGCGAACGAATTTCCATGCTTTAGCTTGGACCGAAAATCATTTGTATTTCCAGATGTCCCGCTTTCGGTGCGGGTCGGGTGCCGGGTGGCTCTAATAAGCTGTGAAGCTGTGTGCCTTTAGAAATCATCAACCCACACTGGGCCAGCGTGGGAACTGCCCGTTCCTTCTCATCCATGAGAGGAGGCCTGTGCCCTGCAGTGGGACGTATATAGGCTGATTTAATTATTATTTATTGTAGTACAGCGGAATTTCACCTATTTAGAGCAGCCCAACTCAAGAAGTACCTCCGCCTTATAGACCGCAGTCATAATAAAACCACAACTTACTCTTTAGCTATGTGGTGTTGTGTTCCAGGGGCCCGTTTCAGGAAGTCTCTTTATTTAGTATGTTACTGATGGGCATTTCGCGCAAATCAACATCCTATGTATTGTGCCTATTTTGCGTGGAATCGGTGGGGTAAAGCTACTCTAACCACCCCAGCTCCTCTAGAAAGCTTGTGAGTGCCTTGGTGTTGCTAATTGGTATCTGGAGACACAAGGTGCTTTTTCCTGTATACTTCTGCCTGCTTGCAGTCCAGTAGAATGTGTTTAGTTGTTTCTTATGCCTCCATGCACGCTCTGCATATGGGGCTGTCTGTCTTTTCTCAATACCTTTTGATAGAAAGAGACTTCCACATGTAATGTAGCTTCGTGGAACGGGTGGTCTCTGGTCGTGGGTAAGGTCGCCAGAGCTCCTAAAGATGTGCTGTGTTGAGAGAAGGAACCTGCATTTTGTCTCCTGCAGTATAAAGGGTTGGCAACGCGCTTGTGATTTTATTGGAGTCGCGTGACGGACAGGACCTGCAGAACACACGAGGCCTCACGCACGGTGTTGCCGTTTATGAGCTACCTATATATTGGAACTAGTTAGGCACTAGAAATCTTTTTCTCTCTAGTTAAAAAAAATATAGTTTTAGTTAGCAGACATTATTAAGGAAAAATTTTCCCAGCCTTTGAACATTTTTTTTTGACGCCCGGTTGACGTTGCCTACGAAGCTGAAGGTCCTGGGTTCGAATCCCGGGAAGGGCAAATATTTGTGTGATAGTGATGAGCATGTATATTTTGTTTCCAAGTCTTGGATGTTTTTGATGAATTTGAGTATAAGTATCTATGAAATATATCGCCGTCTTGTGCCCATAAAACAAGCCTTATTGAGCTTACTATGGGACTAGGTAGATTTGTGTAAGATTGTCCTTTTATCTTTTTTTATATTTTCCTTCAAACAGGTACGTAATGAATCCCAAAACGCTTGTTTCCTCTTTATGTCTCATGATTTGTTGCGTGATATGCTAGCACATTTCTCAACTGCCACATATCGGGGCCCCTCCCATAACTCTTTAGCAAATGTAAGCCTCACAACGACGTCACATTATTCATATCATCACGGGGAAACTTTTTGTTGTCAATATTTGAAAGGGATGATTAGTTAGAGTTGGACTAAGTTATGGGAAATATTTTGTCCCTCGAAATCTTTCGGATCAGTTCTCATGAAGTATGAATATGTTTTCCGTATGCAAATACTTATTTATGCCGGCGGAAGGTCGGCTTCCGCTGCCTTAAATTTGAAGCGTGGTGTCCCAACGGAATCTTGTAAGCTTATGCTAATGATGTATTTTTTCTTGAATAAAGCGGATAATGAATACTTTTCAATATTATTTGGTTAGCACCCTCATGAGTTGACACTTTTGCATTTACATAACACTAACATAACAAAAAGGAAAACCGGCCAAGTGCGTGTTGGGCCACGCGCAGTGTAGGGTTCCGTAGTTGCCTGTCTGTCTTTGTTACATCGACACGCGCGCGCCAAATAAATGGTGCAGTTGCGTCGGCCTAATTTGTATTAACGTTGGCCTTTCCGAGTACACATTAAGTTAGTCAACTATCACTCTTTAACTAGTTATGCCATCAAAATGTTTTTTAGAAACTCATAATATTTTTGAACACCATGGGTTTAAAGAGAAAAAAAATGACATCCCCACTTTTAAGTGTAGTTATACCGTTTTATCGGCGTAGTCGAAGTCAACTACAATTCATAAATATATACACATGCCAAATTACAGTTTTCTAGTAGTAAGGGCTACTGAGCTATGCCACTACGGAACCCTATAAAACGGTATATAATAACTGTGCTTAATGATTCGCATTTGTTTTCGATCAAATGCTAGGTGCCTACTAACTCCGCACACAGTGGCGTAGCAGTGTTGCAGAATTGACCAATAAAATTAATCTATTAAATTGAAGCGGAGACGAGATGCGGATTTTAACTTATTTGATTCGTCATTTCTGCATATTGCTGCTTCACCCTGTTTCTGTTAAAATGCAACCTTATGCATGAGCTGATCTTTAGTGCGGAGCTGTGGACTAAAGAATCAATGTACCCGAGTTCGATCCCACCGTCATACACGTTTTTGAAGATGTTTTAAACTCACAACAGCTGATCTTTAGAACGCATTAGCAAATGACCACTTCAATAATTCAAGATATTTACTGACAATCAAGTCTGATAAATAGTTTAAACGTCAGTTTTTCACAGTTTCTTTATCACAAGCCCTGGACATGTCCACTGTCAAAAAAGGCTGACAAAATGCTTCACACGTCAAATATTTATTTGAAAAATCTGCCTAGAGGGCAGAATATAAAACTTGTTGCCATTTTATTTATACAAAATGGCAACAAGTTACATCTGTCTTTTGGTAAAATGAGAAGACGCTCGGGAACCTTCTCGAAGGGACAGCTAAAACCTAATGTTGCGTGGCATGACCCTATCACGGGCCCATGGGCCATTTTGTAGACACGCTAGCTTATTCATCATCATTAGGCCTAGATTTTCCCTCGGAGTTGGCGAATGTCTGTGAATGTCAAGGCCACAACGAGTTTAGCTCGCTGTGTAAATTACAACAAATTACTTGCCTTTGCAATTACACAATGAAAAAGGCCGCGAGGGAGTCAACCGTACAGCTGCCGGCTCAAAATATTAAAGTGTGTTCAATCATCGTCTAGACATGAAGATCAAGCGCAATGTAGCTGTTAGCGAAACAAGTAATAAAATTGCTTTTGATGTGTGTTTTCTGGAATAACGAGGTTAACAGTCCACAGCACGGTTGACTCAAAGCGATTACGAATACGAACGTAGTAGTTTGGCTCTCAAATTAAAACTGTCGTGAATACTCACGATTCACGATAGAATATTTACATTTATGATGATGTTAATGATTATACATTTTTAAATAAAGGAAAAATTGAAAATTTAATGCTCCGAGCCGGATTCGAACCGGCGACCACAGGCAATTTATAATTTCGTTAGCAGCGTAACTGCTTAATACAAAATTAATGTTAATGATTATGTCTCAAACAGCCGATTTATTTCATGTAGCAACACCTAAAAGAAATCATGTTTATAACAATGACGGGTAGGCGAGTAGTCAACGTTCCTAACAGGCCTAACAGCTATATATATAATATTGGGACGAACAGTTGTGGAGATTTGTAATGTTAGATTTGGAGGAAGACCGAGGTGAGCTCTTTCCATAATCACTTTCGATGCATCCTATGATATTGTAACGATTTGGTATCATTTACATGTGCTTACGTGCTTATGTGCTTACTAATCGGACGGTGATTGTTTATCGTTCATGTATTTATGTGCATCCACAGGTCTTATTCTCTTTGAGAGGCGTGACGGTAACCGGTGTGGCAGTATGTCATGTACATATTATTATATGAATCAGGTTTTCATGCAGATGTACATGCGATAACACAGTTCTTAGTTGTGGAGTTCTTTAGTGTGACAGGATTAGTAACAAGTGTAGCAACATGGTCTCAGGTTCGGTAGTCTCAGCCTCAGGTCATATCATCAATCAACAGTGAACCCGGGTAATTATAACTGGAACAATAGCGCGTGAATTGGGACAGTATCAGTTGTGAGGTAAGGGGTGTCTGTAAGGGGAGGTTGGAGGACATTCTCGGCGACGAAGGTCCCCACACCTCACATGGAGCTGGTACGCACGAGGCGACAGCCCATATGTCAGATATACAAAGGATTCCGCAAGTTATAAGTGTAAGTTTATAGATACATATTATTATATGCTAATACAGATACCTAAGCTAGAGTGCTATAGGTACACATTCGCCGCCATGAGAGTGACCAGAAGTGGCTTCGCGACAAAAACGGCGTAGTGGAATTTAAGTTTTTATACACAATTAGATTGGCCATATCTAGGTTAAAAATGGGTTTCTGTTACTATACAAACTTAAGAGTCCGCAGTAAGCTCGGCCGAATTTCACCTTCCCATACAAACGGAGTTTCGTTCTAATTTTAAAACTACGTGTTGGATTGTGACGAAACTTTGCATATACAATGAAATGAGGTATATCTATGTCTGTAATTAGTTTATATGGTTCCAGTTTATAAAATAAGCAAAATACAGCAAAAATAAGTTTTATATGAAAAACTTAACCCTAAACTTTGCAAAGTAAGACAAAAACCGTGCGTTCAAGTCCCGTTTGCGCTGTATAATGCGCATCCCGTTATATGTATATGGCACATCCCGTTGTGTACACAATGTTTCCTCTTTAAATTCTAGAAAGTAATCTTAAAATGTTAACTAAACTACGTTTGTATGGAGAGTCAGTCTTAATTGACTTATTTTTTTCAATTTCGTGGTTGATCCCATGGGAAAAGTTGTTCAATCTCCCCCCACTATAACCTGTCGGCATAATATGTATAATACATACCAGAAAACGCCAGTATACATGTCGAAGTAAATAAATCTATTTATCTCTATAACGAAGCTCAAGAGAGCAGCGTTCCTTTAGCCTTTTTCACAAATCATACATATGTAAAAATGTTACCCGTGAAAAATGTTGTTCACTCGACCCCACCAATTTCCGTACCTCATTAAATGCAACGCAGGTAACGCTCCTAACGCAATATGTAAATCGGATCCCGAATCTTCAACCTTACGGAATGTCAACCTTGCATAACGTAGGGAAAGAGATGTATAAAAAGTATATCGTCATTTATTTGTAAAAAAGGCTCGTATCACATTCGTGGATATCAAAAAAGTATTCCGTTCAAGGTTTGAAAATATTACGTGAAAGCGCCTTTATACAATCGAGTAGGTATAGTACATTACTTACCAAGGGCTGTAAAATAAAGAAAGCCCGAAATCGCAGGTATTTGTAACCCGAGCCGCAGGCGAGGGTTGTAAACATGCGATAGAGGGCTTTCTTTTTTACTGCCCGTGGTGAGTACACAATTTTACGTCTTCACCTGGCCACAATGCGAGTTTTACCGTACGGTAAAACTCACGTTATGGCCAGGTGTGACGTAAAATACATTCTATAAACACCTTTAATTTTGTTAAAATAAACGTATGTGCTGAGCGTATAGGGTCGCTATAACTAAGGTAGTGTAGAGGTCGTGTATGCAACCTTTACAGTGCTGGCTGGACAGCACTATTCGGATTTCAAATCAAGCAGTCTGGAAGTTAATAAATAGAAGAAGAGTTGATGACGTCAAGGAGTCGCCCCCGAGGCTTTGGCCTCCAGGCAACGCTTCTCATAACTCTCGCAAAATTGTCTAATAAATGTAATAATGTTCTATTGCGTCTTGCTCTACCAACCCGCTCACCGTCCCTACAGTACCTTTTCAATCCAAAGCTATAAGGCATTTGAAAAATCTAGAAAATTTGCTTATTGAAAACTAAGATTTCGATTTCCTGGATTTACTGAGGTTAACACCGGGTCATCGGAAACTGAACGATGAGTTTCGTTTATATAATATGTTTTTGCCAATTTGTTTCTTGGTTAAGTTTATTATTTCGAGATGCCCTGTTTGTCTTTGGTACAAACAGGTGTGAATTTAATGTGTTTTTATTTGTCATGGATTCACTAGTTTGTTTAGTAATTGCTGCAAGAGCAATAGTTTCCCTTTCATAAAAACATATAAAACTTGCTCAAGAGCGTTTCTAGGCAGCTCGTTTGTCATCCCGCTACATTGCGTGTCACAAACGTCAGAATTATCAGAATGGCCAGAACTACGGGACGTGACCGCCCGGCCCCCGGAGAAAATGACGTCATTAAGAGAAAGCGGGATAAAAGTAATGAAGCTTTTTGTCCCCATTCATAGGTTTTTCGAGGGCCTGTAGTGTTCATTATTTTTGGATCGCGTTTTTGTCTGCTGATGCGGATTATAATTGTGGAGTTCCTGGCCGGAGGTGTTTTATTGTGGCTGTTTTATGATAAAAAAAGAAAATGCTTTTTGAGTATTTTACGAGGAAATGCCTTGAATTTTAAAATGTTTTCTAATGTTACTTTAAAGAAGTTTAATTCGTCAAATCGGATATATTAGAACTGTTCAAACCTCTTTCGTACATAATACAATATACATTATTGAATATGTTCAGTCAGTAAAAACGTGAAGTCACCCGTATACATCTATGCAGAGAGGGTCATATTTCTCTGCGCTGACTGTATTTGTATCATATTATATATGCATGCAACATAGTTTGTTTCTTCAGGGACCTGATTCGAAATTATCAATCAATCAATCATTTATTTCGTGTAACTACATGACACGTATTTCAAATAAGACAAAATGAAACAAATTTAGATACACTACTATCAGATATATACCTACATTAAACAATATTGGTTATCTAGAGATGTCCCCTCTCTGACCAATATTTCAGAACCACTGACCAATATTTTGGAATCACGTCCTTAATTTAACGTCATTAATTTATTCAATCATAGTAACTATGATTCCATATAACGTCATCGCTGGCCAAACAAAGTAATGATCTAACCCAGTGTAGCAAATATGTAATGTCAATTATTTATTTCAAATCTTTTTATAATTCTTATTTTTAGATTATGTATTTGCCAATTGTCATTGTTTGTTGTTGTTATGGTCAATGCTATTTATTGTAAAATATGAGCTTCTGCCTAAAAAAAAAAATATAATGTCAGAATTTTAGCGGACAAATTCGTCTAAGTTTCTGCATTTATCTAGGTTATCAAAGGGAAGGGAAATATTGCATTATTTTGATTCTTAGTTTCCGACATATATTATTTATAACAACGTTATACTATTTCTGCGGAACCATAACCCAATATATTGGACAATTAAACCACATATTTATAAAAACATAACACAGAGTTTATTCAGAACATAGGATAAAAAATACGACATTGACAACAGTGACAAAAACAGTTATGTGACAATACGGAGTTGCCCAGGATTAAAACAAAGTTTAAATATCGGCTACAAAATGAAACTTCCAACAAATTTACTTATTTCGATCATTAAGGTGGTTCGATTTCCATACAAAACGTTATTTGACATTTATTTATTTATTAGGACATTCGCACTATTCGCAGGCTAACGGCGAGATATTTTAAGAAACTTATGTAACTAACTTTCGTAAATTGGCATTTGCGCGAAATTCCCCCTTTTCTTGAATAAACTTGTACGAACTAGAATAATTGATATTAGTTTGTGACGTCATACTTTGGGAAAACTGTTTTTCTCAAATTATTATAGTTTATACAAGTTTATTCAAGCAAAGGGAGAATTTCGCGCAAATGGAAAGCCAATTTGTGAAAGTTACTTACATAGGTTTCTTAAAAAATCACGCCGCCTGCCTGCGAATGTCCAATAACGTTTTGTATGGAAATCGAACCACCTTAAGTGCTATTCAAACATAACAATGCTTATTCTATTGCGTTTCACAATGATTTTCCTTGAAATCGTTGTGGATCGCAATATTAACACACGATTCTTCTAATGTTATATGGAATAAGGTATAAAGTGATTTGATTATTGTCAGGTATAATAAATAAATAGTACGGTATTTGACTAAAATCAAATCAGCTTCTTAGTATGAAATTTGTAGGGATTACTTGGGATTACTTGCATGTGACGTCACAGTCAAATAACATCCTTATTGTTAGTTGTTATTAATTTAAAATTCTTACCATAGCAAACATAAATGAAATATTGATAGTTTCAGTCTTTTCGTAATTTTCATCTGTTGCTAATGAAAAATTAATTTATTTTCACTGTTGTCAAATACCCTATTCTACTTAATACAGTATGACTCTTTGAACTGTACAAGAACATTTTTTCAGAATAACATAGCCAAATCTTAAATATTCGGGGCCCAAAAAAATAGTTTTCGTGTGACTTTTTAAGATTCCCTGGAAATTTAGATCACGTCCCTTAAGGCGGGTACACACTGATAGCAAAATGAACTAACGCGGGGGCGGAAGGGTCGGCCCATGGTCCTCCGGTCCGTCCGACGTGTTACGGGAACCTCTCGCTGCCGACCATTGTTTGTAAGAAGCTTGACAGCGAGAGGTCTTGGAGTGGCATCCTTCTGCAAGTCCTTAATGGCGCAAGAGGAGGCTGCGGAAAGAGGGCGGGAGGACGACCCTTCTGCTCCGCATTTCCGTAGACGTAGAGCGGGGCCCGCACGTCGCCTCTTCTTCGATCGCGATATTCTTCTGTGTCTTTTTCAATTGGTGACACTACATCATGTTTCCAGCCATCAAATATACCTTAAGGTTTTTTTTTGCTTGCATGCTTTAAAAAAACACTATACATGTGGAAACTATATATGATCCGGCAATCATTTATTTCCCAGACTTTGTACTAATCTTTATACTATTTTTATACAACGACGGTGGCAAACAAGCGTACGGCCCGCCTGATGCTAAACGGACACCGCCGCCTATAGACGCATGCAACTCCCAAGGAGTAACATGGGCGTTGCCGACCCTTTATATGTTTAAGAATTCGCTGTGTTGAGAGCTGAAGGAACAAATTCCCTCGCTCTCAACACAACGCATCCTCGGGAGCTCTGGCGACCTAGCTCATTTCCAGGAACACAACACTACTACAGAGCAAGAAGTAGTGTTATTATGGCCGTGGTCTTCTGTGAGGCGGAGGTACTTCCCCAGTTGGGCTGCTCCAAATTCGAGCGGGATGATTTTAGTTAAAAAAAAATCCCTTTCGTATAATGATGCCTTCAGTGGGAGCAAGTCTTTAGCCAGCAAGCTTGTATAGAGCCTCTATAATGTGTTTGTGAAATCTGGATTTTATAAAATGTTCTTTTCAGCTTAAAGGCTTTTTGCGATTTGGTAAAGCTTTTGATGGAGTAATTTTAGTAATCTTTAACAAAATTGATCTCCAATTTTCCCTTAAAAATAGATTTGAGACAAAAGGTTTGTCATAATAAATGTAGATACTTAATTTTACTTAGAGATGAAATCATTTTCCATGAATATTTTGGTAAACATTGCTCATTAAAAATGTTCATTGCCATGTAATTTTTAAATATTTTTATCATGAAGTAATGCTGAATATAGCGTGAAAGTAAACAAAAGGATTCCATAACAGGAAAAGTATTCTTAAAGAACAGCTTAGCTAGTAAGAAGTTTATGTCGGACATAAAACAAGAACAAACAAATGCTTTATAATATGTATGAAGATAATTTAATCAATAATGGGGCTCTGTGAGCTGTTGATCTCGCAGGTCTACCTGCATAAAAAAAAGCCGAATCATTGAAATAGAATGATATAATTTGCGCAGCTGCTCACTCAATTCTAAACAAATCGGTTGAAAACTACGACCTGTAGAGGAGAATAGCCGGACATACGAATGATGTTTCGCCCAAGCTAAATCAGAGAACTTCCTTCGCTTCGCTCGTTCCTTCAAATATTACGGTGTGATAGACTAGCTCGGCGGGGCAAGTGAAAAAGAGCGCACGAAACACGGATGCAAAAGTGAGTTTTCTATTGACCCCTGAATTGCAAAAAAATTGTACATTCCAAAATTCGAAATGTCCTCCTACTTCAAAATTCTATAAAAAAATAAGTATTGAAGTAAGATGTATTCCAGATATGATTTTCACGTAGTCTTGTTCATAGTTTAATAGGATTTGTACAGTTGTATATTTAACTTTGATAAATATGCGAACAAAATGCATTAATAAAAAAAATGCATTTTTGCTCCGATACACATTTTATCTGTCTTTTGTGTAACACACAGTAATCAAAAAATCTTAACCTTGATTTATACAGCACATGTAAGAAGTATGCTTGTGGTCTGCTTATCACCATGTTAAACTGCAAGGACATGGTTTTTCAGGTCTCTTACAACAAATATTTTATATCAATATCCTATAATATCAAAGTTCGGAGAAAGATTTCGTTCCTTTGTGTTACGTCAGCTGTGTAGCGCTACATTTTGCGCTTTACTCTTTACTTTACTTTGTTATATTTAGTAACATTTTTATGTCGGCCAACAATTAAGCTACAACCAACGGAAGCGCATATGTCGATAACCATATTCGTTTTTATGATGTGGCATGAAAATTTTAAAAGTATTTTCAAAATAGGTAATAAATAAATTTAATTGTCTCAAATAGGTAATTTCTTTGTTTTTTACTGCTGTTTTTACAGAGTTGGGTGGTGAAATACATAGGTAATTGGCTGATCATATTCGAATTTTAAAATATATTTCAGTTTTTTTTTATTTGCTTCCCAACGCCAATTTTGCTTCTTTTGTGTGACGTTTTTGTATCATTTGTGTGACGTTTTGGTGTCACACAAAAAATGTTTCCATACAAATTACCATCCAATTGTTTACTTTGTGTAACATGTTTGTGAATATTCCTTTGCGTTACGTACAATTTTTTTGCAATCCACCAATATGGTTGCCATTTATCACTTATCACTGTGCATAAAACATCCGTCACGTTCTGACAAGTATGCGAGTGCAAGGTTGATCCACAACAATAAGCGCCCGTAGTTCGTATTACTTTTTAATATCCTCCTAGATTTATTTTCAGATTGCACCCTAAAGGAGCCAGTGATCCGCTTTGGCACCTAATCCTACGATTTGACATAGGCACTAGTTTTATGAAAACGACTGTCATCTGTCCTTCCAACCCAGAGGCAACACTACCTTTTTGGGATTAAAGGGGATTCCTCACGATGTTTTGAAATTATACTACTCTATTACTCTATATCTACATAAGTTTTCAAAAAACCCCGTGGTGAGCCGGGGTTTGAACCTACGACCTCTAAATTGAGCGTACCTTACCGCTAGTGGCTTTTAATTAAACGAGTGAGTAAAACGAACAATCCGGCGTTCGTATCTGTATATTTAAGGTAAACGTACGAGTGCTCGACGCTGTACTAGTATATGGCGTGGGCACTCTATGTCAAAGCAATATGGGTTAAATTCGATCTAAGAGGATTTTTCTTCATTTGAATTTGCCCATGCCATAATTGAGTGTCCATGCCATATACTAGTACAGGGTCGAGCACTGGTACGTTTAGCCTATGTAAAAATATTTGTTTAAAGATAACTTGAGTGTAGATTCGTGATATTTGGCAGGCGAATTAAATAAAATTGACAAGCTAGTATATATTTAACATCGAACATGAGCAAAATATTTTGTCAAGGGGTTGTAAGATATGTTAAAAACAAGGTTTCTCTAAATACCAATAGTGAAATAAACGTATTATTCAAACAAAAACGTAATACATTTATTTAAAATTTATACATCGCACGAGCACGGTCGGATATCTGGCGAAGACGCTACACTGGTTGGAAATATAAATAGTACCGCCCCACATTTTGCAGGGAGGTATACTTTGCGAAGTAAATGAATTTCCAATATTGCGAGTGCTCTTCGATTTCTAGGAACCTACTTTGACTACATGAATATCTAAAAACTGTCTAAGCATTAACCGTCTTTCGTTACCTAAATAGCTATGTCATTTTGTTTTGTTTGATGTTCAACAGAAATATCATTTAATTTCATCTGTCATTATTGCTCTCGGCTCTAAATGCGTGCGCTCACCCGTCACGCCTAACGAAAGTAGACCTCTACCTACGCTTAGTTACTACAAATTACGGCGTCAAGATATATATGCGGGTGAAAGGTGAGGTGAGGTTTAAACAAGTTACAGAAGAGCGAGGCTGCGATCTGAGACATTCTATAATTTACGGCTTTAGTGAGTAGTGAACTATTACTTGATTGTTAGGTAGATGCCTTGTGTTCTAATTGTTAACCCCTAACTCAAAAAGAGGGGTGTTATAAGTTTGTCGTACCGTGTGTTTTTTACCTCCGACGTAAAAAGTCTGTCTGTCTGTCTTGTATGTGGCATCATAGCTCCTAAAAGAGTGCACCGATTTGATGCGATTTTTGAGCGAAAGATGACATGATCGAGATGGTTCTTAGCTATGTTTCAACAAAATTGGTTCAGCCGTTTTTCAGATATTGGACTTTGAAATGAAAACGGCGGGGGTTTTTCAACTTTTCTAAGTTGTTAATTATATTGCCGACGTTTCATGCTAGCCAATACGCAAACATGATCAAATTGTTATCACAAAAATTACTGTGCACGCGTCTCGTACAGGATTTCCATCAGAAATTTAATATGCCCGGCTAACATTTTTCTGGCGGTTATAGGCAAACTTTCTAAAGTACGGGTAAACACGACCCGACGAGTCAATAAATCATTGTTCAAAGGCCTAGGGACGGCATAAGCGCGGCTAAGTAATGTTGTCAGGATATAAGCAAGTTTAACAAAGGCCCGGGCAAATTTACCCACAGCGATAAGGCGAAAAGTTTGTGACGACATCCTAACGTAAACATTTTCGCAGCCTGTTTATTTCACATTGCAAAATGCTTTTAAAAGGATCCTTTATGTGGATGAACAGATCTGAATTTACGCAGGTTACCGGGGCTGTAATTGTGTATTTCCTTGACGTAAGGTCTTTACTATAATTTGATTACATATCGTAAAGTGGGAGCCGTTCCAAAGATGTCCCGTTTGGAGATGACGCAAAACCAGTCGTACACATAAGTGTGGGTTCTACCAGTAAGAGGGTCAGCGCGCGACTGACGGAGACTACGCTATGTTGATGCGATGCGTTATGCGGATGCTAGCAAATAAATCCTACTAATATTATAAATGCGAATGTTTAGATGTTTGGATGTTTAGATGTTTGGATGTTTGTTACTCAATCACGCTTAAACATCTCAACAAATATGGATGAATTTTTGCACGAAGGTAGTTTATAGCCTGGATTAAAATAAAGAATAATTTTTTATCCCGGGTCCACGCAGACGAAGTCGCGGGCGGAAGCTAGTATTTTATATTTGTGTAAATAGTGTTACTTTTATTTGAGTGATCAATACCCCCTGTTTTTATGACCGCGTTTTGGATTTAACTCATATAAATTACCTACATCTTCTATCCGTAAACATTTGATAATGTTATTTCGTGATAAATATGATTAATTGATTAGTTAGTCAATTTAAACGTGTTTGTTTTCAAACTTTAAAAAACCACCATGTATGTAGGAATGTTCGATGAGATACAATGTTTCTATATAACTACAGGTATCGTGTTCTGGTCTTATCCCTTGATCGGTTCACACCCCATTTTTGGTACACTCTGTATATAATTAACTAACTTTTTGTCAGAGTTGAAATTAGTATAATATAGTTATTAATTTATTATCTAATAAAACTGAAACAGTACCCTATTTCTTTAGCTTTGAATGCAAGTTGCACGCCTGTTATTGAGATACAGGCAGGACTTGATTATTTTTTTTCTGTGTTTCAACAAACATGCCGCCCGTAGTGACATAGAATACGTGAGTTGAACCGTGTAATTGTTAGTAGTGTTTCAAAATGTTGGGCTTTGTATCTTGTTGGTGCGTCAAATAAAGAAATAAAATGAATGAGCTAGTATTAGCACGCGCCTTAATCAGCGTGAAATCTGTTTGCGTTTATCTGTCACTTTGACATTTGTGTTCGTATGAAAAGGGACAAAACACATTTCGGGATTCTGCCTTTTCGGCGAAATATGTTTCGCAGAATTTCACATGGCAACCAACTGTTCGCAGAATTTTCATTTGGCAAACCAATTGTTGGCATAACTTAACTTCGCAGTTTTCTCATTTAGCAAAATTTTTATATTGCTAAATTTTACTTCGACAAACTTTTATGTGGCAAATTATTATGAAGCAAATGATTTGCTTAGGCAAATAACCAATCGTCAAATGACGTTTGGGCAACCAAAAACATGGCACCATTTAGAGCGCTTCAAAGGTCATAGAAATACTGAGGCGCGGAGCACTATTCCGGACGCGGATTATCAGGGCAGACAAAAATGGCTTGTCATAAGCGGACTGTCTTAGGTCGGTTAGGTTAAGGTTCACTTGTGTCCCTCAGACCAGAAATAGACACCCCGCGCAGCGGGGTGGCGTCGACTCGCTGGAGATTATCAGTCCGCACAGATAAAACTATGGCACTCTAGTTCGTAGTTCGTTCGTTTGACGAATACATAAAAAAATCTTATAATATAATATAATAATCTTAAAAAAATCCCAGGTAATAATTTATCAAATCAATAGTTGCGAAATGATATCAGTGCTAAAAGTATGTTATGCCAATCAATACATTTGACGAATACATAAATGACGTATTAAAAAAATCCCAGGTAATAATTTGCCTAACAATAAATTTATCAAATCATTCGTTGGGAAATGATATCAGTGCGAAACGTTGAGTTGGGAAATAAAACTTCGACCAAATAAAAATATGGGAAAAATAGTTTGGGAGATAATTTTCGCCGAAACATTAGTAAACCAAATTTTTCCGTCAATGTCAATTGGCAGTCGCCAGCAGATGCTTAAACCGACTTTTTAATCCGTACAAAAGAATAACCGAACTAATAAACTATTACGTTATCCAAACTCCCGCTGTCAGTGCAGCAAACAGCTATTCCCATTCAAGAGTGGGGTCGTTAAGTATTAGAATAACGGGCATCTGGCGGTTTTATCATCGCTTGCAGCTGCAGCGTCCACAACTTAGATAACCACAGTGCAGCTGCAATTTACCTACATAATCTCGCCAACAACGCTGCGCTTTACACGGTCGACGTTGTTATTGGAGGCCACAACTTCATTTGTTTGACTGTACATTCTATGTAGTTGGCCTCGAAAGCACGGCTTAAAGCCCCGCTATTGCTGTACCTTGTTTTAACGTCACCTCACTGTTCACGCACGAATATTATCTCTTGACGCCGCGATTTGTAGTAACTAAGCGTTATCAGAGGTCTACTTTCGTTAGGCGTAACGGGTGAGGTGCATTTGTGCGTTCCGAATAACAGCCCAGTAACCTTTTTGCAGCGATAGAAACGTGCGGGGCGTTTCACGAACCCGCGACTGTCACTCAACACATAAATTACCTGTCAAAACCACTCATACTATTTCGCGTTTGTAGTAGGTACATACAGTCGCCAGGCGTAACGCTGTATCACACATGGGGCGTATCAGCAACGCGTTTCAAGCCCTTACTATAACGATTAATGTAAAACGCGCGATCTCTTCGCACGCGTAAGCGTACTCGTAGAGGAAGTCGTTTTATTTTGTATTTATTACTTTAAATATGTATTGTCTATTCAAGAGGCATCTATGAATTTGATTAGGGCAATTATGTCGTTATGTTGGAATAGCGATTCGTTTGACTTAACAGTGACTTTTATTTACTTTCTATAGGTTTAGTATCTTATACATTTTTTTTGTAATTGGATGATGGATTTGCTTTGACGATGGGGTTGATATTAGTTGACACGCCAATTATTGCTGATTTCACCAATCGAATGCGAAACTTACTCTGCCTGTCTCTGTGTTGCCTTTTGACGCCGTCGTACCGATTTAACAGACATCTTTGGTATAGCTACAGTATGGAGATCATTTGAGCTGGGAAGGAAGTAGGGTATAGGGTATAGTATAGGATATGTTTCATCTCAGAAAGCATACCTTAAAGGGGTGAAAGATGACAGGAAGTTTCTGTCAAATGCGATAGTTGATGTAGTGCCTACGTTGGGGAATTTATTTGGATTCCTCTCGAGCTTGTATGCGGACGAAGTCGTGGGTGACAACTAGAAATGACATACTTCTTACTTCGCCAAAGTGGTCTAGCTGATATTGTAGCTTCGCTCGCCCGGCGCAGAGCTCCCTTTTAAATATTCACTTTGCATACTTAGTACTAAGGTGCTCCGGCTTAAACTTTCAAGGTGTTTGGTTCTGGTTAAGATCGTGTGAGTTTTCTATTGCACGTACGCTGCGGTCCAAACGTATATTTTTGTTTCTGAATCGACCGTATGCAACGTTGAAATTAATGCAACGTCATTTGAACGAATTTAAAGTGATTTTCAGTACAGTTTTCTTTATAGTTTGTAAATGAACGATTTTCTCGATATTGTGTAAAATATTACTGAAGTGTTACATGATGAATTCAAAATATAAAGTCATAGTTCATAAAGCCAGTTTGGGGTCAAATAAATACACGACAGAAGTTGAGAGTCCGTGTCTACACAGTGAATCAGTGTATGGGGTTAAGAGCTGTTCTAATTCTAACTCCACTCGGCAGTCGAGACTTACGTTGGGTGGTCGTTCGTCTCCTGCGACAAAAGGATGCACGTCGCATAAAGACGCAACTTCCGAGGCCGCAAGGCTGAGGACACAAGGAGGACCCGGAGCTCGAAGCCTAACCGGCTTTGAGTTCTGTTAAAGACCAGGCTGTGCCTGGAAATGCCGAATACCTCTTCACTATACTTCTAGTAGATTCATAAATTCATTAATGTAATATCTCAAATGTGTACCATCGCCCACACAGTTTACTGACCATCCGTGCACACTATGTGCGTTGTAATAGGGTTCAATATAAATACAGGATGATCAGTTAACTGTGTTGGCGTTTGAACTAAACGCAAAAAATACAATGTCATAAGTTTATTGAATGAGCGAGCGAAGCGAACGAAGTTCTCCGATTTAGCTTGGGCACAAAATTATTTCGTAAGTCCGGTGTCATGATGTTCTGTACAAATCGAATTTCTCAACTGATTCTTGTGAATTTTTTTTCACGTCTATAATATAATTATAATATATGGATTTTCGGTCGACATAGTACAGACAAATGAAAAAAAAAAATTGAATAAAGAAAGGCTCGCCATTTCTACAGCTCACACAGCCAATCTCCCAACCAACGTCTTTCTGATACTGTATATAACGAAATGCACTTTTTAGTTTTTTTTTTTATACAAATTACCTCAAAACAAAGCTGCCTGCAGTGCAGCAAATGCGGAAATTTAAACGTTTTCCCACCATAATAGTTCCTTTAAACCCGTGCACTGTTTAACATTAGATAATCCCCGAAAACCATAAAGGCAATTTGTCACCGCCTAGACCATTCCCGTTAACTGCCCACACTAACTCAGCCAACGAAATGCACAAGGCGTCCTCTTGAAACCTAATTACTTACGGACTCGGTTAAAAATCCATTAACTAAGAAAAGTTCTCATACCGAATTTTTTAATAAGAAAGTTGGACGCTGGAAAGTTTCACTGCAGCGCCGCAGCTTACTTCGTTCTTACATGTGTATTTGTGCTAGGTAGGTAGTTATACATGGTATGGCATGGTGGTGGTGGTAGGTGGTGTACATTTTTGTTCTTAAGCCGCTATGTTTATGTTTATGGTAACCCTAAATGTCTCTGATTCCCACGATACAGGCTTAGCCTAGTGTGGGAGTCGCCGATAAAAACTGTTAAAAATATATAAATTAATGTTTTGGTAAATAAATATTTTTTACTTTTTTTTTATATACTGCACATTTTACTTTTAAGGGGGTAAGTAGTAAGTAGTGTAGGTAACTTTATTCACGAATCTATTCTTCTAACTGTTTTTTATAATAATTGTATCCATACTAATAAATAATAAATGGGAAAGTGTGTCTGTATATCTGTCTGTTACCTCTTCACGCTAAAACCGCTGAACCGATTTGGATGAAATTTGGTATAAGATAGTTTGGGTCCCGGGAGAGGACAGTTTTATCTTGGTAATCATCCCCAAAGAGGGTGAAATGGGGGGCGATTGTATGGCCCTACGATATAAACGAGTTCCACGCGGACGGAGTCGCAGGCAGAAATTAGAAGATAATAAAGATGTTTTTTTTTTAATTTTTTTTATACCACGTCGGTGGCAAACAAACTTACGGCCCACCTGGTGGTAAGTGGTTACCGTAGCCTATGGACGCTTGCAACTACAGGGGTGTTACATTCGCATTGCCGACCCTTTAAGAATTTATACACTACTTTTTTGAAGAATTGGGATACTGTAGTCCCTCGGGAAAACCTCGGCAGGGAGCTCATTCCACAACCAGAGCGTCCGAGGGAGGAAATTTCTCTGAAACCGTACGGTACGCGACCATTTAGGTTCCAGGGTGTGAGGATAAATACCCTGCCGATGGCGAGCGGTGCGGTGGTAAAAAGCAGCCGTAGGCATCATGTCGAACAGTTCTTCAGAGCACAACCCGTTGTACAAGCGATAGAACACGCACAAGGAGGCGAAGTCTCTCCTTAGACTCAACGGTTCGATATCGCTAGTGAGTTTGGGATCGTCGACATGTTAAGATGTGACGTGATCTTGTGACTTCGTTTTGTATGTACGGGGTAATCTTTAACACTAGTTACTTACACTGACTTAAAAAATTACTTCAGTCTGGTACGAGTGTAGGTACATATTATACCGTAGACTTTCCGAGTGCACATAAGTTATATTTTTTTAATTTCGCAACACTGCCAGGGTTGGCTTACTCCGTGATTGTGTCGCGCCGCTACAAATACATGCGGCACGCACGCGTTGCGCGTTGCTTGCGACATAAAGGGAATCCATTATTTTACCGAAAATAGTTTCATCGATTATCGTTTCCTATAACACTATCCGCCGAATTTTATCATCACGTAGGAATCATTCATCGAACGTCGTTAGATCGCTCATACGAAAGCTCGAATTACCTTTTACACGAGACTCAACTCATCGAATTTTACTTTATTATTTTATTTGTCCATCGACATAGTCGTTCATCGAATCGCCTAATCCTAATGCCTAATAAGTTTCAGTTCCCAAAATGTTTATATTTTCATACAAGGATTATAATATAGTAGATTACGTCAGGGCAGCTATAAAAAGGGGGGACGGCGATAAAAAAGCAACACAAATATTCGTAACAATGGTATTATTTGTAGGTTAGGTTAGGGTTAGCTTGTGTCACAGAATAAGTAATAAGTAGTACAAGTTGTGTCCCTTAGAGCGGAAATAGACACGCTGTCGGTTAGGTTAGGTTAAGGTTAGGTTAAAATGCCAAACCAACCAACCTAACTAACCAACAATACCATCTGTGAACAGTGTTTTGATAAATTAATACAATAAACGACTAATTATTCTATGGCAGGTAAATTCGATGAATCGTTACGCTACGATTTGAACAAGTTCGAAACGATTAACGATGAAAAGTTGTTTAAAAAACAATATATAAACCATAAAATGATAGACACCCAGGGGTCGCCACATTTAGGCTCGTTCGGCATATCTAAACAGGGTATTTCTTAACAGAGAACGTTCTGTACCTATTGCTATTATTTATTATGTGACACTGCCCGCATTCTTGGTAAAATGTCCGCGAGAACTGGTAACTAAGTTAACTAGGTTTAACTACTTAATCAAGGGATAACTTTTATTGTATGTGATATTGTATATTTGTGTACAGGGGATACACCGATGTACCTCTTTTTTTATAGTGTAATAAGTTTTTTTGTTTCTACGAGGTAGCAAAACACATCATATCCAGAGAGCTTGGTGTTTTTTTTTAAATAGATCAAGAAGTTTAATAACTTGCTTCGACCTTTGCCATCCGCCTCCAAATTTTACAATTCTTCGTTTACTTTCAAGGACTTTTCGATCTCTCCATCTTGAGATAAGATGGGAAAATTTATATAATGTCTTAAAATATATACTTATATTATAAAGAGGAAAAGTCTGTCAGATTGTTGCTTTGTAAGTTTGTATATTTTAGGTAATCTCCGCAACCGCTTCTGATTGTAAAAAATCTTTTTGGATGGTTTTATTTTATTTTATTTTTTATTTTATAAATAAACATTTTTTGGTTCATCTCCTGTGATCTTGATTATCGATTTGTCTTGAATGACTGTTACATAAATGTGGTGTGAAGATAGGAAAACACGAGATCTTCATAAAATCTTATTTATTTTAATGAAATTATCATACGTCTTGCTCCGTTCTGAACGTCATAAATACAGACTATGCCATACATCAAGTCATTCGCTATTTAAAAACAATTTAAGCCGCATTTGAACGTTCTTTATTTGCCATCTAACAGCCAGCACCAAATTCATAAAAAATAGATTAAAAAAGGAACTGTTGGATAAGTTGGATTAAACTCAATAATATATAAATATAATGTTACATTTAGTTTTACGCTACGTGTATTTATAGTTAGTTAGTTTGCATGACAGTTTATTCTTAAATAAGTAGCCAGCTTGCGAAATTGTATATAAATGAGCGAGCGCATCACTCGCCAACAAACTGTGAATACAGTTTAGCGAGGTAATTTTTTTTTGAGGTGAATAAATAAATAAAATAATAATATAAATAAATAAATATTAGGGGACAATCTTACACAAATCGACCTAGTCCCATAGTAAGCTCATTAAAGCTTGTGTTATGGGTACTAGACGACAATATATATATAATAGATATAAATACTTAAATACATAGAAAACTTCCATGACTCAGAAACAAATATTCATGCTCATCACACAAAATATTTGCCCTTACCGGGATTAGAACCCAGGACCTTCAGCTTCGTAGGCAGCGTCACTACCCACTAGGCTAACCGGTCGTCATATGTATGTACAGTCAGCATCATATAGTTAGTAGCAGCCAAAGTAACCAAATATTTCGGTACACGCCTTTGTTATACGTACTCGTAATGGTACGGATTCATTTTCTAGACTGAATTCACTCCTGCCTAGCTTCTTTCCTAGTCAATAATGTAGTAATCATTCATTTTTAAGTTAATTGTTAAGTGTAACCGCTAATTGATACAGTACAATAAACGGCTGTTGTCCACGTTAATCCCCTAGCCTGATCCCCCAGGGGAAAAAAACGGTTAGGTTGTTAGTTGAACTGCGACCCTACAGCGCGCGAGCCGAGCGAGCGAAGCGAGCGTGACGCGGTAGCGTCCGGCGAAGCGCCATAACCGAACATTATCATTTTTTCCTAGTTGAATATAAAATAATTGCCGCTAATTCCCCTGGGGGATCAGGCTAGGGGATTAACGTGGATAACGTGAATAAACGTAGTAAACATCAACAATTTTTCAACCAAAAACCGGCTTTATGTCTAAGGAAAGGTTGACCATTTTGTATTGAAAACAATAGACTAAAGTCGCTATTCGAGTAAATTATTGTGTGTGGCACGTGGCTATTGTGGCTTTGTTGGACCGAAAGGTCTTAAGATAAGATCCGGTCTAGAATAAGAATCCGCACTATACCTACACATTTAATTAACTCCTACGATAAGAAATCGTACATTCACGCAATGCCACTTGCAGAGCCTGAAAAAAATATCACAAACCCTGGCAAACAATCCAAAGGGAAACTTTGCGAAAACGTCAAGCAGAATCACAGTAGGGTCGTGTAAATTTGGCTTCGGGGTAAGCAGGAATGAGTCAGCGTTTCGTCGCTCAAGGATGTTCAGGAAACCCGAGTTCAATCTTGTACCTGCAAATTTTCTTTGATTTGACAGCTATGCTATGCTACACATGTAAGTTTTGTTTAGGTATAGGTACTAGAGTTGAGGTCACGCACAGAACAACATGTCATATATAATGACAGCGCGATTTTGAAATTAGTTTTTTCGTATTAATAGCAGGCAAGTAAAAACTGCAAAATAGGTTAGTAAATATTTAGTTTCTATTATTTTGGAGAAATCCGATTTAAATAAATAGATATTGCATAGGTACGGGTTGTTCAACGTTTTGATTCAACGACAACTGTTCCATCGAATTTATGTTTCGCAGAATTTTCATTTCATCGAAAATATTTTTTTTCATAATCTGTAAACTTTTCAGGAGTGTTATAATAAGTAAAACAAACCTTACGTAACCTAATGGATTCTACGGAATGAACTTTTAGCTGTACCTAAAAAGTTAACGGTTTCTGAGTAACAGAAATTCGATGAAAAGAAAATTCGGCGAAACCATGCATTAGGTGAAACGTTTGTCGGTGAAATAAGGGGACGCCATGCATACGGGATATAAAACGTAACATTATCCGAATTTAAACTTTCGTGAGACATGTTGAAATAATACTAACAATTACACGGTTCAACTCACGTATTCTATGTCACTACGGGCGACATGTTTCAGTGATACAAGCGACACCGCCGCGAAAACACTCATCCTGAAGAAGAACTCCCGAAGAGTTCGAAACATGTCGCCCGAAGTGACATAGAATACGTGAGTTGAACCGTGTAATTGTTAGTATTATTTGTAACATTATCCGTTTCAAATAACGGGAATGCACGATTATAGGATAGTTATGGCTAAAATAATATATCAATCGTAAAGACAAAAAGTGGTTAAAAAAAAACATATATTGTTTCGCCGTATTACCAAGCGATAAGGATCAAAACTGTAAAATGTCAATACTATATCTTTATCTACGCACATATCATTAGTGCTCTAAAATGCGTTCAGAAACCGTAGGAAATGACCGGCATTATTACAACCAATTTTACTATGAGAACTTTCTTGTCTGTGGTAGTAGGTAAAATCTGTACTGTAATGTTATTATATTACAGTACAGATTTTTGTAAGGTTATGATTTTAAATTTGGAACAGCTGTCTCAAGTGGGTCTCTATTCTAGTATCCATAGATATTAAAACAGTTATCGATGCGAAACGTCAATTCAGTATGTTTTTTAATATAAACCGCACGACATTTGATCAAGAGTGACATGAAAATAAGGACTTCATTCGGTTGTCTATGATTAAATAAAACATTCGTCTTGACGTAGGATCGAATGCCGCCAATACTGTTGTCATTTCTTTGTTGGTTTTTGCTGTTACGAAAGTAGAATTGTGAAAAGTAGTTTGTAATTCACATTTTAGTTGAAAGTATGAGTAGTAGTGACTCCGAGGACGATATGAACACTCCGCCGAGGTATTGCGGGAGCACTGTACTATGCTGGTCTGTGTGCAGGTCTTTTTTAGTATGGCCGTCCAGGCTCCGTATCATGGTCGGCCTTATCACGTGATAAGTGACAAGATAGAGCGTCCATCACCGGCTGACACCGTTCGATAGAACGAGACTGACGCTCTATCTTGTCACTTATCGCGGTATAAGTTGACGATCGGCCCCGTGCCCTTTTCCTTTTCACAGATCTCTGCACGGCTATCACGCGAAGGCGCGCGAGCTCTCTCGATTTTTCTCGCACTATCCGTCTCTCTCTTATAAGAACACTTAGAACAAGAGGTATAGTGCGAGAAAAATCGAGAGTATGTCGCGGCCGTCCCATGATAGATGTGCTGGACGACGAGCATCTCCATCGATCGGTCTTTGCTTGAGATAGGGCCAAAGACTTTAAGAATTCGTAGTTGTATTAAAAACTATACAACGTGTTTTTTTAACCATCTTAGAGCCTCAGTGAAAGATTACAAGTAGTAAAAACTATGTGTCACCCAGTAAAAGACATACATCGTTCTTACACGTTATGCTACTAAATAGAGACGCCACGAGGAATGTCGCGGGAATGTATAATAAATCTTTCCCTTGTTTTTCCGCAGTTCGGTTGGACGCAGACGGTATTCACTCGAGATAGTTTGTGTTCGTACTTTTGTGTGTTTTTGCTGATCAAGTAGCAACTTAAGTTATACTGGCGTGATGTCGTGCGATAAGATGACATACTTACTTATAAGATTACGGTTAAGTCAATATTGGGCAGGTTGGTTTTTTACACACTTATGCTAAAAGTGGCGCTGGAACATACGTTTCATGTCATGTGCTCTGCCTACCCCTTTTGGGAATAAAGGCGTGAATGTATGTATGTATGTATGGTTTATAAGGATCAAGCTGCCTCGTGGGAAGTCAGTCGTGTCAATCTGGTCTTAATTACCAGACATTCAGATGTACACCGGAGAGGAACACCGGGGTCGCTACCGGAGGCCGTCGGCAACGTAAAGGGTTTGCTAGGCTTCCTGGTGGAACTGGGTTGGCACGAATAACAGTAGTGCCAATAACCCATACGCAAAATAGGCGCTATTATGACGTCGAGTTGCGGAAACCAAGCCCGCGTACACCTATAACCTATATATATGAGTAATGATTGTAAAGATTATTAATAAAATGTAGATTTATATTAATAAGGAAGTACATTTTTTTACTTTAATAAGTAAGGACATTCTAACTGTAATTTTTCCACATAAAAAAATACATTTAGATCTAACTAACGTACGTACAATGCGTAACGTGATCGACCTGCTGATTTCAGACCTTAAATCTAAGTAAGACCGCGAACGGAAGGCGCAGCGTGGGTAGGCCCCCCACAAGGTGGACTGATGACCTGGTAAAGGTCGCAGGAGTCCGCTGGATGCGGGTGGCGCAGGACCGGTCATTGTGGCACTCTTTGGGGGAGGCCTATGTCCAGCAGTGGACGTCTTTCGGCTGATATGATGATGATGATGATGATGGTGATGAATCTAGTAATATAATAAAGTAAAACTAAGTAAAACAATTATCCATACATTAACTCTCAATTTACTCACAGTTAACTCATAATTACCTAGCTCACAAATTTTCCGCGTTGTCGCGGTTGGTTTAATCGAGTTAGAAAATACGTGAACACGACTCAACTGTTCCATGGGAACAGACGTTCAGTATGACTGTTTGTCATTCCAGATCATGAACTCACCCACTCATATATCTTACAGATCCAATCATACAGATCGACTGAAACAAAAGTCGTCTTTCCATGTGGTCAATTATAATAACATAATATGTGGCATCATGCTGAGTTGGGCCCATTTCGTGACACTGCACAGATTTACTTCTTCTTTTGTTTTATAATACTGTGTGTTTTGTTGTGTTGTGTCTCGAATAAATATTTGATTTGATTTGATTTGAATAATAGTAAAGGGGCTCCACGCGCTTTTGGAATAGGTTTGACGAGTTTTCAGTTGATATTCCTCCGTCAAAACCATAGATATATTTATGGCACAAATGCATATAGATTCTTCAATACTTTATCTAAATGTAAAAAAAAAAAATTTTTTTTATTTATTTTTCCAACATGGTCCAAAAAAAGCTCTGTTTTCGATATCAGTATGATGTTTATGCACTTTTTTATATGAAATTGACATATTTAACTCATTGTCAGAGTTTTTATATGTAAGTAACTCATCACGATCACGTCGAAAAAACTGGCATTTTGGCCTGAAATTGCCAAAGTTTGGTGCATATATCTCGAAAACTGTGAGTTTCGAAGTAAATATGGGATACTATTTCGGTAAACCTCATCGTTGTTGTTAAAACGATAAGACATAAAAACAGGGAAAAACAGACGGTTGCAGATCGAAGGTCATTGGGAGCTATAGGAGCCCCTTAAGGGCTTCCGTGTATATAAAAAATGTTTTGATTGCGTGAACTGGATATAAAAGGAGACGCCATTTATGCGGATTAAGAGAATAACCATTTTAAATTTCGATCATAGTGGAAAATTAAAAAATTATTCGCCACGAGCGGGATTTGAACTCACAACCTTTGGAATCTGTCCACGGTTGTGGGTTCAAATCCCGCTCGTGGCGATTAATTTTTCAATTTTCCACTATGATCGAAATTTGGAATTTCGTTAGCGGACGTTTCTGCTTAATAAACATTTACTGTTATAACCATTTTGACTAAACTCTTTAAATAAAGATTTAAAAAGAGTCTTACCCAAAATTTGGCTTTATAGCCCTCAAGAGACGCCAACCTACTCAGTATTGACCCAGTTAGGTGTTAAAATAATCAAAATCGGTTTAACACACTTACCTAATGTTTATTTTACTGTAATCACTAAATGCTTCAAGTCCCTATAGTAACTTAATAAATGTCAATTACAGAATTCACCCGAGCCTCTTGAGAGTACTTATTGTAATAGGCTTTTGACGTTCACGCAATGAATTTGTTTGATTGTACTTCTTTTTTTTTCCAATCTTTGTTATGGAACAGTAATTGTTTATGGGTTTTAGTTTATCAGCGGATGTCTATTAGATACACTTCAATACACGTGCAGCAAGGTAATTTTATAACTTTTCGAACGAGCATTAGAACATTTCAGCATCAATAACTACATATAGACCACAACCCACAACACAAACATAGCTTAGAACAGTCTCGACGCACGTTCGAAAAGTTACGTAACGCACTGACTGCACTTAAAAGAGCGTATAATGCATTTAAAAGTAAGTACTAATTTTTTATGGTATATAGTTCCTACTAGCTTCTGCCCGCGACTCCGTCCGTGTGGAACTCGTTTATATCGTAGCTCCATACAAACTTTCACCCACCCATTTCAACCCCTTAGGCGATGATTGAAACTGCTGTCCTTTCCCGAGATTTGACCTACCTATCTCCATACCAAATTTCATCTCAAGCGGTTCAGCGGTTTAAGCGTGAAGATGTAACAGACAAACAGACACACCTACGCATTTATAATATCAGTATGGATATATTTCAATAAAATAAGCAGGACACTACATCTCCGACCTACGCTTATTTTACTCACATCCTGCCCGTTAAGCGTGAATTTACTCGCACATTCCGGTATCTACCACACGTATTTAGAGAAGCTCGGGATATATTACAGCGATTTCTTTGAATTTATTGAGGTAGGGGAAGGAAGGAATTCAAAATCTTGAGGTATGTTCAAGTTTCAAGGTCTGTTTCAACATTTACATAAGAAGGTTTAGTATCCCTTATTTATATATCTAAAAAGTGGGGTTACCTCCCCTTCTGTCCAATATACCGAACTCCCAGCAGCGGAATACCTGCCATGCTGGTCAATTGCGTAACATTTCCTATTTGCGCTGGGTACATCTAAATAGGAGTGGTCGTATACAGCGTGGGCGTATACGGACAACTTGCCAGCTTACGTTGTAAAGGGATGCATGGATTATCTTAAATTCTCTCTACACTACATCTTTAATTTGGCGCTTTGTACTGGGATCGTACCCTCTTCGCTGGAAACTCTCGAGGGTGAGACCTATACCAAAGGCCAATGACGCTACAATCGTGGAAAACTATAGGCCTATCGCTGTCCTTTCCACTCTGGCCAAGCTCTATGAGTCAATAGTCCACCGAGCTCTATGCGCACAGGTAAAACCATTTTCATGTGACGCACAACACGGATTCAGACATAGCCGCTCGGTAAACACCAACCTATTAATTTTGACTGATAGCATACTGAGCACCTGAATAGAGGTATCCAAGTCGATGACCTTTATTTTGATTTCAGTAAGGCTTTCGATCGCGTGGATAACGATGTGTTGTTGACGAAACTAGATCGGATTAGCTTTTCTCCCGCATTGTTGTCATTCTTCGCTAGTTATCTACGCGATCGGAAGCAGTATTGTCAAGCATGGATGCTTTGTCTCGGCCCCATATCATACCCGGTCTGGAGTCAATCAAGGCTCCATATTAGGTCCTTTCTTATTCGGGATCATGATGAAATGACCTCAGGTCAGTCCTTCAAACAGCTCAGTGTCTCCTATATGCAGATGACCTTAAGTTGGTGTATGGAGTGAAGCAAAGTGCTGACTGTGAGTCGATACAAAGGGACATCGACGCGGTTTTTCTCTGGAGCACCGAAAACAAGCTGCTGTTCAACCCCGCTAAATGTTGCGTCTGCACTTTCAGCCGTGCTCATATACCATCAATGCCGTTGCATGCACAATGTGTGCTGGGGTCCGAGCCTATAAACCGTGTGTGCTCTATTAAAGATCTGTGTGTGGTCTTCGATACGCGGCTTACTTTTCATGAGCATATCTCAACGCTTGCTACAAGTTGCTTTCGAAGACTGGGCTCCGTGGTACGCAGTATACGCAACCTTAGTCACTTTAACGATCCTGTTGCCATCAGGCTTGTCTATAATGCACTAGTTAGAAGCAAGCTATCCCTACGAATCTACCTACAGTTTACTTCTTGAAAGGGTACAAAATGCCTTTTTAAGGTTCTTATACAAGAAAGTATTTGGTTATTACCCGTTTCTTTATCCGACGAAGTATCTCCTTGGGGCCTTAGGTTACAACTCTTCGGAGGTGAGACGTAACCTTAGCTTATTGACGTTTGCGTGTCGGACCCTGCGCGGTGATTCGGACTGCCCAGAATTGGTGAGTCGAGTTGTGCGACTGCATGTACCAGACATCCCCAGGATAGCCCTCAGACCGCGGCGACGCGGTCTGTTGGCTTTGCCAGCGGGACGCACCGTGTCGCGCCTGAACTCTCCGCTGCTCCGTTCCCTCTCACACTTGAATGCTCTTTTGGCATCAGCACCCAAGTGCGACCTGTTTGCGTGGCGATGGGCATCTGTGAGAAACGAATGCCCGAGATTCTGTGGGTGATGGATGCGAGGCCTACATCCGTGAAAGTGTATTTAGTGATAGTCTTTTTGTAATGGTGTTATTTGTAATTATTTGTTTGTACCTGATTATTATTTGTAATACCCTATATGTTCCTGTTTGTATATGTTAATTTAAGTTTCATGTCGCATTGAATTTATTTCTGTAAGGGTATGTAAATATAATTTCAAAATAATCAATAAATAAATATGCTAAGACACGACCTTTTCTTTAAGACTATTATAGAAGGGAAAGATTGAAGGAACGAGAGGCAGGGGAAGGCCAAGGAGAAACTGACTCGAACAAATAGGTAACGGAGAAAGTTAAAGTCGTGTTACCGTAAAACGTAGTGAGTAGGGACAAAACTGACATTCAAACCTAGATAACAGTTTATTTGTACATATGCAAACTGAATGTTGTATATAATAAGTGTTCCGGACGTTTGTATTTTACTTTTTTTTTATGATTTTGGGTAGTTCCATTGACGATAAACACGAAATCCCACCTCACCCCGTAGTCCCTCGTAGTTGGGGTGAGATGGGTTTTCATACAAAATTGATTTTGGAAGATTGTTGGAACTTTTTTTTTATTATTAATATTACTATAGCTTCATTTTAAATTGGAATACATTATTTAGATAGCAGTACCCTTATAATCCCATCTCAACCCCCTTTCATCCCTTCTATCCCCATTCGTAACCCAACTCTCCTCGCGATCCCTACTCACCCCATTTACGGTATATCTGGAAGCAAAGGAATGGTAGAGGGCAGAAACGGCCGGCGATTGTTGCACCGACGAGAAACCTTAACTTTAGCGAGGTCGCAAACAGTGACTTTTAGCGATGCAGTCACAAAAAGGCCGTGATTAAGTCGCGATGCTGTCGCTGCTCTTATACCCTCGCACATGTTGTATAAACTCGTCAAACATCGCCACTGAATCGCTGCAAAAAGCCGCCATGTGCGACCTCCCTAAGAGTGCTACTCTTAAGTTAAAGAACACATCTCTCACTGTATGTCATTTATAGGGATACATAGTTAAGTTTTCCTAACTCTCGTTCTAAAAGTTAAACATTTACCCTGAGCCGCGATTTAATTGTCGTCATTAGGCGCATTCCCACGGGTGAGCACGGTGGACTGCCGAGAAAGGTCAAAGGGCATCTTGTAAAGTCAGTCAGTAGGAGATTGACATCGCAGTATTCGCAGTCCGGCCTATCCTATCAGAGGGGTAATTACGTAACTTTTCAAACGGGTGTAAAGGGACTGTTACACGTCATCTCTTTAGTAGCACGAAAGCATGCTTTTTTCGAGCAAATAGCATGTGTGTTTGGAAAGTTGCTAGTAAGTAGCTTGCTATTTGGGTCATTGTTAGATCTAGATTGGCGTCTCTTCTGTAGACATTGCCAACGCAATTGACTGTACAACAATTGTGACATTAAATGTTTTATTAAGCAGAAACGTTCGCTAACGAAATTTCAAATTAACGAGCGGGATTTGAACCCACAACCTATCCGTCCATCGCTCTGCCAATTGAGCTACCGTGGGTCCGCTAATGGGGAAAAAGGAAAACTCAACTGTCAATTTCCCACACATTTTTTTAATTTAGATCTAGGTACGTAATACCTACTTACGAAACGTTACGCAATCGACGATCTCCTTTTTTCATGATATTGCCGAAACATACTAGAATTCGCCAGTGAATTGTAAAACGACAATATGAAAAAAAATGTATTTCGTTACTCCGTTGGACCAATTTTGGTACGAACACTAAAACAAAATTGCCGACATGCGAAAGCAATGCGTTGTCATCAACATCATAAAAAAACATTTCGATACTAATTGTAAAACAACATGAACGATATCTCGTATACTTGAAATAACGTTCCGCATCCCAAAAATCGCAAAGAGCGCAAACAAACATTGCAACGTTTTTAAACTGTAAAAACACATTCGACTTCCCGGCTATGTAGATAAACACCGACATAAAGTTGGCTTTAGTATCGTTCGCGCACCCTTTACCTTGTTACCGAGTTACAAACTGTTAAAACGGTCTTTAAATGTAGCTAAACGGCTGTGTGTGCGCGCCTTTATAATGGTTCAACATAAGTATGTGGATATAATGTCGCGTTAAGGCGATGCCTTGATTTGAGTCGAACACGCCCCCTAGACAGAGACACGCTGATGCCTTCCGCGCACGAGGAAAAGAGATGTAACACTCTTCGGGAATGGCTTTTTTGGACAAATTTCGATAAATACCTAACTTAGAGAAGTTTTATTTACATAAAGTGAGATTTTAGATGAGATAAAATACTATAGTATTAACTTGATTGTGTCGTAAAATAAGTATCGTTTGAGTAGGCTGAATAAAAAAAGGGAAACACAGACCCAAATTTGGATTTTTTTTCTATCGAGGAAATTTTAAGCAATCATGTATCGATAAAATCAGATAAACAACCATATAGTCAAGAATCATATGTCTGAAAATCAGACCTAATTGTTTCTTAATCTAGTCAGAACGGCGTTTCAAAGCACGCGATAATTTCCAATGCACAGCCTTAACGGTATCAAACGTGTAGGTACACAAATAACTTGATTACATTATTTCTTTATAAAGAACTTAATAGTTCACTGATGTACCTATTCATATCTTTCTTGTATTTGTCGCGCATTTAGGTTAACTAATATAACGGCAGTATTATATGCATAACACTACATCTCAAGTTACACTGTTCGGAAACTTATCTTTATCATGTACACTCAGCCGACTCATTTTATATCAAACTAGTGAAATACATCACCGTAGGTGAGGTAGGGCACAGCGAAATGTCATCCCGCTCGAATTTGGAGTAGCCCAACTGGGGAAGTACCTCCGCCTTGCAGAAGACCACAGCCATAATAACACTACTACTTGCTCTGTAGTAGTGTTGTGTTCCCGGAGGTGAGCAAGGTCGCCAGAGCTCCCGAGGATGCGTTGTGTTGAGAGTGAGGAAATTTGTTCCTTCAGCTGTCAACACAGCGAATCCTCAAACATATCAAGGGTCGGCAACGCCCATGTTACTCCTTTGGAGTTGCATGCGTCTATAGGCTGCGGTGTCCGCTTACCATCAGGCGGGCCGTACGCTTGTTTGCCACCGTCATTATATAAAAAAAAAAAAAACCATCACTGCAATTGCGACCGTAACTTCTAAACCCTAGCGACTCTTTCATATTAAACACTGCAACTATACTAGAGACAGTATAAAAAGGCATATGTTTAACGGACCACCAGATATAGTAAAATATGAACACAAAAAAAATACTTTTGACGACCAAAAATAGTAACTGAGCACCTAATTTTTTTCACCATTTTAATGTGAAATGATAACCTAAATGGACGTAGTTAAAGGAAAAGGATCCAATCCACAAAATGACCAAAACATGAGTTAAGTATACCAGAGAGGTCTCTGAGGCGTATATTTTCATTCAGCAAAAAGACGCCCCGCTCACATAGTGTTTTCATATTTTAATCAACATGGGATACCATCCCACATGTATGACGGAGTAAAAAAGATATCCTTCATAAAGACCCATAACGCTTGGAACCGTATAGTGATATTAGAGCAGTTACATAATTGATTCACATTTGTTTTAACAAAAGAAATCCAACCTGCTTGGACCATTTTTAAGAAAATGCAATTCACACGTTTTACTTTTAATATTTTCGACGAAACGGATCTAATCCGTTTGGATTCTTTTTGAAAAACTAAATTTAGATTCTTTAAATCTTTTAGATATACAACAAAATAGATTCAACTCACTTGGATCAGTTTTGTTGAGTTGTTTTGAATCCTGCAATGGTGTCTTAGTAAACAACAGAAACGATCCTATTACAATATTTTTTTTGTAAATCTCATTTTTTAAACTCATTTAGCTTTATTTTTAATCATTAACCCGTCGTATGCTTAGACACGGATCCGTGCCAAGCATTTGAACCTACAGTTTTCAATCTCAAGGTCATATTTTGATCAGCAATTTTTGACATCCGCATACGAGGGGTTAAAAGAAGTTTTCACTATAAAGCAGCCTTTATTACGATTTTTGCTGTCAGTATTATTGTCTTGGATCATTATACGTAAATGTATTATCCGATCCAGCGCACATAAACCATTTTTAGGAAAATGGTTATATTAACAACTAACTTCTGCCCGCGACTTCGTACGTGTAGGTATAATTATGGTTTAAACATGATATTCTTATGTTTAACCATATTACTGACAAATTTGAAAATAAACATTCCATTTCCATACTGTGCGTGTAAGAGTTCAAATTGTCTTCGAATCGAAATAAATACCCTCATAAACTTGGTCGTCTATAATATTATATAGATCCCCAAAGTATCCTTTGAGAGAGCGCTCCCTATGCGAGCCCCAGGTCCGAAGGCCCGATGGCGAGCCCCACGGACACTCACTATCCCCCAGGTGTCTTGCAAGCGAGACCTGAGGCCAAAGTCCCTAAATCTGAGCGGCGAAGCAAACCTTCAGAGAGTGGTCTTAATGCCAACACGAGGGCCTAAGGCCCGAGGCCGAGCCCCCATAGATACTCGTTATCTCCGAGTAACTTGCAGGTGAAACCTTAGGGCCGAAGACCTGAAGGTAAACGGGGAGCAAACGGAGCCGAAGGCTGAGCTTTTCGTAGGAATGAAAGGCCCTAAGCATACTTTTAGAGAGCGGTCGCTATGCGGGCTCGGGGGCTGAAGGCCTTACTGTCCCCAGGTGTCTTGCAAGCGAAACTGGAGACCAAAGTCCCCAAGGGGAGCGGGCAGGCAAGCGATGCCGAAGGCCGAGCTTTTCGTAACAATGAAAGGTCCCAATCAAGCCCTAAGAAAGCGCTCCCAATGCAAGCCTGAAGGCCTAAGGCCGGAGCCCAAAGTCCCCAAGGGGAGTGGGCAGGCAAGCGAGGCCAAATGCCGAGCTTTTCGTAACAATGAAAGGTCACAATCAAGCCTTATAAAGCGCTCCCAATGCGAGCCCGACGGCGAGCCCTCACGGACACGGACATTTACTATCCCCAGGTGGCAGCGAAGCCAAAAGCCGAGCTTTACGTTCAAATGGAAGGCCCAAAGCATCCCTTTAGAGAGCGCTCTCGATGCGAGCGCCTACGGACACTCATTATCTACGGGAGTCTTGCAAGCGAAACCTGAGGCCCGAATTCCCGAAGGTAAAAGGGGAGCCAAGCGAAGCCGAAGGGTGAGCTTTTCTGTAGGACTTAAAGGCTTTAGCATGCTTTAAGAGACCGCTCCCTAGGCGAGCTCGAGGGCCCAAGACCCGAATGCAAGCCGCCGCGGACACTTACAATCCCTAGGTGTCTTGCAAACGACCAAACCGACCTGTGGCTAAAGTACCGGAGATGAGCGGCGAGGCAAGCGAGCCCTCACGGACACTTACAATTTTTTATTGATAATGAGTCTTTCATTCCAACGAAAAGCAAGGCCTTTGGCCTCGCTTGCTTCGCCACTCACCTACGGGACTTACCTCGGCTCGCCACTCACCAAGCAAGCGAGGCCAAAGGCCTTGCTTTTCGTTGGAATGAAAGACTCATTATCATTCCTTCAGAAAGCGCTCTAAATGCGCCCCCATGGACGGGCACTCATTATCTCCCGTTGTCTTGCAAACGAAACCTGAGGGCGAGCCCCCACGTACACTTACTATCCCCAGGTGTCTTGCAAGCGAAATCCCAGGCCAAAGTTCCGAAGGTAAGCGGCGAGGCAAGCAAGGCCATTTTGTTGGACTGAAAGGCCCAAAGCAACCCTTCTGAGAGCAGTTCTCAATGTGAGCAATCACCCCTAAGCACACTCATTATCTTCCGGTGTCTTGCAAGCGAAACTTAAGGGCCGAAATCCCGAAGGTAAACGGGGAGGCAAGCGAAGAAGAAGCGAAGCGAAGGCTGAGGTTTTCGTAGGAATGAAAGGCCCAAAATATCCCTTTAGGGAGCGCTCCTTATGCGCTCCCAATAATATTTCAGTGTCACGAGAGTTTTCTACATAAAAAGAATTGGCACCTATATACTCAATTCTCCGCGGAATGCCGTTTTGTCCAAATTTTATACCCGCATTTTTATATTTGTATGGGATTCAAGGAGTTCCCATACAAAGTTCAACCCCAGTTTTGGTCCCCTTTGCACCCTTATCATAATATTTTTATAGCCTAAAACCTGGCCGGGGATTTTCTCAACAGATTAGTAAAGTTTGCATCAAAATCCGTTCAGCCGTCTTCACGTGGTGCGCGTTCACATAAGCAGACAAACAGATAAACAGACAAAAATTCTAAAAACTGTTGGAACGTGTTCTGTTATCGATTCTAAGTATCCCAGCAAACTTTTTTTCGAATATCTTCCATGTACAGACTTTCGACCATCTTCAGCTTTATTTTATGTATGTATAGAGATGGTTTTACATGATTATTATGCCAGTTTTATTTCGTGAATCCTTATTACAAAATTAAACAAAAGGAAGGGTCTATGAAAAGTGTATTTTCGCAAAAAAGATCCAACCCCACTTTTGGTCGAAATCCTGAAAAATATAGCATTTAACTGAATTCTGTGTGAAAGAATGTATAATACACGACTCAACTCAATTTTCATCCAAACATATATTATAAAAAAAATGTACCAGTTTTGAGGAATCACGGTTGAAACTTTAAACCGCCATAACTTTTGCTCAACTTTCTGTGGATTGGATCTTTTTCCTTTAACTACGTCCAACTAATCATTGCTAACCCAAAACTAACTCAGTCTCCCGCCCTCCGCCCGGGCTCCCGCCAGAAACTTGCTTCGTCGGCCCTTCGTTTCATGTGCTGTGCGCACTCGACCTACGCTCCGCTCGGGAGGTCGCCGGCTCGCTTCGCTCGCCTCAGGACCTCCTTCGCAAGCTTCTGTCTCCGCGGGCTTTTATATACACTCTAGGGGTAAGACAGACAAGACCACGTGGAAGTGGGGTACGCTGATTCGGGTTTTGGTAGCTATTTTTACCTTTCGATCGCTATAAACAAGGAATCATTTAAGTTACTAGAAAATGTTTACTAACCTGATACCTCTTCATATTCCCTAAATTCGCGGCGCGGGCGGGGCGACGGAGTTGAGCGGCAAGTACTACTTTATTTGGTAATATGCATACATTTTATGGCAATCATAGTGACTTATTTAGGTAGACATATTGTAATAATTTCTTCGCTAAGATTAGGTGCTCAGTTACTAAATTTGGTAATCATTTACTAAATTTGGTCTTTAAATACATTTTATAGCAATCATAGTGGGTTATTTAGGTAGAAATATTGTATTAATTTGTTCGCTAAGATTAGGTGTTCAGTTACTAAATTTGGTAATCATTTACTAAATTTGATCTTTGAATACAATTTAATTGTGCAGCCGTTACTAAAACAGGTAGTACCATTGTAATGGTAGAATTCTTTTTTTGGTGTTCAGTACATTTTTTTGGTAAGAAAGCTTGAGGGTATCAAAGTATTTTCTGGTGGTCATTATATTTGTTCCCGTATAAAAATACAAGTATTCTTCTTAGAATGACCACATTTGTTTAATTAGACTTAATAAACACCATTTTTAGGGTTCCGTACCCAAAGGGTAAAAACGGGACCCTATTACTAAGGCTCCGCTGTCTGTCTGTCTGTCTGTCCGTCTGTCACCAGGCTGTATCTCATGAACCGTGATACACTCAGAGGCAATGAAAACGGGTCACTTCCCATGGATTACTTTTACAAAGTGACCCGTTTTCATTGGCTCTGAGTGTAGTTAGACAGCTGAAATTTTCACAGATTATGTATTTCTGTTGCCGTTATAATAAAATACAAAAAAACCAGCCAAGAGCGAGTCGGAGTGGGGTTTTTTTTTTCGTTTTTATATAATATAATGGTACGGAAGTCTTCGTGCGCGAGTCCGACTCGCACTTGGCCGGGTTTTTCTCTTTGCAAGTTGAATCGAGTAAATAACTGGCAACGTTTTATTTAAGAACACCAAGTATTTAAGCCGGTCGTATTGCTGTCACGCTATTCAGAAAATAGCACTAAGATTACTTGGGCTAAGGAACTCTTACTTCCTTCTCAGTTTGAAAGGCGGGTGGTCTCGGATTATTTCAGTGCAAGCGGAGCAGCTTGCTTATTAATTTTTCTTTTGAATCGCGATACTAAAAATAGTCCAAGAACCAAGGATGCTATTTGTTGAAGAACAATATTTATTTAAAAACCTTATTGTTATCTGCGATTTATATAGGCACTAACGTAAATACAATGATACGAATAATAAGTCCTCGTAAACTCTATATGCTCTATGGCCCTAAAAACACCGTTTGTGTGTTGTTATGGTTCATACATTTATCAATGGTACACAAACAAATAATTTGAAATATTGGTACTTATATTATAAATTAAATCCTAAAATAAAAATAAATCATTACCAATGTTGCTGTTTTATCAATTCTTGGTATTATGTGTTTATCTAAACAGTTCCGATCCGGTTTGGTTCGGATGGGAAATGCAAGCAAGATAAAAACAAAAGAAACCATAAACAAAAGGTGTCATAATTCTGAATTGACACCGAAATTACAAACCAAAATTAAAAAGACGAAAGATTATAACTCAAGTGTTAGTGAAAAAAAAAAGTGTTTCTACGTTCCTTTTCAAATGACCTAAGAAGAAAATACCTGCACTCTTGAAGAAATTGCGTGAGTAGGTAGCAAACTTGCTGCCTGAAAAGTCTAAAAATATCTATTTATCTAAAATTTGTCGTAGAAAAAATATTTTTGCAACGGTGTACAGTCGACAACACAGATAAGTGACCATCGGAAATCTAATCTGACCTTAAGTGCATTGTAATAAGGTTCTAGGTTTTCACGGTATGGTTAGTTAGGTGTGTTGCTGTGTGTACAACTGGTCTTAAAACGCTCGTGGCGTCTGCTTGCCAAGGCTCGCATGGCAACCTACACCACTCGCGTTTTATATAAAACCCTTCTTATACAACAGTTGCATAAAATACTATTATTTCGGATAATTACGCGGGTGTTCATGATAATGTTTCAAAAATATGTACCTACAAAGCACGTTCAAAAATGTGTGAACCTTTTAAGTGGAGTAAACTTCTCCCTATTTTTAAAAGATTTTTTTTTTTTTTTATGATATAGGAGGCAAACGAGCAGACGGATCACCTGATGGTAAGCGATTACCGCCGCCCATGGACACTTGCAACACCAGAGGTGTTGTGAGTGCGTTGCGGGCCTTTAAGATGGGAGTACGCTCTTTTCTTGAAGGTTTGAAGGTCGAATCGGTCCGGAAATACCGCAGGCGACAATCCATTCCACAGTTTAGCTGTGTGAGGCAGGAAGTTTCTGGAGAAGCGCACAGTTGAGGACTGCCAACCATCTAAGTGGTGAGGATGGTAATGTTGTCGCGTTGGACGATGGCGAAAAGATGCGGCAGGGATTAATCCGAACAATTCCTCGGAGCACTCCCACACTCGCACTCTATACATGCGATAGAAAATGCAGAGAGAGGCCACATCTCTACGCAGCGCCAAGGGGTCAAGCCGATCCGAAATATGCTCGCTGTCGACAATTCGAGTTGCTCGTCGTTGGATGCGATCCAGAGGGAGAAGCTGGTATTGGGGTGCCCCTGCCCATAGATGAGAACAGTATTCCATGTGTGGGCGGACCTGCGACTTATAAAGCTGCAGGCGGTGGGCCGGTGTGAAATACTGTCTCGATCTATTGAGCACACCGAGCTTTTTTGAGGCTAATTTGGCCTTATCCTCTAAATGGCCGCGGAACTGGACTTCACTCGAAATGTCGACGCCAAGGATTCCGATACTGGCTGCGGCAGTCAGGGGAGTGCTCTCAAAACAAGGTGACACGTCGAACTTTAACTTTTTTGCGGTAAACGCGCAAACCTGTGTCTTGGTAGGGTTAAAACGGACTAAGTTAAGTCGACCCCATTCAGAGATTTCACTTAGGGAAGTCTCAATTTCAGACACAAGTTTGTTCCGGTTCTCGATGACGATTCGACGAAGATTCTGTGAGATTCATTTTTAAATATCATTTGTTACAAGTATAACTTGTTTCTTATTGTGTATAATTATGTATGTTAAATAGTTTAAGTTTACCAGCGCCTTGGCATATTATTATGCTGTAATGCTGATAAATTGTAAATCTAAATAATAAAAAAAAAACATGATAAAAATTTACATTACAGATTTGCATTTGATTTGAGTACATGTCAAAAAAATAAGAATTTTTATCACGATGGTTAAAAAAAGATATAATATTAAGACAATGTCAACAAATGTAAGAACATAATAACAAGGAAATAAAACAAACCAAAAGCAAAAGAACACAAATATATATTAATATATTTGAAGACCGGTTAGCCTAGTGGGTAGTGAGTGACGCTGCCTACGAAGCTGAAGGTCCTGGGTTCGAATCCCGGTAAGGGCAAATATTTGTGTGATGAGCATGAATATTTGATTCTGAGTCATGGAAGTTTTCTTTGTATTTAAGTATTTATATCTATTATATATATCGTCGTCCAGTACCCATAACACAAGCCTTAATGAGCTTACTATGGGACTAGGTCGATTTGTGTAAGATTGCCCACTAATATTTATTTATTAATTTTATTTTATATCAACCTCTAGGTATCGTCATTTTTTACAATAATTAGTGCATCAGAAACGTGACACAATACATTTAATGTCAAATCATATAAATAGAAATTTAAATAGGTAATGATAATAATTCAACAAGTCAAGTCAAGACTCATGGCGTCTAAACTAAATGCTTCGTCAGCTGATGGTTCCTATCTAAGATCAGCGGGCAGTCGCTCGTAGTAGGTAGGCCCAATGACAAGCGGGTTCTTGCCTGCAATATGGACGCTTTTTAACAGCACTGTGATTGCAAAGCTATGTAATTACACTCCAAGGTATGCATTCTCTTTGGGGGAGGCCTATGTCTAGCCAGTGGAGGTCTGTCGGCTAATATGATTATTTTTTCTTTGTTCATCGGACTAACACTAATAAGATGCTTTTGTTGTTTTCTTGTCATTCCCGCCGGGCCTCTCGAGTTTGAACGGTGATTAAAATGAAAACAAACGTCACTTTGCTTTATTAAAATACCTACTTAATTGTTAATTGCTCTTACCTGACTCTGAATAAATTGTTACCGAGTTACAAACTGTTAAAACGGTCTTTAAATGTAGCTAAACGGCTGTGTGTGCGCGCCTTTATAATGGTTCAACATAAGTATGTGGATATAATGTCGCGTTAAGGCGATGCCTTGATTTGAGTCGAACACGCCCCCTAGACAGAGACACGCTGATGCCTTCCGCGCACGAGGAAAAGAGATGTAACACTCTTCGGGAATGGCTTTTTTGGACAAATTTCGATAAATACCTAACTTAGAGAAGTTTTATTTACATAAAGTGAGATTTTAGATGAGATAAAATACTATAGTATTAACTTGATTGTGTCGTAAAATAAGTATCGTTTGAGTAGGCAGAATAAAAAAAGGGAAACACAGACCCAAATTTGGATTTTTTTTCTATCGAGGAAATTTTAAGCAATCATGTATCGATAAAATCAGATAAACAACCATATAGTCAAGAATCATATGTCTGAAAATCAGACCTAATTGTTTCTTAATCTAGTCACAACGGCGTTTCAAAGCACGCGATAATTTCCAATGCACAGCCTTAACGGTATCAAACGTGTAGGTACACAAATAACTTGATTACATTATTTCTTTATAAAGAACTTAATAGTTCACTGATGTACCTATTCATATCTTTCTTGTATTTGTCGCGCATTTAGGTTAACTAATATAACGGCAGTATTATATGCATAACACTACATCTCAAGTTACACTGTTCGGAAACTTATCTTTATCATGTACACTCAGCCGACTCATTTTATATCAAACTAGTGAAATACATCACCGTAGGTGAGGTAGGGCACAGCGAAATGTCATCCCGCTCGAATTTGGAGTAGCCCAACTGGGGAAGTACCTCCGCCTTGCAGAAGACCACAGCCATAATAACACTACTACTTGCTCTGTAGTAGTGTTGTGTTCCCGGAGGTGAGCAAGGTCGCCAGAGCTCCCGAGGATGCGTTGTGTTGAGAGTGAGGAAATTTGTTCCTTCAGCTGTCAACACAGCGAATCCTCAAACATATCAAGGGTCGGCAACGCCCATGTTACTCCTTTGGAGTTGCATGCGTCTATAGGCTGCGGTGTCCGCTTACCATCAGGCGGGCCGTACGCTTGTTTGCCACCGTCATTATATAAAAAAAAAAAAAAACCATCACTGCAATTGCGACCGTAACTTCTAAACCCTAGCGACTCTTTCATATTAAACACTGCAACTATACTAGAGACAGTATAAAAAGGCATATGTTTAACGGACCACCAGATATAGTAAAATATGAACACAAAAAAAATACTTTTGACGACCAAAAATAGTAACTGAGCACCTAATTTTTTTCACCATTTTAATGTGAAATGATAACCTAAATAATAACATCTTACTATCCTATTTAAAGAAAATGTCTCCTAATTAATCATTGCTAACACATAAATAGTAAATGATCACCAAAATGTTACCACCATTTTAATGTGAAATAATTACCCAAATTATAACATCTTACCATCATATTAAAGAAACTGTCTCCAAACTAATCATTGTTAACCCAAAAATAGTTAATGAGAGCCAAAATTTAACCACCATTTTTATGTTAAATGAAAACCAAATTATAACATCTTACTATCCTATTAAAGAAAATGTGTCCCAACTAATCATTGCTAACCCAAAAATAGTTAATGAGGGCCAAGATTTAATCACCATTTTTATGTTAATTGATAACCAAATTATAACATCTTACTATCCTATTAAAGAAAATGTCTCCCAACTAATCATTGCTAACCCAAAACTAACTCAGTCTCCCGCCCTCCGCCCGGGCTCCCGCCAGAAACTTGCTTCGTCGGCCCTTCGTTTCATGTGCTGTGCGCACTCGACCTACGCTCCGCTCGGGAGGTCGCCGGCTCGCTTCGCTCGCCTCAGGACCTCCTTCGCAAGCTTCTGTCTCCGCGGGCTTTTATATACACTCTAGGGGTAAGACAGACAAGACCACGTGGAAGTGGGGTACGCTGATTCGGGTTTTGGTAGCTATTTTTACCTTTCGATCGCTATAAACAAGGAATCATTTAAGTTACTAGAAAATGTTTACTAACCTGATACCTCTTCATATTCCCTAAATTCGCGGCGCGGGCGGGGCGACGGAGTTGAGCGGCAAGTACTACTTTATTTGGTAATATGCATACATTTTATGGCAATCATAGTGACTTATTTAGGTAGACATATTGTAATAATTTCTTCGCTAAGATTAGGTGCTCAGTTACTAAATTTGGTAATCATTTACTAAATTTGGTCTTTAAATACATTTTATAGCAATCATAGTGGGTTATTTAGGTAGAAATATTGTATTAATTTGTTCGCTAAGATTAGGTGTTCAGTTACTAAATTTGGTAATCATTTACTAAATTTGATCTTTGAATACAATTTAATTGTGCAGCCGTTACTAAAACAGGTAGTACCATTGTAATGGTAGAATTCTTTTTTTGGTGTTCAGTACATTTTTTTGGTAAGAAAGCTTGAGGGTATCAAAGTATTTTCTGGTGGTCATTATATTTGTTCCCGTATAAAAATACAAGTATTCTTCTTAGAATGACCACATTTGTTTAATTAGACTTAATAAACACAATTTTTAGGGTTCCGTACCCAAAGGGTAAAAACGGGACCCTATTACTAAGGCTCCGCTGTCTGTCTGTCTGTCTGTCCGTCTGTCACCAGGCTGTATCTCATGAACCGTGATACACTCAGAGGCAATGAAAACGGGTCACTTCCCATGGATTACTTTTACAAAGTGACCCGTTTTCATTGGCTCTGAGTGTAGTTAGACAGCTGAAATTTTCACAGATTATGTATTTCTGTTGCCGTTATAATAAAATACAAAAAAACCAGCCAAGAGCGAGTCGGAGTGGGGTTTTTTTTTTCGTTTTTATATAATATAATGGTACGGAAGTCTTCGTGCGCGAGTCCGACTCGCACTTGGCCGGGTTTTTCTCTTTGCAAGTTGAATCGAGTAAATAACTGGCAACGTTTTATTTAAGAACACCAAGTATTTAAGCCGGTCGTATTGCTGTCACGCTATTCAGAAAATAGCACTAAGATTACTTGGGCTAAGGAACTCTTACTTCCTTCTCAGTTTGAAAGGCGGGTGGTCTCGGATTATTTCAGTGCAAGCGGAGCAGCTTGCTTATTAATTTTTCTTTTGAATCGCGATACTAAAAATAGTCCAAGAACCAAGGATGCTATTTGTTGAAGAACAATATTTATTTAAAAACCTTATTGTTATCTGCGATTTATATAGGCACTAACGTAAATACAATGATACGAATAATAAGTCCTCGTAAACTCTATATGCTCTATGGCCCTAAAAACACCGTTTGTGTGTTGTTATGGTTCATACATTTATCAATGGTACACAAACAAATAATTTGAAATATTGGTACTTATATTATAAATTAAATCCTAAAATAAAAATAAATCATTACCAATGTTGCTGTTTTATCAATTCTTGGTATTATGTGTTTATCTAAACAGTTCCGATCCGGTTTGGTTCGGATGGGAAATGCAAGCAAGATAAAAACAAAAGAAACCATAAACAAAAGGTGTCATAATTCTGAATTGACACCGAAATTACAAACCAAAATTAAAAAGACGAAAGATTATAACTCAAGTGTTAGTGAAAAAAAAAAGTGTTTCTACGTTCCTTTTCAAATGACCTAAGAAGAAAATACCTGCACTCTTGAAGAAATTGCGTGAGTAGGTAGCAAACTTGCTGCCTGAAAAGTCTAAAAATATCTATTTATCTAAAATTTGTCGTAGAAAAAATATTTTTGCAACGGTGTACAGTCGACAACACAGATAAGTGACCATCGGAAATCTAATCTGACCTTAAGTGCATTGTAATAAGGTTCTAGGTTTTCACGGTATGGTTAGTTAGGTGTGTTGCTGTGTGTACAACTGGTCTTAAAACGCTCGTGGCGTCTGCTTGCCAAGGCTCGCATGGCAACCTACACCACTCGCGTTTTATATAAAACCCTTCTTATACAACAGTTGCATAAAATACTATTATTTCGGATAATTACGCGGGTGTTCATGATAATGTTTCAAAAATATGTACCTACAAAGCACGTTCAAAAATGTGTGAACCTTTTAAGTGGAGTAAACTTCTCCCTATTTTTAAAAGATTTTTTTTTTTTTTTATGATATAGGAGGCAAACGAGCAGACGGATCACCTGATGGTAAGCGATTACCGCCGCCCATGGACACTTGCAACACCAGAGGTGTTGTGAGTGCGTTGCGGGCCTTTAAGATGGGAGTACGCTCTTTTCTTGAAGGTTTGAAGGTCGAATCGGTCCGGAAATACCGCAGGCGACAATCCATTCCACAGTTTAGCTGTGTGAGGCAGGAAGTTTCTGGAGAAGCGCACAGTTGAGGACTGCCAACCATCTAAGTGGTGAGGATGGTAATGTTGTCGCGTTGGACGATGGCGAAAAGATGCGGCAGGGATTAATCCGAACAATTCCTCGGAGCACTCCCACACTCGCACTCTATACATGCGATAGAAAATGCAGAGAGAGGCCACATCTCTACGCAGCGCCAAGGGGTCAAGCCGATCCGAAATATGCTCGCTGTCGACAATTCGAGTTGCTCGTCGTTGGATGCGATCCAGAGGGAGAAGCTGGTATTGGGGTGCCCCTGCCCATAGATGAGAACAGTATTCCATGTGTGGGCGGACCTGCGACTTATAAAGCTGCAGGCGGTGGGCCGGTGTGAAATACTGTCTCGATCTATTGAGCACACCGAGCTTTTTTGAGGCTAATTTGGCCTTATCCTCTAAATGGCCGCGGAACTGGACTTCACTCGAAATGTCGACGCCAAGGATTCCGATACTGGCTGCGGCAGTCAGGGGAGTGCTCTCAAAACAAGGTGACACGTCGAACTTTAACTTTTTTGCGGTAAACGCGCAAACCTGTGTCTTGGTAGGGTTAAAACGGACTAAGTTAAGTCGACCCCATTCAGAGATTTCACTTAGGGAAGTCTCAATTTCAGACACAAGTTTGTTCCGGTTCTCGATGACGATTCGACGAAGATTCTGTGAGATTCATTTTTAAATATCATTTGTTACAAGTATAACTTGTTTCTTATTGTGTATAATTATGTATGTTAAATAGTTTAAGTTTACCAGCGCCTTGGCATATTATTATGCTGTAATGCTGATAAATTGTAAATCTAAATAATAAAAAAAAAACATGATAAAAATTTACATTACAGATTTGCATTTGATTTGAGTACATGTCAAAAAAATAAGAATTTTTATCACGATGGTTAAAAAAAGATATAATATTAAGACAATGTCAACAAATGTAAGAACATAATAACAAGGAAATAAAACAAACCAAAAGCAAAAGAACACAAATATATATTAATATATTTGAAGACCGGTTAGCCTAGTGGGTAGTGAGTGACGCTGCCTACGAAGCTGAAGGTCCTGGGTTCGAATCCCGGTAAGGGCAAATATTTGTGTGATGAGCATGAATATTTGATTCTGAGTCATGGAAGTTTTCTTTGTATTTAAGTATTTATATCTATTATATATATCGTCGTCCAGTACCCATAACACAAGCCTTAATGAGCTTACTATGGGACTAGGTCGATTTGTGTAAGATTGCCCACTAATATTTATTTATTAATTTTATTTTATATCAACCTCTAGGTATCGTCATTTTTTACAATAATTAGTGCATCAGAAACGTGACACAATACATTTAATGTCAAATCATATAAATAGAAATTTAAATAGGTAATGATAATAATTCAACAAGTCAAGTCAAGACTCATGGCGTCTAAACTAAATGCTTCGTCAGCTGATGGTTCCTATTGAGACGATTCTCAGAACCAGCCTCAATTTTAGAGTAGAAATTGCTCGCTTTAAAGAAGTAGGCGTTTTTCATTGGGACTGTTATTTAAATTATGAGGCAATTTGAAGGCTTAACGGATGTTGTTATATTATGAGAGTATTATTATAATTCAAATTAATAATTTAGAATAATACGTAGTAAAAGGGAACACTTGTGGGTTCCATATATTTGGTTTGTTTAGGTCAAAATCTATTGGTTCTAGTAAATGCTAGTTATCGCTATAATAGAGTAAATATCATTCATTATATATTTGGGATTATGTAAAGTAACGATGTTGGTTGACATATTAGAAAATGCTATTAATTGAGGATTTCTTGAATATTTGAGGGAATTTACATCATTAAGTAAGCTTTGTTTTAACTGTAATTTGTGTTAATTATATTTAAAATAGATGGAAACATTAAGTATGTCCTTTCGACTAAGAATAGGTGAAAAGGTTGATCTAGGGTTTTATAATATGAAGATGTCATTATCTAGTTACCTTGTTTATTGCTAGGTTCGTTGATAGTTAGCTATTATTTATAAATTAACGCCGGTTTAGATGAAATTAGGAGGAATCTAAAATAAACGTTGTTTGAACTCAGAAACCAACTTTAGGGTGAGTTTAAATGTATTCCAGTTAAATTTCAAGGTGGGTTTGGCTGTTGTGTGGTAATTTTCATTGAGATTTTAGGGTTCTTAATCACAAATATTTTGTAATGTTTGAGGTTAATTTTGGTATTGAATATCAACATACAGCGTGAGCTAGTAATTGTGGTGCGACGGGTTTCGACTTGTGTGGCGTGGGCCAGACATAGTGGCGCCAACGATAGCCACAGAATAGGAGAAAGATGTATGATTACGACGACGCCGTAGGGGCGGTGCAAGCGATTGAATAAGCTATAACAATGACCATAAGGGGTTATATCGGTTGAGAGTTCATGTTACAGTGGTTCTGGTGTCGGCGAAGGTATTTAAGGCGTTGAGCGCGGAGGAGCGTCACTTTTTCTCGGGACCTGTGGGGCGACACTTCACTTCTCTACGGACACGAGACGGGACTCCAACTACTACGAGGCAGCGACGGAGCCAGAGGCAGAGGCTAGCAGTGTATGGCAGAGCTGCAAGGTCTACCGTCGAGCAGCATCTTCGGCTGTTGTGGTAAATTGGGTGGTCCCAGCGAGCCCAATCTCTGGTAGGATTTTAATCTAACTTTATTTTACTGATCAGTGAGTGTATTGTCTGTGTCTATTTCCAACATTATCATATCTTTCTATTAACAATCAATATCGGTTGTCAGCATAAAGTATATACCTATGCGAGTGTTTTAAATGTGTAGCGGTATTGTAACTTTGTAACTACCTCCATTCAAGAGTGCGGTTTATCTCTAAGCGATGCATAATTGATGGTTAAGGTTTAAGCCTAATCAGCGAGCAATTATTAGTAATTATGTAGGGTTATACTATTAGGAATACGGTTATATATAAGCTATTTTAGTATATTACGTACGACTGTTGCCGTACTATTTTTCATATGTAATTCAGTTATTCGAATGCGTTTATTTTAATTAAGTTTCGCGAGGTGTTTCAGTAAATTAGTGTAATACCAAATTACACTAGTAAACATATGTAGTGATTTAGTATATACGTCAAATACCACTGATGCATTGAAGTAATTCATGAGTGAGGTTTATTATTAGGATATTATTATTATTGGGCTATTTTATACGGAACTCCTTTTGTTAGGTAATTGGTTAAAAGTGTTAAAACCGAGCAGCTTCTTTCAGGTAACAAACTATTAATAGAAATGTTGCGAGCCAACATGATTCCACACGGAAATATATAAGAAATTAGGGGTAGTCGGTGTCATGAGGAATTAGTAGTGTGATTTCTGAGTAAAGTCGATACAATGTTGTGTGTAAGCATTCGTGTTTGAGTCTCCTTAAGTAAGCCACCCATAGCTGCAAGTACACTGTCAACGACCCAGACATAGGTGGTTCGCTCGATAAGAGGTTCCCAATCTGGAGAGACGTGAACTACTTTTGACGAACCCTACATGGAATGCATTGACAAGGGCGAGTGGTCAAGGGATCTCGATCTTGCTAATTGAGGTTTCTTTCCGTTTGTCTGGTTGTCTAGTTTTAGATTGACCCTTCTGTTAGAGAAGATTTGTTATCGATTTTACAAGGGATGCATACTTTACCTTAATATCTAAATTCTACATTTATGAAAGTTAGATGTCAGTAGTTCAAGTTAACATATGTACCGAGGAATTTTGTTATGGAATTTTCAATAAATATGGTGTGATTGGAATGGTGGTTAATTGCCAGTTGTCAGGCTCAATTGTGCATCGTCGTATATCTATCAATCTCTCGACTATAAAGGTGCCTTTGGGTCCTGCAAAGCTGGGATTGTTCGCTAGACCAGTCACACTACAACCTTTGAAATATCTCTATAGTAAAAATCATTCTGTAAATTTTAAGCGATTTAATTTATTCTCCGATTTAATCTTAATAACTAATCATACGGATGTGAATATTAGGAAATGATTTATAATATAAGTTGTACGTAATAAATAGGTCAAAACGATAGTCCACTTTTAACCATTTATTTCTGTATCTCAACGTCATCATCCAAAATCATCATCATCATCAAAATCTTAATATTTTAAGATGTAGGTACATCATTGAACGAACTCCTTCGAAGGAGTGACAAAAATCTAACTATGTGAATTATATTTATATATAGCTTATTTAGATAAGTAAGTTATTCCATAATAAGTTGTGGATTTTGTTGGTTTGAAGAAGCAAGTAAGTTAAGTTGTAGGTGTGAAAATATACTTATGGTATGATGTCAATTAACGTGTAACTTTTCCTTTATAGAATACAGCCTCCATTCTTCTCGAAAAGGGCCTGGGTCTACTCACGCAATGCGGGATCTCCTCCACTAGACGCTATCACACGCCAAGCCACTTCACCAGCGCGAATCACGTATAGCTTAGGTCTAAATAGGTCTTCGAGGTTAGGTTCCAGAGATAATCATTCCTAGGATAGATTACGGCATTGTAGGTCTGGAGTCGGATGGTTTTTTCTTTGACCGAATCTCTTTCCGTCCGACAATATCCTAGGAGACGATTTGGTCTGTTAAAGTACTCAAGCTCGATTACTTTAACATAAATAACCAGAGATTCTGAAGCCGTAGGATAGATTTATCTAGACTAGAATAAAACTCAACCTTTCTAGTAGGATCGGCCGGAACTAACTCGGTTTTTCTATTCGCTTTGGTACGAGTTAGTATTTATAAGATCAAAGTGGATATCCAGCATAATCGAGTCTTGATTTTACTGGATTAATTAATCAAAGGTTCTTTAGCTTCAAAACAACCAAACTAATTCGATATTTCTATGATAAATAAATGATTTATTTTCTCACTACTATCAGTTTAATTTTATTAATTAGCTTTTCCTTCAGGTAGGAATCCATTTTCAGACGACTAGAGGCTTCTCAGGAGCTTCAGCTTACAGCTAGGGGTTAATTTAAGTTCAGAATAGGTTAGCATAAAGAGTCAGCCATTTTAAAAGGTTGAACCGTTACACTATCTAAGATCAGCGGGCAGTCGCTCGTAGTAGGTAGGCCCAATGACAAGCGGGTTCTTGCCTGCAATATGGACGCTTTTTAACAGCACTGTGATTGCAAAGCTATGTAATTACACTCCAAGGTATGCATTCTCTTTGGGGGAGGCCTATGTCTAGCCAGTGGAGGTCTGTCGGCTAATATGATTATTTTTTCTTTGTTCATCGGACTAACACTAATAAGATGCTTTTGTTGTTTTCTTGTCATTCCCGCCGGGCCTCTCGAGTTTGAACGGTGATTAAAATGAAAACAAACGTCACTTTGCTTTATTAAAATACCTACTTAATTGTTAATTGCTCTTACCTGACTCTGAATAAATTAACCAAACTAAAGCTTGTGGTCGTTTTTTGCCTGTAGTTAACTTAATGCACCCGAGTTAATTCACCTGCGGGAATTAAGAATACTAAAAGTATAATTAATTCACCTGTCAAATCCACAAGATGTTTTAAGTCAACTTAATGCCCCTGAAGGTTCACTGAGAGTATACTTAATGCACTCGCGACCAACCAAGGGTGAAATAAGTATACGGACAGTACACCTTATGCACTCGTGTCCAACCACTCTGGTGAATTAAGTTAACTGAATGTGTACCTTATTCACCCGTGACCTGCTAACGGTGTATTAGGTATACTTTTTTGACAACTTTATTCCCCTGATCGGTAAATTAGGTTATCTTAACTGTGAGTGGATTTTGTGCCCTCCAATGCAGCCGCAGCTCGCAGGACCATTAGGTATACTTTTTATTTCCCTGATTGGTGCTTCATTTTTGATCTAGATTTGAACTTTATTCCCCTGATAGGTGAATTAGGTTGACTGAAATTGGACTTTGTGCCCTCGAATCCAGCTAAGGGTGCATTAGGTAAACATTTTGACAACTTTATTCCCCTGATAGGTGAATTAGGTTGACTGAAAGTGGACTTTGTGCCCTCGAATCCAGATAAGGGTGCATTAGGTACATATTTTGTCAACTTTATTCCCCTGATAGGTGAATTAGATTTACTGAAAGTGGTATTTGTGCCCTCGAATCCAGCTAAGGGTGCATTAGGAACACATCTTGTCAAATTTATTCCCCTGATAGGTGAATTCGGTTGACTGAAAGTGAACTTTGTGCCCTCGAATCCAGCTAAGGGTGCATTAGGTACACATTTTGTCAACTTAATTCCCCTGATAGGTGAATTAGGTTGACTGAAAGTGGACTTTGTGCCCTCGAATCCAGCTAAGGGTGCTTTAGGTACACATTTTGTCAACTTTATTCCCCAGATAGATGAATTAAGGGTGAATTATTAGAACTAAAAAGTACACTTTAAACTCCCAGATTTTTTGAGAAGAATTAAAAGCTCTTTTAGTGTTCTTAATTCCCCCAGGTGAATTAACTCGGGTGCATTAAGTTAACTCCAGGGTTTTTTGGCATTTTAACCTGAATGTCTGAGAGAGAGACAATTTTCTTTTGCATTTATCAGATCATGAAGTTATGATGAGTTTGATTAATGATACCTATTACGAAAATGCTATTATTACACTTACGCTTACGACTTAGTATAGATACATATTGTATTATGTCATTATATGCAACGGCTGCAAGGTTTGTAGGTTTGTATAATGCCAAGCCGTGGAGAAATCCGATCGCAGGACAAAACCATTTGTTTCTATACTTTGTGAAACGAAGTTTGTACCTAGCTTTCTAATTTTGTATGTAGTGGCACAGATTAAAGAATACAAGTACAGATACCCAATCTCATAGAGCAAAAAAAAAAAGTGTACCGTCCTAATGTAGGCAATTCTATATACAACTTTAGTCCCGTAGCTACACCAGTAGATGCAGTATCCGAGCTACCACGGCTATGACGCTGTCAGCCTACCTGATAGTTTTAGTAATACATTGAGATATCACAAGATGGCAATGGCATTGACTTCTCGGGCAACAAATAGAGTATTTTTGATTTTTGTGTATTTTTGAGACAATATTACACATCACACAAAATTATACATAACCAAACGCTTGGAGCCTGTGGTTCCATAGAACTTTCGCGACCAGTGATGGCGCCATCTAGTGACAGTACCCAATAATACGTGTAGCAAAGTTACGTATAGTACGAGTTACATGGATTTCGTACCAATTTTATTGCATTTACTAAACTTATACAATTTACCTTTATTTAATGTACGGAAGGATGTTTGCGATATAATTAAGGTACGTTGAATTTATTAAGGTGTAAAAATCATTATATCTTCACGAAGACTGGTTCAAATGTTTCGCTCGGTACCTGTGTCGCCATCTATGAGTTCTTTTTTGTAATAGTTTAGCTATCTACCTACACAACTCTACTTATATATTAAAACAAAAAACATTTAAATAACAAAAACAAGTTAATGTCGTTAGTTTGTAGGTGTATTACCTACAAACTAACGAAATTATGACAAAAAAATACTGTTGCCAATAACGTCACTTATAGGTACCTACCTCCTAGTCGATTGCCTGACGTTTTGTTTATAAGTTAGACAAATCTAAATGTTTTTTTATTGCCTAACGCTTGTTAAGAAAGTTACGCAATTTCCCCTCCGATAAGGTAGTCGTATGGTTACTTCCTCATCTTGTGCTCACACACGCCCGGACAAAAATTAGATGACAGTCGGGTCGGCTACTTACGGCCAAAACTACACATTTCAGCACGGTTATCACATCACAGCCCGGCTCGCGAGCTGTGTAGCGGCGAAACAGACTATCCCTCTCTTTCTAAGCAATCTAATTAGAAAGAGATGGATAGTATATCTCGCCGCGACATAGATCGCGGGCCGTTCTTTAATAGCCGTGCTGGAGAAAGGTCGTGATTCTCGCCTGTACAAATGTTTGCCAAATTAATAACTCTTACGGTGGACCTTCGTGAAGCCCTTTATTATTCAACCCTCGGAGTTATTTTCGTTGTATAACGCCTAAGTGTCCACGCATGACCTTAGAAACAAAAAATGATTTATTTAATAAAACGTGTTTCATAGACACAAATGATACAATTCATAATATTGTCATAAGTTTCAAGGTTTTTGCGATTAAAGTTTGGGTAATAAAAGATTAGCCTAGAAAAGAGTGTCATAAAAACACCATGTATTAAGTGACTAAATAATAATGAATAATAATGATACTTGAACACCACTTGTTATGCACCGGATCAAGCAAAAGGAAGTAAAGATTTATGAAATACACAATCGAAAATTTAAATTTTGACATAACATAGTATTTTTTTTGAATGACATTTTTCGATGTGAATAAAACAAAAAACTTAAAAATCAAAAACGTTTTTTATCATGGAACAGTTCCTTTCTTAGTTACCCTATCAAGTATCAAGATTAGGACATCATACTAATTTAAGACGTTTGACATATTTGACAATTATATTACTGTTGCCATATAAAAAGTTGCAATATAAATATCAGGCTCTTTCCCTGGCTAGAGTGAGACGAACGCGGCACCCTCACTGTTAAGGCCTGCAACACTGGCGCGGCCTGCGGTGGCGGTCAATAGTAAATTTCACAGCTAATGACCAACATGGATGAGTCGTGTTAGGCCTCTCAGACTGGGGCGGCCTAACACGACTCATCCTCGGGAGCTCTTGCACCCACAGAGCAAGTTGTGGCGTTATTATGGCTGCGGTCTGTAAGGAGGTAAATCCCCAGTTGAGCTGCATCAAATATGAGCACCCCCTATTCTGTAACTTGTTTTAAGCTCACCTCAACGCTTCACAAATATATCTTACCACCTCAATGCGTACTAACTAAGCTTAGGTAGAGGTCTAGTTTCGTGACGGGTGATCGGCGGGGTGAGCCGCTTTAGCGCGTAGCGGATAGCGTAGCGTACCTACACACAAGCCTACCGGCTGCAGGAGGATTTCACTAAAATAATGATATATTTCGTGACGGCGTCACAAGACGTCACCTCACTGGTCACCCCACCTCTGACCTCACCTGCCATCCACGCCTCAAGCCTGATGCGACAGACAAGATAATCTTACCCCGATAACACATGTCTTTAATTTGACAAAATATTGGCTTTGTACTTATGTTTCACACATACGATTAGCAAAGTTCAATTGTTACTTCAGGGGTGTTACCGCTACTACGGCACGTTCCGTAGCAGCGCGTCGCAATCGACAGAAAGGGATGGCCACGTTTAGGCTCGTTCGACAGGGGATTTGTTAAGAGAGAACCTTCTGTACTTAGTACTTTTTTTTTCTTTTTTTTTTTTTTTTTTTTTCCGAAGCCTATAGAGTGTCCCACTGCTGGGCAAAGGCCTCCCCTCTCGACTTCCACTCTTCCCGGATTTGAGCAATCTCTGGCCAATCGCTACAAAATGCGTCCAGGTCGTCCCGCCTCTCCGTCTCGGCCTGCCACGTCGCCGCCGCCCATCGTGCTTACTACTTAGTACTTACTATTATTTATTCTGTGATATGAGCGAGTTGTTATTCTGTTGTGCCCTACTTCTCTTATGTTCACTGCGGCTAGTTTCCCAAAGTATCTACATGTTGAAGTTCATTAACTGTTAAAGAAAAGGGCACAGGGATAACGAAGACCAACAAGAACACAAAAGTAACTTGCCACTTAGTATTGTTTTCTACTTGAAAAACTTTTGGGATTACTTAAGAAGTTAAAGAGGCGCCGAAAGAATAATCGAATTCGGTGTTACACGGCTTTTTTGGTTTAAATAGTAAATGTTTCTTTACATCCCGGGGATAAGGGTGAGCATCTACTCCACGTCCGCCAGAGCTTTGCGAGGCGGCGAGCGTTTTTTTTTTTTTTTGTATTTATTAATAAAGCATCCAAACTGTTATTCAATATAGTTTTTTTCTACTCGAGCTCTTCTATCCGTCAATTAAATGACTGACAGCGATATCCAAATCAACTTAATTGGAGTTCGGCTCATAAGAGCAGTTATCTTATGAATATAAGATAACTGTGTACAGAACTAAAATTAATTTTGACCAATCACGAGGCTCGATTTCCAGAAGACATCAACGCGCAAAAATAAAAAAAGCGGTTGGCTGCACTTCGTTTCAGCAGGGCGATTTTAAATAGATACCAAGTTTGTTTAATAAATTATTATTTCCGTTAACTCGTAGAAAATGTATTGTATGCAATAGTTATATAATTAGCTTTTTAACTCTCGTACCTTAATTAGGCCACTCAGCAACCTTCGTGGCCTAAACGTGGTACTCGACTGAAAGAGCATACATTAATAACGATTGCATAAACTACCATTTTGTTACTACTAGCTGCCTGCGTATTGCAAAGAACGTAAACCCGCGAGATGAAATATAGTCGCTAAACATCTCCATTAATTATTATAAGTAAGTACTATGTCTAAAATTTAATGGACACTTTTATTCTCATGGGATGGAAAGAAATCGTGATTCTGAATAGAAAATAACATAAAAGTTGCAGAAAATCTTTTTTTTTTTTTCAAGTAATGCTTAAATAGGTAATGACTATAATAATAGTTGTATCTGTACCTTATTTCTATTATAAGTGACAGAAACATAATCCTGGGTTATCAGAATCAGCCGACACCACCGGGCACCGAAGCGCTGGCGGCTTCCTCGCTCAACGCATTAGAGTGCTACCGAGGTGCACCGTGGGAACTAAGAATTATACCTAAACTTTGCGTACCGAGGCCGGTTCATTCAGCCAGTTGGCTGGCACACGCGCTCACGGCTGGAAGCTGCAGACGCGCTCTGTTAGATATAGATATTCAAAAATGTCTTCGTCACGAATCAATTCGTTTCACTGCAGTCTTGTGGGGTGTGAGAACAATATAACAAACAGACATTTATCTTTTTTCTAATACCTATTGAAAATACGTAATTAATTTGTAAGGTCTGCTTTAGTTTCGGTAATTTTGTATACTTACCTACCCCGAGCCCCCAGCAAGTTTACTCCGCCACTGCCATGCTTTCCAAATTATTTAGTTCTTTTCGTAGATTTAATTAATAGTTTACTTAGTAACAATTAGTATAATTGTTTACTTAGTAAGATTCGCACGGCAGCCTAAGAAAGGGCGTAAACATCGTCGTTGCTACAGGGACTTATGACTTTTTGGAAGGGCTGGAATGCACTCACGAGGATGAAACACGGAATCAGAATATTTTAAAAAAATACATTAAAACTACTTATGCTTATAGCACCTTATAGTGACTACTTTCAAGTTTGTAATGCTACTTTTAAACTATTATACAATACTAGCTTCTGCCCGCGACTCCGTCCGCGTGGAACTCTTTTATATCGCAGCTCCATACAAATTTTCACCCCCCCATTTCAACCCCTAAGGAGATGATTTCGGGGATAAAAACTATCCTATGTCCTTCCCCGGGATTCAAACTATCTCCATACCAAATTTCATCGCAATCGGTTCAGCGGTTTAAGCGTGAAGAGGTAACAGACAGACAGACAGACAGACAGACAGACAGACACACTTTCGCATTTATAATATTAGTATGGATTACGTTGTTTATATACTTACGCTATAAATTACGTAGATAGATAGGTACCTAACAAACTTTATTTCGTACTGTCGTCGGGAAATTAAGTTACTTAGGTACCTAATTAATAACCTACACAAAAGGTTTCGTTTTGTAATATGTGGTAGATTAATAGGTATATTCTAACTGTCGTATGTCGTAACGTAACCATAGACAGGGCGAGCGATAGGTAACATGGCATTCAATTGCATTTGACATGATACGTTGATATGTATGTATGTATGTATGTAAGTGACTATGCAGTTCAGATACTGGCAATATCTCGGGAAACCCCGGATACTTACGTAACGGGTCTCTAGAAAAATAAAAATTAAAAAAGATAACAATTAAATTAAGTTAATCAGTAATAAACCGTTTTTTATTTCACTCAACTATTAATTATAAAATCATTTCTAAGCGGTGTCAACCCTAGCGTCGATTGGCCGGCGCATGCGGGCAACGACCCGCGCGTTCAAGGTCGCTCCATTGTTAAATTTCGTAGGCACTTAAAGCAGTAGGTATTGGCAATTTTATTCAGACCTGAGTATCTGTTCGTAGAACTATTATATAATCTGTGGCATTAGTATTGCGATACAGCGGGGAAATGCCGCCAGCATCTTCGGCACCAGGCCGCGGGGAGACGCACGACCCGCGTTCGGTGTGTGGAGGCCTTAATTTTAGTTATAAGTAGTAGTGTATATTGCCTAATTTGTAATAATAGTATTATGTTGTTTATTGAATAAATAAATGATTCCATCCTGGGTAACATTATTTTGAACATAAGTATTATTATTTATATTACTCGTATAAAATAATAATACGGAGTTTAAATATTGATACCGATGCGTCGTACAAACGACATGTTAACTGACCATACTATGTTTATATAGAACCTTATTACAATGCACTTAAGGTGCACCGACGGTCAGTTAGCTGTGTTGTCGATAGTACCTAATGAGCATGAATAGGATTTGTTCGTGAGTTCTGATGTGAACGTTTAATTATATGTATTGATGACATGAGCCGGCCCCAAAACAAAGCTTTTGGCTCTCATTTAAAAACGGCGTGCTCGAATAACATGAAACCTTTTCATTGTAAACTTCCTTTCGCCATATTTTAATTAAAAAACTGGCTAAGTGCGATTCGGCCTCGCACGCGAAGGGATCCGTACCATTATCTATAAAAAAGCAAAAAAAACACGTTTGGTGTGTGGGAGCCGCCTCAAATATAGTATTTGTCGTTATAGCGGCCACGGAAATACTTCATCTGTAAAAAAATCAACGGTCTAAATATTACGGTTCATGAGATACAGCCTGGTGACAGACGGACAGACGGACGGACGGACAGCGGAGTCTTAGTAATAGGGTCCCGTTTTTTTACCCTTTGGGTACGGGACCCCAAAAACTATATTTGTAATTAAATCATAAAAAAGACCGGGTTCCACTCCGGGAGTGCCGGCAGAAGTGAAAACTCAATGACATTGTAACAGTTTTTCGATCAGGTCACGTGACATCTTACGGTGTCACCCTAAAAATGAATTTGACGCAAATTTATAAACAATTATCAATTATTTAGGCGGACGGCCCGCGGGCGCGTTGGGTGCGACGGGCCCAACGCGCCGCCGCGGCGCAACGGTGCCGGGGTCCGGCGCGCCGACGGGCGGCGGCAAACACAATACCAACTTGTTTTTGCCATTGCCAAATATTTTTCAGAGCTTTATCTCTTTAGGAGTAACGTCTAAATTCGAACTATTCGAATTTGCAAGAACAGCAGATGGCGGTGCACGGTGGCGACCAAAATATCAATTTGTTTTTGCCGTTGATACATATTTTTCTAAGCTTTATCTCTTTAAGAATGACGCCCAAATTCGAACTATTCGAATTTTCTCAATAGCAAAACGGTGAAGGACGCGTTGGTATTATTACAAATTTATTTGCAGAATTTGCTATTGCAAAAAGTGTTTAACGGCTTTATACTCTTACGAAAAGCGTTCAGTTTTGAATGAAGTCGAATCGGCTAGCAGCAAAAAGTGACCATCTTCACATCTGACGTCACAAAACTCTGTCGCGTATTTGACAATTTTTCCCCATCCCAAAAAATGCTCAGCGCCGCTAAAGAAGTTTTCACTTCAAAAATATAGTCTTAAAGTACGCAATCAATTTGTACGGAACCCTCGCCGGGCGAGTCCGACTCGCCCTTGTCCGGTTTTTTTTCTATTTTTATTACTAGCAGAGACTAGTTTCCGACCTAGTTATGGCGGATGCTATTTTGCAAACAAAGTTTTATGTTATTCCAGCAAGCCGCTTTAAAATGAGAACCAAAATACGTTTGTATGGAGAACCGAGCTTGCTGGGGACTCTAAGGGGCTGTCCATATATTACGTCATTTGAAAATAGGGGCGGTCTGACCACTGGATGACAGTAGTATGTATGTATGTAAGCACTTTATTGTACACAATAACAGGTTAAAGAATATACATGTCACACAATAGATCAAAGTACAAAGGCGAACTTATCCCTAAGGGATCTCCCAGCTAACCTTTGAGCAATTGAGAGGAAGGTAGGTAGAACGAGATAGGCAAACTTATACCGTGTACAAAAACACAGAGAAAATGAAAACAATACCTAATAGGTATTAATCCTAGACAAATAAAAACATGCCAATACATATAAAAATATACAACATAAAATATAATACACACTATCATATGTAATATATATATCGCAAATATACAATAATTAAATAAATACTACATATATTCAACCAATTCAATAGACAGTTTATTAGGCGGGGAGGGTCAAATGAAGTAGGTAATATATGGACAAATCCTAAAGTATTAATACTTAGGTATTTATTAAATTCTAGCTTCCGCCTGCGACTTCGTCTACGTGGATCCGGAACAAAACATTCATTTATTTATTACCACCATTTCACAAAAAAGAACTTATAGTGCAAAAGTCAACAGGTGTAGGTACCTACTTTAGGCGCCGTAGGTTCATGGTCTTCTCTCCCTTTCACTGAGCATAAGCGTGAGCGAGATGGAAGTGCGTACTCGGAAGCGCTGATATCATGTTTTGTAATTTAGCTTTTTGGCCGTTTCAATAAATAAAACAGTAATCACCGAGTTCTCTCAATCATGATATTGCCGATTTTAAGAAGCAATTTTAATATTTATAGCTTTTGTGCATAATTTGTTACGAATATTTTAAGTGTATTTTTGTGTGTTTTAGACCTATGTTCGTGTTTTTATTCTATCGAGCAAAATTTACTTTCATGTTTCGAAGCACTGATTTCCTTGCAGAAAAGCCTCAAGATTACTATTAGTATTTTTTTGAAACCATATTATAAACAGACGCATTATATTGTTTCAAAAACTCTGTTCGCTTAACTTCGCTGAACCCTTAATGCCAAAAGCATCATCTTATATTCAAGTCAATAAGTATTAGAGCAAAGCAAAGCAACAAATTATTATTATAGAGTACTTACCTATTTAAAGTTTAGTAGGTACTAGGTAGTACCTACTTATTTTTATATGGCTTCAGAATAATTCAGTACCTATTAGGTAATTTAAAATGTTCATTTGTGATTCTAACTACCCGGTTCACTAATAGTTTGACGTAGGTAGGTATTACAAGGTCAATTACCTAATTAATTTTTGATTTTCATACTCTTAGCACTTCTTACTTTATCAATATACTTAGTACTCTCGTAATATTGATAATCAAAATGTCGCATGGGTCACATAGCGACGGCAGTGATAATAACAAAAGTATAGTCAACTTATTTTGATCTTTAAGTTAGACAACTTATGGTGTACTTTTGCTCAGCACGGAACCTATTTGTCACGAGGACAACACGGCGAGGTGTAGAGAGGAGGGGAAGCTACATGCCGCGCCGCGCCGCCGCCGGCTTGGCTTGAATGAGCTCGCACGGCTCGCCAGTCTCGCCAAATCCTTGCGCCAGCGCCGCACATGTCTATCGGCAATTCGGCAGCCATCTTCTTTATGATAAACTTGAAAACATAAATAAATAACGAAATCTCCGGTGAAGTAACGGTGTATTATCCGGTGTTATCAAGATAATATTCTACCACCGCTTGAATAGTAGTTATACTTTGTGTACCGTGTTAGTGCTATCTCACATTGGCAGTCTGTTTTTATGCAAGTGACAGTTGCATGATGAGCAGAGTGGGATTATCGGACGTGTTTAAAATCCTCAAAATGGACAAGGATATCGTTGACACCTCAAAAGCGGAGGAGTACTTGAAACAACACAATGAATTTCGCAGTGATTCGACCATATGTGCGGCCGAGCAAATTTCGTTCGATAGTTATGGTAATAAGATATTTTGTCTACCGCGCGACGATTTTGAAGAGCTTTATTTAAATATTACCAATTCAGAGCCTATTCGGGATGAACTACTGACAATGAGATCAGATGGATTATTAGAACTTGCGGATGAAATTGAAAAAGAAACTGATATGATATGCCAATTAGAATATTTAATCAGGAAAATTCCTGTGCGCGAAACCAAACATAGCATCGAGCTTATTGTGAAACATTTAAGGTTTTCTAGTGAAAGTGGACTGATCACTAGTGAAGAAGTTATCTTTATCCAAAAGGATACGCCACTGCTGGCACTTGGTTGTTACTTTCAATCATTTAAACTGTACGATACCCATTATATGTTTTCAACAAATGAGAGTGCTGCGATTTGTTTTTTCTTCGTTGAGTTATGCCACCGGGTGAGGTTAGGCTCTATCAAGTTAGTGATTGCAGAAATGAAAACCTTATTGAGTAGTTCCATGAAGTTCGTGACGTATCCAAAGTTGTTCAATGATTTCGCGCCAGAAGTCACTGGTATCATCGCTGATAAATCTGACGTGGACTCAGCAGTACACTTCTTTCTTCATTCTGAATGCCAACCATTTCCATTAACTCGCATCTTGGTACAAGAAAGCATATACCAAGATTTTAAGTATATCTTGTCCTGGAAATGTAAATCGCAACAAAATGTCAAGATCAGTATAAAATCAAACTGCACCGATGTATTCAAATATGATAATAAATCTTTTTACTTGGATTATGCCGGAAATATCGAAGTAACCAAAAATGGAGAGCATCAGCTCATATTCGTAGAAGCTTACAGGACTGTTAGTGAGTTATTATCTCTTTTAAATAAAACTCAAAAGCAACTTTGCCTATCAATATGGGCAGGTGGTGTTTCGGAAGCAAATGAGATAGCATTGAATGTGAGTGCGCCCATTGTATGGATAAACAGTTACTACAATTTTGTTGGACCAAATGAAGTATCGCAGGCAGTTTTTGATAAAACTTATCAAAGTGGTTCTGTCAAATGCGATAAGGCAAGTGTCGGTCATCTGCCGCAGCAACAGAAGGCTTGGAATAAACAAACTTTCAATGAGCGCCTTGAAAAAGTTATTAAAGCATTTCAAATTGCTAACAAAGACCTAGGAAATGTCATAAAAAGTAAAAGCCAATCGTACTGGACGCAAAATGATGTTGTATCGGTGCAAAATAAAACAATGATTATGAGATTCAATTTAATCATACCTATTGTTAATATTTACTGGCCTCTTAACATAGAAAATGATGTCAATCATCCCAAGATGGTTTCAAGATGGCTAAGCATAGCGAAGGCACTTATAAATGGCAGTGCTTTGGCATATCGGATTTGTTGTGCTAAACCTGAGGTAGTAGATGCTATATCTAGTAAGCTAACTGAATGCGGTCTTCCAGTAGTCAAAATAAAATATGCTGAAGACGATGCCACGAGCTCGGAGTACCCTGTGACATTTAGTTATTACGCTGAAAGTGTCCAAACTAAAGTAATTTGGACTAGTTTTGGAACAACATTTGCCAACTAAGCTTGTTTCAAATCTTGCACATAAAGATTATTTCAAGATTTACCTAATGATAATATCACGTCATAACAGGCAATATAGTGAAAACAATGTGCACGTTTAGTGGTAAACTATATTCAACTAGTCCCTATTTGACAAATTGACGTAAATTGCTCGCTCGACAAGTAAACGGGTTTGCTTTTACAGCTTCGTTACTTATCGGCTAAGTAATGTACGGTGATTTGTTGTTATCATGTGACAATTATCAAGAACCTAACTGACATACAAGGCTGAAATTATATTTATGCGCTTTGTAACATGCTTCGAAGAATAACTATTTCATATCGTGTTTGTTTTCATAACCACTTAATAATCTTATTAAGGTAAACGACTTACTCGACGTTGCATTAGTGTATGGCAAAGGCACTTTATATCCATGCAATACGGGTTAAATTCGAACCTAACTCGTATGGCAAAATATTAGTTCTCATAGAAAAAATTAAATCTGTTATTGTAAAAGGTATTCAATGTGAGCAAACTTTGTTTTTAATCCACTATTCATGCTCGATCCTGTACTGAACAAAATAAATATTACTTTTCTCAATATTCTTTAGTTTTATTTTAGACCTAACAAATACAAAGTGTATAGCAACTATGCAAAAAAAAAATGTAATGAATAACATTAACTTGAAACACTAAAAAATATGGGTACCATTTATTTATGATTTATATGCAAAGTGAGTGAGTAGAATAAAATTAGGACGATATCGGTCAGGGATGTTGCAGACATTCGCATCCGCGTCCGCAACCGCGGAAATTCCGCATCCGCAATAATTGATGCGAAGTTTTTGCGGATGCGGATGTAGTGCTATTCAGGACAAGAAAAGAGCCCACGCGGTGCTTGCCGCGCGCGTTTTAGATATTTTCGCAATTGGTAAAAATAAACTTCTTTTCATTTCTGTTTTAATATTTAAGTACGCTACGATTGTAATTTAGTCTCAACACGTTTAATAATTACGTGACATCATAAAATGGACGTTGTTTATTTAGTGTTTGGCCCCAAAATCCGCATCCGCATACGCATGATCCCTGATATCGATATACCGACAGTTTGTGTGTTCCTACTAATTGGGTAAAAACGAGAAATAACTAGGCAGGACCAGTTAAGGACCTGTTTACACTTTGATTGAGAGTCCACAGAATTTCTTCTCAAATTGTGCAGTCACTATTTATTTAATCGTATGGCATACATTATTTTGGCCTTTAAGTTTGTCACTCTTTAGTACCACCCAGGGGACACGTGCAGGGTTGTGGTAGGTAGCTCCTGCGGACGCGAGTGACAGTTGTCCCCCCTTTGTCAAGTGAGTGGGCAACCACTGAAGAAGCAGCACTAAAGAAGTGTGTATAACATGGGAAGTGGGGGCCACGTCTCTCTGCTGACTGTACATAAACAGGGACTAAGTATAAGTTGATGTTGATGGTAAGTATGATTGAGAATAATTAAGTGGGCCGAGTTTTTATAAAGCTGTCACTGGAATTCGAATCCTTGGGGATATACGAATTTATTGTATATCAAATCAATACATAAATTATTGTTAGCTATAAACTGTAAAAAAATACTTTAGGTACACAAAATGCACATTGTATCAAAGGCATTCAAAGGTAATAAGTACTTTTTAATAATTAACGTAAAACCAGGCAAGATTATGTCATTTTGTAAAAACAAGAGACGTAGATATGTAGGAAACAGCTGATACGAGTACCTTGTCACAACTAAATAACAGGGGTAAAGTATATTTTCTTATGGCCGGCCGGTTCCAATAATCAATCCACCGATAGTTTTCCTTACGCCGGTTACATTTTGTCAGATTACAGAGTAAGTGCAAGTGGTTCATATTATTGCGTAACTTTTCGCCCGAACGTTAGGGCAATTCAACTGTCATTTTTCCATACAAAAATGACATTTAGATATACCTAACCGACGTACGAGACGTTACACAATCGACCAGCAGGTTTTAAAACACACACACTCTGTAAACAACATTTAGACTAATTGACAGTTTTCTTGTCCAACGCGTCTCTAGTCGCGTCGCGTCGTCCTATCCTATGCGCGAGCATCCAGCGGTAGCCGACCGCATTTTAAATTTTTATAGACTGCAGTAGGCAAAAGCCGGTCAGATGCGACCATAGCCGAGCGCAGCGTCCGTGAGGAGCCGATCGGTCGCAAGTCCATTTAAATATAAACTAAATTCGTGTACTAACGGACTACTTCCCGAGCCGATCGGATAGTAAATAGCCACTTTGTGCATTCATTTGTCTACTCCATAAAAGGTACTTCAACTGTTTATAAACAGCCACCACTCAAGATTTACTCTAGATACGCACTAACATAGAAAGCGTTATAAAAATGAGACGGTAGATATTACTTATCGAGGCCGGCTCATCCGGGCAGCTCCCTCGAGAGTGCTAAATCAAGACCCCCTTTCCAGACTTCAAAGATCTCACAGTAGTCTTGGGATCACGCTATTCGAAAGGAAAAATGCCTACAAGATTGAAAAAAGTATTGCCTCAGTATGTTTTCGTTCGGCTCTATTGATTTTAGTGAACGCTTCTCGGATGTTACTTGAATTCAGGATCGGACTATTTGGAATTGATTGGGACTCGATTGAACTATAAATATGGTGAGTGAGTACTATGGGTTTTTAGAACCATTTATCATACTCATACTGTATTGGTAACAAAAAAATCAACAAATCAACATTTTAAGTATTAAAATAAGCTACGCTTATTATTCTTAACATAATCTATTAATTATACGAGTTCCTGTGTGGGTTATATATAGGTAACTCGCGAGCCCGTAATTTTTTTTTACTCACAAAATTTCACGAAACGGTTAAAAATGCGACCTGTTAGAGTAGACGCCGTCCGGACAGACAAACGATTTTCGGCGTAAACTTAAGCATAGAACTATGCTTAGCGATGTGCCGTTCCCGGAAACATTCCCATACATTAGTAACAAAAATGATACAAAACACCACAAGTGAATTAAAAAAAGCGGCCAAGTGCGTGTTGGACCACGCACAACGAGGGTTCCGTGCCTATAAAAAAGGTCGTATCGTTACTAAAATCTTATGGCACTTACATCCTTTTCTTTAAGGAAGGCAGTTTTTTAGAAATATCTCAAAAACCTGTGAACCGATCTTGTTTGAAACAATTTTCGCTGAAAGAATTTAATAAGCCCTATGAGCCTGATTTTCTTCATATTATTAAAATACACGGTTCAAAAATTAGAGGGGGGGGGGACACAATTTTAGTGACTTTCGAGGCGATTACCTCCAACTCTATTCACTTAATCAATAAAATTGCTGAGAAACCTTACATTTATTTTGAAAGGCCTATCGATTGATGTGCCACACGTGGGCTTGCAATGAAAAAAAAATTTTTTGACTTTCAGTTTTATGTATGGAGTGCACCCCTAAAACATTTTTATTTACAAAACTATGTAGCGGTTAACAAAATACACCTATCCTCAAAATTTTATTGAAATACACTTAATAGTTTTGTAGTAAAATGCCTGTGACATACAGACGGACAGACAGACACACAGACAGACCTGACGAATCTATAAGGGTTCCGTTTTTTGCCATTTGGCTACGGAACCCTAAAAACCACAAAATAAATATGTACACATACCTACAAAATATGAAAATATTCACATAGGTACTAAATGATAATTAAGATAAAAAGTCAGTACAAAAATGCACTTTGTGGCGAATGGCATTTTATTTGTCAGGGCACTAGATTATTTTTAATTACTTTTATTACAATTTAAATTTTCCAAATTTGTACTTCAATATTCCCCTGTTTGGGGAATATTTCCAGGAATAAGGGGATATTCCCGGGAACTTCCCATACATATCTTCCCCTTTCCGGAGATATTCCCCGGCACATCACCATTCGCTCGCTTATTTTACGATTAAAAACTCTTCAAAACTATAAAACGACTGCAGACACACCCCATGCTTTAAGTACCTATATTTTTGAAACTGACATGACTCTGGAGGCGTCTATTATGCTTGCTGGCAATTTATTAAATATAAGTAGAACCCAGTACGTGTCTATCTTTAGATATTCCGCTAAGGATCCTGCAGGTTTGCGTATTTTTGCATGCAGTTAACGCGCTCGCCCCCCACGCACGTGCAAACATGCAAACAAGTGTACAACAACTACCACCAGAGGGGTAATCACGTAACGTTTTGAAAGCGCGTTAGGTAGATCCAACTGTCATTTTTCATATTTATTAAAATTGTCATTTAGACCTATCTAATACGTACAATGGGTTACGTGATCGACCTGCAGTAGGTACTAATAGAAAAAACCTTGACAACTGTTTCGCTTCTCTTCGAGGAATCACTGGCAGGTGTTGCTTACGCCACGTCCAGTGCAGAAAATATGGAATGGTAGTCGGTCTATCTGTCCGTCCGTCTGCCTGTTTGTCTGTCTGCCGGGGTGAAATGGGGGGTGAAAGTTTGTTTGGAGCTATGAAATAAACGAGTTGATGACAGAAGCTATAGTAGGCTATATTTTATCAAACGGGGCTGTCTGCTTTCTTTGCAAAACGCGAGCGAAGCCACGCGGAAAGCTAGTCGTAATACAAAATGGCCCGTTAACTTAATTTACCTAATGCTAATACCATGCATAAACTAAACTCGTACCGTTAATCTCGAATGACAAATGCAGCCACCATAGGGATCACCAAATGCATTTACGTTCTGTACACATTATTAGGTTTCGTACCAATTAGTTGCGTCGTCTGTTCGTCAGTCTCTCTGTCTATCAACGGCTTCACACTTGTTTTTAAAAATGACATGAGTATTTTAAGTCTGTAAAGTGGTACAGACCTTTTTGGTGCCAGCACTGGGGCGTTTTTAGCCTCCTTAGTTGCGTAGTCGCCAAATAGTTTTGCCATGTCTACTAGGTACTATAAAGCTGTAATTCGGCATGGGTATATAAATCAATCACGCCGACAAAATAGTAGAATAAAATGTATTTTTTTTTCAGGTAATATGGGGAAGTATTTTTTTTTTAGAGCTACGGTAGCCTAGTGGTTCAGACATGCGGCAGCCAAGCGGCGGTCGTGGGTTCGAATCCCGGCTCGTACCAAGGAGTTTTTCGGAACTTATGTACGGAGTATTTACCGTTAGCTTTTCGGTGAAGGAAAACATCGTGAGGAAACCGGTCTATTCCCAATAAGGTCTAGTTTTCCCTCTGGGTTGGAAGGTCAGATGGCAGTTACTTTCGTAAAACTAGTGCCTATGCCAAATCTTGGGTTTAGGTGTCAAAGCGGACCCCGGGCTCCTTTAGGGGCACTACCGGGAATAACGCTAGGAGGATGATGATAAACTTTTTATTTCCTATTGGCTCGATTACTGGACTACGAGGAATCGTTACTCTGCTGCAGGATTTAAAGTAACTACTTACGTAAGTGCCAAATCGACACTTAAAAAAAGAAGAAGAATACCTAGTACTGACTCTCTATTGATATGAGGATTCCCTGTGTTGACAGCTATATACAGTTCCACTTCTAGGAGTTATATGTTAAGGGTGAAGAAAATGTGATATTGCAGAAGTAGGTTCGCTCCGAATCGCAACTGAACACCTAAATCAGTTTAAGTAAATTTTGAAACTGGATTATTATTAAGGCAGGCACACGATAAATACCTCATTAAGTTATTAGTAGCGCGTACTCGTACCACGTCCTGCACTACGACGTGAGGTGGAACAGGTCAGTCTCAGTATTACAGTCGTGTCTACTAACTATACTTGTTTGCCAAGGTTGACGCCAATCAGTAACACACACGACCCGTATCGACGCTGCGAGGCACGTCGGCTCCGCAATTTATTTTATTTTACGAAGTCCCACGATAAGTGGCGGCCGACGTGACAGCACTGACGGATGCGGCCTAAACTAGAAATAACTAGTTGGTGGACAAACGAGCGCAAAATGGCGTTCAATTCAAGCGACCGGAAAAAATAGGAAAATGTATCTTTTAGGCCACGTGCACGTCTGTAGACGTCGCCAAATAAGGCTTAACTACGGTTTAATTGAGGTACCTCACGTGAACGCCATATTCTGGTGATTGAACGAGCGAGCGAAGCGAACGAAGCTCTCCGTTTCAGTATGGGCAAAATTTATTTCGTGTGTCCGGAAGTCCAGCTGTTCTCCTCTACAGGTCACATTTCTCAACCGATTTCTCGTGAATTTATGTGAGGAGGTTTGTTAAAGCTGCCCCCTCAAGGAGAAAAACCATAGGTGACAAAAAGTAAGTTTGGAGGTAAATCCAAAAAACACTTCCGTTCAATTGGTTTTATTTTCAAGTACAAAGCTGAAACTTGTTTTTATAAATCAAGATAAATTTTAGAATTTTAATACAATTTAATTTTGTTAATATTAATTTTATTTGAATTAGATATTAAGAAAAAAAAGGTTCTGCTTCTTAAAAAAAACATGAAAAAATCGTTTCAAATAAAGAACAACACAAGTGCGCACTTATGTTGTTTGTGTTAACTTTGCACTATAGCATCTAAGGAGAAACAAAACAAGTACTCACATATGCTTCTATTACTATGTGATCTAGGAACTTGAAAAAGCACAAAAGGGTACTTGTGGTTTATTTAATTGCTCAAAGTTTTAATATTGATAAAAATGACGAACTATCAAGATGTAGCATATGTTTCATTTTAAGTATATTTAACTTAGTAATTTCAAAATATGGTTTTTCTTCGTATCATAAAACATATAGGCACACATCCAAGACAAAGATTTAAAAACATAGGTGGTTACTTAGTGCTTTTTTGTCTATGAACACGAAGTTATGACTTTTCTACTTCGAACAAGAAGTAAACTATACCCTTTTCACGAAACAAATTATTTAATTGAATATTTTTGTTTCGTGTTATTTTTTAACGAGGAAGTTACCCCGATCATTTTATAAACGATATGATACAGAGAAAGAATATAATGGAAAAATAAACCATCTTCGTCTGTAGCCCCCGACAGGATTCGAACCTGCGACCTTTCTATTAACGCTAGACTGCTCTACCAACTGAGCTACGAGGACAGTGACGCAAGTTGTAAATTTTTCCACTATATTCCCGCTAAGACTAGCGCCCTCTCTCGCTAAGTCCGAAACTACCTGATGTGGTTCGATTAGAATGGAGCGAGCGCACAGCTCGCCCATTAGAGTGGTGCCAAGACTGTGAAACAAGTCTATAACTCGATACAGAGAGGGCGCTAGTCTTAGCGGGAATATATTGGAAAAATTTACAACTTGCGTCACTGTCCTCGTAGCTCAGTTGGTAGAGCAGTCTAGCGTTAATAGAAAGGTCGCAGGTTCGAATCCTGTCGGGGGCTACAGACGAAGATGGTTTATTTTTCCATTATATTCTTTCTCTGTATCATATCGTTTAAGAAGTAAACTTTACAAAATGACAATAATATGAACTTATGCTTGTCTAAATCCTGACAGATATCCAAACCCGTACGAGATAGAAAAATCACATTTTTTCCCCGAGTTCGAGACTGTTAGAAACTCAATTTGACAAAAATTGTCACTTATTGGTTTTCTCCTTGAGGGGGCAGAATTATGTACCTATCTAGTTATTTTTCGTCGCTTTAGATTTATTTTTATTTTTTTATATTATCACACTTGTGAGTTGTTCTACAGCTCACAGAGCCACGAGTGTCGCAATGGTCAACCATATTCGTATTCATTATTTAAACTATCATCAGTTAAAATTTCGATCAAAGTCGAAAATTTAAAAATGATTTGCCACGAGCGGGATTTGAACCCACAACCTCTGGAATCCGTCCACCGCTCTTGCCAACTAAGCTACCATGGGTCCGCCGGTGGCGACGAATCATTCAATCTCTTCCACTCTTCTATTTGCACCTTAGGGAGGCTCAAGGTGACAAACTTTTCAATTTTCCACTTTGATCGAAATTTGGAATTTCGTTAGCGGATGTTACTGCTTAGTAAATATTTGCTGTTTACAAATCTCAATGAACCTCTGTATATGATAGGCCACAAGATTAAATAAAAAAGGCAATGATAGATTAAAGAATTTGATTGCCAGTTTACTTCTCCTTTCGTGTCGAGGTTCCTCAAAAAAAGATGTCCTAGAACTTTATTAAGACCTTTTAAGTTTTTAAAAAAAGGATTGTTAACTAAGACTAATTATTTTTTCTTTGACTTTAAATCTGTCGTACTGTCAAATGCTGATCGTACGCAAACTGCTGACGTAGGCAAAGTTATAGGCCTAATAGGCAATGATGCGGTATGTGAGGTAATGATGATCCTTTACTGGAATTAGACCGGTTTCCCCATAATGTTTTCCTTCACCGAAAAGCTTACGGTAAATAATCCGTAAATACATAAGTTCCGCAAAACTCATTGGTACGATTCGAACCCACGACCGCTCCTTGACAGCCGCATGCCTGAACCACTAGGCTACCGTAGCTATATATCTGAGGTAATGTAACTAATTCACTTTCTTTTGAATACCTATTATATGATAGTTTATAGTTATAGATTCTTGAAAAAGTGCCGTTATGAACTATTAGCAGAAGAAAAAGTGATTTTAAAATTTGTTGTATTTGTTGTTATAGCGGCAACAGAAATACATCATCTGTGAAAATGTCAACTGTCTAACTGTCACGGTTCATGAGATACAGCCTGGTGACACCCGGACAGACAGACGGACAGCGGAGTCTTAGTAACCGGGTCCTGTTTTACCCTTTGGGTACGGAACCCTAAAAATAATAATTATCACGAGCTTTATGAATAGATAGGATAAAACCCTGATTTATTTCAGTATTTCTATTAATAATTAATTATTCACTCTATATTGTGCGATACCATTAAATAGCATAACCAAGCATTCTGCAATTAAATTTTCTATATTATCACGATTGCATTGAATGGAAAATGCTTTTACAAGAGGGCTCAACGATTGCTGAAGGTTTTAATTTTAATTATCGTAACATTCCAATCAAAATTGAAATACACAAGGTCCTTTTTACATCTAAATATGTATAGTTATCTATTGATTCAAAATTACACTTACATCACGCATGAGAAAAAATAACATTATTAATGTTTTACATGGTAAAAAAATAAGAGAGATTATTAACAATTCATAAATAATTAATAAAATACACCTAATCAATCCAATATCACAACATTGCAGCACTCGACAAATCACGAAGTTTTCGCAATTTTTTTTGGTAGGTACCTATTTGTCAATATAAATCATAAACAATGCAGTTTTTAATTAAAATTTTGCTTTGTGGCACTCTAGAGATCAAACTGGGGGTCGATTTTAACGAATCATACATCAATCGATTCGTTTTAATCTTCCGAGTGTCACTGAATACATAACAGTAATCAAAATGGCGGCCACCCGACGCCATTTTGTAAAAAAATAAGACAAACAAACAGACATTCCGACAGACAGACAGAGTTACTTTCACACTAACAAGTTTCTGTCAAAAAAATCATTTTTGGTACAAGCTTTTATTGCCGACTGTACTTTTCTGTATACCATCATCAACTACTAATTGAGACGATTCTAACGAGCCCAAACTCAATGTGTTTACGTCGGTTAAGTACTGAATTCCCATGGCCACCTCCTGTCCGCATCATCAGATCAGCTCGATGGTACCATAATATTGAATTGTCATCCAAACTATACCTATACTTACCCAAAATTTCAGCTCAATCGGTCACCGGGAAGTGGGTCAAATTTAACTTGCAAGATTTGATTACAGACAGACAGACAACGGGACAGGTGAAATTAAATAAAAGCTTGTAAAAATAGTAGTCTTGATTTTATAAAATTTCCCAAGAAGGACTTTTTCGCCTAAAGCCAGCCTAATCGGCAGTATAGGTAGGTATACCACCCACAATGCATCGTACAAGTAATTCACCTAAACCATTGCTTTATAATTCGCCCCTCGCCCGTACCAAGCAAATGGACCGAGGATATTCCCGAGCATTCCTCACTAATTGCTTGCCGCTTTTAATATGCGACGGCACGCAAAAAAAAAAGACAAATTAAATGAACAAATGAATATTGATACCGAAAGAACCGCCGGATTCCTTCGCTATCACTCCCAAATACGTTTCCCGATGGGAATTCAAATTCGAAAGTGCTTTGATTGGTAACGGCAAGAATTGGAGCAAATAAAACTCCAATGGGCAAATTCAGTTGGTATGTTTGTTCAGTTGTTTCTTCCGGTGGTGTAGGCGACGTTGTTTTTGATACACCATCTATTGATCATAATATTATGTCAACTTTGACAGGGTCGCGATTCCGTCAACGTTCCGTCAACAGGTGAGAGGTGGAGTGACCTGTGATGTGATGTCTTGGGACGCCGTCTCGAGATATATCATTATTTTAGTGAATTGGACTCCTGAAGGGGACATAATCCCCGCTTTCACGTTCATTTCTGCTCTGAGCAGGATTCGAATCTGCAATATTTACTATCTGACCTATGGGAAAATTTTAGCTCTGATGAATGTTTTCAGTTAATTTTTTAATGTATCTCGACCATTTGTATTAATTTAGGTACTTACTCGTATATAAAAAATATAAGCTTCGTTATTTGAAATTTTTATGATTCTTGAAATACCGTAAAACAAGTGAAATCAATAGACTTTTCGAAAAAAACAACAGCTTTTTACAAATATAATGATTATAATAATACAATTATAATGCAAAAAACATCTGCATGGGCCTAAAATCGCTACACGGGAGGCATCACGCCGATCTCAGTCAGCCATTTGTTGATAAGGAATTATCAAGAGAAACCGATGCCTATAAGTTTGCAATACAGGATCAAGTTATTGCTACCCGCAACTAACGAAAACAACATACAAACTAAAGAATTAGGCCGACAAGAATTAGGCGCCCTGGAGACGATCCAACATATAAAAAGTGCATGTAAAATCATTCTACAAACCGACTACAAACACCGCCACGATCAGGTTGCATCTATAGTTCATCAGTACCGAGCAAACAAAAACCAATTCATTGATAAGCAACTACCATATTATAAAATATACACCATCCACATTACATGAAAATAGACAACATAAATTGTATTGGGACCGAACATTACTAACCGTCAGAACGATACACTTCAATAGACCCGATATATCCTTTTACGACAAATCAAATAAGACCATAATTTACCTTATCTATATAGCTATCCCAAACACACGTAACATCCAATCAACAATTAACGATAAATTAACAAAATACCAGGATTTAGCCATTGAGCGTAGGCGCCAATGGCAAGCTAGCACTGTACATTATAGTCCCAATAGTTATTTCCACAACAACAGGAGTTAGTGCCCAAAACCCTATGTAATAGCTTAAAGACCCTCCAGATCCCAACTCAAATTATAGGAACCCTTCGAAAAGCCTCAAGATTACTATTCGTATTTTTTTGAAAGCATATTATTATAAACAGACGCATTATATTGTTTCAAAAACTCTGTTCGCTTAACTTCGCTGAACCTACGGCGCCTTAAGTAATATAAGTAAGTAGGTTATGTGTTTCGTAAGTGAGTGTAAGTAGTAGGTAAATTCACCAATTTTTGATATGCTTGGCTATTTCCCACATTTCAAAGCAACTACCCTGTAAAAAGGAGAAAAAGAGACAAAAGAAATAGGCATATGTTTAACGGACCACCAGATATAGTAAAATATGAACACAAAAAAAATACTTTTGACGACCAAAAATAGTAACTGAGCACCTAATTTTTTTCACCATTTTAATGTGAAATGATAACCTAAATAATAACATCTTACTATCCTATTTAAAGAAAATGTCTCCTAATTAATCATTGCTAACACATAAATAGTAAATGATCACCAAAATGTTACCACCATTTTAATGTGAAATAATTACCCAAATTATAACATCTTACCATCCTATTAAAGAAACTGTCTCCAAACTAATCATTGTTAACCCAAAAATAGTTAATGAGAGCCAAAATTTAACCACCATTTTTATGTTAAATGAAAACCAAATTATAACATCTTACTATCCTATTAAAGAAAATGTGTCCCAACTAATCATTGCTAACCCAAAAATAGTTAATGAGGGCCAAGATTTAATCACCATTTTTATGTTAATTGATAACCAAATTATAACATCTTACTATCCTATTAAAGAAAATGTCTCCCAACTAATCATTGCTAACCCAAAACTAACTCAGTCTCCCGCCCTCCGCCCGGGCTCCCGCCAGAAACTTGCTTCGTCGGCCCTTCGTTTCACGTGCGCACTCGACCTACGCTCCGCTCGGGAGGTCGCCGGCTCGCTTCGCTCGCCACCTCCCCCCACTCGCTTCGCTTCGGCCTCGTGCACCCGCTCAGCTCAGGACCTCCTTCGCAAGCTTCTGTCTCCGCGGGCTTTTATATACACTCTAGGGGTAAGACAGACAAGACCACGTGGAAGTGGGGTACGCTGATTCGGGTTTTGGTAGCTATTTTTACCTTTCGATCGCTATAAACAAGGAATCATTTAAGTTACTAGAAAATGTTTACTAACCTGATACCTCTTTTGGTAGCTATTTTTACCTTTCGATCGCTATAAACAAGGAATCATTTAAGTTACTAGAAAATGTTTACTAACCTGATACCTCTTCATATTCCCTAAATTCGCGGCGCGGGCGGGGCGACGGAGTTGAGCGGCAAGTACTACTTTATTTGGTAATATGCATACATTTTATGGCAATCCTAGTGACTTATTTAGGTAGACATATTGTAATAATTTCTTCGCTAAGATTAGGTGCTCAGTTACTAAATTTGGTAATCATTTACTAAATTTGGTCTTTAAATACATTTTATAGCAATCATAGTGGGTTATTTAGGTAGAAATATTGTATTAATTTGTTCGCTAAGATTAGGTGCTCAGTTACTAAATTTGGTAATCATTTACTAAATTTGATCTTTGAATACAATTTAATTGTGCAGTCGTTACTAAAACAGGTAGTACCATTGTAATGGTAGAATTCTTTTTTTGGTGTTCAGTACATTTTTTTGGTAAGAAAGCTTGAGGGTATCAAAGTATTTTCTGGTGGTCATTATATTTGTTCCCAAAGAAATATAATAATAGTAATAATCATTTCTTTCAGGCAACTAAGGCCCATAGAAACAAATACCTAAAAGAATAACATACATACCATATAATTATAACATTAAAACACTAATTATTATTTAGGCGACGAAACAGTGTGGGTCCGTTGCGTCGTCAAGTCCGGTGTACAATAATGTCACTCCTACAATTAAGAGGAATCCAACGACACCTCATATGTCGAAATCCGTCAACCGGTTTAGGCTACAGCGGCGCTACCACGAACTTCGAAAGTCGAAGTTCGTAATACATGCATCCCTGTCACTCGATTAAGGAAGTGCGATAGAGATGGAAATACCCGAACTTCGACTGTCGAAGTTCGTGGTAGCGCCGCAAGGCGTGCCAAAGAATAAGACACGCTCGAAAAACGTAACCCTCCTTCTGAGGCAGTTGGGTAAAAAACACGAAGTTTTCAGTTTTTCATTTGTTTTTGTCTTTGAATTATAAGTGATGTTTTGATAGTTATTTGGGGAAAATAATTCGAATACATTAATCTTAAACATATTTTTCACTTCTCATGCTCGAAAAGTGTGTCATATTAGGCTTAGATAGCGGGGCTAAAGTCTATCCCCTATTACTACTATTTATCCCCTAGGGAAAATATGTAAACATATTTATGATTTTAAAACATTAATTTGACCAATCAGAACACTTCAACGTATTAAATCCACCAACCACAAATGTTTAAAAAACCATTTGTATTTGCTATCAACTAATCAGAATACAGCTATATAACTATTAAAACCAACCAATCTGGAAACAGAATCAAATATGACGCGTTTTTTTTAATTCCCGTATGCTGTCCGCCGCGCTCGGCCGTTTAGTTAGACCCGGCTTTATACGGTAAGTACCGTTTATTCGTGGTGTCAATATTGTGTATCTGTGTCAAATAGTTTATTAAAAAAATCATGCCGCCAAATTGAACAATCTTTTCGCTGTGGAATTTATTATTGATTGCGGATGGATAATCTTTGTTTTCACTATTTTCTCGCAGTCGAAGTGAAAAGTAGAGTGTATAGCTCTGGTCTAAAAGCCATATTACCACTCGAACAATTTTCCCTCACTTCGCTCGGGAAAATAACCATCTCGTGGCGATATGGCTTATTTTAGCCCCTTGTCATACAATCTACTATAATTGTTCACTTTTCACAGAAACCTTACCGATTTTGTTTCCGTGCGCGGGCTAAAAGTACAGCATATCGGGCTGCTATCTTAGCGAGCGAGCTAGACAAGATATTGACGGTTACTCTGTCCTCATATCTATATGAACGAGCCTTTATATAAGCGGTCGGTAAAAGTCCAGCCTTGGCTTATCTTTTGTGTTCTAGTGTGAAACCGCCTATGTAATGTCAAGAGATTCGTATTTTGTGTATATCTGTCTCAAATGAGGCGGGTGAGACAGTCCCTAAAGAAAACAAAGTTACGTCACAGGTTTTGGAAGGGCAGTATGTCAAGGTTGATATATGGTTGGTTAAATGACACTGGGCAGTGGCTGTATTGTTTATTTAAGGTGGTTACGGTTGGTTGGCAAGGGAATTAAGAGTCAACTCAAGTCAACTCTCCTTATAAACGTTGTTTGGTTCTAGTATAAGTAAAATTATAAATAAATAAGTGCTCGATTTTATTTTATTTTAACGCAAATTTTTTCATTCTATATTTATAAATCCATAAAAAGTCGATCGGTATTTCCAATTTATTTCATTGGTTACACTTTTGGTTCGTTAATTTATGACCCCTAAATTTCATCTGACCGCAGTGTGACATACCTTTACTTCTGGACGCAATTTCGTCATTCTCAGCTACGAACTTCTCCTTTGGGTAAATATTGAACATTATTTGACGTTTTTCGGCATCATTATCTCAGATATCGTTTATTTTGGATAAGAATGAACTTTTGTTAAGAACGCAACGTGATATAACATCTTACTATCCTATTAAAGAAAATGTCTCCCAACTAATCATTGCTAACCCAAAACTAACTCAGTCTCCCGCCCTCCGCCCGGGCTCCCGCCAGAAACTTGCTTCGTCGGCCCTTCGTTTCACGTGCGCACTCGACCTACGCTCCGCTCGCAAGCTTCTGTCTCCGCGGGCTTTTATATACACTCTAGGGGTAAGACAGACAAGACCACGTGGAAGTGGGGTACGCTGATTCGGGTTTTGGTAGCTATTTTTACCTTTCGATCGCTATAAACAAGGAATCATTTAAGTTACTAGAAAATGTTTACTAACCTGATACCTCTTCATATTCCCTAAATTCGCGGCGCGGGCGGGGCGACGGAGTTGAGCGGCAAGTACTACTTTATTTGGTAATATGCATACATTTTATGGCAATCCTAGTGACTTATTTAGGTAGACATATTGTAATAATTTCTTCGCTAAGATTAGGTGCTCAGTTACTAAATTTGGTAATCATTTACTAAATTTGGTCTTTAAATACATTTTATAGCAATCATAGTGGGTTATTTAGGTAGAAATATTGTATTAATTTGTTCGCTAAGATTAGGTGCTCAGTTACTAAATTTGGTAATCATTTACTAAATTTGATCTTTGAATACAATTTAATTGTGCAGTCGTTACTAAAACAGGTAGTACCATTGTAATGGTAGAATTCTTTTTTTGGTGTTCAGTACATTTTTTTGGTAAGAAAGCTTGAGGGTATCAAAGTATTTTCTGGTGGTCATTATATTTGTTCCCAAAGAAATATAATAATAGTAATAATCATTTCTTTCAGGCAACTAAGGCCCATAGAAACAAATACCTAAAAGAATAACATACATACCATATAATTATAACATTAAAACACTAATTATTATTTAGGCGACGAAACAGTGTGGGTCCGTTGCGTCGTCAAGTCCGGTGTACAATAATGTCACTCCTACAATTAAGAGGAATCCAACGACACCTCGTATGTCGAAATCCGTCAACCGGTTTAGGCTACAGCGGCGCTACCACGAACTTCGAAAGTCGAAGTTCGTAATACATGCATCCCTGTCACTCGATTAAGGAAGTGCGATAGAGATGGAAATACCCGAACTTCGACTGTCGAAGTTCGTGGTAGCGCCGCAAGGCGTGCCAAAGAATAAGACACGCTCGAAAAACGTAACCCTCCTTCTGAGGCAGTTGGGTAAAAAACACGAAGTTTTCAGTTTTTCATTTGTTTTTGTCTTTGAATTATAAGTGATGTTTTGATAGTTATTTGGGGAAAATAATTCGAATACATTAATCTTAAACATATTTTTCACTTCTCATGCTCGAAAAGTGTGTCATATTAGGCTTAGATAGCGGGGCTAAAGTCTATCCCCTATTACTACTATTTATCCCCTAGGGAAAATATGTAAACATATTTATGATTTTAAAACATTAATTTGACCAATCAGAACACTTCAACGTATTAAATCCACCAACCACAAATGTTTAAAAAACCATTTGTATTTGCTATCAACTAATCAGAATACAGCTATATAACTATTAAAACCAACCAATCTGGAAACAGAATCAAATATGACGCGTTTTTTTTAATTCCCGTATGCTGTCCGCCGCGCTCGGCCGTTTAGTTAGACCCGGCTTTATACGGTAAGTACCGTTTATTCGTGGTGTCAATATTGTGTATCTGTGTCAAATAGTTTATTAAAAAAATCATGCCGCCAAATTGAACAATCTTTTCGCTGTGGAATTTATTATTGATTGCGGATGGATAATCTTTGTTTTCACTATTTTCTCGCAGTCGAAGTGAAAAGTAGAGTGTATAGCTCTGGTCTAAAAGCCATATTACCACTCGAACAATTTTCCCTCACTTCGCTCGGGAAAATAACCATCTCGTGGCGATATGGCTTATTTTAGCCCCTTGTCATACAATCTACTATAATTGTTCACTTTTCACAGAAACCTTACCGATTTTGTTTCCGTGCGCGGGCTAAAAGTACAGCATATCGGGCTGCTATCTTAGCGAGCGAGCTAGACAAGATATTGACGGTTACTCTGTCCTCATATCTATATGAACGAGCCTTTATATAAGCGGTCGGTAAACGCAAAGTCCAGCCTTGGCTTATATTTTGTGTTCTAGTGTGAAACCGCCTATGTAATGTCAAGAGATTCGTATTTTGTGTATATCTGTCTCAAATGAGGCGGGTGAGACAGTCCCTAAAGAAAACAAAGTTACGTCACAGGTTTTGGAAGGGCAGTATGTCAAGGTTGATATATGGTTGGTTAAATGACACTGGGCAGTGGCTGTATTGTTTATTTAAGGTGGTTACGGTTGGTTGGCAAGGGAATTAAGAGTCAACTCAAGTCAACTCTCCTTATAAACGTTGTTTGGTTCTAGTATAAGTAAAATTATAAATAAATAAGTGCTCGATTTTATTTTATTTTAACGCAAATTTTTTCATTCTATATTTATAAATCCATAAAAAGTCGATCGGTATTTCCAATTTATTTCATTGGTTACACTTTTGGTTCGTTAATTTATGACCCCTAAATTTCATCTGACCGCAGTGTGACATACCTTTACTTCTGGACGCAATTTCGTCATTCTCAGCTACGAACTTCTCCTTTGGGTAAATATTGAACATTATTTGACGTTTTTCGGCATCATTATCTCAGATATCGTTTATTTTGGATAAGAATGAACTTTTGTTAAGAACGCAACGTGATATAACATCTTACTATCCTATTAAAGAAAATGTCTCCCAACTAATCATTGCTAACCCAAAACTAACTCAGTCTCCCGCCCTCCGCCCGGGCTCCCGCCAGAAACTTGCTTCGTCGGCCCTTCGTTTCACGTGCGCACTCGACCTACGCTCCGCTCGCAAGCTTCTGTCTCCGCGGGCTTTTATATACACTCTAGGGGTAAGACAGACAAGACCACGTGGAAGTGGGGTACGCTGATTCGGGTTTTGGTAGCTATTTTTACCTTTCGATCGCTATAAACAAGGAATCATTTAAGTTACTAGAAAATGTTTACTAACCTGATACCTCTTCATATTCCCTAAATTCGCGGCGCGGGCGGGGCGACGGAGTTGAGCGGCAAGTACTACTTTATTTGGTAATATGCATACATTTTATGGCAATCCTAGTGACTTATTTAGGTAGACATATTGTAATAATTTCTTCGCTAAGATTAGGTGCTCAGTTACTAAATTTGGTAATCATTTACTAAATTTGGTCTTTAAATACATTTTATAGCAATCATAGTGGGTTATTTAGGTAGAAATATTGTATTAATTTGTTCGCTAAGATTAGGTGCTCAGTTACTAAATTTGGTAATCATTTACTAAATTTGATCTTTGAATACAATTTAATTGTGCAGTCGTTACTAAAACAGGTAGTACCATTGTAATGGTAGAATTCTTTTTTTGGTGTTCAGTACATTTTTTTGGTAAGAAAGCTTGAGGGTATCAAAGTATTTTCTGGTGGTCATTATATTTGTTCCCAAAGAAATATAATAATAGTAATAATCATTTCTTTCAGGCAACTAAGGCCCATAGAAACAAATACCTAAAAGAATAACATACATACCATATAATTCTTTGACGACCGGTTAGCCTAGTGGGTAGTGACGCTGCCTACGAAGCTGAAGGTCCTGGGTTCGAATCCCGGTAAGGGCAAATATTTGTGTGATGAGCATGGATATTTGTTTCTGAGTCATGGAAGTTTTCTATGTATTTAAGTATTTATATCTATTATATATATCGTCGTCTAGTACCCATAACACAAGCCTTAATGAGCTTACTATGGGACTAGGTCGATTTGTGTAAGATTGTCCCCTAATATTTATTTATTTATTATTTATTTATTTATTATTAAAAATTATAACATTAAAACACTAATTATTATTTAGGCGACGAAACAGTGTGGGTCCGTTGCGTCGTCAAGTCCGGTGTACAATAATGTCACTCCTACAATTAAGAGGAATCCAACGACACCTCGTATGTCGAAATCCGTCAACCGGTTTAGGCTACAGCGGCGCTACCACGAACTTCGAAAGTCGAAGTTCGTAATACATGCATCCCTGTCACTCGATTAAGGAAGTGCGATAGAGATGGAAATACCCGAACTTCGACTGTCGAAGTTCGTGGTAGCGCCGCAAGGCGTGCCAAAGAATAAGACACGCTCGAAAAACGTAACCCTCCTTCTGAGGCAGTTGGGTAAAAAACACGAAGTTTTCAGTTTTTCATTTGTTTTTGTCTTTGAATTATAAGTGATGTTTTGATAGTTATTTGGGGAAAATAATTCGAATACATTAATCTTAAACATATTTTTCACTTCTCATGCTCGAAAAGTGTGTCATATTAGGCTTAGATAGCGGGGCTAAAGTCTATCCCCTATTACTACTATTTATCCCCTAGGGAAAATATGTAAACATATTTATGATTTTAAAACATTAATTTGACCAATCAGAACACTTCAACGTATTAAATCCACCAACCACAAATGTTTAAAAAACCATTTGTATTTGCTATCAACTAATCAGAATACAGCTATATAACTATTAAAACCAACCAATCTGGAAACAGAATCAAATATGACGCGTTTTTTTTAATTCCCGTATGCTGTCCGCCGCGCTCGGCCGTTTAGTTAGACCCGGCTTTATACGGTAAGTACCGTTTATTCGTGGTGTCAATATTGTGTATCTGTGTCAAATAGTTTATTAAAAAAATCATGCCGCCAAATTGAACAATCTTTTCGCTGTGGAATTTATTATTGATTGCGGATGGATAATCTTTGTTTTCACTATTTTCTCGCAGTCGAAGTGAAAAGTAGAGTGTATAGCTCTGGTCTAAAAGCCATATTACCACTCGAACAATTTTCCCTCACTTCGCTCGGGAAAATAACCATCTCGTGGCGATATGGCTTATTTTAGCCCCTTGTCATACAATCTACTATAATTGTTCACTTTTCACAGAAACCTTACCGATTTTGTTTCCGTGCGCGGGCTAAAAGTACAGCATATCGGGCTGCTATCTTAGCGAGCGAGCTAGACAAGATATTGACGGTTACTCTGTCCTCATATCTATATGAACGAGCCTTTATATAAGCGGTCGGTAAACGCAAAGTCCAGCCTTGGCTTATCTTTTGTGTTCTAGTGTGAAACCGCCTATGTAATGTCAAGAGATTCGTATTTTGTGTATATCTGTCTCAAATGAGGCGGGTGAGACAGTCCCTAAAGAAAACAAAGTTACGTCACAGGTTTTGGAAGGGCAGTATGTCAAGGTTGATATATGGTTGGTTAAATGACACTGGGCAGTGGCTGTATTGTTTATTTAAGGTGGTTACGGTTGGTTGGCAAGGGAATTAAGAGTCAACTCAAGTCAACTCTCCTTATAAACGTTGTTTGGTTCTAGTATAAGTAAAATTATAAATAAATAAGTGCTCGATTTTATTTTATTTTAACGCAAATTTTTTCATTCTATATTTATAAATCCATAAAAAGTCGATCGGTATTTCCAATTTATTTCATTGGTTACACTTTTGGTTCGTTAATTTATGACCCCTAAATTTCATCTGACCGCAGTGTGACATACCTTTACTTCTGGACGCAATTTCGTCATTCTCAGCTACGAACTTCTCCTTTGGGTAAATATTGAACATTATTTGACGTTTTTCGGCATCATTATCTCAGATATCGTTTATTTTGGATAAGAATGAACTTTTGTTAAGAACGCACCGTGATATCGTGATTTGCCAAATCGAAAATGAACTAAAATTACACTAAAAATAAATACTGTTAAAAATGTAAGCTCGCAATCGTTTCTAACCGGGTGTCAAGGGGTAATTTCACCCTTCTGCGGTATTATGTGCGTTGCGCACATACGAATGTTAGAACCGGGTCGGATTTCTTTATCTAACGTCGCGAATGTTTTGGTTGCCACCCGGGCCTTACGTGCTCGCGTGTAATTCCGCTGATATCGTATTGTGTCCATGAATTACTACAACATTCTGGCTTATTCATAACATAATTCTGCTTTGTTTCTGCGTTGGACTGAAAGTTGTTTATGTCTTTGTGAAAATGTAGATAGCGGTGTGTAGATGTTTTATGTTAAAACGAAATTTGGAGGTGAATTGTTAGCCAGTAAGTAGGTAGTATACCGCTTCAGTTTTAGTTTTATCATGTAAAATGTAAACCAGTCTCTGCGTTTAAGCAGAAAATTACAAGATGAATTAATGCAATATACAAATAACGAAAATCGAGACACAAACAGCGTAGACGACGCGTACTTACGCATAAGGAAAACTTATAGCTAATAAATGATTTATTCTGAACTAAACTATCTGTTCTAATGAATATTGTCAATGTACCGCCTTTTGCAATAAGACTTCGACTTAATAGCTATTAAAATAGGTATAAATAAAGACAAAAAAGCAAAGTATGCGTGCTAATCCTAATCCAAAATAAATATATTCCCCTTAAGTTTGTTCTGCATTTTACTTATACCGTACTGCGAAGAGTCTTAAGCGACCAACTTCTTGAAATATGATATATCCTTTCGATAAGCAGGCAATCGTTCATCAAGTGGCGAGAAAGTTTCTAGTGATCCATTAATTATATTGACACTTAGAGGTATCGCGTATAGTTATAAATATGTTGAAATAAGATTGATTGATATTTAGTAATATTTGCATTACGTAAGAAAATATTAAAATTGGTATTTAAAATTACAAACTTACAGAGATTAGCATCGATCGGTACGGAGGTCTTGTAGTACATTTCTTGTGTTGACAGTTAGAGACAAATGCAGGTCCCTGACAACACCACAATACATCAGAGTTAGTAGCGTTGTAGGAACTGATTTAGAGATTTGGTGGCCGAACCGGATTGTTCCGATAGCTCAGTTGGTTTGTAGCGACGGGCCATGAATGCCTGTGGTCGCCGGTTCGAATCCGGCTCGGAGCTTTAAATTTTTCAATTTTTCCTTTATTTAAAAATTTATAATTTCGTTAGCAGTTACTGCTTAATACAAAATTAATTCTTCTTCTTATCCTGTCGATGGTTTCAGACTGTGCGGAACCAGAAGGTGGCGACGGTTATGGCCCTGCGTCGTGTCTTGAAGGTCTTGCTCGGAGCAGGCGTGTGGGCACGCTGGGCAAGACAACATGTGCTCCGTCGTTTGAGGAATTGTCCCACGCGGACGTTAGGTGGTTGAGCCACTAAGAACGCGCCACTTCAGCAAATTCTCCTAGCTAACATATAGTCGTAGTTATAACATTAACATTCTATAACAATTAGAATCGGTCTTTTATCGGAAACAAAATTTTCACTACTTAATTCCATGCTCCCCGTTCCATCACCGAACGACCAGGCGTGGGAAGCGAATGCATCCTTATGTTCACAACGTACCATTTATTCGCACGAAGCGATTTGTCTTTCCTAATGCGAACTGCTAAAGAATGCAATTCGCTCCCTTCATCTGTATTTTCTGAGAACTACTATCTAGGTGTCTTCAAAACAAGAGTAAATGGGCTATTGCTGAACCAGTGACTCCATCTCAGGCTCTGTCGTCGCTTACCATCATGTGAGAGTGAGACTAGGGTCAATCACTCAGTGCAGTGTTTTATAAAAAAAAGGACAAAACCTTAAAATTGCAATTAAGACTTCACTCGCTAGATATCCTGATAATTGAGCCGGTAAAATGAAAATGCAGTATTAAAACTTACTTTAGAGAAGAACATTCTTCAAACACTTTTTCCCGTTAAGAAGGTAAAAACCAGCTTTTCTTTTAGCACGGCTTATCAAGATTCGACAGTATTTATGATGTCTAACAGGGGTGCCTGGGTAAGACCGCATTTGCGGTAAGCCCGATCGACTTTTTATCTACCCCGTGTGGTGCTTTACTCGGATAAAAGGGCTAATACGACAAGGACACTCAAATAGCATTCGTCATTTTGTGGGAACTGAGCAGTTTATTACAATTTATCATCGTTTCTCGAACGTTATTGCTCAACGCAGGATTTTTGGATTGAGATTGTTTTTCGCAAGAGAGTAAAATGAAAATGAAAAGCTTGACAGGGCGCATACGAAGAACATCTTATATTGTTAAATGGAAGTGCGGTGCATGCTTTAATGGTCTTATGATAAAGGTGACCTGGTAAAGTCGCGGGATCCCGCTGGATTCGGGGGTGCAGGACCAGCAGTGGACGTCTTTTGGCTGATATGATGATGATGATGATGGTGATGACGTTGATGATAATGATGATGATTTTGTCATGCATTACAGCAGGACTTAGAAAACTTTTCCCTTTACTGCTCTAATAATAGTCTTCTTTTGAATGCGAAAAAATGTTTTGTAATCAGTTGTAACCGCAAAAATGACCCAATAATATTCAATTATACCTTAGCTGGTAATAACATAGCTCGGGTATCATCTATTAGAGTCTTAGGTGTTATTTTGGACTCACAATTAAACTTTAATATACACATTGATAATTTATGTAAGCGAGCTTATAAAATGTTAGGGATGCTCCTTCGGATCGGACAGCCTTTCAGGCGCCCAAATACTTATAAATTATTATTTAATTCTTTCGTTAGGAGTATCCTTGAATTTGGCTGCTTTGTTTGGACCCCTCAGTACCAAGTCCATATTAACCGTTTGGAGAGGATCCAAAATATTTTCCTAAAGTAACTGTGTTATAGAACATAATTATTTCGAGCGTTCTGCGTCAGCTGCGAAGCATTTCTGTGTTCCTTCCCTTCATAGCCAGAGACAGTTTTTAGATGTGATGTTCTTGTTAAAAATTCTAAAAGGTGTGATACACTGTCCGAACCTCTTAGAATTGGTTACTTTTAGTTGCCCGCATCATCCCTTGCGTCCTAGATCTCTATTCCATATCAGCTTTGCCCGCAAAAAATAATCAAGGCATACTTTTTCAGGCGAGTCCCTAGTTTTTATAATAAGTATCTGATCGATATTGATCCTTTTCATCAATCATTGTTAAGTATCAAATTGTTAGTAAAATGTAAGTTATTTTCTTAGTCCTTCCAGGAGTATTATAATTACCTAATGTAAATGTTACTCTTCAGATCTCCTTGTAGGTATTCTAACCGAAAAATGTCTACATTCATTTTTAGTTGCATGATTAAGATTCCTTTTTTGTTAACACAATTATCATAATATTAATGAACCTCCAGGTTTTTAGGATTATAATGTCTATGTGTACCCATTATATATTTGTTAAGGCGACTGTTTGTGTTTTTTTTTTTTTTAAAAAAGATGGTGATGATGATTATTGATGATATTTATTGTTTACCGTCTTAAATATAAGTAGGAGGTTCTTACTTCGTCTTCGTGGAAGAGAAATTGGTTCACAAACTCCTTTTTTACCCGTATTCAGAAGATATATATTTTTTTGCTATTGATAGAATAGATATTGATATATTTACGCTTTGGTTCTACCTGCAGGTTCATTTTAAGATGCCACAGATGGCACAGCCACTTTGGCAATAAATAAAAACGCGTATTTAACTATGCCTTCGCATTAACAGCTTCACAACAAGCTTCACCGTGCGAATCTCCAGCCTGAAATGATGCTATTTCACACATTTTAACGACTCTTACATCTGTCTAACAGAGCTGTATTGTCCCAGTGTAAATATGCTGTGTAAGTAATGAAAAAATTTCATTAAGCTCCCTAAGGTCCTCGCGGACTCGGAATTGAGTGCTCGCGTATATTATTCCCATAAAACCAAATACTTTGTTATACGCGTACGGACGGCTGCATGGTAAGTAACTGGTGACGATGGTACTGGTAATTATTATAGGATTATTTATTTATTTATTGCACAGTAAAAAGTTACAAATACAAAAGGAGAACTTAATAATAATAATAAACCATTTATTTCAGGAATGTAAGGCCCAGTTACAAATACCTTATAGCCAATTTATGAAATTGTGTTACATAAGTTTCTTAAAATATCTAGTGGTTAGCCTGCGAATGTCAAAAAACGTTTTGTATGGTCGTCGAACCACCTTAATGAAAACGCGTCCTCTTTCCTCGATAATGTGTCGTGCTGGACTGGAACGACGAAAAAAATAACTATATTGAGTTGCTCTGTAAAGAGATGATGAGTTTACTAAGTATTACAATTTATCTTATTATATATAGGTATGCATGTTTCTCCCTACAGGTAATATATTAACTCAAATTGTCACTAAAGGTAGGTGTTAGGGCTATGAACTGATATTCCAAGAAAATTTTTAGTTAGTCTTAACTACCAAAGCGTAAATAATTTTTGAAAATTTATTGACGTCACGTCGTAAGTCGTCGTCACGTCAGTAAGACAAAGTAGTGATCCATTGCGTGCTGAATTATTTTATATGGAAAAAAAAATTGGTAGGTTAGAAAAATTTCTTGCAATATCGCTTCATAGCCCAGCACCTACCTCTGGTTAAACACACGCCATATATATGCTTATATAATAAAAAAGTGCAATACTTACCTGTAGGGAGAATCAAAATAAAATTGTAAGCTATTATTTCTCCAATTCCTTAATTATCTAACGATTGCATCCACTTTCCTTGCATTGCAATTTCCAACAAAGCGACATAACCTCCCAACTGTCGCTGACAATATCCGGCACAGATTGCGCAGCAAATTTAAAGGAAGTTAGATGAGATTAACTTAATTTTACCTGTTTATTAACATTAGCTAAGTAAACGTTAAAACACAAAGCTTAACACTTTCGCAACCGGACTAAAAATTGAACAATACACCAGAAACCGACAGAACTCGCTAGGCGTTCCACGACGTGCAACGCAATTCCGGACGTCGCGTGCCCGCTAGATGGGCACTAGGCGGACGCTTAGGGCTGTGCCAAGAACACTCGTATAGGGGAGAGGGGGGCAAGACGGGGGAATTAAGGTTTGAAGTCGAATAAAAAAAAAACCGTTTTCATTTTAAACGTTTTTTTATTTTTACAATCATCTTTGGTAATCAGTCTTTCATAATCAACAGACATTAGGAACTCAAGTGTAATAATTCAATTTAAAAAAATCATCAATTGCAAAACTACCTAGCGCCCCATCTTGCCCCTCCATTGGGGTAAGATGGGGTACCCTATGGGTCAAGATGGGGTACACCCACAGGGCAAGATGGGGTACACCTACAGGGCAAGATGGGGCGATAGGAAATTTTAATAATTTGAGGAATTTAAAGGCCGTCTCTTCATCCTCGTCTTCAACTCCAGCACTGCTGCAATGTGCCCATTTTTTGCATACCGAACACGCCACCCAGCCTTCTGTGGACTCTAAATAGAGACCGTGACAATATAAACACGGAGGATTTTCTGACTCACTACCGCTATTTTCTGATCCTACAGTCGATTTTCGAGTAGCTTTAGTATTTTCTTTCTTTTTGGTCACTTTATTTTTCTCTCCGAGTACCCCATCTTGCCCGTGCGTACCTAAACGGATTCAACAAATTTTAAATAAATGACACTTGCCGCGTTTGAAAACGACAAGTACGTACCTCCATAGGAATGAATGAACGCCGTTTCCGTCCTGTTTATGTGAAGGCAGCAATCACACACCAAATAAAACACAAAAATGACAAGCAAAACGACAAAACTGTTTTTTTTTATTAAATAACGTGCGTGACCTTTAGTCTAGCCGCTCACTGCGTGAACTGATAGACATCATGGCGGCGCAGCGTCATGCGCTAGCGGGCTTCTGATTGGTCGATTCTAGCGCAATATACAGCCGTTGCCCCGTCTTGCCCGCTACCCCGTCTTGCCCCCCTCTCCCCTACGTAAATAAAATTTAATCTTCTATGTTATCTATTTATGCCCCACGTTTTATCACAATCGGGTTCTTCATTGCGAACGTGTTAAAGTAAAGAAGGAGTCTGTAATAGCTGCAATTAGTAAAATCTCAGCCAGGTACGTACCTCACGCGCTCCGAGTATGGTTCTGTTCCTAATTTACATAACAGGCCGGGTTTCCTTCGCAAAGGTGCGTCTTTTGTCAAAAGGAAAACAAAGGCAGAATACGGGCTCCTGAAAGACCGGGCGATACCGACTCGCGAGACAAATGCTTGCTATCTCAAGACTTTTAATTTGTTAACACTACGTTTGGTTTGCGATAGATGAGACGTTTGAGTTGAATGATTTATTTGTTTCGTGTGTTGAGTGTTGGTTTCTAGTACGAAATGTTGCACTTCAATCCAAAATTCACACCTGGAGTTATAGTTGCCCAAAGTATCCTCTAGTATATCCTCAAGTTGCCTGCCAGGCCTACTCGTATTTAAAGGCCTCCTCTTCAACGGAATAGATACCATTTTCAATTGGAACATATTTGTTTTTGTTTCGTTATGATATTAAAATGCCTTACTTAACTATTGTATTTTTATGCATACGCATTTATAGCCGCTGCTACCGAAACATTATACATCTGAGCCTCATAAGGAACACAACGTCGATATCGGCAACATAACACTACTACAATACAAATTCAATGATATTATACTAATATATTAATATCCCTTTGACAGTCATGTCAAATGACATTTATATCAATAAATGATTGTACCTATTGTATTGTATGCCATTGTCGGCTATGTGAAACTCTGTGAAACTCGTGTAAACCAAACTGACAAATTTTAAACTAGTTATAGTTCTGTTTTTGTTGTAACTTAGAAAAGTTAGAAAACCCCCGAAATTTTCATTTCAAAGTTCGGTACCCCAAAACCGGCTAAACAGATTTTGTTAAAACGTAAAACTAAAAACCATCTCGATCTCATCAGCTTTTGGCCAAAAATAACCGCGTTAAAATCGGTCCATTCGTCCAGCTACGATGCCACAGACACTTATAACACCCCTCATTTGGCGTCGGGGGTTAAAAAAAAACCGGCGAAGTGCGAGTCGGACTCGCGCACGAAGGGTTGCGGACCATTATCTATAAAAACAGCAAAAAAAGGCGTTTGTTGTATGCGAGCGCAGCTTAAATATTTATTTTATTTTGTTTTTAGTATTTGTTGTTATAGCGCCAACAGAAATACATCATCTGTGAACAGTTCGACTGTCTAGCTATCGCGGTTCTTGAGATACAGCCTGGTGACAGACAGACGGACGGACAGCGAAGTCTTAGTAATAGGGTCCCGTTTTTACCCTTTGGGTACGGAACCCTAAAAAGTACCATATTCAATGGCATGTTTAAGAAAAGACATCTAACTTATAAATTGAGCCACGACTGCAGTACATCTTGAATGATGAGTCGTTCTATCATCTTCTACAAGGATGAGTTTTCATCATAGCAAATGGAAATCGTGCTTATTACAGTTGCATTTTAATGTTGCAGCTTTGTTTTTTGATATTATATTGTCTTAGTAATAGTGGCTCGGCGCCGTCGTGACAGAATAGAGATAGGGACTGGATTTATGCTTTTTAACCGACTTATAAAAGGCAGTGCTCAATTCGTGTGAATGGTTTTTGTTTCCCTCTACCTACTAATCTATGCTAAAGCTACAGGTATGGGGCTGTCAAACGGCGGCCGTGGGTTCGAATCCCTCCCTGTATCAATGAGTTTTTCGGAAAATACGGAATGTCAATCTGCGAAGAAATTCATAGTTTATTATGAAGTCCCCAACCTACGCTGGGCCAGCGTGCGGACTACTGCCAGTTCCCTCTCATCCATGAGAGGAGGCCTGTACCCCGCAGCGGCTGATTTATGTACTAATCTATACTTGTATACCAATATCATAGGTATACTTATAGAGCAAAAGTCTGCTAGACTGTAACTTTGTATGTTTGTATGCACTTGGTAATATCTGGAACTACTCATCCGATCAATAGTTATTAGTGTCACAAGGGAGCACAATAGTATATTTACAGCGAGGGCGGTGTATTGTATACAAGGGATACAAGTGTTAACGCCCGAGACGAAGATAATTTTGCTACCGAGTGACACCATAAAATTCACACCTACTGTGAAAAAAAATTGAAAAGATGCTGTTAACCCTTAATAGGGCAAAGGTATTAAGTTCAGAAAAAACAAATTCAGCAACTTTTTTAGACATTTATTGTAGCCATAATCAAAATAATATCAAAAAAATTTTTTTCAGGAAATCCTCTTATCTGAAAAACAGGGTGGTAACTATTTCACCACTACCTCATAATAGCATGTAGGAAGTGGTAACTATTTTACCGCCGCCCCATCGTGCTGCTTGAGGCAATACTATCCCCAGATTGATGATGTGTGGACATACCATCTGTGGATGTGAAAGCTCGTTTTCAAGTATTTCTTCAATATTTTTATCAGTAAGTCTCGTTTTTTTAGAGATTCTCACTGAAAACAAGAAAATAGAAAATAAAATCGTAAAATCAATCCGTCCTTTTTTGACGGGACCGGGCAATGGTAAAATATTTACCACCAACCTTGAACTGTCTTTCCAATAGGTGCGAATAGATATTCTAAATGGCTAACACGTGAATAACTTGGTAATATAGTGTATTACTACGAAAAAACAACATAAATCACTAACCTGAATCTTGCTTGAACAAACCGGCAACAAGTATTTATGACATACCACCAAATGGTTCGAATTTTAAATTTCCCGATAAGCAGCCACAGACCTATGTTTTGACACTTCACAGTGTTGCCAACGTATTTTTTTTATGATTGACAGATTATGTATGCGTTCATAAACCTAACGGAATGAGGTTTATGTCAAATAGTTTTTAATCTGTGTCCTCCAGAGCTAAGTGGTAAATATATGACCACTGCCTTATTAAGGGTTAAAATTACCTAAAAAAATTTAATAAATTTTATCAATTTTTATTACTAATTTTTGAATATTACGAAAAATTCATTAATTTTCATATAACATTGTTAAAATTAAAACTTGTGCATGTTCGATTTTAATCGATTGAGATGAAATTGCAATCGATCGATTTTATTAAGAGTGAGTGCGAGCTATGGCTATTCTGAATGTCATCTCGCTTATCATTATTTGGAGCAGCCCTATTAGGCAAGTACGTCCACCTAATAGAAGACCAAGGTCGCCAGAGCTCCCGAAAATGTGTTGTGTTGAGAGTGAGGGGCCCGCGTTCGTCTCTAGCTACCAATATAAGGAATCATCAAAACAATGAAGGGTCAGCAACGCGCTAGCGATTCATCTGGAATCGCAACGGTCCGCTTACCATCAGGCTTTAGCGTACAGAGAAGGAAGAATGTGGTCACCGAATGGGGACGGAATGGCTTTTATACTGTTAAATTAAATGGCTGACAGCTAACCATAAACAACCCTCTTAATTTGGGCGGGTAATGGTTTATTTGACGCAACCTCATACTGAATCAGTTACGGCAAATAAAAATTTGGAACATGACAAGAAAAACTCCTTCTGTCACACTTATTGAGATTTGTCAACAACCATCTCGCTCGGTCGTGGTTTTATTATTAAAAAAAGACCGGGTTGCACTCCGGGAGTGCCGGTAGAAGTGAAAACTTGAATAATTTTAATTTTGCATATCCGTTTGGGAGCTACGATACCACAGACAGATACACAGACACGTCAAACTTATAACACCCCTCTCTTTGCGTCGGGGGTTAAAAATAGATACGCGCGGTTCGTCGCGTTCAAGTCGGCAGCGGCGGCGGATCACAGCACGACGCACGTGTGCTCGCGCGCGCGGTGCCGGCCCTCGACTGACTGGCGGCCCGGGGCCGAGCGAGCGATAGGGTTCTAAGGTGAGAGAGTCTCACCGTGACGTCACAAAAATCTGTCGCGAGTTTAACAATTTTTCCCCATCCCAAATAGTGCTCAGCGCCGCTAAAGAAGTTTTCACTTCAAAATAGTTCTTCTGTAGAAATCTTTACTCCAAGCAAAAGGCAGATTAGGTACTAGTACTTATATGCTTGTTCGCAATCACAATTAATTTAAATTTAATAAATGAGATAGATACGTGTGCTAAAAGCTTTCATGGTTCATTTAATGGCAATTGTAAATAATGCAATATATGTAAACATAAATTGGGAGATCTGGTTAAGTGCACAAGAAAGGCAATCTACGAACTCTCGCCAGCATCAACACATACATAGTCAACAAATATAACAACATATACTCGTATGGTCAAAGAGTATGGTCTCGCTACCTCCCTTGTGTCCTAAAGCTCTCCCAAAATGATTTTAAATAATATAGAAAGTAAACCCACACAAACTAAAAATATAATAAAGAAAATGTTCATTGAGAAAACGTACCTAACCTACCATGTTACTGAAATTCTACCAAAAAATAAACAGCTCAATTTTTTTTTCTTTAATAGTACAGTCGATATTGTTTGTACCCTCGAAATCCTGGGGAGAGAAAGCCCTGTTTTCGTCTCCCAATAGGTCAGGACCTCGTAGAATGGCCGCCATCTTGGAAAATGTACTCCATTCGTAAGAAATTCAGGTTTTTTTCGAAAACTACGTTCTCTATGAAAACATGGTCTGAATAAATGTAGTACACAGCCTTGACGAACAAATATGTCTTCATGGAGAAAAATGCATCCTTATGTGAGATTTGCTCTCAATGTCCTTCCAGGGATGATTCTCCGAATTTGAAGCTTTCAATTCTACTTTGATTTACACAATAGGATATAAACTACATTAGTATTTTCATTTTACCCGACTAAGGCTAAACCCAAAAGTATGGTAATGGATTAAATTGATCCGCAATCATAATTAAATTGCTTGTTCGCAATCAAAATTATTTTAAATATAATAAATGAGATGAGAAAACTTTCATGGTTCATTTAATTAAATCGAAACGTGATTCGGGCGCGGCAGAGCGTGGGAGAGATACGGCGATCGTCGATGCTACAAACAATGATTTGTAGCACAATGGTAAATAATGAATATATTCAAAATGCAAATCATTTGTGAATTCGGGTATCGTCATTGTTTACTTTTTAATGAGGTAGCAGATTCTTATGGTTTTAAGAGGCCCTGCCCAATGCTTCCGGTATGGTGGTCTATTTCACGCGCTTATCTGGCGAACATTGATTGGTTGTTCTCGGGGATGTGTCCGACTTGGAATATTTCCAGCCTGGTAATTTTTCCAATATTGTTCATGGAAATTGAAAACTTGCGGTATTGCTCCTGCGAAGGCCAGAAGTGTACACAACTTAATTGTCATTTTCCTAAACCAAATGTGACATTTATCTTGATCTACCTGATGCACACACAAAATCATTGAATCAAGTCTATTGATTGTTGTGAAGGTATGTACAACAAAGCAATATAAATATATATAATATATAAATATAATGTTTTGCTAACCACAAAGAGTGCAGTAAAAAACGAAATTAAATAAAAAATAAAAACATTGTCAGCTACTTATGGAGATTCTACTGAAATATTCCCATCTTTCGTCTTTAAACTCTTTAAAGACGTAAATTTCGAACGAGCACTGGGACAAGTCAACGGTCATTTTCTCATACAAAAAGTGTCATTTTTAGATCTACCTGACGCACGTACAATGCGTTACGTAATCGACCAGCTCATCTCTATTACGACGGAGTTTTACACCAGGCGAATGAGCCTGCATTCCGTGGATCATGCTTACGTTAGGTAGATCCAAATCTCATTTCTTGTATGGGAATATTACAGTTGAATCTCAATTAGGTAGCTGACAACGTTTTTATTTTTTATTTAATTCTGTTTTTTACTGCACTCTTTGTGGTTAGCAAAACATTATATTATATTATATATTTATATTGTTTGGTTGTACATACCTACACCACAATCAATAGACTTAATTCAATGATTTTTGTGTATAGATATCAGACTCATTACCTTTAACAAATGGTAATCGGAGTCATGACACACGTATAATTTGTGGAACGTTGACTACAATTAAAATTATCCTGTAAACGTGTATCACTATAATTCTGTTGCCTCAATTTGAGCTTTATGTTCATCGAGTAAGATCGTTCTTGTAACACCGAATCAGAGAGATATACGACGTTTAAAGTGCAACTGTGAATGTTTTCAAAACACTGGGTTTGTTTAATGTGCTAAATATCCATTGCTTCATGACGTGTACAAGTTGCCTACGACAATATTTTAACAGGTCACGCGAATTTTGTCAGCAGTTGGTTTTGCATGAATGGTGGGGGCATATTCGCGAAACCTTAGATATTTGAAGCATCATGTCTATCAAGACGAGATTCTGACCAGTGCGCGTTGCCAGTGATGACATATGGCACTGACACGTGGTCCCTTGCTATGGGCCTCATAAGAAGGCTCAAAATCAGCCAAAGGGCAATGGAGAGGGCTATGAAGCTAATCTGCGTGATAGCAGAACTAAGGTAACCGATATAGCCCTCCGAGTCGCTATTAAACTTAAGTGGCAGTGGGTGGGGGCATTGCACGCAACCTAACTGGGGAAGAAGGTACCTTAACCTTAAATAAAACTGCACCCATACTAACCACTTCGTACTCCCTAGATATATGTAGTGCTGTGTACCCAGTGGTAAGTAAGGTCGCCAGAGCTCTTGAGAATGCGCTGTGCTGATCGTGAGGGACCTGTTTTCTCTGGACTCTTTAAAAAACTTAAGCAAAGCCCTTCTTGTTTGTAGTTGTGACCCTGTTCTAAGAGACATTACATAATTATTTAAAAAACCGGCCAAGTGCGTGTCGGGCCAAGCGCAGTAAAGGGTTCCGTAGTTGCCTGTCTGTCGTGCGGTGCGGTTGCGTCGGCCGAATTTGTACGAAAATTGGTCTTTCCAAGTAAACATTAAGTTGGTCGACTATTACTCGGTAACCACTTGTGCCTACTTGTCCGTGATAGTTTTCCTTTTAAATTCATTATATGTTCTACTACCACGAAATTCTTCATATCCCCAGTAGTAGCCATGTAGCTGGCAAGGGGGGGAGACACATGCCTCGAAAAAAAATTTGTGCTTTGAAGCTCAATATCTCGCAAACGAATCACTGATTTGAAAAATGAACCTTGGAAACCCGTAATAGTTTTTAACGAGCTATCCAACGATACCCCAAACTATGTGTTTAACGAGAAAAAAAAATTGCATCCCCGCTTTAGGTGTAGGGGAGGTTCCAAAAAAAATTTTTTTTCAAGAAATTATTGTACTTTTCTGTCAGCGTGATTGATTTATATACCCATGCCGAATTACAGTTTTCTAGTAGTAATGGTTACTGAGCTAAGCCGAAGACGGACGGACATGGCGAAACTATAAGGATTCCTTGTTGACTTCGGAACCCTAAAAAATGTAAAATAAACCAAATAAGTGTCTATCAGAATATTGGTCTGTCTATATATTACGTCATTTCAAAATAGGGTTCCAAGAATGAACCAGGATGATGACCCCCATCATCATCCTGGTTCATTGGAACAGTCCTGGGGGGGAGGGGGTCAAAAATCGTCAAAAAACGATGACATAAGAAATGGACACGCCCCATGTCACAACTACATACAAGGAGTATACAGTACGCCCCTCATAACTAAGTTTACGTCTGTGATGTAAGCTACTAGTAATGTGGCAAAGATGTCAGAGGGGTGTGCGGGTGTAGGTAAGGGTGGCGACTAGAGGCTACCTTTAGTGTCGCAAACGTATGTGGTATTTTATTATTATTAGGAGCGTATGGTGTCCCACTGCTGGGCAAAGGCCTCCCCGCTCCGTTTCCAGGCATCCCGACCCGAGCAGCCTCTGGCCAATCCTTTCAAAAGGAGTCTATCTCGTCCCGCCATCGCCGGCGAGGTCTGCCGCGTCTCCGTTTTGAGTTGTCGGGCTGCCATTCAGTGGCGGTCTTGGCCCACAGCTCACTTGGCATGCGGCAGACATGACCAGTCCAGTCCCACTTCAACTTGTGGTAGTTTATATAAGTTTTTTAGCTATACCGTTTTACTTCACGAGAGACACCAGAATAGCTCCCAAACCACAGCCACGCAATGGCCGCCATCGCTATTTTGAGGCAATGGTCCACGTCGCCAGTGCGGACGACAAAATGCACTTTGTGTCGACATGAATACCCTACTCGGGCAGTCATATTTGTGTCAACGCAGTCCGTGTCGGGCTTTTTTATCTGATGTGAAACTTGAGCCAAGAGATAAATGTTTTATACAATTTGAGCTGAGCAACTCACATAAAGTTGAGTATACTACACGTAGGGCGTCCAATAAGTTATCGGTAATTACGTCTCATGATAATAATTTCTGATTATTTTTCATACTATGCCACTATTCATGAATACACTAAATAAGTTAAAAAAAGATTCAATTGTTTTTCTTTAATAGTTAAAGTAAGATATGTCGTCAGTAAAATGGGAGGATACGGTAATCCAGAATATTGATTTTAAAGTGAGATATTTGTTAATTTAGAAGCAAGGAAATTAAAAAAACAACTTGTTAATCTTATTTTTAAAGGTCCCGCTCCGGTTATTCAACGGCAGATCGGAGTGGTATAGTCTCAAATTAGGGGTTGGCAACCTTTTAACAACCAAGGGCCATATGAAACGTCCACGAAAAGAACATGTCTAGTATTTTTTTTTTTTCAAAATGAGATGCAGATCTCAAAATGTTGAGCTCGTTACGAACTATTTACATACACATACATACATACATTCACGCCTTTATTCTCAAAAGGGGTAGGCAGAGCACATGAAACTTATGTTCTAGCGCCACTTTTAGGGATAAATGGGATATTGCAGTGATAGGTTGCTAGCCCATCGTCCACAACACAGTTCAACCTTAGTCGACTTTTACGGCACCCACGGGAAGAAAGGGGGTGGTGAAATTCTAACCCGACACCACACGGAGCACGAACTATTTCGTCACATTAAAATCTCAAAAGTGACTAGACATGCTCTTTCCGTGGAACCTTCATATAGTCGCTAACGAAATTGACGCGAGCTGCACTTCTTCATATTTCGTGAATTTAACAGGGAATTTAAAATTCTTAATATAATTAAATTTACATACAAAACGGATAGGGAGGCTCACGGGACGCAAGTTACTGACCGCCGGTTGCTGACCGCTGGTCGAAACGACATATTTTTTAATCTTTGAATGATCTTGATGTTTGGTAATTTGACGTGGCTGAAAGAAAAAGTTACGAACGTAAACAAAGTTTGTTTTTACTAATTCAACAGAATGTCTCACAATGTATTATTGTCATAAAACACAAAGGGATTTCAGATTATGTTTGTAAAAACTCAACAATACTCAGCGAAACGCACCACTTGTATTACTAATCTGTCTATTGAATATTTTTATATACCAGCGAAAAGTAAAAAAAACGCTTTAATCCCTGCATTGTGTCCGAATTTTTTTTACGTTAAATAAAAGGGTAAAGCTTTATGAAAGCCTCTGCCACTACGCTAGCTATTTCAATATGGCCGATATTCAATATGGCAGAGTAGATTATTAAATTTTTGTTTTGAAACCAAACAAAACTTAACTTTACTTTGTTAGCAATCATAACCAATCCAATAAAATCAGTAAACAAATCAATTTTGTTTTCGCAGCAACTACAAAAATCTCTTCACGCTTGCTTTTCCATATATTATATTATTTCCATATATATATTCCATACTAGGTAATCTAATCCCAACACGTAACTTTTCGAACCAGCGTAGATTCTACTGTCAAAATGTCACAGTTGATAATAGCCCGCGAGCTATCAACTTTTTTCGTGACGTAATCATTTGATTATATAATCAATAGGGTAAATAACGTTTTTTTTCTACGTGTTTGAGAGGCTGGCTGTCGCTGGTCAACACACCAACTGACACGTGCACGGGGCTTCATGATACAACTTTCTTAAGCTTCTCACAAGTTGTCGACCGGGGGCAAGTTACTGACAAAAAGTTGCACGTAGCTCGCGGGTTATAATGTCCAAACTCCAGTTCGAATACCAACTACCCAGAATCATCGAGAATTCCCTGAATTGTAAGAACTTTTTAATGTTACTCTGTGAAGAATCAACCGAAAACTTTGTTATACCAATTATAAACCGGTACGGGTGAGGTGAGGAGAATGATCGTGTTCATAATGCCAAGGAGTACTTTAACATTGTTAATGACACACCTGGCGAGGGTTAGGCGTTCCGATACCTTTAAATATCGCTTCCTCGCTAAAGTAACCAAATATATTGTTTAACCAAGTTAGTAGTGACTCTGCATTGTTTCTGAGTCATGGATGTTTTAAATATATTTATGTAACTTTTATTGAACGGGCGAGCGAGGCAAACGAAGTTCTATGCTACAGATTGGGCCAAAACTCGTTCAAATGTCCTGTTGACAGATTCTCGTGAAAGTTTGTAAGCGGGTTCAATATTTATACACAGAGTGTACCAAAAATGGGGTGTGAACCGATCAAGGGAATAACAGGTATCGTGTTCTGATAAGAAAAGAGTAAGAGAAAAAAAATACGCGATTTTATCACAATGTAAATTAGTATGGGGCATTGGTCGACTGGGGCGACTGGGCGGTTCTATAAACAGCTCACAGAGCCACAATTTTTTATTATTCAGTATGTTTATTGGTGTCTCGTACCCATAGTTCCAGCTTTGCTTAGTTCGCGACTTTAATTGTCCTTCAATCTTTATGTAAATACTATTAATTTGGAAAGTATTGTGAAGTCTCTCGTGTTTATTGATTATTCCCAACCAATTGAATGGACAAGCCCGCCGTGCGTTATCTTCATTGTGAAAAAGTCACTTAGCGAGGGGACGTCCCGTGTCGATACTTAGGATCATTACTTATTTCTGACACTCAAGTCTACGACACTTTATAATATCCTTTGTTGAGGGTGGAAACTTGACATAACTTCGCCAAAGTTCGTAATGTTTGTGACAGACTAAATTATTCTATTACGACGGTTCTGACGGAGTGACGAAGATTTACTTGAATTTTGGGGGTGCTGTGTTTTTTTTATTAATGGCCAATTTTATCAGGTTGGTTGAAGTTCGTCGAAGTTTTTGTACCTGCGGTTTGCAACACTATATTTTTCCCACTGATGAGTAGCGTGAGTACGTATGCTATCCTAATTTCTAAACCTAACCTTCTATCATTATGGTTTTATCATTGAATGTAAAATTCGTTTGATTGTTCAGTGTTATCTATGACCTAATCTTCCTAAGAGAATTTGGAAACATCTATTTTCTGCTAAACCATGTTAATAAGTGCGTCTCTCTCAGATACATGAACTTATGCGTGAGCGAGAATATCAATCTCAATTTAAATCTTAACTTTTTTTCTCGTCCTGATAAGCTTGTTGGTACCACCTACCAGTGCTGGGCGTAATGCATTACATTTGTATTCGCATTAAAATTTAAATTAAATATAATGCAATGCAATTACGAGTAATGAATTACATGTAAATTAAATAAAATGCAATGCATTTACGAGTAATGAATTACATTCGTATACGCATTACATTGCAATTACGAGTAATGCATTACATGTAAGTATTTGCATTACATGTAATGCGATTACTAATGTAATGCATTACGGCATTACATTCGTAATCGCTTGCAGGGACATTTCAGCACTTAGTAATTTTATTGCTAAAGTGGTGTCATTATAAAACCTATTTAAAATGTTTGTTACGTATAGAACACGTCAAAATAAGTATCTATTACTTAAAAACTTTTCTCTAAATTTAAAAATTACCGAAGTATAGCGTTATATTTTTTTCTAACTTCAGCACTTGGTATTTTTTTTTGCAAATGTTGTGTCATAACAACACCTATTTTGAATGATTGTTACGTACAGAATACGTCAAAATAATCATCTTTTCTAGAACAAAATCTCGTTTTTTTCCGTTCTTTGATAAAAAAAAACACCTAATCGTTATCCGAGTCGGTTTTGCCACCTTAAAATGACTGACCTTTGAACCCGAATATCTCGGTAAATATCGATCTGAGAAAAAAATATTAAAGAATAAAACATGCTTATTTTTACGCATTTATAACGATAAGAGAAGAAAAAAAAAAATATCCAAGAAAAATGTTTTAATAAAAGTAATTAGTAACTTTACGAAGTTAATGCATTACTAATTAAAATTACAAAAATGTAATCTGTAACGCGATTACAAATTACATTTTGTAATGCGTAATGCAATCATTGAAATTACATTTTGTAATTGTAATTTGTAATGCAATTACTTTTTGTCCCAGACTGCCACCTACCGCAGGGTAACCGGTTTCCACTAACCTCAACTAACTCAGTTAGCTGAGGATAATAGCCAGATTTGTTAAAATAAAGTGTATTTTTGACTTATCTCTACTTCAAAAGGAATGAACTGTACGTCAAAAGCATGCCCCTTAAATTTGTTTTACATCCTCTAGCTGAGGTACATATGCTCAAAAACACTCGAGATAACAGCATTAGTACAATGAAAAACACAGTAAAACTTGCTGCTTCAGTAAGAAAGAACATAGGAAAATATAAAACGAAGTCTATTTTACCTAAGATTCTTTTCAAGTTTGGCAGTTTTTAATCAATTTTTTTTATAGCTTATTCTACAACTTAAAAATAACCATTCTGTACGGTTTGTTTTATGTTACTTATCTAGCTTCCGCCCGCGACTTCGTCTGCGTAGACTCGATATAAGAACAATTCTATAGTTTAATCCAGATTATAAACTATCTTCGTGCAAAATTTCATCCAAATCGTTTGAGCCGTTTAAGAGTGATTGAGTAACAAACATCCAAACTTTCTCATTTATAATACAGGCTGTTATTTAATTGGTGAAACAAAATAGAAAAATGTGAATCTATCCATGATTCTGAACAACTTTTACTTTGAGACCACATTTGTGTTATGCAAAAAAAAAAACACCTGTTCATACATTTTCGTCAGTCTAATGAAATAGTTGGATTTTTTTGGCATAACACAAAGTTGGTCCCATAGTAAACGTTGTTCAGAATCATGGATAGATTCACATTTTGCTATTTTGTATAACCAATTAAACAACATCCTGTATTATAATATAGGATGTGCTTTGTACAAAATCGCTCACATACAAAAAGAGGTAAACCGAATTTCATAAAACATACAAGGCTGGTACGACTTTTAAATTAGGGAAAGTACGTATGCACCTGGATTTTCCCTACTTTGTCAAATACTGTGGATGGGCAAATGCTTGTTGACAATAATTAATACTAGACTACAAAAGCTGATTTTGGTAGGTCCATTTCCGAACAAGGTTAAGTAGGCGATCATTAATTTGAGTTGCAAGTACTACTGTACATAATCTATACCCTGTTACGTAGTTTCTCAAAGCTAACTCGCGACTTTATGCATGCTAAACGGTTTGACACTGTGCGAAATATGGCCCTTGAGTGTGCGCTTGAGTTAATAGCTGTCAAAACCGTCTGCTAATGAGGACGCTGCAGTTAGCTAAGCGATGTTGAGACTAAGTTTACGTGACGACACGCCTGCCTTTACGTTTAATTTTTAGGGCAGAGTTAGAGGATGGTTACTCGTTTTTACGAATGCAAGTTTAAAATAATTTCATGGCTCGAGCTGGTAAAAAATCTTACCATCCCTGTCGCACACAATGTTTTTCATCAAATTTGCGAGGAAACTAAATCGTCTCATCATCATTATTATCATCACATCAGCCAAAAGACGTGCAGTGCAGGAAATAGGCCTACCAAAGTGATCAGTCCTGCGTCATGCGCATCGAGCGAACTCCAGCGACCTTTACGAGGTCATCAGTCCGTGCGCAATCTACTCACACTGCGTCTTCCGGTACGTGGTTGCCACTATAGAACCTTTCCGCCCCAAAGGCCATCTCGGTTCTAGGCGCAATGTCCCGCCCATAGCCACTTAAGTTTAGCGATTCGGAGCAATATCGGTTACCTTAGTTCTGATGCGCATAGCCTCATTTCTGATGCGATTACGCAGAGAAACTCCCAGCATAGCCCTTTCTATACCCAAAGGCCCAAGTTTTGATCTACATGCCTTAAAACTTTTGATGTGTCTACATGAAAGACAGAACTATAGGTAACTTATACAAAAAAAAATGTTTATACAGAATACTAGCTGTAACATAATTTCACTAATTATAACGAATGTGCTGAAATGCGGGTCTGAAGAATTACGATTGTGCACATTTGCGAATCTAAAGAAGCATTTTCGTAAAACCTCATACAATTCACGTAATTTACATCTTTACCAATACAACTCCAGTGAAAATTCGTTACTAGGTAATTCATATTGCTGCAATAAAGGCTTAATTTATTCCAAGTATTTATAGCCAGTTAAGCCCTTGTCACACCAAACGAAGCCCACTAAGTACACGAGTAAATCAGTAGTAAAGCAAATCCAGTTGTCTTGTCGTTCTGTTTGACTTGGTTCATTGTTCCTTAGAGTTTACATTGTAACCGAAACTTGTGCCTTAATTAGTAAGGGTTAACTGCCGAATGACACTTTAACATTGTGCCGGGTTGTGTCACATGACGGTCTTTAGTTTTAATGTTGGCGTAAACCCAACTTATGCGCAGATACCAATTTGTTCAGATTTAACGCGTTCAGCGCTTATCAGGACACATGCGTCAGAGGGCTAGCAATTTTCGCTACATATGATGGTACTGCAGCAGCGTAGCGCTGTGAACATAGCTTGGCAGTGAATGGGTTACACATTCACTGCCAACAATCGCTACGCGCTACGCTCGTAGCCGATTCCGTGGTTTTCCCATTACGTAGCGAAAAGCGGCTGTGGCGAAGGCATCCGCTACGCGGGTTCAAGTTAGACCGGGGACCGTAGACAAGGTAACAATCGACAAGCGCGAACGCCAATAGAAAACTAATAAAATGTATGGGAATGACAGATATTAACGAAAAGTGTTTCGTCGGTATCTGTCATTCCCATACATTTTATTAGTTTTCTATTGGCGTTAGCGCTTGTCGATTGTAACCTTGTCTACGGCCCCTGATAGTGAGAACGGAGTTCAACATGTGCTCAACATTTTCATGAATAAGATTTAAGAATAGCTTACGTAGAAAATGTATTTAAAACCTACCTTAATTTCATATACTTAAAGCAAATATAAATAGAAAAAATAACATACTTAATACCTACAAGATATTGCTTTTTGAACATAATTTTCAACTAATACACGTCTAAATTGAATTGTAACTCCTAAACTAAATTATAAACTTACTGCGTAGGGCGTGACTAGACTTGGAAAAATAATTGAATTTTCATATTAAAAGTGATAATAAAACGTTATTTAACAGCGCTTAATAATAATTTGGCACTCAAAAAGGATCATCTTGGTAAAATGAGCGCCGGGCAATGAAATTTCTTCCATCCTTTATTTAAGGTTTTGCTCTAGGATCATAAACTTGTTAAGGCTCGGTTACAACCGTGTATTTATACCAAGTAAGAGTTTTCCTCATAATAATTACTAACTTCCGCTTGTGACTTCGTCTGCGTGGACCCGGTATAAAAACTATTCTATATTAGATATTTTAATTTAGTGCGATGTGACTATGCACGATAGTGTATCGTGCCAATTTTCATCCAAATCGGTTAAGCCGTTTAATCGTGATTGAGTAATAAACATCCAAACATATAAACATCCATGACTCAGGAACAAATAGTGCTCGTTACACAAGTAAATGCCTTTACCGGTATTCGAACCCGGGACCTCCGGCTCCGTAGGCAGTCTCACACTACCAAGTAGGCAACAGAGAATAGCGAAACACTATTTTTGCAATCTGGTACTCGTAGGGTACGGTCGACGCTAAATATATGTTTACACTTTAGCAGCGTCTTCTCATGCAAAAGGCGAGACATGTTTACATCTCTTTGATGTCGACCGTTTATATATGTTAGCGTTGGATAGCGAAAATCGTACTTTGGCGAAATTTCAGTTTTTAAAATACAGCATTTTACGCGATCCTTCTGATTCGATCAGCTTTTTCGCAATAAAAGGGATATACATAAATATTTTTTCACGAGTACACTTATATAAAATACTTACCTATTTTTATGCTACAGAAAAAAGGCATTGATAGGTAACTTTAAGAATATTGCTTTGGTTTTGTATAAATATCATTATTGCAGTGAAGGAATATATCTTGAGGAAAACTGCTTATGCTTGAGAATAAATTCAAAATTAATTTCCAAAGTCCCCAACCCGCACCGGATCGGCGTGTTGTCTACGACCCATTCCCTCTCAGCCATAAGAGAAGGCCCGTGTCCAGCAGCGGGACATCTAAAGCCTGATGATAAATGTATCGTTTGTTATAAAGACCACTGTTAAAATAAGACGGTTATCTCCTTCCAATAATAATATAAAAAGTAAAATGTAAACCTATACATACAAAACATAAAATCATTATTAAAACCTAACCTAGGGTACCGCCGGCAGCGGGGAGGGGCCTATGCTACCGGTGGTCATGGCGACAGAGAGGAAGACCCCGCCTTCTGTATCTGACCCTTGACCCAGCCATCTAGCGAGCGTCTCTTAAAGTATAAGTCGAGGCGGTTTTAACTAGCTGCGATTTACGATCGCGTTTGCGTTTTACCCTCAATTTGTATGGGATTTGACAGCTAAACGCAAACGCGGTCGTAACGTTTTGTTTCGGTAAAACTTATACTAGAGCCTCTGTAGAACATACATATTTTTGAATTGCGAAAAAGTAACTCGACAACAGGAAACTATAATCAACGAACCTACACGACAACGACATAAGTGACCTGTAGAGGAAACATCGGGACAGCAGGAAAGCGAGACAGGCACAGACACCCAACAAACGATTTTCGGCCCAAGCTGAAGCGTAGAACTTCGTTCGCTCCGCTCGCTCGGTCGATTATTACATAAACGTAAGTTCTCCCCCTTAACTGTGGCATCAGACACGTTGCACTATAACATTCGGGCTTTTAACCCTGTAACTTTATACCACTTAAGTTCGGGTTAGATATATTGCTGATCTGTGCTTTCAATTTCACGCGTCGTTTTGTGTCAAAATTGCCCGCGTACCTTTTACACTTAGGATTGATGGTGTCTAGATTGATAAGGGTTACTTAGGTTTAAGAATCGTTTTATTAAAACATAATAGGCATTAAATTTGCATTCATATCACATTGCACGTAGAACCGATGGACGTTAGAGCGGATAGGTTGTCGAGTGGCGACGACGTACTGGAAGGTGCAGCGTGGGTAGATCGCACAAGGTGGACTGATGACCTGCTAAAGTCGCGGGAGTCCGCTAATTTTTTAAGTTTGCTGTGCATGTTTCTTTTATTTTGTATAATGTTTTTATATTGTATTATAGCCGGACCTCGCCTTCGGCTCGGCCGGCTAAATCATACTCGTCCAGGATGGCTTACTTACTGGTCTCTGCAGTAATGTACTATTGTTTATATCATGTTTCTGTATTTCTGTAATTTTTGCATGTTCTTTTATTTTTGCATGTGCATAATGTTTGTATAGTTGCATGCTGGTTAGGATTTTTGTTTTATTGTATTCATTCTGTTGCATGGCTTTTTGCATCATTTGTTTTTGGTTTTGCATGTGTAAATTTTGTTGCTTGGTTGTATAAGTTGCATGCTGGTTAGGATTTTCGCTTTATTGTATATAAGGAGAGGGCAAATGCACAAAAGATCCCACTGGGTCGAAGTGCATCCGAATGGGCCCTCACCTAGATAAGATAAGATAAGCCCAAAATGAAGATTTGATTGTATATTAATACAATAAAATCTTTATCTATAGTTTGCGACAAAAAAATAATATGTTGACTTACTTAACTAAGTGTTGCGAGGACATGGAGCTGTGTCCATCGACGTATGAGCGCGGAGTCGTAGCGGTCCGTATTCTGAACGCGTTGTTATATTGGACACGCAAATCGCTATATGTCCGCTGCGCAAAACGCTTTGAATAATGTTACCTTGACTGGTTGCGAACATCGTGCGAAACTGCGAACCCGCGAGCCAACATATTAATATACATCACAATAGGCACGCGGCCTCATGTTCAAATTGATAACGTAGTTATGCTAAATGGAGAGTAAACCAACAAATCATCGTAATAAAGTATCAATTAAATCATAAAAAGATCCTTGAAGAAGAGAGAGAACCTTGAAAGTTTAGAAAAATGATGCATTTTTTTTATTGTCCAAGTGTAAATTTAAAGCTACCAATAGAATCCTTACGCTTTTATAGAAACAAAATTGTATGGTAACTATGTACTTAAACGCAGTATTTCGCGACCGAAACAACAATTTACCGGATTTTCCATACAATGATACAACTACTTTGTATAAGTGACGTCGTACGTAGGTACGTCATCAGGATTAAGCGTTTTCTACTGCCGCCAGCCACGTCAATCTTTGTCTCAAATTTTTGGGTATTTATGTTCTTTAATTGCAGTTGCTCCCATACAAACATTTGTTCTTCTCCAAAAACTGGTTCGAATAGCATCGTAAAAAAATCTTAGTCCGCATCCCTATTATCTTTTTAATTATCGGTGACCCAGTGATCCACCAAGTATTTGAATTGTTGCACCCTGTTTCGAGGCGCACCACAGAGTGAGATACCAGGAGCGTTTGTAAAGGTCTTCTTGGGCCCTGCCTTAAAGATCATCATCTCGCTTTTCTTGACATTATACTTGAGTCCATGTCCATAATAATCCGCCATATTGTTTATTTGTGACGCCACAGAGCATATATTATATCACCTGTCCGTACGTCTAGCACAACTTGCTGCTTAGACGCTTTGCGCGCGACTGAGCGTCTCCTGCCTCACTCGCACCGTGCAAATTAGAAAGAGGAGGGTAGATCTTTCTCGACTCGCGTCGCGGCGCGGCGTTTTTTGTGCTAGCCCCGCTGGGTTGACATAAGGATTCTAACGATACCTCACACGTCTGAATCAGGCGTTAAGTAATTCTAGTAGAATAAATAATCTCACATATACACCTTAATAGTACATTGTTTAATGAGGGGCGGAAGTGGAATATTGCGAACAAGAGTCTATCAGAAGCCCGACGCCGAAGGCGGAGGGCTTTTGATGACTCGAGTTTGCAATATTCTTACGCCCGTGTTATACACAATGTTTTTCATCACATTTGCGGGGAAACAAATACATTTTAGATGAAATGAATACAAATCGTAATAAACACTGCATTATGTCAGTCGTCCATTTTGTTGAATTTGACGTGAGGCGCGTATGGCAAAGACCCTTCGGTATACAGCCACGATTTGAAAACACTTAAAAACATTTTACATAGACACTAAATAACTACATATTAAATCTGTAAATAATTCAGTTAAACAGGTTTAAGTAGTTTTTTAAGTTCAAATATATTTATAAATACGTTTTGAGACATCGTATTTGATATAAAACCTCTTTGCTTTGTAACTGCCGCATGAGTGACAGATACAATTTAATAAAAAAACCATTACGCCCGTGGGCGTAAAACATGCTATTACAGCTCTGTATGTCTGCGCATTATGAAGCCCTTTTCGAGCAAGTGTGATGAAAAAACATTATACTCCTTTTCGTTGGGCAGCGGTGTAAAAAATATACCTACACGTTTTTGACGCCAACGTTACAAGAGCAATTCATTCTTAAATTACGACATTAATTCATAATGTCATTTTCATTATGACAGCCAAAAAAGCAAGTTAGATTTTTGACGCCAACGTTACAAGAGCAATTCATTCTTAAATAACGACATTAATTCATAATGTCATTTTCATTATGACAGCCAAAAGAGCAAGTTAGAGCTGTAATTCATTACCGCTCCAGTACAATTACGACCCTGACGAAACATTATCAAATTATCACAAGAACTTACATACGTATTCCTTTCATTCATTTGATGGCTATTCATCAAAAATCACTCCGTAACTCAGTAACGGGGACCCTCGTCAAAAAAGTATAAGTGAAATGAAACAACAATAATTTGTCGCCAAAACAATTAGTCGCGGAAAGGGACGATGGAGAAATAACTTGATTATCAATTACGCGAGAATGGAAATCTTATTTATCGCGTCTGTGCGGGAATGAGAATTTGGGATTTTCAGGCTTATATTAGGGGCCAGGAAATCACAACGACTACTAATAAGGTGCTGATAAACTTAAGAGTCCCCAGTAAGCTCGGCCGAATTTCACCTTCCCGTACAAACGGAGTTTCGTTCTCATTTTAAAACTACGTGTTGGATTGTGACGAAACTTTGCATATACAATGAGATGAAGTATATCTATATGTGTAATTAGTTTATATGGTTCAAGGTTATAAAACAAACGAAATACAGCAAAAACAAATTTAATATCAAAAACTTAAATTCGCTGTATTTTTTTAACTAAGGTATCGGAAGCTACATAAACTAATTAAAGACCTGGATATACCTCATGTACATGCAACGTTTCGTGACAATCCAACACGTAGTTTTAAAACGAGAGCGTAACTACGTTTGTATGGAGAATCGAGCTTACTGCGGACTCTTTGTAAGAGAACATCGAGCATTCACCGTTCTTAACCCCCGATGCAAAGAGGGTGTTATAATAAGTTTAACGTGTCTGTGTATCTGTGTATCTGTCTGTGGTATCGTAGCTCCCAAACGGATGTACCGATTTGAATGCGGTTTTTTTGTGTCATAGATAATTTTATCTCGAGTGTTCTTAGCTATGTTTCATGAAAATCTGTTTAGCCGTTTTTGAGATATTGGACTTTAAAATGAAAATTTCGGGGGTTTTTTTAATTTTCTAAGTTGTTAAATATGTTGCTAAACAAGCATAGAGCTATAAACATTTTCGCGATCAATCTATCAAACGCTCTCGTTAGGTAAATGCTGTGTGGGAGGTGTGGGTGAGGAGGGACGCTGACGAAACAGTAGCAAAAGTGCTCGGCTCAGAAAAATGCTCGCTAAAGCGCTCTTGTTTATTTTGTGAGCTTTTTTTTACCGATAAAGATAAATATATTTTTATTGCAAGAACAGTATACAAGATCTTAATAATAACAAGAGTTCTATTGCTCGACCTACAATAGACATGCAATATAATTAATAGTGTGCTTGTTTTAAGTATACAAAAAGTCACAATGTTATTTTTTCTACTCCTGTACCGTTATCTGTCATTCATATAGGGTCTAGCTCAAATACAATGACACCGATAATAAGTCGTCGAAAAACTATATGCTCTATGGCCCATAAACGCACTGTTTAGTGTACTTTTATGGTTCATACATTTTTCATAAAATCACTGTTTACCACGATGTCAAATAATCTTACTTTTTTTCAAGCAGCCGCCAGATTGCAGTGGTACCAAATTCATAAGCAAATTTTTCGAAATAAAAAGTTTTACTATCAAACATTTGTAAACCTTAAATTATTTACTAAAATAAAAATAAATGATCATGTATTATGTGTATACATATTTTATCAATTATTGGTATTATTTATAAATATAAACCGATCCGATTCGGTTCGGATCCGGATTCAGTTTGGATCGGATGGCAAGTTCAAGGAAATTAAAAACAAAACAGACCATAAACAAGAGGTGTCAATGTGTCATATTTCTAATTTCCCACCGAAGTTCCAATTCAAAATGAAAAGACGAAATATGATAACTATTCGTTATTTATAACTTATTAAGATTTTATTCGTGTTTGTGAAGTGAAGAAAACTGTGTAGGTGTACGTTCCTTTTAAAATGGACGAAGAAGAAAATAACTGCACCGCTGAAGAAATTGCGTGAGTAGTTTAGAACTACTACTAAACTACTGCCTGAAAAGTCAAATGACATTTATTTAGAATTAGTCGTAGAAAAAGTATTGTATGCAACGGTGTATAACTTGGTCTTAAAACGCTCGTGGCGTCTTTAATTGCGATGCTCGCCAAGGCTCGCATCGCAACTCACGCAACTCGCGTTTTAAGACCCTACTTATACAACAGTTGCATAAAATGCTAATAAATGTCAGATTATTATTATTACATAGCAGTTGTGTGTCAAAATCAGGCAAATCATTATCATGTCATTCATTTAAAAAGTCCTGAATGGAGTAGTAGCATTTTTCAAGAAGCCAATTTGTTATGACTTTGCCAAATTGATTCTGGGGTCATTCCTTAATATGCGTCGGTAAATTATTGAAAGTTTTAATTGCCATACAATACGAATTATTACTAAAAATATGCGTTTTAGATCGAGGCAAGTATAATTTATCCCTATATCTAGTTGATCTACTAAAGAATTGAGTGTGTTTAGCAAAGTATTCTGGATGTCGTTTTACAAATAGCGCAATCTGCTTCATGTACATGCATGGTAAAGGTAAGACCCCTGTAGCTTGGAATAGAGGTTTACAATGGGCCAGATAGTGGGTGTTACACACAGCTCTTATGCACTTCTTTTGTGCCAATAATACATTTTTCACGTCTAATGAATTACCCCATATCAATAATCCGTAACTCAACATGGAAGAAACATACCCATGATGTAACATTCGCAAGAATGCTCATTATAAGTCAATACTCAAGTGTACCAGCACCTGAGATGTTGAATGATAATTAAATCAGCAACGTCTCATGAAAAGTCAATAACGCTCTGTTAGTGAGAAGTTCGAATAATAAGTTATCACGATTTCCTATGGACTAATAGTGTAATTTCTTAGGGTTCCGTAGCTAAAATAGCAAAAAGGGACCCATTTAGAACCCATAAGCTTGCAGTTTAGGTGTATTTTTTTATTACTTGCCCATACTTCTAGGTCAACGGAAAGTATACCCTATAAAATTGTATTCCCTTAAGAGTGTTGAAATATACGTTTTTTTCGGCATACACGGCCGTATCTTTTTTACGTTAACTTAGAAGTTTGTTTTTTGACAGCTTTAAAGGACTGTGGACCTGGCTATATGGTTTTAATTTCAACTCGATACTTCCACGCGTTCCCGAGATAAAGGGTCTTGACAGACAGACAAACGGACAACAAAGTGATCTCCTATAAGGGTTCCGTTTTTTTTCCTTTTGTGGTACGGAACCCTAAAAATATACTTATATCACCGTAGGTAAACAAGTGGCCCGTCTTTATGTATTAAATTAAATTTCTCAGTATCTTTTGAAGTATATATTCGGAGATAAAGTCACAATAATTTTTAAATTGTGATCCCCACCTGACGTTCAACGTTCACGAAAACTATGAAAAATATCAAGGACACATCTTAAGAACTTTTAAAGTTTATTTTCATTTTGAGGTTTTGCTGAAAAACTACCTTCCTTAACGAAAAGGATGTAGGTAAGTTTCCTATGAAGATGAGACATTTTTTAACATACAAATATACATACCTCTAGGATAGTGAAATTCAATGTCGATTAACTAGTAGAAGGTACGGAACCCGCTACCCTTAAATGTGTGTGGTCCGACACGCACTTGGCCGTTTTTTTTATCTTTCCAGCGTTTTCGGCAATTCATAAAAGGTGTATTGACAGTCAGTCAACATCCCAATAGAATAGAAACCTGAGGGCTCACGTAATTTTTCGAACGCGCGTTAGAACAGTCTGACTTTAATTTTTCTATATAAAAATTAACATTTAGATGTACCTAACGTACAGTCAGCATCAAAAGTAACTGCGCAATTGACGTCTTCAAAAGCTCTTATTCCCTTTTAATAAAGACTTTTGACGTCTTCGTTTGCCCAGTTAGTTTTGATGCTGATCGACTGTACTTACAATGCGTTACGTGATAGACCTGCGTGCTTCAGTAAAGTGCTCTCGGTTTTCAAATTACTCATAATCTGATTTCATACAAACGGTAAGATGTATTTTAAAAATATAACTTAGTTTCTTTAGAAATACTTTATCAGAAACTTGCAACAAATATAACGAAGGACTACAATGAATAGAAATGTATTTCCCGATACGCCCGGGGTCTACTCGTAGCACAATCAAGGACTTTCTGAGAAAAAGATTATTACGTTAATTCTAAATGTAGGACGGCAACCGTTTCCTAGACTTATTTGTACAGTGGACGTCAAATATAAGTATACATTTATCGCCGTATTACAATGGAATAAGGTGCAAAGTTGAAAACTTATTTTAGATATCCAAGCTTTTCGAAGCTTCTGTAGCTACGGAGGTACACATAATGAAAGCTCCGTTTTCATCCCTTTAGGTTATTATGAAAATAAATGGTTTAGTAAATGCTTTTCCGAATAGCAGATATTATATATAATTCTGTACCTATATACCATTTTTTTTTTTCCAGAACCTCCTTGCGTCGTGTTCCTCATTGCTGAGGGTCGTGAACTCCCCGATGTGAAGTTAGTGGTTTCCGCTGATGTCTCTCCATCTGTTCCGGTCCTCAGCAGCGCGGAGTGCTTCATGCAAGTTGGAACCAGTGTCGAGCGAATTTGGTCGGCCTATCTAGTAAGACTCCTCCCTCCTCCAGAACATAATAACTCAATTCATTTGTATGGATTTATTTATGAACAATATTACAATTGTGTGTGATATAAGAGTCCGCAGTAAGCTCTATTCTCCATACAAATGTAGTTTCGCTCTCATTTTAAAACTACGTATTGGACTGTAACGAAAATTTGCATAAGTAATAACATGAGTTATATCCAGGTCTGTAATTAGTTTATGTAGCTTCAGATACCGTAGTAAAAAAATACAGAGAATTTAAATTTTCATACAAAACTTTGTTTTTGGTGTATTTTGTTTGTTTTATAAACTGGAACCATATATAAACAAATTACAGACATAGATATACCTTATGTCATTGTATATGCAAAGTTTCGTCACAATTTAACACGTAGTTTTAAAATGAGAGCGTAACTACGTTTGTATGGGAAGGTGAAATTCGGCCGAGCTTACTGCGGACTCTTAAATCTAACATTTTAAAATATCTTATCAGATTATAACATTCGAAATATAAAATAAAAATAAAGGTATGTCAATGTTCAGTGAAATATTTCACAAATTCGTCAACAGAATAAAAGACTCCTATAATATATTGGTTATATAATATATGTTACACGACTAGACCCTGTGTGGTGTTGGGTTAGAGTAGCACCCCCTTTTTTTCCTGAGGGTGTCGCACTAAGAGAACTGGGTTGAAGCACCGCTGGGTTGTGCATTGTAGGCGATGGGCTAGCAACCTATCACTGCGATATCACGTTTTGTCGATCATTAACGCTAAAAGTAGCACAGGAACATAAGTTTCATGTGCCCTGCCTACCCCTTTTGGGAATCAAGGCGTGAATCTATGTGTGTATAAATTTATACGCAACATCGCAACAACGCATCGCAATCGATATTGCGTTTCAAGGACTGCGCTAAGCGAGACATGGCTACTTTTAACATTGACTGTAAGGCCTGGGAGAAGCTTGCCGACGACAGAGATCAATGGCGCAAACGCGTTGTGGACGGTAGAGATTTGTACGATGAAATCTGGTTCGAGACACTAGCCAATAGAAGGTTGCGTAGACAACAGACGGGGACCAGAGACCAGGGCATGAATTTTGTTTGCCAGAAATATGGAAGACCATGCCGGTCTCGTATCGGTCTTCACAGTCACCAAAAACGGTGTCTCCATAGCAATGTTTAAATCGTCTGAAATAGACGTAAAGGCCTATGATGATAAATTTATATGTGTGTATGTACATGACTAGAGCCAACTGTGCCCCACAGCTGGTTCCCTCTCGAGATCCTGATCTGTGAGCCCAGCACTAGGACAAAGGCTACTCATGATAATGCTGTCATCAATATTATATTGTAAATTTTAACACTTAGTTACCCCCGGTTCCCACTTGTCGGCTGTGGAGCCCGATCTTTTATCGGGTGTCAGTGCCTCATACAAATTGGTGTCCGACAAATGTGAATAGCTTAATATAAAATTTTCTGCCACTGCGACATCCGATTAAAATCCCGGCCCGACAGCCGACAAGTGGAAACGGGGGGTTAGACTCTCTACAAAGGAACCAAAATGGATGCCACTAATGAAGCCAGTCCTTAATATTCAACGCATCTTATCAAAAATTTGTCCTAATTACAACTTGAAAATGTCCTGAGGCTTTTTTCGATAAAATACATTACTTAATATTATTATACGGATCCGGCAAGGTGGAACAATGAAGGCAATTTGCTACAACGGAGTTAGGAGTACTTAGCTCTGCTGGCAACGCGACTTCGCGAAGTTTAATAGTCGTCGCATTATTATTTCGGGGCTCATTTTACTGCAAGTGATTGTAAGTAGGTATGCTTATGCAATATTTATGATGTTACTAGTTTCTGTACGCGAGTATACGTACTTTATTTATAGTTCTTCGTCGCCAGTTATTTGACCTCTGCGGTGTACAAACCCTGTACAAGGTGTTGAATGGGCAGGTGAAATGCAGCATTTTGGTCGAACGAGTTTCTGTTTGTCTTTGATACATATTGAGATATCAAAGAGGTTGCCTGGCATCGGAGTAGATTGAGGGCCTACTTTGAGCTACACTGACAAAAGCTTAGCTCTTAAATAAGCAGAAGAAGAAGAAGACAAACGTCTGTTGATGATTCTTAAGATACCCTTTTCACGAAACAAATTATTTAACTAAATATTTTTGTTACGTGTTATTTTTAACGAGGAAGTTACCCCGATCATTTTATAAACGATATGATACAGAGAAAGAATATAATGGAAAAATAAACCATCTTCGTCTGTAGCCCCCGACAGGATTCGAACCTGCGACCTTTCTATTAACGCTAGACTGCTCTACCAACTCTACTCCTCTGCTCTGTTAGAGTGGTGCCAAGACTGTGAAACAAGTCTATAACTCGATACAGAGAGGGCGCTAGTCTTAGCGGGAATATAGTGGAAAAATATACAACTTGCGTCACTGTCCTCGTAGCTCAGTTGGTAGAGCAGTCTAGCGTTAATAGAAAGGTCGCAGGTTCGAATCCTGTCGGGGGCTACAGACGAAGATGGTTTATTTTTCCATTATATTCTTTCTCTGTATCATATCGTTGATTCTTAAGATATTTGTAAAAACGGAGTTTTCAATTTAGATTAAGCAATTTAAACTAAAAAAACTCATCGCACTACTACCTTTTACGCTTAATCCCTGAACGGATTTAGATGAAATGTTCCGTTCAGATATTGAGACCCTTGGAAGGATATAGGATAGTTTTTATCTCGGAAATCATCCCTTAAGATGGTACAACTTTGTTTGCGTCAGCGATAATTATGGTTCCGCCTACTATAATTTTATAGCAATCATTTTTCGACAGCTAGTCTGTCATTTGTTAAAATGTCTAAATCTAACAGTAACTTACTTTTTAAATAAACAAATTGTCATGCAATATAATAAAGTTAACTGGTGTGGTGGCAACTATTGGAATTAAAGCCTCAATCATTAGGAAACACACCACGTTTTTACCTTTAAAGCTAAAACCACACCACTGTTTGACACCTTTAACGACTTATAAACAACAAATCATTTCCAAAGAACAAAGTTCCTGGCTCAACATAGTAGTTTAAATGCGGTGTCGGATTCTGGAATCACTTCTGTCTGGAAGTGCAAAAACGTGTTCAGTTGAGAACAGTAGTTCAAAATACCATTGTCTATTTATATTACGATCAGAGGGGTAATGACGTAACCTTTCAAACGCGCACTATGAGAGTCCAACTGTCATTTTCACCTGCAGGTCGATCACGTAACGCATTGTACAATTGTACGTGCGTCAACATGTCACTATTTATATGGAAAAATTACAGTTTAATTGTACGAATGCGCGTTAGGTGGATCCAACTGGGGACCGATTTTTGACTTTCGAGCGCTCGACTCTTTCACTCGAAAACTGACAAAAATTATGAAATGCTATTTTGAAATAGCGATAGAAAATTTAAAAACGAGTGGTATTGACCACTCGTATTAAATTCTATTGGTAGAAAGTAAGTGCCTGCCATTTTGACACTACAAACGTATTTACTTTTATTTAATTTTCGAGCGCTCGAAAGTCAAAAATCGGTCCCCTGTCATTTTTCCATACAACATTTGTCATTTAGATGTACCTAACGTTTGTACAATGCGTTACGTGATCGACCTGCAGGTAGTGCTGCTTAAGAACTAGAAAACAAAAGAAGTACTTCTGAATATTATATATTTGCGTGAATGCCCTTTTATCTGGCACTAGTGGCCATGGCTACGTCTCCTACATCACAGGACGGCTCGCGACCTATGTTAAGATGAGATAGACTATCACCCGTCTCTTTCTTTTATAATCAGAACGCCTAGAAAGAGAAGGATAGTCTATGTCGCCGCTACGGGGCCGCCCGCTGTTAACTTGTGCTGGGTTATTTTTTAGAATTGTGATGCGTCAAATAATTAATGAAATGTGTGAAGGAGAGTTGAAAATTTAAATACCTTTTCACATGGGCCATCTTCTCCATGTCAGAAGTCATGTTGTAAGAATTAAAATAAAAACCATCGTACTGTCACCTGGCTGATTAGGACAACAGCGGACACACATACTTACTTTTTCCACCATCAATAGGACCAATCCTCGGCGTCAAAAATGGTCCAGCATAACTTATTACTCAATTGAGCTATATCTCACTATGCCTATACCCTAGTCCCGTAGTCAACAAGGAGCCCTTATAGTTTCGCCATGTCCGTCTGTCTGTCCGTCCGTCTTCGACTTAGCTCATTAACCCTTACAATGATAAAACTTTAATTTGGCATGGGTATAAAAATCAATCACGCCGACAAAACAGTAAAATAAAACATTTAAAAACAATTTTTAGGGTACCACCCCCCCTGCTACAGCTAAAGCGGGGATGAAATTTTTTTTTTCGTTTTTTTTTCCATGTTGTGAGGAAAAATGGTATGGGTTTCTTCAAATTTATATTTCAACTCAGTTATTCGTTAGCAAGATATTGGGCTTTTAAGCCCTAATTTTTGTTCGAGTCATGTGTTCCCCTTGCGGCTAAATAGCTACTACTGAGAATGTCCAAAAAATCGTGGCAGCAGTACATATAATGAATTTAAAAGGAATACTATCACGGCTAAGTAGGCATACCTAGTTACCGAGTAATAGTCGACCAACTTAATGTGTACTTGGAAAGGCTACATTTCGTACAAATTCGGCCCACGCAAACGCACCGCACGTCCATGTAACTAAGACTGACAGGCAACTACGGACTCCTACACTGCGCATCGCCCGACACGCACTTGGCCGGTTTTTGGACAATTCATGTTGTTAGAAATCGACTCATTGACTTTTAAGTGTAAAAAGAGTAGTTCTAGTAGTCTGTACTAATATGGTAAAGATGAAGCGTCTTAACCTTTTTAAGTTTGTATGTATCTCCGGAAGTTGTGGAATAGAATTAAGTTTCTGAATAGACATAGGTTTTATTCTATCCGGCAGAATTTGCCTGCATTCTTTGATTGCTAATGCAGGTATTGACGCGGGCGTAGCACACATGCAAAGTATTCTTCAACAAGTCATCATCAAATGCGAAATTATTCATATTATTAATATGCCCACGATTCGATCGCCTAAAAGTCTGAGTAATAAATTCGTTTTAACTTTCGTCGACATCCTCAGAACAAAGGTATAATTAGACCTTAACTACTCCGCCCAAGTAAAACGGGTGCAAAGAACTTTGCTAAAACACCATCAGGCCAAGCGCTGGCAAGGTGCTCCTATAAATGAGTGCTATTAACTAGGAAGCCGTTTTGCCAAGTTTAAATGGCGCAGGTTCCAAACTTGGCCGATTGTATTTCAAATACGAGCGTTGTGTGTATTGTTCGTGTTCCGATGGACCTTGCGAAGTTGTTTTAGATTATCAGTTTGTCTTTTCGGCGCTTTTGACAGTTCGCCTGGTCTTGAAATTGAAGTTATGTGATTTGTACAACACTCGCTGTGCCTAATGACATGCTTTTTTTCTTGTATTATAAGGGATGAGTGTAGAATAGACCAAAATCAAGTGGTTGAGGCATGCCGCTGTCAAGCGGTGGTCGTAGGTTTGAATACCAGCTCGTTTTTCGGAACTTATGTACGGATTATTTACCGTCGGAGAAGGAAAACTTGGTGAGGAATCCGGTCTAATCCCAGCAATAAGGTCTAGTTTTACCTCTGGGTTGGAAGGTCGGATAGCAGTCGCTTTCGTAAAATATGGACAGAGATTAGCATCTAAAAATCTGTTCATAGGTGCTGTAAACGACCCGTACACCGACCTCCACGGTGCACGGGCGCTGGCAGGCTGGCCGGTGTGGCCACCGCTAGCAGCGCGCGTCTTTTGTCAATACGCATTGATTTTGCTTCGTTCTGTTAAAATTCCGTTTGTCAATACGCTTTCTGTAAATTATTTAGATACGCACTATTGTTGTATTACGTGTGAATAGTGTCTTGTGTATATTATTTGCCGTTACCCGTGTTTTGTGTGTTCTTCCTGTATATTTGTGCAAAGACTATCCTGCGTGTTACTATTTTACCATCGGCGGCCCGTCGCCTACATGTGCCACGAAACGGTTTCATCTCAGCATATGGACTGTGACTATTAATATTCGCTAAGGGATGGTCACGTAAGTTTTTGAACGCACGTTAGGACTTAACTGTCATTTTCCCATACAAAAAATACTAGATACTTAAAAAAATATATTAACGGCCAAGAACTAATAAGATTCCAAAAGAATCCTAACACTTTAGTTTAAAAAAATCTACGGCAACTGTATTTCTTTACCAAAACAGCAATTTATACGTCATTTGCCATTAAACAGTTAGTACGAAGAAATAATACTGTGACGTCTTAATACTATGTCAATTCGATTCACTCAGAAAACTGGTTCCTTTACACGATAAAAATTACAATATAAATTTGCATAAACAACAATATTACAAGAATTTCTACCATGACTGTCAATTAAAATAACAGTCAAAAACCAAGTTGTCAATAAGCCGATTATGTAAGTGCAATGGAGGTGCAGAATATATTCGAACCATTCGGGGTTGCTGCCCTTCTGTATATATGTAACTTCGGCTTCAAAGAAATCACACAGACATCACATAGACACAGACATAAAAGGATTATTTTCTAGTAATTGGCCGTCATTAAAAGTTAACGAAAATGCCAATTAGTAGTTCACTTTCTTGAAACAGGCTTCGATTTTATAAACCCATTCATACCAAAGCAATCGCGAAAGTTTAACAAAAAGGAACCGTCTTCCGAAACAAAAAGTTGAAACGAACAAGAAAAATCATTTGATCTTTGTCTGTCTGTATTAAAAACACTTGTCGTTAAAGAATTACATTTTCAAGTTCAAGTTTACATTGTTCTACTATAACTTTACTTTGGTTAGATGATCTAATCAAGGACCTGCTAAGAAAACAGAAAAACCTCTTATATCTACGAGTATATCGAGGGCTGAGCGGTCAAACCCGATAAGTAGTTTTTTTTAATATTTCTAGTTATTAATGTTTCGTACCCTACTTTACAAGCTCTTTCTAGTGGTAAATACAGATATCGTGATTTAAACCTGCATCTACGTTTTTTAATGTGCGGTAACCCAATAAGTTACTTAATGTCTACGTATGTCTTTTTGTAACAACCATACAAGTAGCAATAAAAGAATTTTTTTTATAAAATCCTCGTGCAAAAACTGTATATCTGTTTGTATAGGTATTTACCGCACAAATTATAAGTTCACGTTTACTATTCTACAATTTGGTAAGTACCGTTATGTTTACCTACCAGGTTTTACTTCATAGGCAAGTTTAATTATTTCGCACACTTTTTTACAGTAAAAACATATAACTATAAATGTACGATTTTACCATAAAAATATAAACAACATTTCATAGTCAAAACGTTTTATACGTTTTTACTTCATAAGATAAACAATATACTCTCTTAAAAGCTTTGGAACAAAAACCAAATAAGTGCAATTATCGTACTCAATCACAAAGCCGACACCACGTTGCGTCATCAGTTCGGTTTGACACTCGTGCGCCGCACTTCGTCGCGGTCGAAATATTAGTCGAAAAAATAGTTAAAGGTGCTTAGTGATTTATTTATTTATAAGGAGTTGATAAAGTGACATTGAATTTCATCGAAATGAACCCGTCAAGGAGATTAGTGAATTTAGCCCGCCATGGGCATAAGGAATTGGGTAAGTTAGTTGCGCTTTGTTTTTATAATCTTAAATAATCTAAAGACAAATACAATGTCGGACTTGGAAGGTTGTTTTAAATTAAAGTGCTTCTATAAATGTAATGTTCTCATTTGGCCAGTTTTGAAAAACACGCTTTCGAATGGTAACGAAGATGTACTGTTTAGAAGTAAAACCCAATAACTGTTGTTATTTGTTTTCAAGATATCGCTTAACATTTACAGGCACAATTACGAATCATTCGGCGGATGACTCTTAAGCCCACAAGGCATCTAACTTTGAACTCGAGGAACTTGGTAAGTGTAGGTAGCAGTAGTTACACAAAATCTTATACTTAATTGTAAAGGATTCAAAAACATTTTTGGTAGAACCCTATAAATCTCCTATTTATCTCAAGATGTGCAGTTATTGGAATTTACCTTAATTATTGAATACGTAGTTTTTTATTTTTTTCAGAGTCATCTCAGATAAGTAGTCTTAATGACAAGAATTCATCCGATTTTAATGACATTCAACTGAACATCATTAACGAGATCGAAAATTACGTTAATAGGAGTGAAATATTCTCATCGGGTAAGTTTTATGTTATCACTTGTTTCAAACTTAGATTCGGTAGGTACCTACACTAGACGCGTTTGCATCCGTCGATAATGTCGTGTGCACGCAACCCGAGTTTGGTAAATAATAAGAGCAAACGGAACTGAATATGTACCTACGAATAATTATCGTTGTAGGTAACATCTAAAAAACTGAATATACTAAAGGCCTCCATACACTGTTCGCGGTTGCAGGTCGGGCGCGGGCCCGCGCAAGTTGTAAAACATTGAAACTACACTTCAAACACACACCAAATGCCGTCGGAACGCGGGCCCGCCGCGGGCCCGCGGCGCTAACTACTCGGGCAGCGCGGCCGTGGGTCGGGCGCGGCGCGGGTCGGGCTCGGCGCAGGTCGGGCGCGATGCGGGTCGGGCGCGGCCCGGGTCGAGCGATTGTTATCTCTCTCACTACCAACGCATTTAATATCTCTATCACAATCTCTATCACACAGTTGCGCAGGCCCGCGTTGCTTCCACGGTGGGCCCGCGCTACTGTGTGATAGAGATATTATAGAGACGCCGCCCGCCTGCGGTGTGAATATACCGCTTCAACCGCGCCCGACCCGCGCCGCGCCCGCCCCTCGCCACGCACGACCCGCGTTCGATGTGTGGAGGCCTTTACACACACATTTTTGGTGTGTATGCCTGTTACGTTAACTTTTATATGTCGCCATAATATTTAATATTAATAGGTAGATATAGAACTAAGAAAAATATGTTGAAGAGGTAATGTTTGTGAGTTTCTATGTTAGGCGTAGGCTCCGAAACGAATTATGTGATCTAAATATTGTTTCACCAATTCGTAATAGCGTTTAAGGCAAATGCAGGTCGCCCCCCGCTGTAAAACCACGTTCCTGGCATGACATGACCCTGATGTGACATGTAGCTCTGTATTTATTATTGAACCACCTATTTGTACCATGTTTAAGCGAATAAATGACTGATTACTGATTACTTAATCCTTGGGAGCGTTGGCTACTCACCTCCTGGAACACCATACCACATACCTACATAGCAAGTAGTGGAGTTTTTATGCCTGCGGTCTTCTGTAAAGTAGACGTAACTAGTTCTCCAGTTGGGCTGTTCCAAATGATTTTGCGCGAGATGACCTGCTGCTGATGCCTTACTTTTCTTCCTTCTCTTATGTAGCTACTACCTTATAAATAAACTGATCTAGTATCATACAGCTCATAATTAAATTTGATTGCAGATCCCTCGACAAGAAATCAAGCAATATCTTTTGATATGGACGCATTTAGAGAATTATACAGTGACGAACACTTGTTTGGGAGTGACTATTCTGATTTAGACCCGGATTATATAGAAAATGGATCTCTCCCTTACAGATAACGAGTACTCGAAATACGAGAAAACGTGCTCAATCTAATCCACCATCCGTTGCACAAATTGATTACCCATCAGAAATAGAATCGTTGTACGACAACCCTTTGCCCATAAGTATAATAGTAAAGAAAAAAGATTTAGAAAAAATGTGCGAAAAAGGTATTCATCATAAACTTAAGAGCCGGGCTCTTGTCGGTGGAGTAATCGCCACTCTGTTCTTCTCTCTGCCACTGTTTTGAGCTCTTGATACGAGATTACATTAACTTTCTCTTTAGCTTGGTCCATAAACGCACGTATTGGTCTTCCCCTGCCTCTCCTTCCATTATAATCTTTCCTTTCCTTCAATTATAGTTTTTATGTAATTGTCATGCCGTATCAGGTGCCCCAACATATTTCCCCTTCTGTTTTCAATCGTTTTTAGTAGACATCTTCTTTCTCCTATCGAATTTAGAACCTCTTCGTTTGTTCTTCTTTCTGTGTTAACTAATACCTAACATCCTTCTCCATGCCCACATTTCAAATGCGTTCAGTCTCTCTCTATCACGCTGGGTTAGAGTCCACGAGAAAAAGGGCATTATACCAGAAGAATTTCATCCCTGGATTCGTGGTCTGGATTCTGTTAACGACATTGAACCCACTTATTGCGACAGTTGTGATTCAGATTACTTTTAGATCATGTTTCAGTAAAAAATGTTGATTTGTTTACTAATAAAACCAAGTAACTCCGTAATGTTTACAATTATTTCAAACAAAAACCCCATAAGTCTCTTCCGTAAATCAATAAAACTGTAATATAACATGACTACAAGAATTTAAATATGTTTATAAGTCGTAAATGCATTATTCGATAACAATAGTTTTCGTGTAATAAACATATACATTGACATGATCTATGCTAGCGGATTTGTGGACCTCTAAACTTTCAACACCAATTTTCTCAAAACATAGGTTTTAACACTTATCGGATTTGACCACTCAGCCCTCGATATAATAAGGCAGCCCCGTCACATTTGGTAACACGTTAGCAAGTGAGAACTTCTTTACCAATGCAATTAATACAATATCCTAATTAACGTTGTGAGAATAAAGTCCGACATTCACTTCCGAAAAAATAAATCTACTTACGAAAGATATACAGCAATTGCGACCATCACTAAATCACGATGAATTACAAAGCCAGACATTCACAAATGAAAAAACGTAACCCTCCTTCGGCAGTCAGGTAAAAATGTCCCACGTCGCGACTTTTGTCGGACATCGCTAGACATGACGCGCAACAGGAAACATACGCTTGTTGCGCACATAATAGAGATATAATAAGTATGGAGAGAATAACACACACGAATGACAAATATGTAATTTATTCCCAAGCTCAGGTCAGCGATCTGCCATTAGTCATCTCAGCTACGAATTCCGATCTAGTACGCATTTCAGACTGGAGTAGTAATTATGGTCTCAATGTTAACCCAGCAAAGACCCAGGCTATCATCATTGCTGGTGCTAAGATCATTTCTAGAGTTGACTATCTTAAACTCCCACCGATTTGGTTTAATGGCGTATTGATCCCGTACTCTCTACAAGTTAAGAACCTTGGCGTTATTTTGGACCGCACTCTTTCGTGGTTACCAGTTGAATGAGGTGAGCAGGGAGATATTTGATGCTGTGGGTTCTTTGAGAAGGCTTCGTAATTTCCTTCCCATTGCTACCAAAGTTGCGCTTGCTCAATCGCTTCTCCTCCCTATTGTAGATTATGCTGACGTTTCCTATATTGACTTATCCGGGGAACATATTAACAAGCTTGAGCGTAATATTCAAAACTTATGTATCAGGTTTATATTTGGGTTACACAAATATGACCACGTATCCAGTTTCCGTTCGCAACTCCAGTGGCTTCCTATCCGATCCAGACGTAACTCTCACATTCTCGCCCACCCTTATGGAATTCTTTTTAACCCTGCAACTCGTCGTTACCTCAAGGAACGCTTAAAATTTATTTCTTCTACCAGGTTTGCTCTGAAGTTGCTTCTCGATGTTCCCCCATCGAACTCAATTTTACAATAATTCTTTCACTTTCCCAGCTGTTTGATTGTGGAGTTTTTTGCCTATTGAAATTAAACGTGCTGTCTCTTCCCATTTTTAAAACTAGACTTAAGGATTACTATTTTTCTCTTCCGTAACTAATCATTCCTACTGGAGTAAGCTGTTGGTTTTCGACTGCGTTATACTGTTTCTATGACACTTATTATTTTATATTTATTTATTTATTTATCTACCTCTTTTTTATATTACAAGTGGTTTATATTCTGTTTTTCTGTTTCCACCTACTTAATCATACTATTTTTTGCATCGTCTCCACCACCTTAAGGTTGTCTGGAAGAGATCGCTTTTTAGCGATAAGACCGCCTGATGTCTACCATTGTTTATATTAAATTTTCCTCTATTTTACTAAAATGTTGTATTGTCTGGTGCAATAAAGAATATTTGTGTGTTGATTCTGTATAATTGTCATTTCAATCTTAAATCATTCTCACAACAATAATCGATGTGAACAATAGTTGTCTGTCAACTATATGTCATTAATTAAGATGTCAGTGATTGGCATGTTTACCTTAGAAATCAAGTGCCACATATTAGGTAACTGAAATGTAAATTTATCCAGAACCTTCGAATTCCGATACGACCTCTCAAGTGGCGATCCGAGCAACACTGGCATCGTTTCTTTGATAGCCGACTTTGTTTTAGCTGTCGAGCTGCTTGCTCCGCCATAAATTGGTCTACGCCTTTCGCGTTATAGTTCAAATTCCGTTGGCACGATTAAAGTTGTTAGCCGAGTTAGTTTCAAGTAACCGTTTGTTTATTCAAGACCCTGTGGGAAGTTTAAAAAGGATTGTATCCATTTTTCACGACGCAAACGGATCATGCGAAGTAAAGTTTGCATATTGGACGATGTTAGGTTGTCTGATTGTAAGCAGACTCTGAAGCCTACTTATACAGCAAGAAGAGTCCCAAGCGCTCGACACCGACACTTTTTAAACTTTTACGAACTCACATTATTTTTAATAAACGGGACTTAATCGCGTACAAAAAAGTTATTTATTTATCTCGATGAGACTTTTGAGAGTTTCGCGACGTTTCGGATGTGTCATAACCCTTTGAAATCAGAAAATACAAAAACCAAAAAAAAAAACAGAAAACGGTTAAGATAAAATATCGCCCCAGCTCCGACCGGACCAGATTCATCTAACCTCGTGACTTTGGTATTATTTGTATGAAAATACATGCTGCGCAAATTTAAATAACTTCATAACAGCATCGCCTCGCAGCTTAACGCAAGCTAACAGTGCGTGGGCATTGGGCAACTAGCTTTAACGCGCTTGCGATGAGTTGACGCTAGACAGCGAGCGGAGTGTTAATGTGCATAGATTCTTAGTTTGACTCCACACTCCTGCTGTCAGGCCCCGACTTAGAGCGCCAGGGCACTTGGGGCCCCCTCAGGGAGCTTGTGTACAGATCCCGCCACTGGGACTGGGGCCTTTAGAGGTTGCCTGGACCCCTAACGGGGCGTTGTACCCCTAACGGGGCCCACGCGGAAATCCGGCTCTGCCTGCTGTCGGCTATAATTCGTCTAGTTTTATTTATTTGATTCAGGAAACGGGGCGCAACATTTACTCGCCTGTTCATGATAATGATTTAATAGGATACTGTTTGTATATTGTGTAAAAAGTTTATTTGTATATATAGGTATATATATATATATATATATATATATATATAGTTATAGTATGTGTAAGTATACTGTGTATTTCTATTTGTACTTACATGTAGTATATATATGTATTAAGATTAATTTACTGTAGCGTCAAGGTAAATACGTCTGAACACGTGTTAGTTTGTCTATCTTGTTGTTCCTGATCTCAACTCAATTGCTCAAAGGTTAACTGGAAGAGATCTCTTACAGGGATAAGTTCGCCTTTGTACCGATTTAACTTTTTTTTTGTCTGTATTTTTACCTGTGTCTTGTCTACAATAAAGTATTTACATACATACATACATAATCTATGTTTGAGTCACTTTTTTTTTAATACCACGTCGGTGGCAAACAAGCTTACGGCCCACCTGATGGTAAGTGGTTACCGTAGCCTATGGACGCTTGCAACTCCAGAGGTGTTACATGCGCGTTGCCAACCCTTTAAGAATTTATACACTCCTTTTTTGAAGAACCATATACTGTAGTCCCTCGGGAAAACCTCGGCAGGGAGCGCATTCCACAACCGGAGACCACATTTCGACCAAATCAACTTATATGCGACAAAAAACAGTCATTTGTTTACACTAGCTTCTTTTTTTTAACATAATCACTTTTTAAATGTCCCTTAGTGCAATTTTGTATCGGAACATATTACTTTAAAAAAAAATAACTGTGATTAATTTTATTATAATATGCATCATCGTGTCATACTTATCATTACTGATAAATTATTGAAATTCCATCATGTACCTATTCTGAAAGGACATTCAAATTATTGCGTCTGCCCTTTAAATTTAATATACCTAATCATTTCTTACTATATTCAAAAACAATTTCCAATCGGCCAAACTCTTTGCCAAAGTCGATGTCTCGTAGTAGACTTAAAACTAAGCAATGTATTTCAGTAGACTGATCAATCCTTTACTATGAGTTAACCAACTCGTGTTTCAATCCCTTAGGCATGTTGATTTAAAATAACTATTCTTGAAATTTTTAATACTAGCGGCTCTGTGAGCTGTAGACTTCGCAAGTCAGTGTTTAATAAAAAAACCGGCCAAGTGCGTGTTGGGCCACGCGCAGTGTAGGGTTCCGTAGTTGCCTGTCTGTCTTAGTTACATCGACGTGCGGTGCGGTTGCGTCGGCCGAATTTGTACGAAAATTGGCCTTTCCAAGTACACATTAACTTGGTCGACTATTACTAACAGATAAAAGAATTACATCCCCGCTTTAGATGTAGGGGAGGTACCCTAAATATATATTTTTAAGATTGTATTGTATTGGTTTGTCGGCGTGATTGATTTATATACCCACGCCGAATTACAGTTTTCTAGTAGCAATGGTTACTGAGCTAAGCCGAGGGCGGACGGACGGACAGATGGACATGGCGAAACTATAAGGGTTCCTTGTTGACTACGGAACCCTTAAAAATAAATTTTCCTAAAACGGAGTGTAAAAAAATCTCTATAATTAATGAACCTGCTCACAAAATCTCACAAGAATCGTTTGAGAAATGTGACCTTTAGAGGAGATCCGCTGGCCAGTTAAAGATACGAAATAATTTTGGTCCAAGCTGAAGCAGAGAATGTCGTCCGCTGCACTCGCTCGTTCAGTAAATAAATGTCAATGAGACGTCTCACTAGGCCGGTTGCCACTTCATCTATCCTTGCACTCTAACCTCTCTATTCTTTCACGCACCTTGGATAAGCAATTTCTCCTAAACGGGACTGATACCGCCGTACAGTGACAATATCATTCGCACAATAGAGAAAGGATATACATATAGGAGTAGTAGTAGGCTATTTGACACCCAGAACTTGCGCCGCGCGTCGCCGTCTTAAACGTGTTTTTGTGTTATGTTTATGAGTTTTGTATATTGTTATGTATGTTAATCTGTAAGGTATTTGTAAATATGGGCCTTGTTGCCTGACTCAAATAAAAAAATATAGCTAGACTCACAAACACATACGCACATAAAGATGTATAAGTCTTTTGATACTTGGAATTTTGTCAGGTTTACCTCAATCCACCGTCAATGAAATCATGTTTGAAAAAAGTTTATCCTTCTTTCACGTCGCAACGGAGCGTCGTATTGATGTGATTTTTTGTATGGAGATAGTTTAGAAGCTGGAGACATAGGCTACTTTTTCCAGCGGGAAAACATCTAATTCCCACGGGAAAATTCAATATGTTACATTTTCCTATAACCACGCGGGCGAAGCCGCGGGCATCAGCTAGTATACCATATAGGTAGGTCCCTTTTATAGGATTTATTTAGTTTTACCTGTCCCGTTGTCTGTCTGTCTGTCTGTCTGTCTGTCTGTCTGTAATCAAATCTTGCAAGTTAAATTTGACCGACTCCCGGTGACCGATTGAGCTGAAATTTTGGGTATAAGTACAGTTTGGATGACAATTCAATATTATGGTACCAGCTCGAGCTGATCTGATGATGGAGACAAAAGGTGGCCATGGGAATTCAGTACTTAACCGACGTAACCCCATTGAGTTTGGGCTCGTTAGAATCGTCTCAATGAGTAGTTGATGATGGTATACAGAAAAGTACAGTGGGCAATAAAAGCTTGTACCAAAAATGAAATTTTCGACAGAAGCTGGTTTTAAATAATATGCCCGACAAATAATTCGTTGTTACCTTTTTCTACTTCAAATGACCGAATTGTTAAGATCCGTTTTATATTAGTATAGGAGTAAATATCCATACCTTCTTAAATCTTTTCAAAAGACCACATTAAATTATAAGCCGCACTCTCAACATGAAATGATAAATCGTAGGTAATTTTATCATCCAGGAAATCCATAAGCAGACGCTGAAATGAAATTGTTGCTAGAAATTTGAGAGTGAGCTCGAGACGACTGGTTGGGTGTCGAAATTTGCCGCTCTCGGCTGCAGAACAAAGAACTGCGTGGAGTAATAATATTTGTGGACATTTTTATTAAGGACGTTGCCGCGCATCCATAGTTTGTTTGTACCAATACAAAGCTCTTTGTGTCACATCCAAACCTGTATATTGAGGGCAATAAACTACACTTCCACTACACCAAGTCTTTTTTAGGGTTCCGTAGTCGACTAGGAACCCTTATAGTTTCGCTTTGTCTGTCCGTCCGTCCGCGGATAATCTCAGTAACCGTTAGCACTAGAAAGCTGAAATTTGGTACTAATATGTATATAAATCACGCCGCCGATCAAAGTGGTAAAATAAAAAGTTTTTGTTTTTATTCGGGTACGTCCCCAATACGTAACGTGGGGTGTTTTTTTTTTCATTTCAACCCTAACGTGTTATATATTGTTGGATAGGTATTTAAAAATGAATATGGGTTTGCTAAAATCATTTTTTAATAATGTTATTATTTTCGGAAATAATCACTCCAGAAATAAATAAAAATATGTCCCCCCCCTCTAACTTTTGAACCATAAGTTTTAAAAATATGAAAAAAATCTCACAAGTACATTTTTATAAAAACTTTCTAGAAAAATTATTTTGAACTTGATAGGTTGAATAGTTTTTGAAACAAAAAATACAAAAACTACGGAACCCTACACTGAGCGGGGCCCGACACGCTCTTGGCCGGTTTTTTTTTATTATACAGGGAATACGAAGATATTTGAAATTTATTGCCTTTCTTTTGAAGTAATATTTTTGTTTACAAACAATTTTGACATGTCAAATGATAATTACCAACCTCTTTACTTACAAAAATTAAAGTGACTTAAACCCACGCGGATAAATACGCCATTCCATAATTTATGCATCCATAAATAAGCAGTATAATGGCGTGTCAAACAAAATGTTTTTATGTTATGCAGAATTGGATGGATTTGAATGTACCTACTTGACAGCAAAAGTGAGTGAAGTTCACGTTTACCAACAATTCACATCAATGCAAAACCAGTTAAAGTCTGACCTGCGAACACGCATAGGATTATAGGATATGACCCTCGGAAAAGTTATACATATTGGTTGAATGGTGAGGTGGGTTGGAAGAAGGTGTGAATATTACGACTGCTGTTTATTCAATGATAAGTTTTTTGCAATGGAAGCAACGGAAGTTGTCATTGTAGTAAATTACCTTTTTTACTTGATCTCACATTTCCCTGTTCATATTATGTAACTATAATAAAGACAGAATGGGTAGAAAATAAAATCAAGTTTTATGACGCCTGTTTGGTTGTGGCATAAGAGCAAAGACATACCAGGTCGGGTTCAGCTGAGTGGTGCAGAAAGACAACATCATCCTTCATCGTCAAGACTATCAGAATATTATCCTCAAGATCCAATCAATCAAGTCAATTCAATCAAGTTTTAGTGTTAAGCTTTATCATCCTTCGTTTCCACGGCGCGCGGAGGTAATCTCCAAAAAAAAGTATGACAAACGGAAAAAAAATAACACATTCGGTTACGTTTCTTCGATTACTAATAGTGGGGCAGAGTGCTTGAACAATTTGTCGTAAATGTGGTCATGCTGGACAAAAGCACCATTTTTTTTTCAGGCACTTGTTAGGTCCATAGCTTTAAGTTTTTGATAGGAACCAACTCCTCCGTCGGCCATTTTTATTTTATGGCGGCCATTTTTAATTATAGTTAATTTGGGGTCAGGGAATTCAACTAGATAAGTATTTTACCGATATAACACTGCATATAAATGTAAAACATCTTTGTTCTTAGAGTTGGTTTAAGTTGTGTTACAAAACCAAATATTAACGTTATTATATTTTTATTACTTAGAGGCTTTATGTATTACTATAATAGTAATACATAATCTGCGGAAATTTCAAGTGTCTACATATATTAATACGGTTCTAGAGATATACCGATTGTTATGGCCGGGCAAAAAAACGCCATATAATTACGGCGGCCAAAATTACGTTTCATGTATGAGAGCACTGTTTAATTTTTAATTTAATTTTTATGAATGTATGTTAAAGCAGGAATAGAAAAACAACTTCTGTGAAAACTTGAACAGTCTAGCTATTGCTCATACCCAGACAGCCGGATGGACAGCGGAAGCTTAGGAACAGGGTTACGTTTGATATCCTTTGGGTTCTCGACTCTAAAAAATATCTAGTCGAATTTTTTGACCCAAAATTTGTATATTTAGACACTAAGTTTGTGATTCTACGTTATTTAGAACTCGAGATATTAATGATATACGTATAATTCAAAATGACCGCCATAAAATTAGAGATGGCTGACGGAGGAGTTGGTTCCTATCAAAAACTTTAAGTTATGTACCTAACAAGTATCTGAAAAAAATTGGTGGTTTTGTCCAGCGTGTCCACATTATCACCTGAAACTGCCCTACTATAAGAATATCAATGGGAAACATTGTACTAATTTTACTGTTTTCGATCATTAAGTGCTTTCAAATATTACAATACAAATGTTTCAAAATGGTTTTATTTAAAATCGCATGAGTACTTAGGTACTCAAAGCATTAACCAAAAGTTACTTTTACGATAAGATTTCTGTAAGAATCACAAAATCTAAAAAAAAAAAAATGAATATCACAAAGGGTTCATAGTTGTCACTTCATGTCATTTAGAGTGTAGTGTTTTCATTAACTCAAAGATACCGGATAATATTTTTGAAACTAACGACTCCACGTATTTAATTTTCTACCCTCCAGTCGTTCCGCTGAATTTAAATGGTGAAGCCTATAAAAAGAGGCTGGAATAGTCGACAGTCGAACGTGAAGTATTCAACCAATAGGATCTTACGCAACAATCGTAAAGAATAAGGCTTAGGTAAAATAAAGGAGAAAAATGCTATCGCGAAAACGAACGCGCGAGGTAGATTGCCCTAAAAAAAGGGTTCTGAGGTGAATGTTCTTTACCAATAAACTGTATCATATTGCAAATTGAGCTCGTGATAAACATTGATTTCAGCCTAGCTAGCATGATCTTGTTTATGGTTGACGTAAAGCATTTGTCTCTCACTGGCAAGAAAGTGTGAGAGTGACGAACAATGCTTCGATCTGCGGAATATTGGACTTAATATCTGATGTTTTATAATTGATCAATTTATTAAATTTGTACAAGGAACTCTGAAAGCAACGTCGTGGGCTTCAAGCAATTACCCTTCGCTGGAGGGTTGTTTGCGTGAGTCTTGAATCTTTTTTCTCTAATGCGGTTGTTATTTTATCTTGTACAGTCGAGTTCATAAATATAATATATGTACACTTTTTTACCTAATCGAACGCGTTTGCATACTAATTGTTAGCGGCCGCATTCGAGTTGGTAAAAAAGTGTACATATATTTATGAACTCGACTGTACGTAACTTAGATTTACTATTTCTTATTTGTCCATACGGTGTGTGATTGTTATCCATTTATTATTTCGTATTATTATGTTGCACAACATATTTTTCTTTATATAATTGCACTGGTGAAATATGGAAGTATAAGTATTTATTGAAGTAAAAACTTCTTTAGCGGCGCTGTGCACTTTTTGTGATCGGGAAAATGTGTTTAACTCTCCACAGGTCACGTGAACGTGGGATTCGAGAGATACTCGCAACAGGTCACGTGACCGTAAGATGTCACGTGACCGTAAGGTGTCACGTGACCGTAAGATTCGACAGATTGAAAATTCGTAAGACGGACACGTGACCTGATCGAAAAACTGTTATAATGTCATTGAGTTTTCACTTCTGCCGGCACTCCCGGAGTGCAACCCGGCCTTTTTTTGTGGACAAATCATGAAATAAACTCTTCTAACTGGTTGAATAAAACTAACTGATTTTGCCAGAACCAAATCTTAAGTTTAACAGTATAACTTGTATGGACTAATCTCGGAATATAGGAAATACATTCCTGTTTGCTCTAATTGGCACTTAATTGAAAATTAAACCAAAATAGAATGACAAAAATAACAAGTCATCGCTTCACGTTTGAATTGTAGCAGATAATTATACGGTAGGTAGGTTAGGTCACGGAAGCATGAGCGCTTGCGTATTGAAGCAAATACATTTCGTTTGAGATAATTATTTGAGTGAACGGATGCTTCTCTGATATAAATGTTTCTTTTTTAGGGGAAAACATTTGTTACTGCTTTCAGGAAGGAAAACAATGAAAGCGAGAGGTATTATTTAATTAAGTGTTTCATCATTTTGTGTATCAATAGTATGTATGTATGTATGTAAGCACTTTACTGTACACAATAACAGGTTAAAGAATATACATGTCACACAATAGATCAAAGTACAAAGGTGAACTTATCCCTATAAGGGATCTCTTCCAGCTTACCTTTGAGCCATTGAGAGGAAGGTATGTAGAACGAGATAGGCAAACTTATACCGTGTACAAAAACATATAGAGAAAATAAAAACAAACAAGTACTCGTAGAACTTTTAATTGCAAGTTATTTTTAGCCGTCTATAAAAAGGAGGGTATTTTTAACGTGCGTACGAGTATCTGTGTGTCTGTCTGTGGCATTGTAGTTCCCAAACGGATGAACCGATTTAAATGCAGTTTTTTTAGTTATTGTCCACTTATATTTATTATTTGATACATACTATTTTAATTGCGTCCGTGCCTCCAATAGTTGCGCGGTGCGGGAGAGGTACAACTCCGCCAAAACCAGCACTGAATTGAGCTTTCATCTAAAGCCACACAAAGAAAACCCTCATGTAAGGCGAAGGATAGAAAAAGTTAAATTATTTAACTAAGTATATTCTGCAAGTATGCAGCAAAGACACTTTACACACAATTTGAAAAACTATACCAGCGTTATGCTATAGTTATATGGCTTCGTTAATTGCAATCTTCTATCTCTTAAGCTTACTTAAGAAGATTTTAAAACGGTTTACTAATGAACTGGTATCGCTCCAGACTGCCAGCAAACAAATTGTTATCAAACAATATTTCTAATTTATTGCCCAGACCTATAGCGGCCATTTGCAAAATTTATGGCGGCTATTTGTCACAAACGCGCGATGTATTTCGATTTGTTGCTGTCAATAATTTGTGCAACAATTCATTTGGTAAATTATCGCTTTTGTTTCAAACAATCGTCGGTCCAGTCCTAAGATAACGGAGGGAAATGGCGATTGGCGGTGGATAAATGGGACCGCAATTGGCGTCTTAAGAACGGTCATTATTGTTAATTTGTTCTCACTTTATGTGATATTGGCCTTTTTAGGTTAACGAATTGTATTACAATTATTTGTTTATAAGATAAAATAGATAAAACGACCAATAAGAAATCCACAGGCTTCGTCTAAAACACAGTAAGCATCCCGCAACACCCTTCGTCAAAACCCACAAAAGCAAAATAATCACCCACAGGCATCGTCAATAATTGTATGGATTGGTATTGGATTGATTTGATATTTAAAATAGCAGTAAACGGATCGTTCACGACGGGCCTTATTAGAAGGCCCAAAGTCACCCAAAGGGCAATGGAGAGGGCTTTGCTGGGAGTTTCTCTGCGCGTTCGCATCAGAAATGAGGCTATCCGTAGTCCCATTACTGCAAAATGAAAAAAATTGACTAAATTACAAACAATCAAAACAGACAAACATTGACATTTTTTTATTGTTAAACTGAAAATTTGTTGATTTAATTAATACATTTTGCAGGAGGGAATCGTGAAAGTTGGGCCTGAAAATTGGCCTTCTTTTATGGATTTAATGTTTGCGTCCGTGTAGATTACTTATTAAAATTGTTTGTGACCGACTATTCCATAAGACTGTCATTGGAATTTGAATGTTTTACCTTGGACGGTAAAGTTGCTATTTAATGGACTACTTTGAAGGAAACCAACCCAACCCAACTTAAGAATTCTTAACTATTTATTTACTCATACTAAGCGCAACGTGTCAAGAGAGCTGACGACCAATAAACTGAAATTCCAATACCCGTTAAAATCGCTTAGAAAGTTAAATCTATTTGATTTTTCCCTTCTTACGGCCGTTAACCTTTATCGAGTGCTGCCTAGTGGTTGAGGCATGCAGCAGTCAAGGGGCGGTCGTAGGTTCGAATCCCGGCTAGTATCAATAACTTTTTCGGAAATAATTACCGGAATATTTACCGTTAGCTTTCCGGTGAAGGAAAACATCGTGAGGAAACGGGTCTTATCCCAACAAGGTCTAATTTTCCCTCTGTCTTAGGAGGTCAGATGGCAGTCGCTTTCGCCAAGGAAAAAGGTGCAAAAGTGAAAAATAAATCTTGATTTCGACTGTACTATGTTACGGGTCCGAAAGACCAGGCAACGTCGATCATTAGAGCGATGTCATAGTGATGTTACAGAGATGTCATAGTGATGTCATAGTGATGTTATAGAGATGTCATAGTGATGTCACAGGGAAATCATAGCGATATCATAGTGATGTCATAGTGATGTCATAGTGATGTCATAGAGATGTCATAGGGAGGTCATAGTGATGTCATAGTGATGTCATAGTAATGTCATAGGGATGTCATAGTGATGTCAAAGGGATGTCATAGTGATGTCATAGTGATGTCATAGTGATGTCATAGAGATGTCATAGGGATATCACTAGTCACTCATGGTTTGCTAAAATCAAATTCGTTACTTGAAGAACAATTACGAGAGCTATCGTTATGGCCAGCTCGCAATATGTTAGTAGTTATTTTTCTCAAGGAGGTATTGAAGCGAATGACATCCTTTGCATTTTTCAGCAGATTCTCGTGCAATTTTGTTAGCAGGTTCTATAATTATAATACATAGATTTATTCGCGGATTCAGTTTTTTTTTATAAGGCAGACTTCGTATTTCTACAGCTCACAGAGCCACTAGCCGTATTCCAATTAGATTTCAATTTGTTCCACTCGCCCGCTTTGACACTTAACACGTTCAGTGGCGATGACACGACGTATGTGACGTGGAACACTGATATGAACTGTGCATATGTCAGTGTTTCCGATCTTTTACGATCACACTTTATACTTATGTGGGTTTAAACCAGGATTGTAGCATAAATATTAAATATATTCGGACTATAAAATAACTGACTGACTTGTTGACTTTTCTTCTATTACAATGAGAAGACGTTAACAGAAAAACAAAGCTAGCAACGCGCCCCCTGCTGGTGGCTAGCTTAAACTGACTTTCGCGATTAAAACTGTATGGTTTATTTTCCAGACTGCTTACGAATCACGAAAAAGGGCATTGATCTCTGTGATGAGTAAAGATCGTTATCAACGTGCTGTATTTTGGTGGCAAAGTATGGTTGACAAAAAAAACAAATTACGCAAGTATTTTAAACATTATATATTTCACAAATTATGAGATTTATATACATATTTATAACAACTTATCCAAATTATAGTGAATAAATTACTAAAATTTGTTCAACAGATTTGGCTGTCAGTCGTTCACGACGATTGGAAAAAATCCATCCACTCTAGATACGATGTGCATTGGATTATTTAGATTAGGTAAAATAAACACTTCGCGTAATGTAATTAGATTTTCAACTATAGTTGTATTTTTATGACATTTTATGTCATTTGATGTACATTGTTTTAAAAATATATAAGGGCCGAAAAGGTTTTGTACCGTAGAGAGTTATATCTAGAGGTGTAATCCTAAGAAGGTAAGTATTTATTTTATGGTTAAGAACTAAAGTGAATATTCAAATGTATTTGTTTTTTCTGCCAACCATACCCTTTGCCACCAATACAGCACGTTGATAACGATCTTTGGTGATGAGCACAAATCTTATCCAGGGAGGATGTTTTATATGTATATACCAACGTATTTAGCTCTATTATGTATGATGCCATCTAGTATGTGTCCATAGCACATCTTTTCTTAATTTGGGACGAAATTGATTTGTGTAAGATGGTCCCCCAATATTTATTGGACGAGCGAGCGATACAAACCAAGTTCTCCTTTTTAGATTGGGGCAAAATTATTTCGTATGTCCGGATGTTCGGATGTCCCGCTTTCCGGCTGTTCGCCTCTACAGAGGCTCTAGTATAAGTTTTACCGAAACAAAAATTAAAAAAGAAAAAAAGAAAGAAAGAAGACATTTATTCACTACGCAAAAGACACACAGAGACAAAGTGACTAACTTCACGATCGCGTTTGCGTTTCACCCTCAATTTGTATGGGATTTGACAGCTAAATGCAAACGCGGTCGTAACGTTTTGTTTCGGTAAAACTTATACTAGAGCCTCAGTTCGCATTTCTCAAGCGAGTCTCGGGAAAATTAGTCAGGAGGTTCAATATATATATAGTTCAATATATTATAAAGATTTTTTTGTCGATTCTGATTTTCGTTTGTTTTTAAGACAGGCTCGGGCTTTTTGCAGCTTACAGCTACTTTATGCATTAGACATTGGTATAATAAAAATATATCTTTATTCGAGTAATCACAAAAACATTTAACCCTTCAATCAATCAATCAATTATTTATTGCGAGGACATAGTTACATAAGATGACATAATAAATACAATGTTGCTTATGCTGTAGGTACCAAAAAAGGCATTCAATTTCATAATTTTATTCAAACAGTTGAAAGCTTTTTTTATGTCAGACAATTCAAATAATTATTGGATGCCATAGTCAATATTAAAATAAATTTGTTGCATTCTGAGCAGACCTTATTAACTTCCTAAGTACCTAACCTGACGCATGTTTTGAATAATTTTAAAGTAAACATCATGTCATGAATTATCATATAAATGACACGGGATAAACAACTGGCCTATTTAAACAGGGAAGGTAAAGTATTACTACATAAACTGCATCCAGCATCCTCTAAGACACGCTCAGTATTACAAACAGGCAGTTAACACTAGCAAATTCACCTAACAAATGTATCTTAACTCAAAATACTACCCAATTCACACGAAACAGAATAGAATTTGCAACTACAAGGTTAAACAAGATGCGAGCTTGCGGGAGTATTTGTAGGAACGCGTCTTAAGAGCGGCTTGGGAGTCCACTTAGTATGTTCCGTAGATAAAAAGGGAAAATTAAACTTTGATCCTGATGAACAAAATGGGTAGGTACACCACGTATAATTTCACTTGATCTATTTTGGTTTGATATACCTTACCTTTGTATAATGTAACGGATGGTATAATATTTTTTCAGATAATTTATACATTATTATAATTAAAAAACTTTATGCCAATGTAGGGTCATTTCGCCGGTTAGCGACCACCTAATTTCATGTGCCGGTGGGCGACCACTTAAGCTGAGTTGGTGAACTGAAAGGACATTTTCTCGGGTTTTTAGTAGATTTCTATTCTAAAACAACAAAAAAATGCATGTGCAAGTAATTGTCTCAATACGGTGTAGAATTGATGTTATCTTCAGTAGAAAAAACCTTCTCCTTCAGGTGGTCGCGTAACCAGTGAAATGACCCTACTGTATATCAAGTGTATGTTAATTTTCTGACATTATATGATACATTATGGACTCGAACAAGACATTATCAGGTTGTTTTGCAAGCGTGAGACTTTATTTTCCAAGTAACTCTTAGGTGTAAATGGAATATGAATTGTGATTGGCAGAGGTTAAAGCATGATTGTATTTCAATAAGGATATTTCATGCAGATTGAACATAAGTTCTTACTTTTTCTTGGTATTATTATAGATTCTATTTGCTCGAAAACGGCAGAGCCGAAAGACAGGGATATGGTTTTAGCCAGCCGCAGTTTGTTTGTTTTAACGTTTGTTCCACCAAAATGATTTAAATAAAAAAGTATGAGGTATCAGTTGGTTCGAATTTCGAGTAAGAGTGACATGGGCTTTATCATGATAAAACAGTTCAATAATATAATTAAAAAAATCTTTATTGCACCACAAATAACAGAGATTATTACAAGATTAGGCAAAATAAATAATGGTATAACAGGCGGTCTTATCGTTTTAAAGCGATCTCTTCCAGACAATGTTTGGGTAGCAGGAATGTTTAACAAGAATTGTAAACAGGCAGTGCAATACTGCTAAAAGAGCGTAACAAATAATAAATCTAAATTGAACTTAACCAATAGATGCATACTTTAATACATACATCTAAAAGTACATACCTATGTGTATTGACGACCGGTTAGTCTAGTGGGTAGTGACGCTGCCTACGAAGCTGAAGGTCCTGGGTTCGAATCCCGGTAAGGGCAAATATTTGTGTGATGAGCATGAATATATTTTGTTTCTGAGTCATGGATGTTTTCTATATATTTAAGTATTTCTATCTATTAAATATATCGTCGTCTAGTACCCATAACACAAGCCTTATTGAGCTTACTATGGGACTCGGTCGATTTGTGTAAGATTGTCCCCTAATATTTATTTATTATTATTATGATTATATACGAACTTCGGAATTCAATTTTCATAGTTATAGCGCTGGGAGCGGGCAGCGGGTGTTGACAAATTCAACTCGATGAAAAATGTGTAAAAAAACATATATGTACATAGTTATGATGGCACAACTATATCTATTACTACTTACGAAACCCTTGGTGAATTTCCATTGACCTCGCAGAATGATCTAATTTCAATTATTAAATTAATATTTTTATAGCGTCCTTCAACCTCACTGATGACGCAATTTGAGATTAGGAAAACATATTTTAATTAGGAAACTGCGACTGAACTAATGAAGTTTATGGTCAATAAATTAAGTTACATTGTAACTACATTGTAACATATCCTATAGAATCCGTAGTGGCTTATCAATGAAAAACCAATAAATTAGCAAGTACGTGGTATATGCGTGACAGACCAATTTAGACATACCATCCATTAATTTTCCGTTTCCAAGATTTTACGACTTTGTTTATCAGTGCGGGATTTCACCATATTTTCCATATCCCACTCCTGAGTAAAGTCTCTATTATATAAGGCCAGGTAGAAGCGCCCGCCATCATTCTATCCTCCGCCCTTGCTTGAACAGTTGTAACTTACTATAAGTCTTGGTTAAATAAAACCAATTAATTTCTAAATTCACTTTTTATTTCTGACTTACTACAAACTGTTAAGTGAAACCTAAAGACCCCTTTTCGCTACGACAACGCTACTACGCTGACTCGACGCGCTCCGAGCTCCAGAGTTCCAGCCAACGTTCGAGAACTAATAGTTTCCTGACTTCGTGGACAACGGCGTGAGGCGGCTGGTTTCCTCAGGGAACCCATCCCCACTCTATAATTGGCGCAGCCGGTACGATCCACTCCTGCGGCGAAATCTGTGAGTTGCACAATTTAATCACTAAATTCGTCGTGGCCCTATTAAGGACTTCAAGGAAGAAACGGATCTAGCATTCAAAAGTCGGTGTCCTAATAGTGGGAAATATTATCCAGCACAGTTGTCGATTTACAAGGAGAGGATAGGATCGGGAGGATCCTTATACGGAAAATTACCGTTTTCCTTCCTTAAAAAACGAAGAAAATCCTTCTTCCATTTTCCATTTTCCTGATTTTGTAATTTCTTATGTATTTTTCATTTTATTTTTCTTTGTGTGTGTGTGTGTATAAGTGTTTGCGCAACATTTTTATTGTATACTGGATCATTAGATCACTTGATTTCTTGATTAAAATATTTGGTTAATTAAAAACCATACACCTTTGAGCTGGGTGAACATAAAGAGCTTATTACCTTACTTGAAACGAATAGCAATTGCGAATGTTGTTTTGAAATATTAAAAACAAATTAATATTAATTCAGCTTAAATACAAGCGAATTATTTTGTGACATTAAGTGCACATGAGTACTCAAAATATTCATCCGACGTCGTCTGGTGAAGGGCAAAGCGCAAATAATAGTTCTGCCAATAATACGACAGGAACATTTGGTATAAATATTCCTGAGATTAATATTCGAGCAGTACTTAGATCGATAATCGAATCGCTACAAGTTATTGTTGAAAAACTTGCTGATTTATTTTCATATTGTTTGCGTATGATAGTGCAAAGTGAGTATTTCGTTATATTTTAATTACTTGGTTAAATCCAAATAATAATACATTGTAAATTTTTGTGTTAAGTTCAAATTAAGCTTGTTTCACCTAACTAATTAGAATGAGTCAGAGAGAGTGTTTGACTGAAAACACTGAGTCACCTAAAATGCCTGAAATGCCTATAATTTCTGAAAAGCCTGAAGACGTGAAACCACCTTCTAGCGGAATTAAGGATTCCCTGAATTTAAACTTAAGCGAATTAAAAATTGGTTCTGAAAATTTAATTCCAGTGCTTACATTAATTCCCAACGAAATTTTAAAACTTATCCCAATTTTTGATGGTGATAAACGCATGTTGAATTTATATTTAAAGAAAGGAGATTACGTGATAACTAATTTTGCAGGCGATGTTAATAACCAAACGCAGCAACAGTATGTTTTGCACGCTTTAACGTCTCGCTTATCTGGGAAAGCCGCTGCTTTAGTTAGTGAAAACGAACATATCGCTAAGTGGCCGGAGTTCAAAAACCTTTTGTTGCAACACTTTGGCGATTCTCGGACGGAAGATTGTATTTTAATGGAGTTAGAGAGTGTTACGCTCAAACCTAATGAAAGTTTTCTTGAGCTATGTAACCGAATCCAATTAATTAGGAGCAATTTATTTGCAAAAATTAACGAAGCTTCCGACATAACAATTAGGAATAGTCGAATGCAAATTTACAATCACTCCGCATTGAATGTTTTCCTTTATAATTTACCAAAAGGATTAATGCGCACCGTTCGTCTGAAAAAACCTTCTACATTAGAAGATGCTCTACAAATCGTTCTCGAAGAAGTCAATTTTAATGACCAATATAAAACAAGAAATAACACCCATAAATCAACTTCCCCGAAGAAAATTCAATATAACGCACCGAAACCATTTGTGCGTAATTTCAATTACAATACGCAGTATAGTCGTCCTAATTGGCAAAAGTCTAATTTCCAGAACAAGCCTAACAACTACCCGAATAGGCCTTTTAACCAATCAAACCCTAATAAAAATATTCGTTATCAGACTAATCATCAGCCTAGACCGAATTATCAAAATAATCGTCAGGTAACGCCGAATTTCCGACCAACAACGTTCAATTCAAATTATAATTCTATGCCTAGAAACAATTTGAATGCGAATACAAACCTGAACCGAGTGGACAGTGAAAGCGCACGTTACTCAGACTCTTATCAGCCTAATGCAGGGCAAAATTTTCAAGTTCGAGCCTCGAGAACAAACAATGTGTAAGTAATAACTCAACAACCTTACCTTTCATTCTCGTTCCGGAATTGAAAGCGAAGTTTATGATCGACACGGGTTCAACTCGTAGTTTCATTAGCAACAAACTTGCCAATACATTTTTCAAGAATTGTATGCATTACGAACCATTTGAAGTAATTAGCACTCATGCTACAAGTAGACACGAAGAAGTTATTTGCATAAAAGTTTTTAAAATCTTTAATGACAATTCGATTTGTAAATTTTATGTGTATGATGTAGATAATTACTATGATGGATTGATCGGAATGGACATATTAAAATTATTAAATGCATCAATTAACCTCAAAGAACAAATATTAAAAACACCAAACGCCTTTATACCAATTTATTATAAAAATTCGGTAGAAATTTACGTAATCCAACTTAAACCGCGTACAGAGAGTAAAGTTAAAATCCCGACAGATCTTCTAAACGGGAAAGGTGTTATCGAATATACGGAATTTTATCCTGGCGTTCAAATGCCTCAAACAATAATTACCACTCAAGATGGAAGTGCTCTTGTAACAATTAAAAACTCAAGTAACGAGTATATTACTATCGATATTAATTCTCCATTTAAAGTCATACCACTAAAAAACTATAAAATCTATTCGAATTATTTTAACGATCAACATTTAGACCAAATACTTTTAAATAATCTAGAAAAACTCAGAATAGATCATATGAATCCTGAAGAAAAAGAGGTTATTTACGGAATATGTCACGAATATAAGGATATATTTTATAATGAAAATATTCCTTTAACTTTTACAAATGAAGTGAAACATAGAATTCGTACAAAAAATGAAGATCCTATTTATATAAAACCGTATAGGCAACCACCCTCGCAAACACGAGAAATAAAAGAACAAGTGGATAAACTACTCAGAGATAACATTATTCAACCCAGTCATTCTCCGTGGAGTGCCCCTGTACATTTAGTACCCAAAAAGGCAGATGCTTCGGGAGAAAAGAAATTTAGAATGGTAGTAGATTACCGAAAGTTAAATGATGTAACTTTAGATGATAAATATCCTATTCCCAACATTAGCGATCTTTTCGATAAATTAGGGAAAAGTATTTATTTTTCTACGTTGGATCTGGCTAGCGGTTACCATCAAATAGAAGTAGATGAGTTAGATCGTCCTAAAACAGCTTTTAGTACTGAATTTGGACATTATGAATTTAGTAGAATGCCTTTCGGACTTAAGACAGCACCAGCAACATTTCAGCGCGCTATGGATAACATATTAAGAGGTTTACAGGGAACTCAATGCCTTGTATACTTGGATGATATAATTATTTTCTCAAGTACACTTGAGGAACATGTCACAAAATTAAGAACAATCTTTAACGTATTAAGAAAAGCCAATTTGAAAGTTCAATTGGATAAATCCGAATTTTTGCGTAAAAGTGTATTATATCTCGGACATACTATTACGAAAGAAGGTCTTAAACCAAATGATGATAAAATAAAAGCAGTGTTAGAATATCCGATGCCTAAAAACCAGAAAGAAATAAAAGCTTTCTTAGGTCTTGTAGGATATTATCGCCGTTTCATAAAAGATTTTGCAAAGATTACTAAACCAATGACATCATTACTAAAGAAAAATGTAAAATTCCAAATTAATGATGAATTTCGTAAATCATTTGAAACTTGTAAATGTTTATTAATTAATGCTCCACTCTTACAATATCCAGATTTCATTAAGTCTTTCATTCTAACCACAGATGCTTCGAATGTAGCCTTAGGCGCAGTCTTATCTCAAGGTAATATTGGAATGGATAAACCTATTGCATATGCTAGTCGCACGTTAAACAACGCGGAATCTCGATATAGTGCAATCGAAAAAGAACTTCTTGCAGTGATATGGGCAGTCAAATATTTCAGACCATATTTATACGGTCGTAAATTCACAATCTATACAGACCATCGACCATTAGCTTGGTTATATTCGTTAAAAGAACCTAATAGTAAATTAACGCGTTGGAGATTAAGACTCCAGGAATATGACTTTGAAATTATTTATAAAAGTGGAAAACAAAATCTTAACGCAGATGCATTATCAAGAATTTTACTTAACAAACACCAAGAAAGAATTGTTCTCCAAACAAATGACATAAATGAAATAAATGACATTGAATCCGAGGATCCTTTAATTGCGTTCGTAGGATCAGAAGATGATAATTCAATGGATTATGAGGAAACATTAAGTGCTTCTGAAATTGACCTCGAAGACCTCGACCTAGGAGACACTATTGATTTATCCCCTTTTGAAGTTATCGAAGACCCCATCGATATAAACCACATCAAATAATCTTTAACAAATGGTTTAAAAATAATTATGAAGTTAACAATTCGACTCGCGGATCATGCAAAATAATGGAAGTTAATTTACCATGTGACCCTGACATCATGAAAAACTTTTTAAAAGACCATATTAAAAACAATAAGAAATATTACGTTTATTTCGTGTATAATGATTTAAAAGAAATATTTTACAACGTTGCACCGCAACTATTTCAAGACGTCACCTTTATAATTTGTAATAAAAGAGTTACCATAATCAAAGACGAAATTGAACAAAAAAAACTCATATTTCTGTATCACGAAGGAAAAACTTGCCACCGAGGAATAAAAGAGACATTGGCAAAACTCTCAAGGAATTATTATTGGCCAAAAATGAAAGAAACCGTTTCAGCAGTAATAGGAAGTTGTAACTTATGTAAACGTATGAAATACGATAGGCATCCACTAAAACCTAAATTGCAGTTAACAGAAACTCAACATAAGCCATTCGAAGAAATATTTATCGATTTATTTTCAATTGAAGGAAAATTATATTTAACTCTTGTAGACGCCTTCAGCAAATTAGGCCAAGCCGTGGAAATCGAAAATAGATCCACACCTGAAGTAGTAAAAGCACTTTTAAAATATTTTTCTATGTATGGCGTTGTAAGTAAAATAAGTTGTGATCCAGGATCAGAGTTTAATAACGCACTTATAAAAGAATTGATGGAATTATTCAAAATTTCCCTTCACATAGGAACTCCCAATAATCCAAGTTCTATGGGTATTGTGGAACGTTTTCACAGCACAATTATAGAGATATATCGTTTAGCAAGGTATGAACAAAAAACATCTGATGCCTCAACCGTCATGACATATGCTATAAATGCATATAATAATAGCATTCATACAGCTACAGGACTTACACCTTTTGAAGTAGTTCTGGGACATACTGAAACTAAAAGTATATTTGACATTGAATATGACAGGCAATTTCATCAAAAAATGGTGAGAGAACACGCAAAAAGGACAAAAATATTATATGAATATTTGACTAACAAAATGATGACTCATAAAGAAAAACTTGTAAATCGAAAAGTTGGAGAACCCAGCACTAGTTTTGAAACAGGAGATACAATTTATTCTAAATTAGTTAATAGAAGAAAAGGGAAAGACAAACCCAGATACGAATCCGCAAAGGTGATAGGTGAAACAAGTCATAACGTAGTTCCAGTGGAAATTAGAGGTCGGGCTACTAAAGTACCAATTCGAAACGTAAAACGCCCTACCAAAGGCCAAAACTGAACTTGAACACATTAATTCAAAGTAATCACATTTTTTTTTATATACTTGCGGGAAAATATACGCTATAAAATGTATAATTATTCATGTTTTAAATCTAAAACAGCATTAGAAGTACTTCGTAATATAAAAGGCCTCAGTAAAATAAGTAGTTTTAATTTTATATTACTTAATGATAACTTTTTTTATATAAATTTAATTATAATTAATTAAATACGCTACTAAAACTTATACAGTGTAGTAATTAATGCTTTAAAATACAATAAATGTATTTATAAAACATCCACATTTAAAATTTACAAGATGTTAACATGGAATAAGCCGGGTGATGCAATAATATACATAACTATAGTCGTAGACGCTGCTACGCTCGTATCTCGCTACGAAACATACATTGTAGCATAGCATGTTCATTTACATATTCCAAGGTCAATCAGATAATATAACCATAGTTGCCTTAAGCAAATGATTTTTACATTTACATTAATGAGCAATCAATATATCAAGTAAAGTTTTTGTTAGATAAATAAGTTAATTTAAGGTTTTAATTGTTCCCATCCTTCCCAATCCCATCCATTTTCAAGGAAGATGACGGATAAAGACATGAAGTCACATTGTCCATAGAGTCATTTGTCAACGGATGAGTTTTATGATATCCTGCAGTAACTCATAAATTCGTTCCATTGGCAATGTCTACACGACACTATCAGCGGAATCAGCGAAAGAAGAGGAAGATAATGACACAATGATGAGACGATGTTAAAAGAGTCATGGCACATCTACGAGTATACCACTTTTTATAACACCAAAGTGCTATGCCTGTGTCGAGACAAATGGCATAACGCGCGGACATCAAGTATGAATAAAAAAAAAAAACAATGTATGATCAAGTGTCAGTGTTTTAGTGAAAGTGAACTTTAAATCAGTGTCTAAAAATATACACAAAAGGAACTTTATAACGAACAGTTAAGGAGCAATTAAATTTAAGTAATAATGTAATAATAGTTATTGGACTAACATTATTTTTAATTGTACCTGATAATTTAATTTAAGGTGAAAAATTTCCTATTTGTCATGTCTTTCCAAATAGGTAATTTTACTCTAAGGAGGGAGGAGTTATGATGGCACAACTATATCTATTACTACTTACGAAACCCTTGGTGAATTTCCATTGACCTCGCAGAATGATCTAATTTCAATTATTAAATTAATATTTTTATAGCGTCCTTCAACCTCACTGATGACGCAATTTGAGATTAGGAAAACATATTTTAATTAGGAAACTGCGACTGAACTAATGAAGTTTATGGTCAATAAATTAAGTTACATTGTAACTACATTGTAACATATCCTATAGAATCCGTAGTGGCTTATCAATGAAAAACCAATAAATTAGCAAGTACGTGGTATATGCGTGACAGACCAATTTAGACATACCATCCATTAATTTTCCGTTTCCAAGATTTTACGACTTTGTTTATCAGTGCGGGATTTCACCATATTTTCCATATCCCACTCCTGAGTAAAGTCTCTATTATATAAGGCCAGGTAGAAGCGCCCGCCATCATTCTATCCTCCGCCCTTGCTTGAACAGTTGTAACTTACTATAAGTCTTGGTTAAATAAAACCAATTAATTTCTAAATTCACTTTTTATTTCTGACTTACTACAAACTGTTAAGTGAAACCTAAAGACCCCTTTTCGCTACGACAACGCTACTACGCTGACTCGACGCGCTCCGAGCTCCAGAGTTCCAGCCAACGTTCGAGAACTAATAGTTTCCTGACTTCGTGGACAACGGCGTGAGGCGGCTGGTTTCCTCAGGGAACCCATCCCCACTCTATAATTACATACATACATACACCCATACATACATACAAGAAATGGAACATTAACGATAAGTAATACCTAATCAAAGTTACTTAGAAAAAAGTAGATCTTTGCTATAGAAACTGCTAACGGTTATACTGATAACCTTCAAGTTTAATAAGTGTGCGATAAACACATTCAGTGCCAAGAATCACTACGCGCTACGCTCGTAGGCGAATCCCGTGGTTTTTCTAGTAAGTAGCGGAAAGCGACTACGGCGTAGGCGCCCGCTAGGCGGGTTTCTGGCAATGAAACGGTGGGGCGTCTATTATCAAACTTCCTAATGGCATGTCACCATCCTTGAAATCCATTTTATATATTTATTGTTGAATGATTCTTGAATTCGGGTGACATTATCCACTACATACAATCGTAAGACCTCACAGACTTCCTTTTTATAATATGTACACATTGACTGCCAAGAATCGCTATGCGCTACGCTCGTAGCTGATCCCATAGTTTTCTTCTCACGGCTGCGTCCGCTACGCGCCTACAGCGTTGGCCCCGCCAGGCGCCCTGGCAGTCTCCTTTTTTCGCGTGTGAAAGAATCGACTTAAAAAGTTTTTTTTGCCAATATTTTGTAACCTCCGTCCCTAGAAAGTAACTTTTAAAAGGTGTTCCGCAACGCACGTAGCCGGACACAATGGGTATTGCGGTATGTATTGCGTAATTTGGATGGTGCCACACTCGCAGAATGCATCGCGCTCTGATTCCCCATTTCAGGAGGTTATCTTTAGAGCGACCAACTCCCGTTCTCGGCCTATTTAAAGCCGTCCATGTGACCCATTTTTCTTGAAGTGAATGTGTGAATTATATCTAAAACAAAATCAGTTTGAAAGAGGCTGGTAAACTAGAGAAACGCTGGAACGCTTATTTTGAGAATGACCCTGCTATGAATCAGTTACGACGAGTACTAAAAATACAGCCTGTATCCACAGCGTTCTTACGTGCAGGGCCGAGGTTAGAGTAAACATTGAAGCTAATTACAAGATTCCCGACCCTAAAACAAACACACCCGCTTACCCGAGGGATGCGCGAAAAAAATGAGAGCTATTTATGTACGAGGGATATTCTAGACGGTTCATAAACGCATCTTCTAAAACTAAACTAAACTCTTACGCTGGTAGCCCATGACGGGAAGCAGATACCAAAAATTATTTGAAGTATCACGGAGCACCACACGGCATTTTGTCATCCAATACAGCGTGTGTTAAAAGTAACTATAAAATGATGTATTCAGATTTATATAGTTTACAATAATTTAGACATCCAAAAAGATCTGAATGACGGCATCAAATTGGACAGGGAAGCCTGAGGGTATTTAGTGTCGAACGCCAAGATCCACTTTGGGTCGTTGCGCCGAAGCAGAACAGAGAAAAGATCATTTTGTAATAATAACCTTGCCTTATTCGTAGTCGTCTCAAGTATGCCATTGGAATTGTGGTCAATTGTAGAGTCGGAAAAAGTGATTTTTGATTAAGTAATTCTTTGTTTTCATATATTATTATAAAAAAAGAAAAAGAAAATACTGTGAGATTGTAGCTTTGTAAGTTAGTCCTACTAATATCATAGATGCGAACACGCTGCCATCAGAAGGCGATTTGGGGATTTTTATTTATTTATATTTAAATTATTACTAACATTATTATTTTAGTGTTTAGTTTTCTACTTATAGATATGTTTTTACTCATACAAATCTTGTTTCAGTTCATTAATGTTTATTATGTATTATATAAATCGAATTACTTGGAATATGTCGACCGTAAACTGTCCAGAGGCTCTAGTATAAGTTTTACCGAAACAAAACTTTACGATCGCGTTTGCGTTTTACCCCCAATTTGTATGGGATTTAACAGCTAAACGCAAACGCGGTCGTAACGTTTTGTTTCGGTAAAACTTATACTAGAGCCTCAGGGTCATTGGATGATACGAAGAAGATTTCGATTCCCGTTTTATATATATATATATATTTTTTTTAATACAACGACGGTGGCAAACAAGCGTACGGACCGCCTGATGGTAAGCGGACACCGCAGCCTATAGACGCATGCAACTCCAAAGGAGTAACATGGTCGTTGCCGACCCTTGATATATTTGAGGATTCGCTGTGTTGAGAGCTGAAGGAACAAATTTCCTCGCTCTCAACACAACGCATCCTCGGGAGCTCTGGCGACCTTGCTCACCTCTAGGAACACAACACTACTACAGAGCAAGTAGTAGTGTTATTATGGCTGTGGTCTTCTGCAAGGCGGAGGTACTTCCCCAGTTGGGCTGCTCCAAATTCGAGCGGGATGACATTTCGCTGTGCCCTATCTCGACACAAAAATTTCGCAAATCCCTACTCACTTAAAATTATTATGGCCTTTCCTTTAAAATTGTAGTTAGAAACTTCATGGGGCGCTAAAATAATTACTATGCTGATACAACGTAGGAACCTGATTGCTGCAGCAGCTAACAAAGTTATAATGTACATAATACCCGTTGCAATTACTTTGTAGGTATGGGATATCAGATGCAACGCGCCGCACCAATGGAGGGCTGATTTAAGCATTAAACTTCACTTAATAGGGAAGATTGCCTATTAAGCGGTAATAGGGTAGTCTCATTTTAGTAGAAGTTAATTAATTTATCGCACCGAGACATGTTTCTGAAGCTCATAATTTTTTTAAAGTTAATGTGTCTGGCAAGTCGATGATTCTACGTTGTTGAAGTAGCAAACGGTTAGTTACCTACCTACACCAATTAAAATTGCTATATGGCTTACCCAATATTTGGAGTCCAATATTACAGACAATTAAAAAAAAAATGTAAATCTGGGAAAGCACTAACTGTACAATTTTGTAGTGCTTATATACGCTTTTAAATGTCATAAAATAAATTCAACCGTTTTTTCCTTACCCAATCTTTACTGCCAAGACTGACGTAGCTGCGGCGCTACCACGAACTTCGAAAGTCGAAGTTCGTAATACATGCATCCCTGTTACTCGAGTAAGGGAGTGCGATAGAGATGGAAATACCCGAAATTCGACTTTCGAAGTTCGTGGTAGCGCCGCTGATCCCGTGGTTTTCTAGCTAAGTCGCGAAAACCACCTACAGGCATAGGCGCCCGCTAGGCGGATTTCTGGCAGTGAATGTGTTTAAACATGTGTGAAACTTCTATATTTATTTAAATTTAAATAACTTTACTACGTAGGTAACAATTTTATTGTGCTAACTTGGCATATAAAAGCACTAGTAGCTTCGACAATTTTAGATGTAACATTATACTTTCAGCGTAGAGAATAAGTTAAAGAGTTCCTCAGGTACATTCGAGTTCTCCAATATCTATACAGACAACATTTCAAAAATATCTACACGTGTCTTATGTCACTAACAATAAAGTCTCTGTATAGACATTTTTGAAAGGTTGTCTGTGTAGGCATTGGAGAACTCGCTGGCGGCAGCGGAAAACGCTTCATACTGATGACGTACCCACGTATGACGTCACTTGTACAAAGTAGTTGTATCGTTGTATGGAAAATCCGGTAAATTGTTGTTTCGGTCGCGAAATACTGCGTTTAAGTACACATTTGTCATACAATTTTGTTTCTATAAAAGCGTAACGATTCTATTAGCAGCTTTAAATTTACTCTTAGACAATAAAAAAAATGCATCATTTTTCTAAACTTTCAAGGTTCATATCTTTTTGTGATTTTAATTACATTTTATAATTTATACTTTATAACGATAATTTGATGGTTTACTATCCATTTAGCATCACTACGTTATCAATTTGAACATGAGACCGCATGCCTATTATTGTAAGTTAAAAATAAAAGCTTGTAATAATATATTTATTACATTCGCTAGACATATTTATTTTCGTCTCTTTGTTCTAAACTTTGTTTAAAACGAGATATGCTGATGAATTTTGGCCTTCCCTACAAAACTGACAATCTTGGGTTCAAATCCTGGTAAAGCAAGTATTTGTGTCAATATTTGTTTCCCAGTATTGAATGTTTTTATATGTATTTGAGATTTATTTCTATGCTAGCTTACTAGTTTGATTTTTGTAAGATATTTGAATGGAAAAAGAGGAATCTTCTGACGAGACAAGTAGGTATCTCTTACCAAGCCAACTGAGGACAATATTAAGTTTTACTATGAGTCCGTTGATTTTTTCTCGTTTATATTACACATTTTAGTAACTTTATTTTGCTTATATATATACCAACTTTATTTTGCACTAATGTTTTATTTTCTTTCTTTCTTTCTTTAGGAATTAACATTTTGATCGGCCTTGAATTCTATTCGTGTCTATTCTATCGTAACTCTTGTATGTATTTGTTCGTTGTCTAGCCGTCTGCAGCTCGAGGCCGAGCGGGGAGAGATAAGTTATAGCTCGTGACACGTGGAATGCAACACTAAATCAGTGTTTCCTTCAGCTGACGACGGACAAAAATGTAACGAACTAACTCAATCTAGTACATTTCTCACCTTGGGCGTTAAACTAAGGACTTTTTCGGATCACAGGTATTTGATTAAATCCTAGCCTTTCTTTATTACCACCAGTGCTGAGTACAAACATTCTTCGATTACCCACTGACCAACTGGACATTCTGATGGGTAGTATTTTTCGCCAAGCGACAACCTGGTTTGTCATTTGATCCTGACACTTAACCTTCTTCAGTTGTTTTTTTTGTTAACTAACTACCCCAATTGCCAAGTATTTGGTCGGTTGGTAATATTTTTTTAAACTATCCGGCTATAATATCTGGTCTATCTCACACTTGGCAGGCAATCCCTGCCTTCCCGGCCCGTGTAGTATTAGTACTATTAGTATACAGTGTTATGATACGGTGTGGCTGTAGGAGTAAGAGTTTCAGAACCCAATGACCTTGGCGGAACAGCTCTCCTCGATAATAAGATGAAAGTTGTTGTAGCTGGTACTTGTCTCTTGAAATGGGTAGGATCAGGGTGCGTATCTTGTAAACTTCCCCATAAGTAGGGTAAGTTTTTCAAACAAGCCTGTGATGTTTATTGTTGGAATCCTACATTTTATAGTCCGGGAAGGAGGGAGAATGTAGAGATTCTATGTTTTAGCGGGCTGACCATACAAAAAGAATGGCTTCTATAGCATATTGAGAATGCTGTCAGATGAACAATTTGTAACCGGCGTCTGTAACCCTGCAAGGGTTACAACAGACGCTGTATTGTCTTAATTAGAATCATATAGAAAAAGCACTGAGTATAATATGTGTCATGTAATATTTAGATAGTATTATGAATAAATGAGTATGATGATGAGTATGATTATCATTGAAGAAGTTACCGCCCCCATACTTAATCGGTTCTCTATTGGATCGCATAAAATCATTTGGAATAATATAATAACGCATATTTTTTTATAGCCGAATTAGCGTTAAGCCTAATCATGTTATGGCATAAATTTTTAGGCATAAAATTAAAAAGAATAAACGAAAATAGCATAATCATCACAAAGACTAACGTCAGATAGCATAAATACAAAAAGACATAATAATTACTTGGCATCATTACAAAACGCATAAAAATTGTGTACTAAAAAATAAAATCATGCATTACACAAAGCAATGAAAGCATGATGCACGGCCCAATAATGTCCAGCCTGATAATCCATGTACATTGGGACGGTCATCTGTGCGGACTAATAATCTCCAGCGAGTCGACGCCACCCCGCTACGCGGGGTGTCTATTTCTGGTCTGAGGAACACAAGTGAACCCTAACCTAACCGACCTAAGACAGAGTTCGCTTATGACAAGCCATTTTTATCCGCCCTGATAATGCACGACCCAATAATCCGCGTCCACGAAAAGTGTAAATGCATGCTAACAACGAAACTGTGTTTTATTTATTTAGAAAACAGAAATTATGCTTCAAAACAGATATGATAAATAATTATTAGCCCATACAATAGTATGCATAATGAGTGTTAGTCGAATACAAATTAGTCCAAGTAAAATTATTCTAAAACCATAGTATGCCAAACAAAGTAGTAGGCCAAAGTATTATTATGGGACAGTATTATTATGCCATTAGAAATTATGCCAAATCAATTATGCGAATCTATATTAGTCTAAAAAAAAATATGCCAATGAAGGGGATCCCTACTTAATCTACCCTTAGTTACACTACACCCCAAAGTACTTAAGGTGTTGAAGAATAATGATGATGAGTGATGCTGATGATCTTGTATTACGTTCAATGTGTCGGAGTTATTTTGTTTATTGGCACATTTGATGTTATTTTTCGTTAAATTAGATTTGTTTCTAGTTCATATAATACCTAAGTTCGCACGCCACTTCATCTTAACGCGTACCTACAGGTAAATTACTTTCGAGATTATTTTGCATTTGTAGTAGTATTTGTATATTTACAGGGACACACGTACACGTTGACGTCCACAGACACACGTATGTGTGTGTGCGAAGCTGGCTACAGAGGTCACAACTACAAATGCAAAAACGTCTCGAAAGTAATTTACCTGTACTATATTATGTATATTATTTCGATCACTTATATCCGAGCTGAAGTAGCGCTTACGAGAAAACGAGGACGTTATGGTCTTATGGTGCAGTTATACAGGGTGTGGCCTGTAATAGGAGCAAAAAATTAAACGGTGGCTTATTAAGTTAATCAGTAATTATTTCCAAGTGGTTAAATTGAAAAAAAAAATAGAAAAAAAAATAGAAAAAAAAAAGTAAAAGCGTACGTGTGTTCTTTTGCTTAACTGGAATGATATCCATTTTGTTTTACTTCAAAAACACAAAAAAATCTTGTAAAATTGAAAAAAAAAAACAAAAAGAATTAGAAAACCAAAGTTAGTATAATCGCAATTACGAAAGTGCCCAGTGTTCTACCAAGATAGTTAATGACTGGCATGCTACGATATCGAGATGTCGAGATCCATTACTTAGGTATCACAACTTCAGATAAGATTATTTCCGAATTCAAGAATCTTGAAACACTGGTACCTTTACAGAATCACTGCGGATAATACATAGAGTCAGCCCTTAAATTTTTTGCTCCTATTACAGGCCACACCCTGTATATTGTTCGAATAAGCTCACGATTGAAATATGTAATATCTTTTCCAACGTATCACAACTTCATACCAGACGAGCCTTTTTAAGTTTTTAAGCAGTAGACGAGTATTTAATTAATTTCATGGATAACCGGACAATGGCTTCATATGTTTCTAACTTCGTTCAAATTATCCTTTAAGTTTTCATCCGTTTTGTAAGGGCATTCGGAAACTATATTTGTCTAGGCAGTAGACAAAACAACCACAGTGGTATTAATCCAGCACTGCAATGATTGTGTTAGCTTCTATGGTTTCTAGATTTTTGCCTCCATTTTGTTGCCCAATGCTATCATGCGATCTACCAAACGACACATTGTACAAGTGGGGTATAGGTAGTTCAAGAAATATAATTGGCACGCACCCAATTTGTGAATAGCAAATAATATTAAATATCCCACAAACATTATTATTAAGTATAATATCTTATGTCAGCTTGCACTATGTTTACTGGAAGAGAATGATATGTGCCTGCAAATCCGCCAAAGTAGAATTTGTCAATCGGAATCCTATACCTATATGTAATATATTATGTAGTATATTCCTGGTGTTGTTCCAAAAAAAAAAACTATTCTATACCAACTTCCCCCAATTGTATCCCCTTAATCCCTTAAGGGGATACAATCCCCAATTTTCGGGATGAACAATCCTATGTCCTTTTCTTAGTCTCGGACTATCTCCATACCAAACTTCGACTAAATACGCTTCAGCAGTTTAAGCGTGAAAATGTAACAGACAGAAATAGTTACTTCCACGTTAATGATATTAGTACGGGTCGACATGACAAAATTCCCAGAGATTATTTGCCTCCCAGTTAATTAACGTCTACTTAAGTATAAAGTTGAAAACGTTAAAAATTACAAGATATCTGCGAAGTAAAAGTCGCAACGGCTTGTTTTAGAAGCCTGAAACATGAAAGAAAATTCGGTGGAACATACCTCAAACAAACTTTTGCAACTTCGCCTCCGTTATTTATGTTGTTGCTCTTATATCGGAAGATAGGTAGTCAGGTAAGTCCGTGTACAGTTGAGCAAGTTTTAATCCACGCCGCCGCCGGCAATCGGGCGGTAAGTCGTTTTAAATTAAAAGTTGTCTACAATCCTGATCCTTCGGATTTGAGGGGTTTACGCCTAAGGAAATGTCTAAGTTACCTGGTCGCATGCCGCATTGATTAGTTCAGTTCTTTTTGAGCCAACTTTTTCTTGTCCAACTTTGAGTACTACTGACGTAGGACTAACGGGTTTTCGTCCGAATATTCCGACTCATAGTTAGCAGTAGAACAAACGGGACTATATGTGGTGTTCTATGCGATAGCGGACTCAGTTATAGCTTATGGCCTTCGTGTATATGAACGCACCTTCCAAACATATTTGGATGAAATAAAAAAGTTACAAGTAAGATCTATAAAGTACTTACTAAATAAAAAAACAAAAAATAATGTAAGAGGCAATTACGAAAAATTGTTCAAGTTATGTAAAATATTGCCTATACATCAAAGGGTGCATTTGATAGGCATCGAAAATTATTACAGTAATAAATTTAAGGTGTTGAAGCAAAGTAAATATAGAACAAACAACATTAGGAAAAATAAATAAAAACAAACCACTGTTAAAAATTATTACGGTAGAAGAACAAATGAATTTATAGTACCAAAAATATTTAATGAATATGATTGGCTAAGGGAGGAAAAAAAGTAGCTTAACGGAATTAAAAAGTAGATTAAAAAAGGAGTTGTTGGGAAAGTTACCCTAGTCTTGGCTCTTTAAGTTAAAACCTAAAAGTTATAAATATATCTTTTTCATTCTCGTATTTGCACCCTCCTCACAGCCTGCATTAGAATGTAGCTCTGATAGCAGGGCAGTAGTAGTTATAAGTATTTTAGCAATTAGTAACACTTGTTTGCATGTAGCTAGAATAGTCAACAATGTTATATAATATACCTATATATAGGCATAGCATAGATCAATTAGTATAAACATAAAATGAGCGCAGTCTCGCCAACCAACTGTTCTGACAGTTTGGCGGGTAATTTATTAAATGTATAATGCTATTGTACTTCTATTGGAAAAAAATAAAACAAAATAAATATTATATATATATGTATATAGATTCAAATGTGAAAGAGTTCTTTTGTAGAAGTTTTTAACATTACAGCTTGTGTCAGGTCAGTGTCGTAATCTTAACCAATTACTTTTATCAATGCGTCAAACTTATTGTGTTTATTATTTAACAGTAGCTAATTGTGAGGAAACCGGTCTAATCTCAACAAGGTTCAGTTTTCCTTTAGGTTGGAAGGTAGTTGGCAGTCGCTTTCGGAATATGTATGTCTAAACTAAACCAAATCTTGGGAATAGGTGCCAAAGTGTGGTCAACGCTGAGATGGAACCGTTTCATGGCAATGTTGTTTTCTCTTTTGTATTTGTGATTTATGTGCATGTATGTGTTGTTGTCATGAATAAATGATATTCTATTCTATTCTATCCTATTATATTCAATGCCGTCTTAATATACCACATACTTATTTGAAACTAGCTTCTGCCCGCGACTCCGTCCGCGTGGAAATCGTTTATATCGCAGCTCCATACAAACTTCAACCCCCCATTTCATCCCCTTAGGGGATGATTTCGGGGATAAAAACTATCCTATGTCCTTCCCCGGGACTCAAACTAACTCCATACCAAATTTCATCGCAATCGGTTCAGCGGTTTAAGCGTGAAGAGGTAACAGACAGACAGACAGACAGACACACTTTCGCATTTATAATATTAGTATGGATATGGATTCTATTTGTGAGACGAAATTTACCCATGTTTAGGCGTATCGAGGTATCAGGTAAGACTATTTTAGTCTGTCTGTTACATTTTGTCGCCTTTGTACTTTGATCTATTGTGTGATTTCAAGCAAAAGCTCATTATTGTACTAAATAACAGGTTAAAGAATATACATTTCTTTAACCTGTTATTGTGTACAATAAAGTGCTTACATACATATTATTCGTTCCACAGGCCGACTAATAACAGTCCCACGTGGCATGGCACTTGCAGGAAAAAACCCGCGCATCATAGGTCATCCTATTTCTATTCAGAACGTCTACCCGCCAAAGTACCTACGATTAGAAAAGTCGGAAACAATATTCAAGCATCGATTAATAAATTTTCTACCACCGCAAGATTTTTATTTATTGTTTTTGATATTATTCAATTATTGTTATTAATATGTATTGACGGTCCTTTTAGGTGAACTTTGAAAACTTTATTATAATTTGAATGAAGTGGACATAGTTATTTTTCATTTGTTAATTATTATTCTTCTTATATTTTTTATTTAGGTACCTACTGTCACGATCACAATAGGGAATCTTTTAAATTGGCCTGTAATTTATAATGTAGTCTTATATTGTGAATAAATGAATCTAAATGATATAATAAAAAAAACACCTATGAAATACCATATGAATGCGTTACAATGTTTAACTTTGTCACCATAACCCTTCGAATCGAATCTGCGCATCTGTGATAAAAATGACGATAACTAAAGTTTTGTATGAGAGCTGTATAAAATACTTATGTCGTTAATTTATTCGTGAATCCTCAATTCTTTGTTGTTATTCTGCACCATAGCCAGAGACAACATAATAGAGTTTCTTAGAAAAATTGTTACAACATGGACTTGATAGAATAAACCTGTCAAATCATGACTTTAATAAGTGACTCAGGAGACGTAACCATGTTACATAGTTGATTCACCCTTCTGCCAACTAGCTACAGATCTCAGTTCACAACATACTGCCCGATTTCAACTTAGTTTTAATAACAACGCTCTTGAGTTCTTCTTTAGTTTATAATAACATGTTCTAACCCAGACTTAGAATATCAAAAGGCTAGCCCTAGTCGTCTGGAGCTGGAAGTTTTAATCCCTGAGCCATGGATCTGCAGAAATCCCTCTAAATTAAAACTAGCACCGACGCGCGCGGGTATCATACTTAGGGTCAATCTGAGGCATCGATCTTGCATTCCAAATTGATATCAAAATGTTTCGCGCCCTTGTTATTTTACGTTACCAATGCGCATTTAAAATATCAAGATAACAAGAACAAGCTCGAGAAATACATCAAAATATTTTTTTTTAATGCTATGTCGGTGGCAAACAATTTTACTTAAGGGGCTACCCGAGGTTTTCAGCGATTTTTGACAAGTTTTGAATCGTATCGTATACTTTTGCACTACCGATAGAATTATAAATCAAACGGCTATCGGTTCTTCAATATTTTATCTCCATTTTCGTCTACCGGATTTTGAAAGAAATTAATACTTACTTAATTTTGTATGATTTTTTCAAACATTGTCTAAAAAAACACCTATTTCGTACCTCTATTGACGTGAAAGATCTATTAAATACGAAATCTACAAATTATTCGGGTTCGTCTATGACGTCTCTAAAACCATGTCTAGGGTTTTCATTTGAAACTAATTAACACAAAAGTTATGGCCAGAAAACCAGTTTTTTGGCCTAAAATTGTTCAACTTTGATGCCAAATATCTCGAAAATAATTAATTTTGAAGTAAATATGGGATACTATATTGCTTAAAGCCGTTGTTGTTAATATAATAAGCTACAAAAAACTTTAGAAAACCAAGGGATTCTGATCGAAGGTCATTGGCTTATGGGAGCCCCTTAAATATCTGATCTAACATATGTGCCTGATGATGAGCGGTTACCGAAGTCAACTTTACCCGCTATTCTGTACCTTGTTTTAACCTCACCTCACCGTTCACCTACAAATAATTATATCTTGACGCCGCAATTCGTAGTAACTAAGCGTAATCAGAGGTCTAGTTTCGTTAGGCGTGACGGGTGAGGTGAGGCGCATGCAATTAATGCGTTTTGAATACTAGCCCGGGGACATGCTTGCGCATTACCGACCCTTTAAACACTCGCATACCTACTCTTGAACCCATTCCGTATTTCAAATTGTATGTCTTAAATTTACCCGTAGTTGGAAATATAAATGAGTAGGGTTTTGTTTTTAATTCACGTTGTGAAATACGTAACCTGCAGCGGTGCTTTAAAGAGGTTAATTAAGGATTATGTCGAAATTACATTTTTGTCCTTTTTATAAATCACAAAACTGCGCTCCGTTCATCATCGTGGAATGTATTTAATGAATGTAAAATTGCATTTAATATGCGAATTTAAATTTCATGTATGCGTTCAGTGGGCGCTATGAATGTATTTTTATAACTTATCGTTGTGGATAATGCAGTCACTCTAGCACTCGCATATTTGCCAGAACGTGACAGGTGTCGTATCCACTGCGATAAGTGATAAAATGGCATGAAGTGTAGGGGATTATTACTTATTGATACAAAAGAAAACCGTAAATATATTCCACACATCCTAATCTGCAATGTAGACTTCGTCAATTGCGTACAGTAACAAATGAGCATATAAGGCTTAGTCAACAATAAACTCAAACATTTTGCAATAATTTACGAGTACATTAAAACCAAAGTTTTAACAGACTTCAATTCAGTACTCTGCCAAGCCACATACATGAGCATTCCCACATTTCCTCAAAAAATTACCCAAATTGCTTCAAATGAGCCTATAAAATTGGAAGAGTTCTCTCGGTTTCGGCAGGATCCCATCATCAGATCCTGATCTGATGACCGTGGGACCACACAGGGAAGGATACCCTTTCAAACAAAAAAATATGTTTCAAACGGTCTAAGAGTCGTTGACAAATCGGGGAACATAAGTACATAAATAAAGACCGGGTTGCACTACGGGAGTGCCGGCAGAAGTGAAGACTCAATGACATTGTAACAGTTTTTCGATCAGGTCACGGTGTCCATCTTACGAATTTTCAATCTGTCGAATCTTACGGTCACGGGACATCTTACGGTCACGTGACCTGTTGCGAGTATCTCTCGAATCTCACGGTCACGTGACCTGTGGCGAGTTTAACAATTTTTCCCCATCGCAAAAAGTGCACAGCGCCGCTAAAGAAGTTTTCACTTCAAAATAAAACATTCCGATGAATTGAGAACCTCCTCTGGATTCGGATTGTTGATGGCCCAAAAGCGCGATAGTTGAAGTATGAACTTCGATCTTGAAACGTTCCCTGTTCTTTATGTCTTTAAAAATAATTATGTTTTTGACATTGTAATAGTCCCTATTTGATTTGATAATATTCAATACATTATCAACTATTTAATTTAGTATGAAAATTAAAGAGACACAGTAAATAAAATGTACGTGAGCTGAATTTAAACCTGAAAGCGCGTAAACTTGCCAAACTCAATAACACAACTCATCATAATTTCATTCAGTGCTTACGTGCAAAGTTTCACCCTTCCAAAAGAGAATGAGCGTTCACCGAACTGTCAGCCACTGCACTTTCCCACCCATTTAAATTATACCAACCAAAGTGTTCAAGCCACAGAGTAAAATTCGACGTAGCTTAACTTTACATGCTGCAAGTACAAAACAATTACGCCACATTTTTACGCAGTCTGTAGTTAATAATATGGGTTTGGCTATTTACACCGTACAAGGACCGACTGGTCCTGCCTCCAGTATTACATTTACATAATGTACTTAGCGAGAAGAGCCGCATACAAAGGCGCTCCCCAGAAAGTGATGAGGCAGAATCCTGTCAAACTAAAATGTATTCTTTCGCGCAGACACTTAAAATCATTTTGCAACAGAAATGCATTGTTTTTCTAGTGTTGAATTATTACGTGGCGTTTCGCTCGAGAGACTGGAAGTACAATTTTCGTTTATGTTTGGAAACTTACAATGTTTTGTTTCAGTCGTTAAGTTTCAAACTAGACGTTGTTAACTTTAAGTTGGGGTACAGTTCAATGTGGCCTTGTAACAAAACGGTCGTTTCTATAACATATTATATAATAAGCTGAGTATTCGTTATTACTTCAAACATTATTGATCTAAGGGGTAATCACGTAACAATTCTAACACGCGTTAGGACAGTCACACCGTCACTTTCCCATATAAAAAGTGACATTTAGATCTAACTGACGCGCGTACAGAGCGTTTCGTGATTAACCTGCAGAACTAATCGAACCAAAATACTCTGTAAGACTGTGTCTGTGTGTCTGTACTGTGTGTGTAATATTATAAAGAGGACAAGTCTGTGAGATCATACCTTTGTAAGTATGTAGAGGGTAATCTACTTCGTTATCCTCCTAGCATTATTCCCGGTTGTGCCCTAAAGGGGTCCGCTTCGACACGTATCCCAAGATTTGGCATAGGCAGTATGCAGCTTACGAAATCGACTGCCATCTGACCTACTACAGCTACTACTACTCTTCTGACTACTAATCTTTATCTACTTATATTTTTTTAATGTAAGCAATCTCTCAACCAGTACAGCGAAGGAACCTTCGGGATGTACTTATAACGGCTACATTTTCCCGTGGCTCCACGTCTTGTTAGATAGCTTTCCCAAACGCAATTTGTCTTTGTAGCTAATTTTGTTCACCAGGATTTGTTTAGCCAAACCCATTGGCAAAATATTTTTTAATTACTAAATTCAATATAAAGTACTTTTCATCCCATTAAACAGATGGGGTGAAGTCCCTGCGTCTATTACTATCTCCTATTACTATTGCACCGTCAATCATCCATAGAAGACTGTCAGACTTTAACGGATTTCAATTTTCAACTACGATTCACTTACCTAATAATAATAATAACCATAACCATAGGAGATTACCCATACTCTGATTATAAATAAGACAGAAAAAAAGTAAACATAGTTATGTCACTGTCAAAGTGACATATCAGGGGTTCTGAAAGTACGGGTCGGTCATGCAATTATTATTTAAAGTTTACTTTAACAGCAAAATTGAAAATAAATATGATAAAGATTTATAAGCAGTATAGTAGTTACTAGTAAAGCATTGAATTGTATTCCGTCCACGGACCCCTAGGAAATCAAGCACAAATCCAAGGATTAATAATAAAAAACAGGCAAGACTTTTTGTGGCTTTTTCTTATTATTGTGAAATGGTCTATGGGTGAGACTGCTGCGAACCCCCGTACATAACTATAGGTACTCGCGGACCCCCAGGGGTCCACTGACCACAGGTTTAGAAACACTGGTATAGTGGATAAAGCTGTTAGAAGCCGAGTGAGCTGAGTGACAGGACAGGCATAAAAAAAAAAAAAAAACCAGCTACCGATATTATTTGCCATTCGCATTAAGAAAATAAAGTAGTAAGCAACCCAAAGATGCACAATCTCGGTATATCGCAGCAGTGATACCGGTGCTAAAAATATATTCTACACATAAAAACGGTATTATCTTTTAAAATAATTATGAGGGAGGATTTTGGTAAATACGTTATTAAAATTAATTTTCTTTTTGTAATTGTGTAAGTATATTATTGAAATAGGACGTATGTTTCGTTTAACTGCGAAAATTATAAATCTCCTCATTACTGCAAATGGTTCTTGTTAACGGCAACACCAGTGTTTACATTTTTTCTGTCTGATTAAAAATCAGAGTATATTTCATGGAAAATGACCTAAGTTCAACAATCTCGTATATCTAAATGATTCATGATGTAGTTAAAATTGTTTGTTCTAAGCACGTAAATATGAGCCTGGATAAACATAATTACACGTTTAATGGCGCTCCAGTACACAATAACAACACTATTAACAAACTCGCGTCTTATACTCGATCGCGATAATATTAACTTAATAAATTTAACATGAAGGCACATAATAAATAAGTACTTAGGTAAAGAAGGTCATCTGTTTAATAACATAGATGTTTGGTAGCTAGAAACCTCGTGGCATCCCGCTTACACATATTGCAAGTGCTCGTTCATCTATATAGTTAGAGTCGTCATGATTGCGTGTCATCCTCGAGGTGAAATCGAAGTCGAAAATATGTATACATTTTTCGCTGTCATCATCAGCCGAAATACGCCCACTGCTGGAGGAGGCCTCTTCCAAATAGTGCTAAAGTGATCGGTCCTGCGCCACCCGCATTCAGCGGACTACCGCGACCTTTACCAGGTGCTCAGTCCTTGTGGGGGGGCTACCCACGCTGCGTCTTCCGGTACGGTGGTAGCCACTAAAGAACCATTCCACCCTAACGGCCATCGGTTCTGCCCGCAATGTGTGCCACTTAAGTTTAGCGATTCGGAGGGCTAGATTGGTTACCCTTGTTCTGCTGCGGATAGCCTTTTTCGCTGTACTGCAATGGATTTCGGTGCAAAATGAAATTACATATCTTCGACGTGAACTGTACAAAGCTGGCGGCAAAATGATGAGTGTCACTGTCAACAATTTCTACCACATTCAGGTTAAGTTCACCTTGGAGCCGGGATTAGTTGAATGGAGAAGAGAGAGAGGCCTAATGATAATGATGAAGGAAGGTGATACTTTGATGCCAAATGGCAAACAAGAAAAAACTAAGAAGTAAGTGGAAGTTTGTAACTAAAGTAACTAGCTAATAGCTAAGCCCACCCATCTATTATTCTGTAAGGGAGTCCCTCTGTCAACAAACTGTCTTGCAATTTGGCAGAAGAATATAATGTAAAGCCAAGGGTTGTTTATGTGAATAAATCATTATAAATTTTATTTAGATATGGTCTCCCTGGTGGAGAGCGGATGCCATCGTTTAATGGACGCTTGTGATTCCAGAGAAGTCTTAAACGTGTTGCCGATCGTAAATCTGAAGACTCGTGTTGACAGCAAGTGACAAATGAAGATCAAAACTCAACATTATAATCATTATATTTTATTGTATCTGTTGTTGTGGTCCTGATTACGAGTTAGATTGACAAAGCTCCCGAGGAAAAACAGTCAGCATCGTATAGTTAGTAGCAGCCAGTTGCCAAATATATCGTAACACACCCTAACTCTTATGCCGGCTGTACACTCTTGGTGAGACACCCCGAGACAGACCGAGAACGAGACTGTACATGATGCTCTCGCATTATCTCGTCCGCTCGGGTCTCGCCTCGGTACGTCTCGGTCGCGTGTCGGTTTTTGCGGCCGAGTCAAAGGGTTGTTCCGCTGTTCAAATGACGCAACGAGAGTGTACATGGTGTGCTCTCGTCGAGAACTTCTCCCCCGAGAATCTCAGCGAGAGGTCTCGACCGAGAGTTTACAGTCAGCATTACAGTAATAAAGACATGTAGCGAAATATTTGTCTACTTAGGCTGCTACTCACTATTCGATATGTTGAGAGTGAGGGACAATTTTATTTGTCTCACATAGGATGTTCAAATCAATAAATTATTATCTTACTTGTGGCCCCTTTAGTGCAGTAAGCGAGGTTACGTACAATATACAGTTACTTACCAAAAACATATCTAGGTGCAAAGCATTCTTGTTATACGAATCCCATTCAAAATCACTTACTCCGTCCAAAATGAGGTACCCCGGAGAATCAATTAATTGGCGTACGGGCTAATGAACCTCCCTGGCAGTGACGTCACCCACCAGTGGCTACTCATGATTTAGCCCTAATCCGTGACTAACTATGCTTTGTGGATTACTAATTACGGTGTTCTAGTGATGTTGCCAATTACTCATACTTCCAAATTGATTTTCTATGTCCAGATGTCTCTGTCGCTATTTTTCTGTACAGGTCGCATTTCTCAAGCGATTCTCGTGCTTTTTCGTTCGGTGATTAATATTACGGAAATTCAAAATAAAAGATACTTGCAAGTTGTAGGCACAGAGCCTAAGTCTTAAAGGTTTTTATCTTCTTAATTGGGAACTTTTAAGGAAACCACTGTTATGAAGATGAGCGGCAAAGCACATGACTTTCAACCCGGAGGTCGTGCGAGACACTAAGGTTTTCAAAAAGCTTATGTAAGAAATATTACTTCATATTTTAACGGTAGCTTTTCGGTCTAGAATCCCAACAAGGTCTAGGTTTGAAGGAAGGTCGGATGGTAGTCGCTTTTGTAAAACTAGTGCTCACGCCCGGGCTCATTTAAGATACAACCGGAGAAAATGCTTAAAGGACTTTGATTAACACTTTCACTGGCAGGAACTCGTCTTGGCAGTGCAAGTGTTAGTTACTTATGAAAATTAAAAGATGAAGATTTTTGCTTTAATTAAGTTGCACTGCTCACATTCTTTGCCTTAGGTTTGACTGGCAGATAATGCTTTATAGCATTAAGTCCGCTGTTTGTACCAAAATATATTCTTTTGTGTAATTAGAATTAAATAAATAAATAAAATTACACGTGACCCTATAACGATGAATGCACTTCATTGATACGTTTATGTGATAATAAAATAACGCCTTTGAGGTTGGCCCCTGTACCCATCCCAGACGGCATGGCTTCCAAATCGAATAGGAACTTGTAGGATTTATCAAGATGTTTTCGTGTTTAGAGTCCGCAGTGAGCTCGATTCTCCATACGAACGTAGTAACGCTCTCATTTTAAAACTACGTGTTGGATTGTAACGAAACTTTGCATGTACAATGACATGAGGTATATCCAAGTCTATAAGTAGTTTATGTAACTTCAGATACTAAAGTAAAAAAAAATACAGCGAATTTAAGTTTTTAATACAACTTTTTTGCTGTATTTCGTTTGTTTTATGAACTGGAGCCATATTAACTAATTACAGACATAGATATACCTCATGTCATTGTAGAGGTATAATTATGCAGTTTCGTCACAATCCAACGCGTAGTTTTAAAATGAGAACGAAACTTCGTTTGTATGGGAAGGTGAAATTCGGCCGAGCTTACTGCTGATTCATAAGTAATTTTCTTAATGACGCCGCAGAAAATATTATTTAATTTAAGTAGCACTGAAAAACATAATACACTCTTTAAATAGTCGAGCGTTGTCAAACGGCATCTGTTTAAACAATTTAAATCGTAGTTCATAATTAGCGTTAATAACATCAATGTTAACCATAATTAACAATTCTGATTGATACCGTCTACACCGAACTCCATTAACATAACTATGCTGCACCGAAATGTGCTACAGATTAACCAACCAGCGTCATTCCTGGGACGAAGGTGCCAAATACACTTATCGCATTTCCGCGTTTACCTGCAGTAGACTGCCTCGGCATCAAGAACGACACATTCACTGTGCAATACACTTATCGCATTTCCGCGTTTACCTGCAGTAGACTGCCTCGGCATCAAGAACGACATATTCACTGTGCAATACACTTATCGCATTTCCGCGTTTACCTGCAGTAGACTGCATCGGCATCAAGAACGACACATTCACTGTGCAATACACTTATCGCATTTCCGCGTTTACCTGCAGTAGACTGCCTCGGCATCAAGAACGACATATTCACTGTGCAATACACTTATCGCATTTCCGCGTTTACCTGCAGTAGACTGCCTCGGCATCAAGAACGACACATTCACTGTGCAATACACTTATCGCATTTCCGCGTTTACCTGCAGTAGACTGCCTCGGCATCAAGAACGACACATTCACTGTGCAATACACTTATCGCATTTCCGCGTTTACCTGCAGTAGACTGCCTCGGCATCAAGAACGACACATTCACTGTGCAATACACTTATCGCATTTCCGCGTTTACCTGCAGTAGACTGCCTCGGCATCAAGAACGACACATTCACTGTACAATGTAATTCTTCTTCATCTTTGTCGTTTCACTCTTGACAGAGTGGTCGTGGTCATCATTTCAGGTGTTGGTAGCAAGCTTCACAACACGCCGGCATTCCTCTCTGACAGTCGCCTTTCATATGCTTGCGTGTAGTGATGCATCTACTGCAGCTTTAATCTCATTGGTGACCTGCCTCGCGGTCTGGCGCCCTCAACCTTTCCCTGGATCACGAGTCGCTTGATAGCTACGTCTCCTCGACGACATACGTGCCCGAAAAACGTAGACTGCGCTACGGATAATAGACGCTGCTTGATGCCGAGTTCCTTCAGTATTTAGTAATGCAGGTCAAAAGCAGGAGCAACAAGTGACATCAATAGGATATTCAAAAAACCCAACTGTTTTTTTTTCCAAATATGGCCTATGACACTTCCACAATTATGAGGAATCCAAAGACACCTCATATGTCAAAATCTAACAAGCCGTTTTTACTGTAGCCCGTGAAATAGAATTTTCTTGTCCACATACATTGAAAAACATAACCCTCCTTCTGAAAGCAGTCGGGTAAAATGAAAAAAAAGAATAATCTCACTATCCAATTGTGTTGTGTATACAAACTTTCACGTTATTTTTTTTCGTTTTAAAAGAGCCAAACGACGTTTGTATGAAGAGTCGACCGTGACGACCCTTAATGACTTTAACGAAGCGTTTCAATCCGGAGAGATTCACCCATAAATGTTCCGTGATACAAGTCATAAGCCGCAATAGTAGATTGTACAGCAAGTGCATAAAACGTACCATTTTACGCGAGATAATATGTATGTGTGGATATAAAATCGAGTGTAAAATGGGTTTTATAACTTATTGTTATGATTTAAATATATTGATTTACTAATACAAAAAGCAAATTTAAAAAATCCATCCATACTATACATCCATCTATCTATTTACTATTATAATATTATAAATGCGAAAGTGTGTGTGTTTGTTTGTTTGTTTGTCCGTCTTTCACGGCAAAACGGAGCGACGAATTTACGTGATTTTTTAAGTGGAGATAGTTGAAGGGATGGAGAGTGACATAGGCTACTTTTTGTCTCTTTCTAACCCCTCACTTCCCTAAAATGGGGTGTGAAAGTTTGTATGGAGCTACGATATAAACGAGTTCCACGCGGACGGAGTCGCGGGCAGAAGCTAGTAATAAATAAAACGAAATCAAAACTATAAGTTTATTTCATGAAGTTTTATTGTGTACTTTGGCTGTTGGTATCCTTGCCTTGGTCTTAGAATACTAACAAAACATAATAACATTATTTTATTCTATGAAGTTAAAGTGTGACTGTTGGACCAATTGCCTTGGTCTTCGACGAAGATTTTACTTTAAGCACTAGAGCATAACAAGCGACTTTATGTCGCCTATTACGCTCAGCATAAAGACAAACTTTTAGAGCATGAGAAATGAAAAGGCGATTTATTATTGAATGATTACGAGGCTTTAAAACATCTTAAAATGTGTCCACAAAAAAAACCGACTCATTAACAAACGTATTATTCATGGAACTCAATAATGAGATGCTACAACTTTTATAACTGAAAATCCAATAGTATGAATTTCAGAATTCACGCATAAAAATTCACAGGAAATACGTGGTTTAGCATAGAAATAATGAATTCATTTCGTGGGATTATAATTATGACTACATTTTGCATACCTGCCATTAATTACCTGATTGAAATCAGATACGAACTATCAGTTAACTTGGGCTTACTGGTAAATATATAAACTATTGTTGGAAATGCATTATACACTTGGACTTCAGGCTTTTGATTATATTATTACTAGAACTCTTCAAGTTACGGCAGTCTTGTGGTTCAGTTTAGTTCTTACTCTTTAAGATCGACCCCCACAGGGTGAACTGATGATCTGCTAAAGTTCGCGGGAGTACTTTTGTACTTTTAAGTACATAATTGAGGAATTCCATAAGTCATCTGTGGTCTTCATCATCAATTCCACTCCACCAAATTTATGATTTCCGGGTGTAAATACACGAGTTATAATAGAAAATAGCAAAATCACTACACGCGTGCCTAATATAATTGAGGAGTTCCCTCAATTTCTTTATGGATCCCATCAACTAACTGAATTTTTGAAAAAAAATGGGACCCATCTGGAAGCATATTATTACAAACAAAAATAAAATTTTACGAATCGGCCCATAAATGACGGAGTTCTGAGGTAACAAACATTGAAAAAAAAAATACAACCGACATGAGAACCTTCTGTCGCGAAGCCACTTCTGGTCACTCTCATGGCCGCGAATGAGTACCTATAGCGCTCTAGCTTAGGTATCTGTATTAGCATATATTATGCAACTAGGAACCTACACATACAGTTTCCGGAATCCTTTATATATCTGACACATATGTCATGGAGCTGGTACGCATAAGGCGGCAGCTCCATCTGAGATGTGGGGACCTTCGTCCCCGAGAATGTCCTCCACCTCCCCTTACAGACATCCCTTACCACACAACTGATACTGTACCAATTCACACACTATATTGTTCCAGTTATAATTACCCGGGTGCACCCTTGATTGATGACGACATGGCCTGAGGCTGAGACTACCGAACCTGAGACCCTGTTGTTACACTTGTTACTAATCCTCTCACACTAAAGAACTCCACGACTAAGAACTGTGTTATCGCATGTACGTGACATGTAGGAAAACCTTATTCATATACATAATATACCGTCACGCCTCCCAAATAGAATAAGACCTGTGGACGCACATAAATACATCACATCATGAACAATCATCGACCGAGCTGTGTAAGCACATGAACACACGTGTAAATGAACCAAATCGTTACAATGTCATAGGATGCATTGAAAGTGATTATGGAAAGAGCTCACCATGGTTTTCCTCCAAATCTAACACTACAAATCTGCACTTAACTGTTCGTACGCAATGTAGCCGTTAGGAACTCTGACTACTCGCCTACCCGTCAACATTGTTATAAAAAGATTGTGGGTTGCTACATGAAATAAATCGGCTGTTTGAGACATGATTATTAACGTCAATGTAAATACTATCGTGAATCATGACTATTCACGACTCCTTCTCCCTTTTTTGAAGTCGGTTAAAAATGCTTACACTCCCAGATTTTGATGACTTCCAGTCATGAAGGAGCATGCATCGGTCTGTGGTATCTTGTATTCGGTCAGTATTACATTTGGACAGTAATACTAGTAACTCTGTGAGATGACGACCTACCAAGCCCGTCTTTAAAAACGATAATGTCAAAACGGATCGCGGGTTCCATAAGGGGCAAGGCCGTAAAATTGGCCTTATTCACATACAATACAATACAATACAATAATTTATTGGTAAAAAATTCATTTTACATGTCAAAGAAGAAATTTAATAATAATGTTAGGTCAAATATTTTAACAATGCATGCAATGTGCTGACGTTTTATTTATATAAGTATGTATATTTATTTATTGGGCTTGCGAACCAGTTTTCAATTTACTATTTACTATAGTTACTATTGTGATGAGTCTGGCACTCGACAAAAGGCATCCAGGGAGTAGTAGCAGTAGTAGGGTATAAAAGCAGTAATATACTTATATGTAACAAAGTTACATAAAGTTACATAAATGTATAATAAAAGTAAGGTAAAGGTTTATGCATAAAGGAAGAAAACTGATAAAAAAAGAGATATATATATATATATATATATATATACATATATTTATTGAAAAACTCTTAAAATACGTGATTTTAATTATTCGTTTGGCTCACGAATATTAAGCAATAAAGCATGGTATTTACCCTATTTAACTTTTAAGCTTAGCCAAGTAATTATCTCGACAGTTATCAAAATACAATTCAATAACAATCAACATCCTAAATTATTAACTTTCGAAATTGTTGAGCAATGATTTTAGATACCTACATTTATTTTTTATCTTTGAACATTTTTGTTTGAGAGTAATTATAGTCATCATCTCCCTGCCCTTATCCCACTTATGTAGGGTCGGCACAACATGTTTTCTTCTTCCATTCATCTCTATTATTCGTTATTTCAGCGCTTACTCCTTTCTTCCTCATGTCCTCTCTCACACAATCCATCCATCGCTTTCTTGGCCTACCTATCGCTCTTCGTCCTTCGACATTCATCCCTAACATACTTTTACCAATATGACGTTCATCCCTCCTCATTACATGCCCGTACCACGCTAACCTACTGCTCCTCATTTTGTCCGTCACAGGTGCTACTTTCAAACTTCCTCTTATGTACTCATTTCTAATCCGATCTTTCCTCGTCACTCCACACATCCATCTCAACATTCTCATCTCGGCTGCGTGCATTCTTCTTTCATCCGTCACTTTCGTTGCCCAGCACTCTGATCCATACATTACGACAGGTCTTATGATCATTTTATAGATTTTCCCCTTAAGTTTAAGGGGCATTCGTGGATCACAAGCTGTTCCAGAGACCTGTCGCCATTTCATCCATCCCGCATTTATTCTATTTTTCACGTCACGGTCTATATTACCGTCATTTTGGATTAATGACCCGAGGTACCGGAAGTCGGAGCAGACTGGTAGGGATACACCATCCAAGGCAATATGGGAAAAACTGGATAAGCCGCTGAAATCGCAGAACAAGTGCTCAGTTTTGGTTCTACTGATTTTTAATCCTACGTTCTCCAGTCTTTCTTGCCATTTTCCCAGTCTGCTCTGGACCTCAAGAGCATTATCCCCGACAAGAACAACGTCGTCGGCAAACAGCAGAGAGTAATTATAGTATGCAGTTTTATTAGTTATTGTGTTGAATTAACTAAATAGGTACTAATACGTTTTATTTTAAAATTGCACTGAGATATATATATGAGATAGATAGATATACACACACATTATGTGTAAATTGTATTGTATTTGTACTCCCTTTGTCTCTGTGTGTCTTTTGCGAAGTGAATAAATGCCTTCTTTCTTTCTTTCTTTTCTTATATATACATATACTGAAATAACAAAAAAAAAAAAAAAGTGCGGGTAGTTCGGAAAACCCACGCAGTAAGAAGATTTTGACACGCGCTCAAGCCAGTTGTGTCGTGACCAAGGATGTCAACACGTCCGAGCCGTCGGGAGACCTCAGAGAGGTACATATTTAATTTATTGTTGAAGCGCCATGCACTAACTTTGAAGGTCCGTATGCGACTAAATATGGCCGACACCAACATCTCTATTAATAGACTTGGTAGTAAACAGTGTTGCCAATTTACTAAATCATTTTTTTCCACGTAATTCGTAGTTTTTAATGGGAAAAATGGTAATAAACGTCGTGTTATATAAAAGCTTAGTGAATCAGTTACGCGAAGTTTTTTTATGAAATAAGTAGGATTTTAATGCTTAATGACGTTGTCAATGTAATAAATAGCTTCTCAAACTAGGTGAAATGCTAAAAATAGGTACATTAAATATGCTCGAAAATGCTGTAAGCAATTTTTTTTTATACTTTTCTGTTTTTCGGCACAAAATTAAATTTTCATTTTGTATGGAAGAGCTTCTGATATTGTCGACACTTACATTTCTAAAATTCTAAAAAAATATAAAGTCTTTGTTTCATCGTTATTTGAGCTGTTAAAATGCTACTCAAAATACAATTCTATTAGATACCAAGATAGGCATCAAGCTAGCATGAATAGTTTTTATGAAAACTCTGAGCAAAGTTCATTACGTTTTGTATGTAACAAAAAAGGGCAATTTTACCGGCAACCGGGCAACCGGGAATAACGCTAGGAATGCTTTAGGGCAACCGGGAATAACGCTAGGAGGATAATGAGAACTCTCCAAGGATTAATCTCAAGGAAAATAAACATCAAGAAACTTTATAAAAATCCTAAACACCAATTGATAATTCAAGATCAAAACATCTAGTCGCCAAGTAAATTATGTAGCTTTCGATGACGGAAGCGCGAACCGCCCACAAATAGGAGTTACTACGTGGAAACTTTCAGGTTACTAATTGGTTTTGGTCGCTCACGTTTTAAATACTTTTAAATACGTCTATTCTAATAAAATGAGACTAATTTAGAAAGTAAAATAATGTTTGGCTCAATCCGCAATACTGTAATAAACTGTATATTCGTAAATTAAGAAATGCTCGACAAAATAGCTAGAATTACATGTGATCCGAAACATCTGTGTCATTTCCTCAATATCCAACCAGAGCGGCCTACAAGCTCTGATAAAACTGCTCCTACAGTAACGACGGGCGCGACAAGAATAAAAGATAAGTTTAAACCTAAATAGTAATAATAATAAATACATATTTGCCGACAATCTTACTCAAATAGTCCCAAACTAAGCAAAGCTTGTACAGTCAGCATCAGAAAGAGCTAGGCAAAATAAATAAGAGTTCGTGTGTAGATCATTTCGAGCACGAGGACCGTTCGGCAACTCTTCCTGCTTACTGTACTATGGGTACTAGACGACGATAAACATACTTAAACTGAAAACATCCATGACTCAGGAACCACACAAATAAATGCCTTTACCGGGATTCAAATCCAGGACCTGTTCCTTCGTAGGTATGGTCACTACTAACTAGGCTAAAGCGATCGTAAATACAATCTCTTTTGTTCAAGGGAATTACTTTAAAACAACGAAATATGTCTTGGTCAATACAAGAAAATAAGACTATTGTATTTATCATCAACATTATTAAACTTTAATTTTTTCCACATTACTTTCCACGTCCACGAATTTTCCTGCGTATACCTCTACGCGTTAATTTTCTTAAGAGATTAATATTAAGCTTGCACCAAATCTGCATCATCAATTATCGCACTCCCACAGAAACTTCCACTCATTTACACCCCTTTATGGAATGACAAGGGATAAAAACAATTCTTTGTCCTTCCCAGGATCTCAAACTATCTCCATACACAACGTCACCGAATCGGTTCAGCGGTTTAAACGTGAAAAGGTAGCAAGATGGTGCTTTACAATCTCGTGTACACGGATCCGTCACAAATGACGTGGATGATCATAACTTTCCGTCAAAATTTTAATTTTTGGTATAAACTTTTATTGCCAATAATGTAGTTTTCTGTATACAATTATCAACTACTCGTTGAGACGATTCTAACGAGCCCAAACTCAGCGGGGTTACGTCTGGTGTGCCCTGAATTCCCATGGCCACCTTTTGTCTTCATCATCAGGTCAGCTCGATGGTACCATAATATGGAATTGTTATCCAAACTATACTTAGGCTCAAAATTTTAGCTCAATCGGTTGAAGATATCTGCTTCAAAATTGAGTTGCTAGATTCCCCCCGAACAAACATATTTAGTTACATAAAAGCTTGTAAAACCCAGAAGAATATGAAGGAATGTAATCTGTCAGTCGTCGTTACAAAATGGCAGAATGTGCGCACGTAACTGGATAACGCGAGGTCAACGAAAAAGAGAGGAGCGATGGTTTTAATGAAGTGGCTCTTCTTTTCTTTTTGCCCGATTTTAAAAGTCTATGTTCGTATTTATGTGGGTTCTACGGCAGCGTCTAAGATACTGAACCGATTTTGATAAATAAGGAATCTTAATTATGCTTTGGGTGACCTGAAAAACCGGGTGAAGGGTAAACCAGTTTCTTTAGTTTTTTAACCCTTCCACACAGTATTATCCTTATGCTTGATTTGTCTATCTAATAAGTTGACCTACCATATTTAACAAAATATACTGGTGATTTCCGCCCGCCACCTTATACACTAAGCGTAAACCCTAATGAATGTTATATAACAGGTCGCAAACTGCTGGGAAGGCGTAATAATACTAGCTGCCATGCTCAGCCGATACAATTTAAGCTAGCGGAAATTAACAGCTTCTAGCGTCGAGCGAAGCGGAGCTGTAGCGGTAGCGGAACCGATTTATCGCTCTCGGTGTGTTAGGATGTTTCGGTGTTTATCGGATGCAATAGGTAGTCGTACGAGAATATGTGGGATGCCGGAATGCTCAACTATTCAACGATGTTCCGCGTGGAATTATTCGAACGGTAGTAGAGAATAACAGTGAAACTATATACCCTAGTTATTCCAGAGAAGATTAGAAATATTGTGCGCTAGTCGTGATGCGTTCAAGGAATAACAATTTGAAACGCCTAAACGTTAGTATTGTTATGTTTGCCAAGCACTTAATAATTCGAATAATTAAAAGTTGTACAATAGTTGCATTTGATATCCTTGTTAAACGAGGAAACGCAGAAAAGTTTGTCTGTTAAAAATGTAACATGTTATCTGGAATGAGGTTAAGGTTCGCTTCTCGACTGTGGACATTGTGAAAGTTAAGGGGCTACAAAGTCATTATTTTTCTCTTAATCCACGTAAACAGTGACTGTTCTTAAATTATATCAAGTAATCAATTATTTTTTTTTGTACGGATGCCTTTGGACTATTTATTGACCATTGGAAAGATGACTTGTTTTACTCTATCTGTATGATGCGGCTACTTTTGAACATTACTCTCTTGGGTTTCATCCAAAAATTTGAGTTTTCTTACAAATTTAAATTCCTGCACCGAATTCTATTTAGTCTACTGGTTGACTGGTAGACAATGCCTTATGGCATTAAGTTCGCCCTTTGTACTTTTCCTTGTATTGTGCAATCAGTACTTTTAATCTACATAAACGAAGATATCATTGTATATACGTAGATTCGTTTATAAAAGTAATTTCGAATAAGTGTGGGTGATTGTAGCTTTGCAAGTTTGTATGTAGGGGTAAACTCTGAAACTACTCACCCGATTCTTAATTCTCCAGTATATCCAATGAACCTTCGGTATAGAGGCTATTTATTAGTATTTGGGGGAGGACGTCTTTTGGCTGATATGATGATGATGATGATTATCCCTGGGCTTTGTCGAGGCACCGTCTGTCGCGCGTTGGTCATAGTAGTCATAGGTCACCTGTCAAACTCACCTGTACCAATACTGTATTACGTTTGTGGTGCTGCAAAAAGTCGATATGTATCCGCTCTAACACCACAGACAATTTCCAAACTAAATCACCCAACGGCGGACCCGGCAAAAACCGGGAGTATTCGTTATCAGTCGAGTTAGGTGGGCGCTCAGCCGTGCTATTGGTGCCAGCTTAACCGTGTTGCTGCTAGTAACTTCCACTACGCCGTAAATTACTATTAATTCACTTTAATGAACCGGATCCAGTTTATAAGGTCCGGGATAAAGGCTGGTTGCAAAACTGCATTTTAGTGAAGTAACTTTATATGGAAATATTACTTGAAAATAGGATCGAGTTGCCGAAACAATCTGCTTTGTTGAAAAAACTTTAACCAGCTTTCCTTAGGTAGACGTTTTCTCAATCTGATTTGAGATGTTGGTGCCGTTAAGAAGCCTGAGTCTTCTAAGTAGATGACGCTACATGCCTCCCTAATTTGTTGTAAAAGGGAATCAGTCGAAAGATTGGTCAACCTAACAGATTATTCCGATAACTCGGTTGGCGTCTGACCGCTGACGGAAAACAAGTTCAAATTCTGCTCAGAGCGATATATTTTTAAAATTCCCCATTTAATATGATATTATTTATAAGTTTGGTTAGCACACGATACTACTTTATACAAAAAATAATCTAGCTAAAATATTTATTTGCTTACTGCTAGATTAAAATTTGCTGTGTGTTTATCCTCAGTACTAAGAGCCTCAACTTTCCAAGGTATGTAGAATAGTACAACTACGCGCATTAATATCTGCCATAACAAAGAACGCTTAAAATATGACATAACCAGATCATGTCAAAAAAATTTGGCCGTTTTGTTATGGCTGACAATTTCTGGTGACTGCACTTTGCGCTCTATACAAGATATGCAACATTCGTAATTTTCAAATGTTCCTGTTGATTATATTCTGTAGTGGATTCTTCTAGAGCTTAAAAAACAAAACAAAGACGATTGACTTTGAAGCGCACGCTACGACTGAGATCAATGATACCATGTGCTTTTCACGACTAATGCGAGCGTGAGAGGGGGTTCTCTGATTGGAGTAAATGCTGTTGCAATAGTTTGTTATTATTAGGAGTCTATGGTGTCCCACTGCTGGGCAAAGGCCTCCTCCCTCCGTTTTCAGGCATCCCGATCCCGAACAGCCCCTGACCAATTCTTAAAAGAGGAGTCCCTGGCGGTCGTCACACTGCTTCGCATCTCCGGACGGAGGTGCGGAGCTGCATACAAACGCCGGACGCAGGTGCGGTGCAGTGTGCCGTACCATACGGAATTTACATACAAACTGAGGTACTTGCATACAACGAGAAACGCAACTCCGTCCGGAGATGCGGCGCACATGCACCTATCTCTCCCGCCATCCCCGGCGAGGTCTGCCGCGTCCCCGTTTTGAGCTGTCGGGCTGCCATTTACTGGCGATCTTGGCCCACAGCTCACTTGGCATGCGGCAGACATAATCAGCCAATAGTAAAGCAACAAAAATGTTACCTTGTTTAAATTCGTAAAAGTTATTTCAAATACTTTGCTTGTCATAAAAACAAGCCCCACATCCTACGCCATAAAAACCTGAAACTCTATCGCACAAATTGTTCGTAGGAACACGAACTTACCGAATACCAGCGGAAAGACGCGAGATATTACACAAAATGAAATCAACTCCTCGTCACGGAGAGTGATAGTTTTAATAACCTCTCTCACGATTTCACGTTAACGGGAAATTTTCCTCAGCCCGGAAGCGTTAAGGTTGTTTTTAGGTGAGACAAGCTAAGTGAGTTATGAGGTTGTGGAAGTTAAGCTGGGACAATAAAGAAGTTGTTCTCGATACGTTCCCTGACGGGCAGTGTTGCCGTGTGTTATTAATATTTCATCTGAAGGACCAAGTGTCAATATCACACTCGCAGCCCACTCGGCTTCTATAATATCGGAGATTTAGTACGGAAGTAATACCTTCTAGGTATATTTATTTTTAGCCCTGGTATTATTTTGTATGGATTCCTCTTGGCGTATAATTGTATTTTATAAATATACTTGATGTCATTGTTGCTCACAAAATGTCCCAAAATTTCATTTTTTCAGGTTTCCGTTTCGTGAAAACGCATTAAAAGTAAATAAAAAAAACATAATCTAGAAAACTGTTTTTTTACACAGAATGGAAGACTCATGGCTCTGTGAGCTGTAGACTTCGCACGACTGTCTTAAAACTTGTATCTGTTTGTAATTATCTAACCTGCATCTTAAATTTCACGAGAATCGGTTGTAAAATAGGTACGAGAGGAGAACAGCTAAACATCTGGAATCGGGCTATACGATTTTAATTTTGGCCTAAACATAATCGGAGAAATTTCCTCGCTTTGCTCACTCGTTAAATAAAAAAAATTGGAAAAACAAAAAAACAAATAAAAATCTTTTTGAAAAACTGTCTAGCTTTCAAATCCTACTCATGACGGTTGTTCCTCCACGTAACAATTTCGTCATAAAACTGGAAGAAACGTGATGGCGGGCAATAAGTCTCTAACGATACGCGGTAGATGGCGCAAGCGAGCCTAAGTGGATAAATGGAAGTGCTAAATCGGCATTCACTCAAGATAAAGTAGATTAGCGTCACTCAGACTAATATCGACATAAAGTATTTTAGTGGTAGGGATATAAATGTCTGGGCTAGGCCCGTCAACGTATACAAAGTGTAAGTGACAACGAAATGAACACTGATACCTATTTGATCTCAAATAGGACCGCTCATTGTGGCACGCTTTGGGGAAGTAGAAGAAAGTCTAGCAGTGGACGTCTTTCGGCTGATATGATGAAAAAAAAGTTTGCCTCGAAACATCAAATGTAAAAAAATGTTATCAGTACCAATTTACTAGCATTTAAAACGATTTAAAAATATTTACGTAAATAGAATCTATAACTACCTAATTCGCGATATTGGTGCAGAACATACTTTTTTTACCTTTGGTCACATCGTTACAATATTACTATCAATTTAAGAAGTAGCAGCGGTAGTTGGAATCTCATCAAAAACATAAATGTGAAAATAGGAGCCAAGTCCAATCAAGTGAGCCTAGTTGTCGACCGACAAACGAATTGACATCTAAATGGGTGCCAAATTCGACGCTAGGATCTTAAACAACTGTATTTCCATTCAAAATTAAATAAACTTAATACAAGTGTTTCTGGTAACGCATCATCTACCTACTTACTTAAAGGTGCCTTTCCACCAGAGATGTCCTATGCCATGCTATGCTATATTTTCATACATTTGAAATGTAGCTCCAGCTACAGCTACGTTTCAAGTGTATGAAAACAGCATAGCAAGCATATCACATCTCTGGTGGAAAGGCACCCTAAGGGTCCCCAAGACGGTCGACTCTAAATACAAACGTAGTTTGTTTCTCATATTAGAAAGACATGCTAGAGTAACAAGTTTCATAGACAAATTGGGTTCCACTATATCTACGTTGGAAACTAGTTACCATTAACAGCTAGAAATTAAAATAGAAAAAAAAGGAAATATAACGTTTTTCATAGCCTTTTTTTATTTTTTATTCAGTATAATTTATAGTAATAGAAACTAGTTTCCAACTAAGATATGGCAGATCCCAATGTGTATAAATAGTTTTATGTTACTCGGAGTATGCCTTTTTAAAATGAGAACTAATACGTTTATGAAGAGTCAGTTGGTTCGACTGTGCTGGGGGACTCTTAATATGTGCCAAAAACAAACGATTGGCACCGTTTCCGCTGACAAAACTGCTAAACGCCCCAAGAAATCAATCTCGCTTACGTCTCTCAGTCAAGGCTTGAGACTCCGTCAATAGGAATAACCGAACGAAAACAAAATGTAATTGATTGTCGCACAAAATACTTTGTGTTAGTTCATCTCAACCCTCTGGCGAAACAGATAAACAGGCGGTCCGAGCGCCGTAAACGGAATACAAAGCAAGATTGATGTATCCACAAAGGGATTTTAAACTTCTTGGTCACAGCATTGCGTCACGAGGGGTTTAAGTAACAAGATTTCTTCAGTGTCTGAATTCAATAAAAGGTCAGTAGTTGTTTTATTTAAGTTTACTTATAATTTTTTGATTGAAGAGATTTGTGTAGTAAAGAAAATTGCTATACTCAATTGGGTACATATACATATTATATTATTCCTGTAATATGTTGTACAATTAGTCATCTCTTGACGGTTAACTAGAGGAGTAATCACGTTACGTTTTGAACGCGCGTTAGGTAGATCCACTGTCATTTTTCCATATAAAAATTGTCATGTAGATCTACTGAACGTAACGTATAATGTGTTACGTGATCGACCTGCAGTAATACATTTGCGCAGAGCGCAAACATGGGGTGGTACGCATGCAGCAATGAATTTGTAACGCACCAACCAGGAAACACTCATCAGCGCGTGTGCAGTAAATATTCTCTACTGATTTGACTAGCACCTGACGTTGACAGCTTACTGAAGCGGCACCGATACCGCATCGTCAAATGCGGAAGTAGAGTAACGCATCAAAATCCATCTATGTAACATGACGAAATAATTATACCACGAACGTCTAGATAGCTCAAAGAAACAGTATCGTAAATGTGTTATACCTTTACACTCTAACGCTAGCCGAAACTGGCAGGTCCGCAGTATATGAATTAAGAATTGTTGCCGTTTCTGTCAGATGGTTTATTATTGAAATCGCGGTCATCACTATGCTATTTAAGGAGTTCCATGAAACCCTCAAGAATCCTTTATTTACTTTTGGTCCATCATCATCGTTTTACTTCTAAATGTGACGTTTTCGGCATTGTATTACAATATTTCCACTTTAATTTCCCTTTTTCGGCGAAACTAAACTGAAATATAATTATATACTAAAATGTATTTGACTTGGCATTAAGAGGCAAAATCAGAGTCTTTATCGGTTCTAAAATAAACATTGTGGTCATTCTGTTTTTTTTTTTCAATACTACTCTGTCAAATAAGCTTACGGCCTGCCAGAAGTAAACTGACACACAGAAGATGAATAATTATAGGCGCAACCCTTTATCTATTATTTCAGGACTTATTCTCATTCTTAAGAAGGTCATGACCTAAAATTTTGCATAAATCTAGATGTCAATAAGTATCGCTTACTTTTTCAGGTACATTATCTCAGTGCGCATAAAAGTTATCTTTTTTTTTTGCAGAAACCTCGTAGAGTTTATACCAGAATAGGACTTAGAATATAGTTAATTATTTCTTTTTTTTTGTGTGTTCTAAAGTTTGTATGTTAGTTAAATAGTAGTTCTTTTTTTTTTGTTTTTTTTTTTATCTTTTGTGTTTAGACAGGTACATGTTATTGTCACTGTCTCATTTTCATTTGGTGCATATTGCGTTGTTGCTACCTACCGTGCCTTCACCGAATGGACCCAGCGGAAGACCAGCGCTGGCTGTAAAGCTAGCAACATGCTGAGTTGGGTCCATTTCGTGACAAAAAATATTGTGTTATTTTGATTAATTTCATTCATTTACTGTATTGTTTGTCACGAATAATGTATTTGAATTTTAGACTTACGCTTTTTTAACCCTTGGCATGCCTGGTGAACGAAAGTCACACTGTACGCCTGGTGGGTCTGACAAACCCGTAAATGTAAAAAAAAAATACATATGAAATGTTTTTTTAACTTGTTGGTTTGTGTGTTTTTGGTTATTTTGTACATTATTTTTACTAGAAATAAATACAAGTCTTAATCCAAGAAACTCCATAAGAACAAGAACTTATTACATAAATAAAAACATTTGATATTTCCATCAACAAAAATAGACTCTCATGTCAAAAAACATAAAAATTAAACTTATACCTAAGATCAACGTCAGTCTTAGGTTTATTTTAGGCACTGATATATCATTGTGACTATCTATAAAATATATACTCGTATGTATATAAAATATATACGAAAAATAACGTAAATGTACTTAGCGATAAAATGTTACGCCGTATGCCTGGTCGGGTTACTCAGGCCCGCGAGCACTTTACGCACGTCCAAATCGAAAGGGTGCTCGCGGCCGACTGCGGGAGCAGCGTCAAAACGTCGGGTAGTTCATGACGCGAAGCTACTCAGAAACGCGACGCGGTAAATTTAAATTTTCAAAAAATAACGACGGATTTTTAACAGCCCGGGTCTGTAAGACCCTACCAGGCATGCCAAGGGTTAAATTGATTGACTTAAATATGATCCAAGGGTTATTTTAAGCTCATTTAAGAAAGAAGGTATGCGGTGTTGTGTTCTTGGTGATGAGTAAGGGTTGCCAGAGCTCCCGAGGATGTGCTGTGTTCAGAGTTAGGAACCCTCGCTCGTCTCAAGCTATCAAAGCGGTTCCTCAAATCAATAAAGGGTCGGCAACGCACTTGTGATTCTTCTGGAATCGTAAACGTCCACAGGCTCTGGTGTCTGCTTACTAGGCAGACGGTTTGCTTATTTGTCACCGTCGTTGTATAAAAGCAGAAAAATATAGTACTCGTTGCTATTTCCTTGGGCCAGACTAACAAAAGTCACGGCATCCTAGATACTGTTCGGAAAATCGAGCGAAGAGAATTTCTAACTGCAAACTAAGTGGGTGAATTAATTCACGATGGATCAAATAAATCGGACCGCGGCTTAATTGATAGCCCTTTATTAATTCGATTTAGTAACGTGCGTGCCCTTTGAGTGGTCAATGGGGTCAATTTCACTCGACGTTTTGGTTTTACCTATGTTAAAAATATTGAGACAACTCTAGAAGTGGCGCAGGATCATTGTGGCACTCTTTGGGGGAGGCCTTTGTTTAGCAGTGAACGTCTTTCGGCTGATATGATGATGATCAACCCTAGAGGTATTCTAAGTGTATTACAAAGTGTTGCGAAGGATGATTTAGATTAAAATTTATTTTTAAGATAGGTACAGTGATACCAAAATTATAGGAATTCTTCTCCTGCTCGTCAATAATAAGAAATAAAAAGACTAAAAATAAAGATGCGTTATGCTATCAACTTGGTTTCAAAACCTGAAACCGGCAAATGGCTGAAATTCTTTTTTAATCCGATATTTTACTTAAGAACAGACTAAAAAATAAAAGCTTGTAAAATTTTGAAATTGACGCGCTGCGCTAACATTAAAAAAATCATTGCCAAGAAACGCTACGCTCGTAGCCGATCCCGTGGTTTTGTCTGTATGTAGCGGAAATTGACAACGGCGTAGGCGCCCGCTATGTGGGTTGCTGGCAGTGAAAGTGTTAGGCAGCGCACTGCACCAGCCACTTTGGTTCCGTGTAGATCAAACTTGGCGTTCATGGAAATGTTTATTCGATTTCTATCCACAATGTCCAGAAAAACAGACCCCGTGCGATTTGCGATGGTTGATTTCCAGCGAAGCACATCGCGGCTGCATGTTCAAAGTTAATGTTCTCTTTTCCAGTGTAAAAATGGTTATAGGATCGTTAATACTGACGAGACCCGATTAAATTGGTTGTTTGAACATGATGAAAACGATTTTTTTGGTAATTAATTGATTTAAAATACGGTTATAGTCACAAAGCAAAAAAAAATTGTTTGAAAAATTACCGACGTCACGCTCTGATATTTAAGGCAAAAACTTTTTGTACCTATAGCTAGAACTTAAGGTGTAGAACCCGTTAGGTTAGTTAAGGATTGTTTAATAAAATCCTGCAACGTTTACTGTTTCTGAAAAATATGTTTTCGATGAAATATAAATTTGGCGAAGCAATTATTTGCTAAATTGTTAATCGGTAAAACAAGGCTATACCGTTTTTGACAGGACATTGAGTAGCCAGCCACAGACTCTCATACTGTGATGATGAAACAGAAACTAATGGGAAACTACTGTAATCCTTTTTATCTAAAACATGATAAAAATCTAAGTCTAAAAATTATAATGGCACTAACCATTTTTTTGTATCTGCTCTGCCTACTCCTTTTTAAAATAAAGGCGTGTAAAATAAATATATAAGCTTATGTACATCCTACTGCTGGGCGCAGGCCTCCTATAAAGGATGAGAGGATATGGACAGTACTCTCCAAGGTGACCCAGTGCAGGTTGGGTACTTCACATACACCTTTGAATTTATTCACTATCGCTACGATAAATATCAAATAATACTTCGTACATGAATTCCGAAAAACTCATTGGTATGAGCCGGAATTCGAACTTACGACCACTGTTTGACAGTCGCACGCCTGAACCACAAGGCGATTGTAGCTACAGGCGTGTTTATGTTATATTAATGCTTTCTTAACATTCAAAACTATTTTCAAAGCTAACATTTACGTACAACTCAAACAAAAGAACGTTGACCCTTGTTAAGATCCCAGCGATACATCAAATCATGGCCCGCCCCGACTGCAAGCAAACATGTTAATATTTCAACCCATTTCATGCAGCGACATGCTTTACGACTGTAAAAGAAAACATGCCAATCAGTTTAAAGGGAACAATGTCAGTAACCTTTCGAGGCATTTTTGCTATTCACGACTTAATGTAAGCGCAGCGAATCTGAAAGTCTTCAGATCAAGCGGCGTGTAGGCAAACTTATTGTGAATAATGGTTGCTGAACAAAAGATAATGTCGATCGATATTTGTGTAGTGGATTTGAAGTATATCGTCTTTTTTATCGAAGGTCTTGTCCGTTGAGATGAATTTTAGCTATGTTTGCTGTTGGGGATATTTTAATTCTAATTTATGGAATTATTAAACTGACTTCATCTGTGGGACAGGCGCTTTAATGTGATCAGAATGGGCGACGGAAGAGTATTCTGTTGAAAATTCAGTGAAAACCTAATTAATACAACTGCGCAATCTGCTGATGCAACTTTCTTAATTTTGGCGTGAGTCCGTTGTTTAACGCAAACTTATATTATATTATGAAATAGGTTTTGTCAAACAAACTGCTGAAATGATGATCAACATAATAAATTATATTTCCGTCTCTTACACTCATTCAAATTGGTAGATGACCATCTCGCTCGTTAGTAGTATAGGTACTAGCGCGGCGAATCTGGTTAGTCTAAGCTCAGAATGCAGTCGCAAGGTTTCCGAAATAAAAAAAAAGCAGAGATATAAAATGACTTTGCGTAATCAGAGGTTAGATTTACACTGGTTTGCCCCGAACAAGCTAGGTTTTAAGCGAAGTGAATACTAGCCCCGACGTAGCAGAGCTACGAGCTACGGCGTAGCTAAGGCAAACAAGATGGCCATAACAAGGATAAGCTGCTTCGTACGACATAGAGCTTAAGCGTGTCTGGAGCTCCCTACTGGTTTCACTGTCGTTAATAAAACAGAGTGTTTTCCTGTAAAGAGTTTTCGCTTATGAATAGCTCAATCAACTTTTGTTGTTACTGTCCCGTTAGTCAGCTAGTCGATAGCGTAACGTTAACCTGAGATTGTTTGAGTAGGAATTGCATCAAAGTAGTCCATTCGAAAGGCATCTCCACCAAGGTAGAAGATTTCAATTCCAATGATAGTTTTTAAAAACCGGACAAGTTCCGTAGTTACCTGTCTGTCTTAGTTACATCGACGTGCGCTGCGGTCGCGTCGGCCTAATTTGTACGAAAATTGGCCTTTCCATGTACACATTAAGAGTCCGCAGTATGCTCGATCCCCCATACAAACGTAGTTACGCTCTCATTTTAAAACTACGTTTTGGATTGTAACGAAACTTGCAACTTGCAACAAGAGTTGTCCTAACGTACATTCGAAAGTTACGTAATCACCCCCCAGGAGACAACAACCGAAAAATTCGTATAACATAGATTTCTAATAAGCGTAGAAGCCCAGAAAAAGTGGATAATAATTAAAACAAAACATTCACCCAAACGGATATATGATACCAATTCTGTGTCAACCAGCAGTCGAAAGAAAAATGAAACATTTGTAATTTTGCCTACTTACGAGTATATTATATTTGTGAAATTGGATAACTGTTACTCAATCACGCTTAACACTTTGACTGCCAGCGGGTGGGCGGGGCTCCGCGGGTGCCTACGCCGTCGCTTTCCGCTACCTACGAGGAAAACCACGGGATCGGCTACGAGCGTAGCGCGTAGCGATTCTTGGCACTGAATGTGTTAAACGGCTCAACCGATTTAGATGTCAATTTACACGAAGATAATTTATAGACTGGATAAAAATAAAGGATAGTTTGAATGAAGGGAAATTGTTTTTTTGGAAGCTAATAGAATTATATAATTAGAAAAAAATATGCCGCCCAAAAGCCTAATAAAATGCATCGTCCCTCCCTCAATTTGAATTTCGTCCTCCTTCTCGTGATCCCCTAACTGTGGAATTAACTTCTGCCGAAAGGTATTAACATTAATTATCTTCGGTCGCGGTACTTGTTTCTATCTTTGTCAGAATGAACAGTGACGTATAGTTTAGTGTCCATGCACGGATCTGGCATGACCATCTAATTGGAATGCGCCATTTTGGCCTATTGTCGTCAAACATACCCGTAAATTAACTAAAAGGTTCTCTGGTTTGTGGCCTTCTTTTGTATCGCTGTGACCGATATATACCAGCACTCGCAGACAGATATAATGGAATCGATACCATGCTAAAGAAGAACACAGTTGCATTTTGATTTTGCAGGGTACCTAGACATAGAGGCAAGGATATTATTTATAGAGACATAAAAAAGGCGTAAAATTCAAACTGTTTATTGGAAACAAAACGTACACAGTTTTACGTGCGTTCTCGGAACAAATTTTGGTATGACTTGTTTTAAATTTAAAATTCTCATGGCATGACTTTATGGCATAAATATAGTAATAAAAGGATTGTTTTTCGGTGCAATGAGCAATCGATATCGAATGCCTTAGAATGGCTTCATCTGTGGAAAAATGATTTACAACAGAATATTCACACAATATACCGATACCCTAGTTCACAATCGTACTCATTAGGGCGGAAACAGTGGTGTAATTAAAATGATAGTGCTCTAATTATAAAGCGACACTTTCATTCACAAAAATTATGTAATCTTGAATGACCAAGTCACGTGTTTTTTTTTGTTTACATTTAATTAAATACCTATCCAAATAGGGTATAGTACGATTGTGAACTATATTTCGGTGGTATAATAAAGCAAGTAAATCACGACCGGACTTTGTGGCGCGCCCTGGGAAAGGCCTATTAGTCCAGGCAATGAACTGACGACTTGTATGGAAAAAATGACAATTTAGGAAATAATTTATAATAGCTTATTTTTTAAAGTGGAGGTCACTTACAGGAGTGCTGTGCGACCCCCGCATTCCCGTCAAGGTTAAAGAGAAAGTGTATAAGACGGCAGTTCGCCCAGCGCTACTGTATGGGTCCGAGTGTTGGACAATAAAACGGGTGCACGAGCAGAAAGTTCATGTCAATGAAATGAAGATGCTGAGGTGGGCGGGAGGTGTAACCCGACTTGATAAAGTTCGCAACGAACATATCCGTGGCACATTCAAAGTTGCACCAATCGTGGAGAAAATCACCGAGAACCGCTTAAGATGGTACGGACACGTAAGAAGACGCAGCAATGAACATGTGGTCCAAATCGCGTTGAATCTGCCGGAACTGAAGAGAGGCAGAGGCCGCCCGCCATCGACCTGGTGGTCTAATATAAAAAGAGACCTCAAACAAGCCCATTTGCCAGAAGCGACAACCCAAGACAGAGCGTCTTGGAGCAAACGTGTGAGGAGGCCCGACCCCAAATAATGGGAACAGGGATGGAAGAAGAGAGCTTATTTTTTATGTATAACGGATATATTATCAATTAAATAGCTACCCAGCGACAAAATCCGACAAAATTTCAGACATCGAAAAAATGATAAGTTAACTGGCTTCTAAAAAGTCAGTAAAAATATTAATACTTAAATGTATTTGTCTTTATTTTGGTTCATTTACATTTGCTCTATAATATTCAAGATAAATCGTACAAAAAAAGATAATGCATGGTTCATTTAAATCTACATAATTACTTCCGGGTGGAAAGTTTGTCGGATTCTTGACTAAATCATCTTAGAATAACATTTTCAAATGAAATCAACAAAAAAAACGCTATTATAAATTAATGTTTTTCAAAACCGTATTTTGCCTGGAGTATATGTTCAGCAGTGGACTGCACGGGGCTGATGACGACGATGATCATAATGCTGATGATACAATGGCGGCAGCAAGTTAGGTGAAGCAACTTATGTAGACCCCGGCCAACTCCTGGATGGGTGACTGCTGCTGCTGCATACTATTTATCTGTCTGTTACCTCTTCACGCTTAAACCGCTATACCGATTTAGATGAAATTGGGTATAGAGATAGTTTTAATCCCGGGAAGGACCCAGAATAGTATTCATCCCGGAAATCATCCCCTAAGTAAGTACAATGGAGAGAGAAAGTTTGAAAGGAGCTACGATATAAACGAGTTCCACGCGGACGGAGTCGCGGGCCGAAGCGAGTCAACTATAAATCAAGGCAGAACAGATTCTGTTCTATGTTTATAAAAGCATCATTTTTGCATAGTTACAAGCGCACGCACACATACACCCGCGCAAATAGATCGGTTGAACTATGCGATAAATTACATTTTCGTATCCATATGCAGCAATGCAATACTCGTATCTCGCAAAACTATTTAGGATATTGGGTTTATTGACAGCTACGTTGCTTACGATCTGTAATTTCAAACTGCATGACTCTTATGCATTCTTATTTACAATTCCAAATCCAGTAAGTACATAAAATACTACTTATAACTTGGTAACTTTTTTTTCAATAAAATGTACAAGAATTTACTTGTTTCCAATTTATATTTCATGATGCCATTCGAACCAGTTGTAAGAGAGAATCAAATGGCTGTAAGAAACCCACAACGATAGGCAAAACGAGAGTCTACATTAGATGTGGCTCATAGTAACTAATGAACACAGATTTATGACGTCACATGATTTTTTTCGTATTTAAGTTTTATAAAAAAATATTAGATTGCTAATTTTTGGTCGTAAACTGTTGCATTTAAGTACGTCGTTTACACAATGTTTTTTTATTCAACTTTAAGGATCGTATTGGAACATTCAATGTGGGTACTTTTAGACGATTATGAAAATCTAATGGTTCGAATATTATACATTTCATACTATCTTTCTATAATGTTCTGTAATAACAATTTTCTCAAACATGCTCGGAAATGTACGCGTTAATATCACGAAATGAAGACGTGAAGTTTCTTGTTTATGGCTCCCTACATTACTTCTTGGCTTCTCTTTTCTTCTTACTCTCTTAAGAAGTAATGTATGAAAACCCTAAGTAAAACCATTATTGTCCGCTACTCTAACTTTTTAAATTTGCTTACTAATATTAAACTGACAAAGGAAAATTTACATACTGCCAACCACCACTAGACACTGTAAGCATACTTGCTTCATAAAAAAAATAAAAATAATCTATGGTACTGTACTTTATGTGCGGTTAAACATGGTGCTCGAACGGCTTGTTCAAATGGCATGTTTAAAAAATAAAAAAGGCGCAAATTACCTATTATTTAATTGATTACCTTGTATTTATTTTAATTTTAATATTTCCTTACATCGTTTGAGAAAAGTACTATACAATCCTCGGCCGGAACAGGGATTGCTGGACTCGTTGTATTCGGCCTCGTCTACGACTCGGCCGTCTACCCAAATCTCGTCCAGCAATCCCTTACTTCACGGCCTCTGCAGTAATCTACTATTATTCCAATACTTTGACGTTTGAAATATTAACATTATTTTTTATTGTTAATTGTGACAACTTGTTATAAATTATAAAACGTTAAGGCAATTACCCAATTATCTAAAATTATATTATAGGTAACGTTAACATTGAGAGCTACTGTAACCGAGTGGTATGGCACGCTTCTTTCTATCTGGAAGTCATGGGTTCGAATCCTGCCAGCTCGTACACTGGGTAAATGAAATATACGATAGTATTATTTGATATTAAACATTAGCTATTCGGTGAAGGAAAACATCGTTAAGAAACCAGTGTAATCCTAAAAAGGTCTCGTTTTCCCTTTGAGTTGGAAGGTCATATGGCAGCCGTTACGTTTCACTGGTACATACGCCAAATCATAAGACAAGGCACCAAAGCGGACCTAAATAGGTTCCGTTAGAGTACAACCGCTTAAACGCTAGGAGAACGATAACGGAATCATTAACCAAATAACTACTGAAATATTTCTATAGTAACACGTCGAATGTCCATATTCACACTTTTGTAAGTATATATTTGCGTACATTATCATATACATTATCGAGCATTTTTTCTTGATATTTTACGGACCTTTTCCATTACACGCACCCCTAATCAAATAAACCCACCCTCAACCTTTTCTCATCAGGTATCAACCTTATTAGGTATTCCACTAATGTCTAGGTGCGTACTCAAATTAAATTACCACACAGAACAGCTTAATGAACCAAAAATGGCCCCACAGCGCCCAGAAAACAACAGGCCTATTTTCATTCCTCACTTCTCATCGACGTCATATTTCAATTGGTGTGACGCACCCGCTTAGTGGTGCGTTAGTGAAGATAAACTTCCAACATAGCCCTCTCCATTGCTCTTGGGTTACTTTGAGCCTTCTTATTAATATCTGATCATAGTAAGCGACCACGTTTAAGTGCCAATTAGTCATTCCTGGCAACACACACAGATCGAAGCCTCTCGTCTTGAAATACTGCGGAATATTGGACTATAGGTCGACCGCTTAGCTCCCTACGCAGTGCGCAGGTGTAGAGATATGACGATAACGGGGCGCGGGCGACCTGAGGAAGGCAAAGCTTGGCTTATATGACGATGATGATGAACGCACTCGCATGTGTGTCAAAACAAACGAGCATATTAAATGCAATTGAGATATATGACGGAGATTAACGAAATGAGGTCCAGCTAAATCCACTGGGGCCAAATTACACAGAGCTGTATCAAAAGCTTTAATTGTGACTAGGATTGAATATCAATAATTCTCAAACTCAAAGTTTTTATTTGTTCAAACTCAGGTTATAAAGATGTTATAATGTTATAAAATGCAGCTTGGTATCACTTTGCCTTAGGCGAAGTTGTAACAAAATATAGGCTGCAATTTAAATGTAAATTTTTATGCAGAGTGCTTTTTTATACATACTAATGTATAAAAATGCACGCTGCATGGTGCAAGTTTAAAATTATCGTTCCTACGAGTATATTCGTCAATTGCATAAATTAATACGCTTTTTCCGCTAGAAGAGCAAACAGTTTATTTTTAAAAAGCTTCAAATTTTCATCGTTTTAATGTTACCCGTATGCGATGGAAATATCCACCACAGATAGAAATAGAATTTTAAATAATGTTGCTAGGTAATGTACAGTCAAGTGCAAAAATATGTATCTATAACATCCATATCCATACTAATATTATAAATGCGAAAGTGTATGTGTTTGTTTGTTTGTATGTTTGTCCGTCTTTCACGGCAAGACGGAGCGACGAATTGACGTGATTTTTTAAGTGGAGATAGTTGAAGGGATGGAGAGTAACATAGGATAGTTTTTATCCCCGTAATCCCTACCCTAAGGGGGTGAAATGGGGGGGTACAAGTCTGTATGGAGCTGCGATATAAACGAGTTCCACGCGGACGGAGTCGCGGGCAGAAGCTAGTCCTCTCATAAATAAGTACCAAAAACCTTAATCCGCTGACATTAAGAGTTATGGGACATAAAATATGTATGGGTAAGTTGTATGCACCCATATTTTTACAATTGACTGTACATCTACTAAATCAGCAATTGATAATGTTAAGTTAACTAACCGCAATGGACCGTGCTCTCAGCTATTTTACTCCAAAGGTCAGAAATACTCGTACTTAGCTGATTAAGCGAGTCTTAATGAGATATCGATGAGCTTTTTTAACCTTCGACGCAAACAGAGGGGTGTTATAAGTTTAACGTGTCTGTGTATCTATGTATCTGTGTATCTGTCTGTGGTATCGTAGCTCCCAAACGGATGGACCGATTTGGATGCAGTTTCTTTTGTGTTATAGATAATTTTATCTCGAGTGTTCTTAACCATGTTTCGTGAAAATATGTTTAGCTGTTTTTGAGATATTGGACTTTGAAATGAAAATGTCGGGGGTTTTTCAACTTTTCTAAGTTGTAGTTATATAGTCACGACTCTGAAGAATGGTTTTTCGGAATAGAAACGGGCTGTATTATATCTTCCTACTTCGCTGGGTTGCTAATAAAGAGGACAAATTTGTAAGTTTGTGTGTTATTCTTTCACCAGTGTATGTAGAATGGACATCTTATTAAGGGATGGGCAAAAGCTATTTGTTATTCCGCGGCTTTTCTTTGTGTCACGCGTACGAACAAGCAAGCAGGTAGCCTTTACCAATCCATACTTAATTTCAAGAGGAAAATTCTGTGAGATTGCAGCTATGTAAGTTTGTATGCACTTTACGATCGAAGTTGTAGACGATTATGTATACCTTAGGACAGACTATCCAGTTAGGTAGGTTCAACTTCGAGAAAGAGGTCAATCGTCGAATCCGACTCGGCTGGGCAGCGTTCGGGAAGCTACGGCACGTCTTTTCGTCCAATATTCCGCAGTGTCTCAAGACGAGAGTATTTGACCAGTGTGTGTTGCCAGTGATGACATATGGCACTGAAACGTGGTTGCTTACTATGGGCCTCATGAGAAGGCTCAAAGTCGGGTGACTTTGAAAGGGCAATGGAGAGGGCCATGTTTAGGAGTTTCTCTGCGTGATCGCATCAGAAATCAGAAATGAGGCTATCTGCAGCAGAACCAAGGTAACCGATATAGCCCTCCGAATCGCTAAACTTAAGTGGCAGTGGGCAGGGCACAAAGCACGTAGAACTGATGGACGTTGGGACGGAAAGGTTCTCGAGTGGCGACCACGTACCAGAAGACGCGGCTTGGGTAGGCGGGAGTCCGCTGGATGTGGGTGGCGCGGGACCGGTCACTTTGGCACTCTTTGGGGGATGCCTATATTCAGCAGTGGACATCTTTCAGCTGATATGATGATGATGATTATGTAGTTTGTATGTAGAGGGATATCACCGAAACCAATAAATCTATTTAAAAAAACAGCTAGTTAATAATTATATTTAACGAGGCAGTCTGTAAGATTGTAGGTTTGTAAGTTCCTACTTAGGGTTCCAGATGAATTGTTCATTAGCTGCTTGCTTAGTAGGTAGGTCACAATACTTAGCTATATCTATACTACACATTAAACAACAAAATGAACAAGAAATTAAGGCTTACTCTCTAGAGTAAGCCTTAATTTGCGTGCGGAATTTGCCATATCAGTAATCTGCGAGCTGTTAGTGTCCACTACAGATTCTTTACAGCGCGCGTAAGATTTACCCAGAATGGACTTTGCCAGCTTCCACGTTTCAAGAAAAAGTTGATCTAGGCCTTAAAGGTCCTCCAGGATAGGCGCGGGACCCGTGGAAGTGGGACGGTACGTATTCAGTAGGCACTGCAATTACTAAAATATAATGCTTACAGTGTACCGAGTTAGGAAGTCTGGGCGGCATCAGTAAGTTCTCGATAAACTACAAAATACCGCATACAGATTCCGCCGCGCCGAATTCCGGAGTAGATTAAGTCAACTTTTATGAGTAGTTTGAATAATTAACCAATAGAAACCATATCCATATCCATATCCATACTAATATTATAAATGCGAAAGTGTATGTGTTTGTATGTTTGTCCGTCTTTCACGGCAAAACGGAGCGACGAATTGACGTGATTTTTTAAGTGGAGATAGTTGAAGGGATGGAGAGTAACATAGCATAGGATAGTTTTTATCCCCGTAATCATCCCCTAAGGGGGTGAAATGGGGGGGTAAAAGTTTGTATGGAGCTACGATATAAACGAGTTCCACGCGAACGGAGTCGCGGGCAGAAGCTAGTTATTTTAATAAAATACTGTGAATGTACACCTCGACACATTTAATAAGAGCTCCGGTTGCCATATGAAATGTATGACCGCCAGAGCTCATTTTACGTGGGTTGATTTGTACTCCTTGGGCAATTATCTAGCAGCCCGATTCAGGAAGCCAAATAGTCCGGCCCATATCCACATCCCTAGTTTCATGTCATTCTTTTAAAATCAGTTACAGAAATATAAAACAGAAGCGATATCGCAGGGATGTCACATTAATCTAGTTAAGACAAATGGAATCGCGGCCTCGTTTAACAACTGTGAATCTGTTTCTAAACATTAATTACTCCTACTAGCTCAAACTAAAATTCCCATCTGTGTAAGAGGATTATTATAACTTTAATTTAAGCGCTGTTTGCCTAAACGTTTGAGTTCGGATTATCGGTATTTTTAATGAAACATTCATTCAATTTATAACAACTTCAAGCATATTTAAATAAACTATAACGAATGTAACTAATTTTAAACGCGATAAAGTTACGCTTTATCGCGTTTAAAATATTACTTTTATGTTTGTCTTTAACACTTTCACTGCCAGAAACCCGCCTTGCGGGTGCCTACTCCGTAATCGCTTTCCGCTACTTACGAGGATAACCACGGGACTGGCTACGAGCGTAGCGCGTAGCGATTCTTGACAGTGAATGTGTTAAGGTATTGGGCGTGTTTTAACATAATTATGTTTCACGAAAATAATTTATCGCACCCAATTGATTATTAAAATTATTTTCTGAATCACATTCATAAACGCTTGAAACACGCTAGCATTAATAAAATATAACCACAGGTAAGAAATCGTTTTGTATCGGATTCATCGGTAACTAAACTTTGATGGCCTGCTTAACGTTTTTACTGCCAGTAACCTAGCGGGCGCCTACGCCGTAATCGCTTTCCGCTACTTACGGGAAAAACCGCATCGACTACGAGCGAAGCTCTTAGCGATTCTTAGCATTGAATGCGTTAAGTTTCAAACTTACCGAAAATTAAAAGGCAATGTGACGATACAAAAAAGCACAAGCTACAGTATACCAACGTAAAATAATTTTTACAAAAACAAAAAAACTTTGTTAAGAACTTTCATTAATGTACTCGTATAATTATTCCTTGCACACTCACTACGTCGCAATATTATAACGAATAAATATAATAGAACTAATTTTTGTGACGTAGTGGAACGAACCTAATTTCACTAGCGACAGGGTCGTCAGGAATTGTCTCATACAAACATAGTTTGGTTCTAGTTTTAAAACGGTATTAGAAGTAAATGAATCTTTCTATAAACAATGGGTTCCGCCATCAAATTTCTTATATAATTAATATCGACTGAAAATAGTTTTTCACCTATATTTAGCGGATCCCATTTTGTATGAAAAGTTTCATGCTATAACAATATGCCGTTTTAAAATAAGATCCAAACTTGGTTTGTTTGGAGCGTTAACTTGATTCAATCGTGCTGAGGATTCCTAACAGCGTATATTAAAAAAAAAACCTTAAAAAAACAACTCAAAAACACCACCTAACTCGCCCTGCCGGCTCGATCCGTTTTTTCCTTCACGTTCGTCCTTACAGCGCATACTTAATATCTATTTGCTCGTACCGCGAGGTAAGCGCGGGCGGGGGGAGGGGGGTTAGGACAGGCGCGTTAGCGTCGCCCCAGCCAGTTGAGGCTGCGGCGGTATACGGAGCGCACTTGCCGCCACCGCGTTTAAAAAAAAAGCTGAACCACCGTGCCAGTGACGTGACCAGTGCTGCACATGCGTGTGCTGTGACCGAGCCGTTTCCAGTGGACCAGTGACTTGTGTGTGTGATTGCGTGCCGCTAAGTGAGTTCGGAGCGAGTTAGAGGACGGTGGTTACACTCCTGGTGGGATTGCTTCCGGTAAGTTTTTAGTAATTTGCATGGTAACTGCGTTACTATGTTAATCTTGTCGATACAGTTGGTGAGTCGTGTTTGCATGTTTGTTACGTTTCGAGACAATTTGTTAGGGATTTGTGAACACGTGTTTAAGCGAATTAATTAACTGACGTATTGATTCGCTACAACTTGGTGGCTATTGATTGAGGTTAAAACTTTTGGCCCAATCCAGTATCGCATATATTATTCAGCGGTGTTTCAGCATTTGAACTGACCGAAGCCGGACGATGAAAAATTCAACTGCTATTAAAATCATCTACAAACAAACAGGGACTGTTGAGACTACTAGTAAAGGTCAATATTTTTAACGCTAGGTAGAATCTTCAATTAGTTATTTTTAAGCTCTAATTCATAAATCTAGTAACAATGAACCTTTATATTCATTATCTTTTATATTTAATAGCAAGTTACATCTGCAATGAAATGGGTGCATTACAGTTTATATTGCTACACGTTTAAATCACTGACGCCCGTAAATTCGTAGCAGATGCTACAGCGACGCTTCAGAATGTAACGGCAATGGGAAGCGTAGCACTCAATCTGCTACGAAAATTTTAATTCTGTAAGGCGTTTGTGACAAATTAGGTACACCCTATTTTTACCAGTGGTGGCAATATTGTATTGGTCATACTGAACATATTTAAGTAACGGGATAAAACCACTAAACCTAAATAAAACTTCTACTATTTCATTTCGGCAACATTTTCACTGCCAAGAATCGCTACGGTCGTAGCCGATCCTGTGATTTCCCCCCTAAGTAATGGGGCCTATGGCGTAGACACCCGCTAGGCTGGTCCCTGGCAGTAAATGAATTCTTGAAACTTTCTATAGATCAGCCAACATGTAACAATTTTTTAGCTATTCCCAGTTAAAGTTGTAAATGTAAAAATAATGAACAAATTTAGAAATACCCGTATGAATCCTTCCGGTCCATGTTCCATGGCCTGTAATGTACACTACGCTGCGCTTTAATAAGGAATCATCTTAAAATAGTCTTGGAAATATTTCGCAACTTTCATCAATCGCATCGATAATTGACATCATATAGCATAGCTTAGCTCTTGCCAGAGGATGCAAACGCCAGCACATTAGCGGTCATACTACTTTATTGTTCTACCACCGCTGCTTGTGTCCAACGCTAGGGATGCCAATTCAATAGTGGTATTATCTCGGCATGTCACATGATTGTGGTCATGCCTTTTATGGTATTTTAAAGGCAGATCAGTCCCTCTTATTCTCTCGGGCCGATGACCCTCTCGCTGCTGGTTACCTGCTTATTCACTGTATATATATTCGCAGCTGATCTTATCTGGTGTCCCTGTTACCGTCCACCTGTCATCCTGTTGGTAATTTGCGGCTCAGCCGCAACCGCGTTGTAACATGACGTCAGAGGGATCATGTAACTTTTAATTTAACTGTAATTTTGCATGCAAAAAGTGATATTAAGATCTACCTGACGCTTGTACAATGCGTTACGTAATCAACCAGTTAGCCAACCAGTACATATTATTGTCATTGGAATTGGAATCTTCTAGCTTGGGCGCTAGAGTTGCTTTGTGCATGGAGTACATTTATGCAATTTGGCCAACTCAAATAGTCTTAAGTAAATTTGGTGCCCACATTCCATCTTCTTTAGGTCACAGTCGTATATTTGTCGCAACGCGCATCGATAGAAGCGAGCGTGGCTCTAAACCAATATGTCAGAATAAGATTTTGTTTATTTGCCATAAAGATAAAGAAAAACAAACGCATGCAATAGTAAAAAAGTTACAAGAAAAATAAACAAAATTCACTTTTTTTTATACAACCACGGTGGCAAACAAGCTTACGGACCACCAGATGGTAAGCGGACACCGCAGCCTACGCCGGACGCATGGAACTCCAAAGGCATAGTAACATGGGCGTTGCCAACCCTTGATATGTTTGAGGATTCACCGTGTTGACAGCTGAAGGGACAAATTCCCTCGCTCTCAACACAACGCATCCTCGGGAGCTCTGCTCACTTAACATTTAACGATCTGAAACTACTTGGCAAATGGGATCCAGTTTCAACATTGTGCTAGGGTTACCAGCCTGGCGCTGGTTTTCAAACTGGTAATATAAATGATACATTAATTTAAAATAATATGAAAATATGTCTTGCCTCTTCAACATCTTCTTTAACTTAAGAGTAAAAAAACTCTTGTCGTTGGAGGAATTTTCAACCGTTTCTGTCCTCTGCCATTTTCTTTACTTCCTGATAACTATGCCTCGACCTTAGCTATCTCCGTTATTTGTTCGGAATAGTTTCTTCTTGGCCTCTCTCGTTCCCTGAATATTTATATTATTTATAAGTCTTTAAAAAAAACGTCGTTTCTTAGCAGATGTCCTATGATTCATCTTCTTCATTTTTCTATATTTTATAATATAGTTTTCTTTTCATTAATTCTCTTAACATTTCCTGGTTAAATGTCTTTTTTCTCAATTTTATACCTTCCATTTTCCGCCAACATCACATCTTGAAGACCTCTAATCTCTCTCTGTCTCTTTGTATTAGTGTCCACGTTTTACTGCCATACAAAGTAATGCTGCTTACATGAGATTTTAGGAGTTTCTATTGACATTATTTTTTTTATTTTTAGTAAAAATCTTTTTGGCAGGAACAATGCTCGCAAATCTCGACTGCATCTAGCTAGACTATTTTTAATTGTAACCAAGTGGTTATCGATCATCATTATTATCATCATCATACCAGCCCAAAGACGTCCACTGCTGCACCAAGGCCTTCCCCAAAGAGTGCCACATTGACCGGTCCTGCACCATTTGCATCCAGCGAACTCCCGCGACCTTTAGCAGGTCATCAGTGATACTAAGACTAATTATAAGGGGTACAATATTATTGCTGTGGTAAAAATAATACTTGATCAAGTTTGTACTGGGCAGCCCTCTCCACTCCAGTGCACAAGGGATTATGGATTAAGAATAGATTGGACAGCTGTCCACTGGAATTAGGTGACGTGGCATGGTTTAGTCAATTACACTTTAACCAGCTACTCGTTGAGGCAATCCTTTAGAGTATACTAACTCTATTCTGAACTTGTCTCTTACAGCATTTATCAAGAACTTATGTGACTGTTTTTTTATACGGGCTTGATATACTTAATATTTATTAGGCGTTTTTGGAATTTCGTTTTCAAATGCTTTTGTACAGTTAAATTCACCTCGTCTGATTTAAAAACCAAGAAAGGGATCTTCTACTTTTTAACTCTATTATTTATAATAATATATTATAATAATAATAATTTATTTCCTTTCACCTTAGTTGGTATATACATTATTTGTATGTTGAGTTTCAAAAGTAAAGGGTTATTCTAGTTTTCGATGCATAAACAGGATAAAATATGTTTTCTTTGTAACGATCTCAAAGAAGTCTCGAAAATAACAATTGAAAAATAAAGTTCTCCAGCCTTGAGTACGTTTTTAATTTTCACTTAATAGCCTGGGTTTTGAGATATCATCAAACAGCAATAGCCAGCCAATAACCAGCAATTTTTACTGTTATCGATCTCCGTGTTCCGTGTGTGTGTGTGTGTGTCTTAATATTTAATGTTATTCTCACATTACCAATAAAAAAAACTCACTAAAATGCTCGGAATATATCAAGGTTCATCTTAATTCGGTAATTTACCATTTTTAGAATACACAGTAAAGGTCAATAAATGGACATAGTTTGACTAGTTAGGAAACCGTGATATTACTTGTTCCTACTCGTATCTTCCCACAAAGTTAATACTAACACAGTAGAAATAAATAAATAGTTTTTCACGATTCATAAAAAAGCTGATGGTCTAACTGTCAGTCAACATCTCAAACACTTGAACAGTATAGTGAACAGTGTAGTAGTTGCCCTCTTATATTATGGAAATGATAATTGTATGTGGAAAAAAAAAACGACGTAAAATATTTATTAACTTTTCGACGACCGGTTCAGCCTAGTCTGTAGAGCCCTGACTACGAAGCTGGCGCTCCTGGGTTCGAATAACTTAGAAATAGTTTGCGTGATGAGTATGGATATTTTGTTTGCTCAATGTCTTCGTTCGTTCGTCGTCCAGGACTTTTCGCACAAGCCTAATTGAGTTTACTACGAAGCCAGTTAAATTCCCGTCAGAATGTCTCCTAAAATTATTTATTTATTTATTCATATTTTTATAGCTAACTGTATTTCAGCTGTATGTACGAAATGTTGTGTGGGATATTCAAAGCTGACCTACTCGTATACTACTCTCAGTTTATGCAATGGAAGTTTGCCAAATTTGATCATATTACCAATGCAGAGGATTAACATTGTTTTTTTTTTCTAAATAGGACATCTGATTTGAACGCGCAGAATGTTAATATGTGAAAATTTGGTTGGAAAGAAATGTTACGGTATTCATATTTAAACGTTTTTTCTCCATCGGTTCGCTAGTAAAGGCCGGCTCGAAGGACCATGTAGCCACAAGCTTATTTGTGAAGCGATAGCAGGTATTCATACTGTTATTTAGAAAATTTGGTTTTATATTTGTACTAGCTTCTGCCTGCGACTTCGTCTGCGTGGACTCGGGATAAAAACTATTATATATTTAAATACAGGCTATAAACTATCTTCGTGCACAAACAAAAAATCGAGATAAAAGAAGTTTAGTATGAAAACTTTTAAATTGAAACTCAAACTACGCTTGTATGGAGAGTCGAGTTTCCTGGGGACATTTGTCATTGAGAAAACGCTAATATAACAACTATTTCCTATCACACCTTTACCACCATCAAACTGTCCTACTGAAACAAAATTCCAATGGTTAAGGCTACCGACTTTCCCAACACTGTGAATACCTATGTAAAACAAATCGTAGAACCGAAAGATTCATCGGGAATCCTATCGTGTTTTCCGTAACGGATTCGGAAAGAAAAAACAAAAACAAATGCACAATCGCCAGCAACTGCGACCGCGGAAACCATTTGGTTAGAAAAAGAAGTAAACGGGGGAAATGGAACTAGTCACTGGGTCGGTATCACCGGGTCGGGACTAATTGTGGTTAGCGGTTTACTTGGTATGTGTGTGTGTAAAGGTTCGTTGGAAAATGTGAAGGTCAACTTTAGGTTATTGGTATAAACTTGCACGATCATCATCATTCATTCGCTTGCCCTTATTCCACTTAAGTTGAGGTCGGCGCAGCATGTTTTTTTTCTTCCATACCTCTGTATTACCCGTTACCTCGTCGCTCACCTTCATCCTAATTATACCGTCTCTGACGCAGTCCATGATACGCTTTTTTCTTGGAAAATTGCGTGACATTTAATAAAAAAAATGTACTCTGCAAATAGCCCTTTTACATGTCAAATGGTACAATAAAATTATAATAATCTTACACAATAGCTAGACTGTAAAAAAAATCACAGAGTTCGTATTTCTATAAAGGAGCACCTTTAACGAAATTTATAAAAATAAAAATAATTGTATAAAAAATTTAATACAGCAGCAACAGTACATGAAAAGTAATTATACAACGTTTTTTTGCCCGCCCATAACAATCGGTCTATCGCTATAACCGTAATAGGTACACTTAAAATTTCCGCAGATCAGGTTATACTATTGCCGCTATAAATAACCAATAATAAAAATATAACAATGTTTTACAATAAACTCTAGCCTGACACGCAGACAGCCGAGGCCTAGTCACAGCAGGGCTCCGCATGACATCCCTTCAAAAACATCAAGTTGAATTCCCTAACCCCAAACATGCACATTCAGAGACCAAGTTGTGGTTCAAAGTGATTTAGAACTCGAGATAAGAATCAAATTTCAAAATGCCTGCCATAAAACCAAATTATGCGTTACAAAAATATAATATATGGAATGAGAAGAAAAACTAAAATAGTTATTTACGATACAAGTGCCGAAAATAGGAAATTCGCAACGAGTGGTGATAAATTAAAACACGACCGAAGGGAGAATCGACACGAGTTGCGAATTACCTATTCGCACGTGTATCGTACAACGTTTTACTGTACATATGGCTCTTTGAAGTTTCGACATAATATCTATGCACGGAAAGTGCTCTTTTCCGCACTAGTGCGGGAAAGTAGCACCATATGTACTGTAAAGTAAGTTTAAAATAGGAATCGACGCAACAAAATGCGATAGTAGCGGTAGTTGAACGCCATTAAATGGCTTTGGGCTTAAAATAACTAAATCTCATAATGCCTTATTTGCCAATACTCCCTATTTTCAAATTACCATGAGCTCATAAAACCTAAATGTCAAATTGTAACATTCTTAAAATTAACGAAATTCATTATGACTTTGACTTCAAACGGCATGTTCTCTAAATGCCTGAAGATTGAAATGCACAATGCTTCAATTACCGAATGGCAGAAATGACAAAGTATCAAAACAACTCAACCTCAAAATACCTAAATTTAGGCATTTTTCCCAAAAATGCCTAATTTTTTTTACGAGTGTTTATTTGATATTATCTACCGATCTTTTACCTCCATCAATCTGCCGCTCTTCTAAAGTCGAGTGTCCACAGAGATTTTGACGAGAGATGTGATGGTTGACTTATACATGCGTGTATCAATAGTTAACTACGGAGTTTGTACAGTAAAAGATAATTTGCAATGTAAGTAATTATCTTCATGTAGTATAAATTTAGGTATTTTGAGGTTCGGTTATTTTAAGCATATTATTATGTTGTTTTGCCATAATGCTGTTTTGAAGTTTAGGTATTATTAGCCTAAGGTATTTTGAACATCGGCGATATTAAGGTTTCGGTTGATTGAGAAAAAAAATTAGGCATTCTGCAATTTAGGTATTTTGAGACCATGGAGTTTTGAGATCTGGGAGTATTGATAATGAGGTGAAGTGAGATTTTGTGATTTTAAGCCCAAAGCATTAAATGGTACGTTGTGTAGTTATTTTCTATCAAAAAAATATTATTCAACCAAAAAATGAAAATCTAGTTTATGTGAAGGATTGGATAGCGGAAAGAAGCATTATAAAACATTTATATCTCATTCTAGATAACATTAGAATTTTAACGAACAATTCGTCTTCGTATCTTCGTTTATCTAAAGGATATCAAAGTTACTTCGTTTTACTTATTTCGATCGTGTTCGTTCTTTCGAAGTGCTTTTGAAACATAATATAATATTAAAGATTTTTATGGATCAAAATGGTCTGAAACAAACGATTATTATTGAATTTTTTATTTCTTTATTTAAACGTTCTGCGTTCCGAATGGTTTTCCTTGAAATCTCATGACGATAGACGCACGATTATAGTTTTAAAAAATCCACATATTTTAACAAAACAACGGAAGAACTGATACAGGATACTCATTAAAATTTTGTTTCACATTCAAAGTTGAATAGGAAATGAATTGATTTCACGAATGGACATCACGGAACTCATGCACGTCAAGCATGCGTGTCTGAAACAACGGAGGGAAGCATTGCAGGCAGCGTGTGATTGCATACCAACGCTGGAAATTCGAAATCGTATTTCGTTAATTAACGTTTTTCTACTATGCGACAGTCTTTTACTTTTATTACTTCATTGTGAATGGTTCAACTTAGTTGTTGTATAGGCCGGATTTGACCTAACTTGAAGGACAGAATCACTTTTATCGTTTGGTGGTATTTGTACTTAGATACGATGAACGCTTGCGGTGAAATAAAATCTTAGATTAGGCTTAACAAACCGATTTAAATTCAAATTAAATTTGGAAACATGAATTAGTGTGTTTACATTGTTAGTAATGAAATTGGGCCGTGGTTTATTTTAATTACAATTATATCCCTTATTTGATAAACTAACAAAACCTCTGTTACCTAACTAAACTGATTTTTGTTTTATCTCACAAATGTCGAAGTGGCAGATAAATACAATATAGGTTTGATAACAGTATGAATCCTGGGCATAACACTGTAACTTACAAACTTACAGTGAAAATTTCAGCGTCAACTAAAGAATACAATTGACAAAATCCAAAAAGCTATTTTAATAAATCTCGGCGTTGTGGATTAAAACGGTTGTCAACTATATTTCAAGCTAAATTGCCTTGTAGATTGCTCTCAAGAGATTTGAAACAGGGCGATTAGCCAGTCCAGTGACGTGGCCGAGTCTGGCTGGGATTACCTTGGATTAACAACGTAACACCCCGTTCACACTGCGTCCGTTTCCGTGTCCGGGAGGCATCCGTCTCTTTCGCACTCGGGCGAAACATCGTAAGCGAGAAAAAGAGGGATGCCTGCCGGACACGGAAACGGACGCAGTGTGAACGGGGTGTAACTCGACAACCAGGGCCACTAGACTTTAACAAGCTGGCTTCACAACCCAATGTGAAACTAGTCGTATAAAAATGTAAAATACACGCTAAAGGGCTAAAATTTATCGACTTAATTATGTTGATAAGTTTTAGCCCTATAGCGTGTATTTTAACACTTTTATTTATGTACTGACTAGGTACCGGCGTATTGCAAAGAACTCAGGCAATTCCGCAGGATAAACAATAGCGTACGAACTTGTTCATCCAGAAAGTTTATTCTATACACCAGTGAAATAATATTTAAATCGTATTAGTAGTTTTGGAGATTACCCTACATACGTACACAAATACAATCTCATTGACTTTGCCGCTCTATGATATTAGTTAATTCATTAATTAGCCACCACCACAAGATGGCTTCCGAGGTAGGGGCAGACCGAAAAGGAGATGGCCGGACGACCTTGATAAATTTTGTACAGATTGGCGAACACCAGCACAGGACCGAGACGAGTGGCGGAAAAAAGGGACGCTTTTGCCCAGCAGTGGGATACAATATAGGCTAATTAAAATAATAATAATTATTATTATTATTTAAACTGTGAAGTTTGTGAAATGTAATTTTTTATATTATATGACACTTGAGTATAGTATAAAAACACATAATTATGCCCGTATCTGTATTTTATCCCTCAGCTTTGTTCGCGTTTTTTGTATAGGTAACGCTTTTGTGTCACGTATTTTTAACAACTATCATTGTATTATGATTTAAGTGGTAAATATCAATAACATTACTCGAAGGCACGGCAAAAAAACATCCTGAATAAAAGCAGTGAATAATTTAGACATACTCGTACATTCTGAAAGAATCAGATAACATATTTTGTCCGTCCGATAGAAAGAGGTAAAATACTTTTATCCCGAGTTGTAATTGGATGATCCTCCCGGGAAATACCAGCATTTAACACAGAACACGAGGAAGTCGGCACATAAATAAAGTTTATACAGTTCTCGGTTTACTTTTGAGCAATAATCATGGCCGGTTGCGATCCAGCTCGTGAAATAACGCTAAGTTCTTTATAATCTATCTCTCAGTTCCGTTTCGAATTTCATTTTCGTTTACGTAGACACTGTACATCTCGCGGTACATATGTGTCCAGGTATAAGTCTGCCGTTGTATAGTTGTCTTGTCACAAAATATCATAAATAATGTTATTACACACCTGTCTGACTAAGACTTCGCTGTCTGTCCGTCCGTCTGTCTGTCACCAGGCTGTATCGCAAGAACCGTGATAGCTAGACAGTTGAAATTTACACAGATGATGTATTTCTGTTGCCGCTACTTTATACTGCTCTTATTGGACGACTTATGAAAGCGTCTTCACTGATCAAAGCGTAAAAGAGGCCGTTTGTTAGTGTTTTACCACAAAAATATAAATTACTTGTAGCGATTCACCGCGTCGCATTTCACCGCGATCGTGTTTTTTAATTTTCGCTTTCTATCACGCCTATTGTTTTGGGCGCTAATAGTTCTAGTCGCATTACACCTCGATTGTTTTTCTAATTATAGCGTTGTGTCTCAAGGGTAATTTTTTTGGTCGCTAATAATTTTAGTCGTCTTTCACCGCGATCGTGTCTTTAATTTTCGCTTTTTTTCTCAATCGTCTATTTTTTGTTTGCTAATAATAATGATTAATTAAAATCATTTCACCTCGACCGCATATTGTGTAACAGCATATCGTCGTGATCGTTTTAAAGTTCACCAAATCTTTTAGTAACAGTTTACTTCGAATAATCTAATCATTTCATTAGTAAAAGTATAGTTTGGGACTAGGTTGATTTGTGTAAATATTATATTATATTATATTATAGTAAGGTTGTCAAAGTTACTTCCTCGTGAAAAGTTCACGTAGTCCAATTGATCGTATTTGGTATTGAGATTATGAGTATTGTCTATTATTAGTCACAAGTAAGTCAATGAGTTTGATAGCCCCTAAGAAATAGAGCTATAGCTACTAAACGCGTTTAAAGAAAATTGCTATTGCGTTAAGTAAAACAGTTCCAACCAAATATCGATCGCAGCGAAATGCGTCTAGGATTATGTGACAGTGTCTGTGTACAATGGAAAATAAGATGCTGGAAATGAGTTATACTAACGTGAAAAGCCATGCGAGAAATTGCTTAAACTCTAATGAGATTTTGTTCTGCCATGGTGAAATGCAACGCGGTGAATCGCTACAAGTAATTTATGCTTTTGTCTAATGAAAGAGGTGTACCTACTTATAGGTAAAACATTTAATACGATTTTAGATTTTAATTTAACAGAATAGCACACGTAGAAGCAACTTGGTACACATTAAAACTACGTTGGAATGCGAAACTTAACTCTCGAATTAACCTCCTGAATGCTCGAATTGTCGAGTATATACATGGCCCGGGGGCGTAATTATTTTTACACTACGCTTGTTTTCAAGCACATCCAAATAACATATTATTTACGACTTCCGCCTTCGCTATGTTAGCGTTCTGAATTTAAAATATCCCTTTACTCTGTTATTCGTTTAAAACTTGGAAAAACATGTAGTGTAGAGTGTCCATAGTTGGTTTATTTGCATATTTTTTTAACCATGAATTCATAAAAATTAAAAATGTACTAGTCTATTCTATATATTCATAATGGAAGGAAAGATAGAGGGAAGGATAGACAGGGGAAGACCACGGCGCAGTTTAATGGACCAAATAAAGGAAATAGCTGGTGTCGTATCGTATCGCCTATCGGCAAATCAAAGGGCTGCCGTACGACAAAGAGAAAAGGAAAATACTCCACCGACACTCTTAAAATGATGATGATTATATATTTTATGATATGACTAACTAATTCATTCCATTTGTTAACCCATTTAAGGCCAAGCAACACTATTTGTGCTACGACGTAGCGCTTAGCATATTTTTTCCGCATTGTAGCCGAAATCATTTATAGACCTAATATGTGAGTAACTGGCCCTGAATGAGTTAGCTAATATAATGCTTCCATAGTGATGTGGATTTATTTCGTATACAGTATACCAACTAATATATTATTATTATTAATTAGTTTTTATTATGGAGTCATTATTGTACAATAATCAATTTCTTGTATCGAATAAACACGACAAATTCACACGCCATCAAATGTTTATGGCTTTTTTTGGGTTTATAAACCCCATATTATAACGCAAACTTTTTCAATTACGTAACATCATAATTACATCAACTTTCATATAACGCGGCAAAACAGAAGCGATACGATCTCAGTGAATATATTTTGATGAAAACTGCATCGTAATACTGGGGGCCTATTCTGATCAACGTAATGATTGAGTAGTGATCTTATAGCAAGTTTTATAACATAACAATGTCGCGTAATGGATCGGAAATCATCAAATTAACATTTAAAAGAGTAATAAAAATACAAAACTGTAAACAAGAATTATATAATATACAGGCGCTACTGTCTATGCGCAACTGCCCCGTGTGTACTGGAATTTTTAGTTCCAAATTCCACTACCATTCATTTTTTGGAAGAACAGCGTAGCGAACCAAAAAACCATAGCGCCGTAAAATGGCGCTACAAAATGGGTGCCATTGTCATTTTGCGGGAATGGGGGCGGCGTGTCAAAACGATGCCAGGCAGTCGTTTAGTTTGAACATGTGCAAACCGGGTTTTAGCCACGTGTTTGGGTAGAAATTTGTAAGGACCTCTATGGTTTTTTCGTTCTTTGGAAGAACCCCATTGTTATTTGAGTGAAAAACGGTGATAACACGTTTTATGGGACATTACAATTATATCAATATCTACGATAGCTATGTTGGAGGGCGGGGATGGAGCCCATACAAATCTACCCATCGTCCTTCAATGCTATTTAGGATTCTTATCTGTTAAAAAAAAAATTAACGAACGTATCACGACTATTATCTACCCAATTGCGGTACTTGTCTACCAACAGAAATTTACTTATTTTCACGTACAACGGTAACCACGCCTTCCTCACTTATATACCAAAGTGGCTAAATGCAGCTTTCGGGCTCACGTCGGGACGTTACATTTAGTTGTCAATTCGTATGAGCCATTTTCAGCGTTATCTAGCAATCTTTTACTCGCTGGTTTGGCTTTTCTTGTGCTCTTATTACAGTTGGTCCTGACCAGATAAAAAAAAAACACCGATTAAACATGTAAATATGTCATCAAACGAGATATAATCAGTTTTATATTCGCTCCGCACTTACCCATGCTCGCATTTCAAGCCTGATGTGTAGTTAAAGATAAAACTGATTACAATAAAATTACGTGTAGTCGAATAGATCCATTGGTTGGCATAACGGCAAATCATTGTGTTTTCATCGCCACGCGAAAAGCTTTTTACAGTGGGTAATTTTACATGTTTTAATAGTCCATGAAGCTGAATTGCTTTTGTTTTATTGCTTTTTATGGCTTATAATAAAAATAAAATAAATCCACAATTAATACTAGAGGCTCTGTTAGCTGTAGAACTCGTTAGCCTGTCTTTTGTTTATAATGTTTTAAACTGATTCGACTAAAACACCTATATAATAATTAAACCTGCTCACATCCACCAGAATTGGTTGAGTAATATGAGCAGACCCCGTATTATGGTCTGCCTTATCACGCGATAAGTGACAAGATAGGAGCGTCGTCTCGTTCTATCGAACGGTGTCAGCCAGTGACGGACGCTTTATCCTGTCACTTATCCTGTGATAAGGCCGACCATGGTACGGGGTCTGTAGAGGAGGACAGCGGGACAGCTGCCATCCGGACACACGAAAGTATTATGACGCTAGTTGGGATGGAGAACTTCGTTAAGTTTTATTGTAAATGGGAAAGTAACTCTGTCTGTTTCCTGTTTACGTTTAAACCACATAGTCGATTAAGAGGAAACACTAAGGGCGAGATAATTGTGAAATAGTTATTTGTTAAATGTATTGCTGTCGCGCCAACCTCAAGCCTATATAAGTACATAAAATCAACGTAGTCCCCGGATTTCTTCTACAAAACTTGACCTATTTAACTATTTTTTATTAAAAATCAAAGAAAGGCTTTGACCGTGTTCCTATGTTTTCCATTTTTTTTAATAATCTAGTCAAAATTGTTTTCGGGATGCTTAAACACAGCGGAAAATCTGGCATTTTATTTAGATTTTTGAAGGTTAATATCTCTTTTAAGAATAAATTTATGAAAAAAAAAGAAAACATAGGAACATGTCAATATAGCCATAGATTTATGGAAAAAAAAATATTGCTCTACTGCCATTATCCAGGGAGAACACAGGCTCCCCTGTTTACGTTTCTATGAAAAAACGGCACTTGTATTTCCTCTTAAAATAAAAATTGGTATGCACTTATATTATACTTTTTATCCCAGAAAAATCCCTTAACGGGGTAATAGGGTAGAAGTTCGTGTGGAGGCACGAAAGGAGTTCCACGCGGACGAAGTCACTGGCAAAAGCTAGTGATTGAAATACGAATATGATATAATGCTGCTAAGAACGGGAGCACTAAGTCAGAACTCTTGTATCAAATGGATTAGGCTTTTTCCACATTAAGGCGTGATGGAATCGGTTTGCAGTATTTTAAAGTTTACCGAGGGCTTACTGATGTTGCCCAGATTTTTTAACTTGTCGGTATAGTGTCAGTACCACATTTTAGGCTCAGTTTTATTTTCAAACAGAAGTTCTAAGTTCGTATTTTTTTTTTATAAAAAGCAAAAAAAGAATGGTATGGAATACACTTTGTTTTCAATTTTCATTCAACCCCGTCCCTAATTTTCCGCTGGGAAGTAGGTATATTTGTATGAAAACATATTTTACAATGCATGTGCTCGAAAAGAGCGTTTTCCAAGCACCCAAATCGTGCGGAAAGTGCCACTTTTTCGCACTAGTGCTTTTTACTTTTCAATTTTTTTTTAATTTTTACGTCCGTCGTCAGCCCGACGCAAAGAGTTTATTACTCGAGAAAAGTTTTACAAATATTTCAATTACACGTTTTCTTTCAATATAAAAGGTACATAAATACTAATAATGTATAAAATGATTTATTAATCTTTATGAATTTTGAATTTGGTCAATAAATTAATTGATTTTAAATATTCACTTAATGTGTTTGGCTAAACGCATCTTTCTTTTGCCTTTTGCGATACGACAGTATGGCGACTTGCACATGCGCATTGCGCAATGTTGGTTGACCGCGCATGTATTTAAAACTAAAAAGCCCGCCATTGTTGTGATTGTTGTTTACTTTGGAGTTATTTTATGTAAATAAGTTAAAAATATCGAGTGAAAGTGAGTAATCAATAATAATAATGATTTAGGTATTGCGTTTCAATAGTGTCAGTATGTTTCTTAGAACTACGACGGTACAGCGTCTTTTTGTTGTTAAATATATTGAGTTACTCAAAATTAATTTTGTTCCAAAACCACAATACAATGGATTTAACTTTTAAGTGAATAAGCTTGACAGCAAAAGATGTGGAGAAGTTGTTAAATGCAGTTCCAGATAATAAGTAGGTACCTGACAATCTACCTCTTCTTCAATTTTAACCTATCTATTTTAAACCGACATTTCACCATTTAATATATTTCCTCACACAAGGCATAGTAAAATGTTGTATAATACACGCGCGTAAAGATGATTTCCGACTCGTGTCGAATTATACATTCGCTCGCTTCACTCGCTCATGTATAAAAATGACACTCGTCGGAAATCACCTACTTTCCACACTTGTATCATAAATAACTATTAATTATTTTAACTAAACTTCTTACCATATTTTGTAACTAGCAACTGCCCGTGACTACGTCCGCGTGGAACTCGTTAACATCGTACCTCCATACAAACTCTCCACGCCATGTCGCCTTTGTAGGGGACGATACCCTGTTTTTCAATTATTGGGGAAAGGCTTTTGTAATATTTTATTAGGGAATTATTCCCGAAATAAAAAGTATGCTTTATGTTAATCCAGGCTATAATCTAAATGAATGGCAAAATTCATCTTAATCCGATTATCCGTTTTTGCGTTATTGAGTAATAAATCTTCCAAATATCTAAACTTTCGGATTTATAATATTACTAGCTTCTGCCCGCGACTCCGTCCGCGTGGAACTCGTTTATATCGTAGCTCCATACAAACTTTCACCCCTCACTTCATCCCCTTGGGGGATGATTTCCGGGATAAAAACTATCCTATGTCCTTCCCCAGGACTCAAACTATCTCCATACCAAATTTCATCCAAATCGGTTCAGCGGTTTAAGCGTGAAGAGGTAACAGACAGACAGACAGACAGACAGACAGACAGACACACTTTCGCATTTATAATATTAGTATGGAAGTATGGATTAGTAGGATCCCGTAACCTTTGAAATAAAGCCCAACGTTCCAACTTCTAATATGTAATAATTTTTCAAACACAAACCTACATATTATTTTTTATTATTCCAAATTGGAATCGTGAATAAAATAACTATTAAGCTTACCTGCCAAGTTTAGTGTGTCGTTACACGCAACCTCTCCCTCTTTTTAACCCTAGTAACAGTGGTTTTAAATCCTTCTCGCTTTAGGGGGTGAATTGAAAACCCCCTCACCTCGGCTTCGAACACCAATCCATTTAGACCCTTATCGTTTTTAGCTTAGATAAGAAATTCCAATAATAATTTATTAAGGCGCGCTAGTAAAAATACCGTTGCGCGTTATAACTTTGATATAAAATAGTTACTTACTTTCAAGTTGTAATTTTATATTGTACCTTATAAAACTTTCACTACTCGTACTTAACTTTATAGATATATGACTTAAGTAAAGCCGCATTTGTATCATCAAACCTACATTAGACCATTCTGATCGAGAATTGGAATAGCTGTAATTTCATATAACTTTGGTCTTATTTATATGATAAAAACAATCACCTCCAACACCATTCTTATGACGGTTTGATAATATTTTGGTATGAACAGTTTGCTTCGATAGGCATTTGTTTTGTTTTGAACACATCTTAAATATGTAACGTCTATTCGGACAGGTACAGTTAACCGCAGGGCTAATCAGAAAAGGTTATCTTAGGTAGATTATCTGCCTAGTGACTCCGTAAATATCTTACTTACCTTTCTTGTCTTCTCTGCGCAAAATATATATTTTTTTATTATACCCTACTGTATTATTTATTAATTCAGTGTATGCCTAATCAATTATAGAGGTAGACATAATAACGACCCACGCTCGAACCACGGAACCGTGTTATTCAGCAGCATTATACGATGTCGTAATAATTTGTCGCGCCCGACTGACTAGAGCTATTGAGGTGGCCTTCCGATCTGATATTACTGATAGTTCAGAGTATTTTATTTGACATAGTAGGTAAAGATGCGGATTGAAGAGGTTGGTTACTTTGATTCTTGGTGATGATGATGTCGTCTTGACCGATTTCAGCCTCAGCGACTGTTTAGTCCGGCTTTGGTATTAACAATAATTATTATTACTGTTGTTCTTCTACTGTCTGGTGCGCTCTCAAATAGCTTATCTTTCTCGCAAAAGTGCGAACGCGTTCAGTGCAAGTTAACACTCCACCGACGAAGTTGTAACTGATGGAAGCGCCTTGAGCTTGTCTTGCTTTTTATCGAGCTTGTTGCGACGCTCGGTTTCAAACTTGTTAACCTGCGGGCCGCCGTGCTGCTTTCTCCTCTCACTCAGAGGGCTCTATTTTGCATCTCTTGTCTTTGTCTTTTCAGAACATCTTTGTAACGAAGGTACTGGCCACCACATTTACGCTTACCATTATTCAGTTCTGAACATAAAATGCGCTTCGCCATTCTGTCATCCGACTTTCGCGACACTCCATACTACCCGCAGCTGTCGCCTGTGAACCTTAATGACATTGGAGTGAGGGTCTATAGACAAAGCCTTTGCAGTTTTGATGACTTTTTAAAAAGGACTACTATAGTAATTATAATTTATAGTTATGAAGACAGCTATATGAGCTACAGTCTGGTTGTAGTGTATTTGTGTACTAAAATGTACAAAATAAATATTTTATCTTAGGTTCGGTTTCTACTCATTATCCGAGCTCTTCAATGAGTCCTCGCCCACGCCCATCTTTATCTTCGGTTTGCTTTGTAAAATAATTTTATAAAAGTAAAATAAGGAACAGAATCATTCGAAAAATATCTAACCTAAACGCGTTTTTAATTGTAACACTTTGATCTCTGTGTAAGTAATCGTTTATACATTTTTATTTATTTATTCATTTACTTTACTTTGTATTGCCAGTGCAATTATTAAAGTTCTGTGTAAGTAAATGTTTTACTTAACTTTGTTCGATTTAGCACTGTTACAGTCAGCCAATGAAAATGTTGCGCACTTTAGTTCTTTGTTACAGTGAACGTCATGTTTGACAATCAAAGAAATGAACTGAAACGAAGTTACAATTTCAAAATGACATGGTTCTATGTATGCTCAACATTTTCATTGGCCCACTGTACATGAAATTTCCGCTTCATTTCCGCAAATGACCCGACACATACTCACTTACAAAACTATAAACGTATATTTCAAAGACTTGTTATCTATATTACAGCAATTTATTTATCAACATTAGTTACCTACCTATAGCGAGCCTCTATTTGAGTGGGACGTGAAGGGTTCGTATTCTGTTAAGTACATTTTGAAAGGAGTAATCGGAACGTTTACCTGCCCTAATCCCAAACGGCACTTTCGCCGTATTAAGTAATTGAGTATCGTTTGACATGGGTCTATAATTATTAAGTTTGGTCGCTTTATTGGGTACAATCATAGCATGGTAATGTGACATTTACAGTTCCATCAAAATTCTAGCGTTTTCCAGTACCCTAAATGCGTCTACTACTTACTACTACTACTTAATCCCAAGATTGGGCGAAGACTTAGACACTAGTTTTATGAATGTGACTGGCATCTGACTGCGATTAGACAAGTAGGGCTGAGGACAGCATGGCTATCACAGGACGGTCCGCGAGTTGTGTCGCGGCGAGATAGACCATCCGTCTCTTTCTAATTAGAACGCTTAGAAAGAGAAGGATAATAGTCTATGTCGCCGCCCCACTGCAGCTGGTGGGCCGTCCTGGATAGCAGTGGTATAGAATTGAGGAAAATTCAAATTTACTTTTACACTAATTGAACATCGCAGCAATTGTGCTCGAAAATTAAAGATTAATTTAATCCGGCTTTCAAAGAAACGATTCTTTGAGTTAATCTTAATGTCCGTGAGTAATGAAATGCGTTTTAAAGAGAATAACGTTTAATTTTTTGTTAATTTTCGTCGGAGTCTGAATGGTATTTCTCTCCTACAATACTTAAACGGCAGTAAGCAGTATAAATATTTCAGTACTATATTTTGCCTCTGTTTCACAACTTAATTGCAAATAAGTGTGATGTTGGCTCGTTTTATCACTTACCACGGTGCAGATGGAAGTCGGCAGTCGGCAGGTTGAGAGCGCGAATCGCATGTAAATGTGATTATGATCGGCAACTACGAACAAAAGTAGAGCTGTCTCACTATCAACTAGTCTCTCCTATCTGTCGAATCCCAAAAACTAGGTTGCACTTCAAAATTAAATGCACTGAAGGCGACCGGGCCGCCGATGGAAAACACACACACACGTTTGGATATTTACAGTTTATTAATAAACAAGGAACAACACATAAAACACAGTTAACGGCACAAAATGTTCAGAAACTATTTACATGTAATACAACAATAAGTGCGTTAATCATTTACAGAAAGCGTATTGACAAACAGAATTTTACCAGAATGAAGAAAAATCAATACTTAAAAACAAAAGAGGCGCGCTGGCAGCAGTGGCCGCGCCGGCCAGCTCCCAGCGCGCGGGCACCGCGGAGGTTCTGCGCATCGTTCAAACTTGAATCATCGACATCATCGTTCTCAAACTATCCAGTTTCTTTAAATTATTATATATTATGTTATTTCAATCTGGGGGCATGGTTCCAGTAAAACGTACAGGATGGTACGGCATTGTTTGCTTCGCGCTCGACTTGGCGGGGGCACTGCCGTACCATCCTTTACTGGAAACATTTCGCCGCATTTTCAGGCTCCTATTTGAGAACCTCTGGATAAGACCAGAACGCAGAAATCGTCATCCAGTAAGCTATAGTCACATACTTAAAATCCAAAATTTCAAGTATGGAGGTCATTTAGTTCCGAAGTTAAGCGAAAGCAAAGTTTCGCATTTATGACACTAACTCCCTCATGATCATCAAAATAGAACTAGTACTTCCCATAAACTCAGAGAGCTGAAATTTGGTACACAGTTAGGGTTTAATGGCCACGTAAAGGGAAAACTATAAAAATTGCAATTTCAACCCAGTTTTCTAGATACACCAACGGTATACATCCTATACAAATATATAGGATTACAAAGTTACATTTGCAGTGAATGGGAAATTCAAAAGCAAGAATGGGCCTGCATTCATAGTTTGTATGTATGGATAACACATTAACCTACAGAAAGAAGTGAGATCCCATAAAAATCATTCCATGTAAAAAGAGGCCAAGTCTCGAAACTCTTCCACCGTAAAAAGTTGTGAGATATTTCGTAGAGCCAAGTTTCAGGCATTCTTATTAATCCTTATTTACTTGCTAAATAAAATTTTGTGACTTGGCAGTCACACAATACTACATAATTTAGGTAGGTATGCAAAAATCCATAAATACAGTTAAGTTGTGTGATTTCCACGTTGCAGAATGTTTTTTATGGGATATCTTTGTCACCAACAATGATAATATAATGAATGCTCAAGTAAGTATGCCTTTTATTTTCTGTTCTCGCGTTAATCGTGTCAGATGAAAAGGCATATAGATAGTTTCAGTTACGGGAAAGTACACATAATATTTTTAATCGCAGAAATAAACCTCTTAGGCTGTGTTCAAGTGCCTATGGGATTCATACTACACTTAAGACATCCTAATAGAATATCTCCTCGTTCTTATATGACTTAATTACACGTGGACAAAATCGCGGGAAAACCCGTGTACCCTATAAACACCTTAATGTATTCACACAAGTTTAGCACCGTCATGTAAAACACGTTGTTTCAACGTTAAAACTCCACGTAAAGCCATTACCCTAATCCCGCATTCAAAACAAAAATCCTAATACACGAAATAAACGATAACAATAATAATATATGCGCAAATTACGCATTTATTTAAGTGGGTAGTTACTGCGATGCGTGAGCGTCGCTTTAGCTAACAGAACATTATTGCGCCGACTCCTTTACCACGAAAGAGCGTATCTTCATATGAAATTCATGTATCTTACACCCTTTTGTATAAGCGTAGAACTCTACGTTACAAAGCGTGGAAGTGTGGAAACGGAATGATTGCGTAAGGGATTTAACATTAAAAAGTGCGTTGAAAAAGTAGGTACGCAATACGCACATAGAAATGTCTTATATCCGTGTTTGATATTGAACGACCGAGCAAAGTGAACGAAGTTCTATGTTTCAGCTTGGGCCTAAACTTTTTCGTATGTTTCTTTTTTCTTTTTATACAACGACGGTGGCAAACAAGCGTACGGCCCGCCTGATGGTAAGCGGCCACCGCAGCCTATAGACGCATGCAACTCCTCTACAAGTCGCATTTCTCAACCGATTCTCGTGAAATTGTGTGAGCAGGTTCAATAATTATTTAGATTTTTTGACGATTCAGTTTTTTCAAAAAAACATTTTTTTTTTAAAGTTTGTAATGTTTCTCGTTACTGTTGCAACCGGTTTGCCAAACAATAAAATATACTAAATCGACTCGTACGAAGTATTTATCGTAAGAAGTCCAGCTAGGATGGTTAATTAAATGTTTTTTCTTACTTTCTTTCTTTTTAAATCGTTTAATAATGTAAAAAACAATTGTGAAGAAATATTTGACGATTTACTAAATAAATACATTTATTAGTGAAGATATGATATCATCACTGGCAAAATCATTACTCAAAAACCGGCCAAGTGCGAGTCGGACTCTTAATTATTATTTTAAATATTTATTTTATTCTGCCTTTTAGTATGTGTTGTTATAGCTGCAACAGAAATACATCATCTGAAAAAAAAACAACTGTACTATCACGGTTCACGAGATACAGCCTGGTGACAGAAAGGATAGACAGACAGACAGACAGACGGACAGCGGAGTCTTAGTAATAAGGTCCCGTTTTACCCTTTGGGTACGGAACCTTAAAACGCTCATGATAAGGGGAATGAAAAGGTTTCTCAAAATAACGGTTGCCTTTTTTATTATATGTACCTATATCCTGTGTCACTCCCATGATGATAAGGTATCCATCGACACATCATAATTATGTCAAAATCCATCGAGCCCTTCGGACTGTAGTCCGTGAAATATAATTTTCTTGTCCACATACGTAGGTACATACTCGTAAATAGATAGTACGCTCGATAAACATACTCCTTCTCAGCCAGTCGGGTAGAAATAGGGTAACTATAACGTTAACATTATACCACCGCGATGAGTTTATGATTGGAATAGCTGTTGTTCAGATAAACTCAGTCGTATTTATATAAAAAAACAGTCGCTTTCAACCACACTGTCATCGCGGCTTGATAAAACGAAAATTATATGCGTACTCACTACCACATAACTTCTACCAAATACCAGTACCCAAGACTAATAAATTCTGAGGAAATTCACCTACACATTTGTTGAACGGGGGCCGCCTCGGTTACCTATTTGCTGAATTCATGTTCTCGTTATTTGTTACGCTCTTAGAGGGTCCTCTGAGGCGGTATTTACTTTCGTTCAACGTGCCCGAACGTAGTGTAAGTTGCTTTAGTATACAGAGGCTCTACTATAGGTTTTACCGAAACAAAACGTTACGTCCGCGTTTGCGTTTATCTCTCACATCCCATACAAATTGATGGTAAAACGCAAACGCGATCGTAAAGTTTTGTATCGGTAGAACTTATACTAGAGCCTCAGATACGTATAGGTAATGGATTCAGTTTACATCTTGGAGTGTACACTACATATTAATCACGCATAACTTTGGCATAACTAAATATAAATACATGTAATGTCTCGTTATTCTTCACTATCACTACATCACTACATGGTATAAAACAAAGTCGCTTCCCGCTGTCTGTCCCTATGTATGCTTAGATCTTTAAAACTACGCATCAGATTTTGATGCGGTTTTTTTTAATAGATAGACTGATTCAAGAGGAAGGTTTATATTTATAATATAGTACCCGTGCGAAGCCGGGGCGGGTCGCTCGTATTTAATACATGAAATTGATAGACGAGGCGAAATGATAGGTCAATTGTTAAGACACAAAATTTTCTTTAGAGATATTCTAGGAGGTCAGATTGGAGGATCAAGGGGTAGAGGTCGACCCAGGATAAGCTTTGTACATCAACTAAAAGTAAAAAGACCTGAAGAAAGTAGCCGAGGACCGAGAGCTGAACTGGTGCCAACTCCACCGACAAGAACCAAGTTCTTCAATGTTGACGACGCGATGGTGACGATGATGACAGTGATGAGATCATGATGATGATTGGTTGATGATTGATTGATGATTGGACGGATTGTTTAGCTTTTTCTGGGCTGTTCATATTTTTTTATTGATTACGCAGTATAAGAAAAATCTGACCTCCTGAACCTTATTTTTTTATATCTTTAGTCCAGTTTTATTGATGCTTGTTTGACGCCTTTACTTGGCAAATAAAAAAATCGTGCGTTAAAGCCTCGTCGTCACGGCTGAAGAAAAAGGAAATGGCTTAAAAACGTTTAGTAGTTAAGACAGTCTTAGTAGTCAGCGACAAGGGAGTTGGTAGCATCCACCGCAGTAATATGTGCCTAGCCGCTCACTTGATTTCAAATTTAAAAAAAGGTAGCCTAAATTGCGTTCAAATTTTCTTTATCAAAGAAGTCCATACTTCGCTTCGCAACCAGAGTTGCCACCATCAGTTCAGGGGTGCGCGAAATTGCCAACCGTGGTTGCCACAAGCAAGTGAGTGGCTATTAATGTGCCTTTAATAAACTAGTATTAACGTGTTCTAGTGTTAAATACTACGGTTACATAAATGTTATTATGGAGTTGTATGAGACTTGAATAATTACTGAGTTCAAATAGTAATTTCATTAGGACTCACCAGCGTGAAATTCAAAAGCCTTTATTATTGTTAGGCTAAAACAGAATGTAATATAGAATTTTAATTGAGTCTAGCCGAACTGAAATGAAAATGCATTATTTATAATTTGACTTGGAGAAATTGTATTTGCCAGTGTAAGTAATTGTTCCAAGAGTCAATCCAGTGATTGACAACAACTCTCGTGTCCAAGGTCAAGACCTACTTGGTACAGTAGAGTTTGAAAATATGTGCACGGAGAAAGAAATCAAAAATATGTGAACACGACTGTATTGTTAAGGGCATAAGGTTGCAGATATATTTTTGAAGCTTCAGACGCGTACTTACTGTCTAACAAAATATGAAAAATAATGAAGTCCGTTCCTGTCGCGTGCCATAAGGTGATAAACTTAAACATTCACTTGTAATGAGCTTTCTAGCGAATGTTCAAAACACAGATATAGATATACATAGATCGCGCAAATGCAAGTACTTCGCGTGTCAGAATTCGGACTCCGAGTTGGTACTCCGACTTACATTCCGCACGCATCTGTTGTGTTAGCTGGTTGTCTGTGAATATTAAGAAAATACGTTATTGCAGAATCCATTTTTCGCGGACAACGGGGAATTCAGATCACTAATTCGCCCGTGTGACGTCAAAGTAGGTAGAAAAAAGTGACACGGTCGGTTTTCATATAGATTGTAGTAGTAGTGTATATCTATATCTGTGGTTTAAAAGCTCACAAAATAAACTGGAGCGTTTAGCGAGCATTTTAGCAGCGTTCTTGTGAGCATTATAGCAAAGCTACAGAAAATTTGCTTTGAGGTTTTTGCTGATTTGAGCAACTTTGTTACGCAATCAAGTCATATAAGACATCTTCGTGAAGAATTCATTTTTGGACGAGCATTTACTAGAGCGTAAACTAGAATATTAGTGAAAATGTTCCGTGCGATGTTTGGCTTTATGCTTGGCTCTGTTCGTTGTTCAGTTCGAAAAATTAAAAAACTGGCCAAGTGTGAGTCGGACTCGCGCACGAGGGGTTCCGTACCATTATCTATGAAAACGGCAATAAAATCACGTTTTTGTATGGGAGTCCCCTTAAATATGAATTTTATTCTGTTTTTTTAGTATTTGTACATCATCTGTGAAAATTTCAACTGTCTTTTTATCACGGTTATATAAGAGAGAGAAGTGACAGACGGACAGACGGACAGACAGATGGACGGAAAGCGGAGTCTTAATAATAGGGTCCCGTTTTACCCTTTGGGTACGGAACCCAAAAAACGGCGAATGGTCGTTGTTCTGTTACATGTGAATGGCCAAGTCTATCGGCACCTTTAGCAGCACTGCTCAGCATCATTTGCGATTGACATGATAATGCTGAACTAAAATAGAACTTGTTATTATTGAAAACAGGATCAGCACACAATGAAAAAATCGACCTATCGGGACTTAACCCATATAATATATTTCGTCTTCCTCTTATTTAACAGCTAAGCTCTTGTCGGTGTAGCTCAAAGTAGGCTCTCCGTCTCCCGGGCAACCTCTTTGTCATCTCGAAACGACCTTACATCAACTCTCTTTTTGAGCTGCTTTATGTAGTTCATTCTATTTAGGTCTTCCTCTTCCTCGCTTCACCACTATCTTTTCTCTCTCTCACTAGTTGTCATGTCGTATGAGGTGCCCTATCATCGTCCCTCTTCTATTTTCTAAGTTTCTCACTAACTGCCTGGTTTGTCTCACTCTATTCAGCACTTCTTCATTGGTTACCCGCTCTCTCCAGCAAATTTTCTCCATTAGCCTCCAGCACCACATCTCGAACACTTCTAATATCTCGGCATCTTTCTGGGTCAAGGTCCATGTTTCACTTGCGTACAATGCTATGTATGATTTAATACATTTTATCTTCGTTTCTTTCGATATTTTTGCCTCAAAAACGATGTGTTATTGTTCGAGTTGAATGGCTTTTTATTTTTTTAGCTAGTTTGCTACATTTCATTTTGGGAAGATTTTACAGGTAAGAATAATAAGTAAGTACCCATAGGCATGCGGTATTCACTTTTTTCTTCGATAGTTAATAAGATCAAATTATATCTCTAATAATATTGAAATAGGTACTATCGACAACACAGCTAGCTAACTGACCATCATCCGTGCACTTTATGTGCATTTTAATAAGGTCCTATATAAATACAGGATGGTCAGTTAACTGTGTTGGCGTTTAAACAGTCAGCATAATCAGCATCGTATAGCAGTAGTAACCAAATATATCGTAACACATCCTTACTCTTATACTTAGTAACAAAGAAGTGTACCAAAATATTTAGCTACTGTGGCTGCTACTAACTATATGATGCAGACTGTACTGTACTTAAATTTGCAGCTTTCAAAAAGAGTAGGCGGATCACAAGAAGCATATTTGAACACTTAATTTGAATTGATTGGTAATCCTTATTCCCGCCCACGGCCAGCCCTACTTAAGCCCTGATCTAAGGATCATTCCAATTTAATAATTCGGTTGTTATACAATGTTAGTGTATAGCTATTGCAACACCTTGTCACTACACATACATACGCTGACAGACTGGCGCGCCCTGTGTTGGCGGTCTATAGTAAACTTGACATTAATTAGCAGTCAAAATAATAGTACATTACTACAGAGGCCGGGAAGTAAGGGGTTGCCAGCCGAGCACATATAGACGGCCGAGCGTAGCGAGGTCGGATAGTTATGAGGCTGGCAACCCCTTTTCACGCCGAGGTATGTATAGTGCTTTTCTCAAACATGCAATGAAATAAATTAAAAAAACTCCAAGAAATCAAACTTAAATTCTCATGGCTGAACGCCGTGATCCTGTGCCACAAATTGTGGAATGGAAATTAAAAAAGATCATCTTGCAGGCCTAGGCCTCCATAGTTGTATGAAATGCCATTACGGGTCTCTCGTCTCGCTGCGCCCGAAACGTGACACTTCGAAGCCCATTATGAAGAACACAACGTCAATATTTCATTGCATGTTTGAGAAAATTGTATTGTATTCTTGACCGCCATCGCTGCGCTAGTGTGATGTAGCCTTTATAATCAATGAACCGTGGAATTACCATAACAAATTACAAAAAGAAAACCAAATCATAAAAGGATACGGAGCTCAAACACACATAGTTTTTGTCCAAGAGTAAATTAAATGTTACTATAACATCATTCCATATGACTTTGAAATTTTGATTAACTCTTGAAATAAATGCAAGTACCTACCCTTTTTTTAAGACCGCTAATTTAGTAGTTAAGGTTCCGATCTAACAAATATTTCTTTTTTTTTATGAGCCTAGGTCTACCTCACCTTGCAACTGAACACTGACGCGAAGCATATTGATATCATAATTGAATAAACGTATGTATCTGATTAGGCTGGATTAGTAGAAATCCAACACCAGAATCACACATACGATTTACACTAGGTCCGCAGTCAAATGCACGGCATTGTTGAGGTTCTGAATAGACCCATTTGTAACAATGCTTAGGGTAGCGTAACAAGAACGGATGCGGAAACAAACGGGTTAAAAGAGGTTGCTTTCAGTGCACCCATCCGACTGCGGACCCTTGTCTAAGACATTTTACACACCGGTGTGAAGTTAGCGGCCAAAGTTAGCGGCCGATGATAACCCGACCAAATTAAGAAGTTATGTATATTTTCAACAGGAATACTGTCAAAACAAGCAGAACCGCAAAATATCTTCTTTCTTATTAGAAAACAACAAAAAACAAACAATTCTAAAGATTAAAAAACGATAATAACTAGAAATGCACTTTGGCCGCTAACTTCACAACTTATCAGCCTAAGTGTTTTTTTGATATATTTTTCATAATTTCTGCACCTTAGACAACAAGCAATGAGCTATCAAATAACACTATTTCTAGGGTGATACTCGACTGCATATAAAAGAAACAGAGGCGACCACGTAGAAACATCAGCTTTCCATGAACAAGTGCATTAAATCAAGATTTTCTGCATCTTAGACGGCAAGCGAGTAAACCACACCCTATGTATCGTGCAGTGCATTACACTAGCTACAAAACAAAACTATTTATAGAGTGATACTCGACTGCATATACCAGTAACAGAGGCGACCAAGTAGAAACATCAGCTTTCTACGAAAAAATGCATTCATTCAAAATTTACTGCATCTTAGACGGCAAGCGAGTAAACCACACCCTATGTATCGTGCAGTGCAATAAATTAGCTATCAACTGACACTTATTCTAGAGTGATACTCGACTGCATATAAGAGTAACAGAGGCTACCAAGTAGAAACATCAGCTTTCTACGAAAAAGTGCATTCATTAAAGATTTACTGCATCTTAGACGGCAAGCGAGTAAACCACACCCTATGTATCGTGCAGTGCATTACACTAGCTACAAAACAAAACTATTTATAGAGTGATACTCGACTGCATATAAGAGTAACAGAGGCGACCAAGTAGAAACATCAGCTTTCTACGAAAAAGTGCATTCATTTATGATTTACTGCATCTTAGACGGCAAGCGAGTAAACCACACTCATTGTATCGTGCAGTGCATTACATAAACTATAAACTGACATGAATTCTAGAGTGATACTCGACTGCATATAAGAGTAACAGAGGCGACCAAGTAGAAACTACAGCTTTCTACGAAAAAGTGCATTTATTTATGATTAACTGCATCTTAGACGGCAAGCGAGTGAACCACACCCAATGTATCGTGCAGTGCATTACATTAGCTATCAACTGACACTTATTCTAGACTGATACTCGACTGCATATAAGAGTATCGAGGCGACCAATTAGAAACATCAGCTTTTTACTAAAAAGTGCATTCATTCGTGAATTACTGCATCTTAGACGGCAAGCGAGTTAACAACACCCAATGTATCGTGCAGTGCATTACATTAACTATAAACTGACACTTATTCTAGAGTGATACTCGACTGCATATAAGAGTAACAGAGGCTACCAAGTAGAAACATCAGCTTTCTACGAAAAAGTGCATTCATTCAAAATTTACTGCATCTTATACGGCAAGCGAGTAAACCACACCTAATGTATCGTGCAGAGCATTACATTAGCTATAAACTGACACTTATTCTAGAGTGATACTCGACTGCATATAAGAGTAACAGAGGCTACCAAATAGAAACATCAGCTTTCTACGAAAAAGTGCATTCATTAAAGATTTACTGCATCTTAGACGGCAAGCGAGTGAACCACACCCAATGTATCGTGCAGTGCATTACATTAACTATCAACTGACACTTATTCTAGAGTGATACTCGACTGCATATAAGAGTAACAGAGGCTACCAAGTAGAAACATCAGCTTTCTACGAAAAAGTGCATTCATTAAAGATTTACTGCATCTTAGACGGCAAGCGAGTAAACCACATCCTATGTATCGTGCAGTGCATTACACTAGCTACAAAACAAAACTATTTATAGAGTGATACTCGACTGCATATACCAGTAACAGAGGCGACCAAGTAGAAACATTAGCTTTCTACGAAAAAGTGCATTCATTCAAAATTTACTGCATCTTAGACGGCAAGCGAGTAAACCACACCCTATGTATCGTGCAGTGCATTACATTAGCTATCAACTGACACTTATTCTAGAGTGATACTCGACTGCATATAAGAGTAACAGAGGCTACCAAGTAGAAACATCAGCTTTCTACGAAAAAGTGCATTCATTAAAGATTTACTGCATCTTAGACGGCAAGCGAGTAAACCACACTCATTGTATCGTGCAGTGCATTACATAAACTATAAACTGACATGAATTCTAGAGTGATACTCGACTGCATATAAGAGTAACAGAGGCGACCAAGTAGAAACTACAGCTTTCTACGAAAAAGTGCATTTTTTTATGATTAACTGCATCTTAGACGGCAAGCGAGTGAACCACACCCAGTGTATCGTGCAGTGCATTACATTAGCTATCAACTGACACTTATTCTAGACTGATACTCGACTGCATATAAGAGTATAGAGGCGACCAATTAGAAACATCAGCTTTTTACTAAAAAGTGCATTCATTCATGAATTACTGCATCTTAGACGGCAAGCGAGTTAACGACACCCAATGTATCGTGCAGTGCATTACACTAGCTACAAAACAAAACTATTTATAGAGTGATACTCGACTGCATATAAGAGTAACAGAGGCGACCAAGTAGAAACATCAGCTTTCTACGAAAAAGTGCATTCATTTATGATTTACTGCATCTTAGACGGCAAGCGAGTAAACCACACTCATTGTATCGTGCAGTGCATTACATAAACTATAAACTGACATGAATTCTAGAGTGATACTCGACTGCATATAAGAGTAACAGAGGCTACCAAGTAGAAACATCAGCTTTCTACGAAAAAGTGCATTCATTAAAGATTTACTGCATCTTAGACGGCAAGCGAGTAAACCACACCCTATGTATCGTGCAGTGCATTACACTAGCTACAAAACAAAACTATTTATAGAGTGATACTCGACTGCATATAAGAGTAACAGAGGCGACCAAGTAGAAACATCAGCTTTCTACGAAAAAGTGCATTCATTTATGATTTACTGCATCTTAGACGGCAAGCGAGTAAACCACACCCTATGTATCGTGCAGTGCATTACACTAGCTACAAAACAAAACTATTTATAGAGTGATACTCGACTGCATATAAGAGTAACAGAGGCGACCAAGTAGAAACATCAGCTTTCTACGAAAAAGTGCATTCATTTATGATTTACTGCATCTTAGACGGCAAGCGAGTAAACCACACTCATTGTATCGTGCAGTGCATTACATAAACTATAAACTGACATGAATTCTAGAGTGATACTCGACTGCATATAAGAGTAACAGAGGCTACCAAGTAGAAACATCAGCTTTCTACGAAAAAGTGCATTCATTAAAGATTTACTGCATCTTAGACGGCAAGCGAGTAAACCACACCCTATGTATCGTGCAGTGCATTACACTAGCTACAAAACAAAACTATTTATAGAGTGATACTCGACTGCATATACCAGTAACAGAGGCGACCAAGTAGAAACATCAGCTTTCTACAAAAAAATGCATTCATTCAAAATTTACTGCATTTTAGACGGCAAGCTAGTAAACGACACCCTTTGTATCGTGCAGTGCATTACATTAGCTATCAACTGACACTTATTCTAGAGTGATACTCGACTGCATATAAGAGTAACAGAGGCTACCAAGTAGAAACATCAGCTTTTTACTAAAAAGTGCATTCATTCATGAATTACTGCATCTTAGACGGCAAGCGAGTTAACGACACCCAATGTATCGTGCAGTGCATTACACTAGCTACAAAACAAAACTATTTATAGAGTGATACTCGACTGCATATAAGAGTAACAGAGGCGACCAAGTAGAAACATCAGCTTTCTACGAAAAAGTGCATTCATTTATGATTTACTGCATCTTAGACGGCAAGCGAGTAAACCACACTCATTGTATCGTGCAGTGCATTACATAAACTATAAACTGACATGAATTCTAGAGTGATACTCGACTGCATATAAGAGTAACAGAGGCGACCATGTAGAAACCAATTATTAAGGACCGAACTTGAAAATGTATATAGTTTCGCCCATATGATTTTTTATTTTTATTTTGTTCACATCAGATATGGTTTGAGTCATTAAAAATATATATGTGTAAATCATGTACATATATGATAATTACTGCACCAATTTAAAGATGTTTGGTCATATATGTATGTATGTATGTAAATACTTTATTGTACACAAGACACAGGTAAAAATACAGACAAAAAAAAAGTTAATTCGGTACAAAGGCGAACTTATCCCTGTAAGGGATCTCTTCCAGTTAACCTTTGAGCAATTGAGTTGAGATCAGGAACAACAAGATAGACAAACTAACACGTGTACAGACGTATTTACCTTGACGCTACAGTAAATTAATATGTGTCTGTTTTGATAGGAATTAAGACAACATTTTATTAGAACTAAGTTTCATTATCAGATACAAATTAGTCAATTAACTCCCAAATATTTATAATCAAGTCAGCCTTCATGATGCAAGTTGCCATAGAAAGAGTGGTAGTCTCGGTGCATGTACTTTTTCAATGACTGCAAGCTGCTATATTTTGATTTCTCAAGTTTCCTCGGCATGGTGTACATGGCAGACAATTGTGCGCTAGTAGGTCGCATTCTTTGAGGTAACAGCTGCCATTCATGCGGATGACGTAATTTATAAAATATTTCAGCATTCTTATACCGAGAGGTTTCAAGTTAATTTTATTATTTTACGCGATAAAAACTGTCAAGGTCGCAAGTGACATAATTGATTGAAATCCTTTCAGATAAATATTAAAAATGATTCCGTCCATAACGTAACAAAAGTTGTCAAATCGACCACGTTTACTTAAAGCCCTATTATTTTCACGATTTTCAACTTCTCATGATCATGCTTTGGTTTAAACAAAATGTTATGATACAGCGATACATCTACCGATTGCAAAAAAATATATTCGAATAATTTACTTATTTTATCTTGCATTCTTTTACAGGGCCACAATTCTGTGTTTTCGTTACGAATACTTACGTGAGATTTAAAGCCAATTGTGGTAGAAATTCGTTTTTGTACACTGGGAACTCATATTCTAGTAGGGCAACACCAGAGAGAAAACCCAACCTCGTCAGTTTGCTGATAAATGGCGGACAAAGACGACGCGGACAAAGTTTTTCTAAATAACTTCGAAAGTGCTTGTGTGATTTGAAGGGTAAGTAGTGATTATTTTTAAACGGTTTTTTTATATGTTAGTTCTATGACACGTATTGGTCAATTCGCGGCCTTACCCAAATGGGTTGGTAAATACCAAGGTTAAAAATAAATAAATGGAGTTGTATAATAAATTATTACATTATTAAGTTTTTTTTTTATATTTTTTCTTGATTAATTTCATTTTTTTATATCAAAAATTAATTCCACGTTATTGTTTTACCCGAAATTATTGATACCAAATTTGATCTATTAGCTAACCATGGACAGTTAGAATTTTAAAAATGAAGGCGGGCGGAGCGGTATTTTAACACCCCCTCAACCGTCCCAGAGGGGGGGCTCCCAAGGGCTTCCAATCTTAATCAGATTATTTTGACATAAGGAACACCTGTGCCAAGTTTCATACTTGTATCAAAAAAAGTAAGGTTAGGCCATTTTATGTCGCTAAACACCCGCACTAGAAAGAAAGAAAGAAAGATACATTTATTCGTGACAAACACAAGGCAATTTACATACATTAACATACAGTTAATAACATACGTAATTTGCCACGAAATGGTCGCAACTCAGCGTAATGCTGGCGGAGCCAGCGTTGGTCTTCCGTTGCGACCATATGGTGACGAAACGTACACATACAACCAAGAAAAACGCCTCATGGCTTAAAAAACGCGAATCAGGGTCGCTCGAACATAAAAAATAAAATAAAAAATTAAACTATCTATGATTATCTTAAGCTAAGTGACAGTGACACATGACATAATATATATGAATTTACACGAAAAGCGAAATTAGGTCACGGCCAAAAGAAAAAAAAAACAGAAAAGAAACTAGACATTTAACACTTACTTACTTATTGCGAAGTGCGAATTGCGAACTAGCATCCAGAAGCGTCTAAGAGAAGAATATAATTCATCCATCGAACGCTTGCTTGCGCGCACAACCGCAACTCGCGATGTGAGCTGATAACTTATTGTGTTTTCTTTCTCTCTCATTCAATCCACTCGCACTTTCGAGTACCGGTATTTTGACTGCTAAACACCGGTAAATTGAGTATCGGTATCATGTAGAATGCCGGTTTTAGCAATACCGGTACTTTTGCTTGGTACCGGTACCTCGATACCGGTAGCTAGTCAAATACCGGTTCCTGTTTGAAGTTCATGATACCAGTTTCGGAAAATGTTTAAAGTTTAATGTTTATTTGGGCAAACAACGGTACATTAATACTTAATACTACTTAAGTGAACAAATATAAGGCCATGGGTTTGTTGATCCTATAGTTGTGGTGGAACTCTTGGTCCGAGAGCTCGAAGGGGTTGGCCGAGACCCTTAACTCCTCGAGACCCTTAACCTCGTCCTTGGATGCGCCGTGCGCGCCTTTCCTCGTTCATAATGAAAAACAATGCCATTCTGAAAACCGTTAATCGTATTTATTATGGTAGGTATATGTGTTTATATTGGTGACTATAACACAGAAAAATGGTCGTAGAACGTTTAATAAGGTGTTATTTTAACTTACGTTTCGTTTTCTTTCCAAAATAATGCACAAAGTTGCAAGCCCGTGTCTTGTCGCCACTTACTCGCAGGCTCAATAGCTCGAAGACAAATATCTCTCAAATTGATGTAAAGTCGCGAGTTGCTGTCATTTCGACTCATGACGTTTGAAGGAGAGTCCAAGTCGTTTCGCCTTGTATCACGCGCCAAGTCATGCTATTAATGAGCGCTAAAGCACCTAGTCGCGCCGATTTGTCTCTTCTCGCGCGAATCGCTGTAAGTCGTGCTAGCCGTGCAGGGTTGTTATTCGAAACGCGCTAATGCGACAAACCTAACCCGTCACGCCTAACGAAACTAGACCTCTGATAAATATACCTCACTTGCCGACATGCCAACGTTGACTTTAAAAATAAATATAAATATTTTGAATGAATGCACTTTTTCGTAGAAAGCTGATGTTTCTACTTGTTCGCCTCGGTTACTCTTATATGCAGTCGAGTATCACTCTAGAATAAGTGTCAGTTGATAGCTAATGTAATGCACTGTACGATACATTGGGTGTCGTTAACTCGCTTGCCGTCTAAGATGCAGTAAATCATGAATGAATGCACTTTTTCGTAAAAAGCTTATGTTTCTACTTGGTCGCCTCTGTTACTCTTATATGCAGTCGAGTATCACTCTAGAATAAGTGTCAGTTGATAGCTAATGTAATGCACTGCACGATACAATGAGTGTGGTTTACTCGCTTGCCGTCTAAGATGCAGTAAATCATAAATGAATGCACTTTTTCGTAGAAAGCTGATGTTTCTACTTGGTCGCCTCTGTTACTCTTATATGCAGTCGAGTATCACTCTAAAATTAATGTCAGTTTATAGCTAATGTAATGCACTGCACGATACATTGGGTGTGGTTCACTCGCTTGCCGTCTAAGATGCAGTAAATCTTGATTGAATGCACTTTTTCGTAGAAAGCTGATGTTTCTACTTGGTCGCCTCTGTTACTGGTATATGCAGTCGAGTATCACTCTATCAATAATTTTGTTTTGTAGCTAGTGTAATGCACTGCACGATACATAGGGTGTGGTTTACTCGCTTGCCGTCTAAGATGCAGTAAATCTTTAATGAATGCACTTTTTCGTAGAAAGCTGATGTTTCTACTTGGTAGCCTCTGTTACTCTTATATGCAGTCGAGTATCACTCTAGAATAAAAGTTATTTGATAGCTAATGTAATGCACTGCACGATACATTAGGTGTGGTTCACTCGCTTGTCGTCTAAGATGCAGTAAATTTTGAATGAATGCACTTTTTCGTAGAAAGCTGATGTTTCTACTTGGTAGCCTCTGTTACTCTTATATGCAGTCGAGTATCACTCTAGAATAAGTGTCAGTTGATAGCTAATGTAATGCACTGCACGATACACTTGGTGTGGTTTACTCGCTTGCCGTCTAAGATGCAGTTAATCATAAATAAATGCACTTTTTCGTAGAAAGCTGATGTTTCTACTTGGTCGCCTCTGTTACTCTTATATGCAGTCGAGTATCATTATAGAATTCATGTCAGTTTATAGTTTATGTCATGCACTGCACGATACAATGAGTGTGGTTTACTCGCTTGCCGTCTAAGATGCAGTAAATCATAAATGAATGCACTTTTTCGTAGAAAGCTGATGTTTCTACTTGGTCGCCTCTGTTACTCTTATATGCAGTCGAGTATCACTCTATAAATAGTTTTGTTTTGTAGCTAGTGTAATGCACTGCACGATACATAGGGTGTGGTTTACTCGCTTGCCGTCTAAGATGCAGTAAATCTTTAATGAATGCACTTTTTCGTAGAAAGCTGATGTTTCTACTTGGTAGCCTCTGTTACTCTTATATGCAGTCGAGTATCATTCTAGAATAAGTTAAAAGCTAATGTAATGCACTGCAAGATACATTGGGTGTGGGTCACTCGCTTGCTGTCTAAGATGCAGTTAATTATAAATGTATGCACTTTTTCGTAGAAAGCTGATGTTTCTACTTGGTAGCCTCTGTTACTCTTATATGCAGTCGAGTATCACTCTAGAATAAGTGTCAGTTTATAGCTAATGTAATGCACTGCACGATACATTAGGTGTGGTTCACTCGCTTGTCGTCTAAGATGCAGTAAATTTTGAATGAATGCACTTTTTCGTAGAAAGCTGATGTTTCTACTTGGTCGCCTCTGTTACTGGTATATGCAGTCGTGTATCACTCTATAAATAGTTTTGTTTTGTAGCTAGTGTAATGCACTACACGATACATAGGGTGTGGTTTACTCGCTTGCCGTCTAAGATGCAGTAAATCTTTAATGAATGCACTTTTTCGTAGAAAGCTGATGTTTCTACTTGGTAGCCTCTGTTACTCTTATATGCAGTCGAGTATCACTCTAGAATAAGTGTCAGTTGATAGCTAATGTAATGCACTGCACGATACATTGGGTGTGGTTCACTCGCTTGCCGTCTAAGATGCAGTAAATCTTGATTGAATGCACTTTTTCGTAGAAAGCTGATGTTTCTACTTGGTCGCCTCTGTTACTGGTATATGCAGTCGAGTATCACTCTTGAATTAGTGTCATTTGATAGCCAATGTAATGCACTGCACGTTACAATGGATGTGGATTACTCGCTTGCCGTCTAAGATGCAGTAAATCTTGATTGAATGCACTTTTTCGTAGAAAGCTGATGTTTCTACTTGGTAGCCTCTGTTACTCTTATATGCAGTCGAGTATCACTCTAGAATAAACGTCAGTTTATAGCTAATGTAATGCACTGCACGATACATTGGGAGTGGTTCACTCGCTTGCCGTCTAAGATGCAGTAAATTTTGAATGAATGCACTTTTTCGTAGAAAGCGGATGTTTCTACTTGGTAGCCTCTGTTACTCTTATATGCAGTCGAGTATCACTCTAGAATAAGTGTCAGTTGATAGCTAATGTAATTCACTGCACGATACATTGGGTGTGGTTCACTCGCTTGCCGTCTGAGATGCAGTAAATTTTGAATGAATGCACTTTTTCGTAGAAAGCTGATGTTTCTACTTGGTAGCCTCTGTTACTCTTATATGCAGTCGAGTATCACTCTAGAATAAGTGTCAGTTGATAGCTAATGTAATGCACTGCACGATACATAGGGTGTGGTTTACTCGCTTGCCGTCTAAGATGCAGTAAATTTTGAATGAATGCATTTTTTCGTAGAAAGCTGATGTTTCTACTTGGTCGCCTCTGTTACTGGTATATGCAGTCGAGTATCACTCTATAAATAGTTTTGTTTTATAGCTAGTGTAATGCACTGCACGATACATAGGGTGTGGTTTACTCGCTTGCCGTCTAAGATGCAGTAAATCCTTAATTAATGCACTTTTTCGTAGAAAGCTGATGTTTCTACTTGGTAGCCTCTGTTACTCTTATATGCAGTCGAGTATCACTCTAGAATAAGTGTCAGTTTATAGCTAATGTAATGCACTGCACGATACATTGGGTGTCGTTAACTCGCTTGCCGTCTAAGATGCAGTAATTCATGAATAAATGCACTTTTTAGTAAAAAGCTGATGTTTCTAATTGGTCGCCTCTATACTCTTATATGCAGTCGAGTATCAGTCTACAATAAAAGTCAGTTGATAGCTCATGTAATGCACTGCACGATACACTGGGTGTGGTTCACTCGCTTGCCGTCTAAGATGCAGTTAATCATAAATAAATGCACTTTTTCGTAGAAAGCTGATGTTTCTACTTGGTCGCCTCTGTTACTCTTATATGCAGTCGAGTATCACTCTAGAATTCATGTCAGTTTATAGTTAATGTCATGCACTGCACGAAACAATGAGTGTGGTTTACTCGCTTGCCGTCTAAGATGCAGTAAATCATAAATGAATGCACTTTTTCGTAGAAAGCTGATGTTTCTACTTGGTCGCCTCTGTTACTCTTATATGCAGTCGAGTATCACTCTATAAATAGTTTTGTTTTGTAGCTAGTGTAATGCACTGCACGATACATAGGGTGTGGTTTACTCGCTTGCCGTCTAAGATGCAGTAAATCTTTAATGAATGCACTTTTTCGTAGAAAGCTGATGTTTCTACTTGGTAGCCTCTGTTACTCTTATATGCAGTCGAGTATCACTCTAGAATAAGTGTCAGTTGATAGCTAATGTAATGCTCTGCACGATACATTAGGTGTGGTTTACTCGCTTGCCGTATAAGATGCAGTAAATTTTGAATGAATGCACTTTTTCGTAGAAAGCTAATGTTTCTACTTGGTCGCCTCTGTTACTGGTATATGCAGTCGAGTATCACTCTATAAATTGTTTTGTTTTGTAGCTAGTGGAATGCACTGCACGATACATAGGGTGTGGTTTACTAGCTTGCCGTCTAAGATGCAGTAAGTCATAAATGAATGCACTTTTTCGTAGAAAGCTGATGTTTCTACTTGGTAGCCTCTGTAACTCTTATATGCAGTCGAGTATCACTCTAGAATAAGTGTCAGTTGATAGCTAATGTAATGCACTGCACGATACATTGGGTGTGGTTCACTCGCTTGCCGTCTAAGATGCAGTAAATTTTGAATGAATGCCCTTTTTCGTAAAAAGCTGATGTTTCTATTTGGTCGCCTCTGTTACTCTTATATGCAGTCGAGTATCACTCTAGAATAAATGTCAGTTGATAACTAATGTAATGCACTGCACGATACACTGGGTGTGGTTTACTAGCTTGCCGTCTAAGATGCAGTTAATCATAAATAAATGCACTTTTTCGTAGAAAGCTGATGTTTCTACTTGGTCGCCTCTGTTACTCTTATATGCAGTCGAGTATCACTCTAAAATTAATGTCAGTTTATAGCTAATGTAATGCACTGCACGATACATTGGGTGTGGTTCACTCGCTTGCCGTCTAAGATGCAGTAAATCTTGATTGAATGCACTTTTTCGTAGAAAGCTGATGTTTCTACTTGGTCGCCTCTGTTACTGGTATATGCAGTCGAGTATCACTCTATAAATAGTTTTGTTTTGTAGCTAGTGTAATGCACTGCACGATACATAGGGTGTGGTTTACTCGCTTGCCGTCTAAGATGCAGTAAATCTCTAATGAATGCACTTTTTCGTAGATAGCTGATGTTTCTACTTGGTAGCCTCTGTTACTCTTATATGCAGTCGAGTATCATTCTAGAATAAGTGTCAGTTGATAGCTAATGTAATGCACTGCAAGATACATTGGGTGTGGGTCACTCGCTTGCTGTCTAAGATGCAGTTAATTATAAATGTATGCACTTTTTCGTAGAAAGCTGATGTTTCTACTTGGTAGCCTCTGTTACTCTTATATGCAGTCGAGTATCACTCTAGAAAAAAAGTTATTTGATAGCTAATGTAATGCACTAAACGATACATTAGGTGTGGTTCACTCGCTTGTCGTCTAAGATGCAGTAAATTTTGAATGAATGCACTTTTTCGTAGAAAGCTGATGTTTCTACTTGGTCGCCTCTACTCTTATAGGCAGACGAGCATCACTCTAGAATTAGTGTCATTTCACAGCTAATGTAATGCACTGCACGATACATAGGGTGTGGTTTACTCGCTTGCCGTCTAAGATGCAGTAAATTTTGAATGAATGCATTTTTTCGTAGAAGGCTGATGATTCTACTTGGTCGCCTCTGTTAATGGTATATGCAGTCGAGTATCACTCTATAAATAGTTTTGTTTTGTAGCTAGTATAATGCACTACACGATACATAGGGTGTGGTTTACTAGCTTGCCGTCTAAGATGCAGTAAGTCATAAATGAATGCACTTTTTCGTAGAAAGCTGATGTTTCTACTTGGTAGCCTCTGTAACTCTTATATGCAGTCGAGTATCACTCTAGAATAAGTGTCAGTTGATAGCTAATGTAATGCACTGCACGATACATTGGGTGTGGTTCACTCGCTTGCCGTCTAAGATGCAGTAAATTTTGAATGAATGCACTTTTTCGTAAAAAGCTGATGTTTCTATTTGGTCGCCTCTGTTACTCTTATATGCAGTCGAGTATCACTCTAGAATAAATGTCAGTTGATAACTAATGTAATGCACTGCACGATACACTGGGTGTGGTTTACTAGCTTGCCGTCTAAGATGCAGTTAATCATAAATAAATGCACTTTTTCGTAGAAAGCTGATGTTTCTACTTGGTCGCCTCTGTTACTCTTATATGCAGTCGAGTATCACTCTAAAATTAATGTCAGTTTATAGCTAATGTAATGCACTGCACGATACATTGGGTGTGGTTCACTCGCTTGCCGTCTAAGATGCAGTAAATCTTGATTGAATGCACTTTTTCGTAGAAAGCTGATGTTTCTACTTGGTCGCCTCTGTTACTGGTATATGCAGTCGAGTATCACTCTATAAATAGTTTTGTTTTGTAGCTAGTGTAATGCACTGCACGATACATAGGGTGTGGTTTACTCGCTTGCCGTCTAAGATGCAGTAAATCTCTAATGAATGCACTTTTTCGTAGATAGCTGATGTTTCTACTTGGTAGCCTCTGTTACTCTTATATGCAGTCGAGTATCATTCTAGAATAAGTGTCAGTTGATAGCTAATGTAATGCACTGCAAGATACATTGGGTGTGGGTCACTCGCTTGCTGTCTAAGATGCAGTTAATTATAAATGTATGCACTTTTTCGTAGAAAGCTGATGTTTCTACTTGGTAGCCTCTGTTACTCTTATATGCAGTCGAGTATCACTCTAGAAAAAAAGTTATTTGATAGCTAATGTAATGCACTAAACGATACATTAGGTGTGGTTCACTCGCTTGTCGTCTAAGATGCAGTAAATTTTGAATGAATGCACTTTTTCGTAGAAAGCTGATGTTTCTACTTGGTCGCCTCTACTCTTATAGGCAGACGAGCATCACTCTAGAATTAGTGTCATTTCACAGCTAATGTAATGCACTGCACGATACATAGGGTGTGGTTTACTCGCTTGCCGTCTAAGATGCAGTAAATTTTGAATGAATGCATTTTTTCGTAGAAGGCTGATGATTCTACTTGGTCGCCTCTGTTACTGGTATATGCAGTCGAGTATCACTCTATAAATAGTTTTGTTTTGTAGCTAGTGTAATGCACTACACGATACATAGGGTGTGGTTTACTCGCTTGCCGTCTAAGATGCAGTAAATCTTTAATGAATGCACATTTTCGTAAAAAGCTGATGTTTCTACTTGGTCGCCTCTACTCTTATAGGCAGACGAGCATCACTCTAGAATTAGTGTCATTTCACAGCTAATGTAATGCACTGCACGATACATAGGGTGTGGTTTACTCGCTTGCCGTCTAAGATGCAGTAAATTTTGAATGAATGCATTTTTTCGTAGAAGGCTGATGATTCTACTTGGTCGCCTCTGTTACTGGTATATGCAGTCGAGTATCACTCTATAAATAGTTTTGTTTTGTAGCTAGTGTAATGCACTACACGATACATAGGGTGTGGTTTACTCGCTTGCCGTCTAAGATGCAGTAAATCTATAATGAATGCACTTTTTCGTAGAAAGCTGATGTTTCTACTTGGTAGCCTCTGTTACTCTTATATGCAGTCGAGTATCACTCTAGAATAAGTGTCAGTTGATAGCTAATGTAATGCACTGCACGATACATTGGGTGTGGTTTACTCACTTGCCGTCTAAGATGCAGTAAATCTTTAATGAAAGCACTTTTTTGTAGAAAGCTGATGTTTCTACATGGTAGCCTCTGTTACTCTTATATGCAGTCGAGTATCACTCTAGAATAAGTGTCAGTTGATAGCTAATGTAATGCACTGCACGATACATTGGGTGTGGTTCACTCGCTTGCCGTCTAAGATGCAGTAAATCTTGATTGAATGCACTTTTTCGTAGAAAGCTGATGTTTCTACTTGGTCGCCTCTGTTACTGGTATATGCAGTCGAGTATCACTCTTAAATTAGTGTCATTTGATAGCTAATGTAATGCACTGCACGTTACAATGGGTGTGGATTACTCGCTTGCCGTCTAAGATGCAGTAAATTTTGAATGAATGCACTTTTTCGTAGAAAGCTGATGTTTCTACTTGGTAGCCTCTGTTTCTCTTATATGCAGTCGAGTATCACTCTAGAATAAGTGTCAGTTGATAGCTAATGTAATGCACTGTACGATACATTGGGTGTCGTTAACTCGCTTGCCGTCTAAGATGCAGTAAATCATGAATGAATGCACTTTTTCGTAAAAAGCTGATGTTTCTACTTGGTCGCCTCTGTTACTCTTATATGCAGTCGAGTATCACTCTAGAATAAGTGTCAGTTGATAGCTAATGTAATGCACTGCACGATACACTTGGTGTGGTTTACTCGCTTGCCGTCTAAGATGCAGTTAATCATAAATAAATGCACTTTTTCGTAGAAAGCTGATGTTTCTACTTGGTCGCCTCTGTTACTCTTATATGCAGTCGAGTATCATTCTAGAATTCATGTCAGTTTATAGTTTATGTAATGCACTGCACGATACAATGAGTGTGGTTTACTCGCTTGCCGTCTAAGATGCAGTAAATCATAAATGAATGCACTTTTTCGTAGAAAGCTGATGTTTCTACTTGGTCGCCTCTGTTACTCTTATATGCAGTCGAGTATCACTCTATAAATAGTTTTGTTTTGTAGCTAGTGTAATGCACTGCACGATACATAGGGTGTGGTTTACTCGCTTGCCGTCTAAGATGCAGTAAATCTTTAATGAATGCACTTTTTCGTAGAAAGCTGATGTTTCTACTTGGTAGCCTCTGTTACTCTTATATGCAGTCGAGTATCATTCTAGAATAAGTTGAAAGCTAATGTAATGCACTGCATGATACATTGGGTTTGGGTCACTCGCTTGCTGTCTAAGATGCAGTTAATTATAAATGTATGCACTTTTTCGTAGAAAGCTGATGTTTCTACTTGGTAGCCTCTGTTACTCTTATATGCAGTCGAGTATCACTCTATAATAAGTGTCAGTTGATAGCTAATGTAATGCACTGCACGATACATTGGGTGTGGTTCACTCGCTTGCCGTCTAAGATGCAGTAAATCTTGAATGAATGCACTTTTTCGTAGAAAGCTGATGTTTCTACTTGGTAGCCTCTGTTTCTCTTATATGCAGTCGAGTATCACTCTAGAATAAGTGTCAGTTTATAGCTAATGTAATGCACTGCACGATACATTGGATGTTGTTGACTCGCTTGCCGTCTAAGATGCAGTAATTCATGAATGAATGCACTTTTTCGTAAAAAGCTGATGTTTCTACTTGGTCGCCTCTATACTCTTATATGCAGTCGAGTATCAGTCTAGAATAAGTGTCAGTTGATAGCTAATGTAATGCACTGCACGATACACTGGGTGTGGTTCACTCGCTTGCCGTCTAAGATGCAGTTAATCATAAATAAATGCACTTTTTCGTAGTAAGCTGATGTTTCTACTTGGTCGCCTCTGTTACTCTTATATGCAGTCGAGTATCACTCTAGAATTCATGTCAGTTTATAGTTTATGTAATGCACTGCACGATACAATGAGTGTGGTTTACTCGCTTGCCGTCTAAGATGCAGTAAATCATAAATGAATGCACTTTTTCGTAGAAAGCTGATGTTTCTACTTGGTCGCCTCTGTTACTCTTATATGCAGTCGAGTATCACTCTAGAATAAGTGTCAGTTGATAGCTAATGTAATGCACTGCACGATACATTGGGTGTGGTTCACTCGCTTGCCGTCTGAGATGCAGTAAATCTTGAATGAATGCACTTTTTCGTAGAAAGCTGATGTTTCTACTTGGTAGCCTCTGTTTCTCTTATATGCAGTCGAGTATCACTCTAGAATAAGTGTCAGTTTATAGCTAATGTAATGCACTGCACGATACATTGGATGTTGTTGACTCGCTTGCCGTCTAAGATGCAGTAATTCATGAATGAATGCACTTTTTCGTAAAAAGCTGATGTTTCTACTTGGTCGCCTCTATACTCTTATATGCAGTCGAGTATCAGTCTAGAATAAGTGTCAGTTGATAGCTAATGTAATGCACTGCACGATACACTGGGTGTGGTTCACTCGCTTGCCGTCTAAGATGCAGTTAATCATAAATAAATGCACTTTTTCGTAGTAAGCTGATGTTTCTACTTGGTCGCCTCTGTTACTCTTATATGCAGTCGAGTATCACTCTAGAATTCATGTCAGTTTATAGTTTATGTAATGCACTGCACGATACAATGAGTGTGGTTTACTCGCTTGCCGTCTAAGATGCAGTAAATCATAAATGAATGCACTTTTTCGTAGAAAGCTGATGTTTCTACTTGGTCGCCTCTGTTACTCTTATATGCAGTCGAGTATCACTCTAGAATAAGTGTCAGTTGATAGCTAATGTAATGCACTGCACGATACATTGGGTGTGGTTCACTCGCTTGCCGTCTGAGATGCAGTAAATTTTGAATGAATGCACTTTTTCGTAGAAAGCTGATGTTTCTACTTGGTAGCCTCTGTTATTCTTATATGCAGTCGAGTATCACTCTAGAATAAGTGTCAGTTTTTAGCTTATGTAATGCACTGCACGATATATTGGGTGTGGTTTACTCGCTTGCCGTCTAAGATGTAGAAAATCTTGATTTAATGCACTTGTTCATGGAAAGTTGATGTTTCTACGTGGTCGCCTCTGTTTCTTTTATATGCGTCGAGTATCACCCTAGAAATAGTGTTATTTGATAGCTCATTGCTTGTTGTCTAAGGTGCAGAAATTATGAAAAATATATCAAAAAAACACTTAGGCTGATAAGTTGTGAAGTTAGCGGCCAAAGTGCATTTCTAGTTATTATCTTTTTTTAATCTTTAGAATTGTTTGTTTTTTGTTGTTTTCTAATAAGAAAGAAGATATTTTGCGGTTCTGCTTGTTTTGACAGTATTCCTGTTGAAAATATACATAACTTCTTAATTTGGTCGGGTTATCATCGGCCGCTAACTTTGGCCGCTAACTTCACACCGGTATTTTACACCACGTTCAACAAATGCGACACGGAATCCTCAGTCACTGGTTTTATGACTTGAACTTTTACACAGTTTGTTTTATGTTGACATTCCAACATCGTACATAATCTATGACTATTTGAAATGGGCGGTCGTGTTCGGAATTCAAACTTTTATCGTAAAACAAAAGAACAGCGCATTTATAGGTACATAAAGCGGTGTTTACATCTCTAAATTTTGCATGCTAACTAGTGAGATGATTTAACTTCCCCTTACATTCAACCGTCGTAGCTTTGCGATTGAGTTAACTGAGGGGCATTTTCTAATAACTGTGTAGGTACCCAATAACCGTAAGTCGTCAAGCAAAAATACTTATTAGCAGTTTTGTGACGACAGTAAAGCATATTATTTACTTATGAGAAACTTCACTAGTTTCGCATTTAAGTAACGTGTTTATGCATATCATTCATAAAAAGGAACGACAAAGTTAATGTTCATACAAACTGAACACTTAATTATCGTCACAAAACTAACACAGAGTTAATTTCTGTTACGCACGTTAACTGGGTACACAATAATTTGAAAATGCCCAACTGTCAGTTTAATTAACTTTTAAGATATTTATCTATATTTATTAAACTAATATGATCAATAGGGGTGTATAGACCAAATTAATTAACCAATAACGTTGTTTTTTTTTCGAAAACGATTTAAAATATTGTCAAATGGAGAAAAGACAGTAAAGCAGGGGATGCAATAATTTCAAGTGTCCAAAGTTTTACAAGGAGGTATATTTTGTCCGTTTTTTGTAAAATGCACCTTCATATGAAACGATTGTCATTTACAATCTCTAACAAGCAATATAAAAACGGATTTTCGTCACTGGGCATATTTTCTTGCCTTCCTTCTTTTGGAGTATTAATACATTTTGAGTACACTACACCCCTATTTAGTACAGTGAAAATGGGATAGAATCGTTTTATATCGAGATAAAACTATTATCTTGTATAATTTTAATTGAAGTGGTTTGAAGTTAAGGACGTGATTATGTGAAATTATTTTTGTCAAATTAATCTAGTTTATACACGTTTATTCTAGAAAAGTGAGAATTTCGCGCAAATATGGAAAACCAATTAATTAAAGTTTGTTGTAAATAAGTTTCTTAAAATATCACGCCACGAATGTCAAAAGACGTTTTGTATAGAAATCGAACCACCTTAAATCACCGCTATAGTTTTTTTTGTTAATTCTTATTAGGCTTGTGCTTGCTCGTTCTTTTACGGGAGTGCTCCGATCTCGTTCAATCGGTTTGAGGAACTAGTTCGGTCTTCTAGTTCCTTCGCTCTTTTAGGTCAGTGTGAGAGTGGCCGTTAGTTAAGCACTGTTTGATTGACTCATTGACTGCCATGTCATGGCACTCTAAATGAAGAATTTATGATAATAAATTGATAAACGCTTTATGGTTGGATCGATAATTCGATATCCGTCGGAACGAAACAGAAACTACTTAATTAGAATTTTTAGCTATTATTTTAGCCAATTTATTTTTTTAGATATATATAGGATATGACACCCATATGTCACGTCACCCGCATCTGGTTCCGTGCCACTCTCGTTCTGCTGCTGAACTAAAGAGCGAAGACCGATTTAGATCGTGATTCACGAACTAGGTAGTTCTTTTCATTCTGAGATGGGTATTCATTCCTAATCGTTCCTAGTACTCCCGCAACCTTTACCAGGTCATCAGTCCACCTTGTCGGGGGTCAGGTTGCGGGAGTCCGCTGGATGCGGGTGGCGCAGGACCAGTCGCTTTGGCACTCTTCGGGGAAGGCATATGTCCAGCAGTGGACGTCTTTCGGCTGATATGATGATGATGAGTTCCTAGTTCCCGACCGACACAAGCCTAATTCTTATTTTTTATTTAATTAGGCTCACAAAACAAGTTAACATCTATAAAATAATACAAATTATTTTATAATTTCGGATCTGGACTATAACTCAAAATAGTCTGCACCAAAAGAATAATATCACATAAAATATTTCAGAAGATGTATTTTATGAGTAAAAACCGCGTGCATGCACACATATTTATACTCGTATGTTTTCTTCTGTTTTCTTTCGCCCCGGCCGATGTATGGCCGACCGTGAAAGGTTCCGTCGGAAAAACGTCCTTTCAGGACGTAATCCAATACCAAGCTGGCCACGCAAGCGAAAGTGGCCACCCTTACCAAAACCCACCAAATAGATCTCTATTACCGTAATGTGTAACCTGAATCTCAACCAGAAGGCCAAGTTAAAAGGAAAATGAGTTGAATAAACGTCCCAAAGCAATGTGATACGTGAAGTATAAATGGCTCATGAAATTTAGCTTAAGGATATTGCCTCCTTGGAGAAGCATTCGCGGGCGTTCGGAGAGGAAAATTTGATGGCTTATAGCCCTGATAATACAAACATGAGAGCGATGACGTCACACGCTTTAGGTTGTGAGATGAGATCACGAGACGTGACGCGCAATTTTGGGAGTATATTAAGAACGCCTTCGATTCTTATCGTGTTAACAGTTACAACCTTATTTTACTAGTGGCCTTGAGCTGTAGAACAAGCCAGCCTGTCTTTTTTCAAAACACATGTTTTTTTTAGAACTGAGTCGACAAAACAAAACGATATAATATTTTTTTTTTATGAAATACTAGCTAGCGACGCGCCCCGGCTTCGCACGGGCACTACATAATACATATAAACCTTCCTCTTGAATCACTCTATCTAATAAAAAAACCGCATCAAAATCGGTTGCGTAGTTTTAAAGATCTAAGCATACGTAGGGGCAGAGGCGGGAAGCGACTTTGTTTTATACTATGTAGTGATGGACAAATCATAATAATTGTCATAATAAGGCGTAGGGATGTGACGGCCCCATCGCCCACCAGATTTCTGGTGCAATCAGTCAACGTAAGGCAGCTTGTGGCGGGCTGTTAGGGAGTAGCGACCCTACGTACCTCAGTACTCCTGGGGGTGTCCTGTGGATGGTTGGACAGGCCCCCTGCCTCTGGCTTGCCTTTACTGGCCGTCCAGAGTGGAGTCGCAAGAGCTGTTGCTCGAGGGTAGATGTGGACACCTAAGTGGCGAGTTGGCTATATGTTTAAAGTCCAGTGCCACCTCTCTATCCCCCAGCTCTCTGACCGGTGTTGCCCTTAGGCCATTTTTTAATGTCGCTATTAATAGGGGCCCATCTAGCAGTTGGCGAGTCACCGTCTGCCAGAGATAAAAAGGAGACAGTTTTATTAGGCAGGCGTCCGATGTTTCGTCCAATAGCCCAGCCACTAGTCCATCATTTTAACCCAATAACCCGTTTCATTTAGATTCCATCAACCATCAATAGGCCCTATACACCCCAGCGGGTGCTGTCCCTGTATGCGTCCCATGACACGGGCAGGGACAGCATCCGCTCGGTGTACTCCTTGCATTTTATTAAATTGTCAAAAGGGCCTCTACGTGTTGGCTCAGTTGGTACTTTGTAGGTACCTAGCTCCACGCACGCCTCCCAAAGGTCCGGGACATCATTGTCCCGTGAGCGGGAAAGACAGTCATAATAATAAAATATATTTCACAAAATAAGCGCCATAAAGCTTGTGTTATGGGTACTACATGACAATATGTTCTATATATCGATGCTTATCTAAAACAACTCTGTATCTCAAAAACTGTGTTTTTTCAGGGCAGAGGTTTAAAAAAATCCCAAAAAAGATATTGTTATATTTTTTTATTAAGATAACCAATTTAAAATCTTTTTTTAGTCACAGTTTCCTCTGTCTTCCAGTTATTTAAACTCAAGAGAATAAAAAGAAAACAACAAAAAACTACACAAAAAAAACTCAAAAATGTACTACAGTTTAGAGTTGTGACATGATATTTATATACTTTGGATACGTTTTTATGTGTACTAACGTCTCAATAGAAAATAATTCAAAAAAATATTATTTTCTTATGAATAATAGTGTATTATTCGTCTTTAAGACAAACGTATATATAAAATATTAAAAGAATACTGACTTATTTTGCTTTGTTTCTCAAATATTCTTTTTTAATATGGACAATAATGGCCTTAAACGAAATACATCACAATAATACTTAAACTATATAGACAAGAACGGTAATAGTTTAGTTTACAACACTTGGTATGGATGTAAATTAGTAACTCTTTTTTAAAGATTCAAAGATTCAAAGATAATATATGATTATGGACTTTAAGGCTCCATAAAAATGTTTTGCACGCCTGCACGCAGGCTGAATGCACTGGACGATTATGTTGTATTTTTAAGAACTATGTAACTGCATTCCGAGCAAAATAAAAATATATGAATCTTTGAAATCTTTGAACCTCGTGGGGGGCCTAGCTACGATGCGCCATCCGGTACGTGGTCACATCTCGAGAACCTTTCCGCCCCAACGGCCATCGCTTCTACGTGCAATGTGCCCAGCCCATTGCCACTTAAGTTTAGCGATTTGGAGGGCTATATCGGTTACCTTGGTTTTGCTGCGGTAGCCTCATTTCTGATGCGATTGCGCAGAGAAACTCCCAGCATAGCCCTCTCCATTGCTCTTTGGGAGACTTTGAGCCTTCTTATGGGGAACCGTCTACGTTTTCGTGTCATACGTCATCACACAGTGAGGTAGTGGCAACATACACTGGTCAAAGACTCTCGTCTTGAGACATTGCGAAGTATTGGATGAAAAGATGTGCCGTAGGTTCCCGAATGCTGCCCAGCCGAGTCGGACTCTTACTCAAAGTTGGACCTATCTAACTTGAAAGTCTGAAGAAGTCTTGAAAGTGTCCGATTGACATGACCTTTGTCTTATCCATGTTCATCCTTAGACCAACTCGCTCGGAGGCTTTACTAAGGTCATGGAGCATAGTACTCAAGTCCTCCATGGTCTCAGCCAAGACTACTATATCATCAGCAAACCAAAGGTAATTAATGTACTCAACGTTGATGTTGATGCCTAGCCTTCTCCAGTCTAGAGTCTTGAAAACGTTCTCCATTGCAGCGGTGTACAGTTTTGGGGAAATAACATTCACTTGCCTAACACGCCGCTGTAGCGGAATACGTTTCAAGCTCCGATCCTGGAGTGGGACTGACATAGTGACGTTCTCGTACAAACACTTCAGTACTTCGATATAGCGGCAGTCCACTTTTCACCGCTGGAGAGACTGTAGTACAGCCCAGGTTTCGATTGAATCGAAAGCTTTCTCCACGAACGCTAAGCAGAGAGGCAAGTTTTACTTTCCAGTCTTCTGTATAACCTGGCGGAGCGTATGAATGTGGTCTACGGTACTAAAACCTCTTCGAAAACCGGCTTATTCGGGAGGCTGGAAGTCACTAAGCCTGCATGCGAGGCGATTCGTAATGACTCTTGAAAACAGCTTGCAAACATGGCTCAGAAGTGAGATGGGTCGGTAATTCTTCAGCAGGGTTTTGTTCCCCTTTTTGAAGAACAGCACCCCTTACCTCTGTTCCACGCCTTTGGCGTTCTCCCTTCCAGTAGGACGGTGTCGAACAACTTCTGAAGGGTCGTAAGGATCGGTTTTCTACCCGCCGTCATGAGTTTGGCTGTAATTCCGTCTTCACCGGGTGCCTTGTTGTTCTTAAGCTGTTTCAGAGCCATTCTAATCTCGTACAGGCTGATGTCCGGGATGTCGTCGGTAAAGTGTCGGGTTGGTCTAGCTAGGGTCTTCCGCCAGACCAACTTCGGGTCTGCGAGTTGACGTGTATACGATATGTATGACGTGTAAAAACGCACTCACTCCAAAGCTCAGGTTTGGAAAAAACGACTCTCCAGTTTTTTACCTTGCGAGCTGGCTCTGCCCAATAGACTCGATCGAGATCTCGTGCGAACACATTAGAGCCCTTATTTCGCTCGATGGCCTCTTCAATACGGTTCGTAGTGAATTGGCGCAGATCGCGGGTAAGGGGCTTGGAGATCTGTTTATTTAGCTGCCGGTATAAAGTCGCATCGTTTGAAGACTGCAGAATCATTTCACTCCTTTCCTTCATGAGCTTCTGAGTGGAGCTAGAGAGCCTTTGTGTTCTGATGGCCCGCTGGGCCTCGAAGAACATAGACCCAGTGGCACGGACAGGTTTCACAAAACCTAGGCAATCGAAACGGTTTTTGAGTTCCAGCTGAAAGCTCTTGGGGTCACCCAAAGGGCAATGGAGAGGGCTATGCCGGGAGTTTCTCTGCGCGATCGCATCAGAAATGAGGCTACCCGCAGCAAAACCAAAGCAGATTTCGGATATTTTTTCCAGTTCGCGTGTTCATTTCTATAACCAAAGTATAATATAGTCAACTGAATGAGTTACTGAATCTTTGACACAAATTCAGCCACGAAAGTGAGGCAGGACAAACCCTTAAATAGTGTCCATAATAAAAATATAATTATTATTGTTATTATACCACTTTTTATACAAAAATCTGGCTGTGACAGACGGACAGCCTCCGAGTGATCGCATAAAAGTGTTCCGTTGGACCAATTTTGGTACGGAACACTAAAAAGAGACGCACACGAGTAATTGAAGTCCCCATGTACATGGAGCATGTAGTAGGTATGTATCTTATACTTATCTTTTTTGATATTACAAAATAAATAAATATTAGAGGTTAATCTTACACAAATCGAACTAGGCCCATAGCTAAGCTCAATAAGGCTTGTGTTGTATATTATTATTTTAATTGATATAAATACATAAATACCGAGCAAATACCTTTTTTGCAATACATATAACATTTTAATAAGTTTATCATCGTGCTATTTATAGTGGTTTTTCTCGTTTTGAATCAAGAAACTAAATGCATATTTATGATGAACATAGTCCAAATTCGTATAGTATACCAATAATGAAGTAAGTCTTATGTAGTATAGGGGCTTATTTTGCTTACATGAACAAGTCAACTTTCCATATTTTCGTGAATACTCGTTTATTTGTGGTTAAGTCAAAACATCGGTACTTACTGTTTAACGGAAAGTGTCCCATCCATGAATAATCCTATATTGCAAAAAATTTCGCTAGTGTTCCACTGAGCTATTTCGCGTAATGCCGCTGTTGTACAAACAAATTGATGTGTTTTAACGAATTATTTGGGGATGTGCCGGTAGTCAACAAAAAAACGTGGTGACGGCGTCGATCACTATGGCTCATCTGGCCTACGGACGGTCTTCCAGATAAAATGACGTCGACACCCCACCAATGGCATAACGGCACAATGCTGCCACGGTGGCAATTTTTTGAATTAGAACACGGGAGTCTTAGTCACGATAAACTTTAACGTGTTCTGCGTCTAGTCTTATACTTAGTAGCAAAACGGATTATTTCGCGATACTGACTTGTTTTAGATAAGCGTCGATATATGCAAACTTCTAATCAAAGAAAACATCCAAGACTCAAAAACCAATATATATGCTCATTACAAAAATATTTGCCCTTTCCATTTGAACTCAGTTAGGTGAAAGTCCTAAGTGCTGAACCGATTTTGTTGAAACGTTAGCTACGTTTCAACAAAATCGTTTCCAACCATTTAGATCTCATCAGTTTCGGACAAAAAAACCGCATTGCAATCAGTCCATTCGTTTATAAGCTACGATGCCACTGACAGACACACATACAGAGACACGTTGAACTTATAACACCCTCCTTTTGCGTCGGGGGCTAAAAATGGGACTGCACGTTGTCTGTGTGGATACTAATGTTAAATAATCATATTGGCCGCTAGGTGAGCGAAATAATTGCAAAATTACCCGCCAGTGATATAGCAGAAAACGCAAACGGGACATCCATTATCACTGATTAGCAATTACTCCTAATGGCTACGTTTAGTTAATTGAAAGATTTTGTGACATCGTTATGTGTCTCATGATTATGTTTCATACAACTCACTCCTGGAAATAACACTACTAGATCAATAGTGGGACAGGATTTTTGCCCTAAAAGTTTTGATAATTCTAAAGATGGAAAAGTGATGCTTATATGACAATGGACATATTTTTAAGTATATTTGCAAAATATGATGAAAAGTTAGAACGAGCGTTAGGTATAAATTAGGTATTTATATATTTTTATTTATAATTTGTGAATATTGAATTAAAGTGCAAAGTTTTAGCTTCATCGTTTATAATATGTATGACGCTATATGTTATTAAGTTTGTAGAACTTTTTTTACGCAGCTTCTTTGTCAAACCAGAATTAGGTTATTACTTTGTCGATATTGAATTAAAGTTTAAAAATCCTCAACAATATCTCTAATTTCTTAAGTTAATAGACAAAGCTAAAAATGTAGAAGAATAGGATACATGCTATAAAAGTAATATGCGTTTTTTGTCCTGTAAGATCTAATATTGAATTAGAGTCTGTAAAAATAAGTCTAATACTATAAAATAATATATGCAACCATATTATGAAAAGTAAGAAAATTCTGTGTATTGCTTGCATTAATAATAGTATAATTTATTTAAAATGGCGCGAAATTCATAACCACGTCGCGCTGGCCCTTCAACGGCGGCGCGCGGGGGGCGATCGTAGCCGACCTAGCGAGCGATACCTCGCCCCGCCCTCCCCACATTACCGCGCAAGCGCTGCTGTTGTCTTTCAAATCATTCATTTGTTTGTTTACCGTGCACATATTAGATGCAATTTTTAATACATTTGCTCATAAAGTTCTACTTTTACGTAGCTGTTTAGCGTGCGGAAAGTTGATTTTCACGAACTAGTGCTTTTCACTTTTCCCACTCAATAATCGTACAAATTGTACCATTAATTATTATGTCAAAATAAATAAGATAGAGCTGAAAAATGATTTTTGAACTTCATCATTTTTCAACTGTATTACAATGACGTTACAGAATTAATAATATAAAAGTTTCGAATTCCTTACTTGTTGTTTTTCTTATTTTTTCGCAACTGTATTAAAAAACGTCGTTGTGTAGATTACTATACATTGATTCGAAGGCTATATCGGCGCACAAAAGAAGAATGGAGATGGAGGCACCAGTAGCACAGCCTAGTGACGATGAGGAATGCTTTGATTTTCAAAACTTTTGTTTTTTTTTTTGCAACGAAGCTGCCAACGAAGTGTTTAAACAGGGTCAACTCAAACGCCCTGTTCAAGTCAGAATCACTGTCAGCGAAATAAAGAAATGTACTTACTACACAGATGTTGTTAAACGCAGCTATAGCTGCTCGCCGCAAGCAAACCAATGTTAGTTTGCCCCTGATTACGGATTGCTGTTACGAATACCAGGGTGATGTTGCAAGGTAATATCGCCGGTTAGCGACCACCTAATTTATGGTTCCGGTTTGCGACCACTCATTTCAATTGGTGTCAGGAATCTACCGCAAAAAACGACAATATATCCTTTCAGTTTTTTCAATAGATTGCATACATACATACATATACTCACGCCCGTATCCCATTGGGGTAGGCAGAGACTAAGGAACGCCAAATACTACGGTCCTTAAATACTTCTTCAATAGATTCCTGTTTAATAATTACTTTAAATAATACATGCGGGGCACGGTTTATTTAGACTGCGTTGTAATGTCATTTTATTAGGTATATTTAATTGAAAAAAAAAATACGTTGTCTTTCACGTGGTCGCTAACTGAGGCTGGTCGCGTAACCGGGGCGGCGTATTGACCCAACGTTATTAAATTAAACATTCCAATTTACGTTAACACTTAAAATAAACAGTAAAATAGGCCGTTTCTGCTCTAATAGTACCTGATTAAAGAAAACTTAGAAAGTAGAGCATAATTTAAACCAAAACAGTGAGAAATATATTCTTTGATTACAAATATTATTTGTATGGAGAATGTAATGATAGTGAATGAAGCAAGAAAGGTTTGTCAAGATCGTAGCAAGTGGAAATCCGTGATCTCTGCCTATCCCTCCGGGAAATAGGCGTGATGTACATTTGTATGTATGTATGTATATTATTTGTAGTAAGGTAAATCTCCAATAACTGGCCACCCTTGAATAATCGGCCCCCTCATACTAAAAATTAACTCTATTCACGTATAATAGAATAGATATATATAGTATGAGGTGGCCAGTTATTGACGATTTACCCTACTTGTTAGGAATATTCGAGACAATTAAAGGTTTACTAAGCAGAAACGTCTGCTAACGAAGTTCTAAAGGACAACGCTCCCTAGGATGAAAAAAAAGTTGAAAATTTTGTTGAAAAAACTATTTTGCGTATTAATGTGTATTATTTCAAAAAAAGTGAGTACCTTTACATTTTGAGGAAAAGAAATGTGAATGGTGACCCAGATTTGAGCTGTATAGTAAAATGTATGGAGAAAAAAAAAAGTGGTCAGATTGAAATGAAAATAATGTATGTCATAAGAATCGTTTCAAAAACAAACTTGAAAAAAAATCTTACTGGTAAAAGTAGGAAGAATCTAACCACTTATTTTTTTTTCTTTTACATTTTACTATGAAGCTCAATTCTGGTTCAGTTAACAGTTTTCACAAAATATATTTTATTGAAAAACTAATCCTTACTTAAAAAGTTTTTGTACCTTCATTATTTTTAAACATACTTAAATACACAAAATAGTTTTTTTTTATTCAAAATATTCAGTTCTTTTTTTCCATACTAGGTGTGCGGTGTTTTTTCGATCAGAATAAAAAAAATCGCCAGTAGCCTTTTCAGGTTTGCGTAGGCAACAAGGAACCCTTATAGTTTCGCCATGTCCGTATGTCCGTCTGCGGCTTAGCTCAGTCACCCTTACTACTAGAAAGTTGTAAGATTAGAATTGAAGACTTTATTCTATTGCACTTCGAAGAATCGAGATTAGACTGTAAAAATTAGTTCAATTTTAATAATAATGAAAAAAAAAGTTCCGTCTTTTAATTATTTTAGTTATTTTGTGAAAAAAGCTGCACAGAATAATGAGAAGTCGCAGAAGTTCACTTAGAATTGTCATTAGGTGTAAAAAAATATGAATGATTAATACTTATACAATACCTACTTGCAATTTTATTATACCTAATGTTGTCGTAAATGGTTGTATTTTTTTGTAATTTTTTACTATTGTGTTAGCCATCCATACTGACTTTAATATAAAACAATAAGTACCTACTTTATAAAGGACTTAACGTCGAAAATTTATAATATTTCGACTGAAAATTTTATTCTTTGACACTTCGAATAATCGAGATTATACTGTATTAATAAAAGTTCGCTGTCAGTTATATTATAATGTGAAAAAAGTTACAATTATTTTTTTTGACTTATTGTAATAAAAATATACGAGCTATTCACAACTATTTTTATTATTTCTGTTTATCCTGGTTCCTATTGTCATATCTTGTCCAGTCCTATTCGCCGTCATGTATTATACTTACCCCACCATATTATACGGTAATTGCGCCGGTTACGTGACCAACTTCGGTTAACGACCACCTTAAGGACTAGGTTTTTTTTTTTTCAATTAAAGATATAATAACTTTTATACAGGCTGTAAAAATGCCTCGGTACGTACGCAATTTTTAAAGCAGATATTAGGCAGCAATCTACTTAAAAAACGAGAAAATATCCTCTCGGTTCACCATTTATTACTCCCGAGTGGTCGCAAACCGGCACACTAAATTAAGTGGTCGCTAACCGGTGAAATGACCCTACATCCTAAATATACAATTTCATCTAAGGTAAATTGAGTTTAACTATAGCTTACTGCTGACCACGTCGCAAAAAAATACATGTAGGTTATTTGTTAGTAGGTATTTATGCAGCTGGCTTAAATGAGTAACAAAACATGGAAGAGTGGTCATTTGTATAAGGGGCGATCCCTAAAATATTTTTAAATTATGTGTATAACGCGATAACCAGTTCGACGAAACCGCGGGCAATCCCTAGTATAGTTGGTAATAAATAAGGATACATTTCTTCTTTGTATTTCCATTAACGTACGTTTAACAAAATAACATGTGTTTTGCCATTGATATTTATTCTTTGTGGATTTTTTTATGGATCGTGGACGCAATCAAGGGCACTCCTCTACCGTTGCGTTGATCGCTGCCTGCTGCCAACGCCTGCCACAGCGCACAGCGCGGCGCGCGCATACATGCCGCGCTTTTTAAATGTATTCATTTACGCACGGAGTACTTAGGTATCAATATTTAGTGTCGCCGTAAGTTTATTTTTCTTAACTTTTGTTTGGTAACTGATATCATTGTCATGATCGTTTACTATTAACTCTACAAACTTTAATTCAATATTGGCTATACTGTTTAACCGGAAATCAATATCTAGACAAGCCGATTGTCTACATTTCTAACTTTTTTCCAATATGTTAAGTGGATCGACAATATCGTAACTTTGCAATATCAGCTACTCTAATTCTTTATTTACAAAATTATTTGCATTTTTACGTTCACCAGGATGCAGAAGTCCCAGATTTCTAAAAACAGAATATCGTATATAAATTAAAGTGTTATTGGATATGTTACAGTTTTTTGTAACTCTAATTCTATATTGACATAGTTATTGGCAAAAAACTAAAATATTTCAATATAGCCGAAAGCTCCACCTAAAATTTTCTAACTTTTTACATAAGTATTATTTAACATGCCTCCAACGACATATCAAAAAAGAAAAAACTTTAATGTTGTAATAACCCATTTTTGTTCAACCGCTGGTCTATACTGGGTATAGAATCTGCTCGGTTGATTTTATAATATTTTAATTACTACACCAGTGTTTTTAATATTAATAATAATAGTAAATACTCTTTATTGCACCACGACACGAGAGAAACATCTTACAAAAAATTTGCTTAATAAATAATGGTAACAACAGGCGGTCTTAGCGATCTCTTCCAGACAACCTTTACAGTAGTACAGTACAGCAGGAAACATTTAAACTAGAATTTTAAACAGGTTGTGCAGAATTCATCAAAAAGAGCATACTAACACATCAATCTTCAAATATTATTAAACAGGACACTTACATTATGTACGTAACATTATGTAATACTCACATAAATAGCATCGAAACAAACAACGAATTTTATTATTGTGCGGTCTTGTTAAGAGGGGGCGCTCCGCGAAATCGGGGTTCTTTGATTGAATATTTACCTATGACAAACTAAAGCGAATGCCAGGAAAAAGAACATACCAAAACTACATCATATTTGCAATTGAATCGTCTGAACAAAACCATACAAAACCAAAATTGCCTCGATAGAAAAGAACCGCCAAAACATGTCTTATTTTTACTCAATTTCAATAGTGTGAGGTTCCCGTGCATATAAATTAAGTAAAAGTTGAGTGTATAATAGCTTTTCACATTACCTAATGAAAGTACTAGCGGGGTATTTTTATGTAGTCCCTTTTCAGACTTATTGAGGTGAAACGTATTTGGCGTATAGGCCTTTTTTATTTAGCGCGATACCCTTTCTCCCGTCGCGTGTTTCGTGCGGTTCTGTATATCTTTTGTTGCCGTTCGCGGGCGGAGTCAGTCGTAATCGCTCCGCTGAGACGAGAGGACTACGTTCTGTGCTCTCACGACAGCACGATGAACATAATTATTTCAATAATATTGTGACCCAGTATATTCGTCCAGTGAATGAACGTATCATTACATTCCAGTAGATATTTTGCTACATTTTGAAATAATATATTTAAAAGTCGACCTTAACATATAGATCTTAAAGTTCAAAATACAACTATAAGATTACGCAGCGATCGGCGGGTGACCGGCTTCTTAGAATAATTTGTGCAGTACATGCAAAACTAGACGAACATTTTTCTGTCGATCGTGTATTTACTTTATGAAAGATTATCACTATCACTATCACTACATAGTATAAAACAAAGTCGCTTCCCGCTGTCTGTCCCTATGTATGCTTAGATCTTTAAAACTACGCAACGGATTTTGATGCGGTTTTTTTTAATAGATAGAGTGATTCAAGAAGAAAGTTTATATGTATAATATAGTATCCGTGCGAAGCCGGAGCGGATCGCTAGTTGAGAATAAATCCGGTTATGTTCAAAATCGATGTCTGAGAGGTCTAAATACGAATACATAGTCAGAAATATTTCAAAAAGTGGTCGCATTATTTAAAATTTTTGAAACATTCGTTGTAAATTAATATGCGCGTTTTTTTAAAGAACAACATACATTGGCAGGCTTCTCGAGGGTGAAGATTCTAGAAATGATGTCCATTTTGAATTCCAAGATGGCGGACATTGCTTTTCGAATTTAAACTTTCGTGAGACGTGTTGAACCAGTACTAATAATTACAAGGGTCAACTCACGTATTAAATGTCGCTACGGGCGACATGTTTCGAACTCTTCGGGAATTCTTCTTAAGGATGAGTGTTTTCGCGGCGGTGTCGCTTGAATCTTGTCGTGATTCAAGCGACACCGCCGCGAAAACACTCATCCTGAAGAAGAACTTCCGAAGAGTTCGGAACATGTCGCCCGTAGTGACATTATTGACATTGTTTTTCTTTAAAGTCATCACGGGTGTCGCTTTTAGGGTTATCGAGAGTGCAGATTCCAACAATTATTGCCTGCGAACTTGGACATTTTGATATTAAAAAAGTGAACATAATTATGCACTTTTTCTTTAATATGTTCATAATTGATAACTAAAGGGCCAAAGCGTCTCCATTGTCTCCAAGTACGAATCCGAGATCAGAATTGAAAAATATGGCCGCCACACAGTAGTGGCCTGAAAATCTGACTTTCATAGACATGATCGAAGTTTTCATAATATATTATAGTTTTTTTTTAATGCTACTAATAAATTCACGGTTAAATTCACGTATTAAACGACACGACAGGCGACATGTTTTGAAGACTTCGGGAGTTCTTCTTCAGGATGAGTGTTTTCGATGTTTGTTTTGAAGAAGAACTCCCGAAAAGTTCGAAACATGTCGCCTGTTGTGACATTTAATGCGTGAATTTAACCGTGGATTTATTAGTAGTATTTTAGACATGTCTCACATAAGTTTAAAAATCGATTATAGCTTTTTTTTGCTTTAGGCTTTTACTAGCCATTATTATGCTAGCTCACAACCCTTACGTGATTTAGTAAAAAAACGGAAGGCCATATTTCAGTTATAGCTCCGGTGGTTTTTTAAGCAACAAAATGTAGGTAGTGGTATTCCTTGGGTAATTAAAGTAATTTGTACTCTATAAAGTGAGTGTTTTCGCGGCGGTGTCGCTTGAATCTTGTCGTGATTCAAGCGACACCGCCGCGAAAACACTCAATCCTGAATAAGAACTCCCGAAGAGTTCGAAACATGTCGCCCGTAGTGACGTTTAATACGTGGGTGAACCGTGTATATATTTTCATTTTTTTTCTTTAGTCATCACGGGTGACGCTTTTAGATTCCAACAATAGGGGCATAGACACTAAATAAAAATAATGTGATATTTTCTCGAAGAAGGATAAAAAAAATTGTCAAATGGAGAAAAATCAACGCAAAAGGTTAAATAATCACGAAGTTATAAGTGTCCAAAGTTTTAAGAAGGGATGTGTTCTGTCCCTTTTTCGCAAAACGCAACTTCATATGAAACGATGACGCTGGACGAATGTGACGTCACAGAAGACGGTAACGTGCCGCGCGCATCGTGGTCGGCGACGCCGTCGACGCGGCCTGCCGGCAGCATCCTGTAATGTGACGTCACACACCGTTTGCGTTTTCTCTTTCTAACAAGGAATATTAAAACGGTTGTAGCTTCGTAATTCTTTGAGATATCTGAATGGGATTTTCATCACTATGCATATTTTTTTGCCTTCTTTCTTTTGGAGTAATAATAATTTTCGAGTCTGCACCCGAATTATTGCCTGCGAAGTTGGACATTTTTATATTAAAAAAAGTGAACACAATTTTGCAGTTTTTCTTTAATACGAGTATGTATCAATTTAACTAAAGGGCCAAAGCGTCTCCATTGTCTCCAAGTACGAATCCGAGATCAGACCCCGTATCATGGTCGGCCTTATCACTCGATAAGTGACAAGATAGGGGCATCGTCTCGTTCTATCAAACGGTGTCAGCCAGTGACGGACGCTCTATCCTGTCACTTATCGCGTGATAAGGCCGACCATGACACGGGTCAGAATTGAAAAATTTGGCCGCCACACAGTGGCCTGAAAATCTGGCTTTCATAAACATGATCGAAGTTTTCATAATAAATTACAGTTTTTTTTAATAAATTCACGTATTAAATGACGCGACAGGCGACATGTTTCGAACTCTTCGGGAGTTCTTCTTCAGGATTAGTGTTTTCGATGTTTGTTTTGAAGAAGAACTCCCGAAGAGTTCGAAACATGTCGCCTGCCGTGACATTTACGTTAATTTTTTAACCGTGGATTTATTAGTAGTATTTTAGATATGTCTCACAAAAGTTTAAATTCGATTATAGCTGTTTTTTTGCTTTAGCCTTTTACGAGACATTATTATGCTAAATTACAACCCTTACGTGATTTAGTAAAAAAACGGAAGGTCATATTTCAGTTATAGCTCTCGAAACTGACTTAGCTACTAGCGAAAATTATATCTTCAAATATAGGTACTTACAGATTTTGTCTTTCTTTCCACTTATTATAACTATCTATAGGTATCCATCATGTTTCATCTGACTGTCGGGGCATATACTATGCGAGAAGGAGCGGGGCAGCAATAGACGCATCAGCGCGGCAGGTACGGGGCGCGCGGGTGATTTCTGATTTTTCCCTGGCGATACGCCCCCTCTTAAGCAGAGCTTGCTAGCATTACGTATACCTTATATTATTTAGACTTTTTCATCTCGTCCCGTTTGCAATAAGGTGTAACTCGTATACATTGTCGCCTTATACATCTGTACTGTGTTAACCTTTTTCGTCATAAATATCGTCGTTGCTGTTAAAGATTCAATCAAAGCTACCCCAACGCTCCCAATGACCTCAGGTTACGTTTATTACAACGCAATCGGCTCTGTCAACTAGGCGACACGACTAAATCTGGGTCAAACCCATCCAATAAGAGGATTAGTTTGAAAATAGGAGCGTACCACATGAGATATCTAAGCTATGGAGTAACTTCGTCCATACAACTGATTTTATGAAATCCCGGAGCAAGATCGAGACGGTTCGTTAACTTCAGTCCAAGTAACTAAGTTACGTAAGTAAGAGGGATGGAATCTGATCACTTGGAAGTTTGTCATTAAAAAGACCGGCATAAATATCTTCCTTGTTGCTCGCCTTCGGACCGACATTTCTGGGATCGGACGAGCTGGGAGTTTCTTGGAAATAAATAAATAAATCTGCTAAGGCATCGTTATAATGTGGCCAGTGATGCAAATTATATATTGAAACATTATGTTTATAAGGTTAACTATTTGGATTTTATTAAACATCTATTTTAAAATGGCAATATATCTAATTGAAAATGTAAAATCAGAATATTAGATTTAGATAAAAATTGTGTTTAGCTTACCTACCGTGGAATCAAAAAATTAAAATTAGTCATCATAGAAACAGTGCTTATACTTTCAACGAAAATTGTTTTACACAAAAAGGTGATTAACTTTAACTGATGAAGCCTTGTCCAGGTGGTCGCTAGCTGAAGCCGGCATAACGACCCTACAATATTTTGTTACGGAACTTTGCATTGTGCGAGGTCATGGTTTTGTATGTATAATTATGTTGTTTGAAATAGATATTACTAGTGTTTCTGTGACCTGGTAGACCTCAGGGGGTCTGCCAGATAAAAAAAATCTAAAACTGAATCGACAAATAACAAGAAAACTAACGTTAGAACCTGCTCACAAAATTTTATTAAATTAAGTTATAAATGCGACCTGTACAAGATTTTGCCCCAACTGAAACGGAGAACATCGTTCGCTTCGCTCGCTCGTTCAATAATTAAATTCAAAAAATATAAATATATCATCGTAACACGCACAACTTATACACTTCTATAACACGATAACACTTTCACTGCCAGGACCCCGCCAAGCGGGCACCTACGCCGTAGTCGCTTTCCGCTACATACCTACGAGAAAAAACACGGGATCAGCTACGAGCGTAGCGCGTAGCGATTCTTGGCAGTGGACGTGTTAAGAAGTTTACTAAACGTATCCTGTTTTTTCCTTGATACTTGTTTCTTATTTACCTTTTCTACGGCTCATTGGCTCCACTGCCACTCTACGGGAAACTAGTTAATAACTTTCTCACATTACGCCGTGACGCTCATATTCTCAGAAGTGTTTGCTCCAGGACAAGTATTGTATTAGTTTTATGAAAGTATTGTTACGGTCTCAGGTAGTTGTATTAAGAACGTGATACTTTTAGCACTTACTAAGATTAAACTTGGGATGAGAATAGGCAACTTATTCTGGGCGAAAACGATTGATTGTGCTGATTAAATTATAATGTACCCTTCTAATGTTCACTTGCGATTTAACATTGCTAACCAATTAGTAAGAACTATTAATAACTAGTTTTAATTTTAATAAAATATGATTTTATGGTCATGGCCCCCCAAAAAGTGCCACAATGACCAGTCTTGCGCCACCCGCATCCAGCGAACTCCAAGTCATCAGTCCACCTGGTCCTGTCTTACCCACGCTGCGCAGTGGACGACTTTCAGCTAATATGATGATGATGATTATTATTTTTGTAGTAACGTGATCATATATCACTAAACATTATAAAGGCAAAGCCAGCGCTGTTCTTCACAACGGAAGAACAGCGCTGGCTTTGCCAGCTTCATGCTGAGCTGTGGCCCTTTTGTGGCAAACAGTGTTGGTTCTATTTTTATTTTTTATTTACTATTTATTTCTCTGTGTTTGTCATAAATAAATGCTTTTCTTTCTTTCTTTCTTATATGAAGTACAAATCTGTAATATTCTCTTAAGTGTATTTATTTATTTGGCATTTATATATATTTTTTTATTTAATATTTTTGTTATACTTAACTATTTTATTATTATGACATCGGTTGTATTATGAGTATCCAATTTTTATATACAAGGTGTAATAAAAATAACGCAAAACCGTTTAAGGGCATAACAGGTATTATGTTCTGATAAGAAACAACTATACCTGTTAACGTAACAATACCTGTTATGCCCTTAAACGGTTTTGCGTTACTTTTGTTACACGTTGTATATACTTATTACTAGTTTTACAGTAGTTATCATTTACTTAAGTTTGTCTATCGCCGTTAATTTTCTTTCTCTTAACTCATGTACTCAAAAGTTAGCTGGAAGAGATCTCCTAAAGGGATAAGTTCGCTTTTCGACATTTATTATGTTTTTTTCTTTGTACCTGCTGTATTCTACCTGTCTTATGTACAATATAGCTTAATACATGCATAAGTTAAGTATGTCTTTTAAAGACAATTTTCAGAGACAAATACAAAATAATGTGAGTTTTACTTATTGCTTCAGAACTCGACTCGGTGCCAGAGGCCTATAATATTCCCCATGAATTAAAAGAAGTTACAATAATATATATTAAAATCTAACGTACAACCTACCCAAACCCAATTTGACTATTCATAGTAATGCAAAGGACATCGAACACAGCAAATATCTACTTACCGAAACAGACTTAAAGGATACATCGTATGAAAGGAGTTTTAAAAGAAACCTCTAAAGTGGATTTGGGTAAAGGGTACAAGCCTTCATAGGCGCTAAAGGAGCCCTTTCGACTGGTACATATTTGCTATGAGATGAGTTGACACAGCGAGGCGGGTACCGACAGCCAAAACGATTTCAATAGCGGCATGTCTTTGTACACTTACTTTTATCCTTTCATATTCGTAGTTTATCACTTTTGAAAATCGCGTTGGTTTCAGAGTGAACGGGAACTTATTTAAAAGCTATTTAGCATTTTTTTGCATTTATTAAACGGGCGAGAAGAGAATGAAGTTCTCTTTTTATTTGATTCGGCATTTAGTTTTTTTTTAATTATAATAAAACAGACTCTCAAGTACTCGTTCTCGCAGAGACACTAGCATAATAATGATTGAGTAAACCATCTACTGTATAAATAAAGACAGAAACTCAAAAAACGCGCACTGTACTTAATATATCCTTAATTGGTATCGATTTTTTTGACCTACTTATTTCTTATCACAATGCAATACCAATTAACGCATTTAACGGATCGCCGCCATTTTTGTTAAGCGCTGGTTTCCAAGGATAGCGGTGCCGTCATATAGCGCCCGTAATACAGCGGTGAATGACGTCACTAGAACGTTGTCTGTGTAAACTAAATGGCGCGGTTTGATAGAGGGCGGTGATTGACACCGTAACGTCAGAAAGCGGTGCCACGATTTAAATGACGGCCGTCTTGACGGTGTCGGATAGTTCGTGAACGTTTTTTCGAACGAAATTGGAAGCGGTGAAGCAATTTTAATATATATTTTGAGTTTTATTGACCGGACCGACGTTCGAGTACCTACTGCGACGTACAAAATGAGTTCCAACTCCGACTGGAGCAGCGAGGATGACGAAATTTTAATAGAATTTCGTTTAGATTAAAAAAAAGATCTCGAAAGGAGACTGGGCACTTCTGGACCAAAGGTTGAAAAATAAAACTAGCGGAAACTTCGGAATCTAATTTTGAATGAAAACTATGAATATGTGCTTTATTTATTCTTATGAGCATAACTCTCAGATGTGAATATTTAAGAAAGATTGCGAGTAGTTGTTTGTATACTGTGCGCTTGCGTTATTTTATCTTATTCTCCTGTTATTTAATAAATCATAACTCTGAAACAATCCATGACATGGAAGTTCGGTTTTCAAAAAATTAAAGAACATATCACTACCATTAAATACAGCCTACTTCCAGAAGTGGCCGCCATTTTTTTTTTTCTTGGTCCAAGCTCCATACATTTTTGCCCACTCTCCTTTGAATAAATGATCTTCCACTCTACGATTATTTTCCTGTAGTGATAGTTCATCCTCCAAGTAAATTATTAAAGCTAAATCAAGGTCGTCCATTTTCTCTCCTGCATACGTTGACGTTGGGTGCTTACGGCGTACTCGGCCGTGGAACTTTTCACATGTCGTTACCGTAAAGACGGCCGTCTTTTGCGTCCGCAATAATACGGCTGCTATACCGCTATCCTAGGAAACCAAAGCTTTTGAACGCGCGATAGGTAGATCCAACTGTAATTTTTCCATATAAATAGTGACATTTAGATCTACCTGACGCGCGTACAATGCGTTACGTGATCGACCTGCAGCTGTACACAAGATGTCATGATCATTTGGGCCGAAAAACGTCGACTGAGTTCGGTCCTGCGCCACCGGTATCCAGAGTACTCCCACGACCTTTACCAGACCATCAATCTACCTTGTGTTGCGGGGGTCTACCCACGCTGCGTAAGACATACTATAAAGAATATGTCTATTGCAAAAACGCATTAACGTATAATCGAAAACATTACGTACTAGATTTTTTATAGTCTTGGGTTGAAGATTATTAGTTTATGAATAAAACAACGTGTAGTCTTCCCGCAGGACTGCTCCGGGTGAGTTATGACCCGAGATTATTGTAGTGAAGCTGGAGAGCTCTGCAATAACAGCCGAAACAGATGCGTAATAGAACGTTACTAAACTAGGGCGGTAAAACGAAAAATATCTCAGATCACAGGTATTTGAAGGCAAAGCCGAGGTCGGTTGCTGATATTTCCATGAAAAGATTTTGGTACTAGAAGATTACTTGATCAATCATCATCTTTGTCGTAAAATTTTAGTTCAATATTAGGTCATCAGGTATTGTCGTGTATTTCATTCTAATGTTACTAAGCAATAATAAATAGTTAAATTAAGATTCATTATTAAAAGGGGCTCTCTCTACTGTAAGAGGAGACCTATGTCCAACAGAGCACATCTTTCGGCTGATCTGAATAATATGATGACGAAGACGATGGTGTTTATTAAAAGGCTTGAGTTAACACGCTCTATTCGCATGTAAGTTGTCATCAAAATTTGCAAACCTATTTCAGCCACTTGCTGGCATTTTACGTCTGATATAAATTCTCTGATGTCTGATGAGTCTGTTACACACTCATTTTAAATATTCATAATTTAATCTATATATTTCTGCCCTGCGAATGAGCGTGCGACTCTGTTGGTCGTGTTAGTACACCGCTTAATATTTCTCTCCGATTGCGTGAGCAAGGTGACCCAGGGATTTCGAAAGGTCACAATAACACTCCGATACTTGCTAATAAATCCTTTGGTTCTTGTTTTAGGGTCCTATTGACCTTAAAAGATTACTTGAGACATAGTGAAGTCCTATTACTTAACTGTTGAAACTACGTTTATAACTGCAAACCCTTATCGTTATGATAAAAATTATTGCTAGAACGATTTGAAGTTGAGTGTATTTTAGGAAAATGTAGATATACTTTATACGCGATTTATTCTCATCATACACCTGCCAGATCAAAATTTATATTCTTATTTGTGCATTGTAAATTATCCCTTATTCCAAAAACATCTAGTCTAAATTCAAGTTAGCCGCACTTAGACCTTTTCAAAAGACACGTCTCCATTTCAGAGCAGTCTAAATCGTCCAAGATGGCGCGAATTTTTCACGACAAGAACTGGCGTGCGCAAAAACAGGTTTTATCCCCCGGTAACGCAATTTGTAACTGCCGCGCTGTAAGACTGACTGAGTGTGCGACACTTTTGCGGACCGTACATCGACAGAAATGGGTCACTTTTCATCCCGCCCCGCATCTACCTGAAGGTGGAGATAGGAAAAATGTGAAGCTCGCGTTTGGATTGGGAATTGATAGTGAATGGTTAAACGTAGGTTAATGTTTAGCTACTGATTAAAACTCTTTCTGGTGCATACAAAATGATATTTGTAAGTTCGTTAAGTTGAGAAATAAACTAATTTGGGTTATCAGTAAATTACTAACATACAAAAATCAAAAATAAAAATGAATTATTTATTCTGCAAATAGGCCACAAGGCCATTCATTATAAGGCACTTTTACATTTGATATACAGAACAACACAGAAAACAGAGGTAACAGCACAGAATATTCACAAGAAACGATTTACACGTAATATCACAATAAATGCGTAAGTATTTTTGAAAAGCGTATTGCCAAACAGAATATACTTACAGTAAGAACAAAAATCAATACAAGTTAACAAAAGACGCGCGCAGCGGTGGCCGAGCCGGCCAGCCTGCCAGCGCGCATTCACTGCGGAGGTTGCTGTGCGCGTCGTTAACAGTACTGTTTATTAAAGGTTAAGGCGAGACATCAGTCTAATGTATGTATTGTTATGACGGCAGATGCATTGACAGTTTCGTTGTCAAAGTGACACGCCGTCAGGGTATTTCAAAATTCATTGTGTTGTCATAAGACATCGGTAGCCTAGGGGTACAGACGGCAGCCAAATTGAAATCTAACACTAGGGTTGTCCCACAATATTTATTTAACAAATAAAAAAATCCTTTGACATATTGGTTTAATTTTTTTTGACAGAAAAATATTTTAAGAGAATTTTATTTCATTATTTTTTTTCAGTCATCTTACCTTTTTTTTGGTGTATTATTGCATTATCACTGAATATACACTCGCGGTCAAAGAAACCGGGTCAGTGACGAAAACCTCAATATTTTGTAAATCGTCGGTCGTATCTGCATGAAACTAACTCTGTTTTATAGAGAATTTAATATCCTTCTAAATCCAACCTTCAATGTTCTACGTAGTAACTGGAAAAAGGTTTAATTGAAAAAAAAAACCAATTAGGTACTTATTTGAAATTGCGTTCGTTTTACTTTTGCTTGTTTTTAAGCAATTGTTTTCAATCTGTCAAAGAACTATGATAAAAGGCTGTCATTGTTTTATTTTGTGGTCATTCTTGAATGTCTATCATGCCGCTAACACGAGATGAATGTACTCGTATCATCACTATGTTAGAAGAAGGAAGAAGTCAGAGGTATACAGCGAGAAGAACAGGTGTGTCACTTTCTACAGTGCAGCGAGTCCTCCAACGTTACCTACAAACTGGGCAGAACCTTAGAAGACCAGGAACTGGCAAAACAAGATGTACTACAGCTAGAGAAGATCGATTTATTGTTACAACCATGCTCCGAAATCGGCACCTCACAGCAGTTGAAGTGAAAAATCAGCTTTTAGAGACCCGAAGGGACGGCATCAGCGAGCGGACTGTCAGGCGGCGGCTCAAAGAAGCAAATTTGACCCCACATAGGCCGGCCAATGGCCCAAAACTTGAAAGAATACATCGAACAGCAAGACGACTTTATGCCCGCGATCACAGATACTGGGGTGACGAAGATTGGGCAAGAATTTTGTTTTCCGATAAATCCAGATTTATGCTCTATGCAAATGACGGGCGGCAAAGAGTTTACAGACGGCCTGGTGAACGTTTTATTCCAGCATGTTTTGAGGAAAAAGTGGCGTTCGGCGGTGGGTCAGTCATGGTTTGGGCTGGAATCTCTTCAGAGAGTCGCTCGGAGTTAGTTTTAATAGAAAATGGATCATTAACGAGTGCAAGATATGTAGAAGAGATTCTTAATGAGCATGTCGGCCCATACTTAATTAATATGGGTGGAAATTCTATGTTTATGCATGACAACGCCAGGCCACACACAGCTCAAATTGTCAGAGATTATTTTTTGGAGGTTGGTATCAACTGTATGAACTGGCCCTCGAGGAGTCCGGACTTAAATCCGATTGAGCATGTATGGGACGAGCTTGGGAGGCGTGTAAGAGCTCGAAACCCCGCCCCAGCTACACTTAGAGACCTGAAACAGGCGTTAGTGGAAGAATGGGACAATATCCCGCAAGAACGCATAAAGAACTTAATAAACAGCATGCCGAATCGTCTAGAAGCTGTAAGAAGAGCCCGAGGAAGCAATACGAAGTATTAATTTTTATTTTTTGTGTTGTTTGTGAAGTACCTACTGCTTATTTTTGTACGTAAAATTGGTTGATTTTTTGTTTCCTATGTAATTTTATTAAACAAAAGAATTACGATTCCACCATTTGATGTTATTTAATTCAGTATAAAATTATCTACAATATGCAGTTTAATTCATGTCCTTAGCTTTATTATTTTAGGAGATATTACAGATTTACGTACTGACCCGGTTTCTTTGACCGCGAGTGTAGTTACAAAATCTTAAATGTATAGTATAATTAGATGTAGTACTTGCCTAATATATTTTGTTAAACGTCTGAGTTATCAATTTTTTTTCTAAATTAATTGGCGTTCAACTTTGTCGTCTATTACTGTAGATCCACTTTAGATATGAAAAGGATCGCTCCACTTCTACAAACGTAATTGGTAAATGTTTATAGCGTTCTACGGTGTTAAGTAAGATACGTTCTTCTCCATTATTAAGTTATTTTAAAATTGCTTTCACTGTAGTACTGTAGTCGGGATTTTTGTTCAAATCTGTGTTCTACTTCATACACACATTTTTTCGGGATCCCCTTCATTGGCATAATTTTTTTTAGACTAATATAGTTTCGCATAATTGATTTGCCATAATTTCTATTGGCATAATAATACTGTCGCATAATAATACTTTGGCCTACTACTTTAGATGGCTTTAGAGACTTATGGTTTTAGAATAATTTTACTTGGACTAATTTGTATTCGACTAATACTCATTATGCATACTATTGTATGGGCTAATAATTATTTATCATATCTGTTTTGAAGCATAATTTCGGTTTTCTAAATAAATAAAACAGTTTCGTTGTTAGCATGCATTTACACTTTTCGTGGACGCGGATTATTGGGTCATGCATTATCAGGGCGGATAAAAATGGCTTGTCATAAGCGAACTCTGTCTTAGGTCGGTTAGGTTAGGGTTCACTTGTGTTCCTCAGACCAGAAATAGACACCCCGCGCAGCGGGGTGGCGTCGACTCGCTGGAGATTATTAGTCCGCACAGATGACCGTCCTAATGTACAAGGACTAGGGGGTTTTGGAATCAAAGGAAACTCGTTTTTGAGTTTTCGAAGTCGGCTCGGTGATTTACAAAATACTTTTTTGACACAGTCGAGATTATTTATTATTTTCATTTTAAACTGAGTAAATTCAGCACGATTTTACAGGAAAATCATATTTTTACTGAATAATAAAATAATTTACATGACATAAAACATATTTTGTCAAATAAATGTCACCTAAGTACCTTCCTATTTTTTTTTTTTTTTTTTTTTTTTTTATAGTTTGGTTCCTGTTTAGCCTGCGTAAGCGGCCAGTAACAGATATATTTAGGGACGGGCCTCACCGGGGCCTAATGGGCCTTCCGGGGGCAAAACACACAAAGTAAAATAAAATAAAAATAAACAAAAAGTGTAAAAGTGTAAATTGTAAAATTTTTAGCACGAATGCGTTTTGGACAATTGGAAAAATTAGTTATTTTGGATGGAACACTAGTTGGTTTAACGCGGAGCGCAGGCGGGCGCTCAACGCGGTTTGATGGAGTTTTAACGCGGTTTGTGATGAATTTTTGAACAAATGCGGAGCGCACGCGGGCGCTCGACGCAAGGATGACGGACGGTGAAATTCCATGATGGATGTTGAAAGGTGCATGCTGTGGGGCGCAGTGGTGCGCTCTCCGCAGCAGATGGCTGTTGATCCTGTAGGATGTTAGGTGGTGCGCGCCGCGGGGCGCACAAGCGTGCAACCTCCGCGGCGGACGGCGAATGATCAATGACCTTCCTATTATGGAGTTTAATAATCAAATGAAAACTTTTTCATGCCCCTTGGATCAACATATTATTATGTCATATGTTATCTCGCCTACGAATAAACTAAGTATATTGTTAACATCAAATTCTACAGGTTAAAATAATAATGTAGGTCATAATTATGTGCAGTGCCAACCCTAATATTTTCAATAAATGTTCACCGCTGATAACGGGGTCTGGTAATGGGTCAGTGTTAGCACGTGTTGACTCAGTAGACGTTGCCCAGTGTAAGTCGTAGAATAAATCTACTGTTGGGTTAATTGGTGTATTAACTCTATCTTGTACCTCCCACGTTCGTAAAAGTATGTTTAAAACGGTACGCAAACGGCTAGCAAGTGACGATGCTACGTCTTTGTTTACGAGTATGTCCACTACTAAATTATCCCAGTGACGTCACGTTCTTCACCCCGACACGCTCGGTCCTCAAAAAAAACATTTTAATTTTAACACACCAAACAGGAGCAACGGACAAAACAAAGCGCAATCAAAACACAGCATTTGCCAAAATGAACTGCAGTGCGTGCTGCACCTTAGTCGACAGTAGCCTAGAAGTGCTTAAATGTGTTACTTGCAAACACATATACCACTACAGATGTCTCAATATGACAACAGCGTATTTTAGAGAAAACAACCACACGTTAAAGAAGGCATGGCAATGTCCGTCATGCTCGAATGTCACAACACGGCGAAAAAACGACGACACTCCAGTCCGGAAATCAATTGAATCGCGTGTGCTAGACGACACAAATATGTCAGTAGATGATCTCCAGAATGACTCACAACATAGCTTGCTAGGCGATACAAAAAACGACACACAACACAATATTCAACACGGAAATCCTATTACAATACAAGAAATTGGAATACTGTTGGAGAAAACACTGGAAAAAAATAATAAAAACATAATCAGTGACATAAAAAGTTTGATACAAGCGGAAATATCCACGGCTATAAAGCAACTTAAACAAGAATTCACGCAAAAAAACGATACTTTCACAACGCAGCAACTAGCCTTAGCCAAGGAGCTAGAGAGCACAAATTCGAAACTACAATCACTCGAAAATGAAAATAAAAAAATTAAAACGGACCTCCAAGAACTACGAATCAATTTGGAAAAAATCAAAACCACAGAAAATGGAGACAAACAGAACTGTGAGAAGAAGTTTGTTCTTCACGGTCTGGACGAATATTACGGCGAAACAAAATCAGACCTACTAGGACGTATAAATTACATGTTCAGCGATATACTGAACATTGACATCAACGGTTATATTGAAACAATACAACGAATCGGGAAAAAAGAAAACCATCGCCCCATAGTCATTGAATTAATTAGTAAGAGAATGCGAAACTATGTCCTAGACTATGGATACTACTTTAAAGAATCTGGATACGCGATTTCAGAATACCTCGAAGGTGAAGCTCTGAAAAATAAATATCAACTGCGAAATGAACTCCTAAATGCACGCAGAAGAGGAAAGCATGCAGTAATACGAAAAAGTAGACTTTTTATTGAGGGCAAGGAGCACATACTGACCCCACTGCGACACGAACCAGTGCTACAAAACCCGAACGAGTCCTTCACTACAAACATAAACGCCGATAAACCAGCACAGAATACAGAGTCGCCTGAAAGCCTCTCAAACAAAAATCAACCGGATGACTCGAAGAAAATGTTTTTTCGCAAATAATCTAAGTGAAATCGATAAACCAAACACATCCTTAGCAACCAACTTTAAAATATTAGTTCAAAACGTTCAAAGTATAAAAAATAAAACTGAAGAACTCGAGTGCTTACTGCAAAAATACGACTTTGACGTGGTATGTCTAATGGAGACCTGGATTCCACTTGATCAAAAGGACTTAATCCACATAAACAACTACACTTTTGCATCGGCCCACTATCGACGCGAGCGCAGAGGAGGAGGTGTTGCAATACTCTCAAAGAAAGGAATTAAATACAGTGGAAGACAAGATATAGCTGAATTATCAATTGATAACATTATTGAGTGCTGTGCCATCGAGTTAAAGCCAAACGTGATATTAATTGCCTTATATAGGGTAGGCCACGATTTCGACACATTCTTTGATGTTCTTCATAAGATTCTATCTAAACTAAAGACTAAACTAAATAAACATATCATAATAGCAGGCGATTTTAATATAAATATGTTTGCTGGATCAAATGAATACCTTAAGTTACGTAATACGATGCTAGAATACAACCTGTCTCAAATAATTATGGACCCAACCAGAGAAACTGCAAAGAGCTCCACGTGTATTGATTTAATTTTTACCAATTTTAAGAATTATAATGTTTCTGTGGCTGACTTGGGCTTATCAGACCATAAAAGTTTAACTTACCGTTTTCAAAGATTCGCCGATTCTCCTGTTAAGAATACCTATACTACCAAACGATTATTCACCTCAAAAAATTTAACGATTTTTAAACTATCACTTCAGCAAATAAATTGGCACGACGTCATTAGTACAAATATTAACGTAAACGATAGCTACAACTCATTCGACAACGATATGCAAGATTTGCTTAATTTACATATTCCGGAAAAAAAGATAAAACTTAGGTGTGAAAATAAACAGAATTGGATAACTTACGGGTTAAAAAAGTCGTGTAAACATAAACGAATCCTTAGATCATTAATTAACCAGACAAATAACAGCATATTAAAGAAACATTACCGAACCTACACAAAATTTTTGAAAAAAAGTATTAAAATCTCCAATAAAATAAATTACAGACTCCAGGTAAACAAATCTCACAACAAAACAAAATCTATGTGGAAAATTGTTAACCAAGTAACAAACGGAAATGCCCGCAGTGTTTCTTATAAAAATATGACGCTTAAATCAAGTAACTCAATGTTAACCTGCCCCAACCAAGTCGCTAACCATTTAAACGAGCACTTCGCGTCGGTAGGCGAGACATCGGGAGCACGCGCAAACCGGCCGCGCGGCCACCCGGTAAAAAAGCCTGCAATCAACTCAATATTTTTAAGCCAGGTTACGGAAAAAGAAGTCTACGGCATTATCCGAAACTTACCGAACAAACATAGTTCTGGTATTGATAACATACCTTCAATTTTAATAAAGTATTGCAGCAATGAGCTCGTCCCCATACTTACACACTTAATTAATCAAACTATCCGTGAAGCGGTTTTCCCGGAGAGACTTAACACATTCATTGCCCAGAATCGCTACGCGCTACGCTCGTAGCCGATCCCGTGGTTTTCCTCGTATGTAGCGGAAAGCGACTACGGCGGTCAGACGCATATGTGTCGTCATGGGCCCTGAATGGGTTAAGATTGCTATCATTAAACCGATATTGAAAAAAGGCGGCAAACCAGACAATCCGAGCCATTATCGACCCATTGCCCTTTTACCCGTTATGTCAAAAATATATGAAAAGGCAATTACAAATCGCATCACTAGTTTTTTAGAAAAATATGAACTTTTTGATGACAGTCAATATGGTTTCCGTAGAAACCGTAGTACAAACCACGCTGTATATAATTACGTGCAAGAAATATTGGAATGTCTAAGGGAAAAAAAACATGCAATTGGATTATTACTAGACATGACAAAGGCGTATGATACCGTTTCGCATAATATCCTCTTGTCTAAATTATACAGAGTAGGCATCCGCGGCGACGCGCACGCGCTATCGAAATCATATCTCAGAGATAGACAACAGCTCGTACAAATTGAACACTACGATAAACGGTCGGGTAAATTAACAGCTATCCGGTCACAGACACGCGTCACAAACTGTTCAATCCCTCAAGGTAGTGTGATAGGTTGCGTACTCTTTCTGATCTATATTAACGACCTTCCACAAGTATCAGACCCTACTTGTGTTCTCTTTGCAGATGATGTATCCCTTCTGTATAAGTGCCCTAAAGACCACGATATTAGTAGTTATATTAAGGATTCTTTTAATACTATTAAAAATTGGCTATGGGACCACAACCTGGAACTTAATATGACCAAGACAAAATTAATACAATTTAGACCGTATCAAAAGGATCCATTAGACCTGAGTCCTATTATACATGACATCGGTGTAGAGGAGGTGGACGAGTTTAGCTTGTTAGGAATCACTCTAGACACACACCTAAATTGGAAAAAACACGTCGCAAAAACAAAAAGCCTACTATCCCGATTCACTTATGCGTTAAACATCTTAAAACGGAACTCGCACCGCGAGTGCGCACTGGCCGCCTACCACGGGCGCGCGTGCGCTTGGCTGCGGTACGGGCTGCTGCTGTGGGGCCACCAGCACAGACGCTAATGACCTTTTCATTTTGCAAAAGAAATGCCTCCGAATTATCCAAAACATACGACAAACTGAAAGTTGCCGTCCACATTTCACGAACTTAAAACTACTTACCCTCCCATCAATGTATATCTTAGAGGCAGCGTTATTCGTTAAAAAAAACCCGGCACTGTTCGATTTTGTTAAAAGCTCACGGCGAAAAAACCAACTGACCCTTCCGGCACCTAAAATGGATTTATACAAGAAAAGCCCGTATTATAGATGTATCAAAATCTATAACAAAATACCGGAGATAATAAAAAGCAAAAATAGAATAAATGTTTTCTACAATAATTTTAAAAAAATGCTTATAAATAAATGCTATTACCATTTGAATGAATTCATGATCGATCGGACCCTTAATTTAGCTTGCTGACATCTTAGAATTGTGTAATTTTATAGTAGTATTTTCTAGTTTTTAGCTTTAGTACGTAAATAAATAATCTGTTTTTATAACAATCAATTAGGTCAATTCTAATAATTATAGCAACTATGGGTTTCTTTATATAAAACTAACTTATGTTGTTAGCATGTTAGTATATAAGACCATTGCAATGCCCTAGCAGGGTATCATGTACCTACTGTATAACCTATCTTAAGACCTACTGTATGGACAATGAACATGATCGCAATGAATAAATAAATAAATAAATAAATAAATAAATAAATAAAATGTTTAGTTCGGTAGGTATCCGACGTCTACTTAAATATGTGTGAGTTTTGAACCCTGAACTCAATTAGTGGCGGAGTCATTAAAATTGACGTAGAAAAGCCCAACAGTAACCAGCCTTTATGTTTTACAAAAGGAAATAACGACGATTTAGCCCCCAAGGGGATTGTAAATCTAGGTAATTTATATTAATTGCTCTAAATTTGGGGTAGTTCTGTATTGTGGCTGTACGGGGACCAATTTGAAGCTAACTAGATGATTGTAAATCATAAAACGGCTCATGTTGCTTCGAAGTGCAATTTACACTCCCAATGTTTGTTGTAGTTTGCGGGATTCATATAAATAAACTAGCTTCTGCCCGCGACACCGTCCGCGTGGAACCTCGGTTATATCGTAGCTCCATACAAACTTTCACCCCCCCCACTTCATCCCCTTGGGGGATGATTTCCGGGATAAAAACTATCCTATGTCCTTCCCCAGGACTCAAACTATCTCTATACTAAATTTCATCCAAATCGGTTCAGCGGTTTAAGCGTGAAGAGGTAACAGACAGACAGACAGACAGACACACTTACGCATTTATAATATTAGTATGGATTAGTATGGATGGATTAGTATCTATGGATAGCTTCTGCCCGCGATTCCGTCCGCGTGGAACTCGTTTATATCGTAGCTCCATACAAACTTTCACTCCCCTTTTCATCTCCTGGGGGGATGATTTCCGCGATAAAAGCTATCCTATGTCCTTCTCCAGGACTCAAACTATCTCTATACCAAATTTCATCCAAAACGGTTCAGCGGATTAAGCGTGAAGAGGTAACAGACAGACAGACAGACACACTTTCGCATTTGTAATATTAAGTACTAGCGACTCCGTCCGCGTGGAAATCGTTTATATCGCAGCTCCATACAAACTTCAACCCCCCATTTCATCCCTTTAGGGGGTGATTTCCAGGATGAAAACTATCCTATGTCCTTCCCCGGGATTCAATCTATCTCCATACCAAATTTCATCGCAATCGGTTCAGCGGTTTAAGCGTGAAGAGGTAACAGACAGACAGACAGACAGACAGACAGACAGACAGACAGATAGACAGACAGACAGACAGACAGACACACTTTCGCATTTATAATATTAGTATGGATGGATACGGGATGGATGTTTATACTCCAGGCAAAATACGGTTTTGAAAAACATTAATTTATAATAGCGTTTTTTTTGTTGATTTCATTTGAAAATGTTATTCTAAGATGATTTAGTCAAGAATCCGACAAACTTTCCACCCGGAAGTAATTATGTAGATTTAAATAAAGCATGCATTATCTTTTTTTGTACGATTTATCTTGAATGTTATAGAGCAAATGTAAATGAACCAAAATAAAGACAAAAACATTTATTCATATTTTTACTGACTTTTTAGAAGCCAGTTAACTTATAATTTTTTCGATGTCTGAAATTTTGTCGGATTTTGTCGCTGGGTAACTATTTAATTGATAATATATCCGTTATATATAAAAAATAAGCTATTATAAATTATTTCCAAAATTGTTATTTTTCCCATACAAGTTGTCAGTTCATTGCCTGGACTATTAGGTATTTTTTTTTAAGAGAGAAGTGTTATTAAGTTCGAGTTCAGTTTATTATTGGTAAATATGATGATATGTCTCTGTGTGTCTTTTGCGTAGTAAATAAATGTCTTCTTTCTTTCTTTCTTTATATACGAGATGTTGTTTACACGTCATATACAACGTGTTAATAAAATAACGCAAAACCTGAAAACAGTTTGTTCAGAATCGAGAGTAGAATGCGAAAAAAAAAAAAATTTTTTTTGACGCGATTTATTTTTTACATTTGTATGTATGCCCCAGTCGGCCAACACTCCATACAAATGTAAAAAATAAATCTTGTCAAAATTTTTATTTTTTATTTTTTTCGCATTCTATGCTCGATTCTGAACAAACTGTTTTCAGGTTTTGCGTTATTTTATTAACACGTATAGAAAAAAAAACGACATTTTGATACTAATAAAAAACTATGAACCGTTCACCCACTTGAGGTATGGTCCGTAGGACGCTGGCTGCATTGCCTCTTTGCACCGGCTTTGACGCTGGGCAAAGAAGGAAGCGGCCCGGTGGTCGCCTGAACCGCCAATATCTTATCTTATCTTATCTAGATGAGGGCCCTTTCGGATGCACTTCGACTCAGTGGGATCTTTTGTCCTTTATGCTTACTCCCAGGCTCGCTCCATCATTTCCACAAAACGGATGATGCAGCTCAGCGGAAGCACCTTGAATTCCTCCGGTTGCGGATAGCCGTTACCAAAGTAATTCATAATTTGTCTGGCAGGGGCATAAGTCGGACTATACGTCTTTCATATCGTTTTTTAGTGTCGGACGACCAAGGGCCCAAACTCTCCACCGCAAGTGCCATGAACTCATATTCATTGATGAGAAATGCGTACTTGCGGCGTTTGGACATTTAGGCTTGGTCAGCGGCAGTCCCAGTCTTCCGAGCCGACCCTACGACGTTCTATTTTCCTAAGCACAATAACAAAAACTGAGTTGAGAAACGACAACAACAGTAAAAGCAGCGGCGGCAAGCATTATGCTACAAAGTATCAACGTAGAAGAAACAATCTTAAATTGTATTAAAGCAAAAACCCCTCACTAATCTATGCATCTCATTGTTTTTTATGTGTAACTAAGCTCAACAGAGGCAATGAACTCAGAAAAAAGACAAAAGCACTCCATCATTTCATAGTGAAAGCCTCTCCCTCGGACCCCCGCAAGGTGTAGACGTGCCCAAGTCCCCGCGCTAATTGTTTAATTGAATAAATAAACATTTTTCCATCATTTAAATCCGCGTGAAAATTAGGAGCGCATAAGTTCTAAGGAGTAGCAGTTACCATACTACTGTACTGTGTAACACGTCACGCCTGTGCTACGGACGGACCGGGTGAGTGCTACGCTGCTACGACGTTTGCTTCATCTGCTACGCAGCTACGTGAACGCCCCGAGTGCAACGACCGACCTGCTGTGGTCGTATGCGCTCCTGGTACTGCGCTGGCGTATGTGTGACGTCGTCTCACAACAAAATTTCCTCTACACCGTGTCGTCCGCTTAATCTCATTCCTTTGGCATCTCTAATTAACAAGGTTATTTTGGTGGCTTATTCTGCATTAACGTAACTCGTGAATTTAGAGGAATTTGGAGACAAAAAATACTGAGTCGTGAATAATGGCGAATAATTGTAGTCATTTTACGACGAGGATAAAGAACCCCGGAGTAAATTAAATGTTTTTTTTTTGTCTTGTTTTCCTGCAAGGACCAAAATAAATGCGAGTACTTCGAAGTTCGAACGATACAGATTCATATCTGTTTGTACGTACAACCGATGGCCGTTGGTGCGGAAAGGTTCTCGAGTGGCGACCACTTACCGGAAGACACAGCATGGGTAAACCCGCCCCGACAAGGTGGACTGATGACCTGGTAAAGGTCGCGGGATTCCGCTGAATGCGGGTAGCGCAATACCGGTCACTTTGGCACTCGTTGGGGGTTTCGGCTGATATGATGATGATTGTAATGATGACGACGATGATGATGATAATGATGATGATCATGATGATGACGATGATGATGATCTGTTAAGCAATATACTTAAATCAGTTGGTTGGCCATCGATCAATTATTAATCTTTTACTTGACCGTGACGAAAAACGAAAAAGACTTATTAAGAAAGAGACAGGCTACATAATTGGACTTAAGACGATAGGGACGTATAGCGATCGAGACGAATAAAGAATGAGTGACGAACACAGAATGAGACGGACATAAGAAATGAACGAAAAACGAATGGGACGAATTACGCTGATACCAAATTTTCAAGGTTCATATCTTTTTATGATTTTAATTCTATTTTATAATTTATACTTTATTACGATAATTTGATGGTTTACTATCCATTTAGCATCACTACGTTATCAATTTGAACATGAGGCCGCATGCCTATTATAAGGGACGGACGGAACGGATTTTTATCTTTAAAATATATTGTCGTCTAGGAACACAAGCTTTATTGAGCTAACTACCTACGGGGCTAATTCAATTTGTTCAACATTGTGCCACTTTATTAATTCAATTCAATTCAAATCATTGGTTGCAATTATATTGTTCACTATACAATGGAAGTCAAAATAATAAGTAGGTGGTATACATAATACCTTGCTAGAGCACTTTAATTTTCTTACATTCTAAAATTTATTATTAATTACAAATATTGATTTGATATAATTGACTACGAACTTTTTACATTTTTTTCATTGAAATATTCAAGAAAATAATAATTCTTTGATTAGTTTAAACACTTTTTGTTCATATTTAAGTTGAATAAAGTGCAAAAGTTTAAACATATCTCTAACGTCGACTGTACACATAGATTTCCAGCAAACTGTTTTCCTTACTTTTTTCTAAAAAATACGTTTTCCTTGAATAATGGCTGCCATTTCAGTAGCTCTTTCCCGAAGTAATCTCCGAGTTGCTTAAGTATGAGCGTGAAATAAACATGAAAATGTTTTATTATAATGAGATCGTACCATTGTTTTAGGAGCGCTACTGGTTATGCCTTGTTAATGGTGAATGTAATTAAAAATTTAAACTGGTTTCCATAAAAACGGGTATGTTCAGTAAGTAGTTTTTTTTTTTTTTTTTTTTTTTCGTAGAGAAAACCACAACCACCACAACCATACCTGGTTTACCCAATCACCGCGTGATGACTGGGTTATGGGTTATATCCACTAAAAACTCCACGGCAACCAGGCCCAGGCATCAAATTCAAATACAAATCATTTATTTGCTATCACATGCATCTGCGCTCTCATGCACAGAACTATTTGTTAATGTGTTTTATTTTTACTACTTATGATGTGTTCTTGCCTGAATAAATGCTATTCTATTCTAACTCCAGGATATCGTGCTGAACGCACTGAACCCCCCCGCCTCGCAACAGTTTCTCGTCCTAGGGCAAAATAGTTATTTGTGTCACAAGGGAGCAAAATAGTATATTTACGGCGAGAGCAGTGTATTGAATCCTGAGTGTAGTGAGGGATACAAGTGTTAAAGCCCGAGACGAAGATAATTTTGCTACCGAGTGACACATATTTTCCACACCGACTATGAAGAAATTTAAAAAAGATGCTGTTTAAATTACTTAACAAGTTTTAACAAATTTTCTAAGGAAAGATTGTTAAAACTTGAAATATGTTCGTCTTTAATCGATTATTATGAAATAACAATCGATTATTTTATTAAAATCTGTGTTCAATTGGCACATTGAGTAAATGCTACATGCCAATGAATAAATTAAAAAGTAGCTTGAACCGAAAAGTAGCATTTTGATCCCTCTCGTCATGCAGCAAAACTTAACTTTCCGAATGAAAGGTGTGAAAAGATGTTTGTCGCCTTCCCTAGGGTAAGGCGAGCGCCCCGGCCCCTGCCAGTACACTGAGACCCCGATAACCCCATTTAGTCAAGCGGTGGAGACCGTAGACTGATAATTTGTCCGAGACGTTTATGAAAAGCAAGCACCTACGAGCTGAATGACCGCGTAGCTCATTCACTGCTAAGCTACGCTCGTAGCGCTACGCCGTAGCGCATAGCGATTATTGGCACTAAAAGTGTTAATTAAAATTTCAATAAAAAGCGTTTATTTCAGACATCATCATCATCCTAGCGTTATTCCCGGGATCTGCTATTTTTAATGTTAGTAAAAAATACGAAAAATTAATCATAAACAAAAGTTATAACTATGTTAGTGCGCTATTACCCGACTGCCGAAGGAGAGGAGTGTTATATTTTTCGAGCGTATGTATGTATGTATGTGACTATGTCTTGGCCTTCCCAATAACAACCTGTGATTAGTAAGCAGACACTTGAGACGCTCTGTCAGTTCTTACAGAAGGCTGCTGTTACTGCCTCGCACTCGCCTTAGCAGTGAGGCTATTAATTCTTTTTCGCCTTATGGCAAAAAAGTCGTCAGTATGCGCCTCCGCAAACGTACCCGACGCACTACAGTAATTAAGCTGCCTCAGCAGCATCTGCATGGACACATAAGATTGTAGGCCCATTGCATAAAATTTACCCACAGACTGCAGGTATAAAACGTCTGACAGTATGCTAAATAGCGTCAGTTAAACTTGCGTTTTACACCGCGCAAATCTGCATATTGATCCTTATAGCGATGGCACTCCGTTCCCTATCAAGATCCTGATCGTCAGTCAGCTTATCGTTAACTATATGCCCGAGATATTTAAACCTATCTTGTCTTAACACATTCAGGGCCAATGCCACATGCGTGCATGGGCGCACATATGCGTCAGACCGCCGTAGTCGCTTTCCGCTACATAGGAGGAAAACCACGGGATCGACTACGAGCTTAGCGCGTAGCGATTCTTGGCCCTGAATGGGTTAAGCTGCTACGGCCTACGCTAGCGCTTTGATAATAAATAAACCTGTCTTTGTTGACATTGGGTATTACGGAGTTTATCGGGTTAAACTTAACATAATATTTAAGTTAACCTTTACTAATAAATCTTTTATGCGACTCATTTACACACCCAATGAGGATCAATATACAAGACGATAAAACAAAACTAATGACCTAATTATCAATTCTATTTTAACCTTGCCAGCAGCGGAAACGTTCGACGTCGTCACGCCCTTCAATATTTCATTTCAAATTGAATCCGCGATTTGTCACAACAATATAGGAAACGTTTCAAAGCATGTCATTTCAAATTGTAATTGAATTCAAATCAGTTATTTTGACTCACTTCTGCAAATTATTGGACGTTTCAATAACCTTCGAGCTTATTTTAGCTGAGCCTGGGCAATGTATTGTTATTTACCTATAAATTGAGTAAAAGTTAATTAAGTAATTGGGTAAAAAGTAGCTTCCTATTTTCAAATGACTGTTCAACGAAAAGGAGAGTAATATTTTTACACGACTGCCCAAAGAAAAGATGTGTAATGTTTTAAGTACACTTTTGTCAACGCCAGTCGTGTTTTTAAATTTTTTATAATTATTTTATTTTAGTTGTAAGTAATATGTTTAGAATCTTTCCTTACAAAGTGCTTACTCAAGTGATCATAAGGTGTATGATGTATGTGTGCAATTTGGAACTATGAATTCCAAATTGATTTTTTCCCTCAGTAACACACGGCCTACAAAGCAAGGAGTACTTCAAAAATGCGTACCGAATTCTGCTTTGACACGGTACAATACTCGAGCTATCAAATAACGCGTCCTATGAAATATAAGCAGGCATTGATCACAGCGGAGTGATGCCAAATTGGTTTATTACGGAACGTGACGTGTCACGCGGTGTCGAGTTACATCGAAAATTGAACAATGTAGGGACATTGTTTAACACATTCAGTGCCGCGAATCGCTACGCGTAGTCGATCCCTTGGTTTTTCTTCGTATCTAGCGGAAAGCGCCTACGGCGTAGGCACCCGATAACGGGTTCCCAGCACTGAATGTGTTAAATAGGCCAACTTTGGAATCATATAACGAGTTAAAATAGAATTGATCATCAATGTTGACGCAATTTTAAATCGCTATTTTGTTCTTAATATAGCCAAGTGATTGAAGAAAACGGTAAATGAAATCTCTTTTGAGATAAAAATTTGATGCCTCGTTCGATCTGGTTTGTACAGCCAGCGCCTACGAGCTAAGCGCCCACCCAGCTCATTATTTGCTAATTCAGGGACGGTTCACTCTGTGATTTCGTTGCGCCACTACAAGTACATGCCAGCCGGCACGTCGTTACCGCTGCTACGGCACGCATGCGTTTTATCGCAACGCCTTGCATGCGATAGGAAGATATGACCACGTTAAGGCTCATTCGGCATACCTAAACAGAGGTTTTGTTAACAGATAACTTTCTGTACATAGTACTATTATTTATTATGTGGCTAAGCTACGCTTGGCGTAGTAGCTTAAAATAATTACTGCCAAGAATCGCTATGCTCTAAGCTCCTAGCCAATCCCGCGGATTTTCACTGTCCATAAAAAATCACACGTAACGCTCTTAGACATATTTGTCGTGATTAGCACTGAATGGGTTAACTCATTCACTGCTACATTATGTTCATAGCGCTCTGTGTGTCGTGAACGGCACCTTGACACTTAACGCATTTACTGCCAAGAATCGCTACGCGCTACGGTCGTAGCCGATCCCGTTGTTTTCTCCGTATGTAGCGGAAGTGACTTTGGCGTAGGTACTCCCTAGGCCCGTTCTTGGCAGTGATAGTGTTAAAGAATTGATAATGATATTAAATTTTGTGTGATCTTACTTCCAACATTTGACCATATCGTCATAATATGTCTTAATTGACGTTTATTGTAAACTTTTTAATTTATGCGTAAATAAATATAACATACGTTCTTTAGTACTTAGTAAAAATTAATATCAGCATGGTTCAATGTGTGAGAAAGAACATTTATTTCATCACACTTGCTCGTAAAGGGCTTCACGACGCGCAGGCATGCAGAGCTATAAAAGGCTCTATTACGATAAAAGCGTAGGTGGTTTTTTTTTTTTTTAATTTTCCCTGTCCCTCATGCGTCAGTTATAAAGCATAAAGGTTTTCACTCAATTACGATGTTTTAAAAACATATTTCTTACAAAAAAATGTTACGAATTTAGGTAGACGAGTATGTAGTAGAGACATTTTAACAGTGAAAATAAATAGTGGCTGCATGCCGAAGGATCGTTGCACCTCTCGTTTTTATCATAATCTACGATTGACATATTGTTTTTTTTATTGCGATTGCTATTAATTTTATTACATATGTATATTTTTTGTTCGCAAATGTGAAAAAAACATTGTGTGCGACAAGGATGGTAAGACTTTTTAGGAACTCGAGCATCAATGCCCTATTATTTATTATTATTATTTGTGTGCTATTGTGGGCCTTTATATGCCGCTTCGACCAGCAAGTGATCTATTGTGGCAGCCCTTTGTTTTAGATTTCACCGTTAAGACCCGTTGCCTCTAAGAAATTCCAGATTCTTTGGGCGGTGATATGTTGTACCTCTTCTGGGTGCACGATGTGCCGCCCTAGGTGGATACTTCTTTTGTGCATGAGTGGTCCGCAGGAGCAGAGAATGTGCATTGCTGTTTCCTCTGTCTCCTGGCAGAACCTGCAAGTTGTGTCCTGTGTCATACCCATTTGAAACAGGTGCTTGTTTAATTTGCAATGTCCTGTCAGAATTCTTGTCACTGCGCAGGTTTTGTGTCTTCTGAGTTGTAATAGCTCTTTAGACAGTTTATTGTTGTACCCTTTGATCAATGCCCTAATCAATGCAGTAAAAAATACTTACCAACATCGTGACACAATGTATTATTGTAACAGTTTCTACACGCGTCTATTATTATAGTTGTCTGAGTAAAGAGTTAGAATAAATATTTCCCCTCACACATTTTCAATATCAATGTTTGAAGAGTTACTTTTAAAATGGTTTTCCTCTAATCGCAATGGCGGTAATTTTGACAACAAAGAATTTATTTAGAGTTCATTTAAGCCACTGAGTTTGAGTTAATCAGCCTACCCTCCATCAACCTCAGACTTCGAGCACTAACGAACCTTGCTAATTCCGCTGGCAAAAATTGGGTTGGCTTCCTTTCTGGACATCTTATTTTCAATAATACAATAATCATCTTGATTGCTCTGAGTAACCTGTTCTTAAACATAGTAATAACAATATAATAATATATTAAATGGATTTTGGGTCGTGTCTTTTAGAAAGAAATCGACCTGCAGATAGCGTAAATATATTTGATTTACTTGCGTTATTTTCTTACAAGAGATATTCACAGTGATACTATTTTAGATACTTGTCCAGAAACCCACTAAACAAATGGCGCGCTGAATTAGGAGCCCGGAAATACGAGTTCCTTCGAAACAGCCAAATGACAAAACAAATGGAATAAAAATATCCTGACGTAAGTGGAAGCTGACGTTGGTTAGTCGAATAATTCGATCAACCAATAAGCGAGCAGGCTGCGTTCCGTAGCATGCCAACTTGTTAGCAGAGGGGTAATCATTTTTCGTTATAAAATTTGATATTTAGATATACCTAACGTGCGTACAATGCGTTACGTGATCAACCAGCTGCTCACAATTTGACGATTTGACATAAATACCAACAAAAAAGAATGCGTTAACACTTTCGCTGCCAGGAACCCACCTAGCGGGCGGCTGCACCGTGGTCGCTTTCCGATACATACAAGGAAAACCACGGTATCCGCTACGAGCGTAGCGCGTAGCGATTCTTGGCAGTAAATGTGTTAAATTCTGAACGGTTTTGACAGTTCACCATTTTTCGACAATTTATAATAAAACCCTAATAAACTGACGGTGTTCATAAACCGAGGGCAACATATAGAATGTAAACAAAATTAACTCCGTACAGACAATAATTATAACCGCGAAGACATGTAAATCCTCAACCCGACTCTTTATTAAGAACATACATATTGTAATGTAAGAAACAAGACTTTCGTTATTACGTCATTACACTGAGCCTTTTGGCGCCGCCGTCTCTTGCGACTGCGAGCGATTATGACTTAATTGAATTTTGTATGCGTGAACATTTGGTTTAATGTGTTCGGTGTTTTTGAATGTTGTTGACTGTTATTAAGCCTCTTTTTTTTTTTAAATTGAAACGCTGTTTCAATTAAATAATGTTTAGATTTTGGGAACCTGACTTAAATCAATTGGAATGTGGTGTAATGATTTAACCCTAGGTACTTAATGCGAATATTTCTTTGTATTTTAAATGATAATAAGACAGCGAATAAAATAGTACTTATTGTATTCGAAAATGCCATTGTATAATTGGTTAAACTTGGTAATGCCCAAATGACTACAAATACTATAGTCATTTGGGCAGGTCGTATTTCAGGCGAGGTATGCACTCAATAAAAATAATTGTTGGATAAAGTTCTGAGTCAGTTAACACGTTCGGCGGCGGTACCCAAATTATGGAATGTACTAGAATGACAGTAAATTTCTTCATACAAAATGAAACTACGGCTTAAGCAGTTCTGATTATATACATTGTTGGTTTGTCTGTACCCGAGTACAGTTACGGTTATAACCGTGCTACGGGAAGACCCGCTGAGCGCAGCCGCCTGAGCCGCTCGTCGTCTTTCTCTCTGTCCATCTATAAAAAGCAACAAAACTCACTTGTAGCTTATAAAAACTAATAAAATTATGCGATGCATTCAATAAAAACAAAGAATTTGGAAGCAAAAAACACGTAAACTATACTTACTTTTCACACCTGTGCGTAACATTACGTGCGTCCGACGTGAGCCGCGCGAAGCGAAGCACTGGCGCGGGCGCCGAACAAACTCTCATACAACGACAGCGGCAAGTGCCGTACTGCGTGTGTGTGTAAGCGTTTGCATCTGTGTGAGTCAGGGTCAAACTCGTGTTTGAGAATTATACTTAGTTTAAGCGGTAGCCACATGGTGGTAGTGCTCCACATGACAGTAAAAAAAAATTACATAGTAATGGTATGGACTTTCGTCGGGAAGAACCGTAGTGACTTTTAGGAAGTCGTAAATAAATACTGCGTTAGCCGTACTCTCATATAACGTGCTACACGTTTTACGGTCATAGCCGGTACCGCCGCCGAACGTGTTAACTTCTAAATAATTACGCAATTTCATAAAGTTATCCTTTATCGTTCTGGGCATAATCACCTTCAGCATAAAATAGTTAGTGTCAATTTGAGGAAGACAGACTAAAAGGTAAAACCTTCATTGGACTATAAAATGGTTTCGTGTATCTGTTGTGTTTCTACACGTACGTCACTTAAACCTTACCAACCGTCTCTGAGTGATTACCATAAATATATAAACACGTAAAGCTTGCTCTGTGTGACGCTTTCCAACATCATTTAATATACCGGTCTTCCCCAGATTGACTTCAAGCTACGTTATCATACTTATCATACCTTCAACGTCGATCAATAATAGCCCTTTTCAATCTAGCAGTGGATGTCTTTCGGCCGATATGATGATGATGAAGACCTTCAACGTCTATACAATCTACAAACAAGTTACTGTTTCTGAATGTTTCATGTTTACCACATAGTTTGATACAGAGTTTAATTCGGCCCATAAACAACAGACGTACAAACATTTTTTGAACAAAACGAGCGCATTCCGTCAAAAAGCCATCCGGCTTCGAACGGCAAACTTCCAACGGCGAAACTGCAGAAAATTACCGAGAAAAATCCACAACAATAACTGCATTTAAGGCGAAGATATTGCCGCCATAAATTCACTTAGTGCCTCGGGATCGTAAAGTTTTTACATCAGCTCAACTTACCGTGTTATAATGCAAATGAGTTTTGTAACTTGGCGGTTGTCGTCTTAAATCTTCGCTAGTTTCGTGGCTAGACGTGACAGGTTTAATCTTATGGAGTTCGCAGCAGTAAATAGGTTCGCGGTTGTCCAGTTAACAGTGTTCCGAGCGGTTTCTTGAGCCAGCTACTTTAGACAGCTTGCACTTAATTAGATCTATCCTCAGTGGTGTCTGATACCAGAATTGAAATTGCAACTTTGTGGTTTAGACTTTAGAAATAAATACATTGTTACTGTTTTATTTGCCACTATAGTCGAGCACGCAACTTTCAATCTGGACTTCGTGGGTTCGAACCCGAGATCATTCCTCTGGGGTACCTTATGTTTTTTGATATTTCGCACTAGCTTTTCCATGCAGAAAAACATGGTAGTGGGTTATACAATTAAACCACCTGATCTAAAGTTTCCTATTGTTTTTTCACCTGATTATCACACCATTTTCTCAAGACGTTGAATAAAATATATAAAATAAAATGAAATGTTAGTACCTACACGGGGGTACGGTTTCGAAAGACAAAAGATAATACCACTGTGCAGACGGGTCATTGTCAGTCAGTAAAACAAAAATCGTCTTTTCAGTGGGCAATAGTTAAGGGCTTATGTTTATATATAATATGTTTTTATCGCATAGAATTATAGATAAGGCGAGGCCGTTTATGCGGATTCAGAGTTCAACTAAAAATTAGGCTGTAAAAGCCCTTAACTTTGGCAATGTCCACCGAAAAGACGCGAACCTAAATCTGACAATGACCCAGACTGCAAAGGCTCCAAAACATACCGCAGTAACAAATGAGAGCGAATTTTTTGCGTCCATTATGGATGTATGTATAGTCGAGGAATGAAAAGGTTGACCACTTTTCGATCTTATTTCAATGCCATTAAGGTCCAAAAGTGGTCAACCTTTTCAATCCGCGACTGTACATAGGCACAGATTTTATTCGTTATAAGCTGAAATAAGTTATACCTATCCTTCTAGTGGCTCTGTGAGCTGTTACACTCGCGAGCCTTCCTTTTTTAGGGTTCCGTACCCAAAGGGTAAAAACGGGACTCTATTACTAAGACTTCGCTGTCCGTCTTTCTGTCTGTCACCAGGCTGTATCTGAAGAACCGCGATAGCTAGACAGTTGAAATTTTCACAGATCATGTATTTCTGTTGCCGGTATAACAAACAAAACTAAAAACAACATAAATATTTAAGGGGGGCACCCATGCAACAAACGTGTTTTTTTTGCTGTTTTGTCTGTCGCCAGGCTGTGTCTCAAGAAATTTTCACAGATTATGTATTTCTGTTGCCGCTATAACAACAAATACTTAAAAGAAAATAAAATTAATATTTAAGGGGGGGCCCCCATACAACAACCTTTTTTTATTTACTGTTTTTATAGATAATGGTACGGAACCCTTCGTGCGCGAGTCCGACTTGCACTTGGCCGGTTTTTTAATTTATTTTAACCCCCGATGCAAAAAGAGGCGTGTTTTAAGTTAGATGTGTCTGTGTATCAGTGTGGTTGTGTGTCTGTCTGTGTCATCGTAGCTCCTAAACGAATGGACCAATTTTAAACTTTTTTTTTAGTTTGAAAGCTGACGTGATCTTGATGGTTCTTAGTTACATTGCATTCAAATCGATTTAGCTGGTTTTGAGATATTAATCTTTGAAATGAAAAAGTCGGGGGTTTCTCAACTTTACTAAGTTAAAGCAATCTTAATTTAATAATTGAACCTGCTCTCAAAATAATTATTACTAAACCTGCTTACAATTTTTATTCAGAGACCAACATCATTATGTTTAGTAAAACTTAGCTTAATACTAATAACCGATGAGCCATGAGGAAATCCACCAAAAGGAATAATTTTGTCTGTCCTCGCTTTGCACTGTGGATATGATATTTTTTACATACAAAACGCACTCATTTCACAGCTTCGCTACGAATCCTCGCTCTGCTCATTTTCTTCAAACAACTCTGGTGGATGTGATTAAACTGTTTCACAGCTTCGCTACGCATCCGCGCTCTGCTACGATACCCCGCCCAGCTCGTCTACTACTATAAAACGACCAAACAGACTTGCTGGCTATTTAAGACTAACGTGAAAATCAGAAATACTATACATGCTTACCTAAAATAAGACTAATTTGAAATTATAAAAGCCCATATAAATCAACGTTTAAAGGAGCATAAAAATCAATTTATTTTGAGAAATTGGTATTTCCTAACCCATTTTATTCGTAAAAGCCATTAACACATAAAGCTATCAAGTAAGTAGTTAGAACGGATCTATCAAATAACGACGAGATTCCTATATTGGAGTAAAAGATAAAAACACAGCCTCTACACACAGTGCACAGAGACCCACTGAACGGATATTGCAACTTCACCTAACACGCATCCTGAAGGCACAACGCGTTGTTGGAAAACGATTGCAGACACACCATAAAAGATTTTATGTCTCGACACAAAACTTGATTTTATGGTCAGTTTATATGGCGCCGAAATAAGAAATAGCCGAGCTGGATTGACGAGTGCGAGTGCTCTAGATTTTAAACTATGTCAAGGCTTCAATTTCTTTAGAATCTAGAATTCTGTCACAAGGCGACTGAATTCGTGAGAAATTGAATTTCAATTTTCTACTCGCTAAGATTGCTATCGCGTCTGATAACAGTAAGTGATTCTGAATTGAGAGTAAAATTAATACGTTTTTAAGGACATTCAAAATCTTTCGTGAGATATGTCTAAAATACAAAGCATCTAGGAATATTGCTTCAAGCGACATCACCGCTAAAATACTCATCTCAAAGAAAAACTCCCGAAGAGTTCGAAACATGTCGCTCGTAGTGACATTTAATAAGTGAGTTTAACCGTTGATCTGTAAGTAGTATTTTTGTCAGTCAACATTCAAACGATGGACTTTTTATAATAAATGTTAGTTTAGAAACGGGACCGTCGAAGTGAATAATGGACATACTCGTACTATGTGATGTAATGTTGTTCTTTACTTTTCATCACACCTACTTGTAAACGTTGTCACTTGAACATAGACCCACATAATGGTCTATAAATTACGCTCATGGTTTTTATTTGTGCTCACTCAATATATTCATTGGCTTCATGACGTAAATATAACCACGTGTATTCCGTTGCCACCAGTAGTAACTATATTGACGCCATACCTAGTCATTAAGTGGTAATTAGCGCCCGCTAGGTGTGCGGAAACCCCCCCCTGGCAACTGTAAAAGAAGCCGCATTTTTACCGTCAAAAACCTGCGAGAAACACAGTTGCCAACTGCCTTAACACCCTTGATGCTCTGAATTCCGGTAATGTCGCTGTCATGGGCAAACCAATAGAACGGCTAGTAGAAGCAACTAGCATCGGCCCTGTAATGGACGGGAATATGCGTTGTACCTACTTCTTTTGTTGTTTTGTTAATAAACAAAAAATTGCTACCAACATTTTCAAAATCTCAGAATTATAATATTAACTAGCTTCTGCCCGCGACTCTGTCCGCGTGGAAATCGTTTATATCGCAGCTCCATACAAACTTCAACCACCCATTTCATCCCCTTAGGGGGTGATTTTCAGGATGAAAACTATCCTATGTCCTTCCCCGGGATTCAAACTATCTCCATACCAAATTTCATCGCAATCGGTTCAGCGGTTTAAGCGTAAAGAGGTAACAGACAGACAGACAGACAGACAGACACACTTTCGCATTTATAATATTAGTATGGATTACGTTACATTATATATTCGCACTGTGACGTCATTTCAAATCCTGTCTTCCTGCCATTAAGCTAAAATTTATATGAGACAGGCATCAGTTTCAGAAACAAAAATCTTGTTTTCCTGCATTTATATTCATCCAAATTGGAAAAAAGATTGCGTAGCAAGGAATGATAGGATTTCGTTCTTCCTTTGAGTAATCACAAGTCCCAGTTTTTATTTCTTTGTTAGTCTTTTTTTATGACTTCATTTAGATTAGTTAAATTGGTACCGTGGGCCAAAGCAAACGAAGGAAGGTAACACATTTTTTACATTTCTTGTTTTGAGGTTTTGATCTTGTAGCTAGACGTAGGTTCGAAGTTTGGCTCTAATTTTATTTTCTCTTAGATATTCATTATGAAAGCATCATGAACTAAAACTGCAGAAGTACATTTGCGGAAATAAACAGAAGTTCTCATTTTACATTGATCCAGAGCAGGGGTTTTTTTCTTCTCACAAGCGGGGATGTTTGTGGATAGTGTGGCTAGTTTCAAATCGATCATATGAAAACCAGTAATAGTAGTCACATCAACGGCAGCTGATTTGAACCCATATACAACGTGTTAATAAAATAACGCAAAACCTGAAAACAGTTTGTTCAGAATCGAGCATAGAATGCGAAAAAAATAAAAAATATTTTTTTTGACAAGATTTATTTTTTACATTTGTATGGAGTGTTGGCCGACTGGGGCGACCTGCTCCATACAAATGTAAAAAATAAATCGCGTCAAAAATTTATTTTTTATTTTTTTCGCATTCTACTCTCGATTCTGAACAAACTGTTTTCAGGTTTTGCGTTATTTTATTAACACGTTGTATATTGTGCAAAAAAAAATTATACACCCATAATTTCGGATATACTCGTAAATATCCGAAATTTATGTGTGGTGTAGGTAATCCAGTTCTGTTCAAATAATCCGTTATTTTGATATTACTATTTGTAACAGTGTAGTTTTAGTTAACGTATTCTTCACTGCTATTCAATCAATTTAAATGTTTACATTTTTACACTCAAAACTGGAAAACCCCGTGTAGTTAATGTTGATGACAGAAACAGTCAATATTTTTTTGTGATTTACCAGTTTCTGTGAGTCACCAAATATACAACAAACCTCTGTTATTATATATTGAGATCACTCTTACTGTAATTTTTGGCCAATTAACTGCAGAGGGGTTAACACGTAACTTTTCGACCGACCGTTAGAATAATTCAACTGTCATTTTCCCACACCAAAATTGACATTTAGTAGTGACTTACACGCGTTCGAACACACGTGAATACAAACATATACTGCTAAGAACATTTCCCTTCCTTTCGGCTCTGCCGTAGCCACCTTCTGTTATTTTGTTACATCATCCCTTGAATTCTAATTCACCACAAACAAAGCAAATAAATATTTAAACCAAACGCAAAAGGTGCAGCCGCTTCACTGAAGTAGGTGACGCGACAAAGAATAGCGGGTACAGTAAACAGAAGCAACACCCGCGGCGAGCATAAAACGTCCGCTCACAATACAATTTCTGCGTCGAAAGCCTTTGCACAATACTCCTGTGTCGGCCCGTCCGACAATACGTGTCGTCCTTTTCAGGTCACTTCCAGTAACACGCGCAAACAAATAATTATGCGGCTGCTCTTGTGCACGCGTTCAGCGGAGTATGGGTTAACTGGTTACACGTGGGGGATTATTTTGCAAGTTTGAAAGGGATCAGGGTCAAATAAAGTTTATGGGTGATACTCCAGAAACAAAAGGAGTACAGTCCGTTGGCTGTACGACAAGTATTCGGGTTCGGGTGAAATTGTTTATTTTGGCATAGGCACGTGTAAGAGCTAGTGAGAGATAAATATAGACCAGAATGCCATTCTTAATAGTTCTGTAAATAAATAAGGAACGGAACAGTATTTTAATATCTGAGCAACGACAGAGCGGTTTAACCTAGTGGTTAGTGTTCCTGTCTGCGAAGCTGATGATCCTGGGTTCAAATCCCGGTGAGGGCAAATATTTGTGTAATGTACAATGAATATTTGTTTCTGAGTCTTGGATGTTGTCTGTGCATTTATTTAAATATGTGTATGTAGTAAATATATCTTCGTCTAGTACCATAACACTTGTGTTATGGTACTAGATTGTTGTAAGGCTTGCCTTATGAACAATGAACTATCGGGGTAGTTCGATTTGTGTAAGATGTCCCCTTATTTTTTATTTTTGTTTGGAACGAAAATTAAAAAAATGTTTTCTCTGTTTTTCATTTCAGACGTAATGAGAATTGCTTGAACTGAAAAAAAAGAGACATGCTTCCACTTAGATGATTGATTTCTTTTAAAGATATAAGTATTAATTTATTCCTCATTATCATTATTGTATGTCAGGATGTTAGTAGTAGTTAGTACAGTCATATTTAATGAGAATTATTCAGTCAACATGAAAGTTGGAACATTTCCCCTTCTTTATCAAATATTGTAATTCCGCCTACGATATTTGATAAAGAAGGGGAAATGTTCAAATCGTTCAAGTAGTTGGTAATATAAATATATAATTGTAATAAAACAAACATTAACAAGTTTAACTCAATTATAAGTAGCAGCACATTGTATCCGAGTTTATAATGATCAAGTTAGAACAAATTGCCGTTGCTAGCCAGTGAATGAAACCCCGATTACCATTCAGAGCAATTACTAAACAGATTACATTTTGCTTAAGCCTATTTGCGTTCAATAGCCCGTTAAATTTATGCATGTAAATACAGGATCTATTAATATATACACACCATCATAAGCCAGCATCATGCTGAGTTGGGCCCATTTCGTGACACGGCACAGATTTACTTTTTCTTTTTTTTTGTCTTGTGTTGTTAGTGTGACACGAATAAATGTTTGCTTGTTGATTCATAAACATATAAGTATACATTTAGGTGGTTAAAGGACCTTATTGCTTAGAGATACGCAATAAGTGTATGCATGCTTATGATGCTGACTGTACCGTAATGCGAAAAAAAAAATCATAGATATTTTTTTTATACCAACATGAATAAAATACAATAATGAAATATGAACTTTATGCAAATAGGTCGCAATGGAAGTTTTACCAGCGTTTCTGAAAAAGAAGAGCACTGTCAAGATGAAACACTTAACAGTCAGTATTTTTTTGCCAGACTTAAGCTTACGACAATGATAGCATTTACCTACCTGATTAAATGATAAAGCTGAATATATAGAAAAGAGAGAAAGAGAAAAACTTAATGTTAGTACTTTCCAACATAAAAACATACAAGCAAGCTAAATAGGCCTATATCCAGTAGTAGACGTCTTTCAGCTGATATAATGCTGATAATGATGATGAAAATACACAAAGAGAAAAGCATAAACAAAAGAAAGCATGTCAAAACGTTATTACAAAATACAACACAGAAGTTAAAAAATAATGAAATGAGACTATTCAATTAATCGAAGACAATATTATTTGAACGATTTAACTATTTTTGTCTGAAAATTTAACTCCCCTCATCAAAAAAGCAAATAGCATAACAACCATCTCAACAGAAAATATTACGATAAAAAAATCGACTTATATAAGGTGCTAACAAATTAGGTACCAATACTTTTAGAGCTGATAGTACTAGTCTCTAGGAGTAGAGTTAAGTATGAAACATTTAAAAGTGTGTATCACTTTTTGGAGATAATTAGGGATACAACGTTACTGCGTAAAAACACCCTGTTAATGAGATAGTCAACAATCAATCATTGACGTTTGTCACAAACGACGATGTTCACTTGACAGATAGTGTTTTAACATCTCGTCAGTTGAATGCACAGGCTGATTATGTTTGGTCGAAATTTAAATTTATTTATTTTGTACCGGAAATTAAAACAAAAATATCATATGAAAAGTTTTCTTAATTTCTATTTAAAGTCAATTGTTTTGATGTAATGTAACACCTCTTAAAATATTGGTACTTAATTTGTTAGCACCTTATATACCTAGTATGGTATCAGCACAAAACTTGATTGGAAATATTCATAAGAAAATATTTTTCGATAAATATTTTGTTGAAGTTTTTTAAACGGAATACGACCTAAATATGGTGAAGCCGTTTTACTTTCACTGCCAGGAACCCGCCTAGCGGGAGCCTACGCCGAAGTCGCTATCCGCTACATACGAGGAAAACCACGGGATCGGCTACGAGCGTAGCGAGTAGCGATTCTTGGCAGTGAACTACGACATATTTATCCATCTCTGAATTTCGAGCTCCAGTAACTGGGAATCACAAGAAATATGAAATCAAAAAAGGTAGGAAAGCCATTATTACATTTCCAGTGTGACATTTTTTAAAATAAAATTCGGCCATATTTTGACAGGCTTTGCTCATCTTGTTATCTTTGTAGATTTTTATATGTCATTAAGCGACGCAAAATTGAAAAAAGACATGCTCGAGAGTTCTACAGCTCACAAAGCCGCTAGTGTAAACATCAGCAAGATATAATTCACGTGTCAAAACGAATTGTATCGTGACACAAATGCTTAGCTTTCAGTATTGTAATGTCAATATGCTAAAAACTTGGAGTTTCGCCCACTACTCGCGCTAAGTAACAATACAATTCCGTGACTATGAATTTCGGGTGCAATGACCTACTTATTGGCGTTACCAGTATTTACGACGCCTCATGTCGTGTCGCTTACTAGCTATTCCAGTTAAAAGAGTCTTAACCCAGTTTATGTGGTTCAAATTAGGATTTATAAGAAATAACAGACTGTAAATACGGTTATTAAGTAAGTTATGGACCAAGTAGCCGGAGTTGCGCACCAGACGCTTAATCTGATTTTTTAAGGGGTTTAATATTTTTTTTTCGGATCGCTATGCGGTATTTTGTACATTGACGTGAGTATACTCCAGTCGCCCAGATTTCTTCAGTTGTACTGTATACTGCCAGAATTACGTTTGTGTAGTAGTACGACCTCTGTAGCCTAGTTGGTCACTATCAGTCCGGCTGCCGCAGGTCCCGAGTTCAAATCCTGGTAAGGGCATTTATTTGTGTGATAAGCACAATGTTTGTTCCTCAGTCATGGATGTGTTACATAATAATTTAATTTAAGTATTGATTTATCTACATACATTCGTATGTATATCATCATCCTAGTACCCATAGTACAAGCTTTGCTTAGTTTGGGACTGGGTCGATTTGTGTAAAATTGTCCCGAAATAATTATTTATTATTATTTAATAAATGTAATAATTATGCACAGAAGTAGGGACGTCCGCTTGCAGTAGCTACTGCATTCGTATGGCCGCTTCCGCACATCCAAAATTAGTCAGGAAGCACTCATTGAAATGTAGGCGCGAAGTAAAGAATCGGAACTCAATAGAGCCAGCTTATTTATAGCGTACCTCCTCCGCACTTACAAATCACGAAGTCGCCTGACATGCCGGGGTGGGATCGGTTTGCGGTATTTTGTTTACCGACAAATTAGGAAATCACCGTATGTTTGAATTTTGTCGTATCGTAAAATCGTATAAATCGTATAATTATTTATTTCTACATGATGAAAACGAACGTTGATTTTGAAAATAATTATACTGACAATATATTATACTACTTACTTGGACCGGAAGTATAATTATTTCCAAAATCAACAGTAGTAGTATAATATATTATCAGTTTTTTAAATTAAATATATCCTGTATTAGTTTTTGTGTAAGTATCTGCATAAATGAATATCTACTTACTTACATATATAATGTATTACTTCGTCTAAAATCCAAATTGAATTTCTCTTTATAAATACGATGTTCGTTGTACGGCAGATACCTTTATACTGTGAGGCTTAAAGTTAGTGCAGTCTGGCGTAACGAAAAGTAACATTCCTCCCCTCTACGTAGGTTTTATCTGGCAAGGAAAGGTTTCTTTCCTTTGTTGCTGACTGTACTAACTGGAAGAAGACATACAGATTGCCGTGCAAAGGACTGTAATTCAATTTAACAGAAAGATTTATTTTTACCTCGATATTGAGAAATGGTTTTCTTGGTATTTCACTTTATAGCGTGAAGATTCTTTTTCATGTTATATTTATAGCATACGCTCTTAAAACGGATGCTATTTAATAATAAAGGTACTAGGTTTTATCTAGTAATGTGCTTTTTCTAGAAATATTCACAATTTATATATTATAGGAATGTCCCATATAAAATTAGGAAACTTTTGGGAATTCCAGGGGGATTGAAAACTAGATTAACTTTTTCTCACCAAATGTTACTAACGCGGTTATTAACTGGCAGGAGTTCAGCGGCGCGGACAAACACAAACATATGTACAGTCGACTACAAAGAGATGTATCCATACGATGTTACAAAAATATGTATACATAGACTTTACTACCATAGTAATAAGATATACATACATAACTTTGTAACATTAAAAAACATACTTATCTTTGTAGTCGACTGTACAAGCACGAGCAATTTAATAGTCGCCTTACAGTCCGTGTCCCGCGTCGCTGCACGCTGCAATTGACCGCAATGTCAAGTTGAGATCAATCCTCTTTACGTGTCAAAAACCCTCCATTAAGTAACAAAAAGATAAGTGTGTAACCAATTTCTTACCTCTTTCCAGATGTGACCACTCAAACTGGACTACAGAAAGATGTCGGCAGAAAAATCGATAGTACTTAGGACAATAGAAAGAACGAATGTTCATTGAAATTGGACAAAAAGAGTAAAAATGTCGGTTCGAGCTAGCGTGGGTTAAGCAAGAGGAAAAAAATGGCCGTCCAAGGTTTTGCGGGCGAGGTGATTGGCTTTTTCCTGGCTGTGGCGTTCTGCATCATATGCCCTGAATATGGTGAGTATATTTTATGTGAGCTTTGTTTTTGGACTTTTCACGTGACCTGCTTTTTAACGACACAAAGAGCTGTCGTTGGCTAGCAACTAGTAGCTTTAATCATTTATTGTGTCTTCAAAAAAAGTAGTCATATAACTTTTGATATGACTGCTTTTTTGAAGATACTAAGTACTGCTGTCGGCTATTAGCGGCTAGAGTTCGAAAGAGTTTAAGTAATGTGACATGACTGATTTCCATTGATGTTTTAGCATTTTGGTTATGGCACATATCAAGAAGCAATACTATAATGAGAATGACGATTATTTAGGTCAGCTGATAAAGTGTATTTTTCCATAACTGGAAATAAATCTTTTATATTAATTTTTACGCACAGGCGCTGGGATTAATATTTGAAACAACAAAGAGTACAAAAATATCTAACAGAGTATACCCTCGTACAGCCCTAGAAAAACAGTCTGGTCACATTTTTTTTTCATCTTTTTTTGTTTGATTGCTAGCGATTGGTTTATTATTTTAATTCAGTCGCCATTTTCGACTGTCTATTATTCGAAAAAACAATATCAAATCCAATCAACCGCCGCGTTTGATTGAGCGGTGGCCTATTGATATTTAGTTACCAATGTAGTTTGATTGTGAACTATGAAAAATTATTTGATTGAATTGCAATTTGTACTGGTATTTTTAGCTGGATATTGAATATTAGGTTCGAAATAAAAGTACCAAAAAAGTGTTCATTGGTTAAAATGATTATAAACTTATTTACCAAATTATGGCATAAGTAGTTTTCGTATTCACAACGAATGGCTATATGTATACAGAAAACAGTGCTAGAACGCTCTGGTATATTGATGTCAAAGATAATTTTCTATTTTTGTCGCGGAAGGCGAAAGGCAAAAATGGTACCGATACATTTTTTTGACATCGACTTTAGGTACAATATAAAAAGTATTTTTTGCGCAGCACGCCAGGCTCCTCGATAAAATACTTTCCCTAAAAAGTAAACACGTTACTACCACACTCTCCTCCAGAAATCAGAAGGGCGTCGTTTGTTTTATGCTCCGTAGGCTTATGTACCCATTGTCAGTTTATGTTTTCCAAATCTTTCACGATTTCAGTTGTATTTTTCTCTTGGTAACTTAAGCTTGCTCCCTGGGGCGTGTCAGCCATCTATCCAATTGTATGGTGCTATTTTAATACGTAGCCACCTGACAATATACGCCATGCGTTGCTTTGTATGCACCGGATTGTATGTCCCGTTCTTACAGCTATATTTGCAATCACACGTCTCACTCCTAAAGGTGATCGCAGCTCTAAAAATGCTCCGTCATTGTCAGCAAACTTCCAAAATCGAATTCGATACGTAGCGAAATAAATCATATGTATTTCGTTGGCAAAGGCCTCCAAGGGTGAACAAAAACATATATAAGTTTGTTTTACAATCGAGTCACGTTCCAGGGGAAGAACTTCATAGCTGCAGACGCGAAATAGTTGTTTATATTTCGGAATAACGAATACGCCTTGGGAGAGAATACGGTCTTATTCCTTTTGTGTTAATGTGCATTATGCTTTGCCACTTGTTGGTGTTTATAGTCAACTATTTATGCAATATAGAGAATTTGTAGGTGCCGTCTGAACTAATATGCTGCTGGGTTATAGTTTTCTATAGATTTTTGTTTTTTTTTTTGTTGACTGGGCGAGCGCAGCGATCAAAGTTCTTTCTTCTAGGTTGGACCAAAATTATTTCCTACATCCGGCTCTCCAGCTGTTCTCCTCTAAATGTCGCATTTCTACCGATTATTGTGAAATGTTGTGATTATACACGGTGATTTTTAATCCGTGATCAGGCCCCGTAGCATGGATGGCGTTATCACGCAATAAGTGACAGGATAGAGCTTCCGTCCCTGGCTGACACCGTTCGATAGAACGAGACGACGCGCCTATCCTGTCACTTATCGCGTGATAACGCCATCCATGCTACGGGGCCAGGAGTCGAACAATATTGATAAACAGCCAAAACGGATTTCAATGGATGAGGTCACATGCAATTAAATCACTGTATAGTTAATTAAATTTAATGATAATGCTAACCCTAATGTCCACTAAATTCTTGGTCACCCTACATTTCCTGAAGTTAACTTCAGGTAGATACGTCAAACAACCGTCTTTTCGCAAACAACCATAGGGTGACAATGATTTTGAATTATAAATTAATTCCTTATTCAGATAGATTCAGAAAAAAAGAATGTTTTTTTAGGTAGCTTCGAGTTAATCGTGTTTGGTATCAATTACAGAATTATAATAATTTATTCCTGATCATGAATTAAAAATCATCGTCTATAGAACTTTTTTTGACACTTTTTTATTTTATTAAACACAAACTCGCGAGAGCCACTAGTTTTGATCCAGATATATTAAAACACATATATTTACCACCAGTGTGTGCCATTTCGCAAAACTGTCCTGCAGAATTCAAACACAAACAGATGAAACAAGAGCTTTTTCATCAATTTCTTAGAAATGTTGCTTTAGTTGTTTTTGTTTTTGAATTACCATTTAAACGACTTGGTGACCGAACTGGAAGTTCATTATGTTGTGACTGAATAAATAAATAAAAACCGGCCAAGTGCGAGTCGGACTCGCGCAACGAGGGTTCCGTAAAAACCTATATCAAGCAAAAGTTGTAGTACTTATGTTTATTACTAAATGAAAATGGAATCCGTAACATTACAATGTGGAAAGCTGGGGGAGCATAAATTTAAACAGGGTCACTTTATCAATTTAGAATTCATAAAAAAAATATATATAATATTAATACCACATCACTTATTTTATAATATAACTGAAATACCTACACTAGATTTGCAGCAGCCTGGCAAAACTTCTTTTATCAAAGTTGTTTATTTACAAAGTTTTTAGTCACTATCTTTTTATAAATCCGGTTTAAAAATACTAATTAACTGTTCTGTTAAATTTGAAAAATTTGAACCAGATCTGTAAACGGTGACTGAAAAAGGTATGAATAGTACCACATTGAACATTGAAGTTTGAAAAAACGTTATCTATAGTTGTACTACTTCGTGTAGTGCTAGTGCTTATTAACGGAAACATGTTTATGGATGAAAAATATGTGGAAATTCCATTTTGGGGATACATTCTAAAATCGATATTGAGGTCTCCCACAACAATCAAACGGGAACACGGGGTATACCCATTGGGGTTGGTGGCGTATATTGTTGTATTTATGCATTCAATTGCAACCTAATACAGTTATCACTCTGACATCAAACATTTCAAAATGCAAGCATTCACAATGGCCGTTTGCAGTACCTGGGTTATTTAAAAAATATCTTGTCCACACAGCAACACACCTAACTAACCATACCGTGAAAACCTAGAACCTTATTACAATGCACTTAAGGTCAGATTAGATTTCCGATGGTCACTTAGCTGTGTTGTCGACTGTACATAATGCATCTGTGATGGCATCCTTTAGATTGTGACGTACATAAGCGATAGATCCCCGACCTGGATTTGCATTAGATATAGCTGGACCATCTAGTCTGCACACCTTCTTAAGTGAATTACTTTAATTGCTGTTTCTTTTTATTACGTTGATATAAAATAAAACTAAGTTCACGGGAAGTACCTACCTTTAGGTTTTGATACCCTTGAGATCACCTACTCAGTTTTAAATTATATGACTTATATTGCTATTTCTTATGATTGCATGGACATAAAAGTTTCATTTTGCTACAGCAGAAAGGTATTATAGACCTGAGTATTTGATATGAATTTCAATTTAATACCTCTACGCGTTTACGAGAAAAAAGGTAGTAGTAGTTTAAAATGAAAAAAATATATTTTTTGTACGATTTTACTAAAAATGTCTACTTTTCGTAATTTTTCCTTTGTCTGTGAAGTTTCTTCGTGCCAAGTTTCAAGTTTCTGTGTTAACGGGAAGTACCCTTTAGGTTTTGAGTTTGACAGAGTTTCTTGACAGACAGATAGACAGACAGACAGACGGACAACAAAGTGATCCTATAAGGGTTCCGTTTTTTCCTTTTGAGGTACGGAACCCTAAAAATTAAATGAAATTACATTGAAACTGCGACAATGGTGTTTTCCTCGTCTGGCGCCGCCGGTCAAAGCCAATCGTCACCAGACAATTGAAACAGACGGGCTTATGAGTCCGCAGTAAGCTCGATTCTCCATACAAACGTAGTTACGCTCACATTTTAAAACTACGTGTTGGATTGTAACGAAAATGTACAATGAGATGAGGTATATCCAGGTCTGTAATTAGATTAGATTAGATTAGATTTATTTATTACACGATAAAAATTACAATATAAATTTGCATAAATGTCAAGATTACAAGAATTTCTACCATGTTCGTCAATTTTAATAATAAAGACTTAATGAGTCAGTTGACTGTCAAATACAAAATAGTTTATGTAGCTTCAGATACCATAGTAAAAAAATACAGCGAATTTAAGTTTTTCATAAAAAACTTGTTTTAGCTGTATTTCATTTGTTTTATAAACTGGAACCATATAAACTAATTACAATTCAAAGTACTCTGCCTTGGAGCCAATGTACGACTTTTTGCCAGTGGCGGTGGAGACTGCGGGACCTTGGGGTGCGGAGGCCAAAGATTTTATACGGGATTTGGGTCGGTGGCTTAGGGATAGGGGCTGCGATCCTCGTTCTGGATGGTTCCTGGCTCAACAGATTTCTTTGGCCATTCAGCGTGGCAACGCCGCCAGTGTCATGGGAACTTTCGGGCCACCAACGATCCGGGCGGTCCTTTTTGTTAGTTTAGATTATGTAACGTGTCATTGACGAAGCCTGTTGCGGATTCTATCATTGTACCTTGGGGGATGTTTGTTTGTACGCAATTGACGAAGCCTGCGTTGGGGATATTTTTATGTACCTAATCATTCTTGTTTATTAAATAAAATTGCGTGTAAAACTAATTAGAGATATAGACATACCTCATGTTATTGTATATGCAAAGTTTCGTCACAATCCAACACGTAGTTTAAAATGAGAAAGAAACTCCGTTTGTATGGTAAGGTGAAATTCGGCCGAGCTTACTGCGGACTCTTAAGAAATTGAAATATAAATAGGGCCTATAAGGCCTTGGTCTCGCTTCCGCACGCCGCGTACAGCGCCGCAGCGTCAAGTTGTATGAAAGTGCTACATTTCTACGCTGTAAGTGGCGTGCGGCGTAGGTCCGTATATGTCGTTTTATATCTACAGACATTGAGCGGGCCAGACGCGTGGCAGACACGTTCCGGGAGCTCTCCCACTGAGCTCTCTCAAACATGATATTGCCGATTTTTAGAAACAATTTTAATATTTTTAGCTTTTGTGCATAATTTGTTAGGAATATTTTAATTGTATTGACCTATGTTCGTGATTTTTTCTCCTCAAAAGAAAAGCCTCAAAATTACTATTCGTATTTTTTTGAAACCTATTATCATAAACAGACACATTATATTGTTTCAAAAACTCTGTTCGCTTAACTTCGCTGAACCTACAGCGCCTTAATTTTCCGCAGCTGTCTCACTCCACTCACACGTGCCACACAGCATCTGCTAGTGCGTTCGCTAGAAACGCTGAAAATGTTCAAAACGATGTTTGGGTCTGTTCATTACATTTAATAGACACATTTAAAAACGGCGTATACTCAAAATAATATTACATGTTTTTGCTCGAATCTATCAGCACTTTACCATTGGTTATTAATTAGTAATTAGCAAACATGAAAGTGCGAGAGGCTTTGTGTTAAACGTAAATATAAGTAAAGCTTGGTTTATTTACTGCAAAAGTTTGATGCAAATGACAGATGGAATAAGATTAATGCAGTAGAAAACAGCTACTTGTACCAATACAGAAATCATATATTATCCCTACGTGATATACGAAGGGGAAATACTTTAGTAGTTTCCCGTAAATTGCAAAGGCGTTTGCTGCTAACTTTGCTATGAATAAGTGAATATCTCCAATACCACCCCACGCAGACTGCGGTATATAAGCCTCTTTCAAATGCAGTCGCCTTCAATCGATAAAACTCATCACACTTTTAAAAGGAAAATAAACTTCATTTTACGAGTATGCTCGCAATCAGTGACGGTGACTTGTTTGAACATTAACTTGTAACAGTTTTAACTATGTTTGTTTGAAGTAAATAATCCAGTCTAAAGTTAGACATATAACAATCCATCTTCGGTTTGTATAGTCGATCTTTTGTGTGGGCGTATTTTCGTTAGACTGCGATCTAGGCGGCAGTGGGCAGAGCAGTGACGACGAGTGGCCAATGTGACCAATATAAACATATTGAATTGATCAAATTGTATGAACTGCCGCTCGTCCGCCCGCTGCCCGCCAGCGTCCAGACCGCAACCTTAGGTAAAGCGCGTGTACAAGCGATCGTAAAGCTAATTTAATTCCAGTTTTGGGATTAAATTACAGACTTATAAACACGAACTTTTCAGGCTAATTGTATGTGTACACTTTTAGCTTGATTACGATTGAGTAAGGTAAAAAAGTGTAAACCTATTTATCTTTGACATCGAATCAGGGTTTCTGTTACTTTTGCTTTGAATAATTTACAAAGGCCCAAACCACCAAACTTTATGGATGGGTTCGTTAAAGATGAATGCGTAAATCGAGTTTTTATCCTGTTCCAAATAAATTGTATATAGAATGTCTGAATTATTCCATAGGTAAAGTTACATTTATGTTGTTGGCTCATTCATCACTGCACTCTGTCGAATGTATATTTACATTGGTTCTGAACGGGTTATAAAAAGATACATACAAAGTATCATCAGTGTCTTTCGATATTCAACATATATTTACAATGTTTTTCAAGAGAGAGAAGATATACCTACTGACGGAAAGTTTATCGAAAAATTATTCGTGTCAATCCATAAACATCCTAGTGCTTGACACTGTACCAATAGTTGGACACTTTCAAACTTAAGTCTTACGAGGTGAACTCCAGGTGTCTCGCTTGCACGTGGCGAACACAATTGACTCTTGACAGTGACAATCACTGTCGTTTCGAAATCGACGAGTAACTATTACTAAGCTATATGGCGCCCTTCACTTTTCCATCATTATTGGGTTTACCCTTTTTTTACCGACAAACGTTTCATAAAATAAATGTTTCGTAGAATTTTCATTTCATCGAAAACTTTTTTTTCAGAAACAGTAAACTTTTTTTTGATTAGGGGGGAAAATGCGTACCATCCACCCGGACGCAGGGGGTGACCCGATAGATTATGGGGGATTCCCGTATGAGCTGATGAGACCCACGGTGAACCACGGTGTGTGTGTGAGTGTGTGTAGGGGGGCCTTGAGTCCGCGACGGGGACACCCGGTTATAAAACAAACCTAACCTGACCTAAAAAACTGGTCTGTTATTAAACTTTTAACGTAGGTACAAAGTTTTCTTCTGTCGTAGCATTCAGTGCTTAGCTTGCTGCCACCGTCACAAACTCACATCACTTGAGCTACTGATTAGTCCGAGGCAATCGAGGCAAATCATCAAGAGTGGGTAACCAGAATTGGTTCATTGCTTGCTTTCATTCGCAGATACATCCGCCGCGCTGTTTCAGTGTAACAATTAGGTCATTGCAATAAATACGAGTAGGAAGGAAAGAAGTCTCAACAACCCATAATTGTTATTCGAATTTATTTTTTGTCAGATGGCAATCGTAAAAATAGTATTGTTACTACTTAAAATACTTACATTTAATAATTTATCTATAAATTAGATCAGTAGAACATTAAGATCTCCCCAACGGCACACAAACCTCTCCAAGATTTTGGCTATAGATGAGCATTATAACGATAACATGTATTTATAACACACTTTAATCCTTACTTCCCCAGACGACTACTAAATACAATACAAATAGTATTTAATACTGGACAAGGTATTGATTAACTGTCATTTCAACACACAAACCTTGCAAGCGGGCGATTAAAGGAACTCATTCGGAAATCTGTCATTCTGTATGCTTCGCGCTTTTTGACGACTTGGTACGCTCCGTATTGGTGGCGTCAGTGGCAGGCTGTTTTCGCCGATATTTTGCGATTGATCAGGTTTTTACTGCGCAATTTGCAGTTGTTGGTTTTGACAGGTTGTTTAATGCCGCTTTTGCTGCAGTTGTTTTTTTAATTTATTTTGCAATTATGTCCCTAATTTTTTGTTTTTTTTTGGGTACCAAAGTGGACCCCGGGCATCTAGGGGCACAACCGGAAATAACGCTAGGAGGATGACTGTTCCTACTCGTACTGGAATAACATGAAACTTTTTATACACAATATGCTGCTGCACAGAGTGTGTGCTGGGTAAAGGTCGAAAGCTATTTTCTGTAGCTATAAAATGCCAAAAATACAGGATGTTTTTTAATTCGTGATCAGAAGTAAATTTTTCTAATTCTGTAATTGATACCAAACACGATTCACTCGAAGTTACCTAAAACAGACGTTCTTTTTTTTCTGAATAAAACTGAATAAGGAATCACTTTATAATTCAAAATCATTGTCATAATAACGGTAGTTTGCGAATATTTGACGTATCTACTTAACTTCAAGAAATGTCCAAATATTCAGTGGATATTAGTATAAACATTATCATTAAATTTAATGAACTAAACAGTGATTTAATTGCATGAGACCTCATCCATTGAAATCCGTTTTGGCTGTTTATCAATATTTTTCGACTCCTGATCACGGATTAAAAACATCGTGCATAATAGAAAATAATTTAAACGATTTAAGACTTTTTTTTTTTTATATTTTTCAAACAATGTTTCCATAGAGAGTCGACCTTCGCGTTCTGGCGACCTTTAAACGAGTACCTCCTGATGGGCGTGGGATGCGTCACAGTATAAAACTAGGTCCTGCGCAAACGTATACAGACAAGTAAGTAAACCTGGGCGTTATTAATGTCCGGGTGATTTTCATTATCATCCCGGTAAATATTGTGAAAATAATGGATGTTAAAAGTACTTAATATTATGAAACGTAAAATATTGCTATTGAATTTCATTTTATCAATGTTATCGCAGGCTGTCATTATTTTGGGGAGATAAGTGAGAGGATAATTATTTTATAAACTTAAGGTACGCTGCCCTTTGCAAAATATACTGAATACTGATAAGATAGATCAGGACAATAAGGACATTTCCGCGAAATGAGGAAATGTCCTTATTCTCCCTTAACCTATTCGCCGCCACTAACTAGAACTCAAGTTTGTCACCGTTACCACCCACGCGCCACCGACTTCATACGAAGTCCTACAACAATAGACTGACTTGCGTGGCGTAGGGGCGTGACCTCGCATTTTTTTTCTGTGGCGGCGAATGGGTTAACGACATGTAGGAGTTCAGTAATACAGTCCCAATAAATTGTTGACTTATACAGCCGATTGGTTACCTGAGATGAAAGAGATCGTTTGACACGCGCATTAGGGTTGAGTGGGTCAGGAATTATGAACTACAAGGTATGAATTCCCGACCGAATTGAACTAACTCCTCATATATGATTTATATCGGTCATCCGTCTTAAGTTCAGTTCTAGCCCATCAGTAAACGTATAAGTGGAACGGAGCAATAGGAGTTAAAATCAAATTGCCTAAAAATTTATTAGATTCGATTATTTATTTCATGATAAAAAAGTACATTACAAGCTTACATATTATGCATATTAGTGTAAGATTGTCCCCTAATATTAAATATTTATTATTATTATTATTTTATTATTATACATGTCAAAAAAATAAGAATAAAAATGGAATCTGTATAATATATTATGTATTGTCTTATTGAAGTAGAACGGCACTCAAGAGCGCTCGGTGCGTAGGTTAAATCGTTCATTCGAGTTTTATAGTTCCATATCATTTATAGAGTCAAACGGTGATTCATTCCCAGATCCCAAAACTTGCTCTTGAACTAGAGGAACTAAAAGTCCAAAGTAGTTCCTGTTACCTTTTGATTTGACCGAGATTGGAGCGCTCTTTATAAACCGAGGGGGCACAACTCTATCTCACATCAGTATCCATTTATGCACTATCTTGATGTTTTAAAAGAACGTATGAGATCTAAATTTGTATCGATAAAAAATACTTAGTATTCTACCAACTTATTTTCCTACTTGCTAAGACGTCTTTTTATATTTTACTTAATGTTTGTATTTATGAACCTCCAGGTCTGTTTTTATATATATTTGTAACTAACCTCTATCTTTTTATGTATGACTGTGTGTTCTTAAAAATAAATAAATATATTTAAAAGAAAGTTGCGTACGCTAGGAGATTAAGGATGAAGTCCTGGCGAATCCCCAAAAAGAGGTAAATGAACCTGGCTAAATTTAAAGTTAGGTAGGTCCAACTTTGAGAAAGAGGTCAATCGTCGAATCCGACTCGGCTGGGCAGCGTTCGGGAAGCTACGCCACATCTTTTCATCCAATATTCCGCAGTGTCTCAAGATGAGAGTCTTTGAGCAGTGTGTGTTGCCAGTGATGACATATGGCACTGAAACGTGGTCGCTTACTATGGGCCTCTTGAGAAGGCTCAAAGTCACCCAAAGGGCAATGCAGAGGGCCATGTTCGCATCAGAAATGAGGCTATCCGCAGCAGAACGAAGGTAACCGATATGGTCCTCCGAATCATTAAACTTAAGTGGCAGTGGGCGAGGCACATAGCACGTAGAACCGATGGCCGTTGGTAGAAGGGTAGGCCCCCCACAAGGTGGACTGATGACCTGGTAAAGGTTGCGGGAGTCCGCTGGATGCGGGTGGCGCAGGACCGGTCACTTTGGCACTCTTTGGGAGAGGCCTATGTCCAGCAGTGGACGTCTATCGGCTGATATGATGATGATGATGATGATGATGATGATGATGATGATGATGATGATAATGATGATGATGAAATTTAAAGTATCAGAAGACTAACACATTCTTGACACTTCATGTCCTATATAGTTTAGTCGTGCTATATGCAAGCTGAAATTAAATTCCTGATACAAAATAGTAAAATGTGAATCTATCCATGACTCTGAGCAACTTTTACTATGGGACCAACTTTGTGTTATGCCAAAAAAATCCAACTATTTCATTAACTATGCTCAGTTAAGACTCACGAAAATGTATGAACAGGTGTTTTAACCTAACATATTTGTATGAGTGATGTGTTTCTTTTGTTTTCCTGGTGACAAACAAAACGGCCTAGTTATAGCCGACGAGAGACAGGAGATTCGACATTTTCTCTGCTTATTTCTTTGTCACTCATGAGTACATATGTAATATGTGTGTGTGTAGGTCCCTATATTATTGCCCTTTCTCTAAGATATCGTATTATAACCCAAGCACTTCTAGCCTATCGTATCGTGTGGAGCGACTGACCTGCTGTGACCTATTTCGACGCGGATTCATTAACCTGTGCTAAAACCCGTGTATATATTATTATATTTTGCGCCCCCACTATTAATCAACGTGGCTGAAAAGTAGGAAAAAAGGTTTGGGTGTAACGTGACGTATTTATTGTAACGCGAACAATGTAATTTATTACGGGTTAAATAAAATACAGGTCAGGAGCCGAAATTGGAAACGGATTTTAACGTTAAGTTAGGAAAATATTATGCTGCACGCATCAGCATAGAAGTTTTATGCTTAAAAAACTGTCTATAGGACTTTGAAAATGTATTCTCATCTTCAATGGAATTACAGTGGCATTGTGGGACTGGGCTAGTCATGTCCGAATGAACTGTGTGAGCCAAGGTCCAAGGACAGCTCACAACGGAGACTTGGCAGAATATTATATTATATTATTGGAGCATTGGAAAAGGTGTGGGGAGGCCTTGGCCAGCAGTGGGACACTAGAGGCTTATAATCTTCTGCTTATTTAAGAGCTAAGCTTTTGTCGGTGTAGTTCAAAGTAGGCCCTCCATTTACTCCGATCCCAGGCTACGTCTTAGACATCTCGATACGACCTAACATCAACTCTTTTTTTGAGCTGCTCTATGTAGTTTATTCTAAATCTTCCTCGCTTCCCCTCTATCTTTCCTTCTTTTATATTGAGTATGAACTTATCATGGCGTATGAGGTGCCCTATCAGCTTCCTTCTTCTATTTTCTAAGTTTCTCATTAACTGCCTGGTTTGTCTCACTCTATTAAGCACTTCTTCATTGGTTACCCTCTCTCTCCAGCTAATTTTCTCCAATCGCCTCCAACACCACATCTCGAAAGCCTCCTATATCTCTGTATCTTTCCGAGTCATAGTCCATGTTTCACTTCCGTACAATGCTTTATGCTCCAATGGCTGTTATCTTCGTTTCTTTTGATATTTTTGTTGTTTCCAATAGCCATCTTTCCGTGTGTTTTGGGCGGCTGGAGGCTACAGGGATACAACTAACTACTTAAATGACAACCTCAATATGAATTGTCTGTATTCAAGTCAAATGTGTGCCAGTGACTTTGTGTAAGCTAAGGAATAAAAATGTAAATTTAAATATAGAAACCTGTAGTTTATCATATTTTTTCGTACCAAACTTACTTACTTACTCCTCTGGCGCAACGACCCAAAGTGTGTCTTGGCCTCCAATACGAGTGCACGCCACTGATCCCGATCTTGAGTGGTTTCTCGCCAATCGCCAGCTTCATCAACCCATCGATATCTGGGGCGACCAACCGGACGTCTTCCTATAGAGGCCTATAGGAAGGGTAGGCACCCTCGTAGGCTCTTTTACTCGTATTTTAGCTGCGCGATCGTCTCCCATTCGCTCTTGGGTGACCGAGCCTCCGAAGTCTTAGCGACTTACCCCCTCATTCATAAAACTTAAAATGCCTCTGCTAAATAAAATGTGCTTTGTCCCTTTCATACGAACACAAATGTCAAAGTGACAGATAAGGACCAACGAATTTTAACGCCATTTTAGTTAAAACAGGCTTATAGGACGTTTATGAATACGGCCTTTAGTCACTCCGATGATGTTAGGCTCCTCAACAAGGTCTTCTATTTCAACTTTCTTCTGAATTGTCGAACTGCCAACGGGTCTATGCGTTGGGCCGAGGATTTTGCGGAGGACCTTTCTTTCTGCCACCAAAAGCTTGTTCTTCTACTAAAATTAGAACAAAGAATTACTAATGCGCTCCAAGGTGTTTTTAGTCATAACGCAAGCGAAGAGTGTTATAAGCTTAACCTGTGTCTGACCGTGGCATTGTAGCTTCCAAACGGATCAACAAATTTGAGTAAGGTTTTTTTAATCGAAAGTCTTGTCTGTCGAGATGGTTAGCTACGAGTATTGTGGTCGTTTCCTCAGAAGATTTATTTTTTAGTTTTTGTAGTCAGTGATCTCTTCATTTCAAATGAAAATAATATCATATCAAAAATTCATGATCTGGTTTCGCAAATGATTAGTTCGAATCTGCTTGATATATGTAGTACTTACTACTTAATTATTTGTGTCAATATTTAATGTATTTTGTCTCCGTAGGCGTACGGTGGGTACGATTTTGTATATTATACTTCATAAAAGTAATAGTAAATGGGTATCAAGTAAATGCCTTTTTAACAGATTTTAATACCATACCAAAATTTAAATTCCCGCATGTTACGGGCAGTTTGATCAATTTCAATAAATACTCTTAAGGGATTTCACCTAAATGAAATAGTTTTAGTTGAAAATAGTAACGGCATGATTAGGGTACGTCGGTTTGGCCCACTGGGAAATATTCAATTGAATAAAGTGAAAGTTTCGTATTCGACGATGTTTAACCTAATAATTTATTGATGTGTTTCGGTAACATGAATCAAAGTAAACCTCTATGGAAACAACTATGTAGGTATGTAATTAAAGTTTACAACAAATAAATTAGTTATTTAAACATGTATATAAAGTATTTTTCAATGAGGGAGCGAAGCGAAAGAAGTTCTATGCTTCAACTTGGCCCAACATTATTTCGTAACGATAGTTTGTCCAGCTGTTCTCCTTTACAGGCGCTCAACCGATTCTCGTGAAATTTTGGGAGCAGGTTCAATAATTACGTATACACGGTGCCCAAAGAAATCCATACTAATATTATAAATGCGAAAGTGTGTCTGTCTGTCTGTCTCTCTATCTGTCTGTCTGTTACCTCTTCACGCTTAAACCGCTGAACCGATTGCGATGAAATTTGGTATGGAGATAGTTTGAATCCCGGGGAAGGACATAGGATAGTTTTCATCCTGGAAATCATCCCCTAAGGGGATGAAATGGGGGGTTGAAGTTTGTATGGAGCTGCGATATAAACGATATCCACGCGGACGGAGTCGCGGGCAGAAGCTAGTTCAATATATTTTAACCACGCATTCCTTAGCTCATTAGGACCAAACTATTTTATGCAAATCCCAGTACAATCCGACTTAGTTTTGAACATAATATTATGAATTTTCATGTAAAATCCTTTTTTTGGAAATTAATATCGTAACCTTCTTAAAAGGTATAATTTAGAAGCAATACTTATATTCACATTTTATTTACAAAAACAGACAAATCTAAACAAAAGTTTTGTATGCTGAATTTGAATCAGGTTAGGTTAGGTCCTAATGACCTCAGGAATGCGTGGTTAAAATCTTTTGGATCCCTGGCGAGCATCCTGTATAAATTTATTTTTATTATTCAATACCAAAAAAAAGGTGGACTTGCGAATTTTTCAGTTCACAGAGCCACTCGTATCAATTGCATTTCATAAAGCTGTTACATTTCTCTTATGAAAAAACCGGCCAAGTGCGAGTCTGACTCCTGCACGAAGGGTTCCGTACCATTATCTATAAAAATGGCAAAAAAATCACGTTCGAACGCCCTTAAATATTTATTTTATTCTGTTTTTTAAAATTTGTTGTTATAGCGGCAACAGAAATACATCATCTGTGAAAATTTCACTGTCGTAAGACGCTGTATATGACGGTTCAAGAGATACAGCCTGGTGACAGACGGACAGACAGACAGACAGACAGACAGACAGGCGGACGGACAGCGGAGTCTTAGTAATATGGTCCCATTTTACCGTTTGGGTACGGAACCCTAAAAAGCAACGTGCTCGGCCACGTCTTCAAGCAGCGACGGCAGCGGAAGTTGTAGAAAGAGACCGGATTCCGATCTCTCGTTCCCTCATATGGAGTTAAAGCATAAGAACCACGCACAATGAAGGATTCCGTACCTTCTACTCGCTAACCCACATTAAAAAACACACACAGTTTCTTGAAAAAATCTTATCTACGAGTATATGCTATATCCATGATTATGTTTTTTTTTCTAATAACAAAAACGAATGTGTTGCGATAACACAATTATGTAGCGGCTCACAAGATTACACCTATCAAATCTACTTTATAGTTTATGAGTAAAATGTCTGAGACATATACGGACATGACGAAACTATAAGGGTTCAGTTTTTGCCATTTTCGCTACGGAACCCTAAACAGCCATTCCCGAAGAATGCATCTCTTTCTCTCGTGTGCGCAAGACAAACGTTCTCTCGTCTCTTACTGGGTGTGCTTCGCGAGAATCGAGGCAGCATCTTAACTATAAATGCACGTGAAGATGTGTGCTCAAAACAATTGAAATGCCATGGCAATCGAACCACATACAAAAATAAACCTCCACTTTAGCAGTTTAAAGTCCACTTTACTTTAACGCTGGTCCATTAACCCGTCTATCCGGTTCCGGTACTAAGCCTCCAAGCTCGCACGTGCGCGGGGGTAAATCTAGATCATCACCGGGATTACGATAAATTGAAGGGGAAGCTAGTCCGGGACACTCTTTACTAGCACGTTGTCTTTTGAGTTGATATTTACTACGTTCTTACGTGATCTTATACCAACACAATAGGTACGGGAGGTAGATATAAGATGCTAACTTATTGGCAGACATTTTGCAGCATTTTCGGTGCAGCGTTGTTGTTGCGACAACTGGGTTTTTTGAGGTGAAAACTTCTTTAGCTTGAGCACTTTTTGGGATGGAGAAAAATTGCTAAATACGCGACAGATTTTTGTGACGTCAGATGTGAAGGAGGTCACTTTTTGCTGCTAGCCGATTTGACTTCATTCAAAACTGAACGCTATTCGTAAGAATATAAAGCCGTTAAACACTTTTTGCAATAGCATATTCTGCAAATGAATTTGTAATTTTGTCCATGCGTCCTTCACCGTTTTGTTACTGAGCAAATTCGAATAGTTCGAATTTGGACGTTATTCCTAAAGAGATAGCTTTGAAAAATATTTGGCAACGGCAAAAACAAATTGGTATTTTGTTCGCAACCGCCGTCCGCTGTTCTTGCAAATTCGAATAGTTCGAATTCACCGCTGTTCTTGGCGTCGAACATTCATTCAAAATTATTTTTTATGGTGACACCGTAAGATGTCACGTGACCTGATCGAAAAACTGTTACAATATTATTGAGTTTTCACTTCTGCCGGCACTCCCGGAGTGCAACTCGGTCTTTTTTAAATATTGCTTGATTAGCGTTAGTGGGCCCATCAACCATTTTTATTTGCTCGTTGCCATGGTTAGATCTCCTGGGACACTCTTTAAAACTATGATTATGTGGATGTAAACCACTTATAATATAAGGGGTTTACATCCACTAAGTAAAGCAAGTGTTTTTGTTATATTGGTAAACCCATTTCTTGGTGGTGCATCTTCTTAGCATGATAGCAATTCAATTATAGTTATTTTCTAAGAAAGTCTGTCACTGTTGTCTCTTGGCGTACCGGGACAGAAAAACAATAAGAAAAATTTTATTGACCCTAATAACAAATAATTGATATCATCTTAACCAACTCCGTTACCTCTACAGTGCTGCAACTGTAATGGTACATTTACGATATTATTATTACCTAAGGTACCAATATATATATATGTATGTCACCATGAAATTGTAAAAACCGGTAATTAGCAAATCTTAATAAAATGATGTGTTAAAATAATACAATATTATTACACTAACACACGCATTGCACTTGTCTAAACAACCAAATCCACTGTAGGTATTACATTCACATTTGAATGTTGTATATGTGGACTCAAAATGTTGTGCATGGCTCTTATGTCAGCTATATAAGCGGATTAGTTCGATATATATATATATATATATATATATATGATACATATTTTTTGCACCTAAGTTTAGAAGATATTACTGAAATTAAAAAAAAAACGTTATGAAACACAATAACAAGTAACGATAAATACCCACCTGAACAAAGACTATTATTAGATTTATTAGTCTGAAGATGAAGTACTTAGTACCATTGTCACAAACTTTAACTATTCCAAGGTACGTGACACTTAACTCTTTCAACTACTTAATTACTAGAACAGAAGTACTTACTTACGAACTTGGAAATTAGTATATTAAGAGCTTGGCTGTGTCTCATTAAATTACAGAATAATTTCGTGAATATAATTGACTTGGTACCTAACAACGTCTTACTGTTTTATAACATGAGGTAAGCAAATGAGCTCGTAGGCTAATCATATGAAATAATAGAACTCAAATGTGTTTTGAAGGATTGATCGAATGAAGAATCTACGCCAAAATCAAATTGAACTTTCTCCAAAAATAATACCTAAGTTCCTACACGTTACGTTGTTAAGAATTTTCATTAGTGAAATTTATTATTTCCACTAGTTACGTCACGAAAATTAGCTATTCAGTTAACCCTTCAGCTGTGGTCATCCCTCTGTGGGCTTCATATTTTTTCCTGCAGGTTGGTGGAGCCCCCCTCGGAGGGGCGCATTGGCTGTGCTTACTTTCTTAGAAATAAAACTGCCATTCGTGTATTGATCTCGTTTTAATCCATCGAAACGTATAGCCAATGAAGCGAGACAGCTAACAAGCGACAATTTCAATGGCCATTGGAGGAAAATTTTGAATTTGATCGGTAGTCTAAAACTGCCACTGGCGCGTTAACCACGGTCGAGTTTCGCGAGTGAGTTTTAATGGTTTTAGTGCGAATTTTCGTTGCCAGAAGGAGATATCTTGGAGAAATGTAAATAATCCTTCGATTTCTGTTAAAAAAATACAGTTTTTAGTTGATTAACGATAATAAACTTGTGGCTAACACACCATACCTACTCATGGTCAAAATTTGCCTACAGGTTTTTTAGCGCTTTTCTACTAGTTTAGAATTACTAACAGCTATTAATATTACCGCTATTTATCGTAAATTTATTAAAAATGTAGGAAATGGACTAACAATCGCCCGAAAGTAGATAAATAGATCGAAATTGATAACGGTCATAACAGAGCCCTCAGAGGGATGGTAGCCGTCAAGGAACTTCCCTCCGAGGGATGCTCACATGAGACCTCGTGACGTCACTTACTCAGCGCACCAGCGCGATTTCATAATATGGATACGCCATGGATTGATTGTCTTGCAACGTTCGTAATTCGTATCTATTAACGGAAAAGATGGATCTTGTGTTGTACTCGCGATTTGTTGCTATTGTTTAGCTTTATGTAGGTGAACTAACATTAGATAAATATTTAGTGCTTGTGTATGTGCCTAATGTGCTTATCAATATTAAGATTAATAAATATTCAGGTGTGTCTTTAGTGCTCGTTCGGACTCTTCGGACTAATCAAGTGAGTGAGTGGCGCTTTCGATTGTAACGAATACGATGGTTCATGTGCTATGATAGTTTCAATAAGTGTTAACTGAGCTGTGTGCTGTGTTATTTAGGTGCTTGTACAAACTACGAAGAACCATCGTAAGTAAGAACTAATTTCTACACAGACGAGAGACCACTCAGAAATCACCACTATTCCTTCATGTTCATCAGGTTGTACCGCTACTACAAACTCATGGTGTGGGTAAGGGTATATCCATACTAAGCAAACCATTTTTTTTCGAATTGGTCTTGATTTTCATTGTTTTAATGTTCATGTTTTACGTGTTTTTTGTTTAACTGGTATTAATGTTGTAATTTTAATTGAAAGGATATTTAATCAAGATGCTTCCAACCAAATTTGTTTGGTTTAAAGCACATGGTTGCTGTGATAATTGCAGTCGTTTGGAAGAGGTTATTTTGTGTCAAAGTAGACATACTTTTTTCATTTTACTCTCACATAAAACCTGCTGCACCTACAATAAAAAAAGCTTCGGTTACACCTAGTTGATGGCCCAAACGTATTGTTTAGGCATGAATTTGATTACATACAGTATAAAACACTTCAGATGTAAACATGTAAATCGAAGCCCACACGAGCAACTTCTGAGTGTAGGCATTATATTGGTAGAATATTTCAAATGGTCTAGTGTAAAAAAAATACTCATCAGCCTCCCATTTTATGTTTTTCGAATAAGTATAACACTAATTTCTTCAAATTAAGCCCATTAAACACCCCAAATATCCAATTTATTATATTTAAAATGACAAAAATATGTCGTAAATTTCGGTGACCTGGTGACGAGGTCAGCTAGATAGCCTTAATACGACTTTAATGTAACGATGATATATCGTTGCAGTTAGATAATTTAATATATATCGAGTTTCGTCCAAAATCCTGACTGTGATTATGTAAAAAACTAAAGAAAATTAATTTTACCAAATTTCTTCACCCCACAAACCTTGGAGGTGGAGCGTCCCTCAGAGGGTGCCACAGACGTGGGTAAGCGGCCATGTTTTTTCGCCACAGCTGAAGGGTTAAATATAACCATTTCAATGACCTTGGCCATCAAGTATGCTTAGGCATTCAGTAACCCGTTTTGTCCATATCCCATCGTTTCTCCTCGCCTAGTGAGCTAGCTTACCTCCACTTTAAGTGTGTAATTCACTTACCAAATTTGTATCTATTCGAAATTCAAATGTTAAATGTGATATCATTCGTATTATTTTAACATTAGGTAGGTATAAACGGCGCAATGATAAGAGTACTCAACTAAAAGTAATCTTACTCAACCAACTTTCTTGAAAAAGTCTTTATTAGGAACAGATTAAACTAGTCTAGGGTCGCGATTCCCTTCTTTGATATTGCTTTTGTTTTATGTCTCTATTTAATTACCCCGAGGCATGACAATATCCTTTTGGCATTCCGAACGGAGACGTCACATTTTGAATTTAGAAATTATCCTGTTTCATAGGTAAACATCCCAATATTAATTTGTCATTTAATGCCTAAGCGTCATATCAGCCAAAAAACGTCCACTGCTGGACATAGGTCTCCCCCGAATAGTGCCACAATGACCGGTCCTGCGGCACCCGCATCCAGCGGACTCCCGCGACCTTTACCATGTCATTAGTCCACCTTGTGGGGGGCCTGCCTACGCTGCGCCAGCCGGTACGTGATCGCCACTCGAGAACTTTTCCGCCCCAACGGCCATAAGTTTTACTTGCACCGCCCACTGCCACTTAAGTGTAGAGATTCCGAATGTCTAACAGCTGACACGTATTGTTATGAATTAAAATTGAAAGTGTCAAGTTTTGGATCAGTGTCAACCACAACTGCAACTGCCAACTAGGTCTTTTCCATTATGTCCATCCGTTTCTTATAAGCATTGCAGTGCGTACGATATTTATAAATAAATGAACACACATTGTCATGAATTTTATGAAGCAATCGCCTAATGGGACAGTAAACGGGTCGTCAATATGTTATTAATGCCTGTTTCCAATAACAGCCGCAAAACTGACTGACTGACTTGACTTTTGGAGGAGGTAATAGTCGTGAACCTACCCTCGAATGGGTATTTTCTCTACTTAGCCTTTTACTGCTTAACTAGGTTCCTTTGCCAGTAATAAACAAAACGGTGGGCGAAGTAATTTAATAAACCGCTGACCGTGTCGCTCTTCACTAAAGATAGATTTCACTTGAAACTGATTGTGGCAATTTGTGTTTGCCAAAGTGTGCCATGGAAACGTGGTCGAGAAAATCCTATTATTCTCGTTGTCCGTGGATAAAGGAAAGTACTAGCAGTTCATTCAATCTTCGCTTAGCTGAGAGTTTTATTATACGGGCAACAAGGAGGTATTGGGTTTTGTTTTTTTATTGTAAGAGGGTTGGTAAAGAAGCCTTTGCTGTTGCTGATTAGCTTTGGATATCATGTTGCGCCAGTTTTATTCAGCAAAAGTTGTTACCTTTTTATACGACTTCAATGTAGACAGATTGTTATTTTACTCATATTTGATTACATTCAGGGCAAGTAGTGATTTTATATTAGCAGGTTTCGTAATTTGTACAATATTAGTGTGTTAGTGGCATATAATTGGTTTAGAAATATTATCTGATAATTATGATGAATTATTGTTAATAATCTCTTTATTTAATAATTTCGGTTGATATGAACTCCTTATATAAGCATTTTAACAGTAGCGTCCCAATACATTTATGAATATATTGTATAGGTACGTCATTAAGAACATAGATTGAATCATTAAAAAAAAAGACCGGGTTGCACTCCGGGAGTGCCGGCAGAAGTGAAAACTCAATAACAATGTAACAGTTTTTCGATCAGGTCACGTGACATCTTACGGTGTCACCCTAAAAATGACTTGAATGAATGTTCGGCGCCAAGAACAGTGGACGGCGGCGGCGAACAAACTACCATTTTGATTTTGCCATTGCCAAATATTTTTCAAAACTTTATCTCTTTAGGAATAACGACCAAATTCGAACTATTCGAATTTGCAAGAACAGCAGACGGCGGCGGCGAACAAAATACCAATTTGTTTTTGCCGTTCCCAAATATTTTTCAAAGCTTTATCTCTTTAGGAATAACGTCCAAATTCGAACTATTCGAATTTGCTCAGTAACAAAACAGTGAAGGACGCATGGACAAAATTACAAATTCATTTGCAGAATATGCTATTGAAAAAAGTGTTTAACGGCTTTATATTCTTACGAATAGCGTTCAGTTTTGAATTAAGTCAAATCGGCTAGCAGCAAAAAGTGACCTCCTTCACATCTGACGTCACAAAAATCTGTCGCGTATTTAGCAATTTTTCTCCATCCCAAGAAGTGCTCAGCACCGCTAAGGAAGTGTTCACTTCAAAAAATCTGATAATGCCATATATGATGTCATGTAAAACAACGTATTATGTTTTTTTCTTTGTATTCATATTCAGGTTTTTGTATTACAAGTAGTTTAAGTACTATCATCGTAATACGCTTACGGACTATTTCTGGATATTGGATACCATCATTTGTGACAAAAAATGACTGATTATTGAGTATTATGTTTCAACGTTTCTTCTTGACAGTGGTTTTGTTTTTTAGAAACGCTGGTAGAATTTGACTTGTAAAACGCCATTGCGTCGGAAGAATTGCGGCAGAATAATTTACTTTTAATTTTCCATCTATTACGCTGCAACGAAAACGCTTAATTTTTTTAGTATTTTCTTAATTAGCTCATGATTATTCCATTGCTATTTATATAAGTAGAGAAACGTATTTTTCAATATTTTACATACGTTTATACAACGACGGTGGCAAACAAGCGTACGGCCCGCTTGATGGTAAGCGGACACCGCAGCCTATAGACGCATGCAACTCCAAAGGAGTAACATGGGCGTTGCCGACCCTTGATATGTTTGAGGATTCGCCGTGTTGACAGCTGAAGGAACAAATTCCCTCGCTCTCAACACACATCCTCGGTAGGGGGGGATGCACGGCTGTTCTTCCCTACAGGTCGCATTTCCCGACCGATTCTCGTAAATTTTTGTGAACAGGTTTAATAATTAGGTATAGTCAACGCAGGTTTTGAAAAATGTTCAAAGAAACTTTAATTTTAAAGGAGACTCGTGGTCTACATCTCACAGATCCACTAGTTTTACTGTAAGTATAATACTGCTGTAAAACAGTAATACTGACAAGTAAGCAAATCTCGGCTACAACAGTAAGCTCTTGACAAATCACAAAATACCGCATACCAATTTCATCCCGCAAATAGTGGCATTGCAAAACAGAAATTAGCAATTATTCATCCTTAGCTCTGTTATTTGTCATAGCATTGTGAAACAATGACCTGAAATTATTGTTGAAATAATAACATGACCGGCTCCTTAGTGATTACCAACACGGACGGTTCACGAAGTAGGTCAGAATTTAACTTTGTACCGTGCCACGAAAGCGAGGTAGGTATAACATTCTATTTTTAGTTTTTGAAAACACGAATTCATTCGATTGACGCCTTATTTAGCGCCTGGTCTTATAATTTTATAACAAATACAATTTTGTAAATATCCCAGTGTTTGACACCGCTCCGTCAGTAGTACAGTGAATTTCAAACATTGCATTGGTGCGTTACGTCGAAATGTAACTGGAAAAAACCTTCCCCCTCTTTAAAGAGCTAGATTTAATTCGGTTTTCTGTCATATTTAATGTATTTCTTTTTCGTAAGGATGAAAATTAAGTGTCTAGCACAATTAAATAGCTAGTACGCAACAGTTTGAAAGATTATGAATATTCGGGAGTTGGCTAGCTACCTGATCACCACAAGGCACACAACTATTATCATTATTGAACGCTTAATGACAAACAAAACTGTATTTTACCATTGGTATCACGTAATTAATATTTCATTGTGAGATAACCGTCCTGGTACATACTCGACACTCAGTTTCAGTTTATTGGTAAATATAAATTTACAGGTCATAATGGATATCTAAACTAAAGTATTCATTTATAAATTTGAACAGAACAATACATAAAATATGCAGGAGCAATAGCTAGGTTAATTTTAATAATGTAATTTACGATGATGGTCAATCAGTCAATTATAACCTGCACGGCTATCACAAGATAGCGCGCGAGCTCTCTCAATTTTTCTCGCACTATACCTCTCTTTCTAAGGTTTCTAATAAGAGAGAGATGGATAGTGCGCGAAAAGCGCGCGCGCGCCGTCTTGTGATAGTCGTGCTGGAAAGAACTCATCCACCCTTTAACATGCTGCATCTATAAGAGTTGATTTGGCTGGCACTGATCCAAAACCTGGCACATTTTCTAATTCATAAGGCGGACGTCGTTATTGGAATACAGGTGGCAAAAATTAGGACGTTTACAAACGATGTTTAAATTAAACAAAAAATAAAACACATGACAAAGTTAATCAGCGACACGTAAACAATCAATCAAAGTTGAGTATCTTTAAACATTCACCTGGCCTATGAAAATTACAGTAGAACGTAGTTCTCGTGACTCAGATCTCAATCCGCAAGCACACACAATACTGACACGTATTACCTTTACATTAGTGCCTGCTATTGTATGGTGGTAAGTTTGTTCCAAGTCACGCGCCCCCCCTAACCACTTCTCCCTAACCTAAGTTGTGGGGCGATTAACCAAATTGCTGGGGAAAGGCTTACTAAGTTGCGGCGTTCTGTAGGTATTGTATCTAGTAATAAAATATGTTATAGTTTGTAACACAATCTACGATATATTGTTACAACACAATACATGCTTGCTTCAGTGCAGCAGTTTAGGCAATTACTGTATGGCAGAATCTCGCAAACTATTGGTCGTAAGCCACTGATGGGATGACTAGATGCTTGTGACGTCATGAACCTGTAGCGCGATTATTTTCAAGTTAGTGACAGTAAAACGGTTGCAGCTTATTTTTTTTTGATATTTACATTGGACTTTCAATATAAGGCATAGTTTTTAGTATTTTTATCTTTTCGGCTATTTTCACTAGCCTATTATTTTAGGAACATTGGGGAGTTGCAGGCTTGCACCTTGCAACATGAGTTAGTTTTCTTTAGTATTGGCCGTTACGTATTAAGTTATTTAAAAGTAGAGAATACGTTCTATTCAGTTATATTAACTAATTCAGGCAATGCAGATTATTGACGGCTAAACTTGTCTTGTTCGAGCATTGCTCGGCGTATTTCGTGCTTTTGCGGAGAAAACTATTTTTATCGGATATAATTATGACTTGATTTACAAATAAACAAATATGGCTTGTTAAATTCATGAGTTTCAAATGGTTCATTTGATGATTTCATATCATAATAATATAAGTAAAGAAAATAAATAAATAAAGAAAAAATATTTATTAAAGACGCTACTTCGACTAAGACATGGAAAATAAATAAAATATACTTAAAAAAAAAACTATCGTGAAGTGATCTAACAAAAGCGACAGAGAAAAGAACTCCACTCAACTTAATGACAAGGTACCATGTAAATACCTTGACGCTGATCTTTCGTGATACCCTTACAAGAGAGCGCTGGTAAATGACATAAAATATGACGATACATAAATATTATTAAATTTACACGTACTTTAGACAAAACAATATTATTACTTAGGTACTAGTCTATAAAAACAACACTAAACAGCGGACTAAAGTGCTTAACCCATGCTGCTATTGCAAGCTAATTACTACTTATTTTCAGAGATGTAAATCGTTTGAATGGGAGAAATTGGTAGGTACATAATACTAATACTAACCAGTTTTTTTTAATAGAACATATTTTTTGTACTTAACTTAAATGAAAAAACCGATGTTGAATGCCTGATAGGCGGAGAAATATTGTTCCAACACTTCGTTGCAGAGTATTTAAAACTACCACGAAATGCAGTTGTGCTGTACCTTGGACAGATAAGACGTACATCTTCCCTGACATGCCGTTGCGAAAATGTTAACTTGTGGTGGGTGTTAGGTTCTTTACAATGTCATAAATTATATATGATGCTACACTGGTACCCACGAGATAGCGCGCGACCGCGAGGCCGCCCGCGCCGACGCTGGCGAGACGACATCGTAGCGGAGGCTGGTATCACATGGACGCCAGTAGCTACAGATAGGAACGAATGGAATAGGAGGGATATGTCGAAAAATGGACAGCCCAATAGATGTAGGAATAAAATACAAAATAATCTTATCTATTAACTATCAAAATATTATAAAACTGTTTAATTATAAATGTTAATGTTATTATAAATTATTATTTAATGATAATATGAAAATAAATGATAATTATTTATTCGTCATAAATTGACAAATACAACATAATTTAAAATTAACAATTGAATACTTATAATAATAATAAAAATACGTATGGTTAATACGTATTTTTATTTACTTTGACCCATTTCACGGCACCAATCAACACGACGGACTTTTTGGGCTTCTGTCAAATTATGAGGTATCCACCGGGCACAAAGCTTCCTCACCGCTAAATGTTCATGGAGGATTTTGTGGACTTCACTCATACCAATGGCTAAGCTTGTACGAATCTGCTGATAGGTTACTCTTTTGTCAGTCTCTATCATACGCCGCACAACACTGATGTTATCTTCAGTAGTCGCCGTAGAAGGCCGGCCCTCACGCAGATCATCAGTGAGATTAGTGCGGCCACGTTTAAATTCATTAAACCAGTTGTAAATAGTAGCACGAGATGGGGCTTCATCGTGAAAGGCCAATCGAAGTCTATCATAACTTTCTTGTTGACTTAAATTACATCGAAAGTCGTAAAAAATCATTGCTCGAAAATTTTCTCGCGTTAAATTCATGCTCACGTAGTACACACAATTTTCAATTTGCCGCCAAATCGTAAAACAAATGACAATCGAGTGGAATTCGTACACAAAAATATTAAGAAAGAGTTCCATTTTCAAATTTTGAACTTATTTTTTTATTATATTTATTACAAGTGGCCAGTTCTAAAGACTTTCAGTGTCGCCCTCGTATGATGCTACACTGGTACCCACGAGATAGCGCGCGACCGCGAGGCCGCCCGCGCCGACGCTGGCGAGACGACATCGTAGCGGAGGCTGGTATCACATGGACGCCAGTAGCTACAGATAGGAACGAATGGAATAGGAGGGATATGTCGAAAAATGGACAGCCCAATAGATGTAGGAATAAAATACAAAATAATCTTATCTATTAACTATCAAAATATTACAAAACTGTTTAATTATAAATGTTAATGTTATTATAAATTATTATTTAATGATAATATGAAAATAAATGATAATTATTTATTCGTCATAAATTGACAAATACTAACCGCAGCAAATTCTGCCGCGGCTCCAGCTGCCCGCACCGTTCGGCAGAGGTGCGAAGCGGCAAAAGTGCTGACGCACGTAGCGTCCCAGAGTAAGCACTTGCCCTTCTGCCACGGAACCAAAGTTAGCCCGTCCGGCCTTTTGCCGTCCGCGCGACATAGGCCGGGTAGTTCTAGTACACACGGGATGTTAGCGGATATTAAGGCCTTCCGAACGATGTCATTAAGAGCGTGGTGGCGAGGAAATCGCCCTGAACACCGACAGCAACTCAACGCGTGATGGCCATTCGCTTCCACCATGGAGCCGCAGATGCATCTATGAGGTACACAAACATCGCAGCCCAGGCGGAGAGCTACTGCCACACGCATCGAGTCACTGTCGAGGAGTGTTCCCAAGTGCGGAGCTGGCAAAGCTTGCACCCACGCTCCTGCTTCTGCCCTTGACACCGCCCTGAGTCTAGCCAAATCCGCGCCCGCGGCTGCCCCTATGAGCCGTGCCAGTGCGTCCTTGGCCCCAACCTCATCCCATGCTCGCTGCACGTGTCTCGCCTCTGGCATGGACGCACTTGAGATATGAGCTGTCCATTTCGCCAGCGCATCGTCAACAAAAGGAATGGTAACCTGGTCTCCATTAGAATTCAGAATTTTAGAAACCAGGCCCCCAACTCCATGTGCCGACGCAAGAAAAGCTGGCAGGCCCACGTCCGCGGCGCGCCGTAAACCCAGGCCCCCGTGACGTATGGGCAATGACGCTTGGGTCCACTGGTCATCAGAAAGGGACACGTTTAAGATAAGCTGTGTAGTATCTCTTAAAGCGTCGTCAAAAGAAGCAACCTTCTCAGGATACAGCCACGTTGGGGTAGTTCGTAGGAGATACATTATTTTCGGAACCGCAAAACACATCCTCAGCAAAGTCAGGGCAACGTGGGCACTGATATTTCTAAGACGTTCCTGGGTGAGTAAAAGGAAATCTCTATAGCGTCCGGTATGGCCTCGGAGAATATCGGAGATCCCAGAAGAGTAAATGTGCCGCGTGACAGTTCCTTAAGACAGGGAAGCAAAGACCTAAACGAAGACAAAGAAGAAGATGAAGTGGGTCCGCAGCAGAAAAACTCACACTTTGCCGCATTCACTTCCAATCCCATCTCCTTAAAACGGGGAAGTAGAAAAGCCAAGTCCTGCATCAAAACCTCAGGCTTCCCCCCTATGGTCCCATCGTCCAGGTACCATACATTAAGATGGGATTTCAGGGCCGACGTTACTTTATGGATGGCCAGGCTGAAAGTAAGCGGCCCCAGTGGATCTCCCTGCTGCGCACCCACTTGAGAGAGAATAAGGGAGTCGTTATAGAAAAGGTTGGAAGGAGTATGATAGACCTGGTGCAAAAAGGGATATAAAGATGGAATATTCGTTTCAACCTCGCCTAACAAAACGTCTCTCTCTAACGTATTAAAGGCATTTTTAATATCTAGCTTTATAATTACACAGTCCGCGTTCCCCGGCTCTGCTGCAAATGTGCGTGTGGCATGTATCGCGGCCTCACATCCCCTTTGCGTGCCGAACCCCACCTGATGTGGTTGAAGGTAAGGTAACCAGCCATCCGTTCTCTAACCGCACGGCAACCCAACTTGGCCACCAGTCTACGAAAAGTACTCCCTACAGCGATTGGCCGTACACCCCCTTCTTTTTTATTCAAAGCGCACAAAGACGCTCCGTAAATATACGGGCCAACCTCTGGATTTAGTTGCCCGCTGAGTAAAAAATTGCACAAATTAACTAGAGACTCGAGCAACCGTTGCCCGTTGTCACCAGCCGAACTCGACGTCAACTCCTTTAAATGAGCTGGCCGAATCCCGTCCAAACCTGTGGCTGACCCACTGTGAAACGAACCCAAAGCTTGAACCACATCCTCTACGCTGACCCTCAAGGGTTGAGTGGAGCGATCCGGCGCCGGAGGGAATATGAAAATTGTAATTGAATTACTATCTATAAATTATGAACTTAAATTATGAAATGCATGAACTAGATTTATTTGATAATACACTGAAAGCTAATCACTTGTATTGTAGTACTAAATCTAATTTGGTTATCTATTGGAAATAAAAGGCTTATAATAATACAAATAATAATAATATTATCTATGAATTAGGGCATCCAGTGTATTCAAAGCCATTCTCGATTTTTAGTTTTCAACGAAAAAACCTTGCTTGTGCAACTTACGCTTAGAGACCAACAGCGATAAAAAATATGGCGTCGGCAGTTGTCATTCCATGAAAACTTGTCAAACTTTCCCTACATTTCAATTTTTACGAAACCCCCTAACGATTACAGTCGGTTTGGTGCAACCAATTACTGTGTATGTTATTTAATCATCAATCTGCATAAAAATAAATAACTTATGAATGTCATCGGACTGATCACATTTTAAAGTTTCATAGCTGTTAAGCCACACGAATCAGAGGGATTAACTGCTCAGTGCTCCATTTAATGTAAATTGCTCGTTTTATTTCCAGAAATTATTACAAGTCCAACGGAATTAACGATTTCATTTTCGTTTTGTTATTGCAATTTGCTTGAATCAAATTAAGTTTAATTTAATCGGGGTTGTCGGTAAAGCTTCAATGTGTATATTGGCTCCAATCGGTAATTAAGTAATGTAAGAATTGACCTAGTGATATGTTTAACAAGGTATTTACTTATTTAATTAAATGCTCTGCTGCAGTAACGATCTCTTACAATATGAAGTTTACTGGACAAAATATGCAGGCATCTTTTGTTTCTAATTTTGTCAGTTTTAATGATATTTTGTCTTGCATTCGTCTAGTTTTTTTCCAAGGTCTATTGAACAGCAGTAAATTCATTAATGATTGGTATATAAATAACTCTCTATTAATAAAATAAATCAGATTATAAACGTCCCACTGCTGGGCAAAGGCCTCCTGTCACGGATAAGAGGGGATGGGCAGTAGCCCCACGCTGGCCCAGTGCGGATTGGGGACTTCACATACACCTTATGAATGTCTTCGCAGATGTATGCAAGTTTCCCCACGATGTGTTTCCTTCACCGAAAAGCTCACTCTCTATTAAAAACTTTTAAAATACCTACTTTGTTTTTTTTTGCATATTTAGTATATAAAAAATGCTTTAATTAAGAAAGTTTTAGTTATTATTTAAAAACAAACCAACCGTAGTATATCTAACACGAAACAACAAGTAAACTCCACACGTAACTTTTTAACGAATTCAGCGATCAGAATAGAATAGAGTATCTTATTATTTCAGGTCATAGACACATTGTTCTGTTAAAACAAATGATTACTTATGATAGGATAGTATATATGTCGGCGGCCGATCGTAAAATCCGCCAGATCACGAAATTCCTAGGCATATCGTGAAACGCCGCCATTTCATGATTTGGCTAAAGGACGTCCGCCATATCGTTCAAAACTTAACGTTTAACGATTTGTCTAATGACGTTTAGGCAGATCATGAAATTCCTAGGCATATCATGAAACGCCGGCATTTCATGATTTGGCCAAGCCAGTGACGTTTAGGCTGATCATGAAATTCCTAGGCATATCATGAAACGCCGGCATATCGTTCAATACTCACCGTTATACGTAAGTAGGGTGTCCTAAATTGAATTAGGTAAATTAAAAAAAATAAGAAGTGCGGACTGATAATCTCCAGCGAGTCGACGCCACCCCGCTGCGCGGGGTGTCTATTTCTGGTCTGAGGGACACAAGTGAACCCTAACCTAACCGACCTAAGACAGAGTTCGCTTATGACAAACCATTTTTGTCCGCCCTGATTATTAGCCCCCAACAAAAACGGCCGCCATCGCATGTGCAGCGCCACCAGTGGCCAAGAAAGAAACTATTTTACGATGTGCCCGGTATAGAGCTAGGAATATCGACGAATGCGTTGCTCTAATCGATCTGCCGTATTGTTTATCAGGCACATCGTGATAAGCCTAGCCGACTTTTAGGCATATCATAAAATGGCGCCGTTTCACGATATGCCTAGGAATTTCGTGATCTGGCGTATTTAACGATCTGCCGCCGACATATATAAACAATACAAATTGGTAATAACAAATGATGCTTTTATGTGACATGTTTGACTGCCGCTTTATTTTGCTGAACCCAGTGCATTAAAATCGGCGAGTCAAACCTGCCAGCTATCCCTATTAGACGGCTAGTGGCTCAGAAACACAATGTAAGGTAAACGCCCAGTCCTTCGACGTTGCACTATTGTATGACATGGGTACTCTATGTCAAAGTGTCATGGCGTAAATTCGAATGTAGAAAAATCCCCTTAGTTCGAATTAACCCATTTTGCTTTAACATAAAGTGTTCATGTCATACACTAGTGTAACGTCGAGGACTAGTACCTTACCTAGAAAACATATCAGACAAACACAAACCAGAAAACATTACATGGTAGACTGTACTAATACCGTGCGCACAACGAATTATTGTGCGGTCTTGTTAAGCTGATTATCCACTAGCAATATTTGCTGTGTAATAGTGTTGCGAATAGTAAACGATATAATGGAATAGCGCAAATTTTAGATATGTACACGGAATCAAACCGGTCTTGCAGTAAAATGAGATTAAGGTCCTCCTTGACGTCTGATTTGGCGGTAAGATATAAGTAAGCTGTCACCTGTCATTGTCAACTTTTAGTCGAGTTCGTTCCGATTCTTTCTCCTTCGTCAGCATAATTGAGTTCACTGTTGCACATATGGCTCTTGCATGGATTTCCAAAATTATCTATATGCAGGGGCCCAGCTCCAGATTGGCCCTGCTGCCTTTTTAATGGCGCCCGACCGTCTGGCTGGCGGTCTCCCCACCTTACGGTTCCCTTCCCGAGGTCTCCAACACTCGCTGGCGTTGTCATTTCAATTGCGCTACCCTCTTGTCGATTATTTACATTACTTTAAATGAGTGCTTCCTGGCTGGCCTGGGATGCGTGGAAGCGGGGCGGTACGCTTGCAGTACTGCATTCCAGCGCCACTCAGGAAGCATTTATATATAGGCGCACAATAATTAATCGGTGCGGGTTCGACTTAGTTCTGTTGACACTGACATTTGACAGCTTACTGATATCCTACCGCCTCCACACCGACAAATCAGGCAGTCGCCTAAGTGCCCTAACTTAAGAGGGGGCGTATCGCCAGGGAAAAATCAGAAATCACCCGCGCGCCCCGTACCTGCCGCGCTGATGCGTCTATTGCTGCCCCGCTCCTTCTCGCATAGTATATGCCCCGACAGTCAGATGAAACATGATGAATACCTATAGATAATTATAATAAGTGGAAAGAAAGACAAAATCTGTAAGTACCTATATTTGAAGATATAATTTTCGCTAGTAGCTAAGTCAGTTTCGAGAGCTATAACTGAAATATGACCTTCCGTTTTTTTACTAAATCACGTAAGGGTTGTAATTTAGCATAATAATGTCTCGTAAAAGGCTAAAGCAAAAAAACAGCTATAATCGAATTAACTTTTGTGAGACATCTAAAATACTACTAATAAATCCACGGTTAAAAAATTAACGTAAATGTCACGGCAGGCGACATGTTTCGAACTCTTCGGGAGTTCTTCTTCAAAACAAACATCGAAAACACTAATCCTGAAGAAGAACTCCCGAAGAGTTCGAAACATGTCGCCTGTCGCGTCATTTAATACGTGAATTTATTAGTAGCATTAAAAAAAACTGTAATTTATTATGAAAACTTCGATCATGTTTATGAAAGCCAGATTTTCAGGCCACTGTGTGGCGGCCAAATTTTTCAATTCTGACCCCGTGTCATGGTCGGCCTTATCACGCGATAAGTGACAGGATAGAGCGTCCGTCACTGGCTGACACCGTTTGATAGAACGAGACGATGCCCCTATCTTGTCACTTATCGAGTGATAAGGCCGACCATGATACGGGGTCTGATCTCGGATTCGTACTTGGAGACAATGGAGACGCTTTGGCCCTTTAGTTATCAATTTTGAACATACTCGTATTAAAGAAAAACTGCAAAATTGTGTTCACTTTTTTTAATATAAAAATGTCCAACTTCGCAGGCAATAATTCGGGTGCAGACTCGAAAATTATTATTACTCCAAAAGAAAGAAGGCAAAAAAATATGCATAGTGATGAAAATCCCATTCAGATATCTCAAAGAATTACGAAGCTACAACCGTTTTAATATTGCTTGTTGTTTTGAGAGAAAACGCAAACGGTGTGTGACGTCACATTACAGGATGCTGCCGGCAGGCCGCGTCGACGGCGTCGCTGACCACGATGCGCGCGGCACGTTGCCGTCTTCTGTGACGTCACATTCTTCCAGCGTCATCGTTTCATATGAAGTTGCGTTTTGCGAAAAAGGGACAGAACACATCCCTTCTTAAAACTTTGGACACTTATAACTTCGTGATTATTTAACCTTTTGCGTTGATTTTTTCTCCATTTGACAATTTTTTTTAACCTTCTTCGAGAAAATATCACATTATTTTATTTAGTGTCTACGCCCCTATTGTTGGAATCTAAAAGCGTCACCCGTGATGACTTTAAAGAAAAAAAATGTCAATAATTACACGGTTCACCCACGTATTAAACGTCACTACGGGCGACATGTTTCAAACTCTTCGGGAGTTCTTATTCAGGATTGAGTGTTTTCGCGGCGGTGTGCACCGCCGCGAAAACACTCACTTTATAGAGTACAAATTACTTTAATTACCCAAAGAATACCACTACCTACATTTTGTTGCTTAAAAAACCACCGGAGCTATAACTGAAATATGGCCTTCCGTTTTTTTACTAAATCACGTAAGGGTTGTGAGCTAGCATAATAATGGCTAGTAAAAGCCTAAAGCAAAAAAAAGCTATAATCGAATTTAAACTTTTGTGAGACATGTCTAAAATACTACTAATAAATCCACGGTTAAATTCACGCATTAAATGTCACAACAGGCGACATGTTTCGAACTTTTCGGGAGTTCTTCTTCAAAACAAACATCGAAAACACTCATCCTGAAGAAGAACTCCCGAAGTGTTCAAAACATGTCGCCTGTCGTGTCGTTTAATACATGAATTTAACCGTGAATTTATTAGTAGCATTAAAAAAAAACTATAATATATTATGAAAACTTCGATCATGTCTATGAAAGTCAGATTTTCAGACCACTACTGTGTGGCGGCCAAATTTTTCAATTCTGATCTCGGATTCGTACTTGGAGACAATGGAGACGCTTTGGCCCTTTAGTTATCAATTTTGAACATATTAAAGAAAAAGTGCATAATTATGTTCACTTTTTTAATATCAAAATGTCCAAGTTCGCAGGCAATAATTGTTGGAATCTGCACTCTCGATAAACCTAAAAGCGACACCCGTGATGACTTTAAAGAAAAACAATGTCAATAATGTCACTACGGGCGACATGTTCCGAACTCTTCGGAAGTTCTTCTTCAGGATGAGTGTTTTCGCGGCGGTGTCGCTTGAATCACGACAAGATTCAAGCGACACCGCCGCGAAAACACTCATCCTTAAGAAGAATTCCCGAAGAGTTCGAAACATGTCGCCCGTAGTGACATTTAATACGTGAGTAGAACCGTGTCAATGTCCGCCATCTTGGAATTCAAAATGGACATCATTTTTAGAATCTTCACCCTCGAGAAGCCTGCCAATGTATGTTGTTCTTTAAAAAAACGCGCATATTAATTTACAACGAATGTTTCAAAAATTTTAAATAATGCGACCACTTTTTGAAATATTTCTGACTATGAATTCGTATTTAGACCTCTCAGACATCGATTTTGAACATAACCGGATTTATTCTCAACTAGCGATCCGCTCCGGCTTCGCACGGATACTATATTATACATATAAACCTTCTTCTTGAATCACTCTATCTATTAAAAAAAACCGCATCAAAATCCGTTGCGTAGTTTTAAAGATCTAAGCATACATAGGGACAGACAGCGGGAAGCGACTTTGTTTTATACTATGTAGTGATAGTGATAATCTTTCATAAAGTAAATACACGATCGACAGAAAAATGTTCGTCTAGTTTTGCATGTACTGCACAAATTATTCTAAGAAGCCGGTCACCCGCCGATCGCTGCGTAATCTTATAGTTGTATTTTGAACTTTAAGATCTATATGTTAAGGTCGACTTTTAAATATATTATTTCAAAATGTAGCAAAATATCTACTGGAATGTAATGATACGTTCATTCACTGGACGAATATACTGGGTCACAATATTATTGAAATAATTATGTTCATCGTGCTGTCGTGAGAGCACAGAACATAGTCCTCTCGTCTCAGCGGAGCGATTACGACTGACTCCGCCCGCGAACGGCAACAAAAGATATACAGAACCGCACGAAACACGCGACGGGAGAAAGGGTATCGCGCTAAATAAAAAAGGCCTATACGCCAAATACGTTTCACCTCAATAAGTCTGAAAAGGGACTACATAAAAATACCCCGCTAGTACTTTCATTAGATAATGTGAAAAGCTATTATACACTCAACTTTTACTTAATTTATATGCACGGGAACCTCACACTATTGAAATTGAGTAAAAATAAGACTTGTTTTGGCGGTTCTTTTCTATCGAGGCAATTTTGGTTTTGTATGGTTTTGTTCAGACGATTCAATTGCATATATGATGTAGTTTTGGTATGTTCTTTTTCCTGGCATTCGCTTTAGTTTGTCATAGGTAAATATTCAATCTAAGAACCCCGATTTCGCGGAGCGCCCCCTCTTAAGACTAATACTACTCTTCTAGGTACTGTCTAGTAAGTTAATACTTGACTAACTTACATTAGTAATAAATAATAAAAAAAGTTGAAAAAAATACGTGACCGGGATAAAATGTATTTGGTACAGTCAGCGCCATATAGTTAGTAGCAGCCAAGGTAGCCGAATATTTCGATACACGTCTTTATTACTGTAAGAATAAGGGTGTGTTACGAATGATTTGGCTACTCTGGCTGCTACTAACTATATGACGCTGACTGTACAAATACTGATGGACTGTTACAAATTAAACTGTCAGAAGTTAAAGACCTCACTAAAATCAAATTTAAACCAGATGAATCTCATCTAAGCGAGCGGTGCCAAGACCAATTTAGTCACAATTACTATTAAATGGGTGTGTGTGTTAATTATACTGATAGCTGTTGGGAATGGCAATAATGTTGGCGGTTGCGTTGCTGGAAATATAATCAGTACAAAAAAATGTGTGCTATTTTTTGATTTTAATCGCATACACTGTTAAGAAAAGTTTGTTAGTTTCTGTGCAACTATTGCGAACTGTTCTCCGGTTCGACAGCCAAATTATTAAAATTAAAAAAAAAACAAGCAGCTGCCAGTCCCAAAGTCGCGGGCAACATTGCCTTTGTTTCTGGCTTTCCAGCAACGATGACGGCCGTAACCAGGTAAATTCAAGCGTAGGCATTGGGTACAATAACATTATACCATCAACCACAAAATCTTTCTTTTCTTACAGATTAAATCAATCTAAAGTTCGACAATAGTGAAGCTGAAGCTAAATATAATGCTTTCGCCGTGAGTACGCAGGGACCATGATTGGTAGACTAATCTAGCGTGAAAATCACAAAAACTATAATTTGTGATTTGCGAGCTCTGATTTGGTAGCGAAATGTAAATTACTGAACCCTGTAAAAATATCGCAACTAGTCTACATGAAAACACTTCCTCTTACTTACAACACAAATTTATTAAAGTCTAGAAAATATGAAAATTGTATTCCTCGTCTTTTATAATAAATGATATGAAAACTGAAACAAGATTTGTATGAGTAAACACGTAGTAGAATTTAAACACTAAATTAGAAACTAGGTTACAAATAATAAGCATATTCCTTGTACCAGCAACACAGGCAAGTGGTCGGAAATATTGCCGGGAGGAATCATTCCTGAGAAAGGGAATGGCAATACGGCACATTATTAGACGAGCCACTTTGTTCATGCTCGTAATGTCACCGTATTTTGCACCGTAACAATTAAATCAAGCAATGTTGCGTTGAAATGCGTATGAAGTCAGTAATACAGTTCACGTCAAAGATAATAATAATACCTACAATTCATTATTTCACCACAACCAACAGAGATTTCTACAAGATTGGGCAAAATTAGTATAATGGTTACAACATGCGGTCTTAACAGGCATAATTTATGCTTATGTCGCCTGAGTGACTGACGTAAGTGAGATTATAAACTGGCGTGTAGATGGTCAAAGATGCAATGCAAAGTTGTTTTCGCACCGCGCAGATTAGAAAGGGCATGATATAATTGCTTGGCTCCCGTCACATCGCGGCGTCAGTAATGCTAGCCTAGCACTCTTAGCAGGCATAACAATGTGCCAATGCTAAGCTATCATTGGCATAAAATTACAGTAAATCTCCACCGCTACGCTCATGTTCAGTTACACATACATACCTAAATAACTTTTAGAAACATATTTTGGAACGGCAAAGAACGTGTGCCTTCACTTAAACCATATAGGATAGGCTTAAACTAGAACATCCGTCATAATTTGTACCGAAAATAGCTAGTTTTTGTGGACGTTATACGTAACCTGACACTGACTCCGCTGTGCTATTTTCCTTCCCTATTCCCCTTCGTGTTATCGGATTCACTACAACTAACCTCACCTCTAACCCTAGAATAACTTGACCCCAGTTCGTAACAATTACATGCGTCTGGAGGTCAGTCTTAACTGGTCACATAAGGCGAGTGTCGGAAAGCGTTGGTAATTTCCAGCTCTGACGTCGGCATTCATCGCCTGTCGTCAGTTCCGCTTGTGTGCTTGACGACTTATTTAGGGTAAATTGTGGACGGTTTGGCAACGAAAACTTGACTAGCATACCCACCTAATATTTTACCCCCATTTTCATCGCTTGCGTTTTGACTCTATCTGTCTGAACTATTTTAAGTCCACATGCTTCAAAATGGGCGCAACACATTTAAGAGCCATGTTTGATAAGCTGTTTACCGTCTTTTTTCCTCTGGATTCTCCACTGTTTTAAAGTAACGGGACGGATAATTGAATACAACTTGTGGCTCTGTGAGCTTTGGAACTCGCGAGGGTGTCTTTTCTTAGTGTTTTTTTCCAAAGACTGATTCGACAAAAAAACTATAAAATATAATGAACGAACCTGGTCGGAAGCGACGAACAAAAATAGACTTAAAGGTTTAAAAGATAAACAAAATAATCAAAAACCCAACGCGCGTCGTCCAACCTTAACTCTCATCTAATAAATAATTATTGCCGCGCGGAGCTTAGTATTTTAATATTCCCTAGGGATGTTTATTTGATTGGAAGCCCTGTGTTTATGTTATAATTTATGTAAAGTTTCATCATTAAATCTTCAAAGGACTTGTTTGTTATTGATTGTGTATGATTCGCGCTCTTGCCTTGGAATAGAACCAATCTAGATATGTTCTGATTTGAGTTGGCTGGGTTTAAAAAAAAAAGCTTTTTTCTCAATCGAGATTTTTTATCAAAACGTGCTTTTCACATTCACATTGAGTTATTTCACGATACAAAATATCAATTTTAATCCGCATTGACTTTTACATTGAATAAAATAACAGGGTTTTCTAAAATTTTTCTACCGTGATTGACAATTATAATAATAGAAACTTAATGAGTCAAATTCAAAAACAAAATATTCTTCTATCTCCCGAAAGGTATTGTCATACAAAATAAGATGATTTTTTCTTGACAATCAATATGTCAGCATGATAAAAATATAAGTAAGAAATACGAACATATAGATCTCTCAAAATAGTAATAATAAATCACAATGTTCATAAATATAAAGAACAGCAAAAACAAAGATAACAAAAAGTAATGTCAATTTAAGAAAACGAAAAACATAATTGTAAAGTAATTTCCATGTACTTAAATCGGTCACGAAAAAAGTCTAATCAGAACACGAAAAGTTAAAAATCATTGAAAGTCTTAGGTATTTGTTTACGCCTGAGTCAGATTTATAAGCTGTAAACATAGGATAAACATTTTGTTTCAATATACAGTATTTAAGTTACAGGTATGACGTTATCCTATTTTTCCAATTTTGTTTTGAAGTGTAACTGCGAAACCATTGGCTATTACCATAAAATTATTATTCATGACTTTCCTAAAATATGTCCATGCGAATACGAAACGAGGAAAGTTATATTAACTTGAAGAAGTTAGATTAGCGGTTATCCAACATCTAAAACATGTTTTGTTTTTCTTGAGTCGGAAAGTAAACCAAAGTAGGGCATGTTATGGGGAAATGATTTAGATAGCCTGGTGGTCGTTTCAAAATATATGAAACGACTACTAAGGCCAGAAGATGTATTCGGTGTGGCATCAGTAAGCTGTCAATTGTCAGATGATAATGGCAGATTCTTTACTGTGAGTAAGGAGAACTTCCTACTGTAACTGCAAGGTTACAATACTCGTTGATTATATTTATAAAAATAGGTACCTAGTTTAGACTAATTCTATAAAAAACGTTTCTCACGCCCAGCTTTCCTTGAAATCGAACTTATGTCAACAGTGGGTAATAAACCACTAATTTATTGGTTTTAATTTTTTGTATCTAAAGACCTGGTCTCGTATTTCGTCTAAGTTATTACTACTCATGATTTCAAGTGGTCGGACTTCTCGAAACTCTGTGCAAGTTGAGAGGATAGCAACACACAGCGGCAGTTGCAAGCGCAGCACACACACATACAGCCACGCCCAAAGATGAGTTGATCTATCTATACTGGGTTCCACTCCGGGTCGGCTGTTCTAGTAAACGGATTTTGTAGTTTTTTTTTTTTCATATTAGTTAAAATACGTCCATTGCTTGACTGGAGAACCATTCGCTGGGAACATACCAAATAATGGGATCTATACTGACTTCATCTGTTCTCTGACAACCTTCAAAAGATGGTCTATTTTTACGTGGATTTTCGCATCCTATTTGCAATGCCTATTTGCAAATTTTACGTACTCATTTCCTCAAACTCTGCATAAAAAGATCTGCCGTGCGCTTACATCCCTTACTCTCTCTTCAGCACTACCAGGCAGCTTGAAGCCTGGGCTAATGCGGTCTATGGACAATCGGAAGGTGAATTAGACGAATCGAATTATTTTTAAGCACTGCGCTTTAGGTATGAGACAGAATGGAAAGTGGTTTGGAGGTGAAATATTACAGAACAATTCGAAAATCAATAGAAGATACCTGATATATTAGACTCAAACAAACTATCCAAGGTTCGGGTAAGCAGTGTACGGGAAACTGCTATAATAATATATCTTCTCATCCAAATTACCTCAATATATCAAGATGAAATTTACTGACCGGTTGCCAGGAGTAAGTGACCTAGAGCCAGATAAGAGGGTACTTAATTCGTGAAGAATTTAATTCACATCAGTGAGTCACAAATGACTTATTTTACATATTATTGGTTATTCATATGGATTACACGTTGGTAACGATTAAACTATAGCTGCTAAACTCTAGCGCTGGTTATCGGCAGCACCATGCTGAGTTGGGACCATTTTATGACGTTTTTTTTATCGTTTTATTTTATTGACTGTTTTTAGTTTTGTGAGTGTCACGAATAAATGTTTGTTTAATTATATTTCTTTAGAATAATAATGCCGACGTTAAGTTCTTTAGTATCTATTTTTTTTTTATTTCATAATGCAATGACTATTAATTGAACGCTTTGTAACAAAAGCAATTTAAAGTCTAGAACACAGCGAATTATAGACAAGAAAGGACGAAATGTAATTTTACTTTTCAAGCCTTTGAACCCCATAAATGTTCAACTTGTGCCGTTAAATTTCAACAGAATTTGCGAATAATAATTACTAGAAATACCTACTACGTAATAAATATGAGGATCAATAAACTGCTTATTTGAATTCGAGTTAGCAATAAAAATATGCGGGGTCTTAAATGGGGCGAGACACGCTCCGTTCGTTTGATTGGGTTGGACTGCTTGTAAACAAGCCACTTAAACAGCTGTTGCCCCGACTGTTGGACTTAAAAACTTATCCCATTTTCCTTTTATACTGGAATTAATACTTTCTGTTACGATGTTTTCCTTCGCCGCGAGCCCAAATATTGTTATGTTCGAAAGCAAACTGTATATTTAGTCTTCGCGTTTGATTGTTCGCAACGCATCAGTTTTCCATCACAGTTCTCAATTTAATGGTTGTTTATATAATGGATTCTCACCCCTTTTCTGTTACGTTGAATTATTATGGTCTTTAATACGATACAAAATAGAGTATCTTAGTCAGTTGGTAAGAGTTATGAGGTTAAATTTTATTTATTGCTGTCTTCGTAAGCAGCAGCCTACAGCCTTAGTAAGTTTTTTTTTTTTGAGCCCGAAGTGTTTGAATATGTACATATTTTATCATCCTTCATCAACATTTCATTATCTACACATAAATAACATTATTAGATCTTCAAGATATATGTACCTACTATATTTACTATCCACACCCGCTTAGCGGATAAAACTTGTAACAAAAGTGAGAAACAATAAATGTGCTTATATTCTATTCCTATTCTAAATTCATCATCATCTTTTTGTGTAGTTGATGTCTGGTTTTCTTCATTAATATTTTTATAAATCTACTTTATAAGTATATTATAAGTTTCGTGAATCGGAAACCATCACCAAAATCAGTTTCCCTTTATAAAATCCACGCGCAAGCCCATTAAATGTATAAATAGAACGCGAATATTTATCCGACGTCATCTTTTGTGATCATGAAAGGTTTAATTTGTGCCGATGTCGTTCAAGGTTGAAATTTATTACTTTCGGCGTTGTTGTTCTAGTGGCATAAATATCTAGAAATTTGACCTAATGTGTTGCTTTGTGGCAATTGGTAAAAGCGTTACTTATTATAATTACTATAAGTACCGGTTGACTGATAGAAAAGGTTCACGGGTAGAGAATGCTTACGGCATTAAGTCCGCCTTTATTACAATAAGTTGTCCTTTTGTGCAATAAAGATTAAATAAACAAAAAAAAAGGCGGACATCATTAAGGACATTAACACTGATTACGGGGCATTTTATAAGTTCATTTTTGCTTCATATGAGAAAAACGTAAAGAAACTTGTTTTGACGAATTTGACCATCTTATATTTTTACATCTCAGTCATGTCATAATGTTTTACCGGAGTGTCAAAATAAAATTTTCCTACCTCTCCCCCGAAGCTCGGGCGTCATACGAGGGCTGCCTTTTAAGTTCTGTCGTTTGCAACCCTCCCGTGATTGCATAAAAAAGAACTAGTGTCACGTTAAAATATTTGAATTTAGAATTCGAAAACAAAAGAATGACTCGAAATCGGCCCAACCGTTTTAGTACAGCGTTCGTTCAAAGTTGACAAGTCAGTTGTGAAAATGGAAATTTCGAAGGAAAATTTACGTGCGATAATTTTTTACAACTTCAAAAGGGGCTTAACGCTACTTCAGTTCTTCGAAGAGTTGACTACGGTTTTCAATGATAAAGCACCATGCCTTCGGACTGTGGAACGCTGGTATTTAGAATTTCAACGTGGTTGCTCTAGTCTTGGTGATAGACATCGTGAAGGTCGACCAAAAACAGCCGTAACCCAGGAGAACATTGATGCTGTACGGCAACTGATCATCGAAGATCGCCATGCGACATACCGTGAGATAGAAGCTTCCTTAAGTATTTCAGGGACCAGTGTTCACAGTATTTTGCATGATCACTTAGGCGTAAAAAAGTTGATCTCTCGCTGGATACCACATTTACTCAGTGAAGACCAAAAAACGGCTCGCGTTCGATGGTGTCGCAAAACCCTGCGGCAATTCAACCGAGGAAACTCGAAACATGTTTACGACATTATCAGTGGTGACGAATCTTGGATATATGCCTACGATCCCGATTCTAAACAGCAGTCGACTGTTTGGGTGTTCCAAGATGAGCCAAAACCGACCAAAGTAATACGCTCACGGAGCACTTCGAAAAAAATGGTCGCCACGTTTGTGGCGAAAAGTGGCCACGTTGCCACCATCGTGCTCGAGGATCGTAAAACGGTTAATGCTGACTGGTATACCACTGTCTGTTTACCAGAAGTCATCGGCGAGTTTCGAAAAAATAACCCAAGACGTCGTATAAGACTGTACCACGATAATGCGAGCTCGCACACCGCCCGGCAAACTATTGCGTTTTTAAAAGAGCAAAACGTCGAAATTCTGGAACACCCGCCGTACAGTCCAGACTTAAGCCCTAACGATTTTTTTACTTTTCCAAAAATCAAGCAACGACTTCGTGGTCAACGGTACCAGACGCCTGAAGAAGCGGTTGAGTCATACAAAACGGCCATTTTGGAGACCCCGACTTCAGACTGGAATAAGTGTTTCGAAAACTGGTTCGATCAAATGAAAAAGTGTATTACATATCACGGTGATTACTTTGAAAAACAATAAATACCATTTAACACTTAAATTGTCTTTAGATTTTCCAAACGACACAACTTAAAAGGCAGCCCTCGTACCCCGTTTTTTTTTGTCTTTTTACATTATTTATACGTATTTGAATTTACCTTCATCTTTTAATTATATTATTTTATTTTGCCTGTTTTTGCTAAATTATGATTTATATTTATTAATTGTCATGTTACTTTATTTACCAACTCTCTTTCTATTTCTACGCCTGTGCGGGCAGAATATGTTGTACATGTAATATCCTATAACACCGAAACTGTAATTACCATATTATTCTAAGAAATAAATCATTTTGACTTTTGAGGCAATCATTGCTTTTGTGTACGGTCATAGGTCAACAATGTAGTATTTCCCGTTAACATTGTCTCTCTCTTTCCGATAGTATACCCAAAGCAAATAAATACCTATTCCAGATGAACCCATAAAAGCTAGTTCCAACAAAATACCCGCACGATCTCACGTACAAACAAGCCACCGTCACTCACACATGAATTTATATAAAGGTCCCCACAGACCCCTAAAAACCACGGACAACGTAATTTAAGTCTAACCTAATACCCAACCTTTGTACCAATGTTGCCAACACACTGTGCGCAATTTGGTCTGCTATCGCCCGAATGTATTTCAGTTGAGATTTATTACTGCGACTTTCTGTGGCATTTTCACTTGTATGATAAGCAAAGCGGGTATTTATGAGAAAACTCTTACTATCTCTTAAAATGCTTTCAACGGAAAGTGACTTGTTTTTAGGGTTCGGTAGTCAATAAGGAACCATTATATAGTTTCGCCATATCCGTCTGTGCGTCCGTCTGTGCGTCTGTGCGTCCATCTTTGGCTTAGCTCAGTGACCCTTGCTACTAGAAACTTTATGGTAGTAAGTGTCACTGAGCTAAGCCACAGACAGACGGACGCACAGACGGACAGACGGATATGGCAAACTATATTACAGCTTTCTAGAAAGCTGTAATTCAGCATGCGTATATAACTCAATCACGCTAACAAAATTGTATAAGTAATAATATTATAAACAGAAAATTTTTGGGGTACCTCCTCGCCTACAAACAATGATAAATTGGGGATGTATTTTTCTTTGTAAACCTACGATGCGGGGTATCGTTAGACAGCTTGTTCAAAAATAAGATAAGTTTTTTAAAACATTTTTCAATTAAGGTTTGCGTTATGAATTTACTTCGAAAACCATCATGAATAAGTAGACAAAACTAGTTAACGAGTAATACTCGACCAACTAAATAAATGTATTGGGAAGGCCAACTTTCGTACAAATTCTGACGACGCGACCGCAACGTTTTGTTGGCACGTGCGTGTCGATGTAACAAAACTAACAACTACGAAACCCACTGCGCGTGGTTCGACACGCCCTTGGCCGGTTTTCTTGCGACCTAATTGTTGCCAGGTAATTATAGTTTGATACGATTTAATTACTTCGAAAACCATCATGAATAAGTAGACAAAACTAGTTAACGAGTAATACTCGACCAACTAAATAAATGTACTTGGGAAGGCCAACTTTCGTACAAATTCTGACGACGCGACCGCAACGTTTAGTTGGCACGTGCGTGTCGATGTAACAACACTAACAACTACGAAACCCACTGCGCGTGGTTCGACACGCCCTTGGCCGGTTTTCTTGCGACCTAATTGTTGCCAGGTAATTATAGTTTGATACGATTTAAAAATGGTGTAGGATTTTGTATCTCAAAAATGATAAATTAAACGACCAATTATATCAAGCGAACTTTTTAAATCTAAATCATTAAATCATTTTGATGTTAATATATTAAGTAGAAAAACAATAGGTTTCTGCTTAAAATCACATTTTATTTGCATTAATTAGAACACACTGCCTAAAACTTTACAGACAGTATTAATTACTCTGCGTTTTACAACTGGTTGTACATAAGTACTTAGAAGGTCACTGCTTTTATTTTGTTAGTTACATCAAATGTCAATTTATCGATTAATTAAACTGAAAATAACGAAATTTCATTCTGTATATTCGTGAGTCGAAGTCGTGATAAGTAGCTACGAGTATTTACATTTTATTTGAAAGGCGGGCACATATCCTCAAATCATGATGAACGATGTGCTTATTTTTACCCTAACGTTACCCTACTTATTCAATATTTGTCGCTTTCTTTCGTTGTAATTTTCTAAGTAGTGTTCCTTTTACATTTTTCTTCTACATGATTGTCCTAATACAAAGGTTCTATCCGTTCACATATCGTTATTAAAAAGACTTGATTTCTGCTCAAATGCAAACGGTTTGATATTGTTTACTTGTGTAATGGTCAGTTTTATTACGCCTATCCGTCGGCCGTTTTATTTGATTCGTTTACCCCACTCACCCGTTCCCGTCCCTATTTCACCCCGCCGCGCCATTTAGCCCCGATATGAATTATCGTCAAGTTTATATACTGTGAGAATATGGCGGAATAGGGTAAATGTTGTTTACTACTACTGTTGTTCAAACTCGTTTGAGCACTTCAATTACGATTAACGAGATGTTTGTGACAAAACATCAATGAATCTGTGATTCAATTACAAAACTGGGGCTCGATACGGCTTTTAAAATATGAATTATGTCACATAGGAATATCTATTCATCTCTGTTTATCAAAATGACAGAGACGCGATACAGGGGAAATAAAGGGTCACATATTGGAAGTCGAATACTGACCCTGTTCGTATCGCTTTTAACTAACTGCCAAAACAGAAGGAACTTCTAAATCATCATAATTCGCAGTCGAAAGACGTTACCTGCTGGACGTACGCTTAGAGGCCTAGGATCGTTCATTGTGGCACGCTTTTTTAAACCAAAGAGTGCCACAATGACCGATCCTGCTTCAATCGCATCCAGCGGACTCCCGCAACCTATATTACCAGGTCATCAGTCCACCTTGTGCCAACTGCCACTTAAGTTTAGCGATTCGGAGAGCTACTAAACTCTACACTACTGTATATTTTTAATGTACTGAAATATGACCAAAAACAACTGATTCGTTTGAATTTTCAATCAAATTCTCTAACCCCTTGAGTCTTTTATTGTCTCGGAGATCTGAAGATATGATTTAGAAGGGGCAGATTAGAGTCACACGAGTGCATAGCATTTTTTTTTACTGTCTCGTAACATAACTCAAAAAGCATCTGTGTGTTCGAGTGCATTGGTGGAAGTCTGTAGCCATATACATTTTATTAAGTTGCGAATGTTATAATGCTACTTCTAAATAGAAGGTCACTCACCGTCCGCACCTCGGAGATGCAGGTACAAGTGGAGACGTTAGCCGCAGCAGTGGCAGAATAAGAACAGGCCTGACACTGGTACGAGTATTATCCCTTTTCTTGACATTCGTTTCTTAAAAATACACATTTTTTGATACTCTTTTTTCATTACCTGTGAGCCGCAAACGAGGTTTGAAATGACGATTTATTTTTAATTTGCCAAAAAAGAAGTTTTGCTACAAGCCGCATGAAATATATATTATTTTAAACAAACAAATACTGTTTCTCGTAAGTATGTATTATGTAGAAACTTACAATCACTTAAACTATTGTTTACGTCAGTTTTACGTCAATGTTATGATTATTTCACCGGAATAATTAATGAGAGTCACAAATTCCCGTATAAAATATATTCACACTTTCCCGGAATTTTCCGATAGTAATTGTAGTAAAGATTACCGCACCAATATTTTATCTATACCAACCTGCGTGACAAAGTTCCGGTATTTTGCCTCAGGGTTGTAAAATATGTTAGGGTTTTAGCTATAAAATTTCCTTTCCTGTTGTTTGCTTCGCTTTCGGATCCCTTGTTCACGTCCGCCATTTTGTGATATTCGATACTGACAATAACAACGGCAAATTTACCGCTGATACTTGTGGAATAAATCCGCGCTAAAAATGGTCATGTTCTTTCCTATTGCGTCCCAAATTTTGCAAGGATCTCTTGCGACGTGACGGCAAAATGGCGTATGTAATTTTGATACGTTTTCCGGTATTTTGAAGCACATTGAAATTATAAGATGGTCAGCCAAATGTCCCAGTAATCAACGCTACCCCAATAGTTAATTAGACATTTATAATAATCGCATATAACTTATATTAAAGTGCTGCCTGTCCTGCATCTACACTAAATCACATCTATAAATAAAGTATTTTAGAAATTACGGTTCAAAATTAATAAAAAGTAGGAAATGAAGATATTTACTCCTATTTTAACGAAAAATTGTTCTAAATTTGAACTGATTTTCCTTTGTTATCTACCTATAACAATATAATTATCTTGGGCCCCTTATCATTATCTTTGTCAGTCTCTCTGCCACTCTCAATGGGTGATATTCGGCCGTAAGTTTCATCGAGATTGTGTTATTTTGAATTAGCCTTCAAGGCGGCTTTAATTTCTAATTTAAGATATCTGCCTTTTATATTTTTTGTTATCGTCATAACCAGGGGTCGGATTTTTCATCGCATGGTGAGATGAAAGAAAACTGTGGAGTCGATATTAATTAAAGCTAAATTTTTATTCATATTCATACTCATACTCATCAATTTTCTTAGTCCCGTAATACTTTTGTCCCTTGTGCAGGTTGACAAATCGAAAATGTTAATCGAAAATTAATCTTACTGAATGTAATTAAAATTATTTGTGTAGTATGATTTGGGAAGTGTAAGCCTTTTGCTGCTAGTACGTTTACCGCAACAAAGTAGTCTGAACCAAACAAAAGATTAACTAATTTGATATAGTTACAGGGTAAATGTAACCCTTTACCAAGCAAAAGGCTTACACTTCCCAAATCATACTACACAAATAATTTTAATTACATTCAGTAAGATTAATTTTCGATTAACATTTTCGATCTGTCAACCTGCACAAGGGACAAAAGTATTACGGGACTAAGAAAATTGATGAGTATGAGTATGAATATGAATAAAAATTTAGCTTTAATATCGACTCCACAGTTTTCTTTCATCTCACCATGCGATGAAAAATCCGACCCCTGGTCATAACCTTTTTTAATGTTGTTGAACTTTGCGTGCCGACTCATTCAAGTAATTGAATAAAAATAACAATGAAAAATAAAGTCCCTAAACCTGGTAAACCTGGTAAAACCTGGTAAATGTCGCGGGAGTCCGCTGGTTGTGGATGGCGTGAACCGGTCATTGTGGCATTCTTTGGGGGAGGCCTCCGTCCGGCAGTTGACGTCTTTCGGCTGATATGACATGATGAAAATAACAGTCTAATCCTGCACCGGGGGTGTCCCAAAACTTTGCCACATACCTTAAATATTGAAGATGGGAAGTTTTACTGCAAAAAAAAATAAAGAATCGCAAACGCTACCCCACAATACTTAATAATTCAAATTTAAATGTTAAATTTCATGAGTAACCTTTTCAATGAGTATCGTGAAATATAATAGATGTTATTTTTCATATTTGGTGGGTTCGATTCCTGGTTAAGGCAGGTGACTTTCAAAAATCTTTAAATGAAGTTCCAATTTTTTAGGGTTCCGTAGTCAACAAGGAACCCTAATAGTTTCGCCATGTCCGTCTTCGGATTAGCTCAGTAACCATTACTACTAGAAAACTGTGATTCGGCATGGGTATATAAAATTAATTCAATCACGCCGACAAAACAGTAAAAACCCATGGTGTATCGATGAATAGCTCGTTCAAAATATTATGGGTTTCCTGAAACCAAACTTTAAATTAGTAATTCGTTTGCGAGATATTGGGCTTTAAAGCCCTAATTTTTGTTCGAGTCATGTGTGCCCTGCCGTCTAAATGACTACTACTGGGGATGTGCAAAAATTCGTGGTAGTAGTACATTTAATGAATTTAAAAGGAAAACTGTCACGAACAATTAGGCATAAGTAGTTACTGAGTAATAGTCGACCAACTTAATGTGTACTTGGAATGGCCAATTTTCGTACAAATTCGGCCGACGCAACCGCAACGCACGTCAATGTAACTAAGACATACAGGCAACTACGGAATCTTACACTGCGCGTGGCCCGACACGCACTTGGCCGGTTTTTTTATAAAATGGTATTTAGTAAAACTTTCTAACTTTTGATATTTAAGGTAAGTACTCTCCCTCGGTGGCAAAGTTTCGAGACATCCGGTGTACAATAACAATCTATTACATCATCCTAAGTATTAAAAAAATAGGGACCGTGTCGGTAAATACTTCAAATATATCAGTGCGAAACATTAACAAAGCTTTGTGTACCGTAAATGAAAACGGAATAATTAATAGTATTAGTAACGAAGCCATTATTTCTAAAAACGAAGCAATCATATTTGGTAAGTATTTTGCCAAAAAAAGCTTCGAATTTTTGCCTGTGCAAACAACTTTTGAAGAGGAAAATTATATAAATAAAGTCTTAAAGATTCGTGACAAAATGTACAACTTCGATACTTTTTATAATTGTAATCCGGCTTTCAATGCAATGCAACTTAAACAAAAATTCAAACGGAGAATTATTTAAGTACTTACTCCTTCTTTGATGGAATAGGCTTATCACACGCTTGGGCCCGCCATGAGAAATTCCATCGAATGAATCAAAGATATCGAGTTCAAATAAATCGGCTCCCGGAAGCCTGAGGAACGATTGCCATTTTTAGGGTTCCGTAGTCGGAACCCTTATAGTTTCGCTTTGTCTGTCCGTCCGTCCGCGGATAATCTCAGTAACCGTTAGCACTAGAAAGCTGAAATTTGGTACTAATATGTATGTATATCAATCACGCCGACAAATTGGTAAAATAAAAAGAGAAAAAAAAAAAACTATTAGGGTACCTCCCCCATACGTAACGTGCCGAGTGTTTTGTTTTTTCATTTCAACCCTAACGTGTGATATATTGTTGGATAGGTATTTAAAAATGAATAGGGGTTTGCTACAATGATTTTTTGATAATGTTAATAGTTTAGGAGATAATCACTCCAGAAGTAAAAAAAAATGTGTCCCCCCCCTCTAACTTTTGAACCATAAGTTTTAAAAATATGAAAAAAATCTCAAAAGTAGAACTTTATAAAAACTTTCTAGGAAAATTATTTTAAACTTGATAGGTTGAATAGTTTTTGAATAAAAATACCAAAACTACGGAACCCTACACTGAGCGTGGCCCGACACACTCTTGGCCGGTTTTTCTACAAGGTTCTGCCTCCACCCGAATTTGCTTCAAAGTACATTATGTACAATGGCGTTGACTGATTAACCGCGAATCATGTATGTATAATCATTATGTATTACGATAATCTACATTAAAAAAATGCAAAATGAAAACAGATAAACAAAAAAAATAAGTACAAAAGTTTGGGTACAAATATATCTGGTGTTTTCTTGGTATTTATAACCTTTGGGGCAGAATTAGTGAAAATGTTGTTCCAGTTGCAGATAATTGGATGTAATATATGAAAACAGTTTTATAATATGCGTTTGAATACTCGTAAGAACTGCAAAATGGTATCTAAAATGCAAAAGTTTCATAGAACTAATTTACTTAGGTTTCTTTCATGAATATTTGTACAGTTACCGACAGAGAAAAAGGTTTGAAGATTCGATTCAGCAATTTACGCTGGTAATATCAAGCAGAATTTCTTCAGAAAAGATCCTCAGCGTCCATGTTTCGGCACCGTAAGTCATGGTGGGCAGGGCAGCGTTACATTGGTTAAAGAGGCTAGTCTTCAGGCATTGTGGGACTTCGGTGGACTTGAGGTTGTCGTGCAGTTTATTAAATGCCGCCCAACCCAGCTGTATTCTCCTGGAGATCTCTTTATGTATATGCTCTTTGTTAAAGGATAGGATATGTCCAAGATATACAAATTGGTGACGACTTCAATTTATCGTCTCCTACCGTTATGGTGTAGTTAGAAAGTGATAAAACACATTAATTTATTGGAGGCATTTTTAGTTTTTAAATTAGTGTTATGTGTAGAACCTATTAAATCTATTGTCTTCCGAAGACAATTTTAACTTTTTACATTCCTAATTTTGTTTTTTTTTCTTTATAAAATAAATACTGACAATGTAAATTGTAGGATGACTATACATTCAAAAAAATACATAATTTTGATCTAATTTAACAAGGTACCAGAAATAAACATACGCGAGGAAGTTCAATACAACGTGAAACCGCTTCAATTGCTCCTGAATACAATTTTATTTGTTAGAATATTACGTCATTACAAAGATTCATTTATCCAATATTAATTTAATAAATCACTAGCTATTGCCCGCGACTCCGTCCGCGTGAAACTCATTTATATCGTAGCTCCACACAATTTCTCACCCCATTTTTAGCCCCCATGGGGAACGATATCCGTAATAAAAGCTGTCCTATGTCCTTTATCCGGATTCAAACTACCGCCACACCAAATTTCATCTAAATCAGTTCAGCGGTTTAAGCATGAAGAGGTAACAGACCGACAGACAAACACACTTTCGCATTTATAATATTAGTATGGATCTGAGTCGAATATTTCGTTTTATTGCCTTCGGATTTATTAAATTTCGAAACTTTTATGCTTTCTGTCAAATGATTCTCCGGATCAGTAAATTATTACAATATTCTAACAATACTTAAAAATGGGTATACATTGTAAAATATCATGAATCGAACATACCTGCTTTCTTTGCTCTTAAAAGTACAAACGGGCATGACCCACGTTTGACCGAGCTTGGCCGACTTGGCTTACAGTTTCTATGTCAAATGCTTTATCGACTATCCTCTGTTATTATCACTCATTAATTATTCCAGTTTAATCTCTGGTCACTATATAACGGAGTCGGAAGGGACTCTGCGATTTGCATATAAAATGGGGTAAATAATCGGATTAATGAAGATGTATGCGTTCCTTTAGACCCAACCTTTCACTTGTTCGCAAACATAAATGCCTGTAGTACACATTAAGTGTTTCTTTAACCTTAATTTAGTAGCACTAACTGGTGATATGCTGGGGATAATATAACTGGGGAAAAAGAGGCACAAGACAGAAAAAAATGGAATCAACTGGAGGAGGCCTTCACCCTAAGAGGGGTCCTTAAAACTAAACACACACAATAATATTATATATACTCGTAGCACCAACAATTATATTTTTTAAGTACGTCGGAATTATTATCATTATTATTAATTATAATCTGAGTGAAATGCAATGATAATTATTAATTTCAATCCAAATGGAATACATTATTTATTAAACTGTAAATTGTTTAAAAGGAAATTATTCATATTTTTTTAACTAAACTATTAATTTTATCAGAATAGAAATACAAATTCAAATGTAATTTTATAGGTAACACTGTTTTCAAAGTGTTTGCATGAAATTTTATTGTACTCATTTTAAGTTTTGAGGAATATTAAAGGCTTTTTTATTTTTATTTTATTTATTTTAACTGGTGATAAAATAAGACAGCCTCTAAACGCGATTTTTATGTGAAAAAAAAATTGTTACAAGAGAGTTGATGTTAGGTCGTATCGAGATTGCACGCGGTCGAATGCGTAAAGCGATCCCGCGGCGCCCCTCCCTTAAGACGGAGCTGGCACTCGTTGGGTTTTTAGACGGTAGTACAAGGCTCCTGCCACGGTTAGTCCGTCATACCTGCCCTGCCCCCCTCCCCGTGGCGTGCGGGATGCGTAAAGGCATTTTCCCCAACGTTAAAAAAAAAGGTCGTATCGAGATGTCAAACAGGTTGCCTGGGATCTGAGTAGATGCAGGGCCTACTTTGAGTTACACCGACAAGAGCTTAGCTCTTAAATAAGAAGAAGAAGAAGACAAACTAAAACGTGTCTGTCTGTCTGTCTGTCTCTCTGTTACCTCTTCACGCTTAAACCGCTGAGACCCGATTTAGGTGAGATTTGGTATTGAGATAGTTTGACTACTGGGGAAGGACATAGAATAGTTTTTATCCCCGAAATCATCCCCTAAGGGGATGAAATAGGGGGGGGGGGGTGAAAGTTTGTATCGAGCTGCGATATAAACGAATTCCACGCGGACGGAGTCGCGGGCAGAAGCTAGTCAAATATAAATTGCACGGTTGATTAAAAACGACAGATCAAGTCATAATGCGTGTTTTTTTACTTAATCCAAAACCCACCGTAATATAGAAGAAAGAAAAAACTTTTACATTCAAATAGCAATAAAACCGAGATTCACAATAAAATTCCTCTCAAAACAAAAATCAATAAAATCTAATTTTATAAAATATGCTCCAGTTTATTTTTATGACACATTCAGCGTTCCATGTGTGATGACGTCACTGGTGCCGAAGAGATGTGCTTACGCGTGATCGGTTTTACGGAGTTTCCGCGCGAATGAACTCGGATAATACAGATCAAAGTCAGAAGGACCTAACTTTGGTGGGTTTCTTCCTAAGATCCGTCTTTTTCACCTTAAATAAATATACCTGGAAGCTACATAAATAAATATACCTGGGACTACACTTAGGGACACCTACCTGGTATTTGAGGTTTGCCCGAAATGTTTCGTTAGTTACATAGGTACCTACATTTCTCCATTCGTGTGCAGTAAGGTTTATTATCACTTAATATATTTTCAGGTTGTCATTTTAAGAAGAAAACTATAAGCTGAGATCGAATAACATTACCCAGTTACACATTTCATGGAGTCAAGGGTTTGCCTACGACTCTATCACTTTAGCTCTTAAGAAAAAGCAAGCCGAATCAGCTACAACTGATATTTAATGCGACGCTACTGAAAGAAAGAAAGAAAGAAAGAAGACATTTATTCACTACGCAAAAGACACACAGAGACAAAGTACAAATACAATACAAACTGGTGCTTACTATTTACTATTTTTCTAGATTGCAATTAGTTTGGTAATATCGGTGACAATTTTACCATAGAATTACTTCAGAACGTGTATAAAATTGATAGCTAGTATAATGATATTTTTAGCATTAAAAGATACACGGATCAAAGATAACAATGATAATCACTTTTTCTACAAATATTAAATGAATTTACATCATATCTACTATTTTACAATAATAATCATGAGAGCAACGTTTAAACAAATCAACTATTACAAGAATCCATAAAAAAGTGACAATCTAGACTATCTTTAATGTAATTTTTTATCATGAAATAATTAATCTAATCTAATCTATTCCCGCGTTAAAATGACGGCTAATGTCATCCGGCCCGTTTAAAGCGTTTTTAAATCCGTAGAAGATCCAACAGTATATTATTTAAATCAGTAGGTATGTACAGTATCAATTTGTTTGTCGACAGTATCATCAGCCCAGCGCGAACTCGGCAAGGCACCAGCAAACGCCTCAGCGACGGCTCCGCCGGCCGGGTCAGCTGACAACGCCATCCGCGCTGGCGCTGCCGACCCGCGCCCCACCCCGCGCTCGGGCCCGTATTTTGACCAGGTTGCTTCGAAGAACGTCACTGCCCTGCTTGGCAAGACGGCGTACCTGAATTGCCGCGTCAAGAACATAGGGAATAAGACGGTAAGTGAACGACAGGGTAGGGTCATTTCGCCGGTTAGCGACCACCTAATTTCATGTTCCGGTTGGCGACCACGTAACTGAGCTGGTGAACTGATAGGATATTTTCTCGGCTTTTTAGTAGATTTCTATTCTAAAACCACAAAAAAATGCATGTACCTACAACTAATATATCTTCAATAGAAAAAACCTTCTCTTTCAGGTGGTCGCTAACCGAAGGCGGTTACGTAACCAGCGTAATGACCCTACGAGTACAAGGCTGGTGTCTACTAGAGTTTCCATATACTTACAAGTGACATATAGCTTCATAGCTTACTTTGGTCAAGATTTATTGAACAACATCGATTGGCTAAGCTTTACTCAAGACGCAGTCTAGCTAGAGACCTATATTTGTTTTTAGGTCAACCCTAGGTGTAAAACTCTAGTGATAACTGTTGTTCGAAGCAAACACAAATGCAGAGCAGTTTGCACCTAGTAGAAAGTAATTAAACTCTTCCATAAATGCTGATAATTGCTATATACCCATATTATGCATGTGTTTAAATCAGCATTACCTTCGGACAACGTATCTAATTTTGAGGAATACACTAAGAACAACTGGACATATAGAATACGGTGGATATTTGAATTAAATCAAATTGGCTTCATTTTATAAAACGTCAGAAACGCACCGTTAGTATGGAATATGTAGGGATTACTTGCTTGTAATGTCACAATCAAACAACGTCCTAATTGTTCGTTTTTATGAATAGAAAAATGTTAAAATAAATAAATGTTATGAAAGATTGATACTTTCCGAGTATTTTCGTAATGCGTATCTGTGGCAAATTAAAAAAACTGTTTATTTTGACTGTTGTCAAAAGACCCAATTGTAATCGGTTTAATGTTTGTCACATGTTCTCGCTATGACTCATTGAGGCTCGATTATGGATAAAAACGGCAGTACCTACAACAATGCGCATTGTTGTGCATATTTCACGCCTAGCGTCGTGCACCGCGCGTTTGAAAGTGAAGCCTAAATCACACGCGGAAATGAACCCAAGGGAGAAATAAATATACTTAGTATTTATTTCATTCAATAGGTAGTTAAATAGGTATGTTAAGACGAATAGATGGTATCAGTACGCAATGGTCAAATTTCCAAAGACGGTCTAACCATAACCCAAGAGACTACTCGATTTGAGTTTACTTAGGAGAAAAGATGAACTGTGCTCAAGCTGGATAAGTGAACCACTTTGCACGAAGTGTGTATTTGCTCTCCGTGTTTGACTAGGTCTGAGCTAGCCTACTCGGCATTGAAGTCTAATCCTGTACTTGAATGGATGTTTATTTATATCTTCCGAATGTGGCGTAACATAGGAGGCTCGGGGCCGAGACGATTAAATATTAAATGTGGGTCAGTCATTAGATTGAACGAGCGAGCGACGCTCACCGAGCGTAGCGAACGGTGTTCTGTGTTACAGCTTAGGCATAAAATTGCCACATTTCTGGGCAGTGGCGTGAGAAAATACGCCACTGTTCGGAAATATGGCAAGAGATAGTCAGAATTCAGACTTCAAAGCTAGTTGGACATCGCACGAACAGGCCAACTATGAGTTCAAACTGTCCAACAATGTTATTGTAAAACAGTTTGAACAACGATTCGGTCAATCACAGGGCCGCCCCGCGCGGTGCCCCCGGCACGCGAGCGGCCGCGCTAAAGTGTTTCATATTTATGATCTTTTATTAGGTACTTACCTACTTAATTTTGACTCATAATTATAATTATTTGCAATTTCCTCGCAGTTAGGCGTGAAAAGCATTATGTAATGTCTCGGCCAAAAATGCAATAGATGGACTCGTCTCCTTCGAGGTCCTCACCTTCGGCTCGGACCTCAAACCCACTCGTCCGTCTATTACCTACTTTCTAGCCTCTAAAACAATGTACTAATTTCACGCCAATGCTCGGAAATGTGGCAAAAGATGGTCTGAATTCAGGCTTCAAAACTGGGGTTAGTTGGACATGGCACGAATAGGCCAAATATGAGTTCAAACTGTCCAACAATATTATTGTTGGACAGTTTGAACAACGATTCGCTCAAGCACAGGTGACAGGGCCCCCCGGCACGCGAGCGGCCGCGCTAAAGTGTTTCATATTATGATATTTGATTAGGTACCTACTTAATTTTGACTTATAGTTATAATTATTTGCAATTTCCTCGCAGTAGGCGTGAAAAGCATTATGTAATGTCTCGGCCAAAAATGCAATAGATGGACTCGTCTCCTTCGAGGTCCTCACCTTTGGCTCGGACCTCAAACCCACTCGTCCGTCTATTACCTACTTTCTAGCCTCTAAAACAATGTACTAATTTCACGCCAATGCTCGGAAATGTGGCAAAAGATGGTCTGAATTCAGGCTTCAAAACTGGGGTTAGTCTGACATGGCACGAATAGGCCAAATATGAGTTCAAACTGTCCAACAATATTATTGTTGGACAGTTTGAACAATGATTCGCTCAAGCACAGGTGACAGGGCCCCCCGGCACGCGAGCGGCCGCGCTAAAGTGTTTCATATTATGATATTTAATTAGGTACCTACTTAATTTTGACTTATAGTTATAATTATTTGCAATTTCCTCGCAGTAAGGCGTGAAAAGCATTATGTAATGTCTCGGCCAAAAGTGCAATAGATGGACTCGTCTCCTTCAAGGTCCTCACCTTCGGCTCGGACCTCAAACCCACTCGTCCATCTATTGCCTACTTTCTAGCCTCTACAACAATGTACTATATATGTACTAAATGTGCTGAGCAGGTTCAATAAATATATAGAATTATCATTTTATTGTTGTACGTCACAAAAAACCGCATTTCACCCTCTTAGAGGGTTAAAAAATCCTTTATTAGTGCACCCATAGACCTTATAAGGAACCTACATGCCAAATTTGGAATCTCTAGAACCAGCAGTTTGGGCTGTCCGTTAATAGTTCGGAACGGGACAATGACGTCACACTTTTTCGTGCGTGCAGTCAGCGTTCATCGATTTATAAGACGTTATTACGTCATAAAGAGTTGAAAAAAGTTAGACTCTTGAGTTCTACATCTCTAAAGTTCTATGTATTGTGAACATAGCAAACATTATACAGTTGATAAAAAAGGTACTATTTTTACCCACAAATGTCTTCAACGTGTCCAGAACACTAAAAGAAAACCAAGTCTACGTCGAAAAACAGAGATTCGAGAATACACGGAATACCAGCGAAGTTTACCCCTCAGGCACTACGCGATGTTATAAGTAGAACGTGGCGTTAATAGGTTCTGTTTTCTATACATATACGGCAGATAGCTTTTAATAGCGGCCTATATTACTCACCGTCTTCAGCGTATTCGTGCCAACTGCAATTTCCTACCGCTGACGATATAACAACCTCAATTTAAACGTCATTTTTCACTTACCACACACACAATTAGAAAACTTTGGCGGTCCAATTTTAATTTTACAACTTATAATAACAAGTTTTAATGAAGGTTGGAATCAAGTTAAGTTAAGGAACGGTCGAACAGGGCGACCCACCTTCATAATGGGCACACAAGTAAAGCTTTACACGCGTAACGAGGCCCGCTATTCGCTAGCCCAATTTACATAGGTAGCGGCACAGGCTTCTGGCTCAAAATGAAACGTAACAATGGGACAATGCGACTTTAAACCTATTGTGTTATAAATAAAAACCTCATTAGGCAGCCACATCTTCCACGTAAATAAACCACTAACGAGATCCCACTCAGATGCTTTTAAAAGGAGTACTACGCCCGTTTAAATTTTACTCGTCTACACGTCTGACGTAATGATCGCTATTTTATTTCGGGGAACCTGATGATATTCAGTTTGATGTGTTTTTTCGCACGCCATTTCGAGCGGTTTCCTTAAATCTGTTGCCGTGTTTCTGGTTTGTTTGTGAAAGGATGCTTTCGAGTGCGAGAAATACTTAATGTAGCGTACTTAGCGAAATGTATTGAGTTATATATAGTACAGTCATCAGCATTAATATCTTCCATAACAAAGTTCGCATAAATATCTGACACGACTATATTTCTAGGGCCGTTGGGATGTGTCAGATATGTTTGCTGCCTTTGTTATGGCAGATACTTATACTGGTGACTGTACCTAAAGGGCAGACAATTCATCCCCATAGAGCTATACTATTGCTTTGCATAGTCTACGGCGGGCGCTTGTACTGAATTCCAAGATGGCGGCCTGAAGGAAGTCGATACGTAGTAATAGTCAATGGCTTAAAAGAAATTAGTGAAGTAACAGCTGCGTCAAAAATGAAAAGGCACACACCTTAAAGGCACGTACAGGGTTATGTAAATGATCATACAGAGGTGTCGAAAATGGCCCGAATGGCTTCGAGAAAAGGATGGTATATATGCCCGTGCCTTTTTAATGCTCTTTTACTTAACTTGTCGGGGGTAGGTACTGCTGTGCCCCCAGATTAGGAATATTATTAACCTCCGATGTAGGTGAAATAAGTATAACATGTTTATTCGTTCATGTCTGTAGCTCCCAAACGGATGCACCAAATTGAGTGCGGTTTTCCTTAACGAATACCTTGAATTAATAGATATGTTTTAAATTCGGGGGTTATTTATGCTATGAATATTTGTGGACAATAAAATTTTACACAAATCTTATATTTAACAAAATATTTTTTTTTTTAAAGCGAATCTATAATTTCTATAAACCTAGATATTATTATGCTGAAGCGATCGACATCAAAATAAAAGTGATTTGAACGTTTTCACCTAACTAAATCTTTATAGTTAGGTGAAAACGTTTTCTCCCGAAATGGAAATTTCATATAAAAAGTACCTATTGTCAGTCGCGAGCTGCCAGCTATACTTTCCTCTTAAGATTTTATCTGGATAGATTTATAATGAGGCAAAGTACATTAAAATAACTGAGCATTCAGCAGGACTCGTAGTGCAAAATAATTTTACCTCCTGCCATTTCTCATTTAAAAACGCTTTCATTTAAATACCAAAACGCCTCAGAGCGTCTCTCTCCATGCATTAATAAAATTTGGTGAACAATGAAACGAGGGCGCTCGTTATTTAAGTATGCGAGTAAAAAAAAACTTCCTTGTGTAAAAAGTATTACCACTATGAAACCGTATCCGAGAGAAAACTTCAACGGACTACCACTTTCAGTATTCCAACCGTCTGATAAAGGCAACATAGACTTCTCAGTATCAAACTAAATGACTATTATAGTACTAAATAAATAAACTCAAGCTTTGCTAGGTACTGCAATATCTGGGCAAGACCGCAGCGAACACAGATACACCATTAGGAAAACCATTTCCGCTTACTGAAGATTAACTTGGCTGCACTTTTAGAAAAATACTAGGTATGAAATACTTCAAGAGTATATTTTTTTGTTAGTAAATTATCCTATTGAAGAGAATCAGGTAGATACGTTTAATAAGAGAAATTAAAACCAAAGGATGAGGAAAACGTTTTGTGAAAATTGCCGTAAAAATAATTCGGGTTTCCGCGCACTTACTTAATAAAATAATATCTTAACTGTGGCTGTACGGTACTTCGAGTCTCAGATACTTCACAAGTATTTTCATGTACCGTTTATTTCTTTTGTCGTTAAGATTTAGTAGCAAAGAGCGTTTGATACTTTCAATACTACTTACGACAGATTTTTTTTTTTAAAACGAAGGGTTCTAAGTTTAATAATATGATGAGCTTCATAATCCCGAACGGATGAGCTTATTTGGGTGCGATTTTTCAAATCTTAAGTCTGCTCTGTTAATGGTTCTTATGTACAGTTTTTTTAGCACGTTATTTATTTTAAATTACGTTGTAAAAAATCAATTAAAACAAAGGTGATTTTACACAGACTTAGCACACAATAAATTCAGTTTTATCTGTACCTTGTATTTAAATGCTTAACCATTGCATCAACATTGCATTAACAAACATTTTCAGAATTATAACAAAACCTTCAATCAACGACATATCGATGTATACGATTCTCGTGAAAAAGTCAAGAAAATCATAGCAGCTTACATACTTTGACATAAATACTGAGAAAAATATCAGTTCATCATCTCCCTGCCCTTATCCCACTTATGTAGGGTCGGCACAACATGTTTTCTTCTTCCATTCATCTCTATTATTCGTTATTTCAGCGCTTACTCCTTTCTTCCTCATGTCCTCTCTCACACAATCCATCCATCGCTTTCTTGGCCTACCTATCGCTCTTCGTCCTTCGACATTCATCCCTAACATAGTTTTACCAATATGACGTTCATCCCTCCTCATTACATGCCCGTACCACGCTAACCTACTGCTCCTCATTTTGTCCGTCACAGGTGCTACTTTCAAACTTCCTCTTATGTACTCATTTCTAATCCGATCTTTCCTCGTCACTCCACACATCCATCTCAACATTCTCATCTCGGCTGCGTGCATTCTTCTTTCATCCGTCACTTTCGTTGCCCAGCACTCTGATCCATACATTACGACAGGTCTTATGATCATTTTATAGATTTTCCCCTTAAGTTTAAGGGGCATTCGTGGATCACAAGCTGTTCCAGAGACCTGTCGCCATTTTATCCATCCCGCATTTATTCTATTTTTCACGTCACGGTCTATATTACCGTCATTTTGGATTAATGACCCGAGGTACCGGAAGTCGGAGCAGACTGGTAGGGATACACCATCCAAGGCAATATGGGAAAAACTGGATAAGCCGCTGAAATCGCAGAACAAGTGCTCAGTTTTGGTTCTACTGATTTTTAATCCTACGTTCTCCAGTCTTTCTTGCCATTTTCCCAGTCTGCTCTGGACCTCAAGAGCATTATCCCCGACAAGAACAACGTCGTCGGCAAACAGCATGCACCAGGGTGCTTCCTCCTGTATGTCTGATGTTAGAGCATCCACAACTAGGAGGAACAAATACGGGCTTAAAGCCGACCCCTGGTGCAAACCTACAGCCACGTTGAAATTGCCAGTTACTCCAGCTTCGGACCGGACGTGAGTACTAGCTCTATCATACATCGCCTGAACAATTCGAACATACTTCTCTGGCACCCCTTTCCCTTTCATAGCCCACCACAGAACCTTACGGGGGACCCTATCGTATGCTTTTTCCAGATCTATGAACACCATATGCAAGTCCTTTTGTGCAAGTCGGTATTTTTCGCAAAGTTGGCGGAGTGCAAATATGGCGTCCATAGTTCCCCGGGCCGGCATAAACCCAAATTGGTTCTGTGTTACCTCACTTTCTTCTCTCATTCGTTTCGCTATCACTTTCTCCCATATCTTCATACTATGTGACATGAGCTTTATTCCCCGATAGTTGTTGCAATCCTGTACGTCACCTTTTATCTTGAAGATGGGCACCAGTGAACTGTTGCACCATTCGTCAGGGATTACCTCTTCTTGCAACAACTTATTAAAGAACAAAGTCAGCCACTTCCATCCATCCGCTCTTAAAAACTTCCATACTTCCGCTGGTATACCATCTGGCCCAACTGCTTTTCCATTTTTCATACTCTGCACTGCCATCTTCACTTCCTCTATACTTACCTCTTTCACCAGGCCTATATTACCTTGTACGTTTTCTACCACTCCGCTCCATTTATTCTCTTCGTTCATTAATTTATTAAAGTAACTCTTCCAGCGTCCTTTTATTCCCTCATCATCCGTCAAAATCTTTCCCGCTTCGTCTTTTACACATTTCATATGATTTACATCTCTTGCATTCATCTCTCTCTCTTTTGTTATTCTAAAAAGAGAAAAATATCAGTTACATAGTGATATTCACACTACAGCGCGACTAGGGTTTGCTTACAATATATCCTAACGAGGTAAGTAAGTATGTTTTTGCTACACGACAAAACTACGCGGTATTGTTGTAGTTTTATTTAATTTCACCTTCAGCCTTGGGAAGTGGTGTTTAAAAGATAGTGGTATACGTGTGACTCATCACCCTCCTAGCTTTATTCCCGGTTGTGCCCTAAAGGAGTCCGGGGTCCGCTTTGGCACCTGATCCCAAGATTTGGCATAGGCACTAGTGTTACGAGAGCGACTGCCATCTGAACATCCAACCCAAAGGGAAAACTAAACCTTATTCATTGGAATTAGACCGGTTTTCTCACGTCTTTCCAAAGTGCTATGTGAGTGAGGCGAATTAATCCAGACCATGAAGCGCACTGTCCAACGCTGCCCTCGAAAGTCTTATAATGGACCCCACATAGATCAGTTTAACCTTCTTTCCTTCCCCCTGGCGCAGGCAACTGGCTTAGATCTCTTAATTTCTTTTTATTGTAGCCTATTGAATGGACGCCAGACGATTAAAGAAAAAAAATAGCTTCAGTTGTGCCGTGTCTTGGTAATCAAACACTAATGCCGATAAACAGTATCAGAAAAACGGAAATATATAATTATAGATGAATTATCGAGAACATGGAATTGCATTTGTAGTGGTAGTACGAGAAAATAGAAAATTCAAATACAGAATGCCTGTAAACATACAATACTACTAGATATGCAATTCCATGCTCTCGTTAATTTATTACTAACGCTCTCTCGTTAATTATAGACTATACCATAGTATTGTCAAAGTTAACATGTTAATTAATAAAAATTGGAACTTTTACCATACCTATTTTGAAGTCTCCGTTTATTTAGTAAAAATAATAAGTGATAAATATAAGGGAAAGCATTATGCTGAAATTATAAGGTTACGCGCGGTGTTAACCGAGTCATCATGTTATTTATATTAAATGTCTAGTACTAATTCGGCTGTTAAACTTAAAATCCAGGAAATTACTTAATGATTATAAGTATGGGCCGAAATAGTCAATTTAAGGTACGCCCACATCGCTGCTCAAAATACGCTAACGCACCGTAAACGCAGCAAAATGTATGAAGAATACGTGAAGCATTCGACACGTCAACGGGTATACGCAGCGTTACGCACCAGTGTGGTAGCTCCTTTAAAAAGCTAAGATATCTACGAAACAGATTTTAGTCCGAAATAAAACGAAATACATAGTTATATCCAACACGGAGACATAGTTATGTCTTATTCTCTTGTTATTTTCTTCGTGACTAGTTGTGCTAGTATTTCTGCCGTTGGTTATGTAGGGCAACCTCATTATCTGCCTCATTCGCGGAGAAATCAATGGCTATGTAGTCCAGGCAAGAGAAAACACAATATGCTTTTATAAAATGACTTTTTATTGACATATTAAGAATATTACTTATGTTATTTTTACTGTGACACTGCATCTCAACCAATTCGCACTTCCAAAACAATTCATACTACCTTCGATGGTTCTTTCATCATCATCACACTTGGAGCACAATCTCTAGCTAATTTTCTGAACTTGAATTCAATATCATGTAGTAACATAATCATAATTAAGGGTCATACAGAGGTTTAGGTTCGGTTTTTCTTGTGGCCAAAGCGAAAGTTAAGGACTACAACACCTTATTTTTGGTTGGGCTTATAATCCGCAAAACCGACGTCTCCTTCTATATAAATCTTTGTGAATAAACAACTTACATATCCAATACCTGTTAACAATGTTGATCACAGGAAAAATGACTTTTTATTGTTGTTGTTATGATCCTTTGATAAAATTAACACATTGGCTGTGACCGTAACCGTGATTTTTCCCGTATGAACATAGCTGAAAGCGACTACGGCTTAGCCACCCGCTAGGCTAGATCCTGGCAGTGAAAGTGTTTAGTGCTCTAGATATGAAAGTGAACAATTTAATTAAAGGCTAAGAAATAAATTTAATCCTATCACAAAATTATACGAACATTCGCCGATTCCTAAAGTTAAAGTGCTAAGTTAAGAGCCAGAGCTCCCAAAGTAGGCACAATCTAATAAAGTTTTGATTGAAATAAGGCGAAATAAAGCAATAAATTGAGAATCAATTTATGCCCTTAATGTTTGTTCTGATAATTAATTTGATTTATCTCCAAAAGTAATTACGGAGTGCCAACATTTTGTTATCAACTTGTTGTTGATTGACAATACCTGAATACGATATAGCTCGAGGTCAATTTGCTAGATGGATGTTGTTTGTTTGAAAACAAAAGTAATAGATTATGGTGCCTCGTCATTTTTCACGTGAAGACAGCGAACTACAAAGTTTCGGAGTTTGTAGCTGTTTGTGGTTTTGCAGGTCGATCACGTAACGTATTGTACGCGCGTTAGGTGGACATACTTTTCGTATGGGAAAATGACTGTAGAGCGGTCTTAACGTGCGTTCGAACCGTTACGTGATCACCGCTCTGATGTTTATGGGGTTGCACTAAAAATAGAATAGAATCGTTATCTTCTTGCGTTTTTGGTAACGAAATAGCTTTTGGAATTCAAAATAACAGTAAGACTTGGCTGTAATGCGGCCGTGGTTGCATGGATTCTTCAGCATGCATACCGCATGAATTAATGGTAATAATAAAGTACGAGTCTATCTTATTAGTCTACATAGATATAAAAAAATAGTTAGGACGTGTGAAGCAGGAGACTTGGCGTAACTTGCAATGTGTTGAGATAGAGAGTCTGGGCAATTACTTTATATGAAACGTTTTTGCTAGGATTTCATCTCTTACTACCTATAAGATTATTTAAAGCCTGATTTCTGGCGGGGGCCCAGAGAGCAGACGTAAAAAAAATAACCGTCTAGTCTGTGTGATAATCCTAGCGTACAGAATTTCAGCTTTCTACGGCTAGTTGCAGGAAGTACTTGAAAACTTCGCATATGTACCTCTTTTTCAATATGTCATCTATGGACCCTGTCCAGTTGTCTGTGTAACAAATTCAGTTTTATAGGACGTCCGATAGTTTGGAAAAGGTAATAAAGACTATCAACAGTGTATTTTAGGAATCAATAATCGATTGACAAACGGAACTGTGTGGGACGAATATGAATGTAAGCTCACTAGTATTATTCAGACTGAATCTGTGAGGGAATAAAAATACGCCAAAATACTTTGAAAAAAGGAAGGTGCCCTTGGCTTATTTTCCAGATTACCAGCCAAAGGATATTCTCCTTATAAAAGTAGAATCCTTATTACCAATCGATTGATTACTTATAAATGACTCCCATGTCTGTCTAACCGGCACCGTCATTAGACTCATTAGTGATGTAAATTATTGAATCATCCATATTGTTAGAAAAATAACAAAATATAGAGCAGCGATTCTTATCATAAATACAATGCGTCAAATATAAAAACGCATGCGGGCGTCACGAAATGTGTAGCGGCATAATAGGTAGATAACTAAAACTGACAGTTATTTATGTAAAGAAAAATATTTTTTCTTTGGTTTAAATATTCCCGCGCCTCAAGTTCAAGTGTCATCGTGACAGATCGCGACATACGCGGATGGATGTATTTTATTTGATAATCTATGGTGAATGGTAACCTAAAAGAGCTGTCATGAGATAAGAACCAATATCATTGTGATTTAGGAATCGACATTGTGATTAATAACATTAAATGTCGTTTCTTTTCTTACAGGTAAAGTTTGTGTTTGTTACTGCTTAAGTCGTACTGTTAATTGTGAATCTTACATGTAGTTTAATAGAATAAAACTTTTCTTACAGAGAAACTCAGTTCTGTTTTGATTAACTGTCGTCCAAATCACTACGAATAAAATAATAGAAAACCATCTTATATTTATAGGTAAAAATGTTGCCATGTAAACAATTTGCAGGTGACTCGACTCGTTGGCTAGACATTTCAATTTCCATATTTTTTTCTGAGTATTTAAAAATATACAACAGTTAAATTAAAATGATTACATATTTTGACTAAATCGGATTCAATTTCGTTTGTAATACGGAACCCTTCACACGCAATCTGTTTCAAGCTTGACAAGTCTTTTATACCTATTGCCTATTTTACTTTAGTAATTGCTGTCTAGACTAGACGGCATTTGAATTATTTACGTTGTTAAATAATAATTCTAAGTCAAGCTTAATTTGTTATCTATTTTTGGCACAATCTGCGTATACTATACTTAAAGATTTATCTAAATTCGCAATCGCAATTTTAACCCTTTTCGGAGATAAGCGACTGTGAAGGGGGATAGGAGCAATCGTGATGCGGGTAAACGGTTTAGATTCTGAAAGGAAATTTTTCGAATCTACAAAACATGAAATAAAGGCGAGTAAAAGATAGGTACATTCAGAGCGGGAAGGACTGTTTTAATATCGGTACTCAAAGCTTGATTAGAATTATGTGAGGATCGCTATATTGGGAACCTTAATGGAACTACAATATTTCTGTCAATATTTCTGGACATGTCAAAGGCTTTTGACTTTGTCAACCATTGTAAACTTCTACATAAACTTGAAGTATATGGGATCAGAGAGAAAGTGTTAGAATAGACAGGAAGCTAATACTTGATTGACAGAATGCAATGTGTAGAAATAAAATCAATCTCAGCAGGTGAATCAAAAAATTCCATACTAAAGCAAACCATCAGATCTGACTTTTGAGCTTCTAATTGCGGAGTTCCATAAGGGAGCATTCTTGGACCCTTACTTTTTTACTGTATGTCAATGACGTGCAGAGAGCCACCACACAAAGAAGCATAATGTTGGCTGATGACACGACACTGATAGTTAAATGTGAAAGAAAGGACAATTTCGAATTAAATGCTAATAAAGTACTAATAGACATTATAGATTCACCATTTATGTAACTGTATTCCTAATAATATATTTTTGTTAATTTTGAATTTGAATTTACAAATTGGTTATTCCTTGAGAGTCATTATATTAGCGACACAATAGCGGCAGCGCCCCCAAAGCCAATATAAATTTCATTGAAGTTTGAATCATTTACCCCTGATTTCAAGAATAAATAAGAATCCTTTTTTTACTTGAGGTACCTCCTTATGTCGGTAAGTACCTAATGTGAAAAACTGCACTAAGTTACTCAACTTCGATTTGACATTAGGTTTAACGCATCTTTAACACGTTCGGCCCACCGCCGGCCTAATGAGGTACTGAGGTCGTGACACAATATTTTCCCATACAAATCGCAGGTACGTTGGATGACGTTCTGCAGGCTATAAACACTCCAAAGATTCCATGCGTGAAACAAACGTCTTGAGACGTCGGCGTTATATAGCGTTGTGTCGTATACGTCTCATTTTTCTGTATCAATTTACTACACAACGTCCAATCACGTCACCGTCTGTTATCGACTTTCATACACGTTGTGTCTCAACAAATCATTAAATTTGTTATAGACTAGAAACAACATCATAACACGGTGACGTGTATAAAAGTTGCGTCGTATGATTAAGTCTTTTTTGTGAATGTGATGCATGAACATCTAATGACGTCGACATGATAAAACGTTGTATCACAAAAATATTTGAATGTTAGCATGCCAAAATGAACAACGTTGATAAACGCCACCGTTTATACTCATTGAAACTTATAAATTTGTCTTTAAATGGATAATAAAACGTATTTATTGCATGAATCATTTATTATTAGGTATGAATTCACAACAAAATAATAGGAACATTAAAGAGATCAAGTTTAAACAAAAAAAAAAAAAAAACTTATTTATCTTATGACTGATAAAGTATGTAAAATCGTGAAACATAACAATCACTTATAATAACATGATTTATAATTATTCTTACTTATTACAAACATTGCTTTTGACACTAAACCTTATTATCATCATTAAGAAGTTTTATTCTACTAATAGCACAGAAACAACATTATTAGTTTTACCACATATTTGTTACAGTTTTTTACAATCAGTCTCAAAAAAAATTAAAAAATAATCAAGTACAGTAATACACTTTTAATCAATTACCTATTCAGTCTGGGTGTGCCAAGCCTGAAAACATATAGCACAGAGTGCTGGCTTTGCCTCACAGCCTTTGCATCTAAGACTAGTTTCTCTCCTTATCTTATTTTTGGAACACATCTTACATTTCAAGTAGCAGCTCGCTTTTTTCGAGCTTTCTCTTATCGGTATTTTTTCGGGCCAGTGACCACTATTCTGAATATTCTCCAAATTCGCTGGCTGTATGAAGTTCTCTCTCTCTTTCAAACGATTGTCAAATCTGTTTCTTTTTACCATTTCCTCAGGTTTTAGGTTCTGTGGGAGCTTTATGAGTTTTTTTATCAAGTCCTCGCGGAACGTCTTGAACTCGTAAGCTCTGCTGTTATTTTTGCAATATTTCTTGTACACGTAGAAACTGTTCCATACTGCGAGGTCTAATAAATGGAAAAATACCTTTTTGTACCACCTCAATGTCTTTCGGGGAGTAGAGTAATAAGATACCATTTGATCGGCTCTATCAATTCCGGACATAAATTGGTTATAGGTGGAGACTTCTAGTGGTTTCATACGTTTCTGTGCACGGCGGTTCGAAACTTCCACAAGTTTGGGATGGTTTAATGTCGTCAACATGAGAACTGACCTCTTATCATGCCATTTAGACACGTAACCTTTATTTTTTCTAACCCAAAAATGTTCATTTTTCTTCAGTTTCTTCATGGTAAGGTCTTTTGGATTGTCTTTTCTGTTAGTTCTAAGAGTACCGACAGTATGGGTTTTTAAATCTAGTAGCTTTTGGGACAGTGTCACCGAATTATAGTAATTATCCATAAAAAGATGATGTCCTTTTAACAAAAATGGTCTCATAAGTCGCATTACAAGTTTTTCAGTCTTACTTCTTGTCTCATTTTCATTGTCCTCATCTTTTCCCGCGTACATAGATATGTTTAGAACATACCCATCCGACGTAGTTAGCTCATAAAACTTTATGCCATATTTAGCTTTTTTAGATTTTATGAATTGTCTAAAAGACAATCGTCCTCTGAACAAAAGCATCGATTCATCCAATGACAGTTCTTTTTCAGGTTTGTAGCATTCACGAAATACCTTTACTACGGCGTCAATGAATTTTATAATTTTATCTTTGCCTTTAGCACCACGCTCAGAAACACATAAACATCTGAGTATTTGTTCAAATCTTCTCGCTGACATGGTGTATTGAAAAATTGGATGATAGTACAAGGGATCAGTGTATGTAAGAAGTTTTTTCTTTTTCGGAACGTTGACTTGCCCCATCAGCAAACATACGCCTAACAATTTCAATATTTCTTCGCGGTCCGTGTCCTTATAGCCCTACGTGAATACGTGAATACCCTACGTGAATTTCTTGTTGTTGGTCGGTTAGTGGCACACAGGGTTCGTCCATATTCGTTTGTTGACGTTACAATGTGATCTACAATATGGGCTGGAAACATCTTATTGAAGACGTCAGCGGGCAAAGCATTCTGAGCCATTTCAAATTGGATCCCTTGAGAACTACTGTCGAACTCAAACGTTGGTATATCTGCTGTAGAAATTTCCCACTCTGCAACTGGAGAAGGTGTACGGTGCCTTGGACGCCGTGGTCTAACTGCTGGTGGTTCCTTTGTATTACTGCGAGATACATGAGGAGAGCGTCTATTCCCTGAAGGTGGCGGGGCGGGTATGTGGGTGGCTGTGAGCCTTCTGCATCTACCTGTGGCGGCGATCTAGAACGTGGAGAAGGTGTACGTTGCCTTGGACGCCGTGGTCTAATTGTTCGTGATTCCCTGGTGTGACTGCGAGAAACATGAGGAGAGCGTCTATTCCCTGAAGGTGACGGATATGTGGGTGGCTGTGAGTCGTCTGCATCTACCTGTGGCGGTGATCTAGAACGCGGTGAGTGACTATCTATCTCTGCAGGTGGCGGTAAAGGACTGGGCGTTGGTAAGTGTTCCTTTGCAGGTGAAGGTGATGGTCCTAATTGTATATCGTTCTCTACCGCGGCTATTTCTTCCTCCACCATCGACGGCGTTTCTGATTGAACCTCGGCAAATGCACGGATTGAAAAAGGGGATGAACTCAAATATTGACCAATCTCAGGGACTAACGGAAATGTAGCAGAGATTGAATCATTTTGAACATTTTCAGGTACCTGTGGCGGCGGTGGCGTTGAAGATTCTGGAATATCGTCTGAGTTTACCTGGCAAACGGGCGGTGATGAAAGTGGAACAAGCTGAGCGTCCCTCTCGATGGCTTGTGGTGAAATAGGAGGTGTAGGGATATTCTCCATTTGTACAGGCGACGGTGAGGCGTTAGGTACTCCATTTTCTAAATTAGCTGCCAAAGGTAACCCAGGAAGAGATTCAAGTGAAATAGTATCAGCCTCCGCCGTGTTTGAACTACAGTCCGATGCAATTCTACGACGATTGACTGAAGTCGGTGTCTGTTTCCTCCGAGCCCGAGTCCCAAAAATACTGTCAGAACTTGAGGAACAGGCTGAACTATCAGAATCACCTGAGACTGATGATTCGATCTTCGATGTCGTCGCTTTTGAAGGTCGCGCGTCAACTACAGAGTTGTCGCTCTCTGAAGATCCGGCTGGTTCTGGATCATAATCCTGATCAGATCCACACTCTCCATCGTCGCTGTAAGGTTCTGGTGTATCTTCTTCTGACAGGGAGTCTTCAGAAAGCTTCAGTGTCGCTTTATTACGTAGTTTTCTATCCATCTAAAACAAAAGGTATGTATTTTACTTTTAGAAACATACAAAGTAATTACATGATTTTTCGCAAATGTCACTTAGTACCTTGATTTGATAATACTTGAATCCAATCATAGCACGTTCCATTGTACAATTACTATTATAAAATAATAGTATTTGTGGGTAAATATTATAAAATAATAGTATTTGTACAGTCTATTTTCGACGCGCCACGCGGTTATTTGAAATCAATAATATACCATATCGAAGACAAATATGAGTATTATGCGTAAACCGTAAAAAAACGAAAGGTTTTTATAAAAAAAAATACAAAATACTTACGATTTATTCAACAAATTTCGCGGCTCCGTCGAAAACAGCGCACACGCAGCCCGTTGCGACGCACGCTGGCCACTGCGGGGCGCGCCGCTTACCCGCGCGACGTACACGAACGTTGTGTTAGCGCCCGTGGGCATGTGTGCGTGTGCAATGGACGTTCGAAAAATCCTCCCAAAAGTTGATGCGTTGCGGCTCTAGCAGTTTGGAATTTCTCAGTGTTACGGCACAGGAATAGTTCTAATAGGAATTAATACGGACTGCCGACGTTTTATAACGTAGTGCGAGAAAATATTTTTTTTGTTTGGTAGTCATTAGACGTTGTGTTTATTACAATATTCTGACGATGACGTGGTAAAACGTTGCTGGCCCGAACGTGTTAATAACTTTTCAATATGACCCGAGGAAATATATTGCGAATATCTCGGCTACGATGCATTTTAGAGTATTACATTTGTAACAAAATATGTTTGTTTTGAATAGATCTATAATAATAATAAACTACTCCTTTACGATTGACCGCTCATCTAACAAAAATTACAACATTTTCACCCAGTGCCCTTTCTAATTCAAGACAAAAAATCTACCAAAGATGTCAGGTGTCGGAGACTACCACGGACTTATTTCAATATTGGCAGTGACTTTATGTTATTGTCAGCGTTATAATTGGTAAAGTCTGCATTGATTAACAGTGCAACATCAATATTTAAATATTATATGTAACAAGAAAATATCATCATCATCACATCAGCCGAAAGACGTCCACTGCTGGACATAGGCCTCCCCCAAAGTTGTTGTTGTTGTAACAAGAAAATAGTTGAATTTAAACTTTCGTGAGACATGTTAAAACACTAACGTACGTTTTAACACGTAAGTTAAACCTTGTAATTATAACATTACCTATTTCAACAGAATTGTTGTTTATTTTAGTAATGTATTACTAATAAATTGAACTTGCTTTACTAATAATGTAGTTCAGTATCCCGATTCGAACTGTATAATTACAATCACTAATAAATGTATTACCTGTGGTACCCAGTCACCAACTTACACGTATTTAACGCTTTAGTATGGTTTTGTTCTCAATAAAAATCGGAGTTAACACATGTTATTGCTTGAGTAATATCATGGTATAACAACACAGGTACTATTCCGAGACTCGCGAACCACGTGACTGACACAAGCCTACGTCATCATGCTGTTAAATGCCGTTTGATGACGTAGGCTTGTGTCAGTCACGTGGCTCGCGAGTCTCGGAAGAGAGTAGTACCGGTGTTGTTATGCCATGAGTAATATCAATGAGATATGGCCCATGCCCAGCAGTGGGACGAATGCAGGCTGCAACTGCTGCTGATGATAACGACGATGATGCTGACGACGATAATGATGAGTAAAATCTGCAATTTAATTAATGAATATGCGTTTTGTTCCAGTTGAACATGCAAGTGTCATGGGTGCGCCACAGAGACATTCACTTGCTGACAGTCGGGCGGTACACATACACGAGCGATCAGCGATTCAGGGCCATACACTTGCCGCATTCCGAGGATTGGACCTTACAGGTACACTACGATTACTGTTAGTTAACCACTGACAGATAGTTTGCCTTCATTTAATTGGCAACTTTAATGTCATACTAAATAAAGCAATTTTCAGAATACTGTTACCCACGTCTACCGATTTAGAAATAATTACATAATTTGTATGAGGTTAAAGAACAAAATTAAATGAAGGCAAACTATCTGTCAGTGGTAAACCCCAAATAATTCTACTGTAAGCATTTTTGAAGTGAAAACTTCTTTAGTGGCGCTGTGCAAAATTTTTGTGATGGGGATTAAATGTTAAACTCGCGACAGGTCACGTGACCGACAGATTCGTCAGATTGAAAATTCGTAAGACGGACACGACACGTGACCTGACCCCGTATCATGGTCGGCCTTATCACGCGATAAGTGACAGGATAAAGCGTCCGTCACTGGCTGACACCGTTTGATAGAACGAGACGACGCCCCTATCTTGTCACTTATCGAGTGATAAGTCCGACCATGATACGGGGTCTGATCGAAAAACTATTACAATGTCATTGAGTTTTCACTTCTGCCGGCACTCCCGGAGTGCAACCCGGTCTTTTTTTTTACTGTCCTGTGATTGACCTTAGTCTCGCTTGATAGTAAGCAACAGAGCATAAAATTAAGCTGATGATGGTGTTAAATATAGTTTACTAGCTTCTGCCCGCGACTCCGTCCGCGTGGAAAACGATTTCCACGCGGACGGAGTATATCGTAGCTCCATACAAACTTTAACCCCCCATTTCATCACCTTAGGGGGTGATTTCCGGGATGAAAACTATCCTATGTCCTTCCCCGGGATTCAAACTATCTCCATATCAAATTTCATCGCAATCGGTCTAGCGGTTTAAGCGTAAAGAGGTAACAGACAGACAGACAGACACACTTTCGCATTTATAATATTAGTAAGGATTTCAAGGCTCATTGAATCTTTTTTGTATACCTACAGCGTGTTTTTTTGTGATTTCAAATGATAATAGTTTCGGATGGTGTCCCCTTTTTCCTTCTCCATCGGCGAGCGTTTCATCGAATATATTGATTCGAAGAATTTTCATTGCGTAGAAAAAAAAGGGTAAATGTCTACTTTTTAGAGACAGCTAAAAGGACATTGTGTACAATTCATTAGGATAGTTTTGGTTTATTTTATAACAAACCTCACAAAATATATGTATTGTTTCTGAGCAACAAAGGTTTACTACATGATAGGAAAAATCTGCAGAGTAAATATTCGATGAAACATGTGTCGGTAAACCAAGGTGCGGCCGTTTCAGATATTTATAATACCTATAAAAGTTATGAAAATGTTTTTTTTTCATCGTATTCTATTTCGGCAATAGTTTGAATGACACTGATGTAAAATACAATTATTGTTGTATTCATTCATTTAGCAAAATATGTGTTTTTATCTCATATATTTCAAAAGTTTTTATTATATCGTCACTAGAGTCTCTATAACACTCAACGTGTTCGGAACGAGACGTGACTGCTTAAGTGTTCATTCACAATTTAAGGCTTTGAATCAGCTTTTGAATTGTAAATAAACTGTGCACACTTGCTAGTAATTATCCCAGCAATTTCACAAACCAATAGCTGAAAATATCAATTTATAGTAATTTATTAATATACGTATTTTCGGTTAATTTGATATGTTTGATTTTCATATTATGATAACTAGATTGCAAATGTTGTAATTTAGTAATGAAGGGTATTTACGTTAATGGTTATTATGTCTATTTATCATTCATTATATTGGTATACCACATATATATTATTAAAATGCTTTACGTACAGGCAACGTCAAATATAATATGTAGGTATACATTTCGCGCGTTGCCACAAAGGAATAAAAAACCCATAAGCGGGTCTGTCTGTAATCGTTGGGTAGCGGTTTCCGTTAAAATCTAAATACAACGTATGGAAAGTTTGACAAGTTCCTTTGAAATGGTGCGACCTGGTGACAAATTTAATTTTGTGTCGAGCAATGACTGTTAAAGATTATTTTTTTTATTTACTAATAAAAAAATAAAAAAAATAACATTTAGACTGGGAGCGGTGCATCGTTACTGACGAGTTCTCAGTATAATTTGACAAGTTGGTGCCGTTAGGTGCCTCCCGCAGGCGTACTTAGAGAGAACTGATTGAAAAAATTGGTGGCCGAGACAGATTTTTCCGATTGCCAGCTCGGAGCATACAATTTTTTAATTAAGATATTTTTGAAAAACATATTTAACATTGATTGGTCTCTAATCGTAAGTTGTTGCAACCCGCCTTAAGCGAAAACATATATTATTTAGCGTGTACAAGTTTTACCGAAACAAAACGTTACGATCGCGTTTGCGTTTTACCCTCAATTTGTATGGGATTTGACAGCTAAACGCAAACGCGGTCGTAACGTTTTGTTCCGGTAAAACTTATACTAGAGCCTATGTACCCAAGAAAGCGTTGAACAATTTTTTTTTTCTATTTTGTTACAGATAAAATACCCACAGCACAGGGACTCTGGCATCTACGAATGTCAAATATCAACGACGCCACACATGAGCCACTTCATTCATTTAAATGTAGTTGGTGAGTATTTTTCCGAAAGCATTCTCCTATAATTCCGAAAACTATGTGCCGCTGAAAGAGTTGTTGGTTTTCAGGTATATAAAGTAACGTTTTTATAAGTTAATCTGTTAAATCGTCTGCGCCCTGTTTTCGACGTTCGAAACGTCGATGTTATTTTGTCTCCGGATTTAATATATTTTTAAGTAACAATACCCGTATATTAGTAGAGGAGATAGCGTTTGGGGTGATAATAATTTCCACACAGACGGGTTTTGATTTTTTTAGTTATTTTTAGTCCCAAGAAGGGAAAGTTGTTCAGTATAACTATCTTCGTCACTTTTCGTCATTCAGAGCCAATGACCCCAAAATCAAATAGTAGATATCAGGTATTACCTATATAAATATATCATACTCTTTCTTATATATGATCTCAAAAATTAAACAAAGACGTAATTGCGTTTCTGTAAAAAATAAGAATTTATTTACTATTTACACTTATTAAACCGATAGTAATTATACTATGCGAAAACAAATAATTCACTCACCTGTAAAAAATAAGAAACAGCATTTAAAGCGTTTAATTTCAGGTCTTTTAACAATTAATCACTAGAGATCGGAAATTCGGGAGCTTTTATACCTAAACTTCGGCCCCAGTACCTACACCGCGTTGTTGTTAAATAGCATGGAGGCGGACTCAATTTAATTTTACTAATAAATTTCCAGGGATTTCCCGGAATATCGAAAATTAAGATAACATGATCACATACGTATTAAAGTATTTAAATAAACCATTTTAGTTGTTCCTATATACAAAATATTATTTATATCACATATTCATTTAACTAACAGTTAGATAACATCAAACCAAAATTGTTTTGTAACTTTTATTAAAAATAATGGTACAAACGTAAGTAACTCTGTTGAATCAATAAATTAAAACATATGTACATAGCCACACAAAAGTGAATAGGTAATCAACCTGCAACCTTTTAGAAAGATTCAATCATAGTGATAAAATCGATTCCTCTAAAGACGCTTTACCTCTGCTTCAGGCTCATGTCACGAGGATCGAAAACGACATGGATCTTGACCCAGTCAATGAACCTGAGCTTGTATTTATGTTAAAACAGTTAAAACCCAAAACATCTTGTGGATACGACGAGATCCCTATTACTGTTATCAAAGACAATATAGATGTACTTGCTGGTCCATTGGTCTATCTCTTTAATGAATGTTTTAAGATGGGTACTTTCCCGGACCAGTTTAAGGTAGCCAAGGTATTGCCTATCCATAAAAAAGGATCAAAAACTGACCCTTTAAACTATCGACCTATATCTCTTCTGCCAACGTTGTCCAAACTTCTGGAAAGACTTATGAAGGACAGACTTGTAAGGCATCTTAATCTCAATAACATACTAAGCGAGAGGCAGTATGGTTACCAAAAAAGCAGAAGTACAAATGACGCAATCACTACCTTGATTGAAGACGTTGTACTTCAACTAAATAGCAAAAATAAAGTGGCAGGTCTATTTCTAGATCTGAGCTCTGCGTTTGACACAGTTGACCATGGAGTACTGTTGGCAAAGTTGGAACATTACGGGGTAAGAGGTATAATGTTAAAGCTTTTTCAATCTTACCTCGCTAATAGAAAACAGTTCGTTGAAGTTATGTGGGTCCAAGACAGCAAAGAAAGCATCCACAGATCAAGGGTTAGTAAGTTGACAAGGGGCGTCCCACAAGGATCTATTTTAGGTCCAATCTTCTTTATCGTCTTTATAAACGATTTAATAACATTTATGAAGAGAACCGTTCAGGACACAAAACTTGTTATCTTCGCTGATGACACTAACGCCATATTATCAGCGGAGAATATGTCACAGCTGAATGACAAAGTTAATTTTGCTTTGGAGGCCCTGCATGCCTGGTTTACCAGAAACAACTTGACGCTAAACTGTTCCAAGACCAATGCATTACTTTTTCGAACCACCTCGAGAAATAAAGACACCTTAGAAATTATATCCCATGGAGTGAAAATCAACCAGGTAGATTCAGTCAAATTTCTTGGTGTCTGGATTGACTCGAATCTTAATTGGAAGGATGAACTGTCGTCTCTAGTGAAATCCATTAGCTCGGCCTGCTACGCACTGAGAAGCCTCAGGGAAGAGTTATCACTGTCTCAGCTAAAAACGGTGTATTTCGCTTTGGTAGAATCCAAACTGAGATATAGTATTAAGTTCTGGGGCAACAGTTTCCAATACAATATCCAATCTGCATTCGTGAGTCAGAAACGAGCGATCAGAACAATGGCCAGAATACCTCAAACAACATCCTGTAAAAGTTACTTTTCTGAGTTTGAAATCCTTACAGTTCCTAGTCTGTACATTCTCATAGTCCTGAGTGATTTAATAAAGAATCTGAACTGTATTGAAACTTTGGAAGAGAGGCAAAAGCGACTGGCAACCAGAAGGATGGATTTACCTCAAATGATAAACTCTAAACTCAGAATTGTCAAGCACTCTGCGAGCTACCAGGCAATTGCTCTCTTTAATAGGTTACCCGTTGAGTTTAAGTCAGTTACGAGTCTAAACAAGTTTAAAACTAATTTGAAGGCATTTTTGTTAAGGAAGTGTTTTTATTCAGTGGACGAGTTTTATCAAGCAGGACATTCAGTGTAGTAGAATTATTGTGAATAATAATTAAATAATTTGATTTTGAATTGTAGATTATTAAATAAATTGACATGAATTTAGATTTTTGAATGTGTGGTAATTTTATTTTTTATTTTATTTTATTGTATATTATTGAGTAAAATTTGACAAGAAAATAGATTTTAAAATGTGTATAATTAATATAGGACTAAATTTATTGTTGATTATTTTAACTTGAGTATAAATAATAGTATAATCAATTATTAGTATAAATAGTCTAATATAAGCTAGATTGTTAAAGTGTACCTGATTTGTGTTTTAATGTAAATATTCAAATGCAATGTATATTGTTTACTGAATAAAATAACTATGAACTATGAACTATGCAGCGACACACGTGGTATTTTTGCATTTCCGTCCTTGTCGTTAAAACTGTTTACCAACGTGTATGTTGACAAAAATCGCTGAAAATAGTCATAACCTAAAAAAAAGGTAGGCTTTTCATGATACAATCCCGGAACTTAAATAATTAAAATATTATTTTGAGGAAGCCGACTCCATACTTGCTTCGCTTTTTCCGGGATTTTGCTAGGTTTAGGTATAAAAGCTCCCGAATTTCCGATCTCTGTTAATCACACATAAATTAAATAATATCTGTTCAATCTCATGTCACAGTCAAAGCTGTCAGACGTCAGCTATCAATTCAAAAATAAATTAAGGAAAGAGGTTACACTGGTATACGAGTGTATACTTTTCTTATACCTATATATTTTTTCAAGATGGTGGTAAAACAATGCGTTTTGCACACTATATAAGGTTTACTTACTAACACTTAGACTTTTAGTATGTCAAAGAGATACAAACAAAGAACAAAATAAAATCAAACCCCGTTGATGATTAGTAGGACCTATCATTTATGACCCATTATTTTTTATATAACTCTTGTACTAATCGTAGGGATACCCCTTCTTCCCGTGGGTAGCGTAAGAGCCAATTATGCGAAATAGGTCTACTATCTATCTACACCTTCTTGGCGTGAGTGTAAAAGCTATTTAGTATAAACAACTTTATAATCACCACTTAAATAACGTAGGCAACCCTTTTAGAATTAATAATTATTACCGCACACTTAGCAGTTATTAAACTGGCTTTTAAAGATTCAAGCTGAGTTCCAGCCAAGTTCAGACAAAAGACGAGAGAAGTTTTAAGTTCAATCCAGACATTTCTGAACGCCAGACAGCGCTCTTGGTTTTCATAAGGTTTATAACTAAATACGTTTTGCTTAATTGACTGGGGCATATACTTTAAAACTGTGAACATTTATGAAGTGGGTGACAGACGTGCAAGCTATATAATAGCGAATTGAAGATTCGCGAACTTGGCTCGATCACTCAACCCAACGGCAAAATGCCACAAGCAATCCGCACTCACAGACACAAACAAAATGGCGGCTTGCGATTCGCGCCAAAGCTCGTGTTTTCTTGTTTTCCCTTTTAACAAAAGATACAGATGGGTCGATAAGTAAATACAAACTCAAAATAACGTGTTAGATTTACCTCATGTACAGATGCATATAACTGTAATGCTGTGTTCATCAGTTCTGTAATATTTGAAATATATTACATAGACTACAGGTGCTTGTTACAATACCATAGTTTAGCAACGTGCCACAAATGCTTCGAAATATTAAAGTCATGTTTAATCATTACTTTACTCGCATAGTGACTCTATTGTTAAAGTAGCAATGTTCAAATTAAAACGAAAGGTATATTCGGTATTAACAACTTGAATGATTTTTCGTCTCGAAATGCCTGCGAACGATTAGGCTGCTAGCTTCTAAAATAAACCTTCACGAACAATCCCCAACTTTACACAATTCATAATGATTTTGTGCAATAAACTTCGTTGATTTTGGACTGAATCAATACGATAGGCGTGATAGGGTACCATTAAAATAAACCAAAGTTCACATGCACGGACGCAGGCCGATTGCATGACAAATAGTTGCAAGAGTAGTAAAGTAAGATCAACAACACACAACAGTACAATACTTAAAAACAAAAATTATGTAGAGTATAGGTACGGTACAGTCCAAATTCGACAACGTAAGAGAAGACAAAATAAATAAATAAATAAATATTTGGAAACAATCTTATACTAATCTACCTAGTCCCAAACTAAGCAAAGCTTGTACTATGGATACTAGACGACGATATACATACTTATGTAGATAAATAAATACTTAAATACATAGAAAACATCCATGACTCAGGAACAAATATTCGTGCTCATCACACAAATAAATGCCCTTACCGGGATTCGAACCTGGGACCTCCAGCTTCGTAGGCAGGGTCACTACCAACTAGGCTACAGAGGTCTTCAAGCCATTGTCTTTCATTGTTAAGTGTAACCGCTAATGGTTTACGTTGTACTTAAGTATGCTTCAACTACAAATTAAAAAAGGTGACTTTTTCCGGCCCGTGTGCGTGCATGTAAACTCAGGTTTATTATTATGATATTGCCCTACCGCGACTATCGTATTTGTTCAGTCAAAAATCAACAAAGTTGATTGCACAAAGTTGTTGTGAATTCTGTAAAGTTGGGGATCGTGAAGGTTAATTTCCTGAGCTAGCAGCCAAATCGTTCGCAGGCATTACGAGATGAAAAATCATATTTAATCATTAAACTAGAGCAAGAACAACTTTATAAAATATATTTAATATTGGTGCAATTATTTATTTATTTATTTATTTATTTATTTATTGAAAAACAGGTTACATAACATTACAGTTTACACTAATGCGTCATGAACCGAACAATATTTATTTTGACGGCGAAACGGCGTGGCCCCGTTGTTCCGACATCTCGGGTGTTGGATTTGGTAGGTTGCCCCGGAACCGACGAAACACGACACCTTTCGGCCAGAAATCAGCACACGCGATGGTCTCCTGGAGCGGCCGCGGCACGCGCACTACAAACAAGCTGAAGTGCACGTAGTGGCGTGGTGGTGGTGGTATTATAGATTTCAGGACTTTATTAGCATTACATCTTGAAGATATATAATATAATTTGCATAATGAAATTAGTAACTAAATCAATACTACGTATTTTTTGGATGATATTGTATATTTTGCAGTATTATAAACAATATTGAATATTGCTACATATTATTAAAAAAAAACACATAATGTACGGCGCAATCAAATATTACATAAAAGCCGAGTTCGTAAAATCTAACCCAAGCTTAATACTAAAAAAACCTTGTTTAATCATTACATTTATCCAAAAACATGTCGATAATAATTTATTTCTTAAGTTAATAATAGGCTGTTAAAGAGACAAGTGATAAATGGAACCCAACAAATATCAATAAATGTCCCAGCATCTGTCAAAGGCTGATTAACGTTTCCCTAAGACATCGTTGATGGCAGGAAAACGCCTTTAGAATTTGAAACACGGCCCTCTCAGGCTATCAAGTAATTTACAAACTTTACGGGAGTTACTTTTAACTAGAAAGTAACCATAACAATAATATGCGACGTAGACGTTTGCGTTACTGAAGTTCGTTCGCTGAGCCAAAATGTTTACACTGCCATGTTTGGGTAAGTTAAAGTAAAATTAGAGCATTATACGCACGCACGCAGTTCAAAGGCCTAAAGAACAACAAAACTATGCTGAGTTTAATTGAAGTTTCATACTGAGTATAGGGTCATTAAATAAATAATAAATAAATAAATAAATATTAGGGGACAATCTTACACAAATCGACCTAGTGCCATAGTAAGCTCAATAAAGGCTTGTGTTATGGGTACTAGACGACAATATATATCATTAAATACGTAAACAATCGAAACACATATAAATTCATCATTCACAAAATGAGCATGTCGCTACGGAAGTAATTCGTTTGGAATGAACATAAAAAACTGTATCCCGACTGCGGAAAACAAACTGAAAAAAAAACAGTTTTTTTTTTCATTTAAAAAATAGCCTATCTCACGACGGAGAATAATTTAAAACTGAATGATACCTACCTCATTTAAAATTAAATCAGTATCTTAAATGCTACGGTGGAACAAACGTAGATACAAACAGAGACTGCTAATAGTTATTTGTTATAAATACAAGGGTGCAAAGTTGTATTTTACCCCCGATTGTGGAATTGAAACACGAGCAAGCGAAAGGATGCTATAGTTGAACCACGAGCGAAGCGAGTGGTTCTAAAATAGAATCCTGGCGTAGCGAGTGTTTCAACACACGGGAAGTAACATACATTTGTTTAAATAACTTTATTTAATTTATATATAAAAAAAAATACAGTTATAATAACGTTAAGTAATATCAAGTAGAATTTTGGTCAAGTGCGAGTCGGATTTTAGCTTTCCCATACATTTTGAGACCCAGCGCGTCATGAATGACTCTTGAATAAGTATTTATTTTATTCTGTTTTTTAGTATTTCTTGTTATAGCGGCAACAGAAATACGTCATCTGTGAAATTTTTGTATTATGATCGTTTTTCGTTTCGTTATCTGACTTATCTGTCAAAAGCTACTTAAACACGCTCCATGGTCAAATTACTTTCCCCACTAGTGGATAAAATGCGGTTTTGCCCATTGGTTTTAAAGGATAAAAGACGGCTTTCCGAGGCAGTGAGGGGAAAAATAATGAATCTCTTTCTTTCGGCTCTGCCATAATCGTACAAAAACAGAAAACAATACAAAACACATGACAGGTTCAAATCGTGAATAGATGCTTTTTTTTTCATTTTTCAGGTTTAGATTTCAATAGCAACAACAAATCAGTGAAGTATTTAAAAGAAATGAAAAACCTAGAGAGTTTTTTTTTTAATTATTTGCTTGAGTTTAGTCATGTACCTACTTAATCATAATAATTATATAATGATGTGTTTTTGTGATTTAATCGGACTAAAAAATTTACCTTAGTCAAAAAGTGAATGGAAAACAAAAAATGTTGGCATCCATACAAAATGTCCACTAGTATTAAGCAAATTGTTAATTCATGTGGTATAAATAATACCTAAATTCATTTCGCTTGAATACCCTCATAATTATATTCTACAAATTTCGTACTAATTACATTTTCTGCCGGCGTGTTAATTTATTTCGAAATCAGCACACCAATGCGTTTATTGCACGGCGTTTATTATTGCGTAATAAAAGTCAAACCAGATGATAACTTGGGCAAGATATAAAAAAACGTCGTCTTCCGACCCTGTTGTATTAATTTCTTTTATTGCGGGAAGACTAGGACGGCAATTTTTGTTTTATCACCTTGGGCTATTTTTGGATGCCGAAATCTTTCCAAGAAATGTAAATTAGACTTTAAATGAAGGCTGTAATTTGATGGTTTGAACCGTATTTATTGAAATAAAATGAGTATTTTTTATGATTTTGTAAAAACAACGAGCATTTTTAAAATAATTTCAAACAACAAACGGCAAAACATAAGGCGGTAGTAGAAAGTAAAAACTTCAGGTAAGTGGAATATTGCGAACAAGAGTCTATCAGAAGCTTTGCTTTGGTTTTGTTAACTCAAGTTTGCAATATTCTTACGCCCGTGCTATACACAATGTTTTTCATTACATTCGCGAGGAAATAATAACAAAAAAAGACAGAAAAATGTATGTTTCATACAACCGCACCAATCAAACATTGACGAAATTGACAACTTAACTTCCAGCAGTGTGAGTGGAGTGCACAGCTTCAATATTTCAACCAATCACTGTGCAGTACAGTAGTTTTCTTGCGGCGCGTGGCAAACTAGATTTTTTTCAACCAATCACAGAGCAGAATACTAGTGGTACTAATACTAGATGTTTTTAAACCAATCAGATCACACACACGCTCATAACTCTCTAGAGAGTTATGGAAACGTATAACTTTCGTAGGAACAATTTAGGCCATTGTCTTTCTTTATATAGGCATGGAATAAAACCATTTAATATGTTAATAGGTTTTCGTAAATTCATATTTTTTTACGTGACATCCAAATCTGTTATGTAATTTTATATCATGATATAAATAATCTAATCTAATCTATGTATGAAACTACTAATACATACACATAGCCCACTAGTTTATGACCACAATTTCGTGAATGTTTTTTTGTTTACATATTTATATTTATTTACTTATACAAGTGTGTACCTTTGCTTAGTTTGGGAGTAGATTGATTATTGTCATATTGTCCGCAAATGGTTTTTGTTTCTTTTAACATTCACAACGAATGTAATCTAAACTGTAAAAATTTCCGTGTCCGACTTTATATTGGGAAAAATATTTATTAATTTAATCCTTATTGCACCAAAGAAGAACTTAACGTACAAAAGGCGGACTTAATGCCGTAAGCATTCTCTACCACTAACTTTGGGAAAAGCCATGATTAATAAACAGAGATCGGAAATTCGGGAGCTTTTATACCTAAACCTAGCAAAATCCCGGAAAAAGCGAAGCAAGTATGGAGTCGGCTTCCTCAAAATAATATTTTAATTATTTAAGTTCCGGGATTGTATCATGAAAAGCCTACCTTTTTTTTAGGTTATGACTATTTTCAGCGATTTTTGTCAACATACACGTTGGTAAACAGTTTTAACGACAAGGACGGAAATGCAAAAATACCACGTGTGTCGCTGCATAGTTCATAGTTCATAGTTATTTTATTCAGTAAACAATATACATTGCATTTGAATATTTACATTAAAACACAAATCAGGTACACTTTAACAATCTAGCTTATATTAGACTATTTATACTAATAATTGATTATACTATTATTTATACTCAAGTTAAAATAATCAACAATAAATTTAGTCCTATATTAATTATACACATTTTAAAATCTATTTTCTTGTCAAATTTTACTCAATAATATACAATAAAATAAAATAAAAAATAAAATTACCACACATTCAAAAATCTAAATTCATGTCAATTTATTTAATAATCTACAATTCAAAATCAAATTATTTAATTATTATTCACAATAATTCTACTACACTGAATGTCCTGCTTGATAAAACTCGTCCACTGAATAAAAACACTTCCTTAACAAAAATGCCTTCAAATTAGTTTTAAACTTGTTTAGACTCGTAACTGACTTAAACTCAACGGGTAACCTATTAAAGAGAGCAATTGCCTGGTAGCTCGCAGAGTGCTTGACAATTCTGAGTTTAGAGTTTATCATTTGAGGTAAATCCATCCTTCTGGTTGCCAGTCGCTTTTGCCTCTCTTCCAAAGTTTCAATACAGTTCAGATTCTTTATTAAATCACTCAGGACTATGAGAATGTACAGACTAGGAACTGTAAGGATTTCAAACTCAGAAAAGTAACTTTTACAGGATGTTGTTTGAGGTATTCTGGCCATTGTTCTGATCGCTCGTTTCTGACTCACGAATGCAGATTGGATATTGTATTGGAAACTGTTGCCCCAGAACTTAATACTATATCTCAGTTTGGATTCTACCAAAGCGAAATACACCGTTTTTAGCTGAGACAGTGATAACTCTTCCCTGAGGCTTCTCAGTGCGTAGCAGGCCGAGCTAATGGATTTCACTAGAGACGACAGTTCATCCTTCCAATTAAGATTCGAGTCAATCCAGACACCAAGAAATTTGACTGAATCTACCTGGTTGATTTTCACTCCATGGGATATAATTTCTAAGGTGTCTTTATTTCTCGAGGTGGTTCGAAAAAGTAATGCATTGGTCTTGGAACAGTTTAGCGTCAAGTTGTTTCTGGTAAACCAGGCATGCAGGGCCTCCAAAGCAAAATTAACTTTGTCATTCAGCTGTGACATATTCTCCGCTGATAATATGGCGTTAGTGTCATCAGCGAAGATAACAAGTTTTGTGTCCTGAACGGTTCTCTTCATAAATGTTATTAAATCGTTTATAAAGACGATAAAGAAGATTGGACCTAAAATAGATCCTTGTGGGACGCCCCTTGTCAACTTACTAACCCTTGATCTGTGGATGCTTTCTTTGCTGTCTTGGACCCACATAACTTCAACGAACTGTTTTCTATTAGCGAGGTAAGATTGAAAAAGCTTTAACATTATACCTCTTACCCCGTAATGTTCCAACTTTGCCAACAGTACTCCATGGTCAACTGTGTCAAACGCAGAGCTCAGATCTAGAAATAGACCTGCCACTTTATTTTTGCTATTTAGTTGAAGTACAACGTCTTCAATCAAGGTAGTGATTGCGTCATTTGTACTTCTGCTTTTTTGGTAACCATACTGCCTCTCGCTTAGTATGTTATTGAGATTAAGATGCCTTACAAGTCTGTCCTTCATAAGTCTTTCCAGAAGTTTGGACAACGTTGGCAGAAGAGATATAGGTCGATAGTTTAAAGGGTCAGTTTTTGATCCTTTTTTATGGATAGGCAATACCTTGGCTACCTTAAACTGGTCCGGGAAAGTACCCATCTTAAAACATTCATTAAAGAGATAGACCAATGGACCAGCAAGTACATCTATATTGTCTTTGATAACAGTAATAGGGATCTCGTCGTATCCACAAGATGTTTTGGGTTTTAACTGTTTTAACATAAATACAAGCTCAGGTTCATTGACTGGGTCAAGATCCATGTCGTTTTCGATCCTCGTGACATGAGCCTGAAGCAGAGGTAAAGCGTCTTTAGAGGAATCGATTTTATCACTATGATTGAATCTTTCTAAAAGGTTGCAGGTTGATTACCTATTCACTTTTGTGTGGCTATGTACATATGTTTTAATTTATTGATTCAACAGAGTTACTTACGTTTGTACCATTATTTTTAATAAAAGTTACAAAACAATTTTGGTTTGATGTTATCTAACTGTTAGTTAAATGAATATGTGATATAAATAATATTTTGTATATAGGAACAACTAAAATGGTTTATTTAAATACTTTAATACGTATGTGATCATGTTATCTTAATTTTCGATATTCCGGGAAATCCCTGGAAATTTATTAGTAAAATTAAATTGAGTCCGCCTCCATGCTATTTAACAACAACGCGGTGTAGGTACTGGGGCCGAAGTTTAGGTATAAAAGCTCCCGAATTTCCGATCTCTATTAATAAATGAGTATGAGTATCAGATAACGAACCAAATATCGCCTAGAGAAATCCTATCTATTTGTATGTATACATTATGCCAAAAAAAAAATTTTTGGTACAAGTGTTTACTGCCGACTGTACTTTTCTGTATACCGTCATTAACATGAGGAGATTCAAACGAGCCCAAACTCAACAGGGTTACGTTGGTTAAGTACTGAGTTCCAATAGCCACTTTCTGTCTCCATCATGAATATCAGCTCGATGGTACCATAATATTGAATAGGGAATATTCATGATTTTTATGATTAATAAATGAGTATGAGTATCAGATAACGAACCAAATATCGCCTAGAGAAATCCTATCTATTTGTATGTATACATTATGCCAAAAAAAAAATTTTTGGTACAAGTGTTTACTGCCGACTGTACTTTTCTGTATACCGTCATTAACATGAGGAGATTCAAACGAGCCCAAACTCAACAGGGTTACGTTGGTTAAGTACTGAGTTCCAATAGCCACTTTCTGTCTCCATCATGAATATCAGCTCGATGGTACCATAATATTGAATAGGGAATATTCATGATTTTTTTTTATTTTTTTTATCTATTCTATAAGTAATTATATAAACGGAAAAAAATATAACACTAAAACAATATTATTAAATAAGCTAAAAATAAATAATTAAAACTACTATAATTTTCGGACGATCAAAACGCCACCATTTTGGCGCGCTCATTTGTGACGTCACCGTGCAGTGTGCACTAAGAACAAATTAACAACAAAGTGTTTGATTCACACTTTTAATAAATGTGAGTGATTAAAGCTTATAAGATCAACTTATTGTAATGGAAGAGCACACAAAAGCTTATTATAAATATTGTATTGTCCCTATGTGTGAAAATAACATTACAAGTTAAAACTGCAAATATTTTCATACCCATGCCCAAAGGTGCAAATATAAGGATAAAGTGGTGTAAGGCGATGAGGAGAGATAATGTATCGTGCTTGAGTAGTTTATATTGTTGTGAAGATCATTTCGACGTGAGTATTAAATATGTAAGTACTTAAAATCTTTTATTATTCTATTAAAATTTAATATTCCTAATAGGTACTTACCTACATATCTTTGATTATATAATACTAGCTTCTGCCCGCGACTCCGTCCGCGTGGAACTCGTTTGTATCGTAGCTCCATACAAACTTTCAACCCCCCACGTTATCCCTTTGGGGGATGATTTCCGGGATACAAACTATCGTATGTCCTTCCCCGGGACTCAAACTATCTCTATACCAAATTTCATCCAAATCGGTTCAGCGGTTTAAGCGTGAAGAGGTAACATACAGACAGACAGAAAAAACAGACAGACAGACACACTTTCGCATTTATAATATTAGTATGGATCTGTAACTTATTTACCTTGTGCAGCTTTTACTCCTCTTAGTTCAGCGGACGTAAAGTCACAAATATTTGCGAAGTACGTATTTAGTCATCATGAACACATGAATTTTAGGCAGATTATCCGACTGTGCCTTGACAAAACCGCTTTCAGTCATTGTGGCGAGTCTTTTTTCAGGAGTCACTGCTTTCAGTTAACATTTACCAAAAAACACTGATTATTTATCATAAACAGCGGCCAAACAATGCGAATAACTTTCAATAATCATACTAACGACCTGCACGGTGACGTCACGTTTCGCTCCGCCAATAGCGTTGCGTTTTGGAAATTTGCGAGGGAATTTGAAAAATAGTACTTTTAAACAATTTATTTTATCAATAGAAACATGATAATTTGAAAAAATAATCATGTGTGTATATTTATTAAGCAATATAGATTACACGTGATTTTTTTGTCCATTTCTAAATCACATGCATATTCCCTATTGGCATCCAAACTACACTAATATCCAAAATTTCGATTCAATCGGTTGAGGTTAATTATTTCAAAATTCAGTTCCAAGATTTGTTCCGCAGTAACAAACTGACAAACCAACAGCTTGTTAAAACCATATTATATTTTTGCCTAGAATCAGAAACACCGTTTTAGCTTTATTCATAAAAGTTGTACTTTATGCAAACACATGAATCAACTGGAACTTTAACTCTGTTTTTTTTTCTCGTTTAAGTTTACGATCCAAGTTTACCTCTATTTCACAGTTTGCAGGTGACTACTTAAATACTTTTGACCTTTTTACCGTTAACACAAATGCATACAAATTAAGATTATCATCAGATGTCTGTAAACAGTTGAAAGTAATAGTTTTACATGATTTTTATTTTAACGTTTTTGATCGTCATGCTTGTTTTACTTAACCTAAAACCAAAAATATAATTATTAATAACAAAAATACAGTAATCTTTAATACAGGTACCTAATTAACTTTTTTTATGTTAAGGTATTGTTTATTTTGGATATCGATCCTTAATCATGTCAAAAAACAAGTTTCGAAATTAGGAGCTTTTACTTATTCATAAAAGTACACAAAACCTGGTGTACCAGTGTGAATAAGTAAATTTAGGTAGCAAACTGATGACCAAAGAGCTGCCGCTTTTTCGTGCAACGCATCAGCATTGCAATTCAGTGAGGAAATGCTGCCAGCTTCCTCTGTACAATGCCCCAAGGGCCTTTTTAGGGTTCCGTACCCAAAGGGTAAAAACGGGACCCTATTATTAGTAATAGGGTCCCGTTTTTACCCTTTGGCTCCGCTGTCTGTCTGTCTGACTGACCGTCTGTCACCAGGCTGTGTCTCACGAAGCGTGATAGTTAGGCAGTTGGAATTTTCACAGATGATATATTTCTGTTGCCGCTATAACAACAAATACTAAAAACCGGTTCAGTGCGAGTCGGAGTGGGGCTCCCATACAACAGACATGATTTTTTGGCCGTTTTTATAGATAATGGCACGGAACCCTTCGTGCGCGAGTCCGACTCGCACTGGCCGGTTTTTTAGATTTTATTGTGTTTTAATTTAATTTAATTAGGTACTGTAAATTATTATTTCGTATGTACTTTAGAAAATAAAATATTTAATCTAATAAAAGATTTTTCAAAAAAAACCCAACTGCTTTTTTAGAAATTTATAGCCTATGTCACTCCCACCCACGATTAAGAGGAATCCAACGACACCTCATAATTATGTCGAAATCCGTCAAACAGTTTAGGCTGCAGGGCGTGCCAAAGAATAAGGTCACATACATACATACGCTCGAAAAACATAACCCTCCTCTCCTTCGGGCAGTCGGGTAAAAACAACAACAGTGAAGAAAATAAGTCATTTCGCAGTGTAAATTATACATGTACAATTTCATGTTTACACTTTGTGAAACGCGAAGAGGGTCAATACAATTTCGGGCCACAGAGGATGACTCGACGCTGATGACCTGTTTTGAAATTTTTACTCGCTCGTGAAAAATGACAATTAAAAAAGCTATTTGCAGTTAAAATATTTGATTTGCGTCGCATCAGACTTCAGATAAAGCAGAAATACTGCGTCATAATATCGAAGGTTAACGAGGCCTATAACGGTGGACCTTGGGCATTATCAGCAATTTAATTGCACTTTTATTTTTTACTTGTACGTAAACTTTGATAAATGTTCATAGATTTCTACCACAGTTAAGGATTAGCCTATATTTTTTACCATACAAAGCATGACCTTTTCTGCATATACAAAATGAGAATCGCTTATAATAAGGAAAAAAATGCAATCATTACATTCGAAGAAAATCATTATATCCGAGTTCCACAGGTGAATTTTGTCAAAAAATGCTTCTTAAGGGGATGCCTTAATTCGAGTCGACCACGCCCCTATGACAGAGACAATCTTGTGCCTTTCGCGCACGAGAAAAAGAGATGCAACTCTCTTCGGGAATTGCTTTTTTGGACAAATTTCGATAAATAGGTACCTAATTTAATGAAGTTTAACTTATATTTCATTAAGTGAGATTTTAGATGGGATAAAATACTATAGTATTAACTTGATTGTGTCGTAAATAATGTATTGTTTCAGTAGGCTGCGTAAAAAAGGAAAAAAAAGACCCAACTTTGTTTTTTTTTTCTATCTAGGAAATTTAAGCAAGTAAGTAAGTAAGTATCTATTCGCATAAGACAGAGTACAATGGATGTTCTTAGTTAGAATATATAGAACTATCTATCTCGTCACGCGGTGACATGCCAAATTTAAGTATGAGAACTTATACCTAAGTTCAAAGACGAGTCTATCGAGTGCTCATAGAAAATATTACAATGTTAACAATATCCGAACATGGTGATAAAAGAAATCATGGCAAGCAAATTGAGTACATAACACATAACACAAGAATCATTATGTTAGCGTTTATCATAAGGCAGTCATATTATATCGATTAAATCAGATAAACAATCATATAGTCAAGAATCATATATCTGAAAATCAGACCTTATTGTTTCTTAATCTAGTCAGAACGTCGTTTCAAAGCACGCGATAATTTCCAATGCACCCCCTTAAGCCTGAAAATCACGAACAGCGCGCTCACTTTAATCAAAGCTGTGACTGAGTCATCTGAGGGGTAATCAAATCACGTAACGTTTTGAAACCACGTTAGGAAAATTTAACTAATTTTTCCATATAAAAAGTGACATTAGAATCTACCTGACGCGCGTACAATGCGTCACGTGATCGACCTGCTGAACCCACAATTATTTCAACGATCGGTTTAGCCTGCGAAACCTACGGTCGGGTTCAAGTCCCGGTGAGGCCTAATATTTGTGAGAAAAGCATTCATATTATTTGCTCCAGTCTTTTGTTGTTTTCTGTATATAAAAGTATTTAATAATAATAAAACATTTATTTCAGGCAACTAAGGGCCATAGTTACAAATACCTTACACACTACCAAAATAATATAAATAAAAATTATACTTTATTTACTTACTTACTTACTTTACTTTACTTTATTTTACTTTAATATTTATGAAGTATATAATGTGGTCCCATATCACAAGCATTATTAGGAGCTGGTTCGATTAATGTAAGATTGCCCACACATATTGATTATTTGTTAATGAAAGATTTACAGACTGTGCCATTTCTACAATATTGTACTTAAGTTACTACTAGTTACCAGCTTGTTGACTAAATCGTATCCGTATACGCAGCTTATGTCAAAACACCCTTAATCGAGCCAAACTTTGTTATTTTTATCGAACTTTAAAGCGTTAATTAAAATTTATTTTCTAAAATGTTAAAGTAAAATCCACTTAAGAAAATAATAAGAACCTGACACAAATCTCAAAAGCGTGGGTCGTAAATCTTAAACGAAAAATAAATTCATGGCAGTCTGTCTCGGGACGGAATGTGAGAAAGTTGCCATGATAAAAAGTATTTCGTGAGTACCTAAAGTATAAAGTTACACGTATCGTATTTCACATCTCTGCGTACAAGTGTGCCAGTTCCTATGTAAATCTTATTTCGTGATTCTAGAGTCGGGATGTCTGAAGTACTTTTAAAACCTATTCGTGTTATTGGTGAGCGATGTGTAAAACATATTTATGTGAATATTCAAGATATACATAGCTAAATCTAGTTGTTTGTAATGAATAGGTGATACAATGTTAAAAATAGTTATTAAGAAAAGCACAAAGAGGTATATTTGACATTTTCGTAAAAATATTAACTCCAAATATTAAAAAAAAACCACGCCATAACCACTCGAAATATTTACGCTCCATTGAAAGGAGCGATGGTGTGGTCAAAAATAGCGAAAAGTATAATTATGAACAACAACTTGTGATTGCAATCGGAACCCCTTTGTGTTTAACCCTTTAGCCCTTTGTGTTTGGTAGGGTTTAAAAGTGAAGATGGGGTAAGACCGAATAAAGCTAAAGATTTGAACTGTCACAAAAAATGGTGAAGTATCTTATCTCTCTCTTCCTAGCTATATAGCCCTACGTTGCAAATATCACGACGGTAATTACCTAGGTAACTTTATAAACGAGCGTTAGAACCAAACAACTATCATTTTCCCACAGAAAAATACATTTAGATCGACCTAACGTATGATTGAGATTAGTTAATGTTGAACTTTTTATAACTGTCTTTGGAATTGGAATCTTCGACGGTAAAGTTGTCTTTTGAATGGACTATTTCGAAGTATTACGAAGCAGCAAGCTGGTCACTAACAGAATATTTATTTTGTCCTCAGAACCTACGACGGAGATCATCGGTGGACCAGACCTTTACATAGACCGGGGGAGCACCATAAACCTGACTTGCGTGGTTCTCTACTCTCCAGAACCACCAGCGTACATATTCTGGAATCACAATGATGCGGTAAGGATAAGGTCAATGAGGGAAAGGCCGGCCAAAACAATTTTATTTAGAAAACCGTCATAAAGGGCAAGAACTCTTGTGTTAACATATATGTTTGCCGCTTAGACACGGTCAGTAAGGTCACGTACAGTAATGTTTCATTCAGTCAGCTCTATCGACCACCTGTAAGTGACATACATAAGTATACAAGTGTTAGACGAGACAGCTTGAAGACGATCTTCCCCATATTATTAGTTTATTTTTTACACCTTTTGGAGAATATTTAATAACAATCGAGTAAGATGGACTATCCAAACCTTCTTGCGCTTAGTTTGGACCTAAACCACCAAAGTGCCGCCATACTAGGAAACATCACTAATTTACAGGAATATAGTCCAGTCAATGAACTGACAACACGTATGGAAAAAAAGTCAAAGGAAATAATTTATAATAGCTTCGTTTTAATGTGTAACGGATATATTATCAATTAAATAGTTACCCAGCGACAAAATCCGACAAAATTTCAGACATCAAAAAAACGATAAACTAACTAGCTTCTGAAAAGTCAGAAAAAATATTAATAAATATTTTTGTCTTTATTTTGGTTCATTTACATTTGCTCTATAATATTCAAGATAAATCGTACAAAAAAAGACAATGCATGCTTCATTTAAATCTACATAATTACTTCCGGGTGGAAAGTTTGTCGGATTCTTGAATTAATCATCTAAGAATATCATTTTGAAATGAAATCAACAAAAAAAATGCTATTATAAATTAATGTTTTTCAAAACCGTATTTTGCCTGGAGTAATATCAATGTATTTGATGTCATTAATTATGTGTTTTGATCGAAAATTAACCAAATCGTTCATTTTCTCTGTATTGCACAATACGAGTACATGCCCGTTTGTATAACCAAACTAGGAAGTGCGCCAGAGTATATAAGATGAATGTGGATATAACCGTAATGAATTTATGAAACCGACATCGTTATACTGCGTCACAATACGTAAGGTTAGCTGGAAAAGATCCATTAAAGGGACAAGTTCGCCTTTGTACATTTTTTTATTGTGTCTACTGCTATGTACTTGTTTCTTTTTCTTGTGATTATTTCACAACAAGCTATTTACTACACGGTCACGTCAAACAAATATGAATCCAGCTTATTTCAACACCCTTGTAATGTAGGTAATGTATTCCATATGTAGTGTATATGGAGTACTTTGCTTTGTTCGTAATTTTGAAAGCAGCCATACGAACATTTTTAATTAGACCGTTTTTAGCTAGTGTGGGTCGTAAAATGAACCAAAGGCAGAGAAATAAACAAATCAAAACCCCTGAACAGCGACGATTGGTGTCAAGTTACCCCCTCAACAACATTGTGCCATCCCAATAATATAATTTTATATTGTGTATTGAAATACGACGCAGTTTCATTTCAATGCACACAATAATCGTTTTAGGTACCTACACATTTTTCCACTTTTAAATTAATTTATCAGAAATACAATTTTGTAGGCGTAGACTAAACAATATTTTTTTATTACAAGCTTTATATTAACTTGACCGGCCCCGTATCATGGTCGGCCTTATCACGCCATAAGTGACAAGATAAGAGCGTCGTCTCGTTCTATCGAGCGGTGTCAGCCAGTGACGGACGCTCTATCTTGTCACTTATCGTGTGATAAGGCCGACGTTGATACGGGGTCTGTTCATTATGTAAGTATATAAGTATGAAAGTTGTCCGTCATGCAATCCATTCTTCTTTTATATAGATATATGATATATACTCCAGGCAAAATACGGGTTTGAAAAACATTAATTTATACATAATAGCGTTTTTTAGGGTTCCGTAGTCGACTAGGAACCCTTATAGTTTCGCTTTGTCTGTCCGTCCGTCCGCGGATAATCTCAGTAACCGTTAGCACTAGAAAGCTGAAATTTGGTACTAATTATGTATATCAGTCACGCCGACAAAGTGGTAAAATAAAAAGTTTTTTTTTTATTAGGGTACCTCCCCTATACGTAACGTGGGGAGTGTTTTTTTTTCATTTCAACCCTAACGTGTGTTATACTGTTGGATAGGTATTTAAAAATGATTACGGGTTTGCTTCAATAATTTTTTGATAATGTTAATATTTTCGGAGATTATCGCTCCAGAAGTAAATAAAAATGTGTCCCCCCGCCCCTCTAACTTTTGAACCATAAGTTTTAAAAATATGAAAAAAATCTCAAAAGTAGAAATATATAAAAAAAATGCAGGAAAATTATTTTGAACTTGATAGGTTGAATAGTTTTTGAAAACAATTACAAAAACTACGGAATCCTACACTGAGTTTACTCGCACGGGGACCACTTGTAAAGTACCGAAATTAATGTCAAATACATTTCTGGATTATTATCCAATTATAAGGAATAATCATTTTTCTGTGATAGTGTAATAGCTGCCTAAGACATACTGGTTATTAGCAATCTGATAAAAAGTAAATGTGTGTTGTTTATTTTTATGTCATGATTATGACGGAGAGACGTCATTCATTCTTTATGCATTGTAATTTAACTGAATAATAAAATTAATAACGATGTCGAGTTATTTTGAATTCGATCGCGGTAATAATTTCAGTTGTCGCCCTTTAAAACAGCGGTATGCAACACCAATGAATGCATATTCCTAACGTGCTCCACGATGGACTTACGCCAAATACCTTATCTTCAAAAGGCTTTTCATGCACGGGTTTGGATGCTGAGGACTGGAGCAGTGTGGTTGATTCCGATACTGCCGTAATGGATTTTAATCAATCCCATGCTGCTGATATAGTAAATATTTATAAAAATGTTCTACTGTTGGTGCAGTTGACAACTTCATCAGCATTGGATTAAATTATTATTCGCTATAAAGTGTTTTTATTTATTTTTGAAATGTGTATCAAGTGAAAAAGAGCTATTTATTTACAAAAATATTTAGGAATAGTAGGTATACAGTTGTAAATTGCTCATAAATCATAGGTAAGACGCGAATTCGCGTCCGTGGGATTAAGTTCAAACTCTAAAAACGCACAAGCTGAGACAGAACTGTAATTCTGTCTCCGTTTGTGCGTTCAGGTTGTAGCAGTACTGTGCTGCCTACTGTTCTGCCCCACTGCTCTGCTCTCGTGTGAAACGGGCATAACTTTGCAACTTAAATATAATGAACTAAGCGTAGACTAACTCCTAATACTTTCTGTTGCCCTGGTACTTTTCACTCTTTTCTCACCACGAAATTCGTCACTTATTCCACATCATGTCTTCAATTACTAAAAAATAATATGGTAGGTCCTAGGTAAAGCATGGGTCCGGATCAGTTATGGTTTCATAAGAGTATTATTTATTCCTTACTGGATACTAGTTACGGACAATCATACAGGTATCAGAAAAGGTAAAAATTCTATCACTTGGATACCAGCATCCTATGAGGATCATTTTTTTATTTTTATGGAACTGGTTACAAAACTCCAGTTACATACGCGGCCAGGGTAATAAATTATTTCCAAAATAGATTTTTTTCCCATACAAGTTGTCAGTTCATTGACTGGACTAATATGTAGCTTCAACAACGTTAATATGATACGTATTGTGATATGAGTATATTACGTGATAATAGTCACCGTGTAATCAGATCGTTCCTTATTCATCATCTGTCAGCCATCACCATAACAACACCAAAAAGTACCACACATAATAATGTAGGACATGTGCCACATCAATCGAATACGATTATAATAGAAATATAAAACGTATGTACCTACCTACTCTATTTGACATATAAAATGATGTATTTTATGAATAAAAAATCTGAATCTGAATCTGAATAAGGTTTCTCAGCTATATTTTTGATAAAGTGAGTATATTCGGAGATAATCGCTCCGAAAGTCACAAATATGTGTCCCCCCTTTTAATTCAGAACCGTGTAACTGAAAAAAAAATGTCATGTAGAGTGCTTTTAAAAAACTTTCAAAGAAAATTATTTTAACTCGGATCAGTCATAAGATTTTCGAGTTACTGCTGAAAAACTGCGTTTCTTGACGTAAAGAACATAAGTGCCATGAGTTTCCTATGAAGATGAGAACTTTTTTAACATAGGGTATAGGATAGTTATTTTTGGGGTTCCGTAGTCAACAAGGAAGGAAAAATAGTTTCGCAATGTCCGTCCGTCTTTCCGTCTGTCCGTCTGTCCGTCTATCCGTCTGTCCGTCTGTCCATCTGTCCATCTTCGGCTTAGCTCAGTAACCCTTACTACTAGAAAACTGAAATTCGGCAGGGTTTATAAAATAAATCACGACGATAAAACAATAAAATAAAATCTTGTTTCTTTTTTATGGTAATTCACTTCCACAACACCCAAAGTGAGGATGTATTTTTAAAAACACATAGTGGGGTATCGTTGGATAGCTTGTTCAAAAATATTAGTTTCTTAAAACCATTATTCAACCCAGTGATTCGTTTGCGAGATATTGGGCTTTAAAACCTTAATTTTTTTTCGAGTCCTGTGTGCCCCCCTGCCGGCTAAATGGCTACTACTGGGGATGTGAAAAAATTCGTGGCACATATAATGAATTTGAAAGGAAAACTATCACGCTTAAGTAGGCATGGTTGACTAAACACCGTGTAATATTCGACCAACTTAAAAGGCCAAGTTTCGTGCAAATTCGGCCGACGTATTCGCACCATTTACTTTGCATGTGTCGATGTAACAAATACAGACAGGCAACTACGGAACCCTACACTACGCGTGGCCCGACATGCACTTGTTAACTCTGAAATAGGCATGGCGTGAGGGTGGATAGTAGAATGTTAGAAATGTCTGCATACTTTTTTATGCAGGTAAAGTAATAAAACACCAGGGAAATATCGTCCTTCAGACCGATATGGATATCTGGCTTGCACTCAATATAACTTTTCATCATTCTCCAATAGGGCCAGATGACTTCAATTCAAAGTAGCGGCTGGACTACTTAGCTGTAAATTTGATATACTTATTCATTTGTTGAATATTAGATAATACTATCTCTGCATTAAGGCTAGCTATATGTACTTCCAAAATTTAAGAGTACCGTAAAATATCGTTGGAAAATATACATCTCCTATCCAATTAAGGGTTGTGGTTTAATAATTAGTACAAGGTACGAAACCCTTTATTGTGCGTGGTCTGACTTGCGCTTGGCCGGTTTTTTTACATATTGAGATTATTGAGTAATCATTGACTTCTCTAAAGATTTCAAGAAGCCATTATAAGCGCGAAATTATGCCTACGACTCAGAATCGACTTATCGAAAACCCTTGCGTTGCGTAATCAAAGAGAATTCGTTTGGCTTAAGAATTTGTGGCATTATAGAATTATGGTTACTTTGAAACTTTTACAATTTACGGGCATATAAACGGGTATTCAACTGTCTCGCGGTTTGATTGGGTTTGAATAGATTGCGAAATAATATAATAATATATATACCCTTAATCACGAAACACATTATTTAATGAAATATTGTTGTTTTCGTGTTATTTTTAACGAGGAAGTTACCCTGATCATTTCGACGAAGTTGGTTTATTTTTCCATTATATTCTTTCTCTGTATCATATCGTTAATAATATATATATATGTCGAGAGGAGAATAAATAATCGTGACTTCGGTCGTAATGTGCTTCACTGTCATTCTAAAAATGTCATTGTAATGTAAGCGAACGAGGACATATTTGTATGTTATACAATGTGTGGCCTGTAGCAGGGGCAAATATCTAAAAGGACGCTTTCTTAGAGCATCTGTAGTAACCCAGATGTCCAATTTTTAATATTTTTTTTTAATTCGTAGAAATGTAGATCTAAAGTTATGACCTTCATGTTACGTATATTGGCACCACAAGATCATAGCACAGCAGTCAATGCAGATTTTGAGGTAACATCATGTGATGATAGTTTTTGCATTTTTGTTTTCAAAAGATATGTTTGTGATTGTTTAGATTTTATGTTATTTTTTGTTTTTCAAAATAATAAAATATATTTGCGTCACCCCATAATATTAATAAATACACGTGAACTTACTTTAAAAAAAAAGAAAGAAAAAATGCTTTTTTTTTCAATGAAAACCACCTGCAAATAATTTCTCACAAGCTCAATAATCTACCGTTTCATTTTTTGCTCCTATTCCAGGCCACATCCTGTATAAAAAATCCTTGGGGGGGCCTATGTCCAGCAGTGGACGTTTTCCGCCTGATATGAAGATGATGACAATAATTATAGGGCATAGAATCTGCCCACAACTCCGTCCGCGTGGAACTCTTCTATGTCGTAGTTCCATACAAACATTCACCCCTCATTTCACCTCCTTAGGGGATGATTTCCGGGATAAAAACTATCCTATGTTTAAATTGCATTTCAGTCGGTTTAGCGGTTTAAGCGACAGACAGGTATTAGTATATTATTGCGGTGTATAGGACCTTGAATGCTATAAATGCGTCACAACATTAAAATTCGTGTTTCAATATTTTCCCCGTCCAATTTTAGATTTCTGGTAAATTTTTCCTTTAAGAAATTATAGTTTCATTTCCATGTTGGATTTTGGATGGTTTTACACGTATTCGAACGTTTTTGACATTATTTCTGAACTCGCGTTTAAACATAGTCGTAAACCAATTCAATAGTTCCTCCAAATTAAAAATCAAATGCTCGTATAACATTTCTAAAAATATCAACACTCAAGAATGTGTGTTTTTTGCACGGAAACCTCCAAATACTTATTAATATAATTTATTATAAATTGTATCAACCTGTAATCGACCACTGTTGAAGATACCTCCTTCCTCTCTCCTCTCTTTGACTTTCCCTGGTTCCGTGCTAGTAATTATTTTCAACATACATTTTGTGAGACATACACGAGTTTCCTTCAAACTCGTGCACTTTGTACAGGATTTACTACATTTTTTAAATATTAGTAATAAATAACGCGTTAGACCCGCGTAAAACCTTATAAAAATAATTAAAAGAGAAACGCATTTTTCGTACAATACAACCATTTTATGGCTCAACTATTATTCTGTCAGATATTTCACTTGAACGCACAAGAAGCAGTTGCCACCACCTAAATATAGCAGTCTTAATCGCCTCGGAAAAGTTAACTTTAATAACCAGACATCGCACATTTTGAAGCATTTTCGGTGAAGCGTAATATTGTGAATGCAATTAGTAAAAATAATTACAATCATATGTATAGTAAGCATTAATATTTATTTTATTTATTTAAACTTTATTGCACAAAAGAAAACTTATCGTACAAAAGGCGGACTTAATGCCATATGGCATTCTCTACCAGTCAAACCTTAAGGCAAAGCGGAAAAGATTGTGGGGCAGTGCAAATAACAACAAAAAAAAAACATTACGGTATTCCTATATACAATATTAACCTAACTTAACAATTTGATTGGTGCCGTCCAATACCAACTCCGTTTGCACATACCTACATATTGCATCGTCATCATCAATGTCTGTTAATAGCCAACCACTTTTTATTCAAATCGCGGTGTTTTGCATGTGACCATTCTGAGGATCCTCCCTATCATCAAGTTAATATTCAAACAGTTTATGTTACGAACCACTGACACGCGAACATTTCACAGTTTTATTTTTAAGATTGCTTTTTTGCCACATTAAATTGTCTGGCACAATATTGGCGGCATAAAATGAAAATCGTGTTATTTATTTTGACGTTGTGTTTACTTATTCTGAATCTCTCTAGCTAGCAGATTTCTGTAAAAATTGTAGGTACTTACTGTACGTATATCTTGAATAAGGGTTACCTAGTTACGTATATCACACGCCTCACACGATCTGCCTGATAATAAGCAGGCCTATGGACGCTTTGCCCATTGATTTGATGTTTCATTGTGTCGACAGCTAGAGACAGACGCAGACTCACTCTCAACACCGCTCAACAATCAATTACCACATGTATCTACAGAGCTAGTATTCGTGTTATTATGACTGTGTTGTTCTGTAACAGTAGCTATAGTTGAACTCGTAAGTACCTTTATACCTTGTCGCTTTCACCCGTTTGAGAACTTTGTATGGCAGTTTAATAGCGACGTTGCGACACAGTAGAAAGGTGTTTTCTCTTGTGAGGCCGACCGTACTTCCCCAGTTGGGCTGCTCAAAATATGAGCGAGATTACGTTCCGCTGTGGTCTATCTCTTTTTATAATCTAGTTGTTTGTTCCACAGATAATAAGCTACGACTCTCCCCGTGGCGGCGTCTCCGTGGTGACAGAGAAAGGCGAGACAACCACCTCTTTCCTGCTTATCCAGCAAGCGAGGCCATCTGACTCCGGCACTTACCAGTGCAACCCGAGCAATGCACAATCAAAGAGCATCGTTGTGCACGTGCTTAACGGTGAGTCTAAATTGCCAGCATTAAGCCAGGGATTCACTAGGGGATTCATGTTTAGAAATACGTGTCGAAAGAAAAATTAGACTAACTGCCGGACACTTCTTCTTTGACCAAGATGGTGGCAATCAAGTTTGCTGCCATATGGCTTTTCTGATGAAAATCCATATGGGCAGCCTCTAAACGCTTGCGAGGACACAAGCACGTTGCTGACCCTTTAGTGATTTGAGGATTCACTGCGTTCATAACAAGAGACGAATACAGGTCCTTTACTCTAGATACAACGCATCTTCAGAAGCACTGGCAACTTATATCACCACTGTCAAACCACAACCATAATCTTTTTTGTTAAACGTCATGGATTTTATTTGAGGTCGACTTCGACATTTGCGTCAGACATTAATACCATAGTGAGTCCCTGGGTGTATGGTAAATGCTTTATTTTAAACATATAAAATTCAATTTCAAGGAAATGGCGTAACGAGCGTTAGGGCATATCAACTGGCATTTTCATTTAAAAATACAATCAATATCTCCCAACGCTCGCGCGAATAATTACGCGATAACTCTTCCCCATTAAACTGGTCTCCCACATTTGTCTTCTAACGTATTCAATGTTTACTAAGCAGAAACGTCCGCTAACAAAATTCCAAATTTCGATCTAAGTAGAAAATTGAAAAACCGGCCAAGTGCGAGTAGGACTCAAGCACGAAGGGTTCCGTACCATTATCTATAAAAATGGCAAAAAAATCATTTCTGTTGTATGGGAGCCCCACTCCGACTCGCACTTAGCTGGTTTTTTAGAATCATCTGTGAAGATTTCAACTGTCTAACTATCACGGTTCATGAGATACATCCTGGTGGCAGACGGACAGACAGACAGCGGAGCCTTAGTTAATATGCTCCCGTTTTTACCCTTTGGGTACAGAACCCTAAAAACTATTCGCCACGAGCGGGATTTCGCGATGTACGGATTCCAGAGGTCGCGGGTTCAAATGCCGTTCGTGGCGAATAATTTATCAATATTCCACTTTAATCGAAATTTCTAAAGTATTGTTTTTTAAGTCGTGCTTTGAATACATGTATGCCATCTGCTGCATGTCATTAATAACGCCTTAACCTAATAAAACACTGAATATGATTAAACAAATGAGGTGTAAATCGGATAATGGTCCGGTATTATGTTACACTTGCCCAATCAGCCAGGGTAACGAAGCCGGATAATGAACAATTTAGTTGGTTCACTTCACATCGTCCAATGATCACATGTATACATCACTTCACATGGTCAATCACTATGGCATTAGAACAGTGATTACCTGTGAATATATTACATTGATCGTCAACTTGGCCTTTTTCGTAATGAGTATTAACGGTTAATGAAATAAAGAAATAAATATAATTATTTGGTGCAAAATAGAAAGAACAGTTTTTTTTTTGGCGCTTTAATTATATTTTTTTGTTTATGTATTTTTTTTTTTTTGTGCCACGAATAAATGTTTTTTCTTTCTTTCTTTCTTTTTTTAAAATAAACCAAAATGGATGCCACTCAGCATATGCCAATATCAATGTATGCTTAAGGCGCTGGTTTTTTTTAGGCTATATTCTATGTAAAACCGTACCGGTATGCTTCGGTCAGCTACTGTTCTAGGTACCCAAATTAATTTACCGGTGCTTAGGGATAATTCACTACCTTTGATTTAAAGTTATCCCTTTAAAGAGGGAAGATATAAAAATACAATCTTCGCAACTCAAGAGGCCGTATTCTCAAAGACAACCCAATCTAGTTGATAAACGACCGTAAGATAGGAAGAAAGGAAATACATTTTTTAAATCCCAGGGAAAAGTAAAAATCCCGAATAAAGGCCATTATCATTAAAACAACGATGGCAATAAATCAAAAGTATGAAACGTGTCTTTGAGATGGGTGCGTTAATGTTTTTATTATGTGCTGGGTCTGTGTAAGAGATTTGCCTCGGGCGTTTGGTAGATAAAAATTCATGATTATTTTGGCGAGGCTGACATACTGTATTTTTGTTACGTCATCGACGGTTTTGCTGAACGTTATTTTTATGTGGAATGTATTTTTGTTACTTTACAAACAACTTCAAAATTATGTATAACATGCAGATCATAAACTTTGGTATAAATAACACGAACAAATGTTTATATCTCCGAGTATGTCTAAGGGATAAGAATCTAATTTCCACATTTGCATTCAGTAAATTGTTTTTTGTTTAAAAATCATTAGCTTTTTCACTTATAAAGTCACAATCTTGAAAAGTAGACGGCCATAGAAAACTAATAAAGAAAAATAAAGTAAAACAAGAGCATAATTTCTAAGAAAGTTTGTACAAATTAAAGCCGTTAATTAAAGCATTCTTCTAACTGTCCTTTTTCGTTACCAATTAGTTTTGTAATAACACTTGAACTTTCTGGAAGTATATCTATCTGATGGGTTCTGTTATATTTACACTTTCTTGATTCTAAAGAATCTCAAAACATTGTTTTAGACGTACGAGTATGCCCTAATTGACGTCTTTAATTTGCACATTTGGTTTGCAAATGCTCACAAATATAATAATTAAATCAATATGCCTATCTTAATTATTATCCATGTACCTGAATAAGATGGTTAAAACTTACTCTTATCGATAGGTACTTTTAATGTCCTCTTCGCTTTTACCGGTTTATTCAAATGAGAAGGATTCTATGTGACGTTCCCTTTCACCAAAGTTTCCAGGTGAGGTACAAAAAATTTCACCGTTTCAAACGGATGTAGGTCAAAGAGTGCAATGACGAAAATTTAAAAAGAGACTCGACCGAAAATGTCTATAGCGTGGCATATTAAAAATGCCTGACGAGAATCAACCAGGCTCCGCAGTTATTTTTCATGTAACTAGAACAGTTTATTGTGGACACAAAATAAATTAAACTATGTTCTTTTATCACACTAGTGTATAAATCACTTTTCCTATGATATAGTTTTGAATTATTATTACTTTAATATCAATTGCACGTACAGTCAAGTGCAAAAATATGGATGCATACAACTTACTCAATAATGTGTCCCACAGCTCATTAAGGTTTCGTTACATATTTATGAGAGGATTAATTCGATACATATTTTTGCACTTGGCTGTACGGTCGACGTCAAGGATATGTTAACACTTTTGGACCCTATGCCTTTGTAATAAGGCGGAAAATGTTCAAATCTCTTTGACGTCCATATCAAAATCATTTTGAATTTTATTGGACTTCATGTAATTTTTATCGAGGTCCAGTTTTATAACGATCCATTAATCAATACATAAAATGCACTGAATTACAGGTGGTATACACATATATATATATATTAATATACGCACGTATGCAGGTGTGTGAACGGATCATTATAATTTAAAATTAAGATGCGATAGACCAAATGTCAGATAAAATTTTAGGAATTCATTACATTTTTGGCATTACTTACCGACATGAGGTCTAACGGATCTTTATAAAACTGGTTCTTAGATCGGTTAAAATGGTGACTTTTCGTAGCGCTACTAACGCGATACAGTATCGATACAGGTGTATTGGTTTCGTGAACCGCGCGTTTGTATCGCTACAAAAGGTCCCCTTGTCTTAATCACATTTTCAGACTTACCAACGACAGCTTCATAGCCGTTTCTCGTGTATCCTAAATTGAGATGGCTTTTCCCAGAGCAGTTTTAATTTTTGCCAAAGAAGCAAATTCCATTTTTCCTTTATCAGGCGAATACCCCGCGGCCATGCAGCGCGGCGGGCAGACCTTCGCGCCCATGTCTCCAACGCACTGCCTGGTTCTGGCCGCCTGCCTCATCATCGCTCTATCCTGACACATACCCACAAATATATACATGTAAATACAGTTTACATTACCTCTACTTCTCGCATTGACGCTTTGACAAACAGCTATGAGCTGTAATGATGCATAGTTAATGGAAGAAGTCAGAGCACATTTTTTCTATTTCATAGTGTGGGTTGTGTTATGTAATGTATAATATTAAATCCCTGAGCAAGTAGCTAAGCGCTTGTTTAGTACTGAACTGTAAATATGTATTATAAGTCATCTGTGGATTATTTTTATAATTTCTACTGAAAAAGAAAGGAGCTTAGCGTTAAGTTGTGACTCTTAAAATGTTAAAGTTAACTTCTTTTTCAATTGTAACGATTTCGCGAAAATAAAAGCAAATTGAAACAAATATGTATGTGATCCTGTTATTAAATAGATTAGAAGCATTTGGAATATTATCAGTTGAGAGAAACAAAGATGACAGGATGTATAAAACAGCTGACAATACTATTTAAAAATGACAGAAAGTGTTTAGACAAACTGTACATAATTTATAACGAATAAAATTATACGAATCATTCTACCTAGCTTTACTATATAATGTGGTAAGGAGTGTACATTTTTATGTAAGTTTTAGCGAATAATTTGCTGATTCAAATGATGTTGTAAATAATGTTGTATAGAGAGTAAGTACACAGGTACAGAAAAAGTTTATTTGAGTCGTATTAATATAACATGACCGTAATATAGCTACTGACATAACATAGTGATGTAAGCATAAAATTAGACAAAAAATATAAATTTTTCATTAATGGTTAGTTAGAAATTAATTCTCATTTCGACTTTCCTAAATTATTATTTTTGGAAACTGGATGACATTTCTTAGATAACTAGCAAGAAAGCCACTATTGTCGCCAATTTACCCGTCCCAAGAAGATTCTCATTATTAATGACCTTGATCTCAAATAACTATTTTATGTACGCCAGTTACTTAAATTTCAAGTGCTTTGAAAGACAGAAGCTGTCTTTAAATATTCGTGCTGTTTGTGTTGTACAAGTTTAGTCATCCTTGAAAATGTAAATAATTCGTAACCCTTTTTAACTTTACTAAACCTGCGAAATTGGAAATAGACACTGAAGTTTTTAACACTAATTTGTAATGGTATTTTATTTCCTTGAATTAGGCTATTTAAATTACAGAATCTCGAATAATATTACCAGTTATTATTATGTCAAAAGTTTATTGTATACAGGTAAAATAATAGTAAAAAAACTTGTTGTATGTATTGTATAATGATACTGAACGGTTTTGCGTACCGTTACAATATAAATTACATGTGTAATAAATATTATAAAGAAACAATAAAGTTTTAAAAAAACAGTCGCATTTCCTTTCATATATTTTGTTTTTTATATTAACTAAAGAGTTCCTTTTGCGGATGACAGATCGGAGGCAAATTTATTCCGACAAAGAGGGCGGGAAGAACAGACACATACATTAGATTGTCAGGAAAGACGGGCAAAAGAATAAAGCATTATAGATTCATATTACTTTTGAACAACAAAAAGTTTTTGTTTACGTAGGTAGAAGAAAATACCAAAAAAGTGTTTGCTCACAGAAACATAAATACTGTTTATAATACCTAACCAATCCCGTTGAAGAAAGCTATAGGATTGTGTTTTATGTGTAAATATCACAAACAAATGTCTTTCTACTCTTCAAGATCCTTAGAATCACATTACGACGACCTAATTTTTAATGTTGTACCTAAATAAAATTGGTACTCACATCTGAAGTTTTTAACACTAATTTGTAATGGTATTTTATTTCCTTGAATTAGGCTATTTAAATTACAGAATCTCGAATAATATTACCAGTTATTATTATGTCAAAAGTTTATTGTATACAGGTAAAATAATAGTAAAAAAACTTGTTGTATGTATTGTATAATGATACTGAACGGTTTTGCGTACCGTTACAATATAAATTACATGTGTAATAAATATTATAAAGAAACAATAAAGTTTTAAAAAAACAGTCGCATTTCCTTTCATATATTTTGTTTTTTATATTAACTAAAGAGTTCCTTTTGCGGATGACAGATCGGAGGCAAATTTATTCCGACAAAGAGGGCGGGAAGAACAGACACATACATTAGATTGTCAGGAAAGACGGGCAAAAGAATAAAGCATTATAGATTCATATTACTTTTGAACAACAAAAAGTTTTTGTTTACGTAGGTAGAAGAAAATACCAAAAAAGTGTTTGCTCACAGAAACATAAATACTGTTTATAATACCTAACCAATCCCGTTGAAGAAAGCTATAGGATTGTGTTTTATGTGTAAATATCACAAACAAATGTCTTTCTACTCTTCAAGATCCTTAGAATCACATTACGACGACCTAATTTTTAATGTTGTACCTAAATAAAATTGGTACTCACATCTTCGATGGAATATTTTACGACGTTACTGTATGGAGAACTCAAAATGAAGGTATGCAAACTTACTTATCAGGTTATTTGTTCCTACATTCAGAAAAACTAATTGTTATTTGCTTGTCAGATAGCTTGGTAAATATTATCGCGACGAGGTTATGTGGGTATGGCCCGAAATGTTTATTACACGCCTTTCCTAGATTTTGGCAAGTTCATTATATTATAAGTAAAGAATCATCAAATAGTTGAATTCTTCTTTGCGAATCATGATCGAGCTTTTATAATTCAAACTACTTATTTGTTTCCTTGACATAAAAGAGCAATGTACTTAAATACATGATCGTCTATGAGTCCTAAGCAATTATGTCCTTACTCACAAGCCATTAACCCTTAGCTAAAATGCCGTTACAATTCGCTTCAAAACTAATTTTAGTCAATAGCGGCTTGATCTTATGAAAAACCCCGGTAAGTATCTAAGATCAGTATGCTGAGCAATCCGTAAACTGCATACATGAAAGATTCATTCTATCTGTGTAATATGAAAGAGTTAGAGTAAGAAACTTTGTTCCGAGCCCAATGCGGAGGCGTTTTGGGCGGATCAATAAAACAAATGAGTGTCGCTGCAGATACGTGCACTAGAGTAGTAGGTACTTAACTGTCTAGACGACCTCAGACTAGACGCAAGTTTTGTTCTTATCCTACATATCTAATACGAGTGGCACACTGAAACGATCGGGAATGGAAAAAAACGATCGAAGATGTAACTTAATTATGTTTAGTTTTTATTTTTAAGTATACCTACATTATATTGATATGAGCGCTTTTGCCAAACATAAAACATTTTATTAAGTACGTCGATGATTCAAGGCTGAAGTTTTGAAATGATGGCAAATTTTCGTGCTTTTCGAGCGTATTACAAAGTTCAAACCTCGATCAGTCCCGGATAACGTGATATTTCAGGCTAGTAATAGTTTCTTAATTTGCAACTAAATAATAAATTAATTTGACGTTTCTCATCGGAACTTTTGTAGAGTGGGTGAGCAAAAATCAACACAAGTCATCTTCTACCTATAAAATATGAGGGAACGCAAAAGGTAACTAGCTTTCAAACACCATTTTTTTTAGATAACGTTGTCTATTTAGCGTCATTCGAATACTTATAGATAACGAAATGTCGTGGTATATCACATGTAGATTATGTTATAAATAAAACTAAGTCTGGAAATACTGAAATGCTAGCGAGATATTGTCGTTGGGCTGGATTAGATTAAATAGCATTGAAGTAAAAATCATCAACAAAATAAGCTTACCCACGAAATTTTGAAATATGCCTTTAAGTTTTGAAAAAAAAAGACTGATTTTTTATAAAAATAAAAAAAGAACAATTATTTGATTGCCATTATGGTTTCAAAAGTCCAATGTTAACTTCATAAATGAAGATTTTCAGGTTTAGTAATTTAATCCTAAGTTTTCCAGTCCCGATCATTTCGGTGTGCCCCTCGTAGTAAATGTAGGTACTAGTAGTAAAGAAAAACCGGCCAAGTGCGTGTCGGGCCACGCGCGGTGTAGGGTTCCGTAGTTGCCTGTCTGTCTTAGTTACATCGACGTGCTGACGGTTGCGTCGGCCGAATTTGTACGAAAATTGGTCTTTCCAAGTACACATTAAGTTAATCGACTATTACTCGGTAACTACTTATGCCTACTTGTCCGTGATAGTTTTCCTTTTAAATTCATTATTATGTACTACAACCACGATTTTTTTCATATCCCCAGTAGTAGCCATTTAGCCGGCAGGGGGGGGAGGACAGATGACTCGAACAAAAATTAGAATAGAATAGAATAGAATAGAAAAACTTTATTCAACATCACATGACAATTCAAGTTACATGGGAACCTTAAAAGTAGACTTAACATATAAATTTAAAATTAATCCTACAGTTATCATTATGTGATGTTAAAAAGGGGCTTGCCTCAGCATAGTGTTACAGTAGAAAGGCCACTGTAACGCTGGTTTTCAGGCAGACCCTGGTGACTATGTTAATCCATTTTACATTGCTCGCTGTTTGTCGGGAACGAAATGTCTCAGTTTGTATGTGCGCGTGTGTGTGAGTGTGTACGTGTTTGTATGTGTGTGTGTGTGTGTGTGTGTGTGTGTGTGTGTTTGACTTGACGGAATACGGAGTGTGTGATATTGTGTCGTAGGAATGAAATTTGAGTAGGTAATAATATTGTACGTTTGGATATGCACTTTAACGTATTTGGCCAAAGAAATAATTATATTAAATATTATTATTAATAAAATACTTTAATTATACTAGGTACTATAATATAAATACACATATGAATTTAAATCTTAGGGTCATTACATATATGAAGGCACAGCTCGACTGCCAGGAGGAAGTGCCTGCTGTATTTGCATAAGGTATCGTTTCAGATGTAATTTGAAATTGCCGATGGTATTACATTTCTTGAGTGGTGGAGGTATGTTATTCCAGCACTTAGTGGCAGTGTATTTAAAACTTCCTCGGAAAGCGGCGGTATGGTGACGTGGAGGTAGCAATTCATGACAGACTGATCTGATGCCGTGTGAGGAGGACCTGTTTGAGCGCCAGGTGAACTTTTTATGTAAATACTCTGGCTCGGATGTTTTTACCACACCAAACAACAAGGAAAACAGATGAAGTTCTCTTCGGTATGTCATTTTGAGAATACCCGCCGAGTTCAGATAAGGGGTCACATGCGATCGCGGGGGGATACCAAAACAGTAACGCGCACATGCGTTTTGCACCCTTTGCACTATTCGGTCCGTACAAGCCAATAGCCGTGGGCCATATACCACATCCCCATAATCAAACCTTGAAAGCACCAGGGAATCGCATAACTTAACACGCAAATCTACACTAAGGTAGTCACGAATACGGTATAGTACCTTGAGCCTGTAAAATGAAGCTTTGGCGACATTAGCTATATGACCCTCGAAACGCAATGACTCGTCCATTGTAATGCCTAAATTGCGCGCCTCAGGTACTCGCTCCACTTCATCACCCGATATGATAACAGCTGGTTTATGTATCCGTTTAAGCTGGTTTTTAGAGCCGAAAATCATAAATTTAGATTTATTTTAGAAATTAGGGCTTTGAAGCTCAATTTCTCGCAAACGAATCACCGATTTGAAAAATGGAAAACCCATAATAGTTTTTAACGAGCTATCTAACGATACCCCACACTATGGGTTTAACGAGAATAAAATTGCATCCCCGCTTTAGGTGTAGGGGAGGTACCATAAAAAAAACAAGATTTTATTGTACTGTTCTGTCGGCGTGATTGATTTATATACCCATGCCGAATTACAGTATTCTAGTAGTAATGGTTACTGAGCTAAGCCGAAGACGGACAGACAGACGGACGGACATGGTGAAACTATAAGTGTAAGGCCTGAGTGGACGCCCCGCTCAGAGCGGGGCGTCGAGCGTCCATATAAATTGCGTTTGTTATATATGGACGCTGCACGCCCCGCTCTGAGCGGGGCGTCCACTCAGGCCTTGCACTTAGGGTTCCTTGTTGACTACCGAACCCTAAAAAGTGAGATAAAAACTGACATCCCGTCTAGCACAACTTGCTGCTAAGTCTCGTCACGCAAACGCGCGACTCAGCGACTTCTGTCTCACTAACTCTGTGTAAATTAGAAAGAGGCGGGTAGATGTTTCTCGACTGGCGCTGCGTCGCGTTGTGCTAGCCCCGCTGAAAGAGAGTATCATTGTTGACATTAAATTAAATTTTTATTTTTTTGCTCCTTCAGTGTATTATTTTGGTGATCAAAAAGAGTACTAATTATTAGTGTATTATTAGTATAGTGATATAAGAGTATACAAAATGATCACAGTATACGTACTCGTACATACATATAATCATGCTTATTTCCCGCAGGGGTAGGCAGAGATCAGGGATTTCCACTTGCCACGATCTTAACAAACCTTTCTAGCTTCGTTCACTTTCATTACATTATTCATACATGCTTATCGGTGTAGGGTACTCTTACAGTATACGATTTTCAAAAAAAGAAATCGTATTTAAATGCTTAGAACATGAAGACTATCCGCGCAGTGTCCAGGAATACTCCTTTCTAAATCCGCTTTCTATTTTATAAATCGATAAAAGTAGAAATGAGCCTCGAGTATTTCTTTAAGGCGCCTGTTCACACGATACCATTTGGGAGGCGTTGCTGGCAACGTGATGGTTGGTAATTCGTGCGTGCGTGCGTGTTTGCCGTTGAATGGTAACAACACGCACAATGCCTTGAGATATGAATACGAGTTAAATCGGCCAATATTTCAGTCACTGTTATGATTCACACATATATATATAGATGCTATGGGACAAAGTTACACAAATCGAACCCGTTCCACAGGGTTTGCCCTTGTTTTACCGACATACGACTTATCGATTCTTCATTCCTCTTCATCTTAATGTAAGACTACCTAAAAAGTTAGGAAAAACTTCTGGGAAAAATCTTTGACATATTTTAGCTAAACAATCCATTGTGGAACGTTTGTCAGTAAAATAAGGGACTCCCAGTTCCACAGAAAGCTCAATCAGGCTTGTTTGTGGTGCTAGACGATGATTTACATACTTAGATAAGAAAATTAATAGATTTATTATGATAATTCTGAAATCGTCCTCCTACCTCTATGCATTCCTATGCCACTTTGGCATACTTGCTGGCAACCCGAACATACAATAAATTGACCAAAAAAGGAGGCAGATTACATTTTTAATTTTCAGAGCCACTTCTAGCAATTCTGAGTTTAAATACGGACGTAATATTATTACAGCGATACTCATACTCATACTCATTTATTCATAATATTATCTAAATATTACATGTCCGTAGTCAAATTTTACGAGGACACCCACCGAAAGAAAGGAGGTGGTGCTCAACTTACCCGTAGTAAGCTTGAGTTTGCATGTGCAGTATGGAAACCTCATTACAGCATTAACCTTGACAGGATAATAAAGAACGCCGTTGTCGTCTCAGATAAGTATAAACATTTATTCGCCATCCCACGTAGTAGAACAAAATCGAAAAATATGTTTCTTAAGCGTAAATAATAATAATAATAACAATGACATGGTAAAAAATGTAGACATATTTATAACTGCACCAGGCTCATTAAAATAGTATTTTTCACAATCGTGTTATAATATAGAGCTTTTTAGTCGAGTACCGTGTTTAGGCCACGAAGCTTGCTGAGTGGCCTAAGTAAGGTACGAGATTAAAAAGCTTGATTATGACACTATTGTGAACAATACTTTTTGTACGAGTTCATTAAAATTTATAATTTAAGTCATTAATACGAGTATATAAGAAAACTAAATATCGTAAGTAGGTACAGTCAGCGTCACATAGTTAGTAGCAGCCAAAGTAGCCAAATATATCGTAACACTTCCTTACTGTTACAGTAATAAAGACGTGTTCCGATATATTTGGCTACTTTGGCTGCTACTAACTATATTATTATGATGCTGACTGTACTATATTGTCTAGTTCGACTATTGTACAGGCTCTTTGACTTTTCAAGTAGCAAGGTAAGTGTGGCTTCCTCTGCCATATTAGTTATTTCTTGAGGAGTTCTTTTCGTCACTGTCACTACTCATTTTCTTAGTTTTTATTTTAACTTTTTAAGTTTAACTTTGAAAATAAAAGTTATCACATCACACCACCGGCGTCCGTAATGTTGCAGTACTGTGCTGTGATTGTCTAAATACACTCAGAGGCAATGAAAACGGGTCACTTGCCATGGATTACTTTACAAAGTGACCCGTTTTCAATGCTTCTGAGGTAGCTTACCTTCATAGTTCTTATTAGTTCTGTTTTTCAATAAATAAATAAATAAATAGTTCACATTGGGAATTACACTCAGAGGCAATGAAAACGGGTCACTTTGTAAAGTAATCCATGGAAAGTGACCCGTTTTCATTGCCTCTGAGTGTACTAGCCAATCACGAAGCGTAGTTTTTTTTTAATTTTCATGCCCTGGATACAGCAGCACGTTCAAGTAGATTTTTGACAGATGACGCGACGTTGCTACGTTCTGAAACGCCATAGATTGGCAATCTTGTATCGGATCGAGTCTCCTTAAACAAGGACACATTATTGAAATACGAAGTTCTATTTTCAATTTTTTTTCGGTTGTCTAGAGCGTATCGAAATAATTATTTCGATAGTCCATAGAGCATAAACTTTTTCATCAGAATAAAAGTATTACATTGCGTTATGGTTTGCGAGGTTCTAATTTAAAGATTATAGTCGACGAGTATAAAAAAATATTTTAAAACGTGGAGTAAGAGATCTAAATGTAGTTTGTCAATGTTAAAATCAAATCTGTCTTTTTCTAAATCATTGTAAGCGTAACATGTCTCTGTATGTCGTAAATCCTGTGAAACAATGGAACTCTTTAATCTTTTGGCTAAACTTAAACTCAAGTCTAGAGCTACCTTGTTTTTGTCGTGCTACATCGTGTATAAATGTTTTTGTATTTAACAATGGAAACTAGAGATCCTTATTAAGCTTAGGCTTGTGTTATGGGTACTAGACGACGATATATTTAATATGAACAAATCCTTAAATACATAGAAACAACCAAGACGCAGACACAAATATCCATGCTCATCACACAAGTATTTGCCCTTACCAGGATTCGGACCCAGGACCTTCAGTTTCGTAGGCAGCGTCACTACCCACTGGGCTAACCAGTCGTCATATTTCATAAGTGCTAATAAACGAAACTTTAGATTACCTATCATGAACTGAAACGAGTTTAAGTAACCGTTGCTTAGTACTAAGTAACCAGTCAGTCTGAGATCCGCCACTTGTAGAGGAGGTTCGAGGAGATCTACCCTATCGCTGAACGTAAGTGAGTTAGACGCACAAAATTGTTATCTAGACGACTTATGCCGTGGTGCAGGTAAAAGATTGAAGCGGCGCTCATAGTTTCTGAACGGAATATCTTCATCATCATCACTACCATATCAGCCGAAAGACGTACACTTCTGGACATATGCCTCCCCCAAAGAGTGCCACAATGACCGGTCCTGCGCCACCCACATCTAGCGGAGTCCCGCGAGCTCTTGATACGACATTACATCAACTTTCTCTTTAGCTTGGTCCATAATCGCACGTCTTGGTCTTCCCCTGTCTCTCCTTTCTTCTAGCTTTCCTTCAATTATAGTTTTTATTTAATTGTTATGTCGTATCAGGTGGCTCTGTTTTCAGAATATTTTATACAGAGGAAATTATATTTGATCAACACATTACTTGAAGCAGCTATATTGTGTTGTCACCGGACCTTTTTTCGAACGAACGAACGAAGCGAACGAGTTTTTTTCCGTTTCAGCTTGGGCCAAACTTTTTTTTTTTTTTTTTTTTTTTATGCCTCCCAAAACGAGCAGACGGATCACCTGATGGTAAGCGATTACCGCCGCCCATGGACACTTGAAACACCAGAGGTGTGAATGGTGTGAGTGTGGTGTGAGTGGTGTGAATTCTTTCGTATATGCAGCATTTACCGGGCTGTTGTCCTCTACGACAACAGTGTCCTCTACAGGTAGCATTTCTCAACTGATTCTCGAGAATTTTTCTAAGTAGGTTCAATATTTATATGGTTAACAACTTTTAAGAAAAAAAAAAATCAGTCTCGCGAGTTTTAAAGCTCACAGAGCCACTTGTTATGATTATTATTTTAATCAAAGTAACTTATCACTGAATCTAATACAATTTTCTGCAGAACTGTATTAACAGTTTGCCTGCAGGTACGATTTTCTAGAAAAAAAAAACTTAGGTACACATTACATATCTACCACACATTTAGAGTGTGTTTAATACATTAGCAGGACAAATTTCAGCTCTACAGGATGCCGACAAGTAGCCGAAATGGTCGCAAATTTTGAAGGGCAACTTATTTACTTACTAACAGTGCAAGTTAAACAAAATCCTTTCAAGGGAAACAAAAGACGAACATCGTTCTTAATGACTACATTCCGCTTCAGTGCATGCCTTGCGCGCAGACTCTTTACGAAGGCGTAAGCTCACGTGCCATCGGATAGTCATGAATTTTCTCCCCTTTTTCATTTAGGAGAGTTAAAATATGTTCAAATAAATTCTAGTCATGCCCGGTCACGAACTAGAAAGTTTGTCAATTTCAAATAAATTGAAAATGTACTTTGTAAACCGTGTAAAATAAACTCGATGCGATGGACTGAGTCAAAAATAGCTCAGATAAACATTCGCTTAGATGTATCAATTAAAAAACAAGATTAAAAACTACCGAAATGTAGGTACAGAGGGTTCACTGCCTAAGTGATCACTTTAGCTGTTATGTTTGTGCAATAGACAATCATAGAGTGGGATAGGGTTGTTAACGGACCACATAACTAATCATCCAAAATAATAACTATTTAAGTCCCTATTTTTGCTATGGAAATTATCATGTTTTGGTTATAATATGATTATGATAATAAAATAATACAATAGCCGGGAAGTCAGGGTTAAGTAAAAAAATAATTGAATACTGGTTAAGTTTTAAAAAAAGTTCATATTTTGGAATGGGATTACTTCTTTCGTCACTTTAGCAAGATGTTGTAAAATTGAAATTCGTATAACGGTGTGCGATCAATGAAATTATGTTTTTAGTACGTAAAACGGAGCGCTTGTTAGACATCCACAGGAGGTTACCATAGACAGACGTTGTTTCGCGCCACATAGGGGTGTATAGTAACTAAATAAAATAATCAATAATGTCATATTTTCTCGAAAAAGGATAACAAATGTAGTCAAATGGAGAAAAAATCAACGCAAGAGGTTAAATAATCACGAAGTTATTTATGTGTGCAAAGTTTTAAGAACGGGTATATTCTGTCCCTTTTTCGCAAAACGCAACCTCATATGAAACGATGACGCTTGTAGATTGTGACGTCACTAATAGACGGCAACGTGCCGTGCCCTGTCGTGTTCGGCGTTCCGCGCCGCCGTCGACGCGGCCCCCCGGCAGCCTCGCGTATTGTGACGTCACACACTGTTTGCGTTTTCTCTCTCTAACAAGCAATATCAAAACGGTTGTAGCTTCCTAATTCGTTGAGATACCTGAATGGGATTTTCGTCACTAAGCATATTTTTTTGCCTTCTTTCTTTTGGAGTAATAATAATTTTCGAGTCTGACCTGTATTGACCGTGGGATTGGGCTTAGTCCTAGTCCTTGGCGTTGCAATAGTGTATGACATGACATGAGTACTTTAAATTAATAAAATTCTAACGAAGAGGATTTTTCCATTAACCCCCGACGCAAAGAAAGGGGTGTTATAAGTTTAACGTGTCTGTGTATCTTGTATCTGTGTATCTGCCCGTAGCTCCCAAACGGATGGACCGATTTAAATGCGATTTTTAAGTGTCATAGATAATTTTATTTTAAGTGTTCTTAGCCATGTATCATGAAAATCTGTTAAGCCGTTTTTGAGATATTGGACTTTGAAATGAAAATGTCGGGGGTTTTTCAACTTTTCTAAGTTGTAGTTATTCGAATTTAAGGCATGTCACTTTGACATAAACTGCCATGTCATACACTAGTACGGCGTCGAGGACTATGACATTTACTTTATCTTTTAACAGTAAGTAGTTCGTTTTATCTACGATGACACACCTTTTTTCTTCTATTTGAGTGCATGTTGAGTGTTTTCTCTAAAATGCAGTTGAATGTGGTAATGATAAAAGCAGATAAGTGCCAAAAAAGGCCAATTTGGCGGAGCGGTTTAGGTATTATTCTGCTTAACCGAAAGCTAACTATTAATGTTGCTTAGTTATCCTAACTTGTTTACTGTCAGTATTACTTGACTAACAAATGAAAGTTTAAGATACCGCGCCGGATTCATAACACCAAGCACAGAAAAGGCGTAAAGTTTAGCTGCAGACAATTAACGTTACAAATTTCTAACGTTGCATTTTAAGCTGGCTGTAATAGTAACGTAATGGAATTAAGTTGTTAATGTAACATTTTCAGTCCCGGAAACAGAATGGTAAGCTGGTTAATGAGCTCATCAAAATTTTAAGCAGGTACTTTACGGCGACTGATGCGGTACGCATTAATGGAGATCCTATTTCAATTATATTTCAGAATATAACAATATTATTCTATTTTAATCAAATTAAACTCTATTATGTAGGTACTTATTACAAATAATGTCTATGAAAATACTAAAATGACTAAAACTAATTTCGTGTTAAATAAATAAAATCACAGAGTTGAAAAATAGTCAAAATAAACTAATATAACTCATAAGTGGGTGCTGAGGCGGGAGTTTATTTACGAAATAAAATCGGTACGAGTAGATGTATTAAAACATTACATTGTTTGCTTCACAATGAGATATTTTTGAAATTGATTCCTGAGAATGTGTTTTATAAGTAGTTGTTTTAAGATGTATGCGAGGCAATCATTTATTTAATTTCGTAACTCTTCACAAATGCATTTTTTCAGAACAGTAATTCGCCGCATTCTTTATATTTTTTTTTCTTTTTTGTACACAAAAGCATTTCTGCCTACTCGCGATTGTGCACAATCGCACTTTTTCGTAACACGAATTCAGAACATTCGTTATTTAGTGCAGAAGCCAAATGCATGTGGTCACAAGTACTGCCTGATGTAAAGAACAGCGTTTGTGAACAACTGCAAGGTGAGAGTGAGGCAGGAGACGCTAAGTCGCGCGCGAAGCGACTAAGCAGCAAGTTGTGCTAGAAGTACTGATATTATTATTAATAATAATAATATTATTTATTGCACCACAACATAAACAAAACATGTTACAAGGGTACATTAAATAAAAAAAGGTAACAACAGGCGGTCTTATCGCTTTAGAGCGATCTCTTCCAGACAACTTTGAGTATCAGGAAATTTTCAAGAAGAGTTGTTATCAGGTAGTGCAGGAATACATCACATTATATGACAACAGCACTCAAATACACACTTTCACAAATAAGCATAGTATAAATACATAGATACATACATACAAACTATAATACAATTATATAAATATATTACAGGACAACAAGGCAACTTCAGGCAGGAACAAGTTATATTGTTTCAACAGATTTTTGAAAAATTGAAGTGATTTTGCACATCTTATATGCAACGGCAAAGCATTCCACAGCCGAACAGCCTGAAATGTGAATGAGTTGTTTTAGAACTTGGTGGATGAAGGCGGTGGAGTGAGATCTAATGGAAATGAGGTGATTAAAACGCTTTTTGAGATACGGAGAAGTTGAGGGAACAAAAAATATGCTGTTAAACAAAGATAAAATGTGAGAATCCCGACGGAGACGAATTGGAAGCCACTTGAGCTGAGAACGAAAAGAGGAAACGTGGTCATACTTGCGCAAGCCAAATATGAATCTAATAGAAATATTTTGGAGGCGCTCAAGCTTATTCATTTGGTCCTCAGTAAGGTCCAGATAGCATTGAGCAAGTGCAATTTTAGTGGCGAATGGCAAAAAGTTACGAAGTCGACGAAGGGAACCCATCAAAGCAAACATCCTCCTGCTGACCTCGCTCACCGGAGGTACCCAAAACAACGTGCGATCAATTATAACACCAAGGTTCCTGACCTGGTGTGAAAACGGAATCTGGACTCCGTCAAACATAACAGCCGGCAAGTTAGGAAAATCTACCCTAGGAATGAGCTTCGGACTGCCCACGATTATGACCTGCGTCTTAGCCCTTCAGCTCAAAACGTTCACTCCAAATCGAAATTCTGTTCAAGTCCTTATTCATGGTATTAATAACCTGAGGTAAATCAGCAACAGTCCCCTGAGAGTAAATTTGAAGATCATCGGCATAAAGGTGATAAGATGAGAAAATGTTACTTGCAATGGAATATATGAAAATGGAAAAAAGAAGAGGAGACAACACGCCACCCTGCGGGACGCCCGCTAGCGTGTTGCACCACGAAGAACGGAAAGAATCCACCTATATACGTTGCCGACAACCAAGTAAGAAACTATGAAACCAATCAATCGCCGCAGGAGATATGTTAAGAGAACACAATATACTAATCAAAATTTGAAAGTCGACAGTGTTAAAAGCGTTGCTAAAATCGAACAACGATAGCACAGTGACTTTCCTGTTGGCCATGTATTGTCTGCACGGATATCATCGGTTATCTTCACGAGAGCGGTAACCGTACTATGACCAGTTCGGAAGCCGGACTGCAAAGGATTCATAAGATTAGATGTAGGGTAAGTCCGGGGTAGTTGGCCATCGTTTTTTTGGAACACTGTTAAAATAAAAGCTTACACATCACGAATACATTTTTTATGTTTTATTAAACTTTGGTTAATTAACTTTAGATTATTAAACAAAAAAAGTATAATATCTATATAAATCACCTCGAAAAAAACTGTTGGAAAAAAAGCACGATTGGCCATCTCTCCCAAGGTGTACGGGTGTGATGACCATACCTTTACAGGAAAGATGGCCATAACTTTAACTCTCGTAGTCTCTCTAGTTTGTATATTTTTCGTTAAAAAAAATATTCTTAAGCACGTGTCCTCGAATTCGGTGCAATTCTTAGGTAGCCAAAACTACACTGAAACCAGTCTTCGAAGAAGATAACTTATAATAGGCAATTATCCCCACAGCTGCGGTACTTTCTTTCGTTGACACACCAAGCTGGCAGTTTTGGATATTTTTTTCTTGTTAGCTTTCCTGAATTATTTTATCCTCTCCTTTTATATACTCTTCTTCGACACACATTCAGAATCATATGGCATACCGACTAAAACTAGCCAGTGGCCATCTCTCCTTTTCTTGCGGGAGAGATGACCTTACGTAAAATAAAAACAAGTCATGACACGACTTGCCAAAATCTGACCTTAGAACAATGAGACACTCGTATACTTTGCAACAAATACAAAAAACAGCATTATTTTGAGAAACTAACATCATAAACTGGTAAAACATGACCTCTCCAAAAAATATTGACACTAGTCTAAACAATCAAAGACGATTTTACTTACCTTGTGCTTTTTTTTGCCTAATTGTTAATTGCACCCGTGCTCCCACGCACAAAGCGAAGCGAAATAAACAAAAACTTACGAAATTAAGTCACTGGCTTTTTTAGGGAGAGGAATAACATCGGCATCTTTCCACAGTGTGGGAAAGATACCAGATGATATGGAACAATTAAGGATATTTTTTTTTTTTTTTTTTTATGATATAGGAGGCAAACGAGCAGACGGATCACCTGATGGTAAGCGATTACCGCCGCCCATGGACACTTGCAACACCAGAGGTGAGGTGAGAGGTGTTTTTTTATGCGTAATGACAGGAGCAAGGAGATCAAGGAGAGGATGGATCATCTTACGGCTAACGCTGTCGAACGGCATTGGAGGAAATAGCTAATACGTTCTTTTTAACATCACTAAAACTGAATTGAGCAAGAGAGAAAGGAGAAAAGTCAGGAGTTGGGATACTCGAAAGAAAGTTAAGAGTAACAGTCTTAACTGACCCACTAAAAGCGGTAGAAGAAGAGAAATGCTGGTTAAGCTTGTCAAAGTCGACATCATTGGGAACTGAAATTTGTGAAGATTTCCCAACTCCCAAAAACTTAAGAAATTTCCAAATCCAGATCTCTATTTTCCACAGCCGAGTGTATGTGACGTCTCTGAGCATCACGGCAAATTGTGCTGCAGCGATTACGCATCGCATGGTACTTTGCTTTATTCTTCTCGGAAGAATGCCCCTTGTATTGCGATTTTGCCAAGTTTTTCTTCATTATAAGTGATCTAATTTCATCAGTAAGCCAGAGAGCAGGAAGATGTTTAACTTTAACTGGTCAAACAGGAGCGTGGACATCGTACAGATGAGACAAAGCGGCATTAAAAAGAGATACTTTCTCATCTACAGTTTGCACTTTCAAAATTGCATCCCAGTTTAGGTAATTTGAGCGAAATTCATTTTTAAGCAAGCAAGTGTTAAAATCACCCATACTATACTATACTCCCTTAAACGTAAGATTCGTTTTCTTAGTAGAAAAAACTAGAAAACTAGAAAAACTGCCTTCCATTGAAGTTATTCAGTAGAAGGGTTACTTTTCCTCGTAACTGGTCGCACATTTTGGATCCGTGACTTACTGTTTATATTCTGTGTCGTAAGTCTGATATAATGACCCCATCTACTACTTTTGCCCGAGCCTATTTCCTTATACTGGCGGCGTTTCACCAAATTGGCCGCGTGACTTGCTATACCAGGCGTCGGCTAAGGATTGCGATGCACTCAGAACAAAGGGGTAAATAAATAAAATAAAGGCATACCCAATAGTTTAGTAGGTACATACTCGTACACGGGTAAAAATATATAAAGTTCATTCTACTGCGCTCAACGCTCGTAATTAAATGCTGAAAGTTCAAATGTTGTGATTTCTTCACTAGCTTTATAGAGTCGACTGTGTTCCTTTGAATTTCTGCGCAAATCAAAAAGGGTTAGTCAAGTCGTGGGCCACCATAAATTCACTTACATTATGTTAGCTGAACATACAGTGTTCAAGTTGAACTAAAGAATAGACTTAAAAACTACATCTTATAGTAGTAAGATACTACTATAAGATGTAGTAGTGTAGTAGTAATTATTATGCCTATTGTTGTACTAGGCATAATAATTTTCTGTGAACACAGCTGACTCTGGTGCGCCCTAACCCTAACCCTGTGTTGGAGGCCAAAGCTATACCATAAACCGATACGAACCCGCCCTTCCGCTGTGTAAGTTGTTAGTTTAAGAATGAACTTACTACTTAGGGAATACGACGGATTTCATATAAATAGACATTTGTCTATCTTTTTTATAGTGGGCGTTGAACAATATTACTGGCCTACTTATAGTCGGTGACTTACAAATGGCAATATGAAGAATAGGGATGATGTTGATGACTAAGATTTTATTGTGACGTCATTCGAACCAGTTTTTGGAGAAGAACAAATGTTTGTATGGGAGCAACTACAATTAAAGAACATAAATACCTAAAATTTTGAGATACAGATTGACCTCGCTGGCGGCAGCGCGAAACGCTTCATACTGTGTGTCTATACAAGTGTGACGTCACATTTGTATATTTGTACTAATCGTAGTATGGAAAATCAGGTAAATTGTTGTTTCGGTCGCGAAATACTGCGTTTAAGTACATAGTTGTCATACAATTTTGTTTCTAGAAAAGCGTAAGAATTCTATTGGTAGCTTTTAATTTACTCTCGGACAGAAAATAAAATGCATATTTTCTCTAAACTTTCAAGGTTCATATCTTTTTATGATTTTAATTATATTTTATTATTTATACTTTATTACGATAATTTGTTGGTTTAATATCCATTTAGCATCACTACGTTATCAATTTGAACATGAGGCATCATGCCTATTGTCTACTGACGACCTACTGATGATATTGTAGGATGTTTGACGCCCACTGGCTTACTAACCTCTCTCTTCTTGCTACTAACCATCTGAGCTATCGCAACAATCTGTCTCGGGCACTAAATCTTTCAATCACTTCCTTCTTACAACGCCTTAGGGAAGCGAAAATAAATTTCGTTTGCAGCGTTACTGCTCAATACAAAATTAATTTTGAAATTTGTTTTTTGCATAACAGAATGTGTCGATTTATTCTAAATTCAGTTTCGTCTTCGTAAACCGAAAAATCTATAAGTATTATAATGTACATGACACAGTTTTGTAATTTCATGTTGAAAAGTTACATCTATTTTGGTTTTTCTAAAGAGACTGGTGACTTAAAAAAATACGGGGTCAGACCTGTGCCTGAGATAGTGTCTGAGAAACAGGCAAGTGTTAAAGTAAAATAAAAATAAAATAGTTATATGCCATACCATGTACCATTAAGAGCCTTATCACACTTGCGATTTCCAAGCGTATTTTGTATGAAGGCGATCACGCAGCGTGTTCGCCGCGACTTATAATTGTATAGAAAATACGCTCGCAAATCGCAAGTGTGATAAGGCTCTAACGAAGCTAAGACAGAACAAAAAACTAAAAAGCAGAATGCAATTGTTTAATTAAACAACTTCTCTGACAGTAATAAAACTATGGTTACTTCTTTAGGCGGCAGCGCAATGCAGTGCAATAAAATCTGGTTTCATTGTTATTGTTTGAGTTTCGCTTCATAAATGAAAGTTGGTTTAAAAGAGTAATAGATGTCAAAGTTTGCAAATTGAGATTTTGAGTTATGCGGCTGAAACTATCGTAAAGGTTTTTTTTATCGAAATCCGCCTAATGATAGGCAGTCAATTAGGAAACTATTCAAATGCAAACATTTAAGTTATCCCTATAGTTTTACGACCGAAAGTGTAGTATTTGAAGAAATATACTAGTTATCCTCGAAAAGATGCGATACACTTAATCATAGTCGTTCATTAAACATATTTTAGCTACAATGTCGTTAAAAATCGTTAGTATGTATATATTTTGGCATAAGTGTCGGCGAAGATGAGATAAAACACATTTTAGTTAACAGTTATCAAGTTTTATGAATATATTTACTGTCACTTGAATTTAGGATTTATATTACATTGTTTTTTTTTTCAACGATAAAAAAGCGCGCGTGCAATTATTTCGAAGATATTAATGAGCCATATAAATAATCTTTTCAAGCCCATTTTTGACCGACTATACGCCAGAGCCGAAGGGAAGATATATTTTAGCAGTTTATATTCACGTGGGTTCCATCGTAGAGTTTAAGATACTCCATTTGGACATACATGACTTCAGTAAGTGTCTCAATGCTATCAAGATCACCTGTTTCGAGTTTTGTACAATTTTGTTTGTATATGTGTGCGTGAGGGTGTGCTAAACTTATTTGGCTTGGTTGAAAACCGGCTTCACTAGGTTGTTCGTCATGCTCTGTCTATATTTTTTTCTTGGTCTTAGCTGACTACATGGAGTATTTTTTTATACTCGATAACCACAATTCATTGAGTTTTATGAGCTTTATGATGAAGCGCTCATAGCCCAGCGGCGCCTGCGAGTCGGAAACGATAACGTAGGTTAAGCAAAGATGGCAGCAGTCAGTCTTTGGATGGGTGACCGCCTGATGTTTGAGTGGTTAATGTAAATGAACGCTTCCGTGCTTTGGAAGGCACGTTAAGCAGTTGATCCCGGCTGCTGTCTATGACAGTAGTCGTGAAGCCGAGTTAGAGGCCTTCGGGCGGCTTAAGAACTTCTAACAGTCGAGTTGCCCACTCACTTGACAAAGGGGGGACAACTGTCTCTCGCGTCCGCAGGAGCTACCTACCACAACCCTGCACGTGTCCCCTGGGTGGTACTAAAGAGCGACAAACTTTAAAGGCCAAAAAAATGTATGCCATACCATTAAATAAATAAATTGAGTTTTATAATATTAAGTAAGTACCTGAATTCCTTCTTAAACACATCCACCTCTAAGATAATTTAAAGTTAACTCCACAAACAAAACAAAGATTAAGTTATAATAAGCCTTAAATGGGCGCAAAATTGTCGTTCCACAGGCTCGGTTGAACAACAATTATTTCAAATGCTAATTTCCATATTACCGTTGTTTTAACTCTAGCATAATTTGAAAGCTTAACATTTCGTTGGCAGTTCAACCTTTAACACATCGGTTGGAATTAATTTTATCAATTAAGTTATTTTAATTATATACTCACCAACTTTTTAAGTAATTTTTGAACAAATAATCAAATGTTTTTCAACAAGGTTTTGCTAACATTCGTTTCAGAAACCTTCAGTAAATAATTAGTTTTAGGTTTTTTCGGCATATATTTTTTTAAATAAGGTCGGAAAGCAGCGTTTTTACCCACCTGCATCTGAAGGAAGGTTGTGTTATTCGAGCGCATTGTTATATATGTATCTTGTTTGTATGTATTTGGACAAGAAAATTATATCTTACTGCCTACAGTCCAAACGGCTTTATCAATCTCGACTTTGCTAACTAAGCTTTAGCGGGTGACCAAGTTGGTACAATTACTTTATAATATGTCTATCCATTAAAGTCTTCCAACATGTCTATTAATTAAAGCCTTAAGCCGCGCACAGGGGGCGTCTTAAGTCTTTAATTATTTAACACATTGATTGCCCAGAATCGCTACGCGCTACGCTCGTAGCCGATCCCGTGGTTTTCCTCGTATGTAGCGGAAAGCGACTACGGCGGTCTGACGCATATGTGTCGTCATGGGCTCTGAATAATGGGTTAAACACTTACTACTTTGGCACAAAATACAGAACATAAATCTCTAAGTAGAGGTAAACAACAAGCGGTCTCATCGCTAAAGAGCGATCTCTTCCAGACAAGTTTTGGCAACATAGGTTAACTGTTCAGTAATTAATAAATTTACTTGAAGAGAATGTTCTCTTACATACGTCAGTAAAACAATCTAAAGACAGAGTACAAAGCTTCGTCTTATTTGAATAACGCAGGGGTTTACGCTAGAAAACACGTTGCGGGGTTCGTTACTAATAATTACAAGCAGTCAACCGTAAAAATACCAAGTGCCCGCTATCCAAAAACTGTGAAACCAATTTCCATTCCAAAACCAATATGCTTTCAAAAACGGGAACAACAAAAATAACACCATCACACAAACCGGCACCAATAAAAGCGAACCCTACCGCTGCCCACGTCCCGGCTGATTGAACCAGCACGTTTGATTACCGAATAGCGATTAACCAAATCGCACGGAAGACCCCCGCCAATCAGGCCTCACGTACTCTTAGTATATCCAGTTGGGAACAGAGCAACTTTATATCAGTAGTCCGTTACAACCCGGATTACAACTTCATTGATTGCCGCAAGTTTGAGCCCTAGTGTTATGGATTCTATTATTGACAGCTGCGCATTGATAGTCGGTTCTGCCAGAGATTGCATTGTACGCTGGCCTTTGTGACGCTTAAGCTCAAACTGTATGTACCTAATGATTAATTTCAGGTAACATATGTCTATGTTTGTGGTGTCGATAAGCAATCAAAATTTGTCGATACATGAATAACTATTCTAATCATCATCATCCTCCTAGCGTTATTCCCGGTAGTGCCATTAAAGGAGCCCGGGGTCCGCTTTGACACCTAAACCCAAGATTTGGCATAGGCACTAGTTTTACGAAAGCGACTGCCATCTGACCTTCCACTTAAAACTAGACCTTATTGGGATTAGACCGGTTTCCTCACGATGTTTTCCTTCACCGAAAAGCTAACGGTAAATATTCCGTACATAAGTTCCGAAAAAGTCATTGGTACGAGCCGGGACTCGAACCCACGACCGCCGCTTAGCAGCAGCATGCCTGAATCACTAGGCTACCGTAGCTCCCAATGAATAACTATTATAATAATGGTAATAAATTGAGTTTGTTCATGGAGAAATGGTAGCATAAAGACCTGACATAATATCAACAATGACTCTGGTATCATTGTTGATATTATTAAACTTAATTACAGAATATCATTGACACTAGTTCCTTGTAAAAAATATTTTCTCGCCGCCGAAAGACGTCCACTGTTGGACATAGGCCTCCCCAAGAGTGCCACAATGAGCGGTCCTGCGCCAGCCGCATCCAGCGGACTCCCGCAACCTTTACAAGGTCATCAGTCCACATTGTTGTTGTCTACCCACGCTGACTCGAGAACCTTTCCGCCCCAACGGCCATCGGTTCTACGTGCAATGTGCCCCGCCCACTGCCACTTAAGGTTAGTGATTCGGAGCGCTGGGTTACCCTGGTTCTGCTGCGGATAGTCTCATTTCTAATGCGATCACGCAGAGAAACTCCAAGCTCCGCCTTTCTCCGTGTAAAGAGAAAGAATCTGTAGAAATTTTAAACAAAACCGTAATAACATGTTTACTAAACGGGACTTAATCGCGTATATATTTACCTCACTGAGGTCCCCTTACTTTTTGGATGTGTCGCAAAATCCATGTTCACGGAACAAATCATGGCTTGAGCGAGTATCAACATCTTCTTGCTGCACGGGTTTCCCGAACTACCCGCATTTGGTCTTTATTAACCATTTGTACACTAGGGTTGTCACCCGGCCGACACACAACACTAATAATGTCCGGTGATATAACGGACGACGTTTTCAGCGAGTTGTGAGAATCGTAAAAGTATAAATCAATATAAAATCGTTATAAATCCAGATATCGGAAGTTTTGCATCGTTTTAATTAAAAGTACTAATGGTGTTAAATGTATAGACAAGGACTTGAAAAATTCTCATGACTGATAATAAATTTAATTTATTCTAATGCCGTTAACATCACTTCGCTTCAATTAAGCCTATTCATCGTTTATATGAATAGCACGTACTCGTATTAGGCTATCATTAACAGAGTAAGTAAAAATAGTACAATTTGCAAGGGCCATGGCGAGGTAAGGGAACATCTTGTGCCTTAATAGTTATTCCGCTTGATGTTTTTTCTGATGATAGGTCACGACGTTAGTAAGTGCTATTATACAAAATTTCAGTATTCTCCTCTTCCTATCTTTGAAGAAAAAAAAAGAAAAATCAATTTTCATGAATATCTCCGCTTTGATGGAACGAATAATTTCGTGCTTCATACATAATATACTACTTAGCTAAGATACATAATTTGTCACTATAAGCAGCATGAAATCCCATATAAAAAAATAAAAATAGATGTGTTGACATTTTTCAAAAAAAAAAAATATTCTCTATAAGATAGAGACACCTCCAATTTTTTTACTTATGATATTAATTTTAATGAACTATTATTACAAACGTCGCGACCTATCATGACAAAAAAAAAACAAGCGGAAAAGCTGCCCTACCTGCGCTACCCTGCCATGGCCTTTCAAACAGTCAATCAGTTATCATTACTATAACTCATCATATATTCAGCTTATACACGGTGGAATTTAATCGGTGATCAGGAATCCAAAAATCTTAATTATCAATCTACACAGAAACCAATACGTGAGATCTCGTGCAATATAGCTCACAATCTAATTAATCACACTTAATTAACATCGGTAAGATGTACGCTGTTGTCCACGTTAATCCCCTAGCCTGATCCCCCAGGGGAAAAAAACGGTTAGGTTGTTAGTTGAACTGCGACCCTACAGCGCGCGAGCCGAGCGAGCGAAGCGAGCGTGACGCGGTAGCGTCCGGCGAAGCGCCATATCCGAACATTATCATTTTTTCCTAGTTGAATATAAAATAATTGCCGCTAATTCCCCTGGGGGATCAGGCTAGGGGATTAACGTGGATAACGTGAAATGTACACTGACTGAATAAATGGACACCCTACTTTTATTGAAGGGAAGTTACTCGTAAGTGTACATACGTCAAGTGCTTGCTGGCTTTGGCGGGAAACTAGACAGATCAGACGTTTGTTATGAATTTGACAATGACAAATTGACAGCTTATTGCTCATTTATGTTTTAAGTTTCTATGGCTGATAGTTTTAAAAGAGGTATTAAACTTTTGAGACTAAACCATTAGTAGGGTGACAATAAATTTTAATTAAAATTTAATTTCAACTTAAAAATTAGTTATGATAAAAAAAAACTTGGTTCCACTTAAGTACTACATAAACGTGACCGCCATCGATTACTGAATTAGAAAAATGGGTTCCTGTTCACCGATTAAATTCCACCGTGTATACGTCCCACTGCTGGGCATAGGTTTCCTCTTATGGGTGAGAGGGAATGGCCAGACGTCTAATCCATACTATCCATACTAATATTATAAATGCGAAAGTGTGTCTGTCTGTCTGTCTGTTACCTCTTCAAGCTTAAACTGCTGAACCGATTTAGATGCATTTTGGTATAGAGATAGTTTTAGTCCCGGGGAAGGACAAAGGATAGTTTTCATTCCGGAAATCATCCCAAAAGGGGGTGAAATGGGGGGTGAAAGTTTGTATGGAGCTGCGATATAAACGAGTTCCACGCGGACGGAGTCGCGGGCAGAAGCTAGTAAGATATAAATTATTATCAATATGAATTATCATTGCTGATTATTTCTTTTTAAATAAATAAATATATTAGCGGCTTCACCAGCGTATTGCACAGAATGCAGGAAAACCAGCGGGATATAATATTAGCCTTTAACCAACCATAAACCATACACGTAGGGAAAATAATTTTTGAAATCGAATAAGCGGTTCTGGGGTTTGCCCATTACATACCGTAAAATGGAGTGAGCAGGGATCGCGAGGAGAGTTGGGTTATGAATGGGGTGAGAGGGGATGAAAGGGAGGTGAGATGGGATTTTAAGGCTATCGCTACCTAAATAATGTATTCCATTTTAAAACGGAGCTATAGTAAATATTCATAATAAAAAAAAAACGATCCAACAATCTTCCAAAATCACCTTTGTATAAAAACCCATCTCACCCCAACTACGAGGGACTACGGGGTGAGGTGGGATTTCGTGTTTATCGTTAAAGTTATGAAATGGAACTACCCAAAATCATAAATAAACTAAAATACAAACGTCCGGAACACTTATTATATACAACATTCAGTTTGCATATGTCAAAATAAAATATCATCGAGGTTTGAATGTCAGTTTTGTCCCTACTCACCCCGTTTTACGGTACAAACTTACAAACATTTTACAAATCTGCAATCTCACAACTTTTTTTCCGTTTGTAATATTAGTTTAAGTATAAACAATAAATATAATGTGTATTATGTTGTACCTCATATGGCGACGGTGTTGAGCGAATTTCAGTACCTATTGATAAAAGAAAAATACACTCTTAAACTCATATGTTTATTTTGGTGCTCGTTGAACTAACTAATAAAAACAAAGGAATATAAACAGAAAACTGTAGACAAAGACTTTAAAAGACATTACATTAAAAACAAAAGAATAACTGACTAAAGACCTCCAAGGGACTCATGAGAAGGGTAAACTTAAAAAGAAACCCGACCCCTAACACTTCAACGTAACATCAATATAAAATGAAATGAGACTCCAACATTTTGCAAGAGATAAAATTCTACGCACAAACGCCAAGATAATTTGGGCCCCTTCGGCTATCGTGGAGGGTGGAAGTTATAGTAACAAAGAGGGCAGCTAGGGACCTATAATGAATAGGAGGGATCAGATTCGAATGGACATTTGGAGTCATTTTGCACGCATACCCCAATATTTTCCGTGCATCCCATGTCTCTCGGTACTATAAATTGTGATATTGCATATCTTAAATGGTTCCCTTGGCGCTTTTCCTCCTTGGCATTATAGTAATGTTATATTGCGTAATCTTAGACTTTCGTTATATCTCCTTGCATTGGCTGTACATACCTATCTATCATATTGTCAAAGACCAACTGCAACAGATCTCTTACAGGGATAAGTTTCCTTTTATAAAGGGTGTGATTTATGTAACCGATTTGCACTCTTTTCCTTATTCACCAATGTGAATTTGATTTGTTTTATTACAGTATTTCTTTTAAGGTGGGCACACCTTAAATTTATAAAACTTTAAAGCCTTTGGTAAATAAAATGTGATTTATAACAGCCTTTTAGCTACAATATATATAATTAGCGTTTATAAATAAGAACATGCCACTTAAAAGATTTTTGGAACAATAGGTACTAGTGTACCAAGCCTACATAATGTCGTATGTTTCACGAGTAAATAGGGATAAGTTCGCCTTTGTACTTTGATCTATTGTGTGATATATTCTTTAACTTGTTAATGTGTACAATAAAGTGCTTACATACATACATAAAACAGTAATGTAGTATTTATTGCTGTTTCGGCATTTTTTGAAACAATCCGGACAAGTGCGACACGGTTTCGCCCATCGAGGGTTCCGTACTTAATTACAAATGTATAGTTTATAGATTCTTTTCTAGTACTGTTAGTATAAGACGATATAAATAAGCAATTTTTATTTTCTAGGTCAACGGAAATGACCCTATAAATAATGATTCCCTTAAACGGCCGTATCTTTTTTTTTACAAGCTTTTATTTTACTTGTTTTCGTTAACTTAGAAGTTTGATTTTTTCACAGCTTTGAGGGACTGCAGACATGACTCCAATGGCTATGGCTCCAATTTTCACTAGATACCTCACGTTCCCGAGATAAAGGGTCTTGACAGACAGACAGACGGGCAACCAAGTGATCCTATAAGGGTTCCGTTTTTTCCTTTTGAGGTACGGAACCCTAAAAATGCCTGTACATATATGATAATCAAGGGCTCTCAATAAATCACCTAAATGAGCACACGATGAGAAGTTCAATAACGATATTTCTTTAATAAACAATGTCGTGAAAAATGTATTTCTTCGACTGCTTTTCTGAATTGTAGCAGATCCACCTTTTTTTACTCGAAGGACCAACCTCTATAAGTATACATTTTGACTACATTATATACGATCAACAGAAAAGCACAACAAAGCTGTGAGCAAAGCCGTTAACTCGTAACTATATGTATAGTTCGAGGCGTACCGTCCTTATATTTATTTATTTATTTAGGGTTGCCAACAGGAACAATACTATTAAACAAACTAAAAACAACATTCTTAAACTATGTCTTGCTGGAGTATGAACCCAATTACAGGCAAACACAACTTGCTTTACAATAATACGCTTACATTTTGCTGCTAACTAAATCTTTCAGCCAGCACACATTGCTGCTCCTAAGACAAGATAAGATACCCTTTTGATATCAGAGGGGTCGTCACGTAACGTTTTGAACGTGCGTTACGACAGTCCAACTGTCATTTTTTCATATAAAACTTGACATTTAGATCTACCTCTACCTAGAACTTTACATAAGTATGTAAGTCGTCTTCTCTTCACTAATCTTGCGGTGCCCAACAGGGTCCACAATTAAGTTTTATTCACATCACTTAGCGACTAAAACTTAAGTTTACCTAAAACACTGTAAACTAACATTGTGGAATGCAATAAATGATTGGGTATTGAGTACCTAACGTACGTACAATGCGTTACCCTGATTGATCTGCAGGTACAGAAACAATCACGGTACAGTGCGCTTTACCTGAGAATAGTTTCAGATAAGGAATATTTAATGTGTGGGTATAGCCTATGTACATAGGCTCACTCGTATACACGTGCATGGAGAAGATGATCGAGTTACTTATATACAGGGTGGTGGGATGTTTTCCATGAACCTTAAAGAAAAGATATTGTCACATAAGGGCAGTTGAATCAAATAGTAATGATTATACAAATACTGCAAACAAAATTAAAATTAATGATAGCGTCAACCCTTATTCATCTTTGTAACTGTTAATGTTTACCTTGACAGAATTGCTTCTCGGACATTTGTCAATTTCACTGTTACTTATTCCGGGTTCAAGCTAAATTCGACTTTCCGGTGACGGTAATTCCTGCCACCCTTTAAAAGATTGTTGACCAGTGAAGGCTTGATTGATTGACCTTAATCTCCTATTTAGAGTTGCAAATTGCACAAAAGTTTGATGAACTCGAACATGAAAACGTTCAGAAATATTAACATAATTAGTTTATTTAAAACTGTAAGCACTAATGCTAAACTATCCTCCTCTTGTAGGAAAGTCCATCGTTCCGTTCCACGCTGTATAGTATATTCAAACACATACATCCCCGCTGCACCGGAATATCTTAAACCTACATTTAAATGCCCGTCCTAGTTGCGAGCTATGTACATCCAGGAGTCTTAAACTCTCTGTCCCATTTCACTATACTGGTTTACTCTCAAATTATTTCGCTGTTCAGGCAATTCGTCTCTGGAACTACGCAAGTTGCGTAAGCATCTCTTTTTAAGTATGTACACGTATGTTTATTCTTCTTCTATCTCGTTATCCCGGCCTTTGCCAGGGTTCGCTTTCCTACTCGGTTTCCTTCACATTGCACGACCCTGGGCGTCTTCCTTTGTGATGTGTGTGTTTATGTATCTATGTATATTAATGTAGTTAGTTGATTTGTGTTTCCATTTATTCGAGTGAAGAAGTTTCTGTTTAAATCGAGAATATAGCGGAAAGCTACTACTGATTCAGGGCACTGAAATTGATAAAAAAAAATTGGATTGTTTTTGACATTTTGATTGATATGATGTTATTTAATTATTATTTTAATTTTCTCTCCGCTTTTCCTAATTATTGTAACTGACATTTTTTTTTATTATTATTTTACATTGTTATTCTTGTTTGCATTTTATATTACTATTTTGACTTGTTAATGCTAATTTTTATGATTATTATTATGGAATTTAACGCTCCTCAAAAAATGTTTTTCACACCTGCACGCAGGCTGAATGCACTGGACTATAATGTTGTAATTTTAAGAACTATATAACTGCATTCTGAGCAAAATAAATCTTCGAATACTAGTTGCTTTACCTTGTTTTAGTTGTTTTTATATTCAGTACTAGCTTCCGTCCGAGACTTCGTCTGCGTGGACCCGGGATACAAATTATCCTATATTTCCAGGCTATAAAGTATCTTCGTGCAAAATTTCAACCAAAATCGGTTGAGCCGGTTAACCGTGATTGAGTAACAAACATCCAAACATCTAAACATTCAAACACCCAAACATCCAAACGCCCAATTATTCAAACATCGAACCTTTCCCATTTTTAATTTTGTATAAGGTGAGTCGGCGCAAGAGTAACATCGGGGGAAGAGGGTTAAAAGCTTCTCCAGCTAATTCTTTAGATTTGAGGGCCTTTTTGTACCGTTGGTAAAACAGACAGGCGCCTAGTCTGTTTTACCGACGGTACAAAAAGGCGCTCAATTCAAAAGAATTCGCTGGAGAAGCTTTTGACCCTCTTCCCCCGATGTTATACTCTTGCCCCGACTGACCTTAGTAAGAATTAGGATATAATCGGGTAGGATAGGATAACTACTCACAACTCTTACGCCACTTTCATAGTTCGCAACAAAAGAAGTTGTATCCTCCCACGTTAAGTGCATTTTCGTAATCTTAACTGAAACAAACTAGGTACAAGCAAGAGCCTTACCTATGTAATTTATTCGGCAAAAGCTGCGCTTACGCTGCTCATCAATGCGAACGCTAATAGCGATCAGGAAGCCCTTCGTCGCCAATACGTCGATGAGCCACAAATGAACAGTGTTTTGGTCTATTTCATTATGCATTCGACCGCTCCAGGCTAGGCGAGGTAATGCATCGCACAACCGCCGACAAACCTGAATGGATGGTGCAATTAATGAGAGTACCGCACCTAGCGTTACGCAAATGGCACTTAGATACATTGGATATCGGAAACGTGGCCGAGTCGAGTGACTATGAGGTTTTACTTCTACATAGACAAATAGAGTAGGTCCCTGACGGCTTTAACTCTGGACGCATATTTACGCCGCACAAATAATTATCAAACAATAATAAAACTACGAGGATCTGACTCATTATCTTTTTAGGATTTTGTGATCAACAATGAACAACAACACTGGCGAATACTTTGAAACTTCAATTACAAACGAGTTATTAACGGACGTCTTCCGATTACCGACGATTTCTAAATACTCTAATGCTGGCTGTACACATTGGGCTAACGTTGGCGCGTGAGCAGATGCAGCTATGCGTTAGAGGAAGAGGGCTTTATATCGTTCTCATGCATTTGCATAGCTGCATCCTGCTCACGCGCCAACGTTGGCCCAATGTGTACAGTCGGCATAACGCACGGGACCAAGGCCAGATGATATTAAGGTGCATTAGACCCATTAGACCTAGTTTCAGATCATAAAGTAACTCTGTTCTCATTTTATTCTTATCACCAACTGACATAGGCTCTAACGGATCCTTTTAAAACCAGTGATAATCAAAGTATTTCACCATTGTTCCAATTTCTTTTTATACCACGACGGTGGCAACAAAGCTTATGGCCCAGCTGATGGTAAGTGGTTACCGTAGCCAACTCCAGGGGTGCCACGCATCCTTCATCTTCCAAAGGCGCCAACCCTTTAAGAATTTATACACTCCTTTTTTGAAGAACCCCATACTGTAGTCTCTCGGGAAAACCTCGGCACGGAGCTCATTCCACAACCTATATTATCTGCAATTAAATTAGTTAAAGCAGCCTACGAAATCATTACTTCTACTACCTTTTTATACCCTATTCCTTATGAGATTAGAATAATTGTGGGTTAATCGTGATGTGATTTTAAGGAAAACCATTTTGAAACGCAAAGGGAACTATAATGTTATGTTTGGGAAGTACCTACTCAATCATTTAAATAAGTAAAGCTAATACAGTATTTGATTGAGATGATGATGATGATCGCAGATAAACGAAAAAACGTAGACCACGTATCCTTTAAAAATCTATTGCCATAAATGGAATGAGGTATAGAAGTGTTAAAGGCTTATGTAGCCTAACATTTTTAACTTCGATACACTAAACTCTCTCGAGCCAAGCTTCTGCGATAAAAGATTGTAACAACAGATCAGAAAGTTAGACCTCACCAAACCTGAGACACAATACGCTCCAATGAGTCATAATAGACGTGGCCAGGAACACAATACGTCTGATTTGTGGGGCACACCGCAAACCACGTCTGACCGCAAATAATGCCCTATTGTGGTTCAAAACCTGCACTATTTCGGATATCTATATTGAATCTCTAAACTATATTGAGCTCGTATTCATAACTAACGGCGCCTTTGGAAGCTGAAGGACGCGTGGCGAGGGAATATTGTGAATCCAAGGTTGCATGGACAGTTATTTTAAAAACCAATTTTAGAGCTTTTTCCAAATGAAATAAAAGCGTTTTCCAAAAAAAGTGACGTTGTTAACCACTTTTATTAGTGAAATTTAATAAGTTCCACTATGTTACGAAAATAAGCCATACAAACACTAACCAAAATTCTTAACAACATTACATTTTTTGAAATAAGGCTGACACGTTGTTATGCACTTTATTCGTGATATCGAATTCGTTCCACTACCTTCGATATCCATTTAATTTTCCATTACTATGTTTTCCATAAAAAAGATGTTGTGGAACCGACTTTAGGTTTGTTTTATATAAATCCTGAAAACTTGTCAGTTTCTGAAAACGAATACGGGCAAATGATGATTACGGCACACGTTACATTATGTAATGGCTTATGAAATTATGAATTTAATTAGTTACCTTTCCACTACGTCAAAAATATTATCCATAAAATATTGGATGGCTCTTACGTGAAGTAGTCGAAATAATTAAACACAGATAAAAGTTATTGACGTGTAATTTTTAGGAAAACGATCAACTACATCAACCAATTAATTCCAAAATTAAATAAACATCTATAAAACTAGATAAACATGTTCTAAGAATAAATTAAATAGTAAATTATACAATTAAAATCGAATTAAATGGTCATCTTGACATAATTATTTATTTATCTATTAACTCGATGCTGGAGAGCAGGTTTGAATCCCGGTAAGGGCATTTAATTGCGTGGTGAGCTCACACATTTTTTCCGAGTGTTGGATGCTTTCTAAGTGTGTACTATCTTCATAAGTATATAAGTAACTATAGTCTTTAAGGTAATTATGTGCCATAGATGCCTAAAATAAATGGTTCATTATTAGTATTGCATCTCTTTATTGATTGCGGTCATTAAGTAGGCTTGCGTGTGGATAAAGATCAACACGTAGAGGCCCTTTGGAGAAGTTTAATGTAATGTTGTTACACCTGCACCGACTCATTCACGGGTACATCGATATATACCCGTGAACTGGTCCAAGCAGGCGTTGAAGCTATTGTAGGGTAAAGTGAAAAGTCACACTTCTGTTCACTGGGAAATGATAATGTAATTTGGATGGGTAATAAGCATACCCCGGGGTTTTGGGTGCGGGAATGAATGACATAAGCCAAAGAATAGGTATGAATTAAATAACAGAATGTATACTTACCAACTGAATAATTAATTGAATAAAAAAATACAAAAAAAAAACATACGTTCAATTATTGATTTATTTGAAAATATTTCATTTAACTACGCTTACGAAGCCGCGGATAACATCTAGTATGATATCAAATAAATGCTCAGTAATTTATTATCAACCTCTTCAGTTCAGTTCTTGCTCAAGTATTTATAAATTAACAAACACTTCAGAGATATCTAACGTCAAGATTGATATTTGACATTCAATGTCTGTCATACATACCGTGCCTTTGTCTTATGTAATTTACATATACGCAATAGCATTTTCAAAATACTATATAACAGTTAATACAAACCGGTAGTAATAAACCGGTTAATTGTAGTTTGTTTACAATTCGCAGGAAGGTATTTATTCATAAGGCACAATATGATTATTTGTCAATATAACCTATCTGTTTATCTCTACTCTTTCTCAAGTTATTCCCGCACCCAAAACCCCGGGGTATGGTAATAAGACTCGGTTATTGCAAGGAGGTCCGGACACCTTTCATAACATTATATAACTGGCTATACACACTTTAAAACCAAATATACGAATCAAAATGATGGTGTAGTGGCTTATGTCAAAGCTGACTTAGCCTGCACTGTAGTAAAAGCAACCGTTACGGATGCCAATTGTTTAATACTGAAATTCACTGAGGAAATCGCTTTAGTGGCTCTTTACCGTTCTCCATCCACACGTAACATCACGCCTTTTTTAAATTCCCTAGATCATACTTTAAAATCCCTCAGTCGATTCCAGACTATTGCATTAATTGGAGATATCAATATAAATATTGCTCCTGGGACGACAGACGTAAATTCAGACTCTTACTTAACTATCGCTGCTTCTCATGAAATGCTGCCGGCTCATGATCTGCCCACGAGAAACATTAGTTGTTTGGACCATGTTCTACTAAAAACTAACACCTCTTCTACAGTTTTGGTTATAGATTCCTTTATAACGGATCATGCCCCTGTACTTTTTTGCTGCAATCGAAAAATAAAATTACGCAAAGTTGTGTGTCATAAAGTCATCACAGACGAGTCTAGTTGTGTCGAGGCATTAGAAAATCATGATTTCACAAATATCTTAACCAATACTGACGCTGAGTCTGCAGCGAACGAGCTCGTGTCGGTGATAACAAAAATTGTACATATACATTCACGCTCTATAAAAATACCAAGTAGACAGCGAATAATTAAACCCTGGATGACTCCTGGTCTCCTGCGGTGTGTTAGAAATCGTGATTGTCTGTTTAGGCAATCTAAAAAAGATCCTGATAGTCTGACAGCCAAAATTACCTACACGCGTTATAGGAACTATTGCACTAATTTGCTGAAAAAGATAAAGCGTGCCTACGACCAGTTGCAGTTCCAAAAAGCAAAAAATGATCCAAAATTAACCTGGAAGTTAATTAAAAACGCCGCTCATTTAAATTCCAATGTATCCTCAGCCACAGACTTATTATCTTCGCATACAAATCTAGAACACGCTGTTAATCATGTTAACGAATACTTCAGTACTGTTGGATTAAAGTTAGCGTCCAAATTTACTAACAACACTTCTGTGGACGCTTCCGTTAACCCAACCCCATCCGTAGAAAATTCTATGGTCTTTCTGCCAACAGATGAAAAAGAAGTAGAACGCACTATCCTATCTCTTAGAAAATGTGCAGTGGGATGGGACAATATCTCAGTATCGTTAGTAAAATCAGCTCATAGTTATCTTGTACCTGTAATGACGCACATATTTAATCTTTGCTTTGCCACGGGAACGTTTCCTGCTGTCTTCAAGAAAGCGCTGGTTCAGCCAATCTTTAAGAGTGGGGACAGGGACAGTGTAAGTAATTACAGACCTATTTCGATCTTGTCAACATTATCTAAGGTCCTGGAAAAAATAATTAACAGTAGACTGAAGAATTACCTTGATTCTTTTAAAATTATTTCTGAAAAACAATTTGGGTTTCGAAGTGGAATATCCACGGAGGATGCTGTTCTAGAACTAACAAATTCAGTCATAAATAACTTTAACCAAAACCTTAAGACTGTCGGCATCTTCCTGGATCTATCGAAGGCGTTTGACACTGTATCTATTCCCATACTCTTGAATAAGCTGGAGCGTATAGGAATTCGTGGTCATATTTTGGAACTCTTCAAAAGCTACTTGAATGGGCGAACGCAGTGTATTCGAATCGGTCCTTTTACCAGTCAAGACGCTCTTCTTACGTATGGCGTGCCCCAGGGCAGCGTCCTGGGGCCTACATTATTTCTTATCTATGTGAATGACCTGTGTAATATTTCATTGAGTAATTGTAAAGTCCTCGCTTATGCCGATGATATCGCTCTTGTCATCCAAGCTCCCACCTGGAAGGAAGCTCGTTCTCATGCTGAAGCTGCAATGAGATCTGTCATGGCATGGCTTTCCAAAAATCTTCTAACTATCAACTTAACTAAGACAATGTTCTTACCTTTCGCACCAAAATCAACTTCACTACCCGATCGTTCGTTCTCTATAGGTGCACACGAATGCAATCCTTATTGTAACAACTGTAGCTGTATTGCTCTATCGCGCTCCACTAGTACTAAATATCTGGGAGTACTATTTGATAGCCAAATGTCATGGAAGGAGCAGGTAGATGCAACATTTGGTAGAATCAGGAAACTAATCTATATTTTTAAAAAACTCAGAGCTATAGCGGATCAGCAGACACTTAGAACTGTTTACTACTCTTTGGCTCAATCAGTCCTATCGTACTGTTCAACTGCCTGGGGCGGTTCCGGAAAAACAAGGTTCCTAAGACTTGAGAGAGCCCAAAGGGCTGTACTAAAGGTTATGCTGTCGAAGCCAATTTTATTTCCAACAATAGAGTTATACTCCCTTGCCAAAGTTCTAACAGTAAGACAACTTTTTATAATGCACACAATACTCCGTAAACACGTTACCATACCATTTGTAAGTTCTTCTTCCAAACGCCGAGCGAATAGGATCTGTAGGGTAATGCAATGTCGAATTGGGCTAATCAAGCAGCATAATGAATATCTCGGAAGTACTTTATATAATAAAATCAACGCGATCTTGTACATACATTCACTCACAGTGCGGGAAGTTAAAGTCAAAATCGTAAATTGGTTACAAAAATTATCATACAATGAGACTGAAACCCTTATTTCTGGCCATTAGTGATCCATACAGGTACATAAACACACACATACACCCACACACCCACCCGCACCCACACCCACACACACACACACACAGACACACACACACACACACACACACACACACACACACACACACATTAACATTTAATATTATTATTGTTTTTAACACTTTTTTGTATCTTTGGTTATATTTATTTATTTAAACTTTATTGCACAAACGTGTAGTAGATTTATTTTCGCATTGTGTTCTACCACATCATCTGTTAGCATGTAATTACTAGTCTATATCTGTCTATATATATAATCTGGTTATACATCAGAACAACACAATTAATGTTTTAGAACTTAAGTCCTTTGTGTCCCGAGGTGGGCGTAATCGCTGCGACTCAGTATTTGACTACTGCAGCCGATTACGAATGTTTTGTTATTCGGTATACCTGTTATTAAGTTCAATAAAAATCTTTAAATCTTAATAACAAATGTCATCGAGGTAGGCGGTGACTCGCCGCTTACTAAATGGGCCCCTGAATACGCCATCGTAAAAACGGCCAGGAGCAACACCGGTGTCAGCGGTTCAGGGGTGTCGAGGGGTGTGCTGCGCTTTCTCCTTAGTTACTCGTGGCGTTATGCCTTTTAACACTTCTAATCCTGGAGCATATACCTCTAAAGACTCCTCTCTGGACGGCCAATGAAGGTAAGCCAGTTACTCCCCAACAGCTCGCCACAGGCTGCCCTGCCCTTTATTATTATTATAGTACAAGCCGTACTTAGTTTGGAAAAAGGTCGATTCGTGTATGACTACCAATGGGGTACTCGATTACTGGATGACTTGACAATAGTTATTTACATTGCTTTTCACTTCACGATTCAAAAATTGTTTATACTAAACGGGACTTAATCGCGTATAATTAACTTATTTTATTTACCTCACTGAGGTCTCCCGACGTTTCGGATGTGTTACAACATCCATGGTCACGGGACAACCACCCCCCCGTGGTAATGAAAAACGATTCACTATAAATCAAAGTTCCCGGCCAGAGGGCGAAGTGAATTTTTGTGATCACCACAGATGGTAATGGGGATTGCAAACAAAAACATAGGTAAGTCCTTAATTTAAAGGTTTTTTTTTTCTTTATTAGTAATTAATTAGAATAAATGAATAATCAGGACTTAATCGCGTATAATTAACTTATTTTATTTACCTCACTGAGGTCTCCCGACGTTTCGGATGTGTTGCAACATCCATGGTCACGGGACAACTCCATTGATTGATTCGTTTTTCATTACCACCTTACAGTCAGGTGTCGTAATAGTAAATTGTGATACAAGTGACGTATGTTGATAATTACATCAGAGGCGGAATTATCACGCGAGCCGCAGGTGAGCGTGATAAGAGAGCCGAGGATGTAATAATCAAAGCTCACGCGTTTCATACGACGTTTTTCAACACATTTTGCGAGGAAAAATCCTTTTCATAAGATGAAAATTTTATAGGTCTGCCAAGTTATTTTCTTTACTTATTTATGGGAACAGGTTTTTACTCACATGTTGTAACATCGCCAAGAATTTCCAGTGGTGTCCATTCTTATTATCACTTTTCTAGTAACCACGAGTCAACATTTTTATTAATAACCAAACACGCATTAACAATGTTTAGAAATATCTGTGAATTAACCTATAATGGCGCGCAACAGTTTTTTTTCGTGAGCTTTGCGCAGTGCGCGCGCATTAGATGAAATCTCAAAACAGCCAATACAAGATAAAATAAATATTTTCGTTTTAAAATGTTATCTTTATTAATTCATGTAAAATGTTATCAAAAGTAAATCATCATCATCATCATCATATCAGCCGAAAGACGTCCACTGCTAGACATAGGCCTCCCCCAAAGAGTGCCAAAGTGACCGGTCCTGCGCCACCCGCATCCAGCAAAAAGTGCATCCAAAGTGAATAGTTTTACTAAATTAAACGTTTCTATATCATATCCAAAAAGAAGTAGTCAATTAATGAACAAAAAGGATTTAATTGGTTTAGTCGAGTAAGAATCCATTTGCCGAGAATTAAAAAAAAAGCTGTACAACCCGGTTAATTTAAGAATGCAAGGTGTGCATGCATACATCTTGCTGCAAGGTGCCAACGTGACTTAATCGGGATATAACTATAACACACAGCTATCGTAATGTTGTAACACACGCGTGTTTAATATCCAGGATTATGAGCCTAAAAGCGACACAATAAAAGGTACGTTACGAGCAATTGTGTTGAAAAATATATTATAACACGAAAGCTAACTCTTTATTGCAGTGACAACAGCGAACAACTCCCCACATTATGCACACGTCGTAAAGTGACCCGAGGTGCGGCAATTTATTACACTCGAGGCCGTATTGTAACGCAAGCGTTCGTTTTGCAGGCTTTGCCACGTCCCTATTGTGTGAGGCCCTGGTAATGAGGGTAGGCGATGTAGATTTAACGAGGTGCAATATCAAGTCTAGCAATTAAACGGGTACACTACATAAATACGTAAAACTAAATTCCGATAATCGGAATCACGAATTTCATAATAACGATTATTATAATTCCGAATGTTTTAAAACTCCTAATATAAATATTCCGATTGTTCATAAATCCGAAATTTCAAAAGGTCTAACGGTTACAATTATGATCATAATTCCGAATTTCAATACCCCGAACAATAATAAGTCCGACTGAATAATAATCCGAAATATCAAAAATACGAATTCCGATTACTAAAATACCGAATTTCAAAACTCCGAATATCATTACACCAACCAATAATAACCCTGACTAAACAAACGTCTGAAGCATCAGAATTACGAATTCCTATTACTAATAACTATAAAATGAATAATTAAAACAACCCCCAACGTCTAAGCTCCCTAACCAGCTAACAAACACGAATTAAATACCTAGGATCCGAATTTTAAAACGCTGTGACAGGGTCGACTGGACTGTGACAGGACTCCGCCTTAGCTCCGCGCTGCGGGAAGAGCCCTTTTGCCCTCGCGTGAGGGCTATTGCTTGCTTGCGTGCTTTGTCACGCGAGTCGTGACAAAGCACGGTCGCCCGTGCTCCGCTCCGCAGAGGGCTGCTCCCCCTCCGCGCCTCCGGCTTTTTATATACACTCTAGGAGTAGAGCAGAGAAGACCACGTGGATACCGCCCATTTTTATTTTCACTTTTAAATTCATGATACGTACTACTGCCACGATTTTTTTCACATCCTCAGTAGTAGCCATTTACCCGGCAGGGGGGGGGGCACTCGAACAAAAATTATGGCTTTAAAGCCCGATATCTCGCAAACGAATCACTAAGTTGAAAAAAGGTTCTAAGAAACCCATAATATTTTTGAACAAGCTATCCAACGATACCTGTTGACTGCGGAGCCCTAAAAACGATAACACGTACAGGCCTGTACGTCTAGCACAACTTGCTGCTCAGTCGCTTCGCGCGCGATTGAGCGTCTCCTGTCTCACTCGCACCATGCAAATTAGAAAAAGGAGGGTAGAACTTTCTCGACTCGCGTCGCGGCGCGGCGTCAATTGTGCTAGCCCCCCTGTTAAGACATAGTTTAACACGTTCGCTACCAAGAACCCGCCTGGTAAGCACTCATAATGTTTGCTCAGATGCCGCGCGCTAGGCGGGCAGTACATATAAACCTACACACCTAGCGAGTTCTGTCGGATTCTGGTGTATTGTTCCATTTTTAGTCCGGTTGCGAAAGTGTTAAGGATCATACAGATATTTAGGTTCGCGTATTTTCTGTGAACATAGCCAAAGTTAAGCGACATAGCCAAAATAGCGAGGTTGCGTGGTGTTGAGCGAGGAAAACAGCAACCAATAGGAAGTTATGCGCGAGCGATTCTATCACTATGTTAAAATTACATTTTCTGCTCAGGCCAGGTCAAGCCATGGTCAAACTTTCTGGATACAACTCTATTTGTGTTGTTCAAACAATAACAGAAAATCAAACAGAAACATACTCTTACAGCTCCTCCAACTCCTTATTTCTATTCTTCAGCAATTCAATTTCCAATTCCAGTTGTTTACATTGCTGCCTTTGCTTTTCCTTTTCTGTTACAGTTAGTTCATGTATTTTAATTTTCAACTCCTCAAACTGTGCATAGAGAGACAATCTGTCCACATGGTCTTGATGGCTAACTGTTTCTGCTGTTCTGAGCTTCATGGTTGCTTTTGTTAGTTCTGAAATGTAAAACGAAACTGGATCAAAAAGAATGAGCATACTAAAAGTACAGTTTTGAATTAGTCCAAGTAAGACTCGGTACGCACTAAGCGGCTAGCGGTTGGACAAAACCAGAGTTGGGCACTCAAGAATAAAATCATTATTTGAATAAGAATACGCATGAATAAAATCATGTTGATTTTATTCCCGTCAAAGTTATTCAAATAATTTCGCCGTGAATAATTCTTATGTTAGAAAATTGAATAAAGTTAACTTATTCTTATTCAAATAAATCTAATCATGATTTTTTATTTTAACTAATATACCATGAATAATATATGAATGTAGTTCGGACGGATACTCGGGGATAAACACGACGCATTTGGTAATTTTGGTATCGGTATAGAGGCACTAGTACGTATAGAATCTTGAATGGCTTCTATTAACTTCTGGGTCCAATACAAAAAGGGTTCGGTCCTGGCGCTCCGCCGACCGCTCCCGCGGCGCGCTCGCTTCACTCGCTCGTCTCGCGCGCTGTAGGGCTAACTAATTTGTTCTTACTAACACTCCTCCTCGCTTCGCTCGTCGTCGTACCTACCTTAGTCTCTCTAACACTATTTTGAACTAACCTAGCGCGTTTCTATATACAGGGTGCAATCTTTTACGTGATACAAAATAGCAAAATGTGAATCTATCCATGATTCTGAGCAACTTTTATTATGGGACCAACTTTGTGTTATGCCAAAAAAAACACACCTGTTCATACATTCTTGTCAGTCTAAAATGAGCAGAGTTAATGAAATAGTTGGATTTTTTTGGCATAACACAAAGTTGGTCCCATAATAAAAGTTGCTCAGAATCATGGATAGATTCACATTTTGCTATTTTGTATCACGTAAAATATTGCACCCTGTATATTCTCTACGGGAAATAGAAATCGTATTTTTTGGAATTTTTAGCCCCGGTGTAGGGTAAAATGCCGAATTTCATAATACCTCAGAAATAAAATACCGATTATTGAAAACACGACGTTCATTATCCCGAATATCAAATTTCTGAATTAGCAATGAAATTTCGGAAAATTTATGTTCGGAATGACTGTTTTTCGGGCTTATGACACTTCGCGCTTTTTATTATGCGGAGTTATAAACATCGGAAAAAAGTACAATCGAAATTTTGAAATTCGGTTAAATTTTCGTGCTTTTTAGTACCTAATCGAAATTATAAGTCTTGAGGATTTATCAAATTCGGAGTTTTAATAATCGGAACTAGTAAATTCGGAATAAAATATTTCGGACTATTTGGGTTTTTGTAACGTAAAAGTGACGTTAACTTTCATATCTATTATAACATCTTACCAGAATATAAGACCGTAATAAACAAGCCTGGGCTCATTCGTTTGTTGCCTCGTTGCGTAGCTAATCTAAACTTTCTATATAAAAATCTTCAACGGACAAACAAACTGTCCTCGCACGTTCGTTATCTCGAAGCGTCCCCTCTTGCTCCGCGAGCGACTTTCCGCTCCGGCGCCGCGAGCGCAGATCTCGTCCATTTCGCATCTCGACTCGCTACGAGTGACCCGCGCCGCCTTGTCCGATTTCAATCCCCGCTACTGTGCGGACGTATTTAATTATTTCAATTTAGTAAGTTTAAATCACACTGTGAGAGTATTATATAGTTTTCAGAATTGGGTAAGTGTTGCACGATTACTCATTATTTAAGTGGCTGTAGCAATCTAATCTCTAATCGTAGTTTTAGCTTGTAGTAGCTTATAACGGGATTTGTACCGTTATCTTGGACTCTGGACCGCCCGCTCTGCGTGGCATGTTCTAAACTCGTTAGTAATGTTAGAATAGGATTGTAATCTTTTTAATAATTAATTTAAACTGTAAACTATAGGAGAATAGTGATAATTTAATCCCGTGTAGATTTTCCGCGTTATAATCGAGTACTTACTCGTTAATCTTAAGTTAGTTAGGTGCATGTAATCGTCACGTGTTACCTAATTAACTAATTTGTATAGGTAACATTGTTATAACAATATAGCTTGCTTATGATTTTTTTAATCATAAAAGAATAAAAAATAAAATAAGGGACAATCTTACACAAATCGACTTAGTCCCACAGTAAGCTCAGTAAGGCCTGTGTTATGTATTAGGTAATCTTTCGCATTTACAACGAGGAATTTAATTTTTCTCGTTGCTACTGTTTAGGCGTGTTAGGTCTAGGTTAATTAGGCAGCATGCCACAGCCACTTATTAACTAAACGTCTAATTTGAATCAGTAGTGCTATAGTGATATAGTGTGCTGCTAATTGTTAATAATTTTAATGTTAATGCTTTAATTTCCTAAACGGAAATTAAGTATTTCCGCTACTTCTGGTTCGACGCTATGTGATTTTGCCTGCTTCGCATTAGGGGCTTACCTTGATTATATTTAAACAAACCTTGCACATGCTATACAAAATTGTAATTAATATTAATTAAATGAGAAAAGGCTTACTACCATATCATTTCCTAAACAGAAATTCATGCTAATCATTCGAGAATCTTACAACGCCACGCATACAACTGCCTTGCTTTATTACTTTTTCGGAACTTGCTGAATCACGCTTGGCATATGATTCCCGCCGCCCTGCTTTGCTTGTATTGTACCTAGACTGCACCACCATCATACTAGATTTCTCTTTTGTAAATTGCCCCACTTGCTTGCGTGAGCGCACGACCTTGTGCAGTCCTGGGCGAGAATGTGGACCTTTTTTCATTATAATCGTGGATGCGTTCCAGGAACTCTTGAAGTCCGAGGCAGATGCTCCCCCAGGGAGTAAACAAGATGGAGACCCCTGGCGTGTGAAGCTCTCCCGGCACCTGGCTGCGACCTAGGGGAGCCCTCCGTCGCCCACCGCTGACCGCGCGTCCACGTACCACCTCGGACCACCCGCCGCCTCCCGCCTTCCAGCTGCGCACCGCGAGGGGAGTGAGGGTACCCGGAAGGACCGACCACTTCAAACAGACCTGGCTTCTAGCCAATAACCCGGCCTAGGCAATCGAACCTCTTAATATAATCAATTCTTTAAAATAGTATCTTTCTTTAACTTGCTCCGTGGTAGGTACCAGCTAGGGTTAACTACCCACGTGACATGTTCCCCAATTAAACAACAGCTAGTAATTGGAAAATTTACGGAGAACTTATGAAAATGCGGCCAGAAAATGTGGTGGTGGGGCAAAGGTAACTAAGATCATTTTTCCGTATGCTTGATCTGCTAGATACTTTGAAGTAACTTGATAGTATTATTTATTATTTAGAACGCAACTGATGATGTACCTATCTGTAATTGCCTAGACATAGCAAAATGATTCCTGTCAAACGGTATACTGGTCAAACAATAGTAGATATTGAAGAGGAAAAAAATTCTTCTAAAATTCACCGCCATAAGGTTTTTTTTAAACAAATGGATATTTAATTAGTTTCAAACTACAAAATACATGGATTTAGAATTCTTTGACTTCTATATATCTTTATATCATATTGATTTCTTTTGTGTGTAATTAACAATGTACAGTTATCAGGAAGGATGGTTTCCTATTCATATACATAGCATATTTAATGACAACTTGTTAGAAAATACTAACTTATTAATAGCACCCAACCCCTTTCTTCCTGTGAGTGTTATAAGTCATACTAAGGGTTGAGGTGTCTTGTAGGCGATGGGCTAGCAACCTATCACTGCGATATCACATTTTATGAATCTTATATCCACATTTATACGAAAAGTCGCACTATAACATAAGATGTAATATGTACGCTGCCTACCCCTTTTGGGAATTAGGACGTGAATGTATGAATGTTTGTATAATGTTAGACATGAGAGCAAGCTGCCCATTTTCATTAGTTACGAGGTCATCAACTCTGGCGGTCAACGTCAAAAACATAGGTTTCGTCACCAAACTGGCAGGTTAGACGTGACATAAATTATGTTTCTCATAATGGAAATGCCCAAAAGGAAGGCATAAATTCATCGCACACTCGCGAACATTATATAGAATTAAGGCTTTGCAAAGATATTAATTTCTCAAGTCGGACGATGGAGGGCAATTAAAACTTCGAGACAGAAATGTGAGTCGCAGCAGGAAGTAAAGTTGCAATTCTTAATTCGTTCCATTTAATTTCATCTTCGGATCTTGAACAGCCGTTATAATTCATTGAAGTTCTCGATCGCGCTTCGGAAGAGACAAAAGGTGGAAGAATTTTAAATTAGCTTTTTAATAAGTTGTTTGGGATTTTACTCCGATTTATCGGGCATTTTTCGGAACCTTGCGTTGACGGTAAACAAATAAAGTAATTAAAAGAAAATATAAACAGGATATTGTTCTGTTTCTCTATTAATTAATGCACACAAATTCGCGTGCATGTGAGCACAAGCAAACGTTTGAAATAAAATGGCCACGCAAAGTGTCAAACCATAAAAGAAGGAAGGAGAAGGGAATGAGTTCGACATAACGTATACGACATGACTGTGTATGGAGACTTCTTAACGAAACAACTTTTTTTTTACCCTTCTCACGAAACAAATTATTTAATTAAATATTTTTGTTACGTGTTATTTTTAACGAGGAAGTTACCCCGATCATTTTATAAACGATATGATACAGAGAAAATATTTAATTAAATAATTTGTTTCGTGAAAAGGGTATAATGTACACCAGCGCCATCTCTCTCGCCAAGTCCGAAACTACCTGATGTGGTCCGATTAGAATGGAGCGAGCGCATAGCTCGCCCATTAGAGTGGTGCCATGACTGTGAAACAAGTCTATAACTCGATACAGAGAGGGCGCTAGTCTTAGCGGGAATATAGTGGAAAATATACAACTTGCGTCAGTCCTCGTAGCTCAGTTGGCAGAGCAGTCTAGCGTTAATAGAAAGGTCGCAGGTTCGAATCCTGTCGGGGGCTAGACGAAGATGGTTTATTTTTCCATTATATTCTTTCTCTGTATCATAACTTTTTTTTTTGTTTCGTGTCAATTTTTCAAGACGCGTAGCTTACATATTGGACTAAAAGCTCTCGAGGGCATACAGAGACGTCGCTACTAGTAGCAGCGGAAAATGTGATGTAAAAATACGCTACACCAGTCAATGTCTGGGTAGCTCAGAGGTGAGAGCACTGTACCGGCAATACAGAGGTCGAGTCTTGCTCTGGATTTCAGACGATGATGGTTTTTTTTTCTATTATAATCGTTCTCTGTATGATATCGTTTATAATGTATATTGTTTAAAATGTAAAAAAGTAACACACAATGACATTCCCGTTCCTGTTCGATTGGCATTTGAGCTAAGGATGACTTAACACTGCGCCGTGTCCTCTAATAAGGCCATAACATATAATCATTTCCTCAATGCTAAACGCCCTCAAGTGCTAACATAAAGATGAATTTAGACATAAGACAGAAAGTAATTAACACCTGAAAATATTGATACTCAGACAAATAATAAATCTATGACCTATGAAAAAAATACGAATAAACGCTCCCCTCGACCGTACATGTTAAAACTTAGATACAGATGAACGAAAAAAAATATCTTACCAAAATTATATAAATTGGTCACAAACAATTAAAAAATTAAATTCCATAAAGCCACTTTACTCGATAAACCTTCACGATTTATTAGAAAAACGTCTTATCAATAAACCACAACGCAATATTTTATGCATCTAATAATCAACATCGGTTACGGACATCTGCTACATCGGCTGGGCCCTTAATTAAAATTTAAATAGAATTACGAGAGAAACGCGACCTCAGAATTAAATGGATTATTTAAATGTTAATAAAGTTGAAGCCGTGAAATAGCAATACAATTTTTGGAGGTCAACGCTCGGTGGATTTAGGGTTATACAATGAGAACATAATAAATATAGCATTAATTTTTTAGAGAAATTAATACAAAAAATATACAGCAATTAAAACAAATATATTTATAGTTTTGCATTATCTGGGATGCCACTTTTTTGACGATCCTAAACATAATAGTAGTAATAAGGATCGTTAAAAAATAGTTAGGTCTTTGGATTTTTTTGTGACGTAGTGGAACGAGTTAAAGTTCACTTATGATGAAAGTTCTTAACAATGTGTCATTTTTTTGGAAAACGCTCCGCTACGTGTGGTTCAAACGATAGTTCAGTTGGAAAAAGCAGCGCACAGATTGCCAAAGTCGCGAATTCTGCTCGTGGTGAAATTATACCTTAACTAGCTGTTGCCCGTATTGTAGAACTGTTATCGTCTTAGAAAAATGATTGCTATGCAATGATTGTAGGCGGAACCTTAATTATCGCCGACCCAAACAAAGTTCTACCATTTTAAGGGAAGATTTACGAGATAAAACTGTCCTATATCATTTCAAGGGTCTCAAATTATCTGTACGGAAAATTTCATCTAAATCCGTTCAGGGATTAAGCGTAAAAGGCAACAGTGCGATGAGTTCATTAGTTGACATTGCTAAATTTAAATTAAGAACTCCGTTTTTACAATTATACATATCTCCACAGACGTTTCTGCTTAAATTGTATATTTTTTCAAAATCCATATATATAAAAGAAGACTTCTGACTGATTCATCATCGCACAGCCGAAACTGCTGGGACTAGAAACTTGAAATATACACCAGGACTTTCTTTTATGACGAAGGCAAGGGATAAGACGGGATTTTTGGAAATTCCATCCCTAAAAGGGTTAAATAGGGCCGCAATGTTTGTATGGGGGAAACATTATTTTTTGAACTTGAGACTTGAAACTTTGTAGAAAGATTACTTATTTGAATAAAAAAAAGTACTTTCTGCGTTTTACAAAATTCCACCAAATTCAAATTTTTATGAGCTAGAAACTTGAAACTTTGTAGAAAGATTACTTATTAGAATCCTAATGAACAGTCAAAAACATTGATAAGGGTTTTTTTTTCTAATTCATCCCTTCAAGGGGTTAAGATTGGAGTTGAAAGTTCACGTAAGTAATGTTTGATTTCCTAAACCGCTAAAGTTATAAGCATGGAATTTGGAACATATATTGTTTACAGTAGGTACGTGGACGTGTACTAAGAAAGGATATTTCGAACCATCTGGTGGTAAAATTGCTTATTTTAGCCCCTTGTCATACAATCTACTATAACAGTACTTAAACGTGTACTAAGAAAGGATTTTTCAAAATTCAACCCTTAAGAGGGTGAAATACGGGTCGAATCGTTGTATGGAAAACGTTCATTTGGAAAGTTATAGACTTGAATCATTCTATGAAGGTATCTTACTAAAAAGCAAAGCAAATGATGAAGCGGTGTTACAAAAATTCATCCCCTAAGAGGGTTAAAAACAAGTTGAAAGTTTGTATGGTAAACATGTCGTTTTTATAGTTAGAAGTTTAAAACTTCGGCCACAAGCTCCTAATGTACAGGATTTTTTCCTAATTCATCCCTTGAAGGGGTGAAGATAGGGGTTGAATGTTCACATAATGTGTGATTTTTAATATTAAACTGTGGCAAGAAACATGAAAACAGGACATCAAGTTTATTTTATAATATGTGGATCTATTTGCCCACTAAAGGGGTGAAATAAGGGGGTAAAGTGGCTTAATCAAAATAATTTATTCTCTTACACCGTTAAATGGGGACGGTGGATGCAGATGGAAAGTTCTCCGTCTTTTAGCATTAGGTAAGTTTGCTTTCAAAACTATTATCTGCTGGAATTTTTTGTAGTTTTACTCACGTTAGTTCGGGCTACCTGCATCAGCGGCGCTACCACGAACTTCGAAAGTCGAAGCTCGAAATACATGCATCCCTGTCACTCGAGTATGGGAGTGCGATAGAGATGGAAATACCCGAACTTCGACTTTCGAAGTTGAGTAAAACTACAAAAAATTCCAGTCATGTAGCTTATTTCTTTAATACCTAAAATAAAATAAATAAAATAGCCATTATTTACAGACATTAGTTTAGATCTACCTTTCCACAACTACGCTTTTTTTTAATTTAGTGTCTGTTTGCCCTTCAGCAAAGGCCTCCAGCCTTCTCCACTCGGTACGGTCTTGTGCGACCCTGCTCCAGGTGCATCCTGCTACTTGGCGTATTCCCATCCCCCCCTCGTCTTCCCATCTCTTCTGGGGCCTTCCCTTCTTTCGTTTTCCCTCTCTAGGGTACCATTGGGTTACCCTTTGCTCCATTTCTTCAATACCTACATTATGAAAAATATACAATTTAAGCAGAAACGTCTGTTGATGATTCTTAAAATATTATATTTGTAAAAACGGAGTTTTTAATTTAAATTTTGCAATTTAAACTAATGAACTCATCGCACTGTTACCTTTTACGCTTAATCCCTGAACGGATTAAGATGAAATTTTTCGTAGAGATAACTTGAGACCCTTGGAAGGATTTAGGATAGTTTTATATTGGAAGATCCCGTAAGATGGTAGAACTTTGTTTGGGACGGCGATAGTGGAGGTTCCGCCCACAATAATTTAATAACAATCATTTTTCTAAGACAGTTACAAGTTCTACGCGGACGAAGTCGCGGGCAACAGCTAGTGTATTAAAGAAAGCTACATTACTGGAAGTTTTTGCCTATCTCCGTCCAGCAGTTTTACTCACGTTAGACCGGGCGACATGTATAGTTTTGAAAGCAAAATTATCTAATGCTAAAAGACGTAGCACTTTACATCTCCATCCGCCGTCCCCATTTGACGGTGTTAAAGAATAAACTATTTGATTATCCAAAATTAACTTTTTAAATTAACAAAATAATCCGCAGGTTAAATGAAACATTATCTTCTTTTCGGTTCTGGGAGCATCGAAGTTCTAACTAAACCTAACCTACATTTCTGGTAGCTGTTCGGTTCTGTAAGGGTAGTGGTTCTAACTTAACCTAACCTACTTTTCTGCTAGCAGTGGGATTATGTATTTTGACTAATAAATGGCTGACCATCCTACTAAGTTTGGATGTTTAGATGTTTGTTACTCAATCACGCTTAAACGGCTTAACCGATTTGTATGAAATTTTGCACAAAGATAAATTATAGCCTGGATATAGGATAGTTTTAATCCCGAGTCCACGCAGACGAAGTTGTGGGCGGAAACTATTATATGTATGATGATGTATGACCTAAGAATTCCCTCACTTCAAAATTTACTTGTTCCACATACATACTTCTGACCCTTTCAAACCTCCTTAGAGGATGAATTTTAAGAAACACTGTTATAAGTTTCCTACGGCCGTATTCATAAACGCCCTATAAGCACGTAACATTACCTTCTTTTCGGTTCTGGGAGCATAGCAAGTCTAACTTAACCTAACCTACTTACATTATTTGGTAGCTATTCGGTTCTGTAAGGGTCGTGTTTCTAACTTAACCTAACCTACTTTTCTGCTAGCAGTCGGATTATGTATTTTGACTAATACATGGCTGACCATCCTACTAATATTATAAATGCGTAAGTTTGGATGTTTAGATGTTTCGTACCTACTCAATCATGCTTAAACGGCTCAACCGATTTGGATGACATTTTTCACGAAGATAAATTATAACCTGGATTAAAATATAGGATATTTTTATCCCGGGTCCACGCAGACGAAGTTGCGGGCGGAAGCTATTATAGTATGTATGACCTAAGAATTCCCTCGCATCAAAAAATTACTTGTTCCTCATACATACTTCCAACCCTTTCTAACCTCCTTAGAGAATGAATTTTAAGAAACGCTGTAATTAGTTTAACCGAAGTTACAGGTCCCTTACTTTAAAATTGTGTTGTTCCCCGTACAAACATCCAACTCCTTTTAGCCCATTTAGGGAATGAACGTTTTTAACCCCTTATGGAACCAATTTCAAACAGTCTAAAACAGAAGTTACAAATCTCTTACTTTAAAAATGTCTTGTTCTCCATACAAAATGTTAACCCCCTTTAATCCCTATAGGTGATGAATTTCAAAAAACTCTGAAAAGTTTTGTAGTCTTTTAACATAGACCTATGAGCAGACTACATTTTTAAAGTAAGAGATTTGTAACTTCTGTTTTGTACAGGCTAAAACCGACGTTACTAATCTCTTACTATAACATTTTCTTGGTCTCCATATAAACCTTGAATCCCGTTTTAACCTCCTTATGGGTGGAACTTTTCCAAAATGCTGAATTAAAGAACTTTTTTTCTTCTGATAAGAAATCTTTATTATACAACGTTTTAAGTCTCAAACTCAAAAAAGAGTGTTCCTTATCGAAACCTTGCACCCTTTTTTAACCCCCTTTGGGATAGATGTTTCTAAAACGCTGGAAGTACTCGTATATATTTTAATTAGTAATTCTTCTATAAAATTGTATGTCTCTAGCTAAAAAACAAAGTGTACCCCATACAAACTTTTTACCCCTTTTTAACCTCCTTAGGGGTGGTTTTTTCCAAAACGCTTAAATTACTTTTTTTGTATTCAAATAAGTAATCAAGTTTCAAGTTTCTAGCTCAAAAGGAAAAGTTCTGGTGTAAATTTCAAGTTTCCAGCTCAAAAAATAAAGTTCCCTCATACAAACTTTGAACCCCTAGTAGCATATTATTGTCTGTTCTAAAACAGCACACATATTATTGTCTGTTCTGAAACACTTTGAGGAAAATGGTTGTATGTAATAGTGTTTACTCAGTAAAGTTCCTCAAAGTGTTTCAGAACAGACAATAATATGCTACTACCCCTATTTAATCCCCTTAAGGATGGAATCTTCTAAAACGCAGAAAGTACTTTTTTTGGATTCTAACAAGTTATATTTTTACAAAGTTTCAAGTCTCTAGTTCAAAAAATAATGTTTCTCCCATACAAAAAATGCACCTATATTTAACCCCTTTAGGGGTGGAATTTTCGAAAACGCTGAAAGTGCTTTTTTTGTATCTTAAAAAGTAATCTTTCTACAAAGTTTCAAGTCTCTAGTTCAAAAAATAATGTTTCCCCATACAAACTTTGCACCCCCATTTAACCCCCTTAGGGATGGAATTTCCAAAAATGCCGTCTTATCCCTTGCCTACCTCATAAAAGGAAGTCCTGGTGTAAATTTCAACTTTCTAGTCCCAATAGTTTCGGCTGTGCGGTGATGAATCAGTCAGGAAGTCGCCTTTTATATATATAGATGAGAAATATACACAAAATAGCAACATAATTATGAATTAAACAAAATACCAGACTCGTAACTTTACAATCGACGGGAAAAGGATGCTTTGAATGATTGTTGTTCCATTGATGGACAGGTTACCCACCCTTTTTTATTGTAAAAAATAATACCATCACAGGAAACTCCTTAATATGAATAGGCAACCGCAGCTAATTTGGTGAAAACACTTTGAATTTTGATATAATTTAGGCGGGTTATTTCAAAATAGAATGAGGTTTTTATAATACCGTCGCGGTTACAGACAAAATTGCTTTGGGTATTTTAAATGAGAGGTAATTGTAAGGCTGCAGGCTGTAGGCGGTTCGTGGGCGAATACTAAGCGAAACCTTATGCAAGGTTGTAAGTAGAATTATAAATATGCACGTAAATATTTGATGTATTTGCAGTAGCAGTGTTAGATAGACGTAAATAAAAATAGAAAAATCGCCATGTGATTTCAAGGAAAACGCAAAAACGTCAGTTTTGTTATGTTTGAAATAAGCAAAACTAGTACAATAAATCCCTTTGATATCTTAGATAAGCGAAGAAATGTAGACGAATGTCACCGTTACAATTCTACATGTTAGGTATATTATATGGAAGGTAGTTAGGTAATTATATTTTACTAATCTTCTTTCACTTTTTAAAACTAGTTTTTAACGTATTGAAGTTATCTAAAGAATCCGTCCCTTGTTCTTGCACTCTCTCTCGTGTAAAATGAAGTGTGTGATCACGACATATCGATAAAACGATGACATGAATTACTTTACAAGCTTTTATTTAACTTGCAATGTAACCTATGTGTATGTAAGGCTCAGACCTCAACTCAATTTCGAAGCAGATATCTTCAACCGATTGTGCTGAAGTTAAAGATTTAAGAAAAGTGTGGATGACAATTAAATATTATGCGGCTGCTGATTTGATGATGGAGACAGAAGGTGGCCATGGGAATTCAGGACTTACCTTACCAGACGTAACCCCGTTGACTTTGGGCTCGTTAGAATCGTCTCAACGAGCTGTTGGTGATGGTATACAGAAAAGTACAGTTGGCTTTAAAAGCTTGTACCAAAAATGTTAAGGCGAATGTTTCCGTCAAATGTTTATCTCGCTTGCTTGTTTATAAATAAATACCAATGATTAACGTATTTTTTTACAATTTTGGCTTTTGTCCTCAAAATCGTTCCAAAAAAGACCTTACTTTTCCGCTCAAAGATTATGATCAGTAAGCATCAGGAGCTACGCGTCCCGACGGTTCAAAGTTATCTACGTACGTCTTAAGTAAAAGTGAATACTTGTCTAGTTAAATTTGACCATTTCATCCGCGTAACAACTACATTTGCTGCTGTCTGTACTTGTCTAAACGAGTTAAAATCTAGGTCATAATATGATGCGAAGTGACGCACAAAAACGATCTTTGACGTAATTGCGTAACTTTTAGAACAAGCGTTAGGATAACCTAACTTTTATCGTTCCATACAAAAAATTACATTTAAATTGTCATTAAGACCGTGCGACATACGGAACGTTTTGCATTCGACCAAAGATGTTATTCGGAACGCGCTATAGTGCGCCTAACCTCACCCGTCATGCCTAACAAAATTAGACCTCTGATTACATGGTCAAGATATATTAGAGAATTTACTGTGAGGTGAGGTTAAAACAAGTTACAGAATAGCATCAGGGCAGGTGTTCAAACGTAACGTACCCATCATAGTAAGTATGTGTAGGTACGTAATAGTATGTTCTCCCTAATAAAGTAAGTAAGTATTAGGCAGGTGCAAGCGTTCAACGACTTATTTGCGAAAGAGGTCAACAAGTTTTTTGTATTCATGAAGTATAAAATACATTTCGTCTCATATTGACTGGTGGCCTGAATGGTATTATCTGCATCCGGCGCGTATCCATATATTGTAGTGTGCTTCCAAGCCCACAGAGTACTACGAACTTCAGTATTGAAGATCTTACACACAAATACACACACACACATTACACGAAACGTTTACATGAAATAATTAAAACTAAGTTCAATCTATTATTAGTATTGTCTGCCAACAAACCGCACTGTGGTTTGGCAGATTTCTATCTAGCTTTAAGCATGTAAGAAAAACCGGCCAAGTGCGTGTTGGGCCACGCGCAGTGTAGGGTTCCGTAGTTGCCTGTCTGTCTTAGTTACATCGACGTGCGGAGCGGTTGCGTCGGTCGAATTTGTAAGCAAATCGGCCTTTACACACAAGTAAGTAGTAAGTACACATTAAGTTGGTCGACTATTACTCGGTGACTACTTATGCCTACTTGTCCGTGATAGTTTTCCTTTTAAATTTATTATATGTACTACTACCACGAATTTTTTCACATCCCCAATAAAAGCCATTTAGCCGGCAGGGGGCGGGGGACACATGACTCGAACAAAAATTAGAGCTTTAAAGCCCAATATCTCGCAAACTGATCACTGACTTGAGAAATGAATGTAAAACCCATAATATTTTTGAACGAGCTACCCAACGATACCCCACACCATGTATATGAGAGCACTGTACCGGCAATACAGAGGTCGAGTCTTGCTCTGGATTTCAGACGATGATGGTTTTTTTTTCTATTATAATCGTTCTCTGTATGATATCGTTTATAATGTATATTGTTTAAAATGTAAAAAAGTAACACACAATGACATTCCCGTTCCTGTTCGATTGGCATTTGAGCTAAGGATGACTTAACACTGCGCCGTGTCCTCTAATAAGGCCATAACATATAATCATTTCCTCAATGCTAAACGCCCTCAAGTGCTAACATAAAGATGAATTTAGACATAAGACAGAAAGTAATTAACACCTGAAAATATTGATACTCAGACAAATAATAAATCTATGACCTATGAAAAAAATACGAATAAACGCTCCCCTCGACCGTACATGTTAAAACTTAGATACAGATGAACGAAAAAAAATATCTTACCAAAATTATATAAATTGGTCACAAACAATTAAAAAATTAAATTCCATAAAGCCACTTTACTCGATAAACCTTCACGATTTATTAGAAAAACGTCTTATCAATAAACCACAACGCAATATTTTATGCATCTAATAATCAACATCGGTTACGGACATCTGCTACATCGGCTGGGCCCTTAATTAAAATTTAAATAGAATTACGAGAGAAACGCGACCTCAGAATTAAATGGATTATTTAAATGTTAATAAAGTTGAAGCCGTGAAATAGCAATACAATTTTTGGAGGTCAACGCTCGGTGGATTTAGGGTTATACAATGAGAACATAATAAATATAGCATTAATTTTTTAGAGAAATTAATACAAAAAATATACAGCAATTAAAACAAATATATTTATAGTTTTGCATTATCTGGGATGCCACTTTTTTGACGATCCTAAACATAATAGTAGTAATAAGGATCGTTAAAAAATAGTTAGGTCTTTGGATTTTTTTGTGACGTAGTGGAACGAGTTAAAGTTCACTTATGATGAAAGTTCTTAACAATGTGTCATTTTTTTGGAAAACGCTCCGCTACGTGTGGTTCAAACGATAGTTCAGTTGGAAAAAGCAGCGCACAGATTGCCAAAGTCGCGAATTCTGCTCGTGGTGAAATTATACCTTAACTAGCTGTTGCCCGTATTGTAGAACTGTTATCGTCTTAGAAAAATGATTGCTATGCAATGATTGTAGGCGGAACCTTAATTATCGCCGACCCAAACAAAGTTCTACCATTTTAAGGGAAGATTTACGAGATAAAACTGTCCTATATCATTTCAAGGGTCTCAAATTATCTGTACGGAAAATTTCATCTAAATCCGTTCAGGGATTAAGCGTAAAAGGCAACAGTGCGATGAGTTCATTAGTTGACATTGCTAAATTTAAATTAAGAACTCCGTTTTTACAATTATACATATCTCCACAGACGTTTCTGCTTAAATTGTATATTTTTTCAAAATCCATATATATAAAAGAAGACTTCTGACTGATTCATCATCGCACAGCCGAAACTGCTGGGACTAGAAACTTGAAATATACACCAGGACTTTCTTTTATGACGAAGGCAAGGGATAAGACGGGATTTTTGGAAATTCCATCCCTAAAAGGGTTAAATAGGGCCGCAATGTTTGTATGGGGGAAACATTATTTTTTGAACTTGAGACTTGAAACTTTGTAGAAAGATTACTTATTTGAATAAAAAAAAGTACTTTCTGCGTTTTACAAAATTCCACCAAATTCAAATTTTTATGAGCTAGAAACTTGAAACTTTGTAGAAAGATTACTTATTAGAATCCTAATGAACAGTCAAAAACATTGATAAGGGTTTTTTTTTCTAATTCATCCCTTCAAGGGGTTAAGATTGGAGTTGAAAGTTCACGTAAGTAATGTTTGATTTCCTAAACCGCTAAAGTTATAAGCATGGAATTTGGAACATATATTGTTTACAGTAGGTACGTGGACGTGTACTAAGAAAGGATATTTCGAACCATCTGGTGGTAAAATTGCTTATTTTAGCCCCTTGTCATACAATCTACTATAACAGTACTTAAACGTGTACTAAGAAAGGATTTTTCAAAATTCAACCCTTAAGAGGGTGAAATACGGGTCGAATCGTTGTATGGAAAACGTTCATTTGGAAAGTTATAGACTTGAATCATTCTATGAAGGTATCTTACTAAAAAGCAAAGCAAATGATGAAGCGGTGTTACAAAAATTCATCCCCTAAGAGGGTTAAAAACAAGTTGAAAGTTTGTATGGTAAACATGTCGTTTTTATAGTTAGAAGTTTAAAACTTCGGCCACAAGCTCCTAATGTACAGGATTTTTTCCTAATTCATCCCTTGAAGGGGTGAAGATAGGGGTTGAATGTTCACATAATGTGTGATTTTTAATATTAAACTGTGGCAAGAAACATGAAAACAGGACATCAAGTTTATTTTATAATATGTGGATCTATTTGCCCACTAAAGGGGTGAAATAAGGGGGTAAAGTGGCTTAATCAAAATAATTTATTCTCTTACACCGTTAAATGGGGACGGTGGATGCAGATGGAAAGTTCTCCGTCTTTTAGCATTAGGTAAGTTTGCTTTCAAAACTATTATCTGCTGGAATTTTTTGTAGTTTTACTCACGTTAGTTCGGGCTACCTGCATCAGCGGCGCTACCACGAACTTCGAAAGTCGAAGCTCGAAATACATGCATCCCTGTCACTCGAGTATGGGAGTGCGATAGAGATGGAAATACCCGAACTTCGACTTTCGAAGTTGAGTAAAACTACAAAAAATTCCAGTCATGTAGCTTATTTCTTTAATACCTAAAATAAAATAAATAAAATAGCCATTATTTACAGACATTAGTTTAGATCTACCTTTCCACAACTACGCTTTTTTTTAATTTAGTGTCTGTTTGCCCTTCAGCAAAGGCCTCCAGCCTTCTCCACTCGGTACGGTCTTGTGCGACCCTGCTCCAGGTGCATCCTGCTACTTGGCGTATTCCCATCCCCCCCTCGTCTTCCCATCTCTTCTGGGGCCTTCCCTTCTTTCGTTTTCCCTCTCTAGGGTACCATTGGGTTACCCTTTGCTCCATTTCTTCAATACCTACATTATGAAAAATATACAATTTAAGCAGAAACGTCTGTTGATGATTCTTAAAATATTATATTTGTAAAAACGGAGTTTTTAATTTAAATTTTGCAATTTAAACTAATGAACTCATCGCACTGTTACCTTTTACGCTTAATCCCTGAACGGATTAAGATGAAATTTTTCGTAGAGATAACTTGAGACCCTTGGAAGGATTTAGGATAGTTTTATATTGGAAGATCCCGTAAGATGGTAGAACTTTGTTTGGGACGGCGATAGTGGAGGTTCCGCCCACAATAATTTAATAACAATCATTTTTCTAAGACAGTTACAAGTTCTACGCGGACGAAGTCGCGGGCAACAGCTAGTGTATTAAAGAAAGCTACATTACTGGAAGTTTTTGCCTATCTCCGTCCAGCAGTTTTACTCACGTTAGACCGGGCGACATGTATAGTTTTGAAAGCAAAATTATCTAATGCTAAAAGACGTAGCACTTTACATCTCCATCCGCCGTCCCCATTTGACGGTGTTAAAGAATAAACTATTTGATTATCCAAAATTAACTTTTTAAATTAACAAAATAATCCGCAGGTTAAATGAAACATTATCTTCTTTTCGGTTCTGGGAGCATCGAAGTTCTAACTAAACCTAACCTACATTTCTGGTAGCTGTTCGGTTCTGTAAGGGTAGTGGTTCTAACTTAACCTAACCTACTTTTCTGCTAGCAGTGGGATTATGTATTTTGACTAATAAATGGCTGACCATCCTACTAAGTTTGGATGTTTAGATGTTTGTTACTCAATCACGCTTAAACGGCTTAACCGATTTGTATGAAATTTTGCACAAAGATAAATTATAGCCTGGATATAGGATAGTTTTAATCCCGAGTCCACGCAGACGAAGTTGTGGGCGGAAACTATTATATGTATGATGATGTATGACCTAAGAATTCCCTCACTTCAAAATTTACTTGTTCCACATACATACTTCTGACCCTTTCAAACCTCCTTAGAGGATGAATTTTAAGAAACACTGTTATAAGTTTCCTACGGCCGTATTCATAAACGCCCTATAAGCACGTAACATTACCTTCTTTTCGGTTCTGGGAGCATAGCAAGTCTAACTTAACCTAACCTACTTACATTATTTGGTAGCTATTCGGTTCTGTAAGGGTCGTGTTTCTAACTTAACCTAACCTACTTTTCTGCTAGCAGTCGGATTATGTATTTTGACTAATACATGGCTGACCATCCTACTAATATTATAAATGCGTAAGTTTGGATGTTTAGATGTTTCGTACCTACTCAATCATGCTTAAACGGCTCAACCGATTTGGATGACATTTTTCACGAAGATAAATTATAACCTGGATTAAAATATAGGATATTTTTATCCCGGGTCCACGCAGACGAAGTTGCGGGCGGAAGCTATTATAGTATGTATGACCTAAGAATTCCCTCGCATCAAAAAATTACTTGTTCCTCATACATACTTCCAACCCTTTCTAACCTCCTTAGAGAATGAATTTTAAGAAACGCTGTAATTAGTTTAACCGAAGTTACAGGTCCCTTACTTTAAAATTGTGTTGTTCCCCGTACAAACATCCAACTCCTTTTAGCCCATTTAGGGAATGAACGTTTTTAACCCCTTATGGAACCAATTTCAAACAGTCTAAAACAGAAGTTACAAATCTCTTACTTTAAAAATGTCTTGTTCTCCATACAAAATGTTAACCCCCTTTAATCCCTATAGGTGATGAATTTCAAAAAACTCTGAAAAGTTTTGTAGTCTTTTAACATAGACCTATGAGCAGACTACATTTTTAAAGTAAGAGATTTGTAACTTCTGTTTTGTACAGGCTAAAACCGACGTTACTAATCTCTTACTATAACATTTTCTTGGTCTCCATATAAACCTTGAATCCCGTTTTAACCTCCTTATGGGTGGAACTTTTCCAAAATGCTGAATTAAAGAACTTTTTTTCTTCTGATAAGAAATCTTTATTATACAACGTTTTAAGTCTCAAACTCAAAAAAGAGTGTTCCTTATCGAAACCTTGCACCCTTTTTTAACCCCCTTTGGGATAGATGTTTCTAAAACGCTGGAAGTACTCGTATATATTTTAATTAGTAATTCTTCTATAAAATTGTATGTCTCTAGCTAAAAAACAAAGTGTACCCCATACAAACTTTTTACCCCTTTTTAACCTCCTTAGGGGTGGTTTTTTCCAAAACGCTTAAATTACTTTTTTTGTATTCAAATAAGTAATCAAGTTTCAAGTTTCTAGCTCAAAAGGAAAAGTTCTGGTGTAAATTTCAAGTTTCCAGCTCAAAAAATAAAGTTCCCTCATACAAACTTTGAACCCCTAGTAGCATATTATTGTCTGTTCTAAAACAGCACACATATTATTGTCTGTTCTGAAACACTTTGAGGAAAATGGTTGTATGTAATAGTGTTTACTCAGTAAAGTTCCTCAAAGTGTTTCAGAACAGACAATAATATGCTACTACCCCTATTTAATCCCCTTAAGGATGGAATCTTCTAAAACGCAGAAAGTACTTTTTTTGGATTCTAACAAGTTATATTTTTACAAAGTTTCAAGTCTCTAGTTCAAAAAATAATGTTTCTCCCATACAAAAAATGCACCTATATTTAACCCCTTTAGGGGTGGAATTTTCGAAAACGCTGAAAGTGCTTTTTTTGTATCTTAAAAAGTAATCTTTCTACAAAGTTTCAAGTCTCTAGTTCAAAAAATAATGTTTCCCCATACAAACTTTGCACCCCCATTTAACCCCCTTAGGGATGGAATTTCCAAAAATGCCGTCTTATCCCTTGCCTACCTCATAAAAGGAAGTCCTGGTGTAAATTTCAACTTTCTAGTCCCAATAGTTTCGGCTGTGCGGTGATGAATCAGTCAGGAAGTCGCCTTTTATATATATAGATGAGAAATATACACAAAATAGCAACATAATTATGAATTAAACAAAATACCAGACTCGTAACTTTACAATCGACGGGAAAAGGATGCTTTGAATGATTGTTGTTCCATTGATGGACAGGTTACCCACCCTTTTTTATTGTAAAAAATAATACCATCACAGGAAACTCCTTAATATGAATAGGCAACCGCAGCTAATTTGGTGAAAACACTTTGAATTTTGATATAATTTAGGCGGGTTATTTCAAAATAGAATGAGGTTTTTATAATACCGTCGCGGTTACAGACAAAATTGCTTTGGGTATTTTAAATGAGAGGTAATTGTAAGGCTGCAGGCTGTAGGCGGTTCGTGGGCGAATACTAAGCGAAACCTTATGCAAGGTTGTAAGTAGAATTATAAATATGCACGTAAATATTTGATGTATTTGCAGTAGCAGTGTTAGATAGACGTAAATAAAAATAGAAAAATCGCCATGTGATTTCAAGGAAAACGCAAAAACGTCAGTTTTGTTATGTTTGAAATAAGCAAAACTAGTACAATAAATCCCTTTGATATCTTAGATAAGCGAAGAAATGTAGACGAATGTCACCGTTACAATTCTACATGTTAGGTATATTATATGGAAGGTAGTTAGGTAATTATATTTTACTAATCTTCTTTCACTTTTTAAAACTAGTTTTTAACGTATTGAAGTTATCTAAAGAATCCGTCCCTTGTTCTTGCACTCTCTCTCGTGTAAAATGAAGTGTGTGATCACGACATATCGATAAAACGATGACATGAATTACTTTACAAGCTTTTATTTAACTTGCAATGTAACCTATGTGTATGTAAGGCTCAGACCTCAACTCAATTTCGAAGCAGATATCTTCAACCGATTGTGCTGAAGTTAAAGATTTAAGAAAAGTGTGGATGACAATTAAATATTATGCGGCTGCTGATTTGATGATGGAGACAGAAGGTGGCCATGGGAATTCAGGACTTACCTTACCAGACGTAACCCCGTTGACTTTGGGCTCGTTAGAATCGTCTCAACGAGCTGTTGGTGATGGTATACAGAAAAGTACAGTTGGCTTTAAAAGCTTGTACCAAAAATGTTAAGGCGAATGTTTCCGTCAAATGTTTATCTCGCTTGCTTGTTTATAAATAAATACCAATGATTAACGTATTTTTTTACAATTTTGGCTTTTGTCCTCAAAATCGTTCCAAAAAAGACCTTACTTTTCCGCTCAAAGATTATGATCAGTAAGCATCAGGAGCTACGCGTCCCGACGGTTCAAAGTTATCTACGTACGTCTTAAGTAAAAGTGAATACTTGTCTAGTTAAATTTGACCATTTCATCCGCGTAACAACTACATTTGCTGCTGTCTGTACTTGTCTAAACGAGTTAAAATCTAGGTCATAATATGATGCGAAGTGACGCACAAAAACGATCTTTGACGTAATTGCGTAACTTTTAGAACAAGCGTTAGGATAACCTAACTTTTATCGTTCCATACAAAAAATTACATTTAAATTGTCATTAAGACCGTGCGACATACGGAACGTTTTGCATTCGACCAAAGATGTTATTCGGAACGCGCTATAGTGCGCCTAACCTCACCCGTCATGCCTAACAAAATTAGACCTCTGATTACATGGTCAAGATATATTAGAGAATTTACTGTGAGGTGAGGTTAAAACAAGTTACAGAATAGCATCAGGGCAGGTGTTCAAACGTAACGTACCCATCATAGTAAGTATGTGTAGGTACGTAATAGTATGTTCTCCCTAATAAAGTAAGTAAGTATTAGGCAGGTGCAAGCGTTCAACGACTTATTTGCGAAAGAGGTCAACAAGTTTTTTGTATTCATGAAGTATAAAATACATTTCGTCTCATATTGACTGGTGGCCTGAATGGTATTATCTGCATCCGGCGCGTATCCATATATTGTAGTGTGCTTCCAAGCCCACAGAGTACTACGAACTTCAGTATTGAAGATCTTACACACAAATACACACACACACATTACACGAAACGTTTACATGAAATAATTAAAACTAAGTTCAATCTATTATTAGTATTGTCTGCCAACAAACCGCACTGTGGTTTGGCAGATTTCTATCTAGCTTTAAGCATGTAAGAAAAACCGGCCAAGTGCGTGTTGGGCCACGCGCAGTGTAGGGTTCCGTAGTTGCCTGTCTGTCTTAGTTACATCGACGTGCGGAGCGGTTGCGTCGGTCGAATTTGTAAGCAAATCGGCCTTTACACACAAGTAAGTAGTAAGTACACATTAAGTTGGTCGACTATTACTCGGTGACTACTTATGCCTACTTGTCCGTGATAGTTTTCCTTTTAAATTTATTATATGTACTACTACCACGAATTTTTTCACATCCCCAATAAAAGCCATTTAGCCGGCAGGGGGCGGGGGACACATGACTCGAACAAAAATTAGAGCTTTAAAGCCCAATATCTCGCAAACTGATCACTGACTTGAGAAATGAATGTAAAACCCATAATATTTTTGAACGAGCTACCCAACGATACCCCACACCATGGATTTAACGAGAAAATAAAATTACATCCCCGCTTTAGCTGTAGGGGAGGTACCCTAAAAAAATATATTTTTCAAGATTTTTATGATACTGTTTTGTCGGCGGAATTGATTGATATACCCATGCCGAATTGCAGTTTTCTAGTCGTAATGGTTACTGAGCTAAGCCGAAGACGGACAGACAGACAGACAGACGGACATGGCGAAACTATAAGGGTGGGAACCCTTATAGTTTCGCCATGTCCGTCTGTCTGTCGACTACGGAACCCTAAGAAAGGAGAATAAACATTTATTTCATTTTAATTTTCTTTTTCATTCATTTAAAAAAGGCCCTCGAGGCATTGTACCGAGGATGCTGTCGGCATTTCTTCCTTGGATTGTGATGATGCGTGGCGCGAGAAAGCGCCAGCTCTTCGGTCACCAGTACGTCTAGCACAACTTGCTGTTCTGTCGCTTCCCGCGCGACTGAGCGTCTCTTATCTCACTCGCACCGTGCAAATTGGAAAGAGGAGGGTAGATTTTTCTCAACTCGGCGTCGCGGCGCGGCCTCAGCACGTCTAGCACACGACGGCCGCGAGATACTCTCGATTTTTGTCGCACTATACCTCTTGTTCTAAGTGTTCTAATAAGAGAGAGACGGATAGTGCGAGAAAAATCGAGAGAGCTCGCGCGCCGTCGCGTGCTAGCCATGCAGTTGTGCTAGCCCCGCTGATACAACAACCAGACGTTTCGCGATTTCTGTAAATAACTTATTTAAATACTGGAACCCCACGGACCGAGGGTCTCTGCGTCAAAGGGTACAAAGTTTTACCCTCGTATTTAAGACATTTCAGATATTAGTTTTCCGCCACTGCACATGTTTTAGAAGTAGTCTAGGTTGGAGGCGGGACGGTGCCAGTGTGTCCACACGGGTAGGGTCCCACATCAGCATTTGTTCCAAACTCCACGGACCCAAAGACACACCGTCAGGTCTTTTGCCATCACCGCTGACAATGCCAGTCGGCTCAAGAAGAGCAGGCACATTAATGGTTGTAACAGTGATATGACTTATATAAATCTAGGCTTTTTAATTTGTGGAACTGAACAACGAACACAGGCCGGCATAGAGCCAAACATCGCTACGAATATTTTCTTCAGCATTCTAGGCGGTGGTACAATAACAAAATTTCGCGGCTCGGCAAAAAGCTCGAAGCTAGTGTTTGCTAGAATGCACGCTAAAATACTGGCTAGAATGCACGCTAAAGCGCTTCGTTTTATTTTGTGAGCTTTGACCTAGTAAGTAATAAGTAATAAAGTAATAAAGGTTTATTTGGCACAATTTCTCCGCATTAGGCTTCGCCTGTATCGCGGGGAACCAAATACAAGTTACATTTTAGAATTGTTACATTGTTACAAATTACACAAGAAAGAACAAAACAAAAGGAACTTAAAAATTATCATTGCAATTTTACATTATAATACGAGTATACACTAAATTATGCTTCTTAAATTGCATTATCTAAAATAGCTTCTGTCTCGGCGTAATTTGACGAAAGGAGAAGATTAGTTTAGTTTGTTTGCCTCATTTATAGTGCAACCCTTAAGGCGCCGTAGGTTCATGGTCTTCTCTCCCTCTTACTGAGCATAAGCGTGAGCGAAATGGAAGTGCGTGATCGGAAGCGCGGATATCATGTTTTTTAATTTAATTTTTTTGGCTGTTTAAATAAATCAAAAAGTAATCACTGAGTTCTTTCAAACATAATATTGCCGATTTTTAGAAGCATTGCTAATATTTTTAGCTTTTGTGCATAATTTGTTACGAATATTTTAAGTGTATTTTAGACCAATGTTCGTGATTTTTATCTATCGAACGAAAATTACTTAGTCATGTTTCGAATCACTGATCTCGCTGCAGAAAAGCTTCAAGATTAATATTCGTATTTTTTTGAAACCATATTATTGTAAACAGAGACGCATTATATTGTTTCAAAAACTCTGTTCGCTTAACTTCGCTGAACCTACGGCGCCTTAAGGTTACAGTGTTTTAGTTTAGCATTATAAGTGGATATCCTAATGTAATCTCCGAATTGTTTACCAAATGTGGAAAGTACTCTAGGAACTGGTAGGGCAAATACGCGTTTTTTAATCGTTTTTTAGTCAATTACTGTAGCATGATGATGATGTTTGGATGATTTATGAGTACCTAACTAAAGAAATTTTGAGTAAGAACAATTCACGGACGGAAAGAACATGTGCTTGGGCATATAGACCTATAATGGAACATTAGCTAGAATGTTAATTACAAGTGAATTTCCAAGTCTATCAACACCGTTAGAGTCCTTAATACTCATAAAATACCTGCCCACTTACTTGACACAGGGGGGACAACTGTTACTCGCGTCCGCAGGAGCTACCTACCACAACCCTGCACGTGTCCCCTGGGTGGTACTAAAGAGTGACAAACTTTAAAAGGCCAAAATAATATATGCCATACGATTAAATAAATATTAAAAACCTGATTTCTTTTCTACTGTCCATATTAGTCCTATTGTGTATCGTAGTACTTCACCCTATTCTTGGGTCAAGAAACTTTTGACAACTAGCCAATCTCATTATATTTTATTATTCAACAGCTTTTCGTGTGTTCGGTCTCGTCACTCCACATTTCCTGTGAGCTACCATTTTCTATAAGTTTAGAACAGTTATTGGACGAGCGAGCGAAGCAAACGCAGTTCTCTGCTTCAGCTTGGGCAAAAATATTTCGTATGTCCGGCTGTCCAGCTGCCTCTACACGTCGCTTTTCTCTACCGATTCTTGTGAAATTGTGTGAGCAGATTCAGTAATTATAATTTAATATGATAGTTTTTTTTATCGATTCAGCTATGGCTTTTTTTTGTATACTGACACGTGACAGTTCGTAGTATTTATTAAATGATCATCAATCTCCTTCAGATTCAGGCAATCTTGGCAAAAAAATGTATTATGAACTGTATTCACTTTGATTAAACCTAAAATAAATAAGTTTTCTTGGGAGTCTTTTTCAAATTTTGCAGTGAGAAGTGTCGTTTCGGTTTTCAATTTTGCAGTAAACAAGAATCATTAGGTACCTACATGAATGATTACAATTCACATCACCAAATCTTTTACAAGGGGCTGACATGATTGAAAATCAAAGATTCATTTTAAAAAGTTGGTAAAACACCTTCCGAGTTTTCTTAATTTTTTTGGTAAATACAGGATTACATTATATTTTTTACCGCAAATTGTACTTTTATTTTGCCCTAAAAATAATATGACAGCAAATTATAACTTTATGTTAACCCATAAAAAAATAATCATAAATGTACGTAATGTAATCACGCTGCACAGATGCCACGCGCCAAAATTTATTTTTAAAAAATTATTAAGAGGTTAAGAAATGATTATTTAATGACGTTATCAGTTTTTGAATAACTACTAATAGTTACGTCGTAATCTTGAATGAAAAAGGAAGCATTTTGCAAAATACGCTCCCGCTTCTGCTTATGTGGGCTTAAGGACTCTTAATAGATAACTCAGTTACGTTTCCTAGAAGTTTGTTATAAAACCTTACACAATGATGATGAAAGATTTTTTTATTTTTTGGAGCCGAGTGGTGGGCACCGCGAGCTTATGCTTATTTCTAGTATTAATAATATTATGCATGTCACAGTTTTTCCTAAAATTGGCAATGTTTTTATGTACATACACAATATTTTCATAGATATACTGACAATGTAATGTCATTATATTAATATTTTTAAACTTATCTCTAAGTGAGTCTCTATGTTTCATTATATATATCGCCCGAATAGCCCGTTTCTGCAAAACAAAAATCGAATGAATGTCCGAGGCACTGCCCCACAATAAAATGCCATATGACATAATGCTATGGAAGTAACCAAAATATACTAATCGAGCTGTTTTCACGTCTGTTAATTGACGGATCTTGCTCACTGCAAATGCTGCAGAACTCAGTCTATTCGAGAGATTAGCAATATGGGGACCCCATTTCAGCTTAGAATCTAACGTTAAACCAAGAAAAACTGTATTATCAACTAGTTCCAATTCCTCATCTTTCACAAAGACACTCCCTTGCTCGTGCGTAACGTGATTCGTGACAAATTTAATACATTTAGTATTTTTCTCATTGAACAATAAATTATTAACATTAAACCAATTTAAAAAATAGCATTGTTTACATCATTGCAAGCTTGTTGCTGTCTTATGAGTTTGAAAATAAGTGAGGTGTCATCTGCAAACAACATATTACTTAGGGCACTTATTTTAGTGAGCAGGATTTGCCAGCTATCGGCAAACACATCGACATCCTGCCTCAACACGAGTTGATTGAGTAGCAGTAGTAGAAGAGTAGTATTATGTCAATTTGTAAGAGGCGTTTCGGCTGTTGCAAGCAAGGGTCTGTCTTTGACCCTCTATTATATATATAATAAATCATGTATTTCGGAAATGTCCATATCGTATTCGTAACAATGGTCCTTAACACTATGTTAGTTACATTACATGTCTCACTGACCCCACCATAACGCGTAATCGAATGAGTGAGAGAGAGAAAGACACAATTAAATAATGGGGGGGAGGGAAGGGGGCAACCATATCGCTGCGGGCTTCCGCAGTGTTAGATAAACTATGAATGCTACAACAACTTTACACAACAACAGACTCGTTAGAAATGTGTGAAATCCAACTCTAGTGAAACAAAACAGTTCGCAGAACAAATAAATTCATTGTTTCGTTGCCCGAGTCTTGCCCGGAACGTGATAAACTTGTCTTTGCTTTAAAGTGGGAGTTACTTTCACAATGTTTGCTCTTTAATGTTTACTTACTGCGTCCATTCGACACATACATTTATAAAGATACATTGATAAATAAGAATGGCAAAATAAAGGTTTTCTTTCTTTTATACACCAAGAGTCTGAAGGTCGTGGGTTCGAACCCCTGCTCGTACCACTGGGTTGTTTGAAAAACTTATGAACGAAATATCATTTGATGATTAACAGTGGATTTTTGGTGAAGGAAAACATCGTGAGGGAACCAGTCTTTTCCCGATAAGGTTTAGTTTTCCCTCTGGTTTGGAGGGAGATGGCAGTCGCTTTCGTAAAACTAAAGCCTATGCCAAATCGTGGGATTAAGTGCCAAAGCGGACTTCAGGCTTATTTAGGGCACAACCGGGAATCGCGCTATTAGGAAACTTTCTATGACATATAAAAGCAATGAGGTAAGTACCTAAGTTTTAAAATTAGTTTTAAGAACTTGCTAAATGTCAGTGATGGTGTTCAAACTACTTTCGTTTTCGTATTTTACTTTTGCTGATATTTCGGTATTTTAAAATGTAGAAATTATATTATATTTTATAGCAGGGAAATAATCATCATGTCAGCCGAAACACGTCCACTGCTGGACATAGGCCTCCCCCAAAAGGGAAATAATAAAAACAGAGATTTTAGTAAATACCTGAGTCGGTTTAGTGAAATGACATAATCGACCAAGAAATTCAAATGGATTTGTCAGTTTATCTTTTTGCCCCGTCGCCTACAACAAACGTATTTGACGTAGAACGGAATGAGCGATGCTATTTCATCTGAATAAAACTATTCTCTAGCGAACAACATTCTAATTTGCATTGTTTTACAGCGTTTCATTATTGCACGCAAGGATTTAATGTATATTATGTGTAAGTTTATAAATGTATATGGGATCAGGCTGCTATATATATTATCTATGCATCCCTGGTATTATTAATCAAATAAATTAACTTTATTTGCAATTATGTGGCAATGGCACTTTTACGAGTCACAACTAGGGAATGCAATCTCGAACCGAGATTGGTAATTCGAGATCTCGCGTTAAAATTCTAATGTCGAGATTAGGGAATCGAGAGGGTATTGTTATTATATTTTGAGCATGAACATATCTATGGAATACTAATCAAAAATTTAGTTGACTTGTACACCACCACAAACGTAAAAAATGTGCACACACGCACCAATATAACGTGTTTTTTTTAAGCATTAAGTACTTTCCAAGGACTGTCCCACATGAATTATTAGCATGCTTGGCGTACTGAAATCTCGATTATTTCAGTAGAGATTACAACACACAAGATTTCGTGCCACTCAGATCGAATAGAATAGAATAGAATATCATTTATTCATGACAACAACACATACATACACATAAATCACAAATACAAAAGAGAGAACAATATTGCCCCGAAACGGACCCGGACGGATTCTTGAAAATTCGCTCGAGATTTCGTGTCACCGAGATGGAATCTATAAAATTCGCTTGAGATCTCGTCATTTCATTCCCTACTCATAACCTACTAGACTTTCCAGAAAAGGAGCAGTCAGGAAGAAACGGCGAAACAAACATAACAGTGAGTATTTTTTTAGCAAAGTTATACTTCTAACAATTATACTAGTGGCTTTGTGAGTTGCAAACTAGCAAATGTCATTTAAAAAAAACTTTTTTTGTTTTCCAAAATCTGCCTCGAAAAAAAAAAACCTATAGGTACTGATTTCATGAGAATCTGTTGAGGAATGCGACCTGTAGAGGACATCAGCCGTACTTATACGCAATATATAACAATCACTACCAATATGACATCACCGATATGATCTGATTCAATTCAGTGCACAAGATAAACCCTTCGCGTTCGGGCACTGAAACACTCTTAACGAGTAACTAGTTGATAATAGGGGTGTAGACACTAAATAAAATTATCAATAATGTCGTATTTTCTCGAAAAAGGATTAAGAATGTATTCAAATGGAGAAAAAAGCAACGCAAGAGGTTAACTAATCACAAAGTTATAAGTGTCCAAAGCTTTAAGAAGGGGTATGTTCTGCCCCTTTTCCGCAAAACGCAACTTCATATGAAACGATTGTCATTTACTATGACGCTTGCAGTTTGTGACGTCACTAACTGCGAGCGTTTACTCTCTCTAGCAAGCAATATTAAAACGGTTGTAGCTTCGTCATTCTTTGAGATATCTGAATGGGATTTTCGTCACAAGGCATAATTTTTTGCCTTCTTTCTTTTGGAGTTATGATACATTTTGAGTCTACCCGTATTTTATAAAAAAAGTTTGACACTAAAATCTTGGAACTAAAAGTGTAAACAAAAAGAGTCTTTTTGTACATAACTCATTATATCGGCGAATTGATCCCGTGTCAGGACCATTAGCAATCGCTGTAAAGCACACAACTCCATATTTTAAGGAAATCCTTAAATAATTCAAATGAAATGGTATTTTAAAGACTCTGCTACGTAAGAACATTTACATTTTACAAAAGGAAATTACAGTGGATTTAATAAATAATTTATTTTACAATGCGGAGTCTACACGTGTCGGCATCTCCTGAAATATTTCACCAGAGGAAACGGTCAACGGTCATTTTCTCTTACAATAACTGATATTTAGATCTTACGATATAATAATAATAATAAAAATAACCTAACGTACGGTGTACAATGCGTTAAATGATTGACATGGATAGGATGGGTTACTTACTGATCTCTGCAGTAATGTATAATTAACCTGTTATATATTATATTTAGTACATATACGTGTAATAGGTTTTAGTTTTGTGTATAATTTTATTTTTCAATATCTTTCAGAACTTTGTTACATTACAATCTGCTATTGTATACAAAAAAGTGCTTACATCCATAAGGATCTATATCTGAATCCCTAACGTGTTTTAACCTAATTTTGCATTCCCTAACGTTTTATGTCATAATGATCATTTGTCCTAACACTCATATGCCCTATCTTTAATTTTCTTAACATCGTATGGATGATTTTTTTCCCCATAATGTTATATTTCCTAAAGTCACGTGCCATATTGATTATTCATCCTAACATTATGTGCCATAATAGTCATGTATCATTATTATCAGTAAGCCTAATGAACGTTAATCCTAATCGTTATTTTTCCTAACTTTGTACGGCCTATTGTAGTTTGTCCTATATTTGTGTGAGTGTTGTTTGATAGCCGTACAGCGAGTCGACGCCTCCCCGATGCGCGGGTTGTCTATTTCTGCTCTGAGGGACACAAGTGAACCCTAACCTAACCGACCTAAAACAGAGTTCGCTTGTGTGAGTTGTTTGATAGCCGTGCAGCGAGTCGACGCCACCCCTCTGCGCGGGGTGTCTATTTCTGGTCTGAGGGTCACAAGTGAACCCTAACCTAACCGACCTAAGACAGAGTTCGCTTATGACAAGCCATAATGCACGACCCAATAATCCGCGTCCACAAAAAGTGGACACGGGTTGTCGGGCCGTACATTATTTGACAAATGAGTTTTAGGGCAATCATTATCATGAATAAATATTGTTATGGCTATTGATCGTTAGGGCTAATGCCCACTAGGACAACAACACTTAGGATAAATAACATGAGGTGAAACGTTATTAGGGATTTCGAGGAATATGCAAAATAACATTAGGGATATTCATAATTATGGTAAAAATAATGGAAAATGATGGTTATGGCAACTGATCGTTAGGGCTAGTGCTTATTAGGACAAAACAGTTCGGGCAAGTGATTTAAGGACATACGATGTTAGGGATCGCGAGGGAGAGCCCATACATAACTATCGAATTATTAGAGTTGTATTATAGTAACATTGTACCGACTTATCTTTGGACATCCAATAGTAGGTAATAGAAAAAAACCATCTTTCATATCAAATAAATAAAGAAAAAAATGTGTGCAGCTCCAAATCAGTCCAACGTTTTGTTTCTAAATATGTCCGCATTAGATTTATTTACCAGCCGCCACCGCACCCAATACTGGGCATTTCGCCAAATTATATTATTTCAGACCGCTAATACATAGAAGGATACGTATACAAAATGCCATAAAAATCTTAAAAGGCTCTCTCCATTTGGTTTCCTTCACCACCATTGCTCCAAGTTTAAAGACAGAATCCTGATTTAAAAGTAACTATACACATACAATGTTATGTTCACTGTAGGAAAATACACATTCCGTTGTTTTTTTTCTAAACACACGAACAGGGCATGTTTAATAAAAGCTTCTACAAAGGGATGTTCTAGGGATATCTCATTCTAATTAATTTGTTTTAATGTCTAATGAAATACTTAAAAGGTTTTGTTTATGAATTTTTGCACGACAAAGCCGAAACGAAACACATAATTTTAGCAGTATATATTTGTATAGACTGCTTAAAACATACCAGTCTTTATAAACATAGATACATAGACTATATATAGACTGCATAGACTATACATTCTACAACTTGTACTTGTTCCACCGTAATCTGAGTAACTGAATCGTTATTTTATTTATTTTTCTAATAACAGAGACATACAAATAAATCGAAATCAATAAAGTAGGTAATACCGTCCCACTACGATCCGTAACTACTCTAGTGGTACCTGACCGAGGACACTAAATGCCCTATTACACTTAAATAGGTCTTTTACATTCGTTATCTGATGTTTTTTCAATGTAAGGATCGTGCCTATGCTCGTAATGGGAAATCTTCGGCCCGCTTCTCTACCATATGTAGTTAAGAGAAATAAAAATGAAGAAATGGTATATGAGAATATTTGTTAAAGTTAAGAAATAAAGAAGACTTTTATTCAATACACAAAAGACACACAGAGACAAAGGGAGTAGAAATACAATACAATTGCCACATATTGTGTCGCTGTCTCAGCATTATGCCGAGGTGTCAGACAGACGCGCAGCGCTGATTTTCAGACAGCACCGTACGTGACCCACGGAACGCAACACAACATACTACGGATACAAACGTATACACATAATAAATAAATAATTAATATAGTTTTGTTAAATATGTAACACTAGCACAATGGGATGAAAAACACAAATAAGTTAAAAACGCGAAACAGTTAAATTGAGATGTTTAAAAAAGTGCTGGATGGGCTAGGGTTGGGATTTTTGGAGCGTCAATAAATAGCCCTTAAGCTGGCTCCTAAAGATATACCTGCTAGATGCTCCTTCATCATGCGTGCATCAGGCGTGAGCCTGACGATGGCATGATGGGTGTCCACATAGAAGGTATGTACCTAAATATAGCTTCTCGAGTGAAACCACGTACCGTAAGACGCAGCGTGGGTAGAGCCCCTACAAGGTGGACAGATGATCAGGTGAAGTTCGCGGGAGTCCGCTGGATGCGAGTAGCGCAGGACCAATCACTTTGGCGCTCTATAGAAGGGCTATGTCCAGCAGTGGACGGTTTTCGGCTGATATGATGATGATGATATGTACGATTTCAATTGATCTAGAAAACACTTGAGCAGCCTTACGCCCTTAATAATAAAGTAGTGTTCACATAGTTTGATCGCTATGTCCATACACACATTTTCGAAAACGTCCGTATACGTAAAGGAAGTATTCGATTAGGGGCCGATTAGCAAACATCTCCAGTGCGACGAAGATACATTGCAGGGAATCGACAGGTGGGCATTGCAGCATGATTGATGCGATGTACACTACACATGCAAGGCACAGATTATACAATGTTAGAGGGGACAAGTCTTATACTTAGCTTTGAGGGCCGTAGAACTCGTGAGCCTGTCTTTTCTCTAAGCAATTTTTCATTTGTTTGGGGAGACTGCATCGCCAAAAAAAAACGATATAATTTATTGATCTGGCTCACTAAAATTCACAAGGATTGGTTCGAAAATGTGACCTGTAGAGGAGAACATCTGGACGGCGGACATCGGGACATACGTAAGATTTTGGCCCAAGCCGAAATCGAGAACTTCGTTCGCGTCGCTCGCTCGTTCAAAAAAAGCGGAGACTCGTTGACTTGCTGTATATCTTTCCTGTACGTCTAGCACAACTTGCTGCTTAGTCGTTTCGCGCGCAACTGATGGTGTCCGGTCTCACTCGCACCGTGCAAATTAGAATGAGGAGGGTAGATCTTTCTCGGCTCGCTTCGCGGCGCGGCGTCAGTTGTGCTAGCCCCACTGTTCTGCTAAAAGAGATGAGCTTTTGTCGCTTCTGAAATTTAACTCCATTACCCATTGTTAGTCTACCAGAAATTCATAGGACACGAGTAACTAGTTTGTACCAATCATGGATAACATTGTGCGTAGATCCGAAGACGATTGTGTTTGGTTATCCAAGATCAAGTTAATCTTCCATAATCAATGACCACTTACTAGAGGTGCATGATGTAATGAAAGAGAAAGCCACAGTGAAATATGACCACTACAATACAGCAGATCGTACATATAATAACACTGCAACTAGCTAGCGTCATTATCATCACCATATCAGCGGAAAGACGTCCACTGATGGACATGAGCATCCCTCAAAGAGCAGATGAACTTGCAAGGAAGGGCCCAGACACAAACCTGGTCGGCCTAGAACCGTACTAGGGCGGCACATCGTGCACTCAGAAGAGGTACAACATATCACCGCCCAAAAAATGTGGAATTTCCTGGAGGCAACGGGCCTTTACGGTGAACTCTAAAAAAAAGGGCTGCCACAATAGATCACTTGCTGGTTGAAGCGACATATTAAGGCCAACAAATCAACAATAAATAATAAACAATAAATCCCTCAAAGAGCGCCACAATGACCGGTTCTGCTCCACCCCCTTCCAGCGGACTCACGCAACGTCTACCAGGTCATCAGTCCACCTTCGCTGCGCCTAAGCCAGGTACGTGGTAAGCACTTGAGATCCTTTAATGGCTATCGATTGTACGTGCAATGTGCAACTACCTGATACCGTCATTTAATACCACAGCGCAAATGTAATACTGACAGTAAACTGACATGTTGGTAAGAACATCTGGGCGACAAAATACGCGATATGCCGCCTAAGTCACATTATATAGAATGCAATAAATAAATAAATAAATAAATAAATAAATATTAGGGGACAATCTTACACAAATCGACCTAGTCCCATAGTAAGCTCAATAAGGCTTGTGTTATGGGTACTAGACGACGATATATATAATAGATAGAAATACTTAAATACATAGAAAACATCCATGACTCAGACACAAATATTCATGCTCATCACACAAATATTTGCCCTTACCGGGATTCGAACCCAGGACCTTCAGCTTCGTAGGCGGCGTCACTACCCACTAGGCTAACCGGTCGGCAATATTTATTCCAATATCATGATGCCATCAGAAATTATTCTCTGTGTCCTAAAGACTGCGGCTTCGCGTTTTGTACGTGTAACTTATTATAGTACAATTTCTTTTTTATTTTTTTTATTAAAGATTACTGATGAAGTTTTAAAATGTTTATCTTATATCTCACCTTAATACTATTTTCTATATTTATAAGCGAAAGTCACAATCTGTCCAAGTCTAATCTATCTGCTTTGCCTAAAGGTTAACTGGTAGAGAATGCTTAATCCATTAAGTCGGCCTTTTGTACATTAAGTTCTTCTCTTTGTGCAATACAGATTAAATAATTAGATGTTTTAGGAATTTCTTTGCCTTTTTTCACTTAGTATTATTAACTAAAGCAGACCTTCAAAACAGTTCAAACTACTGTTACCCGACTATGGAAGAAATAACCTGAAAAAAAGATATTTTTGTCATGCAAAAGGTACCACATATCGCCCGAGTATAATTTCGAATCGATTGACAGTACCTCATTTATTAAAATCGGTTCTGTATCTTAAACGCAACGGAAAAACACAAAACAAACATAGAATTCTGTGCCGTAAGAAAATGAAGACATTTAATTAACTCAGAAATTATATTTTTGTTTTACAATGCTACTTTCCCGTTCGTTTGTTTTTATTTTCCTCGTTTCATGTAATCGGAATCGTTCGAACACAATCTAGTAACGCAGAAGTTTCCATTTTAATGAGCAACTTTGAAACGGGAGGCGAGGTGAGGGAGTTTTGTTTCCTTTGTCATAGTTTGCTAATTAACGTCGTAGTCCAATGGAGAGACGAGGAACGAGAAGACACGGCGACAGTTAAGTACGAGCATTTTAGACCTCGTTCCATTACACATTACATTTTTAACGGACAAATTCGATTAAGTTTCTTTTCCCCTCACTGCCTTGGAAAGCCGTCTTTTATCCTTTAAAACCAGTGGGCAAAAACGCATTTTATCCACTAGTGGGGAAAGTAATTTGACCTTGGAGCGAGTTTAAATAGCTTTTGACAGATAACAAAACGTAAAACGCTCATAATACAATAATGTCACAGATGATCTATTTCTGTTGCCACTATAACAACAAAATACCAAAATACAGAATAATATATTATAAATATCCTCCTGACACCTGGCGTCCTTTACAAAGTGCTAAATAGACCATACCATAAACGCCGGATACTTTTACAGCTCGTATGTAGACAACGGCCGGGCGACCTTTACGTAGCATCAATTCCCGAGTGTTCATATTTTCGCGCTAAAACAGCACTAGGCACGTGATTACTTGCAAACAATAAAAATTAAGCAATGGCAATAGTTTGTCCTTGGGATTCGTCACAGATTTTATACCTAGTGGCTGCCATTTTTGCGACGCGTGTTCAAGAGTTCACAACAATGGCGGCACGTAGTCGACGCAGTAAGTAAAGCTTAACATTTTATTGTTAAATTCACTTGTTTTGATGTAGTTTTATTATAGGATTACAAATAAAAGTATCTTTTTTCGAATGAGAGTACATATCTTGTCGAGATAAACTGAGTTTTAAAGTAATTTAAACTGTCGTAAATATATTAAACCTATAGAAAGGTACTTCGGTCGTAAAAATGTAAAAAATTACATTGTTGATTGCGTAGTTTTGTGACTAACTATGTATAAGTAATTATATGGATAAAAATAAATAAATATGATTTTGTTTCATGACTATTTTGTGGCTTTACAGTCAATTACATGGTAATTTTGAATATTTTGTTTCATTTATATATCACACCAATTTATGCCTTAACGACCTGAAGACCTTCATGTAAGACAAAAAATATCTAAACAGAAATATGCTTAATTGCTTCGTCGAATAGAGATAAAAAACATTTGTTTTAGTGAAAACGCATGAAACTTTTAGTTTATATTTTATTTAACTTACAAGGGCTCGGTCTTTGCAACAAAAACTGTTTAGGGCTTTGTAAAGTACATTCGGTCGTAGTGACAAATGATCTTATAAAATGCTTAGGTGTCAGGAGGATATTTAAGAACGTTTAAAAATTGCTTGTTGCCTTCATCAGGCGCTGGGTCTCAAAATGTACGGGAAAACTAAAATTCGACTCGCAAATGACGTTATTATTACTTAAAACAATCAAATAAATATTATTATTTAAATTAAATACAGTTGTTTTGCATGTTGCACTTTCCTGGCTACAGTGAGGTGAAAAGTTTTGTGTTACGTACGGGGTGCAAATGTATTTTACTTCTCGTGTGTTGAAACACTCGCTACGCTCAGGATTCTATTTTAGAACCACTCGCTTCGCTCGTGGTTCAACTATAGCAACCTTTCGCTGGCTCGTGTTTCAATTCCACACTCGCGGGTAAAATACCACTTTGCACCCATGTATTACAAATAACTATTGTTTATTTAGGACTAGCTTGACTTCTTTTGCGTGGAACTCATTTACATCGTAGCTGCATAGATTTCACATGTGACCTCCTTAGGGGATGATTTCCGGTATAAAACTATACAATGTCCTTCTCCGGGACTCAAAGTATCACTAGTAAAATAAAAATTACGAAAATCATCAACATTCACGAAAGAAAACGGAGAGAGTTGAAAATACATAATATTAAATGTCTGAGCAAGTCACGCGGGGCTGGCAGTTCATTTTTAATTTTATGAAATAATGATGCACATTAAAATAACGCAGTCTATTTTCTGTAAAAATACTGCACAGAATAAACATTGCACGCCCTGAAATCTGAGATAGAATGCTTCCATAGTATTTTATTTTTACTGGCTTCCTATCTCACCATCACGTTATTAGTGTTAAAAGGTAACGCTGACGCTACGGTATGTGTTTGATGCGTAATACTTTGTACGTATTTCAGACAAATGGTGTATGAAAAAAGAACAAATGAGTTTTCCTAACGAACGTTGAAAAGGTAACGTATACTGTCAGGTAACTGCCTAGCGGGCACCTACGCCGTAGGCACTTTCCTCTACCTAGCAGAATAACCACGGGATTGGTTATGAGCGCAACGTTTAGAGATTCTGGGTAGTGAATGTGTTAAGTTAATTTTATCTCTGGTTTGCCAATGGTATAAAAAACACATTTGTTATTAATATAATGCCGTTAACATTCAAAGGAACTTCTATCAGCTTGCTAAGTCGACAAAGACCGCGAGAACAGGTAAGAAATGAACTTTCTTCCCAGTTTTTACAACTGTATAATTATTGAAGGAACACTTTATTAATAAGAACCTTACAAGGAACTCAAAACGAAAACGAAACTTCGAATTAAAATGTTCATTGTTCTTTGTAATTTGGCCCGGGAGAGATGACAAAGTAAATAAGAAAATGGAGTGAAAATAAATTTGATTTCGTTAAATTTAATACTAGCTCTGAAACGTGAAACTCGTTTAAATCGTAGCAACAAACAAACTTTTACCCTCTTAGGAGATGATTCCCGGGACAAAAACTATCCTATGTCCTTCCCTGAGACTCAAACTAGAGGCCACAATTTCCTCTGTACCGGTATTACAGAGGCCACAATTTCCTTTGTACCGGTATTACAGAGGGCACAAGTTCGAGTCTTTTTTTGGGCTTTAGCTGATGATAATTTATATATTAATTACATTTATTGTCTGTATCGTTAAACATTTGATCGTGGTAACTTCCACGTTAAAACACGAAACAAAAATATTAATAAAATAATTTGTTTCGTTAAGAGCAGTATTAGTAAGGATCTTAACAAATGTAAGACATTATAGATATGTCGGTAGTTTTGTTATATTATCAAAATGATGAGGATGTTGAAAAAAATCTGATTATCGCATAAATTCAAATCAAATTGTAGTGAAGCTAATTACTTACTTAATTCCGATGGCGCTACAACCCTTTTTACTTACTCCTTACATTGGTTGCGATCTTTGGCAACCTTCTTCCAGCTGGTATTGCTCCTATTTTCCTCATGTCTTCTTCCACACAGTCACTCCAACGCTTTTTAAGACTACCCTTCGGTCTATTTTGCTGCGGCGTCTGCCTTGATATCATTTTGACAGCTGCTGTCCGGCGGCATCCATTCAAGGTGATCTAAGCAAAAGAAAAGCTAAGATAACGGTTAAGCATTTTATCCGAGAAATCGCTCTTTAGCAATAAGACCGCCTGTTGTTTCCTATTTTTTTTGTTAGGTTTATATAGGTAGTTTTGTTCTCTTTGTCGAGCATATTAAATTAAATTATTATTATTAATCCGCATCTTAGTAGATTTTCATTTCAAAGCATTTGACAAACCACTTATTTGAATAAGCGGTGTAAAGTTTGTGTACAATTCACATAATTCAAACTCAGGTGAGAGAAGATGTTGATCTAAAACTAAAATAAAATGGATAGATTAATTAAACTGAAATTACCAAAAAGCAAACATGGCAAACGCATTCTAAATTTGAACTCGTTCTTTAGTTTTAGAATGCATACTTGCCATAGTTATATAGCATAGTTAACAACAGTTTTGAACTTTGCTCAACATATAAAATGCTGGCTGCTATTCCTAGTGTTCTATTTCCTGTCGGAATTCATTTCTGTTAGCATGCTGACAACTCAAATCAAATCAAATCAATTATTTATTCTGCAAATAGGCCACAAGGGCACTTTTACATGTCAAACGGTAATTTACAATAAAATAGTAATCTTACACAATAATAATTTAAAATTATATATAAAAGGTTTACAAACTAAATGTCACTAAGTTAATGTAAACAAAACAAAATTGCAAAATATGACCATTACATTCGATATAAGATCTGTATCAGCATTAACAGAAGTTAATGATATTATTCAGTATTCCAGAGATGTATAAGGTCTCTGAGCGTCCAAACTGGATTATGAATAAGAATTGCATTCAGGTTTTATTGTAATTTGGGTTTCGGAGGCCACAAAAAATACGTACCGTGAATTGTATTATTAGTTATATCTCGTATTCAGTTATTAATCTATATATAAATATGTATGGGCAATTATGAGGTGGGACTGATGCCGCAGTTAACATAATTAGCCCCTAAAATTCTATATCGTTAGCTCGCGTCATACGCGACACTGGATTTAAAAACATAATTGTGGTATAAACTAATGACTACGAATATTTCGGAATATTAAATATACGAGTTACCTGATTCTCAATATCCTATCCTGACAGAGTCACACCGCATCATAATTAAGGATTCCTTTTTGCCTTATTGGTAAGGAATTCTAATAAAACCAAGGAATATGAAAAACCATAACCAATCGTTGCCAGTCAACCAACACAATCCCGCATTCAAAAGCCTCGGAGCACAATGTATCAAGTCAAGTCTTAAGTGCGATCCAATTGTCTCTTGCAGTATTCCAATAATACCAGCACTGCTACCATACAATGAATTATTTACATTTAATTATATACATTAGTTATCTTTTTTTCTTTTGTACCTTTTGAAATTGCCTTGTAAACATGTGAATTCGTTTGATGAAATTGATTTGTATATGTAAAAATTGCTACGCCCTACCAGGGCCCATATGAAACGAATGTGCCTACCTATTATATAAGACCTGTACAACTATGGACGCAATAAAGCTGCAAACGCACAGAGAGCGGTGGCGGGGCGGCGCGGTGCGGCGCGCCGCGCCGCTCTGTGCAGATCCTTTCATATTAGCTCGAACATTACAACCGGTACCGCCTCCGCGCCGCACCGCGCCGCTCCGCCACCGCTGTCAGTGCGTTTCGGCCTTAAACGATATGAATATGAATATGAAACTCAAATTCCTAGTGCTTCGATCAGCTATCATTGGGCATATACCAATCTCATTTCAATTTGATATCATCCATACTCCATACTAATATTATAGGAGGCAGAGACCGACTAGAAGAAGCCTTAAATGGCCTAAAAATGTTTCTTTAATATTTCGGCGAAAATTATTTAGCAAATTTTTAACTCCCAAACTATTTCTCCCATATTTTTATTTGGGTGAAGTTTTATTTCCCAACTCAACTTTTAGCACTGATATCATTTCCCAACTAATGATTTCATAAATTATTGTTCGGCAAATTATTACCTGGGACTTTTTTAATACGTCATTTATGTATTCGTCAAATGTATTCATTGGCATAACATACTTTAACAACATAGATACTTTTAGCACTGATATCATTTCGCAACTATTGATTTGATAAATTATTGTTACGATTACCTGGGATTTTTTAAGATGTCATATAAGTATTCGTCAAATGTATTGATTGGCATACCATACTTTGAGCAACATATTGAATGGAATTATAAAATGTACTAAGATCCCTACCACAGCTAACAAACACGAATGAAGTACCTACCTAAGATCCGAATTTTAAAACGCTGTGACAGGGTCGATTGGACAGTGACAGGACGGGTGCGCCAAAGTTCATATAAAATAGCAACTTCGATTATTGGTATTCCGATTTTTTTTCTCATACAATTTTATCTCATAATGATCACTATTCATAATTATTTGTGCTAATAACTATCTTAACTCCGAATTGTCTATATTCATAATGTTGTTCAACATAAGTATCTCTGTTACTACTATCTAATGTTTATATACTTTTTCAAACCACATGCTCGACAATGCCGAATTATAGGTCATGTAAACCCTATCGAAAGCAAGACATTAAATCCCTTGGTATTAGCCGGGTTATAATGTTGTACTGAATTTCATTATAACCCGCTGGTTAATAATATGATTTCACTTTTCATAATTCTTATTACTATATGCATAAAGTTTAATTTTGCTAAACACAATTTGTCCTAGGCCATGGCCTACTTGATTTGACAAAATAAATGAAGTTAGCCTCCGTGTGAACCCCTGTCCGGAGGAGCGCGGTGTTCGAAATTCGAATTTCGAATCTAGGACCACGGCTTGTGCTTTCGACTTTGGAACGTCGCGCGCCTTCATTTGTTCACGCGTGACGAACAAATCGAGTTCTTGTAGGTGCCTATAGAAGATTTAATTTCAAAAATAATATTGAAAATGTCGAGTGATGAAAGTGTTTTGACTCCTGAGTTTATCAAATTAGATGCCATAGGCATTGTCAACAATCTGCTGCCAGAGAAGTCAAAGGAAAAATACCCAAAAGCCTACAACGATTTTGACAAATGGAAAGCTGTAAAAGGCGTAAAGTCTGTGTCTGAATCAGTGCTTCTGGTCTATTTTGAGTATTTGTAAATAAACATTATTGACCCTGTTACTGTGTGTGATTACTGAGCCTGTTTTTTTTGTCTCGCATAAGGTGTGAAAAGTAGAGTATACACCTCGGGGATAAGACTGTTTTAGTCTTGGGCGGTTGAACCCCTCACTGCACTCAGGACTCAGTCTTAATTCCCTCGCTTCGCTCAGGAATTAACTTATAACTCCCTCGCTACGCTCAGGAGTTAAATTATGAGTCCTTCGTTACGTTCGGGATTCAATTCGCTCCCGTGACATAAAACAGTGCTTTATCCCCTTAGTGTATAATCTACTATTATGTCATAACGATTTTTAGCAATATAGTTTAATATCATATTTATTTCTATACATACTAGTAGTTATTGCTAAAATTTGTATTAATAAAGAACAACCACTATTTTTTTTTTTTTTTAATCAGATTACTTTCCTATTCCATGATCTTCATATTATTGGGGTATAGCAAAGGGCGGTCAGGACTTAAAAATTTTTTCAAGATTAATAAAAAAAATGGCCGATGTGTCATCATGAAGAACCGATCAAAATAGGCATAAAACGTCAAATAAGTGGTGTATAGGTTCAAGTAGGCAGTAGGGAACAGGGACTTAGTGGCAAAACCGACTCGGATCGCGGTTAGGTTAGGAGACTGCCCACGCTGCCGACTTCGAGTTTTTTTTTATAAAAGAACGGAAAAACTTGTTTTTAAATTATAAGTTGAAGTATGTTCTTACGTTCTTAGTTATGATATTAGGACTAACCAAATTATGATACATGTCAATTATGAAGGAAACTGTTATGAAAAACCAAATTATGAGTTCAAGTCTGTTCTTAGTAATGACAGAAACATTTTATGTAAACTGTTCGTTATGAGCTCCGATGATAGTAACAGAAATTTAGCAAAATAAAAGGTAGGAAGAAAAAAAATATGAAGAGTGATGACTATGATTACAAAGCGCTATTACTAGAAAAAATCGACACATCAAGTTTATATGAGCCAATATGGACCCGTGGGTCATCTAATACGGCACGGCTTCTTCTTAAATGTCCTAGAAGGGAAAATTTAAGACGAGAGAGGCAGAGGAAGGCCTAGGCTAACATCTTTTAGCCAAGTAAAGGGTAAAGTTGATGTTGAGTCGTATTAGGAAGTCAAGAGGCTTGACAAAGAACAGTGGGGGTTACCCCAACGACAAGATCAGGGCTCTTAACCTTTCATGCTTAACTCGCTGAACCGATGTAGTTTTTTTTTATATTATTCCTTAATATCCAAAGGGGAGTGAGCGCTTTATGGGATTGCGAAAATGGATGCTGCCCCTGTGGGCAGTCTGATAGCATTCTTGTTGGTTTAATTAAGCAACATACAGACGGGACGGACAGAGGGACAGACGGACATGGTGAAACTATGAGGGTTCCTTGTTGACTACTAAAAACTGAAAAAGGAGAAGAGAAATAGAAAATCACAAACTGGACGAAACGTTTATGTGTTAAAATAAGGACTGTGAAGAATAAAGAACGGCGGTTGAGGCAGGAATAATTTGTGTTATGCTTAGAATATTTATTTTAAAACATATTAGCACTAGAATAGATCTGCGCATTATTTTTCGCAATAGCAAAGGAATATAATTATTCTAGAAACATCATGGAATTTTGTGGTATCATCAGTAACGCCTGACTCCATCAATAACTTTAATCTTTTAACGCTTTTTAGGGTTCCGTAGCCAAATGGCAAAAAACGGAACCCTTATGGATTCGTCATGTCTGTCTGTCTGTCTGTCTGTCGGTCCGTCCGTATGTCACAGGCATTTTACTCGAAAACTATAAGGTGTAGTTGAAGTAAAATTTTGAGGATAGGTGTATTTTGTTAGCCGCTACATAGTTTTGTAATTAAATTTAAAAAAATAATTTTCCACTCCATACATAAAACTGAAAGTCAAAATAAAAATTTTCATTGTAAGTCCACGTGTTTCCATGTCCATCGATAGGCCTTTCAAAATAAATATTAGGTTTTTCAGCATTTTTTTTGGATTTAGTCAATAGAGTCGGAGATAATCGCCTCGAAATTTACTAAAATTGTGTCCCCCCCTCTAATTTTTGAACCGTGTCTTTTTAAAATATGAAAAAAATCATGGACGTAGAGCTCATTAAATTCTTACAGCGAAAATTGTTTTGAACAAGATCGGTTCAAAGCTTTATGAGATATTTCTAAAAAACTGCCTTCCTTAAAGAAAATGACGTAAGTGCTATTAGATTTCAGTATCGATACGACCTTTTTAATAGGCACGGAACCCTTCGTTGTGCGTGGTCCGACTTGCACTTGGCCGCTTTTGATTAAATTATTATTGCAGAAAAATACAATTGATAGATTATTTGATAGAGTATCTAAAAATGCACACATTTTTTAGATAGCTTTTCGCATTTTTTCTAAAACGATGTTTTGCGCTTTATACAACAAACGAGATTTGAACTCACGATTTTTGTCTTACTTTGCAAAGTTTAGGGTTCAGTACAAAAGCCGACTTAATGTCGTAAAGCATTCTATACCTTAAGACATCGCAGATACATGAAACAAAACGATTCCCATATGAATTCAATACGTCAAAATGCGTGGCAGTGTGCTCCAGAAAAGCACAAGCAATCTCCGGCCTTTGTGGGCTCACGAGGGACGAACTGGCTTCTATCGCACTCTGATTCGGCTGCATTCACTTGTCTGTACCTAAGGGAATACTCTGCACTATTGCTTTGCAATGTTTGGGTCATTTTTGTTCCAAACCGTGTGTCACTACTAGTGACTCACTAGCGTTTTTTCATTTCTAGAATAATTTGTATGTAGTATAAGTACGGATGCGGCATTCCGCTGGATGCGGGTACAGGACCGGTCATTGTGGCATTCTTTGGGAGCCTATGTTCAGCAGTGGACCTCTTTTGGCTGATTTGATGATTATGAATTAGGTGCGCCAATTAAGGCGCGCTTTCTTTTCCTATTTTAGTACCAAATCTTTTAATCAATCTGCTATTCAAAGCCATTAAATTTTTTTTAGAGGTTTCATTCTCGATTTCCGATAACAAGGTCCAAATGACAAAAATAAAAAATATTCGATTAATCAGAAAACGGTTTCCGGAAAAAACGATCGACCACCTGTAGCAGTTTACAAATACATTCAAGGAATCCTCAATATAATATTATCGAAACAATATGCAATAGGAATATTACTAGACATGACCAAAGCTTATGATAAAGTTGACATGATATCACCACTACATTAACTACACCAACCACCAACAAGCATTAACTACAATTCTGAGCAAATCGATTTTGTTACAGCTATTATAAATATAACTCGAAGCTTTTTTAGTTTTTAAGTTAGTATATTTTAATTTTAATACTTCATTTGCGATGCCCTTGCAGGGCTCATGTTTGATACGTCCATATTTGTAACACTTATTACCACCTTTATGTAACAACATGAAAGCAATAAATTACTTGAAATTGACTTCGGTCCAATTACAGCTATAAACAAAACGAAAAGTTTACGTTCTGTCAAACATTCTTAACACAAACAATTAACCTTTCTCATTCTCGAAAAGTAACAATGAAAGTTAAAAAGGAGTATTCCACAAATTTCCATCATTTTAGTTAAATACAGTGGTGCGCGATTTTTGGTGTAACATTGATCCTGACAACGTAGAACTGATTATACTGGCTGGTTAACAATAACGAATGTAATTTCATGAAAATTAATGGTATGATGATGTGACGAAAAACGAAAAAGACTTATTAAGAAAAAGACAGGCTACATCATTGGACTTAAGACGATAGGGACATATATAGCGATCGAGACGAATAAAGAATGAGTGACGAACACAGAATGAGACGGACATAAGAAATGAACGAAAAACGAATGGGACGAATTACGCTGATACCGATTTAGATGAATTTTGGTATAGAGATAGTTTGAGTCGCGGGGAAGGACATAGGATAGTTTTTATCCCGGAAATCATCCCCTAAGGGAGCGAAATGGGAGGGGGTGAAATTTCGTATGGAGCTGCGATATTATCGAGTTCCACGCGGACGGAGTCGTGGGCAGAAGCTAGTCGATTTATGCGAAAATGTTTTTCCGTCTGTCTGTTACCTCTTTACGTTTAAACTGCTGGTCTGATTTAGATTAATAAAGAGATAGTTTGAGTTCTCCTTTAGTTCCCTCTTTAGTCCCTCTAGTTTGAGTTCTGGATGAGACTAGCACGGGACCGGGATAAGTGGCGTACTCGAAGAGAGGCTTATGCTCAGCAGTGGGCGATTAAAGGCTGAAAATGATGATGATGATTGAGTCCCCGGGAAGGACATAGGATAGTTTTTATCCTGGAAATCATCTCCTAAGGGGGTGAAAAGTGGGTGAAAGTTTGTATACAGCTACTATTTGTGTGACGAGCACGAATATTTGTTCGTAAGTAATGGGCGTGTTCTGTGTATTTATTTATCTATTTTGCTTAGTTTGGGACTATGTCAACTTGTGTAAGATTGAAAATATTTGTTTATTTATTTATCATTTATTTAAATCTAAAAATTACAAAAGCAAGCTTAAAACAAACGGATAACAACTAGACTGTATTTGTATAAGCGATATTATACAGAGAACAAATATAATGAAAAAAAAAACCATAATCATCTGAAACCCACACAGGACTCAAACCTGCGCCATCTGTATTGCTGGTACAGTGCTTTCCTACTAAGTTACTCAGACATTGACTGATGACGCGTATCTTCGCATCACAGTTGCCGCCGCGACCTCTCTGTATTTTCTTGAAAGTATCACAGCCTTTAGCCTGTTTTCGTGGTAACTTTCACGTTAAGTAAACACGAAATAAAAAATATTTAATAAAATTATTGGTTTCGTTAAGATGAGTAATGTAAATTGTATATATACCCAAACATAACTAACTCAGAAAAAGACAGGATAAATAATGTTCTATTCCCTGACAACCAACATTAAAGATTGCTGCTCCACTTTAAAGCAACAGCGAGTGCTTTTACAAAGATAAATACGATCTAGTCAACAGGCACTTTACTTGATACCTGGGTATCGTGACATAATTTTATGTTACAAGCTGTTCCTTGTTACCGGCTTAAGTGTTGGATTTTATGAGTAGATAGCCCTCTTGCGTATCTTAAATTATTATAATAACACTGTAGCGAATTCATAATCTTTAGGGGGCCAATGACCTTCGATCTGAACCCCTTAGTTTTCTAATGTTTTTGTAGCTTATTATATTAAGAACAACGGCTTTAAGCAATATAGTATCCCATATTTACTTCAAAGTTCATTGTTTTCGAGATATTTGGCATAAAAGTTGAACAATTTTAAACCAAAAAACCGGTTTTCTGGCCATAACTTTTGTGTTAGATAATAAGTTTAAAAAGAAAACATACACATTTTTAGAGACGTCATAGACCAACCCAAATATGTAGATTTCGAATATGTTAGATCTTTCACGTCAATAGATACGAAATGAGTGTTATTTTAGACAATGTTTAAAAAATCATACAATATTAAGTGTTCATTTCTTACAAAATCCGGTAGACCAAAATGGACATAAAAAATTGAAGAACTGAAAGACTTGTAATTCTATCTGTAGTGCAAAAGTAGGAGATACGATTCAAAACTCGTCAAAAAACAATGAAAACCTCGGATGGCCCCGGAGGTAAATATGATTGAAAATACATGTTTGAGTAACTTGCAAGCGGTTTAAGAGGATGTCGGGATTGTTGTAAACCACGTCTTTGTGTAAGAGACTCTTTTATGTAATCTGTGCGCGAGATAAAAAGATGTAACCAACTCTGAAATTAGTTTGAATTACCTGAACATGTTTTTAAATAAAGGAAAAATGGAAAAATTTAATGCTCCGAGCCGGATTCGAACCGGTGACCACAGACATTCATGGCCCGTCGCTACTAACCAACTGAGCTATCGGAACAATCCGGTTCGGGCACCAAATTCTTCAATCAGTTCCTTCCTACAACGCCTTAGGGAGGCGTGTAGCGACATCTACCAGAAGACTTAGGCTTCTTAACGGCACCAACGTCTCAAATTATATTGAGCAGCGTAACTGCTTAATACAAAGTTAATTTACCTGTACATGAATTTGTAATGATAGAATTACCTATATTATTTTGCTTCAATGTGATTTTCAGGTGGTTTCTCGCCACCAATGCTATTTAGCCTGTCTTGCCTTCTGATTTAGAAAAATGTTGATTTAAGTCGTTCTTTTATAGCACAAATTTTAGTAGAATATAGATAACCAGCTGTTGCCCGCGACTTAACTATTTTAGGCGTAACCTTAATTATCAGTGTACCCTTGTTTTGTCGACAACCTTTTCAAAGAATATTATTTCATCGACAACGATTCATCGAAACTTCAGTACTAGAAATATTGTTTGGCGTTATTTCATTTCAAATACTATTTATTTAAATTTATCTTACTACGTAGAAATACTATTCAACGAATATTACTTAATCGCTGATTTGTTTAAAATTATCTTAACTGGCACAACTACAAAATATTGCAATTCATTTCTTCGACGTATATATTATTCATATTATGTAGTTAATTGTGTGACACACAAATATGTATAATATGAATGTATAATAAAACTAAGAATGGTGTAAATCGTTTATTACAAAAAAATATCAGAGCGGTCAAAAAAGCGAACTCTGTTTTAGGTCGGTTAGGTTAGGGTTCACTTGTGTCCCTCAGACCAGAAATAGACACCCCGCGCAGCGGGGTGGCGTCGACTCGCTACACGGCAAAAATTGGTTATTAAAACGTTAGGGATTCAGATATAGATCCGAAATATTTTATGCGCTATAAATATTATTACATTTATTACATGTAAAAAAAATGAATGTAAAAAACCCGAAATGAAAAGCCATGAATTTATTTGAAATAAGTCAACTACCTAAAAAAAGTTCAAATTACCTAGTATCGAGTCCCCGACGCAATGACTTGTCGATGAAATGAAAATACTTGATACGTTGTCTTTGAAATAATATTCGATTAAATGTTTGTCGACAAAACAAGGGTACACTGATAATTAAGGCTACGCCTAAAATAGTTGGTAAACCTTTATTATCGCAGTACTTAACAAACTTCTACCATCTTAAGGGATGATTTTAGAGATAAAAAGTATTCTAAATCCTTCCAAGAGTCAAATTATCTCTATATGAGTTGTATGTTTTAATCCATGGAATGTTTATGTAATTCTGTTCTGGGTTTAGGCGTTAAAGGTTTAAATTGTTAAACCTAAATTAAAATGTCCGTTCTTAAAAATATACTACTTTAAGTATTATGACACGTTTCTAACTACTTACTTAAATTGTTTGTTTTTCATAATGTATTAAAGGATTTTTTTATGTCTACTAAGCTACCTACTGATTTATTTTTGCCTTTGTTTAGTAGTTTTAATAACGTTATTCCGTTCCGTTCCTGTATAGTTTTGAAAGTAAAATTATCTTATGCCAAAAGAAGTAGAACTTTCCATCTCCATCCCCAGTCCACATTTAACGGTGTTAGAGAATAAATTATTTTGATAAGCTAAAATTAAATTCTTAAATCTAGCTAAAAAAAAATGATCCGCTGTTTTAATCTAACATTTATACCTTGTTTTCGGTTTGTGAGCATCGCAGTTCTAACATAACCTACTTTTCTGCGAGCAGTAGGATTATGTATTCTGAATAAATGGCTTACCAAATAGTATATATATGTCTGACCGAAGAATTCCCTTACTTCAAAAAGTACTTGTCCCCCATACTTTCAACCCCTTTTAATCTCCAACCTTAGATGAAGAATACAAAAAACGCAGTAATTTGTTTTCTAGTCCTTCTCCGAAGTTACACGTCCCTTATTTTAAAATTGTCTTGTTCCCCGTATAAATTACCAACTCCTTTTAGCCCCCTTTAGGGGTAAATCCCGTCTAACACCCAATATATTTTTTTGGATTTTTCCAAAACGCTTAAGTTTTTTTTTTGTATTCTAATAAGTAATCTTTTTACAAATTTTCAAATTTCTAGCTCAAAAATAAAATCCCTCCATACAAACTTTGCACCCCTATCTAACCCCCTTAGGGGTGGAATTTTCTAAAACGCTGAAAGTACTATTTTGTATCGTAATAAGTGATCTTTCTACAAAGTTTCAAGTCTCTCTAGTTCAAAAAATAATGTTTCCCCCATCCAAACATTGCACCCTTATTTAATTTAAAATTTCTGGTGTTTTCAAGTTTCTAGTCCCAGTAGTTTCGGCTGTTCGTTGATGAGGGAGTGAATCATGAGTGAGTGAGTGAGTGAGTGTGTCAGTCAGGACATAAGCATTTATATGTATAGATAATTATGTACCAATAGCACGACCAGTATATGGCCCACTGCTAGACACAGGCTTCCTCTCTCGTATGTATGGGACCGGGCGGCAGTCCTCACGATGGCTTAGCGGGATGGGGACCTCACATACACCTTTGAATGTCTTCACAGACGTATGCAGGATGATTCACCATGTATTTTCCTCCACTAAAAAACTGATTGCATGTAAAACTAAGTTCCAACAAATTAATTGAAACGAGCTGGGATTAAAACTCACAACTGCTGTTTTGACAGCTACATGGCTTGTGTAGGCTTTATCATAGGTATCATAGCATAGGCTAAATTGATATCAACGCGCATAGATGCATTAGCTGAGCTGAGTTAATTTAATCAATTGTAATGGGTAAATCATCAATCATCATAAACTACTAAATATCAAAACAAAATGTATAGCAATAGTAGCGTCCGGACAAGAGGTGGCAAATGTCACACGAAGAGTAAATTAAATCGTGGTTTTTTACTAAATTTTTAAGATTTAAGGAATAAATTACTTATTTAATTTATATTTTTTGAGGAGTAGTTATAGGAACACCATCAAATATTACGTTGTAAATGTTGTATTTTGACATCCAAATTATATTCCCTATTTTATTATGTTTTTATTGCAATTTATGGCTTGCAGTACACGACACATTTAATAATGTGGCTATAGGCCAAATTTGTTAGCGTACAATGTAGTAAATGTAGTATATGCGAACACAATGGCATATCTGGTAGAAGAAAGCTAGGATTTTTTGTGGGAAGATAACTCAACAGAAAAGGTGAATACATGTACATTGACATAGCACAAACTTAATATTCACTTGCAAGAGAACTGAAAAAAAATCATCATCATCATCATCATATCAGCCGAAAGATGTCCACTGCTGGACATAGGCCTCCCCCAAAGAGTGCCAAAGTGACCGGTCCTGCGCCACCCGCATCCAGCGGACTCCAGCAACCTTTACCAGGTCATCAGTCCACCTTGCGGGGGGCCTACCCACGCCGCGCCTTCCGGTACGAAAAAAATGAAGAGAATCATTTAATAATCTAGTCATAAAAATATCTAGGCAACTCTACTATACCCTCTGTGTGAAATCTGGCATCACTTGTCCGTTCCTTAACAATAATAAAGTTTTGACTGCGCTATCCAGCCACATTGGAAGTTTAATTATTTACTCCTGGATAATATACGTATTTGGAAACTTTACCAATGTTTCTAAGCACGACTCGTGGATTATACAATATCTAATTTCCGGCCATATGGGGTTCTGGGAAATTGCAGAGCACAGTGTTATGTATATTGTTTATGACTATAGTCCGACAGCTTAACTGAGTCCTTACCTGCGCGGCGCGCGGGGGGTATGACGGAGGAGCGGGCGTCGTGCGGTACGGTACGCGTCCACTAAAACCGATTTATCGGCCGATTTCGGATCGGAGCTGTTCGGACGACTGTCTCGGACGTTCGTCTGTATACACTGCTTCCGACATCGGACGTTGCCGCTCTTCTTTAGTTTGACTGCAAAGCTTAAAGAGTGAGGACGCGGTTTTAAAATGGACGATTTTGAACAAATGTATCTTCTAGAAAATTCGTACCGCCATTTAATTCGTCGACGTCAACATCGGCGACGTCGTCGTGTCTGGGTTAATGAAAATGAATTATACTCTGTTCGAAATTGGTCCCTTAAGTTACTCCATTTTTTTTAATGTCTTCAACAGCTATACCCATTTCCGATGCAACTTCAGACCATAGCCGTTTTGCAATATCACGATTATTATAATTTTTGGAATGTTTGTCTCACAATGGTTGCCTATTATGGACACTACTAATTAGTTTTTTAATATCCATTGTCACTTTTCGAAAGAGAGTCGCTTTATTTTAACTAAATATACTTACACTTTATTTTAGATAAACAAACACACAACTTTGCGGGTAGCCGGTACAATACTGGCGACAAATCCAAACAAGTTCGGATTCGGCAGTTGATCGGCCGTTTTCGGGCGTCAACGGAAGATGGCGGTTGTAGCAGTGAAGGCGCTCTCGTTCCTTTACATACGTTTGTTTCGATCGGCCGAGTTCGGACGACGACGCCCGAACATAATTCGGCCGACAACGGATTAGGTGGACGCGTACCCGTAGGCGAACGTCGCGTGCTCCCCCGTTATACCCCCCGCAGGCGAGGACTCAGTTAAGCGGTCGGCCGATTTTACTTGTGGAATCTTCACCACTAACTAACCGATTTAGAGTTAGAATAGGTACCATATCTTAAAATATGAATTTAAAAGACGACAGCTAATTAAATTTAAGATACATATTTTACATTAGGCACAGTCGTAAAAGGAACAAGAAGAACACTTTAGACGAATACTGTAAACCATTTAGAAATGCAAAAAAAATACATTGTTACATTTGAAAAGCATTATTAAATAATCAAAATAAGTAAAACTACGTAGTAGTAGTAGTAGTAGTAGCAGTAAATTTTGGAAAAAAGCGATCAAAAAACCCGTATTAAAACATCTAACATGTGGAATGACTTCTAGTTTTTGTTAACGTCAAGTGTTCCTGAAAATTAAATATTATTTTTCCTCTTTTTTTTATGTCATCATCATCATCATATCAGCCAAAAGACGTCCACTGCTGGACATAGGCCTCCCTCAAAGAGTGCCAATGTGACCGGTCCTCCGCTACCCGCATCCAGCGAACTCCCGCGAATCTGTACTATTTTCTGTGGTACCTACTTTTTAGGGTTCCGTAGCCAAATGGCAAAAAACGGAACCCTTATGGATTCGTCATGTCTGTCTGTCTGTCTGTCCGTCCGTATGTCACAGGCATTTTACTCGAAAACTATAAAATGTATTTGAATACAATTTTGAAGATAGATGTATTTTGTTAACCGCTACATCATTTTGTAACTAAATTACTAAAAAACATTTTTTTAGGGGTGCACTCCATACATAAAACTGAAAGTAAAAAAATTTTTTTTCATTGCTAGCCCACGTGTGGCACATCAATCGATAGGCCTTTCAAATTAAATATAAGGTTTCTATTTTTTTTGATTACGTGAATAAAGTCGGAGATAATGGCCTCGAAAGTCAATAAAATTGTGTCCCCCCCTCTAGTTTTTGAACCGTGTATTTTTAAAATATGAAAAAAAATATGCGCTTAGGGCTTATTAAATTCTCTTAGCGAAAATTATTTTGAACAAGATCGGTTCAAAGGTTTTTGAGATATTTCTAAAAAACTGCCTTCCTTAAAGAAAAGGACGTAAGTGCCATAAGGTTTTAGTAACGATACGACCTTTTTAATAGGCACGGAACCCTCGTTGTGCGTGGTCCGACATGCACTTGGCCGCTTTTTTAGTCTCCTCTTCGCACAACGTCGTCAATACCTAAATTAAACTGTCATACATCAAGGGTGATCTAAAATGAGAATCTCCTTATTAAGAGGGTAAACAGAGGTTGTATTTTATTTTGAGCACGTGGCCGGGGAAATTCACCGTGCCTTATTAAACTTCATAAATCATCCCACCTACTACGGAGGTAAAGACAGCAAGAGAAAGGTTTTTTGGCGCGTATTAAGTTTCAAGTTATAGTCAATTTCACATTAGAGGCATAGTTAACTGCTCCATCGACATCTTTCGTTTAGGGTTAACAGCTTTTTAGGTAATGCTCATGTTTTTTTTTACGAGTACCACGTCGGTGGCAAACAAGCTTACCCACCTGATGGTAAGTTGTTACCGTAGCATATGGACGCTTGCAACTGTCGGTGTTACAGACGCTTTGCCGACCCTTCAAGAATGTATGTATAAACTATCTTTTTGAAGAACCCCATACAGGCCCTCGGGAAAACCTTGGCAGCTCATTCCACAACCGAAGCGTCCGAGGGAGTAAATTTTCCTGAAACCATACGGCACGAGTTATGTTTAGGCATAACGCCCTCATTAGCAACTCGATCAAAAAGGTATTACCTATAATCCATGCCCATTTGGTTTCATCCAATCGGGTTACTGTAGTGCTACTAAACTATCAAATGTTAAACAATAAAGTGTAAATTACTAAAGAAAATTAATATCATAAAAAGATAAGAAGAGGTGAAGAAGAGGTGAAACGGAACGCGCACGGGCTTGACGCAGCTCCCGAATGTTTATTTATAATAATACTTATTAGTGACCAAAACCAATACTAAATGTGACAGTGATATCAGAAACACAATACATTAGTGAATTATGAAAAAGTTTCAGACAAAACATCGAGTTTAAATAGCATTTTGTTAAAAATAAAAGTGACAACGGACAATATTTCGAATAACAGCGCTGTCTCTGTCTTGCGCAGGGAGAAGCAATAAAGCTATACCGCTCACGCATAAATTGTTGGATTACCCTTACAAAAGTGACAATGAATTGCAAGGTTTGCTATCTAGGAATAAATCAGATGGAATTACTAAAATGCTTTGCATGCAAGGACTGCTACCACTACACCTGCTTAAATATCACATCAGCACAATTCATGGCAAGTAACCATTTGATTAGACAAAATTGGCGCTGTCCAGAGTGCGCGAATGTAACTCGTAGACGATGCGGCGACGAAACACCTGTTGCATCGCAATTATCAAGTACAAATAATGACACCATAATGTCGATTGATTTAATGGACGGTGACAGCGATATATCGGGCGATACGGAACATCGCAACAACACACTTGATGTACAAAATCCACCCTCCAATAATGCTATTATTAACATGGATAGTCTGAGCCAATTATTAAACAAAAAGCTACAGGAAAACAACCACACCTTAATTTTGAGCTTGAATAATATTATCAAGTCAGAAATAAACAGAGCTATTAACGACTTCAAAAAGGAATTCACACAAAAAATAACAGATATAAATTCAGAGCAGGAGACGACCAGAATAAAAATAGACAATTTAAAGAAACAAATCGGTATATTCGAAATAAATAACCAAAACTTGAAATTACAATTAGAGAAATTAGAAGAGCGCTTGACCTTGACCTCGTGCGGAAGGGCGGACACCGGAGTCAGCATCAATAATGACAACAGTAACAGGAAAATTGTACTTTACGGGCTTGAAGAACATTACCATGAGACATCTTACGAATTATACGACCGTGTTTCAAACTTGGTATATGATATACTCGGAGTACATGTTAATCCATACATTGAAGACATACACAGAGTTGGAAAAAAAGGACACCGACGCCCACTTGTTATAGAATTCATTAGTAGAAGGGTATCAAATTATCTATTACAAAACTATAAATATTTTAAAAATACTGGAATTTCTATTCTTAATTACATGGACCAAAAATCACTCGAAGAAAGAAGACACTTGAAGGAAACAATGTTAAATTCGCGAAAATTGGGCAAACACGCTGTGATAAGAGGAAATAAGTTAATAATAAACGGCCGTGAATACCTTCCCCAAGGTACGTGTGCCCAGCCTACGAATAATAATACCACGAACTCGGAGACACCCACCATTTCTGACCGACAATCGCAAAACATAGATAATATGACACCTTCCTCAATTATAAACAAAACCAATTCTGATTTGAAAATGCATATACCCATTCATACTACACCTATACAAAAAAACAACTCAACTTTTTTTCGAAAGTAATAACTTCAGAGATATCAAAATATTATTCCAGAACATACAAAGCCTGAAAAATAAGTCACATACATTGGAAGCATTTGTTCACAACAGCGATTTTCAAGTTATATGTCTAACTGAGACGTGGATATCACAGAACCAAAAGGACCTCATTGAAATCGGCGGCTATGAGTTTGCATCGGCGTATTATCGACAGGAGCGGCGCGGAGGCGGTGTGGCGATTCTGACAAAAAAAGGACTGGACTATTGTGCGAGGACGGATATAAAGGAATTGTCTCAAGAATATATAACAGAATTATGTGCTATAGAAATACCTGAATATAATGTTTTAATAGTAAATATATATAGAGCAGATAGGAATAATAATGTATTTTTTGATATTTTAGATAAGCTATTGTCTAAAATTAAATTAAAGGAGCAAAAAATGCGACTTATTATAGGTGGAGATTTAAATATTAATATAGCTATAAATTCATTAACATCACAACTACTCTTAAATGAAATGTTGTCATGTAACCTACACCAAACAGTTGACAAACCAACTAGAGAAAATAGCATATCTTCCACTTGTATTGACCTAGTTTTCACAAATAAATCTGATTACGAAATAACCGTCACAGAAAACGGACTTTCGGATCATAAAAGCGTTATTTATGCCTATCAAATTGAAAGAATAAAATCAGTAAAAAAATTACCCTATATTAAAAAGAGGTTATTTAATCATAATAATATGGAAAGTTTTAGATTAGGAATTAAAAACATCGAATGGAATGACATATTTTCCCCTAGTAGCGATATAAACAGTAATTATAACATATTCCATACTACACTACAAGAAAACTTGAACGACCATATTCCTATAAAACAAATAACTATAAAACCTATCAATAATAATAGAACCTGGCTAACGAGCGGACTCCGCCGAGCTTGTAAAAATAAGCGGCTTCTAAGGATCTTAACTAACCACACAAAAAGTGAGGTGCTAGGAAATTATTACAAAAAATATAAAAATATTCTCAAAAAATGTATAATTACTTCAAAAAAACTAAACTATATAAAAATAATGCGCCGGTCAAAAAACAAAATAAAATCAATGTGGAGTATAATTAAAAACACAACAAATAACAATACCCCACGCCATAAAAACCTATTACTGAAAATTGGAGATTCTATAGTAGAATCACCCCACGATGTCGTCAACACGCTTAATGAGTATTTCGCAGCGGTTGGCGAGTCCCCGCCGGCCGGCTGCACCGGCGCGAGCGCACCCACTGGCCGCTCGGTTATCATCCCTACTATTAACTCCATATTCATTACTCAAGTAACAGAACGCGAAGTTAAAAACGTAATGCAACAATTAAAAAATAAAGTAAGCTACGGCATAGACGAGATCCCACCGAAACTAATAAAAATATGTATATTGGAACTAATTACACCGTTAACGCTTTTAATAAATCAGTCTCTTAGAGAAGGAGTATTTCCAGATTTGCTAAAAATATCGAAAATAATACCGATCCTTAAACCTGGAGGTGACAGTAGAAATCCGTGCCAATACAGACCCATAGCCCTCTTGCCAAGTATATCTAAAATATTTGAAAAGGTAATGTCGAACCGTGTTTATAATTTCCTGGAAAAGTACTCAATACTCGATAGTAACCAATATGGGTTTAGAACCAATCGCTCCACTGTATATGCAATATTTAGTTACATACATGAAACCCTAAACTACATAAATGATAAAAAGTACGGGGTGGGGCTAATGCTAGATATGACTAAAGCCTACGACCGCGTATCCCACGAAATCTTGCTAAAAAACTATACGGCATGGGAATCCGCGGAGTCGCGCATAAGTGGTTTAAATCATATCTGGAAAACCGCAGACAATATGTACAGCTCGATCATGTTGATAACAGTACAGGAGAAACGCATATAATCACTTCGCAAATGCGGCATACCTCATGCTCCATACCTCAGGGGAGTGTGATCGGCTGTCTGTTGTTTTTAGCATACATCAACGACCTACCTAAAATTATTAACACGAAGTGCGTTATGTTTGCAGACGACGTTTCTATATTATTGAGATGTGCTGATAGTGCGGAATGCAACACGCGCCTGCTAGAAATCATTAACATGGTCACCACCTGGCTACATGAACACAATTTAGACATTAACCTAACAAAAACAAAAGTAATTCAGTTTAAACCTACTCAGAAGAGACCGTTGCACTTGCACTTAGATATCAACGATAGTCCAATCGAAGAAGTCAGTGAGTTTAATTTACTAGGCATAAAATTGGACTCCGGTATAAACTGGAAATCGCACATCCAAAATATTAAATCAAAACTTGCAAAGTTTGTATATGCACTTAGTGTATTAAAAGTAAATACCAATTTGGAATCTGCTATGACGGCTTATTATGCATACGCGCACGCCTGGCTAAGTTACGGCGTAGTCCTGTGGGGTGAGAGCACCGATGCTCACCAACTATTTGTTATGCAGAAAAAGTGTGTTCGCATTATGACCAATACACGTATCCCAAATAGTTGTCGACAGCATTTTAAAGATCTTAAAATATTAACATTACCCTCTATGTATATTATGGAGGCAGCAGTATTTGTCAAGAGCCACCCATATTTATTTAACGGAACGGAAATATTCAAACCTGAGAGTAGACGAAAAAAGCAAATTGTCTTACCGCCTAGCAAGCTTGCCATAGTTAAAAATGGTCCCTTCTATCGATGTGTCCAAATAATGAATAAAATCCCCGAAACTGTTAAACAATTAAGTGACATTAAATTATTTAAAAATAAATTAAGGAAGATACTTATCGAGACATGTTATTATACCGTAGATGAATTTTTTGAGGACCAATCTTTAGCTAACATGACATAATATACTGAATTATAATGAATTTATTAATAATTATTTGACATCAAGTAACTATGTTAACATGACCAAACAACCTTTTAAATTGCTCTTGTATTTAAATTTAGTTAACCTAGTGCTGCATGATAATTATTGTACTTAATTGTAATTTTTATTTAGTTATTAAGTAGTATAATACGAGTATGTCCTATATTGTATGCCCTAGCAGGGTATCATGTACCTACTATGACTAAAATGTAAGACCAATGTGCTGATGAACATGATAACAATGGATTAAATGAATATGAAATATGAATATGAATATGATATGAGACTCGAAAGTAAAACAAAATACCCACACATTTTATTCATAGTCCAAGAGCTAACTTTAAGGACGTACCAAACGGATCCATACGCTTTAATAGAAAAATAATTGTGTCACAACTATGTACCTAAACGCAGTATTTCACGACAACACACAACGGTTGGAACGAATAGCATATTGTGACGTCATTATTTAATGTCATTGTATTAAATAACCCTGTATTCTGCTGTCGCCAGGGTGTTCCGTGTGTGACTCATTTTTGTGTCCTGTGTGTGGACAAACATTTGATCCTGTCAGAAAACTAGTGCGTATGGCATCGTAAAAAATAGGAATGTAGCCAGTTACCATCATATCGAATAGGATCCGGGTGTATATTGTGCTCTCGCTTAATTTTACTCGTTAAACCAAAATAAACGATATGTCACTCGAACCCAAATGCTGTTCTTCGAGCTCATCATCATCACCCCCCTAGCGTTATTCCCGGTTGTGCCCGTAAAGGAGCCCGGGGTCCGCTTTGACACCTAATCCCAAGATTTGGCATAGGCAATAGTTTTACGAAAGCGACTGCCATCTGACCTTCCAACCCAGAGGGAAATCTAGACCTTATTGGGATTAGACCGGTTTCCTCACAATGTTTTCATTCACCGAAAAGGTGGTAACGGTAAATATTACGTGAGTACATAAGTTCCGAAAACTCATTTGTACGAGCCGGGATTCGAACCCACGACCACCGCTTGACAGCCGCATGGCTGAAGCACTGGGATAACGTAGCTATTCTTCGGCTCACCAATTTTACAAAAAACAATTGTTCTAAAACTGCACAAAAAAATACTTACTGTTGTTCCATTGAAAACGTAGTTAAGTATTTAGCTAACGCTTTCACATTTTGTTTTAACGTTACAACTAACGCGACATATCTATAATCAGGCCAATAAACGTTTACAATGAAACAGAATAACGAATGTTGTTCCAAGCATTTTCTGCCGACCTTACCCCCGATACGAGGACAGCAATTTTTTGTAGGTAAAGGTATCTAATATTTGTTCTTGGGTCGCCTTATTCCTCGAAAGGTGGAGATAGTAGGCTCATTAATAAAATTTCATTCTTCCTAAATCATGAAAGCATAAACATTTTGACAGTGAATGCTTAGAAAATATACAGGAAATTTTCGTGTACATAAATAGTTTACAGAATTTTTTTTTGTAAAATATTCGTATTTCAGTAATTTTGTCCCTTAAAAGTTGCATGCAAAGTTCACGCCGTTGTTTTCACTTAAATGGAAAAAATACAGCACACTCGTCTCGTTCCTGTCATAATATTATTGTCTGTGCCATTTCACTAATATAATCTATTTGTCGGTCCATATGTACATCTAATACAAGCTCTTGTTAGTGCCAAGCATAATAAATTATGTTAACTTAATTTCTCACCGATAGGTACTTGATCAATTTTTTTTTTTGCCATTTGTCATGTCACATACTGTACAATGCTGAGTCATGAACTTAACATTTATTTGTAGAGTACCTACAACTTTTATTTAAATGAATGGCCCTGCACTTATCAACATGCATGAGCTTACATATTTTTTGATTACTAATTTGTTAATTCATAATTTACATTAAAATCTACCTAACTTACGAACGGAACGCAATCCAGCAGACACACCAATTACGTTTCAAAAAGGACTACTACCAAAATCAATAACTACTACTATAATACTGATACTCTTATAGTCAAGGATATCAGTCGCCCGGAACGCCGAGCGGCCTCGCCGCAGCCACAGCAATGGCTCCCAACTCGTAAACTTCTAATCTGAGCCGAGTTTCAATGGATACCGTAAATATATCTCGAAAACAATGGCGAGATTAAATTTCAATCCTATATTAAGGGCAAGGGTTAAATCCAAACAATTGCGGTAGAACATTTTAATATAAACCTTCAGGGTTTCATTTTCGGATCTTGAATTATATCGGAGCTATTTCTTCGCGCTGTTTTTATTGACTGTGGGGTACGGTTTCAATTAATTTTTAATGGCGGATCTCCCCTAGTAATTAAGTGGAAAAACATAATGGACACTACATAATATTTTTTTATGGAATTTGGTATCATAAGTCTGAATTAAAAGAAAAGAACTAAAGAGGTAAAGTTTGATTGTTGGGAATCTGTGAGTGTGTGTTTGTATTCTACATGTTGTTAGTTCGAATAATAAGAATATGTATATTAATGACCAATTTAGCCAAGTGGGTGATAGCAGGCCGATCAGGCTGACAATCTTGTGTTCAATTAAAAGCAAACATTTGTGTGCTGAGTAATTAAGCATGAATATTTGATTCTGAGTCTTTAAGTGTTTCATATCTATCGTTGTCTAGTACCTACCCATACAAACGGGATAGCGAATAGTACATCGTTTAACGAGGGGCGTAAGTAATATTCTTACGCCCGTGTTATACACAATGTTTTTCATCACATTTGCGAGGAAACAAATACATTTTAGATGAAATGAATACAAATCGTAATAAAAACTGCAACATGTCAGTCGTCCATTTTGTTGAATTTGACGTGAGGCGCGTATGGCAAAGACCCTTCGGTATACAGCCACGATTTGAAAACACTTAAAAACATTTTACATAGACACTAAATAACTACATATTAAATCTGTAAATAACTCAGTTAAACATGTTTAAGTAGTTTTTTAAGTTTAAATTTATTTATTTATTTATTTATTTATTTATTTATGCTTAAGGAGTACCAACAGCTGCAAAAACATAATATAAGTCTTGCATAGTAATACAAAGCCAATTAAAGGAACTCACAGATATAATTATTTGAATACGACGTCTTAATCCAGTTTATGAATAAGTTTCCAGACATCGCATTTCATATAAAACCTCTTTGCTTTGTAACTGCCGCATGAGTGACAGATACAATTTAAGAAAAAAACCATTACGCCCGTGGGCGTAACACTGGCTATTACAGCTCTGTATGTCTGCGCATTATGAAGCCCTGTTCGAGCAAGTGTGATGAAAATAATATTATGAAATCTTCTGGTACAGACAAGACAACACATACACAGAAAAAAAGAACCGTAATCTCATGTAGCCTAGGGCAGGACTCGAACCCGCACCCTCTGTCTAGACCACCCAGACCACTACAGCATCACTGCTAACTTCCACGTTAAATTTATAGGAATCCATACTAATATTAAAAATATGAAAGTGTGTCTATCTGTTTACTCTTCACGCTTAAACCGCAGAACCGATTTAAATGTGGTATAGAGGTATTTTGAGTCCAGGGGAAGGACATAAAATAGTTTGTATCCCAGAAATCACCCCATAAAGGGGTAACATGGGGAGGTGAAAGGGTGTATGGAGCTACGATATAAACGAGGTCCACGCAGACTGGGTCGCGGGCAGAACCTAGTCAAAAATACTTAATAAAATAAGATTTGTGAAAAATAAATCTTTTAGAATTGAATCTTTTAGAATAGAGGCTAAGGCAGCTCCCAAATGAATTCAGTCTTGATTTCTTGAGACTATCAGACAACGATAGGTCATGTAACAGCCCTTGATAACTCTAACACGTGCTCGTGAATAAATCATAGCTCTTGATCGCGTGCGAAGCATGAGAATATCTTAGGGATTATATTTTGAGCTTAGCCTCCACTGGCGTTATAAGAGCCTTAATCCGTCTAATATTTTACAATGATGTAATGCGAGCCGTATTGAATATTAAATGCGGTTCCACAAAAGCACTGAACTGGCTTACTAAAACGGCATTCTTTTATTGCCTTTGGTTTCCGCGATTATTATACGAGCCAAAAAATATTTCGTATGTCTGCACCGCTGTACCGGCTGTCCCCCTCTACAGGTTGCATTTCTTAACCGATTCTTGTGAAATGTTGTTAGTTAGTCTAATAATTACCTATATCGTTTTTTTGTCGAAACAGTTTCTTAACATGATAATAACTAGGTATTATGCTGTAACCATTATTTTGTTGACATATTTTGCACAGAATTCAGAAATTGCCACAGCTATCAGAAGCAATTTAGGGGTGCACGAAATTGGTAACTGCGGTTCCCGCAAGCAAGTGTGTATATAGGTAGATTTTTTACCTTTGACCAAAAAGCGAATGTCCTTAGTTCAAGGATAAATTAAAGTTAAATTGTACTTCTCTTCGATTAAGAGTGTATATTACGTCTATAGGCGTAGTATAGTGTATCTGAGTATACTTGCACGTTGTAAAACCCTTTACACCCGACTTGGTTCGTAGGCACGAACGTAAAACGAACTGCCAATTTAAGACAAATGTCATAAAGGTAACATAGGCCTCCCCCAGAGTGCCACAATGACAGGTTCTGCGCCTCCCGCGTCCAGCGGACTCCTGCGACCTTTACCACGTCATCAGTCCACCTTGTGGGGGCCTACCCACGCAGCGCCTTACGGTACGTGGTCGCCACTCGAGAACCCATCCTACGCTATTAAAATGGAAACAATCAACAAGGAGTTGTAACTTAATTACAGTAAAGGTCGTCAACCTTCGTCGTTTTGTGTCAATAAGAACAATATTTACTGATTTGGGCCCTCATTTCGCTTTCCAATCCAATCATATCCGCTTAAATTTTCATTGTCCGCTTTGAAGTCTGTGGAATTGATTAAAGTATTGTTTATAAGAGGCGACAACTATATTAATAAGTAAGAAATTGACATGTAAAATATTATTTTATAAATAAATGATTGAATTGAATTGAATTGAATTGTTTTAGGCTTTTTACTTTATCATTAAAATCTTTTAATAAGCTTTATAATATTAAATTGCTTTGTAGTCGTTCATGAGTAAGTCCATGGCAGAGAAGTACAAGGTATGTCATTCCCGACGACGTATCCTGTCTACGCCACACAAATGTTGTCATTGTGCAAAGTTGGTACACAAATGACACCAAAGATTGACTTGTTCCATACAAACAAGGAAGTAGGTTAATGCAGGATAAGTATAAAAAAAAGCTAGTTTAACTATTTATTTGGGAGTCAAATGACAAATCAAATTAAATCAAATCAATTATTTATTCTGCAAATAGGCCACAAGGGCACTTTTATATACATGTCAAACGGTAATTTACAATAAAATAATAATAATCTTATACAATAATAATTTAAAACTATATATAAAAGGTTAATTAATATCATTAACTTCTGTTATTGCTGATACAGATCTTATATCGAATGTAATGGTCATATTTTGCAGTTTTGTTTTGTTTACATTAACTAAGTGACATTTAGTTTGTTAACCTGCTGCTGCTGCATGCTGCATGCTGATGACGTAGGCTGGTTACGCTGACGTCACGAGCTGTCACGGGAATGACACACACGGGTTGTTTTTTCTGCCATCAGTCTGTTTGAGGTGAAAATGTGTACAATATGTAAGCGGGATGGCAAGGCAATACTTTGGTACCATAAAGCTGGCCTGATGATGGAAACGGAAGGTGGCCATAGGAACTCCTCAATTACCAAAACAAAAGACAAACTGGTCGTGATCTCAATGGACTATGTTGATGGCCGTGCAAACAAAGTACAGTCGTCAACAAAGCTTGTAACAAAAAATCTATTTTTGACTAAAACGTATGTATGATTGAGTCATTTTTCAATATTATTAGTTTAGTAGCGTATTTGACAATAGTGTTTTTTTTTTATATCAACATAATATACAACGTGTTAATAAAATAACGCAAAACCTGAAAACAGTTTGTTCAGAATCGAGAGCAGAATGCGAAAAAAATAAAAAAAAAATTTTTGACGCGATTTTTTTTTTACATTTGTATGGAGCAGGTCGCCCCAGTCGGCCAACACTCCATACAATTGTAAAAAATAAATCTTGTCAAAATTTTTTTTTATTATTTTTTTCGCATTCTATGCTCGATTCTGAACAAACTGTTTTCAGGTTTTGCGTTATTTTATTAACACGTTGTATATACGTTACGAAAATACTCGAGAGAGTATCAATCTGTCATTTATTTCGAACCATAAGTCCATATTTAATTACAAAAACAAATAAAGTCCATTAAATAATTAAAAAGAAAGTTTACATTAAAACACATAAAATAAAATAAAATCATTAAATTAGCAGCATTGAAACACAATAATACAATAACTAGCTCCAACATGTAAGGAGTTCCAGTGCTCCACCATCGGGCATTCCAACCTATCAACAATGGTGTTCAGGAGGCTGTTGTCACTGTCTTGCACACGCCGCATCAGAGAGACAACTCGTTTACGAAGTATAGCCTGAAAACTATCAACTCTAGCCACTGCAAACATGCCTGATGCGCTGCAAAAGCGAGGCAGCCCCAACAACATCCTGAAACGATTATTGTATTGGACACGTAAGGTATTGAGAGCTCTCGCGTGCACTTGGTCCACAAGCTACACGTGTTGATTTATGTTTGCTATTTTAATATTTTTAAATTCCTAAATACTAACAATGAGGACGTTGTTTGACTGTGACGTCACAATCGCGCGCGCACTGGTGCTGCTCAACTTCGTACTCGAGGCAGCGCCTCCATGTGGTTTGTTTGTGAGTTCATATAGAATAGAGTGTAAGTTAGTGATAGAAATGAATATGCCTGTAAGTACCATAGAAAGATGTTTGCTAATTGTTATTATTATCTGATTATTATATTTGTGTAATATCTAAATGCTAAGTAAAATGTAATTCTACAATTTGTGCCGTTTTGGCTTTAGCTGCTAAATTTTGTGTGTAATAAATAAATAAAAAAGCAACTAATCCCTACTTATTCCAAACTAAAGGAGCGTTTTTTTTTTTAATAAGCTGATTTCATCATATCGGCTGAAAGACGTCCACTGCTGGACATAGGCCTCCCCCAAACAGTGCCAAAGCGACCGGCCTACGCCACCCGCATCCAGTGCATTCCCGCGACCTTTGCCATGTCATCAGTCCAACTTGTCCGGCCTACCCACGCCGCGCCTTCTGGTACATGGTCGCTACTTGAGAACCTTTCCGCTTCAACGGCCATCGGTTCTACTTGCTATGTAAGCTGATTTGACTTTACTCAAATACCGTATTTGCGTTAACAGTTACCTCAAAGAGTCAGTTCGCGGCTTATCTTCAAGTTCAAAGTAAATAAGCACATACCTTTCTAACCAACCCTCACAGAGTCTAATATCAACGTAATCCAGAACTTCCACGCAACTTCGGCAAAATTTACCATACGGTATCGACATTTAATCAACAACATATACGTATTTTTAGGTTAAATTGGAGCTTGAAACAAGTACGCCAAAAGTTGTGGAGTATAAATCAAACGTGATATGTAACCGCGAAAACTTCTCACCGTTTGCACACGACAAGACAGCCTCAGGGTAACTCCTTGAACTTTTGAACTGAAAATTTATCTCTTTGAAAGGCAACATTCGGTTTTGTGGCGAGCATTTTGCAATTTTACAAGTATTTTGCGAGATAAGTCCAAAGGGTAGAATAGAGACAAGGTTTTCAGAGTAATTCAAGTTGTGCTCGTGCGTTTCTGCATAAAGTTAGTTTGTCGATGCCAGTGTATATACAAGATGATAACTAACATTAACGAAATAAAATTAAAACTGAGTTAAATCTAAAAAAAGCCCTCTAGGCATTGTGGCATTGTGTTGTTGTATTTATGCAAATTTATATTGTAATTTTTATCGTGTAATAAATAAATCTAATCTAATCTAATCTACTGAGGATGCCGGCGGTATTTCCTCGCTGAATTGCAATGTCGATGCGTTGCGCAAAAAAGCTCTTCGGTCACCACTTATGTCAACCAGGCATTTCGCGATTCCCGCAAATAACTTTTGCGCACTGGGATCCCACGGACCGAGGGTCTCGACGCCAAATGGTACAAAGTTGTACCCTCTGCCTAGGCCTCCATGTTGAGTGCGTTTCAGATTTTCGGCATTTTAAAGTGTTAGTCCAATAATCTAATAACTGCATCATTTTAAAATTTAAAACACTCCAAAAATGCCAAAGAACTATCTCGACAAACAAGACTTTCTTAAGAGTCGCCAGGTCGCTTAACTCTCCATAGTAACGTAGTGTGGTTATCATTTTAATACGACATGCTTGAATCAAGCATCCGCCTCACCTACTACCCGGTTACAATATCTGTGGACCTGGCGTCGATGACGTCACGTCGGCGCTCTGGTACGGTGCGGGGCGAGCGCGGGTAGGTAAAAGAGAAGGATGAGGGGCTTCACATTCCAGCGAGGTCCACAGATATTGTAACCGGGTAGTAGGTCGGAAACTAGTTACAGTTCCTAGAAGTTAAATATCCGACTTTAAAAAAAACACTAAAATCGATTCATCCGTTTGGGAGCTGTGATGCTATTGACACACACAGAGTCACAGATATGTCTATATGTACACTTGTAACCACCCCTCTATTAAGTTTGGGGGTTGAAAATACGTACATGGAACTCGGATTGTCTAACTGGCAGAATCATGAGAATAACGTGCTCGTTATTCGACTAAAACAACATTTAAACCAGCAGGTCGATCTAAATGTCACTTTGAGTAGGGAAAAATGACAGCTGAGTTATCCTAGCGTACGTTCAAAACGTTACGTGATCACCACTCAGGGAGTTATTCTGTAACTTTTGCAATGAGCTCAATGTAATTTTCCAATACAAAAACCAAAATTAGAAAGTAACATTTGAATCCTACCTGATGCGCAAACAATGCGTTACGTAACCGACCAGAGCGGTGATCGGAACTTTTCGAAAGGACGTTAGGACACCTCAACTATCATTTTCCCATACAAATTCTGTACCCGTGAGGTACGCGCAGCATACAATGCGTTACGTTTTCGACCAGAGGAATGATCACGTAATTTTTCCAATGCACGTTAGGACGACTTAACTGTCATTTTCCCATACAAAAAGTGACATTTAGATCTACTGATAGTCCTGCTGCTGTTCAAATAAACCGGTAATCATATTTGACTGGTTGTACAGTCCAGTTCTCCAATATCTACACAGACAACCTTTCAAAAACATCTATACAGAGACTTTATTGTTACTGACATAAACATGACATGCCTTCCTGCCTCGCACAGCTAAACTGTGGAATGGATTGTCGCCTGCGGTATTTCCGGACCGATACGACCTTCAAACCTTCAAGAAAAGAGCGTACTCCCATCTTAAAGGCCGGCAACGCACTCACAACACCTCTGGTGTTGCAAGTGTCCATGGGCGGCGGTAATCGCTTACCATCAGGTGATCCGTCTGCTCGTTTGCCTCCTATATCATAAAAAAAAAAAAAAAAAAAATGTGTACATATTTTTGAAAGGTTCGAGTTTAATTTCTTCACTATGTATACAGACGTATAGATATTGGAGAACTCGACTGTAGTCGGACAGCATCCATGGACTCAATTTAAATCGATACATTTGAATACTGCAATAAATCTCCGACAGAAGTTAGATTCACTGTTGCTGATGAATAGGTTTGGAGTCCTCGAGACAGCCCGGAGTGCTCGCTAAACTAATCTAAAGTTTCGTTTTGTTTAAAGAATATAAGACTGAACTGCTGAGACAACGTCTCACCGAAATAAGTTACAAAGCAATTATCACCGCCAGAACGAAAGGAGGTAAATAGGATTTTTGAACGGTGGAGCGAAGCCCGCGAGGTACTCCGTTTTGGCTTGGCTAAAAATTATTTCGTATGTCCAGGGTCTATCCGGTTATTCTCATCTACAGGTCGCATTTCTCAACAGATTATCGTGAAATCTTACGAGCAGGTTCATTAAAAATAAAAAAAATGTCGATTCAGTTATTAGAAACTAAAATAGTTATTTACGATACAAGTGCCGAAAATAGGAAACTCGCAACGAGTGGTGATAAATTAAAACACGACCGAAGGGAGTGTTTTAAATCGACACGAGTTGCGAATTACCTATTCGCACGTGTATCGTACAAAGTTTTACTGTACATATGGCTCTTTACAGTTTCGACATATGCACGAAAAGTGCTCTTTTCCGCACTAGTGCGGGAAAGTAGCACCATATGTACTGTAAAAATATAATTATGTTGAAAAGAAGACAGGTCGCGAGTTCTGCAACTCACAGTCACTAGTTAATTACTCGATTTACAAAAGCAATGGGCGGATATGAAAGGTTTATATCACCAGTATTTATTTTTAGGGTTCAGTAGTTAACAAGGAATCCTTATAGTTTCGGCATGTCCATCTGACCATCTGTCATTCTGTCCGTCTGGTCTATTCAAGAATCCGACAAACTTTCCACCCGGAAGTTATTATGTAGATTTAAATGAAGCATGCACTGTCTTTTTTCTTTGAGTTATTTTGAATATTATAGAGCAAATGTTAATGAACCAAAATAAAGACAAAAATGTTTATTAATATTTTTTCTGACTTGTCAGAAGCTAGCTAATTATTTATTTTTTTGATGTCTGCTATTTTGTCGGATTCTGTCGCTGGGTAGTAACTATTTAATGATAATATATCCGTTACACATAAAAAATATAGTATTTTATGCAACTGTTGTATAAGTAGGGTCTTAAAACGCGCGTGGCGTGAGTTTTGATGCGAGCCTTGGCGAGCATCGCAATTAAAGACGCCACGAGCGTTTTAAGACCAAGTTATACACCGTTGCATACAATACTTTTTCTACGACTAATTCTAAATAAATAGCAATTGACTTTTTAGGCAGTAGTTTTTCCGCTAGTTCTAAACTACTCACGCAATTTCTTTAGCGGTGCAGTTATTTTCTTCTTCGTCCATTTAAAAAGGAACGTACACAGTTTTCTTCACTTCACAAACACGAATAAAATCTTAATAAATTATAAATAACGAATAATTATCATATTTCGTCTTTTCATTTTGAATTGGAACTTTGGTGGGAAATTAGAAATATGACACATTGACACCTCTTATTTATGGTCTGTTTTGTTTTTAATTTCCTTGAACTTGCCATCCGAACCAAACTTAATCCGGATCCGAACCGAATCGGATCGGTTTATATTTATAAATAATACCAATAATTGGTAAAATATGGATACACATAATACATGTGATCGCTCTCAGCTCTCTCATACCATCAGGTGATCCGTCTGCTCGTTTGCCTCCTATGTCATTAAAAAAAAAAAAAACATGACCATTTGTACGATATTGGGCTTGAGAACGAATCTCTCTTTAAATGTGCGTTCAAATTGACGCACATAGAAAACTCAACAACCTCTTTTGTGACGGAACTGCATGAAATAATGCTATATGTCACCTGCGAGCGGCCATAAACTATGAGTTCGAATGAAAACGCCGGCCGGCTCGGATCGCTGTAAAAACTGAAACTGAAAATGTGAAAATATGAAAGTGGTGCATGTATCTGGAATCAGAAAGCCTATGGATAAATGTAAGTGAGACCCCTTTTTCTTTCGCCCAATACGTAGCTTGTCGTAGTTCAAACATTTTGGTCACTTCAGACCGGATTTCTCAGTTTGTGAACCAGATACTCATTCACTCATATTACAATTACACAATAACACAGTTTTAAAACAGTTTTTCATACACAAAGCTTTATTTCATAACTAAAGATTGTGTAATTTACGAATTTCAATTCATTTTGCATACCCGTCGTTGCCGTTCTGTTTCAAGTCAACATGGCCGACGCGGAATTGTTAAATCAACTTGTGAATAAAAAGGAGATGTGTTTTTTACGTGTTCAAACACTATTCGAATTATCCAAAGTTGTTGTGACCGATTCAAACCGTTTAACCGAATTCAATTTACGTCTCAAGGACATTCACTCAATCCGGGAACTTTTCGAGAAAACTGTTTTCGAAATACATAGTTTACGAAAGAAAGAAACCCCTAGGATTGAACCTAATTTTAAAGAAATTCAATCGTTTGATGATTTGTATTATCGAATCTTGAGTGTCGCGGCAATTTCAAATGAATCGTGGCAGTCGTGCGAGAGCGGCAGCTTGCCCCCGACCGACGGTAGCTTTTGTGGGCCCGGACATACCAACAATGATTCGCGTTCAGTCCGAGCGCGTTTACCTAAACTCGAGCTATTCCACTTCGACAGTAAACTGGAAAACTGGCAAACTTTTCATGACACGTTCACTAGTTTGATACATAAGAATGACGGCATTAGTAATGTTGAGAAGTTCTATTATCTACTGTCTGCCGTCAGCGGTTCTGCGCTCACTGTCGTCAAGGGCATGCCAGTAACATCCGATAATTACCCGATAGTCTGGGCGTTGCTAGTCAAAAAGTTCGAAAACAAACGCGCCCTAGCAACCAGTTATTTAGATCGGCTATTTCAATTCAAACCATTGTTGGTAGAATCGGCCTCGGGGTTAAATACCTTCTTACAAACGTATCAAGAATGTGTCAAAGCGTTGAAACATTTAAATATCGACAATTTGTCTAGTTTCATATTGTTTTATATGGGACTTCGTAATTTAGATGCGGTTACTAGGCGGGAGTTCGAACAATCCGTCGAACAAACACAAATACCTACTTACGAACAGCTGATTGCCTTCGTAGAGAAACAAGCGCGCGTTTTGGAAATGTCGGAAGTAAAAACTAGTGCTCAAAAGAATCAGTTTTCACCGCGAGCTGTTTCTAACGTAGTAACAAAACCGAATGTGTGGCGTCCGAATAATAATAATAACTATCACACCGGCGTAAATAAACAGTCACCGAAGCCGTGTCTGTCAGCTGTTAGTAAGACGGTTCCTGAGAGGTCAAATCAGTGCTTATTTTGCGATAAACCGCATTCGACCTACCGGTGTTACGAATTTTTGGATCTTACGCCCTCACAGCGTCTTGACAAAGTGAAACAGCTTCAATTATGCGAAAACTGCTTGCGTCAGCATCCGCTGTCAGAGTGTATTTCAAAGATTCGTTGTGTTTTGTGCAAACAACCGCACCATCATAGCTTGCACTTAGATTCAGTGTCAAGTGCTCAAAGCGCTAGTCATCAAAATCCTAGCAGTCAAGTTCAGGTCAAAGGTCAAGGCCAACCACCCAATGTCGGTTTGACTTGTTCATCAAATTCAACTGTATTGTTAGGCACTGCAATGGTGCACGTCGCAGATCGTTGGGGAACTTACCACGCCGTGCGTGCAGTCGTTGACAGTGGGGCGATGTCTGGGTACATCACTAATGAGTGTGCTCAGCGCCTAGGTCTATCGCGACGGAAGTGTCCGTTTGAGCCCACGGGTCTGGGAGGTGCGCCAGTGCAAAATTTCGGATTGGTTACATGTTCAATTAAACCACGAAATTCACCTGCTCCAGTTCTGACTACCGAGACCGTAATAGTAGGCAATATAACCGGCAATTTACCTATACTGACACTTTCCAAGAAAATAGTCAATAATTTCAATGATCTCGAGTTAGCAGACCCGAATTATTTCTCGGCTGCTCCTGTTGAATTGTTATTGGCGGGTGATTTATTTCCGTATATATACAACGGACAAAACATACGACCGCGTGAACCGGGTTTGCCCGTCGCGATGAGTTCGATATTTGGGTATGTCATAGCTGGCCAGACAGTGCTGGATAGCGATAGCGAATCGAGCAAACCTTCGTTTGGCTTGTTCTCGGCTACCAGTAGCATCGATAAAATTATGAGCTCGTTTTGGGAGATTGAAAACGTACCGTGTGACGTACCTAAGAACCCCGAAGACTTGTATGTCGAACAGCTGTTTCAAAAAGAACATAGTCGCGATAGCACGGGTCGTTATACGGTGACGTACCCATTCAAACCTAACTTTGAGTTGGGCGATTCAAGTCAACAAGCGTTACGACGTTTTAATAATTTAGAAACGAAGTTGAACCGTATGCCGGAACTTAAGGCTGAGTACGGCAAATTTATGTCCGAATATGAGGACTTAGGTCATATGACTTGTTTAGGTGATTTAGGGTCTGTGGATTCGTAGTATGTTATTCCACATTTTTGCATTCTGCGACCTTCAAGTACAACGACGAAATTACGCGTCGTTTTCGACTCGTCTTGCCAAACGTCAAACGGCAATTCTCTAAATTCGGTTGTTTACGCCGGCCCTAAGTTGCAAACGGACATAAACGAAATTTTGACCAACTTTCGTCTTCATGAAATTTGCAGGTCAAGTGACATTTGTAAAATGTTTCGAATGACCTTGATTGCTGAAGCTCAACGCAAATATCAACACATTTTGTGGCGGTTCTCTCAAGATCAACCGATAAAAGTCTATTCGCTAAATACCCTTACTTATGGCGTCGCCACTAGCCCTTATCTAGCGATAAGAGTCCTGCACCAGCTAGCAGACGACGACGCTGAGAAGTATCCTTTAGCGAGCAAGGTTCTAAAAAAAGGATTCTTCGTCGACGATCTTCTGTGGTCTGTGGGTACTTTCGAAGAGGCAGCTCAGCTTCAAGATGAGCTGTTGGCGTTACTGGAAGGAGGAGGTTTCATTCTGCGCAAATGGGCAAGCAACTGTCCCCAGCTACTGGAACGTGTGCCTGCTGATTATCGCGAGACGCCGGTAGCATTCGAGGAAGAAAAGGACCTGTCATTGAAAGTTCTAGGTCTTCAGTGGCGGCCGGCAGAGGACTCGTTCTCATTTGCGACCAATGTACTCCCACCTTCACAGGCGATCACTAAGCGCAATGTCTTGTCTCAGTTAGGTCGTCAGTTCGATCCTCTAGGTTTCGTAGCCCCTTGCATCTTCTACGCGAAATGCTTCATGCAGAGGCTGTGGCTCCATCAGCTCGGTTGGGACGAGAGGCTTCCCCAGGAGCTGGAGAAGGACTGGCTCGACTACGTGTCTGAAATTCCATTGTTGTCAAACTTTAGGCATGATCGACAGGTTACTGTCAGAAATCACAACTACTATCAGCTCTTATGCTTCTGTGATGCTTCTACAAAAGGAATAGCTGCAGTAATTTACTTGCGTACTTTCAACGAGCAAGGTCAAATTAAGGTCAGCCTTGTTATTGCCAAGTCCAAGGTAGCACCCTTAAAAACTGTGTCCGTACCTCGTCTCGAGTTGATGTCAGCGCATTTATTAGCCAAACTTGTCAAGTACGCCAAGTCTGTGTTACTTCAGCGAATATCTATTAATGACATTTTTCTGTTCACGGACTCTTCAGTCGTGCTGAACTGGTTGAATACACCCAGCTACACTTTAAAAACATTTGTAGCTACGCGTGTTTCTAAAATCCTAGAAACCGTGTCTAGCGAATATTGGTTTCATGTGAGTGGGGCCTTCAATCCTGCTGACGTGTGCTCTCGAGGGGCGCTTCCCTCCGCGCTGCTGGCTATGCCGGAGTGGTTAGCGGGCCCAAACTGGCTTTACACGCCACAAGAGAACTGGCCTATTCGATCAATTGATCACTTTAAAGCGGATAGTGTACCAGAATTGAAGGTTAGCGGCTTGTCAGCTCAGACTGTTCAGGCACTCGTGTCTAACAATGATAATACTGAATCAAAGTTCCTCTCCGAATTGGCTGAAAGGTTTTCAAGTTTTGTGAGGCTACAAAACGTTGTAGCACGATGCTTTCAGTTTATCAATAATTGCAAATCGATTAAATCAAAACGTAACTCGGGTCCGCCGCGTCTGTCTGACCTAAAGAAAGCGCACGATGCTATTATCAAATCAGTTCAAGAACAAAACTTCTCGTCTGACATCGATGCACTTGCCAAGGGTAAGACTTGCAGCCTATCGTTCAAGAAACTAACACCCTTTCTGGACCCCCTCGGTTTCCTCAGGGTGGGGGGTAGACTGTCGCTTTCGGATCTGCCATATCAAGTTAAGCACCCATTGTTGCTTCCTAAAAACGGGAATTTCACTAAAATTCTAATAGACTATTATCACAAAATGTATCTACATGTAGGCCCGCGTACGCTTCATAGTCTATTAAGTCAAAAAAATTGGATTATTTCAGCAAGGCGAGTAATAAGATCGCGATTCTCTAAATGCCTTCAATGTTTCAAAGTGTCGCCGACTGCTTTACAGCCCATCATGGGCAATTTACCGAAATTTCGTATGCAAAATATACACAGTTTTCACACTGTAGGCGTCGACGCGGGAGGTCCTTTCTATACGAAGGAGAGTAACCGACGGAACGCAAAGACAACGAAATCGTATCTGCTGATTTTCGTCTGTTTTTCAACCCGTGCAGTGCACGCGGAGGTTCTAAGTGCGCTCACAACTCAATGTTTTTTCGCAGCTTTCGACCGTTTCACGGCTAGGCGTGGTTTGTGTCACACGATTGTGTCTGATAATGGCAAAAACTTTGTATCTGCCGGCAAACAACTTGCTGAAATCACTCAATTTTGTAAACAAAATACGGATGGAATTACAAACGGTTTCAATAATCGCAGCGTTAACTGGACGTACAATCCACCTACTGGTAGTCATTTCGGTGGGATGTACGAAAGCGCTATCAAGTCTTCAAAACAATTGTTGAAACGTGTAATCGGCAATAGGCCATTGACGTTCGAGGAACTTAGCACTATCTTCGCTCGTGTAGAGGCTGTGTTAAATTCCCGTCCTCTGACTAGTATATCGAGTGACCCGTCGGAATATACGGCGCTCACACCTGGACATTTCCTTGTTTGTCGCGAGCTTTTAGCTGTCCCTGAGTACGACTTGTCTGACGAATCAGTTCACGGATTAACTCGCTGGCAATTAGTTCAGCAAGCGTCACAACAATTTTGGAAATTGTGGAAGAATAATTACCTTCATACGCTCCAGCAGCGACAGAAGTGGTTTAGCAATTGTCGAAACCTTAATGTAGGTGAACTAGTTCTAATACATTCCGATGCTCCTCCACCTCAATGGTCCCTTGGACGTGTGACGGAGCTTCACCCTGGCGCAGACGGCGTAGTCCGTGTAGTCAAAGTACGCACTCAGAATGGAGAGTATACGCGGCCCGTTGTTAAGCTCAGTCCGCTTCCAATGGATGCCGACTAGTTTAAAAGTCATGTTTATAATGTTAACCGATTTGTTACATGAATTTGACGCAAGAAGGTGTCAAGTTTGTGAATATTAGTTAGATAAGTATGTTAAGGTAACACACGTTTGACACGTTACATAACGTTTTAATTTCAATATGTTTTTTTTTCAAGTATTCACGTATATACAGTCCATTGTTCTTCTATATTTCACTGTCAACCATCCCTGGTTCATAGACTGGGGAATCTGGGGTAGATTCCCGGTGAGGGGTTTATGTACGATATTGGGCTTGAGAACGAATCTCTCTTTAAATGTGCGTTCAAATTGACGCACATAGAAAACTGCCACAACCTCTTTTGTGACGGAACTGCATGAAATAATGCTATATGTCACCTGCGAGCGGCCATAAACTATGAGTTCGAATGAAAACGCCGGCCGGCTCGGATCGCTGTAAAAACTGAAACTGAAAATGTGAAAATATGAAAGTGGTGCATGTATCTGGAATCAGAAAGCCTATGGATAAATGTAAGTGAGACCCCTTTTTCTTTCGCCCAATACGTAGCTTGTCGTAGTTCAAACACCATTTATTTTTATTTTAGTAAATAATTTATGTTCTACAAATGTTTGATAGTAAAACTTTTTATTTCGAAAAATTTGCTTATGAAGTTAGTACCACTGCAATATGGCGGCCTATTTAAAAAAAGTTAGATGATTTGACATCGTGGTAAACAGTGCTTTTATGAAAAATGTATGAACCATAAAACTACACTAAACAGTGCGTATATGGGCCATAGAGCATAGAGTTTTTCGACGAATTATTATCGGTGTCATTGTATTTGAGCTACAGGCTATATAAATGACAGATAACGGTACAGGAGTAGAAAAATATATTATTAAATCATTTCAAAAATTACATTTCTTTCCAAGCAAGTTGTCAGTTTATTGACTGGACTGTACTTCGGCATGGCTATATAAATCAATGACGCCGTCAAAATAGTGAAATAAAATGTTGTTGTTTTTTTTCTATGGGGCCTCCCCCTTTTTTCACAATGTAAAGTGGCGATGTTATTTTTTTATCTCGGTATACCTATTTACGATGTGCTTTGTCATTTGTAGCTTAAACAACAACGACGGATACGAAGTTGCTATAATGGAAAACGTGCAAGGCAGACAAAGCGAAATGAAGTTGTTTAAAATGAGACTGCTACTGTATGTAGGTACTGCTGGTTTTAGCAAGCTTATAATGTCAAACCGAGCCGAGGTAAGCGTTGTCGTCGCCCGCGGGCGTTGCGGTCTACCCCCAGAAAGGACAGACCATGCATACTTGCAGTAATACCAGTATCTATTAAAATACCTGAGGAAATAAAGACCCACGGAGCTACCGCAAGTTTAAACTTTCAACGTGGCATTTTTATCGCTCGCCAATTGCGTTTGTATAATATTCGAACTATCGGAATTTCTGCCAGCATCAGTTGCAAAAAATCTTACATAGCTGACCGATAACCGGAAAAACAGTTTAAAAAACGGGACTAGTACGAGTAGACTGGGTTCCGTAACAAAATAATGGATTTTCAAAACACTTATATTTTTTTGCGGAGTGCAGATTTTGACTATCATTCAGAAAGTTTAAAACCTATCCTGATCAATACACATATTGTTTTCAAGTATATACAAGTATCAAGCATCGTTTTATAGCATGTTTACAAATCTCTCATACTTAATAACCACTTAGAGCGGGTTGCACCAATTTACGATCACAGAGCGATCAACGTTAAATATGGCGCCGACAACAGCTGTCATTCCATAGAAACTTGTCAAATTTCCATACATTCAGATTTTAACGAACACCGCGTAGGATTATCGATGGTTTGATGCAACCATGCCCTCCCAACTCGAACAACGTATAATTATTACAAAAAAGAACTCATAGATGGCGACACAGGTACCGAGCGAAACATTTGAACCAATAATCGTGAAGATAGAATGATTTTTACACCTTAATAAATTCACCGTACCTTAATTATATCGCAAACATCCTTCCGTACATAAAATAAAGGTAAATTGTATAAGTTTAGTAAATGCAATAAAATTGGTACTAAATCCATGTAACTAGTAGATACGTATGAGTTAAGTAAGTTTGCTAAGTTTGCTACACGTATTATTGGGTACTGTCACTAGATGGCGCCATCACTGGTCGCGAAAGTTCTATGGAACCACAGGCTCCAAGCGTTTGGTTATGTATAATTTTGTGTGATGTGAAATATTGTCTCAAAAATACTACTTTTATATCAAAAAAATCAAAAATACTCTATTTGTTGCGCGGGAAGTCAATGCCATCTGGTGATATCTCAATGTATTACTAAAACTATCAGGTAGGCTGACAGCGTCATAGCCGTGGTAGCTCGGATACTGCATCTACTGGTGTAGCTACGGGACTAAAATTGTATACAGAATTGCCTACATTAGGACGGTACGCTTTTGCTCTATGAAATTGGGTATCTGTACTTGTATTCTTTAATCTGTGATGCAACCCACCCTTAATCAAGAAACTTGTCAATAAACCAGCATATAATTAAATAACGTAACGTAGTGTACCTACGCGTGTCAGGAATAGTCGATTGTTAACCGAGGGTTGAAAGCCACCCTGACGAGATATTTTGGCGCTCGAACGAAGTGAGAGCGCCAATAGTTCGAGGCTGAAATGGGTGGCTTTCCGCGAGTTAACCACTCTTCTTTTCATTTCGAATACGAGGAACTGAAATGACAACCAAAAACTTAAATATTATCTGAATCAGGCAGATCCTAATAAATAGAACCCATTTTAAAAAACGTTTGTGTGTGGACCATTTCCTGGACGCCCTTTCAAAGCGGCTATATCGAAAAACTAATTTGAATTGTATTTTTGATGAAAAATTACATTATTTAATCTATTTATACATTACCAATATACCTAGTATAAAATAATTAAAACCATCATACTTATCAACAAGCTTCAAAAATCAACGCAATTTTATGGGAAGTGTGGCAGTATAGGTTTTTGCCATTGTTATTTTTTTATTTAATGACTTTATGACGCGGTTCTGAAGCGATTACATTGAACTACAAACGCTTAAAAAATATTTCAATGTCTTGAAGTAGCAATAACAGGTAGCTAGTCATACAAGAATTAATTTATTAACAATATTAAAAAAAAAAATACGCATGATTGTCAACGAGTTTCAAAAATCAATACAATTTTCTGAAACTGTGGCTGTACAGGTTTCTGCCATTGCTTTTTTATTTTTTATTACTTTTCAGCCCTAGGGGCGACATGCCTCACTTTCAACCCGCTGTTTAGATAAACAATGAACTACTTTCAGAGTATGAGAGATGAAAAATTATTGTTCAAAAAGTTACGTAATCACCCCACAGGATAAAGGCACAGAATAAATAATTCTAGTACGTACTATCGGCTGCAATAATGCATGGACACCTTACGGCTCAGTTTCGCTTGCATCGTTTGACGTCTGCTGCTCACATAGTTGCACGTGGTGCGCAATAATTAAACTAGATGGCGTTGTTGGCGCTACTATTTAGACATACCGCAGAAAATAAGCACATTACTAGGCACATTAAATACCTATAAATTGACACCTGTTTGTTATCACCAGAAATATTCTCATATTAGTATAACTATTAACAAGGCTGGTAAATGCTAATTTATAATAGCTGTATTTAAGTGCGATACCACTGGTATTTGAATGCTATATTTCCACCATTACCTATAATGTTGAGATAGCTCAATGGATTAAGACATGTTCTCTAGGCTCAGCGGCCTAGAACTGTCGAGGTTCGAATCCCAGGTAATGGGAGGTTTATGTTTTTGTATCTTTTTATATTTGTTCTATTCCTATAGATGAAAGTGCTTTATATACAAATATTAGTCATAAAGAAAATATATATTCATAACTTAAATAATTAAAACAGCATTTTATGTTTCAATATGTTTATTTTGTTCACTACAGTTCTGTTAAAGCAATTTTATAATACTACATAATAATAGTTACCTAGCAACTTTGTAACATTTTTATTGAGGTAATAGCTTAAGTTTCATTTCCATAATTGGAAAAAGATTGAAGCTTCACCCCAATAAATATAATATTGACAATATTAACTTACAACCGGGTTATCTAACATTCAAATCAGCAGAACGCATTAAGGTGTTAATTGCCATAGTATATCTATACCTATATGTGAGCGTTCAAACCATGAATTATTGTGTTATTGATTTGAAAATAATCATAATAATTTTATTTGGTCTTTCACCGTTACTTACACTTGTTTGATCTTATGAAATATCACATTTTAAATAGTAAAGGAATATAAAAAAGAAAGCAAACGGCATATTAATACCTATTACCTACTGAAACAATATATATATTTTTAATTTATTTAGGATAACCCGGTTTATAGAATATATAAATCTTAACGTAATCCGTACTCTTTGACCGACAGCATCTGCACTTTTTCTATATTAGGAACTACGCGACCATTATGACGGCGCGTATTATTATAACACTATAAACTTAAATGGCCCTGTTGACTGGATTTAATTCACTTCACTTTTTCACTCTTCACTTCAGACAGCCATATCATAGGCCAAATTACAACCTTGTTTTCTGGCCTTCCGTTAGCAGCAACACTGTTAACAGAAGTTTTTGTTAATAGTATTAGTGAATTAGCCACTTTCTAACATGTTATCGAGGTTATATGTAGCTTAAGTTTCATTTCCGAAAATCGGAAAAAGATTGAAGCTTTACCCCAATAAAAATAAAACCTATTGACAATTTTATTAATAATTTCAGACCGGGTTATGATAACATATATATCAGGCGAACGCATTCTGGTGTTAGCCAAATCTATAAGTAAGCTTTTAAGTAAGTAAATAAACCCGCCATTTGTGTTAATGACATTTAAAATAATAATAAAATACGGGACAATCTTACAGTTCACTAAGGCTTTTATTATTGATACTAGACGACCATATATTTCATAGATTATAATGGTAGGATTCCACGGTTATCTATGTCACTCGATCTCGTTAATTAACATGATTATGTTGTTTAATAATAATTTTCCTTAACTTAACACATCTATTACTAATAGTATCTATAGGGTTAAAAAAGCATGATGAAAACAATATCCTACTCATATGTTACTTTTGTCACTTGTTTATATATAACCCGGTCTGTCTTTCTTCAAACCTTACATGTTCACAGTTAGGTATACCACCAGATTCCATGTTAGGCACTACGTGATCACTGAACGTGAACTTATATTGTCCTTTTGAATAGATTTAAACACTTCTCACTTCTCGTCACTAAACATGACATTTAGTCCAGTGTCCAAATTGTATCAAATTGCTGTTTTATGTGCTTCTCTGTAAGCAAGGGTTTAACAGCATGCCCATGATAGTATAAACCCTCCTCTTTATGGAGACACCTCGAACAGTCCACACTTGTGTGCAATAAATCAACGAAATGCCTTGTCGATTCAAAATCATTTTCTTTGTAGTCCATTACCATGGCTGGTGGCCGTTCTTTGTCGGTGTAGCAGAGACGTTTCCTTTTGCTCAACCTTTTTTTAGCTGCAACAATATTATACGTAAATAAATCATCAGAAAAATGTATGATAGTTAAGTAGTAGTTACTTATAGTAGATAACTATATCACAAACATGTAAAAATAACGACTTACGTTTAGATCAGTTTCTGTAGCTTCTTTATATATCGCAAATATTTGCGACCTTTTAACTAGATCAATATTACATAGAAAACTAGTTTTAATATTCATGATATCCAAAAAAAATATGAATAACACAGCTGAAGTAGGTCTACGAACGAACATGTAACATCTTTGTGATAAAAACGAATAAGTATGGTAGTTTTGAATCATTCGTCTACCCTCATCGATTATTATACTAATCATAGTCGTAATGGATTAATATCTGAGCAGCAAAATAAACTTATGATGAATTTCGACTGCCTAGTCAATTGAACCGATGGTCGAGTGGCTAACGAGGCAAGTAACCGTCGACCTAGCTTTAGAGTCGCGGGTTCAAATCCCGCACCCAACGAAAAAAATGTTGGGAAAGAAGTGTTTTTGGAATTGTTTGGATATTCACTAGTAGTGAATCGGAAACATCGCAAGAAAAATAAATGCACAAAGGTAGCACATAAATAGAAAGCACATTCCAAATTGCGTCATAATACCGCCATTATCGATCGATAATGCGTTGGCAAGATTACTTGACAGTATAATATAGGAAAAATAATAACCCAAGAAAAATATAATTATATCCAAGATGAGGAATTAGTTTTTGTTTCCATCTGTGTTAACAGCGCCATCTAGTGAAACTATGCCGATCCTCTGAGGTTTACATTTACATCTATAATGATATTACACGTCGTGCACATAGATGGCGTTAGCAAGCGCGTCAAGGGAAACAGTTTGCGACTTGACCATGCACTTATGCTGTCTAGTGTACAAAAGGTTCTCTGTTAACAAATCCCCTCTAAATACCTAATTATGAACGGGCCTAAACGTAGCCATCTCTTTCTATCGCATGCAACGCGCTGCGTTAGAACGCGTGCGTGCCGTAGCAGCGCTAACATATCGGCCGGGCCGGTTAGCTTGATGTACTTGTAGCGGCGCGAAGCCTGCCTCTGATGCACAATTTTGTCATAATCATCATCATATCAGCTGAAAGACGTCCACTGCTGGACATAGGCCTCCCCCAAAGAGTGTCAAAGTGACCGGTCCTGCGCCACCCGCATCCAGCGGACTCCAGCAATCTTTACCAGATCATCAGTCCACCTTGTGGGGGGCATACCCACGCCGCGCCTTCCGGTACGTGGTCGCCACTCGAGAACCTTTCCGCCCCAACGGCCAATCGTTCTCTTCACTTGGCATTAGTAATTTAACTTCAAAATGTTTAAGGCGCCGTAGGTTCAGCGAAGTTAAGCGAACAGAGTTTTTGAAACAATATAATGCGTCTGTTAATAATAATACGGTTTCAAAAAATACGAATAGTAATATTGAGGCTTTTCTGCAGGGAAATCAGTGCTTCGAAATATGATTAAGTAAATTTCGCTCGATAAAAAAAAAAACATGAACATAGGTCTAAAACACACAAAAATACACTTAAAATATTCGTAACAAATTACGCACACAAGCTATAAATATTAAAATTGCTTCTAAAATCGGCAATATCATGTTTGAGGGAAATCAGTGTGTAACATTTATGTATTAGTTTAGATTTTAGACTGTGTACGAAGGATGTGGTCGGTTGGTAGGTAGGTAAATCTTTTATTTGGTTGGGTATTTTATTATACATTTTTATTTATTTATTTATTTATTTATTAGGTACACTTTACAGATATCATACATTATGAGATACAATGGTTCTTTATGAATAGCTTATAGACTAGCATGACATCCAAGGCAAGTGCACACAGCATGATCAGCAAGTTAGCGCGTATGCAAGCAACAGCGACGAATCTGCATTGAATATTAATATCATATGCAGTAAGTATAAATCACAAAAACAAGTCCAAAATGTTAAAAACGTCTGAAACGAACTTAAGCAAATATAAAACAAAAGTTAGAGTAACAACTTAGTATTATTCAGGGTGAGTAGAGAAGAGGACGTCCGTTAAGGACTTTTTGAATTTAGTAATGCGTGGATCAAATATATCAATTAGGTTAGTATTATTATTAGCAGCCAAGTCGTTGTACTGACGACACATCCTTGTGACTGGATTATAGAAAGATGTGTTGTTTCTGTATACTCTCAGGGAAAAAACTTTGCAAGCGCGACCTCTGAAACGGGGCGTGTTAAAGGTTAAGGCTGAAAGCAGACAAGTTGAATCGATGTTAGAATGCAAAATTTTATGTAAGTATAAAAAGTCGTACATTTTGCGGCGGGCTTCCAGTGTAGGAATACCAAATTTTTTCAGCCTACTAAAGTATGACTTATATGTTCGTCCGAGGTTATACCTGAGTACTAGAATCTTCAAGAAATATTTCTGTACTCGTTCTATACTGTTGGTGTGTACCGAGTAGTACGGAGACCAAATCGGCGAACCATACTCAAGGACACTTCTGACTAAGCTAAAGAAAAGCGTTAGCAAGCTACCCGGCCTTTTGAAACCCTTGGTCAGTCTAAAAATGAAACCCAGTAACTGCCTTCCCCTACTAATTATGTATTCATAGTGACAACGGAAGCTAAGCTGATCATCGAAAAGGATCCCAAGGTCCTTAACAATCGATTATTGCTCGGCAATTTCTAGTTTAGGTTCAGGAAGTTCCAGAATCTGCGAGTGTTTTGGTTTTTAAGGCACCTAGAACGTAGTTCTTAGGGAATTACAGATACCTGTGCAAAAATAGGCAGAGAGAGACAACTGAACCTGAAAAAACCTACTGCTTTTGCCATTTTCATTACACAGTCCTAAAAATACAGTTAAAAGGATCGTGACTATATAAATGGCAAACATTTAAAGGTATAGGCGTTTCATTTCCTGTTAGCCTTAAATGAAGCGAATTTCGTTGAGGGCTAGGTGGAATAATGTTCCTTAGTAATTTCGTCAAGATTTGTAAATGTTTGATTGTTTCGTGTCTCATGTATGGCGACCTGCTCCATACAAATGTAAAAAATAAATCGCGGCAAAAAAAAAAATCTCTAAGTTTTTTCTTATCAGAACACGATACCTGTTATGCCCTTAAACGGTTTGCGTTATTTTTGTTACACGTTGTTTACCTTACTATCATCAATCTAGATCGCTACAAAATTTCATCTAAATCGGTTCGGTGGTTTAAGCGTGAAGAGGTAATAGAAAGACAGACCAACACAGACAGACAACGCCTTTATGACATTGACAGTAGAGTTTTGTTAACATATTTATGTCCTTACTAAATGATGCCCGCGGCTTCGCCCGCGTGGTTATAGGAAAATGTATCATATTGAATTTTCCCGTGGGAATTAGATGTTTTCCCGCTGGAAAAAGTAGCCTATGTCACTCTCCAGCCTCTAAACTATCTCCATACAAAAAATCAGATCAATACGACGCTCCGTTGCGACGTGAAAGAAGGACAAACATAAAAACACACACACTTTCGCATTTATAATATTAGTAAGGATTTATGGACTTACTACCCCTGACTGTACAATGAAGTGTCGGTGGTTTTCTCTGGTACATTCTGCGGCTGTTAGGTTCCTCTCCAGTCCGGCTATAGTCACGTACACAAGGTACATCTCATGAAAATTAAGCACAACATTTTAGCCGACTGCGCCGAGGAAACAACGTACAAACGCCAACACAGTTAACTGAGGATGGTCATTATATTGAACCTTTTTATAATGCACATAAAGTATAATTTTATAAAACGTCTCCTCCGTTACTTGATCACCCCTTAATCTAACTGTCATTTGTCTGTATTAAAAAATGCATTTAGATCGACCTAACGTACGTACAATGCGGTACAGGATCGACCAGCTGATTACGTCTTCTGAATCAGCCTTTATAGTATAGGGCTGCATTTACATTTTGGGAACGTCTATATTCCCATGTCTTTAAGCATTGCGAAAGGGTTCGCGTTTTGCAAGTCGACCCACGTCTCGTTCAAGCGAGACCCATAGGAGATGCTAATAGCTGAAAAGTTAGGTATTTAAAACTGAATTTGAGCGCAGTAAACTAACGTTATGGTCTTTGAATCCTTACAAATAGTTTTACTGACCACTTCATAGTAATTTCTTGTGTACAGAGTTTGTGCAATAAAAGCTATATGTGGCTAGCAAAATAATGAATAAATATTAGGGGACAATCTTACACAAATCGACCTAGTCCCAAACTAAGCAAAGTTTGTACTATGGTTACTAGACGACGATAGCCATACTTATATAGATAAATAAATACTTAAATACTTACATAAATAGAAAACATCCGTGACTCAGGAGCAAATATTCAAAATATAAATATCCTTACCGGGATTCGAACCCAGGACCTCTGGCTTCCTAGGCAGGGTCACTACCAACTAGGCTAAAGCGGTCGTCGTCAAAAATATAGGATATCAGCGGTAACCTAGTTTTTCCGAATTTTAAAATTATCACTTTACTGCCATTGTTCTTTTTCTCACGCCATGACATTTTCATGATTATTTTATAGATCTTTGGGGTCTTCGAGAAAATTGGCTTTTTGCCGAAAAGCAAATTTGGACAAACGATACAGTTGTTAAATTTAGAGATTGCGATAGGATACCGCTATTATCCTATATTTTTTGTCACGATGCCATTGGAAACAGTTTTCAGAGATCATTCAATGTTTGTATAGGACCGACAACACACACATCCTCCAAGCGTATTCCCGGTTGTGCCCTAAAGGAGCCCGGGGTCCGCTTTGATACCTAATCCCAAGATTTAGCTTAGGCACTAGTTCTTACGAAAGCGACTGCCATCTGACCTTCCAACTCAGAGGGAAAACTAGACCTTATTGGGATTAGACCGGTTTCCTCACGATGTTTTCCTTCACCGACAAGCTAACGGTAAATATTCCGTACGTAGGTTCCGAAAACTCATTGGTACGATCCGGGATTCGACCCTACGACCGCCGCTTAACAGCCGCATGCATTTAACATGTGTGCGGATGGGTATCCCTTCGTTTACCAGAATTTCATTTGCCATAGTTTTGGGGGGATATCTGTGCGTAATCAGTAAAATTATGTCAAAGTACAAAATACCACATACCGATTCTACCTTGCCAAGTCAATAAGTCGCCTTAGGGAAACAGTTCACTTTCGGCAACCAATAAAAACTTTGTTATCGTGTTTTTAAGTATGTTATGTATGTGAAACCTGCCAGGAGACAATCCCTAAGGAAACCGTTGTTCTAGAAATGACTTCACAAATTGAGCTGCCGGTCCATTGCGGAAAATACAAATCAAACCCGTTGGTACAATGAAATGTACACATATTTTTCACATTACAGGTTTAAATTATGATTATAAAATACTTGCTTCTGCCCGCGACTCCGTCCGCGTGGAACTCGTTTATATCGCAGCTCCATACAAACTTTTACCCTCCCATTTCACCCCCTTAGGGAATGATTACGGGGATAAAAACTATCCTATGTTACTCTCCATCCCTTCAACTATCTTCACTTAAAAAATCACGTCAATTCGTCGCTCCGTTTTCCCGTGAAAGACGGACAAACAAACAAACAAACACACACATACACTTTCGCATTTATAATATAAGTATGGATTTTTTCAAATGAAACTAGCAATTTGGCTCATTTACAAATACAATAAATTACGGTTTCGGCATTAAACATTGGAAACAATTTATCAGTAGCCAAAATAGCCAATATTGGCACGCACGCTACTGTTAACAAGAAATGATGCGACGATTACGGGGACGGCTCATTGATTCCAGAGGGTTGTTTTGATACATACTTATTGGATTTCAATGTGTTACCCGCTCTCGTTTTGACAGATAAAGGGACGTAACACCAACTTACGATTGAAGGGCGATCATCCATACTAATATTATAAATGGGAAAGTGTATGTGTGTGTTTGTTTGTCCGTCTTTCACGGCAAAACGGAGCGACGAATTGACGTGATTTTTTAAGTGAAAATAGTTGAAGGGATGGAGAGTGACATAGGCTACTTTTTGTCTTTTTCTTACCCCCCACTTCCCTAAAATGGAGGGTGAAAGTTTGTATGGAGCTACGATATATCAGAGTTCCACGCGGACGGAGTCGCGGGCAGAAGCTAGTTATTAAATAAGGTTCCCGCAGCTGTCATTCCATAGTAACTTGTCAAACTTTCTATACCCCGTGCCCCGGGAGGATTGATAGTAATTATAACAGTATATTCCTGACACTAAGGATTGAATAATGTATATAAAGTTAAGAAATACAGCTCACTTTTTTACTTTCATAGCTAACTGGTCAAGCAAAAATTTGTTACAAATAAAAAAGTGAGCCAAACATTGTTTTTCACTCCAGAGGCCCACAGGAATACACAGTTAAAATTATTTGGAATCTTCCCGGTATACAGTCAGCATCAACAGTAACTACCCAATCGAAGACGTCAAAAGCTCTTATTCCCTTTCAATAAAGACTTTAGACGTCTTCGTTTGCGTAGCTACTTTTGATGCTGACTGTACCAATTCAGATTTTAAACTAACACCGCTTACGATGATTACAGACGATTTAAAGTTTTCTTGGACTTTGTTTTCATTCGTTGGAGTTTTTCTTTATTTATTAATAGCTTCCGTCAGGGCCTTCGTCTGCGTGGACCCGGGATAAAAACTATCCTATATTTTAATCCAGGCTATAAACTATCTTCGTGTAAAATTTCATCCACAACGGTTGAGCCGTTTAAGCGTAAATGAGTCACAAACATCCAACCTTTCACTATTATAATAAAAGTAGGCTTAAACGTACCGGCTGATCGTAGAAGAGTAGATACATACTCACAAGAAGTACGAATCGCACTAATATATCGACGAAATTAATGAATTTGAACTAGTCTAAAACTATTTTGTAGTTCACCTCACCAGGAATTATATCTTAATGGAGATAACTATTATTCTGTTTTCATCGAAAACAAAATGCAAAACGCATTTGAAAACCAAAATGTTTTTTTCCTGTTAAATCGGAAGACCAAAAACAACTTGATTTACTGGTAAATACGCTTTATAACGCTGGTTCCGTTCGGAAATCGAAAAAGTGGTCGTTTTGTTTTACCAACATTGCGATGGTTTTGTCAATATCGTCAGTTTATATTTTAGTTTCTGCGGTTTACCTTCTGGAAATAGACAAAATGGTAAACTAAACTGGAAGTAAAATTGTATCTGAGCTAACTGCAGCATCGAAAATGTGAAGCGCTGTTATGAGAATACCTACATATTACCAAACTTTTCTCGAACGAGCGAGCGAAGCGAACGAAGTTCTACGCGCATCAGCTTGGGCCGAAAATCGTTTGTCGGCGTCCAGTGTCTGTCCCACTGTTCTCCTCTACAGGTCGCATTTCTTAACCGATTCTCGTGAAAATTTATGAGCAGGTTCGTTAACTTAGACTTTCTTTGTTGAGCCATATTAAAAAAAATACTAATAAGACTGGCTCCCTAGTTCCGAGCATCTGCCGAGAGCGGTGCCCATATTTACTAACTCTGCCGCGCGGAAGGACGGCACCGTAGACGCTCTTGGTAGATTACCAATATCGTGACACAAAATTTCACCGTGCATCGCCGCGGCAAGGGGTGCCGCACCGCTTCGTGTGTTCCGCGCCTTAAGAGGAAACACTAAGGGCGAGATAATTGAGAAATAGGTATTTGTAAAATGTATTGCTGTCGTACCAACCTCAAGCCTTGCGGGGGGCGCAGAGCGCGATAGAGAAAACTGCAGCTTGGACCAAAAATACCTATTAAAATTACATAAAATCAACGTTTCGTAGTCCCCTGATTTCTTCTCCAAAACTTGACCTATTTAACTATTTTTTTTTATTAATAATCAAAGAAAGCTCCTTCCCCTTCCTTTTTTTAAATAATCTAGTCAAAATTGTTTTCTAGATGTTTGAACACAGCGGAAAATCTGGCATTTTTCTTAGGTTTTTTAAGAATAAATTTATGAAAAAAAGGAAAACATAGGAACGTCAATTAGTAGCCATACATTTATGGAAAAATCAGAGCGAAAAAAGAGGACTACGTTTCAATCGAAAAACGGCCCTTATATTTCTTCTTAACCCGCATTTCGGGGGGAATTGGGATGCAGTATTTTGGACGTTACTGAGAGCTTACGTTACGCAGTGCTGATTTGACTGACAACTTCTACTGCACCGTCAAACGCGTGAATCGCAAATAAACGAGTCAATCTCAAGATAATGTTTCATATTCCCATGGGTCATCATCCTAGCGTTATTCCCGGGAATGCCCCTAAAGGAGCCCGGGGTCCGCTTTGACACCTAATCCCAAGATTTGGCATAGTCACTAACTAGTTTTACGAAAGCGACTGCCATCTGACCTTCCAACCCAGAGGGAAAACTAGACCTTATTGGGATTAGACCGGTTTCCTCACGATGTTTTCCTTCACCGAAAAGCTAACGGTAAATATTCCGTACATAAGTTCCGAGAAACTCATTGGTACGAGCCGGGATTCGAACCCACGACCGCCGCTTGACAGCCGCATGCCTGAACCACTAGGCTACCGTAGCTCTCATATTCTCATGGGCCAATTATTATTATTACTCTGAATACGCATGAAGGCGACAATATTCTGGTGCACAGCCACATAGGTACAGGTCGATACACAATATGAAATTGATTACAGTGTGGCGACAGCTTTTTACTAATATTGCCATTTGTAATTTAGTATATCTTATGTGTTGATTGTTTTTATTTTATGCCTTGTAAAATATTATATAAGTATATAACATATGCTCAGCCGCGACTGCAACGCGCGCGCTGGTTCAAGGTGATCCTTATCACTCGGCTCGCGCCGCCGTAGATCGGCGAGCCGCCGGCAATGTTCGTGCGCGCTCGGATTTCGGAAATCCCGCGCAGTCGGCTATTTACCATTCTCGAGGCTGGACGCTACGCCTGCGCCGCTCTGAGCTAACGGTTAATGCTTACGCGCCGACGTTGCTTTGAACTATTATTCGGTTTGCGCCGCGCACCGCTTTATGTTTAAGCTTATGCTTTATGTTCGGTTTTGTATGTGCTTTTTCTATGCTCTGTGACTTTCTTCCGAACTATCTAAGTGCTTGCTTTAAACTGTTATTTCTTCTCTTTGTGCTTGTGACTCTTGAGTGATACGTGTTTCTCTATTGTGCCGTTTGACTTTAATATAATAATTAATGTGGAACTAGCTTGTTTTACTGAACTCGTTAGGCTAGTCACCCACAACAGTTTCATACATTTTCCGCACCAGCTCTCGTGAGTCGACCTGTACATAGGGTGTAACTTCATTGTGAATATCGACACTAAGTCAGTTAAATTTTAGTTTTTACGTAGGGTAAATCGACAATTACTAGCCACGCTTGAAGAACTGGCCACCTCATACTAAAAATTAACTCTGTTCCCCTACAAACAGAATTCAATTTTGTATAACGTGGCCAGTTATTGAAGGGTGGCCAGTAATGAACACCTTGTTAAAAAAAATATTATATTATAGGCGCATAGAGTTCATTTTAAGTTATTGAACGGTGCGGTGACCAAGTTACTGTCGATGTCGAATTGCCAACTACACTTTTATTAATTTATTTCATCTTTATTGCACAAAAGAATAACGTATCGTACCAAAGGACTTAATGCCGCAAGCATACTCCGAAAGTCCTTTGGGCAAAGACAAACTGCAACGTTTTTTAAATATTATTCTAGCAGACAGTCTGCTCGCGTAGTTCCAAACCTATCCGGTATTCAGTCAATCTACACCCCGTCATTCCGGATATAGTTCGCAAACGTCACCTGACCTCAGTCTTCCTGCGATAACCAACTACGATTGACCCCTTAAGCCACTGATAATACGGGCAAACACAGGTCACCTTATGCTGGCCCTCGCAATAGCTCACCAGGAAATGATCCATCTGCCACAGCAAATAGATTGACAGTTTAATTTTTGGCAGAAACCTTTGCTATTTCTGAGGGTGATCGGTTAGTGGTCTATTTGTACAAGTGTCAGGTCCATGGGGAGACGAAATTAAATTTACTACTCGAGTCAGAATCGTTTTTTGTATGCGTTTTTTTTTCATGTGGTCTGGTCCAAACAGGAAAAAGTCATGGCTTTTGCCTCTCATATGATCGGATTATAATTTATACCTTCCAAAACTGTAACCAAATTACTGAAAATATACCAATTTATGCTTCTTTGTTAATTCATCAAAACATTATTTACACATTTTGTCCGCAATAAATTATGTAATGTACTTACATATTATTTTGACTAAACAAAACAATTATTGTCCAGTGAACATGGATGTTGCGAAACATCCGAGACGTCTGGAGACCTCAGTGAGGTAAATAAATAAGTTAATTTGTACGCAATTAAGTCCCTTTTTGTAAAATAATCTGTAAGAGTCGTGAAAGTCTAAATCAATAAATTATGTTAACACGAAATTGCTTACACTAAACTAAATACCTCCAAATAATAAACTGGAAATGAAATCGCGAAACGTCTGGGGACCGATTTTTGACTTTCGAGCGCTCGACTCTTTCACTCGAAAAGTGACAAAAATTAAGAAAAATGCTATTTTGAAATAATAGCTATAGTTTTTTTTTTAACGAGTGGTATTGACCACTCGTATTCAATTATATTGGTAGAAAGTAAGTGCCTGGCATTTTGACGCTACAAACGTATTTACTTTTATTTGATTTTCGAGCGCTCGAAAGTCAAAAATCGGTCCCCTGGTTGACATACCTGGAGACCGAGGATGCTGGCGGCTTTCTCGCGCAACGCATCAGCATTGCAATTTAGCGAGGAAATGCCGCCAGCATCCTCGGTACAATGCCTCGAGAGCCTTTTTTAGATCAAACTTAGTTTTAATTTAGTTCATGTTAGCTTTCATCTATGTACATACTTTAGAAAATAAATATTTGAATTATAATCAGTAATATTATTTTCGCGGCATTAGTAGCTGAAAAGACTTAAAATAAGCTGCGGACAGAATTTCGTGGAAATCAACTTTTCTTTTGAAACATTCGTTTAAGGAATTAAGTATCGTTAGGAAAATAAAAAGCATAGCGGTTCGCGCTTCCCAGTATTTATTTTCCATCATGCACTTTTTTAAAGCGACCTCATCATCATTATCATCATCATATCAGCCGAAAGATGTCTACTGCTGGACATAGGCCTCCCCCAAAGAGTGCCAAAGTGACCGGTCCTGCGCCACCCGCATCCAGCGGACTCCCGCAACCTTTACCAGGTCATCAGTCCACCTTGTCGGGGGCCTACCCACGCTGCGCCTTCTGGTACGTGGTCACCACTCAAGAACCTTTCCGCCCTAACGGCCATCGGTTCTACGTGCTATGTGCCCCGCCCACTGCCACTTAAGTTTAGCGATCCGGAGGGCTATATCGGTTACCTTGGTTCTGCTGCTGCTAAAGCGACCTAATACTACTAATATTATGAATGTGAAAGTTTGGATGTTTGTTACTCAATCACGCTGAAACGGCTCAACCGATTTGGATGATGCACGAAGATAGTTTATTGCCTGGATTAAAATACAGGATAGTTTCTATCCCGGGTCCACGCAGATGAAGTCGCGGGCGGTAGCTTGTGCTACATAAAAATTACCGCTCCATCGTAGGAAAATTAGGTTATATTATTAACCCTATTTTTAAGAAGCAAGTCACGTTCGGACCCGGTTTTAGCGATCTCCTGAGAACTTTTGCTCGTTATTTTCTTTCTTTTATATATTGGCTTAAACTTTCCAAGTGACCTTAGTCTTGTTTCTTAGTTAGTCGAATGTTTTTGAGGTTTATTTTGGGACCCTTTGGCTAGCTATATTTTATACTACGACGGTGCGTGGTGAGAAGCAAGCACACAGTCTGACTAATTGTAAACACACCGTTACCTTTGGATGTTTTTTACTTCCAGATGAATGACAAGCGCGCAGCCGACCTTTATGGATTAGTTGATTCGTTGTTTTGATAGCTAATAGGAACAATTGCAAAGTTACTCGCTCTCAACACAGCGCATACTCGGGAGCTTGGCCATCTTACTCACCGCCAGGAACACAACACAACATACCCACAGAGCTATACGGGTGTAGACTCGAAAATTATCATTACTCCAAAAGAAAGAAGGCAAAAAAATATGGTTAGTGACGAAAATCCCATCCAGATATATATCTCAAAGAATTACGAAGCTACAACCGTTTTAATATTGCTTGTTAGAGAGAGAAAACGCAAACGGTGTGTGACGTCACATTACAGGATGCTGCCGGGGAGGCGCGTCAACGGCGGCGCCGAACACGATGGGCACGGCAGGTTGCCGTCTTCTAGTGACGTCACATTCTTCCAGCGTCATCGTTTCATATGAAGCTGCGTTTTGCGAAAAAGGGCCAGAACATACCCCTTCTTAAAACTTTGGACACTTATAACTTCGTGATTATTTAAACATTTGCGTTGATTTTTTCTCCATTTGACTACATTTTAAATCTATTTTCGAGAAAATATGACATTATTGATTGTTTTATTAAGTGCCCCCCTGAACACCCCTATTGTATTCTTCCGGCTGGCCCGGGGTTTTCTGTAAAGTGAAAATACTTCCCCAGTTGAGCGCTAAATATGAGCGCTACATTCCGCTGTGCCTTACCTCCTGTCACCTTAATTATGTGCTTTAAATAAATATATCTGCGGTATATAACCAACTGCAGGTCAAGTTGCATGAAACCTCTAGGCCACGAAATATCATATTATTCCCCTCTATATCATACATCGAATGGATTTCCATGAATATAATAGGTAGATGAAAAATGTGATAAATATTTTTCATCACACTTGCTCGAAAAGGGCTTCATAATGCGCAGACATACAGAGCTGTAATGGCCTGTGTTACGCCCACGGGCGTAATGGTTTTTTTCTTAAATTGTATCTTTTACTCAGGCGGCAGTTACAAAGCAAAGAGGTTTTATATCAAATACGATGTCTGAAAACGTATTTATAAATAAATTTAAACTTAAAAAACTACTTAAACATGTTTAACTGATTTATTTACAGATTTAATATTTAGTTATTTAGTGTCTATGTAAAATGTTTTTAAGTGTTTTCAAATCGTGGCTGTATACCGAAGGGTCTTTGCCATACGCGCCTCACGTCAAATTCAACAAAATGGACGACTGACATGTTGCAGTTTTTATTACGATTTGTATTCATGTCATCTAAAATGTATTTGTTTCCTCGCAAATGTGATGAAAAACATTGTGTATATTACGGGCGTAAGAATATTGCAAACTTGCTCTTGTTCGCAATGTTCCACTTACGCCCCTCGTTAAACAATGTACTATTAAGTACAGTCAAGGTCACCAATATGTATACACCACAAACTTACAGAAATAAGTATACAAACCTTATTACTACGGAAATAAGGTTGTTGTATACATTTTTTGCAACTTTGGGTATATACATATTGGTTAGCTTGACTTTACATAGTTTAACAGATTTCATGGTGATTTGTATTTACACATGTTCGTAATGAAAATGAAATGAAAAAAGTTTATTCAGGTTATTAAAATATTGCTCACAAATATAGGCAAGGTTGAAGCCTCCTAATAAGCTTATGATTTTACTTGTACCGGGAGACTCGTAAACTTAGTAGAAGCCAAAAGCTATACTAATTTATTCATATATTTAATACTTTATTGCACAAAGAAGGTACAAATTACGGACTTAATGCCATATGGCTACATTTTCTATCAGTCTACCACCTGGGCTAAAAACGTAGCATGCAGGATAAGGTAGTGAGAACAAGATAATACCTACCTATATCATAATTAAGGCGATATGATTCGACGCGCTAAGCAATCTGAGGGGGTGAGGTGCGCGGCAATCCGTGAAGCGCCGCCCGCGCGCCCCGACCCGCTCGTCGAGCACGTGACTGCGCGGCAGCCATTGCACAGACAAGACGGGTCACAGTAAAGTGATCTTACGATCGCCGTATATTAACTGGACCGTGCAAAGGTCAAGTTTGCTATCTGTGAAGGGTGTGAACTATGTACGGGTTTCGGACTACAGAAAAAACCCTGTATTGTTTATTTTACTATTTCACAATTTGTCCACTATAACGGTGCATATTTTAAGTTTTTTTGCGGGTTTAGGGAAAACTCAGTTAAAGGTCCGATGAAGAAACAGATGGAATTGAATTGATTGGTATAGACTTAGTAATATGGTTCCGTTTGGCACCCACGGGTGCAGAAACCTATAAAAGAAAACACAAAGTAGAAAAACACTAATTATTTAACAATCATTTTAAAATCAATCACATTGTTGTTTCATAGACGAATTTTAATCATAAAGCTTTTTTTGAAAATATAAAGGTTTTTGATTAAAATTCTTCAAAATCATAAGTCCGCAAACTTGACAAATATTCCAATTCGAATACACTGTCCTCCGGTTTACACGGCTCGATAGCCACGGCTCGAGTAGGTAGTATTGCGTCGTCTTCTAACGATCGTGGCATCGCCTCATCTTCTACCGATTGCAACCGTTGCCTGCCAATTTTTTTTTTCTTCGCTCGCTCACGCGGCTCCGGTCGTACTAGGAGGGATGGCATAAACATTTCATTATATAAACAGCGTACACACTTTCAGGCTACCGCTTGTCATCCGGTTGCCTCTCCGACATTGAATTATGCGTCATTGCTCTGAATAGTAGCATATTTTGTTATTCATAATTCAAGATTTTTTAGTAGTTAGTATACTGTGAGCACTTCTATAAACCAATAAAAACCAGAATTATTCAAAAAAAACTATACAGGATGTCGCATGGCCATACCACATGGAAGTGAAGTACTTTAAATATTGAAGATAAGATATTTTACTGAAAGAAAAGAATTCATTCATTCATTTTTAAAAATAGAACTGCTTTCACAGATTTTGAAAAATTTACTGCCTGAACCGGGAATCGAACCTGTGAATGAAGTCACAATTATTTTTAAAATTTAAATGAGGTTTTATTTCTGTTAAATGTCCTATCTTTAATATTTAAAGTACTTCCCCTCTATGTGGCATAGCCTGGGACACTGTATATGTACAATAAATACATTAGCTTACTCGTCTTGACAATCAGCAGAAGATGGGCCTAACAAGTTCACCATAGTCTTCACTTTCAATCTGCAGAAATAGAATTCTTATATTTTTGGTCTTCTATACAAATATTATAAAGAGGTAATGTTTGTAAGTTTGTTAGTTTGGCAATATTTAGAATCTACTTTCAAAGTAAACGCGGGCAACACCGCGGGAATAGTATAATTATAAAAAAAAAACATGAAAAAATGTCATGTTGACCCATACAGGGTGGAAATAGATTTTGGGTCAGTCAAATAGTTTTTCACGATTTATGGCTTTTCTAGCCGGAAATTTCTTTTTGGTCCCATACAAGTTTTTGATTCTGGACTGGAATGGGATCGATTGGCATCAAAAAAAAAGTTTGTAATAAATGTCCATTTTCTCGCAACCCGTATGTTTTTTCCAAAATCTATAAACGCCAATCTTCATTAATTTGAAATCGAAGGAAGGTCTCCTAAGACCATTTTTACGTAGCAACACGGGATCTGGTAGCTGCCCTCACTGACCCAAAATCTATTTCCACCCTGTATACTGTTCGTAATTATTATTTTTCAGTGGAAACTAGTGAGTGTCTGTCAAGGGTTTTTTTTTTAATATTTCGTAATGCTAATCACATAATTATTATAGTATAAAATATGTTTAGTAGTTCTCGTACTGTTTTTCTCTATACTGTGTAACTGTGGAAGTGTACGCAGTGTAATCTGCGCGCGTGTGTGTGTGGTTGATGTATTTAATACGGGAATTCGTTTTTTTATGTACTAACCTTTTCTGCTTATTCAGTTTCCGAAGCCCCAGTGACGATATCTTCTTTTTAATTTTTTTGTTACCCATTTTTAACAAATGCTGTGCTGCGAAAATGCGCGTACGTCCGACCTCCAATGCGTTCCGCTCGGGACTGCCGCGGTGCAGCGGGAACGGAGCGGGAGTGAATTGTGCCATAATTTCGTTGATTTTGGGTGAAAAAAGACATGTCTTAATAAATTAAAAATATTATGACCGACATCACTCACATCATCATAGACGCTTATTTTGGTGTAATTTTCTATTCATCAAGTTACGTAAGATTGGAATAATGTCAGTTTTAAGATGAGAATAGAGGTATGTTTGGCATTTTTTTCTATCGATCAAAGTTTATCCAATTATGTAACGGACTTCCGACGGAACTAGATAAAGGTCTTAAATATAATATTACAGTTTTTTTTAATTTTTAATATGTTGTATTTCAAAATAAAACCGTTTACAAAATCACATATCCTAGAAGAACCCCGAAGCAACTCGCCTTAAGGTAAAGAATCTTCGAAACTACTAATCTGATAATTTATATCAATATTTATTTCATCAGCAGGACGTAAATAGAGTACAGTCGTCATCAGATATATTGGAGCGAGCAAAGTGCTCACAAATATCTGAACAAGTCTCTGATGCCTCGACAATAGAGACGTGTTCAGATATTTGTGAGCACATTGGCCGCTCCGATATATCTTTTAATGACTATACTTTCAGCAGTTTTTTATTTCCTCCACCCGGATTTTTAGCAATTATGTGGGTGAAGGCACAAGGAATACAATAAAATAATTACAAATTGCACAAATAAAACATTGCGTTACAAACGCAAAAACAGTAGATTGTGTGTCAAGAGAGCAAAATTATTATACACATTTACGTCGAATGCGATATATTGAATCTTTAGTGATGATTCTACAAAAGGAACAGTAGAATCGTGAGCATAACGAAGGATTCCACTTTTACGCTCAGTACGGAAAAAATGCGTTCAAATGGCACATATTGCTTATTGGCACCTTCTATGAGGAAAATTGAATTCGAACAAGGAATATCAGGGAAGAAATGTACTACCTACTTTGCTCCCACTTGACCACAATGACTCATTTCTGAATAGCAAGTATGTTTTTCTAGGGTTCCGTAGTCAACATGTTATAGTTTCACCATGTCCGTCGGTACGGTCTGTTCGTCTGCTGCTTAGCTCAGGCTAAGCTAGCTTAGCTTAGGGTACTTTCCCTACACTTAACGTGGGGATGTCATTTTTTTTACGTCACTCCGGGCGGTAAGTGAGATTTACCGCCCACGGGCGCAGCGGCAAATCTCCCTTCACAACCAGGAGAAGACGTAAAATTGTGTACGCACCACGGGCGGTAATTCGTAAAGCCCCAGATCGCATATTCATGGCCCTCACCTTCGGTTCGGGCCACAAACACCTACGGTAATGTACTATTCACGTTATACCCATAGTGTGTGGATTGTTGGATAGCTTGTTCAAAAATCGACCAGATTTGACGACGGTTTAGCCTAGTGACGCTGCCTGCGTAGCTGAAGAGCCTGGGTTCGAATCCCGGTAACGACAAATATTTGTGTGATGAGCATGAATATTTGTTTCTGAGTCATGGATGTTTTTCTATGTATTTAAGCATTTCTATCTATTAAATAAATCGTTGTCTAGTACCCATAACACAAGCCTTTTCGAGCTAACTATATGACTAGGTCGATTTGTGTAAGTTTATCCCCTATGTAAAATCTTCGCAGGTCCGTAGGTGTTAAATAAAAGAGTGGACTGTAGAATTAGGGCTGGTATAATCCAAAATAGAAAAATACAGAAAAGTGAGTGTGTTACAGTCGCTGGGAATCGCTGAACAACGGTAAGTTTAACGTCAGTCCTTTTTGAAAGCTAAACATTGCCATATGAAAATTGAACATAGTTAATTCGACTGCTTGTGAATTTTACGTTATACATTGAATATTTTATCTAAAAAATATGCAATTAAATTGGAATTATTATTAGTGATTTTTATTACATAGAATTGAATATAATATTATAGTTTTGTTCTCGAGAAAGAGGATTAAAAAATAATCGTTTTTCAACGTTTCTGAACACCCTAAGTAATATATATATATATATAATATATTATTTTTTTATCCATTTTTCAACTCAGTCATCTGTCGTCGTCGTCGTCGTCGACCCCCGCTGGCCAAATGGCTATTACAGGGGATTTAAAGTATCGTGGCAGTATTACATATAATGAATTTAAAAGGAATACTCTCACGGCTAGAAGAAGGCATAACTAGTTTAGTACTAACCGAGTAATAGTCGACCGACGCAACCGCACCATTCAGTTGACGCGTGTGTGTCGATGTAACAAAACAGACAGGAAACTACGGAACCCGACACTTCGCGTGGCCGGACACACTCTTGGCCGGTTTTTTTTTATATAGAAGTGTACTTCTATAATGGAAATGAAGACATTGTTACAAAAATAATAAAAATTACAAACAGTTGAAGATAAAAGAGAGTCAATTACAAGTATTTACAAAAATCGAAGATATTTAGGTACTCGTTTAAAAAATATTCCCAAAATTAAACCATCAAATCAAATTGAATCCTCCCAAAAAGCGTCTAAGTTATAAACAATATTCGAATTTGTATGAGACTTCAATATCGATAAAATATCTAACATTTTGTCTGACCTCACTGCGGTACAACAAATAATTCTGTTCCATTCGAATTTGTTGAGGAAATTCTTTGGCGTATTTTGAAATTCAAATTGCGCGCCGCATTGAAGAAATCTCCGAATTGACATCTCAGTTTGGATCAGCATAAGTCAAGTGACGTTCTTTAGGCTTTCTTACAAGTTAAGTAATACGGAAGGACGGAACTTATAATGAGGGTTGGGTTAGGTTTGGAGAAAGACACTTGAGCAGTGGGATTTTCATAATTATGTCTTTGCCGTAGATGTGATATTTGCTTGCATCACAGCTGGTTTATTTTTGGCGTATGTAAAGTAAGATGTTTATTTTGTATCCGTCTGCTGTAATTAGCTCCGGCTTGCCTTAGGCGAGATTTGATCCATCAAGTTTAGACTTACTTATGTACCATATCCTAAATTATCTGCATAACATATTTAGTAATTCTGCTCCTTAGTAAAACGGTATACAACATCAAGGAATACTTAAATAATGAATACACTAATAAATAATTTGTAAACTTTAATATTGACTGGTAAATGTTCTTAAACCTTAATAGGTACTTTTTGAAATTTGATTATATCCGTGTAAAATTTATTGTGAACGTATTCTTGACGATCTCAATATTGTGTGCATGTTATTATTCTAATGTATGAAAATGATGTATTACTATTGATAAATAAACCATCTGAATCTGAATCTAACAATCAGTTTAGCGGCTTAAGTTAGTTCGACGGCCATCTTTCGACATTCGGCGGTCTTTTGACATTTGCAGGCAAACGGCGTGATATTTCAAGATACTGTTACGACGGCGGGGTCAATAACAGTTTTGTTGGCATAGTGACTCGCCGTCAAGGTGTTTCAAAATTCGCTGTATCGTCTAAGACATCTGTAGCCCAGCGGTACAAACGGCGGTCGAAGAGCCGATGTGCCCGGGTTCGAATCCAGCGACCGACATGCACTTTTTGTATGTTTTTAATTAATGGTGAGTACATTTTCAAAACGCCGAGTAGCATGGAATGTTCTAGAAAGGGTAAGCGAATAGAACATTCGACGCTTAAGGAAATTTATAGACGAATGTATGGGCTTGGAATATTCGAGAAACGTGGACGTAGCACGTTTATCTGGAAAAGCCCATGCTACTCAAAACAAGTGAGTAATGAAATGAAGATCGAAATTAAGGACTAGAATCTTCGGTAAGGGGTATATAAGGGGACCACGTTCGCGGTACGAGTCAGTTGAGTTTTGGAAGGCAGTCTTGAAGTGAGTTCTTGAAGAGGAGACTTGGAGTCAGTCCTGAGAGGAGTCAGGGTTGAGTGGAGTCTTCAGAGTGGAGTTCTCAGGATGGGATACTAAGGGAGTAGTATCGGGTGAGAACTGGTTGAAGAAGTACAGTGGAAAGTTGTGATTAGTGAAGTGGTCTAGTGCGTAACAGTAAAGTGTAGCTGTGTCAGTACTAGTAGGCGCGAACTCAGTCACTTGTGTGAGTTAATTGAGTTGTCAGCGTTAGTACATGTGGACTCAGAGGACTTTACCCTGTGTAAATCGCAGAATAAACCTATTGTCGTGTTGAAAAGGTGTTTAACTCTATCCTACCCCCCCACGCTCGTAACAATACTTATGTAACACACTTTCATAAATTGGCTTTCCATTAGCGCGAAATTCCCCCTTCCCTAGAATTATTCGAGAAATTAGTTTGTCACGTGATACTTTGGGAAAACGATTATTTTCAAATTATTCTGGTTTATACAAGTTTTTTATAGGAACTGAGGAGTTTCGCGCAAATGGTAAGCCCATTTATGAAAGTTTGTTACATAAGTTTCTTAATATATATCACGCCGTTGGCCTGTGAATGTCAAAAGACGTTTTGTATCGTCACCGAATCACCTTAAGTGTGACAGGGTAACAGACAGAGGCATATATTTACTCTTGCATGTATACTTATTGAACGAGCGAGCGAGGCGAACGAAGTTCTACGTTTGAGCTAGGCCCAAGATTCCGTCGTATATCCAGCTGTTTTCCTCACACGCACATGGTCACATTTCTCGCACGTATAAAAAAAAAAAAAACTCGTTTATTTCAGACATTTGGAGTCCATAAAGTGTTAGTGCTTCAGATTTACTTGCTTTAAATGTTTTTAAGAACATTAAAAAAAATACTCGCGATCGGTTGCAATCGCTCTAGCTATCAAAACAACGAATCAACAAATCCATAAAGGGTCAGCAAGAGTGTGCTTACATTAGTATATTAGTCTTCTCAACCAAACTCAAGTATTTTTTTTATGTATTAAAAAAAAAACTCGAGAGTTTAACAGCTCGCAGAGCCACGAGCGATATTAATGTGTTAATTTGGAGTAAAACGTCGACAATGACGCAAAGGGGTCGAGAAACACTGGATGCGTAACATTGTTAGATCACCATAATGAAAAATAGTTTATTTTGCTTTAAACATAATTATGTAGTTTAAGGGAGCGACCACACCGGTGCGTAACGCTGCGTATACGCGTTGACGTGTCGAATTCTTCACGTATTCTTCATACATTTTGCTGCGTTTACGGTGCGTTAGCATATTTTGAGCAGCGGTGTGGGCGTACCTTAATAAAGGCAAAGCTTGGAGCCTTCTTTTAAGCATTACATAATGCTTGTGTTTGGAAAAGAGCGGTGCTAGTCTTCTTCTACAAAATAAATCAAATAATAAGAATTTGAGATATTAAGTACTAACTTATACATGCCTAGTAGGAATTTTAAATAATTAAACATATTCATGTACACTACATGAATAACCTTAAAACATACCGCTTCCCGTGATACACCGATTAGGTTGGTTAAGTCTTGTGTACATAAGTCAACCTTGAACTTGCTTAATGGGGTGCCATCATCTCGCATTTAGGATCATTATACCATCTCGTCACGTCTGTTTAACTAGCGGGTGGCTCGTTCCGACATTAACATTCTAAATGGTGAGGCGTCTGGGGAATAACAAAGTTGTATATCATATATGATGTATGCAAAATGCTTACATGAGAGGGTGATGAGTAAATGGTTTGTAGTAAGTTCATATTTTACTAGTTTTTGTCTTCGTCCGCGTGGAAGTCGTTTATGTCGTGCGCCAATGAGACGGGATGCCGACGTGTTTGCAGACAATTGGCAGAGCCTGCTTACTAAAATAAGTGCTTTGTGCAATACATTTAGTTAGTGCTACTTTGGCACTCTTTGGGGGAGGCCTATGTCCAGCAGTGGACGTCTTTCGGCTGATATGATGATGATGATGATGAGTGCTACTTTTTATTTGTTTGTGTAGCTGTCATATATTTATGTTATTTTTAAGTCCTAACATTGTAGGCGCTTTAATAAATAATATAATACAAACTTCTGCTCACTGATGTCCGGGATGAAAACGATAATATTATAATTATCTCTATAAACCCAATTTCATCTCAGTCGGTTCAGCGGATTAAGCGTGAAAAAGTAAACGGCAGATTCGCAGGTAGAATTACTTTCGCATTTATCCTACTAATATTATAAATGCGAAAGTTCAAACTGTTTGTTAGTCTTGGGGAAAAGCGGTTTTTTTTCGATCACCGTGAGCGTCGTCCCAGTTCCAAAAATATCACTGTGATATATAACCGTGACTTTGTCACTCACGTTACTCGTATCACAATATTCACAATAGACGTTCCGTGGTTCCGAACGGTGACATGAGATTTTTATTTAAAGTGATTGTAACTGCGGTTACTAACGTCACGATCACGGTACGGTATGCGTTCAGTTCGGTAATGATATTTTCAGCATCATCATCATATCAATTTAAACTTTCACGATTCTCACACGTTATTTATACTAAACGGGACTTAATCGCGTATAATTAACTTATTTATTTACCTCACTGAGGTCTCCCGACGTTTCGGATGTATTGCAACATCCATGGTCACGAGAGAACCATGGGGGGGAGTTGTCCAATTATACGCGATTAAGTCCCGTTAAGTATAAATAATCATCATATCAGCCGAAATACGTCCACTGCTGAACATAGGGCTCCCCCATAGATCTCCAGAGAATTCATTTAAGATGCAACAATAGGGGTGTAGACACTAAATTAAATAAACAATAATGTAATATTTTCTTGAAAAAGGATTAAAAATGTAGTCAATAGGAAAAAAAAAATCAACGCAATAGGTAAAATAATCACGAAGTTATTAAGTGTCCAAAGTTTTAAGAAGGGGTATGTTCTGTCCCTTTTTCACAAAACGCAACTTCTTATGAAACCAAGACGCTTGTAGATTGTGACGTCACTAATAGACGGCAACGTGCCGTGCCTCATCGTGTTCGGCGCCGCCGTCGACGCGACCCCCCGGCGCGCGGCTCGCGCTGCGGCAGCCTCGCGTATCTTGACGTCACACATGGTTTGCGTTTTCTCCCTCTAACAAGCAATAATAAAACGGTTCTTGCTTCGTAATACTTTAGATATCTGAATGGGATTTTCGTCATTAGGCATATTTTTTTGTTGCTCTCTTTCTTTTAGAGTACTTAATAATCATTTTCGAATCTATGTCGCGTCTGAAAACAACGCCTCAACTAAACTTGTTTCCCATGCAGTGTAGAGTTCCGTGGTTGCCTGTCTGTCTTTGACCTTTGTTACATCGACACGCACGCGCCAACTGTTGCGGTTGCGTAGCCCGAATTTGTACGAAAGTTGGCCTTTTTAAGTAGGTACCTACATTTATTAAGTTGGTCGACTGTTAATCAGTAATTAGTTATGCCTACTTAATCGTGATAGTTTTTAACGTAGTAAATACATACATGGTAGTAGTAAATACTACTGCCATGATTTTTTTATATACCCTGTAGGTTACTATTGAGTGTTTCATTATTTCAACTTTATTGCACAATACAAGATAATGTACAAATGGCGGACTAAATGCCATAAGGCATTCTCTACCAGTCAACCATTAGGCAAAAGAGGAACATTTGGTGCAGGCATTTAAATATAAAAAGATTTAGCCAGCAGAGGGCCAGCCAGACACATGAGTTTTATAAAAATAAGGGCTTTTAATAACAATATCACGCAAGCGTATCCCTAAATTGAAAAATGATTTTCAAATACCCATCTTATTTTAAGATTATCAAACACGATAGGTATTTTCTTCAAAAGGAATAGGCACTCAAGTACCTACAAGTTAAAATCTACAATTGAAAGTTTTTCGCTCCGTGAATCGAATACGAATCCGAGACTGAATTCTTATTTTAATTAAGTCTGAATTAAATTAAATAACTTGAACAAAGCCTCTTATGTCTAATGTACTTTGATTCTTAATTAATTACAACATCGAAAAACACTTATTCTGTCTGAGATTTGTTAAATGAGGCGGCGAAGTCACTTTTCTTTAAGATTGAATAAGTATTATTTTTCGTTACTTGATTTATTTATATGAAAACTAAATGAATTGATATTTCATTACAAATGAAATTGATTGATAACTAACTATGTCATCCCACTCGAATTTGGAGCAGCCAAACTGGGGAAGCACCTCCGCCTTGCAGAAGACCACAGCCATAAATAACACTACTACATGTTCCGTAGTAGTGTTGTGTTCCTGGAGGTGAGCAAGGTCGCCAGAGCTCCCGAGGATGCGTTGTGTTAGGGAATTTATTCCTTCAGCTGTCAACATGGCGAATCCTCAAACATATCAAGTTACATTTTTAAATAAAGGAAAAATTGAAAAATTTAATGCTCCGAGCCTGATTCGAACCGGCGACCACAGGCATTCATGGCCCGTCGCTACTAACCAACTGAGCTATCGGATCAATCCGGTTCGGGCACCAAATTCTTCAATCAGTTCCTTCCTACAACGCCTTAGGGGGGCCTGTAGCGACATCTACCAGAAGACTTAGGCTTCTTAACGGCACCAACGTCTCAACTTATATTGCGAAATCGTCAGTAACGATGCGCCACCCCATACTAAATTAATTTTGTATTAAGCAGGTTCGAATCCGGCTCGGAGCATTAATTTTTAAATTTTTCCTTTATTTAAAAATGTATAATTTCGTTAGCAGCGTAACTGCTTAATACAAAATTAATTATATCAAGTTACGTCTCGTGTCTTTCAGGGATTACAAGTAAAACCTCAAGGAGGAAGTATTTAATGTTCCCTATAATAAGGTATTTACTACTTATCACAAAATAACCGTAATTGAAAACATAAATTTGAAAACACATGACAATTTTAGTGCCATTCAATGGGAACTTTCCCTATTAACAGTTAAGACACAAGTTTTCTGTCCGGTTTGCTAACAGTTTCATAAGAATTCCTAGTGTGTTGAATAATTAGGTAACGTGCACCACTAAACAGATTTCTGCCGACTGCTGACAGTTATTCCGTTATGGTGATGCGTGCTCGTTGTGAAGACTCCAGCAAGTCCGTATCCGGGCCATTTTAATGAAAAGTTATACACTGACTGTACTTCTTGGGATTTTGAAATTGTACACTACGTCCACGCGTTTAATAATTTAGGCTTAGCAACACAGGAGAAAAGTGTCCCATTTTTCAAATAATTATTTTTTTCTATTCCATCACTTTCGTACAAGCATCTATGGAAAAGTAACGGAATGGAAATATGAACATTTGGGACACTTTTTATAACTTTACAAAAGAAGAGCTATTAGGCTGAATAGGGTTTTTGAGTCTGCGTAGGGATAACTAAAAAAGCTTTGACATCTATTTAATCCCCAGGATTTGACTTACGCACTAGTTTAGAAATCTAGAAAAGATTGAGATTTTTATTGAGAGGGTGCCATATTATACTAAGTTTCAACGCAATGAGTAACCGCGCCCGGGGACTGATCTACCTAATGAAAGAAACATTTTTTTTTACAATATTGTTTTGTTACGTTTAATCTCCGGCTATTGCACACCCCAGACAAAAACTTGCATTTCACATGCCCGCACATGGTCTTAAAGCCTAATACATAGCTATAGTTGACTCCGTTCACCATTTTTAATTACGGACTAGAGGGATTTCGGATGAGAAGGAGCGAATGGTTAAAGCGTCAATTATCGCGCAGTGTCAAGTAGGTACTTGCATGTTTTGTTTGTCTTGTATTTCGTGAATTGAATAATCTATGAATCTATAAATCTATGTCTGGAATAAAATTATTTGAGATCCTCTTTTTCAATTTTGATAGCATCTCATGTTGATTTTTATTTATAATGAATACCTACCTAATATTTAGCTGTTTTTATTAAATATTATTATAATTATGTTTAGATGAAAACCACTGAGCGCCGTAATTCAAATTCGATACTTTTTGTATCTCATTGGAATAAAATTAGAGGAAACTGCAGGAAATTGTGCGAATTGAATCACGAGCTCTCCCAACTTTATCAAATTCTGACAAAAAATAAAAATAATCAACAAAATAAAAATGAACCCATCCAACTAACACTGAAACTGATTGGAATACGGATTTATAAACTTAATTTGAACCTTGTGTATTTAAACATACTTTTGGCTGTAATTGCGTCGAATTTAATTTTAAACTGTGGCAGGTCGGTTCATACTCATACCTCTATGTCATTTGCGATCATTAATTCCAAATTTTCAGTGTACCTATCAGTTGAAATTGTATTTACCGACATCCTTCAACACCTATAATCACATGGATTCAAGTACTTTTAATACCACATAGGTCGCTCACGTGAAAACCTTACACCTATAATATAATTTGATCAACCTAACTACTTTTTAGAACCTTTGAAAGCTCTAATATCACTGACACTAATAACAGACCTTCTTGATTAATGTTCGTAGCACCAAAATTAGTATCCACTTACCAAAGATCAATGTTTACGTTCAAAAACCTACATTTACGGCTGCAATCAATCTATGTGCGTTCAATAAATTTTACAGGCTTTTAGGGCAATGTATGGGTGCGTTCGGGATCGGGGGTAACGGTCTACAAATTGCTACTAGTCCACTCATAATGTTAAATACGTGAGGTGGTTTCCGAACGGACCGAGGTCTGGTGTTTGATCGCGGCTTGTTTGGAGTTGTGCTTCTAATTTTGATGAGGAAACCAAGTGAGCATTTACGTATACGGACATCACGAACTAAGTGCGTAAATATTTTCCCTGATAGTTACTCAAAATATCTTGACACCGGCTTTATTGAAATATAATCTTTAGGGGGACTATAACCTTCATGTAACTTTTGAACAAATTTTATTTCGCTCGCTCGCTAATGTGAGCTCGCTGTCTGGTAGAGATCACTCTTTAGGGATAAGACCGCCTGTTGTTTTACCTCTACTGTCTCCCTGTATATTTGTGTTTTGTTTTGTAACGGCCCTGTGTGAGGTGAGTATTTTTATAGCATGACGTGTAACTAATGTTATCAATAAATAATTGAATTGAATTGCATTGTTAGCTCGATTTGATGTGCACTTCTCCGATATGTTGTGTTCTGTTCCTCTCTATTTATATCTTAGAGAATAAAATTCTACAAAGAAGCTATACGCGTGCCATCATAAGGGACGGAAAGGCACCTATGCAGCTAAATTAAGAACTGATCTTAAAATGCCTCACGGCTTACCATTATCCCTCCACTTAATTTGGGCGGATAATCGTTTAATTTCTGCAATTTCATACTACAGTCGCAGCTAATACAAAAACTGGAACTATGACAAGGACAATGAATGATTTTTTGTGTCACACTTATTGAGATTTCTATTCTACCATCTCGCTCGGTCGTGGTATTAATATTACCATAGCTTGTCCAGAGTAATCATAAGTTCGTGATTTAGTTACATAAATAGGTAACTAATATGTTTTCAAAACAACCGCAGAAATATCAGTAGTGGTTTCAGTAGCAGCAGCAGCTTTCGAGTTTAAAACAGCTTCTTTTCAAGAATTTGAATTGCCAAATCGTGTCGGTCAAAAACACTCTCTGCTTGAGGCTCGTGCTTTTTATTGCCGGCCACTCGTCGGGAATTACTTACTTTCCGTACCTAATTGTAAACTTAGGGGCTCTATGAGCTGTAGAACTCGCAAGCATGGCTTTTCACGTTTTTTGAAGTGAAAACTTCTTTAGTGGCGCTGTGCACTTTTTGTGATGGGGAAAAATTGTTATACTCGCCACAGGCCACGTGACCGTTAGATGTCATGTGACCGTGAGATTCAAGAGATACTCGGAACAGGTCACGTGGCCGTAAGCCAGCCGTTTTTATTTTACTTATTTCTAAAAGCTGAACCGACAAAAAAGAAAATATTGAACCTGCTGACACACGAGAATCCGTTGAGAAATGCGACCTGCGGCGCTACCACGAACTTCGAAAGTCGAATTTCGGGTATTTCCATCTCTATCGCACTCCCTTACTCGAGTAACAGGGATGCATGTATTCCGAACTTCGACTTTCGAAGTTCGTGGTAGCGCCGCTGTAGATAAGAATAGCTGGACAGCCGGACGGCGAGACAGCGGGACATCTGAACATACGGAAGAATGTTGGCCCCAGCTGAAACAGACAACTTCGTTCGCTTCGCTTGCTCGTTCAATTAATAATGGTCCCGTTTTTTCGAACACAATATTTATGTATCAATATTACTTACTCGTACTATTATGTAGCAAAAAGTCACGTTTCATCGCCATATAGTCACGTTTGAAACCTCGAAATTTTCTAAAGAGAGGAATTCTTTTAAGGTTAGGCTATGTATATAAATAGTTTAAGATTTAATTCTGATTAGACGGATTATAGGATGGTTGGGGCGGAATGCTTCTCGAGTGAGGACAGTACCGGCAGGCGCAGCGTGGGTAGACCCCCCCAAAAGGTGGACTGATTAGCTGGTTTATGTCCAGCAGTGGAAGAACTCTTTTGGCTGATATAATGATCATGAGATGGATCATTGTTATATTTAATACAAAAATTTAATGCCCATGTTAAAAAGAAACAAACCCTTTATAAACTAGATACCTAAAATGGCATTAAGTATTAAATATATAAAATAGAATATCTGACCTTTTTGAACCAAACACCTTAATTTCAGCTACGCAATGAAAACTCCACGCTTACATCTTCCATCGACAAGCCAAATACTCGTAAAAAGTAATATTTTCTTTATTCCGTTTCATTTGGAATTTTTCGCTTTAATTTTCTTCCAGGAGCTTGCCAGAAGTTATTAAAAAATAAATTAAAGGAAAGCGTTCAAAGTAAATGAAGTAACAAAGTGTAATCAGTTTTCTAGGAACCTTCGCCAGAAAAACTGCACTAGGATTCCTTAAACGGGGCATTGCGTGACCACAAATGGCATGGACTTATCGTGGTGATCGTGTGGCAATCGCAATAACGACATTATGACGTCACGTTTATGACGTCAAGCCCATTTGATGCTTTAAGGTAAATATGTAATTTTTTGATTTACCGATAAAATCGCTTCATAGCTAGTTTTCTCTGAGAACCTAACTTTTTTGATACATCCTATACAATATTAAGAATTACGAGCATTTTTGGTATCGTACTTTTACTTTAGTAGGTTGTGCTTCATCTTGTAATGCAAACGAATTCAATATTCAATATATTATTCATCTGAATGTAGGCCAGTAGGTTGAATAAAAGGCTCCCTTTGACAAAATTTGCCTGATAGCCATGGAACGCAGTATTTTGGGCGTGAAATTAGCAGATCGCATTAGGAATACAATACTGCGTTTCAAAACGCAAGTAGCTGACGTACCTCACGTAGCCGTCACACTTAAGTTCGACTGGGCCGGACACACTGCCCCATGCCGGAAGACTAGAGGGCTAAAATCACCACCAAGTTGGTCTAACACAACCGAAAACTGCTTCGCGGAGATGGCGAGACGGGCTTGAGGTCTTTGACCAAGATAGAGACTGCCCCGGATAGGGAAACGTGGAAAAAAAAGGGGAGAATTTAGCGCAGCAGTGGGATTAAGGCTGTAGATAATTTCGTGTATTTATTGCCGATACCAATTACATTATAGGTTTTTTTGGCACAAAACATTTTTGTATTGAATATTCAATCTAAATGTTCTGAGTTCTCGATGTAGTTTTACTGCTTCATTAGCGCGTTATTTGTGAAGCTTTGTTAATACCGTACATTAAACGCATCTTTTCAGTTGACCGGACCGTACTGTAATGGTTTTACAGCACTCTAGTGTTTAATATCAGAACGTAACAAGTATATTTGGGTCCCATATACACTTATGACATCTTTACTGCTTTTCTTTATCAACGACCTTTTCGGGCCTGGAATTTCCGTTATTTGGTACAATACAAAGGCAGTTATATTATAAACTAGTTCGGTTCGGCTCCATTTCTCTCGCGAGGTTTATGAGTTGATTCACGTTTAGGCCTGCTTAACGGCCTTTTGTAGGCCTTTGATATTACAATCTGCTTGCTCATTAAAGTACTGTGTCTTGTGGCTGGGTTTAGTATATTTTTAAATTAATTTCTGGGTAAGATTCATTTTCTGATTAAATCTCCGGTCTAATTGTGATGAAATTATATCAAGACTAAGATTTAATGAAACGGAAATAATCGCATTTTGTAGTAACAACAATTTATTGTAATTAATGCCTACTAATGCTGGATACTATGTGAACCAAAAATACGTACCTCAAAAACTAAATAAAAAACTTCTGCGTTTAAAAATAAAGAGCAGGTAAAGTTGCCAACATTTACCTTCAAAAAGGTTTTTTAAAACCATTTTCTAACTGAGTTTGTGTGATTGGGCTCTGAAAGCCCTAATATTTTGTTAGAGTCAAGTGCCATGGCTGACTGACTGGTAGTACATTAATTAATGAATTTAAAAGAAAAAATATCACGGCTAAGTAGGCATAGCTAGTTATCGAGTTAAAGTCGATATTAACAACAGTCCCGATTAGAATAATACAAATTAACGCAGAATGTTTATCTTGGCTTTTGCGGCGATTTGATCCTCAGGATACCCTTGTGTTGGCAGCACATCCTCGGGAGCTCTTATGCTGGGGCCACACTAACGAGAAATGCCATTAATTATCGCGATAATCGTAGTGTGGCCGTACTGATAACGTCCATTATCGCGATAATTAATGGCATTTCTCGTTTAGTGTGGCTCGGGCATTACAAACTTATTTGCCACCAGAAACCCAACAACAAATACTTACAAAGCAAGTCACCAAGGGCAACGGAGAGGGCTATGCTGGAAGTTTCTCTGCGTGATCGCATCAGAAATGAGGCTATTTAAACTAAAGTGGCGACCACGTACCGGAAGGCGCAGCGTGTGTAAGTAGACCCAAAAGGTGGACTGATAAAGGTCGCGGAAGCCCCATGTGCAGAGCGTGCATGGAAGCAGAAGAAACAACTAAACACATTCTACTGGACTGTAAGCAGGTAGAAGTATACAGGAAAAAACACCTAGGGCCTCCGGACACAGTATTGAACGCAGTCAGCAACACCAAGGCACTCACAAACTTCCTGGAGGAGCTGGGGTGGTTAGAGTAGCGCTACCCCACCGATTCACGCAAAATAGGCACACTGGATGTCGACTTGCGGAAAAAAGCCCAGTAAAACTAACTAACTAACTAAAGGACGCGGAAGTCCGCTGGATGTGGGTGATGCAGGACCCGTCATTGTGGCACTCTTTGGGGGAGCCCTAGCCAGGCCTGTCCAGCATCGGACGTCTTTCGGCTGAAATGATGATGAATGCCTTATTTTGACAGCATATCATTTTGACGGTCATGAAATAAATAGATCTCTGCTCCTCAAAATATCCAAGACGATCGCGTTTTGATAAATGGATACCGCACGTCGTTTTACACAGACATGCCATTAACAAGGCGGTACAAGACGCGTTCGTACAGAACTTAACCGACGTACCATAAATCACAAGCCTTAACTACAATTATATCAACCAAAGACATATTCTTAGCGGATACCGCGGGGCGTGGGTACACCCCACAACATGGACTGGGATGCTTGTTGATTACGTGACGCATTGGATGTACGTCAGCTAGATCTAAATGTCCCTTTTAGTATGGGGAGGTGAAAGTTGAGTACCTAACGTACTTTCGAAACGTTAAAGTTAAAGGCGTTACGATGTCATGCCTCTGGTAAAGGTCGCGGGAGTCCTCTGGATGCGGGCACTATTAGTGTGATGAGCACGAACATGTTTATCTGTGTCTTGGATGTTTTCTATGTATTGAGGTATCATCATATTTGGAGACATCAAACTTGTCCCAAATTAAGCAAAGCTACGATGGCTTGTATAATATGGTTAACGGTATCCGTTCTAATATTTATCGGATATCGTCACATACACGCCATCGTAGCTTTGCTTAATTTGGGACAAGTTTGATGTCTCCAAATATGATGTTATGTAATGCCCATTACGAAACCACAGTGCCATATAATTTTTACTATACGTATCACGGCGAATCTTGGTCCCTATGAGAGCTGTACAATTTAACGATTAAGGTTATACATTGTATGGAGATGACAGCTGTCGTAGGGGGGCATTTCCAATAATTCGTTTAACCAATTAGCGTGAGTTAATAAACAAAAACTAGGTAACTCAGTGTCAGTTGTGTGACGAAAATGAATCATACGGATTATGTGAAAATTAAATTGTTTGAAATTTAAATAACGTGTGGTCCGGTTATGCATTTAATTTATAGATTGAAAAGCAAACGTTTTATACAAACTGTATACTTTATTGTCGTCATAAAACCGACACCAGGTAAATTTTCGTTTAACAACTCACGCCAATCGGGTACAGGAATTATTGAAAATGCCCTGGGATCAAGATTCGAAAAGTATAGAAAGAAACACGCTCGGTATTCATTAAAATCGCGATAAATGCGAGGTCTAATTAAACGTTATATGTCTGTGACCACGTTGAAAACAATAAACGCTACGCACATAGCACCTCGCGTAGACGTAGACGTAGCAATCAACCAATCTAATGTTCGGATGCCATGTCAAAGAAATTCCATAAAACTAGCTTGGTAGAAATACCTTTCTTTGGCCGAATGGAATTGTGGAAAAAACTTAAGCGGCACTTTGCGTGACCAAACCTGGTCAATGAAAATTCGGTCGAGCATTAAATAAAATGAAAATAGAGATTGGGTTGCTGATGTTGAAATATAGTCCAGTCAATGAACTGAAAACTTGTATGGAAAAATAATCCATTTTGGAAATAATTTATAATAGCTTATCTTTTCTGTGTAACAGATATATTATGAATTAAATATGTAGTTACCCAGCGACAGAATCCGACAACATTTCAGACATCAAAAAAAAAAAAATTAATTACCTTCTAAAGTCAGAAAAAATATTAATACTTTTGTCTTTATTTTGGTTAATTTGACATTTGCTTTATAATATTCAAGTTAAATCATACAAAAAAATACAATGCATGCTTCATTTAAATCTACATAATTACTTCCGGGTGGAAAAATTGTCGGATTCTTGAATACAGCATCTTAGAATAACATTTTAAAATGAAATCAACAAAAAAAAACCGGCCAAGAGCGTGTCGGGCCACGCTCAGTGTAGGGTTCCGTAGTTTTTGTATTTTTTTTCAAAAACTATTCAACCTATCAAGTTCAAAATTATTTTCCTAGAAAGTTTTTATAAAGTTCTACTTTTGAGATTTTTTCATATTTTTAAAACTTATGGTTCAAAAGTTAGAGGGGGGGGGGACACATTTTTTTTTACTTCTGGAGCGATTATCTCTGAAAATATTAATATTATCAAAAATGATTTTTGCAAACCCCTATTCATTTTTAAATAACTATCCAACAATATCACACGTTAGGGTTGAAATGAAAAAAAAACACTCCCCACGTTACGTATAGGGGAGGTACTCTAATAAAAAAAAAAAAAAACACTTTTTATTTTACCTCTTTGTCGGCGTGATTGATATACATAGTACCAAATTTCAGCTTTCTAGTGCTAACGGTTACTGAGATTATCCGTGGACGGACAGACAGACAAAGCGAAACTATAAGGGTTCCTAGTCGACTACGGAACTCTAAAAATGCTTTTATAAATTAATGTTTTTCAAAACCGTGTTTTGCCTGGAGTAATATAACATTTTAAGCATGTATTCATTCAATGTATAGTAAACTTATGGAGGTTTATGTCTAATTCTTTCACTGTGCAGGTGTAGCAGGTCGATCACAAAAGGCATTAAACGTACGTTAGGTAGATCTAAATGTCAAAATTTATATGGAAAAATGACAGTGGAATTGTCCTAACGCGCTTTCGAAACGTTGCGTTATTACCCCCCTGGGTGGCTTGGCAGCGTCGCGATCAGAAAAGCCCCGAACAAATTCGCTTTTAAGTTTGTGCGTAATTTCTATCAGGATTGTACGCTTGTATATATGTTTTATATTTATGTACATATGTATTTGTGCATGTATGTATTTATTATATTTGAGTACAACGTATTTGTGTACCTACCTTATGTTTTCTTTGTTTTTAGTGTTCCGTACCAAAATTGGTCCAACGGAACACTTATGCGATCACGGAGGCTGTCCGTCTGTCACAGCCAGTTTTCTCGAAGACCGTTTGACATAGGAAGCTGAAATTTGGTATAGATATAGAAATGTATGGCCTAGTTACATAAATAAAGTCAAAAAGGCGTAAACCCTAATAAAGGGTGCAGTTTGAGGGGTAATAAAGGATTTTGTAGTGTAAGGAACGTGCGTAAAATTTTGAGATGGTATACACATTTTGAGTTCTTTTTACGATAGCTCTTACTAGTGTAAAATATGACCAAAGTAACTTTTTTATTTATACGATAAGTTTTTCTATTGTGCAATAAAGTTTGAATAAATTAATAAAGATGGGTGATTACGTAACTTTTCGAACGTACGTTAGGACAACTCATTTGTAATTTTCCCCATAAAAAAGTGATATTTAGATCTACCTAACGTACGAACAATGCGTTTCGCAATCGACATAGGGCCTAATACAACTTGCTACTGAGTCATGTTGCGGCTCAGCGCCTCCTGTCTCACTCGCACTGTGTAAATTAGAAAGAGGAGGGTAGATTTACCTCATCTCGCGTAATAAATTACATTTTGTTACCACGTTCACTGCCAGCTTCGCTCGTAGCCGATCATGTGGTTTTCCTCGATGTATGGAAAGCGACTAAGGCGAAGGTATCCGCTAGGCGGGTTCCTAGCAGGGAAAGTGCAGATCTAATCCAGTCCCGTGTAAACTAGTCCGCTTTAGCCTTATCGGTAGTGACCCTGCCTACGAAGCAAGAGGCCCTGGGTTCGAATCCCGGTAAGGGCATTTATTATTAGTATGCTTCGACTGTATGGAATCCTTTTTATAATGTATAATAAATAAATAAATAAATAAATATTAGGGGACAATCTTACACAAATCGACCTAGTCCCATAGTAAGCTCAATAAGGCTTGTGTTATGGGTACTAGACGACGATATATTTAATAGATAGAAATACTTAAATACATACCTCTAGAAAATATCCATGACTCGGAAACAAATATTCATGCTCATCACACAAATATTTGCCCTTACTGGGATTCGAACCCAGGACCTTCAGCTTCGTAGGCAGCGTCACTACCCACTAGACTAACCGGTCGTGTATACATTGATAAGTTAGAAATGGTACAAAAAACGTGCACCCATATATAGACTGTGTAACTACTACAATAGACATTTCAATGAAATCGACCTTATCTTAAAAACTCGCGCCCACTTCAGAGCAGCTATTTCAATTCTCTTGATCAAGAAATAAATAAATAACTGGTCACCTGTAATGTTAAGTATCTAGTTCTCAATAATTTGTACCTTCACCTGTTCTTGTGTATTTCAGTAACTTGTTAAGCTAAAGAGTAGTATTTCATTTTCTTATTGAGTTCTTTGTGAGATACGTTTATGGAAGCATCTATTATATCTAACTTTTGAATTTGTATGTTTCAACCTCATGCATGTTTCTGTGTTGTCTCCTTAAATAAGTAAATAAATAGTGCGATGAACACGAATTTGTGTTTCTGAGTTATGGAAGATTTCTATGTATTTAAGTATTTATTTCTCTATATAACTAGATAGGTTTATACTTTATCGTCGTCTAGTACCCATGCTGTACTTAGCTTTGCCTAGTTTGGGACTAGCTCGACTTGTGTGTCTTGTGATTGTCCGCTACTATTGTATTAAACTAAAAGAGCCGGTATTTCATCCACAACGTTTGAAAAAAAATATCAATAGCTCTTATACTTTCATGTGTCTGTCTTCCGCTACATCTGATAATGAAGCTTAATATTAATTACATCATGCCTACCGAAATAATGAAATACACGAGCGCGCTCCTTCGCGAGTGAACTCGGAAAACCACTTCAATTTCTCGACCCAAAGTAAATAAATAAAACCTCAATCATTAAAATCAGAACACTCGATCGGAGAACGTTTAAAGCGTCCTAAAATAATAATGGCTCTTATTTTAATGCGCTTAAGGTTCCTCGGGCTTAATCAAATTATTCAAAGTAGTCTTGGCCGACTCAAGTATTTATTGTACAGTCGGATTCATAAGGTAGTAGGATCTCCAAACAATAAATTTAAAGTATCCATAGGTACTAATTATTATAAATGCGATAGTGTGTCTGTCTGTTACCTCTTCACGCTTAAACCGCTTAACCGATTGCGATGAAATTTGATATGGAGATAGTTTGAATCCCGAAGAAGGACATAGGATAGTTTTCATCCTGAAATTACCTCCTAAGGGGATGAAATGGGGGGTTGAAGTTTGTTTGGAGCTGCGATATAAACGATTTCCACGCGGACGGAGTCGCGGGCAGAAGCTAGAAAGTAATATATTAGTAATAAGTATATAATTATAAGTATATAAGTATAAGTATATAAGTATAAGTATATAAGTATAAGTATATAAGTATAAGTATATAAGTAAATATTATAAATGCGAAAGTGTGTCTGTCTGTCTGTCTGTATGTTACCTCTTCACGCTTAAACCACTGAACCGATTTGGATGAAATTTGGTATAGAGATAGTTTGAGTCCTGGGGAAGGACATAGGATAGTTTTTATCCCAGAAATCATCCCTCAAGGGGATGAAGTGGGGGGTGAAAGTTTGTATGGAGCTACGATATAAACGAGTTCCACGCGGACGTAGTCGCGGGCAGAAGCTATACCCAAGTAACACAGAAAGCATTTTATCACACGAATAGTAAACTTATGTAGAACTTAAGGTCCGTATAAACTCTTATATAAGTTCACCGAACATCTTGACGCTTTATATTGGCATTTCAAAACCATTATGATGCTTTACACTGTATAACGGTAAGATAATGGCATATCAAAATGCTTTTATAAAGCCTTTAGTTTTACTGCAGCAAACCACAACGCAATTGTACAGCTTTCAGCTGTTTTTAGTGCCATTGGATCTATAATAGCATTTTTAAGTAGTAAATAAATGCTTAATGCTATTTAATAGCATAAACGTGAACCATTATAATGCCATGTAAATCCGTTAAACAGCTTTCAGCTGTTTTTTAGGCCTTAGGGCCTACTATAGCATTTTTAAGTAGTAAGATAATGCCTAATGCTGCTGAACGGCAGAAACGTGAATCAATGTAATGCTTGCATTATTAAAGGTCACCCGAGTTCTGTTTTACAGCTAACAGCTCTTTAATCTAATACACGTGAGTGCGTGTAATGCGTAAAGCTGTATATAAACATTTATTTTACAGTATTCGTAAAACGATGTGTCCGTTAGTTATGTAGATAATGCGTTCAGAATCAGAAAGCCTTTTTATTCATAGGCAAACGGATTCCAACTGTACAAAAATTCTGAAATGGGTTTTATTGTTTTGCTCAAGGATCCCCAAAATTGCAATCAAGTAATGGCACTATTTTAGTCCACATCAAGTCTAGTGGCATACCGGTGAACCCATATATAACTACTTTATAGACAACGGCACCACAGTGGTTCACCAAAAGTCTTCTCTCTGGCCTCTGGCTTAATAATCGTTCACATGTGAGTATTTCTACTGCTTGCGGCATTAATTGGACTTTTTAAAGGCTCACCGGGCTGCTATAGCCCGACACCATTTTGTTTAATATTATAACCAAAAAATATTACCATGAGGACCTATTTATAAAAGTAATATACCTGAATAATAATGATATAACTTAATTTAATACTGCCCAACGAAAACTATTATGTCAATAATGCAAAATTCGTTGTATACTAGCAACAAAAAAAATGTTTTGGTTATTTCACAAATATCTTTATATAACACTTTATATAAAAACCACAAAATATCGAAGGCGCGTGAAAATATTGAATGAAACATATATAGACATTTACAGTAAACTACATTGCGCAGTAATATTTGAAGGCATAAAATAACTAAAGAGTTAAACACTTTACCATCTATCAGAAATTTTGCAAACACTCGTCACTGCTGTCAGTTTTGAACACTCACGCATCCATATATTATATATTATTGCGAGACAATTAACATTTGTACTAGCGATGTATTCGATCGATGAAATTTTTATACTGATGTAGGCCTACATGTGAACATTTATAATTCTTTTAGTACATTCTAATTCTAGTCTAATGCTTTTGTAATGCAATTAACATGTTCATTATCAATAATATTTCCGGCTTAATGCTTCTGTAATGTCATTGGCAACTTCATTGACCATAATAATGCTGCTTTAATGCGATTGACACTTTCTTTGACCACAATAATGCTTGTATAATGCGCCTGTCATGCAATTAAGAGGGGGCGCTCCGCGAAATCGGGGTTCTTAGATTGAATATTTACCTATGACAAACTAAAGCGAATGCCAGGAAAAAGAACATACCAAAACTACATCATATTTGCAATTGAATCGTCTGAACAAAACCATACAAAACCAAAATTGCCTCGATAGAAAAGAACCGCCAAAACATGTCTTATTTTTACTCAATTTCAATAGTGTGAGGTTCCCGTGCATATAAATTAAGTAAAAGTTGAGTGTATAATAGCTTTTCACATTACCTAATGAAAGTACTAGCGGGGTATTTTTATGTAGTCCCTTTTCAGACTTATTGAGGTGAAACGTATTTGGCGTATAGGCCTTTTTTATTTAGCGCGATACCCTTTCTCCCGTCGCGTGTTTCGTGCGGTTCTGTATATCTTTTGTTGCCGTTCGCGGGCGGAGTCAGTCGTAATCGCTCCGCTGAGACGAGAGGACTACGTTCTGTGCTCTCACGACAGCACGATGAACATAATTATTTCAATAATATTGTGACCCAGTATATTCGTCCAGTGAATGAACGTATCATTACATTCCAGTAGATATTTTGCTACATTTTGAAATAATATATTTAAAAGTCGACCTTAACATATAGATCTTAAAGTTCAAAATACAACTATAAGATTACGCAGCGATCGGCGGGTGACCGGCTTCTTAGAATAATTTGTGCAGTACATGCAAAACTAGACGAACATTTTTCTGTCGATCGTGTATTTACTTTATGAAAGATTATCACTATCACTATCACTACATAGTATAAAACAAAGTCGCTTCCCGCTGTCTGTCCCTATGTATGCTTAGATCTTTAAAACTACGCAACGGATTTTGATGCGGTTTTTTTGAATAGATAGAGTGATTCAAGAAGAAGGTTTATATGTATAATATAGTATCCGTGCGAAGCCGGAGCGGATCGCTAGTTGAGAATAAATCCGGTTATGTTCAAAATCGATGTCAGAGAGGTCTAAATACGAATTCATAGTCAGAAATATTTCAAAAAGTGGTCGCATTATTTAAAATTTTTGAAACATTCGTTGTAAATTAATATGCGCGTTTTTTAAAGAACAACATACATTGGCAGGCTTCTCGAGGGTGAAGATTCTAGAAATGATGTCCATTTTGAATTCCAAGATGGCGGACTTGACGACCGCTTTAGCCTAGTTGGTAGTGACCCTGCCTACGAAGCAAGAGGTCCTGGGTTCGAATCCCGGTAAGGGCATTTATTTGTGTGATGAGCACGAATATTTGTTCCTGAGTCATGGATGTTTTCTATGTATTTGAGTATTTATTTATCTATATAAGTATGTTTATCGTCGTCTAGTACCCATAGTACAAGCTTTGCTTAGTTTGGGACTAGGTCGATTTGTGTAAGATTGTCCCCTAATATTTATTTATTTTATTTATTGCTTTTCGAATTTAAACTTTCGTGAGACGTGTTGAAACAGTACTAATAATTACACGGTTCAACTCACGTATTAAATGTCACTACGGGCGACATGTTTCGAACTCTTCGGGAATTCTTCTTAAGGATGTGTTTTCGCGGCGGTGTCGCTTGAATCTTGTCGTGATTCAAGCAACACCGCCGCGAAAACACTCATCCTGAAGAAGAACTTCCGAAGAGTTCGGAACATGTCGCCCGTAGTGACATTATTGACATTGTTTTTCTTTAAAGTCATCACGGGTGTCGCTTTTAGGGTTATCGAGAGTGCAGATTCCAACAATTATTGCCTGCGAACTTGGACATTTTGATATTAAAAAAGTGAACATAATTATGCACTTTTTCTTTAATATGTTCAAAATTGATAACTAAAGGGCCAAAGTCTCCAAGTACGAATCCGAGATCAGAATTGAAAAATTTGGCCGCCACACAGTAGTGGCCTGAAAATCTGACTTTCATAGACATGATCGAAGTTTTCATAATATATTATAGTTTTTTTTTAATGCTACTAATAAATTCACGGTTAAATTCACGTATTAAACGACACGGCAGGCGACATGTTTTGAACACTTCGGGAGTTCTTCTTCAGGATGAGTGTTTTCGATGTTTGTTTTGAAGAAGAACTCCCGAAAAGTTCGAAACATGTCGCCTGTTGTGACATTTAATGCGTGAATTTAACCGTGGATTTATTAGTAGTATTTTAGACATGTCTCACAAAAGTTTAAATTCGATTATAGCTTTTTTTTGCTTTAGGCTTTTACTAGCCATTATTATGCTAGCTCACAACCCTTACGTGATTTAGTAAAAAAACGGAAGGCCATATTTCAGTTATAGCTCCGGTGGTTTTTTAAGCAACAAAATGTAGGTAGTGGTATTCCTTGGGTAATTAAAGTAATTTGTACTCTATAAAGTGATTGTTTTCGCGGCGGGGTCGCTTGAATCTTGTCGTGATTCAAGCGACACCGCCGCGAAAACACTCAATCCTGAATAAGAACTCCCGAAGAGTTCGAAACATGTCACCCGTAGTGACGTTTAATACGTGGGTGAACCGTGTAATTATTGACATTTTTTTTCTTTAAAGTCATCACGGGTGACGCTTTTAGATTCCAACAATAGGGGCGTAGACACTAAATAAAATAATGTGATATTTTCTCGAAGAAGGATAAAAAAATTAGTCAAATGGAGGAAAAATCAACGCAAAAGGTTAAATAATCACGAAGTTATAAGTGTCCAAAGTTTTAAGAAGGGATGTGTTCTGTCCCTTTTTCGCAAAACGCAACTTCATATGAAACGATGACGCTGGAAGAATGTGACGTCACAGAAGGCGGCAACGTGCCGCGCGCATCGTGGTCGGCGACGCCGTCGACGCGGCCTGCCGGCAGCATCCTGTAATGTGACGTCACACACCGTTTGCGTTTTCTCTCTCTAAGAAGCAATATTAAAACGGTGGTAGCTTCGTAATTCTTTGAGATATCTGAATGGGATTTTCATCACTATGCATATTTTTTTGCCTTCTTTCTTTTGGAGTAATAATAATTTTCGAGTCTGCACCCGAATTATTGCCTGCGAAGTTAGACATTTTTATATTAAAAAAAGTGAACACAATTTTGCAGTTTTTCTTTAATACGAGTATGTTCAAAATTGATAACTAAAGGGCCAAAGCGTCTCCATTGTCTCCAAGTACGAATCCGAGATCAGACCCCGTATCATGGTCGGCCTTATCACTCGATAAGTGACAAGATAGGGGCATCGTCTCGTTCTATCAAACGGTGTCAGCCAGTGACGGACGCTCTATCCTGTCACTTATCGCGTGATAAGGCCGACCATGACACGGGGTCAGAATTGGAAAAATTTGGCCGCCACACAGTGGCCTGAAAATCTAGCTTTCATAAACATGATCGAAGTTTTCATAATAAATTACAGTTTTTTTTAATGCTACTAATAAATTCACGTATTAAATGACGCGACAGGCGACATGTTTCGAACTCTTCGGGAGTTCTTCTTCAGGATTAGTGTTTTCGATGTTTGTTTTGAAGAAGAACTTCCGAAGAGTTCGAAACATGTCGCCTGCCGTGACATTTACGTAAATTTTTTAACCGTGGATTTATTAGTAGTATTTTAGATATGTCTCACAAAAGTTTAAATTCGATTATAGCTGTTTTTTTGCTTTAGCCTTTTACGAGACATTATTATGCTAAATTACAACCCTTACTTGATTTAGTAAAAAAACGGAAGGTCATATTTCAGTTATAGCTCTCGAAACTGACTTACCTACTAGCGAAAATTATATCTTCAAATATAGGTACTTACAGATGTTGTCTTTCTTTCCACTTATTATAATTATCTATAGGTATTCATCATGTTTCATCTGACTGTCGGGGCATATACTATGCGAGAAGGAGCGGGGCAGCAATAGACGCATCAGCGCGGCAGGTACGGGGCGCGCGGGTGATTTCTGATTTTTCCCTGGCGATACGCCCCCTCTTAAACAACTATTGTGAACCTTTTTAGGATCTAAAGCAGTAAAATTTGTGCCCAAATAAGCACTACAATAGCCGTATAAACGTTTATAATGCTACTTTAGAACTAACTCAAAATGCCAAAACGATACACAAATGCTGTAACTCGGCTGTTATACTGCTTTGATGTGTTACTTGGGATAGTTATATTATAAATGCGAAAGTGTGTCTGTCTGTCTGTCTGTTACCTCTTCACGCTTAAACCGCTGAACCGATTGCGACGAAATTTGATATGGAGATAGTTTGAATCCCGGGGAAGGACATAGGATAGTTTTCATCCTGGAAATCACCCCCTAAGGGGATGAAATGGGGGGTTGAAGTTTGTATGGAGCTGCGATATAAACGATTTCCACGCGGACGGAGTCGCGGGCAGAAGCTAGTAATTATTATAAATGCGATAGTCTGTATGTCTGTCTGTCTGTCTGTTACCTCTTTATGCTTAAACCGCCGAACCGATCTAGAAGAAATTTGGTATAGAGATAGTTTGAGTCCCGGGGAAGGACATAGGATACAATACAATACAATACAAATACTCTTTATTGCACACCGTAAAACACGAAACAAATAGATATAACAACTTATTAAAAAAATTAGATGTTAACAACAGGCGGTCTTATCGCTAAAGAGCAGAGAGAGAGAGGATAGTTTTAATCCCGGAAATCATTCCTTAAGGAAATGAAATTGTGTGTGAAAGTTTGTATGGAGCTACGATATAAACGAGTTACACGCGGGCAGAAGCTAGTGTAAAATAAATCAACATCTGGAAACAAAAATATAGATAAAAACCATTTAGACAGAGAAGAGATGTTTTTTTAGGGTTCCGAAGCCAAATGACAAAAAACGGAACCCTTATGGATTCGTCATGTCTGTCTGTCTGTCCGTGTCACAGGCATTTTACTCGAAAACTATAAGGAATATTTGAATAAAATTTTGAGGATAGGAGTATTTTGTTTGCCGCTACATAGTTTTGTAATTAGATTCCAAAAAAAAAAAAATTTTAGGGGTGCACTCCATACATAAAACTGAAGCCAAAATTTTTTTTTTAATTGCAAACTCACATCAATTGATAGGCCTTTTAAAATAAATATAACGTTTCTAAGATTTTTTTTTGATTAAGTGAATAGAGTCGGAGATAATCGCCCCGAAAGTAACTAAAATTGGGTCCCCCCTCTCTAATGTTTGCACCGTGTATTTTAAAAATATGAAAAAAAACATGGACATGGAAAAGGACGTAAGTGCCATAAGATTTCAGTAACGATACGATCTTTTTAATAGGCACAGAACCCTTCGTTGTGCGTGGTCCGACACGCACTTGGCCGCTTTTTAAGGCAGGAATGGCTTAATAATCATCTTGAGTTAATATCAAAACCAATTCAAGATAAAAATTAAACACTGATTTATAAAATAAGTTTTTTTTTTACATTTTATTTTTTATTTTTATGACGGCCATTACAAGATTTTCGTGAACGAACAGAAAAATCCCAATACTTACTCATTTTATATTACATAATATTGTGAAAGAAGTCAAAGAAACCATTTAATCTTAAATGTGCTTTACGTTCGTTCAGATAAATATAAAAATCTTAGTTTCAATGGATGTTTTTTTATATATTAATAAGAAGATAAAACGAGTATTATTATTATTATTCTGGTAGTGGCTTCCGGACTAGAGAGCCCTTATATCACTGCGACCATCGCTGATCTATTGTGATCGCCACTTACTACAATTCTTGGTCAAGTCCTGCAAACTCGAAGAATTGCAGGATACTGTTGATCTCAAGAAATTTAATCTCCTCCGGGCACATGATGTGTTTTCCCAGAAAGGAGTTACGGCTGCGCATAAGGCAGGGGCACTCAGTTAGGATGTGTGTAGGCGTCTCTTCCGCGTCAAGGCAGAGTCTGCACTGCCTTGTGTCACACAGACCTAACGTTTGCATGTGCTTATTTAGGCGACAATGCCCTGTAAGCACCCTTACCAACATGCGTAGACGGTTCCTGCTTAGCGCCAAGGCATCGGAGGACGCCTTTTTGCTAAAGGCTCTAATAAGCGCCTTGGAATGTTTCAGTCCTGGTAAAGCTCTCCAGGCTTGGATACTTTTGTAGAAACAATAGGTCTTTAGAGTGAGCTTGGTTAGACTTTTGGGGATGCCACAGAACGGCTCTGGTCCGCAGTGCGTCCCCTTCGCCCCCGCTCGTGCAAGCTCATCGGCCTTCTCGTTTCCCTTGATACCTGCATGCCCTGGGACCCAACGTAATATAACCTTGTTTTTTGTGCCCAGGTCATTCAATAAATCCCGGCAGTTCTTGACCAGCCTCGACGTTGTGACGTTAGAGGTTAGGGCCAAGAGAGCCGCCTGGCTATCCGAATGGATATAAATAGTACGATTGAGGGAGGTGCTTTGCAGATTGGCTGCCGCACATTCTAGAATGGCGTACACCTCTGCCTGGAATATAGAGGTATGCTTACCCAGGTTCATGCTGATCGATGCCCTGGGTGCTTCTCCGTATATTCCGCAGCCTACCTCCGATCCGGATTTGGAGCCATCAGTGTACCACTTTAGGCTGCCTGGTTTCCAATTTATGAGGCCGTTTAACCAGTCCTCTCTCCTGAGGAGTTCCACTGAGTAGTTAGTCTGTGTACAAAGTTTTGGGGGCATTGTGTCTAGAGGCATCCCTAAAACAGGAATATCGTAAACTGAGTCCTTGAGTGTTCTCAAGGCTGAGGATAGCCAGTCTCCTCTCCTTGATGCCGCTATTCTGAGCATGCTGGACCTCGCCTCCTTTTCCAAATGGAGGTTCAGGGGCGGAAGGTTCAGCACGGCTTCGAGGGCAGCTGTTGGAGAGGTTGACATGGCTCCAGTAACGATAATGCAAGCCGTCCGTTGCAGACTGCTGAGCTTTGCTATTGTTGTTTTCTGTGTCGTTTTCCTATACCAGGCCACAGAGGCATAAGACACCATCGGCCTCACAATGGACGTGTATAGCCACAGGGCAATTCTGGGTTTTAGACCCCATCTGTTACCCGCTAAGCGACAGCAGATTGAGAGGGCTACTTTAGCCTTCTGTAAAATACTGTTAACGTGCGGATTCCAGGTCAATTTCTGGTCGAGTGTAACGCCCAGATACTTGACTTCGGAAGAGAGCGGGATTGTTTTGCCGTTCATAGACAGAGGTCTCAGACTGTCGAGTTTCCTCTTGTTTGTGAACGGCACAACAACCGTCTTGTCAGCATTAACAGATAATTCGTTTTCCCTGCACCACGTGTTAATTGTGTCTAGGGCTCTCTGCATTTGGTACGATAGTGTACTTTGGCAGTTTCCCCGCACCGTCACCACAAGGTCGTCTGCGTAACCCTGGGTGTCGATGCGTAGTTCCGCCATTTTGTGCAGAAGTTCGTCCACTGCAAGGGTCCATAGCAGAGGGGAGAGTACCCCCCCCTGTGGGCAGCCTCTGGCAGTGGTTACGTCACGAGTGGTATTGAGCAATTCTAGCTTAGCCACTCTGTTTGAGAGCATGCTTTGCACCCAGCGCACCGTTGTAGGGTCCACTCCCTTTGACCGGAGTCCCCCCACTAGTGTTCTGATGGGTGTATTGTCAAAAGCACCCTCAATATCCAGGAAGGCTGATAGAGCTATCTCCTTATCCTCCAGCGCCTTTTCCACCCTGTCAACAAGCTCAAGCAGAGCGGTCTCTGTAGATCTGCCGCTCCGATAGGCGTGCTGACTGTCATGGATAGGCTTGTTTCCGAGGCAGCTCTCCCTGATGTACTTGTCCAGAACCTTTTCCATGGTCTTCAACAAGAACGATGAAAGGCTGATGGGTCTGAAGGACTTGGCCTGGGCATAGTCCTTCTTACCCGCCTTTGGAATGAATAGGATTTTCACCTTGTTCCACATTTCAGGTAAGGATCCCCAGGCGTAACTCGCCCTGAAAATTTTTACCAGATGAGGGATAAGGACGTCAGCTCCACGTTGCAGTAGCACCGGGCTTATTCCGTCCAGTCCCGCCGTCTTGTACGGCTTGAACGACTCTATGGCCCATCTCACTATCCCCGGTCTGATGACCAAGGCGGCTTGCCTCCAGTCCTCCGATCGGGGCCTGTGCATGCCGTATTCGGCGCTAGGTCCCCTAATCTCGGTAGACCCCGGGAAGTGAGTATTGGCCAATAGTTCCAAGGTCTCCGATTCGTTGGTTGTGAAGGTTCCATCCTGCCTTCTTAGGAGGCCAATCTGATTAGGCTTTGCTTTAGAGAGTAGTCTATGGAGTCTTGCTCCTTGAGGCGTATTGTTTACTTCCTCACAGAACTTCCTCCACGACGCTCTCTTGGCTTTCCTAATCTGTTTGCTATATTCATTTAGGGCCCTGCGATAAATCTCCCACTCATTTGTTCTTTTGGCCCTGTTGAATAGCTTTCTCGTCTTGTCCCTTAGCTTTTTGAGCTTGGAGTTCCACCATGGGACCAGACGCTTTGTGGTTTTAGCCTTGGGGGGGCAGTTTTCCTCATAGGCACGTACAATACCTTTTGAGACCACTTCCACCGCAAGTTCCAGTCCTTCTCGTGTTCTTACGCTTTTGGCTGCCATGTCCAGGGTCCGTTCAAGGGCGCTTCTGTACCCCGCCCAGTCGGTCCTCCTGGGGTCCCTGAAAATAACTGTTTGAGCACTGAGAGAAAATGTTAAGTTAAAACAGATGTGTCTGTGATCTGACAAAGATTCCACCCCACTTACATTCCAGTTTTCAATGTGCCTGGCAAGGTGGGGAGTGGCAAAGGTTATATCTAAAACTTCCTTCCTGGCCCTAGTGACAAAGGTCGGTTCGCAGCCTAGGTTTAGGGTTTGGAGGCCGTTAATTAGTAGAAAGTCATGTAGTAACTCACCTCTATCGTTGATGTCGGTGCTCCCCCAGCTTGTATGGTGGGCGTTAGCGTCACATCCCACCAGTAGCTCTGCGTTGTGTCTGCGGGCGTAGTCCACCACTGCATCGAGGTCCGCGGAGGGGTTCACCTTATCTCCGGGCAGGTAGGCCGAGCACATTATTACTCTTTGACCCTTCCAGCCCTTCAGATTTACATACGCTGCAACCAGATCATCCGTACACAGCTCTGGAACAGGTAAAAAGTCAATGTTTCTGTTGAAAGCAATGCATGCCCTAGGCCTGATTCCATCGGTGTAATACAGCGTTTTACCCACCGAGTTTAGTCCTAGTATGGTTGAGTTTCGCACCCAAGGCTCTTGTATTAGGGCGAGGTCAGCGTCAGTTGCAAGTAGTGATGTGCCGCGGTAATATTACCATTACCAGTAAGATTCTGTTTGGTAATATTACCGGTATCTTTCCAATCTTACCAGTAAGATTCCCAAATGGCGGTAGGATTCGAGACTGTAGTACGAGTACGATTAGTAGAGAATCACGCTAAAATTACTGGTTATGGGTGTAGTTAAATGAGCAGTATGCACCAATGGTTTACATCTTTTGTCTCTTTCACTCAAATTTCTTATCTTACATAGAACAATGGACGCGAATCGGACTAGTACCTCAGTTCGGACCTTTGCATGATTCAGAGTGCACGTATTTGTGTTGTGTAGTGAAGAAATAATAAATAATGAAACCAAGAAGTACAGTGTATTGCCATTTTACTGAAAAGACTACAAATAATAAAAAAAGTTACACGTGTAAATTTTGCAGTGTAGTGTACAACTTTGAAAATGCTACCAATACCAATTTGAACAAAGGAAGAGAAATGCTCAGAAACCTATCCATTTTGCGGCAACAATATTGGATCCCAAAACCCAAGGCATGCAATTAACAAATCAAGAAAACGTGGACGGATGCGAGGTTATATTTAATTTTGGAGGTGAATCAACCAATGTACTAATGGAATTATCCGATTATAAAATGCACAAAGGTATTTGGGAAAAAGACTGTGTGGAAGTTGGCAGCAACTGCAGAACCTGTAACATGGTGGGAAACACTGTTTGCTAACACTTCTTTAGGGCAAATAGCTGTTAAAATATTAACAATCCCAGCAACTTCTGCAGCTGTAGAAAGGTCATTCTCTACATTCTCCAATATTCATTCAAAAAAAAGAAACTGCCTCAAAACCAACAGAGCTGGAAAAATTGCATATATTTCACATAATTGGAAATTAACGCACGAGTCAACGCCACCGAAAGTAGCGAGAGCCATGAACCAAAATACAGATAAAGGTTTGGATGAATCAGATTCTAGTGATTCTGAAGATGATTTTTCAGACGTCGAAGATGATTGTGGTGATTTCCAAGAGAATGATTTTGAACTCGAAGGGCATTACTGATCCTTGATTTATGCCATAAATACTAACGAATGAGAATCAAAAACAATTTTATTAGGGTGTCGACGAAGTTTTGATTGAAGATGATTTTGTTTCCCAATTTTGGTAGTAACCAATTATCTACATAAGTAGTAGTAGTTGGTTTAAGAATAAGTGATTTTGTTAGTTTTAGAACCAAATGTTTAAGTACCTATTTTTTATGTGACAAACGAAATTATTATGTGAAGTACCTGATTAAAATGTGATTTTATTGGATTTATTAGTTTTAGAACAAAATGTATATCTATCTCATTTAAACGTGATTTTTGCAAAGACTGATTTACTGAGATTACATACTTGAATTATATTTTTGTAGTTAAAATATTATTTATTATATGTAAGAAGTAACGACGTAAGTATAATAAAGACACGAAAATTATGAATCTTTACAAATATGATTGTAATTAATCTGTGATCGTTGTTATTTGTTGATTTTTTAATATCAATATTTTATTTTATTTTTGTTTTCACAAGACAACATTAATAATTGACAAACTACAATATCTACATAAAAAAAAAAAGCATTTAGTAACTTATTCTGGAACAAATCAAAAGGTTTGTGCTGAATTTACAAGGCAGTAATATTTCTAGTAGTATTGGTAAGATACCTAGTAACATTGGGTAAGTTACCGGTAAGATTGGTAATTTACTATTTGAAAATAACTGTTTGATTCATTAGACGCACACACATGCATGTCGCTCGTTATATTAATTTCGATTCGTATGTAAGCCAGTTGCAAATAAACAGTCGCTGTGAACACACGCAAAAAGTATTTAATTTTGAAACCATCCAACATAGAACCTTATAGCTATCGGAACATGGTCCATTATCGAACCGGATGCGAATTAGAAGAATAGCAAGCTTATCACCTGCCGGCCGACGCGGTTGTACCTGCATCGAGTGCAAAGTGAAGTTGTTTACGTAAAATCGTTGCTGATTATCGGGCGATCGGCGGCTAAGTTATATCGTTGTGATTTATAAGTGAATAACTTTGTTGTTTACGAACCTATAACGTTCTTTATCGTTCGGTGACATGGCTACACCAACAATAGAAGAGATTTCGGTGCAAATAGAAGATATTTATAACAGCATCAAGAAAGCGGAGACCAATTTTAAAAAATGCCCTAAGGAAAGGTTAACACTTGGCTACGTTAAGGTGCGTGTGCAAAATATTGACGAGTATTGGGCGTCGTTCAAGCAATTGCATTCCGTTTTACTACAAATATCGACTACGGAACAACGGCAAACGCTGTTATACTTTGTTGAGAACCACTACGATAAGTGTGAAGAAAAATACTTGAATTTAAAAACTACACTTCAAGACCTGTTAGACTATAATGCATCAAAGCCGGCCACTACCCCAATGAATACTTCTTTAGTTGCTGGAGAAATTAGGACTGTGATGGATGTCAAACTACCGCGTCTAGAATTAAAGAAATTCTCAGGCATTTATGAAGAATGGCAAGAATTCGAAGATATATTTACATCGGTAATACATAACAACCAATCATTGAGTGACGTGCAGCGGTTTCATTACTTAAAGTCTTGTTTGATCGGTGAAGCCAGTACCACATTAAAACATTATAAGGTCGTGGAGAAGAACTACAGAGCAGCTTGGGACACGCTAAAGAAACGGTACAGTCATAAACGTCTGGTCGTAAATGCAATACTTAAAAGACTTTTTGCATCAAAAAAAATGTTGAGTCAATCGGCCACTCAATTGAAAGTGATAGTAGACAATATGAAAGAGTGTCTTCATGGATTCAGAGGTATGTCAATAAATACGGACTCGTGGGATCCTATGCTGATATTCTTAGCCACTCAAAAATTGGATCCGGAGAGCCACAGACAATGGGAGGAGCATGTGAGCATGCAAGCTACCGGGGAGCTACCCACCATAGACGAACTGTACCAGTTTTTAGAGGATAAAATTCACACGTTGGAACTTACGTCTTCAGCATCGTCACAAGTGAAGACTGTCAAAGAACGATCATTTTATACTACGACTGCAACAGAAAAAACCTGTCTCTTCTGTCAAGATGCTCATGCTTTATATCATTGCAAGCAATTTGGAAAATTGAACCCTATTGAAAGAAGCGATTATGCTAAGACTCAACGATTATGCTACAACTGTCTTCTACCGGGTCATTCTGTACAATTCTGCAAACAAAAGGTATCGTGCAAGGTTTGCCATCGTCGACATCATTCACTTTTGCATCAAAGTAATTGGAAGGGTTTGACGTCCGCATTTGAAGATAATAAGGCAACCGAGATGTCTGCACACTCCAAGATAGAAGAAGATGAAGAGAGCCAAAATGAAGATGAAGCACGAGAAGAAGAGTTGGTAACCAATTTTGCGGCAAAGGAATCAACAGCATTACTAGCTACGGCAATAGTACCAGTACGTGATTCGACGGGAAATGTGATAATGCTGCGAGCTTTAGTAGATCCAGGGTCACAAGCGACATTTATCAGCGAAAGGGCAGCTCAATTGTTTAAGGCAAAAAGGGAGCCAGTCAGAGGGAAAATAACGGGTGTTGGTGGTACCAAAGCGACGGTTAATCATGCAGTGCAGTTGGAGGTTATGTCACGCTTCGAAAATAACTTCAACCTTCAAGTGAAGATGTATGTCATGCCTACACGATTAACATCAGTACTCCCGGCAAAGACAATACATTTGGAAGAAAATTCAAATAATTGGACGTATCTAAATAACCTAACCTTAGCAGATCCATCGTTTAATAAACCTGGCCGAGTGGATTTGCTGCTGGGTGTGGAAGTATGCGCTCAAATTATGAAAGAGAAAATCATCAAGGGTCCACCAGGTTCACCATGTGCTCAACTTACCAGCCTTGGTTGGATTCTATTCGGGAAAATTCAAGGAGACAATTCGTCTGCTGAAGTGGTAACAATGCACCACCACCTGGACCTGGACAACATGTTAAAAAATATGTGGGAGCTGGAATCACCCTCCAAACGAGCACACACGGCAGATGAAAGGCTCTGTGAAGAAATTTATGATACCCTTCACTCCAGGACTGATGAAGGAAGATACATAGTGAAGTTACCTATGAAGAATAAGCAACCGCAAGCAACGGAGGGAGAAACTAGAAGCATAGCTTTGAGACGTCTCAAGCAGCTAGAGGCCCGTTTTGAGAAGAGGCCAACATTGAAAAGAGAGTACACCAAGGTAATGAAGGAGTACCTTTCCATGAACCATATGGAAGAAGTTCCTGAAGAAGAAATGGAAGACCCTGCGGTATATTTGCCTCACCTCGCAGTAGTCCGAGAGGAAAAAGAGACTACTAAGGTTAGAGCGGTTTTTGATGCCTCCGCCAGGGGTTCTAACAACAAGTCATTGAATGATGATTTACTGGTGGGACCTGCCCTTCAAGAAGATTTGAGGAGTATTATTATGCGTTGGAGGACGAAAAGAGTATGTTATATGGCCGACGTCGAGAAAATGTACCGCCAGATACTGGTAACAAAGTCTGACGCAAACTATCAGCGACTCTTGTGGCGTAATCATCCAAACGAAGAAATCAAAGACTATCGCATGCTTCGAGTGACCTTCGGGACGGCCGCAGCCCCTTATTTAGCGGTGAAAACATTGCATCAAATAGCTAACGACGAAGCAAACGATGAACCTGATGCGGCAAGGGTTATTAAGGAGGACTTCTATATGGACGATTTGATATCTGGGAACGACACCATCGACGAGGCTATAAATTCGGCAAACACTATTCAAGGTGTACTTCAACGAGGTGGTTTCCATTTACAAAAATGGACATCAAACGAACTTCCATTCCTCCAACAAATAAAACCGTCACAAAGAAGTTCTCGTGTCAATATCGAACTCAAATTAGATGGCACGATTCAAGCGTTAGGGCTATCCTGGAATGTAGGCAAAGACACATTTCAGTATACGTTGGAGCTGCCAAGGATTCCAGACACTATTACAAAGCGGAACATACTAGCCCAGATCCAGACTTTATTTGATCCGCTAGGCTGGTTAGCTCCTGCTATCCTACCAGCTAAAACTTTGATGCAAGACTTGTGGCTTCAAGGTATTTCTTGGGATGAAGAGGTCAGTGCGGAGGTTAAACAAAGATGGATAAATCTACATCGAGAATTTGATTACCTGTCCAACGTGGAAGTAGACCGTTGGCTGGGCACAATTCAGCGCAACATGCAAATGGTTACGGTGCACGGATTCTGCGATGCCTCAAATAAGGCATATGGAGCTGTAGCTTACCTCAGAGTTAAAACCAAAGAAGGAGAGTTCCGAACTGGAATAATTGCCGCCAAAACACGAGTAGCGCCTGTAAAACCAGTGTCCCTGCCACGGCTAGAATTATGTGGTGCGGTGCTCCTGTCTAGACTACTGAAACAAGTAAAAGAAGCGATGAGAATACCTGATACTCACGTATATGCATGGACTGATTCTTCAGTAGTTCTATCGTGGCTCCTGGGTGACCCGGGAAGGTGGAACGTATTTGTATGTAACCGTGTCGTCGAAATACTAGACAATGTTGGTAATCAAAGGTGGTATCATGTTACTTCGGAAGACAACCCAGCTGACACCGCGAGTAGAGGAACAACCCTGCAAAATCTGACAAAAGATCAAAGATGGTGGAAGGGCCCGAAGTGGCTGCAAACTGACGACATACCTTACAGAAGACCTGAAATAAAAGAAACAGTATTAGAAAGAAAGAAAAATATACACGTAAATTTAAATGTAGAGACCGAAGAAACTGGAATTAAGTTTGAACGTTTTGATACACTTCCAGATCTGTTGAAGACTATTGTTTATAGCGTGCGATTCATTAACAGCCGAAAGAACCCAGAAGGCATTGGAAGCGAAATAACAACTATGGAATGGGAAGATGCTTTATTAAGATGTGTAAAAATAGTACAAGGAAGAGAATACGGCGCGGAACTGGATAACCTAAAGAAAAATACATATGTGAAAAAAGACAGTACAATAAAGAAATTAGATCCTTACCTTGATGAGAAACAGGTTCTCAGGGTGGGTGGAAGGTTAAGAAATTCTGACCTACCTGAAGAAAGGAAGCATCCAATTATACTTTGTAGTCGAAACGTACTGACTCGGTTACTAATCGCAGATGCCCATAAGAAGACTCTGCACGGTACGTTGCCGTTAATGTTTGGTTATCTGCGCTCCAAGTACTGGATCATCAGGGCTAAGAACGCAATCAAGGCTTACATTCACAAATGCATTATTTGCGCCAGGCAAAGAGCGACTACGCGAACACAGATTATGGGAGATCTACCTAAAGTTCGCATTACACAAGCCAGGCCATTTTTACACAGTGGCGTAGATTTTGCGGGACCCATACAAGTATTAATGTCACGAGGCAGAGGAGCAAAATCTAATAAGGCTTATATAGCCATTTTTGTATGTATGGTGGTGAAATGCATCCATCTCGAACTCGTTGGCGATTTAACCTCTGATTCCTTCATAGGAGCATTTAAACGTTTTGTGGCTCGTCGAGGAAGATGCACGCACTTATGGAGTGATCAAGGGCGTAATTTTGTCGGCGCGAACAAAGAATTGACTATAGCATGGAAACAAGCAGGCTTCCAGCTACCAGGCGAGTTAGCCAACAAATTGGCAGCGGACGGAACACAATGGCATTTCATACCGCCGTATAGCCCGAATTTCGGAGGTCTTTGGGAGGCTGGCGTGAAATCGGTAAAATTCCATCTGAAAAGAATACTTACTGCCAGTCTTACTCGTACCTTTGAGGAACTGACCACGACATTATGTGAAATAGAGGCGTGTTTGAACTCCCGGCCTCTCATTCCCCTTGATACAACAGACCCTGACGGGGAAATACTATCGCCCGGACATTTTCTTATTGGAGAGGCACCCGTCACCATACCTAGTCCGGACTTACGAGAGATCAACACTAATAGGTTATCCCGTTGGCAATTTACACAAAAACTTGTTAGAGATTTCTGGCACAAGTGGCAAAATGAATATCTTTCAAGACTTCAAGAAAGGCCGAAGTGGTTAAAACGGTGCCGCGAATTTGCCATAGGAGATATTGTGTTAATAAAGGATGACCAGCTTCCGCCTGGTAAGTGGTCGCTCGGTCGGGTGGTAGCGAAGCATCCGGGCCCGGACGGTGTGACTCGTGTATACAGTGTGCGGTGTCGAGGAGACATTACCAAGCGCTCAGTATCTAAATTGTGTGAACTACCTGTTAATTCAGATGAGGACTAAATTGTAATTTTGCATTTGTTTGTTGCATGACTGTATTATGTTCTACTGCTAACTAGTGATTTTGCATTACTTTATCGCATGATTGTATTGTTTTATGTTAAATAATGCTATTGTTTCATTACTTTCCTGAAATTTTAGTAATTTCTCGTATAAGAATTGAACAAATATCAATCATAATCCTGTTTATACTCTAGGTAGCATTATTGCTCCAAGCTTCTTACGGTTTAGTGTTAAATTTGTAAGAGACAACATGCATGTATATATGTAGCTTGAGTAAACTTAATTATTGCCTCGACTTCAAAACACATAGACCGTTACTTAAGCCCGTGAGGAAAAAATGTATTTTTTGGTGGGCGGTATGTTTGATTCATTAGACGCACACACATGCATGTCGCTCGTTATATTAATTTCGATTCGTATGTAAGCCAGTTGCAAATAAACAGTCGCTGTGAACACACGCAAAAAGTATTTAATTTTGAAACCATCCAACATAGAACCTTATAGCTATCGGAACAATAACCCTGCACTTATTTTCATTACTAAGGATATTAATACTACCTATTTTTAGTATTAACCACGAAAAAACCTCGACTTTTCATTAAAGTCCTGAATCTTACCGTATATTTCCATTTTTTGGTAATATTACCAGTAGCATTACTGGGAAAATACTCGCTTTGGTAATATTACCGGTAGTTACCCATCACTAGTTGCAAGGCGACTCTCCACCACTGCTGTCGCTGCGGCAGCGTGGTGGATGTTCGCCTGCAGTATCCTCGCGGGTGCTGAGAGGGCCGCCATTTATTTGGCCCTCTTGGTGAACTGCCGGGCACTACCCCTACTCCTAGCTGCTGGTTGGCCTCTCCCTCGGGAGGTGCCAGCTGCTGGGGTGGAGTGTACATCCCGGCTGTTCATCGCGCCCCTCGCCGCCCCTCTGTGCGTCCCAACGGGTCGCGTCCTGCCACCACGGCCTCGAGTGCCATGGGGTGTGGAGTCGCGACTGTCGGGCGCACTTGTGCTAGGGCCTGCTTCCGCGGGGGGCTGTAAATGCGTTGCAGTCGTTGGGGGAGCATTTGGCCCACCCCTCAGCCTGAACGCCACTTTCCTGAAGCCTATGGTGACTTCGCACCCACAGGCTCTCAGGGCTTCTGCGGATGGCTCGTCCAGGGCAAAGGTAACCACCTTTCCGCCCTGCTCCGCCTTCTCGCCAAGCACCCGCCATAGCTCCGTATTCAGGCCCGGGTTCTGGATCCTGATTAGGGAGAGAGCGTCCGTAATGGAGGACACATCGGCGTCGGAGATGAAGGTGATGGCCGTGGCTGGTTTGGGCAGTTCTCCTTCCGGTATCACCGAAAGGGTCGCCTCCGGCCACGGCTTCAGCTTCGGGATTGCCCCCACAAGCCAGTCCAGACTTGCCTGGTCCGCACAGGTGACCAGGATCCAACCCGTCTTGTGGAGGAAGCCCAGAAACTTCGGTCCGTCACCCCTCGCATCCTTCCATTCCCCTATGAGAACGGTGCCGAGCTGGAGACGAACCATCTTCATCTGCTCCTCACTCATGGGTTCCGAATTCCGGATCCCCACTCGTGTGGAGCCCGCAACCTCCTTGAAACTGGGGGGCCTACGTTCCCCCTCATCTCCGGTGGTAAGCTTCACGGTCTTCTTTGCGTGCCCTTGTGGAGATTCGTCCTCCGATCGACCCCTTTTAAGAGGGGCGTTTACTGGGGCCGGTTTCTCCACGGGCATCTTTGACCACGGCATGTTGCACATTGTCAGTGCCATCTTCTTCTCCAGGCCGCTGTCAACAAGCTTATGTAGCCTCTTGCGCGCGGCACCGCAGAGTCGTTTGTATTTAGTGCCGTCAGCCCGAGCCGAACTGCCGGGCGCACCAGAGACGATGGTTACGTCTCTGTCGACCACGGACTCCGTCTCCATGACCTCCGGACTAACACAGACGGGCGTACCGGGGGCTTGTATAGCCCTCCTCGCCTCATGACTATCATCTCCACCCTGGATGGAATCCAGGACGGAGGACACAACGTCGTCAAACGACGGGTTATTTTCAGTTTTATTTTTCTCCATAAAAATTCCCACGATCAGCTAGGGAAAAACTGGTCGCAGACGGCAGAGCCCCGCTTACCACCTGAAGGGCTGTATACTCTACAATTCGCCCTGGTTTTGTAGAGACACCGTTTATGACTGGGCTCGCCCCCAGCCACGCATCCATCGGCACGGTACGAAATGACACCTAGGATTGGCGGAGTGGAAAAGAGGACAGAAGGGGAGGATGACTCAGGAAAGGAGTAGACAGGATTTTGGATAGGATATGACTAGGTTTGGAACACGGGAATTGGGGTTAGGTTACACCCGGACAGTGGGATTGCCATCCGGGCATCGCCCTCATACTCGGCTACTGCATGGTCCGGGGTAGATAGTAAGCGTGCGGCGCCCGTTCCGACCATCAGTATTACCAGGGTGTACGACCTGCCCATCTCCGGCAGGTTCGTCCCTGGGCTGCGACGGCAGGCCCAGGGACGACGTGGACGTGTATGACGGACTTGAGGGAGCATGCCGGTAGCTCAAACACCGCACACTTTGAGCGTACATCCCCCCCCTACACGAACGAAACGAGTAACATTGTTATACTTTTTGTTTGATATTAATATTTTAAATATGTCATGTTTTTATTTTGGCAGTCTTGGAAATGTTCTTGTATTTATGGTCGACTGTACCGTTGTACGCCGCAAGTATTTCTAAATTGAGGCAATAGTTTCGTTGTGGTTTTCTGTGAAACGTGTGTAATACGATGGATAGATGATTAAACCCGGATCGGTATATAATAGTCACTTGCTTATGGATGTATTGCGAGGATTTCTATAACTACTGAACAAAAACAAAACCAAATCATAGAGGTAATAGTACATTGTGATACAAGTGAGGTATGTTGATAATTACACCAGAGGCGGAATTATCACGCGAGCCGCAGGTGAGCGTGATAAGAGAGCCGAGGATGTAATTATCAAAGCTCACGCGTTTCATATGACGTTTTTCAACACATTTTGCGAGGAAAAAATCCTTTTCATAAGATGAAAAATTTATAGGCCTGCCAAGTTATTTTCTTTACTTATTGATGTCAACAGGTTTTTACTCACATGTTGTATACATCGCCAAGAATTTCCAGTGGCGTCCATTCTATTTATCACTTTTCTAGTCACCACGAGTCAACATTTTTGTTACTAACCAAACACGCAATGTTTACAAATATCTGTGAAATAACCTATAATGGCGCGCAACAGTTTTTTTTCGTGAAGATTGCGCAGTGCGTGCGCATTAGATGAAATCTCTAAACAGCCAATACAAAATAAAATAAATATTCGTTTTAAAATGTTATCTTTATTAATTCATGTAAAATGTTAACAAAAGTGAATTGTTTTACTAAATTAAACGTTTATATATCATATCCAAAAAGATATAGTCAATTAATTAACAAAAAGGATTTAATTTGTTTAGTCGAGTAAGAATCCATTTGCCGAGAATTAAATAAAAAGCTGTACAATCTGTACAACCCGATTAATTTAAGAATGCACCGTGTGCAGCATGCATACATCTTGCTGCAAGGTGCCAACGTGACTTAATCGGGATATAACCATAACACACGTGTCGTAATGTTATAAAACACGCGTGTTTTGATAGCCAGGATTATGAGCCTAAAAGCGACACAATAAGAGGTACGTTACGAGCAATTGTGTTGAAAACGTCTTTAGAAACCAACAGGTCGATCACGTAACGCATGCTACGTACTACGTACGGTAGGTTAGGTTAGACCTAAATGTCCATTTTTATAAGGAACAAATGACAGTTAGGAGAGTCCCTAACGCGCGTTGGAAACGTTACGTGATTACCCCTCAGGAAACGGTTCGTAAAATCTTTTTTTTTGTACAACGACGGTGGCAAACAAGCGTACGCCCCGCCTGATGGTAAGCGGACACCGCAGCCTATAGACGCATGCAACTTCAAAGGAGTAACATGGGCGTTGCCGACCCTTGATATGTTTTAGGATTCGCCGTGTTGACAGCTGAAGGAACAAAGTCCCTCGCTCTCAACACAACGCATCCTCGGGAGGTCTGGCGACCTTGCTCACCTCCAGGAACACAACACTACTACAGGGCAAGTAGTAGTGTTACTATGGCTGTGGTTTTCTGCAAGGAGGAGGTACTTCCCCAGTTGGGCTGCTCCACATTCGAGCGGGATGACATATGATGATGTTCTCATTTCATTGTAAAGTTTTTCTAATTGCTTTGTATAGTTGACATTATTAAATGTGGCCGACTGTTTATAAAACTCATTGGAATTGGAATGGTAGGATTCCTTTTTGTTTAGACAACTTTTTATACAATGAGAGATACTTACTCAAATTACTTATCTCAAGTATATCAATGTGTGTACAGTCGCCATCAGATATATCGGAGCGGCCAAAGTGCTCACAATCATCGGAGCACGTCTCTAATGCCTCGACAATAGAGGCGTGTTCCGATATTTGTGAGCACCTTGGCCGCTCCGAAATATCTGATGGCGACTGTACAAGTATGTCTGTGAAACTTGGACACCGATACAATGAAAGAGAGATTGAAAACCTCTGAGATCTGGTGTTTATTATAATAACCTGGATGGAGAATGTATACGCAATGAGGAAGTGTTGAAAAAGGTTGAAAGAACGGTTACTATATTGACAGAAATTAATAAAGGAAGAGATCAATAATGGGATATTTGCTAAGACACGACCCGTGGGGGGTTAGAAAGAGACAAAAAGTAGCCTATGACACTCTCCGTCCCTTCAACTATCTCCACTTAAAAAAACACGTCAATTCGTCGCTCCGTTTTGCCGTGAAAGACGGACAAACAAACACACGAATACACTTTCCCATTTATAATATTAGTATGGATTGGCCCACAGATTCGCACGTGCTTGCTAGTAAACAAGTGATATGAACTCTATTTGAAGCCTTTTGTCAAACCTTCTACACATGCGGTATGTGGACTACGAGTAGCTTTACCAAGCGCGTCCAGTATAATGATTAATTCAGGATGCTGTTTGGGCTTCCGCGGTATTAAAGTGCTTCGGCTATATTCGTGGATGCAGACATATTATCATGCGAAAACGAAATACCTCGCTTCTCAACCGCAGCCGCGGCAGTTTAAACAGCATCCTGAGCACGCTAGCCCAGTGCTGAAGATGTGGCGGCATGCGCAGCGCGCCTGTCGCCGCTCGTGAGAGAAACACTGTCTTCCCACCGATGAGATCACGAGCCTTAGCAATGGGGACTACGACGCAAGGCATTCGAAGTATCTATTTAATTTTAAAAAAGTGACTACTAAAAAATCTATATAATTGCTCACAAAGTTTCACGAGAGTCAATTGAGAACTACCTGTAGAGAAGAACAGCGGGTAAGTGGGGCATCCGGACATCTAGACATAGAAACGATTTTCGGCCCAAGCTGACGCATAGAACTTCACACGCTCCCTCGCTCGATTAGGTTTACGCCATGTCATACCTCGCCCCATCGCGCGGCGATCGTGAATTCAAAAACCTAGTAAGGCTTTTTGACTACGCCAAAACCTAGCAAGTCTCAGACACTTACCAGGTTTTGAAATGGCTAAGGTGGGTTACTATGTTTTGACGGGTAGAATGATAGTTCCAATGGCACTTGCTAGGTTTCGAGGTATATCTCCGGAATTATGATTTTTAACCTGGTGTCTTTTGTAAAATGGTGAGAAGTTACTAGGTAGGCAATATTATTAAAAAAACGATTTTCATTAGAATAGTCCCTTACTAGGTTTAGATATTGTAATGATGGGGCAGCCATGTAATGTATTTACATAAGTAAGAAAGATTCACAATTAGTGATTTCATGCAAACACTTCTTTTGTTTTAAACTTCCCGGTGCGGCTAACATTTCGTTTCCGCCAGATCTAGTAAGGCAAGGCCATTATCAGTATGGCTCATTAGATTTTACGTTCCCTAATTCAGGCGACCTCATTCAGGCAATTGAGCCAAACGATTTTGACCTTTATGCAAATGTAATTATGACTACTACGAGGGCTGCCTTTTAAGTTGTGTCGTTTGGAAAAACTAAAGACAATTTAAGTGTTAAATGGTATTTATTGTTTTTCAAAGTAATCACCGTGATATGTAATACACTTTTTCATTCGATCGAACCAGTTTTCGAAACACTTATTCCAGTGCGAAGTCGGGGTCTCCAAAATGGCCGTTTTGTATGCCTCAACCGCTTCTTCAGGCGTCTGGTACCGTTGACCACGAAGTCGTTGCTTGATTTTTGGAAAAGTAAAAAAATCGTTAGGGCTTAAGTCTGGACTGTACGGCGGGTGTTCCAGAATTTCGACGTTTTGCTCTTTTAAAAACGCAATAGTTTGCCGGGCGGTGTGCGAGCTCGCATTATCGTGGTGCAGTCTTATACGACGTCTTGGGTTATTTTTTCGAAACTCGCCGATGACTTCTGGTAAACAGACAGTGGTATAGCAGTCAGCATTAACCGTTTTACGATCCTCGAGCACGATGGTGGCAACGTGGCCACTTTACGCCACAAACGTGGCGACCATTTTTTTCGAAGTGCTCCGTGAGCGTATTACTTTGGTCGGTTTTGGCTCATCTTGGAACACCCAAACAGTCGACTGCTGTTTAGAATCGGGATCGTAGGCATATATCCAAGATTCGTCACCACTGATAATGTCGTAAACATGTTTCGAGTTTCCTCGGTTGAATTGCCGCAGAGTTTTGCGACACCATCGAACGCGAGCCGTTTTTTGGTCTTCACTGAGTAAATGTGGTATCCAGCGTGAGATCAACTTTTTTACGCCTAAGTGATCATGCAAAATACTGTGAACACTGGTCCCTGAAATACTTAAGGAAGCTTCTATCTCACGGTATGTCGCATGGCGATCTTCGATGATCAGTTGCCGTACAGCATCAATGTTCTCCTGGGTTACGGCTGTTTTTGGTCGACCTTCACGATGTCTATCACCAAGACTGGAGCAACCACGTTGAATTTCTAAATACCAGCGTTCCACAGTCCGAAGGCATGGTGCTTTATCATTGAAAACCGTAGTCAACTCTTCGAAGCACTGAGGTCGCGTTAAGCCCCTTTTGAAGTTGTAAAAAATTATCGCACGTAAATTTTCCTTCGAAATTTCCATTTTCACAACTGACTTGTCAACTTTGAACGAACGCTGTACTAAAACGGTTGGGCCGATTTCGAGTCATTCTTTTGTTTTCGAATTCTAAATTCAAATATTTTAACGTGACACTAGTTCTTTTTTATGCAATCACGGGAGGTTTGCAAACGACAGAACTTAAAAGGCAGCCCTCGTATAGCAACCATTGTCAGCAAGTGAGCTGAGTTAATCAGTTTATCGGTCGAGCGGAAAATCCCGCGAACGAAAGCCGTACGTAATGCATATTTAACACGCTGGATGGATAAAACTAGTGAGTAGCGTGTTTCGGAGGAGAATTTTGAGAGAATAATGCAGCTCGGTGAATAATCGCCAAGGTTTTATATAAAGCCGGTTTTATGCAGAGACTACTGTGTCTTTACAATTTATTTCTTTATTTTGCTCACGAAAGTTACAGACAATTCAGAAATACCATATTTTAGCACAAAGGTCCAAAACTAAACTATAACTCTAAACATGATATGTGCACAGAAGGGAAAGTTGCGAATACTCCTCAGCAGAATCTTCGCAAAATAACACGCTCAAAATTATCGAAATAGTCCTTATACTTTTGACATTATAGTCGTATGCAGGTCATTTTGAGCACGTGGCCCGCGTAGCTACTTTTGCTGCTGAATGAACAATAAATAATTAATTATGAAGTTGACCAAATGCGCCACACACGAATTTAAGTGGCACACTTCATTTGTTCCAACTTTAATTAACAAATGAGTAACGTAATATAATTTCCTGCGTGGAACGCTATTAAAAGGCTGCCTATTGATTACTTGCCAATTTATTGTACCTCCATGTTTGTTATCAGGAACAGTAGTATAACGTTTAATCAAATCTCTGGTATGTAATGTCTCAATATTAATTGAGTCAGATCTGGCCCTTATTTGAATAACTTGAATAACTCTTGTCTAGACGGAGCAAACGGGCTCTTCTATCTGGCATGATTGATTCGCCATTACGAAAAAAAAACTTTATTCCCAGCCCACAAATAGCAAAGTTAACTTGAGTAAAAGCCAACTTGAAAGGCACATCAACAATAAAAAACCTAACAACCTAAAATATACCGATCATCAGTTAAAATACAGATCGTTCATCAAAATTCGGTTTTGATATGCAATTGTTTCATGTGCAAGTCAGTATTTTTAATTAACTGTACCAAAACTGGTCCATCGGAACACTTTGGCGATCACTCGGAGTCTGCCCGTCTAGTCTATCACACCCAGGGTTTTTGGTATGACGTAAGTTGTATGGTTTTGTGATAATGACAATGATCGCCAGGTGTCTGACGGCCACACTACCGTTAACTAATTAATGGGTCAATGTATATCCTCCGCCAATTAGATAGATTTAATTACTGTATTTCTCGCACTGTGCGTATAACTTCTAGCTATGGAAGGAACCAGCTGGGCTGAAATTAATTAATCAAGAAACGTCTGTGCCAGGCGAGCCTTCGATTTCCTTGGAAGGCTAAGCATTTGAAAATTCACTTCCTTATGGCCACAAATCCTTGTAATTCTAAAATCAAGAATATTGCAGTTAATTTAAACAGTTAGTTAAACTCATATCTTTTTTTTCTGAAGGTGTTTCATTCAGCTTTGGCATCTAATCCTCAAAGGCATACAGTCTTTAGTTTTATGAAAGTAACTGCCATAAAACCGGTTGCCTAAGTATGTTTTGTTTCATCGAAAAACTACTGTCATATTAGTACATTATTTTGTCGTAGCAAAGGAAGTAGGCAATTGCTGGCTGAGTATTAATTTTAAACAGACGACTTCGGGAGTCCGTTTTATTTAATATGAAGCCAGCAATTGCCCTTCCGGCTGAGACAAATATAGTGCTTTTCTCAAAAATTGTGGAAGTAAACAAAATTCTCTTCTCGCCACTTCATGAAGTTGCCGTACGCCTTTTCTTATTTGTCTTTTGGCTTTGCCGGGAACAGATTATCAATAACTGAGCTTGCAGCTTCTATTAAATCTGGAGGCCTATAATCCATTATATCCTCGTCACTCAAACGGGACCTCATTTTTCCGAAAAAACAACTAGCCACTATAATGTAAAAACTGATTAATTTTTGCATTGCCGCCTTTTTTTTAGGGTTCCGTAGTCAACAAAAAAATCCCCCCTAAAAGTCCCTTAAAATAGTTTCGCCATGTCCGTCTGTCCGTCCGTCTTCGGCTTAGCTCAGTACGTCTAGCACAACTTGCTGCTTAGTCGCTTCTCGTCACAATCAGTCGTCTCCTGCCTCACTCGCACCGAGCAAATTAGATAGAGGAGGGTAGATCTTTCTCGACTCGCGTCGCGGCGCGGCGTCGGTTATGCTGGCCCCGCTGTAACCACTACTACTAGAAAACTGTAATTCGGCATGGGTACATAAATCAATAACGCCGACAAAACGGAAGAATAAAATCTTGAAAAAAAAAACCGGGTTGCACTCCGGGAGTGCCGGCAGAAGTGAAAACTCAATAACATTGTAACAGTTTTTTGATCAGGTCACGTGACATCTTACGGTGTCACCCTAAAAATGGATTTGACGCTAATTTATAAACAATTATCAATTATTTAGGCGGAAAACCGCGGGCGCGTTGGGTGCGACGCGCCGCCGGCAAACACAATACCACTATGTTTTTGCCATTGCCAAATATTTTTCAAAGCTTTATCTCTTTAGGAATAACGTCTAAATTCAAACTATTCGAATTTGCAAGAACAGCAGATGGAGGTGGCGACCAAAATATCAATTTGTTTTTTCCGTTGGTAAATATTTTTCTAAGCTTTATCTCTTTAGGAATAACGCCCGAATTCGAACTATTCTAATTTTCTCAATAGCAAAACTGTGAAGGACGCGTTGGTATTATTACAAGTTTATTTGCAGAATATGCTATTGCAAAAAGTGTTTAACGGCTTTATACTCTTACGAATAGCGTTCAGTTTTGAATGAAGTCGAATCGGCTAGCAGCAAAAAGTGACCTCCTTCACATCTGACGTCACAAAACTCTGTCGCGTATTTAACAATTTTTCCCCATCCCAAAAAGTGCTCAGCGCCGCTAAAGAAGTTTTCAGTTCAAAAAAAATTTGAGGTTGGTACAGTCGACTACAAAGAGATGGATACGGCCAAAGTTACAAAAATATGTATACACGACTTTATTACCTTAACATTAAGGGCGTGTATACATATTTTTGTAACGTTGACCGTATCGATCTCTTTGTAGTCGACTGTACCTAAACTATATATTGTAGTACCTTTACACTGGAAAAACTAAATACATACAATTTTGTAATAGAAGAACACATTTGCCAAAACTAAATATTAAATGCAAGGGAGAATCAATAGAAGAAGTTGATGCAACAAAATTCTTAGGCATTATTGTAGACCGCCATTGTAATTGAAAATGTCATGTAGACAGTATTTGTACAAAGTTAGAAAGATTTACATTTGCCTTAAGGCGATTGAAGCGTGTTGCCGGTGAAAAAGTTGCCCTCACCGCCTACCACGGTTATGTTGCGTCCATTTTACGATATGGTCTCATTATTTGGGGTAATTCTAGCAGCGTAAAACATGTATTTATTTGAAAAAAATAAATGTGTGCGAGCCTTAACTGGAGTAGGACGTTTAGAATCATGTAGACCACTCTTTAGGAAGTTTAACCTTTTAACCCTCGCCGGTTTGTATATCTGGGAGGCTGGAATATTTGTATGGTCAAATCCAAATTTATACACCGTTGTGAAAACTAACACTAAACTTAAAATAAGAGATCCAGCAAAATGAATAGCTCCAAAGTGTAAAAGTGCGCTACAGAGAATCAATTGCCATGCATTGTGTATATCTAACCACATACCATTAGTAATAAGACAATTGCCGACATTTACCAAATTTAGAAAATAATTATTTATATGGTTGAAAGAAAAATGCTTTTATACAATGAATGAATTTTTTGAATGTAATCAATAAAATTGAATGAAATAGTAATTTAACGTGTTGACATTAATTGATTATCTAAATGTATTGTAGGTTTAAATTGAATGTAATAATTTTGTGACGCCATAATTTTTGCATGCTGGAATAAGCTAAGTGTGTTGGACAACTTCACATCTTGACATCTCATGTAAGCTTTATATAACGGCACTTAACGCAAATAAGTCAGATTTCATATCATTTCATTTCATTATTATATTAAAACGCTTTTTCAAATTAGTTATTCGTTTGCGATATATTGGGTTTTACAGCTCTATTTTTTGTTCGAGCCATGAGTGTTCGCCATAAGTTATTTAAGACAACTAAATAGTCGCAATAAGTCACAGCTATTGATCATCCGTTTTGGCTGGTTAGGACCTACGGATTTTTTTATATGGCCGTCTCAACTTTTAAAAATGTTTGTACCTCGACAAAATAATGGAATTTGTATGCAACATTATTGTCGCGCAAAATCGAGTCGGCAAGGTTAACTACTATTAAACTTTTGACTAACCATAAATTATGCACTTCACGTCCTGATTTTTAACCATTACAGTCAACTTTGCCGGGCGTTTTTGAGAAAAAATATATTGCTGCGTTGCTAATTAAAATACATTTGCCACAGTTCTATCGTAGCCGTTAGCAGGCCGTAACTAGAGGGGTAATCACGTAACGTTTCGTACGCGCCTTAACTGACATTTTTCCATAAAACATTTCACATTTTAGATCTACCTACCTAACGTGCGAACAATGCGTCACGTGATCGACCTGTAGGTCCAACTAATGCACGAATATCACATTAAACAAATTCGATACACATCTTGCATAAATAAAAATTCTGCCGGTGCGAATCCATTACTCGTGGGTAGGAATAATTTCACATCAGCAAATCCTCGTGAGTTATGCCCATAGTAAACTGTACCCCGGGCGAGATCATTTGAAATATTTATAAGCAGGACAAGTCCGGGTGGATTATGTGAGCCGATGCTGCGCGTAAATATGTAGGTATATCATACTTCATATTAAAAACCCACGCAGTGTTTTTAAATTCTGCTGAAGCCCGAAAATGAGGGTGGAATATTTATGCTTCAAAATGGTGAGGCTGAATATGTAGTTAATATAACAAATAAATTATGACAATGAAACATTTATTTGACTTGCAATGTTGATCCAATGCAGAGTATTTGTGTAATTACGGTCTGAAATCATTTTATAACAGACGTCAGCGGCCCATCGTTGCAGTTTTATCACCTTATCGTTGTGGATAAGACATTCGTCGCTCTCGCACTTGCATACTCGTCAGAACGTGACGTATGTCTTATCGACAGCGATAACTGTAATTAGAAAAGTTGAAAAAACCCCGACATTTTCATTTCAAAGTCCAATATCTCATAGACGGCTTGACAGATTTTCATAAAACATGGCTAAGAACACTCATGATAAAATTATCTATGACACAAAAACACCGTATTTAAATCGGTCCATCCGTTTGGGAGCTACGATACCACAGACAGATACACAGACACGTTAAACTTAAAAACACCCCTCTCTTTGCGTCGGGGGTTAAAAATAGTTACCAACGTATGCCCGCCAGTTCTTTTTGATTTGCATTTTATACGCCTGTGTGAAAAAATATATGAATCTTACTCAATTTTTAGGGTTCCGTAGTCAACAAGAAACCCTTATAGTTGTGCCATCTCCGTCTATGGCATATGGCATATAGCTCAGTGGCTAGGAAGCTGTAATTTGGCATGGGTAGGTAGTAAACAATCATGCCGACAAAATGGTAGAACATTTTTTTTAGGCTAACTTCCTTACAGTTAAAAAACATTTTTAAATTATGTGGTTACTGTGTGTGATATTGGGCTTTAAAGCCCTGATTTTATTGCATGTCGATGTAACAAAGGTCAACAGACAAGCAACTACGTAACCCACACTACACTGCGCGTGGTCCGACACGCACTTGGCCGGTTTTAGTTAAAATAACACACCTATTTGGGGAGGCAAAATAATTTCCAGATTTCATTAGTGTCGTGATGTACAGTCGAGGAAATTGAATGTTTAGCACTTTTGGACCTTAACGTCATTCTAATAGAGTTGACATGTGCCAAACATTCAATTTCCTCGACCGTACATAAATTATTATTACAATGTAAAATATGAGCTTGACTGGTCTGACTCTTTTGTTTGGTTAGCTAAGCAATGACATACAGTCATATTCCGGTAATGTTGTCAATGCTTAGCTCGGCGACGACCGCTTTAGCCTAGTTGGTAGTGACCCTGCCTACGAAGCAAGAGGTCCTGGGTTCGAATCCTGGTAAGGGCATTTATTTGTGTGATGAGCATGAATATTTGTTTCTGAGTCATGGATGTTTTCTATGTATTTATCATCGTCTAGTACCCTTAGTACAAGCTTTGCTTAGTTTGGTACTAGGTCGATTTGTGTAAGATTGTCCGCAAATATTTATTTATTTATTTTGTCAATGCTTAGCTACCCAACATAAACAGATAAAACTCTAGCAACGAAAACAAGGTCACTATCGTATCTGTCCACACAAAACAATAAAAACAGCGTCTAATCACACACGTTTATACAGTAAACAAATAGTGGACCGATGCTAAATAAATCTTAGTTTATCGCGGCGTGTTCCAAGCGACCACTAACAGTGGAGATATCTCGATCTCTCGACATATTCCAGCCTTTCTTATTACTTTCATCGATCTTGTTGGTCCACTTGATTCTGGATCTTGTTTCCTGGGCATAAGGATCGCATTATATGCAATAATAAGACTTGTTATTTGTACCCTCTTGCTTGGTGAGTTGTTTGTGAGTCGTAACGTTCTCCCACGCGAATGCTCATTGTTTTTGTATGGCACCAACGACGAGCTGACAGCGTCAGCTGCAATATTAAGTTTTTTTAATTGTATAATGGTTCTAACACATTTATAAATCAGAGGAATAAATTAAACACACTGCAATAAGTTTGGGTGTGAGATCTGTCACTTAATATAAACGTTGTCCCAAAAGTCAACGTCACGTCACACATTTATTAAAAATATCGAAAAAAATCCATTACATTCTGAGACAACATTTTCAGAACATTATCTTTAAAACACAGATCTTTCCCTAAATAACATTGGAAAAAAAATAACACTATAATATGCAAATAAAGTGACTTCTGAACTTATCGGGGCGGTATTTTGTAATTGAACGTGAGCTTACTGATGTCACACAGAATTCCTCACATTTCGATACACTGTCAATGACATTTGCACAATAGTAAGTCACTCATACAAATGCAGGCGCGAAGTAATCGATACTGCACCCTTGTAGAGAACTCTTCAAATCTCAACGCATTATGACGCACTACTCACAATACTTATTTGACTGTTTGTTATTTGTAAGAAACAATATTTCCCAGTTTGTACGTGTTGATTTGCCGGGGAAACAACTCCGTTCTACTGGGCGCTTGAGAACGGTTCCTCGTCGCATGGCGCTTTCAACAAAAAACCCCCGCGTCATCGGACCCACTTATTATGAACACTTACCGGCCAATCTAAGGAATGGACCATATGACGAAACATTCCGGCGCAAACTGAGAAATCTTTTGTTGGAAAACCCTCTGTACTCCGTTAACGAGTACATGGAAATGACTTTTTAATTGTGTATTTTGTTTTTCTAAAATTGACATTTATTTTTGTTAACTTTATATTTATCAATGTTATGAACTATTATTATTACTTATTCCTGTTTTTAAACGTGACAATCATTATTAAATATGTAGTTTTGACATATAAATAGTTTAGAAAATATTATGTTATTGTGTGTAATGAATGACGATCCTTTTCGGGAGATAGAATAATATAATATTTTGTATGTAACAGTCAACTGACTCATTAAGTCTTTGTTATTAAAATTGACGAACATGGTAGAAATTCTTGTAATCTTGACATTTATGCAAATTTATATTGTAATTTTAATCGTGTAATAAATAAATCTAAATCTACTGACTCAACTGAGAGTTGACACCTTAGGCTTCTCACAGACTGGCGCGGCCTGCGCTGGCGGTCAATAGTAAATTTGACAGCTAATGACAAGTTTAGTATTGAGCTTAAAGCTAGGTTTAGACGAAGCCAGTACTGGCTCACTGGTTTGAAAAATAGGCTGGCGCTCTATTCCCGCCACTGCTGGCAGCCAGTGCTTTACATACAATAACAAGCCAGCTTAACTGATATCATACGGCCTCAGCACAGACAAATTAAGAGTTCGCCTTAAATATGCACGACAAACACATCTAGCATGTCGATCAACCCAACAACACCTTTTGAAAGCATTTCAACCGATCATAGATCTACTAGAATCATTTTAACCAATCAAATCACGCCGTCACTCGGGCCTCGCGCCAATCGTGGGGCCAGACAACAGAGCGTTGCGGTTAGCGTTAATTAACTACCGACTGAAAATTCGTTAGTATTAAGTCGAGTAATTCGAAAATGGTAGACGACTGTTAATACGGTGATGAATGTCGGTTTTGGGATTGGTAGAAAATGGGGGACGTGTGTTCATCTACACTTATATCTACACAATACGAAATTGTACCGTTAGTAACTTTACTATTAGAATATAATAGAATAGAATATTTTTATTGTATAACTGTGTGCACAAGTTGGACGTGACAGAAAGGGCATCAAAGATCGACAAAATGTCGCAGTGATAGGTTGCTAGCTCATCGCCCACAATGCACTTCAACCCTGCTCCCTTAGTCGACTTTTACGACTTGCCGGGGGAAGAAAGCGGTGGTGAAATTCTGACCCGACGCCACACTGCTAAGAAGCATGAAAGGATCACCGTTTCGGCGAGGGACACATAGATGCACTAGGAAAGGATTTTTTGAAATTCATCCCCGGAAAGAGAATTAGGGATGAATTATTATAGTATTGATTTAGCGTGAGGCTGTAATTTTCAGCTAGATAGAATTTTACATTTGATATGTATTTTTTTATTATTTATTTAGAAACAAACCGATCTTAATTTATATATAAAATAATTAGCTAAAATATAACATTAATAATATAACTCGATCTACAGTTTTCTACTAAAAAAACAATTATATTACACAACTCATCACGCCAATTCAGAACTTCATTCCTCTCAGGTGATAATTTATTCTTGTAACTGGTAGATATAATAACAAGTCGGCCAAGTGCGTGTCGAGCTACGCGCAGTGTAGGGTTACGTGGTTGCATATTTTTTTAATCATTTCATTCTACTGTTTAGTCGGCGTGATTGATTTATATGAGCTAAGCCGCAGACGGCCAGATGAACAGACAGACATGGCGAAACTATATGTTGACTCATCATCATAAACTTAAAAGCCAGGCTCTTGTCGGTGGAGTTATCGCCATTATGTTGTGCGCGACTGATTTTGAGCTCTTGATACGACATTTCATTAACTTTTTCTTTATCTTGGTCCATAACTAAATGCACGTCTTGGTCTTCCCCTGCCTCTCCCTCCTTCTATCTTTCCTTCAATTATAGTTTTTTCTCAAACATGCTCGGAAATGTACGCGTTAATATCACGAAATGAAGACGTGAAGTTTCTTGTTTATGGCTCCCTACATTACTTCTTGGCCTTACGCCAAGAAGTAATGTATGAAAACCCTAAGTAAAACCATTATTGTCCGCTACTCTAACTTTTTAAATTTGCTTACTAATATTAAACTGACAAAGGAAAATTTACATACTGCCAACCACCACTAGACACTGTAAGCATACTTTCTACATAAAAAAAAATAAAAATTATCTATGGTACTATACTTTATGTGCGGTTAAACATGGTGCTCGAACGGCTTTTTCAAATGGCATGTTTACAAAATCAAAAAGGCGCAAATTACCTATTATTTAATTGGTTACTATTATTACTATTTACTATTTATTTTAATTTTAATATTTCCTCACATCGTTTGAGAAAAGTACTATACAATCCCTTACTTCACGGCCTCTGCAGTAATCTACTATTATGTAATTGTCATGTAGTACCAGGTGCCCTAACATTGCCTTGTTGACAACGGAACCCTAAAAACGAGCATATAAGTATAAGTAACGCATCGTCACGTTTTAGGTGGGTCAAACCCAGCTGGAAGAATGCCGAGGCAGCGATCGCCGAGGGCCCTCCCAGTTCCCCTTTGTGCCTTTGCGTTCCCTACTTATGTGCTTTTAATGAGTCCACGTCTATTGAAATACTTATATAGTTCATAATAGGGGTAATTTTGTTTTAATTTGAGGGTTGTTGAACTCGCTAGCGTATCGCACACCGCTGTACCTACGCATTTCAGTTTTACAACATTTTAACGTCGAATGAAGTAATATTGCAATGAGCATATCGTCCCCTGATTGCGAAAACCGCGTAAGCTCCGTTTTGGTCAAAAGTGAGATATTAATACTGCTGTATTATGCTTTCCATGATCTACCCGCTACAAAAGCCCATTTTTTGATACGTGGCTCCATTCCTGATTTGGTGTTTAGGATAACGTCAGATAACACTGTTTTTTCTAAATAATTTACAGACAAAACCTATTAAGTGTCTGTTATGGGGGCTAGCACATTTTTTTTTCAAGATAAATACATTCTATCATTATTTAAGCGTTTTTGGAATGTTGGTAGTTTGAACGAAACTTGCAATTTAATTACCAGTCTAAAGATGCTAACGAGATATACTAGATTTTTGCAGCAAGCGATAAAAACAAAATGTGTGTTTAGTCATCTGTCAAAATAATCTAACCACCTTTAATATGTTTTGTCAGAAAACCAAATCAATCAATAGTCAAAATTGATCTACAGCAAAAACATGCTAAAAGTAATATAAGCGGCTTTGCTCGTTACGTTTCGCCCTCGACCACATTCAATTCATTTAACCAAAACCGCCTAAGTGCACTATCGCCGCTATCCCGGGGAGCGCGGGGGGGTCACACCGTGCCCGCACTTGGCGCACTTAGTCGTGTTTTTATTTCGGAGCGATAATTACGCTACTGCGCGCGCGCATACCTTTTTATTGGATTGTTATTACCTCTTTTTTGTGTTTTTATTGGGAGGAAAATCCGTTATGGATACCTCCGCACCACGGGGATAGCGCGGAGGTTATGTCGGACTCGCACCGACTAAAATCCCCCCGATGGTCCTCCTCGACGCATTTCGGACAGCTCTGGGATCTTCTACGGAACGCACTAGTGCCGCCCTAGCGTCACGCCTTTGTGGGTGGTTTTGTGTGTGTGAGTGGGGTATTTAGACGATCGCAGGCCGCAACTGCGACCGTGTGCTGCCTCGAGAGTCCCATTTAGTTGCCTTGTACGACAGGCATTGAATACCATAGCCATATTCTACTGCCCGGGCAACAGGGCGCAGTGGCGGCGACATGTTATTGTAGCCGCCTCCTCCTCCTCCAAGCAGGATCTGTACGCTCCCGCTCGCACTCTATTCTCTCTGTCTAGTCTCCTTACGGACCAAGGTCATGGTCCAGTGTCATGACACTCTCACAAAAGGTGACAGCTGCAGCCCAAGTGGAGTCCTTCTTAACATTGCCGCTATGAGAGCGGGTGAGGAGAGATTTTGTCCCACTTCTTGCATTAGGACCTGCCGCTCAGACTGCCACTTATTCCTTCGCAGCACCTCCATTCTCTGCGCACAGGGCATTGTAGACTTGGGAATCCATTTCAGCCAAGATGTTAAGTGGTGGGAACCGTGCTAGGAGAGCAGCCGCCTCGTACGATATCGTACGGTATCTGCGGGCGACCCTAATGGATATCCGGCGCTGAACTGCCAGTATCTTCACTCTACTACGTCGGTTGCGCGTCAACCTCTCTGACCACACGGGCGCCCCGATGGACCGCACCACCCCTGCGTAAAGGCGGCGTACTCCTTCTTCTGGCCCTCCAAGATTTGGCAGCAGTCTGTGCAGTGCACCCGATGTTTTTTTAAACGGGGGGCGAGCCGGTTGAAGTGCTCGTCAAAGCTCCATCGGCCGTCTAACTTGAGGCCCAAGTATTTTATAAACTGACCTACTTGGAGCTCTACCTTTCCAACATGCACGGAGGTGGCGGGAGGCTCCCTGCCGCGACGCAGTCCATGTAGCCAAAGTGCCTCTGTCTTGTGTGGCGCGATTATAAAACCGAGACTGCGGATCTTATTTACCACGACTGCCACGCCTAGCTACGCCAGTCTAGTGGTCCTCACGTAATTTTTCCCTTCAGCATAGACTAGAGTATCGTCTGCATAGCAAACGACGCTGACGCCGATGGGGAGTGCTGCTCGTAGAACTGTGTCGTATGCATTATTCCACCGAAGAAGTCCCACCGACCCCTGAGGTACCCCGCATTTGACTTCCCTGCATGTCTGCGCCATAACGACCGGGGTAACGAATGCTCCTGTCGGATAAGCAAGCTTCAATCACGGTCCTCAGATAAGTAAGCTTCGATCACGGTCCTCAGGTAAGATGGCAACTGATGGTACACTAAAGCTCGCCGAATTGCATTCCAAGGAAGAGAGTTGAAAGCGTTGACAATGTCAAGGCTGATCTACAGCCCCACCCTTCCTCGCGAAATTGCCTGCTCTGACAACGCTCGGACGCGAAGGATTGTATCCACAGTCGATCGACCCCGGCGGAAGCCAACTGAGTATCCGGCAGGTTTGGACCTTCGTTATTTAGATGCCTGTTTACACGGAGGGAGATAATACGCTCAAAGAGCTTGGACCTGGTCCAATAAGCATATTGGCCGGTACGCAGAAGGTGAGTCTGCAGGCCTCCCTTCTCTTCGCAAGAGAACCAGTTTTGCCTCCTCCCATATCATGGAAAAGCAGCCATATCGGAGACAGCTGCTGAATAGGCGCCTCCATCGCAATCATCATCATCCTCCATGCTCGGCCAGGAATACCATCTTGTCCCGGTGCAGTATTTCGTGCAGCAAGGCGCTTTACGGCCCACTTCAATTCAGCTTCGGTTATCTCTCTCAGACCACGGGTTCAGGTCACACAGCAACTCATCCCACGACCGAGATTTGGCGTCGGCGATTGCATTCTGCAATGCCATGGTAGCTTTGCAGTACACTGCATAGTTCTCCTTTTTCTCTTCCGGCGTCGCCCTTCTGCGTCTTCTAGTCGTCGTATAGTTTTCAGTCAATGGTCTCAATTAGTCAGAATGAACGAATATTTTACATTCATATGTTGATTATTTCATTGGATTCCTACTTTAATCTTATTACTATTTCATTGCTAAATCTAAAATATCTCCCATAAGATAAATGTCACTTAAGCAGAAATACCTTTCGAACACCTTTGTTATTTATTTTTACCTTTTCCCTTATATTGAACTTTGTCAAGAAACAGGTTAGAGTTACGATGGAGATGACCATTACAAATAATAAAGTAATTAAACCACAGGAGATGGAAAAATTGTAATGAAACCTCACGTGCCAAAACATTGTACATGTATTTTCTAATTATAAGTACTTTTTATTCCTTAATTTTAAAATTCTTTCAGAAAAAACCTACAAACTGCATGGTGACTTTTAAATAAACTCAAATAATACAGAATCTGAAATCGTTTGAAGACTTTATTCAGTTCAAACATTTATTAATTTACATCAGAAATTATTATAAATCGAAAATTCCTATCTAAGGCTATTATTTTAAGAGATACAAAAAAAGGTGTCTTCAGGAACAACCGCTTAACTGCAGCACTTTTTACGGTAAACCCTAAATTTTATCCTCTTATCCTAAATAAAAAGTAAATAAAGTCAAATAGTCTTAATAAGCGATAAACTGTTCATATAAAAACACGAAAATGCTTTAGTTATTATTGGCCCTTCATAGAAATATTAACATGCAAATCTTTAAATGCGTTTTTCTCAAAACTACATGTCATGCACTTAAGCGGTTTTCGCAATCAGGGGACGATATTTAGTAATGTATAGTTTTGAAATGATCATATAAAATAGCATTTCAAATTGCTACTTTAGCGTACTTAAAAAAAAAAAAAATACCAAGATCGTAATTTTAAAGATACATAAAATAATAATAAGGAGGCTTCAGTAAAATAATTATGAGTTGGCCACATTACGAGTAGTATAACATGCAACTAAAACTTTAGTTTAGTTTAGTTTAGTTTTATTTATCTCATTACACAATTCTCATATAACAATACCTTTGTAAATACTACTTATTGTATAATGATCGTTAGGCACAATTTCGCAACAATAATAGAAAGAATAATATAAATCAACAAATAGAATATAAAAAATAAGAATGTCAAAATTTCAAAGTTAAGAATACAAATAATATAAAAATCATGAACAATTGTACTGAGAGGTACCTTATCAATAATTGGCGTACATAGAAATACAAGGACAAAACCAAAACCTTGTTCCTTAGTCAAATAAAATTAAATAATAATAATAATAATGAGTACCTACCGGTAGTACTTATCCATTAACATGTCAGTATATATTTAATATGTCAAATAAAATAAAAATAAAATTCTAATTGGATCACCAAATAACTACATTTAAAAAATGTAAATAAATGTCTTATTTGGGTATGTCAATGTATTCTATTACAGAATAAAGCGACTTCTCCAATAAAAGGTTCTTTAGTCGGCGCTTAAACGTTTCCTCGGAACATTCATTTTTTAAGTCGTCGGGTAGGTGTTCATAGTAGGTTGGTCCTATCACCCGCGCATTCTTAGCGTGAAGCACTGTGCGCCGTTGCACTGTTCGAAGTCTTCCCGTACTACGAAGGCACTTCCCCGTCTTTGGATGGGTTAGAGTCCTTTTATTATTAATGTGTTAACACTTTCACTGCCAGCAATCCGCCTAGTAGCGGAAAAAACACGGGATCGGCTACGAGCGTAGCGCGTAGCGATTCTTAGCAGTAAATGTGTAAATGGGCCTACTCTCGTAGCAAATATTTTCTACATATGCGTTTTGGCGAGTAACCGCGTAGTACTAAGCATTGGTGCTGAATCCATACGTACAAGTACTCGTATTATTAATGTGAAAGTGTGTCTGTCTGTCTGTCTGTTACCTCTTCACGCTTAAACTGTCTAAATAATTATATTAAAGACTAGCTTCTGCACGCGACTTCGTCCGCGTGGAACTCTTTTATATCGTAGCTCCTTAATTACAAACTTGCGCCCCCTATTTCGCCCCCTTAGACGATGATTCCCGGAATAAACACTATTATGTATACCAAAATTAATTTTAATCCGTTTTTGCGTGATTGAGGTCCAAACTTTAGCATCATAGCCTAGCGGCGGCTGCGAGTCGGAAACGATAACGCAGGTTAAGCAAAGATGGCAGCGGTCAGTCTTTGGATGGGTGACCGCCTGATCATTGAGTGGGTGGTTAATATTTGATATAAATGAGCGCTTCCGTGCTTTGGAAGGCACGCTAAGCAGTTGATCCCGGCTGCTGTCTATGACAGTAGTCGTTAAGCCGAGTTAGAGGCCTTCGGGCGGCTTAAGAACTCCTAACAGTCGAGTTGCCCACTCACTTGACAAAGGGGAGACAACTGTTACTCGCGTCCGGAGGAGCTACCTACCACAAACCTGCAAGTGTCCCCTGGGTGGTACTAAAGAGTGATAAACTATAAGGCCAAAAATAATGTATGCCATACGATTAAATAGTTTATGAATTAGGTTTATTCACGATTTTCGCTACGGTGATATAATTGTGCTGAAGTTTACCAACAAAGTGAAAAATTAATTGATAAAATAAGTATAAAGTCAAGGATAATCCTACTAATATTATAAATGCGAATGTTTGGATGGTTGGATGTTTGGATGTTTAGATGTTTAGATATTTGGATGTTTGTTACTCAATGACGCTTTTTTAAACGGCTCAACCGATTTAGATGAATTTTTACACGAAGATAGTGTATAGCCTGGATTAAAAAATTAAGATAGCTTTATCCCGTGTCCACGCAAACGAAGTCGCGTGCGGAAACTATTATTAAATAAGGGATAAAACTGGCCGAGATGGCGTCGGACTTTCGCAGCGATGAAGCGCGCCGGGTGCCAAAGGCAAAAACGTGTAAAAAGTCTTAAAACTAACGCAATTTCAGATCTTTGTTACAACGGATATTAACATTAATATATTCATGATTAGAGTCGCACATTCAATGAAAAAGAAACATTATTAATGCTTGAAGTATATAATGATAGCACCATCTAGCGAGCATGATTTTGATACAATTTCAGTTTGATAGAGGTCGTTGATGTTAGTTGTTGATTGGCGCCATCTACCGAGCTTAAGTTTAGTCCAATTTCAGCTCGATAGATGCCGCTTATATTATGTTTTTGATTTTATTTAGACTAATAAAAATAACATACCAAACCGTATTAAATGAGTTTTATTTGATTCTAAAATTATGAAAGGAAAACTAATGTAAAACTGTAAATGTTTCTAAGTATAATGCCATATAATATTTCCGTAACTTCGCAAACAGAACATTTTATCAGTTCATATTTTAATTAAGTTTGGCCCAGGTTGGGGTCATATTGGAGAAACTCGGCATACATTAAAAACGCTAAGACTGCATGAATGCATTCAAATCCACAACCGTCGATAGGTATTGTTATTGATGCTTAAGCTTTGTTTTTTTCCGGGGACCGAGTTTTTTTCGGCTGTAATGCTACAAAAAATTAATTTCTAATCAAAATTAAACAAAAAACCAATAACTGATCGTTTACAAAAAAAACGAAATAAACTGATAGAAAGAAAACAAAAAAACCTCATCGCTGGGGTTCCAACTCGCAGCCATCAACAAACCAACCATTGGGTAACCATTGGTCGTCATCGAAGAGTAAGCCTGCATTTTGCAAGAGGATACGGAAAAAACTAATTTTTTCGAACTTTGCACATTTTACAAATATATATAAACAATTTTACATTCATTGTTTTTCCACGTTTTATCTATATTTTGCTGAAAGTTTGACTAGGGTTCTTTTTAATTCTAGTCAAGTATATGCTTGCCAATTTTCAAGTCTTTAGCTCATAGATTCAAGGGGTTCCCATACAAACTTCAACCCCTTTTTTTAACCCTTTTGCACCCTTATCTTTATAAGTTTTATAACCTATTCCGTGGCCGAAGATCCATTGAACGTTTGAGTGAAAGTTGCATATTAATCCATTCGATGGTTTTCCCATGATACCCGGACAAACAGAAAACATAACACTCCTTTTCGTTGGGCTGTCGTAAGATGGCGCTGTTGCGTAAAGTAAAGACGATTTTATCCAAATATTCTCAAATTTGACCTGTGGGTCACCGTAACTCCGTCAAACTTTTTTATACGTTTAATAAGGTTTGTTGGAGTTCAGACGCCGACAAAAATCTGGAGAATGACCTTCTAAATGCGTGGAAATTGGTGAAGTTCTGCATCGCGCTATTGAAGTTTTTAATGTATGTTGCATAAAATCAATTTCCTTCAAGCTCTACTTATTATGTCTCACTGACAACCTCAACGAACTTTCACATTTATTATATGTAGAGATTGCAATGACATCAAAATATTTGTCAGAAAACTAGAACAATTTTTCATATGACTACCAATAATGTGTTAATTTAATGTGTATTTGCATTTATTACTTTATTATTATTACTATATACAGGGCGTCCCACGGCGATGCCACATGGAGGGAAAGTACCTTAAATATCACAGATAGCATATTTTGCTGAAAGAAGACTTCATTTTATTTTTAAAACTTAGTAAAGTTGCATTCATACTTTTTTAATTTTTTTAGAAAAAAAATGTATGGAAAAAAAAAATCGCGTCATTGGAGGAAAAGTACCTTAATTATTGTAAATGAACATCTTACTGAAAGAAGGCATTATTTCGATTTAAAAAAACAAGTTGAATTGCATTTTAAATAATTTCATGGTTAAACCGGGAATCGAACCCGCTACACGAGAAAAAAAATACCTTAAGTAGCTTTGTCATATCGATCGAAAGGCGTCAATGTGAGAATATTTTTTTTTGCCAATAATTAAGGTACTTTTCCTCCAATGACGCGAATTTTTTTTCCATACATTTTTTTTCTAAAAAAATTAAAAAAAGTATGAGTGCAACTTTACTAAGTTTTAAAAATAAAATGAAGTCTTCTTTCAGCAAAATATGCTATCTGTGATATTTAAGGTACTTTCCCTCCATGTGGCATCGCCGTGGGACGCCCTGTATACTATGCTATTACTATATACTTATTGCAAATAAAATGATTTTGATGTTTGATTTTTTGAACCGCTGAACCGATTTAGATGGGTATAGAGATAGTTTGAGTCCTAGGGAAGGACATAACATAAGATAGTTTATATCCCGCAAATTATCCCCTAAAGGGGTTAAATGGAGGGTGAAAAGTATGAATGGAGCTACAATAAAAACTAGTTCCACCCGGACGGAGTCGTGGGCAGAAGTAGTGAGTATAACAATTTCGAATGTAACAAATTGAAACTCAACATAACAAAAACTACAGCTATGCAATTCTGTTCATATAATTCAAACCCACTGTCTGTACAAATTAATTATGACAATTTACATGTAGAATTAGTTGACATTGTAAAGTTTTTGGGATTTAACATTAACATCAATTTAAATTGGAAACTTCATGTCGACAGTGTTTGCAAAAAACTCGATCGATTTGTTTTTGCACTCAGAAGATTGAGACAAACTGTATCACTAGATGCAGCTCTAACAGCGTACCATGGCTACGTCTCCTCCATCTTAAACTATGGAATATTGCTATGGGGAAATTCCGTAGAGTCGGATAGAGCATTTAAACTCCAAAAAAGGTGCATTAGGGCCCTGGATAACGCGTGGTTTCTGCAAAGCTGTAAACCCTTATTTAAGAAATTTAATATACTTCCGCTTACATGCCTCTATACAGCGTGTCTCTGACTTTGGGGCTATAAATGCAAATGTCAATTATGCTCCTTAAACGGAACTACTTTTGCTCTACAACTTTTCAAAAATACGTTCTTTTTATATTTTCATTATTCCATACAAATAAAATAAAATGTTCAATGTACATCATCTATTAGTTAGTTTTCATACTTGTCAGTGTCATGGATGTCAAATAATGAGGCCGTGTTTGCAATACATTGATGGTACAGTTAAAGTTCAAACACGAATAAATGATAGAAATAATAGTTATTTTACAAAGTTGCGGAACAAAAGTGGTTCAGTTTCAGGACCGTAATGGACATTTGCATTTAAAGCCCCAAAGTCAGAGACACGCTGTATAAGAGACGCATGTCTCTTTGTTAAGGCCAACCCTAGTCACTTCACAAATCGATACGACACCAGTGCTAGACACACAAGAGCTCAGTACCGAAATCTGTTATACCAGCCTCCCTGCCAAACCGCTATATATAAAAAAAATTACTACAACATGTGCATAGTCCTTTATAACACTTTGCCTGATGACCTTAAATTAGAGAATAAGAACTCGTTCACGTTCGCGTGAGGTACCTCAATTAAGTCGTAGTTAAGCCTTATGTCGCGACGTCTATAGACGTTGTGCACGTGAACGTGTTAAAAGTAAATTGACAAAATGGCTGCAGGCTTAATGTTTTTACAGTGTTAACGAATATCTGGCATTTGACATAGGTAACTAATTGATTATTTGACATATTTATAATACTAGGGTATAACTATAGGGACTTGATATTATTATTATTATTATATAGTATAAGGAAATGACATGTTATAAATTGACGACTCCGAGAATATGTGGCTACTATTAGTATTAAGGATCCTATTTGATACAGGTTGTCGACTGGTGTATGTAGTACAGATGTTTTACAAAAATAAAATAAAAAATAAAACTGTTATGACATTGTGAAAATTTGCACACCTGCATGCAGGTTGAATATGCATGAACAAATTCAGTTTTAAGACCTTACCCTGTTACCATATTCTGGCAAATAAAGAAATGTTGAATTTTTGAATTTGAATTTTGAATTTTATATATAAGTCACAAATGTATACCTGGTTGTTTAAAACTACATGTGCCAGGAACCCGCTAGACGAGTGCTCTGTTCCTAGGCGCTCTCCCTCTACATACGGAGTTTCCCGTGTTCAAGCGTACAGCGTTGGCTTCAAGCGTATCGCTACGCCATTTTTGGCACTGAATGTGACCAACGGTGTCTCACTGACCAATATCTCAATACAGGACGACCTGTGAGCTATGCCGCGCCAACATTGACTAACCGTCTCTTTCTAAGCGTTATGATTAGAAAGAGACTGTTAGTCTCGCGCGACACAGCTCGCTAGTCGTCCTGTGATAGTTGCACCGTCCATAAGTCTCCCTTTGAATAACATTTAGCTTTCCTCAGTGAATTTTCACAAATAAGGGTGTGGACTCATGTTAAGATTTATAACGTAGAGTTGCTAAATGGATAGTACCTATCAAATTATTGTCATAAGTCCGGACGTTGAAAGTTTAGAAAAAATATGCATTTTTTTTATTGTTCAAGAGTACCTACATTTTAAGCAACTGATAGAATCCTTACGCTTTTATAAAAAAAAATGTACTTCAACTATGGACTTAAACGCAGTATTTCGCGACCGAAACAACAATTTACTTCATTTTCTATACAACGATTAGTACAAATAGCGGATTGAGACGTCATAATTGTTTGTCAATTAGTATGAAACGTTTTGGTACAGCCCAGCCAGCGAGGTCAACCTTTGTCTCTTGGGTATTTACTAGTATGTTCTTTAATTTGTAGTTGCTCCTATGCAAACATTTGTTTCTCTCCAAAAACTGGTTCTAGTCTAGTAAATCATAGTCTACACCCCTATAGAAATCTTGAAGAGCTAAAGTATCAGTTCGCAAAGCTTTAAGAAGATTTAAGGCAACGGGCCGCTGGTCTGAGAGGATAAGCGTCTAGCTGTCCCAGTCCGAAATGCCGGACTTTTGAGCGAACGGTCACCAAATTCAAACTACTGAATGGGTTACGTTTTATGTTTCTCCCATTTATCATCGTTCGTAAGTTCATATAAAACTAATTTTTGAAATTAAATCAAATATTACCTGTTGATTTGAAGAAATAAAATGTATCGTTAATTTGAGGAACTTAGCACTGCCTGATGTATATTTTTAAGAGTATTTGCTAGGCTTGGGGTGTCTAGGTCTTATATTGTTTTATTTTTACTTCTTTGGGCAAGCTGGTAAAATATTAGTAGATGCCCCTGATTTCTCATTGATGAGGGGGTACCGATATCCACTAATTTTTTCGTACATTAATATTTAAAAGTACACTCCTTTCCTTTGTACGCGTTCTAAGACTGAAATAATCGACGTAGCTCGGAAAGCGGCTAAGTTGAAGTGGGAGTGGGTTGGGCATGTCTGCCGCATGCCGAGTGAACTGTGGGCAAAGGCCGTCGCTGACTGGCAACCTAGCTCGAAACGGAGACGCGGCAGGCCTCGCCGGCGATGGTGGGACGAGCTAGACTCGTTCTCAAAGGGGCTGCAAGATGCTCAGGATCGAGAATACTGCAAACAGAGGGGGCCTTTGCCCAGCAGTGGCACACTACAGGTAATAATAAGAAATTAATAATAAAAAAAAAATGGGGACAATCTTACACATATCAACCTAATCCCAAACTAAGCAAAGCTTGTGGGTACTAGACGACGATATACATACTTATATAGATAAATAAATACTTAAATACATAGAAAACATTATGACTCAGGAACAAATATTCATGCTCATCACACAAATAAATGCCCTTACTGGGATTCGTACCCAGGACCTCCGGCTTCGTAGGCAGGGTCACCATCTAGGCTACAGAGGTCGTCAAAAAATAATAACATTCATCTTTGGCTGAGTGTACTAAACCCAAACCACAGTGCGTAAGTTTGTTTTCAGAGCAAGATAGAACTAATCAGCAGTCTAGCTTCGGTCAATCTGAGAATAGTTATTTCATTTAAAAAGTTCACAGCGATGTAAAGTTTTCATCTCGTCAGAGATATCACTAGCACGTTATTTATGAAAGTGAAAAGCAGGAGTGCAAAACCTTGATGAAATTTATCTCACATCATTAATTGTAACAAAACAATACATTAACACTAGGTACTAAAGTAAATACTGTTTGGTTTTAAGTTTCTAAATCCAATGATACATAAGTGACGAAGTGTTGCTGTACCCAAAATAATGATTGATGTGTTCCGCTTAGTTTGTAATGGCTGTGTGTATAATTTATTGTATTTAATTTTAATTAAATACAATAAATTATACACACAAAGTCTTTAGACTTTACTGACATTACATTAGTTGATGATTTCACTAATTTTATTCAATAATTTTGTAAATTTTGTTTCTTTAGTCAAACAAAGTAAATAATTGATGATAGGTAAGCTATTTAATATTGTTATTACTACTATTAATGTAAAAAAAAAAAAATAGTTTCACAAAGTAGAATCGCAATTAAAAATAATTTCTAATTAACTCTGCTACCGCTTTTGTACTTCCTAATTAGTCAATGCTATGTATAGTCGAGGAATGAAAAGGTTGACCACTTTTCGATCTTATTTCAATGCCATTAAGGTCCAAAAGTGGTCAACCTTTTCATTCCGCGACTGTACTCCGTAAGTGTAGCTTATATCAGTTAACCTTTTAAGATTAATTTAAGTCAATGATGTGATTTATGTGATGTAGATGTACTTATATATATAAATAAATAAATAAATAAGTGAACACTCGGCAAACTTGTTTAGTATTCGTATGCATCGCTGTATATGTAGAAGTTTGTATTCCGGAGATCGTGGGCTCAAACACCGGTTCGTACAACTATGTTTACGCTAGTAGCTCTGTGTGCTATAGACATCACGAATTTGTAAAAAAAAACAACAAGAAAAACTGCATAATTATCAAACCTGCTCACAAAAATCGGTTGGGAAATACGACCTGACCCCGTATCATAGTCGGCCTTATCACACGATAAGTGACAGGATAGGGCGTCCGTCACTGGCTGACACCGTTCGATAGAACGAGACGACGCTCTTATCTTGTCACTTTATCGCGTGATAAGGCCGACCATGATACGGGGTCTGGAGAGGAGAACCGGACAAATGGAAATCCGGACATACAAAAGAAATATGTCCCAAGGTGAGACGGAGAACTTTTGCTTTAACGAAATAACATTCGTCACGTAACATAATTTTTTCGGTGAAGGAAAACATCATGAACAAACCGTTCAACAAGAGGCTCCGTTAAGGTACTACTAGGAAAAACTCTAGAAGGACGATTATGAGGTTTTTAAATGGTTTCCATCACTATGCTTGCCCCGCCAGAAAATAATTGCTCTACTAGAACTTGAGATATCTATTTGACTAGTAATCTAACTCGATTAACCTACTAAGATTCATGAATTTACTCAATCGTACTGTGCTGTCTGAAAAGATATCATATTATTTTTTACTTAAAAAAATATTATGGTTTTTATAGCATTAAAAACCCGTTTATATAATATGTTTCGCGTGTTTGTTCCGATACACATAATAGAATATAAAAACTCATTTTGCATTTCCACTATGTGATTGCTTATAAATAACTTCTTTCGATTACTAACTGTTTTTCAAACGTAACAATACGAGTGGCTCCCTGAGCTGTAGAAATACCTAGCCTGTCTTTTAACATGTTTTTTTTTAAGTGGGTTTAACAATAAAAAATATAATTAATTTCACGAAACTCAGTTGAGAAATGCGACCTGTAGAGAAAAACAGCAGGTAAGCAGGACATCCGAACATTTGGACATACAAACGATTTTAGGCCCAAGCTCAAGCATAGAGTTTTATTTAACATCGCATGACGATTAACGCATATTTTATTTTTATTTTATATGGAATTGGTTGTACATTTATTGCAGGGCTGCGTTTGCGCACAGCGTAATTTCGTGCGGCGCGCGACGTGCTTGTCTGCTATGGATCTCTATTAAGGCGCCGTAGGTTCAGCGAAGTTAAGCGCACAGAGATGATATCGGCAATATCATGTTTGAGAGAACTCAGTGATTACTTTTTGATTTTTTAAACAGCCAAAAAACTAAAATCAAAAAACATGATATCCTCGCTTCCGAGCACGCACTTCCATCTCGCTCACGCTTTATGCTCAGTGAGAGGGAGAGAAGACCATGAACCTACGGCGCCTTAATTCTGACAAGCAAACGCGACATACACTCAGGGCGGGTTACACCAAATGACAACCTACCATAAGATGGCATTACACATTCACTGCCGACGTTGTTGTAGCGCTTTGGGCTTTAAACCTCTAAACTTCATAATACCTTATTCACTAATACCTATTAATAATTTTAAAATTACAATTGGCTCATAATACCTTCAAATTGTCTCATTCTTAAAATGGACGAAATTCATTATGACTTTGACCTAAAACGTCATACCTATTCTCTAAATACCTAAAAAATTAAATGCACAATTCCTGCAAATACCGAATGATAGAAATGACAAAATATTAAAATAACTCAAACTGAAAACACCTAAATGGCAAAATGCCTAATTTTTTTCACGAGTGGTTATTTGAGAGAATGATTTGATATTGATACGTTCAACGTGCCAACTATAGAGTTTGTGACAAAAGATTACCGTCGCGGCAGAAAAGGAAAATTCATCTGGGTGGGTAAGGCACGAAATTGTTAAGTACCTAATTTATCTTATAAGATGAGTTTAATAGGCTAAGTAAGTTGTATTAAAATGTAGCGCGTCTCGCCATCAAACGTAACAGTTTGGCGAGAATATATATGTATAGTATGTAAGTTTTCATTTGAATAAAAAAAAAAAACACACTTTCCCGAAATGTAGGTATTTTGAGGTTTGGTTGTTTTAAGCATATTTATGTTGTTTTGCCATGAAATTGTTTTGAGTTTACTATTTTGAAATTCGGCCATATTAAGGTTCCGGTGTTTTAAGAAAAAAAAAATAGGCATTCTGCAATTTAGGTGTTTTGAGATCAAGAAGTTTTGAGATCTGGGAATATTGATAAAGAGGTGTAATGCAATTTAGTGGTTATAAGCCCAAAGCGTTGTAGCGCTACGCTCGTAGCAGATGGGAAAAACCGTTTCTAGAGGAAAGTGCCTACGAGCAGAGCGCCCAACCAGCTTCAGCAGTGAATGTGTTTAACTAAGTTTCTATCAAAAAAAACTTTTTTGGTACAAGCTTTTATTGCCTGTATTTTTCTGTATACCGTCATCAATCGAGAGACAATTTTAACATGCCTGAGGTTGAGTACTGAATTCCCATGGCCACCTTCTGTCTCTACCATCAGATCAGCTCGATGATACCATAATATTAAAAAGTCATCTTAAACCCAAAATTTCGGCTCAATCGGTTGAGGTTAACTAGTTCAAAATTCAGTTCCAAGATTTGTCCTACACTAACAAACAAACGAACAAGTCAAATTAAATGAAAGCTTGTATTAAAGGATGCAAACGGAGGCCACTCAGCATAATGTCGATACACGGAAGGTAAATGATGGCATTATTATGTGGGTCCACTTGAATTATGGCGCGTTACAGAAAAGGTGGGGGCGCATTGAAACAACATGGACGACCGGTTAGTCTAGCGGGTAGTGACGCTGCCTACGAAGCTGAAGGTCCTGGGTTCGAATCCCGGTAAGGGCAATTATTTGTGTGATGAGCATGAATATTTGTTTCTGAGCCATGGATGTTTTCTATGTATTTAAGTATTTCTATCTTTTAAATATATCGTCGTCTAGTACCCATAACACAAGCTTTATTGAGCTTACTATGGGACTAGGTCGATTTGTGTAAGATTGTCCCCTAATATTTATTTATTTATTTATATTGGAATATGAAACGATATTTCAGATTGACCCACTTGTGTTACTCAATCATTAAAATCATTTCCATTTAGTAGCCTCCTAGCTGAAACAAAGACCTGGTTTCGCCCAGTCGAATTAACTCTTGTTCCCAAACTTGTACAACCAAAATCTAACCTGTAATAAAGTATCGAAACACCACCGTGCAATTTGTTTCAAACAAAAGGTCTCGTGACTGCGATGCATCCGAGTTGTCAGCCGACAAATTGCGAGCGTTCCTTGCCCATAATTAGAGGCGCAATCTCCGGTGGCCGAGAACAGCCGATAGCGATCTGAGGCTAATAGAAACCTAAATGCAACTTTAACACTGGAATCCGATAACGGTAACTGTAACGCTAACTAGAAAGAAAAGATAACGAGGGGGTGGGTGAGACATACATGTGTTACCGTAAAATGGGGTGAGTAGGGATCGCGAGGAAAGTTGGGTAATGAATGGGGAGAGAAGGAATGAAAGGGGGGTGAGATGGGATTATAAGGCTACTGCTACCTAAATAATGTATTCCAATTCAAAATGGAGCTATAGTAATATTCAAATAAAAAAAAAACGATCCAACAATCTTCCAAAATCACTTTTGTTTGAAAACCCATCTCACCCCAACTACGAGGGACTAGGTGGTATTTCGTGTTTATGGTTAATGTTATGAAATGGAACTACCCAAAATCATAAAAAAAACTAAAATACAAACGGTCGGAACACTTATTATATACACCATTCAGTTTGCATATGTAGAAATAAAATGTTATCGAGGTTTGAATGTCAAGTTTGTCCTCACCCCGTTTTACGGTATTTCAGTATGGTTTCAATGTGGTCGCTCGTTTCCATACGACACGTGTCGAGTTAATCTGACTAATAAAATCACATTAAAATTAAAATGGGATGCGTAAAGTGGTTTATAGATTAACCCCCGTGTATTTTTGACATGTGCGAAATGAGTAGGTAGGGACGAGAAACAAGTTTATAAATTAAATAGAAATAAACCGTGATTCTGGTGTTAAAACTATATTTTTTTATATAAATTTCATACTATTAAGAAATATCTGAAAATAAACAGAATTTTCCAACAAAACGATGATCATACGAGTATTACCTATTTTTTTCCGACTACTTTTTAAACTTTAAATTGCACTGTTCGTATGTAAGCATCTAAGTTGTACTTCAAATTTCACCCATTTAGTTGCCAGTATCCGTATTAGCTGAAAGGTAAATAATACATTTTTACCCACCAAACTACTTGTTTAACACTATTCCTATGGTAATAAAGTGCAAAAATTGTATCTCTCACATAATCACTGATCATCATCCACGAATAAAAATATGTAAATAATTAAAACATTAATAAATATTTGTGGACAATCTTACACAAATCGACCTAGTCCCAAACTAAGCAAAGCTTGTACTATGGGTACTAGACGATGATAAACATACATAAATAAATACTTAAATACACAGAAAACATCCATGACTCAGGAACAAATATTCGTGCTCATCACACAAATAAATGCCCTTACCGGGTTTCGAACCCGGGACATCTAGCTTCGTAGGCAGGGTCACTACCAACTAGGCTAAGCCGGTCGTCAAATATGGAATCTATATGGAAGTAAGTTATTGGTAAATTACAAAATAGGTACTCGTTCTGGCACCATTTACGGATATGACCTAACGGTTCGTCTCTGTCTGATATGTATCGAATAATTTATATCTACAAGGTTCTTAGTAAGTATTGCGCGTGCGAAGCACACACACACATGTGTAATTGTGTAAGCGACGTATCAGATGAACAAGTTTGATAACTTGGTGGGCTTGTTTTTAGTTTTAGTAACCTTGGGCCTGGTTACAGATATTAAGTATGACCTTAATATAACGCGGTCGGTTACGTAATACTGTAATACTTAGGTAGCGTTTATTTGGGTCGGTTAGATTGTGAAACGGTTCTGTTGCTGTAAATGTTTCAAAATCAAGGCCGATTCGTGTAAAAGCTCGTTTGATAATCTCCTCCTTCAAAATTAGTCCCATTTTTTATAACTGATGTGTGAACTACCTACCTTGCATGCGTGGCGGGCGGGGGGTATAACGGGCGAGTGGGCATCGTGCGGGAGCAGAGCCCGGCGCCCGTACACCGCACGCTCTCATAATATTTTTTGAAGTGAAAACTTCTTTAGCGGCGCTGAGCACTTTTTGGGATGGGGAAAAAAAAAGGAAAAAGGGAAGGGGAGAAAATTAGTTAAATACGCGACAGAGTTTTGTGACGTCAGATGTGAAAGAGGTCACTTTTTGCTGCTAGCCAATTCGACTTCATTCAAAATTGAACGCTATTCGTAAGAGTATAAAGCCGTTAAACACTTTTTGCAATAGCATATTCTGCAAATAAATTTGTAACAATACCAACGCGTCCCTCACCGTTTTGCTATTGAGAAAATTCGAATAGTTCGAATTTGGGAGTTATTCCTAAAGAGATAAAGCTTTGAAAAATATTTACCTGCGGCAAAAACAATTTGATATTTTGTTCGCCACCGCCGTCTGCTGTTCTTGCAAATTCGAATAGTTCGAATTTAGACGTTATTCCTAAAGAGATAAAGCTTTGAAAAATATTTGGCAATGGCAAAAGCAAATTGGTATTGTGTTTGCCGCCGCCCGTCGGCGCGGCCGCCTAAATAATTGATCATTGTTTATAAATTTGCGTCAAATTCATTTTTAGGGTGACACCGTAAGATGTTACGTGTTTAAAAACTGTTAGAATGTTATTGAGTTTTCACTTCTTCCGGCACTCCCGGAGTGCAACCCGGTCTTTTTTTATCAATTCATTAATTTATTCATATGTCAGTTTTCCACCGGTGTTGCATAAAAACATAGCTATAAACAATTAAACATAAAGTAACTTGTTTTTATCCAAGGTACATCAACTAATTGCCTTGCGTAGCGAACTTTACGGACATTTCATTATAAAAGTCTTGACGTAAAAAAATATACTGTTAATTAATTATTTTAATTGTCCTTAACAAACCTTGCCGTTTTTAAGGTTTAAACGACTTCTTTCTTTTTCCTTTATTAAACATTTATTTGTCTTATAGAATATACTACACTTTTAAACGAGCAATATTTGTATTTATATATATTTGAAATCACGTTCTCGATAACTGCACTAACGATTCCGATAAAGTTTGGAATAGTATTAAACGAGCACATGCATGGGCATGTGTCGGGGTGTTATATCTTTGGCGGATATAATGGTGCAAATCAAAATGCTCGAAAAGAGTAGAAATTAATTTGAATCAAGAAAGGCACAAACTATAAAGATTAAATGTCTGTGAAATTGTAGCTTATTAACTGTCAGTTTGTATGTAATGGGGAACCTCCGGAACTGCTCATCCGATTTCAAAATTGTATTCACTTGCGTGTAGAATAGTCGTTCTGGATGGTTATAAGCTATCATTTATCCCACAGTTTTGCCTGCGTCCTAACCTTGTGGATTCTTAGGAGGTTGTCACACTGCCGCCGCGTCTCGTTGCGAGACGCGGAGCAACGGACTCGCATGCGGAGACAACGCACCAACGTCCGAGTTTTCTACGCATCTCCGTCCGGAGCTGCGATGCGCGCGTCCCGCGTTCTAGCACTAAAATCCGTACGGCACTACGGAGCTCGGTGTGACATACCCTGCGGCACGCACCGCGTCTCCGTCCGAGCGCGCGAGTCGTCGTGCGTCTCGCTCCTCCGCGCGTCAAGGCGGAGGCAGTGTGTCGTACCATGCGAATTACCTGTACAAAATCAAGATTCTACATACAAAGTTAAAAAACGCATCATCAACGGACGCCGCTGCGAGATGCGTGTGACGACTGCCTTATAAAATAACAGTTGATCTTGAATGTAGAATTAATATTAATATTTGTATAATACATATCCAATCGAATTCAGAGGTAGCACATATCGAAGGAAAACTATAGGCGCACTAGTGGCATGCATAAGTAAACACACAGCTGTGGGTATTCTTAGGCCTGACTGCCAGAGCTCACGAAATTTAATTTGCCGAGTCTGTTAATAGATACGTTATTCATCCTGCGGGCGAAGCATGGTGGCCATGTTGGGAAGACACAGACATTTCGAAGGGTAATTGGTCCGAAAGCATCATTATTACGAAATTTCAAAATTCCGAACGCCATTTACCGCTTAACGAAAATTTTGACTCAGTTTATTTAATAAAATACATAAATCGTTTAGGTTAGTATTATATTCTCCTTTGGAGTTGCATGCGTCTATAGGCTGAGGTGTCCGCTTACCATCAGGCGGGCCGTATGCTTGTTTGCCACCGCCGTTGTATAAAAAAGACCGGGTTGCACTCCGGGAGTGCCGGCAGAAGTGAAAACTCAATAACATTGTAACAGTTTTTCAATCAGGTCACGTGACATCTTACGGTGTCACCCTAAAAATGAATTTGACGCATAAACAACTAGCTTCTGCCCGCGACTCCGTCCGCGTGGAAATCGTTTATATCGTAGCTCCATACAAACTTTCACCCCCCGCTTCCTCCTCTTGGGGGGTGATTTCCGGGATAAAAACTATCTCTTGTCCTTCCCCAGGGCTCAAACTATCTCTATACCAAATTTCATCCAAATCGGTTCAGCGGTTTAAGCGTGAAGAGGTAACAGACAGACAGACAGACAGACACACTTTCGCATTTATAATATTAGTAAATAAGTAAGTATGGATTAGTATGGATTATCAATTATTTAGGCGGACGGCCCGCGGGCGCGTTGGGTGCGACGGGCCCAACGCGCCTCCGCGGCGCAACGGTGCCGGGGTCCGGCGCGCCGACGGGCGGCGGCAAACACAATACCAATTTGATTTTGCTATTGCCAAATATTTTTCAAAGCTTTATCTCTTTAGGAATAACGTCTAAATTCGAACTATTCGAATTTGCAAGAACAGCAGATGGCGGTGCACGGTGGGCACCAAAATATCAATTTGTTTTTGCCATTGGTAAATATTTTTCTAAGCTTTATCTCTTTAGGAATAACGCCCAAATTCGAACTATTCGAATTTTCTCAATAGCAAAACGGTGAAGGACGCGTTGGTAATATTACAAATTTATTTGCAGAATATGCTATTGCAAAAAGTGCTTAACGGCTTTATAATCTTACGAATAGCGTTCAGTTTTGAATGAAGTCTAATAATTCCGTAGCTCTATACATTAACCCCCTTATTCATAAAACTTAAAATGCCTCTGCTAAATAAAACTGAAATGTCAAAGTGACAGATAGGGACAAACGAATTTTAACGCCATTTTAGTTAAAAACAGGCATATAGGGCGTTTATGAATACGGCCGTACATCTATACATTTATATAATTCGAAACATATCTAATCGGGCGAAATAAGACTCAGAATGGCTGACACAATTTTAGAGTTGACCGTAAGAGTGAAGTTAATAAAAAGCTTGTAAAAAAGGTTCTACTTACGAGAGGTTAATTAAGATAAAATCAGCGCAGAATCCCCAAGTCATCAAACTGCGCTGAAATGAGTATTTGGTATCATTAATGACTAGACGTTGGCTGTGACTTTGTGGGAGAAAAAGATAACATTAAATCACGACTGGCGAGTTAGTTAGAGACTAACTTAAAATAGATGAACAAATGAATGAAAAGATACATGGAATACATAGGTTTTGCTACGCTAGTGCCTGTAGAATGCTGTTGGCGCTCGCTCTCACCCTGCCTAATAGCGATGCTACGCCAGTGCCTGTAGAATGCTGTTGGCGCTCGCTCTCACCCTGTCTAATAGCGAGGCTACGCTAGTGCCTGTAGAATGCTTTTGGCGCTCGCTCTCACCCTGCCTAATAGCGAGGCTACGCTAGTGCCTGTAGGATGCTTTTGGCGCTCGCTCTCACCCTGCCTAACAGCGAGGCTACGCTAGTGCCTGTAGAATGCTTTTGGCACTCGCTCTCACCCTGCCTAATAGCGATGCTACGCCAGTGCCTGTAGAATGCTGTTGGCGCTCGCTCTCACCCTGTCTAATAGCGAGGCTACGCTAGTGCCTGTAGAATGCTTTTGGCGCTCGCTCTCACCCTGCCTAATAGCGAGGCTACGCTAGAGCCTGTAGAATGCTGTTGGCGCTCGCTCTCATCCTGCCTAATAGCGAGGCTACGCTAATGCCTGTAGAATGCTTTTGGCGCTCGCTCTCACCCTGCCTAATAGCGAGGCTACGCTAGTGCTTGTAGAATGCTGATGGGGCACGCTCTCACCCTGCCTAATAGCGAGGCCACGCTAATGCCTGTAGAATGCTTTTGGCGCTCGCTCTCACCCTGCCTAATAGCGAGGCCACGCTAATGCCTGTAGAATGCTTTTGGCGCTCGCTCTCACCCTGTCTAATAGCGAGGCTACGCTAGTGCTTGTAGAATGCTGATGGGGCACGCTCTCACCCTGCCTAATAGCGAGGCCACGCTAATGCCTGTAGAATGCTTTTGGCGCTCGCTCTCACCCTGCCTAATAGCGAGGCTACGCTAGTGCTTGTAGAATGCTGATGGGGCACGCTCTCACCCTGCCTAATAGCGAGGCCACGCTAATGCCTGTAGAATGCTTTTGGCGCTCGCTCTCACCCTGCCTAATAGCGAGGCTACGCTACTGCTTGTAGAATGCTGATGGGGCACGCTCTCACCCTGCCTAATAGCGAGGCCACGCTAATGCCTGTAGAATGCTTTTGGCGCTCGCTCTCACCCTGCCTAATAGCGAGGCTACGCTAGTGCTTGTAGAATGCTGATGGGGCACGCTCTCACCCTGCCTAATAGCGAGGCCACGCTAATGCCTGTAGAATGCTTTTGGCGCTCGCTCTCACCCTGTCTAATAGCGAGGCTACGCTAGTGCTTGTAGAATGCTGATGGGGCACGCTCTCACCCTGCCTAATAGCGAGGCCACGCTAATGCCTGTAGAATGCTTTTGGCGCTCGCTCTCACCCTGCCTAATAGCGAGGCTACGCTAGTGCTTGTAGAATGCTGATGGGGCACGCTCTCACCCTGCCTAATAGCGAGGCCACGCTAATGCCTGTAGAATGCTTTTGGCGCTCGCTCTCACCCTGCCTAATAGCGAGGCTACGCTAGTGCTTGTAGAATGCTGATGGGGCACGCTCTCACCCTGCCTAATAGCGAGGCCACGCTAATGCCTGTAGAATGCTTTTGGCGCTCGCTCTCACCCTGCCTAATAGCGAGGCTACGCTAGTGCTTGTAGAATGCTGATGGGGCACGCTCTCACCCTGCCTAATAGCGAGGCCACGCTAATGCCTGTAGAATGCTTTTGGCGCTCGCTCTCACCCTGCCTAATAGCGAGGCTACGCTAGTGCTTGTAGAATGCTGATGGGGCACGCTCTCACCCTGCCTAATAGCGAGGCCACGCTAATGCCTGTAGAATGCTTTTGGCGCTCGCTCTCACCCTGCCTAATAGCGAGGCTACGCTAGTGCTTGTAGAATGCTGATGGGGCACGCTCTCACCCTGCCTAATAGCGAGGCCACGCTAATGCCTGTAGAATGCTTTTGGCGCTCGCTCTCACCCTGCCTAATAGCGAGGCTACGCTAGTGCTTGTAGAATGCTGATGGGGCACGCTCTCACCCTGCCTAATAGCGAGGCCACGCTAATGCCTGTAGAATGCTTTTGGCGCTCGCTCTCACCCTGCCTAATAGCGAGGCTACGCTAGTGCTTGTAGAATGCTGATGGGGCACGCTCTCACCCTGCCTAATAGCGAGGCCACGCTAATGCCTGTAGAATGCTTTTGGCGCTCGCTCTCACCCTGCCTAATAGCGAGGCTACGCTAGTGCCTGTAGAATGCTGTTGGCGCTCGCTCTCACCCTGAAAAATATTTTATGACGCTCAATAATCTCACCCAATAATTATTATTTTCACTGTCACCCCAGCATATTAAATAATTTAATAGTTTAACACCCACCATCACCGCCACAGCCTAAAAGTCTAATACGAAAGCAAGTCGCTCCAATTACTCTAGCTCCGGGCATGGCCAATTGGCCACGTACTTATTCTACTTCACTTACGTATCACAAATAACCCAGGCGCAGCCATTGGATACAATCTAGCCTACTATTAGCTTCCGCCCACGACTTCGTCTGCGTGGACCCGGGATACAAACTTTCCTATATTTAAATCCAGGCTATAAAACTATCTTTTTGCAAAATTCCATCTAAATCGAACGACCGTTTAAGCTTCATTGAGTAACAAACATCCAAACATCCAAATTTTCGCATTTATAATACTATTAGGATGTTAAATGCATTGCTCATACAAAAACTCCAATGTATTCACAGGTGAAAGAATTCATGAAACCAGATAAGTAGTTAGATTGCCCCCAACATACAAACGTAGCACTAATTTTTCTTCTTTAGAATATTAGCATAACAATATAGATTAGGAAACCCTAGTCTCATGCTAAAGCAGTGATATACATAGGGAGTTATATCTTCCTCAGTAACCATTACTTGGTATACTAACTGGATTTTGTATGCTTCCGATGCACAGAAGCCCAAAATAGATGGAATGGTTGGCGAATACGGAAACGCAATTAGTACTAGCCGACATTTCATGTGGACAAGTGAGTCGTGACGTAGACAATCGTTAGATTCAACCGCCTTCAGTAATACTGCGGTGTGTAAAGATACTTGTATGATTCCCGTGATTATTCCTCGTACAAATCAGGAAGCCTCGGGGTTATTCTATCACTAAACTTAATTATTTGTCGTGGTACAAACTTTTTTAAAAGCTAAAACGGCATAGGTTTAGGTATAGGTCGGAGCCAAGTCCTAAAAAGTCTTATCGCGACTTTTTAGTTGTCTCAAATAACTTATGGCGTTTTCAGAAGAAAAATACACTTCCAACTTATTATTGAAAAAAATTGAAAGGCTGCAATGCAAAAAATATTCTGTTATTACATACAGTGGCTAGTTGTTTTTTCGGAAAATATAGAAAATTGACGTGAAAATAATTCCAGATTTAAAAGAAGCTGCAACCTCAGTTATTGATAATTTGCTCCCTGCAAAGCCAAACACAAATATCTCAACACACATTTATCATTTTCAGACAGTATATTTTTGTTATCTTGCACAATTTTTGAGAAAAACACTATATTAGTCTCAGCTGGAAGGGCAATTGCTGGCTTCTTTGAATTAAACGGACTCCCAAGGTTGTCCGTTTAAAATTAATACTCAGCCAGCAATATTGCCTACTTTTCTTGCTTCGACAATAATGTACTATTGATATATCAACAAAATAGATCATTTCATTGTGTACCTATAATGTTCAATAAGTATATAAAAGTCATTAGATTAGGGATTGCAAACCGGACTGATTTTGAATCCGGCCGGATCCGGCCGGATTTTGGCCGTAATCCGGCGGATCCGGCCGGATCCGGCCGGATTACACTGGCTGGTTTTAAATAATTAAATGTCACGTGTTTTATTATTTTTTTATCATAATTTGAGAAACGATGGAGATTTTATCCTAATGGATTATTAAAACTGCAGTTTTGTTTCAATTATTTTTAATAATCACAATCTGAGTAAGCCTAGGAAATATTATGTTATTTATAATCAGTCATCAGTTGAGATCTTTTCTTAAATATCTACTGAAGGAGTAACAAAAAATAAATCTAAGGTTATCTTTACCAACTTAACATAAAATTAACATTTTTAAGTAATCACATATCACAAATATCACAATCAAATAGTATTTCAAAAATTTCCAAACTATAAACTTTTCTTTAAACTGTAAACCATATAACCAGTCTTTTTTTAGTTATCTGTAGTAATATAATTTTAAATTATTTATTATAGTTGAGTCATATAGAGTATAGTCAGTCTCACTCACAAACAAAAACATAATTCTAATAAATTATAATCCAATCAGCTTTGTTGTTTTTGTAAGAATGAACAAAATATTAATTGACTTCTATCGTAGCCTACTAAATGTAACATAATAATCACATATAACAATCATATTGTAATCAAATAACACGTATTTCAAAATTGTCAAATGATAATAAACCTTTCTCAAACCACATAATCAGTCTCCTCATTAATCTACCTGTTAGCTTTGGTTTATCTAAGTACAGTAATATAATTTTCAATTATTTGTTACTGCTGAATCAACAATTATCAGCAAATCTCGCATCGCGCGCGTCAAGCCAAGCGACGTTTGAATATCGACGGAAACATTCAATCTTAGCAGTGCTTTACGCTAATATTTTGTGTTTTAGCTGGGTGATTGACTTTACCGGATCCGGTTCCGGATCCGGTAGCCACAAAAAAGCGCCGGATCCGGCCGGAATTCCGGTCCGGCCGGACCGGATTGCAATCCCTACATTAGATACAACATATACCAAATATAATTAATATATGGTATAAATATTAATGGTATTAGTGATATAATGTGTTGATAAGTTATTAAAATATACCTGTAGTAAATTCATAAGAAACGTATAGGATTGTAAAAAAAATCGGTTCTGGCGCTTCGCCGGCTGTTACCGCGGCACGCTCGCTTCGCTCGCTCGGCTCGCGCGCTGTAGGGTCGCAGTTCCGCCTAACACTCCTCCTCGCTTCGCTCGTGGTCGTACCTACACCGACCTGCCTTAGAGTAGAATAGGTAGGCAATGGATAGAGGTGGGTATTTGCAATAATATTTCAAATTTATTATACCAGTACTTCGTTATACCCACTGAACGTTGTATCGAACATAGTTATATCACATATACAATATACCATGTAACTCTTAGATTCATAGTTGCTATATTGCAAGTTCATTATACCTGATGATAGGTCCTATCAGAATATACCAAATATTGATATACCATGGGTGCATTATATCCCTTAATCGTTATATCGACTAAAAATATATCAAAAGTTGTTATATCGACCGTTACGCACCCGGCGGGGCACATTGCACGCAGGACCGATGGCCGTTGGGCCAAGGTTTGCGAGTGGCGACCACGTCCCGGTAGACAGCGTGGGTAGACCAGACCACCCATAAGGTGGACTGATGATCTGGTAAAGGTCGCGGGAGTCCGCTGGATGCGGGGACGTCTCTCGGCCGATATGATGATGATGATGTAAATATTTTCTTCAAGCTCAGGAATATTCCGCATAGAAATCGGAAATTATCTAGATTATTCCCGGGTAAATACTCTCTACTTTCAGCTAGGAAATAATTATGTCTCATACAAATCAGGTACCTTTGGGAACATTTCCAGGAACTTTGCATCTTCTTTTCAACGGGTATATTCGCCATATATAACGTATTCTCTACGATAACATAAAAAAATAGGTGTCATAACAATCACTTGAAAGTTTTCTAAGGCTTTTTTATCTGCCCCCTTTGATTTATTAGTCCAACCCAGGTGGTCACTATTCATTGCAATAACCTTAATAAATAAAAATAAAAAATGTTAGACAGAATATTGCATTAGAAATTATATTTTGTATTACAAGTATAGAGTTAAACGCTTTTAGGGAGATCATTGCAAATGAATTACTAATCCATAGTTAACCCGCCGAGAATGTGGATTGTGACGTCATAGTCTATGCCCGTTTAATGGTGCTTTTCGGTGGATCGGCGAGTGCAGATTTCAAATGCCTATAACATCAGAAAATAAATCAAAAGAAAGTTTTTAATGATTTATGTAAGTAATACAAAAAAATGCACATACCCTACTTTCTATCTTAATTCAGACTAACAAACTTTTATAACAACCCAACTATCATTTTCCAACTTCGTTTAGATCTTACTTATCGTACGTATTAAGCGTTACGCAATCGACCAGCACGACCCAATACAACCTACATCAACTAAACACCTATAAATTGCTGTACAAACCAAAACAAACTTCGACCTATGATGAACCTTATCTCCTTCCTATAGGGTTCAAAAATGATCAGTTCCTCGTTGATGGTACCGCAACGTTGTGGCCGCACCAGTGTGAGTGTCAAACCATTGAGATCACGTGACGGATTCTGGCCCGGCCAACAATAGCTATCTATTAAAATGCGGGCACGGCGAGTAGCCCGATGTGATCCACAATTAAATGCTTGACGCATGTTTGGGCAGCTTGATTTGGAGGTATTTCGTAAATTTAAAGTTAAACCCTGTTGTTGCAATTGGTGAATATCGGTAATAATTAGGTACAGTAAAACGGGGTGGGTAGGGACAAAACTGACATTCAAACCTCGATAACATTTTATTTTCACATTTATGCAAACTGAATGCAGTATATAATAAGTGTTCCGGACGTTTGTGTTTTGATTTTTTTTATGATTTTGGGTAGTTCCATTTCATAACTTTAACGATAAACACGAAATCCCACCTCATCCCGTAGTCCCTCGTAGGTTGGGGTGAGATGGGTTTTCATACAAAGGTTTTTGGAAGATTGTTGGATCGATTTTTTTTTATTATGATTATTACTATAGCTCCATTTTAAATTGGAATACATTATGTATGTATGTATGTATGTAAGCACTTTATTGTACACAATAACAGGTTAAAGAATATACATGGAAGAGGAGGTATGTAGAACGAGATAGGCAAACTTATACCGTGTACAAAAACACACAGAGAAAATAAAAACAAAGCCTAATAGGTATCAACTCTAGAAAAATAAAAACATGCCAATACATATACACAATACAAAATATAATACTTACACCCTATCATATGTCCCTAATCTATATCGTAAATATACATTAAATAAATAAATACTGTATTCAACCAATTCACAAGTCATTGGAAAGCCACAACTTCTTCAAATTCATCTTAAGTGACGCAACAGACCGCGACTGTCTCAGCGACAAAGGCAACTCATTCCACAAGTTAACAGCGCGCGCGGTAAAAGATCTAGAGTATGTTCGCGTCTTCTTAGACGGTACAGCAAGAGTAAGGTTAGCACTCGACCGCAAGCGGTGGCCACTGCCGCATTATTTAGGGAGCAGTAGCCTTAAAATCCCATCTCACCCCCCTTTCATCCCGTCTCTCCCCATTCATAACCCAACTCTCCTCGCGATCCCTACTCACCCCATTTTACGGTATATCATGATCAACAGTGGGCCAGAGATTGTTGCCATTTTATCACTGACGAGTATGCGAGTGCGAGAGAGACGTTTTGTCTTATCCACAACGGTACGGCACTTGTCCCACTGCCGGCGAGTAAGCGAGTGTTACTACGTGCTACTCGCTCAAGCGAGTAAAAACGAGCAAGGATTACTATGAGAGTACTCGCTACTCGCCGGCGGTGGGATTAATGCCTCAGTGATACACGGAAATGATCCTAGGTTCGCAGGGATTCCTAAAGTTTTATTGATAACGAGGTAAACATTTAGATTATATATTAATATAAAACATCTGAAAAACATTAAAAATACAGTGACGTGGAAGTTGTGCAGACTACAGAATAGGAAGATAAATCATCCTCATCCTCCTAGCGTTATTCCTGGTTGTGCCCTAATGGAGGGGGGGGGGTCCGCTTTGACACCTTAATCCCAAGATTTGGCAGAGGCACTAGTTTTACGAAAGCGACTGCCATCACCGAAAAGCTAACGGTAAATATAGGTATTCCGTACATAAGTGTCGAAAAACTTATTGGTACGAGCCGGGATTCGAACCCACGACCGCCGCTTGACAGTCGCATGCCTGAACCACTAGGCTACCGTAGCTTCTGCGAATAGGAAGATAAATAAAGAATAATAATTATAACAACTTAGAAAAGTTGACAAACCCCCGACCAGGCCTTTAAATAGCGCTATTTTCGTATAGCGCTATCGTTTATAACGTTATTATTCCTAAAACCGCTATGCTCAAAAACGATATTTGACGCGCTGTATAGCGATATCCATTATAACGTTATAAATCTAACCCATTAATATAAAAGCGATACTTTTTTAACCGATATAATAATGTTATAACGTTATAGGCTACCCCTTTCTCGCATTCAGTATAGCCTACTCGTGCAATGTAAGCGATGTGATTACGTAACGTAGGTTGTTTGTTTGAGTGCACGACGTCATAGTAAAATACAGAATTTTTCGATTTGCTCGGCTTGTCGGCGCAGGTTGTAGCCGGATACGAATATCCTGGCTAATAATAATTCTATCTGTGAGTTCCTTTAATTGGCTTTGTATTACTATGTAAGACTTATATTATGTTTTTGCAGCTGTTGGTACTCCTTAAGCATAAATAAATAAATAAATAAATAAATAATTTTCAAATCAGATTGTCTTTAGCTACTCTGTGCCTCATTAATCGGAAATGCATCATCCTATAAAAAACATGCCATGTAAAAAAGAGGTCGTCTCGAAACTCTTCCACCGTAAAAAGTTGTGAGATATTTCGTAGAGCCAAGTCTCAGGCATTTATCTTTATTTGCTTGCTAAATAAAGTTTTGTGACTTGGCAATCACACAATACTACATAGCTTTAGGTATGCAGAAATCCATTAAAGCAGGAAAGTTGTGTGATTGCCAAGTTACAGAATTTTATTTAGCAAGCAAATAAAGATAAAGGAATGCCTAAGACTTGGCTCTACGAAACATCTCACAACTTTTTACGGTGGAAGAGTTTCGAGACTTGGCCTCTTTTTTACATGGAATGTTTTTGCTTGCTAAATAAAATTCTGCAATGTGGCAATCACACAACTTAACTGTATTTATAGATTTTTGCATACTTACCTAAAATTATGTAGTATTGTGTGATTGCCAAGTCACAAAATTTTATTTAGCAAGCGAATAAAGATTAATAAGAATGCCTGAAACTTGGCTCTACGAAATATCTCACAACTTTTTACGGTGGAAGAGTTTCGAGACTTGGCCTCTTTTTTACATGGAGTGTTTTTTTATGGAATTTCACTTCTTTTTGTAGGTTAATGTGTTATCCATACATACAAACTATGAATGCAGGCCCATTCTTGCTTTTGAATTTTCCCATTCACTGCAAATGTAACTTTGTAATCCTATATATTTGTATAGGATTACAAAGTAATGTATACAGTTGGTGTATCTAGAAAACTGGGTTGAAATAGCAATTTTTTATAGTTTTCCCTTTATGTGGCCATTAAACTCTAACTCTGTACCAAATTTCAGCTCTCTGAGTTTATGGGAAGTACTAGTTCTATTTTGATGATCATGAGTGAGTGAGTGTCATAAATGCGAAACTTTGCTTTCGCTTAACTTTGGAACTAAATGACCTACAGACTTGAAATTTTGGATTTTAAGTATGTGATTATAGCTTACTGGATGACGAAAATTTCTGCATTCTGGTCTTATCCAGAGGTTCTCAAATAGGGGCCTGAAAATGTGGCGAAATGGTTCGAGTAAAGGATGGTACGGCAGTGTTTGCTTCGCGCTCGACTTGGCGGGGGCACTACCGTGCCCCCAGATATTAATGGCATTGTTATAACATGGTAAATTATTAATAATTTAAATGCCTGCATCAAATGTTTCTGCTTAGCCCGTTGGTTGACTGGTAGAGAATGCCTTATGGCATTAACTTATTAGAAAAAAAAAATCCTTTCATCGTCTTGGAAAAATACCACCCCTAAGGGGGTTAAAAGTGTTAAAACGGTATTCAAGGTTTATATGGAGAGCAAGAAAATATAGTAAGATATTTCTAATGTCAGTCTTAGTCTGTATGTTAAAAGACAACAAAACTGATTTCAGAGTTTTTTTTTTAATTCATCCCCTATAGGCGTTAATGGGGCTTCAAAGTTTATATGGAGGGAAAAGTATTTTTTTAAGTAAGATTGTTTAATTTTGGTCTTAAAATAGAGAGAGCAGATTAGTAGATTTTTTTATTCATCACCTAAGAGTGTTTAAAGGGGATTCGAAGGCCGTATAGGGTCAAGACAATTTTAAAGTAAAACATTAGTGTAACGACGATTTTAGACGGTTTGTTTAAAACTAAAAAATACATTTCAATGTTTTTGAAATTCATCCCCCCAAGAGGGTTTAGAGGGGGTTCAAAGTTTATACGAAGAGCAAGATATTTTTAAAATCATAGATTTTTTACTTAGGTTATGGACCGTTTGTTTAATGATTAGAAAACGATTTCAGCGTTTTTTTTATTCATCCCCTAAGAGAGTTAAAAGGTTTGAAGGTTGTATAGAGAGCAAGACCTTTTTAAAGTAAGACTTACAGATTTGAACAGTTACCAGAAATGTAGGATAGGTTAGGTTAGAACTGCGATGCTCCCAGAATCGAATAGATTTAATCAACATTGGGTACTTATTATTATAACAGTAATGTAGCTTAGTAGACATATAAAAATATATTTTTCTTTTCAATGTTTTTGAAATTCATCCCCCCAAGAGGGTTTAGAGGGGGTTCAAAGTTTATACGAAGAGCAAGATATTTTTAAAATCATAGATTTTTTACTTAGGTTATGGACCGTTTGTTTAATGATTAGAAAACGATTTCAGCGTTTTTTTTATTCATCCCCTAAGAGAGTTAAAAGGTTTGAAGGTTGTATAGAGAGCAAGACCTTTTTAAAGTAAGACTTACAGATTTGAACAGTTACCAGAAATGTAGGATAGGTTAGGTTAGAACTGCGATGCTCCCAGAATCGAATAGATTTAATCAACATTGGGTACTTATTATTATAACAGTAATGTAGCTTAGTAGACATATAAAAATATATTTTTCTTTAATACTGTATGAAAATGTCTGTTGATGATTCTTAAGATATTTATGTTTGTAAAAACGAAGTTTTCAATTTAAATTTATCAATTTAAACTAACGAACTCATCGCACTGTTACCTTTTACGTAGGTCTAATCCCTGAACGGATTTAGATGAAATTTCCCGTACAGATAATTTCAGACCCTTGGAAGGATATAGGATAGTTTTTGTAAATCTTTAAGATGGTAGAAGTGTGTTTGGGACAGCGATAAATAGCTTGCACCGAACATAATTTAATAGCAATATTTTTTCTAAGACCATAACAAGTTCCACGCGAACGAAGTCGCTGGCAACAGCTAGTTATTTATATAAATATTTAGTGACTAAGGATTAATTAGAAAAGGAGGATGAATCGTAAGAAAAGGAGGATCGATACATATTTATGTGTACCAACAGTCCTTGGTCTCCCCTATCTATCGCGAGCCTATCTAAACAGATTATGGCGAAGAACCGAAATCGAAAATTCACACATTCTTTGGTTTCATAATCAGATTTTATTTAACTTGTCGTTTTCGGAATGGCTCTAAATCAAAAATAAAATAAAATGTCGGTAACTAAAAGTATATTTTAATTTTATTACGATTAATGAACAAAAGCACATACCAACATACCTATGCATAATTTTTTGCCCACGGCAACACCGTCGGTCGTAGGGCTTGTTTGGAATAGGTTCTAATACTGGGAGTCTGCGATTTCGTGCCGAGACAAACAATTAACATAAAAAAATATTGACCCTCTTACATATTGTAATAGTGTATACCTAGGGGCTATTAAGATTGGCACTCTTTCTTTTTATTTATGAGCAAGTCCACGAATCTGTGGACAGCGTTGCGTTTCCTGCGTCCCATTTTTATTCCGCCATTTATCGTCGCAACCAACCAAATATTCACAATTCACAACCAATTTGCAAATGATCGAGGTAAACAAGCATTAATAAGATTTTGAAGCTAGAACAACATAACGGCAACGTCGCACGTCGCGCTACGGCCCACGTGGTGGCATGTTGGCATTGGCACAGAGCGGCAACGGCGCAGCCGTAGCGCGCGGCTCGCATTTTAAAACGATATTATAACGTTATTATATATCGTTCTGTTATTCATTCTGTTACGGTATTTATATCGTTATGGAGAATATTGATTTTGTTATAACGTAATTTTCGAACACTAACGGAATATACCGTTATAATTCCGGTTCATTTTATAACGTTTTAAAGGCCTGCCCCCGACATTTTAATTTCAGAGTTTTATATCTCAAAAGTGGCTTAACCGATTCAGTTAAATCGCAGCTAAAAACATATCGACGACAAAAAAACCTCACTAAAATCGTTCTATTCGTTTAGGAGCTTCGATGCTACATACAGACACACAGATACATAGACACACAGAAACACAAAAATAAACAACGAGTACATCTACCTATTCCATCCAATCAATTTGTTCTACTGGCTCCTTCGCCAAAAGTTAACTATGAATCCTCTTTGACTCCCTAGGTATCTATGTATGCTATTTTCGAAGTGCTCTGATCCGAACACTAATAGACAGTGCCTTCATAATGTTGACAGAGATGTTAACACATTCAGGGCCCTTGACGACACATATGCGTCAGACCGCCGTAGGTAGTCGCTTTCCGCTACATACGAGGAAAACCACGGGACCGGCTACGAGCGTAGCGCGTAGCGATTCTTGGCGGTACTGATGTACCTGCATGGCAGATGCCAAAGCTGTTTGATAGAACGAGACAGGAATATTAACTTCAAGATCATTCATATCTGTCAGCCAGTCAGCAACATAAGATCGTATAAATAATAATTAATAAATATTTGGGGACAATCTTACACAAATCGACCTAGTCTCAAACTAAGCAAAGCTTGTGCTATTGGTACAAGACGACGCGTATTTATATAGATAAACAAAAGGTAGAACCATTTATTTATACAAAATACAATTGAATTCACAGAATATACATGTCACACAATAGATTAAAACAAAACAATAATAACATTAAAATTAGAAACCTAAGCCTAAAATTCCCTACTAATCTAAACTAAAAACTAAGTATCGAATAACCCGCCCCGCGCCACTCCAGGTGCAAAGGTTCCCATAGATAAATAAATACTTAGAAATATAAATAGAAATATGAATATATTTATTTGTAAAACACAGGTGACAAAAAAGGTCTTATTCTAATACCAAATTACTCCGTGTTTTTGCCTATTGGGCGTACAAATTTGTACTTCAGAAGAAACATTTTTTTACCGAAAGTCTTCTTAATTTAAAAAAAAATTGTAAGTACCCACAAACAAATTAATACATTACATTAATTTTACAAATTCAAATGATTATCAAATTATAATAAGTTACAAGTAAAATACGTACGCACGTAGAACCGATGGCCGTTGGGGCGGAAAGGTAGGACATCCATGACTCAGATGATCGAATATTCGTGCTCGTCACACAAATAAATGGCCTTACCTGGCTTCGAACCCGGGACCTCCGGCTTCGTAGGCAGGGTCACTACCAACTAGGCTGCAGAGGTCGTCCGTGCAGGTTTACCGCAGATATTTTTATTTCCACAAGATAAAGCCGCCCATCTATTTGTATCCAACCCGCCAACCTACTCGTGATCCACATTTGCTATGCATTCGCAAGTTATTTCGACCGGCGAATTACCATAAAAAGCGGAGTTTCCAGTTGACGAACGTACATAGGTTCGACATATATCGTAATGACCCTTGAAGGGGTAAAAATAAGAGCACGACTGAGCTACCTTTCGCCTAAAGCCACTTGCACATTTGGCGGGTTGGGAATCATTAGGCATGCAGTATTTTATAATTAACCGAGAGCTTACTGATTAGTCCCTTGTTTTACCTACAAACGTTTCATCGATTTACGTAGCGTTTGCCAAGGCGCTGGTAAACTTAAACTGTTTTATTAATAAAAAATATCTCAGAGAATCTTTTAAAAATAGGGAGAAGCTTACTCCACTTGTAAGCAAACAAATCGCAATCCGATGCATACATAATTACTTGATTGCATACTGATGATGCACAGTAGCCTCATCACAGTCAGGAAAAAAGAATGAAAGAAAATAATTTATTGCCGCAAAAAAAAATGGATTTTTTTATAAAAGATGGCGTAGGGATAGTCTCAGTAGTGAGCTGTGTGTGACCTTGCAACCGCGGCGCGGCTTCAGCGCTGATTTACACATTCACTGCCAAGAATCGCTACGTGCTACGCTCGTAGCCGATCCCGTGGTTTTTGTCGTATGTAGCGGAAAGCGAATACGCCGTAGGTGCCCGCTAGGCGGGTTCCTGGTAGTGATAGTATTAAAGCAGTATTACATTACGCAGTAGTATTGTATTGAATGGACGCGGCCAGGTAGCACGTGCAGTACCGCAGACCGCTTGTCATCCAAGCATACCGCGACGAGACGCATCTGGTTCACAGCTAACAAAAATATCAGGAAAAGAGAAAGGTGGGGTACAGTGAAATGTTGTCTTGCTCATAATTATCTGGAGCAGCCCAGCTCGGCAAGTACATAACGGATTTGCTATGTAGGTATGCGGTATTGTGTAGTGTATTGTGGTGGCGCCAAACTGTACTGAGACTGCGCTGTGTTGAGATGGAGAGACCTGCATTTGACTGTCAACACAGTAAATCCTCAATCACTGCCAAATGTGATGTGTGTTTAGGGCACACACCCAAATCCTCCGCCTGTTAGGGTTTGATGGAGGTTTCCAGACTAATATAAGATCCAGACTATAATGTAATATGAACACAGAGTAAAGATATACAAATAAGGGTCTTACGCCCGTTTATTAACTATAATCAAATACTAGGTTCTAGCCCTCTACGTTTACGGTACGGGTTAACGCGGTCGCGGCCCTATCCTTACGGTCTACGGGATATTAGTGGGAGCGTTAGTTCGGGAAGCCTAAGGCTGACGAGGACGTGCCAAAACCGCCGCCTCGAAGGCTACAGGAACCTGGAACCCCTGGCTGATGAGGACGTGCCAAAACCACCGCCGCGGGGATGATTCCAGGGTGACCTAGTCCAAGGCTGATGAGGGCGTGCCAAAACCACCGCCTCTAGGACAAGGGTATTCGGGAACGTCTAAGGCTGACGAGGACGAGCCAAAACCGCCGCCTCAAAGACGCAAGGGGGAAGGGAGGGGCAGTGCTATCCGAAGCGGATACCTTCACGCCATGTGCTTGTATGCCACCGTGTATATCGTGTTATTGAACACATTGACTGCCAAGAATCGCTACGCGCTTCGCTCGAAGCCAATCCCGTGGTTTTCCTCGTATGTAGCGGAAAGCGACTACAGCGTAAGCGCCCGCTTGGCGGGTTTTCGGCAGCGAAAGTGTTAACCCATCCAGCGCCAGCCTCGACACACATGCATCAGAGCGCTACGGGACTCTTGCGCTACTTAGCGGGTAAACTACGGGATCGGCTTCGAGCGTAGCGCAGCGATTCTTCGCAGTGAATGTGTTGAGTTGCTACGGACTACGGCGTAGCGCTACGAGCGCCGCGTGGCAGTAAATGAAGGAAAAGGGAAAGGAGGTTTTTGGAACATGTTCGCGTTTGTCGCTCACCTTAGACAAGGCCATAGTAATCCCATATGCTTGAACGCGACGTCTGCCAAAACAGGTCATTAATTTGCGACCGCAGATTGAATTTGCACACCGCACGTCAAATTGCGGCCGGCGATCAGGACGGTAGCCGCGTTTTACACATTGTCAATCCGGATCATTCCACAATAACGCCCTCTCTAGTACAATACGTCGGTTTCCCGTTGGTGAGGTGAGCTGGGAAGAGAAATTTCATGCAACCGGCGGCAGGAAAATTACTATTTTATCGTGGATATACATTTTCTCAAGCGCGTCGTTTCCCCTTGCCAGTGTTGAGCAATTAGTCACTAAGGCGCTAAAAAAGCCTTGAAATACGGAATCAGTTTGAATTCTAAGACGAAAATCCAAAAACAATACGTTATCCTGAAATATATTTTATTAGAATCTACGTATGTTCTTGTTTCAATGCAGGGCTGATTCCAAATTATGAACGCAGACAGAGTAGCACTGAATATAATACATTAACACTTTCACTGCCAAGTACGCCGCAGTGGCTATTCGCTACACACGAGATTTTTCTGGGATCGGCTACGAGCGTAGCGCGTAGCAATTCTTGGCAGCGAAGGTGTTAATAATAGTGTTTTATATTTTTAATCTCATTTACAAGCAGGAGCGACGTGCATGGCTCAGACGCCTTGAAAGAGAGAGACAGAGGCGAAAATAGCTTCTTTCTTATTCTGAACAACGTAAACAATAAGCTCCACCGATAGTAAAAAAAATATACGGCCGATTCCACGAATTATACGGTTTCGGCCATGGCGACTGCTCTACATCGGTACCAGCCTTTATACATATCTCTATACCTATACCCGGTGAAAAACATCACGTAGTATAAATCCTCCAAAATGTAACGGCGCGCGTATGAAAATTTTTCCATTTCCTTTCGATACGATCCAACTGAATTCGAAATCAGGGATAAAAATGTTCGCCATTTTGTTGCTACAAAATGCCCGTTGAAATATGAAACGGTACTGCAAATAAATACTATTCACAGGCAATTTGATATTGTAGCTCCTGATAAAATGTAAGTACACAGATATTTACTGTAGGTATAGTCAGATGAAAATGTTGATTCGCACTGCCATCCCAGATCCCATCGATCGGGCAGGTTATGGCGAATATATATTCAAAATGATGGTTTTTGAACTAATAAGAAACTTAAAGTAGCTGGCGAAAAACTAAAAAATCATCATCATCATTATCATATACCGACCGATTTGACGACCGCTTTAGCCTAGTTGGTGGTGACCCTGCCTACGAAGCAAGAGGTCCTGGGTTCGAATCCCTGTAAGGGCATTTATTTGTGTGATGAGCACAAATATTTGTTCCTGAGTCATGGATGTTTTCTATGTATTTAAGTAGTTATTTATCTGTATAAGTATGTTTATCGTCATCTAGTACCCATAGCACAAGCATTGCTTAGTTTGGGACTAGGGCGAATTGTGTAAGATTATCCCCTATATTTATTTATTTATATCAGAAGAAAGACGTCCACTGCTGGACATAGTCCTCCCCCAAAGAGTGCCAAAGTGACCGGTTCTGCGCGACCCATATCCAACGGACTCCCGCGACGAAAATCCATACTTATATTATAAATGCAGAAGTGTCTCTCTGTTACCTCGTTACGCTTTAACCGTTAACCGCGGAACTGATTGAGATGAAAATATAGTAAGGAGAGTCTGAATTCCGGGGAAGGACATAGAATAGCTTTTATCCCCGAAATCATCCCGTGAGGGGGTGAAAGAGGGGGTGAAAGTTTGTATGGAGCTACGAAAGAAACGAGTTCCATGCAGACAGAGTCGCGGGCAGAGGCTAGTATATTTCATGGTGTACCCTTGTTCTGTCGACAACCTTTTCATTGAATATTATTTCGTCGACAACGATTCATCGAATCTTCAGTACTAGTAATATTGTTTGGCGTTATTTCATTTCAACTACTATTTATTTAAATTTATTTTACTACGTAGAAATACTATTTAACGAATATTACTTATTCACTGATTTGTTTAAAATTATCTTAATTGGCACAACTACAAAACATTGCAATTCATTTCTTCGACGGACATTATTCAAATTATGTAGTTATTTGTGTGACATACAAATATGTATACTTAATATGTATGTAAAATAAAACTAAGAATGGTGTAAATCGTTTATTCCAAAAAAATATCAGAGAGGACAAAAATGGCTTGTCATAAGCGAGCTCTGTTTTATGTCGGTTAGGTTAAAGTTCACTTGTGTCCCTCAGACCAGAAATAGACACCCCGCGCAGCGGGGTGGCGTCGACTCGCTGCACGGCAAAAATTGGTTAAAAAACGTTAGGGATTCAGATATAGATCCGAAATAATTTTATGCGGAATAAATATTGTTCCATGTAAAAAAATAAATAATGCAAAAACCCAAAATGAAAAGCCATGACATGAATTTTATTGAAATAAATTAACTACCTATTAAAATACCTCGGTTCAAATTACCTAGTATTGAGTCCTCGACGCAATGACTTGTCGATAATAATAAATAAATAATAATAACTGACTGACTTTAAATGCTTTGTCAAAATACTTTTTGTAAAAAGTCTGTTAACAACTTAGCTATTGCTTCCGAATTACGGGAGATATATTCGCACTTGTTTCGAAAACAGATTGCCTTCTTATTTAATCATAATCTGAATGCAGCTGTTTCTATAAAAAAAACTGGACAAGCGCTAGTCGGATTCACCCATCGAGGGTTTTTTACAAATGTATGTTTTTTAGAGTTTTCCCTGTACTTGTAGTATAAGACGGTATTACTTGGCAAATTTCATAGTTCTAGGTCGACGAAAAGTGGCCTATAAATTTTGATTCCCTTGAGAGTGTCAGTTCAAGTCAGTCAGTGCGAGTCCAAGGGACTGTAGACCTGAGTAATATGGTTTTAATTTTAAGTGAAAACCTTCTCGCGTTCCCGAGATAAAGGGTCTTGACAAACAGACAGATGGCATAAACGGCCGTATATTATTTTTTAGTTCACTTAGAAGTCTGATTTTTCACAGCTTCACTCAGGTCTACAATCCCTGTAGACCTGAGTATATTGTATATGGTTTAAATTTCAAATCGATACCTCCAGGCGTTCCCGAGATAAAGGGTCTTTACAGACAGACAGATGGTCAACAAAGTGATCGTATAAGGGTTCCGTTTTTTCCTTTTGAGGTACGGAACCCTAAAAAAACGTTTAGACATTATGATTTTTTACTTAAATATCGCAAGGTGCTCCGTGCGTGGGCGTCGAGGACTGCACATTGAACTAAAATCAGCGAGCGAACGGGACTAAACTAGCTATTACCTTAAGCAATGGTTTAACAAACTGATCGCCTCGATGTTTTGGAAAGCACCTTAAGCCGTTGATTCTCGTTGTTATCTAACAATAGCAGTCATTAAACCAAGGTGCCTTGTGGTGGCGTGAAAAATTGCAACAGTCATATTGCTCACTAACTTGGCCTAATTCCAAAACCAAATAAGATCTAGTCCCCCTTCCAGATTGGTAGGTCAGATGGTAGTTCTGCGAAAATACGTGCCTTCGCCAACTCTTAGGATAAGATGGCAATGGGTCATACATGGGTCTTCAAATGCAACCGGGATAAAAAAAAGGAGCCAGGCGAACGAGTAAAAGTTATTTCATAAACCCGATTGCTTTAAGTAGGTACTAAAATATTGAAATAGCAAATTGAAGGTCCTCGCGTCTTAAAGTTAACTCATTCACGTTCCATGCGTCTTTGAATATGCAAATATGGCTGAAAATATATCAAAACAATCATATATGCCACCCTGGTTCGTATCGCGACGGTCTGTTTACGCGGAACGCTCCCCTCATTTGACATCCCACGCCATTGAGGCGTCAGGCTTCATTTGCGCTTGTCACCAGTGTAACGTGACCTCGGCACCCTCACGGAATCCCCTCACGTTTTCGCAGCACGTAAACGCTACTGAGGGGAGGTAGGGGCCTCTTTGGAATGGTCGCGAGCTGACATCCTCGAATTAATTAGGCACCCGTGCTTTTTATTGACGTTGACATCGAATATGATCTTCAAAACGAGTTCAAGTTTTGGGCCTCCGGGAATGTTTAACTCTTCGAAAATGTAAGCCTCCTGAGAGATACCAGTCGACGCTGTACAAGCTGCTAGTTAAAAAAAAACTATAAAACATACATCTATTTTTAACACCCGACGCAAAGAGAGGGGTGTTATAAGTTTAACGTGTCTGTGTATCTGTCTGTGGTAACGTAGCTCCAAAACGGATGGACCGATTTGAATGCGGTTTTTATATTTGAAAGCTGATGTGATTTTGAGTGTTCATAGCTATGTTTCATGAAAATCTGTTTAGCCATTTTTGAGATATTGGACTTTGAAATGAAAATGTCGCGGGTTTTTCAACTTTTCTAAGTTGTAGTTATTATATAAGTTGTTATCTATGTTTAATTCATGTTTTGATGTTAGCAATAAAGAGTACTTGTATTGTTTTGTATAAAGCCGTCTATTGACGTGTCACTGATCCAAAGAAACTTTTATTGGTTCAAAAACATAATTTCATTTTTCATTTATTTTTGCAATCATGATCACACAGTTATACAGAATAATACATGAACCCTTTGCAATACTTTAAAAATTACACATCACATATAATTTGTCATGTAGTGAATAAACAAAGAAAATAAATTAGTGGAAATTACATTACATTATCAATTAATAAATTACATTTGGAAATAATAGCAGGGAACATCCTCCGATTGTTTAAGTGATCATAACACAATATTCAAACCTCGTTAATCAATCGACTAATATTATTTTATTTTAATCATCATAGGTAAATGTACAGTTAGTTGATATATTGAGGTGTTATAAAAATTGCACAGCTATAATGTACAGTCCACGTCAATGTTTTAATTGTACGCCGTATTACAAAGCAATAAGTTGGAAAATTAAAAATCAGGTTAAGGTATAATATAACTGACGTATCTTAAGTGATTAAATATTAATCACGAAGGTTTGTCCAGAATAAATTAAATCAATTATGATTTAAATTGAGCTAGAACCAAAATATAACCTGTCGTTCCAATAATTTTGCTCCTTTAACACATTCAGGGCCAATGACGACACATATGCGTCAGACGGCCGTAGTCACTTTCCGCTGCATACGAGGAAAACCACGAGATCGGCTACGAGCGTAGTGCGTAGCGATTCTTGGCCCTGAATGGGTTAACATAGGTAGTACCTATAATGTATTAAACAAAACGTACGGAAACATAAAAAATACTGATCCAGCTCTAATGTAAGACTGTTGAAAAGTAATCTCAAATTAAAATCAAATGACTCACGTGACCGGCACCATCGGTGTGGACTGATCGATTTTTATCAAACTCTCGCCAGTCACGCGATTTCGAGTTCCTCGAGAATCGATGCTGCTCTGACGTATTGACTACCGGTTAGCCTAGTGGGTAGTGACGCTGCCTACGAAGCTGAAGGTCCTGGGTTCGAATCCCGGTAAGGGCAAATATTTGTGTGATGAGCATAAATATTTGTTTCTGAGTCATGGAAGTTTTCTATGTATTTAAGTATTTATATCTATTATATATATCGTCGTCTAGTACCCATAACACAAGCCTTAATGAGCTTACTATGGGACTAGGTCGATTTGTGTAAGATTGTCCCCTAATATTTATTTATTTATTATTTATTTATTTATTGACTGTAATAGGGCAATCGATCCTAACTCGTATGTTACGTACACACAATTGTTCACAGCGGGCGTCATTACGGACATTGGGGAAAACATAATTGCAGGTATGTTCAGTTGGAATGGAATAGAATCAGTTTTCAATCATGATATTGTTCCATGCGAGGCAATCATGTGCACCTACATTAGGAGTTAGATAAGAAATATAAATTGTAATTACACTTACCATTGGCCGTTATCTTGTAATTTTATTCTCATTTTTGTATCGGTACCAAAGTACCAACACAGTTCATACTGTCAAAGTAACCTCAATTCACATCACGTGACCACAACTGCCAGATTGAAAGTCATATTTAAAGAGAGTTTAATCGTATTGGTTTGAATTAAATCCTTCGTAATCCCCTTAAATTATGTTTAAAATATTAACATTTAATGGCTTTATTATATGTTCTAAATTTAATTATTATGAAAACCGCATGTGCCGGATATATATCGTATTTTACTTATCCCGCCACAAAGTAAGTGGGGGAATAATGGCGCTTGGTATAAAAGCAGTTTCTGAGAGTTTTAGAGGCAGTTTTTTAGGTGACCAGTGAACTAAGTTAAGTACTGAATTTATATCTCTTATTTATTATTTAATTATTTAATTTTGAGTGTTTTCATATTATTTCTGTGTTTTAAGAGTGGCTTGTACGTTGTTATTGTGCACTATCGAAGACCAATTACTTATACTTTACCCTGCTTATTCGGTTATAATTTGCATTAAATACCTACACAACGTACTGGTCGTTCCTTTTCTGGCCACGATTATAATGGCTATGATGTCTAAATATGTTTCCCAGTTGAGACTTAATGCTTTTAACATTTCGTATAATTAATTGGTTTTGACTGACAGTATATATTTACATTCTATTTTCAAGTAAGTACTTGCATTTCAGTTAGTTTTTGAGCCCTCTACCATATTTTATAGCTTTGGTGCTACTTTACTTTATTATTATTTTATTATGGTTGTAATAAGTGGCTAAATTTAGAGCTATACTAAGAATTACAATAAATTGGTTTTCGTTAATAATGGTTTATTTACTTGACTCCGACCTATTGCTTAATATATTCCTTAATTTTGTTAATTATGTAATAATGATTCCATTGCTTATTAACTAATTAAGATTAATGATCATTCAGTCATTTAGTAAACTGACCCGGATTTATTAATTTTTCTAATTCAGTTCAAACAAACCGTACTTGAATAAACCTTGCAGCTTATTCTATTTAATTAATCTAATAAGTACGTTGGCGAAAATCTACGAAGGTGGTTAGGCTGTTCAGCATGTTTTTTTTTAATAATACATGAATAAAACTTAGTAAGTAGGTTACCCATCTACACAGTCATACTCTGCGAATATTTAAGAAATACATCATTGCCTGCTTGCGCAATTATTTTATACTGATTCATTCTGGCAATATATTCGTACTAAGCTCGTTAAGCGCTATTTTTATGACTCGATAAAAATGTGAGCTCTTAAAAACAAACCTTTGCGTGCGACTTTGTCCGCGATTACTCGTTATTCGCCGTAAGGCATTATTACTACGCCTGAATAAAATCTAATAGATTTGATATATTATGCAGCAGCAGCAGTAGCAAGGTAATCGATAGAATCCTCTAACATAGCACGTAGAACCGATGGCCGTTGGGGCGGAAAGTTTATCTAGTGGCGACCACGTACGGACAGGCGCAACGTGGTTGGCTACCATAAGGTGGATCGATGACCTCGTAAAAGTCGCGGCAGTTTTCTAGATGGGGGTGGCGCACGATCAGCCATTTGGGGAGACATTGGCATAGGCCTCCCCCAAAGAGAACAACCTCTGTCCAGCAGTGGACTTCTTTCAGTTGATATGATGATGATGATGATTAACAGATATGCATTAAGAATTCCCACAGGCACAATATCAAATTTCGCACTCCCATAGAAACTCCTATCCCCTTTTCACCCTTCAAGGGATTCCGGGATGAAAACTATCCTTTGTCCTTGCCAAGTTCTCAAACTATCCATGTCAAATTTAATTCATATCGGTTAGCCGGTTTGTGCGTGAAAATGTGACAGACAGATAGATAGACGTTACTTTCGCATGTGCAATATTAATATGGATGGGAGAAAAAATGCGAGTTTAAATTGAAACAGAAAAAATAAGCCTGAATTTTGGATTACATTCTTGGAAACACAATGAAAATGGAAACTACGGTAAACGGAGCTGGACAGGCAATTAGTGTTGCAAAATTTCGAGTGAAATACGACTTTCAGGGGAAAAGTCAATGCGGATTTTTTCTGCAATGATTTTACAATGGGTTTTGTGTGTCAGTCGTTGGTAGAGGTACTTTCTGATTTTCTGAATTAAAGAACATACATTTAACCAGAGCGTGATATACATAATAATTTAAAATTTGTAAAATCCTTCCAATTAGTTTAAAACATAAATATCTACTAGCAGTAAACAACCATGGCAGTCAAGTGCATAGTCCAATACTAAGGCACTTGTCCCACCGCCGGCGAGTAGCGAGTACTCTCATAGTAATTCTTACTCGCGCGAGTAAAAGCGAGTAAGAATTACTATGAGAGTACTCGCTACTCGCCGGCGGTGGGACAAGTGCCTTATAGAGCATAAGCATGGCACTAGATCGGTGTATGCGGGTAAGTATGAAGTACCTCGTGTAAATAACTATTTTGGAATTAGAATGTTAGCTAAACGACTTCCGTACCTACTAAACACCTTGCCCGAAGACATTCGACACGAGTCACATAAGCTTAAATTTAAAAAAATCTTTGATAAAGTACTTACTCCAAACACTTGAGTGACAAATGCCAACAAGCAAATTCCACGTAAATGTTTTAGCGCGACACTCTGTGTGCGTACATTATGCAATTATATCAGATACAATAGTTAAAATTATATTGTAAAAAATAAAATATTGTGATAGATAGTTTTATAGAGACTCGTACCTGCAGACAAACTTTTAAAACAGTTTTGCAGGAAAATATATTAGATTAAGTTTTGTATCCCATTGTTTAGCAATAATAAATAAATAACACGACCATTAACATTAATCAATTTAGAGGCAAGTATCTCTAAAATTAGGGCGTGAATACATCTGAACAAATACAAACATGATTCTTATGATACTTCGTCAATAATATAATCTGGACGTTTGAATTTTTTCATCATCCTCCTAGCGTTATTCCCGGTTGTGCCCCAAACGAGGCGGGGTCGCACTCGCACCGACTAAGAACCCGCCGATGGTCCTCTTCGACGCCTTTTGGACAGCTCTGGAAGCTCCTACGGAACGCACCAGTGCCGCCCTAGAGTCATGCCTATTTGGGTCCCACCTTTTTTTTTAACGATTGCAACCCCCAACTGAACCGTGTACCCCGAGGACCCCTTTTAGTCGCCTTGTACGACAGGCAGGGGTTACCGTAGCCGTATTCTTATGCCCGAACTGCAGGGCGCTCGCTTTGATACCTTAATCCCAATATTTGGTATAGGCACTAGTTCTACAAAAACGACTGCCAGCTGATCTTCCAACCCAAAGGGAAAACTAGACCTTATTGGGATTAGACCGGTTTCGTCACGATGTTTTCCTGCACCGAAAAATTAACGGTAAATATTCCATACATAAGTTCCAAATCACTTATTAGTAAAAGCCGGGATTCGAACCCACAACCGCTGCTTTATAACTGCATGCCTGAAACACTAAGCGCGTTAGAATTTCTTAAGTTACATTAAATATGACGACGAAAAATCTTACAACGACGTTATTTTGAATGTACGAATTCTTGTGGTATTTTACCAGTCCTTTCGAGACGAAATTGGTTATTCATTTATCAAAAATCTGAATGTTTGATATTCAGTTATAATTTGTTTTGATAATATGAATTAAATTTCGCAAGTTGGTCGCGGTGTACGTGGTGGCAGAAGACATCATCATATCGAAGCTAACATGAGCTAGCGAGATTATGGCGAGCAAAGCAACGTTTTGGAAGCTACACAGCTAACACCTAAATGTTTTTCTTTCTTTCTTTCTTTCTAACATACGTCATCAAGCATCGTAGTCTATTCGAGACGGAAACAGAAATGGAGTTGCGTGAATCCTCCAGAACAAAGAATGTCACTTCGACCGTAGCACTGCGAGTGGCAGGCGTGGCGCATTTTTAATTATTGATCATTATTTATAAACGTAACAACATAATCAATAAAATAAACGAAGAAACAATAAATTCATTACAAAATAAGTTACAAACTAACCTAAGCCAGTCATAGCAAAAAGACCCCGTCCAGCAGTTCCGTCTGCGGCTTGGAGCCCATAACGCTGGCGGCGTTACCTCTCTGTATTGCCAATGAAATACGTTGTGATAGGTAAGCGCCAGCCCTATGGACCTCTGAAGCGTCGACGAGTCGCTTAGTCATTGCCCTCATAAATGATTTCATGTCAGCTGACCAGGGACCCAATGTTTCTATTTCTACCGCAAGCGCCGCAAACTCGAAGCTATTTAATTAAAGACGAGTATTTGCGGCGCATCAACACCTGGGCCTGGTCAGCTGCAGCGCCTGCCTGAAAGCGAGTCCCCTGGATGTTGGACTAAGCAAACGTATCCACGCACATTGCGTCCCACACCAAGGCTCTACCCAACCTCCAAGGCACTAATGTGGCACCATCAGGTCGCTTGCCAGCGTTTCTTGCCAAACCCGTAGGTTCGAATATAGCAGGAACAGAAGCGGTTGCAAGTGAGCGACGGACCAAATCGTTTATAGTGCCGTGGCGGTATAAGCGGCCGGCGCTTTTTGTACACGCTTTTGCCACAGACGCATGTATGTGAAACACATATTCTGGCCCCAAGCCTCAAGCAACAAGCAATTCTTAAGGTGCTTGGGTCCAGAACGGTGCCTAACTGTCGCGATGGAAGCGCGTAGAGCCAGTGCCCCGACTCGGGGGAGGAAACCGCCAGTAGCCGGGCCCGTTCAAAATCGTCCGGGCTATTTTCTGATAGGGATGCTTTCACCTTTTTAAGGCGAGGGGAGTCCCAAGCTCGCTGAAAATGTCTAGCGGCTGGGATGTCCGTTCCAGGGCAGGAGTCATGTATCCTTGAACAAGTTTAATTTACAATAAATGACAGGGTTGATTGAATCGTTGAAAATTGGCGAACCTAATAGGGTGAAAGATGAATTGGAATGAACGGAGACATTAGGCAAAACTGCATTAAAGTTGGTTAGTATGTCAATTTTATTTTGAAGTGGAAGGAAGAAAATTTCGCATTTTGTGAAGTTCAAATAAAGGCCGAATTTCGAAAAATTATCGATGATTGATGTCCGCAAATCTTCTAGAACAATTGAAGCATCTTCTAGAACAATTGAAGCATCTCCGCCCAGAGAACCATCGTCCAAGTACCATAAATTGAATTTAGAAATTAGTGATGAGATGATGGGTTGAATTACTAAACTAAAAATGGCGGGCCCAAGCGGATCTCCTTGTTGACATCCCACACATGAAGGTATAGTTTTGTCCCGATAAATTAATTTTGAGGGCGCTCCGTAGCATTGCCACAAGTAATTGTAAAACTCTGGGAGCACTTTCTTGGCTTCAACTAACAGAGCGCCGCGGTCTCTCACCTAAATGCATTTTTTACGTCTATTTTTACAAATACCTCATAGCCCGGACGATTCAAAAAAGTCCGTGCAGCATGCACCGCCGCCTCGCAACCACCCTTAATGCCAAATCCCAGCTGCCGGCGCTTGAAAACTTTTGTCACCCTCTCGCTAAATTTTCGGCAGCAAAGTTTTGAAGCCAGACGCCTAAAAGTAAAGCCAACGGCAATCGGGCGAATACCACCATCCTTCTTTGCTAAAGTAATCAAATTAGCACCGTACAAGACTGAAACTAACTCGGCGTTCACTTGTCTTGACAGCATCGAATTTATCAGGCGTGAGTTGCTTTAGCAAAGAAGCTTTCGTGTCGCCCAATGAGAGAGTAGTCAGGTCCTTGAGGTGTTGAGGAGAGAGACTATCAAGCCCACCGGCGGATCCGTTAGGGAAGGATGAAATAGCCAGCTGGACGGCATCTTCGGAAACAGTGACGGTAGAGTTATCAGAGGATGGTGGATCCGGCAGTGTAGAGGTGGCTGAAAGGACAGGGTGTTTTTCCTTCAGGGCGGCGTAGGTCTCGGCGGAGTGAGCAGCAAGGTAGTCGCGGGAAAATAAAAGACGGGCAGCTCCACTCACATTCCCTTCGGATAGCTTATTTTCAATTGATCTGATTTTAGAATTTTGCGAATTTGTCGGCTTGTTTGATCTGCTACTGTAACAATTTAGTGGGACGGAAGGTAAAACGGACAATGATGCTGTATTGAGTTTGATTTGTGAGGTGCGTGAAGCTTTGATGGATTTGTCTGCGTGAAGGACTGTGTATGGAAAAGTAAGAAGACGCTCCCACGCCCTAGAGGAATTTTCCGCGACCACCCTGGCAATGCAATCGGTGAGACAGCAGGCGACAGATATGCGTGCACCGCGAGGTATTCTTCCTACAACTGGGATATTTGATTTAAGCAGCCCTAGTCTTTCCGCTAGCGACGTTTGAGCCGGCGGTGTCGCAGTAGAGCCCCTAGCTGAAGACGATGGCGCGGGCTGAGATGCGCTGGGCAGCGGTGGGTCAATAACCATACAAGTGCCATGACGGCGAGCGGTATGGATAGCGAGCCCCCGCTGCCCTTTATATTGTTTATCGCTGCCGCGAAAGGGGCAACACACTAACTCCGCCGGGTTCAAACTAGGCTGAGAGGGCATAAAAGAAAAATAAACTTAAACGACTAAAAACTTAATAAAAATAGCATACAAATATACAGATTTGGCATACTAAATTGTTTGTCGTAACGCGAACGTCACAACACAAATCTTGACAATTGTCCAAGGGTAAAACCAGGTAAAACGCTGCACTTGTGCGCAAGCACTGTTGACGGGTTGCCCGGGATGCGTCAGCTCAGCTGCAGTCCAATAGGGGGCGAGTATGCGTCGTACTGCGCAGGTCTGTGCGTCGCCAAGGGAAACGAATGATGGGCTATTGTGGCGTCCTTTCAAAACTGTATGCCATAAATATTTTGGCTAATATCAAACGATTGGGCGTTGCTCTCAGCTTGCCAAAAATTGATGTCATGAATCAGGGGTCAACGAAACTGGATCTTATAAATGCAGACTTGTGCTTGGCGAATTTTAAATTAAAAAGCCCTTTACGGCCGAGCTGTCATTTTATGACTCTATTGTAGAAATGCGTTGTTCAACAAGATGCTTGAGTTAAATTAAAACTAATTAGAAACTCCACATTATTTCAAAACAGGCTATAAACATATTTATTAGGAAAATGCTGTTATGACATCAATGATTTTTGACAAATATTTATAATTTTAAGTATTTCGTGATATTGGATTTTATTGCTATTTGTATTATTGGTCATACTGAGATACAAACAAACAAACAAACAAACAAATACTCTTTATTGAACCACGACAGGAGAGAAACATCTTACAAAAGAAAGAAAGAAGAAAGATAATTTCGCTTCATAAAGTAAGTACGCTTTTTTATCCAGGTATGAAACTTAAATTAAGACTTTTAAGTGCATCATGCTTATTTCAAAATGATTCAAATACCTACTTCAGAAAACTTTGGAGTTTTAACTTTCTATAAACCACATAATTATAGCATGTTTTCAAGTTACGTGTGTTTTTTTTAATTCATGTTAACTCCAATTACTTTACAAATCCTTTTCTAAAAGTAGCACAAACAAATTTTTGGAAAGTAACATAAGCAAGAAGTTTCAAGGACCTTTCGAACTCCAAGAATACTCCATTCATTAGGGTTTGACGATACAAATAAAAAAAAATACCTGAATGTACAATTGTAAGCAAAAAGTTGAAATTACCAAAGTTAAGTACAATGTCACGCTTTAAGACTTATGCATAACATTAAGAGAACAACCATAAGTCCGATTGTGCTCAAGTGGGTGTAAACTTTACCGCAACCTTTTTATTACTTCAGAATTGTTAATAATAACGTGCGTGTTTTTAGTATCTGTCAAATTATATTGACTAAAGTAGATACTATGGTGGTCGCTTGCTATGGGCCTCATAAGAAGGCTCAAAGTCACCCAAAGGGCTATGGAGAGGGCTATGTTGGGAGTTTCTCTGCGGGATCGCATCAGAAATGAGGCTATCCGCAGTAGAACCAAGGTAACAGATATAGCCCTCCGAATCGCTAAACTTAAGTGGCAGTGGGCGGGGCACATAGCACGTAGAACCGATGGCCGTTGGGGCGGAAAGGTTCTCGAGTGGCGACCACGTACCGGAAGGCGCGGCGTGGGTAGGCCCCCCGCAAGGTCTACTGATGACCTGGTAAAGGTTGCTGGAGTCCGCTGGATGCGGGTGGCGCAGGACCGGTCACTTTGGCACTCTTTGGGGGAGGCCTATGTCCAGCAGTGGACGTCTTTCGGCTGATATGATGATGATGATGATGAAAGTAGATACGCGCATAGTTATCCGTAAGAACAAACATATTTAAGCTAAAAATGCTCGGCCAATATAAAACATCCAAATCCTAACAATCTTTAGATATGGACTCGCATTAGCCTTTTATTAAATAGACGTCAGTCATCGCTGGCTCGCCTAAGTAAACGCTATAAACATTGTTTTTCTCGACCTTCCTTTAGGAAACTCCCCAAGTGACGAGCATAAGAGATTTTCAATATTAAATTAATCTTCCAGACTCGATTTATGTGATGGACGAGCTATTGATATACCTTCAAATTTACACGGAACCTCGGTGCGCGAATCCGACTCTTAGACTTAGCAATACGGAGCGTTATGTGTGCAAAACCGCATTTGTACTGCCACGCATCCTGCTCAAATCAGAGGGGTGATCACGTGTCTTCTCAACCCAACCCAACTGTCATTTTCCCATACATACATTGGCATTTAGATCTACCTGTCGCACGTACAATGCGTTACTTTAAATAAGCGTGTAAAAAAGATGTAAAGAATCTGTACTGTCTTCACGTAAAGCTTACTCATAGCGTACCGATACCGCACCGCCAAGTGCAGAAGTAGTCTTAGCCAGAGGTGGTCCCGATTCGTACCAGAACCGTAACCGACCATAATAGGCTCGTGTTCTAAGATTTTTTTACGATTTCCCATTCGAACAACTTTTTGGAGAGGAACAAACGTTTGTATGGGAGCATAAAAGAACATAAATATCCATAAAAGTTAGTCAATGACGCACCTTGCTGGCGGCAGTCGCAACGATTCATACTAATTGGCATAGAAGTATGACGTCACCGTTTGCTATTTGAACTCGATGTATGGAAAATTCAGTTTTCTGTTTCTGTCGCGAAATACTGCGTTTATGTCCATAGATGTACATATATATATATTACAATTTTGGTTCTATAAAAGCGTTAGGATTCTATTGGTAGCTTTAAATTTACTCTTAGTCAGTTATGCATATTTTTTCTAAACATTCAAAGTCGTTTTTATGATTTTAATTAAAGTATACTTAAATAAATACAAAATATGTATATATTTTGTATTTATTTATACTTTATTACAATGATTTGATGTTTTACTGAGGTGGACTGATGATCAGGTAAAGGTCGCGGGAGTCCGCTGGATGCGGGTGGCGCAGGACCGGTCATTGTGGCACTCTTTGGGGGAGGCCTATGTCCAGCAATGTAATATGATAATGATGATGATGATGATGTTTTAATATCCATTTAGAAAACGCTGCATAAACCGCGTGTAACCGCTCTTGATAATTATGTATTCGTTGCAAACTCTTTTATTCCTTTCCATAGACCATTAAGCCACTCCGTCTGACGGGCCGGTAATGGTGTAGTCTAACACGACACTTATTGCTGAAATAAATCATCAACGTTCGCCACGTTATATTGAACCTTTGCATCAAGTTAACTTAAATTACTATTCTGTCGCTCAGCGAGAAACGGTTCCGTTTGATTGGGCTCGTAGACAATGGGGCACGCGTCTGCTGTTACGGACCAGTTAACTGACCTGAGAGTATGTTTCGCGCGACGTAGTGAATTTCAAGTTTACATTTAGCACCATCAATATATTGCATGTGTCAATCATCATCATTGTTTTTGACAACCGGTTAGCCTAGTGGGTAGTGACGCTGCCTACGAAGCTGAAGGTCCTGGGTTCGAATCCCGGTAAGGGTAAATATTTGTGTGATGAGCATGAATATTTGTTTCTGAGTCATGGAAGTTTTCCTATGTATTTAAGTATTTATATCTATTATATATATCGTCGTCTAGCACCCATAACACAAGCCTTACTGAGCTTACTATGGGACTAGGTCGATATGTGTAAGATTGTCCCTTAATAAAATAATAAATCATCATCACCATCATATCAGCCGAAAGACGTCCACTGCTGGACATAGGCCTCCCCCAAAGAGTGCCACAATGACCGCGGTCCTGCGCCACGCGCATGCAGCGGACTCCCGCGACCTTTACCAGGTCATCAGTCCACCTTGTGGGGGGGGCCTACCCACGCTGCGCCTTCCGGTACGTGGTCGCCACTCGAGAACTTTTCCGCCCAAACGGCCATCGGTTCTACGTGCAATGTGCCCTGCTCACTGCCACTTCAGTTTAGCGATTCGGAGGGCTATACCGGTTACCTTAGTTCTGCTGCGGATAGCCTCATTTCTGATGCGATCGCGCAGAGAAATTCCCAACATAGCCCTCTCCATTGCCCTTTGGGTGACTTTGGGCCTCCTCATGAGGCCCATAGTAAGCGACCATGTTTCCGTGCCATATATCATCACTGGCAACACACACATTGTCTGTTTTTCATAATATCTTTCACTGACTTAGTATCTTTTCCATTGAGCTCTTGATACGGCGTTACATTAACTTTGTCTTTAGCTTGGTTCATAAACCGTAAGATAAATCGAAGACTGACCAGAGCTACATTTTATTACATGTTTTGACAATTATGGAACCCCTGACAGCAGGAAACTAGTTTTAAACCAATACGTTTTAACCTAATGGACCCCTGCACGTATGAAATTATTCTGTTGTTCATAAATATACATTTTTACTTTTATTCCGTCACGTCATTCTTTTGTTTCATTTATTTATTACGTCGGGTCGAGTATGGAAGTAAACAAAATGCTCTTTATTTTATGTTTCACTAAAATGAATAAGTATTGATATGACATGTCAAAATGTCAATGAAAGTACCAAGTTAACATTCAGAAATAGAAGTTTTAATAGCACAAATGAAACTTAAATAAGGACTATCTAAAAAAATAATTTATTAAGCAATATGTGTTTTTGTCTGGAATGTTACACAAAAAAAAACTTTAAATGGAACTCAGAATGTATGTTTTATAGTACGTCAGTGGCAAAAAAAGCTTACGCCGGAAAGTATACGGTCACCGTAGCCTATGGACGCCTGGAACCAGGACAGTAATATGAGCGTTGCCGACCATTTTTTTTAATGTATACCTACACTTCTTGTCTAATAGATTCTGGGATTAACCCTCAATAATTTGCTAACGAATGATTCCTATTTTCATTAACAGCCCTCGGAATGTCTATATTAAAAGGGGAGATAATGGAATTACGTGCAGGAGCGATTGCTGCGTCGTTTCCTTTTTGAAACCGTCTACAATTATAAGCTGTGTAGGCAGCGAGCATTGTAAATATTTACAGTTTATTTATATCATAATTGGTACTAAAGTACTATACTTTGCACTAATCTGCAACGGCCGGGAAACAGCAATTCGTGGATGAGTTGATTTTGTCCGATGAAGTGAAGCTTAGGTGTTGCCTTATTGAACTTACTACTTACGGTCTAGTATTTTATTTATTTATTATTTATTTCTTGTCTGACTATACCATCGATATGCTATCCACATCTGAAAAATATTGCCATTTTCACTAAGGGTATTTGTTCGTCCCTTCCCTACGCATCAAATATCGGCCGCTATCAATACACGAGTCAAACCACAATCATCGCAAGCGTTTTCATCATTCGCCATTTGAATTTTATTCCCATTTCGTAAAGTCCTTTTTCGCTTGAGTATTTTTACGAAATACAAGAGTCCGAACGTGACTTAGCTATGTTAAACTTTTCGTCACTTCCCAATAAAGTGGATACAAACAAACACAACCCTTACAAATAGACGGCACAATTACCGGCGAGCACGGAACTCTTGACTAGAATAAATAAAGATCCGACAGCCCGCTCTTAATTAAACAGGGCGTGAAGTTTGTGCAACCCTAGTAATAGGAGAGTTGGTGTCATATGAACTACAGTTCGTGAGGTAGAACAGTATTCGAGTTTGACGGACAGGCGGATATGGCGAAACTATAAGGATTCCTTGTTGACTACGGAACCCTGAAAAGCATCAATAAATTGTGCACATGCAAACCATTTAATTCTACCTCGTTACATTGAGCGATCAATCTTAAACTGTTCTTAGAAAACTTCTCGAAAGTGAAAATACTCATTCTGACGAGTCTTGACGTGGGTCTGAACGCCGTTTGACTAGGGGCAAGATTACACAATTTACACGAATGTATCTTAGTTGACTGAAAATGTGTGTACATTTATGTATAATGTATTACTTTATTGTACACTAGCGACCCGCCCCGGCTTCGCACGGGTAGGTACTATATTATACGTATAAACCTTCCCTTTGAATCACTCTATCTATTCAAAGAAAACGCATCAAAATCTATTGTGTAGTTTTAAAGGTCTAAGCATACATATGGACAGACAGCGGGAAGCGACTTTGTTTTATACTATGTAGTGATAAGGCATTTCATAGTGGAAACCAAAACAAAAAAAAGTACAAAGGCGAGCTTATCCCTTTAAGGATTCTCTTCCAGGTAATCTTTGAGCAAATAGCATTTAATAGGGTTGTACCCTCAAATTTTATTATTACTCCCAAAGAAAGAAGGCAAAAAAAATGCTGACTGACAAAAATCATATTCAACTATCTCAAAAAATGACGAAGCTGCAACCCTTTTAAAATTAAAAGAATAGAGAAAACGCTCATGGATCGTGACGTCAGGACATCGAGCATCATAGTAAATGACAATCGTTTCTTATGTACGTGCGTTTTGCGGAATAGGGACAGAAAATACCCCCTCTTAAAACTTTGGACACTTATAACTTTGTGTTTATTAAGGAAATAAGTAACGTGAGGTAAATCTCCCATTGCTCGACACATCCTCCATAGGTGAAAACTACAGTCTTAATTCATAGCAATCATGGTGACAAACAGGATGTTCATTATTGGAATTAATAATAATTGGTCAGATACAGAAGGCGGTACTTCTGGATACTGTGCGGATAGTCAGGAGGTTCCTGTCTCTGTCGCCCTGACCGCCGGTATCTTAGGCCCCGCCTCGCTGCCGGCTGCACCCTAGGTTAGGTTTATATAATGATTGTATGTTTTGTATGTTTCGTTTTACAAAAGACACTGACACTGACGCGATGACAGAGTTACAAAAGACCAAACCGAAGGTTTGCCAGAGACTTGGAGTGAAAAGGATAGATCGGATCCCAAACAGTACTCTGCGCTCGAAAACGGGCATTGTCGACGTTGGAGTTAAGACTGCTAGACTCAAATGGGACTGGGCTGGTCACGTTTGCCGTATGCACCCACAGAAGTGGGCTAAAATTGCTACAGAGTGAGTGCCATACGATGGCCAACGGCGCCGTGGTCGGCCGAAGAGGAGATGGCGGGATGAACTGGACGTCTTTCAAAGTGACTGGCCAGAATTGGCAATTAGTCGGGATAGTTGGAAGTCTAGAGGAGGCCTTTGCCCAGCAGTAAGACACAACGTAGGCTAAAAAAAAACAAAAAAAAAGATGCATAGTTTTATATTTTACTTGTTATATAATTATTGTAAAAGCCTAGCCTAAGACGAAATATAAATAAAGATAACAATAATAATAAAAACTCTTTATATTATTATTGTTTTTTTTTGTATTGTTGTATTCTGTAATTGAGAAAGATATCCATGCTCATCACACAGATTTTCGCCCTTAAGGTACGAGGATTTGAAACAAGAATCGTCAGCTTTGCAGGTTGGGTCATCTATACTAATAATATAAATGCGAAAGTGTGTTTGTCTGTCTGGCTGTTATCTCTTCACGCTTAAACCGCTGAACTGCTTCAATTAAAGGTATAGAGATAATTTGAGTGATCTTGAGGACATAGGATAGTTTTTATCCCGGAAATCATAATCAAAGGGGGTGAAAGGGGGCGTGAAAGATTGTATAGAGCTACGATATAAACGAGTTCCACGCGGACGGAGTCGCGGGCAGAAGCTATTCAATAATAAATCCGTAATATGTATATATTATATATATATTATTCGTTTTTTTTTATATTATTAAGGGACAATCCTACACAAATCGACCTAGTCCCAAACTAAGCAAAGCTTGTACTATGAGTGCTAGACGACGATAAACATACATATATAGATAAATTAATACTTAAATACATAGAATACATCCATGACTCAGGAACAAAATATTCGTGCTCATCACACAAATAAATGCCCTTACCGGGATTGGAACCCAGGACCTCTTGCTTCGTAGGTAGGTTCACTATCAACTAGGCTAAAGCGGTCGTCAATATAAAACATAGGATGGAGAATACAATTTACTTAACAAGCATAAAACAGAAAGAATCGAAGCAAAATAACAGAAAGGAAATTTTTCTTGATCAAATATACTTTTACCGTGGTAAGTAGGTACATATCAATAAACAATTCATGACCTCTTTCCGTGTCTCGTGTACTGTTAGCGAAGTAAATATCAAAGGTTTGATAATAAATGACTCATGAAAACCATAATTAATGACGTTAATTGTATCACATGATTTTATCACTTAAGGGGCTCCACGCGCTATTTGGCTTGTTTTGACGAGTTTTGAGTTGATATTCCTTCTTCAAAACTATAGATATATTTATGGCACAAACATTTCTCGGTTCTTCAATCCTTTATCTACATTTGCACAAGATTTTTTTTGATATTTTTTTATTTTTTTATGATTTATTCAAACGTGGTCCAAAAAAGCTCTGTTTTTGATATTAGTATGTTGTTTATGCACTTTTATATATGAAATCTACATATAACTGTTCCTTTTGAACGTTTCTGACAACCCACGAGAGATTTTTATTTTTAACTCATTTTCACAAGTTACGTCCTAAAAACTGGTTTTTTGGCTTAAAATTGCCAAAGTTTGGTGCCATATATCCCGAAAATTGTGAGTTTTAAAGTAAATATGGGTTGCTATTTCGGTAAACCTCGTTGCTGTTAATACGATAAGCCATAAAAAACACGAAAAAACCGACAGTTACAGATCGAAGGTCATTGGGAGCTAGAAGCCCTTTCATAGAAATAATCTTGAAATCAATTACATATTATGTGATGTTTTCTTATGGTAAAATTTATTTGGAATGCTTTCGTACAATACATAATAATAATAATAAATTAGCCTATATACGTGTCCCAATGCTGGGCACAGGTCTCCTCTCATGGATGAGAGGGAACGGGCAGTAGTCTCCACGCTGGCCCAGTGCGGGTTGGGGACTATAATATGTCGTGAGGTAGGGCACAGCGAAATGTCATCCCGCTCGAATTTGGAGCAGCCCAACTGGGGAAGTACCTCCGCCTTGCAGAAGACCACAGCCATAATAACACTACTACTTTCTCTGTAAAGTGGCCGTCAATAGAATTTGCTAACTATGTAAACAAACTGCCATATTGTAATTGTCTTTCAATATGGCGGTTTGTATACATATTTAGTTATCAAATTCAATTGACGGCCACTTTAGTAGTGTTGTGTTCCTGGAGGTGAGCAGAGCTCCCGAGGATGCGTTGTGTTGAGAGCGAGGGAATTTGTTCCTTCAGCTGTCAACACGGCGAATCCTCAAACATATCAAGGGTCGGCAACGCCCATGTTACTCCTTTGGAGTTGCATGCGTCTATAGGCTGCGGTGTCCGCTTACGATCAGGCAGGCTGTACACTTGTTTGCTACCGTCGTTGTATGAAAAAAAAATGTTTTTTTGATATATTTGAAACCCTTATGAAAGGGTCGCTGGGACGTTCGACTCTCCATACAAAGTTGTGTTATCATTTTAAAACGACATGCTAGAATAACAGGGCACTTAGTATGATACACGATATGATCCGCCATTTTGGAAACTAGTTTCTGCGGTTGCTAGAAATTAAAATTAAAATAAAATTAGAACTTAACTACTTTTGTATGAAGAGTCAACTTGAGTCGACGATGCTGATCCCCAAAAGTAGCAGGGTCGTTAATTAGCTCAGCAGATCATTCATTCAAAAATAAAGAGAAATTACCCATGATAGATGAATTTATTGTAGGCTAACAATATTGCCCCCTCAAGGAGAAAAACCATAAGTGTCAATTTTTGTCAAATTGAGTATTTAACAGTCTCGGACTCAGGGGAAAAATGTGATCTCACACGGGTTTGGATATCTCTAATAAACCAGGATTTAGACAAGCAATGTTCATGACTTTTTGTTAAGTTTCCTTCTTGTTCGAAGTAGAAAAGTCAACTTGGTGTCCATAGGCAAAAAAGCACTAAGTAACCGCCTATGTTTTTAAATCTTTGTCTTGGATGTGTGCCTGTATGTTTTATCATAAGAAGAAAAAACCATATTTTCAAATTACTTAGTTAAAAATACTTAAAATAAAACATATGCTACATCTTGATAGTTCGTGATTTTTATCAATATTATAAAACTTTCAGCAATTAAATAAACCACAAGTACCCTTTTGTGCTTCAAGTTCCTAGATCACATAGTAATAGAAGCATATGTGAGTACTTGTGTTGTTTCTCCTTAGATGCTATAGTGCAAAGTTAACACAAACAACATAAGTGCGCACACTTGTTGTTCTTTCTTTGAAACGATTTTTTCTTATGTTTTTTTAAGAATCAGAATCTTTTTTTTCTTAATATCTAATTTAAATAAAAATATTATTAACAAAATTAAGTGGCATTAAAATTCTACAATTTATCTTGATTTATAAAAACAAGTTTCAGCTTTGTACTTTAAAACAAAAGCAATTGAACGGAAGTGTAAAGTTTTTTGGATTTATCTCGAAACTCACTTTTTGTCACTTATCGTTTTTCTACTTGAGGGGGCAGAATACGGGTGTAGACTCGAAAGTTATTATTACTCCAAAAGAAAGAAGGCAAAAAAATATGCCTAGTGACGAAAATCATATTCAGATATCTTAAAGAATTACGAAGCTACAACCGTTTTAATATTGTTTGTTAGAGAGAGAAAACGCAAACGGTGTGTGACGTCACATTACAGTATGCTGCCGGGGGACCGCGTCTACGGCGGCGACGACGACCACGATGCGGCGCGGCACGTTGCCGTCTTCTGTGACGTCACATTCTTCCAGCGTCATCGTTTCATATGAAGTTGCGTTTTGCGAAAAAGGGACAGAACACACCCCTTCTTAAAACTTTGGACACTTATAACTTCGTGATTATTTATCCTCTTGCGTTGATTTTTTCTCCATTTGACTACATTTTTTATCGTTTTTCGAGAAAATATGACATTATTGGTTATTTTATTTAGTGTCTACCCCTATTATTTCGCCCCTTGTCACAATAGTTGCTTCTCGTCCAGACCGAAGACGACGTGTTTTTGTTTATTTATTGAAAGGGCGAGCGAAGAAAATACATTTGAATTGTATTGTATTGTAGATACGTATGTTTGTTGTACACATTGATGTTCCACAACTTCTGGATATCAGGTGCTTGACCTGATAATGTTTTTACCTAATAATTCCATACCGTAAAATGACAATAGCTGACCACTGCGTCAGGCAAGTACTCAAACTTAAACTAATCAAAACAAAACAGCTGAGTATGATTAGAATCAATACGCCGTGCGTGTGGAAGTCGTTTTCCTCGAGTGGGTATTAACACGAGAGCTAGTTCACCTAGAAGTCCATTTGACAAGACGTGTTGATATGGTATTTGTATCATATTTGTTCTGGCGGGACAGGTGCGTGCGTGGAAGTAAAAGTGGCGGGCGACGAATGTCATTCCAACGTCATTCCAATACGTCGAGCCAAATAGACCTACAAATGCTAGTTGCTAGCACACTAACGGCCATTCCCAATAATCAGTCCACGGCTAGTTTTCCTACCAGCAATTACATTTTGACAGATTACCCATCGAAAAGTGTCAAAATGTATCTACTGGTAAGGAAAACTATCCGTCGATTGATTATTTGGATTTGGGTAGGGCACAGCGAAATGTCATCCCGCTCGAATGTGGAGTAGCCCAACTGGGAAAGTACCTCCGCCTTGCAGAAGACCACATCCATAATAACACAACTACTTGCTCTGTAGTAGTGTTGTGTTCCTGGAGGTGAGCAAGATCGCCAGAGCTCCCGAGGATGCGTTGTGTTGAGAGCGAGGGAATTTATTCCTTGAGCTGTCAACACGGCGAATCCTCAAACATATCAAGGGTAGGCAACGCCCATGTTACTCCTTTGGAGTTGCATGCGTCTATAGGCTGCGGTGTCCGCTTACGATCAGGCGGGCCGTACGCTTGTTTGCCACCGTCTTTGTATTAAAAAAAAAAAATTGGCCGTAAGTTGAACCACAGTTGCTATTGTACCTGTACCATTTGTTTAAATGCATATTAGATTCTTTTTTTCTGGAAATATATACCTACAGTAAATGCTTACTCAGCAGAAACGTCTGCTAACGAAATTCTCACCCTTCTCCCTTAGGTGTAATAGAAGAGTGGAGGGATTGAAAGATTCATCGCCATTAGTGGAGCCCACGGTAGCTCAGTTTGTTAAGAGCTGACCTGACGCTGAACGGATTCCAGAGGTAGCGGGTTCAAATCCCGTGGCGAATAATTTTCCGATATTCCGACTATGATCGATACTAGACAAAAATATACTGTCATTCGCTGGAGTGAACGTGATAGCAATAAAATTATGAAATAACTATGATGATGACGTGTAGAGTAGTTTCTGCAATAGTAACTGTAAGTATAAGCACTCCTTAATTTAAGTGGTAACTACACTCAGAGGCAATGAAAACGGGTCACTTCCCATAGATTACTTTACAAAGTGACCCGTTTTCATTGCCTCTGAGGTAGCGTACCTTCATAGTTCACATTGGGAATTACACTCAGAGGCAATGAAAACGGGTCACTTTGTAAAGTAATCCATGGGAAGTGACCCGTTTTCATTGCCTCTTGTATTATCAATCATCATCCTCCTAGCGTTATTCCCGGTTGTGCCCCGAAAGGAGCCCGGGGTCCACTTTAAAGCCTAACCCCCAAGATTTGGCTAAAGCACTAGTTTTACGAAAGCGACTACCATCCAACCCAGAGGGAAAACTAGACCTTATTGGTATTAGACCGGTGGTATGTGGGAACTATTATCAACAGTGACCAAAATGCTACAAAAGTTACGATCACTGATTATCAATAATAAAAAGACCGGGTTGCACTCCGGGAGTGCCGGCAGAAGTGAAAACTCAATAACATTGTTACAGTTTTTCGATCAGGTCACGTCACATCTTACGGTTGACACCGTAAAAATGAATTTGACGCAAATTTATAAACGATTATCAATTATTTAGGCGGACGGGCCGCGGGCGCGTTGGGTGCGACGGGCCCAACGCGCCGCCGCGGCGCAACGGTGCCGGGGTCCGGCGCGCCGGCGGGCGGCGGCAAACACAATACCAATTTGTTTTTGCCATTGCCAAATATTTTTCAAAGCTTTATATCTTTAGGAATAACGTCTAAATTCGAACTATTCGAATTTGCAAGAACAGCAGACGGCGGTGGCGACCAAAATATCAATTTGTTTTTGCCGTCGGTAAATATTTTTCTAAGCTTTATCTCTAGGAATAACGCCCAAATTCGAACTATTCGAATTTTCTCAATAGCAAAACGGTGAAGGACGCGTTGGTTAAAATTACAAATTTATTTGCAGAATATGCTATTGCAAAAAGTGTTGAACGGCTTTATACTCTTACGAATAGCGTTCAGTTTTGAATTAAGTCGAATCGGCTAGCAGCAAAAAGTGACCTCCTTCACATCTGACGTCACAAAACTCTGTCGCGTATTTAACAATTTTTCCCCATCCCAAAAAGTACTCAGCGCCGCGAAAACAAACCTATTCGAACAATCCACAACTGCATGCAGCAGCTAAATCAAGCCCCCTTTACCTATTTTTTGCTTTATTTAGTTATTCGTTTACTTCATATAGGTATTTGCAGGTATTGAAATTGCAGACATTCCTGGAAATTTGCTAGATTTCTGCGTGATTTTATTACGTACATCCGTCCTCGGAAGCGGCTACACCTGTTCATTGTTGTTTGATTTTATTTATATTCGTATTCAATTTTCTTTTACGTGCTAGGAGCAGGAAAGCGGGTTTTCCCAAAGATATTGCGACAAGGAAAATGTTGTTTCAAGCTAGGATTGAACGGGTAAGTAGAGTAATTGAAACTGACGTGCCCGGCCTTTTTTTACGTTTTTGGGCGATTTTCTTTCGTTTATTTACGCTGCCAAATTGGTCTTTAATGGCAATATTTGCGGAGGCTAAATTAAAAAAGGTACTGCTGTCTCTAATGGCTCCCTCCATTCCTTGGTAAGGTTTAACATTTTTATAAATACCTATCATTTGAGAAGGCAGATTCGGTGCAGTATCAGTAAGCGGTCAGCTGTGAGTGTCAAGTCAGCACAGGTTCTTTACTGCACGGCATGGACGGAAGCGGGGCAGTACGAATGCATGCGTATGGTTAAAATCATATAAGGAGACCAACATTTTATAAAACTGTCTTTTAAATTTGAATCTAACCGCTTAGATGGTAGAGTCGCTTTTTAGGGTTCCGTAGCCAAATGGCAAAAAACGGAACCCTTATAGATTCGTCATTTGTCTGTCTGTCTGTCTGTCCGTCCGTATGTCACAGGCATTTTACTCGAAAACTGTAAGGTGTATTTGATTTTTTTTTTAGGATAGGTGTATTTTGTTAACCGCTACATAGTTTTGTAACTAAATTACTAAAAAAAATTTTTTTTAGGGGTGCACTCCATACGTAAAACTGAAAGTCAACATTTTTTTTTCATTGCAAGCCCACGTGTGGCACATCAATCGATAGGCCTTTCAAAATAAATATAAGGTTTCTTAGCAATTTTTTTGATTAAGTGAATAGAGTCGGAGATAATCTCCTCGAAAGTCACTAAAATTGTGTCCCCCCTCCTCTAATTTTTGAACCGTGTATTTTAAAAATATGAAAAAAATCATGCTCATAGGGCTTATTAAATTCTCTCAGCGAAAATTGTTTTGAACAAGATAGGTTCAAAGGTTTTTGAGATATTTCTAAAAAACTGCCTTCCTTTAAAGAAAAGGACGTAAGTGCCATAAGATTTCAGTAACGATACGACCTTTTTAATAGGCACGGAACCCTCGTTGTGCGTGGTCCGACACGCACTTGGCCGGTTTTTTAACGGATGACTATAATGCAACTCGGTCAACTAAAATAGTTTCCAGTATTTTGCGCAAGTGAATACTAATTATCATCCCCTAGCGTTTTTTACAGTTGTATCTGACTAAATGATCCTAGGATTTGCCGTATGTACTAGTTTTAACGAAAGCTAGTGACATCTTATCTTCCAATTCAGAGGAATATATTTGCTCTCATTATACCGACAAGTAAGGCATCTAGGCAACTTTAGTAAGGTCTCGGAAAATTACAAAATACCGCATAATGTTCTAGTCCCGCCAATAGTGGCCTAAGAAGACACGACTGACTGATAATTTTAATGTCAGACGTAAATAAAACCGGCCAAGTGCGTGTGTAAAGCCCAATATCACGCAGAGGCATCCCTGAAATGAAAAGACCTTATATCATATTTTTTACAAGCTATCCAACAATACCAAAAAATAACGAACCATAGACTTACCGAGAAAAAATACATCCCTAGTTTATGTGTAGGGGAGATACTCTAAAAAACGATTTTATTCAAAATTTTATTTAACATTTTGTCTGCGTGATTGATTTATAAACCCATGGCGAATTACAGCTTTCATTTGTTAAGTGGATGCCTTGTGGCGGCGATGACAACCAGTATATTGTTGGTGGCAAGTTTTAGCAAAAACTACGGAACTGATTTTGATGACACTTACAATATTGTAGTTTAGACCTCACTATAGGGCATAGCGTGGCGCTTTTTTAGATTTAATTTCTTCAAAGAGTGATATAAGGGTTGAAAAATTGTATGGGAATAGGGATGATGACTAAGATTTTTGTATGATGTCATTCGAACCAGTTTTTGGAGAGGAACAAATGTTTGTATGGGAGCAACTACAATTAAAGAACACAAATACACAAAAAATTGAGACAAAGATTGACGTCGCTGGCGGCAGCGCAAAAAGCTTCATACTGATAGACACTTAAGTATGACGTCACAATTGTACAAAATAGTTGTATCGTTGTATGGAAAATCAGGTAAATTGTAGTTTCGGTCGCGAAATACTGCGTTTAAGTACATAGTTGTCATACAATTTAATTTGTATAAAAGCGTAAGGATTCTATGGGTAGCTTAGCTAAATGCACAATTTCTCTAAACTTTCAAGGTTTATATCTTTTCATCGATTTCATTATAATTTATAATGTATACTTTATTACGATAATTTGATGGTTTACTGTCCATTTAGCATCACTACGTTATCAATTCGAACATGAGGCATCATGCCTATTCATTAATTTTTTATGAATAAAATACAAGTAAACAATTTTCAGCGTTTTTGAAAATTCATACCCTAAGGGGGTCAAAAATGGGAAGAAAATTTGTATAGGGAGTGAATTTTTTTTCGAGCTAGGGACTTCAAACTTCGTAAAATGGTTCCATATTAAAATACAAACAAAATTTTGTCAGCGTTTTTGAAAATTCATCTTCTAAAGGGATTGAAACTGGCTTGAAAGTTTGTATGTAGAAATCCAGAGTGAAGAACTCTACAATAGATGGCGCTACCGGTCTTATCCGATACCATTAAACGAGCAATATTTGTATGTAATATACCTATTAAATACGTCTGTACACGTGTTAGTTTGTCTATCTTGTTGTTCCTGATCTTAACTCAATTGCTCAAAGGTTAACTGGAAGAGATCCCTTACAGGGATAAGTTCGCCTTTGTACCGATTTAACTTTTTTTTTGTCTGTATTTTTACCTGTGTCTTGTGTACAATAAAGCATTTACATACATACATACCTATATTTATATATATTTGTAATCAATAATCATGTTCTAATGAAATTTGCAGTATAGAGGTATACGGGGCCGAGAAACCGATATCAACTGGTCTTATGTTCGAGAAAAAATATTTTTTATGGCTGTGAGTTTGAACTTATTTGTAGGTAATTTTTTTTTGGTAAACGAGTTAGGTATTGGATTTTTGTTTCATTTTGTATAGAAATTAATTGTTCGTAGAAATAAAGCCAAGAAAAACTCGGCTTTAGGTAAAAACAAAGCTTAAGCCTTAAGAACAACATTGACATTCATGTTGTCTAATCGTTTTTAATTTATGCCGATTTTAGTCCAACACGACCCCACCCCAATTAGGGTCAAATTGAATTACAACATTGGCTGATAAAATGGTATGTTTGCGAAGTTACGAAAATATTGTATGACATACATACATTTAAAGTTAGATTAAAGTTTCTTCATAACCTTGGATTCAAATAGAAGGTATTAAAATTCAAAAACATAATACAAGCGGCACATATCGAGCTGAAATTGGACTAAAATTAAGCTCGCTAGTTGGCGCAAATCGACAACTAACATGAGCGACCTTTATCAAACTGAAATTGTACCAAAATTATGCTCGCTAGAGGGTGCCATCATTATTTATAATTCAAGCATTAATAATGATTCTATAAAATTGACTATAGTCATGAACGATATACTATTATTTGTAATATCAGTAGTAAAAATGATCTAAAATCGCGTAAGTTTTAACACGTTCAAAGGCACACGGCCCGGTAGCCTACTAAATGAGAAATAAAACTTTGATCTCCTATTTATAAAGTCTGGGTTACAATTGTATCTCCAATGGAAAGAAATACGAAAATCTTTCAGAGGGGGCTATGGGATCGCCGTCTAACCCACCGCGTTTCATCGCTGCGTAACTCCGACTTGATCTGGGCCAGTTATATCCCTTATATGCCCGTGACTTCGTTTTGTAGACCTGGGACAAAGCTATCCTATATTTTAATCCAAGCTATCTTCTTGCAAAATTTCATTCGAATTGGTTGTGCCGCTTAAGCGTCATTGAGTAACAAACATCCAAACATCTAAACATCTAAACCTCCAAACATCCAACCATCCAAACTTTCGCATTTATAATATTAGTAGTAGTATTATCATTTACTTTATGTTTTACGAGTACCTATTAATTAAATTTTCACTTTGTTGGTAAATTTCAGCACATCTCCACCACCGAAGCGAAAATCGTGAATAAATCTTATTCATTCAACTTAAAATGCCTAGATCAAGCAAGTCGTGTTCCTGGAAATTTTGCAATTCCTACTAATATACTAATATTATGAATGCGACCTGGACCTCAATCACGCAAAAACTACTGAATGGATTAAAATCAATTTTAGTACACGTATAGTGTATTTATAACTTGGATTAACATATTATATAATACTTTTTATTCCCGGAATCATCATCTAAGGAGGCGAAATGAGGGGCGAAAGTTTGTAAGGAGCTGCGATATAAACGAGTTCCAGGCGGACTAAGTCGCGGGCAGAAACTAGTCACAAATAAACAAAGAAACTTCTAACTTTATAAAGAACAATGTATAGATTAGATGGCCCCCCTGACCGTTTTCTGCCCGCGTTTTCTTACCCTAGTTGACCGTAGTGATAACCAAGTACGGCAAATAAATTAAATGGTTCCGATGCGTCACTTAAACGTCTGGCACAGCAGGAAACTGGCTCGGCCTTCCGACATTCAATCAAATACTGCTTACGAAGAAAGTGGACCGCAAATCACATCGGGGTATGGACGTAGTACACAGAATACGCGAAATTTTGGTGGGATTTGCTTTACGTAATATACAAATGTCGGAACTGTTTTACACATTCTATATCTTTGACAGGTTTTTCGGTCGAATAAGTAAGGATTGTAGTGTTGTGTGGTAAATTATGAATCTTAAGAAACGATGGTTAGACCAAGCAAAAACTTGCAAATGATACAATTATGTATGTGTTCTTATTGTTGCATGACGCAAAGGTATTAATGCACCGCTTTTCAAGTTTTGACTTGTGAACAATTTTTTTTGGCTGGCAACGGAGCAGCAGCGTGTGCACGCGTTGTGTGTATGTGCAGCCCTTCGCAGCCCGTATGCCGTTGACGTGCGCGAAACCTGCGGCGCTACCACGAACTTCGAAAGTCGAACATGAACTCGGGTATTTCCATCTCTATCGCACTCCCTTACTCGAGTGACAGGGATGCATGTATTACGAACTTCGACTTTCGAAGTTCGTGGTAGCGCCGCTGGTGTGAAAGGGGCGCTGTGCACGCCTACGCTTACGTCGACGCATACGTGTTGCGCCACGAATGCGGTGTGGCTTGGCTTTATATCGTATTCTGTAAAATGGAAGGTGTGCAAAGATGCCGACGCAGATAGCTGTTACTTAAAAAAATACTTACAAACATTGAAAAAACACCACTTTTATATTTTTAAATGAAGATTATAACTATTGAACAAATAACAAGGGCAAAACACGTGCAAGAAAACTGAGCAACGTGCAAGAAATTTTATGTTGCCAATTGCCAAAAAATGGCCCCTGAACGATTGTTATCCTGCGACAGCCGATGTCTGGCCAATCGAATTGAGGTCAATGTCCTAAATGCACACATGCGGGGTACCGTAAAATGGGGTGAGTATAGGGGCAAAACTGACATTCAAACCTCGATACCATTTTTTTTTACATATGCAAACTGAATGGTATAATAAGTGTTCCGGACGTTCGTATTTTAGTTTTTATTTTATTTTGGGTAGTTAATTTTGACGATAAACAGGAAATACCACCTGACCCCGTAGTCCCTCGTAATTGGGGTGAGATGGGATTTCAAACAAAGGTGATTTTGGAAGATTGTTGGATCGATTTTTTTTTGTTATGAGTATTACTATAGCTCCATTTTAAATTGGAATACATTATTTTTGTAGCAGTAGCCTCAAAATCCCATCTCACCCCCCTTTCATCCCTTCTCTCCCCATTCATAACCCAACTCTCCCCGCGAACCCCACTCACCCCATTGTACGGTCCTGTTTCACAATCTGTATACTGCGACTAGGGTCGAGTAATCGCTGCGCTGACATTGCGCAAATAGGAGCGTGCGTACTGGCGGGAGATTATCTGAATGTCTAATCTCACTCAAGCCGAACATTACGCACAAGCCGCTCTTTGTAACTTTTCGGTTGTATTTTTGTTATATTACGACGGTGGCAAACTAGCATACGGCCTGCCCATGTAAGAGACCGTAGGTTATAGTAATTGCGACTGCAGAAGAATCACAAGCGCGTTGCCAACCCTTTATTGATTTGAGGATCCGTTGTGTTGCTAGCTAGAGACAAATGCACGACCCTGCTCACCATCAGGAACACACCACCACCTGCAGAGGGAGGAGTGGTGTTATTAGAAAGAAAGAAAAAAAGAAAGAAAATAATTTATTAGTGCAAAAACTGTACATAAATAGAAGTGTATCAAAACTTATCTTAAGTGCGTTCACAGTCTACTGACGTCATTGGGGCATGTCTAATTGTTGACATTGGTATATTGTTCTAAAAAAAAAAAAAAACATTAGGAAGTCTCTACTGTACAGAACAGGGTTAAGTTTTCAAAATGACGGGCGTTTGCCCTATCCTTGCTTAATACACATTATTTTTAGTAATTTGCACTAAAGGGCTTGCACTCAGCTTAATGTCACGGAGCTAGCCAGAAGATACATTCCGTGACGCTGATTTTCAGTGAAGCCAGCATTGTACTAGATGGCGTGGCACTGAGAGAATAGTCGATATTAATAAAATAAACACAAAATCTTACGTGCTATACGACTGCGGTCTACTGTAAGGAACATCCCCAGCTTGGCTGCTTCAAATAGATGACATTAGGTTGTAAGACGCAGCGTGGTTAGATCCCCGACAAAGTGTACTGATGACCTGGCCCCGTATCATGGTCGGCCTTATCACGCACTAAGTGACAAGATAGATAGAGCGTCCGTCACTGGCTGACACCGTTCGACGAACGAGACTGAAGCTCTATCTCGTCACTTATCGTGATAAGGCCGACCATGATACGGGGCCTGGTGTAACTGGTAAACGTCGCTGGCTGGTCACATTGGCACTCTTTAGGGTAGGCCTACCTATGTCCAGCAGTGGACGTCTCTCGGCTGATATGATGATGATGATGACATTCTGTTGTGCCTACCCCCCTGAAAGTATTACTTATTTTAACTTTTGCTAATGTTACCTCGATATGGTATAAAGTATAAAGAAACGGGTCACTCGAGTCTTTAGGTTCGAATGTTACTCGACATGTTTCGAACCAATTCGTGGTTCTTATGCCGATTTCACACGGGGGCAGAACAGTGAGGCAGAACAGTGGGCAGCACAATACTGCTACTGTTTGAACGCACAGAACAGCACTGTATTCTATCCTACTGTCTACTGTTCTGTGCGTTCAAACAGTAGCAGTTCGTGAGCCAGTGCGCAGTGCTTAGCGCGCAGGCGTTGCAAGTGCGCATGAATAAAAACCACGTATTGGTTCGATACATGTCAAGCGATATTCAACCTTAAGGACGCGAGTGACCCGTTTTCTTATATTTTGATGTGTCTGAGACTCACGGGAGTTTTCTATAAAAGATAATTATTTATATGACGTAAAACGAATGGTTGTTTCCACAGATATAGGAAATAAGTATTATATGCCCCATTGGTTGGTGGCCATAGGTTGTTTCGGATTTAAACATTGATATATGCAGCGTGACATCAATTTTGTCTCATCGTCACCAAAAGTAGCTACGGTTCCTGTGACATAATCTAACTTGACAAACTAATTGTAATAAACGAGAGTTAAAAACACCTTTATCACGAAACAAAATTATTTAATTCAATATTTTGGTTTTCGTGTTATTTTTAACGACGACAGACGAAGATGGTTTATTTTTCCATTATATTATTTCTCTGCATCATATCGTTTATAAAATGATGAGAGTTAAAAAGTTTATTTTTTATTTTATACCTGGGTGAGGACCAAATTCTTGGCCAATAGTAGTACCCATACAAATTGAAGAAGTGAACAAAGTTCTGTTGTGACACAAAAATATCCATAGAATTGTATGGTGAATTTTCAAGTCACAACGGATTTTATAACCTTTCATAGAAACTTTATTTGAGTGACAAATAATGACCAAGAACTTGGTAACTTTGTGTGCTTTCAAAAAAACAAAAGAAATCCCCTTAACCAATTAAGATTTTCAGCAAAATTAACTCGTTATCTACCCACGCAGCAAAATGACCTTCCTTTAGGTCTACGTAGACAGGAAAATTACAGCTGTTAACAAAACCTAACGGAAAAGGTCATTTTGCTGCGTGGGTAGATACTTAACGAGTTATTTTTGCTGAAAAAATTAATTGTTTAAGGGGCTTTTGTTTTTTTGAAAGCACACAAAGTTACTTTTTTTGTAATACGATGACGGAGGCGTGCAGGCAGGTACGGATAAATAAAATTGACACATATCGTACAATTGTTATTATTCTGAAATCTGAAACCGTTGCACCACAGTATAGCTGACGTATTTGTGATATTTATTACTATCATTTATTTCTTTCTTGCTTACAGTTTATACAGGATGTTAACGGGGTCATGATCCGGAATGACAAAAAGCGAAGAAGATGATCATACTGAACAACCTTTCCCATGGGACCAACCACGAAATCGCAAAAAAAAACGAGGTATTCCATACATAACTCTCAATTAAATCGCAGTTAACTCACAGTTAACTCTTAATTGGCTCTTTTTTTTGCGATTTCGTGGTTGGTCCCATGGGAAAGGTTGTTCAGTATGATCATCTTATTCGCTTTTTGTCATTCCGGATCATGACCCCGTTAACACCGTGTATATGTGACGGCGCGCGGCACTGATGTCATCTATCCGAGTAAGAGTGAACGCACTCTAGCGGAGCGTCGTATCTATGGCAGCGGGGCGGCCATTGTGGTTTGTTGTTGTCCCGATGAATCGCAACGGTCGCAGGCGCACCAAGTCCGCGACGAATCGCTAATATTCTGTGTAATTTATTGTAATTGATTAGATAATTATCTTAAATTAATCAGAGTTACCTAATTAATAAAGTAGTGGTTGAATTTGTGATAGTTTAAGTGTTAGTTGTGTTAATCAGAAAATTAAATGCAGAGACTGTTGTATGGTGTTATAATTTAGCTCGTTGCCCTAATACTCACGATGCCTGATCCTGATGTGGTCACTCCTCCGCCTATATATGTATATTCTTACAAATACACCACCAGTATATATATTCACTGTTCTTTATGTTTCTGACCTATACCGGCACAAATCATTTTTTATTCTATCTACCCGCAAAACTTCACCTTTTATACAAGTTGATATATACCTTCTTATTTGTGTTTTCTGTTTGTCTGGTTACCTATACAGAGTATACCAATAATAGGGTGTGAACTGATCAAGGGCATAACAGGTATTGTGTTCTGATAAGAAAAAACTAAAAGACTTTTTTTGAAGCGATTTTTTTTACCTTTGTATGGAGCAGGTCGCCCCAGTCGGCCAACGCTCCATACAAATGTGAAGTAAAAAATCACGTAAAAAAAAATAGGTTTTACCTATCAGAACACGATACCTGTTATGCCCTTGATTGTTACACACCCCATTTTTGTTACACTCTGTATAGACCAAAATATCACTCTGGAAGGCTGAGACGGAATAACAGCGTTGCAATCGTACAACTCGCAATTGCAACATTCATTCTGAGTCTTAGCCTATTTTTTAGGGTTCCGTACCCAAAATAAATAAATAAATAAATAAATAAATAGCTAGACAGTTGACATTTTCACAGATGATGTATTTCGGTTGCCGCTATAACAACAAATACCTACTAAAAACAAAATAAAATAAATATTTAAGGGGGCCTCCCATACAACATTTTTTTTTACTGTTTTTATAGATAATGGCACGGAACCCTTCGTGCGCGAGTCCGACTCGCACTTGGCCGGTTTTTTTTATTTATACTGTAATTTGTGCTTTAGCGTGATAATCATACATATACCGAGTAGTGGCTCTGTAAGCTGTAAAGTAGATCTCACCAGTCTATGTCATTTAATTTTTTTTTGTCAAATATTGAAAGGCGCCAAAGCGGACCCCGGGCTCCTTCAGGGGCACTACCGGGAATAACGCTAGGAGGATGATGATGATGATGATGATGATATAAAAACTAAATTGTTTAGAACCCTATATAATTAGCAAACCTGCTCACAATTTTACGGGAATCAGTTGAGTTGACGCTTCCTGTAGAGGAGAACAGCTCGTAGTCCAAACAGGCAAACGAAAGCATTTTTGCCCAAGCTGAAACGGATAACTTCGTTCGCAGCGCTCGCTGTTTCAAAAATAGTATTTTGTTGCATTAATTATTCACCACAGCCGTTCGCACGTAAAAGGCTATTATATATTTTCAGTAATAGAGTATCGCGCATGCCCTTTATTCCCGAAGTGTTCCAAAACCAATAATGACGGAATAAAGGCCACCGCAACTGTTCCCAGAGAGTTATTGCCACATTGTCTGCCGCAAATGGGAATTTATCGTCAATAAAACTTTTATTCACCTAGGTATACGTTCGGAAACTGTAAAAAATGTGAGCCGAGTTTTGTTTTATTTTATAGTTAACGTACTGAATTAAAAAAAAAATGGAAACAAAAGGGATATCGCTGCTTCAGAGTTAACATCCCTCTTATTACAATTAGACCATTGACATATACCTCTTGTCTTTTATTGATCGAAGAAGAAAGCATTAGATAACAATTTGGCGATGAAGAATCTAATTCTCAAAAATGCTAAAGGCGAGTTGCATCAAATATGTTATCAGACGGATTTAAATGTAGCGCCGGCAGCTGTCAATCAATCAATCATTTATTTTACAAAGTACATGGTGTGTAAAATCATGGGTTACTGCTCGAGCAACTCGTTAAATATAAGGTACTAATAATAGGTTTTATTTATCATACTTCATGCTAATGAATAATTAATAGAACTCTAAAATCAATAGAACTCTAAAATAAATAGAACTCTAAAATCAATAGAACTCTAAAATTGATAGAACTCTAAAATCAATATAACACTAGAACACGAGTGTGAATTATTAAATGTAGTGCTTAGTATCAGATAGATTAAATAATTTTGGAAATTCAACTCATAGAGAACTGTCAAACTTCCCATACAATCAGATTTTAACGTAACTTAATATTAGCGGGTTGAATATTTAGCCCACAGGTATTAATTCAACCAACGAAAATAGAGTAAATTCATTACATTTTTGAAAATTATATTTTTTTTTTTACCATTTCGGTTGCATTAAAAATATTTTACATTTGGTTCTCACCCACTGCACAAAAGCTATTTTGCATCAGGCGGCGTTAATGCACTAGTGAACGGCACCCACAAACAAAAACATAGCGATTCATAGAAGTGTTTACATATGGGCGTCAGCGTTTTCATTCACGCCTGACAGCCTGCCTCACACATTCTATTAACAAAGGCCTTAGTTTGTATGCCATAGGCGCAATTCGTTGATGAAAATCTTGCTCGTACATTTGAATGGAAAAAAATGTAATAATTATATTTTAAGCCTTGTGTTCCATTTCTGGGCAACGGTCTCTGTATTTTCAAGGATCCCGATTCATTGCCAATTATGGCCAGTCGCTTAATACGTCCAAATTGCGCAGTCCCGCATCTCCGCCTCGGTCCGAAACGGCGCCGTTGGCAATCTTGTGGTAGCCACCTGTGTACCCATTCTGTAGCTATTTTAGCCCACCCGAAATATATCCACGCAAAAGTTTTGAATCAAATGAGAAGTGGAATAATGGAAAAACCTATTAAGCAATTCCAAAAATGCCCGTTTTACTTATTCATCTTAGAAAGAGATACTATCATTAAGGTACAAAGGGGGATCATTGATACAAGAGGCACAAAGATTCAATGGACTACAAAATTATTCACACAAAGGTGCTGATGCAAGAAATAGGCTGCCAGAGTTTCACCAACAACTAAACAAATGCCCACGAGCTATTACATGCACATATACGTTTTTAGAGGTTCAGGTGAAAATTTAATGGAATAAAGAAAAAAGATTTAATTTTTGATCAAAATTAGAAGATAAATGATAATCAATAATTAAGAAGTGAGTAAAATGTCTCGATTAGAAAAACAATTAATGATAATGCAATGGCATATACCGTGCCGCAGATAGGAGCGCTCTCTTGTAAGGGTATCCACGGATTCTGCGTCAAGGTACATACGTGTACTTTGTTTTTGAAGGCCTCCACCCATCGAACACGGCGCGGCGCGGGTCGGGCACGGTTGAAGCGGTATATTCACACCGCACGCGGGCGGCGTTACTGTGTAATAGAGATATTGATAGAGATATTAAATGCGTTGGTAGTGAGAGAGATATCAACCGCTGGAATCGCCCGACCCGCGCCGCGCCGCGCCCGACCAGCGGCCGCGCTGCCCGAGTTGTAACAAAAATGTTTATTTTCTATGTATTAGTCTAAGTAGCGTCTTAAATAAAAAAAAAATCTTTCTTTTTTTCAAAGATGAATTATTCACTTTGGAAGTTCTGAAAAGACGATTCCACCAGTTTGAGTTTCTCAAAGTCCTCAACAAAACGTTTTACAATTAAAAAAATACCTAATAAAAAATAATAAAATAAATATAAATATTTGCGGACAATCTTACACAAATCGACCTAGTCCCAAACTAAGCAAAGCTTGTACTATGGGTACTAGACGACGATAAACATACTTATATAGATAAATGAATACTTAAATACATAGAAAACATCCATGACTCAGGAACAAATATTCGTGCTCATCACACAAATAAATGCCCTTACCGGGATTCGGACCCAGGACCTCTTGCTTCGTAGGCAGGGTCAACTAGGCTAAAGCGGTCGTCAATAAACCTAAGAAGAGAAGAAGTGTTATCCGTTGTGTATTTACGTGTAGAAAGGCTCACACAAATCTTGAACATGTTTATTGCATTTATAATCATATCCATTAACAAATATATAATATGAAAAAGAAGGCAAAAATTTGTTTGGTGAGCATGAATATTGGTTTCTCTTTCTTGGATGTTTTGCACCCATACCACAAGCCTTATTGAGCTTACTATGGGACTAGGTTGATTTGTGTAAGATTGTCCCATAGTATTTTGTTGTAGTATATAACCTATCTTATGGCCATTACAATAACAAGTGAAATTAAAAGATTTTTCATAAAACCCAACTGCTTTATTCAAATTGTATGTATAGCCCATGTCACTCCCACGATTAAGAGGAATCCAACGACACCTCATATGTCGAAATCCGTCAAACAGTTTAGGCTGCCGGGCGTGCCAAAGAATAAGGTCAAATACATACATATACGCTCCAAAAACATAACCCTCCTCTCCTTCGGCAGTCGGGTAAAAATTGTATATTCATATATACGAGCAGAAGTACTGGAACTGCAAACAGACAATAACAAGAAATTAAACTGCCATTTTCACGCCATGTGTCTTTTACATTAGCGCTCCATTGTTAACGCTGTTCTCTAAAGCAAAACCTAATAAATGAAAATACTCCAACAAGTTAAATTTCAATTTCCATTTTGCTAGTTGAGAGTCCAATGGTAAACATAAGCCAGCTATTGCGAGATGCAGGGAAACTTCGGATATATCTCTTTGAGAGAGTCTCCGTTTACAGTTTTGTAGTTAGTTCAAGTCAAAGACTAGTTATAAGGCACTACTCAATGGTTATGTTTGGGAAATATTAGACAAGTATCTTGGTTTATTACTGTCCATTAGAAAAATAAATTTATCTTACCACTTTATCTGGATTTGACGATAAATAACTACCACTACTATATCGATGCATTGCGTTCCTAAATCCCTCCTAAATGCTGAGATGAGAATGGGCAGGCCACGTCTGCCGCATGCATCCACAGAAGTGGGCCAAAATAGAGTGGATGTGACACGATGGGCGGCGACACCGTGGCAGGCCGAGAGGGAGATGGTGGGATGACCTGGATGCATTTTTTAATGATTGGACAGAGATTTCTCAAAGCCAGGTCGAGTGAAAGTTGAGAGAAGAGGCCTTTGCCTAGCAGTGGAACACCAATATTTTATGCTTCGAAAAAAGAGTTAATATGTCATAACGGAATAATCACCACTTTATTTAGTCTACATTGTGACGATTTCGCTATTACGATGGGCGGTCATAGTTTAAAAAAACCATATAAAACCGCAATGCGCTGCTCTTCCTTCGCTTACTCCATTCATTCTGCATATGCCAAAATCTCGATCGAGAGCAAAAGCTCGATAGGTTGGCGCGCGCGTGTCGATGTAACTAAAAAAGACAGGCAACTGCGGAACCGGCCCGACACGCACTTGGCCGATTTTTATTTTACATTCGGTAATAATCAAAACCGGTGTCCATTATTATTACTATATGAATAATCATAAATTCCTAGATGAAATCAACTAAAAGCTAACAATATATTTTTTGTCAATAAGAGATACTTAAGTTTTAACTTAGCCCAGAAATCCGACTCGTCATTGCTTAGTGTCCTTATTTCTATGGAAATACTCGGCTGAAATCGGAAGCTTCTTGACTTTTGCCTTAAGAAGGCTTGTCAAAAAGGATTCTACTTTCAGTAAGAAACCTAAAATGCTGATTTAAGACGCTTAGTTCACTCCGTTGCGTCAACTCAATTAATGAGATAGAAATGTCTTTTTTTTAATAATTAAGGCACAATCTCGTTAGCTTCAAGCCGAAGGCGACCGGCCCAATATATTTTTTTTAATTTTCCTTCCTACGCTGTTCGTATTTTTCTTATATTTCATATTGAACATTGGGTTTTTGTTTTAGGTACTATTATTCATTGCAAAAATGTTGTTATAATACTTGCGTATGTATAATAATTGAATTTATGCATATATTTTAAGTATAACAATTGAAATTAACGTAAACATTTAAAAGCGCGGGACAAAAACAAACGATTTTTTGAATATAATTTCATATGAAGCACAACCCTTTTTATTTTATTATTAGTTGCTGGCACGGCCCCGCCATCGAAGAGAGGCTTATACTCAGCAGTGGGCGATTAAAGGCTGAAAATTATGATGATGATGACGGCCCCGCCCGCCTTTTGTAACGAACACAGGCAAATCCACGAGTCTTAAATATAGTATAGGTATGTCCATCAGAAAATTCCATCATAATATACAGGGATGACGATGCTGTATGGCAAGAGTCACCAAATGGCGGACCTCGGTCCGCATCCGGACCGCCGACCCGTTTTGTGTGGACCGCGAGAACACAGCAACTTGCACTTATTGATGACCCCTGCTGTATGGTCATCTCTGTAACGTGTAAAAGTGTAACGTGTCAAGTGAAAAAATGTGGGTGCATTCAATGATATAATATTATAAAAAAATACGGGATTGCACTCCGGGAGTGCCGGCAGAAGTGAAAACTCAATAACATTGTAACAGTTTTTCGATCAGGTCACGTGACATCTTACGGTGTCACCCTAAAAATTAATTTGACGCAAATTTATAAACAATTATCAATTATTTAGGCGGACGGGCCGCCGGCGCGTTGGGCGCGGGCGGCGGCAAACACAATACCAATTTGTTTTTGCCATTGTCAAATATTTTTCAAAGCTTTATCTCTTTAGGAATAACGCCTAAATTCGAACTATTCGAATTTGCAAGAACAGCAGACGGCGGTGGCGACCAAAATATCAATTTGTTTTAGCCGTTGGTAAATATTTTTCTAAGCTTTATCTCTTTAGGAATAACGCCCAAATTCGAACTATTCGAATTTTCTCAATAGCAAAACGGTGAAGGACGCGTTGGTTACAAGTACAAATTTATTTGCAGAATATGCTATTGCAAAAAGCGTTTAACGGCTTCATACTCTTACGAATAGCGTTCAGTTTTGAATGAAGTCGAATCGGCAAGCAGCAAAAAGTGACCTCCTTCACATTTGACGTCACAAAACTCTGTCGCGTATTTAACAATTTTGCCCCATTCCAAAAAGTGCTCATCGCCGCTAAAGAAGTTTTCACTTCAAAAAGAGGTAGATAGGTTATAAGCCCTCCAAAAGTGGGACACTAAAACTCAGTCAATTGTATGACCAAGGTCATCCCCTTATAATAATCCTCGTCCTCCCTCACTATGCGCGACGCCACTACTATGCGCGAGCGGCGAAGTCAGACACGACTTTACTCCTCAATTAATGCTGGCAACATACTCCAGGCAAAATACGGTTTTGAAAAACATTAATTTATAATAGCGTTTTTTTTGTTGATTTCATTTGAAAATGTTATTCTAAGATGATTTAGTCAAGAATCCGACAAACTTTCCACCCGGAAGTAATTATGTAGATTTAAATGAAGCATGCATTATCTTTTTTTGTACGATTTATCTTGAATATTATAGAGCGCATGTAAATGAACCAAAATAAAGACAAAAACATTTATTAATATTTTTACTGACTTTTCAGAAGCCAGTTAACTTATCATTTTTTCGATGTCTGAAATTTTGTCGGATTTTGTCGCTGGGTAACTATTTAATTGATAATATATCCGTTACACATAAAAAATAAGCTATTATAAATTATTTCCAAAATTGTCATTTTTTCCATACAAGTTGTCAGTTCATTGCCTGGACTAACAGTAACAAATCGATTTGCCCAAAAAACGGGCAGGGATACTCTTATTTAAATTTAATTCACAAGACGACAGCCAGTCGACCAATATACCATTTCAACTGCATTGTTACGCTATAAAATATTGTTTAGGCATTTTTTCCATTGCACGCTATTCAAATCAAGTCTGCAAAAACGAAATTTGAAAACTCCGATAATCTTATCCTTGTTTATCAAATCTAACAAATGGCTGCTTACCAAGCGTGCACAAATGTATGCAACTAATTTACATTAAAAAAAACCGGCCAAGTGCGAGTCGGACTCGCGCACGAAGGGTTCCGTACCATTATATATAATAATAAGTTACAATAGAATTTGTACGAAACTATTACTTCTTGAAGTACATTTTATAAGTTGGTCGACTATTACTCGTAAACGTGTAAAGCCTACTTAGCTGTGATAGTTTTCCTTTTAACTTCGTTATATGTACTACTACCATGAATTTTTTCACATATCCCAAAACAACCATTTAGCTAGCAGGGGGTGGGGACACTGGAGTCTAACAAAAATTAGCACTTTAAGGCTTAATATTTCACAAACGGATCGTTTAATCGAAAAATTGTTGTCACAAACCCCCAATATTTTTAAAAGACCTATCCAACGACACCCCACACTATGGGGTAGACGACAATAAAAAAATCATCCCCACTTTACATGTAGGGGAGGTACCCTAAAAAAAATGTTTTCAAGATTTTATTTTACCACTTTGTCGGCATGACTAATATGTATATTCATGCCAAGTTACAGCTTTCTAGTACCAAGAGCCTCTGAGCTAAGCTGCGGACGGACGGACGGACGGACGGACGGACGGACGGACATAGCGAAACTATAAGGGTTCCGTTTTTGCCATTCTGGCTCCGGAACCCTAAAAACGTGCTCTTATTTTCATTGGAGAGTCCGCCGTCCTATTGTCACGTCGTCAATATGGTACGTAGAAACGTGTCTCAGCTGTCAGATTAGGTGGCCAATTTTAAACACGGAATTTCATATAGACAACGTATCTACCTCTTTTTTTATATTACATCATTGGGTGCATTAAACCTATTCATAAATATGTTCAATCGCTCTTATGTCTGCGGATTAAGGTTTTGGTACATATTTATGAGAGGATTAAATTCATAGGTTTAGGTAGCGTACATAGGTGAGGTAGGGCACATCGAAATGTCATCCCGCTCGAATTTGGAGCAGCCCAACTGGGGAAGTACCTCCGCCTTGCGGAAGACCACAGCTATAATAACACTACTACTTGCTCTGTAGTAGTGTTGTCTTCCTGGAGGTGAGCAAGGTCGCCAGAGCTCCCGAGGATGCGTTGTGTTGAGAGCGAGGGAATTTGTTCCTTCAGCTGTCAACACGGCGAATCCTTAAACATATCAAGTGTCGGCAACGCCCATGTTACTCCTTTGGGGTTGCATGCATCTATAGTAGAGATGCCACGAATAGTGAATTGGCCGAATACCGAATACCGAATATTCGGCGATGCTGCGGTGTCCGCTTACCATCAGGCTTGTTTGCCACCGTCGTTGTATTAAAAAAAAAAAAAAAAAATAGTATAGATACTTGACGGCCGGTTTAGCTTATTTGGGTAGTGACCCTGCCAATGAAGCTAAAGGTCCTTGGTACAAATCCCGGTAAGAACAAATATAATAATTAATGGATTCACTGAAAATCTGCGTCGTGGCACTTCATGCCCCTCTGCACATGATGAGTGGACTCCTTTTTGAGACTAACCTCAACAATCATCATTCTCCTAGCGTTGTTCCCAGTTATGTCCCTAAAGGAGCTCGGGGTCCGCTTTGAGACCTAATCCCAATATTTGGCATAGGCGCTAGTTTTACGAAAGCGACTGCCATCTTACCTTCCAACCCAGAGGGAAAACTAGACCTTATTGGGATTAGACCGGTTTCCTCACGATGTTTTCCTTCACCGAAAAGCTAACGGTAAATATTCCGTACATAAGTTCCGAAAAACTCATTGGTACGAGCCGGGATTCGAACCCACGACCGCCGCTTGACAGCCGCATGCCTGAACCACTAGGCTACCGTAGCTTAGAGACTAACCTCCACAATGTATCACTTTTTTTCTCTAGTTTTCAGCAAGTTTGTTGTTGTGCTGTAGTTTCAAATAAATCATCATTGATACATTCATTCAAATAATAGGGTAGGCTGAGCACACGACACTTATGGTCCCGTGCCACTTTTAACATAAATGTGGGTATAAATAGCGAACGAAAAAAACCATTGAAGTCTAAATAGCGCCTCAAAACGGCCCCACAGAATGGGTGCCATTGCTCTTATGCGGCGATGGGGGCGGGGTGTCAAAAAGATGCCAGCCTGCCGTTTAGTTCCAAGATGCGCATACCGTGTTTTAGGCACGTGTTTCGGTAGTGTAAGGAGCTCGCAATCTATGGTTTTTTCTTTCGTTGGGTATAAAAGATCGACAAAACTTGATATCACTTTGACAAGGTTCTAGCCCATCGCCCATAACACACTTCAACCCTGTGGGTTTATATCGCTAAAAGTTTACCGCGTATAACCACTCTTGTTGTTGCGAATAGCTGTTTGTTAATTAGTATAATTCTGGTTATGACTCACAATAGTTCCAAATTCAAATACTGCCACCTCATTATCTAGACAAAACATCGTTACTACAGTCTGTATGCACACACAAAGTTAACATAGCGAGCGGAATAAACAGCATGCCTGTGTTTACAGCATCTGCACAAGTGCCAACAGGCTTGAATAGTATGTATTGTAGGCGTACGTGAAAGCAGTTTTAAACGACAAACACTGCAACTCGCAGCAAATAGTTCCGGGAATAAATAATTCCCTGAAAACGAGACGTGTTATTGATTTTATTTTATTTTATTTAATATACGCTTAGAATTAAATTACTAATACTGTTTCTTGTTTTACATGCATAGCTGGTGGGGCCTGCAATAGGAGCAAAAAATTTAAGGGATGACAACATCGCAGTTATTCTATATCGTCCCCAGTGTTTCATAATTATTGAATTCAGAAAAAAAAAATATTAAGTTGTGATCCATGAGTCGATACCGTAGCATGTCACTCATTAAATATCTTGGTAAAACACTGGGCACTTATGTAATAGTGATTAATAGTTTGTTTGTTTTCCATAAATTTTTGGATTTTTTTGTACATTTTGATAGCTTTTCAGTTAAGCAAAAGAAGCCAGGAATGTTACTTCAAAAAAAATGATTTTTTTTTGCCGGTTGTTTTTGCTAAACCCCTTGGAACTGATTTCTGATTGGCTTAATAATACACTGTTCAATTTTTTACACCTATTACAGGCCACTAACTGTATATTATGTGTTTAAATAATTTAATTTTGCTTTCTTAAAAATACTTTTGTTCGACGAATTGAGGCTTATTTTTGACATCATCGCAATTGCACAGATGTTATTGAGGAGTTTTCAATATTAAAGAATAAGAAGTAAAACAGTTGTGGTAGATGACAGGGTATAGGTAACAAATTTTATAGAATTTACGTCCCTGAATAGCACCCCTGGTAATCTGCAATCTCTGCTAAACAAAAACCTCATTTAATTGTCATTTATTTTTAGTTACTACGAATCGTGAACGTTGAGGTGAGCTTAGTTACAGAATAGCGGGCCTGAGGTATAGTTTCGTTAGGAGTGACGGGTGATGTGAGGCATATTAGCAGCTTCCAAATACCACCTCAGCTGGTCGATCACGTAACGCATTGTACGTACGTTATGTAGAACCAAATGTACATTTTTATATGGATAAATTAGGAGTGGCGACCGTGCCTTCCGGTACATGGTCGCCACTCGAGAACCTTTCCGCCCTAAAGGCCTTCGGTTCTACGTGCTATGTGCCCCGCCCACTGCCACTTAAGTTTATCGATTCGGTTACCTTGGTTCTGCTGCGGATAGCCTCATTTCTGATGCGATCACGGAGAGAAACTCCCAACATAGCCCTCTCCATAGCCCTTAGGCTGACTTTGAGCCTCCTTATGAGGCTCATAGTAAGCGACCACGGAAATGCAGTACTGCGTACGTAACTTCATCATTTCATAATCTGAGATTAACTGCTAAATACGTACCGTTACAGCCCCACAACACCTAACAAATGAGACGACATTACTGTGAAAAATGTGTTAAAAATAGAAAATCTGAACGCAGTATTTTCAAAATTTACAACGCTGTGAACGTTTAAACAGCTGCAATTTATTTCATAGCATCTGGGCCGATTTTCGCAATCGATGGTCAAACAAAGCGAAGGAACGGAGCATTACATTGGAAAATATATAACACTAGCTTCCGCTATTGTATGACTGCTCGTGACTTCGTCTGCGTGGACCCGGGATAAAAACTATTCTATATTTTAATCGGGTCTATAAACTATCATCGTGCAAAATTTGATCCAAATCTGTTTAGCCAGCCGTTTAAGCGTGATTGAGTGACACACATCTAAACATCCAAACTCACATTTATAGTATAATAGTAGGATTATATCATAGAACAGCTCAAAAAAAGAGTTGATGTTAGGTCGTATCGAGATGTCAAACAGGTCGCCTAGGATCGGAGTAGATTGAGGGCCTATTCTGAGCTACACCGACAATAGCTTAGCTCTTAAGAAGTAGGATTATATTAGGATTCATTGCACGTTATTATGTGTAACTTTAATAAAGATAGTCGTACGACACATAACACATAGTCTACGCAGCGTCCACCTTTAGTGCATTTACACTTAAAAACAAACGAGCTTGTTTTTACTAATGGTATATGCTATATTATTTTAGGAGAAGAACATTCTGTATTTTGTTTAGTTGCTTTGACTTACGAGTATAAGTAAAGATCGTTATCAACGTGCTGTATTGGTGGGAAAGTATGGTTGACAAAAAAAAAATTACGCAAGTATTTTAAACATTATATATTTCACAAATTATGAGATTTATATACATATTTATAAAAACTTATCCAAATTATAGTGAATAAATTACTAAAATTTGTTCAACAGATTTGGCTGTCAGTCGTTCACGACGATTGGAAAAAATCCATCCACTCTAGATACGATGTGCATTGGATTATTTAGATTAGGTAAAATAAACACTTCGCGTAATGTAATTAGATTTTCAACTACGAGTATAGTCGTATTTTTATGACATTTTATGTCATTTGATGTACATTGTTTTAAAAATATATAAGGGCCGAAAAGGTTTTGTACCGTAGAGAGTTATATCTCCTCTAGATGTAATAGTAATCCTAAGAAGGTAAGTATTTATTTTATGGTTAAGAACAAAAGTGAATATTCAAATGTATTTGTTTTTTCTGCCAACCATACCCTTTGCCACCAATACAGCACGTTGATAACGATCTTTGCTTACAAGGCTCATGTTAGTTTGTTGCCATTAATTGAGAACTGTATACTTACATGAGTGCAATAATTTATATGTTGCGCTTACTTTTAATCGACAATCAATACTCATATTAGGTCGATCACGTAACGCATTATATGTATTCTATGTCAGTTAGATCTAAATGTCACATTGAAAGGAAAAATGATAGCTTAGTTGTCCTAAAGTGTTTTCAAATAGTTACGTGATCAGCCCTCTGACATAGAATGCACAATAACTGGCTTCTCTCAAAAATTTCATTTTTGGTACAAGCTTTTATTGCCGACTGTACTTTTCTGTATACCATCATCAATTACTCATTGAGACGATTCTAACGAGCCCAAACTCAACGGGGTTACGTCGGTTAAGTACTAAATTCCCATGGCCACCTTGTCTCCATCATCAGATCAGCTCGATGGTACCATAATATTGAATTGTCATCGAAACTATACGTATACCCAAAATTTCAGCTCAATCGGTCACCGGGAAGTGGGTCTTTCTTATCTTACGAGTACAAGACTTGATTACGGACAAACAGAATGACAACGGGACAGGTGAAACTAAATATACATGAGCCACTTCATCGATATTTAAACACGAATAATCAGAAGGTCGTCTCTGGCGATTATTATACCTTTATGTTCAATATTATTAGCTTCTCAACGTTGTTAGGTTTAACTCCATGAAATATTTATTTATGTATTGTAATAAGAAAACCTTTTTGTTCTAAATTCTAATATCTATTCAGGTAGGGCTGACCCGAATAACTAAGCTAGGCAGATTATTCGATTTAAGGGATATTTCATATTTGCTAAACTAATACAAATAAGATTATGCATAAAATATGTCTAGTTCCCTAGCTTTTGCTACAGTCTATCCTTTTATGAAAAATAGTTTTTCTGGTAGTCTGTGTATCTGCATTTTTTTCCATACGAGTATTGCCGTGTTTCGGTTTCATTTAACCTTTATGTAAATGTTGTATGCATTATTTTGACGAAGAGCCTAATTAATGTAATTAATGCGTAAAATGTATTATCACAGGCAAAGCTAAAGCCGAAATATAATAAATGAGCTTCAATCACAGTGCGAAATTTCAACAAACCTACGAAAATAATATACCTACGAAAGAATACACATTACCACCAAACATCTGTAAAAAGCTATGTGCTTTATATACTGACGAAGGTTAGCCTAGTGGGGAGTGTCGCTGCCCACGAACCTGAAGGTCCTGGGTTCGAATCCCGGTAAGGGCCAATATTTGTGTGATGAGCATGAATATTTGTTTCTGAGTCGTGGAAGTTTTCTATGTATTTAAGTCTTTATATCTATTATATACAGCGTGGAAATCTAATACGAGCAAATCTTTAAATGGTGGTTAGTACAGGACGTAAGAAGTTTATTTAGATACCTTTTGTCTAAAATTACAACGAAAAAATTAACCATACAAAATAATTCAGCCCGCAATGTAACGCAAAATATTCAAGTTAAGGCTCGTTGACAGTTACTTGTCAAGTATTTGGACAGCTACGTTTGCGTTACATTGCTGCTCGGTAATTTTTGAAAAATTAATTACAGGCTTTCTATTAAGTGTATCTTAAAAAGTCCCAGTAATTAATGATTACGGTATTAAACCCTATGTCTGGTTTAATGCTTTGCTCGTATTAGATTTCCAGGCTGTATATCGTCGTCTAGTACCCATAATACAAGCCTTAATGAGCTAACTATGGGACTAGGTCGATTTGTGTAAGATTGTCCCCTAATATTTATAATTATTATTTATTTATGTATATTTGTCATCTCGTGTGCTTGGCAGATAAGTGTATTTGTTTAAGAAAACAGAGCTAATTAGTTAGGTTAGTGAATGTTTACCCTTATTATGTGACTCTGTCCATCTGTCACATCTTTAAATATCTCATGAACTACTTACATATATTATACTATCGATTTAAAAGAAATATTTTTAAACAAGGCTAACCCAAGTGTAGCTTCTGTCTTGATGAGCTCGCTCTTTAGCGAGCAGAACGTCTGCTGTTAACCTCTACATTTAAATTTGTTTGTCCTGTATTTGATCCATGTATTTGTGTTGTTTAATGAAGATTCTCGCTGAACGAGTCAGGCCAGAGCGCGCCTGAGCGCATTTTGCAAGTTTCCAAAGGAATTTGAAGCTTTAATACAGACGTTACATTCCATAATCGAATGGATTTGCGACCGGTTAGCTCCTCGCGGACGTGGACAGCTGCGTTAGGCTGACGTCGCATCTGATCGGCTTTGTCCGCCTTTCGCCTACCAGTTAATAACTGTTCTCTATTAAAACGCGGTCGGCTGATAGAATGCAGTTTTTTTGTCAAGATTACATATTTTAGCGTGTGCAAAAATTCAAAGTCTATTTACTAGGTCACGCGGGGGATTATACGAAGGGATTTTAATACAGTTTTCTTTTTTTCACAATGGTACATTTCGTCTAGTTAATGAAGAAAAATGTTGAATCATACCACCTTATTTCCGAAGTTCACCAAGCTATTTATGGTGAAGATAAATAAAATATTTCATGAAAAATATAAAAAAGAAATTCCGGAGATTACCCCTTATACATACATATAAACTAACAGACTTTTTCTCTTAATAATATAACTTAATACTAGCTGCCCGCGCAGCTTTGCCAGCGTATCACAAAAAATCCAGGTGGAGCCACGATACATAGTTTATGCCAAAGGACAATTCGAAATACAAGTAAAATAATTTAAAATCGTATGAGTACGAGTACATCGTAAAGAAACCATTCTAATCACAATAGTTTTCCTGCGGTTTTGGAAGGTCAGATAGCAGTCGCTTTCATTAAACTAAAATAAATGTAAATAGTGCCTACGTTTTACGAAAGCGACTGCCATCTGACCTTCCACACCAGATAGTGGGGCAGAGTGCTCGACCAAATTGTCGTAAATGTGGACACGCTGGACAAAAGCACAATTTCTTTTTCAGGCACTTGTTAGGTCCATAGCTTTAAGTTTTTGATAGGAACCAACTCCTCCGTCGGCCATATATATTTTATGTCGGCCATAAAATGGTCGGTATGCCATTTTTAATTATAGTTAGTTATTAATATCTCGAGTTCTAAAGCACTTAGAATCACAAACTTGGAGTCTAAATATACATATTTGGGGTCAGGGAATTCAACTAGATTAGTATTTTACCGAAATAACACACATGCATAATATACATGTAGACATCTTTGTTCTCAGAGTTGGTTTAAGTTATGTTAAAAACCAATTGGTAACGTTATTATACTTTAATTACTTGTTATATAAGGGATATAGTAATACATAATCTGCGGAAATCTCAAGTGTTTACATATTCCGGTTCTAAAGGTATACCGATTGTTATGGGCGGGCAAAAAAACGCCATAAAATTACGTTTCATATATGAAAGCACTGTTTAATTTTTAATTTTATTTTATTTTTATGAATGTATGTTAAAGCAGCAATAGAAAAACAACTTCTGTGAAAATTTGAACAGTCTAGCTATTGCTGATACGCAGACAGCCGGATGGACAGCGGAAGCTTAGGAACAGGGTTTCGTTCGATATCCTTTGGAAATTCGACTCTAAAAAATATCTAGTTGAATTCCTTGACCCCCAATATGTATATTTAGACAAAGTTTGTGATTCTACGTTATTTAGAACTCGATATATTAATGATATACGTAAAATTCAAAATGACCGCCATAAAATAAATTCCTTTGTGGTCAGAGTTCCAACGGACCATCTGTCGACCTTCACTAAGGAAAAATTTTGGCCGAAGGGAGTCAAGTTCCGACGTTTTCGCGGTCGGTTACCTGCTTACCTGACACCACGAAATTGCGCAACACATCGCAGTAATTGTGTGTTTTGCAGTTATTAATAAGTTTACGAGTATATTGTTATGTATGTTAGTCTTTAAAGTATTTGTAATATGGGCCTTGTTGCCTGATTTAAATAAATTAATAAATGTAAACGTAAAAGTCCTGACTCACTGACTTATAATCAACACCCAGCCCAAACCGTTGAACCTAGAAATCTGTTTTTTTCACAATAGGCAGTTTATATAGCGTAAGTAACCACTAAGAAAGGATTTTTGAAAATTCTACACTTTTACAACTTACCCTCTAAGTTGAAAGTTTGTATGGGGATGAAGTAAATTTTTAAGTGAGAGACTTGAAAAGTAATTTTATGATTTTGGAAAAACCCACCCCTAAGCGGGTTAAATGGGGTGCAAAGTGTATGGCGGAAGCTCTTTTTTTTTAAGTCACAAAAGTAAAACTTTATGAATATTTTGAGTCCCGGGGAAGGACTAGAGTTAGTCCCAGAAATCATCCCATAAGGAGGTGAAATGGGGGGGGGGGTGAAAGTTTGTCAGGCGCTACGATAGTTCCACGCGGACAGAGTCGCGGGCAGCAGCTAGTCCATACATAAGTTCCGAAAAACTCAATGGTATGGACCGGGGATTCGAACCACCGACCGACGCCTAACAGCCGCTTGCCTGAACCACTAGGCTACCGTTGCTTCAAAAATTTCACAAACTTACAAAGCTACAATCTTAAAGTTTACGTTATCATTTAGGTACTTATCGCAGCTGTGGATAACATCAGTCACGTGCTGACATGTACCTATGCGAGTGCGAGAGTGGCGTATGTTTTTTCCACATTTATTTTTTTTGGTTTGCCCTGTTTGGCCTGCAGAGCGGCCAGCAGTAACAGAAATGTTTATGGATAACCTCTCTGGGGGCCTTATGGGCCACCCAGAGGGAGCCGTCTTTTCCACAGCGATAACTGAATTTAATTTACTTGTATTTAACGTCGACTTATATCCTGAGACCTGCTCAGAAATCTGATCATTTCTTACATTTTCCAAGGAGTATCAATCTCACATTGCGACCAACTAATTATGTTTGAAACACCTCTAGGGAAATTAAGAAACAATTTTTCTCCTGCACAGCAATTTCATGAGCTTACGAAAGTGCCAAGAAGGGTCTTTTATTTCAACTTTTGTTTCAATTAAGTATACGTTAAATATTACGGCGACGAAAAATGTTCATTTCATTAAAATTAATAATTATTTAAGTGCGTAAAGAATGAAGTAAATTAAATTTTAAGGGTTTTTACGCTTGAATTATTGTAATTCTTTGTTGGAAGCATAAGAAAAGCAATATTTACCCGACTGCCGAAGGAGGGTTATGTTTTTGTATAAGCTGATATTATTGATTAGTTTAGAAACGAAAAGCGGGTGTTTTCGTTTCTAAACTAATCATTTCGTTCATATTATCTTCCATTCACCTAAATGGAAGATAACATCATCATATCCGCCGAAAGATGTCCACTGCTGGACATAGGTTTCCCCCAAAGAGTGCCAAACCGACCGGTCCTGCGCCACCCGCATCCAGCGGACTCCCGCAACCTTCACCAGGTCATCGGTCTACCTTGTCGGCCCACCCACGCCGCGCCTTCCGGTACGTGGTCGCCACTCGAGAACCTTTCCGCCCCAACGGCCATACGTTCTACGTGCTATGTGCCCCGCCTACTGCCACTTAAGTTTAGCGATCCGGAGGGCCACATCGGTTACCTTGGTTCTCCTGCGGACAACCTCATTTCTGATGCGATCACGCAGAGAAACTCCCAAAATGGTTCTCTCCATTGCCCTTTGGGTGACTTTGAGCCTTCTTATGAGGCCCATAGTAAGCGACCACGTTTCAGTGCCATAAGTCATCACTGGCAACACACATTGATCAAAGACTCTCGTCTTGAGACACTGCCGAATATTGGACGAAAAGATGTGCCGTAGCTTCCCGAACGCTGCCCAGCCGGGTCGGATTCGACGATTGACCTCTTTCTCGAAGTTGGACCTACCTAACTGGATAGTCTGTCCTAGGTATACATAATCGTCTGCAACTTCGAGCGAGAGGAAGATAACATAAAAAGCCCTAACCGAACACTTTGTGATCCATCTGGTAGGTTATCAACAGGGAGCGTACATTTCATGCCGGTTTCGTCATAATGACGTATTCATATAAACACACAGGATGATTCAAAAAACGAAGTGACACGACTTAGTAACCGTAAACGTATTTAGTAACTAATATTTTATTTTATTTTTAATTACTTATAGGCCACAACAACGTATCTATCGATGCTATCATGAAATTGGTCAAGTCCATGTTAAAATCAAACTGTGTTTCTTTATGTTCCTCATGTTCTTTGTGTTTTATTGTTTGCAAATGTAATTTGATGTTGCTTGCTTTTGGTGGCAAACTTTGCTGACAGCAGGAACAATAAATTTGTTTATTATCTATAACTAAACATGGATTTATTTGGCACAATAATTGTATAGCCTCCATGGCGACCTAGGCCACTAGCAAAGCATTAAGTTTCCTGATCTTATGAAATTTAAGTGAAATGTTGTTTCCGCATGTCTCCTATTTGTGACAAAGAGTAAACTTTGATGTGACAATGTCAGATAAAGTTCTTTCAATGTCCGTCTCAAGTGTCAATATATTAGATCTACTTAAACGGAAGAGGTTGATTAGATAACAGTGATTAATCATTGATTAATCACATTTTCCATTATTGGGTACGGATAAATAAACGTTCGTTATGCCGTTGCCATTTTCAAACTTTTTCCATCCTGTATGTAGCTTGACGTCATACGCCTGTCATCGGCATGAAATGTACGCTCCCTGGTTATCAATATCATCTGTTCGATTTTTTTTTTATCAAGAGTCTTTGGGTGCACCAAACCGTCTGTAATCTAAGTGCTAAAGTCAGAATGTATGGGAAGTGTGACAGTTCTCTACGGAATGACAGCTACCGGCGCCATATTTAACGTTGATGCCGATCAACCCGTACAGTCGCCATCAGATATATTGGAGCTGCCAAGGTGCTCACAAACATCTGAACACGCTGTAATGCCTCGACAATAGAGACGTGTTCAGATATTTGTGAGCACTTTGGCCGCTCCTATATATCTGATGGCGACTGTACTGTCTGTCCCGTAACAGTAATCGTAATTAGGTGTGACCCACGTATAGACTGAGTTTAAGTGTAGAGTGAGAGTGAAAAATGCACTAATAGCATTGCCAAACTTGCTCACAGATGCTTAATCTTAAAATGGTGGATTATTTTCTCGCACACGGCTCGCTATCTCGCACAACTCCTAGTGGATATTGATTTTGGTAAAGGCATCCAGATTATTAAATAAAATTGATATACAATGGAAAAGATAATTCAAGAATAATTTAAAAATATTATGGTTGCGGTATAGATACTGTAACAGAGTGCTTCCACAGTTGCTGGTCTAAATATGAGTAGGTAGTAGAAGTAGTAGTAAATATGAGTAGTAGGCTTAAACTACCTACTATGTTAATTCGTGTTTCAGTACATTATCGAAGCAGCGAGCGCAGCGAACGAAGTTCTATGCTTCAGCTTGGGCTGAAAATCGTTCGTCCGGTGTCCGATGTCCCGCTGTCAGGCTGTTCGCATTTCTTAACCGATTCTCGTAAAAATTGTCGAGCAGGTTCGTTAATTATATAGATTTTTTTGTTTATACACTTTTTCGAAATTCCTAAAAAAATAAAAAATAGACAAGTTTGCGAGTTCTAACTCATAGAGCCACCAGTATACAGTGTAGGTGGGTACCAAAAATTTTCTTACGCAATTTTTTTTTTACGTTTGTATGGAGCGTTGCCCGACCGGGGCAACCTGCTTCATACGAATGTAAAAAAAAAATCGGGTAAAAATATTTTCTCTTACTTTTTTCTTATCAGAACACGATGCGTGTTATGCCCTTAATCGGTTCACCCCCCATTTTTGGTACACCCTGTATTATGTAATATTATGAAGTGGCTTTCATTAACGATGAATTCATGATGGATACGTAACCTGCCAGTTGCTTGAATTGCTTGATACAGGGAGGTCCAACCGCGACCCCAAGACAAACTGGTGTGCCGCAATTGAGTGTACTTTGTCTGCACTTCTCTGCCCAACTCCGGACCTCCGGTGGGAAACCTGGCACCTGCCACCGCAACTATTAATTTACCCTTAATCAAATGGCTTGCGGTTGTCTTTGAACTGACGCGAATTTTGAATTCCAACGAACTTCAATCGAATGTTTGGTGGTTGAACTAGTTGGCATATGTTTGTTCAATACACAGTGTTTCTGTGTCTCTGAAATATTCTGTTGGAATTTATTTCGCGTGTTGGCCTGCGCCCTTTGCAATTTACTTTACCTGCGGTAAACTTCCAATTTCCGACACCTTCATTACAATAATTTAATTTGACACTCCGTTTTCACCCCTATTACAATGAATTAAGATAAAAGGTGCCAAGTGTTGGGCCAGAGTCGTACATAATGGTAAACTTCCCAAAATTAGATACCTTCTTAACAATAATTTAATTGACACACCGTTTTCACCTCTGTTACAATTCATTAAGATAAAAAGTGCCAAGTGTTGGTCCAATGTCGTACATTGGGACGCGTGCCCTAATGATAATATATTTATTTATTTATTTAAACTTTAATGCACAAAACAAAAACATGTACAAAAGCGGTCTTAAATGCCTCATTCTCTACCAATCAACCATATGGCCAAACAGACACTATCAAACGGTGGTTGCAAGAGACGGACTAACAAAACAAAAATAACAATATCCATATACTTAACTAAAAAATGCCAAATTGATTAATACGAATATAAAGCTAAATATTATAATAAACTTATCAGGGTTATTCGTATTTTTTTTGTTGTAAAACTGGAACGTTCTACAAAGTCCAACGCAAAATCCTTACCGTATTTTACCGAATATTTCAACAACATACGATTTTAAAGGCCTCATTACGAATTACAATAAATTCCTTTGTAGGAACACTCCGGCATCCGCTCGTTGGAACTTCAAACAGCTTATTGACGTGCCGCGCGGCGCAATTGTTTCACTAGCTCGTTATGCTCTCTGAAACACAGGCTGGAATTTTTTTTTTTTTGGGTTCTCTAAAGTAAAGGTAACAAAAAGTTATGCGTGGTCATACATAAAAAAAAATTACGAATCGACTTGAGAACCTCCTCCGTTTTTTTCGTCGGTTAAAAAAATTGAAACTCATAGTCAATATATTTGCACCTTAGGCTGACTCTGTCTGTACATCTGGCTTAGTTAAATATCTCACGAACTATCCTAAATGGCAAATGCAGGTGTATTGAAAACGTATTTTTATTTAATGATAATGCTATGAGAGGAAAAATATAAAGTCTACGTACTGTACTGGGCCAATTAGGGTACGACATAGAGAAACGAGTTGCTCTTTCGGAAATAAGTTTTTGTTTTATATTCAAATTGCTTTAATTTTTAATTATTGAGGAAAATGTTGAAAAAAATACCATTCTCCTACCCTCTTCATTCTGTCTCCGAAGTTTCCCATGCGATTATGACCTATGTATGTATGTACGTAAGAACTTTATTGTACACAATAACAGGTTAAAGAATATACATGTCACACAATATATAGATAGAGAAGTACAAAGGCGAAATTATCCCTATAAGGGAGCTCTTCTATCTAACCTTAAATATAATAGTCTTCTTCTTCTTCGTGTCGTGGTTCCTCAAATAAGAGATGCCCAATGGGCAGCGGTGTGGACAGCTCTGGCAGTCGCGTCTCTCAATATTAATACTACATGAAGAACATAACTAAGGTAAAGATACTAAAGATCCTAGTCATCGACGTTGCACGAGTGACATGGCTGGCTTAAATTCGAATGAAGAAAAAAAACTGTTAGTCCGAATTAAGACGCTGTCAACACCACCTCCTCCCTTGAGGATTTTGGATAGCGCGCACACTGTCTATTTGCATCGGAGTAAACGAGAGCGAGTGTTACTGGGCGGCCCGGTTTTTGAAGATAATATGACATAAATATTGAAATAAAAAAGGGTGGATTCATTGTGAAATATGACTCGCTAGCGGTTAAGGTATGAATATGTTGACTTCATGTTTTTAATTGCAGACCCATACGTCAAAAAATTAAAAACAAAGAACCGTTTAACGTGATTTTAAGACCAATCTTTGCGATTATTTTCTATCGATCCGATTTCGTCCAATTATGTATCGAGCTCGTCCACGGTCTTTAAAATATGGTGAATATTAACATATATTTTACTTGATGTGCTAGAACAAATAGTTTTTCTTAAAAAACTGCTTAAATAACACCAAATTAGATCTTGTCAGCCTCTTAAACCCATATTGCGTTGATATACAATGCCCATTATGTAGTCCGCGACGTTGACGACGTCTCAAAAGCATAACTAAAACTAAACCTCTGGTTCGCGAGCCTGACTCGTGCTTGACCGGTTTTTTTCAGACGTGTATTGCACTTGACACAGGAGCTTGACTAATCTACAACGGTATACGTGAATCACATAATAAGGGAATTCTAAATATGGATGAGTGCTTTCATGCCTTGTCTATTTCAACATTTTTAAATCTATACTAATGATAACTGGTGGCTCTGTGATGTTTATAACTCTGGAAACTGTCTTTCTTTCATATTTTTCTGATTGATTAGCTGAATCGTAAAATCTTTATTATTATTGAACCAGCACGGCTATCATGAGACAGCCCGCGAGCTCTCTCGATTTTTCTCGCACTATCCGTCTCTCTCTTATTAGAACACTTAGAACAAGAGGTATCATCATCATCATCATCATATCAGCCGAAAAACGCTGCTGGACATAGGCCTCCCCCAAAGAGTGCCAAAGCGACCGGTCCTGCGCCACTCGCATCCAGCGACACAACAACAACAAGAACAAGAGGTATAGTCACAGACCATATATCCTAAAGACCCCGCTTAGGCTAATTTTTACTTACAAACAAAGCTGCCATACTTGCGGGGCGCGGGGAACGTCTAGTGCGCTGTGATTGGTGCATTCAAGGCCGCGCGCGTAAGTGATTGGTCCGGTGTCTCAAATATAGAGTGAATTCACCGTATGTGTGGCAGAGGGGGTCGCCCGACTGAGCGACGTGTATAGGTTAAGGTATAGTGCGAGAAAAATCGAGAGTATGTCGCGGCCGTCTCATGATAGACGTGCTGCTCACAAAATTTCACGATTGAGATTGAGAGTACGACCTGTAGAGGACAGCCGGCGCAGTAGAGAATAGCGAAGTCAAGTTTGCCAGTGTGTTTGTTTGTGAGTGTGTATCATTGTAAGTTACTATATGTATAGGGGTAATCTCCGGAATAGGGTATTTGACAACAGTGGAAATTAATTGTGTTTAAATTAGCAACAGATAAACATAACGAAAATAATCGGAAGTCTCAATCTTCCTTTTACGTATGCCATTTTAAGATTTTTTTGATTCATAAAAACTAACGACGTTAACGTAAGGATGTAAGGACGTTATTTGATTGTGACGTCACAAGAAATTACCTAATCACTAGAAATTCCATTCTAACGGAGCTTTTTTGACGTTTCATAAACTGAAGCAAAGACTTTTGTCAAATACCGCATCACACCCCGTTCACACTGCGTCCGTTTTCGTGTCCGGGAGGCATCCCTCTTTTTCTCGCTTGCGATGTTTCGCCCGAGTGCGAAAGAGACGGATGCCTCCCGGACACGGAAACGGACGCAGTGTGAACGGGGTGTTACTCATCCGATTTCAAAAAGTATTTCACCTCTGTATATAATGAATGCGTGCGTTGTTTGTACAATCAGCGCATATTGATGGTAGCAGCCAAGGTAGCCAAACATTTCGGTACACGTCTTTATTAATCTAAGAATAAAGGTGTGTTACGAAATATTTGGCTACTCTGGCTGGTACTCAGTATATGACGCTGACTGTACTACGGGGGCGCATTGTTTAGTATATAAATACCTTTAGAACCGCGTCAATGCCAATCAATGTTACTCAAAACTTTGCTGTTCCTGTTTATTTATTTGTTTATTATGCAAGGTAACAAAATGTAAATTAGTATGTATACATATTCAACATAGATCCATCAAAACTGTACTGAATTATATGTCTACAACATGCTCAACATGTGAGTAACAAACTGAAATGAAAAAAACCGGCCAAGTGCGTGTTGGGCCACGTGCAGAAAAGGGTCCCGAGTTGCCTGTCTGTACGAGTATTTGTTACATCGAAACGTGCCAAGATGCGGTTGCGTCAGCCGAATTTGTACGAAAGTTGGCCTTTTCAATTACAAGCTGGTCGACTATTACTCGGTAACTAGTAATGTCTTCTTCGCCGTGATAGTTTTACTTTAAAATTCATTGTATGTACAACTGCAACGTTTTTTTTCACATTCCCAGTAGCAGCCATTTAGCCGGCAGGGGGTGGGGACACATGACTCTAACAAAAATTGGGCCTTTAAAGCCCAATATCAACCAAATGAAGCACTTGAAAAATAGTTTTTAGAAACCCATAATATTTTTGAATAAGCTATCTAACGATACCCCACGCCATGGGAGAATGAGTAAATATATCTCCACTTTACGTGTAGGGGAAGAAACGTCAGTTTTTTTTTTCAAATGATTGTTCTTCAGTTTGGTTGCCGTGATTGATTTATTATATACCCATGCTCAATTACAGCTGTCTAGTAGTAAGGGTCACTGAGCTAAGCCGCAGACGGACAGACGGCCATGGCGAAACTATAAGTTCTTGTTGACAACGGAGCCCTTAAAATAAAAAAAACCGGCCAAGTGCGAGTCGGACTCGTGCACGAAGGGTTCCGTGCCATTATCTATAAAAACAGTTAAAAAAAAGTTTGTTGTATAGGAGGCCCCCTTAAATATTTATTTTATTTTGTTTTTAGTATTTGCTGTTATAGCGGCAACAAAAATACATAATTTGTGAAAATATCAAAAGTCTAGCTATCGCGGTTCTTGAGATACAGCCTGGTGACAGACAGACGGACGGACAGCGAAGTCTTAGTAATAGGGCCCCGTTTTTACCCTTTGGGTACGGAACCCTTAAAAGCCCAACCCTATCATAGTCAACTTAAACAATTAATGAGATCACATGAGATCGTGAACGATAATTAACTACTTGACAATTTAATAACAATTTTATCACAATTCCTATGAAAACTCATCGATCGTGGCAGGAATAACAGCGTCTCCCAATATGAATTGCGTCCAAAGCGAATTCGATTTGTAAGCCATGTTGACAAACTCGGGTAAAATATAGGAATAACAAGCCACGTTCAAACAGGAAGGAGATCACCTGCCCGGGGAACCAGCATGTGCTCGGCGCCTCTGATTTTGATTCGACTCATGCATATTTCATACCGCGCCCGGGTCACGATGGATGGCCAAGTTTAGAATAAAGCAAAGTTCGCGGTAGATGGTGGGTATAAAATATGGGTCTGCGATCGTAATTGTATTGAAAAATGCAATTAGAATAGAATTGAATAGAATAACATTTATTCATGACAACAACATGCACATAAATCAATATACAAAATAGAAGACAACAAGAAGCATCTCAGCGTTGTGCTGGCCTGGTGGGCAGCGCTGGTCCTCCGATGAAACCATCCGGTGATTCCACGGCGTAACACACATTTTACACCTAGTCCAAATAATGATAATATTAATAGTAATATAAAACAAAAACCATACTGTAAAGACAAATTAGTGGTTTGTTATATTGATAAAACAACCGTGCGGACAAAACTGCTTGAGAGATGCGTGGGTAATGATTCGTCTGAAGATATATGTAAGAAAAACCATTTATTCCATAAAGCACATATAACAGGATTAATAATAAGATAAACCTGGACAAATGCTAAGGTAAGAGGTATAGATAGAGAGGTGTGCACATCGCACAAAGGGTCCAGCTATGTGTGCGATAGAGAAAAAGCTGCGACTCAGTATGTGTGAAATAAAAGCATCAGCATGTGTGTGTGTAATAAATAATCATCATCATATCAGCCGAAACACGTCCACTGCTGGACATAGGCCTCCCCCAAAGAGTGCCAAAGCGACCGGTCCTGCGCCACCCGCAACCTTTACCAGGTCATCAGTCCACCTTGTCGGGGGCCTACCCACGCCGCCCCTTCCGGTATGTGGTCGCCACTCGAGAACCCTTCCGCCCCAACGGCCATCGGTTCTACATGCTATGTGCCCCGCCCACTGCCACTTAAGTTTAGCGATCCGGAGGGCCACATCGGTTACCTTGGTTCTGCTGCGGACAGCCTCATTTCTGATGCGATCACGCAGAGAAACTCCCAACATTGTCCTCTCAATTGCCCTATATGTAATTTTTTCTAGCTTGATTAGAATGACAGATGCCAAACTAACCTAACTTTTTTTTTTTTTTTTTTTATTTATTTCCAATAACTTTGTTACATTGCACAAACATACAACTTCGCCAAACTGCAAGACAGTTTGTTGGCCAATAAAACACTCTTTAAAATATATAAACTTAATTTTAAGTGTGCTGGTAACAACATGCATGATATGTACAATGTACATACGAGTACAGTGGTAACAGCCTTTACCAGCTTTATCACTGTATCCGTATTTTACGAGGATACTGACAATTTTATTCTAATACCTACATAAATGTGGGTAGACTATTTTGTTTACAATATATATATAGGAAAGGTATGACGATGACATTTGTGTCTTTTATTGCGTATGCGCTTCTTCTAAAAAGGTACCCATCAGAATGTCTTTAACTTTTGATTTAAATATACGTATACATTTGCAATGCTTTTCTAGAAAACTTATATTGTTGTAAATACGAGGTATCAGGTACCTTCTTGTCCTTTGTCCATAATAATTATTAGATCTTGGTTCAATGTACATTTTCCGTAAGGTCATGGCCTCCCAACTAGAACAACGTATAATTGATACTAAAAAGAACTCCTAGATGGCGACACAGGTACCGAGCGAAACATTTGAACCAGTAATCGTGAAGATAGAATGATTTTTACACCTTAATAAATTCAACGTACCTTAATTTCATCACAAACATACTTCCGCACATACAATAAAGGTATATTTTATAAGTTTAGTAAATGCAATAAAATTGATACTAAATCCATGTAACTCGTACTATACGAGTGAGCTTTCAAGCTTGCTACGTATTATTGGGTACTGTCACTAGATGGCGCCATCACGGGTCGCGAAAGTTCTATGGAACCACATGCTCTAAGCATTTGGTTATGTATATTTTTGCGCGATGTGTAATATTGTCTCTAAAATACTACTTTTATATCGAAAAAATCTAAAATACTCTATTTGTTGCCCGGGAAGTCAACGCCATCTGGTGATATCTCAATGTATTACTAAAGGCTGACAGCGTCATAGCCGTGGTAGCTCGGATACTGCATCTACTGGTGTAGCTACGGGACTAAAATTGTATACAGAATTGCCTACATTAGGACGGTACGCTTTTGCTCTATGAGATTGGGTATCTGTACTTGTATTCTTTAATCTGTGGTAAGGTCAACCTAAGGTTACGATTATGGGTTTTCACAATCTTATACACAGGGCATTTGTATTGTTCTATAGCCATTACATACTTAAACTTGGCATGCACCGGTAATACTTTACATTTTTTAAACAGTATATGGTACCTCCCTTTGCAGTTTTGTTTAGTTTTTTTGTCTACTATTGCTTTTAACATTCTCTGCTGCAACTTATAGATCCTATCTAGGTATGTTTTAAAAGTACGCCCGTATGCAATTAGCCCATAGCTAAGCACCGATTCGGCTAGTGCATGATATAATATGAGTAGCGTTGACTGATTAAGTAAACGATTTAAGTTTTTAAGTTTACATAATATGGCTCTAAGCTTATTGCATACGCCGTCAACGTGAGGTTTCCAATTGAAGTGGTTATCTATTGTGAGTCGTAAGGGTGCTACCCTAGTCCTAGAGGTGCTACCTCTGTTATAAAAATCGATACCATTCGAATGTGGTTTATTTATACCTATTTATGCTAAAAGTATCGACGGTATACTTAATATTGTTGGGAACGTAACGTTGTAACGGTAGGTATTGAAATAAAAGTCAGTACGAATTTCCTACTAGCAAGTAAGCAGTTCGGTACAAAACCTCTAGCCTTTCCTGCGTGGCTTATAATACGCCTTTGACCCTTTCCTTCAGACACTTTCGTTAAGGACTGAGGTGTATCTGACTGCGTACTGAGGGGCTACCGCGAAACGAAAACAAACTTCGTTCATGTATCTCCCTCTCTGTCGCTCGAACTAGCAAGTGCGACAGAGAGGGAGACACATCTATCGCGCACGTCTATCATGGAATGGCCGCGACATACTCTAGATTTTTCTCGCACTATACCTCTTGTTCTAAGTGCTCTAATAAGAGAGAGAAGGATAGTGCGAGAAAAATCGAGAGAGCTCGCGCCGTCGCGTGGTAGCTATGCTGATTATTGTTATTTGACAAGCGGTGTCCTATATGTGTTGCCACTAATACAATTTGTCAGTGAAAAAGTGGTACCTATTTATATTGCAATTCCTGATTTCGTAACACAATATTTCATAGTTTTTTCTTAATCGATAACCATCACCTCTAGCAATCCAAGCGTATTGAAATGACAATGTAATGACGTTCACTTTAGAGTATAAGTAAATATTACGTAGTGTTTTCACGGTATCCAGACATTTTATTAACTGTTTTGAGATCAAGTCTATATAAAATCCGCATATTAGAAGTGATTTCAAGCTATATTTGACCCATGAAAAAATATAAATTTTGCCTTACAAAGTTACATGCTATCATGAAGTGACATCTATCATTCTAATCAACCTAGAAAAAATATGGTATAGTAATAAATAATGTTCGGGGACAATCTTACAGAAATCGAACTAGCCGCATAGTAAGCTCAATAGATATAAATACTTATATACATAGAAAACATTCATTTGCCCTTACCGGGATTCAAACCCAGGACCTTCAGCTTCGTATGCAGCGTCACTACCCATTAGGCTAACCGGTCTTCTATGAATAGAAACTACGCGAATGCAACACGAAACATATTTTTTGGGTAATTCATCTTTACAGTCTAAATAAAGTACTTAAAACGTCCAGGATCTCAAGGAACGTTTGGAACTAAATCGACATAAGTATTATACCAATATATGTATTTTAAACCGATTTTTTGTTTGTGTATGTTTCTTGTTTCGGTTTCGAGTCTTGCTTAATAAATAAAAGAATGCTTTTGTGTCTAAACCCACCTTTACAAGCGCATAATTAACAAGGTTTTATTAGAGATATTCATCGTAAATGTACATAGTCTGCTTGCCCCTATGGTTGACTGGTAGAGAGTGCCTTGAGGCATTAAGTCCGCCTTTTGTACTTTTACTGTTTTGTGCAATAAAGTTTATATAACACTTCAGGAGTAAATCCGAGACACAACGCTGATGATCAATTTGTTAAAAAACAACTTTTCGAACCTTTATTTGGGTAGCTACTGGGTTTTTGTATGAAACTTTTGTAATTTACTAATATTTTACTTAATTATAATTTCTGCCAAATGTAAATTGAGCAACTAAATTAGGTTGAAGCCACACGAGCGTAATTTGAGCGCTGTGAGTCGCGTAATTTCGGTTCGCCCATAGATGGACATATCGGTGTTCCCATAAAAGGGTGAACCGAAATTACGCGACTCCCAGCGCTCAAATTACGCTCCTGTGGCTTCACCCCTACTACAACTAGTTTAAGTTAAGACCAAACGGGTATCGGAATTATTGTGGCCAAAGTACCTACGCATAAAAGCCTTGTTTTGCTGCCGGCGTTTTAGAGCCGCAGAAGGTCCTTATGCGACAGTCTCTGCTTACCAACAGGCAGGCCGTATGCTTGATATAAAAAAACCGGCCAAGTGCGAGTCGGACTCGCGCATGAATGGTTCTGTACCATTATCTATAAAAACGGCAAAAAAATCACGTTTGTTGAATGGGAGCCCTCTTAGATATTTATTTTATTCTGTTTTTTAGTATTTTTTGTTATAGCGGCAACAGAAAGACATCATCTGTGAAAATTTTAACTGTCTAACTATAGGTATAACATTTCATGAGATACAGCCTGGTGACAGACGGACAGATGGACGGACGGACAGCGGAGCCTTAGTAATAGGGCCCCGTTTTTACCCTTTTGGTACGGAACCCTAAAATGTGTTTTTCTCGGCTACTCTCACTGCTATCAAAATTGGATGCATCGTAAATCGTCATCCACGCTCGTTCGTTTTTTCATCCTATCACAGAAAGACGGATATGCTCAAAGCGGGTTTAATCTTGACGCTACGCTGTGCGGTATTGCCGAACATTTCTGTATTTTGTTATCTATTTGATGGTTAAAAGATACAGTAACCTGCATGATTTTGGAGGAATTGCAAGCTAGTTGCCAACCATTTTTTAAAGACAAAATCATCATCATCTTCCTATATTCAGAGGAATGACGCGTAGTTTCAGTGTCCAAGAGACAGCCGGATGGCTCGCGGTATTTGAGCTCCCAAAGCTTGAAACAGCGGCTGCCTGAAAGTGTGTACGCTGTTTATATAATAAAACGCTGTCTCAATCGAATACATAATACCTGGCGACAAAAAGAAAAACGTCTCCCCCCCCCCTTCTTCAATTTCCGATCCAGTCCAAGCTGGCTCAGTTTGGGTTGCACAGGGCGATTCCATAATACGGAGCTCTAATACTGAAACTACGCTTCATTGCTTTAACTACTAGCGTTATTCTCGGTTGTGCCCCTAAAGACGAATACAGTGTGTAAATATGATACGGGCGAATATTTTGATAACGATTAATCGTAACAAAATATATTGTTTAGGACCGACACTAATTAGTGACGTGTGAAAAACACAACAGTACCATTGTTACATAAGTTTTGTTAACTAACTGCTTCATTTTACTTTTCATGCAAAATAATTAAGCACGCCATTTATTTGTTCATTTATTTCTAAGAAACACGTGCAGGTTCACAGTGTGAAACCAAAACGCTCGCACATTAAACATTACCAAAACACATTCATGCCATAATTTAAACTAAGCAGTAAGCACAAAGTAGTAACAATTCAATTAGTATGAATCAATGTCAGTATAATCAGTATTTAAGTCAGATTAGAATTACATAAGGTCAGGTATAAAGACTGTGAGAGCATACTGTGCATTACCGGAAATGTTTTTTTAAGTAGGGTGAAGTAGATTAACCGTGGCCTTAATTTGGACTCATTAATTTTTCTAACTATTTTTTTATTGCCAGCAATGTACAGCAAAGTAAATTGACAAGTGTAAGCAAATGGCAGCTCCTCATACTTTGTTTATTACGACACCATCAAGATAAATAAATATGAAAAAATAATATTAGGGGACAATCTTACACAAATCGAGCTAGCCCCATAGTACGTTCAATAAGGCTTGTGTTACGGGTACTAGACGACGATATATTTAATATATAAAATACTTAAATACATAGAAAACATCCAAGAGTCAGAAACAAATAATCATGCTCGTCACACAAATATTTGCCCTTACCGGGATTCGAACCCATGACCTTCAGAATCGTACGCAGCGTCACTACCCACTAGGCTAACCGGTCGTCAAATGTCTGTTTCGTTTGGATTTTGGATTAATAATGTTGCAGACATAATTATGAATTGCTAAAACAATTGCTATTGGGAGATATTCATTCTCACAGCAAATGGCATCCACGACTTTTCTAGGCCGTACGCACTTTTTAACAAAAAAATCCATAAAAATCCTGAATGCTTTCCTTCAATACCAGTGGTGTTTAACCACACTGAATTTTTGGGTGAAGTTTTTTGAAGTCACACCAGGGTTATTTGATGCCATCAAGTTCACAACTCGCATATGGAAGGAAGCGTATGGCTCTATCATCCTCCTAACGTAATTCCCGGTTGTGCCCTAAAAGAGCCCGTGGTCCGCGACACCTAATCCCAAGATGACGTTTAGGCACTAGTTTTACGAAAGCGACTACTGCCATCTGACCTTCAAAACCAGAAGGAAAACTACACTTTATAGGGATTAGACCGGTTTCCTCACGATGTTTTCCTTCTTTTCGGTGAAGGAAATCATCGTGAGGTCATCGCCAACTGTAAAAATCCGTATATAAGTTCCGATAAACTCATTGGTACGATCTGGTGTAACGGTTCAACCTTTTAAAATGGCTGACTCTTTATGCTAACCTATTCTGAACTTAAATTAACCCCTAGCTGTAAGCTGAAGCTCCTGAGAAGCCTCTAGTCGTCTGAAAATGGAATCCTACCTGAAGGAAAAGCTAATTAATAAAATTAAACTGATAGTAGTGAGAAAATAATCATTTATTTATCATAGAAATATCGAATTAGTTTGGTTGTTTTGAAGCTAAAGAACCTTTGATTAATTAATCCAGTAAAATCAAGACTCGATTATGCTAGATATCCACTTTGATCCTATAAATACTAACTCGTACCAAAGCGAATAGAAAAACCGAGTTAGATCCGGCCGATCCTACTAGAAAGGTTGAGTTTTATTCTAGTCTAGATAAATCTATCCTACGGCTTCAGAATCTCTGGTTATTTATGTTAAAGTAATCGAGCTTGAGTACTTTAACAGACCAAATCGTCTCCTAGGATATTGTCGGACGGAAAGAGATTCGGTCAAAGAAAAAACCATCCGACTCCAGACCTACAATGCCGTAATCTAACCTAGGAATGATTATCTCTGGAACCTAACCTCGAAGACCTATTTAGACCTAAGCTATACGTGATTCGCGCTGGTGAAGTGGCTTGGCGTGTGATAGCGTCTAGTGGAGGAGATCCCGCATTGCGTGAATAGACCCAGGCCCTTTTCGAGAAGAATGGAGGCTGTATTCTATAAAGGAAAAGTTACACGTTAATTGTCATCATACCATAAGTATATTTTCACACCTACAACTTAACTTACTTGCTTCTTCAAACCAACAAAATCCACAACTTATTATGGAATAACTTACTTATCTAAATAAGCTATATATAAATATAATTCACATAGTTAGATTTTTGTCACTCCTTCGAAGGAGTTCGTTCAATGATGTACCTACATCTTAAAATATTAAGATTTTGATGATGATGATGATTTTGGATGATGACGTTGAGATACAGAAATAAATGGTTAAAAGTGGACTATCGTTTTGACCTATTTATTACGTACAACTTATATTATAAATCATTTCCTAATATTCACATTCGTATGATTAGTTATTAAGATTAAATCGGAGAATAAATTAAATCGCTTAAAATTTACAGTATGATTTTTACTATAGAGATATTTCAAAGGTTGTAGTGTGACTGGTCTAGCGAACAATCCCAGCTTTGCAGGACCCAAAGGCACCTTTATAGTCGAGAGATTGATAGATATACGACGATGCACAATTGAGCCTGACAACTGGCAATTAACCACCATTCCAATCACACCATATTTATTGAAAATTCCATAACAAATTTCCTCGGTACATATGTTAACTTGAACTACTGACATCTAACTTTCATAAATGTAGAATTTAGATATTAAGGTAAAGTATGCATCCCTTGTAAAATCGATAACAAATCTTCTCTAACAGAAGGGTCAATCTAAAACTAGACAACCAGACAAACGGAAAGAAACCTCAATTAGCAAGATCGAGATCCCTTGACCGCTCGCCCTTGTCAATGCATTCCATGTAGGGTTCGTCAAAAGTAGTTCACGTCTCTCCAGATTGGGAACCTCTTATCGAGCGAACCACCTATGTCTGGGTCGTTGACAGTGTACTTGCAGCTATGGGTGGCTTACTTAAGGAGACTCAAACACGAATGCTTACACACAACATTGTATCGACTTTACTCAGAAATCACACTACTAATTCCTCATGACACCGACTACCCCTAATTTCTTATATATTTCCGTGTGGAATCATGTTGGCTCGCAACATTTCTATTAATAGTTTGTTACCTGAAAGAAGCTGCTCGGTTTTAACACTTTTAACCAATTACCTAACAAAAGGAGTTCCGTATAAAATAGCCCAATAATAATAATATCCTAATAATAAACCTCACTCATGAATTACTTCAATGCATCAGTGGTATTTGACGTATATACTAAATCACTACATATGTTTACTAGTGTAATTTGGTATTACACTAATTTACTGAAACACCTCGCGAAACTTAATTAAAATAAACGCATTCGAATAACTGAATTACATATGAAAAATAGTACGGCAACAGTCGTACGTAATATACTAAAATAGCTTATATATAACCGTATTCCTAATAGTATAACCCTACATAATTACTAATAATTGCTCGCTGATTAGGCTTAAACCTTAACCATCAATTATGCATCGCTTAGAGATAAACCGCACTCTTGAATGGAGGTAGTTACAAAGTTGCAATACCGCTACACATTTAAAACACTCGCATAGGTATATACTTTATGCTGACAACCGATATTGATTGTTAATAGAAAGATATGATAATGTTGGAAATAGACACATACAATACACTCACTGATCAGTAAAATAAAGTTAGATTAAAATCCTACCAGAGATTGGGCTCGCTGGGACCACCCAATTTACCACAACAGCCGAAGATGCTGCTCGACGGTAGACCTTGCAGCTCTGCCATACACTGCTAGCCTCTGCCTCTGGCTCCGTCGCTGCCTCGTAGTAGTTGGAGTCCCGTCTCGTGTCCGTAGAGAAGTGAAGTGTCGCCCCACAGGTCCCGAGAAAAAGTGACGCTCCTCCGCGCTCAACGCCTTAAATACCTTCGCCGACACCAGAACCACTGTAACATGAACTCTCAACCGATATAACCCCTTATGGTCATTGTTATAGCTTATTCAATCGCTTGCACCGCCCCTACGGCGTCGTCGTAATCATACATCTTTCTCCTATTCTGTGGCTATCGTTGGCGCCACTATGTCTGGCCCACGCCACACAAGTCGAAACCCGTCGCACCACAATTACTAGCTCACGCTGTATGTTGATATTCAATACCAAAATTAACCTCAAACATTACAAAATATTTGTGATTATGAACCCTAAAATCTCAATGAAAATTACCACACAACAGCCAAACCCACCTTGAAATTTAACTGGAATACATTTAAACTCACCCTAAAGTTGGTTTCTGAGTTCAAACAACGTTTATTTTAAATTCCTCCTAATTTCATCTAAACCGGCGTTAATTTATAAATAATAGCTAACTATCAACGAACCTAGCAATAAGCAAGGTAACTAGATAATGACATCTTCATATTATAAAACCCTAGATCAACCTTTTCACCTATTCTTAGTCGAAAGGACATACTTAATGTTTCCATCTATTTTAAATATAATTAACACAAATTACAGTTAAAACAAAGCTTACTTAATGATGTAAATTCCCTCAAATATTCAAGAAATCCTCAATTAATAGCATTTTCTAATATGTCAACCAACATCGTTACTTTACATAATCCCAAATATATAATGAATGATATTTACTCTATTATAGCGATAACTAGCATTTACTAGAACCAATAGATTTTGACCTAAACAAACCAAATATATGGAACCCACAAGTGTTCCCTTTTACTACGTATTATTCTAAATTATTAATTTGAATTATAATAATACTCTCATAATATAACAACATCCGTTAAGCCTTCAAATTGCCTCATAATTTAAATAACAGTCCCAATGAAAAACGCCTACTTCTTTAAAGCGAGCAATTTCTACTCTAAAATTGAGGCTGGTTCTGAGAATCGTCTCATTCTGCCCCATGATAATGCACAGCGTGAAATCTACGATTTCAAACGAAGCATTATCACAACACTAGTATACCACATAACAGTTGACTAGAAATTGCGACCTTTTTGTGCACACAAAAAAACTTACATTTAACTCCTTTTAACCTGCCGTCCTCCCATAGTATTTTTAACAAAAAATCTAATTGAAGTCCAAGTCCATTCGCTATGTTAATAACTTAACCCCTCAGTGGAAACTGACAAAATTCAACCCCTTAACTTGGAAAATTTCAATTTATTGATATATCAATCTCTCCAACAAGTGCATATTAAGGTGTGGTGTGTGTTTAACCATAACATCGTTTGACAGCGATTTAGCAAAAAATTATAGTATCACCTTGAATTTCAGGATACCTTCTGGCAACCCTCAACACAAGTTAGACCACATATCTCGGTCGATGATACACAAAACCCCCCCCAAACTATATACAATGATTCTATATATTACCTCAAACCTCCGAAATCCTTCAGGCATTCGTTGATTCAAGTTAGACCACATATCTCGGTCGATAATATGCAAAACCTTCCCACTTAACAAGAAAACGTCTCTCCAGGCCGCCTCTACTCGCCAAGAGTACCAGGTTGTGAATCCGATAGACACACGTGATCCGATGTTACAATATCACCCTGTGCCCCCAAATTCCTTCAGGCTATTGTTGACCCAGGTTAGACCACATATCTCGGTCGATGATACCGCAATACCTCCCCCAACGAACAGAAGGCCTCTGGTTTACGTTATTAATCACAATATCAAACAATTTCATGGAGAATGTTTCACCTTGACTGAGATATCCGACTTCAGACTGCTTTCATACAGATGGCAAGATGTCCATAACTACTGGGTTACTTAAAATTAACCCATTTAATGCTCCGACTATACCACCAAATCATTAATGATAATGATAATACCGCCAGAACATCAAACCAAAATTTAAACTATAACATTTGTTGATCGCGTTTTTGCAAACTACACCAAACATGGCCCAGTCGCGTACAGTCACATTCATTAACCTCCTCAAGGTCTTAGATATGCCGTGACATCTTGCAGAATCCGACTACACGCGTCAACACCCTGTCTAGCAACCAAACGTGACTCAGCCGCGCATAGCTGCATTCATCAACCTCCTCTAGGCCTTGGATATGCCATGATATCCTTAGAGAATCCAACAATACTCGTCAAGTCCCGTCCAGCAATACTGTAAAAATGCCATGTCTACTTTACTATACATTCGGAACTACTTCATAGATAAAAATCGCAACACCCTACCATCTCGCATAAATAACAGCCTTACTAAAATATATTAAATAACCAAAGTTCATAGAACTTTCCTCAAGGTTGCAACCCTGATTTGCAAATGAATTAGGAACCAATTAAAAGCCCTACAAGTGGCTTAAAATAATTAAAATATACCAGATATATTAAATCATTTCAAAATGACTGTTCGTTGACAAATCATTCTGACGAAATTGGTGTCGAGAATACCTTTTTCAAGAAGAGATGTGTCGGAAGATGAATGGTAAGCGCAGCTTCTTGTGGAGTATAATGTCACCACGATCAGTCACACATGGACCTTGTCAAAAGAATTGACTGTAACCTAACCAACTATAACCGTGGAAACACTGGTGTAAATATTTTTTGGAGAGATCAAATACCAATAAACCTAGATTGTACCTTGAATTTCGATCAACTGGCCGAAGTCCATTCATCACACAACATAATTCCTCTCAGCGCTGCCTGCCATGCGGTCGCATACATCACTTTCATTCCTGTACACACTAATCACACTTTAAATAAATGGTTCTAAACCTAACCATTAAACCTAATAACCATTTCCTTCCGCTTGACTTAACCCAATCAATCGAACTCGACAGTACAATCACATTAATATTAATGCTTTTCCCAAGTTAATACACTAAGTGAATTGACATATATATTTTAAACACATTATCTGTAGTCAATATTATATATTTTGAAACAAAATGATTATGAAGCAAGATGAATAATATGATACGATGTAAAATATATTTTACTCTAATTTTTATACGAAAATTTTGATGTTATACCATCACGAATTTCATATTATGCTAAAAATACTACTTATTTTATTAATAGAACCAAGATCACTTACTAAACTGACTCGTAAAACCCTACACACACAGCGAACCAACTCGGCCCTCATCCGTTTATAGATTATAAAAGGACAGCAAGTCAAACTCATTTTACCTTCTTAATCTAAACTGCAAATATTTAACAATAACCAACGCCCCTTTGATGTGACATCTAGTAAATATCTGAAAATAAACAATAAACAATTCATTAAATAGTAACCTTTTACAAATAAACCCTTAAATCTACAGAATACTAATACTTTTTTCTTAACAAGAATTAGCGATTACTTGTTAAAATTAGTAAAAAAAAATCGTAATTTAAATTAAACCCTTTGTTAAACTCTCATAGCCAATTCCAACAAAATATGGCAAAACCCAAAATCATTGAATCCAATCATGATAGATAGACATGGTATCTTAAACCTAGGTTACCTCGGTGAAATAATTCTACATTAATTTAACTATAACCTCTTCATTATTCCTTCTTCATTCTTCTGACTCGATTTCCGTCTTCTTTCTTCATTAAGGATTTTCGCAGGATCCTAACCACTAGACGATCACGGCCAACATGACGAAATACCTATACATCCCTACAGTGGACGATAAAGTGATAGAAAACCTACCCCATTTCTAGCAACTCGTCGATCTTCCAAACCTACTTAGTTTTTTATATACCACTATACACTTACCACATGTGAGCATCTATCTAAATAACGTTCCTTAACTTACTTACAGCATTATACTACCTAACCTAACTGGATTTTAATTACCTAAAATAATACTTCTAAAGCAACGCAACAAATATGTGAAGAATAACTATGGACGAGCGAGACAGTCTGCGCGCAAGCGAGAAAAAAGATGTGAGCATCTCCATTTTTCGAGTATATATGAAACAATTTATCCCGAAGCCCAAAATCGTTGTTGTATACCCCTTCATAACTCTTAACAATATTTTAGTTACATTGCCGGACAATCTTCTACACCTAAAAATAAATACAACGCTACACGTTACTCTTTTTTCCCTTTTAAACAACAACAAAACTTCCGAACTCACAACCTTGGCTGACAAAAAGGTTCATATAAACATTACGCAACCTTCATAATTACTTAATTACTCTCCCGCTGATAAATCGTTAAATTTTAGCTGTCGAAAATGAATCGTGCACAAGATAAGGTAAGTCAATATTGCAAATAAATGTACGCCACTAAATCTTGAATTCCGACATACATTGCACCCCAATAATTTGCACTAACATTTGTTGTAACCTATGATTCCTTCAATTAATTGGCGCCATAATCTAGTAGCTAATTTCTAAACTATTTTCTGATCACACTATACGTTTGCTCTGTTTCCTTTTAGATTTTTGAAGTGAAAACGTCTTTAGTGGCGCTGATCATTTTTTTTTTTTTTGAATGGGGTAAAATTGTTAAATGCGCGACAGAGTTTTGTGACGTCAGATGTGAAGGAGGTCACAAATTTTTATATTTTGCTACTAGCCGATTCGACTCATTTCATTTTGTTCATTCAAAACTGAACGCTATTCGTAAGAGTATAAAGCCGTTAAACACCCTTTTACAAAAGCATATATTTTGTTCACGTGACCTTCACCGTCTTGCTATTGAGCAATTCGAATAGTTCGAATTTGGACGTTATACCTAAAAAGATAAAACTTTGAAAAACATCCACCAACGGCAAAAACAAATTGATATTTTGTTCACCGTCGGCGCGCGGCCCGTCCACCTAAATAATTATTAATTGTTGTTGCTGTTGTATTGCGCCAATTCATTTTTATTTAGACTATACTATCCACATTAGTTTAAAACGTTATACGTACTCCTCATATAATAAACTTCGTATACTTAGGCATTAATACATACGGAAATAACTAATACGTACTTTAAATAGGAGATTCACCCAATGTTTAAATTTCCTCAACTAAATTATTGTTAAATACCAAAACTAATCTCTGTCACAAATTTTCCTTTACTGAATTTATTTTTCAGACCGAACAAAATCCCGCACAAAATTTCCCCTCCCCCACACACAGCACTATCGGTACACAAACAGAACCCTATCTTTTTATGTTTTCCGCCCCCCGTAACTGCAAGGTCGCAATTGTTCAACCTACCACTCCCCCTTCCGAACTTCTGGTACCCCCACCTCCGTTAGAAGAAAACCGTGTAGCTACTCCCCCCCCCATTCATCAACGCACCCAGCCCTTCATCACCAATTCTGATTTCTTCCGGCGATTCCCACTACTCCATCTCCTCGACGTCAATCCATAGTCTAAACAATGCAAGTACTCGTACCGTTAACCCCGCTACATCAGAGTTGGATGACCCCATCAGCTGGTAACATAACTAATTTTGGTAAGTAACTCCTAGTTGAATTTTCTACTCTATATTGTTCCAACTTTCATGATAGCATAAAATAATCAACTCTCCCTATTACATGACTGTTACATTAAAGCACCCCTAGTAAGCTTTCAGTGACAAATTTTCAGTGTATTTATTATTATTATTATTACACTAGCTTCCGCCCGGGACTTCGTCTGCGTGAACCCGATATGAAACTATTCTATATTTTAGGCAAGACTATAAACTATTTTCGTGAAAAATTTCATCCAAATCGGTTGAGCCGTTTAAGCGTGATTGAATAACAAACATCTAAACTTTAGCATTTATAATACTAGTAGTAGTTTTCGTAATTTACCAGTATAATTTGCGTTTTAATTCTCTAAAACCCCACTTCATTTATTTACTATTATTTACTATTTGCACCCAGTCGTTTCCAATCGTAAAGTAGTGTATTAGACCCTAAAAAAAAAAATGCCCCCCAAATTGGTCTTGGACATTAAATTTAACCCTCACTAAACACTAAGTTGTGCTGGTTTGTCAATGGAAGCTCCTCCACTTTTAAGAAATCATTATGACACCTCCGATCTAGTATTGTCTAAATATCTAACAAGGTAACCTAGACGAATCCATATAACTCTTTATAATTTTTCTTGTTTCAGATCCCAAATTTAATCGCTAAATTTTTTTATCATTTTACTTTACTAAACTCTTTTTTCCAATAAATTAGGTTTTTTTTTTTTTAATGGAAACCCGCTTTTCTTTCATAAATTTAATCAAACGTAAATAGTATACAATCATAACACTTTTAACTGAACATACTTGCTTCTCTAATAATAATTAAAATTCGTACTAAATATATACAACAAAACATAAATCAAAACTTCCCTTTTTCAATTTTAGTTGGACAACCTTACAAATCATTAGCTAAATAACTACTTTAAACAAGATTAACCTGCCTAATTCTTACATTGGCAATCTTTATATTTCCTCTGTAATAATATTTATGGAAAAACTTATCTTCCCCTTAATAAACCCCCCCCTCAACTTATTAACCCCGAGAAGAATATGTACCTTTTTTTTTCATATTATGTGGGATCACAATAATTACTTCTAAACACCTTCACCACTGATCTGGTTTTAAGTCCCCAACTGAACCACCCTTAAATTAATAACAAACACAATACGTGTACAATGCAAGATGCACACTCATATAACTCACCCGAGCTACAACTCCTCGTTGTTGTAAATTTAAATGAATAAGCCAAATCAATATCTCGAATCTAATGCCCAGAATTAATTTTGCTCCTAAATACACTTTATTTTAATAGTTAACCTAAAACATTCGAACAATCGGTATTTTTAATATTTGTGATGCTCTCATCAATCATAAAAAAAATGACTTTCCCACTCCGGTCACATACAAGTTCTGTAACCTATAATATCTAGATCTCCTTTCGCTAATCCTTTGATTAAATCGCAAATACTTTGGTTATTATGATCAACATAATTAAACATACGTATTGCCACAATTTATTTAAAGCCGTAAAATTGACAGCTAAGTGGTTACGAACGGAGTACGTTATCCTGTATCATTTATTCGCCATGCTCTAATGCGGCTCACCCCGTTGACCACCTGTCACGAAACTAGACCTCTACCTACACTTAATTACTACGCATCGCGGTGTCAAGCAAGACATACTTGTGCGTGAACATTGAGATGAACCTAAATCAATTTGCAAAATAAAGCTGTATCCTATTATTATTTCTTACTCTGTGTTACGATCTAATGTCATAAACCCTATATTGAAAATTAGTAAACACACCCCTAGTAATTGCCTGAATTACATAGGTAATTAAAATACTTAAGTAAATAATTAACTGCATCACTCAAGCAAGACCTAAAATCAAACATGGAATCTACGATTCCAAACAGGCTGCCCCCCGAGAAGTGAACTAAAATCCAACTTAAATAATTATGATTTACTAACACTAACATTTCTAACGATCAAGTCTGATACTATTATTTTATATCTAGTGTCTCGGTGAGCTGTAGAATACACGAACAAGTCTTTTGACAAAATCATTTTTATTCTAGAACCTATGTACATCATTAAAATTTCACGATTTAAAAATAACGCTACTTGCAGAGGAGAACAGACAGACAGACTGACATCCGAACACATTATATAATCCTTGGCCACGCCAATTTGAAGAACTTCGTTCGCTCCGCTGGCCTGTTTTATTACTCTTCGTAAAGTATTATAAATCCTACAAGCTCTAAACTAAAAGTAAAATACCTAAAACATGTGTGTCACTAAATGTTCATGGAACTAATTTCTTAAATTTATCTGCAGAACAGCTTTTACCACCATGGTGGCAAACAACCCCTAGCTCACCATTCACTAACTCTTTCATCCTGAAGCCAATTTAATTTCCTACAACCTACAGTTTTTCATTTACCTTCATACAAACGGTACCCTTTTGAATAAATATTGTTTACACTTCTCGGAAAAGCTTTAACCATTTCGATGAAATCTGCAATACTACGGTCTTTGCGTCCGAAAAATCGATTTAAGCAAGTCTCATGTCAACACAACCAACCCATTTTTACAATCGATTATTTTATAAATTCGCTGCTACAGTAGGTACCTAACAACCGTTAATCGACCGTGTCAAATCTCAGATAACTACCGATAATTACATCTGTCCTACAGAGCCGTATGAAAATAATAATACACCTATGTTTAAAACCATTGATGCAATATTTGGTCTAGAATGCAGAAATGCAACGCAAATACCTATACTGGAACCTGGAGTGGCGCGATCTTCATACCCCTCACTAGACACTAATACCTAAATTTCTTTCCCCAAGCACGGCTAAATACCATACTTACTTATTTGAGTCAGCAGCCGGATTACGTCAAAATTTCCCATTCAAAAGGTAACTATCACGCAAATCACAAGATTCAAAATCCTATAATAATTTTATAATTGTCGACCACATTAAATAATTATATCATATTTAGTTATACCTATAACTTAAAAATTACGAGTATAAATAACGAACACACATAAATACTTATCTATTACTGTATCTGATCAAAGTCTTTACGTATAAGTCAAAGTTCAAACTTGACCCCTAACTCCCGCGTTTCGAAAGCAAACATCTGCCGTCTCTTTCTTTCTCCCTCAACCGACTATAAGGCGCCGAATCATGCGTTCGCCATTTTGAAGTTTTATGCGACCAAATTAAATAGTCACATTTTACTATCATGCAACTTCTATAAGTGGCATCTTAAATTTGATCACGTTTTCCCTCAGTTTATTTTGACAAGTTGCGCGCGAACTATTGTCTGCTAGTATTTGGCTTTTAAATGAAGTTATTTCGTTGTTCTTTGACTATTCATCTACCTGTTAATGTTTAAAGCAGTGATACGAGTAGTTTAAATCAGTGATAAGCAGTGATAGTGAAAGTTGAGAGTGAAATAAGTGAGGTTATCATAGCTACGAACATAAAAGGATTGCGTTATGATTATTGAGAATTTCGAAGCGAATATCCGATTCGGCACCGATAACAGGTATTGTCCCTCAATGATGACTTCCTTGACACTAATTCTAGCTTTAAATAACCCATACGTATCTAAAAATAGAAACTCCTTGCGTGCTATACAAATTTGTACGTACCTACGTAACTTACACGTTGCATTGTGACGTGAAATCCTTTGATATTTTCCGATATTCATAATCTACCATAACAATACGACCCGTAGTATTACCTTAATGACTTACTTTTTTAACTAGACGTTCGCGGCCTAACCAAATCTACACTAAATCGTTACGCCGTAAGGTGCATTGACCCTGATGAAATAGGTACTTACCTACTTACTTACTAAATAGATATTTGACCTAATTATACTAGCACATACCTCATTGTATGTTGTACCAAATCACAAACAACGATAATTATGAACCCGATGTATGTGTAACTATTTCTCAGCTAATTAATGTCTTGCTAAAATAATATCTATATTCTACTATCAGTCCCTACAACTCTCGAATCTAAAAATAGGTGCTAGTTTTCTCAGAATCCCCGTAATTCCGTTTCTTAACGACTATTTAGGTATTTCGCTACCAAATCTCATTCAAAATAAACAATACACACCGAACCTTACTTTTACAATGATGTATTGATATAAAAAAACAAATAAGCAACCTAATACAAAAATATGCACGGATACTTGAATTTAAACGGAGACGTGACGTGTAAATACCTAATGTTCCTACGTTTTACTTGTAGCAGGGGTTTGCAACTAGCGTTCGCGGGTAAATGGCGCGCCATAGATTATGAGAAAATCGATATATTTGTACGCTAATAATAACATTAGAGTGATAGATTTCCTAATCTCATATATATTAATGAATAATTATCCTTATTATGTAAACGGAGACGATTCTTACTAAAATTACTTCAAGTTGATACAACTTATCTCAAAATTCCAAAATCTAAAACCTAGCAAATCATACAACGCTAAAAAAGCTACGTCCTATTAATTAACTTAACAACCACATACCTAGCACGATAGACCAGACTCTAGTTTAGTTAGTCTAAACTACCTAAACTTCTAACTATAAACTAGGTATTTCTAGTGTATTTTCACATAAAATTACGAATCATAGCAATTGTTCAAAGTCCTGATAGCAAATTTTAGTTCTAAATAGATTCTAGATGATGCCTCTTAAAGATTTAAGATATTTAACTACTAACTACCAAGAAGAAAACTGAACCTTAACGAAAAGGTTGTCGATCTCCGATTCAAATGGCAAACTGTATTACAAAATTTAATAAGTGATTTCAATCAATGATAAGTGTAGCTAAGTAAATAGAGAACGAATAAATAATAAAATATTAGCTAGGTGCAACATAGATAGTTATTAAAATATTTAGGTATCTAAAATGTCAACAAAGTATGCCTAACATTATCGCGAACACGCACGCGCGGCACGCGGCGCGACGGCGCGAGCGGCCACAGTGTGGGGCACACGGCACGGATAGACCCTATCTGCCCCCCAACTTCATACATTTGACGTAGGCACTAATTTTATCTAACCCTTTACCCAATCACACACGTGGTCACGACTAAGCGAGTGAAACGCGTCCTTCCCCGGCACAAGAGAACCCGATCTGCCCCGCAGTTCTACCAGTTTTACGTCGGAACTAGTTTTGCCTTTATAAGATTAAAAACCCCAATTTTTATACCCAAATCAATGACGATCCTATGCATAATTATAACGAGACGTAGTTCGACAATAACAAAGCCGAAAATTCTGCTCAATTTAACTGATAATTCTGCTCAACTAACTATAATGCAACTAAATGTACCTACTTTTCTCCCATAACTTACGAAAGTTACCTATAACTCTAACCCCTATTATGTGATGAGTTCTTAAGTATATACCTAAGTCCTTGATAATATATACATTAACCGGTACTTTCCTAACCGCTATGTAACGAATAATAGCCTAAACCGTGGGACAAAATGTCAATGACCTCAAACCTATTTTGCCAATTGGAATGCAATAATTGAATATGAAGGGTGAGATAGTCGTAACTAAAATACATAAGATGCTAAACTAGTAAAATACTAATTTTAGGTACCCTAGATCCGTTTTTTTTTAAATTTCATTTTATTTTGGAGTAAATGCAATATACCTAAACATTATTATAACTACTACAGCAACCGCCTGATGGATATGGATCCTACACAACTGCGCTATGGCAAAAGCAGATTGTAAGGCCATTCCGCATACCATTCCTGCCCCCCTATTTTACAAATTTCGCGTAGGCACTATTTTTACACGACTGCCCGACGAAAAGGGTGTTTACTATTACGCCTTTACTTAATCCTTAAATTAGACCCTCTTCCTGACTTCCGTTCGGTCTAAAATTTCGCACGTATGTATATATCGCATGACAAAGTAAGGTTATGATGACAAGGAACTAATCCGATGCTGGAGTTGGAAGACGGGCATAGGAACTTCGTGATACAATGACACAAACCCATCGAGTTTGGGCTCGTTAGAATCGTCTCAATGAGCAGTTGATAAAAATATGCAGAAAAGTACAGTCGGGAATAAAAATGTGTACCCCCAAATGAATTTTGTCAAAATAATATTACCGCTCCGACCACAACAAAATTAATCCTATGCATATTTTTCATAGCTTAGTGCGATAAAACCCTATTGATTAGTAATTCACCTACAAACCGCGCGTGAAAATCCCTTTGAAATTAAATAAATAGAAGGAAAATCCTGAAAATAATACATAACACAAAATAAAAAATACAAACTCCATCTCTCTATCTACTCCACGGCAACAAAATGTGGGTTATTTGTATAACCCACACACAGAAAAATCTGTAAATAAATTTAATTAGCCCTTTCACCAAGCGAATCACGTAATAAAAAAATATTTTTCCTTTTATTATTATTTTTTACTTAAAAATCGAAAATACTCTATTCCGTAGTAACCCGGGTTACTAAAATGTCTATTTAAATACCCTATTTCCATCGTGGTCACGGCACCAAAATGTAACGGTTCAACCTTTTAAAATGGCTGACTCTTTATGCTAACCTATTCTGAACTTAAATTAACCCCTAGCTGTAAGCTGAAGCTCCTGAGAAGCCTCTAGTCGTCTGAAAATGGAATCCTACCTGAAGGAAAAGCTAATTAATAAAATTAAACTGATAGTAGTGAGAAAATAATCATTTATTTATCATAGAAATATCGAATTAGTTTGGTTGTTTTGAAGCTAAAGAACCTTTGATTAATTAATCCAGTAAAATCAAGACTCGATTATGCTAGATATCCACTTTGATCCTATAAATACTAACTCGTACCAAAGCGAATAGAAAAACCGAGTTAGATCCGGCCGATCCTACTAGAAAGGTTGAGTTTTATTCTAGTCTAGATAAATCTATCCTACGGCTTCAGAATCTCTGGTTATTTATGTTAAAGTAATCGAGCTTGAGTACTTTAACAGACCAAATCGTCTCCTAGGATATTGTCGGACGGAAAGAGATTCGGTCAAAGAAAAAACCATCCGACTCCAGACCTACAATGCCGTAATCTAACCTAGGAATGATTATCTCTGGAACCTAACCTCGAAGACCTATTTAGACCTAAGCTATACGTGATTCGCGCTGGTGAAGTGGCTTGGCGTGTGATAGCGTCTAGTGGAGGAGATCCCGCATTGCGTGAATAGACCCAGGCCCTTTTCGAGAAGAATGGAGGCTGTATTCTATAAAGGAAAAGTTACACGTTAATTGTCATCATACCATAAGTATATTTTCACACCTACAACTTAACTTACTTGCTTCTTCAAACCAACAAAATCCACAACTTATTATGGAATAACTTACTTATCTAAATAAGCTATATATAAATATAATTCACATAGTTAGATTTTTGTCACTCCTTCGAAGGAGTTCGTTCAATGATGTACCTACATCTTAAAATATTAAGATTTTGATGATGATGATGATTTTGGATGATGACGTTGAGATACAGAAATAAATGGTTAAAAGTGGACTATCGTTTTGACCTATTTATTACGTACAACTTATATTATAAATCATTTCCTAATATTCACATTCGTATGATTAGTTATTAAGATTAAATCGGAGAATAAATTAAATCGCTTAAAATTTACAGTATGATTTTTACTATAGAGATATTTCAAAGGTTGTAGTGTGACTGGTCTAGCGAACAATCCCAGCTTTGCAGGACCCAAAGGCACCTTTATAGTCGAGAGATTGATAGATATACGACGATGCACAATTGAGCCTGACAACTGGCAATTAACCACCATTCCAATCACACCATATTTATTGAAAATTCCATAACAAATTTCCTCGGTACATATGTTAACTTGAACTACTGACATCTAACTTTCATAAATGTAGAATTTAGATATTAAGGTAAAGTATGCATCCCTTGTAAAATCGATAACAAATCTTCTCTAACAGAAGGGTCAATCTAAAACTAGACAACCAGACAAACGGAAAGAAACCTCAATTAGCAAGATCGAGATCCCTTGACCGCTCGCCCTTGTCAATGCATTCCATGTAGGGTTCGTCAAAAGTAGTTCACGTCTCTCCAGATTGGGAACCTCTTATCGAGCGAACCACCTATGTCTGGGTCGTTGACAGTGTACTTGCAGCTATGGGTGGCTTACTTAAGGAGACTCAAACACGAATGCTTACACACAACATTGTATCGACTTTACTCAGAAATCACACTACTAATTCCTCATGACACCGACTACCCCTAATTTCTTATATATTTCCGTGTGGAATCATGTTGGCTCGCAACATTTCTATTAATAGTTTGTTACCTGAAAGAAGCTGCTCGGTTTTAACACTTTTAACCAATTACCTAACAAAAGGAGTTCCGTATAAAATAGCCCAATAATAATAATATCCTAATAATAAACCTCACTCATGAATTACTTCAATGCATCAGTGGTATTTGACGTATATACTAAATCACTACATATGTTTACTAGTGTAATTTGGTATTACACTAATTTACTGAAACACCTCGCGAAACTTAATTAAAATAAACGCATTCGAATAACTGAATTACATATGAAAAATAGTACGGCAACAGTCGTACGTAATATACTAAAATAGCTTATATATAACCGTATTCCTAATAGTATAACCCTACATAATTACTAATAATTGCTCGCTGATTAGGCTTAAACCTTAACCATCAATTATGCATCGCTTAGAGATAAACCGCACTCTTGAATGGAGGTAGTTACAAAGTTGCAATACCGCTACACATTTAAAACACTCGCATAGGTATATACTTTATGCTGACAACCGATATTGATTGTTAATAGAAAGATATGATAATGTTGGAAATAGACACATACAATACACTCACTGATCAGTAAAATAAAGTTAGATTAAAATCCTACCAGAGATTGGGCTCGCTGGGACCACCCAATTTACCACAACAGCCGAAGATGCTGCTCGACGGTAGACCTTGCAGCTCTGCCATACACTGCTAGCCTCTGCCTCTGGCTCCGTCGCTGCCTCGTAGTAGTTGGAGTCCCGTCTCGTGTCCGTAGAGAAGTGAAGTGTCGCCCCACAGGTCCCGAGAAAAAGTGACGCTCCTCCGCGCTCAACGCCTTAAATACCTTCGCCGACACCAGAACCACTGTAACATGAACTCTCAACCGATATAACCCCTTATGGTCATTGTTATAGCTTATTCAATCGCTTGCACCGCCCCTACGGCGTCGTCGTAATCATACATCTTTCTCCTATTCTGTGGCTATCGTTGGCGCCACTATGTCTGGCCCACGCCACACAAGTCGAAACCCGTCGCACCACAATTACTAGCTCACGCTGTATGTTGATATTCAATACCAAAATTAACCTCAAACATTACAAAATATTTGTGATTATGAACCCTAAAATCTCAATGAAAATTACCACACAACAGCCAAACCCACCTTGAAATTTAACTGGAATACATTTAAACTCACCCTAAAGTTGGTTTCTGAGTTCAAACAACGTTTATTTTAAATTCCTCCTAATTTCATCTAAACCGGCGTTAATTTATAAATAATAGCTAACTATCAACGAACCTAGCAATAAGCAAGGTAACTAGATAATGACATCTTCATATTATAAAACCCTAGATCAACCTTTTCACCTATTCTTAGTCGAAAGGACATACTTAATGTTTCCATCTATTTTAAATATAATTAACACAAATTACAGTTAAAACAAAGCTTACTTAATGATGTAAATTCCCTCAAATATTCAAGAAATCCTCAATTAATAGCATTTTCTAATATGTCAACCAACATCGTTACTTTACATAATCCCAAATATATAATGAATGATATTTACTCTATTATAGCGATAACTAGCATTTACTAGAACCAATAGATTTTGACCTAAACAAACCAAATATATGGAACCCACAAGTGTTCCCTTTTACTACGTATTATTCTAAATTATTAATTTGAATTATAATAATACTCTCATAATATAACAACATCCGTTAAGCCTTCAAATTGCCTCATAATTTAAATAACAGTCCCAATGAAAAACGCCTACTTCTTTAAAGCGAGCAATTTCTACTCTAAAATTGAGGCTGGTTCTGAGAATCGTCTCACTGGGATTCGAACCTACGACCGCCGCTTGACAGCCGCGTGCCTGAACCATTAGGCTACCGTAGATTTATGCTTATGTAGCGTATGGAAGGAAGCCATTCAATGCTCATTAAACAAAATTCAGAAACTTGTGTGCATAATGGAAAATTGAAAATTTCGACTAAGTATAGAGTGCTTACGTCTCAAAACAACCGTGGCGGTAATTCGGCTTACGCACTCCTGCTTAGGCTTACATAAACCTCTTACTGTGAATTTTGTGATTCAACAACAAAACAAATAATATCTACCAAATCTGTGTTTTATTTATAACTAGCTTCTGCCCGCGACTCTATGCGCTTGGAACTCGTTTATATCGTAGCTCTATACAAACTTTCATCCCCCATTTCACCCTCTTAGGGGATGAGTTCCTGGTAGAAGTAAGTATTTAAGGGGCTCCCATACGCCAATGACCTTCGATCTGAATCCCTTAGTTTTCTTATGTTTATTGTAGCTTATTATATTAACAACAACGGCTTTAAGCAATATAGTATCCCCTATTTACTTTAAAGTTCATTGTTTTCGAGATATTTGGCATCAAAGTTGAACAATTTTAGGCTAAAAAACTGGTTTTCTGGCCATAACTTTTGTGTTAATTGGTTTAAAATGAAAACCCTGGACCAGTTTTTAGAGACGTCACAGACGAACCCAAATATGTAGATTTCGTAAATGTTTGATCTTTCACGTCAATAGAGATACGAAATAAGTGTTTTTTTAGACAATGTTTTAAAAAATCATACACAATTAAGTATTTATTTGTTTCAAAATCCGGTGGATCAAATGGAGATAAAAGATTAAAGAACCGATAGCCGTTTGATTTATAATTCTATCTGTAGTGCAAAAGTAGAAGATACGATTCAAAACTTGTCAAAAATCGATGAAAACCTCGGGTTGCTCCTTAAACCCTTACAATAGTTTTACATGTATAGTGAAAATAAAAGCTTTTGCATGTTGTTTGAGATAATTGAAAAGATTTCGACACTATTGTAGCTATTAAATCGTAAAAGGTTATTTCTTTATTTTAACGTTCCGTTGTTATGCTAAAGGAAGCAGTATTTTACATTTTAATAAATGTTTTCACATGTTTTTAGATAGTATAGCACGCACTGCTATACTAACTTTATAAATGCAAAATATATTATATATATTTTACTGCAGATATTCCATTATCTTATTTCTACCGTGTATTTTCCTTTCAGGATTGTTGTTTGACTACTCGAGTAATATTTACAGTCCGTCGGACATCCGCAAACTCTCTTATAAAAGGAAAATAATGTTATTATTCTTTTGAATACTGCCAATAAACAAAACTACTTGAATGTAACCTAGTAATTAGATACGTTTTCCTGCAATTGTGCCAAGAAAAAGGGCTATAATAATATATTTCTCACCCATAGCCGGAAAACAAAGAATGTCTCAATTCACAGCTATTTGGCGATTAATTTGCGTTTTGGCGCTTTCTTTATTTTATTGCCGCCACTGGTGAGGACAATATTTAACATCTTACCCAGGCCAGAAAGCGGGATTTTCCGCCTAGTGGGCGTTAATTCTCTCAAGGAAATTAAATATTGGGACACCATCCCATAATTCAGTACATGCTAAGTTGTGTGCATATCGACCAAGCAACTGCTGTGCACTGTTAAACACGTAAGGATTATACAATCCTACTAATCCTACTAATATTATAAATTCGAAAGTTTAGATGTTTGGATGTTTAGATGTCTGGATGTTTGTTACTCAATCACGCTTAAACGGCTTAACCGATTTGGATGAAATTTTGCACGAACATAGTTTATAGCCTGGATTAAAATATAGGATATTTTTATTCCGGGTCCACGCAGACGAAGTCGCAGGCGGAAGCTCGTAGTAGTATCAAAATATCGTAGTAGTATAAAGTACTATCAAAATAAATGAAAACCCCTCGTAGCACATTTGATTTTGCGCCTATTTCCTATCAAACGATGTAACTGGCCTCAGAATATCGACTAGTGCTGTGCTCAATCACCCGAAATCAGTATGTACGGGCGTTTGGCTGATTTATCGGGACCAGCACAGGCACAGACATCATAAATTCTCTTCACTCGATGCGCGTTCCATTTTCGAATACGAATGACAGTGGCGAACATTATTATATATCTGTTTAGGGTAATGTCATTTGGCAGCTATTTTGAAGTGATTGTTATCCTAACACAAATAAAATTTGCACAAAGTGTACCCTCGATCTGTTTATCGCATACAAAAAAGTTGTCCTTGATTTTTATTGCAGTAAACGATATTCTGTTAAAAAAGACCTAAATTGCTAACACAAACATTCACGGAAATATATATGGAAAAAGCGTCGCCTGAAAAAACTTCTAGGTTCTAGTTGGTGTATTATTTCAGTATATTGTGTAATGGCTGATGTTCCCAATTATGTAAATGTTGTCCCGTCCCATATCCCGTCCTTGTATTTGATGACGCTGAGCTAATACCCAAGGGAGCTATTAAGATACATTTATTTATTTTTAAGAAATAAACTATTTGTATTTCTATTAGGTAGCTATTAAGCTTGTATAACAACTATGTACTCAGCAATTACTTAAACTGTTTTTAAACCTTGACGAACAAGAGGGCATGTGTATCTGTGTTTAAGTTATTGTTTCACTAGCTTCAAGGAAGCGCTCATAGCCTCGCGGCGCCTGTGAGTCGGAAACGATAACGCAGGTTAAGCAAAGATGGCAGCGGTCAGTCTTTAGATGGGTGACTGCCTGATGTTTGAGTGGTTAATATAAATGAGCGCTTCCGTGCTTTGGAAGGCACGCTAAGCAGTTGATCCCGGCTGCTGTCTATGACAGTAGTCGTTAAGCCGAGTTAGAGGCCTTCGGGCGGCTTAAAAACTTCTAACAGTCGAGTTGCCCACTCACTTGACAAAGGGGGGACAACTGTTACTCGCGTCCGCAGGAGCTACCTACCACAACCCTGCACGTGTCCCCTGGGTGGTACTAAAGAGTGACAAAATTAAAAGGCCAAAATGTATACCATACGATTAAATAAACTAGCTTCAACCCCGACTCCGTCCGCGTGGAACTCGTTTATATCGTAGCTCCTTAGACGCTTTCATTCCCCATTTCACCTCCTTAAGAGATGATTTCCGAGATTAAGTCTTCCTCACTTCATCCTATGTCCTCGCGACTCAAACTACCTCTATTCCAAATTTCATATAAATTAGTTCAGCGGTTTAAGCGTGAAGAAGTTACGGACAGAAAAGAGACAGACGAATCACTTTCGCATTTATAATAAATATTATACCTATTGGATTAAAATATTAGGGGGGGGACGATGACATGCAGCCGTTTAGTTCGAACATGCGCTTACCGTGTTTTAGGCACGTGTTTGGGTAGATTTTTTTAAGGAGCTCGCATTCTTTAGATTTTTCGTGCGCTGCTTAACCCTTAAATGCATAATGATGTATATATGCATCGTATATTGTATATGTTTTAATAAAAACTATGATTTTTTTCTTTATTTTTCCCTCAATCTATACAACATGACACATCTATTTCAATTTATTAAAAAGTTATACAAAAAATCATGCATTTAAGGGTTAACATATTAACCTCGATACGACAAAGTCGTGCTCAGCGGTTAAAAGGAACTCGGTACAAACTCACTAAAAACTTGAACAACTTACGAACTCCCACTTATGGCACACGTCTTGCGAAAAATACTTCTTTATCGCTCCAGAGTTTAACCTAGCAGTATGTTGCCAGATGACGATCGAACGAGATTCACTTACGACGGGTTGCGATATCCAAATGTTTAAAGGTCTAAAGTTATGGCTTACACACTTATACCGACGTAAGCGTTTAGTTCCAAGGTCTTACAAACTTTAAAATATTTACAATTCCTATGAAACGAGTAGGGACTGATGTAGCGTAACGATGCAATTTTTTGCTTTTGTTGCAATTTAAATCCTTCCTTTTATAGCTTAAAATTTGTTTTTTTTTACCCTTTTATAGTTTTATCTGTGGAAAACCTACCTAATGGTAAGCGGTTACCGTAGCCTATCGACGCTTGCAACACCAAATACACTCAGAGGCAATGAAAACGGGTCACTTCCCATGGATTACTTTTACAAAGTGACCCGTTTTCATTGCCTCTGAGTGTAGATAAATTCTATAAAAACCGTAAAACTTCTGTATTTAATAGTAAAACTTCATTTTTTCCCCAATTACAAGTCTGTTTTTTAATTCCTGGTGTTGATTTTTTTCTCAGTGTGTTTAGTTACATGCGCGTTGCCGAAAGTAGTAGGTAAGTGCAGGAAATATTGTAGTCCTTCGGGAAAACCTCCATCGAAGTTCATTTGGAGTGATGTTTAGAACCATATATCTTACTGGAAAACATTTTTAAGGCGTTCCATTAAATATTTCCTGACGTCTTAGCTTTAACCATGAAAATTTAATTTCCTAGTTCAGTACTTGAAATTTTCGAGCGTGGTAGCCGTGTCATGTCATGATCAGTCATCGTTAATTTTATGGCATTTTCGGTGCAGTGTAGTGGTAAATTAACGGAATGCTTAATTAGATTAAATGCATACATACATAGGTTCACACCTTCATTCCCAAAATGCATAGGCAGAGCAAATGAAACTTATGTCCCAATGCCACGTTTTTAGCATAAATTTGGGCAGAAAAGATCGACAAAATGTGATATCGCAGTGATCGGTTGCTAGCCCATCGCCCACAACACCACCACACCAACACACACCCAGGACACCCACAGGAAGCGAGGGGGCAGTACTATTCTAACCCGACACACGGGGAGGGTCAATAATATAAGGTAAATATACCTTAAGAGGCTCCCATACGCCAATGACCTTCGATCTAAATCCCTTAGTTTTCTAATGTTTTTTGTAGCTTATTATATTAACAACAACGGCTTTAAGCAATATAGTATCCCATATTTACTTCAAACTTCATTGTTTTCGAGATATTTGGCATCAAAGTTGAACAATTTTAGGCCAAAAACTGGTTTTCTGGCCATAACTTTTGTGTTAATTGGTTTAAAATTAAAACCCTCTGCCAGTTTTTAGAGACGTCATAGACGAACCCAAATTTGTAGATTTCGTATATGTTAGATCTTTCACGTCAATAGAGATGCGAAATAACTGTTTTTTTAGACAATGTTTAAAAAAAACATACAAAATTAAGTATTAATTTGTTTCAAAATCCGGTCTGTCAAAATGGAGATAAAAGATTGAAGAACCGATAGCCGTTTGATTTATGATTCTATCTGTAGTGCAAAAGTAGTAGATACGATTCAAAACTTGTCAAAAATCGATGAAAACCTCGGGTAGCCCCTTAATTATCAATTTTGATTGATATTAATCACAATCATAATCATAATCATCACTTACAACCATCATCATCATCATCATATCGGCCGAAAGACGTCCACTGCTGGACGTTATCCTCCCCCAAAGAGTGCCACAATGACCGGTCCTGCGCCACCCGCATATGGCTGCACCTAAAATGCTACAAAATTTACGTCTCGTTATGTGACTGTTTCGAGAAGTCCATGTCATCATTACATTATTATATCTTAATTGGTAGATATCTAGTATGTGCAAATAAGCTGTTCTTTGGTTTTGCTGAAGAAAGTTTAAATCCTAACAACATCAAACATCACTTTGATGGTATAATAATAATATTCAGTGAATTTTTACTTATTTGTTATAGTTTACTGAGCTTGCTACGGTTCGTTTCGCCATGTACTTAAAGCTTTTTTTTATGATTTGAAGTACCTTGCCATTTCTTTTTATGTATTGTGAAATAAAGCGTATAGGTAGTGATTTAAGACTTTGCGTACAAAAATGTATATGTGTAATAATGTTCAGTTCAATGACAGTCCTGACCTTGTTAATGCTTCGCGCAGGTTTTTATTTTGTATACTACAACGGTGAAAAACAAGCATACTGCCCGCCTAATGGTCAGCAAAGGACAATATCTCGCAGCAAACGAACCATTAATTTGAAAATCGTTTTACAAAACCCATAATATTTTTGAACAAGCTATCCAACGATACCCCACACTATGGGTTTAACGAGAGAAAAAAATACATCCCCACTTTAGGTGTAGGGGAGGTACCTACCCAAAAGAGATTTTGTTCTCATGCTTTGTCGGCGTGATTGATTTATATACCCCTGCCTAATTACAGTTTTCTGGTAGTAATGGGTACTGAGCTTAGCCGAAGACAGATGGACAGAAGGACGGATGGACGGATGGCCAGACGGAGGGCAAAAGTATAAGTTCCTTGACCAGTTTCCTTGGTGACTACGGAACCCTAAAAACGTAAATAAGCAACAACGTCCATTATATGATATCACGCAATCATCAAACACGTTGAGAATAAATCACGATCGTAGCGAACAAATCAAAAACGCGTCTGCTCTTGGTCACAGAAACGAAAAGTATTTTTAACTAATGGCGAATATCCTACTAATATTATAAATGCGAAAGCTTAGATGTTTGGATGTTTGTTACTCAATCACGCTTAAACAGGTAAACCGATTTGGATGAAATTTTGCACGAAGATAGTTTATAGCCTGGATTAAAATATAGGCTAGTTTTTATCCCGGGTCCACGCAGACGAAGTCGCGGGCGGAAGCTAGTACATATATAAAACGCGCCCGGCAAGCAAGCGGTAAGTGGCTCCTTTCTTGTCATAAATTGCTTTACATCCGCATCCGCAAAAACTCCTCGTCGATTTTTGCAGATGCAAATGCGGATGCTTATGTTGAAATTTGTGCGGAACTTCCGCGGTTGCAGATGATGCGAATGTCTGCAACATCCCTGCTCTCAACACAGCGCACATTCGGGAGCCTTGGTTACCTTACTCACCACACCAGGAACTACTACAAATACCTACGAATACCTACAAATACCTACACATAATGTAGTGGTGTTATTATGGCCGCGGTCTTCTGTAAGGTTGATAGTCTAAAGGTGGTGTTCACCGGATGAGCGCGGATTGAATTGATTTTTTATTTGCACGCTAAATTGAAACGTATTGCCGTACTATTAGAATGCACATTACACTGAAGAAATTTTCCCGCGATGTCAAGCGCTTGAAAATAATCTTCAGTGTGATTTGCACTCTAACAGTACAGCAGTACGGTTCAATTTAGCGTGCAAATAAAAAATCAATTCAATCCGCGCTCATCCGGTGGAAAACCACCTTAATACTTCCCCACTTGCCCGGAGATCAAACTTGAGGTCAACAGTATCCTGCAATTTGTGGTGTAGACACTAAACAAAATAATAAATAATGTTGTATTTTCTCGAGAAAGGATTAAAAATGAAGTCGAATGGAGAAAAAAGCAACGAAAGAGGTTAAATAATCACAAAGTTATAAGTGTCCAAAGTTTTAAGAGGGGTTATGGTCTGTGCCTTTTCCGCAAAACGCACCTTCATATGAAATTATTGTCCTTTACTTACACACAAACGCACACGCACTCACCACACACACACACACACACACACACACACACACACACACACACACACACACACACACACACACACACACACACACACACACACATATTTATTTTGTATTTTGCTCTCTTTGTACACTTGTACAGATACGTAGGTTAAGTATTTGGAACAACGAAACTGGGTCCTGTAACACAGGGTTTCCTAGCTCAGGACACAGGGTCGTGATTTATATTGTAATGTTGCCCATAAGGGCAAAAAAGAAGTTTATTGTATAAACAATAAACTTTTTTCATTTTCATTTTACTATGACGCTCGCAGATTGTGACGTCACTGACTGCGAGCGTTTTCTCTCTCTCACAAGCAATATTAAAACGGTTGTAGCTTCGTAAATCTTTGAGATATCTGAATGGGATTTTCCTCACCAGGCATATTTTTTCCCTTCTTACTTTTGGAGTTATAAATGTTATAAGAATGTTCCAGTCTACACCCGTAGTTCGCAGGACTTGACCAAGAATTGTAGTAAGTAAGAGCTCTACCAGCCCAGAACCGACTACCAGAATAATAATAATCATATTACTTGCGTCACGCGCCGCTCGGCGTTCGGGACGGGCGCGGGCAGTGATACAAGCGACACCGCCGCGAAAACACTCATCCTAAAGAAGAACTCCCGAAGAGTTAGAAACATGTCGCCCGTAGTGACATTGAATACGTGAGCTGAACCGTAGTACGTGAACGTTAGTATTATCTCTTTAGCTGTTGGATGGCAACGAACATCGAAACATCCTTACTTACTTTTATAATATTAGTAGGTTTGAATTTTAAGATGACTCCTTGCTCCCAGTATTAACCTTCGCCGTCACGTTAAGGAAAGATAGACACTTGCACAAGCCAAGCCAAGTGGGTATTTTTGCTCAGGTCTCCATTCCCAAAGTAAGCCAGGGGCTTAGACGTAGATAGCGGAGTGAAAAGATGAATGCCCCGACCCGTTTCACCTTTATACGCGAAATAGAAAGTTTACATGAACTATGAGAGCGCGGATCGCAATAGAAATAGATTGAAAAAGGCGTGACTGACATGGTAACACACTACAGGATTAATTTAAGCCGTTTGGAAGGGTTTACGTAACGCGCTCTATATTTAAACCTAATACAATTCAGTATGTATATTTTTTGAAACAGTTGTAGTGTTGTTGTGTCCCTGGGGATGAGGAAAGTCGCCAAAGCTCCTTTGTTTTTAAAACGAAACCTATAAATTTAGATATTATTATACTGAAGCGATCGACATTAAAATCAAAGTGATTTGTTGATTTAGTTAGTGGAAAACGTTTTCTCCCGAAATTGAAATTTCATATAGAAAGTACTTACCTATTGTCAGTCGCGAGCTGCTAGCTATATACTTCCCCCTTAACTGTATGCAATAAAATCGCTGTAATAAAAATTCGGCGAAACATTCCTTCGATGAAACGTTTGTCGGTAAAACAAGGGTGAACCTAAACCTAAATGATAAAAATGAGTAATATTCATTGACTCACGTCATCTGTTGCAGTGTATTCAGTCAAGCATAAACCAGAACAGGGGTGCGTTAGTTACGCAACTCGGGCCCTCATTAAATGTGCTTAGAATTAGGCCAGCCTAATTAGTTACGGAAATTCAGTCCCAGGTGTGACATTATCCCTTTCAAGTTTACCCTTGTGATGACCGAACATTTTCAATTTTATTTATCTTGCATATTTTACTTTCCGTTTAAAATTGCCCTAATTTTGGAAGTTGTTGTTAATTGGTTTTTAAAGGCTTACCGGGTTTGTTATAATCTAGTTTTTTTTATATTGCACGTTAGAACAACTATGCTCCCAGCTTTTCAAGTCGACCTTCCGTACAAACATAGTTTGGTTCTCATTAACCCCCGACGCAAAGAGAGGGGTGTTATAAGTTTAACGTGTCTGTCTGTGTATCTGTCTGTGGTATCGTAGCTCCCAAACAGATAAACCGATTTTTGTTTAGTTTTTTTGTGTCATAGATAATTTTATCCCGAGTGTTCTGAACCATGTTTCATGAAAATCTGTTCAGCTGTTTTTGAGATATTGGACTTTGAAATGAAAATGTGGGTGTTTTTCAACTTTTCTAAGTTGTAGTTATATTAATACGCACGGCATACTGGAATAACATGAAACAGCGAGTAGAAAGATTTTCATACTCGTCTCATACATCTCTAATCGTTTAGGGTTCCGTAGTCAACTAGGAACCCTTATAGTTTCGCCATGTCCGTCTGTCCGTCTGCGGCTTAGCTCAGTAACCCTTCTACTAGAAAGCTTTAATTCGGGATAGGGTATATAAATCATTAACGCCGACAAAACGGTACAAAAAATATAGAAAAATTCGAGTCCAGCTGTGTCCCCCCTCTGCCGATGCCCGCTAAATGGCTACTACTGGGAATGTGAAAAACTAGTGGCAGTAGTACGTATAATTAATTTAAACGGAAATCTATCACAGCAAAGTAGGCTTAACTAGTTACCGACTCCGAGTATTGCGTGGCCCGACACGCACTTGGTCGATTTTTTATCTATTATATCTTTTATTTATTAATTTCTGACTCAGATATGGTGGATCCCGTATACAAAGTTTCATGGATTTCTTTTAAAATGAGAACCTAACTACGTTTGTATGGAGAGTCGAGCGACCTGGCCATTAAGGCAAGTATTTCTCGTTAGGTACTGTAAGAAATTTCTCTCTTTAGTCGTTCCTATGACTGTCCATAGCAATCATCTGATATCATCATCATCATCATATCAGCCGAAAGACGTCCACTGCCTGACATAGTTGTCCCCCAAAGAGTGCCACAATGACAGGTCCTGCGCCACCCTCATCCAGCGGTCTCCCGCGATCTTTACCAGGCCATCAGTCCACCTTTGCGGGGGCTACCCACGCCACATCATCTGATGTATTCGGATGATATGATTTGCTTTCACTGAATTCTTCGAGTGGCTACCCATCTGTAAATATTTCTGACATACCTTCAATTATATTCCTTAGCAGCAAAAACCCCACAAAAAATATAAACGAAGCTCTATTCCAAGAACAAACAATATCAGGGACCTCAAAAATCACAGTTGCAGTCATCCAATAAAATACCTTGAGATTTCCAGGGACGGAAAATGAAACTTTTACACCGTGTGTTTTACCCTCAACTGGTCTCAGGACATTGGTCAATGTCTTTTAAACATTGTCTGGGAGATAACTTTTAATCTACGCTGTGTCTTTTGCTTTAACAAACGGTTTTTTCGTGGAAAGTTCGGTTGTAAATCATGATAAACGAACAAAGGTAGATATATCGGTTCAGTGTCGTATTAGAGTAACACTAAGTTATGGAACTATATGACAGCTACCCCATGTTTTAATAATCTCTAAAATTGCCAAAGGACTTTTTGAGAGTGATTATCTGATCCGCCAACTTCAACCACACACAGTACAGAGATACCTGGTATTACTACGTAATATTGCGTAGTTGGCAGTCAGTAGGCTAAGAAATATTCTAGCTTACAACAGGGGTGGCTCACTTCTTGATTTGGTCTCGCCGCTATAAGTATATGCCGGCCTACCGTCCCCAGGGAGTACGTTAGGGCTGCTACGGTAGCACGCGTTCTATTGCAAGGGATGGCCACGCTTAGGCTCGTTCGGCATTGCTAGACAGGGGATTTCTTAACAGATAACCAGGTTGTTTTTTTATACCACGTCGGTGGCAAACAAGCTTATGGCTCCTGATGGTAAGTGGTTACACAGAAGGGCGCAGAGAAGTGCGTAGTACTATTATTAATTATGTGCTTACAAGCATAATACTTATCTAGATGCAGGCCCTCAGTAATAGGGCCGCGTTTGTCCATTGCTAAAGGAATGCCTACTTGATGCCTGCACAAACTCGCCTTGGCTATCGTAATTTTCAATGATGTCATAATTAGAAAAGAAAAGAATACAACTTATTTGCATAGAATGAGTAGGTACATGACACTCATACCTACTTTTTCTTTGCAATACCTACTTATTCTATTCGAGACGATAACAAATCAACATGGACAGAATTAAGTATGATAAAAACCTTAGAAGGTATTTTTGTTTTTGACGATCATGATTATATTATTATAGTTTTGACATGTAATTGCGATTTTTTACTGTAGTTTCTTATCATGAATAAATTATCTTATCTAATCTTATAGTTAGAGCCACGAAAGGGTCCCATCTGAGCCAATTGCTGGCTAAGATAGCCAGCGGTAATCATCCGACGGCACCGTCAGGTGCTTTCACGGTGCAACACACAAGAAGGAAGAGAAAAAAACTGGCCAAATGCGTGTGCACGCACAACGAAGGGTTCCGAGCCTATTAGAAAGGTCGTGTCGTAACAGAAATCTTGCGGCACTTACTTCCTTCTCTGTAGGGAAGGCTGTTTTTCAGCAATATATTGAAAACCTTTAAACCGATCTTGTTCAAAATCATTTTCTGTGAAATAATTTAATAAGCGCATGTCCATGATACATATATTTTAAAAATACACCTTTCGAAAATTAAAGGCTGGGAAACACAGTTTTTGTGATTTTCGAGGCGCTTGTCTCCTACTATATTAACTTAATTAAAAAAATTGCATAGTAACCGTCTCAGAGCATTTCCTATATCTGTGGTAACCGTATACCTATATTTATTTTAAAAGAAATGTGGACTTACAATATATATATTTTTTTACTTGCAGTGTGCTTATGTGCATGGAGTGCACACCTAAAAAAACATTAGTAATTTCATTACAGAACTATGTAGCGGCTAACAAAATACACCTATCCCCAGATTTTATTCAAGTTTTCGAGAAAAAATGACTGACAGACGAACAGACGGACATGACGAAAGTATAAGGTATTCTGTTTTTGCCGTGTTGGCTACGGAACCCTAAAAAAAAAATAAGGTTTAAAAACTTAAAACTAGAAGTATGACACAGAAAATAAAAAATAAAATTACATTAAAAAAGTACTTTCCTGGCTCCTTAAAGGAAACCACCAAAGCATTTCTACTGCAGGAAGCAGAGAATATAAAAGTAAGTATTTGTACTTATTCGCTAGAAGGCTGGAGTAACATCCCCCTATCCGTTTGCACAGGGAAGGTAAACACAGACAGATAACCTCAGTTGGACCTTTGCTGGGAAGACAAATTATGTAGCTGGAAAGAAACATGAGATCCCATCTTTAATCCTAGTTGTTTCATAATACCGTTTGACTGATATATATAAATCAGCACTTTTTTGTGAAACGGCAGGTACGTATTAATACCTATGAAGTTTGTAGAAAATACAGGCTAAGTAGTGAAGTCACAGTATAAAAATATAAAATTCAGATATAAGTTTTAAACAATATTTTTTTTAATTTTCAATTATACATTTTTTTTTATATACAACATGTACAGGGACTTACCTACTTAAAGAAAAAAAAACGTAAATAGACTTAAGTCACAGTAGTATTATAATTTATAGCTTGATATTTTCCGAGTATTTCCGTAGATTACTTTTTTTGGTAAAGTAAAGCTTTCTTTATCACAAAGAAAGCTTAAAGTCGCTTAAAATCTGTCACAAAACGGGAGGGGACGTAGGTACTCTAAAAATAGTTATTTACGATACAAGTGCCGAAAATAGGAAATTCGCAAGGAGTGGTGATAAATTAAAACACGACCGAAGGGAGTGTTTTAAATCGACACGAGTTGAAAAAAACGTAAACCACGTGCACGTGTATCGTACAACGTTTTACAGTACATATGGCTCTTTAAAGTTTCGACATATGCACGGAAAGTGCTCTTTTCCGCACTAGTGCGGGAAAGTAGCACCATATGTACTGTAATAGTTATTTACGATACAAGTGCCGAAAATAGGAAATTCGCAACGAGTGGTGATAAATTAAAACACGACCGTAGGGAGTGTTTTAAATCGACACGAGTTGCGAATTACATATTCGCACGTGTATCGTACAACGTTTTACTCTTTAAAGTTTCGACATATGCACGAAAAGTGCTCTTTTCCGCACTAGTGCGGGAAAGTAGCACCATATGCACTGTAAAATATATTTCTAAATTGTGTTCTACCGTTTTGTCGGCGTGATTGATTTATATACACATGCAGAATTACAGCTTTCTAGTTTTAGGTAAGGGTCATTGAGCGAAGTCGCAGACGGACGAACGTACATGGCAAAACTGTAAGGGTTCGTTGTTCACTACGGAAGTAAATTTTACACGATTTCTGATGTCTTCTTTCTCCGATGACGAGTTGTCGAGTACTACAGCTATCAAGATCAAAGAAAACAGTACTCTACTCTTTACCACAGAATAAATAATAGTACTGCGTAAAAAGGTTCTCTGTTAAGAGGGAAGTATACCTTTGGAATACTACGTATTCGTCCATACAAAAAGAGAAAACGTTTTCCCACTTCTAAACATTTTCCAATGACAATGATTTTTTTGTACGTTATTGACACAATGAAAGACTAGGTTAATGGGTTTACCTTTTTTCAAAATTTTGCAATAAACTCAATTTTATAGGCACCTTAAAATATAATATATTTTTTAAAGTGAAACCTATAAACCATATTGTTATGCAGAAGCGATCGACATCTAAATCAATGTGATTTGTTAAGATTTTGTTAGTGGAAAACGTTTTCTCCCGAAATGGCAATTTCATATAAAAAGTACCTATTGTCAGTCGCAAGCTGCTAGCTGTACTTTCCCAAATCCCCTGCTTAGGTATGCCAAACGAGCCCACCCTGTAACTAAAAGTGTAAATCCAAGTCACGGCAACGAAATGTAACTAAAAGTGTAAATCCAAGTCACGGCAACAAAATGTAACTAAACAGTGTTAAATATCCAGGCTCACGGCAACAAAATGTACCTAAAACAGCTGTTAAATCCTGGCAAAATATAACTTAACAACTGTTTCTAACGCTAAATTAATGTATTTACCTACAGAACATAAATAATTAAAATTAACTTGAATATGGCCAATAGATCGTCTAGTGTCTACGTTGTGTTCCGAGCAACCTAAATTCTTTTATGTGTAGCAAATTAGACTTTGACTCCTCCCTACCTACTCAACCCTACGTTCATCCTACTGCATCCTAGTCAAAAATGTTAATTATGTAATAAATAAAATTTGTTTTTGGTTAATAAACCCCAACCAGATCCTACCGTGGCCGGTTAACGTAATGGTAGCTTTATTAATATTTTCTCAACATGTAATATCCTCTTAAAACAAAGCCTTTGTTTCTTTATATACCAAAACATTGCCTCAATTTATAATCATACCATCAAATCAGATAACAGACCAACCTAGCTAGCTAATTGTTTATTATTATTATTGTGTGGAAGATTCTCTTTCATCCATACTATGCTACCATTTCCGCCTGGATGTGGGTCTGGCCATCTAGCTAATTAAATACCTATTTTATTATATTTTGTTTCTAATAGGTAATCCTAACATGTTTAATAAATTTACCTGTGCTTCGTACCTAATTTCTGATGAGAAGAAGCACTCAACAAACTCATCAGACCTAAGAGTTGAATATTATTTACTTCAAGGAAAATTATGTATTAAGGCATTATTCCACCCTTTACATAGAGACTAATGTATCCATTAAATTCCTATAAACCTGCTATAGTGAAGATATTTGTATTACTGAGGTATACCGTCCATTAAATATGAAATATTGAACCTGAAGTTTACCCTAAGTAATGAGTATATTCCACTCATGATAATTCGATACCTTAATATTAGACATAATGGACTGCTCCGCTTGCCATTAGCCTAGGATCATTTCATCTTTCTGAAACAATTCTGATATCCTAATCATAACTGGAAGTATAACACCTTGATGACAATAAGCAATATGACGATTACACCTTTAATATTTCATATGTAATAAAATACGGAACCCAATACTACTGATCCACACACAATAACGAATTCCTATTCAGTTACTCATAATTGCAATTAAACCTTCAAATAAATGTTATTTGATTTGTAAACCTTCATTCTAACTATCCATCCCTAAGAATAGTATTCCGAATACCCTATGACGATGTTTGACTCTATACCTAAGCCTACCTACCACTAAATCCTATACTACTGTATGCAAAACTCCCATCATTACTTTTATTAACGTTATGTGATGTGTATGTTCTAAGCTAGCTAGGGATCTAAGCTGTAAATCGTTCGGAAGGCTAGTCCGAGAATGCAACCTAGAGCCTGTGTAATGTACATTTCACAACGTGTCCGTGGACTTAAGGGTTCTGTGAAATGCACGCCCTATTTTATAACATATAAATATATATCCAATAAAAGACCAAGCCTTAAGCACACACAAGACCTCAACGAGTGGATAAAAATCCTAGCGATCGACTTATGGGAAATGGCGATCTTCTCGCTTCAGCCTGTGGCCAACCTTAAGACGAGTAAGAGGCCCATCAAAGATAGGCTACACCATCTGTGCAAATAAAAAAGATGGTGCCAGGCTTCTCTCAAACCTGGCCTACTACTAACAGGATCCCGAAGTATACTTCCTTGACACCGTTAGGGGAAATGCACTTCGTTAAGTTGACCATGCAACTAAGACTTTGATCTGGTTCGAAATAATAATAAAATCATCTAAAATAAACTCAAAATCTAACAGAAAGTGAAATAGTTCATTACTACGCAACATAATTGCACAATACTGAACCTTAGAATAAACTCAGATTCTAATAAGTAGTGGAATAGTTCAATACTATGCAAAGCAATCGCACAATATTGAACCTTCCCGCCACCACAATAATGTATCTACGAATGTTTACGTTATGAATTTAGGCTCGACCCAGAATCAATGACAATCCGAGAGTTCGCTAGAGAAAGAATGAAAACGTCTACTCGGTGCGCCGGTCTTATATACACTAAAAAAGGCTGAAACGCTTGATTGGCTTGATCCGCATTAAACGCTCGATGTGCTTGACGTAAACGAAATAATACCTTACCACCGTTAACTTAAGGTTTGTTTTCAATCGTGCCGCGTACGTATTTATTCCCTATTGGAACCAACTTTACTCATTGCGCAGTGTTTGCGCCAGCTCCGTAGCGGCAACACGTATTTACTTTACTGAGAAATATGAAAATATTACGTTTTGTTACGTATGAACGTCGATTTAACTATGTACTATTATATTCTATTCAGGTGCCCATATAATTTCGATTCATATCAAATGATGATGACGATTAATGTATTAATTCTTATTATATTCTATTATTCCTTCATTTAGCATTCATTAAAGACCATAATAGCGCCATAGGCATAGTTCTAGTTACAACCCGTAGCCATCCCTTTCTATCGCATACAACCCGCTGCGATAGAACGCGTGCGTGTAGCGCTAACATACCACGAAAAACATCGAAAATAGATCCGTCTCTACAAAATCTGTAATAGTTGATAGTATTGATACTGGAATTAAAACTGTATTAAGTGTTGACCCGCCGCTGCCCCAAAACATCGAGGAAGCTCCGGTAAATGTAGATGATGATGATGAAGCTAGAAACGGCCCCTGGATCAACAACGACCGTCGTAAGAAAGCACATCGCTTGAAATCCCAACACTGCACGGCCGGCCCAGACGTTAACATCCTTGAAGGCCGCAGAAGTTTGTAAATTGATCCATCTCTGGAATATGGCATCGGGCCCCGATTAAATTCTAGTTTACCTGAAACAACGGTGTCCGACTGGAAAGTGTACAGTTGATGATTTGGAATCGAGAGGTGACGACAAATCCTATAAAATAACGGTTCCTGAAGAGTATTACGAAACTAGTCTTTCCGCTGAAATTTCGTAAAAACTAAAACTCCCAACATTCCAAACACAAGCCTACAAACCACTGCACTAAACCCCTGAGCATAGATTACCAAAACGTACGAGGCCTTAAGACCAAGCAATGGAAGCACGACCTTCTCTCACAGGACGCAGACATCTTCGCAGTTACCGAGACTTTTCTTGATGATTCCATTGGCGATCCTGAAGTAACGTCAAACGGATGGAGCGTTTTTCGTCGCGACCGTGCCAATCGACGCGGGGCAGGAGTGTTACTCGCAGCGCGGCCCGGCGTCTCGTTACACCGACACGTCGAACTGGAAACTATAGGCGGCGAAGACATGTGTTGCTCCTTTTCTTTGTATAATGTAACATTTTATATAGCTGTTATTTACCTACCTCCACATTCTAGCGACAGAACTTATATAGATGAATCAAAAATAGACAGCTTAAATGATCCTGTAGTGCTACTAGGAGATTTAAACTTAAACAGCGCGTCACTAAATATCTAACGTACTATTGTTATTTCCTAAGCTACTGTGATTTATTGGAAAGTAATAGTGTTTATAAATCTTACGGAGGTAAACTTGACGTAGTTCTGGTGCAGCAGGTTTGTTTAGTGAGTGTTCATGAGACGGCCGGTGATGGGCTCGTGCCTCACGCTGACTCGTACCATCCGCTTCTTGATATTTTAATTGAGAATAGTATGTCCCGAGCTAGGAAGACATCCGAACTTAATGCTAGTAACCTTGATATTTCTAGGGATTGGAACTTTTCTAGGCTGATTACCACCTACTTTACCAAAAGCTCCGATATAGCTATTGGTCTCTCGTTTATCAAGCCACAAACGTAGATAGTGCCGTAGAAGCCTTTTATAATATCCTTTACAGTATATTTAATGAATGCATTCCTAAGAAAATACGATTGCATAAGAAATTAAGATTTTATCCGGTATGGTATACGTCTAAAATTATCAATCTAATTTCGAATAAAGCCTCTCAACACCAGTTATGGAAATCGACCGGGGATATTGACTTCTACAAATCATTCAGTACATTAAGAATATATTGCATGTAAAAGTACTCATGACGAAAGCGTATGACGATCACACTAGGTTAGTTGAACGGAACATCAGGATTAACCCTCAGGAATTTTGAAATCATATCAATAGTTTGAGGTCTAAAGGAGGTTTCGAAGCCATTATTTCATATGACGGAGAAGAACGAAAGGGTCTGGACGCTGCGTTGGCGTTTGCCAACTTTTTCTCTAGTGTCTTTTTATCGGGCATCCCATCATTAGATTCTAATCTAGATATAAAGAATGACATTTCCCAATCTGAAAGAAAGAAAGAAAGAAAGAAGTTACATTTCTCAATCTGCTACTCGAATTGACGTTACTGAAATATCTTTGCAGGAAATAGCAGCTGCAATTAATAAACTAAAACCAAGAAGTGCTGTTGCTTCTTATAATGTGCCACCGTATATTATTAAAGCCGGCAAAGAATTTCTAGTTCATCCTATACATTATATATTCAACCTAATTCTGGTTACTAGTAAATATCCAACCCAGTGGAAAATGTCAGACAGACGTTATATCGAGCTTTTGTCCACTGCATGTAAGATGTTGAGAGGTGAGTCAGATTGTTCCGACTTGGTCGCAAGAACATGTCGCCTCTTCGTTCCCGATAAGTACCTGCGCGGCCGCAACCACAGACTCCTGGCGGAGGAGGCGGCTCGCACTGTGGCGCACGAGCACTGTTCGGTACCAGTCTTTTACCGCGGGTATCACTCAGTTGATAATCAGAGAAGAAAAAGACACGTCACTATTTGACGTTTGACGTCTGTCATTTTGGTAGTATAACCTAGAATTTGACCTTGTTGGATTGAACAACCCATTCTTTGATTTGTATTTGATTTTTGAGAAAGAATTCGGGACATTTGATTTATGTTAATTGGAATCAGTTCATAATTGAGGCCAGGCGCTCATATCGAGGAGTTTTGTTTTTGCCTGCCAGTGTTTGGAGCCTGAAGTGATAAATTTAGTGACGGTAGTTTGGTGCGCCTATGTGGTGGGCTATTATCAAGGAGCCAGGAAGTGTTCACCAGGACACGCGACGGCCTCGACACACACACTAATACTCATACATTCAGATACACATATCGAAGCCGCCCTGCACAACGGCGGATGAAGCTTCCATCAAGGTAAAAGCACGTTTTGTTTTGTACCGGACCGATACCTGGCGCATCTTCGGTATGCCACGCTTCTTGGAAGCTATAGCTTAGCGGGGTTATACCGGTCGTTCTAGTCCAGGCCTCTATTCGGGTCAGGAACTCGTCGGGCCCAGCCCTGGCATCAACCGAGTAGAGTCTTGCAAGGCCGGTCTAGTAGCGAACAAGCACTCACCGGTTGTCCGTGCCCAAGCGCTACTAAATAAATTGATTTATTTTGCACCAGATTGCAACCTGTTTGCCTGTAAATGGAGCAAACTTCGCCCTACTCTTGTACAGTTTTGTGAAAACAATTTTTAATTGTAACGAAGTACTCTCAATTTTTATGATTTAATTTTAATAATTGTGCAATGTACATGTACTTGATATGTTACTTTAAGTTTACTAACGCCATGGCGTAAGCTGTTATGTTGATAAATTATATTTACAAAATAAATAAATACCGGCTGGGGCCGGTAGGCTTGTCCTTGTAGCGGCGCGACGGAGTGAGCGGTCTGGTATCTTTACCTAGATCCCGTACAGTAAACTGTAAACTGTGTGTTTTCATTGCTTTCAAATAATACACTCGCGGTCAAAGAAACCGGGTCAGTACGAAAATTTGTAATATCTCCTAAAATAATAAAGCTAGGGACATGAATTAAACTGCATATTGTAGATAATTTTATACTGAATTAAATAACATCAAATGGTGGAATCGTAATTCTTTTGTTTAATAAAATTACATAGGTAACAAAAAATCAACCAATTTTACGTACAAAAATAAGCAGTAGGTACTTCACATACAACACAAAAAATAAAAATTAATACTTCGTATTGCCTCCTCGGGCTCTTCTTACAGCTTCTAGACGATTCGGCATGCTGTTTATTAAGTTCTTTATGCGTTCTTGCGGGATATTGTCCCATTCTTCCACTAACGCCTGTTTCAGGTCTCTAAGTGTAGCTGGGGCGGGGTTTCGAGCTCTTACACGCCTCCCAAGCTCGTCCCATACATGCTCAATCGGATTTAAGTCCGGACTCCTCGAGGGCCAGTTCATACAGTTGATACCAACCTCCAAAAAATAATCTCTGACAATTTGAGCTGTGTGTGGCCTGGCGTTGTCATGCATAAACATAGAATTTCCACCCATATTAATTAAGTATGGGCCGACATGCTCATTAACACGTTCGGGCCAGCAACGTTTTACCACGTCATCATCAGAATATTGTAATAAACACAACGTCTAATGACTACCAAACAAAAAAAATATTTTCTCGCACTACGTTATAAAACGTCGGCAGTCCGTATTAATTCCTATTAGAACTATTCCTGTGCCGTAACACTGAGAAATTCCAAACTGCTAGAGCCGCAACGCATCAACTTTTGGGAGGATTTTTCGAACGTCCATTGCACACGCACACATGCCCACGGGCGCTAACACAACGTTCGTGTACGTCGCGCGGGTAAGCGGCGCGCCCCGCAGTGGCCAGCGTGCGTCGCAACGGGCTGCGTGTGCGCTGTTTTCGACGGAGCCGCGAAATTTGTTGAATAAATCGTAAGTATTTTGTATTTTTTTTTATAAAAACCTTTCGTTTTTTTACGGTTTACGCATAATACTCATATTTGTCTTCGATATGGTATATTATTGATTTCAAATAACCGCGTGGCGCGTCGAAAATAGACTGTACAAATACTATTATTTTATAATATTTACCCACAAATACTATTATTTTATAATAGTAATTGTACAATGGAACGTGCTATGATTGGATTCAAGTATTATCAAATCAAGGTACTAAGTGACATTTGCGAAAAATCATGTAATTACTTTGTATGTTTCTAAAAGTAAAATACATACCTTTTGTTTTAGATGGATAGAAAACTACGTAATAAAGCGACACTGAAGCTTTTTGAAGACTCCCTGTCAGAAGAAGATACACCAGATCCTTACAGCGACGATGGAGAGTGTGGATCTGATCAGGATTATGATCCAGAACCAGCCGGATCTTCAGAGAGCGACAACTCTGTAGTTGACGCGCGACCTTCAAAAGCGACGACATCGAAGATCGAATCATCAGTCTCAGGTGATTCTGATAGTTCAGCCTGTTCCTCAAGTTCTGACAGTATTTTTGGGACTCGGGCTCGGAGGAAACAGACACCGACTTCAGTCAATCGTCGTAGAATTGCATCGGACTGTAGTTCAAACACGGCGGAGGCTGATCACTTGAATCTCTTCCTGGGTTACCTTTGGCAGCTAATTTAGAAAATGGAGTACCTAACGCCTCACCGTCGCCTGTACAAATGGAGAATATCCCTACACCTCCTATTTCACCACAAGCCATCGAGAGGGACGCTCAGCTTGTTCCACTTTCATCACCGCCCGTTTGCCAGGTAAACTCAGACGATATTCCAGAATCTTCAACGCCACCGCCGCCACAGGTACCTGAAAATGTTCAAAATGATTCAATCTCTGCTACATTTCCGTTAGTCCCTGAGATTGGTCAATATTTGAATTCATCCCCTTTTTCAATCCGTGCATTTGCCGAGGTTCAATCAGAAACGCCGTCGATGGTGGAGGAGGAAATAGCCGCGGTAGAGAACGATATACAATTAGGACCATCACCTTCACCTGCAAAGGAACACTTACCAACGCCCAGTCCTTTACCGCCACCTGCAGAGATAGATAGTCACTCACCACGTTCTAGATCACCGCCACAGGTAGATGCAGACGACTCACAGCCACCCACATATCCGTCACCTTCAGGGAATAGACGCTCTCCTCATGTTTCTCGCAGTCACACCAGGGAATCACGAACAATTAGACCACGGCGTCCAAGGCAACGTACACCTTCTCCACGTTCTAGATCGCCGCCACAGGTAGATGCAGAAGGCTCACAGCCACCCACATACCCGCCACCTTCAGGGAATAGACGCTCTCCTCATGTATCTCGCAGTAATACAAGGGAACCACCAGCAGTTAGACCACGGCGTCCAAGGCACCGTACACCTTCTCCAGTTGCAGAGTGGGAAATTTCTACAGCAGATATACCAACGTTTGAGTTCGACAGTAGTTCTCAAGGGATCCAATTTGAAATGGCTCAGAATGCTTTGCCCGCTGACGTCTTCAATAAGATGTTTCCAGCCCATATTGTAGATCACATTGTAACGTCAACAAACGAATATGGACGAACCCTGTGTGCCACTAACCGACCAACAACAAGAAATTCACGTAGGTACCGCTATAAGGACACGGACCGCGAAGAAATATTGAAATTTTTAGGCCTATGTTTGCTGATGGGGCAAGTCAACGTTCCGAAAAAGAAAAAACTTTTTACATACACTGATCCCTTGTACTATCATCCAATTTTTCAATACACCATGTCAGCGAGAAGATTTGAACAAATACTCAGATGTTTATGTGTTTCTGAGCGTGGTGCTAAAGGCAAAGATAAAATTATAAAATTCATTGACGCCGTAGTAAAGGTATTTCGTGAATGCTACAAACCTGAAAAAGAACTGTCATTGGATGAATCGATGCTTTTGTTCAGAGGACGATTGTCTTTTAGACAATTCATAAAATCTAAAAAAGCTAAATATGGCATAAAGTTTTATGAGCTAACTACGTCGGATGGGTATGTTCTAAACATATCTATGTACGCGGGAAAAGATGAGGACAATGAAAATGAGACAAGAAGTAAGACTGAAAAACTTGTAATGCGACTTATGAGACCATTTTTGTTAAAAGGACATCATCTTTTTATGGATAATTACTATAATTCGGTGACACTGTCCCAAAAGCTACTAGATTTAAAAACCCATACTGTCGGTACTCTTAGAACTAACAGAAAAGACAATCCAAAAGACCTTACCATGAAGAAACTGAAGAAAAATGAACATTTTTGGGTTAGAAAAAATAAAGTTTACGTGTCTAAATGGCATGATAAGAGGTCAGTTCTCATGTTGACGACATTAAACCATCCCAAACTTGTGGAAGTTTCGAACCGCCGTGGACAGAAACGTATGAAACCACTAGAAGTCTCCACCTATAACCAATTTATGTCCGGAATTGATAGAGCCGATCAAATGGTATCTTATTACTCTACTCCCCGAAAGACATTGAGGTGGTACAAAAAGGTCTTTTTCCATTTATTAGACCTCGCAGTATGGAACAGTTTCTACGTGTACAAGAAATATTGCAAAAATAACAGCAGAGCTTACGAGTTCAAGACGTTCCGCGAGGACTTGATAAAAAAACTCATAAAGCTCCCACAGAACCTAAAACCTGAGGAAATGGTAAAAAGAAACAGATTTGACAATCGTTTGAAAGAGAGAGATAACTTCATACAGCCAGCGAATTTGGAGAATATTCAGAATAGTGGTCACTGGCCCGAAAAAATACCGATAAGAGAAAGCTCGAAAAAAGCGAGCTGCTACTTGAAATGTAAGATGTGTTCCAAAAATAAGATAAGGAGAGAAACTAGTCTTAGATGCAAAGGCTGTGAGGCAAAGCCAGCACTCTGTGCTATATGTTTTCAGGCTTGGCACACCCAGACTGAATAGGTAATTGATTAAAAGTGTATTACTGTACTTGATTATTTTTTAAATTTTTTTGAGACTGATTGTAAAAAACTGTAACAAATATGTGGTAAAACTAATAATGTTGTTTCTGTGCTATTAGTAGAATAAAACTTCTTAATGATGATAATAAGGTTTAGTGTCAAAAGCAATGTTTGTAATAAGTAAGAATAATTATAAATCATGTTATTATAAGTGATTGTTATGTTTCACGATTTTACATACTTTATCAGTCATAAGATAAATAAGTAATTTTTTTTTTGTTTAAACTTGATATCTTTAATGTTCCTATTATTTTGTTGTGAATTCATACCTAATAATAAATGATTCATGCAATAAATACGTTTTATTATCCATTCAAAGACAAATTTATAAGTTTCAATGAGTATAAACGGTGGCGTTTATCAACGTTGTTCATTTTGGCATGCTAACATTCAAATATTTTTGTGATACAACGTTTTATCATGTCGACGTCATTAGATGTTCATGCATCACATTCACAAAAAAGACTTAATCATACGACGCAACTTTTATACACGTCACCGTGTTATGATGTTGTTTCTAGTCTATAACAAATTTAATGATTTGTTGAGACACAACGTGTATGAAAGTCGATAACAGACGGTGACGTGATTGGACGTTGTGTAGTAAATTGATACAGAAAAATGAGACGTATACGACACAACGCTATATAACGCCGACGTCTCAAGACGTTTGTGTCACGCATGGAATCTTTGGAGTGTTTATAGCCTGCAGAACGTCATCCAACGTACCTGCGATTTGTATGGGAAAATATTTTGTCACGACCTCAGTACCTCATTAGGCCGGCGGTGGGCCGAACGTGTTAAGAATCTCTTCTACATATCTTGCACTCGTTAATGATCCATTTTCTATGAAAACTAACTCCGAGCGACTCTCTGAAGAGATTCCAGCCCAAACCATGACTGACCCACCGCCGAACGCCACTTTTTCCTCAAAACATGCTGGAATAAAACGTTCACCAGGCCGTCTGTAAACTCTTTGCCGCCCGTCATTTGCATAGAGCATAAATCTGGATTCATCGGAAAACAAAATTCTTGCCCAATCTTCGTCACCCCAGTATCTGTGATCGCGGGCATAAAGTCGTCTTGCTGTTCGATGTATTCTTTCAAGTTTTGGGCCATTGGCCGGCCTATGTGGGGTCAAATTTGCTTCTTTGAGCCGCCGCCTGACAGTCCGCTCGCTGATGCCGTCCCTTCGGGTCTCTAAAAGCTGATTTTTCACTTCAACTGCTGTGAGGTGCCGATTTCGGAGCATGGTTGTAACAATAAATCGATCTTCTCTAGCTGTAGTACATCTTGTTTTGCCGGTTCCTGGTCTTCTAAGGTTCTGTCCAGTTTGTAGGTAACGTTGGAGGACTCGCTGCACTGTAGAAAGTGACACACCTGTTCTTCTCGCTGTATACCTCTGACTTCTTCCTTCTTCTAACATAGTGATGATACGAGTACATTCATCTCGTGTTAGCGGCATGATAGACATTCAAGAATGACCACAAAATAAAACAATGACAGCCTTTTATCATAGTTCTTTGACAGATTGAAAATAATTGCTTAAAAACAAGCAAAAGTAAAACGAACGCAATTTCAAATAAGTACCTAATTGGTTTTTTTTTTAAATTAAACCTTTTTCCAGTTACTACGTAGAACATTGAAGGTTGGATTTAGAAGGATATTAAATTCTCTATAAAACAGAGTTAGTTTCATGCAGATACGACCAACGATTTACAAAATATTGAGGTTTTCGTCACTGACCCGGTTTCTTTGACCGCGAGTGTATGTACTCATGTAGATATATTTACCGAGCGTCAGGTTATCCCGGTCCTCGTGAATGTTGTAATTAATAGAATAATTGAGTTTAAAATCAATTGAACCTCCGCTCTGGCATTTTAACACTAATGCATTCGTATGGATTAAGTAGGTACCGTTATTTGGATGGTTTCTTTGTATATACAGGGTGATCGGAATAACGATGTAGAACTTGAGGTGATAGACTGGACTTTTATTAGGATGCGTTTGAGATTACATGTCTATGTCGTGTATGTAGCTGTGATAGTCTTTACTTTAAATCTAGTTTTTTAATTTTTTTTAGTCACTCATGGTGTCCTACAAAAACGATTAAAAAAAATTGTGTAACAAGTGGGAGGGTCGTATTTTTTTTGATTAACCAATTAGTTACTATTTTAATTAAACATAAATAAATTTGATTTTAATATAATTTTTTCGTGTAAAACTTTCGGTACAAAACTAAATTTTTTGTAAAACGAGTCGAAAAAAAAGACCGGGTTGCACTCCGGGAGTGCCGGCAGAAGTGAAAACTCAATGACATTGTAACAGTTTTTCAATCAGGTCACGTAATTGCTTTAATTATCAGTCTAACACGTGGACATTGTTCATGAACCTAAAAAAGTTAGATTTAAGAATCGATTAAAAAATACCTTATTGATGCCCTGTAGAAATCTTAATAGTAATATAAAATAATGTATACATTGTAGACATTTAAGACACTACTATAATTAATATGTTAAAGAGAAATGGGACTGTAATTTTGACTCCAAAGTCAAACTATCGATGTAGTTTTGTGAAGCAATACCATACCACCATACCATTAATGTCTAATTTTAGTTGTTAATAAATAAATAAATAAAATAAAAATAATATCATTTATGTAGTAAAAAACAATATTCATTTATTGCGCTATCGTACACAAACATGACAATTTACATTACATTAAAAATTTAACACTTCAGAACTATTACAATTAGTTAACATTAAAAAGTTTATCTCTCAGAAAAATATACTTCTATCCATACGTCTTACGTCTTACGAATCTCACGGTCACGTGACCTGATGCGAGTTTAACATTTTTCCCCATCCCAAAAAGTGCACAGCGCCGCAAAAGAAGTTTTTACTTCAAAAAACTGTCACAAATTGGAATAAGACATGTAAGGCTCAAACTGTTTCTAATAGTCCAGTCTATCACCTCCTTAAGTTCCTACATCGTTATCCCGAACACCCAGTATATCTATTAAATATAATATTGCCGTCTAGTAGTACCGATAACACAAGCCTTATTGAGCTTACTGTAAGCCTAGTTCGATTTGTGTGAGATAAATTCCGAAAGGGATTTAGGAATACTCGAATAGGAATTTATTTAATTTTTTGCGATCTCAGGTTTTTATATAAAAAATGTTATATTGTTGTGATAAGTTGCTAGCCTATATAGTTCACAACACGATTTAACCCTGTAACTTTAATTGACTCTTGATATATTGGTTGGCTTTATCATTGCCGCTTGGACAAAGTATTATCTATTGTAGTAGCCTTTTATAAATTATTGTCGCCACTTGTTGACATCTTCACGAAGAAAGCAGGGTTCCACCAACTTATTGTATAGAATCTTGTCTCTTTAAGGCGACTGATAAAGTGTGTAATTTAGGGGAATCTAATATTATTAATTACGTTTCGTATTCTTCATTGATAGTAAAACACATTGAAACCAAACTGGAATGCAAATCGTAGATCACAAATGAAACCTCTGAAAATATAAATTTATAAAATATTATAAAACAACAACAAATTCTTTAGCAACAAAGCTACAAAATAACACACAAAACAAAAGCTTTAGGTTAATTCATTTCATAATTTCGGTACAACCCAATTATTGTTATTATACTGGTGCTATTTTCGCCGTTTCCCTAATTTGTCATAGCTCCAGAATTAATATTAAGCGTGTTGACATTAAGCCATGTAATGGCAAAATTGTTAATTAACATTTTCGTTTTCAGCTGGGAGCAGGCAAGCGCGCCGTTTGCGACTCGCAAGAATCTTATATGTGATCAACCTGTCTCAACTCTTATCACCATATTACCTATTATACCAATTATACTTGGGCCTTTTGACTCGCGACAGAGACGTGCTGTGCGAATCGTAGACGATCCCAACGTTGAACCATTAAGTCTAAGGAGAGACTTCGCCTCCGTATGTGTTCTATCTTTTGTATAATGGATCGTGTTGCAAAGAATTGTTCGACATGATGCCGCCGTCTCCTTTTTACCACCGCACCGCTCACCGTGGGCAGAGCATTCATCCTCACAGCCTAGGACCTAAATGGTCGCGTACGGCAAAGAGAAAGAAAAATAAATTTCCTCCCTCAGACGCTGTGGTTGTTGAATATGCCGAGATTTTTCCGAGGGTATGGGGCTCTTCAAGAGAGGAGTGTGTAAATTCTTAAAGGGTCAGCAGCGCGCATTTGACATCCCTTTATTTGCATGCTTCCATAGGTCTCGGTGACCGCTTACCATGAGATGGGCCGTAGACTTGCTTGCTACTGACGTGGTATTAAAAAAAAAACCGTCTTCTTAGGTAAACGTCAAACGCAACGCAACGTGTTGAGAGTGTTGAGACACCTTTCAAAAGTATCAGGAAGGGAAAGAGAGGTTTTTGTAATGTCTTGCAACGCATCGCGTCGCGTGTGTGACGACGAGGCCTTTTTGAGAGAGGTAGGGGACAGCCTGAATGTCATCTCGCTCATTTTGAACAGCACAAAACGGCAGTCATAATAACCACACTACTTGCTCTGAAGGTAAGTTATTGTGTTCCTGCAGGTGAGTAAGTTTGCCAGAGCTCCCAATGATGATCTGTGTGAAGAAGGGACCTTTGTCTCGAACTAGGTATCAAAACAATGCGTTTCTGATTATTCTGGCGTGCAAGCATCTATAGAGGCTACGCTGTCTGCTTACCAGAAAGAGCGCACGCTTGTTTGCGGCCATGGGAGACGGGAGGTTGTTTTCTAATACCTCAATTAAATACGAAGATCGGATAGTTAACACAGACATGTGAGTATAATTCTTTTAGATCATGCTATATTTCAAAAACCAGCCAAGTGCGAGTCGGACTCGCGCACGGAGGGTTCCGTACTATTTTCTATAAAAGCGGCAAAAAAAATCACGTTTGTTGTATGGGAGCCCCCCTTAAATATTTATTTTATTTTGTTTTTAGTATTTGTTGTTATAGCGGCAACAGAAATACATCATCTGTGAAAATATGAACTGTCTAGCTATCGCGGTTCTTGAGATACAGCCTGGTGACAGAAAAAACGGCAAAAAAAAACACGTTTGTTGTATGGGAGCCCACCTTAAATATTTATTTTATTGTGTTTTTAGTATTTGTTGTTATAGCGGCAACAAAAATACATCATCTGTGAAAATTTTAACTATCTAGCTATCGCGGTTCTTGTGATACAGCCTGATGACAGACAGGCGGACGGACAGCGAAGTCTTAGTAATAGGGACCCGTTTTTACCCTTTCGGTACGGAACCCTAAAAACGATCATTTGTACGAGACCGAGCTCCGTTTAATTCCATTTAGAACCGAAACTCTAAAACATTTAAAACAAAACGAGTTTTCGCCCGCAAGTCTACACCTGGCTTTAAAAGAAAGATTAGTGTTGTGTAATGCTCATTTCCAAATACATATACTAAATTCCCTCGCTTTGTATAGCTGCTAACAAATGAAATCGCGAATAATTAAAGCTTGAGAGTTTTAGAGGTTGTATTGAACCTCTAGCGTGCCGTGCCGGCTATAAAGCACTATTCTCATTTCAAATCAAACTGTCTCATCACAAAATTAAGAGTTACGCTCCTCGGTAGACTACGCTCCATTTATCTCTGTTTACGCAACTCTGTAAAGTGAGGGGTAATAATATACACATAAAAAAGGACATAATAAATATCTGTACACGCCTTTATGACATTGCCAATAGATTTCAGTAAAGATATTTATGTAGGTACGTATACGTATATTACTGTGGTGGGGCGCATTCTCACCAGCTTGTCTAAAATTTATTTTAGACAAGCCTATAGTTATATACTCTAAACTCCGTCATCACTTTTTTGTTCCGGGTTGCCCATCGAACATTTTCACGCGCCTCCTCTGGTATAATACTACCCGTGACTCAGCTCGACTAATAAATAAAACAAGTTAAAAATCTATTGTGCTCGTCAAATTTTCTACCCCCGTTATACGTCTCCCAACCCCACACTTTTTATGATGGTTCGAACTGAAACGAATATTTTTGAACACAAGCTTTGTGAGATTGACAGCAAGGTACAGGCTGGGCTCCTACAGTCTAACTTGATGCACTGAATCATAATCTGAATCACTCGAGAGCAAAAAAAAGGTACAACCTCTGGTAGCAATTCTGCACAAAGTGTACCGATTTAATTGCTCGTGAGTGTTTCAGATTATACAGTGCACGAAATCAGATTGTGTGAGTCCAGCCTTACAGTCTAGTACCATCTTAAACTGGCACGTTAAGAGCACTACAATTAAGTTTTTACCGTCTTTGTCACAGACCGGAACAGATGACTTGGATTTATTAGAAAGATTTTGATTTGATTTGATTTGCAACAAAGTAAATAAAAAATATACAAAAAAGAAAGAGAGAGATAAACGCTAAAAGAACAAGTAAGTATTACAATTGTGTTACGCAAAATAAATAAAAAAAAATTAAAGACATACTGTGCGTTGCAATAATGCCAAAAAAGTACTAGCTCAGTTTTGCTTATGCCTTTATTATTGAAATCGCGGTCTTCACTACTCGACACAGTCAGGTTTAGCCTGATAAATTTTGTAGCAAAATTGATCAACCATTTAATTAAGTAGGTGCCGGATCCCCACCCTAGACGTCCTACATTTTGGTGGAGGTGCGGGGGTACACATAAACAGATTATGTTAAGTGTTGTTGTCGCCACCTGTCAAAAGATTCCATCATAGATTCGTACCTATAGGTACTATAAGAGTTGGTATTATAGGTAAAAACATTTAAGAGAGGCCCCTTTTGTATAAATTCAAATTTCCACAATCAAAACAAATGCTAAATGAAAGGTTAACTGGAAGACAGCCCTTAAAGGATGAAGTTCGTCTTTGTACAAATATAATTATTTTTTTGTGCAATTCGCAGGCGTGATATTTTAAGAAACTTATGGAACAAACTTTGATAAATTGGCTTTCCATTTGCACGAAATTCCCCCTTTTCTAGAATAAACGTGTATACACTAGAATAATTTGAGAAAAACAGTTTTCCCAAAGTATCACGTCGCAAACTAATTTAGTTCAGTTTCTCAAAATATCACGCCGTTAGTCTGCAAATGTCAAAAGACGTTTTGTATGGAAATCGAACCACCTTAACTACTACTACTACAAATGCCGATTTGAACAGTCGACAACCACGTGCAAGAGGGGACTACTACTTAGTTTTTTAGTTAAATAACGCTTCATCAGATAGATTCAAGCTTGAAAAAAATTATCGGACGCGTCCGGCGGACGCGACTGACGTCCGCGACTGATAAATGTGCACAGTCGAACGGGATCTAGCGCGCCAGAATGCCTGTCGGACGTCCGAACGCTCAAGGTTACGTCCGATAGTTTGCACAATTCAGTGTATATTCATTATCTACATAGATACCGGCTGTGTGCCGCATCCGGCGGACGCGTCCGATAATTTGTTTCAAGCTTCACACAGACATTTAAACTCACGCAGCAACTGACAGCCTCCAGATCATTAGTATTGCAAGTTTGATAAATGGAGGCCCTAGGTTACTCCAAGGACAGTCTAAACTAAAACAAGGTTACCCTCTTACGATAATATATGTAAAACTTAAGCCTGAACTCAAAACAAATTTCAACTTTTCCCGTTCAGAATACCGAAAGCTCGAGTATTTATTACGTCAATTTTGGAAGACGCATATTTTAATCAAAAGCATATTTAGGGAGATTGTGTTTATTACAAAAGTTGGGATCAGGGGCGGTATCGAAGCTCGCGCTAAATGGATTGCGCACATAATCCTATTGCCAAGACATGTCATGTTTGTTGTAGCTGTGTGTGTGTCTTCCACATCGCGTATACCATGCAATAAAGGAAAACGCGGATCAAAAAACTCGTTATACAAAATATATCCTTACACAAGAGTTATATCCATATTCATTCTAATATTATAAATGCGAAAGTGTCTGTCTGTCTGTCTGTTACCTCTTCAAGCTTAAACCGCTGAACCGATTTAGATGAATTTTGGTACAAAGATAGTTTGAATCCCGAGGAAGGACATAGGATAGTTTTTATCCCGGAAATCATCTCCTAAGGTTGTGAAATGGGCGGGTGAAAGTTTGTATGGAGCTGCGATATAAACGAGTTCCACGCGAACGGAGTCGCGGGCAGAAGCTAGTTATGGAATGAATGTATGGTTCCAGCGATAGTTCGTGTAAAATCGAGCTTTGCAATTAACAAGTAATACATAGAATGCCACTGTCCCAGAAATGATACAACCTACTCTATCGATTTTTCACCTTCCAAATCATTGAAATCTTTAAGACGTTTTTAAGAACCCAATGAAAAACTAATATAGGTACTTACAAATAATATCATAGGAATAGAATAAGATAATAACTTTGATTTAGTTACGATTCAGTCAAATAAATATAATGTGTTGATTGATATTGGTAAATCACTGTACATTACCTGCCCACGTATAATGGCGCGTATCCATTTGAGCAGCCTCAGGCCGATAAGCCTCGACTTGAGGCAAACTGAGGCTGCTCACTCTGAGGCCTGGCTCGAGAGTCGAGGCACGTTGCGGATCAAGGTATAGCGTGTAGTCTCGACTTGATCCACAACTTCGAGCTAATGTAAAGCAGAAACGCGATGGCACCTCTGGTGGAGACTCGTATAGTTTTATTTATTTAACTGCAGAATCGTAGTCCATTGTTGCAACCTGAGGCAACACGCCCGTCTCCACTAGGCGCACGGCTCGGACTCAGGCTCCTTAGAGCGCGCCAAAGAACCAACAAAACATTGAATTGAATTTGCCTGATGGTTGAGGCAGCGTCTCCACTTACGCTGGCAGGCAGCCGCTCGGCCTGAGACTGCCTCTAGTGCATACGCGGCTTTACAGATAACCCAGGCAAAATCGTGCCAAGAATATAGCTTATGTCCTTTTTGTACAGGGGTGAATGAATCTTTGAATTCAGATGAGTAGTTTCAGAGGAACTTTCAACCACATCCTAAAGCTTCCAAGCCATATTTAACATTGATCGGTCTGTAATCGTAAGTTCGTGCAACTCGCCCTTAGTGTAGATAATATTTTTTAATTTGTGCTTTTACAAAGTATGTGATGACATATATGTGAATTTATAAGTGTCACCCATATTTAACTATGGTTAAAGCTTAGACTTATATATTTATGCAGACGAGCTAAGTCTATAATAATACCACCACCGAACGAGGTGGTAGCACACAAATCTCAATAAGTGTCTAAACGTATGCAAATATCCAACGCGTCTAAAACGACGAATCTCATATCGCAGTGCAATATCAAGATAATATTAATATTATTAAAAATCCAAGACAGCGAGCATCAACATAATACTGAAGCTCGTGATACCCTATATTAATTCCATCGACACACATTAGCATAGAGCTGTTGAAACTTAATACATATCAATTCAGCTACACGCAATATCAGCCCGTAACCCTCCAAAGCTGATATTTTAAACGTTAGGACTTAAGAAAGTTAAACCGTAATAAGAAAGATAGAAGGTGGACTTTATATTGAATCTTAAAGGAGACTTAGGCGTTTGTGAGCGCTAGTCGATATTACGCTGTTCCTGTCATGTAACGGCAACACTGTGATCCATTTCTTGGCTTGACAGCCGATTACGTTGTCTTTTGGTTTCATGAAATTATTATCGAACGCGCTTCGATACTGTCCGACCGTTGTTTTTGTAACTGGCCAGTTGGCCTCATTATGTTGAGACGTGTTCGGAATTTTTATACTTGATTTATTCTGCGCAGAATTCAATGAAGTTTTCTAACGTAATAAAATTGAGTTGGAGCTATTTCGACGATCGTCGATTTGTGACGGCGGACTTTCCCGAAGGACTAGTACTCGTAAATATTTGATGCTCTCTTCAGTAATTTTTCAGTAACTTACAGCGAAAGGTGGTAAAATATACGACTGAGTTTAAAATAAAAGTAAATCTATTTCAAGTCTTAAAATTACTGAAATTACGAATATCACTCAAGGGCACTAAAAAGGGTCCAACATCGTGTAATGTGCATCACAATTAAAAATAAACTAGACTATTATCCCAATGGAAGAATTAAATTGCAAATTAAGCTGAGACTTTTGTGCACACAAACTGTAACCTTGACCTTGGCTTTGACCGATGTGACAAATATTCGAATATAACAAATATTTTTGTCACATTAATTTGCCTAAAGCAAGTATTACCCGAACAAACATTTATACATAAATAAATATTATTCCAATAAGCACGGAGAACTTTGCTCGGTTTGCTTGCGCGCTCGTTCAATTATATAAGGGTGGTATTTCTTTGTCCAATGTGTATTTGCATCTCACATTTTGCTTAAAGAGTGAGTGAGATGCAATGCACATTGGACAAAGATCTTGGACAAGTGGAATACCACCCTTAAATTTAATAAGTACTAATGTTCCGGATAGACGCGGCAACGAAACGCATATTCACGTCTTTTGTTTTGGGCATATACAAATAGGGTATTTGTCAACAATGAAAATTTATTGTTTTTTCACAAGCAGCAGATAAACATTACGAAAATACTCGGAAAGTACCTATCAATCTTTCATTTATATTTGTAATTTTAAGATTTTTAATTCATAGAAACTAACAATAAGGACGTTGTTTGATTGTGACGTTGCCCTAAGAATAATATTATAGCAAATTATAACTTTATGTCCCATAAAAAAATAATCATAACTACAGGTTGCCATAAATTTATATATTTTTTAACGACGTACAAATCACGCTGCACCGACGCCGCGCGCCGAAATTTTTATTCAAGAAATGATTAAGAGGTTAAGACATGATTAATTAAGTACGTTATCAGTTTTTGAATAAATACTAATAGTTACGTCGTAATCTTGAATGTAAAAGCAAGCATTTTGCAAAATACGCTCGTCTGTAAGCGTAAGGACCCTTAAAGCCCCAGGCTCAAAGGCACCCAGTATAGAGATGACGTAAATGTCTATTGATAAGCCTCACCAATATGTCGAAGACGACAAAATTTCTTATTTTGGGGCATGATAGATATTAATATCAAACCACGATCTGGACTGTGATTGTTTACAATCGATTTTAAAATAATGTGTTTTTTTGTATTTCAACTGAATTAAATATCAACCACAAAAGTGTTATTTACTAACGACAGTGTAATACATAATTATGGTAATTTTACTCATCAAACATATTTAAGTATTTGCTCGGTTATGTAATTACTTACGTGAAACGGAGCTCATAAAAACTGTTCCGACTTGCTGTTTTAAGGGACCTTCGATCTTAATCCCTTAGTTTTCTAATATTTTTTGTAGCTTATTATATTAACAACAACAGAGGGGGCGTACCGCCAGGGAAAAATCAGAAATCACCCGCGCGCCCCGTACCTGCCGCGTTGATGCGTCTATTGCTGCCCCGCTCCTTCTCGCATAGTATATGCCCCGACAGTCAGACGAAACATGATGAATACCTATAGATAATTATAATAAGTGGAAAGAAAGACAAAATCTGTAAGTACCTATATTTGAAGATATAATTTTCGCTAGTAAGTCAGAGTTTCGAGAGCTATAACTGAAATATGACCTTCCGTTTTTTTACTAAATCACGTAAGGGTTGTAATTTAGCATAATAATGTCTAGTAAAAGGCTAAAGCAAAAAAACAGCTATAATCGAATTTAAACTTTGGTGAGACATATCTAAAATACTACTAATAAATCCACGGTTAAAAAATTAACGTATTAAATGTCACGACAGGCGACATGTTTCGAACTCTTCGGGAGTTCTTCTGCAGGATTTAGTGTTTTCGCGGCGGTGTCGCTTGAATCACGACAAGATTCAAGCGACACCGCCGCGAAAACACTCACTTTATAGAGTACAAATTACTTTAATTACCCAAGGAATACCACTACCTACATTTTGTTGCTTAAAAAACCACCGGAGCTATAACTGAAATATGGCCTTCCGTTTTTTTACTAAATCACGTAAGGGTTGTAAGCCAGCATAATAATGGCTAGTAAAAGCCTAAAGCAAAAAAAAAACCGGCCAAGTGCGAGTCGGACTCGCGCACGAAGGGTTCCGTACCATTATATATAATAAAAACGAGCCCACATAGGACGATGGTAACTGAAGAAGGAGTTACAAAATCCAACTTCACAAGTGAAGTTAGAAAAAATATTATCTATCGCCGACCACTATGCGAAAGCATTCGAGCTTAAACATTATTATTTATTTATTTATTTATTGTTATTAAGGATATTATGATTTTATATTACAATATTTTTACATGGTTCATTCACTTATATTTACTACCTCTTTTACACACCTAACAACGTTTTATAAGTAAGTTACAATAGAATTTGTACGAAACTATTACTTCTTGAAGTACATTTTATAAGTTGGTCGACTATTACTCGTAAACGTGTAAAGCCTACTTAGCTGTGATAGTTTTCCTTTTAACTTCGTTATATGTACTACTACCATGAATTTTTTCACATATCCCAAAACAACCATTTAGCTAGCAGGGGGTGGGGACACTGGAGTCTAACAAAAATTAGCACTAAGGCCACAAACCACACACACACACACACACACACGGACACACACACACACACACACGTTTATTTCACAAACGGATCGTTTAATCGAAAAATTGTTTTCACAAACCCCCAATATTTTTAAAAGACCTATCCAACGACACCCCACACTATGGGGTAGACGACAATAAAAAAAATCATCCCCACTTTACATGTAGGGGAGGTACCCTAAAATAAATGTTTTTCAAGATTTTATTTTACCACTTTGTCGGCATGACTAATATGTATATTCATGCCAAGTTACAGCTTTCTAGTACCAAGAGCCTCTGAGCTAAGCTGCGGACGGACGGACGGACGGACGGACATAGCGAAACTATAAGGGTTCCGTTTTTGCCATTCTGGCTCCGGAACCCTAAAAAAAGCTATAATCTTTAAACTTTTGTGAGACATGTCTAAAATACTACTAATAAATCCACGGTTAAATTCACGCATTAAATGTCACAACAGGCGACATGTTTCGAACTCTTAGGGAGTTCTTCTTCAAAACAAACATCGAAAACACACATCCTGAAGAAGAACTCCCGAAGTGTTCAAAACATGTCACCTGTCGTGTCGTTTAATACGTGAATTTAACCGTGCATTTATTAGTAGCATTAAAAAAACTATAATAATTATATTATGAAAACTTCGATCATGTCTATGAAAGCCAGATTTTCAGGCCACCACTGTGTGGCGGCCAAATTTTTCAATTCTGATCTCGGATTCGTACTTGGAGACAATGGAGACTTCCCGAAGAGTTCGAAACATGTCGCCCGTAGTGACATTTAATACATGAGTTGAACCGTGTAATTATTAGTATTGTTTCAACACGTCTCACGAAAGTTTAAATTCGAAAAGCAATGTCCGCCATCTTGGAATTCAAAATGGACATCATTTCTAGAATCTGCACCCTCGAGAAGCCTGCCAATGTATGTTGTTCTTTAAAAAAAAACGCGCATTTTAATTTACAACAAATGTTTCAAAAATTTTAAATAATGCGACCACTTTATGAAATATTTCTGACTATGAATTCGTATTTAGACCTCTCACCCTCTCAGACATCGATTTTGAACATAACCGGATTTATTCTCAACTAGCGATCCGCTCCGGCTTCGCACGGATACTATATTATACATATAAACCTTCTTCTTGAATCACTCTATCAATTTAAAAAAACTGCATCAAAATCCTTTGCGTAGTTTTAAAGATCCATAGATACATAGGGACAGACAGCGGGAAGCGACTTTGCTTTATACTATGTATGATAGTGATAGTGATAATCTTTCATAAAGTAAATTTACTTACACGATCGACAGAAAAATGTTCGTCTAGTTTTGCGTGTACTGCACAAATTATTCTAAGAAGCCGGTCACCGGCCGATCGCTGCGTAATCTTATGGTTGTATTTTGAACTTTAAGATCTACACGTTAAGGTCGACTTTTAAATATATTATTTCAAAATGTACCAAAATATCTATTGGAATGTAATGATACGTTCATTCACTGGACGAATATACTGGGTCACAATATTATTGAAACCACCGTGCTGTTGTGAGAGCATAGAACGTAGTCTTCTCGTCTCAGCGGAGCGATTGCGACTGACTCCGCCCGCGAACGGCAACAGAAGATATACCGAACCGCACGAAACACGCGACGGGAGAAAGGGTATCGCGCTAAATAAAAAAAGGCCTATACGCCAAACACGTTTCACCTCAATAAGTCTGAAAAGGGACTACATAAAAATACCCCGCTAGTCACTTCACCTCATTCGCTTTCATTGGGTAATGTGAAAAGCTATTATACACTCAACTTTTTCTTAATTTATATGCACGGGAACCTCACACTATTGAAATTGAGTAAAAATAAGACATGTTTTGGCGGTTCTTTTCTATCGAGGCAATTTTGGTTTTGTATGGTTTTTTTCAGACGGTTCGGTTGCAAATATGATGTAGTTTTGGTATCCTCTTTTTCCTGGGATTCCCTTTAGTTTGTCATAGGTAAATATTCAATCTAAGAACCCCGATTTCGCGGAGCGCCCCCTCTTTAAGCAATATAGTATCCCACTTCAAAGTTCAATGTTTTCGAGATATTTGGCATCAAAGTTGAACAATTTTAGGCCAAAAAACTGGTTTTCTGGCCATAACTTTTGTGTTAACTAGTTAAAATTAAAACCCTAGAGACGTCAGACGAACCCAAATATTTAGATTTCGTATATGTTAGATCTTTCACGTCAATAGAGATACGAAATAAGTGTTTTTTTAGACACTTTTTAAAAAATCATACAAAATTGAGTATTCATTTCTTTCAAAATCCGGTTTACAAACCAAAATGGAGATAAAAGATTGAAGAACCGATAGCCGTTTGACTTATAATTCTACCTCTAGTGCAAAAGTAGAAGATACGATTCAAAAATTGTCAAAAATCGATGAAAACCTCGGGTAGCCCCTTAAACCAAAGAGTCCAAAGACTAATGAAAGAAAGAAAGAAACATTACTTCCATTTCGATCGCTGCCGACCATTCGTTACATCTCCATCGCTGGGAGTAGACATATCTCGAGTGTGTTTTTTTTTGAGTATTTTAGAATACGGAAATTGGTTTCCGTTTGACATTTGGGTTTTTTCTCGAGAATTGGTCTGCTGCGGAGCGTAGCATAGTTGCCATTTTATCGCTTATCGTTGTGGTATGACATCTTTCACAGCGTTACACAGCGTTAAGTGATAACATTGCAACCAAAGCTACGCCCGTACCTACTTACTTGACTAACATTACTGTTGTCATACACAGCTAACAGAAACCGTACCGTTTCCACACCGCTAAATACGAAGTGGCCTAAGATTCCAACAAAAACTCAGACAACTCACAGAACACTTACAACACTCGTTCAGCTAAGCACCGAAGATTTCGTCCAATCTATACAAAAGCGGTTCCAACGACTCAACCCGAAGTTAACTAACGAACTTGACTTCGGCATCGCAATTCATTTAATGGGGATTCGTGGCTCGTTAGCCTCCATCTAACAAGCGGCGGGCGACCGCAACACCTTAGTCCCATTAAGGCGCGGAACGTGGACTGACAGGAATGTCGCCTCAGATTCATTATAAGTCAGACCATGGAATTATTGCCATGGCTCATCTAAATCACTAACAATTTTTGCGCGCTCGAAGTCTAAAGCCTGGCGCGGCCTGCGGTGGAAGTCAAAAGTTAAATTGCCAATAACTGACCACAATATGTTGAGACACTTTGTTTCATTAGAAGCTGTAATGTATATCAGGGCCATCTCTCTCGTTAGTTAAAACTACCTGATGTGATTCGATTAGAATGCGATCGAGCGCATAGCTTACCCATTAGAGTGGCCTATAGGCAGTGAACCTTTCAAGAAAATAAAGAGAGGTCGCTAGTAGTAGCGGCGGCTAATGTGATGCAAAGATACGTCTCATCAGTCTATGTCTGAGTAGCTCAGTTGGAAGAGCGCTGTACCGACACTACAGATGGCACAGGTTCGAGTCCTGTCTTGGCTTCAGACGATGATGGTTTATGTTTCCATTATATTTGTTCCCTGTATAATATCGTTTAATAATTGACAAGATCGACCGCCACTGCAGGCCGCTCCAGTCTGATTTAAGCCGCTTCCGCATTTGTGAGGTATCAGTTGTTAGCTGTCAGTGTCAGCTGTCAGTGTCAAACTCTCAGCCATGTCTGTACATTTCAAATGAGCATTAGAACAAATAAACTGTAATTTTCGCTTACGAAAAATACATTTAGATCTACTGCGTACGAAGCGTTACGCAATTTGTGTGTGATTCCCGGAAGTGGTGTTGTTACACACACTTGAAAACGTAATAAAAAATAAAATAAAAATCATTTAACGTCGGATATTAAAGACCTATAAAATACAATACAATTAAATCAATATTTAATAGAATAAGAACTAAATGTAACTTAACAATTTTGACCAAAAAAAAAGAAATAAATTACCAATTCAAGACCAAAAAAATAACCTTAAAAATGCCATTAAAATGAAAAAATAACCGACACTGGCTAACTTACACTCTTCCAAATGATGGACGTAGCTAAAAACTGGCTATGTTCATCATTTGAAAGAGTGTAAGTTAGCCAGTATCGGTTATTTTTTCATTTTAATGGCAATTTTAGGGTTATTTTTTTGGACTTGAATTACGTTTTCAAGTATAGATCTACTATTGCAAAGTAAAGACATTTCTGTATGTTACTAGAAACTTTAAAATTTTCCTAAAAGGAATTTTAATTTACTGGAAATTTAACTAATAATTTTGAAGCTAGCTGAAATGAAGCATCAACCTTGACACCAAGATATGTTACACAAGTCCACCTTATTCATTGGTTTGCATTAACAATTATTTAGACTATTATGAAAACATGTAAAGCATAGGTAACATACATTAGTGGCTGAGTTTCTGCTATGGATATATATGGTGATTGTATGACGAGAAGTTTTCTTTTATCTGTAGTTAATACGATGCCATTATCATAGGACCATTTCAACCGCAGCTATATCCTGCTGAACCAAGCGACATTGATTTTGGGCCACCATACAAGATCAACTGACAATCATACTACCTGTTATCGCTGCTACTTCCATATGTAGAATACGACATTCATTCAAGTGCTATTATTTGGCTCAGTCAAAGCAACATCATTTTAATTTCATGACGTAATTATTTTCAGCCCGGAGCTACGTTAAAATGAAATCTAAAATTCCGGTCTACGTATCGCCGAGCCATCTCTTTGAGTAACATAAAACATTTTGTAGCGATAATTTTGTTTCAAGTTTCCATAGCGCTTATCGCCGGGCCTCCAGAGGGTTGTAATCCTTTTGGAAAACGAGCTGAAAACTAATTCAGGAATTTAGGTATCGTTGCCATGCCGGCGGCTGGAAAAAGTCTTATACTTAATTCGAGTATTTACTGAGTAAGTAAGTAACTTCCACATTGTACGGTGCTGAGTGGAATTTTTTTTGTACATTTTAGAAAAAGAAGAAAGAATTTATATTTTATTGAATCGTATGGCACACATTATTTTGGCCTTTTAAAAGTTTGTCACTCTTTAGTTGCAGGGTTGTGGTAGGTAGCTCCTGCGGACACGAGTGACAGTTGTCCCCCCTTTGTCAAGTGAGTGGGAAAATCGACTGTTAGAAGTTCTTAAGCCGCCCGAAGGCCTCTAACTCGGATTAACGATTACTGTCATTTTTTTATGTTATAGGAGGCAAACGAGCAGACGGATCACCGGGTAAGCGATTACCGCCACCCATGGACACTTGCAACACCAGAGGTGTTGTGAGTGCGTTGCCAGCCTTTAAGATTGAGAGAGTACGCTCTTTTCTTGAAGGTTTGAAGGTCGTATCGGTCCGGAAATACCGCAGGCGACAATCCATTCCACAGTTTAGCTGTGCGAGGCAGGAAGTTTCTGGAGAAGCGCACAGTTGAGGACTGCCAACCATCTAAGTGGTGAGGATGGTAATATTGTCGCGTCATATACAGCAGCCGGGATCAACTGCTTAGCGTGCCTTCAAAGCACGGAAGCGCTCATTTATATTAACCACTCAAACATCAGGCGGTCACCCATCCAAAGGCTGACCGCTGCCATCGTTACTTAACCTGCGTTATCGCTTCTGACTCGCAGGCGCCGCTAGGCTATGAGCGCTTCAGAAGAAAGAATGAAAAATATTTATTCGTGACGCACACAAAACGACAAACATTGAATAAAAATACAAATAAAACACGTCACGAAATGGTCCCAACTCAGCATGGTGCTGGCGATTACCAGCGCTGCTCTTCCGTTGGAACCATTGGTGACACCACGGCGGGCAACGCACACATTGCAATACAAATATAAAATACTAGCTGCCCGGCCCGAATGAAGCATTTTCCCGCGGTAAAAAGTAGCATATGTTCACATTATGTCGGCTTCTAATGGTAAAATAATTTTTCAAATCGGTCCTGTAGTTTCGGAGCCTATTCAATACAAACAATCAAATCTTTCCTCTTTATAATATTAGTGTAGATAAAAACTTACAATAATAATAACAAAAATAACACAGTCAAACAATTTGGAAAAAGAAAACAGAAACGAATTTTACAAAAATGCAAGTAGGCTGTTCAGCTGGTCAATGACGTAACGTTTCATACGTACGTTATACCTAACACCCCGTTCGCACTGCGTCCGTTTCCGTGTCCGGGAGGCATCCGTCTCTTTCGCACTCGGGCGAAACATCGCAAGCGAGAAAAAGAGGGATGCCTCCCGGACACGGAAACGGACGCAGTGTGAAAGGGGTGTAAAGTCTCATCTAAATGACATTTTTACATGTGCACAAACGGTCGTTTGAAAAGTTACGCATTTCCCCTTAGGTTTATAGACACGATATAACAAAATTTTGGACCTCTATGTTAAAGTTCTATTTAAATTGTAGCTGGATATTATTTCGTATCCTCAAACATATCAAGGGTCGGCAATGCCCATGTTACTCCTTTGGAGTTGCATGCGTCTATAGGCTGCGGTGTCCGCTTACCATCAGGCGGGCAGTTCGCTTGTTTGCCACCGTCGTTGTATAAAAAAGCTCACTTTCGAACAGTTGTGGCCACATTGATATAATACTCGTACAAGTACATTCTGCAATGCTTTATGAACTCGTATCTAGTGAGTTAACATTTTTTTAAAGATAATAATCATTACATCAGCTACGGTAGCCTAGTGGCTCAGGCATGCGGCTGTCAAGCAGCGGTCGTGGGTTTGAATCCCGGCGCGTACCATTGAGTTTTTCGGAACGAATGTACCGAATATTTACAGTTAGCTTTTCAGTAAAGGAAAACATCGTTAGGAAACCGCTCTAATCCCGATAAGGTCTAGTTTTTCCTCTGGGTCGGAAGATCAGATGACAGTTACTTTCGTAAAACTAGTGCCTTTGCCGAAACTTGGGATTACGTGTCAAAAGCGGACCCCGGGCTCCTTTAGGGCACAACCGGGAATAACGCTAGGAGGATGATGAATAATCGTCACATAAATACAAACCTATAAAAGTTGATCAGGTCTGGCACTCAGCACAGCTCTAAAAAGTTCCACAGACTTATGACGATGCGTACGATTAATGCGAATGCCTTGCCGTCTTGAAATGCTTTTAGCTCTTCGTGCTCCTTTGGAAGCCTTGATGAGTGATATTAACGTGGGTATGAGGGTTTCTTACAATTTATTGCGCTTACTTCAAGTTTATGTCAAAATAAGACTCATTATAAAGTAAGTTTATTGCAGATTTTTTAAACATTATTGTAGGCGACACTTTACATTACAATTTTATTATATGTAGATAAAAGAAGGACGCCTAACGCCGGTCTGCGACCTGTCAGTGTCAATGGCGGAGAAGAACATATTGATAACTTTTATCCAATAAATCATCACCTGAGGGGGGAAAATTAGTATCGAGCTACGATATAAACGAGTTCCACGCGAAGGAAGTCGCGGGCAGAAGCTAGTATGTATTATATTAGCTGTGCAATTTGTACCGTCATTTATAAAGCGACCTCAATTTGAAACCGTTTAAAATCAAAGTGAAACTTTCCAGGGTAAATATTTTATGAGCCGTTAAATGGCGACAAACACGAGCTATCTATGTACGCCAAAAATATGTATACATTATCCGCCATATCACAAAGGAATAAGGTGTACAAGTGTTAACATATCTTTGATGCCGACCGTACTATCAGCCTCCTATACGTCATTGGAATAGCCAAAACCGCACGTAGTCCCTTTCAAACGGAATTGGACTATAACGCTCAAAGATGATGGTTCATTTTGGATTTGGGAAGCGAAATTGCTTTGAAGGAGTGCCGTCAAAGCTCTTGTCGTTTAACTTTGAACTTTATGTGGTGGAGTGTTTAGTTCGTAATGATTTGTTAAAGTTTGTTGTCGAAGAAGTGTTGTGAGACGGGGCAAGTTTGATGGGGCTCACATGTCGCGGTGGAGACAGCTGAGTCTAATCGACTGGCAGCGACGCGGGTAACTTGCCAGCCCAACATAGTACCTACACAATAAATGTTACATTAATTTGTGTGTAGTTTTGTGATTCAACACCATCTAATTTGTGGAATCTTTTTTAATCGCGCCAGTTTTTAATGAATATAATTTATTAACATTACAGCTTACGCCACAGCGTTGATAAACTATAGTTAGGTTTAGTTTACTGGCTCGAAACGCGTACTATCAGATAGTGATCTGAGTCATGTTTACTCTTTTTCATAAACATTCCTAATAATCAACACCTTATGTTTAGGTGTGGGCATAGACTAAAGAATAGTACTTACTACGTAAGTTCAAATTCAAACATCGTGAGGAAACCGGTCTAATCCCAATAAGGTCTAGTTTTCCCTCTGCTCGGTTGGAAGGTCAGATGGCAGTCACTTTTGTAAAACGAATGCCTATGCCGATTTATATATTGGGATTAGGTGTCAAAGCGGACCCGAGGCGCCTTTAGGGCACAACCGGGATTAAAGCTAGGATGATGATTAGGTACGTACAGAACGTTCTCTGTTAGGTATGCCGAACGAGCCTAAACCTGGCCACCCCTTTCTAAATCCCCCAAGGTGGAATGCTCAATATAGCTTGTTCTTGTTTATTAACCCCTAAAGCATTTTTACGGCATTATTAAAATCCGGTATATACTTGGAAAGCCCAGCTTACTCGCGAGTTAATTAAAATATTTACTTGTTCCATTCGCTGGAGATTAGCGCCGTAAGCTTTGAGACGGCGTTAAACGTGTTAAGATATAAACAATGTTTCAACCGTATAGCCGTTTCGTTCAAAGGAAGTTACTTTGTAAAGTATTATAAAATTTAATGTTAATACATAATAGTCTGGACTGCCAAGCTAGTCAGAGCATTGTACAACAAAGTAGATTTTGTCAGCAATGTACAGTATTTTTATTAATTTAAAATTGGCATTTGCAGGAAAAAAACCCACGCATCATATTATTATTAACATCTACGCCCCGAAATACGAATGTAAACATCGGGAACAATATTCAAGCGTCGATTAAGAATCTTTTTATTGGAAAATCACTTGTATTATATAAGCTTTTTTGACATAACCGCATCAATCTGATTTATTGTTTTAGATATCATCAAATTGTTGTTACCATATGTAATGACGATAATTTTAGGTGAACTTTGATAATTATGACATTGTTCATTATATTAAAATTGTTATATTCTTATTTTTATTGAATGTTACTGACGATCACAAAAAGGATTCTTGTGAATTGACAAGAAATTTAAAATAAAATTTTATATTTTGAATCCCAATCTAAATCTGTATTTTTTTTGAAGCAGTTGGGTTTCTTGAATAGTCATTCATTTCACTTTTATCCACCCTGTAAAATTAAAATACGAATGGCAACACGTGAATGGAGCTGCATCAGCATGTCATTATCAAAGTCCCAGAGGAAATAAAGATAAAACGAAACGGGATCAAATTATTTCACCCCATAAAACCAATAAACCATCATCTAAATGAACCGTTAAATGTAGGATACAAGCAATCATACTGATATCAGACGCACAGGCCGTTATTACATTACGTCTCCTTTACTCTATACCAATTAGTAAAGGATAGATGCTCCGGTTTCCCCGATATAGGGGGCACGCTCCGGTACCAGATCCCCCTCACCGCATTATGCCCCCATTAATGGGGTAATTTTTACGCTTAACGTCACTTCGCATGTTTGCACCGAGCACGTTAAAGTATTAAAAACAGCTTTCATCTCGTAATTACGTTTTTAAAACCTTTTTCAGTAGATTGTTTCGCTCCGGAAAGGCGTATGTGAGTTTTAAACCCACGTGAATATGATCTTTATCGTTTTACTGGCCAGAGTATTCTTTGTCCCCGGATATTAAAGTGACAGTGCAAAAGTTTATACTTTATGGCCTCTTGGATTCCTTAGGTGGGTATAAACGATTTTAAATATTTTATTTCGTTAAGATTATGCGACAAAACGCCGCATATTGTGGAAAGTTTTGATGGATCACGGGATTAGTCTGAAGCGTGACCTAGTTTTGTGTTTGTTGGTTACACATTTCACATAGATCAATGTGTTTAACACATTCACAACCAACAAATTCGTAGCGCTACGCAGATGCCGTGATTTTACGGCTAAAGGAAAGCGCCTATAAACAGAGCGCCCGCTAGGGGTTTTTAGTTTTTTGCAGTAAATATATCCTTTACTGCATTTATGCCTCATGGCAATGTCTATTACCGTCGCGACTTACATCACGAACATTATAATTCGCAATTAATTGCAAGCGCATATTCGTCTACGTAATGTCGTACTTACCGAATTGTTCTCCTGGCTTAAGCAATAATATTTCGATAATTGTTTTTTTCATATTTATCAATTGCTTACACGGTTTGAAATTTGGACAGGGGGCAAATTTTGGTTACTTTCGGAGCGATTATGTAATATATTCAATTGATAAAAATAAAAATACTTATATTTATTTTTAAAGTATATATTCTCTGTTTTCTGTGCTATACTGTTTTGTCGCTATTAAAGTAACTAATACTCTTAATTACATAAGAGTATTTTATATTTTACTGTATTTTATTGTACAAATTCTTGAGTCCATCAATTCGAACCTAAGACAATTCTGAGGTATTCCGTTATTAGTGCAAGAAAATTTTCCTTTCATAATGCCCATGATAATAAATAAAATTCATAATATATTATGATACAACAACAACCGAAATAATGCGGTCTTTATCCTATCCCTTTTATGTATCTTTATATCTATTTACCATTAAGGAAAACATCACTGTTTGAAAGAACAAAGAAAACCTTTTTACCGATAACATAAGTATATAGTGGAGTATTTTAGTTTGATCGTCCATCAAAAATCTGTAGTACCTAGTTACTTACTAACAGTCGTCTCTTTTGATGTTTCTATGTTCCTCCTATTTCTAGAGATCCGGGCAACGGGGTCGATCAGACACTTTTTGCATTCAACATTATAGTACGTACCTATATGTTTCGAGCAGCCCCTTACTCGCGCGCTGAACTAAGGTATCAGAACCTAGGAACGTATACCATCCAGTAATAGCATATCCATACTTTCATACTAATAATATAAATGCGGAAGTGTATCTGTCTGCCTGTTACCTCTTCACGCTAAAACCGCTGAACCGATTAAGATGAAAAGTATAAAGATAGTACAGAAGAATATGCAACTATACTGCCGCCGGCATCCTCGGTACAATGCCTCGAGGGCATTTTTTAGATTTAATTTAGTTAATGTGGGTTATCATCTTGTATAGACCTTAGAAAATAAATGAATATTCATAACCATACTTAAGAATATGTAACATAATAATATTTAACAGTAAATACAGACTGCACTCGCCTTTGCTAATTGTTCACGAACATTCTCTAGCCAAGGAAAGTTCCGTTGAGCAACTTCCTCGCTTATTGAAATTCGCGGTCAAATAATAAACTTAATTTTATTAGCGACAGTGAACTTCTTCAGTAGAAACAAAGGAACATGTTTAAAAACTTAGCATATATTTGCTGATTCAAAGAAAAAAACTTTATAGTAGTATGACTTCTTGCTTCGCCTTTTATGTCCGTAATGCTTTTTATTTATTGATTAGGATAAAAAAACAAAGAAATAAATGTCATAATTACAATGCCCCCATCTAGGCAAAACCTTGGAGAGGTTTGTGTGCCGATGGCGAGTTCTTAACGTTCTACGAATCTAATATACAGATAAATTGAAAACTAAGTATTTTAAGTAGGTAGATACAAACTTAATTTAGAGAATATAAGGTTACAATAGGTTAAAAGATAGTGACTCAGGAACCAATATTCGTGCTCATCACACAAATAAATGCTCTTACCGGGTCTTCCGGCTCCGTAATATATAGGGATTGACGAATTAATCATGCTGGCTTGTCTACTTTTCAGTCGTACACTCTTATAAGAGTGGCCGTGATCATGTTCATGGTGTACTCGGTGGGTCTCCATCGTGGTTATGCCTCTTACCAGTGGTCGCAGTTTTTGCTATCACGCACCACTTCAGACAGTCTGAGGCATTGGGGGAGCACTGGACTATGCTGGTTCTCGAGGCTTTTTTATTATATCCAGGCAGCGAGTTGGCGACCGCCCACGTGTTTTTTTTTTCTCAGTACAGATTCCTGGACGACGAGCCCATTCAGCGATTGGTCTGGTCTATTGATGGCATTAGACAAGCTGGTATGTCTGGAATTATTAAGTTGAGTATTCACTGAGCATTCATGAGTGCGACAAACGGATAAATCCCAATAGATGCACGTTATATCTTGACCACATGCATGGGTTCACATGAGGTTGTTCAGGAACACGTTGCTGTCAATCATGTGAAAATACAGCTTAGCACATCTTTAGTTCCATTCCATTCACCCTAAGTCATGTTGTAAAATGAAAAAAAGGCAAGTGATTCTAGTGATTCCAGAGGAGATCTAAGTACACACCCTACGTTAAGAAACTTAGTTCCCAACGATATCGATAAAAAGCATTTCCGATTTTAAATAACCCCCTTTACACTTGTTTGGGCCGACGGCACTCAACGCTCCATACATTACGCGAAGAAGGCTTTTAAAATTAAAGTTCCATGAAATCCATTTCAATCCAGAACAGATTCAAAGTTTGACTTCCCATTTTCCGTGTCAAGAGTTAGTCGGGTACAGAGCGCCTAGGTTACCTATTTTCAATAGGAAGAGTGGCTTTTACCGATATCTCAGAAACTAGGTCGACATTTAGCCTGGCCTTTGATTGTATGTTAGGACGAGTATGAATGTAATTTAATCTGTGAACAGTTCGCGTTTATGTTAGTCAGGAACGTTCCTCGATTCTCGTAAACCACGCCCTCGTGTCAGACACACGTTCATGCTCATGCACTTGAGAAAGAGGACCTCATCGGAAATGTTTTCGAGTTAACTTTACACCAACTAGGCGGTCATCACACTGCCGCCGCATCCCGCTGTGGCGTGCGGAACGACGGTTTGCAACGTTGTATTGTATGTCAGTACCTCAGTTTGTAAATATATTATCTCCGCACAGTGTTTCACACTGCACCGCACCTCAGGCCGACGTAATTAGGACGCGGCTCCGCACGCTGCAGGGGGATGCGGCGGCAGTTTAAAGTCATTTAAATTAACTTTAATTAAATTAAAACTAAATTATCTAAAAAAGGCCATCATAGCATTGGATGCGCGCGGCATTTGCTGGTGGATGTCCAGTCAGGTGCAATCAGGATGCAATGTTATTTTACAAAATAAAAATATATGTATCGATACTTAAATAAATATCTTTAATTTTGTAGACTAGACCTAACCTAACCTAACCTATACCTAAAATTTGGCCATGGGGTAAATATACCGAAATATGAACTAATTCACAATGCCGTTTATGTGCTTATTTGTTGCTAAGGAAACATAATATAGATAAAACTTTGTTTTTTTTTGTCTGTAGAAAATACTTCTTGACCATCGAATTTTGGCTTCCGACAAACTAAAAACTACGTAGTCAAGATACAGAAATCAGAACAAAAAATATCTAGTTCATGAAATTTCCATCCAAAAGTCTCATCTTTGGGCAATGCATCCCCCCAAAGTTATCTTTGCTAACTCTATTGGGTACTGCTTTTTATTAGATGCCAGCAAATACATCACCAATTGTGACCAACCAAACCCATATCCCGTCCAGGTAGAGACTAAAGACATGACTACATATCTGATCAGACTCGTGTCTCTACAACTTTCACGACACAGCGACGCTATCTCGGTTCCTTTTAACTTTGTTAAATAAGAACAATGCCCTTCAAACGTCTATGGAGGATAAAGATATCTCGGCGTATCAAAAGAGGACCCATTGTACGTTGGAACGGGGTTGCCATGCTTAAGGGTATCATGTTGCTTTGAAACGCCGTTTTGACTAGATTAAGAAACAATAAGGTCTGATTTCAGATATATGATTCTTGGCTATATTATGATTGTTTATCTGATTTGATCGATACATGATTGCTTAAATTTCCTCTATAGGAAAAAGTTCCAAAGTTGGGTCTGTATTTTCCTTTTTTTACTCAGCCTACTCAAACGATACATTATTTTATGACACAATCAAGTTAATAATATAGTATTTTATCTCATCAAAAATCTCACTTGATGAAATTTAAATAAAACTTCTTATAGTATGGCATATATGTGATATAATGGAAAATAACAATTCTGTCTTATGCATATTATGGTGAGTAACAGTTATGGCACATGAAATTATGGTAAACAAAATTATGACATGTGAAAATAATGGAAAATGAAATTCGGGCAAATGAAGGAAACCGTTTTATCTATTTAACTTAATTGGACACATGAAACAAGAACAAAGGGAGAACTTGTTGCCACGAGGTATTCTCTATCAGTCAACCATAGCGTTAGACAGAAGCTACATAATGGTGGATGCAGCGAAACGGTCAAAAAAAATCCCAGTTTGATCATATGATAGACAATTATAACTTTAGAGAAGTTACAATAGTTGCACCTCGTAAGTCACATGGAAAACTTTACCCATATGGGATTTAGTGATACTACACATTAGATGAGGTGCATTATTACCATAATATCAACCATCGAAACCAAAGTTGCATCATGACATGATAATCTAAACTGTACTTTTACTTTAACGAACTTACCTCAATCTTGTGTTTTATCAAATACACCTAAATGCCATGTACATTAATGTAGACATTAATGTACTTAGTCTAGGAAGTCATATAAGAAATCCGCTTTCCAATGTGTTTGTGCTACCAATATAAGTACTCTCATGTATGAAGCTTCTGTTTATGTGTGCCCTGGATGTAACTGAATGGTTATTTCATAACATTTTCTTATTGCATTTGCCTCAAACGCTCTCTTGGATGCAAGCAGAGAGCTTTGACTTGTACAGAAGGAAGAATGCAATCACTTTGCTATTAACTGCTCTGTTTTAAAAGATGTGTCTATCTGTAATTTATTCTGGAGACGAATGAATAGACGAATATAATGAAGTTTTGTGAGACTTATCAACTGGATAAGTTATTTATCTCTATAAATTTTAACCCTCGATGATATGTCCCACATTTTTAAGATTCACTGACATTCAGCACAAATGGAAAACTGTTAACTCAAAATTATCAGTCGAATCTGAATAAATCGTCGACTTGTAAATTTTGCAGACCAGATGCAAAAAAAATATTACATCGTAAAATTTTTTATACTTGACTTTTTATTTTAAACACAGGTCAAAAGAAATCTGTCTGATTTATTTTGACCGGCATTATGAATCTTGTACAAAATATGTACTTAGCTTATCTTTGCATGTATTTCAATATGAACCTATTTCCTTACTTACGTGGTCCGACAAGTTTGCGCTCAGTTTAAAAAATCACCTTATCGAGCTGTTGACGACGTTTTTGATACGCGCGTCCTCTACGGGTCGTCAGCACTTATAAGCAGATTGTATGTATTTGTATAGATAAGAACACAAATTAATCGCACTTCACACGGGCGTTTGTATCACCTACAAATACAAATGAAACTCGCTTCAAACAAGAGAGGCAGCGGGGAAAGGGGCGCTTAATAGGCGAGAGTCTGCGTGTTTGTAGCGATAAAAACGCAATGATCGTGTTGCCAAACGTTTTGCGTTGGCGGAGCGTACTCACGTTCAATGTCTTTTTTTTGTTCTGGATGCGGCTTCTATATGACGTCTCAACTTAAGGGAAACTAGACCTAATAGGGGTAAGGCGTTGTCAAATAAGTTGGCAGTTCATTGAGGCTTCTAAGCCTTCTAACTCGGCTTAACTACTGCTATCGTAAAGTAGTCATAGCTATGCCTGTGCTATGACCTACTACTATAGGGAGACCACTTAATTCGGCGAGCGGGAGCGGAGGTAGGACAACAACGGGGCGCGGGCGGCATGCGGGCGCCTCGCAGGTGAGGACTTAGGTGGTCTGGCTGTTTTTAGTCATTCGCCGAGCGTTTTACGTGGATCAAAAGGGCTGTTATCCCAATCTGATATGGTCCCCAAGCGAATGCCGCAGCGTCGCGTCTCAATAGAAATGTTGTCACGTTCGCTATAAAGCTTTCCAGTTATTTCCATACAGTGAGCCTTTATTGGCTTCAAATTCCTCTGATTCAAGATTCGTTTGTATGCGTGAAGATGTTTTTTAACAAACACGCGTGAAGGGCGTGCGACTTTAGCGTGAGGCTAAAAGCAAATATTCAAAGAAACGGCGTTGTGGAAATTAAATATACTTTATTCTGTATATTTTTACCGTAAAAATAGAGACTTCGAGTAATGTCAGTCTTCATGAACGTCTATCAAACCTATTTTAGCTGAAATGGCGTTGAAATTCTTTTGTCTCTTTTGTTTCATTTACATTTGTGTTCGGGAGAAAGGAACTTAAGCAGAAGTTTTAGCTTACAATTTTTTTTTTTTGTCAACAAATGGCAAAGTGACACATAATACAAAACGGATTCCCACGATAATAGCAATGAAAACGGGAGTATTCGTTCAGGAATAAGATCCAACCTGCACCTGAAAGGGCGTAAATGCCAAAACGTCACTTTTCAGGAAAGCAAAAAAAACTACGAAACTGGCGATCGGGCAAGGACAATTTTTTATTATGATGTGCATGAATATTTTGTTTCTGACTCTTGGATGCTTTTTTTGTATTTAAGTATTTATATCTATTCAATGTATCGTTCTCTCGTGCCAATTACACAGGTCTTATTAAGCTAACTATTTGGAGCTAGCAAAATCTGTGTAGAACCCTAAACTTTTTTTTCAAGTACGTTAAAAAGTCGCTAAGAAGCAGTATTTTAGCAGTGGACTGTGCTAACGAGAACTCAATGGAACGGAAAATATAAATACCTACTTAAATAAACATTCAAGACTAAAGAAAAACTTCCTGAGCGCAACGTAATTGAAAATCTTTCACGAAATATCAAGTTAACAAACTATTGGATAGATAAGAAAACATTTATAAAAGTTCGGAATTTCTATTTGGAGAATGTAGTAAAGTAAGCCGCGCTTAGAAAAGTTGAACTCCATTTGGGATTGAATTTGATAAACGGGAACCTAATCTCGAAACTTCCCCCTTAGCTTTGATTAAAATGTAAGGAAGTTACGTCACATTTGAGTAAAGCCTTTCACAGACGTGGCGGTCAATACTAAACTTAACATTATCTGACAAGTTTATTATTGACCGCCACCGCAGGCCTCGTCAGTGTGCTTTAGGCCTAAGAATGATCTTTGTCAGTAAAATATATCAAAATATTTTGTATTTCATTAACAGGCCATTAAGCAAAGACCTGGTAGCCTAGGTAGCTTGGAACGGAACGTTGGACTTTCCGCTGAGAAGAGCATAGTTTAGCGTTAGTGCTTACAATTAAATAAACAAATAAACCATGTTAACATTAATGACCGTTTTCAAGTTAGAGTCCATTAAACTTTTGTGCAAAAATCTGCATATTACAACTCTAACGGAAAATCAGGTCAATGCCATCATAGTTCAACAATCTTTGATCTTTGATTCTACTGCCCTTATCTCTTCTTATTCAAGAGCGAGGCTCTAGTCGGTGGAGCGTACATATTCCGCCTTTCTTTTTATTTCTCTATACGATGAAGCGTTTATTTTTTATTTTATTTGCTCTATGTAAAATTTTCTCGGCCTTCCCCTTTTTCTTTTCCCTTCTATTTTTCCCTCTATTATTGTTTTCATCCAGTCATCGTGGCGTAACATGTGGTCTATCATTTTTCCTCTCCTGTTTTCAAAAATTTTTATCAGATTTCTTTTTTCATTAACTATATCCAAAACCTCCTCATTAGTTTTCTTTTCTGTTTAACTGATTCATTCTAACCTCCTCCAACACCACATTTCAAACGTCCACGTTCGCAGCCGTAGAGTGCTATGCTCCAAATGTACACTTTAACCAGTTTCTTCCTAGTGCAACTTGCTAATTCTGGCAGTGAGTAAATGCCTTTTCGAATTAAACGCTTTTTTTGCCATGGCTATGCTAGAAATAATATCAGGTGTACATCTAGAATCATCCGTAATAATGCTTCCTAAATATCTAAATGACTTGACTTCCTGAATTATTGTCCAAGAAAATTCAACAAATAGCTGTTATTTTTGACAAAACTAGAGTTTTTGTTTTGTTAACGTTAATTTTAAGACCAGATCCTGAAAAAGTTTTATCCATATCATTCAGGATTGCTTGAAGTTCTTTTCCATTTTCAGCAACTGCTTATCTTCTGCAAACCTTATAAACTTAACTTTTTCTCCATTTATTTTGACCCCTCCTGTGTTAGATCCCGTTAACCTCCTAATAAAGTGGACATCCCTGACGAACACCTTGACGAATCTTTGCACTTCCATTCTGCTCTCCGACTAGTATTATTGTTTCCTGTTCCTTGTATAGTTCATGTATTATTCTTCTGTCTCGGTAATCTAGGCCTGCCTTCATTTTTAGGACTTCCATAATTCCGTTCCATTCAACTTTATCAAAGGCATTATCCAAATCTAGAAACGCTATGTGAGTGTCCAAATCTATATCTAACCGGCGGTTAACTAATATTCGAAGCGCAAGTATGGCTTCTCTAGTGCCCATACAACACACATAACACATACTGCCTTTATACATGACAATATTATTTTCTTTAAGTTTCATGGATAACATCGATCCTGTATACCGATAGATAGATAGTAGACTAGATAGTACGCATGTAGGTATCTTATTACAACAATATCTTAGTCAGATTATTGACAACCTATTTACTATTGGTTCTGTGAGCAGTAAAATGAAACAAAAAAAAACCATAAAAATAAAACAAAATGAAACAACACAAAAATAAAAAAATAAAATAAAATAAATGATGACAAAAAACTGAATCGACTAAAAAAACTATGTAATGAATGAACCTGCTTACAAAATTTCACGAGAATCCGTTAAGAAATGCAACCTTCACAGGAAAACAGCTAGACAGACGCCGGCCGGACATACGAAATAATTTTTGTCCAACCTGAAATAAAAAACTTCGTTGCTTCGCTCGCACGTTCAATTAAACTCGTTTCTATTGTTGTCTATAGTCTTTGGACCGTGACGCAATTTATCAATGCAATTACCAAATTGGCTGTGATAATTCTAGAATAAGCGCTTAATCTGCTCTGCTGCTTAGTTCCAAAATCAGCTTCTCACCGGCTGTCTTCATCCTTTTCAAAATGACATACTTAATTGCTCGTTTACGTTCAAAGCTATTCGAATTTAGAATGCTTGCCTATTGACTTAAGACGTGCTAAATCTGTCGTTACTTTCAAAGCACAGCTAAAGGAGCACTATTTGTCTCTACTCTACCACGATTCTTCAACTATTTTTTTTTAATTAATTTTCCGTCTCTATGGGAACACTTTATGTATAAGTATTTTTGTTGGAATTTATGTATGTTTAATTGTGTATGTTGTACGTTAGTTTACTTCTAATTTTGCCATCTACATACTTGTAATTATTTGTTGCAATTTCTCCGCTACCTACAGGTTGTCCGGAAGACATAGCTCTTTAACGATAATACCGCCTGTTGTTAACCAGCATTTTAAAGTTTTTATGTGTTGTATTTGATTCATGTTTTGAGGTGTGCAATAAAGACAATTTGTATTGTATTGTTCACCTGAGATCAAATATTCAATGCTGCAAGTTGGGCGGTCAAACCCGATAAAATACCTCAGCCAGACACAACACCGTTTTAGCATGCAAATGCTTCCAGTAAGCTACGTACTATCGTTCCAACAAATTACAGCGTCAAATGTAACGGAATCTATTTCACCAAACTTTAGCTTGCAATCCACTTTCATGTGGGTAGAAAACATTTTTATTGCTACACCGCAAACTGTGAAGACTGAAATTGCAACTGCTGTTTTAACATTTTGTTTGAAAGGAATAATAAACGAAACCACAATTTAGGTAGTTTTATGAAAATATTAAGGAAATCCGTAATTTTATTTACCATAAGAAATGTACAGTCGAGTTCTCCAATATATGTACACTTTTTTACCAACTCGAATGCGGCCGCTAACAATTAGTATGCAAACGCGTTCGATTAGGTAAAAAAGTGTACATATATTTATGAACTCGACTGTAACATTTCGCCGTAATCATCATTAACTTGCCCTAAGTATATAGTTCTTCTCAGAATCCGTAAAGGTTTCAGGATTGTTATTAAAACAAACCTATTTACTGGCTATACGATTGAGATTCAAATTAAGAATCTGTTGCTTGCTCGGAACACTAAATCAGCACTCGCAAATAAACAACTTTGTTGTCCAAATAGGTAACTATTATTACTTTTCTTCAAGAGAAAAATCAAGACGCTTAATGATGATTTTTCGTTAGAAGTAAAACAGGTCGGTGTATTGTTATTGTTGATCAGTTGTGACACACTTTTTGTAAATGTACAAACACCTACATTCCCTTTTATATTGTTGCCTTATTTTATTGCTACAACGAACGCAAAGTAAAGTTTCAAATCGACGGCGAAAATTGACCTGTATGACTTGATGCTATCGTAGTATACTCGTACATATACCTTCATAATATGAAATTACTTCATCATCATCATCATATTAGCAAAAAAAGTCCACTGCTGGACATATTATGTCTCCCCCAAAGAGCGAGCGCCTCCATGATCGCTTCACCGGGTCATGACAGAACCTAAAAATTAGTTGTGAAGTAAAACGTAACACGTTACAACGTTAGTTGTGAGTTAATACTTAGGTTGTAATAAGAGTAAAAACAAAACATGTAGACAGTATCAATCACATAGCGCGCAGTCCAACAAAGCGCGAAGATATAGGTACCACATATGTAGATTAGTTTACGCCGTAATGATAAGGAATGGACTTAAACTTCCATTATAGCCAATTAGAAACGTAATCCAAGGAAGTTCAGTGTAATCATATTGCATGACACAAGTTGTTCACAACACGACGCTCTATTACGTCATAGAGTGAGGATTCATATAGAGAAGCTATACGCGTGTCACCGTAAGGAACAGAGAGGCTATGCTGCTAAATTTAATTTAAAATGGCTGACCAACTTAATTTTGGCGGGTCGGTAATGCTTTGTTACTGGAAGGCGCAGCGTGGGTAGTCAAGGACTGATGACCTGGAAAAGACCGCGGGAGTCCGCTGCATTCGGCTGGCGCAGGACCGGTCAACGTGACACTCTTTGGGGGAGGCTGTCCAGCAGTGAACGCTTTTCTACTGATATGGTGATGGTGATGATGAATCGTTTGTTTGGTATATCCTATTAATCCTACTAATATTATAAATGCGAATGTTTGAATGTTTAGATGTTTGGATGTTTAGATGTTTGTTACTCAATCACGCTTAAACGGCTTAACCGATTTAGATGAAATTTTGCACTAAGATAGTTTATAGCCTGGATTAAAATATAGGATATTATTTATCCCTACTTATATTATAAATGTGAATGTTTGGATGTTTGTTACTCAATCACACTTAAATGGCTCAGCTCAACTGATTTAGATGAAATTTTGCACGAAGATAGTTTAAAGCCTGGATTAAAAATATAGGATACTTAGTATTTATCCCGGGTCCATGCAGACAAAGTCGCGGGCGGAAGCTTGTATAAAGGTGGAACTATGATAAAGGCAACAAATGGTATATCTCCCTGTCACACTTAGTATGGGATTTGTATACGACCATCTCGCTCAGTAGTGGTATTACGAATCTGGATAGTCTGAAATCGTCATTACAGCGTTGCATGACGAGTGGCGGCCATAACACCTCGCCCTATCTCGAATGCAAACAGTTCTGAAACTTGCGCGATTACTTCTCCGACGATTTCTAGAAGAGCGCGCGGTTCCATTGCAACGTCCGCGTGATTACACGTCATGGGAATAAAATAAGGAAATGTTAGGGAAAAATCTTACGTAAGTTTATAAATGTAATCTTACAGATAGCTCTATAAGGGTAGTTTTATGGGTGAATGGAATGTTAGGAGCGGAATGTTTGCTATGAGAATTTCACTCCTTGGAGTAAGTAATAGTTATAAAATTGATTATTTATTTATAATAACAATTTATCAATGTGACAAAAGAGATACAAACCATTTCCACAATGCAGGTTTTAGTTAGTACATCTGAATAACAAACATCTGCCACATGCTTAGTCAATCTACAAATTATAAATCCACGACAAGGTCTCGTCAACTTAATTTAACATTAACATCCCATTCCGATACTCACCCGGACCAAATATGTTAAAAATACTCGCAGCATTACCACGTTGAATGGCCAGTGATATTCGTTGGACCAGCACGTCTAGCACACGACGGCTGCGACATACTCTCGATTTTAATCGCACTATACCACTTGTTCTAAGTGTTCTAATAAGAGAGAGACGGATAGTGCGAGAAAAATCGAGAGAGCTCGCGCGCCGTCGCGTGCTAGCCGTGCAGGTAAGAAAAGAACTAGCACGGCTATCACAAGACGGCGCGGCGCCCGAGCTCTCTCGATTTTCCTCGCACTATACCTCTCTTTCTAAGTTGTCTAACAAGAGAGAGACGCGCGTCGTTCTAGTGCGAGAAAAATCGAGAGAGCTCGCGCGCCGCGCCGTCTTGTGATAGCCGTGCCGAGCGAGGGTTGCAGCCGCTTTCTTTCAAGCGCCGCCCTACGCCCCACGTCACTTTGACATAATCCTTGTCAAACACTGGTGCAACTTCGAGGACTACGACCCGTCCCGCCATCTTTGGCGAACTTCTTGGCCTCGGAACATCACGGCCCTGCCGTCTCGACAGCAACCGGAATAGAATAGAATAGAATAGAAAAAAAATATTGTTGAACCGTGTTACATAGATGGTATTAAATGTTACAAGTGTTAGGCCCCAACGGTAACCCATTTCGGGTATACAATATTTGCTTAAAACTAAGGAAAACATAACTAATAAAGGTACATTTATTTTAAGACGAAATTTCAAAAAAATCTTTCAATGAATAGAAACCTTTCTTGCTTAACCAAGTTTTTAAATTACGTTTAAATTTTGTGTCATCCAACATTTTTAATTCATGAGGAAGCTGATTAAATACTCGAATGGCACTAATAAATGAGCTTTTGCCATAAGTTTTATTTTTTACCAAAGGCAATGTTAAATTGTACCTATGTTGAGTGCGTAGGTTATCGCGTTGGGAAGCTAGTGTCGTGAAGTAATCTTTGTTACTTTTTACAAAGTTACAGAGCTCGTAAATATAAATGATAGTTAATGTTAGAAAGCCTTGCTCTTTAAAAACATTTTGAAGTGATTGTTTGTTGTTCATGCGAAAGATAATCCTCAAGCACCTTTTCTGCAAAACGAAAGTAGAATGTACGTCTGTCGAGTTTCCCCAGTATATGACACCATAAGTCAATATAGAGTATATGTTAGCATAGTATGCAGTAATAACGGCTTCTTGGGAACACGAATCGGCTAATATAGATAGTGCGTAACATTGACTGGAAATTTTATTGTAAATTTTTTGAATGTGGTGTTTCCAGGTTAAATGAGGATCTATTATAATACCTAAGAAACTAATTTGATCTATTTCTTCGATTAAAGTACCAGATTCAATAACATTTAATTTTGCTGGAATTTGTTTGTGGTTACGAAATTGCATAAGCTTAGTTTGTGTTAAATTTACCTTTGAGTTTATTGATTTTAACCAACTGATGACAGTTTTTACAGTATTATTTATAATAATTTGGAAATCGAAATCTAATGTTTCACCGGAAAATAAAATTGTTGCATCGTCGGCGAACATTACGCACAATTCATCCATAACATTTGGTAATTCGTTGATGTAGATTCAAAATAGAAGAGGATCTAAAATACTACCTTGAGGTATACTCCGAGTTTTATACTTTTAAAGTTAGATCGTATTTGTTCAATCGTTTTGGTATTAATATTATAAGTCTCAATGATAGTCGCCTGTTTTCTGTTAAAAAAATTGTTTTCAAATAATTTTAAAGCATTACCTCTAATGCCTACATGTTCAAGCTGCGTTAGTAAAATAGATGGCACTACACAATCGAATGCCCTGGACATATCAAGGAAGAGGTTAACGCAAGGGTTTCTGTTGTTAACTGCATCCCAAATATGCTTCAATGTTTTAAATATTGCTAAAGATGTGGATTTTCCCTGTTGGAATCCGAATTGGTTTTTATTTAATAAATTACTTACCGTGACGAACTTTACAACTCTACTATAAATAACTTTTTCTACAATTTTTGAAAAAGTTGGCAACAGTGCAATGGGCCTGTAATTACAGATCAATTTTTTATTTCCTTTCTTGTGCAGTGGTTTTATCAAGGATTTTTTTAAGTGGTCGGGGAAGATTACAGACTCAAGTATTAAATTTATTATATGAACAAGAGGTTCGGCGATGTATTCAAAAGAAGATTTTATTACTGATATAGGTAAGTTGTCGTGGCCTATGCTTTTTTTATTTTTTAATGAATTAATAATCTTGTTTAGCTCAGATATGTTAACCGGAGACAGAAATATGCTGTGAGAAATGATGTGATTTTTGGTTTCCATTTTAACCCTGTTGTGTCGCTAATATTTTGGTCTATAAATGAATTGTTGAACGTTGTTGCTATTTCTGAGGGATTTTGTATAATCTTCCCATCTACAAGAAAAACAAACACTGGTTCATGATTAGCGTATTTATTGTGCTTACATTTAGCCACATTTTTAGCCGCTGCACCCGCCTTTCTAAGTGTGGGTTATAAACTTAAAATACATTGTTCTAAATTATTCCGTGAGTTTCACTGTCGTCGACACTTCGGCTATTTATGCCTTTTGAGGTATTGTGTACCTTGCCGAGAGCTGAGTAATGTCGTTCAGATTTCCTTTCCGGTATACGTACTGTCAGTAAATATTAGGTACGTTTACAGGCCGAGACGAGTCGTTAACAGTTCTCATTAAAAAATCCTGTAGTTATCTAATGTTTCCGTCTGATTAACCCGACTTCAAGTAGTAGGCCAACTTAAGACGGCATTTAAACTACCTACTACTATTTCTAAGATATTTCTTAAAATATGCATATCTACGTGTACTCTATACGAAATTGTAAGAGTGAATTCTTTCGAAGATTCCAGTTTCAGACGTAACATAAGAATGGTACTTCAGTAAGTCGCCATAAGTAGGTATGGTAAAGTCAAGTGTAAAAATATGGGTGCTTGCAACTTACTCATAAATAAAGATGTTCCATCGCTCTTATGTCAGCGAAATAAGGTTTCAGTACATATTTATGACAGAATTCAATCGATACATATTTTTGCACTAGACTGAACGGAAGTACCTACCTTAGTATTACTTAACACACGTTGAAACATAAATATAACCCAATTAGTTTACTCTACCAAATACATAATAAAAGGTTAATTAGTTGGGTACATTTTATCAAAAGAATAAGCCTAAAAAATATAAATTTATCAAGAATGAAACGAATGAACACCGGCGTTGCGTTTTTAATTCTCGATTGAACGCCTTTCAATAATTTACGAGCAACGAGACTTCTCTGTAAATTATGTTAGGAGTGTTAGGAGCTGCGCCAAGATTGAGAAAAAGCGAATGAAGTGGCAACGGGAATAAAGGTGTATAATTTTAATTAGCAATCGGAATGGCCCAGCTTTCTGTTATTAACATATTGTAGGTATATTATTCATATTTAATACTGAGAGTAATTGCGTCCAAAAAGTATTTCAATTGTAAAACCACACTATTAAGTAAAATGGTTTTCGATTTAAGCATTAAGTATTACATATTTTGAAATGTTGTAAAATCTGATGTAATCCTATGAACACAGAATTCACACTTCTTATAGATATGGGAAAGTAACTGTCTGACTGTCTATTTTCGATTTCATGCTTAGGGCCGATTTTTCAATTCCCAGATAAAACTATCTGTCAGATAAATGTTAGCTCTGTCCTTTTCTTTCACCTGACTTAAGAAAAAGATGGTGATAATTTTAACTAACGGATAACTTTATCTAGAGATAGGGCAATTTAACTGTATTTTTTTCATAAAAAAAATACTGTTAGATCTACCTGCACATCTATCATGGGACGGCCGCGACATACTCTCGATTTTTTATGGTGCGAGAAAAATCGAGAGTATGCCGCGGCCGTCGCATGATAGACGTGCTGATGTGCGCACGATGCGTTACGTGATCGACCTACAGAAATCATACCTAAAAGGAGTGGAAATGGGAGTGGAAGTTTATATGGCGCTGCGATAATTGATGCTAATTTGCGTGTTATTAATACCTTAAGACAATTAACGCGGGTACAAGCTACTAATATAATAACATGAATACAAACGGATCGATATTTCGCTTCGAACACTTTGGCACTGCCCTGGCGGTAGATGACAGACTCACGTTTTGCATTGCGATCTGAATTCATTTGTTTTACGCGCTCATTTTAACAGTTAACATTGGCGTGAGTTAAAGCGAGTGCGCGAACACGATGATATCAAATTGTAATTTGATGTTTCTGATCCACCTTATCCAACACGGGGTGTAAAAGTCGGTGTATAAATTTAAAATTGAGGTTACAATGTGAATTTGTGCCGGGACCATAAAAAGATTTATTTATATGCTTCCGAGTTTAGCAGAGTTAACTACAATATTGTCCTTTTCCGCTTTAAAATAATAAAACATACGAGTACACCACCAGCTGTAGGAAATACTAAAACATGAATGAAACAAAAACACATGATTTTGCACTATTTGAATAACAAAACTTATCTTGAGTAAAAAAAACAAGAGATGTAGGTACTTAGACTCATCAAGACATTATCAAACATTGCTAATATAAATTCGATTGACAAGTATCGAATTTACTTGTTACTTAAAATAGGTACTGAGGAACCTATGCATCTATTAAGAAATGATACAGTCGATTTTAAGTACCTACCTTTTTTATGAATCATGTAGGTATTTGTTGTTGGTATTTTTTACAAATACACATACAGTCGCCATCAGATTAATCGGAGCGGCCAAAGTGCTCACATATATCTGAACACGTCTCTAATGCCTCGACAATAGAGACGTGTTCAGGTATTTGTGTTTGTTTGTGTTGTGTTGAGCACTTTGGCCTCTCCGATATATATGATGGCGACTGTACTTAATGTCAAAATCAGACAATGGTCAACTTCGTTAAAACTAGATTTAACTTAAGTAGAGAGAAATGGCTGGTGACCACGTACCGGAACTGATGACCAGGTCATCAGTCCACAGGTACTTGTCCACACCCCGTATCATGGTCGGCCTTATCTCGCGATAAGTGACAAGATAGGAGCGTCGTCTCGTTCTATCGAACGGTGTCAGCCAGTGACGAACAGTCCTGTCACTTATCGTGTGATAAGGCCGACCATGATACGGGGTCAGGTCATCGCGGGAGTCCGTTGGATGCGGGTGGCGCAAGACCGATCACTTTGGCACCCTTTGGGGGAGCCCTATGTCCAGCTAGCAGTGGACGTCTTTCGGCTGATATGATGAGAGATAAATATGTAGTTTTTTTAACTAGCTGCCCCGGGTACCGCAATAATCGCAAGCTAAAGTCTATACACACATGATTTTTTTGAAATCAGTTTAGTGATTCCGGAGATTATCTCCTCCATACAAACTTACAAAGCTACAAAATTACAGACTCTTTATCTTTAATATCATAGTATAGGTAAAGAAACCAACGATGTTGATTAAAATATCGATAACCACAACCAAATAGATATTCATAAAAGTGCTTATTTAATAGTTTTCCATTATTTGACACTCTGTCGCTGTAATGCTATAGAAATAGGATAGTACCAAGAAAATAATATTAAAATAAAATAAACAAAATAAATAATCGTAGTATTATCGCTGAAAGATCCACATTAGAATAAATGAGAAAAAGCCGATTAGGAAAAGTAACATGAACCTCAGGGGTAGGTATAGTCCCACTTGGAGCGAAGGATTGTCAAGATATTTTTTTATAAACCGCCGTGACAATGCTCCATATACGAATGATATGTTCTTAACGTTTCCCTGTTATTTCAAGAGGTTTTTTATAATGTCTGGCAGCTCTATCGAACGAGAATATTTTATCATAATACTAGCGACCCGCCCCGGCTTCGCACGGATACTACATATATTACACATATAAACCTTCCTCTTGAATCACTCTATCTATTAAAAAAAATCGCATCAAAACCCGGTGCGTAGTTTTAAAGATCTAAGCATACATAGGGACAGACAGCGGGAAGCGACTTTGTTTCATACTACATAATATATGTAGTGACTAGTGATTTAGTGCGCCATACGCTAATCTACCCACATGCCTCACGTAGATTCCTTTTATATAAAAATTTATACATTATAATACAATGACTTTAAGCGAAAAGCTTAGTTTTCTTTATGCCTTTGTTCGATTAGAAACTTAACACATACTGCGAAAGATATCATAGATATGGTTGAGATTATTTAATGTGTCCGATTTTTTATAAACCTGTTATTGGATTTGGAATCTTCTACCGTGGACGATAGGTTTGCATTTTGAATGGACAACTTTGATGCAATTCGGTCAACTCGAACAATCTCAGCTGTACTATAGCCGATTACACGCGAGAAACCGTTTGTAGAGGTAAGCGGTTCCGAGACTTCCGAGCAGCACCGTCAAAATTTGAATGTATGGAAAGTTTTGTCAATTTCTATGGACAGCTGCGGGCGCCATATTTTTAACGGTGATCGGTCTGTAATAAGTAAGTTGGTGCCCTGAGATGCTAAGAAAACTTGCTCCCAAGTCCTCATTTCTGAGTCACACTGCTCAAATTAAAAAGAGGAGGAAATAATTTTTGTTGTTGTGTTACTCGTAGAACACAAAACAAAACGGCAATTTATTAATCAAAAATTATAATCCCACCTCACGACTTGGGTCCGGCGACCGTTCATGTATAAAATGTCGTAAGCGACGTATGTTTAGAAGTTGAATGAAGCGTTTTGTAAAAGAAGACTGCCGTGTTGCTTAGAACAGTGCACCTGTGCCCTTATTGATTATAATGAACGCCTACTGGGGAATGTTTTATTATTATTTCATTCCCTTGAACGATACGAACTTAAATAGGATTTTCCTACTCATTTTACTTAAGTAAAATAACTGTTGTACAGAAATCGGTACTGTCATCGGTTACAAGTTTTTAATTACGAGTGAGTGCGTTGTGTCCCAAATGCAGTGAACGGAAAAACCATAGAAGTCTTAGTAGCGCGCTAAAAAAAACCCAACAGAATGGGAGCCATTGCCATTATCAGATACACCTTTAAGCGTATGCTTAAAGGCTATTTGTTGACGCTCCAGAAATCAAAATCCTAATCCCCAGCACTGTGAAAGCAATAAATATGCCAATTGCAAATTTTTTATCTAGTTTTTGTTTTTAATGTGTACTGTAAATAATTATTTTATTGAAGCTGCATCTCGGTAGTGTACATGTATTATCTCACTAATCACCTTGTATTTATGTTTATTTCTCTTTTGCCTGTCCCAATAATGTAAGTAGTTTATATATTACAATTCTACGACGATGACGTTTCCGTGAGTCACCAACTGGCTGCTGGCTGAAAATCAGCGATGTATGTGTCTGACACCTTAGCATAATGCTGAGCCAGTGTCCGGTTGACTGCCGCAGAGACGCACTTGTTTCATGTATTATCTGTTTTTTGTTTATTTTATTGTTTAATATGTGTGTCCTGTGCGTTTGTGAATAAATGTATCTTTCTTTCTTTCTATAATGCGGGGGTAGGGGCGGGGTGTCAAAACGATGCCAGACAGCCGTTTAGTTCGATGCCCATACCGGGTTTTAGGCTCGCATTATAGATTTTTTTATTCACTGTCCAAATGACGTATCGTAATATCGCGTGCAATGGACACAGTCCCGCATTTAATCGGGAAGGCAGACAGAGTGCATCAAAACATTACGGATTCGGAACTTAGTCTAACTTCGCTGAGCTGTGTATGCCCGTGGCAAGAAAACAGTCTTGCAAAACAGATACCTGGCTTATACACGAAGTTGTGTCATTAGTACCAAAGCTGTACAAACCTTAAAACCGTACATACCCTTGGTTTATGTAACTTGCTGAAACTTAACTATGGTAGGTACAGATAGTGCAACTCTCATCCTTAGGGATCGTCCTAACACAACGCGACCTCGCGATCATCGCAAGTTCGCGCAAATTGTACTCGCGCGGACGCGCGATCAAACATATTGGACTGTGTCCTAATTGAAAGTCGCGCGAACTTGCGCGTCTTAGTCCCGCCATGGACGGACTGCTTAAACTCGGATTCATAATTAGATTCCATCAAATCTACCAAGAAATGTCACTGTCACAATAACATCTTTCTTCTTAAGGGGCTCCCATACGCCAATGACCTTCGATCTGAATCCCTTAGTTTTGTAATGTTTTTTGTAGCTTATTATTTTAACAACAACGGTTTTAAGCAATATAGTATAGATGCTAGGAGGATGATGAGTAGGTGAAAAATTTAACGCAATCCGTCTTTGTAATGGTGTAAACAATTAATAAGGAAGTTACGTTGCCGATAACCTTCAAATAGGGAAGATGGCCGATTTAAAGAAATCCAGCTTTTTACAAAATACCGCGGTGGACAGCCATTATCACTATTGTATTGTTTACAAAGTTACGATAATATATATATATATTTAATACATAAAGCAATGCTCTACACGTTAATGCCTAATAGTTGAGACCTATAAAGTGTTCACCTCTATTGTTTTGCCATTACATTGAAAATGACATGTATTAGGTCGGTGACGGGCAAAGGTTTACCTTAATGTCGATTTCGGGGACAAGAGTAGATACATAATGCTATTTATTTATTTTTTTGCCTCATATCCGAGACGATTCCGAATACGTCCATGATCCATAAAGGTTCTGATATGCTTGAGCTTCTCATGTAAAAGAATATCTAGTGTTCGCCGTTTTTTAGTCGAACTGAACAACAAACAGCACGGCTAGACCGATCCGTCTCTTTCTAAATAGAACGATTAGAAAGAGACTGGATACCTAGTCGTAGTCTGTAGCTCGCGTGGAGTCTTGTGTTAGCCGTGCAGCCAAGCATAGAGCATCGCACTAAAAAAATTACTATAATTCTAGCGAACGCTAGTAAATGACTGTGCAGTAACATAATTAGTGGTGTAGACACTAAATAAAATAATCAATAATGACGTATTATCTCGAAAAAAGGTTAAAAATGTAGTCAAATGGAGAAAAAAGCATTGCAATAGGTTTAATAATCACAAAGTTATGTGTCCAAAGTTTTAAGAGGTATATTCTGTCCCTTTGCCTCAAAACGCGCCTTCATATGAAGCGATTGTCATTTACCATGACGCTCGCAGATTGTGACTTCACTAACTGCGAGCGTTTTTTCTCTCTAACAGCCCGGCCACGACTTCAAGCGGCCGCGGCAGTGGTAGCGGTTTTTCTAATTCATTGCGTGTGTTCCTAACTAACCACACAGCGTCTCGCTCGACCGCGCAATGAACAGATAAAACGCTAGCCGCGCCGCATTTCGCGCAATGTGCCCGTATGCGTCAGACCGCCGTAGTCGCTTTCCGCTACATACGAGGAAAACCACGGGATCGGCTACGAGCGTAGCGCGTAGCGATTCTAGGCAATGAATGTGTTAAAACGGTTGTAGCTTCGTAATTCTTTGAGATATTTGAATGGGATTTTCGTCACTAGATATATTTTTTGCCTTCTTTCTTTTGGAGTAATAATACATTTTGAGTCTACCAGTATCTACCAGTAGTATTGCGAAAAGCCTGACAACCTGGCCTGAGCCTGAGACTTTGGCGTTTCGCTAGAATACACGCTCGGATGCTGACTAGACAGTCACATTACACAAGTCTATCAGCGCCTTAACATAGCTGTCATATCGATTAGACACATTAACTGGTTAGTTATCAATGGCACAACCACATTATGATAAGGATATCATTATCACTGTTAAAACTTCAAACATGTTCCAAAAACACTTGTTACAACCTGTAACTAATTGGGCAGATTAGAACATCACATACATTTTAAATGTTGGTACGTTAGGAAACCGTATTTCGAATGTACCAACCTTTTAAAAATTAACTACCGTGAAACATGCCCACTTTGCACATGTCAGACATGGCACAAAAGCGATATCATGGAGATGTCCCCCTCTGTCAATAAAGACAATTGGAATCGCGGCTTAGAATTGGATGTGTAATCTTGAATAGTGTTTTCTTGGGATGCATTATCATTATTCATTATCATTATCATTTTTGCTTAACCATCCATACTAATATAATAAATGCGAAAGTGTGTCTCTCTGTGTGTTAGTCTGCTGCCTCTTCACGCTTACACTGCTGAACCGATTTAGATGAATTTTGGTATAGAGATAGTTTTAGTCCCGGGACATAGGATAGATCCCGGAAATCAACCCCTAAAGGGGTGGAATGGGGGGTGAAAGTTTGTATGGAGCTACGATATAAACGAGATCCACCCGGACAGAGTCACAGGCAGAAGCTACTTTAAAAATAATTTCAGTAAACGCCCGTATGTATCAGTTTTATTATACTTGAAGTATATAAATCACAATCACGGAACAACTTGGCATTTTATCGTAAAAGCTAAAATAAACGAAGACTAGCAAATTTACACAGCGCACAGAAAGTCTGTTCGGTAAATTGCCAGCTCGAGTCGACAAAGCAAAATGACAGCCAATTTACTACGATAAGAACATTGTAAACAAATGAAGCAAAATATACATTTTGAATATGAGGTGCCTTTGTACGTACATAGAGAATACCTTTCATAGAGAATATTCGTACATACCTACATGAATTGGTGTGGGGATGAAATTGATGAAAATCAACACCATTTACCGCGGATGTTGTTACAGGTATTTCGGAATAATAAATTTCGATAAAACTATTCTGCATACGGACTGTTGTATTTAAATGTAAAAGATAAAACAACATGGCCGATTTGCGTCCGGCCAGGAGCACGTGAATCGATAAGTGTCTGCCATCGGATTTCAAGTCTTGGATGAGGTACTTTTTGTTTAAAACTTTCACGATTCAGAATTAAAACTTTCATTGCGCTCCTGTGTGTAAACGAGTTAAAAACGTAAAGTCACAGCGTTCACGGTGCGTGTTTTTTGTTGATTATAAAAACCGGCCAAGTGCGTGTCGGACCACGCGCAGTTTGTGGTTCCGTAGTTGTCTTTCTGTTTAGCGTTATAAGAGATGGACACACGTCGCAACGTGAGGGTACTTTCTTACCACTCGGTACGGAACCCTAAAAGTAAGAAGCATCAGTTAATCATTAAGTTTGTATACTGCTCAAAACACAATAAGGGCCACTTCCATTTTTCTATTTTATTCTTCATTCCTGGACATCAACCATTAATTAAAGATGTCACACATCCTTCGGAATCCAACCTCTTTCATGCTAGTGTGTGGGAAAAAATTATATTACAGTTAAATATAATTTTCACTTAATCATCACCAGATACTCGTAACCCCTGTTGCGGCTTGCAACACCGAAGCGACGGTCGCGCCCAATTAGATGACATTGACAGCATCCCGCGCATGCGCACAGCAGCGCCGAAGTTTATAAATAGAGCCACGCGGGCCACCATCTTTCCTTTTTTGCATTGTATCCAGACTACTGAGCACACGCGCATCGTATAACAATATACATTGTAATATTTGTACTTGCAAGTAAAAACCAACCTTATGTCCCAGACAACCCCTATTTACTGAGTAGTGTATGTTATGGAGCAGACATCCTCTAGCATAACCCTGAGAGAGAGTAGTTGCATAGTCTGTGGCGGGCGCTTGTGCTGACACTCCAAGATGGCGGCCTGATGGAAGACGTCAAGAAAAATGTTCTATATAGATTACGATTTACGATTAATTCGCTCACCCGCGCGCCGCGCAGGCGCGGACTAAGTTAAGCGGTCTACCTATAGGTGGCCAGTTTTCACCATGCCAGAAAAAAACAAGCTACGTATGTAATTCCTGTGACAGCTCGTGACGTCGGCGTAACCTGATGCTTACGTTATAATGCAACTTAAAAATGGCGGACTGTCAAGAGTGTTGCCACTGTGTGAAATTAAATTACCGGAATAATTAAAGAAAGGCTATCACCGTTTCCTATGTTTACCTTATTTTAATGAATTTATTCTTAAAAGTGATAGTAACCTTCAAAAACCTAAAAAATATGCCAAATTTTCCGCTGCGTTAAAACATCCAGAAAACAATTTTGACTAGATTATTAAAAAAAGGAAAACATAGGAACACGGTGATAGCCTTTCTTTAATTATTAATAAAATAAATAGTTAAATAGGTCAAGTTTTGGAGAAGAAATCAGGGGACTACGAAACGTTGATTTCATTTACTTTTAATAGGTATTTTCGGTCCAAGCTGCAAGTCTCTATCGCGCTCGCGCTCGCTTGACCAGGCACTGCGCGACAGCAATACATTTTACAGATAACTATTTCTCAATTATCTTGGCCTTTGTACACTTAATCCCAGTATTTGGCATAGGCACTAGTTTTATGAAAGCGACAGCCATCTGACCTTCCAACCCATAGGGAGAACTAGACCGGTTTCCTCACGATGCTTTCCTTCACCGAAAAGTTACGGTAAGTACATATTCAGTACATACTCGTAAGTTTCAAAAAACTCATTGGTACGAGCCGGAATTCGAACCCACGAACGCCGCCTGACAGCCGCATGCCTGAACCACACCGTAGCTTCAATGAAGTTAACGTAACTAATTGCCATATCTACTTTTCTGTTTTCCTGTTGTATTTTATAGGTAAATGCAGCTGAAGAGCTCTCCATTCGCTCCATTACTGAAGAAATACCCGCATTTCCGATATTAAATCTCGATGTTTCGTTGCATCCGACTACGTAAATTCAATTGGAGTATCGTTCTGTTGTTTTCCTTTAATTTCGAGTAAATTACTAGTAGTACTTTAATTTTTATTGATGGTAAGGAATGAATTTTAAAAAGAGAGTTTATTATATTTATCCTATCGCCACAAAGGTTGGGTTCTCTAAGAGGAGAATCAAAGTAAAATGTATTTGTAAGTATGGTAGTATTATATATATGTTATTCTTAACGCGCTCATGCGCCTCGCCATACCAGTCACGCGTAGCGAAACTAGACCTTTACCTCTGCTGAGCCAATACGAATCGCGGTATCAAGTTAGATTTGTGGTGGTCACTGGTGACGTGAGCTTAAAACAAGTTACAGAATAGCGGGCTGTAGAGCAGAACAGCCGGACATACGAAATAATTTTTGCCCAAGCTGGAACGGAGAACTTGTTAGCTTCGATCGCTCGTACTTCGTAGGCGGTGCATTGGAAATTATCGCGTGTTTTGTTTGAAACGCCGTTCTGACTAGATTAAGAAACAAATGCTCTGATATTCAGATTTGTGATTCTTAAATAAATAATAAATATTAGGGGACAATCTTACACAAATCGACCTAGTCCCATAGTAAGGTCAATAAGGCTTGTGTTATGGGTACTAGACGACGATATATTTTATTAAATATATCGTCGTCTAGTACCAATAATGTGTAATGTATGTATGTGTGTCTATGTATTTAAGTATTTCTATCTATTGATAGAAATACTTAAATACATAGAAAACATCCATGACTCAGAAACAAATATTCATGCTCATCACACAAATATTTGCCCTTACCGGGATTCGAACCCAGGACCTTCAGCTTCGTAGGCAGACTAACCGATCGTATTCTTGACTATATGATTGTTTATCTGATTGATCGATACATTATGGTTGCTTAAAATTTCCTCGATGGAAAAAAAATCGAAAGTTGGGTCTGTACTTTCCTTTTTTTACTCAGCCTACTCAAACGATACATTATTTTACGACACAATCAAGTTACTGTAGTATTTTATCTCATCTTAAATCTCACTTGATGAAATTGAAATAAAACTTCACTAAGTTAGGTAGGTATTTAACGATATTTGTCCAAAAAAGCCATTCCCGAAGAGTGTTACATCTCTTTTTCTCGTGCGCGGAAGGCATAAGCGTATCTCTGTCTAGGGGGCGTGTTCAACTCAAATCAAGGCATCCCCTTAATAAATTTATCAAGAAAAGAAATCAATCACACCGTAAGACCCCGTTCCCACAAAGACATCCGATTCTTCCTCCTGCAAAGAATGTCTCCGTGTAATCGGGCTCTACAACTGACTTAACTGACTCCTTTAGTTTAGTTACGTATTCGTTTGAATAGAAAGACTTCCAGATATCCATTGAAAAGACAGCTTGTTATCTCAAATTGATATTCATGTTATTTAAATGTAACCTAGAACGTCAGCAAGCAAGCGGTTATGGTGATCGGGACGAAGTATTGAAATACACAAGAATTTTAATATGGACTGCGCGAACGTCTGGGCGTTTGAATAATCAGCCTAAAAATAACTTTTACATTTATTTTGGTGCAAGGAAAAATAGAGTCTACTTAAGAGTCCGCAGTAAGCTCGATTCTCCATACAAACGTAGTTTTGCTCTCATTTTAAAACTACGTGTTGGGCTGTAACGAAACTTTGCATGAACAATGACATGAGGTATATCCAGGCCCCTATTTCACCAACTTGACAATTCGCCATACATTGCTTGTTCTAGAAGTTAAGGTGGTTGCTAGGTTACTTGTGGAACCAGCAATGTACGGAGAATTGTCATTGTCAGGTGAAAATTGTCAAGTTGGTGAAATACAGGCCTGGTCTGTAATTGTAGTGCCAAGCCAATGTGACCGGTTCTGCGCCACCCGCGTCCAGCGGACTCCCGCGACCTTTACCAGGTCATCAGTCCACCTTGTGGGGGGCCTACCCACGCCGCGCGTGGTCGCCACTCGAGAACCTTTCCGCCCCAGTGGCCATCGGCTCTACGTGCAATGTGCCCCGCCGCGGCCAGTCTAGCGAAGTTTAGCGATTCGGAGAGCTATATCGGTTACCTTGGTTCTGCTCCGGAAAGCCTCATTTCTGATGCAATCACACAAATAAACCCAACATAGCTATTTCCATTGCCCTTTGGGTGAGTTTGAGCTACGAAAAACTAGTGCCTAAGCCAAATCTTGGGATTAGGTGCCAAAGCGGACCCCGGACTCCTGTAGGGCACTACCAGGAAGGGGTAATCTCTGTAAATACTTCTCCAATCTTTAAAATATTTTACTACTAGCTTCCGCCCGCGACTTCGTCTGCGTGGACCCGGGATTAAAACTATCCAATATTTTAATCCAGGCTATAAACTATCTTCGTGCAAAATTTCATCCTAATCGGTTAAGCCGTTTAAGCGTTATTCAGTAACAAACATCCAAACATCTAAACATCCTAACATCTAAACTTTCGCATTTATAATATTAGTAGGATTGTATACATATACAACGTGTTAATAAAATAACGCAAAACCTGAAAACAGTTTGTTCAGAATCGAGCATAGAATGCGAAAAAAATTATAAAAAAAAATTTTGACAAGATTTATTTTTTACAATTGTATGGAGTGTTGGCCGACTGGGGCGACCTGCTCCATACCAATGTAAAAAATAAATCGCATTAAAAAATTTATTTTTTATTTTTTTCGCATTCTATTCTCGATTCTGAACAAACTGTTTTCAGGTTTGGCGTTATTTTATTAACACGTTGTATACGCGGGTACAGCCAAGCGGACAGCTAGTTGCTTAGTCAGCATCATACTCCTATCGTTCGTAGCAGCCTTAATAGCCAAATATATAGTAACATATTCATACATCCTTACTCCTTCAGTAAGAAAGACGACCGTGTTGCGATATATTTGGCAACTTTGGCTGCGAATAACAATATGATGCTGACTGTTAAAGCGTCCGTGATAAACCTGTCATGCAGCTGTCTGAAATTTAAGCGACTTAAATTGTACCTGCACTTAAAGCTAGCGTGTAAAATAGACGAAAATTGGCTCGTTAATTAAAATGGGCAGGGATCAATTTTAATTGGGCACTTTAATCACCCCTGCGAAACAATTGACTGCCAGCTGAAATTCGAATTTAATCTGTCCCCGGAGTTTAATGAGATGGACTCATATTTCGTCGATTAAACAATTTTTGGCAGTTGGGAGAGAACGGAAGATGCGTTTTGAATCAGTTAAAATACTATTCCGCTACATAGTTGTCATACAATTTTGTTTCTATAATTAAAAGCGTAAGGATTGGTAGCTTTCAATTTACTCTTGGACAATAAAAAAAAACATATTTCTTCTAAACTTTCAAGGTTCATATCTTTTTATGATTTTAATTATGTCGCTCCGTTTTGCCGTGAAAGACGGACAAACAAACACACACATACACTTTCCCATTTATAATATTAAATATGAATTTAACTTGTTTTTGCGCTTATTCATTACTGCACCTGATATTTTTACTCTACATAGGTACATAATATATACGTACTTACTGCCGCTACGGGAAGCTACACTAGTGTAGTGGTTCAGGCATGCGGCTGTCAAGCGGTAGTCGTGGGTTCGAATCCCAGCTCGTACCAATGAGTTTTTCGGAACTTACGTGCGGAATATTTACCGTTAGCTTTTCGGCGAAGGTAAACATCGTGAGGAAACCGGTCTAATCCCAATAAGGATCAGTTTTCCCTCTGGCTTGGAAGGTCAGATGGCAGTCGCTTTCGTAAAACTAGTGTCTATGTCAAATCTTGGTATTAGGTGTCAAAGCGGACCCCTGGCTCCTTTAGGGCACAACCGGGAATATAGCGTTAGGAGAATGATGATGACATATAGGTACTTACTTCTCTGGCACATCGACCAGAAGTTGGTCTTGGCCTCCATATGCTGCACGCCACGTTATTTTTACTATATAAAATTAATTATACTTGATTGCGATAAGTAGGTAAGTAGTACTTTCTTACGGTCTTTTTAACTGACTTCAAAATGGGAAGGTTCTCAATTTGTCGGCATCTTTAATTTTTTATGTACCTATGTTCCCCAAATAGGCATGATGCCTCATGTTCAAATAAATGGATAGTAGACCATCACATTATCGTAATAAAGTATAAATTATAAAATATAATTAAAATCATAAAAAGATATGAACCTTGAAAGTTTAGAAAAATTATGCATTTTTTTTAATTGCCCAAGAGTAAAATAAAAGCTACCAATAGAATTCTTACGCTTTTCTAGAAACAAAATTGTATGACAACTATGTACTTAAACGCAGTATTTCGCGACCGAAACAACAATTTACCTGATTTTCCATACTACGATTAGTACAAATGTGACGTCATACTTGTATAAACACGCTGCCGCCAGCGAGGTCAATCTTTGTCTCATTTTTTCAGGTATCTATGTTCTTTAAGTGTAGTTGCTCCGATACAAACATTTGTTCCTCTCCAAAAACTGGTTCGAATGACATCACAAAAAAATCTTAGTCATCATCCCTATTGGGACCGTCGTATGGAGCTATACGATATAAACGAGTTCCACGCGGACGGAGTCGCGGGCAGAAGCTAATAATAGTAATAAATCTGCCCTATACACGTCCCACTGCGGGGTCCAAGCCTCCCTTCTAGTTTATCTGAAAAATAACTTGGCAATCAATAGATACAATGAATTAGACGGATTTGATACCTTGCTTGCCGTGTTTTTTTTTTTTTTTTTTTTTTTGTAATAAGGATAATAAACTATTGGTATAATACCCTCCCCCTAGATTACATGCATGAAACAACTTTATGAGACTAATATAAATAACCAGCCCATTCGCATGACATCTTTGCATGTGAGGATTTTTTTTCTACTTTTGTGATTAAAGACTCGAAGTTTATAAGCGTACATATAATATACAGTGTGTCTCTGACTTAGGGGTTTTAAATGCAAATGTCCATTACGGTCCTGAAACTGAACCACTTTTGTTCCGCAACTTTGTAAAATAACTATTATTCCTATAATTTATTCGCGTTTAAACTTTAACTGTACCATCAATGTATTGCAAACACGGCCTCATTGTTTGACATCCATGACACTGACAAGTATGAAAACTAACTAATGGATGATGTACATTGAACATTTTATTTTATTTGTATGGAATAATGAAAATATAAAAAGAACGTATTTTTGAAAAGTTGTAGAGCAAAAGTAGTTCCGTTTAAGGAGCATAATTGACATTTGCATTTACAGCCCCAAAGTCAGAGACACGCTGTATAGTAAATGGCCAAGTAGAAGAGCACGAAAGAGACATGGTTTCTTTAATTAGTTAATTAAAGATATTAACCCTCATCAACATTAGCCGAATAGGTACGTTCTGGTGCTTAGCGTAGGCCTCGTCATGGATAAGAAGGAATGGGCACTAAGTACTGACTCATTTGAAAAGTAGAAACTACTTTTAATTAAAACATCTAAGCAACGTCAAAGGTATCTTGCATCTTTAAAAATACACAATAAGTATTTAGATTTGACCCTCTTCGTAATTGAAAGAAAAAGTCGAACATTTATCTGGTATTTATTACTGCCCATTGGAAATTCTCTTAACACTTCTTTTGAACGTAGAAACATTCCGACTGAATCATTCATTGAAGTGTAACTCAGGCACGCATTAGGGTCAGACGGGGCAAGTCCGCCACCGGGGTAAGTGCGATTTCATCAAACATATTGAATTCTACTGATATTTTAGTACCATAGACATCTTAGATGATCATCATTATATCAGCCAGAAGACCAGTTCCAGTGCCACACATAGGCCTCTCCCAAAGAGTGTCCGGTCCTGTATGATAGGCGCATTTACCCCGTTGGCCCACTGACCTTACCTATAGCAGAACACAGGTTATGTGCTGCACAATCTAATAATTTGCACAGTTATATGAGCGTGAAATAGACAATATATGTTTTTTACCAGTATCATAAACAACGCAAGTAACATATATTATCTAAAGATAAACAGTTAAAATTAATGTTTAAGTATCAAATTATCGCCACCGGTAAAAAAGACTGTTATCGCCTGAACTTGTTACAATACTTTATTGCGTCACGATTCGCATTGTCACGGCGCTTAATATCGATTCACAACAAAACTCGACACTTCCTCGCCGATTCCGAATAACCGGCAGAACGCACGTAAACTGCGCGCGCGCCACTGGCCTTAGCATCAATACACGAGACGACCTCCAAACCTCTTGATAAGTCAGTTTCAACATAGTGCTTGAGTCGACTAGACGTAAACATGTCACAAACCGAGCCGGAGTCGACTTTGTGGGACGAATTGACGAGCCCCGTCAATGTCACGTTGATCCTGGTTATAGCGTACCTTATTTACAAGATAGTGAGGGCTAAATTTGAGCCCGAGCCTGTTGTTACTCCCGTGCAAAGGCTACCGAAGTTGAGGAAAGATCTTACGGTGCAAGAGTTGAAGAAATACAACGGGACGCAGCCGGACGGCAGAGTTTTGCTCGCTGTGAACGGTGTGATATTCGACGTCACTAGAGGGAAGTCATTTTATGGGCCCGGTAAGTGTTTTTACTAGCTTATAAACTCCGTCTTACATTACATTGGTCTCGGAATTCCGATACATAACTTTTATACTTAAGGGGCTACCCGAGGTTTTCATCGATTTTTGACAAGTTTTGAATCGTATCTCCTACTTTTGCACTTCAGATTGAATTATAAATCAAATGGCTATCGGTTCTTTAATTTTTTATCTCCATTTATATCGACCGGATTTTGAAACAAATGAATACTTAATTTTGTATGATTTTTTTAAACATTGTCTAAAAAAACACGAATTTCGTATCTCTATTGACATGAAAGATGTAACATATATGAAATCTACATATTTGGGTTCGTCTGTGACGTCACTAATACTAGACCAGTTATTAGAGGTTTTCATTTTAAACCAATTAACACAAAAGTTATGGCCAGAAAACCAGTTTTATGGCCTAAAATTGTTCAACTTTGATGCCAATCTCGAAAACAATGAACTTTGAGTTAAATATGGGATACTATATTGCTTAAAGCCGTTGTTGTTAATATAATAAGCTACAAAAAACATTAGAAAACTAAGGGATTCAGATCGAAGGTCATTGGCGTATGGGAGCCCCTTAAGATTATTCGACTTGGCCGAATTGCTTCAGAGTAGTCCGTTCAAAAAGCAGCTCTGCCATCGAAGGCAGAAGATTCCAATTACAATGACAGTTTAGTAAATAACTCAACTATACGTAAGGTTACGTGGATATTAAGTATTGTTTTTCGCAGTGTCGTGCGAATACATGGTAACTTGTTTTGCAGTTGTAATCTCAATTATTCATAAACAGGTTCAATTTTCGCTTGTCATTCTATTGTCAATGTAAAAGGCATTGTTATTATGAACCTTATTGCTATTAAAATAGAGTCGAAAAGGGATCGTTTTCAGTCTAATCCACTGTGTATAAAATTCTAGAGTAGACTTTAGTCTAAATAGTCATTTGAAAGTATAAATTATTCGTATTCAGCGGGTATCATATCTCCAACCGACCATAGCATTCGATAAAATACTTGATAAACAAAACACAACCTTCATAGGTATACTTACATATTGTTAAGTGCCCACGTTGCGATTACAAAGGGGACTGGAACCCAGACAAAATAGAATTTTATGTCTTACATGATAGAGTCCAATTTTAGAACATGTGTTTGCTGAGATTCATGATTTACAGATAACCTTATCTGTTATGGTTTTGTCGTAAATTATTTTCATTTCTTTAGACGGAATTCAAACGCGTTATAATATATCCTTTAACTTAAGCAATATTTATTTATATATATTATTATGTCTAGCTAGTTTTTAAAGAGGCGAGAGTGGCTCTAACAATTTCGATGGAATTTTGAGGGCAAATTTTACGTAAAGGGAATTGTGAAAATTATGTTTTATGGTGAAAATATTTAGTTAGTAGGTATATATTGTGCGGATTCTTTTTATAGACCGGATCTTATCTTAACGCAGCAATGGACTTCTTTCGGCTGATATGACGATGATGATGATCTTAAGACCAACAAAGCCAAAATAGCCGCGTGCCACACACAATACTTTACCTGGATAGTGAATCGAGTAGTATTTTTTAATGTGGACCTTATTTCATTTTTCATAAAAGCCACTTTTGGTTGAAAAAGTGTCAATGTTTAGGTACTACGTTTATTTTACAGTACCAATTTGCGGTTACACTTAACAATAAAAGACGATCGCTTTGTTTACCACTTCACACTGAAAGCCAATTGCTTTGTGTAGGTACTAGGTGCAAAGAGAAGTGAATCCGATCTGTAAAAATAATCCGCTCTATACCCGTCTCTATCCTTCCTCTTTCTTCCTATTCGATCACGAACTAGCAGCACTGTGACGTGTCAAAATCCACCAATCATGGTTAATTGCTGTCAAAAACGACGACCTCTGTAGCCTAGTTGGTAGTGACCCTGCCTACGAAGCCGGAGATCCCGGGTTCGAATCCCGGTAAGGGCATTTTTGTGTGATGGAACGAATATTTGTTCCTGAGTCATGGATGTTTTCTTTTAAGTATTTATTTATCTATAAAGGTATGTATATCGTCGTAAAAAAATGGCTGAAAAAAAAAGGTCCGTCTTTGACCTGCACTCAGTTCGCTTTCTGGGTCAGCATATGCAACATTTAAGTATAAGGGGGCTACACATTAAGGATAAAAGAGTGGTTAAAACCCTCTCTTCAGTACTACACTACTCTACTAAGAGGATATAATTATTGAATAAAGTATTTCGTTTCCTTGAGAGGCTTATGCCGTCAAGTTATTAATGAAACAAGAGACTTCTGGGTTTTGCATTATTAAAAACAATTTTATTATCTAAAAAACAGGTAACTTAATACGACACATTTTATTTTCATTTTAAGAGTCCGCAAGTAAGCTTGGCTTGGCCGAATTTTACCTTTCCATACAAACGGAGTTTTAAAATGAAACTACGTATTGGATTGTGACGAAACTTAGCATATACAATGACATGAGGTATATATCTATGTCTGTAATTAGTATAAGTATATATTTCCAGTTTATAAAACAAACGAAATACAGCAAAAACAAGTTTTGTATGAAAAACTTAAATTCGCCCTAAACTTGACTGTGTATCTTTAAATGCACACATTTTTTAGTCACATTTTTGCATTTTTTTGTGGAACGATTTTTCGCGCTCTAGTTATACCTACGGCACAACTGAGGCGCACGATTTTTTAAATTTTTGCCAAGTTTAGGGTAAACATACAAACACGTGTATACGTCATAGATAGGTCAGAAACTAGCTTCTGTTGCAACTAATTATTATGTGACAGAAACAATATGAAGCGATTAGAGACTTTGTATGAAAAACGTTCAACTCGCTCTATTTAGGTGAGGTAGGGCACAGTGAAATGTCATCCCGCTCGAATTTGGAGCAGCCCAACTGGGGAAGTACCTCCGCCTTGCAGAAGACCACAGCTATAATAACACTACTACTTGCTGTAGTAGTGTTGTGTTCCTGGAGGTGAGCAAGGTCGCCAGAGCTCCCGAGGATGCGTTGTGTTGAGTTGAGAGCGAGGGAATTTGTTCCTTCAGCTCTCAACACAGCGAATCCTCAAACATATCAAGGGTCGGCAACGCCCATGTTACTCCTTTCGAGTTGCATGCGTCTATAGGCTGCGGTGTCTGCTTACCATCAGGCGCGCCGTACGCTTGTTTACGGTGGCAAACAAGCGCTGTATTAAAAAAAAAAAACTATTAAAAATGTCTGCAACATGAGAGCTACGGTAAGCCTGGTGGTTCAGGCATGCGGCTGTCAAGCGGCGGTCGTGGGTTCGAATCCCGGCTCGTACCAATGAGTTTTTCGGAACTTATGTACCTACGGAATATTTACAGTTACTTTTCGGTGAAGAGAAACATCGTGAGGAAACCGGTCTAATCCCAATAAGGTCTAGTTTTCCCTCTGGGTTGGAAGGCCTGATGGCAGTCGCTTTCGTAAAACGAGTGCCTATAGCAAATCTTGGAATTAGGTGTCAAAGCGGACCCCGGGCTCCTTTAGGGGCATTACCGGGAATAACGCTAGGAGTATGATGATGACATTTCTTGCAACATAAACTAGTTTCCGAAGTATATCATCTGGTGGTTGTGTATACAAAGTTTTACGTTCTAGAATGTCGTTTTAAAATGAGAACCAAATTACCTTTGTATGGAGCGTCGAGCGTCCTGGGATTCTTGCGCATTCTTTCTTACCGCCTGTTGTAAGTACACCATTTCACGATTCCCCTGTCTAGGAAGTGGGTTTTTCCACACGCGGGTAGCAAAGGATAATTGCCATTTATTAGCCAGGTGTGACGTAAAATAACTAATTTCATATTTCGTAATAAAAACCTGTTTGGGTTCTCTATAAAGGTCGTAGGTATTCAAAAGATTACGACTAAAATAGTGCCAAAGATATCAAGTCTGTATAACTCAGGCCAGTGTTTAACAACATCGCCCCACACAATGCGAATGATTCTTAAGAATGTTTGAACATTTGTGCGGCTAATGATGTAGGTACCTATAGTTATATTTGAAGCGGACCGGCGTCGCGTCGCTTACATTAGTAATTATTATTAATGTCGTTATCATTATTTATTGAACGACGGAGCGAAACAAACAAAGTTCTCTGCTTCAGCTTGAGTCAAAATTCTTTTATATATCCGTTTGTTGAGCTGCATTTCTTGACCGTAATAATAATTAACAACAACCGTTCAAATTTTTTTTAGATCTTTTTGTAAAGGGCTTGGCTGGGAATGTACGGGCAACTGGTGCCTTTTTTTTTTGATGGCACACTAACGTCACCTTGTTAGATGTGTAGAGTACTTCCATACAAACAATAGTTACTATGGCAGCTCAGCTCTAAAGTACATCCGTCTTGAGTTATGCGTCCTAATCTATAATAGTATTCGACCATTAAAAGTACCCCATATTCTCAGTTTTCATAATAAAATTGATACCCGTTATAGATTAGGACATAACTCAAGACGGATGTACTTTAGAGCTAGGCTGCCGTAGAAACTATTGTTTGTATAGAAGTACTCTACACATCTAACAAGGTGTCGTTAGTGTGCCATCATAAAAAAAGGCACCAATTTTGAGCAAAGACCTTTAGATTTTCGAAATTACTAAAGAAAAAATATTGAAAAAAGGTAAGCTCGCAGTTCCACATCTTGTTATTAGTGTCATTATCGTCATTATTTATGTATTATTATGATGAAACATTTGTCGGCAAAACAAGGCACAACCAAATAACTGATATCTATATAGTTTTGAAACCAATCTCATCAGTTCGCCATACTCAAAGACACATATGTATGCGGTTATTTAAAAAGAAACCCATGAACGAAGATAATTCACGTATGATTGTAATACGTCAAAAACGGGTACTTAAACAAGATTACCGTTTACTTATTTCGCAACAATGTAGGTACTTACATTCAATCCAGGTTCATTCAAATTGTATTATATTCTTAAAGCTACACGCTCACTTTGACAACACGTTTTAAGACTCAAACTCCCTCGTGGCGAGTTAATAATTAGCCACATGGGCTGTCATTCATAGCAATTTACCTACTCGCATCCGACCTGTGAAACTTGACCTCTGATTCCGTATAGTTATAAGGAACATCGGGCCCAAGTTATTCTTAAGAATACGTAAGTAAGTTGTGACTAGTTTTGTAGCGCCGTGGCGCGCCAGTGACGAAGGTCGTCCGGTAATTACGTGTATCTCATTATAATTCCGAATACGTCGCGAACGTACGAGGGGCAAAATATAAGGAGAATCATAACCTTTTGAAAGCATCGGACGATGTTTCTATCGTTATTTACAGACGCAATATGTAGGACATTTAATGGTACATAGTGCAACAAGGCTGTTAAAAGCAACTCGAGGCATCAATTAATTCTAATAGACTCTTGTTCGCAATGTGTCTTACCAATCGTGTCGTAGATAATGATCTTAATAAAAATGACATAATATGCCAGTACGCTATTTCGTATCATTGAGAGCCTTCGGCATACAGCCATAGTTGACATTGCAATTATATTACCGTAAAATTAACACACACTTAAAAATAATCTTCATAAAATTCCCACGTTATCCACGTTATTCCCCTAGCCTGATCCCCCAGGGGAATTAGCGGCAATTATTTTATATTCAACTAGGAAAAAATGATAATGTTCGGTTATGGCGCTTCGCCGGACGCTACCGCGTCACGCTCGCTTCGCTCGCTCGGCTCGCGCGCTGTAGGGTCGCAGTTCAACTAACAACCTAACCGTTTTTTTCCCCTGGGGGATCAGGCTAGGGGATTAACGTGGACAACAGCAAAATTCCATGCAATATGTTATTTTGGTGTTTTAACGTTCAAACGTGGTAAGGTAAACGACCGAGTGCTCGACGCTGTACTAGCAGTACTAGTATATGGTATGGGCACTCTATGTCAAAACAATATAGGTAAACATCGAACTAAGAGGATTTTTCTTCTTTCGAATTAATGCCATGTCACTTTGACATAAAGTGCCCATGCCGTATATAATATTAGTACAGTCATCATCAAAAGTAACTGCGCAAACGAACACGTCAAAAGTCTTTATTAAAAGGGAATACGAGCTTTTGACGTCTTCGATTGCGCAGTTACTTTTGATGATGACTGTACAGCGTCGAGCTACGTTTACCCTAATTACCTGGGGCCGTAGACAAGGTTACAATCGACAATCGCTAACGCCAATAGAAAATAATAAAATGTATGGGAATGACAGATGCCGACGAAACACTTTTCGTTAACATCTGTCATTCCCATACATTTTATTACTTTTCTATTGGCGTTAGCGCTTGTCGATTGTAACCTTGTCTAGGCCCCCTGATGTTTTTAGAACAATCGATTTGACCAATGTCGTCATTTGTTAGTTCAGTGCCTTGATCTCATAAAAGTTGTCATATTACTGTCTCAATAGAGGGGAGGAGGAGGATGAAAGGGCCTAATCGACATTCAAAATAAGATGTTCTAGGCAGGCCATAAGGATATCGCCACTTTAGTGTACAAAATGAGAAGGTCAGAGATAAATAAAAGCGATAAGTATTCATTGTAGGGACGTCGCCCTCTGTCATTAAAACAACTAGCCATGTATAAAAATGGTGCCTATTCAATGTCAATATAAGTTCATAATAAGCTCCCCAACGATATGAAAAACCAGCCTAATCCTACTAATGTTATAAATGCAAAAGTTTGTATGTTTGGATGTTTAGATGTTTGTTACTCAATCACGCTTAAACGGCTCAACCGATTTGGATGAAATTTTGCACGAAAATAGTTCATAACCTGGAATAAAATATAGAATATTTTTTATCCCGTGTCCACGCAGACGAAGTCGCGGGCGGCAGCTAGTAATAATATATTTGTCAGAAACTTAACATCGTTCCTTTTAGAAAAAAAAATAGTACGTAATGAACGAATACTACATTCTTTTAATAACAGGTAACGATGTAAGTTACATTCAAAAGTGTCCGCCATCTCTCTTCTGAATTGAATTTAATGATGTATGGTAGTGTGTGTGCTTTAAAGGGGTTTGTGTTGAAACATATTTATTTATGACATCTTTTGTACACACAAAGCAAATGTAATACATGAAATGAAATGAAACGCTGCCTTATTTGGTTGAATTCAGACCCGACATTTTCGAAGCGTCGATTACCCAACATAAATTGTCATAATGAATAAATAAATAAATGTTAGGGGACAATCTTATGCGATTCTCCCACTGCACCGCGTCCCGCCGCGGTGCGCGGAGCGACAGATTTTACCATTGTATCTATGCAAGAATCTCAATTTATATAGAAAACACGCCTAGTACAACTCACTGCTGCCCACGCGGCAATGCGCGTTTAAAAATCTGTCGCTGATTTGATGATGGTGACAGAAGGGAGCCATAGCAACTCCTAAAGTTCCTAAACGACACAAGATTAACCGTTGACAAAGCGAAAAATGAAATCGGCATTAAAAGCTTGTACCATTTTTCTTTGTCAGCAACTTATTTTATTTAGTATATAATTCTTTTGTATTTAGGGTTAAGGAAGTATATTTTTTTAATTCCAGGTGGACCGTACGCGGCATTCGCAGGCACTGACGCGACTCGCGGCCTGGCGACCGGCATTGTCGCCGGATCAGATAAAGAATATGACGATGTCAGCGATCTCACTCCAGACGAGGTATCCTCCGCTAAAGAGTGGGAAGAACAGTTCACTGGTAGGTTTATACAAATTGCTTTGCCGAACTTCTGAAACAATGTACTTAAAAAAAACCGGCCAAGTGCGAGGCGGACTCGCGCACCGAGGGTTCCGTACAAACCTATAACAAGCAAAAGTAACCTAGTTTTAAATTATGCTACTTATATAGCTATTTTTATGATTGCGTGGACACAAAAGTTTCGTTTTGCTACAGCTGAAAGGTATCATAGACCTGAGTATTTGATATGAATTTCAATTTAATATCGCTACGCGTTTACGAGGACAAAGGTATTAAGATTAAAATTAAAAAAAATTGCATGAATTTACTAAAAAAATCTACTTTTTGTAATTTTTCCTTTGTCTGTGCTATATGACGTTGCTTCGTGCCAAATTTCAAGTTTCTGAGTCCACGGGAAGTACCCCGTAGGTTTTGCGAGTGTCGAAAAACTCTAAAATTTGCAGCATAAACGACTATATCTTTTGATTGCGTTGGCTTTTAAGTTTGATTTTTTCACAGCTCCAAAGGACAATAGACCTGAGTATTTGATATAAATTTCAGCTTGATACTTATACGCGTTCCTGAGAAAAATGGTCTTGACAGACAGACAGACAGACAGACGGACAACAAAGTGATCCTATAAGGGTTCCGTTTTTTCCTTTTGAGGTACGGAACCCTAAAAATGCACTTAAATAGGAAATTTTACAAATGCACGAATTGTACGATTTTTTCATTTGTAACAAATATTATTCTTGGTTATTTGGTAGGGGTCAGGAACGACTATCAAATAACCAGAAATGCAACGATAATCCACTTGGACTTCGTCAAAGTCTCTGGCTCTCTCAAACGCTCTGAGACCCTGAACCATTTTTAGGCTTTTCGCTTTGTCTGTCCGGCCGTCCGCGGATAATCTCAGTAACCGTTAGCACTAGAAAGCTGGAATTTGGTACTAATATGTATATCAATCACGCTGACAAAGTGGTAAAATAAAAAGTGTTTTTTTATTTTTTTATTAGGGTACCTCCCCTATACGTAACCTGGGGAGTGTTTTTTTTTTTTTCATTTCAACCCTAACGTGCGATATATTGTATGTGATATATATATAGGTATTTAATAAAAATTAATAGGGGTTTGCTAAAATCATTTTTTGATAATGTTAATATTTTCGGAGATAATCGCTCCAGAAGTAAAAAAAAATGTGTCCCCCCCCCTCTAACTTTTGAACCATAAGTTTTTAAAAATAAAAAAAATCTCAAAAGTAGAACTTTATAAAAACTTTATAGGAAAAATATTTTGAACTTGATAAGTTGAATAGTTTTTGAAAAAAATTACAAAAACTACGGAACCCTACACTGAGCGTGGCCCGACAGGCTCTTGGCCGGTTTTCTTTCTTTTCACACAAACAATTTGAGAGCAAAACCTTGGAAACAACTCGTACGTGCGTTCACATGCGTACAATAGTTGACAGCAGTAAACACAAAATATTCTTACATTACAAAAAAAAAACCTACAATAATAGTCGGAAAACGCGGAATTACGCTTCAACTTGTTTTTGTTGGATTATTGAATTTGTAATGCAAACATTAATCTAGTACTGTACATTGAAGTAACCTAACCTAACCTTAGTTATATTAAACCTTAAACTTAACCTCCTTTTTATCTTCTTCAGAGCAGTTTACTATGTGACAAGTGCCAGACGTGATGGCTTCCTAGTGCTTATATAAAACGTTTAATAAGCATGTATATTGTAGTCTTTGTAATAAACGATAAATATAATCTATTGTTGAAACGTTCCTACGTATTTTTTTCTGCCAAAGTCCATAATCCTAGAGTTTTTGCTATTTTTAAATACTTACTTAAAGATCTAACTTAGTTACACTGTTTCACAATTGAACATCGTAACTTCACTTGTTCCTTAGATTTCTTTACAAACCTCATAGCTAAAAACAAAGCGTTTTTGACGTTTCATAAAATTAGATAACATCCCTATTCCCTATTGTTCAAATTATCATAAGTCTATTACTTCACGTCGAACAGGGAAAATTATCTACGAGTATACATTTATGATGTCGTAATTGACATTATTGGAAGCGTGGAATATCAGACTGACTAATCGTTATTGACCTGTTTCTAGAACCAAGTATTAAATAATGTTAAAAGTAATCTTTATAATTTCCAGGAAAATATGACATTGTTGGACACCTTCTCAAGCCGGGAGAGACGGCGAAACAATACAGTGACGATGAGAGCGAAGACAAAAAATCACAATAGACCATAATGTTACTTAAAAATTAATTAAGCGTTAAGGATACGACATGATAATATATCCTGACTGACCAGTCTGTGAGAAAAGTCTTTTTATGGCTGTAAAATGCAGTTGTGTTGAAATAAACAAGTGAAACAACTAATATTGGTGAATTTAAAATATTGAAATACATTACACTGTTACCAAATCTATGTTTCCATTTTTCCAATGGTGGAACTTATTAATATGTCTAGGGTACTTAAGTAATGTAATTAGGAACATCTGCACATAATATCTTGTAGGTACGTCTTAATGATGGAATCCCTAACGCGCTTTGAGCCAGCGTGGGGACTAATGACCATTCTCTCCGACTCTCATCCATGAAAATTTGGTATACTTACCCGGCAAACGAAAAAACCATAGAAGCCTAAGTAGCGCCGCAAATTGGGTACAGACCCAGCAGTGGGACTGGTAGTTTTAGGTTTTGCGTCAAGTCTCGTAACGATGAGCGGTCTGTCAAGCTGCCCTGGAAGTTTAGAAATTAGAGAGTTATAGTAACAATTTACAGTCCTCATGAGAATACAAGGGGGTAAAAACTTATATGAGTTATAAGGCATTAAATAAAGAAGTGGATGTCATGTTATGTCGGGTCTTGAAGCCATCGGCACACTCTTCATAATACACCCTATCACAATTAACGGATAGGCACCGTTCCGCCGATGTTCCAAAATCTCGAGTTTGATTCGACCAGGACAACGTCGCCAATTAGTCTCCTGACTTTCCGTTCCACCGAGTCCAAAGCGTTGAGCTGTATCATCTCAAAGATGACAAAAGTACTCCATACACGATCTCACCTGAGCTTGGCATTGGAAAAGCAACTGCTTCGGTGAGAAGTACTGCCGGACATTACGAAGTTTTTAACGGATATGTTTGCTTTTGACTCAATGGAGTGACCAAAATTTAGATTGTCAGTGATATCCACCTAGGCCGTCTGATAACGGCATGGGTATCCTGAAAATTAGGACACTCCACTTGGTGGAGAACATACACGTTTGGTGTTGAACTGCACATGATTGGTTTCTCCCCTGATACTAAACCTAAAAACAAATTTAAAAGCTCAATTAAGGTCTATGTGACATAGTTTCTGTTAGCCACGCCGTAGATTAATATTCGTTCGCAACAGTACTATCATTTGCGTATCCAAAGTTACTAGGGCGCAGGTTATTATGCAACAAGAAAAGTATAGCCGACTGAATAGACCCTTGAGGTACACTATGCATTAATAGAAATTAAAAAGAAGAATCATCCACCGTTAACTACTTTTATTGAACATTTTGGCAGGAAGTTAAAAATTCAGGCGCACAGGCAGGCGGGAAACCTTAACGATGGAAGCTTGCTTATACCATACCATCGTCCCAAACCCTGCCAAATGCCTCCAAGAGGTCAATAGAGACAGCAATTGCTTCTTCTTGTTTTTTTAGGGCCCATGAGTTTCATTTATTTATTATGACACATTTATTGTTTACATAAACAACTATGATGTGGTTAAATTAACGAAACTAATTTAATAGTACTACTTTTTTGTTACTTATTGATTATATCAGTGGTATTTGGTTTATATTTCGGAACAAGTTATGAGGCCACTTCCTCATTTGGCGGGTTTTAATTTTTATTTGTTATCAAAGTGCGTTAGTGCACTTTGAGAACTGCTTTCCCAATAAGTATATAAGTTTTAAGAAAATCATCGTGACAAATTTGTAACGAATGTTAAATAAAAAAGTTTAAGGTAACTATAGTTTTATTTCGACGTCTGTACATACCAGGGTGCGCTTGAACTTTCCAAACAAATGGACAGCTTTACTTAATTACAAAACATTTTTATGGTGTTTATTATTAGTCGATCATATTGTTCTAATTACTTACTTAATACTTTATTTCATTATTCGTAATGTAGTCCTAAAACATTCTTATGGAAATTTCACGCTGTTGTTTCCCCTTGACGATTTTTCTGTGTAATTCAATATTCAATAAAAGATAAAACAGTTTTATTTTAAATAAATGACTAGCTTTGAAATAGGTGAGACCTCTCTTTGGAGCTGTGTGACTTATATTTCAAAGCCAGTTCCTGATATTGAATGACTGTTGTCCACTTATTGTAGTACAATCGACGCCAACGAAATGTATAATTTTTCGCCGTATCACGAAGCACTAAGCAGCAAAAGCGTCAACATATCTTTGAAGCCGACCTTACCAACAGCATTACGTTACAATGCAAAATAAACTTTTCCCAGGCTTTTTAAAAGATTACTTACTCAATATTATTTAGCTCTTGTTTTTATTATATTCTAACAATGATTTTTTTTTATAAAACCTCTTAGACATCTTAGACATAATGCGCTTCTTTACTTATATAAAACCTACCCTTAACGAACCAATCTTAGCAAGTACAAGACGGGCAACTGAATGGTGGCCAAGGTCCTCAACACGATCCGTGGACAGACCACAAACGCCACATCAAAATAGTGCATAAATAAAATCTGCTGTAACATATGAGAAATACCTAGCAACAGTCGCAGACAAAACTTTAAACGATGTTGAAAATGTTTAATAGAGAAAAATAGGAATGCATTTAAAGCGCTGTACTAAGAGCTCCCTAGTCCGCAAAGAATGTCATAACTGACTTATTTCACGAATCATAATACGTCATTTTGTTTGAAGGCGGTGGCTACAAGTTTTAATGGTCCCGTCCACGGTTAGTTTTCGTGCAGGCTTTGTTGTTCAAGTACTGAAGTATAGGTAAAATATGAATTTAGACCATTAAAAATAAGTCTGGGATTGTAAAAATGTTTCTGATGGAATGAGCATTTTGAATGCTTCATTGCTGCAAAAATGGTTGCTATTTGTTGAGGAAGATTATAAATAAATAATAATAATAATTTTTAAACAAGTTCTTGACTTAAACTATTTAATCGACACAGAGACAAGTTCGATCAACGCTTGAACTTGCCAGAATTCGCTATCTTCGCTTCTAACACAATAGTGTTACTTTTAATTTTCGTTTTGAATAAAGTCAAACTCAGAACAGACCCCGTATCATGGTCGGCCTTATCACACGATAAGTGACAGGATAGAGCGTCCGTCACTGGCTGACACCGTTCGATAGAACGAGACGACGCTCCTATCTTGTCACTTATCGCGTGATAAGGCCGACCATGATACGGGGTCTGGTTGTTATTCATTCATTGATGATAGATACATTTTTCCACTAACATGAATTCGCGTCAACTGAATGTTTGGCAACTTTTAAAGTTACATATTCCGTTACAGTGTTTTGATATATCTATTAATTGGAAGCACATTTTCAGAGAATGACTATGACGGTAGGTAGGTGAAATTGACCAATGGTGAATATTTCGTCTTCTTGCCTGAACAAAAACAATCCAAACGAACTTTTAAATCCTGAATGTTTGAGTACTCTACTTACAGAAGCCAATAAGCTTTAACTAACTAAATTTCGTGACGTGACTTAAAATATCAACTAGACTAGCAACTTATGACGCTGAATAAGGTCTACAAATTGTGATACGGCGACACACACACACCCGGTGTAGGTAATATAATTATACTTATAAATTAGCTGAGGTATATTCATGACGCATGCATTGTTCAAACGTAGGTATGTGTTGTAGCTCGGGCAGTTCGTAGCGTTTCGTACTATTAACGCAGTTGAGATGAAGCCTCCTAAGTGCCTATGAACGTTATATGTATTAAATTGATATTTGGAGCGTATAATTTTGCTTTGATGTTCACTATAATTTATACCCTAGATCTTAGATTTGTTCGCTTACTGAGCTAGTTAAATGATGAAATCGGCATAGAGCGGAGCATTCAGTGGAACTGTAGTATTTGTTTTACGCCCATGCCCAAAGTATAATTGTTTTGAACTATTGGCATCTGATTTAATATTATTAATAAATGAGTATCAGTATCCTTGAAATATCAAAAGAAGATTTACAATATTTTGTAACGACAGATTTTTGGCGTGGTTTTAGTTTAATTTTAGCACTGTAAAACACATTATCGTTTATGTTTAATGCTTTTCCATTGACATCATAATTTGAGGTTTAAGTACCTACAGTACAGTACCATACGAAATTAAGGTACAGAGACCTTTGTAAAACCAGATAAAGAAGAGATGCTACTTTAATCGATATGATACAGAGAAAGAATATAATGGAAAAATAAACCATCTTCGTCTGTAGCCCCCGACAGGATTCGAACCTGCGACCTTTCTATTAACGCTAGACTGACCAACCAACCACCACCACCACCAACCAACCACCAACTGAGCTACGAGGATAGTGACGTAAGCTGTGTATTTTTGCATTACATTCCCGCTCAGACTAGCGCCCATGTATCGTGTTATAGACTTGTTTCACAGCCTTGGCAAATAAGACAAATAAAAATATTTAATTAAAAATAATTTGTTTCGTGATAAGGGTATTTATTTAGATGCTACTTTGTCAAAACAGTGTAAGTCTTAAATAAATAAATATTTGGGGACAATCAGAGTAACAAATCGACCTAGTCCCAAACTAAGCAAAGCTTGTACTCTCTACTAGACGACGATATACATTTTATATAGATAAATAAATACTTAAATACATAGAAAACATCCATGACTCAAGAACAAATATTCGTACTCATCACACAAATAAATGCCCTTACCGGGATTCGAACCTGGGACCTCCAGCTTCGTAGCAGGGCCACCTACCAACTAGGCTACAGAGGTCTTCTTAATTTATTCTTCCATCAGGTTATGATGCGTAATGATCTCAGACGTTACACAATCATTCGGACAGTGTATGAAACAGGTAATCTCCGGAACTATTCATTCGATTTTATCTATAAAGAATAGAACTTCGCGATAGACGTACTTAGTCTATATTTTTTAAATCGCAGTTTCACCTGCGTTCTTTTTGATGCAATGGATGCAGCTAGTGAGAGTAGTCAGTTATAGTCATATAATTATATTTAAATTATGTATATCATCATCAGCAAAAAATCCTCCACTGCTGGACATAGGCCTCCCCCAAAGAGTGCCATAGTCACCGATCCTGCGCCACCCGCATCCAGCGGACTCCCGAGGCCTTAACCAGGTCATCAGTCCACCTTGTGGCAATCTACTCATGCTGCGTCTTCTGCTGCCTGCCACTCGAGAACCTTTCCGCTCCAACGGCCATCTGTTCTACGTGAGCCTACTGTCACAGGTTACGCGATTCCGTGTATACTAATAATTACGTATATACTAAAATGCATTTCTAGATTTCATAGCCATTTTGCAGCCTGGTCGTAGCCTGCAGACTGAAGCCACGGGCAACACGTTCTAGCTAGGCCAATTTCCGCTGGTCTCGCACGGCCCTTTTGTCGAGGCTAATATCTGAAAGGAACTCCATTACACGCTTCATTTCACTCCGTTTTATTAAATCTCGAATGCTTTCTGCTTACATGTTGAGAGTACCTACTCGGTTTTTAAGTGTTTCTTACCGGCTTTGTGGCGTCGACGTTTGTTTAGGATGTGGGTCTGAGGGTTTAAATAAACCTGGCCACACCTATTTCTGTTAATGATTTTTGGGCTGCTGCTGGTATTGTTTAGAAATAATTATATTTTCTCAAACATGCAATGAAATATTCACGTTGTGTTCTTCATAATAATGGGCTTCGAAGTGTCACGTTTCGGGCGCACCCGTAATGGCATTTCATACAAAGTTGGAGGCCTACACCTGCAAGATGGTCTTTTTTAATTTCCATTCCACAATTTCTGGCACAGGATCACGGCGTTCACCCATGAAAATTAAAGTTTGATTTCTTGGAGTTTTTTTTATTTATTCCATTGCATGTTTGAGAAAAGCACTATACATACCTCGGCGTGAAAAGGGGTTGCCAGCCAACTACCAACAACCCCTTACTTCCCGACCTCTGTAGTAATGTACTATTAGGTACAACAAGTTTTATCTAAAGTGGCCGTCAATAGAACTTGTTTACATAGTTAGCAAGTTCTATTGACGGCCACTTTACCTTAGATGTTCACATGATTAGCATGCTCAAAAAATGTGGTTTAACTTCATCATCTAGCGTTGACGATTCTTAAGACATGCGTCTAATGTTATCTGGAATTAACTATAGGCATAGGTGTAATGCGAGCTCCCACGCAGTATGTTTACCGGAGTCCAGCTGTATCTTAACCCTGATCACATTTAAACAGTGTGTTTATGCCATATACGTATACCGAATTTCACGGTTTTTGAGATTATTCCTTCGGCATAAAAGTTAAAGTCTATTTTCACACAGCTTCAAGAGAATGCTGCAGGCTAATTAATCCATACTAATATTTCAAATGCGAAAGTGGGTCTGTCTATCTGTTTGTTACCTCTTCACGCTTAAACCGTTGAGCCGATTTAAATTAAAGGAGAATGGGCAAATTAGTATGGACGGTGTACCATGAGTGTAAGAGCCTTATCACACTTGCGATTTGCGAGCGTGTTTTCTATACAATTATCAATCGCGGCGAACACGCTGCGTGATCGCCTTCATACAAAATACGCTTGGAAATCGCAAGTGTGATAAGGCTCTTATAGTTGAGACATTTATCATTTGAAAGCTAGAGAGGTAGGGCTAGGGGCTACGTATAGAGATAGTTTGAGTCCCGGAAAACGCCATAGGATAGTTTTTATCGCACGCGGACGGAATCGCGTGCAGAAGCTAGTCGATAATAATTACCTACTTGATCAGTGCACGCGTTCTCGTGAAAAGTAGGTGTCTTGACTGACACACGGACAAGGACAGCGTAGTCATCCAATAAAGAAGGGTTCCTTTTTCTTCATTTAGAGGTAAGGAAGGAACACTAAAAAAAATTATTAATCCGAGTCGACTAAATACAACGATCCACCATTCTAACCAGCGCAAGCACGTTACCAAGTTAACTCGAACCAAGTTAAGCAAACTTCAAAATTACTCCGAACTGACAACACCTTTTCACTTTCATTATACGTTCTCCGCAACTTCCCCCGTTGTCATTTACTTTAGAACTTTGTTAGATCCCGAGAGCATTGAAGTCATCTGGTGACTATATTGCTGACAACTATCTATCTCCCTCTCATGCGTAAACTAATATGTAAGAACGAGACGCAACTTATCACTCGCCGTGACAAAGTTGGTGAATCCAGACCAGCGTTGAGTGCTCCAATAGTGCCTTAAGTCCAAACGAACTTCGCAGCAATATATTCTTATAAGGGAGTGTTGGGTGTAGCAATGTAGCAGTATATCTTCATTGCCGGACTACTTTCAACTCCTAGTACGTAAAGCTTCACATTGTTCCACTGTTTATTTAGGATGGGTATTCATGTATTCCTATTTAACTCATGCGCTGACGTGGCAACTTAAATCATTTGATTTCGAAATTGTTTGGTTTGCTTAGGATAAGTGTGAGTTAATAGTGAGCATGTATGCTTCGTCAGTTTAGCTGGAACGTTGAATTGAAACAACAGACGCTTGAGTATAACTTTAATATTATCCGACAGCGTTACACGGGAAGATTACAGCTCAGTGCGCTTGCTGTATTCCAACTAAATACTACGTACATCAGTTACGAGTATGTAACTAATCTACGTGGATCGTACGTAGTATCTGGTCTTTGTTAATATGTCACCTGTTTAATCAGGTAGTCCGATAACTATTCGATACAATATCTAGGCAATGAAAGGTAATGGGACTGCTCCCATGGCCAGGGCATTGCCTGCGCATGGTCAGGGTTTTGCGAGGCAAATTATCACTGTCGTTCATAAATTCACAAACATCATCAAACTAAAATTCGTTTTATTCCTTTCTCGCAGAGACTGATGTCAAAGTGCAAGACATATAACAAAAAAGCCAAAATAGGTTTGATGCACGTTTAAGAGCAAGAATATCAAGATAAGTTAACTTTGCACTACACTTAAGTCAAATACAGTCATTTAAATCCTCAAAACACCTAGTTTTTAATTAAAATCGGCCCGCGCGCAAGCTAAAATTGACCAAATCAGTGTCTCCGGATAGACCTTAAAGTGAGCTCGTAATAGAATCAAAGCAGTTACTTCGTTGAAATCAGATTATATGAGCAGTTTGAGTCGCTAAGCAATTTACTCGCCCGCCAAGTTACTTTTGCGTTGCGTAAAATGAGAGAAAGACTTTATACAGTAGGAACACATGCTGAATTTCTCTAAAACCTTCAGGCCGACGTGGCCCGGGTAACGTTAATAGCAGTCGTTAGCCACTTAAAGCCGAAACGTTTACGAGTTCGACTTGCTTCCCTTATTTTGGGGATCGATTCTAGATCATCAAAGGTGTCGTTCAAGGTGCATTTAATAAACTATGGGACTAAGGACATCTTAAATGGCATGTTGCTGCAACCGCGTTTGTAGGTACCTACCTAAATGTCTTTACATTGTGGAACTTATATCTAAGGACACAAAATTTAATTCCTGGTTTTAGAAATCACTGTAGGAATGATTAATTCAAATAATCCACACTAATCAAGTTTGTGAGTGTAGTTTCGTGTGAACAACATATTCCTCCGATTTCAAATAAATATTCACTAATTACTAGACATAGGTAATGAACTTTCGAGGATGGACATCCATACTATAATCCATAATAATATTATAAATGCGAAAGTGTGTCAGTCTGTCTGTAACCTCGTCATTCTTACGCCGCTGAACCGATTTAGATAAAATTTAGTATAGAGTTTGAGTCCCGAGGGAAGGACATAGGATATTTTTTTATCACGGAAATCATCCACTAAGCGGGTGAAAGAGGGGGTGAAAGTTTGCATGGAGCCTTGATATGAACGAATTCCACAGCACGCGTGCGAAGTCGCGGGCAGAAGCTAGTCCATCATACTTAATATTATAAATGCGAAAGTGTGTCTGTGTGTCTGTCTGTCTGTCTGTTACATCTTCACGTTTAAACCGCTGAACCGATTTGGATGCAATTTGGTAAAGATATAATTTTACACCCGGGGAAGGACATAGGATAGTTTTTATCCCGGAAATCACCCCCTAAGTGAGTGAAATGGGGATGAAAGTTTGTATAGAGCTACGATATAAATAAACGAGTTCCATGCGGACGGAGTCGTGGGCAGAAGTTAGTAATATTAAAAATGCGAAAGTTTGTCTGTCTTGTCTGTCTGTAACCTCTTCATGCTTACACCGTTGAAGCGATTTAGATGAAATTTGGTATAGTGCCAAGGACATATTGTTTATCCCGGAAATCATCCAATAAGCGGGTGAAAAAGGGGGTGAAAGTTTGCATGGAGCTACGATATAATCGAGTTCCACGCGAAAGGAGTCGCGGGCAGAACCTAGTAGGTCATATATTATACCACGACTTCGCTTGCGTCCTGTGATTCTGTGAAATACACGGACAGAAACGTGCGGGCAGCCATTCTTATAATAATCAAGCAATATATTTTTTTACTCGCAGCCACGTACACTTTGTCTTATTTATTACCAAAACGATTTCACAAATCGTCCATTTACTCTCTTTGAACCCTACACCCTGCGGGGGTATTTCCTTCTAGAAGCGTAATCTTCATTTCTAATAAAAATAGGCTCTTTTTCAGCAAACATGAAGCGATATCAGTTGTATCCGTAAGCCTTTAGTGATACATCGATCGAGTAAGCGTCGGTGTCAATTTCAGATGAATAAATGAATATTGGAAATGACTTAGTACCTTAGGTTCTCGATAACATGGTTGTCAATTACACACATGTAAATACAAGATTTCCTAGAATTTGTAGCGGGGGGTAACAATCATCGACTAAATAAAAATGACTGCCAAAGTCTTTATAGACTACTAGCTTCCGCCCGCAGCTTCCTCTGCGTGGACCCGGTACAAAAACTATCCTATATTTTAATCTAGGTTATAAACTATCTTCGTGCAAAATTTCATCCAAATCGGTTTAGTCGTAAACGTGATTGAGTAACGAACATCCAAACGTCTAAACGTCCAAACTTTCTCATTCATATTCATATTTTTTATTGGTAAAAGTATAACATTTTACAAGTCAATTTGTTACATTTCTGGTTAGTATCTATAGGTTAACGTTACATGCACAGACCACGTAAGTACGGTTACATAGATTCTAATATAATTGTATCATACTTATTTTTTTCCTAAAATAAATTCATCTATGCTATAGCATGCTTGGTCAAGTAATAAAGTTTTTATCCTATCAATAAATATTGCATCGCTTGCCGAGTTAACTATTTCAGTTGGGAGAGTGTTGTATATCTTCGCACCAAGAATAGAATAGAATAGAATAATAATTTATTGCCAGAAACGAGTAGACATATACAAACAGTGACAAAAACAGAATAATAACAAGCTAAAAAATAAAAGTACAGCTCAATTATTTTAAGGCAATAGGTCCCAGACTCAGCATGTGCTGAACAACAAGAGTTCAGCGCTGGTTTTCAGCCTGGGCCTTATTAGGGCTCGGTCGGTAGCAGAACCTAAGCGTCACCAGCGAACCAATGACATCGAGTGACTTTCGTGTTTTCGCGAGTCGACGAGACGGGACGAGCAGCATTTATAACATTAGTAAGATAGGATATAAACCTTTCTATAGATATAGTGACATGCGGGGCTAGAACAGTTGACGCCGCCACGCGACGCGATACGAGAAAATCTACCCTCCTCTTCCTCATTCGCTCAGTGCGAGAGAGACAGGAGACGGTGACGTGGGCGAAGCAACTTGGCAGAAAGCTGTCCTAGCCTAGCACAACTGCCGCCGCGCCGCGACGCGAGTCGAGAAAGATCTACTCTCCTCTTTCTAATTTGCACGGTGCGAGTGAGGCAGGAGACGCTCAGTCGCGCGCGAAGCGACTAAGCAGCAAGTTGTGCTAGACGTGCTGGTCTACAGCCGGATTTTGATTAATTATTAGCTATGCGATGTTTTAGAACTGTGTCAGACCTCTAGATTATATTCGTCCATGTTTACGATCAAATCAATTTCCAGTATTTTGCATTAAAAATGCAAAAACGTAACTAGCTCCTCGTAACAGCGGTTTGCCGATGACGTGGCAGCGTGCCAGCGGCTGTGTCCAGACAAAATGGTTCGTGGTTTAAGCGTTGGTTTTTGCATATTACCTTTTATATACGAGAAATATTATTTAATATAATATTATATAATCTAATTGCATCCAGGTGTCAGTAACTGCTGTGTCAATTATTTGTTTTTGATGTCTTATGCTAATGATTTCCAATCAGGCATTACTTTGCGGAATTCCATGAAGTTTCTAGAACAATGTATATTATTTAATGTCGTTAGCAGCGTTACTGCTTAGTACAAAATTAATATAATGGCGCGCGATTTATTATTCGATGATTTGTATTGGAATTCAATTAATCGAGTAATCGTGAATATTTTTGAGAAGTTCATTATTTCTTTAAGCGGTTAGTTATCGAAATTGTTGACATTAAGTTGTTTTATTTTAACAGCGGGTAACCCCAAATGGAGTTGTAATTGTCATATTCCTTTGTATTCCGAGAAACCAAAGAAATGTATTGCTCTAGAAATATTAAATTAATCTTTATTTCATCAACCTCGTTCTCAACTCTCTCTTCTATAGCTTCTTCTACTGGAGCGGGCTACGCTAGGAGTTCGTCTGCGTGTACTCAGCAGAACGAAGTCACCGATAGATAACACAAATCACTAAACTTAAGTGGCAGTGGGCGGGGCACATGGCCTTTGCGTCAGAAAGGTTCTCGAGTGGTAACCACGTCCCGACAGGCGCAGCGTCCACAAAGTGGACTGATGACCTGCTAAAGGTCGAGGGAGACCGCTGGATGCGGGTAGCGCAGGACCGGTCATTATGGCACTCTTTGGGGGAGGCCTATTTCCAGCATTGGAAGTCTTTCGGCTGATATGATGATGATGATGATGATGATGATGTGATGATGATGATGATAATCTTTTCTGCTTTGGAGTCTGGGTCTGCTTATTGCATATTTGGCATGGACTTTTGCGGATGTGCTTATCATACCAACCAAGGGAGAAACTTGACTTTGGCTATGCAAAATGTTTTCTGAAGTGAAAACTTCTTTAGCGGCGCTGAGCACTTTCACGGGAAAATTCAATATGTTACATTTTCCTATAACCACGCGGGCTAAGCCGCGGGCATGAGCTAGTCGATGTATAAAACTAATAAGTAGCAAAATATCACGCCAAGACGCGAGAGGTTTATGGGGCTCGGAGGATGGCTACCAGAAGCAGATCCATCCAAGAAGACTGGACGTGACGACAAGGACACGTGTTGCACCGATTAGCAAATTAGAAAAAGAGGAGAAGCCCTTTCCTAACAATGAGACACAAGATTGGCTAGCAAAAGCACAGATAGTCACATTGAAGGGACTTATTTTCCTACCTCTCAAATCAAATCAAATCAATTATTTATTCTGCAAATAGGCCACAAGGGCACTTTTACATGTCAAACGGTAATTTACAATAAAATAATAATAATCTTACACAATAGTAATTTAAAATTTGCAGATTAAGGACCGATATAACAAACTAAATGTCACTAAAACAAAACAAAATTGCAAAATATGACCATTAAATTCGATATAAGGTCTGTATCAGCATTAACAAGAAGTTAATGATATTAATTCAGTATTCCAGAGATGTATAAGGTGTTAGGGTCCTACTGGAACTTAATTGAAATGGACTGTATAAATTCAATAGGCTGGTTTATTCCGCCTTAATTACAAAATGGGATACCCGGCCAAACAAAAGTAAATCTAAATGCGAGAGTCGTCCGTTGCCGGTGGGGTTCGTGAAGCCGAGTGTCGCTCGCGTGTCGCCGCGCTCTCCGCGACGGTGACGTCGTGCTGTGTCCGCCGCCCGCGCGTCTCCTCCCGTGCGCATGTCGATCCAGTTCTCAACATGCTCCCCGGGTTGAAGTATGGAAGAAGACTTCAAAAATCTGGAAGGGGACAGATGTTATTAAAGGCCCTCTTAATGGTACCTCTCTTGGTCTTCAGTTCAGCAACTCTAGTGACGCCGTCCTTGCCTGGGTACAGCTGAATGACGCGCCCTAGGGACCATAAAAGTGGTGGAAGAGCCCGTTCCTTTATTAAAACTAGCGAACCAAGTTTCAGCTCCTTATTCGAGGTTTGCCATTTAACCTTTTGCTGCAGCAGGCCGACGTATTCAACCGAAAATCGGTTCCAGAAGTGCTGTTTTATAAGCTGGATCCGCTTGAATCTGTCAAGGCGGTTGATGTTCACATCAGACACTGGTGGCTGAGGAATTGACATAAGTGAGCGTCCAAGCAGAAAATGAGAAGGAGTGAGAGCTGTGAAATCGGACGGATCAGTGGAAAATGGGATGAGAGGACGAGAATTCAAAACAGCCTCAATCTCAGTGAGGCAGGTTGCCATTTCCTCATATGTTAAATGAGTGGTTTGCAGCAGTCGCTTGAGATGGTGCTTTGTCGAGCGTACGGCCGCTTCAGCTAGGCCGTTGAAGTGGGAAGTATAAGCCGGTATGAATTTAAATTCGATGCCTTCCTGCGCTACTTGACCCTCGAGGTCTGACTGCGACAAAAACTGAGCTAACTCATTAGACGCACCAACGAAATTAGTTCCGTTGTCGGATGTGATGGTTAAGGGTGTGCCACGACGAGACACAAAGCGTTTTAAGGCGGCTATATACGCTTCGCTGGATAGAGCCGTGACGAGCTCGATGTGGCATGACTTTGTCGAACTGCAGATAAAAATTGCCAAAAAAGATTTAATGAGTCGGCAACCTCTACCTTTACGATCTGCTATCAACACTGGACCTGCGTAGTCAACAGAACAATGCAAAAAAGGGAACTCTAAATCCGTTCGTGATGCAGGTAGCTGCCCCATTATGGGTTGAACTGCCTGTGCCTCAGACTTAAATCTAAAACAACGTACACATTTGTTTACTGTGTTTTTTGCAAGATTTGTGCCACCTAAGGGCCAATAGGATTGCTTAATAGTACCTAGCAGCAGACGTGGTGGGGCATGTAAACATTTGATGTGGAAGTGTCTGAATATGATTTTGGTTAGATGGTGCTTACTACATAAAATAATGGGGTGCTTTGTGTCATAACTGTATGGGGAGTTATCAAGCCTGCCACCAACTCGCATGATATGATTGCTATCTAAAAATGGGGTTACTGAAATTAATCGATTTTTTTTAGGTAGTGCCTTGCCGGCTTTTAAAATAGCATATTCAGCAGGAAACATTTCCAACTGACCTTTACGCGTTATTAAATTCAATGAATCTTGTAGTTCTTGAACCGAAAGATGACCAGTCAACTTGTTGGTCCGATTCTTGCAATTATGTATAAATCTTTGTAAATATGCTATTATATTTTGTAAATTAGTTAGTTTAGATTTGTTATTAATGACGTTAGCTACGTGATCCATGTGGGAATCATTATCAAGCGCGAAAGAACAAGTAGTCAACTCAGGTAGATCGTGTTTCACGTTCAAGTTGGGCATTGTTGGCCATTCAGATTCATTTTCTGATAAAAATGTAGGCCCTGACCACCACAACGATGAACTGCTGATCTGGTCAGCCTTCAGCCCACGAGAAACAAGATCCGCCGGATTGTCTTTCGACGGTACGTAGCTCCACGTGTGACTCCCCGTGCTCTCTTGAATCTCATGTACCCTGTTGCGAACAAAATTTTTAAGATGGGTTGGTGCTGTGCTAAGCCACCCGAGCACGATTGTCGAATCACACCAGAATCTACATTTACTGACTTGTAAAGTTAAAGAGCTTTGTACTTTATTACACAGTCTTGCAGCTTTACAAGTCAGTAAATGTAGATTCTGGTGTGATTCGACAATCGTGCTCGGGTGGCTTAGCACAGCACCAACCCATCTTAAAAATTTTGTTCGCAACAGGGTACATGAGATTCAAGAGAGCACGGGGAGTCCGGCTCGAAGGACCAATGTTAGGGTCCTACTGGAACTTAATTGAAATGGACTGTATAAATTCAATAGGCTGGTTTATTCCGCCTTAATTACAAAATGGGATACCCGGCCAAACAAAAGTAAATCTAAATGCGAGAGTCGTCCGTTGCCGGTGGGGTTCGTGAAGCCGAGTGTCGCTCGCGTGTCGCCGCGCTCTCCGCGACGGTGACGTCGTGCTGTGTCCGCCGCCCGCGCGTCTCCTCCCGTGCGCATGTCGATCCAGTTCTCAACATAAGGTCTCTGAGCGTCCGATCGATCTCATGTTTCCTAAAACCACTACATTATTTCAATATTACAGTCTCTGACTCCCCCTCACACTAACGACGGAAGCCATTTGGGTATAACTAATTTGTTTACGACACTGTGTTGTATTTCACCTCACAAGGTACGAGTAATGCCATCTCCCATATCCAATCACGAAATTGCGGAAGTGCGAATCAATCACAAGAAACAAAGGCGAGGTGCCTCACGTCTCATCACTTAACATTACGATATTGGATTTGGCAATCACGCATGTAAACAAGATGTAACTTTCCGCACAAGAAAGAAAAAGGTCAACATTAGCAACAGCTTGCTGGCCAAGTTGTGTTTGGCACGACACAGTACAATACAATAAATATTTATCGCTTGTGGCTGGCTGTACATCGTCGAACAACTTCCATCGAATGTCTGAAATAAACCAAACTCGTATAACTGCTAGAGCGGTTACTCGAATTTCAACCTTGTTGTAACTCCACAAGATAGCTTTTTGGTGTTTGTGATGAAGTAAAATGGGAACTTGGGATAGTTAGGTAATTTTCTTCCTTAATTTATTGTCCTAAACAATCGTTTGTATCAATTTACGCAGCGCATTATGTGGAGTCAATGAGCCTTATTGCCGTTTTGATAATTTATTTGTCCCAATGAACAGATGGTGACAATAGGAAGATAGTAGGTAACAAATGAATTATCGTTTTGAATAAGATAACATGACTTATGAACTCATCTGCATAAACAGATAATTTTAGTCGTTTGTCAGGAACAATAATTAAATGAATGGGCATTGAACACCAATTGATTGAACGCAATGTAAAATAGATGATTTTTTTGTTTATATAATCGCGATCGAGGCTTGAACTCGTGGTTATTTTAAACTACTACATTATGTATACCTCATCATATGTAAGAAATGTAATTACTGAGAATAAGAATTGTAATATAATTTCCTTAATTTTTCTTACTCCACTACAGTCATAACCGGCCATATATGACACATGTAATATTTAGATAATATTATGAATAAATGAGTATGAGTATGAGTATGAAGTTAAAGGAAAAAACGTAACGTAACACATTACTCTCACTCAACCTTACGTTATTGAAAATGGTTTACTTCTAAAAGTCAACCAAGGCTCTCCCTAAGAATCGTCCTTGCCAGCATTATTATGCGGACCACGCCACAAGAGGATATGCAGTTTAAAACCTACTGTAATATTGGTTATTCTTGTTATTCGTAAATTGTAGTTACTGATAAATTTCTGCCGTAAAATTCCTTACATAACTATAATACAACGTCCACAATGTTTTACATTAAATCTAGGTACATTGTACTGTTGTACATCCAGCCATTGCGTCTATAAAATTTAAAACTCGGTATCTGCCCAAGACAGGGACTGTAGCTTTGATATTGCCACAGACGGATTGCCGCCTATATTTCTCGTCGCATCGGTAGAGAATGCATATAGGAAGATGGTGCAGTTTATTTTTAACCGCTCCGCTCGGCACAATTTTTGAACCAATGTTTTTTAAGGTAACAAAAGACCTGAACTAGGAACACGTAAACATGTAAAACGAAGAAGCGTTTTGCCAGTAGGGATTAATTTTATCGATGTATAATTTAATCGATAGTGTCTCCTATGGTTTGTTAATCAATGGAATTTAATTGTAGACAACAGGAAATAGTGATAATGTCCACGAGGTCATCCAACCTGGCCACTGTTGTCGAATTCTGTGAAAAATAAAAATCGAGTGCGTCACGTATTTCAAATAACTAAATATTCATTATATAAATATTATTAATATTATTATTGTCTTTATTTATATTTCGTCTTTCGGTTTTTACAATAATTATATATAAAAATTAAAATATAAAACTATACATACAAAACATTTTTTTTTTTTTTTTTTTTTTTTTTATGATATAGGTGGCAAACGAGCAGACGGATCACCTGATGGTAAGCGATTACCGCCGCCCATGGACACTTGCAACACCAGAGGTGTTGTGAGTGCGTTGCCGGCTTTTAAACATAAAATCATTATAAAAACCTAACCTAGGGTGCAGCCGGCAGCGAGGCGGGGCCTAAGCTACCGGCGGTCAGGGCGACATATTATTATTATTATTATCTTCTGATTATCATGGACAACGCCTGATACAATCAATCAATTAAGTTAACTGTTTCAGTCCGGCGTTTTGTAAAGCAGTCACGCTGTTTTCTCACTAACCTGCGGCTAATCTCGGCTGCAGTAGGTTCAGACAGGAATATTAAACCAGTTCTACATTGGCGTTTGAATGCGACTCACGATCGCAGATGGCCACCGATGCCACCTGCCCGTTTAAATGAATTGATATGAATACAAAATACCCATATGCATTACGTATATTGTTACTTTAGGAGTTTGTGTACATGTATCTTTGGTCAGTGCACCATATGTAGTTGAAGCAGATGCGCAAGACAAATACCTATTATAAAGATTCTACCTACCTACCGCTTCAATTTTTGTTTGACTGGACTTGATGGCTATTTTAATTACGTGTGTTCGCTTTAGCGCTTAAGATACCGAAAATTACGTGTGTTCAACCTTAGTGTTTATGATACCAGAAATTACGTGTTCCACCTTAGCGTTTAAGATACCAAATATTACGTGTTCCACCTTAGCGCTTAAGATACCAAAAATTTCGTGTCCTTAGCGTTGAAGATACCGAAAAGGTTTTTGTTTCACTTAGTTTTTCGTAGTAGGGAAACAATTTATTTGTATACTTTTACGTTATACTCTTGCTCGTAAAGGTCTTCATAACGCGCAGATATGCAGAGCTACAATAGCCTATATTGCGGTCATACGAGTACCTACGTCAATAAGGAGGTTTTACAGTCAAATTCGGTGTAGAAAAACTGATTTATAATTAACCTAGCTTCCGCTCGCGACTTCGTCTGCGTGGACTCAGGATAAAACTATCCTATTTTTTAATTCAGACTATAAAATTATCTTCGTAAAAAAAAATCGTCCAAATCGGTTAAGCTGCTTAAGCGTGATTGAGTAACAAATTTCTTAGTATTATATGACTTGAAAATTAAACTGTATGTCTGAATAAAATATTTTTACAATGTTTTTAAATGGGTTTTTTTTTTGCATTATGCGCCTTGCGTCAAAATGAACAAAAGGGACGTTTAGATAGTCATTTTTTTTGTTCCGATTGTATTTGTTTCCTCTAAATTGTGATGAAAAACATTGTATGCGACATGGACAGTGACATTACAATCTCGAGTCATCACGGCCCTCCGCTTTCAGCGACAGCCTTCTAATAGACTCTCGTTAGCAAAAAAACGAAACAATACAGAATATTTGTGTTGTACGTACTGTGTCTTGTACGGGTTCTTGAGGGGATGCCTTGATTTGAGTCGAACACGCCCCCTAGACAGAATCTGATACGCTTATGCCTTCCACGCACGAGAAAAAAAGAGATGTAACACTCTTCGGGAATGGTTTTTTTTTTGACAAATATCGAGAAACACCTAACTTAGTGGAGTTTTATTTAAATTTCATCAAGTGAGATTTTAGATGAGATAAAATACTATAGTATTAACTTGCTTGTGTCGTAAAATAATGTATCGTTTGAGTAGACTGATTAAAAAATGGAAAATGCAGACCCAACTTTGGATTTTTTTTCTATCAAGGAAATTTTAAGGAATCATGTATCGATCAAATCAGATAAACAATCATACAGTCAAGAATCATATATCTAAAAATCAGGCCTTATTGTTTCTTAATCTAGTCAGAACGGCGTTTCAAGCGATAATTTCCAATGCACCGCCTTAAAACAATGCAATTTGGAATGGTTTGAAAACATACCAGTAAAATTCTATTAACTAGACTACACATAACCTGAAATTGCATTAGCAATGCATGTATAAACATTCATGGAGCTGTAGTACATCACAATCCATCAAAACTCTATTCCACTGGTAAACAATGCTTTAATAAATAAACCCACGCTAAAATAACGCAAAACGTTGATCAATCAAGTTGTTCGGGCCGACCGTCTGCCCGCCCCCTTAAACTCCTCACGTGTGTACGCCTCTTTTGAGTCTGTGGTTTTGACAGTGACACTTCTTGTCAGGACGAAAAAAAAAAAAGATAACCTCGTGGTTGCGGACCCGAAAGGGAACGAGTTTTTTTGGATAATTTGGAAACGCATTTTCCTTGTTTTGTGTAATATCGCTCGCTTTGAAGACACACGGGTGTCCGAGTGTTTTGTGTGGATATTTCGGTGACATCGGAAGAGTTGGTGATTTGATGCCGCGGATTGTTGGCGATACTGCCCCGGAACACCACGGCTGCTTCTTCAGCCCGAAGACCTTCTTGATTGAACTTGACTTGACCTGACAGTTGACTGAACCTTGACAGATACCAACCGGAGTTGAAGCGAACATCGCGCCTCCCGGAATCAGGTGAGTTGAACAAGTTTTGTAGCCAATCCACTGGCTTATATGACCCGCGAAACGCGTGGCAGTTCACTCCACTCGAACTAGGCGAGGAGTTGAACAATTTTTGGTACCCAGAGCGTGGTTACTCACAAAGAAAAAACGCGAATTTTGATAGTTTTTTCCTTTTGGGTAAAAAAAGGGCATTTTGAGGTTATTTGTTAAAACCAAATTTAGCTACAAGTATTTAAAACCTCTATTTTGTGGCACTGCAAGTGTTTTGTACTGTAGATTTCACGAAATTATTGTACTTGCAGTGCAAATTAGTGAGATTACAACCTCCGGAAGGTGATTACCAGTGTTTGGTACAATTTAATTTGGAGAATAGTTGAAGGCAAATTAAAGCCACATATTTGATTGATTGTAATTTGGAAAGCCTTTCATAGCTTGTTGTTTGGTAATAAGGCATTTGTTTTATTCAGTTTGCTATAAGCGGCCAAGGTTGCTAAAAATATAAGGCTAACATAAATATTAGTTGTAAGCTAGATTATTAGAAGTGATCTAACTAGCCAATTATAGATTATAATTTGAGCTTCCACTGCGTTTTGAGAATCTATATTGGTTGTTATTGTAAGGCATTCCTGTAATTGAGTTGATATTTGGTTTTGATTCACTAGGGTGACCAAGAGATTGGAATTTCCACATTAATTAAATTAATTTTAATTTTCTCTGGTATTGTTGGAAATTAATTTAAAATGGGATCTACACCTAAGGCTAAGATCCAGTCTGCACTGCGTTGGTTTTCATCTGCAGCAGCTTTGGTTGACAGAAATGACCGGGAGGAGGCTTTGTTGACCCGGTACGAGGAGGTGTCAGACCGTCTTAAGGCTGTGGAGTTCCAGGTTGAACTCTACCTAGCGGAGCCCGGCCGGACGACCCCGGAGACCGAGCAGGTGGAGCGGGACTTTGAGCAATGTATGGATTTTGGGGACAGGATTGTCGAGAGGGCTTCTAAGATACTGCGGGTTCGGAATGGTGCGGCCCGGGACGTTCCGAAACACGCAGTTATCTATAACCCAGGGTTGGCAGCGCGCTTGCCAGCCATACAGATGCCGGTCTTCCGAGGAGACCTGGACGAGTGGACCAGCTTCATCGACCTCTTTGATAGCTTGGTGCATGCCCGGACGGACCTGCCAGCGGCGTTGAAGTTGGCGCAGCTGATGTCTGCTCTCGTCGGGGAGCCGCGCGACTTGATCGCGCATTTGTCGGTCACCGACGACAATTATGAAATCGCGCGCACGTTGCTGAGGGACCGATACCAGAACGTGCGGCGACTTGCGGATACTCTTATGACTAAGATCTGGAATATCCCTCGGATCGCTCAGGCTTCAGACATCCGGCTGAAAATGCTGAATCCTGTTTTGACAGCGACCAAAGGGTTAGAGAACCTTGGTTTGCCGGTGGACCAGTGGTCCTACATACTGTTGAATTTTTTGTTGAACCGGCTGCCGGCTGATGTACGGGCCAGGTTTGAGCACCGGTATGGTGGTGAAAGTGCTCAGCATCTGCCGACCTTCACCAATCTTATCGACCAATTGGAACTTGAGTGTCGACGGGCCGACACCTCGGATCTACCTCCACCCCCGAGGCCTCCTGGGGCCCAGCGGGCCCAGGGGAGAGTTGCACCTCAAAGGGGAGGGTGGGGCAAATCGGCCCCACAACCAGCGGGTCCTCACCAATATAATATCAGTGCATTGGACCCTGAAGTCTGCCTATGCTGCAAGAACCCTGGCCATCGGGTGCCAGCGTGTCCGAAGTTTCTTGCGCAGCGGGTTGTGGGACGCCGCAACATTGCTAAGCAGCGGCAATGGTGCTTTGTTTGCTTGGGCCCACATTTTGTGCGAGATTGTGCCCACCCGCAGGCGTGTAAGTCCTGTGGTGGGAAGCACCACCCCATTTTATGCATGAACCGCAGTGGGGATACACCTCCCCCCCCCCTGCGCAGGGGTCATGCTCCCCTGTTCGGAGTCAGCAGCGGGCTGACCAGGGGCCCATGGCCGAGGAGAAGTGGGGACGTCGGGTAACACCCCCCTCCCCCCCCCTCCAAAACTACGCGACTACTTCGCACGCACCCGTGCCCCAACGGGGGGTCCTTACGGGTGGGTGCCCGCAAACGCCTCCACCCCGGCAGGCGCCACGGATGTCGCCGCCGCTTGTGGAGCGACCCCGCTGGGGGTCGGGACCTCCGGTGTACGGCCGGAGTAGGACATACCAGGGGCCGCAGGCGGCACGCATGGCGCGACGGCAGTACCAGCCGGAGTGGGACCCGCTCGAGCGGTACGAGCGGCCCGCCCATGCGGAACAGGATGCAACGCGTTATCCCTGCTAGGGATACGCCGCCCACGCACCAGCCACCGCCACGCCCTTGGAGACCGTGTTATTGCCCACGGCTTCGGTTTGTGTTTGGGGCCCTGGCGGAGGATCAGCCTGCGTGCGCTCTCTCCTTGACACGGGAGCGCAAGGCTGCATGGTATCCAGTAGGTTGGTGCGACAGTTGGGCTTGGTTGTGAAACCCCACCCGGAAAGTATACGTGGGGTAGGCAATGTGACAGTGTCAAATCTGGTAGGGCAGACCTTACTCACCTTTGGACCGGGTCCCACTTCACGCGCGAGGATTAATGCTCCCGCGTTAGTATTGGATGAAGTGGTGGGGAGACTCCCCCAGGTGAAGCTGCCTCCAGAGGTTCGGAGTTTGACAGCTGGATTAGTTCTGGCGGATGCTGGATTTGACAGACCTGGTCCGATTGACGTGTTGCTGGGTGCAGACGTTCTTGGGCGGGTGCTGTTGAGCGGCAACCGTACCTTACAGCCTGGCGGACTGGTTACACTGGAAACGGTGTTTGGCTATGCTGTAATGGGTTTGGTGTTAGCGGCTCCACCGCCTCCTACTGAGGAGGGCTGTCTGGTTGGAACTGCTCTTTCAGAAGCCGTGCAACGGTTCTGGGAGATTGAGGAACCACCTACCGCGTCGCGTATGAGCCCCGAGCAGGAAGAGTGCGAACGGTTTTACCAAAATAATACTGGGCGCCTCTGCTCTGGTCGGTTCATAACACGACTTCCTCTGCTCATCCACCGACCTCCTCTTGGAGCGTCACGTGAGATGGCTGAGAAGCGGCTGGTTTCGATGGAACGCCGAATGAGAAGAGATGCGCTCTTCCGGCAGAAGTATGTGGACTTCATGAGGGAGTACGAGGGTTTGGGACACATGTCGGTGGCTCGGACGGACTGGAGTACAGTGGAGCACTGCTTCCTGCCGCACCACGCGGTCCTAAAATCCCCGGAGTCCAAGATTCGTGTGGTCTTTGATGGGTCCGCGTCCACCTCGACTGGGGTGTCATTGAACCAGTGTTTGCATGCAGGTCCTAAGCTGCACAAGGATATCACGGATATCCTCACAAATTTTAGGAAACATCAGGTGGTGTTCGTCGCCGACATCCGGATGATGTTTCGGCAGACAGTGATCCATCCTGATGATCGTCGGTATCAGCTGATCTTGTGGCGTGAGAGCCCTGATGAACCGATGTTGGTGTACGAGCTGAATACGAATACATACGGCTTGAAGAGCAGTCCGTACATTTCAATTCGAACTTTGTTAGAATTGGCGTCTCGAGAGAGACTGAGGTTCCCTCGAGCGTCCGCCATTTTGGAACGGGACTTATTTGTCGATGACGTGTGCACCGGGGCAAACAGTGTCGAAGAGGCTTTGGTTTTGCGGGATGAGCTGGTGGAACTCTTGCGGACGGGTGGATATGAATTGCGCAAATGGATGTCCAACTCACCGGCCGTGGTGGCCGGCCTCCCCGAGGATCACCAGCAGGATCCGCACCTGTTCGAAAATGTTGAGAGCCCGCACATGTTATCAGTCCTAGGCGTGCAATATCGACCAGTCCAAGATGTGTTCACCTATCGGGTGGAACTGGATTCCCCGAGGGTCTGGACGAAGCGGCTTGTGCTGTCCACGGTGGCCAGGACGTACGATCCGAATGGATGGATCGCGCCGGTCATCTTCACGGCGAAGGCATTTATGCAGCGCCTGTGGATGGTCCAACTGGGTTGGGATGATCCACTATCCGGAAATTTGTTGAGCGATTGGGAGGTTTTCTTCTCCACGCTCCCGGAGATAAATCAGGTCGAACTGCCGCGTAAGCTGTTGCCGGCCGGGAAATGCCGAGTAACCCTACACGGGTTTTGCGACGCCTCCGAGCGAGGGTATGCAGCGGCCGTTTACTTGCGGACGGTCAGCTCCGCCGGATCGGTCGATTTGCACTTGGTAATGGCGAAGAGCAAGGTGGCTCCCCTTCGCACGCGTTTGACAATCCCAAAAATGGAATTATCTGGAGCGGCTCTTCTTGTACGCCTACTGAACCACGTGGCCTCTACCTTGAAGGACACCGTGAACCTTGAGGAGAGTGTCTACGCATGGACTGATAGCCAAATTGTATTGTGTTGGCTGCAGTCGTCATTCCATACTTTGGAGGTCTTTGTGGCCAACCGGGTCTCGCAAATCCAGAATTCGGAGACTGCCTTGGTTTGGAGACACGTGCCAGGTGAACTGAACCCAGCGGACGTGGCGTCCAGGGGTTGCACGGCACCTGAGCTTGTTGCCCACTCACTGTGGTGGAGACCAGATTGGTTGTTGGAACCGGAGACACTCTGGCCTGCCAGTTGTGTGATTGGGACCCCATCCTCTGGCTTGGGTGTCCACCTTGTCGAGACCGCTCCAGTGTCAGACACTGCTTGGTTGCTAGAACGGTATAGCTCTCTCGACAAGCTTGTTGGAGTGACCGCCTGGGTCAAGCGATTTATACACAATTGTCGCCACCCTGACAACCGGTCACGCGTTAGAGTTCTCGCCACAGAAGAGCGGAATGCCGCCCTACATCATTGGATTAGGGTTGTGCAGGAAGAACACTTTGCGGACGTATTGAAGCCCCTGCGGCAGGGACGTCCTAAGCTACCGAAGGCGATAGCACGCCTCAACCCGTTCATTGACGAGTCGGGTACACTCCGGGTTGGAGGACGGCTCCGCAACGCTAGCTTGCCGTACTCGGTGCGCCACCCCATTTTGCTGCCTAAGAAGGGGCATCTGGTGGAATTGTTGGTGATTGACCGCCACATAAAGAACTCGCATGCCAGCTGCAATGCACTCTTGGGCATTTTGCAGCGAGACTTTTGGATATTGAACAGCCGACGGGTTATTCGGAGCATCGTGTTTCGGTGCTTGCCTTGCTTTCGGCTCAAGGCAGCCACGATGCAGCCCCAGATGGGGGACCTTCCTCCTGATCGGGTCAACGAGGCTAGGACCTTCTCTAGGGTGGGGACCGATTTTGCGGGACCTTTTTTAGTGAAAACGTCGCGACTTCGAAATGCGAAGGTTGTAAAAGCGTATTTGTGCGTTTTCGTATGCCTGTCGACCAAGGCTGCTCATCTTGAACTTGTTGGTGATCTTACGACGGAGGCTTTTATTGCGGCATTGGATAGATTTGTATCCCGTAGGGGACTCCCATCTCTGATCCGGTCAGATTGTGGAACCAATTACAAGGGTGCCGACCGTTATTTACAAGATGTTGTAAAATTTTTATTTGAAAATAAGATTGATATTGGAACAGACCTCTCCCGTCGGGGTATCACCTGGACGTTCGATCCGCCAGGCTGCCCCCACTGGGGTGGAATCTGGGAGGCTTGCGTGAAGCAAGCAAAAGCCCATATGTATCGGGTAGTCGGTCAAACTGTATTGACTTTTGAGGAACTCGCGACGTTGTTTTGTAGAATTGAGGCCGTCCTCAATTCCCGTCCGTTGTGTCCGCTCAGCTCCGACCCAAATGACCTGGAAGCGCTCTCTCCAGGCCATTTTTTGATTGGTCAGCCACTTGCAGCGTTGCCGGAGCACCCCCTCCGGGACGTACCCTCCGGTCGTTTGTCGCGCTACCAGATGCTGCAACAAATGGCTCAGAACTTTTGGACCAGATGGTCATTAGAGTATTTGCATGTTTTGCAGCAGCGCCTCAAGTGGACTGACAAAACCAGTCCCCCCAGAGTTGGAGACCTTGTGCTAGTTAAGGATGCTAACCTTCCGCCACTGCGATGGCGCCGGGGGCGCATCGTTAATTTGTTTCCCGGTAAGGACGGGACCCCTCGGTTTGCCGAGGTCATGGTTGGGGACTCGGTTCTGAAGCGAGCGGTAGCAACCCTATCGCGACTTCCCCTAGTATAGCGGACCGGCTTAGAGGCCGTTCCGAGGCGGGTGATTGTTCGGGCCGACCGTCTGCCCGCCCCCTTAAACTCCTCACGTGTGTACGCCTCTTTTGAGTCTGTGGTTTTGACAGTGACACTTCTTGTCAGGACGAAAAAAAAAAAAGATAACCTCGTGGTTGCGGACCCGAAAGGGAACGAGTTTTTTTGGATAATTTGGAAACGCATTTTCCTTGTTTTGTGTAATATCGCTCGCTTTGAAGACACACGGGTGTCCGAGTGTTTTGTGTGGATATTTCGGTGACATCGGAAGAGTTGGTGATTTGACGCCGCGGATTGTTGGCGATACTGCCCCGGAACACCACGGCTGCTTCTTCAGCCCGAAGACCTTCTTGATTGAACTTGACTTGACCTGACAGTTGACTGAACCTTGACAGATACCAACCGGAGTTGAAGCGAACATCGCGCCTCCCGGAATCAGGTGAGTTGAACAAGTTTTGTAGCCAATCCACTGGCTTATATGACCCGCGAAACGCGTGGCAGTTCACTCCACTCGAACTAGGCGAGGAGTTGAACACAAGTGAAACAGTCAACGTTAATATTGGAGAAAAGAGTCAATCTTAAATGATGAAATGCAGGGTAATCGCGTGAATTTACGAATGTGTTAGGCCATAATATAGCTGAGGGTCTCGGGTTTGAATCCCAGTAAGGAAATTATTAGCGCTTTGAGCATATATTTTTTTTTTCCATAATGTTGGATGTTCTCTATTATTATTATTATTATGATTTGACATTAAATGTATGTGTAAAGAATGACGATACCTAGAGGTTGATATATTTGTATTATTTTGTTTTTGGTTTCTTTTTTCTATTTTTTTGTTATTATGTTCCTAAATTTGTTGACATTGTCTTAATATTATATATATTAATTATTCTCTGTTTTTGACGATCGTGATAAAAATTCTTATTTTTTTGACATCTTTAATGTAATTTTTTATCATGAAATAAATAATCTAATCTAATGTAATCCATATTTCTGAGTATGGATGTATCTATTTATGTACAGTTGTACACTATATCGTCGTCTAGTAGACATAGTACAAGCTTTGCTTAGTTAGGGACTAGGTCAATTTGTGTGAGGTTATCCTTTTCTATGTTGCATGAACTGTAATTTAAGGTTTCGTGCCATAAAGGTTTCTCCCTACACAAATTTTGATATGGTGGTAGGTACTTACCGCGAGACGCCAGCCACAAATGTACTTTACCTTCTTTAGTATGATATCAAAAACTGGTGCCTATACCAAATCTTGGGATTAGGTGTCAAAGCAGACCCCGAGCTCCTAGGACACAACCGGGAATAACGCTAGGAGGATGAGTATGATACCATTTTTTAAAGGTACATAAGAAACCCTTCTGGTACGACTCAGTCTGTCTGTCACATATCTCAAGAACTACTTATGCTATCGATTTGGAAATAGTTCTAAACAAGACTAACCCAAAATTGTATTCAAAATGAAATATTCATACATGATACTTTTTTATGAGTGGTGGTGGTGGTGGTTGCTTCATTGGACTTCGTACACTAACGCATGCTGATGTTTTCAACAAAAATGTATCTTTTCAGGCCCACTCTGAAGCGTGGTAGTATAAGGAATACGTATAGCGGGCGCAATACGTATTCCTTATACTGCCCTGCCAACCAACCTGCATTTTCCCACGATGTTTTCCTTACCGTCCGGAAACATTTATTACTCACAAACCCGAGGGAGCTTGGGAAAAAATTGACAATCAATTTCCCCCTCCTTATAAGGGAATACTATTTCTTGATCTACGAATACTTATTACGAATTTAGTGAAATAGTGAAACACCTAAAACAGTACCTATCTATAGATTTCTAATCAAAATAAAAAATAGTGAAGAGAAGAGAGTAATCATAGGTTCATGCCTAAACAATTATAGATTGAAGTGTCCCTAAATGTTCAACAGTTGAGGTGTTCTAACGCTCGTTCAAAAAGCTACGCAACTATCCCTTAGGACAATAGGTACGGTGTTTGACAAAAGTCAAATCAGCTTCTTTTTATTAAACGTCAAAAACGCTCTCGCTTAGTATGGAATTTGCAAGGATTACTTGCTTGTGACGTCACAATCAAACAACGTCCTTATTGTTAGTTTTTATGAATTAAAAAATCTTAAAATAGCAAACATGAATGAAAGATTGATACTTTCCGAGTATTTTCGTGGTGTTTATCTGCTGCTATAATGAAATAGTACATTGTGATACAAGTGAGCTATGTTGATAATTACATCAGAGGCGGGATTGTTCACGCGAGCCGCAGGTGAGCGTGATAAGAGAGACGAGGATGTAATGATGTTGGCGCAGTGCGTGCGCAGGAAATCTCTAAACAGCCAATACAAAATAAAATAAATATTGTCGTTTTAAAATGTTATATTTATTAATTGATGTAAAATGTTAGCAAATGTGAACTATTCGTTTTTGTGTACGTTTTACTAAATTAAACGTTTCTATGTCATATTCAAAAATAAATAGTCAATTAATTTACAAATTACGGAATTAATTTGCTTAGTCGAGTAATTATCCATTTGCCGAGAATTTTTAAAAAAACTGTAAATTCTGTACAACCCGGATAATTTAAGAATGCACCGAGCCCATGCATACATCTTTTTGCAAGGTGCCTACGTGTCTTAATCGGGATATAACCATAAAACACGAATGTCGTAATGTTATAAAACACGTGTGTTTAATACCCAGGATTATGAGCCTAAAAGCGACGTATTAAGAGGTACGTTACGAGCAAATGTGTTGAAAAAACAATTAATTTTCACTGTTGTCAAATACCCTTGTAAACTTTTGTAGCTACGTTAGGTAGATGTCTTTGAGCAGTTCTAACGCTCGTTTGAAAAGTTACGTATCTAACTACTCCTGATAATAATCGTCGATGTTTTTTATGCAAGACTTTAATTATTATTTTAGTAAAGATTGTACAACTCGTTGCTTTTCTCTGCGTGGTCGCATCAGAAATGAGGCTATCCGCAGTAGAACCAAGGTAACCGATATGGCTATGGTAGAATGATTGGATAATCCATTGAACTGCAACTAAGTGTATGGTAAAATTTATAAAATACTGAAGAGTAGTTTGATTAGAAAGTGACCTTCCCGAAAAGACTTACTGAAAATCCTCCTTCACATGCGCTAGCATTAATCAAAGGAACGTAGGTTGTAGCTTGATATACGAGCTTAGCGGATTCACCATATTTTGAACAAAACCTCGACAGCGTGCGCGAAACATCAACTTTCCGTGTACATCGGCTAATCCCACCAACATATTCCCAGACATTCGTCGCAGCGATTCCCTAATGAATACGCAACGGAAGTCCGCCATTTTCGTCAACGAGGCAACCCCATCTTGATTGAGAAGGATTAGGCACGGCATTACGAAGAATGAGCTTCTTTTTTCCCTCGTCCAAGAAAAATTGTTCTGATTAATACATCCTTTGTCGTCCTTAATGGCAGTTATTTGTGGTCTTGTAAATATTTTTGGGGTTTTTTTCACCATTAATTGTGTATCATTGTGCTGATATCTTGGGAGAATACGGGCCCTTTTTGTGATACGTAATTCCGTATACGTTTATAAATTGACGTAAAAAACTAACTTTGATGAGAATTCTGTATTATTTTAGAAGTGAATATTACGGACTATATACAACGTGTTAATAAAATAACGCAAAACCTGAAAACAGTTTGTTCAGAATCGAGCATAGAATGCGAAAAAAATAAAAAGTAAATTTTTTGATAAGATTTATTTTTTACATTTGTATGGAGTGTTGGCCGACTGGGGCGACCTGCTCGATACAAATGTAAAAAATAAATCGCGTCAAAAATTTTATTTTTTATTTTTTTCGCATTCTTCTCTCGATTATGAACAAACTGTTTTCAGGTTTTGCGTTATTTTATTAACAGGTTGTATAATACAAATCTACCTATTCCTATAGTAAGTTCAATAAGCCAAATATGTAACATTTGTATTCATAACACAAACGTTATGAATACTAGATGACGATATATTTAATAGATACATAGAAAACATCCAAGACTCAGAAACAAAATATTCATAGTCATCACGCAAATACTTGCCCTTACCGGGATACGAACCCAGGACCTTCAGCTTCTTAGGCAGCGTCACTATCCACTTTATATATCGATACTGACGTATATGCGTCGATTTATACTAAAAGTATCTATTCGTTAATCAATTGTGATTTCGCGCCTATTAGCAACATTGTTACAATATTTTTTGAATAAAGTATATCGTATTCTACAGACACAAATGGTCACTACGTAAAAAGAAAAATAATAAAAAACTGGGTTGCTTCAAGGAAATGTTTTTCCGGACCGTTCGTGCTTTTAACTTTATGATTGCACTACCCCGGCAAAGAGTATTTTTATACCATTACCTATAACCAATTACATGGCTACGGAGAAATACTTGTTTCCATTATACTTTTCAGTATAGGTACCTTGTATGCTAGCTTACTAAACAAACACCACTTACCATCGAACGAATCAGCACGGCTATCATTGTACGGCCCGTGAGCTTTGTCGCGGCGATATAGACTATCCGTCTCATTCTAGGCGTTCTAATTAGAAAGAGACGCCGGTCGTGGTCAAGCGGGTAGACCTGATAATCGATGGGTAATCCCATTCATACCTATGTTTACCCGACTTCCCCAGAAGGAGGGTTATGTTTTTCGAGTGACAAGACAAAGTGACAAAACACTATCCGTCTCTTTCTAAGCGTTCTTCAAAGAGATGAAGAGGCTTACAGATGCCACCGGTGACCCAAGGGATGGCAGTTACCTCGCACAAAGAATTAGCTTACTTAGCTATTCAGCGAGGTAATGCTGACAGCAACCTCGGCACGATGTCCCAGGGGCAATTTTTAGGGTTCCGTAGTCAACAAGGAACCCTTATAGTTTCGCCATGTCCGTCCGTCTGTCTGTCCGTCTTCGGCTTAGCGCAGTAACCATAACTCCTAGAAAACTGTAATACGGCATGGGTTTAAAAATCAATTACGCCGACAAAACGGTACAATAAAATCTTGAAAAAACATTTTTTTTAGGGTACCTCTCCTACACCTAAGGCGGGGATGTCATTTTTTTTTCTCGTTAAACCCATGGTCCACACCATCTTTGGATAGCTCATTTAAAAATATTATGGGTTTTCTAAAACCACTTTTTAAATCACCAAATCAATAATTCGTTTGTGAGATATTGGGCTTTAAAGCCCTAATTTTTGTTCGAGTTATGTCCCCCCCCACCCCCTGCCGGCTAAATGGCTACTACTGGGGATATGAAAAAAATTGTGGTAGTAGTGCATGCATATAATGAATTTAAAAGGAAAACTATCACGGACCAGTAGGCAGAAGTAGTTACCGAGTAATAGTCGACCAACTTAATGTGTACTTGGAAAGGCCAATTTTCGTACAAATTCGGCCGACGCAACCGCACCGCACGTCGATGTCACTAAGACAGACAGGCAAATACGGAACCCTACACTGCGCGTGGCCCGACACGCATTGGCGAGTTTTTATATTTAGTTTAGTTCTTTTTTATTTAGTTTTTAATAATTGATTTATTTTTAATATTATCTTATTATTTGTATCATAAACAAATATATTTTTTTTGTATGTAAGTACTGTAGTGAAAATTGAATAAAAGGTTCACACAAGAATACGAACGTGATTTATTTTTTATTTTCCTAAAATTATTACAAATAACTGCGGCATAGAAACCATCACGACCCGAACGCGATCAGGTTTAGGTCATGTTAAACAACACTTTGCAATACAATACCGAACGTATAACCGTGCTCAGGCCGTTGCTGCGGCACACGATTGGACTATGATATACAAAACATTGTGATTTACGGTCCGCAGACCAGCACGACTATAAAAAGGGATGTAAAACGTCTGGGTTCGACGAGGTGGTAAGTGTTGGTAAAGGTTGTGTGATGATTGAGTGTGTGGGGCCTAAATGAAATCCATACGATCGTTCTGACAACTTCGGCGGTAAAGAGCCTTTCTGAATTTTGAGGGCTTTACAGGAGAACGGAAGGCATCGATCCCATCTTAAGGTCGGAGCGTTGACAATCCAACGGCGGCACGGTACGGTAGTATATCACGGGTAATAATCACATTAAAAATGACCCTAACGTTGACAGAAGGCAAACTAAAAGAGAATACACGCCGAACTCTCGGCAGTCCTTTTAAACGCGACTTAACTCCTGGCGGCGTCTCCGACGGAGGTTCTCCCGATCAAGAACCGGAAGCGCTGGTAAGCGGGACAGTCCGATCGCGTCTCCCTCCGGCCCGCAGACTCCGGATGATGGCTCTCAGCGCACTCGAACTGGCATCAGTCCTCGGGGAACAACCACCGCGAACTTAGGCTTGGGGCCTAAACCCGGAAGCTTATAACAAAATTTCACGATAAATACTTCTACTCCACTGTCTAGACTAAAAACCAAAAATCAACCACAACCGACAGGCGACAATGCTTACCCAGTGTGCTATAACAGCACCCAACCTTCAGAAAAAGGCGGAAACTCTTCCGTTTCCTTCAGTGCACTGAGAAAACTGTTCATCAAAAACTTAGGTGAATTCAGTTAAAATAATGATGATTTCACGTAAAGTAGAGAGCATACTGATATCACCAAAGAGTACGATGAAACTACTGTCCCTGTTGCTCACGATATTATATGATGAACTGTCACCACGCCTTTAGTAGGAAGCAGACAAATATTTCGTGCTTCGTAACCAGCTTTTACGGTGAAAGTCATCCTACGTTGTGGGAAGACCTCATATGACCATCTGACAGTCACCATATTTTTGTATGCTTGCCTACTATTGTTTATGTGCTTTCCTCATATTTTCGTTGTATGCCTAGCATTTCTTCCTACTATTTATGTATGCTTTCCTCATATTCCTGTATCCTTTCCCGGTACTATGTACGTGCTTTCTTCATATTTTCGTTATTTTCCTATTAGCTCTTCCTTCTTTTTATCTACGCTTTCCTTATATTTTTGTATTCCATCTGATGAAGATATCAGTGTCCATATATATAGTAGCAAGAGCTAATAACATGTTAAAGTATTGCATTCAGCATTGCTAATGGACACTGATATCAAAAATACTTAACCAAAAGAGAGCACAATAAACCAAAATGTTAGCAAAAAGGGTTTATTGAAATTTTAAATTAATTATAATTTAACATATAGTCTCTCGTCTCGGTCTCGAAATCCATCTCTGCATTAAATCTGCCGTGGGTTGATCCATCATCACACAGTTTTTAAAAATACTTTAGTATTATCGGTCGTCACTGTCACGCGTGCGCATTCGATGAGGAACAAATGGTTACTGACGGGTGAGACGCGTCCCGCGGCCGGCCAACTGCGGCAAATTTTACCATGTTCTTCGTAAAGTATGATTCCATAAGCATTCGTTGTACGTTTCACCTTATTTTTGTGTGACAGCTTTGTATATAATTAGGATGCTATGATATTTCTAAATTACCAACCTTCAAAAACGATGTATGGCAACAACGTAAATAATATGACAAGTCATACTAATTCTATCTTACTTCAGTAAGGTGCCTTCACCGTATTTCAATTTACGTTCTGCAATTTAACTAGGAATTTCTTAATACAATATGGTGACAGTTTCCTCGTGTAATATAATTATAATCTTTCTCTGGAGTATCATCGAATTTCTGTAGTATAGTTTTATTTTAATAGGACAGCAAGATATTGTATCAAGATAGTAATATTATATTCGATGACTAAATCTTATGATGAAAGGTCGCCACATTATTGCATTACTTCATCTAGATATTCGATTATTTCGTTATATGGTAGAATTCTAGCTTGGTATTTACCTACGGTCACTTTATTTTATTATAATAATTAATCATAATTCAGATCAATTTAATGATATTTTAAAATGAAGCCAAAACGACATTTTTCTCAGTGTGTGACAACAACCACAACTGGTTCCACCACCGGCGAGCTTCGCCTCAGAGCTTGAGAAAACGTTGATGCACTAGCACGAAAACTGTTGTTTTTAACACCAAAAACTAGACGAGGAACTCGGGTCTGTACCCTAAAAACGGTACACCACGCTTCACACTTTCAGCAAATAAACCAAAGGAAAAAACAACTCTTCACTCTCTATGAACTATTCTCTTTGACTCCTATTTGTTTTCTGATGATTTGACAATTAAGAAGAATCATTCTCGAACAATCTAATACAAATTTCAAAAACTTCCTCCAATTTTATTCATAAAAACCAGACAGCACCAAAGCAAGCAAACCCGTCGGTAAAGTTGTATATAAGGAAAATGCACACCATCGGAAATGCGCCTTGTGCGACTACTGAACTTCCGTAATAATGCGCTAGATGGCGCTGCAATAAAAGGCAAACAGTCATACGAATTTAAATAGTTCTGCAAGGATTAATGCAATTAATGCTGCAGTACCTATGTATGTACCTTTGTGTGTATGTATGTATGTAGACAAGGAATTATATTTCACGGGATACAGTCCTAACGGTTTAATGAATGTTAGCATATGAGGTTGTCGTTGCTTTGCTCATAATCGTGGAATATACTTTTTTTACTTGGAAATGTACTGTGTGGGTAGACTATCTAGTGCAAAATATGCAACGAATTTGGATGAAAAGTGGCAAACATAAATAAGATCATGGAATACTATTTATAAGGAGCGAAACGGGTGACAATTGTCATGGGAGCTGTTGTTTTTTATGTATTATTTTATTATGTTGAGTGCGAAATGCAAAACAAATGGTAAGAAATCAAAACGTGTGGTGTTTTTCGCAGAATGTAGCATAGAAGGTACTTGCGCCGTTCTAAATTAAAATGGACTTTAATGCTGTTGGCTCTAATGCCTTATTAGGTAAGTACCCCGTTAATAATCGCATTTGAAGCGCTCATAGCCTAGCGGCGCCTGGAAGTCGGAAACGATAGCGCAGGTTAAGCAAAGATGGCAGCGGTCAGTCTTTGGATGGGCGACCGCCTGATGTTTGAGTAGTTGATATAAATGAGCGCTTCCGTGCTTTGGAAGGCACGCTAAGCTGTTGATCCCGGCTGCTGTCTATGACAGTGGTCGTTAAGCCGAGTTAGAGGCGATCGGGCGGCTTAAGACCTTCTAACAGTCGAGTTGCCCACTCACTTGACGGGGGGGACAACTGTCACTCGCGTCCGCAAGAGCTACCTACCACAACCCTGCACGTGGGTGGTACTAAAGAGTGACAAAATTTTTAAAGGCCAAAATAATGTGTGCTATAATATACGATTAAATAAATCGCATTTGTAGTGAATCGTTAACGGCACAAACGCCAATGACAATAACGTCACACTACTTGCCCTGCAGGAATGTTGTGTTGAGAGTGCCACGCTTTCGTCTCTAGATTCGAGGATTTATTGTGTTGATAGCAACACAATAAATCCTCGAATCTATAAAGGGTCGGCAACGTTTGATACTTCTGGAATCGCAATCGTCCATAAGCTGTCTCTGTCTACATGAGATGTAGAACTCACGAGCTGGTTTAAAAAAGATTATGGAAGTTTCTTTAAAAAAAAACATTAGAAAAAATTTAAAAACTGAACCGACAAAAAATCGGTTTTATCAAACCCGCACACAAAAAATTACGAGAATTGGTTTGGAAATGTGTCTTGTATATGAGAGCAGCTGGATAGCCAGACAGCGAAACATCCGGCCATACGAAATAACTATGGCCCAAACTAAAAAGGAGGACATAATGTTCGCTTTGCCTGCTCGTTTAAAAACTAGTGGTTCTGTGAGTGAACAACGAAACAAATTATTAAAAACTGAATAGGCAATAGTAGATTACTACAGAGGCCGGGAAGTAAGGGGTTGCCGGCCGAGTACATATAGACAGTACACATTGCACGGTTGAGAAAATACAATTTATATTATTCATTGAACTTGCTCACAACATTTTACGAGGATCGGTTGAGAAATGCGACCTGTCGTGGAGAACAGCCGGACAGCAGAAAGCTTCGCTCATCGTTCAATTAAAAAGGTCCCTTTCCCTGAGATGAGAACGAGACATTGCCGTATCGAGAGACAACGGGAACGGGCCGGGTCATACGTTCCCCGACGTGGGCACACGCACCAAACTAATTGCATTTGTGATTCTCTCTGAAGTTGTTGTAATTAACTCTATCCCGTAACGCGGCCACTAGACGCGCGGACAGGCCTTTAAAACGTTATAAAATGAACCGGAATTATAACGGTATATTCCGTTAGTGTTCGAAAATTACGTTATAACAAAATCAATATTCTCCATAACGATATAAATACCGTAACAGAATGAATAACAGAACGATATATAATAACGTTATAATATCGTTTTAAAATGCGAGCCGCGCGCTACGGCTGCGCCGTTGCCGCTCTGTGCCAATGCCAACATGCCACCACGTGGGCCGTAGCGCGACGTGCGACGTTGCCGTTATGTTGTTCTAGCTTCTAAATCTTATTAATGCTTGTTTACCTCGATCATTTGCAAATTGGTTGTGAATTGTGAATATTTGGTTGGTTGCGACGATAAATGGCGGAATAAAAATGGGACGCAGGAAACGCAACGCTGTCCACAGATTCGTGGACTTGCTCATAAATAAAAAGAAAGAGTGCCAATCTTAATAGCCCCTAGGTATACACTATTACAATATGTAAGAGGGTCAATATTTTTTTATGTTAATTGTTTGTCTCGGCACTAAATCGCAGACTCCCAGTATTAGGACCTATTCCAAACAAGCCCTACGACCGACGGTGTTGCCGTGAGCAAAAAATTATGCATAGGTATGTTGGTATGTGCTTTTGTTCATTAATCGTAATAAAATTAAAATATACTTTTAGTTTCCGACATTTTATTTTATTTTTGATTTAGAGCCATTCCGAAAACGACAAGTTAAATAAAATCTGATTATGAAACCAAAGAATGTGTGAATTTTCGATTTCAGTTCTTCGCCATAATCTGTCTAGATAGGCTCGCGATAGATAAGGGAGACCAAGGAAGGTTGGTACACATAAATATGTATCGATCCTCCTTTTCTTACGATTCATCCTCCTTTTCTAATTAATCCTTAGTCACTAAATATTTATATAAATAACTAGCTGTTGCCAGCGACTTCGTTCGCGTGGAACTTGTTATGGTCTTAGAAAAAATATTGCTATTAAATTATGTTCGGTGCAAGCTATTTATCGCTGTCCCAAACACACTTCTACCATCTTAAAGATATACAAAAACTATCCTATATCCTTCCAAGGGTCTCAAATTATCTGTACGGGAAATTTCATCTAAATCCGTTCAGGTATTAGACCTACGTAAAAGGTAACAGTGCGATGAGTTCGTTAGTTTAAATTGATAAATCTAAATTGAAAACTTCGTTTTTACAAACGTAAATATCTTAAGAGTCCGCAGCAAGCTCGATTCTTCATACAAACGTAGTTACGTCCTTACTTTAATATAACATGTCACATTATCATGAAATTCTCTAAATATAATGAGGTAAGATATATCTAGGGCTAAAACTAGTTTATGACTCTTAAAATGTTAATAGAAAGAAAATAGAGCGAGTACAAGTTTTGCATTTTTAGACCCCAGAAAGTTGTTCAGTTCGGCGGCCTACTACGACCAAAATATAGTTTAGATTGAAGTCAAAACCTATTTCCGGTGTCGATTAAACTATGCAGTTTGAAAAGAAAAAAGATTTATCAAAATTGATCTTGTAGTTTTAAAATGAGAGCGTAACTACGAAAACCTTAAAATAAATTACAAAAATTTGATGCGAAACTGCAGCGAATTACTCTAGCGCGGGGAACGGTCCGGGGGGGGGAGGCGGTACGCACCGCCCTTATCATAGCTACTCCTTGCCGTGCGCTTAGTTTAGTGACAATAGTGACCCATTTGCTGTGCGCGGGAGCGACGTATTGTTTTGGTGAATTATCTTCCTACGATAATCGCGGTCAATTCACGACTTGGACTGATAAAACGGATTTGATTTTTCTTGGTGATACTGGTGGTGTGTGTGATCATACTGATCATACTGATCGACGATCTGTGGCTTTCTTATGGACTTTGCATTTTTATGTTACAAAAATGGATAAACCGGGTAAGTACCTACTTATATGCATTTTAGTCAAGTTCCAAGTATACAAATAAATTATATACATGTAATATGTACATATTATATTAATGTATATGAGTACCTAGTCATTAATCCTTAGTTGACGTGTTATTTAATTTATTTGGTAGGTAAACAAAATTTTAATCTCACAGTAGGTACTCATTCGGTATTAAATAGGTAGGTACCTACATAAATATCACTTGGGTACGTCAAATCATTCTGGATATGGCTTTGGTGATATATAGTTTGATTTTTTTATATAGCCAAAACAAAATACTTACTTAGTTAAAAAATAATAATACGCTATAAATTTAAATAAGACGAGGATGAACGAACGGACTTTATACGAAAACTACCTATCACACATTATTGCTTAGAAATTTTAATTAGTTTACCTAAGTAGGTATGTAAGTTATAGTATAGTATCCTAAAGTATATAGGATAGGTTTTTTCGTCACTCTCTATAGTAATCTACGTACTTCTATACAACGTGTTAATAAAATAACGCAAAACCTGAAAACTGTTTGTTCAGAATCGAGAGTAAAATGCGAAAAAAATAAAAAATAATTTTTTTGACGCGATTTATTTTTTACATTTGTATGGAGCAGGTCGCCCCAGACGGCCAACACTCCATACAAATGTAAAAAATAAATCTTGTCAAAAATTTATTTTTTATTTTTTTCGCATTCTATGCTCGATTCTGAACAAACTGTTTTCAGGTTTTGCGTTATTTTATTAACACGTTGTATATCATAATTATATATAGAAATTGGCACTTACCTACCCTTCCACTTTTTTGATCGAGTGACCTGACAATAACAATACTAGGTAGGTATCTAAATAAAAAAAATGACGACGCGACAATAGCAGTTGTTTCTCGGTGGTACTTGAACCTTGGTTGTAGGTATTTATTATTTATGTATGTACTAGGTTCTTACTATATTATGTGCTCAGGTTGGCGCTTGTCCAATTTGTAGATATAAGATGTACGGTCGAGGAAAATGAAGGTTTGGCACATGTCAACTCTATTGGAATGACATTAAGGTTCAAAAGTGCTAAACATTCAATTTCCTCGACTGTACAAGGTACATAGGTACATATATTTTTCAACTAAAACTATAAGGGGCAAACAAGCATACGGTCCACCTGATGGTAAGCGATCACGGGAGCGTATAGACGTTTATAATTACCTATAGTTATTTTTTTTTCTAGAAGCGAAAAGGTGTTCAGACAAAATTATGGCTATCGGCTCGAAGGAAGAAAAGAGGACCGGCTCGTCGTCAAAAAGAAAATATAAATCCTAATAGGTAAGTTATAATAAGGCTATAAATTCAAATTTCATTTATTTATGGACCAACTAGGATCATTGTTGTAAGTAGGTACTTTTTACCAAAAATAAAAACAATAATGTATGATCTTTTTTTATTTCCTTCAATACACCAAATCTTCAATGTGAATAAATATTTATAGGGTAGGTTCCTAGGAAAAAAGATCTGGATTCTAATTAGTGCGTATTTTTATTGATCATAAGATATTGGACACCTATTTTAAAAATACACACAACCGAACATAGAACCTCCTGCTTTTTTGAAGTCTGTAAAAATGACGAAGTTATGGCGCGTAGATAATCCGCGTGACTTCACAAACGTATGAACCGTGACGTTACGCGCACTTATAACTTCGACATTTTTTGTTTAGTGACCAAAAGAAAAAATACGTGTCTAATATTTTTGATCATCTATAATACGGATTTTAGAGTTACTTATTTAAAAATAGTTTAAGTACTATCACTGTAATAAGCTTGTTTTGGGAAAAAGACTGACTGTTAAGTTTCTTGCGGCGTTTCTTCTTGACAGTGGTCTCTGCAGAAGCGCTGGTAGGGCTTGACTTATAAAAGTGCCCTTGGCGGCCTACTTGCAGAATAAATATTCATTTATTTCATTTATAACAAAAATAGTGGTAGTGGTATCTGAAAATCTGCTATGCAATTATGGCACTAGGTTGTTAAAATGACAAAACCTGGTATATTGTATGTTATACTTATGTTACTAGTAACTACTACTTTTGTTGGCACATCAAAACTTGTAGCCTGTACTCTACATTTACGTTTTTAGTAGGTTAAATAATCAGTTAAAATTTGCCTAGCCGCACTTACGCACTGTATAAACTGTATTGTTATCTCGCTATGGAGATGTTCTACTGTTATATTTTATTTACCGCAATAATTTCGCCGTTGTATGAAGATATTTTACTGCGATATTTTACCTGCGACATGTATAGCTCCGCCTCCCCGCGCGCTCTCGCTTTACTGCTAGCGCCCTGTCTCCCTCTAGGTGAAACAACAACATTTTAAGGCGTAAGCGCGCGATCTCAACGCGGAGTTGAGCGGACCTTGCTGCGGACTCTTAAGAATCATCAACAGACGTTTTCATACAGTATTAAAGAAAAATATATTTTTATATGTCTACTAAGCTACATTACTGTTATAATAATAAGTACCCAATGTTGATTAAATCTATTCGATTCTGGGAGCAACGCAGTTCTAACCTAACCTATCCTACATTTCTGGTAACTGTTCAAATCTGTAAGTCTTACTTTAAAAAAGGTCTTGCTCTCTATACAACCTTCAAACCTTTTAACTCTCTTAGGGGATGAATAAAAAAAACCCTGAAATCGTTTTCTAATCATTAAACAAACGGTCCATAACCTAAGTAATAAATCTATTATTTTAAAAATATCTTGCTCTTCGTATAAACTTTGAACCCCCTCTAAACCCTCTTGGGGGATGAATTTCAAAAACTGAAATGTATTTTTTAGTTTTAAACAAACTGTCTAAAATCGTAGTTACACTAATGTTTTACTTTAAAATTGTCTTGACCCTATACGGCCTTCGAATCCCCTTTAAACACTCTTAGGTGATGAATAAAAAAATCTACTAATCTGCTCTCTCTATTTTAAGACCAAAATTAAAAAATCTTACTTAAAAAAATACTTTTCCCTCCATATAAACTTTGAAGCCCCATTAACGCCTATAGGGGATGAATTAAAAAAAAAACTCAGAAATCAGTTTTGTTGTCTTTTAACATACAGACTAAGACTGACATTAGAAATATCTTACTATATTTTCTTGCTCTCCATATAAACCTTGAATACCGTTTTAACACTTTTAACCCCTTTAGGGGTGGTATTTTTCCAAGACGATGAAAGGATTTTTTTTTTCTAATAAGTAATCGTACCACAAAGTTGCCCATCTCTAGCTCAAAAAAAAATGTTTCTCATCCTAATCTTGCATAGGTACCTTTTTAACCCTCTTAGGGATGGAATTTTCTAACACGTTAAAAGTACTAACTGTTTTTCTATTCTAATAAGTAATCTTTCTACAACGTTTCAAATCTCAAGCTCAAAAAAAGTGTTTCTCATACAAACCTTTCACCCCTATTTAACCCCCTTAGGGGTGGAATTTTCTAAAACGCTGACAGTCCTTTTTTGTATTGTATTTAGTAATCTTTCTACAAAGTTTGAAGTTTCTAGCTCAAAAAATAAAGTTCCCTCCATACAAACTTTGCAACTCTATTTAACCGCCTTAGGGATGAAATTTTCTAAAACACAGAAAGTACTTTTTTCTATTCTAATAAGTAATCTTTCTACAAAGTTTCAAGTCTCTAGTTCAAAAAATATTGTTTCCCCCATACAAACATTGCACCCCTGTCCCCTACTTAACCCCCTTAGGAGTGGAATTTTCTAAAACGCTGCAAGAACTTTTTATGCATCTTAATAAGTAATCTTCCTACAAAGTTTCAAGTCGCTAGTTAAAAAAAAAAGTTTCCCTCATACAAACTTTGCACCCCTATTTAACCCCCTTAGGGATGGGATTTCCAAAAGTTCCATCTTGTCCCTTCTTTTTAGCCCCAGTAGTTTCGGCTGTGCGTTGATGAATTAGTCAGGAAGTCTTCTTTTACATATATAGATAAATCAAATTTCTCATTCTCTCCACCTCATTTTAAGCATCTTAGCTGACCATCCATCCGTAATGTGCGTGCTGGTGCCATGAGACCGGTTTAATTTATTTAAACTTTGTGACACAATACAAAAAAAAGTATATATGGTGGACTTAATGCCATAAGGCATTCTCTACCAGTCAACCAACGGGCTAAGCAGAAACATTTGATGCAGGCATTTAAATTATTAATAATTTACCATGTTATAACAATGCCATTAATATCTGGGGGAACGGCAGTGCCCCCGCCAAGTCGAGCGCGAAGCAAACACTGCCGTACCATCCTTTACTGGAACCTTTTCGCCACATTTTCAGGCCCCTATTTGAGAACCTCTGGATAAGACCAGAATGCAGAAATTTTCGTCATCCAGTAAGCTATAATCACATACTTAAAATCCAAAATTTCAAGTCTGTAGGTCATTTAGTTCCGAAGTTAAGCGAAAGCAAAGTTTCGCATTTATGACACTCACTCACTCATGATCATCAAAATAGAACTAGTACTTCCCATAAACTCAGAGAGCTGAAATTTGGTACAGAGTTAGGGTTTAATGGCCACATAAAGGGAAAACTATAAAAAAAATTGCTATTTCAACCCAGTTTTCTAGATACACCAACTGTATACATTACTTTGTAATCCTATACAAATATATAGGATTACAAAGTTACATTTGCAGTGAATGGGAAAATTCAAAAGCAAGAATGGGCCTGCATTCATAGTTTGTATGTATGGATAACACATTAACCTACAAAAAGAAGTGAGATTCCATAAAAAACACTCCATGTAAAAAAGAGGCCAAGTCTCGAAACTCTTCCACCGTAAAAAGTTGTGAGATATTTCGTAGAGCCAAGTTTCAGGCATTCTTATTAATCTTTATTTGCTTGCTAAATAAAATTTTGTGACTTGGCAATCACACAATACTTACTACATAATTTTAGGTAAGTATGCAAAAATCTATAAATACAGTTAAGTTGTGTGATTGCCACGTTGCAGAATTTTATTTAGCAAGCAAAAACATTCCATGTAAAAAAGAGGCCAAGTCTCGAAACTCTTCCACCGTAAAAAGTTGTGAGATATTTCGTAGAGCCAAGTCTTAGGCATTCTTTAATCTTTATTTGCTTCCCTAGTAGCATTTTAAGTTGGCATTTCGTAGGGCCATTGATCACCGAATGGTTGGTCAACCGTTGCGAGTGAAACACCTGTTTTCGGTAAAGCCAACGGTGTCTCCCAACATTGGGCCTACTATGATGACTATGTTGGGCCAACCACCGTTTCCGGCTGTAGGGCCAATTTACATTTACAACGTAGGGCCTACAGCAATATTACTACGACAACTACGTTGGGCCAACCACCGTTTCCGGTTGTAGGGCCAATTTACATTTGCAAAGTAGGGCCTACAGCAACATTACTACGAGAACTATGTTGGGCCAACCACAGTTTCCGACTGTTGGACCTAAAGCAACATTGCGTAAGAAGGGCCTACAAAATAAAAGCACTCTGTACCAACTGTAGAATAGCCGTTGGCAGTTAGTAGGGTTAGGTACAGTTGTTTATCTCACGAAGGCGGGTTGGTCTTACTTATGCACGATCTTCACTGACCGGGTGACGCCGGGGCGCACATTGTGAGTGCCAAAGGAAATTGAAACTTCTCTGCTGTAGTTAAATTCCATATTTGCACGGAATTTACGCAGCTTGCCACCTGCGCGCGCGAGTAGTGGAATTTAACTGAAGCAGAGAAGCTTCAATTTCCTTTGGCACTTACAATATGCGCCCCGGCGTCGCTCGTGGTCGGTAGGGATCGTACATTTGTTGTGGGGTGGTACCTATTTAGTGCACATGTCCATGGTTTCTAGGTGCGTAATCTCGAGAGAGATTCTATATTGGCCGAGCACACAACAATGTGCATGTGCATAATACTCACAAACCGCCTTCGTGAGAATAAACATCTGTAACATACAAAGTAAACGTCTTTAAATAACCGAATTTACAAACGTAACTGCACATTAACTGTTAACGGAGATTTAAATGCCTTCTGAGACTTTTCACATTTACTTGCGTTACCATCATTTTGTACAGCTAGACCGTAAAATAAAACTTCACATAAAACGTTTATAATTTTATTGTAAGGAAAAAAAGACAACCTCGATTTATAATCGATATGTTTCTATTATAATTAATTATATTTGAATGCTGGCCCTGTAGCACGATGCTTTTTGACCGGCCTTAAAGCATTCATCACTTTCTAGTAAGTATGTAAGTGAGAAAGGGACACATTCTTTATGGCAGGCCATAAAAGGCATCATACTAGCCCAAATTTGTCAACGTCATGACTGGACTAACATATTTTGACCTCCGATTCCGAGCAGTTGCACTCCGTCATTTCAGTGGGTTCAGGTGTCAAAAATCCAATGGTCCGCTCATCGCGCAAGGTCCAAATAAGTTAATTAGACGCTGGATTATTCAGCAACTTTAATGTGGCGTCCTCACTGGCCAGTTTCGTCAGCCAATTGACAAGGACGCAGCCATCTGTTAGAAGAGAGATGAACACACATTTAAATGACACAGACAAAGAGGACTGTGATGAAATAGCTAAAACTAACCTTTTCATAAAAACGACAAATAGCTAAAACTATTTATTATTACCTATGTACTTATAGAGAAATGGCAGCTCGAAACTTTTGCCAGCATCAGTTTTAAACAGATATTAAATCAAAATGAACACACGACGTTACAGAACTAAATTGACCTTGTGATTTAAAAATTAAATTAACTAATATTAACTCACCTGTCTCGTACAATATGCGTTTAATGGGATACACATGTCAATTCTCGTCCGGTAATATTTTAGTTGTGAGGCATAGGTACTGCACTGACGATTTTATGAGGAGGCCAAAGGCACTCCTTCTTGCGAGGCGTGATCCACTCTTCTGTTACATAAGTATTACACTAAGACCACGCCGTCACCATCAGAATCATTAAATTCCACCACTTTGATCATACTGAACGTGATTTTGAAAGGATTGCTTAATAAACACGATATATTGTTATTTGATTAGTGAATATAACATGTAAGTATTAACTTGCACACTATTTTTTATATATATTTGCTAAGTAAATATGCAACCCTTTCAAAAACAAGTAATACTTTATACCATGCACGCACGCACTCAAAAGAAAATATAACCACTAAGTATATACTTATACGTTTACACGCACTATTCACGATGGAGATCGATAACAAAATGGCCGATCGAATTCGCGCGCCGCGCGTGCTCATGTCCACCGCCCCCCGCACCGCACTTTGTTTCCGAATTCCCCTCTCCTCCCGCTGCCATTGGATTCATATGTGGCCCACTGTTGGCCCTATGATGTTTTCAATATGCAATAGTACTAATGCTATGTGCTCTCTGGTGATGAATAGCGTAAAAAGTACTTGTTTAGCCTATGTCCAGGCCCGTGACAGATGAGCAATGCCTCTACTCGACACGAAATAGCGCTAAATTCCAATTTTTTGGTAGGAAAGCCAACTAAGTCGGCAGCCTACCGCCCAACATACGAGCATACGACATAGGCCCTAGCCTATGTTGGCTGCTCGTATGGGATTTTCTGTTGGAAATCCGACTAAAACCGCGGTAGGTTGTATGTTACATGATCGTATGGATTTTTTGTTCGGAACGCCGTACAAAACCTCAGTAGGGCCTATGTTGGCTGCTAGTAGGGATTTTTTGGTAGGAAAGCCAACTCAGTCGGCGGTAGGGCCTATGTTGTATGGTCGTATGGTTTTTTTGTTGGGAACGCTGCGCAAAACTACAGTAGGGCCTATGTTGGCTGCTCGTATGGGATTTTCAGTTGGAAAGCCAACTCAGTCGGCGGTAGGGCCTACGTTGTATAGTCGTATGGATTTTTTGTTGGGAACGCTGCGCAAAACTGCAGTAGGGCGTATGTTGGCTGCTCGTATGGGATTTTCGGTTGGAAATCCGACCAAAACCGCGGTAGGGCCTATGTTGCATGATGGTATGGATTTTTTGTTCATAACGCCGTACAAAACCGCAGTAGGGCCTATGTTGGCTGCTCGTAGGGATTTTTTGGTAGGGAAGCCAACTAAGTCGGCGGTAGGGCCTATGTTGTATGGTCGTATGGTTTTTTTGTTGGGAACGCTGCGCAAAACTGCAGTAGGGCCTATGTTGGCTGCTCGTATGGGATTTTCTGTTGGAAATCCGACCAAAACCACAGTAGGGCCTATGTTGGCTGTTCGTATGGATTTTTTGTAGGAAATCTAACCAAAAACGGTAGTAGGGCCTACGTCGTTTGTTCGTATGGATTATTTGTTGGTAACCCAACTGATAACTGTGGTAGGGCCTATGTTAGATGTTTGTATGGTTTTGCAGTTGGAAAATGAACCATAAATAGCATTAGGGCCATTGTTGGCAATTCGTTAGATTGCTACTAACGATTTCCCAACTTTTTCCCAACCGTTAGCTACGGTTGGCCAACGCAAAATGCTACTAGGGTTGCTAAATAAAATTCTGTAACTTGGCAATCACACAACTTTCCTGCATTAATGGATTTCTGCATACCTAAAGCTATGTAGTATTGTGTGATTGCCAAGTCACAAAATTTTATTTAGCAAGCAAATAAAGATAAACGAATGCCTGAGACTTGGCTCTACGAAATATCTCACAACTTTTTACGGTGGAAGAGTTTCGAGACTTGACCTCTTTTTTACATGGCATTTTTTTTATGGGATGATGCATTTCCGATTAATGAGGCACAGAGTAGCTAAAGACAATCTGATTTGAAAATTATTAGTCAGGATATTTGTATCAGGCTACAACCTGCGCCGACAAGCCGAGCAAATCGAAAAATTCTCTATTTTACTATGACGTCGTGCACTCTAACAAACAACCTACGTTACGTAATCACATCGCTTACATTGCACGAGTAGGCTATACCGAATGCGAGAAAGGGGTAGCCTATAACGTTATAACATTATATCGGTTAAAAAAGTATCGGTTTTATATTAATGGTTTAGATTTATAACGTTATAATGGATATCGCTATACAGCGCGTCAAATATCGTTTTTGAGTATAGCGGTTTTGGGAATAATAACGTTATAAATGATAGCGCTATACGAAAATAGCGCTATTTAAAGGCCTGCGCGCGGATATATTTTGAATCCGATTGTGAACGTATAAGAACTGTTTGACTTAATCAGTGTCGGGGGTCGTCTTGATGGGGTCGAAGTTATAATCTTGAAGTACCTTATGGGTAAATATGGGTAAGTTTTCTTTACTTTAATTATTCTGTAATAACTCCAGTTATAACCCCAGTTGGGCTGCTCCAAATATGAGCGAGATGGCTGTTGTACCCTTCCTCTCTTATTTAAGAACAGCTGAGACGAGGGTCGTAAAAATAGTATCCATAATAGGAAGGGGTCGTAGTTCTACCTTCTGGGTTGGAAGGTGAGATGACATTCCCTTTTGTTAAACTGAAATAAGGTGTCAAAGCGGACCCCGGGCTCTTTTAGAGCATAACCGGGAATAATGCTAGGCGGATGATGAGTAAGGGGTCGTGCCATGAAAATGATAAAAAAACTAAAGGATGACTTTACAAAGACTTCGTAGCGCGAAGCTGATAACATGGAAAAGACTGTTCGCAGAGAAAAGTGCCTGCGAGCAGGGCACCCTAGCACCCGTTACGGAGAGGCATTTAAAGTCCTGGCACAGAAAGTGTTAAAAAATAAAAATTAAACCTTTATTTACAGACGTTAACATTGTTTGAATTTTGTAGCTGCCATCTTTCCACTACTTCACACTTTTTAAATGTTGTGTCTGTCTGCCTTTTGGCCAAGACCTCAAAGCCTTCTCCACTCACTCCGGTCTGGTGCCACCGTGCACCAGGTGCATCCTGCCACTAGCCTTATATCGTCTTCCCCAACTCTTCTGGGGCCTCCCCTTTTTTCTCTTTCCCTCTCTGAGGTACCATTGGGTGACCCGTTTGCTCCACTTGTCTGCGCCTCGGATAATGTCTCCGAAGCACTTCCATTGGAACACAAAAAAATCCGAACAGTAATTCGTCAGAAACCATCATTATTCCGAAATTACAAAATTACGAACGCCATTTTCCGTTAAATGAATTTGGATGCAGATGATTTATTAATGGAATATATAAATTAAATTAGATAGGTTACGTTAGCATAGTAGGTATGTAATATATCCTGACACATCTGGCTCTTCGGAATTCTGTAATGTACCCGTTAAGAATCTTTTCATGAAAAGGGAACTAAACATATAAGTACTGACGTCCTACGCAAAGTCCCTAATTCTAGTTCACCCACTCTGCCCATAAATTATTCGCATCTCAGACCTCCGGCACACGCAGTCTTTGCATTGCTGAAACCATTAAATAATCAAATGTTCGCAATTCATGACTTTGCATTTTTAACATAATATCACTAAGCACCTCTCTCTTCGAGCTGTTTTTGGGCCTATGTCCTTGAAAGAGATTGGACCAATCGTAAAATAACGTATTAGAATCAATTTTTGACACCTGATAATCAGAAAAAGTCATTTCTGTCCTCATAGAATCTTTCGCTTCACTGAGGAATCAAAATACCGCCCTCGACGTAAATTTATCATTTTGCTCACTTGAGATACAATCTACTATTATAGAGTAGAGTATATACACATAAATTACAGGAAGAGATAAAGAAACAGATTTAAGAGTTGCAGGGTCCAGCGAAATGTAATCTCACTCATATTTGGAGCAGCCCAACCGGTATAGTACAACCTTATGCCTGCTGTACACATTGGGCCAACGTTGGCGCGTCAGCAGGAGGCAGCTATGTCAACGAAAGAGATCGAATTATAGCCCTCTCCCTCTATCTAACGCATAGCTGCCTTCTGCTCACGCGCCAACGTTGGCCCAGTGTGTACAGCAGGCTTTACAGGCGATTGCAGCCATAGTGATATCACTACTTGCTCTATAAGTATGACTGTGGTGTTGAGTTCCTGGTGGTAAGGTCGGCAGAGCTCCCGACGATGCACTGTGCCGAGAGTGAGGGACATGCCCCCCTATTCTTTAACTTGTTTTAAGCTCACCTCAACGCTCCCCCACAAATATATATTGACACCGCGATGCATAGTTACTAAGCGTAGGTTTCGTGATGGGTGACCGGCGGGGTGAGCCGCATTAGCGCGTAGCGAATAACAGCCCTGCGTCCTGCATTAGTGTCTACCTCTGTCGTTACTGACAATTTCTCAATATAATTTGAGACGTTGGTGCTGTTAAGAAGCCTAAGTCTTCTGGTAGATGTCGCTACACGCCTCCCTAAGGCGTTGTAGGAAGGAACTGATTGAAGAATTTGGTGCCCGAACCGGATTGTTCCGATAGCTCAGTTGGTTAGTAGCGATGGGCCATGAATGCCTGTGGTCGCCGGTTCGAATCCGGGAGCATTAATTTTTTCAGTTTTTCCTTTATTTAAAAAGGAAGTAAGTACTTTCAGCGTTTAAATACCCTTATCACGAAACAAATTAGTTTTAATTAAATATTTTGTTTTCGTGTTATTTTTAACGAGGAAGTTACCCCGATCATTTTGTAATCGATATGATACAGAGAAATAATATAATGGAAAAATAAACCATCTTCGTCTGTAGCCCCCGACAGGATTCGAAACTGCGACCTTTCTATTAACGCTAGACTGCTCTACCAACTGAGCTACGAGGACAGTGACGTAAGCTGTGTATTTTTGCATTACATTCCCGCTAAGACTAGCGCCCTCTCGCCTCTTGCCTCGTGTTATAGACTTTGTTCGCTACTAGCCCGGGCTTGCAAGACTCTACTCGGTTGATGCCAGGGCTGGGCCCGACGAGTTCCTGACCCGAATAGAGGCCTGGACTAGAACGACCGGTATAACCCCGCTAAGCTATAGCTTCCAAGAAGCGTGGCATACCGAAGATGCGCCAGGTATCGGTCCGGTACAATACAAAACGTGCTTTTACCTTGATGGAAGCTTCATCCGCCGTTGTCTGTCGGCCGGCGTCGATATGTGTATCTGAATGTATGAGTAATAGTGTATGTGTCGAGGCCGTCGCGTGTCCTGGTGAACACTTCCTGGCTCCTGGATGATAGCCCACCACATAGGCGCACCAAGCTACCGCCACTAAATTTATCACTTCAGGCTCCAAACACTGGCAGGCAAAAACAAAACTCCTCGATATGAGCGCCTGGCCTCAATTATGAACTGATTCCAATTAACATAAATCAATGTCCCGAATTCTTTCTCAAAAATCAAATACAAATCAAAGAATGGGTTGTTCAAAACCAGCAAGGGCAAATTCTAGGTTATACTACAAAAAAAGGCAGACGTCAAACGTCAAATAGTGACGTGTCTTTTTCTTCCCCGATTATCCACCGAGTGATACCCGCTGTAAAAGACCGGTACCGAACAATCCCCCGCTCCAGGCAGAGGAGCTCTGTCTGCTAATAAATGGGCAGGCGGGCTAAGCTCGCTAAAGCTCGCTTCAAAACCGAATCTCCGACCATAACCTCCGCAACCCTGGGGACCCCGTCAGACCCATACAACAAATTTACAATGCGTCCACGACGCCAATACAAAGGTAATAAATTAGATTCCTTAACTAGTACAAGATCTCCAACGTGAGGAGGATCAGTTTTGTCAGTCCACTTAACGCGCTGCTGCAAGATGTGCAAATATTCTAGCGACCAACGATGCCAGAAGCTTTGGGTCATCTGCTGTAGCAACTCAAACCGACTTAAGCGTGATGATTTTACCTCCCTGAAGGGGTACTCCGGCAGCGCGGTAAGGGGCTGGCCAATCAAAAAATGACCAGGAGTCAATGCTTCCAGGTCATTTGGGTCCGACGAGACAGGGCAGAGAGGGCGCGAGTTGAGGACAGCCTCAATTTTACAAAATACCGTAGCAAGTTCCTCGAACGTTAAAATCGTTTCACCAATAACTCGGCGGAGATGCGTTTTTGTAACTTTTACAACAGCCTCAAAAATACCACCCCAATGTGGGCAAACAGGGGGATCAAATTGCCACTTAATGCCCATTCGAGACATTGCAAATCTTAAATTATCCTTATCACTATTCAAATAATTACAAATTTCATTCAAGTAACGGTCAGTGCCCTTATAATTGGTGCCGTTATCAGAGCGGATCAGAGATGGCAGTCCCCGGCGGGATACAAATCTACCTAGCGTCGCAAGAAACGCTTCCGTGCTGAGGGCACTTACCAGTTCCAAGTGAACTGCCTTGGAGGCCAGACAGACAAACACACACAAGTACGCTTTGACAGATCGAGCGTTGCGAAGCTGCGAGGTCTTTACCAAAAAGGGGCCGGCAAAGTCCGTGCCCACACAAGCAAATGGTCGACTCTCCGAGACTCTGTCGGAGGGCAGATCCCCCATCTTGGGCTGCGTGGGGGTGGCCGTCAAACGATAGCACGGCATACATCTGAAGATAATGCCGCGAATAGTGCGTCTGGCAGACAAAATCCAAAATTCACGCTGCAAAATGGCTACAAAGGCATTGCAGCCTGCGTGAGCGTTAGCAACGTGTCGATCAGACACCAACAATCTGACCAAAGTCCCCCCTTTGGGGAGCAACAAAGGATGGCGAGCTCCATAGGGCAAGTTCGAGTTTCGAAGTCGTCCGCCGACTCGAAGCAAACCCGATGCGTCTAGAAATGGATTCAGACGAGCGATCGAACCCTTAATTCTCGATCCTCCTTTAAGCGCGTCAATAATCGGTTCGAAGAACTCCACTTGCACCACACGAACCCAAAATAGCAAGGCCTCTTGGCGTTCAAAGGGCGACAAGGCCAATTCCGTGGTCAATGCCCTCTGAGCTGGGTTCCGTGCGTGGAGCAAGAAACGTCGGATCCGCGCGGTAACCCCAATCAATTTCGACAGAGAGCTGTACCTATCCAACAGAGGATTCAAGTCGTAGACAGGTTGCGTTTCCATAACGCCCACACGTAAACCTGGCAACGCCTCTGGAGAAGAGAACCGATTCTGGGGCCAAGATGCCGCAGGATGCGACAACCAATCTGGTCCCCACCACAGGGAATGGTTTACAAGTACCGGAGCCTCGCAGCCTCGCGAAGCGCAGTCAGCGGGGTTCAGTTCCCCTGGAACATGTCGCCAAATCAGCGGGGTCGCTGAACTCTGGATCTGTGAAATCCGATTCGCAACAAAAACCTCTAAATTATGCACGGAGGTGCGAAGCCAACAAAGAACGATCTCACTATCAGTCCACGCAAAAACATCTGAAATCTCCACGGTACGACCCAAAGTATCACAAACATGATTGAGGAGCCTCGTAAGGAGGGCTGCTCCCGACAATTCCAACTTAGGAATAGTTAACCTAGTCCTGATAGGAGCCACCTTACTCGTGGCCATTATCAAATGTGCCACATGACCGGATAGGCTAATAGTCCGCAAGAATACCACGGCCGCGTACCCTCGTTCAGACGCGTCACAAAACCCGTGGAGGCTAACTTTACACTTGCCGGATGGCAGAAAGAGTCTGGGCAAGGAAATCCGGTTCACGTCCGGAAGTGAGTAAACAATCGAACACCATTCGGTTAGCAAGTCTCCCTGAAGAGGTTCGTCCCACGTAACTTCCGCAATCCACAGCTTCTGCAAAAAACACTTAGCCAGAAAAATGACAGGTGTAATCCATCCATTAGGATCGAAGGTCCGAGCAACAGTCGACAAGACCGAACGCTTCGTCCAGGTCTTAGGGGGGTCCAATTTAACCCGATAAGTGAAGACATCCTGGACGGGCTGGTACTGTATGCCAAGGACCGCAATCAAGTTAGGGTTGTCCGCATCTTCGAACAAGAGAGGATCCTGCTGATGTTCCACCGGAAGATCTCGCAACAAATCAGGGCAATTTGACAACCACTTACGCAGTTCGCACCCACCTGACTTCAGGATCGCAATCAACTCATCCCGTAAAATCAAAGCCTCCGTAGCAGCGGAAGCCCCAGTACAAACATCATCAACATATACTGAATCTTCCAAGATGGCCGCTGCACGGGGGTAGTTAAATCGCTCCCGATGAGGCAACTCCAACAAAGTCCGGATGGCAATATACGGACTGGAGGTAAGTCCGTACGTGGTAGTGTTCAACTCGTACACTCGCATAGGATCACAAGGTCGCTCACGCCACAAAATCATCTGATAACGCCGGTCATCTCGGTGAACCGGTTGGCGGAACATCATTCGGATGTCAGCCACAAAAACAATTTGATGACGGCGGAAGTTGGTGAGGATATCCGAAATGTCCCGGTGCAGTTTGGGACCGGAGTGCAAACACTGGTTCAAGGAAACCCCATTTGACGTAGGGGCCGAACCGTCAAAAACCACCCGAATTTTGCCCCCAGGCGTCTTCAAAACCGCATGGTGGGGCAAAAAATAGTGCTCGAGCGAACGCCAATCAATAGTCGAGCGTGACATATGTCCCAAAGCCTCATACTCGCGCATAAACTCAATGTACTTAGCACGGAGATCTGAATCCCTCTTCATTCGGCGCTCCATGGACAACAACCTTTTTTCCGCTAGGGCATGAGACTGACCGAGAGGGGGGCGTGCAGCCCTAAAAGGCAACCGAGTAACAAAGCGACCATCAGCGAGGCGACCCGTATTATTCTGATACGACAATTCGCATTCTTGTTCCGCTGGATCGACTCTGGGAGCCTTGGGGGGCTCCTCGACCTCCCAGAAACGCTGGACGGCGTCCGAGAGCGAGAGCCCTACGGTAACAATTTCATTTTCAACCCGTGGGACCAAGCCCCTCAACACGGGTCCAAAAAAGGTGTAACCAAAAATGGTTTGCAAAGCCATCAAACCGCAGGGTTGTAAAACCCGCTTGTCCCCGGACAAGATCAAACCTAAAACATCAACACCCAAGAGCAGGTCTATAGGTCCTGGAACAAACCATTGGGGGTCAGCGGGGGTCAACTCTGACGTCAATTTCACCGCGGTAGGGGATATAACCACCTGCGGGTTGCTGCCCAAAATATCGTTCAACACAACCGCTTTGGCCACAATGGTTGGCCCACAATTGACAGTTGAAAAACAAACATTAATTTCCCCCATGGAACCCTGCACCTGAAGGCCACCTATTCCGTGGATGACGGAGGGGCGGGGTCTACATGGGAGGCCCAATCTCTCCACCAAATAAGACGACGCAAGACAGCCCTGGGCACCCGAATCCAAAAGGGCACGAACTAACAAGGACTTCCCCGTCGGGCCCCAGACCCTGACACAAACAGTTGGCAAGAGTACTGTTTCAGGGTGGGCGGCTGTGGTGGAGGAGCGGGCGGCAGCTACCTATTGGGGGCGACCCTCATCGGGCCGCCAACAACCCTCATAGGCGCCGTCCTGTTGGGCTGGCACCGCCCAATTGGACCGCACCAGGTACTGGTCCGCCGGAACCTCAGGTCAGCGACCCGGGCGCGCCCAGGTCGACGCGTAGTACTCGGAGCGGCGTCCGACTTGGGGCGGGCGGCGTTCCAACCGCGGTCGTTCGCACAACGGTGGTGAGAAGCTCCGAGGCGGGGAGCTGCGCTGAGCAGCAGCGAACCTGGCCTGTGGACGAGGAGATGGAGGAGGGGTACCCCCGCCCGTGGACGGCGAGCCCCGACGAGACTCCCTTTGGGGGTAATGGGGAAGCGGGCCCCCGCCCGTGGGGGAACGTCCCGCACCATCCAACCGATTACCACCATTTTGCTTGGCGCACGACACCAGGTGGTGTTTCCCCTGGCACTGCGGGCACGGTCCAGGCCGTGGGCAATCCCGCTGCAAATGCTGCCCCAAACAGGAGTAGCACCACCGGCGATCATTCGCGATACCGCGCCGATCCTTCACCCTCTTGTGCAGGAACCTGGGGCATGCTGCAACCAAATGGCCATCATCCGTGCAATACACGCACCTTGGGGGCGCGTGGGCCGTCGCGTATCGGAGAGGTGGGCGGCGTGGCTCTACCACCCCTGGCTTAGGGGGGCGAGCAGCCACACGCCGCTGTTCCCGTGGAGGTCCCGCCGAGGGTCCCGAGGGGCCTTCAATCCCGGCGTTGTCCACCAACCGACACTCCTCCTCCAGAAAGGAGACAAGGTCCGCAAAACGTGGCAATTGTGTGGGACTGCCCCCACCGTGCTTGTACTCAAAACGGAGCTTCAAGTCCGTGGGCAACCGTGACAAAACTATATGCAAGAGCATGAACGACCATTCATCCACCGGCAGGCCAAGCCTTCGTAAAGCATTCAAGGCCACCATCACGGGATTCACCAAATCCCTCCGCAACGTGTCAACCCCATAAATGTGAGGAAGCGCCAAAATTTGTGCCACATGGGTGTCTGCCAAACGCCTAATGTTGGCATATCGTTTCTCCAAAAGCTCCTGGGCTGTGGGGTAATTTTGGTCGGTGACCGCAAGATGTGAGACTAACTCCAGTGCCTCTCCATTCAAGGTGGAGAAAAGATATGCCAACTTTTGGCTCGGTGCCAAGTCCGTCCTGGCGTCCACCAGACTTGAAAACAAGTCGTGGTAGGCGGTCCAACATTTTAAGTCCCCGTCAAAATGGGGCAAATCCAGGGTTGGCAAACGTCCTAGGAGAGCCAGGGGTGGCGGTGATCGCGTCTCCGCCGTCAAAGGACCCCGCTGCACCTTGTGCGCAGCCTGAACCAGCTCATCATGCAAGTCATAAAATTGTGTGATGTCTGCCTCCACAGAATCATCAATCTTTTCGTCCAACGCCAAAAGCGCTGCATAAGCACTCTGAACTACCGCACTTCGGTCCGGTAGCTCAGCCGATCGCTTCAGCAAAGCGTCGGTCCGGTCGGGTCTACTTATCAAATGCACCGCAGAGGACAGCCATCTCAGCTCCGCCCTAATCTTGGCTGTCCACTTTGCCATGGCTGTAGCCAGCAACAACAAACACTCACAAACAAACGCAAGTCCAATCGACTTCTAATTAAAATGTTCAACAATGCAAAACAAAAACAATATAAACTAAAATTATTTGACACAAGGAACCCTGCAAAATGTTACTTGTTGAACCCTAAATCAAGTAATATTTATAATGAGAATTAATTTATTTTAACAAGTATAATTTATTTTCAAATCGCAACACATTGGTCAATACAAAACCCTTCTGGACAATATTCACTTCTCAGGGAACCCCAAAATATTCTAAACCTGTATGTTCCCAACGCACAAAACAATTAATCCAAATAATTTTAGTCAATGCAAATTATTTTTAATTACCAATTTATATGGCTTGCCAAGGAACCCCTCAGAATATTACTTATTCTCTGAGTGAACTCTAATTTATAACTGCTAAACTAAGCCAAACAAACAATGTCAAACAACCAGGGGCAAACTTCAAATAATTATAATCCCAATCAATACTGATATATATCAAATGGGTCTCAAATCAATACCCATAATTATATTCACACCGAGCAATCCTGAAATATAGTTCAAATTATTATCTAAACAAGCAATATCAATTTCCTATGTGTTTAGTATATACCTAAGAATTGAATTTGAGATTGCTATCTAGTTTCAACAAGGGAATGTTAACCTATAATAATGTCAAGTTAAAATGTTCAGTGACCAAGAAATTCACCAAATAATATCAAATCAACTATCAAAACAATTAGCCATGTGTGCTATTATATCACTACAAACCAATTCAGTAATATTTTGCTATTTTAAATACACTAGTTCCATCAACGGTTAACCTCAAAAACGTTTTTTCCACAAATATCAAAATAATACTGTGAACCAGTCAAAGATACCTATTGACACAGCCAGAGGCGTTTCAAAGAACCACGCCCTTGCTACCAAATTGTTCGCTACTAGCCCGGGCTTGCAAGACTCTACTCGGTTGATGCCAGGGCTGGGCCCGACGAGTTCCTGACCCGAATAGAGGCCTGGACTAGAACGACCGGTATAACCCCGCTAAGCTATAGCTTCCAAGAAGCGTGGCATACCGAAGATGCGCCAGGTATCGGTCCGGTACAATACAAAACGTGCTTTTACCTTGATGGAAGCTTCATCCGCCGTTGTCTGTCGGCCGGCGTCGATATGTGTATCTGAATGTATGAGTAATAGTGTGTGTGTCGAGGCCGTCTCGTGTCCTGGTGAACACTTTCTGGCTCCTGGATGATAGCCCACCACATAGGCGCACCAAGCTACCGCCACTAAATTTATCACTTCAGGCTCCAAACACTGGCAGGCAAAAACAAAACTCCTCGATATGAGCGCCTGGCCTCAATTATGAACTGATTCCAATTAACATAAATCAATGTCCCGAATTCTTTCTCAAAAATCAAATACAAATCAAAGAATGGGTTGTTCAAAACCAGCAAGGGCAAATTCTAGGTTATACTACAAAAAAAGGCAGACGTCAAACGTCAAATAGTGACGTGTCTTTTTCTTCCCCGACTATCAACCGAGTGATACCCGCGGTAAAAGACCGGTACCGAACAGACTTGTTTCACAGCCTTGGCACACCTCTAATGGGCGAGCTATACGTTCACTCCATTCTCATCGAACCACATCAGGTAGTTTCGGACAAGCGAGAGAGATGGCGCTGGTGTACATTTAGATACCCTTATCACGAAACAAATTAGTTTTAAATAAAAAAATATTAGCTTACGTCACTGTCCTCGTAGCTCAGTTGGTAGAGCAGTCTAGCGTTAATAGAAAGGTCGCAGGTTCGAATCCTGTCGGGGGCTACAGACGAAGATGGTTTATTTTTCCATTATATTCATTCTCTGTATCATATCGATTATAAAATGATCGGGGTTACTTCCTCGTTAAAAATAACACAAAAACAAAATATTTAATTAAAACTAATTTGTTTCGTGATAAGGGTATTTAAATGTAAACCAGCGCCATCTCTCTCGCTTGTCCGAAACTACCTGATGTGGTTCGATGAGAATGGAGTGAACGTATAGCTCGCCCATTAGAGGTGTGCCAAGAATGTGAAACAAGTCTATAACACGATACAGAGGGCGCTAGTCTTAGCGGGAATGTAATGCAAAAATACACAGCTTACGTCACTGTCCTCGTAGCTCAGTTGGTAGAGCAGTCTAGCGTTAATAGAAAGGTCGCAGGTTCGAATCCTGTCGCGGGCTACAGACGAAGATGGTTTATTTTTCCATTATATTCTTTCTCTGTATAATATCGATCACATGAAACTTATGTTCTAGCGCCACTTTTAGCATAAATGTGGGTATAAAAGATCGACAAAATGTGATATTGCAGTGATAGGTTATTAGCCCATCGGCCACAACACAGATCAACCCTGCTCCCTTAGTCGACTTTTACGACACCTACGGGAAGAAAGGGGGTGGTGAAATTCTAACCCGACACCGTGTGGCATAAAAATAATAGTAAATAAAAATTAATTTCCCGTAACGGGTTTTGAACTTTTGACGAAGGGTTATTCATAGGGGAAGTAAGTAGTAAGTAGGCCGTTGCCGGCGTAACAATTTAACAATTATTGCAAAATTACACTTTACTACGCGGGTGAAGCCGCGGGCAAAAATTTATTGTCCCCTTATATTTATAAGGGGACAATCTTACACAAATCGACCTAGTCTCATTAGTAAGCTCAGTAAGGCTTGTGTTATGGGTACTAGACGACGATATGTAATGTCGGCGGCCGATCGTAAAATCCGCCAGATCACGAAACTCCTAGGCATATCGTGAAACGCCGCCATTTCATGATATGGCTAAAAGTTGGCCAGAATTATCACGATGTGCCTGATTAAACAATACGGCAGATGGATTAGAGTAACGCATTCGTCGATATTCCTAGCTCTATACCGGGCACATCGTAAAATAGTTTATTTCTTGGCCACTGGTGGCGCTGCATATGCGATGGCGGCCGTGTTTGTTGGGAGCCAATAATCATGGCGGACAAAAATGGCTTGTCATCCAGGCCTTTAAAACGTTATGAAAAAAAGCGGTATCATAACGTTATATTTAGTTATTGTTGAAATTTTTCGTTATAACTAAATCAGTATGCCCCATAACGATAAATATATCATAACAGAATTAATATCATAACATTATAAAATACGGACGAATAACGTTATAATATCGTTTTAAAATACGAGCCGCGTTGTCGAATGGGCAACATATTATTATTACTAGCTTCTGCCCGCGACTCCGTCCGCGTGGAACTCGTTTATATCGTAGCTCCATACAAACTTTCACGCCCCACTTCATCCCCTTGGGGGATGATTTCCGGGATAAAAACTATCCTATGTCCTTCCCCAGAACTCAAAATATCTCTATACCAAATTTTATCCAAATCGGTTCAGCGGTTTAATCGTGAAGAGGTAACAGACAGACAGACAGACAGACACACTTTCGCATTTATAATATTAGTATGGATAGTATGGATATGGATATCGATATGGATTATTATTATGTATGTTTTTCCATATCTCAGGACCATGGGGTCCCGGACTTTTGGAAGGCATGCGTGGGGCCGAAGCCAACAGCGCAGAGGCCCTTTAAAACAAATCCATACTAATATTATAAATGCGAAAGTGTGTCTGTCTGTCTGTCTGTCTGTCTGTCTGTCTGTTACCTCTTCACGCATAAACCGCTGAACCGATTGCGATGAAATTTGGTATGGAGATAGTTTGAATCCCGGGGAAGGACATAGGATAGTTTTCATCCTAGAAATCACCCCCTAAGGGGATGAAATGGGGGGTTGAAGTTTGTATGGAGCTGCGATATAAACGATTTCCACGCGGACGGAGTCGCGGGCAGAAGCTAGTATAATATAAAGCGAGGGATACACATGGCGGATACCATCTCCGAGCGCACAACATGATACACCCGGTGATGGTCCCCGCCAGGTGCAAAGACTATTGCAGTGCTTATTTTTATTATTATTAATTAAAGCAATTCGTGCAAAATTATTCCCTAACCATTCCGAAATATCAAAAATGCACAACGTTAATATTCAAGTTTTCACTTCTGCCGGCACTCCCGGAGTGCAACCCGGTCTTTTTTTTCATTTACCTCCTTCAATTTTGGACACCCTACTTACGTATAACGGTGAGTATTGAACGATATGGCGGCGTTTCATGATATGCCTAGGAATTTCATGATCTGCCTGAACGTCACTAGGCATTTAAATGGTGAATTTTGAACGGCGGATATGGCGGATGTCACTCAGCCAAATCATGAAATGGCGGTGTTTTACGATATGCCTAGGAATTTCGTGATCTGGCGGATTTTACGATCGGCCGCCGACATATATAATAGATATAAATACTTAAATACATAGAAAACATCCATGACTCAAAATGGGGGGTCACATTATGGGGGGGGGTCTCCAGTACGTGTCTGCCTCTTGAGAACCTTTCTGTCCCAACGGCGAACGTCCATAGGCTTCGACATCTTCATACTATCAGGCACACATTGCCTCTGTCTTGGTATAAAAAAGGTACAACACCGATAAAGCACAGAATATACAATATTGGCATTTTAAACAAAGATATTGCACTACTAGCAATATACAGTGTGTACAGTATAGCAAAGAATACAGGCAAATCCACGAGATAAAGCATAACCTATGTTCATTCAGAAAGTCCACTATACAGGATGTTAACGGGGTCATGATCCGGAATGACAAAAAGCGAATAAGATGATCATACTGAACAACCTTTCCCATGGGACCAACCACGAAATCGCAAAAAAAAAAGAGCCAATTAAGAGTTAACTGTGAGTTAACTGCGATTTAATTGAGAGTTAATGTATGGAATACCTGGTTTTTTTTTGCGATTTCGTAGTTGGTCCCATGGGAAAGGTTGTTCAGTATGATCATCTTATTCGCTTTTTGTTATTCCGGATCATGACCCCGTTAACATCCTGTATACACAGGTGAATTGTATTTATATTTTTTTTTTTTTCGGTCCTGTGGTTCCGGACATTACCTACCCATAGCCCATTACATACAAACTTATAAGTAAACCTGCAAGGCTACAATCTCACCGACTTTTCCACTTAATAATATCAGTATTTCGTTAGACCAATTTTGGTACGAAACACTAAAAAGGATAATATACGGTAATTTTTCTAAGCAAAAATTACATTTAGATCTACCTAACGTGCGAACGAAACGTTACGCAATCGGCCTACTTACATAAGACACACATGCCTTTCTCATGCGGACCACTAATGCGGAAAAGATGTATGACTACCTTATATCGTGGGCACCTTGTGCACTGAAGAGTCCGCAGTAAGCTCGGCCGAATTTCACCTTCCCGTACAAGCTGAGTTTCGTTCTCATTATAAACTACGTGTTGAATTGTGACGAAACTTTGCATAAACAATGCCATGAGGTATATATGTGACGCAATTGACGAAGCCTGCGTTGCGGATATTTTTATGTACCTAATCATTCTTGTTTATTAAATAAAATTTCTTACATTTTAAGGGGTATATGTTTCATGTCTATGTCTTTTATTAGTTTATATATTATGGTTCCAGTTTATAAAACAAACGAAATACACCAAAAACTCGGTTTGTATGAAAAACTTAAATTCGCTGTATTTTTTTACTATGGTATCTCAAGCTACATAAACTAATTACTGACCTGGATATACCTCATGTCATTGTACATGCAAAGTTTCGTTACAATCCAACACGTAGCTTTAAAATGAGAGCGTAACTACGTTTGTATGGAGAATCGAGCTTACTGCGGACTCTTATGCCGGCTGTACACATTGGGCCAACGTTGGCGCGTGAGCAGGAGGCAGCTATGTAAACGAAAGAGATCGAGTTATAGCCCTCTCCCTCTAACGCATAGCTGCCTTCTGCTCACGCGCCAACGTTGGCCCAGTGTGTACAGCAGGCTTTAAGAAGGAGGAATATCCTCGTACTCATCCATACAAAAAGAGAAAATATGTTTCCACTTCGAAATATTTTGCAATCTCAATGATTTTTTTGTACGTTATTGACACAATGAAATAATAGGTTTATAGGTTGTCCTTATTTCGAATTTTGCAATAAATTCAAATTTACAGGCACCTAATTTTTTTTTAATCGAAACCTTAAAATATACGGACGAGAAGCCTAGAAGTAGCTGAAGCGATTGACATCAAAATCAAAATGATTTGTTAAGATTTACGTGGAAAACGTGTTCTCCCGAAATCGACATTTCATCAAAAAGTACCTAATTGTCAGTCGCGAGCTGCTAGCTGCTGCAAAGCCATTCTTCCCTCTTAAAGAAAGAAAATAGAACATATCTTCATACTAAGCATTTGAAATTTCTTGGAACACACGAACCTAATTTTATTAACTGGTTGGGTTTGCCTGTAACTCTAAAGGGCTCATACAATAAATCGTAGTCTCTTACAACTTAAGCCGTGTCCGCTGCGCCAAAAAACTAACAAAACATGTTAGCAAAATATGTAACAAAACATGTTTAGTTACAAGTGCCCGTTCATTGCGACTTTGGAGTGAACAATGTATTGTTTGTCATAACATTTCACTTTTCTTTTGACAGCTGTCATCACAGTACAATTTGCCATCTTTGAATAAAATACAGCGTCTTTTCTGTACCGATTCCACTCCATTGCAAATAACTATAAAGTATAATGTCCTATTTGACAGTTCTTCAATCAAACTCAATTTTAAAACAAGTTAGTCAATGCAACATCAAATAATAGACTCCCTCCCCCGCAGACCAACGCGGGGAATGTTTTTCATACGTGACGGAAAACATTTTCATGTGTTTTTAAACAGAAAACATTTTGGCCACGCCCCTTTTCTGTTCGAAAAACATATTAGATGTTTAAAAACATCGAAAACACGGCGCAGCGGACCCGGCTTTACGATGACGTGAGCTTAATTTCGGAGCGTGCTACTGTCACATTTAGATGAAATGCGAATGATATTGGTTGGTGTATTGTCTTATTAAAAGGACCAAAGTATTTTTTTAAAGGTACCATGATGAGAACCAACGAGTTAAGCTTGCAACAAATTATCGGACGCGTCCCGCGGACGCGATTGACGTCCGCGACTGATAAATGTGCACAGTCGAACGGGATCTAGCACGCCAGATGCCTGTCAGACGTCCGAACGCTCAAGGTTACGTCCACGGCTTACGTCCGATAGTTTGCACAATTCAGTGTATATTCATTATCTAGACACCGGCTGTGTGCTGTGTGCCGCGTCCGCCGGACGCGTCCGATAATTTGTTTCAAGCTTTACAGGATCTTGTTGTTGTACATAAATCTGAATACTTTGGTCTCTTAAATAAGTATGTATGGGACAGTAACTGCGACCAATAGGTAGTAATTCATATGGCCAAAACTGCGGTGAAACTTCTCGAGAAGATATGGAGGAACAGGCATAAACCACAAAACAAAAATAAGACTGATGCAGACTCTTATCTTCTCGATTGAAAAACCGCAAAACATGGAGAATTGAGTTTTTTTGAATCGGATAAGACGTTCCGGAGATTACCCATTTACACACAAACTTACAAAACTACTATCTCACAGACTTTTCCTCTATATTCTGGTTGTCATGGCCCCACACTGAATCGAATAAATACACGACAGTTGTAAGCGCATTTGACCTTTGTAGCCCCTCTCGGTCGCTAGTTACATTTTTTTAGTATAGAGCAGCTGTGTACTTTAAATAGACACTGCGCATATTGCAATTATAATAATAGTCTAGATTATCCGCTTTGTATTTATATTAGTTCTTAAGTTAGGTTTTTAGACATCTATAATCATTTAAAATATATAGGTACATACTATAAATATAAAACATAAATTCGGTCCGTCCGTAGATCTTTAAGTAACTTTTTGTGTAGGAAAATTACATTTGAGTTGTCCTAACGTGCGGTCGAAAAGTTACATGATCACCCCTCAGGGTGAAAGAGAGAGGAGACTGCTGTCTATCCACGGAGAGTCCTGTAATAATGCCTTCTGTATCTGCCCCTTGAACCAGCCATCTAGCGAGTCTCTTGAGATGGTGGTCGAAACTCTTCGCTAGACCGTTCAGATTGAAAACCGTGACAATGGTCGACAAATCAAGATATAATAAGGCGGTTACCTCATGATTTTATAAGTATTCAAGAATATCCATAACGACTGGACTTGCGCTGATCCCACTACCGGTTCAAATATGTTACCGAGTTATTAAGTACCTTGCAAAATTCCAGGATCTCAGCCATAACTACGACATCTTTGGGAAGAGAGGTTGGTTAAGATTTTGCTGTTGACATTGATTCCGCTTCCATCCTAACATTCCTAACCCAGAGACTTTTAAAAACATCAATTGCTAAACTCACATATTTCAGCAGTATATAATTAGCGCGTCGGGAAGTAAGATAAATGCCGAGGTATTCACCTCGCACAAGAAAGAATCTTTCAATGCAGCATCTTAAGAATTCTTTCATGCGAAGCTGCGACGGGTATTAAAACAGAGCAAAAGAGGAATTTTAAAGTCAAACATTTTTCAAATAACTGTGCAGGGAAACCAATGTTGACTAATTGTTTCGACTGACTTTTCTGAATACTTATTCAATTCTTTTACAAAATACTTTGATATTTTGCATTGAATTGTATGCTGACAGTTCGGGTGTGGTCTAAACAGAATACGCTTAAAAACTATACAACGTATCTTTTTTCAAATTCCAATAGCTAATATCTACCTATCATCTATGTGCAGCCTCGTGTCCTTATGTTTTTCGGGCACATAAATGTCGTTGAGGAGACGTAGCTATCGAGCGAGTTGTGATCCAGGAAAAGATGAAGGCATCGGACCACGAGGCAGATCACCGATGAGATTGACAGACCATATTAAAGTTGCAGTAGACGCATCACTACACGCAAGCATAAGGAAGGCCACTGGCAGAGTGGAATGCCGGCGTGTTGTGAAGCTTGCTACCAACACCTGAAATGATGAACAAGACCACTCTCTGTGTGAAAACGACGACGAAGAGAAGGGAGTATTACTGCAAACTATTTACGACACTTTAGATACAATTCCCGCCAAACAACTTGAGCAAATGACCTTGCCTGCGCAGAGGCGAATTGTACGTGCGAGCTGCCCCCCCACTTCGTCCCGCATGTTCAAGTTGTTAGACGGGAACTATACCTGCAAATTAATTATGAATGTGTAAAAGTAGAACAAGCCTACCAATTCAAAATACACCTTAATGGTTCAAGTCCATAATGTAAAATTTCGTGACGGCCGAAAAATTGCTCTTTTTACGGCCTCGCTCTCTTTCAATTCTGTAAGGTTCTTTGAATGTATTGTTCCCACTATAAATAACACTTTAGAGGTATAATATACTTCTGTATTTGCTAATACGGACATATGACTACATTACAAGAATGCATAGGTGCATGCAATAGGTAGGTACATTTACATAACTTATATGTGAATGGTGATATATAATAATAATAATAAATACGTTTATTTTGGAGTAAAGACATCGATATTTTGTTAGTTTTAGGTACTTTATTAACTTAGGCGCTATGTTAGTGTAGGTATTATGTTGTAAGGCAGGTACACATATAGTCACTTCTCATAGCTCACCTATGAGCCATGAGATCGCGTCCAGTGACAGACTATTGGACTGTCATGTGCTGCAGCAACTGCGCTCAGGAGGCTGTTGGTGCTGCCGCGGACACGCCGCATCAGGGACGCGACTCGCTTACGCATTATAGCATGGAAGTCGTCCGTGCGCGCCTCCGCGAACATCCCTGATGCGCTGCAGTAGCGCGGCAACCCCATCAGCATCCTGAAAGCGTTGTTATAGAGGACGCGCAAGGCGCTATAGGCTGTCTTCGTACAGTTGATCCACAGGCTGCATGTGTAGAAAGACTGACAGTACGCTCTAAATAAGGTAAGTTTTACATCTGCTGTACATTCTGCAAACCTGCGGATCAACATGTTGCTTCTCACTGACAGCGCCCTGCGCTCCCGCTCCAAGTCCAGATCATCCTTCTGCGACGCGGTGACCCAATGCCCCAGGTACTTAAATTGCGATACTAGCTTAAGCTTATACTAGATATGCTGCCAACTCCTGGACCCGCACTGGGCCAGCATGGGGACTACTGCCCCTAATTGCCTCTCATCCATGAGGAGGCTTGTGCCCAGCAGTGGGAAGTTTAGTCCTATATAGGCATAAAATGATGATGATAACATGCCGTTCCCGGGCTTATCGGATTTGTGTATGGAACGGCAAGTTTTACTTATACTACGACGGTGGCAAAAGAGCATATAGGTTTGCTTGATGGTAAACAAACACCGTCGCCTACGGACGTTTGTGACTCCAGAAGAATCACAAGCGTGCTGCCGACCCTTTTTTATTTGAGGATTCGTTATGTTGATAGTAGAAACAGTACCGGTTCTGCATTCCCTAGTAGCTATTGTCACAAAAATTTGAGAAAAATGCAACAAATACACGATTGTAATTTTATTAACATCACTTCCGGAAAGTTTACACGGCAGAACGAAATACATTGCCTATCAGTTAACACGGAAGAACGACATAAATAGCCGCTTGTATTCATACGACGAGCGCAGTTGTGGAACGTATATTTAGGTCATGTTAACCGACACAATTCAACAAGAAAAGAATCGTGTTATCCTGCACTGGGCGCTGTTGCGGCACATAACTGGATTATGTTATGCAAAGCATTGAAAATTAATAGTCAGCTGAATATGACAACCATAAGAGTGCTGCCAGCTGAATATGCAATGGTGTCTTAGTAAACAACAGAAACGATCCTACAAAAAAAATTTTTTGTAAATCTGATTTTTTAAATTCATTTAGCTTTATTTTTAATAATTAAAAGAAGTTTTCACTATAAAGCAGCCTTTATTACGATTTTTGCTGTCAGTATTATTGTCTTGGATCATTATACGTAAATGTATTATCCGATCCAGCGCACATAATTTTTAGGAAAATGGTTATATTAACAACTAGCTTCTGCCCGCGACTTCGTACGTGTATAATTATGGTTTAGACATGATATTCTTATGTTTAACCATACTACTGACAAATTTGAAAATAAAGATTTCATTTCCATACTGTGCGTGTAACAGTTCAAATTGTCTTCGAATCGAAATATCACCCTCATAAACTTGGTCGTCTATAATATCATATAGATCCCCAAAGTATCCTTTGAGAGAGCGCTCCCTATGCGAGCCCCAGGTCCGAAGGCCCGATGGCGAGCCCCACGGACACTCACTATCCCCAGGTGTCTTGCAAGCGAGACCTGAGGCCAAAGTCCCTAAATGTGAGCGGCGAAGCAAACCTTCAGAGAGTGGTCTTAATGCGAACACGAGGGCCTAAGGCCCGAGGCCGAGCCCCCATGGATACTCGTTATCTCCGAGTAACTTGCAAGTGAAACCTTAGGGCCGAAGTCCTGAAGGTAAACGGGGAGGCAAGCGGAGCCAAAGGCTGAGCTTTTCGTAGGAATTAAAGGCCCTAAGCATACTTTTAGAGAGCGGTCGCTATGCGAGCTCGGGGGCTGAAGGCCTTATTGTCCCCAGGTGTCTTGCAAGCGAAACTGGAGACCAAAGTCCCCAAAGGGAGCGGGCAGGCAAGCGATGCCGAAGGCCGAGCTTTTCGTAACAATGAAAGGTCCCAATCAAGCCCTAAGAAAGCGCTCCCAATGCAAGCGTGAAGGCCAGAGGCCGGAGCCCAAAGTCCCCAAGGGGAGTGGGCAGGCAAGCAAGGCCAAATGCCGAGCTTTTCGTAACAATGAAAGGTCACAATCAAGCCTTATAAAGCGCTCCCAATGCGAGCCCGACGGCGAGCCCTCACGGACACGGACACTTACTATCCCCAGGTGGCAGCGGAGCCAAAAGCCGAGCTTTACGTTCAAATGGAAGGCCCAAAGCATCCCTTTAGAGAGCGCTCTCAATGCGAGCGCCTACGGACACTCATTATCATACCCCGTTATCAGTGTTGCAGAATCATTGAAAACGCTAGCCCCTAACCCTAGGGTTGGCACTGCACTTATATTATTTTTAACATGTGCCTCTAGGTATGTATAATTTGATGCACCTTTTTTTAATTGATATAAACTAAGTTTTAACAAAATAAAATCTCTTTTCAACCCGTAATTAATAAAGGTTTTATTCTTTTTTTCGCTCCATAATAGGTGGTTGCGTCATTTATTTGTCAAAGTTGATTTATTATGTCGTAGATAATTCGTTCACTTAGTATTCAGTAAAAATCATGAATTTAATCACGCTGAATTTCCCCAGTTTAAAAGAGAGCTGATGGTGAAATTAGAAGTAACCCGAATGCGACGCGGTAATGGTTCGTAAATTTAGTACATATAACAACAGTATGTAAATTTGCTAAAGTAATTTATTTCGAATAAGTACTTAAGCATATCCGATAATAGTTTTCTTTTAAATTCATTTTTCAGTTTTTTCTGTTACTAACAGATAAAAAAAAGATACATTTGTGCCAATGCACTATAGATTTTAAAGTAAGATGCCTGAGATTCTTGTTAAAACATGTTATCATATATAAGTGTGACGATTGTTGCGATGAAGTAGTTAGTGTTCAGAAAATTTACAATAGAATGTGAAAATCGATGGTCAAAAGGTGAATTCAACTGCACATGCAATAGCCATATCATAATTAGGAAAAACAGATGAAAATATCACCTCAACTAATGGAACCTTCAATGTATGCAATTTGATTGTAATTATTAAATAAGTACTATAGTTTATCCCTAAATAAAAATCGACTGTAAAGACACAACGTTACGTCTCTTTAGGATCCTGCACCACTAAAGTTTCTGTTTAGCCCAATGGTTGACTGGTAGAGAATGCCTTAAGGCATTAAGTCCGCCAATTGTACTTCTATTTTTATATTTGTGAAATAAAGTTTAAATAAATAAATAATAAATAAACGTTCATAATTGCATTGTTATATGCCTACCTGAAAAAGAAACTCTTTGAAGAAAGAAAGAAAGAAGAAATCTTTATACAAATCTGTTATTTTACATGTAAAAAGATTCTTCAAGCAAAAGCCTGTACACCAAAATGTCACATGTCACATTGACAATAAAATAGATATTGTGCGATAACCCTATGACTTAGTTTCAATGGATCTGCAACACTGATAACGGGGTATGCTCATTATCTACGGGAGTCTTGCAAGCGAAACCTGAGGCCCGAATTCCCGAAGGTAAAAGGGGAGCCAAGCGAAGCCAAAGGGTGAGCTTTTCTGTAGACCTTAAAGGCTTTAGCATGCTTTAAGAGACCGCTCCCTAGGCGAGCTCGAGGGCCCAATACCCGAATGCAAGCGGGGCGGACACTTACAATCCCTAGGTGTCTTGCAAACGACCAAACCGACCTGTGGCCAAAGTACCGAAACGAGCGGCGAGGCAAGCGAGCCTTCACGGACACTTAATATTTTTTATTGATAATGAGTCTTTCATTCCAACGAAAAGCAAGGCCTTTGGCCTCGCTTGCTTCGCCGCTCACCTATGGGACTTACCTCGGCTCGCCACTCACCTACGGGAGGTGAGTGGTGAAGCAAGCGAGGCCAAAGGCCTTGCTTTTCGTTGGAATGAAAGACTCATTATCATTCCTTCAGAAAGCGCTCTAAATGCGCCCCCATGGACGGGCACTCATTATCTCCCGTTGTCTTGCAAACGAAACCTGAGGGCGAGCCCCCACGTACACTTACTATCCCCAGGTGTCTTGCAAGCGAAATCCCAGGCCAAAGTTCCGAAGGTAAGCGGCGAGGCAAGCAAGGCCATTTTGTTGGACTGAAAGGCTCAAAGCAACCCTTCTGAGAGCAGTTCTCAATGTGAGCAATCACCCCTAAGCACACTCATTATCTTCCGGTGTCTTGCAAGCGAAACTTAAGGGCCGAAATCCAGAAGGTAAACGGGGAGGCAAGCGAAGAAGAAGCGAAGCGAAGGCTGAGGTTTTCGTAGGAATGAAAGGCCCAAAATATCCCTTTAGGGAGCGCTCCTTATGCGCTCCCAATAACATTTCAGAAAGTCACGAGAGTTTTCTACATAAAAAAAATTGGCACCTATATACTCGATTCTCCGCGGAATGCCGTTTTGTCCAAATTTTATACCCGCATTTTTAGATTTGTATGGGATTCAAGGAGTTCCCATACAAAGTTCAACCCCAGTTTTGGACCCCTTTGCACCCTTATCATAATATTTTTTATAGCCTAAAACCTGGCCGGGGATTTTCTCAACACATTAGTAAAGTTTGCATCAAAATCCGTTCAGCCGTTTTCACGTGATGCGCGTTCACATAAGCAGACAAACAGATAAACAGACAAAAATTCTAAAAACTGTTGGAACGTGTTCTGTTATCGATTCTAAGTATCCCAGCAAACTTTTTTTCGAATATCTTCCATGTACAGACTTTCGACCATCTTCAGCTTTATTTTATGTATGTATAGAGATGGTTTTACATGATTATTATGCCAGTTTTATTACGTGAATCCTTACTACAAAATTAAACAAAAGGAAGGGTCTATGAAAAGTGTATTTTCGCAAAAAAGATCCAACCCCAATTTTGGTCGAAATCCTCAAAAATATAGCATTTAGCTGAATTCTGTGTGTCAATTTTCATCCAAACATATATTATAAAAAAAAATGTATCAGTTTTGAGGAATCACGGTTGAAACTTTAAACCGCCATAACATTTGCTCAACTTTCTGTGGATTGGATCTGTTTCCTTTAACTACGTCCATTTAATGCTGCACTATGTAGCTACAGACGAACACGGATCCCGCACTTTCAACACAACATATCCTCGGCAGCTCTGGCGACCTTAATCACCGATAAAGATGATGATGATGTTATGCCGTTCCCGTGAACATACCGGATTTGTATGAGGAACGGCATATTTCCGCTTTTCGCTTGTTCTTGCGCCATCGCCTAGCTCTGTAGCCGGCTTCACGCGCCAGCTGTTGCATTATTCAAAGAAACCCCGCCATAAAACTCGAACCGGTCGGCACTGAATCGTAACTCGAACTGAAACTAAGGATGTAACCACATCTAACGTATATTCACGGGCTTCTAACGGGCCCATGCTGAACAAAGTAGCGGTTTGATTCGTGCGCAGGTGCGTTTCGGGTAAAGATAAAGGAGACAATTGGTATAACATTTTATTAGGGTTCTGTAGTCAACGAGGAACCCTTATAGTTTCGCCAAGCCCGTCGGTACGTCCGTCTGCGGATTAGCTCAGTGACGATTACTAGTAGAAATCTGTAATCGGTATGCCATGGGTAATAAATCAAGCACTTCGACAAAATGATAAAAGTTTTTTTTCTTTTTAAGGTACTTTCTCTTCATATGAAGTGGGGATGTAACTATTAATATATTTTTCGGTTATCCCATATGGTGTGGAGTTTCGTCAGATAGTTTTTTCAAAAATATGATGGACTTTTAAAAGCAATTTTGCATTTCCGAGATGGCTTTGCGTGATATTAGGATTTAAAACCCTAATTTTTATTAGAGTCGGGTCCCCTGCCGGGCTAAATGGTTTCTACTTGGTATATTATTTAACTCGTACTTTGGGCGACGCAACCACAACGTTTAGTTGGCGCGCGCGTGTCGATGTAACATAGTCAGAGAGAGGACTACGGAACCCTATAACTACTTGTTTATGACAAAAGTAGAACTTAATTTAGGACAGGGTGAAAAATGTGTAAATGACAACCGTTAGATTGCTCATGTTGTGTTGTGTCGGTTTACAATTATGACCTGTTAAAAAATTGTGAACAGTCAAAACCGTTTATAGTTTAACGCATAATTCTTCGTCTTCTATTAGTGTCAAATCAAATTTAACAAAAAAAGCGCCAGCCTGGATGTTACGGTCAACTCTGAAAACATGCATACCATTGAGAACTTTATCAATTACACATTAGAATGGCTATTAGGTACGTAAAGAGGTCACTGTACAGAATTATCTAAAATGTCTCAGGGAATTGCCGACAATATGGTGACGTCATAGCAAAATTTCCTGCCATCACGTCTGGACAGTTTAATACTGTGCACAGCTGCACAAAATTGCAAGTCTCGGGTGCTTGCGGGTAATGTGAATAAAGCACAGGCATAATTCGTCACCACGACGAATTTAGCAAAGTTAAGATAGTGAGATGAAATTTTGGCTCAAGTTTTATTACACTACGGGTCGGACAGACGTGTTTCGGTTTCCCATTCATGCTCGAGCTATCTTATAACTAGCGGTAGTAACTTTAATCATCATATCAGCCAAAAGACTTCCACTCCTGGACATAGGCCTCCCACAAAGAAAGAAAGGACGAAAACATTTTATTCGCGACAAAATAATATGTAAAAACAAACTATAACATAACCACATACGCACAAACACAATTGCCACGAAATGGTCACAATTCAACAGACTGTGCTGTGTACAGCTCAGCCCGCATACGAGATTGCGTTGTTTGTAAAGCACAATATGGGACAGTTTTCTAAGTTTAATAGCCATAGTCAATAACACAAGATGAACCACATATCGTGTTAAACAGCGTTACTGTCAAAAAGCGTTTTTGGAATGGCACCAAAATTTTATAATAAATTACCCATGCACAGATAATATATATTGGATTTAAACGATTTGAGACAGTTTATAGTAAAATTTGAATATTTGGTTGCCAAAGCAAACTATCATACTAAAACATATTTTATCTACGCACACATCATTAGTGCTCTAAAATGCGTTCAGAAACCGTAGGAAATGACCAGCATTATTACAACCAATTTTACTACGAGAACTTTCTTGTCTGTGGTAGTAGGTAAAATCTGTATCTGTTGCATAAACTACTATTACAGTGCATCTGGTGCTACTTTCCCGCACTAGTGCGGAAAAGAGCACTTTTCGTGCATATGTCGAAACTTTAAAGGTTTAAAGAGCCATATGTACCTACAGTAAAACGTTGTACGATACACGTGCAAATAGGTAATTCGCAACTCGTGTCGATTTAAAACACTCCCTTCGGTCGTGTTTTAATTTATCACCACTCGTTCCGAATTTCCTATTTTCGGCACTTGTATCGTAAATAACTATTTTATTGACATTTTAAATGATTTGTTTTTTTTTATTTTTATTGAATTCCTAATTATTGTCAATTTTAATTATTTTTGATGTTTGGTTATGTAGAATCATAATATTTTTTTTTAATCTTAGTCTATTCAGAAAAAAATACTTATATTGAATGTTAGTTTGTTTTCAATTTTCAATATGTACGAATTGCATTTTGAATCATAATTTATTTGTAATTCTTATTTACGAGAATTATGTTTTATTTTTATTTTGATGCATGTTGCATGCTGTTCTGTAACTATTTGTGTGCCAGATGGCGAAACACAGACACCTCACACCTCATTACCTCACCTTCATACCTATATTTGAAAAATAAATATTTTTAATTTGAATGTATTATAAGTTTCTAAGGAGGAAAGGACTGTGAGACCTATTGTACCAGTTACCCGTTACCTGTTACCTGTTGTGTTGTTACCTGTTACCTGTTGTGTTGTTACCTTTGTAAGTTTGTATGTTTTGGGAAATTTACGAAACTGCTTATCCGATTACAAATATTTTTTTCACCTGCCTATAGAATGGACTTCTTGATGGTTATATGCTATACTCGTATATAATTTATCCTGCGCTGCGAGGACGGAGCTAGATTTATTATAATTGCAATATTACAGTATCACATTATAAATGTACGTGTACGTTAGATGATGCAGTGATTGACCCTAGTCTCATCTGATAGCAAGTGACTACATAACGTAAGATTAAAGCTCTCTGAACGATATGATACAGAGAAAGAATATAATTGAAAAATAAACCATCTTCGTCTGTAGTCCCCCACAAGATTCGAACCTGCGACCTTTCTATTAACGCTAGACTGCTCTACCAACTGAGCTACGAGGACAGTGACGGAAGCTGTCAATTTAATTAAATAAAAAATAAAAATAAATTAAATTATTTAATTAAATAATTTGTTTCGTGATAAGGGTATAACGCTCTCTGGTTCAGTATTAGCCTATTCACTTTTGCTTTGTAATCCAAATTGTTTACTTAACATCAATAAAAATGTATCACATGAACTTTAAAAAAAATAGATTGATAAATTAATTATAATACAATAATTAATTATATACTCACACAGATATAGATGGTACAAAAGAAAACACAGAAATACAGGGAGACAGAGGTAAAACCACTGGCGATATAGGTAACGGCAGGAGAGTTGAGGTGAATGATTACAGACACAGCTCTACGTAGAGTACTAATTGCTAAAAAAAGTTGTGAATGAACAAATTAGTCAATGTGATTAAAGTTTACGATTAATAAATATATACCTATGTAAATATGAACTTAAAACTTCTCTTTGGTTTTTACGATTAAAATATTCAATTACAATTTTACGATTAAAATATATAATCTATACTTCATTCTCAGAAACATATTCAGTAACTAAAATAGTTTTAAACGGAATGTCGCGTTTATTATATAAAATTATATAAAACTAGCTGATGTCTGCGGCTTTGCCCACGTGGTTATAGGAAAATGTAACACATTGAATTTTCCCGTGGGAATTAGATGTTTTCCCGCTGGAAAAAGTAGCCTATGTCACTCTCCAGCCTCTAAAATATTTCCATACAAAAAAAACACATTTATAAGTCGCTCCGTTGCGACGTGAAAGAAGGACAAACAAACACACAAACACACTTTCGCATTTATAATTTTAGTAAGAATTATGATGATTAATTGAAATCAAATATTTGAAGGCCTTGAAGAAACTTTAAGTCAATCTTGCTTACAGTTGGTTGCTGAACTTGCTATCGGCACGAAATAATTTACTTTAAAAGCAAAGTTTTAAAACAACTTCAATTCAGTACTCCGCCACGCCACATGAACATTTCCACATTTACTTTCCTCTTTACCACAAGAACATTGATTATTACAAAAAAAAAACCAGATCGCTGTATGTGGGCCGATAAATATTTGAGGAGTTCTGTCGATTATTCAAGAAAGGTGATTCTGCGGCCTTCGGCACATTAGTTGCTATTTCAACGGAATCATATCAGAATCTGTGACGTACTTTTATACTTTTAAGTACATCATTGGGGAGTTGCAGGAGTTATCTGTGGTCTTCATCATCAGTTCCACTTTACCACCTTTGTGATTTCCGGGTGTAAATACACGAGTTATAAAAGCGTAATTACTACATGCGTGCCTAATATATTTGAGGAGTTCCCTCAATTCCTCATGGATCGCATCACCCAACTAGATCTTTGAAAAAATGGGACCAATCTGGAAGTGTATACTTACAAACAAAAAAAAATACGAATTGGCTCATAAATGACGGAGCTCTGAGGTAACAACCATTAAAAAAATATATATATATATATATACAATTGAATTGAGAACCTCCTCCTTTTTTTTGAAGTCGGTTAAAAATAACACTGATTTCAAAATCCCGATGTCATCACATGACCCCTCATGTGTGCGTGACGTCACCTCTGTTGCCTGTACTTATGTTAAGCCTGCATCACACTGGCGCGGCCTGGCCGCGGTGGTCAATAATAAAATTGTCATTAACTGTCAAATTTACTATTGACCGCCACCGCAGGCCGCGCCAGTGTGTTGCAGGCCTTATCGCTGCGGAGCGATCATCATTCATTGTCGATGAACAAATGTCATTAGAACCAGATACGAGGTTGGTAAATGAATGTAAAAATGTAAAAGGTCGGCCTTTGAATCATGAAACCGCGTTGGAGCCGAATGAAATTCAAAAGCACACTTTAAAAGGTATGTCCCACTTCGTTTGAATATTTTGTAGCGACGAACTTTTCATTTTTACATGAATTTAACTCCACTCCATTGAAAAGGTTTTCGAGTCGGTTAAGGTGAAATGTTTTGCGTATTTGCATTTGTAATGCAATTGTAGGGTTTCAGTGAGTAAATGTAGAGGGTGAAATGACGAAGCAATTTTATTAGTTTGGTATCGGAATTTTAACTACTTATATTAAGGATCGCGTACCTCAAAAGGGAAAATGAAACCCTAGTATAATTTCGTTGCTCATTGCATTTTTTATCTCTCCCTTAGTACCCTTAATTTGTAGTTCAAATCGTTGGTTTTATCCGTTTTTTGTATTTTTATCTTTAGAGCTGATTCAGATTTCCTCACTTATCGGTGTACTAGTGTCAGACGTGAGGAAATCTGCGCGACATTAGTATTCTCACGTCAAAATACCGCGTCATCAAAGTTTTTAATAAACTGCCTACAAATCTGCGTAACTTGCCCTTAAAAATATTTAAAACTGAACTCCATAAATGGCTCACTCATAGAGTATTTTACTCAGTGAATGAATTCTATACTTATAAAGAAGATATTGTGTAACATAGACATTAGTTAGGTTAGTAGCATGATAGATTTTAATGTAATCATGAATTTTAGATATTAAGCATTTATTAAAATTCGCACGCCAGGAAAAGGTGTAATTATGTAGATCCACTATAATGTAATTTAAGACCTTTGTAACCATATTACTGCGAATAAACGATTTGTATTTGTATTTAGTCGGAGCCGATTCTCTTGTCGTCACTTGACATTTGAGTTTTGGCTACTTTGAAGTCCAAGAATACACGACTTATTCCTTGATCCATGGAACCTCCACTTACGTGCGCTACGTGATCAATTGCCGCCGACATCCCGCCCTTTTGTCGAGGAAACAATAAGCGAATGTCTCGAGATAGATCTGCAGATAATTCTTCGCGGCTTTTGTCCGGGTGTTGGACGAGTGAAAAACTGGGGTTTATTTTAGGGATCGAAGTGGAACTTTATTTTATAAAGCTAAGTAAGAAGTGCTCCTTCCATATTATTATACCCACTCTTTTGCTTCTTCCTGATTTGCCAACTTCGCACGTCCTGCTTCCACTTACTGCTTTTCACACCTTGTATGAGGCAAATTGAAATTCTCAAATTAGGAATTTCAATTTGCCAGCAATATAATTTTCCTAAATACCAGGATCAGGAAAGAAAAGTACAATTTTGGTCCCTTATTTGAGGGCAACAATGACTCTTTTCTGAACAGCAATTGTGAAATAGTTATTTGTTAAGGGAACAAAGTTGTATTTTAACCGCGAGTTTGAAATTGAAACACGAGCGTATTATTATTCTCAAATTAGGAATTTCAATTTGCCAGCAATAAAATTTTCCTAAATACCAGGATCAGGAAAGAAAAGTACAATTTTGGTCCCTCATTTGAGGGCAACAATGACTCTTTTCTGAACAGCAATTGTGAAATAGTTATTTGTTAAGGGAACAAAGTAGTATTTTAACCGCGAGTTTGAAATTGAAACACGAGCGTATTATTATATTATATTAAGCTATTTTTGAACCACTCGCTTCACTCAGGATTCTATTTTCGAACCACTTGCTTCGCTCGGTTCAACCATAGAATCCATTCACTAGCTTGTAGTTCAACCCTAGAACCCCGAGCGTAGCGAGTGTTGCAACACACGAGAAGTGAATTATCTGCTCCCGTGTGGTAACACACATCTTTTCAACAAGGTGTAGTGAGGTGACAAAACAATTTCACCACATGTGTGTCACGTGACTGAATTTAAAAAGTTAATAGCCTATCCTTAAATCATTTTCCGCATGGCGGCCATCTCGTTAAAAATCGTATAGAGATGATGCACCTATACTAATATACATATATTATATAAGTATACGTGTAATGTTTACCTTCCGTAACGTTTATCGCTACCCACTGAACTTAGACTAGAACCATCTGACGACATTTAGACGCCGTCTGAAACGCCTTTTATTAAAACTATTTATTATACTCGGTTCAACAGAATATGGTCTCGACTTGACATGTTAATAATTGTTACTTAAGATTGTATTTACATTAATAAGTGTATGTATTTTAACATGAACATTATTTTAAATTGAATGACGATACCTTAGGCCACGGTCTCCTATAAATCACGCCGTACGCTGCGTCACAACGCTTACTATGGAGATGTACTGATGTGGTCGTCGGCCAGATCAGTACATCTCCATAGTAAGCGTTGTGACGCAGCGTACGGCGTGATTTATAGGAGACCGTGGCCTAACGGGTGATATATTTGTTTTTCTAGTTGCTCGTTATTGTGTATTTTACTTTGTTTACACTTGTTAATATTATTATTATTAGTTCTTTGTTTTTGACGATCATGATCAAAATTGTTATAGTTTTGACATGTGCATGCGAATTTACACTGTAATTTCTTATCATGAAATAAATTGTCTTATCTTATCTTATTGACATCTCACCTCAAGCAAACCAGCATAAGACTGGCCCCTGTTTGCACATACGGAAGCCTCCGATAACTAATTAGAATTGAGGGATCAAGGTATTGATTTGAATACGACGGTCGTGTGGCAAGGTTAGTCAAAGTTTGTCGATTACGGCTCGAAGGACCACTTTGATTACACCGTTACTATGCACTCACTTAGTTACCGATCAATTTATACGACAAGACGGCTCTGTCCTAAGTAATTCGAATCGAACAACCGTAATTTACTTTATACTAGTGACAGCGCCATCTAGCAGTCCACAAAAGTTAAATCGTCTTAAACAATCTGAACTGTTACTGGGATAGTAACTTTGCAACAAGGATGTTGCAGACATTCGCATCCGCATCCGCAAGCTTGGAACATCCGCATCAATTTCAACATCTGAAAATAAAATAAATAAAGATTACAAGAGACATTTATTCACTACAAAAAAGACACACAGAGACAAAGGGAGTAGACATACAATACAATTGACACATATTGTGTATATCTGCATTCGCATCCGCAAAAATTGCTGCGGAGTTTTTGCGTATGAGGATGTGTTGCATTTCGCGAGCTGTATGGAGCCCAAGCGGAGCTTGCCGCGCGCGTTTTAGATATTTTCGCCGCTACCATTGGCCAAAGAATACTTCATTTCGTCTGTGACAAGAGCAGACGCGTTTTTGATTTGTTCACTACGATTGTAATTTAGCCTTTACTTGTTTGATGACATGATGACTGCATGATATCAGGACGTCGTTTATTTATGTTTTTTAGTGTTCGAGCCCGAAATTTGCATCCACGGATGTGAGCCTCGAAATATCCGCATCCGAGGGTGTCAAAAAAATTACATCCGCAACATCCCTGATTTACAACATATCTTGAGTATAACATCTTCTAATGCATCAATAGTGAGCTAGAAATCATCATCATCATCATATCAGCCGAAAGACGTCCACTGCTGGACATAGGCCTCCCCCAAAGAGTGCCAAAGTGACCGGTCCTGCGCCACCCGCATCCGAGCTAGAAATATCAAATCTATGTATTTTGCAAACTGATGCATGACACGAATACAACCGAGACTAGTATAATAAATAAACATTGGAATTACACCTTAAATATTTAACATGTTTACTGCAACAGCGTGAAAAAGGATTACCAAATAATAAACGTTAAAGCACTTAAAGCATTTCCACTAACTATGTCATTGATAGCAATATAAGCATTTAATTCACTAGCTATCACTTGGCAGAACAAAAGGCAAAAATATTATGAGATATGGTTGAGGTATTTAATGTGGCCAACTTTTTAGTAAACTGTCATTCATTCCACCTTGGACGATAGAGTAGCTTATTGAATGGACTATTTTGATGTATTTCAGCTAACTCGAATAGTCTCAAGAATACATCACATATCCTCTCATCTGTGGATGATAAATATGGCCACTTATCAACATCTGTGAAACCCGATTTTGGTGCCGCCACAGACAAGCATTCTAGTGTAGTAGTAGTACTTTGCTAAAATGTTATTTTCTGCAGTTGTTTAAGGAATTTAAGCAAGGATTTTTAATAAAAACAAATGTCTAATAAAGGATCTAACTATATGGTGCGTCATCTTTACAATACTACTCTTGTTACGACTGTATGGCTGGCTTCAATACTAGGGTGACGCAATGTAGACCACATTTATTGATTTGTTGATTTAGAAAAATCCGTCTGCTGCCTTATTTTATGTGTTTATTTTCAAGATTGGTGTAACATACATATTAAGAAATCAAAACATGCGGGGGTCATGAGTAAATATTTTAAAATAAACTGCTTCGAGTTTTCTACCAAACTGGTGCTGTCACTCAAAAGTTGCTGAAACAGCTGTTGATTTACATAATTATTTTGAACTTATTTAAAAGTATATGTATTTACTTTATAAACTACCAGCATTTTTAGGTCCTAACCTATGTGTAAACAAATCATTTTCATCATAATGTGTAATAGATATGATGTAGGAATTGAATAAACATTGTGTTTTTTTTCATGCAAAATGACTGCATGCACACTAGTAAAGATATCTCAACAACCGTAAGCTTTGTATAAGATTTTTTCTTGTTTTCAATATTTCCATTAAATAAACTATAAATTAACAGCACAATATTAACATCACTTTAAACAAAAAACACGTAAAATATCAATCTAAAAACAGCACAAAGATGCACCACTTTAAAAAAAATGTTTGATTAGTATGGATATACCATATACCCGCACTTCAGACCCATAAATCGGGCTTTCCAGGTTGAAATTATTAATTTGGATGTTAGTTTACGTATGTAGGGGTAGGGTAATCTCTGCACCACCTACTACATAATCTAGTTTTATCTCTCTCTCCGATACCCAAAGGTTGTATGGAAGAGATCGCTCTTCAGCGATAAGACCGCCTGTTGTCTACCTCTACCTAAATGATATTGTATTGTTTCTCTTTTTAACTGCTTTGTTTGTGTGAGGTGTGCAATAAAGAGTATTTGTATTGTATTGTATTGTAGGGGAACATGCTTGAATTGTGAAAATTCTTGTTTTGTTAAAATTATGCAAACAATCGAATCCAAAAAAGTGCCCATGGCGTATCCATGTTATGCTGTTACTCATTTGTAGCAAAATGGCGTCGTAGTGGCGAGCCCGATAGTGGCGTTCCCCTGTCGGTGGCTACCCAGAATCGGGTCTCATCGTTCTCGTTACGTATTTCGATCTATTTCTTACTTTTGGGGGTTTATTTATCTATTATATTAATTAAAAATAAATGTTGGATACATAATGAACACAAGAATTGCCTTCATTAGTAAGGAAACCAAAGGAAAGCGTAAAATATCTTGCAGGCAAATTCGGATCATGTTTACGTAGGATGTTAACCATAGGTATATTTAGGGTATTGGTTGCACCACACTTAAAACCAAAGATTACTTACATGTTGATCACCAGACACAGCACAAGCACTGCCTTTTTCATAAATTAATCACGTTATTCCGCTAAAAACACCCTAAATACAAAACACGCCTGCCCCCAACGGCGGCAGTTTTCGACTAACAATATTGCGTAATTTTTTCAACGGCCAACGTTCAAATTCCCGCTTGCTAGCTGTCTTGCTTCATTGGCTGTACGTTTCAATGGGTCAAAGCAGGACAAATGCTAGATTCACTGTATACAAGCCCAGTTTAGACGCCAAAATTAGGCGCGCCACAGATAACGGTTGGAAAAAGCGAAGCCATCTCCGGGGCTCCCACAGATGAGAGGATATCCTGGTCACGGCACCAAATTGTAATCTATTTATAAATGTACTAGCTGCCCGCGCTGCGTAACTATAAACTACTATTATATTCTATTCTATTCTATTCTATTCTATTCTATTCTATTCTATACGTACACATAAATCACAAATACAAAAGAGAGAACCACATTTCCACAAAACAAAAACAACAAAAAACATAGCCTTTGTCGCTCCGGAAAGTCCATTTTATACTCAGATGAAATTATTTTCGAAATTGGGTAAGCGGTTCCGGATGTTAACCATTACATGCAAACTTATAAACTTACAAAGCTACAATCTCACAGACTATTCTCTTTATAATGTATAAGTATAGATTAATAAAACACACCATATGCCATCGATAGGTTAGTAAGTACTGAAGCCACAAGTCTAGACTGGTCACTTAAATGTATTGGTCAATATAACATTTCATACAGATACATGATTATATGTATAAGAGTACAATGCGAAATTCAATTCTGATCCTTGGTTAAATGTCTGTATGAAATGGTACATTGACCAATAAATTAGTTTTTTAGAATAAGTATATATTATATACTAATGTCAGTGCCAATAAATACTGTGTATTAGATATTCTTATTTCATGCCGACTGCATGACTAGAGTTGGTGAGATCTTACTTTGAACTTTTGACAGCTGTCATCCCAGTACAATTTATGTCATCATATGTCATTTTTGACGTTTATTGTACTGGGATGGCACCTGTCAAAAGTTCATTTAAATTTTATACTATAATACAGGACTGAATAACAAAATTTTACTTCATTCGCAGGGCAATTGATTTGAAGAGAGGCCTATGCTCAGCAGTGGGCGATTACGAACTTAAAATGATGATGATCATGATAATTCCGCCAAAAATCATGTACGAATACGTTTCCCGGTCTATAACCACAACAACTTGCCCCAAATTCCAGTACATATTTGCCAAGAGCAATCTTAATATTCCGATAGAATGTCCCAAGACCGATCGGCCCACGGTGATGAATAGCCTGCTTTACATCAGATAATTAATTACTTGTAACTCTATCCCAGGCTTAATTGTTCCGTTTTCGATTACAATTTATTGCTTCCATTTTGCGTAGTCGGTAAATAATATTAAGGACTGGAGAACATTTGTTTGTTTTATTGCAGATATGTTATATTGATTACGATAAAACTTGCCCTATTAAGTGCGGATGTAATAGGAAAGTTAACCTATCGATAACTTACTAATAATTTCATAAACATTAGCAAGTATTGATCCGATCTGAATGTATAGTAATAATCAAAAGGCCCGTGAACTGGGTTACTAATGAGATCCATCAATCTTTGCTATAATTATCATTTGTTTTAATTAGTTTCTCTCAGAACCAGTCAGCTTCTCAGGGTTTTATAAAACAAACTTAACCTAACCTACTATACAAAAACGTAATTTATCCTGAAAATATAAGTTACAAATAAAACCACTTTAATGGCAATTACTAGCGTATCGAAGGTATCCGTGAACTCAATCATTATTTCCTTAAATGACTGTGTATATTAAGTGACGACGAAGTGTTGAAGAAGTTTATAATTGTGTGACTATGTGTTTGATATCAACTCTGAATATTATTTACAATACATTACAATTAAAAACTAATCAATAACACGATGAACTTAGGTGTATAAATAATACCACGGAAGACAATGGAGCTTTGGGTATATTATTCCCACCTCGTCTATCAGCACTTCAACAAAAACATAATGTTATTAAGGCTATAGACAATTTGGCACGCACCGACCTAAGTGGTGTTATTCACGGTCTAGCCATCTGTATTCTGTACACGTATAGGCTGGATTATGAAGTCTGACTCATCTACCATATTCATAATAAATTTACAAAGCTTTTAACTTAAGTGACACGTTTGTGTGAGCAAATTTGAACAAGTAAAAGTACTTCACTCAATCGTTACCTACCCATTGATGACTCAGCAAGCGTTGGGCGTCGTAGCTTAGGAATTCAGAAAAAAAAATTGAATTAAGAAATAAATTAGCAAGACCACCAATATCTTGAATTAAACAGATATCATCTTGAATAAAGATGGTTCTCTCGAAAATCTTGGATCGATATAATTGCGCTTCTTTCCAGATAATTTAAAATCTTCCTATTTCAACAAGCGAACGACGCGAAGAAGTTCCCATTTTAGCTTGGTACAAATTTATTTCGCACGTCCGACTATCTGGCTGTCTGGTTGCCCGGCTGTTCTCCTGTACAGATCTCATTTCCCAACCAATACCGTAAAATGGGGTGAGTAGGGTTCGCGGGGAGAGTTGGGTTATGAATGGGGAGAGAAGGGATGAAAGGGGGTTGTGATGGGATTTCAAGGCTACTGCTACAAAAATAATGTATTACAATTTAAAATGGAGCTATAGTAATAATCATAATAAAAAACAAACGATCCAACAATCTTCCAAAATTACCTTGTAGAAATCCCATCTCGGTTACGAGGGACTACTGCGACTACGGGGTGAGGTGGGATTTCCTGTTTATCGTCAAAGTTATGAAATGGAACTACCCAAAATAAAATAAACACTAAAATACAAACGTCCGGATTACTTATTACATACACCATTCAGTTTGCATCTGTAAAAATAAAATGTTATCGAGGTTTGAATGTCAGTTTTGCCCGTACTCACCCCATTTTACGGTACTCGTAAAAATTTGTGAGCAGACTCAATAATTATATAGCTAATAATTTTACGTCGACCCGCTACTGATTACAACCCACGCGACCACAAGTTCTTTGACACAAGATTCCTCATCGTAGTTAAAGTATTCTTTGCTGCGGCACCCGTATAAAACCGAAAACTTAAAAAACAGGAGGCGGACGGAATCTGGACGCGTAATTAAAGCGGGTGGGGACGATTTAGCCAACGATGTCTATTAGAAACGAAGGGCAGGGTTGTCACTGCATACGCAAACTTAATAAAAAACTCCATATATTTTTCGACATATTATTTATATTATATTCTTCTGGGTTCTAACAGAATACCAGTCAGTGGGAACTACAGATATAAATATACACTAGATTCCCCGTTGTCCGCGGAAAATCAATTCTGGAATAAGGTATTCACGGACAACCGGCTACCACAACAGACGCGCGCGGAATGTAAGTCGGAGTGCCAACCCGGAGTCCGAATTCTGACACGCGAAGTACATGCAATTGCGTGATCTTTGGATATCTATATCTGTGGTGGGAACCTTTTTGTTTTGCTGGAATGTTCACAGTTTTTTTTGTGCATAAGAACTGTTTGTTTTATGTTTCACTAGCTTCTGCCCGCGCGGAGCTCGTTTATACCGTAGCTTCATACAAACTTATGATCTCCGATCTATGATCTCCAGGATAAAAGCTATGCTATGTCCTTCCCCGGGACTCAAACTATCTCTATACCAAATTTCATCTAATTCGTTTCAGCGGTTTAAGCGCGTAGAGATAACAGGCAGACAGACACACTTTTGCATTTATAATCTTATTAAGTATGGATTCGGTGTGTTGCTTTTAAATTTTGTGATTTATTTAACTAAAATTGTAATTGCTACTTATCCTCCTCCTAGCGCTATTCCCGGTTGTACCCTAAAGGAGCGGACCCCGCGCTTTGACACCTAATCACAAGATTTGGCATAGGCACTGGTTTTACGAAAGCAACTGCCATCCGACCTTCCAACTCAGAGGGAAAACTAGACTTTATTCGGATTAGCCCGGTTTCCTCACGATGTTTTCCTTCACCGAAAAATTGTAGGTAATTGTGACTAAAAGAAGTAAATTAGATATAAGCTACTGATACAATTTAACTGTCATTGTTCCATGTAAAAAGTGACATTTAGATCTACCTGACGCGCGTACAATGCGTTACGTGATCGACCTGCAGAACTACTATAGTTTACGAGGAATGGTCTTTTGATAGTTCCAATATGACGTAAAGAGTGATGTGGCTAGAGCAAATCGAGTGTCATAATATCCGATTGCGATTGATGGTGGTTAATAAAAGGAATCGATTGATTACTGTGTGCCTATACGCAGTCGTTGAACAGCAAAGTGAGATTGACATTTGTCATGTTTCCTTGTCAATATATTGCGTTCAGAAATCAAAGCTGGGTGAAATTAGGGAGGAGGCGCGTACGGAGGGTGCCGTACTATTGAAGTGCCCGAATAGTGAGATTCTACTGTATATTTAAGTGCTAAAAACTTAGACGCGACACTGGCTCCTGTAGGGATTTCCTAGCTCAGGACGCAGGGCCGTGATATGTATATTGTCATGCCTGTTTAGTACAATAACCTTATTTAATACTTTAAAAATCTTTTCTAGTCTCTACAGTCTGCTGTGTTGCAGTAATGTGCCGACGAGGTACGAAACACATTTGCGCGTTCGAAACATAACGAGATTACGTTGCTGCTCAAATTCCAGAATTTAGGTTTACTCGCGTGAAAAATCTGTGCAGTACGTTCACCAGCTGCTCTGATTAAAATCTGTCGTCGGACCCCACTTTTTAGAGTTACGTAGCTAATTTGATCCGACATGATTTCCGTCCCGTCCTTATATATGTCACATGCATTTTTCTCAAAAGATTAAAGGTAGTATGATATTGTAAGTGCCGTGGGTCCCCTATAAACATGCGACCTATTGTTATGGAACCCTTAATAGTGCGTGATCCGCGACGCTCTTGGCTAATCGAACAAACGAGCGAAGCGAACGAAGTTCTAAGCTTCAGCTTGGGCCAAAATTCTTTCGTGTCCTGCTCTAAAGGTCGCATTTCCCAACCGATTCTCGTGAAATTTTGTGAGCAGACCCCGTATCATGGTCGGCCTTATCACTCGATAAGTGACAAGATAGAGCGTCCGTTACTGGCTGACACCGTTCGATAGAACGAGACGAGGCTCCTATCTTGTCACTTATCGCGTGATAATGCCGACCATGATACGGGGACAGGTTCTATAATTTTAATGTTTTTTTTGTCGATTCACTTTTTCAAAATTAAAAAAGTTTTCTTTTACCTAACGGGCTCGTTCTACTAATACGTATTTATGTAGTGATTTACCATTTTCTCTTTCTAACTACCTTATCCTGCACCAAACAAACGTTTCTTTGTAACTTAGTGGTAGACTGGTGACAGAATGACATTATGGCATTTAGTTATGGTATTTTGTGCAATAAAGTGTAAAAAAATAAATGTACAAAAATGCAATAAAAGTTGGACGTCTGGTGAATTCATAACTTCCAGTCTTGGATTTGCAATCGTAAAGGTTACGGGTGGAATTAATGCATTTGGTAATAAGAATTTTACGGTGCCTGGCTTGACGTCTCAGTCACAGTAGAAAATATAGATTAAAGCAGTAAAACAAATCCGCACACACGTCCGATGTAACACACTCACACAGACACGCGTTGCTACGATAAACTTAAGCGTAAGTCGGGGTAGTCGGTGGTACATCAGTCCGCGTGCCATGCATGTCTGCATGGAACTGATAGTAATGGAGCGTAGGTACAAAAAGGTGACTCTCATTCAGATTTCGATAGGCTAATATATGTATTTACTGTGTCTCTCAGTCATCATCATCATCATCATATCAGCCGAAAGACGTCCATTGCTGGACATAGCCCCCCCCCAAAGAGTGCCAAGTGACCGGTCCTGTCTCTCAGTGCTACCACCTAAATAAAAGTTAGTTTTGTCTTTATCTCCATCGGTCAATTAATGCAAAAGTGACAACGAGACATGCATTTGTTGTAAAGAATACCCTTCGTGCCCCTTGAAACTGTAAATCGAAGTATTTTTTAGCAACATCTCGAAAGAGAATGAAATAGTTTGCAAAAAAGATTGACTCAACAAAATATCACCAATATTAATGACCCATACAAAATTTAGCAAGGCAAGTGATCTATAAAAATTGCCTAAAATCGAATTTCCGGATATTACACCAATTTCCGCTAGTGACAACCCTCAACGCGGCGACCTCATCACAGTTTTATGTCTCAGCAGATTTGAGGGTGCCTTGAACGTAAGGCCCATTGCAAATGGTGTTAAATGTACACCGTATACCTTACAACATGGCGATCTTATCTCTAAAGAGCAATCTCTTCCATTCCCTACACTTACAATTTCAATACATTGTATGACCTAAAAGTGATTTGCTGTTTGTGTGTAGATTGTGAAGTGTATTACAACGGGATGTTAGTTTTATATTTCACTAGCTTCTGCCCGCGACTCCGTCCGCGTGAAACTCGTTTATATCGTAGCTCCATACAAACTTTCACCCCCCATTTTAGGGAAGTGAGGGGTTAGAAAGAGACAAAACGTAGCCTATGTCACTCTCCATCCCTTTAACTATCTCCACATAAAAAAACACGTAAATTCGTCGCTCCGTTTTGCCGTGAAAGACGGACAAACAAACAAACAAACACACTCACTTTCGCACTTATAATATTAGTATGGATTCTGTCGGGAAACACGTGATTTTGTGATGGTAGGTATACAAAATTATCGCAACGTAACTGATCTGTCAATAAAAAGCATTAATAAAATTCTAACTTCCGGTAGTGGCAACCCTCGACACAGCGACCTCATCACATTTATGTCTTACCAGATTTGAGTCCCCTTTGAACGCAAGGCCTATTGCATATAAAATGTTTACCAAGTGGAGATATACAACGTGTTAATAAAATAACGCAAAACCTGAAAACCGTTTGTTCAGAATCGAGCATAGAATGCGAAAAAAAAAAAAAAAAAAATTTTGACAAGATTTATTTTTTACATTTGTATGGAGTGTTGGCCGACTGGGGCGACCTGCTCCATACAAATGTAAAAAATAAATCGCGTCAAAAAATTTATTTTTTATTTTTTTCGCATTCTACTCTCGATTCTGAACAAACGGTTTTCAGGTTTTGCGTTATTTTATTAACACGTTGTATAGGTACCTACAATTATTGTATTCATATCAAAAAACTTTCTGGTTTACTTACAGTCCTCATCAAGTATATTTTACTACTCAAAAAGCTCAAAAATCTTGAAATAAGCTTAACAGTACAGTACTTTCTATACGTCAAAGTAGTCATAATTATTTGTAATGGTAGTGGCGGCATCTTGTAATGATATACATATATAATCAATTATATATCATTACAAGATGCCGCGCCGTAATAGCTACGGTAGCCTAGTGGTTCAGGCATGCGGCTGTCAAGCGGCGGTCGTGGGTTCGAATCCCGGCTCGTACCAATGAGTTTTTCGGAACTTATGTACGGAATATTTACCGTTAGCTTTTCGGTGAAGGAAAACATCGTGAGGAAACCGATCTTAATCCCAATAAGGTCTAGTTTTCCCTCTGGGTTGGAAGGTCAGATGGCAGTCGCTTTCGTAAAACTAGCGCCTATGCCAAATCTTGGGATTATTTGTCAAAGCGGACCCCGAGCTCCTTTAGGGGCATAACCGGGAACAACGCTAGGAGAATGATGATGATGACAAGATGCCGCGCCGGCCCGGATTTGCCTGTGTATTCGATAAACCCCGCAGGATAAAAAACTGAGGCCCTACCCCGAAACGAAAACGAACGCCGTTTGTGTATCTGCCTCTCTTTCGCACAGAGGGAGATACAAGAACGAATTTCGTTTTCGTTACCCGGCAGCGCCCCTGACTAGGTCCGAAATAGCGAAATATTATTCACATCGGAAGAGTAGCTCCGGAGTTTACACCTCCACGTGATTTTGACAGATGTTCTAATGGCCAGTGTCGACAGTTGCGCGGATCGTGAAACGCGCGTTTGTATCGCTGTGATCGCGCTGTCTAACCGCTCTAAGAGACTTCTCCTTAAAGGGTTCCGTATCCAAAGGGTAAAAACGGGACCCTATTACTAAGGCTCCGCTGTCTGTCTGTCCGTCCGTCTGTCATCAGGCTGTATCTCATGAACCGTGATAGTAAGACAGTTGAAATGTTGACAGATGATGTATTTCTGTTGCCGCTATAACAAAAAATACCCTTATATTTAGATTTTTGGGATTTTGAACGTAGGTTATTTAACGTTAGTTTTTGAAGTGAAAACTTCTTTAGCGGCGCTGAGCACTTTTTGGGATGGGGAAAAATTGTTAAATACGCGACAGAGTTTTGTGACGTCAGATGTGAAGGAGGTCACTTTTTGCTTCTAGCCGATTCGACTTCATTCAAAACTGAACGCTATTCGTAAGAGTATAAAGCCGTTAAACACTTTGCAATAGCATATTCTGCAAATAAATTTGTAATTTTAACCAACGCGTCCTTCACCGTTTTGCTATTGAGAAAATTCGAATAGTTCGAATTTGGGCGTTATTCCTAAAGAGATAAAGCTTAGAAAAATATTTACCAACGGCTAAAACAAATTGATATTTTGGTCGCCACCGCCGTCTGCTGTTCTTGCAAATTCGAATAGTTCGAATTTAGACGTTATTCCTAAAGAGATAAAGCTTTGAAAAATATTTGGCAATGGCAAAAACAAATTGGTATTGTGTTTGCCGCCGTCCGTCGGCGCGCCGAGGGGAGAGCCGGCGGCCCGTCGCACCCAACGCGCCCGCGGCCCGTCCGCCTAAATAATTAATAATTGTTTATAAATTTGCGTCAAATTCATTTTAAGGGTGACACCGTAAGATGTCCCTTGACCTGATCGAAAAACTGTTACAATGTTATTGAGTTTTCACTTCTGCCGGCACTCCCGGAGTGCAACCCGGTCTTTTTTAATTTTAGACATTCTGATACGTATCCGTTTTCAGTGTAGCTTCTGGCAGTGGCAGCCCTCGACGCCCCGACCTCATCAGACTTTCATATCTTTGCCAAGTTAAACGCCTTGCACGTGAGGCGGGGCGGTGCACGTCAACTGTTTGCCGTTTATCTGAGTCGCAATTCCATCCGTCTTAATTGACGGTAGGACATCCCTAGGATATCGCTTTCGTTTTGTGTCTGTTATTCTGATTTTTATGTTGAAGTGTGGATACTGGGGATATTCATATGTAATTTGAGCGGTTAGCAACGCGTATTTAAAATCTGTGTTAATTTGCACCCCCAGGCAGGCCTGATTATTTAATAAGTTTTTTTGCAAATACTAATTCAAAAGACAAAATGTGAAACTGTTATTTTTAACTTCTCACAAAAAGAATTGTCTATATAAATTCCATTAGCATCACTCAGAACGTTCACCAGTAATGATGCATTGTTCATTCTCCATTCTCGCCTTAATTTTAACAATATAGCCTTTTAAAATGATGCTAAATTAATATACAGGGTGTAACAAAAAAGGTGTAAGTAATATCCTTAAATATCTCTTGAAAGTAAACAATTTTCTGTTCCTGTTGCCTATTCAAATTCTCCCCCCTACCTGCGGGTAAGGACTCGCCTTATACTTACTACTGGGCTTACCCTTATAGAGCGAGGGCGACTCATTTCTCCAAGACCGTTCGTTAAGTACTTTGACCATCTATGCAAAGGAACCTTAAGTCTCTATTAACAGTATTAACCCGTTTGGACGCCTTCTACACTGCATGCTGCACGGGCGTAAATCTAATATTCAAGGGTGCAAGTTTAACTAGCTTAGTTAGCTGTAGGTACCTACGAGTAATATAGGCCTCAATATCATCAAGATAAAAACTGGCCAAAAAAGAATGTCACTAGTAAGCATATAGTATAAGCCTACATGTTCGCTAACTGGCTTCTAGGCTGGTCACTAACCTAATTCCAGCGCGCAATGGCATAAAGTTCTATAAATACAAATCGTTCGTTCACTGTATGAGTCTACATACTCATACAGTGAACCCTTCCAAAGAAACAACAGAAGGCGCTCCATCAGAACAGTCAATGATTTAAATTTTTAGACTCGTCACTGCCACTGTCTGTCTGCGGCGTAATTTGTCAAGGGTAATTCCGGCGTCGAAAGGCATAGGGTGCGGTGACAACCAAAGAAATGTTTCCCGTAATATCGGCGCGGAGGGGCTACGCGACAAAAAGGCAATCGATCACGGTGCTTCCACCTGGGTGGAGATGGCAATCCGAATGCGTGATACGCGTTAACTACCGACGAATCGATGTGAAACACAAGTGAAACCCAACCCTCGGCTCATGAAGACACGGTTCGGAGTCCTTTGCAGCCTACAGTTATAAACACACGGGCTACATTTTACGCGATTCGTTTCGTCTGCCCCCTGCTTTTCGTCCGGGATAATGCTTCCTGTGATATTGGCGTCATATTTCTTTGCGATACCGTTTGTTATCTGTGGAACGAGCTCGTTTTTATCCGTATGCGTGTCGAACGTTCGTTTGAGTTTGATCTGGCCTATAAATGTGATACTTAGTAATGATGATCGCGTTTTAGGGATTAAAAAATGCCTGAAGATCAGTTTACGCTAATAATTATTACCAATAGCTAGAAAAGTACGGAGTATGTTCAATCAAGTGCTTTTATATTGGTGTTCAATCACAGAAAAACTAAGACTGTTTCCTAAGTACTATTATTTCGTATTTGTGAGTGGTTTTATAGTGAAATGCGTTCAGTATGACCATATATTTATGCCCAATACTGTCTGTATTTGATTTCAAATCAAAAAAGCTACAGTAGCCCAGTGATTTAGGCGGCTGTCAAGCGGCGGTCGTTGGTTCGAACCCGGGCTCGTACAAACGCCAACACAGTTAACTGACCATTCTGTATTCATATAGAACCTTATTACCAGAGCGACTAATGATTAATAATTACAATAAAACTATTTGGGATCATCCTATATGCAGCGTGACGACAAATTGATGTCATCGGCATGAAAATTACGGGCTCTGCTTATTACAATGCACAAAGTGCACCGATGGTCAGTTAGCTGTGTTGTCGATGTACGGATTAATTACCGTTAGCTTTTCGGTGAAGGAAAATTTCGTGAGGAAACCGGTCTAATCCCAATAAGGTCTAGTTTTCCCTCTGGGTCGGAAGGTAAGATGGCAGTCGCTTACGTTAAACTAGTGCCTATGCCAAATATTGGGATTAACGGGTGATAACAAAAAAATAAGAATTATTTTATGGAGACTTAACAAATAAACTATGTACCTAGACAAAAAAGGTTGTGCATAAAGTTGTTGCTACCTCTTTTGAGATTCTTGATTTTCATTTGTTTAATTGTTTCACGCTCTGTAGATCAATAGTGGGACCGGATTTTTGCCCTAAAAGTTTTGATAATTCTAAAGATGGAAAAGTGATGCTTATATGACATCGGACATATTTTTAAGTATATTTGCAATATATGATGAAAAGTTAGAACGAGCGTTAGGTATAAATTAGGTATTTATATATTTTTATTTATAATTTGTGAATATTGAATTAAAGTGCAAAGTTTTAGCTTCATCGTTTATAATATGTATGACGCTATATGTTATTAAGTTTGTAGAACTTTTTTTACGCAGCTTCTTTGTCAAACCGGAATTAGGTTATTACTTTGTCGATATTGAATTAAAGTTTAAAAATCCTCAACAATATCTCTAATTTCTTAAGTTAATAGACAAAGCTAAAAATGTAGAATAATAGGATACATGCTTTAAAAGTAATATGCGTTTTTTGTCCTGTAAGATCTAATATTGAATTAGAGTCTGTAAAAATAAGTCTAATACTATAAAATAATATATGCAACCATATTATGAAAAGTAAGAAAATTCTGTGTATTGCTTGCATGAATAATAGTATAATTTATTAAAAATGGCGCGAAATTCATAACCACGCCGCGCTGGCCCTTCAACGGCGGCGCGCGGGGGCCGATCGTAGCCGACCTAGCGAGCGATACCTCGCCTCGCCCTCCCCGCATTACCGCGCAAGCGCTGCTGTTGTCTTTCAAATCATTCATTTGTTTGTTTACCGTGCACATATTAGATGCAATTTTTAATACATTTGCTCAAAAAGTGCTACTTTTACGTAGCTGTTTAGCGTGCGGAAAGTTGATTTTCACGAACTAGTGCTTTTCACTTTTCCCACTCAATAATCGTACAAATTGTACCATTAATTATTATGTCAATAAAAAATAAATAAGATAGAGCTGTACTAAATAAAATGATTTTTGAACTTCATCATTTTTCAACTGTATTACAATGACGTTACAGAATTAATAATATAAAAGTTTCGAATTCCTTACTTGTTGTTTTTCTTATTTTTTCGCAACTGTATTAAAAAACGTCGTTGTGTAGATTACTATACATTGATTCGAAGGCTATATCGGCGCACAAACGAAGAATGGAGATGGAGGCACCAGTAGCACAGCCTAGTGACGATGAGGAATGCTTTGATTTTCAAAACTTTTTTTTTTTTTGCAACGAAGCTGCCAACGAAGTGTTTAAACAGGGTCAACTCAAAGGTCATGTTTAAGTCAGAATCACTGTCAGCGAAACAAAGAAATGTACTACACAGATGTTGTTAAACGCAGCTATAGCTGCTCGCCGCAAGCAAACCAATGTTAGTTTGCCCCTGATTACGGATTGCTGTTACGAACACCAGGGTCATGTTGCAGGGTAATATCGCCGGTTAGCGACCACCTAATTTATGGTTCCGCTTTGCGACCACTCATTTCAATTGGTGTCAGGAATCTACCGCAAAAAACGACAATATATCCTCTTTTTCAATAGATTACATACATACATAGATATACTCACGCCCGTTTCCCATTGGGGTAGATAGAGACTAAGGAACGCCAAATACTACGGTCCTTAAATACTTTTTCAATGGATTCCTGTTTAATAATTACTTTAAATAATACATGCGGGGCACGGTTTATTTAGAGTGCGTTGTATGTCATTTTATTAGGTATATTTAATTGAAAAAAAAATACGTTGTCTTTCACGTGGTCGCTAACTGAAGCTGGTCGCGTAACCGGGGCGGCGTATTGACCCAACGTTATTAAATTAAACATTCCAATTTACGTTAACATTTAATAGGCCGTTTCTGCTCTAATAGTACCTGATTAAAGAAAACTTAGAAAGTAGAGCATAATTTAAACCAAAACAGTGAGAAATATATTCTTTGACTACAAATATTATTTGTATGCAGAATGTAATGATAGTGAATGAAGCAAGAAAGGTTTGTCAAGATCGTAGCAAGTGGAAATCCACAGAACTATATCAAGATAGAAGGAAAGTGCGCGCCGATTAGTATGGGAACCGAGCGTGTAACATTTTGCTTAGGTAATTTGACGTCACAAGCGTAATTTAGTGACGAGAAACATAATCCGCGCGAAATCGATTCGTCAATATCGACTAGCACGCGGCAGTTGTAATAATTTTGTATCGATTCAAAATATCGATAAGAACCGACAGAAATGAAAAAAGTCTTAAAAAAGTTATTTTTTTCACATCTTTTTTACCCCTGTGGCGGTGGATTTTTCCAAAACACTAAGGTTTTTATTTTGTATTTAAATAAGTAATCTTTCTACAAAGTTTCAAGCTTCTAGCTCAAAAAATGAAATTTCTCCCATAATAACTTTGCACCCCTGTTTAACCCCCTTAGGGGTGATATTTCCTAAAACACTGGAAATTTTTATTTTTGTATTTTAATATGTAATATTTCTGCAAAGTTTCAAGTCTCTAGCTCAAAAAATAAAGTTTCCCCCATACAAACTTTGCACCCTTATTTGACCCCCTCAGTGGATAAATTTTTATAACAACGCTAAATCATTTGTTTTGTTTTTTAGTAAGAAACCTCCATACAAAGGTTCGAGTCTTTAACTTTCCAAATGAACGATTTCCATACAACGGTTCGACCCCTATTTCACCCCCTTAAGGGTTGAATTTCGAATAAATCCGTTCTTAGTACACGTCCACGTACTATAAAGAATATATGTTCCAAATTTCATGCTTATATCTTTAGCGGTTTAGGCCGTGCGCTGTCTGTCAATCGGGCAGGAACGCAAGAGTAGATAATAATATAAAAACGTAATTTTCATTTCTCTGCTTTTATAATCGATTTAACCGAGTAAGAAAATCACAGTGTACAGCACACTGGTACAGCACTAGTGACAGAAAAATGAATAAATCGACCATGAAGCGACTCGACAATTTGAATAGCCTATTTATACATCGCTGGTTTTGAACGCACGTCAAGTGTGTCCCGTCAAACTAAAGCCGCAATGGAAAACTAGAGTTGGACATAATCTATTTTGATGAAAATAATACAGAGCAATAAATAAATTGTTTTTTTTAATTAATAACAGGTTTTTTAGGATAAATAGTACTTACCTATGATAGGAAATACCACGATTAACCGTTTCACCTTTTTTGATGGTGTTTGAACAGCTCAGTATCGAACAACGAGTCATTTTGTGATTATAACCTGACGTCGCACGCGTTCCGAGGTCGGGAGCGGACTGAAGTTCGCGGCGAGCAAAGAAGTCCATCGGACTTACTTTTGCCACGCGAAGTACATACACTCTTTCCTTCTATCTTGATATAGTTCTGTGTGGAAATCCGTGATCTCTGCCTATCCCTCCGGGAAATAGGCGTGATGTACATTTGTATGTATGTATGTATATTATTTGTAGTAAGGTAAATCTCCAATAACTGGCCACCCTTGAATAATCGGCCCCCTCATACTAAAAATTAAATCTATTCACGTATAATAGAATTGATATAGATAGTATGAGGTGGCCAGTTATTGACGATTTACCCTACTTGTTAGGAATATTCGAGACGATTAAAGGTTTACTAAGCAGAAACGTCTGCTAACGAAGTTCTAAACGACAACGCTCCCTAGGATGAAAAAAAAGTTGAAAATTTTATTGAAAAAACTATTTTGCGTATTAATGTGTATTATTTCAAAAAAAGTGAGTACCTTTACATTTTGAGGAAAAGAAATGTGAATGGTGACCCAGATTTGAGCTGTATAGTAAAATGTATGGAGAAAATAAAAGTGGTCAGATTTAAATGAAAATAATGTATGTCATAAGAATCGTTTCAAAAACAACTTGAAAAAAAATCTTACTGGTAAAAGTAGGAAGAATCTAACCACTTATAATTTTTTCTTTTACATTTTACTATGAAGCTCAATTCTGGTTCAGTTAACAGTTTTCACAAAATATATTTTATTGAAAAACTAATCCTTACTGAAAAAGTTTTTGCACCTTCATTATTTTTAAACATACTTAAATACACAAAATAGTTTTTTTTATTCAAAATATTCAGTTCTTTTTTTCCATACTAGGTGGGCGGTGTTTTTTCGATCAGAATAAAAAAAAAATCCCCAGTAGCCTTTTCAGGTTTGCGTAGGCAACAAGGAACCCTTATAGTTTCGCCATGTCCGTATGTCCGTCTGCGGCTTAGCTCAGTCACCCTTACTACTAGAAAGTCGTAAGATTAGAATTGAAGACTTTATTCTATTGCACTTCGAAGAATCGAGATTAGACTGTAAAAATAAGAGTTCAATTTTAATAATAATGAAAAAAAAAGTTCCGTCTTTTAATTATTTTAGTTATTTTGTGAAAAAAGCTGCACAGAATAATGAGAAGTCGCAGAAGTTCACTTAGAATTGTCATTAGGTGTAAACAAATATGAATGATTAATACTTATACAATACCTACTTGCAATTTTATTATAATGTTGTCGTAAATGGTTGTATTTTTTGTAATTTTTTACTATTGTGTAAGCCATCCATACTGACTTTATTATAAAACAATAAGTACCTACTTTATAAAGGACTTATCGTCGAAAATTTATAATATTTATTATTGTAATAAAAATATACGAGCTATTCACAACTATTTTTATTATTTCTGTTTATCCTGGTTCCTATTGTCATATCTTGTCCAGTCCTATTCGCCGTCACGTATTATACTTACCCCACCATATTATACGGTCATTACGCCGGTTACGTGACCAACTTCGGTTAACGACCACCTTAAGGACAAGGTTTTTTTTCAATTAAAGATATAATAACATTTAAACAGGCTGTAAAAATGCCTCGGTACGTACGCAATTTTTAAAGCAGATATTAGGCAGGAATCTACTTAAAAAACGAGAAAATATCCTCTCGGTTCACCATTACTCCCGGTCCCGAGTGGTCGCAAACCGGCACACTAAATTAGGTGGTCGCTAACCGGTGAAATTACCCTACATCCTAAATATACAATTTCATCTAAGGTAAATTGAGTTTAACTATAGCTTACTGCTGACCACGTCGCAAAAAAATACATGTAGGTTATTTGTTAGTAGGTATTTATGAAGCTGGCTTAAAGGAGTAAAACATGGAAGAGTGATCATTTGTATAAGGGGCGATCCCTAAAATATTTTTAAATTATGTGTATAACGCGATAACCAGTTCGACGAAACCGCGGGCAATCCCTAGTATAGTTGGTAATAAATAAGGATACATTTCTTCTTTGTATTTCCATTAACGTACGTATAACAAAATAACATGTGTTTTGCCATTGATATTTATTCTTTGTGGATTTTTTTATGGATCGTGGACGCAATCAAGGGCACTCCTCTACCGTTGCGTTGATCGCTGCCTGCTGCCACAGCGCACAGCGCGGCGCGCGCATACATGCCGCGCTTTTTAAATGTATTCATTTACGCACGGAGTACTTAGGTATCAATATTTAGTGTCGCCGTAAGTTTATTTTTCTTAACTTTTGTTTGGTAACTGATATCATTGTCATGATCGTTTACTATTAACTCTACAAACTTTAATTCAATATTGGCTATACTGTTTAACCGGAAATCAATATCTAGACAAGCCGATTGTCTACATTTCTAACTTTTTTCCAATATGTTAAGTGGATCGACAATATCGTAACTTTGCAATATCAGCTACTCTAATTCTTTATTTACAAAATTATTTGCATTTTACGTTCACCAGGATGCAGAAGTCCCAGATTTCTAAAAACAGAATATCGTATATACATTAAAGTGTTATTGGATATGTTACAGTTTTTTGTAACTCTAATTCTATATTGACATAGTTATTGGCAAAAACTAAAATATTTCAATATAGCCGAAAGCTCCACCTAAAATTTTCTAACTTTTTACATAAGTATTATTTAACATGCCTCCAACGACATATCAAAAAAGAAAAAACTTTAATGTTGTAATAACCCATTTTTGTTCAACCGCTGGTCTACTGGTATTTTGTCAAAATGGTGTCGAAACAAAGAAGCTCTGCGAAAACGTGTAGTACATTTTTATAATTCAAACTTAAACGCGGGGAAAAAGTTTACAGTGGATCATTTCAGTAAAGAAAATGTACCAGTTTCAACTATATATAGAATTCTTACATCCTTGACGACATTTCGCAAAACTGGTAGCGGCCGGCCAGTGAAGATAATGACCAAGAAAAAACTGACCAAGCTCCATAGCACATCAATACATATAATAAAGTCGTAACTGATCGCTGTCTGTACATGGCAAATATATTTAAAAAACGTTTATGGGGGGGGGCCTTCATAAACGCAATAGAGCCCAAAAAAATGATTTCCGAATTTCCTGTCTGTTTGTCTGTTTGTTTATTTGTCTGTGCGTTTGTGCACGCTAATCTCAGAAACGGCTGAACCGATTTGGATGCGGTTTTCAGTAGTATGTTATGCTAGACTTCCCTTAACATTTAGTGCTTATTTTATTCAAATCGGTTAATAAATAAAAAAGGAATGTCAATTTAAGTCACGTAGTATAAGTATCGCATAAACTGGTAGTAATGCTCATAGTTACTAAATAATCAATACATATAATAAAATATAATATTGAATAATAGGTAAAACAAATACTGAGCTGAATTGGCTGAAACTTAGGTTAAATAAATTTCAAAATTCAAAACAAATAAACTTAGGTAGGTATATAGTTGGCGTACAAATTAAAAATACAACACAGGTAATCATTAACGTAAACATTTGAGACAAAAGTCCTTCAGTAGAATCTAATTTGATTACAGTTTCAAGCAAGTTTCAAGTATACTGAAATGGCTTATCAGTCGTTTTAGAATGATCCCGTGGTCATTAACAAAAAAAGACGGTATTTTATTAATGTATTTAGAGAAACGGGTAGGTGAACAAAAGTCATATGAAATGCCAAATACGGAATCAGTCAGTCACTACTGGGGTTGAAAAAAAAAAAAAAAAATGCTCCGGATTGCGGATTATCTCGGTAATAAAATGGTACGGGCATACATTACAGGACACGGGGTAAGTTGAAGTTAATGTTAAGTATTTCGGATGCGATTGGTGATGGATGAGCAAAACCATTGTCATTAACGCGTTGTTGTGTCCGCAGCCTGTGGAAACGCCCTTTTTGACGGCACGAATTCGGAAACTGGTGTCTTTCAGACGATCGGAACTTTGACGAAAATAATATAATCCCTACATTGTGCGTTGCATAAAAATACGCAACAGCCAATGTCGCTTCGGTACCAATAGCTACGAGGGGCGTTCAATAAGTTCTCGGTATCGGCATGATGACGAGGCATGATAATAATTTCTGATTATTTTTCATACTGTATCACTGTTCATGAATACACTACTAAAGTAAAAAATATATGATTTTGTTCTCTTTAATAAGTTTAAACAAAGACGATGGGGTAGCAAATATTCTGACGTGAGTAAAATTGAAGGATTCTTATTTTTATTTTAGGGGCGATTTTGGTCAAATTCTGGTGTCGTAATCCAGAATGTTGATTTTATAATGAGGTTATATATCTATTTTGAAGCCTGGAAATAAAAAAAATATGTCTCATTATTAATCATATTTTTAAACACATATTTTTAAACCAAAAAAATCTATGAGAGCGAATGTTTGAAAAAAATACTAATACCATTTATTCGCAAACATCACTCCGACGGAGAATTTGTGTTTAGGCCGGATAAAGCATCGTCGCATTACGCCAAAAAACATTAGCATTCCTGGACACCAATAATATACCTTTTGTACCGAAAATCCGAAATCCCAAAAACCGTCCACAATGTCGACCGATTGAAGATTTTTTCGGTTATTTGAGCAGTTTAGTGTATAAAAATAATTGGAGAGCTGAAAATTGTGCCCAACTAATAAAAAGGATCAAAACATGTGTGAGGAAAATGCACAAAAATGCCGTCCAACGCTCTTGTTCGACCATTATGTCTAAACTGCGACGAACAGCTGACCTCGGGCCTTATTCTAACGTGCATTAATGATTTTGTAAATATTTATCACGTGTTTATTCCCTAATAATAACTAAGTGTGATAAAAAGTTAATAGTTGATTTTTTCACCTCTCGATTAATTCTCATTTTTTTGTTATCACCCGTTATTAGGAATTTAATTTGGAAAACTTTCGATAAATGTCCTTGTTCCTTCGATGCGGTGTTCACATATTGAAGTTTACGTACTTATGTTTTTGTTTCAATATTTGCAATATAAATATTAGGATACAATATTCCACCAGAAAGCAAACGTTTACAGACGCCAAGTTGACAGAATTTTGCACATGGCCTTTGTATTTTAATAGATACTACAAAATGTTTAATAATATACCAACACTCACTCTAATTCTAGAGATTCAAGTTAATTTAACCACAATTTTATTTATAAACTTATTCATATATGTATTGAATATTATTTTGTTTGTATTTTTTATGTATTTATACCGCCCTTAATACAGACCACCTCACTGGATCCACAGAAAACCAGCGCTGTTGGCACTGCTGTGTCAACTGCATTGCTGAGTGGAGACCTTTTCGGTAGCACCTCCCTATTTGTTAGTTCTTAAGGTGCATTATGTGAATGTGTAATGAATAATGATGTGTTATCCGAATAAATTTCTATTCTATTTTATTCTATATAGCAAGATTTCCGTAATTTCATTATAAAATAGTCTAGCTGGCAGACTTTTTTTATGGTGTACATTTCGCTTACCCTGACTGTATGCTTACCACTTCTACCAATAACTACAACTTAGAGAAGTTTGAAAACCCCCGACATTTTCATTTCAAAGTCTAATATCTCAAAAACGGATAAACAGATTAACATGAGACATAGCTAAGAGCGCTCGAGATAAAATTATCTATGATACAAAAAAGACCGCATTGAAATCGGTCCATCCGTTTAGGAGCTACGCTACCACAGACAGATACACAGACACGTTAAACTTATAACACCCTTTGCGTCGGGGGTTAAAAATGTAAGAGTTTCATAGACTTTGAAAAGTAAATTCATTCTGAAATATGCATTTTTTTAATATTACGACGGTGGCTATCAGGCATATGGCCTTCCTGATAACAGACACCGCTGCCTATAGACGCTTGCACCAAAATAATCACAAGCGCGCTGCCGACCAAAATTTATTAGAGGATTCGTTGTGCTGTCACGTAACGTTCCGAACGCTCCTTAAGCTGTCATTATTCCGTATAAAATTTGACATTTAGATCTACCTAACGTGTGTACAATGCATTACGTGATCGACCTGCAGGTCCCTCTCAATAGAGTAACCTCGGGAGTCCTGGCGTCCTTATACTCACCAACAGGAACACACTGCCAAATACCCACGAAGCAAGTAGGTATTATTGTGTACAGTAGTACCACAAATATAAGTTACATCGGCAATCTTCGTCCACGCCGACGAGTGCTGACGAGTACCGAATGAAATCGAACGTATGACCATTTCAATAAAAACCTTGTTGCACTATACGAAAGGTACAATTATGCAATGACAGGTGGTGAACTCGTGCTTTTCCGCTCATGGCACCAGACAAAATGGCGGGCGCGGAAGCTGCCGGCGTCGCGCGCAAAATTTCGGCCAATGGGCGTTGAAGATTTTACCCGCGCAAACGCACTGCCTTATGATTGGTTTAAATGTTTTCAAAAAATGCTCTTTGCCTATATGAATGCCAATAAGAGGTTTTCCCTGGGTTACCATTTTTTAGGGTTCCGTAGTCAACAAGGACCCTTATAGTTTCGCCATGTCCGTCCGTCTGTCTGTCTGTCTGTCCGTCTTCGGCTTAGCTCAGTAATGGGTACATCGTTGTAACTTATATTTGTGGTACTACTGTAGTCTTCTGTAAGGTGTCTGTAAGGGCTGCTTTAAATATGAGCGAGAAGACATTCCGCTGGGCCGAACCTCTCTTAAAAGTTTGAAAGGTAAGCAAACAAATTCCTTTTTAAACTTGTATTACAAACGTAATGTAATTCAAAAACGGTTTATATACATATGCAGCCATCGCGTGTGCAGACGCCCATTTTCTTGAAGCCGTCTCCGTTTAATTTGCAGTCCAAGTTGCAGAAGTAGGGATCGCAATACGCAACTTGGCGTTTTTCTATGCGATGTCCTGATGACGCTGAAACAAAGTAAAGTCCAACATTCCTGAGGATTTGTCGATGGCGATAAGTCGGTCGAAAAATCCACGTGTTTATGCGCTACTCCAGAGGTCAGCAACCGGCGGCCCGCGAGCCTCCCTAACTAATTCGCGTCAATTTCGTTAGCGACTATATGGGCCTTGGTTACTAAAAGGTTGGCGACCCCTGCGCGAGGACGAATCAGCGAGCCCTATTGTATGAGTACGAGAGATCGGTCGTGTGTCTATGGGCGGACCAGCTCGCGGATTAAACCGCGAACCCTATTGTAGGAGTGCGAGAGATCGCTTGTGTGTCTATGGACGGACCAGCTCGCGGATGAAACGGCGAACCATATTGTAGGAGTGCGAGAGATCGGTCGTGTGTCTATGGGCGGACCAGCTCGCGGATGAAACGGCGAACCATATTGTAGGAGTGCGAGAGATCGCTTGTGTGTCTATGGGCGGACCAGCTCGCGGATGAAATCGCATCTTACGTGTCAGATTATAAGCTATCGCACCTATTTTTATTTTCTTGCCCGTCCCATTTTGATTCCTTACTATATTCGCACAATTTTCTACAGTGTCAAAACGTATGATATTTTCGTAACTAATTAGAATTTTTAGTTCAAAACTGTGTATCTAATATTCACGATATCTCCAAACCTAGCTAATTTATAAAGTGTCGAGGTAAAATTAAATTAAAATTAAAATCGGCCCATCGAAGTACCTGCACAGGTGACAAAATGTGGAGGAAGATTTATTAAAACTTGTTAAACGTCTTCTTAGTCTAATTTTAAATAATAAATGTATTTACCTTTGTTTCTATATATATTTGAGGCCCAAACAGCTGAAGTGACTATCATTATAGCTATTAGTACCGCGAAGAATTTTGCCATGTTCCCTTTCGACTGTAAACAGTGAGATGTAGATCTCCAAAAAGCGAATGTATGTATTATTCCAAATTAAAATTATTATCGAGTACAAGGAAAACAATTAGCGACAATCGCGCGATTATATTGCCAATTATAGGTAACAGAAATAACTCCTAAATTGAAAATGTATGGTACTTTCATCGATCCGATTCGATCTGGAAATGTTATGGTTTTTACGTGCCGCACGAATCATTTAAGGAAAAACTAACATACAGTCATCATTATCATCATATCAGCCGAGAGACGTCCACTGTTGGACAAAGGCCACCCTAAAGGTGCCACAATGACCGGTCCTGCGCCACCCGCATCCATCGGACTCCCGCGACCTTTACGAGTACAAGGTGGGGTTTGTGAGGGTGTCTACCCATGCTGCGTCTGCCGGTACGTTGTCGTCACTCGAACCTTTCCGCCCCAACGGCTATCGGTGCCACGCACATAGAGAACAATTAGTGGGTCGCGGTCTTCTGTGTGATTCTCCCCAGCCGGTACAAATATGAGCGAGTAGTTATTCCTCTGTGTCCTACCTCTCTTATAAATGTGGAGTGAACTAAACTGCAATATATATAACCTAGGACAAGTCTAAGACAAACTTTTGCACTAGATCTAGATTACACAATTAAGCGAGCAAGGCAAATTCACCGACAACTCATTTGTTGAAATCGCTTAAGCGGTAGGGCGGGAACTATCGGACTTTTAAAGGTTGCGTTTGACATTAAGTTTACATTTGTATAATCGCTCCGATCCTCTATTGTCAGAGCGAGTCCGCGCAACAAATATAAACCTTATAGATACCAATACGTTGATCCAGCTAGACTCTTTAGATAATGTAACTAACTGCCGAAGCACGTACGTACGTAATGGTTTGTTAGATTAATTATATCCGTTTGATTTGGCTGCATTGAGAGTAAAATGTTAATTTCAACATTTTGCGCAGCGTTCCAATAACTCGACTTTATGACATATCGACATGAAAAGTTAATAGCTTCTTGAGAACGGTGTGATATAACCTGAACGTTTTGGTGTTCCAAACAAAGTAATGATGCTTAAGGGCCCCCCCATACTAGGTACCGGCGTCTTGTGAACGTTCTCATACACAATTTTGTATGACCCTTGATGATGAGGCCGTAGTATGGGGGGGCCCTAAGACCTCACAGACTGGAGCGGCCTGCGGTGGCGGTCAATAGTTTATTTGACACTATTTACCTACTATTGTCCGCCGTGGCCAGGCCGCGCCAGTGTGATGCAGGCTTAAGAAAGCCTGGGGGAGTAGGTATACCAACCGCTATATACTTATGACTGTGATATATATATATCGAAGTATATACTACTGGTAAAGGTCGCGGAGTCCGCTGGATGCGGGTGACGCAGGACCGGTCATTGTGGCACTCTTTGGGGGAGGCCTATGTCCAGCAGTGGACGTCTTTCGGCTGATATGATGATGATGATATACTTATGACACAAGAGAACAGATCGCTACTTTCGTGTCCCTGTCTTTTAAAGCAAGAATGACAGAGATAATTATAATTTATTATGAAACTCGTTACATTAAGAGGTAGGTACAACTCAAATTACTTACCACGTGGTCGATTGCGTAATGTTTCGTCTGGACGTTATGTAGATCAGGGCGCCTAGACAAGGTTACAATCGACAAGCGCTAACGCTAACGCTAACTAATAAAATGTATGGGAATGACAGATGTTAACGAAACGTGTTTCGTCGGCGTCTGTCTTTCCTATACATTTTATTCGTTAGCGTTAGCATTAGCGCTTGTCGATTGTAACCTTGTCTACGGCCCCTGAAACTTTTTTTGTGTATGGGACGCTCGTTCGAAAAGTAACGTACCATGTGAAATCGTATGAGAATGGGAGACGTGATTTCGTAACTATAGGTAACTATACCTACCTATAAACAAATAAATATAGTCTATATTAAGATAACTAAGTTCCAAGAAGCATACATCATTTTGCGTTTATTGCAAACGTTAGAGCTAGATTATATTTATTTTTACACCCGACGCAAAGAGAGGAGTGTTATAAGTTTAACGTGTTCTTCTGTGTAAAGGTGTCTGTGGTATCGAAGCTCCCAAACAGATGGACCGATTTGAATGCCGTATTTTTTGTGTCATAGATAATTTTATCCCGAGTGTTCTCAGCCTAGTTTCATGAAAATCTGTTCAGCCGTTTTTAAGATATTGGACTTTGAAATGAAAATGTCGGGGAGTTTTTCAACTTTTCTAAGTTCTAGTTATTTATAAACAAATAAATAGAACTATTAGTAACTATACCAACCTGTATAGTTACCAATAGTTATATTTATTTGTTTGTGTTATAGTTACCTATAGTTCAAAATCTAAAACTAAAGCAATATTATTATGATTCACTTCGTTTTTTGCCGTTTTTTACTAAACAACCGTTTCTGGTTTTTTACGGATTCACTGCTTTATTTCTGGCAAAAAATGAAAACAAATCAAGTGAAACTAAATTAAATACTAACATGAAGAATTTCAGCCGGTGGCGGCCACTTCAATAAATACAAGTGATGCATGGAACCGTTACGATTGTTTTTTTTCATGCAATTACATAGTTAACAACTTCATCTCATGCTAAAAATTAAGACAGATACATCATATCAGCCGAAAGACGTCCACTGCTGGACATAGGACTCCCCCAAAGAGTGCCAAAGTGACCGGTCCTGCGCCACCCGCATCCAGCGGACTCCCGCGACCTTTACCAGGTCATCAGTCCACCTTGTGGGGGGGGGGCTACCCACGCCGCGCCTTCCGGTACGTGGTCGCCACTCGAGAACCTTCCCGCCCCAACGGCCATCGGTTCTACGTGCTAAGTGCCTGGCTCACTGCCACTTGATACATAAACTGTAACTAAATTGAATACTTACATGAGGAAGACACACACACACGCACACACACACTTCAAAAGATACGAGTGCATGGTACCGCTACGACTTTTTTATGATCTAACTAAAGCTTTATGTGTGGATGCCCATTTGATACAGTGAGATTGAAGCGGTTAATAAAATCTAGGGTGTGATTGTTACAACAGTCAACTAGCTACATAATAGGGGTGTAGACACCAAAAAAAAAAGACCGGGTTGCACTCCGGGAGTGCCGGCAGAAGTGAAAACTCAATAACATTGTAACAGTTTTTCGATTAGGTCACGTGACATCTTACGATGTCACCCTAAAAATGAATTTGACGCAAATTTATAAACAATTATCAATTATTTAGGCGGACGGGCCGCGGGCGCGTTGGATGCGAAGGGCCGCCGGCTCGCCCGTCGGCGCGCCGACGGGTGGCGGCAAACACAATAACAATTTGTTTTTGCCATTCCCAAATATTTTTCAAAGCCTTATCTCTTTAGGAATAACGTCTAAATTCGAACTATTCGAATTTGCAAGAACAGCAGACGGTGGTGGCGACCAAAATATCAATTTGTTTTTGCCGTTGGTAAATAAGCTTTATTTCTTTAGGAATAACGCCCAAATTCGAACTATTCGAATTTTCTCAATAGCAAAACGGTGAAGGACGCGTTGGTTAAAATTACAAATTTATTTGCAGAATATGCTATTGCAAAAAGTGTTTCACAGCTTTATACTCTTACGAATTTGAATTTTGAATTCAGTTTTGAATGAAGTCGAATCGGCTAGCAGCAAAAAGTGACCTCCTTCACATCTGACGTCACAAAACTCTGTCGCGTATTCAACAATTTTTCCCCATCCCAAAAAGTGCTCAGCGCCGCTAAAAAAGTTTTCACTTCAAAAATCCAATAATGTTGAACTTTCCCGAAAAAGGATTAAAAATATTGTCAAATTAAAAAAATATATATTAAGCATAATTGAATAATCAGAAAGTTATAAGTGGCCAAAGTTTTAAGATGGGGTATATTCTGTACCTTATCCGCAAAACGATCTCGATCAGGTAGGCCAAAAGTCACGTCTAAAAGCGAAGACCAATTTATTTGCGTGCAGAGCAAACGCCAACGTACTCTAACTGCTCCAGAAATTTGCGAAGAACTCAACGCCACCCGAGAACAGCGAGTATCGGTTTCGACAGTGCAACGGCGTCTGCGAAACTATGGTCTAAAAGGTCGTATTGCTGACAAAAAACCCTTGTTACGTAGCCAGAATAAAGTTAAGAGGTTGAAATGGGCCCAGAAACACAAAAACTGGACGTCTGAACAGTGGTCTAAAGTTTTATTTTCTGACGAATCGAAGTTTGAAATTTTTAGAGGGAGACGTCGTCAATATGTTCGACGACAAGTAGGCGAACGAATGATAAAGCAATGCGTGATGCCAACAGTGAAGCACGGTGGAGGATCAGTTATGATCTGGGGATGCTTTGCGGGTGATAAAGTTGGTGATCTCGTGAGAGTCAATGGCATAATGGATAAGAAAATGTATCATAACATTTTGCAACGTTACGCTTTTCCATCTGGAAAACGGATTGAAGGCAGAGGTTTTGTTTTCCAACAAGACAACGATCCCAAGCATACTTCGAAGTTGTGCAAAAACTACATTTCATCCAAAGAAAAACAAAAAGAATTAAAATATATGGATTGGCCTCCTCAATCGCCCGACCTCAATCCGATTGAGTTGTTATGGGATGAATTGGACAGGAGTGTGAGAAAAATGCGGCCAACTAATAAAGAACAGCTTTGGGAATACCTACACATTTGTTGGAATAAAATTTCGACATCAACAATGCAAAAACTAATTATGCGAATGCCGAAAGTGCATTGAAAGCAAAAGGCGGATATTTTGAAGAGTCTAAAGTTGGCAAAAACGGATATTTTTTTATTTAATTGTGGTTTTAAATTAGAGAATTACCTTTCTTTTTGTATGTAATAGAAGATTATTAAATACTTTTATTAGTACATTGTGTTATAGCTTCATTTAACCGAAATTACAGAGTGAACTTAAACTTTTGACCGGTACTGTAGGTTCATTCAATGTCTTTCCTGTGAACATTGCCAAAGTTAAGGGCTATAAAGCCACAGTTTCCTTGGTCTTTTAATCCGCATAAGCGGCGTCTCCAAGTGCACATTATTATGCCATAAATCCTAACGAAGTAGGTATATAATTTACATCTATACTATTATTATTAATACGAAACTGTGTCTGTCTATCTGTCTGTTACCTCTGCTTAAACCGCTGCACGTAGACACAAATTCCTACAAAAATCCGGGCATCAAAAAAAAAAACTTAATTACTTAGCTCCTGAAATAGTCTTTTATGCAACTGTTAAATAAGTAGGGTCTTAAAACGCGAGTGTCGTGATTTGCGATGCGAGCCTTGGCGAGCATCGCAATTAAAGACGCCACGAGCGTTTTAAGACCAAGTTATACACCGTTGCATATAATGCTTTTTCTACGACTAATTTTAAATAAATAACATTTGACTTTTCAGGCAGTAAGTTTTCCATTAGTTCTATTATTACTCACACAATTTCTTCAGCGGCAGTTATTTTCTTCTTCGTCCATTTTAAAAGGAACGTACACATTTTTCTTCACTTCACAAACACGAATAAAAACTTAATAAGTTATTAATAACGAATAGTTATCATATTTCGTCTTTTAATTTTGAACTGGAACTTTGGTGGGAAATTAGAAATATGACACCTCTTGTTTATGGTCTGTTTTGTTTTTAATTTCCTTGCACTTGCCATGCGAACCAAACTGAATCCGGATCCGAACCGAATCGGATCGGTTTATATTTATGAATAATACCAATAATTGGTAAAATATGTATGGTAACAGATAATACATGATCATTTATTTTTATTTTAGTAAATAATTTATGTTCTACTAATGTTTGATAGTAAATAAAAACTTTTATTTTGAAAAATTTGCTAATGAAGTTGGTACCACTGCAATATAGCGGCCGATTAAAAAAAAGTTAGATGATTTGACATCGTGGTAAACAGTGCTTTTATGAAAAATGTATGAACCATAAAAGTACACTATACGTACATATTTATAAGTATTTATTTGCTATATAATATTGAAGATAATCATAGAAAAAAGACAATCATTCTACATTTATTTTTAAAGGTATGTCGAGGTGTGGGCGTATCCTGGGTTCTTGGGCATTGATAGGAAACGATGTTACTATGATTACAAACTTTACTAAGGACTTCTCCACAGCATAATTACAAAATTTATGTGAAATACAGTGAACTGGCAATTTCGGTTCTCATATTCCGTCACACCATTCTCTCTACACGATTAATTCTCCATCCAAGAGAGCAACCACCTCCTGTCAGGCTTTTTCCTCAATGACAGCGAACACAACCGTCCGTTGTTCTGTTTCTAATTCAAAATAATACTCATCATAGCCCTCTGTTGGCGCGCGGCGGAACTAATGAGCTCCCGAGTTTGCCCAGACAAATATGTCCTCGTTCGCATGTATTTCAACGATGACATTTGTAGATTGACAGTGGAGCACATTACGACCGAAGTCACGATGAATGTAATAGAGGGCGCTGCATGAAACTTCTCCTCTCCGACAGATATAAATAACAGTATTTTTACTGGAGTATACTTGGCAGATTTTTCGTCTTTAATTTTCACCGGCAGGTCGATCACGTTTTACGCATAGGACGTACGTTAAGTAGATTTAATTGTCAATTTTTACATGGAAAAATGACAATTAGATTGTCCTAACGCGCGTTTAATACGTTACGTGATTGATTACCCCTCGGAATCAAAGAGTATGGCCTGCGATGTCCATACAAGGAAACTTCAGAATTCCACGCAATAATATGAAGTGACTGCTATTTCCATTCGCAAGCTCATCGCGGTCTAGTAGTATTTTGACTACACGACCCAAGCGGGTCATACAGATTGAGTAAAGCAAAATTCGTATTTCCTATCTATAATTAAGGTCTTCTGTTCATAAAATGATTGAATTGCATTAAATCATATAAGAGTCTAATGCGAATTAAGAGTCGAACCAAAAAAAATAGCCCTTAACTTTGGCTACAGAAGAGACCCGAACCTAAATCTACTTTCTAAGGAAGAAATTTAGACCACGCCATAACTTCTGTCTGCACTTAGCTGTGCATTCGTAGAACACACACCCCATTATATAATCTGTGCCCCGGTGGAGGGTTTACGTTGATTGTGGCGCTCTTGATTATTTGGAGTTTATCAAAGCGATTATGTGTAGATTCTGCAACAAATTAAATTCATTGATTTTAATGTATCACGTAAATATTTAAAATTATACGCATCTAGTAATAATGCTATTGCTGTGTATTTTCGCTATTATGCGCAATAGGTTAGCGTCCCTGGTGTGTAGAATTCGGGGCAGCCCAAACACTCTTCTGAGTACCATTGTTGACAGATTTGAAGGCCGTACCCAAAAGCACTGGAACGATATTCATAGTTTGTTCTAATAATGTTTTAATGTTTATATTTTATGTAACTACTTATACTCGAATTAAGTTTTTCTTGTGTTTTTAACTAAAAACTATGGGCATGTTCTGAAATAAATTATTTGAATTTGAATTTTAATATATGGCTTATTAAATATATAAATAGTATTTGCTGTTTCTTGGACCGCTGATATCGGATACTAAGGCTTCTCTTCTAATATAATATGAATGATAAATAATGAGTGTCAGGGCAGCAATCATAACAGTGAACACTATCACAAACACTCTGCTAAACATAACATTAATAATGGATTGTGTTTGACGGGCGGAAACATTCCAGGAAAGTATTATGTTGTTTTTGTTACACTATAACACCCCGTTCATTCATTCATTCATTTCATTTATTCGTAACAAAGAAATTGTGTAGAATATTACAGTAAACATAATAATAATACAATAAAAATCCTAATGTTAATGTCAGTACAATAAATTCAAATGTCGATACAATAAATTCAATGTCAGTTCACACTGCGTCCTTTTCCGTGTCCGGGAGGCATTCGTCTCTTTCGCACTCGGGCGAAACATCGCAAGCGAGAAAAAGAGGGATGCTTCCCGGACACGGAAACGGACGCAGTGTGAACGGGGTGTAAGGCTCAAATATTTTTGTATATAGGTACTTATATTTACACTTAATTTGAATCTAGGTCAAAGCGGACTCCGGGCTTCTTTAGAAAACAACTGGGGAAAAACGCTTATGAAAGCGCGGAAAATGGGCCAACTTAATATATTTTATACTAGTTTCTACCCGCGTCTCCGTCCGCGTGGAACTCGTTTATATCATAGCTCCATGATGGTGGATGATTTCCGGAATAAAAACTATCCTATGTCCTTCCCTAGGACTCAAACAATCTCTATAACAAATTTCGTCTAAATCGGTTTAGCGGTTTAAACGTGAAGAGGTAACAGCCAGACAGACGTACAGACCGGCAGACACACTTTCGCATTTATTATTTAGAAAGAAAGAAAGAAAGAAAACATTTATTCGTGGCAAAACATACACATTTGCCACGAAATGTTCACAACTCAGCGTAATGCTGGCAACGCCAGCGCTGGTCTTCCGTTGTGGCCATTTGGTGAGGTAAGTAGGTACGGAACAATGACGCCACGATCACGACGCCAAGGACAAATTGCAAAATACAAAAACATTAAAAATAACAAAGAACACACACACAAAGAAATAAACATATTCTATTCTATTCTATTCTATTCTATACAAACTCATTAAAATAAAAATCAATAAATAAAAACATAAAAAGACACCTGCCACTTAATTTTTTAAAAGAAAAAGAAAAAAGCGGCCAAGTGCGTGTCGGACTACGCACAACGAGGGTTCCGTGCCTATTAAAAAGATCGTATCGTTACTGAAATCTTATGGCCCTTACGTCCTTTTCTTTAAGGAAGGCAGTTTTTTAGGAATATCTCAAAAACCTGGGAACCGATCTTGTTTAAAACAATTTTCGCTGAAAGAATTTAATAAGCCCTATGAGCATGATATTTTTTCATATTTTTAAAATACACGGTTCAAAAATTAGAGGGGGGGGACACAATTTTAGTGACTTTCGAGGCGATTATCTCCGACTCTATTCACTTAATCAAAAAAAATGCTGAGAAACCTTATATTTATTTTGAAAGGCTTATCGATTGATGTGCCAGTTGTGCCACACGTGGGCTTGCAATGAAAAAGAAAATTTTGACTTTCAGTTATATGTATGGAGTGCACCCCTAAAAAAATTTTTTTTTAGTAATTGAATTACAAAACTATGTAGCCGTTAACAAAATACACCTATCCTCAAATTTTTATTCAAATACACCTTATAGTTTTCGAGTAAAATGCCTGTGACATACGGACGGACAGACAGACAGACAGACAGACATGACGAATCTATAAGGGTTCCGTTTTTTGCCATTTGGCTACGGAACCCTAAAAGGTACTAAAACTATGGCTTATCTATGGTAAAAAGTATGGATAAAAGCAATAGCATGATGAATTTTGTGAAATCATAAATACGAATGGTTTTACAATACTTACCATCGCTTCTATCAGCAAAAGCAGCAGCTACCACCAGTAGTATCACAACAAATATCAAACACGTCTTCATAATGACCATCTGAGGTCTTAGTTTAAGTTTTACCGAAACAAAACTTTACGATCGCGTTTGCGTTTTACCCTCAATTTCTATGGGATTTGACAGCTAAACGCGAACGCAGTCGTAACGTTTTGTTTCGGTAAAACTTATATTAGAGCCTCTGCTTTCTGCATTTCTGATGATCCCACTAATGCATTTACACTCGAAGTATTCGTTTTAGGTTCGCCAACAACCACAACTAGGTAAAGGTAAAGATAGTTCTAAACGTTATCAATATCACTATACGTTGCTGGCAGAACAAAGCGTATAGTATGATTATTTCTGACCCGAGCAGCAGTAGTTGCATGTGAAGCATCATTTGAAAAAGTCGAATTAGAAAGTTGTTATCAGTTTACGGAGGGAAGTCCCGGGGCCGTTTCTGTGGTATTTGTAATAAATGATTCAAACAGTTCTCGTTATGCAATATTCCACTTTATTACGTGGTGATTAGATAGGAATTCCATTCGGGTGAAGCTGATGATAATGTAAGAATTCCAAGTGTTAGAATTGTTTGGGTAGCATTGGGTTCTGCGATTGGGTTCATTATGCGTGATTATTAAGTTATAATCACAACAAACATCATAATATGGTAACCTTAGTGTTCTATCTAGAGAGGAAATTCATAATGTACAAAATACAGTATAAAATAGTAATAGTAGTTTATGCAACTGATACATAATGAGAGGCCCTAAAATATGAGTGTGGATTTATGAAACGAGCGTCAGCGAGTTTCATAATAGGATCACACGAGTGTTTTAAGGCTAAATTATGTACAGTTGCATACACTACTTTATCTACACACATATCATAAGTACTCTAAGATCGGTTCAGAAGCCGTAGGAAAATGACCTGCATTGCTACTATAGTGCTACCTGTAAAATATCTTTGTTGCAATCGTGGCTGCATTTACGATATCCGGCGGAGTGTGCATATCGTTCTCGGAGTCACTACTACTCATATTTTCAACTAAAATGTGAATTACAAACAACTTTTCACAATTCTACTTTCGTAACAGCAAAAACCAACAAAGAAATGACAAAAGTAATGGCGGCAATTTGATCCTACGTCAAGACGAATGTTTTTTTAAATCATAGAAAAACGAATGATGTCCCTATTCTCATGTCACTCTTGATCAAATGTCGTGCGGTTTATATTAAAAAACATACTGAATTGACGTTTCGCATCGATAACTGTTTTAATATCTATGGATACTAGAATAGAGACCCACTTGAGTTTTGACAGCTGTTCCAAATTTAAACTCATAACCTTACAAAAATCTGTACTGTAATAACATTACAGTACAGATTTTACCTACTACCACAGACAAGAAAGTTCTCATAGTAAAATTGGTTGTAATAATGCTGGTCATTTCCTACGGTTTCTGAACGCATTTTAGAGCACTAATGATATGTGCGTAGATAAAATATGTTAAGAATGTATAGGTACGGTTGTTATGGAATAGTCGCAATAGGCTTAATATAATAATGTACTATTTTTACTGTGGCATGTATAATTAACTCATTTTAGGTTCCCTGGATCAAAACGTCCGATATATTTACAAAACAAATCGAAACAAAACGTATAAGAATAGAACTCCCCAAATATGGACTACCGCTTAGGTACATTTTTTCTGAATAAACGGCAGAATTTTAAAGTGTATCACTAATTTGAAAAATCGTTTTTAGAAACCCATAATATTTTTGAACAAGCTATCCAACGATACCCCACACTATGGGTTCACTAGGTATAGGGGAGGATATATCCCTTCAAAAAATTTTTTTTCAAGATTTTATTCTTCTGTTTTGTAGGCGTGATTGATTTATATACCCATGCTGAATTACATTGTATAGTAATGGTTACTGAGCTGAGCCGAAGACGGACGGACAGACGGACGGTCGGACAGACGGACATGGCGAAACTATAAGGGTTCCTTGGCTACGGCTAAAAAGTGCAACTAACACTAATCTGTCAGGAAACTATATAGTCGTTATAAATTAAAATTAAAATGAGATTATGCAATAATTCATGGCAATCTACCTCATAGATCAAATTTAATAATATGACGCATTGAGAACACCAATTTCCTGTCCCAAACTAATTAATAGTGTGCCAGTGTTAGAGCATCTTTAGAAACCGACCAACTGGTGATCCATTTATCTTCCCTCAAAAGGAATAAAGGCTTATGTTGTCATGACGTCTATTGCAAGATGAGGCTTTGTTGTACCAGGGGGGCAATATGTTGCAAAGTTAACTCGCCACCGTATCATTTCCCCAAGTTGATCTTAAGGAGGGCGATATTGATCTCAGGCCGATGGCGGGACTGAAGTTAAATTGGATTTGTACAACATTATCCTTTGTACACCATTATACGAGCTAATAACGGGAGTTTTGAAGGTCTGCTGTTTTCTACACACTGTTTTGTTAACACAAAATCGATTGTGTTGTTTTTTATACTGCGTCGGTGGTAAGCAACCTTATGGCCTGATGGTTCACTTCTAGAAATCCGCCTATTCGCCTACGCCGTTAGCGCTTTCCGCTACATACGAGGAAATCCACGGGATCGGCTACGAACGTAGCGCGTAGCGATACTTAGCAGTGAGTGTGTTAATTGTTTCCCTGCCAGAAAGTCCAGAAACCCGCCTTGGGCCTAAGCGCATTCATAATCGCTACGAGCGTAGCGATTCTTGGTATTGAATGTATTGATACAACATGCGGGATACCGACCCTCCCAAAAAGTATATCTGGAGGCATGGCAGTGCCCCCGCCAAGACATCTATAGATACACGACGTGACGACGATTGACGTGACGTTATACATATAATAGGAAAATACTAAAAGAACGAAACAATATTCTTCTAGTATTCCAACTCATGTAAGTGATCGCAAACCAAGGTGGCTGCAATGCTGGTAAACATATACTAACTAAACAGTTCAAAAAAATCGAGTACTTTCCGAGTGCTACTTCTCATATACCTACATGACTTTACCATTAACTAAATAAAAAAATAATTCCTAATATTAGTAACACATTTTGAATTAAGCTAGTTTTTAGAAAAACTATTCCGTAACTTTAGATATTCCCGGATAGGTACGCTTTAACCCCCCGCGCGGCGCTGAAAACAAAAGATAATTTAATACAACGTAGAACAACTGGCTAGCGGGATGAAAAATAATGTAGATAGAAATAATTAGAAAATATTAACATAATTCTTTATTCTCAGCATCGCCTCAAGGGTACCTAATCGCGTACAAAGAGAATCGTATAAAATTTACTCCGGTAAAATAAGTGCCACCTCGATTCTCATGAAATGAGGCTGACATTAAAATATTCGCCTCGGAATCCAGGCATTTGTGCGTGAGGGCAAAATCAGCATATTTTTGGGCAATACGGGTCATAATTTATCGGAGGTAAGGCCGGGCGCGGTCAGTAACTGGTTAGTTTGGTTCGAGATAGACATATCAATGGAAAACCGATTACATTTCCACTACTTTCGCTCCTTTTCCTTATCTTGGCAGTGTATATAAAATGCACACATTTTTCGTTGCCAATTTGCATTTTTTTCTAAAAAACAAAAACATTTCTGCGCAACCGATGCTTGACCGTCTTTTAGAATTTTTAAAAGCTTAGGGCATTTTAAAGAATGTAATATACATCATACATTCTTAACGAAACAAATTAGTTCCGTGTTATTTTTAACGAGGAAGTTACCCCGATCATATTAAAAAGCACTCTACCGGCAATAGAGGGATCGCAGGTTCGAATCCTGTCGGGGGCTACTACAGACGAAGATGGTTTATTTTTCCATTATATTAATTCTCTCTGTATCATATAATTTAAAGTGGCCCAAGCTGAAACCAAGAACTTCGTTCGCTTCGCTCGCTCATTAAATTAATTTGCCTAATACAAATCTGTAACTATTATCATATGATATTTTTGGTGTATGTGAACATGACAGCGGTGTACTAGGTACTATTAATTCTGACCTGTAAGCTTCCAGTATGCCACACATACACCAAAGGTTAATCTATCATACCAGGCCACAATTCGATTCACGTCTTGGGACTTAGTGTTAAGGTCACTGCCCTTTAGTTATGAGGGCTCATTCATCACCTATGTATAATAATCGTAGTTACTAGTATAATCTTAAACAAGCTAGCCTACCGTATAAAAGGATGAATCGCAGAATGCTGTAGAATAAAATTTAATCTACACTTCAATTCGTTTCCACTAAAAAATATTAACATAATTCATCAGCCATAATAATAATAATTCATAATATACGGTGCACTGCTGGGCACAGACCTCATGGTTTTTTCTATTGTGTAACGACAATTTTGCTATATGTTTTACATGGCTGACTTACGATAGGAATTAATGGGTGCGACTCTGTCTGTCCATCTGTCAAAACTGTATATATTAGGAACTACTTAGGTATTATATCGATTTGAAATATTAAATAGTGAGCAATCGTCCTGTATTGAAATTGAAAAAAATCAACAACCAAAAAATAAAGTCAATGTCAAGCGGAGTAACTATCAGGCGCCTATTTCACCAACTTGACAATTGTCACCTGACAACGACAATTCTCCGTACATTACTTACCGTACTTAACTTCTAGAACAAGCAATGTATGGCGAATTGTCAGTGTCAGGTGACAATTGTCAAGTTGGTGAAATAGGGGGCAGGTCATCGTGTGAAAGGAATTGATTTTCAAGAAAAGGTTTTTTTTCTATGCATTTTATCAAGGTAATTAACATGTTCGAATTTAAACTTTCGTGAGACATGTTGAAATAATACTAACAATTACACGGTTCAACTCACGTATCACGTATTCGTAAATAACATGTTATTATAAAACATCGGAATTGTACATTAAACAAATAGCAATAATGTTTCAATTGACTTAACACAAACGGAACAGTGGTTTTCTGCATAATACCTTTGTTTAATCTGGGGGCATGGCAGTGCCCCCGCCAAGTCGAGCGCGAAGCAAACACTGCCGTACCATCCTTTACTGTAACCATTTCGCCGTATTTTCAGGCCCCTATTTGAGAACCTCTGGATAAGACCAGAACGCAGAAATTTTCGTCATCCTAAGCTATAACCACATACTTAAAATCCAAAATTTCAAGGTCATTTAGTTCCGAAGTTAAATTTGGTACAGATTTAGGGTTTAATGGCCACATAAAGGGAAAACTATAAAAACTAGGATAAGCGAAGATCTGGAGTACCTGGTGACCCTGATTAGAAAACACAATAGCCCAACCAAACTACTGGGACTGCATTCATAATTCGTATGTATTGATAACACAATAACTTACAAAAAGAAGTGAGATCCCATAAAAAACATACCATGTAAAAAAGAGGCCAAGTCTCGAAACTCTTCTACCGTAAAAAGTTGTGAGATATTTCGTAGAGCCAAGTCTCAGGCATTATTTAATATTTATTTTCTTGCTAAATAAAATTTTGTGACTTGGCAATCACCCCCCCCTGCCGGCTAAATGGCTACTACTGGGGATGTGAAAAAATTCGTGGTAGTAGTACATATAATGAAATTAAAAGGAAAACTATCACGGACAATTAGGCAGAAGTAGTTATCCAATGTTCGTACAAATTCGGGAGACGCAACCACACCGCACGTCGATGTAACGAAGATAGACAGGCAACTGCACGTGGCCCGACACGCACTTGGCCGGTTTTTCATACTAGGATGAGCATGCGATCGTCCTTATGGTAGGCAGACACCGTAGCCTATGGACGCTTGCGATTCCAGAAGAATGAAAAGCGCGCTGCCCACCCTTTATTGATTTTGAGGATTCGTTGTGATGGCAGCTAGAGACAAACGCTCGTTCCTAACTAACAATAGAATACCTCGTGAGCACTATTTTTATGAATCTTTACAGATATATGATTTACCCAAACATACGTATAGGTACTTTCCTAGTATTATCTCAAGTACCTGGGCGACCGAGCTCTGCTCTGGTAAAAATAAGACGAAAACGTTTTTCCCCAGATATGAGACCTAGCTAAATCGATTTGTCGCCCCTAAAGCTGTTTTTCTACCGGAGGGGCGAGACGAGACGACGCGAGGCGAGAATTGAAATTTGTATGGCAATTACTATTTCCACCGAGCGCGCGCGAGGAGAGAATTGAAAATTTGCCATACGAATTTCAATTCTCGCCTCGCCTCGTCTCGTCTCGCCTCGTCACGTCTTGCCTCGTCTCGTCTCGCTCCTCCAGTGGAAAATCAGCTTTAAACCCCTAAATTGCAAATAACATAAAAATCTTTAGAGCCGTTTTCCAGGACGTGATTACCTAATTACAAATATATATCCATTTATATATTTACAAATATTGTCCATTTAATAGTATAGAATAGGATATATCCTAAAATTTTAAACAAGAAGATTATTCCTACATTGCTAAAGAAAACAGAACCCAAAAAGTCTAGAAAATAGACTCGATCTTGTCTCGAACGATGAACGTTCACCCATTGTTAAAAGCATCTGCTCTGAATTATCTATGTAGATACTGAATGCCTATATCCAGAGACTGCATTGAACGACCGAGAATATTTGAACGAATGAAGTGCGCTTTCTTGTCGTCAATGACTGGTTGAAATTGAGTGCTACCTAGTAATTTGTAGATGCATATTTATTTCAGACAGTGTTTGCCTTAAGCGTTTGCCATGGTAGTGTTTTTTTCTAAAACCGTAACATTTTCAGGACGATTAAAATAAACTTTATATAGAGCCCAGCAGGTCGATCACGTAACGCATTGTACGCGCGTCAGTTAGATCAAATCAAATCAAATCAAATCAATTATTTATTCTGCAAATAGGCCACAAGGGCACTTTTACATGTCAAACGGTAATTTACAATAAAATAGTAATCTTACACAATAATAATTTAAAATGAAAAAGGTTAACAAACTAAATGTCACTAAGTTAATGTAAACAAAACAAAATTGCAAAATATGACCATTACATTCGATATAAGATCTGTATCCAGCATTAACAGAAGTTAATGATATTATTCAGTATTCCAGAGATGTATAAGGTCTCTGAGCGTCCAAATACAATTAATAATTATTCTAATATTCTAAGAGATGTAGACGGTCTCTAAGCGTCAAAACAAAAAAGGAACATTAATGTTATATTGTCAGAGATGTACATTAGATTTAAATATCACTTTTTATATGGGAAAATGACAGTTGGATCTACCTAACGCGCGTTCAAAACGTTACGTGGTTACCTCTGCTCTAATAATCCTGGAAAGTTAGCAGCTCCTGAGAAAAACTACTAAGGTGAAATTATGATTATAGCAAACGTTTTTTACATTAGTAAACGTTTGTTATTTTTACAAGCTTTCATTTAGTTTCGGCTGCCCCGTTGTCTGTCTGTCTGTCTGTAATCAAATCTTGCAAGTTCAATTTGACCTACTTCTCGGTGACCGATTGAGCTGAAATTTTTGGTATAAGTATAGTTTGGATGACAATCAATATTATGGTACCATCGAGCTGATCTGATGATGGAGATAAGTAGAAGGTGGCCCTGGGAATTCAGTACTTAACCGACGTATCCCCGTTGAGTTTGGGCTCGTTAATAGAATCGTCTCAATGTGTAGTTGATGATGGTATACAGAAAAGAACAGTCGGCAATAAAAGCTTGTACCAAAAATGAAATTTTTGACAAAAGCTTGGTTTTTGGTATTCTACAGTTGCTTTTCGATGAAGGAAAACATCGTGAGGAAATCGGTCTAATCCCAACAAAGTCTTGTTTCCTCTTTGAGGCAGGCAGGTGGCGTGGAAGTCGCTTTCGTTAAACGAGTGCCAACTCCAAATGTTGTAATGAGGTGCTAAAGCAAACCCCGACCTTAAGGGTTCAACCGGGAATAAAAACCGGCCAAGTGTGAGTCGGACTCACGCACGGAGGGTTCCGTACCATTATCTATAAAAACGGCAAAAAAAACACATTTGTTGTATGGGAGCCCCATTAAATATTTATTTTATTTTGTTTTTAGTATTTTTTATTTTAGCGGCAACAGAAATACATCGTCTGTGAAAATTTAAACTGTTTAGCTATCGCCGTTCTTGAGATACAGCCTGGTGACAGTCAAAACGGCAAAAAAAATCACGTTTGTTTTATGGGAGCCCCCCTTAAATATTTATTTTATTTTGTTTTTAGTATTTGTTAGTATACTGGCAACAGAAATACATCATCTGTGAAAATTTCAACTGTCTAGCTATCGTGGTTCTTCAGGTACAGCCTGGTGACAGACAGACGGACGGACAGCGAAGTCTTAGTATGTATGTATGTATGTATGTAAATACTTTATTGTACACAAGACACAGGTAAAAATACAGACAAAAAAAAGTTAATTCGGTACAAAGGCGAACTTATCCCTGTAAGGGATCTCTTCCAGTTAACCTTTGAGCAATTGAGTTGAGATCAGGAACAACAAGATAGACAAACTAACACGTGTACAGACGTATTTAAGTAATAGGGTCCCGTTTTTACCCTTTGGATACGGAACCCTAAAAACGTAGTACTTACATATAAATATGGTTCGCCAACCCGGTAACAATATCTGTGGACCTGGCGTCGATGACGTCACGTCGGCGCTCTGGCAAGGCGCGCGGGGCGAGCGCGGGTAAGTAAAAGAGAAGGGGGAGGGGCTTCACATTCCAGCGAGGTCCACAGATATTGTAACCGAGTTTTGAATTGATTTCTGACATTAACAATAGAGATATTTAAATTTAATTTGTATGTTAGTATTTAGAAACATTGCTATAATCAAGAATTTGTACGCCGTTGGGCAGGGTAATTAGTGCTACATATAATGAATTATTGTAATCAGATTGATATACTCACAAATAAAACACTTTGAATTTAATTATATAATATATACAATTTATTTCAGGCATCTAAGGCCACAAGGGTAAGGGTAACAAGTTCCTTACAGACTAACATACAATACAATACAATAATAAAATTAAAAATCTTAATATGCTAGCGACGAAACAGCGTCGCTCCGATGCGTCAAGTCCGGTGTAGAATTCGGCAGGTTGCCTGGGAACCGCCCAAATACGACACCCTTTATGGCATTAAGAGGAAACACAAGAGTCGTTTTTCCATAGAAACGTAGTCCCCTGTTTTCTCCCTGGATAATGGCAGTAGAGCAATTTTTTTTTCCATAAATCTATGGCTACTATTGACATGTTCCTGTTTTCCTGTTTTTCATAAATGTATTCTTAAAAGAGATATTAACCTTCAAAAACCAAAAAAAATGCCAGATTTTCCGCTGTGTTCAAACATCCATAAAACAATTCTTGACTAGATTATTTTAAAAACCGTCCAAGAGCGTGTCGGGCCACGCTCAGTGTAGGGTTCCGTAGTTTTTCGTCCGTCACAGTAAGTGTCCCCACTTAAGCGTTAAAAAAAATGGGCTATTATTATATTGGGCTAGACACAACGACTATCAACCAATTTTTTCCCCGTACAAGATAAAAAATTAAAAAACGAAAGAAGTTAAAACCTCAGTAAGTACCAAGGAATAAAACTTTTGCTTATCTTCGCGAACAAAAGACATGAATCAATCTTTTCATTTCAGTGTAAATATACTTATTATACTCTTTGTTTCAGTGAAGCGTTTTGAGTTTGCGCATCTCTACTTACACACTACGAAGCCAATTTTCCCTTACATTAGAATAATGAACCGAATGTATGAGCAAGAGAGTTCAAATTCCCAAATCAAATCGACCATGTATTATAGACAGACACTTTTTAAAACTTATGGTTCAAAAGTTAGAGGGAGGGGGGGGACATCTTTTTATTTTACTACTTTGTCGGCGTGATTGATATACATATTAGTACCAAATTTCAGCTTTCTAGTGCAAACGGTTACTGAGATTATCCGCGGACGGACGGACAGACAAAGCGAAACTATAAGGGTTCCTAGTCGACTACGGAACCCTAAAAAAGGTAAACATAGGAACACGGCCAAACTCTTTCTTTGATTTTTAATAAAAAAAAATAGTTAAACAGGTCAAGTTTTGGAGAAGAAATCAGGGGACTACGAAACGTTGATTTTATGTACTTTTAATAGGTATTTTCGGTCCAAGCTGCAGTTGTCTCTATCGCGCTCTGCGGGGAAAGGCTTGAGGTTGGCGCGACAGCAATACATTTTACAAATACCTATTTCACAATTATCTCGACCTTAGTGTTTCCTCTTAAGCTCGCCTTTTGAAGTAGAAGTTCTTCTATTGTGCAATAAATAACTGACAGGCGCGGGGTGCGCGGAAGTGGGCGGTGCGAATTCGGTAATGCATGCGTACCGCACCGTGTCCGCACAGTACTACCTATACTGCAAAACTTGTACTGAAGTAAAAAGTAATAATAATAGCGGCATCAGTAAGCTCATGTTAAATACAAATTATCAAAAATCAACCATTAGGTACCTACTACTTACCATCTACTGTTTAATTGTTATCTTCAAGTAGGGTTGTAGGTCACTCAGTTTTATGACGTCTCTTTGTTATCTTTTCTATTCATATTTAGAAACAAAAGAAGGTGTAAAGTCCCAAGTTACCCAAGTTTATTTTCGTTATTTTAACTGGAACAAACTATAAGTTAATATCTAAAACTTGGTAATACTTAAACACAAACAAGTAAACATCTTTTAAAGATCATTTTACAATATATACATTGAATCATTTTTTTTTTATAAATAAATATTAGGGGACAATCTTACACAAATCGACCTAGTCCCATAGTAAGCTCATTAAGGCTTGTGTTATGGGTACTAGACGACGATACATATAATAGATATAAATACTTAAATACATAGATAACTTCCATAACTCAGAAACAAATATTCATGCTCATCAGTCTCATCACACACATATTTGCCCTTACCGGGATTCGAACCCAGGACCTTCAGCTTCGTAGGCAGCGTCACTACCCACTAGGCTAACCGGTCGTCAAAATATTCTATACGACGAACGTCAACATCCATGTCGTATTAAAATCATTTGAAAGTGCCTTATCCAGGAAACTATTGACAAACCCAGCAAAACTAATTAAGTAAACACAAAAACTTCCCGTTTGCATCCAGTCGATCAAACTCGCAAGAGCAATTTAATTTGACGCAGGAAGAAGTCCAGAGAGTCTATTTGCCTTAACCAGACTGAGTTGAAATCAGTTTGGTATTTTATTGCGCCCACACGTACTGACAATTGGACGTAGTTACGCGAAAACGTTCCAATCCACAGCGACCCCATTTTGAGATAAACGCAATTTTGTGTTTTAGCGGTACACTTTTTCCCTGTAATTATTTCAGGCAAATACTATTGGTTTTACTGTGGAATGCAAAACTGGTTATTGAATGATATGCATATTTTTTGTAAATACATAATACAAGGGGCATATAAATAGGTAAAACGAGTTTGAAACGTTTTTGCTAAATTTAATTTTGTATGAACCTTGTTAAATAGCAATTATGCATAAACGTTCCAAAACGAATTTAAGTGTATTATTTTCTAAATATATCTTAAATAAATTTAATATGTAAAATAATAAATAACAATGAGGAACATACAAAAACAACAAAAAAAAAATTGAAAATGTATTACAAAAAAAATAGGACGTGATCTTTTGAGCTTAGAAGCTATGCCAAAAATTAGCTGATATGGTTCCAAAAGTTATCAAAAACTTATATTAAACATTCAATCATCATCGTATTCTATGATCTCGAAGTCCGGAACTCCACCAAACCCATCAACATCATCAGTAGCTTCTTCAGAACTTTGAAGCGTTCTATAAAATTGAAGGCAATCCTCAGGTATGTAGTGGTACATGGATTGTAAGTCCACTAATTTCGCTGAAGCAATCGGTTTGCCATTAGGCCACAATAAACAAAAATCAGATTCTTTTATGTATTGCAGTTCTCGCTTTATTCTTTTATCAATTTTCAACTCATTGAGATCGTCTTCCATCGTAGACCGCATAAAAATAGAAACCGCACTCAAGCACCATCAACGCGTATACACACCTGAAGAATACATCAATATTATTATAACCTGTAAAAAAGTTAAACCTCTTCAAGTTTACAAAATGACAAAGACTGTTTTTTTTAGTACAACTAAACTGGAAAAGAAGATTATCAATAGGAAGAAGTTTACAGACTCATCTAAAGTTAGTTGGCTACATACAAAAGAAATTAAGTTGGATAAAGATAAAATGTTTTCTACTTTTATGCGGTCTACGATGGAAGACGATTTCAATGAGTTGAAAATTGATAAAAGAATAAAGCGAGAACTGCAATACATAAAAGAATCTGATTTTTGTTTATTGTGGCCTAATGGCAAACCGATTGCTCCAGCGAAATTAGTGGACTTACAATCCATGTACCACTACATACCTGAGGATTGCCTTCAATTTTATAGAACGCTTCAAAGTTCTGAAGAAGCTACTGATGATGTTGATGGGTTTGGTGGAGTTCCGGACTTCGAGATCATAGAATAAGATGATAATTGAATGTTTAATATAAGTTTTTGATAACTTTTGGAACCATATCAGCTAATTTTTGGCATAGGTTCTAAGCTCAAAAGATCACGTCCTATTTTTTTTGTAATACATTTTCAATTTTTTTTGTTGTTTTTGTATGTTACTCATTGTTATTTATTATTTTACATATTAAATTTATTTTAGATATATTTATAAAATATCACTTTGGAACGTTTTGCATAATTGCTATTTAACACGGTTCATACAAAATTAAATTTAGCAAAAACGTTTCAAACTCGTTTTACTTATTTATATGCCCCTTGTATTATGTATTTACAAAAAATATGCATATCATTCAATAACCAGTTTGGCATTCCACAGTAAAATCAATAGTATTTGCCTGAAATAATTACAGGGAAAAAGTGTACCGCTAAAACACAAAATTGCGTTTATCTCAAAATGGGGTCGCTGTGGGTTGGAACGTTTTCGCGTAACTACGTCCAAATATACCATAGTTATTTATTTTGGTAAAAAATATTTTTTTCTCTCGAACATATTTAATAGCAAAAATGGATCAAGTATTATGTGGATCGTTTATAGCAAAAATTAGAAAATAATATATTATAATAAAACGTTCCAATTTATTTAGAACAGTCTTCGCAGCTTAAAAAAACAGTATGGATTAATCTAAAAGGTTTCAAATTACATGGAACATTTTTGCAGAAATAAAAAATGTATAAAGATTTTGCAAAAACGTTCCAACCCACATGGATCATTTAAGAAGCAATTAAATGTGCGTTTTATGAATTTAGTATAATGTTCCAAGACAAGTGGAACATTATAACGATATGTTATTCTATTAAGAGTTTTTAACAATATGTTTCAGTATGCATGTAATGTTTTTACTTTATTTTGAGTACACGTCCTTGGCATAATGGTGGGTTGGAACATTTGGGTCAAACTTTATTGATGAAACTAACCTGAAAATACTAGCATCTTTGTGTGCACATGATGTAATATGTCAAAAATAGTACCCTGGTTATGGTAACTCATTTTCGAGTGACTTGTGGGTGGGAACGTTTTCGCGTAACTATACGTCCAATTTTGAAAGTGGTAGTGAGCAGGCACTACAATATTACATACATACACATAATCACGCCTATTTCCCGGAGGGGTACGCAGAGATCACGGATGTCCCCTTGCTTTATAAACTTTCATTACATTCCTCACACATGCTCGTCGGTTTAGGGTACTCTTGACCTGACCTTTCTGCAGGATTTCTCCGATTTGGTCGGAAAAAGTTCGACGAGGTCGTCCCCTTCTAACTGCATCATCCATTTCCCTCACTCTCTCTTGTAGCGCTCATAGCCTAGCGGCGCCTGCGAGTCGGAAATGATAACGCAGGTTAAGCAACGATGGCAGCGGTCAGTCTTTGGATGGGTGATCGCCTGATGTTTGAGTGGTTAATATAAATGAGCGCTTCCGTGCTTTGGAATACACGCTAAGCAGTTGATCCCGGCTGCTGTCTATGACAGTAGTCGTTAAGCCGAGTTAGAGGCCTTCGGGCGGCTTAAAAACTTCTAACAGTCGAGTTACCCACTCACTTGACAAAGGGGGGACAACTGTTACTTAGCGTCCGCAGGAGCTACCTACCACAACCCTCCACGTGTCCCCTGGGTGCTACTGAAGAGTGACAAACTTTAAAGGCCAAAATAATGTATGCCATACTATTAAATAAAATACACGCTCTTCGTTAATCTTCTTTCATCCATCGTACCCAAACTATCTTAGCAAAGCTGATTTAAATTCGGTAGGTACGGTTGGAAATCGATTCGTTAGAAGTATTTTCGTTTCTCCCAGACAAAGGGACAAGAACGTAGAAGAAACACAAGATGAAGTTTAACACAAGTTTAAGTTTGGTTCTTGTGATACTTGATAACGCAGTTAGTTGCCGTGACAAAGTCCTTTGAGCTCCGGAGGTTTTTTCATTCAATTCACATATAAATTAAAAAGTGAGATAATTGTTTTAACACTCCAGAGGGGTGATCATGTAACTTTTTGAACGCACGTTAGGACAACTCAACTGTAATTCTTCTATTGAAGTGACATTTATGTCAGAGGGGCAACCACGTAATTTTTCGAACGCGCGTGAGGTAGGTCGAACTGTGAGTTTTCCATATATTTGACATTTAGATCTAACTGACGCGCGTACAATGCGTTACGTGATCTACCTACCGGTGTCGACGGTTCGTAGCATATTACCTAACTTTTGTTAATAAGCAGTGTAGGTACTGTAGGGGGGTTAACTCACAGGTTACTGGAATTATTTAGGATATATTCATATTTTATTAATTTGATAACTTGATAGATGAAAGCCTCGGGGGCCAATCCTTGACATCTTTGGTTCCTCTTCTATCTATAGATTTTCAGACAGCTTGTTTTGAATTCCGAACGTCTGCACAGCGCTTTCCAGCCAGCACTGTAGAGGTTGCGTAGAGGACCTCTACAGTACCTACCTAATTGCGAAACGAAATTTATTTAACAAACAAATAAGCTATACGTCGTAGTCCTCGAAGTTGCACCAGTGTTTGACATGGATTATGTCAAAGTGACGTGGCTTGAATTCAAATGAAGAAAAATCCTCTATGCTCAGTTTGAACCCATATTGCTTTGAGATGAAGTCCCCATTTCATACACTAGTGCAATGTCGAGGACTAGGACGTTTACTTTACATAAGACCACTAAATGCACTGTAGGTACCAGGACACCTTGGAGCTTGACATCTTCCACATGCGTTGCTTACGATGTATTCTCCGCATTCGGTGGCAGGATCGTGTGACCAACATGGACGTCTTACGTAGATGTAACATGCCCGGCATGGAGGCCATACTGATGAAAAGCCAGTTGAGATGGAGTGGTCACGTTAGTCGCATATATGACAGACTGCAGACTCCCAAAATCTGTCTTCTACTCCGAGCTCAAGGATGGAAAGCGTAATCGTGGGGGCAGTTTCTGCGCTACAAGGACGTATTAAAACGTCACCTCAAAGCCTGCGATATACCTGCTGAGGCCTGGGAGGAGGTCGCGTCTATGAGACCGGAATGGCGTTATAAAGTCAGAAAAGGTGTAGCTTCTTTCGAAGAAGCTCGACTTGAACACCTGGACCAAAAGCGCCATTTACGGAAGACTCGACCCAAACCATCCTATACTTATACTTATTACAATGACCAGGGCCAGTTACACTGCACACAATGTGACAGAACATTTAAAACTAAGTTCGGCTTTGCGAGCCATATACGTGCTCATCAGAGAAAATTGTAAGGGTCGCCGTCGTCAGATACGACAAGGAGGACTATAGGTACCAGGAACACAAAATGGTGAATAAGGTTGCCGGTACTCCCGAAAATGAGAAGGAGTCTTCATTTATTTATGTCTTCATAGTGTTAACGAATATCTGGCATTTGACATAGGTAATTAATTGATTATTTGACATATTTTTAAATACTAGGGTATAATTATAGGGACTTGATATTATTATTATATAGTATAAGCAAATGACATGTTATAAATTGACGACTCCGAGAATATTTGGCTACTATTAGTATTAAGGATCCTATTTGGTACCTTCATGAGTTCAAACTCAACAGTGATATCCACGACTACAACACCAGAAGTAAAAACAAGATCGCAGTGAAGGCCAGTCGTCTCCGCAAGGTTAGCACGTCGTTCGTGGGGAACTGCATACGTTTTTACAATAAAATACCCACTGAAATTGTTAATTTACCGTACAGTAAATTTAAGTCTCATGTTAAGAGTAATTTGGTAAGCAAGGCGTATTATACTGTCAACGATTTCTTAAACGACAAAAATGCCTTTAAGCCAGTAGTAGTCTGATTCTATTAGGAATATACCTAAATACATGTAATCATTATAAGTACCTACCTGATATAACTGTACCGTTTTATGTAAGAAGAGAGCACGTAATGCTGTTTCTCGCCGAACAAGTCGCTTAATCTTTGCTATCATCAATGTCCGGTGGCTTGAATATGTCATGCTCGCTTAAAGGGCTTTGCTTACGGTGGCGTCGTTGATCGGGTCGCCACCTTCCCTAACATATGGTTGAGGGAGGCGATGGCTGAGATATGCGTCATACTCGTGATCGGGTGCTGTTTGTGGAGTCCGGACTGTTCATGCTTGCAAGGGCATAGTACCTAATTAACTACTTAAATACTAGTGTTATTATTATTATTATCGTATTGACGAGAGACATCATTCTGATCTTGACACGTTTTATTGTTATTGACCCTGTACATCTCTGACAATATAACATAAACACAATACAACATAAACATATAACATTAATGTTCCTTTTTTGTTTTGACGCTTAGAGACCGTATACATCTCTTAGAATAATTATTAATTGTATTTGGACGCTCAGAGACCTTATACATCTCTGGAATACTGAATAATATCATTAACTTCTGTTAATGCTGATACAGATCTTATATCGAATGTAATGGTCATATTTTGCAATTTTGTTTTGTTTACATTAACTTAGTGACATTTAGTTTGTAAACCTTTTATATATAATTTTAAATTATTATTGTGTAAGATTACCTCCTAAGGCCTTTGGCCTTGGTAACAAACATGGCCATTAACCCGGCCAAGGGGGCGGTAGAGTCACCTTCTCTATCACCCACCTAGGCAATTCCTGTCCGGCGCGTCCTTGTCGCGGGGGTGGGCACCCTTCACGTCAGTAGGCCGAGGTGAACGGGTGGCGAAGTTCGGACAGGGACCCAGTGCTGCGGGGTATAACGCGGCCCCCTGCCCAGGGTTACGGGTGAAGACCTCAACGGCTGCGAAGGCGGAGACAGAGTACAGGACATCGCTGCGGCGGAGCAGGCGGAAGGGGCAAAAACCCAGTGTCAAGCTGCCCTCACATATTGAGGCCACAGGTTGCATTGGGGCTATACTGCCAGGCAGGGCAGGATAGTAGGGGTGGCGGCGGAAGAGATCTCGGTCCAACGGCGGCCCCCGAGCTCTCCAGGAGAGTTACTGTCTTGGCGTCAGGCGGCAGCCGGCCATGAAACATATAGCCAATTTAAAATTCTCCTCACATGAAATGTACAACAAAATGAATAATGGCACAACTACTAGGGCGTACCCCGTAAGCGACGCGAATGCGAAAGATGCGAAGAATGCTAATAATGCTAGGGCGTTCCCCCAAAGCGACGGATATACGGACAAGAACAAACATTCGCATTTAAAGCTAAGCAGAATACGACTCGCAACATGGAACTTGGGGTCTCTTACGGGAAGAAGCCAGGAACTAAGCAACATCCTTACAAAAAGGCATATTAATATATGTTGTCTGCAAGAGACTAGATGGAAGGGTTCGAAATCTAAAGAGATCGGTAACAACTACCAGGTCATATACCATGGCACTGAAAACAAAAGAAACGGAGTTGCAATAGTTCTAGATACCAACTTTAAATCCCGTATAATTAACATCACGCGCAAGAGCGACCGTCTTATTGCTGTCAAATTAGCGATGGATAATCAATGCATAACCAACGTAGTATCGGCATATGCCCCACAGATAGGATGCACAGAATCTGAAAAGGTCGCCTTCTGGGAGGACTTCGATGACCTAATTAATGACATACCATCAAATGAATATAAAATCATTGGAGGCGATCTAAACGGCCACGTAGGGATCACAAGCACCTCATATGATGCACATGGCGGATTTGGGATAGGCCAGATAAATAAGCAAGGCGAAGACATTTTGGAATTTGCAACCAGACACTCTCTTACCTTGATAAATACGAATTTCCAGAAGAAGCAAGAACACCTAATCACCTATAAGTGTGCTGGCAGGGTATCGCAAATAGATTTTATCATCTCAGACATTGCCATCAAACAAAAATTTAAAGATTGCAAAGTGATACCAGGTGAGGCTCTAACATCACAGCATCGTTTACTCGTCGCCGTTTATGACCTTCCCAGACCTATAAAAGCAGTAGTGGATAGAACCCCAAGAACTAAGTGGAAAGAGTTGGATGGGCCCAAAGGAGAGTGTTTGGTTACAAGTATAAAGGAATACCTCCAAACTGACAGCGAAACACACTATGAGAACGCGGAAGATATGTGGTCTAAGTTTGAAAAAGAATGCAGAGCCAAATCAGCCAAAATCTTGGGAGTCTCCAAAGGACCTCTGAATACTGCAAAGGACCCGAATTGGTGGAATGATAGGGTGAAAGGTACTTTGGCACACAAAAAGAAGATTTTCCAAGAGTGGCAACGCTCGCAACTAGATGAGGACAAAGACAGATATAAAGAAGCAAAGAAACAAGCGAAGAGCTACGTGGCACAGGAAAGACAAAAGTCAAACCAAATATTCTACAATAATTTGGAAACTGCTAAAACTGAACACGATGTACTGAAAGTTGCAAAATCTAGACATAGGGCTACTATGGACATAAAAGCTAACAAATACATTAAAAGCAGCGACCACAAATTACTAACGGAAAGTACACTAATTAGGGATAGATGGCACCAGTACTACAGCCAGCTGCTAAACGAAGAATTCCCGAGCGAGGTTCATCCATCTTTAGAGCCCATCCACGGACCCATATCAAAAATAGACCCGGAGGAAGTTAAAAGAGCGGTAGATAAAATGAAAAACAGGAAAGCTCTAGGCCCAGACGAGATTCCAGCAGACCTTTGGAAACGCCTTGGCTCTGTAGGAATAGCTTGGCTAACTAAGCTATTTAACATCATAATGCAGACTGAACGCATCCCAGAGTCATGGCGCCAGAGCTATTTACTACCGTTTTATAAGCAGAAGGGTGATGTGGCACTGTGCGAAAACTACCGGGGTATAAAACTGACCTCGCACACACTGAAGATCTGGGAACGACTTATAAACAAACGTCTCACGAGCCTCTCTGAGATATCCGCGAACCAGTTTGGCTTTACCTCATCCAAATCTACCACCGATGCTATACAAGCGATCAGGATAGTCATGGAAAAATACCGAATGAATCAGAAGGACCTACATCTGGCATTTATAGATCTCGAAAAAGCCTTCGATCGAGTACCGCGCAGGCTAGTCTGGCAGGCTCTTCGGGCCCAAAAGATCCCAGAGTACTACATAAGGCTGGTGCAAGATATGTACCATAACGTCAGTACGAGAGTCCGAAGCCTGGCTGGCTTAACCGACGCATTCGAAGTCAGAGTAGGCGTCCATCAGGGATCAGCTTTAAGCCCCCTACTGTTCAATATTGTCATGGACCATCTCACCAAGGCTATACCTTCGCCATTGCCGTGGACCATGCTATATGCCGACGATATTGTTTTGGCTGCTAACACCGCACAAGAGCTGCAAGAACTGCTAAACACCTGGGCAAACGCCCTTGAAAGATACGGCTTGCGAGTCAGTAGGAGTAAGACTGAGTACCTAAAATGTCCTTTCAGTGGAGTTCACACGCCAGAAGCAGTGTCTATTGGGACAACACCTATCCCGACAGTCGACAAATTCAAATATCTAGGCTCAATGCTCACAACGGATGCTAACGTTGACGCAGATGTGGTACATAGGATTAGCGTCGCTTGGCAAAAGTGGAGGTCACTTACAGGAGTGCTGTGCGACCCCCGCATTCCCGTCAAGGTTAAAGGGAAAGTGTATAAGACGGCAGTTCGCCCAGCGCTACTGTATGGGTCCGAGTGTTGGACAATAAAACGGGTGCACGAGCAGAAAGTTCATGTCAATGAAATGAAGATGCTGAGGTGGGCGGGAGGTGTAACCCGACTTGATAAAGTTCGCAACGAACATATCCGTGGCACATTCAAAGTTGCACCAATCGTGGAGAAAATCACCGAGAACCGCTTAAGATGGTACGGACACGTAAGAAGACGCAGCAATGAACATGTGGTCCAAATCGCGTTGAATCTGCCGGAACTGAAGAGAGGCAGAGGCCGCCCGCCATCGACCTGGTGGTCTAATATAAAAAGAGACCTCAAACAAGCCCATTTGCCAGAAGCGACAACCCAAGACAGAGCGTCTTGGAGCAAACGTGTGAGGAGGCCCGACCCCAAATAATGGGAACAGGGATGGAAGAAGAAGAAGAATTGTGTAAGATTACTATTTTATTGTAAATTACCGTTTGACATGTAAAAGTGCCCTTGTGGCCTATTTGCAGAATAAATAATTGATTTGATTTGATTTGATTTGGTTGCCGACTGGTGTATGTAGTACAGATGTTTTACTAAAAAACAAAAACTGTTATGACATTGTAAAAAATTGCACACCTGAATGCAGGTTGAATATGCATGAACTAATTCAGTTTCAAGACCTTACCCTGTTACCATATTCTGGCAAATAAAGAAATTTTGATTTTGATTTATCTCTTTTGTTACAGCATATGTCCTCAAATTAGTGAAGGAAATAAATAAACAAGGAAACGGCACCGAATTGCTAAACTTAAGTGGCATTGGGCGGGGTACATTGCACGTAGAAACGATGGCCGCTGGGGCGGAAAGGTTTTCGAGTGGCGATCACGTACAAACAACACAGTTAACTGACCAACACAGAGAACCTTATTACAATGCACATGAAGTGCGCGGATGGTCATGCAGTTAGCTGTGATGTCGATAGTACCTGGTAAAGGTCACGGGTCACTTTAGCACTCTTTGGGGGAGGCATATGTCCTGCAGTGGACGTCTTTCGGCTGATATGATGATGATGATGATTTAGAGGCGTCTTTATGCTTCGATGGGCACTTTCCATCTGACAGGTTCTATGCTTATTTACCTCAATGACTACGTTTCGATACAAAAAAGTTACACCTGGCTCCGTTGGCGGGTATCTCTTGTACGGTACTGGCTTAGCACATCTCTGCTTGGTTCCGCAAAGCACAGATGAAGAACAGTAAGTCAGTTCCTACAATGGCAGACGCAATAAAAACGAATGTCTCTGTGAGCTGTACAACCTGCCTAAGCCTGCGCAAGCCTGTCTTTTTTTTTTACCGAATCGATAGAAAACATATAAGTATTTAATTACTAGCTTCTGCCCGCGACTCCGTCCGCTTGGAACTCGTTTATTTATATCGTAGCTCCATACAAACTTTCACCCCCCATTTTAGGGAATTGGGGGGTTATAAAGAGACAAAAAGTAGCCTATGTCACTCTCTATCCCTTCAACTATTTCCACTGAAAAAATCACGTCAATTCGTCGCTCCGTTTTGCCGTGAAAGACGGACAAACCAACACACACATATGCACACTTTCCCATTTATAATATTACTAGCTGATGAGCTTCGCCCGCGTGGTTATTAGGAAAATGTAACAGATTGAATTTTCCCGTGGGAATTAGATGTTTTCCCGCTGGAAAAGTAGCCTATGTCACTTTCCAGCTTCTAAACTATCTCCATACAAAAAATCACATCAATACGACGCTCCGTTGCGACGTGAAAGAAGGACAAACATACAAACACACACACTTTCGCATTTATAATATTAATAAGGATATAGTATAGTATGGATTGAAACTGCTCCTAAAATTTGACGTGAGTCGGTTGAGAAGTGATACCTGTAGAAGAGAACAGCTGGACAGAGACCGGACAGACAAACGATTTTCGGCCCAAGCTGAAGCATAGAACTACGCTCGCTTCGCTCGCTCGTTCGTTAATTCACAAATAACCCTTGAAAAAATAGATGGGTAAGATGCGTTTTTTACATAGTGTAGGTAATTTTTAGAATAACTTTCATGTAAAATGATTTTGAAACAGTTACGTATCCTGTATTTGTTAACAAATCATACTGCCTTTTTTTGATCAATCGGAGTTACTATGTTTATAGCTTTACAACCTACTGTATCTTATCTTCCAACTGTGTTCCGTGTGGTTTCCGCAATTAATGGACTAGGAACTGGTAGCTGTAATGAAAACCTTCATAAAGCAGGTACACTGCTATTAATTACCTACTGCTCAGACTAATTTACTTTACTTAATTGTGTTTATCTTCGTCCTTTTGCGTGACATTAATAAAAGATGAGCTTATCAGGATTATATTAGTATTATTTTAGAAGTGAAAACTTCTTTAGCAGCGCTGAGCACTTTTTGGGATGGAGTAAAATTGCTAAATACGCGACAGAATTTTGTGACGTCAGTTGTGAAGGAGGTCACTTTTTGCTGCTAGCCGATTTGACTTCATTCAAAACTGAACGCTATTCGTAGGGTATTTTGTTCGCCGCCGCCGTCCGCTGTTCTTGGCGCCGAACATTCATTCAAAATTCATTTTTAGGGTGACACCGTAAGATGTCACGTGACGTGATCGAAAAACTGTTCCAATGTTATTGAGTTTTCACTTCTGCCGGCTTGTTTTTGTTTATTTATATTGTTGTTTTGTTTCATTTGTAAATGGTTTTCTTGGGAACAGAGAAAAAATCTAAAGTGTCAAAGTGTCATGTGCACGAAACAAAAAAAAAGTGTGTTTTTGAAAGTGGTCATGGCAGCCGATTTTAGACGTTTATATCTCAATAACCGTTTTACCTGTATATATGAAATTTCGGGTTCTGGTTAATCTAAGTGGTTTTAGTACATATACCAAATTTCATGTTTCTATGTTAAACTGATTTTGAGTTATTATATAAGATACCGATGGCCATGACCAACATTAGTTAGATGCCAGACGGCAGCAGCGCGGCGAAATAGTTTACGAGATGAGAATCAAACTTTTATTTTTACAGCGCTAATTAATATTACAAATTATCCTTCGGAATTAACTTTAAGAATCCAAAGCATTTATCTGAACATCTGTCACGACTTTTCTTTTGCACAAATAAAATAGAAAGAGCGGCCAAGTGCGTGTCGGGCCACGCGCAGGGTAGGGTTCCGTAGTTGCCCGTCTGTCACAGAATGTGGACTTAAAAGGGGCTTTTAGGGTTTTTATTATAGCCTACCCCCGTAAATAATCGTAAATATGATTATTTTTATAACACACCAATGTATAGGGTAATTTCGCTAGTTAGCGACCACCTAATTTCATGTGCCGGTTAGCGACCACTCAGCTGAGTTGGTGAACAGAAAGGATATTTTCTCGTTTTTTTGGTAGATTTCTATTCTAAAACTACAAAAAGATGCATACTGTATGACTAGACTACTAGGCGACTAGCGGCGCGCGCAAGAAGCAACGTGCCGTAAGTCCGCCTAAGTTTTAGCATTGCCACGGGTGGGGGGGCATGTCGCAGTACAGGGGATCGATTTTTGAATCTCACCAAGTGACTAATTCTCACCGATGTGAGTGATTTCCGAAAGTTCGTATTTTTGAAACTCACCGGTGACTTACATTTGTCATACCTATGATATCGATTTACGAGTGCCCCTACCCACTCGTAATTGAAATCACCATGCGATTGTTTTTGACAGTTGACGTTTGTGACATCTGCCAAAAGTACCAAAGTATGTTTTTCGGAAGAATTAGCAGCGGGGCTCGATTGTGATATTTGTGATTGCGACGATTTATTGATATTATAAATAGGAGGCCAAGTGCGTGTCGGACCACGCACAACGAAGGGTTCCGTGCCTATTAAAAAGGTCGTATCGTTACTGAAATCTTATGGCACTTACATCCTTTTCTTTAAGGAAGGCAGTTTTTAGGGTTTCGTAGCCAAATGGCAAAAAACGGAACCCTTATAGATTCGTCATGTCTGTCTGACTGTCTGTCCGTCCGTATGTCACAGGCATTTTACTCGAAAACTATAAAACTATTTGAATAAAATTTTGAGGATAGGTGTATTTTATTAACTGCTACATAGTTTTGTAATTCAATTACTAAAAAAAAATTTTTTTAGGGGTGCACTCCATACATAAAACTGAAAGTCAAAATTTTTTTTTTCATTGCAAGTCCACGTGTGGCACATCAATCGATAGGCCTTTCAAAATAAATTATTTTGAACAAGATCGGTTCAAAGGTTTTCGAGATATTCCTAAAAAACTGCCTTCCTTAAAGAAAAGGACGTAAGTGCCATAAGATTTCAGTAACGATACGACCTTTTTAATAGGCACGGAACCCTCGTTGTGCGTAGTCCAACACGCACTTGGCCGCTTTTTTATTTTTAGAAATACCTCAAAAATCTTTGAACCGATCTTGTTCAAAACAATTTGCGCTGAAAGAATTGAATAAGCCCTATGCCCATGTTTTTTTTTCATATTTTTAAAATACACGGTTCAAAAATTAGAGGGGGGGGACACAATTTTAGTGACTTTCGGGGCGATTATCTCCGACTCTATTCACTTAATCAAAAAAAATGCTGAAAAACCTTATATTTATTTAGAAAGGCCTATCGATTGATGTGCCACACGTGGGATTGCAATGAAAAAAAAAATTTACTCAGTTTTATGTATGGAGTGCACCCCTAAAACTATTTTTTTTTTGTAATTTCATTACAAAACTATGTAACGGCAAACAAAATACACCTATCCTCAAAATTGTATTCAAATACACTATAGTTTTCGAGTAAAATGCCTGTGACATACGGACGGACAGACAGACAGACATGACGAATCCATAAGGGTTCCGTATTTTGCCATTTGGCTACGGAACCCTAAAAACCGGTATCAAGGACAACACTATAACATCTGCGTAAAAAGGAACGTAACGGGAAGATTGTCTCTGACTGACATTGTAAAATTTCTGCATGTTGGTAAACAGCGTGTGACTTTCAAAAATACGGCTCTTGGAAAATGGTGACATAAAAGTCATCGGTGATAATTTTAGTCACCGGTGACTTTGATATCACCAGTGAGATTCAAAAATCGCACTCCAGGTCTTTTGCGCGCTCGCCGCGGGCGGTGCTTAGCTATGGGCTAATTGCATACGGGCGTACTTTTAAAACATACCTAGATAGGATCTATAAGTTGCAGCAGAGAATGTTAAAAGCAATAGTAGACAAAAAAACTAAAGAAAACTGCAAAGGGAGGTACCATATACTGTTTAAAAAATATAAAGTATTACCGGTGCATGCCAAGTTTAAGTATGTAATGGCTATAGAACAATACAAATGCCCTGTGTATAAGATTGTGAAAACCCATAATCGTAACCTTAGGTTGACCTTACGGAAAATGTACATTGAACCAAGATCTAATAATTATTATGGACAAAGGACAAGATTATTGTTGTAAATACGAGGTATCAGGTACCTGATACCTCGTATTTACAACAATATAAGTTTTCTAGAAAAGGATTGCAAAAGTATACGTATATTTAAATCAAATTTAAAGACATTCTGATGGGTACCTTTTTAGAAGAAGCGCATACGCAATAAAAGACACAAATGTCATCGTCATACCTTTCCTATATATATATATTGTAAACAAAATAGTCTACCCACATTTATGTAGGTATTAGAATAAAACTGTCAGTATCCTCGTAAAATACGGATACAGTGATAAAGCTGATAAAGGCTGTTACCACTGTACTCGTATGTACATACTCGTATTATGCATGTTGTTACCAGCACACTTAAAATTAAGTTCATATATTTTAAAGAGTGTTTTATTCGCCAACAAACTGTCTTGCAGTTTGGCGAAGTTGTATGTTTGTGCAATGTAACAAAGTTTTTGGAAATTAAAAAAAAAAAAAAAAAAAAAAAAGAAGCACCGTGCCGTGAAAAAGCATCTCTACTGTCCAGGGTAAAAGGTTCAAATTCCAATGACAATGTATACACACCCGAAATTAAGTGCATTTCTTACCAGTTAACTAGTTATGTCTACTACTCGTTAACTAGTTATGTCTACTTATCTGTGACAGTTTTCCTTTTAAATTCATTATATGTACTACTGCCACGAATATTTTCACGTCCCCAGTAGTAGTAGTAGCCATTTAGCCGGCAGGGGGGGGGGGACACAATGACTCGAACAAAAATTAGGGCTTTAAATCCCATTATCTCGCAAACGCATAACTGAGTTGAAAAATATTTTTACAAAACCCATAATATTTTTTAACAAGCTATCCAACGATACCCCACACTACAGGTTTAACGAGAAAAAAAAAACATCACCAATTCTATTCTACTGATTTTATTCTACTGTTTTGTCGGCGTGATTGGTTTATATACCCACGCCGAATTGCAGTTTTCTAGTTGTAAGGGTTACTGAGCTGAGCCGAAGACACAGACACAAGGACAGGCAGACAGACAGACGGACGGACATGGCGAAACTATAAGGGTTCCTTGTTGACTACGGAACCCTAAAAACGTTAAAAGGTTCGATGTGAAAACATGACGTAACGAAGACTAAAGAAATTTTATTAAAAAAACTTGGCGCGTCTAAGTTCTCAGCAGGTGTTAAGTCCTTTTATAAGACTCGTATAAAAAATAGCGTTATTGACCTGTTAGCTTCTTTCAAAGTCGAACTTATTGAATTTGTTTTACAGTTTTCTGAGCACCGTTTAGTCGCTAGGCTTTTCATTGCTTTCGAGTCACGTATAGTAAAAACAATAGTTCCATTCAAGCCATGTTGTTGTCTGTGAAACCCTGACAATGCCCTTAAAAACAAATTATCCTAGCAAAACTTATTTACTTTATTATTTACTCTGTGGATAGACTCCTGTGCCTACATAGTAACTGAAATATGAAATATGAAATCTTTATTTATTAACATATACAGACACTCAGAAGCATATCTATGGTCCCACACTAGGCTAAGCCTGTCCCGTGGAAACCAAGACAAATACAGATTAACAGACCATGCGGCCTAGGAAAACAAGACAAAGCAAAGAGAAAAAAAAAATGAATGAAAAACTTACAATTAATTAATTATTCTAGGGTGCTTGCAAGTAGGAGAGCGAGTATATGTGTATGAAAGAATGTCGGTGGTGTATGTGTATGTGTGAGTGAGTATAGTGTATGTATGTAATGTATGTGAGTGTATGTTATGATATTACAGTAATGATTGTTTCCGATTGCTCGTAGTTCCAAGATAATAGTAGAGTTTGGATTTTCTTTTTTGCCTCTGGGACACTGTTTCTTCTTAGGTCGATACGTTTAGCAAATGTGTTATAAAAGGTAAGCTGTTGTTACAGTCCACTTTCGCCGGAGGTCGAGCCAACGGTATTTTATTATTATTAATATTCTAAATCTGTAAAAAGTTTAGAGAAGAGATTAGGTTAAGTTACAATAGTTGTAGTAAATGAGCGCGTCTCGCCATCAAACTTAATAGTTTGGCGAGTATATATTTGTAATTTATCATGTAACTTGTATTTGGAAATAAATAAAATTATATTAAAAAGATTTTTCCCATATCGGTTTAGCCGTTTAAGCGTGTTTGAGTAACAAACATTCAAACTTTCGCATTTATAACATTGGTAGGATTCGATATTTGTTACATAGGTTTGTAACGTATTGAGTTACATATGGGAGTAAATTTTGGCTTGTATTACCAGCCAAATAGGAATCAGAAAATAGGAATACGAGGTTGCAATCTCTTTTCACGCCGATGTATGTTTAAAGTGAGTAGTTTTATTTATTTATTTAAACTTTATTGCACGAAACTAAAAAGTACAAAAGGCGGACTTAAAGCCTCAAGGCAATTCTCTACCAGCCAGCCATAGGGCCAAACTGCTCATCACACAAATATGTATCCTTACCGGGGTTCAGACCCGGGACCACCATCAGTAATCATCAGTTTCGCAGACGAAAATATTTATTTATTTTATTTATTTATGCTTAAGGAGTACCAACAGCTGCAAAAACATGATATAAGTCTTACATAGTAATACAAAGCCAATTAAAGGAACTCACAGATAGAAATGGCATAGAAAAAAGAAAAATGTCTGACACACTTAGCACACAATATCGCACTTGGTATATGTACACTACAAATACAGAATAGTGCACCAGAAAACAGATTAAAAAAAAAAAAAAAAAAAAACTACATAGCAACTAATTACCAAAGAAGGAACACGTGAGCAAAGTCGCACGCACCTGAACAAATCACCACTTGCAATTTATGAATTTTTATTATGAAAAAAACCGACATGCTAGTTTTCGCCTCACAGAAGGAAGCGAACAGTTGAATACATCAATATCCATCTCTTTCGACACATTTAAACACACTCTTAGCGCCTTGGCGATTGTCTCGTGCATAAGGTGCAAACTTGTTTACTCCGATATCAAACCACTTTTTTACTCTAATAGGTACTTACTCTACTTGTATTTTAAGATTCAAAAGAGGGAAGAGAACACTTATCATTATCATTATCACTTATCATTATCACTTATTCGCACAAAGCGATTAGCCTCGTTTTTCTTAATGCGAACTGCTAAGGAATGGAATTGGCTGGGAACTACGATCTAGGTGCCTTCAAAACAAGAGTGAAAGGGCTATTACTGAATTAGTGAGCTTCATCTTAAGTTTTGTCGTCGCTTACCATCAGGTGAGACTAGGGTCAATCACTGGACAGTATTTTATAAGAAAAAAGAGAAAATCGGCCAAGCCCAAGACTTGGAGTGGAACCCACACAATTTTTCTACTCAAAGACTTAGGGGCTGAGGTCAGTTAAAATAAGAATGAAGTGGGCGCAAGACAAGGTAGGCTAAATTGTAAATAGGTGGGCAGTCCTAAATATATAGACAAAAATAAAGTGCAACCCGAGGGGTGAATGGGCGTTTTTCAAAAAAAGTGTACAAAACTTTTTTTTTTTCAGATTTTGTTTTTTTTTGGTTTATCTTACTCAGAATCGTTGACACTATCGATCCTCAAACAAGAAAAAAAGTGTCCAAAATTTGCATTCGAGATCGTCACATTTTTGTATGCAGTCTTTTTTTAATTTATATGGTCGTGACGCACTGGAAGAACAAACTTACATAGTAAAATCTGGGACACTTTTTTTCTTGTCGACGATCGATAGTGTCAACGATTCTGAGTAAGAAAAACAAAAAAAAAACAAAATCTGAAAAAAAAAGTTTTGTACACTTTTTTTAAAAAACGCCCGATTACGTAACTTTTCGAACGTACGTTAGGACAACTCAAAATGTCATCTCTTGTATGTTACGCAATTACTCCTCCGATTAAACGATAACATTTTTTTCAGATTCAACACCAGCTCATTGTATTGCCTTAGCGTTACAAAAATGGTTACCTGGCGTAGATGCTCCTCTTAAATTACTAGCGTACTCAATAGAACTTAAGTTTTGAATTGTGTTTTGTTTGTAGGCACGTCTTTTGTGATCAGATTAGAAGTTTCAATTGTGTAAAGATACAATGGTCCTGCCATTATGAAAGTTCCTCGGCAGCAGAAAATATTTTGCAAAGGTGCTAGAGTGATCAGATTAAAACCTACCTCTTGCTCTTTTAGTGTACTTATTGCCTCTACCTAAGTATACGCTGCGAGCGTGCGGCGGGGCGGCGTTTTCATATTTTTTTCTTTATATACAAATGATGTTGATACCTATACATATTTGCAATCACGATCTCGGAAACGGCTCTGACGATTTCGATGTAATTTAGTATACAGGGGTTTACTGGGGCGAGAAATCGATGTAGAAATTTGTTTTTTCCGTATTTTCACCCGAGCTGAACTCAGTCGCCCAGGGACTTTTATTTATTTGAAGAAAAAACAGACATAGATGTACAGAAGAAAAAAACTACATTAATATTTATATAGGTACTCAGAACAACTAAGTACTAAACAGTTCTCACTAGGACATACATTGATTATGAATGTACAACAAAAAAAAAAACAATTTAAGAATATAAGAACACTGACCGTACAGCGCAAAGAAATAAATACTTAACAAAGTAATCTAAGCTTAATTATGTTAACGCCTCCACACACCTATCACGGTTGCATTGAAACTACATTTCAAACACACATCGAACGCGGGGCCGTCGCGGGCCGGCCGCGGTCCCGCGGCGCTAAGTTACAAGTTGTAACTTAGCGCGCTTAGCTGGGGACTTCTCATCTTCCTAGTACACACTTATACGCCCCGCTATACGCTCCGCTTGAGCGTTCAGCGGGGCGGGGCGTGCAGCATATATTATATAAATAGTGATAGAGATATTAAATGCGTTGATAGGGAGAGAGATATCTACGAAAGGTAACTTACAACTCGTCAGGCGCGGCGCGGGTCGGGCCGTCGGGCGCGGCGCGGGTCGGGCGATTGATATCTCTGTCCCTACCAACGCATTTAATATCTCTATCACTATTTATATAATATATGCTGCACGCCCCGCCCCGCTGAACGCTCAAGCGGAGCGTGTAGCGGGGCGTATAAGTGTGTACTAGGAACATGAGAAGTCCCCAATCCGCACTGGGCCAGCGTGGGGACTATTGCCTAATGGCTGTGGGCGTATGATATAGTATATAGATGATGATGATGATTAGAAAGATACCAGCACGTCTATCATGAGACGGCCGCGACACTCTCGATTTTTCTCGCACTATCCGTCTCTTTCTTATTAGAACACTTAGAACAAGAGGTATTAGTGCGAGAAAAATCGAGAGTATATCGCGGCCGTCTCATGATAGTCGTGCAGTGCTGATGTCAAGTAGGAAGTAGTATATATTCATGATCAACATAGAATTTAACAAAAAAAAAGACCGGGTTGCACTCCAGGAGTGCCGGCAGAAGTGAAAACTCAATAACATACTAACAGTTTTTCGATCAGGTCACGTGACATCTTACGGTGTCACCTTAAAAATTAATTTGACGCAAATTTATAAACAATTATCAATTATTTAGGCGGATGGCCCGCGGGCGCGTTGGGTGCGACGGGCCGCCGCCGGCAGAGTCAAAGTTTTATCTCTTTAGGAATAACGTCTAAATTAGAACTATTCGAATTTGCACAGCAGACGGCGGTGGCGACCAAAATATCTATTTGTTTTTGCCGTTGGTAAATATTTTTCTAAGCTTTATCTCTTTAGGAATAACGCCCAAATTCGAACTATTCGAATTTTCTCAATAGCAAAACGGTGAAGGACGCGTTGGTATTATGACAAATTTATTTGCAGAATATGCTATTGCAAAAAGTGTTTAACGGCTTTATACTCTTACGAATAGCGGTCAGTTTTGAATGAAGTTGAATCGGCTAGCAGCAAAAAGTGACCTCTTTCACATCTGACGTCACAAAACTCTGTCGCGTATTTAACAATTTTTCCCCATTCCAAAAAGTGCTCAGCGCCGCTTAAGAAGTTTTCACTTCAAAAACATTAAGACTTAAAACTTACCTTTGCAATTTATTTTACCACTTCGAGCTATTTTCAGCACCTTAACAAAAATACTTCTGCTGCGTACAGTTTCTTTATTTACTTTTAACTATTTCTCCCCGAGCAATGTAAGATCGTTCCGCCCATACTTTTACAAGGTAGAGACTGCTTTAAAGGGAGTTTCTGTCTGTTACGTCCTTTATAGACGACTGAGGCTGCACTCTAATTGACAGGCTGATTCCAAAGAGTTTTCAAGAGTCGTCGAGGACGCCTCGAGACGTGATCAATCGCTTTGTCGTGCTGCCGTCTGTCCGACTTCAAGAATGTACTTCAGTACAAAGACTTTGTTCTTATGTGTCTTAAATTCCTTAAAATATGTCTCAGAATCACAATTTGTGATGGGCGGTTTGGGACACTTAGGAAGATTTCAGATAACTTCGTCATAATGAGGCTTTTATTGAAATCATGAAGGCCGAACAACAAACACAATAATCTATTCCATATGTATGAAATATTATTTCATCTTTATTTCAATAAAACGGAAAATTAATTCTAACTTAAAACAGTACCGTAGAACGGGGTGAGTAGGGACAAAACTGACATTCAAACCTCGATAACATTTTATTTTTACATATTATGCAAACTGAATGTTGTATATAATAAGTGTTCCGGACGTTTGTATTTTAGTTTTTTTATGACTGGGTAATTCCATTTCATAACTTTAACGATAAACACGAAATCCCACCTCACCCTGTAGTTCATCGTAGTTGGGGTGAAATGGGTTTTTAGATTGTTAGATCGTTTTTTTATGAATATTAGTATAGCTCTATTTTAAATTGGATTACATTATTTAGGTAGCAGTAGCCTTAAAATCCCATCTCACCCCCCTTTCATCCCTTCTCACCCCATTCATAAATCAACTCTCCTCGCGATCCCTACTCACCCCATTTTACGGTAACATATTTCATTTCATTTCAACATCTAATATTTATTTTCATGGGTATATCTGGTGCTTACATCAAAATAATCGGGCCGCTTCGCCGGAGATGTCATTACTTTCCATAACTACACCACCCGCCCCGTAGGATGTTCCTGATGTAGTGTAGTAGTGCTCCTGGTAGTAAGGCAGCCAGTTTTAACTCTGAAGGATGCACTGTGTTGTGAGTGACACCCTTTTACCTCTAACTTTAACGTCAAAGCAGACCTGCTACGATCAGGCAGGCCGTATGCTTGTTTACCACCGTCGTGATGTAAATAGATCTTCTTAAATAAGATCTTAGTAAATAAGATCTTCGTAAATAAGCTTTTCGTAAATAAAATCGGCGACGTGAGCCATACCAGAGCACATTAGCGACATCAACGCCAGAGTTGAAGCAGTCGTCGTGGCCAAAACCGGGTAGGTGTAAAATAGTACATTACTAGAGAGGCCGGGAAGTAACGTGGCTGGCAACCCCTTTTCAGGCCGAGGTATCTGTAGTGCTTTTCTCAAACATGCAATGAAATAAATAAATAAAAACTCCAAGAAATCAAAGTTGAATTTTCATGGCTGAACGCCTTGATGCTGTGCCACAAATTTTGGAATGGAAATTAAAAAAGACCATCTCGTAGGCCTAGTCCTCTAATTTTGTATGACATGCCATTAAATTACGGATCTCTCGTCTCGCTGCGCCCAAAACGTGACACTTCGAAGCCCGTTATGAAGAATAAATACAACGTCAATATTTAATTGCATGTTTGAGAAAAAAGTGTTTTTTAGCTAATCTTTGCGGTAGGTATAGTTTTTTTAAATTAAAATGACGATAATGCACTTAACGTGGGATTTTACAACTTCTATTGTTGGGAACTAATGAAGGAAAAGATAACAAAGATACGTCATAAAACTGATCGAAGTGTGGCACGGGAGTACTGCATAATCATTTTAATTAACCGTAAATAAGAATATTAACAAATTATAAAAACTAACAAAATAATAACAGAACTACATATGTATTTACAAATAGAAAACAAGCTCTAAGTCTGTGCCGTGCGGCAAGGTGCCCATAAGGCTGGCGGAATTGCCGCGCTGGATAGCAATGCTGATCCGTTGCGCCAGATAGCCGCCAGCCCGTTGGTCGCCACTTGCTTCTACGAGATGCTTCGCGAGCTCCTCGAACACTGCGTGTGCTCCGGGCCCCCACGGCCCAAGCGTTTCAACCCCAAACGACTCAAACATGCAGCCAGAATCGATGGCTGCATATTTGCGCCGCTTGAGGTTTTCAGCTGTGTTAGCGGCAGCCCCAGCCCTGGTCGAAGTCCCTGAAAGATGGGACGGAGCAAGGGTATCTACACATGTGGCATCCCACACTAGGGGCCGACCCAACTTCCAAGGAACAAGGGTCATGCCATCAGGCCTCTTACCGTCGTCCCATGCGAGACCTGATGGTTCTAGAACTGCCGGCACACCGGCCGTGACGAGGGCCCGGCGCAGAATATCGTTCAGGCTAGCATGTGGCGATGTCCGGCCGGCGCTTTTAGCACACGACAAGCCGTGGATGCCTAAACGGGTGACATTTACACCACAGTGGCATTGATGCGGAACCACACAAGCTGCCCATAGACGCAGCGACACCGCAAACCTAAAAGCGGCTCTGGTAAGGAGTGTGCCAAGGTTTTTCGAAGGCAAAGCCTGCAGCCATGCGCCGGATTCCCATTTCGTTCCAGCAAGAAGACGAGCTCGCTCTGTGGGGCTGGTAGCTGTTTCGTACAGATTATCCCGTACCAGCACACAGAGCGGCTCGTCCCATTGGTGTTGCGAATGGCGAATCGTCGGCAGGTCAGTGTTCGGACAAGCAGCCCTCCAGCTATCGATGGCCTCCGGCAGAAAAGGTGAATCTAAATTGTTTGGGTTGCATTTTTGAATTTTGAAGCAGAGATTTTGGGTACTGTATGAAGAAGAAATGAAGGCAGGAAGAGCGATTTTTGAAATTTGTCGTGTCCCAATACCACCGTGCCTAATGGGCAATGAGGCTTCGGTCCACTGACGGTCATCCAATTCTATATTGAAAATTGATGAAACTGTAGATTTTAGGAGATTGTCTAGTATCGCCAAAAGGTTGGGATACTTCTAAAGATGGCAGCAACGGAGGACATACGTGAATTTAGGAACAAATAAACAGAATTTTATAATTGTAATGCCATATGAGGGTTAATTTTAAGTAAACGGTCCGAATAGTTACTAAAATTTTGATGTCGTTCATTTATGTACCCTGGGAAAGCTTCATCCAGGATTGGTGACCCTAGAAGTACAAGGGGACTTTCATCTACTACCTTAATATCCGGAGCTAGAGTTTGGAATTTTGTTAAAAAAAGATCTTTTTGCGCGCAGTTATCTAAGAAAACAAGTTCACACTTTGAAAAGTTTAAAGTTAAGCCTAATTGTGCGAACTTTTCTGTGAGGACTCGTAGATCTTCAGACTTCATCCTCCTTGCCTCCCAGGGTACCATCATCAAGGTACCAGGCATAACATTTTGAATTTTGATTGTTTATAATAGGGTGGATGGCGATGATAACAACAATTGAAGGAAGGTAATGGTTGCTTTTAAGTATTTTTCGTTATCTAAACTAAAACAAACTATACAATACATATTTTACGCTGTGTATGCCAACCTAACGCTGCTCAAATCACATCAGCAGTATACTTTGTACCCACCATTTTTCATTGTACTAACATCGTAAGTTTAATTTGCTACAAGTTTTGATGTTTCCTGACTTTTCTCCAACTTCTTAACGTCTAATAAAAAGGAAACTTTTGCTATTAACACAATGGAGCCACTTTGTTTTAATCGCTTTATTTTACTGCCATGTGCAGGTGGATTTGTTGGACTATTTTCGTGGTTATACGCGATGGTGAGTTATCTGCCCAGGTAAAGCAAATTAATTTCTTTTTGGTATATTAATATGCGACTTCATGGTCCATAAATTCAAAATAAATTATACTGCTGGCAGGTATTCCTTTGCAGGTGGCAAAACGACCCGAGAACTCTATCGATCAATTAAAAGCGTGCTCTCGCAGTAGGGTAGTTCAGGAGGGAAAGAATAAAGCATAGTTTCCACCAAACGGCTCGCATCGTATCGGATTGGAAAGAATACGAACGGATGCGGTGACAGCCGATCGCGTCCGGCAGGATGTCGACGCATACGATCGGCTCCGTACGCGAATTGTGAATGTATCCGTTTCTGCGGCTAGATAGGATCCTATCGGATACGACGGAGTCGATCGCGCGGCGCAATATACTTTCAGCTACAACCGCGTGTTGCGAAACACGCCCGCCGCGGCTTGCTAATATAGTCTTTAAATATTGTGTACATGGTTTAATATCGTTTAAAGTTTTTAAAATCCGCTCCGACCCGATGCGATGCAAGCCGTTGGTGGAAATTATACTGAAATCGTAGATAGAGGATTCCATAGAGTGAGGTCTTGACATCTGTCATCTTGTTCTAGAAGTCAGTTTCACTTAAATTAGAACAACCTCAACGCCTTCAGCATAATTGCCATTTTATCACTTAACGCTGTGGATAAGACATCCATCACGTTCTGACAAGTATGCGAAGTGCGAGAGAGACGATATATCGAGTATCCACAACAATAAGCCATACTTTATTCTAAGTAACTATTCGCATGGTTCAGCTGATCTTATTTTGTGTTTCTTCCTGTTTTCTATTATTGCCACTGCCAGCGCTAGCAGCAAAATATTATGGCTGCGTTCATAATTTGTATAAAGGCCTAAGCAGGCGTAGCAACTCGTCGCATGCCGACAAGTTGCTACGTCTACTAAATTACTTATTCCGTTATGTTATCTTTCTCTAGTACTACGTGTTTATTTGTATATCTCTTTTTGTGTTGGCTTCCGTTCTTTCACCAAATGGACTCGGCGGAAGACCAGCGCTGGCTGCTAAAGCCAGCATCATGCTGAGCCGGGTCCATTTCATGACGCATATAATATTTCTTTTTTTCTTTTCTATAAGTATTAGTGTGTATTTGCTGTCACGAATAAATGATTGATTTATGATTTGATTTATGATTTATGAGTGGCTAGCTTCCACCTGCGACTTCGTCTGCGTGGACCCAGGATAAAAACTATCCTATATTTTAATCCAAGCTATAAACTATCTTCGTGCACATCCAAATCGGTTAAGCCGTTTAAGAGGCTGACAAGACCTAATTTGGTGAAATTGAGGTTATTTAAGCAGTTTTTAAGGAAAAACGATTTGTTCGAGCACATCAAATAAAATATATGTTAATATTCACTATATTTCAAAGACCGCGGACGAGCTCGATACATAATTGGACGAAATCGGCTCGATAGATAATAACTGCAAAGATTGTTCTATGTCTTTATTTTCTTGACGTATGGGTCTGCAATTAAAAATATGAAGTCAACATATTCATACCTAAACCGCTAGCGAGTCATATTTCACAAATAATCAACCCTTTTTTTTATTTCAATATTTATGTAATATTATCTTCAAAAACCGGGCCGCCCAGTAACACTCGCTCTCGTTTACTCCGATGCAAATAGACAGTGTGCGCGCTATCCAAAATCCTCAAGGGCATTTTGGTGTTGACAGCGTCTTAAGCGTGATTGAGTAACAAACATCTAAACATCCAAACATCCAAACATCTAAACTTTCGCATTTATAATATAAGTAGGATAAACTGGGAACCATCTTAGGCCCGCTTTTTATATAAGTCTAAAGTGGCAAATATGGTGAAGGCGTTCAGGTTGTTCAAATTCACTGGTGAAAATAAAAGCGGCCTAGTGCGTATCGGACCACGCACAACGAGGGTTCCGTGCCTATTAAAAAGGTCGTATCGTTACTGAAATCTTATGGCACTTACGTCCTTTTCTTTAAGGAAGGCAGTTTTTTAGAAATATCTCAAAAACCTTTGAACCGATCTTGTTAAAAACAATTTTCGCTGAGAGAATTTAATAAGCCCTATGAGCATGATTTTTTCCATATTTTTAAAATACACGGTTCAAAAATTAGAGGGGGGGCGGACACAATTTTAGTTACTTTCGAGGAGATTATCTCCGACTCTATTCACCTAATCAAAAAAATTGCTAAAAAACCTTATATTTATTTTGCAAGGCCTATCGATTGATGTGCCACACGTGGGCTTGCAATGAAAAAAAAATTTTTGACTTTCAGTTTTATGTATGGAGTGCACCCCTAAAAAAATTTTTTTTTATTAATTTAGTTATAAAACTATGTAGCGGTTAACAAAATACACCTATCCTGAAAATTTAATTCAAATACACCTTATAGTTTTCGAGTAAAATGCCTGTGACATACGGACGGACAGACAGACAGACAGACAGACAGACAGACAGACATGACGAATCTATAAGGGTTCCGTTTTTTGCCATTTGGCTACGGAACCCTAAAAAGCGATGAGGGACAGGAAATATGACATTGCATCTCGTTCCCACTTCTGTTATTGTCTATGCTTACATCTTTGTCACACATGTTTGCATGTATGTGTGCGGCCCTCTATACTTAATCTTTCTATGATGAATATACATCGAAAATAACCCGCCACTATCGACATACCGTTGAAAACGGCTCCCAGTATGGGCCTCAAGGCATGAAAGTTTGAATGTTTAAATGTTTGGATTTTTGTTGCTTAGTCACGGAAAAATGGAAATACGGATTAAGATGATACTTGGCATAGAGATCTATGAATAAAACAGCATAAGATATCTTAATATATATATATACACTAGCTTTTGCCCGCGACTTCGCCCGCGTAGTAAGTGTAATTTTGCAACAACTGTTGAATTGTAACGCCGGCAACGGCCTACTTACTGACTTACTTCCCTTATGAATAACCATTCGTCAAAACCCGTTATGGTGAATTATTTTTTATTTCCTATTATTTTTATTCCCGTGCGGTGTCGGGTTAGAATTTCACCACCCCCTTTCTTCCCGTGGGTGTCGTAAAAGTCGACTAAGGGAGCAGGGTTGAAGTTTGTTGTGGGCGATGGGCAACAACCTATCACTGCAATATACCCACATTTATGCTAAAAGTGGCGCTGGAACATAACTTTCATGTGCTCTGCCTACCCCTTCTGGGAATAAAGGCGTGAATTGTACTAACTAAAGTACTTTTTTTGTATCTTAATAAGTAATCTTCCTACAAAGTTTCAAGTCTTTAGTTCAAAAAATAATGTTTCTCTCATACAAACTTTGGACCCCTATTTAACTCCCTTAGGAATGGGATTTCCGAAAATCCCGTCTTATCTTATCTCTTGCCTACGTCATAAAAGGAAGTTCTAGTGTAAATTTCAAGTTTCTAGTCCCAGTATTTTCGGATACAAACTTTGCACCCCTATTTAACCCACTTAGGGGTGGAATTTTCTTAACACATTCATTGCCCAGAATCGCTACGCGCTACGCTCGTAGCCGATCCCGTGGATTTCCTCGTATATAGCGGAAAGCGACTACGACGGTCTGACGCATATGTGTCGTCATGGGCCCTGAATGGGTTAAACGCTGACAGTTCCTTTTGTATTCTAATAAGTAATTTTTCTACAGTTTCAAGTTTCTAGCTCAAAAAATAAAGTCCCCTCATACAAACTTTGCACCCTTATTTAACCCCGTTAGGGGTAGAATTTTCAAAACGCAGAAAGTACTTTTTTGTATTGTATTAAGTAATCTATCTACAAAGTTTCTAGTTTCTAGTTAAAAAAAGAATGTTTCTCTCATACAAACTTTGCACCCCTATTTAACCCCCTTAGGCATGGAATTTCTAAAAATCCCGTCTTATCCCTTGCCTGCGTCATAAATGGAAGTTCTGATGTAAATTTCAAGTTTCTAGTCCCAGTAGTTTCGGATACAAACTTTGCACCTCTATTTAACCCCCTTAGGGCTGGATTTTTCTGAAACGCTGAAAGTACTTTTTTTCTATCCTAATAAGTAATCGTCCTACAAAGTTTCAAGTCTCTAGTTCAAAAAATAATGTTTTCCCCATACAAACTTTGGACCCCTATTTCACCCCTTGAGAGGATGAATTTTGAAAAACCCTTTCTTAGTGCTCCTCTTGACCTTATAAGGAACCTACGTGCCAAATTTGGAATCTCCAGAACCAGCGGTTTGGGCTGTGCGTTGATATGTCAACGTTGCATTGCACCCCTATTTAGCGTACCCCTACTATTATCCAAGATGTCTTATTACGGGTTTGATGTCACTGCTACAAAATGGTTCAGTAGGTATTGTTCTGGCCGTTCGCAGGCAGTTGCGTTGCGTAGGGTGGATGGTAATGCTCTGCGGTCCTCTGTTTGTCCTGTGACAAGAGGAGTGCCGCAGGGTTCGATACTCGGACCTCTGCTCTTTATACTGTATAGCGCTGACATCACTAACAGTATAGAGAGCTGTAAGTATCATTTGTACGCGGACGACGTGCAACTTTACTTTTCTAGCTCGCCGTCAGACACATCTGCTGCCATAAACACGATAAAAAAAAAAAAATAACCTTGACCGTAATCCTAGCAAGTCGAAATATGTGGTTTTTGGGTCAAAACATCAAATCCGTAATACCCTTAATAACCTTGAAGCTCTAACTTCCGGGAATGTCGCCGTCATGGGCTAACCAATAGAACGGGTGGTAGAAGCAACCAACCTCGGCCTTCTTATGGACGGGAATTTGCGCTTTAGAACCACATACTAAATGTTGTGAGTAACTGCTTCTACTCGTATCGCCTTAAAGTTCTATATAATATACGAGATTACCTTAGTGTCGATTTGCGTGTTGACCTATGTGAATCACTTATATTATCTAGGTTAAACTATTGTGATGTCGTGTATGATGGGTGCATTACTGGTCGTTCCAAGAGGCTCATACAACGAGTGCAGCTGCAGAACGCATGTGCTCGTTTTTGTTTCAGAGTCCCTCCCCGATCCCACATCACTCCATACTTGAACGCCGCTAATTTGCTTAACATGCCTGCACGCCGGCGCCTGCACCTTGCCACTCTGCTGTTCAGGGTAGTAAAACACGAAACCCCCAGCTACCTTTTTCATAAACTGGTATGGTCCAAAAGTGCGCGCAGGTTTTAGACAATGGCCATTATACCTATGCACCGAACCGCTGCGTTCAGAGGTAGTTTCAAGTACGCGGCGGCTAAGTGCTGGAATGATATCCCTCCTCCTATCCAAAGGGCGCTTAGCAGATACACCTTTAAGCGTAAGCTTAAAGGTTATTTGTTGACGCTCCAGAAATCAAGATCCTAATCCCCAGCACTGTGACAGAAATAAATATGCCAATTGCCATTGCTAATTTTTTATCTAGTTTTTGTTTTTTAATGTGTACGGTAAATATAGATATTTTATTGAAGCTGCATCCAGGTAGTGTACATGTATTATCTTACTTTAAGTATTTATGTTTATTTCTCTTTCGCCTGTCCCAATACTCCCAATAATGTAGATAGTTTATTTATTACATTTGTATGACGTTTCCGTGAGTCACCAACGGTGCTGGCTGAAAATCAGCGCTGCAGGTGTCTGACACCTCAGCATAATGCTGAGCCAGTGTCCGGTTCACTGCCGCAAAGACACTTGTTTCATGTTTTATCTGTTCTTTGATTATTTTATTGTTTAATATGTGTGTCCTGTGTGTTTGTGAATAAATGTATCTTTCTTTCTTCTTTCTTTCTTCTTTCAATTTAACCCACTTAGGGGTAGAATTTTCAAAAACGCTGAAAGTTTATTTTTTTGTATTTTAATGAGTAATCTTCCTACAAAAATTCAAGTCTCTAGTTCAACAAATAATGTTTTCCCCATACAAACTTTGGACCCCCATATCACCCCCTTAGGGATTGAATTTTGAAAAATTTTAAATTAAAATTTCGATGAAATTAAGCACGAAGATAGTTTATCATAGCCTGGATTAAAATATTGAATAGTTTTTATCCCGGGTCCAGACGAAGTCGCGGGTCGAAGCTAGTTATAAAGAAAATCTCCCACACCTCGAATGCGAATATCGAAAAAGCAAATTTTTGACCCCCCCCTCTATCATCACGCTCTTGAATAAAACGACTACCGTCATTCCATGGTCAGGGACCCCCCACCCCCCCCCCCTCTGTTTTGAAATTACGTAATATTATGGACAGCCCCTTAGGTATTCCTCTAGAGCAGACAACACCCGTCTAACGAGCGCAAATGATTAACTTAAGTTTTAATGAACGTTTGAAACACCTGCCCTGTTTACAAACGTAACTCGACTTGTTAGTTTCTTGGGAGTTGAATACAGGTTCTTATTATTCGTAGGGTGAACCCTTGGGCGCAAAAATTAAGGCTGATTAAAGAATTACGGTGTGCAATGCGCCTTCACAAACTTTGCTCCGAAGCCTGGATAAAGGTCATCGTGGGGTTTAGTTATGTATGTATATAGTTTCGTGTATGTATAATATTAAATACACTAGATGGGGATTGGGGATCCTGCCGTTTTACCAAAATTATTTTGTTCTTTCATTTCCCAAACAAATTTTAGCAACTATTTTGTTTGCCAATGTAAACTTTGGCAAACAACAAAGATGGTGAGTGATATGTATAGCGACACGCTACATGCGTAGACAGCAGAAGTCCCGAATTAGCCGGCGTGGCGCGGGCCGGGGAGACAGGCAGTACGCCGCGGCCCGCGAACCATATATGTACCGCTAGTTACTCCAGGCAAAATACGGTTTTGAAAAACATTAATTTCGGTCGGATTTTGTCGCTGGGTAACTATTTAATTGATAATATATCCGTTACACATAAAAAATAAGCTATTATAAATTATTTCCAAAATTGTCATTTTTTCCATACAAGTTGTCAGTTCATTGCCTGGACTAAGTCACCTATGCCACTCACCCTTAAACCATTCCGTGTAATCTAACTAATTGAAGTGAACTTTATTAACTAAATAAGTGTACAACCTTGTCAAACCAGTCTCTCAGTCAGTCAGTCAACTCTTGATTAAATAACTACCTAGTTTATCTGGCTCACCCTTCACCCTAGGTAGTTAAATTATGTTATCTAAATTCGTTCAAACAGACATACTTACTTTCGCATTTATAATATTAGTATATTAGGGGTGTATTTTTCCAAAACGCAAGACGACATTTTTTTTATTCTGATAAGGAATCTATTGTAGTAACCAAAAATTATGTTCGTTTCGTATAAAAAACATGCGTACAATCCTCGAGTTCCTTGAATACAAATATTTTTCTGTTGTCTGCTTTTCTATGTGGAATGGGCTTGAGGTTGGCAATTGTCCCTCTAAGTTTTTGACGTATGCCAAAGGGTCTAATTTACTCACCTGTGACGAGACATTGTCCGAGTGACCGTACACCAATTCCGCGGCACTTAAATCGCTCTCCGATTTGATGGCTGCTCTTAAACCTAGTAACACGGTGGGCAGTTCCTCTAGCCAGGACGCGTTTTCCGCTATCCTGGTCGTGAGTGCTGCCTTTAAGGATCTGTGCCATCTTTCAATTAATCCGTTGCTTTGGGGGTGGTACGCAACAACAGAAATGTTCACTTGTTGCAATGCGAACTGGCGCTCCGAAACGGCAAATCCAGTGTTCGTACACTGTCTTAGCTACCGTCTCTGCCGTCATGTCCTCTATGGCGACTGCTTCTGGCCAACGCGTAAATCTGTCAATCATTGTCACAAAATACTGCCCCTGTTGCGTAGTTGGCAACGGACCTACTAAATCTACATGTAAGTGTTCGAAACGCCCTGCTGGTTGAAAATCACCTAAATGTGAAATGACATGCTTACTGACTTTACATCTTTGACACACGATACAGGATGTTCGATACCAGTCTTTTACCGCGGGCATCACTCGGGTGATAATCGAAAAAGAAAAGAAACGTCACTATTTGACGTTTGACGTCTGTCATTTTAGTAGTATAACCTAGAATTTTGCTTTTGTTGGATTGAACACGCGATTCTTTGATTTATTTGATTTTTGAGAAAGCATTCGGGACATTTGATTTATGTTAATTGGAATCAGTTCATAATTGAGGCCAGGCGCTCCTATCGAGGAGTTTTGCTGTTGCCTGCCAGTGTTTGGAGACTGAAGTGATAAATTTAGTGTCGGTAGTTTGGATTCGGGTGCGCCTACGTGGTGAGCTATCATCCAGGAGCCAGGAAGTGTTCACCAGGACACGCGACGGCCTCGACACCCACACTCTAATACACATACATTCAGATACACATACGCCGGCCGACAGATAACGGCGGATGAAGCTTCCATCAAGGTAAAAGCACGTTTTGTTTTGTATCGGACCGATACCTGGCGCATCTTCGGTATGCCACGCTTCTTGGAAGCTATAGCTTAGCGGGGTTATACCGGTCGTTCTAGTCCAGGCCCCTACTCGGGTCAGGAACTCGTCGGGCCCAGCCCTGGCTTCAACCGAGTAGAGTCTTGCAAGCCCGGGCTAGTAGCGAACATATCTTGGTAGCAAGGGCGTGGTTCTTTGAAACGCCTCTGGCCGTGTCAATAGGTATCTTTGACTGGTTCACAGTATTATTTTGATATTTGTGGAAAAAACGTTTTTGAGGTTAACCCTTGATGGAACATAGTAGTTGTATTTAAAATAGCAAAATATTACTGAATTGGTTTGTAGTGATATAATAGCATACATTGCTAATTGTTTTGATAGTTGATTTGATATTATTTGGTGAATTTCTTGGTCACTGAACATAGCAATAGCAATAGCAATCTCAAATTCAATTCTTAGGTATATACTAAACACATAGGAAATTGATATTGCTTGTTTAGATAATAATTTGAACTATATTGCTCGGTCTGAATATATGGGTATTGATTTGAGACCCACTTGATATATATATATCAGTATTGGTTGGGATTATAATTATTTGAAGTTTGCCCCTGGTTGTTTGACATTGTTTGTTTGGCTTAGTTTAGCAGTTATAAATTAGAGTTCACTCAGAGAATAAGTAATATTCTGAGGGGTTCCTTGGCAAGCCATATAAGTTGGTAATTAAAAATAATTTGCATTGACTAAAATTATTTGGATTAATTGTTTTGTGCGTTGGGAACATACAGGTTTGGAATATTTTGGGGTTCCCTGAGAAGTGAATATTGTCCAGAAGGGTTCTGTATTGACCAATGTGTTGCGATTTGAAAATAAATTATACTTGTTAAAATAAATTAATTCTCATTATAAATATTACTTGATTTAGGGTTCAACAAGTAACATTTTGCAGGGCTCCTTGTGCCAAATAATTTTAGTTTATATTGTTTTTGTTTTGCATTGTTGAACATTTTAATTAGAAGTCGATTGGACTTGCGTTTGTTTGTGAGTGTTTGTTGTTGCTGGCTACAGCCATGGCAAAGTGGACAGCCAAGATTAGGGCGGAGCTGAGATGGCTGGCCTCTGCGGTGCATTTGATAGGTAGACCCGACCGGACCGACGCTTTGCTGAAGCGATCGGCTGAGCTACCGGACCGAAGTGCGGTAGTTCAGAGTGCTTATGCAGCGCTTTTGGCGATGGACGAAAAGATTGATGATTCAGTGGAGGCAGACATCACACAATTTTATGACTTGCATGATGAGCTGGTTCAGGCTGCGCACAAGGTGCAGCGGGGTCCATTGACGGCGGAGACGCGATCACCGCCACCCCTGGCTCTCCTAGGACGTTTGCCAACCCTGGATTTGCCCCATTTTGACGGGGACTTAAAATGTTGGACCGCCTACCACGACTTGTTTTCAAGTCTGGTGGACGCCAGGACGGACTTGGCACCGAGCCAAAAGTTGGCATATCTTTTCTCCACCTTGAATGGAGAGGCACTGGAGTTAGTCTCACATCTTGCGGTCACCGACCAAAATTACACCACAGCCCAGGAGCTTTTGGAGAAACGATATGCCAACATTAGGCGTTTGGCAGACACCCATGTGGCACAAATTTTGGCGCTTCCTCACATTTATGGGGTTGCCACGTTGCGGAGGGATTTGGTGAATCCCGTGATGGTGGCCTTGAATGCTTTACGACGGCTTGGCCTGCCGGTGGATGAATGGTCGTTCATGCTCTTGCATATAGTTTTGTCACGGTTGCCCACGGACTTGAAGCTCCGTTTTGAGTACAAGCACGGTGGGGGCAGTGCCACACAATTGCCACGTTTTGCGGACCTTGTCTCCTTTCTGGAGGAGGAGTGTCGGTTGGTGGACAACGCCGGGATTGAAGGCCCCTCGGGACCCTCGGCGGGACCTCCACGGGAACAGCGGCGTGTGGCTGCTCGCCCCCCTAAGCCAGGGGTGGTAGAGCCACGCCGCCCGCCCCTCCGATACGCGACGGCCCACGCGCCCCCAAGGTGCGTGTATTGCACGGATGATGGCCATTTGGTTGCAGCATGCCCCAGGTTCCTGCACAAGAGGGTGAAGGATCGGCGCGGTACCGCGAATGATCGCCGGTGGTGCTACTCCTGTTTGGGGCAGCATTTGCAGTGGGATTGCCCACGGCCTGAACCGTGCCCGCAGTGCCAAGGGAAACACCACCTGGTGTTGTGCGCCAACCAAAATGGGGGTAATCGGTTGGATGGTGCGGGACGTTCCCCCACGGGCGGGGGCCCGCTTCCCCATTACCCCCAAAGGGAGTCTCGTCGGGGCTCGCCGTCCACGGGCGGGGGTACCCCTCCCCCAGCTCCTCGTCCACAGGCCAGGTTCGCTGCTGCTCAGCGCAGCTCCCCGCCTCGGAGATTCTCACCACCGTTGTGCGAACGACCGCGGTTGGAACGCCGCCCGCCCCAAGTTGGACGCCGCTCCGAGTACTACGCGTCGACCTGGGCGCGCCCGGGTCGCTGCCCTGAGGTTCCGGCGGACCAGTACCTGGTGCGGTCCAATTGGGCGGTGCCAGCCCAACAGGACGGCGCCTATGAGGGTTGTTGGCGGCCCGATGAGGGACGCCCCCAATAGGTAGCTGCCGCCCGCTCCTCCACCACAGCCGCCCACCCTGAAACAGTACTCTTGCCAACTGTTTGTGTCAGGGTCTGGGGCCCGATGGGGAAGTCCTTGTTAGTTCGTGCCCTTTTGGATTCGGGTGCCCAGGGCTGTCTTGCGTCGTCTTATTTGGTGGAGAGATTGGGCCTCCCATGTAGACCCCGCCCCTCCGTCATCCACGGAATAGGTGGCCTTCAGGTGCAGGGTTCCATGGGGGAAATTAATGTTTGTTTTTCAACTGTCAATTGTGGGCCAGCCATTGTGGCCAAAGCGGTTGTGTTGAACGATATTTTGGGCAGCAACCCGCAGGTGGTTATCTCCCCTACCGCGGTGAAATTGACGTCAGAGTTGACCCCCGCTGACCCCCAATGGTTTGTTCCAGGACCTATAGACCTGCTCTTGGGTGTTGATGTTTTAGGTTTGATCTTGTCCGGGGACAAGCGGGTTTTACAACCCTGCGGTTTGATGGCTTTGCAAACCATTTTTGGTTACACCTTTTTTGGACCCGTGTTGAGGGGCTTGGTCCCACGGGTTGAAAATGAAATTGTTACCGTAGGGCTCTCGCTCTCGGACGCCGTCCAGCGTTTCTGGGAGGTCGAGGAGCCCCCCAAGGCTCCCAGAGTCGATCCAGCGGAACAAGAATGCGAATTGTCGTATGAGAATAATACGGGTCGCCTCGCTGATGGTCGCTTTGTTACTCGGTTGCCTTTTAGGGCTGCACGCTCCCCTCTCGGTCAGTCTCATGCCCTAGCGGAAAAAAGGTTGTTGTCCATGGAGCGCCGAATGAAGAGGGATTCAGATCTCCATGCTAAGTACATTGAGTTTATGCGCGAGTATGAGGCTTTGGGACATATGTCACGCTCGACTATTGATTGGCGTTCGCTCGAGCACTATTTTTTGCCCCACCATGCGGTTTTGAAGACGCCTGGGGGCAAAATTCGGGTGGTTTTTGACGGTTCGGCCCCTACGTCAAATGGGGTTTCCTTGAACCAGTGTTTGCACTCCGGTCCCAAACTGCACCGGGACATTTCGGATATCCTCACCAACTTCCGCCGTCATCAAATTGTTTTTGTGGCTGACATCCGAATGATGTTCCGTCAATCGGTTGTTCACCGAGATGACCGGCGTTATCAGATGATTTTGTGGCGTGAGCGACCTTGTGATCCTATGCGAGTGTACGAGCTGAACACTACCACGTACGGTCTTACCTCCAGTCCGTATATTGCCATCCGGACTTTGTTGGAGTTGGCTCATCGGGAGCGATTGAACTACCCCCGTGCAGCGGCCATCTTGGAAGATTCAGTATATGTTGATGATGTTTGCACTGGGGCTTCCACTGCTACGGAGGCTTTGATTTTACGGGATGAGTTGATTGCGATCCTGAAGTCAGGTGGGTACGAACTGCGTAAGTGGTTGTCAAATTGCCCTGATTTGTTGCGAGATCTTCCGGTGGAACATCAGCAGGATCCTCTCTTGTTCGAAGATGCGGACAACCCTAACTTGATTGCGGTCCTTGGCATACAGTACCAGCCCGTCCAGGATGTCTTCACTTATCGGGTTAAGTTGGACCCCCCTAAGACCTGGACGAAGCGTTCGGTCTTGTCGACTGTTGCTCGGACCTTCGATCCTAATGGATGGATCACACCTGTCATTTTTCTGGCTAAGTGTTTTTTGCAGAAGCTGTGGATTGCGGAAGTTACGTGGGACGAACCTCTTCAGGGAGACTTGCTAACCGAATGGTGTTCGATTGTTTACTCACTTCCGGACGTGAACCGGATTTCCTTGCCCAGACTCTTCCTGCCATCCGGCAAGTGTAAAGTTAGCCTCCACGGGTTTTGTGACGCGTCTGAACGAGGGTACGCGGCCGTGGTATTCTTGCGGACTATTAGCCTATCCGGTCATGTGGGACTACATTTGATAATGGCCAAGAGTAAGGTGGCTCCTATCAGGACTAGGTTAACTATTCCTAAGTTGGAATTGTCGGGAGCAGCCCTCCTTACGAGGCTCCTCAATCATGTTTGTGATACTTTGGGTCGTACCGTGGAGATTTCAGATGTTTTTGCGTGGACTGATAGTGAGATCGTTCTTTGTTGGCTTCGCACCTCCGTGCATAATTTAGAGGTTTTTGTTGCGAATCGGATTTCACAGATCCAGAGTTCAGCGACCCCGCTGATTTGGCGACATGTTCCAGGGGAACTGAACCCCGCTGACTGCGCTTCGCGAGGCTGCGAGGCTCCGGTACTTGTAAACCATTCCCTGTGGTGGGGACCAGATTGGTTGTCGCATCCTGCGGCATCTTGGCCCCAGAATCGGTTCTCTTCTCCAGAGGCGTTGCCAGGTTTACGTGTGGGCGTTATGGAAACGCAACCTGTCTACGACTTGAATCCTCTGTTGGAGAGGTACAGCTCTCTGTCGAAATTGATTGGGGTTACCGCGCGGATCCGACGTTTCTTGCTCCACGCACGGAACCCAGCTCAGAGGGCATTGACCACGGAATTGGCCTTGTCGCCCTTGGAACGCCAAGAGGCCCTGCTATTTTGGGTTCGTGTGGTGCAAGTGGAGCACTTCGAACCGATTATTGACGCGCTTAAAGGAGGATCGAGAATTAAGGGTTCGATCGCTCGTCTGAATCCATTTCTCGACGCATCGGGTTTGCTTCGAGTCGGCGGACGACTTCGAAACTCGAACTTGCCCTATGGAGCTCGCCATCCTTTGTTGCTCCCCAAAGGGGGGACTTTGGTCAGTTTGTTGGTGTCTGATCGACACGTTGCTAACGCTCACGCAGGCTGCAATGCCCTTGTAGCCATTTTGCAGCGTGAATTTTGGATTTTGTCTGCCAGACGCACTATTCGCGGCATTATCTTCAGATGTATGCCGTGCTATCGTTTGACGGCCACCCCCACGCAGCCCATGATGGGGGATCTGCCCTCCGACAGAGTCTCGGAGAGTCGACCATTTGCTTGTGTGGGCACGGACTTTGCCGGCCCCTTTTTGGTAAAGACCTCGCAGCTTCGCAACGCTCGATCTGTCAAGGCGTACTTGTGTGTGTTTGTCTGTCTGGCCTCCAAGGCAGTTCACTTGGAACTGGTAAGTGCCCTCAGCACGGAAGCGTTTCTTGCGACGCTAGGTAGATTTGTATCCCGCCGGGGACTGCCATCTCTGATCCGCTCTGATAACGGCACCAATTATAAAGGCACTGGCCGTTACTTGAATGAAATTTGTAATTATTTGAATAGTGATAAGGATAATTTAAGATTTGCAATGTCTCGAATGGGCATTAAGTGGCAATTTGATCCCCCTGTTTGCCAAAATTGGGGTGGTAATTTTGAGGCTGTTGTAAAAGTTACAAAAACGCATCTCCGCCGAGTTATTGGTGAAACGATTTTAACGTTCGAGGAACTTGCTACGGTATTTTGTAAAATTGAGGCTGTCCTCAACTCGCGCCCTCTCTGCCCTGTCTCGTCGGACCCAAATGACCTGGAAGCATTGACTCCTGGTCATTTTTTGATTGGCCAGCCCCTTACCGCGCTGCCGGAGTACCCCTTCAGGGAGGTAAAATCATCACGCTTAAGTCGGTTTGAGTTGCTACAGCAGATGACCCAAAGCTTCTGGCATCGTTGGTCGCTAGAATATTTGCACATCTTGCAGCAGCGCTTTAAGTGGACTGACAAAACTGATCCTCCTCACGTTGGAGATCTTGTACTAGTTAAGGAAGCTAATTTATTACCTTTGTATTGGCGTCGTGGACGCATTGTAAATTTGTTGTATGGGTCTGACGGGGTCCCCAGGGTTGCGGAGGTTATGGTCGGAGATTCGGTTTTGAAGCGAGCTGTAGCGAGCTTAGCCCGCCTGCCCATTTATTAGCAGACAGAGCTCCTCTGCCTGGAGCGGGGGATTGTTCGATACCAGTCTTTTACCGCGGGCATCACTCGGGTGATAATCGAAAAAGAAAAGGACACGTCACTATTTGACGTTTGACGTCTGTCATTTTAGTAGTATAACCTAGAATTTTGCTTTTGTTGGATTGAACACGCGATTCTTTGATTTATTTGATTTTGGAGAAAGCATTCGGGACATTTGATTTATGTTAATTGGAATCAGTTCATAATTGAGGCCAGGCGCTCCTATCGAGGGGTTTTGCTGTTGCCTGCTAGTGTTTGGAGACTGAAGTGATAAATTTAGTGTCGGTAGTTTGGATTCGGGTGCGCCTACGTGGTGAGCTATCATCCAGGAGCCAGGAAGTGTTCACCAGGACACGCGACGGCCTCGACACCCACACTCTAATACACATACATTCAGATACACATACGCCGGCCGACAGATAACGGCGGATGAAGCTTCCATCAAGGTTTTGTTTTGTATCGGACCGATACCTGGCGCATCTTCGGTATGCCACGCTTCTTGGAAGCTATAGCCTAGCGGGGTTATACCGGTCGTTCTAGTCCAGGCCCCTACTCGGGTCAGGAACTCGTCGGGCCCAGCCCTGGCTTCAACCGAGTAGAGTCTTGCAAGCCCGGGCTAGTAGCGAACACAGGACCTGGTCCATGTACCTATGGCCTATGTCCTTATTCATCCCAGGCCAGAAAAAAATCGCGTGTCCATCTTCCTGGTGGTTCTGATACCAGGGTGACTTATATTGTGGATGGTATCAAATATTTTCCTCCTGAATGAACTCGTTACATAAGGTCGTGGCGTGTTCACAGATAATGATGTGATTTAGTTCGATGCAAAGGTCACTACAGTGCACAGTTGGCGGTAGGTGCGGGTTGCGGGGAGGTCGGTAACGGCGCTGCGATTGGCTGTTTCGAAAGTAGCGCGCTTTGTCACATCATGGCGCCAGAAGCGTAGTGATGGGATGCGTTGGTCGTAGTTTTTAGCGGTGCCGCAATTAATTGTTAGTAGAATATTTTACATGGCGTAAGTAGGTACCTGTTAACATGGTTTAAATTTTGGAACAGCTTTCACTGTTATATTATTATCATGTTTCGTTCATCGACTATTTTGATCATGATCAAAGTATGTTAATCACATTGAGTAGTCATATAAAATAGTTATTTCCAGGCATTTTACAACATTTACTGCAATATCGTGTTTATATATGTGCCTTCAACCCGTTCGTATTTACATACGTAAGTAACATACTACTAGGAAAGGACGAATGCGATGTTTATTCGACATTAACGCGAATGTGCTAGAAGAGTAGTACATATATTTATTCAATGTGATAAAATTATGTGATAGATGATAATCCTCATCATCATTCAAGAGGGCGTTAACGTGCTCACTAGCGCCAAATAATTGTAATTATTTAAATTTAACGATAGATATTTAAAAAAGGAAGCCACTACACACTATATTTTGTAATTAAGCTCCACAACTAACCACTTTCGAGATCCCTCACACGTCATCGAAGTCCAGCATGAGGTCCATCTCGTGACACTAGTCCTAATTGCTCTCGAAGACGATTCGAAAAGACCCAAATGCCATAGCTCCATCGCTAACCACCTCCGAGATCCCTCACACGTCATCGAAGTCCAGCATGAGATCCATCTCGTGACACTAGTCCTAATTGCTCTCGATGACGATTCGAAAAAACCTAAATGAACCACCTCCGGAAATTAATACCTATATATTCATTATTAAATTATATTTCATTCTACTTTATATGAATGAATACTTCATAGCAATAGCTAACTTCGACACTACATATTATTCTACAATACTCTAAATTACCCAATAAATAAAATAAAACTGCATAATATCTACTCTTAAACCAACAAAAACCTTCCAGCACGGCTATCATGCGACGGCGCGCGAGCTCTCTCGATTTTTCTCGCACTATCCGTCTCTTTCTTATTAGAACACAGAACAAGAGGTATAGTGCGAGAAAAATCGAGAGCATGTCGCGGCCGTCTCATGATAGACATGCTGTAGGTACAGTCAGCATCATATAGTTCGTAGCAGCCAAAGTAGCCAAATATATCGGAACACGTCTTTATTAGGAATAAAGAAGTGTTACGATATATTTGGCTACTTTGGCTGCTACTAACTATGTGATGCTGACTGTACTACAGTAATATATTCCGTTCATTAGCTGTGGAAGCTATAAAATAGAGCGAAATAGTAATTTACTACGTCTCCCTCTACCTCATAGCTTGTAAGACGGTTGCAGTCCGCCTTGGTGCAGTTTAAACCTTTAGTACATCGTATACATTATCTATGATTTCTTACAAAAGACTTTTGACAATGCAATGACAAGGATGTAAATATAATCGTTGGTGAATTTACGTATTAACATACACTCAGAGGCAATGAAAACGGGTCACTTCCCATGGATACTTTACAAAGTGACCCGTTTTCATTGCCTCTGAGTGTAATTCCCAATGTGAACTATGAAGGTACGCTACCTCAGAGGCAATGAAAACGGGTCACTTTGTAAAGTAATCCATGGGAAGTGACCCGTTTTCATTGCCTCTGAGTGTACATAGTACACGAAACCACGGATGAGTTAACGTATTGTTTCCTTAAATGAATCTGAATCGGTAAAATACGAAAGCATCACTAGCCCATCACTACCCTAGTAGCATTTTCGTTGGCATTTCGTTGGGCCAACTCGGTGATCAATGGCCCAACGTGGGGCCAACTTAAAATGCTACTAGGGTAGAGTGTCACTTGCTTTCGTGAGAAAGGAACAGTATATTGCCATTTCCTTTTGATGAAAAGGGACATGCATACTTCACTACTTCTTAATGACCAGTGTAAAATGAACTCCGCGTGACAGAATGAAATTTACATGTTTAATATGATAAATTTAACTTACCTGTGAAATGTTATTCCGTCGGTTGTGTAATTAGACGTTCGGGAGTTTTTCCAACACCACTTCACACAGCAAGAACTTATTTTTGTCGCAAATCAATTTTAATTTATTGTTTGTTTGACGCACGTATAGATCGCGTAGCTGGTCGATAATGACAATATGGCGCGGGGAAGCGGGGGGTTATCATTGCTAGAGCATATATGCATGGCTATAGGCTCTATCTATTGGAGGTTATCTGTGGGCGTGTTACATTGTAGTGTGGCCTCGTTAACAGCGCGTCCGATTGCTGAGCATGAGCTAATTCTGCGAAACCGACTGTTTGTTATTGTTTCGACTCGCGATAACGCGTCCGCGATTGTATTACAAGAGAAGACCCTTCTATGTACCTAATGTCATTAGTATATTCACTGATGAACATAAGTTGGTTAGCCCTTCTCGGTGTCTCGTTGGTTGTGGCAACTATGCTCAACGCGAAAGTGAGAGGCTTGTGATTAGTATAGACGATTAGATCCCTTCCCTCTATCTGATTCCTGAAATGAACTATGGACATGTAAATGGCTAAAAGCTCTCTGTCAAACGTAGTAATTACTTTGCGTGCTAGAGAAAGCTTTTTAAAAATATCCTAAGGGCTTCCACACTTTTCCTATTTTTTTGTTACAAATTGTACGGTAATTCGTCTATGCTTTTTAATACTGGCATGGTTTTAAAAGGTTAATTTGAAATTTTGAATACGAATTTTCCTACATTCGGATTTGTGGTTGCCAGTTTTGAAAGATCAGAAAACAGGTCATTTGAGCTTGCTGTTCGAGAGAACATATACTTTTTTCCTTCCGCTGAAGACTTCCTTAGATAGAAGTTGGGTGTTTTGTACAGCAGTTGCTGCTTGAATTGCCGAAGTAAGGCCGCGTGTTATCAGAAAGTGTGAAATATGTGCTTCCACGTGCGTGATACAGTTTGCCGTAAGAGCAGTTCATCTCCTCGTCCGGGAAGTGGTAGGAGCCCCTGCCTTTTCTTGTCGTTGAGGAACGACGTTGACTTGAACGTGGTGAACGTGATATTCACTTCCCTTGTGCATGGAAGGCCAGACGTGGAAAGCGATCTGGCTTTCTGGTTGGGGCGCGGGGCCCAAATTTCGAGGCACGACGTGCAACTAGTACTACGACCTACGACTTGGGGAAGCCCACAACAAGCTGGAGTCGGATTGCATGGGGAATTGCTCCTCGAGCTTGAATCCAACGTTCCGTTGAGACCAACGGCAACGTTTTTTTAGCTAAGTGGCGTACGATAAATGTTAGGTTTAGTCATATTTAATACCCTTCGTTTTTTTAAGCTTGATGTATTCTGTCCAGGTTCTTACCAGATTTTCACTTAGTAAGTCCGCTTTGGTGCATCTTTCCCAAAATTCCGAACAGCGTCAGACCGCTAAGGTGATTCATTTATTTGGTTTCTCCTTTTTCGATCTCTCATACTTCATCCATATTCCCATCCCACTTACACCTCACTCTCATCCTTAAGTTTTTTTGAAGTGAAAACTTCTTTAGCGGCGCTGAGCACTTTTTGGGATGGGGAAAAATTGTTAAATACGCGACAGAGTTTTGTGACGTCAGATGTGAAGGAGGTCACTTTTTGCTGCTAGCCGATTCGACTTCATTCAAAACTGAACGCTATTCGTAATAGTATAAAGCAGTTAAACACTTTTTGCAATAGGATATTCTGCAAATAAATTTGTAATAATACCAACGCACCCTTCACCGTTTTGCTATTGAGAAAATTCGAATAGTTCGAATTTGGGCGTTATTCCTAAAGAGATAAAGCTTAGAAAAATATTTACCAACGGCAAAAACAAATTGATGTTTTGGTCGCCACCGCCGTCTGCTGTTCTTGCAACTTCGAATAGTTCGAATTTAGACGTTATACCTAAAGAGATAAAGCTTTGAAAAATATTTGCAAATGGCAAAAACAAATTGGTATTGTGTATGCCGCCGCCCGTCGGCGTGCCGACGGGCGAGCCGGCGGCCCATTCGCACCCAACGCGCCCGCGGCCCGTCCGCCTAAATAATTGATAATTGTTTATAAATTTGCGTCAAATTCATTTTTAGGGTGACACCGTAAGATGTCACGTGACCTGATCGAAATACTGTTACAATGTTATTGAGTTTTCACTTCTGCCGGCACTCCCGGAGTGCAACCCGGTCTTTTTTTTTTAAACTGTCTCTTAGCCGAACGGGCTAATTATAGCGAGTACGCAAGTATATGCCCATTAGTCCCATTACCAAGGACAATCTTATAGCGCACCGCCTAAGGTCTGTTAGGTATTCCTTTCTTTCCAAGGTTAGGTTTTAGTTGGAAGCGTATTAAGGATTCGAACCTGTGCTTAATTCATCCTGGTCACCGCGACCTAAGCTGTGGGTTAATTTATTTAAGTCTGAAGATGTTGGAGGTTTATGTAATAAATTAAACGTGTGTTGTAAGTGAATTTTATTTTATTATTTATCACTTGCTACCGAACGTACATTTATTTAGGTTGATAGTTATGCCATAGTCTTGGAAGATTTTATATATTTTATTCAAATGCAGCCTATGTATATGTACCTCTTCGGACTCTGACGCTATGATTAGGTCATATATTATATAGCAGAATAGAGAGGATTTTTCTCCCCGGTTTCCTACGATGCTTTCTGCGCCCTGCACCTGCAATATAGAGTTCATAAACCTCTGGAATGTTTGAATGGCATTTCTCAAACCAAAGACTAATCTGGGGAATTCCCACAGACTAAAAGGCGTCATGATTGCTGTCTTCTCAAAATAAATAACATATACAATTTTTTTGGAACATCTAGTAGTCTTTTACATCTCTACTTATACTTAAAATACCCGAAACCGAAACCGACACTTTGGTCAAACACTAAACGCGCGCGGTCTTCGGCGCTAATAAAAGCGAGCATACACCACATCCAGTATCAGTTCCCGGGTCATTCCTGAGCCAGCCAGTCGAGTCGATTGTGTTTTGTTAAACGAAATGAAATATTTGGTAATCGTTATTTTGGCCGTGGTGGTTGTCACCCAGGCGACGTACCTCATGTCGCCCAACGGCCTTTCTGCTGCTATGGATAGAAATGAAATGACCGGTGAGTTTTTTTATGTCTTAAATAAGTCTTTTATTACTGGTTGTTATTTTTTGCTCCTGAACTACACTAATTGTTAAGCAGGTTCACACGAAAGCGGTTTTAAAGCACGGCGCTTTTTTATCGAGCACTGTTGGATTTTAGACGTTGGCCGTAGGACGTTAAATCGAATTGAGCCCACGGCGGAACTTCTTTCGAACGATAGCTTAAAAAGCGTCGCGATATAACCCAACGTTGCAACGTTGGGTTATATTTATATCGGGACGCTTTTTAAGCTATCGTTCGAAAGACGCTCAACCCTCCATACAAACGTAGTTTAATTCTCATTTTAAAACGACGTTAGAATAACATGAAACTTTTACTTTAGATAGCTTGTTCAGAAATATTATAGGGTTCCTAAAACTATTTTTCAAGTCAGTGAAAACCATCACGGACAAGTAGGCAGAAGTAGTTATCGAGTAATAGTCGACCAACTGAATGTGTACTTGGAAAGGCCAATTTTCGTACAAATTCGGGAGACGCAACCGCACCGCACGTCGATGTAACGAAGATAGACAGGCAACTACGGAACCCTTCACTGCGCGTGGCCCGACACGCACTTGGCCGGTTTTATTAACCAATAAAGTCAACTTTGCCGAACATTTTTGAGAAAACCAGTTTAGTTTTCATACAAGGTTGCCTAAAGCCCTTTAATTTGCTGTTTCGTCTGTCGAATTTTCATTTCAGCAAAAAGCCAGTTACTTTATCTCGTACACCCATCTTTTTCTTAAGTATCATGTCGATCTTATTAATTCAGGTTAGTTTTTTTATAATAATTATGACTTTTTATGGTGTTGTCCGAGAATTTTGGACCGAAGTCACACTTGGGATATTAATTTAAGTGATTGCGATAGGCAACCCTGCCAGCAGTCATTCGAGTAGGTACAAAATATACACTACAAATACACTATATTAATGCAACTTTTTTGCCCCCAGACGAACTGCAAGTCTCCAAGGGAAGAACCCAACCAGCCATTCCAGTCAAACCAAAGACAATTTACGTCCAGATGGCCGTACTAGAGGATGCCTGGTGCGACGGGATGTGCCGCGTCCAGTGCCAGTCGTACGGGTACAAGTACGGGGAGTGCTGCTTTTTCGGCTTGTTGTGCCGCTGCTACAATTGATGCGACTGTCGCGGTCTTGTGCGTATTAAAGTAAATAAATGATAAAAGTTTTAGGTTTTTTTTATTGAATACCTTTGAGACGTTTGAGTACCTACACACGGCAACTTTTTGCTGAAATAATAATAATAATTTATTGCCACAAACTAAACATAATACAAAATAATTTAGGTACACCGCATATAAGTTAAGGCGATATGATTCGACGCGCTAAGCAATCTGAGGGGGTGAGGTGCGCGGCAATCCGTGAAGCGCCGCCCGCGCGCCCCGACCCGCTCGTCGAGCACGTGACCGCGCGGCAGCCATAGCACACACAAGACGAGTCACAGTAAACTGATCTCACGATCGCCGTATATTAACTGGACCGTGCAAGGGTCAAGTTTGCTATCTGTGAAGGGTGTGAACTATGTACGGGTTTCGTACTACAGAAAAAATCCTGTATTGTTTATTTTACTATTTCACAATTTGTCCACTATAACGGTGCATATTTTAAGATTTTTTGCGGGTTTAGGGAAAACTCAGTTAAAGGTCCGATGAAGAAACAGATGGAATTGAATTGATTGGTAGGTATAGACTTAGTAATATGGTTCCGTTTGGCACCCAAGGGTGCAGAAACCTATAAAAGAAAACACAAAGTAGAAAAACACTAATTATCCCTTCAGCTGTGGTCATCCCTCTGTGGGCTTCATATTTTTTCCTGCAGGTCGGTGGAGCCCCCCTCGGAGGGGCGCATTGGCTGTGCTTACTTTCTTAGAAATAAAACCGCCATTCGTGTATTGATCTCGTTTTAATCCATTGAAACGTATAGCCAATGAAGCGAGACAGCTAGCAAGCGACAATTTCAATGGCCATTGGAGGAAAATTTTGAATTTGATCCGTAGTCTAAAACTGCCACTGGCGCGTTAACTACGGTCGAGTTTCGTGAGTGAGTTTTAATGGTTTTAGTGCGAATTTTCGTTGGCAGAAGGAGATATCTTGGAGAGAAGTAAATAATCCTTCGTTTTCTGTTAAAAACATATAGTTTTTAGTTGATTAACGATAATCAACTTGTGGCTAACACAACATACCTACTCATGGTCAAAATTTGCCTACAGGTTTTTTAGCGCTTTTCTACTAATTTAGAATTACTAACAGTTATTAATATTACCGCTATTTATCGTAAATTTATTTAAAATGTTGGAAATGGACTAACAATCGCCCGAAAGTAGATAAATAGATCGAAATTGGTAACGGTCATAACAGAGCCCTCAGAGGGATGGTAACCGTCAAGGAACTTCCCTCCGAGGGATGCTCACATGAGACCTCGTGACGTCACTTACTCAGCGCACCAGCGCGATTTCATAATATGGATACGCCATGGATTGATTGTCTTGCAACGTTCGTAATTCGTATCTATTAACGGAAAAGTTGGATCTTGTGTTGTGCTCGCGAGTTGTTGCTATTGTCTAGCTTTATGTCAGTGAACTAACATTAGATAAATACTTAGTGTTTGTGTATGTGCCTAATGTGCTTATCAATATTAATATTAATAAATGTTCAGGTTCAGGTTCAAGTGAGTGAGTGGCGCTTTCGATTGTAAGCTCGAATACGATGGTTCATGTGCTATCATAGTTTCAATAAGTGTTAACTGAGCTGTGTGCTGTGTTATTTAGGTGCTTGTACAATCTCCGAAGAACCATCGTAAGTAATAACTAATTTCTACACAGACGAGAGACCACTCAGAAATCACCACTATTCCTTCATGTTCATCAAGTTGTACCGCTACTACAAATTCATGGTGTGGGTAAGGGTATATCCATACTAAGCAAACCATTTTTTTCGAAATGGTCTTGATTTTCATTGTTTTAATGTTCATGTTTTACGTGTTTTTTTGTTTCACTGGTATTAATGTTGTGATTTGAATTGAAAGGATATTTAATCAAGATGCTTTCAACCAAATTTGTTTGGTTTAAAGCCCATGGTTGCTGTGATAATTGCAGTCGTTTGGAAGAGGTTATTTTGTGTCAAAGTAGACATACTTTTTTCATTTTACTCTCACATAAAACCTGCTGCACCTACAATAAATAAAGCTTCGGTTACAGCTAGTTGATGGCCCAAATTTATTGTTTAGGCATGAATTTGATTACATACAGTATAAAACACTTTAGATATAAACATGTAAATCGAAGCCCACACGAGCAACTTCTGAGTGTAGGCATTATATTGGTAGAATATTTCAAATGGTCTAGTGTAAAAAAAATACTCATGAGCCTCCCATTTTATGTTTTTCGAATAAGTATAACACTAATTTCTTCAAATTAAGCCCATTAAACACCCCAAATATCCAATTTATTATATTAAAAATGACCAAAATATGTCGTAAACTTCGGTGACCTGGTGACAAGGTCAGCTAGATAGCCTTAATACGACTTTAATGTAACGATGCAATGGAATCCGTTCTCGCAAAGGTGGTGGTAGGTCGTTACAAATTTTATACAAGAGTGCATTCCACGAACGCGCGACTGTCGCGTGACACTATACCCACCACCACTATCATAGGGCCCGCCAGCTCTGTCGCGGCGACATAAACTATCCGTCTCTTTCTAATTGGAACGCTGTGTCGCGTTAGTAGCGCTGCTAAAGTCACCGTGTGTATTTTGCTCTTTTTCACGATTTCATTTTTAGATAAAACTTTCATTCTGTGAGTTAATGTCCTTCCAATACATTTTATAACCTAAAATTATGTTGTTCTCGGGAAAAACCACGTGTTTAGCCCTGACGCTAATATGTCGTTTTATTGAATAGAATAGAATAGAAATTTATTTGTGTGATGAGCACGAATATTTGTTTCTGAGTCATGGATGTTTTCTATCTATTAAGTATTTATTTATCTATATAAGTATGTTTATCGTCGCCTAGTTCCCATAGTACAGGCTTTGCTTAGTTTGGGACAAGGTCGATTTGTGTAAGATTGTCCCCTTATATTTATTATTATTATTGCTAAAAGGGATAGACAGAGCACATGAAACTTAAGTTCCATTGCGACTTTTAATTTGCGCCAACTGCACTAAGATCACTTTTTCTGAAAACCTAGACCACTAAGAATTTAAAAAATACCGCAGGCCCCTTTTGAGGAAAATGTAAAAAAAAATTGGCCAAGTGCGTTACATCGCGACAAGCACGCCAATTAAATGGTGGCGTCGTCGGTCGAATTTGTACGAAAGTTGGCCTTTCTGATTACATTTTAAGTTTGTGGATTATGTATGACTTGGTAACTAGTTATGCCTACTTAGCCGTGATAGTTTTTTTTTTGTATAATAGTTGGCCATTTCAAGTGCACGTTTAGTTCTCGGTAACTAGTTACCCTTTTTAGCCGCGATAGTTTTCCTTTTAAATTCATTATATGTACTACTGCAACGAATTTTTTCACATCCCCAGCCGGCAGGGGCAAAATTAGGACTTTGAAGCCTAACATCTCGTAAAATCACGAATCACGCAGAAATTGTTTTAAGAAACCTATAATATTTTTAAACAGGCTATCCAACGATGATACCCCAAACCCCACACTATAGGTTTAAACATTAAAGGCCAGAATAATGTATGCCATACGATTAAATAAATAAATAGGTTTAAAGGGAAAAAAAATACATCCCCACTTTAGGTGTAGGGGATCCAGACTCTCTGACTGACAGATCCAACTTACTCATAAATCAAACTCATCATTTCCAAAAATATTATGCTCTGTCCTAATTAAGAGCTAAGCTTTTGTCGGTGTATCTCGAAGTAGGCCCTCCATTTACTCCGATCCCAGGCAACCTCTTTGACATCTCGATACGACCTTAAGATCAACCCTTTTTTGAGCTGCTATATATTTTATTCTAGGTCTTTCTCTTCCTTGCTTTCCCTCTATCTTTCCTTCAATTATATTGAGTACTAGCGACCCGCCCCGGCTTCGCACGGGTACTATATTATACATATAAACCTTCCTCTTGAATCACTCTATCTATTAAAAAAAACCGCATCAAAATCCGTTGCGTAGTTTTAAAGATCTAAGCATACACAGGGACAGACCTTTGTTTTATATTATGTAGTGATGAAGTTGTCATGTCGTATGAGGTGCCCTATCATATTCCCTCTTGTATTTTCTAAGTTTCTCATTGACTGCCTGGTTTGTTTTACTCAATTCAGAACTTCTTCATTAACAAATTCTAAACATTACAAATTCTTAGCTTTGTCCTCTTACTCCATTCCCCATCCAATTATCTCAATTAATTACGGCACCTACATTCGAGGTTTTATGCTGAGCATGCCTTAATTAATTAATAATAAACGCCACGCAATCAGGTCATTCGACCTGGTATTCAGAATGCCTCGCACATCGCCTCACAAAAACCAGACTAAGTCAGGCCTCCGATTACGCGTAGTTATTAGGAATAACGGCGTCAAATTATATGGTGAGCCGTGATGCGAGGTTAAACTATTTGTGCATACAGCTTAGCTGGTGATATAATTTAATTGGGCCAAGTTTTCAATTACTTCGCCAATGAGCAGATTAATTTGGCGCCGAATGCCGTTCGAATCGGAATGAGATATATGTGGGGATAAATTAGTCTGAGTTAAATATAAGAAATCATACATTCAGATAAAAAAAGGGTCTACTCATTAATCTAAACTAACTAGATAATCTAACCGCAGGTGCAGATAGTTCAACGCGTCTTCGCACGTGGATTTATGCGTGCGCGTGTGCCCCCTGTTGCTGGCTACACACTGACCAGCTGAACGGCCAACTAAGGCGAAGCATTTATGTGGTAGCTATTTGTTAGGTAGCCGTTCATTGGCCCAGTGTGTACTCAGCTTGTATTAACGGCTGCTGCGTCACTGTCACACAAATCAAACGTCTGCGTAACTCGCAGCAACAAGCGCACGCATACAGTCGCCGAGCGCAAAGATGAGTTTAACTATGTACTTTGCGTAACCACGACCCCATTATTTTACTAGATAGTGAGTGAATAATCCAACTAAGAAAAACCGTATTCAAAAACAAACTTATATACTAAATCAAACTCCAATAAGAACTTACAGCGTTCAACTCGCATTATTATCATGTTTTACACACAACAAGCCAACATTGCTGTTATCACAAAGCGATAAAGTTCCAAATGCAATAAAGCCGGTGCTAGCACGCTCTAGTATCGTGGTTTATACGTTTAATTTCCACATTTCTCCGAGGTCTTGCTATAGCAAGTAACCGCATTACGGCGATGCCAGTTGTGTATGAAAGAACGCTCATTTTAGATGTTTTGCTCTTCCACACAGCTGCTCCAAAAACCATATAATTTATATACTTTTTAAACATACCTACTTATGTACTCCTAAACATCATACATAGAAAGGAGTAAACAAATATAAAATAAATTTATGGGCAACGTATAGAAAGGATTGGAAAGATTTTGGTGGACGTCCCTAACCCTAGTGGAAAAGAAAGGGGAATATTTTTAACAAAAAAATGCTGATTGGAAATGAAGACAGTCAGTAAAAATTAGTCAAAAAGTAGTCAAAAAGGAGGTTTTAGTATACCTAAGAGATGCAACGGATATCTGGCCACTATCCGGTATCCGGCCTATCCGGCCACAATTTTACTATCCGGCCGAATACCGAATAGTGCCGAGTTATCGAGTCGAACGCACGTTAGGACAACTCAACGGTCATTTTCTCATTAAAAAAGACCGGGTTGCACTCCAGGAGTGCCGACAGAAGTGAAAACTCAATAACATTGTAACAGTTTTTCGATCAGGTCACGTGACATCTTACGGTGTCACCCTAAAAATGAATAAGATGCAAATTTATAAACAATTATCAATTATTTAGGCGGACGGCCCGCGGGCGCGTTGGGTGCGACGGGCCGCTGGCTCCTGGCGGCGGCATACACAATACCAATTTGTTTTTGCCATTGCCAAATATTATTCAAAGCTTTATCTCTTTAGGAATAACGTCTAAATTCGAACTATTCGAATTTGCACAGCAGACGGCGGTGGCGACCAAAATATCAGTTTGTTTTTGTCGTTGGTAAATATTTTTCTAAGCTTTATCTCTTTAGGAATAACCCCCAAATTCGAACTATTCGAATTTTCTCAATAGCAAAACGGTGAAGGACGCGTTGGTATTATTACAAATTTATTTGCAGAATATGCTATTGCAAAAAGTGTTTCACGGCTTTATACTCTTACGAATAGCGTTCAGTTTTGAATGAAGTTGAATCGGCTAGCAGCAAAAAGTGACCTCCTTCACATCTGACGTCACAAAACTCTGTCGCGTATTTAACAATTTTTCGTCATCCCAAAAAGTGCTCAGTGCCGCTAAAGAAGTTTTCACTTCAAAAAAATGAGATTTAGATCTACCTGGCGTACGTGTAATACGCTACATGATCGAGCAGCTGTTAACACGCAGACTCTTTAACGCCAAGAACGGAAGAAGCCTTACGCCATCTTATAAAAGATGTTAAGTATACTGATATTAAAATAAAACACCGTAAATTTATTTCGGGAGCAACATAAAAGGAAATGAAACAAACAAACCTTCAAGTTTCGTCAATTACGAAGATGTAAAAGCTCGAAAATATACGAACCAAGCGTAATTGGTAATAATGTATGTCCCTCGGTTATGAAAATATAACCATATTCCACAGAGAGAATATACGCCCCGCTATTCCGTAACTTGTTTTAAGTCCACCTTAGCGCTCACCCACAAACATATCCTCTCGTCGCGATTAGTAGTAGCCAAGAGTAGGTTGAGGTCTTGTTTCGTCAGGCGTGGCGGGTGAGGTGAGACGCATGAGCGCGTAAAGAATATACGCAACAGGACTCATTGCCTATACCCCACGCTATATTTTTATGAGACCGTGTGATGTAATTTTATTTGTACCCGTAGACTCGAGAGATTCTTTATAATACAGGAGTTATTTTCATTTCATGATAAAATTACGCGACGATACGGGCACTTAGTAAATTTGAAATTATTTAAGATATATGCATAGTATAATAATTTAAGATAAAAATACTTATATACACACGCCGCGCTTTCCGGTACGTGGTCGCCACTCGAGAACCTTTCCGCCCCAACGGCCATCGGTTCTACGTGCTATGTGCCCCGCCCACTGCCACTTAAGTTTAGCGATTCGGAGGGCTATATCGGTTACCTTGGTTCTGCTGCGGATAGCCTCATTTCTGATGCAATCACGCAGAGAAACTCCCTTCATAGCCCTCTCCATAGCCCTTTGGGTGACTTTGAGCCTTCTTATGAGGCCCATAGTAAGCGACCACGTTTCAGTGCCATATGTCATCACTGGCAACACACACTGGTATGTACGAAAAGATGTGCCGTAGCTTCCCTAACGCTGCCCAGTCGAGTCGGATACGACGATTGACCTCTTTCTCGAAGTTGGACCTACCTCAGCCTACTTTTTGACGACCGCTTTAGCCTAGTGGGTAGTGACCCTGCCTACTAAGGAAGAGGTCGTGGGTTCGAATCCCGGGAAGGGCATTTATTTGTGTGATGAGCACGAATATTCGCGACTAATCTCTTAACTCTAAACACAGCTAAAACTAAATATGTTATTCAAAGTACAACAGAAACCAACCACCTCAAAATTGCAAAATAAAAATACACAGATGTCATATGAACACGAGCCCTAATTGTCAATGTGATTGTCCTCTGATAGAAAGGGTCAGTTCTAAAAATATCTTGGAGTCATTATAGATCAGAGACTCTCATTGCAACAACATATTGAACACATAAACAATAGGGTAAGAAAAATAATTTGGATTTTTAAAATACTACAGCATCGTATCAATCAGCCTACCTGTACAATAATATTAACAAAGAAACCAACATTTACTCTATGACGCTGTTTGACTGTAAAAAGACTTTGGTAGATATGTTAATAGTACATTACTTACCAAGGGCTGTAAAAGAAAGAAAGCCCGAAATCGCAGGTATTTGTGACCCGACCCGCAGGCGAGGGTTGTAAATATGCGATAGAGGGCTTTCTTTTTTACTGCCCGTGGTGAGTACACAATTTTACGTCTTCAACTGGCCGTAATGCGAGTTTTACCGTACGCGTAGCGTGCGATAAAACTCACATTATGGCCAGGTGTGACGTAAAATTGCCTATTTTATTTGCTGTTATTAATTTAGTAATAGAAAACAGACCCCGTATCATGGTCGGCCTTATCACGCGATAAGTGACAAGATATAGCGTCCGTCACTGGCTGACACCGTTCGATAGAACGAGACGACGCTCCTATCTTGTCACTTATCGCGTGATAAGGCTAACCATGATACGGGGCCAGGGAAGTGTAATTGATTATAAAGCATGTCAAGACAAGTTTATTCTACGAAGTTTTATTTTGCGTGTAGGTACTTTGTGCACTAGAGCATAAAAGTGGCATTTTGTGCAGCTTACATCCAGCATAAAGGTGAAATTTGCAAGCATGAGACGTGAAAAGTATGATTGTTGCACGGCTAAGAAATCCTTACGAGGCGGGAATAAATTAACAAGTCGAGGTGTAAACTTGAAGTAATTTGAACTGACAATGAGATTACATGAGGCGCAAGTCATCAAATAGATTACTGTTGATGTTTTTTAAGCAGAAGCACAATACGCTTGTTTCATTTATCAGGCATATTTGATTTAAATAAATAAATATTTCCCTGTGTGAGACGGACAGACACCGAGTGATCGCGTAAGTGTTCTGTTGGTCGATCGTTGGCACGGAAGACTAACAAAGACTTTCGGATTGACTACTAAGTGCAAGTTTTAACTAGGTGCATCAAGAAATCTAGACAAGACTCGGGCGCCGTAGGTTCAGCGAAGTTAAGCGAATAGAGTTTTTGAAACAATATAATGCGTCTGTTTATAATAATATGGTTTCAAAAAAATACGAATAGTAATCTTGAGGCTTTTCTGCAGAGAAATCAGTGCTTCGAAACTTGATTAAGCTTTCGCTCGATAGAATAAAATCACGAACATAGGTCTAAAACACACAAAAATACACTTAAAATATTCGTAACAAATTATGCACAAAAGCTATAAATATTAAAATTGCTTCTAAAAATCGGCAATAACATGTTTGAGGGAAATCAGTGTTTACATTTTTATTTATTTAAACGGCCAAAAAATTAAAATTAAAAAATATGCTATCCGCGCTTCCGAGCACGCACATCCATCTCGCTTACGCTTATGCTCAGTGAGAGGGAGAGAAGACCATGAACCTACGGCGCCTTAATTATGAGCGAACAGAAAATTTACTAGGAAGAACATAGCTAGTATACAAAACACACACACATACATACATACACACGCACACACACACACACACACATACACACACACACACACACACATACACACACACACACACGTCGACTTATGTAGGTTTTCCGCAAATATTAAATAAATATTATTAAACGCGGCGACCTTTTATATAAAAAAAGCTTCATATTAAGCAATCAAAATTAATGAAAAAAGCGGCCAAGTGCGTGTCGGACCACGCACAACGAAGGGTTCCGTGCCTATTAAAAAGGTCGTATCGTTACTGAAATCTTATGGCACTCACATCATTTTCTTTAAGGAAGGCAGTTTTTTAGAAATACATTAAAAACCTTTGAACCGATCTTGGTTAAAACACTTTTTGCTGTAAGAATTTAATAAGCCATGGTTTTTTTCATATTTTTATATACATGGTTCAAAAATTAGAGGGGGGGGGGATACAATTTTAGTAACTTTTGAGGCGATTATATCCGACTTTATTCACTTAATCTAAAAAATTGCTGTGAAACCTTATATTTCTTTTGAAAGGCCTATTGATTGTTGTGCCACACGTGGGCTTGCAATGAATTTTTTTTTTTTACTTTAATTTTTGTGTATGGAGTGAACCCCTAAAAACATTTTCAATTTTTTATTTAATTACAAAACTATGAAGCGGCTAACAAAATACACCTATCCTCCAAATTTTATTCAAATACACTATATAGTTTTCGAGTAAAATGCCTGTGACATACGGACGGACAGACAGACAGACAGACAGACATGACGAATCCATAAGGGTTCCGTTTTTTGCCATTTGGCTACGGAACCCTAAAAAGGTATTTGCGTATTGAAAGGTAAAAGGTGCTATTTTTAACAATTTCTAAATTTAATTCCCTCCGTTGGTTAATTCAAGACTAAACAAACATTTAATTTAGGCAAGGCTTTCCCGGTAGCCTCTTTCCTAAAAATATTTAAGCGTGGAGTGTCGACACAATTTTCTGGAGCCTTGGTGTTCAATCATGAAATTGGCAACTTCGGTGGCACAGAATTTCTTAAAATAATCCAACGTAGGCAACAGGTGCGATGTGATAATCACTAACAGGGTTTGAATTTGTGATGAAGGTACTTAGCGATGGGAGGACGGAGGACCAAAGGGAGTGACGTCACAAGCCTCCGAATGTAACAGCGTGGGTAATACGACTCGTTGTTTAATGACATGAAAAATTAAGTTGCGCCGGGCGGGCTTTTTGGACTGAGAATTATCTACGTCTGTAATAGGTTTTTTGCAGTTTTATTTATGTCCGAATTTGGGATTCGTAAAGTAAGTAATTCCATTGTTTGGTTATAAGTATAAAATTAACCTTATTGCTTTAATTATACTATATTAGGTATATTAATATTTAAGTATTTTTTTTTTTTATTTAATGTATTATTCTTATAAATACATTTTATGTATGTCTTTCCCGCTCACGGGACAATTATGTCCCGGACCTTTGGGAGGCATGCGTGGAGCTAGGTACCTACAAAGTACAAGTACCAACTGAGACTAACACGTAGAGGCCCTTTTGACAATTTAATGAAATGCAAGGAGTACACCGAGCGGATGCTGTCCCTGCCCGTGTCATGGGACGCACACAGAGACAGCACCAGACAGGGCCTATTGATGGTTGAGGGAATCTAAATGAAACGGGTTATTGGGTTAAAAATACATTTATTACTATAAATTTGTTTATTATAATGAATATATATAATATTCATAGCCTGAAAATAAATAATAATAATAAATAAATAAAATTAGTGGACAATCTTACACAATTCGACCTAGTCCCATAGTAAGCTCATTAAGGCTTGTGTTGTGGGTACTAGACGACGATATATATAATAGATATAAATACTAAAATACATAGAAAACTTCCATGACTCAGAAACAAATATTCATGCAAATAACCTGAGCTGATAAATAAAATAAATAAATAAAAATAAAATTGTTGTTTATTTAGGTAAAAACCCATTCAAAAATTTACAAAAATAAATTACCATACAATTAAAATTAAAAGTTAAAATTAAATGAAAATTAAAAGTTACTCGTCATCGTAAGATAGCATGCTGTGGACACTATCTTAACAATAATGTTTGTCGATTCGCTCACTCTTCTGACAAAGGACCAGTGCCTTTTACGCATAATTGCGTAAAAGTCGTCCACTCTGTTCACGGCGAACATCCCAGACGCGCTACACCGCCACGGCAGCCGTGACATCACACGAAACGCGTTGTTGTACTGTACTCTGAGTCTGTTAAACGACCGCTTCGTGTAATGGCACCACAGGTGGCTAGTGTAGGACGCCTGGCAATAAGCCCCGAACAGAGTAATTTTGACTTGGTCAGAGCAGTGAGCGAACCGACGTGCCAACATATTACTCCGCATAGCAATGGCCCGCCGTTATCTCTCGAGATCGTCGTCATCTTTTAGTTTGTCTGTCAGTATATGTCCGAGATACCTAAAACTATTTACATTTTTTAACTCAGTCCCGTTCAGTCTAACGGGCGGTACAACTTCAGGTCACCTGCCGTACTTAAATACCATTATCTCGGACTTTTTCACATTATACTTAAGTCCGTGTAGTGCCGCATAACGCTCGCATATGGATATCAGCATCCTCAATCCCGTGATAGAAGGGCTCAGCAGAACCATGTCGTCAGCGTAGCTAAGATTATTGGTGCATACGCCTGCTACGTGACACCCGACCCCGGCCCTGCTGAGCTCCTCTATCAGTTAATTCATGTAAAGATTAAACAGTAATGGCGATGTCAGCCCACTCTGTCTAACCCCACAGTTCAATTTATATGGGTCAGAATTGCTACTTCCCCATTTAACGCTATTCGTTTGGTTCCCGTACCAGAATCTCAGCAGATCGGCTACTCTTCTCGGCACACCGGCTCTTGACACCTTTTCCCATAGTAAACTATAGTCAATGGTATCAAAAGCGCGGCTAAGATCTAGGAAGCAAGCGTAAACCGACGTCTTTTTCTTAAGATATCGGCTTACGGTGTTTTTGAGACAAAAAATAGCCATATCTGTTGACAGACCTGGACGAAACCCAAACTGTGCGTCGTTTAATTGTATGTGCTCTGTGAGTATCGGGTTAATCAGCCTTTCAAGCACCTTAGAGAACACCGTGGCTAACGAAATAGGCCTGTAATTAGACGGGTCACTGAGATAGCCCGTCCTGTTTTTTACAATCGGCACCACATTTGATAACCTGAGCTTGATATTTTTTGAATTACGTCACTGGCAATTGGTCTCATAAAGTTACTTATAATAAATTGTGGTTCGCCTGCTCCAATGCTATTTACGATCACCACTTCAATCATTGTTAATCAAATGCATGTATAATACTAGTTGGCTCGGTGAGCTGTAGAACTCAGAAGCATGTTTCTTTTTAGGGTTCCGGAGCCAGAATGGCAAAAACGGAACCCTTATTGTTTCGCTATGTCCGTCCGTCCGTCCGTCCGTCCGTCCGCAGATTAGCTCAGAGGCTCTTGGTACTAGAAAGCTGTAACTTGGCATGAATATACATATTAGAGCCTTATCACACTTGCGATTTGCGAGCGTATTTTCTATACAATTATCAGTCGCGGCGTACACGCTGCGTCAACGCCTTCATACAAAATACGCTTGCAAATCGCAAGTGTGATAAGGCTCTTAGTCATGCCGATAAAGTGGTAAAATAAAATCTTGAAAAACATGTTTTTTTGGGTACCTCCCCTACATGTAAAGTGGGGACGATTTTTTTTATTGTCGTCTGTCGTTGTTGTGGGGTGTCGTTGGATAGGTCTTTTAAAAATATTGGGGGTTTGTGAAAACAATTTTTCGATTAAACGATCCGTTTGTGAAATATTAAGCCTTAAAGTGCAAATTTTTGTTAGACTCCAGTGTCCCCACCCCCTGCTAGCTAAATGGTTGTTTTGGGATATGTGAAAAAATTCATGGTAGTAGTACATATAACGAAGTTAAAAGGAAAACTATCACAGCTAAGTAGGCTTTACACGTTTACGAGTAATAGTCGACCAACTTATAAAATGTACTTCAAGAAGTAATAGTTTCGTACAAATTCTATTGTAACTTATTATTATATATAATGGTACGGAACCCTCGTGCGCGAGTCCGACTCGCACTTGGCCGGTTTTTATTTATAATTTCGAATAATTGAATCGACAACCACCAAATTATTATTAAAGCTGCTCACAAAATTTCACGAGAATTGTTCGAGAAATGGGACCTGTAGAGGCTCACATACACATCCGGACAAACGGAAGAATTTTGTCCCAAGCTGCAACGGATATTGGACAACTCCGAGGTGCAGGTTCACTCAAACGCGCCTGACATGTCATTCATACAAAGTCGTGCAGCCTGCGTTACCACTGTCATTCACTGTTACACAAACCGTGACCGCGGTCTACGAGACAAAACAGCACGTGCGTTAGAGCGGAATGACACGACGGGTTTTCTAGCTATTGCTGGTGGCATATGCTGAGTGGCATCCATTTTGGTGAATTCCAATTGTAAGAAACACATGAAACATGACATCACACCAAATAAATATAATTTCATTCTTTCTTTCATTTCAGATAGAGGAGCTTCTGTACGTCGGTAAGTATTATTGAACAAGCGAGCGAGCGGGAGTCCGCTGCTGCGGGTGGTGCAGGTCACCGGTCACATCAGCACATGAGGGAGGGTTATGTCCAGCAGTGGACGACTTTCCGCTGATATGATGATGAGTGAAGCGAAGATCTCCAATGTTTGCTTGGGAAACAAATCTTTCAGCGTCTATCCGGCTGTTTTTTCCTCGACGAATGATCATGAAACTTATTTTTGTCACTTCAGTTAATCGTTTTTTGAAGTGAAAACTTCTTTAGCGGCGCTGAGCACTTTTTGGGATGGGGAAAAATTGTTAAATACGCGACAGAGTTTTGTGACGTCAGATGTGAAGGAGGTCACTTTTTGCTGCTAGCTGATTCGACTTCATTCAAAATTGAACGCTATTCGTAAGAGTATAAAGCCGTTAAACACTTTTTGCAATAGCATATTCTGCAAATAATTTTGTAATAATACCAACGCATCCTACACCGTTTTGGTATTGAGAAAATTCGAATAGTTCGAATTTGGGCGTTATTCCTAAAGAGATAAAGCTGAGAAAAAAATATTACCAACGGCAAAAACAAATTGATACGAGTATTTTGGTCGCCACCGCCGTCTGCTGTTGTGCCTTGCAAATTCGAATAGTTCTAATTTAGACGTTATTCCTAAAGAGATAAAGCTTTGAAAAATATTTGGCAATGGCAAAAACAAATTGGTATTGTGTTTGCCCCCGCCCGTCGATAATTGTTTATAAATTTGCGTCAAATTCATTTTTGGGGTGACACCGTAAGATGTCACGTGACCTGATCGAAACACTGTTACAATGTTATAGAGTTTTCACTTCTGCCGCAACCCGGTCTTTTTTTTTTGAAGAATAGGCAGGTTTTAGTATTCTACAGCTCACAGAGCCACTAGTAATTACTGTGCGATTTGTATTAAAAATACAATTCGATACAAAAATGCCATAACCATTTGACAACAGCGTTTAAAAAGCTCAACTTGGTCTGCGGGCAATCCAAAACTCGAGCATCGGACGTGATAATCAGCTTCGTGGTCCAATGAACCGTCTAGTTTGGAAGGGAACTGAGCATACAGCCTTATTAACGTAATAACGTAAGTAACTCTAACCGAATACTACATAGGCCCTTTTGGATAAACGAGACAGTATAATAAGGTGGACGTTACATTACGCCGTCGCCATCTTGTTAGAGCACCGATAAACAAAATGGCCGCCAGCTGGAGCTAACAAGCCGCATTTATCAATACTGATGGCTCTCGAGTTTCCGCTGACCCGCTACGATTTTTAATTAATTCCATACTTTATTCTATTTTGCACGGAAGTAACGTCCTTACTTTCATGATCATAAATATACATAAGTAGACAGGCTATCGCGAATACCAAAGAAACTTCCGAATCTTTCTGATTTTGGAATTGGCGAAATCTCCTTGGTTTATGTAGGTATGTTTTTTAGGGTTCCGTAGGTACCAAAAAGGTAAAAAAGAACCCTAATGGGTGCGACGTCGTCCGTCTGTCTGTCACAAGTAGGGCTTCCAAAATTACGGATATTTCAATTACGTATTAACTAATACCGGATCAAAATCGTTAAATTCCGAAATTCCGTAATTACGTAATTCGTGTAAGGTTTGTTTATATATTGTTTTGCCGGCGGACAGCACTTTATTTTTACATTGTCATCGATTTTACTTGTTGTTACACTTTCTAGTGAAGAAATAGGAGAAAAATGTGAAATAGTCTAATATAACAAGATTGAATTTTATTAATATTGAATAATATAAAATGTGTAAAGTATATGTACTTATTTATTTATTTTATTTATTCAAGCAACCATGGTATTACAAGATCTTATGTATGTATATACATATATATATATATATATATATATATATATATATATATATATACAGGGTGAGCAATCCAAATGGGTCAGTATGGCGGTTTTGGAAACCATAACAGATAGCGAAATCTTGGCTTAGGAACCATGACGTTGATTTTAGTAAAAAGAAAAACTGCATTCATATACTTACAAAAATACGTGTACTCGGCCCAGGAATCGAACCTGGACTTTTTGAAAAATTAAATTTCGTTATTTACCTTTGAATATCGGTTATGTAGCTCTTAAATAGTAAATGTTACTAAGAAACATGATATCTAAAACTAATAAAATGCATTGTTTTTAAACAACGAAGTTTTATTTTTCAATACTTCAGGGCCGCCGCCGGCCCTTTGACTTTGTATGGGGAAGTTTTAATATTGTTTAAGTAATCGAACGAAATCTTATGTAAACATTAGACTGAAATGCCCACAATTTAAATATTTTGCAAAATATCGTTTACAAATCAAATTACGATACTGTAGAAGATTTAACAATAGCCTTAGAAAATATCTTAACACAGATACACCCCACAAAAATACGAAATGCAATAATGAAATCGTTACCCAATAGAATTAATCTTTGCATCCAGGAAAATGGTTACCATTTTGAACATTTACTGAAATAAAATAATTATCTTTTTGTTGTGTTTTTGTTCAATTACTTAAACAATATTAAAACTTCCCCATACAAAGTCAAAGGGCCGGCGGCGGCCCTGAAGTATTGAAAAATAAAACTTCGCTGTTTAAAAACAATGCATTTTATTAGTTTTAGATATCATGTTTCTTAGTAACATTTACTATTTAAGAGCTACATAACCGATATTCAAAGGAAAATAACGAAATTTAATTTTTCAAAAAGTCCAGGTTCGATTCCTGGGCCGAGTACACGTATTTTTGTAAGTATATGAATGCAGTTTTTCTTTTTACTAAAATCAACGTCATGGTTCCTAAGCCAAGATTTCGCTATCTGTTATGGTTTCCAAAACCGCCATACTGACCCATTTGGATTGCTCACCCTGTATATGTATAGGTACAAAACATGGACCCTGTTAGGGTTGTAGCAATTTTATTCTAATTACTATACTACCTACTCTTTTTGGGTTTATTATATAATATTATAATTACCAATTTCAAGGTGTTACATTATTACAAGGCGATGTGTATGGGTAATTTATACATAGGTTCACGTTCACAAGTTACAATTATTGGATAAAATTTAACATATAATTTGAGATAAAGAATAATTTGTATAACTATGGCATATCAGATTTATAATACTATGAATTATTTGATTGCATAGACGGTGTATACAGCTATTTTGAATTAAATTGGTCATCTTTAAAAAAATCGTCAATAGAGTAATAACATTTCCGGATTAGTATTTGTTTTTAGTTAGTATTTATTATTGTCCTTATCAGCCAGCCGGGTCAGGTGTAGTTTTCTCCTTGCAGGATGTTTGGCGGTATTTTGTTATATTATATATATATATATATATACGCGCACATCTGCTGTAGGGGCCGTTTTATAAAATTATTGATTATTATTGATTTGGGTAATGCCAACAAGTTTTTTGATCTCGTGTTATATTTATTACATAGGTCTTTTTTGGGTGAATAGATGGAAATTTTTGCGAACAAATATTATTGATTAAAATATATAAAGATGGAAGTGTGAGAAGATTATGTTTGACGAAGTGTGGTCTACAGCTGTCCCTGCCCTTTATGTTTACTAATATTCAGATGCATTTTTTTGTAGGATGAACAGATCATGTGCGTCAGTACTAGCGCCCCACAGGATAAGCCCATACTTAAGCCATGAGTACGCGTATGCATAATAAGCTGACAGAGCTGCTTCAAAGTTTGTATTTGCCTTAAGTATGCCGAGGGCGTATATGAATTTTGATAGTTTATTCCTTACGTTTTGTACATGGGGTTTCCAATTTATTCCGGTATGTAGTTATGCCTAATAGGTTAAAGTGATCGACTTGTTCTATATTATGATTTTTTATTTGTATTATGTAGGTAGTACGACTGGTATGAGTGAGTGAGTAGGTAGACATCAATGCACTAAACTAAGTAACAAACAATAGAAATAAACATCAGACTTTTTAGATCAACTTTTTAATTATACAATTTATAATCATAATTAAGTAACCATATTATAATTGATTTTAAACATTTTTATTGAGTTTGCACGTACACGATGATGTCTATGATATTAAACGTGCAAAGTTACGGAATTACGGAATTACATATTTGAAAAACGTAATTATAAAAAGCCCAAAAATCGTCCGTAATTACGTAATTACGGACTGGAAGCCCTAGTCACAAGGTTAAATCTCAAGAATTGTACTTATGCCATCAATTTTAAATTTGGAACAATCAGAACAAAAGAAGGCTAACACTCGTGTATAGAATTTTTAATTTTTTATTAAAATTTTACTTTGTGTAAATAACACGCATATTAGGGGCGGTAAAAATTCAAAGTCTAGTTAATAAAGGGGTGTCATATGAAAGGGTTTAAGTTACACTTTCTAAAACCTTTTTTATTTTTTTTCTACAGTGGTAAAATTTGGATTTATGAAGGAAAATGTTGAAAAAAAACCCTTATCTCCGAAGTTTACCAAGCGAAAATTTTGAAATGATTCCATATGATTAAGAGTTAAACAATACCTCTATCGAGCGTATTTTTTTTATTTATGTAAAATCATTTCTTAACTAAGTTGCAAACAGTCTGACTATGTTATGATGTCTTGTTCTTTGAAGTAAAAAGTTGGCTAATGTAAGAAAAGGGAACTGTTGCACTGACGAAACGTTATTCGATTAATAGTTGTTTGTCCATCTGAAAAACTATACCAAAAAATTTAAGTCATTATAATAATCGACTTTACAATAATTCTACCAAATGAAACGTTGTCATACAAAAATTTGCCATTAGTTAGTTGTCAAAGTGAATCATCGGCGAAAAGCTGGTTGTCAAGTGAAATTCGGACATAACAAATTCGGAGAAAAGGCATCACCCCAATTAACATCTGTGACTGTGACACAGGTAATATAATGCTTAGGACGCGAAGTAGAAGTGTATGTTGCAGACAGATAAAAATCAGGAACCAACCTGACACAGTAAATATAATAGGTTGAATGACTAATGTGTACACTGCGACTATCCTCTTTGACTATTTCTATTTCCGAGCCACGGGAAATTTTTCATTGTGTCTAATTATGGAGAGTATGTATAGTTAGAACCAAATTGTACGGCATCGGAGGGGCAATTACGTAACTTCCTGAAAGTAAAGGACAACTTAACTACACAAAAATATATTCAGATCTACCTGAGGTAGGTACAAAGCGTAACGCAATCGAGCAGCGGCTCTTTTCAAATTGGTGATCACTACATAGTATAAAACAAAGTCGCTTACCGCTGTCCGTCCCTATGTAGGTATGCTTAGATCTTTAAAACTACGCAACGGATTTTGATGCGGTTTTTTTTTTAGATAGAGTGATTCAAGAGGAAGGTTTGTATGTATAATATAGTACCCGTGCGAAGCTGGGGCGGGTCGCTAGACAAATATACATTCCATGTTGATTATGAATCAAAATAAATTTTCGGAAAAAAACAATTTTAGTACCTACCTTACTAACTTACAAAAAGCCTTTGAAGAGTTCCTTCTGTCTCCATCATCAGGTCAACTTACTCGATCATTGTGATATGATTATGATATGAACTTGATGGAACCAAACACATATTTGTATTGTCATCTATCTAAACTAATATTATAAAGAGGAAAACTCTGTGAGATAGTAGCTTTGTAAGTTTATAAGTTTGTATGTTTTGGGTAATCTCCGGAACCGCCTATCCGATCTTGAAAATTCTTTCACCTGCGTGTCAAATGGACTTTCTGGTTGGTAAAAGGCTATATTTTATCCGCGGGTTTGCCTGCGATCTTTGCAATACCTGTATATTTGTCTTAGTCTAAGTAGCAATCTTGAATGAATATGAATATTATAGGTTTCCGTTTTCATTTTTGGTACAAGCTTTTATTGCCGACTGTACTTTTCTGTATACCATCATTAACTACTCATTGAGACGATTCTAACGAGCCCAAACTCAACGGGGTTACGTCAGTTAAGTACTGAATTCCTGCCTTCTGTCTCCATCATCAGATCAGCTTGATGGTACCATAATATTGAATTGTAATCCAAACTATACTTATACCCAAAATTACAGCTCAATCGGTCACCGGGAAGTGGGTCAAATTTAATTTGCAAGATTTGATTAATACCAATTAAATAGATCATTATCCTGTCGGCGGATTTCCGACTTATTCTATTACTCCAATTGAGGGAAGTGTAATGTGGTGATTTCCCTCTTGCCATCCAACAAGAACAAGAGCCCTTCCAGATTTCTACCTTCGTTCTCGTGTCAGTATCAGTACTAGTGCCACTGCTGCCTGACACCACAGATTTGCTTATTTAATGGCGGCAATTACTCACCATGTCAGAGAATTGCAGCTTTTCACAGAAAAGCCCCTCCTACTAATACTTCCCACTTCACCCCTGATAACCCTGCCGCTGTGTGGTCGGGGACTGATTATTCAATATATCCGCAGCTATAGTAACTTAAGCGGTCGGACTATAACCATAGAGTCTGCGGACCCTGGTAGTAGCCTATACTACAGCTCGGCCCTTCCTTTAATCATCATCATCATATCAGCCAAAATATGTCCGCTTCTGGACATAGGCCTCCCCCAAAGAGTGCCACAATGACCGGTCCTGCGCGACCCGCATCCAGCGGACTCCCGCAACCTTTACCAGGTAATCAGTCCATCTTGTGTCGTCTACCCACGCTGCGTCTTCCGGTACGTGGTTGCCGCCCGAGAACCTTTCCGCCCCAATGGCCATCAGGTAAGTCTGTAAGAATACAGGCTGTTTGCTCCATCGTTTGCCAAATTAAAACGGCAAGTAGGTTGGGTCATTAGCTATCTTTTCCGGCCTCCAAAAAAATTTTGTGTTCACTGGTATTTTTTTTGTATTCTTTCAAAATTATTTAGAAATTTTCTATATGCTTACGCGTTTCAACTTGAATTAAAAAAAAAGAAGTGGTAGAGCCTAATTTTTAATTTTATTGTAATGTGTAATGTTGTAAAGCTCTATCAAAGTCAAAATTATTTGCAAGTAACGTCTACTTATTTTTTTATTAACCCTCAAAAAAAATTAAGATGCAAGAATTTCGTCTTGGGTAACATTGATTTGCAATTAAAAAAAAAACTAAAAATAATAATGTTCTTAAACCTCTTTAAAAAAATCTAATTATGTGCAATGCCAAACACCCTTTAAGGAACTTTATTAATTTGCCGATTTTGTGTAAGTTAACAATTTTTTTTTTAATTCAAGTTGAAACGCGTAAGCATATAGAAAATTTCTATTTTATATTAAAAGAATATTCAAAAAATACAGTCGAGACAATTTTTTTTTGGAGGCCGGAAATAGTACATTACGTACCTAGGGCGGTGAATTCGTGAATGGCCCAGATCGCAGGATGCGATTTGGGGCTTTACGAATTACCGCCCGTGGTGATTACACAATGTTACGTCTACCCTTGGCAACAATGCAAGTTTTACCAATGACCCAACCTACCTGCCGTTTTAATTTGGCAAACGATGGAGCAAACACCCTGTATAAACCCTTAAATACATAGAAACAACCAAGACTCAGGAACAAATATGAATATACATGCTTATCACGCAATAAACGGTATGGCAACCCTGCTACTGTTTTACTAAGATTATTTTGACTTTGTACAGTCGACGTTAAAAACATGTTTACACTTTTCCGCCTTATTCCATTTGTAACAAGAAGAAATCCTTACACATATTCTTTGACGTCCTCTTTACTATTAGATTAATAAAGAACTAACTAAACGTGGCTGGAACACCAACAGAACGTTGAAATGAAATTTGCTGGTCGCCTCGTAAGGCTCTGATGTAGGGCCAAAGTTAATGAAGAAAATGTGTCGCCAGTAAACCGTAACTTATTACATACTAGCTTCTGCCCGCGACTCCGTCCGCGTTGAACTCGTTTATATCGTAGCTCCATACAAACTTTCACCCACCATTTTAGGGAAGTGGGGAGTTAGAAAGAGACAAAAAGTAGCCTATGTCACTATCCATCTCTTCAACTATCTCCACTTAAAAAATCACGTCAATTCGTCGCTCCGTTTTGCCGTGAAAGACGGACAAACAAACACACACATACACTTTCCCATTTATAATACTTAGTATGGATACATATATTGTAATCCTTGCATTATCTTAATATGGCCAACTGTCAGTAATCGTAAGCGGTGTTCGTTAAAATCGGAATGTATGGAAAGTTTGAAAAGTTTCTATGGAATGACAGCTGCCAGCGCGGCGCCATATTTAACGTTGATCGGTCCGTAATCGTAACCGCGTGTTCACACTGCGTCCGTTTCCGTGTCCGGGAAGAATCCCTCTTTTTTTCCTTTGCGATGTTTCGCCCGAGTGCGAGAGAGACGGATGCCTCCCGGACACGGAAACGGACGCAGTGTGAACACGCGGTAAGTTGGTGCAACTCGCCCCAAGCGTTGGTTGCTCAAAACCGTCTGCAATCTAAAGCGATGTCCGTTAAAATCTGAATGACTGGAAAGATTGACAATTTTCTATGGAATGCTGCCGGCGCCATATTTGACGATGACAGTAAGTTGGTGCAACCCAGTCAAAAGTATTAATTCAGTTTCCTTTACAGCAAATACGAAATTAACTGCGATAAATAAAAAAGCGGCCAAGTGCGTGTCGGACCACGCACAACGAGGGTTCCGTGCCTATTAAAAAAGTTGTATCGTTACGGAAATCGTATGGCACTTACGTCCTTTTATTTAAGGAAGGCAGTTTTTTAGAAATATCTCAAAAACCTTTGAACCGATCTTGTTCAAAACAATTTTCGCTGGAAGAATTTAATAAGCCCTATGAGCATGATTTGATTTTTTCATATTTTTAAAATACACGGTTCAAAAATTAGAGGGGAGGGACACAATTTTAGTGACTTTCGAGGCGATTATCTCCGACTCTATTCACTTAATCAAAAAAAATGCTAAGAAACCTTATATTTATTTTGAAAGGCCTATCGATTGATGTGCCACACGTGGGCTTGCAATGAAAAAAAAAATGTTGACTTTCAATTTTATGTATGGAGTGCACCCCTAAAAATTTTTTTTTTGTAATTTAATTACGAAACTATGTAGCGGTTAACAAAATACACTTAACCTCAAAATTGTATTCACACCTCAAAATTGTGTACACGTCATAGTTTTCGAGTAAAATGCCTGTGACATACGGACGGACAGACAGACAGACAGACATGACGAATCTATAAGGGTTCCGTTTTCTGCCATTTGGCTACGGAACCCTAAAAAGAACGCAAATAATGGTCTCTCTTGACCATCTCTTGATCACAAATAAAGCACGGTATGGCTGAAAAGTTCGCAATGCTCGTATTGTAGCAAAATTCAGCGTAAACGTCTCAGCTGCATGAAGTGCTGTTTAAATTTATCGCCGAAGTTCCCGAGGCTCTCGCAAATTCGAGAGGACTTACACTTTCAGCCGACTGGGACAAATGCTATATTTGACCACATATTTTGATTTATAATAATATGCCAGTCATATTTGACCAGAAAAATCGCTCAAATCGCAAGCTAACGGCTAGTTGTGATTTTTTAATATATGTTAACTGCAGAGTTTAGGATTTATATTGAAAATACCACATTGCACGAAGAACCGATGGCCGTTGGGGCTGAAAGGTTCTTGAGTGGCGACCACGTAAGGCGTGCTCTATCTTGTCACTTCTCGCGTGATAAGGCCGACCATGATACGGGGCCAGCCATAGTTTTAGACCGTAAAAATTATATGATTTTAATATTGTGTTAAATAACTTAATAAAGAGTTAATATTGTATGTAAGTACGATTGAGCAGCAATGTGTGTATTACGTCCTGACTTTTTGCATAACAAACGTTTTGACATTTATGGATGTCGTAAACAAATGACATGAGGTGACGTGTAGTAATACATTGCGTGCTCAATTAATTTGTATGGAATAAAAATGAAGCAGTTAACGCAATTTATGTAAATGTTTTGTTTAGGACCGACAATAATCGTCATCAAAATATGCGCCTGTATTAAATTTACACGCTGTATTATATACATGTTTATTTCACAATGAACCCCGTAATAAAAAAGATTGTCATGTGAAAATAAAAAATGGCGGCCTCCACCTTTCATTATTCCCCTCCAGGTGGCTAATTACGAGCTCCGCTGTCATAAATCTCAATCAATCCTCGTCGCTCCTGACCTAATTACTCATTTTGGAGGGAACTTGCTTAACGCGCGAATAATCATTTTTACCTCCTTCTTTTTAAACAACGCACTTGTTTCTTTGACTATTTGTATAATAATAATATTTTCTCAAACATGCTCGGAAATGTACGCGTTAATATCACGAAATGAAGACGTGAAGTTTCTTGTTTATGGCTCCCTACATTACTTCTTGGCCTTAGGCCAAGAAGTAATGTATGAAAACCCTAAGTAAAACCATTATTGTCCGCTACTCTAACTTTTTAAATTTGCTTACTAATATTAAACTGACAAAGGAAAATTTACATACTGCCAACCACCACTATACACTGTAAGCATACTTGTTTCATAAAAAAAATAAAAATAATCTATGGTACTATACTTTATGTGCGGTTAAACATGGTGCTCGAACGGCTTGTTCAAATGGCATGTTTAAAAAATAAAAAAGGCGCAAATGACCTATTATTTAATTGATTACCTAGTATTTATTTTAATTTGAATATTTCCTCACATCTTTTGAGAAAAGTACTATACAATCCTCGGCCGGAACAGGGATTGCTGGACTCGTTGTATTCGGCCTCGTCTACGACTCGGCCGTCTACCAGAATCTCGTCCAGCAATCCCTTACTTCACGGCCTCTGCAGTAATCTACTATTTTTGGAGTCAGACAAGGGTGCGTTTTTGCACCAACCCTCTCAGCCCTTTACTTAACCGTAGTCGTAGTCAGAGACTCCTTACTCTCTTTAGCTGATGGCATCCGTATTCGTTACCGCACTGATGGCATCCATATTCGTTACCGCACTGATGGCATCCGTATTCGTTACCGCACTGATGGCATCCGTATTCGTTTCCGCACTGATGGCAGTATTTTCAATCTTGCCGATTGAAGGCTCACATGAAGGTCTCTCATGCCACTGTTACAGAGATGACGTACGCAGATTATCTGTGTTTTGTGGCGGATTCCCCGAACGGTCTACAAACTCTTATGATGAGAACGAGTCCAGTCAACGTTTTGGCCTAAAAATTTGCCTTAACCTTTAATTCGGCAGTGTCCATCCGGTTGTACAAGCTCTTTGGCCGTCTTTTTGTATTTTTTGCCTGAGCAGAATCGTTGGGGCTGTCCTGCGTCACCGAGGCTTGAACTTTGCGCGCGACTAACGCTTTTTTTCGTCAAATTAAAGGTTTTATTTAATCGTATGGCATATATTATTTTTGGCCTTTAAAGTTTGTCACTCTTTAATACCACCCAGGGGACACGTGCAGGGTTGTGGTAGGTAGCTCCTGCGGACGCGAGTAACAGTTTGTCCCCCTTTGTCAAGTGAGTGGGCAACTCGACTGTTAGAAGTTCTTATAAGCCGCCCGAAGGCCTCTAACTCGGCTTAACGACTACTGTCATAGACAGCAGCCGGGATCAACTGCTTAGCGTGCCTTCCAAAGCACGGAAACGCTCATTTGTATTAACCACTCAAACAGGCGGTCACCCATCCAAAGACTGACCGCTGCCATCTTTGCTTAACCTGCGTTATCGTTTCCGACTCGCAGGCGCGGCTAGGCTATGAGGCTGTGAGCGCTTCGTATGGTGCTAATTCAGGGTTAAAGAAACCGAAGTCATCGGGTATGAAACACTAGCGCTCATTAACATCTAACTCGGTGATGACTATCTTAAGCAAGTGGGCAGGTTCATGTATCTGGGGAGTACTGTCAGATCTAAGTGCCACATTGATGATAATGTTTACATTTGGGGCGGCTGCTGCTGCCTTTGGGAAACTTCGCGTCAAGGTGCTCCGGTCACACGACATAAAGCTCCAAACTAAGGTATCTGTGTGCATGGCAATAGTTCTGCCCAATCTCCTATATGCCTCTGAAACATGGTGTCTCTACCGCAACCACATTTGCGTATTAGATAGGTTTCATCTCAAATGCCTGCGTGACATAATGAACATCTCCTGGACAGACCGTGTCAGCAACACGGAAGTTCTATGCCGTGCTTATGTCAGCGACATTGAAGCCTATCTAATGCGAAGGCAACTACGATGGTCTGGTCATATCTCCCACATGGCCGAAGAACGAGTGGCTAAGCGCATCTTTTATTAAGAACTGCAGGAAGGCAAGCGAAAACCGGGCGGCCTGCATCTCCGCTATAAAGATGTGCTTAAGCGCCTCATGCGGAGATGTAATATTGAACCATCGCGCTGGGAGATTTTGGCTCAAGGCAAAATTGTTGCCTGTATAAAATCCTCACTCGATCTCTGGCTTAAATAATTGGATGAATCTAAGATTTAGATTTACTAATTTCGAGATATAAATTACAATATAGATTCGCATACAATGTCAAAATTATAAGACTCCTTATCACGATCGTAAATAATAAGAAATAAAAAATGTATAATATTTAAAATGTCAACACAGAAAGTGGCAATAGTATCTCCGATTACCTACGAATTGTCATTTAACAACTAATTGACAATACATTTTAACATTTTAACAAAAATAGCTAATATCAATTTACGATTTCAAAGTAGGATGTACAACATAGGTGAATGTTACACAAGAAATAGCATCAGATTAGGTGTATCTTGGGTATTATACAGAGTGTACCAAAAATGGGGTGTCAACCTATCAAGGGCATAACAGGTATCGTGTTCTGATACGAAAAAACTAAAAATTTTTTTTTTTGATGCGATTTTTTACATTTATATGGAGCAGGTCACCCCAGTAGTCGGCCAACGCAAAAAATTTCTTCGTTATTTTGTTTTCAGGACACGATACCTGTTATGCCCTTGATCGGCTCACACCCCATTTTTGGTACACTCTGTATATTATCTTTTTAATATTATTTTAGATTATATATCCAAAAAATCAACTGAAAGCTTGCAAGAAAGGCTCAAGGGCAGTATAGGACCGACCTTGAAAAAGACCGAAAAGTGGAACTATCTCGAGTCGGATTCCAAATTGGCTCGCTGACTGATAACTAGGTAAGTAAGTAAGTATAAGTATCTTATTTACTTTCACAAGGACTACTATATCTTAGAAACGCAAAATAATACTATTTAGGAGAATCCCACTAGAGCGCAAAACCATACCTGTTGGCAATACTTTCAAATTTTATAGGAAAAAAAGAATATTTTTGCGAAAAGGGTCCAAAATTAAAGATGGCGACCGAACGTTGCTGAGTCCACTAGTAAATATATTCGCCGGGCACCATCGTTATATCTGGCATACCGGCTATGCAATTTAGTCCGTCTCAACTCACCTCACCTATTATAACCTGACTCCGATATTTATAATAGCTATGCGCAATCGGATGTCTCTCTTACAGTGGTCCTACTAAGGTGAAATGAACACCAGCCCAGTTATGAGGATCTGAACTCGAGGCCATACGTCACAATCGCTCTTTGTCTCTGTGCACGGCTCTCCAAATATTATTTTTAGATATTAATGCGATTTAAGCACGGGCAAGCGAAATTATAATGTGTGCTCAGCTTAATACGTCACAATTTCGTCTGCAGGTGCTTAGTGAAGGTTTTCTTGAAATAACCTCAATGGGATCTTTGGAATATTCGCGGCTTTACATTCTAGAATGTTTCTAGTTTCGTCACGACTAGGGATTGCAATCCGGTCCGGCCGGACCGGAATTCCGGCCGGATCCGGCGCTTTTTTGTGGCTACCGGATCCGGTAAAATTCACCGGATCCGGAACCGGATCCGGTAAAATCAATCACCCAGCTAAAACACAAAATATTAGCGTAAAGCACTGCTAAGATTTAATGTTTCCGTCGATATTCAAACGTCGCTTGGCTTGACGCGCGCGATGCGAGATTTGCTGATAATTGTTGATTCAGCAGTAACAAATAATTGAAAATTATATTACTGTACTTAGATAAACCAAAGCTAACAGGTAGATTAATGAGGAGTCTGATTATGTGGTTTGAGAAAGGTTTATTATCATTTGACAATTTTGAAATACGTGTTATTTGATTGCAATATTATAGTTATATGTGATTATTATGTTACATTTAGTAGGCTACGATAGAAGTCAATTAATATTTTGTTCATTCTTACAAAAACAACAAAGCTGATTGGATTATAATTTATTAGAATTATGTTTTTGTTTGTGAGTGAGACTGACTATACTCTATATGACTCAACTATAATAAATAATTTAAAATTATATTACTACAGATAACTAAAAAAAGACTGTTTATATGGTTTACAGTTTAAAGAAAAGGTTATAGTTTGGAAATTTTTGAAATACTATTTGATTGTGATATTTGTGATATGTGATTACACTGATTACTTAAAAATGTTAATTTTATGTTAAGTTGGTAAAGATAACCTTAGATTTATTATTTGTTACTCCTTCAGTAGATATTTAAGAAAATATATCAATTGATGACAATAAATAACATAATATTTCCTAGGCTTAGGTACTCAGATTGTGATTATTAAAAATAATTGAAACTTAAAACTGCAGTTTTAATAATCCATTAGGATAAAATATCCGTCGTTTCTCAAATTATGATAAAAAAATAATAAAACACGTGACATTTAATTATTTAAAACCAGCCAGTGTAATCCGGCCGGATCCGGCCGGATCCGCCGGATTACGGCCAAAATCCGGCCGGATCCGGCCGGATTCAAAATCAGTCCGGTTTGCAATCCCTAGTCACGACACGAGAAAGTAACAGTTCTTCACTTTACGGGGTTTTCAATATTAATTGAAATAGATAATGATGCTTAAATTCCGGTGACACTTAATTACATCAAAATTTGGATCGATACACTGATGAAATATGTAAAAAAATATAAACGCATAGAAGAAACGACATGTTACATGTATGTTTTAGTGACAAAAAAAACGGAAACGCATCTGTTGGGCAAGTGCCATTGCAGTGTCGCGGACGCTTAAAGGTGCGCGTCCCGGCCAAACCATCAGTGTAGTCAAAAGAATGTTCGCTTGGCATTCAATCCTAAGCTTAGAACAATGAACTGGTCTCAGATTTCATTAGACCCGCGGCTACGTTGACAGTGATATCTTATAAAAACGACTCGTACACTGCCCCGTTTCAAAGAACAAAGACTTCTTCTGTGTCTATATACAATTATGGTCAAACGCTGTTAACATAAACATTCAGCTAGAAATGCGTGTCGCCTTCGCGGGCCCCGGTCTCCGGGAGTAAACACGTCCCGCGCCGACTTCCTTGGCGCAAACTCAGCACTCGTGCCCGACCGAAGATCCGATCCTCAAAAAACCTTTTTCGATATAATTTGCTTGTTAAGGCCTTTACAACGGTAACTGTCTCATCACGGTACGATATTACCTCCTACTCAAATTTTTTCAAGGATCACTGCTCCTCAACCGAAGGTCACATCTTCGCAATACCTTTACCGTCATAACCTGCTAGTTAAGACTTTTCTAACGATCCGGTCCCTACCGTGTATATAATAAATAAAATAAATTAATTAATAAATATTAGGGGACAATCTTACACAAATCGACCTGGTCCCATAGTAAGCCCAATAAGGCTTGTGTTATGGGTACTAGACGACGATATATTTAATGGATAGAAATACTTAAATACATAGAAAACATCCAAGACTCCAGAAACAAACACTCGTGCTCATCACACAAATATTTGTCCTGACCGGGATTCGAACCCAGGACCTTCAGCTTCGTAGGCAGCGTCACTACCCACTTGGCTAACTGGTCGTCCAAATACCGGTGATATATACCGTACTATATTACCTTCTACTGAGACTTTTGCAAGTATGCTGCTCATCTTCACGAGGACCTAGATCCCAAGAACCACCCTAAGAAATTGCTCCTTCCCAAGACCTTTCAGGAAAACTTAGTTTCGCGCCTCTATCTTTATCCGTTCTTAAAAAAATGGTGTCGTTTCACTTTTCAGTATTTCCACCCTCTATATACCTGTACGATACAAGAAATATTTCCAATGTTAATAATAGAAAAGCATTGATTTTAAAAGGTGGTTATTTTTTCGCGTACCTATGAATGGCTGAGATTTTTTAACGTGACCGACTGTTTATACGACTGTCATTGGAACTGGCATCCACTACATTGACGGTAGGGTTACTTTTTTAATAGACTAATTTGATGAAATTCGGCAAGCTCAAGTAATCTCAAGTTGTATGGCAAGCTTTGCGGCTTATACCTAGAAACTAAAAAACGCGTTGGTAACCCTTGCTTCTTGCTTCGTCAATTTAAAAGAAATACTACACTAAAATAATCAATAATATCGTATTTTCTCGAAAAAGGATTAAAAATGTAGTCAAATGGAGAAATAAGCAACGCAAGAGGTTAAAAAATCACGAAGTTAGTGTCCAAAGTTTTAAGAAGAGGTATGTTCTGTCCCTTTTCCGCAAAACGCAACTTCATCATCATCATCGTCATCATCATCATCATCATCATTATGAAACGATTGTCATGTAATATGACGCTGGCATTTAGTGACGTCACTAACTGGGCGCTCCCCTTTTCTCTCTTTAAGAAGCAATATTAAAACGGTTGTAGCTTCGTAATTCTTTGAAATATCTGAAAGGGATTTTCGTCACTAGGCATAATTTTTGAAGTGAAAACTTCTTTAGCGGCGCTGAGCACTTTTTGGGATGGGGAAAAATTGTTAAATACGCGATAGAGTTTTGTGACGTCAGATGTGAAGGAGGTCACTTTTTGCTGCTACCCGATTCAACTTCATTCAAAACTGAACGCTATTCGTAAGAGTATAAAGCCGTTAAACACTTTTTGCAATAGCATATTCTGCAAATAAATTTGTAATAATACCAACGCGTCCATCACCGTTTTGCTATTGAGAAAATTCGAATGGTTCGAATTTGGGCGTTATTCCTAAAGAGATGAAGCTTAGAAAAATATTTACCAACGGCATAAACAAATTCATATTTAGGTCGCCACCGCCGTCGGCTGTGCAAATTCGAATAGTTTTCGAATTTAGACGTTGTTCCTAAAGAGATAAAGCTTTGAAAAATATTTGGCAATGGCAAAAACAAATTGGTATTGTGTTTGCCGCCGCCCGGAGCCGGCGGCCCGTCGCACCCAACGCGCCCGCGGCCCGTCCGCCTAAATAATTGATAATTGTTTATAAATTTGCGTCAAATTCATTTTTAGGGCGACACCGTAAGATGTCACGTTGAAGCACTTTAGGGTCAGGTGAAACAACTAGGATTGCCTTACCATAACACTTTTTAGGAGTCGAGTACAACGGCGGGTTGTCACTCCACTTTCATCATACTTTTCACATACTTTACTCGAGATGTAGCTAGGGGAAGCATTTTCACATCTTGGTCGATAGATTTTGAGTTGGTCCTGGGCTGAAATGTAGATGTTGCTGCATTAATTTACACTTTTCTTAAGCCAAAGAACCGTGTTAGGTTTTGTTTACCAGTTATGACAGTTCTGACGTTCCGCACGTCCAGAGTGTTTACGGAGTTTAGTAATTGATTAAGTCTGCGAACGGTCTTTCGTCGGGGATGCGGTCAGCGGTGGACGCCTTGCTTCTCAAGCGGAGCTTCTGACGCTGATTGCATTATTGACGACTGACCAAACTACCGAACAACGTCGCTTTATAAGCAAACTTGACATTGGCGAAATCATCTTAACTTAGATGGAAGCCATTTTTTAAAAATTGAATTGAAGTCTGCGAACACGCACGACCCAGTTTCATAAGAAATTCATTTTAGGACTTTTCTTTTTTTTATTCAAATTATTCCTACCGTAGTGTTGACCAATAGAAAGTTGATAACGCGAGTAATTCGATGTTCAGGAGTTTTTTTATTAAATTAATGAGCCGTCCTACAAAGCGTTCGTCAGTCTTCGTAAACACACTAGTTTGGCATAGAGTAACGATATTTTCTATGCGGCTACGTTCCGAAAGGCCCCGCTATTTAAATGTTTTTAATTATTCTTTGAACTCCAAAATTTATAAATATAATATTTTTATAGTTTGTGTCGTTTCAGCCATCGGGATTAAATTCGTGTTGTTTTTTTTCTGTCGACTATCAAAATTCACTCGTCACGGCACTCGGGAAGATAACTCCAGCCCAGACGCCATGATCTGAAGTAAAAGTTAATACTTCCCTGTGTCCTGTCTCGCTTCGGGTAAGAATTCACTGTTGTGAAGTGTTCGTATTTTGTCTTTACGAGTGCTTACGTATTATATCTTTATTTGCAGCGTTCATCGCCAAATTTTTCTCAACTTAGTCAATGCCACGCCATCCCCAAAATGGGGTATGAAGCGGCGTTTTTTTCACGTCAGTAACTGGTAAGAGTTTTCTTCAACCTCCTTCAGTGTGTCTGCTACGTCTACTTCAATTGTTAACCGATTGATGACTTTCTCTTTTCAGCCAAGGCTGTATTCGCAGGAATTTTTTTATTATTGGACACCATGCCGGTAGCTTCAAAAACCACATGGCTAGTTAAGCTTTGCTAAAGAAAAACCACATCTGTGGTAAGGTTTCTTTCCTTTATTTCTTACTTTCATCTAATTTGTTTGCCACGGCAGAAATACTCGCATGCTGTGTACTGCTGCTAGTCCACAGGTTTTTTTTTTACCTCTAAATTTTAAGCTTAGACCACCAAATCTTAACATGCACGTGACACTGGTTTAACTGAACGCCGGCGGCTTAATCAACTGCAGTGGACTTTGCCAAGGGGAGCGCTAACTGAATACTGATACTACACTCCGGCTACCAGCTATTAAGGAAGTCCAAAGTGTTCACCGGTATGGAAATATTTGGATACTGTTAGTGCCACGCACCTCTGCACATTGGTAATGTAACCTTTCTTTTATTTAAAGTCAGACTAGGAGACATAGTACATAGTTAACATACACAGTTAACATAGTTAAGACCCACTAAGCAAAGCCACCTGTACGGCTTATAGTATACCTAAGTACAATTTATTACCTAGAGTAATCTGCAGGTGTTTCTTTAACGAATTAAAGTTTGTATGTTTAACTTTCTTTTGTTTTATTCAAGCACAACCATTAGTTTGATGAAAAGACTTTGAGTTTGTTTGGTATCATGGCGCCTTTTTAAATAAATGTAGCTATTCCCTGTCACTCCAAGCGCGGAAGGACCACACCCTCATAAAGAGTTTATATTCCTGCTAGCCGATGCATACTTCCTTTTCTTAATTAAAAGTATTTCCAATGACCACTCCGGTGGCATACTCGGGATATTACAACGTGACCTGATCGAAAAACTGTTACAATGTTATTGAGTTTTCACTTCTGCCGGCACTTCCGGAGTGCAACCCGGTCTTTTTTTGCCTTCTTTCTTTTGGAGTTATTATAATTTTCGCGTCTACACCGGTATTACAAATACTACTAAGGTCGGGTTGCCCCAAACCGTCTGTAATCATAAGTGGTGTTCGTTAAAATCTGAATGGTTGACAAGTTTCTACGGAATGAAAGCTGTCTTTATATCTAAAATACATCCGTATTTATAAAAACAATGAGTTGATTATCCAGTTGATTATCATCAAATAAAAGTTTATCCTAAAAGGAAAATCTCATTTTATTACAAGGCTGACGCGATTTCACTACAAGAATCCACTTCAAAAGCACCGAATATGAAATTGGCTCATTCGGGTAAGACATTTTCCTCTCTATTTATGTTTCGCAGCTTTGCGTCTGAGCCGATCACATAAAAATGCGAGTTCATTGTACCAGTTTCCTTCATAAAATAACCTGTGTCTATGAGGTAAGTTTAACGTTAAAACTCGTTGAAACTTTTCAAGAATTTGAATGGTAACCCGTTTATTTATATTTCCTATCAGTGGCTATTGTGGCAGTGGGCGAAGCACATTGCACGTAGATCCAATGGCCGTTGGGGCAGAAAGGTGCTCGGGTGGCACCCACGCACCGTCAGGCGCAGAGTGAGTAGACCCAAGCTGGACTGATGACCTGGTAAAGGTCGCGGGAGTCCGCTGGATGCGGGTGGCGCAGGACCGCTCATTGTGGCACTCTTTGGGGGAGGCCTATGTCCAGCAGTGGACGTCTTTCGGCTGTTACGATGGTGATGACGATTTTAATATGATGGCCGAGAAAAGTTTTGATGTACACACCGCATGAGGTGCCAGCCATAAACCAAACAAACTCACGAAAATGATCGGAAAATGTTAGGTATCTGATAATTGATTGACTGAGGCATGCTTGCCAGTGCTCAGTGCAGCCTTCCTATTCTGAAACTTGTTTTAAGTTCACCTCAACGCTCACCCACAAATATATTTTGACACCTCAATGCGTACTAACTAAGCGTGTAGCGAATAACAGCCCGCTAATGCGGCTCACCCCACCGGTCACCCGTCATGAAACTAGACCTTCGCTTAGTTACTACGCATCGTGGCGTCAAGATATATTCGTGGGTGAGCGTTGAGGTGAGCTCAAAACAAGTTACAGAATAGGGGGCCAGGTCTTAGTGGACGTGGCGCAAGCAACATCTCCTGCACGGCTCTCACGCGACGGCGCACGAGCTCTCTCGATTTTTCTCGCACTATCCGTCTCTCTCTGATTAGAACGCTTAGAACAAGAGGTATAGTGCGAGAAAAATCGAGAGGTTGTCACGGCGGTCCCATGATAGACGTCCTGATGATAGTGATGATGCCTCGTGGAGAGGCGAAACACGTGTCGAGTTTTTGTTATTATACGTGCGTGCGGAGGGAGAGTGGGCGCGTTTATAAGTCGCATGCAAAAATACGCAAATAGGTGCATCTCATCATCGCTAATAGCGGAACAACATAGGAAATTTGCTCTCGTAACTGCACGTCTATTATGAGACGGCCGCGACATAATCCCGATTCTTCTCGCACTATACCTATTGTTCTAAGTGTTCTAATAAGAGAGAGACGGATAGTTCGAGAATAATCGAGAGAGCTGGCGCGCCGTCTTGTGATAGTTGTGCTGAGATATCTGATAGTTAAACTAACTAACATTCCATTAATAATTACTATATTAATAATTTAAGTGGAAATTGAAATTCATATATTTACTTGTACAGACTCATAATATATTTATGCAAATAATTCTTAACACTTAATTAGGACGCTCCAATCTGCATTTTCGTTCATATTTTTCTCGCAAATGAGAACACATTCCATCCCCAGACATTACGAAAGCTGCAGCTAGACTGTGATGCGGAATGCACGTAAATACATGAATTATTTATTATGATAATAACTCCAGGCAAACTGATTAAGTCTGTCTTTCTAGAGCTTGAACACATTTTACTTTAGCAAGTCTCTGAAACCGACTACAAAAAAGGAGGCGGTTTGCAATTCATCAGAATCTTTTTTTAAGGGGGTGCATTGGAAAACGCCGCTCTGACTATGTAGATTAAGAAACAATAAGGTTGATTTTTCAGATATATGATTCTTGACTATATGATTGTTTATCTGCTTTAAGAGATACATGATTGCCTAACTTTTCCTCGATGGAAAAAAAATCCAAAGTTGGGTCTTTATGTTGCTTTTTTTACTCAGCCTACTCAAACAATACATTATTTATAGTATTTTATCTCATCTAAAATCTCACTGAATCACTACATAGTATAAAACAAAGTCACTTCCCGCTGTCTGTCCCAATGTATATATGCTTAGTTCTTTAAAACTACGCAACGGATTTAGATGCGGTTTTTTTTAATAGATCGAGTAATTCAAGAGGAAGGTTTATATGTAGAATATAGTACCCGTGCGAAGCCGGGGCGGGTCGCTAGTGAAATATAAATAAAACTTCACTAAGTTTCGAAATTCGTCCAAAAAAGCCATTCCCAAAAAGTGCTGCATCTCTTTTTCTCGTGCGCGGAAGGCATAAGCGTGTCTCTGTCAAGGGGGCGTGGTCGACTCGAATCAAAGCATCCCCTTAATACCACGTCGGTGGCAAACAAGCCAAACGGCTCACCTGATGGTAAGTTGTTACCGTAGCCTATATGGACGCTTGCAACTTGTAGGGGTGTTACAATACAATTTTTTTTCGTATGTTCCCCGATTACTCGAAGACGCATGGACTGATTTGGAATATTCTTCTTTTTAACCCCCGACGCAAAGAGAGGGGAGATAAGTTTAACGTGTCTGTGTATCTGTCTGTGGTATCGTAGCTCCCAAACGGAAGGACCGATTTTCGTTTAGTTTTTTAGGGTCATAGACAATTGTATCCTGAGTGTTCTCAGCGATTTTTCATGAAAATCTGTTTAGCCGTTTTTGAGATATTGGACTTTGAAATGAAAATGTCGGGGGTTTTTCAACTTTTCTAAGATTCTATGAGTTTTATAAAAAGTCGGCCACGTGAAATAATCTCAACAATACCCTTTTTGCGCCTTATTCAGTCGCGTAAAGAAGAAAGATATGTAGGTACGTATACTGGGTGTTTTTTTTACCATCTTAGAGCCGAAACCCAGTTAATGTAAAAAAGTTTTTTTCATGCATTAATATTAATTTTAATCATCCCGCTGAGTGACCGCAGTGACCGCTAGCGTATCTTTTGTAGATAGGTACGAACTCTAACCGGGTGAATAAACTTCGCACCGCGCGCCATACAGGATTTTTCAAACTTAATTAAAGCTTAACTAATACATTTTTTTTCACGAATGATTAGTACGTTTTGGATACTTTAAGTGGGTTTCGACTCTAAAACGGTTAAAAGAACACGTTGTATTTGACATGGACTATAGATAATTATGTCATATAATGATTGTTTCGCCTAATGTAATGTGTAACTAAATCGCGTTTAATTTATACTACATACCCATACCTTACTTAACCGTACTTTATTGATTTGTTGGCAGATGTAAAGGCAATGTTCTTTATCAGGGATATTACGATATCAAAATCGGCAAATGTAATTTTTCTAAGTGGCAGTGAGAGAAAAACAATACCGAAGATTCATGGTAGGAATGGCGCCGGGACGGTGAAGTTCCGTCTAGACTTGCGAATTTGCACTGAGGGTGAGTGTATAAAATTTAATTTAAGAGGAGTAGCTACGCCAGATTAACATTTACGAAAGGGCTCTTAAATGAACTGGTGAAAAATAAAAAATAAAAGATATGTTAATATCCTTTGATATTTTAATAAAAATCTAAACGCTTGAAATCTTGACAACCGCGTCAGCCTATTGAGAGCCATCCCGGCACCTAAAACGTCAATGATGACATAATATATGATGACATAAATTGTACTGTGATGACAGCGGTCAAATATTGGATGTAAGAGCATTTTTTATAGAGTTGATGGTAGTGACCCTGCCTACGAAGCATAAGGTCCTGGGTTTGAATCTCGGTAGAGGCAAATATGTGTGTGATGAGCATGAATATATTTTGTCTCCGAGTCTTGGAAGTTTTCTATGTATTTAAGTTTTTACATAAATTAAATGTATCATCGCCTAGTACCCATAACACAAACCTTATTGATCTTTCTCTGGGGGCTAGTTTTATTTATGTAAGATATTTATTTATTTATTTTTAAAATGTAGTAAAGTTTCTCAAACGGAAGCACAGACAAAGAAAATTATCCTTCTGCTCGCGGTACGAGAGTGAAGCGAGCTGTGAAACTAGTGGCAACTCAATTTATCACGAGGTTGTTACTGCTGTCCGCAACCGCGATAGCGACTGTCCTTTTTACTCTTGTAAGGACCCCTTTCACTGTATTATCTAGAACCTCTATCTGTCTAGCTCTTTCACATCCCCATCTACATTGCTTTTATCCGTGCGCTCGTTCTGGCTCAGCGATGGAAGCGAGCGCGCGATACAGTAAAATTTGATTAGGATTGGAAGCCACTCACGAAAATATACCTAAAGGATTGTGGTAACATACGAAGCTTATATTTCTGTGTTTTTCCTTGAGAAGCAGCATTTTTAGTGTTTTATGTAAATGCATAACTTGAGTCTCTGCTTACGTTTTGCGCGCCGGGATATTCAAGTTTGAATGGATATAGAACGATAAAATAGACTTACGTGGAGAGATGTATGTAGCAAGTATTTCACAGTAACAATTTAAATCTAAGATAAGGTATGACCTAGTACTCGACATTGCATTAGTAGTAGTAGTCTCAGCAATCTCGGTTAAATTCAAACTGAAAGGATTTATCTTCATTCAAAGCTTTGACATAAAGTGCCCATGCCATATAGGTATATGGCTAGTAGGTACAAGTGCAACGTCGGGTACTAGGGTTTACCTTACCTACTGAACATTTTCTTAATTCTAATATCTTCAGTCATTGTCAAACGCACGTTTCAGCCCAGGCTTAAGAATATTTTGAAATGTAAAAAAAAAAAAAAATATTAGGGGACAATCTTACACAAATCGACCTAATCCCAAACTAAGCAAAGCTTGTACTATGGGTACTAGACGACGATACACATACTTAAATAAATACTTAAATACATAGAAAACATCCATGACTCAGGAACAAATATTCGTGCTCATCACACAAATAAATGCCCTTACCGGGATTCGAACCCGGGACCTCTTGCTTCGTAGGCAGGCTACCAACTAGGCTAAAGCGGTCGTCAATAAATATTTAGACAGGCTATGAGCTAACGTTGCGAAATCACCAAAATTTCTCCTAATTCATTCTGATGCCCGAGGCCCTTGGTGGAAGACCCTGGACGAAGGCTTGGTTCGATTTTCATCGCTCCGACGAGAACTGATACACCAGCGTGCTTCAGCACGGCTATCACATTACGGCCCACGAGCTGTGCCGCGAGATAAATGATCCTTCTCCTCCTAATTAGGACGCTTAGAAAGAGACGAACGGCCTATGTCGCCGCGACACAGCTCGCGGGCCGTCCCGTTGTAGCCGTGTTGTCCACCCTCCATCCCAACGCGTTTACACATGTCCAACATAATGAAGTGCCGCATACCTATACAAATTGTTTACATCACCGTTTTATTAATGTACAAAGCCAATCATGACCTTAACACTCGCTAGTTAGCCAATAGTTTGAGGCTGTAACGAGTGGTTTCCCCGAGTTGAACATTACTTTTCATTTCATATACAAGGAAACCAAACGAAAGCCAAAAATGCTAAAATATTTTCCGAATCAGTCAGTCCCTATAGAACTCATTTTAAAAGCGTCTGTGTTAGACTCGGTCTAAAGATTAACCACTCCAAGACGAAAATCATATATCAGCTGCTATACTTCAAGATGCCGAGGCAACCCTAATGGACTTTGTGTACCTGCAGGTCGATCATGTACATGTAACGCACTACAGGATGTTAACGGGGTCATGATCCGGAATGACAAAAAGCGAATAAGATGATCATACTGAACAACCTTTCCCATGGGACCAACCACGAAATCGCAAAAAAAAACCAGGTATTCCATACATTATCTCTCAATTAAATCGCAGTTAACTCACAGTTAACTCTTAATTGGCTCTTTTTTTTTGCGATTTCGTGGTTGGTCCCATGGGAAAGGTTGTTCAGTATGATCATCTTATTCGCTTTTTGTCATTCCGGATCATGACCCCGTTAACATCCTGTATACGCGCGTCGAGTCTAAATGTCACTTTTTATGTGGAAAAATTACAGTTTTGTCCTAACGCGCGTTCGAATCGTTACGTGATTACCGCTCTGGGCTCGTTGGTAACAAATGACGGCAATTAACTGCTTGAGAGAGATCAGCCGAAGAGTCAGAATAGCTAAAAGCGATATGGCGAATCTCGACAAACCGAAAAACCGGAGCATTCACGAGGGTGAGATTAATAAAATAATAAATCGGCCTATTTACGTCCCAATGCAGGGTGAGGGTGAGTGAGGTGATAAGTCCGGATTTTTTTATTATAGTTCCAAAAGAAAGAAGGCATAAAAATATGCCTAGTGACGAAAATCCCATTCAGATGTCTCAAAGAATTACAAAGCTACAACCGTTTTAATATTGATTGTTAAACAGAGAAAACTCTCGCAGATCGTGACGTCACGATCTGCGAGCGTCATAGTAAATGACAATCGTTTCATATGAAGGTGTGTTTTGTCGAAAAGGGACAGGAAGATAAAAATCTTAAAACTTTGGACACTTATAACTTTGTGATTATTTAATCCCTGTTTTACTTTTTCTCCATTTGACAATATTTTAATCCTTTATCGGCCAATTCAACATTATTGGTTATTTTATTTGGTATCTACCCCTATTGTGTTCTCCATCTGTTGTGATTATGCACCAAACTTGGTGCGTTAAGCACCGTGAACACGGCTAAATCAGCGCCTTTGAGATGCGGTGCTGGAGGAGACTATTGAGTATTCCGTGGACAGCCATGAGGACTTATAAATCCATCAATTCAATTCAATTCAATCCATTTATTGATAAAATACAAGTATTTTACATGTCAGTTTTCATATATGTACTTATGTTATGGAATGTCATGCATGAGATAATTATAATTGGCATGATGCCTCATGTTCAAATTGATAACGTAGTGATGCTAAATGGATAGTACCTAAACCATCAAATTATCGTAGTAAAGTATAAATTATAAAATATAATTAAAATCATAAAAAGATATGAAACTTGAAAGTTTAGAAAAATTATGCATTTTTTTTGTATTGTCCAAGAGTAAATTTAAAGCTGCCAATAGAATCCTTACGCTTTTATAGAAACAAAATTGTATGACAACTATGTACTTAAACGTAGTATTTCGCGACCGAAACAACAATTTACCGGATTTTCCATACAACTATACAACTACTTTGTACATTGGTGACGTCATACTTGTGTGTCTATCAGTATGAAGCGTTTTGCACTGCCGCCAGGGACGTCAATCTTTGTCTCAAATTTTTGGGTATTTATGTTCTTTCATTGTAGTTGCTCCCATACAAACATTTGTTTCCCTCCAAAAACTGGTTCGAATGACATCATAAAAAAATCTTAGTCATCATCCCTATTACACAGTTTTTTTTTGTGGTTAGCATTAGTCGACAAGAATAGTTATTTACGATACAAGTGCCGAAAATAGGAAATTCGCAACGAGTGGTGATAAATTAAAACACGACCGAAGGGAGTGTTTTAAATCGACACGAGTTGCGAATTACCTATTCGCACGTGTATCGTACAACGTTTTACTGTACATATGGCTCTTTAAAGTTTCGACATATGCACGAAAAGTGCTCTTTTCCAAGGAAAGTAGCACCATATGTACTGTAAAGTTTTTTTTTGTATGTGTTTCGATTTGGGAAAGCGATCAGGCATCATCTACTGGACGATTAGAAGAAATCGTCAACCGTGTATAACGCGTCAGAAATCAGTTTTGTTTTCATCTTAGAGGAACTCGGCATCACAGACATATAATGCGTTCATCTAGGCATGACCTAAATAAACAAATAATTCTAGGTTCTGTGGAAGGCAAACGCGCCAGAGGATGGATTCCAGTGCGCTGGACTGATCAAATTAAGAGAGCATTAGCAGTCTTGCCCATGCAGTCCGCTTGACGGGGAACCAAACTGCATGGAAGGCAGCCTATACCTTATATATTGTCTTCCATGCCGTTTGGTCATGCTATTGCATGCGGTCATGAGGGGTGGCCAAAGAAGAAGAAGAAGAACTGTTAAATAAATGATATTCTTATCATTTAAATTCGACAAAAACTCGTTCCGAAAGTGAGCATCAGCTCGCTAAATAACATACCTTCTGATTACAATGACTCACATAACGTGCCGTGCCCGGACGTACATCGGCTGAAACAATTCGACTAAATAAACTGTTCATTACTGTAACATAATAGTCGACGGTCTGTTTGCTATGCGATTGTGACGGATGTAGAAGGACAAAATGAACAACTACATTTTGCCCGCGATTTCGTCTGCATATACATATTAATCGCTTTAAGGGATGAATACTACGTCTACCTTATACTATACTAAATGTAATAGCGCATATTTGCTCTTAGATAGACAAATCGCACTCCCATAGACAATCCCACTCCCCCTTTCACCCCTTTAAGGGATGATGGCCCTATTTCCATACCACATCTAAATCGGTTTAGCGGTTTACGTGAAAGGGTGAGGTAGACGGTATAGAGTAACTTTCGCATTTTGTATATTATTTACTTCCCGCCAGCGCCGCATAAAATGCTATACTCCTATAGAAACTGCAACTCCCCTTTTCACCCCTTTAAGGGATGATGTCCCTACGAGGGTCTCAAGCACCACAAGCCACATATTGGAGACTCCAACAATAATTAAGTGGCTACTACCTATTTTATACAAATGTTAACTGTAGTACTAAACTTAGTTTTACTTTTTTTTCTATTACTATCTGTGGCACGATGGTCTTGACCTCATGTGCTAAACTCCATGGTCGCAATATAAAGTTTTCAAGAAAATAGTGTTTTACTGATGCTGCCCAAGTGCCCATCCCACAACTCATTATAAAACAAATCAAAGCACACCTCGATATTTAGTCTACGTTTCACCATACCTACCAACTTTCATAAATAAGTTCAGTGGTTTAATATACATAGTTACTTTCGTATTTATATTAAGTATTATGGATAACAGACTGTGTCGAGCACGGATCGGTATAGGTACGTTAAGCTATCGTTAAATTGTTTATCTGGTAGTGAACAGACACTTCTACGAATAAAAATGTTATTACAATAATAAAACTCTTATTCATGTTTCACGTGTTGTGGCCAGCTATGTATTTATAAGTAGTTCAACGTAAAATAAAAGTGAACACTGTTAAGGTAAGGTAAGTATACATTTTGATATTTGATGTAGATAATATTACTGACTGAGAAATAGTATTACTTTTAAAGAACATGTGTGCTGCTAAGTATCACATTTTGATTGCGTCGAAACGAGTAGATCATAATGGAATTTCATAGAAAGCTGAGGGTTTCGTTCTGCACAGATGTTATCGTTTCTTGTTTTAATATAAATTTCTGACATCATGTTGTTCAGAGGGGTGATCACGTAACGTTTCGAACGCGCGTTAGGACGGATTAACTGTCAAATTTACCATATAAAATTTACAAAAAATATTACTATTGAACGTTTTTTTTATGATATTGATATAGCCATGCCATGCCAGAGGGTGGAGCATCTAACACTATTAGGATTAGGATTAAATTAATTCATATAAATAACCCTAGTTGGTAAGTCGTGATTATGTTTACTAACAACTTATGGATATCAATGACCGAAATAAAGAATTAAATTGAATAGTCTTCACTTCATACTCATCGATCGTTCCTATTTCCTAAGATTATTTAGATTTTTGGGCATATGACGAGACGGCGTCCTACCTTGATATGTTTGGCCCAACAACGGTATAATTGGCCTAACAACGTTTTGTCTAGTTTCAGGGTGCCTAATTTTATTTAGACTAATGTTGTTTCGAATAATAATTCGTTTTGCCTAAATTTTATTTGTGCGAAAATCATTTTGTCTAATACTTACTTCACTTAATTTTATTTTGCCTAATTTCATTATACCTTATTTTTAGTTTGTATCATCTTATTTCGTATACTGTTTGACTGACAAAATTAAATTTTGTGTAACATACATTTCGCATAATATCATTATGTCCAATCACTCCCTGCCCTCCGCTCGGACTGTCGCCAGAATAGGGAATATGCATGTGATTTAGAAATGGACAAAAAAATCACGTGTAATCTATATTGCTTAATAAATATACACACATGATTATTTTTGCAAATTATCATGTTTCTATTGATAAATTTAATTGTTTAAAAGTACCATTTTTCAAATTCCCTCGCAAATTTCCAAAACGCAACGCTATTGGCGGAGCGAAACGTGACGTCACCGTGCACCGTGCGTCGTTAGTATGATTATTGAAAGTTATTCGCATTGTTTTGCCGCTGTTCGCATTGTACCATCTTTGTTACCTATGTTTCACAAATAAACTTTACTTTACTTTACTTTACTTTACTTTACTTGCTGTTTATGATAAATAATCAGTGTTTTTTGGTAATTATTAACTGAAAGCTGTGACTCCTTGTGAAAAAAGACTCGTCACAATGACTGAAGGCGGTTTTGTCAAGGCACAGTCGGATAATTTGCCTAAAATTGATGTGTTCATGATGACTAAATTTAATACGTACCTACTTCGCAAATATTTGTGACTTTACGTCCGCTGAACTAAGAGGAGTAAAAGCTGCAAGGTAAATAAGTTACAGATATTCAATAAATTTCCATATTCCTTGTTTTTATACTCGTGAGATTGGTCAATTAAGTAATTATAACCTATTTTGGCGATTCAAATAGCTAGACTTTTAAACTACTTCAAATAGGCGTCTTTGTTAAATAAGTGGAATAAAAAACTAGTAGATATTTATCCATACTATATACTATTTTACTATACTATAACTTTATATATTATATATACTAGCTTCTGCCCGCGACTCCGTCCGCGTGGAACTCATTTATATCGTAGCTCCATACAAACTTTCACCCCCACTTCATCCCTTTGGGGGATGATTTCCGGGATAAAAACTATCCTATGTCCTTCCCCAGGACTCAAATTATCTCTATACCAAATTTCATCTAAATCGGTTCAGCGGTTTAAGCGTGAAGAGGTAACAGACAGACACACAAACAGACACACTTTCGCATTTATAATATTAGTCAGGATATATTCATATATAATATATATTATCCATACTATCCATATCCATCCATACTATCCATACTATCCATACTATCCATACTATCCATACTAATATTATAAATGCGAAAGTGTGTCTGTCTGTCTGTCTGTCTGTCTGTTACCTCTTCACGCTTAAACCGCTGAACCGATTTGGATGAAATTTGGTATAGAGATAGTTTGAGTCCTGGGGAAGGATATAGGATAGTTTTTATCCCGGAAATCATCGCCCAAGGGGATGAAGTGGGGGGTGAAAGTTTGTATGGAGCTACGATATAAACGAGTTCCACGCGGACGGAGTCGCGGGCAGAAGCTAGTTATATTATATATTTTATATATACTTACTTAATAATATTATAAATGCGAAAGTGTGTCTGTCTGTCTGTTACCTCTTCACGCTTAAACTGCTGAACCGATTTGGATGAAATTTGGTATAGAGATAGTTAGTATAAACGAGTTCCACGCGGACGGAGTCGCGGGCAGAAGCTAGTATTATATAATCAAAGATATGTAGGTACCTATTAGGAATGTTAAATGTTGAGAACATCTTTATGAACTTTAACAAACTAGGTTGTTTTCGTCAAGGCTTATAAATAAAACTGTGTAGGTCACTCAGTAAAAAAGATTAAATTTTTTAAACTTTCTTCGATCAACAGTGCAAACAAAGAAACTTAGCTAAAACGTTTCATGATCAAAATCAACACTCGTAGTCAGCTGTTGATCAACAAAAATCATAATATTTGTAACATTAATAACTAAAAAAATTGGGAATCAGAATAGTTTTATGAATAAGTACATTATAATACAATTTTGAGGTTAGGTTATTGTTTACCTATATTGTTCGCGAGTCGTAATAAAAAAGATTTTAGGTACATACATATTTAATACTCACGTCGAAATGATCTTCACAACAATATAAACTACTCAAGCACGATACATTATCTCTCCTCATCGCCTTACACCACTTTATCCTTATATTTGCACCTTTGGGCATATGAAAATATTTGCAGTTTTAATGTGATTTTCACACATAGGGACAATACAATATTTATAATAAGCTTTTGTGTGCTCTTCCATTACAATAAGTTGATCTTATAAGCTTTAATCACTCACATTTATTAAAAGTGTGAATCAAACACTTTGTTGTTAATTTGTTTTAAGAACCACCGTGCACTAAGGTGCACGGTGACGTCACAAATGAGCGCGCCAAAATGGTGGCGTTTTAATCGTCCGAAAATGATAGTAGTTTTAATTATTTTTTTTTAGCTTATTTAATAATATTGTGAAAGTGTTATATTTTTTTCCGGTTATATAATTACTTATAGAATAGATAAAAAAAATAAAAAAATATCATGAATATTCCCTATTGAATGTAGGTTTTGAATAAAAGCTTTCGCTAAGTAAATTCTTTAAAAAAATTGTTTCTGGCGCTTCGCCGGTGCCGCGGCACGCTCGCTTCGCTCACTCGGCTCGCGCGCTGAGGGTCGCAAGTTCTACCTAACACTCCTCCTCGCTTCGCTCGTCGTCGTACCTACTCCGACCTGCCTTAAGGTACAAATTAAAACCCGAACGCAGACAGCAGCAGCAGACGACGGGTCGGGGTGTAGCAAAGGGTAACCAGAAAATTCATAGTAGTTAGTTGAACAGCCGGAAGACCAGCGCTGGCTCGTGAGCCAGCATTATGCTGAGGCGGGACCATTTCGTAGCAAATAAATAGTTTATACCTATTGTACCTAATTAATATTATATGTGTGTATGTGATATTTATATTAAATTTGTTTGTTACGAATATAAATTTTCATTATTTTTTTTTGAACAGTGACAGGACTCCGCCTTAGCTCCGGCGCTACGGGGAGAGCGCAGCCCTTCTTGATTTTTAAGTCCTAGGTCGTTTTGAACTTCTGGGTTCAATATCTCGGTCATTTTTGATTTTAGAGAAAATTCAAGCAAAACATGCTTACTTTTACGTATTCTGTACAATACAAATATAAAAAGTACATGCCACCTGTACATAACAGTCGGTGTAAAGACGATTGCCACACTACGCGGTTTCCACTCCGGCTCCGCGGTGTACGAAATGCGAGCGGGACATTGCTATAGACGTGTAGGTATAACACCAGTGTTTCGCTCACCGCAGCTGGACCGAAGAAGTAAGGCAAAAAGTTAGTAAGTATAACAATCAAATGCTAAACCGTCTTTTGTACAATAAGTGCTTTTTAACAAGTTAATATTATAATGATTCTGTATTAGACAAAAAAAAATAAGAAAAAACGTTATTCGGCAATGTGATGATTAGTTAAAATAAGAATCGACAAAGTGATATTTAGATAAAATAATATTCAGCAAAACAAAAGTTATGAAAATCGACATTTAGGGTAAACGTATTTCGAACAAACAGTTATTATGAAAAATGAAATTATACAAATAGACTTTAGACAAACAATGCATTATACTAAAAGTTGTTAGACAAACTGAAATTAGACAAAACGTTATTAGGCCAAACAAGGGACTCCCGTCCTACCTATCACCTAGTTATCACCTCACCTGTCACCTCACCTAAGCGCACGGCTCTATCATGTGACAGTCAAGATAATCTTAAGTATGATCTTCCCAAGATGCGTAACCTGTTTCAGATAAAACAAAGCAGATTTACTGATACACTCTCTCGTCATAGATCTCTATCTATAAGGTAATAATCACCTTGTCTTTTATCCTACTATTCTAGTAGTAAAATTAAACAAGGTACTCTGTTACTAAATGTAACAGGAAATATCACATAATGCTAAACAATACATTTATTGACACATATCATTTGATTAGGTGGACGTAGAATGAGCATTACTTTACAGCATTGATACTCTAATGATATGAAAGAGTCAATCCTTCCAATCGTTTACTTAAGACGCTGTCAACACCAAAATGCCCTTGAGGATTTGGGATAGCGCGCACACTGTCTATTTGTAACGAAGTAAACGAGAGCGAGTGTGGATTATTTGTGAAATATGACTCGTTAGCGGTTTAGGTATGATTATGTTGACTTCATGTTTTAATTGCAGACCCATACGTCAAAGAAATAAAGACATAGAACCGTTTAATGATGATTTTAAGACCAATCTTTGCAATTATTTTCTATCGAGCCGATTTCGTCCAATTATGTATCGAGCCCGTCCACGTCTATTGAAATATATTCACAAATAATAATATGGTGAATAAATAGTTTTTTTTTTAAACTGCTTAATCATCATCAATTTCAACAAAATTAGGTCTGGTCAGCCTCTTAAAGGGTACATCTGAATATAATTATGACTTTTTTCCACGAGGCAACTTGACTCAGGTATCATGGCTCTTGCTACGGAAGTGTGCACGAGTGTTCCCGGGAGTCCATCATACCTGCCCTGCCGCGCTACCACGATCTTCGAAAGTTGAAGTTCGTAATACATGCATCCCTGTCACTCGAGTAAGGGAGTGCGATAGAGATGGAAATACCCGAACATCGACTTTCGAAGTTTGTGGTAGCGCCGCTGGTTTCCCAGCCAGGAGGGATGACTCATAAAGAAAAATTAAAGTCATGGAAGCGATTTTTCTTACAGTTTGCTTTGTTCGTTCCAGAAATACAAAGGCCGAAGCAGAGCAACAAAATGATAAGAAACCCTGATTTGTTCTTTATCTTCTTTGTCCTCCAGTATTGTGTAATATGGTGTACTGGGGCATCAACTCTTGGTAAGTAAGATTCGTTGGTTTTAGATAGGTATTTTGAAGTGACAGTTTTGTTGAATATTTCTACTTGTTATAATTATTTATAACTCAGTTTGGGAATTGCCATGCTTCATGATCTACGACGATATGGGATACAATGGATTTCAATTTAAAAACGAATGAACAAGCTTGATATTTTAATATGCTCGTAATTTTAGAAATAGGAAGATCCTTGGCGGGGTTTTTCCAGACAGTGACTGAAATATGTAGTAATTATGATCTTTGGTAATATATTTCTATTCATCTTGCTACTTGTACTTATAGCTGAGATTATTTCATGTGACCAACTTTTTATAAAACTGTCATTGGAATAGTAATCTTCGACCTTGCACGGTAGAGTTGCTTTTTGAATAGACTACTTTTATGCAATTCGGCCAACTTACTCGTAAATAATCTCAAGAATATGCGCGGTACATTTTGTACAGTAGCATATTTGCTTTCCTTTACTATAAGGTATACGAGTATTATGTTTTTCTTGTTTTTACACCTTTGTTACTTAGTAATAACGATTTATATCCTTATTGATGTCAATTAATGTATTGTATATTACAGGTTGTTCAGCGAAAGGCCTTCTTGTAACCAGTAAAGTAGGCCGAATACAAGGACTTAAAGCATCTGATGGAGACTACAACATGTTCTTAGGTATACTTTACGGCAAAGTTGATAAAGGAAATCCATTCGGGGTAAGTTAACCTACAAATAATAAATATATTGGCATGAAACATGACAACTACAAGAAAATCGTAACAACAAAAATTAATAATAGCATATTTACATACTTACCTAAAATAACAGTTTTTTTTCCAATGTTTTGGACACAATCAGTTTAGACTTTAGGAGGATCAATCCGAATATAACAAATATGTATAATGTTATTTCAGGCGGCAGTTCCATTTCCAAAATTTGAAGATACTTTTGAAGCTTTTGATGATACAGCAGTGTGTCCTCAAAGAGAAGAATTTAATAAGACTTTAGTTGGGACCCTTGACTGCCTTACCCTCAACATATACGTACCCGTAGATGCCTCTTTGAGCAATCGCCTTCCTGTATTAATTTTTATTTTTGGCGGAGCACTCCAATTGGGATTTGCTGGCAGATACATTTTTGGTCCTAAGTTTTTAGTCAAACATGATATTATTTTAGTAACGGTAAATCATCGTTTGGGCCCTTATGGTTTTATGTGCCTTGATAACCCTGAAGTTCCCGGTAACCAAGGAATAAAAGACCAAAGATTAGCTTTAAGGTGGATCAAAGATAACATAGAGGCGTTTGGAGGAGACGTCAACAAAATAACCCTGTCTGGTCAAAGTGCTGGTTCAATGTCTGCCGATATGCACATCCACTCGACTGAGGAGTCTTTGTTTCAACAAGCTATTTTGGAGAGTGGGACAGTTTTGACACCATTTCTGTTTGTTAATCCCGGTGCAGAAGGACCATTGAAAATGGCCAGATACTTGGGTTATGATACAGATGACGTAAATAAAGCCTTGTCATTCCTTGCCACAGCTGATACCAAAGATGTGATCGCTGCTTCAGAGAAAACCAATTTGACGTTTAAAGTGTGCGTTGAAAAAACGTTTGATAACGTCGAACCAATTGTGACAGATTATCCAGTAAACTTGCTTGCATCGAAAGTGAAAAATATCACTATTTTAACAGGATTTAATGAAGAAGAAGAACTAAGAACCTATGGTAAAGTTAACGATACCTATTTACAAAATAATGATGTATTCCAAAAGTATATTAACGGATTTTTTAACTTTGATAACTGTATCTATGACGAAATGAGGACATATTTGAGACATTTTTACTTTGGAGATGGAAAAGTCGACACAAAAGCAAGGCAGCAGATTGTAAACTTGGCATCAGATTTGCAAGGCATATATCCTGTTCTTAGAAGCCTAAGAAAATACTTTGAAAGCGGAGCTAAAACAATATTTTCATACATGTTTTCTTATGATGGGGAAAGGAATTATGTCAAATACAAAAACAATATAACTATTGGAGGGGCAGCCCATGGCGATGAAATCGGCTACTTGTATGATGTGTCATTCTTGAAACCCTATATGTCAGAAGAAGATCGACACATGATCAACGTAATGACTACTCTGTGGACCAATTTTGTGAAGTATGGGTACGTTTAGTTATGTTTACTAATAAGCTATTTTTAAGCGTAGTTAAGTGAAATATTTAGGGAAATTATTTACTGTCTTCCGACTACTAATCAGTTTTGATATTTATTTATTTCATTGTATAGGTTTCGAATTAGGGCATTTGAACTGTAATTTTCACCTTCAAAATTAATGGGTGTAAAGTTACGAAGCGGGCGCCGTAATATCAGTGTCGAGATTTTTTGGGGAAGCGTTTTTTCCTAAATTGGACACAGATGGCTTTAGTAACGCCACCTACACCATGGCAGTAGGTATTTTAGTTTCCGGGATGACCCGTCTAGGTAGGTATAGCTTACATAATATTATAGTGATGATATTCTATATTTCAGAAACCCAACACCTGAAACTACGAAACTTCTGCCAGTGACATGGGATCCTGTCACAAGAGAACAGTGGAACTATATGCATATAGACACCAACCTGTCTATGGGCACCCGACCTTTTAACGAAAGAATGACTTTTTTGGATTTGTTCTTCAAAATGAACAAGAAACATCAAATTGGTTACCGTGATAAAAAGGAACGTGAAGTTTGTTTTGACAATCAACTGTAATTTGATTAAATATTAAACGAAAGGTAAAAGCCTTTTGTTAAAGTTTCTCTTTTCAATAAAAGATATAACAACTGTCGTTCTAATTAAAATATTATTTAACTAGTAGAGGTTCGTGACTGCCGACGTAGCATAGCCTGCCTAGGGGCTGCATTGACCGGCATTTTAATTGTTAAGTCGCTCTGACACCTAGACTAGCTAACTTTTGGGACTTCGGCCTCTTGATCTTCTGCCTTCTATTGTGCCACCAACACCAACCCCCACCTGCCTGTTGCCACCAAGTTGTGCAAATTCTCGGGATCCCGGTGTTTGTGTTAAACATACGACAAATAACAATTTTGTTTATTTTTAAAATTATGCTTAAACGAATTATTTTAGGGTTATTTACCACATGCCTATGTATTACAGCAGCAGGTCGATCACGTAACGCATTGTACGTACGTTAGGTAGGTCTAAATATCAATTTTGTATAGGTATGCAAAAAATACAGTTAGATCTTTTTTTTTTTTTTTTCTTACCTATCTTTCCAAGTTGGGAACAGTTAGATCTACCTAAACGAGCGTTCAAAACGTCACGTGATTGTCCCTCTGGTTTATCACATATCGCATTGTACGCGCGTCAGGTAGATCTAAATGTCACATTTTGTATGGAAAAATGACAGTTGAGGTGTCTTCATTTTTTTATTGATGTATTGCATCATCTTAAAATGATCATTTTGCTCATAATAGGTAAATAACAAAAAATAAATTTTAATGCAACATTATCTGGATTGCAGTTATTTTTAGAACAAATCCTAAAATTCGGAATTCATTAAAGCTCTACAATGGGAATTGTGATCAAATTATACAAAATGACGATACGTTTTATAAATACATTTTATTGGATGCGTGTTTGTCAGAACTAGCAATCGTCCAAACCTTCGGAAGTTTCTCTTCCATATAGTCATCGTACATTTTATAGCGTTTTCGGTGCAGCGTAGAGTTGTCCACGGAATTGTTACAACAATTTCAATCGTAATGCTTAATTAGCGTCAATAACGTTAATATTAACCTTAATTAACAATTGAATATCTACACCTAATCCGTTAACACAACCACGCTGCACCGAAAATGTAACAACGTCCGATGTCTGATCATTACATGTGTTCTCAAGCAAAATGTTCCTCTTTAACGATGTCCATAAGGACGAATTATAACTGCTTCGTACGGGAATAGCGCGTTATCGACACCTTCCAGCACAAATACTGTGACGACCGACAGATATGTTGGAGCGCCGCCAACTCGGAGCCGGCGCTAGCTGGCAAGACATTGCACAGACCCCGTATCATGGTCGGCCTTATCACACGATAAGTGACAAGATAGAACGTCCGTCACTGGCTGACACCGTTCGATGGAACGAGACGGACGCTTTATCTTGTCACTTATCGCGTGATAAGGCCGACCATGATACGAGGCCAGGATCGAGCTAAGTGGCGTGCTCTTTTGTCAAGCCAAGAGTCACTTTGGGTTATCGTGTCAGCCTAGTTGGTTACTTAGTTAGTTATTGACACCACCAATGTGGTACCTTTGGCTCGAGAGACACATAATGTCGTATTAAGGATTTGGGTATCTCGTCGTACAGTACATGCTGTTCCCAGGGAACCAACGGGAGCAAGCTCTCACGGATGGCAGCAGCTTGCTAAGATCTCCGAGCAACCGGCGGGACGCTGAAACAATAGTAGGAGTGTCAAATATTGTACAGACTTTTATTGGATAGCTGCCATTTATTAAGTTTGGAAATTAATTACGCATTCACGAGATTATCATAACTATTTAAAATTGTATACTACTCGGTTACAACATCTGTGGAACTCGCTGGAATGTGAAGCCCCTCCCCCTTCTCTTTTACCTACCCGCGCTCGCCCCGCGCGCCTTGCGCACCAGAGCGCCGACGTGTCACCAGGTCCACAGATATTGTAACCGAGTTATAGGTTCTAATATAATTGTGTTCCGAATAGACACTGTAGCCGAACGGCAAAGCACTCGAATTTTAATCTGGAGGTTGCGGGTTCAAATTCAAACCGGCTTTAAATAAAAACTTACAAACGATTTTTTTTTATGTTAAACACTTTCACTGCACGCCTAGCAGGTGCCAACGCCGTAGTCACTTTCCGCTACATACGCGCTTTTGTAAAACTAATACCTACGCTAAATCTTGGGGATTAGGTGCCAAAGTGGACCCCGCGTTATTTTGGGGCACAACCGGAAATAACTCTAGAAGGACGATGATGTGCACTGTGATATTGATATCCAAATACTGTAACGAAGACTGACTGTAAAGGCATTATCATTGCAGGCAAACTGATACAACAAATTGTATCCCACCGAAAACATTACATGTGAAGTGATGCCAAGACTCCATAGCTCAAACAGCTTTCAGCGTTAAAAAGATATCAGATCGCAATTAGCGCCAAGCTTCCTACTCCACACGGCGTAACTCTACCACTACCAGTCACGATCTTCAAATTCTACATCTTGGCTAAAAAGTACGTAACGTAAGTTATTTTCTTAGTCCTTCCAGGAGTATTATAATTACCTAATGTAAATGTTACTCTTCAGATCTCCTTGTAGGTATTCTAACCGAAAAATGTCTACATTCATTTTTAGTTGCAAGATTAAGATTCCTTTTTTGTTAACACAATTATCATAATATTAATAAACCTCCAGGTCTTTAGCATTATGTCTGTTGGTACTCTATGTGTACCCCTTATATATTTGTTTAAGCGACTGTTTGTGCTTTGTTGGGCACATCCCGGTCGCCGCATAGACCTTCACGCCGAATGAATTTATGATGATATTAATAAGTGACGGGTCTATACTTTTTAGCCAAGATATAGAATTTGTAGAGCGTGGCTGGTAGTGGCGTAGTTGGCGCTAATTGCGATCTGATATCTTTTCACGCTGAAAGCTGTATGAGCTATGGAGTCTTGGCATCACTTCACATGTAATGTTTTTGGTGGGATCTCATTCCTTTTTGTAAGGTAATTTCTAAAGAAGTGAATGGGAAAACCCATACAAACTTCCATCCCCTAAAGAGAAGGGGGTGATTTACTAAAAATCCCGAAATACGGACCCCCTATATCAATTTTCAGACCTCTAGCATCAAACTTTGCGGAAGTCTCATACAAACTTTCACCCCCTAGTTTAAGGGGTTGGGGGGGTAAAAGTTTCAAGTTTTAAGATTTTTTCGTTGTTTGTATACTATTACTAGCTTACATACCAAATTTCAGCTTTCTAGGACTTCAGGAAGAACCTTAAGAATATTGATGATCATCAGTGAGTCAGTGACGAAATCGGGGTATTTTAGATATCCATAAAATCTAAAGTATAAGACCTATGCAATTGAAACTTTAAAGTTTTAATAAGTAAGTAAACCACTTAAAAATCATATCCCGATAATTTTGTTTATCTGGTATAATCCGAACCCAAGTTCAGAAGGTTCAAAAATACGACGAAGGGCTTCGAGAAAAGGTAGGTAGTGCCCTTACGCTTCGCTTGGCTCGTCTTGGCGGGGGCACTCCCGTGCCCCCAGATAAAAGACTAAGATTTTGTACTTCGGTGTGTAAGAAGTGAAATCACCTGTTCTATCCTTGCTTGTTTGCTTTTTGATATGAGACATCGAAGTTAAAATCTCTACAATTTAGGTAGGTATGAATAGGGAAACCCATATGGTATTTACTTTTGAGGGATTGTGACTTTCTGACGCAAGATATCTTTTATGACACGGTAACTCGTTTAAAACACGGATTATTTCTTTAACTTACGATATTAATGCTTACCAACGTTGTTTTCTGTTACAGGATTCCCAACAACGATAGAAATGATCAGGCCAGCAAGTATAACCCACGTCTTCATTGTCTGTCTTTGAATCTACAACTTGAATAGAATTATTTTAACTTCTAACACAGTATGTGGCTCACAATATCATTACAGATGTAGTGAATAATGTTTTACCATCTCAATTTGTCTCAATTAGCCTACTGAAGCTAACTATTACAGACACGTTGGTACCGTTGAAACTCGGTCTATCCCACATACAGGCAACCTGATCTGAAGCCGGCGCTGCTGCTGATCATGTCCAAATACAGACGCTGTCAACACCAAAATGCCCTTGAGGATTTTGGATAGCGCGACGCTGTCTATTTGTATCGGAGTAAACGAGGGCGAGTGTTACTGGGCGGCCCGGTTATTGAAATGAAAAAAAGGGTGGATTATTTGTGAAATATGACTCGCTAGCGGTTTAGGTATGAATATGTTGACTTCATGTTTTTAATTGCAGACCTATGGTCAAACAAATAAAGACATAGAATTTTAAGACCAAACTTTGCAATTATTTTCTATCGAGCCGATTTCGTCCAATTATGTATCGAGCCCGTCCACGGTCTTTGAAATATGGTGAATATTAACATGTATTTTATTAGACGTGCTAGAACAATTAGTTTTTCTTAAAAACTGCTTAAATAACATCAATTTCACCAAATTAGGTCTTGTCAGCCTCTTAAGCGCCGCAAATGCTCTTCTTTAGTTCAGAACTACGAATTTGCAGCGCTTGCACCATAACGATGGGACCTTGATCAGCCGACATGAAAGTCCTTCATGAAGGCTCTGTCGTTGCGGCTGGTCAACGCGTCAAGCACGATTTCCACCAAACGGCCCGCATCGGATCGGATCGGAAAGAATACGAACGGAATAACGGATGCGGCGACAACCGATCGTGCCCGGCAGCATGTCGACGCATACGATCGGGCGGTAACAGCCGTTCGCGGCCGACAGGATGTCGACGCACACGATCGGCACCGTACGGTTGCTTGCGAACGTATCCGCACCCAGTCAAATATTTTCGTTCCTACCACGTTGACGTATTGTAATTTTTGAAAACGGTTTAAGTTGACGTAGTATTATTGGCTATTGCATTAGAAGAAGAAGAATATCATCTTAATACACAAAAGAGGACAAGAAAAGTTTGGGTTGATAATTTGTGGCAAAAACGGTGTAAGGTTGGCGAATTCCATACACTTCAAAATGATTTGAAATTGGATGTGAAAAAATTCAAAGATCATACTGAATGGACAATGAAAAGTTTAAAAAATTAGTAAATCTTCTCTGTCCTCATATCAGTGAACGAAATACAAAATTCCTGTTGAAGAACGGTCATCTATAGGTATGCTTGAGGTACGTTTAATGAAATGAAAATTGTTGACTTCCTTTGTAAACTATCTAATTACCTTCAATGGCTGGAAATTTCTTTTCGGTTAAATCATAACAATATAACAATTTTTTTATGTTTAGTACACTTTAAGTTATATGTTAAAGCATAAGTATTTTTTTAAATTGTGTTCCTTATCACGGCCTCAATCGTACGCGACGGCATCGACAGCCGAAAGGTTCCGATCGCACACGACGACAAGCGAACGGGGCCGATCGCAAGCGAACGGAGCTGATCGTGTGTCGCAGCATACTTTCGGTAGTTTCGGTTACGATCACATGTCGCGGAAAACGCCCGCGGTCAAGCTGTCGTGCGCAGCTGGGTAATGTAGACTTAAAAGCAGTATATATATGATTCAGTATCGTTTAAAGACTATAGTCTAGTCTCTATCTGAAAATTCTTGCCGTTCCGATCCGTTGCGGGCCGTTTGGTGGAAATAGTGCTTCAGGGGACCCCAGAGCTGGCGCGTACCTTTCACAACGGATCGCTCTTGCGGTCCAGAGCGGAAATTCCACCAGCGTCGACTTAGGTCCATGCCGCAGGCAGAACTTCTAGATGGTTTATTTTTGTGGATTTCGTTTTAATTATTTCGTTTGTTAGTATTTAGTTGTATCTAATACAATTAACAGTAAAATGAAGCGCTCATAGCCTGGCGGCCCCTGCGAGTCGGAAACGATAACGCAGGTTAAGCAAAGATGGCAGCGGTCAGTCTTTGGATGGGTGACCGCCTGATGTTTGAGTGGTTAATATAAATGAGCGTTGCCGTGCTTTGGAAGGCACGCTAAGCAGTTGATCCCGGATGCTGTCTATGACAGTAGTCGTTAAGCCGAGTTAGAGGCCTTTAGGCGGCTTAAGAACTTCTAACAGTCGAGTTGCCCACTCACTTGACAAAGGGGGGACAACTGTTACTCGCGTCCGCAGGAGCTACCTACCACAACCCTGCACGTATCCCCTGGCTGGTACTAAAGAGTGACAAACTTTAAAGGCCAAAATAATATATGCCATACGATTAAATTAAAAACAGTAAAATAAATACAAACTTATCCGAGAAATTAAAATGGCAAAACATTTTTCAGTACGTGTAAGTACATCTGTACATACCTCATTAACCGCTATGAATATAAATCTATATGAACTATATAATATTATATTGATTTTACCTATTGCCAACCCGCAATGCAAGATTCTCGATGCGGTTTTGAAAAAGTCTCGGTTTTAAAATTTAATTATGCTCCTAAAAATTACTTAATTTACGATTGGAAGGCAGCTCGGCAGAGGAAATTCGAACTTTATTTTCATGTTCATAAAGTTATTACACACAGTAAGTACACAGTGAGAAATTAAACGAAATATTAACAGTTTTTTTAAAACGGATACAATTAAAAGCATATTTAATGAGCTACTCGATTATACATTTCATAAGCAAACAATTGTTTAATAGCTTAAGTACCTATTACAATCTACACAATGCGTATAGGTATTTAAGTATATGTACCATTAGATTGCGACTCAAGGAGCAAAATGATATAGATATTTACGGTGAAGTGAATTGAACGCTGAGTGAACGAACGATTCTGCAATAGAACCTACCCTCAGGAGAGCGTAGGGAGCGATTCTAAAGTAGAACCTAGAGCGTAACTAGGGAATAAGCGAAAATAATTATGCTCTTGAGTGGTATTTTAGGCCAACCAATCGCTCTTTTCGGAAAAGCATGAAGAGCAGCATTTTATATGAAATTATTATTTTCTTTGCTCTGATACTTTCTCCATTCCTCTCTGTGCACTTTCAACATTAAAAAAAATATATTAACCGTCATTAAAGTGAAAACGTAACAAAAAGCAATACCCAAGAGCTCTTGCCATTGCATATCATTAATATCGTAGATCCTGATTAAGAAAGGACCGCACATAATGACCCCAGTGAACACAAACGCGAATGTAGCTAGCACGATTTTTGGACCAATACCCAAACAAGGAGAACCGAGGTAGGCTTAAATAATGCAAATAACACTCGAACATACAGAGCAAAATTAACCAACACCAACACAACACACACATAGCTTATTACAACCATGCTAGTAAAATATTCAATAGTTGTCCAAAGTCCAGGCAGCAGCCAACCGAACACACTTAATATCAGGTATTTATAACTGATTTCAACGTTCGTGTACACTTGCGCAAATTGAAAATAGAACATGGCACTAACCACTATCAACCAATGCGTGAATACCATTAATATGTAGCACATCCCATGGAGTAATATGTGGCTCTTCTGAGGGATAAACTCCACTGTGATGAACGCCGTGTTAGCCAGAAGCAAGTTCAGGAAAGCGAAATGTCTGAATGCTCTCCAATTGGGTATCAGGATCCAGAATATGACCCCAAAAAGTACTGTCGCGGCTGACGTTATGAGCACGACCGCGAAAATAAAACCGAGTATTAGGGGCACTATAATAATGCTCATTAAATCCATACGATGGCCCGCAGAGTTTGCAGAAATATTTAAACCTTTGTGCAGGTAATTTTCTTCCATTTTTAAATAGTAAATGCTTGTAAAATACAAAATGTGATGTGTTTACAGTAGCGTGTAATTGTACTGTGATAGCGGAATAAAGTGTGTTTTACCCAATGTGTCATGATCTAATACCGTCATGGTAGGACAATTATTATTAACCACGGTATAAACCACAGTTTTAGATAATATTGTGTCTGTAATAAAGTACCTAGTTGACGAAACTATTAATTAAATTATACATACTTTTTGAAATACGTAAAGTTAAAAAACGGACGCTGTTCGTCTAGTGTCATTTTTCCTATTTTACTGCAAACTTCATACTAACAGAACGTTCATGACGTTTAATAAAAATAAAAAGTTGCTGAAGCCCCACAGAATGGCGCGGTTGGCCCTTTTGAATGATCCATGGAACATGGCGGATCGTGCTCCAGACATTTTTTTTATTTTCTGCATCCTGCTGTTTAAAGTATAATTTTGATAGCGTATTATGCAGTGAATAGCAAACGTGCCGGCTACAGTTTATGAAGAATTTTCCTGGAAATGCGAATAACCAATTCTTGGGCATCATTCAGCGGTTCGTGGTCGCGGCCGCCATTATGCTTTGTACTGCTCCAGCTATCACCCAGTGCATCGTGAAGGCCTCTTCTACCGTACATCATGCTTATAATACTGTGTATTGTGAAACGTTTTTCTTATTTTGTACTTGTCTTTGGCAAAGGCCCTAGAGGCTGCCATTTCTCTAATAAATAAATAATAATGGCGCGGTCAATAGTAAATTTGACAGCTAATGATAAGTTTACTATTGACCGCCGTGGCCAGGCCTCGCTAGTATAAGGCCTGCAACACACTGGCGCGGCCTGCGGTGGCGGACAATAGTGACAGCTAATTACATGTTTACTATTGTCCGCCGCGGCCAGGCCGCGCCAGTGTGAATCAGGCTTCATGCGGGCTTCAAACCTGTCACAGACTGGCGTGGCCTGCGGTGGCGGTCAATAGGAAACTTGACAATTACTGTCAAAGTTATAATATTATCCAATTTCATAAAAGTAAAATAGTATTAAGTAAAATGGTAATGTTACCACGACACTACTTTCTTATTCATATTATTATAATGTGTCAACGCTATCTTATTAAAAAAATTGTGATAATAAAACGTGATTACTATTGCATTTATAATAATTTTAACAAATACAACAAAGTTAACATTAAATGTTTTTATTAAGCAGAAACTTCCGCTAACGAAATTTCAAATTTCGATCATAGTGGAAAATTGAAAAATGATTCGCCACGAGCGGGATTCCAGAAGTTGTGGGTTCAAATCCCGCTCGTGGCGAATAATTTTTCAATTTTTCACTGATCGAAATTTACAATAAAGCTATAATTAATTTGAAAACATTTTAAAACAATATTGTGTCTACTGTCTACCTTATAGCTCGTCTACGATACTCTGCCCATTTATCCCTGTGCACTTTTAATAATAAAAAGAAGATATTAATAGACATTATAGTAAAAAAGTAACAAGAGCAATATAATATATCGTTCTTAGCAAAATCTGAAATGGCGTTAAATTGTGTCATGATTGGAACGTACATTATTATTCCAGTACAAACAAAACCTAATGTTGCTATAATTATTTTACAATGCATGTGCTCGAAAAGAGCGTTTTCCAAGCACTAAAATCGTGCGGAAAGTGCCACTTTTTCGCACTAGTGCTTTTTACTTTTCAACTTTTTTTTAATTTTCAAGTCCGTCGTCAGCCCGACACAAAGAGTTTTTATTACTCGAGAAAAGTTTTACAAATAATTCAATTACACGTTTTCTTTCATATAAAAGGTACATAAATACTAATAACGTATAAATGATTTATTAATGTTTATGCATTTTGAATTTGGTCAATAAATACAATAATTTTAAATATTCACTTAATGTGTTTGGCTGAACGCATATCTTTCTTATGCCTTTTACAATACGACAGTATGGCGGCTTGCACATGCGCAATGCGCATATCTCGACCGCGCATGTATCTAAAAGCCCGCCATTGTTGTTTATTGTTAGTTTTGTGTAGTTATTTTATGTAAATATGTTAAAAAGGTCGAGTGAAAGTGAGTAATCAATAATAATAATGATTTATTGCGTTTCAATAGTGTCAGTATGTTTCTTAGAACTACGACGGTACAGCGTCTTTTTGTTGTTTATTATATTGAGTTACTCAAAATTACTTGTGTTCTAAAACCACAATACAATGGTTTTAACTTTTAAGTGAATAAGCTTGACAGAAATTGATGTGGTGAAGTTGTTAAATGCAATTCCAGATAATAAGTAGGTACCTAACAATCTACCTGGGTTTTTCAATTTTAACCTAGATCTATTTTAAACCAACATATCAACATTTAATATATTTCCTCACACAAGGCATAGTAAAACGTTGTATGATACACGCGCGTAAAGATGATTTCCGACTCGTGTCGAATTATACATTCGCTCGCTTCACTCGCTCATGTATAAAAATGACACTCGTCGGAAATCACCTACTTTCCACACTTGTAGCATAAATAACTATTACAATGCATGTGCTCGAAAAGAGCGTTTTCCAAGCACTAAAATCGTGCGGAAAGTGCCACTTTTTCGCACTAGTGCTTTTTACTTTTCAATTTTTTTTATTTTTAAGTCCGTCGTCAGCCCGACATAAAGAGTTTTTATTACTCGAGAAAAGTTTTTGAAATATTTCATTTACACGTTTTCTTTCATATAAAAGGTACATAAATACTAATCACGTTTAAAATGATTTATTAATGTTTATGAATTTTGAATTTGGTCAATAAATCAATTAATTTTTAATATTAATTTAATGTGTTTGGCTGAACGCATATCTTTCTTATGCCTTTTACAATACGACAGTATGGCGGCTTGCACATGCGCAATGCGCATATGTCGACCGCGCATGTATCTAAAAGCCCGCCATTGTTGTTTATTGTGAGTTTTGTGTAGTTATTTTATGTAAGTAAATATGTTAAAAAGGTCGAGTGAAAGTGAGTAATCAATAATAATAATGATTTATTGCGTTTCAATAGTGTCAGTATGTTTCTTAGAACTACGACGGTACAGCGTCTTTTTGTTGTTTAATATAATACGAGTATTGAGTTACTCAAAATTAATTGTGTTCCAAAACCACAATACAATGGTTTTAACTTTTAAGTGAATAAGCTTGACAGCAAAAGATGTGAAGAAGTTGTTTAATGCAATTCCAGATAATAAGTAGGTACCTGACAATCTACCTGGGTTCTTCAATTTTAACCTAGATGTATTTTAAACCAACATTTCAACATTTAATATATTTCCTCACACAAGGCATAGTAAAATGTTGTATGATACACGCGCGTAAAGATGATTTCCGACTCGTGTCGAATTATACTCGTATGGTATAAAAATGACACTCGTCGGAAATCACCTACTTTCCACACTTGTAGCATAAATAACTATTGTGACATAAATGCCAGCAATTAAAACGGCCAACATACGTACAAAGCACAAATACCACTCTTATGTACCTACATTAAAGTGTTGAGAAAAACCAGCACAGTACCAGTACACACACAAATAAAATATTTGTTCACTTTGGAGAAGTATCCAATAATTACCCATGCAACCGGCAACAGCCAACCGAACACAGTTGCTATAAGGTATTTATACCTGATCTCTTCGACGCTGCACGACACCCTCGCAACATGCAAGTAAAAAGTGGCACCAACCTCTACCAACCAATGTGTGATCACCATAAACATGTAGAAAATCACATGTAATAATATTTCGCTCTTCAAAGGGACGAACTCCACTGAGATGAATGCCGTGTTAGCCAGAAGCAAGTTGAGGAAAGTGAAATGTCTGAATTCTCGCCAACTGGGTATCAGGATCCAGAATATGACAACAAAAACTTCACTCGCGGCTGACGTTAAGAGCACTATAATGCCGAGTACGGTAATGCTCATTGAATCCACATGACCCGTAGAGTTTGAAGAAATATTAAAAGCCTTTAATTCTATGTCTAGGTCATTTTCCATTTTTAAATACAAAACCTTGTAAATACCAAATATAATTTGATTACTGTAACGTGTTCGTTCACTAATAAATGATATAGCGGAAATTTTACCCTATTTGTAATGATCTAATACACTCACGGTATTAACCGCTGGTTTATCCAGAGCACGGTTAATAATATAACAGGATAAACTACAGTTTAAGATAACATTGTGTCCACAATACAGTAGTTGACAACTGTAAAAATAAATTATTCTTAGATTACAAATAAGCAAAGCTTACGCAAATACTCGGAAAACATCACACTTTAACTTGTAATTCCTACTTTAAAGATTTTAAAATACATAATGTTCAAATAATGGACGCTGTTTGACAATAGAATATCGCGCCGTCACTTGTTCCTATTTTCCTATAAACCCCATACTAACAGAGCATTCATGACGTTTAATGAAAAGTTGCTGATCAAACGATCAGCGAGCCCTGCAGTGGCGGTCAATAGTAAGTAAACTTGTCAATAAAAGTGAATTTGCTATTCACCGCCACCGCAGGCCTCGCCAGTTTGTTTCAGGTTTAATAGCTGGCGTATATTTTAGAAACTATACAAAGGTAAATGGTGTTTTGATAGTACGTACTCCACTACTTTCTTATTAATATTGTAATGTGTCAACGAATGCTACGGTGGCCTAGTGGTTCAGGAATGCGGCTGTCAAGCGGCGGTCGTGGGTTCGAATCCCGGCTCGTAGAAATGAGTTTTTCGAAACTTATGTACGGAATATGTTTGTAGCGTTAGCTTTTCGGTGAAGGAAAACATCGTGAGGAAACCGGTCTAATCCCAATATCGTCTAGTTTTCCCTCTGGGTTGATAGGTCAGATGGCAGTCGCTTTCGTAAAACTAGTGCCTATGACAAATCTGGGGATTACGCGTCAAAGCGGACCCCAGGCTCCTACTTAGGGCACAACCGGGAATAACGCTAAGAGGATAATGATTGTAATGTGTCAACAAACGCTATCTCATTTTAAAAACCGTCACAATAAAAGCCTGGAAATGTAACGGATTAACGAAGTTAACTTTTTTTTACTGGATTAACGATTAACAAAGTTAATGATTTGGATAACGGTGCCCAGCTCTGATTGTCAATACTCGTTCTACATTCTAGAAGTATATGTATCTTCATTATGTTTCGTTGAACATTCCTAATACTTTCCTTTGTCGACTAACTTATGAACTGGAAATGTAACGGATTAACGAAGTTAACTTCTTTTTAACGAATTAACGATTATCGAAGTTAATGATTTGGATAACGGTGCCTAGCTCTGACTGTCAATACTCGCTCTACATTCTAGAAGTATATGTATCTTCATTATTATGTGTCGTAAAACATTCCTAATACCTTCCTTTGTTGACAAACTTATAAACGTTATTGAAAAACGTTGCTATTGTCGTTGGCACAACAATCCCTACGCCGGACAAATTTTTGAAAACACATCTTCCTACTTCGTAGAAATAAACCTGCTGGACGGGTTTGGAGCAATAGCGGGTTTACAACTCGAAGAAGAGGGGTGATGAGGTAAGTGATATGTGTAGTCTTCCTTGCTCCGCCAGTAGGGTTGTAGTAAGTGTGGTCGGCCCATACGGCTGCGCCGTGTGCGGCTTCTTGGTCAGGGCAGCGATAGACAGATCCGATCATTTCATAAAAAACGTTTCATAAATATTCATTTTATAAACAACGTTTGGCAAACTAACGATTAACAAATTAGTCGTTTTATAAAATATTGTTTTACAAAGAGTTCATTAGACAAATCATTCAATTGAAAAAAACATAAGTATTATAAATCATTATTTGACAAATTACTCATTTATTATTCGAGACAATTGGCAAAGTAACGTTTGGTAAAATAACGTATAAGAAAATGCATTGTTTGGTAAATTAAATACCTTATTTAATAAATCATTGATCGTCTTGATAAAGTTTTAACCCACAAGTTTTATAATTCTATACAGGTCGTATAAGTCTGTATGAGCACACGGATAAGTCTAAAAGTGTTTAGCAAGTAAGTTATCATTCCTACCCTAAAAAACAACTTTTAGGTCTTAAAATGTACTGGCATAACAGGTGGATTACCTATCTATTTATTATACTTTCAGGCAGGTGAGTAGGTACGACGACGATCGAAGCGAGGAGGAGTGTTAGGTGAACTGCGACCCTACAGCGCGCAAACCGAGCGAGCGAAGCGAGCGTGCCCAGCGGCTGGCGAAGCGCCAAAACCGATTTATGTTTAAATACTATACTTTTTTATGAATTTACTACAGAAATGTTTCTTGGCCAGTCCGCTAGATACCGTGATATGACCGTGATATACCGTGGTATTTACTTTTATGAAACAATCATTTATCTATCGACGATATGTAAAATGAACTATTTTATAAACGATTTATTTGGTAAATGATCATTTTTAAAATGACAATTTAGCATTCAAGGTTTTTTAAAGTGTAACATTTGCTAAATGAATATTTGTGAAATAATTATTTATAGTAAGTATAAGCATTTTGAGGAATGATAGGTTTGTGAAATGAATAGTTTGTGAATCGTTGTTTATAAAATGATCATTTCTGAAACGTTTTTATGAAATGATGGTGAACCGATAGACAGTCGTCCAATCTGAAGCGTGCTCGTCGAACCAATTGTCCTTCGTGATCTGCCAATTGTTGTCCTTGATACCATTCCTCCAGCCTTTGCCGCCTGGCATTTCAAGCTCAAGGACCCAAGTGTTCGTCGTCATGATAGCAGCATGGCCAAGCAGTCCACCGATCCCCCGACCCGTGATCAAAATGGCCCTCTTCCGCGCAGTATTGACGAACCGCCTCTTATTGTCGGCCGTACTCCGTTTCCTAGCGAACAACGACTGCTGCTGTGTATCGGGCAGTATTCCAAAGTTGTTCATAGCGAGCCACTCCTCGTAATTAATCGGCTCAGACCCATTCAACGAGACATATTCCTCAAACAATTCTCTAAAGACATTTTGTTCGTCTTTCAGGAATGATTGGAATGAATATTTTTCGGAATTGGTTATTCCCGAGTCGATGCCAATCTGGTACTATTTACTGCTGGTTTCATTCAAAGACATTTCCATCCCTGAAAGTAAGTAATTACCATAATATGTACATATTTTTTTAAATGTCTAAAAAATCTTTATGCAATGCTGACATTATTGTGTGCTTTCCAGGCAAAAGGTACTGAGGGGCTACCGCGAAACAAAAACGAATTTCGTTCGTGTATCTCCGTCTCTATCGCACTTGCCAATTCGTTTCGCGGTAGCCTCTCTGGTTTGTCGGTCAGTTAAGAGGCTGACAAGACCTAATTTTGTTGAAATTGATGTTATTTAAGCAGTTCTTTAAGAAAAACTATTTGTTCTAGCACATCAAAATAAAAATATCTTATTTATTGCTAAACTCGATACATAATTGGACGAAATCGGCTCGACAGAAAATAATTGCAAATATTGGTCTTAAAATCACCGTTAAACGGTTTTCTTTATTTTTTTGAGGTATGGGTCTGCAATAAAAAAACATGAAGTCAACATATTCATACCTAAACCGCTAACGAGTCATAATCCATACTTTTTTATTTTTTTATTTATGTAGGTACTTACTATTTTTTTTTATAACATCTCTCCGAAAATATTTCTTTAAACTTAACTAAGTAAGTAATAAGTAATTAGAAAATAAGTTAAAGTTTAGGTATTTCTATAGTGTACTTATATTTGTTTTGGTCGGTAGATGGCGTTCAATACGCGAACACCGTGTTTACCTGTATTTAAGTAATTGTGACACCACTCCTTATATTTATTAGCTTGTACGTCTTCAATGTATCGATGTCAACAATTGTAGGTGAACCTTAATAATAAATTAATTATCTTCTAAAACCGGGCCGCCCAGCAACACTCGCTCTCGTTTACTCCGATACAAATAGACAGTGTGCGCGCTATTCCAAATCCTCAAGGGCATTTTGGTGTTGACAGCGTCTTAATGAGGCCGTTATTCTACTTGAATTCTTATGCGATCGTGTTATTGTCTGTCTAACTTATAATCTGTCATTAGACTATGGTATAATGGTGGTCAAAAATTACTTACCATCCGCAAAAGCGAGACTGTTTTTTTTTTTAATGACGTCACTTTGCACATTCTGCGAATGATGTAATTTAAAGAATGACTATTTAAATTACAAAAAACAGGTTTATTGGGTTAACATTAAGTAATTGAATTGAAGAAATTAGGTACTTTTACTAAACAAATGTGCTCACATGTGTCTAAATGTCAACAGTCAGTGTAATGAATGTGCATCTGCTAAAAGTAATCAAAACTGTACGTAAAAATAATATTTTCGCGAGTTGTTTTTGATTATACCTACTTTTTGACTTCTGATCAAACTCACCGCACTACGAGAAAACCAGACTGCATGTAGCGCAACACCGGAGCCATTGGCGAACCATCTGTATTCCCCGACAGTGACATAGCCAGTCACGATCTGACGATCCTCAGCATTGAGGGACCGACTAATACGAGTAAGTAGTACATTACTGCAGAGGCTAGGAAAATAGGGATTGCCGGCCGACGGACGACCGTAGCAAGGCCGGATTAGTAGTAGTGCTTTTCTCAAAAAATGGTCAGAAATAAGAAAATTATAAGAAAATATCAATTAAAATTCTCAACTTCAGAAACAAAACAGCTTTCTCAAACATGCAATGAAATAAAAAAAGGCTTTTAGTTTTTTACATCCGAACGCCACGATGCTGCTGCTGCGTAACGAATCGATATACTGAAACAAAAGAAGGTCGCTTTGCAGGCCTAGGCGTCCAATTTTGTATGAAATTCCATTACGGATCTCTCATCTCGCCGCGCCCGAAACTTGAGACTAATTTGAAACCTATTATAAAGAGCACAACCTGAATATTTCATGGCATGTTTGAGAAAATGCATTAATTTATTTCCTAATATCCTATTTATAGATAATTTCGTATATTTTCTACCAACACCACGTACCTAACAATATTAATTTTCCCAGGCTAGCCCATTTCCCAACACCTGCGCCGAAACACGGCGTCCGGAAACAAATATTCACGGTACGGCGGCCATTCATTGTACGTTGCATCGCTGCACTGAATTAAGCTAAAACTTCGTTTTAGCACACGTAATATGAAACTTCTGACCACAAATTCGCTGAACAGATGTATGAAACAGTATTTAGAAATGCTTATATAATGATTTGAGTATGGCAATAGAAGTGTAATTTTATCTTACCCTGTGGACATTTATTTTTTTGAGCATATCCGTCATCGCAAACTCTTTTGGCTTAAAAAGTTGTTGTTGAACATAACTTTAACAAACATCATATTTAGTAAGTACACATTTATTCACAAAGTTACTATTCACACAGTTACCATTTCATCAGCTGGTTTGTGGCACTTTGTGGCCAGGATCATCCTCAACAGTAAAGCCCAATTTACATTACAAAATTAGCGGCATGAAATTAGTTTTTTCATTAATTGCAAGTGTCTAAATCCATAATGCATGCATTCATGTTATCACACTAAACTACATAATTTCGTGCCTTGCGTACTTGCGTAACATTTCGGTAAAACTAATACCTACCATAATAATGCTACTAGTTTCAACGTGTAAACGCGGCGCTTAGTTTAATATCGCTGAAGCGCCTGCACTCAATGGATGTATTTTATTTTGTTGTTGCGGTACTCCGATATTTAAGGGGCCATCTTTGCTAAACAAACCATTTGACGACATTAGATGTTACTTTCAGAAATTCATTTCAATAGTTTCTTAATGTAAAATGATTCTAAGCCATGTTCAATTTCAGCTGTCGACAATAGAGTAACATTTACATGTATTACGCATACACACACCACCACTCTTGCCCCTGGTCGAACACAGGTTTTCACAGTCAAAACGGCAATGAGGTTTCTTCTGAATTGTAGCTGCGCCTGAAACAAACAACCTTTTGTAATCTAGGTCTTCATTTTACATCATCATTATGATAAGCATAATCATCATCGTTATCATTATTATTCCTATCATCGCCAACAACAACAGCGTCATCATTCGCATCATCTTTATCATCTACTAGCTACTTATTATCGCTGGACTGTTATTTTGAACGCGTTAATTTGCCTCACTTCGCCCGTCACGCCTAACGAAATTAGCCTATCTCTGATTACGACTAGTTACTACGAATACCGGCCTCAAGATATATTAGTGGGTGATGGGTGAGGTTTCGTTAAAATAAGTTAAGAGTAGTCCTATCGTGGGTGAGAGTGGGTTGCACGTTGCAGTCCCCGCACTGGCCCAGTGAGGGGACTGCTAGAGAAAGCGATCTTAGCTTAGAGTGATTGGCGTTAACAGTGATGCTCTTACCTAACACAAACGCGAGGCTCCGCGACGTAAGGACCTAATTCTAAGGTCCGATCTCTAAGGAAACGCCACTTCTTAACTGTGCAAATTAAAATTGTATTTTTTTTTTTTAAATCGTTCTTCTTTTTTATGATCACAAGAAAGAATATAGCACAGATATGAGACACTCGGTCTCCACCTCCAGAATGTGCACTTCTTTGGTTGTTGGCGGTAAAAAATGAGTAACGGCGAGCGGCGAAAATATTTTACACTGTTTATTATTAGTAAAGTTTTATTTTATCAAATCTTTATTAAATTGGAATTATTTTCATATTTTTTGTATACAGAAATAGCTGGCCGCTCATTATTTACGACGGTTTAAAATAAAAAATGTAAATTCTACGTTATTGATTTATCCGAAATTGATACTTAATTTGCCCCATTAGCTGACCATGGAGAGTTAGAATTTTTTGAATGAAGCCCGGCGGAGCGGTATATCAAGCCACCAAGATACACTACATAAAAAGGAATAAATATTACAGTACCTTGAAAACAGAAGAACACCAATAACACAGTAAAACACCAATTCATAATACGCGTAAATTGCATAGCTAAATATGTCCACGTACTAGTTCGCTCAAGTATGAGTGGATAACTCTTCTCACATAAAGGTAGGCAAATATACGAAGAGCAAGAAGGACACAATTACATTTATTAGAGAAAAGACGCAAAAATGTTTAAATTATAGTCAAATTATGCCCTTTTAGAGTCAATAATGCGTATTGTTAGTTCACGTGGTTTGATACGAATGTTGGCGCATACATTAGTGAATCGAATTATACTGTAACGAAAACAAAACCTTGGTAAGTGCTATTGAGTTGGTTCCGATTTAAACCTTGACGTTAATGAAATAAGACTTATAAAAAAAACTGATCATGAGGTAGGTAAGTCCTTTTTAAATAGATACAGCAGTTTGTATTAAAGTGGTTTATGTCTAAAGTTCTAATCGCATTAGAATTTAATTAGTGTCATTAAAACACAGTTTACTATTTCGTCAATAGGTACTGGATTCTCATCATTTCTTAAACTTAGAATTTTTCTTTCTTTCTGGTTAGAACTTACCTTAAAATCCACAATTTGCAACGCGTGGACTTGAAAATTAAATACAATGTGCACACTCCATCATGGTTGTGATTATTTAATGTGACCTACTTTTTATAAAACTGTTATTGAAATTCGAATCTTCTATTTCGGGCAGTAGAGTTGCTTATTAAATGAACTACTTTGATGCAATTCAGCCAACTCAAATCACCAAATGTATCAGATTTTTCACTAACGGAGGTAGAACGGGTGTCTGTCATCATAACTCAGAAGTTTGCACTCATTGCAGTAGACGTCAGTTCCTCATTAGCAGTCATCATACTCCTTTAATTAAAAAAAAACCAATAATGTTGTATTGTCTCGAAAACGGATTAAAAATGTAGTCAAATGGAGATAAAAGCAACGGAAGAGGTTGAATAAACACGAAGTTATATTATACTCGTAAGTGTCCAAAGTTTTAAGAGGGGTATGTTCTGTCCTTTTACCGCAAAACACACCTTTATGTGAAATGATTGTCATTTACTATGACGCTCGCAGATTGTGACGTCACGAACTGCGAGCATTTTCTAACAAACAATATTAAAACGGTTGTACTCGTAGCTTCGTAATTGTTTGAAATATCTGAATGGGATTTTCGTCACTAGGTATATTTTTTTGCCTTCTTTCTTTTAGAGTAATAATAATTTTCTAGTCTACACCCGTATTGGAGATATTAGTACGAGGTTTTCCCAATTGCCTTCCGTACCACAGTATAGGTACTTCAGATTATTTGAATCGGCCGAATTACATCATGGTAGTCCATTCAAAAAGCAACTCTACTCGTACCGTTCAAGGATTCCAATTCCAATGACTCAACCAGGTATACAAATGGCTGGTTTTCCGCCCACTGCAACCTCATCCTAAACCCATCCAGGTTCAACATCTTCGGCTTTCTGCGAGGACTAGCGTAGCGCTGTCGTCTAACGCTAGTTACAATAGATGCCTAGTTAATGGCAATTTCCTGAGCGACCGAGCTCTGCCCGGGTGAAAATAGAGAAAATACGGAGAAAACTAATTTTCCCAGAAATGAGATCTAACTGGATCGATTAAGTGGCCCCGTGAACCCCCATCCCATATTCCAAATTTCATCGAAATCATTAGAGCCGTTTCCGAGAACGTGATTGCAAATATACCTATACAAATATTGCACGTTTAATAGTATATGATAGGATAATCTCGTCATGTCACATAGATGCATAGTTGACGACGACGTTGGGTCATAAATTTTACCCGAGAAATTAAAACATTTGGAATAATATGTTATATAAAATTACTTTGTGTTTACTCCGTAGGCAACCTCTGACCTTAAGCTCTATTACAGGTTAAGCCAGCTATTTGAGCCGTTAAAAGCCTAAGGGTCAGTTTTTAGGGTTCCGTACCCTAAGGGTAAAACGGGACCCTATTACTAAGACTCCGCTGTCCGTCCGTCTGTCTATCTGTCTGTCCGTCTGTCACCAGGCTGTATCTCATGAACTGTGATAGTTAAACAGTTAAAATTTCAATCACAGATGATGTACGTCTGTTGCTGCTATAACAATGAATTAATACTAAAAAAGAGAATAAAATAAATATTTAAGGGGGCATACAACAAACGTGATTTTTTTTGCCGATTTTATAGATAATGGTACGGAACCCTTCGTGCGCGAGTCTGACTACAAACTGAAAATCTCCGAAATTGTGTTCTTTTTAGGGTTGCGGATCAAAAAGCTATAAACGGAACCATTATCTATGTATATAGGTATGTCTGTCACAACGTTAAATATCTCAGGAACTACTAGTGCTATCAATTTGAATTTTGGAACAGTTTTAAACAAAGCTTATGTAGAAAAGAAAGAAAGCTTATATAGCTTGTATAGAAAATGTTTAAAATTTTAGTGTAAATTTCTATGAAAAAAAAACTATGTTTAGTTTAAACTACGTTTTTTAGTTAAATATTTTTACTTACAATTTATATTATATTTATATTATTACCGTAAAATGGGGTGAGTAGGGATCGCGAGGAGAGTTGGGTTATGAATGTGGAGAGAAGGGATGAAAAGGGGGTGAGATGGGATTTTAAGGCTACTGCTACCTAAATAATGTATTCCAATTTAAAATGGAGCTATAGTAAAATCAATCCAACAATTTTCCAAAATCACCTTTGTATGAAAACCCATCTCACCGCAACTACGAGGGACTAAGGGGTGAGGTGGGATTTCGTGTTTATCGTTAAAGTTATGCAATGGAACTACCCAAAATCATAAAAAAAAAAACAAAATACAAACGTCCGGAACACTTATTATATACAACATTCAGTTTGCATATGTAAAAATAAAATGTTATCGAGGTTTGAATGTCAGTTTTGTCCCTACTCACCCCGTTTTACGGTATAAGCTAACAGATTAAAATGAAACCAGTTTTCATAAACTTATCATGAACCTAAAACTATCACAAATGGAAAGTCAAGTTATGAAGGATTGTTACATAAGTTTCTTAAAATATCACGCCGTTAGCCTGCGAATGTCAAAAGACGTTTTGTATGGTCGTCGAACCACCTTAAGTTTGATCGACATATTTATAAATTACTAGCTTCTGCCCGCGACTCCGTCCGCGTGGAACTCGTTTATATCGTAGCTCCATACAAACTTTCACCCCCCAATTCATCCCCTCGGGGGTGATTTCCGGGATAAAAACTATCCTATGTCCTTCCCCAGGACTCAAACTATCTCTATACCAAATTTCATCCAAACGGTTCTGCGGTTTAAGCGTGAAGAGGTAACAGACAGGCAGACAGACAGACAGACAGACAGACACACTTTCGCATTTATAATATTAGTATGGATAAGAAGGATAGTATTTCTATAACGCTGTTATTAGTGGGACTTTCGGGGATTAATCCTCAACTATGGAACCAGGGGCCGTAGACAAGGTTACAATCGACAAGCGCTAACGCCAATAGAAACGAATAAAATGTACGGGAATGACGGATGCCGACGAAACATTTTTCGTTAACATCTGTCATTCCCATACATTTTATTCGTTTCTATTGGAGTTAGCGCTTGTCGATTGTAACCTTGTCTAGGCCCCCTGTGTTTGTTCGTATTTCGGATGATCACTCCTGCGTGCTGCGTCTGTGAGTCGGCATTCTGGACTCGGACAGTATTGCTAAGATTTTTTCAAAATAAAGCGGTGTAGTGACGGCTACAGTGTATGAAACTTTGTACGGAACCCCCAATGCACGAGTCAAACTCGCACTTGACCGGTTTTATTTTTTATTTACCTGCGCGAACAATATCAGTGCTCTATTATTTTTACCATCCCTTTGATGTAGCCTGATGCCAATTTAGGTAGTATGTGCTTGAGATGTCCCTTAATTTTATATTTGCTGGAAACGAAAGATTGCAGATCAAACGAGCGAGCGAAGCGAACGAAGTTCTATGCTTCAGCTTGGGCTGAAAATCGTCTGTCTGTCCGCACGGTGTCCGGTGTCTGTCCCGCTGTTCTCTACAGGTCACATTTCTCAACCGATTCGTGTAAAATTTTGTAAGCAGGTTGGTCAGTTATATAGTTTATTTTTGTCGCGTCACTATTTCGACATATTTTGTTTTAAAGACTTTGATTTCAACAGCTCACGGAGTCACTAGTTTTGATTTTTTTTTAATTGTTACACTCGCTTTGGGTTCCCATCAAACCGTTACAATACTGTAGAGCTCAAAAAGATTCTGATGTTCTTGCCACGCAGGTTAAACACGGAAGAAAGTTAGATTGTAATAATTAGTAGATTGTGTCACAAGGGAGCAAAATAGCATATTTACGGCGAGGGCGTAGATTGAATCCCGAATGAAGCGAAGGATTCCAGAATAATTCTAACGTGAAATCCTGAGCGTAGTGAGGGATTCAAGTGTTCACGCCCAAGGTGGAAATAATTTTGCTTCCGTGTGACTCATACTGCTTTTCATCACCTATGAGGATAATGAAATATTTCAGCCTCATACGTAAAAACTTGCTGCTGCATTCCAATATTGTGGTATTTTAATATGTTTCGTAATATTGCATAAGACAAAAAAATATATGCAAGTAATCGATTATAAAAAATAAGTAATCGATTATGTGTATACTATTTTCATGTATTCATTGGGATATTTTTTTAATTCTGGCAACAATATGTCCTGGAACAGAAAAGTGCCACTTTGATCCCTCCTAGCAGGGAAGAAAAAGCCCTTATCCGAATAGCTGATGTGAAAAGGTAATTTTACCAAATTCGTACACAGAAAAAAGTCATACTGTCTTGAATCTTGCAATGTTTTTTTTAATAGAAAATTCCCGTGAGTTATCAGGCATACTGAAATATTCTTTAACCAATGAAGATGGTAAATTATCTCTAAAGAACGGAAATTGTCTTGAGCCAAGATTATTTTTCTCTCCGTTCAAGTAAATTTATGATAATTATCCAGTAATTATCTATCGCATTTAAGGTTGCATTGGCGGTCTTCATTATTAATTTATTGATTACTAATATATTTAGGTATTTTTCTAGACTTTATCAATGAACTTATTTTTTCACAGAGACGCAACCTACGGAAACTTTTCAAGTATTTACAAGAAAACGGAGATAACAGAATATTTGAATATTTAAGTTTTTTTTTTAGGTTTCTTTGGTTTGCAGTTATGTTGATTTTTATTTTTTATACTCTTAAGTCGTCGATTACTATTATCCAATACTATTTTTACATCAACTTTATACTACGAAATGATTGTAGTGTCATATATACAAGGTGTAAATCATATAACTGAAAACCTGAAAACAGTTTGTTCAGAATCAAGCATAGAATGCGAAAAAAATAAAAAAATAATTTTTTGACAAGATTTATTTTTTACATTTGTATGGAGTGTTGGCCGACTGGGGCGACCTGCTCCATACAAATGTGAAAAATAAATCGCGTCAAAAAAATTTTTTTTTATTTTTTTCGCATTCTATGCTTGATTCTGAACAAACTGTTTTCAGGTTTTCAGTTATATGATTTACACCTTGTATATTATAAGTTCGCCTTTGTACCTACTGAACCTATTTCGACTGTATTTTTACCAATGTCTTGTGTACCTACAATAAAGTATTTACATACATGTAAGTACAACCTAACGTATCACACACAACTACCACACTACCACAATACCACACTTTATCTGCTTTGCCTTTAGGTTGACTGGTAGAGAATGCTTTATAGCATTAAGTCCGCCTTTTGTACCACAAGATATTCTTTTGTGCAATGTGCAGGCAGGAGTTTAAACGAAGTTGTAGTTAAATTAGATATAGACATATTTTGTGATAGCATACAAGCAATTAAATCTAAACTGACAAGATTCTTCATGTGTGCTACTTCAGGAGTAGGCTCGGGTTACTAGAGTTTATATATATTCTAATTTATTAACTACCTTGTACTTGTATATTCCCATTGCCATGCTTGCTATTGGTGCGCGATTGGTTACTGTGCGTAATGTACGCTAAGTTTAAGTTTGGCTATAGATTTATTTGTGTTAGTTTATTTCTATAAGTGAGAACCTGTAATTGGCTACTATTATTATTATTATTATTATCTTCTCTTCTTCTCTTCTTATTTTGTCTATAAATATGTTGCGCTGCTGGTTTTCCATGTATCAATAAATAAATAAATAAATAAATAAATGTAGATTAAATAAATAAATAAATATACATGTACATCATGTATTACGGCTAAAGTTATAATGAAACTTGTGAAATGTATCGGAATATTCAAGGCAGTCGGACTTTCTGCAACTACCCAATAATTGGGTTTATTCGATATTCGGTCTAAGTTGACAAGAGTCTCACGTCTCAAGTATCAAGTACCTTTTGAAAGAAGCCACTTCTGGTCTGACTGTGCGGGGCAATATCGACTGGGATAGGTTGCAGTCGGCAAACTAAATCCCTAATAAAGTCTTATGGATATTTACCCCGTTATTCCTAAAACTTAAAATACCTCTCATAAATAAAACTTATTTTGTTCCTCTCTAACGGATATAAATGTCAAAGTGACAAATAATAGCAAACGAATTTTAACTGCATGAATACGGCCACTATTGTATAAAATAATTGAAATAACATTTATTCAATTTAATGTTTAATTACATCGAGATAGCCATCGGACAGATTTTACTTGTTTTACCGGCCAACGTTTCATCGAATGTATGTATCGCCGAATTTTAGTCGTGAGTCGGATTCACCCACCGAGGGTTCCGTACTTAATTACTTAGTTTTCAGATTGTTCCCTGGACTTGTAGTATAAGACGATATTACTTGCCAAATTTCATAGTTCTAGGTCAACGGAAAGTATTCTATACATTTTGATTCCCTTGAAAGTCTCGAAATACACGTTTTTCGCGGCATAAACGGCAGTATCTTTTTTTTACGATAATTTAGAGTTTGATTTTTTCACGGCTTCTAGGGTACAGTCCCTAGAAGCCGTGAAAAAATCTTGAACGATGAAACTTGAAGTTTTAATTTAATTTCGATACCTCCACGCGTTTCAGAGATAAATAGTCTTGACAAATAGACCGACAGTTAGAAAGACGAACAACAAAGTGATAATCTATCGGACAACTATATTGGTGCCGTTTTTTCCTGATTAGGTATTTCAGGGTTGTTATACAAAAAGTAAACGGTTACTGGAAAATAAAATTAGACAAAATGAAAACTCTGCGAAACAATGCATTTACTTATTGGAGTAGGGGGATCCCCTTGAAAAAATCACATCAAATAACGATTATGTCACGTCTCTTATGTATTAGCCTAAGTTTTAAAACGTTATGAATAAACTTATTTTCTTTCTTTCTTTCCTATTATCTGCACAAACAAACAGCCAGTCAAATTAAGTGCTTAACTACGTTCATAATGAGTAAGAACATGGTAATCTTACTTGCGAATAAGCTGTTAATTATTGAATACAGGAAAGACGACTTTAACGATGTATGACCCACATTTATCTATTATATAGGTACCTATCACTCCAGCTTTTATCAACGACTTCGTCCACTTGAACTTTCATACCAAACTGCACTCCCAATTTCATCCCCCAGGGATTTTATTACCGGAATAAAAAGTACACTTTGTTTTAATCCAGATTGTGAACTGCGTGCTGTTATTGAGGTCCATCTATATCTATCCAAATACGTTTACCCTCTTTTTCGTGATTAAACAAAAGCCATCCAATTTTTTTTTTTTTTTTTTATATATATATACAACCTTCCTAGCGTTTATAATATTACTATATAATATAATATTACTACCCGTGAGTATTTAGAATAGGATTCGGGTCTATTTATTATGGAGAACTCAGGCGGAGCCACAAGATAAAATATTCTCCAAATACCGATTAGGGTAAAACCCGGATAGTCGCCCCGTGGGTATATAGTTGCCTTGATTGAAATTACTTACTCTAGTTTCGCGAATGAAACACACATTATTTTATTTATCTATCGAGAGACTCTGCAACTACAACTAAGTTGACCGTGTTGCATGTCTCTGTGCTAGGTGCGATAAAAGTTTTTGCGGGATTTTCCTCTTTCTCGACGGGGCATCTATCCTAAACGTAATTTACATGGATTAGGCAACTATCTCCTACATGGGATATTTGTAACAAAATTTATAGGTCCGCAAAAATCGCCAATACTCTGGAAATATCAAAGATATTGTTCATTCCTTTCATAAAGAAGATAATAAACCAAAGTACCTACCCGTTTTACAAAGAAGATGAGAGATATAAAGTAATTTCCAAAAGTGGGGCATCTATCCTGGTTTTACCCTATGCTCCTAAATCGGAACTGATTTAGTCATACAACTCTCAAAAATATGTTCTTCTTACATTGTCATTATTTCATTCAAATTAAATTAAATTTTCAATGAGCATCATCCATTAGTTTAATTATCATAATTGTCACTGATAGATGTCAAATAATGAGGCCGTGTTTGCAATACATTGATGGTACAGTTAAAGTTCAATCACTAATATATTTCAATCACTATGATAGAAAAAACAAGTGAAATTAAAAGATTTTTCAGAAATCCAATTGCTTTTTCAAATATTATAGCCTTTAGCACTCCCACGATTAAGAGGAATCTAACGACAGATCATATGACGAAATCCATCCATGAAACGGTTTAGGGGCGTGCCAAAGAATAAGACATACACACATACATACATACGCTCAAAAAACATAACCCTCCTCGCCTTCGGCAGTGGGGGGGGGGTAAATACACAAAGTTGCAGAACAATAGTGGTTCAGTTTGACGAGCAGAATTTAATCTTGAATTGAAAGCCCCGAGGTCATAGGGCACACTGCATATATATGTTAGTAGAATAGAACGATATGCCCATCTTTCTATTTATAACAGCACCAGCAAAAACTTATAACGTTATCAATGTGTATTGTAATCTTATTTTTAAACCAGAAGGAAGTATGTAGGAAGATATTCTACATTCAGATCATATACAAAAGAATCAGTAGGTAAGTTATTTTTCTCAAAAATGCAATGAAATATTGACGTTGTGTTCTTCATAATGGGCTTCGAAGTGTCACGTTTTGGGCGCAGCGAAACGAGAGACCCATAATGGCATTTCATACAAAATTGGCGGCCTAGGCCTGCAAGATGGTCTTTTTTAATTTCCATTCCACCAATTTGTGGCACAGGATCACGGTATTCAGCCATGAAAATTAAAGTTTGATTTCTTGGAGTTTTTTAATTTATTTCATTGCATGTTTGAGAAAAGCACTATACATACCTCGGCGTGAAAGGGGTTGCCAGCCTCATACCTATCCGACCTCGCTACGCTCGGCCGTCTATATGTACTCGACCGGCAACCCCTTACTTCCCGGCCTCTGTAGCAATGTACTATTAAACACGCATGTATTTTTAACTCTTCGCGTGGGCTAAAAGGAGGCTCGAACCTCAAGGGAAATTTGAAACTGTCTTCAGACAGACAGCAATGCGACTCCCGACAAGAAAAACCTGATTGAGCAAAATGAAACCTTAATATGAAAGCCGTAAGCACTACCACTCTTGCAAAGCAATCGTAGTTATCCGATACCAATTCAAAGACTAACCTTGCGAGACTTTTTGAAATCCACGATGCTATCTTCTTCTATTCCCGTGCGAGTGAGGAAAACAGAAATAAGCATTATTAGGACTCGTGTTTTGTTTGTAACTTGTGCCATAAGACATAGGTAATGAATGCCTCCCGTTTTGACATAGTCGAATAAACAATTGTTTTTTAATTCGAAATTCGAAATTTTCCTTTGTTTACACTTCCTGTAAACAAAGGAAAAGTTGCTTTACCAGTAATGTTGCTTTGAGAATATATTGCGGTACTTAATTTTTTGTTCTCCTTCTTCTGGTTCTTTATTTAACTTTTAATTTGGTCAATGAATGGACTAAAATACGTTTATCTTTATTTGGCACTTTGACATTTATCTTTGTGCCAAGTCCAAAACACATTTTACTTAACAGAGGTTTGTTAAGGCTTATGAATAAGGGGGTGGTATACCTACCACTAATGTCCGTTCAATTAAGGCGTATCGTGGTCTGGATGAATCCTAACTTTAACTGACTTCAAAAAAGGAGGAGGTTCTCAATTCGGTTGTTGCTAATTTTGTTGTATAATATAGCATTGGTCGTTACGTGGCGCTACTTTGAAATGGGCCTGGGCCGGACATATATCTCGCCGTAACGACGGTAGATGGAGCAAATGCGTTCTGGAATGGAGGCCTCGCTCGAAGAGGCAGGGGACCGATTTTTGACTTTCGAGCGCTCGAAAATCAAATAAAAGTAAATACGTTTGTAGTATCAAAATGGCAGTCACTTACTTTCAACCAATAGAATTAATTACGTCAATACCACTCGTTTTTCAATTTTCTATCGCTATTTCAAAATAGCATTTCATAATTTTTGTCAGTTTTCCAGTGAAAGAGTCGAGCGCTCGAAAGTCAAAAATCGGTCCCCTGCTCGGCAGACCTCCGGCAAGATGGTCGGACGCGGACGATAAACACGATCACAAGGCCTGCGGCGCTACCACGAACTTCGAAAGTCCCTGTTACTCGATTAAGAGAGTGCGATAGACATGGAAATACCCGAACTTCGACTTTCGAAGTTCGTGGTAGCGCCGCTGGTTGGGGGTGGGCTACGAAAAATCGGGCTGAGTGGAAGAAAATTGTAGAGGCGTATGCCCAAAGGTGGACGCGTACACTGAAGAAGAAAAGATGAGAGAAGAAGATCTAACGAATAAGTGTGCAGCTAATGAAGACAATTGGATTATTGGTTAGGGCTTCAAATAAACTATGTTTTCTAGACAATATGAATTTATTATCGCTGCACACAGCTCAACAAGAACACCATTACAACCACAGAGTAGACATAGACAGTGTCGCCGTCTGGTGACCTTAACTAAAAACGAAAAGTATCCAGTGTTAAATTTTACTTATTTATAACATTCCTACTAAAATTTAACACCGTTACCTATGTAGGAAACAATAACATGCCCAAAAAAAAATGTTTTGCCCTTTTCTCACTTCAAACTTCAATAGCACTTCAAAAGGTCTGATTTAGATTTTTCTGATATGTACACTTCTGAATAAGGACATAACACTCTACTTATTAAAAAAAACTTAACTATACAACATCTGATCCCTTAGATAGATAAAAGCTTGAGTGGGCAAAGGCTTTGTTAAAATATCCGCCAATTGATCTTTACTTGGGATATAATTTATTTTAATCAAGCCCAACTCAAACTTTTCTCTTATAAAATTATATTTAACATCTATGCGTTTTGTTTTCTTATGATACACAGGGTTTTTAATCAACTTTATTGCACTCTGATTATCTACACACACAATACACTCACAGCTCTCACCCAATTCTGACATAAGTTGCTGCAGCCACAATATCTCTTTGGCAGCTTCACAGGCAGCAACAAATTCAGCTTCCGTGGTTGAGAGAGCAATGGTCTTCTGTTTCCGACTGGACCAAGTGATTGGACCATCATTTTAAAAATAAAACCGGTTGTTGAGTTGCGTGTATCCACATCACTGGCAAAATCTGAATCTGAATAACCAGTAAGATCATTGCTTTCTTCATATTTTATACACAAATCTTTTGTCTTTATTAGGTACCTGATTATACGTTTGACAGCATTTACATGTTCCTGACTTGGATTGTTCACATGTCTACTTAATACATTTACCGCATATGAAATATCAGGCCAAGAAACAGAGCACAAAAATAACAAGGAGCCGATAGCTTCCCTGTAAGGAAAATTAACATTCATTTCATCCACATTTTTATGTCACTGATTGTTTTGAACTAAGTCAAAGTTCATCTGTAAATTCGTGTAACCCCTGTTTTGACAAAACCCGGTAGGTTTTGACACACCGAAGTCATTTCGTGAAGACTGCTTTCCATGGACCTATAATATTCAGGACAGGCTGTACGTGTTGCCACAATGAGGGACGGAAAGGATCGTACGCAGCTAAATTAAGAACTGGTGTTAAAATGGCTGATGACTTGCCATAAACAACCTGCTTCATTTAGACGGGTAATGGTTTATGTGCCGCAACTCCATACTAAATCAATTGTGGCAAATAAAAAAAGTGGAACTATGACAAGGACAATGAGTGATATTTTTCTGTCACACTTATCGAGATTTGTATGGTACCAGCTCGCTCGCACGTGGTATTATTATTACCATAGCTTGTCCTGAGTATTATAGGTTTATGCTGCTTTCGCTTTAGAAGCAAGGCCTCTATCGTCCTTGTCATAGTTATTGAAATAAATAAATAAATAAATAAATCGTTGCATCATTGACGAGTGACTAAACAACCGAACAAAGGCGCTTTATAAGCAAACTTGGCATTGGTGAAATAGACGTCTGTCAGATAGATAACGAAGAAACGCCGATGCGATGATGTCAGTTTTATTACGAGTACCTACTCGTGGCGAGTATGTAGATACCTAATACATGCTCCTGGACATTATATAACAAAACACTGAAACATAATTAAATTCGAGCATCAACGCTGTCCAAAGTTTCAAAATTGACTCAATAACCTATTATAAACAAAGTTTTCAACTCTCCAATTAGTAAATTGAAAATTTAATATTGCAAGTTATAGTCGAGTGCCAGTTGGCTCCAGATGCAAATTATTAATTGGCAATATATTTTTGCGACGCGTATTGCAAAACATGCCGACAAATTCGCGGGATCACATATACATAAGTACTTATGCCCATCAAAAAAGTCTAATCTACACACAAGTTAAATTAAAATCGGATAAGTTTTTTCCAGGGATTTTGTACGGCTATCACAGGAGCGACCGCGAGCTGCTGCGTTTCTTCTAATTAGAAAGAGGCCGTAGGTAGCCTAGTGGTTCAGGCATGCGGCCGTCAAGCGGGGGTTCGTACCAATGAGTTTTTCGGAACTTACGTACGGAATACCGTTAGCTTTTCGGTGAAGGAAAACATCATGAGGAAACCGGTCTAATCCCAGTAAGGTCTAGTTTTCCCTCTGGGTTGGAAGGTCAGATGGCAGTCGCTTTCGTAATATGGTCAAAGGTGCGCCCCCGTGCTAAGTGCGCCTTTCATCAAACATATCGAGATCTACAGATATTTCACAAATAACGACATCTTACATTCATTCAACAAACTAAAACAATTTATATTGATTTAAATGACTGAATGATGAATGAGGCGCACTTTCCCCCCCTGGCGCACATACCCGAACTGACTTTACTAGTGCCTATGCCAAATCTTGGGATTAGATGTCAAAGCGGACCTCGGGCGCCTTTAGGGCATAACCGGGAATAACGCTAGGAGGATGATGAGAAAGAGATGGGTAGCTTATTTCGGCGCGACACAGCTCGCAGGCCATCCAGTGATAGCCGTATTGATACTGCTGATCATTAACATGAACAAAGGCACCTGTTGCCACGTGGATGGAGCGGGGTTCTTGTGGAGGTGCAGGGAGAGACTTCGTCCGTTTCGTATCTTGTATATTAGAAAAGTGAATTATGAATTATGATCTACATGCTAACAATATTCCTATATTGAGAACAGCGCCCGCTTCTGGTGACACTGTGTACCAACTAGGTAATTAGCTCTAATGATCGATTTACATGACAAGCGATCTAGGATTCGGGTTCATCCGTAATCACCTAGATGTCGCTGTTCTACGTATGAACAGCACCATGCCCACCCAGGATGCAAGCCTTACCGACAAGCCGGATATACCGGGGGTACGAATTTGTGAGAAGTGACACTCTCTGGGATGGGAAGGGAAGACCGACCAGCCGCAACCAGTCGGCCACCATCGACCGTCTGTGTGCCAGTTAGCCAATATTAGAAAAGAGGAAGGTTTTGAGATATCGTTGAGGGATGAGCGTTGGTGGGATGCACGATGCCGCAGGCTACATGCAAACTTACAAAACTACAACCTCACAGACTTTTCCTCTGTGTACCATTAGTATAGATTATAGAAGTATTATCATATCAGCCGAAAGACGTCCACTGCTGGAAATAGGACTCCCCCAAAGAGTGCCACAAAGACCGGTCCATCAGTCCACCTTATGGGGGGCCTACCCACGCTGCGCCTTCCGGTACGTGGTCGCAACTCGAGAACCTTTCCGCCCCAAGGGCCATAGGTTCTACGTGTAATGTGCCCCGCCCACTGCCACTTAAGTTTAGCGATTCGGAGGGCTATATCGGTTACCTTGGTTCTGCTGCGGATAGCCTCATTTCTGATGCGATCGCGAACCCTCTCCATTGCCCTTTGGGTGACTTTGAGCCTTCTTATGAGGCCCATAGTAAGCGACCACGTTTGCTTGCCATACGTTACCACTAGCAAAACACACTGGTCAAAGACGCGTCTTGAGACACTGCGGAATATTGGACGATAATATGTGCCTCCCGAATGCTGCCCAGCCGAGTCGGATTCAACAATAGACTTTGCATAGAAGCATAGATTCATTAAATTGACACCGTTAATGCCGTATTAAATTGTCACAAACACGTGACTCATATGTTACGGTCAAATAACGCTTATTTCATCAAGCCTTCGCTAACGACGCGGTAACATTATAAACGGCGAACCCTACTTTAAACCTTTTATATCTTTGTTATCTATAATGGAGGCCGTGGTTTTAAACTGATCGACTTATTTTAAAATGTCCACGTATACAAAACGGTAGTATGGTTTGTAGATTAATATTTTTATCGCGTTTTAATTTTGAACTCTTCCAAATTTCGATCATAGTGGAAAATTGAACATCATTCGCCACGAGCGGGATTTGAACCCACAACCTCTGGAATCCGTCCATCGCTCTGCCAATTGAGCTACCGTGGGTCCGCTTATGGCGACGAATCTTTCAATCCCTACCACTATTGTATTGGACACCTTAGGGAGGCTCGTAGCGACATCTACCGCGAAGTTATTACAACTTCTGAAACGGCACCAACGTCTCAAGTTACATTGAGAATCGTTGGTAACAATGCGCTACCCCATTTTTAACATTAAAAGACGACTGACAACGACGACGAATTGAGACGTTGGTGCCGTTATCGGATATCTTTGTTGTGTCATAAGCATATCCGTAAGATTCTGTCGATATTAGTTAGGGAGACTTGCCAGTGGCTCGACAATTGTATCCTAGCTTTAAGCCCATATAAGTTAAAGCGGACGGTCTTCAGATAAAAAATAATAAATACTGACCAAAGAAAAAGCTATCAATCCGACTGATGCGAGCGTAGACTTGGTTGAGGAGGCTCGATGAAGAAAACTCCAATGATGTAGAAAATTATATTTTAAAATCGAGAAAATCAGATTACATGTTGTTGATTCAAGTCGCCATAGAAGAAGAACGTTGTTTGTATCCAAGCAACTCAATAACTAAATTTCATATTTAGAACAGCAGATATTCAAACAACCTTTATGTTGCCAACACCGACATATTGACGCACCATTAAACATTTTGACTACTACAGGCAGTCGCTACATAGATAAAGGTATCGATTTTCTAGATTTAAGGTTAATACAGGGGAACGTCAGTAAAAAGGTAAAACGCATATAATACATTTCTTGACTTTCAGTCAGGCCTAAAGCATAAAAAAATTACATGTCAATAATGGTATTATATGCGTTTTACCTTTTTAGGTTAGGCCTTATGATTAACTTTATTATGACTTAACTACCAATACTAACTTAAATTAGTGTAATCTAAATAATGGACATTGTCAATTATTCATGCTTTAGGACAGAATCAAACTCTTTGGTTAACTAACTAAAAGAGTTTGCAAACTGTGCGTTATAAATATGGGAATGTATATTCAAAGACTACTCTGCTATGCAAGCGCCTTACTTCAGTTTTTTACCTATAAGTCCAACTAGTGGTATGACACCCACATAGTCCGGTGAATTCCCGGTTTCTCCTATGCAAAACCGCAGAGCTATTTCATACAATAAACAGTAGTAACTCAAATATAGGTACACTCCGCCCCAATGACTCACATCCCGAGGCCCGGTGAAGTCCCTATTATCAAGTCTGACGATATAAAACGGTCAAGCAAAATATTCTCCCGCTTAGTGGAACACTGTCAAAATGGGAGTGAAGTTCGTTGTGTGGTTGTCATTGTTGTGTGTTGCAAACGCTTCGGTTATAATAAACGTGTTTGATGATGGTATTGTATTTATATTAATGAATTAAGTATTCTTTTCTCAAACATTTTTTTTTCCTGGTTTTGGACTAGCTCACGCGTATATTTAACTTCAATAATATACATGCAATGAAATATTGACGTTGTGTTCTTCATAATGGGCTTCGAAGTGTCACGTTTCCGGCGCAGTGATGGCATTTCATACAAAATTGGAGGCCTAGGCCTGCAAGATGGTCTTTTTTCATTTCCATTCCACAATTTGTGGCAGAGCATCACGGTGTTCAGCCATGAAAATTAACGTTTGTTTACTTGGAGTGTTTTTGACCTACATAACAGTTCACCTACAATTTGTCAGATCGCGGTAATTATGTAAAATCCTAAATCTTTTTGCATATATCATCAGTATCATCACAGACACAACATTTACATTATATCTTCTTATCTCTTCTACTGGGTAGGTACTTACCTATAAAATAAAACTCCCGTTTATCTGGATCAGCATGTTCCTTATTAGCTAAGGCATAACGTAGGTATTCTGTGATAGAAACGTAAAATGTATAACCCTTCAGCACTGTCAGTGTCTAATCATCAGGCCCCGTATCATGGTCGGCCTTGTCACACGATAAGTGCAAGAGCGTCCGTCACTGGCTGACACCGTTCGATAGAACGAGACGACGTTCCTATCTTGTCACTTATCGCGTGATAAGGCCGACCATGACACGGGGTCTGGGATGTCAATGCATCCGAAAGCTAAAGATTAAATCTGTTAACTATTGCGTCAGTGTTAAACAGTTAATTACAGGTAAAAAAACTTAAGTATAACCCTCTGGCATGTAGGGGTGACGTGTTCGAATAGGCAATTGTTTTGTTTGTGTTAGACAATTTAAATGGGGCCATAGGGGCCAAGTGTGCGTCGTCTATATGTCGGCGGCCGATCGTAAAATCCGCCAGATCACGAAATTCCTAGGCATATCGTGAAACGCCGCCATTTCATGATTTGGCTAAAGGACATCCGCCATATCGTTCAAAACTTAACGTTTAACGATTTGTCTAATGACGTTTAGGCAGATCATGAAATTCCTAGGCATATCATGAAACGCCGGCATTTCATGATTTGGCCAAGCCAGTGACGTTTAGGCTGATCATGAAATTCCTAGGCATATCATGAAACGCCGGCATATCGTTCAATACTCACCGTTATACGTAAGTAGGGTGTCCAAAATTGGTTTGGTAAATTAAAAAAAATAAGAAGTGCGGACTGATAATCTCCAGCGAGTCGACGCCACCCCGCTGCGCGGGGTGTCTATTTCTGGTCTGAGGGACACAAGTGAACCCTAACCTAACCGACCTAAGACAGAGTTCGCTTATGACAAACCATTTTTGTCCGCCCTGATTATTAGCCCCCAACAAAAACGGCCGCCATCGCATGTGCAGCGCCACCAGTGGCCAAGAAAGAAACTATTTTATGCCGGGCTATAATTTCTATACCACCCAGACTAGTTTTAACCAAAACGACGGCATCGTTATATATGCTAGAAGTCATTTAATAATCAACACGGAAGAACCAAACATTGCCGACTGCAATAGTCTTTTAATAAAGATTGGTTCAAATTGTACCATATTGGCTTTGTATAGACCGCCTTCTTTTAGAAATATCAATCCTTTTATTGAATCTCTAGACCAGACTTTAAGAAACCTCTCATCTTTTCAAAACCTTATTTTGATAGGAGACATAAATATCAACATTTTGCCAGAGAACACCGACCCCGCGGCTCAAAACTACCTTAACCTATGTTCTTATCATGGCTTACTTCCAGCACACACGCTTCCCACTCATCAAAGCGGCTCTTGTTTAGATCATATCATGTTTAAGTCGAACCTGCGAGCACTAGCCCTTGTTACTAACTCCTCTGTGACCGATCATAAAGCTGCCTTACTAACCCTATTTCAAAAACAACAAAATACAACTTGTACACGAATTATCTCTAAACTAGATTTAAATAAACTCCAACGTGATTTATCCAACATTCAATTTGACCTAGTTTATAATTCTGCTGACACAGACGCTAGCATGTCGTACCTGATTCAAAAAGTCCAACAAGCAATATTAAATAATACAGTAAACAAACGTGTAAATAGTAAATATCGTAACATTAAACCTTGGATTACGCCCGGACTTATACGCTGTATGAGACACCGGGATAAATTGCACATGAAGGCTAAATCAAGCCCAGGCAACGAGTTACTGCAAGTAACTTACAAAAGGTACCGCAACTTTTGCAATAACCTACTTAAACAAATTAAACATGGATATGATAAAAATCAAATAGATATGGCTGGGACAAACAGTAAACTACTCTGGAAAAGCATAAAACAAATCACTTATACAACAAAACAACGTGAATCGACTACAGGCCTGTTACAGTCACACTTGTCGCCTTTGACATCCGCAAATAACGCAAACGAGTTTTTTGTAAACATAGGTAAAAATCTAGCCGAAAAACTCCCAATACACTCGCCGGTACCCCGTATTACCAGTCCTATAAATCACAGCAATCCCTCAAATTCGTTTGTATTATTTAATACTGATGAACAAGAGGTGGAGCGGATCATAATGGGATTAAAAGATGACTCTGCAGTTGGCTGGGATGGTATTTCAAATAAAATACTAAAGCAGTTCAAGCATATCCTAGTTCCTCCCCTTACGTATCTCTTTCAAAAGTGTCTCTCTGAGGGAATTTTCCCCAAGTGCCTAAAAAAAGCCATTGTAGTACCAATTTACAAATCTGGAAGTAAAACCCAAATATCGAACTATAGACCTATTTCTCTGCTACCATCGATATCCAAAATCTTAGAAAAAATTATCAATCACAGACTGGTTAAGTACTTGGACAGCAACGAAATTTTTTCGAAAAATCAGTTTGGTTTTCGGCCTAAACTATCAACCGCCGACGCTGTCCATGAAATGACTGGCTACTTAGTCCAGGAGCTGGATAAGGGTAACCAAACAATAGGCCTTTTTTTGGACCTCGCAAAAGCTTTTGACACCGTTTCCATTCCCACCCTATTGCACAAACTTGAAACCTTAGGTATTAGAGGCACACAGCTTAAATTGTTCACAGATTACCTAGACGGTCGAACGCAGTGCACAAAAATAGATAATGTCTTCAGTTCTGACTTAAAAAATGCCTGTTTTGGGGTCCCACAAGGAAGCATATTAGGCCCAACTCTCTTTTCAATTTATATTAATGACCTTTGCAATCTGAAAATTGACAGCGGCCGAATCATTTCCTACGCTGATGACACTGTCCTACTTTTTTCTGCAATATCGACCGACGAAGTATACCATTATGCACAAAAAGGCTTTAACCTTGTAAATAAGTGGCTTCAGCTTCACCTACTAACCCTCAACCCAGATAAAACGAACTACATAAAATTTTCCATGCGCAAGGCAAATTTACCGCTAGCTAATCAAAAACTGTACGCACACAATTGCAATAATAACACCAACATACAATGCACTTGTCCAATTATAGCTATAACTAATCAAATGAAGTACCTAGGAATTATAATAGATGAGTCGCTCTCTTTTAAATATCATGTAGAGGCTTTGTGCAGTAAAGTGCGTAAGTTAATATATGTATTCAAAAAACTTCGCTCTTTTGCGGATGCAATGCTTATAAAACAAGTTTACTTTGCGTTATGCCAGTCTGTATTAACTTACTGCATTTCTTCATGGGGTGGTTTGGCGAAAACAACACTTATCAAACTAGAAAGAGCACAAAGAGCGATTCTGAAAGTCTCTTATTTCCTACCATACCTCTACCCCACTGACCACCTTTATAAAGTATGTGAAGTTCTTACGGTACGGCAGTTATTCATAATGAGTATAGTTTTAAAACAGCACGCCGCAATTCCTTACAGCACAGATTATACTAACAAAAGACGTAAAGATATGTTTGCCCCCCATATGGTAAGAAAAAACACGCCTTTTCCTCAAGATTTTTTGTTTTCTTGGGCCCATTTATTTATAACAGACTGAATGCTAAACTAGAGCTATATCCGCTAAGCTTCGCAAATTGTAAGAAAAGGCTTCGAGATGCCCTATTAAAAATGTCGTATGATGATACAGAGAAGTTATTGACTGTATTAACTTGATGTTACATAATTGTATCTTTACCTACTGTTTTTATTAGTCAGTTAATTTACATGGTTTACTTAAATAAAAATTGTACTTGTATACTAGTTACCAAGTAATAATGTATTTTTATATTTAGATGAATATTATAATAGACATATCTTTACCTTTTTTGCCTGAACCACAGGGTATCCCTAGCTCAGGCTCCTTTTTATACATATCTAATTGTAATTTTAGTCTATAGTTGTAACATTTGTACAAAAAGTTATTCAATAAATTTATTTGTATTTGTATTTGTATTTGTATTTTACGATGTGCCCGGTATAGAGCTAGGAATATCGACGAATGCGTTGCTCTAATCGATCTGCCGTATTAATTGTTTATCAGGCACATCGTGATAAGCCTAGCCGACTTTTAGGCATATCATGAAATGGCGCCGTTTCACGATATGCCTAGGAATTTCGTGATCTGGCGTATTTAACGATCTGCCGCCGACATATGTCAAGATTTGGCGACGCACTTAAGGGGCTCCCATACGCCAATGACCTTCGATCTGAATCCCTTCGTTTTCTAATGTTTTTTGTAGCTTATTATATTCACAACAACGGCTTTAAGCAATATAGTATCCCATATTTACTTCAAAGTTCATTGTTTTCGAGATATTTGGCATCGAAGTTGAACAATTTTAGGCATAACTTTTGTGTTAATTAATAATATTATAAAAACGCATATCAAATTTATAGGTAAGTTCAGTATGTATGAGTAGGTATGAGTTTCGGATGTATAAAAGTTTTAATGAGGATGAAGTGTCGGGTTTTGTATTTTTACAGACATCTCTTTAAAAATGGATAATTAATTCTGTATTAACATTTTTCAAGTTATTCAATATCAAAAATGTTAAACAGGAATCAAACTTTCCCATATCTGCACCTGGAAAGCTTAGCTTCAATAAACCGAGGACGAGTGTCGAAATGAAAACTACAAAATTTCGTTGATTTTTGACGGGAGCCCCTTAATAGAAGCCTCGAGCGACCAGAGGGCTGGCCAGAATTTGCACAGCGTATTAGTATCGCTATACAGCGAGGGAATACGCCCAGCCTTCTGGGCATCTTGCCCGTTGACGGCGATTTATGCCAATTTTTTTACCCATATGTAGGTTAAGTTTTATTATGGTTGTTTTTATTAATTGTCTGTAATACATTAATATATAATAAATATATAATGTCTATTCAATATGACGTAACCACTTCGTACAAGAAGGGCTTTACTTCAGTTTTTTACCTGAACGATAAGATGCTAAATTACAACGTATCCTTTCAGCACAAAACCAGCTCGAAACCAACGTTGAATCAGTGCAGCAATGTGTCGAACTCGATTGTGAAGATATTTGTCGGGTCAATGGTTTTGCAAGAGGACAATGCATAGCTGGCCGGTGCCAGTGCACCCAAGGTTCAGATACAGGTACTTACTTACTTAGGTGAATGAACTTTTCGCTATAGTAAGGTCGCCGGGGTCCGCTGGATGCGGTTGCTTTAACTATCTATCTAACAAGCGTACCGCCCGCCTGATGGGTCTCCACTGCTATTTAAACCTCTGAAACACGGATTTTTGCGTTACAGAGGCCCAAAAGGTGCTGAAATAGTCGACGTCAAAGATAGGTTACACTTTTGCAGCACTTTCGCTTTTGCTTTGGCATTTGATTTGGCCGAATTGCATCAAAGTAAAGTACTCAAAAAGCAAGTCTAATGTCCAAGGCAGAAGATGCATATTCCAAAGACAATTTTATAAAAAGTTGGCCACAATAAACAATCTGAACCATAGGATCATTACGCTGGTTACGCGACCACCTTCGGTTAGCGACCACCTGAAGGAGAAGGTTTTTTCTATTGAAGATAACATCAATTCTTTTTTTTGACTACGGTTAAGTCTAGTGGGTAGTGACGCTGCCTACGAAGCTGAAGGTCCTGGGTTCGAATCCCGGTAAGGGTAAATATTTGTGGGATGAGCATGAATATTTGTTTCTGAGTCATGGATGTTTTCTATGTATTTAAGTATTTCTAGCTATTAAATATATCGTCGTCTAGTACCCATAACACAAGTTTTATTGAGCTTACTATGGGACTAGGTCGATTTGTGTAAGATTGTCCCCTAATATTTATTTATTTATTTTAATTCTACAGACCCTATTGAGACAATTATTTGTACATGCATTTTTTTGTTGTTTTAGAATAGAAATCTACTAAAAAACCGAGATAATAACCTTTCAGTTCACCAACTCAGCTAAGTGGTCACCAACCGGCACATTAAATTAGGTGGTCTTTAACCGGCGAAATCACCCTACTTCAGCTTCAAGTAAGGAAACAGTGAGTTTACTTTAGTAAGAAAATTTGTCCGCAAAATATATACACGTACTACGTATCAAAAACATTGAAAAATCCTATGATTTGTTTTAAAAAATTAACTAATTCAATAAGTTTGTGTCAGTAATGGTGAGGCCTAGCACAGCGAAATGTCATCCCGCTCGAATTTGGAGCAGCCCAACTAGGGAAGTACCGTCGCCTTGCAGAAGCACAACCACAAGCCATAATAACACTACTTCTTGCTCTGTAGTAGTGTTGTGTTCCTGGAGGTGAGCAAGGTCGCCAGAGCTCCCGAGGATGCGTTGTGTTGAGAGCGAGGGAATTTTTTAACACGGCGAATCCTCAAACATATCAAGGGTCGGGAACGCCCATGTTACTCCTTTGGAGTTGCATGCGTGTTATAGACTGACACCGCAGCTTACCATCAGGCGGGCCGTACGCTTGTTTGCCACCGTCGCTGTATTTAAAAAAAAAAACCTGTTCGAACTCAACAATGTAGTACCTACAGCTGAATAATCAGCGTCCACGATATCCCTATCTATTTCAGCCCGTGTATAAACATGGCTTACAATATGGGTATTTCATGTGTTCAGAGTATTTTTTATCAGCTAACGATCGCAATGCAAACTGATTTCATACGCCTAACTTCCTAGGAATTGATAAGCTGAAACATGAAACCGGTTTATCATACTCACTACAACTTGAAATTGATTGGAGGAATTTAACTCGCGCGGTGATTCGTCACCGTGTTGCATCACTCATGCGCAGGGTGCGGGAGCCACATCACCATCCTGAGGGTCATCAGGGATAGGATGGACTGACCATTCTGAAACACTGGGTACGAACGCATTTGCACGTACCGGGTTTCCCTGAGGGTGGCAGATACTTAAATTGATTTGTTTTTACACTAAATTATATACAAACATAGCTTAATTAATTCATAACTAATATTAAGTATATGAATTTTGTAGGAAATTAACTATTTTTTTTAACTTCTTTGTACTAGAGTGTTACATGTTATTACGTGTCTCAGATTTCAAGGTTATGTTTTTCGAGCGTCGTATAATGTAGGTGGACAAGGAAATTCTATTTCTCGGGCTACAGTTCCAACTACTTGATGGATGTTGACATATGAGGAGTCGTTGCATTCATCATAATCGTACGAGTGACATAGTTGGCTGGGTTTTTTTTTTGTTTTTCATTGCAACAATGGTTTTTTTTTTCATTTATTTACCAGAAGAACAATACAAAAGACAAAATTGTACAGCGGACAAAGCCTTAGGTTTAACTGCCGCTGTATTCACTCTTTAGCTAATTATATGTATGTTTATATATATGCATATATATATTGTACAGTGGTTACTAAAATTATATTATAAGTACGTACAATAGATACTTAGTCAATTACTAATGGCCGTATTCATAAACGTTCAACAAACCTGTTTCGCTAATGTGCCATTAAAAGTCGTTAGTTATAAGAACTTATATTTGCGTGATGATCACGAATGTTCCTGAGCCATGGATGTTTTCTAAGTATTATAAAGTATCTATTTAGATTTTTTGTATCTACGTCTTCGCGTAGTACCTACCCATAGTATAAGGATGTAAATTAGAAAGAGAAAAGCAGATTTTCTCCCTTTACGACTCGCCGTGGCGTCAGTTGTTCTAGCCTCGCAGACATTCACGGACAAATGTTATAAAGGCATACCCCCTTTTTACAGACAGTGTGGTCATACGCTCAACAAAAGACAGTTGCAACAACGGAGCATGCGACCAACTCTGTCGGCGACTCGGCTTCACGGGGGGCGTGTGTGTCGGCGACAAATGCAAGTGCGACAACTTTTCACCACTCACTGGTAAGAGAGAAATTAAAAATAGTTTTTTGGTATTTTATCAATGCAATATCTGGTATCAGTTAGTAATCAAGATACGTAGATTAGCCACAAACATGAACCAGTTTGTGACGTTAAAGTATTAATCACCTAGGGCGGTAAAACGTAGGTAGGTGTTTGACGCACGATCCAAAAATTAGACCTAAGACTTTCTTTATTACCATCCAACTGACGAAATCTTACGTGTGCCATGTAGCGTGTGGTAATTGCCACTTAAGGTCAGGTGTCACGTAAATACATTAACATTACGAAATCATATCTTAATACCTAATCTAATAATAATAATTCCAGATAAAGAATTCAGTGTGGATGGTAGTTGTAATAACAGAGCATGCGACCAACTCTGTCGGCGACTCGGCTTCACGGGGGGCGTGTGTGTCGGCGACAAATGCAAGTGCGACAACTTTTCACCACTCACAGGTAAGTAAAGAGGTGTTTATATTTTATTATTTGTGAATAATGTCTTGCATCTCGAACGTTTTCAGTTGCCTACATAGATTAGCCTCAAACAAATCCACTTGTCACGTCAGAGCATCTCATCTAAATAGTGTCTAAGTTCGCAATTGACGCCTGAGCCGAAGGCAAGAGCAATAAAATTGCTAAAACTTTGTTCGTTACCAGTCTGGGCGAGAACAAAATCTTACTTAGGCCACGTAGCGTGCCGTAAATGCCACTTCATGGCCACGTTTTGCGTAATAACATTTTCGTAAACAGTACGTAATCATATCTCAATGCCTAGTCTACCAATATCGATTTCAGATAAAGAAAACAGCGTGGATGGTAGTTGTGATGACGCGGCGTGCGACCAGCTGTGTAAGCGACTCGGCTTCAAAGGAGGCGCTTGTCTTGGCGACAAATGCAACTGTCACAGCTCTTCACCATTAGCAGGTATGAATTACTTGACACCTTGGTGCCGTTGAGAAGCCTGAGTCTTGTAGATGTCGCTACACGCAAAGGCGTTGTGACAGCGAACTGGTTGAAAGATGTGTCGAGCGAGCAGATTGTTCCGATAGCTCAGCTGGATAGAGCTACGGGCCGCGTATACCTGAATGTCACAGGTCCAAATCCTGCTTGGATAGATATTTTTTTCAATATCAGAGAAAAACAATTAACCCCTCTAGGATTTAGGCTTTTTGAACTTCGTTAGTTTTGGAACCAGAAGTATCGGGCAATATTTATTTACTTTATAATGAAACTAAATCTTAGAAAGAGCGAAAGTTAAATAGAATTGAGAGCATACTTCAATTTGCAGATAGCGTACTCGTATCATCAATAGGAGGTAGTTGTGATGACCAGACCTCGGACAGAGTGAGCCATTTTTACGTCATTAATGTCAAGTGTAGATGTTAATATAGATATGCCTCAAGATGAAATATTAAAAAGAATTCATGAATAATAATTAAACAAAAATGACAGTGCATTATGTACAAAACGAGTAAGTATTATTTATTTATTCAAATTTTTCTTTGTTATTGGTTATTGTAATAAAGAACTATAATTTTTTCTAGATTTTCAATTTTCAACGCACTTCTTCTTGAGTTTAATATCCACTTATAGATGGAAAAAGACCTTTCTACTTCCACTGAAGTGAGCGGAGTGAAGTTGTACATTAAAATACCGTCCACATCTGTTCCTTCCGAAATTTTTTCAGCATAGTCCCTAAACAGATCTAAGTCTGGGTTTCTAGCTATGACGTCTTCTAATTTCTGACTGACAGAAGCAGACGAAGACCAGCTTATAACAGCTCTCACTTGGTCCAACGTTAAAAATGTATCTACGACGGATATTTTAGATTCCTGTAATTTTTTAAAGGCATATTCAATTATATGGAAATTCTCAACAATATATTTTAGATTATTGAATGAGAAGAATTCTCCTTCTTCCATTGAATGACTACGTAGGTATGTCCATATTATGCAAACTCTTAAAACAGCTCACCCTGTCCGAGGTCTGGTGATGACGCGGCGTGCGACGAGCTGTGTAAGCGTCTCGGCTTCAAAGGAGGCGCTTGTCTCGGCGACAAATGCAACTGTCACAGCTCTTCACCATTAGGAGGTATGAATTACTTGACACCTTGGTGCCGTTGAGAAACCTGAATCTTCTAAGTAGATGTCGCTACACGCAAAGGCGTTGTGACAGGGAACTGGTTGAAAGATGTGTCGAGCGAGCAGATTGTTCCGATAGCTCAGCTCGATAGAGCTACGGGCCGCGTATGCCTGAAAGTCACAGGTCGAAATCCTGCTTGGATAGATATTTTTTTCAATATCAGAGAAAAACAATTAACCTCTCTAGGATTTAGGTTTTTTGAACTTCGTGAGTTTTGGAACCAAAAGTGTCGGGCAAAATGTTTTTACTTTAAAATGAAGCTAAATCTTAGAAAGAGCGAAGAACGTAAAGTCAGATAGAATTGAGAGCATACTTCAATTTGCAGATAGCGTGCTCGTATCATCAATAGGAGGTAGTTGTGATGACGCGGCGTGCGACCAGCTGTGTAAGCGACTCGGTTTCAAAGGTGGCGCTTGTCTCGGCGACAAATGCAACTGCCACACCTCTTCACCATTAGGAGGTATGTATTACTTGTTGCAAAAATGTTCCAACTTGAGAAATAAATTAAGCATTCTGGGATTGAAGCATTTGACAGTAAGTTATTTTGAGATGAGTTGTTAGAAGTATTGGGGTTGAAAACAGTATAAGAATTAAATACATTGGAGAGCCAAACACCAACGTTGCTGAACAACTATTTATTATGGACTGACATTAAAATCAAAGTCAACATTAAAATCAAGAACGTAAACTAATAGAACATTAAAATATTTCTCATTTGAAACACACGTCATCAGTGACACCATTAAAAAAAAAAGACCGGGTTGCACTCCGAGAGTGTCGGCAGGAGTGAAAACTTGATTTTGGAATCATCATCATCATATCAGCCGAAAGACGTCCACTGCTGGACATAGGCCTCCCCCAAAGAGTGCCAAAGTGACCGGTCCTGCGCCACCCGCATCCAGCGGACTCCAGCAACCTTTACCAAGTCATCAGTCCACCTTATGGGGGGCCTACCCACGCCGCACCTTCCGGTACGTGGTCGCCACTCGAGAACCTTTCCGCCCCAACGGCTGTCGGTTCTACGTGCTGTGTGCGCCACCCACTGCCACTTAAGTTTAGAGATTCGGAAGGGGAAGGGATTTTGGACTGGTAAGGGAATAATTTTGCACGAATTGCTTTAACCCCGCCCTCCGACCCGAACACACAGGGCTGCGATTTCATCCGCGACTATTGACCAAGGGGAAACATAATATATATAATTAGTAAACGAGGAACGTCAAGTCAGATAGATATCAGGGCATACTTTAAGCGGTGATGACACTGCTTCGTTTATCTAATGCGATCGCCTCGTTTCAAACTAATTCGGCCAACGACTGTCGTCGTGACATTAGTCTGTTCACTGTCCGGTCACATAAATAAGTGACAGCAGCCGTCAGTCGCCGAATGCGACCGACTACCGTCATCTTTGCACTGTTGCGGTCACCGCACGTCAGATCCCGCAATCGACCTAATGCAATTGATGCTTCAATTTGCAGATAATACACTCGTATCGTCAATTGGAGGCAGTTGTGTTGACGCGGCATGCGACCAACTGTGTCGGCGACTCGGCTTCAAAGGAGGCGCTTGTCTCGGCGACAAATGTAACTGTCACACCTCTTCACCGTTAGGAGGTATGAATCTTTAGAGTAATATTTTATTTTATTTTATTTTATTTTTGAAATATGGAGATATTTTGAGATCCCGGAAAGAACAACATCATACAGATATTAAGTGGAGTTATGCTCTCTGCCGACTATAGGGGATGGAATAGCGGCCCAGAAAATCATCATTGTATTGGAAATTGGAAACGGGCGAGGGGCGTGAAGTCATAGATCTCAGGGCATACTGTGGTGTTGTGTTCCTAAAGGTGAGTAGGGTGTTGTGTCGAGAGTGAGGGGCCCGCGTTGGTCTCAATGAAGGGCAGTTGTGATGACGCGGCATGTGACCAGCGGTGTCGGCGAGTCGGCTTCAAAGAAGGCGCTTGTCTCGGTGACAAATGCAACTGCCACTCCGTTTCACCATTGGGAGCTATGAATTGCTGGTTGCACAAATAATATAATATACGTCGATATCCTTCCGAAGGTCCTTAACATGTGTGAGCTGGCTCTGTGAGCTGTAAAACTCGCAAGTCTGTCTGGATGTTTAAGACTTAACAAAAATCATTTTGTTATTTTAATTTATTTTGCATTGCACTGTTTGTCACGAATAAATGTTTTAATTTGAATTAAAATGAGATATATTTACCGGTTAGCTATGTTATCGAAAGAGCGAGCGAAGCGATTCAAGTTCTATGCTTCAGCTTCAGCAGCTATGGACCAAAAACCGTTGGTCCGGTGTTCGGTGTCCCGCTGTCCCGCTATTCTCCGCTACAGGTAGCAATTCTCAACCTATTCTCATCTGACATCCCGACATCTGGACATACAAACGGTTGTCGGCCCAAGCTCGACTAACTTTTGAATGTCTCTCAATTCATAATGTATAGCTACAGGTACTACTGTAAACCTTAGTAACATAACAAAATAGCAAAAATAATCGTTTGGATACCTTGTTTTTTTTTTATACAAGAGGTTGGCAAGCGTACGGCCCGCCTGATGGTAAGCGGACACCGCAGCCTATAGACGCATGCAGACGCGCCAAAGGAGTAACATGGGCGTTGCCGACCCTTGATATGTTTGAGGATTCGCCGTGTTGACAGCTGAAGGAACAAATTCCCTCGCTCTCAACACAACACACCCTCGGGAGCTCTGGCGACCTTGCTCACCTACAGGAACACAACACTACTACAGAGCAAGTAGTAGTGTTATTATGGCTGTGGTGTCTGCAAGGCGGAGGTACTTCCCCAGTTGGGCTGCTCCAAATTCGAGCGGGGTAACATTTCGCTGTACCCTACCTCACCAAGTTGTTTTTAGGGTTCCGAACCAAAAAGGTAAAAAAGGAACCATTATGGTGCGACTTCTTCCTACTGCCAGTCTGTCCGTCTGCTTGTCACAACGTTATGAGATATTCAAGAACGACTTATGATATCAATTTGAAATTTTGAATAGTTGTAAACGAGCCTAACGCACGTGTATCGAAAATGGAAAATTTAAATATAATTATGTTTATATTTTCTATGCAAATGAGGAGGACGATACGAGGAGGGGGGGTCTAATATCAAAGTCAAGTAATTGGGTCAAGTGAGGTATCAAATGAAAGAGCTTTAGGTGAACATTCTGAAACTGATTTTTTTAAGTGAATAAATTTTATAGTGAAAAAAAACCATAACCCCTTTATCTCCGAAATTTACCAAGCGAAAAGTTTGAATGTATTACATAAGATTAACATTATTATAAATATTACAGGAAATATCGCACCTTTAGAACGGAACCGACCTAATCCAAAAACACATTTTTTTGGGAAAACGCAAGTAAAGATTTTCAGTCGCAATAGGTCGTTTAGAGTCGATCTATGTATATAACTCAATTTGACTTTTTTTTTGCGGTAGGTCAGTTCCGTTCTAAAGGTGCGATATATACTTAACGGTTTCTCTACCGAGTTTATTTTTATTTCAATCATCAATAATTGTTTCTGGACTAAGTTTGTAATTTTACCATCTTGATATGTATTTTTTATCTTCAAATTCCCATTAAGTACATTTTTCTGAGAGCACCTTCTTTCAAATTAAATAAAAAATATTTAGTCACAAAATGCACCGTCAAAATGCGCTGTAGGAACTCATAACGGCAACTTCTGCTAAGCGCGTTGTTAAGATTTTTCCAGAATTAATAAGAGGGGATAGATGGGGTATGTTCTGTGAAAGTCTATACCGAACCCTCAATGCGCGAGTCTGACTTGCATCTGTTTACACAACTGGCGACTGCCTAACGGAACGGAGTGTAATTATTTCAGGGTGCATGTACCTATATGTGACATTCTTTATTCCACGAGATCTACGCAACGCCTTAACTGATTTCGATATGGGAAGTATCGATAGAATCCTTACGTCAACCCGGGTGACAAGGACTATGTAAAGTCACAATGAAAACAAAATGGCGGATTACATTACGCGATATTGTGTGAACTGACGAAAACCACTTTTCCAATTTTGTAAATTTATGTGTTAGGATTTTCTTGCATAAAAAACTATATTTATTTTTTTCAGATAAGCTTTCTAACGACGTAAGTCTATGCAATTTTCGTGCATGCGAGCAACAATGTCGCCGACTTGGCTTCGCTGATGGCGTTTGTGTCGGCGACAAATGTAAATGCGACACATTACTCGCACTAAAAGGTATTTTTTAGCTACCTACATAATGGACGTCTTATTTCACTGTATACATTCTCATTAACTGTAAGCAAGCACTATATGTATCAGAAACTACCTACTTCCACTTTTGATGAACTCCCCCATAAATTCAATCAAATATCTAGATCATCATCATCATCATCTCAGCCGTTTGTTGTCCATTCTTGAAGGCCTATGGTCTCTTCCATATCCATCCATGTATGGCGATCTTGCCTTCAGCATCCAGTCTCATCCTGCGTGTTTCCTGATATCGTCGTATCTCTTGGGAGATGGGTGGACGATATCCAGTCCTCCCAAGAGGACGGCCACGGGATCTGGTGTTCATACGTGGTCTCCATTCCAGAAGCCGTTGTGTCCGCCTACTCCAGACGTGGAACATGCCTCGCCCATTTCCACCTCTGTTAGGCAATTATGGAGATCACGTCATTCAAACCTGTCTTATCCCTAATCCATTAATTTATCTTGTGGTCACGCAGAGCACGTACACATTCCCGTAGAGTAGTATACATTCTCATTCACAGTAAGCAAGCACTCCATGTATCAGAAACTACATATTCCCAATTTTAATGAATTCCTCACAAATTCGCCATAAATCAAATCAAGAATCTACATCAAATATTTATTCTGCAAATACCACGAACTTTTACATCCCAAATTACGAATTCTAATTAAAAAAATATAACAAGAAATTACTTACAGCAGTATTCATAAACAATCATAGTGGAAAAATTAAAAATTATTCGCCACGAGCGGGATTTGAAATTCCAAAGGTTGTGGGTTCAAATCCCGCTCGTGGCGAATAATTTTTCGATTTTCCACTATGATCGAAATTTGGAATTTCGTTAGCGGACGTTTCTGCTTAATAAACATTTACTAGTATTCATAAAAGTCCTTTGTCTTATGGTGCTCTTACACGAGCGATAAAAATTGCCGAATTGCCGGAAAATCGGATATTGCCTCAATATGGAGCGATTATTGCTCCAGTATTGCGCCATTCTGGCGCAACTCGGGAAACTAGGCAATACGTTCATACACGAGAAATTCAGTGGAGCAAATTGTAGTCGGCGATATGGAGCAACACGGAAATTAATGGAGCAATTCGAGAAATATTTCCGAAATATTGCCGCAATTTCTATAAATTGCCCCATTGCTCAATTAATTGCTCTATTAATTTCGGCAATGTGTCGCCGGGCAATAATTGCTTGCAACGTTCGTACGTTTCCGTGAAAATACGATCGAAAATAATTATGCACTACATCTGTAGGTAATTAATTAACTTTCTGTTTGCTTCTCTGGCGTCTTCTAACACCTTCTCTTTAGCTTGATCCATAAACTCGAATCTTGTATTTATTTTATTTTTTACTTTTTTATACCACCCGCGTGATAGTAAGCGGTCAACATAGCTTACGGACGCTTGCAACTCCAGGGGCCGTAGACAAGGTTACAATCGACAAGCGCTAACGCCAATAGAAAACTAATAATGGGAATGACAGATGTTAACGAAAAGTGTTTCGTCGGCATCTGTCATTCCCATACATTTTATTAGTTTTCTATTGGCGTTAGCGCTTGTCGATTGTAACCTTGTCTACGGCCCCAGGGGTATCAAACAAGCGTTGCCTACCCTGAATCATTGGAATCTCTTGTTCATCACTTTTTACAGATGATTCGATGACAATAACATTTGAAGCGATCGGGGGCTGCACTCAGACTAGCTGTCGTGACGCATGCCATAAATTAGGATTTAAGCATTGGATATGTGCCATCGGAAAGAAATGCATTTGCAACATAGAAAACAATAAAGGTATTTATTTTTCAGAATGCATTTTAAACTGACTGGCTAAATTCACTAAATCATGTTTAAGTATATTCATTTTATCGGTGAATTCTGACAGTTACACCTCTCGCCACTTTGAATGTAGTGATTAACGTCGCACATGATAAATGTACATATTTCTTTCAAATGCTTCTTTCTTTCTATACTCGCTAGCTGCCCGCGCGGCTTCGCCCGCGTATTGCAAAGAACGCAGGCAAACCCGAAAATCCATTCTACACGCAAATGAAAGAATATTTGAAATCGGATTTACGGTTCCGGAGTTTACCCATTACATACAAACTTATAAACTTACAAAGCTACAGTCTCACAGAATTTTCCTCTTTATAATATTAGTATAGATTCAGCGCCACTGAACGCTAGATGGAGCTCACATTTCCAAAAATAGAGCTACTACCTGTTAAAATCTTACACAATCGTAGTTTTTTTTATTCGATTTTTCACTTTTCAGATAAGAATGAAATTCTAGAAAGTTCTACATGCAATGATTCGTCATGCAACTACCTGTGCCAGCGGAAAGGGTACCTATATGGTGTGTGTATTGCCGATAGGTGTGAATGCGGCATATTCTCAAAAGGACTTAAATATGACCTAATAGAAGACGATAGTAATAATGAAAGGAAACCGGAGAATCTTGTACAGTATCAAGGTAAGGTGTGATCAAAATAACCGGGGTAATTTTAGAAATGATCATTTATATTTATTGTAAAAGTGGCATTATTCTTTCTGTGCTCTATTCAGTCGAGGTTAGTTAACAGTTAGAAAAGTGCGGTGCTGTATGGACTATAAAAAGAAAAGTGCGGTGCTGTATGGACTATAAAAAGCTGCTGCTGTTGCTGAATGTCAGCCCAGCAAATCATTTTTGGTAGCGACAAATATTACATACTTACATAACTTTAAATATCATATTTATTATATTTTTAGAAGTATACAAGGGAATCCTTTACATAAACTATAGTAGATTGTATGACGAGGGTCTAAAATAAGCCATATTACCACGAGATGGTTTTAGACCAGAGTTATACACTCTACTTTTCACTTCGACTGCGAGAAAATAGTAAAAACAAAGATTATCCATGCACAATCAATAATAAATACCACGGCGAAAAGGTGGTTCAATTTGGAGCCATTATTTTTTAATAAAATGCTTTGACTCAGATACAAAATATTGACACCACAAATAAACGCCTCTGACCGTCTAATAGTCACGTCCAAACGGCCGAGCGCGGCGGACAGCATACGGGCCATACGATAAAGCGAGATAGACAACTGTCTATCCCGCTCAATCTTTATAGCTTATGCCATGTATGATGCAGTCAACCACGCGTGAACGTTTGGACGCGGCTATAGATGGTCAGAGGCGTTTATTTGATAAGTCGATTTTAAATCTAGCTGTATTCTGGTTAATTGATAGCAAATATGAATGTATTTTTTAAGAGTTGTGATTGGTAAATGTAATACGGTGAACTGTTTTGATTGGTCAAATTCAAATGTTTTCCCTTCCTTATCAGTGCGAAAGAGACATTATGTATTGTAGACAGTATTTATTATGTCTGTTGTTAACCGGTAGACCCGCATATATTTAGTTTTGACTTGAAATATATTTGAAGTTATTTAATAATCATTGCGTATATGTTTATTACAATTAACAAATTCAGGATTTATATGTCAATGTCAATTGGTATTTGTTGTAGCAAATTATAGGCCAAAATGTCATACGAGAAATAACCGATAATAACCGAAACCGGTTATTTTAAACTCTCAATAACCGGTTATAACCGATTATTTCGGTTACGGTTATAACCGGTTTGCATTCCCTAATTGCAATGCTGATGCGTTGCGCGAAAAGTTACATCAACCAGACGGTTCGCGATTTCAATCGACTTTAACTTATTTTTTTAGAGGCATTACATGTGCACCTTACAGAAAATTATAATTCGTGTAGAATCATTTCGTGTTACAATACAACAGAATTCATTACATTTCCGATTTTGTATGGTGACCTTTTTTTTATTTTCCTCGATGTGGAAATGCTTGAGGTATACCCTCGGTTGGGAAAATAGTATGGTGACCTAGGTTGCTAGCGATGCTTAAGGCGCCGTAGGTCCAGCGAAGTTAAGCGAACCGAGTTTTTGAAACAATATAATGCGTCTGTTTATAATAATATGGTTTCAAAAAAATACGAATAGTAATCTTGAGGCTTTTCTGCAGGGAAATCAGTGCTTCGAAACATGATTAAGCAAATTTCGCTCGATAGAAAAAAATCACGAACATAGGTCTAAAACACACAAAAATACACTTAAAATATTCGTAACAAATTATGCACAAAAGCTATAAATATTAAAATTGCTTCTAAAAATCGGCAATATCATGTTTAAGAGAAATCAGTGTTTACATTTTATTTATTTAAACGGCCAAAAAATTAAAATTAAAAAACATGATATCCGCGCTTCCGAGCACGCACTTCCATCTCGTTCACGCTTATGCTCAGTGAGAGGGAGAGAAGACCATGAACCTACGGCGCCTTAAACGTTACGATCTCCAACCAAGCAGTCTGAACATGCATCTTTTTCGTTTGTTATTTATCTGACCTTCACTTTTTCTTTCAGTTGATTAATAGACGGTTAGAAGTGCAGCGAGATGTGATACAAATTCTACGAAACCATAATATATACTCCTGTAAGTGAAGAACGAAAAAGACCATTGCTTATTTTTGATATTTAAGTATTAACAAAGTTTAATGTAAAATAACTTGTCAGTAAGTTTTTAGTAAATGATATAAGCTTTTAAACAGTGTTTTAATGTACATCATATTTTTTATGTAGGAACAGTAAATTCACAACCTTGAGAAATCCTAACAATATATTATTTCGATTAAATTGGCAAAGCCGTTCCTAACAAGTGCACAGCAGGTTCTACAATATGATATTGCATATTATAGAATAGAATAGAATAGAACTGTATTACATCCTATACTATTAAACGAGTAATATCCACACTAATCCATACTAATATTCAAAACTAAACTGTCTGTCTGTCTGTTACCTCTCCACGCTGACACCGCTTAACCGATTTAGAAATTCAAAGGGGTGAAAGGGGGGGGGTGGAAGTTTTGTATGGATCTACGATATAAACGAGTTCCAAGCGGACGGAGTCGCGGGCAGAAGCTAGTTTGTATATATTTTTGTAATCTCGTTCTCGAAAGCAGCTCTAACGATTTGGATGTTGGAATATAGATGTTTACGGGGCTGAAAAATCGACCTAGCTAGATTTTCCCAGATATGACACCTGTCGTATCTGGGAACACTCGTTTTCTCCATGTATCTACCTGAGCTGAGCTCGGCTCCCAGGGACTTACTTACATATTCCATTCGCAATATTGGAGTTTTTGGGATGAGCCGTCTAGGTGTCGATATTAGTCAATACGTATGTATGCGCATAAGCCGTTAAGAAAGTAGATACGGCTTTTGTTTTCTTAAAAAAACTCTGCATGACCATGTAAAGTCGAGTCGAGATAGTTCGAAATCTAGGGGAGAGCCCTTTGCAAGAGACACTACTTAGGCTAATAAACAAAACAGTCAACGGCACATCACTACAAAGCCATAGAACATGGACCTAATAATACTCAGGCCGAGCTATATTAATAATACCATGACCGAGCGAGATGGTAATATACAAATTCAATAAGTGTGACAGAAATTATATATCATTCGTTGTTCTTGTCATAGTGCCACTTTTTTAGGGTTCCGTACCCAAAGGGTAAAAAACGGGACCCTATTACTAAGACTCCGCTGTCCGTCTGTCTGTTCGTCTGTCACTAGGCTGTATCTCATGAAACGTGATAGTTAGTTAGACAGTTGAAATTTTCACAGATGATGTATTTCTGATGCCGCTATAACAACACCTATTTGTTGTTATAGCGGCATACTAAAAAACAGAATAAAATAAATATTAAGGGGGCTAAGACATAGAATTTCCCTATAGGAGACGCTACACAGAAAATCACAAAAAATCTAGTATGGAGTGACCTTGATTTGGTTGGCCGCCGTGCTTCCGACACGTATCCACACGGGCCGAATCACGTGTCGGCCTGCATGCAGTCCGGCCGATATCGGGCCGTGTAGCGTCTCATTACGTAGGCGTCTTTATTCACCTAACCCGCCCCAAGTTTAAACAAGTAAGGCGTGTATCCGTGTACTCGACTGAAAAAGATGGCGGTATCAATTCCCTTAAGATGTAGCTTCAAGCTCGCGACATTGCGTTTATTTTGCGAAACTCGACGTGGGGAAAGAAAATAAGGATTCTTCTACATACACTAATAATAGCCACACATCGGAAGGTAGAACGCCAAAGACATGGAACAGAGGGGTTGTGGTGACTACCGACCCTTCTCACTTCTGTTCTGAGCCATGTCTATATGATGTTTTCGAGTCATTACAAATCGTCTCGTACGCAAGCTAGATGATTTTCAGTCTCCCGAACAAGCCGGTTTCCTAAAAGGCTTTAGTACCGTAAAGCACATCCATACGCTCCGTCAGGTTATACAGAACACTGAGGGAATAGCTTGCCCCTCTGCTTAGTAGAACACGATTCGATCGAAATCTGGGCTGTACTAAAGCTCAAGCTCAAGCGGTGTGAAGTAGACCACCGCTATACCGAAGTACTGAAGAGACGAGAACGCCACAATGTCAGTCCGACTCCAGGACCAGAACTCGAAATCTATTCCGCTGCACCGGGAGTCAGGCAAGGAGATGTTTTTTTCCAAAACTGTTCACCACTGCACTGAGTTGGGATTGGAGAAGGCTAGGCATCAACATCAACGGGGAATGCATCACTCACCTTCGGTTTGCTGAAGATAAAGTAGTCTTGGCTAATACCATGTATTACTTAAGTACGATGCTCGATGACCTCAGTAAAGCCACCGAGCAAGTTCGTCTATGGATGATTATGGATAGACGAAGATCATGTCAAATGCCCATGTAATAACAACTCCCAGACTCCTTTCCAACTTCGATAAAGAGGTCAATCGTCGAATACGACTCGGCTGGGCTGGGCAGCGTTCGGAAAGCTACGGCATATCTTTTCGGCCAATATTACTTACTTGCTTGCTTACGCTTACTATGGGCCTCAGAAGAAGGCACCAAGTCACCCAAAGTGCAATGGAGAGGACTATGCAGGGAGTTTCTCTGCAGCAGAAGAAAGGTACCCGATATGGCCCTCCGAATCGCAAAGCTTAAGTGGCAGTGGGCGGAGCACATTGAACGTAGAACGCCAATAGACAGCAAAGCTAATGCATCACACAAACAAGCGTCAAGACAACAAGACACAAGATTTAGATTCAGATTTTTATTCATAAAATACATTATTTTACATGTCAATTTGAGTAGGTAGGTACATACGTTTTATACATTATTATTTATTATTATTTATTTATTATTTAAGTAAAGCACTTTACAATGACTTAAAACTAAATACAAAGTCCCACAAAACTGTTTGCACAGTTTGACTGTGGGATCCATGAGTCTATATAATTTAAGGTAGTCTTTAATGATAATGAGTCTATATAAAGTGGTAAAGTCCTAATCAGTCTATATAATTAGTAAAGTCTTAAGAAGTAAGAACAGCTTTAAATGATGTTGTATAAAGTGGATAGGTAACTAGATGTAAGATATTAGGTATTTAAGTATTTAAATACTGTCGAGATAGTGTTTCAACAGGGCTCTTTTAAATTTATTTATTTACATGGTCATATCGATTTGCGCAACTAAGAACTTCGCATTAAACAATTAAATGGTTATTCATTTAAAATAGATGCCTACCTTACACTTAAACACATGACGGTCGCTACGCTACTGAGTACTGAGTGTGTAAAATAAATAAGCTACAATAGCTGAAACGCGCGCGAAACAGAAATCGGCGCGCCGATGGTGCTGCGTCGGCGGCGGCGGCGTGGCATTTTGGTCGGCGGCGGCGGCGCGGCGCTCATATCTACTTGTCAGTGCCTCACAGGCTAGTCAATGCCACACAGGCTTGTCAGTGCCACACAGGCTATTCAATGCCTCCCAGGACTGTCAGTGCCACACAGGCCTGTATGTACCAAACTCATCTAGATCATAATATTCCACCCACTCATGATAAGAACTTCAATTAAACTTTAATCTTCAATTCATATGACTTAACACAGTATCAATAACTTGGAAACAGTAACCAAACAATTATTCGTGACACAGTAATAGCACAGTAGTTGCTTGGGTATGCAATGCTCTTTGTTGTACTAGTTCTCACCACATAAGAACTGTCAACAACGCGTGGACTACCTCCATCCGGTATCCATATCACAAATCATCACATCGCTTCTATCCACTTACAGCCGTGGCCGCACACCAACAGAAAAACTATGCCCGGTATTTTACGCCTACGTCTACGAATGACATTGAAGGTGACGAAATGCAGTCTGAGCCAAAGACCCAAAACTATATACTGGAGATTATTAAACCATTAAATCACGCGTTAAATTTCCTTTGTCAATTATTTTAACCAAGTAGGTACTACGTCATTCATTACTATTTAGTCATACTACCCGTTAACTTTAACTAAATAGATTCTATAGCACGTGAGCTAGAGCTCTGCTCAATAATCCCAATGACTGTGTGACTGTACGCCAGGGTGTGTTGCCACGATGCATACGGTAACCACAGAAGAGGGTCTTCTGTTACATCCTCGCCCACTGCCAAGCCGCCAGCCTGCTCGCTGATGTTTACCACGAATAGCACGAAATCTCCACTGCGACGAAGTACCGCATTTCATACTGTAGTGTAAACGGCGATTTGTATGGTATCAGTTTTATCATACCTACAGACCATGATGATGTCTAGATCAAAATATTTTTCAAGTAAACTAATTTGTCTTGAATTCAGTTTGAAACTAAAGTTGATATTTTGTTCAGAAAATTACACCAATGCCGTGGTTTACAATTACAACTTCAAAAACAATAAACTTCTCATCAATAATGATTGAAACACTAATTATCGTTCATTGGCTCTAATTTTGCATGAAATCAATTGGAACGAAACCTGTCCTTTTATTTCCGTTGCAATACAGTAGTTTCTACACAGTGGTGTCCGCAGCTAAAGTCTGAGATGATATTCGAGATCAAAAATGTAAACAGATGGGTTGCCACCATAAAAAAATAAACGCAAGCAGTGGTTAGTCTAAAATCATTGAAATACTCATAAATATTATCATATTCAGGCCCCGTATCATGGACGCCCTTATCACGCGATAAGTGACGTATCAGAGCAATCATAGCTTGATACGAAAACTTCTTTAAAATCGATCCGCGTCATTCAGGTGACAGTTTGATTTCTTTGTCCATGAGTATTTTCCACATGTCGAGGTCCTTATTCACATCCTGTGGGCGCTAATTACATCCCGTTTCTGATATCGAGGGATAGGGAGGCCGAGCAGGCGTGTGTGAAGGCGGATCCGACATTACGGACCGTGTGTGCGTGTACTTGCAGGTATTCGCGAAATAAAAGTCACACAATATAACTCAATCACTATACTATTAAATTTGATTAAATTCACAAACTCCGAAAATATAACAGGATTGCAATAATAAATCTCGATTAAAGAGCCAATGGGTTTGCAAGCGACCATCACGGGCGGGGCGCTGTTAACGAATGCCGTCACTCGCCGCCATAACACTTCCAACTCCATTCGGGGTTACCCGCTCTTAAAATAAATCAATTTGATGTCAACAATTTTATCAACTACCCGCTTAAAGAAATAATCAACTTCTCAACATTATTCACGATTACTTGATTAATTTAATTCCAATACAAATCATCGAAATAACGCGCGCCGTTATAAATATTATATATTATTAGGTCGCCTTTGTATACTCAAACGATTTTGTCTGTATTTTTACCAATGTCTTGTGTACAATATAGTAGTTTATGCAACTGATACATAATCAGAGGCCTTAAATTACGAGTGTGGTTTTATGAAACGAGCGTAAGCGAGTTTCATAATAGGATCACACGAGTGTTTTAAGGCTAAATTATGTACAGTTGCATACACTACTTTATCTAAACACATATCATAAGTACTCTAAGATGGGTTCAGAAGCCGTAGGAAAATGACCTGCATTGCTACTATAGTGCTACCTGTAAAATGTCTTTGTTGCAATCATTGCTGCATTTACGATATCCGGCGGAGTGTTCATATCGTTCTCGGAGTCACTACTACTCATATTTTCAACTAAAATGTGAATTACAAATAACTTTTCACAATTCTACTTTCGTCACAGCAAAAACCAACAAAGAAATGACAACAGTAATGGCGGCAATTCAATCCTACGTCAAGACGAATGTTTTTTTTAATCATAGACAAACGAATGAAGTCCCTATTCTCATGTCACTCTTAATCAAATGTCGTGCGGTTTATATTAAAAAACATACTGAATTGACGTTTCGCATCGATAACTGTTTTAGTATCTATGGATACTAGAATAGAGACCCACTTGAGTTTTGACAGCTGTTCCAAATTTAAACTCATAACCTTACAAAAATCTGTACTGTAATGACATTACAGTACAGATTTTACCTACTACCACAGACAAGAAAGTTCTCATAGTAAAATTGGTTGTAATAATGCTGATCATTTCCTACGGTTTCTGAACGCATTTTAGAGTACTAATGATATGTGCGTAGATAAAAGTATTTACATACATGTGTATGTATGTAAATAAAACGTAACGTATCACAGCCACCACACCAGCACAATACCACATTTTATCTGCTTTGCCTTTAGGTTGACTGGTAGAGAATGCTTTATAGAATTAAGTCCGCCTTTTGTACCATAAGATATTCTTTTGTGTAATAAAGATTAAATAAATACATAAATGAACATTTACATCATGTATTACGGATAAAGTTGTCATGAAACTTGTGAAATGTATCCGAATATTCAGGGCAGTCAGACTTTCTGCCACTACCGAATAATTGGGTTTATTCGATATTCGGTCCAAGTTGACAAGCGTCTCTCATCTCAAGTATCAAGTACCTTCAGAAAGAACCCACTTCTGGTCTGACTGTGCGGAGCAATGTGTAACCCTTGTTTTGACAACACCCGGTAGGTTTTGACACCCCGATGTCATTTCGTGAAGACTGCTATCGCTTTAGGCTCCTCTACATGATGGCCCATCCAATGGCCTAGCGCTATGGCCATGCGATGGTTGAACGCCACTACACGATGGCGACATTCAGTTGTGATCGAATCGTTTTGCGAGATGGACGTATTACGACTTATTTTTATCCTTGTGGTTTTTATGTTTGCGGTTCCATATTACGCTTTCTCCCCGATGTGATTCCAAAAACTTTATTGTTTCGTGTTGAGGCCACGTACACTAGACAGCAAAAGTCCATGTCAACTCAGAAACAATTTCGCTTGTTCGCCGAATCCTACGCCATCTATGAGCACAACGTGTAGTATGATTATAGATGTAAATGTAAGCCTCAGAGGTTAAGCGAGATTTCACTTGATGGCGTTGTTAGCTGATTTTTAATGAAATAAAAATTGTTTTCGTCCGCGTCTTCGAAATTTGTATTTACTTGGATAATCACCACCTATTATTTTTGTATATTTATCGAGTCAACTTTAACGCATTCCCGATTTTTTGTTTTTAACAACACACATTTGTGGATCTATCATTTAATTTTCTTCTTCTTGTTTGGGTTTTGCACTTGTAAGCGAAATTGGCAGCTTTATTCAAACAATGAGCTGATAACATCGACTATGGGTTGCATACTAAGTCGGGGTAGGTGAAATTCAAATGAAACAAACACAGTGATTGAATTACTTACTGGTTATATTGATTCCTTTACGTTGGTTAACATCACCATTAGCACACAGTATCAAAATCTATAACTTAGACTTATAATAACTTTATCTAGTTTACAGTAATACTCTTCTCCGTGGATAAAACAAGACTGCCTGCGAAAAACCTCTCGTGGGACCCGGTCGCCACTGCAATGTCGTTACTTTTCCCGCCATTACTGTCGACCAATCAGAGAGCTGCAGCTAACACTTGACGGTCTCTGATTGGTCGAGCGCTCCAAACTGTCAGTCCTGCTTTAATCCCAGTTTTAAGTCAAAATACATACTTATTAATATAAATTCAGGAATACCACTGCATATTAATTACATAATTTCTAACAGTCGGCCATCCGAAATAGATGTAACGACCTCGCACATCTTATCGTTACTTCGTGGTTTTACAATTTATTTGATTAATTTAATAACACATCGGTATAAAACACAATCAACAATCTAGTTTACTTTATGGATTTCATTTAATGTTTTGTAAGTATGCATTATTTCATGGCATGTATCAGTAAACTAGTAATAATTATAACATGTAAAAATACACATATTCTTTTTATTTTTATTTTTGGCAGGCATTTCATGGCCTGAATTTTATTAACAAGCATCAGGCGTTATTTCATGACCTGTATTTATTCGCAATCGGGCATTATTTCATGGCCAGTGCGTGTGAAGAAATATACTTTAACAATAAGCAGGCGTTATTTCATGGCCTGTATTTATTCGCAATCGGGCATTATTTCATGGCCAGTGCGAGTGAAGTAATCTATATTTATTCGCAATCGGGCATTATTTCATGGCCAGTGCGAGTGAAGTAATCTACTTAAACAGCACAAGTAAATGGATTAAAGATGATAATTATTCATTTATTAGTATTGTATTCGCAAAGATATGTATGTTCAATGGCAACCATTTCATTTGATCAATAATGTTGATAAATCGAATAGAAAATATTATGTAAATTTTATCATTTCACACAAATTAACCAGTAATAGCTTTTCCATCAAACTCATCATCCTCTCCGGAAGAAACATCGTGAGACCTAGCATAGTTTAACCAGGGCTTAATTTTATCTACCGCTACTACCGCGGAATAGCGTTTGTTACCCTTTTTCGTCATGGGGGTGTCTTCAATCTGATATCTATCAAAATCATATATTTTAGTTATCCTATAAGGACCTTGGAACTTAGGTATAAGCTTTCTACTATTTCCAGTAGCTGGAATTTGTCTCTCTACACGTACTAAGTCTCCTACCTCGTACTTCTTAGGGCTACAACGTTTTGCATCATAGGTCAATTTTTGAGCTTCCTGTGAAACCTTAACGTGCGCATTTACATCCTCCCTAATTTTTTTTTTAATAAAGCGTCTAGCAAAGTTTTATTGTAACGTTCCACTTGCCCGTTGGCTCTGGGTGTGGATACAGCGTTCAACACGTGTTTAATATTCCTATCGCACAAAAACTTCCTAAAGGACTCGCCGGTGAAAGATGTACCACGATCAGTAATGATACGCCGAGGGACGCTAAAAATCCCGAAATATTCACGGAATACGTTAATCGATGTTTGCGTCTTTGTGTTTCTAACAGGCTTCAAGTATATGTATTTGGTGTAAGAGTCTATTATGACCAGTATGTAAGAGTTTCCGCGCCGACTCTTAACAAAGGGGCCAACGTGGTCAGCGTGCACCGTATCAAATGGAATATCCACCTTCTCAATTGGATGCAGGTACCCTGGTTTCTTACCGCCACTTGATTTTGAATAAGCACATTCTAAACAGGAGGTAACATATTTAGTGATAAACCTTCTCATTTTTGGAAACCAGTAGGATGCTTTTATCTTTTCGAGGGTTTTGTCTACGCCAAAATGACCAATGTCGTCGTGGTTCTGTTTTACGACTTGCCAACGTACCCCCTTTGGGATCACCCGTCGGTCGCCATCGGGAGTAACCCGAAAAAGTTTACTATTCTTTAATTTATAGTTGGACTTAATGTCAACAACATCGTCTAACTCTGGATCATTCAAAATACCAATAATCCTTTGAACCTCACTATCAGCACTCTGGACAGTAGCCAGCCAGTCTAACTCCGATCCTAAGAATACATTCTGTGAACCCTGCACTGAGTCGGAAACAGGATTGCGGCTCAGCGCATCGACATGAGCCATCGTTTTACCTGGTCGATATTCTATGCAAAAAGTATACTCCTGCATTTGCTCCCACCATCTAGCAACGCGTGGCAACATGTCTCTTTTTAGGAAAGTAGCTCTTAATGAGTTACAATCAGTGACAATCTTGAAAATGATTCCTATCAAATACACTCTAAATTTGTGCAAAGAAGCCACCACAGCTAATGTTTCGAGATCATAAGAGGAATAATTTTGCTCCTCGGGGGTGGTCTGTCTACTGAAATACGCGACGGGTTTAAGTGCGCCTTCCTCATTTGACTGCAGCAAAATACCCGCGACTCCTATTTTGCATGCGTCGGTGTGTAACTCGGTGGTTGCTCGAGGGTCATATAAAGCTAAGGTCGGTTTTCGTGATAACTCACGTTGTAGTGTTCTGAACGCATTTTCCTGGTCAGCACCCCACAACCATTTAGCGTCCTTTTTTAATAGTTGGGTAAGAGGCTTAGCTATAACTGAAAAGTTCGGGACAAATCTTCGGAAAAAACTAGCAAGGCCTAAAAATTGGCGGACATTGTGCTGATTTTCGGGAACTGGGAAACGTTCAACGGCTTCTATTTTTCTCGCCCCTGGACGTATCCCGTCCTTGGAAACTTCGAACCCCAGGTAATCTACTGTGCGACCAAAGAAAAAACACTTGGGGAGTTTCAGAGTAAGTCCAGCGCTAAGAAATAATTTTAAAACAGATCTCAACCGCGACATCCCTTGAACAATATCGATTGAAGGTATTATAACGTCGTCTAAGTATGCCAAAGCCTCTTTATGACGAGCCGAACCCAAGACTTGGTTCATTATACGCTGGAAAGTTGCAGGAGCGTTAGCAAGCCCAAAGAGCATCCGGTTAAACTCGTAATGCCCATCAGGCGTTACGAAACCGGTTTTGTGTCTATCTTCCTCGCGTATAGGTATTTGGTAATACCCTGACGCCAGGTCCAGGGTTGTATAAAACTGATTACCCGCTAACACATCAAGTTGGTCGTCAATAAGAGGCATAGGATAGTTTTCCCTAACGGTCTTTTTATTAAGGGCCCTGAAATCGATACACAGGCGAAGCTCCCCAGTTTTTTTTTTTTACAAGTACAATGGGGCTGGCATAAGGCGACGTTGAAGGACGTATGATTTTACTGTCCAACAGTTCCGAGATCATGTCCCTGACCGTTTCCTTTTCCGATGCGGCCAACCTGTAGGGCCTGTAAACTACAGGGTCATCATCTTGGAGCCGTATGGACATCTCTCCTATAGAGGTACTGCCTAATTCCGATAAATTAAAAGAAAAGCATGCTCTGTATTCATTCAACATTTTTAAAAGACTATCTTTGTCCTGAGATGAGAGGGTTTCGTCACATCTTAAATCAGCCTCAGTTATGCCAGCTATATCATTTTTAAGCGGAATGGAAATATTCATAACATTAAGACTACTTTCCTCCTGAGCTACACGACCACGCGCAATTAAAGACTGTTTCTTTAATAAACAGGGATTGTGGGGACAGCAAGTAGCCGCAATGTGACCTATCCCTCCGGCAGCCATCCGAAATACCCCAGCTACGACAGAATAACTCGTTCCGTTTTGAACCCTTAGTCCTCCTTCCACAAAAATATCACCTTCATAAACCGGGTCTGTACGTACCTTGATAAAGGTAGGACCGGAAATTTCTGAATCGCAAACGCAATTTAAATTAATCTTATTACTGATTGTCACTAATTGGTCAAGTTGTACTAATTCAAGGTGATTACTAGTCTTTTGTATAACGATGTGAGGCTGCTCTGTGTAGGTTTGTCCGATCAACAACTTAAAAGGCATAACATCATCAGGTACAATTAACAAGTCTACTTTAGCTTCAACGTCATCTATAACGATTTTTACCTCTCGCCTACCTATAGGTTGTACTACAGAGTTACCGAACCCTCTGAGTACAGGAAGATCACTAGTAATATCGATTTCAAAACACTTATCGTTATTTAGTCTCATAGCCTCCGAAACCCTAATCATAGAACATTCACTACCAAAATCAATAAAACAGTCTATGGGGGTGCCATTCACAAAGGCAGTTTTGTGATATTTTTCATTAGGATTTTGGACAGGGGTTTTAACCGGAGGTGAGTCATGAATGAGACCAGAATCATTAACTGCCGCGACACGCATTGTAGTCTTATCATTGGGTAATTTCGCGTAACACTGCTCGGTATCGTGACCTATTCTTGAGCATCTACCACATTTTTTTACAGGTTGTGTGCACTGTGATGTAAAGTGGCCATCTTTCTTACAATTAGAGCAACGCATTAGCCTTGAATTTGTACGTGCCTGACCTTCTGAAGCTCTTGGCGGTAAGTTCTTAACAAATTTACGTTCAGTATTTATCTTTATATTTCTAGAGTTACGTAAATAAGGTAGCAACTTATTGGGATCGTCATATTGTGCCGCTTCTGCACCGAGCCTAACTGATCGGTCATCAATTCCATGCAAAATGCATTCTACTGCGCGTTTGCCTACAATACCGCATCTATTTATCAAAGCTAATTTATCATAATAATAGTCTTCTAACGAATCAGTGAACCTAGCTCTCTTGGCTAACATGTCAGTGAGCATAGTGCCATAGTTTTCTTCCGATGGAAAAGCTAGTACAAGTTTTTCCTGCCATTCGGTCCACGAGAAAAGAACAGACGGTAGACCCTCGTACCATCGTTGTGCAATACCTTTTCATTTTGGTAACGCAAAGTGCACGATTTGTTTCTCGGTCCAGCCGTAAATACTGGCGCACTCGTTTACCTTATGCAACCACATAGTCATAGTCTGTTCCCTCTTACATGGATCGAATTCAGGTACCGTATTGTTCATGGAACCTAATTTCCCAAAAGTATTATGGTCACTGGTAAATATTTTTAAAGCCGAAACAAGCTCTGATATGTTAGTATTATTCAAGGGCTCACCGACATCTCTAGTACGATGATGCAAACTGGCTCTCGTGGGCGCCGGTGACACCGCTCGTTCGTGGTGACAATGTTCGCGGCTGCGCTGACCGCTGGTATCCCGGCTGCGCGCCCGCTTGCTGCCCGCTGCATGGCTGCGCCGCCCACTGGCGGCCCGGCTGCGCGCCCGCTTGCTACCGGCTGCGTGGCTGCGGTGTCCACTGGTGGTCCGGCTGCGCGCCGGCTGGCTGCCCGCAGCGTGGCTTCGCTGCCCGCCGGTGTCCCGGCTGCGCGTCCGCTGGCTGCTCGCTGCGTGGCTGCGCTGCCCGCTGGCGGCCCGGCTGCGCTCCGGCTGGCTGCCCGCTGTGTGGTTACCCGCTGCGTGGCTACGCTGCCCGCCGGTGTCCCGGCTGCGCGTCCGCTGGCTGCCCGCTGCGTGGCTGCGCTGCCCGCTGGCGGCCCGGCTGCGCTCCGGCTGCGCCTTATGCTCCGCCGGCGCTGGTCTTGATCTGGAGAACAGCGGCTGATGCGCCCCCGCGATTGCCGACTGGAGCGACTGCGCGAGCGCCGAGCCGTCCGGCTGCCCGCCCGGCGCCTGGCCGTGCTGCGCGACCGTCCGTGACTTGACGCCTCTCTCGTGGGAGTATAAAGTACCCTGCCACGACTTAAGTCTTCCATTCTATCCTGAAACGTATAATTTGTTCGCGAAAGTCACTGATGACGTGAACAAATACAGTACACTGGAACGTACTAACTACATGTTACACTTACTAAAGCTATTAAGCAAGACAAGAACTAAATGTAAGCTAAGTATATATGCTGTTGTTTTACTTTTTACCGAAAGAAATTATTTATTATATTCAATATAGATTCATGCAAAACTTAGTTTTATTAACCAATCCACAATCCACAACGGCTACATATTACACTGTATTAATAGTTACTAACTTGATAAAAAACAATATTATACTTTAACGAATCAGCTACGTCATTTAAACTATGTACCCAGAAAAAAAAAAATGTAAAAGAGGTCTAATTGTGAAGCCAATCATATTAGATGCTTATAAGCGACGCACTCAGTAGGTATGTTTTCGTTTAATTTTATTAGTAACAATCATTAGATGCACAAATAAATTTGAAATTGAATACGCAATCTCATGGTCCTTATTTTGAACCATGGCATTTACATTATTATGAAATTCTGGCTATTGAAAGATTCTTACCGCGGTGATCACAATTAACATCTTTTGATGATAAATTACCACACCACTAACAAACTAAACGGAAAAAAAAACTTTTCATGGGCATAACGGTTTTTTTTTTTATTTTTTTTAACAAAAGGGGAATAGAATATAATAATGAGTTTCTTATGTACTTTCAGGCCTTGGATTGATCCCACTTCTGAGATGTAAGCGAAATTGGCAGCTTTATTCAAACAATGAGCTGATAACATCGACTATGGGTTGCATACTAAGTCGGGGTAGGTGAAATTCAAATGAAACAAACACAGTGATTGAATTACTTACTGGTTATATTGATTCCTTTACGTTGGTTAACATCACCATTAGCACACAGTATCAAAATCTATAACTTAGACTTATAATAAATTTATCTAGTTTACAGTAATACTCTTCTCCCTGGATAAAACAAGACTGCCTGCGAAAAACCTCTCGTGGGACCCGGTCGCCACTGCAATGTCGTTACTTTTCCCGCCATTACTGTCGACCAATCAGAGAGCTGCAGCTAACACTTGACGGTCTCTGATTGGTCGAGCGCTCCAAACTGTCAGTCCTGCTTTAATCCCAGTTTTAAGTCAAAATACATACTTATTAATATAAATTCAGGAATACCACTGCATATTAATTACATAATTTCTAACACACTAGTGTGTGAACATCCAAACATCGAATAAATTACAAAAACATAATTTGGCTGGACGCGGCCGCGGGTTTGAACCCGAACTCTCAGTTTGACTTTAAACTGTCTAGTTGCCACTGGGCCAATTTGCCATTTGGATGATAGGTTGAAATTAATCATCAGTTTGTTTTTGTATACCTACAGATATCCATTACGACTACGTTTAGTAAATTAATTAAAGAAGGTAGATAGGTGATATATAACTACCGTAATCTTTTTTATTACACTCACTTCGTAATCATTCGTTAGCCGTTTACCATTCAATTCCTTTCTTTACTAATATAGCAATGAGTTATCGATTGATCTTTAAAAGATCACAGTTAATTACTATTTAATATAATGTAAAAACGTAAGTAGTTTTTACATGTTTTGTAATATTAATGATACTTAACCTAATTACCTACTCGTATCTTACATTGTTGTTATTTTGTATTTACGAATATTGTTGTTACAGCGAAAAACGGGTTTTATGGGCACAAAAGGAAGATCTAGTAGATCAGGTCACAATCATAACATCATACCATTATTCAGCGTGCAGCTATGGTGAATGGTGATGAACTACGAAGAAAGTTGCTTATAACCGATAAGCCACTTCCACGCAAGTGAAGAGTTGAAGACACAGTTCGCCGTTGCTAACAGATGCACAGAAAACGGCATGGTTGTAATTTTCCCTAAAGCATTTAAATGATGGTGTTTAGTGAAGTTTTTTAAATCCAGTGAACACGGCCGTTTAAGTTTATGATATCGTAATAATACGTATGATAATGTTCGCGTAGTTCCTAACATGGAGAAGGTGAAGAAGCCGACCAAATAGTGCAGTTTACATTTAGATTTATACATTATGTTTTAGGAAAAGTCCGGGTTATGCTAGACAAATTAAAAACAAAAACATTTCTTAGTAGGTATTAATATGATGTTTGCATTTTTTTTATTGCTTTACTATTCGAAATGTGATTGTGAGTTATTATTACTTATTATTAACTATATAATCATAATTCATAAGTTCTACCTAGTGTAAGTAACCGTGAAAGTCCGAATAATATTATTATCATTATTTAAAAATCAATAACAGATTTCATTATTTGAACGCTCACATAAGTAGGTATAGATATATATATGTATAAGTATGACAATTAACATCTTAATCTGTTCGATTGATTTTAATGTTAGATAACCCGGCCTTAAGTTAATAATTGTTAATGTTATATTTATTGGGGGTATAGCTTCAATCTTTTTCCAATTTTCGTAAATGAAACTTAAGCTATCCTAACCTTCATTAAATGTAAGAAAAGTTGCTAAGTAACTATTACTAAGTTCTATTAAAAAACTGCGTTAGTAGTACTGTAGTTAACGAAATAAACACAATAAAAACAAAAAAAGCTGTCTTAATTATTTAAGTTATTAATATTTTATTTCATTAAACGATTATTATTTATATAAAAAAAACTTCAATCTAGAAATAAAAAACTATAAAAAAGCAAAAACATAATCTAATCTACCATGAACTGGGAATCGATCCTCGATCGATCTTGGCTGCCGAGTTTATAGCACATGTCTCAATCCACTGGGCTGTCGCATAATTTTAATCACTAGTGGAAATATAGCATTCACATACCAGTTGTATCACACAGATCACACTTAAATAAAGCAATTGTAAATTAGTATTTGCTAGCCTTGTTAATAATTACACTATTAGGAGAATACTTCTGGTGATAATAGGTGTCAATTTATAGTAAATTGGCTTATGTTCCGCGATGTTCAAATACCATCGCCAAGAACGCCATCTAGTTTATTTATTGCACAAAACGTGCAACGATGTGAGTTGAAGACGTCAAACCATTCAAGCGAAACTAGGCCGTAAGGTGTCCATGCATTATTGCAGCCGATAGTACGCGTCATTTTCGATAAAAAAAAATACACAGCACTCAACCGCAGTCAACCGCGCACTGCGGAATGGGCCACGTGTAGATAGATGCTTACCGCCATCGCTGGCCCTTTGATGTGCGGCCGAAAAACCGACACCGCGGCCATCCCATCGCCATCCCGCCGCGCCATAAGCCATCCGACGCCACTACCCTTTCTACACGCTGGCCCATCCTAGTGGGCCAGCAGGATGGGCCATCATGTAGAGGAGCCATTAGAAGCAAGGCCTCTATCGTTGCATTATTGACAACTGACTAAACAACCGAACAAAGGCGCTTTATAAGCAAACTTGACATTGGTGAAATGGATGTCTGTCAGATAGATAACGAAGAAACGCCGATGCGTTGATGTCAGTTTTATTACGAGTAGGTACCTACTCGTGGCGAGTATGTACTTACATTCAATTCATTATTATTCATTATGAACAAGAAGAATTAAGGAAAGGGGGTCCGATGCTCGCGCGGCTTGCTTCCTGGCGCAAAGGTTATACATCGCCATCCAACGTGGTAACGCTGCAAGTGTGATGGGCACCTTTGCGCCCGGAGCAACTCGCGGGGGCCTATTTGACTAAGCTTAGGCTGTGCTTAAGTTGGTTAATACGTATTTTTATTATTATTATAAGTATTCAGTTGTTAATTTTAAATTATGTTGTATTTGACAATTTATGACAAATAAATAATTATCATCATAAAAAAAAAAAAAAAAAATTATGAACAAACTTTAACAGCGTAATGTATTAAGAATTTTATCCACTTCTGTGTGCATGAATAATTTTTAAAATTAAACGTGTTATTGTTGCAATATGTAAGCGCTAGAAAACATTATGTGCCCTCTCAGGGTGTCATGTACCAACTACCAACCACCTACCTATATTAATTAACATCCCTTGTAATGCGCATGACTTATGATGATGAATAAATGAAATCAATAAATGAAATGAAATGCCTTAGGTTTTCAACGACTGTAAATCAGTCGCAACGTGTTCGAGTACTTTGTGACTCTAGACGTTGCTTATTTATGTTATTGAGTGTTTTGCCTCGATATCCGTATCAGAATCTGTATCCGCGGATGCGAGCATCGAAATATCCGCATCCGCGGATGTCTAAACAAAACTCAACGGGATTTTTGGAAATTCCACCCCTAAGGGGGTTAAATAGGGGTGCAATGTATGAATGGGGGAAACATTATTTTTTGAACTAGAGACTTGAACTTTGTAGAAAGATTACTTATTAATATACAAAAAAAGTACCTCCAGCGTTTTAGAAAATTCCACCCCTAAGGGGGTTAAATAGGGGTGCAATGTTTGTATGGGGGAAACATTAGGCATTTTTTGAACTAGAGACTTGATACATTGTAGAAAGATTCATCATCATCATCATCATATCAGTCGAAAGACGTCCACTGCTGGACATAGGCCTCCCCCAAAGAGTGCCACAATGACCGGTCCTGCGCCACCCGCATCCAGCGGACTCCCGCGACCTTTACCAGGTCATCAGTCCACCTTGTGGGGGGCCTAACTACGCTGCGCCTTCCGGTAAGTGGTCGCCACGAACTGAAAACGAAGAACAGGTGTAGAAAGATTACTTATTAGAATACAAAAAAAAGTAATTTCTGCGTTTTAGAAAATTCCACCCCTATATAAGGGGGTTAAATAGGGGTCCCGGTTTCTCCTATGCAAAACCGCGGGGCTCATACAATAACAATAGTAACTCAAATACAGGTACACTAGCTCCGCCCCAATGACTCACATCCCGAAGCCCGATAAAGGCTATTATCAAGTCTGCCGATATAAAACGGCTAAGCGAAACATTCTCCAGCTGAGTGGAACACTGTCAAAACGGAAGTGACGTTCGTTGTCTGGCTGTCATTGATGTGTGTTGCAAACGCTTTGGATAAAATAAACGTGATAGATGATGGTATTGTATTTATATTAATTAATTATTCTTTGTTTTTGTTTTGGTCTAAATTTAATAACACCGAAATTTATAATCGCTGATTTTGCATACGATAGGTACTAAAAAAATAGGTACCAGTATTTGTGAATGTAGGTTAAAGTAGTTATCTAAAAGAATGTTTAAACATGTAGCTGTTCAGCTTTAAAACCATTTTACGTATTTGATTCATTATTTATTTAATTATTTATTTATTTATATAGGTACCTACCTACTAACATTAATGAGATAATGTCTGTGAAATGTAAGTTTGTAGCTTTGTAAGTTTATGTGTATTTCTTGCACTAGTATAGTAAGTTTCGGGATGGTTAATATAATATTATAGGGGATACCTGGCATTCCCTGGGTTGTGTGAAATAGGCGCTGGGGTTAGTTATATACACCTACATGACAGTTCACTTACAATTTGTCAGATCGCGGTAATTAAGTAAAATCCTAAATCTTTTTGCATATATCATCACACATCAACAAAACATTTACATTATATCTGTTTATTTCTTCTACTGGGTAGGTACTTGTACGTTTACCTATAAAATTAAACTCCCGTTCAGTCAGCGTGTTCGTTATTAGCTAAGGCATAACGTAGGTATTCTGTTTTAGAAACGTAAAATGTATAACCCTTTAGCACTGTCAGTGTCTACAATAATCATCAGGGTTGTCAACGCATCCGAAAGCTAAAGATTAAATCTGTTAACTATTGCGTCAGTGTTAAACAGTTAATAACAGGTAAAAAAACTGAAGTAAAACCATGTAAGGGTGACCTGTTCGAATAGGCAATTGTTTTGTTTGTGTTAGACAATTTAAATATGTAATGTCTATTCGAATACGTAATTTCTATTCGAATACGTAACCACTACATAGAACTGGGCTTTACTTCAGTTTTTTACCTGAACGATAAGATGCTAAATTAAAACGTATCCTTTCAGCACAAAACCAGCTCGAAACCAACGTTGAATCAGTGGAGCAATGTGTCGAACTCGATTGTGAAGATATTTGTCGGGTCAATGGTTTTGCAAGAGGACAATGCATAGCTGGCCGGTGCCAGTGCACCCAAGGTTCAGATACAGGTACTTACTTACTTAGGTGAATGAACTTATCGCTATGGTAAGGTCGCCGGGGTCCGCTGGATGCGGGTGGCGCGGGACCGGTCATTGTGACACTCTTTGGGGGAGACTTATGTCCAGCATTGGACGTCTTTCGGATGATATGATGATGCCATGGTTACGTTCCTGGGTCACTTTAAACTTGCAATTTAATGTGTTCAAATCCAACCCGGGTTCTTGTCATTTTTCATTCCTTTTTTTTATGACACGGCCCATAAATCTAAGTCCATGTTGTATTTTTTTTTTAGGTAACTCGCACGTATATTTTCCTGGCTCACATAACAGGGCAGAATAAAATCAAGAAATAGTTGATTGATCCATTCGCTTGTGTCCAGCAAAATATTTTTTACCCGCCATATTTAAAAAAATAAAAACGATCGTCACAATTACCTAGCCGCTATGCTAGGACAAAACAACTTTAAAATAGGTAGTAAACTTGCAACAAACTTTTTTTTGGTAAGTTGGCCACGAATCCTAAATTTAACCCTTTACAATTAAATTTGGACAAAATAAAGATAATTTTGTACTTATTTAGGCCATGCTATGCTTTTTTTAATCATTTAGAACGAAAACATGTTTTGCCACGAAGTATTTTACCAATATAGATAAAGACATTAGATACAGTGTAATCTATTAAACAACAGGATACTCAATAAAGTATACCTACCAACTTATAGTGTTTTGTCATAACACTCATATAGGAAAACTCTAAATATTTATTTGTATATTTGTATATTTTTTAATACTTATTAATACCAGTTTGGTTTGGCTAAACACGGTATTTAGTAAGATGCAGTGTTTAGTCGAAACAAGTCACTAGTTTTTAAGAGTTAGTGTCTAAATTACTGTGATATTTTTCAACGTTTTTTATACAAAATTACTCAACTGCGAAAGTGTGTAGGTATTTAATATGTGGATTACGATCAAAAGGCTCATTTATCGATATTACCGAAGTTAAAGGGTTATATGTCATGGCACAGCAACTCACTCTCTACCCTGAGAAAACTTTTGAATCCTAACGGTATAACATTATGCATATGCACAATAACGCATATTATTGCAATTGCTTGACTGTACGTAAACGTATTATCGAGGACTTGGTATTTTTTTAGAAGAAAGCAGTTCACCTCAGAGTTTTACTCATCTACGGCGGTAAAGCCAATATCGTTTGAGATTGTAAGTATTTTATACCCGAGCCGAAGGCAAGGGCAATAAAAATGAGACCTTAGACTTTCTTTATTACCATCCGGGTGTGTATGGAAAATTTCAATGACCTTTCCCACTTTCGGCAGCAATACAAAATATATGGAAGATTACAAATTATATGGAAAATTTCAATGACTTTTCCCACTTTCGGCAGCAATGGACATTAAACATTAATAATATCACTGTTTTTGACATTGTAAACTATATCGTTATCTGTATTTTTTGAATTTTTCGTTTAAGTATAGTTTGTAATCTGACGTTCTTTATGTGATATTATCTTAGTCATTTATTTACTTTTGCCTATTAATTAATTGTGACTATAATTTAAACCAAATGCAACTTGACATTTAACTACAATTCTTATTCTCTTTGACGATCATAATATAAATTCATATAGATTAAGCTAGCTTTAATTTATATTGTAATTGTATATTGTGAAATAAATAAATCTAAATCTAAATCTAAATCAATACCCTAACGATGAGAGTATTTCCAATAGTATCAAATACTACTCAGACTTAATCAAATGCAAAGTCATGAAAACCCGGCAGGACTATACAGAAAAAAGGTTGACAGATAGCGGTAACCCTTCTAAAGAAATTTGGAAAGACATTAAGGAAGAAATTTCGACATCACAAGGAAGGAAGGACATCGCGCTGAAAGATAAAAATTTTGTGAAAAAATTGGTCTATTTCCAAAAATGACATACCCCCATTAACTCGCATTTTTTGAGTGTTGCATCAAATTGAAATATAGGGATGAACGAGCAACTTGCTATGCAATACCTGACTGCCCACTTACAAACGATTGATGTTCCGACTGTGGAACTACCCTTCGTCACACGGGCCGACCTTGATCGCGTCCTAAAATCTCTGTTGAAAAGCCGGAGCGCTTTAGATATTTATGACATATCGGTCAATATACTCATGTCAATTTGGCCGTTGATATCGGAAATACTAGTTGTCATGATAAACGATATGTTCGCAGCTTGGTGTCTACCCTGATATACTGAAATGCACAAGGGTGTGCCCGGTATACAAAAAGGGAGACAGAACCTCAGTTGATGATAAAATTATAGGCCGATATCAATTGTGCCCAACATTTCAAAAATTATTGAATCCCTTCTATCGCAACATCTTATGAACCACCTCGAAACCGACCTACTGACTGACAGACAATTTGCATAAAGGAAAAACAAATCCACTACAATAGCAGCATATAACACAATCGACAGTATTACCACTGGTCTTGATAATAAATACAAAATAGCTGGCATATTCTGCGATTTGTCCAAAGCTTTTGACGTAATTAACCATAATCTACTAATAAATAAGCTCATACGCTACGGCTTACAAGGAAGCACTTGTGAACTAATAAAATCGTTCTTAGAAAGCCGAACACAAACAGTTCAAATAAAATCCGGAGGTAAAAGGATGAGTTCGGGGCCGGGCAGTGTGACCATCGGGATTCCACAAGGATCTCCCAATGCAGATACTATTCCTGTTCCTTATATACCACCCTACCTACCATCTGCCATAACGGACGGTCAAATTACGCTGTTTTCCGATGACACGACAGTAGTAGTGAATGCACGTACATACGAGGAACTAAGTGACAAAATTACAACTGTATACTTGCAACTGAGGAATTGGTTCTCGGCAAATGGCCTAGTCCTCAACGCAAGCAAAACCAGTGTTATGCTCTTCTTTGGAAGGTGCGCTCCGAACTCGAACGTGAGCATCCAGTGTCCCATACAAATGGGTAATACTTGTAAGTTTTTAGGATTCATGCTGGACCGCTAATAGGCTGGCCGGAGCGGTGTTTGCCCTGCGCAAACTTAAACCGTTGGTTTCCTGTGACGCGTTTAGGCATGCTTACTTTCCACTTTTCCACTCGCTTATGACTTACGGTGCAATCCTATGGGGTAACTCGACTGACGCTGGAAGGGTAATGCGAATACAAAAACGGGCGCTTCGAACTATGCTAGGTCTAAACCAGAGGCAGTCCTGCAAAGAGTTATTTGTTCAGCACCGGATTATGACTCACTATTCGCATTACCTCTTCGAGGTCATCATGTATACACGGAGACACCTATCACAGTTTAAGCGGGTGGAGGTGACGGGAAGGTACCTTCGTAGCGCAGGAAGACTTCGGACGGTGCCGCGTCGCACGGTAGGTACTGCACGCTAAAAACGCGAGAGTTATAGGGCTTAAAAAGGTCATTTTACTCAGTCAATGAATATAATGAAAATTTACAAAAATAGACTATTTTGAATTATTATTTTATTTTTTGTATTAGTTATTAATTAGTATTAGGATTTTGACATTGGTTTATATTTTTCCGTTATTATTTGATTGGTACTATTTGGTACTTCATATCTATTGACATATACTTCTTTTGACATTGTGACTTGATTATACACAGATATTATTTTGTATACATATTGTATTTCAAATTACGTTTTATTTATATTAATTTAATTTGAATTGTAGGTATATATACATTTTATTGTATATACCTTATTATATATAATTTTCATTATTATTGTTTTCCTCGACGATCGCTGTTCGATAATTAATATAATTTACTAAGTCAAATGTACTGTATCATGTGAAAATTGTACAACGAAATGAAATAAACTAAACTAAACTATTGATGGGTTTAAAATTAAATGATATGATTACATTCAACATAATAACATTTCAGTTACCAGTTAGTAATCAAGATACGTAGATTAGCCACAAACATGAAACCACTTGTCACGTTAGAGTATTAATCACCTAGGGCGGTAAAGCCAATATTGTTTAAGAACGTAGGTACCTAGGTGCTAGACGCACGATCCGAAATAAGTCACTCTATATTAACAAGAAAAATTAGTAAAAAAATGTTAGAGGTGCGGCTTGTGGTAATCATTATTATGGGAAGAGAAGTAGGAAGTACTTGGTCGCCAAAATATATAATGATATACCGTATGATATAAGGGAATGTAGTAACAAATTTAGAATGTTTAAAGTTAAAGTGAAGGAGTTTTTCTTAGAAAAGCTAAAATCTAAACTGGAAATGTAGTCTAAGTAAAGTTATCGCGCGAGCTGTACCATTAGAAAACAAATTTATGTAATTGAAGTAACTAGCTAATATCTAAGCCTACCCATCTATTTTTTGTAAGGGAGTCCCTCTGCCAACAAACTGTCCTGCAGTTTGGCAGAAGAAAATGCTTAAAACAAGGGTTGCTTAAATGAATAAACTTTTCTTATTCTTAAGGCAAAGGCAGTAAAAATTAGACCTACAACTTTCATTATTACCATCTGGGTGACAAAATCTTACGTAGCGTGTGTTAATTGCCACTTAAGGTCAGGTGTCACGTAAAAACAATATCATTACGCAATCATATCTTAATACCTGATTAATATTAACTCCAGATAAAGAATTCAGCGTGGATGGTAGTTGTAACAACAAAGCATGCGACCAACACTGTCGGCGACTCGGCTTCACGGGGGGCGTGTGTGTTGGCGACAAATGCAAGTGCGACAACTTTTCAACAGTCACAGGTAAGAAATGGAGTATTAAAAATAGTTTTTTGGTATTTTATCAATGCAATATCTGGGATCTAGAACGTTTCCAGTTACCAGTTAGCAATCTGGATATGTAGATGAGGCACAAACAGTAATCCACTTCTGACGTTAGAGTTTTACTCTCCTACGGCGGTAAAGCCAATATCGTGTGAGATATAAGTATTTTATACCCGAGCCGAAGGCAGGGGCAATAAAAATGAGACCTTAGACTACTTTATTACCATCCGGGTGTGTATTGATGGGTATAAAAATAAATGATATAATTTCACTCAATATAATAACATTTGAAATAATTTCAAACTATATAATCGTCAGATACCAGTTAGTAAATAGTAATCAAGATAAGAAGATTAGCTATAAACATGAACCCACTCGTCACGTTAGAGTATTAATCACCTAGGGCGGTAAAGCCAATAATGTTTATGAACGTAGGTAGGTGCTTGACGCACGATCCGAAGGCGAAGGCAGTAAAAGTTAGAGCTACAACTTTCATTATTGCCGTCTGGGTGATAAAATCTTACGTGTGCTTTGTAGCGTGGGGTAATTGCCACTTCAGGTCAGGTGTCACGTAAAAACATTAACATTACGCAATCATATCTTAATACCTGATTAATATTAACTCCAGATAAAGAAGTCAGTGCGGATGGTAGTTGTAATAACAGAGCATGCAATCAACACTGTCGGAGGCTCGGCTTCACGGGGGGTGTGTGTGTCGGCGAGAAATGCAAGTGTGGCAACTTTTCACTACTCACTGGTAAGAAATGAGGTCTTAAAAATATTTGGTGTTTTACCTATAAAATAAGTGGTATCTAAATCGTATTCAGTTACCAGTTAGTAATCAACATACGTAGATAAGCCACAAACATGAACCCACTTGTCACTTTAGAGTATTAATCACTTAGGGCGGTAAAGCCAATATTGTTTATGAACGTAGGTAGGTGCTTGACGCACGATCCGAAGGCGAAGGCAGTAAAAGTTAGAGCTACAACTTTCATTATTGCCGTCTGGGTGATAAAATATTACGTGTGCTTTGTAGCGTGGGGTAATTGCCACTTCAGGTCAGGTGTCACGTAAAAACATTAACATTACGCAATCATATCTTAATACCTGATTAATATTAACTCCAGATAAAGAAGTCAGTGCGGATGGTAGTTGTAATAACAGAGCATGCAATCAACACTGTCGGAGGCTCGGCTTCACGGGAGGTGTGTGTGTCGGCGAGAAATGCAAGTGTGGCAACTTTCCACTACTCACTGGTAAGAAATGAGGTCTTAAAAATATTTGGTGTTTTACCTATAAAAAAAGTGGTATCTAAATCGTATTCAGTTACCAGTTAGTAATCAACATACGTAGATAAGCCACAAACATGAACCCACTTGTCACTTTAGAGTATAAATCACTTAGGGCGGTAAAGCCAATATTGTTTAAGAACGTAGGTAGGTACTTGACGCACAATCCGAAGGCAAAGGCAGTAAAAATTAGACCTACAACTTTCATTATTACCATCTGGATGACAAAATCTTACGTGTGCTTTGTAGCGTGTGGTAATTGCAACTTAAGGTGAGGTGCCACGTAAAAACATTAACATTACGCAATCATATTTTAATACCTGATTATAATTAACTTCAGATGAAGAATTCAGTGCGAATGGTAGTTGTAATAACAGAGCATGCGACCAATACTGTCGGCGACTCGGCTTCACGGGGGGCGTGTGTGTTGGCGATAAATGCAAGTGCGACAACTTTTCACCAGTCATAGGTAAGAAATGGAGTCTTAAAAATAGTTTTTTGGTATTTCATCAATGCAATATCTGGGATCTAGAACGTTTCCAGTTACCAGTTAGCAATCTGGATATGTAGATGAGCCAAAAACATTAATCCACTTGTGACGTTAGACTTTTACTCTCCTACGTCGGTAAAGCCAATATCGTTTGAGATTTAAGTGTTTTATACCCGAGCCGAAGGCAAGGGCAATAAAAATGAGACCCTAGACTTCTTTATTACCAACCGAGTGTGTATTGATAAAATAAATGTTATAATTTCACTCAATAACATTTGAAATATGTAATTTCAAAGTATATATACGTTTTCAGTTACCAGTTACTAAATAGTAATCTAGATACGTAGATTAGTAACAAACATGCACCCACTTGTCACGTTAGATAGAGTATTAGTCACCTAAGGCGGTAAAGCCAATATTGTTTTGGAACATGGGTAGGTGCTTGACGCACGATCCGAAGGCAAAGGCAGTAAAAATTAGACCTACAACTTTCATTATTACCATCTGGGTGACAAAATCTTACGTGTACGAAGCGTGTGGCAATTGCCACTTAAGGTCAGGTGTAATGTAAAAACATTAACATTACGCAATATCATATCTTAATACCTTATTAATATTAACTCCAGATGAAGAATTCAGTGTGGATGGTAGTTGTAAAAACAGAGCATGCGATCAACACTGTCGGGGACTCGGCTTCATGGGGGGCGTGTGTGTCGGCGAGAAATGCAAGTGCGGCAACTTTTCACTACTCACTGGTAAGAAATGAGGTCTTAAAAATATTTGGTGTCTTATCTATAAAATATCTATTATCTAAATCGTTTTCAGTTACCAGTTAGTAATCAAGATACGTAGATAAGCCACAAACATGAACCCACTTGTCACGTTAGAGTATTAATCACCTAGGGCGGTAAAGCCAATATTGTTTTGGAACGAAGGTAGGTGCTTGACGCACGATCCGAAGACAAAGGCAGTAAAAATTAGACCTTCAACTTTCATTGATACTATCTGGATGACAAAATCTTACGTGTGCTTTGTAGCGTGTGGTAATTGCAACTTGAGGTGAGGTGTCACGTAAAAACATTCACATTATGCAATCATATCTTAATACCTGATTCATATTAACTCCAGATGAAGAATTCAGCGTGGATGGTAGTTGTAATACCAGAGCATGCGATCAACACTGTCGGCGACTCGGCTTCATGGGGGGCGTGTGTGTCGGCGAGAAATGCAAGTGCGGCAACTTTTCACTACTCACTGGTAAGAAATGAGGTCTTAAAAATATTTGGTATAGTTACCAGTTAGTAATCAAGATACGTAGATAAGCCACAAACATGAACCCACTTGTCACGTAAGAGTATTAATCACCTAGGGCGGTAAAGCCTATATTGTTTTGGAACGTAGGTAGGTGCTTGACGCACGATCCGAAGGCAAAGGCAGTAAAAATTAGACCTTCAACTTTCATTGATACTATCTGGATGACAAAATCTTACGTGTGCTTTGTAGCGTGTGGTAATTGCAACTTAAGGTTAGGTGTCACGTTAAAACATTAACATTACGCAATCATATCTTAATACCTGATTAATATTAACTCCAGATGAAGAATTCAGCGTGGATGGTAGTTGTAATAACACAGCATGCGACCAACACTGTCGGCGACTGAGCTTCACGGGGGGCATGTGTGTTGGCGACAAATGCAAGTGCCACAACTTTTCACCATTCACAGGTAAGAATCGGAGTCTTAAAAATGGTTTTTTGGTATTTTATCAATGCAATATCTGGAATCTAGAACGTTTCCAGTTACCGGTTAGCAATCGGGATATTTAGATGAGCCACAAACATTAATCCACTTGTGACGTTAGAGTTTTACTTTCCTACGGTGGTAAAGCCAATATCGTTTGAGATTTAAGTATTTTATACCCGTTCCGAAGGAAAGGGCAATAAAAATGAGACCCTAGACTTCTTTATTACCAACCGAGTGTGTATTGGTGAGTATAAAAAGAAATGTTATAATTTCACTCAATAACATTTCAAATACTCGTATGTAATTCAAAGTATATAATCGTTTTCAGTTACCAGTTACTAAGTAGTAATCTAGATACGTAGATTAGCAAAAAACATGAACCCACTTGTCACGTCAGAGTATTAGTCACCTAGGGCGGTAAAGCCAATATTGTTTTGGAACATAGGTAGGTGCTTGACGCACGATCCGAAGGCAAAGGCAGTAAAAATTAGACCTACAACTTTCATTATTACCATCTGGGTGACAAAATCTTACGTGTACGAAGCGTTTGGCAATTGCCACTTAAGGTCAGGTGTAATGTAAAAACATTAACATTACGCAATATCATATCTTAATACCTTATTAATATTAACTCCAGATGAAGAAATCAGTGTGGATGGTAGTTGTAATAACAGAGCATGCGATCAACACTGTCGGCGACTCGGCTTCATGGGGGGCGTGTGTGTCGGCGAGAAATGCAAGTGCGGCAACTTTTCACTACTCACTGGTAAGAAATGAGGTCTTAAAAATATTTGGTGTCTTATCTATAAAATATCTATAATCTAAATCGTTTTCAGTTACCAGTTAGTAATCAAGATACGTAGATAAGCCACAAACATGAACCCACTTGTCACGTTAGAGTATTAATCACCTAGGGCGGTAAAGCCAATATTGTTTTGGAACGAAGGTCGGTGCTTACGAACGCACGATCCGAAGACAAAGGCAGTAAAAATTAGACCTTCAACTTTCATTGATACTATCTGGATGACAAAATCTTACGTGTGCTTTGTAGCGTGTGGTAATTGCAACTTGAGGTGAGGTGTCACGTAAAAACATTCACATTATGCAATCATTATCTTAATACCTGATTCATATCAACTCCAGATGAAGAATTCAGCGTGGATGGTAGTTGTAATAACACAGCATGCGACCAACACTGTCGGCGACTCGGCTTCACGGGGGGCATGTGTGTTGGCGACAAATGCAAGTGCGACAACTTTTCACCAGTCACAGGTAAGAAACGGGGTCTTAAAAATGGTTTTTTGGTATTTTATCAATGCAATATGTGGAATCTAGAACGTTTCCAGTTACCGGTTAGCAATCTGGATATTTAGATGAGCCACAAACATTAATCCACTTGTGACGTTAGAGTTTTACTTTCCTACGGTGGTAAAGCCAATATCGTTTGAGATTTAAGTATTTTATACCCGTTCCGAAGAAAAGGGCAATAAAAATGAGACCCTAGACTCCTTTATTACCAACCGAGTGTGTATTGATGGGTATAAAAAGAAATGTTATAATTTCACTCAATAACATTTCAAATATGTAATTTCAAAGTATATAATAGTTTTCAGTTACCAGTTACTAAATAGTGATCTAGAAACGTAGATTAGCAACAAACATGAACCCACTTGTCACGTTAGAGTATTAGTCACTTAGGGCGGTAAAGCCAATATTGTTTTGGAACATAGGTAGGTGCTTGACGCACGATCCGAAGGCAAAGGCAGTAAAAATTAGACCTACAACTTTCATTTTTACCATCTGGGTGACAAAATCTTACGTGAACGAAGCGTGTGGCAATTGCCACTTAAGGTCAGGTGTAATGTAAAAACATTAACATTACGCAATATCATATCTTAATACCTTATTAATATTAACTCCAGATGAAGAATTCAGTGCGGATGGTAGTTGTAATAACAGAGCATGCGATCAACACTGTCGGCGACTCGGCTTCATGGGGGGCGTGTGTGTCGGCGAGAAATGCAAGTGCGGCAACTTTTCACTACTCACTGGTAAGAAATGAGGTCTTAAAAATATTTGGTGTCTTATCAATAAAATATCTACTATCTAAATCGTTTTCAGTTACCAGTTAGTAATCAAGATACGAAGATAAGCCACAAACATGAACCCACTTGTCACGTTAGAGTATTAATCACCTAGGGCGGTAAAGCCAATATTGTTTTGGAACGTAGTAGGTGCTTGACGCACGATCCGAAGACAAAGGCAGTAAAAATTAGACCTACAACTTTCATTATTACCATCTCGGTGACAAAATCTTACGTGTAATACGAATGCGTGTGGTAATTGCCACTTAAGGTCAGGTGTAATGTAAAAACATTAACATTACGCAATATCATATCTTAATACCTTATTAATATTAACTCCAGATAAAGAATTCAGTGCGGATGGTAGTTGTAATACCAGAGCATGCGATCACCACTGTCGGCGACTCGGCTTCATGGGGGGCGTGTGTGTCGGCGAGAAATGCAAGTGCGGCAACTTTTCACTACTCACTGGTAAGAAATGAGGTCTTAAAAATATTTGGTGTCTTATCTATATAATATCTAGTATCTGAATCATTTTGAGTTACCAGTTAGTAATCAAGATACGTAGATAAGCAACAAACATGAACCCACTTGTCACGTAAGAGTATTAATCACCTAGGGCGGTAAAGCCTATATTGTTTTGGAACGTAGGTAGGTGCTTGACGCACGATCCGAAGGCAAAGGCAGTAAAAATTAGACCTTCAACTTTCATTGATACTACCTGGATGACAAAATCTTACGTGTGCTTTGTAGCGTGTGGTAATTGCAACTTGAGGTGAGGTGTCACGTAAAAACATTCACATTATGCAATCATATCTTAATACCTGATTCATATTAACTCCAGATGAAGAATTCAGCGTGGATGGTAGTTGTAATACCAGAGCATGCGATCAACACTGTCGGCGACTCGGCTTCATGGGGGGCGTGTGTGTCGGCGAGAAATGCAAGTGCGGCAACTTTTCACTACTCACTGGTAAGAAATGAGGTCTTAAAAATATTTGGTATAGTTACCAGTTAGTAATCATGATACGTAGATAAGCCACAAACATGAACCCACTTTTCACGTAAGAGTATTAATCACCTAGGGCGGTAAAGCCTATATTGTTTTGGAACGTAGGTAGGTGCTTGACGCACGATCCGAAGGCAAAGGCAGTAAAAATTAGACCTTCAACTTTCATTGATACTATCTGGATGACAAAATCTTACGTGTGCTTTGTAGCGTGTGGTAATTGCAACTTAAGGTTAGGTGTCACGTTAAAACATTAACATTACGCAATCATATCTTAATACCTGATTAATATTAACTCCAGATGAAGAATTCAGCGTGGATGGTAGTTGTAATAACACAGCATGCGACCAACACTGTCGGCGACTGAGCTTCACGGGGGGCATGTGTGTTGGCGACAAATGCAAGTGCCACAACTTTTCACCATTCACAGGTAAGAAACGGAGTCTTAAAAATGGTTTTTTGGTATTTTATCAATGCAATATCTGGAATCTAGAACGTTTCCAGTTACCGGTTAGCAATCTGGATATTTAGATGAGCCACAAACATTAATCCACTTGTGACGTTAGAGTTTTACTTTCCTACGGTGGTAAAGCCAATATCGTTTGAGATTTAAGTATTTTATACCCGTTCCGAAGGAAAGGGCAATAAAAATGAGACCCTAGACTTATTTATTACCAACCGAGTGTGTATTGATGGGTATAAAAAGAAATGTTATAATTTCACTCAATAACATTTCAAATACTCGTATGTAATTCAAAGTATATAATCGTTTTAAGTTACCAGTTACTAAATAGTAATCTAGATACGTAGATTAGCAAAAAATATGAACCCACTTGTCACGTCAGAGTATTAGTCACCTAGGGCGGTAAAGCCAATATTGTTTTGGAACATAGGTAGGTGCTTGACGCACGATCCGAAGGCAAAGGCAGTAAAAATTAGACCTACAACTTTCATTATTACCATCTGGGTGACAAAATCTTACGTGTACGAAGCGTTTGGCAATTGCCACTTAAGGTCAGGTGTAATGTAAAAACATTAACATTACGCAATATCATATCTTAATACCTTATTAATATTAACTCCAGATGAAGAATTCAGTGTGGATGGTAGTTGTAATAACAGAGCATGCGATCAACACTGTCGGCGACTCGGCTTCATGGGGGGCGTGTGTGTCGGCGAGAAATGCAAGTGCGGCAACTTTTCACTACTCACTGGTAAGAAATGAGGTCTTAAAAATATTTGGTGTCTTATCTATAAAATATCTATTATCTAAATCGTTTTCAGTTACCAGTTAGTAATCAAGATACGTAGATAAGCCACAAACATGAACCCACTTGTCACGTTAGAGTATTAATCACCTAGGGCGGTAAAGCCAATATTGTTTTGGAACGAAGGTCGGTGCTTACGAACGCACGATCCGAAGACAAAGGCAGTAAAAATTAGACCTTCAACTTTCATTGATACTATCTGGATGACAAAATCTTACGTGTGCTTTGTAGCGTGTGGTAATTGCAACTTGAGGTGAGGTGTCACGTAAAAACATTCACATTATGCAATCATATCTTAATACCTGATTCATATTAACTCCAGATGAAGAATTCAGCGTGGATGGTAGTTGTAATAACACAGCATGCGACCAACACTGTCGGCGACTCGGCTTCACGGGGGGCATGTGTGTTGGCGACAAATGCAAGTGCGACAACTTTTCACCAGTCACAGGTAAGAAACGGGGTCTTAAAAATGGTTTTTTGGTATTTTATCAATGCAATATCTGGAATCTAGAACGTTTCCAGTTACGAGGGCGACACTGAAAGTCTTTAGAACTGGCCACTTGTAATAAATATAATAAAAAAATAAGTTCAAAATTTGAAAATGGAACTCTTTCTTAATATTTTTGTGTACGAATTCCACCCGATTGTCATTTGTTTTACGATTTGGCGGCAAATTGAAAATTGTGTGTACTACGTGAGCATGAATTTAACGCGAGAAAATTTTCGAGCAATGATTTTTTACGACTTTCGATGTAATTTAAGTCAACAAGAAAGTTATGATAGACTTCGATTGGCCTTTCACGATGAAGCCCCATCTCGTGCTACTATTTACAACTGGTTTAATGAATTTAAACGTGGCCGCACTAATCTCACTGATGATCTGCGTGAGGGCCGGCCTTCTACGGCGACTACTGAAGATAACATCAGTGTTGTGCGGCGTATGATAGAGACTGACAAAAGAGTAACCTATCCGCAGATTCGTACAAGCTTAGCCATTGGTATGAGTCAAGTCCACAAAATCCTCCATGAACATTTAGCGGTGAGGAAGCTTTGTGCCCGGTGGATACCTCATAATTTGACAGAAGCCCAAAAAGTCCGTCGTGTTGATTGGTGCCGTGAAATGGGTCAAAGATTCAACGGAGGTGACTCAAATGCTGTGTTCGACGTAGTTACGGGTGACGAAAGCTGGATTTACTGTTATGATCCTGAAACTAAAAGACAGTCTGCTGAGTGGGTGTTTCCTTCCGAGGAGTTGCCTACTAAAGTGAAGAGAGGTCGAAGTGTGGGAAAAAAGATGGTGGCCTCGTTCTTCGGAAGGACTGGTCATTACGCAACAATTATTTTAGAGGATCAAAAAACAGTTACTGCGAAGTGGTACACTAACAATTGTTTACCACTTGTCTTGGAAAAAGTTCGAGAAAAACGGCCTCGCAGTAGGATCCTGCTTCACCACGACAACGCCTCATCGAACACCGCCAAGCAAACGATCGACTATTTGGCGACGGCAAACGTGGAATTACTGGGTCACCCACCTTATAGCCCCGACCTTGCACCTTGTGATTTTTATTTATTCCCAAAAATTAAAGAAAAACTTCGAGGAAAACGTTTTATGGACGCCGACAAAGCAGTGGCTGCGTTTCAAAAGGCCGTCGAAGAGACCCCTAAGGACGAGTGGGCAAAGTGCTTTTCTCAGTGGTTCTATCGAATGCAGCGATGTATTGATGTGAAGGGAGGCTATTTTGAAAAGATATAATAAAAGTAATAAGTTGCTTGATTGCTCAGTTTTTGATTTTCTAAGAACTTTCAGTTTGACCCTCGTACCGGTTAGCAATCTGGATATTTAGATAAGCCACAAACATTAATCCACTTGTGACGTTAGAGTTTTACTTTCCTACGGTGGTAAAGCCAATATCGTTTAAGATTTAAGTATTTTATACCCGTTCCGAAGAAAAGGGCAATAAAAATGAGACCCTAGACATCTTTATTACCAACCGAGTGTGTATTGATGGGTATAAAAAGAAATGTTATAATTTCACTCAATAACATTTCAAATATGTAATTTCAAAGTATATATTAGTTTTCAGTTACCAGTTACTAAATAGTAATCTAGAAACGTAGATTAGCAACAAACATGAACCCACTTGTCACGTTAGAGTATTAGTCACCTAGGGCGGTAAAGCCAATATTGTTTTGGAACATAGGTAGGTGCTTGACGCACGATCCGAAGGCAAAGGCAGTAAAAATTAGACCTTCAACTTTCATTGATACTATCTGGATGAAAAAATCTTACGTGTGCTTTGTAGCGTGTGGTAATTGCCACTTAAGGTCAGGTGTAATGTAAAAACATTAACATTACGCAATATCATATCTTAATACCTTATTAATATTAACTCCAGATGAAGAATTCAGTGCGGATGGTAGTTGTAATAACAGAGCATGCGATCAACACTGTCGGCGACTCGGCTTCATGGGGGGCGTGTGTGTCGGCGAGAAATGCAAGTGCGGCAACTTTTCACTACTCACTGGGAAGAAATGAGGTCTTAAAAATATTTGGTGTCTTATCAATAAAATATCTACTATCTAAATCGTTTTCAGTTACCAGTTAGTAATCAAGATACGTAGATAAGCCACAAACATGAACCCACTTGTCACGTTAGAGTATTAATCACCTAGGGCGGTAAAGCCAACATTGTTTTGGAACGTAGTAGGTGCTTGACGCACGATCCGAAGACAAAGGCAGTAAAAATTAGACCTACAACTTTCATTATTACCATCTCGGTGACAAAATCTTACGTGTAATACGAATGCGTGTGGTAATTGCCACTTAAGGTCAGGTGTAATGTAAAAACATTAACATTACGCAATATCATATCTTAATACCTTATTAATATTAACTCCAGATAAAGAATTCAGTGCGGATGGTAGTTGTAATACCAGAGCATGCGATCACCACTGTCGGCGACTCGGCTTCATGGGGGGCGTGTGTGTCGGCGAGAAATGCAAGTGCGGCAACTTTTCACTACTCACTGGTAAGAAATGAGGTCTTAAAAATATTTGGTGTCTTATCTATATCATATCTAGTATCTGAATCATTTTGAGTTACCAGTTAGTAATCAAGATACGTAGATAAGCAACAAACATGAACCCACTTGTCACGTAAAAGTATTAATCACCTAGGGCGGTAAAGCCTATATTGTTTTGGAACGTAGGTAGGTGCTTGACGCACGATCCGAAGGCAAAGGCAGTAAAAATTAGACCTTCAACTTTCATTGATACTATCTGGATGAAAAAATCTTACGTGTGCTTTGTAGCGTGTGGTAATTGCCACTTAAGGTCAGGTGTAATGTAAAAACATTAACATTACGCAATATCATATATAATACCTTATTAATATTAACTCCAGATGAAAAATTCAGTGCGGATGGTAGTTGTAATACCAGAGCATGCGATCAACACTGTCGGCGACTCGGCTTCATGGGGGGCGTGTGTGTCGGCGAGAAATGCAAGTGCGGCAACTTTTCATTACTCACTGGTAAGAAATGAGGTCTTAAAAATATTTGGTGTCTTATCTATATAATATCTAGTATCTGAATCATTTTGAGTTACCAGTTAGTAATCAAGATACGTAGATAAGCAACAAACATGAACCCACTTGTCACGTAAGAGTATTAATCACCTAGGGCGGTAAAGCCTATATTGTTTTGGAACGTAGGTAGGTGCTTGACGCACGATCCGAAGGCAAAGGCAGTAAAAATTAGACCTTCAACTTTCATTGATACTATCTGGATGACAAAATCTTACGTGTGCTTTGTAGCGTGTGGTAATTGCAACTTAAGGTTAGGTGTCACGTTAAAACATTAACATTACGCAATCATATCTTAATACCTGATTAATATTAACTCCAGATGAAGAATTCAGCGTGGATGGTAGTTGTAATAACACAGCATGCGACCAACACTGTCGGCGACTCGGCTTCACGGGGGGCATGTGTGTTGGCGAGAAATGCAAGTGCCACAACTTTTCACCAGTCACAGGTAAGAAACGGAGTCTTAAAAATGGTTTTTTGGTATTTTATCAATGCAATATCTGGAATCTAGAACGTTTCTAGTTACCGGTTAGCAATCTGGATATTTAGATGAGCCACAAACATTAATCCACTTGTGACGTTAGTTTTACTTTCCTACGGTGGTAAAGCCAATATCGTTTGAGATTCAAGTATTTTATACCCGTTCCGAAGGAAAGGGCAATAAAAATGAGACCCTAGACTTCTTTATTACCAACCGAGTGTGTATTGGTGAGTATAAAAAGAAATGTTATAATTTCACTCAATAACATTTCAAATATGTAATTTCAAAGTATATAATCGTTTTCAGTTACCAGTTACTAAATAGTAATCTAGATACGTAGATTAGCAACAAACATGAACCCACTTGTCACGTTAGAGTATTAGTCACCTAGGGCGGTAAAGCCAATATTGTTTTGGAACATAGGTAGGTGCTTGACGCACGATCCGAAGGCAAAGGCAGTAAAAATTAGACCTACAACTTTCATTATTACCATCTGGGTGACAAAATCTTACGTGTACGAAGCGTGTGGCAATTGCCACTTAAGGTCAGGTGTAATGTAAAAACATTAACATTACGCAATATCATATCTTAATACCTTATTAATATTAACTCCAGATGAAGAATTCAGTGCGGATGGTAGTTGTAATAACAGAGCATGCGATCAACACTGTCGGCGACTCGGCTTCATGGGGGGCGTGTGTGTCGGCGAGAAATGCAAGTGCGGCAACTTTTCACTACTCACTGGTAAGAAATGAAGTCTTAAAAATATTTGGTGTCTTATCTATAAAATATCTAGTATCTAAATCGTTTTCAGTTACCAGTTAGTAATCAAGATATGTAGATAAGCCACAAACATGAACCCACTTGTCACGTTAGAGTATTATTCACCCAGGGCGGTAAAGCCAATATTGTTTTGGAACGTAGGTAGGTGCTTGACGCACGATCCGAAGACAAAGGCAGTAAAAATTAGACCTACAACTTTCATTATTACCATCTGGATGACATAATCTTTTGTGTGCTTTGTAGCGTGTGGTAATTGCCACTTAAGGTCAGGTGTCACGTAAAAACATCAACATTACGCAATCATATCTTAATACCTGATTAATACCAACTACAGATAAAGAATTCAGCATGGATGGTAGTTGTAACAACAAAGCATGCGACCAACACTGTCGGCGACTCGGATTCAAGGGGGGCGTGTGTGTTGGCGAAAAATGCAAGTGCGAAAACTTTTCACCACTCAATGGTAAGAAATGAGGTCTTAAAAATATTTGGTGTCTTATCTATAAAATATCTAGTATCTAAATCGTTTTCAGTTACCAGTTAGTAATCAAGATATGTAGATAAGCCACAAACATGAACCCACTTGTCACGTTAGAGTATTAATCACCTAGGGCGGTAAAACCAATATTGTTTTGGAACGTAGGTAGGTGCTTGACGCACGATCCGAAGACAAAGGCAGTAAAACTTAGACCTACAACGTTCATTATTACCATCTCGGTGACAAAATCTTACGTGTAATACGAAGCGTGTGGTAATTGCCACTTAAGGTCAGGTGTAATGTAAAAACATTAACATTACGCAATATCATATCTTAATACCTTAATAATATTAACTCCAGATGAAGAATTCAGTGCGGATGGTAGTTGTAATAACAGAGCATGCGATCAACACTGTCGGCGACTCGGCTTCATGGGGGGCGTGTGTGTCGGCGAGAAATGCAAGTGCGGCAACTTTTCATTACTCACTGGTAAGAAATGAGGTCTTAAAAATATTTGGTGTCTTATCTATATAATATCTTGTATCTGAATCGTTTTGAGTTACCAGTTAGTAATCAAGATACGTAGATAAGCCACAAACATGAACCCACTTGTCACGTTAGAGTATGAATCACCTAGGGCGGTAAAGCCTATATTGTTTTGGAACATAGGTAGGTGCTTGACGCACGATCCGAAGGCAAAGGCAGTAAAAATTAGACCTACAACTTTCATTTTTACCATCTGGGTGACAAAATCTTACGTGTACGAAGTGTGTGGCAATTGCCACTTAAGGTCAGGTGTAATGTAAAAACATTAACATTACGCAATATCATATCTTAATACCTTATTAATATTAACTCCAGATGAAGAATTCAGTGCGGATGGTAGTTGTAATAACAGAGCATGCGATCAACACTGTCGGCGACTCGGCTTCATGGGGGGCATGTGTGTCGGCGAGAAATGCAAGTGCGGCAACTTTTCATTACTCACTGGTAAGAAATGAGGTCTTAAAAATATTTGGTGTCTTATCTATATAATATCTAGTATCTGAATCGTTTTGAGTTACCAGTTAGTAATCAAGATACGTAGATAAGCCACAAACATGAACCCACTTGTCACGTTAGAGTATTAATCACCTAGGGCGGTAAAGCCTATATTAACGTAGGTAGGTGCTTGACGCACGATCCGAAGGCAAAGGCAGAAAAAATTAGACCTACAACTTTCATTATTACCATCTGTTTATCTATATAATATCTAGTATCTGAATCGTTTTGAGTTACCAGTTAGTAATCAAGATCCGTAGATGAGCCACAAACATGAACCCACTTGTCACGTTAGAGTATTAATCACCTAGGGCGGTAAAGCCTATATTGTTTTGGAACGTAGGTAGGTGCTTGACGCACGATCCGAAGGCAAAGGCAGTAAAAATTAGACCTTCAACTTTCATTGATACTATCTGGATGACAAAATCTTACGTGTGCTTTGTAGCGTGTGGTAATTGCAACTTAAGGTTAGGTGTCACGTTAAAACATTAACATTACGCAATCATATCTTAATACCTGATTAATATTAACTCCAGATGAAGAATTCAGCGTGGATGGTAGTTGTAATAACACAGCATGCGACCAACACTGTCGGCGACTCGGATTCACGGGGGGCATGTGTGTTGGCGAGAAATGCAAGTGCCACAACTTTTCACCAGTCACAGGTAAGAAACGGAGTCTTAAAAATGGTTTTTTGGTATTTTATCAATGCAATATCTGGAATCTAGAACGTTTCTAGTTACCGGTTAGCAATCTGGATATTTAGATGAGCCACAAACATTAATCCACTGACGTGACGTTAGAGTTTTACTTTCCTACGGTGGTAAAGCCAATATCGTTTGAGATTTAAGTATTTTATACCCGTTCCGAAGGAAAGGGCAATAAAAATGAGACCCTAGACTTCTTTATCACCAACCGAGTGTGTATTGGTGGGTATAAAAAGAAATGTTATAATTTCACTCGATAACATTTCAAATATGTAATTTCAAAGTATATAATCGTTTTCAGTTACCAGTTACTAAATAGTAATCTAGATACGTAGATTAGCAACAAACATGAACCCACTTGTCACGTTAGAGTATTAGTCACCTAGGGCGGTAAAGCCAATATTGTTTTGGAACATAGGTAGGTGCTTGACGCACGATCCGAAGGCAAAGGCAGTAAAAATTAGACCTACAACTTTCATTATTACCATCTGGGTAACAAAATCTTACGTGTACGAAGCGTGTGGCAATTGCCACTTAAGGTCAGGTGTAATGTAAAAACATTAACATTACGCAATATCATATCTTAATACCTTATTAATATTAACTCCAGATGAAGAATTCAGTGCGGATGGTAGTTGTAATAACAGAGCATGCGATCAACACTGTCGGCGACTCGGCTTCATGGGGGGCGTGTGTGTCGGCGAGAAATGCAAGTGCGGCAACTTTCCACTACTCACTGGTAAGAAATGAAGTCTTAAAAATATTTGGTGTCTTATCTATAAAATATCTAGTATCTAAATCGTTTTCAGTTACCAGTTAGTAATCAAGATATGTAGATAAGCCACAAACATGAACCCACTTGTCACGTTAGAGTATTAATCACCCAGGGCGGTAAAGCCAATATTGTTTTGGAACGTAGGTAGGTGCTTGACGCACGATCCGAAGACAAAGGCAGTAAAAATTAGACCTACAACTTTCATTATTACCATCTGGATGACATAATCTTTTGTGTGCTTTGTAGCGTGTGGTAATTGCCACTTAAGGTCAGGTGTCACGTAAAAACATTAACATTACGCAATCATATCTTACTACCTGATTAATATTAACTCCAGATAATGAATTCAGTGCGGATGGTAGTTGTAATAACAGAGCATGCGACCAACACTGTCGGCAACTCGGCTTCACGGGGGGCGTGTGTGTTGGCGACAAATGCAAGTGCGACAACTTTTCACCACTCACTGGTAAGAAATGAGGTCTTAAAAATATTTTTTTTTTATCCATAAAATATCAGGAATCTAAATCGTTTTCAGTTACCAGTTATTAATCAAGATACGTGGATTAGCAATAATTATGAACCCTCTTGTGACGTTGGAGTATTAACCACCTAGGGCAGTAAAGTTAATATTGATGAATACAGTAGGTGTTTGTCGCCCGAGCTAAAAGCAGGGGCAATAAAAACGCGATCTAAGACTTTCTTTATTACCTTCTAGCTGACAAAATCTTACAATGCCACGTAGGTTATTGCCACTTTACGTCTCAACACACATACATTAGTATTAGTACACATTACTCAATCATATGTTAATAACTAATCTAACAATATTAAATCCAGAATTCAGCGTGGATGGTAGTTGTAACAACAAAGCATGCGACCAACTCTGTCGGCGACTTGGCTCCAAGGGGGGCGTGTGTCTAGGCGGCAAATGCAAGTGCTACAACTTTTCACCACTCACAGGTAAGTACGACTCTTCTCAGGTGAATTTTTCACTCCGAGCCCTAATCTTACAAACAAAGGCCATTGTCTCTATTATCGCAAAGCCGCTAGCTACCGCGTACGCACGTGCCGCTGCAACATTCATGTTGAAAAACAAACGGTATCGTAATAGTATTAAGGTTCAAATTTAATGTCACTGATATTCTAGATATTGCATTTTGGTAGTGTAGGACGATCGAATGCCCCGAAGCTATCCGGCACTCACATTATTTTGATACTTTGTGGTGTTAAAAATGAAACACGGTTATTTATGATAAAGCGTTGTATATTTGTTATATATAACAAAATCTAAAGTAACAATGTAAATTTAAGATTAAAAAGTTTAACATAGGTAATAATCAACATTTTTCCGTGTAGGTAAATAAACTGTTATACGTACTACTAGATAAACTCGTGTCATAGAAAAATCAGATATCAAAATCCGTTAACACAGCCGCGGTCGTTATTCAAAGCTCTCTATCGCATAAAAATCCAAACATTATGCAATCAAAATCCAGGGTCACGTAAGCACGTCGTCAAGTTTTTAACAATATCGAGCAGAGTACTTATATAAATAACACGAAGCATACGATGACGATGTTAGAAACCGACTAAAGCCTGATGTAGGGTCGCTAAATGATAAAATAATGTGCCCCACTTCTTCTTCTCATAAACCTATTGTATTAATGCAAAACAATAGTGGTCAGGTCGCAAATCCTTATCAGTGTTTTTATTGTCACCATGCGTCGGCATCACATCAGAGGTGCTAATTTCACAGTTTCGTTATTTTAAAGATAAGAAGAAACAACAATGCCTGCAGTTGCATCATTGTAAATTATTACATTTACCACCGCAAGCTAATAATTTAAATAAAACAATATAATTAGGGAAAAAGTGGGATTTGCCCTAGGCGGATAGTTGCCCCATTTTTTAAAATTCCAACTTGCAATGCTAACTTGTGTATAGTATTATTTGCGGCGAAGTTAGCATCAAACCACAAAGTATCAAAATAATGTTAGTGCCGTATTGCATCGACGCAGTCTATCGTCCTACACTACCAAAACGTAATATCTAGAATATCAGTGACATTAAATTTGAAACTTAATACTATGACGATACCGTTTGTTTTTCAAAATGAATGTTGTAGTGGCACGTGCGTACGCGGTAGCTAGCGGCTTTGTGATAATAGAGACAATGGCCTTTGTTTGAAAGATTAGGGCCCGGAGCGAAAAATTCACCTGAGAAGAGTCGTACTATATGTAGATTAGCCACAAACATTAAACCATTAGTGACGTTAGAATTTTACTCACCTACGGCGGTAAAGCCAATATTGTTTGAGATCGTAAGTTTTTCAGCCCCGAGCCGAAGGCAAGGGCAATAAACATTAGAAATTAGACTTTCTTTATTACCATCCGGGTGTGTAATGATGGGTATTAAAATAAATGATATAATTTCATTCAATATATTAATATTTGAAATGATTTCAAAGCATATACTATACCTAATCGTTTTCAGTTACCAGTTAGTAATGAAGATACGTAGATTAGCCACAAACATGAAACCACTTGTGACGTTAGAGTCTTAATCACCTAGGGCGGTAAAACCAATATTGTTTAAGAACGTAGGTAGCTGTTTGGCACATGATCCGAAGGCCAAGGCAGTAAAAATTAGACCTGCAGCTAGTGATGTGCCGTTCCCAGGAATATTCCCTAGGTGGGAATATTCCCGGGAACATTCCCGGGAATATTCCCATACTTACAAGAGAACATACGGGAATATTGAAATTGTGTATGTTTAATATATCGAGATATCAGGGATTCCATGATAACTTGGGCTCTTGATTTTTTTACCAAGACATTAACCAGTGTAATTTACCCGCAACAGTAAATTCCCAATGTCCCGGGAATATTCCCCGGAACAATGAGAATATTCCCGGGAACAATGGGAATATTCCCAGTTATTGGGAATATTCCCCCAGCCGAAAAAAAAAAAATTACAAAAGTACTTCTGCAAGTAACAAAAACGATACAAAGTTAATGAAAAAATCACAATAAAATATTGTACGAATACTAAATATGAAAATATTCACATATTAAATGGTAATTGATATAAAAAGTCAGAATTAGTACAATAATGCTGTTTTTGGCGAATGTTACTTTATTTGTCGGGGCACTATTCATTTTCATTACTTTTATTACAACTTTTATTTTCCTAATTTGTATTTCAATATTCCCCTAATATTTCCGGGAAATTCCCATACGGGAAAATTCCCGTTCCCGGGAATATTCCTCGGCACATCACTACCTGCAACATTCATTAATACCATATGGATGAAAAATCTTACGTGTGCGACATAGCGTGTGGTAATTGCCACTTAAAGTAAGATATCGCGTAAAAACATTAACATTACGCAATCATATCTTAATACCTGATTAATATCCTCCAGATAAAGAATTCAGTGCGGATGGTAGTTGTAATAACAGATCATGCGACCAACACTGTCGGCGACTCGACTTCACGGGGGGCGTGTGTGTTGGCGACAAATGCAAGTGCGACAACTTTTTACCAGTCACAGGTAAGAAACGGAGTCTTAAAAATAGTTTTTTGGTATTTTATCACTGCAATATCTGGAATCTAGAACGTTTCCAGTTACCAGTTAGCAATCTGGATTATGTAGATGAGCCACAAACATTAATCCATCAGTGACGTTAGAGTTTTATCACCTACGGCGGTAAAGCCAATATTGTTTGAGATTTTAAGTTTTTCAGCCCCACACCGAAGGCAAGAGAATTAAAAATTAGAAATTAGACTTTCTTTATTACCATCCGGGTGTGTAATGATGGGTATAAAAATAAATGATAAAATTTCTTTAAATAAAATAACATTTGAAATGATTTCAAAGCATATACTATACCTAATCGTTTTCAGTTACCAGTTAGTAATCAAGATACGTAGATTAGCCACAAACATGAACCCACTTGTGACGTTAGAGTATTAATCACCTAGGGCGGTAAAACCAATATTGTTTAAGAACGTAGGTAGCTGTTTGGCGCATGATCGGAAGGCCAAGGCAGTAAAAATTAGACCTGCAACGGCTGCAACATTCATTATTACCATATGGATGAAAAATCTTACGTGTGCGACATAGCGTGTGGTAATTGCCACTTAAAGTCAGATATCACGTAAAAACATTAACATTACGCAATCATATCTTAATACCTGATTAATATCCTCCAGATAAAGAATTCAGTGCGGATGGTAGTTGTAATAACAGATCATGCGACCAACACTGTCGGCGATTCGGCTTCACGGGGGGCGTGTGTGTCGGCGACAAATGCAAGTGCGACAACTTTTCACCACTCACTGGTAAGAAATGAGGACTCAAATAATAATATTTGGTATTTGGCTACATAGTTTTTCAATTAAATTATTAAAAAAATAAATATTAGGGGTATCAATTTCAGATAAAGAAAACAGCGTGGATGGTATTTGTGATGACGCGGCGTGCGACCATCTGTGCCGGCGACTCGCCTTCAAAGGAGGCGCTTGTCTCGGCAACAAATGCAACTGCCACACCTCTTCACCATTAGGAGGTATGTAATTATGACTTGTCGCAAAAATGTTCCTACTTGAGAAATAAATTAAGCATTCTGGGATTTAAGCATTTAGACACTAAGTTGTTTTGAAATATTGAAGTATTGGGGTTGAAAACAGTACTTACAAGAATTAATTATTTTGGAGAGACAAACACCAACGTTGCTGAACTACTGTTTATTAAAGAGTGACATTAAAATCAAGTACGTAAACAAATAGAACATTAAATATGTATTTCCGAATAAAAACACGCGTCATCAGCGACATCATTAAAAAAAAATTGAAACTCACTATAAAGTTTCCAACAGAGGTACCTATTGGGCAAATTAAAAATACGTTGTTTTGACACCGAATTATCAGTTATAAATTATAGTATTTTATGCAATTGTTGTATAAGTAGGGTCTTAAAACGGGAGTGACGTGAGTTGCGCAATCGCAATTAAAGACGCCACGAGCGTTTTAAGACCAAGTTATACACCGTTGCATACGTCTTATTCTAAATAAATAGCATTTGACTTTTCAGGCAGTAGTTTTTCCGTTAGTTCTAAACTACTCACGCAATTTCTTTAGCGGTGCAGTTGTTTTCTTCTTCGTCCATTTTAAAAGCAACGTACACAGTTTTCTTCACTTCACAAACACGAATAAAATCTTAATAAGTTATAAATAACGAATAGTTATCATATTTCGTCTTTTCATTTTGAATTGGAACTTTGGTGGGAAATTAGAAATATGACACATTGACACCTCTTGTTTATGGTCTGTTTTGATTTAATTTCCTTGAACTTGCCATCCGAACCAAACTGAATCCGGATCCGAACCGAATCGGATCGGTTTATATTTATAAATAATACCAATAATTATTGGTAAAATATGTACAGTCGAGGTCATAAATATGTTTACACTTTTGCACCTTATTATTACAAGGCAATAAGGTGCAAAAGTGTAAACGTATTTATGACCTCGACCGTACTTACACATAATACATGATCATTTATTTTTATTTTAGTAAATAATTTATGTTCTACAAATATTTGATAGTAAAACTTTTTATTTCAAAAAATTTGCTTATGAAGTTGGTACCACTGCAATATGGCGGCCGATTAAAAATAAGTTAGATGATTTGACATCGTGGTAAACAGTGCTTTTATGAAAAATGTATGAACCATAAAAGTACACTAAACAGTGCGTTTATGGGCCATAAAAACTCTATGCTTATTATAGGTGTCATTGTATTTGAGCTAGAGCCTATATAAATGACAGATAACGGTACAGGAGTAGAAAATAGTACATTGTTTACCGAGGGGCGTAAGTGGAATATTGCGAACAAGAGTCTATCAGAAGCTTTTGATGACTCGAGTTTGCAATATTTTTACGCCCGTGTTATACACAATGTTTTTCATCACATTTGCGAGGAAACAAATACATTTTAGATGAAATGAATACAAATCGTAATAAAAACTGCAACATGTCAGTCGTCCATTTTGTTGAATTTGACGTGAGGCGCGTATGGCAAAGACCCTTCGGTATACAGCCACTATTTGAAAACACTTAAAAACATTTTACATAGACACTAAATAACAACATATTAAATCTGTAAATAATTCAGTTAAATAATCTTTAAGTAGTTTTTTAAGTTTAAATTTATTTATAAATACGTTTTCAGACATCGTATTTGATATAAAACCTCTTTGCTTTGTAACTGCCGCAAGAGTGACAGATACAATTTAAGAAAAAAACCATTACGCCCGTGGGCGTAACACAGGCTATCACAGCTCTGTATGTCTGCGCATTATGAAGCCCTTTTCGAGCAAGTGTGATGAAAAGATCTTTATCTGTATCTCTCTCTGGGTGCCCTGAAAACCAGCGCCTTTAGCATGTATTGCTGGTGGCCTATGCTGAGTGGCATCCATTTTTGGTGAATTCCAATTGTAAGACACACATGTAACATGATATCAAACCAAATAAATATATTTCTTTCTTTCTTTCTTTCTTTCTATTTACACACAGGGCTGCGATTTCATCCACGACTATTGACCAAGGGAAAACGTATCCCGTTCGAAATCAAATTCATAACAAACATAATAATGGGGATATAATCTTTACCAATTATAGTGGACGGAATAGCGGCCAAGGAAACAAACATCGTATAACAAAACGAGCGAGGAACGTCAAGTCAGATAGATCGTTTGCCTAATGCGATCGCCTCATTTCAAACTAGTTCGGCCAACGACTGTCGTCCTGACATTACTCTGTACACTGTCCGCGGTCATTTGACACCCAGAACTTGCGCCGCACGTCACCGTCGAGGTTTTCATCGATTTTTGACAAGTTCTGAATCGTATCTCCTACTTTTGCACTACAGATAAAATTAAAAATCAAACGGCTATTGGTTCTTGAATTTTTTATCTCCATTTTGGTCCACCGGATTTTGAAACAAATGAATGATTTAGTATGATTTTTTTAAACATTGTCTAAAAAAACACTTATTTCGTATCTCTATTGACGTGAAAGATCTAACAAATACGAAATCTACATATTTGGGTTTGCCTGTGACGTCTCTAAAAACTGGTCCAGGGTTTTTATTTTAAACCAATTAACACAAAAGTTGTAGCCAGAAAACCAGTTTTTGGCCTAAATTGTTCAACTTTGATGCCAAATATCTCGAAAACAATGAACTTTGAAGTAAATATGGGATACTATATTGCTTAAAGCCATTGTTGTTAATATAATAAGCTACAAAAAACATTGGAAAACTAAGGGATTCTGATCGAAGGTCATTGGCGTATGGGAGCCCCTTAACGCGTTTTTGTGTTAGCGTTATAAGTTTTGTATATTGTTATGTATGTTAGTCTGTAAGGTATTTGTAAATATGGGCCTTGTTGCCTGACTCAAATAAAAAATAAAATAAAAAGTGACAGCAGCCGTCAGTCACCGAATGCGGCCGACTACCGTCATCTTTGCACTGTTGTTGCGGTCATCGCACGTTGCATCCCGCTACTGACCTAATGTAATTGATGCTTTAATTTGCAGATAACACACTCATATCATCAATTGAAGGCAGTTGCAACGACGCGGCGTGCGACCATCTGTGTAAGCGACTCGGCTTCAAAGGAGGCGCTTGTCTCGGCGACAAATGCAACTGTCACACCTCTTCACCATTAGGAGGTATAAATCCATCTTATATTATGAATGCCAAAGTAACTCTGTTTGTTACCTTTTTAGGCTCAAAGTGCTGAGCCGATACTTGAAATTTGGTATGGAGATATTTTGAGATCCTGGAAAGGACATCTCAAAGAGGGGATATATGCTCCCTGCCAACTATACCTATCGGATATATTAGCGGCCCAGAAAATCATCATTGTATTAGAAACGAGCCAGGAATGTCTAGTCGGATCGATCTCTGGTCATATTGTGGTGCCCTCATGTAAATTAATTCTACTGACATGTACATTTATAACACCTGTGTATGTTTTTCATAATAAATCATTTCATTTCATGTTGTGTTTCTGGTGGCGAATTAAGTCGTCAGAGCTCTCGATGATGTGTTGTATTGAGACTGTGGGACCCGCGTTATACTCAAGCGATCAACATAACGAATCCCCAAATCGATATAGTCATGTAGAGATGATTCTTCTGGAATCCTAGCGTCTATAGGCACGGTGTCTTTCTACCATCAGGCAGACCAAATGCTTGTTTTCACTGTTGTAGTACAAAAAATCTATTTGCAGATAGCACACTTATATCATCAATTGAAGACAGTTGCAACGACGCGGCGTGCGACCATCTGTGTCGGCGACTCGGCTTCAAAGGAAGCGCTTGTCTCGGTGACAAATGCAACTGTCACACCTCTTCACTATCAAGAGGTATGATTCCATCTTTATACTAGCTGCTCGGCCCGGCTTCGCACGGATTACCCGTTTTCCCGTAGGAATGAAGCATTTTCCGCGGTAAAAAGTAGCCTATGTTCATCAGGGATAATGTCGGCTTCTAATGGGAAAAGAATTTTTCAAATCGGTCCAGTCGTTTTGGAGCCTATTCAATACAAACAAACAAACAAATAAACAAACAAACAATCAAATCTTTTCTCTTTATAATATTAGTGTAGATTACCCGTTTTCCCGTAGGAATGAAGCATTTTCCCGTAGTAATAAGTAGCCTATGTTCATCAGGGATAATGTCGGCTTCTAATGTTAAAGGAATTTTTCAAATCGGTTCAGTAGTTTCGGAGCCTATTCAATACAAACAAACAAACAAACAGTCAAATCTTTACTCTTTATAATATTAGTGTAGATTATAAATGGGAAAGTAACTCTGTCTGTCTGTTACCTTTTCACGATCTAAGTGCTGAGCCGATAGTTGAAATATGGAGATATTATGAAATCCCGGAAAGAACAACATCATAAAGATGTTCCCTGCCAACTATAGCCCAGAAAATCATTATAGTATTAGAAACTAGCGAAGAACGTCAAGTCATAGATCTCAGGGCATACTGTGGTGTTGGGTTCCTGATGGTGAGTAGGTGTTGTGTTGAGAGTGAGGGCCCCGCGTTGGTCTCAATGAGAGGCAGTTGTGATGACGCGGCATGTGACCAGCGGCAGCGGTGTCGGCGAGTCGGCTTCAAAGGAGGCGCTTGTCGCGGCGACAAATGCAACTGCCACTCCGTTTCACCATTGGGAGGTATGACTATGAATAGCTGGTTGCAAAAATTATATTATACCCTTCTATATCCTTCCAAAGGTCCTTAATAGGGGTGAGCTGGCTCTGTGAGCTGTAAAACTCGCAAGTCTGTCTGGATGTTTAAAATTTAACACAATAACTATTGTATTATTTTAATTTATTTCGTTTATTTTCTGCATTGTTTGTCGAATAGTATCCTCCATAGTATGAATTTGTTTTTTTTATTGGACAGAAAACTGTTGGTCCGGTGTTCGGTATCCCGCTGTCCCGCTGTTTTCCTCTACAGGTCGCATTTCTAAACCGGTTCTCATCTGACATCCAGACATCCGGATATCCGGACATACCAACGGTTTTCGGCCCAAGCTGAAGAAGTAGGTTAGAACTTCGTTCGTTTCGCTCCCTAGTTCCACTAACTTTTTAATGTCTCTCAATTCATCACGTATACCTACAAGTCAACCTTAGTAACATAACAAAATAGCAAAAAAAATCGTTTGGATACCTTGTTTTTAGTTCTATGACTTCACGTCCCTCGCTCGTTTCTAATACAATGATGATTTTCTGGGCCGCTATTCCATCCACTATACTTGGCAGAGAGCATAACCCCACTTAATATCTTTATGATGATCTTTCCGGGATCTCAAAATATCTCCATATTTCAAAAAGGTAAAAAAGGAACCATAATGGTGCGACTTCGTCCTTCTGCCAGTCTGTCCATCTGCTTATCAGAACGTTATGGGTTTTCAAGAACGACTTATGCTATCAATTTGAAATTTGGAATAGTTGTGAACGAGACTATGCACGCACACGTATCGAAAATTATATTATATTTTCTACGAAAAGGAGGATCGAGGGGGTCTATTATCAGTCTAGTAATTGGGTCAAGTCAGGTATCAAATGAAAGAGCTTTACATGAACATTCTGAAACAGACTTTTTTTAATAGTGAATAAATTTTGTTATGAAGGAAAATGTTGAAAAAATATATATATATGAGGGGACAATCTTACACAAATCGACCTAGTCCCATAATAAGCTCAGTAAGGCCTGTGTTATGGGTACTAGACGACGATATATATAATAGATATAAATACTTAAATACATAGAAAACAATCCATGACGCAGAAACAAATATTCATGCTCATAACACAAATATTTGCCCTTACCGGGATTCGAACCCAGGACCTTCAGCTTCGTAGGCAGCGGCACTACTAGCTAACCGGTCGTCGGTCGTAAAAAAACCATAACCGCTTTTTCTCCGAAGTTTAGCGAGCGAAAAGATTGAATGTATTAAATAAGATTAACATTATTATAAATATTACAGGAAATATATACTTAAAGGTTCTACCTAGTTTATTTTTATTTTAATCAACAATAATTGTTTCTGGACTAGGTTTGTAATTTTACCATCTTGGTATGGTATGTATTTTTTATCTTCAAAAGCCCATTAAGTATATTTTCCTGAGAGGCCCTTCTTTCAAATGTAATAAGAAATATTAAAATTGGTTCACATGATAAAAAAATATCACTGAAAAACAAACTTAGAGACTTACTGAGTTCTATGATCCCGCAAGTTAATTACAAAATGCACCGTCAATTGGCGCTGTAGGTACTCATGACGGCAACTTCTGTTTATTTATTAAGATTTTTCCAGAATGAATAGGAGGGGATAGATGGGGTATGTTCTGTGAAAGTCTATACCGAACCCTCGATGAGCGAGTCTGGCTTGCACTTTCCCGGTTTTATTACACAACTAGCGACTGCCTAATGTGTAATTATTTTAGGGTGCATGACATTCTTTATTTCACTAGATCTACGTATGGGAAGTATCGATAGAATCCTTACGTCAAGCCGGGGGACAAAGACTATGTAACGTCACAATTAAAACAAAATAGCGGATTATATACGCGATATTGTGTAACTGACGACAAACACTTTTCCAATTTTGTGAAGTAATGTGTTAGGATTTTCTTGCGTAAAAACTATATTCGATATTATGCCATCTTAAATTACCTATTTATTTTTTCAGATAAGCTTTCTAACGACCTAAGTCTATGCAATTTGCGTGCATGCGAGCAACAATGTCGCCGACTTGGCTTCGCTGATGGCGTTTGTGTCGGCGACAAATGTAAATGCGACACTCGACTGCGACTCGCACTAAAAGGTATTTTTTAACATCCTACTAAAAAGATCCATAGTAAACACCTAAACTACTTACTAATGGAGGTCTTATTTCACAGTATACATTCTCATTAAATGTAAGGCAAGCACTATATGTATCAGAATTAAACTACCTACTTCCAACTTTGTAGAACTCCCCCATAAATTTGCCATAAATTGAATCAAAAATCTGCATCACCATCTCATCATCAGGAGGACGGCCACGGGATCTGGTGTTCATACGTGGTCTCCATTCCAGAAGCCGTTGTGTCCACCTACTCTTGTCCAGACGTGCAACATGCCCCACCCATTTCCACCTCTGTTTGGCAACTATGGAGATCACGTCGTTCAAACCTGTCTTATCCCTAATCCATTAATTTATCTTGCGGTCACGCAGAGCACGTACCAACACATTCACGTAGACTCTACGTGAATGTGTTGGTACGTGCTAGAGTACGTCGTAGAGTATACATTCTCATTCACTGTAAGCAAGCACTCTATGTTTCAGAAACTACCTATTTCCAATATTGATGACTTCATCACAAATTATTAAACTACACACTAACAAACTATAAATCAAATCAAATATTTATTCTTCAAATACCACGAACTTTTACATCCCAAATTACGTATTCTAATCTCTTACAGCAGTATTCATAAACGTTCTGCAAGCCTATTTTAACTAAAATTAGCAGAGGCATTTTAAGGTTTATGAATAAAGGTGTTTGTACATCATCAACACATTATTATGTTACCGCCAATGGGGTAGGTAATTGCCTTTCTGTAAGCTTCTCTGGTGTCTTCTTCGTCTCTTTAGGCACTAAACTTGTCCCACCGCCGGCGACTAGCGAGTACTCTCATAACATCCATTGCATCATTTAAAAACAATATTAAAATGTATCTTATCAACCTACAAGTACTCGTATCTAATGCATAAGCAGACAATCCACATAGCTCTTCATTTCAATATTTGTAAATGACATCATACCTACACCTGCATTTCATCATACTTACCTTAGACCTGATTTGTAACCACCTGATTGACCATTGACCTCTCCTTCTCATTTATTAAGTTCTGTTACGTTTAAGTTATAATTATAAGTTATATATTAAGATCCTTACCTGTATCTATCTCTGGGTGCCCTGAAAACCAGCGCCTTTAGCATGTATTTCTGGTGGCCTATGCTGAGTGGCATCCATTTTGGTGAATTCCAATTGTAAGACAATATGTAACATGATATCTCACCAAATAAATATATTTCTTTCTTTATTTTTTTCTAATTCGTACTCGCTTTTACTCGCTTGAGCGAGTAGCACGTAGTAACACTCGCTTACTCGCCGGCGGTGGGACAAGTGCCTTAGCTTGATCCATAAACGCGAATGTCGATTTTTTTTTTACTTTTTTATACCTCCCGCCTGATAGTAAGCGGTCACCATAGCTTATGGAACTCCAGGGGGGGTATCAAAGAAGCGTTTCCTACCCCGAATCATTGGAATCTCTTGTTCTTCACTTTTTACAGATTATTCGATGACAACATTTGAAGCGATCGGGGGCTGCACTAAGACTAGCTGTCGTGACGCATGCCATAAATTAGGATTTAAGCATGGGATATGTGACATCGGAGAGAAATGCATGTGCTACAACATAGAAAACAATAAAGGTATTTATTTTTCAGAATGCATTTTAAACTGTAGTCGTATTACAGTAGTCGTTAAGCCGAGTTAGAGGCCTTCGGGCGGCTTAAGAACTCCTAACAGTCGAGTTGCCCACTCACTTGTTTTATTTGAGTCTAAAATTATGAAAGGAAAACTAATGTAAAACTGTAAATGTTTCTAAGTATAATGCCATACAATATTTCCGTAACTTCGCAAACAGAAAATTTTATCAGTTCATATTTTAATTAAGTTTGGCCCAGGTTGGGGTCATGTTGGAGAAACTAGGCATAAATTAAAAACGCTAAGAGTGCATGAATGCATTCAAATCCACAACCGTCGATATTGTTATTAATGCTTAAGCTTTGTTTTTTTCCGGGGACCGAGATTTTCTCGGCTGTAATACTACGAAAAATTGATTTCTATTCAAAATTAAACAAAAAACCAATAACTGATCGTTTAACAAAAAAAAACGAAATAAACTGATAGAAAGAAAACGAAAAAAACCTCATCGCTTTACAAATATATATAAACTATTTTACATCCCGTGTTTTTTCACGTTTTATCTATATTTTGCTGAAAGTTTGAATAGGGTTCTTTTTAGTTTCTAGTCAAGTATTATGTTTGCCAATTTTCAAGTCTTTAGCTCATAGATTCATGGGGTTCCCATACAAACTTCAATCCCATTTTTTAACCCTTTTGCACCCTTATCTTTATAATTTTTATAGCCTTTTGCGTGGCCGAAGATCCATTGAACGTTTTAGTGAAAGTTGCATATTAATCCATTCGATAGTTTTCCCATGATACCAGGACAGAAACAGACAATCAGAAAACATAACACTCCTTTTCGTTGGGCTGTCGTAAGATGGCGCTGTTGCGTAAAGTAAAGACGATTTTATACAAATATTCTCAAATTTGGCCTGTGGGTCACCGTAACTCCGTCAAACTTTTTTATACGTTTAATATGGTTTGTTGGAGTTCAGACGCCGACCAAAATCTGGAGAATGACCTTCTAAATGCGTGGAAATTGGTGAAGTTCTGCATCGCGCTATTGAAGTTTTTAATGTATGTTGTATAAATACAATTTCCTTCAAGGTCTACTTATTATGTCTCACTGACAACCTCAACGAACTTTCACATTTATTATATGTAGAGATTAAGAATAGGTAATACTATCGGTGAATTCTGACAGTTACACCTCTCGCTACTTTGAATGTAGTGTTTGACGTAGAAAATGATAAATGAACATATGTATAGCATATTTATTATAATTTAAAATTAAAACTAAATCAAATCTACATTGTACCGCGGATGCTGGCGGCATGAAGCCGCCAACTCTCCAGCTTTCAGACGCTTCGCGATTTCAATCGACATTATCTTTTTTTTAGAGGCCTTTTTTGCACAACATGTTACAAACAATTATAATTTGTGTAGAATTATTTCGTGTTACAACGGAATTCGGATCCTTTTTTTTTGTTATTTTCCTCGTTGTGGAAATGCTTTAATTATACCCTCGGTTGGGGAATATGTAGTATGGTGACCTAGGTTTCTAGCGATGCTTAAACATTAGGATCTCCGACCAAGCAGTCTAAACATGCAGCTTTTTCGTTTGTTATTTATCTGACCTTCACTTTTTTTTTCAGTTGGTTAATGGACGATTAGAAGTACCTACAGCGGGATGTGATACGATACTACGAAACCACACTCCTGCAAGTGAAGAACGAAAAAGACCATTGCTTGTTTTTGATATTTAATGATATGTATTAACCCATTTAACAAAGTTTATTATAAAATAACTTGCCAGTAAGTTTTTTAATAAATGATGTATCCTTTTAAACAATGTTTTTAATATAAATCAAAATTTTTATGTCGCTACATGTATTCACTACTTGAGAAATCTTAACAATATATTATTTCGATTAAATTGGCAAAGACTTTCCTAACAAATGCACAGCAGGTTCTAAAATATGCAATTGCATATCATAGAATAGAATAGAATAGAATAGAATAGAATAGAATAGAATAGAACTGTATTACATTCTATACTAATAAACGAGTAATATCCATACTAGGTAATCCATACTAATATTTAAAATACGAAAGTGTGTATGTCTGTCTGTCTGTCTGTCTGTCTGCCTGTCTGTTACCTTTCCACGCTGAAACCGCTTAACCGATTTAGAAATTTGTTATAGAGACAGTTTGAGTCTCTGCGAAGGAAATCCCTAAAGGGTCGAACACACAGCACGGTCGCGGGCGCGCAGCGCGATATTTCCCTACAAACCGCTAGCGTGGTCAAACAGGCTGCGCCCCGTCGGCAACGCGCCCCGCTTCTGTCGCGCCCCGCCAGCAGCCCGTCGCCGCGTCGCGCGCAGCGGCGCTACCACGAACTCCGAAAGTCGAAGTTCGGGTATTTCCATCTCTATCGCACTCCTTCACTCGAGTGACAGGGATGCATGTATTACGAACTTCGACTTTCGAAGTTCGTGGTAGCGCCGCAGGACGCAAGCCCGCGACGGGCGCGCCGCGCGACTGCCGCGGGCGCGCGGCGCGTCAGTTTGGCGTCAGACAGCGCAGCGCGCGGTGTGTAGTGCGTACGTGATGCTGGCGGGTTGATGGCGCGAGGCCAGCGCGATGCGCGCGTGCTCTGTGTGACCGCCCGCCCGCATCACGCGCTCATCAAGCCCCGCTACAGTCCCGCTGGCAGTCTGTTCGACCCAGGCCTTTAAATAGCGCTATTTTCGTATAGCGCTATCGTTTATAACGTTATTATTCCTAAAACCGTTATACTCAAAAACGATATTTGACGCGCTGTATAGCGATATCCATTATAACGTTATAAATCTAAACCATTAATATAAAACCGATACTTTCTTAAGCGATATAATAATGTTATACCGTTATAGGCTACCCCTTGCTCGCATTCAGTATCGCCTACTCGTGCAATGTAAGCGATGTGATTGCGTAACGTAGGTTGTTTGTTAGAGTGCACGACGACGTCATAGTAAAATACTGAAATTTACGATTTGCTCGGCTTGTCGGCGCAGGTTGTAGCCTAATACGAATATCCTGACTAATAATTTTCAAATCAGATTGTCTTTAGCTACTCTGTGCCTCATTAATCAGAAATACATCATCTGTGAAAATTTCAACTGTCTTACTGACAAGGTTCATGAGATACAACCTGGTGACAGACGGACAGACAGACAGACAGACGGACGGACGGACAGCGGAGTCTTAGTAATAGGGTCCCGTTTTACCCTTTGGGTACGGAACCCTAAAAATGAATGATGATGTTTTCGAACAACTGGTATGGTTAAACAGTGTAATAAATAAAAATAAAGAGAATTGAATTGGTCGAAACGTATTCGTATTTTGAAACTACTTATTTTGCGTTTAGTATTTAAAACACAAAACGCAAAAATATTTGGTAGTTTGCATTTGAAAAAGTATTTGCATTTTATATTTAAATTTTATACATTTCTTAAACTATTTTGTACATCTCTGGGGGGAGGGACGGGGTGACTATATTCAATAATAATGACATTGTCATATCATGGTAAATTATTAATTATTTAAATGCATGCATCAAATGTTTCTGTTTAGCCCGTTGGTTGACTGGTAGAGAATGCCTTATGGCATTAAATCCGCCATTTATACTTTTTTTTTGTATTGTGTCATAAAGTTTAAATAAATTAAACCGGTCTCATGGCACCAGCACGCGCATTACGGATGGATGGCCAGCTAAGGTGCTTAGGAGAGAATAAGAAAATTGATTTATCTGTATATATAAAAGAAGACTTCCTGACTAATTCATCAACCCACAGCCGAACTACTGGGACTAGAAACTTGATATTTACACCAGAACTTCCTTTTATGACGTAGGCAAGGGAAAAGATGGAATTTTAGGAAATTCCATCCCTAAGGGGGTTAAATAGGGGTGCAAAGTTTGTATTCTGAGGGAAACTTTTTTTTAACTAAAGACTTGAAACTTTGTAGGAAGATTACTTATTAAGATGCATAAAACGTTCGTTCAGCGTTTTAGAAAATTCCACTCCCAAGGGGGTTAAGTAGGGGACAGGGGTGCAATCTTTGTATGGGGGAAACATTATTTTTTGAACTAGAGACTTGAAACTTTGTAGAAAGATTACTTATTAGAATAGAAAAAAGTGATTTCTGCGTTTTAGAAAATTTCACCCTTAAGGGGGTTAAATAGGGGTACAAGGTTTGTATGGAGGGAACTTTATTTTTTGAGCTAGAAACTTGAAACTTTGTAGAAATATTACTTATTACAATACAAAAAAGGACTGTCAGCGTTTTAGAAAATTCCACCCCTAAAGGGGATAAATAGGGGTGAAAGGTTTGTATGAGAAATACTTTTTTTGAACTTGATATTTGAAACGTTGTAGAAAGATTATTTATTAGAATAGAAAAACAGTAAGTACTTTTAACGTATGGTATGGTAGGATGAGAAACATTTTTTTGTTGAGATAGAAACGTGCAACTTTGTGAAACGATTACTTATTTGAATAAAAAAAATGCTTTCATCGTTTGGAAAAATACCATCCCTAAGGGGGTTAAACGGTATTCAAGGTTTATATTGAGAGCAAGAAAATATAGTAAAGAAAGAAAGAAAGAAAAGCATTTATTTATGACAAACACAGAGAGAAATAAATAGTAAATAAAAAAAAATAACCAACACTGTTTGCCACAAAAGGGCCACAGCTCAGCATGAAGCTGGCAAAGCCAGCGCTGTTCTAAGTAAGATATTTGTAATGTCCAAGGACAAACGCCCGTCATTTTGAAAACTTAACCCTGTTCTGTACAGTAGAGACTTCCTAATGATATATATTTTTTTTTAGAACAATATACCAATGTCAACAATTAGACATGCCCCAATGACGTCAGTAGACTGTGAACGCACTTTTTCGACTCATAAATGGGTCCTAAACTCACGTCGATATAGGCTCACAAGTGAAAATTTGGAAAAAATTGTGGTCATTCTTATCCATTGGCGAAAGTGATTTATCGCCTTAATCATCGTCATTTGAATAATTTGTCACTGGAAACATATAAATTATGGTACTTAAAATAAATTTATAAAACATTACTTTTGTCCTTTGTTTTGTATTGTCACGAATAAACTATTCTTATTCTTATTTAGTACCTAATTTTTTTTATTAATATAAGGAAGTCTGTACTGTACAGAACAGGGTTAAGTTTTCAAAATGACGGGCGTTTGTCCTATCCTTGGTAATGTCAGTCTTAGTCCGTATGTTAAAACAACAAAACTGATTTCAGAGAGCAGATTAGTAGATTTTTTTATTCATCACCTAAGAGTGTTTAAATTCGGGGATTATAGAGGGGTCGGGGTCGTATAGATCAAGACAATTTTAAAGTAAAACATTTGTAACTTCGATTTTAGACGGTTTAAAAATATAAAAACAAATTTCAACGTTTTTGAAATTAATCCCCCAAGGGGGTTAAGAGGGGGTTCAAAGTTTATACGGAGAGCAAGATATTTTTAAAATAATAGAATTTTTTCTTAGGTTATGGACTGTTTGTTTAAAGATTAGAAAACGATTTCAGCGTTTTTTTTATTCATCCCCTAAGCGAGTTAAAAGGTTTGAAGGTTGTATAGAGAGCAAGACCATTTTTAAAGTAAGACTTACAGATTCGAACAGTTACCAGAAATGTAGGTTAGGTTAAGGTTAGAACTGCGATGCTCCCAGAACCGAAAAGAAGGTATAAAATGCATAGATTTAATCAACATTGGGTACTTATTATTATAACCTTTTATTTTGGATAGTGAAAATAATTTATTCTCTAACACCGTTAAATGGGGACTGGGGTTGGAGATGGAAAGTTCTACGTCTTTTAGCATAAGATAATTTTGCTTTCAAGACTATACAGGTGGCCCGGACAAACCTGAATAAAACTACTGGGACGTATTTAGGCAAAAATTTACAGTAATGTAGCTTAGTAGATATATAAAAATATATTTTTCTTTAATACTATATGATTATGAAAAACTCTTTTCAAGATATTTATGTTTTTAAAACGAAGTTTTCAATTAAAATGTATCAATTTAAACTAACGAACTCATCGCACTGTTACCTTTTAGGTTTAATCTCTAAACGGATTTAGATGAAATTTCCCGTACAGATTTTTTGAGACCCTTGGAAGGATATAGGATAGTTTTTGTCTCGGAAATCATCCCTTAAGATGGTAGAAGTGTGTTTCGGACAGCGGTAAATAAGCTTGCGCCTAACATAATTTAATTGCAATATTTTTTCTAAGACGATAACAAGTTTTACGCGAACGAAGTCGCGGGCAACAGCTAGTTTTTTATATTAATGTTTTGTGACTAAGGATTAATTAGAAAAGGAGGGTGGTTTCATAATCAGATTAATGTATTTAACTTGTCGTCGTTTTCGGAATGGCTCAAAATCAAAAGTAAATAAAATGTCCAAAACTAAAAGCATATTTTAATTTTATTACCAAATTACGATTAATCAACGAAAGACAATACCTATGCATAATTTATTGCTCACGGCAACATCGTCGGTCGTAGGGCTTGTTTGGAATAGGTCCTAATACTGGGCGTCTGCGATTTAGTCCCGAGACAAACAATTAACATAAAAAAAATATTGACCCTCTTACATATTGTAATAGTGTATACCTACCTAGGGGCTATTAAGATTGGCACTCTTTCTTTTTATTTATGAGCAAGTGTCCACGAATCTGCGTTGCGTTTCCTGCGTCCCATTTTTATTCCGCCATTTGTCGTCGCAACCAACCAAATATTCACAATTCACAACCAATTTGCAAATGACCGAGGTAAACAAGCATTAGAAGCTAGAACAACATAAAGGCAACGTCGCACGTCGCGCTGCGGCCCACGTGGTGGCATGTTGGCATTGGCATTGGCACAGAGCGGCAACGGCGCAGCCGTAGCGCGCGGCTCGCATTTAAAAACGATATTATAACGTTATTCGGCCGTCGTTTATATTGTTATGTTATTAATTCTGTTACGACAGTGTTTTTCAATCTTTTTCATGCCGCGGCCCCCTTAGAACAAAAAAAAATATTTCGCGACCCCCCACCCTACGCTGTTCAGAATACTTACAGCAGTTTAACTTTAAAAATATGAGTAGCCGCGACCCCCTTTAGAAGGCTTCGCGGCCCCCCTGGGGGTTCGCGACTCACACTTTGAAAAACACTGTGATACGATATTTATATCGTTATGGAGAATATTGGTTTTGTTATAGCGTAATTTTCGAACACTAACGGAATATACCGTTATAATTCCGGTTCATTTTGTAACGTTTTAAAGGCCTGGTTCGAATCATAATTGATGAGTCCCTCTCGTTTCGACATCATGTGGAAGCGTTGTGCACTAGAGTTCGTAAGTTAATATTTATTTTCAAAAAATTACGTACGATTGCAGACTCGCACATAATCAAACAAGTTTACTTTGCGTTATGGTCAATCTGTATTAATTTACTGCATCTCCACGTGGGGTGGCTTGGCTAAAACCACTTTACTAAACCTAGAAAGAGCCCAGAGAGCAATTCTCAAGGTTTCTACTTTCCGCCCCTATCAATTTCCCACTAACCTTCTGTATAAATCATCTGAAGTTTTAACAGTTCGCCAATTGTTTATATTGCACACAGTTCTAAAACAGCACGCTGTAACCCCTTACAACACTGATCATGCCAGTAAAAGGCGTAAAGATTTTGTTTGTCCTAAATATACGCAAAAACGACACGCTTTCTCTTCTAGATTTTTTCTTTTCCTAGGTCCACTTCTTTACAATAGACTTAATGCGCGGCTAGGTTTGTATCCTCTAAACTACATGAAATGTAAGTCAACGCTACGAGAAGCCCTACAGAATATGTCCTATGATGATACCGACCCTTCAAGGGGTGAAATGGGGGGTGAAAGTTTTGTATGGATCTACGATATAAACGAGTTCCAAGCGGACGGAGTCGCGGGCAGAAGCTTGTTTGTATACATTTTTGTAATCACGTTAAATACGAAAGCTGCAGTCGGAGGCTCGAAAAAAAACCAAAAATGATTTAACTAATTTAATTAATAATTAAAATATTACAATAAAATGGATATGACGATAGCTCGAGGTATGAACATAAAGTGATTCGTTTATACATTGTTCTAATAAAGTAAACGCGGGCCACGTTCTGCTGATGCGATGCCTCGTGGAGTCGCGGCTGGTGTTGGTACGTTTTCCAGGTCAGGTCGATAGGTGCTAGGTTGGCGGTTCTCCTACCAGCGCGTTGCGTAATTCCTCCCCCCGCAGACCAGCAACTATTTTCCAACGTCTAGTGAGAATATTGCTGGAACTCCATCAGTATTGGTGATAGCAGCACCGTGCTCCTCTTCTGGATTATCTGGTTTCTGAGTTATTCTGGGCTTCGGTGACTTTCGTATGATATATTTCCAGTTCATTATTATAACAGTGATTGCGCAGGCGCCGATAACGATCAAGTACAGGGGTATGGTAGTATGATATATTACGGCAGGAGGACTCGTGTCGAGTTTAATTGGGGTCTCGAGCATGAGTTTATTCTGGGCGCTATGTAGTTCCTTCAGGTCTGTAGATTTTAGTTTAACGTTCGTGGAAATTACAGTTAGATTCATGTCATAGGGGATCATAGCTAGCTTCAGAGGATGGCCTTTTATGTCATCATTGTCGTTGGTGATGGTGAATTCTTCTGTCCGTATGTAGCAGTTGAGTGGAACTGTCGCGAGGTAGCTTCCATGCAGCAGGTTGTAGTCCTCTCTTTCACAAGTTAGCTGAGCTCGTGTAGGCTGCGGGAATGATAACACGTAGTGCTGGTTGTCCAGTTCTTCCATAGCGGGTTTCGACAGTGATGCTGTTATAAACTGGCAGGAGTCTAGTAGAGCTTGTGTGGTGATAAGTTGATGGATGCAATCTGGAGTTGTGCGCAGCTGAAGATTGATCTCCTTCTTGCAGAGATAACAGTGACTATACTTCGGGCATTCAGCCTCCATGTACACGAACGCATTCTCGTGTGTTGCTATATAAGGATAGGAAGGGATAAGGACCTGACTGTTTTTGTTGGGTACTACTGAAAGCCTAAATAGATCAAAAATGTCAATTGAAATAATAGGGAACTGAAATACTATAACTATCTGCTTTTCTATAAAGTAAAAACTAGGTTGAATAATATCATAATATTCTCTTAAATCTAGATCTAAAATTCTATTTTTCCCATAAATTGATTTTAGTTTATCTATCATTTTCCTTAACACATTAATATCTATCATAGAATGATGAGTGATAGAAGTACGAATAAAAGCTAAACAGTTTTCTATTCTAACAAGTTCCTGTCTCAGGTTCTCGACATTTTCACTAGAAATAGCCAAAAGTTGAGCGAAATTGGTGTACCTAATTAAGCTATTTTCCTGGTTAAAAGTATGGTTCAGAATGATTTCTAACGTGGAATTAATTTTCTTTTGGTTTTCCACCAATGTTTCTAAGACATGCGTATGGTGACTTACCCAATCTTTGCTGAGACTAACATGACTATTAAATTCCGATACGATTTTATCTTGATTTAATTGCAAATGTTTGATTAGTTTACTATAATAGATGGCATCGGATTGGTCAAGGTTGCCCGTGATACTTTTTATAACGGAGCCGATTCCGTCTACAAGACCTCTTTTAGCTCTTGCAGGTTCCAAAGAATTTATCTGATTTACGATCCTGTCTAAATTGTACAAAAGGTAGTCTATTTGGTTTTCAAATAGGAGGTAAGTATCGTTAACTAATTTCATTTTATAGGTACGTAGCTGCTCGGAAATCATGTTAATTTTACTCTCGATATCATCTAATTGAATATATTGTAGGTAAGTGTGGTAATGAGTCGTAAGTCGCATGGGTCCAAGTTTATAAGGTAGTAGTCCAGGTCCGTCAGCTAGGCTCTCAAGTCTTATCTCCGTCGTGCGGGTCAGATGAACGGTCATCAGCAAAAGAATCCTGCAACAATTGAGTTCCTTTAGGGACACGCTTAAGCCGTGATTTGGCTACGGGATTGCGTTTTTTGGACGTATAGATATGTATAGGAAGGTCTGCTTGCACAATGTCTTGCGTATAACGTGGTGCAGTTTTCTGACGGCTTGCTGCTGGATTCTTTATGAATACTTGTTGTTGAGGGGAGTATTGTACTTCGTCTTCACGATTTTTATTTCTAGCTTTTATGAGAGCTATTCGGTCAGCAAGTGAGGAGTCATTTATAATGTCATATACCTGTTTCATCTGTTCCCTATGGTTCTGTACGTATTGCTGTAGCAGTCTTTCTGTCATATCGATGTCAAGTGGGGTTCTTGGGTCAAAATGTCCTGTCAGTAGATCAAAAGGTCGGCATTTAGTGAAGCTGTGTATAGAGTTATTGTAAGCTATAAGTGCATAGGGCATAAGGTTAACAATGGGGTCGTCTTTCTGTTTTAACTTTAAGATGCGGAGGTGTTCGAGTAATGTAGAGTGAAAACGCTCTATAGTTCCGTTGTCATTAGGAGAGTGGGGCAATATCTTATGATGATTGACCTTGTGAAGTCGCACAAATTCGGAAAATAATTGATTTGTAAATTCTGTGCCATTGTCCGTGACGAGAGTCAGAGGGACTCCGTGGTGTGTCGCGTAATGTAACAACGCCATAAGTACACTAACGGCGGTGCCGTCACGTAAATTATAGGCTTGACCGTATTTCGTGAAAACATCCATAAAAGTTACGTATTTTTCGTTTTGTACCGTGAACAAGTCCATATGAACTATTTCAAAGGGTTTGGTTGCGGGAGGGACAATATTAAACTTGGGTTTGATAGGATTTCTGTCGTATTTAGCCTGTCCACATATAATACATTCATTTATGAACTTTGAAATGTCATTTTTTAATTTAGGCCAATAGTATTTACGAGAAAGGGCTAGGTAGCACTCGGTTATACCGCGGTGATTAGTTATGCCTTCGTGGTAATGTTGTATTATTTCCTGTTGTCGGAGGTATTCCTTAACGTTTTCCAATTCGACTTTTGACAGCATAAGATTCAAACTGGAACTTTTGAACTTATCTTGTATAATTGGGATAATCTGATACATAGCTAGGGAAGGCTGGATGATGATTCCGGTTTTAAATTTCGGAGTAACGTACTCTTTGAAAGCGTTTATTACGTCACTTTCCAAATTGGAGTAAGAGATTTGGACGGCTATGCGAGTGTGTGTGTCAAATGGTTTTGTTACCGTGGGTTTCTTCTTCACACCATCTACCAGGGTTAAAACTATCTGTTTGTGGAATTTGTTAAGGGGCTCGTCAGTAATAGGGACCTCTAATATAGGGTGCTCTTGGCTTGTATGTGCTGTGGCTGTGGAAGAGTTTGCTACAGATCGGGGTCCCACCGTAGGGTTCGGCAAGATTGAACAAAGTTCGTCAATTACTACGGATTCGGTTTCCTCGTTATGGATCTCAATTCTGGACAGGGCATCGGCGTTAGTATTTAATTTACCTTTTTTATATATAACGTCATAGGTGTACTCACTAAGTTTCAAACGCCATCTAGTCAGTCGTGAATTAGGTTCTTTTAAGTTTATCAACCACTGTAGGGGTTTATGGTCAGTCAGTATTTTAAATGGTCGGCCAAAGAGGTAGGGGCGGAAGTATTTGGTCGCGAAAACGATTGCAAGGAGCTCCTTCTCAATGGTGCTATAGTTAAACTCACTATCATTGAGAGTGCGAGATGCATAGCATATGGGTCTATCGGACCCTACGGGACCCTGGGACAATATGGCGCCGATCGCCACATCAGAGGCGTCTGTAGTGACCAGGAATTCCTTAGAGAAGTCCGGGTATTGTAGAATAGGGTCATTCGTCAGCAGTGTTTTGCACTTTTCGAAGCAACTGATGTACTCCGCATTATGAATGATTTTTCTGCCCTTCTTTAAGCAAGACGTTAGAGGTTTGGTTATCCTGGCAAAATCTGGGATAAACTTCCGATAATAACCAAGTAAACCCAAGAATTGTTTAATTTGCTTAGAAGTTTTAGGTATGGGGTATTTCATAATAGCGGCTATCTTATCGGGGTTCGGTTTGATGCCATCACTGCTTATGACATGTCCAAGATAAGCAGTTTCGAGCTTCAAAAACTCGGACTTGTCCATTTGTATCTTAAAATTTGACTCCCTTAGCCTTTGGAAAACCTTTTCGAGGTTGACCATATGCTCCTGGAGGGAGGTACTAAAAACTATTATATCGTCTAAGTAGACGAGACAAATCTCATTCTGAAGACCTCTCAGTACGTTGTCCATGACACGCTGAAAGCTGCTTGGTGAGTTCTTGAGCCCCATGGGCATTCGGAGAAACTCAAAATGTCCTTGTTCCACGTTGAATCCAGTCTTGGAGATGTCCTGTGGGTCCATTTCCACTTGGTAGAACCCGCTTGCTAAATCTAACGTGGTAAAGTATTGACACTTCCCCAATTTATCCAGGACATCCGCGATGTTCGGAATTGGATATTTATCGTCAATAGTCTTATCGTTTAACTTGCGGAAATCTACCACCAATCGCCATTTCTGCCTACCGGAAGCATCAGCTTTCTTGGGTACTACCCATATAGGTGAGCTCCAGGCAGAGTCTGAGGGTCGAATGATTCCCTGGTCCAACATCTTGGCGATCTGGTCTCTGACTTCCTGTCTATGTACAAAAGGATAACGGTAACTTTTTGTGTACACTGGCACCTCATCAGTTGTCCTAATTCGGTGCTTAATTTGATTCGTAAATGTTAGAGGTTCGCCTTCAATATAAAATATATCGGCATAACGAGAGCAAATAGTTACTAAGTTAGCCTTTTCCTCCTCGTTTAAATGGTCAGTCCGCAATCTTGAAATGACGTCACGCGAGCGCGCCGTAAACTTATCGGTGCGCATGCACTCGATACTATAGAGTTCAGCTTGCGCTGGGCGGTCGAGCGAAAATATTACGTCATTAGGAGACGGGTTGTGGACTTCGAGGTATCCGCGGCTATCTCTAACAGTTGTAAAGCACTCATGTATTAGACAACTAGAAATGGCTTGTTCCTCCACTAATACTTCGCCATCAGGGGAGTTAATTGGGACTCTAATTATTTTCGAATCGCCCGCTGGAATGATTTCCTCGTACAGGTTAACGTTACACGAGTTATACATTTGTATTGGGTTACTAGATGTACGGGTAATTAAGTTGTTTTCCTTAAGATCGATCTTTGCCTCCCATTTTGTAAGCAAATCTAAACCTATGAGGCCATCAAAGTAGTCATGGAAGTGGTAAACGAATAATTTCATATCACCGGTATCTCTAAATTCCGAGAAGCAAGGCAACGTTATGGAATGATTACTCCTACTTATCGCATGAACATTTGCTACCTCGAAAGGGTCATAGTTAAGTGGGTGATAGGGAAAGTAACGTTCTACCGCTTCAGGACTAATAAAAGACTGATTAGCCCCCGTATCAATAAGAAGCTTAAGAGGGGGTTTCTTGATCTGAATAAAGGGTAACCGCCTCTGTGATTGCAAATTTAACTCTATCTTTGCTTTCGTGATTTCGGACCCTTCCGAAAATAAGGACGGCTTCCATTCGAGCTGGTGCTAGGCTGAGGTTCGTTTTCCTCGCCCATTACGTAATTATTACCTGGGTCAACAACATTATAATCTTCCATTGCATAGCAATAATTAAAACTGTCGCCGTCATCATGGCACGCGCCGGAATAGTACTCCGGTTCCGCGTAGTAGCCATTGTAACACGACTCGTAATCGTAGGGTGCACATTCATTTATGTGCATTTCTTGGGACTTATAAAAATTATTACTCGCACTAGGTAATACCCTCGGAGTAAAATGCTGTACCCCACTCATGGGCTTAGGGCCCGAGTTAAAAGGAGGGTTGTTCCTCGGCTGGAGCCTAAATACATTACTTCGCGGATTATAGTTCGGTGGTAAAGCACGGAACATTTGCTGGGTTCGACTAGGAAACCGATTTTGGGGTTGAGCTTGCACTGGGTTGAATTTAAAAGCTTGCGGGGCTGGCGGTGGTTGACGTTGGCCTACTGGGACTTGCCAATTACCTGCCTGAGGTTGATAGTTCGGACGTGGAGGAAGAACTCCTACGTTCTGAAATTGTGTGGTCATCCTAGGCGAATGTTGAACCTTAAGAGGGTCAACGCGCTGTTGCAAATATATTACATTTAATTCCTCCTGAACATATTCAAGGGCTTTTTCTATGCTCTCAGGCCGCATACACCTAATACGCGACCCTAGAGGTTCATTTAGACCTCGAACAAAAGCCTGCGTTGCTACTTTCTTATACAGGGATCGTTTGGCTTCTATGGTACTGGCAATTGTCTCATGTAACGAAACATAAGTCATTACAGTGCTGAGCAGAGTCTGACAATGCTCGTAAAACTCCTGGGGTGTTCTATCCCCCTGCATAGCAATCGAGAGGTCATTGTAGAGGGCGGTTTCATCCCTCTGGTCAGAGAAATTATTAATAAGAGCTGTACGTATACCTAACCAGCTACCCGGAATGCCATTGGAATTAATAGTGCAAGATGCTGTTCCAGTTATTTTATTCAAAATTCCATTTATCAAGCACAGATTGGATAATTCACTACCCGCTTCATTGCTCATAAAAGTAGCTACAATTTGGTCACAAATGTTAATAAATCGAGTAAGAACATTTGGGTTCCCATCAAATTCCGGGACCATGCGTAAGGCTTTATAAATAGCTTCAGTATTATCCTGGGCCATTGTTCCTACTTCAAATAGCCTACTTACGTCGATAACTGAATCTGAATCGTCTAAATTTCTATTTAAGTCTACCAATTCCCGGCGAGCCTGTCGCGATGTAGGTTCCCGGTCACCAGAATTTCTAGGGTGAAAGATTCTAGACATAAAAACTATGGGCAAATAAGGGAATAAAGCAACACGAGAGCAATTCAAGTGCACTTACATAAGGTTCATCTCTGGTCTTCTTTCTGGAATCGATTTCTGGATTCACCTCCGGGTCTGCAGTCTTCAGGTTCTTTTTCTGGTTCCTTGATGAAGCTTTGAAAAGCTAGCTGCCGCGATCGCGAAAGCCTCAAGAATCCGTACGACTGCGCCAAATACGAAAGCTGCAGTCGGAGGCTCGAAAAAAAACCAAAAATGATTTAACTAATTTAATTAATAATTAAAATATTACAATAAAATGGATATGACGATAGCTCGAGGTATGAACATAAAGTGATTCGTTTATACATTGTTCTAATAAAGTAAACGCGGGCCACGTTCTGCTGATGCGATGCCTCGTGGAGTCGCGGCTGGTGTTGGTACGTTTTCCAGGTCAGGTCGATAGGTGCTAGGTTGGCGGTTCTCCTACCAGCGCGTTGCGTAATTCGTTCTCGAAAACGGCTCTAACGATTTCGATGAAATTCGGAATATAGAGGTTTACGGGGCTGAAAAATCGATCTAGCTAGATTTTCTCCATATTTCTACCTAAGCTGAGCTCGGTCACCCAGGGACTTACATATTCCATTGGCAATATTGTAGTTTTGGGGATGAGCCGTCTAGGCATAAGTATTGACTAATATCGATACCTAGCCCCGTAGCATGGATAGCCATAGCGTTATCACGCGATAAGTGACAGGATAGGCGCGTCGTCTCGTTCTATCGAACGGTGTCAGCCAGGGACGGAAGCTCTATCCTGTCACTTATCGCGTGATAACGCTATGGCTATCCATGCTACGGGGCTAGGTATCGATATTAGTCAATACTTATGTACATGCACATACTCGTAGGCCGCTAAGAAAGGACAGACGGCTTTCGTTTTCTTAAAAATGCAGCATGCAGGTCTTAAAAAGTGCCCTTGTGGCCTATTTGCAGAATAAATAATTGATTTGATTGATTTGATTTGATTTGCAGCTCTGCATCCGTCCTTATTGTGACAGCGCATATAGCTCCTCCGTGCTCTATAACCCATAGAATTTCCCTGTATGAGACTCTCTCTACACAGAAAATCACAGAAAATCTAGTATGGAGTGACCTTGATTTGGTTGGCCGCCGCGCTTCCGACACGTATCCACACGGGCCGAATCACGTGTCGGCCTGCATGCAGTCCGGCCGATATCAGCCCGTGTAGCGTCTCCTTATTACGAAGGCGTCTTTATTCACCTAACCCGCTCCAAGTTTGAACAAGTAAGGCGTGTATCCGTGTACTCGACTGAACAAGATGGCGGTATCAATTCCCTTGAGATGTAGCTTCAAGCTCGCGACGTTGTGTTTATCTTGCGAAACTCGACGCGGGGAAAGAAAATAAGGATTCTTCTACACAATTAGAAAACAAGTCTAGATTAAAAGTTAGGAAATGGAGCTACATTTTTAGAATAAACTTTTCGAGGATTCTGTTCGCACTGGGTACAATCGAGTTCAAAGTAGGTATGTTCATAAAGATTAAAAAATGCCTGAGATCCCATAAGCCCTTACCTTACTCTTAACAATATACCTACAATACAACACAATACAAAATACTCTTTAATGCCCACCTCAAAACATGAATCATTATTTATTTATCGTATGGCAATTTAGTGTATTTAGAACCGTGAGATCTTCGAAAAGACAGTACGGTTGCCAGGTTGTTGCACTTTTAGCACCACCCAGGGGTCACGTGTAGGGTAGCGGTGGGTAATTCCTACGGACGTGGTGCAACTTCGACCCCCACAACAACCCGACAACATGAATCATATACAGGACATACAGATGTTAAAATTGAGGTCGACGCGCTAAAGAGCGATCTCTTCCATCCTTCTCTTTCACCTGTGGGTAGCGGAGAAGTTAACACTTAACAATAATAATAATTATTATTATTCATCGTTTATTTCAGACAACAGTCCAGCAGCTTGTTAGTTACAATATTTTGCCCATAATCTAAAGTTAGTACATATAAGGGCTATAAGCTAATGAGATTAATTAATTAATTATACATTTCCACCCACGTGCATTGCCGTCCAACGGGCTAGCATGTGGCTGCCCCAGCGGTTCACGAGCACGCTAAGGATACGGTTGGGACTGTCGCGCAGCAGAGACATAATTCCAGCACTTCTTCCTCATAACTGCAGCAAACCCATCAGTTCGCGCCTCAGCAAACATGCCGGACGCGATACAATAACGCGGCAGTCTCATCAGCACCCGGATCGCATTATTCTAGTGAACGCTCTCTGCGTATAGTTGACCCACAGGCTGCATGAATAGAAAGATACAAAGAAGACTTTAAAGAGGGTGATTTTTACTCCTTCTATGCATCGCGTGAACCTGCGGGCAAGCATATTGCATCGAACGGCCAACGACCTTCGCTCCCGATCAATGTCAACGTTATCTTTTAAGTCCTCGGTGACCCAGTGACCCAAATATTTTAATTGTATAACTTTAAGGGGGCACCTGAGTAATAGATGGTAGTGTGCGAAGGTTCGCGCGATGCACAGAAGGAGTAAAAAATCACTCTCTTCCCCCTTCCCCTCTTCTTCCTTCTTCTTCTTTTTCTTTCTTCTTCCTTCCTTCTTCTTCTTCCTTCTGTGTATATTTCTATCAACGCAGGCCGCGCCAGTGTGACTGTTTGATTTTATATGGCATAACTCTTTCTTAATCTTGAAGAAAAGTGTTGAACTAACTTCAGACCGTTTAATTTATAGGAATACTCGTACTTTACTTAAAACACTATTCTAACTTGTATGATTTATGTTACAACAGAGACCTGAAATCTAGTTTTAATAAATCAATTTATCACTTCAAGAATGCTAATCATATCGTCAAGACCCTTGAATATTGTATGCGGGCCGTAGACGAATAAATCCAGAGGAAGCCCAATGTGTTTTTTTCGGAGTCCCTTACGAGTATTTTACCGGAAGCATTGTTTCGCCAAATTTTCATTTCACCATTTTTTGCTCTCACAAACCGTTTATTTTTAGGTATAGCTAAAAAGTTATTGGGTAGGTTAGGTTAGGTTTGTTTTATAACAATTCTAAAAAGTTAACAATTTAAAAAAAAAAATCGATGAAATTGAAAGGGCATTGGGTAACCTTATATATGAGAAAAAAAATCGTTTTTTGTTTGCAGCGGCCAAGGATGTTTTTTTAATAATCGTTTAGAGGACTTCTTAATATGCATAGATATATAAAATAAAACGCGTTAAACAATATCGGGGCCGAGATATTAAGTTTGAAGTTTAGTTTATAACGTTACAATATGACCTGTGAAAATATATACTGCAAATATCTCGGCTCCGATGCATTTTAGTGTATTACATTTCATAACATAATTATGTTTGTTTTGAGTAAGTCTATCATAATCTACCACTTTTACGAGTGGCCGCTCATCTAAAAAAAAATGACAACATTTACCCAAACCCCTTTGCGTAGCATTCAGTCGATGAAACGTTTGTTGGTAAAACAAGGGTAAACCAGAAACTTGCCAAAGTTTCATACATTTGAATTTTATCGAACACCAGACGGTTTAGTGCAACCCACCTTTAAAGAAGTTTATTGGACCCGATTCTACGTGCACATGGCTTAACTAGCCTAAAACTAAATTGTCTAATTTTTAGACATAATTTAGGCGGCAGATTAAAAACGACATAATTTAGAATAGCATTTAGGCAGCTAAGTAAGTTGTATAGACCGCCTAAAATAAGAAACGTCAGATTCAAATTAGCGCTGTCATTTGAATAGACAGCTGCTCATATAATAGCAAAGTGTTTTAGCGACACCTAAATAAAATTAGGAAGTTTAGAGGCCACTGTAGAATCGGGTCCATAGGCCTCTTAATTTATTTATCCACGATGCGGGCAAACAATATTATGCGCTGTTTTCTATATTAGCTCGTATTTTCAGCTTTATCACATCTCGACTTTATACTTGGGGTTTAAATAAAAGCGTACAATAGCTACTTAACATTTATTGGCACAATTTGTAACAATGCTAATAAATCTTGAAACTTTTCACAAGTTGTACGGGTAAGCTCTGCCCGTATTGACCCGGTAAATTCCAGTTCTGAAAAATAATGTTAATGATTTATAACAATAATGCAACAATCTTATGCGAGTAGTAACCGCTTTTGGGACTCAGTTTCACTAGTCGTTACAGCTCGCATCGTGCATGCAGTGAGCTTGTGTTAAATGTAAAAAGCGGCCAAGTGCATGTCGGACCACGCACAACGAGGGTTCCGTGCCTATTAAAAAGGTCGTATCGTTACTAAAACCTTACGGCACTTACGTCCTTTTCTTTAAGGAAGACAGTTTTTTAGAAATATCTCAAAAACATTTGAACCGATCTTGTTCAAAATAATTTTCGCTGAGAAAATTGAATAAGCCCTATGAGCATGATTTTTTTCATATTTTAAAAATACACGGTTCAAAAACTAGAGGGGGGGGAGACACAATTTTAGTGACTTTCGAGGCGATTATCTCCGACTCTATTCACTTAATCAAAAAAAATGCTGAGAAACCTTATATTTATTTTGAAAGGCCTATCGATTGATGTGCCACACGGGGGCTAGCAATGAAAAAAAAATGTTGGGTTTGTTTTGTCAAGTTGTCAGTTTTATGTATGGAGTGCACCCCTAAAAAAGATGTTTTTTAGTAATTTAGTTACAAAACTATCTAGCGGTTAACAAAATACATCTATCCTCAAAATTGTATTCAAATACATCTTATAGTTTTCGAGTAAAATGCCTGTGACATACGGACGGACAGACAGACAGACAGACAGACAGACATGACGAATCCATAAGGGTTCCGTTTTTTGCCATTTGGCTCCGGAACCCTAAAAAGCCCTTCTTATAATATCTACATTCTGCATGCGGGCACCGGGCTTCGCCTCCCGCAGGTCGCCCACGGCCCGTTATCGCCCTACCCTTGCTCCCGTGCGCCGCACAGGCGAGGACTGAGTTTAATAGCTCTCATAGTTGTGACATGTTCCAATGTGCATTGGTTTTGTTTGTGTTACAGTTTTTAATTATGGAATGTCTTAACAGGTCACATATGGTTAAAAAAAAACTTTGTACCCGACTGCCGAAGGAGAGGAGGGTTATGTTTTTCGAGCGTATGTATGTATGTATGTGACCTTATTCTTTGGCACGCCCTGCAGCCTATACCGTTTGACGGATTTTGATGAGGTGTCGTTGGATTCCTCTTAATCGTGGGAGTGACCTAGGCTATAAAATATAAAAAAAAGCAGTTGGGTTTTTGAAAAATCTTTTAATTTCATTTTTCGTATATTTACAAATATTTAAATTTATTATCAAAGTTCAACCTTTTTATGATCTTTATGTTTTTTGGTAATAAACGTTGTATAGTGATAATTTGATGGTTTACTATCTATATAGCGACCCTATAATTATTCATTTTAACCTATCGAATTGACCCAAGTCACAAACTTTCTTATCTACTTTAAAAAAATTGGCTTCCATCTAAGTTCAGATGATTTCGCCAAAGTCCATTTTGCTTATAAAGCGACGTTGTTCGGTAATTTAGTCAGTCGTCAATAATGCAATAAGCGTCAGAAGCTCCGCTAGAAGCAAAGCAAGGCGTCCACCTCCAACTGCATCTTTTGCCGGCTGTACACATTGGGCCAACGTTGGCGCTTGAGCAGGAGGCAGCTATGTAAACGAAAGTGTTCGAGTTATAGCTCTCCCTCTAACGCATAGTTGGCCCAGTGTGTACAGCAGGCTTTTGCTGTTTGGCCTTCTGGCCAATTCACGCACTGTCCTCGCCAAGCAAAAGGGTTCTGAGTGAGCCGGCTTGTATTAGATCAATTAAAAAAAAAACGACCGCATCCCTGACAAAGGGCGGAAAGGGTCAATAGTATTTTACCAACAAGTTTACTATTGATTGATGAACCGACTTCAAAATAAAGGAGGAGGTTCTATAAGTTCTATTCGGTTGTATTTTTTTTCTCAATGTTTCGTACCTCAGAACTCCGTCATTGATGAGCCGATTCGTCTATTTTTTTTGTTTGTAAGTATATGCTTCTGATTATGTCCGCTTGATGATGGGATCCAAGAGAAGGCACGCGTGTAGTGATTTAGGTATTTAAAAAAATGTGAAAATGTTCTCGTAGCTTGGCGGAGTAGGTATAGTAAGTACTAAATTGAAGTCGGTTATAACTTTGTTTTTAAAGTAAATTATTTGGGACCTAAAGTTGACAGTTGACACCCCTGTCATATTGTGTAGGGAGGAATCCGTAGAATATTTTTACGAAATGGGTCTTAAATTAAAGGACCTGACCGTACAAGCTACTTCCGAAGAAAAAAGTTTAATCAGCCAAGTAATTTCTAATCTCCGTTGCCGCTGGCGACATATCAAATTAGAAGACAAGCTCCGGTGACCCAATAAGACGTAGCCGAGACGCAATTAACGTTTAATAAGTTTCTTTCAAGAATTACGTTTTCGATACATCTTTTTAGGGTTCCCTAGTCAACAAAGTATGTCTTAGCTCAGTAACCCTTACAACTAGAAAACTGTAATTCGGCATGGGTACATACATAAATTAATCACGCCTTCGATTCGTTTGCGAGATATTTAGATTTTAATATTTGTTTGAGTCATGTGTTTGTTCCGTCCCCCCGCCAGCTAAATGGCTACTACTGGGGATGTGAAGAAAAATTCGTGGCAATAGTACATACGAGAATAATTAATTTCAGAGGAAAACTATCACGGATAAGTCGGCATAAGAGTAATACTCGACCAACTTAATGTGTACCTACTTGGAAAGGCCAATTTTCGTACAAATTCGGCCGACGCAACCGCACCGCACGTCAATGTAACTAAGACAGGCAGGCAACTACGGAACCCTAAACTGCGCGTGGCCCGTTTATTTAATATCACGACAGTGGGAAACAAGCATGCATGGTGGCATGCAGATACCGTATGGACGCATACCACACTAGAAGAATTACAAGATTTGAGGTTTCATTGTGTCTAGAGACAAATGCAGGTACCACACTCTCAATACAGCGCATCCTTGGGTTTAAGTTTGACTTCAGGAACACAACCAAATACCCACAAAGCAAGTGGTGTAACTATTGCTGTGGTATTCTGTAATGTGGAGGTACCTACTTCCCCTGTCGGGCTACGCTCTTACTTTCTTCTCTTGTTTTGCAGACCGTGATTTTTTGTACTATCATTAACTGATTGAGAGGATTCTAAGGAGCCCAATCACTACGTTTACCAAGGTACGTTGGTAAGGTACAAGTGTTATCGAGTTCCTATGCACCTTCCGTCTCCATCAACACTATCAACAGACCCGCTTTATGGTAGCAGAATGTAGTTAGTCAAATTTGATTTGCCAGATTTCACCCGAACAAACATCTACTTTGTAGAAGCACTATTAAAGTTAACGCAAAACAGAAATAATAAATAAATAAATATAAGGGCACAATCTTACAAAAATCAAACTAGCCCCATGATAAGCTCAATATGGCTTGTGTTAAATAATAGAGTTAAGACTTACCCAAGTTTAAAAAGGTCATTTGTGCCCAAGGGCACAGCAGGAGCGCCGGTACACTGGTTCCTGGTCATCTGCGTAAGAGTCTCACATTGGAGACCAACCAGATGACCGCCCATGTCCAGACTCGCCGCGAACAATTGCCACGCCCGGTCGTGATTGCACTGGTTGTTGGAGCACCCAGGCTGGTTGGTGCCAGTGTTGGCATAAATGTCCACGGTGCCAATGGTATCGCTTATGCCAAGAGCCCTGGTGCCAGTATAGTCGGTGTGAATGATCTCGACGTAGTTAGCGTCGGTGGCTCGGAGGCGGCGGGAGAAAGAGTCCCAGTTCTGGCCGGCCGGAGACAGGCCTATGTGAACAAACAATAATCAGTTGGCTTCTTTTGAAAGTTGTGGGTTGCTTGACTATTTAACTGACACAGGTACGGTTTGTGGTCAGTCACAAATTAAAAAAATAAATTACAACATTATAGACCGCTCTACGAGCCTGAAATGTTCTGTTAAATTCCATTGTTCGAGTGTTATAGGTTCCATTGTTAGAGTCCCAATCTTTTTAAAAAGATAACGAGTGCCAATCGTTCCAAGAAAAGCTTCTCGGGCGGCTACAACGTACCGGAAGGCGCAGCGTGGGTAGAACTCCTACATGACGGACTGATGAGCTGGTAGGTCGCGGGAGTCCGCTGGATTCGGGTGGCGCAGGACTCTGGTCATTGTTGCACTCTTTGGTCTACATCCAGCCAGATAGTGGACGTCTTTCAGCTAATATGATGATGATTAAATAAAGTTAAAGTAGTTGTTTACCAGTTATTCTCTGTACTCGCGCTCGTGGATCTCTACTAACGATGCCAGCAATATGCGCCCCAATATCAAATCCAACGATATGGACCAAGTCCATGTTTATTTTGCTCGAAGCCTGCAGCTTGACAATCAGGCTGATAATGTCGTCAGCGACATATGGCGCAGCGTTGACTGCCGTCGCATAATCCATAGCAGCAATCAATGCCCAATCCACCAAAATCACTATGGGGTTTTGGTCGCTTATAATCAATGCTGAAAATACCATATAATGCGTAATTACAATTAAAATTACACATGTATAACGAATGTTATTTATTTATTGCACATATACTTAGAACTTGTCACCTACAATAGACACTGTATTCATGCCATTGTCTTCCAGTCAACAATAGGCTAGAGTGGAATAAAGGATTATATCAAATTATTCTGGTAAAAAGCATATTTATGTACCAGACTACAATTTTGCAGTGTAATACGTTACCCGGCACGCTTGGAAACAAAACGTAAACAATCTCGCCCACAGTCGAGCGATTTTCAAAACAAGTGTAGGTTGAACTTTGTTTTAGATTTCCATTTTTTGTGCTCCTTTTACTAAGAATCGTTGATGCTAAGTCTGCTTGTAAGTCAGTAATTAACGATTGTGAGTATCAAGAACCGAAAAAAAATTAAAACAGCAATGTACGAGTAGGTACACATTTATTGGGAAAACGCCCAGTTATCTATTGCATTGTCTATAGGAAAGACGCCTAGACTCAGTGATTGACCTATCTTGACAATATAATATGTATTGTTTCTTACACGACAGCAGGGTCTGTCCAAACTGGCTGAAGGCGGAACTCCCTCGTCCATGGATCACAATAGCGACAGGCTGGAACCCGTCCATGAAGTCCAACTGATCGACTGCTTCTTCCGTATTTACTACATTTAGGTATTCGGTTCCATTGACCATGAGGTCCCTGGTAATGAAAGGACCAGGTAGATAAAATCAAAAAGTACAACCCAAAAGGTTAAAGTCAAGTCAAAGTCAATGTATTTAATGCAATAAAAATAGCACAAGTCAAACAAGAAGAACAAGAACCATAATGACACAAATCATTAATTAGTATTATTGTTGATTGTGGGTCATTATGCCGCTTGGACCAGCAAGTGATCTATGGTGGCAGCCCTTTTTTTAGAGTTCACCGTTAAGGCCCGTTGTCTCCAAGAAATTCCTGATTCTTTGGGCTGTGATATGATGTACCTCTTCTGGGTGCACGATGTGCCGCCCTAGGTAGGTACTTCTTTTGTACATGAGCGGACCGCATGAGCAGTTTTTTGTTTTGTTTTTTTGATCCTACAAGAAGCTTACCAAGAGGAAATGTAGTATCTGTTGAAGGTTCCCAGAAAACGTGATGCTACTCTTGGACTGGGAGTTTCTGTCTCACTTCGACAGCCTTTCACTGGAAAATAACACTTAATTGTAGGTATGGCTTTTAAAATAGATAAGGTTTTTGAAAACCCAAGTGGAACGAGTCGGGGTTAGTACCTACCCACGACTTCCATCCTCCTTTAGTTAAAATATTTCTAAGCACTAACGTAATATACTTAATTGCTAGGCCGTAACGGGAAAATACATTTGGGTCTAACGGTAAAATATTAGGTAGTTGACGGGGCTGATCAGCAAGTAGATCATGTAAATCGAGAGAGCTCGCGCGCCGTCGCGTGATAGCCGTGCAGGTAGATCTAAATGTCACTTTTTGTACAGACAGTTGAGTTGTTTTGTGTTACGTGCTTTTGAACAGTTATGTGACCAACCCCTGCTCTAAGAACCAGTTAAGACGTTTCGTAGTGAGAAAAATAAATAGGCAGTGTCACTATATTTCTTAATTATATGTCAATTTATAAAATAAGTCGAACTTACGCATCACAGCGAACAGGACAAATAAAAACTTCTCAATCAACATTTTGAACTTCTATAGACTATCGAACTGTAGGTACTAGTAGATTTTTTTACTATTTGAATGCTTTTATACAAAAGAAAATTAAGATAACCTAACATAATCGCTAATCAGCATTACTTTCAAAGACACATCATTGATAAAATTTTAGTGTCGTACAGAAAATAGTGGGTTTGCGGTAAACATCAATCGAAATCTCAAATTAGTCATATCATGGCATGTACTTGATGTCTGATTAATCTTAATCGTATCCTTATTAATCGCAAACAAATTCTAGAAGGTGAAATGATTTCATATAATGACGTAGTTAGTTTATTTGGAATAGTGAGTAATAATAATAAGGTACCTATTGGTATCGGTCTAGTTCCCTGTAAGGCCAGTTCCTCACTTGTCTATGCGGATTCGATGACGATGAGACCTCATTCCAGTTAGGTAACAATATAATTATAACGGATTTATTCGTCTACGTTTGTTCGTTAATATAGGATATATCAAAAGGAAATATTTAACTGGTTTTTATGCGTTTCAAAAAGGTTTTCCTTGAAATCCCATGGCGATTAACGCACGATTTTTCTAATGTTATATGGAATATTATATTTAATTATTAAAAAAATATATAAACTTAGACTCTTAAGGGCATTTCTCAGAGGTGGCGTTTTTACGTGTACGGGGGCACAAACACGTGAATTGATTGTTTAAAAAATCTGAATTAAATCATACAAATCCATCAGCATCTGATACACCTGGACAACTAGTAAAACATTCCATGTAGTATATAAATTTTAAGAAAATAAATGTTATGTGCCAAAATTGACGAACATGTCCCGCGCCCAGATTTGTTGGAACAAAAAATTATAACTTAAGGGGCTACCCGAGGTTTCCGTCGATTTTTGACAAGTTTTGAATCGTATCTCCTACTTTTGCACTACAGATAGAATTGTAAATCAAACGGTTATCGGTTCTTCAATCTTTTATCTCCATTTTGGTCCACCGGATTTTGAAACAAATGAATACTTAATTTAGTATGATTTTTTTAAACATTGTCTAAAACAACACTTATTTCGTATCTCTATTGACGTGAAAGATCTAACATATACGAAATCTACATATTTGGGTTCGCCTCTGACGTCTCTAAAAACTGGTACAGGGTTTTTATTTTAAACCAATTAACACAAAAGTTAGAAAACCAGTTTTTTGGCCTAAAATTGTTCAACTTTGATGCCAAATATCTCGAAAACAATGAACTTTGAAGTAAATATGGGATACTATAATGCTTAAAGCCATTGTTGTTAATATAATAAGCTACAAAAAACATTAGAAAACTAAGGGATTCAGATCGAAAGTCATTGGCGTAAGGCGGGAATTTTATTTTAATTTTTAATTTTGGTTCACGTATTCTACATTAGCCTATTATTTATATTATTTGACTCAAAATAATACACGTATTAATATTATCAAATAAATCCAACTATTCGACCTGTCCCGCGGCAACACGTGATTTCACTGGAATTTATAAACCTTGTCGGCATTTGACAAAGGAATATACTAGGAACGCCGCGCCGCGTGCGCAGGTAGCTACAGTCGCGCCACGTTTACCGGCGAGAGCGGACGTCGGCTCCCGGTCTGCAAGCGGATTTCGTAAAGGTGTGTTCGGCATTCGGTGGGTTTGGTTACGTGATTTTTTTAATTCGGTGAAGCAATTAATTGCTTAAGTGATTGTGATTTTTTCGGTTTAATAGTGCGTAAGCCACCCTCAGAGGTATGTGATTTGGATATTAGAAACTCTTTTGCTTACTATATTTATTATTTCTGAAATTATTTAATAGCGATTAAAATTGAATTCAGTGGGTATGATTACCGCGGATTCGGTGGGTTTGCCGACCACCGAAATCAAAAGATAGCTACCGTTGTCAATCTTTACTATAAAATGTTCGTTATTTTTTACTTTACAATACACAAAGATAATTTATTTTGTTTATGTTAACATATGCTACTAGCATGTGCATATTGTGCATGTCCAAAAAAAAATTTTTTTCGATTGTTACGCTGGTGCCACATTCATTGTATTTACTTATTTACAGTACAATCTGCAATCTAATATGAACATGCGTACAAAAAGCAGTTACTTTAATAAAGTTTGGACTTTAATGTTGATGTAGTTTTTACAGTATTGTGTATATTTTGAATTCAGTAGAACTTTTTTATGAATATTGATTTCAGTGAGTGTGTTTGATTTCAGTATTTTGAAAAACTGAAATATCTCGCAAACTCTTACGTTTATAAGGAGGCCTTCGCCATCATTATTTTTTAAATTTAAGCCTAATTGTTAATTTTAACATCATATGTCTATAAAGTAAATAAAACAAATGGGCACCGAAGTCAGGCACCGAAAGTCTCCTCTGAGAATCGCCCTTAAGGCATCTGACGTTCTTTGAGTTCCGCACCTCTTCAGATTATTAATGGAATAAGACAGGTCAAGTTAATTTCACCCTTTTAATATTAAAGGGAGCATTTGTATACAAGCCTAAATAAACTTGGACGCAATAAACAGACAATTTTATATCACAATAAAAATCGCTCCGTAGATAGAAGGCTACAAGCAGCGAAACAAATCCGTGTACTTTCGCGACGCGCTCATACAGACATGAGTCGATACGAAACTTAACACATTCACTGCCAAGAATCATTACTCACTACGCTCGCAGTCGATCCCGTGGTTTCCCGCTAAGCGGAAAGCGGCTACGGTGTAGGCGCCCTTCCTGGCAGTGAATGTGTTAAGTGCAAGTCTGAGTAGTTGACAGTGCATCAGCCCGCGTGCCGCCCGTGCGCTTTATCGATAGTCCGACAAGTTTATATTTGCCCCTAGCTATGTACAGTCAGAGTCAGCATCATATAGTTAGTAGCAGCCAGAGTAGCCAAATATATTGTAACACACCCTTATTCTTACAGTAATAACGACGTGTACCGAAATATTTGGCTAATTTGGCTGCTACTAACTATATGATGACTTGCACTAGTCTAGTCTCTAGTCTTAAAAGGAGCGCATGTGTGGTTTTAAGTGACGCTAGTCGACATTTTTACCGTGTTGAAGGACGGACTCCTTAAGATGACTCACGCTAGAACGGGACGAGTCCGGCCCGGGCCGTTTTCTCAGAAAAACGACGGCGTTTTTGCGCGCCCCAAGCCCGGCCGGGCCACGGCCGAGGGTCGGAAGCAGCTCGGTGTTGCCCCGGTGTCGGTCGCTCATATGTAACACCAACGTTTGACGTCCGGTCTACCTACAACCGAGGCTCGGACGACGCTCGGTCCCGGCCCGGCCCGCACACGGCCCGTTGACCTACAACAACGCTGACAACCAAATAAGCTCGTTGAGACGGCTCGTCACGATTACGGCCCGGGCCCGTCACGGCCCGTTCTAGCGTGAGTCATCCTTTACAGGGGTAAATCCTTCGCATTTGCTAGCCTAAGACCATAAGACATGAGGACTTATGGAGTATGTGCAGCCAACAACCAAATGGCATGTAGATCTCGATGCGCAAATGGAGATAGATAGGCCAATACGATACAATAAATACATCGCTTTTGAGCGGACGAAATGCAATTTCGTGGACGTCCTCTGCACATATGAACAGTCGAGAGTGAGCTGCGAGCACTTGGACTAAGCTGGAGCGGGGACAGGCACGTCGCTCAGGACAGGTTAGGCGTGGCGCGAGCGACAACAACAACAGCAACAACAGGAGTAGCCCGTTGTACTGGCTAATATAGAACTTTGACGTAACTGCATCGAAACTGCAAACCGACTACGCAGCACATTTTTGAGTTTTGACCACTGCTATAGAACTGCATCAAAACTGCCATATATGTCAGATACAGAGCGGTTCTCTTGCAGTAGGCAGAACTGCACTCCGAAATGCAATTCATCTGTACATAGCCCCTAATATGATATTGTGTACAAATATGTTCCTATTGCACAACGCACAGAAATTCAGAAATCGCTGCGTTTTAGAAGTGGAAACTTCTTTAGCGGCGCTGAGCACTTTTTGGGATGGGAAAAAATTGTTAAATACGCGACAGAGTTTTGTGACGTCAGATGTGAAGGAGGTCACTTTTTGCTGCTAGCCGATTCGACTTCATTCAAAACTGATCGCTATTCGTAAGAGTATAAAGCCGTTAAACACTTTTTGCAATAGCATATTCTGCAATTAAATTTGTAATAATACCAACGCGTCCTTCACCGTTTTGCTATTGAGAAAATTCGAATAGTTCGAATTTGGGCGTTATTCCTAAAAGCTTAGAAAAATATTTATCAGCGGCAAAAACAAATTGATATTTCCTCCATCTGCTGTTCTTGCAAATTCGAATAGTTCGAATTTAGACGTTATTCCTATAAAGATAAAGCTTTGAAAAATATTTGGCAATGGCAAAAACAAATTGGTATTGTGTTTGCCGCCGCCCGTCGGCGCGCCGGACCCCGGCACCGTTGCGCCGCGGCGGCGCGTTGGGCCCGTCGCACCCAACGCGCCCGCGGGCCGTCCGCCTAAATAATTGATAATTGTTTATAAATTTGCGTCAAATTCATTTTTAGGGTGACCCCGTAAGATGTCACGTGACCTGATCAAAAAACTGTTACAATAGAGTTTTCACTTCTGCCGGCACTCCCGGAGTGCAACCCGGTCTTTTTTTTTCACATAGATACCACATAGATTACCTTAAGTACCTACAGGCCAGTCATATTTGACTAGTCAAATCGATAAAATTGCAAGCAAACGGCTAGTTGTGATTTTTTAATATGTTGTTAGGACCACTACCAGTGCCGCATATCCAAGTTTCCAGCTTCGAAAGACCTGTGCTAACTTTGCAGCACTCGAAAAACGACGAAATTTTCGCTTTTTACCCGACTGCCGAAGGAGAGGAGAGGATGTTCTTCGAGCGTATATAATATGTATGTACCTATGTATGTATGTGACCTTATTCTTTGGCAGCTGCAGCCTAAACCTTTTGACGGATTTCGAAATATGAGGTGTCGTGGGATTCCTCTTAATCGTGGTGGCATAGCTATAAAACTTGAAAAAAGCAGTTGCATTTAAAAAAAAAAAATTCACTTGTTTATGGTATGAATTTAAAATGAACGGCCCTGTTTTCGATAAGACACCTTCCATCTTAATTAATGCCGATAGGTAAACAGGGTTAATACATTGTCATTATTAATTTGAATTATGGTGTCAAACATAGGAGGTTTACATTAGTAAGTCTCTAAGGACCAGGAATTTAATTTTGAACCTGAATTATATCATCTATCGTACAAATTAGTTATTATGTTAAACAGAAACATTTTGCTGCCACCAGTAAAAAAAGAATTGGTAATTCCTGTTTGCTATAAAATTGTATGACTTGTATTATTTATACGGTTTTTTTTTTCTTTGTAGGATTCCGTTCCCCAAAAGGAAAACATTGAATCCTTATAGGATCACTTTGTTGTTCGTCTCTGTCTGTCAAAATAATTTATCTTGGGTACGGGTGGGGTATCGAGTTGGAATTATCAACCATATATCCTGACCTGTGCCTGTCTACAGTCCCTTGAAGCTGTGAAAAAATAAAACTTCTAAGTGTATTGTCTTTTTTTTGTGTTAAGGCAATAAATATATTTTTATTTTTTCTTTCTTCTTTAAATAAAATACGATACGGCTGTTTATGCCGCAAAAAACGTATATTTCGACACTCAAGGGAATCAAAATTTATAGGCTACTTTCCGTTGACTTGGAACTATGTCTTATACTACAAGTACAGGGAAAAATCTGAAAACTATACATTTGTGATTAAGTACGGAACCATCGGTGGGCGAGTCCGACTAGCACTTGTCCGGTGTTTTTATATTTCATCATCATCATCGTTAACTTAAGAGTTATCCTCTTGTAGGTGGAGTATTTTTCATTTAGGACTCGACAAATAACGGAATTTACTCCAGGCAAAATACGGTTTTGAAAAACATTAATAGCGTTTTTTTTGTTGATTTCATTTGAAAACATTTTCATCTTAGAATAACAATTCTAAGATGATTTAGTCAAGAATCCGACAAACTTTCCACCCGGAAGTAATTATGTAGATTTAAATGAAGCATGCATTATCTTTTTTTGTACGATTTATCTTGAATATTATAGAGCAAATGTAAATGAACCAAAATAAAGACAAAAACATTTATTAATATTTTTACTGACTTTTTAGAAGCCAGTTAACTTATCATTTTTTCGATGTCTGAAATTTTGTCGGATTCTGTCGCTGGGTAACTATTTAATTGATAATATATCCGTTATACATAAAAAATAAGCTATTATAAATTATTTCCAAAATTGTCATTTTTTCCATACAAGTTTTCAGTTCATTGCCTGGACTAATTTATAATAGGTATGTTACAATTAAAGCGCATGGAGCACAACCGCAATTCTTTTCAGTTTTTAATTAATGACTGTCCACAAACTGTACCCTTTCCGGCCACTTTTCTGGACATTTTGTTAAGGGGCTCCAGCTCCACGCGCTTTTTGATGATGTTTGACGAGTTTGTCGCCGTCAAAACTTTAGATACATTAATTGTACAAACGCTTACCGGTTCTTCAAATTGCACGAGGAGAATTTCGAAAAAAACTTGTTTTTTTATGATTTATGCAGACACGGTCCAAAAAATCCCGTTTTCAATATTAAGTATTTTGTTTTTGCACTTGTAAGTCTTTTATATATGAAATCTACATGTAGCTGTTCCTTATTGACGTCTGTAAGAACGCACGAGAGATTTTTAAGCGGTATTATTGAACGGTTTTAAAGTTCGACTTTCATGGGTCAAATCTAGTAATTGAAAATTTACCCCCTTCCTGTTGACCGCTTGACCTGAATTTATGCACACACTGTTTGTTTCGATGACAATTCTGTGCACGACGCACCGCCCTTATAGCGCGTAGCGCCTGCGCACTGCTGACGTCGTTCGACGTGCAGCGTTGAACCACGCTAGGACGGTTTTGCGCCGACTGGGTTTATTGCGATACGCTTAGAGCAGCGGCGTATGCCACCCTACAGTCACCTAACAAATACTGCGCACAGGTACGACCCGGAACAGCATCCTGGCCACCCACCCGATACCTGTGGCAGCCCACGATTGCTCGCAGATACGACTCGAGTTGTAAGTTCGGAGCCCACCCTTTATCTGCTGTTACCTTCACCAACGACCTGTTACCTTGTCACGTTACGTGGGCTTTCAAACTCTTTGAAAGTCCACGTAACTGCTAAAAAGGTTTTGTACAAAAAGACAAAGGAAAGGTTTGGGTCAGGGTCTTTATTTTAATCTGATTTTTGACGAGTTGAGGGTTTCCAGGGCACGTGGTAAAGCAGTATCTAACGAGTAGGGTAAAGGAAGTATGGAACCGGAGTGGATCCCCCAGGGATTCGAGCGGTAGGGTGAGGTCGCGTGTGCGGAGGAGGCGCGTGAGGGCGCGCAGTAAGGGCGTGAAGCGGCGCGCAGAAGGGCCATGGCAGCGGCGCGCAGTAAGGGCGTGCAGCGGCGCGCAGTAAGGGCGTGCAGCGGCGCGCAGTAAGGGCACGCAGTAGCGCGCAGTAAGGGCGTGCAGCGGCGCGCAGTGGTGCTTAACGGTACGCAGAGGCGTTCAAAGGCACGCAGTGCCGCGCAGAGGCACGCAGCGGCGTGCAGGGGCACGCCGTGGCGCTCAAGGGCACGCAGTGGCGTATAAATAGGGCGCACAGAATAAGAGCCAAACTGACGTAGGGATCCCTCTTGAGTTGCGGGGCCGGCTGTGACCCCGCAACGGATCAATTTAGTAGACTCCTAGTTTGGAAGTCGATGGAGAACTGATGGTTCCGTCCGTTGTACGGCTTATATACCCCTGAGGGTCTACATTCTAGAATTACCGATTCTGTCATTTAAAATTTACAAAGCGCCTTTTTTTTTCATACATAACTTCCTAATATATTTACAAAGCATCAGGACTACATAATTATATAAAATTATTACAACCTTAGCCTAAAAGTATACAACCTGAACTTCATAGCAGCGCGATTGACAAAAATTGACGTATCTGTCGTTGTTTGACATATTGTCAAAAAGATAAACAATTCAATTATTTATTTTCAGGAGACCTAAAACAGTGAAAAATAGAGGCAAATTATAGCCCAAAATAACAGAAAACAGATAAGAAAGGTGTGCCTAAACCGCACATTAACATTAACAGCGCGCAGAAATGTATTGTTTAAACTTTGGCGATTCAGACGGAACCAAGGGCCTGCAGCTCAATAAATATTGCAAGAACGCCTAGAAAAAAGGGCAAACTGACTTTCCTAACACTTTCCCTATTTACTTTCATATACTTTCCAATGTATTCATTCTCATTAGTTGCTTTTCATAAAAGCCTGTGTTCATTCTAGTTTCCCAACTAGTGGGATCTATAACGAGTGTAATGGGAACTTTTCAGTTTTGTGATTGATAGAAATGTTTATATCGTTAATTCGTGGAGTTAACTTAATGCACCCGAGTTAGTTCACCTGAGGGAATTAAGAATACTAAAAGAGCACTTAATTCTTCTCAAAAAATCTAGGGTGTTTAAAGTGTACTTTTTAGGTCTACTAATTCACCCTTAATTCACCAAGGTGAATTAGGTAGACTGAAAGCATACTATTAAGTAGAAATTAATATAAGTAAAAAGATGTGGATAATGTACTAAAAGCTAAAAAATAATAGGTAGGTGCCAGGTATCAGACTTTACGCCACTCTCCTCATCAATCTACCTAGGGCATTGATCAGATTATACCTATCCTTTGCAATTACCTATCCTTTGCAATAAAAATGTTTAACTTATATAGTATTTTATGCAATCGTTATATAATGTATGCTTTTTCAGTCGAGTACCACGTTTACTCATCAAGGTACGAGACTTAAAAATCGAATTATATAACTATTGTATACAATACTTTTCTACGAGTCAACTGAACTAATTAAACAAACTTGGTATCTATTGAAAATCTAGGCCCTGCTGAAACGAAGTGCAACCAACGTCTTTTTCTTTTTTGTGCGTTACCTTTTGACTTTCTCATGACGGCGTCCTATTGGTCAAATACATTATAGTTCAGTCAAGGCGCCACGTGATTGGTCAATTTCATTTTAGTTGTCTGAACAGTTATGAAATGTTGAGTTGGGGGCTCCATAGTAAAAAGTATGTGATTTAAGTTTGGTGTACGAAGTCTTAATTCAAACATTAAGGTCGACGAGCATAAAAAAGTATTTTTGCTTATATTATTCAGATTTAACTTAGTTGTCATTTAATTTAGTTCATCCTATTTAGTTATCATCTTGTATATATACTTTAGAAAACAAATGAGCTAACAAACTGTGGATCTTGTCGTCTGAATAAAGTAATGGACATGTTATGCGGAGGGATGATAGTCATGTTACTACAAGGGCAACACGTATGAATGTAGAGGGATGTAAGAGAAGAGGTAGACCAAGGAAAAGGTGGATGGACTGCGTGAGAGACAATATGAACAGGAAAGATGTGTGTGACGAGTTGACGGGCGGTAGAGAGGTATGGAAGAAAAAAACAAGCTGCGCCGACCCCAAGTAAATGGGATAAGGACAAGCGAATGATGACTTATAGATATCGTATCACATAAAACTGTAAAATGTAATGTGAATAAAATGAATAAAGGGTTAACATTTATAAGTTACTAAAAAGCCAATCGTTTGTTATTTATTTATTTTATATACAACGGATACTTCTTAAGCACTAGAAAGGGTAAGTGTTGCCAGTGTTGACTCGGTATAAACCCCTCCTGGAAATAAAAGAGAAACGTTATTTAAAATTTGTGATTTACGCTTACGGAAGATAGTCTCATCTATAAATATGTTTACATCACTCTGGGCGGTAAGTGAGATTTACCGCCCACGGGCGCAGCGGCAAATCTCACTTCACACCCAGAACACGTAAAATTGTGTAAAGCCCCAGATCGCATATTTATAAACCACCAAATTCACCGCTTTAGGTACGTAATGTACTATTTCTACCTCTTTTAACTACATAGTTGTGAAACCAAAACCAAACCAACTACTTAAGGGGCTCCCATACGCCAATGACCTTCGATCTGAATCCCTTAGTTTTCTAATGTTTTTTGTAGTTTTTTATGTTGACAACAACAACTTTAAGCAATATCCCTAGTATCCCATATCTACTTCAAAGTTCATTGTTTTCGAGATATTTGGCATCAAAGTTGAACAATTTTAGGCCAAAAAACTGGTTTTCTGGCCATAACTTTTATGTTAATTGGTTTAAAATGAAAACCCTGGACCAGTTTTTAGAAACGTCACAGACGAACCCAAATATGTAGATTTCGTATATGTTAGTTAGATCTTTCACGTCAATAGAGATACGAAATAAGTGTTTTTTAGACAATGTTTTAAAAAATCATACAAAGTTAAGTATTGATTTGATTCAAAATCCGGTGGACCAAAATAGAGATAAAAGATTGAAGAACCGATAGCCGTTTGATTTATAATTCTATCTGTAGTGCAAAAGTAGGAGATACCATTCAAAACTTGTCAAAAATCGATGAAAACCTCGGGTAGCCCCTTAAGTTTCTCACTTATTTCTATGCTACAAGTTTAGTGAACGAATGCGCATTCTGCCATCTGTAAACCGTTAACTGCGAAAAATCGCCATGTTTGCAAGTTCATTTTGTTCTAAGTAGTGAGTGCATGAATTCATGTAAATTCACTTGGTCTTATTTTGTGAAATGATGACAAATGTTACTTACTGCAACTTAACCAGTACTGATGTACCCACGAAGACAGCAGGAGTGCCTACACAGCGATTGTTATTAACTTGCGTCATGGTATCACAACGCATAGCGATCAGATGGCCACCAGTGTCCACGGTTGCTGCGAACAACTGGTACGCCCTGCGGTGATGGCAAGCATTGTCATTGTTATTGCAGCCAGGCTGTCTTGTCCCTCCATTGGCGAAGATGTCTAAGGCCGGGTTCCCGATGGCCTCAGTCAGACCGTTGGCCCTGTTGCCAACGGCGTCCGTGTGGATGACTTCGACGTAATCCGCGTCGGTTCCTCTGAGGCGCTGCGAGGAGGCGTCCCAACGTTCACCGGCGGGGCTCAAAGCTGAAATGTTAAAACGTTTCAAGGATAAGCGAATGCGACTTTTAATTGACTTAGTCGCGCTTTTGATACAATGCTGCTTTAAGTTAAATAGAAAATCGACAGCAGCAATTCAAAAGTGATACATGCGTATCATACGCATGCCTATATATTCAACATTTTGTATCGATATACACGTATAACTGTTTTACTCCGCATTATGAAACGAGCGATTATGTAGTAGTAGAGTGTTGTTCTGCGTTTGGATATAGGTAGTTATGTATAAATTGAAGAAATGGACACTGGTCCCATGTGTAATTTGACCCCTAGATACATAGCATGTCGTCGGGGATAGTGCAATACCGCGTAACTAGCACTAGTAAATACTGCGTATCTACACAACACCCATAGGGCAAATCCGCGTAACTATATAGCATTGGTTAATACCGCGTATCTAACAAAATATAGCCAAATTAAGTTTTTCCGCCAACGAACGTAAAGTCCTGATTAGAATATACTAAGCTTCTCCTGTAAATTTGGGTAATTGTGTAGATACGCAGTATTTACCAGTGCTAGTTACGCGGTTTCACACTATGGATGTTGTGTAGATACGCACTATTTACCAGTGCTAGTGACGTGGTATTGCACTATCCCCGACGATATCTCGATTTAAAAAATCGTTAACCTACGTCGCGTAGCCACAAAATTTATTTGATCACGTTTTTAGGGTTCCGTAGTCAACAAGGAACCCTTATAGTTTCACCATGTCCGTCCGTCTGTCTGTCTGCCCGTCTGCCCGTCTTCGGCTTAGCTCAGTAACCCTTACTACTACACTCAGAGGCAACGAAAACGGGTCACTTTACAAAGTGACCCGTTTTCATTGCCTCTGAGGTAGCTTACCTTCATAGTTCACATTGGGAATTACACTCAGAGGCAATGAAAACGGGTCACTTTGTAAAGTAATCCAAGAAAAGTGACCCGTTTTCATTGCCTCTGAGTGTAGTAATTCTTCATGGGTATATAAATCAATCTGGCCGACAAAACAGTAGAATAAAATGATGTTTTTTTTTACTGTTGTACCTCCTCTACACCCAAAGTGGGGATGTATTTTTTTTCTCGTTAAACCCATAGTGTGGGGTATCGTTGGATAGCTTGTTCAATGTTATGGGTCTCTTAAAACATTTTTCAACTCAGTGATTGTTTGCGAGATATTGGGCTTTAAAGCATTTAAATGGCTACTACTACGGATGTGAAAAAAATCGTGGCAGTAGTACATATTTTGAATTTAAAAGGAAAACTATCACGGCTAAGTAGGCATAACTAGTTACCGAGTAATAGTCGACCAACTTAAAAGGCCAACGTTCGTACAAATTCGGCCGACGCAACCGCACCATGTACTCGGCGGTGTCGGTGTAACAAATAAGACAGGCAACTGCGGAACCCTACACTGCGGCCCGACATGCACTTGGCCGATTTTTTTTATAATGTAAGAAAAAAGATGTCGGTAACCGTATCCACCTGTGATTTTCTTAGCAGGAGTAGCGCTTCTCCGACTCGCGATGCCAACAATGTGCGCTCCAAGATCGAAGCCGATTAGATGAAGTAGGTCTCGGTTCAGACCCGCAATATCCAACAGTGCCATGAAGTCTCTCAGATCCTCGGCGATGAAAGGCACTAAAGGCACAAGCTGTTCATAGGGTGAAACTGAGATGAATGACCAGTCCACCAGGATGATGACCAAGTTCACTTTGTCTGATGAGGCCAGCGCTGCAAAAAAAATGTTAGGGCCACATGAGACGGGAGGAGACACAGGAGAATATTATCATTCATCATCATCATCATATCAGCCGAAAGACGTCCACTGCTGGACATAGGCCTCCCCCAAAGAGTGCCAAAGTGACCGGTCCTGCGCCACCCGCATCCAGCGAACTCCAGCAACCTTTACCAGGTCATCAGTCCACCTTGCGGGGGGCCTACCCACGCTGCGCCTTCCGGTACGTGGTCGCCACTCGAGAACCTTTCCGCCCCAACGGCCATCGGTTCTACGTGCTATGTGCCCCGCCCACTGCCACTTAAGTTTAGCGATTCGGAGGGCTATATCTGTTACCTTGGTTCTACTGCGGATATTATCATTGTCGATTGTTAATTAACAGTGTTGGTCCCTTTAAGCATCCCCAACTAATGCTTTTGTTTGGAATGTCCACATTTATTCTTGTTTGTTATGTGGATTACGTACCGTGTCCTCACTTTTTCTTTTGTCTTTGGCTTGTAATACTGTGTGTTGTGTTGTGTCCCGAATAAATGTTTAATCCTTGATTTATAAACTTACAAAACTTAAGGGTGTTTACAGACTCATCGTAAACACTGCTGTCTCGTCCATGCACAACAATAGCCACGTTAGTGTCAGCATCCAGCTCAAGGGCGGTAGCACCAGCGGCGGAGTTCTGTACTGGTTCCATGTCTACGCCGCTTAGTAGATGTTCCCTGGTTAGTAATTAATAGTACATTACTACAGAATCCGGGAAGTAAGGGGTTGCCGGCCGAGTACATATAGACGGCCGAGCGTAGCGATGATGATGAGGCTGGCAACCCCTTTTCAAGCCGAGGTATGTACATAGTGCTTTTCTCAAACATGCAATGAGATAAATTGGACGTATTTATGCACAAGGGAACCAACCCACGCAATGACAGTTTTGAGAAAAAGAGGTTTTTGTTAAAAAAGTGTATACAAAAAAAAAACTCATGTTTTTTGGCAAAGTTGGAGTGCCAAGCGTTGTAACATGGTATTGTTGATATTTTTTTACTTGTACATGCTAAGAAAATGTAGTTTTAAGTGTAGTTTTGTCTTGAAAAGGCAATGGTTCCTTTTAGCAAAAATACATAAGTGAGGGTTGGTACCTTATTGATTTAATAGGGACTATAAACAGGTATACAAAAAAAATATATACGCTTGTTTGAATGTACTTTATCAACAAAATGTTTACAATACAAAAGTTATAAAAAATCAGAAATATTATTATTTAATCTAATTCTTCTCAAACATCAACGCTTTAATTTAAAAAAGCTTTCTTAGTTCTCGCTAGTTTCATCTTCCACTTCAAAGTCAGGTTCACCCGAAAAGCCCTCCAGATCATCCTCCTTGCTTTCGTCGGGAATTAACAGAACGTAAAACTCGTGATGGACCTGTGGAATCAGATGAAGAAAGCTCTTCAGGTCTTTAACTTTGCGTCGGCAACAAGCTTTCCTGATGGCCAAAGTGGTTCCATTAACTGCTTGGTAATTGATGATGCCCTTCCCCGAGCACTTTTTTCATAATATTTACTTCCTTAAATTCTTCAATGAAGTTAGATCTCATGTAAATTTGAAACATTTCATGTTTTCTAAGCTATATTTCTTTTGTGGGCAGCCATGACACTTTCGTTCCATCTGTACTTCTCTTTTTCTATTTGTAATATTCTTCTCCAATATTAATGAGGACAAAAATTCTTTCGGATCCATGCGGTGGTGTCCTGTCATGGCATTTTTTTTTCTTGCAAGTTTTTATTATATTCATATAATCTTCCGGCGTATAAATTATTTATAGCCATTTTAAAGCATTCACTATTTTTCCGAAATCCGTATCAATTGGAAGAAAGCTGTGTCCTAATCCCAATTCTAGATATCGTAAATTAATCTGTTCAAGCATTGGATGTTCATTTAAGATCGCTTTAAGCATCAACACAAGCTTTATATTCCGATTTTGGCCGCTACATGAATCGCTCCATAAAATAAGACGTTCCCATTCATGTTAGCGAAAATATTACCAATAGAAAAAAAAATACAGAAGTTGGAAGAGTTTTTAAGAGTTTAAGGAAGTAGATATTATGAAAAATTTTAATATTCGGGGAAGGGTCTCATCTAGTTTTACCAAGCAATTAATGGAACCACTTTGGCCATCAGGAAAGCCTGTTGCCGACGCAAAGTTAAATATCTGAAGAGCCTTCTTCATCTGATTCCACAGGTCCATCACAATTTTTACGTTCCGTTAATTCTCGATGAAAGCTTCGAGGATGATCTGGAAGGCTTTTCGGGTGAACCTGACTTTGAAGTGGAAGATGAAACTAGCGAGTAACTAAGAAAGCTTTGTGATAAAATCTTTCTCTTAATTTTTTTATTAAAGCGTTTGATGTTTGGGGAGGGTTAGATTAGAGAATAATATTTCAAACATTTGCAGACCTTTTGTATTGTAAACATTTTGTTAATAAAGTACATTCAAACTAGTGTGTATATTTTTTTATTAAATCTACAAGGTACCAACCCTCACTTAAATGTTTTTGCTTAAAGGAACCATTGCCCTTTTAAGAGAAAACTACACTTAAAACTACATATTCTTGACATGATATCAACAACAAAACATCAACAATACCATGTTGTAACGCTTGGCAATCCAACTTTGCTAAAAAATATGGAAAAAAAATGTATATAGATACACTTTTTACAAAAACCTCTTTTTCTCAGAACTATTATTGTGTGGGTTGGTTTCCTTGTGCATAAATACGTCCAATTATGTCAGATCGTACGACTTTAATCTTTAAAGCCTTTTGCATGTAATTTACATTTGGGTAATGTGTAGGTTGGTTCCATTTGGTACAAATACGTCCAATTTCGATTATGCAAACCAGATTCAATGAAGTTGGTTCCTTACTTTATATAAACTAGATTATTTTAACCAGGAACCATGTGATGTGGATCTTTGTGAAAGTGTTAACTTATGCAGTTTTTATTATGCAAATAAGAACCAACCCGCATGGACTCTTATGAAATAAATGAAACGATACTGTAACGGTGAACCACGTGATATGGATCTTTTCAAATAAATATAATGTAAAATTAGCAAGTTACAATACAGCATGGATCTTTTTAAAGTTTTATGAAACAATGATAATGTGGTTTGATAACTTTATCAACGGAATCTTTTCATATGTCGAATGATCTTACGACTTTGATCTTTATGTAGGGGGTATAAGGCACATTTTTAAAGCCTTCTGCATACTTAACTCAATTTTGGGTGATGTGTGGGTTGGTTCCCTTCTGCATAAATACGTCCAATTAAAAAAAACTCCAAGAAATCAAACTTTAATTTTCATGGCTGAACGCCGTGTTCCTGTGCCATCTTGCTCCAATTTTGTATGAAATGCCATTACGGGTCTCTCGTCTCGCTGCGCCCGAAACGTAACACTTCGAAACCCATTATGAAGAACACAACGTCAATATTTCATTGCATGTTTGAGAAAAAACATATTAATTATGTATCTTAAGTTCCTTTAGATTAGATTTCGAATAACTGCATGAACTTTTCATGTTCATTTATAATTTTTCCATTCAACTACTCCTAATTTTCGTATTAATTCAGAACAATATATCGTAATTAATTACGTTAGTAATATGTTTAAATATAGTGAATAAATATGTAATAAAATACGTATGGGTCAGTGCGTGGTCCGTTTTTTTTCTAATTAAAACTAATTAACCAGCTGGTCGTACGATACGGTACGGTACGTTAGAAAGGTCTATATGTCACTTTTGCATGAAAAAAATGACAGTTGTGTTGTCTTGTCCTAACGCTGCTCGTTCTAAAAGTCACCCAATTACCCCTCAGGTATATGCACTTACGCTTTGGGCTTAAAACCACTAAACTTCATAATACCTTATTCACTAATACCCCTAATTTTCAAGTTACCATGGGCTCATAATACCTAAAATTTCAAATTCTCTCATTCTTAAAATGGACGAATTTCATTATGACTTTGACCTACAACGTCATATTCTCTAAATACCTAAAAATTGAAATGCACAATTCCTGCAAATGCCGAATGATATAAATGACAAAATATTAAAATAACTCAAACTGAAAACACCTAAATGGCAAAATGCCTATTTTTTTTTCACGAGTGGTTATTTGAGAGATTGATTTGATATTGATATTATGACTTTAGTATAGTTCCTGTTCAACGTGCCAACTATAGAGTTTGTGACAAAAGATTACCGTCGCGGCAGAAAAAGGAAAATTCATCTGGGTGGGTTAGACTCGTAAAACACACTTTCCCGAAATGTAGGTATTTTGAGCTTTAGTTGTTTTAAGCATATGTTGTTTTGCCATGAAAGTGTTTTGAGTTTAGGCATTATCAGACAACGGTATTTTGAAATTCGGCCATATTTAGGTTCCGGTGTTTTAAGAAAAAAAATTAGGCATTCTGCAATTTAGGTGTTTTGAGATCAAGAAGTTTTGAGATCTGGGAATATTGATAAAGAGGTACAATGCAATTTAGTGGTTATAAGCCCAAAGCGCACTTACCATGACGTTTGGAAGTATCTAACTTCGTTGCCAAGCCGCTGGGTTCTGAAGTTCGATGCTGTCTCAGCCAGAGAAGCGCTCTGGCATGCAGAAACTGCAAAAAACAGGTATTTTTTGAAAATAGTAATGCAAAATATATTTCAAGTTCCTAGAAAAAGTCAGAAAAAAAATATATATATATAATCTGGAAGTTTGACTTTTCAGTAGGACAGGTTAATACTCTGTTATTATTATTATTTTAAAGAGGCCGTTTTTAACTTGATCTCTGCTGCTGCTGCAAGCTAGAATCGATATTTTCGCAGTTTTAACTTAACACAAGAAATCTATGTATATCAGTAGGTAAATGTTTATTGAGCAGAAACGTCGACTAACGAAATTCCTCGATCATAGTGACAAACTGAAAAATTATTCGCCACGAGCGGGATTTGAACCCACAACCTCTGGAATCCATCCATCGCTTCGCCAATTGAGCTACCGTGGGTCCGTGAATGGCGACGAATCTTTCAATCCCTTCCACTATTGTATTAACACCTTAGGGAGCCTCCCTAAGGTGTTAATAAAATAGTGGATTCCAGAGGTTGTGGGTTCAAATCCCGCTCGTGGCCAATAATTTTTCAATTTTCCACTATGATCAAAATCTATTTAGATCCTCATCATCCTCCTAGCGTTTTTCTCGGTTGTGCCCTAAAGGATCACGTGGTCCGCTTTGACACCTAATCCCAAGATTTGGCGAAGGCACTAGTTCTATGAAAGCGACAGTCATCTGACCTTCCAACCCAGAGAAAACTAGATTTCTCATTTATTTATTCGTAAGCTTCAGATTGAATGTAGCGTGTCTCACCGCTCGCTCGGTTACAATGGCTCTAATTAATGAATCTATTTATTGCCTAAAATATTAATATAAGTTACCAGATCCCTATCCTATAATTCCATTAGCAGTTTTTTTTTAATCACTTGCAATATAAAAGTACAGTCCATACTAAGACAGAGCACAAATCACACTCAGAACAAACACTAAAACTAAACCAAAACTAAACATTTTCAATTTTGGTGCAGCATCTCGATGACGTAACGCAGTGTACGTGCATTAGATAGATCTAAATGTCAATTTTTATATGGAAAAATGACAGTTGGATCTACCTAACGCGCGTTCAAAACGTTACGTGATTTCTGATCCAAACTTTACCGGGAGGTACATGTATAAGTGGATAAATCTCAAAGTCAAAAATGCAGCGTTTTGTATAGAGAAATTTGGTATAGAGCGAGTGGAGTCCCGGGGTAGGATATAGGATAATTTTTGTCTAGGAAATCATCCCCTAAGGAGATGCAATGGAGGGTGAAAATTTGTATGGAGCTACGATATAAACGAGTTCCAAGCGGACAGAGTCGCGGGCAGACGCTATAGTTATAATATAAACAAAATACATACTGAAGCACGCAGCCGTCGCAAGTGCAACAAACACTAAGTTAACTCGCCACATGATTTTGAATGACACTTTACTGACTACCGAATAACACAAATCCTTGCAACCTAGCTTATATATGCACAATATTGACAGATATCATGATTGAATTATCTTTTAACAAGTTAATTACTGTTTTGATCAATCAATCGGTACTTTACCTGTGATCAAAAGATATGGGGGAGTCAACTGTAATGTTGTCTCTAATCATTCATTTACGGATGTGCATGTTAATCAGATTGTCTAGTTGTAAAAGTATTACTTTTCTTGTTTTTTTTTTGTAAAAGGATGGACAGTGATTGACCCAAGTCTCACCTGATGGTAAGCGACGACCGAGCCTAAGATGAAGCTCACTGGTTCAGTCAGCCTATTCACTCTCGTTTTGAAGGCTCCTAGATAGTAGTTCTCAGGAAATACAGATGATGGGAGCGAATTCCATTCCTTAGCAGTTCGCATTAAGAAAGAGGAGGCAAATCTTTGTGCAAATAAATGATAAGTTGACAACATAAGGATGCATTCGCTCCCCACCCCTGGTCGTTGGGTGATGGAACGGGGAAGGTGGAATTAATGGATGGTGGATCGTGCACTTCCTGCGCAGACTCTCCAAAGCGTATCCGATAAAACACCGATAGGCAAGATCTGATACTCACCATCGGTGTTCGAGACTGCCTTAAAAAATCTTGAATATGTTTAGTTATTACCCTTTACTTATCTATACGTATCATCATCATCATATCATCATAAAGACGTCCACTGCTAGATAGATCTACTTATCTTCTTCTATAATTCCAAACACGCAACCACGCGGCAAATAAGTTACACACAGAAATATTAACCCTACCTACTAACGTACTCGCATTATACAATATTGCGTTCCAAAACGCAAATAGCTGACGTAGCTCGCGCACGCACTTAAGTGGGACTGCGCCGGGCGCATTTGCCGCATGCCGGAAGACTTGGGCTAAAATCACCACCAACTGGGTCCCACACAACACGAACACGGCGTCGCGGTAGACCTTGTCGGAGATGGCGACACGAGCTTGAGGTCTTTGACCAAGACTGCCCAGGATAGTGGAAGAAAAATAGGGAGGCTTTTGCGCAGCAGTGGGACACTTAAGGCTGTTTAAAAAATACTTATGTTTATGTGTACCTTAACATGTGAAACCCCAAAGATATGGAATTTACATATTTTTGAGCATTACTGCATATGTTATGGTACAGATTTACACCACGACCAGATGCACCAAACCGTCCGTAATGGTAAGCGGTGCTCGTTAAAATCTGAATCGAAAGTTTGGCTGTTGTCCACGTTAATCCTGATCCCCCAGGGGAAAAAAAACGGTTAGGTTGTTAGGTGAACTGCGACCCTACAGCGCCCGAGCCGAGCGAGCGAAACGAGCGTGCCGCGGTAGCGTCCGGCGAAGCGCATTTTTTCCTAGTTGAATATAAAATAATTACCGCTAATTCCCGTGGGTGATCGGGGTCAGGTGATTAACGCGGATAACGTGAAAGTTTGACAAGTTACTATGTAATGACAGCTGTCGGCGCCATATTTAACGTTGATCGGTCTGTTATCGTAAGTTGGTGCAACCCGCCCTCAGCATGTCAAGGCAATATATTCACAAAGACTTATAAATTAAAAAAGAATAGATCCAGACAATGCAGCGTTTCCCATCGGCTTTGCCCGGAGCGGCAAATCGAAACCGATACATTTGCGAAGAGATTGCTATTTGCCTTTGAGAATAGAAACAGAGATCGCGAGTGGACGAACTGTGTTTAAATTGTGACTCATATTCTCTACCACAAGAAAAATATTAAAATGGGTTAACACACACTGACAAAGAAAAGTCTCTCTTCTTTCTGAAATTAAAGAAAATAACCCTAATTTAAAGTATGCTGTTCCCAATTGTACGTTCGTCAGGCAGATCTAAATGTCACTTTTTTAGGGTTCCCCAGTTAACAAGGATCCCTTCAGTTTCGCCGTGTCCGTCTGTCCATCTGCGACTTAGTTCATTGACCCTTACTACTAGAAACCTGTAATTCGGCATGAGTATTTAATATTAAACCAATAACGTCGACAAAACGGTGTGGTAAAATCTTGGAAAACATAAAGTGGATGTATTTTTTTTCTCTTTAACCCGTTGGACGCCCTATTGGCCGTGCCAACCTACTAATTATACTAATAGAGTATAAATTTCAATGGTATTTTGACTTCGAGTGTCGTTAAAACCATGGTGTGGGCTATTGTTTGACAGCTTATTAAAATTTTGTCTATTTTTTCTTTTGGTTACCTTCCCTGCATAAAGTGGGGGTTGTAATTTTTGACTTCGATATACCTATAGGGTGTGGAGTAACATTGGATAGCTTGTTTAAAAATAAGATGGACCCCTAATTTTTTTTTTTCTATTCAGGGATACATTTGCGTGATATTGGGCTTTAAAGACCTAATTTTTATTAGTCATGTCCTTTGCCGGCTAAAAGGTTACTACTGTATATAAAAAAACATGGTAGTAGTAAAGCAATGCAATGTAATATTATGAGATAAATAAATATTCATATCAATATCAATAAATATGATGAATTTACTCTGAAAACTATCACGGATAAATATACATAACTAGTTAACGAATAACAGTCGACCAATTTAATAAATATACCTACTTGAAAACACCCGTACAAATACGTGGCGCCGCAACGTTTAGTCGGCGCGCGCGTGTCGATGTAACGAAAGTCAAAGACAGACAGGCAACCAAGGAACCCTACACTGCGCGTGTCCGACATGCACTTGGCCGGTATTTTTTTAAAATGACAGTTGAGTTATCTTCATAATTCATTTATTCATAATTCATTTATTAATTGCATTATATGTTTACAAAAGTTCTTAAAGTAAGTATATGCTCCAATATAAACCCTGTTAGGGCACAGCAATCTTTATAGATACTTAAATAATAACAAATAGTACTCTAATTCATAATATTAACATGTCTTTCAATTATACTACCAAGTTTATCCACATTATTATATTAAATTTAAATGTCAAATTATATTTACACCTATTTTATTACATAATAATAATTATATTACCAAATTTATCTACATTATTAAATATTAAATTTTGATGTCGTTATATTTACACCTATTTTATTTCTAAAAATTATTTTAAGTTATAGAAGCGATTCTTAATTAAGAAATCTTTTAACATTTTAAAAAACATAGTGAATTTTTCTATTTTTCTAATATTGAGGGGAACTCCATTGTATATGTTTACGGCCATATGATGCGTACCGGCTCTGACAATTTGCATTTTGCTCATTGTGTTCGTTAGTTTATTTCTACTTCTCAGATTGTGATACGCCGTGCTGCAGTTATCTCTATTTTGGTCCAGTATCGTTTTGTTATTTCTAGGCTTAGGACTTTTCGTAGCATACCGTGGTTCTAAAATCTTTGGAGTCGCCATGTGTAAAAATTTCGAAGTCAAAGTCAAAAAGTATGATGTCTTATTAACTATCAAGATTTATACATACTGTCACATCGTTACTGAGTGCATTTTTAATCGAACGTAATTAAAGTTATCATAAACCTATATAATAATACTAATTACTGATCACATTGTGATGCTACAATATTATTTATCTAGTTATACATCCTCTTTAATGCCCGTGTTTAGTGAGTAGTGCAAATTAAATCGCATTTAAAATTAAAAAATATTGACATAATCAGTTGACACTTTTGATACGAGACCGTCAAATTGTTTTTTTTACCGTTATAAAATGCATTGTTGGTTAATATATTACATTATACTATTTTTATTAAATGTCCTTTTTCTTTATTGTATATCATTTTACAACTAAAAATTCCATAGAATATAGAAGCATGATATGTTTCAAAAAGCCTTTAATATAACTTCATACTTTGAAGTTTACTTCGAAAATTTCACATTCGGCGACTCCATGCATTTTAGAACCACGGTATGGTACCAAATGTCCTAAGCCTAGTTATTTCTTACGAATTTACAAATTTCATAGATGTACATTGAAGTTAGTGTTAATATTTTTAGTTGAGTAAAGTGACATCTGCAACTCTCTGTTTGTTTTATGTTCACTAAGATTCGAATGCACTTTTTCTGAAGTATAAACAGGTTACTGACATGTGTGCTGTTTCCCCACAGAATAATGCCATAATTTAACCAGGCGTGCCCGTCAGCATAATACGCGCTGATTGCAGTTTTTAAATTCGTACAGCTCTTTAATTGATATAGTGCGTAGGTAAATTGCGACAGTTTTCCCGAGATTTTAGCAACATGCTTCTTCCAGTTTAATTCCGAATCTACCTCAATCCCCAGTAATGAACAGGAATTGACTGTCACTAGCTTCTCATTTCCGTAAGAGAATTCAGTGTTGATCGGTTTTTTTTGTCGCGGTTTGATCTGTATGAGTTTGGTTTTAAACACATTGAGCTTTAAATTGTGATCATTTAGCCAATGTATAATTTTCCCCATAGTAATATTTCATTGCTGTTTAAAGTGTTCATTGTCATCACATTTGAAAACTACGGTAATGTCATCGGCGTAGAGTATACAGTTATTATCTAGAATCTTTGGCAAATCATTAATGTATAGTAAGAATAGGATACATCCCAGGGTGCTGCCCTGGGGAATTGAGTATTTTACAAAGGATTTTTGTGACCTACAAGTATTCAAACATTTTTGGGTGGCATTATAATTATCTATTTCTACAAACTGCTGTCGCTTTTCAAGGTAAGACTTTAACCACCGATGTGTTATTCCTCTCACTCCTATTCCGTATAATTTATCTAAAAGTACCCTATGTGATACACGGTCATAGGCCTTGCTCATATCAAGCATCATGGCTATTGCGTGCTTTTTAGAATCTATTATATTTAGAATTTCATTAAAGAGCTGCATTAGAGTGCTGTTGTCGTTGATCTTCGCTTACGAAAACCGTTTTGACTATCGTTATATATGGCATGTTTATCGCAAAAGGAATTAAGGCGGTTTGCCATTGCCGTTTCAAAAATCTTCGAGAACGTGGACAACAATGCAATCGGTCGAAAATCATTTGGATCAGTTGCCCCTTTAGTTTTTGGCACAGGCTTTATAATTGCGGTCTTTAGCAAATCCGGAAAGGTTGCCTCAGCGAATGATTGGTTTATCAAGTAAGTGATAGGTGCCGCCAGTTCATCATTACACTGCTTAGCAAGTGTCGGAGGGAATTCGTCATAACCGAAACTAGATTTGTTTTTTAAGTCTCTTATGATTTTACTAATTTCATTTTTATCCATTGGACTTAAATACATAGTGTTAATAGTGGGTTCAATAACTGGCCGGCCTTTAGGAGAATCTATCGTTTCCTTAGATCCTAATGTTACAAAGATTGTTCAGGGTATTCGCTACTAAATCTGGCTCATCTAAAATGGAATTATTAACTTTTAATTTAATATTAGTAAGCTCTTTTTTACTTGTTTTATTTGTGTGCTCTTTTATTACTTGCCACATTGTTTTTGTAAGGTTTTTAGATGCATTCATCCGTTTTACATATTGAATTCTTTTTGAGGTCTTGACTGTTTTCTTTAACGTAATTTCATAACATTTGTAATATTTCCTCAAAACAGGACTGTCGTTTTGTAGAGTTAGCAATTTTAATAATCGCTTATTTTTACATGACCTCTTTATACCTTCACTTAGCCAGTGCTTGTCTTTTTTACCTTTTATTCTTGTTATCTTGTTAGGAATACATTGATCCAGGAGTGTTTCAATTTGTGAATGGAATGAGTTATAATTTTGGTTGACATCCTTCCCCGGCATAATAACTTCGTTCCAATCGATTAACTGTAAATGTGCTTTAAACAAAGACATATTCTTATGATTAAATATTCTTTTTTTTGTAGATAAATAGCTTTGAGGTGTATTTGGGCTTGATAGTGGCAAAGTTATTACGATACCTTTATGATCTGATAAACCATATTCTTCTACATTAATGATTAAGTCTGACCTAGGACCGTTTGTGAAGATAACGTCTAAGCAAGATGAACTTGTGGAAGTAATTCTGGTAGGTTCTTTGACATTTTGGACAAAATTATATGATTTAAACAACTCAGTCATAGTTTTAGTTTGATTACTATGAAGTAAAAAGTTTACATTTAGATCTCCCCCTATGATTACATCATTTTTACAATACTTAGTAGTTACTAATTTTAAGACATTTTCTAGTTGTACATAAAATAGTGCTATTTCTCGATGGCTATTGGGCCAATATAACATTATCAATACTAAATTTAATTGATTTATTTTAATTGCACATATTTCCATTATGTATTGTATCGCTAATTTATTAATATCATTACAGGTTGTATATTCGATATCCTCCTTTACCAGAATACAGACTCCTCCACCTTCATAGTCTGTCCTGCAAAATAAACTTGCTACGTTATACCCTTCTAGGCTAAGTAGGTCGCGTTTGGCTTGTGTGATCCAAGTTTCACAGAGACAAATTATAGGTAAATTAAGATCTTCAGTTAGCGCTTCGATTAAGTACAATTTGTTTTTGACGCTTCTGATATTTTGGAACAAAATAGATAATCTATTGCGAACGAAAGGGCTGTTTGGTTTTGTTTTCTGATGTGTATGAAGCCTGGTTTGAAGAATGTTCATTCTCATGGCTCCTTGATGGCATGCTCGCTGTTTCGGTGTTTTCATTTTGCGAATTACTGTTGTTGGAATGACGATGATCATCGCATTGTGACTCCTTCATTTTGGGTTGTTCTTGGCAAAGATGTGTGTTTGATGGAAGTATGTACTGGTTACCATTTACATACACCTTATCCTTCTTTACGATTGGACGAAAACCTTTTGCACGGGCATCTTTCAGAGTCTCTCTCAAGATGTATCTTCCTTTGAGTTCTTCTTGGTCCATGAATTTTGCAACCGCCAAGCCAGTATTTCTAAGGCTAAAGTTGTTGTGGAGGATATACTTGGTCATTCTCTTGTTTATGAACTCAATTGCAATTGGTCTTCGATTTCCACGTTTACCTATTCTTGTTATGCTGTCTATGAATCCGTCGATATCTATTCCGAGAATGTCGTAAAATATGTGACTGATTCTTTTTATCAGAATATTTTCATTTTCTCCTCTTAGTTCGTTTAATCCATACAAGACTAAAGAGTTTTTGACGAGATTGTGATCGCGAGTATCTGCGACCATGTTTGGTTGACTTTCAATTTTTTTACATACACTGTCTAATTCTTGTCTTAGCTTTTTATTTTCTGATTGAAGCTTTTGTATGGTGTCGTTTATGTCATTATTTTTTTCCTTAATGCCTGTTTGTGCTTCTGTCAATATTGCTGTGTTCCGAGTGACTTCCGTTTTTAAGTTGGTCATCCTAGTGTTAAGCTCTTTCATTATTGCATTCGTGATATTTTCTGTAATTGATTTTGTTAGATCTATTTTCATAACTTTAAATTCTGTCCTTATTAAATGGCTAAATCTGTCGTAGGTAATAATATCAGAAGATGCATCAATTTGTGCTTGCGAGTCTTCACCATGTTGGTTTTGTGGGTCTGATGGCGTTGGTTCTATTTTTGTATCTCCTAACATATTTGTAACATCGGATTCGTCAACGATGGACATGTCCGTAATCTGCAGGTTCTGGGCCTGGTCCTCACGCTCTGTGGCTTGGTGGCTCTGTGAATGCCTGTGATACAAGCTTGCCGGGGATGCCGGAGCATCGTCATTATTTCGTTGACGCCTTGTAATATTTTCGCAGCAGGGGCATTTCCAATGGGTGGCCAGTTCATGTTTATGTTCTCTAAATTGTGCGGTGGTTATATTTAGACAACGATAATGGTGCAGACCCTTACAGAGTGTACAGGCGAGCAGCTCTCCCCTTTCAATTTTTTTCCTGCATGCCTGGCAATTCATTGTAGGCTTTGTATTGATAAAGAGTCAGCACTTGGTAATACGGTATATTAAATCAATAATTATTGTTCTCGTATTAGGTATCTATTTAAATTTAAATTTATATAAACAAGTAGGCAGATAATCACTCTCTTTGGAACGTACCCACAGATAATTTTAGCACACGACTTTTTTGTCACTACTTTTGAACGCAGCCTTTCTGGCGTGTCAGACACAACTGTCAAATGAATGTTATGACATTTACTAAGTGTTTTTATCAGCTGATGTTGCGGTAGGTCTTTCGTCGGGGATGCGGTCAGCGGTGGACGCCTTGCTTCTCAAGCGGAGCTTCTGACGCTGATTGCATTATTGACGACTGACCAAACTACCGAACAACGTCGCTTTATAAGCAAACTTGACATTGGCGAAATCATCGTAACTTAGATGGAAGCCATTTTTTAAAGATTGTATTGTATTGATGTTGCGGTAGATCTTAATGGCTTTCAAAATTTTGAAGATCGTTATTTAGCTTATGTATGTGTGCGTGAATCAGACATTTCGATGCGCGAAAACTAATCTATCCTTAATTCGTACAACTCACGGTTTCCGGTGGAAAAAATACTATTGCACTTCGATGAGGTTATGTTCTTCGCAAATTCCACACATACGGCAGTGTGCAATGTAATCCATGTAAGTATATTAATATTATGTTAACAGCGATTATTTATACGTATTGACGGTTTGACAGCTGTCACCGTCTTAACGTGTGTTCGAAAAGTTACCTCTACATACTTACGTTCCTGTGTATTTTACAGTAGAAACGCTTGTGTTAACTTACGTCCAAACTGTATTTACAAAGTCTCCCACGCAAAGTTCTACGCAACTGAATGAAAACTTTCGTAATTACTTGGTCTGAACTGAAGGCACCGACAATTTTAGTGAGCAAAACGTGTGGCTTCATCTCACAATTAAAATAGGGTGTGACTGAATTTAACTAAGGCTTTACAGTAATTATGATTACACATAGTCTAGGTTTGGTTTATTGTTTACCTATACATAGCCCGAAATAAATGAAGCAGTACTTATTCATATTTGAGTAAATGTACGATGACGTATGACGTAACACCCCTGTAATTGGTCCGTTTTATTTATTTCTGGGTTGTTTCCATATCCCGCGCCAGATTGATTATTTTCTGTTTGGCCTAAAGGTTGACTGATAGAGAAAGCTTTAAGCCTGTATCCCTGTCGAACACCAGCACGTATCTGAAAACTTATAGAGTCAACTCCATCTATTCGAACAGTCGCAGTTCCGTCCCCGTAGAGTCGGTTTATGAGACGAACTAGGTGGATAGGTACTCCCATGTGAATGAGTACGTCCCATAGCTTATGCCATTTCACAGTGTCGAAGGCCTTACGAATGTCAACAAAGCAGATATAGAGCGGGAGGTTAAACTTTCATCTTTTCAATGATTTGTCGAAGAATTAAAATCGGCTCCCTAGTTCCTCGACCCTTGACGAAGTCTGCTTGCTCTAGAGCTACTTCAGAATTAAGAAAAGCCTGCAGTCTGGTGTTGATAATATAAAGAAGTACTTTGCTGTAAAATAAATGACAGTACATGTCATATATTATTATGACGTATGTCCTCCTGCTCGGCTCAGGCCTCCTCTCATGGATGAGAGGGAACGGGCAATAGTCCCCAAGCTGTTCCAGTGCGGGTTAGGGAATTTGCGTACACCTTTGAATTTCTTGGCAGATTTATACAGGCTTCACGAATAGCTAACAGTAAATATCAAATGATAATCGATCCGCACATAAGTTCCGAAAAACTCATTGGTATAAACCGGCATTCGTCCCCACGACCTCCGTTTGACAGCCGCATGCCTGAACCACTAGGCTACCGTAGCGTAGTGTAGCGTACATATCATAGACCAAAGAAAACAAAAGATGTCTCGAATACTATATTAGCTTCCATGTCCGCGAACGCGTTCAAAAAAGGCCCCGTTACCTGTCATGTATACCTTTCGGCCGCCATCCCAACTATGTCTAACAACCCGTTGTCTTTTAGTCTTTCATGGCAACGAATTTTAATAGAAACTAAATGAACTTAAAATGTATTCTTGTAACGTAACGTTTCTAATCTCGACACAGTCCATTATGTTAAGCAATAATAACATTAATAACATTACAGTATTAGAAGATATACATCTGTCAAAATACCCCGTGTGGTCTCAGGTATCACCAAAATTGCACCACCTCCTTTCTTCATGTCGTAATTAGAGTCGTTAGGGAACAGGGTTGAAGTGTGCCGTGGGTGATGGATGATGGGCTAGCAAGCTATCACTGCGACATCACATACTGTCGATCTTTTATACTTACCCAAATTTATGCTAATAGTGGCACTGGTACATACGTTTCGTGTACTCTGCCTACCCCATTAGGAAATGAAGGCGTGAATGTATGTATGTATATATGTATACAATAAAATGACCCTACTCTCATTTATTTCATAAAGATGAAAGTGTGTCGTCAACAAATAAACAAAAGACGACCGCAAAACTCCAGCGAAACGTCTGTTTGCCGCAAAATTTAATAAACCATTGGTACCTAGTTGAACACTGTTATAAAGCGGCTGGCACAGGACGTGTTATACGTAATATGTGGCAGACAGAGGAGATTAAAAATGTAATTTCCGGGACTCTCGTCACTACCGGGTGGCCGTTAGACGCCGTGATGTATTAAAGCCGCATGTTGACCGGCTCTATGGTCGTCAGGACGTAGGTAGTTGTCGTAGGTTGTTTACAGATATTTGGGTCCTACAAGGGTCATTGTCAGATTTAGGTTCGCGTCTTTTCGGTGTACATTGCCAAAGTCTATTCTGCCTTTAAAGCCTATTTTTTTGGTTGAACTCCGAATCCACATAAACGGCGTCGCCTTGATCCAAAGAGTATAAAATACCCCATGCATACACGTTCAGTGCTAGCACCTAGCCCGCTAGGTGGGCGCCCTGCTTGCAGGCGCGTTCTTCTACATACGGAATTCTCCATGTTATCGGCTTCGAGCGTAGCGGTACTAAATCTTTGGCACTGAAAGACTTATTGTTTCATGAGTGAAATTCACAATTTACACACATGACACACCATCATTCCAAGCGCCATCTAAGTGGCTTCACATACGTCAAGCCGCGGAGTGTTGAAATGGAGCCCGGAATGTTCATCTAAGAATATTCCATGAATATTAAATGCTATTTCCATTAACGGATCGCGCAGTAATTATGAAGATTCACCTCTACGATTCACAACTCCTCACCCATCGCCAAAAATGTCATCTCGCTTATATTTCGGGCAGCCGAACTGGGAGAGCACCTCCTTACAAAAAACCGCCAAATAGCACCACTAATTGCTTTGTGGGTATTTGGTGTTGTGTTTCTGGTGGTGAGTATTTATTTAATCGTATGGCATACATTATTTTCGGCCTATAAAGTTTGTCACTCTTTAGTACCACCCATGCAGGGGACACGTGCAGGGTAGTGGTAGGTAGCTCCTGCGGACGCGAGTAACAGTTGTCCCCCCTTTGTCAAGTGAGTGGGCAACTTGACTGTTAGAAGTTCTTAAGCCGCCCGAAGACCTCGGCTCGGCTTAACGACTAGGTTTAGGCTGCTGTCATAGACAGCAGCCGGGATCAACTGCTTAGCGTGCCTTCCAAAGCACGGAAGCAACACGCGGTCACCCATCCAAAGACTGACCGCTGCCATCTTTGCTTAACCTGCGTTATCGTTTCCGACTCGCAGACGCCGCTAGGTTATGAGCGCTTCGAAGCTCGTATGCTGGTGAGCCGCCAAAACCACGGGCGGCTCACTCCGTAATTTCGTCGCGCCGCTACGTTACTTATTCTGTGCCGCTACCGGCCTACCGGCCTACCAGCCCGGGCCGGTATGTTAGGGCTGCTACAGCACGCACGCGTTCTGTCGAAGCACGTTGCATGCGATAGAAAGAGATGTTTAGGCTCGTTCGGCGTACCTAAACAGGGGATTTGTTAACAGAGAACTTTCTGTACGTAGTACCATTATATATTCTGTAAATCGCTTGTGATTATTCTGGAGTCTCAAGCGTCCATAGGCGAAGGTGTCTGCTTACAATCAGGCTTACATACTTAGTATAAAAAAAATACAGAGGTCAGACTTATGCTGGTTAGTTGAGTTGAGGTGACGATACGGTGATTCCAGGCCTGCTCGGCGCAATTATAGGCATGTTATTCTTTACGCGCTCGTGCGTCTCACCTTACCCGTCACCCCTAACGAAACTAGACCTCTACCTACGCTTAGTTACTACGGATTGCGGCGTCAAGATATATTTGTAGTGAACGTTGAGGTGAGCTTAAAACAAGTTACAGAATAGAGGGCGGGGGGCTCGCGTCATGTCCGCTACATGCAATATAATAGAACCAAGGTAACCGACATAGCCCTCTGAATCGCTAAACTTAAGTGGCAGTGGGCGGAGCACATTCCACGTGGACCCGATGTCCAGTGGGGCGGAAAGGTTCTCGAGTGGCGACCACGCACCGGAAGGCGCAGCGTGGGTGGCACAAAGTGGACGGATGACCCGGTAAAGGTCGCGGGAGTCCGCTGGATGCGCCAATGTGCCCGAACTAGGATCATGCAAAGGTGTGTATTGTCACTTATTCACTTGTTATTCAGAGCAATGTCGCTTAGTTGCAGTGTCCAAGAGGCAACCAGAGTATTTGAACTCCGGAAGTGTTGTGGAACCGCCCTGTGCAACCCGAACTGAGCCAACTTGGACTGGGGCGGAAATCACTATCTGAAATTACTGGGAACACCCAAATACTCCGAAATATTTTATTCCGAATTTGCTAATTCCGATTTTCAGAACTCCGAATTTCATAATTCCTAAGTCTTATAATTTCGATTACTAAAAAACACGAATTTTAATTCACCGAATTACAAAATCTCGATAGTTTGTTTTTCCGATTTTTATAACTCCGAACAATCAAAAGCGCGAAATGTCATTGGCCCGAAAAACAGTATTCCGATTATCAATTTTCCGAAATTTCATTGCTAATTCGGAAAACTGATATTCGGAATAATGAACTTCGTTAGATTTAACAAATTATTATTTCGTATAACATACATAACGTATAACAATCATAACATATAGTATATTTTCGTATAAGGATTATAATATAGTAGCTTAGGTTAGGGCAGCTGGTAATGGGGGGCTCGGAGGGCGAAGCCCCCCGCAGTAAAAAAACAACAAATAGTCGTAACAACGGTATCATTTGTAGGGTAGGTTAGCGTTAGCATGTGTCCCTTAGAGCGGAAATAGGCACCCCGCGAAGCGGGGTGACGTCGACACGCTGGCGGTTAGGTTAGGTTTAGGTTAGGTTTTAGGTTAAAATAATTGGCGTGTGTCCCTCACATTATTGCATTAAGTCTGCAATTATACCCCCAACATTCAATTTTTTTTATAATATTCTTAAAATATCTATACACTCAACATTCCAAAAATATGTATACAACTACTATGATTTTTTTGGTTAGTCTGCTACACCTCACACCTCCAGTAATACTTTCACCGCATTCTTTGTTATCTTAGGTAGGTACTTAATTCGTGTTTGTTAGCTGCGGTAGGGATCTTAAACGTTGGGGGTTGTTTTAATGATTAATTTAATAGTTATTAGTAAAAAGATCGTAATTCAGATTTTTCGGATTTTTGTTTAGTCGGATTTATAATTGGTCGGTGTATTGATATTCGTATTATTGAAAATCGGTATTTACATAATCGGAATTCGTATTTTTGATATTTCGGATTATTATTAAGTCGGACTTCTTATTATTCGGGGAATTGAAATTCGGAATTATGATAATCGGAATTGTAACCGTTAGATCTTTTGAAATTTCGGATTTATAAAAATCAGATTTATGAACAATCGGAATACTTATATTAGGAGTTTTAAAACATTCGGAATTATGAAAATCGGTATTATGAAATTCGTGATTCCGACTATCGGAATTTAGTTTTTCGTATTTATGTAGTGTACCCGAAATTACTTTGCCGAATAATAATCTAAAAAATATTTTGTTTTTGAAAAGAAGAGAGACTCGTTATAATGTGAGGTCATTTCCATGCTAACCATCGTTGTATAATACAATTTATCTACAGGATGCGGAAAAGACAAGATCATGCACTCACTAGCTTGGAATGAAATATCGCGTTAGGTACGATCTAGTTTTGCAGTTCATTGAATGGAGAGGTTCCTAATGTATGCAGTTTCTAGTTAAGGGAGAATTTTCCGTGTCACTGGGACACTACATTGCATCACATAATATATTATAATCCAGTTCATTTTAAAATAAAATTGTTTACAAAAAATGTGGTTGTGAAGTAGCAACACCAACAGATTTTTTTCAGGTCACATAGGTCCTATTTCTGAATATCACAATTTTCCAAGTACCACTTGCATTCAATAATCAGCAATATTCATCGGCATGATATCGCGTATAAATATAACGTATATTATTTACTAGCGACCCGCCCCAGCTTCGCACGGGTACTATATTATGTAACGGGTACTATTTTTCAGGAGGCTGTTTGGGCTTCCCCGATTCTGCAGCGCCTCTGGGATGTTTGCCGATGCTAGCGTAGAGGACTTTTATGCGATAGTACGGAAGAAGACGGCATCTGTGGTGATGCAAACGAGGGGGAGCTCAAATAGCATCCTGAGAATGATAGCAGAGAGGTGGGACTCGGATATTCTCCGCCGATACACCGACCTTCATGTGTTAAGGCCTAAAAATAAGTAGTTTAAGTTGACTAATGTAGTTTTATAAGTGTTTTTTGTAACTAACAAACTATGGATCTATGCAATCTGAAAATAAATAATTTTTATTTTATTTTATTTAGTTATATTATATATTATACATATAAACCTTCCTCTTGAATCATATTATTTATTTAAAAAAATCCGTTGCGTAGTTTTAAAGATCTAAGCATACATAGGGACAGACAGCGGAAAGCGACTTTGTTTTATACTATGTAATGATAGTGATAGTACTGATAGTGAAGTGATAGTGATGTCCGTCTACACTCTTGCGCAATAAAATCTGTTTAAATTTATATTACTAAAATGTGTCATTAGTGTCATTACTCATTCTTACTAAATCGTTTTACTTAATGAGTTTGAATCGCGGAAACGGAAGAGAATATTAACGGAGATTTGTTAGTTTTTGAATACAGCGAGTACCGTAACAATAAAATATCACTTACTACCAAAGAACGTAAAAAAAAACATCTGATCCCACCGCACCGGGGACCGAAGAGCTGGCAGCTTCCTCGCTCAACGCATTAGTATTCACTATTCAGTATCTTCGGCACTAATGCCGCGAGGAGACCTCTTAATGATACAAGTAGTTTTATTTATTCCTTTTTTTTTCAAGTTTAATGATAATTCGGCGCCTAATTTAAATTGTAATTGTATTCTTAGTATGTATACTCGTATTGTAGTTTATTAAATAAATCGATTACTAAGCAATATTATAAAGTCCATACATTGTATCCGGCCCTAGCTATGTTAGTGGGGCAATTTCAGGTGATAATGTGGACACGCTGGACAAAAGCACCAAATCTTTTTCAGGTAATTGACAGCTTTAAGTTTTTGATAGAAACCAATTCCTCCGTCAGCCATGTTTAATTTTATGGTAATTTTGAATTATACGTATATCATTAATATCTCGAGTTCTAAATAACGTAGAATCACAAACTTAGTGTCTAAATATACATATTAGGGGTCAAGGAATTTAACTAGATATTTTTAGAGTCGTGTTCCCAAAGGATATCAAACGGAACCCTGTTCCTAAGCTTCCGCTGTCCATCCGGCTGTCTGCGTATCAGAAATAGCTAGACTGTTAAAATTGTCACAGAAGTTGTTTTCCTATTGCTGCTTTTATACATTCATAAAAAATAAATTAAATTAAAAATTAAACAGTGCTCTCATACATGAACCGTGTTTTTATGGCGTTTTTTTGCCCGCCCATAACAATCGGTATATCTCTAGAACCGTAGTATGTAGACACTTGCAGTTTCCGCAAATTATGTATTATAGCCTCTATAATAACAAGTAATAAAAATATAATAACGTTAATAATCAACTCTATGAACAAAGATGTTTTACATGTATATGCAGTTTTATATCTTATCTAGTTGAATTGCCTGACCCCAAATAAGTATATTTAGACACCAAGTTTGTGATTCGAAGTGTCTTAGAACTCTAGATATTAATAATTAACTATAATTAAAAATGGCCGCCATAAAATAAATATGGCCGACGGAGGAGTTGGTTCCATCAAAAAGTTAAAGCTATGGACCTAACAAGTGCCTGAAAAAAAATTGGTGCTTTTGTCCAGCGTGTCCACATTTACGACCATTTGTTCGAGCACTCTGCCCCACTATGTAAAATCTTCCAAATTTAGAGTAGGAATGTTTCACTGTGTGATGACGACTGCTTTAGCCTAGTCGGCAGTGAGGAGAACAGTCCTGGGTTCGAATCCCGGTAAGGGCATTTATTTGTGTGATGAGCACGAATATTTTGTTCCTGGGTCATGGATGTTTTTTAGGTAGTTAAGTATTTATTTATCTACATAAATTATGTATATCGTCGTCTAGTACCCATAGTAAAAAATATTTATTTATTTATATTTATTTAAATAATAAATCGTTTATTTCCACTTAAAGTTACAGGTGGTACAAATCTTTACTGACCTCCACACTAGGCAAAGCCTGTCCCGTGGAGGAAGTTAAGGGTTAACAGTAGTTACATGTACATGTACGACAAATAACGACAACAGTAGCAAACAAAGACATTAAAGTATACGGGGTGTGGCCTGTAATGGGAGCAATAAATTTAAGGGCTGACTCTATGTATTATCCGCAGTGATTCTGTAAAGGTACCAGTGTTTCAAGATTCTTGAATTCGGAAATAATCTTATCTGAAGTTGTGATACCTAAGTAATGGATCTCGACATCTCGATATCGTAGCATGCCAGTCATTAACTATCTTGGTAGAACACTGGGCACTTTCGTAATTGCGATTATACTAACTTTGGTTTTCTAATTCTTTTTGTTTTTTTTTTTCAATTTTACAAGCTTTTTTGGTGTTTTTGAAGTAAAACAAAATGGATATTATCATTCCAGTTAAGCAAAAGAACACACGTACGCTTTTACTTATTTTTTTTTTTCAATTTTTTTTTCAATTTTTTTTTTCAATTTAACCATTGGAAATAATTACTGATTAACTTAATAAGCCACCGTTTAATTTTTTGCTCCTATTACAGGCCACACCCTGTATACTTAGTAATTTTAGAATTTTAAGAAACTATTAGGTCTAAACGTATAAATCTCTACAAAATCAACCTAAGTGAATTATCAAACAAATAAGATAATCTAAAAACTAGTCATGCAAATATTGTGTGTATGCGTGAATGTGTATGTGTATGTGTAAATGTGTATGTGTAAGTTTGTGTACGCATGGGCGTCAAACTTGTACCTTTAAAACCTGTTCAGTGTCTATATATGATAAATCCATTAAAACCCTCGTCAACAACCTCTTTACTTCGACAATGGAGTGTTTCTCAAATTTATAAAGTTTTACTAAACTGTTGTATACATGTGGATACAAGAAATCAGGAAAACGATGTGCAAATGAAGTTTTTACGGCGATAGATGGTATTTTAAAGATTCGTTTTTTGAGTAAGTCATTGTAGTCGGATAAATTTAAAACAGATCTGTGTGTATGTGATGTCACTCTAATTAAGAAAAGCTTTCTTAAGCTTTCTCACTTGAGCCTCTTTATACAGTTCAGTGGTTGGATACCTAATCGGTTTTTTAAGTGCTACTTTTAGGACCGCTCTTTGTGCCCTTTCTAATTTTAAAAGAACGGTGGAGGCTGATCCTCCCCAGGCAAGAATACAATAATTTATAATTGATTGCCCCAGAGCAAGATAAACAATTTTCAATAGGCGATGGTCGGCTGACTCGCGGAGAATTTTAAAAGTGTACATCAGCTTTCGTACACGTCCTGAAACAACCGCCACATGTTCCCTGAAGCTCAGTTTTTCATCAATTACAATTCCTAGGTATTTCATTGCACTTGCCTTTGATATGTGGTCGCAGTTGCAATTTGAAGCGGGGTTTCTTGGGCAATACCGACTGTGAACCATAAGGTTACGCTGGAGCCTTGGTGCTGAGGCAGAGGTTTTGTGAAAGCATAAATAATAGGTTTTTGTAGCGTTCAAGGTCAGAAGATTTTGCTTGAGCCACTTTGACACTAACGAAATGCCTTGCTGCTGAGCGCAGTCGTAAACATTTTCCCAAGATTGGCCATTTATTTATAAACATAATAAAATTTAATATAATATAATGTAATAACGTGATTGACGTCAATTAAACACATTTTATATTACACTTGCGTTACTTCTTCACATTGTTCAAATCTAACACGTAACACAATTCCAGGTCAACTCTCACAGGACCTAATATTTAATACGAATGCATGCTTGAACAAGAATCATATGCGCTTAACGTTTTCTTGTCCAGTGATCCGAATAATTCGCTTCAGGGTAGTTCTGTACTGGTAATGGAAAATCTTGGCACAGGAGAGAGTGTTGGAAGACGCAAAGTTATGGTTTTATATGGTAACCATTACCCTTATCCTTCTGAGTAATCAAAGAGAACTAATTTAATGTAGCGTAATTTATCACCTCTAAATATTGACAATATGTATTTAAAATGACATTTTACTCAATACAGTGTTAGGATTATTTATGAAAAGGAAGCCAATCGTATCTTATCACGAAATCTATTGTTTTTCTTCTTTAATAATTGACAGTTGATATCCTAACATGATTTTGACAAGTTACGCAATTTCACTGCCTAAGCCATTTATTTGGACGTTCAAATCTAACCTATGGAAATGACCAAAGTTCATAAGTTAAGTATGTTCTTTATTAAACATAAGCAGAGGTCGGGATTTTCGTGGCACTTTTGAGCCTTCATCTTCTCGTTTATCGACTTCCGATTATACATATGTATATCGATAAATACAGAATACAATATATGTAAAATATGATTAATTGATTACGAGTGATGGGTAAACAACATGCAGTCTTATCGCGATTGGGCGATCTCATTTCTAGGAAATTATAAATAGAAGTTAAAATAATAATATTTTATAGTTGATCATGAAATTAATAAATGTTAAAACATTGAACTGAACTGATTCAATTTAAAATTGTTAACTATTAACTTTTCATTGTTTTCATTTCAAATCTCTATTTAACAATTTCAGCCACTCAAAAGTTATCTAAAAGAGATCGCTCTTTAGCGGTAAGACTGCCTGTTGTTTACCTCTACTTTTAATCTTGTTTCATATGTTATGTTATGTTCTATCATTTATCGATATAATTATGAATATCGGTAGTCGATAAACGAGAAGTCCCTATGACAGCTCAAAAGTGCCACGAAAATTCCGACCTTTGAACATAAGTATTATTTGGTTGGAGTTACTTTCACGGCTTTAGATTACTTAGCTATTTATTTATATGCGCTGTACACTCAGTGTCAGTGTTATTCTATTCTTAAATTGTATTTTTTTTTAGTACATCATTAGCAATGTAGATCCTAGTGAGAACTGTTTAGGACTTAGATGCATATCCTTAGTAAATGAAGAATACTGTATTTTTTATTTTGTACATCTAGGTCTGTTTGTTCTCCAATTAATACAATAAAATAAAATAAAATAAAATAACTACAACTTACAAAAGTTGAAAAACCCCCGACATTTTCATTTCAAAGTCTAATATCTCAAAAACGGCTGAACATATTTTTATGAAACATAGCTAAAAACACTCGGGATAAAACTATATATGACACAAAAAAAACCTCATTCAAATCGGTCCATCCGTTTGGGAGCTACGATACCACAGATACACAGATACACAGACACGTTAAACTTATAATTATAACACCCCTCTCTTTGCGTCGGGGGTTAATAAAGGAAGCATTGCACCGCTTGACAGGTAACAATAAAATATTGAAAAAATGTTTTCCCCTACCTACTCATAAAGTGGGGTTGTAAACCTGGTAGGTATGTGGTATCGTTGGATAGCTTGTTCAAAAGTAAGATGGGTCGTTACAAATCATTTTTCAATTCAGGGATGCGTTTGCGTGATATCGTGCTGTAAAGGCCAAACTGCCGGCTAAATGGTTAGTACTGGATGTATGAATAAAATCAAGGCATCAGTACATTATATTATTATTATTGTTACATGTTATTGTCATTATTATTGTATACTAGCTTCTGCCCGCGACTCCGTCCGCGTGGAACTTTATATCGTAGCTCCATACAAACTTTCACCCCCCACGTCATCCCCTTGGGGGATGATTTCCGGGATAAAAACTATCCTATGTCCTTCCCCAGGACTCAAACTATCTCTATACCAAATTTCATCCAAATCGGTTCAGCGGTTTAAGCGTGAAGAGGTAACAGATAGAGATTAGATTAGATTATTTTATTTCATTTTGAAAATTTACATGTCATTTCATAAAATTAAAATAGCATGGATTCACAAAAAGATCGTCAGAGTGTATAAGAATAAGGAACAATAATAAATAATAGTCAATAAAAATCCAATATTAAATTAAAACAGACATGAGTAACAAAAAAAAAATACTAACAATAGGAACAATTTAAATACTTAATGATAAATGGTACAATGTCATAGACAGACAGACACACTTTCGCACTTATCGCGCTTATTCGCTTACTAGCTTCTGCCCGCGACTCCGTCCGCGTGGAAATCGTTTATATCGCAGCTCCATACAAACTTCAACCCCCCATTTCATCCCCTTAGGGGGTGATTTCCAGGATGAAAACTATCCTATGTCCTTCCCCAGGATTCAAACTATCTCCATACCAAATTTCATCGCAATCGGTTCAGCGGTTTAAGCGTGAAGAGGTAACAGACAGACAGACAGACACACTTTCGCATTTATAATATTAGTATAGTAGGATAGTAGGATAGGATAGTAGGATATTAGTATGGAAGTATGGATATGGATTACATTTTATGAATCAAATAGGAAAACTATCACTGATATGTAAGCATAACTAGTTAACATGTGATAGTCGAACAACTTAATAAATGTACTTGAAAAGGCCAACTTTCGTACAAATTCGGGCGGCGCTAACGCAACGTTTAGTTGGCGCGCTTGTCCAAAGACAGACAGGCAACTACGGAACGCGCGTGGTCCGACACGCTGCTGGTTTTGCAGATTTAAGAATTCTGAATCGAGATTTCTGGGTAAAAAACCTGGGAGGAAACATACTTGTGTTCACATGGAAAAATAACTACTAATGCTTCCTCTTAATACGAAACATTATAATTATTCTTATGTCACCTCATTGAAAAGCCTTTACACTAGATAGCACTTCCGCGCCCAACAAAAATGTACATTCTCCTGTTATAACCCGGATTCACCTTTACCTATAATGCTCATGTTACCTTTGTCCCGTGTTCTTAAAGCCATGAAATTTTATAAGCGTTATTACGCAAGAGCTCTTTGCCCATGGAACTTTAACACCTTTGGGGGCCATTAAATGTAATCCTTGGGTACTATGTGGCGGAAAATTGCGATATAATAATAAAATAATGGCCTTTGATGGCAGAGTAGCTTGGAAGTTTAAAATACATTAAAATATTAACACTATAGATATACTCTCTATACTAATAATTAAGTGGTACATTTTGTAAAGTGTAAAGTTGTTTATTGTAAGTTGTAATTGGTAAGTTTGTATGCCCCCCTTGTGGCGTCGGGTTACAATAGCACCACCCCCTTTCTTCCTGTGGGTGTCGTAAGGGTCGTAATAATGGAACAGGGTTGGAGCGTGTTGTAGGCGATGGGCTACCAACCTATCACTGCGGTATCACATTTTATCAATCTTTTATACCCACATTTATGCTAAAAGTGGCACTGGAACATATGGGGTCATTGTCAGATTGCTGTTGTCCACGTTAATCCCCTAGCCTGATCCCCCAGGGGAAAAAAACGGTTAGGTTGTTAGTTTAACTGCGACCCTACAGCGCGCGAGCCGAGCGAGCGAAGCGAGCGTGACGCGGCAGCGTCCGGCGAAGCGCCATAACCGAACATTATCATTTTTTCCTAGTTGAATATAAAATAATTGCCGCTAATTCCCCTGGGGGATCAGGCTAGGGGATTAACGTGGATAACGTGGTCAGATTTAGGTGCGCGTCTTTTCGGTGGACATTGCCAAAGTTAAGGGCTTTAAAGCCTAATTTTCGGTTGAACTCTGAATCCGCATAAACGGCGTCGCCTCTTCTATAATTCTATGCGATAAAAACATATTATATATAAACACTAGCTTCTGCCCGCGACTCCGTCCGCGTGGAATTCGTTTATATCGCAGCTCCATACAAACTTCAACCCCCCATTTCATCCCCTTAGGGGGTGATTTCCAGGATAAAAACTATCCTATGTCCTTCCCCGGGATTCAAACTATCTCCATACCAAATTTCATCGTAATCGGTTCAGCGGTTTAAGCGTGAAGAGGTAACAGACAGACAGACAGACAGACAGACAGACAGACACACTTTCGCATTTATAATATTAGTATGGATAAGCCCTTAACTATTGCCCACTGAAAAGACAATTTTTGTTTTACCGACTGACAATGACCCATATACGTTTAATGTGCTCTGCCTTTTGGGAATTAAGGCGTGAATATATGTTTGTATGAATATCCCCTACATACATCACAACTAATAATTGCGTAAAAATACCCGGAATACTCACCTAAATCACAAAAGTCGTTCTCCAGTATGCAGGTTGTATTATTCAAGGAAAATCTGAAACTAAGGTAAACGTCCGAGTGCTCGACACTGTACTAGTATATGGCATGGGCATTCTATGTCAAAGCAATATGGATTAAATTCGAATGAAGAGGATATTTTTTCATGCGATTTAGGTTAGTTTTAATTTTTGTCTTAATTATTATCTTGTATTTACTTTAGAAAGTAAATGATCTCTACATATAATAAATGTGAAAGTTCGTTGTCAGTGAGACATAATAAGTAGAGCTTGAAGGAAATTGTATTTATACAACATACCGCACGCTTAATAATAAACGTGCTTAACTCAAAATTGGAGAAAATCTCGTTTTCATAATAAAACGGCTTATTTCTTGTTACTTTATCCGGTCCCTCTCGAAAAGCGGCCAAAATTGCGTGTCAAAAAGAGATAGCACGATTTGATGCGTTTTACTTTTAAGCTAAACTGCTTTTTCTATTTCGTGCTAAAGCAGCTAACTTCAGTCTTGTTCCGTCGTGTTTGCGAGTGGGACGTCGCTCGTGTGGCAGAATAGGAGATAGTACCCTATTGGATTGAGAACCGTCATAGTTTATTGAAAAACTTTTTGTCAAAGGTAAGCATATTTCACGTTATCCACGTTAATCACCCGACCCCGATCACCCAGGGGAACCTAGTGGCAATTATTTTACATTCAACTAGGAAAAAATGATAATGTTCAGTTATGTCGCTTCGCCGGACGCTGCCGCGTCACGCTCGCTTCGCTCGCTCGGCTCGCGCGCTGTAGAGTCGCAGTTCTACTAACAACCTAACCGTTTTTTCCCCTGGGGGATCAGGCTAGGGGATTAACGTGGATAACAGCGCATATTTGGAGTTACCCCGTTTTAGTATAAAATTATGCAATGCAAAATGTGATGGATTTGGTATTACTTCGTTGTACTACAAAATATTTTTGGGATTAGTTGAATCATTTAAAAATGGGTCTGTTTATTATTTAACACTGCACGGAATGTGATAAATATTACATAATAACTCTTTTTATCAATTTAAGTTCCTAGCATTATTCTACCGTTTAAGACTTGAGCCCATTTATCATAACATGAGCTTCTTTGTTTTTTGTGTATTTCTACTTATTACATTTTATTATTTAATACGTGTAACTCAAATGTGCTAATTCATACACAATTACGTTTTTAGCATGAGTAAAAGGGTCAAAGAAATGATGCGGCTTGCTGGTGTCAGTGTTGAAAAACGGAAAAAAGAAGGGGTTATTCCAGAAAAAAGGAACATCATGGTAAAAACTACATTTAAATAAATATTATTATTGTATTATATGGTACGTTTTAAAATTGATTGCCGTTAACGCTACTTTGCCTTCAGTTTAATACAAATTGACGCCATTGGTAGTGAATGTGTTGAATGTTTTTATTTTTATTTATATCTTTTTAAATAAGTACCTACAACTAGTAAACATTATTTCTAGGCGGAGCAAGCTAAAAAAGTATGCATTACTCTTCTTCTACCTAGCGTTATCCCGGCCTTTGCCAGGGTCCGCTTTCCTACTCGCTTTCCTCCACTTTGCACGATCCTGGGCGTCTTCTTTTGTGAGCCCGTTATCGCTCATGTCGGCCTTCACGACATCCAGCCATCGCTTCTTAGGTCTGCCGCGGGGTCGAGGGCCGTCGAGGACTAGGTCAAGGCATTTGTTCCCTACGTAGTCAGATGGCCTGCGAGAGACGTGACCGAACCAACGATGGCGACATTGCTGGAGCTTATCCGCTACGTCACGAACTCTGAGGCTGCCACGGATGTACTCGTTACGAATGCGATTCGCACGCGTAACGCCGCACATCCACCGCAACATCTTCATTTCAGTAACGCGAAGCTCCCGAATGTGCCTTCCAAGAACTGGCCACGTCTCGCTGCTATATAATAGGACTGGTCGTATGACGCACTTGTACACTAGCCCTTTGAGTCGAAGTGGTATTCTGCGAAAAAAGTATGCAGTACTCAAGAAGACAAAAGAACAGAAGATGAACAAGAGACGCAAAATACTCTAAATGCAAATGGTTGCGTAAGTGTCCTCAGATATTGTTACCTATATAATATATCCCTTTGCAATACCTTACGATTTACTTATCACATTTTAATTTATTACTGTCTGATAGTATGACAACAAGCCAGCCGGTAACTTTTGCTGTTCAAAGTTATACTCCAGAAGATGAACGTCAGATCATAGGGCATGGGGAGCAAGCTAAACAAGGAGAGGACAAAAGAACTGAAGACATGCTTTTGGAGACGCAACATAGTTCAAATCCAAATGATCCAAATACTCTTCAAAGTAATACTAAAGAAGGAAATACTACCCACACAGTAATAAATACTGCAGAAGATGAAACTGATATCACAGAGGATTCTCTTACCGATCAGGTATTTGACTTAAATCCGAATCTGATCAGCTGCCAACGCAATTCTTATGCGATCCGAACAGAAGTGCCAGGTCAAAGTTACGTATATTCACCCATAAATTCGGGAGAAAGTGACGTTGACCTAAGTGATACAGATCCCACATACCATAATACCACCGACTTGTCACACATTCCTCCAAAAGTTGTACCAGAGTCGTCGTCAAGTGGGTCTTCGTCCAGCAGTAGTTCCTCGTCTAGTTCTTCTTCCGATTCCGACAATGCTAAAAGCATGCTAAAGCATACAATGTAAGTTTTTGATAGGTACGTTTACAAGTGCATTACTTTTGTGATAAACATGTATGTGCCTTTAAATGTTAAACTATGAGGCTAATACCTGTATTCCTGTTAATTGTTAACGATCTCAATAATAAGTGGCAAAGGCTAAATAATTTAGATCCATAATTAACTAATTATAAGATTTTGTAAGCATTACATTTAAGTTTTTGAAGATTTCGCTTAGCGGAAGCTACGGGTACTTACTTTTGTGATAAACATGCCTGTGCCTTAATATGTAAAACTATGAGGCTAATAAGTATTCCTGTTGATTGTTAACAAATAATTAACAGAACAACGAACATTTGTTGTATTACTATTCAAATTTACTATTTAATAAATAACGACAAAGTTAATTATATTATTTTATTCCAAATAAGACTCCTGATCATTTATATTTTAAATGCAATATTTCTGATTGAACTATTATTTTCATAAAAGATTTTATAATAAAACACATCTATACGAATTGTTAACATAATAATGTCTGTAGATCAAATTAAAAAAAAGCACTTTTAGGAGTTAGGCCTTTACACAAATAAATATTTAAAAAGAAAATTGTAATAAAGTGACTTATCATAGTTATCATGACAAAAATATTTCTTTTTTGGAAAAAATACCTGTAAATCATAATAAATCACTTCATTTTATTTATAATATTTTAGCACATACTATACACAAAAAAAACTGGTTAACAGAAATAATTAAAAATAAGAAAATCCAACTCAATATTTAAATGAAAGAGATGGGTGTTGATTATCTGCATCTTTAATCTCGATTTACCACAATTTTCATTTTTTAAGTTAGGCCCGTTTATTATTAAGCGTGCGATACATTAAAAACTTCAATAGCGCGATGCAGAACTTCACCAATTTCCACGCATTTAGAAGGTCATTCTCCAGATTTTTGTCGGCGACCGAACTCCAACAAACCATATTAAACGTATAAAAATGTTTGACGGAGTTACGGTGACCCACAGGCCAAATTTGAGAATATTTGGATAAAATCGTCTTTAATTCACGCAACAGCACCATCTTACGACAGCCCAACGAAAAGGAGTGTTATGTTTTCTGTTTGTCCGGGTATCATGGGAAAACTATCCAATGGATTAATACGCAACTTTCACTCAAACGTTCAATGGATCTTCGGCCACGGAATAGGTTAAAAAATTTATAAAGATAAGGGTGCAAAAGGGTTAAAAAATGGGGTTGAAGTTTGTATGGGAACCCTGAATCTATGAGCTAAAGACTTGAAAAGTGGCAAACATATACTTGACTAGAAATTAAAAAGAACCCTATTCAAACTTTCAGCAAAATGTAGGTAAAACGTGAAAAAACAATGGATGTAAAATTGTTTATATATATTTGTCAAATGTGCAGTATAGGGGTTTACGGGGCCGAGAGACCGATCTAGCTTCGTCTTATTTTCGAGAAAATTAGTTTTTTCCGTATTCTCTCGCAAAAGGCAGGCTTACTCTTCGAAAACGACCAATGGTTACCCAATAAATAATAAATAAATAAAATAAATAAATAAATGTTAGGGGACAATCTTACACAAATCGACCTAGTCCCATAGTAAGCTCAATACGGCTTGTGTTATGGGTACTAGGCGACGATATATTTAATAGATAGAAATACTTAAATACATAGAAAACATCCATGACTCAGAAACAAATATTCATGCTCATCACACAAATATTTGCCCTTACCGGGATTCGAACCCAGGACCTTCAGCTTCGTAGGCAGCGTCACTACCCACTTGACTAACCGGTCGTCCAATGGTTGGCTTGTTAATGGCTGCGAGTTGGAACCTCAGCGATGAGGTTTTTTGTTTTCTTTCTATCAGTTTATTTCGTTTTTTTTGGTAAACGATCAGTTATTGGTTTTTTGGTTAATTTTGAATAGAAATCAATTTTTCGTAGTATTACAGCCGAGAAAAACTCGGTCCCCTGAAAAAACAATACCTATCGACGGTTGTGGATTTGAATGCATTCATGCAGTCTTAGCGTTTTTAAATATGAACTGATAAAATGTTCTGTTTGCGAAGTTACGGAAATATTGTATGGCATTATATTTAGAAACATTTACAGTTTTACATTAGTTTTCCTTTCATAATTTTAGAATCAAATAAAACTCATTTAATACGGTTTGGTATGTTATTTTTATTAGTCTAAATCAAATCATAAACATAATATAAGCGGCATCTATCGAGCTGAAATTGGACTAAACTTAAGCTCGGTAGATGGCGCCAATCGACAACTAACATCAACGACCTCTATCAAACTGAAATTGTATCAAAATCATGCTCGCTAGATGGTGCTATCATTATATACTTCAAGCATTAATAATGTTTCTTTTTCATTGAATTTGCGATTCATAATCATGAATATATTATTGTTAATATCCGTTGTAACATAGATCTGAAATTGCGTTAGTTTTAAGACTTTTAACACGTTCAAAGGCACCCGGCGCGCTTCATCGCTGCGAAAGTTCGACGCCATCTCGGCCAGTTTTATCCCTTATTTAATAATAGCTTCCGCCTGCGACTTCGTTTGCGTGGACACGGGATAAATCTTTCTTATATTTTAATCCAGGCTATACACAATCTTCGTGTAAAATTTCATCTAAATCGGTTGAGCCGTTTAAGCGTCATTGAGTAACAAACATCCAAATATCTAAACATCTAAACATCCAAACATCCAACCATCCAAACATTCGCATTTATAATATTAGTAGGATTATCCTTGACTTTAAACTTATTTTATCAATTAATTTTTCACTTTGTTGGTAAACTTCAGCACAATTCTATCACCGTAGCGAAAATCGTGAATAAACCTAATTCATAAACTATTTAATCGTATGGCATACATTATTTTTGGCCTTTAAAGTTTATCACTCTTTAGTACCACCCAGGGGACACGTGGTGGGTGGTACTAACTAAAGAGTGACAACATTAAAGGCCAAAATAATATATGCCATACGATTAAATAATAAAGGGGACACGTGCAGGGTTGTGGTAGGTAGCTGCTCCGGACGCGAGTAACAGTTGTCTCCCCTTTGTCAAGTGAGTGGGCAACTCGACTGTTAGGAGTTCTTAAGCCGCCCGAAGGCCTCTAACTCGCCTTAACGACTACTGTCATAGACAGCAGCCGGGAGCGTGCCTTCCAAAGCACGGAAGTGCTCATTTATATTAAATATTAACCACCCACTCAAACATCATGCGGTCACCCATCCAAAGACTGACCACTGCCATCTTTGCTTAACCTGCGTTATCGTTTCCGTCTCGCAGCCGCCGCTAGGCTATGATGCTAAAGTTTGGACCTCAATGACGCAAAAACGGATTAAAATTAATTTTGGTATACATATAGTGTTTATTCCGGGAATCATCGTCTAAGGGGGCGAAATAGGGGGCGCAAGTTTTTATTTAAGGAGCTACGATATAAAAGAGTTCCACGCGGACGAAGTCGCGGGCAGAAGCTAGTATTATACAAAGATTTTACATGTAAAAATAAGTTTGTGTCAAAAATTTCATTTTTGGAAAAGTTTTTATTGCCGATTGTACTTTTCTGTATACCATCATCAACTACTCATTGAGACGATTCTAACGAACACAAACTCAACGGGGTAACGTCGGCTAAGTACTGAATTCCCATGGCCACCTTCTGTCTCCATCATCAGATCAGCTCGATGGTACCATAGTATTGAATTGTGATCCAAACTTTACTTATGCCCCAAAATTTCAGCTCAATCGGTCACCGGGAAGTGGGTCAAATTTAACTTGCAAGATTTGTCCCATACTAACAGGGCAAGTTAAATAAAAGCTTGTAAAAAGTGAATTACCTACATGCAGTGACGAAAAAGTGGCCTGATGTTGAATTATTTCCGAAAAACCGCATATCACGTAAATTCTCTATCGCACATTATTTTTGCAAGGCTTCGGTCATTATTGCATTTAAGTAGGTACGAGTATGTCTACTTTACAAAATTCAGTTTCACCATTTTCATGTATCAAAGAATTTTTAATATAATGATCGTTGATATTTTTCATAAGGGGGGGGAGAACCGTAATCGATTAAATTTAATAGATGGCAAACAAGATAGCAATCGAAAAGATAATACTTTTTTTGCCCTTAACATTCAATCTGATTAGTTCCGATAAGCATCCATAATAAAGATAAACATCGCATTTCTGTTTATAATTAGGGCAATTTCTACATACTGATATTGATCGACTGAGATAATTTATGATAACACGAGTGAGTCTGTGATAAAAAAAATGTATACGACAAACATATCGGATTAACTGATGTTTTGTGTATGGTTATAACAAAGATACCAAGGTCACCGCACATCAAGGTCATAGGAGTCCGTTGGATACGGGTGGCGCAGGACCGGTCAGTTTGGCACTCTTTGGGGGAGGCCTATGTCCAGCAGTGGACATCTTTGGGCTGATATGATGATGATGATGAATGAATCAGCAATTTTTTCAAAAACGTAAGAGGCGCACCACTCACTGACGCCGCATCCCCCTACGGCGTGCGGGACCGCATATAAATTTCACTGGACGGAGGTGCGGATTTTGTATTACTAACTGAGGTACTGGCATAAAACGTTGCGAACCCTCGCTCCGCACGCCACAGCGGGATTTATATATTTATTTATTAGGTTTACCAACCATTTTTTACACCATTTATTACATGAATAGCTTGCAATAACAGTTTTATGCTAGATGTAACAATTACTGACAGGTAAACACCACAAGCAGATTACAAAAAAGTCAGTGAGAAAACTAAAATTAAAAAGTAACAATAATTATCGAAATTCCCCAAAAATCAACCTTGAATTTAAAAGATCATTTTCCACAAGTTAAGGGGTCTATACCATGTTAGATAATTGCATTAAAGTTCCTAAAATGAGTAAAAAAGAGTAAAAAAGACCGGCCAAGTGCGAGTCGGACTCGCGCACGGAGGGTTCCGTACCTATCTATAAAAGGCAAAAAAAAAAAAAACGTTTGTTGCCTCCCTTAAAAATTTATTTTATTTTGTTTTTAGTATTTGTTGTCATAGCGGCAACAGAAATACATCATCTGTGAGAATTTCAACTGTCTAGCTATCGCGGTTTTTGAGGTACAGCTTGGTGACAGACAGACAGACGGACAGCGAAGTCTTAGTAATAGGGTCCCGTTTTTACCCTTTGGGTACGGAACCGCAAAGTGAAACAAACTTGAAACCGCCATTACTACATACTATGGGTACGTCTACTCAAGTCTTACCTATGGTCTAATTGTCTGGGGTAACTCCACTGATTTAGAAGATGCATTTAAGAGGGGGCGCTCCGCGAAATCGGGGTTCTTAGATTGAATATTTACCTATGACAAACTAAAGCGAATGCCAGGAAAAAGAACATACCAAAACTACATCATATTTGCAATTGAATCGTCTGAACAAAACCATACAAAACCAAAATTGCCTCGATAGAAAAGAACCGCCAAAACATGTCTTATTTTTACTCAATTTCAATAGTGTGAGGTTCCCGTGCATATAAATTAAGTAAAAGTTGAGTGTATAATAGCTTTTCACATTACCTAATGAAAGTACTAGCGGGGTATTTTTATGTAGTCCCTTTTCAGACTTATTGAGGTGAAACGTATTTGGCGTATAGGCCTTTTTTATTTAGCGCGATACCCTTTCTCCCGTCGCGTGTTTCGTGCGGTTCTGTATATCTTTTGTTGCCGTTCGCGGGCGGAGTCAGTCGTAATCGCTCCGCTGATACGAGATGACTACGTTCTGTGCTCTCACGACAGTACGATGAACATAATTATTTCAATAATATTGTGACCCAGTATATTCGTCCAGTGAATGAACGTATCATTACATTCCAGTAGATATTTTGCTACATTTTGAAATAATATATTTAAAAGTCGACCTTAACATATAGATCTTAAAGTTCAAAATACAACTATAAGATTACGCAGCGATCGGCGGCTGACCGGCTTCTTAGAATAATTTGTGCAGTACATGCAAAACTAGACGAACATTTTTCTGTCGATCGTGTATTTACTTTATGAAAGATTATCACTATCACTATCACTACATAGTATAAAACAAAGTCGCTTCCCGCTGTCTGTCCCTATGTATGCTTAGATCTTTAAAACTACGCAACGGATTTTGATGCGGTTTTTTTAAATAGATAGAGTGATTCAAGAAGAAGGTTTATATGTATAATATAGTATCCGTGCGAAGCCGGAGCGGATCGCTAGTTGAGAATAAATCCGGTTATGTTCAAAATCGATGTCTGAGAGGTCTAAATACGAATTCATAGTCAGAAATATTTCAAAAAGTGGTCGCATTATTTAAAATTTTTGAAACATTCGTTGTAAATTAATATGCGCGTTTTTTTAAAGAGCAACATACATTGGCAGGCTTCTCGAGGGTGAAGATTCTAGAAATTATGTCCATTTTGAATTCCAAGATGGCGGACATTGCTTTTCGAATTTAAACTTTCGTGAGACGTGTTGAAACAGTACTAATAATTACACGGTTCAATTCACGTATTAAATGTCACTACGGGCGACATGTTTCGAACTCTTCGGGAATTCTTCTTAAGGATGAGTGTTTTCGCGGCGGTGTCGCTTGAATCTTGTCGTGATTCAAGCGACACCGCCGCGAAAACACTCATCCTGAAGAAGAACTTCCGAAGAGTTCGGAACATGTCGCCCGTAGTGACATTATTGACATTGTTTTTCTTTAAAGTCATCACGGGTGTCGCTTTTAGGGTTATCGAGAGTGCAGATTCCAACAATTATTGCCTGCGAACTTGGACATTTTGATATTAAAAAAGTGAACATAATTATGCACTTTTTCTTTAATATGTTCAAAATTGATAACTAAAGGGTCTCCATTGTCTCCAAGTACGAATCCGAGATCAGAATTGAAAAATTTGGCCGCCACACAGTAGTGGCCTGAAAATCTGACTTTCATAGACATGATCGAAGTTTTCATAATATATTATAGTTTTTTTTTTAATTCTTCTAATAAATTCACGGTTAAATTCACGTATTAAACGACACGACAGGCGACATGTTTCGAACTCTTCGGGAGTTCTTCTTCAGGATTAGTGTTTTCGATGTTTGTTTTGAAGAAGAACTCCCGAAGAGTTCGAAACATGTCGCCTGCCGTGACATTTACGTTAATTTTTTAACCGTAAATTTATTAGTAGTATTTTAGATATGTCTCACAAAAGTTTAAATTCGATTATACCTGTTTTTTTGCTTTAGCCTTTTACGAGACATTATTATGCTAAATTACAACCCTTACGTGATTTAGTAAAAAAAACGGAAGGTCATTTCAGTTATAGCTCTCGAAACTGACTTAGCTACTAGCGAAAATTATATCTTCAAATATAGGTACTTACAGATTTTGTCTTTCTTTCCACTTATTATAATTATCTATAGGTATTCATCATGTTTCATCTGACTGTCGGGGCATATACTATGCGAGAAGGAGCGGGGCAGCAATAGACGCATCAGCGCGGCAGGTACGGGGCGCGCGGGTGATTTCTGATTTTTCCCTGGCGATACGCCCCCTCTCTGTGGTGCTGGGTACAGAGAGAGCTGCAGACCTCTCTTTAAATCGCTGGGCATACTGCCCCTTGCGTGCCTTTACATCAGGAAGATTTGTGTATTTGTCAGCCAAAACCGCCAATACTTTAAATTGCAGTCACAAGTGTCAAACCGACCTCAAAGGCATGCACATAGTCAAAGTCATAGTCATAGTCATAGTCATAGCATTTATTGCAACCATAGTTTGTACAGGTCTTAGTAACTAGGTACATGTGGACTCATATGGACCCTGGTAGGGCGTAGCAATTTGATGCATATATTTGCTGTACCACCTTATCGCCTCACATGCTCTTAAAAGAATGTTCATTCCAGTGTATACGGATATACAGCTGCCAACAGAATTCAAAAAAACTATGTGACGAAGTGGCTTTTGCAGAATTGTTTTTATAATATTAATAAATATTTTAACTATAGGGTTGACTACTACTAATGATTGTTGTTAATTTATATTTTATCTGTCAAGATATACCTTGACATTGTTGACATTCTGCATAATGAAATTGTATTCCAATTTAAACTTTGACATCATAATTGAGACGGTGGCACGCCAGCTCGAATACCATCCTGTGCACGCTGGCCGACAAATGGGACTCACCGTGGCTGAACCACTGGGTGCAGCTGCATGCACCCTTAGGTTTTACCCTATATTAATACTAGCTTCTGCCCGCGACTCCGTCCGCGTGGAACTCGTTTATATCGTAGCTCCATAAAACTTTCACCCCCCATTTCAGGGAAGTGGGGGTTAGAAAGAGACAAAAAGTAGCCTATGTCACTCTCCATCCCTTCAACTATCTCCACTTAAAATATCACGTCAATTCGTCGCTCCGTTTTGCCGTGAAAGACGGACAAACAAACACACACATACACTTTCCCATTTATAATATTAGTATGGATAATACTAACCCCAGACTAAGGGAGCGACCACACCGTTGCGTAACGCTGCGTATACGCGTTGACGTGTCGAATGCGTCACGTATTCTTCATACATTTTTCTGCGTTCACGGTGCGTTAGCGTATTTTGGGCAGCGGTGTGGGCGTACCTTTAAGTGAAATGCTTAGTAGAGTTAGTACACGTTGTGGACTGTTCGAAATAAACATGTTTGAATTTCAAAAATAAGCGCAATTAATAATAATGACACGATATACTTACATACTTACTTACAAACAAAATAGATGCATTAGCAGGGGTCGGCAAACTTTTTAGACGAAGAGCTAGATCCCGGAAAACATACGATTTTTCGGAAGCTCAAAGAGTTGATTTTCATAAAATAATGTACAATTTTTTTTGGGGAACCTAAAGAGCTGCAACAAACCTTTCAAAGAGCCGCATACGGCGCGCGAGCCGCGGTTTGCCGACCCCTGCATTAGGGGGACCGTAACTTGCGACATTTTATTACAAAATTGATGCCCTAAAATGAATGATTATTTTGGAACTAGCTACCTACCGGTTTTGAGATAAATACCTACGTACCGAATCGTTCTTCGAAAGAACTACGACAATATCGCTTGTGGTAACAAAGCAGTAGCATATTAATGATAGATACTTATAGTACTAAATAACTTACAGTTGAGTAATAACACCCCCATATGACAACAATACGCATTTTTTTTTGTTTTTTTTTTATTTTTTTATATTTGGGGACAACCTTACACAAAATCGACCTAGTCCCAAACTAAGCAAAGCTTGTACTATGGGTACTAGACGACGATATACATGCTTATATAGATAAATAAATACTTAAATACATAAAAAACATCCATGACTCAGGAATAAATATTCATGCTCATCACACAAATAAATGCCCTTACCGGGATTCGAACCCGGGACCTCCGGCTTCGTAGGCAGGGTCACTACCAACTAGGCTACAGAGGTCGTCAATTTACAACAGTCTTCCTAAAGAAATAGCTGATGAGGTGAAATACACGTGTTCACAAGTTAAAATCATATTTAATAGAAAACTGTTTTTATTCACTGAAAGACTTCTTCAATGTAAATAGATACCATAGACATGCTTAGCAAATGATATCCTAGATGTAAACGTGTAAATTTTATCTTAGTTAAATTTCCTAATGTGTACCCTTACGTTTAAGACGAAGGATTTGCAAAACCCTTACAGGGTGGCATGTTTTACTATAGACTGTAAGATATTTAAGACTTGATGTAATGCCTACATGAGAGCAATAAAGTATTCTATTCTATTATATTCTATTATTTTATTTAGTGTCCTACTAGAAATTGAATAAAAATTTCGGCCGTATTCATAAACGTCCTACAAGCCTGTTTTAACTAAAATGGCGTTAAAATTCGTTTGTCCTTATCTGTCACTTTGTCATTTGTGTTCGTAAGAAAGGGACAAAGCACATTTTATTTAGCAGAGGCATTTTAAGTTTTATAAATAAAGGGATAAATGTTTAATATTTTTCGCCGTTTCATTAGCGCAGTAAGTAAATGTTTTTTTTTTTTTCAATAAATCGCTCGCACAATTCCAATAAATTTTATAAAGTAAATCAGCTCTAAAATTGCTCAAGTACGAATCACTTGGCATTTCCAGCTCTAGTTTCAAACTTGCAAACTCCCAGTTCAACTCCTTGGTATCAGTAGGTCGATTTGGCACCAACGTTTCGCATTACACTGGCTGTTGCCTTCGACTTCGTCCGCGTGGAATTCGTTTATATCATGGCTCCATTCAAATGGCCCCGTTTCCCCCCTCTTAGGGGACGACTTCCGAGATTAAAGTTTAAAACTATCCTATGTACTTTTCCGGGATTCAGATTATTTCCATACCAAATTTAAAACTCTATCGGTTCAGCGGTTTAAGCGTGAAAAGGTCTTGCTCTGTAGTAGTGTTGTGTTCCTGGAGGTGAGCAAGGTCGCCAGAGCTCCCGAGGATGCGTTGTGTTGAGAGCGAGGGAATTCGTTCTTTCAGCTCTCAACACAGCGAATCCTCAAACATATGAAGGGTCGGCAACGCCCATGTTACTCCTTTGGAGTTGCATGCGTCTATAGGCTGCGGTGTCCGCTTACCATCAGGCGGGCCGTACGCTTGTTTGCCACCGTCGTTGTAATAAAAAAAAAAGAAAAAAAGTAACAGACCGACACACTTTCGCATTTATTATATTGCGTGTAAGCATGGATTAGTATTGCTTTGGCGCGCTCGCTCCCACTTGCGTCGAACTAAAGTGGCAAAACGAGTGCACACGTTGGTATCAATTCAAATGCGAAATTAAAGTTTCAGAATGACCCTCAGTATTCCTGGTAATATAATATTCTAAATATGCAATTAAGCACTGAACGGTTTCAAGTCCCGGTCTGAAACAAAGTTAAAGTGGCAGACATAAATACTTAGTTCCTGGAACTAACAAGATATTAGAAATTGTTAACAGGAAGTAGATTTGCCGGCTAAGTAGCAATCAGACGAGAGACAGATAGTGGTCTGCGATAGTATAATTATTACTGCAGAGGCCGGGTAAATAGGGATTGCCGGCCGAGTAGACAGGTGAGAGTCGGGTAGGGTTAGGGACTCGAGACTGGCAATCCCTTTTCACGCCGATGTACGTAAGTATAGTACTTATCTAAACAAGCAATATAAAATTCCATTACGGGCCTCTCGACTCGCCCATGGTTACCTATCACAACCTCGAAAAATGTACGTCGTTTCTCCGAAGCTTCATTTAAAATGTTTTCAGTTGACCGTTTATAGGGTTCCGGACAAATAAGGTAAAAAAGCGGCCAAGTGCGTGTCGGACCACGCACAACGAGGGTTCCGTGCCTATAAAAAAGGTCGTATCGTTACTGAAACCTCATGGCACTTACGTCCTTTTCTTTAAGGAAGGCAGTTTTTTAGAAATATCTCAACAACCTTTGAACCGATCTTGTTCGAAACAATTTTCGCTGAAAGAATTTAACAAGCCCTATAGCTATAGCAGCCTGATTTTTTTCATAATATTAAAATACACGGTTCAAAAATTAGAGGGGGGGGGGGACACAATTTTAGTGACTTTCGAGGCGATTATCTCCGACTCTATTCACTTAATCAATAAAATTGCTGAAAAACCTTATATTTATTTTGAGAGGCCTATCGACTGATGTGCCACACGTGGGCTTGCAATGAAACAATTTTTTTTGACTTTCAGTTTTATGTATGGAGTGCACCCCTAAAAAAAAATTTTTTTTAGTAATTTAATTACAAAACTATGTAGCGTAGCGGTTAACAAAATACACCTATCCTCCAAATTTTATTGAAATACACCTTATAGTTTTCGAGTAAAATGCCTGTGACATACGGACGGACAGACAGACAGAGAGACAGACATGACGAATCTATAAGGGTTCCGTTTTTTGCCATTTGGCTTCGGAACCCTAATAAAAACGGGACCCTTATGGTGCGACTCTGTCTGTCTGTCACAAAGTTAAATATCTCAGGAATTACTAATGCTATCCATTTGAAATTTGGAATAGTTTTAAAGAAAGTTAATCCACGTGTATGGAACATGAAAAATTTTAATACATATTTTTAATATCTATCTAAAATTACGGATAAGAGGGGGGGAAAAAAACATTTGGACATTTTAAAACAGTTTCTTTTTTTCTACATTGGTAAAATTTTGATCTATGAAGGAAAATGTAAAAAAAAATACCATTCCCCCCCTTTATCTCCGAAGTTATACAAGCGAAAAATTTGAAATAATTACTTGTGATTAAGATAAAGATGAATATTACTGGAAAAGTAGGTAAAACTTTTTCTGTATCTAGCGTTTTTTTTTTTTATTTTCAAAAATCAGTTCCTAGTTAAATTTGCAATTTAATCAAATTTATAAGTATTTTTTTGTTTTGAAATTCCTATAAGACTATAATAGAAGAACTCTCTTTCAAATAAAAAAAAAATAATCGAGATCGGTTCACGTGATAAACAATATTCGCTAAAACACCAACATACATACTAAGCTGATTGCCCTTGCACGTTAGTACCAAATGGGGCCGATAGATGACGCTGACCCCATTCCTACTTAGCGCTGTTAAGATTTTTCTATTAATGGGGTTGAGACGGGTATATTTCAATAGCAGGTCAAAAAAAAAGATCGCGATTCAATTGTCTTGGTAGTTCGATGGTCTTTATTGAATTCTGTTGTGTTGGGTTAAAATAAGTAATTTAAATTAACAAATATTGGGACATTTACTTTACCTTAAGTTAATTGATAGTTTATACGGAACCCTCGGTGCGCGAGTCAGACTCGCACTTGACCGGTTTTTTTTTTCCGACAAACAACAAACCGAGAGCCAGGTCTAAACAATTAATAAACAACTCTTAATTTTATAAACACTTCAGGTCCACAAGTAGCGGTCTCCTAGACCTCACGTAGATGGTTGTGTTTCAGAAACAAGAGGTAGTTAAGGCGCCGTAGGTTCATGGTCTTCTCTCCCTCTCACTGAGCATAAGCGTGAGCGAGGTGGAAGTGCGTGCTCGGAAGCGCGGATATCATGTTTTTTAATTTTAATTTTTTGGCCGTTTAAATAAATTAAAATGTAGACACTGATTTCCCTCAAACGCCGATTTTTAGAAGCAATTTTAATATTTATAGCTTTTGTGCATAATTTGTTACGAATATTTTAAGTATATTTGTATATTTAATCATTGTATAGTCATGTACATAATAATTAAGATGTTAAAGTATTTACAAGTCAGACCATGACGCCCTGTAAGGGCACACAATAATACTTAAAAACTAAACATTTAATTACATTAGATTACAATTTACAATTTATAAACTATCATCATTAAGAAAATCCTTAACCGAGTAATAACATTTATCAATTAATAACATTTCTAGTTTGCGCTTAAATAATAAATTTCGGGATTCTAATTTAATTGAATTTGGAGTTTTATTCGTGATTAAAATACATGTATAATGGGGGCTCTTTTTACACATCTGTAGATTCGTCTTTGGTACATACTAATAATTTATTCCTGTACTGCTCCCTGGTGTTTTCCTTGTCTTTCTCACATTCATTGCCCAGAATCGCTACGCGCTACGCTCGTAGCCGATCCCGTGGTTTTCCTCGTATGTAGCGGAAAGCGACTACGACGGTCTGACGCATATGTGTCGTCATGGGCCCTGAATGGGTTGTGAATAATTGTGGATTTTCGCGAACAAAAAGTGCGGCTTGGAGTATGTTAATTTAAGTGTAATTTAAGTGTAGTTTAGACCTATGTTCGTGATTTTTTTCTATCGAGCGAAATTTGCTTAATCATGTTTCGAAGCACTGATTTCCCTGCAGAAAAGCCACAAGATTACTATTCGTATTGTTTTGAAACCATATTATTATAAACAGACGCATTATATTGTTTCAAAAACTCTGTTCGCTTAACTTCGCGCCTTAAGGGTAAAAATATTTTTTGCAACTAAATACGAATGTTATTCGTTTCTTCTCCAAATATTAAGCAAAGCGAAGACGTGTGTTGTACGTATGTAAGTTGGTATTGAAGCAAAACAAGTCCCTCGCATTTGTAGTTCCGTGTTGTGCAGCCAACCTAGGGAACCGTGAAAGGAGAGTGCGAGATCAAACAATAGCGGCTTTACGCACGCAGGTATTCGTCGGAACAGTAGTGCAACTAATCGATATGATACAGAGAAAGAACATAATGGAAAAATAAACCATCTTCGGCTGTAGCCCCCGACAGGATTCGAACCTGCAAGCAACACACAGCAGCAGTAGCAGTAGTGCAACTAAATAAAACGATTTTAAGGGATTTTATCGCATGGATTTTGTATTGAATACATCCCGACGTTTAATTTAATAAATAATTTACGCGGAGACCGAATATAATATTATTGTGGGTGCTTATTCTAGCGTTATTCCCGGTTGAGCCCAGGGTCCGCTTTGACACCTTATCCCAAGATTTCGCATGCACTAGTTTTACAAAAGCGCCTGCCATCTGACCTTTCAACCCAGAGGGAAAACTAGACCCTATTGAGATTATAGTGCAACTATTTTTTATATGGCAAAAATGTCTCCTCCAATTCTATTCTAATCACGTCTTTAAATGTACACATGTTTTATCGCCTCCTTGCTATCATTTTAAATGCAAAACATTTAGTATTAAGAGGCTCCCATACGCCAATGACCTTCGATCTGAATCCCTTAGTTTTCTAATGTTTTTTGTAGCTTATTATATTAACAACAACGGCTTTAAGCAATATAGTATCCCATATTTACTTCAAACTTCATTGTTTTCGAGATATTTGGCATCAAAGTTGAACAATTTTAGGCCAAAAAACTGGTTTTCTGGCCATAACTTTTGTGTTAATTGGTTTAAAATTAAAACCCTCTGCCAGTTTTTAGAGACGTCATAGATGAACCCAAATTTGTAGATTTCGTATATGTTAGATCTTTCACGTCAATAGAGATGCGAAATAAGTGTTTTTTTAGACAATGTTTAAAAAAATCATACAATATTAAGTATTAATTTGTTTCAAAATCCGGTCTGTCAAAATGGAGATAAAAGATTGAAGAACCGATAGCCGTTTGATTTATGATTCTATCTGTAGTGCAAAAGTAGTAGATACGATTCAAAACTTGTCAAAAATCGATGAAAACCTCGGGTAGCCCCTTAACCAACCCAGGCTCACGTTTTTTTTTTCGTCTGAAGTTAAAAATACGATGACACCGCAATTACGTAGTGACGCAATTTTTACGGATACAATTACATAGTATCTATAATTAAGCTGCATCCAAATCATAAAAAGTATTGATAACGCCTTCGCCATGTAATTTGAGAATGTGTCACTGCGTTAATGTAGTAGCTTGTTTTATGCTTCGGTGTGGTGTTTTCATGTGTGCCCCAACAAACATGTAGTTGAAAACGTGGAAGAGAAACCACCATCAGGAAGTGCTCATCATATTATTGTTGCGACCAATAGAAACACGACGTTCAGAAAAAAAATACGATTCAGAATATGACTCACCGGTTTTGACTGTGCATTGCTGCAGTTCGATTAGGTACTGATGTCATAATAATACAATGTAACATTAGCAAAATAACTTTAAAGTGGTTTTGCTAATATTACATTTTTGTTTCTGCGTTTGTTTCTTATTTATCTGTCTTGTGTCCCGTGATGCCGAACGCCCACTCTCGCGCCATCTCGCTCACACCATAGTAATACTATATGCACACACGTCATTGCGATAAAAGCCGCCAGTTTGTATTATATTTCTGTTTCCTCGTCATGACAATGTATTTATTGATTTTATTTCAATTTTACAAATGAATTGACTATGAGATTTTTTAGTTTCAATAATCTAATTTTAATAATGTAATGTAATAACTAATGTAACACTGGTTCCATAGATCGAAGTCTGATTTGGGATGCAACGTGTCGCAACGTTATGCCGGCTGTACACATTGGGCCAACGTTGGCGCGTGAGCAGGATGCAGCTATGCAAACGCATGAGAACGAAATAAAGCCCTCTTCCTCTAACGATAGCTGCATTCTGCTCACGCGCCAACGTTGGCCCAATGTGTACAGCCGGCTTTACGTGTGTGAACACGTTTGCTACATTGCATCTCAACCACACGTTACGCAAGACTGGAGCGGCCGCCGAACGCGCGGCAAAACTTAAGCATTCGAAGTGCTCAAATTTGTAACTAGTGTATGACTTCGTCCCGGCTGCTGTGGAGACGAATGATCCGAGGCTAAAACTTTTATAAAAAAATTTGGATTACGATTGCGGGAGCGAGGTTGCAATTTGCGATCCAAGGTCTGGCTCGTAGCAGCACGGCTATCACAAGACAGCGCGAGCTCTCTCGATTTTTCTCGCACTATCCGTCTCTCTCTTATTTGAACACTTAGAACAAGAGCTATAGTGCTAGGAAAATTATATAGACGTGCTGGTGCAGCACATATCATTGGCGGTTGTAACTAGAACTATGCCTATGGCGCTATTATGGTCTTTAATGAATGCTAAATGAAGGAATAATATATATTATATTTACCTTATTCTCTTCATTAACACTCAATATATAATATATTTTCTTATATTTATTTAAATACTATATATAAATTATAATTTATATAACATAATATACAATTAATAAATATTATATTTATATATTTATAAGTACAAATTAAAAAAATTAACATTTATAATTTTATATTAAAACATAAATACTACTTTTTTACTATAATTAAAATTGTTAATATATTGATATATATTGAATTAAAGATAAATGGTAAAAATATTATAATAGTGTTTATAAGAATATCAATTTAATATAATATGTTATAATAATATTTTTACCATTTATCTTTAATTCAATATACATATATCAATATATTAACAATTTTAATTATAGTAAAAAAGTAGTATTTATGTTTTAATATAAAATTATAAATGTTAAATTTTTTAATTTGTATAAATATATAAATATAATATTTATTAATTGTATATTATGTTATATAAATTATAATTTATATATAGTATTTAAATAAATATAAGAAAATATATTATATATTGAGTGTTAATGAAGAGAATAAGGTAAATATAATATATATTATTCCTTCATTTAGCATTCATTAAAGACCATAATAGCGCCATAGGCATAGTTCTAGTTACACGGTGCAGTGGGATAGCACCGCCGCCAGTATATTGGGCACATTTGCGCCAGGCACCTACCATCCCGGGGATCTATTAGACTAGTAATCATATTTTAGTTTTAGTTGTATGTCTTTTTTTATTTCTTTTGTATCTAACTTAACATTTTTGTCAATAAATTATATTATCATAGGGATATTCCCACATATATGGATGAGGACATCAGAATATCAGAAATATGCAACAGCGCAAACTGAACAAAATTAATTGCTTTTACCTACCTACCCTTATTAAGAGAAAACACTAGGGGCGAGATAATTGAGAAATAGGTATTTGTAAAATGTATTGCTATCGCGCCAACCTCAAGCCTACGCCCGCAGAGAGACAACTGCAGCTTGGACCGAAAATACCTATTGAGAGTACATAAAATCAACGTTTCGTAGTCCCCTGATTTCTTCTCCAAAACTTGACCTATTTAACAATTTTTTTTATTAAAAATTCAAGAAAGGCTTTGGCCGTATTCCTGTTTTCCTTTTTTTAAATAATATAGTCAAAAATGTTGCTCTACTGCCATTATCCAGGGAGAAATCAGAGGACGACGTTTCTATGCAAAAACGGCCCTTGTGTTTCCTCTTAATGTACTGGTATACATAATTCCTCTAGGCATGTAAATTGGTTTTACAAATAAATAATGAGTATAAGTATTATATCTCTTCTGTGTCTCCTCAGTACTGTGTCTGCTACCGCCGCGCCCCGGGCGACTGCGGCGACCGTTGGAACTAATGGCTCATTCATACATAAATAAAGGATGCGAATCGAACAAAAGCCCGACTTTTTTACGCGCACCGTTCAAACGGTTTGCAAAAAAGAAATGGGAATAGCTCCATATATTCTGGCTCGCTCTAAAGATTCCTCGAATGCTATTTATGAGCTTTGTAATAAAAAGTTTGGGAAAACGCTAATTTTTCACCGTTCGAATACGGGAATAGTGTACTGGGTATATGCAACGAGCTGCATACGATAGGAGGCGAAAATAATTTACAACGACTTCAATTCAGTGCTTCGCCTTATTTGAAGAGTTCCCTCGATTTCTCCAGGCACCCATCATCAGATCCTAACTTGATGACCACCTGGGAGGGCCTTTCAAACAAAAAGAAAATAATTTTTTTATACAACGACGGTGGCAAACAAGCCCGCCTGATGGTAAGCGGACACCGCAGCCTTTGCTTTGGCGTTGCCGACCCTTGATATGTTTGAGGATTCGCCGTGAGAATATTCTATATCGGCCCTGCACGTCTAGCACACGACGGCCGCGACATACTCTCGATTTTTATCGCACTATACCTCTTGTTCTAAGTGGTCTAATAAGTGAGAGACGGATAGTGCGAGAAAAATCGAGAGAGCTCGCGCGCCGTCGCGTGCTAGCCGTGCTGGCGTCTTAAGTTATCGGGAAACATACGTAAAACATAAACGAATCAGATGAATTGTGATTGCCTCCTTTATTGAAGTCGGTTAAAATGTCCTTAGTGATTACACCAAAAATCGTTGACTCGTTATCACGATCTACTTCCATTTTTTTTTGCTCTCATCTCAACTTTCAACGAGGATTGAACTCACCATAGTATCTTTTTTAATTTGCGAAGTAAAGGTTTAACCCGTATTCTTGTAGAGTAATACGAAACAACGTCCCCTCTGACTTGGCTAATTATTATAAAGTACCTACTAAAACAGTCACGGAAGAGCCCTATGTTCGATGGCTAGTTTCTACAGGGAAACCAAATTTTCGGAAGAATAAAATAAGAACTTACAGCTTTTAGATTTGCGAAGGCAAAAGATATATCATTCGTATATGAAAACTAGCCAAGTCAGACCTTAGGCTTCAATATATTATCCTAAGTTATAGAGTCTGGCAAATGAAAGCGTGGCCTGGACTTTTTTTAAAGTGGCAACATTATTAGTCTGTCAAAGGCACGTCAAAGTCTTATTAGTATTTTGTGAACTCAATTATCAGTTTCTCTTATTAGTCTGTGTCAATTATTTTGCATTTATAATTGCCGTAATATGGGTAAAACAATAAAAAGTAATGTGCAAAAGCTGCTACATACTATTATCAGTAAGTTCAAGCAAAAACAAGAGGAGAAAGAAGTTGTTTTCCAAGAGAAACAACAATGTTTAGATGCGATGTCGGATTTTTTAGGTTAGTAATCTTAATTCTTGTTGGCTGATTATTTGATATAATAATATTGACGATAATGATGATACAGTTTCTTATGTTTACAGATAATCTTGAAAATATTCAAGGAATCTGTAAAATAAATATTCCTAGTATAATTAGTAATACCATACGTAATTTTTTTAATTTGCCGCGTTTTCTCAGGTCACGCTTTCGTTTGCCAGAAGTGATATTACTACTAACTAACTAGTGCCTATGCCAAATCTTGGGATTGGTGTCAAAGCGGACCCTGGGCTCCTTTGGGGCACAACCGGGAATAACGCTAGGAGGATGATGATAAGAAGAAACGATATTAAAAGTTGTTATAAAATAGGACTAACCATTGAACTTAGCACCCATTTAGATCTCACTTCTTTTGCCGTTGAAGTCAACAACCACAGCATATATGATAATATTGAACTTGGCTCCACTTTACATTAATTGTTTATATGTTTTTGTGGGGATTTGAATTTTCAACAACTGACACGGCCTTTTAAAAATGGCGGTCTTAATGTCGCTGGGCTAAACAGTAACTTTAGTGGTGCAGGATCGAACTTTAGTGGTGTGGTTGTGAGGAGTAATGTTATTGTTAGAAATTAAATTATGAATTAATAAATAAATAAATATAAAGGGACAATCTTACACAAATCAACCTAGTCCCATAGTAAGCTCAGTAAGGCCTGTGTTATGGGTACTAGACGACGATATATATAATAGGTATAAATACTTAAATACATAGAAAACATCCATGACTCAGAAACAAACATTCATGCTCATCACACAAATATTTGCCCTTACCGGGATTCGAACCCAGGACCTTCAGCTTCGTAGGCAGCGTCACTACCCACTAGGCTAGCCGGTCGTCAAAAAATTAATAAATCTTATAATAGCAAACATAAATGTATGATGGATACTTTCCGATTCTCGTAATGTTGCCAATATAAAAAATATTGTCAAACAATATTGAAAAACAATTCATTGTTGTCAAATACTCTATTATCTTATATTGCATTGCCAAGTAGAGTTAAAAATGTAAAATGCATTCATATCTTAATACCAATTTTCTTTTGTGTGAACGAATAATCTCTTGCTTAACAATAATAACAAAATAGTTTTTGTAGTCACTGGCACAAACTCAAACATCAACGTCATAAGTGTGCCGAGACCTCCCTTTATTCCGACCCGGAAAGATGACACCCTTAAACTTACGTAGAGTATATCATAATTATGGGCCGAGTTACACCATTACTCGGCACCCAAGGTCCAGAGGGGCGCTACCGCGAAGTGAAAACGAACTTCGTTCGAGTATCTTTCTCTCTGTCGCTCGAACTAGCAAGTGCAACAGAGAGAGAGACAGGTACACGAACGAAAGTCGTGTTCGTTTCGCGGTAGGCCCTCAGGAGTAACTTAGGTTGCTTCCACGCTAGCGATTTCCTGCAACGATAACAGATATTTAGGACCTTTTGAACAAAGACCATGCCTACTTAACTGCGAAGTCTTCGCGTGGCTAATTATGGTTACTAGGGGTAACTTAGGCTCCCCACACACTCGGCAAGTACTTAATCAAATCGAGCAAGTGGCCCTTTAGTTTCCGAACATAAGTAAGTAACCTCTCGCTTGTATTCCCGCAGCGTACCTTCATTTTTATTTTTACTTCAAATGTGTTATTTTTAATGGTCTTAATTCTGAATAAAACCTGCCTTACCTTAATTTACATTTTTACGAAGTTCCTTCGTTTATCTACGATATCAGAGAGAAGTAATACTTAATGATAGTTTTTAATTATAAATAAATATACAACGACGGTGGCAAACAAGCGTACGGCCCGCCTGATGGTAAACGGACACCGCAGCCTATAGACGCATGCAACCCCAAAGAAGTAACCTTGATATGTTTGAGGATTCGCCGTGTTGACAGCTGAAGGAACAAGTTCCCTCGCTCTCAACACAACGCATCCTCGGGAGCTCTGGCGACAGTGGCGACCTTGCTCACCTCCAGGAACACAAGCCTACTACAGAGCAAGTAGTTAGTAGTAGGCGGAGGTACTTCCCCAGTCGGCCTGCTCCAAATTCGAGCGGGATGACATTTCGCTGTGCCCTACCTCACCAAAACGGTATATAATAACGGTTTAAACTCATCTTGAGCCAGAGCGGCTGAAAGGTTCGAAACATGTCTTTCCTGCTCACGGGACAATATAGTGTCCCGGACCTTTGCGGCGTGCGTGGTGCCCTGGAAGGCCTTCGACATAATATACTGGTAGGGAATGCCATATGACATTAAATCCGCCTTTTGTATGATAAGTTTTTCTTAAGTGAAATAAAGTTTAAATAAATAATGTACCAGGTTCCGTTATAAAATATGTTTATAAATAAAGAACGCACATACCATATTTCCTAGAAATCGCATACTTTTTTTTTTATAATATGGCGGTGGCAAACAAGTATTGGCGTGCCTGATGGTAAGCAGACACCGTCGTCTTTGGACGCTTTCGACACCAGGCCCCTTATCATGGTTGGCCTTATCACGTGATAAGTAACAAGATAGAGCGTCAGTCTCGTTCTTTGAATGGTGTCAGCCAGTGACGGACGCAATATCTTGTCACTTATCACGTGATTAGGCCGACCATGATACGAGGCCGGAACAATCACTAGCACGCTGCCAACCCTTTATTGATTTGAGGATTCGTTGTGCTGACAGCTAGACTCGCACGCGGGGTCACTGAACAAAACACATCCTCGGGAGCTCTGGCGACCTCACCACCCGGAACACCGGTTTCGATTTCTGGTGTGCACTAGCCCTAATGTTTTGCGTTTCACTAAGAAAGCTGTACACAGCAACACACCTAACTAACCATACCGTGAAAACCTAGAACCTTATTACAATGCACTTAAGGTCAGATTAGATTTCCGATGGTCACTTAGCTGTGTTGTCGACTGTACTTGCCGTGAACAACAAACATAACGGCAACTAAGTACGGCAAGCTGGGAACCCAGTTATATAACGCGTATATAGAACTAGTTCAAGGTAGATTCGGCAGTGTGCAGATGAGAAATAGTTCTGTTGCATGGAATATAGAATTAAAAACACATTGAATAGATTGTGAGATTATAGCTTAAGATACGAATAGAGGCCTTACCTTCATCACCCATCTGTAAAATGTATGAAAAGTATTTTACATTTATCGAATTTAGTACATCCTCCATACTAATATTATAAATGCGAAAGTGTATGTGTGTGTTTGTTTGTTTGTCCGTCTTTCACGGCAAAACGGAGCGACGAATTGACGTGATTTTTTAAGTGGAGATAGTTTAAGGGATGGAGAGTAACATAGGATAGTTTTTATCCCCGTAATCATCCCTTAAGGGGTGAAATGGGGGGGTAAAAGTTTGTATGGAGCTGCGATATAAACGAGTTCCACGCGGAGGGAGTCGCGGGCAGAAGCTAGTAGAATATACTAATGCTGGGTTTTCTATTCTTTCATCCATTAAACAGATGGGACAAAGCCGACCACTGGCTCCTATACGGCACAACCGGGAATAACGCTAGGACAATGATGAATGATGAAACAGATGGATGCATCGTGCCTCTAATGAGTATCTGCAGTAGAAGATGCAGTAGAGAATTAATAAATTGACATTTAAAATAAAACTGATTGTAATGTCCTACGAACACGACACACACGGGGTTATTGGATAATGAAACCTTCCTCTGACCTTTCTTATTCGATAATACCTACAGAAATGTTTGCAAAACTCATCTAAAAATCTAATTCTGAAATCTGATAAAGTTTATCTTATGTTAAACGAACGTGAGAGTAATCGAATTGTACTTACAGACTATACCGGTCTATTCAGGTTTTAGTAATACTTAATGTTTATTTAGAGACACGTGTTATGGCCTTTTCAAAGTACAAAGGCGATTTTGACATTTTTGACGACTGGCTAGCCTAGTGGGTAGCGACGCTGCCTACGAATCTGAAGGTCCTTGGTTCGAATCCCGGTAAGTGCCAATATTTGTGTGATGAGCATGAATATTTGTCTCTGCGTCTTGGATGTTTTCTATGTAAGTATTTATACTCGTATGTATTAAATATATTGTCGTCTAATACCTACCGATAACATAAGCCTTATTGTTACTGGCTAGTAAACCACTTATTTACTGATTTAGTATGAATAGTTCGATTTGTATATGATCGTGCATTCATATTTACTTATTTAATTTATTGAAGTTACACTAGGTTTCGTAACTCGGTTCAACCATAAAACTCATATGTTGTCGCTACGCTACAGATCGTTTTAACTACGGAATCGCGCCTTATTTCTGGTCGCGTAAAAGTCCGTGTTTTGTCCCTTTAGTTGGTAGGAGAGTCTACATGAATTAAACGTTTCATTCGGACGGGCACATTAAGAGTCCCCAGTACAGTCGACACAAGTCGACTTTCCATACAAGCGTAGTTTGGCTCTTATTTTTAAACGGCATACTGCAAAAACATGATTTTTTAACCGTCTTAGAGCCGAAACCCAGGTAATGTTACATTACAAAGAACTTAAAAAAAGGTTTTTTTTTGTATTAATATTAATTTTAATCATCCAGCCGAGTGACCGCAGTGACCGCTAGCCGGCATCTTTTCTCGTTTGTAGGTTGTTCTACTCGGTTTTTTTTTTCTATTTCGATTTCTAGCAACTGAAGCGTGTTTCCGACCCGAGGATGATGTGATGGATCATATTATTCTAGTACGTCGTTTTTAATGAGAACCCAAAGTTACATTTGTATGGAGAGTTGAGCGTCCTGGCGACCCTTAATCACGGCGGATTTTTTTTATACCATGACTGTGACAAACAAGCATACAGCCTGCCTGATTGTAAGCGGACATCAGCTTATGGACGCTTGCAAATTCACAGGAGTCACAAAGTCACAAGTTTCCATTGCCGACCCTTTTTTGATTTAAGAATTCGTTTAGGCGATTACTAGAGAAAAATGCCGATTTCTCACTTTCACCAGGTCAAAAAGACAAAACCAGCATTGTTTTTATACCTAGGTATAATCAAACACTTTTTTTGACGTCCCAAACCTTCTCGGCAGACTGTTAAATCAGGTTTTCAAATAAGATACTTTTGGCTGGGTCCTGAATTCCCAAGTGAGTTTTACTGTCAAAAGCTTTCAGTTTGGAGGCTATATTGCTTTAAGGTTGTAAGTATTATACGATTCTGTAACGCTAGTAATTTGCTTTTAGTATATTTAATTGAGGATAAGTATCAAAACATAATAGCATAAACCTGAACTGCATATTTGAGTATTTTCCAACTGTATTAAATAACAATGCGACAGTTTGAATATATTAAATTAGTAAAATCCACTGCATGGCTATCATGAGACAGCCCGCGAGCTCTCTCGATTTTTCTCGCACTATCCGTCTCTCTCTTATTAGAACAAGAGGTATAGTGCGAGAAGACGTGCTGTACTAGACATACTAAATACGTATTACATTTGACCGTGGTTTCGTTATAGGTATCTAAATAGCAGAATGCGCTCCAGCTCGGCCCGGCCGATGAGAATCTTACGATAAACAATGGCTTTTAAATTGTACTTCATTTAGGACATAGCACGTAATCTAATTAAAAATACCCATGTCCTGTTTTTAGAACAGCTTTAAAAACTTTAACCACTACTTTTTACGTTCGACATATTTCGAACCGATACGCGGTTCTATCACTTACCTATTTATGTTTTTTTAAATAAAAGGTTATCAAACTTTCCACCAAAGAACTCTTACCTTCTCAACCCGTACCTTCTCCAAATACGCATTTATAGCTTTTCAGCAGAGATGTACAAAATACTTTTAAAAAGGTATTTAAATACAAAATGCAAATACTTTTCTAATTTGATATTTCAAATGCAAAATACAAAATACTTTTGCTTTTTGTATTTAAATACTAAATACAAAATAGATATTTTCAAAATACTTTATTCAAATAAAATACTTTCAAACAAAATCGAAGTCATTCTCGTTAAAAAGCGGAGCGTAACGTCATGTTTCACAGATAATAACGTTCATTTTGTTTTAACTGTCATTCTGCACATAGACTCTCAAAGTTGCAGCGCCTCTAGTGGCCATTTGCCGAATCGCTGACCCATTCACTTGAAAATTTGAGTGGTAAAGGTAATACTTTCGAAAATTAGCAGTAAAAAAGTATTTTGCATCTGACAAATATAAAATACATTTCGAAAAGTATTTCAAATAAAATACAAAATACTTGAAAAAAAAGTATTTAAGTACAAAATATAAAATACGTATTTTGTATTTTGTATTTGCATTTTAAATACAAGTATTTCAAATAAGTCACAACTCTGCTTTTCAGTAAGTGAGCATAATATTAACATAAGAAAACCTCAAGAGTCCTCTTTATTTCCGAGCATAGAATACGGGTATTATTTCCAGATTGTACCCATCTCTCCGGGTGATATTAGGGTCGAAATTAAGGGCTACTTAAGACCCTCATTTGTTCTTAAATCGGGAGGGACATTTGTAGGTCTAATCTTCATTTACTAATCCGCCGGTCTGCTAGGGCGATCTCACAGTTCTCACACTCGTACAAGTCAGTATGTGTTTAAGTTTCTTTCTTGTCTTAAGGAAACCTGAATGCAAAAAAAATCGCAATGGGGCATTTTCTTTTATTTTATATCTCTTTAACGGATAGTTACGGGTCGTCACAAATCTGAACGTCAATGTCATACGTATACGTCTCGTAAGAAAACCGACAGGTCAAACGCGACTTTAACACATTCACTGCCAGGTAGCGCTACGCTGGTCTCCGACCACGTGGTTTTCCCGATAAGTAGCGAAAGTAGCTACGAATGAAATCCCCCGCCCATCAAGGTTACGAAGCGGGCAATGGTGAAAAATGATTTTATTTATTAATTGCATCTTTATTGTAAGTAGGTACCTACTATAAAAAAATGCAAATAATGAACTTCATTTCTTTAAGCCACTTTTTACCCAACCATTTCCCTAAAAATAAACATTGGGTGCAGTCATTTAACTAAGCAGGAAAATAAAACTAAATTTAATCTGACCCCAAAAGATAAAGGAAATAAAATAAAAAAATAGATAAAGGGCCTTGAGCGTGCATACTTGCGGGGCTACTTTAAAAGAGTACTTTTAGTCCACTGACTTTCTATAATATAACTTTAGTTAATTAATTATCCGATCAATACCACCGTATCAGCTACTTAGTTAAAATCTTTTAACTGCTCTTGTCTTCCAACACATAGTAAATTTGCGACCATCACTCACTTCCCTAAGTTTTGTCCTACAGAAAACATCGTAACAACTCCGCTATATCAAAAACGCACCGTTCCCAAACACCGTACTAAAAGGAGGACTTTAGGACACAAGAATTTCAGAGCCTTAATATTTTTTGCCTCGGAACAGTACATGATGCGAGCTCAGGTGGCGTTATTTACCGCGCCCACTTTCCTTTCCTAAGGACCTCGTTAAAACGTGGGCCGCCTAACTAATGACTTATGAGGAGCCCCCAGCTATCTGCGTAAGTACGAGCGTCGTCGCTTGTGTGTAATTATGCTGTAGTGTGCGTGCTCAGACTGAGTTGAAGTCAAGTATTCAGGACGGAGGTTAAGAATCATTGTAGTCTTTGAGACGGAATTAAGGTCAGGTACACATCAAGACGCAAAATGTATTGTTTTATCTTTGAATAAAAATAATTGTTTGTAGTTGCATGTAATTACTGTGACGCCAAAAAACGGATGATAACATATCTAAAATGAATTGGAAAAAAGGGAATAACATTGAAATTAATACGAAACATGCTCATTGAACTGTCTTGCTCACTGACACATACATAGTGGTTGGTGCCTCAGTCAATTTGTGACGGTTCTGGGACAATTCGAGAGATTAAACAGCGCTAAACTTTGTCCAGGGGGTCTAGACTAGGTTACAATCGGCAAGCGCTAACGCCAAAAGAAAGTAATAAAATGTATGGGAATGACAGATGTTAACGAAAAGTGTTTCGTCGGAATCTGTCATTCCCCTACAATGTATTAGTTTCTATTGGCGTTAGCGCTTGTCGATTGTAACCTTGTCTACGGCCCCAGGCATAGGTAGTATATTGACTTGACACGTTAACCTACTCACCGCCACGCTAGGCCGTAGTCCGCAGCAGGATGATGTCCATTTGCACCGAGCTCCCTTAGCGCTCTGACGCGTTGTGTTTCGTGATTGGCGCTGAACACTTTCACTGTCAACAATTTCGTATTTACGCTTGTAGCCGATAACATGGGAAAACCGTTTGTAACGGAAAGCGCTTACAAGCAGAGCGCCCGTCTAGCGGGTTCGTCGCTAAATACCTAAGCAAAGCCGTAAAAAAAAACTTTTACGAATGTGTCTTTACATTGAACTTAAACTCCAAATCTTGAATATATACTCCAAATCTTAATTACTTTTAAGGCATAAATAATAACTGAACCCATACAAAATTAATTGTCCTTTATTGAGAACATCGGGCAGAAATCAGAAGTAAACACTTGGGCAGGACGAGTCTGTTTATTATAGTAACTTTCTTAAACCTCGCTTCTTAACTCCAAGTTTCTAAAAACATTGGCGTTTAAAGATTTCAGAAAGCTTTCCAATGAAAAGACAGTGCATATTGAGTTACAAAATAATTAGAAGCTACGAAGAGATAATAAAGGGCAAGCACAACTCAAGCTTTCATTACTCTAACTAGCATTACTGGCGCAGATCGCCTCGGGTGACCATGCCAGAGATAGGGTTAGCCTGAGAATAGATAAGGCAACGGGGACTGAATACCGGTATTGTTTTCATACAAAAATACCGGTTTATAAAATAAATGACTATGACTATGACTATGACTATCCTAACAGACTTATCTAATATTTCAGCATGTTACCAGTTTCATCATCATCATTATCATAGCCAGTTACCAGTTACCAGTTTAAAGTGTATATATCTGTATGCGTATGTGTGCCTGTGGCATCGTAGATTGAAACGGATGAACCGATTGAAGGGTTTTTTGGAGAGTAGTTTGGTTCTCATTTTAAAACGACACGCTAGAATAACATGAAACTTTGTATACACAAGGAATCCGCCATATCTAAGTCGGAAACTACTCGTAGTTTCCGAGGGGCTACCGCCAAACAAAAATGAACTTCGTTCGTGTATCTTCCTCTCTGTCGTACTTGCTAGTTCGAGAGACAGAGAGATATATACACGAACAAAGTTCGTTTTCGTTTCGCGGTAGGCCCCTGTTCTGTGTGACATGGCTTAAATATAAATGAAGAAAAACCCTCTTAGTTCGAAGTTAACCCTTATTGCTTTGACATAAAGTGCCCATGTTATACTCTAGTGCAACGTCGAGGACTATGACGTTTATCTTAATTACTCTTCAGTGTAAGTTTAAAAATATTTTATGTATATTTGCTCGGTCTATTTTGTAAACAATCAATGGTCCCTTCCCTTGCGCCAAGAAAAGGAAACAAACGATGGTCTCAATTTAATTTTTTATCCATTTTAAACAGAGCATCCATATATGACTAGTTGAATGGTGGTCTATAGATTCTACAGTAAGCTAAGCTCGGCTTAATTTCACCTTCCCATACAAACGGAGTTTTGTTCTCATTTTAAAACTACGTGTTGGATTGTGACCAAACTTTGCATATACAATGACTTGAGGTATATATATATAAATCTGTAGGTAATACAACATAATTTAAAATTAACAATTGAATACTTATAATAATAATAAAAATACGAATTAACAAACTTAAGCACAGCCTAAGCTTAGTCAAATAGGCCCCCGCGAGTTGCTCCGGGCGCAAAGGTGCCCATCACACTTGCAGCGTTACCACGTTGGATGGCGATGGATAACCTTTGCGCCAGGAAGCAAGCCGCGCGAGCCCTTCCCCTTTCCTTAATTCTTCTCCCCACTTCCCTGATGAAGGACATCGCCTCCGACCCCCAGCACCCCGTCGTCTCAAAGGCTAGAGGAACAAAATAATAATTACTCTCTAGCGCCGAATATTTGTCCCTTTTTCTAACCGCAGCAAATTCTGCCACGGCTCCAGCTGCCCGCACCGTTCGGCAGAGGTGCGAAGCGGCAAAAGTGCTGACGCACGTAGCGTCCCAGAGTAAGCACTTGCCCTTCTGCCACCGAACCAAAGTTAGCCCGTCCGGCCTTTTGCCGTCCGCGCGACATAGGCCGGGTGGTTCTAGCACACACGGGATGTTAGCGGATATTAAGGCCCTCCGAACGATGTCATTAAGAGCGTGGTGGCGAGGAAATCGCCCTGAACACCGACAGCAACTCAAGGCGTGATGGCCATTCGCTTCCACCATGGAGCGGCAGATGCATCTATGAGGTACACAAACATCGCAGCCCAGGCGGAGAGCTACTGCCACACGCATCGAGTCACTGTCGAGGAGTGTTCCCAATTGCGGAGCAGGCAAAGCTTGCACCCACGCTCCCGCTTCTGCCCTTGACTAGGTTATTAGTTTATATGGTTCCAGTTTATAAAACAAACCAAATATCAGCAAAACAGCAAAAACAAGTTTTGTATGAAAGACTTAAATTCGCTGTATTTTTTTACTATGGTATCCGAAGCTACATAAACGAATTACAGACCTGGATATACCGCATGTCATTATACATGCAAAGTTTCGTTACAATCCAACTCGTAGTTTTAAAATGCAAGCGTAACTACGTTTGTATGGAGAATCGAGCTTACTGCGGACTCTTAAGCTAGCGTATATCAAAGGACCCAGACAGACCCACCGGATAAATATAGCATCCCGAAGATTAAGTCTTACACAGACACTGTTCCGACAGTTTTATGAGACCCTGGTAAATATATTGTTTTTAGTATTCCGTAGCAAAATTGATCCAACGGAACACTTATGCGATCACTGAGTCTGTCGGTCACAGCCAGTTTTGTATACTTGCACTGATAAGTAAATAAAAAAAAATAGAATATTGCGTTTTCCTGCGCGTCCAGAACGAACGGAATACATTTTTCATTAATCATCCTCCTAGTGTATTTCCCGTTGTACCCTAAAGGATCCGAGGTCCGCTTAGGCAATTAGCACCTAAGGTTTTTCCATTATATTTGTTAACTGTATCATATCGTTTAAGTACATATACTTATTACTATTTTCTTATGGGCTTACCTGCCGATATGTCAGATATATTGCTACATAGCAATATATCGGAAATTAAAGACTTATCGAATTCATCTAATTTTCATAAGCTGATAGACTTGATTATTCATTTGTCATCGAGATTATTCATATGATAATTATAGAACATCGAGCTTTCGCCATTTTTGTATTTTTCGAACTGACCAGCGAACAGAGCCAGCATAGAGCCAAACATCGCTACGAATACGAACATTTAATGCCGGCTGTACACATTGGGCCAACGTTGGCGCGTGAGCAGGAGGCAGCTATGTAAACGAAAGAGATCGAGTTATAGCCCTCTCCCTCTAACGCATAGCTGCCTTCTGCTCACGCGCCAACGTTGGCCCAGTGTGTACGAGGGCTGCTCCGAAAGTTGTTAGCTGCTCCGGCTCTACTCATGCGATTACAAATATAATACCATTGTGAGGGATATTTCAATGCTAATTATGGCCATGATTTCTTATGAATTAATGCGAATAGATTTTTTATTATATATTTTTAACTGAAAGCTGTTTTGTATGAAGTTACGAATTGCTTAGAAAAAACGGCAATTTTAGGCACAATTAAATGAAATTCGTATTGAAATCTTTGAAAATCGAACTTAAATTTACCCGGGACTAATTATTGTGTTTCTTTTGCTATTTCCAATGTATAAATCAATAAATAATGTTATAAGTAAATATTTTTTTTTTATATATTAGAGATTATTACTTTAAATTAAAGACTCATTGTTGACCATAATAATGTTTACTCAATCAAAACGATTTATACGTAAAAAAAACCGTCGGGAGTCGTAATTAGCAGCACCTAAAAAAACCAATTGCTTTTTTGAACAAATACTGTTTATAAAATAACAGCACATACTGATTTTCATGACTGATGGTCAGGCTTCGACGCTTCGAAGTAAAAAATAAATTTAAAAAAAAACTAAGCGTTTTCTAAAAATGTATTTACCACTACCACTTCAATTAGTACTGAAATATCCCTCACAATGGTATAAATAATATTGTAATCGCATGAGTAGAACCGGAGCAGCTAACAACTTTCGGAGCAGCCTATGGCTTTAACGAATTCTAAAGCCTGCTGTACATACTGGGCCAACGTTGGCGCGTGAGCAGAAGGCAGCTATGCGTTAGAGGAGAGGGCTATAACTCGATCTCTTTCGTTTACATAGCTGCCTCCTGCTCACGCGCCAACGTTGGCCCAATGTGTACAGCCGGCATAACGACCGACGGAGCGCACTCGCTCTCTCACTCTCGCTCTCAAAATATTTGTCAAGAAACTACGCATCTTTCAACTTTGATCCCACAGGAGGAAATACAAAGTTCTTTTCAAAACGAAATGAACTTGGCTATTCAGATTTAATGGAGATATTCTTCGCCACGGTATCACATTGAAAACGATTTCGAAATAAATTAATGTTAAACGATATGTTTACAGAAAACGAGAGAAATTTTAACTACGTATTTGGTGGCAAAGAACATTTAAATGTCTAGACCTACACATAGGCAACCAGGGGGATGATCACTTAACTTTTAGAACATACGTAAGGCCAATTCATCTGTCATTTTCCCATACAAAGAGTGTCATTTAGACCTACCTGACGCGTTGTACGCGTTATGCCGGCTGTACACATTGGCCCAACGTTGGCGCGTGAGCAGGATGCAGCTATGAAAACGAATCGAAGAGATCGAATTATAGCTCTCTCCCTCTAACGCATAGCTGCATCCTGCTCACGCGCCAACGTTGGCCCAATATGTACAGCCGGCTTTATGTGATCAACCTGTTGGCCTATATTTCTTAAACGCGCGATTGAGGTGCCTCAGCCCCCGCTTCCCTGTCCCCAGCCCCGCTATTCTGATGTAACTTGTTTTAAGCTCACCTCAACGCTCTCCATCAAATATATCTTGACACCGCGATGCGTAGTAACTAAGCGCAGGTAGAGGTCTAGTTCCGTGACGGGTGACCGGCGGGTGAGCCGCATTAGCGCGTAGCGAATAACAGCCCAGGAGTCCAATTCACTAAAATAATGATATATTTCGAGACGGCGTCCCAAGACATCACATCACAGGTCACCCCAGCTCTCACCTCACCTGTCACCTCGCGCCTGAAGCCTAATGCGACAGACAAGATAATCTTACCCCGATACGTCACATTTCTTTAATTTGAGAAAATATTGACTCTGGGCTGTTATTCGCTACGCGCTGAAGCCCCTCACCCCGCCGGTCACCCGTCACGAAACTAGACCTAGACTATTTGTTGGTGAGCGTTGAGGTGAGCATAAAACAAGTTACAGAATAAGGCGGCTGGTGTCCAGTCACCTTAAGGCGGTCATCACACTGTCGTCGTGCGGAGCGACGGTGCAACGTTGTGTGCCAGTACCTCAGTTTGTATACAAAATCCGCACGTTACCATCGGCGCCGCACCTCCATCCGGGGGGACTGGAAGGACGTCTGAACTTGAAGTAGGTCTTTGGAAGCAGTTGGGGAATTGTGTGTCGTGAATGTTTAAAGTACTGCGAGGGATGGATAGATGTAAAACTTCTGTCATGTATTAAAATGCAGTATACATCTATTTAATTTGTAATTCACAGTTACTTAGTTTTTAACTGGAATTCTGTGTAATTACTTTAGATAAATAAAACTATTTGAACGCGGCTCTGCACGCTGCAGTGGGATGACCGCCATGCGTCTAAATCAGTTCCCAATTTTGTCAGCACGGCTTGATAGTCTTGTGATACAAGAAGGCGCGCGAGCTCTCTCGATTTTTCTCGCACTATCCGTCTCTCTCTTATTAGAAAACTTAGAAAGAGACTTATAGTGCAAGCAGATGTATGTTCTACATACGGCTACTCTTTGGCCTTGCCCTAGGTAACTCCACCAAAGCTGGGCAAGGTTATTAATTACATCGGCTAAAACGGCACAAACATTGGGTGTCTGCCCCCCGGTTGTTTGTTCTCCATTATATTAATTAGTGTAGGCTGGATAACGATTGATGAGCCTTACCCGGAATTAATTCCGAGTATTTGATTTGGGCGTAGGTACGATTTGATCAAGATAAACAAAATGGAGCCTGGTTGACTTGGTTCACTTTGAAGGACGGGAGAAATTTCTGTTTTTGCGCGTTTACGCCTTAGCGAAATTTTCCGGAAAATAACATTTTAACGTTCCAGAGCTAAAGCTGTAATAAACCGTCGAGTTTAAAGTTTATGTTTACGGTATACCTAAGTTTTATTTTCGTTTTTATATGCTTCCATAAAATAATTAGACGGAGAAACTCGATTCTTATTCGATTGCCAAACACAACAGGATTATCTTGTGTTATTGAGGAGTTCCTATGGCCACCTTCTATCTCCATCATTACACCAGCTATATGGTACCATATTATTGCATTGTAATCTGACTTATTAATAGATTGATTGATAAAGATTGTACTTGAGCTGGTCGATCACGTAATGCATTTTACGCGCGTCAGTTAGATCTAAATGTCACTTTATGTGTAGGTAAAATGACAGTTAAGTAGTCCTAACGCGCGTTTGAAACCCCCAGCATCCCCCAGCATCTCGTCATCTATCAATGCTTGCTTGTTGAACGAGCGAGCGAGGCGAACAAAGTTCTCCGTTTAATTTCGGGTCAAAAGTCTTTCGTACGTCCGGATATCCAGGGCTGTTATTCTGTATGCTGCACACATGCGCCTCACCTCACTCATGATGCCTAACGAAACCAAACCTCTACCCAAGCTTAGTTACTACGAATCGCGTCATCAAGATATATTTGTGGGTTAACGGTGACAGTTACAGAATAGCGGGCAGATGTCTAGATGTCCGGCTCTTTTCCTCTACATTTATTTAATCGTACGGCATACATTATTTTGGCCTTTTAAACTTTGTCACTCTTTAGTACCACCCAGGGGACACGTGCAGGGCTGTGGTAGGTAGCTCCTGCGGACGCGAGTAACAGTTGTCCCCCCTTTGTCAAGTGAGTGGGCAACTCGACTGTTAGAAGTTCTTAAGCCACCCGAAGGCCTCTAACTCGGCTTAACGACTACAAACTCAAACTCAAAATTATCTTTATTCAAGTAGGCCTAGTAACAAGCACTTTCAAATCGTCGGTTATTTTTTTAAAGTATTTTATGAAACATAAAAAATTAAAATTAATTTTATATGAAATAAAAATTGTATAGAAAATACTAGTGAATGTTTCTAGGAAAACAATCTAATGTCAAAAAACAAAATATAACGAGAATGAAATAATTAATCTATTGATTAAAAATTCAGTCACAATTAGTTCCATGGAATTTTATCATTCATGTAGTCTTGTGTGCTATAATAAGCTTTCGAAATAAGTTTACGCTTCACATAGTTCTTGAATTTATTAATAGATAACTCAGTTACGTTTCCTGGAAGTTTGTTATAAAACCTTACACAATTATCCATTAATGATTTTTTTATTTTTTGGTGCCGAGTGGTGGGCACCGCGAGCTTATGCTTATTTCTAGTATTAATATTATGTATGTCACAGTTTTTCCTTAAATTTACTATATTTTTATGTACATACACTGTCATATTAGACAGCAGGGGGGGCAGCACAACTGACGCCGCGCCGCGAAGCGAGTCGAGAAAGATCTTTCCTCCTCTTTCTAATTTGCACAGTGCGAGTGAAACAGGAGACGCTCAGTCGCGCGCGAAGCGACTTGTCAGGAAGTTGTACCAGACGTACAGCCGGGATCAACTGCTTAGCGTGCCTTCCAAATGACGGAAGCGCTCATTTATATTAACCACTCAAACATCAGGCGGTCACCCATACAAAGACTGACCGCTGGCATCTTAGCTTAACCTGCGTTATCGTTACCGACTCGCAGGCGCCGCTAGGCTATGAGCGCTTCATGTTGCATTTCTCAACCGATTCTCGTGAAATTTTGTGAGCCGGTTCAATAATAATATAGAATATTTTTGCTAATTATTTTTTTCGAAAGAATTTATAAAGGTAGATTGCCTTGCGAGATTTATTCTACTACTACAGAGCCACTATAGTAAATACTCACAGTTTAACTCATGTATGAACTCTCCAGAGGAAACGTTCTAAGGGAATGAAGCTGGGGTAATGACGTCACAGGTATCTGGAGTATTCTGCCGTTATCGATGATAGGGCGCAATATCGGCATACCGCGTGCCAATAGTCTGTATTAATATCCCTTAATTACTGTATGTCCTTTCCAAGGCTTCCAATGAGACTCACGTACAGCCCTGCCACCTTCTTAATAGCTATTGGCTAATCGCTTTTAGTCGCTCTTGCATTGACAGTATTTTTCTCTTCAACGCACCCGTGTAGTATGTTTGCGTCTCGGCTAGAAAGCGTGATGCAGCATTCTTCAAAAAATTTTTTTGGGCAAATGTCGAAAGATCTATGCCTACATTTGTAAAGTTTTGCTTATACTCGCGTCTATGAGCATCCAAACCGTAATCAACAGCATTGCCAGATTTTTTGTAAATCATTAATGAATGTACTTAGGGTACTGTTTGTTTTTTTTTACTTTACTTTCCTTTTGTGTCTGTTATACCCGAGCATCATTGGCTGAACAGGGAAGGGAAAGAAAATACTAACACAGAAAAAAATACATAGTTGATACGAGGTCAATATTCTTGAACGGAGAAATTAATTAACCACGCGCTTTTTGACTAGTTTTGACGAGTTTTGAGTTGATATTCCTCCGTCAAAACTATAGATATAATTATGGCACAAACACTTATTGGTTCTTCAATCAAAGGATTGAAGATCAACTCGTCTCTCGCAACTCGGTCTCGTGCAACTGTAGATAAAGATCTACAGTTGCACGAGTTTTTTTGAAAATAATTAATATTATTATCAGGTATTATTTATATTTAAACATGGTCCAGAAAAAGCTCTTTTTTCGATATTAGTATGTTGTTTATGCACTTTTATATATGAAATCTACATATAACTGTTCCTTATTGACGTCTCTAAAAACCCACGAGAGAATTTTATTATTAACCCATTTTCACAAAAAGTTTCGTCCAAAAAACGGTTTCTTGGCCTGAAATTGCCAAAGTTTGGTGCCATGTATCCCGAAAACTGTGAGTTTTGATGTAAATATGGGATACTATTTCAGTATACCACGTTGTCGTTAATACGATAAGCCAAAAAAAACACAAAAAAACCGACGGTTACAGATCGAAGGTCATTGGGAGCTAGGAGCCCCTTAAATAAGTAGCATGATGTTAAATTATCGCGAATTAAGCGAAATTGCTAATTTTATTCTCTAAGTTAGCATTAACTTGTCTAAGCAGAATAATTAACAGTGTTTTGTTAATATTTGTCTAAATATTAACAAAACACTGTTAATTATTCTGCTCAAATATCCTGAAATACTAAAGTAATTATTCATCTTTTTCCAATTAATTCACGGTACAAGTTAGAAATTCGCGAACGCGGTACGAATCACTAATTGAGTGGCTGTAATGAATATTTAATATCACGGTTTTACCGCTTCTGTAGGTGTGCTACGGATTCATAATGTACTTTATAAATACTTGTTTAAAATATTTAAATTGCATTCAAACAATTTTCAAACATAAGTACAAGGTTTAGGTTCTAATTCAAGTTGCAAATTCCCCTGAGTCGGCCCTCAAGAGCGCCCGCACACAGCCACTAGTGACCGCTACTAAACGCGAACAGTGCCGCACATTGCGGCCCGTAGACGCAGCCACTAGTGACCGCTACTAAACGCGAACAGTGCCGCACATTGCGGCCCGTAGACGCAGCCACTAGTGACCGCTACTAAACGCGAACAGTGCCGCACATTGCGGCCCGTAGACGCAGCCACTAGTGACCGCTACTAAACGCGAACAGTGCCGCACATTGCGGCCCGTAGACGCAGCCACTAGTGACCGCTACTAAACGCGAACAGTGCCGCATATTGCGGCCCGTAGACGCAGCCACTAGTGACCGCTACTAAACGCGAACAGTGCCGCACATTGCAGCCCGTAGACGCAGCCACTTGTAGCGAGCGCGAGCCACACCCGCAGCTTGTGGCTTAGACGCGGCGACTAAACGCTGGGTGTACGCCGCTGCTACAGATATAGATATACATAGATCACGTAAATGCATCTACTTCGAGTGTCCGAACTCGGTCTCCGAGTTGGCCGTCCAACTGTCATTCCGCGCGCGTCAGTTGTGGTAGCTGGTTATCCGTGAATATTAAGAAAATGCCTTATTGGAGAATCGATTTTGTGCGGACAACGGGGAATTCACATCACTAATTCGCCCATGTGACGTCACAGTAGGTAGAAAAAAGTTACACGGTCGGTTTTCATACAGATTGAGGTGTTTAATTTATCTAGTGTATATCTATATCTGTGGCCGATGCTATGCAAAATGTATGAACGAAGTCGTTCGCAGCTTGTGACGGCCAGTACTGGCTCAATGTGCGGGGGCTTTAGGGCCACACTAGGAAGTTTTTACCCTTTAACCTTTAATCTGTAGCTGGTCGCTCAGCAATCTAAACAGGAACGGAACAAAAATAAATCTATTTTCAAATCCTGTTCATGAAAATCTAAATCGAGGATATCGGTAAACTGTTTTTGAAGTGAAAACTTCTTTAGCGGCGCTGAGCACTTTTTGGGATGGGGAAAAATTGTTAAATACGCGACAGTGAAGGAGGTCACAAACTTTTATATTTTGCTGCTAGCCGATTCGACTTCATTCAAAACTGAACGCTATTCGTAAGAGTATAAAGCCGTTAAACACTTTTTGCAATAGCATATTCTGCAAATTAATTTGTAATTTTGTCCAAGCGTCCTTCACCGTTTTACTATTGACCAAATTCGAATAGTTCGAATTTGGACGTTATTCCTAAAGAGATAAAGCTTTGAAAAATATTTACCAACGGCTAAAACAAATTGATATTTTGTTCACCGCCGCCGTCTGCTGTTCTCGCAAATTCGAATAGTTCGAATTTGGACGTTATTAATAAAGAGATAAAGCTTTGAAAAATATTTGGCAATGGCAAAAACAAATTGGTATCTGCACGTCTTGCACACGACGGCCGCGACATCCTCTCGATTTTTATCGCGCCATACCTCTTCTTCTCAGTGTTCTAATAAGAGAATGACGGATAGTGCGAGAAAAATCGAGAGAGCTCGCGCGCCGTCGCGTGCTAGCCGTGCTGATCGAAAAACTGTTACAATGTTATTAAGTTTTCACTTCTGCCGGCACTCCCGGAGTGCAACCCGGTCTTTTTAGGGTTCCGGAGCCAGAATGGCAAAACCGGAACCCTTATAGTTTCGCTATGTCCGTCCGTCCGTCCGTCCGCAGCTTAGCTCAGAGGCTCTTGGTACTAGAAAGCTGTAACTTGGCATGAATATACATATTAGTCATGCCGACAAAGTGGTAAAATAAAATCTTGAAAAACATTTTTTTTACGGTACCTCCCCTACATGTAAAGTGGGGATGATTTTTTTTATTGTCGTCTACCCCATAATGTGGGGTGTCGTTGGATAGGTCTTTTAAAAATATTGGGGGTTTGTGAACACAATTTTTCGATTAAACGATCCGTTTGTGAAATATTAAGCCTTAAAGTGCTAATTTTTGTTAGACTCCAGTGTCCCCACCCCCTGCTAGCTAAATGGTAGTTTTGGGATATGTGAAAAAATTCATGGTAGTAGTACATATAACGAAGTTAAAAGGAAAACTATCACAGCTAAGTAGGCTTTACACGTTTACGAGTAATAGTCGACCAACTTATAAAATGTACTTCAAGAAGTAATAGTTTCGTACAAATTCTATTGTAACTTATTATTATATATAATGGTACGGAACCCTTCGTGCGCGAGTCCGACTCGCACTTGGCCGGTTTTATTTTTTATTAGATCACTGGACAGATGTCAAGTCGGTAGCTATTTAGAACCTAATCTGATTAGACGGTGCCTTATATGGCCAGCAATGTTTCATAGTTTACTTCTTTTTTATACCAGCCACTTTGTTTCAACAATAACGGACGTTAATCATTTTTCCTCGAGATATTTGTACTTTATTTGCCTGCTATAGAGGCTGGAACGTGGCCATTTCCAGACAAGTATTCGGAATATATTCCAACCAAAATATTTTTCGCACGGCACACACATTGTCCTCGTGTCTTGAGGAGGTATTTTTTCATATCTTAAGAATGTTAGTTCGAGTTCTTTGCGCGTTGGTGGGCGGGTAAGATTCATTGTTTACGATTGTTTATAAAACCTTAGTTCTTATGTAAGTTAGGCTTGAAAAATTGTACAGTCGAGGAATTTGAATGTTTAGCACTTTTGGACCTTAACGTCATTCAAATAGAGTTGACATGTGCCAAACCTTCATTTTCCTCGACCGTACATACTGTAGAGGCCGGGAAAATAAGGATGGCCGGCCGAGTAGCCGATATATAGACATGGTTAGGGATACGAGGCTGGCAATTCCTTTTAACGCCTTTAAATGTCGGTATATTGCTCTAAGGTATATTGTAGTACTTTCCACGTGTAATAATATGAAACAAAATAAATGTTGCTTTTGGTTTTTTTACAGCTAATTGCCATTTTTAATTTTTTTAGACTTTTGCCATGATGTTGTTTATTTGAATTTTGATATAAAAACTAAAGGTCACTTTTCGATTGTTTTTCGATTGTGTAACTGCAGATACCCTGTACATTTTATATGGGTAGCACAGGGAAAAGGTTAAAGCGTGGATTACATTAAGGCTCTTAACTATGTATTTTTTTACAATGTTCCCTTGTAGGTTGTTGTATGAATAATTATGTTGTTCTATTATGAACCTATCCTCTCACTACACATAAGGGAGCGACCACACCGGTGCGTAACGCTCTAATGCGTCACGTATTCTTCATCCATTTTGCTGCATTTACGGTGCGTTAGCGTATTATTTTGAGCAGCGGTGTGGTCGCTCCCTAATAGAGATAAGTATTTAATAAGGAACATAACGTGAATATTTAATTGCATGTTATAAGAGAATGCAATGCAAAATAGGTATTGAGATTTTTTTAAGACAGAACAAGGAACAAAAGTAATTGAATTTTTCGGGTATGATATGTGCTTGACTATTTTGTCACTTGACAGAATCTGAAACTGCAGTTCACAAGGGCTGTGGTTTAGGAGGATCGAAGAACGGCTTTAAACACTAGGCGCATGTTCTTCCATTCTTCGTCTAACCAAGCATTAAGTTCATTTTATGACATAAATTCAAGTCTGCAGTTTTGAAAGCTCAAACTTCTAACATGTAGTTTGCATTTTAAGTGCATCTATCAAAAACAATGTTCGCTACCTGGGTATTTTCAACATTCTCCTTGTTAAAGTAAACTCCGCGTGTTTTACGCTTATAAATGTACAGTCAGCGAAAGAGCTCGGTATAGTCGGTATGCACCTCTGCATAAAAGTTTATATGCAAAGAGCAGCTTTTCTCTGCAGGTAACTGTACTTATATTGAACAGATACTCGTAGACTTGGCATCTTCCGCTTTTGGCGGGGCGGGATCGGTATCCTAATTTCTAGACCCTTCTTAGGTATGTTTTTTCTTAGCACTGATCATTGCTATTGAAAATTGACTATATGACACAAGCGAAAAAATTATAATCCTTCAGCAATGTCAGCATCAAAGCATCCGAAGGGTTAACTGTTCCCGCGCACCGTCTCCCATAGGAACTCTCCCACTCTTCGAGCACCCACCGTGCTTAACGCGCTTCTGTCGCTAGCACCTGCAGATTGTGACGTGTTGCAAATAGATGGAAGGATGTGTGTCATGAATGCTGAGGTATTGTGAGACGATGGATAGCCAATTATTATTAACTAGCGACCCGCCCCGGCTTCGTACGGGTACTATATTATACCGTATAAACCTTCCTCTTGAATCACTCTATCTATTTAAAAAAACCGCATCAAAATCCGTTGCGTAGTTTTAAAGATCTAAGCATACATAGGGATTAGGGACAGACAGCGGGAAGCGACTTTGTTTTATACTATGTAGTCATAAGGAAATTGTACCTGTTATTTTATATGTACAGTTATTGAAAGTGCAAACTGTAATGCAGTGTAAATAAATAAACATTTTGTACCGTCAACTTTACAGAGAGCTTATTAATGCCGCCCAGATTTCCTCTCCTGTCGGTATACTGTCGCATACATTCGTACCGCTTGCGCGCATTACGCACAAGTCGCCTTATCGTCGCCCTCCAAATATTTTATTATGTAGGCATGTAAATGATATATGAAACATATAAGGGTAACGTACCAATGGGACATACATAGTCAGAAAAACAAATCTGTCCTGTTCTTTTCCTAAATGTGACGGACTTGCGCCTTTCCCCAACGGCCATTCGGTTCGACGTGCTATGTGCGCCCATATTTTTAATAACCGCAATTAATGTACATCATTCTATTAAGCACTTACTTCGCAGATCTAATAAATCAAGCTACTATCACGATTGCTGAACTGTGATTAATTAATCGTAATCACAGGTAATATCCGATGGGACGAGACGCCAAGTAATAGGCATCACGATTGCTCCTGCGTCCTGCGAATTTAATTTAACTTAATATCGTGTTGTTTTACTGTCCTAGGGATCATCATCCTCCTAGCGATCCCGGTTGTGCCCTAAAGGAGCCCGGGGTCCGCTTTGGCATCTACTCTCAAGATTTGGGATAAGCACTAGTTTTACGAAAGCGACTGCCATCTGACCTTCCATTCCAAACCAGAGGGAAAACTAGACCTTATTGGGATTAGACCGGTTTCCTCACCATGTTTTCCTTCACCGAAAAGCTAATGCTAAATATTCCGTACATAAGTTTCCAAAAACACATTTCGTAAATCAGAGTCGTCGTAAAAATCTACATAATTGAGAATCAGTAGAGAAATGTGACCTATACAGACGGCGCCGGGCATATACAAAAACCACTTTGATTGTTATCGAAATATTATTAAAACAATAATAGAAAAGTAGAATATAATAATATACATACAAGAAGAAACTTCTTAGAGGGAGCATAGTCCGTCCCTAAATTAGAAATCACGAAGAAAACCATTGCACATTTTTCGTAGGTATTTCCTGGCAAATATTATGTGCAGGGCAGTTTCAGGTGATAATGTGGACACGCTGAAAAAAACCACCAATTTTTTTCAGGTACTTGTTAGGTGGAGCTTTAACCCTTAAATGCATGATTTTTTGTATAACTTTTTAATAAATTGAAATAGATGTGTCATGTTGTATAGATTGAGGGAAAAATAAAGAAAAAAATCATAGTTTTTAAAAAAACATATACAATATACGATGCATATACAGGGTGATTCAGGAGACATGAGCAGGATCAACCCTACGGATTCAATAGTTTATAAGCTACTCAGTCGTACCAGCATTGGTAAGATTAACGTGAATTTTTTTTTAGTTGTGTAGGGTGACCATGATTTATTGTGAATGAAACTTTTACACAAAATGTAAAAAAAAACTGTGGGCGTTTAACTTAATTACGATGGTAAAAGATCCATTAACATTAACTGTATGTGTAGGGTTGATCCTGCTCACGTCTCCTGAATCACCCTGTATACATCATTATGCATTTAAGGGTTAAGTTTTTGATAGGAACCAACTCCTCCGTTGGCCATCTTTAATTTTATGGCGGCAATTTTTAATTATATGTATATCATTAATATCTCGAGTTTTAAGTAACATTTGGGGTCAATTAATTCAACTAGATATTTAGATAAGATAAGATAAGATTGATTTGCAACCAAGTACTTAAAACTAAGATACATGGACACTGGAAGGGTGTAGCAGCAATCAGGTAACTTATACTATGTACTTATTGTTACATAAATAAATACACCTATAAATATACCTATTCATATGTATAAAAAATTGACGGCAAACACATTATAAACATATATCTTCTAAAATTCAGCTTGGTGTTTTTATGGAAGTAGTTTTTTAGAGTCAAGTTCCCAAAGGATATCAAACGGACCCTGTTCCTAAGCTTCCGCTGTCCATCCGACTGTCTGCGTCTCAAATTTTCAAATTTTCACAGAAGTTGGTTTTCTATTGCTTATTTAATTTATTTTTATTTTTATGAATGTATTTCGTGCATAAAAATTAAAATAAATAAAAAAATAAACAGTGCTCCCATACATGAAACGTAATTTTATGGCGTTTTTTTGCCCGCCTATAACAATCGGTATATATATCTCTGGAACCGTAATATTGTAGACACTTATTGTATCACAGTCGTACTAATTACATTTTTTTTGTCACTGAAATTGCAACTTTATGATTTGAACACTATCATACAGATTACACCACTTTTTTCCCCGTAATTAGTACGATTGTGAACTATGGTATCGATTAACAAGTAATAAATAGTATCGTGTTATAATAGAGAGCTTTGTAGTCGAGTACCGTGTTTAGGCCACGAAGCTTGCTGAGTGGCCTAAGTAAGGTACAGTCAGCATCATATAGTTAGTAGTAGCCAAAGTAGCCAAATATATCGGATCACGTCTTTATTACTGTTGCTGCTGGAGGTGTTACGATATGTTTGGCTACTTTGGCTGCTACTAACTATATGATGCTGACTGTACGAGATGAAAAAGCTTGATTATGATACTATTGTGAACAATACTTTTTGTACGAGTTCATTAAAATTAATAATTTAATTAATTATTTATTTATCGTATGGCATAATATTTCTCTACTTAATTAAATAATACGAGTATATAAGAAAACGAAATATCGTAAGTACTATATTGTCTAGTTCTACTATTGTAAAGGCTCTTTGACTTTTCAGATAGCAAGGTAAGTGTGGCTTCCTCTGCCATATTAGTTATTTCTTGAGGATTTAAAGATGTTTCGTCACTGTCACTACTCATTTTATTAGTTTTTATTATTACTTTTTAAGTTAAGCTTTGAAAAGAAAAGTTATCACATCACACTACCGGCGTCCGTAATGTTGCAGTACTGTGCTGTGATTGTCTAATTACTAGCCAATCACAACGCGTAGATTTTTTATTTTTTTATACCCTGGATACAGCAGCAAGTTTAAGTAGATTTTTGACAGTTGACGCGACGATGCTACGTTCCGAAACCCATAGATTGGCAATCGTGTATCGGATCGAGTCTACTTAAACAAGGACACATACTATTTAAATACGAAGTTCTATTTTCAATTTTTTTTCGGTTGTGTAGAGCGTATCGAAATACTAGATTACTGCAGAGGCCGTGAAGTAAGGGATTGCTGGACGAGATTGGGGTAGACGGCCGAGTCGTAGACGAGGCCGAATACAACGAGTCCAGCAATCCCTGTTCCGGCCGAGGATTGTATAGTACTTTTCTCAAACGATGTGAGGAAATATTAAAATAAAAATAAATACTAGGTAATCAATTAAATAATAGGTAATTTGCGCCTTTTTTATTTTTTAAACATGCCATTTGAACAAGCCGTTCGAGCACCATGTTTAACCGCACATAAAATATAGTACCATAGATTATTTTTATTTTTTTTATGAAGCAAGTATGCTTACAGTGTCTAGTTGTGGTTGGCAGTATGTAAATTTTCCTTTGTCAGTTTAATATTAGTAAGCAAATTTAAAAAGTTAGAGTAGCGGACAATAATGGTTTTACTTAGGGTTTTCATACATTACTTCTTGGCGTCAGGCCAAGAAGTAATGTAGGGAGCCATAAACAAGAAACTTCACGTCTTCATTTCGTGATATTAACGCGTACATTTCCGAGCATGTTTGAGAAAAAGTTATTTCGGTTGTTCGGAAGTAACATAGACTATTCAACGATGAAAAGAGTGTCATTGCAGTATTCTCTATGAAATCTTAATACACAGATTTTAATCGACGAGTACAAAAACTATAATAACGTTACTATAATTGCTTTTTTAACATAACTTAAACCAACTCTAAGAACGAAGATGTTTTTCATTTATATGCAGTGTTATATACTTAAGTATTCGGTTTAGCATATACTTAGCATAAACAATATGTATATTTAGACACCAAGTTTGTTATTCTAAGTGACTTAGAACTCGAGATATTAATAATTTAGGTACTATAATTCAAAATGGCCGCATTAAAAATAAATATGGCCGACGGAGGAGTTGGTTCCTATCAAAAACTTAAAGCTATGGACCTATTATTATTATTCTGGTAGTGGCTTCCGGACTAAAGAGCCATTATATCACTGCGACCATCGCTGATCTATTGTGATCGCCACTTACTACAATTCTTGGTCAAGTCCTGCAAACTCGAAGAATTGCAGGATACTGTTGATCTCAAGAAATGTAATCTCCTCCGGGCACATGATGTGTTTTCCCAGAAAGGAGTTACGGCTGCGCATAAGGCAGGGGCAATCAGTTAGGATGTGTGTAGGCGTCTCTTCCGCGTCAAGGCAGAGTCTGCACTGCCTTGTGTCACACAGACCTAACGTTTGCATGTGCTTATTTAGGCGACAATGCCCTGTAAGCACCCTTACCAGCATGCGTAGACGGTTCCTGCTTAGCGCCAAGGCATCGGAAGACGCCTTTTTGCTAAAGGCTCTAATAAGCGCCTTGGAATGTTTCAGTCCTGGTATAGCTCTCCAGGCTTGGATACTCTTGTAGAAACAATAGGTCTTTAGAGTGAGCTTGGTTAGACTTTTGGGGATGCCACAGAACGGCTCTGGTCCGCAGTGCGTCCCCTTCGCCCCCGCTCGCGCTCGTGCAAGCTCATCGGCCTTCTCGTTTCCCTCGATACCTGCATGCCCTGGGACCCAACGTAATATTACCTTGTTTTTTGTGCCCAGGTCATTCAATAAATCCCGGCAGTTCTCGACCAGCCTCGACGTTGTGACGTTAGAGGTTAAGGCCAAGAGAGCCGCCTGGCTATCCGAATGGATATAAATAGTACGATTGAGGGAGGTGCTTTGCAGATTGGCTGCCGCACATTCTAGAATGGCGTACACCTCTGCCTGGAATATAGAGGTATGCTTACCCAGGTTCATGCTGATCGATGCCCTGGGTGCTTCTCCGTATATTCCGCAGCCTACCTCCGATCCGGATTTGGAGCCATCAGTGTACCACTTTAGGCTACCTGGTTTCCAATGTATGAGGCCGTTTAACCAGTCCTCTCTCCTGAGGAGTTCCACTGAGTAGTTAGTCTGTGTACAAAGTTTTGGGGGCATTGTGTCTAGAGGCATCCCTAAAACAGGAATATCGTAAACTGAGTCCTTGAGTGTTCTCAAGGCTGAGGATAGCCAGTCTCCTCTCCTTGATGCCGCTATTCTGAGCATGCTGGACCTCGCCTCCTTTTCCAAATGGAGGTTCAGGGGCGGAAGGTTCAGCGCGGCTTCGAGGGCAGCTGTTGGAGAGGTTGACATGGCTCCAGTAACGATAATGCAAGCCGTCCGTTGCAGACTGCTGAGCTTTGCTATTGTTGTTTTCTGTGTCGTTTTCCTATACCAGGCCACAGAGGCATAAGACACCATCGGCCTCACAATGGACGTGTATAGCCACAGGGCAATTCTGGGTTTTAGACCCCATCTGTTACCCGCTAAGCGACAGCAGATTGAGAGGGCTACTTTAGCCTTCTGTAAAATACTGTTAACGTGCGGATTCCAGGTCAATTTCTGGTCGAGTGTAACGCCCAGATACTTGACTTCGGAAGAGAGCGGGATTGTTTTGCCGTTCATAGACAGAGGTCTCAGACTGTCGAGTTTCCTCTTTTTTGTGAACGGCACAACAACCGTCTTGTCAGCATTAACAGATAATTCGTTTTCCCTGCACCACGTATTAATTGTGTCTAGGGCTCTCTGCATTTGGTACGATAGTGTACTTTGGCAGTTTCCCCGCACCGTCACCACAAGGTCGTCTGCGTAACCCTGGGTGTCGATGCGTAGTTCCGCCATTTTGTGCAGTAGTTCGTCCACTGCAAGAGTCCATAGCAGAGGGGAGAGTACCCCCCCCTGTGGGCAGCCTCTGGCAGTGGTTACGTCACGAGTGGTATTGAGCAATTCTAGCTTAGCCACTCTGTTTGAGAGCATGCTTTGCACCCAGCGCACCGTTGTAGGGTCCACTCCCTTTGACCGGAGTCCCCCCACCAGTGTTCTGATGGGTGTATTGTCAAAAGCACCCTCAATATCCAGGAAGGCTGATAGAGCTATCTCCTTATCCTCCAGCGCCTTTTCCACCCTGTCAACAAGCTCAAGCAGAGCGGTCTCTGTTGATCTGCCGCTCCGATAGGCGTGCTGACTGTCATGGATAGGCTTGTTTCCGAGGCAGCTCTCCCTGATGTACTTGTCCAGAACCTTTTCCATGGTCTTTAACAAGAACGATGAAAGGCTGATGGGTCTGAAGGACTTGGCCTGGGCGTAGTCCTTCTTACCCGCCTTTGGGATGAATAGGATTTTCACCTTGTTCCACATTTCAGGTAAGGATCCCCAGGCGTAACTCGCCCTGAAAATTTTTACCAGATGAGGGATAAGGACGTCAGCTCCACGTTGCAGTAGCACCGGGCTTATTCCGTCCAGTCCCGCCGTCTTGTACGGCTTGAACGACTCTATGGCCCATCTCACTATACCCGGTCTGATGACCAAGGCAGCTTGCCTCCAGTCCTCCGATCGGGGCCTGTGCATGCCATATTCGGCGCTAGGTCCCCTAATCTCGGTGGACCCCGGGAAGTGAGTATTGGCCAATAGTTCCAAGGTCTCCGATTCGTTGGTTGTGAAGGTTCCATCCTGCCTTCTTAGGAGGCCAATCTGATTAGGCTTTGCTTTAGAGAGTAGTCTGTGGAGTCTTGCTCCTTGAGGCGTATTGTTTACTTCCTCACAGAACTTCCTCCACGACGCTCTCTTGGCTTTCCTAATCTGTTTGCTATATTCATTTAGGGCCCTGCGATAAATCTCCCACTCATTTGTTCTTTTGGCCCTATTGAATAGCTTTCGCGTCTTGTCCCTTAGCTTTTTGAGCTTGGAGTTCCACCATGGGACCAGACGCTTTGTGGTTTTAGCCTTGGGGGGGCAGTTTTCCTCATAGGCACGTACAATACCTTTTGAGACCACTTCCACCGCAAGTTCCAGTCCTTCTCGTGTTCTTACGCTTTTGGCTGCCGCGTCCAGGGTCCGTTCAAGGGCGCCTCTGTACCCCGCCCAGTCGGTCCTCCTGGGGTCCCTGAAAATAACTGTTTGAACACTGAGAGAAAATGTTAAGTTAAAACAGATGTGTCTATGATCTGACAAAGATTCCACCCCACTTACATTCCAGTTTTCAATGTGCCTGGCAAGGTGGGGAGTGGCAAAGGTTATATCTAAAACTTCCTTCCTGGCCCTAGTGACAAAGGTCGGTTCGCAGCCTAGGTTTAGGGTTTGGAGGCCGTTAATTAGTAGAAAGTCATGTAGTAACTCACCTCTATCGTTGATGTCGGTGCTCCCCCAGCTTGTATGGTGGGCGTTAGCGTCACATCCCACCAGTAGCTCTGCGTTGTGTCTGCGGGCGTAGTCCACCACTGCATCGAGGTCCGCGGAGGGGTCCACCTTGTCACCGGGCAGGTAGGCCGAGCACATAATTACTCTTTGACCCTTCCAGCCCTTCAGATTTACATACGCTGCAACCAGATCATCCGTACACAGCTCTGGAACAGGTAAAAAGTCAATGTTTCTGTTGAAAGCAATGCATGCCCTAGGCCTGATTCCATCGGTGTAATACAACGTTTTACCCACCGAGTTTAGTCCTAGTATGGTTGAGTTTCGCACCCATGGCTCTTGTATTAGGGCGAGGTCAGCGTCAGTTGCAAGGCGACTCTCCACCACCGCTGTCGCTGCGGCAGCGTGGTGGATGTTCGCCTGCAGTATCCTCGCGGGTGCTGAGAGGGCCGCCATTTATTTGGCCCTCTTAGTGAACTGCCGGGCACTACCCCTACTCCTAGCTGCTGGTTGACCTCTCCCTCGGGAGGTGCCAGCTGCTGGGGTGGAGTGTACATCCCGGCTGTTCATCGCGCCCCTCGCCGCCCCTCTGTGCGTCCCAACGGGTCGCGTCCTGCCACCACGGCCTCGAGTGCCATGGGGTGTGGAGTCGCGACTGTCGGGCGCACTTGTGCTAGGGCCTGCTACCGCGGGGGGCTGTAAATGCGTTGCAGTCGTTGGGGGAGCATTTGGCCCACCCCTCAGCCTGAACGCCACTTTTCTGAAGCCTATGGTGACTTCGCACCCACAGGCTCTCAGGGCTTCTGCGGATGGCTCGTCCAGGGCAAAGGTAACCACCTTTCCGCCCTGCTCCGCCTTCTCGCCAAGCACCCGCCATAGCTCCGTATTCAGGCCCGGGTTTTGGATCCTGATTAGGGAGAGAGCGTCCGTAATGGAGGACACATCGGCGTCGGAGATGAAGGTGATGGCCGTGGCTGGTTTGGGCAGTTCTCCTTCCGGTATCACCGAAAGGGTCGCCTCCGGCCACGGCTTTAGCTTCGGGATTGCCCCCACAAGCCAGTCCAGACTTGCCTGGTCTGCACAGGTGACCAGGATCCAGCCCGTCTTGTGGAGGAAACCCAGAAACTTCGGTCCGTCACCCCTCGCATCCTTCCATTCCCCTATGAGAACGGTGCCGAGCTGGAGACGGACCATCTTCATCTGCTCCTCACTCATGGGTTCCGAATTCCGGATCCCCACTCGTGTGGAGCCCGCAACCTCCTTGAAACTGGGGGGCCTACGTTCCCCCTCATCTCCGGTGGTAAGCTTCACGGTCTTCTTTGCGTGCCCTTGTGGAGATTCGTCCTCCGATCGACCCCTTTTAAGAGGGGCGTTTACTGGGGCCGGTTTCTCCACGGGCATCTTTGACCACGGCAAGTTGCACATTGTCAGTGCCATCTTCTTCTCCAGGCCGCTGTCAACAAGCTTATGTAGCCTCTTGCGCGCGGCACCGCAGAGTCGTTTATATTTAGTGTCGTCAGCCTGAGCCGAACTGCCGGGCGCACCAGAGAAGCTATGGACCTAACAAGTACCTGAAAAAAATTGGTGCTTTTGTCCAGCGTGTCCACATTTACGACAATTTGTTCGAGCACTCTGCCCCACTATAACAATATACCGACCCTTTCCTGTCTACTTTCTACAAAGCGAAACGGTCGTATATCTTTAACATAATACTCCTTTTTTGGTTGCCTCAAAATTTAAATTCAAAATTGAAATATTTATTCCGCAAGTAGGCCTTATCCTTTTTTCCATCTGAGAGCTTACAAATACAATTAATTAACAATGGTATCATTAAGTGACCTGAATTTATAGCAAAAATGAAAACAAACACATAATAAAATACCTGGGCTGTATTCCTTATGCGCTGATGCACCTCGCCCCACCGGCACGTCTTACGAAAGTAGACCTCTACCTACGCTTAGTTACTAGAAATCGAGACGTCAAGATATATTTGTGGGTGAACAATGAGGTGAGGTTAAATCAAGATACAGAATAGTGGGGATGGACACACATTTGCCGAGAGATGTCTCTTTACATCTCTCGGCAAATGTGACTCTTTAGTCTACGCGTCCATTATACATCACTACATAGTATAAAACAAAGTCGCTTCCCGCTGTCTGTCCCTATGTATTTTTTTTTTTTTAGTTTATTTGGGTAAACAAACAGCCACTACAATGAATACTTAAAATAAGTTTTAAAGAAAATGTTTACAGTATGTGTGGCCCACACCGTTTACCACTGGTTAATATTACGATATTTATCATTCAGAGAGTGGGCACCGTCAGTTTTAAGAACGGGCGGTACCCATTAACAACAACAAAGAAAGCGAAGGTATACTTATACGATACAAAGCACATGTATGTTACCAGCGCAGTAAAATAGTAAATCCATTACAATAAGATGTTACTGATAATACTTCTAATGTAAGTTATTAATAAGACATATGCTAATTTAAATCTACTTATTTCCAGTTACCAGCTTTCGTTAGCACATCCATAGGAACAATTTAGCGGAAATAACATAATAGTCTTAATTAGTGGTGCGGTTTATGCTAAGGGTACAACTTTTATATATATTTTTTTTACTTTTTTTTTTTTTTTATAAGCTGCTTTAAACCTATCCATGCAGTACAAAAATATTAGTCTGTATGAGTTAAGAGTTTGACAATTAGTTTTTTATAAACAGTTATGCTATTGCTAAAAATGTCAACTTGACAGAATTGCTTATTATACGTATCAACGAGTCTACGCAAGGGGGCGCGCTCACCAGCGTGGGTGCGGCAGCGGCCGGTCACGAACAGCTGGTGGGGGCGCGCCTCTCGCTGTCTGCAGCGGCTGGGGACTTTGTAGCTAAGTTTATTATTAAGAGCAATGCAATCAAGTTGATGGTTGCAGAGACCATACAAAACCATTGATTCGAGCAATAGGCGCCTAGACCTTAGATCTAACATGTCATATTTATTTAAGAGTTGCGTATAACTTAATCTACTGCGATAGCATCGAAAGTGCATAGTGTTTAAATATTTTTTTTGGACAGACTCGAGTGCGTTCGAATATTTATCGTAATATGGGTTCCAAACTGAGACGGCATGTTCTAATTGAGAGCGTATAAGTGATTTGAATAAGTGCAAATATGTATTAGGGTGACGGAATTCGGTGCTTGAGCGCATTACAAAACCATACATTTTAAAAGCTTTACTGATAATGGAGTCCACGTGTTGATCAAGGTGCAACTTTGAGTCCAGTAGTATTCCAAGGTCCCTTATTGATTGGACTGTAGCCAATTTAGTATTACATAGATAATAAGAGTTAATTAAGGACATCCTCTTTTTAGTAAATTTTATAATTTTACATTTATTTATATTTAAATCGAGTTTATTGTTAGCACAATATGCTGTATGCTTAGATCTTTAAAACTACGCAACGGATTTTGATGCGTTTTGTTTTAATAGATACTTAGTGTGATTCAAGAGCATAAGTTTTATATGTATGATCTTATAAAGAGATGTCAAGTCTACAGCGTCGAAATGAAATAAAATAATGGAGATGTAAAGTCTCCAGCATTAAAATAAAATAAAATAATGGAGATGTAAAGTCTCCGGCATTAAAATAAAATAAAATAATGGAGATGGAACGTCTCCGGTGTTAAAATGAAATAAAAATAATGGAGATGTAACGTCTTCGGTGTTAAAATAAAATCATACAATAGAGATGTAACATCTCCGGCGTTAAAATAAAATAAAATAAAATAATGGAGATGTAACGTCTCCGCTGTTAAAATAAAATAAAAGAATGGAGATGTAACGTCTCCGGTGTTAAAATAAAATAAAATAATGGAAATGTAACGTCCCCGGTGTTAAAATAAAATAAAATAATGGAGATGTAACGTCTCCGGTGTTAAAATAAAATAAAATAATGGAGATGTAAAGAGCTATGGTCACTATTTGATATGAGTTTCGGACAAACCAACGATCACTCGCCCAAAGTAAGTAGGTAGGTAGTTTTTGATGAACGCTCAACCATTTTTAGGGTTCCGTAGTCAAATGGCAAAAAACGGAACCCGGGACGAAACGGGTTCGTCATGTCTGTCTGTCTGTTTGTCTGTCTGTCTGTCCGTCCGTATGTCACAGGCATTTTACTCGAAAACTATAAGGTGTATTTTGTTAGCCGCTACATAGTTTTGTAATTAAATTACTAAAAAAAATTTTTTAGGGGTGCAATCCATACATAAGACTTAAAGCCAAAAAAAAAATTTTCATTGCAAGCCCAGGTGTGGCACATCAATCGATAGGCCTTTCAAAATAAAGATTTCTCAGCAAATTTTTTGATTAAGTGAATAGAGTCGGAGGTAATCGCCCCGAAAGTCACTAAAATTGTGTCCCGCCCCCCTCTAATTTTTGAACCATGTATTTTAAAAATATGAAAAAAATCATGGTCATAAGGCTGATTCAATTCTTTCAGCGAAAATTATTTTGAACACGATGGGTTCAAAGGTTTTTGAGATATTTCTAAAAACCTGCCTTCCTTTAAGAAAGTTACGTGCCATAAGATTTCAGTAACGATACGACCTATTTAATAGTCACGGAACCCTAGTTGTGCGTGGTTCGACACGCACTTGGCCGCTTTTTAAAACAAGTTCTCAATTAAACTGCATGGGAGCTTTTGCTGTTATCTGGCATACAAATGCGTTGAACTCGGCTCCAAAGTGATACAATGTCGTATTATCTTCCTTAGGATCGGATATTATAAGTAAATACGTTCGCAGTTAATTTCATCATAATTATAGCTTATCTATTCATGTCACAAGAAGGGTGACCCTTATTGTGATTGCCCTCTTGAGCTAAGAATGAACGAGGAAGAAAAATGGACCTCGTTTATTGATGATCTTTTGTTACGTCGTTGTGGTACCAGTACCATTTATAGTTATCAAGGTACCTGAATCAATTGCGTCCCTCCGTTGGTCGAAAATCAATGCATTTATTTTTACGTTTATACACAAACTTCCTTAAAAAGAAGCGGGTTGTGTCGGAGATACAACCGTTAATTAAGTTTAAGTGGATACTTCTTTGTTGGCTATGGAACCCTAACAAAAAAAACCGGCCAAACCTGCTATTATGGTGTACCTACCCGTAAAATATATATCTGAATCAGTTTAGGCTTCTCTACAAAAAGTTATTCCGGAAGTCACGTGATACATTTTGAACTGTACCCGAGCAAAGAAGCATCCACTTCAAAAAAGGATATTTAATGGAAACGTCCTAGTGTGACATGGATTAAATTCAAATGAAAAAAAAACCTCTTAGTTCGAATTTAACCCATGTTAAAAACTACGAAAATTACTAAAATAGTCATTAGTTCTGGCAGAAATTAGTTAGTATATTTTGGACCATTTGTTCTTCTGAACTATATAGTAAGGAGGTTTTACAGTGGGTATAATCTTTGGGATATGAACGCCAAATTTTATAAAAAATACCCATTTCAATCACAACTTATTCATACCTAGTACTTAAATAATAATGACAAGCGTTTTTTCGAGACAAAAACACTACAATAGCATATTGAAGAAGGCGTATGTCTAAATAAACCGATTTGCCATACGATAAATAAAGAACAAGAAGGCGTCATATTCATATTGTATGTCACGAAACGGTTCTATTTGAGCAATGCCATCACCGATTTCCCGTTAGAACCGTCGGATGGCCCCAAAACGTTCAATGTTATCTTTGATTTTATTATACCTTAGTGATGAAGTTAATATTAAGCATCAACAATGAAGGTGTTTTGTTTACAAAGTTATGCCATCAAAAGGAGAGCGTGCGGAGCTGGGGACCGATTTTTGACTTTCGAGCGCTCGAAAATCAAATAAAAGTAAATACGTTTGTAGTGTCAAAATGGCAAGCACTTACTTTCTACCAATAGAATTAATTACGAGTGGATTGACCACTCGTTTTTAAATTTTATATTGTTATTTCAAAATAGCATTTCATTATTTTTGACAGTTTTCGAGTGAAAGAGTCGAGCGCTCGAAAGTCAAAAATCGGTCCCCTGAGTCTGTCTGGATTCAGAAAATTGTCCCCCAGATCTGTATTTCATAGTCAAATTATTAAAACGGCAAAAAATTGATTTCTGAACATATCTTATTTCACTAGTGCAAACGTCATCTTACATGAGAAACATTTTAACGGACTATTTGAAATAAATCCAATTCTGATTCCGAACCGATCCAATTAAGTAAAAGTAAATACCTGCTTTTTAAACGAGTCTGTAAAAATCGGATATATAAGTGGGCCGGCAATTTGTTTCAATCGCATTGCGGTTCAACTTGTACGCGGTACCTGTTGGCCGCTGGATTACGGTAGTACCCAAATTAGTATCAATCTGACCCATTTGACTAGCGTTATAATAAACAATTAACAAATAAATAAATAGACGATATGATACAGAGAGAAAGAATATAATGGAAAAAAAACCATCTACGTCTGTAGCCCCCGGCAGGATCCTGTCTTTTTCTCTGTATCATATCGTCTAAAAAATGATCGGTGTAACTTCCTCGTTAAAAATAACACGAAACAAAAATATTTAGTTAAATAATTTGTTTCCTTATAAATGTATAAATAAATAAATATTAGAGGGCACTCTTACGCAACTCGAATGAGCCTCATGGTAAAGCTAAATAAGGCTTGTGTTATGGGTGCTAGATGACGATATATTTTAATAGATAATAGACATAAATACATAGAAAACATCTAAGACTCAGTACCAAATATTCATGCTCATCGCACAAATATTTGCCGACCAGGAATCGAACCCACGACCTTAAAGGCCCCCACACACCGAACGCGGGTCGTACACGGCGCGGGGCGGGCGCGGGTCGTGCGCGGCGCGGGTCGTGCGAGGCGCAGGCGGTAGGTATCTCTCTCACTACCAACGCATTTAATATCTCTCTCACTATCTCTATCACACAGTGGCGCGGGCCCGCGCTACTGTGCGATAGAGACGCCGCGGAGGCCTTTCGCTTGGTAGGCAGCGTCACTACCCACTAGGCTAACTGATCGTCAAACTTTAGGATACACAATTTCCTTCCCCAGTAATTAATCCCCTGCTGCCTTCAGAACAGTAATAACTCTCCAGCAATACGATTTACAACTGAATAAGAATTTTAAGAGTATTTTATTATCGGTTTATTACTTTGTTTAGTGTCGAAATCGAACCCGTTTTACGAGCGCAGAGTTATACACTAACCTAAACGAGTGCGCTGATGTCTGTTAGCTACTTTACAATGTTGTAAATATGGCAAATTTGAAGCGGTTACAGGGAAAAACGTTTCCTGCGTGTCTGTTTTTTTATTTTTATTTATTTCCAAAAACTTTGTTACATTGCACAAACATACAACTTCGCCAAACTGCAAGACAGTTTCAGTTTCAGTTTGGGCTTCTGTTCGGTTCATCGCTATCGCATCGCTTCACGCGCTCTTTGTGATATCTTGTGGAACTACCATGAGTTTATATATAGTAACCGTACTCGCTAGCGACTACGTAAACGATTTGTTTGGAGAATAGTACAGAGCAGAGCCCCTGACGGTCACTCAAACAACTAAAGATCGGTGGTATGAGTCCAACAGTAAAAAAATGCTATCTACTTACAGTAACAAAAGTACTATTGTCGATTTAGTCTGACATTTTGGACTTTTCTCAGAATAATCTTAAAACTTAAATTTCAAAAAAATCGGCCAAGTGCATGTCGGGCCACGTTGCCTTTCTTAGTTACATCGACACGCGCGCGCCAACTAAATGGTTGCGTCGGCCGAATTTGTACGAAAGTTGGCCTTCCTAAGTACATTTTAAGTTGGTCGACTATTACTCGGTAACTAGTTATGCCTAATAAGCCGTGATAGTTTACCTTTTAAATTCATTGTATGTACTACTGCCACGATTTTTTTCACATTCCCAGTAGTAGCCATCTAGCCAGCAGGGGGGGGACACACATGTGGCTAAAGCCCAATAACTCGCAAACGAATCACTCATTTTAAAAACATTTACAATATTTTTGAACAAGCTATTCAACGATACCCCACACTAAGGGTTTAACGAGAAAAAAAATGACATCCCCTCTTTAGGTGTAGGGGAGGTACCCTAACAAAAAAAATATCAAGGTTTTATTCTTCTGTTTTGGGCGTGATTGATTTATATACCCATGCCGAATAACAGTTTTCTAGTAGTAATGATTAATTACTGAGCTAAGCTCTTTTTTGCCATCAGGCGCAAAAGAGTAGGGTCACTGCTGAAACGAGTGCGTGGCAGCAGCAACGGCCTTCTGAAGCCGCGTACGGATAGCCCGTAGCCTGCTACGCGTAGTCGGTTACGCGTGTGTTTACGCGTACATTGGATACTTGGACGGACCGCTACGATCCACTGCCGGCGGCTCGTGCGCGAGCCATTTCGCGCGGCACGCGTTCCCCTAGAGTGTACGCGTACCTGCAAGTACGGACATGGTGTTCCAGGACACGCGTAACCGACTACGCGTGCCAATGTACGCGCAATCCGTACGCAGCTTGAGGGTGTTGGCAGAGGGCCTCGACTGCCCACTCACTCGCTACTGGGTGGAAGTGGCTATTGGCAGGACCAAGTAGAGCAGGTTGTTTGCCTTGCATGTTCCTGTAAATGGCTATCCAAGCCTATATTATTTAGTCTTAAGTTTATTTTATTTTTTTCCATTTTTAATTGGTTTACTAACATTGTTATTAGGGTACTGTATACTAACAATGTATGGATCTATTTGGTCTGAAAATAAAAAAGTTCTATTCTATTCTATTCTAAGCTAAGCTGAAGACGGACGGACAGACGGACGGACGGACGGACGGACAGACGGACATGGTGAAACTATAAGGGTTCCTTGTTGACTACGGAACCTTAAAAAACTAATAACACTTGTCTGAGACATGTATGGCTTAAAATGTTCTAAATGGCCTTAAACATCACCTATTTTCGGCTTTGCATCATGTTACCAAACATCCTGTGTAGTTTTTTTTATTTCAAAATTCTTTTAAATAAAAATATATATATTTTTTTTAAAGGAGAACCGTTCTACAGCTTACAGAGCTACTAGTAAATAAAACACACACAAAAACCAACATTGTATTACTAATACTTTTTCAATTAACAGAAGTCCTATATTAATGAAATATTGGATGACGGGATCGTATTGGAGTCAGAGAGGTCAGCAGGTCGATGACGTAACGCATTGTACGTAGGTACGTTAGGTAGATCTGAAAGTCAATTTTTACATTGAAAAGTGATAGTTGGATCTACTTAACACGCGTTCAAAACGTTACGTGATTACGTCTGCCCTTCAGTCTGTGAGATATTATATTTGCGCCTTTTGTCTTGCAATAAGTAACAAAGTTAGCTTGAGAGTCCGTAGTAAGCTCGATTCTCCATACAAACGTAGTTACGCTCTCATTTTAAAACTACGTGTTGGATTGTAACGAAACTTTGCATGTACAATGACATGAGGTCCAGGTCTGTAATTAGTTTATGTAGCTTCAGATACCATAGTAAAAAAAACAGCGAATTAAGTTTTTCATACAAAACTTGTTTTTGCTGTATTTCGTTTGTTTTATAAACTGGAACCATATAAACTAATTACCATACATCGGGGTTTTCGGAGCGGGAATGATTTGAGAAAGAGTAGAGATAAACAGATATGTTAGTCTAAGAAAATATCTTATTATGCCTAATGAATAACTACCTCTCTGTGAGTTGTATACAATCTGTGACAAAGTTTTATTTTAATTTCCGTAAAAGTCTTATAACTTATAAGGTAACAATTAAAATAACTTTAATTAATTACCTGCTGTAAATTGAATAGTTGACACGATTTTCAGAATAAACTATTAATATTTTTTCTATATTTGGGACAGTTAATCTACGGCGTCTTGCTGTAAATATCCATTTCAAGGAGCTAAATGATCTTTCCACGTCGACAGTTGTAATAGGTGCATATTTAAATTTTTTGTAGGAATCAATTGATGCACGAGAAGTTTGAGATTGAAGTTCTATTTCTTTGCCTTGTACCAACTCATTTATAATTTTTAGTGTGCTATAGCCAGAATTCTTCTTTAACACCAACTTCAGTTTATCATAAATCTGTTTTCCTTTTACGCTCATGTTTAATTTGGAAACATCTCTATAGGTTTCATGAACTATTTTTAAACTATCGCTGATGGACAGCTTCGCATCCTGTAGTTTTTTAATAGCATTTGGGATAGTCATCAAATGATTTGCTATGAAATTTAAGTCGCTTTTTATATTTGCATTTCCAAACGCTCTTTTTGCCTTTCTAATACTCTGGGCTTCGGTGGGACTGAATGTATTTAGAACACGTTTCACTTCATCGTAATGTTTGCTGTAATACGTTGCAGCTTCTATCCAGGTTCCCCACCGAATAATTGTTGGTCGAGGTGGTAAAGGCACTCCGGGGAGCATTTCTTTAAACTTTTGTATTCTTTTAGGAGATTTCAAAAATGTCTTCTTAACATTTGCGATTAAATCATTCACATCTGGATAAAGTTTTCTTACTAGTTCAGCCACTCTATTTAAACCATGAGCTAAACATGTGACGTGCAAAAGATTGGGAAAAATACATTTTAAATTTCTTCCAGCCTTTAGCATGTAGCCCACACCGTCAGTTAAAAGTAAAAGTACTTTATTGTGATTATTATGGTTAGCACCCCATAATTCATCAAGAGCACTTGTGACCGTATTGGATATTGATACATTGTTCGTGCTGTCTAACCGTTTACTGGATATCAAGTGTTGAGTGCCAATGTGATCATCACGTAATGCTCCCACTATTACGTTAGCTATTTGACGACCATAATCATCCGTGGTTTCGTCAACACTCACATATATATATTCATTTTTTAGCTCGCTCCGGATTTTATTCATTTTTTCATCGTAAGCTTTATTTAAATATTCCCGTCGCAGTTGACATTCCGAAGGAACTTTTGCAGTTTTTCCAAATTTACCGGTAACACAATTTTCGATAAAATCTTTAAATATCGGATTGTTTACCTGCGTCCATGGTATATTACAGCCCACAACAAATTTCAAGAGCTCACTATTGAAATCATATTTCATACCTGTATGTTTATTAGATGCGACATGTCGCGTTACACTAGATTTCGTTTGAGCGAAGCTCACATTGCACTTGGTGCAAAATAATAAAGAATCTCGAACCTCTATCTCTGGATTATTTTCTATCCACGAACGCATAAACTCGTAACGAGTTTTTTTTCTCGGAGGCATATTTGTGTTGACTGATTATTTACAGTTTCTTAAAATACAATTGCATATAAGTTTATCTACTAGACAAGCAAGGGTAACGGTTGACAATAGGTGTCTAATACAATGTCAATCTTGACGCTCGATATCTATGAAGCATTTTCTTATAAATGAATAGACTTAACTGAAGAGGTTGATAATGAATGACCAATATAAAATATGTACCTATATGTATGATTAATCTTTATTTATTTTTCAATCAATTATTCATTCGGTAGAAACCTACTAGGGTACGATCTGTTTTTAAGTAAATACCTACTCTTTGGCTAATGTCAAACGTTCCCGCTCCGAAAACCCCGATGTATGCTAATTACAGACATAGATATAGCTCATGTCATTGTATATGCTAAGTTTCGTCACAATCCAACACGTAGTTTTAAAATGAGAATGAAACTCCGTTTGTATGGGAAGGTGAAATTCGGCCGAGCTTACTGCGGACTCTTAAACGCTGCTTAACTAGCTACATCGTAAAACATTTTATGTCTACCATCATTCACCGATGAACTATGAAGCGAAACGAGCGGATACATTATATCAAATTTGCAGAACATATTACCTAGAACATTTAATGGTTGTGAAGTTCCAAAGTTGGTCGCAAAACTTATATACCATGGCAAATTGTATGCACCTGCACTCAGAAACAGCAATTGTTTACTTGCTTTTGTAATCTCTTATCTCACTACATTGGTGTATTGGAAAGTAGACTTACCAGTATACGAATTAAGGTGAATTTTACGAATGCAATTGCGTGAATTCCAATAAGAAATTATACGATATGGTAGTTGGAGCTTATCTATTGTTGCGGTAGTGTTTAGTATGGAATGCTGTCTTTAGAAAATTGTTTTACTGCGAAGAAATATTGCTGTGCAGTGCTTTTTAATAACTGCTGTTGCTTAGGGTTCAGTCGATCACAAAATCGAGGATAAGGCAAAATAATACGACATTCAAAACACTGTTTGGGTCGTTTTAGTTTTGAAAACTTCCTTTTGGGTTTTAGCGACCATTTGATCTTATTGATAGTCCATAGTAATGTGAATATGAGATACAGCGGGGCTGACACAACTGACGCTGCGAAGAAGAGAATCTACCCTCCTCTTTCTAATTTGCCCAGTGCGAGTGAGAAAGGAGCCGCTGAGTCGCGCGAGACGCGACTTGACAACAAGTTGTACTAGCCTGCCTGATGATTAAGACATAGATTTTAGATTTTCTTTATTTCATAGCAAAAAATTACATTATAAATTGATTAAGCTATTTGTACGAAGTGTGATTTGCTATAGCTAATATAAAGCATATGTGCCTAGAGAGTTCTACTAGACTCATTCCACTTTTTTGAATCAACACGCAAAAGTTCAAGGACATTATAATGTGTGTCTAACCTTCCCCAACGATATCCATCTTAATATAGAACTTAATATGTAAGGCCTCAAACAGCTTCTTGATGTGCTTTCTTGCGCATAATATTGATTTACAAGTTTTCACTGAAGATATTTATTTGCCAAGAATGCATAACGCAATTACTCAGCACAAGCAAGCTTAAGACTTATTACATTACTATTGTCCAGCGACATAAACAAGTATTGGTGAGTAAAACCCATCTCTCGGCAGCCTTATAGGTAATTTAAGGTGGCACCCCTAACTATGCCATAGAACAATTGGGTCAGCAACAATAACTATGAAATGTAATATATATTTGTCATTTAGTTAAACTTAAAACCCAGCCGTCTGGTCACCATCTTCTAATTAATTACAGTTCTCCAAACAGAACCCCTAATTTAAACCTAAAGCGCTGCATCTACCATTTTATTCCTGAGCAAAACTTTCGTTAATTACCTTAAAATAGCTAGCATTTTACTAGAGCGCTCCGAGTAAAAAGGCCATATCTCGGCTTAAGCATTATATCGAAATAAGTCTTTTAGATTAAGCGGTATGAAGGAAATGTTAGTCCGGGGGAACGTCAGTTCCATGGAGTTGGTAGTTTAGGAACAGCCAAGTTTCATACATCGTCGGAGGAAGTTTGGGGAGCATATGGACTTAGCTCAGATGGCGATAGGCACAATTACAGCAGACTGTGTGCAATATTCGAGGTATAAACTTACTAATTGTAGTCGAGTTTGAATAGTTTGGTTTATAGGTGGTGCAGTCGTTTAATTGAGTATAAGTTACAGCCTTTGTCTATGGTTTTTATAGCTATAAGTAGCGCTAGTTTCACCAACATTTCATCGAATATATGTTTCGCAGAATTTTAATTTCAACGATGCTTTTTCATAAACACTAAACTTTTGAGGGTTGTTGTAAAACAAACCGAACCTAATAGGCTCTACACAATAACTGTACACCTAAAAATATTTTTCCTAAAAATACACGGTTTCTGCAAAAAAAATAGAATGAAAATTCTGCGAAACAATGTATTCGGCGTAACTTTTGTCGGTGTTCCCGTTTTCGAGGATTTTCCATCGAGGAGATTCGAATAAAAAATATTGCATTTCTAATTTAAATAACAGAAAGTCAAGACAGTTTCAAAATTAAAAAAGTATAGGTACAACACTGCAACTCTCAAATAAAAAAAAAAACTATTGAGAAATTATTCAACAATCGTGTTTATAACATCAATCCGAAAATTAAACACATTTTGTTTATACTTATAAAGCAATCTCGTAACTTACCAATGTACGAGTATTATGATGTTAATGTAAATTATCTAGAAAATTTAATAACTTTGATTGACCTGTATTTTATATGCCTGTTGACATTGTTTTGAATTTTGAATAATCTTATTATGATATTTTTAATGTAATGAATGACAATGTATGTTTAATACGAAATAAATCATGACCTCAAATATTTAGTGTGTAGAGATAAAATGATATAATCAGCCAGACTTTTTTTTAAACTGTCATTGAAATTAGACTCTTCTACCTAGGACAGTAGAGTTGCTTTTTGAATACTTTACTTTGATGCAATTCCGGCAAGTCAAATATATATTCTGTAACCATACCTGCTGTATACAACTCTGGTGCACATATTCCCGCCGACGAGTTGGCCCATCACTGACACCGGCAAACGTTGTTGGCAAATTTGAACTGAAGATTGTTTGCGTCGCTTAACTTTGGCATTTTACAACTGAAGGTTAGAACGTTAGCCGTGGTCAAGGAAGACTTCAGATGGAAAACTATTGTTATAATAGGTATATATCAATATTACACAGCGGGCGTAGCATGTTTGACGTATCACTTAAGGTAGAATCAGACGGTTCACTTGAATGAGTGTTCACTCGAGTGAATGCTTCATTTTTCTTTGATGTTTTGTATCACTTTTCGTTCAGAAGTGTCACTTTGAGTAAAAGATGCAAAATGAAACAAGAAAATGAAAGAAAAGTGAACCGTCTGATCTGATTCTACCTTTATCGCTGTCGATACTATCCGTCACGTCCTGATAAGTATGCGAGTGCGAGTGTGACGGATGACTTATCCGCAACGATGAGTGATAAACTGATAAAATAGCAAACATCTTAGGCACAAAACAGATAGGTACAGAAATCAATCTGTACATACAAAGTGCGCTCGAGCAACGCACACATAGCCACTGCTCACGTACACGATATCTCGGACCGGTTCGGGCCAGTGCGAGCGCGACTGCCATTCGCTTGCGACGCGTCTGAGAACTTTTTTGTGCGATAATGGAGCCACCAAAAAAAAAGACCGGGTTGCACTCCGGGAGTGCCGGCAGAAGTGAAAACTCAATAACATTGTAACAGTTTTTCGATCAGGTCACGTGACATCTTACGGTGTCACCCTAAAAAGGAATTTGACGCCAATTTATAAACAATTATCAATTATTTAGGCGGACGGCCCGCGGGTGCGTTGGTTGCGACGGGCCCTACGCGCCGCAAACACAATACCAATTTGTTTTTGCCATTGCCAAATATTTTTCAAAGCTTTATCTCTTTAGGAATAACGTCTAAATTCGAACTATTCGAATTTGCAAGAACAGCAGATGGCGGTGCACGGTGGCGACCAAAATATAAATTTGTTTTTGCCGTCGATAAATATTTTTCTGAGCTTTATCTCTTTAGGAATAACGCCCTAATTCGAACTATTCGAATTTTCTCAATAGCAAAACGGTGAAGGACACGTTGGTATTATTACAAATTTATTTGCAGAATATGCTATTGCAAAAACTGTTTAACGGCTGTATACTCTTACGAATAGCGTTCAGTTTTGAATGAAGTCGAATCGGCTAGCAGCAAAAAGTGACCTCCTTCACATCTGACGCTCACAATCTTCCCCATCCCAAAAAGTGCTCAGCGCCGCTAAAGAAGTTTTCACTTCAAAAAGTTATTATAACTGTTCAGTGGACGGCTGTTTAAATTCAACATTAAACGGTGAATTGTCGTTTTTAAGCTAATTTGTAATATAACAATGACATTAACAATAAAATATTTTAGTAATTATTAATTTATATTTGTATTTTTCCCGTTTCATTCTCAACAATAAATCAAACAACTGGATACGAGTGCCACTACCACGATAGTTGTTTGTGCATAAGCCATAGTTGACAACCCTAGTGCGACCGCCGAGCGTAGGTATGAAAAGTGAGGTACATACATGTGATTGACTTCTGTACTTATCTATTTTGTGTCTTAGGCCTGTGGTTGCCCGCGCGGCTCTGCCGGCATATTGCAAACAAAGAAGGCAAATCGGCGGTATGAAATGTCTTTGTCCACTCAGATGTTCCATTCTATACACAGGTGAATTTATGACAATGACGGGTTCAGGAGATTATCCCCTAACTGCAGAAAAACTCCAACTTTGTTTTTTTATTACAAGCTTTTATTTACCTTTCACCTGTCCCGTTGTCTGTAATTAAATCTTGCAAGTTAAAGACCCACTTCCCGGTGACCGATTGAACTGAAATTTTGGCTAGGTATAAGTATAGTTTGGAAGACAATTCAATATTATGGTACCATCGAGCTGATCTGATGATGGAGACAGAAGGTGGCCATGGGAATTGAGTACTTAACCGACGTAACCCCGTTGAGTTTGGGCTCGTTAGAATCGTCTCAATCGAGTAGTTGATGATGGTATACAGAATAGTACAGTCGTTTCAGTGAACCCGCCGATTACAATCACGGCTGTAGTCAGTGTCACGCAACTAGGAACAAAAAGAAGAATGACATCCATTTGCTCACATTCAGATCAAATCTGACAATTGTCAGAACAAGACAGACAGACAAGTTTTCTATCTGTGCTTCTACAATGGCGGACACATGCTATATCTTAAGCGGCCTTTAGACCTATCTAAATGCAGTACACTGATTCAAGAGTGGCAGTGTCGAGTCTAACTGTCTAATGCAGTGTCGAGTCTGTCTAATTAGCGTGACTTACATGCTAACAGTCTTTACACTTGTCTTTCTGCAGAGTCTTTCTTATTTAGTGTACTGCATTTAGATAGGTCTAAAGGCCGCTTTACTTCCGTTCTTTCTCTTTCTGTCATTCTGTCATTGTGGCATTTGGATGGTTACCATGGATCAATATCCTTGGATAACTAGGTCAGGGGCTGGAAACTTAGAAAAGAGGCGACACGCCGATTGATTGTATGGAAAGTAGTGACATCTCTGGCGAAGCGGATCGCTGTATTTAATGTTGTTGACAGAAAATGGAAATAGATGTCAATACAATAGACCCACGACAATAAATTTTAAGATTTTGAAATGAAATAAAATATATTTTTATGTTTTGAGATAGAATTTATTAAGTATCCATTTTATTTAACTGAACATGAACAAATATCTCATTAATATGGAATTGTGTTTGTTGTTCGGCCTTTGTGGTTTTAGATGAAGTATACATACCTACGTGTCAGTCAGTAAATAAATGTCAATGTATTGTCTATAAAAACATTGAATGAAAAAACATTTAAATCATATTTAAATAAAATCAAGAATAGTTTTAGCCACAGTATCTAGTTATAAAAATAATATCTAGGTATTATGTGTGCAGTAAATAGTTTGAGGTTGAGTAATATGCAGTGTAGATCGGCTGTACGTGGATTTGTTAAATCTGGTCCAGGAGATTTAATCGAAAGTTTTGAAGCTAAATCTCGTCCTTGTCTCGTGTTTTTTGTTAAAAAGGTTGTGCTTTGTTAAGTTCTTGTTACATAATTTGTTATTTGTTAAGTTGAATAAATATTTTTATGAATGTTGCATGTTTCACTTTTCAGATCCATTTCATAGTTGTGTGATTATTTTGAAACCTACAATGTGACTGGCAAAGTATGAAGAGAAGCGTACTTAGGTAACTAAAATGTAATTTATATCATGTTTTAGAAACGTTTTCTTCCTAACTTTGATAGTCGCATTGTAGGCTTCAAAGTCAAAACAGAGAATACAACTTTTGTATACGTGTGTGCGTGGTGCGTGAATATGTATGTGTGCGTTAGTGTGTATGTGAAGCGTGCACGCTGCACGCATGCGTACGTCAGAGTAGTTCAGTCCACTCGCTGCTAGGCGGCTGTGGGACCAGTAATTTCTGGGTGTTGCCACTCTTTACATAAATATACTTATTATACTCTTTGAACTAGGATAACTTCAAGAGAAAACATGTGTGTCAAGCAACCAATGCTTTTCGCTTTTGATAAAACACGTACCTACTTAATTATTTTCAAATGTATACATATGTAGGTATAAGATTCTCATCATCAACCAGTTTAAAGCCAGCAATAATAGATACCAAGAACTTTAGGTACCTACCTACATACAAGTTTGTTTAACCTCTAATATTATAACGAAATATGTAAGTACGAAATGTCGAGCGTAAACATTGATTTACTTTTGAAAATCAACGGCACTTGGATAATCAAGCGGGAGATGTCTTAGTACAAAGAAGAATTATGGAAATCCATTGGGGCTGCTTGCGAACGAAAAAGAGATAGTATGGACAAATTGGTGAAATTTTGTAAACATAAATATATACCTACTCCTAAATATAATTTCTAAATGGGTGTGAAATAAACTGACATAAAACATTTATTATCCTTTTATTATTTTGTCAGTGTCGATATAGTGCAATAATTTGCTCTTCATGCAGAGTAGGGATGTTACGGAGGTTCGGCTTCGGCTCCGATGTACCGAAACTTTCGGCTGAATTCACACCTCCGGCTCCGGCTTCGGTTTCGTCTAATTTGAAGCGAACACCTCCGGCTCCGGCTTCGGTTTCGTCTAATTTTAAGCGGAGGTTTTAACGGAGCCGAAAGTCAGCGGCCGCGGCACGGGGCGTGTGCCTAGGAGTACAAACAGGTTTTGACTTGTCTCCCCGGGAATCACCCCACCTGTTTTATAGTACGATTGTTTACTCATTCGTTTATTGTTTTGGTTCACGGTTCACGTCACGGCCTGCAGTGTGTTTTTTCAAAGTGTTAGTGTTAGTGTGACAGTGACAAAAACATTTGACGATGAAGCGGATGAAGGCTAAACTAAGTCCCATATGGAACTACTTTATTGAAGTAGACGCAAACACTGCAAAGTGTAAAATATGTGAGAAAACATACTCAAGAAAGGGCGGAACGACTACTCCATTAAAAAGTCATTTAAAATCGGTTCACGAAGTTGAGTACGAAGAGTTTTCGAGATTAGACAATTTAAATCACATTAGTTTCCCTCTACCTCCTACTACTACCTTCACCTCCGGCTCCGGTTTCGGATTCGGTTTCGCTTTCGGTTTCGGTTTCGCTTTTGGGTTCGGTTTCGGATTCGCTTTCGGTTTCGTTAAAACAAATTTAAAAACTCCGGTTTCGGCTTCGGTTCCGATAAAACCACCTCCGTAACATCCCTAATGCAGAGGACCTGCCCATCATAATTCATCGACATCGATAACATTGCATACCAATATTATCGACATCGATAATGTTAAACTACATCCCTAATCCCTTTCGTGCCATTATGTTGGTACGACTTACTTCCGTATTGGGTTTTTTAATGTGGTATGGCAAAATAGCTAAATTCAATTGAGTTATCATGTCAAAATCAAATGACAATGTCACTGTCATCCAAAACTTAGTTCGAAGTCCCGTCTCTTAGAACGTAGTGGTTATATTCTCTTTGGCTGTAGTTATAATAATAGGATCACGTTCACATCGGTTGACAGTTTGGCAACCGTGTTCGTCGCAAGCCAAAGGCCAACTTGCATAATTAATCGGAATCGGTTCGATATTGATTGTGCTGGCATGTTTCGTGTAAGTTAGTTACTCGTACTTACTGGGCATTTACCGGAAGTCGACATCCAGTGTGCTCAGCGCCGCTAAAGAAGTTTTCACATCAAAAAGTTATTATAACTGTTCAGTGGACGGTTGTTTAAATTCAACATTAAACGGTGAATTTTCGTTTTTTAAGCTAATTTGTTACTCGTACTTACTGGGCATTTACCGGAAGTCGACATCCAGTGTGCCTAATTTGCGTGAAATAGGGGGGGGGGGGGGGGGAGCACTACTCTAACATTTATTGCCTCCCATAATGTGTCTGGAGACCCTAGGTGTTTTCTCCTGTATAGGGTCGGTTCGGGTATGTGCGCCACCGGGGAAAGTGCGCCTCATTCATTTAAATCAACATAAATTCGCTGAAATCCAGGCAATAAACTTGTTTTAGTTTGTTGCATGAATGTGAGATGTTGTTATTTGTGAAATATCTGTAGATCTCGATATGTTTGATGAAAGGCTCACTTACCCCGGGGCCCACTTGCCCCCTCTGAATTAGTTCTACCTGCTTCCAGTCAAGTAACGTTTGGTCGTTTCTTCTGCACATACGGCTGTCGGTGATACTAAAAAATAAATCTCTAAATTATAGAGGTGTCTGTTCAATGTGTGTCATGTTATTATTCCTACTATCTTGCGCAGTTGGTTTCCGTGTGTCCTCAGTATAGTGCTGGGATGTTTCGTGTTAGACCCAGCAAGTAAATCTAAATACAGTGGTCGGCGCAAGCCAAGGGCTCTATTCTATGACGTAATGATTTCGAATAGGTATCGTATTTGTCACGCTCGTTTCTTTCGTGTTAGAATGAGCGCGAACGAATAAATGCAAGACACAAATGCAAGTCCCTAACCTAACTCTCTACACAGCACATCCCCTAGGGTCTTGACTCACCATCAGGATTATAAAACCACACCACATACCTACAGGGCAAGAAGTAGTGTAATAAGAATGCGGTATTCAATATTAAGGGGCTACCCGAGGTTTTCATAAATTTTTGACAGGTTTTGAATCGTATCTCCTACTTTTGCACTACAGATAGAATTATAAGTCAAACAGTTATCGGTTCTGCAATCTTTTATCTCTATTTTTGTCTACCGGATTTTGAAAGAAATGAATACTTAATTTTGTATGATTTTTTTAAACATTGTCTAAAAAAACACTTATTTCGTGTGCGGCTTAAAATATTTGTATGAACGATATGACACACCGCTTTGCCCTAGTACATAACAGGTTAGTTTATAATTAGTATCTACTTCGGAAACATTTTTTACACCAACATTGTTAGAGGGATTTTATTTCAGCTTCAAATTTTCCGCGTCAACAATTCAAAAATATGTAGCTGATATTGAAAGGTTGCCTAACGAGTATTGTATCAAATCCGGTTATCGGAATTCCCATCAGAAGTATAACGAACTAGAAAAATGGGTCCAGTCGCTTGTAAAATAGGAGTGGCAAGGATCGCAGGCCAAAAAGGGCGCTGCGGTGTGCGGACAAGGGATGGCTGCCACAGGGGTAAATAACTAACTACGCAGAATTTGGACTTCCAAGTATACTTGAGATTATTTGAGTTGGCCGAATGGGAGCCAATAATGTACAGCCTGATAATCCGCGTCCACTTTTTGTGGACTCGGATTATTGGGTCGTGCATTATCAGCCCGGACAAAAGTGGCTTCCAATTATTGCCCCGGACCAGGTTTGCTCAGGGTGATAATGCACGGCCCAATAATGTACAGCCTGTTAATCTGCGTCTACTTTTTGTGGACGCGGATTATTGGTTCGTGCGTTATCAGGGCGGACAAAAATGGCTTGTCATAAGCGAACTCGTGTCTTAGGTCGTTTAGGTTATGGTCCACTTGTGTCCCTCAGACCAGAAATAGACACCCCGCGCAGCAGGGTGGCGTCGACTCGCTGGAGATTATCAGTCCGCACAGATAATGTACAGCCCGATAATCCGAAGCCACAGGGACTCGGATTATTGTACCGTGCATTATCAGCTCGTACAAAATTGACTTCCAATTATTGCCCCGGACCAAGTTTGCTCAGGGTGATAATGCACGGCCCAATAATGTACCTACAGCCTGATAATCCATGTACAGTATGGACGCGGATTATTGGCCTGTATTTTGGCCGTGCATTATCATGGCTATACATTAACCGGCACCTGGCCGATTTGCATCAAAGTAGTCCGTTCAAAAAGCAACTCTGTCGTCCAGGGTAGAAGATTCCAATTCCAATTACAGTTTTATAAAAAGGCAGCCGCATTTAATAATCTCTACCATACAGATGTACAGTCAGCATCATATAGTTAGTAGCAGCCAGAGTAGCCAAATATATCGTAACATACCCTTACTCTTAAAGTAATAGAGACTGTACCGATATATTTGGCTACTTTGGCTGCTACTAACTATATGTAAGATGCTGACTGTACAAATTGCGGAAAGTTTCCAAATATATGACTTCTCGGAAATCAAGAAACTATCACACGAATTGAAGAAAATGTCAAGGGTTCTTTGAGGAATTCTTGAGATAGGTAAGTATTTCATTGGGAAAAGTTATTCTAAGATTATTAGTCCGTAGAATTTTGACGCTGAGCCTCAGATTAAACTGCTTCCTGTTTGAAGGAATCCTGCTTAGTTGTTATTCACAAGCCCTCACGTGAAACCGCACAACATTGCGGTTATAACTACCGAACGGACGGCGAAACTTGAAAAAGTATAAAACCCCTAACCTTTTCATGAACTTCGCTCGTCTATTTCTCTTATTTACGTCGTATAAGCGCTCATAGCCTAGCGGCGCCTGCGAGTCGGAAACGATAACGCAGGTTAAGCAAAGATGGCAGCGGTCAGTCTTTGGATGGGTGACCGCCTGATGTTTGAGTGTTTAATATAAATGAACGCTTCCGTGCTTTGGAAGGCACGCTAAGCAGTTGATCCCGGCTGCTGTCTCAGTAGTCGTTAAACCGAGCTAGAGGCCTTCGGGCGGCTCAAGAACTTCTAACAGTCGAGTTGCCCACTCACTTGACAAAGGTGGGACAACTGTCACTCGCGTCCGCAGGAGCTACCTACCACAACCCTGCACGTGTCCCCTGGGTGGTGCTAAAGAGTGACAAACTTTAAAGGCCAAATTAATGTATGCCATACGATTAAATAAATAAATTTACGTCGTAACACTCGTAACCGGCCTCTGTAAACATAAAATTGTCTGTGCCCCAAGAATCCCGTACAAGATACGTGTTCCACCCTCATCATATTCCAGAGTAAATTAAAATGTGGCAAAGTGAGGGTCGGCCGGGGGAATTGCGTTAGCGCGATAACGCGCAGAACAGCATTATGCCACTTGAAGACCGCTCCAATGTTTGTTTCTTTCACTCGGCACCTTTGTGAAACGCCGCACCATTCCAGTCTCTTCAAATTCCGCCTTTATGGAAGAATTCAACTATGGTTATTAAGTCTGAAATAACGAAAGGCGTCGGGTTTCGTGAGGAAAATGCCCGAAGTAGGTATATAAAGGTATCTCTGGCGCGAGGCATTTTCGTTTACGCTCCCCTAGAAATAGAACGCGTACGTTTAAAAAGAGTTTTTAATGTTAGTCGCTCGAGACAACCCTTCGTAAAAGTATGTTGGAGGAGTAGATTAGCAACTACTTTCGACACCCCTTCAGGTATTAGCTCTTTCTATATTATTAAGAGCATTTGCAAAATTGGATGCACTAATTGGTGTTTGAGATCCACAAATGAATACTGGATTTCTAATTTTCAGTCGGGACAAGCCTGTCTTACTTGCCTGTGAGCCAGTAGACCATCTGTACGCATCTACTACTTATTAACCATCCAGTGCTCTGAGTAGGCAGGGTATAACTATAATTATCAGCACTAAGACTGTTTTTCCTAAACTAATTTACTTTTCCACACAAATGACACATTGCTTCCAAGGTCAGTTATACAGATTTGGCTTGATATTATAATAATAGGGATGATGACTAAGATTTTTTGATTGTCATTCGAACCAGTTTTTGGAGAGGAACAAATGTTTGTATGGGAGCAACTACAATTAAACAACATAAATACCCAAAATTTTAAGAAAAAAATTGACGTCCCAGGCGGCAGCGCAAAACGCTTCCTACTGATAGACACACAAGTATGACGTCACAATTGTACAAAGCAGTTGTATCGTTCTATAGAAAATCCGGTAAATTGTTGTTTCGGTCGCGAAATACTTCGTTTAAGTACATAGTTGTCATAAAATTTTGTTTCTATAAAAGCGTAAGGATTCTATTGGCAGCTTTAAATTTACTCTTGGACAATAAAAAAAATGGCTAATTTTTCAAAACTTTCAAGGTTCATATCTTTTTATGATTTTAATTATATGTTATAATGTATACTTTATTACGATAAGTTGATGGTTTACTATCCATTTAGCATCACTACGTTATCAATTTGAACATGAGGCATCATGCCTATTATGTACCTACGTTTACAGTTTGTCATCTAAGTTCTTTCCTAAACTTAAAATGGTAAAACACCAACGAACGTTGTGAGGAAAAAACTGGCTGCGTGCGAATATAGGTACTTAACCCTCATTCAACCAATACAGAAAAGTAAACAGCTTTCCTTTTATTATTCCAGAGCTGTAAATATATTCGTATTCTAGCTTGTAAAAATATTTTAGACGAATTCGTTAATGTTAACGCCCACGCCGGCCAAAATTTATTTGTTGAACTAATTAATTTTACTAGAAACAGCCACGTTTATAATTTGGTCACGCTCAAAAAGCAAAGAACAACTCCCTTAATAATTGAATGGGCAATCAAATATTTATTCAGAAAACATTTATGCGTCGGGCAAGTCGACGAACAAACTTAATTATACGACGGACTGCCAATGGAATTTTCTTGTCAAGTCTGCGGAATTCCGGTCGTGATACAATTATCACAGTATTCAGGAGTCGTTACAACCAAATATTATATAATCAAAACTGACGTTTTGCGGCGCTCACGACTACCGATGGGCTGTTATTCGCTACGCGCTAATGCGGCTCACCCCGCCGGTCACCTGTGACGAAACTAGACCTCTACCTACGTTTAGTTACTACGCATCGCGGTGTCATGATATATTTGTGGGTGAGCGCTGAGGAGAGCTTAAAACAAGTTGCAGAATAGGGGGGCTGCACTGATGGCTGTTGGTCGGCCAAATGTTAGAAAGTACCTACCTAAAGTAAAGTACTTAAGCAAGTTAGTTATTTATTTGTTCAAGTTATAAATCTACTCCAAAGTAGCAGATTGAAAGTGAAAGTGTACCAGAAGTACGAAGTGGTTTGCAAATGAACACGCAAACAACTTTTGCTTTGACAAACGGTGACAGAATACCAGAATCAAGCCAAATAGGTTATGAGGACAATAATGTTTTGGGGAGAATATCATTCGTCAACAAACATCAACTGAATTCGAGTGAAGGATAATAATCGCATGGAACATGTTACTCTGGTCCTTAAAATTAATATTAAAGTCAAAGCTGACGACCGGTTAGCCTAGTGGGTAGTGACGCTGCTTACGAAGCTGAAGGTCCTGGGTTCGAATCCCGGTAAGGGCAAATATTTGTGTGATGAGCATGAATATTTGTTTCTGAGTCATGGATGTTTTCTATGTATTTAAGTATTTCTATCTATTATATATATCGTCGTCTAGTACCCATAACACAAGCCTTATTGAGCTTACTATGGGACTAGGTCGATTTGTGTAAGATTGTCCCCTAAAAAAAAAAAAAAAATCTTCCAATCCACCCAAAGAGCAAAGCAATGGACTCAATAGTTCTACCAACTCTATTGTATGGATGCCAAACGTGGGCACATACCAGACATCATCCAGAAGATAAATGTATTTCAAAGGGCGGCCGAGAGGAGCATGCTGAATATCAGACGGAGTGACAGAAAGAGGAATTTTGAGATAAAAAAATAACAAAAGTCACAGATGCCGCTGAACTAGCATGTAGGTTTTAATGGAGATGGGCCGGCCATGTAATACGAGAGGATACTGGCACCCACGAGACGCGAGGCGGTGGGCTGACGACATCGCTCTAATAGCCGGACCGGCATGGACCCGCAAAGTCAAGGACAGGGTAAACTGAAAGGAACTGAAGGGGAGGCCCTTGTCCAAAAATAGCTACCAAACTTGTAAAAAAAAATACATTAACAACTTTGAATCTGGTAAATGTGAAGCTAGTGTACAATAAAGTAATACATACATACATAATTAACCTACTAAAAACTATAGCCTCAATTGAATATGTTTCCCGAAATGTACTAAGTACGTTATATAATTTGATAAAAGGGGCGATGTGCTTTCTCACCACCCCGTGCAAATTGGTGGATCCCACCCCGTTATCTCGATCTTTAATAACATTTCCAATGTTACCTTTGAAATATAACATCTAGAACTACAACGTACTTTGACACTACCTAAGTTTTGAAAGTGAACAAAAACTTAGAAAGACTGTTGTTACAATTGAAACATTCGAGAATGTAACCGTAAGTTAATATATTTGATTGAATTATTTGGGTAGCTATTACAGTTTAGTTACCAACTTAGTTGTTTGGATTTTTGAGATAGGTATGCTATCCTTTACCCAGTTACAAAGAGCATACCTAGTTAAAAATCTCTGCTAGTACCTAAACGAAAACCTTTTCTCATCAAACGTAGTAAGTACTGTTTGCTAAATTAAAACAATTGCAAAGAAATAGGTACACGTGTTTAAGTACCTAAAGCTTCAGCTAAGTATGTAAACTTAAACTACTAGGGTTACTTAACTTGTGCGTAAATTCGTATTTTCTTTCAATTACCAAATGCTCAAAGAATGTACAATTATAGAAAGTTCGACGCAATACAAAGGCAGATATTATTATAATATTAAGTTAAGAAATTGAGCTCCCTCAGAGATAAAAGCATTACTTATTAAAACAACTTTCTTCATTAGCAGGTGTGAACAAAAGGTGAAACTTCATTAATTTAAACAACTCAAAGTGGGTGTTTTTACAATAAGGAATTTTTCGAATTCTCCTTTCCAGCGTTCCCTTTGTTTTGGTGTAGTAATGAGAGAAATAAATATTTTTAAAACGCTGGCGTAAGCTTGGCTTAACGAATCATTTCTGTTTTATTAAAAAGTTGATGTAATTGTTTTTTCTACGCTTTTCTTGTGCTGTTACATTAACTTAAATTAATTGTACCTATTACCGACATGGGGACGATGACGACCGGTTTAATCAACTGGGTAGCCCCAGCCCCCATGCGAAGCTGAAGTTCAAATGGGTTCCAATCCCGATAAGAGCAAATATAAGTGTGTAGCGTGTTCATGTGGCTAGAATACCTATAGTATTAGTTGGACGTCAAGTAGTTAATAAATTAAAAAAAAGGAAATAACTTATTGAAAAGGAGAGGTAAAATGCGCACATATTTTACGTCACGATGACTGGATGAAAACTTTAGTAGAGGGAAAAGACTTGTACCACATGCAGATGTTGCTCTGTATCAGGGGAATGCCTAGTCGATAGATGCTCCTATTTACTAGGTTATCAAAAACTGAGCTTGCAGCTTCTTTTATATCTGGAATCATTATCACGACAATTTTCAATACTTTCCGAAAAAAACCCATATGCCATATGTAAAAACAGTATAATTTTTGCAATGCCGCCTTTTTAGGGTTCCGAACCAATAAGGTAAAAACGGAACCCTTATGGTGCGACTCTGTCCGTCTGTCTGTCTGTCACAAAGTTAAATATCTCAGGAATTACTATTGCTATCTTAATTTTAAAGAAAGTTAATCCACGTGTATGGAACATGAAAAATTTGAATATATATTTTTAATATTTATCTAAAATTACTGATAAGAGGGGGGGAAAAAATTCAAAGTTTAGCTACTAGGTCAAGTGGGGTATCATATGAAAGGGCTTGAGTTGGACATTTTAAAATAGTTTTTCTTTTCGTTATGAAGGAAAATGTAAAAAAAATACCATCCCCCCCCCTTATCTCCGAAGTTATTCAAGCGAAAAATTCGAAATTATTACTTGGGATTAAGATAAACGTAAATGTTACTGGAAAAGTATAACTTTTTCTGTATCTAGCGTATTTTTTGTTTTATTTACAAAAACATTTTTTTAGTTAAGTTTGCAATTTAATCAACTTTATAAGTAATTTTTTGTTTTGAAATTCTTATAAGACTATAATAGAAGTACTCTCTTTCAAATAAAAAAATATCGAGATCGGTTCACGTGATAAACAATAATCGCTAATACACCAACATACATACTAAGCTGATTGCCCTTGCACGTTAGTATCAAATAGGGCCGATAGATGGCGCTGACCCCATTCCTACTTCGCGCTTCTAATTGTCTTGGTAGTTTGATGGTCTTGGTGTAAAAGTTATTCGTTGTTTGAAATTGAATTCTGTTGTGTTGGGTTAAAATAAGTAATTTAATTTAACAAATATTGGGACATTTACTTTACCTTGGGTTAATTGATAGTTGGTACGGAACCCTCGGTGCGCGAGTCAGACTCGCACTTGACTGGTTTTTTTTATAATAAGTTGGAAGTGTAGTTTTCTTCCAAAAACGCCATAAGTAATTTGAGAAAACTAAAAATTTGCGATAAGTCACAGCTATTGATCTTCCGTTTTGGCTGTTTAGTACCTATGCAAATAACATGAAAATAGATGTAGCTATTAGAAATTGATGGCCGTTTTAACTTTTTTAAATTGCACCTCGACAAATAATGGGATTTGTATACAACATTGTTTTCGAGCAAAATCGAGCCGGCATGGTTTTTTAATTTTAAGTTTTGACTAACCATAAACTATGCATTTCACGTCCTGATTTTTAAACAATAAAGTCAACTTTGCCGACCATTTTTGAGAAAAGTTCGTTCTACGGTATTTCGCACGTTATCGTCTACGACCGTAGAGCTACGCATCGCTACGTGTGCTGCGCCGTAGTGCCTAAGCTGCTAACAGTGTTTCTCCGTTCTGTATCGGAAATCGCACGCAGAGGCATGACTCGCATGTGAGTCATTGGCTTTGAATGGGAAGGCGTACATTTCCAAAACCAATCCAAAAATACGCGTCTACGTCTTCGTCGGACCCATGCAAATATTATGTGCCGATTTAATCCTCTCATAAATATGTACCGAAACCCTCTTTCACTGCCAGGCACGTGCCTACGCCGAAGTCGCTTTCCGCTACATACAAGGAAAACCACGGGATCGGCTACGACCGTAGCGCGTAGCGATTCTTTGGCAGTGAATGTGTTAATCTGCTGGCATAAGAGCGATGGGACATATTTATACACTTGACTGAACAATAGGCGTATATCTCCTTAAAATATTCGCTGCAGATAGTACGTAATTACACCACCTATTGAGTAGATTTCAATAAGTAGTCCCTGAGGGATACAGAAGCGAATGGAAGCAAAGATTCTAAGGGACATAACTTTCTTAATTAACTGATGAGTATAATTAAGCCCGAGCCCGCCAACTCCAGCTTCGGAAGGCATTCTATTCAATTGAAAATCGCTTCTCATTAAAATTTCAACTAAGTGCACAGTCGCGTTCGGGAATATGACATTGTATTATAATATAAACTTAGCTGCGATCGATGAAACTCGACGCTTTGCCAGTTTTTAAAGGGAGTCTTATTAGTTAAATTACTTTTATCTACGCACATATCATTAGTGCTCTTAAATGCGTTCAGAAACCGTAGGAAATTACCAGCATTATGACAACCAATTTTACTATGAGAACTTTCTTGTCTGTGGTAGTAGGTAAAATCTGTACTGTAATGTTATTACATTACAGATTTTTGTAAGGTTCGATCGATTTTTGAGTTAATGGCTTCTGCCCAGAGGGACAATTATGCCAGCGTCAAGGTTGGAAGCTACACGAAAGTGTCTTGAAAAAACTGTCCAAAAGGTGATTTGATCGGTTGAAAGATCTAAAACAAAAGACAACACAATGTTAGGCTAACTACGACATATACATGATTAGTTTTTTTTATTTTTTTTTATTGATTATAACCATAAGCCCACAGATTTGGATAATTTAAAAAAATTGATTAAACTTAGTAAAATTATAGTTTAATTTTGGACTTAACAATAAATCTAGCTAGAATATATACAAAGGACGTATTAACAAAAGTGAGGATGTAACTAAGATTAGCAGGTCGATGAATATAGTCAGGAAGGAGATCATATAGGGAAGGTGAAGTTTTGGGACAGTTAAAAAAAATATGATCTGCGGTGCCCTCCTCCAGGCCACATTCACATAAAGAGTGGTCACGAACTCTGATTTTCGCAAGAAAGGATGGAGAACAGATGTGTCCCAGTCGCAGCCGGATTATGGTAGAGGTTGCAGTCTTGCTAGCTTTTTGAAATTTAAAAAACCAAGGTCTCACAGGTAGGTCAGGCTGAATTCCACCATAATGCCTTCCCTTGGAGAGGCGAGTAATATTCCATTCTTCTGACCAATGTTCAGATAACTGGGTCTTAGCAGAAGCACGCAAATCCTGACTATGGCACCCAGAATGAGAAGAACAGCCAATCTCAATGGCCTGTTTAGCATAGGCATCAGCCTGCTCATTACCATCAATACCGGAATGGCTCGGGACCCAAGCCAGCACTACTTCGAAGCCAAGAGAGTCACACCGATGAAGAACCTCACGGGACTTAAGGGTCACTAAGAGATTATCTCTGGACCGAAGGGGGCATTTAGCTAGATCCTGGAGACAGCTAAGAGAATCCGAGAATATAACGACTTTAGCTATTTTGTGTGATTCTATAAAAGAAAGGGCTTCATAAAGAGCAATAGCTTCGCCAGTAAATACTGATGTAAGAGGGGGGCTTTTAAAACTTAAAACAATTTTATATTGCGGTATCCAAACAGCAGAACCCACATAGCCCTCCTTAGCTAGTTTGGAGGCGTCAGTAAAAATATGAAGCCAACCATCCCATTTTTCCCGTAATATTTTCAAGAAATCATTATTGGTTCCTGGAGATGACTTTTTTAATCCTAGGGAGAAAATAACATTAGGGCGATGAATGAGGGCATCATATGGAATGTGGAAAATAGGATTACCAGGAGTCGTCAGAAGGAGAGGAGCCTAAACATTTTGTAAGGTTATGAGTTTAAATTTGGAACAGCTGTCAAAACTCATATGGGTCTCTATTCTAGTATTCATAGATATTAAAACAGTTATCGATGCGAAACGTCAATTCAGTATGTTTTTTTAATATAAACCGCACGATATTTGATGTGGAGTGACATGAGAATAGGGACTTCATTCGTTTGTCTATGATTTAAAAAAACATTCGTCTTGACGTAGGATCGAATTGCCGCCATTACTGTTGTCATTTCTTTGTTGTTACGAAAGTAGAATTGTGAAAAGTTGTTTGTAACTCACATTTTAGTTGAAAATATGAGTATTAGTGACTCCGAGAACGATATGCACACACCGCCGGATATCGTAAATGCAGCCACGATTGCAACAAAGATATTTTACAGGTAGCACTATAGTACCAATGCAGGTCTTTTCCCTACGGCTTCTGAACCCATCTTAGAGTACTTATGATATGTGTGTAGATAAAGTAGTGTATGAAACTGTACATAATTTGGCCTTAAAACACTCGTGTGATCCTATTATGAAACTCGCTCGCGCTCGTTTCATAAAACCACACTCGTAATTTAAGGCCTCTGATTATGTATCAGTTGCATAAACTATTATAATAAGTATAATTATGCCCTAGTATTTATGCACCGCACCTACTTGGGGCCGAAATGTTCGTAGGTACCTTTCGTATTGGCTCGTCCTTAGGGTTTAAATTATTATAGATTAGAGTATTATAGGTCCGTGGGCTCGTCTCAATCGTATAAGGTAGGTACTTACTACGTTTTACTCATTCATTCTGTAAGTGTTTTTCATTAATGTTTATTGTTCGCCATCTAATCCGGCTGCCGGATTCCGGCACGACTGCCATTTGTTTTTCTTTGCCTAATTCGTCGTTCGTCTCTGTAGTTTTTTATCGCATTTGTATATTCGCCAAAAATCTTAAACACGTTCGTTGCAGCTCCGCTATTCTGTAACTTGTTTTAAGCTCACCTTACCTTTCATCCACAAATATATCTTGAGGCAGCGATTGGTAGAGTAAACGTAGGTAGAGGTCTAGTCTCGTTAGGCGTTACGGGTGAGGTGAGCCGCATTAGCGCGTTCCGGATAACAGTCCTCGTCACATTCGTAATTAGTCTCTTTCGTTTTTGGTCGCAGCCTATCTTTGTCTCATCATTCGTTTTCCGTCTCATTCGCTATTTGTGTGTAACTTTTCCATCCCATTTAAATTAGTATTATTAGGGTTGTAACAATATCACACATTACTAAAGCGGTTCTAGAATAAGCAGTTTTGTGATGAAATAAAATACATACATACATTACATACCTACCTACATGAATGAATACCGAAGGAGATGAACATCGAACGGGACGAGTCGCAAATGAGGCCGAAGAAGAAAAAGACGAATAACGAACGAATGATACTAAAAACTTACTTTCTATACCTACCTAACCTAACCTAACCTAACCTATTTTCTACGAGTATAGGGTCATTCTTAAGAGGGTCAATTTTCAGCGTCCAGTGGGAAAAAGTACCCGAAAAAATAAAATAATTGACCTTACACGTTTTTTTTTTGTAGTTCAACACTTAGTCTAACTGGGGCACGATTTACTTTTTGTGTAAGGTAAATAGAATTAACCATTAAAAAATGTCAAACACCTAAAACATCATTCCCCTGGCGCGTCCATCAGCCATTTTGTGAACAATCTACTCTGAAAAGAACTAGTTATGGACTGAAATCAAATATTGTATCGAGTTAAATCGTTAGAATATAAGTTAATGATTTAGAAATAAAAATATGGTTCCCCTATTTATCGTAGTTTTAATAGGAATATATATCAAAGGTTTGTCCAGAGCTAACCTATCATTCCCCTGATGCCTGACTAAACAACGCGCACATCCCTACTGCAACGGCTTGTGACGCGTAATCTCTGCCGTCCTGACCCTTGTCAGTAGCGCTGCCAATGCCGCGGAGAGAGGACGCGTCTCGTCGCTGGAGCTCTGAGCAATGAAGGCAGATATATCATTCCCCTGACTTTGGTTCACTATGACTATCATTACCCTGTATTTTCATATAAAATCTATTTTCTGCAATTGGCATACAATGTTTAGTGTAGAGAATAACACATGATTGATTGCATGTTTAAAATTGACTCTTACTCTTATATTCATTCAACAGTTTCGGTATAATCGACAAGAAACATACTTTTTCTTATTCCCCTGGCTCTCATTCCCCCGTTTTCTGAACAGGGTAATGATACAAATGATAGTATACTGAAGTTTTTTTAAATATTATAATATTTTATCATATAACGCATAACATAATGGTTGACTCATTTATTCAACAATTTATTTAATTAACTACCAAAGATTATTATTCCCTTGTCACTTTTATCATTCCCTTGTAATTTGTATCATTACCCTGTCATTTTTTCTCATTCCCCTGGCAGCAAAACTTTGAATCAGTATATTGTGATGCCTATTCGATAAATATGTTTATGATTAAATATTTAATTGGATTTTATTGTAACTTAGTAGAAATTTCTTAAAATAAAAAACGCCAAGGGAATGAGATGAATAATGCAAATCTCAAGAATGACCCTATATCTGACAAAAGTGGCGACACGGATAAATTAAACTCATGTATTCTTAAAATTGAAACGTTGGAGATACCATTACCAAACTCAAGTGGAGTTGGGCAGGACATCTTGCCAGGCAGAATGATGGGAGGTGGACCAAAAAGGTGTCAGATTGGTGGACACTTCTAGGTAGAAGGAGCGTCGGCCGTCCACCAGCTCGATGGGTGGACGATATTAGGAAGATTGCGGGTCCCTTCTGGATAAGATTAGCTCAGGATAGGGACGGGTGGCGTACTCGAAGAGAGGCCTATGCTCAGCAGTGGGCGATTACAGGCTGAAAATGATGATGATGATTCAGTCATATAATGCTTATCTGTAAGCGTACATAAACAACGCACGATCCAGATTACTTATCTCGGATTAAAATAAATCAACGCATCCCAACATCCAGCAGCAAATAATGTCAAGGCTGGTTGGATATTTTATTACGGAGCGCACACTAACCGTAAACAATACGTACGAGAGAACAAAACTCGCTCGTAACACAAGTAATGGGCACAATAACACAGATTCTTGTAGCGTGTGCTTCGTCGCAAAACAAATGCGAAGCGGACTTGCCGGCACCAAAGACGGCGCGCGAGCTGTGTCGTGACGAGATAGACTATCCGTCTCTTTCTAATGCTGGGGCCACACTAACGAGAAATGCCATTAATTATCGCGATAATCGTAGTGTGACCTGTCACGTCCATTATCGCGATAATTAATGGCATTTCTCGTTAGTGTGGCCCCAGCATTAAAGGTACGGCCACACTACGATTATCGCGATAATTAATGGCATTTCTCGTTAGTGTGGCCCCAGCATAACGTCCATTATCGCGATAATTAATGGCATTTCTCGTTAGTGTGGCCCCAGCATAACGTCCATTATCGCGATAATAAATGGCATTTCTCGTTAGTGTGGCCCGAGCATAACGTCCATTATCGCGATAATAAATGGCATTTCTCGTTAGTGTGGCCCCAGCTTAACGTCCATTATCGCGATAATTAATGGCATTTCTCGTTAGTGTGGCCCCAGCATAACGTCCATTATCGCGATAATTAATGGCATTTCTCGTTAGTGTGGCCCCAGCATAACGTCCATTATCGCGATAATTAATGGCATTTTTCGTTAGTGTGGCCCCAGCATAACGTCCATTATCGCGATAATTAATGGCATTTCTCGTTAGTGTGGCCCCAGCATAACGTCCATTATCGCGATAATTAATGGAATTTGTCGTTAGTGTGGCCCCAGCATTATAAGAACGTTTAGAAAGAGACGTAGTCTATCTCGCGCGCTGTCTTGTGATAACTGTGTTGTTCTAAATGACGCTAGCGAGTGACAAAATCTTGCCGTCGTTTGTTGTAATATGACTTCGGAACTTTGAATGTGAATTAGAAAAGTTTGTACCAATTAAGTACGTCAATTAAAGCATATATAGGGTGTCCCAAACGTCAGCGTCCAACCGAATACCTACCTACGGGTGATAGGCCAGTCAGCTAAGTCATAACTCATAACAGATATACTACCGTATTATACTTTTCGCTCGACTACGGCAGTGGATATGATTTTATTACGTGTTCCCCGTAACGTTTAAGATACTGCACCGATTTTGATGAATGAAGTATTTATTAACCGATTGGAAATCAGGTACCTACTCATGCTCCGGGTAACATAGGCTACCATTTGTATGACAAAAGAAGTAGTTTTTGTTAGTTTGTTTGGGTCGGGATACAGTTTTTTTAAGTGAAAACTTCTTTAGCGCCGCTGTGCACTTTTTGTGATGGGGAAAAATTGTTAAACTCGCCACAGGTCACGTGACCGTAAGATTCGACATTGAAAATTCGTATGACGGACACGTGACCTGATCGAAACTGTTACGAAGTGCAACCCGGTCGTTTTTTTAACCTTTAAACTTGTCCATGCAATGCATGTCCTGTTTCGATATCAATATTGTGTTATCAAAAATGGGGAACATGCCGTAGTTTCCAATTCGTTTTGATTTGTGTAAGTAGGGATTTATGCATGACTCGCATCAGAGTCGCTGGCCTCACGAATAGCATTAGGAACAGCAAGACTCGGCGGTGTGGTCATGGCATCGAATGGGTTAACCAAACCGTTGATTGGTATGAGCCTGGGGAAAATCTCATATTCATATACATATTATTTATTGCGATCATGTTCATTATAGGTACAGTCGACAACACAGCTAACTGTCCATACCGTGAAAACCTAGAACCTTATTACAATGCAATTTTACTTACGAATGTTACAATTTTAAATGAATTTGCATAAAATATCAAAATTTTAATTTTTTATAATTAATTTCATTGAATACTTATAAGATATTATTAAACAAAGCATTGCTTTAAAGTGATGCAGCATTGGCAATGTATCAAATATGATACATACAATATTCCAAAAATGTGAAAACTTTTTTTTTTTTATATTTTTGTGACATTTGAAAGTACAATTTTATTGTAAAAATGCAAAAAAATACTTAGATAAAAGATTTTTTTCACCGTGCCAAGATAAGGGTTAAGGTCAGATTAGATTTCCGATGGTCAGTTAGCTGTGTTGTCGACTGTACAATAGTTCAATTCAATTTTTTTTTAAATGGCTTCCATCTAAGTTAAGACGTTTTCGCCAATGTCAAGTTTGCTTATAAAGCGACGTTGTTCGGTAGTTTGGTCAGTCGTCAATAATGCAATCAGCGTCAGAAGCTCCGCTTGAGAAGCAAGGCGTCCACCGCTGACCGCATCCCCGACGAAAGACCAGGGTACAATAGTTATGGAGTTATTATAACAGTTGTCAGTGTCACATGAAGGTAAGGGTATTGCAATTTTATTGTCTTACATACTAAGATTACTTTCTCTCTGGCGAGTATATTGTGTACCATCTGCCTTCATGTTATTGTTTTGTTTCTCTTTGTAACTGTTTCTTGCGTGTAAGGCGTGCAATATTTGTAGATTGTGTCTGGGAGCAAAATGATTTACGGCGAGGGCGGGTTATTGAATACTGAGTGAAGCGCAAGATTCTAAAGTAGAATCTTGAGCGTAACGAGGGATTCACTTGACCCAAGACGGAAATAATCTTACTACCAGCTTTTCACACCTTCATTGAGGAAAATTTAAATCCTTATATGAGTGCAACAATGATTAGTTTCTGAACAGCAGGATTAGGGAAGAAAAATACAACTTTGATCCTTGATTTGATATCAATAATGACTCTTCTGATTAGCAGGTGCGTAGTAGTTTATTGTATCTCCATGGAGCACAATGGTATATTTACGGCGAGGGCGGTATATTAAAGATTCTTAAGAGTCCGCAGTAAGCTCGGCTCTAATTTCACCTTCCCATACAAACGGAGTTTCGTTCTCATTTTAAAACTACGTGTTGGATTGTGACGAAACTTTGCATATACAATGACATGAGGTATATCTATGTCTGTAATTAGTTTATATGGTTCCAGTTGATCCTCCTGGATACTGGAGATATCGATTGTGCCAAAACTGATAAGTAGATCTCTTGATGTCGGAAAATTAGTATAAGGGTGCCCCCCCCCCCCCCCCCTCTAATTTTTGAACCGTGTATTTTAAAAATATGAAAAAAAAACATGGCTTATTAAATTCTTCAGCGAAAATTGTTGTGAACAAGATCGGTTCAAAGGTTTTTTAGGTATTTCTAAAAAACTGCCTTCCTTAAAGAAAAGGACGTAAGTGGCATAAGATTTCAGTAACGATGCGACCTTTTTAATAGGCACGGAACCCTTCGTTGTGCGTGGTCCGACACGCACTTAGCCGCTTTTTTTTTTGTTATAGCGGCTACAGAAATACATCTGTGAAAATTTCAACTGTCTAACTATCACCGTTCGTGAGATACAGCCTGGTGACAGACGGACAGACAGATAGACGGACGGACAGTGGAGTCTTAGTAATAGGGTCCCGTTTTACCCTTAGGTACGGAACCCTAAAAAGGTGTGAAAAGAGTATTTTCTCAAACATGCAATGGAATATTGACGTTGTGTTCTTCATAATGGGCTTCGAAGTGTCACGTTTCGGGCGCAGCGAGACGAGAGACCCGTAATTGCATTTTTAATATCCGTTCCACAATTTGTGGCACAGGATCACGGCGTTCTGCCATGAAAATTAAAGTTTGATTTCTTGGACTTTTTTTAATTTATTTAATTGTATGTTTGAGAAAAGCTCTATGTACATACCTCGGCGTGAAAAAGCCTCATAACTATCCGACCTCGCTACTCTCGGCCGTCTATATGTACTCGGCCGGCAACCCCTTACCTACTTCCCGGCCTCTGTAGTAAAGTACTATTTATATTAGTAGGTGCCCACTGCCCCCACTGGACTGGGCATGGGCTGAATTATTGAATAAAAGACACATTCAAATTCATCAGTGTTTTATTTTCTTCTTAGACACACTAGGCACTTCAGTTTCGTACTCAATCTCCACTCGAGGCTTCTTCTTTGACACTAACTTCTCGACCACGTCCTGAAAGCATTACCAGTCATAAATTATGTATCCATACTAAACCTATGTTTATTATTATACTAGCGACCCGCCCCTGCTTCGCAAGGGTACTACTACATTATACATATAAACCTTTGTCTTGAATCACTCTATCTATTTAAAAAACCCGCATCAAAATCCGTTGCGAAGTTTTAAAGATCTAAGCATACATAGGGACAGACAGCGGGAAGCGACTTTGTTTTATACTATGTAGTGATATAGTGATATGTTATACTATTAAACGAGCAATATTTGTATACATATACCTGTATATATTTGTAATCACGTTCTCGTAAATGGCTCTAACGATTTCAATGAAATTTGTAACATGGGGGTTTACGGAGGCGAAACATCGATCTAGCTGTCTCATGTCTGGTAAAATTCATTTTCAACGTTTTTTCTCTATTTCCACCCGGACTAGCATAAAGTGAGTGTCTTTCAACTTTTCACGCTTAAGAGTCCCCAACACGCTCGACTTATATAGAGTCGACTTGTTGAGCGGTGAACAGCTGAACCGATCGTGATTAAATTGATGTGGAATGTCAAACTGAGCTGAGAAACCTGCAGATTTTCTGAAGCCTGCTGCCCGTTTGAAGAAGCCACAGGCAGGGGGGGGTCACTCCGCCGATCTGCGTGAAATTATAAGTACATGCCGGCGGCAGATCCGGATCTGCTTATTCAGTGGTTGCCCCGCCGTGGCCCGCGACACTCGCGCGCGTGTCTCCCGCATACCAACGTCGCAAGCGCGTAAATACGATGTATAAAGTAAGGGCAACGGTATATTGCATTGCTGCGGGTTGCACAAACAATGACCAAAATTCGGATTGCACGTTTTTCTATGTTCCGACGCGTGAAAAGGATACCGAAAGGTGAGGTAGTAAGCACTAAATGCTCATTTATACCTATATTTTCATAGTAAATCGAACACAACAATCAAGTAAAACAGCACAGTGTTATACTTGAATTAAATAGGTATCTGTCAACGGCATATCCACATATGTATACATATACATGTACATCAAACGAAAATCCCGAATTGTGATTAAATAAATCAGTACTTATTGGACTCATTTACACCTGGCGTGCGACCGCGAACCGTAACGGAGATCGTAAAGTCTATCTCCGTCTCTGTCACTCGAATAGTAAGTGTGACAGAGACGGAGATAGACTTTACGATCTTCGTTACGGTTCGCGGTCACACGCCTGTTATGTTTTCGGTGTTACCTAAGTAGCTGCTAAGTGTAAAATTTATGCATGTAGACCACGCGTGCTATCTAATATTTATAATTCGCGTATTCTGTGTGTGTATATTATTGGATCACGGATAGGTACAAGATGTCTAGGTGGTACATTTAAATATCTTATTGTATATTAGGTACCTATCTCTTTTTGTGCACTACTGTGAAAAAGTGACGGGACGTCGTTATGTCCTGCAACGAGAGTTGCCAAGCAATAAGCATAGTTGTGCTAGACGGGTACCTTATTCTGACATAGTCGATGCTTGCGCCACAGAATAGATAATAGTGCAAAGCTACCGTATCCGCTTACGATCAGGCGGACTGTACGCTCGTTTGCCACCGACGACGTTTAAAAAAGTGACAACCCTATCTTTGGCAAGGTGCGGAGTAATGTCGACCTTCGCGCCGGGCAATAGAACTCAATGACGCGCGGCTGGCGTGCGGTCCGTTGCTAATAATAATTAATAGGCACGTAAAAAGGCGGCATTCGTGAACATCAAAACAGAGGGTCTTCTGTACTTGTACTATTATTTATTCTGTGCCACAGGTTATAAGCAGGTTATAAGTTATAGGCCTCCCCCAAAGAGTGCCAAAGTGACTGGCCCTGTGCCACCACCATCCAGCGGTCAGCAGGTCCACCTTGTCGGGGGTCTACCCACGCTGCGTCTTCCTGTACGTGGTCGCCACTCGAGAACCTTTCCGTTTCAACGGCCAACAGTTCTACTTGCAATGTGCCCCGCCCACTGCCCCTCAAGTTTGGCGATTCGGAGGGTGGTTACCTTGTTTTTGCTGCGGATAGGCATTTCTGATGCGATCACGCAGAGTAACTCACAGAAAAAGGCAAGGTTAAGTGCAAAGTTATCGATACTGACAAATTGCCCTCAGGTCTTACCTCAATATCAGATGTCTCCGATTCAAAGTCGCTGCCGACGTCAGCATCTTCTTTATGTCCCGACTCACTTTCCTGAATTTATGAAAAAAAAAACAAATTAATCATGTTTACAGAATTGATTTGCTGGCAAGTCTACATAACCAGATTTCCATTGTGGCTAATTTTATGTTTTCTTAATTCTAATATTAGGCGTCTAAGGTCTCTTTTTAACCCTTACGCAAACCTGCACGTCTATCATGAGACTGCCGCGACATACTCTCGATTTTTCTTGCACTATAGGCCGAAACGCACTGACAGCGGTGGCGGAGCGGCGCGGAGGCGGTACCGGTTGTAATGTTTGATCTAATATGAAAGGGTCCGCACAGAAAACCGGCCGGGAAAAAAGAGTGGCGGAAGCGGCGCGGCGGCGGTAACGGCGCGGAGGCGGTGAAACGCGTGCACAGATAGGCGGCGCGGCGCGGAGGCAGCGCGGGGCGGTTTTGCGGCGGGAAGTTGTATTACGCAGTTGTCAATGCACCGGCTCGCACCGGCGGTGTCGGCGCGGCGCGGCGCGGAGGCGTGCTGAGAGCGGTGCAACAAGTTGTATTTTTTTACAACTTCAGTTCAGATTTTATTAACTTTAACAATGAGTACAACTGTAAAATTTATTTCCCTGGTGAAACTTGGTACCCTGCTTAACAATCCTTGGTTTTAAGATGTCGTGTAGTTCTTCAAGACTGTTTTTACTCATGTGAAAATAAGTGTAAAAACGATCTTCATAAGAAGTCAGCTCTTGGCATAAAATGATGGAACTCTCCAAATATTTATTATTTAAACTTTATTGCACAAAAGAAAACTTATCGTACAAAAGGCGGACTTAATGCCATATGGCATTCTCTACCAGTCAAACCTTAAGGCAAACCGGAAAATATATACAGGGTGTAATCGTTAAGTGTAGCCAGGCGATTATTCCGTAAATATAAAGAGATATTAAAAAATATCAAACTGATATCGAAAGTGCGTTACCCAATGAGTAAAATTACATTAATAACTTTTATTTCAAAAAAGTATTAATATTAAAAATATTAAGATTAAACGCTCCCATACAGTTAACCTTGCCACTTAGCCCCTGTTCCCTACTGCCTACGATACACCACTATCTTGGCATTGGTTGATCTCTCGAAACTTGTAAGTGTAATTGGTAAACTTACAAGTGTAACTTGTAAACTTCTAAATGTAACTTGTAAGTGCAAGTGTAAACTTGCATGTAGCTTATAAACTTGTAAGTGTAACTTTTAAACTTGTGCGTGTAACTTGTAACTTGTAGTGTAACTAGTGAACGGCTTTACAAGTTTACTAGTAACATTTGCACTTATACAAGTTTACAAGTAACATTTGCACTTATACAAGTTTACAAGTTACACTAACAGGTTTACAAGTTACTTACAAGTTTATAAGTTACACTTACAAGTTTACAAGTTACTTACAAGTTTACAAGACCCACTTGTGGCAAGGTACTTAACTGTATGGGAGCGAGCGTTTAAACTTAATATTTTTATTATTAATACTTTTATTTCAAAATAACGGGTAACGCCCTTTCGATATCAGTTTGATGTTTTCTAATATCTCTTATATTTACGGAATAATCGCCTGGCTACAATTAACGATTACACCCTGTATATTTATGATATTATATAATGAAAATTCCTCTTTTTTTATTTATTTCATGGACCCGGATGTCCGTTTAGTCTTCTTTTTGTTTAGGAACGTCTCGTCATCGCTATCTGAATCTGAGGATAACATTTTTGATCTTTCCGAATCTGACAACTGTCGATTACCGCTTGATATGTCACACACGCCGCCTCCGCGCCGCTATCCCGCGCGAATACCGGGCGGGATTTTGGTGCGACGTCCTCCGCCCCGCATTCGCTTTACCGCAAAACCGCCTCCGCACCGCACCGCGCCGCGCCGCTCTCTGTGCGTTTGCAGCTTATACCTCTTGTTCTAAGTGTTCTAATAAGAGAGAGACGGATAGTGCGCGAAAAATCGAGAGAGCTCGCGCGCCGTCCCGTTATGCCGTGCTGGGTAGTTATAAGTTTAAGAACACCAACACCAAGAGCATCGTAGCACCCAAATGGATGAACGAGTTTATGTGCGTTTTTGCAAATTCATGTTCATAACAGATGACTATTCTTATCTCATTCAGATGAAAATGTACTCCCTTTGCATAGATTACCGAACTGCACATATTTGCAGTAAAACACTTCCACAAACACCTTGATTTAAAAAATTGTGGGTTGGACCGTCTGTGACTACTCTCAAGGGTGCCTTTCCACCAGAGATGTGCTATGCCATGCTATGCTATGTTTTCATACATTTGAAACGTAGTTGTAGCTGGAGCTAAGGCACCCTAATGGTGCATTACCAATGGCGATGCGAAAATTGAAATTGCAGTCAGCAATAAAACAAATGACTACTTTATCACCAACAATACATTTCCCGATTTGCCTCGCCTCACTGGAGAAAGCCTGTATTTATTTATTTACCCCCTTATTCATAAACCTTATAATGCCTTTGCTAAGTAAAATGTTCTTTGTCCCTTTCTTACGAACACAAATGTCAAAGTGACAGATAAGGACAAACTAATTTTAACGCCATTTTAGTTAAAGTAGGCTTGCAGAACGTTAATGAATACGGCCGTTAATCTTTATCGCACAAAAGAAAAACTCATCGTACAAATAGCGGACTTAATGCCGTAAGCATTCTCTACCAGTAAACCTTAGGGCAAACTCACCTCATCACTATCCATGTCGCTGTCACCCTCAACAAACTCGTCGGCCTCGGCGGCCTCAAGTTCGCGCTCCAACTCGGGCTCCATCTCCACCTCTCGCTCATCCTCGTCGCGCTCGTCTTCCCTCTCGCTCTCGCTGGACACCTCTTCCGCCTTCAGCGCGGCGTCGAACGCCATTTGCGGGAAGTTGTAGATGTCGTTGTACTGTAAGTAAATATATGTATTGTTGTTATTATTCATAATATTCGTCTATACTAATATTATAAAGAAAAAAGTCTGTGCCATTAAACTCTAAAACTACTCATTCGATTACAAAAATTCTTTCACCATTGTATAGAATTGATTTTCGGATAGACATAGCTATATTTATTTGTCCCGCGAGCGGAGCTGCGCTAGAAGCTAGTCATATCTAAATTATCATTACTAGAGGGAGGGATTTTTATGATGTAAAAAAGTTAAAAACCATTGGATTTACTGCAAGGGTGGACTAATATTAACTGTTTTTAAAAAAACTGTACGAAATCTCATTCGATATTTATATAACTATAGCTTTTCGGTGAGAAAACATTGTGAGGAAAGTTAAAAGTTAAAACTAGCACTGTGGTGAAAGGTTATATGGCAGCTGCTTGGCACAATCATGGCATTAGATGTCAAAGCCCCGGCTCCCTTAGGGTACAATTTAGGGCCTAGGGGGAAGATGCCTTATAGGGGGGCACCCTTAAATTGTTAACATATGAAAATCACTCTTCAGTTTCTTTAGGGTGCAACCGGGTAGTTAGGAAGGATGATGGATGACTCACCGTGCCCTTCTTGAGCCTCTCCAGCAGCTGCTTTTCAATAGCATTGTCTATTCTCGCCGCGACCAGTGCCTTCTCCTCTCGTCTCCGCTCCCTTCTTTCTATCTTGCGTTGTATTGGTACTATTTCCTTACTGAAAGAAGATGTGTTGATTATAATAAAATATACAGTTACCTCACATTTGTCCGTTTCTGAGGATGTTGATGATGTAGAAGATGTGTTGATTATAATAAACTATACAGTTGCACGGTTTTCACATTTGTCTGGTTGTGAGCAAGGATGTTGATGATGTAAAACGTTTAATGAGCTCAGAAAGGTAAGTTAATTATACGCGATTAACCCCCGTGTAGTAAAACTATTGAAAGGAGATGTGACATGGACATGGACATATGTATAAAATTGCCAATTTAACCTAATAATTCAACCACTGAAGAACATACAAAAATTATGCAGATTGTGGGAAACACCCAATTATACCGAAATATTTGGCAGACCTCCTACATCTGGTGCTACATTAAATGTAAGGCAAGCACGCACAAACCCCAAGCGTTTACAAAGGCTTGGGTGCTATTAACACCCTTGCAAGCGCATTACTGCCTTCCGACTGGCCAGCATGGCAGATATGGCCATTGATATGGCATGGCAGATAGGGCTATAGCGTTTGGCTGGTAAATATGTCGCAAAAACCCACACTATCCCAGATCGGCGACTAGCTCTCGCAAACTCACTAAAGCCTAGGCAAACACCCCCACTTACACCTTTTACTTGTGCTTGTGGCTGCTTGCCAAGCCTGGGCAAGTGTAAAAATGTAACCTTAAACCATTGTGGACGTAAAATTTGTCATTAATCACATTTTCGTTTAAATAAATGAAGCAACTTACACTCTTCTGAGTTTGAGCTTCCTCATACGAATGAGATACTGTGTTATTTTCACGAATCGCTGTTTGCACTTAGCCTTAATGAAGCCAGGCCAGTAGAGCAGATTCTCGTTTATCTGGTGGATGGCCTTCTCAAAGTTTCGGGACAATTTCACCTTCTCCCATTGCTTGGCTGGGAACATCACTCTGGAATCAATAATACATTTCCATTTGACAACCACTTTAACATAGTTTGTATACTTGAAATTGTTTTAAAGGCCAAGTTTTATCGAAGTAAATTGTTCATAAACTGACTTTACCCCTCCCTATCTGCAGCCCTTTTCACAAAGCTACAAGTAGTACCTTACAGACAATTCAAAAGATTGCAAGCTAGGCCTCTACAATTGATTGAATTATTGACGACTTTGACTAAACTACAGAACAACGGCGCTTTCTAAGCAAACTCTGTAATATCACCATGATTTAAAAACCATTTTATTTTTTTTATTGACTTAGTGAGCCATCTAAATAAAAATATTAAGTCACCTTTCCGCAGTCTTCATGAACAAGTAAATAATACCACTTTCTTCTCTAATCGTCGCATATTTACTGTTGGCGAGCGGGCAGGAGGCTCTGCTACATAAACCTGTGAGGTTATATTCATTGCGGCAGAAATGTTGCGTTAGTGTTCTGGAAATATCGTAAAGAATATTTATATTATCATGTCCTACCTTAGTATATCACAGGAAATATTATTTTAAAGAATACTTACGTTACTTTGTGTGAGCAATGCGTTTTGTTGATGATGGCCCAAACAACCTAAACATTGAAATAATTTGGATTAATATTCCCACAATACAAACTACATATTAAGTATTTTAGGAAAGAATAATCGCTTACATCGTCGTGCTGCATATTTGTTGATGCTTTCAGTTACTTAATTATTAAATTAACACTGCGGCCCACATGTGCATTTATTATAATTTGACGTGACCAAAGGACATGACTGTGACATGTGACATTGACAGTTAGTTAGCAATTTTTTTAATTCCTTTGACACTTCGGGCCACAGATAACTCAGGCTGTTAATAGATTAAGGCGCATTCTCACAGGCGCGCAGCGCGGACTGCTGAGGAAGGCCAATGGGGCGGAACAGATAATATAACCACTACGTTCTGTGGAACAGGTACAAGACCGATAGAACAGATAGAAAGGGTACAAAACAAACATACACAAAGTACAGTATTATAAAGCCTGGTCCGCTGCGCCGTGATTTCGATGTTTTTAAACATGTAGCATGTCATCCGTCAGTTTCGGCAAACAAATAGGGTATTGTTTTGATTGGCAAAACATCTTAGATCTTTAAAAACATCGAAAACATGGCGCATAAATTGGTAATACATATATACTGAGTCGCTTGATCAATAACGATTGGTAATTCGACTTGTGTTGCCAGTACTATTGTGACTTGTGCTCAACTAACTGGCTATAGTTGCTCTGCAAGCTTAAATGTCATAATCGTTTATTTATTTACGACTTTATCCTGGCAACACTGATAAAACAAAAATAAAAAAGGCCACATTTTATTGGTGTAGTTGTTCAATGTTGCCGGGTTAGTCGCGAAGCTGAAATTTAGGTAAATAAATGTGTTGGATCGTTGGCTTAGCAAAGGGTCACTTGCTCTAGCGAATTCACCTAGCCAGCCACAATACTTATTAATTATTATACTCTTAGCCAGCCATGAAAAAGGCATCATCATTTATGGCTAACTTGGACGCCATACCTCATGCACGAAAGGGATACCAACACACCAACTTTTTTCTGTAGAATGTGATCAATTGATCATGAACTACTTGAGATTATTTGAGTTGCCCGAATTGCATCAAAGTAGTTCATTCATGGCATGGTTCTTATGGCATGGTTCTGGACTGTCTAGATCATTTTGAGCGTGTTATTTTGCGTAACTATTTCTGCTGCTGACTGTACACCATAGCACCTACAGTCGTTCTTGGCGCCTTGGCCACGACAAAACGCACCTTTACTTAGGTATTTTTAGCGTCCAAAGGGTCATGGGTCATGGAGAATGAGAGAAAAAAGAAAATAGCACTGGCATACAATAATATAATACACATATTTTTAACCCCCGACGCAACGTGTCTGTCTGTGTATCTGTCTGTAGTATGGTAGCTCCCAAACGGGTGGACCGATTTGAAAGCGGTTTTTTTGTGTCCCAGATAATTTTATCCCGAGTTTCTTAGCCATGTTTCATGAAAATCTGTTCCGCCGTTTTTTGAGATATTGGACATTGAAATGAAAATGTTGGGGCTTTCTCAACTTTTCTAAGTTGTAGTTAAAGTGAGTCGGGGCAAGAGTATCATACTTTTTTAAAAGTTAGATTCAAATAGTGTTTGTGATCTTATTATTGCATTAATTCGTATAATATAGCGATAAAATATTAGTAAATTTAATATATTTTTAATTGAAACTACTTATCAAGCAAATAAACTTTTAAAACATGCACTAATTTGTAAAAAAATCAAAATCGGCATGACTGTTCCTCTTGCCCCATGACTGGGGTAAGAGTATCGTACGTACCTAACTTGAACTAGGTTAGCTCCAGTGGATTTACGTATTTAGTAACACAGTTGGTAGACGCTGTCAAGAAAATGAATACCTTAAGAGGTAATACTACGCGACGCGACAACTGCAGCTCAGAGTAAAAATCCGATACAGAAATCATCAAAATCGAGGTTTCGTTCTCGACTGTTTCCTCCTCCAAAACTTAACCAATCTTAACGAAATTTTGGAAATTGAATGGGAAGGAGACATTCTGTGTCGGACCGTTTTGATTTTTGTGCTTATTATTATACGATTTGTATACTAGGCGTCTGTTTGCGGTCAATTTATTTTGGCGTTTTAAGCGATGTTTGAAGTAGCCTAACTTCTATATAATCAAAAATATCCAATAAATAAAAACATACCGACATAGATAATGATGATATTAATTTTGTATAAAAAAATTATTGATCTAGGTTCAAAAACCAGGGAGGAAACAGTCGAGAACGTTTGTATGGAAAAATGACCCATAGCATTCCCTCTTAATAAGTTGAAAAACTTTTCAAAATTCTGATAAACTGCGTTTCTACATATACTGGGGCAAGAGTATCATAGTAGGTGTTATCAGGGGTGACAAACCACTTAACACTAAAATAAAAATAAATGCTTTGAATTTTTTAATTCACTTTGATAACTATACTATTTACAGGTATTACAGTAGTAGTATATATTATACAAAAAGCCTTTCCTGTTCCAGCGCCCCACGCTTTTACAATCAAATATTATAATTAAAAGCACATAGTTTTACACTTCAGCCCAGAAATAGAGACAACTTGATCGAGCCAGTTTTTTTTTTTTTGTTTTTAAGTGCATTTAAAAAAGCGTGTTTTTCTTCTGTTTTTTATTTGTTTTGTTCGTAATTTTAATTGTGTCACGATATGGTTGATTATTTAATTCATGTTTTTGAGTGCTTGAACCCAACATCCGCATCCTCAAATGTCGAAAAATCGCATACGCACATGCCTGAATTAAACAGTGCCAATTTGTAATAAAAATGACAATTTATAAAAGGTTTGACCGCCCTGACATGGGGTAAGAGTAGCTTATGACTCCCTTCCCCCGGACTGAACTGGCACTCTTGCCCCACTTAAATAATTTGAGGTTAAAATTTTATTGGCTTGATAAAAACTTATAATCGATAGGAATTACAGAAAATAACGATGTAACATAAGAAATAAACTATAAATATTCGACTCTCCAACAAACAAATCCGAATGAAGAGCCATAAATCACACAAAACCACTTTTGAATTATACACGTGCACTTCCACTTATCACAACTATCACAAGTCGTAACCAGTCAAAATGAACCGCGTTTTGTTTCAATATGGCGTGTGAAAGAGACATCTATGATTTGATGATGGAACTAATACACGCCTATCTGTTTTACCAACGGTACAAAAAGGCGCTCAATTCAAAAGAATTAGCTGGAGAAGCTTTTGACCCTCTTCCCCCGATGCTACTCTTGCCCCGACTCACCTTATTAGGTATTTTTAGCGTCCAACCAAAGGGTGATGGATGGAGAGCGAGAGAAAGAATAAAACAGGACTAGCGTACGATAATATAATATATTTACGAATTTAAACTTTCGTGAGACATGTTAAAATAATACTAACAGTTACACGGTTTAACTCACGTATTCAATGTCACTATGGGCGACATGTTTCGAACTCTTCGGGAGTTCTTCTTCAGGATGAGTGTTTTCGCGGCGGTGTCGCTTGTATCACTGCCCGCGCTCGCTCCGAACGCCGAGCGGCGCGTGACGCACGCGCCGACAGGGCGGGGGGAGGGGGGCAGTGATACAAGCGACACCGCCGCGAAAACACTCATCCTGAATAAGAACTCCCGAAGAGTTCGAAACATGTCGCCCAGTGACATTGAATACGTGAGTTAAACCGTGTAACTGTTAGTATTATAATATATTTTACAGTACATATGGTGCTACTCTCCCGCATTAGTGGGGAAAAGAGCACTTTCCGAGCATATCGAAACTTTAAAAAGGCATACGTACAGTAAAACGTTGTACGATACACGTGCGAATAGGTAATTCGCAACTCGTGTCGATTTAAAACACTCCCTTCGGTCGTGTTTTAATTTATCACCATTCGTTGCGAATTTCCTATTTTCGGCACTTGTATCGTAAATAACTATATATCAACAGTTAAGTAATTAATGTTTCTCTAAAGCTTTAACGAGCAGCTCGTTGATGTGTGTGATCAGGTTCCTGGGATCCATGATAAGGCCAGCCGTCACCATGGCGTTGGAGAACAGCTGATTCGCGACCATTTCAGCCAAGTCCTTGTCAGTGGAAACTAGTTTGTGCAATTTCTCGATAATGGGATGCCTGCAAATAAAGATTATTTTAATATGAGGCTGTGGAAATAAGTGTGTCTCCCTCTTCATCGCTGGAACATGCAAGTGCGACAGAGATACACGAACGAATATCGTTTCACGGTAGGGCTTCTGTCTAGTCAGTACATTTTTATAACCTACAACTGCTCGCGCGGCGCCGCCATGTTTTACTCGAAATCGTTATTTAATTGTAGCAAAATTTCGGATCACATTTCCCCATCATAGTTTCATGTAGATATTGCACCTACGAACAATGTTTACGAATGTGGAGGAAGGAAAGTATTAAAATGATCTACTTAGAAAACTTCCCTCTATAAAAAATACATGCAATGGAAAAGAACTGCATGGAGTTTCGATACACGAAAATAAGACTTGGTAAGAATAATAAAACTGTAAAGAAAAACCCAACTCGCGGAGTGGCGTGTAATGAAAATAACTTGTGTTAAAGTAGCCAAGTAATTAAAACGACTACAAAATTTACGATCGAAGAAAAAAATTGCAACAATGAAATAACGATTTCGAGTAACGTAATCTAATCTAACTAACCATTATAGCTTATGTAAAAGTATCTGTGGCGGTTGTACCATGTTTTACCGGCAACTGTTCCATCCAATGTATGTTTCGCAGAATTTTCATTTCGTCGAAAACCATTTTTTTCAGATTCGATAATTTTTTCAGGAATGTTATAAAACAAACCTAACCTAACTTAATGGGTTCTACAGAATGACTGTACCTAAAAAGTGAACGGTTTCTGAGTTGCAGAGATTCGACAAAACGAAAATTCGGCGAAACCATGCATACGATAAACCTTTGTCGGTGAAACAAGGGGACACCATCTGGGTCACGTTAAACTGTTACTTACTTAGCATTGATCTCAAGTTGCGGCCTCAGAAGCGCGTATCTGTTCTCTTCGCTGAGGCTCTGCGCCTGTGTCCTGATGAAGTGTCGCGCGGCCGCCATCTCTTGCACAATGATGACGCACGGATGAGAGTCCAATCGCTGCGTGGTTCTCACTTCGAACACTTTACCGTCCAGTTTGGACTTTAGGAATTTGATGAGCTCGTCTATTTGGGGTTGCTGGAGGCCTTGTGAACCTGTGAACAAGTTTTTTATTTTAGTCTAGGTTCTGTTTGCGACTGCACGACGACGACACAAACTTTCACAACTCATTTCACCCCCTCAGAGGATGATTTCCGGAATAAAAACTTTGCTATGTCCTTAACCCAGACTAGTGACCCAGACAAGTGTCAAGATATAACAGACAGACCGACAGACACACTTTCGCATTTGATTTTGGTATGGGTTGCGTGAAGTTTTTACATTCAGTATACAATAGAGACAAACATGTTTAGAGTAAGGAACCTGCAGTAGTCACTAGCTGTTGACTTGACAGAACAAACCCTCAAATCAATAAAGGGCCGACAACGCGTCAAGTTTCAAGCAGTCCGTTTGTTCGTTTGCCACTGTCATGGTAATTACAAAATACTGTCAGCTGAGGTGTGCGGGAGCAGCGTTTAGCCGAAGCGGCTAGACATACAGGCCAGAAGGGTCATTGTCTAAGAACGGGTTCCTTCTGCATGTCGTTCTCGACGGACACGAGCTGTCGCCCGCCGAACTCCTTGAGCTCCAACAGCACGAGCTCGTCGTATGTGTCGTAGCAGAACACTTCCACGTCGCTAGGCGACTCGTGCTAGTGTTACCTATAACGCCGTCCTTCACAGTGTCGGGTTCCTTCTGCATGTCGTTCTCGACGGACACGAGCTGTCGCCCGCCGAACTCCTTGAGCTCCAACAGCACGAGCTCGTCGTATGTGTCGTAGCAGAACACTTCCACGTCGCTAGGCGACTCGTGCTAGTGTTACCTATAACGCCGTCCTTCACAGTGTCGGGTTCCTTCTGCATGTCGTTCTCGACGGACACGAGCTGTCGCCCGCCGAACTCCTTGAGCTCCCACAGCACGAGCTCGTCGTATGTGTCGTAGCAGAACACTTCAACGTCGCTAGGCGACTCGTGCTAGTGTTACCTATAACGCCGTCCTTCGCAGTGTCGGGTTCCTTCTGCATGTCGTTCTCGACGGACACGAGCTGGCGCCCGCCGAACTCCTTGAGCTCCAACAGCACGAGCTCGTCGTATGTGTCGTAGCAGAACAGCACCTCCACGTCGCGTCGCTTTAGCGACTCGTAGTATGGGGATGATTCGGCTAGCTCGCGGCTGTAATAAGACAGGTTGTTTTATTAATTGTATCTACGTAACTTTCCGTATTCTATTCAAACTCTCGTAATCGCTTATTAACCGATCTTATTAGAAGCTGAAGTGACCATATAAGTTTAAGCCGCCATAGGCCCTAGCACAACATGCTGCTAAGTTACATATGTCATTCGCATTGCAAATTAGAAAGAGGAGATCTTCCCGTCTCGCGTGGTGGAGTCGGCTAGCTCCACTGAGATGGACATAGGAAACTTTCACTTGGAAAATTCCCTTGATGTGGTTAGCATAGCACTTCTACAGGGGAGTCGAAAGGCAGATCATATAATCAGATGAGGACATGGGCCTCCCCAAAAGAGTGCCGCAATGACCGGTCCTGCGCCACCCGCATCCAGCGGACTCCCGCGACCTTTACCAAGTCATCAGTCCTTTCAGTCCACCTTGTCTACCCACAGAGCAGTGCAGGAAAGGTTCTCGAAAAGCTGTCCTCATTATATAATGTAAGAAACATAAAAATGGTGGTCTTATATACCTAGGAGCAGCCAAGTAGTAGATAGTTCTAGATTCGTTATTCTGCCGCGTGTTATACTCTGTCATTGACATTCTTATTCCCTTCTCCAGCTTGGACGATTCAAATCGGAGCAATTTGGCTACTTCTTCCTGCGAACATAAAAACAAATCATGCACTGCATTCACATTCAGATATACAGGGTGGTAAAGAAAAAATGAGGAGTTTAATTCATAAGACTACTAGCTTCTGCCCGCGACTCCGTCCGCGTGGAACTCGTTTATATCGCAGCTTAGGGGATGATTACGGGGATAAAAACTATCCTATGTTACTCTCCATCCCTTCAACTATCTCCACTTAAAAAATCACGTCAATTCGTCGCTCCGTTTTGCCGTGAAAGACGGACAAACAAACAAACAAACACATACACTTTCGCATTTATAATATTAGTATGGATGGATTAGAGCGGCCACTGCGAAGCATTTTGTTCGGTCGTATAAGTCCGTCTCTGTTGCTTGAATATGGAAGCTTCGTGGTAAGCCAGTCGTGTCAACATGTTATAGTTAGACAGACATCCAGATGTACTCTATGAGTAATGATTCCTAGGGGATCCCCTCATTTCACCGACAAACGTTTCATCGAATGCTTTGTTCGTCGAATTTTCATTTCATCGAACTTTTTTTCATACCCGTTAACTTAATAGGTAAAGCTAAAAGGCAATTGTGTAGAACTTAGAAGCCATTAGATTAGGTTAGGTTTGTTTTATATACACTGAAAATTTTACTGTTTCTGAAAAAAATGTTTTCGACGAAATGAAAATTCGGCGAAACATTCATTTGATGAAACGTTTGTCGGTAAAAGAAGGGTGAACTGATTGCAATACAGGGGTACAAGGACAATACATTAGTTAGAATAGTGCGATAGAGTGAGCAAGATGGTCGTATACAAATTTCAATAGGTGTGACAGAGTGTTATAATGTTGTGTTTGTCATGTTTCGACTTTTTTATTTTGTCCCAGTCTATTTAATATGGGTTTTGGGCAAGAAAACGGATTATCCGCCCAAATTAAGTAAGTAGTAGTCAGCCATTTTAAAAGAAGTTTCCAATAGGGAATATTACTCAATACTCTGCGTAAGTTTGGGGGCGACACTAGCACATACCGTAAACAAAGCACCGTGACACATCATGTCATATGTCATATTTATTAGTATCAAATAATTCGTGAAAATATGTTAAATTATGATAATTTTATTATTATTCATGTAGTAAAAAAGCTGTATTGAGTTATCTTGGCATCCTACGGACATTTAAAAACGAATTACCGTGTGTACTAGTGCTGCACTCTGGCGGCATAACATTGGAGAAATACTACCTATTTAGCTGCATAGAAGTCTTTCCGTCCCTTGCCGCGGCACGCGTATAGCTTTTCTATGGAATTCTTCCTCTTAGAACAATTGTATAAAGTACTAGATCCCCGCGTGGCGTTGCCCGCGTATTGCAAAGAAAGAACGAATGGATCAAAAAAGTCCATTCTACACGTAGGTAAATGATTTTTTGAAATCCGATAAGCGGTTTCGGAGTTTATCCGAAACATACAAACTTACAATCTCACAGACTTCCTCTTTATAATATTAGTATACATACATATATATATGGAAACTTAGCTTAAAATATGGTACATACCCTCTCCATTGCACTCTGACTAGTGACAATGCCTTCCTTCAGGAATATGGCATAGTCCTTGTAAAACGCATCGTACCCCACTGGGTCTTTCTGAGCACTGTCTGACATAAATTTGAGGAACCGGTTTGTCAGGACCGTTCGGAGTTTACTGAAAAAATAAAAGATTATAATTGGGGGTACAACCGGGAAAGCCGACTATCCGACCACATTTATAGTCGGTGAATAGTCGGCAAAAGATACCGAATATTTGGCAGTTTCTGCAAAAAAAAATGGAACTGCTAATATTTACTTAAAAATTCTACTATTTTACTTAAATACAACAACTAATCATCATGCAGTATTTTTACAACCTTTTATTTAACTTGCCCTGTTAGTATGGGACAAATCTTGCACATTTGACCGATTGAGCTGGAATTTTGGGTATAAGTATAGTTTGGATGACAATTCAATATTATGGTACCAGCTCGACCTGATCTGATGATGGAGACAGGTGGCCATGGGAATTCAGTACTTAACCGACGTAACCCCGTTGAGTTTGGGCTCGTAAGAATCGTCTCAATGAGTAGTTGATGATGGTATACAGAAAAGTAAAGTCGGCAATAAAAGCTTGTACCAAAAATGAAATTTTTGACACAAACTTATTTACGGTTTGATTTGAGAGCGGATTTTTTTTATTCTAAACGTATGGTACTTACACAATCAGACTACTGTTTTGGAGTAATTCTCTACTTAAATTTAGCGGAATGTCTTCAGAGTCAACCACACCTGAAAATTTAATAATTATCATTATCAATACTTTATCCATAACACATATACCGGGTGTTCTGCACATGAACCGTCAAAAATGTTTGGCGTGCTGGTAGGTAGGGTCATTCCTTTCATTCAAGTGACGAGACTGTTAGAAGTTCCTGAGCCGCCCGAAGGCCTCTAACTCGGCTTAACGACTACTGTCATAGACAGCAGCCGGGATCAACCTTCCAAAGCACGGAAGCGCTCATTTATCATCAACCACTCAAACATCAGACGGTCACCCATCCAAAGAATGACCGCTGCCATCTTTGCTTGACTCGCAGGCGCCGTTAGGCTATGAGCGCTTCACTCGCAGGCACTTGAGGATTTATCCAGGCATACCTTTAACGAATCTCATCCACTTGGGCAATATGTTCTCCGCCTTGCTCTTAATCAATATCTTCCTCGAATACAACGAGACACCGACATCGGAGTCTCGAGACAGCTCGAATAGTCCCGGCTTGCCCTCAGGCACGTAGAGAATGGACCGTATGCTGACTGGCACGTCGGTTTTGTAGTGGAGAGTGAAGCGAGGCTTGTCGTATGAGTTGCCGATGAATCTGTAGAACTCGATGTGTTGTTCCTGGGTGACTTCTTTGGGCTCCATCAACCAGAGAGGCTGTGGAGTATACACATAGATTACTTTTGATGTTTAGGTAGGAATTAATAAATAAATAAATTTAATTTAATTTAAGCTGTTTATTGCACTTAGAAAAGGACTTAATTCTACGTAACATCTATAGTTGCAATTTTTTTTATAAACTATGATGTGGAGGGGGAAGCCCCCCATAAGATAAGACTTTTTTTTTATATGTTCTATATATATATACTATACTTAGTTATTCATTGTATCTTATGTATTTTATGTTAACATAACATATATTTATAAATTAACAAGCGACCCGCCCCGGCTTCGCACGGGTACTATAGTATACATATAATCCGTTGCATAGTTTTAAAGATCTAAGCATACATAGGGACAGACAGCGGGAAGCGACTTTGTTTTATACTATGTAGTGATAGTGATATTTGGGGACAATCTTACACAAATCGACCTACTCCCAAACTAAGCAAAGCTTGTACTATTGGTACTAGATGACGATATACATAATTATATAGATAAATAAATACTTAAATACATAGACGAATAATAACCCATAACTCAGAGGGGCTACTAGGTGTAGGGTTCCGTAGTTGCCTGTCTATCTTCGTTGCATCGATGTGCGGTGCGGTTGCGTCTCCCGAATTTGTACGAAAAGCCTTTCCAAGTACACATTAAGTTGGTCGACTATTACTCGGTAACTACTTATTCCTACTTGTCCGTGATAGTTGTCCTTTTAAATTCATTATAAAGTTGCTCGGTACCAGTTGTTTGGTACCACGATTTTTTCACATCCTCAGTAGTAGCCATTTAGCCGGCAGGGGGGGGGGGGGGGGGGACACATGAGTCGAACGAATTACTGATTTGAAAAGTGGTTCTAGGAAACCCATAATATTTTTAAATGAGCTGTTCAACGATACACCACACCATGGGTTTAACGAGAAAAAAATTACACCCCAGCTTTAGATGTAGGGGAGGTACCCTAAAAAACGTTTTTTTCAAGATTTTATTGTACAGTTTTGTCGGCGTAATTGATTTATATACCCATGCCGAATTACAGTTTTCTAGGAGTTACGGTTACTGAGCTAAGCCAAAGACGGACAGACAGACATACAGACGGACAGACAGACGGACGGACATGGCGAAACTATAAGGGTTCCTAGTTGACTACGGAACCCTAAAAAAATCGGCCAAGTGCGAGTCGGACTCGGGTTCCGTACCATTATCTATAAAAACAGCAAAAACTTCACGTTTGTTTTATGGGAGCCCCCTTAAATATTAATTTTATTCTGTTTTTTTAGTATTTATAGCGGCAACAGAAATTCATAATTTGTGAAAATTTCAACTGTCTATCACGGTTCATGAGATACAGCCTGGTGACAGACGGACAGACAGACAGACAGATGGACAGCAGAGTCTTACGGCCGTATTCATGAACGTCCTATATGCCTGTTTTAACTAAAATGGCGTTAAAAATCGTTTGTCTTTATCTGTCACTTTGACATTTGTTTTCGTAAGAAAGGGACAAAGCACATTTTATTTAGCAGAGGCATTTTAAGTTTTATGAATAAGGGGGTTAGTCATTAGTAATAGGGTCCCGTTTTTACCCTTTGGGTACGGAACCCTAAAAATTAAATAAATACTAACCTTGATGGAATTGACTTGTTCATTGTTCAGTAGAATGGGGCTGCTAATGAAATTACTGTATTTCTTAATGATGCCTGCAAAAATACAACTTTATAATGACATAGCCTAGTCTTAAGAGTTCCCAGGAAGCTCGGCTCTCCATACAAACATAGTTTCGTTCTCATTTAGAAAAAAATAGCGACAAAAGAAGTTATTCATACTAAACCGGAACGGGCGTTCGGAACGGGCGCGGGCAGTGATACAAGCGACACCGCCGCGAAAACACTCATCCTGAAGAAGAACTCCCAAAGAGTTCGAAACATGTCGCCCGTAGTGACATTGAATACGTGAGTTGAACCGTGTAATTGTTAGTATTATTCATACTAAACTTCTTTTCTCTCATTTTTTTTTCTATTATTTGTTCTAGCACCAGAAACTAGTTTGCGACCTATATATGGCGGATCCCATTATTTATACAAAGTTTCACCTTAAACGATATGATACAGAGAAATAATATAATGGAAAAATAAACCATCTTCGTCTGTAGCCCCCAACAGGATCCGAACCTGCCACCTTTCTATTAACACTAGACTGCTCTACCAACTGAGCTACGAGGACAGTGACGGAAGTTGTACATTTTTCAATTACATTCCCGCTAAGACTAGCGCCCTCTCTTTTAAGTTTCACCTTATTCCAGCACGGCTACCACGCGACGGCGCGCGAGCTCTCTCGATTTTTCTCGCACTATCCGTCTCTCTCTTATTAGAACACTTAGAACAACAGGTATAGTGCGAGAAAAATCGAGAGTACGTCGCGGCCGTCTCATGATAGACGTGCTCCACGGCCTGAACGCCGTTTTAAAATGAGAGTCAATCTACTTATGTCGAGCGTCCTGGGGACTCTTAACACATTCAGTGCCAGATTTCGAAGCGGCTCCTGGCACTCGAAAGTGTTAATAGAATAAAACACTTCAACATTGATAAATGAATACGGGTGTAGACTCGAAAATGATTATTACCCCAAAAGAAGGAAGGCAATAAAATATGCCTAGTGACGAAAATCCCATTCAGATATCTCAAAGAATTACGAAGCTACAACCGTTTTAATATTGCTTGTTAGAGAGAAAACGCAAAGAGTGTGTGGTGGAGTCACGTTACGGGATGCTGCCGGGGGGCCGCGTCGACGGCGGCGCCGAACACGACGGGCGCGGCACATTGCCGTCTATTAGTGACGTCACAATCTTCAGGCGTCATTCTTTCATTATGAAGTTGCGTTTTGCGAAAACGGGACACATAACTTCGTGATTATTTAACCTTTTGCGTTGATTTTGTCTCCATTTGACTACATTTTTAATCCTTTTTCGATAAAATATCACATTATTGATTATTTTATTTAGTGTCTACACCCCTATTCACCTCCAAAAAGTCAGTAAAAATGTGCCACTCACCCTTGACTGTGTCATTATCTGCAAACTCTCTGCAATCCGTCTTCAGATAGACAACTATCTTGGTGCCAATTGGGACTCCATCAGCTTCTTGGATCTCGTACGTGCCAGAACTGGAACAAGAAACAAATCATGGGAATTTATCAATCTATTAGGTACAGTTCAGATTACTTAAGTTTACCGAATTAGATCAAAGTAGTCCATTCAAAAAGCCACTCAGCCAAGGTAAAATTCCAATGTCAGTTTTTGTAAAAAAGTCGTTCACATTAAATGATCTTAATACTAACTTCTACCTAACCCCCCCTCTTACATAGTGTTTAATTTTTAATTCTGGTAACTGGTTCACCTGGTTATAAACTATCCGAGTGCCAAGTTTCATCCAAACCCATTCAGCTGTTTTTGCATGATTAAGTAAAAACATACAAACATCGGAATCCAAGTATTTGATTAAAAAAGACTAGAAACACTTAATAAAAACTACACATTGGCAGCTGGACATTAAAAAAAATAAGAATTTTGTTTGGGATATTTAGATTATTGCCACTTGGACAAAGGAGTAAAAGGGTAACCCACGAGGCTGCAAAAGAAAGAGAGGCAGGCAGCTCAAAAGATGGGACAACAATATTAGGCCACTGTCACTTGGAGCAGGGTTGCCAGAGACAGCCACAAATGGAGAAGGTTGGAGGAGGCCTTTGCCGACTGGCAAGCGGACAACCAAAAAAAAAAAAGAAATACAACACTTGGATGTCACCATAAAAGGCTAATAATAAAAAAATAACTTGGAGAAAAGCAGTTGTTTCTTCCTTCATGAGGTGTATTATGCAGTACATGTCCTCAAATCAAACTCTTTCAATAAGAGTTTGATTTGAAGACTTGTAAAATGAAGAACACAAAAAAGAAATGTGAACTGACCCGTCAGAACTCCATTTGAAACCCGGCGAGCCTGCAACACTGCTCCTAGTGAACACTTCAATCTTGTCCGCAACCATAAATGCGGAGTAGAAGCCCACTCCAAACTGTCCAATAATAGAGCCAGCCTGTTCGGCGCCCTGTTTCTTTATTTCTTCAATAAAAGACTTTGAGCCAGAGCGGGCTATTGTGCCCAGGTTTTGTGTAAGCTCTTCTTTGGTCATACCAATGCCGGAATCCTGGAAAGACAATTCATCATTTTTGTGCAATGATGTCCACGATTGGACAATTGGGTGCATCTAACATGCAATCTGTAGACATAAGAAGGAAAACAAAACTAACAGATGCCCTCCAACATGCCTTAAAACTAAAGTGGAACTGGGCAGGCCATGTTTTTCAAGGTACCAGGACAAGAGATGGATCAAGTCAGCCACTGAATGGACTGGCCCACTGGGGAAGAGGAGTGTAGGACGACAGAGAAAGAGATGGGAGGACGACATAGTAGAGGTGGCTGGTAAAAACTGGATGGACAAAACTCACTCTCACTCTCAACTTCATAGAGAAAAGTGGCAGAAAATGGGGGAGGCTTGTACCCTAAATAAAATAGGGACCACAAAAAATAGTACAAAAAATAGGATAAGAAATGTAAAACATTAAGTGGGAAATAAAGCTATAATAATAATAAAAACCTGCAATCTCATTAAGCAGCAGGAGGGATATCTTTTGAATGAATGTTCATGCATAATATTTGAGAGGATATATAATAAATATAAAAAATAAAAATAGTTTATTCAATATCATCAACAAATTACATAAGTGCGCTGGTGCCTCTTTTTAAGCGTTCAAGACACTTGTGCTAAGAAAGCACCGCTGCTAATTATTAGGAGTGAGAGGATACTATCCTCTCCCTCCTAATAATTAATGGACCGATCTTACTCATCACACATACAGTTTGCCTTTACTGGGATTGAACCTAGGACCTCTAACTTCACTACAACCAAGGCTAATTACATTATTATTTAACTTATTCCTACATTAACATATTTACACACCCAACATTATTTTGATGACCACTATGTAGCCTAGTGGATAGTGATGTCTCATACCCACTACACAGCCTTATTGAGCTTACAATAGGGCTAGTTTGATTTATATTATATTATCTCCTAATATTTAACATGTTGCTTGTGTTAGGGCCAATCCAGACCGGAATGGGAGTGCCGGCAGCTGTGGCCGCGCGACCCTTTCGGGCTTTTCAAGCGGTACTGGACTTTTTATTTTAGTATGTAGAGTAGATAGTAGTAGATAAAGTTTAAAATTATTTGACACTGAAATTGCTCGCCGCGCCGCTGCCGGCCGTTGCCATTCCAGTCTGAATCGGCCCTTGCACCAAGCCCAAGACTGTATGGGATGGAGAGTGATGGCGTGGAGTTCCCACAGCCCTCATATCCCTCAACCAGTAGGATACCAAGAAGACTTAACATGTTGTAACCTGGAAAGTTATGGTCCTGTTCTGCTTGTCTGTGATGAGTTTGATTTCAAGTGCACGGTCAACTTGTTCCAGCTGCTTGTCATCTGGTACTGCACTGACAGACAGGTATCTGAATTTCTCCAGTGCATCACTTGCGTTTGAAATCAGTTCTCTGATGAATACCTGTAAGGGTAAGCAATGAAAGATACTTTAGTTAACTCTTTCAAGTGTCTACACAGGACGCATGCCTTGGCCGAGCACCGCGCTTAGTGTAGACTTGCCTCAGTGAGCCGCACCTCGCCCTAGGCATGCATCCTGTGTAAACACGGCTAAATAGCTGTAACATTTGACCTGGTAGGACTATGTGGTCAAACTACTCAGGTGCCTTATGGCCTGCCAAGACATTTACAGGATTTAAAGTAGTAGCGTATAAAAACTTAACACTAGTGTTATACATACCTCTTTATCAGAATAAAGTGATCTCGCAACAATATCCAAAAGCATCCGTGTTTCTGCTTGAAATTCTTTCTTTTCTGAGTTCCCTTTCAATATCTCTTTATCACTTTTATCAGTTTTATTCTCTGTTGCTGTGCTGTATGGTCGTTGCGTATATGGTCGAAGAAAATAAGAATCTGAAATAAATTAACAAACACTAGAACAGGAGTCAAAAATACTTTCAATTAGCCATTCGCTCAAGATGTCTTATAAAAAATAAAACATATTTTTATATCAGAAATTCAATTTATCGTTTAACATACCATTTTGTGTTTTAGCAGATATGACCCTCGCTGCGAAGGATTTTGAATTATTTGCCGACTGTAGAAGAAGTTTTCGAGCACAAAATGTAGAGGGTCCAAGTCTGGCACGCAAAGCCGACATATTCATTAATTATTTTAAGATATTCCCGAGACTAACCTAATTTTTCACAATTCCGCAATTGTTTTAAAAATGACATGGAACGAACGAAAAGAAAAAGAATGAACGAACTTTTGTATGTCAATGTCAAATAGGGGAGGTATGTTCAAGTTACGATAAAAAAAGATGATTATAGTACGAAAATCACAAAAAATCTAAGGAAAGTGTAGTAGTTTGTTAATAGTGGCATTACACTTGGCGGTATTTGCCCAAATATTCGTGCTGCATCTTTTTTCTTACTACGGCAAATGAAAAAGAGGCAACGACGCAACGCGAACACGCATTCCCAAGTGTAGTGCGACCATTATATATTGATAGGAAGTATATTATTTTACCTAACGAATTGTCTTCACTACGTGTCTACGTAACGTAAGGTGTAAAAATAGAGTAACGGCATATTTTACTGACAACGTATAAAAAAAAGACCTAAAAATAGTATATAAATAATCATAAAATAAAAAAACAGTCCATTTATGTCCCACTGCTAGGCACAACCCTCCTTTCATGAATGATGGGGCATCCAGATTATGTGATTTTACCCCAATTTGTCAGCCCAACATGTCGAAGTCATAATTGGACGTAGCGTACAGACGTAACAACTGCAACTACAATTTCATTCGGTGTGGCCAGTTAATAGTAAAAAAAAAAAAAAAAAAAAAAAAAACCAAAATATTTTATTGATTTAAAACACAGTGGTTTACAGACAGGGCAAGGTTGAGGCCTCTCATTAGGTATATATGTACCTGTGTTGAGAAGTCTCGCTCTTCCAGACATAGTACATTGTAATGATCCACAATTTAGAAAAATTTAGTTTAGAGTATATTATACTAACTTAGTCTAAGTTTATTTCATACATTTCCTTACAGGAGACAATATAATATTATGTATGTGTGTGTGTGTGTGTGTGTGTGTGTGAGTGTGTGTGTGTGAGTGTGTGTGAGTTTAAGTAAATGTACAATACTACATTACTAGAGTTTCTACAGTTACAAGACAGTTTCATAGGTGCTATATTATTATCTCTATGTGCCAAAAAACAACAGGCCTTCAGTTTCACTATAATCAAGTTAACCTATCCATTCATAAAGTGCCTCCTTACATCTATCGTGTCGTAAACTATAGAAATGAATCTTAGCATTTAGTTTGTTGTATAAGTGGGCAGACTGTACATAATATTGTCTCTTAGCAAAGACGGATTTGTTTGGGGGTACAGGAGCGACTTTTGCTGACCTTCTTCGTGTTTCAGTTTGTGTTTTGTAGGGTAGTGTTTTATGTAGTTTAAGAATTGTAGATGTAATATACAGTTTGCGCATACTAAGCAACTTACACTCGTTATAGAGATCAGAGGTAGAGTAACTATAAGGTTTAAGCAACATCGTTTTGAGTAAGCACCTTTGTCCCCTCTCCACTTCCAAGAATTTCATTTTAGATGCTCCACCCCAAACGGGAATGCAGTACGTCATGACTGATCGTGCTAGAGATATGTATATTTGGTTTAGTAAAGTTGTTGAAGCTATGTGTCTAAGAATTTTGAATATCCAAATTAATTTACGAATCCTATTATTTAAGTAATCAATATGTGGGTGCCAGCAGAGTCTTTCATCAATAATTATACCTAGGTACTTAGTAGAACTAACCTTGTTTAGCTTAGTGCAGGTACAGAGTGTGTCATCCAAGTTACAAACATGTATTTTTAGATTAAGCCTAGGAGGTGGTTGAGTACTAATTATTTTAGAGAAGCAAATGTAGTTAGTCTTATCAGTGTTTAAGGTTAGTAGGTTTGATATTAACCAATTGTTGACCTTTTGTAGTCCCTTTTCAGCGGCAGCATGAACCGAATCCCAACTTTCCGCCGTAAATATCACAGCAGTATCATCCGCATACGAGATAACATGGCCATCTTGAATGTGGATATTGGTAAGTTCGTTAATGTAGACGAGAAACAGTGTAGGACCCAGCACACTGCCCTGTGGTACTCCAAAGGAAACCACAGAGTCTTCACTGATGTGGTCACCGATCTTAACTTTTTGTTTACGTCCCGAGAGGTAGTCACTTAGCAAGTCCAGTGGTTTGCCCCTGATGCCAATACGTTCTAGCTTGGTTACAAGAATGGGAACAGACACCGTGTCAAAAGCTTTTTTTAAATCAAGGAATGTTGCCAGGCATTTTTTTCCATTGTCTACTTCTTTAGAAATAAATGACGTTAAATTTACTATCGCATCTTCCGTTGATTTGCCTTTTCTGAAACCGAACTGTGAGTTAGAAAGCAAGTTAAATTTGTTAAGATATTGTACTAGTCGATTGTTGATTAATTTTTCTAGAATTTTTGAAATACTTGTTAATACTGAAATAGGTCTGTAATTATTTGGATCGGATCTGTTCCCACTCTTGTGAACCGGCGTTACTAAAGTAAGAAAGCGAAAATTGCCGCATTCAAACGGTCCTGCGAAGCGGGCTGCAAGATTGTTACTAACCGATGAGATAGGGCAAGACAGCACGTCTAACATGGGACGGCCGCGACATACTCTCGATTTTTCTCGCACTATACCTCTTGTTCTAAGTGTTCTAATAAGAGACAGACAGATAGTGCGAGAAAAATCGAGAGAGCTCGCGCGCCGTCGCGTGATAGCCGTGCAGCACACAAAAATGGAGAGTATGTAACGGCCGTCTCATGATAGACGTGCTGTCTCGCCCTATCTCATCGGTTAGTAACAATCTTGCAGTCCGCTTCGCAGGACCGTTTGAATGCGGCAATTTTCACTTTCTTACTATTAACTGGCCACACTGAATGAAATTGTAGTAACGAAACACCGGTACAGTGTTAAATATTAAAACAATATTCTTTAGTATATATTTTTTATTTTCGTTTAATGAATATTGTGAGAAAAAAAACACTTGGCAGATCATGCCAATTCCATGGTCCAAATTGTGATTTTCATGCAATTAGTCAGGAGAACTCGTTTGACGGTTGGATTGCAGCGCAACATGCGTCCACACGATAGCAATTAGTCAGATTCTGATGAATTGGGGCTGACTAATCATGTAATGTATATGCCCCATGAGAGGGAACGGGCAGGCAGGTGTCCCCACGCTGGCCTAGTGTGGGTTGGAGACTTCACATACACCTTTTGAATTTCTTCGCAGATGTATGCAGATTTCCTTACGATGTTTTTCCTTCACCGAAAGCATGTCTCTAAATATAATAAAAATATATCACACAAATGGAGACATGACCTTTCACCAATTGTAAACATAAGAAAAGCGTTTTTATATGCAACTCAAATGGTTTGAATGAACTGAACTAAATGTAATTTAAAAAATGGCTTCTCCAAGCGTCAGTCAATTCAATTAGTTCAGTCAGTTGATGTTTGGCAAAAGGTCGTTGGAGTAGACGCAAACACCGTGGATTCTTGAGATATTGTGAAAATTTGATGTTTGCAGTATATTACTGGACAAATTATAAAATACAGACTAATCTGCAGTGATCTATTTTACTTAAAATAATTATAGACGCGTTTAAAAGTGATTTATAGTGAATACAGTGACTTCGTAAATTGTTTCAAAACATTTTATCATTTTGACATGTTTCTCTATTTGTACGACCGTACGCTTACATCGTTTTAAGTGCATTATCGTTTAAAAAGTGAATTCGTGCCCTGGATTTGTGGAAATCGTTAAGTGGACGCGTTTTGGGACTGACCATCATGAGGTTCCGATCGTTAAGGACGAGCTGTGGTAACTCTACGATAGTGTTGCTGTGTGGTTGTGGATCTTAACGGGGAGAGGTAGTGAGGGTTATGGAGAGGTGAACTGGTCACCGTGGAGCACCTGGTGGGTGGTGGTGGCGGGTGCCTGCCCGGCGCGTCGCCGCAGCACCCGCCCAACATGCTACAGCCTATGGAGGATATGATCCTTCCACCAAAGCGACAAGCTGTTGTAGACCGATTGAGGTATGTATTGATAAGTGATAACCAAACAATTAAAAGAGCGGTTCTCGGGCCAAAGAAACTGCATTAATTAATTTTCCAGTGTGTCTTGTTGATAATGATAACTCATTGGGTTTAAGAAGCTCACTGCGGTTGTGCTGCTCATAACTGCTATTTACAATGCAGATTTAAACCTCTGTATCTGCTATGAGCATAGCGCTGCAAAACTTTTGGTCTTAACTACAAACTAATACCCTTTGCCTGAGAATGACTAAAATATTTAGTTTAAAGAGAAACAAATGATTACACTTAGAATGTATTTAATAGCTATATGAGTGTAACAAAAATGGGGTATGAACCAATTAAGGGCTTAACAGGTATCATGCTCTGATAAGAAAAAACAGAAAAACATTTTTTTTACCTTTGTATGGAGCGTTGGCCGACTGGGGTGACGAGCTCGTCGAACCTAACAAATGTAAAAAAAAATCGCGTCAAAAAAATTTTTTTTTTCTGTTTTTTCTTATTAGAGCACAGGTTGATCGGTTCATACCCCATTTTTGTTACACTACATATAATGAATAGCATGAAAGTCCAATGCATATCTACCAACTTGTAGGTTAGGTAGTAACAAATTTTGACATTATTTTGATTTATCTTAAATAGTCTTCCTAGACACATGGTAGATAATTTAGAAGATCGATCCGTGCGATCTCGCCAGCTATTATATAAACCTACCAAGGTTTCCGATAGTGGCTAATGAAAGTAAATCTTGTAAATGTAAAGATACTGATTTAATAAATTAAAAAAAAAAAAAAGAGGGTAAGCCACACAAGATTAAAATAATGTTAAAAAAGCACTGCCTTAATCCTTAAGTTACAAATGCATTTTATTATTATATAAATTACCTAAGAAGAAAGATATAAATATAAATAAATAAATACAAGAAAACATATTGTTAGATATAATAAAATTAAGCTTAGCATACAATCTATCACAATGGAGATTAGGCTAAGTATAAGGGCAAATCTGTAGACTTTTTATTGAAATAAACAGTTTTTTTTTTTTTTTTTTTTTATATGTTATTTACTTGCACTAGTAACCTAACTTTGATGAGATATTAGAAATACAGTAGAGCCAGTAGAATATGATCTCACTCTAATTTAGTCAAACTCCGGTAAATAACAATACCGCTATGTGGCACACAATACAATTTTCTGAATTTGAACCAAGACAACAGAGTTATTTCTGAGATATTGAGAATCACCGCCAGAGCTGAGGCCCTGTGTTGACAATATCAGTTGATACTGCAAATCCACATAAATAATTAAACATGTTCGCAACCAAGAACCCGCCTAGCGGGCACTCGTAATGTTTGCTCAGATGCCGGCTGAGCCAGCTAGGCGACAGTATCATGAACTTACACGCGTAGCGAATTCTGCCGGTTTCTGGAGAATTGTTGCATTTTTAGTCCGGTTGCGAAAGTGTTAAGTGTTTGAAGTGCACCACATCACTGGTTACTAGGGACTCTCGCTACATTTTCTTATTGATGCTGTCCTGAGGCGCTATAGATGTGCAAAGACCCTTCATAAGCTTAATAATAATAATGAAGCCTTTTATTGCCAGTTTTATACAAAAACAACTCTTTTTAAAATTCTATGTCCTCAGTGACATCTTTGCTCCAGCTTTGATCAACAGTGTGCAGTTCGATTTCATTTGTTTGCCGCCATGGATGACTAGGTATTACTTACCATATGACCATCTTATTGGACCGCGACACTAATGCCGGCTGTACACATTGGGCCAACGTTGGCGCGTGAGCAGGATGCAGCTATGTAAACGAAAGAGATCGAGTTATAGCCCTCTTCCTCTAACGCATAGCTGCATCTGCTCACGCGCCAACGTTGGCTACTATTTCTTGAAAATGTAGTAACCCATAGGAGCCCACTAGTGGTTCTGTAAGCTGTAGAACACACGAGTTAAAATCACGAATTAATTTCTAAAATCTGAAATAATAAAATCTAAAAAAATAAAAATAAAAAACACGAAAATCCCATTCAAATATCTCAAAAATTACGAACGCAAGCAGATAGTGACGTCACGATCCTCGAGCGTCATAGTAAATGACAATAGTTTCATAGGGCGTTTTGCTGGAAGGGGACAGAAGATACCCCCTCTTAAAACCGCTCGTTGCTACTATACCGCATTCCTGAAATACCAGATTTTGCAAAATACCACATTCTTGATTTATCTCATTACTTTTTTTTACATCACCAATATACCAAAATTTTAGTATAGGACATTCATTAAAACTATTTAGTTCCATGAGTAAGTACCTTACGATTTTATAACCTAGTGTAACGGGAATGTGGGAAGCTCAAAGTGTGATATATTGATAATCCGATATTTTGCAAAATCTGGTATTTCGGGAATGCGGTATATTAGCAACGAGCACTTAAAACTTTGAACACTTATAATTTAACCTCTTGCGTTGCTTTTTTCTTCATTTGACTACATTCTTGATCCTTTTTCAAGAAAATACATTATTATTGATTATTTTATTTAGTGTGTCCAATTTACATTTAACAAAGGGGTGTACTTTTATGTAAATTGGACCTGTGTTACAATTTCGTTTCAATTTAAAAAATAACTGTATTTGACGGGTTAATCACAAATACAATTACATCATCCTTTTCATTTCATGAGTGTTACAGTATACAATATGTTTTATGGGGAAAATTATATAAATTACTAATAACATAATAACTTAAGTATCAGCATTTATATGCCCTTGAAATTTTAATAACAACCACATCGAATTAGGCATGCAAAACCATTATTACCCTTATATTGAATGTGTATCAATTTCATCAAGTGCTAGTAAATTATTGAAGTAATGTGATATTACACATTAAGTTTTATAGTTATTGCCTTCTAGGGTGATTAGCTTTTTTGGTCTTGCTCATAAGTTGATGCTTTAGCGGAATTGTACAATTAACACTTTATAAACTAATAAAAGTAGGTAAACACAATTTTCTTATACAAAAACATCAATCTTCTCTCTTGTTTTTATCATTCTTATTGTATGTTATTCAATGGGGTGCCTGTCATATCGCATAATGTTGATCGTCCAAAAAGTTTTTGGCCGAGAATGTTGGGCATAATGTTGAGTGGCATACTACTTATTTAGCCTATTCATTTTTGCGCATAGACATTTTAAAGTTCTGAAGTATGTTTATCCTAATATTGATTACTCGAACATTGAATTACCTAAAAACTAATAGTCCTAATTTTCATTGTCATAGTAATTATTTTGTCTATTATTAAATTAGCTAAAATTACACCACCTATACTATTTTTTTCCTAAATTTTATATTATATTTAAACTCTGAGCAGACCCGACCTACATCTAGATGCCTTTTGTCCCTCAGAGCAGAAATCCGTCGACATGAGGGTGAGTCATAGGTTATTCAAGTATTAGGAAATTCTCAGCAGAGACAACCTTCATTTACATCAATTAGATAGGTTCGTTAGTTGCCTTTTGTCCCTCAGAGCAGAAATAGACACCCCGCGCAGCGGGGGGCGTCGACTCGCCGCACGGCTATCAAACAACACACATAAGCGAACTCTGTTTTAGATCGATTAGGGTTAGGGTTCACTTGTGTCCCTCAGACCAGAAATAGACATCCCGCGCGGCGGGGTGGCGTCGACTCGCCGCACGGATATCAAACAACACACACAAGCGAACTCCGTTTTAGGTCGGTTAGGTTAGGGTTCACTTGTGTCCCTCAGAGCAGAAATAGGGCCCGTCGACATGAGGGCGGGTCATAAGTAATTTAAGTAATAGGCAATTCTGATCAGATCCAACCTGCATTTAGATTCGGACAATAAATATTTAGGACAATCGATATATATGCGTAGCAAAATGTATGCACAACATTTTCTAAAAAAAAAAACTTCGACACAATAAACATTCAGACAATAAATATTTAGGACAATCGATATTAGGAACAACAATTTCGGCAAATAAAATATATGCACAACAATGTTTATGCCATACGTTATTCGGCATAAAGTTGGTATGAGACAAAATAATAGGACCAACAATTTTATGCCACCCGATATAGACCCTATTCAATGTTTTGACAATCACAATAGGATTATTTTAAATTGTCACGAATGTAATTCATAATGAAGTCTTGTATTGTGTAATAAATAATTCTGAATCAATCCTTACTAAAATTATAAACGCGAAATTAACTCTTGTCTGTCTTATCCTTTTCTCATCTGGACAAACCCTGAACTACAGCAATAGGTACCTTTAATTCTAACTATGCGTTGAATTTTAGAATTTTGTTTTCTATAGTGTGCTGTACGCCGTATTGTTCACATGCGTTAAAATGTATACTTAAGTTGTAATTCCGTGCATAGCTTTTCTATTTTCGCATCAGCCGCGCGCGACAGGGATCGTCTTAATACAACGCGACTACGCGATTATCGCAAGTTCGCGCGAATTGCGCGATCACACCTATTGGACTCGAATAGGTGTCCTAATTGATAATCGCGCGAACTTGATGCGATGTCGATTAGGACACCTATTCGAGTCCAATAGGTTTGATCGCGCGTTCGCGCGAGTAAAATTCGCGCAAACTTGCGATAATCGCGTAGTCGCGTTGTATTAGGACGATCCCTCAGGCGCAAGCGGCCGATCGCGCGCGGCTGCGATCGGCCGCGATGCACGCAATTACACCTTGTAACCCTTTCTCTCCTGCCGACCGATGAAGTAAAATAACGGAGAACTTTATGGTTTCATAATATCCATAGTAACGTTTACATACAAGTCTTGTTCTACGTCGATATCGAGTTATAAAACATGTATTACTACGGACCGATAATGATCAGGTGCAGTCGAGAAGTCCTAACGGGTCGGGTTACTCCGCATATCCGGTCGATCTCAATATACTTATAGTACCTAGCTTACACTACACTTATTTCTGAATCTGGGTAGTAGATATAGAAACAAAAGAAATCAAAATAAATATAAATCAGCCAAACAAAACATAAAAATAATAAGACTTCAAAAAATCCAACTGCTTTTTAACCCCCGACGCAAAGAGAGGGGTATTATAAGTGTGTCTGTGTATCTGTGTGTCTGTGTATCTGTCTGTGGTATCGTAGCTCCCAAACGGATAGACCGATTTGAATGCGGTTTTTTTTGTGTCATAGATAATTTTACCCCGAGTGTTCTTAACCATGTTTCATGAAAATCTGTTCAGCCGTTTTGGAGATATTGGACTTTGCAATGAAAATGTCGGGGGTTTTTCAACTTATCTAAGTTGTAGTTATTTCAAATATTATAGCTTAGCTTAGGTACTAGCTTCTGCCAGCGCAGCGACTGCATCCGCGTGGAACTCGTTTATATCGTAGCTCCATGCAAACCCCCCTTTTCACTCGCTTAGGGAATGATTTCCGGGATATTTACAACTTAGAAAAGTTGAAATAACCCCCGACATTTTCGTTTCAAAGATCAATATCTCAAAAACGGCTGACCCGATTTTCATGAAACATGGCTAAGAACACTCGGGGTAAAATTTCTATGACACGAAGAAAACTAAACGAAAATCGGTTCATCCGTTTGGGAGCTACGATACCACAAACAGATACACAGACAGACACGTTAAACTTATAACACCCCTCTCTTTGCGTCGGGGGTTAATAAAAACGATCCTATGTCCTTCTCCGGGATTCAAACTATATCTATCTAATCGGTTCAGGGGTTAAGGCGTGAAGACAGACATACATACACACTTTCGCATTTATACCTTACCTCATATGTCAAAATCCAGCAAGCCGTTTGGACTGTAGCCCGTGAAATAGAATTTTCTTGTCCACATACATACTATCCATGCAATACGCTCGAAAAACATAACCCACCTTCTCAGGCACTCGGGTAAAAACCTCAAATTGAGTGTCGTCACAGAATATATAATAGTACAAGTACAGAACTGACACTCCTTTGATCTTTACAAAAGGCGCTTTTTTCTCAGCCAAAACATTAAGATTTATGGCCCTCTGACGTCGTCGACGACGACGTCGACGTTCATCGCTACAAGGACATGCCGGTTCCCCAACGTTGGGGCACCGGCATGTACTTGTAGCGATGAACGTAAATCACGGAGTGTCCCGCGCCTGGTGTCGTTTATAAAGTCGGTTAAAAACTTGAGCAGCGAGCACTTGTCACGACATTGGCCGTTCCGCTTTTCCCCGACACCGTAAACCCTCACTAACGGCAGTTATATAATACCTATTGAAATGGGACTCATTGTTATATGGCTATTGCACAACCACGTTGAAATGAAATAATTAACTTGTTTAACTTTGTTGCTATCCGTTTGCAATGTTTATGTAATGGTGCTAATATCAGCGTAAGGATGAAGCCAGACGAGCGTAATTTGCGAGCTGTGAGTCGCGTAATTTCGCAAAATATGGGCAAACCGAAATGTCAATCTATGGGCGGACCGAAATTACGACTCACAGCTCGCAAATTACGCACGTCTGGCCTCACCTTATGCCGGCTGTACACATTGGGCCAAGGTTGGCGCGTGAGCAGGATGCAGCTATGCAAACGCATGAGAACGATATAAAGCCCTCTTCCTCTAACGCATAGCTGCATCTGCTCACGCGCCAACGTTGGCCCAATGTGTACAGCCGGCTTTAAGTGTTAAGACCCAGCTAAAGACCTGTATCTTTCTAAATCCTACTAGTATCATTTACTAGCTTCCGCCCGCGACTTCGTCTGCGTGCACCCGGAATAAAAACTATCCTATATTTTAATCCGGGCTATAAGCAACATCCAGATCCGTTTCATTTCATTTATTCAGTCACTTAATAAACTTACAGTGCGGTCACCAAGACGTTTACATGCCATAAAACAAAAACAATTAAAGCTTAATTTACGAACAAGATTAATTTACAAAAATGTCAAACATTGTACAAGTCACAAGAGTCAAATTATAAAATACTAGCTGCCCGACCCGGCTTCGCACCGATTACCCGTTTCCCGTAAGAATGAAGCATTTTCACGCGGTAAAAAGTAGCCTATGTTCATCAGGAATAATGTCGGCTTCTAATGGTAATAGTTATTTACGATACAAGTGCCGAAAATAGGAAATTCGCAACGAGTGGTGATCAATTAAAACACGACCGAAGGGAGTATTTGAAATCGACACGAGTTGCGATTTACCTATTTGCACGTGTATCGTACAACGTTTTACAGTACATATGGCTCTTTAAAGTTTCGACATATGCACGGAAAGTGCTCTTTTCCGCACTAGTGCGGGAAAGTAGCACCATATGTACTGTAATAGTACATTGTTTAACGAGGGGCGTAAGTCGAATATTGCGAACAAGAGTCTATCAGAAGCCCGACGCCGAAAGCGGAGGGCTTTTGATGACTCGAGTTTGCAATATTCTTACGCCCGTGTTATACACAATGTTTTTCATCACATTTGCGAGGAAACAAATACATTTTAGATGGAATTAATACAAATCGTAATAAAAACTGCAAGATGTCAGTCGTCCATTTTGTTGAATTTGACGTGAGGCGCGTATGGTAAAGACCCTTCGGTATACAGCCACGATTTGAAAACACTAAAAATAATTTTACATAGACACTAAATAACTACATATTAAATCTGTAAATAATTCAGTTAAACATGTTTAAGTAGTTTCTTAAGTTTAAATTTATTTATAAATACGTTTTCAGACATCGTATTTGATATAAAACCTCTTTGCTTTGTAACTGCCGCATGAGTGACAGATACAATTTAAGAAAAAAACCATTACGCCCGTGGGCGTAGCACAGGCTATTACAGCTCTGTATGTCTGCGCATTATGAAGGCCTTTTCGAGCAAGTGTGATGAAAAAGAATTTTTCAAATCGGTCGAGTAGTTTCGGAGCCTATTCAATACAAACGCACAAACAATCAAATCTTTTCTCTTTATAATCCATACTATACTATACTATATATATACAACGTGTTAATAAAATAACGCAAAACCTGAAAACAGTTTGTTCAGAATCGAGCATAGAATGCGAAAAACAAAAAAAAAAAAAAAAAATTGACAAGATTTATTTTTTACATTTGTATGGAGTGTTGGCCGACTGGGGCGACCTGCTCCATACAAATGTAAAAAATAAATCGCGTCAAAAAATTTTTTTTTTATTTTTTTCGCATTCTACTCTCGATTCTGAACAAACTGTTTTCAGGTTTTGCGTTATTTTATTAACACGTTGTATATATATATTATATATCCATACTAATATTATAAATGCGAAAGTGTGTCTGTCTGTCTGTCTGTCTGTCTGTTACCTCTTCACGCTGAAACCGCTGAACCGATTGCGATTAAATATGGTATGGAGATAGTTTGAATCCCGGGGAAGGACATAGGATAGTTTTCATCCTGGAAATCACCCCCTAAGAGGATGAAACGGGGGGTTGAAGTTTGTATGGAGCTGCGATATAAACGATTTCCACGCGGACGGAGTCGCGGGCAGAAGCTAGTAATATTATAAATGCGAAAGTGTGTCTGTCTGTTACCTCTTCACGCTTAAACCGCTGAACCGATTGCGATGAAATTTGGTATGGAGATAATTTGTATCCCGGGGAAGGACATAGGATAGTTTTCATCCTGAAAATCACCCCCTAAGGGGATGAAATGGGGGATTGAAGTTTGTATGGAGCTGCGATATAAACGATTTCCACGCGGACGGAGTCGCAGGCAGAAGCTAGTATTATTATATAGTGTAGATTAGTGTTGAAAAAATAAAAGTAAAATGTTCTAATTCATCAAGTCAACAAAAAGGTTAAAAATTACAAATCATCACATAAAGAGTACACAACACAGTTTCTCAAACTAAAATATAAAAAAATGATAAAATGAAAATTAAAAACATGAAATAGAAAATAAAACAGAACAATAATTGTGTTAACATAACTCATTTAAACAATAATACATTTAAAATATGACTGCACTTTCTGCGAAATCCACCAATGCCGCCGGTGAATAATCTGATGCCGCGACGCGACGCGAGACGAGGTAATCTACCCGGCTCTATCTGTTTTTCTAATTTGTACAGTGCGAGGGAGACGGGAGTCGCTGAGTCGCGCGCGACGCTACTTGGTAACAAGTTCTACCAGACCTGGCCATCAGGTGTGTAACCTAAGTGGGTTCCGCTGCGTTTGTAAAGTATGAATCCTCATAAGACTTGTCACACCTCTTGCGGGAAGTCTCTTCTCTTGTCACGCAAGCAGTGTGACCTGCCTGGTTAGCATAAGACGGTACGCAATCTGTCTCGCGGCGAGATAGAATTCCGCCTTATTCTAATTAGAACACTTGATAGAAATATTGAAAAAGAGAGGTGTTAGCGCGAAATTCGAAGTTCGCATATCTCCCTGTCTGATGCTCTAATGTGCAACTGCTGAGAGAGATACACAAACGAACGAAGTTGCCGTTTCCCGGTAGCCGCTCAGCGCTCTACCGCGAAACGAAAACGAATTTCGTCCTGGTATCTCCCTCTCTGCTGCACTTGCTAGTTCGAGCGACAGAGAGGCAGATACTCGAACGAAGTTCGTTTTCACTTCTCGGTAGCCCCTCAGAGGGCCTACCGCGAAACGAAAACGAACTTCATTCGTGTATCTCCGTCTTTGTCGCTCGAACTAGCAAGTGCGACAGAGACGAAGATACACAAACGAAGTTCGTTTTCATTTCGCGGTAGGCCCTCTGACTGACCGATTCAGAATTCCGATACCTATATTGGTCGCTGTGCAATTAAATTAGTCGTATTGGAATCATGCCTGAATCATTTTCAAAACATTCGATGCGTCATACATAAGCGGTATTTGTTGCCGAGTGACATTGATTATATACAAATCAAAGATATGAGACGGTCTGCAAAATGCTGAAATGACAATGTTGATCATGATCACTATAAAATTCTGCTATTCCTCCTATATTACTAGCTCCGCCCGTGTATATGACAGAAAACCCAGGCTGAGACGCAGGAAACAATGTAGCCTAAATCCATCTCGAAAGTCCAGTCTATATACTGGTGAAAAAAATATTTTTATAGGATGAGTAGTTCCGTAGACTGCTTAGTGCTCCCAACACTTACAAAGCTATACCTTCACAAACTACCGCTGTACTAAACGATGGTATGGGCGAGTTATGTCAAAGCAATATGGGCTAAATTTGAACTAAGAGGATTTTTCTTCATTCGAATTTAAGCCATGTCACTTTGACATAGAGTGCCCATGCCATATACTAGTGCAGCGTCGAACACTCTGACGTTTACATTATAGATTATTAAGGAAAAGTTAGAGTGACTTTAAAATTAATTCCTCTATTTTATTTTCACCTGACTACGGCAGACCTGAGAGTTGATGTTTGTATTTACGCGTGGAACACCACCGTAGCGTTTAAGATACTGAGGCCCTACCGCGAAACGAAAACGAACTTGAACTGGCAAGTACGACAGAGACGGAGATACACAAACGAAGTTCGTTTTCGTTTCGCGGTAGGCCCTCTGAACCGGTTTTGATAAATGAGGTGTCAATCGATTCGTGATTACGTTCCAGGTGACATTGACTACCTTTTATATGAAAAAAAAACCCTGTTTTTCTTCTGTTAGCTTTTCGTAGTCGCATCAGGTTGCAGATCTTTGAATTATTTATGCTTGTTACTACTAATGATTTTCAGGAAAACTACGTTACTCGTTAAAATGTGTTGTTAAATATGCTGTTTTTTTATTGTTACAGTTAATACATAAAATGGTTACAAAACTACTAATTTTTACAACAATTTGTGGAGGACAAGCCTTATTCTTATTCGTTTTTCGAGCGTAGGTAGATATGTATGCGTGTATGTCTTACACTTTGGCACGCCCTGTAGCCTAAACCGTTTGACAGTTTTTGACATGAGTTGTCGTTGGATTCCTCTTAATCATAAGAGTGACATAGGCTATAATATATGTAAAAAAAGCAGTTGATTTTTTTGAAAAATATGTCGATTTCACTTGTTTTCTTCCCTATAACGTAGTATATCAGTCGTGTGAGCATAGTACCGAGCGAAATTATGTGGAGCCTCGGTTGCACCTAACGGTACTCTAAGCGGCCAAAGCCGGTGCATTTGCGTTCCTACGGCTCTACATTTTCTATTTGCATTGCGGCGTTTGAAACTATAAGATTTATAGTATATGCGAATGTAGGTATCTATGACCAGAAACTAGTACCTTTAACCTATTAACCGGCAAAAAAGGAGGAGGCTCTCAATTCGTCGGAATATTTTTTTATGTATGTTCCTCGATTACTCGATAACGCCTGGCCTGATTTAGAAAAAATAAAAATTGTTTGAAAAGAGACGTTTTTTTATAAATTTTCTGACCCTTGCAAGCGTCCATAGGCGGTAACCGCTTACCAGCAGGCGGGCAGTACGCTTGTTCGCCACCAACGTGGTTTAACACGTTCGCAACCAAGAACCCGCCTAGCAGGCACTCGTAATGTTTGCTCAGACGCCGGCTGAGCCCGCTAGGCGGGCAGTAGTATGAACTTACACGCCTAGCGAATTCTGTCGGTTTCTGGTGAATTGTTCCATTGTTTGTCCGGTTGCGAAAGTGTTAATAACATACAATATGGAGAGCATCAGCCACTTGCCTCACATAAACCTAACCCGATGTATTCGGCCGTGTTATGATAAAACAAGTTATGGTAAAACGTAAAAGAGCGATTACGTAACCGCTGTTATCTACAGCGGCTACGGCAGCACACACTTGTCGTCGTCGTCACTACATTGGAATTGATAAGAATCTTGATAACGTCCGGTTATAATCCAGTTTGTTGCGAGTTCAGAATGCTTTAGAGCCATTTTTATACGGTTGCTGAGTACAATAAGATTATATTTTACTAGCTTCTGCTCGCGACTCCGTCCGCGTGGAACTCGTTTATATCGCAGCTCCATACAAACTTTTACCCCCCCATTTCACCCTTTTAGGGGATGATTACGGGGATAAAAACTATCCTATGTTACTCTCCATCCCTTCAACTATCTCCACTTAAAAAATCACGTCAATTCGTCTCTCCGTTTTGCCGTGAAAGACGGACAAACATACAAACACATACACTTTCGCATTTATAATATTAGTATGGATATTACCAATATACATATTGATCAAACAATTGACTACTACAATACTTTCATTCATTGACTATTTCATTTGCCATAAATGTAACGTTTGCGACAATCATCATTTGCTCTAATTAGTTTTTCGCAGAAACTGTTATCTTTTCAGGATTTTTATAACGTAAACCTAACCTGCTGTAGTTTAGGTTAGGTTAGGCGTAATATCTATACAAAGTTTATATAATTTGTCCTGAAAATTTTACGACTTCAAAAAATAACACATATGGCAAACACTAGCGTTATTATAGGCTAGTTAAGCGATATTGCTTGTTCAAAGATCGATTTTAAGCATGCAACAAATCGTACTTTTATACCAAGATTTTTTTATTTAAAAAAAAAATGGTGCCAGTGTGACATATCGTAACGCGCGTCCCGGTGTTATCGAATGCGTTGTTTGCCTAGCGACAAGCGTAGGCCGGCTGGTCAATGAACCAAACAAAAACACAAGTTTTAGTGCACCGAGACGAGCGAGACCCGCGCGTGCCAAGCGCGCGGCGCCTGGGGCCTATGGTCGCGATTATCCTCCTCAAATTAATAATTCATCCTCCTTAGCACCTAATCTCAAGATTTGGCGTAGGCAGTTTAAGAAAGTGATTGCCATCTGACCTTCCCGTTCCAACAGTTTCGACTTAGAATTAGAACGGCTTCCTCACGATGTTTCCCTTCACCGAAATGCTACTGTTAAATGTCCAATGATATTTCGTGAATATTTTTTTTTGAAAATCCTGGTCGTACAATCGCCATCAGATATATCGGAGTGGCCAAAGTGCTCACAAATATCTCAACACGTCTTTAATGCCTCGACAATAGAGACGTGCTTAGATATTTGTGAGCACTTTGGCTGCTCCGATATATCTGATGGCGACTGTTCGAGCTGAGGTTCGAACCCATGACTGGATTGAAAGTCGCCTGCAGAGGCTCTTCTGGATATGAAATGACTACGAAATACGAGAAGTTTTAGTGCACCGCGACTCGCGCCTAGAGCGTGACGCTTTGGTCCTATGGTCGCGATTATCCCCCTCTAATTAATAAGGCGCGCGGCGCCTTGGGCCTATGGTCGCGATTATCCTACTCAAATTAATATGAAATGACAACGTACCAGGTTTTCAAATGACCTGAGGAACTAAATAAAAACACAAATGACAAGTTTAAGTGCACCAATTAAGACACGCGCGTGCCAGGCGCGCGGCGCCTTGGGCCTATGGTCGCGATTATCCCCCTCAAATGATTAAGGATATGAAATGACCACGTACCAGATTTTTCAGATTATACCTAAGAAATCTTACAAAGTACCGCAAACTAACCTTAGTTTTTCAGTCAGTGCATTGGTTTACTATCCGTTCATGGTTTAGTTTATTTGTTTGGTAATTGACACAACATCTAGTATAAAAGCTACGCCAGCATAAACTTATTAGTGTCGATTTGAAACTAGGCGCTAAATCGGAGAAGTATTATCTGTCAGTTTACTACGAACGCTAACCATGATTATGTACATTTCCGTTGTTTACTAGTTAATCGTATTTATGTATACCATACGTAGAAACGTATTCACGCCTGTGTTTCCAAGGGGGTGGGCAGAGCACATCAACGTATAAACAGTAGTAAGTTAATGCTATAATTATGAGTAGTTTTGGTCTGCATAAGTTGTTGAACTTTTTGATATCGAATACTGCCATGTTCTTATTGACTTACATTTGTTTGTCTATCTTGTTAGTCCCGAAAGATCAATTACTGCGTAAATTTCTCGATGACCGTTCTCTATGAATTGTTTGATTGGTATAGATTTTCACTAAATCTCGCTGTTTCTTTATAACCCATTAATAGAAAAGAACAGAAAGATACGTGGACGTCGATATTTGGCTTTATATGGGATTCCAGGTGCCCCACTCCAAACAATAGTATAAGGACTTTTTTTTTTTTATATGTATAGTTTGGTTGACAATTCAATATTATGGTACAATCGAGCTTATCTGCTGGTAGAGACAGAAGGTGGCCATGGGAATTCAGTACTTAACCGATGTAACCCTGTTGAGTTTGGCTTCGTTAGAATCGTCACAATGAGACACAATGAGTAGTTGATGGTGGTATACAGAAAAGTACAGTTGGCAATAAAAGCTTGACAGTCACCAGCACCAATATCTGCTATAACACGCGGGCACAAATATCTGGCACAGTTTTACGGCCCTAGAAATAGAGGCGTGTCAAATATTTATGCGCGCTAGGTTGTGGCGGATATTAATGCTGGTGACTGTACCAAAAATGAAAATTTATTTATTACTAGCCTACGGCGTTTTATGCTTTAGGAGGGCTTACCTCAACGGTATCTGTTTGATTACTCGAGATCCTTCCACAGCTCCTGTACTCAGTGAAAGTTAACTCACCGAGTATAGTTAGTGATCTAGCGTACTAGCTTCGCTATTAGCCTTTCCCTGGCGCCTGCATAAATATGTAAACTACTCGGGTGCAGGGAAAGTGGCGCAAACGCATCCAACTCTCGAGGCTAGCAATAGGCCTCGGGCACACTGGCGGGCGACAAGTGACAGCGGATTATATGATATGTACAGTAGTGTATGGAGCATGTCGCACTGGCGTGGTCTTCTAGGTAGAGGGCACGCCGATGGTGCGACATGTGCGGTGAATTGTAGGTCACCACTGCCTTGTTGCGCCCGCGTTAGCGTGGCCAAGGACAAGGACTAAGGCTGAGTTTCCGTCAGCGTTATGCTTAGCGGAAATTATATGGAATGTACACTGTACAGTCGCCATCAGATATATCGGAGCGACCAAAGTGCTCACAAATATCTGAACACGTCTCCATTGTCAAGGCATAAAAGACGTGTTCGGATATTTGTGAGTACTTTGTCCGCTCCGATATATCTGATGGCGACTGTACAGTATACTAATATAATTGTAGATCACGACCAACGGCCGGCGGCGGCGTGCTCTTTACAGCTCTTCGCTATCTCTTATCGCGCCCGCCTCAGCGTTAAGCCCGTCACAGACTTAGCTATAATATATTATTAATATACAATAGTACATTACTACAGAGGCCGGGAAGTAAGGGGTTGCCGGCCGAGTATAGACGGCCGAGCGTGGCGAGGCCGGATAGTTATGAGGCTGGCAACCCTTTCCCAAACATGCAATGAAATAAATAAATAAAACTCCTAGAAATCAAACTTAAATTTTCATGGCTGAACGCCGTCATGCTGTGCCACAAATTGTGGAATGGAAATTAAAAAGACCATCTAGCCGGCCTAGGCCTCCAATTTTGTATGAAATGCCATTACCGATCTTTCGTCTCGCTGCGCCCGAAACGTGACACTTCGACTACGAAGAACACAATGTCAATATTTCATTGCATGTTTGAGAAAAAAAAAATATAGCTGAGTGTCTGGACTCTGACAGTTAGTACGCAAAATAGATCGTAATATATCGTAAGATGCCTTGCTATAAATATATACCCCATAAAAACATTCCCTGTAAAAAAGAGGCCAAGTCTCGAAACTCTTCCACCGTAAAAAGTTGTGAGATATTTCGTAGAGCCAAGTCTCAGGCATTCTTATTAATCTTTATTTGCTAGCTGCCGTGCCGCTGTTTTGCTCGACTTGGCGGGGGTACAGCCGTGCCCCCAGATTTTGGTATATAAATACATATTAAGTCTGTGACGGGCTTTATGCTAAAACATTTTCATACAAATTGACCAAGCTAATATATGAAGATTTGTGTCACTTAGATGAATACGCAGATTGGCATAAGAGCTCGGCTTCGGTGTGCCCAATGTGTGAGCGAGAGATCGGAGCGCAGCCTCTCGCTCACACCGCTCCCATGTATGGCGCACTGTTCATACCATAGGTAGACGTGACAATAGGTCCGCTACCGTCGCCACTGGATGTCGTGGCGGAGCCGTCTGGTTGGTGGAAAACCAGCCAGCATTGAAAACCAAAGCGACACACGTGTTCTCAGCCGTGTTTTCATTTTGGATGTTTATATTTTTTATGTACGCAAAGTTGTTATTTATGCGTGTTCAAGGTTGTCAGTAAATAAAGCAATAAGGACCGGTTTATACTTCGTATTACGATGGAAACAGCATAGCATGATCGCGTTTATGTCGGACATGAAGCATTCGTCCCTCTCGCACATACATCCATACTAATATTATTTATTTATTTATACAAGGAATTCCAACAGCTATGAAATATTCGCTAAACTTTATAAATAGTAATACAGAGCCAATAAATAAATGCGAAATTGCATGTGTGTGTTTGTTTGTTTGCACGTTTGTCCGTCTTTCATTCACGGCAAAACGGAACGACGAATTGACGTGATTTTTTAAGTGGTATCTTGAAGGGATGGAGAGTAACATAGGATAGTTTTTAACCCCGTAATCATCCCCTAAGGGGGTGAAATGGGGGGTAAAAGTTTGTATGGAGCTGCGATATAAACGAGTTCCACGCGGACGGAGTCGCGGGCAGAAGCTAGTAATAAATAATCCTATACTATTAAACGAGCAATATTTGTATAGGTATATATATTTGCAATCACGTTCTCGGAAACGGCTCTAACGATTTAGAAGAAAATTGGAATATAGGAGTTTAAGGGGGTGAGAAATCGATCTAGCTAGATCTCAGGTCTGGGAAATTCGTTTTCTTTGTATTTTCACCCGAGCTGAGCTCGGTCGCCCTGGGACTCTATACTAATATGAGTATAAACAGGTATAGTCCCTGAGATTGTAGCTTTGTAAGTTTGTCTGTTTTGGGTAATCACCGGAACCGCTTATCCCATTTCAAAAATTCTGTCATCTGCATGTAGAATGGTTTTTCTGGATGGTTATAGGCTATAGGAATGGTTTTTCAGCGAAATGTCATCCCGCTCGAATTTGGAGCAGCCCAACTGGGGAAGTACCTCCGCCTTTTAGAAGACCACAGCCATAATAACACTACTACTTGCTCTGTATTAGTGTTGTGTTCCTGGAGGTGAGCAAGGTCGCCAGAGCTCTCGAGGATGCGTTGTGTTGAGAGCGAGGGAATTTGTTCCTTCTGCTCTCAACACAGCGAATCCTCAAATATATCAAGGGTCGGCAACGGCCATGTTACTCCTTTGGAGTTGCATGCGTCTATAGGCTGCGGTGTCCGCTTACCATTAGGCGGTCCGTACGCTTGTTTGCCACCGTCGATGTATAAAAAAAAAATGCGGGTTTTCCTCCGTTCTTTGCAATACGCGGGCGAAGCGCGGGCAGTACGTAATATACAATGTCGCGCCTTATCTCATTGCAATAAATAAAGGCCAAGGTATGCGAACTCGTCAAGTGACATCAGTTTAAATATACTTCCAACCAGGAACTGATTTCGGTTACGGTTTTACCGGTATAAAACCGGTATTCCATTACGGTACCGTAATGGTGTAAAGGTTACGCGCGCCGCGCCAACATAACAATACCGGAACCGTTTTGAAACATCGGTTACCGCTATTTGATTTAAAGTTAACCGTAACCTGTAATACCGGTTCGAAACCGGTATTATAAAGGTTACCGAAAAAATAGACGAACTTACATTTACACAGACCACTTCTTCCAATAGGAACGAACGAACGAATCAGAAAAGTATCAGAACAGAACCGACACGGCGGTTTAGCAACGACGCCAAAATCGAAGGATCGGTAAATATAAAAAAATACAACCGAATTGAGAACCTCCTCCTTTTTTTAGAAGTCGGTTAAAAAAGCGGTAACGGTACCGAAAAAAATCAAGGTTACCGTTATATTTCGATAGTGATAGATATAAAGATTCCGCTACCGAAACTGCTATTTGAAAACCGATGTCATATCGGTTTTAAAACATAGGTACCGGTATTTTTCGGTTATGCAGTCTCTGCTTCCAACCTCCTAATGAAGCATCCGCATATTGCAAAGAACACAGGCAGAGCCGCGAGTTAAAATATAACCTACTTACGTTGTCACGCGGGTTTGCTTGCGGAACCGTGCGAGCAGTTGGTATGTCCTACAAATTTTGCTAGTAGCTCTGTGAACTGCAGAACTCGCACACCTATACTTTAAAAAAACAAAAGGCGTGTACTGGATAAAAAAATAGATTGTACAACAAGTGCATAAAACGCACCATTTTACGTGAGATGGATATAAAATCGAGTGTAAAATGGGTTTTACAGTACATATGGTGCTACTTTCCCGCACTAGTGCGGGAAAGAGCACTTTTCGTGCATATGTCGAAACTTTAAAGAGCCATTTGTACAGTAAAATGTTGTACGATACACGTGCGAATAGGTAATTCGCAACTCGTGTCGATTTAAAACACTCCCTTCGGTCGTGTTTTAACTTATCACCACTCGTTGCAGATTTCCCATTTTCGGCACTTGTACCGTAAATAACTATTATGGACGAATTGTACACTCTACTTTTCACTTCGATTGCGAGGAAATGAAATGTAAATCTTTTTTTTTCAGTAGGTACGGGACACCTGACGTAGGTCATAAAAAGCGACTTTACGTCGCCTACGCACAGCATAAAGACGAACTTTTAGAGCATGAGAAATGAAAAAAAAATTACGCACCTGCTCTTAGTATCAATAAGTCCGATTGAAGAATTACATTAAAAAAAATACATTAAACGCTAAATCTGACCACAGTGTTGACACAAAATCGCCAGCAATGGCGTAAAAGTATCAGGAGGGCCGACCCCAAATAGGGAAAGAGCCAGGAGATTGATTGACATTACAGGAATTTATTACATAATTTTAATTTATTTATTGAATTAGATACACACATTACATTACAATCATGATTGATGACCTATCCATACTAATATTATAAATGCGAAAGTGTATGTGTGTCTTTGTTTGTTTGTTTGTCCGTCTTTCACGGCAAAACGGAGCTACGAATTGACGTGATTTTTTAAGTGGAGATTGTTGAAAGGATGGAGAGTAACATAGGATAGTTTTTATCCCCGTAATCATCCCCTAAGGGGGTGAAATGGGGGGGTAAACGTTTGTATGGAGCTGCGATATAAACGAGTTCCACGCGGACGGAGTCGCGGCCAGAAGCTAGTATACTATAAACTCGTTCACACTGTAACAAGATAGTTTACTGAGCAATCTTTTTAATTTATTTGTGAAGATTGTGTCACTGGCTTAGTTTTTAATATCAATTGGAATACAATTACCTATATATTTTGCACGAAGACGTCGAGAGATGCACGAGCCGTAGCCAGCCGTCGTCGCGGGGGCGCGAGAAGGTTTTTCGCGATGAAAACAGATACAAACAAATAGAGTACGAGGGTAGTCCCAAAAATATCCGACCTGACAAAAAAAAACAAAAGAATATCTAAAACTTTTATTTTATTTTTCTACATAATCTCCTTTTAGTTCTATGCACTTGGCCCAGCGATGTTCGAAAGCTTCAACGCCTTGTTTGTAGTGAGATTTGTCGAGCTCGTCAAAATACCCATCAACCGCAGCCTCCACTTCATCATTGCTGGCAAATCTTTTACCACCAAGCCATTTTTTTAAATTTGGAAATAAAAAATAATCGGAAGGGGCCAAATCGGGCGAATAGGGTGCATGCGGAAGTAATTCGAACTTTAACTCGCGGATTTTAGCCATGGCCTTGGCACACGTGTGTACTGGTGCATTGTCATGGTGAAACAAAATTTTTTTTTTCGCCAGATGCGGTCGTTTTTCACAGATTTTTTCACTCAATTGATGCAAAAGGAGCATAATACGAGGGCTGCCTTTTAAGTTGTGTCGTTTGGAAAAACTAAAGACAATTTAAGTGTTAAATGGTATTTATTGTTTTTCAAAGTAATCACCGTGATATGTAATATAGTTTTTCATTCGATCGAACCAGTTTTCGAAACACTTATTCCAGTCCGAAGTCGGGGTCTCCAAAATGGCCGTTTCGTATGCCTCAACCGCTTCTTCAGGCGTCTGGTACCGTAGACCACGAAGTCGTTGCTTGATTTTTGGAAAAGTAAAAAAATCGTTAGGGCTTAAGTCTGGACTGTACGGCGGGGGTTCCAGAATTTCGACGTTTTGCTCTTTTAAAAACGCAATAGTTTGCCGGGCGGTGTGCGAGCTCGCATTATCGTGGTGCAGTCTTATACGACGTCTTGGGTTATTTTTTCGAAACTCGCCGATGACTTCTGGTAAACAGACAGTGGTATACCAGTCAGCATTAACCGTTTTACGATCCTCGAGCACGATGGTGGCAACGTGGCCACTTTTCGCCACAAACGGGGCGACCATTTTTTTCGAAGTGCTCCGTGAGCGTATCACTTTGGTCGGTTTTGGCTCATCTTGGAACACCCAAACAGTCGACTGCTGTTTAGAATCGGGATCGTAGGCATATATCCAAGATTCGTCACCACTGATAATGTCGTAAACATGTTTCGAGTTTCCTCGGTTGAATTGCCGCAGAGTTTTGCGACACCATCGAACGCGAGCCGTTTTTTGGTCTTCACTGAGTAAATGTGGTATCCAGCGTGAGATCAACTTTTTTACGCCTAAGTGATCATGCAAAATACTGTGAACACTGGTCCCTGAAATACTTAAGGAAGCTTCTATCTCACGGTATGTCGCATGGCGATCTTCGATGATCAGTTGCCGTACAGCATCAATGTTCTCCTGGGTTACGGCTGTTTTTGGTCGACCTTCACGATGTCTATCACCAAGACTAGAGCAACCACGTTGAAATTCTAAATACCAGCGTTCCACAGTCCGAAGGCATGGTGCTTTATCATTGAAAACCGTAGTCAACTCTTCGAAGCACTGAAGTCGCGTTAAGCCCCTTTTGAAGTTGTAAAAAATTATCGCACGTAAATTTTCCTTCGAAATTTCCATTTTCACAACTGACTTGTCAACTTTGAACGAACGCTGTACTAAAACGGTTGGGCCGATTTCGAGTCATTCTTTTGTTTTCGAATTCTAAATTCAAATATTTTAACGTGACACTAGTTCTTTTTTATGCAATCACGGGAGGTTTGCAAACGACAGAACTTAAAAGGCAGCCCTCGTACTCGCCATTGATTGTCTTTCCTTTCTGAAGATAATCTATGAAGATTATCCCACGGCAATCCCAAAAAACGGAGGCCATGACCTTTCCTGCTGATGGAACGGTTTTTGCCTTCTTTGGGGCCGGTTCTCCTCTTCGAGTCCATTGCTTAGACTGTTCTTTCGTCTCTGGTGTGTAATAATGCACCCACGTTTCATCCATAGTGATAAAACGCCGCAAAAACTCCGCTTTATTGTTGTGAAATATTGCCAAACACTCGGTCGAAATATCTTCGCGACGTCGTTTTTGTTCGTCTATGAGCAATCGCGGCACCCACCTTGCGCACATCTTTTTCATATCCAAATTTTCAGTCAATACGCGATGTACAGCACTTTTTGAAATCCCTGCCATGTCTGCTAGCTCGCGTACTTTCAATCTACGGTCATCTAATACCATTTTGTAGATTTTTTTTACTGTTTCTGGCGTAGTCACTTCATTTGGTCGACCACATCGATGTTCATCTTCGCAACTAGAGCGACCGCGTTTAAACTCTGCCACCCAATATTTTACTGTTGTAAACGATGGAGCAGACTCCCCCAAAGTAGAATCTAGCTCCGCTTTAATAATAGTTGGACTAAAACCTTTCAAATGAAAGTATTGTATCACATAACGATGGCCAATTTTCTCCATGTCTGAAAATTTGTTCACAGCGTCCACTATTGATGGCTACTAAACAAAAGACAAACGACGCTGCGTGTTCGAATTTCAAATTTAAACTTTTTAAAGTGCATTATTTTCAAAAAGAGTATTTACTCAAAATAAAAACCTCTTTAAGCGTGTCAGGTCGGGTACTTCTGGGACTGCCCTCGTATAGCCGGGACTAACATATAGAATACTCTTCATCCCAGAAAAAGTCCAACAAAAGTAAGTGAGCGCGAACGAAGCCGCGGGCGCGAGCAAGAATATAAACGAAACATGCAAGGAAATTAATAATGTCAGGAGCCGGTAAAACAACGTAAAATTAGATTCAAATTGAATCATTATCGCAAACATATGCCGATGCGAGTTACATTCCGTACCTAGCCGTTAGTCGCACGAGGCACGCCACACATTCTAATCGTTATGTAACTCGCTCGCAGATCTAGGTACCTGGAACGATTGCCTAATCATCCGTTGATCTCGAACGCATCACTACTCACGCTGATCGGATTTAGTACCTATTATAGGTATTATATAACGTAGAACGAGCCCGTATTTTATCAACATTTCTTTATTTTATTTCGAAAAACTAAATCGACAAAAAAAAACAGGTATAATTATTAGTAAATTTATTGCATTAAATGTGGTTAACAAAAGGTCTTAAGTATTATAATTTAAAAGGATCACACATTTAGCTGACCTGCAGCATGCAAAATGAGTCCGCACAGTAAGCTCGGCCGAATTTCACCTTCCCATACAAACGTAGTTACGCTCTCATTTTAAAACTATGCGTTGGATTGTGACGAAACTTTGCATATACAATGACATGAGGTATATCTATGTCTGTAATTAGTTTAAATGGTTCCAGTTTATAAAAAAAACGAAATACAGCAAATACAAGTTTTGTATGAAAAACTTAAATTCGCGGTATTGTTTTACCATGGTATCTGAAGCTACATAAACTAATTACAGACCTGGATATACTCGCACCTCATGTCATTGTACATGCAAAGTTTCGTTACAATCCAACACGTAGTTTTAAAATGACAGCGTAACTACGTTTGTATGGAGAATCGAGCTAACTGCGGACTCTTCAATCTAAAAATCTCTTACAGCATGCAACATGTACTACAATCTTATAGAAGAGGAAAATATCATTATAAATCTCTAGAACCTCTATTGAACGTGCTCGCAAAATTTCACGAGAATCGTTTGTGAAATGTGACATGTAGGGGAGAATAGCCGGACATCTTGACATGCGAAAGAATCTTGGCCAGTTCCAGTTGACCACCAGTTGACCTTGAATCATGAAATTCGGCAAGAAGCAAAGTGACATTAGAACTATTATAAAGGTAAAGGAATAGTTCCGAAAACTGAATTTGTATCAAAATATGAGGCATAACAGCTGAATTTTTCATTGTGTTTCCATAGAAGTTTGACAGCTCACTTTTTCACAACTCCAAAGGACAAAAGGAACTTTTATTTCCGAAAAAGGTCCTCACAGACCGACGGACAACGAAGGAATGTGGTTCCTTTTTATTTAGGTACAGAACCCTAAGAATTAATTTTAACGGATTTCAAAAAAGTCTACCTACACACTTTTGTTATTTTTATGAATTTCTACGATATAGGATGTATTTAAACCAGACTATACAAAGATGAAAGTCGGTTTTTGTAAATTCTATAAACACTTTAAAAACAAAGTTTTAACCGACTTCAAATCAGTACCCAAATTGCTTCAAGTGTGCCTGTAAAATTTGAAGAGTTCCCTCGATGTCTCCAGGGTCCCATCATCCGATCCTGACGTTGACCTCCTGGGAAGGACACCCTTTCTAACAAAATATGAATTTTCCAAATCCGCCCAGGCGTTTTCGAGTAATTGAGAACCTCCCCTTTTTGGAAGTCGGTTAAAAATTGCTTTGTCCTACAACACAAATTAGAAACATTGAAAAAGCCGGCTGTGTTAATGTTTTATTGTGTTCCTACATAATAACCCTTTTTAGGGTTCCGTACCAAAATAGGTAAAAAAGGAACCCTTATGGTGCGACTCCGTCCGTCTGTCTGTCTGTCTGTCACAAAGTGAAATATCTCACGAACTACTTCAGCTATCAATTTGAAATTTGGAATGGTTTTAAATGAGATAAAATATACTTACATTTTAATTTCCTATAAAAAATTACGAATATGAGGGGGCGGCAAAAAAACAAATTCAATTATTAGGTTAAGTGGGGTATCATATGAAAGGGCTTGAGTTGCACTTTTTGAAACAGTTTTTCTTTTTTTTCTACACTGGTAAAATCTTGATCTATGAAGGAAAATGTAAAAAAAAATACCATTCCCCCCCCCTTATCTCCGAAGTTATCCAAGCGAAAAATTTGAAATAATTACTTTTGATTAAGATAAACATAGATATTATTGTTTTATTTTCAAAAATCATTTCTTAGTTAAGTTTGCAATTTAATCAACTTTATAAGTATTTTTTTGTTTTGAAATTCCTATAAGACTATAATAGAAGTACTCTGTTTCAAATAAAATAAAAAAATCGAGATCGGTTCACGTATATTTCAATAGCAGCTTAAAAAAAGATCGCGATCCAATTGTCTTGGTAGTTCGATGGTCTTGGTATAAAAGTTATTCGTTGTTTGAAATTGAATTCTGTTGTGATGGATTAAAATAAGTAATTTAAAACAAATATTGGGACATTTACTTTACCTACCTTGAGTTAATTGATAGTTTGTACGGATACCTCGGTGCGCGAGTCAGACTCGCACTTGACCGGTTTTTTATATAACTACTTTGTGATACAACGCTGTGCGGTTCGCTTTATGCGAATCCGTTGAAAGCGAAAGTTGGGACAATAACCCAAAAATTTCAAGTTTGTAAGCATTTTGGGTGGAGTTTCGCTACAATACCTGAGGCTTCACTTGAAAACTCAAACCTCTTTCGTTTATGCGAACTCAAATATACACATAGAACTATGTGCTTTATTCCATAGGCATAAGTGCCATATACGTGTGTAATGCACGCATAAATGGATTAGCTGGTAATGATTTTTACGAAGCAGGCGGAGCTCGCATTAACATTTGCTCAAGGTGACTTGTCGCGGCTCAGTGAGCATCGGCTGCAAGCTACATAGGTATTTATGTACTAGGGACATGTACTCGATTCACATTGACAAAGTAACGTGTAGAAATTAGTTGAGTTAGGAAATAGGTGATTAAAAATATGTGAACACCGCTTTATTGTTAGGAGTCTCCAGCTCGACTCAAGTCCATTGGCGTGTCTAGTTATTTTTCAGCGGGGGCCTTTACCCTGACATGCCATGGCAGGGGTGTCCATAGCAGAATTTCGAATCGGTAACCCAGCATCCTGGGGTGGGCACTAGACCATACTAATATTATTAATGCGAAAGTAGATCTGTCCGTCTGTCTGTTACCTCTTCACGCTTACACTCCTGAACCGATTGAGATAAAATTGGGTACGCAGACAGTTTGAGTCCCGGGGAAGGCCATAGTTATATATATAGACCCCTTAAAGGGGTCAAATGGGGGGTGAAAGTTTGTATTGGTGTACGATATATAAAAGTGTCTGCAAGTACCTGTCAAAAGCGAAAACAATACGTTGCGAAAGAACCACCTAAAAACAATATCGAAGCGCATGATCTACGGTCTAATTGATGCCCCACCTTTCTCACAAGCTAGATCTGGGTCAATTTAAAACGTTGATATCCCGAATGGGGTCACTCTTAGGTATGTACTGTCGCTGTCACTGCATTATAAAACAGACAAGCGGACTCAATTCGTTAGAGATGTTTTCTATTTTTTAGAAGCTTTATATTAACTTGCATTTGCTTTTGTAAACCGTGCATTTGTTATAGACACTTGCCGGTACCCGATTGAGTAGGTATATGTACTCGTATAGTGTTTGGCGACAATGCAAAATTATGACACCATTGACCTGATTTGATAGAGACGGAATGTGGCCATAGCGACTCCAAAACCAAAAGAAAGATTTGTCGCCACGAGTGGAGGCCACGATAGCTCAGGTGGTTAAAAGCAATGGACGGACTCCAGAGGTCGCGGGACTCTCGGGCTCAAACCCCGCTCGTGGCCAATCATTTGGAATTTTTTCACTTGATTGAAATTTAGAAATTCCACGCAATATAAAACCCGTCGTGTTCCCGTATCCCGTGAGTAGTCGATGACTGTCCAAAAAAGGTCTTTGTCACTCCAGCCTTATCTGTGATGTCTACCACGGCTAGGGGATATCTTAGATTCTTAGCCCAAGGTGGCTTTTGGGGTGATCGAGCCAGCCTAGTACTTTGTAGTAGTATCATCATCATATCAGCCGAAAGACGTCCACTGCTGGACATAGGCCTCCCCCAAAGAGTACCACAATGACCAGTCCTGCGCCACCCGCATCCAGCGGACTCCCAAGCAAACTTTACCAGGTCATCAGTCCCACCTTATCGGGGGTCTGGACGCTGCGCCTGCGATAGTATTATTCTAAACTATGTATTTCTTTTCGCAGGCGAAGGATCGACGCGTACCGTCGACGGCAGAACGATTGCGTCCCTCGTTTCGACCAATCGTTCACGGGCGCTTGCGAGCAGCAGAACCTAGAGACGAACGCGCTGCAGAAGCGGTTCCTCGAAGGCAAAGCCAAGCGGCAGGCCAAGAAGAGCGATCGCAAGCCCGACCTGCCCGCTATCAGCGGGAATCTGCACAGCAGCGTTCATGTGGTAAGTCTTGTAACCATGTATAGATAGATCGGCTAATCGACGATGGACTTGTCTCTATGTAGTACTGAATGAGAAGAGGGGCCTCCTTGTGAACCCATGACCTACAGATGAATCATGGCTCATCAGGGAAACTCGGTCGTAGAGGCATGCGTCTTTCCCCAACAAGACGAAAAAATGCTGCTACATGTAGCATTGCTTGGCCTGCATACTGCTGCTGCTGCTGCATGCTGCTGCTATACGTATCTTGGTGCCAAGGCACCAAGATACGTGTGCAGCACGTATGCGTGAGCACGACGTGCATCACTGCGTTGTATATAGTACTGTATGAATCCCCATAAGTCTGTTTACGGATGCTCATGCGTAGACGTGCATAGGTGCACGTAACGCGGTGTGACATGTCTTATGAGGATTCATACTTTGCTGCACAATTATGAGATGTGGCTTCGGCACTAAATGTGTTAAAACGAGACTGTGGAGAGTTCAGGAGATAGTTTATACATATACACATCAGACTGGCGCGTAGACATAATAGTCTCCTGCATTTCTAGAGCAGCGGTGTCGCGTGACGTGAGAACATGAACATGTGATCCTCTCTTATACCTATGTGCGACGTTTACCCGTACTTTTAAAGAGACCATCCAACTCCCAATACGTCGCGAATTAAGGTATGATTTGTCAGGTGACTGTTGTTACCCATAAACACTCTTGCGTCAGACGGGATAAACGATGCATTATTTTCAAGGCTTTCCATCTATTCATTGTATTTGATCCCCACGTATTTACCAAGACCAGCTCGTGTAGCATTCTTAAAGGCGCTAAAACGCGTCACAGTCGCCATTCTTGTTTTGCAGTTCAAATAATTGCAAGTTTAACCTTATATACCTGTTATTATCTGGCTTTCCGAGAATCTTTCCTCGTCAACAACTGTGTACTAAAGTTGAAAAGACTTATGAGCGTTCTTGGAGGGCTTGCTCTAAACTGTTTTGTTTTAGTATTGTCATGTGCCGCTACCTCGGTAATTAACAATGGCGTAGCACGTGCGACGTAGGCCGCGGGCCGCCCGGATGCGTCAATTGACTTGACCCCATGAGGCCAGCCATGTACAGCCAATACGTAGTGCTAATGTAATTATATCTGCGTTATAGTAATGTGATTGGAGTTTGTTATCTCTATTAATTGTTTATTGTAGCTCAATTCGATCAGTTTATAAATAACAATATCCTGCATAGGCTATGTGGTACATCCTGGGGAGCAACTGCCGACTGCCTGCGCACCACTAGCATAGCTTTGGTATACTCTGCCGCAGAATACTGTGCTCCGGTATGGTTAGGAAGTGCACACGTGGCGAAGGTAGACACCAAACTGAACGACACCATGTATCTCGGGAACCATAAAGTCTACCCCTACACACTGGTTACCTACACTGTGCCACATAGCCCCACCACACCTACCTAAGTTAACGTACGTAGTTAACTTAAATTATAATCCGTACTTAATATATTTTTAATTTTAATATTAATAAAGTGTGATTGTGAGTCTTGTGACTCCTCTGGAGTTGCAGGCGTCCAAGGGGTTCGGTATTTGTTTACCACCAGGCAGGCCGTATGCCTGTTTCTACCGTCGTTCTATAAAAAAAGTCTGATTGCCGAGTCTACTCTGGTCTGGTCTGTGCAGTTTTGCACCAGGTTTTATGTATAGTGGTACAAAAGATCTAATATGTATGGCATAATGGCTTTCTAAATCCACCCTGCACTGTTACCCAATTGCCACTTAAATAACTGTTAATGTCTTGCTGATGTTGGCTCATATTTTATGGCAAGTACTGCCAAATGTACTTGATTTGAAGTGACGAAATATCCAGTCACTGGAACCACTTAATAGTGTCGCAAATACGAAACAAATGTCGACAAAACTCATTATACAAGTTGCATTGCATTGCATTTGTCTGTGTCAAGTGTCAACTCAACGAATCCTCAAATCAATGGTTGCCATGCCAACGCGCCTGACTCCTTTGGAATTGTAAGCGTCTATGGAACACACCTTTCGTGGCGTCGCCGGGCGTCGTCGTCATAGAAATACATAGAAACCGATAGTGTCGCTGCGACACGTCGTCTGATGCTGCAGTCTGCGGTCGGCTCCAACTTATACCTTAAGAGCCATCTACAATTCTAAAGGAGTCAGGCGCGTTGGCATGGCAACGATTGATTTGAGGATTCGTTGAGTTGACAGTGATAGGCAAATGCAAGTCCCTCGCTCACAGCGCATCTTAGGGAGCTCTAGCTATGGTACTCACCACCAGCCTAACTAGCATGATTGCGTTTACCATATTCCCGGTTGTGCCCTAAAGGAGCCCGGGGTCCGCTTTGGCACGTCCCAAAATTAGGTATATGCCCTAGTTTTATGAAAGCGCCTGCCATCTGATCTTCCAATTCCAACCCAGAAAAATAGACCTAAGGGCCGAAACGCACTGGCAGCGGTGGTGGAGCGGCGTGGCGCGGAGGCGGTACCGGTTGTAATGTTCGAGCTAAAATGAAAGGATCCACACAGAGCGGTGCGGCGCGGCGAGGTATTCTGTGCGGACTGTTTCCTCACTACGTTTTCCATCACCAAAAAGCCGCTTATAAAATAGCAAATGATATTTCGTACATCATTTCTACAAAGCAAGATTGCGTTTATGTCGGGCATAAACCATATTTGTCCCTTACCAAAGTTACCAAGTATGTTACGACGAGCGAGCGGGACGAATACTAGCCAGGAATACGATACAACGAACACCGTATAGAGAGTAAAAGTAGTATTGCTTTAACGGCCGCTGCCATTTACTGAAACTCCCAAAAACAAAGGCATATAATAACGTCGCTTAATGAAATGGACTCTCACCAATTTAGCCAGCGTAATGGGCGATAAAACACATCTAGTAATATATATGTTATGCATAGGTATAGGGACCTAACGTATCGATTGCACTCACTGGGTAGGACCAAGGACTTGGCTTTCTGACGAGCAAGTTTCGTAAGCCCTACATTGGAACCCATTTGTATCTTATCTTCTTAAGGCGAGTTGCTTCGGGGTTCTTCTAGGATATGTGATTTTGTAAACGGTTTTATTTTGAAAACCTACATATTAAAAATAAAAATAAAATGTAATATTATATTTAAGACCTTTATCTAGTTCCGTCGGAAGTCCGTTACATAATTGGATAAACTTTGATCGATAGAAAAAAATGCCAAACATACCTCTATTCTCATCTTAAAACTGACATTATTCCAATCTTACGTAACTTGATGAATAGAAAATTACACCAAAATAAGCGTCTATGATGATGTGAGTGATGTCGGTCATAATATTTTTAATTTATTAAGACATGTCTTTTTTCACCCAAAATCAACGAAATTATGGCACAATTCACTCCCGCTCCGTTCCCGCTGCACCGCGGCAGTCCCGAGCGGAACGCATTGGAGGTCGGACGTACGCGCATTTTCGCAGCACAGCATTTGTTAAAAATGGGTAACAAAAAAATTAAAAAGAAGATATCGTCACTGGGGCTTCGGAAACTGAATAAGCAGAAAAGGTTAGTACATAAAAAAAAACGAATTCCCGTATTAAATACATCAACCACACACACGCACGCGCAGATTACACCGCGTACACTTCCACAGTTACACAGTATAGAGAAAAACAGTACGAGAACTACTAAACATATTTTATACTATAATAATTATGTGATTAGCATTACGAAATATTAAAAAAAAAACCCTTGACACGATACTCACTAGTTTCCACTGAAAAATTATAATTACGAACAGTATACAGGGTGGAAATAGATTTTGGGTCAGTGAGGGCAGCTACCAGATCCCGTGTTGCTAAGTGAAAATGGTCTTGGGAGAGCTTCCTTCGATTTCAAATTAATGAAGATTGGCGTTTATAGATTTTGGAAAAAAACATACAGGTTGCGAGAAAATGGTCATTTTGACAAACTTTTTTTTTGATGCCAATCGATCCCATTCCAGTCCAGGATCAAAAGCTTGTATGGGACCAAAAAGAAATTTCCGGCTAGAAAAGCCATAAATCGTGAAAAAAATTCCCCATACAATTTGTATGAAAATGAAAAAAGTTTTTTTACATGTATTTTTTTAATATAAATCGATTCCATTTCTATCCAGTATCACTAGTTTCCTAGGGGTTAACTTTCGGTGATGTACAAAAAAGCCAGAAATTAAAGAACTGTTTTCATACATTTACTATGAAGAAAAAGTGAACTTTTTTAAAAAATTTCTGTCACGCTAATCAGTTCTGTTACATTGAAGGATTATAATACGGTATGAAAATCACAGTAATAATTGCGATCACTCACTCACTCCCTTCACTTTTTCTTCATAGTATATGTATGTATACTGGATAGAAATGTAATCGATTGACATAAAAAAAAACTTGTTTCATTTTCATACAAATTGTATGGGGAAAGTTTTTCTCGATTTATGGCATTTCTAGCCGGAAATTTCTTTTTGGTCCCATAGAAGCTTTTAATCCTGGACAGGAAAGGGATCGATTGGCATAAAAAAAAGGTTTATAAAAATGACCATTTTCTCGCACCCTGTATGTTTTTTCCAAAATCTGTAAACGCCAATCTTCATTAATTTGTAATCGAAGGAAGGTCTCCTAAGATCATTTTCGCCTAGCAACACGGGATCTGGTAGCTGCCCTCACTAACCCAAAATCTATTTCCACCCTGTATAGGTCAACATGACATTTTTTCATGTTTTTTTTTATAATTATACTATTCTCGCGGTGTTGCCCGCGTTTACTTTGAAAGTATATTCTAAATATTGCCAAACTCACAAACTTACAAACATTACCTCTTTATAATATTTGTATAGAAGACCAAAAATATAAGAATTGTATTTCTGCAGATTGAAAGTGAAGACTATGGTGAACTTGTTAGGCCCATCTTCTGCTGATTGTCAAGACGAGTAAGCCAATGTATTTATTGTACATATACAGGGTGTCCCAGGCTATGCCACATAAGTACTTTAAATATTAAAGATAGGACATTTAACAGAAATAAAACCTCATTTAATTTTTAAAAATAATTATGACTGCATTCAAAGGTTCGATTCCCGGTTCAGGCAGTAAATTTTTCAAAATCTGTGAAAGCAGTTCTAACTATTTTTAAAAAAGAATGAATGAAGTCTTCTTTCAGTAAAATATCTTATCTTCAATATTTAAAGTACTTCCCTTCCATGTGGCATGGCCATGAGACATCCTGTATAGTTTTTTTTTAATAATTCTGGTTTTTATTGGTTTATAGAAGTGCTCACAGCATACTAACTACTAAAAAATCTTGAATTATGAATAACAAAATATGCTACTATTCAGAGCAATGACGCATAATTCCATTTCGGAGAGGCAACCGGATGACAAGCGGTAGCCTGAAAGTGTGTACGCTGTTTATATAATGAATTTTTTATGCCATCCCTCCTAGTGCGACCGGAGCCGCGTGAGCGAGCGAAGAAAAAAAAATTGGCAGGCAACCGCTTGCAAATTCGCACGCTTGTTTTTTTTTCCTGCCAATTTTGTTTTTTTTTTCGCTTGCTTACGCGGCTCCGGTCGCACTAGGAGGGATGGCATAAAAATTCCATTATATAAACAGCGTACACACTTTCAGGCTACCGCTTGTCATCCGGTTGCCACTACAATCGGTAGAAGATGAGGCGATGCCACAATCGTTAGAAGACGACCGCCGTGGCTATCGAGCCGTGTAAACCGGAGGACAGTGTATTCGAATTGGAATATTTGTCAAGTTTGCGGACTTATGATTTCGACGAATTTTAATCAAAAACCTTTATATTTTCAAAAAAAGGTTTATGATTAAAATTCGTCTATGAAACAAAAATGTGATTGATTTTAAAATGATTGTTAAATAATTAGTGTTTTTCTACTTTGTGTTTTCTTTTATAGGTTTCTGCACCCGTGGGTGCCAAACGGAACCATATTACTAAGTCTATACCAATCAATTCAATTCCATCTGTTTCTTCATCGGACCTTTAACTGAGTTTTCCCTAAACCCGCAAAAAATCTTAAAATATGCACCGTTATAGTGGACAAATTGTGAAATAGTAAACTAACAATACAGGGTTTTTTCTGTAGTCCGAAACCCGTACATAGTTCACACCCTTCACAGATAGCAAACTTGACCCTTTCACGGTCCAGTTAATATACGGCGATCGTAAGATCACTTTACTGTGACCCGTCTTGTCTGTGCAATGGCTGCCGCGCGGTCACGTGCTCGACGAGCGGGTCGGGGCGCGCGGGCGGCGCTTCACGGATTGCCGCGCACCTCACCCCCTCAGATTGCTTAGCGCGTCGAATCATATCGCCTTAAATACAACCAGTTTGTAATCGGAGCGGAAAGATTGTCTTTATATGTATACGCGTTAGATTCAGTTCAGTTCGTTTTTTCTATCATTTTGTTGGTAACTAAGTATTTGGCCTCAGTCCTTTAAAACGTTATGGAAAAAAGTGATATTATAACGTTATAATTTGTTAGAATTGAAATTTTTCGTTACAACAAAATCAATATGCCTCATAACGATATAAATATAACAGAATGAATATCACACCATTATAAAATACGGTCGAATAACTTTATAAAATCGTTTTTAAATACGAGCCGCGCTGTCGAATGGGCGAAACTTCTTGCGAAAAAGAGACCCTACAGGCCCATAACGTTATTAAGTTATTATCAAGGATAGGACAAACGCCCGTCATTTTGAAAACTTAACCCTGTTCTGTACAGTAGAGACTTAGACCAGCGGTTGAACAAAAATGGGTTATTACAACATTAAAGTTTTTTCTTTTTTGATATGTCGTTGGAGGCATGTTAAATAATACTTATGTAAAAAGTTAGAAAATTTTAGGTGGAGCTTTAGGCTATATTGAAATATTTTAGTTTTTGCCAATAACTATGTCAATATAGAATTAGAGTTTCAAAAAACTGTAACATATCCAATAACACTTTAATTTATATACGATATTCTGTTTTTAGAAATCTGGGACTTCTGCATCCTGGTGAACGTAAAAATGCAAATAATTTTGTAAATAAAGAATTAGAGTAGCTGATATTGCAAAGTTACGATATTGTCGATCCACTTAACATACTGGAAAAAAGTTAGAAATGTAGACAATCGGCTTGTCTAGATATTGATTTCCGGTTAAACAGTATAGCCAATATTGAATTAAAGTTTGTAGAGTTAATAGTAAACGATCATGACAATGATATCAGTTACCAAACAAAAGTTAAGAAAAATAAACTTACGGCGACACTAAATATTGATACCTAAGCACTCCGTGCGTAAATGAATACATTTAAAAAGCGCGGCATGTATGCGCGCGCCGCGCTGTGCGCTGTGGCAGCAGGCAGCGATCAACGCAACGGTAGAGGAGTGCCCTTGATTGCGTCCACGATCCATAAAAAAATCCACAAAGAATAAATATCAATGGCAAAACACATGTTATTTTGTTATACGTACGTTAATGGAAATACAAAGAAGAAATGTATCCTTATTTATTACCAACTATACTAGGGATTGCCCGCGGTTTCGTCGAACTGGTTATCGCGTTATACACATAATTTAAAAATATTTTAGGGACTCCTTATACAAATGACCACTTTTCCATGTTTTGTTACTCCTTTAAGCCAGCTGCATAAATACCTACTAACAAATAACCTACATATATTTTTTTGCGACGTGGTCAGCAGTAAGCTATAGTTAAACTCAATTTACCTTAGATGAAATTGTATATTTAGGATGTAGGGTAATTTCACCGGTTAGCGACCACCTAATTTAGTGTGCCGGTTTGCGACCACTCGGGAGTAATAAATGGTGAACCGAGAGAATATTTTCTCGTTTTTTAAGTAGATTCCTGCCTAATATCTGCTTTAAAAATTGCGTAAGTACGTACCGAGGCATTTTTACAGCCTGCTTAAATGTTATTATATCTTTAATTGAAAAAAAAAACCTAGTCCTTAAGGTGGTCGTTAACCGAAGTTGGTCACGTAACCGGCGTAATGACCGTATAATATGGTGGGGTAAGTATAATACATGACGGCGAATAGGACTGGATAAGATATGACAATAGGAACCAGGATAAACAGAAATAATAAAAATAGTTGTGAATAGCTCGTATATTTTTATTACAATAACAGTCAAAAAAAATAATTGTAACTTTTTTCACATTATAATATAACTGACAGCGAACTTTTATTAATACAGTATAATCTCGATTATTCGAAGTGTCATAGAATAAAATGTTCAGTCGAATATTATAAATTTTCGACGTTAAGTCCTTTATAAAGTGGGTACTTATTGTTTTATATTAAAGTCAGTATGGATGGATAACATAATAGTAAAAAATTACAAAAAAGTACAACCATTTACGACATCATTATAATAAAATTGCAAGTAGGTATTGTATAAGTATTAATCATTCATATTTGTTTACACCTAATGACAATTCGAAGTGAACTTCTGCGACTTATCATTATTCTGTGCAGCTTTTTTCACAAAATAACTAAAATAATTAAGACGGAACTTTTTTTTTCATTATTATTAAAATTTAACTCTTATTTTTACAGTCTAATCTCGCTTCTTCGAAGTGCAATAGAATAAAGTCTTCAATTCTAATCTTACAACTTTCTAGTAGTAAGGGTGACTGAGCTAAGCCGCAGACGGACATACGGACATGGCGAAACTATAAGGGTTCCTTGTTGCCTACGCAAAACCTGAAAAGGCTACTGGCGATTTTTTTTTATTCTGATAGAAAAAACACCGCACACCTAGTATGGAAAAAAAGAACTGAATATTTTGAATAAAAAAAAAACTATTTTGTGTATTTAAGTATGTTTAAAAATAATAAAGGTACAAAAACTTTTTAAGTAAGGATTAATTTTTCAATAAAATATATTTTGTGAAAACTGTTAACTGAACCAGAATTGAACTTCATAGTAAAATGTAAAAGAAAAAAAAATAAGTGGTTAGATTCTTCCTACTTTTACCAGTAAGATTTTTTTTCAAGTTGTTTTTGAAACGATTCTTATGACATACATTATTTTCATTTCAATCTGACCACTTTTTTTTTCTCCATACATTTTACTATACAGCTCAAATCTGGGTCACCATTCACATTTCTTTTCCTCAAAATGTAAAGGTACTCACTTTTTTTGAAATTATACACATTAATACACAAAATAGTCTTTTCAACAAAATTTTCAACTTTTTTTCATCCTAGGGAGCGTTGTCCTTTAAAACTTCGTTAGCAGACGTTTCTGCTTAGTAAACCTTTAATTGTCTCGAATATTCCTAACAAGTAGGGTAAATCGTCAATAACTGGCCACCTCATACTATCTATATCTATTCTATTATACGTGAATAGAGTTAATTTTTAGTATGAGGGGGCCGATTATTCAAGGGTGGCCAGTTATAGGAGATTTACCTTACTACAAATAATAAACATACATACATACAAATGTACATCACGCCTATTTCCCGGAGGGATAGGCAGAGATCACGGATTTCCACTTGCTACGATCTTGACAAACCTTTCTTGCTTCATTCACTATCATTACATTCTGCATACAAATAATATTTGTAATCAAAGAATATATTTCTCACTGTTTTGGTTTAAATTATGCTCTACTTTCTAAGTTTTCTTTAATCAGGTACTACTCGTATTAGAGCAGAAACGGCCTATTTTAAGTGTTAACGTAAATTGGAATGTTTAATTTAATAACGTTGGGTCAATACGCCGCCCCGGTTACGCGACCAGCTTCAGTAAGCGACCACGTGAAAGACAACGTATTTTTTTTTTTCAATTAAATATACCTAATAAAATGACATTACAACGCACTCTAAATAAACCGTGCCCCGCATGTATTATTTAAAGTAATTTTTAAACAGGAATCTATTGAAGAAGTATTTAAGGACCGTAGTATTTGGCGTTCCTTAGTCTCTGCCTACCCCAATGGGATACGGGCGTGAGTATATGTATGTATGTATGCAATCTATTGAAAAAACTGAAAGGATATATCGTCGTTTTTTGCGGTAGATTCCTGACACCAATTGAAATGAGTGGTCGCAAACCGGAACCATAAATTAGGTGGTCGCTAACCGGCGATATTACCCTGCAACATCATTCCTCATCGTCACTAGGCTGTGCTACTGGTGCCTCCATCTCCATTCTTCTTTTGTGCGCCGATATAGCCTTCGAATCAATGTATAGTAATCTACACAACGACGTTTTTTAATACAGTTGCGAAAAAATAAGAAAAACAACAAGTAAGGAATTCGAAACTTTTATATTATTAATTCTGTAACGTCATTGTAATACAGTTGAAAAATGATGAAGTTCAAAAATATTTTTATTTAGTACAGCTCTATCTTATTTATTTTTTATTGACATAATAATTAATGGTACAATTTGTACGATTATTGAGTGGGAAAAGTGAAAAGCACTAGTTCGTGAAAATCAACTTTCCGCACGCTAAACAGCTACGTAAAAGTAGAACTTTTTGAGCGAATGTATTAAAAATTGCATCTAATATGTGCACGGTAAACAAACAAATGAATGATTTGAAAGTCGACAGCAGCGCTTGCGCGGTAATCCGGGGAGGGCGGGGCGAGGTATCGCTCGCTAGGTCGGCTACGATCGGCCCCCGCGCGCCGCCGTTGAAGGGCCAGCGCGGCGTGGTTATGAATTTCGCGCCATTTTAAATAAATTATACTATTATTAATGCAAGCAATACACAGAATTTTCTTACTTTTCATAATATGGTTGCATATATTATTTTATAGTATTAGACTTATTTTTACAGACTCTAATTCAATATTAGATCTTACAGGACAAAAAACGCATATTACTTTTATAGCATGTATCCTATTCTTCTACATTTTTAGCTTTGTCTATTAACTTAAGAAATTAGAGATATTGTTGAGGATTTTTAAACTTTAATTCAATATCGACAAAGTAATAACCTAATTCTGGTTTGACAAAGAAGCTGCGTAAAAAAAGTTCTACAAACTTAATAACATATAGCGTCATACATATTATAAACGATGAAGCTAAAACTTTGCACTTTAATTCAATATTCACAAATTATAAGTAAAAATATATAAATACCTAATTTATACCTAACGCTCGTTCTAACTTTTCATCATATATTGCAAATATACTTAAAAATATGTCCGATGTCATATAAGCATCACTTTTCCATCTTTAGAATTATCAAAACTTTTAGGGCAAAAATCCGGTCCCACTATTGATCTAACTTCCTTATATTAATAAAAAAAAATAGGTACCTACTAAATAAGAATACACTTTCTATACAGGGCATATGCTGCATTTCATATCGCGGGTTAGCCTGCGTTATGTGCAGAAGCCGCGCGGGCGGCTCGCTCATTGAGAGGAAACACATATTTTTTCCATAGAAACGTAGTCCCCTGTTTTCTCCCTAGATAATGGTAGTAGAGCAATTTTTTTTTCCATAAAGCTATGGCTACCATTGACATGTTCCAATGTTTTCTTTTTTAACCGACGAAAAAAACAAAGTTGGTCCCACATAAATTTTAAATAAAAATTTCAGCCCTTAGGGTAGGAAAACAGGGGATGATTGATTGTTCACTTACTGATTGAAATGTATGACCACGCGTGTGTGTGTGTGTGTTGTGTTGTGTAACTAAAGCCACAGAAAATTTTAAACAAAAACTTTTTAACAAAAAAATTAAACCGCAGAAAAAAAAAACTGAAAAGCAAAAAATAATAAACCTTTTTTATTTAGTTTAATAACTAGTTCTTAATGTAATCTAAGTGTATCTAAGTAATTTTGAGTCGGCGCCAAACAATTAATGAACAAAGATTACTCCAAACAAGTACAATTAAGTTACACCAAATCAAATGAACAATGCAACATTACGTAATTAATTAATATGCTTGTTTGGCGCCGACTCAAATTTACTTAGGTACACTTAGATTAATTTAAGAACTTAGTTATTAAACTAAATAAAAAAGTTTTATTATTTTTGGCTTTTCAGTTTTTTTTTTGGCGGTTTAATTTTTTTGTCATAAATTTATTCTTAATAGAGACATTAACCTTCAAAAACCTAAGAAAAATGCCAGATTTTCCGCTGTGTTCAAACATCCAGAAAAAAATGTTGACTAGATTATTTAAAAAAAGGAAAACATGGGAACACGGCTATAGCCTCTCTTTGATTTTTAATAAAAAAAATGTTAAATAGGTCAAGTTTTGGAGAAGAAATCAGGGGACTACGAAACGTTGATTTTATGTACTTTTAATAGGTATTTTCGGTCCAAGGCAGTTGTCTCTTTCGCGCTCTGCGGGGGGAGGCTTGAGGTTAGCGCGACAGAAATACATTTTACAAACACCTATTTCTCAATTACCTCGCCCAGTGTTTCCTCTTAAACGTCAAGTGCCCTCGTATACGGCGACTATGCAACTGAGTGAATGCGACTACCTGGCATGTAAAGGTCAATTTTTTTTCCCTGCCACGTGATTCACGTCGCGCACCCGCACCTTATCAACTCCGTACTGATTTCTGGCGCCCCACTAATTGCATTGTTGTTGACGGAGTCATTTACTTACACAAGCCTGAGTGATGCTTAATGTCGGTTTTTGAAGCGCTAGAAATCAGGTGCCTACTTGATAGAATTGAACAATCACATATAAAATACCGTCGAGCATTCGGCGTTCTAAAATTTATCGAACTGAATAACGAACAGAGCCAAATCGCGATCATTCTATTCTATGCGTTAGAGGGAGAGGGCTTATAATTCGATCTCTTTCGTTTACATAGCTGCCTCCTGCTCACGCGCCAACGTTGGCCCAATGTGTACAGCCGGCATAGGGAGCGCTCTAGTAAATGCTGTGCGGGATCTGTGTGCGGAGGGACGGCGGCGGAACAAAAACAAAATTTCTCGGCTCGGCAAAAAGCTCGAAGCAAATTTATTGTCGTTTCGCTGGCATGCCCGCTAAAACCCTCCTGTTTTGTGAGCTGTTACCTGTAATTTAACGTTCGCTAGAGTGCTGATTACCACGTTCATGTGAGGTACCTCAATTAAGTAATACCTAGTTAAGCCTTATCTATAGACGTTGTGCACGTGAACAAGTTAAATGTGAATGCTCAAGTGTATCGGCACCTTAAGGACGATGGACGAAGAGCACGGCATATCGAGCTAACAGAGCGAACGAGACATCATTTTGAAGGTCGATTTAACACTAGCATGTAGCCGCACTTCCTTCGCGTGTCTCGTATCAACGTTTATCCCCAAATTCACGCCTTATGAACGAAAGAAAGAAAGAAGACATTTATTCACAAACAATAGACACACAGAGACAAAGGGAGTAGACATACAATACAATTGACACATTATTTGTGTCTTCGCGGCAGTGAATCGGTCGCTGTCTCAGCATGCCGAAGTGTCAGACACCAGACAGACACCTACAGCGCTGGTTTTCAGACAGCACCGTTCGTGACCCACGGAACGCAATACAACATACTACCGATACAAACGTGTTTTGGGGTTGCTTTCCGAGATATAAATTAAGTATCTTATATTTTAATCCAGGTTATGAACTATCTGTACATCTGTACCAAACTACCTTAAATCCGTTCAAGAATTGAATGCGTGATTGAGTATCGAAACAAAATACCCAATCAGTTTTTTTATATGCATAAAAATATAAATCGTAGACTGTATTATTGTGAACAGTGTAAAACATAATTAATTCGTCAGTAATTACGTTTGATCTCCTATTTGGTTGATGCACGTGCAAAGGAATGCAGTAACGCTGATGACATAATGATAGTACCTACGTGTAACTTGTCTTAAGCCTGCTGTACACACTGGGCCAACGTTGGCGCGTGAGCAGATGCAGCTATGCGTTAGAGGAAGAGGGCTTTATATCGTTCTCATGCGTTTGCATAGCTGCATCCGGCTCACGCGCCAACGTTGGCCCAATGTGTACCTACAGCCGGCATTAAGCCTGCTGTACACACTGGGCCAACGTTGGCGCGTGAGCAGAAGGCAGCTATGCGCTAGAGGGACAGGGCTATAACTCGATCTCTTTCGTTTACATAGCTGCCTCCTGCTCACGCGCCAACGTTGGCCCAATGTGTACAGCCGGCATTACTTTTTATGCGCTCGCCAGCTTTGCAGCCGTGCACGCAGTTACGAGATGGAATGGATTCTGAGTGCATGTCGGTGAACAGCTTATCTGACTAGACATATTGACACATTAAATATAAATTTTCATTGCGACAGGACAGAACGATGCAGAGTACAACACGCATTGACGGTGGCAATGGAATTCGTGTTGTTAAGCAGACACCATTGCATGTGGACGCTTGCAACTACAGAAGAATCAAATGTGCGTGGGCACTCTTTATTGATTTGATGATTCGTTGTATTGATAGTGAGAGACGAATGCGGTCCCTAACTCTCAACACAGTGCATGCTCGGGAGCTGTGGCGACCTTATTATCACTATTATTCTGGTAGTGGCTTCCGGGCTGTGAGAGCCCTTATATCACTGCGACCATCGCTGATCTATTGTGATCGCCACTACAATTCTTGGTCAAGTCCTGCGCACTCGGAAAATTTCAGGATACTTGTTATTTTAAATAAATAAAAGATATTTTTATGCAAACTGGGCTCTCTTTAATTCGCTCCAAAACCCGACATGACATTGACAGCCGTCATAGATTATATAGAAACAATATAAGGTGCATTCACAAACATCCTCTTTTCTTTATAAAATAAACTTCGTAGTCTGTAAGATGACGAGGTAAGTTTCTAGACCGGTGACTACGTCGAACTTCTAACCTCGAGGAATCTTCCGGACGCTCAACTGATGTAGTATCTGAAGTAGACGGCTGTACCGGAGACTCTGTATCTTGAGGTTGAGACTCTGTATTTGGATGCCAATGATAAAACGTATCAACACCTGAAAAAGTAATATTATCATACTGGGACCTGTAATCCGCAGTGTGTTCTGTTGGTCGGCCAACTGACTTAGAGCCAGCTTCTCCTGAGAAAGGCTTGATGTGACATCTGCTTCTTCTATATTCCTTATTACCTACTACCACAATGTAGGATCTTTCATTTAGTCTCTTAGTAACAGTGCCAAAACTCCATTTTTTATTAACCTCAGGCTTTAGCTGTGTAACAACCTTTTGTCCAATAAATAACTCCGGTAAAGTTCTACTTCTTTTATCAAAACCTTCCTTTATCCTTTCCTTCCTCTCTTTTACCTTTTTAGGAACTTCAGTTACAACTCTAGGTTTGAGATGATGCAATAAACAGGGTAGTCCAGTTCTCGTTCTTCTAGAAAACAACTTCTGTACAGGGCTTGTATTGTCCATTTGTATAGGAACATTCCGGTGATGTAACAGACAGTACCACAAGTCTTGCTTTAATTCCTGACTCTGAACCACTAATTTTTTGGCAATCTTAACTGCTGATTCAGCCTTCCCGTTAGACTCTGGATGATGGGGTGAGGAAGTAACATGCTCAAAGTTCCATTGATCTGCAAAGCTTTTAAAAATCTCATTGACAAAATTAGTCGCATTATCCGTACAAACTTTTTGTGGTACTCCATGCCGAGCGAAATTTCTCTTGCATATAATAATTATTTCATTTGCTGAAAGTGTATTGAGTTTATCCAACTCAAAATAGTCCGAATAGTGATCCACTGTAACCAGGTACTTTATATCATTAACAGTGAAAACATCCATAGATATGTATTGAAACGGATATAATGGAATATCATGGCAGATTAAGGGCTGCTTCTGTTGTGAAGGAGAGTGCTTAATACAAAATGAGCACTTTTCTATATATTGTTTTATGTCCTCTGACATACCAGGCCAGAATATATTTTCTCTTGCCAACCTGAGAGTGCTAGCAACACCATTATGACTTACATGAACTTTTTGAGTCATTTCTTGTCTCAGCAGCTCTGGTATCAGTACTTGATTGTTTCTAAATATTAATCCATCGGATGTTGACAACTCATGTTTGAAACTGAAATAAACACTTAGTGTTACTGGCAAGCCAGAGATATATTTTGGAAAACCTTTCTGTATGTAGTCTATTAGCTGTTGTAAATTCTGGTCTTTTTCGGTATATTTTCTGATCTTACATAGAAGTTTATCAGACACCTTTAGATATTTAAGGCCTGATACTTTGCTTATTAATCTGTAGACTTTCCTTTCTTTTATTTTTTCTTCTAGGTTATAAAATGTGTCCTTATCATCACTGACAGGTGCTCTAGATAGAGTGTCTGCAAGCAAATTATCTTTACCTGGTATAAATACAAGCTGTACATTATATTTTTGTAAAGTCAGTAACATCATTTGCAATCTCTTTGGGGCTTCAATCAATGGCTTATTAGTAATATTAATCAGGGGTCTATGGTCAGTTTTTACAATAGTCTTGCTGTTACCTGCAACATATTGGTTAAATCTCTTACAGGCGAAAACCACTGCCAACATCTCCTTCTCAATCTGTGCATATTTTTTTTCTGTAGGATTTAGACATCTAGATGCAAAACATATAATCTGATTATTCTGGTATAGAGCAGCACCCAGACCATACTCACTGGCATCACATTCCATGACAACTTCTTTGTTAATGTCAAAATATTTTAAAACTGGTAAGTTACTAATAACATTTTTTAAATTCTGAAATTCTGTTTCTTCTTTTTCTGACCAAACAAACTCTGTATCTTTTCTTGTGAGGTTTCTGAGATTAGTTGCTTTCATACTAAGGTTATTTATAAATTTGCTGAGGTAGCCAACCATGCCCAAAAAACGCAACACATCTTTACTTGAAGTAGGAGTAGGCATATTTTTAATGGCATCTACTTTGGACTCATCTACTTTCAAACCATCTTTTGACAGGATGTGGCCGTAGAATTTCACAGAGGTCTGCAACAAGTTGACTTTTTCTTTATTGAGTTTACAGTTTACCTCTTGTAATCTTTTCAACAAACTCTCTAGTTTTATGTTATGATCAATGGTTGCCTCTTCAATTGTATCGCCCACTCCATAAATAAGTATATCATCAGCTATAATTTCTATACCTTTAAGATCCTTCAACAAACTGGTAAGTTTCTGCTGGAATATTTCTGGCGAAGAGCACAAACCGAACGGGAGTCTCAGCCATCTGTAACGTGCAAAAGGAGTCCAAAATGTAGTCAATTTACTACTGCTTTCTGCTAAGCGACATTGCCAGAAGCCTTTCTTGGCATCTACTGTACTAAACACCTTAGCCTTGCTCAATTCAGGCATTATTTCATCTAATGTAGTGAATTGAAAATTGGGTCTTTTCAGTGCTTTATTTAATGGGATAGGATCTAAACATATTCTGAACTTTGAGTCTTTACTAACTATTAAAATGTTATTTACCCAATCAGTATGATGAGTTTCTTTCACTATAATGCCATCTTCTTCTAACTGTTCCAATTCTTTCTGCAATCTGTTTCGTAGGCACACAGGAACACGCCGGGCAGGTTGTATTTTAGGAATAACTGATGTGTCCACCTCTAAAGTAACTTCTCCTGGTAGCTCTCCATAACCATTAAAAACATCATCATATTTTTTAATAATTTCTAATGCTTTTGTGTGGTCCAGTTCTTCTTTAACATGGTCTGGGCCTGTGTCAGATTTCACAACCTCACAATATTTTATAAATCCAAAAGCTACACATGCTTTTTCTGAAAGTAGAGGCTCATGTTGGACATCTACTATGTGAAATTTAATTTTAAACTTTTTATCTTTATTCAGGCATTCAAACACTCCAGTGCCATATTGAGAAATAGCTGAACCATTGAAACATTTGAGTTTCTTTGATGAGGGTGTCAACTTGCGGAAATCTTCATCTCCAGTTATCTTTTTATAATAATCCGCACCCATCACACATACTTGCGCACCTGTATCCAATGTGCAATAAATTTTGTTCCACTTGTCTTTGATATTAAACATCAATGGTGCTTCGATGTGGCCAGAACTCTTATTTGTCCTAACTTGAGCTATCACAATGCTATCCTCAGAAGTGTCACTCATATTCTCATTAATCTCATTAATTCTTGTATTCTTCTTTTTACATACTCTCTGAAAATGATTGCGACCACCACATTCTTCACATCGCTTACCAAATGCAGGGCATAATTTTTTACTGAAAACATGACTATCCCCACAAAATTTGCATTGTCTTGGCATTTTCTTTTCATCCTTTTTTTGTATGTATCTTTTTTATTATATGTATTTATCTTATTCACCACATTTTCCTTTTGCAGATCTGCCAACTGAGTTGTAGCCCTTTCAGCTGCTCGGCATATATTGAGGGCAGAATCTAGGGTCAAGTCTTCTCTACGCAATAACTCTTTAATAACCTCACCGTCCTTTATTCCAACCACTAGGCGATCTCTCATCAATTCGTCTGCCATTGTACCATAACCACAGGTTCTTACAAGCTTCTTAAGCGCAAGAAAATAGTCTTCGAAAGTTTCCTCGCTGAGCTGATTCCTAGAGTTAAATAAATATCTGGAATAGATGACATTTGTTTTTTTTATGATTGTCTCTTCCATTTTTCTAAAAATTTCTTTTTCCGATTTCTTTTCCATCTCTGTGAGTCCGAACTCCATGAATTTCTTCACTGCTGCAGTGCCCACTGCGCTTAAAAGAATGCTGGCCTTAACCTCGCTTTTCTCCGGTCCCCATTTGGACATTCCGGTAGCCGTGCAGTAATTTTCCCAGCCGTTGCGGAAGAATTCTAAGTTTTCGAATAGGTCTCCCGATTCTACATCCAACGGTTGGGGCCATGGGACGCTGACATGACTTTTTACAGCGTCTATATTGGATCCCGCCATCATGTTACTCATTTGTTGCTGCATTACTTGCATTTGGGTTTGCATGGCAGCTAACAGCTTAGTTTGCTGCTCCAGAAGCACTTTGTAATCTTCATCTGGCATTTTACCCACTAGACACCATGTTATTTTAAATAAATAAAAGATATTTTTATGCAAACTGGGCTCTCTTTAATTCGCTCCAAAACCCGACATGACATTGACAGCCGTCATCCATACTAATATTATAAATGCGAAAGTGTGTCTGTCTGTCTGTCTGTCTGTCTGTTACCTCTTCACGCTTAAACCGCTGAACCGATTGCGATGAAATTTGGTATGGAGATAGTTTGAGTCCCGGGGAAGGACATAGGATAGTTTTTATCCCCGAAATCATCCCCTAAGGGGGTAAAATGGGGGGTGAAAGTTTGTATGGAGCTGCGATATAAACGAGTTCCACGCGGACGGAGTCGCGGGCAGAAGCTAGTAGATTATATAGAAACAATATAAGGTGCATTCACAAACAATACTGTTGACGTCTAGAAATTTAATCTCCTCCGGGCACATGATGTGTTTGCCCATAATGGAGTTACGGCGCGTAAGGCAAGGGCAATCGGTTAGGATGTGTGTCCTCCGCTTTAAGACAGACACTGCACTGCCCCCCTATTCTGTAACTTGTTTTAAACTCACCTCAACGCTCACCCACAAAATCCACAAACATATCTTGACACCGCGATGCGTAGTAACTAAGCGTAGCCAGAGGTCTAGTTTCGTGACGGGTTACCGGCGGGGTGAGCCGCATTAGCGCGTAGCGAATAACAGCCCTGCTCTGGCGACCCTAACTCACCAGTTCACCACCAGGAACATACCTACATATACAGAGCGAGTAGTGGTGTTAAGGCTGTGATCTGTAATGCAAAATTAGTCTAAATTCGACGAGCTCTCAATGATTGAATGCAAATATTGTGGTTGAATATAAAATGGTGTCAAAACCCAGAGAGCAGATTCAGAAAACGGCGCGGAGGTCGTCGCGGTGAGCGGCGCGAGACAATGCGAGGCGTACGGTTGCGAAACGCGCGCGCGTTTGCACAACCGCGGACCGGCCCTAACTGCAACCGTAGATAAAGGATTTCATAGTCCTAGCGAATGCCCGAAAGTGATGGAGGTAGGGTAAAACCAGGATAGATGCCCCACTTTTTGAAATGACTATATATCTCTTTGTGCAAAAAGCAAAATTCTTTATATGTAAAACGGGTAGGTAGGTACTTTGGTTTATTATCTTCAAATTTATGAAAGGAATTAAAAATATCTTTGATATTTCCAGAGTATTGGCTATTTTTGCGGACCTATAAATTTTGGGACAACTATCCCATGTTGGTCATCCATGTAAATTACGTTTAGGATAGATGTCCCGTCGAGAAAGAGGAAATATATCCCGCAAAAATCCCGCAAATTGATCGCATCTAGCTGTCCCATGCAATCGCACAGAGACATGCAACACGGTCAACTTAGTTGTAGTTGCTCTCGATAGATAAATAAAATAATGTGTGTTTCATTCGCGAAACTAGAGTAATTGCAATCAAGGCAACTATACCCCCGGGGCGACTATCCGGGTTTTACCCTATAATAAGACAACAATGATAAGACATGCGTCACGGATGTTCGCCAACGATAAAGCGCCAAAGTATCAGAAGACTAATTATGTGACATAACATGTATCGATTTAATCCTCGCATAAATATGCACCGATACCTTAATCCGCTGACATAAGAGCGATGGGACATATAATGACAAAGTTGTATGCAGCAATATTAATAACCCTGATTGTACACATCCTTGACATCTCATATCTGATACATACTTTAGTCATGTTATAACAATAGGGGTGTAGTCTCGAAAATTATTATTACTCCAAAAGAAAGAAGGCAAAAAAATATGCCTATTGACAAAAATCCCATTCAGATATCTCAAAGAATTACGAAGCTAGAACCGTTTTAATATTGCTCGTTATAGAGAGAAAACGCAGTGTGTACGTCACGTTACGGGATGGCTGCCGGGGGGCCGCGTCGACGGCGGCGCCGAGCACGATGGGCGCGGCATATTGCTGTCATCGTTTCATATGAAGTTGCGTTTTACGAAAAAGGGACAGAACCTTCTTAAAACTTTGGACACATAACTTCGTGATTATTTAACCTTTTGCGTTGATTTTTTTCTCCATTTGACTAGATTTTTAATCCTTTTTCGAGACAATATGACATTATTGATTATTTTATTTACCCCTTTGACAGTCTGGTAACCACCAAAAAAGCCTATACGCGATGAGCGACAGGAGATTCGACATTGTATCGTTCACACTCGTCCTATTATCCTATGCTTAGGGCCCCCCCACATTACGGCGTCTTGCGAACGTTTTTCATTCAAAATTGTGCGTTGCGACGACGCCGCGTCGACGCAACGCACAATTTTGTATGAAAAACGTTCGCAAGACGCCGTAATGTGGGGGGGCCCTTACATCTAAAGGGTACCTATTTTATTCTAACGCAGGGTTCCAACTTTCTCAGTTTATCGTTGACGGCAATTATTAAACTGTCGCTCCCAATGTTGTTTGAATGCAGCTTCAAAACAAACGAATGTTTCATTTTGATATAATTCACAATCGAGTTATTTAAAAACATTTAACAATGTAACTTGCATTTTAAAGAAATAAAATATTTCTTCCGGTTTGAATACAAGGTAAACGTCCGTTGCTCGACGCTGTACTAGTATATCCCATGGGCACTCTATGTCAAAGCGATAAGGGTTAAATTCGAACTAAGAGGATTTTTCTTCATTCAAATTTAAGACATGTCACAATGACAGAGTGCCCATGCCATATATCTACTAGACTAGTACAACGTCGAGCACTCGGACGTTTACCTTAATCATAATCAATATTTTTGTACAAAACGTCCCCAGTCCTTTTCATTGAGGTAATAATAATAATGCTAACATAAGAATGAGATAAACGTCGTAGAACCGATGGCCGTTGGAACGGAAAGGTTCTCGAGTGGCGACCATGTACCGCCAGGCGGACTGCACAAGGTGGACTGAAGGGAAGGGGGGAGTGTGGATGCGGGTGGCGCAGGACCGGTCATCGTGGCACTTTGGGGGAGGCCTATGTCATGGCCTCCCAACTAGAACAACGTATAATTGATACTAAAAATAACTCATAGATGGCGACACAGGTACCGAGCGAAACATTTGAACCAGTAATCGTGAAGATAGAATGATTTTTACACCTTAATAAATTCAACGTACCTTAATTATATCACAAACATACTTTCGCACATACAATACAGGTATATTTTATAAGTTTAGTAAATGCAATAAAATTGATACTAAATCCATGTAACTCGTACTATACGAGTCAGCTTTCAAGCTTGCTACGTATTATTGGGTACTGTCACTAGATGGCGACATCACGGGTCGCGAAAGTTCTATGGAACCACAGGCTCTAAGCATTTGGTTATGTATATTTTTGTGTGATGTGTAATATTGTCTCTAAAATACTACTTTTATATCGAAAAAATCAAAAATACTCTATTTGTTGCCCGGGAAGTCAACGCCATCTGGTGATATCTCAATGTATTACTAAAGGCTGACAGCGTCATAGCCGTGGTAGCTCGGATACTGCATCTACTGGTGTAGCTACGGGACTAAAATTGTATACAGAATTGCCTACATTAGGACGGTACGCTTTTGCTCTATGGGATTGGGTATCTGTACTTGTATTCTTTAATCTGTGCCTATGTCCAGCAGTGGACGTCTTTCCGCTGATATGATGATGATGAATAATGAGATGTAATGAGTCTCTCAGCTTCCAGGCTATGGTTTCATATAAGGGACACGGCCACACGGCTTAATTCCCGTATTAACTTGGCCGATTTGTATGAAAAGATTAGGTAAACAACAGCGGTAAAAACATAGACGCTAACCTCGGGCCAATGTGACATTGGTTTTTTGCGACTAAACCCAACTAACTATGCAGTTATATTGAACCGTCTTCCAAAATATATCCATTTCGACTCATTTTATGTTTCTCTTCTAATCAAACGGGAGAGCGCATTTTTTCTGTATGTAGATAATAGCTCTTATAGATTACTTTCCGGATCTGCTATTCGTTACTAATTTAGTTCTATATAGTTGGTTTCAGTTAACATTACGAAAATGCACTTAATGTGATATTTTACAACTTCTTTTGTTGCTAAATATGAAAGGACAAGATAACAAAGACACATAGATACTAAAACTGACCGAAGTGTGGCACGTGGACTGCACGGCTATCATAACACAAGACGGCGGGTGAGCTCTCTCGTTTTTTTTTATTTTTTTTATTTCGGCAACAAACAGACAAATACAAAAATAAAGTTTTACATAATGTTAAATAAAAGACCTTGAGTGCCATATATCTTGAGTGGTTTTTCTCGCACTATACGTCTCTTTGTAAGTTTACTAATAGGTACGAGAGAGACGGATAGTGCGAGAAAAACCGAGAGAGCTCGCGCGCCGTCTTGTGATAGCCGTACTACTGTTTGTGCTATTGTTTACTCACAGTAGGTACAGTCAGCATCATAAAGTTAGTAGCAGCCAAGTTAGCCAAATATTTCGTAACACATCCTTACTATCACAGTAATAAAGACGTGAACCGAAGTATTTGGCTACCTTGGCTGCTACTAACTATATGACGCTGTCTGTACCTATGCTTTGTTCGTACCGATACCTGCGTAATTGTTTTACCAGCTTACTTGAAGATAACATTAAACAATAGGTGTAGGTAATGGTTGGTTTTAAGTAATTTTCGTCAATATTGCTTATTAATCCCAAATAAAAAATCTACTACACACACAGTAGTTGACAACAGTATAAATAAATAATTATAAACAACATTCACGAAAATACTTGGAAAACATAACGTTTCAACTTATTTTTTCTATTTTCAAGATTTATAAATAATACCTACTAGTGATTCTGTGGGCTATAGAGCTCCCGAGTTTGTCTCGTTTATTTTTTTTTAAGATAAACCAAATCGTCAAAAAAAACTTTACAATTATTGAACCTGCTCACATAATTTCACGAGATTCGGTTGAGAGATGCGACCTCTTTAAATAAGTAAAATAAAATAAATATTTGCGGGAAACAAACTAGTGCCTAGACTGCCTAGTGCCTATGCCTAATCTTAAGAGTCCGCAGCAAGGTCCGCTCAACTCCGCGTTGAGATCGCGCGCTTACGCTTTAAAATGTTGTTGTTTCACCTAGAGGGAGACAGGGCGCTAGCAGTAAAGCGAGAGCGCGCGGGGAGGCGGAGCTATACATGTCGCAGTTAAAATATCGCAGTAAAATATCTTCATACAACGGCGAAATTATTGCGGTAAATAAAATATAACAGTAGAACATCTCCATAGCGAGATAACAATACAGTTTATACAGTGCGTAAGTGCGGCTAGGCAAATTTTAACTGATTATTTAACCTACTAAAAACGTAAATGTAGAGTACAGGCTACAAGTTTTGATGTGCCAACAAAAGTAGTAGTAACTAGTAACATAAGTATAACATACAATATACCAGGTTTTGTCATTTTAACAACCTAGTGCCATAATTGCATAGCAGATTTTCAGATACCACTACCACTATTTTTGTTATAAATGAAATAAATGAATATTTATTCTGCAAGTAGGCCGCCAAGTAAAGGGCACTTTTATAAGTCAAGCCCTACCAGCGCTTCTGCAGAGACCACTGTCAAGAAGAAACGCCGCAAGAAACTTAACAGTCAGTCTTTTTCCCAAAACAAGCTTATTACAGTGATAGTACTTAAACTATTTTTAAATAAGTAACTCTAAAATCCGTATTATAGATGATCAAAAATATTAGACACGTATTTTTTCTTTTGGTCACTAAACAAAAAATGTCGAAGTTATAAGTGCGCGTAACGTCACGGTTCATACGTTTGTGAAGTCACGCGGATTATCTACGCGCCATAACTTCGTCATTTTTACAGACTTCAAAAAAGCAGGAGGTTCTATGTTCGGTTGTGTGTATTTTTAAAATAGGTGTCCAATATCTTATGATCAATAAAAATACGCACTAATTAGAATCCAGATCTTTTTTCCTAGGAACCTACCCTATAAATATTTATTCACATTGAAGATTTGGTGTATTGAAGGAAATAAAAAAAGATCATACATTATTGTTTTTATTTTTGGTAAAAAGTACCTACTTACAACAATGATCCTAGTTGGTCCATAAATAAATGAAATTTGAATTTATAGCCTTATTATAACTTACCTATTAGGATTTATATTTTCTTTTTGACGACGAGCCGGTCCTCTTTTCTTCCTTCGAGCCGATAGCCATAATTTTGTCTTTGAACACCTTTTCGCTTCTAGAAAAAAAATAACTATAGGTAATTATAAACGTCTATACGCTCCCGTGATCGCTTACCATCAGGTGGACCGTATGCTTGTTTGCCCCCTTATAGTTTTAGTTGAAAAATATATGTACCTATGTACCTTGTACATCTTATATCTACAAATTGGACAAGCGCCAACCTGAGCACATAATATAGTAAGAACCTAGTACATACATAAATAATAAATACCTACAACCAAGGTTCAAGTAGCACCGAGAAACAACTGCTATTGTCGCGTCGTCATTTTTTTATTTAGATACCTACCTAGTATTGTTATTGTCAGGTCACTCAATCAAAAAAGTGGAAGGGTAGGTAAGTGCCAATTTCTATATATAATTATGATATACAACGTGTTAATAAAATAACGCAAAACCTGAAAACAGTTTGTTCAGAATCGAGCATAGAATGCGAAAAAAATAAAAAATAAAAATTTCACAAGATTTTTTTTTTACATTTGTATGGAGTGTTGGCCGTCTGGGGCGACCTGCTCCATACAAATGTAAAAAATAAATCGCGTCAAAAAATTTTTTTTTTATTTTTTTCGCATTTTACTCTCGATTCTGAACAAACAGTTTTCAGGTTTTGCGTTATTTTATTAACACGTTGTATAGAAGTACGTAGATTACTATAGAGAGTGACGAAAAAACCTATCCTATATACTTTAGGATACTATACTATAACTTACATACCTACTTAGGTAAACTAATTAAAATTTCTAAGCAATAATGTGTGATAGGTAGTTTTCGTATAAAGTCCGTTCGTTCATCCTCGTCTTATTTAAATTTATAGCGTATTATTATTTTTTAACTATGTAAGTATTTTGTTTTGGCTATATAAAAGAATCAAACTATATATCACCAAAGCCATATCCAGAATGATTTGACGTACCCAAGTGATATTTACGTAGGTACCTACCTATTTAATACCGAATGAGTACCTACTGTGAGATTAAAATTTTGTTTACCTACCAAATAAATTAAATAACACGTCAACTAAGGATTAATGACTAGGTACTCATATACATTAATATAATATGTACATATTACATGTATATAATTTATTTGTATACTTGGAACTTGACTAAAATGCATATAAGTAGGTAGGTACTTACCCGGTTAATCCAAATGCAAAGTCCATAAGAAAGCCACAGATCGTCGATCAGTATGATCAGTATGATCACACACACCACCAGTATCACCAAGAAAAATCAAATCCGTTTTATCAGTACAAGTCGTGAATTGACCGCGATTATCGTAGGAAGATAATTCACCAAAACAATACGTCGCTCCCGCGCACAGCAAATGGGTCACTATTGTCACTATACTAAGCGCACGGCAAGGAGTAGCTATGATAAGGGCGGTGCGTACCGCCGCCCCCCCCCCGGACCGTTCCCCGCGCTAGAGTAATTCGCTGCAGTTTCGCATCAAATTTTTGTAATTTATTTTAAGGTTTTCGTAGTTACGCTCTCATTTTAAAACTACAAGATCAATTTTGATAAATCTTTTTTCTTTTCAAACTGCATAGTTTAATCGACACCGGAAATAGGTTTTGACTTCAATCTAAACTATATTTTGGTCGTAGTAGGCCGCCGAACTGAACAACTTTCTGGGGTCTAAAAATGCAAAACTTGTACTCGCTCTATTTTCTTTCTATTAACATTTTAAGAGTCATAAACTAGTTTTAGCCCTAGATATATCTTACCTCATTATATTTAGAGAATTTCATGATAATGTGACATGTTATATTAAAGTAAGGACGTAACTACGTTTGTATGAAGAATCGAGCTTGCTGCGGACTCTTAAGGACTCTAAGGATCCTAAGGGCTCCTTTAGGAAACAACCGGGAATACCGAGAACCGATAGGACGCTGAAATATTTGCGGACAATCCCACACAAATCGACTTAGTCCCAAACTAAGCAAAGCTTATTGGTACTAGACGACGATAAATATACATATATAGATAAATAAATACTAATACATAAAAAACATCCATGACTAAGGAACACAATATATTCGTGATCATCACACAAATAAATGCCCTTACCGGGATTCGAACCCAGGACCTCTAACTTCGTAGGCAGGGTCACTACCAACTAGGCTAAACCGGTCGTCAATATCGTCGTCGTCCGTTTGTCCATATTTATTTAATAGTATGGCATACATTATTTTGGCCTTTAATTTTGTCACTCTTTAGTACCACCCAGGGGACACGTGCAGGGTTGTGGTAGGTAGCTGCGGACACGAGTAACAGTTGTCGAAGTTGTAGTTATTTTAAATAAATGAAAGATTGTCCAGTGATTGACCCAACTTAGAAAAGTTGAAAAGCCCCCGACATTTTCATTTCAAAGTCCATTACTCAAAAACGGCTGAACAGATTTTCATGAAACATGGCTAAGAACACTCGGGATAAAATAGCCTATGACACAATAAAAACTTAACGAAAATCGGTTCATCCGTTTGGGAGCTATGCCTACGATACCACAGACAGATACACAGACAGACACGTTAAACTTATAACACCCCTCTCTTTGCGTCGGGGGTTAAAAAGACAATCGTCCCCTACAAACTTCACAGTAACAGAGCGTTTTTGACGTTTCTTAAAATAGTCATCCCTACTATTAATGTATAATAATTACAATATAGATACATATGTTCATGCACATGTGATGTTTGCGCACGTGATTAATCCGCCAAGGTCCTGTACAACGGTATGCACAAAGCTCGCCCTCTACTCCTGTCAATCAAACCAACATAACCCCGACCACCGATCACGCATAGTTATTACGAACACAAGTCAAGTTATACTAGGTACGAATAGTAAGTGGGTATGAGACTGGTTGTGAATAACGTGTCGTTTGCGGTTACTTAGGCAAATGTAGCAGAGGTTGAAAGCACATTTCAGTACAACGACTCTGAGCATTGCTTGTTTTCATTTGTTTCATGTGTGTGGATTTGTTTTTGACTGAGTATGATGACGGGTACACGTTATATTTCAGAAGTCGTTTGGACAATTGTCTGAAAGTGTATCTTCTGAATTTTTAATTTGCGAAAATAATGGATGTTTTACTAACTTAGCCCCATGTATTGAAATTTTCGTTTAGCGGAGAGTGACTTTCGTAATTTTAAAATTACCAAAGATAATTCTATCTATGATAGCCGATAAAGTGGATTGCCCATACATCCGGCATTGCTGTGACAGACATGTCCCAGCGAGATAAATCGGCCGAGTAGGTACCTATTTTATTTATGTGACATTTTATTTTATATTACTTATTTGACATTGTATTGTATTTTTAATTTTTAATTTAATTTAATTTAATTTTAATATTTGTATTTGTATGAATTTAATTGAAAAAATGTATTATGAGTTTTGTTACTCGAAATAAATGATTTGATTTGATTTGATTTGAAAGAATGAAGCTTCCGGACGGACACCAGTTACAGGGGGGTTGCACCAAGTTAGGATGACAAACCGATCAACGTCAATAATGGCGCCAGCAGCTGTCAGTCCATACAAAACTGTTAAACTTTCCATGTATTCAGATTCAACGAACACCGCTTACGATTACATACAGTTTGGTACTATGAGTGGGTACAGTCTACTACGGACTGTCGGAATGGTACACAGTCGAAGATCGCGTTGGCTCGACGGTTCCTGAATCGAATATTCGTTGCTTCGCCTTCAATTTTGTATGATTCCATTACGCACCTCGATAATTCCAGCTCTCGTTGCACCCGAAACGTGATACTTCGCAACCTGAGGCTCTAGCATAAGATTTACCGAAACAAAACTTTACGATCGCGTTTGCGTTTTACCCTCAATTTGTATGGGATTTGACAGCTAACGCGGTCGTGGGGTTTTGTTTCGGTAAATCTTATACTAGAGCCTCTGTTATAAGGAGCTGAGGCTCTAGTATAAGTTTTACCGAAACAAAACGTTACCACCGCGTTCGCGTTTAGCTGTCAAATCCCATACAAATTGAGGGTAAAACGCAAACGCGATCGTAAAGTTTTGTTTCGGTAAATCTCATGGTATAACAACACAGGTACTCTCTTCCGAGACTCGCGAACCACGTGACTGACACAAGCCTACGTCATTATGCTGTTAAGAGGGGGCGCTCCGCGAAATCGGGGTTCTTAGATTGAATATTTACCTATGACAAACTAAAGTGAATGCCAGGAAAAAGAACATACCAAAACCACATCATATTTGCAATTGAATCGTCTGAACAAAACCATACAAAACCAAAATTGCCTCGATAGAAAAGAACCGCCAAAACATGTCTTATTTTTACTCAATTTCAATAGTGTGAGGTTCCCGTGCATATAAATTAAGTAAAAGTTGAGTGTATAATAGCTTTTCACATTACCTAATGAAAGTACTAGCGGGGTATTTTTATGTAGTCCCTTTTCAGACTTATTGAGGTGAAACGTATTTGGCGTATAGGCCTTTTTTATTTAGCGCGATACCCTTTCTCCCGTCGCGTGTTTCGTGCGGTTCTGTCTATCTTTTGTTGCCGTTCGCGGGCGGAGTCAGTCGTTATCGCTCCGCTGAGACGAGAGGACTACGTTCTGTGCTCTCACGACAGCACGATGAACATAATTATTTCAATAATATTGTGACCCAGTATATTCGTCCAGTGAATGAACGTATCATTACATTCCAGTAGATATTTTGCTACATTTTGAAATAATATATTTAAAAGTCGACCTTAACATATAGATCTTAAAGTTCAAAATACAACTATAAGATTACGCAGCGATCGGCGGGTGACCGGCTTCTTAGAATAATTTGTGCAGTACATGCAAAACTAGACGAACATTTTTCTGTCAATCGTGTATTTACTTTATGAAAGATTATCACTATCACTATCACTACATAGTATAAAACAAAGTCGCTTCCCGCTGTCTGTCCCTATGGACAGACAGCGGGAAGCGACTTTGTTTTAGATCTTTAAAACTACGCAACGGATTTTGATGCGGTTTTTTTGAATAGATAGAGTGATTCAAGAAGAAGGTTTATATGTATAATATAGTATCCGTGCGAAGCCGGAGCAGATCGCTAGTTGAGAATAAATCCGGTTATGTTCAAAATCGATGTCTGAGAGGTCTAAATACGAATTGATAGTCAGAAATATTTCAAAAAGTGGTCGCATTATTTAAAATTTTTGAAACATTCGTTGTAAATTAATATGCGCGTTTTTTTAAAGAACAACATACATTGGCAGGCTTCTCGAGGGTGAAGATTCTAGAAATGATGTCCATTTTGAATTCCAAGATGGCGGACATTGCTTTTCGAATTTAAACTTTCGTGAGACGTTTTGAAACAGTACTAATAATTACACAGTTCAACTCACGTATTAAATGTCACTACGGGCGACATGTTTCGAACTCTTCGGGAATTCTTCTTAAGGATGTGTTTTCGCGGCGGTGTCGCTTGAATCTTGTCGTGATTCAAGCGACACCGCCGCGAAAACACTCATCCTGAAGAAGAACTTCCGAAGAGTTCGGAACATGTCGCCCGTAGTGACATTATTGTCATTATTTTTCTTTAAAGTCATCACGGGTGTCGCTTTTAGGGTGATCGAGAGTGCAGATTCCAACAATTATTGCCTGCGAACTTGGACATTTTGATATTAAAAAAGTGAACATAATTATGCACTTTTTCTTTAATATGTTCAAAATTGATAACTAAAGGGCCAAAGCGACGGTCCCTACGTACAAACCCGTATGTGGTAGATACGTGATTTTCACTTTTTGTTTGCATAACCTTCAGAACACTCAACTCTATGGTGTCAGTTAAAAAAAATTGAGTCTACTATCCAAAATGAACCTTATATCCACACACACAATATTCCGTAACTGCAAAATTAATATCAATTTCCGAAGTAAAGTAACAGTAGTGGGACTAAAGGGATTTTACGCCGGAACGTAGACGTCACCCCGTCCGCCCACCCCGCAACTACCACTTACGTCGCACTTGCGCGCGCGGCGCTTAAGACGACGGATACCTTGTATTTTGCTACGGAAAGTGCGTCTTTAAATTACGAGAAATATGCCGGCGAGGAGAACTAAAACAACTAGAAATTTACCACCACGAAATGCAAAAAAGAAAGAAAATGCAATGACAAAACAAAAATGTAAACGAGTCAAAAAACCACCAGATGAGTAACATTTCAACTATTCTTCCAGATACTTTATTTACTCAGAGAATATATTAATTAACAATTGTATTTTACGCAGGAAATTACAAGTATTTATATTTTTGCTTGAATTAAATACAGTCAATACTTTTCCAACGCAATTATCGGTATATGGTAGTTACGTTATTTTACACGGGAAACGTTAACATATCATTTTTAGTAAGTGGTAGTTAAGTATTTTTACATGGGAAAATTTCACGAACCATTATTCCTGAGTGGTACTTAAGTAACTTTACGTCGAATAATTAATGTAACCTTCTATCAGTAACTAACAATGACGGTGTTTTACTTCGGAAATCAGTGTTTTATGTTACCAAATTTTTTTTAGCACCATCATCTGAAGATACAAGTGACGATGAGATATTACAAGATAATCTTAAGCGAAGAAGTGAAGTTACTATGAAAGCATTAGAGTCCTCAGAGTCAAAGTCTAATGCCCCGCTGCTCGACAAAATACCTATCGTAACTTCACTTCCAGCTTCACTTTCGATTACCACGACAGAGAAAAAAGTCGACGATATCATAACATACATAGGATTAACAAACGTTATACAGCCACATAGGTCATCCCTTTCGCCATCTACAATTACTCAAGAGGTGATTGTTGGAACTGCAAGCATTTGTGAACTAAACAAAGAAAATACTCATGGTTTCACTCGTTTGGTATTGGTGAAGGTGTCGTACGGTACGAACATCTTTGAAAAAAAATTGCTGATGGTGATGGACTGCTGGTCGAACGTGATTTGAGAGGACACCATGACAACCATCCTAAAATAAAGACTGACGAAGTGATTAAAAGTGTTTGTGAGCACGTAAAATCGTTCGCCCCGGTAGAAGCACACTATACTCGGAAAGACTCCTCAAAATTATACTTAGATAGTAACTTGACGATGTCTAAAATGTTTAAGCTCTATGAAGAGTGGGTAACAGAGACATAGTCGAGCAGGGCTAAGACACTGAGGCAGTATACTGATATTGTTAACGAAAACTTTAACATTGTGTTTCAATAGGCCTAAAAAAGACCAATGCGATGCATGTATTGAGTATAAAAACCTGCCGAAGCCCATAAATCAAGATGATCAAGACAAATTCGATGAACACTTTCGAAATAAGGACCTGGCGCGAAGTTTAAAAAATGAAGATAAACTATCTGCTTTAAGATCACCTCTTACAACTGTAACGGCTGCATTTTCCACTTCCAAAAAGTTCATTCGGCTCCTCATGCAGCAGCATTAGCATTTTATATTATAAAAGAAAACTAAACGTTTTCAATTTCATTATTTTCGAGATGGGTCAGAAAGTCGGGAAAGGTTACATGTGGCATGAGGGTACCGCCAAACGAGGTGCAAATGAGGTGGCTAGCTGTGTCTATGATTTCATCAAGGATCAATCCTCAAATGATTATAAACTTATATTCAGACAACTGCGGAGGCCAAAACAGAAACAGAATCGTTTTTATGATGTACTTGCTCGCCGCCAAAGAGTTTAAGGTAAACATAACACATCGTTTTTTTTGAAAAGGGCCACACGCAAATGAAAAAGACAGTATTCATGCTTTGATAGAACGTTGTGCTAAAAATAAAGAAATCTACACACCTGATCAATGGTTTGCATTAGTAAGATGGGCCAAAGAAACTGGGGATCCTTATATTAAAAAAGAAAGTAACTCAAGACATTTTTGACTTTAAAAAGTTATTAAAGGGTAAAAACTGGAGCAAAAATGAGAAAAATCTAAAAATCATGTGGTCTAAAATTAGAGAACTTAATGTATCATCTTCAGAGCCTGATGTGATCAGTTATAAATATCGTTTTGATGGAACCTACCATCGTCGCTTAATTGTTCGTAGGGCTCAAAACCGTAGACGTCCAAATCAAACCAATTTTAATGACGAGTTAACCAAGGCTTACAGTGGACCTTTACCAATACCCAATGATAAAATTACAGATCTAAAGTACCTTTGTAAACACAACGTAATTCCTAGACAATATCATGGTTTCTTTATCTGGTGACGTAATCATTTCAAGCTCTGATGAAGAGGATTAGCTTCTAAAACTAAGAGGTCCTATGCTTAGAGTGCTCATTTTGTTATTATAAGTTTCATAATATTATTTTTAGAGCGATGTTGTCGATTTTAAAGACTGATTTGTTTGAAAAGTGATTAGAGGTTTATAACTTGTCTTGTTTGGACTGATTACTGTTACTGCGCACGTTACTGTAAATATTTGATTTAATAAATAGTAATAATTAATATAAAAAGTTTGTTTGTTGTAACATGTTTTGTAACATGTTTTAATTCTTGGTGCTGCATAATACAAAATAAAAAATGGATACAGAAAATATTGAATATTTTAATGATTATCATTGACGTTCCTGCCTTGATAGGATACCCAAACAACATTTTAATAAGTGACCCACATCATGTATCTCGAATATCCTTCATACTGTTTCCCATGTATAATCTTTTATATGGCAGTTAAGAATTTAAACAAACGTAACACTTCGACGTAATAAGCAATAAGTACCATTTACGTTGTTTGTAGTTGGAGAGTTTCCGTCGTAGAAGTAGGCAAGTGACAAACAACATACTTAACATCATCTTTTTAAGGATTTTCTTTTTATTTCGTATAATATACCGCATATATAATTATAATGCCAAATTTCATCATTATGTGAAAAACCAAACATGAAATACACACGTTTGAAACTTCATAACGTTCTCCTATAAAATTTGACATATTCAGTTAAGTTACTTTACGTCGGGACCGTCGAGCGTCTCCATTGTCTCCAAGTACGAATCCGAGATCAGAATTGAAAAATTTGGCCGCCACACAGTAGTGGCCTGAAAATCTGACTTTCATAGACATGATCGAAGTTTTCATAATATATTATAGTTTTTTTTTAATGCTACTAATAAATTCACGGTTAAATTCACGTATTAAACGACACGACAGGCGACATGTTTTGAACTCTTCGGGAGTTCTTCTTCAGGATGAGTGTTTTCGATGTTTGTTTTGAAGAAGAACTCCCGAAAAGTTCGAAACATGTCGCCTGTTGTGACATTTAATGCGTGAATTTAACCGTGGATTTATTAGTAGTATTTTAGACATGTCTCACAAAAGTTTAAATTCGATTATAGCTTTTTTTTGCTTTAGGCTTTTACTAGCCATTATTATGCTAGCTCACAACCCTTACGTGATTTAGTAAAAAAACGGAAGGCCATATTTCAGTTATAGCTCCGGTGGTTTTTTAAGCAACAAAATGTAGGTAGTGGTATTCCTTGGGTAATTAAAGTAATTTGTACTCTATAAAGTGAGTGTTTTCGCGGCGGGGTCGCTTGAATCTTGTCGTGATTCAAGCGACACCGCCGCGAAAACACTCAATCCTGAATAAGAACTCCCGAAGAGTTCGAAACATGTCACCCGTAGTGACGTTTAATACGTGGGTGAACCGTGTAATTATTGTCATTTTTTTTCTTTAAAGTCATCACGGGTGACGCTTTTAGATTGCAACAATAGGGGCGTAGACACTAAATAAAATAATGTGATATTTTGTCGAAGAAGGATAAAAAAATTAGTCAAATGGAGAAAAAATCAACGCAAAAGGTTAAATAATCACGAAGTTATAAGTGTCCAAAGTTTTAAGAAGGGATGTGTTCTGTCCCTTTTTCGCAAAACGCAACTTCATATGAAACGATGACGCTGGAAGAATGTGACGTCACAGAAGACGGCAACGTGCCGCGCGCATCGTGGTCGGCGACGCCGTCGACGCGGCCTGCCGGCAGCATCCTGTAATGTGACGTCACACACCGTTTGCGTTTTCTCTCTAACAAGCAATATTAAAACGGTTGTAGCTTCGTAATTCTTTGAGATATCTGAATGGGATTTTCATCACTATGCATATTTTTTTGCCTTCTTTCTTTTGGAGTAATAATAATTTTCGAGTCTGCACCCGAATTATTGCCTGCGAAGTTGGACATTTTTATATTAAAAAAAGTGAACACAATTTTGCAGTTTTTCTTTAATACGAGTATGTTCAAAATTGATAACTAAAGGGCCAAAGCGTCTCCATTGTCTCCAAGTACGAATCCGAGATCAGACCCCGTATCATGGTCGGCCTTATCACTCGATAAGTGACAAGATAGGGGCATCGTCTCGTTCTATCAAACGGTGTCAGCCAGTGACGGACGCTCTATCCTGTCACTTATCGCGTGATAAGGCCGACCATGACACGGGGTCAGAATTGAAAAATCTGGCCGCCACACAGTGGCCTGAAAATCTGGCTTTCATAAACATGATCGAAGTTTTCATAATAAATTACAGTTTTTTTTTAATGCTACTAATAAATTCACGTATTAAATGACGCGACAGGCGACATGTTTCGAACTCTTCGGGAGTTCTTCTTCAGGATTAGTGTTTTCGATGTTTGTTTTGAAGAAGAACTCCCGAAGAGTTCGAAACATGTCGCCTGCCCTGACATTTACGTTAATTTTTTAACCGTGGATTTATTAGTAGTATTTTAGATATGTCTCACAAAAGTTTAAATTCGATTATAGCTGTTTTTTTGCTTTAGCCTTTTACGAGACATTATTATGCTAAATTACAACCCTTACGTGATTTAGTAAAAAAACGGAAGGTCATATTTCAGTTATAGCTCTCGAAACTGACTTACCTACTAGCGAAAATTATATCTTCAAATATAGGTACTTACAGATTTTGTCTTTCTTTCCACTTATTATAATTATCTATAGGTATTCATCATGTTTCATCTGACTGTCGGGGCATATACTATGCGAGAAGGAGCGGGGCAGCAATAGACGCATCAGCGCGGCAGGTACGGGGCGCGCGGGTGATTTCTGATTTTTCCCTGGCGATACGCCCCCTCTTAAATGCCATTTGATGACGTAGTCAGTCACGTGGTTCGCGAGTCTCGGAAGAGGGTACCTGTGTTGTTATACCATGGGTAAATCTTATACTAGAGCCTCTGTTGTGGTGCGCGTGCCGCGGCCACTGCAGGAGACCATCGCGTGTGCTGATTTCTGGCCGAAGGGTGTCGTGTTTCGGTAGTTTCAGGGCAACCTACCGAATTCTACACCGGACTTGACGACGCCACGGATCCGCACTGTTTCGTCGCTTAAATTATAATTAGTGTTTTAATATTATAGTCTGTGAGGTATTTGTAACTATGGGCCGTAGTTGCCTGAAATAAATGGTTATTATTATCATTATTTTATAACGTCAATATCATCTACACGTTACTGCATCTGCACGAGGCCATACATAAAGCGGGTAGGAGCCTTTGGAGAAGTCTGGTCAAAAATAATAGGACATGATGTCACGATCCTCAGCATGGAGGGAACGAATGATGAACGTCAATATTACCTTGCATGTCAGAAAAAAATGTATTGTACCTATCGCTTGTGTATATTCCAGAGCTGCAATTACATTTGGTCGGCTGCACTCCCGACGTCACCCGTTTCTAAATGAAACGAGACGCAGCCAAGTTTTATCTCGAACGCCCGGCTGCATTGTGTTATAAATAAAACATAATCATCTAGGTACCTACTTATTATCATACTTCTGTAACCACAGCTCTTTAGAACTTTATGCGAGTAGGTAGGTATGTACGTGTGTAAGCACTTTGTTGTACACAATAACAGGTTAAAGAATATACATGTCACACAATAGATCAATTCAATTCAATTTGGTTATTAATAAAATGTACATTTTACACGTCATATAGTTAAATTTTTCATTTTGAAATTATTAATTAAATAAATTATTCAGACAACTGCGGAGGCCAAAACAGAAACAGAATCGTTTTTATGATGTACTTGCTCGCCGCCAAAGAGTTTAAGGTAAACATAACACATCGTTTTTTTTGAAAAGGGCCACACGCAAATGAAAAAGACAGTATTCATGCTTTGATAGAACGTTGTGCTAAAAATAAAGAAATCTACACACCTGATCAATGGTTTGCATTAGTAAGATGGGCCAAAGAAACTGGGGATCCTTATATTAAAAAAGAAAGTAACTCAAGACATTTTTGACTTTAAAAAGTTATTAAAGGGTAAAAACTGGAGCAAAAATGAGAAAAATCTAAAAATCATGTGGTCTAAAATTAGAGAACTTAATGTATCATCTTCAGAGCCTGATGTGATCAGTTATAAATATCGTTTTGATGGAACCTACCATCGTCGCTTAATTGTTCGTAGGGCTCAAAACCGTAGACGTCCAAATCAAACCAATTTTAATGACGAGTTAACCAAGGCTTACAGTGGACCTTTACCAATACCCAATGATAAAATTACAGATCTAAAGTACCTTTGTAAACACAACGTAATTCCTAGACAATATCATGGTTTCTTTATCTGGTGACGTAATCATTTCAAGCTCTGATGAAGAGGATTAGCTTCTAAAACTAAGAGGTCCTATGCTTAGAGTGCTCATTTTGTTATTATAAGTTTCATAATATTATTTTTAGAGCGATGTTGTCGATTTTAAAGACTGATTTGTTTGAAAAGTGATTAGAGGTTTATAACTTGTCTTGTTTGGACTGATTACTGTTACTGCGCACGTTACTGTAAATATTTGATTTAATAAATAGTAATAATTAATATAAAAAGTTTGTTTGTTGTAACATGTTTTGTAACATGTTTTAATTCTTGGTGCTGCATAATACAAAATAAAAAATGGATACAGAAAATATTGAATATTTTAATGATTATCATTGACGTTCCTGCCTTGATAGGATACCCAAACAACATTTTAATAAGTGACCCACATCATGTATCTCGAATATCCTTCATACTGTTTCCCATGTATAATCTTTTATATGGCAGTTAAGAATTTAAACAAACGTAACACTTCGACGTAATAAGCAATAAGTACCATTTACGTTGTTTGTAGTTGGAGAGTTTCCGTCGTAGAAGTAGGCAAGTGACAAACAACATACTTAACATCATCTTTTTAAGGATTTTCTTTTTATTTCGTATAATATACCGCATATATAATTATAATGCCAAATTTCATCATTATGTGAAAAACCAAACATGAAATACACACGTTTGAAACTTCATAACGTTCTCCTATAAAATTTGACATATTCAGTTAAGTTACTTTACGTAGGGACCGTCGAGCGTCTCCATTGTCTCCAAGTACGAATCCGAGATCAGAATTGAAAAATTTGGCCGCCACACAGTAGTGGCCTGAAAATCTGACTTTCATAGACATGATCGAAGTTTTCATAATATATTATAGTTTTTTTTTAATGCTACTAATAAATTCACGGTTAAATTCACGTATTAAACGACACGACAGGCGACATGTTTTGAACTCTTCGGGAGTTCTTCTTCAGGATGAGTGTTTTCGATGTTTGTTTTGAAGAAGAACTCCCGAAAAGTTCGAAACATGTCGCCTGTTGTGACATTTAATGCGTGAATTTAACCGTGGATTTATTAGTAGTATTTTAGACATGTCTCACAAAAGTTTAAATTCGATTATAGCTTTTTTTTGCTTTAGGCTTTTACTAGCCATTATTATGCTAGCTCACAACCCTTACGTGATTTAGTAAAAAAACGGAAGGCCATATTTCAGTTATAGCTCCGGTGGTTTTTTAAGCAACAAAATGTAGGTAGTGGTATTCCTTGGGTAATTAAAGTAATTTGTACTCTATAAAGTGAGTGTTTTCGCGGCGGGGTCGCTTGAATCTTGTCGTGATTCAAGCGACACCGCCGCGAAAACACTCAATCCTGAATAAGAACTCCCGAAGAGTTCGAAACATGTCACCCGTAGTGACGTTTAATACGTGGGTGAACCGTGTAATTATTGTCATTTTTTTTCTTTAAAGTCATCACGGGTGACGCTTTTAGATTGCAACAATAGGGGCGTAGACACTAAATAAAATAATGTGATATTTTGTCGAAGAAGGATAAAAAAATTAGTCAAATGGAGAAAAAATCAACGCAAAAGGTTAAATAATCACGAAGTTATAAGTGTCCAAAGTTTTAAGAAGGGATGTGTTCTGTCCCTTTTTCGCAAAACGCAACTTCATATGAAACGATGACGCTGGAAGAATGTGACGTCACAGAAGACGGCAACGTGCCGCGCGCATCGTGGTCGGCGACGCCGTCGACGCGGCCTGCCGGCAGCATCCTGTAATGTGACGTCACACACCGTTTGCGTTTTCTCTCTAACAAGCAATATTAAAACGGTTGTAGCTTCGTAATTCTTTGAGATATCTGAATGGGATTTTCATCACTATGCATATTTTTTTGCCTTCTTTCTTTTGGAGTAATAATAATTTTCGAGTCTGCACCCGAATTATTGCCTGCGAAGTTGGACATTTTTATATTAAAAAAAGTGAACACAATTTTGCAGTTTTTCTTTAATACGAGTATGTTCAAAATTGATAACTAAAGGGCCAAAGCGTCTCCATTGTCTCCAAGTACGAATCCGAGATCAGACCCCGTATCATGGTCGGCCTTATCACTCGATAAGTGACAAGATAGGGGCATCGTCTCGTTCTATCAAACGGTGTCAGCCAGTGACGGACGCTCTATCCTGTCACTTATCGCGTGATAAGGCCGACCATGACACGGGGTCAGAATTGAAAAATCTGGCCGCCACACAGTGGCCTGAAAATCTGGCTTTCATAAACATGATCGAAGTTTTCATAATAAATTACAGTTTTTTTTTAATGCTACTAATAAATTCACGTATTAAATGACGCGACAGGCGACATGTTTCGAACTCTTCGGGAGTTCTTCTTCAGGATTAGTGTTTTCGATGTTTGTTTTGAAGAAGAACTCCCGAAGAGTTCGAAACATGTCGCCTGCCCTGACATTTACGTTAATTTTTTAACCGTGGATTTATTAGTAGTATTTTAGATATGTCTCACAAAAGTTTAAATTCGATTATAGCTGTTTTTTTGCTTTAGCCTTTTACGAGACATTATTATGCTAAATTACAACCCTTACGTGATTTAGTAAAAAAACGGAAGGTCATATTTCAGTTATAGCTCTCGAAACTGACTTACCTACTAGCGAAAATTATATCTTCAAATATAGGTACTTACAGATTTTGTCTTTCTTTCCACTTATTATAATTATCTATAGGTATTCATCATGTTTCATCTGACTGTCGGGGCATATACTATGCGAGAAGGAGCGGGGCAGCAATAGACGCATCAGCGCGGCAGGTACGGGGCGCGCGGGTGATTTCTGATTTTTCCCTGGCGATACGCCCCCTCTTAAATGCCATTTGATGACGTAGTCAGTCACGTGGTTCGCGAGTCTCGGAAGAGGGTACCTGTGTTGTTATACCATGGGTAAATCTTATACTAGAGCCTCTGTTGTGGTGCGCGTGCCGCGGCCACTGCAGGAGACCATCGCGTGTGCTGATTTCTGGCCGAAGGGTGTCGTGTTTCGGTAGTTTCAGGGCAACCTACCGAATTCTACACCGGACTTGACGACGCCACGGATCCGCACTGTTTCGTCGCTTAAATTATAATTAGTGTTTTAATATTATAGTCTGTGAGGTATTTGTAACTATGGGCCGTAGTTGCCTGAAATAAATGGTTATTATTATCATTATTTTATAACGTCAATATCATCTACACGTTACTGCATCTGCACGAGGCCATACATAAAGCGGGTAGGAGCCTTTGGAGAAGTCTGGTCAAAAATAATAGGACATGATGTCACGATCCTCAGCATGGAGGGAACGAATGATGAACGTCAATATTACCTTGCATGTCAGAAAAAAATGTATTGTACCTATCGCTTGTGTATATTCCAGAGCTGCAATTACATTTGGTCGGCTGCACTCCCGACGTCACCCGTTTCTAAATGAAACGAGACGCAGCCAAGTTTTATCTCGAACGCCCGGCTGCATTGTGTTATAAATAAAACATAATCATCTAGGTACCTACTTATTATCATACTTCTGTAACCACAGCTCTTTAGAACTTTATGCGAGTAGGTAGGTATGTACGTGTGTAAGCACTTTGTTGTACACAATAACAGGTTAAAGAATATACATGTCACACAATAGATCAATTCAATTCAATTTGGTTATTAATAAAATGTACATTTTACACGTCATATAGTTAAATTTTTCATTTTGTTAATTATTTAATATCTATACGGTTTATCGTTTTATGACTTGGTCTGTCATTTAGTGCTCTCGGAAGACAAGAAATCGTTCAGCGAGTAGAAGGCCGTGGAGACTAAGTAGGTTTTGAGTTTCGATGAAAACGAGCTGTTGCTTGCAGCGGTTTTTATGTCGTCTGGGATTTTGTTATAGATCTTAGGGCCGATCTAGTGAAGGCACTTCCTCGACTTCGCCAGGCGTATACGTGGTGGTCGGAGATCAAAGTACAACTTATCCCTCTCTCATAAGGGATCTCTTCCAGCTAACCTTTGAGCAATTGAGAGGATTTGTGTTCCTGTTCACATCATTTGGAATAGTAAGATCGGCTCCTCAAACTCGTATTACGTATAGCAAATATTCTATTCGCATTTCAAATCGCTACAAGGAACTAAGCAATCTGGGTCAGATCTAGCTCATCACTCGTTGCTTGGTTCTCTAAGAAACACGATTTATTTCTTACTAGCTTCTGCCCGCGACTCCGTCCGCGTGCAACTCGTTTATATCGCGCAGCTCCATACAAACTTTCACCCCCCTCATTTCACCCCCTTAGGGGATGATTTCGGGGATAAAAACTATCCTATGTCCTTCCCCGGGACTCAAACTATCTCGATACCAAATTTCATCGCAATCGGTTCAGCAGTTTAAGCGTGAAGAGGTAACAGACAGACAGACAGACACACTTTCGCATTTATAATATTAGTATGGATTTCCCATATAAGAAAGCCTTTCATAAATTTACATACCTAGTTTACCTACTCGTATGTCATCCATTTGACTTATATTTTATAACCAGACGAGTCTATTTAGGTACTATGCTGTTTAACACGGTTAAAAATTAGTAATAAATCAGCTGATTACATCCCACTGCTGGGCACAGGCCTCCTCTCATGGGTGAGGGAACGGGCAGTAAAATAATAATAATATTCCTTACTAACTGATGCCCGCGGCTTCGCCCGCGTGGTTATAGGAATATCTAACATTGATTTTTCCCGTGGGAATTAGATGTTTTCCCGCTGGAAAAAGTAGCCTATGTCACTCTCCAGCCTCTAAACTATCTCCATACAAAAAAATCGCATTAATACGACGCTCCGTTGCGACGTGAAAGAAGGACAAACAAACACACAAACACACTTTCGTATTTATAATATTAGTAAGGATAAGGATTGCACCACAACATAAGAAAAAAATGTTACAAGAGTACCTACATTCAATAAATAAAGGTAACAACAGGCGTTCTTATCGCTTTAGTAAAATGAAATTACATTAAATTTATTTTCGTTAACATGCTCGTAGGTATTATTGGATATGTCAAAAGTAGTACACGTGGTGTTACAGCTATGTCTTGCCTAATGGCGTACGAAAGTGTGGTTGCTGGGTACATTATGTTCGCAATATGTCACAAAAAATAATTACCCCCTACCAATGATGTAATATAAAAGAGGTATATGAAATTCCGTGTTTAAAAATGGCCACCAAATCTGACAGCTGAAACGTCTATTGACGACGACGCGACATTGAGGCAAAGGTACATACAATTGGCTGAGTTTTAGTGTGTCACTTTTGGAGTGCTTATAACCTATCTACCTCTTTTTTATTTTACATCATTACATACAAACTTTACATCGTCATAAGACGAGTGAGATTCATAACAGAAAAAATATGTAAACACGCGGGTAAAGGCCAGTAGAAACGAAATTCTTTAGTTTTCTCTAATGGAAAACGTTATCACGCATCGACGTACGACAACGACATCGACTTGTGAAACCCAACATTCGTAGTTCGAAAGCGTAAAGTTTGATAGTGACGACACTAAACATGCTATTATGTATTACACCGGACCAAATCTACTACTTTACGATATTTGAACTATTACTGTGGTCTTTGCCATGGTTATATAAGTCCCGGGTCACACTTTAAAACTATGATTTTATGAGGTTTAAATCCACTATAAACACGTGTTTTTGTTATATTGGTAAACCTATTCGAGGGCATCTGCTTAAGAGTCCTTCGTATAAGAATCCAATGCATAGAATTTTTTTGGTTGTCTCTTGGCTTACCGGGACATAATAACAATAAGAACAAGATGATTTACCCAGCTGATGTTTAACAGAGCAAGCAATTTCAGATGAGAAACGAATTCTGTAATTAATTTGTATAGCATGTTTTAATACACATTTGTTTTAGGCTGTTTGTTGAAATATTACACAAAAACTCCCGAACAGATTTTTGGTGAAAGTTTCAAGTAGGTAATGAAATGAAGCGTTATCTGCATAATATAGGTTACGGACGCTACAGTATATTTGCGAAAGAAGTCGCGAGTTGTAGCCTGTTTTTGCAAACGAAAATGATTCAACAAGCATTTAACTTAACCTCAACCTTCTTAGTACTTACTAATTGTAAGGGTTTGACTGAACTTATATTTTTATTAACAGTTCCGTTTTGTTACAGCAACAAAAATTCGGGTGCGGCGACTACGAACCGCCGGCGAAGCTTCAATGCGGCGGCGTCGGCGGCGCCGGCGAGGCGCTCACCAAGTTCTCCGTGGAGATAGTCCAGCAGCTCGAGTTCACCACCTCCGCCGCCGACTCGCAGCCCCAGCAGATCTCCACCAACGTCACAGTCAAGGCCCTTGCCAACGCCGTGAAGACCTCCAACTCCCCACCCCCGCAGCCCGCCCCGCGCGCGCCCACGCCCCTCGACTGCGACCGCGAGTGCAAAGCCGAGTGCAAGTCAGAGGTCGCCGAGGACGAGTTTGTCGGGCTCGATGAGTGCGCGGCGGCGTTGGAGCGGGACGCCGCCTCCGCCTTCCCCGGCCTCGCCGAGCTGATCGGCGAAGACGACGGCGACGACACCTTCGAGGATCTCATCACAGAAATATCAGAGTACCCGGAATTCATGAAAGATTTCGATCTGGATGGAAGCAAGTTTAACGGGTTGGGGAGCTTGGAGCCGCCCGAGGGCGAGCCGGCGCCGCGGTACGGAGCCGGTAGCGGGGAGATGTCTCCCGCCGCGCAGACACTTAAACACATGGCTGAACAGCATCAGCAAGCGGCCGGCGGCGACTGGCGGTACCGGGGGTACGGCGCGGGCGCCGGGCCGGCCGGGCCGGGAGCCGGCGCCGGCGGCTACCGGCCGAGGCCCTCGCTCGACCACTTGCACATGTCTCAGCACCAGCAGTTGCATCTCTCTCAGCCTCACCACAATCTACAGGTATGTCTTAATTTGATCTTAAATAATGCCGTGGTCTCTTGTAGGCGCACAGCGTATCATTACAATACAATACAAATACTCTTTATTGCACACCTCACACAAACAAAGCAGTTAAAAAGAGAAACAATACAATAACATCTCATGTATCATTATACATTAAACTTATCTTGTCTTCCAACAACTTGACGCTGTACAGTCGCCATCAAATATATCTGTAGTCTTCAGGAGGATCAAACATATCTAAACCAGTACTCAAAGGGTTAGTATACACCAGAGATGTGCGATGTAGCGGCGCGGTGGCCTAACAATGCTAGTGCATACTCACACTGCGCCTGTCAATAGAGTCGTGTTCAGATATTTATGAGCACCTATTTCGCTCTGATGTATCTGATGGCCAATGCGCGCCGTACGGCGGCAACGGGCAATTGTATGTGCATTGTATACTTTTCAGTCGTTCCTCCAGGCAAACACAATGGCTTTCGTTTAAATTTGAAATGCAGATTAGCCCAAGGACAATGTCCGACGGAGTAAACGGCGATAGCGATTAGTGCTAACTCACTTATTGATAATATGTACAGTACTCTGTGAGCTGTAGAAGTCGCCTGAGCCGGTCTTTTTTGAAAAAGTAGTATTTTTTAGTTTCGAAAAAGTGACTCGGCTCACAAAATTTAACGAGAATTGCTTGAGAAACGCGATCTGTGGACAGCGGGACAGACACCGGACGGATTAACGATTTTAGGCCCAAGCTGAAGAATAGAACTTCGTTCGCTTCGCTCGCTTGTTCGATTACCGAACCGAACAGCATTCCACTCGCCACGAGCTCATTATATCGCGTGTGAGAGAGAATTAAGCCAATTGTACAAAATACCGGCAAACGTTTCAAAAGACGCGCCAAAAAGTATCACCGCGCGTTTTTCCCCTCGTAATTTGACTCGTTGTTAATTTAGTATAAAACCTTGTAATGAGAGTAATTTTCCATATGAACCGCAGTCCCTAGGTGGTTAAAGTAATTGGAACTCTTCTTTATTGGGTAATTCGTGACGTGAAAGGACATAAAAAACATGGAGTCTGGTGTGGTATCGACCGGGCGGGCGTTGCGCGCGCTTCCTAAGGGCCCCTTGCCTCCGCCCATAGCGTCGTTTCTCTCCGACGTGCGATTACACCTACGTACTAAGTCTCCAAAGTTTAATATTTTTAAAGCATGTTTTTCGCTGCTGTCACACTATCATTTACGACTTTTTTTCTGTTGACAACATTCGAACATCTGTAGTTGAAGTTTGATGAATTTTGATGGACGTGCAATCAAAATTAGACTTTAATAATAACATAGTGCGAGCCAATTCGTAACCACATTTTTATTGCAATTTTTATTTTATCATCTAAATCACTCCCAACTCAACTAATATTTTTGAGCATGTTTTTCGGGGTCTTTGTACGTCAAGGGCACCACTATGTATTCACTCAAAGTTTCATAAATATGTATAAGTACTACAACCTTATTAAGAAATAAGGTCTGTCTATATATTTTTGAGACTTTGTGGTGTATACAATTGGTGCCCTTGACTCATAAACAACGACTTTTCACATTGTTGACAATATTGTAACATCTGTAAAGTTTGATGAATTTTAATGGACGTGCAATCCCATCAAAATTAGACTTTAATTACACCAAAATAAGAGCTAATTCGTAATCTTTTTACTTGCCATTTATCACAATATTCGCACCATACAATTAATTGCACAGAATAAAAATCATCAGGTGTAATTGTTTCAGTCGCGTGAGATCTGTTTGCGATCGCGCACATCTGCGCTACATAACTAAAAATATCTATACAATTTTGAACCTTAATCCGCGGACATAAGTTCTAACAAGTTCTAACATATTTATAGTAATCGTGCCCACATGTTGGCGTCCGGAACCCCTTCGAGCTAAGTTCAAGTTCCACTTGTATGATTGTCCTATTTAGTATGTCGTATTTTAAACTGCTTTTCAAGTACAATGTCAAAAGAATAGATAAGGTTAAATATATAAGCTGAACAAGCATGAAAACCCAAATGATTATCGTGTATATCTTTACTAATATAATAAGTAGGTAAAATGTGCGAGAGCTTTGTGACGGCGTAATTTTGCAGTAGAGAGGGTAGTATCCGAATTCAAAAATTCTAATCTTTCCAAAATCTAATATCTCTACCCGAGGAACTGACGCTAAACTCTTCGCGGATTTTATCTTATACTAGCGACCCGCCCCGGCTTCGCACGGATACTATATTATATATAAACCTTCCTCTTGAATCACTCTATCTATTAAAAAAAACCGCATCAAAATCCGTTGCGTAGTTTTAAAGATCTAAGCATACATAGGGACAGACAGCGGGAAGCGACTTTGTTTTATACTATGTAGTGATTATTAAAAAAAAAATGTCTGCATCAATTTAATTTAAAGATACACTAGCAGCGACCCGTATAAAGGATTGTGACTCGTTACCCACAGGAACAAACGTTACTTAGGTACTCAGAAACTCGCATTTTGTCCTTTCCGTAGCAGTGCTTTGATTTCGGTATCTAGCGAGTCGGGATACTCGGGATAATGTGTTCCACTCGACGCATATGGCGGGACACGTGTGCAATGCAGGAAGCAATTGGTACGCACTTTTTGTTACACCGACACTCCCAATGACATCGGCGCTGCTCTATCTCAATCTACATATAGGTACACATACTTAATTATTGATGTAATATAAAATTATACATATCAAGTAAATATTATAAAAGTTATCTATGTCAACCGAATTAGATTTTTCCTTCGCGAGTTTCTCAGAGGCGTCTCTTCTCTAGCCCATGTAGCGCGTAGCGCCCGTGTGCATTATATTACTCTAGCGCCCCCTAGTAAGCGCGCGGTCAAAATGGAATGGTAGAGGGCGGCGCTCGGCGCCCCCTAGGACCGCTGCGCCCGTGTGCAACGCACACCCTGCACCATAGGTAAAGACGCCTCTGGAGTTTATTGCACGAAGGAGCGAAGCGAACGAGCTCTGCTTCAGCTTCGGCCAAAATTATTTCGTATGTCCGTTTGTCCGGCTGTTCTTCTACAGGTCGCATTTCTCAACCGATTCTCGTGAATTTTTGTGAGCAGTTTCGTTAGTTATATAGTTTTTAGGGTCCCGTACCTCAAAAGGATAAAACGGATTGCGGAACCCTTATACTCCTCATAGGATTACTTTGTAGTCCGTCAAGACCCATTACCTCGGGAACGCGTCGAGGTATCGAGTTGAAATTGAAACCATATACTCAGGTCTGAAGTCCCTTGAAGCTGTGAAAAAATCGCTTTGGGCTTATAACCACTAAATTGCATTGTACCTCTTTATCAATATTCCCAGATCTCAAAACTTCTTGATCTCAAAACACCTGAATTGCAGAATGCCTAATTTTTTTTCTTAAAACAACGGAACCTTAATATGGCCGAATTTCAAAATAGCTTAATCTCATAATGCCTAAACTTAAAACACTTTCATGGCAAAACAACATATGCTTAAAACAACCAAAGCTCAAAATACCTACATTTCGGGAAAGTGTGTTTTACGAGCCTAACCCACCCTTTTTCTGCCGCGACGGTAATCTTTTGTCACAAACTCTATAGTTGGCACGTTGAACAGGAACTATACTAAAGTCATAATATCAATATCAAATCATTCTTTCAAATAACAACTCGTGAACAAAAATTAGGCATTTTGCCATTTAGGTGTTTTCAGTTTGAGTTATTTGAATATTTTGTCATTTTTATCATTCGGTATTTGCAGGAATTGTGCATTTAAATTTTTAGGTATTTAGAGAATATGACGGTTTAGGTCAATGTCATAATGAATTTCGTCCATTTTAAGAATGAGACAATTTGAAATTTTAGGTATTATGAGCCCATGGTAATTTGAAAATTAGGGGTATTAGTGAATAAGGTATTATGAAGTTTAGAGGTTTTAAGCCCAAAGCAAAAAATCTAACTACTAAGTTAACGTAAAAAAAGATACCGCCGTTTATGCCGCAAAAAGACGTATATTACGAAACGCAAGGGAATCATATTAATAGAGTACTCTCCGTTGACCTAGAACTATGAAATTTGGCTAGTAATATCGTCTTATACTACAAGTACAGGGAAAAATCTGAAAACTACCTATATATTTGTGATTAAACACGGAACCCTCGGTGCGCGAGTCCAACTCGCACTTATTTATTGTCAAGTCAGTTTTTCGATAAAAAAAACCTTTTTTTTAAATAGGCTTGTTTTACATCTCACAAAGCAGTGGCTTTGTGAGATGTAAATAAACTATCCATTCTAATCAGTAGTTGCGATAAAATAGCACCTGAAAATGCAAAGGTCGAAGGGTGGGTAATGTGCAAGTTAGTTCAGGGGCGGGGAGCGTCGGCGTCGCGTGGGCGTAGCTCGAGACACGCCGAATAGCCAATGTCGAGGCTTCGACACAATGAGTTTACAGTTTAAAATAATCTACACTTTTTTTATACGCAAACAAGCGTACGGCCTGATGGTAAGCGGACACCGCAGCCTATAGACGCATGCAACTCCAAAGGAGTAACATGGGCGTTGCCGACCCTTGATATGTTTGAGGATTCGCCGTTTTGACAGCTGAAGGAACAAATGCCCTCGCTCTCAACACAACGCATCCTCGGGAGCTCTGGCGAGAGACAAGCTACAGAGCAATAGTAGTGTTATTATGGCTGTGGTCTTCTGCAAGGCGGAGGTTACTTCCGACATTTCGCTGTGCCCTACCTCACTACTATTGTAATGAGAAAATTAGAAAAAATCCTTCATCAGTAGGTATATAGAATGGACCTTTGTGAAGGACATAGGCTATTTATCCTGCTTTCTTTGTACAGTCGGCTCTAGATAATGTGTGCATTTTCGATTCGTATTCGTCAGACATCAGTACGTCTAGCAACTTGCTGCTCTGTCGCTTCCCGCGCGACTGAGCGTCGCTTATCTCACCCGCGCCGTGCCAATTAGAAAGAGGAGGGTAGATCTTTCTCGACTCGCGTCGCGGCGCGGCGTCAGTTGTGCTAGCGCACCAGTTAAAAAATGAATACATATTTATAATGTGACTGAAAGCTTTCGAAAATATGTGCATGATTAAAGTGAATACATAGCAGTTGCGGAGCGCCCATACAATCCGATTTCCACCGGCTTGTCTAAAATTTATTTTTAGGCTAGTAGTTATATACTCTAAACTTTTTTGTTCCGGGTTGCCCACCGAAAATATTAAAGCGCCGCCACTGATACGACTTTATTGTTATGGGAACGAGTTTGCATATATATTTGTGAACTTTTGGTAATGTACATATTTTTATAAACTAAACGCTCCGCGCGCGGTCAACTAGTGTACTTTCTTATAAAAATAGCTTCTGATAACCTCATCTTACCATGCTAAAGCCCCTAGCACACGGCGTATTTCCCTACTACCCAGTCGATGGTAGTAGGGAAACGCGCGTCGACGGCGCGTTTAAAATACGCCGTGTGCTAGGGGCCTATCTTTTGGCGCCCAATTAGTCTAATTGGTGTCTACGATTCGACCGTCCAGGGATCGAATCTCGCCATAGATACTGCATACCAGAAATAGTCCAGTATTCTATCGTAGTATAAAAACCATAAATTTGAAAAAATTGTGGCTCGGGGCCTCCTAAGCCAAAATGTTTTTTCATTTCTCATGCTCCATTGACGACCGGTTAGCCTAGTGGGTAGTGACGCTGCCTACGAGGCTGAAGGTCCTGGGTTCGAATCCCGGTAAGGGCAAATATTTGTGTGATTAGCATGAATATTTGTTTCTGAGTCATGGAAGTTTTTCTATGTATTTAAGTATTTATATCTATTATATATATCGTCGTCTAGTACCCATAACACAAGCCTTACTGAGCTTACTGTGGGACTAGGTCGATTTGTGTAAGATTGTCCCTTAATATTTATGATTTATTTATTATGCTCTAAAAGTACGTCTTTATGCTGTGCGTGGGCAACATAAAGTCGCTTTTTATGCTCTAGAGCCTAAAGTAAAATCTTCTTCGAAGACCAAGGCAATCGGTCCAACAGCCACACGAGCAACTTTAACTTCATAGAACAAACTCTTTTTTTATGTTTCGATATTCTAAGACCAAGGCAAGGATACCAACAGCCAAAGAACACAATAAAACTTCATGAAAAAAGATTTTTATTTCATTTCCTCGCAATCGAAGTGAAAAGTAGAGTGTACAATTCGTCCATGAAACCCATTTTACGCGAGACGTTTATCCATCCGAGCGAGCTTGCGAGCGAGTGCGTTTTATGCACTTGTTGTACAATCTACTATTGTGCTCTCAGAAATAAGGTTGAGTATGGCTACTATAGATTAATACATTTTCGAGGTATCTAATGCCTCCTGGGTTTTGGTACTTATTTGTGAGAGGATGTTATCGATACATATTGTTGCACGTGACTGAAATGTTATATACTACCTATATTATACACCAATATTAAACTATTCTTAGTAAAAGTAAATATTGAATGCGAAAGTAAATGTGATGTAATACTAAATGTAACGTTAAGAACTAAAAAGTAAAATAAAGAATAAACAAATACAAATAAAAATATACAAATTCATATACAAATGTGATAGTGCAATAGGTTGATTAAGAATTATTCTTTTCTAATTTAAGCATGTTATTTCTATAATGATGGGAAATACGGGCTCTTTTTTTTTTTTTTTTTATGCCTCCTTCTCATTAGATCTGTACGTTAAATCATCAGCAGAAAGAGCTGAGGGGGTTAAAAAGAGTAGTTTTGCTCCACGCACTTAAAGCAAATAAGTGGCCGTGAAGCGTGCAGCATACTCCTGAGGCACTGGCTTTTCGATGGAGCAGTCACGCATAGCCGCGTTTAATCAATTAATCTGGAAATATTAAACAACGCTACATTTTGGCGCCCGAGTGTAACTGGCGTAGACACCAATATGTTCAATAAGATCGTTCGAGATTCGGGCCGGGAACGGAATCTCGGTATAGATCATTAAGGGGTTGATTTGGAAATTATCGCGTGCTTTGAAACGCCGTTCTGACTATAGATTAATAAACAATAAGGTCTGATTTTCAGATGTATGATTCTTGACTATAGTGATTGTTTATCTGATTTAATTGATACATGATTGCCTAAAATTTCCTCGGTAGAAAAAAAATCCAAAGTTGGGTCTTTATTTTCCTTTTTTTACTCAGCCTACTCAAACAATACATTATTTTACGACAGAATCTAGTTAATACTATAGTATTTTATCGGCTCTAGAATCTCACTTAATGAAATATAAATAAAACTTCAGTAAATCAGGTATTTTAAAAAATTTGTCCAAAAACAGTCATACCCGAACAGTGTTGCCTCTCTTTTTCTCGTGCGCGGAAGGCATAAAGCGTGTCTCTGTCAAGGGGGCGGGGCGTGGTCGACTCGAATCAAGGCATCCCCTTAAGATTTCGAGGTGGCGGCCCATTCCTTACACACTACACCAAATAGTAGTTTTGCTCCACGCACTTAAAGCAAATAAGTGAGCGTGAAGCGTACTCCTGGGCTGTTATTAGCTAAGCGCTGATGCGGCTCACCCCGCCGGTCATCCGTAACGAAACTAGACCTCTGCCTACGCTTAGTTACTACGCATCGCGGTGTCAAGATATATTTGTGGGTGAGCGTTGAGGTGAGCTTAAAACAAGTTACGGAATAGGGGGCTGTAGGCACCGGCTTTTCGACGAAGCAGCGGCGCTACCACGAAAATCGAATTACGAAGTTCGGATATCTCCGTGTCTGTCGCACTTATGGTTTAAGGTACTCGAACGACAGAGACAGATATATACGAACTTCGAGATTCGATTTTCGTGGTAGCGCCGCAGTCGCGCGTAGGCGAGTTTGAAATCAATGGATGTCGTAAGGTTAAGCAATCGTAGTGCAATGGAATTTAAAGTCTCATTGACGCGAAAACACTCATCGTAAAGAAGAATCATTGAACAGTTCGGAACATATCGCCCGTATACATTTAATATTGCTGTTTAACCGTGGATTTATTAGTAGTATCTTATTAACCATAGTACAAGTTCTTAGATCGCTGAACCCATGAAGATGCGCCACTCCATACGACACTACGTAAATTGAAAATGTATTAAAAGTCCGGGACACAACATACATAGCTGAGAACCACGTCGACTGACAAAACTTTCGATTTAAAAAAACGGGATTCAAATCTTCTTGTCTTCATCCGTTTGGCTACGATGCCACAGATAGAGTCAGACACACAGATAAACAGACGTACAGTCAGTATCATATAGTTCATCATATCAGCCGAAAGACGTCCACTGCGGGACATAGGCCTCCCCCAAAGAGTGCCAAAGTGACCGGTCCAGCGCCACCCGCATCCAGCGGACTCCCGCAACTTTTACCAGGTCATCAGTCCACCTTGTCGGGGGCCTACCCACGCCGCGCCTTCCGGTACGTGGTCGCCAATCGAGAACCTTTCATATATAGTTAGTAGTAGCCAAATATATCGCGTATTTATTACTGTACGATATATTTGGCTTTTTTGGCTGCTTCTTACTATATGATGCTGATTGTGCACATGCTAAACTTATAACACTCCTCTTTTTCGTTGGAGGTTGAAACATAGTGAGTACGCTTCCTTATGGATTGAACGAAGTTATTGTTCAGACGGTTCGGTAAGCACAACTTGCTGACAAGTTGCGACTACCTCACTATTGCAAATTATAAAGAGGAGGATATACATTATTTTTCACACCTTTCATTCGGAAAAGTAAGTTTTGCTCCACGACGAGAGGGACCAAAATGCTACTTTTCTGTTCAAGCTACTTTTTAGGGTTCCGTAGTCAACAAGGAACCCTTATAGTTTCGCCATCTGCGTCCGGCGGCGGGCGTCAGGAGTACCCGCAACCGACGAGCGTGTATGAGAAGATGTATGGATGTCATCGAAGCGAAAGAAGTATGTAAGGACCGTAGTATTTGGCGTTCCTTAGTCTCTGCCTACCCCAATGGGATACGGGCGTGAGTATATGTATGTATGTCCGTCCGTCTGTCTGTCTGTCCGTCTTCGGCTTAGCTCAGTAACCATTACTACTACAAAATTGTAATTCGGCATAAGTATATAAATCAATCACGCCGACAGAACAGTACAATAAAATGTTGAAAAAACTTTTTTTTTAGGGTATCTCCTCTACACCTAAAGCGGGGATGCAATTTTTTTTTCTCGTTAAACTCATAGTGTGGGGTATCGTTGGATAGCTCGTTAAAAACTATTATGGGTTTCCTAAACTATTATCCATTTTTTAAATCAGTGATTCGTTTGCGAGATATTGAGCTTCAAAGCCCTAATTTTTGTTCGAGTCATGTGTCCCCCCCTCCCCGAATTTTTCGTAATAAGTATTTAATATTACTAAAAAAAATTAAGAAAATTTGTTAAAACTTGTTATTTAAAAAGCATCTTTTTTAGATTTCTTCATAGTCGGTGTGAAAAATTGTATGTGTCACTCGGTAGCAAAATTATCTTCGTCTCGGGCGTTAACACTTGTATCCCTCACTACGCTCAGGATTCAATACACCGCCCTCGCCGTAAATATACTATTTTGCTCCCTTGTGAGTCTTGTGACACAAATAACTATACTCGTCTCCCGTCGCTTCGCGGCGTCAGTTGTGCTAGCCCCGCTGAGCCGCAGCCCCAAACACGCCAAAATGGTACTATCGTTTTTCAGATTAAATTGCATAGTTTCATACGATTATTGTTTTTATTTCATTTCCGCCGATTTAGGTAAGTTGTAAGTTATTTGATTTCCGCGAACAAAACAAAGTTGTGCAATTTACACTCAAGAGCGAAAAAAGGGGTACTTACATTCTGGACTTTATGGCAATTCAATGTTTTTGAGTGTATTTACATTTCACATTATTTGTTATGTAAAAAAAATTAAAATGCGAAATAACGTATTATTATACCTATGCATAATATAGATGATGTGACTAAAATTAATAAGAAAATTGTATTGTATCTGTGTTGTACGGTCAGCTCCAAACATATGTAACCAATTTTCAACTTAATTTTCTATTGAGCAGTTACGCTGCTAACGAAATTATATTTTTTAATTTCGTTAGCAGCGTAACTGCTTAATACAAAATAAATTTAGTATGGGGCGGCGCATCGTTACTGACGATTTCTCAATATAATTTGAGACGTTGGTGCCGTTAAGAAGCCTAAGTCTTCTGGTAGATGTCGCTACACGCCTCCCTAATGCGTTGTAGGAAGGAACTGATTGAAAGATTTGGTGGCCGAACCGGATTGTTCCGATAGCTCAGTTGGTTAGTAGCGACGGGCCATGAATGCCTGTGGTCGCCGGTTCGAATCCGCCTCGGAGCATTAAATTTTTCCTTTATTTAAAAAAATATAATTTTCAACTTTATTCCACCGACATACGCTCGTAAACGTATACATAATTAGATGAGACTGTACCTAATCTGGTTCTTTAGTTTCTATGAAAAGCTGCGACGATGACAGGCTGCATTTTCTGAGCATTTTCATAGCAACAACCCTAAAAATATCCATCTTTAAACGGCTCAGTAAATGAACCCGCTGGTAATGAGATCTGCATCATTCCGTTGAAATGTCACGGGCGGGGTGGCGGCGGGGGGCGGTCGATTTCCTGCGGGACCCCATCCTACCCACACCAAACTAAGGGTGAGTATCCATTAGATCTGTGCGAGGCGCAAGGTATCAGACGATGTACCAGGAAAAATGTAATAACAGCATGTAGGTATATATGCGGACAATATCAGCATGGGACATTTGCAAGTTATGTAAAACGACCATATCAGGAAAGCCTTCCACTGTAACTATCATCATCCTCCTAGCGTTCATCCCGGTTGTGCCCCTATAGGAGTCAGACCCCGTATCATGGTCGGCTTTATCACGCGATAAGTGACAAGATAGGAGCGTCGTCTCGTTCTATCGAACGGTGACGGACGCTCTATCCTGTCACTTATCTTGTGATAAGGCCGACCATGACACGGGGTCAGGGGTCCGCTTTGACACCTAATCCCAAGATTTCCATCCACTTCAACTATCTATAAAAATATAAAAATAAAATTTGGGGACAATCTTACACAAATCGACCTAGTCCCAGACTAAGCAAAGCTTATGTCAATAAATAAATACATAATTAGATCCCATCCATGACTCAGGAACAAATATTCGTGCTCATCACACAAATAAATGCCCTTACCGGGATTCGAACCCAGTACCTCTAGCTTCGTAGGCAGGGTCACTAGTCACTAACAACTAGGTTAAAGCGGCCGTCAATGCATGCATTGCTTGCTACCCTCGCGCACGTATCTATTCCGGTCTTTTGGGTTTTTTCATCGTACACCGGTCTGTTACCTCGCACGGCCCGGGTGGATACACATCCTTATTCTCAAGGGCCAATTTGAGACAAATATTTCGCATTTTAATTTGATTTTAATGTGATTCGCTCGCTTATGTCACTTTACCTTAACGCGCGTTGACATTTCTCACACCAATTTGGATTTTCAATACGTTTCGTGAGCTCGGTTTGAGTTGAACACTTTTCTCAGTTATGTATATCGTATCGTAATATATATACCTATTACACATTTGTTGGTGGTCTTTTTCTATGTTATTAGCAGTTTTTTTTTCTTTATACTTCGCCAACGAGGATTTTTCTGTATACTAAGTAGGTACTTATCTAAGTACGCCGAGTAAACCGTAAAATGTATGACGTCTGTATCTACGGAACTCAAATTATATGTCCACTATCTCAGTAACCCGTCTGCTTTCAAATAGAGGGCAGAGCCGCGCGGGCAGCTATATAATACAAATACATAATCTAATTAAATTCCTATAAAATTCTAACTACAAATGCAAACATCACTTACTTTCACCTAGTTCTTGAATCGCAAACATGCAAATTCGTACCTCCAATCGATATCTCAAAAGCCTCAAAACTAGTTATTTAGACGGACCGGTGCAAGTTCCTTTCACACGGGAGCGATCCTTACCTGCCGATTGCGATCGTTTGAAGCGATGTGTGATAAGGTGCCGTTAGGTTGTCTGGCTTCACGATGCGTTCATGGTAGATGAAAACAAGGTATCTCATTCCCGTGACCGCTCGTGGCGTTAGCGTATCTTGCCTACGTCATCAGCGCGGCACAAGACGGCGAGCGAGCTCTCTCGCACTATCCGTCTCTTTCTAAGTTTTCTAATAAGAGAGAGGCTGATAGTGCGAGAGAGCTCGCGCGCTGGCTTGTGTTATGGGGTATACACTATACAGATTATGTGATTTTACCCCAATTTGTCAGTACAACGTGTCGAAGTCATAATTGGGTGTAGCGTACAGATGTAACAATCATGCTCATGCAATTTCTCAATACAACTCGTTTGACAGTTGGATCAGCAGCGCAACATGCCTCCAGACGATAGCAATTACTCAGTTTCTGATAAATTGGGGCTGACAAATCATGGCATGTATACACCCCATTAACCGTGATGCATCTTAAAAATGGGGTGCGGTCAGTGTTGCCACTGTGTGAAAGTAAATTACCCGAGTGAATTTCATTTTTCACTTACGTGCTTTCAATCAATATCTACGTTGAACTACTAGTTGTCTTTTCAGCAGTTAAACTAGCTAACATCATCATCCTCCTAGCGTTATTCCCGGTTGTACCCTAAAGGACCCCGGGGTCCGCTTTGGCACCAAATCCCAAGATCAAACTAGCTATAATGTTTTTTAATACTCATGCATTAACAAAACTTGAATTCTTTGAATTCTAATTCGTATTTGTATGAGCCTTGTGAAATAGTGATGCTTGAAATAATTTTATCCAATTTTATATTATTTGTATGAAAAATGTTCATCAACGGTAACATTAGTGTGCCAACTTTGCACAACGACAAATTGTGTGACGTAGGTAAGATACAGCGTCGGGAACGACATACCTTGTTTTGATGTACAATGAATGCGTCGAGCGGTGACTAAAATCGCGGGTGCGGGGCGGCGCGGGAACAGGTTTTGTCGCTGCCCGCGCTCCGGGCAATCTGTCACACCTGTGATCTACGCTTGGATCCATCATTCTATTTCTGTGTTCGTATGCGCACAAGCCACGATTATTTTTACTAGCTTTTATTTAACTTGCAATGCATGTATCTTTGTTTATTCGGGTGGAATCTTCCAACTCAATTTTGAAGCAGATATCTTCAACCGATTGAGCTGATATTTTGGGTTTAAGTATAGTTAGGATGACAATTTTATATTATGGTACCATATAGCTGATCCGATGATGGAAACAGAAGTCATCAACTACTCATTGATACGATTGTAACGAGCCCAAACTCAACGGGGTTACGTCAGTTAAGTGCTGAATTCCCATGACCTTCTGTCTCCATCGTCAGCTCAGCTCGATGGTACCATAATATTGAATTGTGATCCAATTTATACCTTTACCCAAAATTTCAGCTCACTCGTTTGAAGATATCTGCTTCAAAACTGAGTTGCAAAATTACACCCTCCGAACAAACAGGTACAGTCAGCGTCATATAGTTAGTAGCAGCCAAGGTAGCCAAATATTTCGGTACACGTCTTTATTACTGTAAGAATGGTGTGTTACGAAATATTTGGCTACTCTGGCTGCTACTAACTATATGACGCTGACTGTACATGCATTGCAAGTTAATAGAAAGCTTGCACTTAGATATCAACGATAGTCCAATTGAAGAAGTCAGTGAGTTTAATTTACTAGGCATAAAATTGGACTCCGGTATAAACTGGAAATCGCACATCCAAAATATTAAATCAAAACTTGCAAAGTTTGTATATGCACTTAGTGTATTAAAAGTAAATACCAATTTGGAATCTGCTATGACGGCTTATTATGCATACGCGCACGCCTGGCTAAGTTACGGCGTAGTCCTGTGGGGTGAGAGCACCGATGCTCACCAACTATTTGTTATGCAGAAAAAGTGTGTTCGCATTATGACCAATACACGTATCCCAAATAGTTGTCGACAGCATTTTAAAGATCTTAAAATATTAACATTACCCTCTATGTATATTATGGGGGCAGCAGTATTTGTCAAGAGCCACCCATATTTATTTAACGGAACGGAAATAATCAAACCTGAGAGTAGACGAAAAAAGCAACTTGCCATAGTTAAAAATGGTCCCTTCTATCGATGTGTCCAAATAATGAATAAAATCCCCGAAACTGTTAAACAATTAAGTGACATTAAATTATTTAAAAATAAATTAAGGAAGATACTTATCGAGACATGTTGTTATACCGTAGATGAATTTTTTGAGGACCAATCTTTAGCTAACATGACATAATATACTGAATTATAATGAATTTATTAATAATTATTTGACATCAAGTAACTATGTTAACATGACCAAACAACCTTTTAAATTGCTCTTGTATTTAAATTTAGTTAACCTAGTGCTGCATGATAATTATTGTACTTAATTGTAATTTTTATTTAGTTATTAAGTAGTATAATATGTCCTATATTGTATGCCCTAGCAGGGTATCATGTACCTACTATGACTAAAATGTAAGACCAATGTGCTGATGAACATGATAACAATGGATTAAATGAATATGAATATGAATATGAATAAAAAAGACAAAATCGGTCTAGACACAACGAAATGCAGAGGTAGCGATATAAACGGCAGTCAATATTGCCAACGTCCTGCTATTTTGGAAATCGGATGTCATTCAATTTAATTCACTTCGCCGACGCACTTTCCGCATAATGCAAAAACCGTGGGAATATCGATTATATTATAACTTATAAGTGCATGTCGTTCTGAAAATTATTGCCGATTTATCGATGTTACCTATTTTTATTATCTACAATTCTACACTACATTCAAGCGAAAAAATATGAGCATGGAATTAATGTTTGTTGAAATGAATTTATGGACGTCCGGTTTTTATGACATGAGTGAATACGTAACTGATGATAAGGATTATATAAAGTCATCACTTAAGGCGCCTTAGGTTCAGCGAAGTTAAGCGAACAGAGTTTTGAAACAATATAATGCGTCTGTTTATAATAATATGGTTTCAAAAAAATACGAATCTAATCAAATCTATAATCTAATCTGTAATCTTGAGGCTTTTCTGCAGTGAAATCAGTGCTTCGAAACATGATTAAGCAAATTTCGCTCGATAGAAAAAAATCACGAACATAGGTCTAAAACACACAAAAATACACTTAAAATATTCGTAACAAATTATGCACAAAAGCTATAAATATTAAAATTGCTTCTAAAAATCGGCAATATCATGTTTGAGGGAAATCAGTGTTTACATTTTTATTTATTTAAACGGCCTAAAAATTACAATTAAAAAAGATGATATCCGCGCTTCCGAGCACGCACTTCCATCTCGCTCACGCTTATGCTCAGTGAGAGGGAGAGAAGACCATGAACCTACGGCGCCTTAAATATGATAACGCTTTATTAGAAATACTATCAAACTGCGTATACCTATGTTTAAAATACAGAAATCTCTCAATAAAATGTAAACTTTAACTGTGTAGGTTTATACAGTTTTATAACAGAAATTATCTTATAAATACACGATGGAGAATGATGACTTTGATAACCGTCGAAAACTGGCTATTGTTAGAAATTTAATTGAAGCATAATGTGTTAATGTCTTATGTATGCGAGACTTATACATTGTAGATAACTATCTACCTATTTAACTATCGTGCCGATATGTCGAACGTAAAACATTCGTCCCGCACTACCTAAGTGCGAAAGGGACGTATGTTTTATGTCGGACATAAACGGGATGATGCTACCGGCGCAGGTAAAGCAGTTACCTTACAAATTGTATTCGATATTCTCTCTCTAAATAAGACGCTCACAAATATACGTATTGGTGTTAAGATAAAATATGTATGTACTGCGGGTGGCGCAGGACCGGTCGCTTTGGCACTCTTTGGGGGAGGCATATGTCCAGCAGTGGACGTCTTTCGGCTGATATGATGATGATGTATGTACCTGTAAACTATATTGTACAGTCAGCATTATAAACATGTAGGTATACACTTTTCGAACTTATCTCTAAGCAATAAGGCCCTAGAACCGTCTAGAATGTATACATCTTTATGATATTGCCTGTAAACCTCACAGACAAACTACGTTAAGTCGGTACAGAGGCGAACTTATCCCTGTAAATATCAAATGACCACCGTCAGTGACAAACTTAAAGTAATTGTACGGCTTCAAGCAAGGAATTCAACTATTCCACCTCCTAACAGTACATGCGTTTTAAAGTAGCCTCCCGTTTCGAAGCAACAGCTCGTTTACCGTTTTCTAACAAATGGCTTATAACAAATGTTACTCGGTCTTATTTATAGTAGGTATTCAAATAAAAGTTACCAAGAACACAAATTGTTTCCCTCTCGATTTTGTCTCTCTGCCAGACTAAAAACGTTATGTTTCCTTGTTGAGCGTATTTTTAAACTTAATAACTCGAGGCTTTTTGGGATTGACAAGGGAAATGCCTATTCGCGATCCCTGATTTGTAGTATTGCATTGGCATTACATAAAACACAACATCATTATAGAGAAGAGATTACTCTCCCTTGAAGGAAGCCGAAGACATACTTTGTTTTACCTTAGACTAAAAAAAAAGTTTTCTCTGTCTCTTGTGTGCCTTTATGATTATCACATTGATATAAGATTGATTTTCAGCAGGCCTATGAAAACATAACCTGTACAGTATACAAAATACAAAACCTGTACAGTCTGTGGTCTACCACTTTTAAACCTCCTTAATTTCATATACAAATAACAAACAGAGACAATACAATACAAATACTCTTTATTGCACACCGTAAAACATGAAACAAATAGACATAACAACTTATAAAAAAATTGATTTTAACAACAGACGGTCTTATCGCTAAAGAGCGATCTCTTCCAGACAACCTTTAGGTAGCGGAGAAATAGCAACAAAATACTTATTACAAAATAGGTAGGTGGCAAAATTGGAAGTAACCGAACTTACAACATACACAAGTACAAACGTTATGATACAGAGAAAGAATATAATGGAAAAATAAACCATCTTCGTCTGTAGCCCCCAACAGGATTCGAACCTGCGACCTTTCTATTAACGCTAGACTGCTCTACCAATAGTGTAAAAAGGGTATACACAAGTACATTAATAGTAAACATACACACATAACGCATACAAATAAAGATACATAAATTCCTACATAAATACTTATACATATAGTGTTAACCATTGAGACGGAAAATAAATAAATACAGAAAAACTGGTTACTGTACCTTCTTAGACGCTTTGTTTATTTTTTGATATTTTTTATTCATTGGGCGGCAATTGCTCCTTTACGGCCAGGGATGACGTAACAGCGTGTTGTGTTTGCAGGTGTCCGCGGCGCAGCATATGCAGGTGAGCGGCGCGGGCGGCGGGCCCGTGTCAGTAGCAGCGCAGCAGGGCATGTACGCCAACTTCCAGCACCAACAGCCCTCGCAGCACCACCAAGGTATACAACACTTTATTTAACCCGTTCATGGCCTCTCACGTATGTCATACGTCTACTAGAAATGTCCGATGCATAACGGAAAATGCTGCTACGTACTATGGTTTAGCACCTGTAGCGTCAGGGGTGGCTCACTCCGTGATTTGGTCGCGCCGCTAGAGGTACATGCCGGTCCCAGGGTCCCCAGGGGGTATGTTAGGTATGCAGCGCGTTCCATGCGATAGAAAGGGATGGCCACGTTTAGCCTCGATCGGCATACCTAAAATTTGTTAACAGAGGACCTTCTGTACGTAAAGTGGCCGTCAATGGAATTTGCTAACTATGTATACAAACCGCCATAAAGACAATTTCAATATGGCGGTTTGTTTACATAGTTAGCAAATTCCATTGCCGGCCACTTTATTACTAAGTATTATTTATTCTGTGGTAGCGTTGGTTTGCCTCAAATGGGACTACCAGTACCAGACTACCTCCATCGGCAATCAAGCGTAAAACCCGCCAGGGGTGTAATTTTTTAATACAAGATAATTTTATGAATGTAAACCGGCAACACTGGACTGGTCAAACAGTGGACCGTTTCACGCCGGTAACTTGCGACACGGGTGAAATGGCCATACATTCGTTTGGTCAAGTGCCTCTGCAGTCCTCAGTGTTCCCATTTAAACTTGTGTGTTTTTTTGTATTTCTAGCTCCGTAAAATGAGCTACAGATGGTAGGGTTATTTTATTTTGTACTAAGTTATAAGAAATAGTTATATAGTGTGACGTGTGACGATGATGAAGTTATAGCAATAGTTGTAAGAAATATTTTACACCCAGCAATGATTACGGGTAGCTACATTTCGAAATCAAAAACCTTTCATTATTTTACAACGTAAACCTGTTGAACAACCTGTCTTTATCTATCCCATCATATTCTTCGAATCTGCTCTGCGCAAATGGCATTCCAGTGGATATTTTTAAAGCGTCGGATTTCGCTAGTCAATGAAAACGCAAAGGTATTGAGAAATGCCACCGAAGAATGAGATGGGTAGTTGTTTGAGAATACGTACATAGCATAAGTATGCCTATACAAAACAATCATGTTTAGAATCATAACAAACGTGTACCTAAACATTGACGCGTGCCCGACTGAGTCGGTTGGACACACGATATTTTGACTGTAAATTATCTAACTCTGGTCTCTGAGATTGTAGCTTTTTAAGTTTATATACAGGGTGAGCAATCCAAATGGGTCAGTATGGCGGTTTTGGAAACCATAACAGATAGCGAAATCTTGGCTTAGGAACCATGACGTTGATTTTAGTAAAAAGAAAAACTGTATTCGTATACTTACAAAAATACGTGTACTCGGCCCAGGAATCGAACCTGGACTTTTTGAGAAATTAAATTTCGTTATTTTCCTTTGAATATCGGTTATGTAGCTCTTAAATAGTAAATGTTACTAAGAAACATGATATCTAAAACTAATAAAATGCATTGTTTTTAAACAACGAAGTTTTATTTTTCAATACTTCAGGGTCGCCGCCGGCCCTTTGACTTTGTATGGGGAAGTTTTAATATTGTTTAGTATTGAAAAATAAAACTTCGTTGTTTAAAAACAATGCATTTTATTAGTTTTAGATATCATGTTTCTTAGTAACATTTACTATTTAAGAGCTACATAACCGATATTCAAAGGAAAATAACGAAATTTAATTTTTCAAAAAGTCCAGGTTCGATTCCTGGGCCGAGTACACGTATTTTTGTAAGTATATGAATGCAGTTTTTCTTTTTACTAAAATCAACGTCATGGTTCCTAAGCCAAGATTTCGCTATCTGTTATGGTTTCCAAAACCGCCATACTGACCCATTTGGATTGCTCACCCTGTATATGGTCGTTATGTTGTGCCACGAGTATTGGTCTTCAAAATTGGCAGTAATTTGATATGCATCATATCCGTTCTTGTACCAGCATTAGTATCTGCCATAACAAAGGCAGCAAAAATATCTGATACTTCCTAACGGCCATAGAAATAAAGTAGTTTCAGATATTTATGCGCGCGTTGTTATGGCAGATATTAATTATTGTTACTGTACGTGGTCCCCGACACGAAACGGGTTAAGATAATTAAACATAACATTGTTTAACGTCTTTACCTTTCGCTGCGATTGTCCCGGGACTTTGGAATTTCCCCTTTGAGGGATATCATCATTACTTTGGAATAAATGCTTCTGCTGCGAGACTCGTGAAAAGTGCAGCAGCCAAAGTCGATTACTCTTTAGCACCACCCCATTAATTAATAGTTGTATTTATCCTCTTTCTGTTTTCCATAAATGCCATACGATTAAATAAATAAATCACTCTGGAATGAGACCTGATTTCCTTGCGCATATTAGGTCATCTTTTAGAATACATATGACACACAATGCTTTTGAAAGTTATCTGTATTGGCACGCTGCTCAGGCATCTCGCTCTCACTCCGGGTTAATAATAAAAGTAATATTCATTCGAATGAAATGCTGAACTGATGACTCAATTCCGGACGGCAATGGAATGTCATTATCATTACCTACCTAGAAATAGTCTTAAGCTTTGCAATGCTTCATCAATCGCCACGACAAAACAAAAACACGAAACAAAGAAGCGTCGGTTTATTTTTCATAACAGACTGTCAGTGCGGTATGCAAGATTACTAGTCTCGCCAGTCGAAAACAGGCCTTAAGGCTACGGGTTAAGAGCTGGGTGATATCGTAGCTGTGTACAAGAGGTTGACGATCTGCGAGAATGCACCAAGTGGCGCATCGCACCAGAGGGGATGACAAAGATTGACGCATCGCATCGGCTGTTCGATAAACTCCAGGGGTAAAGGTACTGGTACACATGCTGTTTAGTAGCATGATTGTTTGATTTGATCATGCTCAATTACTATATATGCAAATAGCATGCTCTTACTAGCAACTTTTACATAAGGTACTGTTACACATGCTCTTTAGTAGCACGAAAGCATGCTAGTTTCGAGCAAATAGCATGTGTAAATGTAAAGTTGCTAGTAAGTAGCATGCTATCTGCATATATAATAATTGAGCATGCTCAAACAAGCATGCTACTAAATAGCATGTGTGCCAGTACCTTAAGATTAGATTATATTGTTTTTTTTTTTTTCAATTCAATTCAATTTATTTATTTTGTTAAACACAGTTTACAAGGTTGGTAAGTACAAAAATATAAGACCTCGATGTTTTACCCACAGCATAGGTTTACAAAATATTTTTTCATTCAATCAGCCTTATTTAGGTACATTCAAGTTGAGATTTACTTAATTATAATATAATATAATGTCAAAGATACTTTAAAGGCTAAAATAATGTATGCCATACGATTAAATAATAAATAGGTAGGTACATTAAATAGGTACTTTAATTAGAGATATGTATAAAAAAATTACAAAAAATTATAAATAATGTCTGGTCGAAAATGGAAAAAGAAAAAAAAAATTAAAAATGTTTTTTTTTTATAATGAAAGGGACCATGTCAGGTAGTAGCGTCATTTAGGTAATCTTTCTGTCTGTCGCATTTGTGGCCAGACCTTTAAAACGTTATGAAAAAAAGCCATTGCATAACGTTATATTTCGTTAGTGTTGAAATTTTTCGTTATAACAAAATCAATATACCCCAAAACAATATAAATATCATAACACAATGAATATCATAACATTTATAACATTATAAAGTACGGTCGATAACGTTATAATATCGTTTTAAAATACGAGCCGCGCTGTCGAATAGGCGAAACCACAAGTGCGAAAAAGACACACTATGAGCCAATATAACGTTATTATGCTATTATACAGAGTGTTTTTTTTAAATGGGACAGTATGGGGAAATCCGAATCTAAAGGAGATAGAGGAAAAGTGTCCAAGGAGACATTAGGTGTTTTTTTATGTAAACAAATTTGGCTCATTAAAATTTTTGGTCAAGCGTGAGTTGTTCTTAAAAAATTATAAAGTTGGTCAATTTTTTTTTGACGCGGGTCGGCTCTGTTTCATGTAAGGATTATTTCATTGTATGGAAAGAAAAAAATCTGAACAGCAGAAGTTGGTCAAATTTAATGAAAACTAATCTTCATACAATTGCAGTATTCACCTTTTAATATTGTTACAAGTGCCTAGGCGTGTAAAAAAATATTTAAAATTATTCCATTTTTAAATTTCGATAATCGATAAGAGCTCCAGATGATTCAAGAGAAGAACATTTTTTTAAGGAACTTTGGTAAGATAATCTACCAACAAGATGGTGCACCAGCCCACAACAGTAGGGCAAGTAAACTGTGTTTGGACGAGCAGTTTCCAAACCGTTGGATGGGTACGAGTACATATGGGCCGATAAAGTGGCCCCCACGATCGCCCGACTTAACGCCATTAGATTTTTTCTTATGGGGTTACCTTAAGGGTCGAATTTATGAATCCCGATACAACTCCGTACAAGAATTAAAAGATGCTGTTTACAACACTTTAAACACAATTCACCATAAGTCTCTGTTAAATACAACTAGAAGTGTCTTGAAGCGTGCTCGTACCTGCATAAGACAAGACGGCGGCCACATCGAACATTTACTCAAGTAATAAACCAACTGTATGAAGATTAGTTTTCATTAAATTTGACCAACTTCTGCTGTTCAGATTTTTTTCTTTCCATACAATGAAATAATCCTTACATGAAACAGAGCCGACCCGCGTCAAAAAAAAAATTGACCTACTTTATAATTTTTTAAGAACAACTCACGCTTGACCAAAAATTTTAACCAGCCAAATTTGTTTACATCAAAAAACACCTAATGTCTCCTTGGACACTTTTCCTCTATCTCCTTTAGATTCGGATTTCCCCATACTGTCCCATTTAAAAAAAACACTCTGTATAGCTTATATTATTGGTTTAGATTCATAACGTTATAAATGGATACCGCAATACAGCTCGTTAAATATCGCTTTGAGTATAACGCTTTTTTGGATTAATAACGATGTAAACGATAGCGCTATGCGAAAATAGCGGTATTTAAAGGCTTCAATGTGGCCGACTTTTTATAAAACTGTCATTTTCTTTTTATAAAACTGCCGTTAGAATTCGAATCTTCTACCCTGGATGTTAGAGTTGCTTTTTGAACGAACTGTTTTGATGCAATCCAAAAAGATATTCTCTTAGTAGGTTTTAAAGGCTCGTCAAAGGTGTGTTAGTATATTTAGTATCTTTCTGGATTGAACTATCTATACCTAACTTGACATTGCTAGCCTACTGAAACCTTAGAAATTATTGTAAATGATCGTTTACGTTCGACGATTAGCGCTCGATCAATATGAATATTATTTGTTATGTTAAAAAAAAAACATATATTCATATTCAAACGATATTTGTTGATCGTTTATTCCACAACGAAGCGCCGCGATAGGCTATAAATTAAATATCTCATCACTAACCACACCATGAAATATGAATGAAAATAAGCGAATCAGTTAGTGAAACAATAAAACGAAATGCGGCGAGCATATTCGGTTGACTATAAAGTTTTTTATCAGCGTCGTGTTATGATAACGCCGCAGTAATACTGAATTGCGACTGAATTTAGTCGGGATAAGAGCGCGTCGGTCGCGGAAACAATTATATTTGAATCGTGTTTATTATATATTTATTTAAATCAGGCAACAACTGCTGTATTGTAATTAAATACGGTAGCTAATTCAATTCCTTAGCAGTTCTCTCGAGGAAAGAAGAGGCAGATTCATAATATTGGTACTATCTTTTGACAGTGTCGTTCGCGGGGAGCTCTTTTAAATCACCCTTAGATATATAAATAAATAAATATTTGGGGACAATCTTACACAAATCGATCTAGTCCCAAACTAAGCAAAGCTTGTACTATTGGTGCTAGACGACGATAAACATACTTATATAGATATAAATACTTAAATACATAGAACACATCCATGACTCAGGAACAAATATTCGTGCTCATCACACAAATAAATGCCCTTACCGGGAATCGAACCCGGGACCTCCGGCTTCGTAGGCAGGGTCACTCATAGGCTATGGCGGTCGTCTAGATCGGATGATTTCTCGGATCAAAACTCCGGATCCTCTTCAGAACATTTCAGTGATTATAATTTCACCTACATAAATAGAATCAGCGGTGAGTGATAAGAAAAAATCATACATACTCAAAAAAACATAACTGACCATCTGTCGACCTTATTCGCATAGCTATCGCCGTAGTATTAAGTATTATAAATAAATAAAAATAAAATAAAATAAAATATCTTTATTTTCAGGCAACTTTAGGCCCATAGTTTGTTAGTAATAATAATAATTGTATCGTTGTTTGCCGAAATAAAAATAATTATAATAATAATTGTATGTATGTGTTGTTGTCACGAATAAATGATATTCTATTATATTCTATTCTAAAGAAACATTAAAACATAGCTATAAGGGTTAGTGGTCAGTTTACGTCTTCGATTGTATAGTCAAGTGTAAAAATATGGGTGCATACAACTTACTCATAAATATGTCCCATAGCTCTTATGTCGGCGGATTAAGGTTTTAGTACATATTTATGAGAGGATTATATCGATACATATTTTTGCATATCTGAGGTATATTTTTTTATTTAGCAGCTGATGATGCGTGATTCCCGTTATTTCTAAATATACCTTGTATCATTGTTCACCATCCTCCTAGCGTTATTCCCGGTAGTGCCCCTAAAGTAGCCCGGGGTCCGCTTTGACACCTAAACCCAAGATTTGGAATAGGCACTAGTTTTACGAAAGCGACTGCCATCTGACCTTCCAACCCCGAGGGAAAAGTAGACCTTATTGGGATTAGACCGGTTTACTCACGATGTTTTCCTTCACCGAAAAGCTAACGGTAAATATTCCGTACATAAATTCCGAAAAACTCATTGGTACGAGCCGGGATTCGAACCCACGACCGCCGCTTAGCAGCCGCATGCCTGAACCACTAGGCTACCGTAGCTCTACCTTGTATCATTGTTGAGCTCACTAATATCACTCGCATATCCATCTAAAAACCAACTACTTTTACAACTTGTTAATTGTTTTCGGCGACCTTGAAATGCGAATTCATTAACTAATTACGTGCTTAAGGAAACGATAACAATGTTTCTATCTCCTGATTGTATTGCATTACTTAGAGAGATCTAAATGTTTGTAAGCGTTCGATTATCCATAGGATTTTAGAATAAAGTAACCTAATAAATAATGTATTATTTATTTATTTAAATAAGGTGTCGATTCGATCAACAAAGAACAAATATTCTTCAAAGGTTTAACCAATTTAGACAACAAGTGTAAGTTCATCCAGGTCTGTCAAACGGTGTCGTAATAGGGTTGTAGACACTAAGAATTATCAATAATGTCGTATTTTCCCGAAAAAGGATTAAAAATGTAGTCAAATAGAGAAAAAAGCAACCCAAGAGGTTAAATAATCACAAAGTTCTAACTGACCAAAGCTTTAAGAAGGGGTATCTACTGTCCCTTTTCCGCAAAACGAACTTCATATGAAACGATTGTCATTTACTTTGTTGCGTCACTAACTGCGAGCTTTTTCTCTCTCTAACAAGCAATATTAAAACGGATGTAGCTTCGTAATTCTTTGAGATATCTGAATGGGATTTTCGTCACTAGGCATATTTTTTTGCCTTCTTTCTTTTGGAGTTATAATAATTTTCGAGTGTACACCCGTATCGTTGTAGAATGGACGTTCCGGTTATTTCATCTTAGTACTCGTTTTCGTAACGACAATGTACGGCGTGAAATCTGATGCCCGTTCCATACTGACGAGACACGAGCAACGAACGAGTTTCCGACTGCTTCATCCATAGAGTAAAATAAGTATATCCTCATCCAAAGGACGAGTGAGACAGATGGGACTGTCTGCACCGCTCTTTCACGCGATGTACAAATGGATGGATCAACTATTTTCTGTCACTATTTGCCATGGTAAACGTCTCGTGAGTTACTTTTTTAAACTGCGATTTATGGGTTTCATTCTTCAATCATCGAATGTGGGGTTTTCTTGTCGAGTTGCGACTCCTTCTTGTATGGACCATCTTCTAGGCACGTTACAAGTCCGTATTGTAACATTTTTTCAAAGAGACTGTAATTTTGGTCTCCTGGAGGATAGCAACAAGAAATAGTTGGTTAACCCAAATACAAATGGGCGGGTTGCACCAACATACGATTACAGACCGGTCAACGTTAAATATGGCGTCGGCAGCTGTCATCCCATAGAAACTGTCAAACTTTCCTTACATTCAGACTTTAACGAACACCGTTTACGATTACAGACGATTTGGTGCAACTCACCCTGTATCGGTGAGATGGTTTAGGTTTAGTTTCTTATTGTTTAGTAATTTATTATCAAAATGTTAAATCCTATAATACTGGGATATTGACACAAACACTCCGCCGCACTGGTCGTTTGGAGAACAGTTCCCCGTCGCATGGCACTTGCAGGCAAGAACCTCCGTGTCATTGGGCCTACCTACTACGAGCGACTGCCCGCTGATCTTAGACAGGAATCATCTGACGAAGCATTTCGACGCCGCCTTAAATACCTTTTATTGGAAAATCCATTATACTCAGTTAAAGAGTATGTGAGTCTGGACTTGACATGTTAAATTATTATTATTACCTATTTAAATTTGTATGATTATGATTTGACTTTAAATGTATTGTGTCACGTAATTCACGGCGTAATAATGGAATTAGCTAGCACCAACAACAATAAGATCACTTTTCTCTTTAAATGGCACATTTTTACAGACTAGTAGATTGTCAAAACTGTCAATGTCAGCAGTTTCGATAGATGGCGTTGTATAACCCGACTCGAAGTGTCATACAAAATATCAAAATATAATTAAATAAATAAATATTAGGGGACAATCTCGAACGAGCCCCTCAGTGAGTTTGTGTTGTGGGTAATGGACGACGATATACTTAATAAATAAATAAATAAATTTTAGGGGACAAGTTTACATAAATCGACCTAGTCACATATATGGGTAAAACACACATTTTATGTGACCTGTCACATATTTTATGTAACGCCTGCGTTACATAAAATATTAACTTTACTATAGGATTACTCGTGCTATAGATACATACAGAATGTACGAGTATATCGAAACGTAGGCATGGGATTCCCAGGGGAAATCTGTGGAATTTTCCCATCCGTTTAGGTTTATCCTCATTGCTTCGCCTGGTTAAAGTGTTATATTTTAGGTACATGGAAGTCAATTGACGATTATACGTATAACCTACGTGAGCAAAGTATTTGGAATTTGAACTATTTTCAGCAATTTTTACTAAGCAGAAGCGTCTGCTAAAGAAAATCCAATTCCGATCATAGCGAAAAAGTTCAAAGTTAATACTTAATTCCGCTCGGGGCGATTCATTTTGTAATTTTCCTCTTTGATCGCAATTTAGAACTATTTTTCTGTGTATTATCATTGATCGTTAAGGTAGCACTATAGGTGCGCTCGTAGGAAACCACGCCATTCTTGGAACGAGTGAAATGAATCCTTCGCATGTGAACAACTGCACATGAAAGCAATTCTTCGCCGCATAGTTTAAGATTTGCGTGACGTCATGTTTGATTTTAGTGTAACCAAGTGTCGTTCAACGCGCTGCCTCAAGGAGCCGTTTAGTATTATTCGTAAACTACAAACTGAAACGTGCCTACAACTTATCGGCACCGCAGCGACATCGTCTACTTTTAAGACAATGCACTTACTCTGAAAGTGGAATGAAATGAAATCTATTACGTATGAGGAATCCAGCGGCGCTACCACGAACTTCGAAAGTCGAAGTTCGGGTATTTCCATCTCTATCGCACTCCCTTACTCGAGTGACAGGGATGCATGTATTACGAACTTCGACTTTCGAAGTTCGTGGTAGCGCCGCAGAGGGGCTACCGCGAAACGAAAACGAACTTCGTTCGTGTCTCTCCGTCTTTGTCGCTCGAACTAGAAAGTGCGACAGAGAGAGAGATACACGAACGAAGTACGTTTTAGTTTCGCGGTAGGCCCTCAGGTGACAGTTGCATAAAGAAAGTTTTCACGCCACTGCTTGGAAATGTGACAAAAGATGGTTAGAATTCAGGCTTCAAAGCTGGGGTTAGTTAGACGTCGCACGAACCTGACCATCTATGAGTTCAAACTGTCCAACAATGTTTTTGTAGTCCAGTTTGAACAGCGATTCGAACAATCACACGCGAGCTACAGTGTTTCATATTGTGATCTTTAATTAGGTACTTCATTTTGACTTATAATTATAATTATTTGCAATTTCCTCGCAGTAGGCGTGAAAAGCACTATGTAATGTCTCGGCCAAAAGTGCGATAGATGGACTCGTCTCCTTCGAGGCCCTCACCTGCGGCTCGGACCTCAAACACACTCGTCCATCTATTGCCTACTTTCTAGCCTTTACAACAATGTACTATTCACTGAACTCTGCCTTGGCAGGCGTACACGCTTATTTTAATAATTAATAAAGTTACTTTGAATATTTTTTGCGTAAAATAATAATAAATAAATAATTGCATAATACAAATTATATAAGCTCCATGTATTCCTTTAAACTATTACTATACATATATGTGATTTAAAATTTATATATATTTAATAATTTGAAATTGTCATGTAACTTATTAAAAATGTCAAGTGTGCTTTTATATGGGTCAACATAAACAGGGGAAGCCCTCTATGCCCGCACGGCGGGGCGGGGCGGGACGGGAGTGGAATTCGGGCGAATGTTCCCTCACGTGCGGGAATTAGATTTCGTGACAATTAAAATTTCACCTGCATATAATATTGTTTATGTTTTATGATACACTTAACTATTAAGGCCCCAAGCTACAATATACTCTATGTTGGTTCCAGGTGGCGGTTGCGACTCGTACTCTGTGTCGCAGTCGCAGAGCATCAACTTCTCGCAGGCGATGCGGCCGCGGCCCGCGCACCCCGCGCCGCAGGCCGTGCAGCCCCCGCAGGGGCCGCAGGCGCCCCTTGGTGAGTACGCACTACTCGTAGAGTGGGACGGCAAGCGTCGTGCCGACCGAAAGGATTTGCGTTGGCTCGTTGGCTGACTGGTTGGCTATCGTTGGTGATTCCGTGGCGAGCAAGTCAGTTTCTTCACGTACCGGAAGGCGCGGCGTGGGTACGCCCCCCACAAGGTGGACTGATGACCTGGTAAAGGTTGCGGGAGTCCGCTGGATGCGGGTGCGCGCGGGACCGGTCACTTTGGTACTCTTTGGGTGAGGCCTATGTCCAGCAGTGAACGTCTTTCGGCGGATATGATGAAGTCAGTTTACTCTGTTTTCGCGAAGTATTCACGTGCTTCTAAACGGAGCTACTTTGTTACTTGGGTAATTAACCCATTTGCCGCCACAGAAAAAAAATGCGAGGTGGCGCCTACGCCGCGCAAGTCTTAAAGCCAGGTTTAGACGAAGCCCGTGCTGGGTTGTTATTGTATGTAAAGCACTGGCTGCCAGCACTGGCGGGAATAGGGCGCCGGCCTATGTTTCAAGCCAGTGAGCCAGCACTGGCTTCGTTTAAACCTGGCTTGAGTCTTTTGTTTTAGTTTGTAGTCGGTGGGAGGTGGGTGACAGCGGTGACAACCTTGAGTTCAAGTCACTGGCAGTGAATGGGTGAAATAGAAAAGACACCTCAAAGCATAGTGGCTACAATAGTCGGCCACATACGCAGACTTCTTTTATACTTTATGTATAAATTCCATAGGATAATTTAGCGACACAACCGATGAAAATCCATATTTGATGGGTCGAGGTTATAAAACTAGTATATCTGTTCTCCTAGCGAACTTTTCACACCACGAACCAAGTATATCAATCATGCTCGAAGAACCAATGCGCCAGTCTGCCGTTCGACAGGACCGCGGACTGTAGCTGCTCGCAGTAGCGGTTTACACCGGCCCGGGCTCGTCGGTGTATCGGCGGGTTTGTTCGCCAATTAATCACATTACAAAATCAAAATCAATTATTTATGCTGCAAATACAGGGGCACTTTTACATGTCAAACGGTAATTAACGATAAATGAAAACAAAACAAAATATGACCATTACATTCGATATAAGGTCTGTATCAGCATTAACAAGAAGTTAATAATATTAATTCAGTATTCCAGAGATATATAAGGTCTCTGAGCGTCCAAATACAATTAATAACTATTCTAATGATCTTATGCCGGCTATGCGAAGGAATAAGAACGAAATAAAGCCCTCTTCCTCTAACGCATAGCTACATTCTGCTCACGCGCCAACGTTGGCCCAATGTGTACAGCCGGCTTTAGAGATGTATACAGTCTCTAAGCGTCAAAAAAAAAAAAAAAGCGGCCAAGTGCGTGTCGGACCACGCACAACGAGGGTTCCGTGCCTATTAAAAAGGTCGTATCGTTACTGAAATCTTATGGCACTTACGTCCTTTTCTTTAAGGAAGGCAGTTTTTTAGAAATATCTCAAAAACCTTTGAACCGATCTTGTTCAAAACAATTTTCGCTGAGAGTATTTAATAAGCCCTATGAGCATGATTTTTTTCATATTTTTAAAATACACGGTTCAAAAATTAGAGGGGGGGGGGGACACAATTTTAGTGACTTTCGAGGAGATTATCTCCGACTCTATTCACTTAATCAAAAAAATTGCTGAGAAACCTTATATTTATTTTGAAAGGCCTATCGATTGATGTGCCACACGTGGTCTTGCAATGAAAAAATATTTTTTGACCCTCAGTTTTATGTATGGAGTGCACCCCTAAAAAATTTTTTTTTAATTAATTTAGTTACAAAACTATGTAGCGGTTAACAAAATACTCCTCCTCCTCCTCCTGAAAATCTTATTCAAATACACCTTATAGTTTTCGAGTAAAATGCCTGTGACATACGGACGGACAGACAGAGAGACAGACAGACATGACGAATCTATAAGGGTTCCGTTTTTTGCCATTTGGCTACGGAACCCTAAAAAGGAACATTAATGTAATATTGTCAGAGATGTACATGTACTACAGGGCCAATAAATATAAAACGTTTCAAAATCAGAATGACGTCTCTCATCAGTACGATAATAGTAATAATAACGTTCGCACTTTAGTAGGTACAGTCAGCATCGTATAGTTAGTAGCAGCCAAAGTAATTATTTTTACAATAATAAAGACGCGTAACGAATATTTGGCTACTTTGGCTGCCACTAACTAAACTCAACGCCGTATTTAGATTCCAAAAAAGCTACCAAAGGTGGCCGAATGTCACTGTCACAAATGTCATTGTCATTGTGACGTTCCAGATGTTACCAACCCATGCATAAAAATATATTATTTCGTTGTTACTTAGATGTGAATGTGAATCATCCTATGTTTTTGATGTTGTCTTTGCATTCATCGCCGAACACATCTCGCCTTGGTACAGTCGAGGAAAATGAATGTTTAGCACTTTTGGACCTTAACGTCATTCAAATAGAGTTGACGTGTGCCAAACCTTCATTTTCCTCGACCGTACATCAAACGAATGATGTACAAAGCACTACCCCCAAGTACTCAATTACGTACCTACTAGCTTTTTCCAGCGAATTCTTCCGCGTTAAGGTTATCACAACAATGCCATTATTAAATACCAGACATGTTAATCCTTTGGGAATGACTTCAGATATACAAAGTATTCTACACATTCTGTTTCATGGTTTTGTTTTAAACTATCCATGTGCCAAAATTCATCACAGTCAATTGAGCCGTTTTTACGAGATTCTCTGACCAACATACAGACATTCATACACGCTACTTTGCCACAGGTGATTTGTTGTCAATATTACTATGTCCATATCAAAAAGATTTACGCACATTATGAGAACATTAATAGTTACCAAATGTTGTTAAAACCTGTAAGTATTACCACAGTAATATGAACTTTTCTTCTACAGAACAGTTTCAATCAAATATCTATTTTTGAAATTAATATTTACATAAGATTATTTATTTAGGCGGTTGCATTTAATTTTAACTTTACAATGATGTATAAATAAATAACATACGTACATAATTTAGAAAAGTAAAAACTACCGATGCAAAACTATTTCATTTTAATGGCAACCCATGGGTAGTTTTTTTGGAATCTATATACGGCGTCGAGTTTATACTATGCTGACTGTACTATGCCCTTGCAAGCATGAGCAGTCCGGACTCCACAAACAGCACGCGATCACGAGTACGTCGTATATCTCAGCCATCGCCTCCCTCATTACACTTTCATTTAGTAAAGTGTGATAATGTACTTTTCACGCCACTGTTCGGAAATGTGGCAATAGATGGTCTAAAACCAAGCTGGAAAGTAGGCGAAAGCTGTAGCACCTGAACCACCACTACTACAATGTTTCATTGTAGTAGTGGTTGTTAATGTTGGACAGTTTGAACAGCGATTCACCAATCACAGCTCCCCCCGCCCCCGCCTCCGGGCCGCGCGCGTGTGGGGGGCACCGCGCGGGCCAGCCCGTCGCGCGCGCTGCCCCCCACACGCGAGCGACCGCGCTATAATTTATAGTGTTTCATATTATGAATTTGGAACTTAATTTTGATTTATAATTATAATTATTTGCAATTTCCTCGCAGTAGGCGTGAAAAGCACTATGTACCTAATGTCCGGGCCAAAAGTGCAATAGGTGGACTCGTCTCCTTCGAGGTCCTCACCTAGCGGCTCGGACCTCGAACCCATTCGTCCATCTATTGCCTACTTTCTAGCCTTTATTACAATGTACTATTTCACGCCACTGCTCGGAAATGTGGCAAAAGATGGTTAGAATTCAGGCTTCAAAGCTGGGGTAGTTGGACGTCGCACGAACCTGACCATCTATGAGTTCAAACTGTACAAACATGTTTTTGTAGTCCAGTTTGAAGAGCGATTCGAACAATCAGACTCCTCCCGCCTCCTTCGAGGTCCGACACTCGTCCATCTATTGCCTACTTTTTAGCCTTTACAACAATGTACTATCGTCCCTATAATGAGTCTTAATATTCCAGGCGTGGCCGCAGCGGGCATAACCCGCGAGCAGCAAGCCAAGATGCTCCAACAGCAGCAGCAGCAGATGCTGCGCGCGCAGCACATGCGGCCGCCGCCGCCCGAGTACAAGGCGCGCTTCGCGGCCGCGCCCCCCCCGCGCCGCGCCGCCGCGCCGCCGCCGCGCGCCTACCCGCCGCCGCCGCCGCGCCAGTACTCGCCCGAGTGGCGGCACGTCATGCTGCAGCAGCAGAGGCAGCAGCTCGCGCACCAAGGCGAGTCCCTTGTCTTATCTATGCGCGCAGCACATGCTGCCGCCGCCGCCCGAGTACAAGGCGCGCTTCGCGGCCGCGCCCCCCCCGCGCCGCGCCGCCGCGCCGCCGCCGCGCGCCTACCCGCCGCCGCCGCCGCGCCAGTACTCCCCCGAGTGGCGGCACGTCATGCTGCAGCAGCAGAGGCAGCAGCTCGCGCACCAAGGCGAGTCCCTTGTCTTATCTATGCGCGCAGCACATGCGGCGCCGCCGCCCGAGTACAAGGCGCGCTTCGCGGCCGCGCCCCCCCCCGCGCCGCGCCGCCGCCGCGCCAGTACTCGCCCGAGTGGCGGCACGTCATGCTGCAGCAGCAGAGGCAGCAGCTCGCGCAACAAGGCGAGTCCCTTGTCTTATCTATGCGCGCAGCACATGCGGCCGCCGCCGCCCGAGTACAAGGCGCGCTTCGCGGCCGCGCCCCCCCCGCGCCGCGCCGCCGCGCGCCTACCCGCCGCCGCCGCCGCGCCAGTACTCGCCCGAGTGGCGGCACGTCATGCTGCAGCAGCAGAGGCAGCAGCTCGCGCACCAAGGCGAGTCCCTTGTCTTATCTATGCGCGCAGCACACGCCGCCGCCGCCCGAGTACAAGGCGCGCTTCGCGGCCGCGCCCCCCCCGCGCCGCGCCGCCGCGCCGCCGCCGCGCGCCTACCCGCCGCCGCCGCCGCGCCAGTACTCGCCCGAGTGGCGGCACGTCATGCTGCAGCAGCAGAGGCAGCAGCTCGCGCACCAAGGCGAGTCCCTTGTCTTATCTATGCGCGCAGCACACGCCGCCGCCGCCCGAGTACAAGGCGCGCTTCGCGGCCGCGCCCCCCCCGCGCCGCGCCGCCGCGCCGCCGCCGCCGCGCCAGTACTCGCCCGAGTGGCGGCACGTCATGCTGCAGCAGCAGAGGCAGCAGCTCGCGCACCAAGGCGAGTCCCTTGTCTTATCTATGCGCGCAGCACACGCCGCCGCCGCCCGAGTACAAGGCGCGCTTCGCGGCCGCGCCCCCCCCGCGCCGCGCCGCCGCCGCGCGCCTACCCGCCGCCGCCGCCTCGCCAGTACTCGCCCGAGTGGCGGCACGTCATGCTGCAGCAGCAGAGGCAGCAGCTCGCGCACCAAGGCGAGTCCCTTGTCTTATCTATGCGCGCAGCACATGCCGCCGCCGCCCGAGTACAAGCCACTTGTCTAAACTATGCGTGCTTCTCTGGTTTCCCTCTAAGTAGCTGAGGGTGCCTAGGCGTAGGCTAGGCGGGCGGGCTCCTGGCCCTGAATATGTTAAGGGTGAAATTTTATAAAACGTCTGAATAGTGGTAGATTACGTAAACGATAAATAGGAACAGCGGAACGTCATATCGCTCATATTTTGAGCGGCCCAACTGGATAGGTTAGGTTAGGTTAGGTTACCTTTACGGAAGACCGCAGGCAAAATAACAACAGTACAGTAGTACCACAAATATAAGTTACAACGATGTACCTACGCAGAAAGCATTTTTTGAAAACATTTTAACCAATCATAAGGCAGCGCGTTTGCGCGGGTAAAATCTTCAACGCCCATTGGCCGAAATTTTGCGCGCGACGCCGGCAGCTTCGGCGCCCGCCATTTTGTCTAGCGCCATGAGCGGGAAAGCACGAGTTCACCTGCGGCCTATTGTACCTTACGTATAGTGCAACAAGGTCTTTATTGAAATGGTCATACGTTCGATTTCATTCGGTACTTGTCACCACTCGTCGGCGTGGACGAAGATTGCCGGTGTATCTTATATTTGTGGTACTTGGTTTTTGTTATTTGGTGTTGTGTTCCTGTTTGTGAGTAAGGTTGCCAGAGCTGCCGAGGGTACGCTGTGTTGAGGGTGAGGGTGATGAAACTGCATTGGTGCTGAAAATAATGCAATATTCTAGGTTAAAAATCACGTCTATTCATATATCTCTGACTCTGTTTTTTTTTCGTTAGCAATATTACGAAAATATTCGGCAAGTATCCATCTTTCATTTGTGTTTGATATTTTAAGATTTTTCAATATGGGTGTACATAGATTCGAAAATTACTATTACTCCAAAAGAAAGAATCTCAAAGAATTACGAAGCTACAACCGTTTTAATATTGCTTGTTAGAGAGAGAAAATGCAAACAGTGTGTGACGTCACGATACGCGAGGCTGCCGCGTCACGACGGGGCGCGGCACGTTGCCGTCTATTAGTGACATCACAATCTTCCAGCGTCATCGTTTCATATGAAGTTGCGTTTTGCGAAAAAAGGACAGATCATACCCCTTCTTAAAAGTTTGGACACTTATAACTTCGTGATTATTTAACCTTTTGCGTTGATTTTTTCTCCATTTGACTACATTTTTAATCCTTTTTCGAGAAAATATGACATTATTGATTATTTTATTTAGTGTCTACACCCCTATTCATAAAAACTTACAATAAGGACGTACAGCCTGGTGACAGACGGACGGACGGACAGCGGAGCCTTAGTAATAGGGTCCCATTTTTACCCTTTTGGGTACGGAACCCTAAAAAAGAGGTACATAAGTGGCACACTAAAACTGGGTCAATTGCATTAACTTGCCTCAGTTTCGTTAATGGAAAAGTAAGCTGCCAGATTTGGTGGCAATTTATAAACATGGAATTTTGTATAGACAACGTATCTACATTTCATGAATTACATCATTGGTAGTATATCGTCGTCTAGTACCCATAAAACAAGCCTTATTTAGCTTATAATGAGGGTAGTTCGATTTGCGTTATAATTATTAAATCACGGTATAAAAAGTGAATTAAATAACAAATACGGGAATGATATAACTACAACTTAGAAAAGTTGAAAAACCCCCGACATTTTCATTTCAAAGTCCAATATCTCAAAAACGGCTGAACAGATTTACATGAAACATGGCTAAGAACACTCGGGATAAAATTATCTATGACACAAAAAAAGCCGCATTCAAATCGGTCCATTCGTTTGGGAGCTACGATACCACAGACAGATACACAGATACGTTAAACTTATAACACCCCCCTACTAGGGCATTAATCCGAATGGTCTAAGTTCGTTTTGTTGTACACGCGATTAAACAGCTAATACTCATGGGTTTACGGTCTAAAATGCTATGAAGGGATATTGTTTTTCCGCATTAACAATTTAATTACATGCAGCGGCAAAGTGATTTACACGGCTAAAGCAATCATAAATACCTAGACACAACACGTTAGTTGAGTAGATATATTTTCTTTCCCGAGATGATAAAATGTATGGTGACATTGGCGAGCGGCCCGGTTCACGAAGCTAGGGGCTATTCATTTATTACGTAAGACGAATGTAATCACTTTCTGACCTTCCCCCAGCTTCGAACTTTTTCCTATTTAATTATTTTTAAGTATTCATAACTACAACTTAGAAAAGTTGAAAAACCCCCGACATTTTCATTTCAAAGTCCAATATCTCAAAAACGGCTGAACTGAATTTCATGAAACATGGCTAAGAACACTCGGGATAAAATTATCTATGACACAAAAAAACCGCATTCAAATCGGTCCATCCGTTTGGGAGCTACGATACGACAGACAGATACACAGGTCGGGGGTTAAAAATGGAATGCTTTCAAAATGGAAGCTGATTGACCACAGAAATTTGTGACGTCACACTTCTGTATTTAGTTTTTAGGGACATACAAAAATGCGCAGTTATTATTGACTAGCAGAGCATTCTTGACGTTTCATTGGCCGAAGGCAGGTTCGAATCCTGCATATAGCAACAAATTTTCCCTTTAATATGAATGAAGAAAACAATTTTTACTTCTTTATTTTTAACCCTTAGGTGCATCTGGTATCAATCACTTTGCTTACGGAATGGCTGATGAACAGTTAACTCTACATCACATTTGAGACTCGGTGTCTAGTTTGACAAAGTTTATAACTGACATTAATTTGATTACTACTTGAGTTACTTCAGTTGTATCATTTCTGATACTGTATGCATTTAAGGGTTAATTATACAACACTACAACACAACTACAACACGTCAGTACCAGACATATAATGAGAACGGGTCACCTCCTCACGTCTTTAAAATCGAAAATAGCTCTAAATGTATAACAAATTCGCGGTTCTTAGTCATGAGCACTCGCGTTGCGTGCGCGTTAAGCACAAATTTAATTATTAATACATTATACGTTGTAAACAATTATTGTACGGTGTCAAATAACAGAAGTTTTGTTTTCAGGCGGTGGTTTCAGTATGGGCGGCATGGGCGTGGGCATGTCGCAGCAACAGATGCACATGCAGCACTCGCGGATGCAGCAGCAACTCATGCAACAACAACAGCAGAGGTACGGACTAAAAGCTTGGCCGCAAATGGGAATAAGCATTTTGGTCAATTAACTTCACGACTTAAATCCACCAACCCTGTTCCGTCACCGTGACAGACGTGGGGAGTGAATGCCTCCTTACGCTGCCAACTTATCGTATACTAGCTGCCGGGACCGGCTTCGCACGGATTATCCGTTTTCCCGTAGGGATGAAGCATTTTCCCGCGGTAAAAAGTAGCCTATGTTCATCAGGGATAATGTCGGCTTCTAATGGTAAAAGAATTTTTCAAATCGGTCCAGTTGTTTCGGAGCCTATTCAATACAAACAAACAAATCTTTCCTCTTTATAATATTAGTGTAGATTCGCACGAAGCGTTTCGCCTCGTCCCCCCTAATGCGACCTGCGGGGCTAGCACAACGGACGCCGCTCCGCGACGCGAGTCGAGAAAGATCTTTTCTCCTCTTTCTGATTTGCACGGTGCGAGTGCGACACGAGACGCTCAGACGCGCGCGAAGCGACTGAGCAGCAAGTTGGGCTAGAAGTACTGCTAAGGAATAGATTCGCTCCCGTCATTAATTGTAACAATTTCTTAGATTTTTTTTATAATGAAGGCACCACGCGTGCTTATACTTGAATTGAAACTATAATTTAATACCAAAAAAAATACTTTAAAATTGCCATTAAAATGAAAAAAAAAACCGAGGAGATGCCATAGCAAAAATGTTCTTTTTTTCTCTCATACTTTTTTGGAGATTCCTCCACGCACAACACGAACGTCTATAAAATCATAGTTTTGAAGAGTGAAGTTTAAAAAGTAAACCTGCGCGAATGACTTCTTGTTAGTTGTACTTTCATGAGACCGAGTAAAGGCGTCAACATACATAGATAGTTTAGTTGTTGTTAACAACGTTTTTATTTCCAGAACGACGAACCAGCAGCCACCCATGTCGCATCTCATAATGCAGCAGAACCAGATGATGAACGTTCAGGGACAGGCAAGTTACAAAATACACATTATGTTATTATTCTCTGAATATTCTCATATGCTTATTTAAGTGCCTACTCTAGTCTGCGAGGGTAGGGACTCCATACTGCGAGGGTAGGCACTAACTATGCTACAGCGGCGTGTACTCATACTCATACTCAAGACTTTATTGATAAAAAAATGACATGTCAAAATTATACATACGACAGGACGTTGTACTCCCTAGCCTCTAGCTAGTGCTTAAATAATTAGCCAAGTCCACCATTTGAAATGGCAATCTCTAATTAGAGAGAGACCTGTTACAATTCAAAACAAATCCAGAGATTCTGACTGTCGCCGTGCGAATAATGATAAAGAACTGCGCGTTTAAACATGTATTTATTTAAACTTAAAACAAATAGACATGACATTAATGTTAACGTGTTAATTTCAGATGCCGAACATCCACATGAGTCAGAACCAGAGCATGTCGATGCAGGGCATGGGCGGCATGAGCTCACACGCTCAGCCGCACGCGCACGCACACACGCACGCGCACACACACTCACACACACACGGGTCGAACATGCTCGCGGGCGCGTTGCAGTTCCCCTCGCTACACAACCCCTCGTTTACGAACGCGCCTACAGACTTCAATCTAGACTTCCTAGACAACATGCCTAGTAGCGACGCGAGTAACCTCACCGCTCAGGAGCTACTCAACTCGCTGGACAACTCCTTCCTCAATGATATCCTCTAGAGCTTCCAGAGGGCTTGATGATACTGAGAGCGGCCGGCCGAGTCGCAACAGGTCGTGAACCCGTCTCAAAAGTGCGAGAACGTCGGCGGTTTGAATTCCGAGCGTAAGGGGTTTTACTGAAGCAAACTTGCGTTCTGTGGTAACAGAGGACGACGGCGGTTTGAAATCCGAGCGTAGAGGAGCTCGGATTCCGAGGTGCCAAGGAACGTCGGCGGTTTGAATTCCGAGCGTAAGGGGTTTTACTGAAGCAAACTTGCGTTCTGCGGTAACAGAGGACGACGGCGGTTTGAAATCCGAGCGTAGAGGAGCTTCGATTCCGAGGTGCCAAGGAACGTCGGCGGTTTGAATTCCGAGCGTAAGGGGTTCTACTGAAGTAAGCTTGGATTCTGTGGTGACAGAACGACGGTGGTTTGAAATCCGGGCGTAAGGGGTTCTAGTGAAGCAAGCTTGGATTCTGTGGTGACAGAGAACGACGGCGGTTTGAAATCCGGGCGTAAGGGGTTCTACTGAAGCAAGCTTGGACTTTGTGGTGACAGAGAACGTCGGCGGTTTGAATTCTGACCGTAAGGGGTTTCACTGAAGCAAGGTTGGATTCTGTTGTCCCAGAGAACGTGGGCGGTTTGAATTCCGACGGTAAGGTGTTCTAACTGAAGCAAGCTTGGATTCCGAGGTGCCAGGGAACATCGGCGGTTTGAATACCGAGCTTAGAGGAGTCTTGACTGAAACCATCTTGGATTCCGAGGTACCTAGGAACGACGACGGTTTGAATTCCGAGCATAGAGGACTCTAACTGAAGCAAGCTTGGGATTTGAGTGACAGCACCCCAGCCAGTGTTCGACGCATCTTGGGTAACCACCTTGACCAGTCGACCGGAGCACGGGTATGAAACGACACCATGACCAAAGTTTTCAAACAGGAATTTTAAAAGTGTTTAGAATATACTTTATCACGGATACGGTGTGTTCGGACAGTTTCGACTTTTATATGAACTTTCGGCATTGTTTTTAACCTATTTATTGTGGAAGATATCGATTTCATAGTATTTTATAGTTTTTACGATTGTTAATACTTCTTTTGTAAATATTTTATCGTACTTCTAGGATGCGTAGTAATATTGCGATCCGTGAGGCCAATGCCGCGGTATTCGACTTCTCTTGTAAAATAATAGGTTCCCTCCTACACTAGGAGTAGGTAAATATAAATTTAAAGGTATTATATTTATTTGGGATATGTTGTAGATACGAGATGAAGCACAAAAGACATTATATCAGTAATTGAATTACTTCTTCCGTAACAGCCTTTCCCTATAGTCAATCTAAGGTTTGAAATAGATACCTCAGATAATCAGTAGCTGTCTAAGTACTGTTTAAATTTCAAAATGTTTACTGGGACGAGAAAATGAAAGTGTTCATTCCATGCTAATTTCGCACTTATATGTTTGTCATATAGGTAATTTTTGGTAGAGTTCTTGCATTTCATTTAGGCGTTGGGCGCGTTCCTATTATTATGACGTTAAAGTCTATTTTCGTCAAATCCAATCGCCTTGTAAAATGCAAGGGGTATACAAACATGTATACCCGACTGTACTTTTTTGCACAGTCACTCATTGAGAGGGTTTCAATGAACCCAAACACACTACTTGGTTTAGTTTAGGAATTGATATGGCCATCTTTTGTCTCCATCATCAGGGTAGCTTGATGGTGACTTCCAAGGTTTGGCCTTAACAAACAAACAAACAAACATATATTCGTACATTGCGAGTTGAGTAAAAACTAATAATAAAAATGCATAAAGCTCTTGAAAGCATTATACATTTTTAATTCAAATCATACAAGTACTAACAGAATAACAGACATAAAATAATAATAAATAGCGTCACGTAAGCGACATTCGCATGGAAAGATGAACGGCCCAATAATTCGCATCCACGTATCTTTCTCTCTCTTTATGCATGTGTCAAAAGGAGATATACTAGACGCAGATTATTGTGCCGTAAATGATATGGACCCTAGTGGAATGCCCGAACTTGTTCCCCATACATAACTAAGTTTAACACACACCACACACACCCCTTTCGCCATTTTCTTCGTAGTTTGAAAAAATCGACGGAGAAATATGCGTCTGGGCGGTTTGCCCTTCGGGCATCCGTAGCTACCTAAGAAATCTAAAACAGCTACACAGTGTTTCCGCGAATTTGCGAGTGCTGAGGCTCTAGTATAAGTTTTACCGAAACAAAACTTTACGATCGCGTTTGCGTTTTACCCTCAATTTGTATGGGATTTGACAGCTAAACGCGAACGCGGTCGTAACGTTTTGTTTCGGTATAACTTATACTAGAGCCTCTGGTTGGGTAACTTGGTTGTTATGTACGGGGGAAGGTAAGTTTTTCTATCGTCAGCGTCAAGTGAAGATTGATTGATGATAGGGAACGTCTGTCGGTGTCAGTGGAGCTGTGGGACGCCGTTCCGCCTGGCCGCAGAGCCACCCACCTAATTTATATCATAGTGCAAATGTAAATTAATGTAATTACAGTTAAAGTAAGATCATTCCTGTACCTAAGATAATTATTTAGTAGATTATACTGTGATGACGGTCTCAATGGTCGATAGGTAACATTATAGTATCAATTATTATAGATATTGTTGACTTAAGTATTGTCAGGTCTAGTATCGTTATTGTTAAGGATCTCATGTATTATTTAGGGTTTGTGGAAAATCTGGAATTTACAAAGTGTTTTTATAATTATTTAACGAATCATGACATTCTTAATTATTCCATATATTTTTATTTATATAATTTTCTCACGCGTCAAACTTCTCATATTGTGAGACATGGAAATATCGATATGAGTAAATAGTTACTAACGATTCCACTGGCTTAGAGAGTGGGTGTCTGCTCTCTACAACTCGACAAAATACAGCTATAGAACCAATTTTGAATGGCGACGACATTCCAGGGGCATTGTTAACGATGTTTTAACTTTAGGACCAATTTTTGAATGTTCTTTTGAAAATAATATTGCATATTGATACCAGACTTTAATTTTTTCCCGGAGACTACTTTTTTAACGCCAAGAACACCCAACGGCCCGGCCACGACATTGCGCGAATTGCGGCGGGGTAAGCGTTGTATCTGTTCATTGCGCGGTCGAGACGCGCAACACACTGTGGTTAGTTGGGATCACACGCAATGAATTAGAAAACCGCTGCCGCCGCCGCTCGAAGTCGAGGTCGTGTGTTGTCGTGGCTGCAGCAAAGAACGACTATAGGTGGTATGGCGTTCGCTGTCAAAGCAACCTTTAGCCTTTCAAATAAGGTTTGTATTTGCTCTCTTGTAGCAATAAAGCAACTTAAGCTGGTTTTCCACCAGAGTGGCGAGACGAGACGAGAATTGAAATTCGTATGGGACTTATAGTATGAGACTCCCAAACGATTTCGTCTCGTCTAGTTTCGCCCCTCCGGTGGAAAACCAGCTTTAAACCGTCTCGCTCTAAGAGAGAAACATGAGGTGTCGTTGGATTTCTCTTAATCGTAGAAGTGCCTATAATATTTTTTTTTACACAAGGTTTTCGAAAAATCTTTTGTTTTTTTTTAGTTCCTTCTACACTATTACTACTATACAGGATTCTACTTGGAGAATAATACCACCCTGATTGATACGGCGATAATATATTAGATAAGACTGTCTTTAATCATCATTGATTTATTAATTCAATATCATTCCAAAACAAATATAATTTACAATATAGGTAATAAAAAACACAAAAGGTATACAATAATATTTATATAAAAATACATTTATGTTTGCACGCAACCACACTTTTAACCCATTCGCCGCTACAGAAATAAAATGCGAGGGCCAAACACCACGCATTATATTTCTATATATTACAAGTTTTAACCGTTATAAGTCTTATTGTTTTTGACCTTAAGTTTCAGTCGCAACTGCAGGTGGGTTGCAACAGTGTCGCACTTGAGTTCTGGTCAGTGGCCTCCGACACGAGTTGTCGCCACTTATCCCGATCTTGGGCCATTTCCCCTCCATTCCAAATATGGCGTAAATTACGGAAAATGGAAGGTTTTCAAGCGGTATACGAGTAAAAAATACTCTTGGTATTAGAGTAAATCGCAAATAACTGGCCATCGATCGTTCAATAACTGGCCACAAGACACAATAAAAACGAACTCTATTCACCTGTAATAGAATTCATTTTTAATATGAGGTGTTAATTCCTGGCCACCGTTCAGTAACTGGCCACGTTATAGGCGAACAGAGTTAATTTTCAGTATGAGGGGGTCAGTTGAAGGGTGCCCAGTTATTGGCGATTTACCCTATCAACCCATGTGATATAGTATGGGATGGTATAGGTGAGACGGTGTTTTATTAATTACAAAGGAATTAAAAAATTAAATATTATTACAAAACAAATATAATTTACAATCTTCCAAAAAAAAACAAAATAATATTTATAAAAGATTTATGTCGTATTTTAACCATACTGGGTTAAGGCTGGCCGCACAAGCACGGAATTTTCATTCGGTTTCCGAACGGAATGACGTTAAAAAGTGTTCCTGTCTCTGTCTGTCATATGGAAATGTCTCTAACCTAATCAGGAAACCGTGCGTATGCGGCCAGCCTAAAACCCATTAAATAAGAATTAAGTCTATTGTTTTTGGACTTTATGTTTAAGTGGCAGCAGGTGGGTTGCAACCGTGACGCACTTGAGTTCAAGTCAGTGGCGGCGAATGGATTAATATCGATCTAACCTTGAGCATTAGCTTCTTCTAGAGTAGAGGGCAGTTCTTTATTTTTTGTCTCAGGCAGGCAAATCGTTAGTACCCCACCGACTATCGCCATAACTCCGAACAAAATGCCCGAGACTATTTGAGACAGGGAATTTATTGGCGGGGCTGCCATCATGCCGGCCCTGGACAAAAGAGAGAGAAACCCCAGAGCCGAGTTCCGAATCTGGGTCGGAAACAACTCTACACCGAAAAGGAAAACCACAATAAACGCCATAAAGAAGAAACAATTCGAAATGCATGCAAATATCACTTTTATCCAACCGGGGAAACTGCGAGGCATTATCACGGCAATGATCATAAACACACCAGAAACGAAACAAGTTGTGGATAGGAACGGTTTCCTCCCTATTCTGGTTAGCAGAAACACGCTGGCTATAGTGCCTGGCATCACTAATAGAGCGGAGACCACGATGTTGACGTGAATGTCGCCACTCATCTTCGATATGTACTGTGAGACGCCGTAGTACCCCATGCCACAAATGAAGTACAAGTAAGACATGCAAGCCAAGTTCTTGGTAAGCTTTCCATATTTAAAGATGTGGTAGAGTTTGTATTGCGCGTGAATTGAACGGTTATTTTGGAACGCTTCAATTTCCTCTCTGATGGTCGGATCAGGCCGTCTGTTGCTGAAAATATGCAAATATTTTTGTCAATACATTTCTGTGACAGCCTTAATCTGAATCTATAAAAATAAAATCATTATAAAAAAACCAATCAACAGGTAGTTTTGTCCGTGTCATTTAACTCAGGAACCTGATAAGTTAAATAATAGTTAGACAGTTGTGACTTACTCAACAATGCGTTAAAAACACAATCTAACTGACTTACACCACATGGGGTAATTTCGAAATTGAAATGTAAAAAAATATAACGACATCTTTTTTAAAATTTAAATCAATGAGATATTTTAAAGGGGTAAATTGGAACGAAAAAGCAATTTGTACCCTAGACTGATAATGGATAAGAATCATTTTAACAATACTTCTAAATTACAAGTGTTTTCGAAATTACACGCTCCTTAAAAACAAACGGGATACGGCGGCGGATGCGGATATTTGTGGGCACATATCCGCAACATCCCTATGGGTAGGGGATGCCGGTTACGTGACCATAACGGCTATCAGAAGACGGCGCGCGAGCTGTGTCGCGGCGACATAGACTATCCGTCTCTTTCGTTTAGGCTTAGAAAGAGACGGATAGTCTATGTCGCCGCTACACAGCTCGCGCGCCGTCTTGTGATAGCCGTGCAGCTACAGTTATATAGCGACCACCTGCACGATTTGCACAAGACGGCGCGCGAACTTTCGAGATATCTCGCACTATCCGTCTCTTTCTGTTTTCTAATAAGAGAGAGACGAATAGTGAGAGAGAGGCCGACGCGTGATTCGGCCCGTGTGGATACGTGTCGGAAGCACGGCGGCCAACCAAATCATGGTTACTCCATACTAGATTTTTGTGCAGTCCCGCCGATGTCGGCGGATGGCAAGGCAAGGTCACAGAGTCTAGTATGGAGTGACCTTGATTTGGTTGGCCGCCCTGTTTCCCACACGGGCCGAATCACGTGTCGGCCTGCATGCAGTCCGGCCAAGATCGGCCCGTGTAGTGTCTCCTAATGCGTGCGATACACTGTACAGCCCTTGCTAGACCTCCACAGGAGGTTACCGGTAGACAAACTTCGTTTCGCGCCAATTAGACAGTGGGACAGGATGGCCTGATGGAACTATAGGATGGCAAAGCGGGCGAAATGCCACGGGGCCCCACGGCCAGAAAGGCCGCGAGCACAGGAGGTTCCCCATGTGCTCACCGAACATTGAAGAAGAGGCCCCCATCCGATGATTTCGCCACGGGCCACGTATGTTATAGTTACGCCAGTGCCAGTTCACCTACTTACAATTTAGCAATCTTCTCCATCGCTTTGATAGCCTTCTCCTTTCGATTATTAGCAAGTGACCACACCGGAGACTCGGTCAAACATAGCCACATAAACCCAAAAAATAACGCAGGAATCGAAATAGCTAACTGAAAATTGAAGGCGCTCCTGAATAAATACGAGACTCCAGCTATGGTCATGTGACCAATGTTGATAGGAAGGTGGTACAGAGCAGTGGCCACTTCTCGGTGTTTCGCTCCCGAATATTCGATCAGGAGGACGAAACCAGTGACAATTGTGCCACCGGCACCCACGCCCTCGAATAGCCTAAACACACAGAAAGTGGCTATGTTTGGCGCTATGCTGACTAGGATACCAGCGAGTCCGATTGTGACATAGCTCACGGAGAACATTAGCAAGCGGCCGAATCTGAAAATAAAATAGAGTATTAAAAAATATTGTAGGAACAACAGGGCGGCTAGCATGATAGGTTTTATGGTCATGTTGGTTTGGCTATCGTGAAAAAAATGCCCCTATTTGTTATACATATATATTCAGTGTTTGCATTACATTCAACCTTGAATCCCATGTAGTACCCCTGCCTGAACCTACCCATAAAGCTATAATAATTGTGTGTGTTCAGACAATATTCTTGAAATATTGAAAAAATAAGGTAATTATGATAGCTATCGGACTATGGGATTAATGGGATAAGTACAAGACTACTTTTTAGGGTTCCGGAGACTAAATGGCAAAACGGAACCCTTATACATATTAGCCGCACTAACAAAACTTATCAAGTCTTTATGGTTCGATACTGATACTATACGACAATCGCTCCAACAGGAAAAAAAAAACCGGTCAAGTGCGAGTCTGACTCGCGCAACGAGGGTTTCGTACACATTATCAATATCAATTAACTCAAGGTAAAGTAAATGTCCCAATATTTGTTAAATTACTTATTGTAACCCAACACAACATAATTCAATTTCAAACAACGAATAACTTTTACACCAAGACCATCGAACTACCAACAGAGGTGAGACGTATTTACTGGAACAGGTTTTGGCATGGACGCGTATCGCGTTTTAGCGTATCGAGTATTTAGAAGTACGGTCAGTACGGTGACGTCGCCATGCTTCCGACACGTGTCCACACGGGCCCAATCACGCGTCGGCTCTGTCGGCAGGCATGCAGTCCGGCCGATACCGCCCCGTGTAGCGTCTCCTTATACGAAACACTACACCTACAAAATTGTCGGACGGCCAAGCAAGGTCACAGAAAATCTACTATGGAGCGACCTTGATTTGGCCAACCGCCGTGCTTCCGATATGTATCCACACGGGCCGAATCACGTGCCGGCCGGCATGCAGTCCTGCCCATATCGGCCCGTGTAGCGTCTAATTACGAAAGCTATAAAATCCTAATCATACCATTCCGTTCTACCGCATAGCACGTGCTCTTGTCTAGTTAGGGTCGAAACGTTTGCGTGTCATCGACGTGGTACAACTCCGGCCGCAGTACGATTACTGTCCCTATCAATAGGGCCAAGTCAAACGCGTTCGGGAGAAATGCACATCGGAGGAACGCGAAAGCATAATTTTGCCGAAGCTGCAAGAGGGACAGGCCTGCTACTGCAGACTAGCTAATACGATCGCTTTTATGTTGGGCATTCGACCCTCACTATAACAAGTACCTATGTAAGAAGTGCAAGAGGGACGAACCATATAAAACGTGGTGCAGTGGTAACTTGATAATGGGTTAGGCTCGCCAGATACACATGAATTCTGTGGCAGGGCAATTAGGCGACGCCAAATGAGCGAAATCGGCGGACGGCCAGGCAAGGTCACAGAAAATCTAGTACGGACGAGTGACTTTGGTTTGGCCGGCCGCCGCGCTACCGGCGCTTATCCACACGACAGAAATCACGCGGCGGACTGCATTCATTCCGCCAATTTCGTACATGTAGCGTAGCGGCACCTATACACCTGAATTCTGTGGCAGGGCATAGATTTCTTACGTGGCAACTGCGGCGGAATTCCGTCTGTATGTGGGCCTTCAAATGTTCTAAAATAAGTTAATGGCACTGTACCTGTCGGACAAGACTCCAAATGACAAAGCACCTATCAACATGCCAAAATATGCCAAACTCTCCGATAAACTGATTTCGAATTTCCTATCACATATCAATCCAAAGTGTGATTGTACGGTTTCACTGAATACGCCCCTGTCCCAAATAGGATTACTGCATGGACAGCCATTGGTCGTATTGGTTCCATTTACTACACAGTAGTAGTTAACTGGAGGGTTTAAAAGCATTAAGTTTAAAATATGCCACATTCCTGGAAGTTTAGATATAAAAAGTATGGCATAGAAAAAGTACTGGTATCTGCTGATTCCGGCACTGAATCGAGCCTCGATTGGATTAACCTGGGAACTCGGTAATTTGGTTTCTTCGTTCGCCATCAGCCCATTTTATTTATTGACAACTGAACATGACAATAGATCATGTTTTGCGTCAAAGACAGCTACAAATTGGCTGAGAGAAATTAGAACCAACCTATTTTTTTACACATCACACGTTCTCAACCCACATTTAGGCCTCTCACAGGCGCCAGTGTGCAGCAGGCTTACACAGACTGGAGCGGCCTGCGGTGGCGGTCAATAGTAAATTTGACAGCTAATGATAAGTTTACTACTGTCCGCCGCGGCCAGGCCGCGCCAGTGTGATACGGGCTTTAAGAGTCGGATCTACAAAAATTGACAATTTCGGTTTTCAACGGCACAGTAGGCTTATTATTATTATAGTACTAGCGACCCGCCCCGGCTTCGCACGGGTTCTATATTATACGTGCGTTTATTGTACTGTGATGACAGCTCTGTCATAATGCAAATAGGAATGCAAATACTATAATTAGTCTGTGGGCATAAATAAAATAAAATGTATTTATTTCGAACAACTTAGATCCATAGATTGTTAGTACTACAGGACTTATATAACTATGTTAGGACTTAGGACTCAAAACTTAAATGTAGGGAGGACCAGTGCCTCAGTAGACTACCGTCCCATCTGTCGGCCAGCAAGTTCAGCCCCCCTATTCTGTAACTTATTTTAAGCTCACCTCAACGCTCACCCACAAATATATCTTGACACCGCGATGCGTAGTAACTAAGCGTAGGTAGAGGTCTCCTTTCGTGACGGGTGACCGGCAGGCTGAGCCGCATTTAGTGCGTAGCGAATAACAGAGACTATGGCGGCTGGCGCGCACCCTGCCGAGCGTCGCGGCGCAGCGCTTGCGCATTGTCGCAGGGAAACCGTCCACTTGAGCGTCCGCGAGCATACCGGACGCGCTACAGTGTCACGACACCCGCAACAATACCCTGACCTCGTATCATGGTCGGCCTTATCACGCGATAAGTGACAAAATTTGAGATACAGAGACTGGAAATACAGATGATTGAGATACAGATACTGGAAATACAGATGTGAGTGAGCTGGAGGTTTATTTTGCTACTTCCGTATACCTGCCACATTAACTGTTGTATTGTTTATTTCAGTAGATAACTGAAACTATATAGATTATTACTATAGTTGATAAATACTGCTAAATTACATTTAAATATTTATTTAAAGTCCGAATCAAGTAGCTGTCTACATCTCACGTAGGTAGTTGTGTCTCAGAAACAGGACTTAAGTAGGGTCATTTCGCTGGTTACGCGACCTCCTTCAGTTAGCGACCACCTGAAGGAGAAGGTTTTTCTATTGAAGATAACATCAATTCTACACACCCTATTGAGACAATTACTTGTACATGCATTTTTGTTGTTGTTTTAGAATAGAAATCTACTAAAAAACCGAGAAAATATCCTTACAGTTCACCAACTCAGCTTAAGTGGTCGCCCACCGGCACATTAAATTAGGTGGTCTCTAACCGGCGAAATGACCCTAGGTACGTAGTTAAGTTAAGGTTAATAATAATCTCACGTTTCACGAGGTAGGTACAAGTTAAAGTTTACGAGTTTAAACCGGTGACGCTGGTTAAATGGCGTTTAGATTTGTAACTTGTAGCTTCATGAAATGGGTTGCTTCAGTAAAGAAGGCAGAAATTTATGCCTAACGACGAAAATTACATTCAAATATCTCAAAAAATTACTAAGTTACAACCGTTTAAATGTTACTTGTTCGAGAGAGAAAACACTAGCAGATCGTGACGTCACGATCCTCGAAGGCAGCCTTGCGAGTTCTAAGCTCACAGAGCCACTAGTTTCTATTTTTTTTATTCATCGTAGTCGTCATCTAGTAAATTTTATCGTCGTCTTATACCCATAACACAAGCCTTCTCGGGCTCACTATGGGAGTAGGTCGATTTGTGTAAGATTGTCACCTATTATTTAAAATATTATGACTATTATTTAAAATATTAATTCAAGTGCTCGTATTATTCAACTGGACCCACGGGAAGGAAATATGTCGTTTTCGCAGTCTTCGCCGCCATAATGTATACTAATGTATAAGAGCGAATTATATCAAGTGGTTGAGTAAACTCTCAAAATATAGTAATGTCGAATAATAACAATGCCAAATATGAATAATATTTTAATACGTCTATTTTTGATCGTCATTTCGAGGTTTTTCAACGGAATAAATAATATCTATATATAAATAATTTAATATTTTATCTAATTCGTTTTTGTTTCAGTTCGCAGGATCAAACGCCCAGGACGATCGTAAAAGCTACAAATATGCCTTTTTAAATTACCGCCCGTGCAAAGTAAAATTTAAATTACCTATGATTTTTGTTTTTATTGTGGTAAATGGCGTAAATGACATTTTGTATACATGTGTTAAATTGTATCTCAATACAAATGTATGGACATACAATTTACGATAATACAATGACGTATGAAGACCTGTTAGATAACATGGTTCTTTCCCTTTCTTACTCGTCGTTCAGTACGTAGGTAAGTGAGAAGAGATCGGATGTATAGAAAACGTTCAATTTATTAGGCCTATCTGCCTTTCTCTGTAATCTGTGGCTCTATCATATTAGCCCTAATCGACAATGCTCTGCGTTCTCTGTAGAGCTGGGTCGTTTCGACTTTTCCGTGAAACGAAACGTAACCGTTTTTTTCTCTCACAAAACTGTTTCGAAAAACAGTTTCAAAAATAACTAGTTTCTCCGTGCGTTGGCGCCGTCGCCGGTCGCCAAACGAAGTGAAACGAAAAAACGGATGAAACAGTTTACAGTGTTCGAGTTACGTTTTCACGTTTTGCATTGCAACCGTTGCGTGTGACCGTTCGATCGTTTTTATAAAAACAGTTTGTGTTTCTAGCCACAAACTGTTATTCCGTTATTGTACGAGAAACCGTTTTTGAAAACGCTTGTTTAAATATCTTGGACCTTGGACACTTGTTAACTGACGACCTACGAGACGACGCGGACGTGACAGAGAACTCACGTCCGCGTCGTCTCGTAGGTCGTCAGTTAACAAGTGTCCAAGGTCCAAGATATTTAAACATGTGCACTTTTAAGCCTGCATCACACTAGCGCGGCCTGGCCGCCGCGGACCATAGTAAACTTGTCATTAGCTGTCAAAATTACTACTGACCGCTACCGCAGGCCGCTCCAGTCTGTGAGAGGCCTTACGCCTGCAACACACTGGCGCGGCAGTGTGTGTGCAGGCCTTAGGATAGCCTCTAGTTACGTCAGTTTGACAGCTGTCAATGCTGTCATAATGTATTGTATCATTAATGTACTTAGAGTATACCTATAGGTCCATGTTAATGTATATAGAAAAGCACTCTGTAGTACTAATCGTATAGTACAGTATAAGTAAAAATATTAATATTACCATTTACTCTTTGCCATGGATGTTCCTAACGTAAGTGTTACAAAGTGTTTGATTTAACAAATTGCACAATATCATGTTTACAAACATGATTCACTAAAAGCTGGTTGACTGACACCTTTAGTCAGTTAAAATGTTCCTTCATAAGTCAAAGAGTAGAGAATATAACCACTACGTCGCCTATAAGTGTCAGCCAGTTTAAGCAGTTATGCTGTTTTAACCCTCGACGAAACCGAGGGGAGTGCTGTGATAAGCTGATAAGTTTCATGTTGTATCTGTCATCCGTCTATAGCATCGTAGCTCCCGAACCGATGAACCGATTTGAGTGTTTTTTTTTAATGGGAAGTCTTGTATCCAGAAGGTTTAGCTAGAAAACAACTAACTAGTGTATTTTTTTTTTTTAGATTGCTATCATAAAGATACAGTTCTGGATCCACTTCTCAGTATTTACCACTTATAATATATATATGGTGAAGGAGGACATTGTGATAGATATTTGAGGACCGGTTAGTTTAGTGGGTAGTGACACTGCCTATGAAGCTGTAGGTCCTGGGTTTGAATCCCGGTAAGGGCAAATATTTGTGTGATGAGCATGAATATTTGTTTCTGAGTCATGGATGTTTTCTATGTATTTAAGTATTTCTATCTATTAAATATATCGTCGTCTAGTACCCATAACACAAGCCTTATTGAGCTTACTATGGGACTAGGTCGATTTGTGTAAGATTGTCCCCTAATATTTATTATTATTATTTAGGATATTTATTCCTAAAAAATATTAAATATTAAACATATGTGTATATTACATAGTTTAAATGATTTGCTTTATTTTCTCGATGTATAATATATACTATAACTGAAAACAGGCTGCACTGCCCGAAGGTGAACCGCAACATATCCTGGACCCTGCGATGCGTACAAAGCTAATTCAACAGCAGTTAGTGCTGTTGCTGCACGCTCTAAAGTGCCAGAGGCTTGATGCTGTCCTGAACAATGAGGGTAGGTTCTGTTACCTTCCACACTGCAGTGCCCTCAAGGAAGTCATTGGCCATATGGAAATTTGTCAAGTGAGGATCTCCACTATCATTTCAATGACCGAAGCCTGAAAGAAAAGCCGTTTTTAGTGGATAAATTATTTCACAGAGGGGGCGCTCCGCGAAATCGGGGTCCTTAGATTGAATATTTACCTATGACAAACTAAAGCGAATGCCAGGGAAAAGAACATACCAAAACTACATCATATTTGCAATTGAATCGTCTGAACAAAACCATACAAAACCAAAATTGCCTCGATAGAAAAGAACCGCCAAAACATGTCTTATTTTTACTCAATTTCAATAGTGTGAGGTTCCCGTGCATATAAATTAAGTAAAAGTTGAGTGTATAATAGCTTTTCACATTACCTAATGAAAGTACTAGCGGGGTATTTTTATGTAGTCCCTTTTCAGACTTATTGAGGTGAAACGTATTTGGCGTATAGGCCTTTTTTATTTAGCGCGATACCCTTTCTCCCGTCGCGTGTTTCGTGCGGTTCTGTATATCTTTTGTTGCCGTTCGCGGGCGGAGTCAGTCGCAATCGCTCCGCTGAGACGAGAGGACTACGTTCTGTGCTCTCACGACAGCACGATGAACATAATTATTTAAATAATATTGTGACCCAGTATATTCGTCCAGTGAATGTACGTATCATTACATTCCAGTAGATATTTTGCTACTTTTTGAAATAATATATTTAAAAGTCGACCTTAACATATAGATCTTAAAGTTCAAAATACAACTATAAGATTACGCAGCAATCGGCCGGTGACCGGCTTCTTAGAATAATTTGTGCAGTACATGCAAAACTAGACGAACATTTTTCTGTCAATCGTGACATTTACTTTATGAAAGATTATCACTATCACTATCACTACATAGTATAAAACAAAGTCGCGTCCCGCTGTCTGTCCCTATGTATGCTTAGATCTTTAAAACTACGCAACGGATTTTGATGCGGTTTTTATTAATAGATAGAGTGATTCAAGAAGAAGGTTTATATGTATAATATAGAATCCGTGCGAAGCCGGAGCGGATCGCTAGTTGAGAATAAATCTGGTTATGTTCAAAATCGATGTCTGAGAGGTCTAAATACGAATTCATAGTCAGAAATATTTCAAAAAGTGGTCGCATTATTTAAATTTTTTGAAATATTCGTTGTAAATTAATATGCGCGTTTTTTTTAAAGAACAACATACATTAGCAGGCTTCTCGAGGGTGAAGATTCTAGAAATGATGTCCATTTTGAATTCCAAGATGGCGGACATTGCTTTTCGAATTTAAACTTTCGTGAGACGTGTTGAAACAGTACAGTCAAGCGACACCGCCGCGCAAACACTCATCCTGAAGAAGAACTTCCGAAGAGTTCGGAACATGTCGCCCGTAGTGACATTATTGACATTGTTTTTCTTTAAAGTCATCACGGGTGTCGCTTTTAGGGTTATCGAGAGTGCAGATTCCAACAATTATTGCCTGCGAACTTGGACATTTTGATATTAAAAAAGTGAACATAATTATGCACTTTTTCTTGAATATGTTCAAAATTGATAACTAAAGGGCCAAAGCGTCTCCATTTTCTCCAAGTACGAATCCGAGATCAGAATTGAAAAATTTGGCCGCCACACAGTGGTGGCCTGAAAATCTGACTTTCATAGACATGATCGAAGTTTTCATAATATATTATAGTTTTTTTTTAATGCTACTAATAAATTCACGGTTAAATTCACGTATTAACCGACACGACAGGCGACATGTTTTGAACACTTCGGGAGTTCTTCTTCAGGATGAGTGTTTTCGATGTTTGTTTCGAAGAAGAACTCCCGAAAAGTTAGAAACATGTCGCCTGTTGTGACATTTAATGCGTGAATTTAACCGTGGATTTATTAGTAGTATTTTAGACATGTCTCACCAAAGTTTAAATTCGATTATACCTTTTTTTTTGCTTTAGGCTTTTACTAGCCATTATTATGCTAGCTTACAAACCTTACGTGATTTAGTAAAAAAACGGAAGGCCATATTTCAGTTATAGCTCCGGTGGTTTTTTAAGCAACAAAATGTAGGTAGTGGTATTCCTTGGGTAATTAAAGTAATTTGTACTCTATAAAGTGAGTGTTTTCGCGGCGGTGTCGCTTGAATCTTGTTGTGGTTCAAGCGACACCGCCGCGAAAACACTCAATCCTGAATAAGAACTCCCGAAGAGTTCGAAACATGTCGCCCGTAGTGACGTTTAATACGTGGGTGAACCGTGTAATTATTGACATTGTTTTTCTTTAAAGTCATCACGGGTGACACTTTTAGATTCCAACAATAGGGGCGTAGACACTAAATAAAATAATGTGATATTTTCTCGAAGAAGGATAAAAAATTTAGTCAAATGGAGAAAAAATCAACGCAAAAGGTTAAATAATCACGAAGTTATAATTAGTGTCCAAAGTTTTAAGAAGGGATGTGTTCTGTCCCTTTTTCGCAAAACGCAACTTCATATGAAACGATGACGCTGGAAGAATGTGACGTCACAGAAGACGGCAACGTGCCGCGCGCATCGTGGTCGGCGACGCCGTCGACGCGGCCTGCCGGCAGCATCCTGTAATGTGACGTCACACACCGTTTGCGTTTTCTCTCTCTAACAAGCAATATTAAAACGGTTGTAGCTTCGTAATTCTTTGAGATATCTGAATGGGATTTTCGTCACTATGCATATTTTTTTGCCTTCTTTCTTTTGGAGTAATAATAATTTTCGAGTCTGCACCCGAATTATTGCCTGCGAAGTTGGACATTTTTATATTAAAAAAAGTGAACATACATTATACGAGTATGTTCAAAATTGATGACTAACGGGCCAAAGCGTCTCCATTGTCTCCAAGTACGAATCCGAGATCAGACCCCGTATCATGGTCGGCCTTATCACTCGATAAGTGACAAGATAAGTGACGGACGCTCTATCCTGTCACTTATCGCGTGATAAGGCCGACCATGACACGGGGTCAGAATTGAAAAATTTGGCCGCCACACAGTGGCCTGAAAATCTGGCTGTCATAAACATGATCGAAGTTTTCATAATAAATTACAGTTTTTTTTTAATGCTACTAATATTTTTAATTCACGTATTAAATGACGCGACAGGCGACATGTTTCGAACTCTTCGGGAGTTCTTCCTCTTGTTTTCGATGTTTGTTTTGAAGAAGAACTCCCGAAGAGTTCGAAACATGTCGCCTGCCGTGACATTTAATACGTTAATTTTTTAACCGTGGATTTATTAGTTGTATTTTAGATATGTCTCACAAAAGTTTAAATTCGATTATAGCTGTTTTTTTGCTTTAGCCTTTTTTGAGACATTATTATGCTAAATTTAAACCCTTACGTGATTTAGTAAAAAAACAGAAGGTCATATTTCAGTTATAGCTCTCGAAACTCTGAATTACTAGCGAAAATTATATCTTCAAATATAGATACTTACAGATTTTGTCTTTCTTTCCACTTATTATAATTATCTATAGGTATTCATCATGTTTCATCTGACTGTCGGGGCATATACTATGCGAGAAGGAGCGGGGCAGCAATAGACGCATCAGCGCGGCAGGTACGGGGCGCGCGGGTGATTTCTGATTTTTCCCTGGCTGTACGCCCCCTCTTAACTTGGAGGATCAAATTAGTTGATAAATGTTAAACATACTTGACCCTTTTTCTTATACTATATTCAGATTTTTTTTACTAGCGTTAGTTAGTTCTTTAGGTTACTTCAATTTCTTTTCTATTTAGCCTTACATTACATATACATATTTTTGACAGAACTAGTTCAATGCCCAATGAATACTGGTTTTTTTTTAATCCATCAATATATGTATTTATTATTTTCAAACAAGTGAAAGATGCCTTGGGTACCCATACTTTATAATACGATTATAATATATATATACCTAATATTATAATTGCGAAAGTAACTCCGTCTGTTAGTCACCTTTTCATGGATAACCACACTGCTGAACCAATTGAGATTAAATTAGGAATGGAGATAGTTTAAATCCCGGGGAAGGTTCTCTACGTCTTTATTATATTTTTAATCCCGGAAATCAGACTTTTAATTTGTAGTCGTAATTTTTCCATGTTAATATGTCTTTCGGCTGATATGATGATGATGATATTGATGATATTATGTAAGTACAACCGACGTCATAGTTATTTAACCTCCTGAGACCCAGGGACGCTTTTGTGCTTTTGAATTAGGAACTTTTTGAGATTTTAGTAAAAGTGAAAATAAATTTTGAAAGTACAAAACATTGTATGCGGGTCTTAGGAGGTTAAAGTGGTTCCCTTTCCATATAAAACGTTATTATTTGACATTCAGAGGCTAACGTCGTGATATTTTAAGACTTATGTAACAAACTTTCATAAATTGACTTTCCATTTGTATAAACTAGAACAGAGAAGAAATAAAGCAAAATTATTTTAGTTTATACTAGTTTATCGCGCAAATAAATTATTCTAGTTTATAAAAGTTTATCGCGCAAATGGAAAGCCAATTTATGAACATTTGTTACATAAGTTTCTTAAAATATCACGCAATTAGCCTGCGAATGTCAAAGAAAGTTTTGTAAGCAAACCACCTAGGTTCATGGTCTTCTCCCCCTCTCACTGAGCATAAGCGTGAGCGAGATGGAAGTCCGTGCTAGAAAGCGCGGATATCATGTTTTTTAATTTTAATTTTTTGGCCGTTTTAATAAATAAAAAAGTTATCACTGAGTTCTCTCAAACATGATATTGTCGATTTTCAGAAGCGAGGTATTTTTAGCGTTTGTGCATAATTTGTTACGAATATTTTAAGTGTATTTTAGACCTATGTTCGTGATTTTTTTCTATCGAGTGAAAATTGCTTAATCATGTTTCGAATCACTGATGTCACTGCTGAAAAGCCTCAAGATTACTATTCGTATTTTTTTGAAACCATATTATTATAAATAGATGCATTATATTGTTTCAAAAACTCTGTTCGCTTAACTTCGCTGAATCTACGGCGCCTAAGTTCAATTTTTCCGCCTTATTGGAATGAGATGCAAAAGTGTAAGCATATTTTTGTCGTAAACCTTAGCTTTTCATTTCACAGGCTGGGCAAAACTGCCCAGTACCACACTGCTCATCATCAAGGCAAATATTGCGACATTGGAGTCGGTGCCTCAAAACTGACTGCATAGTCTGCTTACCACTGAAAGGGCAAAACAATCTGCATCCTAAGGAGTGGCATCAATCTATAACAGACGGTCAAAGGAGCCACCTCGTTGACCTCTTGTAAGTAATTTATTTGTATTTTGAGAGTGGGTTCATGACTAACTACTAAATAGGCAAATGAGATAAATGAAATGTAAGACAGGTTGTGTCAAGGGTTCTACAGATTATTTATTTATTTATTTCAATATAGCAACTATTTTTACAGGTTAACCTAATGCAATAGCGCCTTAAATACCTAATTGATTTAACCTAATTATTATACTTGCACAAGACACACAGACACACTAACAAATTCGGACATTGAACAATGAAAAATATCAGTTTGGTCAGCAACTAGGTTTAGTGTGTGTGTGTGTGCGGCGCGACTGAGAGGCGCTTTACGAAGCAAGTTGGTTCTGCCGCTCGGCTCCACCAGCAGCCGCGGCCGCCGCCGCCGCCCCGCGTACCCGTCCGGCACACCCAAACCTAACTGCTGCAATATACCCTGGTTGCAGATAAGACCCCGTACAACTCGGACTAGGTAGTGCTAGTGACATATCCCTACGCGTTTCCAATCTATTGTACCCTACCATGCCTATGACGAAGTCTGTAGGATACATCAATGTATTATATAATTATGTGATTTTATGGGCTCTACAAACCATAGAATTATCACTTCTGATTTGTCGCTTCCAATTACCGACAAATTGTGGCAATTTAGGGATACCATTTAGTAAAAATAATATTGCCATAACGAAGACTGTGATATTACTTATTTTTTCTAAGATATCGCTATTCGCAGTAAGGTGCAAACGTGATGATAAAAAATATATAGACATCAAAGCCTGGTTTAAATCGACTAAAAAATCCGTCTACAACACCTTTAAAATACAAAACATTTAATAAATGCGTGTTAAATTTGTGGAAAGACTAATTACAAATTATTATATAATATTTTAAATATCAAACTAAAATTTATCCCCTTCGGACCGTTTCGGAGCCAGCATTTGGAGCCAGCTACCGTATGGGAATTTAAAATCCCGTTTGGGAGCAGGATACGAAACGGGCATTTTTATTACCGTTTCGGAGCTAACTTCGTACCGTTTCGGAGCCAGCTACCGTGTGGGAATTTAAAATCCCGATTGAGAGCTAGGCATATTATGATTAGTGTAGCTTAAAAAAGTTGAAAAAAAGTTCATGTGGTGCGATTGGTAGGACAAAGGCAGTAGGATTTTAACCTACACTCCTCCTCGCTTCGCTCGTCGTCGTACCAAATGATCACAAGATACCTAACACACTCCTCCTCGCTTCGCTCGTCGTCGTACCTATCCGTAACAATAAGTCATAATATGCCTAGCTCTCAATCGGGATTTTAAATTCCCACACGGTAGCTGGCTCCGAATGCTGGCTCTGAAACGGTAAAAAAATGCCCGCTTCGTATCCAGCTGCCAAACGGGATTTTAAATTCCCATACGGTAGCTGGCTCCGAATGCTGGCTCCGAAACGGTCCGAAGGGAATTTATCTGCCAGAAAACTTGTCTGATCATAAATTTCACAGTACAACTCGTTTGACAGTTGGATCAGCAGCGCAGCATGACACTGACAATAGCAATTTAGCTTCTGATAAATTCGGGCTGACAAATCATTACATGTATAGACCCCTTTACCACAATTTGTCATTACAACGTGTCGAAGTCATAATTGGGTGTGTCATACAGATGTAACAATCCGGCCACATGTGCATGCAATTTCTCAGTACAACTCGTTTGAGAGTTGGATCAGCAGCGCAACATGTCTCCAGTCAATAACAATTAGTCAGCTTCTGATAAGAGAGGCTGACAAATCATTACATGTATAGACCCCTTCAAATATACTTACTACCGTAAATAGGGGTGTAGAGTTGTAGACTTATGTTAAAATTGATAACTTAGTGTGCTAAATAGATAAAAAAAACATCAAATCAATATAATTAAGTATAAATTAAAAAGTTATGGACCTTGAAAGTTTAGCAAAAATATGCATTTTTTTATTGTTCATGAGTAAACCAATTTAAAGCTACCAATAGAATCCTTACGCTTTTATAGAAACAGAACTGTATGACAACTATGGACCCTAAACACAGTATTTTGCGACCGAAACAGCATTACTTGATTTTCCATACCACGATTAGTACAAATAGCGGCTTGTGACGTCATACTTTTATGGCAATTTGTATAAAGCGTTTGGGCTGCCGCCAGAGACGTCAATCGTCGATTTGTTTTGGGTATTTCTGTTCTTTAATTGTAGTTGTCCCATACAAACATTTTTTAATCTCTAAAAACTGGTTCGAATAGCATTGCAAAAAAATCTTAGTCTACACCCCTATAATGTAGGTATGGAACAAAATATCAAAAATAGAATCACAAAGCTATCTTAAGGGGATGCCTTGATTTTAGTCGAACACGCCCCCTAGACAGAGACACGCTGATGCCTTCCGCGCACGAGAAAAAGAGATGTAACACTCTTCGGGAATGACTTTTTTGGACAAATTTCGAAAAATACACTATCTTAGTGAAGTTTTATTTTTCATCAAGTGAGATTTTAGATGAGATAAAATACTATAGTACTAACTTGATTTGATTGTGCCGTAAAATAATGTATCGTTTGAGTAGGCCGAGTACAAAAACGAAAATACAGACCCAACTTACTTTGGATTTTTTTCTAATTAGGAAATCATAAGGAATGACATGTATCGATCAAATCAGATAAACAATCGTATAGTCAAGAATATCTGAAAATCAGACCTTATTGTTTCTTAATCTAGTCAGAACGGCGGCATTTCAAAGCACGCGATAATTTCCAATGCACAGCCTTAAAGGGGGCACGAAAATCTGTTAAGTTTTGTCGAGTTCCGCCATTTTTATGTCTAACGGCACTTTACATTACAGAATGGATACCATATCGGATGCGCACGGTTATAAAATACTGGATCTATTGCAGTGCGGTGAAATGGAGAAAAGCACGTACAAGAGTGCAGACACACTGTCAGAGTACTACCGTACGCTAGCCGCCAATAGATGGCAGTTTGAGATGGTTATAGAACATAGACTGACATTGCATGACATTTAGTACTTGATAATGATAAGTTATTAGTTACTTATATTATTTTTAAGTAAGTATCCTATCAAATCTATGACATTTTAATTTTTTATTTATAATGCAATATTTTATTTGAAAGAATCGCATGTAGAAATCGCAAATAGACCACGAAAGTATTAAAGAAAAATACTTTAATTTATAGTCAAAAATTCCTGTCCTGTCAGTTTGTAACTGACAATTTAAACTTTCGCGCCTAATCCGGATCTACAGTTCCTGTGACGTCACTCATGTGTGTCACTCGCCATATTTGTTTGTCCGTGGTTCGTCCCTAGATGTCATAGAGTTGCCTAAGTTTTTAATTTTGACAGGAGTGACGTCACCCGACGCTGATTGTTGGATTAAAACGCGTTCCGTTCCACATTACTTGAAATCGTAATTACTGTTTGAAATTAGTATAAACTAAAGTAAAAACGTTTCAGTAGCTATTATTTTATGTTTTTTTCAACATTTTGGTCACAAAATAATGGTAAATATTATAACTGCATCTTCCCTATTACCTACAGTGATATAAATAAATGTATTCAATAATAATAATAAGAATAAGCATGCCGATTTTATATTTCATGACGTTATCGCACCCAAATTTTAAATAAAATGTAAATTTAGTTTGTAAGATCTTTGCATTGCCCTACCGGGGTATCAGTGCCTCTTGCTTTGCAACCAACATCTATGTAATTCAATGTATCTGAGTATGCATGAAATAAATGAATATTAATATGAATAGATGGAGTGGGCATAGAGACAGACTGCATTAAGCCTGGATCACACTGGCGCGGCCTGCGGTGGCGGTAAATTGTAAATTTAACAATTGCTGTCATTTTTACTATTGTTGCCAATGATGTAATATAAAAAAGAGGTAGATACGTTGTCTATATGAAATTCAGTGTTTAAAAATGACCACCAAATCTGACAGCTGAGACGTCCATTGACAATGGGTCGTAAATTGGCTGAGTTTTAGTGTGCCACTTTTGGTGTGCTTACAACCTATCTACCTCTTTTTTTATTACATCATTAATTGTTGCAGTCTAAGTTGATGTCATGTTTACAATTGTTGCAGTTTAAATTGCTGTGATGTTTTTCAATGGCAGGCTTTCCGCCGACAGTTAGTTATCTCAGAATGGTACCTAAAGGTACAGAAGGTCCGCTGCCCTAAGGGTGGTATTTCACTTATCCGAGATCTTTGTCCAATGTGCATTGCGTCTCATTTAAGGAATGCAATCTCGAACCGAGATTGGTAATTCGAGATCTCGCGGTATAATTCTGATGTCTAGATTAGCGAATCGAGATCGTCAGCCAAATAGACGAGGTCTCGAAAAATCTCAACAATATCGTGACTTTTTTTACATAGCATTAATATGGTCAGAATACTCAGAATTGCCCAAATGCCACTAAAACAATACCTTATACCTAACTTACTTAGGGTAAGTATTGCTATGGAATACTGAACAAAAATGTATCGTTGACTTGTACAACACACGCGTAAAAAATGTGCACACACGCAGTCACGCACTTATATTAAGTACATAATTTTTTTATAATTTCTTTTGAAGCATTTAGTACTTGCCAAGGACTATCCGACACGAATTATTAACATGCTATGCGTACTGAAATCTCGTTCGACATCTCGGTTATTTCAGTCCAAGTCTCGTTCGACATGCGCTACCTGTTGATTGGTTTTTTTATAATGATTTTATTTTTATAGATTCAGATTAAGGCTGTCACAGAAATGTATTGACAAAAATATTTGCATATTTTCAGCAACAGACGGCCTGATCCGACCATCAGAGAGGAAATTGAAGCGTTCCAAAATAACCGTTCAATTCACGCGCAATACAAACTCTACCACATCTTTAAATATGGAAAGCTTACCAATAACTTGGCTTGCATGTCTTACTTGTACTTCATTTGTGGCATGGGGTACTACGGCGTCTCACAGTACATATCGAAGATGAGTGGCGACATTCACGTCAACATCGTGGTCTCCGCTCTATTAGTGATGCCAGGCACTATAGCCAGCGTGTTTCTGCTAACCAGAATAGGGAGGAAACCGTTCCTATCCACAACTTGTTTCGTTTCTGGTGTGTTTATGATCATTGCCGTGATAATGCCTCGCAGTTTCCCCGGTTGGATAAAAGTGATATTTGCATGCATTTCGAATTGTTTCTTCTTTATGGCGTTTATTGTGGTTTTCCTTTTCGGTGTAGAGTTGTTTCCGACCCAGATTCGGAACTCGGCTTTGGGGTTTCTCTCTCTTTTGTCCAGGGCCGGCATGATGGCAGCCCCGCCAATAAATTCCCTGTCTCAAATAGTCTCGGGCATTTTGTTCGGAGTTATGGCGATAGTCGGTGGGGTACTAACGATTTGCCTGCCTGAGACAAAAAATAAAGAACTGCCCTCTACTCTAGAAGAAGCTAATGCTCAAGGTTAGATCGATATTAATCCATTCGCCGCCACTGACTTGAACTCAAGTGCGTCACGGTTGCAACCCACCTGCTGCCACTTAAACATAAAGTCCAAAAACAATAGACTTAATTCTTATTTAATGGGTTTTAGGCTGGCCGCATACGCACGGTTTCCTGATTAGGTTAGAGACATTTCCATATGACAGACAGAGACAGGAACACTTTTTAACGTCATTCCGTTCGGAAACCGAATGAAAATTCCGTGCGTGTGCGGCCAGCCTTAACCCAGTATGGTTAAAATACGACATAAATCTTTTATAAATATTATTTTGGTTTTTTTTGGAAGATTGTAAATTATATTTGTTTTGTAATAATATTTAATTTTTTAATTCCTTTGTAATTAATAAAACACCGTCTTACCTATACCATCCCATACTATATCACATGGGTTGATAGGGTAAATCGCCAATAACTGGGCACCCTTCAACTGACCCCCTCATACTGAAAATTAACTCTGTTCGCCTATAACGTGGCCAGTTACTGAACGGTGGCCAGGAATTAACACCTCATATTAAAAATGAATTCTATTACAGGTGAATAGAGTTCGTTTTTATTGTGTCTTGTGGCCAGTTATTGAACGATCGATGGCCAGTTATTTGCGATTTACTCTAATACCAAGAGTATTTTTTACTCGTATACCGCTTGAAAACCTTCCATTTTCCGTAATTTACGCCATATTTGGAATGGAGGGGAAATGGCCCAAGATCGGGATAAGTGGCGACAACTCGTGTCGGAGGCCACTGACCAGAACTCAAGTGCGACACTGTTGCAACCCACCTGCGAGTTGCGACTGAAACTTAAGGTCAAAAACAATAGACTTAAAACGGTTAAAACTTGTAATATATAGAAATATAATGCGTGGTGTTTGGCCCTCGCATTTTATTTCTGTAGCGGCGAATGGGTTAAAAGTTTGGTTGCGTGCAAACATAAATGTATTTTTATATAAATATTATTGTATACCTTTTGTGTTTTTTATTACCTATATTGTAAATTATATTTGTTTTGGAATGATATTGAATTAATAAATCAATGATGATTAAAGACAGTCTTGTCTAATATATTATCGCCGTATCAATCAGGGTGGTATTATTCTCCAAGTAGAATCCTGTATAGTAGTAATAGTGTAGAAGGAACTAAAAAAAAACAAAAGATTTTTCGAAAACCTTGTGTAAAAAAAAATATTATAGGCTATGTCACTTCTACGATTAAGAGAAATCCAACGACACCTCATGTTTCTCTCTTAGGGCGAGACGGTTTAAAGCTGGTTTTCCACCGGAGGGGAACGAAATCGTTTGGGACTCGCGCGGTAGTAAGTCCCATACGAATTTCAATTCTCGTCTCGTCTCGCCACTCTGGTGGAAAACCAGCTTAAGTTGCTTTATTGCTACAAGAGAGCAAATACAAACCTTATTTGAAAGGCTAAAGGTTGCTTTGACAGCGAACGCCATACCACCTATAGTCGTTCTTTGCTGCGGCCACGACAACACACGACCTCGACTTCGAGCGGCGGCGGCAGCGGTTTTCTAATTCATTGCGTGTGATCCCAACTAACCACAGTGTGTTGCGCGTCTCGACCGCGCAATGAACAGATAAACGCTTACCCCGCCGCAATTCGCGCCGGGCGTGGCCGGGCCGTTGGGTGTTCTTGGCGTTAAAAAAGTAGTCTCCGGGAAAAAATTAAAGTCTGGTATCAATATGCAATATTATTTTCAAAAGAACATTCAAAAATTGGTCCTAAAGTTAAAACATCGTTAACAATGCCTCTGGAATGTCGTCGCCATTCACAATTGGTTCTATAGCTGTATTTTGTCGAGTTGCAGAGAGCAGACACCCACTCTCTAAGCCAGTGGAATCGTTAGTAACTATTTACTCATATCGATCTTTCCATGTCTCACAATATGAGAAGTTTGACGCGTGAGAAAATTATATAAATAAAAATATATGGAATAATTAAGAATGTCATGATTCGTTAAATAATTATAAAAACACTTTGTAAATTCCAGATTTTCCACAAACCCTAAATAATACATGAGATCCTTAACAATAACGATACTAGACCTGACAATACTTAAGTCAACAATATCTATAATAATTGATACTATAATGTTACCTATCGACCATTGAGACCGTCATCACAGTATAATCTACTAAATAATTATCTTAGGTACAGGAATGATCTTACTTTAACTGTAATTACATTAATTTACATTTGCACTATGATATAAATTAGGTGGGTGGCTCTGCGGCCAGGCGGAACGGCGTCCCACAGCTCCACTGACACCGACAGACGTTCCCTATCATCAATCAATCTTCACTTGACGCTGACGATAGAAAAACTTACCTTCCCCCGTACATAACAACCAAGTTACCTAACCAGACGCTCTAGTATAAGTTTTACCGAAACAAAACGTTACGACCGCGTTCGCGTTTAGCTATCAAATCCCATACAAATTGAGGGTAAAACGAGAACACATTACAAGAAGATCGAGAAGGCGAAAAATTGAGGAAAACAAATGAAGATGAAACAAATGAAAGTGAAACAATTGAAATCGAAAGAAATGAAGATGAAACAAATGAAGTCGAAAGAAATGAAGATGAAACAAATGAAGTCGAAAGAAATGAAGATGAAACAAATGAAGCCAAAAGAAGTGAAGATGAAAAAAATGAAGCCGAAAGAAGTGAAGTTGAAAGAAATGGAAAAGAAACAGATGAAAATGATGGGAATGAAGAGTTTTTCGATAGTGAAATATTAGAAGAAAATGAAAATCGAGCTGTGGATACTGAGAATGGTTTTTATATCAAATTTAGGTTTTGTGAATGTTTATTTTGTGGTTTATATTTTAATAGTTAATATTGTGAGTGATAAATTTAAATTAGTGTGAGGTTTGGTAATACCTTAAGTTTTATATCAGGTTTAGTGTTTGTATTTGCTTATTGTGTGGTTTTATATTGTAGTAGTTGTAGAGTCGAGTAGGTGAATAATGTTGATGTAGCTATTATATGATAAAGTAGTTGAATATGTTGTAACTGTTGTGAAGTCGAGTGGGAGAATTTATTATGATGTGGAAGTTAGTATATTGATGAGTCGAGTAGAGGAATAGTGTATAATGTTATATAGAAGTTGAATATAATGAAGTATTATGAAGTCGAGTGGGAGTATTTATGATAAATGTGGAGGTTAGTATATTTATGAGTCGAGTAGAGGAATAGTGTATAATGTTATAAAGGAGTTGAATATGTTGAAGTATTATGAAGTTGAGTGGGGAGTTTTTATGATAAATGTAGATGTTGGTATATTGATATATCGGGTAAGGGAATAGAGTAAAATTATAAAGGGGTTTTTTTTTATATGCTATATGTATGAGAAGGAGTATGCTAAAGTATGTTAGCTTTATATGTATTTAGAGTTTTAGATAAATGGATAACGTACGATACTTTATTTGTATACCTTTGATGGTTTATGGTTTTATTTAATCGGAAATTTCAAATTGGGTTTTTCTAAAATAGACATCAGTGTTTCAAGGTCTGTCATGAGCAGTCGATTGAGGGGGTGTGTTGTAATGAGGTGTGTGTACACTGGTGATGGCACACACTGGCCGTACGGAGTTCTATATTTGACTTCCAATCGTCTGCGCATGACGGGCAGAATGTAAGAGTTAATGACATATCTGCTAACATCAGATATGCCATTCCGGTTGATAGCTTTCTACAAGATGGTTTTGTACTAAATAATATTTCATGTTTTTTACTTGTGTGTTCTCCAAATAAATAGTTACTGCCACAGCCCGTCTGTTTTTATTACAATAACACCCCCCCCCCCCCCCCTGCTGGCTAAACGGCTACTACTGGGGATGTGAAAAAAATCGTGGTAGTAGTACATATAATGAATTTAAAAGGAAAACTATCACGGACAAGTAGGCATACGCAGTTACCGAGTAATAGTCGACCAAGGGTAACTCCCCTACACCTAAAGCGGGAATGTATTTTTTTTTCATGCTGCTATCGTTGGATAGCTCGTTCAAAAATATTATGGTATTCCTAAAACCATTTTTCAAATCAGTGAATAGTATGCGAGATATTGGGCTTTAAAGCCCTAATTTTTGTTTGACTAATGTGTTTAAGCCGGGTCCACATTTGTGACAATTCGCCGAACCGAACACTGTGATGTCGCCGCGGACTTGTTACGTATAGTGTGGACGGGTGGAAGTTTGCGCGGATCGGACGCTGGTGGTAGCTCCGTGACCGTGACAAAGCCCGATGTCTGTAACGATAGTGTGGACGGCATTTGTTACGCGTACAAATGTTACGATGGTCCTCTACAACCGATGGATGCCATTTTGAAACTTCAACCAACGCAGTCATGTCGTCTCCAGAAGAATTAGCCGAAATGTATTTAAATATTGCTCTTGCAAGTGCATCATTTGTTTTACTTTGTGCTTTAAAAAAAAATAGGGCGGCGAAAAAAAGGAGATGGTGGCAAAGTGAATCGTAATATTTATGGTGGAAATTCGTTACTGAGAGATATTAGATTTCAAGAAGTAAGTGGAAAATACAAAAATTTTGTGCGAATGTCTCCTACAGACTTTGAAGTTTTGCTGAATTTGATTGGTCCAACAATAAAAAAACAAGACACTCAATTTAGAATGTCAATTTCGGTACAAGAAAGACTTGCAGTGACATTGAGATTTTTGGCAACGGGTGATTCATATTCTTCATTACAATATCTCTTTAGAATATCGAAGCAAGCTTTAAGTCAAATCGTCCCAGAATCATGTGCGGCTATAGTAAATTCATTGAAAGGATGCATAAAGGTAAGAATTATTTATTAATTAAGTATTAAATAAAGACAAAAAGAGTAGACAATCAATAATAATCTTTTTTTGAAATGTTATTACTCGGAGAACAAATCTCTGAATGAATCTTGCGTGTCATTTTCATCACTGATTATGCCTGGTGAAGTAACAGATGTACTCTGCGACGAACTATGGCCAGGCTCATTGGGTGTAACCGGAGATTGTACTGGTGTACTACTTTGACGTGATGAATATCCATGAGATCCCTGATAATCTTGATACTACTCAAAATAACCGTTATCAGCTTGGAAAAGCAAATTACTTATTTGATGCTGCAATGAATTTTTTGTACGTTGGGAGTACGTCCGCATCTTGCTAGCTATAAAATTAGCATATATTTGACTATCGTCTAAAGCTGATGCTCTAGCTGAAACCTCGTTCGCTGTAGCTGATGCAGAGGAGAGCATTTTGAAGGCAGAATTTATCATTTCATTTTCTGAATCATGGGAATATTTTTTCCTCTTAGGTGCTGTTATAGTTGGTTTGGAAAACACTTTTTCTGCTAAAATGGAGCGTTCGGTTTCTTCTCTAGATACATTATTTTCAGATGGTGGAGTTGTCATAGTGGAGTCATGATTATCCTCTCCTTCAAGATTCTCCTGAAAAAAAAACAGGTAAATTAATTAACATCTATTAATTTTATTTTTATTTTTCAGATGCCAAGTACGCCTGACGAATGGCTAGAAGTTGTCTCAAAATTTTATGAGCAATGGAATTTCCCGCACACTTTGGGAGCAATGGATGGGAAACACATAATACTGCAAGCACCTTTCAATTCTGGAACGGAATTTTTTAACTATAAATCCTTCTTTAGCATAGTTTTGTTTGCAGTAGTGGATGCGGAATACAGATTTATTTTTGTCGATGTTGGGAGTCAAGGAAGGATTTCTGACGGCGGTGTGTATCATGATTCAGTTCTCAGAGAAAAGTTAGAAAATGAGTCTTTGAATTTACCTCCACCAAATGCATTGGAACAAAGAAATAAGCCAATACCATATTTCTTTGTAGCAGATGCTGCATTTCCACTCGGAACGCATATTATGAAGCCTTATCCTGGTACGGCACACGCAAGAGGATCTAAAGAAAGAATTTACAACTATAGGCTATCTAGGTGCCGGAGAGTTGTAGAAAATGCTTTCGGTATTATTAGTAGTATTTTTAGGGTTTTGAGAAAACCAATGCTACTTGAACCAAACACTGCTCAGCTCGCTGTAATGGCAATAGTTCATCTCCATAATTACTTAAAAACTAGCAAAGATTCTACGAATTTATATGCTCCCCCAGGATTTCTTGACGTTGAGGAGGATGGTGAAATTACACCAGGTAGTTGGAGGAATGAGCCAGCGCCAGCTACTTCATTTTTACGTATTCCGGCAGTCCCACGTAGATCTTCGACTTCATCGCAAGAAGTAAGAAATGAACTTGCTGATTTTTGTTCTACAAATGGCAGAGTTTCCTGGCAAGATCGCTATTGAATAATACGTAGTTATAAGCCAGATACCTAATTTTTCGTGGCACTTTTGAGCTGTCATACATTTTGTAATTTATATACGTGTATTTTATTAATTTGCAGTTAACAAAAAAAAAAATTTTTGATGGAGTTTACAAAAAGTCAGTATCTCCGTAACTAGAAACTGCCACAGGATCCTTTTGTGATAGAACGCCACATTTAATCACTTCTAGTTTATAAGGAACAATCAAATATTATTATTATAAATCCTATATAAACATTCCAATATGTTGTATCCAAAGGTTACGGCATAGAGATTGCTCCTCGGCGATAAGAGTTTGTCTTCGTCTTGTACTTGAGAAAATCTATTTATTAAATCATATTTTATCATATGTTAATAAGTTTTTTTTTATTAAGTTTTTTAGTAATCCAACGTCAAAACGTCATATGTTCGTATGAGTACCAAGATGACTTGTACACTTCATCTGCACCTGAAATTCCAGAATATATTACTATTAGTTATTACATGTTTTAAGCTAAATATACCTACTCAACCACTATTGAATATATCATTATTAACTACTTTATATTAATGAAACAGGTTAAAACATCCATGTCATATTAGTTGTGCTAAAATATAATCCTTAAAAAAATACCTTGTCCAGTTGTAGTTTTTTTTGTTTTTCCCTTCTCTCTTCTCAATTGACCAAGTAGACTTTCCATTTTTTTCTTTAAGTCTTGAACGGATGCACCACAATTCATCTGTTCTGATATTTCGGCCCAAGCATCGATTTTTAGAATTTTGTTAAAGTATAGTTTATGCGTAGGATCCCACAGTAGTTCCTTATTGCGATAAAGTTCTATAAATTTCAAAACATTTTCCTGATTCCACTGCATATTTTATGAATCGAATCTTTTCAATGCCGCGTATTAATACTTAAATTAAATACTTATCATATCAACACAAATTGCCACCCATCTACCTTCAATATATTGTTGCAATGATTTCTCGGATACGTGCGAGGGGCGGGGGAGCGGGTGTTGTCTTGTCAAGACGGGCATTCGCCCGATCCATCAATCCCATGTAGGTACTAGCGTGATGACACGCGTGCTTGTACGCGTGACAAAAATCGCAGTGTGGACCTCTCCCGCACACCGAGACAGTACCGAACATCCTTTGAAAAAGACCGATTTTGGATGGATCGGCCCGTGCCGCGTGTCATTTTACCGTAACAAAACCAAAACATCGTCCACATTTATCATAACCACATTGTGGCAGTACGTACAATGTTTGGGTGTACGGATATTTTGTTCGGAGAATTGAACGGATAACTGATCGTAACATTTGTACGTGTAACAAATTCCGTCCACACTATCGGTACAAACTCCCGGCTCTGTCACGGCCACGGTGTTCGGTTCGGCGGTTTGTCACAAATGTGGACCCGGCTTAAGGATTCTCAGCAATTTTTTTGATTAAGTGAATAGAGTCTTGTGACCCCGCCTCTAATTTTTTAACCGTGTAATTTAAAAATATGAAAAAAATCGTGGCTTATTAAATTCTTTCAGCGAAAATTGTTTTGAACAAGATCGGTTCAAAGGTTTTCGAGATATTTCTAAAAAACTGCCTTCCTTAAAGAAAAGGACGTAAGTGCCGTAATATTTCAGTAACGATACGACCTTTTTAATAGGCACGGAACCCTTCGTTGTGCGTGGTCCGACACGCACTTGGCCGCTTTTTTTGTATATTCCTAACACATAGGTATATGGGTTATAAATGCCTGAAATAAATGATTATTTAATTTAATTTATATGGTTTCCTTAATTTATTCCAACATCGATTTTTTTACCGTGTATCTTATGGGCATTATTGATGATAAAGTAAGTGCTAAAAAGAGTTTTTGGTGACTTACACTTTCACTTTTGACGAAATTATTCCAAAATAGGAAATGGATGTTTTTATATTATTTATACTAAACGGGACTTAATCGCGTATAATTAACTTATTTTACGACGACGACGGTTTTAAGATTTCTTCTTCGTGGAATCCCATCATAAGTAAATGCCAGCGTCAAAAAACATCGTCCGTTATATCACCGGATATTATTAGTGATGTGTGTCGGCAGGGTGACAACCCTTTTTTTTTTTTTTTTTTTTTTTTTTTTTTTTTTTTATTCTTTTTTTTTTTTTTTTTTTTTTTTTAACGTTGGGGAAATGCGTTTACGCATCCCGTCCAATCCGGGGAGGCAGGACGGGTATGACGGACTAACCGAAACTGGACTACCGTCTAAAACCACCAACGACATCCGCCTCCGCCTTGTAGGGGGGGCGTCGCAGGATCGCTCTTGGCATTCAACTGCGTACGTCCCGGCGGGCGGCCCACGTTAGCAGGCCGCAGACATTTTGAAGCGTCAGCTAAGCGAGCGCCTCCAGTCCTGTGGAACCTTTGTTTACAGGGCTTGCCCCGACTCCCTGCATGGTTCCGCTACGGCGGAGGCAACAGATGCGCATAGCGCCTGGCTCTGCGGGTGACAACCCTAGTGTACAAGGTTAACGGTGTAAGGTGGTTAATATAGACCAAATGCGGGTAGTTCGGAAAACCCACGCAGCAAGAAGATGTTGAGCCAGCCAGCAGCCAAGCCAGTAAGTTGTCCCGTGACCATGGATGTTGCAACACATCCGAAACGTCGGGAGACCTCAGTGAGGTTAATAAAATAAGTTAATTATACGCGATTAAGTCCCGTTTAGTATAAATAATGTGTAAGAATCGTGAAAGTTTAAATCAATAAATTGGATGTTTTTATGCTTGATGAAATTTGGTATAGAGATAGTTTGAGTCCCCGGGAAGGACATAGGATGGTTTTTATCCCGGAATTCATCCCCTAAGTTATTGAAATGGGGATTCAAATATTGTATAGAGCTACGATATAAACGAGTTCCACGCGGACGGAATCGCGGTCAGAATCTAGTTAATAGCGGATACTTTGTGTCGCGTATGTAGCTTTACTCGAATAAGAAAGCCTTAACGCCCTAGACGGAAATAATTTTGCTAACGAGTGACACGATACTGTTTTTTACACCTATGAGGAAAATTTAAATCCCTCATTTGAAGACAACTCTGAGTCTTTTCTGAATAGCAGGTGTGAAACTGTATTTTACAAGCTTCTATTTAATTTGCAACGTATGTATATTCATCCATAAAGTATCCCATCAGAAACTTCTTAACGGAAACTTGATTTTAAATTCTCCTGAAAGTTTCCGCAAATTTTTGAGAACTTTTCTAATATTTTGAGAATATGCAACTTGTACATTACTGGGTACGTATGTACTTGTTACCCACCGGGCCCCTGCCCTTTAAAGGGGATCTGATCTGACCTCACTAGCAGTTATCACTTATCAGTCATGTAAAAAATATTGAGATAGGATGTGGCGCAATATTTTTTGACCAATGACCTTTGATAAAAATATACGATACATTTATTTTAGAACTCCACTTTACATGTATCCGCACATGTGTAAAGACATTTAATTATGTTCAGTTCAAATTAGTACAATCAAATAGAATGGAGACTTTAAAGTACTATATTTGTTTGTGCCTGTTTAGCGTTCCGGTGATACAAGGTAATATCATACTTCATAAGATATAAAGATTGTCCTATTAAGTGATAACGAAATGGGTTGGTAACCATCAAGGTTTGGTGGTTGAACGAGCGAGGGAACCTAAGTTCTCAGTTTCAGCTTAAATAAATAAATAAATATTGGGGGACAGTCTTACACAAATCGACCTAGTCCCAAACTAAGCAAAGCTTGACTATGGGTATATACTAGACGACCGTAAACATGCTTGTATATCTTTCTTTCTTTTTCTTCTCTTTTTTTTAAATAATTTTTAGATAAATACATACTTAAATACATAAATAGAAAAGGTATACAGATACATGTTATGAGTTCCAACAGTTTTTACCGTTTTCGGGCATACAATTTTATAAATCTTAACCTTTACCTTATTTATAAATATGACTAAATTATACATAACTATAAAATTCGTTTAGGTTGTAGAAAACCTTATCTATAAGAAAGATTTTAAACGCCTGTTAAAGCCAGGAAGATTGTTATAAATACGTATGGCTGATATGAATGCACTTTTCTTATAAATCGATGTACTCACTTTTGGAGTCATAGAAAACATCCATGACTCAGGAACAAATATTCGCTTAGCAAAAATTATTTCGTATGCCCGTCTGTCCGGCTGTTCTACTCTGCAGGTCGCATTCTTGTGAAATTTTGTGAGCAGGTCCAATTTTTTTTTTCTTATGTCGATTCAGTTTTTCGTTTTTTTTTAAAGAAAGGCTGGCTCGCCAGCTCTCCATCTCATAGAGCCACTAGTTGCAGTAGGTATCACCATAATCAGCCTATACAATGTGTATTGCTTATACTTGATCAAACGAAATGTGCGGATACTAGACAAAAAAATATCGATAAAAAAAATAAACATAAAAATTATAGGCTAAAAAAAAAAGAAAAAAAAGCCAAAAAAGTGCAAAAAAGACACGACCCACCGTCTAGTAGGGCTGTTATTCGCTACGCGCAAATGCGGCTCACCCCGCCGGTCGCCCGTCACGAAACTCGACCTCTAATTACGCTTAGTTACTACGCATCGCGGTGTCAAGATATATTTGTGAGTGAGCGTTGAGGTGAGCTTAAAACAAGTTACAGAATAGGGGGGCAGGTGATAATGTGGACACGCTGGACAAAAGCACCAAGTTTTTTTCAGGCACTTGTTAGGTCCATAGCTTTAAGTTTTTGATAGGAACCAACTTCTCCGACGGCCATATTTATTTTATGCCGGGCATTTTTAAATATAGTTCATTATTAATCTCGAGTTCTAGGACACTTAGAATCACATGCTTGGTGTCTAAATATACATATTTGGGGTCAGGGAATTCAACTAGATAAGTATTTTACCGATATAACACTGCATATAGATGTAAAACATCTTTGTTCTTAGAGCACTCTGCCCCACAAAGCGGGCCGTAGTCAAATTTAGATAACATAATTCATAATTCATTTATTATTAAAAACGTATTTTACAGAATTAGATGTCTTAAAACTAAAATAGGTATTATATTAAGAGGCTGACAAGACCTAATTTGGTGAAATTGATGTTATTTAGGTAAGCAGTTTTTTAGAAAAACTATTTGTTCTAGCACATCAAATAAAATATACGAGTATGTTAATATTCACCATATTTTAAAGACCTTAGACGGGCTCGATACATAATTTGACGAAATCGGCTCGATAGAAAATAATTGCAAAGATCCGTGCATTTGATGGACGGCGTGAACGAAACTTAATAAAATTATACGAGTGTTGCCGTTTTTTTTTTTTTTTTTTTAAGTCCCTGTTTGGCCAGCAAAGCGGCCATTGACAGATTGGGCTGAAACGAGTGTTGCCGTGTTCTCTGGGATCTGTTAGATAAAAAGTACTCAACTATTACGACTAAATGACAATTAAAGCAGCAGCTACTCTACGCGCATCTGAAGCCATCGCGTGTTTGCTTTAATATATTTACTTAAGTACATAAATACAAAAATATAATATTCATACATACATATTACTTTGCGCGTACCCAGTGCAAAAAAACTATGTCACTAAACTAACCAGAGATATCCTTGAGAATGGCCTTGGAGGCGGCGGCAGACCACGTGCGTACTCAATGCCTACATTTCAATTTTGCCGTGCGTTCTAAAATAATACTTAATCGTATAGCGTTTAGGTACAAATCAGATTGGACATGTAAGTTGTAAGTGAGTATACATATTAACAAAAATTAAAAATATTTGTTTGATTACTATTCCATTGATATTCTGAGGGCTTAAATTAAAAGTCTGAGAAAAAATGCAACTGTTACTTTTTTGCTATTCATGTTAAATTATTACGGAAAAACAAAAAAACTATTTTCCAAACACATATATACCTATATTATGTTGTTTGATTTCAAATGATAATTTTTGGAAATAATATTAGTTATTAATGTGTAGCTGAAAAAAACTTATATTATTATTTTCTTTGAATACATGACAAGAACTTAAACCACCGTTTTAATTGAAAAGCTCATATTTCCCGTTGCATAATATATTTTTGGATTCCGGTCATACATTTCAGAACTAACATTTACAAAGAAGTTTTCATCATAAAACTACTGATACCATGTTTGCGGACAAAAACACTAGTTTTCAGACACCCATTTGTTTTCTTACTTTCGGTCCGCATATTCAGATTTTATAAAATTAAAACCACCCATAAAAACCGTATAAAAAAAATTTGCTTGATATTGAATTATTTCCAAAAAAACCGTACGGCTCTCAGGTACAAGTCGAGGCTGCTCGTGCTCGGCCTGAGGCTGCTCTAAGGCTAGCCGCACACACGCAATATTACTGGCAATAATGGGCGTATTCTCTGCGCGTGTTCCTGTTCGGGTCGTATTAGTCTATTGATCAATATTATTGCAGAATACCCCCATTATTGCCAATAATATTGCGTGTGAGCGGCTAGCCTAATTGATACGCGGGTTTTAACGTAAGTACTAGCTTGTTATCGTACTTACTAGCGCTATCTAGCGCGCGCTAAATTTAACCTCGACCCGAGACCCCGGTCAGGGTTCCTTGTCGGCCTGGTAAAAATAAACATTGAAGTCGGGCCGCCACATAGCGCCTTAGGGGACGATTTTTGGGATACAAAATACAAACCATCCTATGCCCTTCCCCGGAGTCATCTAAATCGGATCAGCGGTTTAACCGTGAAGAGGTAACACAGGCAGTTTGTTGGATCAGTGGCTCCTAACATTTTGACTGATTTTACCTTTTACCTCCAAATTAAATAACCGCTAAGCAGGGTTGGGCAGTATTTCAATTACATGTATTTGAAATACGTATTTGAAATACAAATACGTATTTTGTATTTGTATTTCAAATACTAAGTGGCGAAGTATTTTGTAATTGGTATTTCAAATACCGCACTCACATGTATTTAGTATTTTGTATTTCAAATACTTTACTTTTTAAAATACATTTGCCCAAAAATACATGTTATTTAATTGTATAACCGTATAATGGAACGTTTTTTAATATAATTAGGGGCTGAGGGCACTGTGGCAACACTTTACTGTCAACGTCAAACGGGGATGTTCCTAATACGGCAATTGACACTGATACGTCAGACAGTTATTAAAGGTAGTCTCAGCCTGTGCTCTTCCGGTCCAGTTGAGAGACTGTTTTCATCGACATTCATTCACCTACTAGACGGAACTTATCTGACTATACTTTTAGGGATTTAGTTTTTTTGAAAGGATATTTATTCCTTTTTCAATTTATAAAAACGTATAAAAAGTTTTTTGAGATAAGTTTCAATAGTGTATTTTATATTTTGTATTTGAAATACATTATTTGAAATACTGTATTTTGTATTTTATATTTCAAATACCTGTCACCAAAGTAGTTTGTAGTTTATATTTCAAATACATTTTTACATGTATTTTGTAATTTGTATTTCAATTACAATGAAGCCAGTATTTTGCCCAACCCTGCCGCTAAGACGTATTATTCATGCGTTATCCATTTCAAATACACTCAGAGGCAATGAAAACGGGTCACTTCCCATGGATTACTTTACAAAGTAACCCGTTTTCATTGCCTCTGAGTGTAACTCCCAATGTGAACTATGAAGGTACGCTACCTCAGAGGCAATGAAAACGGGTCACTTTGTAAAGTAATCCATGGGAAGTGACCCGTTTTCATTGCCTCTGAGTGTATCAGCTTTTGTTACCCCTTACCCCCAAAGCATAGCAGTTTTAACCTAGTGTATCTAACGTAGCGTTTTTGAAAGTTTTTTCAGTTTTTTCAGTGGTGTCATTACCATCTTTGTAATAAGTATTTTTTTTATCACAAAAAGTTATATAAATAAATGAATAAATATGAGGGGAAAAATCTTACACAAATCGAGCCAGCCCCATAGTAAGCTCAATAAGGCTTGTGTTATGGGTACTAGACGACGATATATTTAATAGATATAAATACTTAAATACATAGAATACATCCATGACTCGGGACAGGAACAAATATTCGTGCTTGTGACGTTTCACCTTGGGTCTCTCAGGGTATACTCGTATTAAATAAAACAACCATTGGATGCTATTAGCTCAGGCGCACAGACGTGACCTTGCTCACCGACAGCTAGCCGGCGACTGACCAGTGCAGTGCTGTCGGTTCGCCACAACACAGCTGCTACCCTCGCGTATATATTTGTGGTGGCTTGTGGCTTTACGCCACAGTGCTCATCACACATATAAATGCCCCTACCGGGATTCATACCCAGGACCTCTAGCTTCGTAGGCAGGATCAGTACCAACTAGGCTAAACCGGTCGTCTCGTCAAAGCTACTGAACACCACAGTTAATATGGGGGTGTGGTAAGGACGGTGTTTGAGTTCGAATTGACGGTGATTTATTTTTGTGATGAAATAAACTTATTGTAATTGTATTGTGTAATTATTTTTATGTTACAGATTATGCTTTAGTATGGTTTTACTTTAATATTGTAGTAGTATTAAGACACAATGTACATTGCTACTGAATTAAATAAATGAAATGAAACGTCCGTTACATTTTTTCGAGATCATCCCCCCACGCGGGTAATTAACTACCCCCAGGTTCGGAAAATCGGAACCGATGTATCAAATACTTATCGAACAATCGCTATTGTTATTTTAAATTCATTTCAGCAAACCCGGTGTCTACACCCTCAGTAGAAGTTAGTGCGGAGCAACTGAAGATAGCGGCGGGGGGAAGTGATTCTGTGACCTGCACCCCTGGGGGATACCCGCTGCCGAGCGTCCACTGGAGAAAGGTAAACTTTGGACTTACCAATTAGGGGTGTAGACACTAAATCAAATAATCAACAATGTCATCTTTTCTCGAAAAAGGATTAAAAATATAGTCGAATGGAGAAAAAAATCAGCGCAAAAGGTTAAATAATCACGAAGTTATAAGTGCCCAAAGTTTTAAGAAGGGGTGTGTTCTGTCCTTTTTTCGCAAAACGCAACTTCATATGAAACGATGGGGAACACCCAAATACTCCGAAATATTTTATTCCGAATTTGCTAATTCCGATTTTCAAAACTCCGAATTTCATAATTCCTAAGACTTATAATTTCGATTACTCAAAAACACGAATTTTAATTTGCCGAATTACAAAATCTCGATAGTTTGTTTTTCCGATTTTTATAGCTCCGAACAATCAAAAGCGCGAAATGTCATTGGCCCGAAAAACAGTATTCCGATTATCAATTTTCCGAAATTTCATTGCTGATTCGGAAATCTAATATTCGGGATAATGAACTTCGAGTTTTCAATAATCGGAATTTTATCTCTTAGGAATTATGAAATTCGGAATTAGCAAATTCGGAATATAATATTTCGGAGTATTTGGGTGTTCCCATCACGGGACATACACGGGGAATAAAAAATCCGAAAATTACGGGTGTTCTGCCTTTTCCCCGAACTTTTTTTGTTCGAATTTCTTTTGCCAACCAACATTTCGCCGATGGTTCACTTTGACAACCAACTATTAGCAAATTTTTGTATGACAACGTTTCATTTGGCAGAATTATTATAAAGCCGATTATTGTAATGACTCAATACTTTTGGTATACTGACAATTTGTCAAATCTTTCACTAGGCCTGACAACTATTAAACGAATAATGTTAAAACAAAAAAAAAACCGTTAAAAAACATTTTACAGAATCCAGGTAGGTGCGACGACGAGCGAAGCGAGGAGGAGTGTTAGGTTTAACTGTGACCCTACAGCGCGCGAGCCGAGCGAGCGAAGCGAGCGTGCCGCGGTAGCGGCCGGCGAAGCGCCAGAACCGACTGTTTTTTTATTCCCTCGGCATCGCGGCCCCTCATCGGTCAAAAGTCGGTTCTATGAAACCTCACTTACTTATTGCTTAGAATCGACTTTTTATTGTTCATAAGCATGGTGTATAAAGTTCAAGTTTTCACGTAGGCAGTAGGGAACAGGGACTTACTTAGTGGCAAAACCGACTCGGATCGCGGATAGGTTAGAAGACAAAAGCGGGAGCAAAGCTCCCGCTTTCGTCTACGAGGTTATTTTTTTTATAAAAGAGAGGAAAAACTTGTTATTAAAACTTGTTTGTAAACTTTTATATGGTCCTTTACTATACCTACTGTGGCCCAACATAAAAGAGAACTTTGTAACTTACTTGCTTCTGATTCGAGATCTTCATTTACTACTAAGAAAAACATAGGATTATGCGTTTTGCAGTTTATGCGTTTATACAGTATAGTTAAATTGTTTTATGAGCAACCAATTTATGTCCATTATAAAGTATGCTTAAATAATTTTATGCGCATCAAATTTATGCGCATGACACAATATGTTCTTAAACATTATGATTAAAAACGTTATACGCATAAATGTATGACTATTTACAGTTATTCGTAATGATGAGTATGACGAATCCACGTATGCCATCAAAAATAGGACTTTAAACTTTATGCAACCCGACCCCTACTGGCCTACTATGAATTTTCTGGTTACCCTTTGCTACACCCCGACCAAAATTTGATAGGCAAAACAATGCTAAATCGTGTTTGTTAGCTGCGGTAGGGATCTTAGACGTTGGGGGTTGTTTTAATGCTTATTTTAACAGTTATTAAGAACAAGAATTCGTAATTCAGATTTTTCGGATTTTTGATTACTCGGATTTATAATTGGTCGGTGTAATGATATTCGGATTGTTGAAAATCGGTATTTTAATAATCGGAATTCGTATTTTTGATATTTCGGATTATTATTCAGTCGGACTTCTTATTATTCGGGGTATTGAAATTCGGAATTTTGATAATCGGAATTGTAACCGATAGACCTTTTGAAATTTCGGATTTATAAAAATCGGATTTATGAAGAATCGGAATAGTTATATTCGGAGTTGTAAAACATTCGGAATTATGAAAATCGGTATTATGAAATTCGTGATTCCGACAGTCGGAATTTCGTTTTTCGTATTTATGTAGTGTACCCGAAACGATGACGCTGGAAGATTGTGACGTCACTAAGAGACGGCAATGTGCCGTGCCCATCGTGTTCGGCGCCGCCCTCGACGCGGCCCCCCGGCAGCATCCCGTAACGTGACGTCACACACTGTTTGCGTTTTCTCTCTCTAACAAGTAATATTAAAACGGTTGTAGTTTCGTAATTCTTTGAGGTATCCGAATGGGATTTCCGTTACTAGGCATATTTTTTTGCCTTCTTTCTTTTGGAGTTTTTAGTTTTCGAGACTACACCCCTATTACGTACCTAACATACAAAGACTGATAAAAAATCGTGGAGTTGCCGCTGCCGCTTTCCAGGTGCCGCCTGGAGCCATGACGACCTGACACTCTGCCCACACCTCGCTACACCACTGAATGTCACGTTCCTCTATAATGAACCTCCCCATATCGTATGATAGTGCCTCCGATAGAAGCTTTTTTAAACAGTTCATAGATGGCGCTATAGTGTTAAGCACTGGTCAAAGTTGCATTCAATGGGTGGCAGCAGTACCTAATTATTAGCAGACTTCATAATTTCCTAGTCTCTGGTAACATAGAACTATTCTAACTCCACTTTCTCTTATAAATCCTATCCCATAAAAAATATTCCACGTAAAAAAGGAGCCAAGTCTTGAAACTTCCACCGTAAAACGTTGTGAGATATTTCGTAGTACCAAGTCTCAAGTATTCTTATTAATCTTTATTTGCTAGCTAAATAAAATTCTGCAACTTGGCAATCACACAACTTTACTGCATTTATGGATTTTGCATAACTAAAACTATGTGGGATTGCCAAGTTACAAAATTTATTTAGCTAGCTTATAAAGATTAATAGACAGAGATACTTAAAATTGGTGCAGAGTAAATGATCAACGCTTAGAGCGTAGTAAAGACTTATTAAAACATAATCCTACATGTATACAGGGTGTTTTTCTGAATTTCCTTGAACTTCGGCATATTGCAGAGTCCATTCACCGAAACAAAGTAGCATAATTAGTTTTTCAAAAAAAAAAAAAGTTTTTTTTTCGATTTTCATACAAAATAATTAAATTTAGCATTAACGGTTATTGTACAAGGGTCTTAAGAGTTAATGAAAAGTTTTTGTCAAATGTGATAATGTTCAAATGACATCACATGACATGCACGTCAAAAAACCGTTTACACTGGTTAAAGTTGCATAACTGATTAAATTAAAATGTTGAATATCTTGCTAACAGTAAGAGTTAAGATACTGGTGTCTTGGAGAAATTACCTTTATTTGACCTAAGCTATGCCCCCTTTCAATTAACGGAAATTGGCGGGAACACGTTGTATAATTACATATTATTACTTATATACAAAGATATGATACACTAATATATACTGGACGATGGATGCTATGCAAATTCTTCTTCCAGCAGATGCCTAGGAAGCATTCGCTTGAAAACTAAATTGCTTGGGTTGTAGTGCTTTACTTTTTATTATAAGCTTTTTATTTAACTTGCCCTGTTAGAATGTTAGTATGAGACAAATCTTGCAAGTTAAATTTGATCCACTTCCCGGTGACCGATTGAGCTGAAATTTTGTGTATAAGTATGATGGAGACAGAAGGCGGCCATGGGAACAAGTAACTTGCCCTGATAGTATGTTAGTATGGGACAAATCTTACAAGTTAAATTTGAGCCACTTCCCGGTGACCGATTGAGCTGAAATTTTGGGTATGAGTACTTATAGTTTGAATGACAATTCAATATTATGGTACCATCGAGCTGATCTGGTGATGGAGACAGAAGGTAGCCATGGGAATTCAGTACTTAACCGACGTAATCGTCTCAATGAGTAGTTGATGATGGTATACAGAAAAGTACAGTCGGCAATAAATGCTTGTACCAAAAATGAAATTTTTGACAGAAACTTATTTTCCATATAAAGTACGAAGGCGGGTTTGGAGCTGGGACTACGATCAGCGGGGACACTCTGACCATAGGCGGTGCCCAGGATGGTGACCGGGGATACTATGTGTGCGTCGGAGTTTTGGGCGCCACTGAGGTCGCACAAAAATTTGTTTACGTTGAGATTGAAAGTAAGAACATTGACTTTTTCGTCGTCATCATCGCGTTTGTCCCACTGCTGGGCACAGGCCTCTCATGGCATAGGTTGGCGACTTGACATACCTGGGGACCTTTGGGATGTTTCCCTAAAAATCAAAGTAATTAACCTCCTTTTAACGACAGCTGCTATTATATACTTGGATATAAACTCTCTATACCTATTAAAAATAAAACAACATTTGACAAGATTTTGTAAACCTATTCTTCGGATTATTGAGGTTTTATTTATGTAAGCAGCTGCACGCAATGTACCTACACTGTTTTCATGTCATCATTTAATAAGGATAAGTTAGGTATAATTATGTCGTCATCTACTTATCTGACTTTAAACTATAATGGCTCACCGACAAAGCCCAAAGCGAGTCTTGGCCTCTGACACTAGTGTCTGACACTTGCCCAACCAATCTTGCGACATCTCCCGTCAGTTTATGGCTTGTCAATCTCATTTTTTTTTTTTTTCTAACATTTCTTCTCAAGTTGGGCCCCGAAGGGGCCCTCAACTAATCCACCAATGCCTCTAATTGTCAATCTCATCATTAAAGGGCGGACGATGGATACAATGTAGTGACAAAGTCATAAGACGGATAAGACTTTTATTAAATTTCCAGATTAGGTACCTATGATTTTATATAAAAAAAATTGAGTGATGGTTATAATGTTCCTGATAATGGTGAAGTATCAATTTACGAATACGCACCTCTTACATCTGTAGATGTAGAGATCATTTTCGCTTTATAAGTGAATAGTGAACCATGATGGAATGGACTGAAAATATGCAATATAGAAAAAGATATGATTATTTACAACAATAAAATTACCTATAGATAACAATTTTGCAATACCTATGTTCTCTTTTTTCAACCAATTGTAGTCATTATCTCATTAATTTGCATCCGTCGGCCGCCCATCACTTATCAATCCTATCATCTATAACTATAAAGTATATGTTACTAGCCTACATTCATGTCTAACTTGTTTTAATTTAGATGCAGCTCCAAAATCCCGAAATAACCTTAAAGTGACTGTTAGTCAACGGATAAAAAGCATAGCCAGGGGAGGGAGTGGGGGGATTGAGTGCACCCCCGAAGGAAACCCACTGCCAACAGTTGAGTGGAAAAAGGTAAGTTTGATAATATTTAACTTATATGTACTACCTATTCATATAACAATATTTGTGCATTTCAATCGATCAATATTATATATCTAGGGAAGACCGACTATCCAGCCACATTTATAGTCGGCGAATAGTCGGCGATAAAAGATACCGAATCTTCGGCACTTTATGACTTAATGGAAAACAAAAATAAATATTACTGCAAGTTTTATAAATACAACAAATAATCATCGTATAGAAATAGGTTTTTTATTTTTATCACATAAAGTCAAGAAACTATCCGGCCACGACCATCCGACCACATTTATACGTAGTCGGCGAAAAGTCGGAAACTAATCGCCTAACTCAGAGCCAATTAATCGGCTAGTCGGCAAAACCCATATTCGGCCCATTCTCTCATCTATTTGTGCATTGAGCTTACCTGAAGATTCGTTAGCTACCTACTATACTTATAATAATTGTCTACATATGTAACGAATCTACTTATTATATGCATATCAGTACTACACAATTAATGTTATACTTAGAAGTTCTTTGTTCACTATGTCACTGCACTTATTAAGTACCTTATTGAATAAAGCACTTTCTTGACAACATAATACTCATGTAGGTAATTCGGATTTCGAAGGGAGCCTTACACAAGCTACCGATAGCGTGTTTCATGAATGTAATCTGCCTACTGCACTGCAGCCGATTACGAATATTATATTCTAGGTAGCAGAGGCACTCTATGTACAAGCGTTCGCCGGCAAAACTTGCATGGGCGCGGTTTTTATTTTACTTAGGTACAATGGTATACCTACTTGTACTCACTTATACCTACTATCGTGTGTAATATAATTTTGCGTTATACGATGTTAATGATTTTACTTATAGTCAGATGGCGAGTTAAGCGATCGAGTCAGACTGAGCGGGAATGCACTGATAATCTCTGACGCCCGGGAGGAAGACCAAGGTGACTACGTGTGCGAAGGGATTGTGCAAGGAACTGTTATGACAACTGATTACGCGCGTGTTGACATAGGAGGTAGGAACTTATTTATTTTTATTTATCATACAATTCCTTCAGAGAGTAGATTAGCCTCAGTTTGGCCAGTAACGGACGAGACTAGAAAAAGAGTAACACATTTAAACAAAACTGCTTGTTGCAACACCGTGTATAACGCGATAAAATAATAATGATACTTGAACCATTTTTTTTTCTTCAATGCAACTGAACAAGCAGAAGGAAGGAAAACCTATATGAAATAAAACACTTTAATTCCAATTTTTATATTAAAGAAGAACAAAATCACTTTCTAAAATTTCAATTTAGACGAGACATATTAATTTAACATTTTTATGATATTATAAAATGTGAAAAATATTAGCTGTAAGTGACTCTGTAATTCAGGAACATTAATTTTCTTTATTGGCATATCAAGTATCAAGATTAGGACATCATACTTTACGGCGTTTCACACATTTGAATATGATATTCCTGTAGCCATATAAAAAGTTTTCAATAATTCTTAGGCTCATATTATACTGGCCCGAGATAGAATCCCCATCATTAAAATGGTGCATTTTTAACTGCGCTAAGAAAGTTGTCCTTTAAAATTTGTATTCCAATTTTACATTTATTTACTAGATTTGACACGTAATTAAGATTACGAATGTTGCACTGACGTCACGTTTAAGTAAGTATGAAATTAGAAACTTATAAAGTACAAATGAGATTCATAGTTTTTCTACACCACCGCTCATCTAAGTATGTACTTACGTAAATTGTATTACGAATGGAGATCGTTTACCAAAATGTGTTTTAACCATATTTTACTTTAGATGCAGTTCCACCACTATCAGGGAACCCTAAAGTGAGTGTTAGTCAGCGGACAGTTAGCATACCCACCGGAGGATATGGGAGTATTATGTGCATTCCTGAGGGAAACCCATTGCCAACAGTTGAGTGGAAAAAGGTAAGTTTGGTATTATTTAACTTATAGGGACTTCCTCAAACAATATTTGTTCATTTCAATCGATCCATTTGTGCATTGAGTTCTGCCTGAACATCTGTTAACTACATATTATGTAAAATTTGCATGTAATAATTCTCTGCATATGAGGTGGGCGTAATCGCTGCGACTCAGTTCATGACTACTGCAGCCGATTACGAATATTATGCTTTAATTTCTGTAATAAGCAGTTACGCTGCTAACAAAATTATACATTTTTAAATAAAGGAAAAATTGAAAAATTTAATCCGGCTCGGAGCATTAAATTTTTCAATTTTTCCTTTATTTAAAAACTTTTACTTCTTCAACCTTTAATAGCGACTAACCATGTACGAAAATGTGTTCTGGGTAGCAGAGGCAAATAAGAGTTCGCTGGCAAAACTTGCATGGGGGGAGTGGTTTTTATTATACTTACATTGGTAAATCTACTTACACACCTACGATCGTTCCGTGTAATAGATTTTTGTGTTAAACGATGTTAATGATTTTACTTATAGTCAGATGGCGAGCTCGGCGATGGAGTCACAAAGAGCGGGAATACACTAATAATCTCTTACGCCCGGGAGGAAGACCAAGGAGACTACGTGTGCGAAGGGATTGTGCAAGGAACTGTTATGGCAACGGATTACGCGCGTGTTATTATAGAAGGTAGGAACTTATTTATTCTTATTTATTATACGTTTCCTTCACAGACATTATCTCCGGATATAACCCGTACATTAGCTAGAGTATGGCCAGTGAAAGACAAGCCTAGAAAAAGAGGAACGAATATTTAAAAAAAACAGCTTGTTTCAACACCGTGTATAACGCGATAAAATCAGAAGCCAAGGGCTTTATGTTAGACTCAAATCTTAACTGGAAGTGCCATGTCGATAAGCTGTGTGCTGGGTTGAGTAGTGCGGTATTTGCACTGAGAAAGTTGAAACCCCTAATTTCGAATGTTTCATTAAAATCGGTGTACTATGCTCATTTCCATTCATTAATGACTTATGGAGTACTCATTTGGGGAAACTCAAAGGATGCCAATCGGGTCTTCATGATGCAAAAACGGGCATTACGAATGCTAGCTGGTGTGAAACCTCGTGACTCATGCAGAGAAATCTTCATAACGCACAAAATTATGACGCACTACTCCACATACCTATTTGAAATTATAATGATTGTGAGATGAAACTTACCCATTTTTAGGGTTGTCGAGGTATCAGGTAAGACTATTCGTTCCACAGGCCGACTAAGAGCAGTCCCACGTCGCATGGCACTTGCAGGAAAAAACCCGCGCATCATAGGTCCCACTTACTATGAACGTGTACCCGCCGAAATACGAATAGAAACATCAGAAACCATATTCAAGCGTCGATTAAGAAACTTTCTATTGGAAAATCCACTGTATTCTATAAGTGATTTTTTTGACATAACCGCATAATTTTTATTTATTGTTTTTTGATATAATTCAATTATTGTGATATTATGTACTGACGATCCTTTTAGGTGAACTTTGATAAAGATGACATAAATTTAAATTAAGTGAACATAGTTATATTTCAATTTTTACTTATTAATTATTATTCTTCCAATTACTTTTATTGAATGGTATCGTATGTTGTTGACGATCACAATAGGGATTCTTTTAAATTGACATGGAATGTAATTTATAATGTAATCTTATATTGTGAGTAAATGAATCTCAATCTGAATCATATTAAAGAAGAGCAATCAAAATCACTTTCCAAAATTTCAGTTTGGACGAGACGTAAGTTTTGAACTTTTTTATAATATTATACAATGTGAAGATTATTAAATGTTATTCACTCTTTAATTCAGAAACAGTGATTTTCTTTATTGGAATATCAAGTATCAAGATAAGGACATCATACAAATTTAAGGCGTTTGACACATCTGAATATATGACCCAGGCTCCTTTGGGGCACAACCGGCAATACGCTAGGAGGATGATGACAACACATTTGAATATGATATTCCTGATGCCATATAAAACGTTTTAAATAAATCTTATGCTCATATTTTACTGGCCCGTTTCTTTTATAGTCACCATGATGAAAATGATGCATTTTTAACTGTGCTATATTAACGTGCATTGATCGTATGTAAATAAGGTGTCCTTAAAAATTGTATACCAATTTTACATTTATTTACATGTTAATTAGAATTACGAATGTCGCACTGACGTCACGTTTAGGTTCGTAGGAAATCAGAAACTTACATAATATGTATAAGGATAAATGTGATTAATAGTTTTTTGACACCACCACTCATCAAGTACTTAAGTACATTGTATTACGAATGGAGATCGTTTACCTAAATGTGTTTCAACCATGTTTTATTTTAGATGCAGTTCCACCACCATCAGGGAACCCTAAAGTGACTGTTAGTCAGCGGACAGTTAGCATACCCATGGGAGGACATGGGAGTATTGTGTGCATCCCTGAGGGAAACCCACTGCCAACAGTTGAGTGGAAAAAGGTAAGTTTGGTATTATTTAACTTATAGGGACTTCCTCAAACAATATTTGTGTATTTCAATCGATCCATTTGTGCATTGAGTTCTGCCTGAACATCTGTTAACTACATACTATGTAAAATTTGCATGTTACAATTATCTGCATATGAGGTGGGCGTAATCACTGCGACTCAGTTCCTGACTACTGCAGCCGATTACGGATATTATGCTTATTAAAAAAACTTTGACTGCTTCAAACTTTAATAGTGATTGACCATGTACGAAAATGTGTGTTCTGGGTAGCAGAGGCAAATAAGAGTTCGCGGGCAAAACTTGCATGGGGGGTGGGAGCGGTTTTTATTTTACTTACCTTGGTAAATCTACTTATACACCTACGATCGTTCCGTGTAATAGATTTATGCGTTAAACGATGTTAATGATTTTAATTATAGTCAGATGGCGAGCTCGGCGATAGAGTCACAAAGAGCGGGAATACACTAATAATCTCTTACGCCCGGGAGGAAGACCAAGGACACTACGTGTGCGAAGGGATTGTGCAAGGAACTGTTATGTCAACGGATTACGCGCGTGTTGACATAGAAGGTAGGAACTTATTTTTTTTTATTTATTATACGTTTCGTTCACAGACATTATCGCCGGATATAACCCGTACATTAGCTAGAGTATGGCCAGTGAAAGACAAGCCTAGAAAAAGAGCAACGAATATTTAAAGGAACACCTTGTTGCAACACCGTGTATAACGCGATAAAATAATTATTATACTTGAACAATAAACACAAACTTTTCTTCAATACTCACAATGCAACTGAACATGCAGAAGAAAGTTAAGGTACAGCAGGTAAGGTAAAGCAGAAGAAACCTAACCTAACCTTTTTTTTTGTTAGAGGGGAAAATGCGTTACGCATACCACCAGGGCGCGGGAACGGACCCTGGTGGTTATTGGGACTTCCATGTCGGCTAATGAGGCCTATGGTATACCCACTAAAAACCCCTCTATGTGCCGCCTCTACGCTATTAGGCGAGGCCACGGGAACGCCCTAGGCACACTTCCGTGTGCTGCGCCGTATCGTCGGCGTCACCACAGTCTTGGCATTCTGCCGTCGGTTCCCGTCCCGCCACCCTGCACAAGTATCTCCGGAAGCAGCCATGCCCCGAGAGAATCTGCGCCAGGTGAAAGGAGAGGAACCCCGCTGTCCTTCCGACCCATCTATCCAGGATGGGCCGGAAACCTAACCTAACTTTTTTTTTTTTTTTTTCGTGGGGAAAGAACCTAACCTAACCTATATGAAATAAAACACTGACTTAATTTTACTTTACATATTAAGGAAGAGCAATCAAAATCACTTTCCAAAATTTCAGTTAGGTCGAGACGTAAGTTTTGAATACTTTTTTATAATACTATACAAGGTGAAGATTATTAGATGTAATTTACTCTTTAATTCAGAAACAGTGATTTCCTTTATTGGAATATTAAGTATCAAGATAAGGACATCATACAAATTTAAGGCGTTTGACACATTTGAATATATGACCCGGGCTCACAGATATAGATATACATAGATCACGCAAATGCATGTACTTCGCGTGTCAGAATTCGGACTCCGATCTCCGAGTTGGCACTCCGACTTACATTCCGCGCGCGTCTGTTGTGGTAGCCGGTTGTCCGTGAATATGAAGAAAATACCTTCTTGCAGAATCGATTTTCCGCGGACAATGGGGAATTCAGATCACTAGATCGCCCGTGTGAAGTCAAAGTAAGTAGAAAAAAGGTTTTCATACAGATTGAGGTGTTTCAGTTATCTAGTGTATATCTATATCTGTGGGCACAACCGGCAATACGTTAGGAGGATGATGAAGGACTACACATTTGAATATGATATTCCTGTTGCCATAAAAATGTTTTAAATAAATCTTAGGCTCATAATTTACTGGCCCGACTCTATAATATAGAGTCACCATCTTGAAAATGGTGCAATTTTAACTGTGCTATATTAACGTGCATTGATCGTATGTACGTAAGTTGTCCTTGAAAAATTGTATACCAATTTTACATTTATTTACAAGGTTTACATGTTATTAGAATTCCGAATGTCGCACTGACTTCACGTTTAGGTAGGTACGTAGGAAATTAGAAACTTACATATGTATAAAGGATAAATGTGATTGACAGTTTTTCTACACCACCGCTCATATAAGTACTTAAGTGAATTTTATTACGAATGAGGATCGCTTACCTAAATGTATTTTCTACCATGTTTTACTTTAGATGCAGTTGCACTACCATCAGGGAACCCTAAAGTGACTGTTGATAAGCGGACAGTTAGCATACCCAAGGGAGGACGTGACAGTATTGTGTGCATCCCTGAGGGAAACCCTCTGCCTAGAATTGAGTGGAAAAAGGTAAGTTTGGTATTATTTAACTTATAGGGACTTCCTCAAACAATATTTGTGCATTTTAATGGATGCATTTGTGCATTGAGTTCTTCCTGAACATCTGGTATTTACATACTATGTAAAATTAGCATGTAATAATTGTCTGCATATGTATCTAATCTAGTTATATATGAGAAGTACACAAATAATGTTGTATGTTCATAAGTCTTTTGTGTCCTGAGGTGGGCGTTATCGCTGCAGCTCAGATCCTGACTACAGCGGCCGATTATGTTTATTAAAAAAACTTTTATTTCTTCAATCTTTAATAGCAATAAACCGTGTAAAAAAATGTGTGTTTTGGGTAGCAGAGGCAAATGAGCATTTGCGGGCAAAACTTGCATGCAAGGGCGGTGGTTATTTTACTTACATTGGTAAACCTACGTATACACCTACACTCGTGTCGTGTGTAATATAATTTTGCGTTATACGATCTTAATGATTTGACTTATAGTCAGATGGCGAGTTCGGCGATAATGTAAGACAGAGCGGGAATGCACTGATAATCTCTGACGCCCGGGAGGAAGACCAAGGACACTACGTGTGCGAAGGGATTGTGCAAGGAACTGTTATGTCAACGGATTACGCGCGTGTTGACATAGAAGGTAGGAACTTATTTTATTTTATTTATCATACGTTTCCTTCAGAAACATTGTATTCCGTATATTAGGTAAAGTATGGCCAGTGGCAGGCGAGCCTAGAAAAAGAGCAACAAATTTAAATAAACAGCTTGTTGCAACACCTTGTATAACGCGATAAAATAATTATGATACTTAAACAATTATTATTTTCCTTCAATACTCACAATGCAACTGAACAAGCAGAAGGAAGTAAAGGTACTAATTTGGACGAGACATAATAATACATCCTACTAATATTATAAATGCGAAAGTATAGATGTTTGGATGTTTGGATGTTTGTTACTCAATCACGGTTAAACGGCCTAACCGATTTGAATGAACTTTTGCACGAATATAGTTTATAGCCTGGATTAAAATATACACGTTATCCACGTTAATCCCCTAGCCTGATCCCCCAGGGGAATTAGCGGCAATTATTTTATATTCAACTAGGAAAAAATGATAATGTTCGGTTATGGCGCTTCGCCGGACGCTACCGCGTCACGCTCGCTTCGCTCGCTCGGCTCGCGCGCTGTAGGGTCGCAGTTCAACTAACCACCTAACCGTTTTTTTCCCCTGGGGGATCAGGCTAGGGGATTAACGTGGACAACAGCAAAATATAGGATAGTTTTTATCCCGGGTCCACGCAGACGAAGTCGCGGGCGATACATAATAATACACTTTTTTATAATACAAAATGTGAAGAATATTAGCTGTAAGTGACTCTTTAATTCAGGAACAGTGCGTATCAAGATTAGGACACTATACAAATTTAAGGCGTTTTACACATTTGAATATGATCCTGTAGCCATATAAGAAGTGTTAAATAATTCTTAGGCTCATATTATACTGGCCCGAGATAGAATCCCCATCATGAAAATGGTGCATTTTTAACTGCGCTATAAGAATGTTGTCCTTTAAAAATTGTATTCCAATTTTACATTTATTTACAAGATTTGACACGTTATTAAGATTACGAATGTTGCACTGACGTCACGTTTAAGTAAGTATGAAATTAGAAACTTATAAAGTACAAATGTGATTCATAGTTTTTCTACACCACCGCTCATCTAAGTATGTACTTACGTAAATTGTATTACGAATGGAGATCGTTTACCAAAATGTGTTTTAACCATGTTTAACTTTAGATGCAGTTCCACCACCATCAGGGAACCCTAAAGTGACTGTTAGTCAGCGGACAGTTGGCATACCCACCGGAGGATATGGGAGTATTGTGTGCATTCCTGAGGGAAACCCATTGCCAACAGTTGAGTGGAAAAAGGTAAGTTTGGTATTATTTAACTTATAGGGACTTCCTCAAACAATATTTGTTCATTTCAATCGATCCATTTGTGCATTGAGTTCTGCCTGAACATCTGTTAACTACATATTATGTAAAATTTGCATGTAATAATTCTCTGCATATGAGGTGGGCGTAATCGCTGCGACTCAGTTCATGACTACTGCAGCCGATTACGAATATTATGCTTTAATTTTTGTAATAAGCAGTAACGCTGCTAACGAAATTATACATTTTTAAATAAAGGAAAAATTGAAAAATTTAATCCGGCTCGGAGCATTAAATTTTTCAATTTTTCCTTTATTTTTACTTTTACTTCTTCAACCTTTAATAGCGACTAACCATGTACGAAAATGTGTGTTCTGGGTAGCAGAGGCAAATAAGAGTTCGCTGGCAAACCTTGCATGGGGGGAGTGGTTTTTATTATACTTACATTGGTAAATCTACTTACACACCTACGATCGTTCCGTGTAATAGATTTTTGTGTTAAACGATGTTAATGATTTTACTTATAGTCAGATGGCGAGCTCGGCGATGGAGTCACAAAGAGCGAGAATACGCTGATAATCTCTGACGCCCGGGAGGAAGACCAAGGAGACTACGTGTGCGAAGGGATTGTGCAAGGAACTGTTATGGCAACGGATTACGCGCTTGTTATTATAGAAGGTAGGAACTTATTTATTCTTATTTATTATACGTTTCCTTCACAGACATTATCTCCGGATATAACCCGTACATTAGCTAGAGTATGGCCAGTGAAAGACAAGCCTAGAAAAAGAGGAACGAATATTTAAAAAAAACAGCTTGTTTCAACACCGTGTATAACGCGATAAAATCAGAAGCCAAGGGCTTCATGTTAGACTCAAATCTTAACTGGAAGTGCCATGTCGATAAGCTGTGTGCTGGGTTGAGTAGTGCGGTATTTGCACTGAGAAAGTTGAAACCCCTAATTTCGAATGTTTCATTAAAATCGGTGTACTATGCTCATTTCCATTCATTAATGACTTATGGAGTACTCACCTGGGGAAACTCAACGGATGCCAATCGGGTCTTCATGATGCAAAAACGGGCATTACGAACGCTAGCTGGTGTGAAACCTCGTGACTCATGCAGAGAAATCTTCATAACGCACAAAATTATGACGCACTACTCCACATACCTATTTGAAATTATAATGATTGTGAGATGAAACTTACCCATTTTTAGGGTTGTCGAGGTATCAGGTAAGACTATTCGTTCCACAGGCCGACTAAGAGCAGTCCCACGTCGCATGGCACTTGCAGGAAAAAACCCGCGCATCATAGGTCCCACTTACTATGAACGTGTACCCGCCGAAATACGAATAGAAACATCAGAAACCATATTCAAGCGTCGATTAAGAAACTTTCTATTGGAAAATCCACTGTATTCTATAAGTGATTTTTTTGACATAACCGCATAATTTTTATTTATTGTTTTTTGATATAATTAAATTATTGTGATATTATGTACTGACGATCCTTTTAGGTGAACTTTGATAACTATGACATAAATTTAAATTAAGTGAACATAGTTATATTTCAATTTTTACTTATTAATTATTATTCTTCCAATTACTTTTATTGAATGGTATCGTATGTTGTTGACGATCACAATAGGGATTCTTTTAAATTGACATGGAATGTAATTTATAATGTAATCTTATATTGTGAGTAAATGAATCTGAATCTGAATCTGAATCTGAATCATATTAAAGAAGAGCAATCAAAATCACTTTCCAAAATTTCAGTTTGGACGAGACGTAAGTTTTGAACTTTTTTATAATATTATACAATGTGAAGATTATTAAATGTTATTCACTCTTTAATTCAGAAACAGTGATTTTCTTTATTGGAATATCAAGTATCAAGATAAGGACATCATACAAATTTGAGGCGTTTGACACATCTGAATATATGACCCAGGCTCCTTTGGGGCACAACCGGCAATACGCTAGGAGGATGATGACAACACATTTGAATATGATATTCCTGATGCCATATAAAACGTTTTAAATAAATCTTATGCTCATATTTTACTGGCCCGTTTCTTTTATAGTCACCATGTTGAAAATGGTGCATTTTTAACTGTGTTATATTAACTAATATTGCATTGATCGTATGTAAATAAGGTGTCCTTAAAAATTGTATACCATTTTCACATTTATTTACAAGGTTTGACATGTTAATTAGAATTACGAATGTCGCACTGACGTCACGTTTAGGTTCGTAGGAAATTAGAAACTTACATAATATGTATAAGAATAAATGTGATTAATAGTTTTTTGACACCACCACTCATCAAGTACTTAAGTACATTGTATTACGAATGGAGATCGTTTACCTAAATGTGTTTCAACCATGTTTTACTTTAGATGCAGTTCCACCACCATCAGGGAACCCTAAAGTGACTGTTAGTCAGCGGACAGTTGGCATACCCACCGGAGGATATGGGAGTATTGTGTGCATTCCTGAGGGAAACCCATTGCCAACAGTTGAGTGGAAAAAGGTAAGTTTGGTATTATTTAACTTATAGGGACTTCCTCAAACAATATTTGTTCATTTCAATCGATCCATTTGTGCATTGAGTTCTGCCTGAACATCTGTTAACTACATATTATGTAAAATTTGCATGTAATAATTCTCTGCATATGAGGTGGGCGTAATCGCTGCGACTCAGTTCATGACTACTGCAGCCGATTACGAATATTATGCTTTAATTTTCGTAATAAGCAGTTACGCTGCTAACGAAATTATACATTTTTAAATAAAGGAAAAATTGAAAAATTTAATCCGGCTCGGAGCATTAAATTTTTCAATTTTTCCTTTATTTTTACTTTTACTTCTTCAACCTTTAATAGCGACTAACCATGTACGAAAATGTGTGTTCTGGGTAGCAGAGGCAAATAAGAGTTCGCTGGCAAAACTTGCATGGGGGGAGTGGTTTTTATTATACTTACATTGGTAAATCTACTTACACACCTACGATCGTTCCGTGTAATAGATTTTTGTGTTAAACGATGTTAATGATTTTACTTATAGTCAGATGGCGAGCTCGGCGATGGAGTCACAAAGAGCGAGAATACGCTGATAATCTCTGACGCCCGGGAGGAAGACCAAGGAGACTACGTGTGCGAAGGGATTGTGCAAGGAACTGTTATGGCAACGGATTACGCGCGTGTTATTATAGAAGGTAGGAACTTATTTATTTTTATTTATTATACGTTTCCTTCACAGACATTATCTCCGGATATAACCCGTACATTAGCTAGAGTATGGCCAGTGAAAGACAAGCCTAGAAAATGAGGAACGAATATTTAAAAAAAACAGCTTGTTTCAACACCGTGTATAACGCGATAAAATCAGAAGCCAAGGGCTTTATGTTAGACTCAAATCTGAACTGGAAGTGCCATGTCGATAAGCTGTGTGCTGGGTTGAGTAGTGCGGTATTTGCACTGAGAAAGTTGAAACCCCTAATTTCGAATGTTTCATTAAAATCGGTGTACTATGCTCATTTCCATTCATTAATGACTTATGGAGTACTCATCTGGGGAAACTCAACGGATGCCAATCGGGTCTTCATGATGCAAAAACGGGCATTACGAACGCTAGCTGGTGTGAAACCTCGTGACTCATGCAGAGAAATCTTCATAACGCACAAAATTATGACGCACTACTCCACATACCTATTTGAAATTATAATGATTGTGAGATGAAACTTACCCATTTTTAGGGTTGTCGAGGTATCAGGTAAGACTATTCGTTCCACAGGCCGACTAAGAGCAGTCCCACGTCGCATGGCACTTGCAGGAAAAAACCCGCGCATCATAGGTCCCACTTACTATGAACGTGTACCCGCCGAAATACGAATAGAAACATCAGAAACCATATTCAAGCGTCGATTAAGAAACTTTCTATTGGAAAATCCACTGTATTCTATAAGTGATTTTTTTGACATAACCGCATAATTTTTATTTATTGTTTTTTGATATAGTTCAATTATTGTGATATTATGTACTGACGATCCTTTTAGGTGAACTTTGATAACTATGACATAAATTTAAATTAAGTGAACATAGTTATATTTCAATTTTTACTTATTAATTATTATTCTTCCAATTACTTTTATTGAATGGTATCGTATGTTGTTGACGATCACAATAGGGATTCTTTTAAATTGACATGAAATGTAATTTATAATGTAATCTTATATTGTGAGTAAATGAGTCTGAATCTGAATCTGAATCATATTAAAGAAGAGCAATCAAAATCACTTTCCAAAATTTCAGTTTGGACGAGACGTAAGTTTTGAACTTTTTTATAATATTATACAATGTGAAGATTATTAAATGTTATTCACTCTTTAATTCAGAAACAGTGATTTTCTTTATTGGAATATCAAGTATCAAGATAAGGACATCATACAAATTTAAGGCGTTTGACACATCTGAATATATGACCCAGGCTCCTTTGGGGCACAACCGGCAATACGCTAGGAGGATGATGACAACACATTTGAATATGATATTCCTGATGCCATATAAAACGTTTTAAATAAATCTTATGCTCATATTTTACTGGCCCGTTTCTTTTATAGTCACCATGTTGAAAATGGTGCATTTTTAACTGTGCTATATTAACTAATATTGCATTGATCGTATGTAAATAAGGTGTCCTTAAAAATTGTATACCAATTTCACATTTATTTACAAGGTTTGACATGTTAATTAGAATTACGAATGTCGCACTGACGTCACGTTTAGGTTCGTAGGAAATTAGAAACTTACATAATATGTATAAGGATAAATGTGATTAATAGTTTTTTGACACCACCACTCATCAAGTACTTAAGTACATTGTATTACGAATGGAGATCGTTTACCTAAATGTGTTTCAACCATGTTTTACTTTAGATGCAGTTCCACCACCATCAGGGAACCCTAAAGTGACTGTTAGTCAGCGGACAGTTGGCATACCCACCGGAGGATATGGGAGTATTGTGTGCATTCCTGAGGGAAACCCATTGCCAACAGTTGAGTGGAAAAAGGTAAGTTTGGTATTATTTAACTTATAGGGACTTCCTCAAACAATATTTGTTCATTTCAATCGATCCATTTGTGCATTGAGTTCTGCCTGAACATCTGTTAACTACATATTATGTAAAATTTGCATGTAATAATTCTCTGCATATGAGGTGGGCGTAATCGCTGCGACTCAGTTCATGACTACTGCAGCCGATTACGAATATTATGCTTTAATTTTTGTAATAAGCAGTTACGCTGCTAACGAAATTATACATTTTTAAATAAAGGAAAAATTGAAAAATTTAATCCGGCTCGGAGCATTAAATTTTTCAATTTTTCCTTTATTTTTACTTTTACTTCTTCAACCTTTAATAGCGACTAACCATGTACGAAAATGTGTGTTCTGGGTAGCAGAGGCAAATAAGAGTTCGCTGGCAAAACTTGCATGGGGGGAGTGGTTTTTATTATACTTACATTGGTAAATCTACTTACACACCTACGATCGTTCCGTGTAATAGATTTTTGTGTTAAACGATGTTAATGATTTTACTTATAGTCAGATGGCGAGCTCGGCGATGGAGTCACAAAGAGCGAGAATACGCTGATAATCTCTGACGCCCGGGAGGAAGACCAAGGAGACTACGTGTGCGAAGGGATTGTGCAAGGAACTGTTATGGCAACGGATTACGCGCGTGTTATTATAGAAGGTAGGAACTTATTTATTTTTATTTATTATACGTTTCCTTCACAGACATTATCTCCGGATATAACCCGTACATTAGCTAGAGTATGGCCAGTGAAAGACAAGCCTAGAAAAAGAGGAACGAATATTAAAAAAAAACAGCTTGTTTCAACACCGTGTATAACGCGATAAAATCAGAAGCCAAGGGCTTTATGTTAGACTCAAATCTTAACTGGAAGTGCCATGTCGATAAGCTGTGTGCTGGGTTGAGTAGTGCGGTATTTGCACTGAGAAAGTTGAAACCCCTAATTTCGAATGTTTCATTAAAATCGGTGTACTATGCTCATTTCCATTCATTAATGACTTATGGAGTACTCATCTGGGGAAACTCAACGGATGCCAATCGGGTCTTCATGATGCAAAAACGGGCATTACGAACGCTAGCTGGTGTGAAACCTCGTGACTCATGCAGAGAAATCTTCATAACGCACAAAATTATGACGCACTACTCCACATACCTATTTGAAATTATAATGATTGTGAGATGAAACTTACCCATTTTTAGGGTTGTCGAGGTATCAGGTAAGACTATTCGTTCCACAGGCCGACTAAGAGCAGTCCCACGTCGCATGGCACTTGCAGGAAAAAACCCGCGCATCATAGGTCCCACTTACTATGAACGTGTACCCGCCGAAATACGAATAGAAACATCAGAAACCATATTCAAGCGTCGATTAAGAAACTTTCTATTGGAAAATCCACTGTATTCTATAAGTGATTTTTTTGACATAACCGCATAATTTTTATTTATTGTTTTTTGATATAATTCAATTATTGTGATATTATGTACTGACGATCCTTTTAGGTGAACTTTGATAACTATGACATAAATTTAAATTAAGTGAACATAGTTATATTTCAATTTTTACTTATTAATTATTATTCTTCCAATTACTTTTATTGAATGGTATCGTATGTTGTTGACGATCACAATAGGGATTCTTTTAAATTGACATGAAATGTAATTTATAATGTAATCTTATATTGTGAGTAAATGAATCTGAATCTGAATCTGAATCATATTAAAGAAGAGCAATCAAAATCACTTTCCAAAATTTCAGTTTGGACGAGACGTAAGTTTTGAACTTTTTTATAATATTATACAATGTGAAGATTATTAAATGTTATTCACTCTTTAATTCAGAAACAGTGATTTTCTTTATTGGAATATCAAGTATCAAGATAAGGACATCATACAAATTTAAGGCGTTTGACACATCTGAATATATGACCCAGGCTCCTTTGGGGCACAACCGGCAATACGCTAGGAGGATGATGACAACACATTTGAATATGATATTCCTGATGCCATATAAAACGTTTTAAATAACTCTTATGCTCATATTTTACTGGCCCGTTTCTTTTATAGTCACCATGTTGAAAATGGTGCATTTTTAACTGTGCTATATTAACTAATATTGCATTGATCGTATGTAAATAAGGTGTCCTTAAAAATTGTATACCAATTTCACATTTATTTACAAGGTTTGACATGTTAATTAGAATTAAGAATGTCGCACTGACGTCACGTTTAGGTTCGTAGGAAATTAGAAACTTACATAATATGTATAAGAATAAATGTGATTAATAGTTTTTTGACACCACCACTCATCAAGTACTTAAGTACATTGTATTACGAATGGAGATCGTTTACCTAAATGTGTTTCAACCATGTTTTACTTTAGATGCAGTTCCACCACCATCAGGGAACCCTAAAGTGACTGTTAGTCAGCGGACAGTTGGCATACCCACCGGAGGATATGGGAGTATTGTGTGCATTCCTGAGGGAAACCCATTGCCAACAGTTGAGTGGAAAAAGGTAAGTTTGGTATTATTTAACTTATAGGGACTTCCTCAAACAATATTTGTTCATTTCAATCGATCCATTTGTGCATTGAGTTCTGCCTGAACATCTGTTAACTACATATTATGTAAAATTTGCATGTAATAATTCTCTGCATATGAGGTGGGCGTAATCGCTGCGACTCAGTTCATGACTACTGCAGCCGATTACGAATATTATGCTTTAATTTTTGTAATAAGCAGTTACGCTGCTAACGAAATTAACATTTTTAAATAAAGGAAAAATTGAAAAATTTAATCCGGCTCGGAGCATTAAATTTTTCAATTTTTCCTTTATTTTTACTTTTACTTCTTCAACCTTTAATAGCGACTAACCATGTACGAAAATGTGTGTTCTGGGTAGCAAAGGCAAATAAGAGTTCGCTGGCAAAACTTGCATGGGGGGAGTGGTTTTTATTATACTTACATTGGTAAATCTACTTACACACCTACGATCGTTCCGTGTAATAGATTTTTGTGTTAAACGATGTTAATGATTTTACTTATAGTCAGATGGCGAGCTCGGCGATGGAGTCACAAAGAGCGAGAATACGCTGATAATCTCTGACGCCCGGGAGGAAGACCAAGGAGACTACGTGTGCGAAGGGATTGTGCAAGGAACTGTTATGGCAACGGATTACGCGCGTGTTATTATAGAAGGTAGGAACTTATTTATTTTTATTTATTATACGTTTCCTTCACAGACATTATCTCCGGATATAACCCGTACATTAGCTAGAGTATGGCCAGTGAAAGACAAGCCTAGAAAATGAGGAACGAATATTTAAAAAAAACAGCTTGTTTCAACACCGTGTATAACGCAATAAAATCAGAAGCCAAGGGCTTTATGTTAGACTCAAATCTTAACTGGAAGTGCCATGTCGATAAGCTGTGTGCTGGGTTGAGTAGTGCGGTATTTGCACTGAGAAAGTTGAAACCCCTAATTTCGAATGTTTCATTAAAATCGGTGTACTATGCTCATTTCCATTCATTAATGACTTATGGAGTACTCATCTGGGGAAACTCAACGGATGCCAATCGGGTCTTCATGATGCAAAAACGGGCATTAAGAACGCTAGCTGGTGTGAAACCTCGTGACTCATGCAGAGAAATCTTCATAACGCACAAAATTATGACGCACTACTCCACATACCTATTTGAAATTATAATGATTGTGAGATGAAACTTACCCATTTTTAGGGTTGTCGAGGTATCAGGTAAGACTATTCGTTCCACAGGCCGACTAAGAGCAGTCCCACGTCGCATGGCACTTGCAGGAAAAAACCCGCGCATCATAGGTCCCACTTACTATGAACGTGTACCCGCCGAAATACGAATAGAAACATCAGAAACCATATTCAAGCGTCGATTAAGAAACTTTCTATTGGAAAATCCACTGTATTCTATAAGTGATTTTTTGACATAACCGCATAATTTTTATTTATTGTTTTTTGATATAATTCAATTATTGTGATATTATGTACTGACGATCCTTTTAGGTGAACTTTGATAACTATGACATAAATTTAAATTAAGTGAACATAGTTATATTTCAATTTTTACTTATTAATTATTATTCTTCCAATTACTTTTATTGAATGGTATCGTATGTTGTTGACGATCACAATAGGGATTCTTTTAAATTGACATGAAATGTAATTTATAATGTAATCTTATATTGTGAGTAAATGAGTCTGAATCTGAATCTGAATCATATTAAAGAAGAGCAATCAAAATCACTTTCCAAAATTTCAGTTTGGACGAGACGTAAGTTTTGAACTTTTTTATAATATTATACAATGTGAAGATTATTAAATGTTATTCACTCTTTAATTCAGAAACAGTGATTTTCTTTATTGGAATATCAAGTATCAAGATAAGGACATCATACAAATTTAAGGCGTTTGACACATCTGAATATATGACCCAGGCTCCTTTGGGGCACAACCGGCAATACGCTAGGAGGATGATGACAACACATTTGAATATGATATTCCTGATGCCATATAAAACGTTTTAAATTAATCTTATGCTCATATTTTACTGGCCCGTTTCTTTTATAGTCACCATGTTGAAAATGGTGCATTTTTAACTGTGCTATATTAACTAATATTGCATTGATCGTATGTAAATAAGGTGTCCTTAAAAATTGTATACCAATTTTACATTTATTTACAAGGTTTGACATGTTGACGTCACGTTTAGGTTCGTAGGAAATTAGAAACTTACATAATATGTATAAGGATAAATGTGATTAATAGTTTTTTGACACCACCACTCATCAAGTACTTAAGTACATTGTATTACGAATGGAGATCGTTTACCTAAATGTGTTTCAACCATGTTTTACTTTAGATGCAGTTCCACCACCATCAGGGAACCCTAAAGTGACTGTTAGTCAGCGGACAGTTAGCATACCCATGGGAGGACACGGGAGTATTGTGTGCATCCCTGAGGGAAACCCACTGCCAAAAGTTGACTGGAAAAAGGTAAGTTTGGTATTATTTAACTTATAGGGACTTCCTCAAACAATATTTGTGTATTTCAATCGATCCATTTGTGCATTGAGTTCTGCCTGAACATCTGTTAACTACATACTATGTAAAATTTGCATGTTACAATTATCTGCATATGAGGTGGGCCTAATCGCTGCGACTCAGTTCCTGACTACTGCAGCCGATTACGGATATTATGCTTATTAAAAAAACTTTTGCTTCTTCAAAATTTTAATAGTGCCTGACCATGTACGAAAGTATGTGTTCTGGGTAGCAGAGGCAAATAAGAGTTCGCGGGCAAAACTTGCATGGGGGGGGGGAGCGGTTTTTATTTTACTTACCTTGGTAAATCTACTTATACACCTACAATCGTTCCGTGTAATAGATTTATGCGTTAAACGATGTTAATGATTTTACTTATAGTCAGATGGCGAGCTCGGCGATAGAGTCACAAAGAGCGGGAATACACTAATAATCTCTTACGCCCGGGAGGAAGACCAAGGACACTACGTGTGCGAAGGGAGTGTGCAAGGAACTGTTATGTCAACGGATTACGCGCGTGTTGACATAGAAGGTAGGAACTTATTTTTTTATTTTTATTATACGTTTCCTTCACAGACATTATCGCCGGATATAACCCGTACATAGAAAAAGAGCAACGAATATTTAAAAGAAACACCTTGTTGCGACACCGTGTATAACGCGATAAAATAATAATTATACTTGAACAATTATTACTTTTCTTCAATACTCACAATGCAACTGAACAAGCAGAATAAAGTTAAGGTACAGCAGGTAAGGTGAAGCAGAAGAAACCTAACCTAAACTATATATTTTTTTTGTTAGAGGGGAAAATGCGTTACGCATACCACCAGGGCGCGGGAACGGACCCTGGTGGTTATGTGGGTCTCCCATGTCGGCTAATGAGGCCTATGGTATACCCACTAAAAACCCCTCTATGTGCCGCCTCTACGCTATTAGGCGAGGCCACGGGACCGCCCTAGGCACACTTCCGCAGCCTCACCAGCGGCTGTCCGCACTGCGGACTCAACTCCGGGGAACGTCTGTTCCCTTCCTCGCCAATGGGGCGCACCTACAGGTGGCACGCCCGCCACTCAGGGACTTTTGTTTAGGCGACGGACGTCCCCATGCCCGCCGCCCACAAGTACCATTATGGGGGAAGATGGCGGTCATACGCTAACCGCCGTCGCCCCACACGTTTGCGGCGCATCGGTTGGGAGGCTGGATCGTCCTCCCTCCCGCGCTCCGCTGCCTCCTTCTGCGTCATCACGTCCTCGCAGAAGGAGGCCGCCGCCTTCCACGACCTGTCGCTCCCCACCATGGCTTCTACCACGGCGGGCAGGGAGAGGTCATGCCCTACCACGGCCACGAGGGTGGCCCGCTGCTCTGTCCAAGCTGACACCGCCAGCGTGTGCTGCACCGTATCGTCGGCGTCACCACAGTCGTGGCATTCTGCCGTCGGTTCCCGTCCCGCCACCCTGCACAGGTATCTCCCGAAGCAGCCATGCCCCGAGAGAATCTGCGCCAGGTGAAAGGAGAGGAACCCCACCGTCCTTCCGACCCATCTATCCAGGATGGGCCGGAAACCTAACATAACTTTTTTTTTTTTTTTTTTTCGTGGGGAAAGAACCTAACCTAACCTATATGAAATAAAACACTGACTTAATTTTACTTTACATGTTAAGGAAGAGCAATCAAAATCACTTTCCAAAATTTCAGTTAGGACGAGACGTAAGTTTTGAATACTTTTTTATAATATTATACAAGGTGAAGATTATTAGATGTAATTTACTCTTTAATTCAGAAACAGTGATTTTCTTTATTGGAATATTAAGTATCAAGATAAGGACATCATACAAATTTAAGGCGTTTGACACATTTGAATATATGACCCGGGCTCACAGATATAGATATACATAGATCACGCAAATGCATGTACTTCGCGTGTCAGAATTCGGACTCCGATCTCCGAGTTGGCACTCCGACTTACATTCCGCGCGCGTCTGTTGTGGTAGCCGGTTGTCCGTGAATATGAAGAAAATACCTTCTTGCAGAATCGATTTTCCGCGGACAATGGGGAATTCAGATCACTAGATCGCCCGTGTGAAGTCAAAGTAAGTAGAAAAAAGGTTTTCATACAGATTGAGGTGTTTCAGTTATCTAGTGTATATCTATATCTGTGGGCACAACCGGCAATACGTTAGGAGGATGATGAAGGACTACACATTTGAATATGATATTCCTGTTGCCATAAAAATGTTTTAAATAAATCTTAGGCTCATAATTTACTGGCCCGACTCTATAATATAGAGTCACCATCTTGAAAATGGTGCAATTTTAACTGTGCTATATTAACGTGCATTGATCGTATGTACGTAAGTTGTCCTTGAAAAATTGTATACCAATTTTACATTTATTTACAAGGTTTACATGTTATTAGAATTCCGAATGTCACACTGACTTCACGTTTAGGTAGGTACGTAGGAAATTAGAAACTTACATATGTATGAAGGATAAATGTGATTGACAGTTTTTCTACACCACCGCTCATATAAGTACTTAAGTGAATTTTATTGCGAATGAGGATCGCTTACCTAAATGTATTTTCTACCATGTTTTACTTTAGATGCAGTTGCACCACCATCAGGGAACCCTAAAGTGACTGTTGATAAGCGGACAGTTAGCATACCCAAGGGAGGACGTGACAGTATTGTGTGCATCCCTGAGGGAAACCCTCTGCCTAGAGTTGAGTGGAAAAAGGTAAGTTTGGTATTATTTAACTTATAGGGACTTCCTCAAACAATATTTGTGCATTTTAATGGATCCATTTGTGCATTGAGTTCTTCCTGAACATACTATACTATTTACATACTATGTAAAATTAGCATGTAATGTTTGTCTGTATATGTATCTAATCTAGTTATTATATATGAGAAGTACACAATGAATGTTGTAGAACATAAGTCTTTTGTGTCCTGAGGTGGGCGTAATCGCTTCGACTCAGTTCCTGACTACTGCAGCCGATTATGTTTATTCAAAAAACTTATGTTTCTTCTAACTTTTATAGCAATAAACCATGTAAAAAATGTGTGTTCTGGGTAACAGAGGCAAATAAGCATTTGCGGGCATAACTTGCATGCAAGGGCGGTTTTTATTTTACTTACATTGGTAAACCTTCGTATGCACCTACTCTCGTATCGTGTGTAATATATTTTTGCGTTATACGATGTTAATGATTTTACTTATAGTCAGATGGCGAGTTCGGCGATAATGTAAAACAGGACGGGAATGCACTGATAATCTCTGACGCCCGGGAGGAAGACCAAGGACACTACGTGTGCGAAGGGATTGTGCAAGGAACTGTTATGTCAACGGATTACGCGCGTGTTGACATAGAAGGTAGGAACTTATTTTATTTTATTTATCATACATTTCCTTCAGAAACATTGTATTCCGTATATTAGGTAAAGTATGGCCAGTGGCAGGCGAGCCTAGAAAAAGAGCAACAAATTTAAATAAACAGCTTGTTGCAACACCTTGTATAACGCGATAAAATAATTATGATACTTAAACAATTATTATTTTCCTTCAATACTCACAATGCAACTGAACAAGCAGAAGGAAGTAAAGGTACTAATTTGGAATAAAACACTGACTTAATTCTACTTTATATATTAAAGAAGAACAACCAAAAACACTTTCCAAATTTTTAATTTGGACGAGACATAACATAATAATAGATTTTTTATGATATTATAAAATGTGAAAAATATGAGCTGTACTGTAAGTGACTCTTTAATTCAGGAACAGTGATTTTCTTTATTGGCAAATCAAGTATCAAGATTAGTACACTATACAAATTTAAGGCGTTTGACACATTTGAATATGATATGCCTGTAGCCATATAAAAAGTGTGAAATAATTCTTAGGCTCATATTATACTGGCCCGAGATAGAATCCCCATCATGAAAATGGTGCATTTTTAACTGCGCTATAAGAATGTTGTACTTTAAAATTTGAAGTTGAAGTTGGGCCGCTACATCAGTCACAAAAAAAAGTGCTCCACTGAACCCCACTCTCCCTGTACGTAAATAGCGTAGTACACAAAAAGCAATAGTGTATACAGGGTGAATTCTAAATCGTGAATCGTAATATTTTTTTTGAAGTCTATACATAGTTAACAATAACTTACAATGCTTTTAAACCTAAATTAAGTACGTTTTTATTTTGTCCACTTTTAATTTGATTTATCCTAATTTTTAAAATCTCGTGGTCAGCCTACATTTATGTTTCGCACTTGTCATGAAAATTTCAACATTAGATATCCACCTCCTAATTATGAAGTTGGCTGGATATAATTTTGGCATGTATTGTCAATAATGTCAACATCGTCGACATTGTCAACATCGTCGACATTGTCAACTTATGTATTTAAATCATATTTACTCATAAAATAATTCAGTTTTATTACGATTAATGGTATAAAAATGCCTCCACCGTATCCGTACACGAACATACAAAGGTTTGATATGGTATCTTGGTACGCTCAGACTGGCAGAATTGGTCAAACGCAAGAACTATTCGGAAGAAGGTATCCTGAGTCGCCGGTACCGAGACAAAATTTAATTATGAGGATGGTGCAAAACTGTTTCTTTTTTATGTGAGTAAACTAAAGGAAAATTTTATGAGTGTTTAAATAACAAACTGCACAATGCATTTAATGCATGATATTGATAAGATAACCTTTGCACTTAGGTAAACATTGCTTTGCAAGTCACGTGACTCGTGTAGGGTGACCAAGGCGGATGACAAGTGGGGACGCACTTTCTGGTTTTGTTCATAATTAATTAAGCGGGTCCTTAATTGTAATTAACACTAGTGCTCTGTAATAGTCTTAAGTAGCTTTACCGGTAAACGTGGTTACGATTCACGATTTAGAATTCACCCTGTATGTATGTTTTACGTAATTAAAAAAAAAATACGTGTAAGTATCTCATTTATCGTGACAATATTTGAAATGAGAATATTTCAACGCAAAAGGTTGGCAAGATCTGGTTTAAGGCAGGACCGGCACATGACGGGCTTCCCTTGATCATTTCAGACGGACTTTCCAACTAGATAAAATTTAAGGTTAGACATTTCGAAACCAAAAACTACAAAATTAAAGCATTGTGGCTACATTAAAAGCGTTAGACAGGAAAAGCGGTTATTAAATTGCTAAATTACGCACCTCATTAACAAATACTGCGATTTTTTCAATTTTCTACGATTTATTTTCTGGACCACGTTGCACTCACTTACGTAGTTCGAAACACGAATGAAGTTGACAGTTGAGTTGCTACCATAGTTTTCGTCATAGCGACATCTATGTTAGAGAAAAAGAACTAGGACGAAAAACCGCTTAACCGACAGAGTTATAAGTGGCGCGCGTATACAAATACAAGAGTTATGGCGTGTAGACGGTCTTGCCTTATTGACGGACTTGCCCACACTGACCTTAATTAAGATTACGAATGTTTCACTGACGTCACGTTTAAGTAAGTATGAAATTAGAAACTTATAAAGGATAAATGTGATTAATAGTTTTTCTACACCACCGCTCATAAAACATAACAAATAAATGCAATGCAATGCTCATTAATAAATGTTTTACTTTCTTTCTTTCTTTCATCTAAGTATGTACTTACGTAAATTGTATTACGAATGGAGATCGTTTACCCAAATGTGTTTCAACCATGTTTTACTTTAGATGCAGTTCCACCACCATCAGGGAACCCTAAAGTGACTGTTAGTCAGCGGACAGTTAGCATACCCATCGGAGGACATGGGAGTATTGTGTGCATCCCTGAGGGAAACCCACTGCCAACAGTTGAGTGGAAAAAGGTAAGTTTGGTATTACTTAACTTATAGGGACTTCCTCAAACAATATTTATTTGTGCATTTCAAACGATCTATTTGTGCATTGAGTTCTGCCTGAACATCTGTTATACATACTATGTAAATTTAGCATGTAATATTTGTCTGCATATGTATCTTATCTAGTTATTATCAGCGAATGAAAAAACCGTAGAATGCGAACTCCTTACAAATTTATAACCAAACACGTGCCTAAAACCCGGTTTGCGCATGTTGGAACTAAACGGCTGGCCTGGCATCGTTTTGACACCCCGCCCCCATCCCCGCATAATGCCAATGGCACCCATTCTGTGGGGCCATTTTGCGGCACTACTTAGAACTTAAGTCTTTTGTGCCCTGAGGTGGGCGTAATCGCTGCGACTCAGTTTCTGACTACCTACTTCAGCCGATTACGAATGAAATTAACTTTTGTAAAAAAATGTGTGTTCTGGGTAGCAGAGGCAAATGAGCGTTTGCGAGCAAAACTTGCATGAGAGGGCGGTTTTTATTTTACTTACATTGGTTAACCTTAATCCACTCACGAGTATACATACCTATACAAATACATACCTACTATATAAGGTGCTAACAAAATAAGTACCAATATTTTAAGAGGTGTTACATTACATCAAAACAATTGACTTTAAATAGAAATTAAGAAAACTTTTCATATGATATTTTTGTTTTAATTTCCGGTACAAAATAAATAAATTAAAATTTCGACCAAACATAATCAGCCTGTGCATTCAACTGACAAGATGTTAAAACACTATCTGTCAAGTGAACATCGTTGTTTGTGACAAACGTCAATGATTGATTGTTGACTATCTCATTAACAGGGTGTTTTTACGCAGTAACGTTGTATCCCTAATTATCTCCAAAAAGTGATACACACTTTTAAATGTTTCATACTTAACTCTACTCCTAGAGACGAGTATTATCAGCTCTAAAAGTATTAGTACCTAATTTGTTAGCACCTTATATGTCCTATATACTATACAACCTACTATCGTGTCGTGTGTAATATATTTTTCATCACACTTGCTCGAAAAGGGCTTCATAATGCGCAGACATACAGAGCTGTAATAGCCTGTGTTACGCCCACGGGCGTAATGGTTTTTTTCTTAAATTGTATCTGTCACTCATGCGGCAGTTACAGAGCAAAGAGGTTTTATATCAAATACAATGTCTGAAAACGTATTTATATATAAATTTAAACTTAAAAAACTACTTAAACATGTTTAACTGAATTATTTACAGATTTAATATGTAGTTATTTAGTGTCTATGTAAAATGTTTTTAAGTGTTTTCAAATCGTGGCTGTATACCGAAGGGTCTTTGCCATACGCGCCTCACGTCAAATTCAACAAAATGGACGACTGACATGTTGAAGTTTTTATTACGATTTGTATTAATTTCATCTAAAATGTATTTGTTTCCTCGCAAATGTGATGAAAAACATTGTGTATAACACGGGCGTAAGAATATTGCAAACGCGAGTCATCAAAAGCCCTCCGCCTTCGGCGTCGGGCTTCTGATAGACTCTTGTTTTCAATATTCCACTTCCGCCCCTCGTTAAACAATGTATTATTTTCGCTGTACGATCTTGATGATTTTACTTATAGTCAGATGGCGAGCTCGGCGATGGAGTCACAAAGAGCGAGAATACGCTGATAATCTCTGACGCCCGGGAGGAAGACCAAGGAGACTACGTGTGCGAAGGGATTGTGCAAGGAACTGTTATGGCAACGGATTACGCGCGTGTTGAGATAACAAGTAAATATTTTTAGGTCACTCTGGGCGGTAAGTGAGATTTACCGCCCATGGGCGCAGCGGCAAATCACACTTCACAGCCAGGAGAAGACGCTAGATTGTGTACGCACCACGGGCGGTAATCCGTAAAGCCCCAGATTGCATATGTATGCCTATCTGGGGCAATCACGAATTCACCACCCCACGTAATGTACTAGTTTTGCATCGTTACGTTTTGTTTACATATCTTATGTGCATGTCCCAACTTATAAGGTTATAATTACTTAGCTCTATTATCTCTTTTTAATCATGTACAGAGTTTGACAGGCAAACAACCTCGTAAACCCGACAAAGATTATATTTTTCCCTCTAGGTTGGAAGGTCAGATGGCATTCGCTTTCGCAAAGATGCATGCCTACGTTAATGCTTTACGTAAGTGGTTAACTTATTAGGTGGTGGGCCGAGGATGCAACTGCGATAACGCTAAGATGTGAAGGAATACTCGTCGACACACGATTTTGTACGCGTACCTAGATTATGAGTAGGTACACCGATTCAAAAATATTGTAATTTTTTTATGTATTTAGGTTTATAACAACAATGTTTTTTCGTGAATAAATCGGGAAATTTTACCGCTTTACCTACTTAGTTAATCAATCTAAATACGAGTAAGTGTATGTCAATCGGTTTCTTTTTTTAAACATTTCTTTCACTTTACACTTAGAACCGTAAATTATACGTATAAAACCTAGTATATTTTGACATTCAGGTAGACCTGACCAGATCCTCAAACCGGTAGACGTGATTGTCAAGGAAGGCGCAGATTTAAGAATGAGGTAAGTTTAGGATGTAAATAAACTGCCATTTGATAAGAGCTTTAATAAGAAGAAAATTATAATCAATAAAAACATCACACTTGCTTGCAAAAGGGCTTCATTAGCACGCAGGCCTAGAGAGCTAAGTACTACACTACAATAGCCTTTATTACGCCCGAGGGCATAATGGCCTTTTTCTTATATTGTATCTGTCACTCATGCGTCACTTACAAAGCAAGGAGGTTGTAAGTTAATTACGGTGTTTGAAAACGTATTTATAAATAAATGTTAACATAAAAACACAAATAAAACATGTTAACTAAATTATTATCTGGGGGCACGGTAGTGCCCCCGCCAAGACGAGCCAAGCGAAGCGCAACGCAAGGTAGTAACCTTTTCTCGAAGCGGTGCGTCGTTTCTTTGAACCCTCGTAACTTGGGTTTGGATTATACCAGATAAACGAAATTCTCGGGATATGATGTCAATAGTGGACTAAACATATAAATAAAGTTTCAGTAACATACTTAAGATTTTATTGATATCTAAAAAACGCCGTTTCGTCACTCAAAACCTCTAGGGTACTGCCTGAAGTCCTAGAAAGCTAAAATTTGGTATGTAAGCTAGTATTAGTACACAATCAACAAAATAATTCAAAAAATTGGAACTTCTACCCCCCAACCCCTTAAAGTAGGGGATGGAACTTTGTATGAGACTTCCGCAAATTTTGATGCTAGGGGTCTGAAAATTTATATAAGGACTCCTTGTTATAAATAATAAAATACGTATTTCAGGATTTTTAGTAGGTAAATCACCCCCCACCCTTTAAATTAGGGGGTTGAAGTTTGTATTGTTCCGCAAACTTTAAATAAGGGGATGGAAGCTTGTATGGGTTTTGTCAGTGTGTAGTCACTTCTTTAGAAATTACCTTACACAAAGGAATGAGAGCCCACCAAAAAACATTACATGTTTAAAGTGATGCCAAGACTTCATAGCTCATACAGCTTTCAGCGTGAAAAAGATATCAGATCGCAATTAGCGCCAAGCTTCCTACTCCACACGGCGTAACTCTACCACTACCAGCCACGCTCTACAAATTCTATATCTTGGCTAAAAAGTATAGACCCGTCACTTATTAATATGATCATAAATTCATTCGGCGTGAAAGTCTATGCGGCGACCGGGATGTGCCCAACAAAGCTATACTTTTTAGCCAAGATGTAGAATTTGTAGAGCGTGGCTGGTAGTGGTATTATGGGTATATATTACGGTGAAGGAACAAGGGGAGTTTTTATCGTTTAAGAAGTCGTTGACAGTATAATACGCCCTTTACTGAACTGCAAATTAACAATTTCGGTGAGTATTTTATGGTAAAAACGTATACAGTTCCCCACGAACGACATGACAAGTAACAAGCATGGCACCAACAACGGGGCATTATGTAGTTTTGGCAAAGGCTAAGGCCGCTCTGAATGCCGCTGTACAGAGGCTCTCTGACGATAAAGAAATAATGCCAGGCCGCTGAATAAAGCAAATAGTGATGCCATGGCCTCTGAGCTGCGGGGAAGTGTCTGTGACCATGCGGACCTTATTAATACGATTACGGTCAAGTCACTAAAATGGACTTGTGTCAAAGACTTGAGGGAGTCGGCCGAAGCCATAAAGCATATCACAGAGTTTGCAAAAAGGTCGCAGTCGGATGCAAACCTGAAGATCCAGGCCGGAAATGAGCGCTTGCAGAATTGGTCATAGTTGGCAGAGGGTTTGAGGAGGTTCGGATGGAAGTGCAGAGGCAGTGGTCGCAGGTTACTTCGTCGGTGGCAGCTGGTGAAGGAGCAGGTGAGGCGCCTTTGTCTGTTCTCTCTATCATGGAGAGTTTTAAGAGCGAACTCGAAATATTCAGGTGGGTGAGGTAGTGAATGCCAGGATAGATGTGAGGTTGACTGCGTTTTCTGTGCCAGCAGTTAGACCCTCCCTGGCTTCGGATAGAGCTTCCGGAGGTGTTTCGGCCAGTTCGGTCCATATGACTGCGGGCACTTCGAAGGGTGCACCTATTGCGCCTAAGGTAAAGGCGGGTTAAAAAGGGTCGAGGAAAGTTGCGCGGGCTAAACGAGTGTTTTTGACTGCTCGAAACGCAGCTCCAGCAGTGGTAGCGCAGCAAACCCCGACTCAGGAGGTTTACAGTAGGGTGGTGGGGCGTAAGGCAAAGGGCCTAATAAAACGCTCAGCGCACCGAAGGTGGACCCGGCACCAAAAACTAAGCTCCGTCCCGCTCGTACCGCAGCGGTCACTCTGACATTAAAGCCGGAGGTAATTCAAAACGGGGTGAAGTACGAGACGATCTTGGCAGATGCGAAGCACGCGGAGAACACCTTCAGCGAGTTCGTCTGCGCTGCGCGTTTAAAATACGCCGTGTGCTAGGGCCCTAAAACGTATTTGTATAAAAAGCTGTCTCCTTTTACAAGCTTTTATTTGACTTCCACTGTTCGTATCCATGTTCAGAATTACTAGTGTTTGATTGAGTCGAAATTTGTCATCTTTAGGGTTCCGTACCCAAAGGGGAAAACGGGACCCTATTGCTAAGACTCCGCTGTCCGTCCGTCTGTCTGTCTGTATGTCTGTCTGTCTGTCTGTCTGTCTGTCTGATGTCTGTCTGTCCGTCTGTCACCAGGCTGTATCTCATGAACCGTGATATGATGATGTATTTGTGTTGCCGCTATAACAACAAATACTAAAAAACACAACATATATATGCCATTAAGACACGTTGGCACGGTGCAGCAAGGTGTAGGTATGCATGAACACGGAGCATTCTTAAATTAACCGGGTTGTACTCGTACAGAATGTACAGCTTTTTTTTTAATTCTCGGCAAATGGATTCTTAGTCGACTAAACAAATTAAATCCTTTTTGTTGATTAATTGACTATTTATTTTTGGATATGATATAATTTAGTAAAACTATTCACTTTTGATAACATTTTACATGAATTATTGAAGATAACATTTTAAAACTAAAATTTTTATTTTATTTAGTAGGATGTTTAGAGATTTCATCTAAGTCTGGCTTTAACCCTGCGCGCGCACTGCGCAAACTTCATGAAAAAAAAATGGTGCGGGCCATTATAGATACTTTCACAAATACTGTAAACATTGTTGATGCGTGTTTGGTTATTATCAAAAATGTTGACTCGTGGTCAATAGAAAAGTCATAAATAGAATTTACGCCACTGGAAATTCTTGGCGATGTACATTAAAACCTGTTGCCATCAATAACTAAAGAAAATAACTTTTCCTAAGTATAAAATTTTCATCTTATGAAAAGGATTTTTTCCTCGCAAATGTGTTGAAAAACGTACGAAACGCGTGAGCTTTGATAATTACATCCTCGGCTCTCTTATCAATCTCACCTTCATGTATTTATCAACATAGCTCACTTGTATATGTGTATCATGTACTACACAGACACTAAATTAAGTACTTGTTACACTGTGTAAGTGCTGGTCAAAAAGAAATAATGCTATATTCTGTTAGATCTAGAACTTGTCTGCCTGAGCATTTCTTGTTGTGTGTGGCACCAAAAAAGCTGTAGGGCCCTTGTCTTTGGTTTTATTTTAGTTTAAAAAATCTTTTTGTGAATGAATTTTTATACCGTAACTTGATATTTTAACATATTTTGCTAAGATACGGTTCCAAACCTATTTTTGACGTAAGAATCTTATACTGGGATGAATATCTTTTCCACATCCTTCAGCGAGTTCGGTTTCTTACGACGGGCCCGAGAATCCGTCCGCGCAGTAGGATGTGGAAAAGATATTCATCCCAGTATAAGATTCTTCTCTCTGATTCAGATCTCTAAACATCCTACTAAATAAAATAAAAATTTTAGTTTTAAAATGTTATCTTCAATAATTCATGTAAAATGTTATCAAAAGTGAATAGTTTTACTAAATTATATCATATCCAAAAATAAATAGTCAATTAATCAACAAAAAGGATTTAATTTGTTTAGTCGACTAAGAATCCATTTGCCGAGAATTAAAAAAAAAGCTGTACATTCTGTACGAGTACAACCCGGTTAATTTAAGAATGCTCCGTGTTCATGCATACCTACACCTTGCTGCACCGTGCCAACGTGTCTTAATGGCATATATATGTTGTGTTTTTTAGTATTTGTTGTTATAGCGGCAACACAAATACATCATCATATCACGGTTCATGAGATACAGCCTGGTGACAGACGGACAGACAGACATCAGACAGACAGACAGACAGACAGACAGACATACAGACAGACAGACGGACGGACAGCGGAGTCTTAGCAATAGGGTCCCGTTTTCCCCTTTGGGTACGGAACCCTAAAGATGACAAATTTCGACTCAATCAAACACTAGTAATTCTGAACATGGATACGAACAGTGGAAGTCAAATAAAAGCTTGTAAAAGGAGACAGCTTTTTATACAAATACGTTTTAGGGCCCTAGCACACGGCGTATTTTAAACGCGCAGCGCAGACGACGCGCGTTTCCCTACTACCCAGCCGATGGTAGTAGGGAAACGCGCGTCGACGGTGCGTTTAAAAGACGCCGTGTGCTAGGGCCCTTAGATAATTAGTTTTCAATAACTAAGGTAAACGTCCGAGTGCTCGACGCTGTACTAGTATATGTCATGGCCACACTATGTCAAAGCAATATCGGTTAAATTCGAACTAAGAGGATTTTTCTTCATTTGAATTTAAGCCATGTGTCACTTTGACATACTGCCCATGCCATATACTAGTACAGTGTCGAGCACTCGGACGTTTACCTTACATTATTAAACACATACCTAGTGAAATTTTATTGACGTTTTAGCATACTTATTATACTCTTTGGTTTTAGCTGTGATTTCGACACTGAATACCACGAGCACATGAGCGTCACGTGGACCAGACGCGACCAGCGTCCATTACCACAAAATGTAGAGAACGTGGGAAATGAACTAGTCTTCCTTAGTGTAAGTTTCCTAAAGCTCTAAACCAACAATCATGTCGACGTTTGTAGGAGTGTCCAGTAACAAACGGCGAATATATTCAATATAGGGTCAGTTCGGGTACCTATTAGGGTTGCCAGGTGAGTCCACATTGTTCTGTCCGGTATGACCCAGGCCTAGAAAATACCGGATTGTACGCTTACGCTAAAGTTTGTATGGAGCTGCGATATAAACGAGTTCCACGCGGACGGAGTCGCGGGCAGAAGCTAGTAATATAATAAATGCGAAAGTGTGTCTGTCTGTCTGTCTGTCTGTCCGTTACCTCTTCACGCCTAAACCGCTGAACCGATTTGCATGAAATTTGATATATAGATAGTTGATAGTAGTCCTGGGGAAGGACATAGGATAGTTTTTATCCCGGAAATCATCCCCCAAGGGGATGAAGTGGGGGGTGAACGTTTGTATGGAGCTACGATATAAACTAGTTCCACGCGTATGGAGTCGCGGGCAGAAGCTAGTTCTACTATAAATGTGACACAGCGATTGAATCTGTCCAAGTGTCCCGGGGCCTATCATACACTTAATAATTTAGTCGACAGCTAGAGTTAAATGCAGATGCCGTCATGCTCAACAGAATCTTCTAGAGATCTGTCGACCTTTACACCTTAGTGGTGTTATTATAGCTACGGTGTTCTGTAAGGTGTTACTTCCCCAGTGTGGTATATTCATATACTATGTAGACAGATATATATAAGAATGCGAGTATGCCACACGCACTTGACTGTTCTCTTAGCGCGTTCCTTGAGCGTTTTCCGCAAGTCCACATCCAGTGTGCCTATTTTGCGTGTACCTACATTTCATTTGCCATAGCCGGTAGGCTTCGAATCTACGCTCCCAGAGATAGATTCCCATTAATATGAAATTCGAATGTATATTTTGGTGACAGGCGACGCAGGAGGACTCCGGCGAGTACATGTGTAGGGTGACTACCATTCGCGGTGGGTTCTTGCTGCGCGTTGCGTTGTTCAGACTGGAGGTACTAACCCTGCCGCACGTGTCCGTCCACCCTGCGGTGCAGACGGTGACCCGCGGCCAGGCGGTGACGGTCGAATGCACGGTGGACGTGGAGGCCGCGCAAGTCACTTGGGAACGGGTCAGCAAGTCGCTATCTAGGTAAATATGACTGAGTTTTTTCACATGTGGGTCTTCGACACCGGTTAAATAATATATAAATCTACCGAAATCGTGTTGGGTATTGGAAGAATAGATATTTAATTACGTAAAAATAGAGCCTCAATTGTGAACTGACTGTCGTTATACGCTTCTATCGGACTATCGGATAGTTTAGACTGTAGAATGTGTGGCGAGGAGGATGAGACTATGGATCACTCATTGTGTGAATGTCATGCCCTTGTTAGACAAAGAATGAATTACTTTGGTAACGGCTATCCGCAACCAAAGGAATTCAAGGTGCTTCCGCTGAGACGCATCATCCACTTTGTCTAAATGATGGAGCGAGCTTGGGAGTAGGCATTAAGGAGAGGGCAAATGCACAAAAGATCCCACTGGGTCGAAGTGCATCCGAAAGGGCCCTCATCTAGATAAGATAAGATAAGTTATACGCTTATTTGTAAAGGTATAACATATATTTTTGTTTTACAGTCGGGTGAAGGACCGAGGTTCCCAGCTGTACTTCAGTGGGATCGAACTGGAAGATGAAGGATACTACAGGTGCTCTGCCCGGAACAGAGCAGGAATATCTTCTGGAATTGCTCAAGTTATAGTCAAAGGTATCTCTCTATTCTATTGCGATTATTTTATGTTTTTGTTTAAAAATTTGCGTTGTTGGACTATTACTTTTTAACTTTCTTTATGGTTTCGTGCACCAATAGGTAAAACAAATCTTCTAGAGTGGCTACAATCAGCTACAAAGGAAGGTTAAATCACACCACCTTGACAAAAAAGGGACAGAAATACGACTAGCACATAGAATGCTACCACATCTTTACTGAAATATAAATAAAATGCGTTTATAAAAACGTTCAGCCATTTCCGTAATTTTCTTGAAACAATATTTAAGTATTCATTAGTATTTTGTATTTTTCAATTTTCAGATCCAACACGATTGCCAAGACACACTCAACTTATTGTCAGTGAGCCGGAGCTAATAATACATACGGGAGGAACGGCGACTATTGAGTGCACACCGGAGGGAAATCCGCTGCCGCGAGTTGAGTGGATAAAGGTATCGTGCAACTTACTTACTGATATAGGTACTTACCTATATTTTGCGATTTTGTATCTGACTTTTGACTTGCCATACGAAAGTAAATAGGTTAACAATTTTTGTTTTGTAATTTGATGTAAGCAAGGGCGGATCCAGGATTTTTGAAGTGAAAACCTCTTTAGCGGCATTGAGCACTTTTTGAGCACTGAAGAGATAAAGCTTTGAAAAATATCTGGCAACGGCAAAAACAAATTGGTATTGTGTTTGCCGCCGCCCGTCGCACCCAACGCGCCCGCGGCCCGTCCGCCTAAATAATTGATAATTGTTTATAAATTTGCGTCAAATTCATTTTTAGGGTGACACCGTAAGATGTCACGTGGCCTGATCGAAAAACTGTTACAATGTTATTGAGTTTTCACTTCTGCCGGCACTCCCGGAGTGCAACCCGGTCTTCTTTTTCTGGGGGGGGGCACAAGGGCAGGCGGGTAGAAATAATCAACAACTGTTAAAAATAAACTTGTAGTATTTATTAAAGTAATAGACACTCCACAACCGTAAAACAACACGTGCCCCTGTGCCCCCCCTTAAATCCGCCCTTGGATGTAAGTATAGGAGTATTAATATCTATGATTTCATAAAGGCAAACGGCAAGTTCCGCGATGGGGTCAAACCGAACGGAGGTACGCTCATAATCTCTGACGCCCGGGAGGAAGATCGCGGACACTACGTCTGCCAAGGAATTGTGGACGGAACTGTGATGTTGACCAATTATTCGAGAGTTGACGTACGCGGTAAGACCTTATTACTTATTTCTCAAGTTAAGATTTAAAAAATATGTTATTCGTTTAACCTATTACAACTGTAGGTAATTTTAGGTACCTACATACAATAATTGTGCAATAAAAAGTATCATCCCTATTTATAGACAAACGCAAGCAAAATATAAAAATGCTTAAAAAAATATTTATTTATAATTTATTTATTTATTTATAAACCCTTAATTAACACTAACAGACAAGCTATGCATGTTAATTATACAGGAGGATAATATACAATGAGGTGCTTAGGTCTATACAATACAGTAGAGTAGTAGAGTAGTAATATGTGAAGTTAGCAGTTAAGCTATTTATGACAAACGCCTCAAGTATCTATATATCTAATTGTGTTATTGTTTTATTTTAGATGAACCACAAACATCATCACCAGCTAATATTCGTAGTAGTAATGTCATTGTTAGTCACAAAGAACAGACTATACCAATTGGAGAGACTGTGTATATTGGGTGCACACCAGAGGGAAGCCCACTGCCCACAATTCGGTGGAAAAAAGTAATATATGCAATAAATAACTAACACCACCGCTCGCGACAACTGCTTACAATAATGGATATGAATTTTAATTAGCTATTTATTTTTCCGATAACTTGATATCATTTGCAATGTTGTGGCTGAGACGTTTTGTTTGTGATTTCATGTATAGTCAAACGGCGAGTTCCGCGATGGGGTCAGACCGAACGGGAATACGCTGATAATCTCTGACGCCCGGGAGGAAGACCAAGGACACTACGTGTGCGAAGGGATTGTGCAAGGAACTGTTATGGCAACGGATTACGCGCGTGTTGACATAGAAGGTAGGAACTTATTTATTTTTATTCATACGTTTCCTTCACAGACATTATCGCTGGATATAACCCGTATATTAGCTAGAGTATGGCCAGCGAAAGATAAGCCTAGAAAAAGAGAAACAAATAAAATAAAATACAGCTTTTTGTAACACCATGTATAACGCGATAAAATAATAATTATACTTGAACAATTAAAGAGGAAAGGTACGTGAATTTCTAGTCGCCGACACCAGTTACCGATTTTAAAAAATTGTCACCGAATAATGGACTTTTCGCTATATTTTAGGGGATTTGCTTGCGTTCTTTGCGATACGCGGATAAAGCCGCGTGGGCATTTTGTTCATGTAAAATCCAAAACTGGAATACAATACAAGATTCAAATGTTGTTTTGTTCTTATACTCCTTTGTATGTTTAGATGTCGAACAGACACCAGTAGTAGCAGGGGACTCTAGAGTCCAGGTTACTGTGCGACACGTGAAAATACCCAGGGGAGCAACCAGGAATATTGAGTGCATACCTGAGGGTAACCCGCTTCCGACCATTCAGTGGAGCAAGGTGAGACAATTTTCAACCGTCACGAAAGAAAGTTTGAACGTATCATGGACAAGGTGATCAAAAATGTGTGAACACTACTTTATTGTATTGCCCCGATATTTTAAAACGTTTGGGAACGTACAATACATTTATGAACTCGACTGTACAAGGGGCAACTGCTCCTTTCGAAGGCTTGCCAGTCTCGCCACATACAGGCTGAAATCCGCAACCGAATTTAGCCGCCGAATTCCTCCAGGCTGATTCCGACCCACCCGCAGTTTATTACTTCATTCATACACAATCTATGGGCCTGTCGCGGACAAGCGCCTGTGTGTGTCAGGGTCATACAACCCGCACCCGTTGTATGACCCTACAATACATTTTACATGGAGAAGCTGCAGACGGAATCGTGGGGCAAGATGGAGCGCGGCCTTGGTCGTGGCGGAACCGTTATAGTCGTGGCTGAGTCCTCAGAGTATTTTTTTCCAAAAGCATTACTCCGCAGTATGTTCAAAGGAACGCCATTTTTCGCTAAGCTGACCTATCTACGTAAATGATTATTAGGGTTCCGTAGTCAACCGTCTGTCCGTCTGCGGCTTAGCTCAGTGACCTTTACTATTAGAAAGTTGTAATTTGGCATACGCATATAAATCAATCACGCTGACAAAACAGTAGAATAAAATCTTGTCAAAAATAGTACATTGTTTAACGAGGGGCGTAAGTGGAATATTGCGAACAAGAGTCTGTTAGAAGCCCGACGCTGAAGGCGGAGGGCTTTTGTTTACTCTAGTTTGCAATATTCTTACGCCCGTGTTATACACAATGTTTTTCATCACATTTGCGAGGAAACAAATACATTTTAGATGAAATGAATATAAATCGTAATAAAAACTGCAACATGTCAGTCGTCCATTTTGTTGAATTTGACGTGAGGCGCGTATGGCAAAAACCCTTCGGTATACAGCCACGATTTGAAAACACTTAAAAACATTTTACATAGACACTAAATCTGTAAATAATTCAGTTAAACATGTTTAAGTAGTTTTTTAAGTTTAAATTTATTTATAAGTACGTTTTCAGACATCGTATTTGATATAAAACCTCTTTGCTTTGTAACTGCCGCATGAGTGACAGATACAATTTAAGAAAAAAACCATTACGCCCACGGGCGTAACACAGGCTACGCGTACGGTAAAACTCGCATTATAGCCAGATGAAGACGTAAAATTGTGTACTCACCAAGGGCAGTAAAAAAGAAAGCCCTCTATCGCATGTTTACAACCCTCGCCTGCGGCTCGGGTCACGAGTACCTGCGATTTCTGGCTTTCTTTCTTTTACAGCCCTTGGTAAGTAATGTACTATTATAGGGTATACGTACCCTATATGTAAAGTGGGGATGTATTTATTTTCTCTTTAAACCCACATGGTGTGGGGTATCGTTGAAAATATTATGAGTTTCTAAACTGGATGTGAAAAACATCGTGGCAGTAGTACTTACATGTAAAGAATTTAAAAAGAAAACTATCACGGCTAAGTAGGCATAACTAGTAGTTTCCGAGTAATAGTCGAACAACTGTACTTGGAAAGGCCAACTTTCGTACAAATTCGGCCGACGCAACCGCACCAATAAGTTGGCGCGCTGGTATCTATGTAACAGAGACAGGAAGGCCCGGGACCCTACACTGCGCGTGGCCCGACACGCACTTGGACGGTTTTACATAGGTATAAAGGCCAGTTTAAGTTAAAACTCTTCGAAGGAACAATCGGAACATGGTTTTCGGAAGAAATATTCGAACGGAGTTCTCCATTACTGCTGGGCAAAATTGCTTTCGTATGTCGGGCCAGATGTCCGGCTGTTCTTACAGGTCACATATCGTAACCGATTCTCGTGCAATTTTGTGAGCAGGTTTGATGGATATATGGAATTTTCTGTCGATTCACTTTTTTTGAAGTGAAAACTTCTTTAGCGGGGCTGAGCACTTTTTGGGATGGAGAAAGATTGCTAAATACGCGACAGATTTTTGTGACGTCAGATGTGAAGGAGGTCACAAACTTTTATTTATTTATTTATATTATATTTTGCTGCTAGCCGATTCGACTTCATTCAAACCTGAACGCTATTCGTAAGCCGTCAAACACTTTTTGCAATAGCATATTCTGCAAATGAATTTGTAATTTTGTCCACGCGTCCTTGACCGTTTTGCTACAGGGCGCATTCGAATAGTTCGAATTTGGACGTTATTCCTAAAGAGATAAAGCTTTCAAAAATATTTGGCAACGGCAAAAACAAATTGGTATTTTGTTCGCCGCCGCCGTCCGCTGTTCTTGTAAATTCGAATAGTTCGAATTTGGACGTTATTCCTAAAGAGATAAAGCTTTGAAAAATATTTGGCAATAGCAAAAACAAATTTGTATTTGGTTCACCGCCGCCGTCCGCTGTTCTTGGCGCCGACGGCGGCGGGCGAGCCGGGCCGACGCACCCAACGCGCCCGCGGCCCGTGCGCCTAAATAATTGATAAGTAATTGTTTATAAATTTGCGCCAAACTCATTTTTAGGGTGACACCGTAAGATGTCACGTGACCTGATCGAAAAAGTGTTACAATGTTATTGAGTTTTCACTTCTGCCGGCACTCCCGGAGTGCAACCCGGTCTTTTTTTTTAAACAAAAGACACTCGCGAGATCCGCAGCTAACACTAGTACCTACATTTAATAATAATACGCCAGTTGACTAATACCCAAAGTTTTTTGAAGTGTCAGAAACGATCCGTAGACCGTAGAATACCTACGTAGCAAGTCCAATGCATAGCTAATGGCAATTGGCCTGATGCTGTAAACGCACTTAACATTTGTTAATATTTTTTAGTACGAGGGCGCGTTCGGCGTTGGAACGAGACAAAGCGGCAACGCGCTCGTAATAACTGATGTGCAAGAGCAAGACGCAGGAAATTACGTGTGTGAAGGAATGGTGGACGGAACTGCCGCTTGGACTGACTACCTTGCCGTTGAGATAGAAAGTAAGATATTATACTTACTCGTATGCCTTCAAGATTCTCTTACTAGAGCAATGTTATTGAAGAACTTTGTGTCTCAGCACAATAAAATTGTTTATTTCGTCAAATTCAAAGTTTCTCATACTGTACTTAGATTTAAATTCTAATTTTTGCGCTACCAGTTAGAGGTATTCTTCTGCGCGTGCGAAGCCGCGGGCAAAAGCTAGTATATGTCATAGTTTACAACCAAACGACTTAGGTATGACGTGCCATGCGTAACGAATAAGTAGTATTGAACTGTGTAGCTTGCCTAATCGCCATTCCTTTTGCTTCTCTGTCAATAACGGTTTTATCCTTCTGCTATTGCCTGCTCAAAAGTCCTACCGGCAACTGCGGCGCTACCACGAACTTCGAAAGTCGAAGTTCGGGTATTTCCATCTCTATCGCACTCCCTTACTCGAGTGACAGGGATGCATGTATTACGAACTTCAACTTTCGAAGTTCGTGGTAGCGCCGCTGCATGTACACCTGACGCTAAAGTACCTTTTATTGAGGAGCCCGTCCCTTGTCCCACCATTCAACATCACCCCCTGATGACCCTGCTGCTACTTGACCGGGGACTGTTTATTCGATATCATAGTTATAAGGTAGTTAGTGAATATATCGAATAAACAGCTCCCCGATTTCGTCCTTTACTATAGCTTGACCACAACCGCTGTGCCGCTCCTGCGGTACGCTCGCATACCGCAGGAGCGGCACAGCGGTTGTGGTCAAGCTATAGCAAGTATTTAAGTGCCAGTGGGACGAATACTTAAGTCCGATATAAACGCGATCATGCAGCTAGGCTAGTTTGATGGCCATATACTCTCTGTCCAGTGAACATAGTACATTGAATACTTATTTTTTCAGGTAGTCAGCCTATTAATCAATCACCGGTATACCCTAGAGTTACAGTGAATACTAGGCATCTGAGAATACCGAGGGGAGGAAGTAAGAATATTGACTGTACACCCGAGGGTTCCCCGCTACCGACCATCCAGTGGACCAAGGTGAGATTGCACTAGACATACTACAAGCAGTAAAAAAAGGAAAAAATACTTTTAAAACAGTTTTAACCGACTTTAATTTAGTAGGTACCTACTCCGCCAAGCCACGAGAACATTTCCACTCTGTGATTCTTAGGATGGGATGGGAACCTACGGCGCATGTCGAGTTGTAGACCGTCCAGCGTGGCGTACTACAGTCGTGCTGTAAGCTAAAAGAGAGTGCGAAATACCTACGGAGATGAATGCCCTTGATTCCATAATCTCGCATCTTTTAGCTTGTAGGATGATTGCAGGCCGCCAGTTAGGTACGATTTTTATTACAATTACCTACCAAAAACAATTGTTTGTCTATTAGGTACTCTTATTGTAAAGAGGTAACGTTTGTAGCTTTGTGAGTTTGGCAAATGCAAGTTTGTAAGTCTGAGTGTATGTAATTCACTTACTTTTACTCACTCTATTATTATTACTTTTTCACCAATGTATATATATAATTATCCTTTGACCTTCATAAAATGATGGCCATAATTAAGCTTTATCCACTACGCTTATTATCCTGTGGCTCCGCCTGGGACCTCAATAATACAGGTAGTATTTTCATTTATTTACAGGATGAAGGCAATTTCGGCGTCGGCACCACACAGGCTGGTAATTCCCTGGTAATAAAGAATGCGCAAGAAGAAGATCGCGGGAACTACGTGTGCTCTGCTGTTGTGAATGGCGAATCGGTCTTCAGCGATTACCTCACTGTTGAGATAAAATGTAAGAACTGGTTTCATATTATTTCAATCCATTTTTGAAACGCCCGCACATTACAGCCACTACTGGCCTAGTATCGAGCGCGCGGACCACTCCCGCAGCTAAATAGTGTCTCGGACGCGGTCACTAAACGCCTGGTGGGCGCCTGTGCTATACAAAATGCGACTAAACTGTACAAAATGCGAGAAGACTCGTCCGCAGCTTGTGGCGCCCGTCCAATGTAGTGGACGCCTCTTTTGGCTCAATGTGCGCTGGCTCCAAGTTATTTTTTTATGTCGTCTGTTTTGCAATAGCAGGTACCAACGCAAAACTGCAACAGACAACAAGAATACATAACGAGCCCCAACACCACGGGATACATGTGTGATTTACGAATTGCTACGGCTTTCTTCTGTCTCTATTAACTAACATATTTAAGGAGGAGCTGTGCGAGGTTGCGGGGCGCTCAGCGAAGAAAAAAAACCAACAATAGCGTTGCACACGCTCACGCTTCGCTATTGATTGGTGCATTTTTTCATCGCTCATCGCCTCGCGACTTCGCACAGCTGCGGTGGATGCTTAGATACCCTTAGCCCTTGTACGCACTAATAAGCGGCTAGCCGCGTGCGGCTTGCCGTGCGGTTGGACAAAACATGAAACCGCAAACGCAAAACCTCTACGCACCGAGCGGTTGGTCGCAACCGCACGCGGCTAGCCGCTTAGGGCCCCCCCATAGGTACCTACTACCGTCGTCTTGTGAACGTTCTCATACAAAATTAGTAGTATGGGTAGTATGGGGGGCCCTTAGGGAAGATACCTACCATAATATTGCATTGTCGTCTGACTTAGGTACATATACAAGTCCCTAAAATGATTTCAAGTAGTGATTTGACTGCATAATTACGTAGTGGCATAATAAATACACCTTTCATTTCTAAAACTTGTAGTTTTTGGGTAAAATACATGTGAAATACGGACAGAAGCACGGACATGACCTCTATAATGGGACGGATGTTCCTATTTTGGCTACGAAACCTTAAATTGACTTAATTATTTCGGACGTGTTTCAGATAATTGCGAGCTGCCAATGGACACAGACCATACAGACATGTGCCCAGACGCCTCCTACCGCTGGTACTACGACCCCGCTCAGCAAAAGTAAGGCCTTTATGGGAACAAACCTTAAGCCTAACATTCACACTCCGGATTTGTCCACGTATTTGTTGCTAGTAACCGGTCCGTAGACAAATACGCCGAATACGCGTGTATGCACCAAGTACCTACGCCAACGGCTCGCGAACGGCTCGCGGATAACTCGGCCAACCCGATTGTACGGGTGCGACAGATCGCTCGTGTGTCTATGGGCTATGACGGATTAGTCGGCTCGCGTTATGAATCCCACATTTTAGGGCTGTGCCAAAATTTCAGCGGAGCGACAGCGACAGTACGAAGCGCGGCCAATCGCTCCCATACTTCCGCACCCGCTTGAAAGTGGCCGAGTCTTTTGAACTATTTTTATTCGCTGTTCGATCTGAGCGGTTGTTGTATAAATTCAATTTAAGGCGAAACAAGTCGAATGCGGCTACATACGCGACACTAAAATATTACTAGGCGGCGCAACATTATCGTAATTTTCCCCAGTGACACACACTACTACATTTCACGCACACCATATCACTTGACAGCGGCAGGTCACTAACCTTGGTTTTTTTTTCTTTGGTGACATTATGAATTGAAATCAGTCGCCGACCTCCATAGAGCAAGCAAAATCATCAAAACATCTTATTGAAAAATGACAGAAACTTGTTGACAGTTTCGTATTCTGAGTAGTTTCCATAGATATAGATATACACTAGATAACTTAGTTAAACACCTCAATCTGTATGAAAACCGACCGTGTCACTTTTTTCTGCCTACTTTGACGTCTCACGGGCGAATTAGTGATCTGAATTCCCCGTTGTCCGCGGAAAATCGATTCTGCAATTAGGTATTTTCTTAATATTCACGGACAACCGGCTACCACAACAGACGCGCGCGGAATGTAAGTCGGAGTGCCAACTCGGAGTCCGAATTCTGACACGCGAAGTACATGCATGTACTTCGCAATACAAATGATGTGACAATGAACTTTTATCACATTTAATTAACGTGTATATGCATATCATTTATAAATGAAACAGAAAAAGTGAATATTTTTACAAACTGAATGCTTAATTGTCGTCACAAAACTGACACTGAGTTAATTTTTATTTAACAACTCACGCTAATTATTGGTTACACGTTTTATTGAAAATAGAATACTAATAAAGCCTACTAATTTAAATTTTACATACGGGGGAAAACCACGGGATCCACTGAAACAATGACTCGTGTCGTAATGAGCGTGGCGCGTAGCAATTCTTGCTAGTGAATCAGTTAAGGCGCCGTAGGTTCATGGTCTTCTCTCCCTCTCACTGAGCATAAGCGTGAGCGAGATGGAAGTGCGTGCTCGGAAGCGCGCGCGGATATCATGTTTTTTAATTTTAATTTTTTGGCCGTACAAATAAATAAAAAAGTAATCACTGAGTTCTCTCAAACTTGATATTACCGATTTTTATAAGCAATTTTAATATTTTTAGCTTTTGTGCATAATTTGTTACGAATATTTTAAGTGTATTTTAGACCTATGTTCGTGATTTTTTGTATCGAGCGAAAATTGCTTAATCATGTTTCGAATCACTGACCTCGCTGTAGAAAAGCCTCAAGATTACTATTCATATTTTTTTGAAACCATATTATTATAAACAGACGCATTATATTGTTTCAAAAACTCTGTTCGCTTTACTTCGCTGAACCTACGGCGCCTTAAAACATGGTTATGGCAACAGTTTTAGTGTAGTTATTAGGTATCTTGAAGAACTTTATCCAATCGGGTGACTATATTTCGTCTTGAATTGATCACAATAAGTACAATAACACAATTTGCCTCATGCTTGCAGATTCCGAGTTGATATTATAAATATTCTGACAATGTATTTCCACAATATTCAATTCGTTGGCACTGCTGATTTTTGAGGAAGAAAACACGACAATTTCATTGGACGGCTTCATTATTACGGCGGGATCGCAATATACGAGTATTATCATAATCGCCTTAGTTTGTACAACGATACGATGTTCTTTGTAGTACTTATACGAGTATTATTTTATTTGTTCAAATTCACTTGCAAAATTAATTGTGTCTTAGACAACATAAATGACAAATGTCAAACCTATATATACCTACCTATATATATGTATATGTCAGATGATATGACAAATACACACACGTCCACCCATGTTCGTACACCGTATAAGACAATGTGCCCTGTGTGATAAAAAAATATTCCACATACTAATTAAACGTATTCGAACTTTTTTGATTAAGAACGGGCTCTAAGACGAAAAATATGAAAAATCTGGTTGTAATGGTAGGGTTTGAAAGTAATATTGGGTATTATACAAATGACAGAAAATCTATTTTAAACGTTTAACTATCCACATAACACCTTATGAATTTTCCCTAAAAACGTATTATTTTTAGATGACTGGTATTAAATTAGCAAATTATACAATTGACAAAACGAAAAAATCGCGACAGACGTCCTTCCAGTACGAGGCCTTATGGCCATCTGCCTACTAAAATTGAAAGGAAGTGACTTATGCGTGTCCGATTTGTGCGTGATTTTGTATTTATGTGCTTAATTCTACTGATTTATGTATATTAAAAATAAAAGGAGCCTACTTGCTTGTCACACATATAATAAGGAACAAAAGGATACAAAAATAAATACTGAAAATTGAATAGCAAAAAAATGGTTCAGGTTTTTAGTCTACTCGGGCTACCAAAAAACCCAAAATCAGAGCTAACTTTGCCATCCTAATCTATCGAGGCAAATGAATCAAATCGTGTTTTGGGCCTCATATAATTGTAGCAAATATCTTCAAATATCATTTAAAGAAGAAACTGTCACATTTTATGTAGTTTTCGCGTAATAAAGTAGGAAATTCGAAGCCCCATTTTACACCTTTGTGATAATGTCCTCAAGAGTCCTCACCTTAAGAGACTGAATAGTCCGTTCAAATATCAACCTCACGGTTTAACAAAGAGCATTGATATTTTTTTAAACAGCTGGCTGTTTAGCACACGGCTGAGAAAAATGGCAGTATCATGCTATGGAAACTTAGAACTTCTTGCAAGGATGATTGTCGCCATCTTGGCGAGAGTCACGTCTGTTTGATTTTATAATGGTTTAATTCGTTATTCGTAGTTAATTTATACACTTACTGACTCTGGCAAAGGCCCTCGAGGCTGCCATTTCTCTTTTATAATAATAATAATAATAACCTCTTGCAAATCCAGATTTTGATTGAAAACGGTGCTGCCACCAAATCTAAAATATCTGTGTTGTTACATTCAAATATTTTCTTTGATGTAGGGAGATTGATACGTGCTACGTAAATGAATATGAGGAGAATACCTAGTATATTGTATAATGGTAACACAACATTACAAGTATACGAGTATGTCGTTTTGCGTGAAATATGTTGACATAATTTGCGTCAATAAATCCAATTCAATTTTTAAAATTCAACCAGGTTTGTTTGTGATTTGTGCATTTATATATTACTAGAGGAGGGCTTTAGACACCGCTAGACGACCGCCCGCGGCGGACTGTTGAGAAAGGTCTAGGAAAATGTAGTATCGAGTGATCTTAGTTTTCTCGGACGTCGAGCACCCAGCACTTACCTTTGCCAATGTTAAAACCGTGTTCAAACCACTCCGATCAACATAGCTTCAGAACGGTCCTGCGTCGCATGATAGGGTATCCACATTATGTGATTTTACCCCAATTTGTCAGACCAACATGTCGCAGTCATAATTGGGTGTAGCGTACAGACGTAACAACTGCAACTACAATTTAATTCAGTGTGGCCAGTTAACAGTAAGAAAGCGAAAATTGCCGCATTCAAACGGTCCTGCGAAGCGGACTGCAAGATTGTTACTAACCGATGAGACAGGGCAAGACAGCACGTCTATCATGGGACGGCCGCGACATACCAAAATCCAAATGGGTGGTCCAAATTGTGATTTTCATGCAATTAGTCAAGACAACTCGTTTGACGGTTGGATCAGCAGCGCAACATGCATCCACACGATAGCAATTAGTCAGATTCTGATGAATATGTAATGTATATGTCGGCGGCCGATCGTAAAATCCGCCAGATCACGAAATTCCTAGGCATATCGTGAAACGCCGCCATTTCATGATTTGGCTAAAGGACATCCGCCATATCGTTCAAAACTTAACGTTTAACGATTTGTCTAATGACGTTTAGGCAGATCATGAAATTCCTAGGCATATCATGAAACGCCGGCATTTCATGATTTGGCCAAGCCAGTGACTTTTAGGCTGATCATGAAATTCCTAGGCATATCATGAAAAGCCGGCATATCGTTCAATACTCACCGTTATACGTAAGTATCTAGGGTGTCCAAAATTGAATTAGGTAAATTAAAAAAAATAAGAAGTGCGGACTGATAATCTCCAGCGAGTCGACGCCACCCCGCTGCGCGGGGTGTCTATTTCTGGTCTGAGGGACACAAGTGAACCCTAATCTAACCGACCTAAGACAGAGTTCGCTTATGACAAACCATTTTTGTCCGCCCTGATTATTAGCCCCCAACAAAAACGGCCGCCATCGCATGTGGAGCGCCACCAGTGGCCAAGAAAGAAACTATTTTACGATGTGCCCGGTATAGAGCTAGGAATATCGACGAATGCGTGGCTCTAATCGATCTGCCGTATTGTTTATCAGGCACATCGTGATAAGCCTAGCCGACTTTTAGGCATATCATGAAATGGCGCCGTTTCACGATATGCCTAGGAATTTCGTGATCTGGCGTATTTAACGATCTGCCGCCGACATATATACCCCATGACACTTTCAGGAAGGATCGCTCGAGTGATATCAATATTAAATTTAATAGAATTATCAATGTTATTAAATAGCTACAGGGTAAAATTGTACAAGTGTAGATAATATTAACGTTGGGTACACTAGGACTTCTAATCATACTCCAGGCAAAATACGGTTTTGAAAAACATTAAGTTATAATAGCGTTTTTGTGATTAATTTAGTTTTAAAATGTTATTCTAAGATGCTGTATTCAAGAATCCGACAAACTTTCCACCCGGAAGTAATTATGTAGATTTTAATGAAGCATGCACTGTCTTTTTTTGTATGATTTAACTTGAATATTATAAAGCAAATGTAAATGAACCAAAACAAAGACAAAAATATTTATTAATATATTTTCTGTCTTTTTAGAAGCTAGTTAATTTATCATTTTTTTGATGTCTGAAATTGTGTCGGATTCTGTCGCTGGGTAACTATTTAATTGATAATATATCCGTTACACAGAAAAGATAAGCTATTATAAATTATTTCCAAAATTGTTTTTTTTTTCATACAAGTTGTCAGTTCATTGACTGGACTATCATATTCGGTGCTAGTGACTTGTGGTTCCACATGATTTCTGCTAGGTACTGGATGAGCGTGTCGTTTTAATGTTTCTTGCTTTATATTAATAATATGCTCCTTTTTATGCATGAAGTTACTAATGTATAAATACGACCGAATTGAGAGGTTCCTTCTTTTTTTATCGGTTTAAAAGTTTTGTGGGCCAAATAACAGATGGCGCTTGTACGCAAGCATAAAAGGCCTTCTCAATGTGGCTGAGTTGCCTGTCTATCTCAGCATGTATATTGTAGTCTTTGGACAGTGTTTGGAAGGGATCTTTACCTGAGAGGGGTTCCAGAAACATGAACAATTGCATTTTGTCATAAAATATTAAGAGACTTTTAATTTTTTATGTACCATAAATTTGTGTTTTGTACAGGTGCCAGGAGTTCGCCTGGGGCGCTTGTTACTTCAACGAGAACAACTTCGAGACAGAAGAGCTTTGCAGCCTAGAGTGTGAAAGCATGCGCCCCGTTCCCAACGCTGCTTAGTCTGTTCTCAAGAAAGCCGGCTGCGGCGATTCAACCGCCTCTATAATATTGTGCCATATATTAAGAATAAAAATTAGTAAAAATAAAAAAAATATGACGGTAATAGATTCGTGAAATTGATCCAACTTGTGCAAGAATTTAAGACACATGCAGGCTGAATTCCGCCGCCGAATTCAGCCGGGCCGCCGAATTTGTCCACCTGTCTGATGTGACAGTGCTATACACCTTTAAGCCTCTCACAGATTGTCAATAGTAAACTTTACTATCGACCGCCACCGCAGGCCGCGCCAGTGTGATTCAGGCCTTTCATGAAGCAGCTGCGGGCGAAATCAGCCGGCGGAATTCGACCGCGGGTTTTAGCTGTGGCGGGCCTTATAATAGTAAACCGGGATAGCACTAGCGGATTCATCGTCGGCTAAGGGTCTCAAGCCCCTCCCAAAATCATCTCAGTCCTTACTAAAATCAAAATTCAATGGGCTCAGGCACCCCATGTGTAATGTTCTTGCGAATCATCAAGCGTAGCGTTCATAGAAATAAATAATTTCAGAATGAATAACCTGCAATGTAACACATTTAGCGAGTATCAAATAAACAATGTTAGATGTAGAACGTACAAATATATTTTTATTTACCCCTTTGATGACGACAGCAACGCAAGTAAGCCTCGCACAGACTGGCGGGGCCTGGCCGCGGTGGTCAATAGTAAACTTGTCATTAGCTGTCAAATTTACTATTGACCACCACCGCAGACCGCGCCAGTGTGATTCAGATCTATACGGCCTGCTGCAGCCAATTAAAAAGGCATTCAAGCCGTGTCAATAAAGAATATAATGTAAAATGGTGGCTTTTACTATGAAGGACGTCTGTGAATAATCGCCTTTATGCCAAATCTTGGGATTTAGGGCACAATCGGGAGTAAATATCGCTAGGAGGATGATGACTTATTTTTCATCACACTTGCTCGTAAATATAAATTCCATGCCTGTATAGAGAAGGACAATGGCCGGAATTGTTCCCGCGGGAGTTAAAGACTTTCATAACTCTCTAGGGAGTTATGAGCTTGTGTGTGATCTGATTGGTTTAACCCCCTGTATCATGGTGTAGCCTACAGGCAACTTACTCTTATACCCTTCGTCAATTTAAAAGGAAAATTTTAAACGCGTTATAATGCATTGTAGCTTATCGCCTACACACCGATGTATAGACAAGACGTTTCAAGAAAAGTCAAGAAGATGGCGTTACATGCTCAAACTCGACATTTGTTAAGTGTTTCGGCGAATTTTGAAAAACAAGTATCGTGGTTTTAAAATATGTGAATGATGATTTTAGTGTCTGGTAGTATTAAAAACGTTGAGGTAAAAAGATATATTAAGTAACATACATGGTTATCTGCAAGTAATTTCTGGTTTTTGTCAAGGTCGATGACACTTAGTGTTTGTATCCTCCAACCCCTCCAAGCTACATTGACGTAAAAGGGTAAAAGTTTAGTATGGTAACTATGAGTATTTAACGGCCATATCCCATACTAGAACAAATTCTAGGATGTCTAGTAAACGATGTTTGCGAGATATCAACATCATCGCGGCCATTTTCAATGATGATGAGAGTGAGTATGAATTCGATTTTGACTGATTTTTGATCCTGATACTGAAGCGTTGGCTGAAGAGTTGACTGAGGATTTTGGGAATTTTCATTATAAGTTCTTATTACTCACTGTTGCTTACTAGCAACACTCCCTTTTTCTTATTTTTCTCATAAAATAATCAAAATAAATAATTCTATCAAAATTTATTTGAAATATTTAAATTGATGTTATTGAGGTATAGATAGAGGGTTAAGCAAATCTCGTTGGCCGCGCGCCGCTAGAATTCTGCTCTGTGATTGGTTGAAAAAATTCTAGTAGGCCACGCGCCGCAAGAATACTACTGTACTTACTGCTCTGTGATTGGTTGAAATATTGAAGCTGCGCGCTCCACTCGCAGATCTGGAAGTGAAGTTGTCAATGTCGACAATTTTTGATTGGTGCGGTTGTTTGATACATAGATTTTTTCTGTCTTTTGTAGTTATTATTTCCTCGCAAATGTAATGAAAAACATTGCAAAAAAAACTACGCCCCTCGCTAAACAATGCACTATAACTAGGGAATGCAAACCGGTTAACCGGGACTTTTTGAGCTCGGTTAATAACCGGTTTTGGAGACTATAAACCGTTTATTAACCGAAATGAGTAATATTTATAAAATGCCTGAAATTGTGAGCCAAGACAAGATCATTATTTAGCACAAATAATATCTTATAAAACATGTAAGTATTATATGGTTGGGTTGGTAAGTCATTACAGTTATATTATTTTTATTGACACGCATTGATTTTTAGTAAGTAAATAATAAATAAAAAACCGGCCAAGTGCCATTCGGACTCGCGCACGAAGGGTTCCGTACCATTATATATAATAATAAGTTACAATAGAATTTGTACGAAACTATTACTTCTTGAAGTACATTTTATAAGTTGGTCGACTATTACTCGTAAACGTGTAAAGCCTACTTAGCTGTGATAGTTTTCCTTTTAACTTCGTTATATGTACTACTACCATGAATTTTTTCACATATCCCAAAACAACCATTTAGCTAGCAGGGGGCTTGTTAGACTCCAGTGTCCCCAACACTGGAGTCTAACAAAAATTAGCACTTTAAGGCTTAATATTTCACAAACGGATCGTTTAATCGAAAAATTGTTTTCACAAACCCCCCAATATTTTTAAAAGACCTATCCAACGACACCCCACACTATGGGGTAGACGACAATAAAAAAAATCATCCCCACTTTACATGTAGGGGAGGTACCCTAAAAAAAAATGTTTTTCAAGATTTTATTTTACCACTTTGTCGGCATGACTAATATGTATATTCATGCCAAGTTACAGCTTTCTAGTACCAAGAGCCTCTGAGCTAAGCTGCGGACGGACGGACGGACGGACGGACGGACGGACATAGCGAAACTATAAGGGTTCCGTTTTTGCCATTCTGGCTCCGGAACCCTAAAAAACGAGATAATATGAGGGTAATGTCGATAGAAAGTTGGAAGGGGACGACCGCGACGAACCTTTTCTGACCAAATCGGAGAAATCCTAAAGAAAGGTCAGGTTAAGAGTATTCAATCGACGGCAGGCTTGGTGGAAAAACGGATATCAGCTGTTGCAGGCCGTCAGAGGGTTCTGCTGCGAAACACAAGTCATCAGCATACAAGATATCAATAATCAGGTAGTTAAAGGTAGGTAGGTAGGTAGGTAGTTAAAATTTCGATAGTCGGGGAGCACTGTAACATCCAAGACTGACCTTGATGCCGAGATCAATAGCAGGGTCATTGCTGCAGCTTCGGCATTCGGCAAGCTGTGTTCCGAGGTCTTCTGCTCACATGACCTTAAGTTTGCCACTATAATTTCAGTGTAAGCACATGGCAATTGTGCTGCCAAACCTCCTATAGGTAACTCCTCTGAGACGTGGTGTGTGTACCGCCACCATATACGCAATTGGATCGTTTCCACCTCAAATGCCTCCGATCCATCATGAAGATTATATGGTCCGAAAGAGTGCGAAACACCGAAGTCCTGCGACGAGCCCATGTTGGTGGCATTGAGTCTCGTATGGTGGAGGTGAGTGATTTCGCGAAACGCATGTTCTACTCCGAAATGGAGGAGGGCAAGCGAAAGCAAGGCGGACAACTCCTCCGGTACAAGGATGTCCAAAAGCGACATATGAAGAGATGCAACATTGAGCCCTCTCAATTGGAGTGTTTGGCAGCACAGCGGTCAGAATGGCGCAGGATGGTGAACAGTTCGCGAGGTCGAGGATCAGCGCAAAGTTGACCTTGATAATAAACGCGACCAGTTAAAGGTCCGCCCACCTGCTGCCATAGCATCCAACTACCAGAACTACGTACTTACGTGCCCGCAATGTGCACGGAAATTCGCCGCAAGGATAGGCTACATAAGCCATCTTCGAGTGCACTAGCGCCAAAACGCTGGATAGGAGTAGGAGTTGTCGCCATGGCCGAAAGTGGTCGGACAGATCATCATCATCATTCAATCAACGAGCATGTATGAATAATGAGAGATAATGTAAGAAGTATATCGATATAAATCCATGATATCTGTCTAACAATACTGTTGGATAATATGCCTCTGCAAGTTGTAGACAATTTCTGCTACCTTGGGCCCACAGTGACAAACAACCTCTCACTTGGCGTAGATATCACGGCGTAGATATATGGCGTATTGACGACCGGTTAGTCTAGTGGGTAGTGACGCTGCCTACGAAGCTGAAGGTCCTGGGTTCGAATCCCGGTAAGGGCAAATATTTGTGTGATGAGCATGAATATTTGTTTCTGAGTCATGGATGTTTCCTATGTATTTAAGTATTTCTATCTATTAAATATGTCGTCGTCTAGTACCCATAACACTAGCCTTATTGAGCTTAATATGGGACTAGGTCGATTTGTGTAAGATTGTCCCCTAATATTTATTTATTTATTATTTATTTATATCAACTTCCGCATTGGCCAAGCATCCACGATGTTCGGGAAGGGTATGGGATAATATCTGACTGTAAACACGAAGATGATCGTGTACCAGACATGCATCTTGTAAGGTGCTGAAACTTGGACATAGTATACAAAACAGGAGCGGGTATTGAAAAAATTCCACATGCGATGTCTTAAATTCGGCGTATTCTAGAGATCTCATGGAAGAATCTTGTTACGAATGAAGGGGTAATTCGTGCGTTTCCCCAGCATTACTTATTGCTATCTTGAAGCAAATACGTCTTCACTGGGCACGTGCAAAAGATTGAGCCCTTTCGTTTGCCATGCATAACTCTCCTTAGCGAGCCCATCCCATCCTAAACGACCAGTAGGGCCGACCATTGCTTCGATGTAAGGATAGAGCAAAACGAGACATGTTGACCTTTAAGATCGATCCAACCAAATGGGAACAGGAATCTGAGGACCGATACCACTGGAGGAAGACCCTGGGCGAAGGTATGGTTGCGCATGATGCAGCGTGGTTCGATCTTCTGTTGTTCCCATGATAACCTAGCCCTACATCACCGTGCACAACATTTACTTGTACAATATTCGGTCGTAGCTGTCCCTCCCGTATCGGCCTTGCGAGTCATGTACAGTCGAGTTCTCCAATATATGTACACTTTTTTACCAACTCGAATGCGGCCGCTAACAATTAGTATGCAAACGCGTTCGATTAGGTAAAAAAGTGTACATATATTTATGAACTCGACTGTACGTAAGTGCCGCTTTTGAAATTTTGCCGGTTTTTGCATTCCCTAACTATAACTAAGTTTTATTGCAAATAATTTACTGAAAAAAAAAACAATTATCACTGAATGAGTTTTGGAACAGCTGACGAAGGCATTACGTTACATAATAACGCCAGTATTTGCTTTGTTAGGTAGGTATGTGGTGGTGTTCCTGGTGGTGAGCAAGGACGCCGTAGCTCCAGAATGGGTTATGTTGAGAGTGAGGGACCCGCGTAGACTCTCCCCGCGTCGCGCGCTCTACGCGGGTCTCGATATAACCCATTCTGAAGAGCTACCAACAAGGAATCCTCAAATCAATAAAGGGTCGGCAACGCGCTAGTGATTCTTCAGGACCATCAGGCAGACCGTATGCTTTTAAGTACTTATGTATATTGCAATGGGTTAAATAGTTAAGTGTAGAAAAAAATGTAATTTAACTACTTTTTAGGGTTCCGTAGCCAAATGGCAAAAAACGGAGCCCTTATGGATTCGTCATGTTTGTCTGTCTGTATGTCACAGGCATTTTACTCGAAAACTGTAAGGTGTATTTGAATAAAATTTTGAGGGTAGGTGTATTTTGTTAGCCGCTACATAGTTTTGTAAATAAATTACTAAAAAAATATTTTTTTTGGGGTGCACTCTAATATAAATGAAAGTGAAAAATTTTTTTTCATTGCAAGCCCACGTGTGGCACATCAATTCGTTAGGCCTTTAAAAATAGATATAAGGTTTCTCAGCAATTTTTTTGATTAAGTGAATAGAGTCGGAGATAATCGCCCCGAAAGTCACTGAAATTGTGTCCCACCCTCTAATTTTTGAACCGTGTATTCTAAAAATACGAAAAAAATCATGGACGTAGGGCTTATTAAATTCTTTCAGCGAAAATTGTTTTGAACAAGATCGGTTCAAAGGTTTTTGAGATATATCAAAAACTGCCTTCCTTAAAGAAAAGGACGTAAGTGCCATAAGATTTTAGTAATGATACGATCTTTTTAATAGGCACGGAACCCTTCGTTGTGCGTGGTCCGACACGCACTTGGCTTCTTTTTATTTTTCTTGTATTAACCAGGTAGGTATGAAGGAAGAAAAAAAAGTAAATTCGCCAACATACTAGTGCCTTGCAGTTTGGCGAAGATTTGTGTAAGTATGTACATACGCTGTGTAATTATTAAGGTTAAATAAAATAAAATAAAAGTATACCTCCAAGTACCTATATGTACAGTCGCCATCAGATATATCGTAGCGGCCAAAGTGATCACAAATATCTGAACACGTCTCTATTGCCGAGGCATTAGAAACGTGTTCAGATATTTGTGAGCACCTTGGCCGCTACGATATATCTGATGGCGACTGTACCAACCATCGTAAATTTACTTTAAAAACAAAGTTTAAACCGACTTTAATTTAGTACTCCGCCAAGCCACATAGGTCTTTTCCAATTTACCACATGAACTTATTTCCGTTGTTTTTTTTCAGAAAAAAAACCCTGTATAATACGTGACATTGCGTTGACAGTGGAACATAGAACCTCCTCCTTTTTTTGAAGTCGGTTAAAAATAACTTAACCCCGCCCCGCCCTCAGCAGCCCTGACCAGTTGTGACAGATAAATATGCCATGTTTAATAAATATAGATCGAAATTGGTGAGAAAGATTACTCATTTGAATATTTTAAATAAGATACTTACTTACATGTTTTCGTACATTACACTCTGAAAACGGACCATTAAGGATGATTTACACTACACCGTTCCGTGCCCGGGCCGGCGCCGTAACATGTAACCGGACTGAGTGAAGTGTTCGCACAGTTACACATTTTGCCAGTTAATTAATTATCTACATCACTGTTTTTTATTGTTTCACCTATGGAAAAATATTTTTGATCGGAGAACACTGATCTACTTTAAGTGTGATCCACCATTGTCAATCTTTATGGAATAATATTTTTGGTTGCAAAACACTAATCTACTTTAAGAGTGAGTAATGAGCAGGTACCCTATCCACTAGAGCTGTGCAAGGTAGCGGAGGAGCCTGCGATAAAAAAATTGCGCCTCAACTCACCCGTTACGCCTAACGAAACTAGACCTCTAACTACGCTTAGTTACAACAAATCGCGTCGTCAAGATATATTTGTAGGTGAACAGGGAGGTTGAGGTTAGGTTAAAAGAAGTAACAGAATAGCGGGGCTAGTGAAAGTGGTAAATACTCTCCCTAAGTTGCGTATGCGACCATCATTCGTTGCCCTTGTATAGCACGCACAAAAAAGAAAAAGCCGTTGGTTGCACATCGTTTCAGCAGGGCTTAGATTTTCAATAGATACCAAGTTTGTTTAATTAGTTCAGTTGACTCGTAGAAAAATTATTGTATACAATAGTTATATAATTAGCTTTTTAACTCTCGTACCTTAATTAGGCCACTCAGCAAGCTTCGTGGCCTAAACGTGGTACTCGACTGAAAAAGCATACAGATTTTTTTTTAACGATTGCATAAAATACTATAGTAAAACACTAGATAATTGAGATGGGCAATACATATAACCAAATTCTCAATAGCTATGAAATTATTACTGAATCTTAATAAACTAATTATTTAATATGTCTAGGTAATAACAATAACGTTTTTTTTTCACCACCCATAAGTGCTATACTGTGTTAATTTTATATCCAGGTAAATCCGGATATTGGTAGTGGCCGCCTTGACCGAAAATTTTAATTGACTGTAGATTAAAGGTTCTATAGAATTAGGTCTTGTAAAAAATATGGTAGATAGAAGACATAATAGCTGTCAAACAAATATCGCGTCCTACAACGGCGGAACATGGAAGAAAAAAAAGAAAAAAACCAATATCTGTGTAACAAATGTATCTAGAGAGGTAGTAATTGCCTCTAAGTGTATGTCTTTGAAGGGTTTATCCAACACTTTGAACGACAAAAAGTTTATTTAATAAACCTTGCAATATATGATTTTTTTTTCATAATATCCAGGTCTCACAAACAAGATTTTCAAAATTGTATTTCTCAAAAAATGCACATAATAGAAACGCAGCAGTTTTAGTCTTGTATTTGTGATAATCTAAACTACAGTAATTTGTAATAAAATGGGGATGTCACTTTTTAGGCTTCTATAAAATTAAACACTGTTGGGCGTCGATGTTTGCCGGCCGCCACACGGACCGGACCGTGCCGTACTCAGCGCGGTGTACAAGTACCGGATGACTTGTATTTATATTTGGGTATCGTATCGGCTATTTTTTTTTTGTAATCTTTGGACATCTGACGCAAATCGATAAAACCATCTTCCAAATATCATAAATATTTAGGATGTTGTTGGAATAAGAAAATGATGCAATGTGTTGTGACAATTCATTATTCTGAAATAAGTATTATTGCAAGTAATAGGTCAGTTATACTCCTCATTCGCGATTTATCTGTCGAGCGACGACAACTATCAGTCTGATTTCTGTAATTAGCAATTAAACTGAACTGCATCTAGGTGTTATAACGATAACCCGGAGTGCAAAAAAGCAAGATGTTTGCTCTAAAGTATTGTGCTTATATATTGCTGTTTATAGCTCCTACGATACGAGGTAAGATTAATTACTATATACTTAGTTAACATTTACTATTAACTAACTTATGTCCCGGTCTTGTGAAGGTGCCAGAAATACTGGGTGCCTCGATTACCACGCTGTATTGCTACCGATACCTATGTGTTGGGTCAGGTAACACCCGGAACGTGGGCCACAGAAAGTTAATCATCATATTCGCCTAAAGACGGCCACTCCAGCCCCCCCCTATTCTGTAACTTGTTTTAAGCTCACCTCAACGCTCACCCACAAATGTATCTTGACACCGCGATGCGTATAGTGTTATATATATGTATGTAAAGGGTAGTTGTAAGTGCATGCAGACGGTTGCTGCGCCCGCCGTCATTTTATTAGATAAATAAAGCAGTTCGTAATTGACTGCCCGTTGTGTCACTTGTGCCCCTCCGATCCATATTTAACAGGTAGTAACCGAGCGTAATTAGGCAGAGGTCTAGTTTCGTGCCGGGTGACCGGCGGGTGAGCCGCATTAGCGCGTAGCGAATAACAGCGCTGGACATAGGCCTCTCCCAAAGAGTGCCACAGGGATCGGTCCCACGCCACCCGCGTCCAGTGAACTCCCGCGACCTTTACCAGGTCATCAGTCCACCTTGTCTATCCATGCACTTTCCGGCACGTGGACGCCACTCGAGAACCTTTACTTTTCTTAAGTAACGAAGTTGTCTGATAAGTAGCACGGGTTTTCTAATTTAAAAGGAACCGATCTTTACGAACATAATGGTATTTGATGTTATTACTGAAAACTTTTTTTTTCAGTTAATTATTTGTTATTGAAGGTTGTTAAGGTTGAAATTGCTACAGGTTACAGGACATTAAAACATAACGGAGCTGCCATCATACTAGCAAGATCGGGGGAGACCATCGACATCCTCTGCCAGGATGAAGTGCCACTTGTCCGGTGTGGGTTCACACATCCAAATGGAACTAAAATATTGTAAGTTAATGACTTTTCCAATTTAATAATTCTGAAAATATATTTTCCGTACCTATATCTTTTGTCCAGAAAACCAAAAGTCGCTCCTTCCATTGAGTTCTTCCAAAATTACGCGATTTTGGACCAAACCGTCAATAAAAAAAAACTAGTTTTTTTTTTAAATATTTCACCTATATTATAAAAAAAATTACATGAAATACCATAGACCTAAAAATACTGGCATACCTAAAGCACACATTATCTTGTTATAAAAATATATTGTTTATTATATAATAGGCATAAACCGCGAACCGAAATCTCTGTATAGGCTGCGTATTTTTCAGCTCGCAAGATGAAATCTTCGAAAGGCCCTTTCAAGGCGGGAACATAGCTCTCAGTGCTACTTACGCCGCAGAGCGTAGCAATCAGCATAATTAAATAGCGAACGATAGTCAATCTCATCGTTGAAAGGGCTTTGTAATTTTGTATAACAAAGAAGCTTCAGTGCTGTATTTTATGTACCTAATAATGGAATTGGAAGCGTATTCAGGTGGCATTGAACCCTCGTTAAAACGACTCGTACTGGGATCTATTTTTCCTTTTTTAACCCCCGACGCAAAGAGAGGGGTGTTATAATTTTAACGTGTCTGTGGTATCGTAGCTCCCAAACGGATGGACCGATTTGAATGCGGTTTTTTGTCTAATAGATAATTTTATCCCGAGTGTTCTTAGCCATGTTTCATGAAAATCTGTTCAGCTGTTTTTGAGATATTGGACTTTGAAATGAAAATGTCGGGGGTTTTTCAACTTTTCTAAGTTGTAGTTACTAGTAATATTCTATTATTTTACTTATTCAAATGCACTTTGCCTTCAACCTGTTTCGCCCTCACGTTTACATTTACGGTTCCGCAATCTAACATCAACATTCTCAATTGACTCAAAATATTTAAAAGAAAAAAAAACTTTTACCTACAGATCCGTAAACGTTGTACCGGGAACGCCATATTGCAAGTTTACCACGGACGCCACCACTTCAGAAGTAGGTCTTTGGACCTGTCACCTCTGGACTCCAACCTCTCCTCAAGAAGAAATCCAGAAGACGGTAGAAGTGAGAATAGCTGACAAATTTGCTGCACTAGACAGAGAGGTTGCGGTGAAGGAAGGAGGGAGTGTGACACTCTCGTGCGCCAGTTCCGAGGGAATGGTTCCGCTTAATGAGTGTCATTTTACGTCGCCAGAGCAGCTCAGGATTCACGTAGATGATAAAATAACCGAGGAACAGTGAGTTATTAATATTACATTACTTACTTATACGTTGTCGTCGCGACTCCGCCCGCGTATAACTTCCAATATTACTACCTTTTTCCTCCATCTTTTTGGAAAATAATTCTCCTTTCCCGGTATTCAAATGATTTAAATACCTTTCATTAAAATCTATGCAAGCTACGGTTTAAGTGTGCATATGAAGGTGACAAAGATACATTAGCATAATAAAAAATAATATGTTATAGCATGGATACCTATAGATTCTTCTTTAGGTACTTACTCGTCAGACAAACGGCAAAAGAAGCAATTGAAATGAACAATTTCATTTAATTTCATTTATTTATTCATGAGCAACATACATTGCATTTGAAATTAACATTTACACATTAGAATGTCACAATCATATAAATAGTAATTTACTACAATGATATATATTTATATACATATATATATATTAAAATTAATTCTTTTACATGTCAAATTTACTAAGAAATAATGTCATTGTTAACCAACTTCAAAAAAAAGGAGGAGGTTCTCAATTCAGTTGTATTTTTTTTTTTTTTTTTCAATGTTTGTTACCGCAGAACTCCGTTATTGATGAGCCGATTCGTTTTTTTTTTTGTAAGTTTTTGCTTCCAGGTAGGTCCCATTTTTTTCAAAAATTCAGTTGGATGATGGGATCTATGAGGAATTGAGGGGACTCCTCAATTATATTAGGCACGCGTGTAATGATTTTGTATTTTCTATTATAACTCGTGTATTTACCTACACCCGGAAGTTTGGTGGAGTGGAATTGATGATGAAGACCACAGACGACTTATGGAATTCCTCAATTATTGTACTTAAAAGTACAAAAGTATATCACAGATTCTGATAAGATTCCGTTATAATAGGAACTAATAAAGTGCCAAAGGTGATGCTTGGGGAATAGATGGAAGTCCTCAAATATTATCGGCCCACATACAGCGAATCGGTTTTTTTTTCTAATAATCAACGCATTTGCTCTCGGAAATCAGTTCGTGTGGTAAATTGGAAAATAAATGTGGAATTGTTCTCGTGGCTTGGCGGAGTACTAAATTGAAGTCGGTTAAAACTTTGTTTTTAAAGTAAATTATTGTACTAATCGTTGTGTGGAAAATCTAGTAAATTGCCGTTTCGGTCGTGAAATACCTACTGCGTTTAGGTGCTTAGTTGTCGAACAATTTTTTTTTTATGAAAGCGTAAGGATCCTACACATATTATACTGCCGAGTATTAAATTTACTCTTGGACGATAAAAAAAATACCCATTTTTTTCTAATCTTTCAAGTTCCACATATTTATGGTCTTGATTTTATTTTTAAATTATAATTTATTGCAATATTAGATTATTGGCAGTATTCACGATTTACTCTTGGACGATAAAAAATTACACTTGTTTTTCTAATCTTTCAAGTTCCACATGTTTTTATGGTCTTGATATTTATTTTTATTTTATTGCAATAATTTGATGAATTACTAAAAAAGCTACGGTAGCCCAGTGATTCAGGCATGCGGTCGCGGGTTCGAATCCCGGCTCGTACCAATGAGTTTTTCGGAACTTATGTACTGAATATTTACCGTTAGCTTTTCGGTGAAGGAAAAAATCGTGAGGAAACCGGTGTAATCCCAATAAGGTCTAGTTTTCCCTATGAGTTGGAAGGTCAGATGGCAGTCGCTTTTGTAAAACTAGTGCCTATGCCAAATCTTGGGATTAGGTGTCAAATCGGACCCCGAGCTCCTTAAGGAGTATAACCGGGAACAACGCAAGGAAGATGATGATGAATTTGATGATTTATTATCCATAGCAACACTACGTTATCAATTTCAACATGAGGGAACTACCCCATTAACTGCGTGACAGTTCGTACCAGGCTTCAGTCACATGCAAATAATTTTGAACGCAGTAAACAGGGTTTAAGTGGAACCGCAGGAGTGACTTTGAAAACTCCTCCCTTCTCTCTGTGCTAATGAGATTTCTCGTAACACTTCGCGTCTCACGGTATATAGTGCTAGCGTCGCATAGCAGTTGGGTTTTTAGCATCATCTTTCAACTTTCCAGTATGGTCCTCAACAAGTACTTCTTCCCCGCGAACCAGAGCGTGCACCGCGGAGACTGCAGCCTCACCATATCGTCTGTGTCGATGAGTGACGCGGGCACTTGGGCGTGTTACAGCTGGCTCGAGCTGGAAAACAGGCAATACACTGGTACCATACTTCTGAAAGTGGAAGGGGTTTATGATATCATCGATGATGGTTAGTAAGGCATTTTATTTCAAGAAGGGGTAATGTGGGGTGCGGGGCGGGCTCGAATCGAATTTATATGGGACTGCCATTCGGGCTGATGAGAGATTCTTACCGCGTCCCTGCAATAGGGCGTGGCCGCGGAACTCCGTAAATATATTTCCGCAACCTCGCCAGCAACTGTCTGCGGTTCGGACTGGTTTCTGAAGTAGTCACTTCCCCTTTTCCTCGTCATAAGACACGCGAAACCATGGCACGCATTCCAACTCAGGGCCATTGCGTTCTCACTACCATCTACTACCTATACAGTAGGTAGTACCTAGTACCTACCTACACAGAACAATCAATCAATGCAATGTGCCTATACAATAGGTGGAACCTACCTCGTCAGCCCTTAATGACCAACCTTAATGACCTGGTAGTGACCGTAAGGTAACGTGGTAGCTGTCCTAAAATAAGGAAGCAGTAGAATTCTACCACGCCACGGCGCTGCTGTCTAACCGTCCTTTAAAGGCTGTCTGTTTTGTTTGAATTATTGCCGACTAGCCTTTAATTTTATAAAGTCCATTGCCTATCAAATATGATCTCCATTCAGGAAATCTCTCCTAATTGAGAATATTCCTTCATTTTCAGATGAAGAACCCACAATCAGCGCCACGACCTTCGTGTGTGGCTCCATCGTCTTCCTCTTTATATTCGCTATTCTGGTCTACTGTAAGCAGAGATATTACTCTCGATTCTATGGGAAGACTTGGGGTGACGACGACAGCATTGACAACATGATAGGACGGATTGATCCCTCTCGGATCTTGGTTGAAGACATGAAGTATTATGAGCCGTGATTTTGATACCACCATGTTATGGGGACTCAGATGTGTTTTGCAACTCCAGATCACATGCGCATTGCCGAGCTTTGACAGTCAGAAGATACACATGCAGGTCCCTCGCTTCCAGCACCGGGTATCTTTAGTTTTGGCGACCTCCACCACCAGGATCAACACTGCATCAGACAGTTAAACTTGGCGATTCGCAAAATTTGCCTCGGCACGGTTGTAGGACTATATCTCTGGTATTCGATCACGATTTGTAATCTTCAGGATGAGTAAGGTCGAATTAAAGTTGGCTAAAATAAATGGAAAGGTATTAGAGAACTACACCATGAAACTAAAACTGACAGCCGGGCCGCCAGCGGGAAAATCAAGATAGTAATAAGCATATTGAGTCCCAGAGAATCATCGACAAATGAATTATTGTCGACACCGGCTCGTCGAGCATACGCAACGGGCAAGCCTATGACTGCGAGACTGCGACCAGTACTAAAAAATAAAAATAAAAAAAATAAAAAAGCCTTTTTATTTCTGGGTGAAAGTATGAAAAAAATATAAAATATAAAATAACTTAATCTAGGATTTAAACCTACTAGTATTAATTTTGTGAGATATCACACCAGAACCCTTAGGAGGTAAAGGCCTCTTCCAGATTATTCCATTTCTCTCTGTCTTGGGCCTGCCACATCCAGCTGGCCCCTGCCACCTTTGTTATGTCATCTGACCAGCGTGCCAGTGCTACCCACAACTTAACAATTCAATCTGAGATTACCGGTTCTCTTTGATACCGACGTGTCGCAACGAGGGTGCGAAAGAATTTGAAATCGAAATGGAATGCAAAATGTCTTAATTTATAGTACCTATACCCGCAACCGAAGAGCCTCTATGTGAGGACTGAGGAGATAATGGGTGTGATCGAAGCGAAAGATGTATACTTATGAGGATCGTAGAATTTGGCGTTCGTTGGTCTCTGCCTACCCTAATGTGATAGGTACGGATATGAGTATATAATATGTATGTAATGTAATCCTCAGTATATTGAACTCCAAATTTGCTAGCATTTTAGCATTTTGTGGACGCTATTTTAGTATTACTTAACCATAAAATAATTATTATAACGAATAATAATTTTACTAAGTAATAAGCTTAACGATGACTACGCTGCTTTGGAGAAAAACGGTCTAATCTCTTTTAGGAAAAATATATAACTAGCTAAATTATGTTTATATGCGTGTTTTATTCTATCCTCTGCACCATCAACACCAAGTATAAATAAATAAATAAATAAATAAATAAATAAATATTAGGGGACAATCTTACACAAATCGACCTAGTCCCATAGTAAGCTCAATAAGGCTTGTGGTATGGGTACTAGACGAAGATATATTTAATAGATAGAAATACTTAAATACATAGAAAACATCCATGACTCAGAAGCAAATATTCATGCTCATCACACAAATATTTGCCCTTACCGGGATTCGAACCCAGAACCTTAACTACTCTCAGGCAAGAAAAAATCCTCTCTCGAGACGTCAACTGGCTTGTAGTGCAGGTTCATATCCGGGCCACTCCACTCCGGGGACAGGGAACTGAGACTGTAATGGTATTCAAAATATAATATTCCTCAGAGGGGACTTCATCTTCTATTCGTATCGGTACTCAGCTTCGTTAGCGACCCTTTTAATATCAAACCCTTGAACTTGTAAATCGTGATTGTTTGAAGTCGTTGGTTTTTTTTTAGTGAAAACTTCTTTAGCGGCGGTGCACTTATTGTGATGGGGAAAAAATGTTAAACTCGCAACATGTGACGTGACCGGATTCGACAGATTGAAAATTCGTAAGACGGACACGTGACCTGATCGAAAAACTGTTACAATGTCATTGAGTTTTCACTTCTGCCTGCACTCCCTCCACGTCCGCTTTTGCCTTCCCCTCAGCACATTTTCGAACGAAATCCAACGATTTCAACAATTTTTTTCGATACCTTTCCACCGATATTTTTGCATGGCTATTTTTTGGGGCTTACATATTAATTAATCTCGCGTCAGAAAAAAAGCCAATACAGCTGAGCCCACATGAAAATTATTATTATGTTGGTATTTTCAATTAACGGTGGCAACCCCTTCCCAGCACCCGATCGATTTAATTTTTTTTTGGGTGCACAGGGACTACAGAGCCACTGTTTGAAAAAAAAATTAAAGTCGCTGAGCCCACTTTTCTTTTTTTTTCATTTTTTTCCCCACCACCCCACTAAGTACACCCGCACCCACCGCCCGCGGCCTGCCAGCACGAAGATTATCGGAAAAGGAGTTTCAATACAGCTTAAGCCACATGAGCGATTTGGTCGCTAGCTCTTAGACCATCAGTGTCAATCCTAACAATCCTTATAACGACAAAGAAAATCAAACAATTAAAATGTTTAAAAATACAAATATGTAGGTAGTTACTTAAATCTTTTTAGGGTTCCGTAGTCAACAAGGAACCCTTATAGTTTCCCCATGTCCATCTAGCCGTCCGTCCGTCCGTCCGTCTTAGCTCAGTAACCATTACTACTAGAAAACTGTAATTCGACATGGGTATATAAATCAATCACGACGACAAAACAGTAGAATAAAATCTGGAAAAAAAAAAATTCAGGTACCTCCCCTACACCTAAAGTGGGGATGTAATATTTTTTTCTATTTAAATCTATAGTGTGGGGTATCGTTGGATAGCTTGTTCATAAATATTATGGGTTTTCTAAAACGTAAATTAAGTGAATTTTTGTTCGAGTCACGTGTGACCCCAACCCCCAACGTGACTTACGTTACGCCTATGTTCTCACTGCTGCCCAGCTAGCACGATAGGTTTTATCGTCACGTTTTACGGCCCAAATGTACTGGAACGTCATGAAAACAACGATAAAATTCTAGGACTGAGGTGAAAAGTTATACACACACCTCGTGCCTTTAGCCACGTGCCAAGCGTGGGCGAGAGAAATGGGACATAAAATCGGCACCCACAGAAATAGGTAACGACTCCGGTCTCTTGTCGCACAAATAACTAGGTATGTGACAAATTACTGATTGACACACTCGAGGGCTTGCTTGGTAAATTTTCAGCCACTTTCCACATTTTTTTGTGACTAGTAAGTACCAAAAAATATTTTTTTGTCAGAAACTTATTTACGTTTAGATACATATATATTTCGCAGCGATTGCAATTACCTGACAGATCCGCCTTTTGTGATGTCGTTCCACAGCGTGTTACCCTTGGAAGTACTCAACTTTTCAAACAAATGCACGTGCACGTGGAACCACAGATTGGGAGTTTCCACTTCATATAAAGCGAAATCTTTCCCCAAACCGTCGATATTATCATTGTCTTCAGATCTGGGTTTTAGTCGAGGTCTGCAGTTTCCCTTTGTTTTAAAGTCATTTAAAATAGTACTGTCAATTTTGTTGGTAACCTCGGTGATTAATTCGTTGTGGCTTGTATCTCCATTACCATCCGTGGCCTTTATTCATTATACAGATTAAAAAAGAGTTAACATGATAGGTATTGATACAATTAAATCTGAAAATCTAAATAGGCTCGGCATCCTGGCACCAAATGGTCCTAGCCTCTGGTCAAAATCATGAGTTATTATTATCAATGTTATCATATCAATTTTATAATTTATAACTTATAAATGGCTTTTATGTCGAACATAAATCATTCGTCCCTAACTAGCGAGTAGTTATGTAGATAAAGTGCGAGAGAGACATATGTCTCGCAACTTTATGTCCAAGATAAACACGATCATGTTTTTGCTCGGTTGATGGAATTCTTGAAAGTCCGTGGTTTGATGGTAAGTACCGACACATAAATGTTTCGCCTTATTACAATGGAATGTGATGCAAAAATGTAAACATATCTTTGAAGTTGACTGTACGTAGGTACCTACCTACAGCAGCCAGAGTAGCCAAATATTTCGTAACACACTCTTATTCTTACAGTAATAAAGACGTGTACCGAAATATTAGGCTACCTTGGCTGCTACTAACTATATGACGCTGAATGACTGTACAAACGCCAACACAGTTAACTGACCATCCTTTATTTATATAGAACCTTATTACAATGCACATAAAGTGCACAGTGCACGGATGGTCAGTTAGCTGTGTTGTCGATAGTACATATCGATAATATACCCTAGTTCACAATCATACAGTATTATTATTTTCTCAAACATGCGATGAAATATTGCCGTTGTGTTCTTCATAATGGCCTTCGAAGTGTCACATTTCGGGTGCAGTGAAACACGGCGTTCAGCCATGAAAATTAAAGTTTGATTTCTTAGTTTTTTTCATTTATCATTACATGTTTGAGAAGAGGACTATACATACCTCGGCGTGAAAAGGGGTTGCCAGTCTCATCTCATAACAGTCATAACTATCCGTACAGTCCGTACTCGTCTATGTACTCGGCTGACAACCCCTTACTTCCCGGCCTCTGTAGTAATGTACTATTTTGACACTGAAATTGTAACTCTATGATGCACTATTATCCTAATTACCCCACCCGTGCACTCTTTTCGCCGTAGGTAATTAGTACGATTATGAACTAGGCTCTCGATATTTAAGTTGTCCTAAAGATTTGCGACCATTTATTTTTTTCAGCTAGTTGCGTAGTAGTTGAGCTGAATTTTGGCATGATTATGTAAATTCTGTGGCAACGCAATATTATTGCACCAACGAGCTGATTTGATGATGAGAACAGAAGGTGGCCATAGCTAAACTATACACAAGATAAACGCGTCGTTTTGGGCTCGTTGAAACCTTCCCCCTTGTCTCCCGCTGACCCATATATGGGTCACTTTTTTCAAAATAAGTACTTTAAACTCAATTATATTATATATTAAAATTCTAATTTAAACAACACCATGGAAACGTCCGGGATTTGAACACCTTTGACCTTTCAAGGTCACGGGGAGATTCCCGGGGAGGGTTAAAGGGTAATACGGGTGTAAACTCAAAATGTATTATTACTCCAAAAGAAAGAAGGCAAAAAAATATGCCTATAGCGATGAGATGAGCTTCTTAATTCTTTGAGATATCTGAATGGGATTTTATTCAGATATCTCAAGGAATTAAGATGCTGCAACCTTTTTAATATAAGTAGCTCGTTATATAGAGTGCAAAAACGCTCATAATAAAAAACGTCATAGTAAATGGCAATCGTTTCATATGAACTGTCATTTATAAAGTCAGTCCACACTTTACGTATGTTATCTGGAGGAGTAGAGTCCCAATTCGAGTCAGCTTCCCAAAGCGTTTGCATAATAACCTTCGCGCGTACGAAAACTGGACCAATTAAACCCAATGGATCGTAAAACTTGCTAATATAGCTTAAAATGTCGCGTTTCGAATCGTTTGGGCTACTGTAGGGCTCGGGGCATGTGCTCTTGAAAGCATCAGACTTCACGTCAAGACGTATGCCCAATGTCTTCACGAACGCATGATCTTTTTGGAGATCTACTTCTCCTAAGTAGTGACTTTCTTTGGGTACATTTTCTAAGACTGGCTTGCAGTTAGAGGCCCATTTGTGCAACTGAAAACTTCCCATACTGAGCATTTGGACTAATTGTGATTGCGTTTCTACTAACTTTTGTTCAGATCCGCAAGATACCAATATGTCATCAACATATGTACTGTTTCTAATGGCTGATGCTGCGAGAGGCATGGAATGTTCGTTCCTTTCTGCAAGATCACTGAGACAGCGTGTCGCCAGGAAAGATGACGACCGGAGGCCATATGAGACCGTATTAAGCTGAATGCATTTAATATCTTGCTCTGGAGACTCTCTCCAGAGAATGTTTTGCAGTGACCGTTGAGCTGGATTTAAATTAATACAGCGGAACATTGCCTTTATGTCACAAATTAAAAAGAACTTGTCGGTTCTGAACAATGTAAGTATGTCAAAAAGTTCTTGTTGCACTACAGCACCATTAAAGAGCAAATCATTCAGTGAAACCTTCTTTTTTGTTAGCGCTGATCCATCGAAGACACATCTTAACTTAGTAGTACGAGCATCCTGTCGGATCACCGGGTGATGCGGAAGGAAGAACACTGGATCCTTGGCTAAATCATATTTATTCATGTCATGGTAGTCACCATGCTTCATATCTACATATTGGTCAATGAATTTCTTGTATTCATTGAAAAGAGTCACATTCTTAGGCATGTGCAGTCGCTTTTCAAGATTGAGAAATCTATTGAGTGCTAAGTGAAAAGAATCCCCTAACTCAGAGTTCATCTGCTCCAAAGGAACTTTAATGGGCATAGAAACTTCATATTTATTGTCTTCTAGCTTAGTAGTATCCCTAAAAAACTTTTCACAATAGTCATGCTCTGGTAATTTTTCTGGGAAGATTTCAGGCACTTTCTCAGTGTCCCAAAATGCACTTAATTGCTCGCTTATAGTATTATCGCATTCTCTACAAAATAAAGAGACAACCTGATTCGAGTTTGCAGGTAGCTGGGTCCGTCCAGCGATGACCAGGCCAAAGGATGTGTAGACTAGCGATGGGCTCCCGGGGCTTGTGCTGCACAATGTTGCAGTTTGCTCGCTGCCTGCAGAGATGAGGGGCTGGAGCACGTCGCTCACCGGCTCACCTTTAGTTTGCTGCGGTTGTGGCAGGAGGATCTGGAAAAATATGTCAGCTCCAAGCAAAAGATGCACATCACCCGGTTTATCGAAGCTTTCATCGGCCAGTTTGCAATTGGCCGGCAATGCAATTTGCGATAAGTTGATCTGAGTTTGTGGCAATTTGGATGTTATTGTATTTACAATATGACAGTTGACATTAATCTTAAATGGATAAACTGCAGAATGCACATCAAGGTTTATACATTTATCAACTGTTTGCGCTGCATTGGTTATACCAATGATAGTAGTTTTGGCCTTATTTGAAGGCTTTCCTAACAAATCCACCACCTTCTGTGTCACGAACGATGCCTGTGATGCACTGTCAAGTAGTGCTCGTGCATATATTATCAACCCAGATGCAGCTATTAGTTTCACTCGAGCTGTAGGTAACAATACATGACCCTGTCGGGAAGTTGCAGTCAAAGTTACAGAAGGGGTAGGTGCGGGATATTGCTTGTTATTAGGATCTTGATGCAGCAGCGTGTTATGCTTCAGCTTGCACACTGAGCAGCGGAAGAAGTATTTACATTTGCGCTGGTGGTTCGACAAACAAATATTGCATAATTTGTTTGCTAAAGCGAACTCCATGCGTTTGTGAGCAGCAGCCATTGCAAAAGTCGGGCACTTAAATAATTTATGTTGGGTTGACTTACAGTATAAGCATTCAGCTGGGGGATATCCTTGCACAGCTGTGACTGGATGGCTGGCAAATCGTTGCGAAGGCACCTTCTGAATGTTCACATCCGCGTTCTCGATTGCGAGCGCGCGCTTTTCAATATAGCCAAGGAACTCAGAAGCTGTGGGTAAAATAGTGTTGTCCCTCTCTAGCTGGAAGGCTCTGTAGGTAGCGTGGTCAAGCTTCCTTGAGAGGATGCACACTACTACCGAGTTCCAGCTATCGACTGGCTCACCTAAGTTCTTTAACGCTGCCAATTTCTGCTTTACCTCTGAAAGAAATTCACGTAAATTAGCGACATTTGTTCTAGCAACAGATGGCATGTCGAGCAATGCGTTAATATGCTCGTGGATAATGCGTACTTTATTCTCATACCGCTCTTTTAAAAGTTTGAGCGCCTCAGGATAACTTTCATCCTGTAACGGCAAATTGTTTACTAAGGCTAGCGGTTCTCCACTTAAGTACCCTTTTAGGTAATACAATTTCTGTACGCTCGTGAATGAAGTTGAACTGTGAATCATTGCAGTGAACATGCTAATGAATTCGTAGTATTCTGTGTACTTACCAGTGAATGTACGTATCTGGATTGCTGGGAGATGTATGTTACCGTTACCTATATTGTTATTGCCCTCAGATGTCGGTGTCCTCTTGACTGACTGCCGCAACGTATTTAACACGCCGTCAAGTTGCGCTAGTAGGCATATGTAGTTCTCCTCAACCTCATCGTCATCACTAGTTAAACTTGCAGGGGGAGAATCAAACATAGACACGATCTGGACGGACAAACGCTCATAGTCGGAGAAGGCATCAACTAGCCGTTGCCTTTTCACTATGGATAATTCCATAGGAGAATTTAGCAACGCATTCCTATCGAATGTATTCTTAAGCCTCGTTATAGAAGCCTTTGCTCGGCCTCTTTCTGTGACAGCTAGTTTTCGCATTGCGACTTCGGAGTCGGTAGACATTTTTAACCACTTTTGTTTTTACAATCACAAATAAGTAACTATTACGAAATTACGAATCACTAAGTAGTTCACAAATTACTGATACCTAATTATATTTTATAGTCTAGCTATACACTTCGTTTCTAGAGTAAAATTGCTTCTTTTCGTTGAACCCACGTTGATCCAAACCAATAATGGCGGTTGGTCGTACTCGACTCGTACGTCGCTTCGCTTGTCGGAACGGCAATTGTAGCAGTGTTGCCACTGCCAGGGCTCTTGAGTCCACGGAAAAGTGCGGCCTAGTAGCTACGTTTCTTGAAATGTATGTTTGGTGAAATTTGGAAGACAATCGTATTCGCAAAATATCTCCGATTCATTATTATTTTAATTTCCAATCTGCTTCCTTTATGATTATGTAAGAATCAAATGGTTTCACTCATTAGCTTTGTCTACATCACCTCAATGAGATTTTTCATTCGATAAACTCGTTTCTGTTGCGTGCTTCATGCTCCAGTTTCCTGTCTTGGCGCCGATTCAAATTGTTTTTACGTTTCGAAGGACCATGTTGAGAGCGTAGACTTGGTTGAGGAGGCACGGTGAAGAAAACTCCAATGATGTAGAAAATTATTGTATATTTTAAATCAGCTTACATGGTGTTGGTTCAAGTCGTTATAGAAGAAGAACGTTGTTTGTATCCAAGCAACTCAATAACTAAATTTCATATTTAGAACAGCAGATATTCAAACAACCTTTATGTTGCCAACAGTGCGTATTGCGGAAAAGGGACAGAATATACCCCCTCTTAAAACTTTGGACACTTATAATATAACTTTGTGATTATTTAATCCCGTGCTCTTTACTTTTTGGGGAAAATTCAACATTATTGGTTATTTTACTTGTCGTCTACACCCCGATTGTGCAAATAAGTATCTATACATAACAGACAATTATAGCTGGCACTTCCTAAAAAAAATTCGTCAGACATGATTGCCCCTGAACTTGTTTTACATAGTGTAGTGTACAATTACCTTATAAAAACGGGACTCTGGTGAGAGCTCGCTGCTACCTGCTAGATTGGTGTCATCTTCCTCGATTACTACATTCTTTTCATGCCGTTTAGTGCGTTTTGTAGGAAACAAGACGCTTATCATATTGTTTCTGGCTAAAAATGAAATAATCAAACCAACATGAACACACTTGACCGACTGAGTATAAAACTTATTAAAACTCTCATAGGGGTGGCGGTAACTGGGAATACTCATACTCATACTTTATTGATAATAAAAAATTACATGTCAACATTATACATACGTGTTATAAGCTTATGTTAATATATACATATTATTATGGCGTATACGCCATTCCATTAATTATAAATATTATTTAAGTTTAAAAACTCTTCAAAACTACGACGAGCCATGCTTTATCTAAGTTTATTTTTAAAACTAACAAGACTAGGGGCGTTTACTATGCTTATTGGCAATTTATTATATACCGATGGGCCCATTACGTGTATATTGTTTTAGCCATTTTGACTAATAATTCGACTACTAAAAATTGCTCGGATTCGCCCCACCTGGGTCCTTGTATCTTAGAAATAAGTACATAAGGTTGCAAATAAATGTTTATTAGGTATTGATTACCTAGTTACAACTTCCAATGCTGACACGTAAGTATAAGAATATCCCAAGTCCAGTGTTCTACTATCCTACAGTACCTAGTTAGGTACAGTCAAGTGTGAAAATAAGGGTGCATACAACTTACTCATAAATATGTCCCATAGCTCTTATGTTGAAAGTTGTAAGCAGCACTTAAGTATTTTACACTTGACTGTACCTATATTACTTGACTGTAACTTATACCTACCTACATAAATAAATATTAATTGATCACCAAACAAAGAAAACAATAAGTGGGCCAATCACCACAGTAAGTGAATCAACTTTTTTCTGTAACTAAGTTAAACTTAGTTGCCAGGTTTACGTCTACTAAGACTGTCACTTTTGAACTGCAATTTTATGTGATGTTTTCTTGTCCTTTTAAACCTTTTTTTGAATGGACCATCTTTTAAGCATGTTAGAAGTCCTTAGTGAAGATTTTTTCTAAGAAACTGTGCCAAATTGTCTCCTGTGTAACCGGACAGAATAACAACAACAAATAGTTGATTGAACCAGAGTTAAACTCAATTAGAGGTAAGCAACAGGCGGTCTTACCTTACCGCTAAGGTGCGATCTCTTCCAAAAAACCTTTATGCAACGGAAATATTAAGTATAGTAAATCCTACGTGTGAGTGAATAAACGAGTAGGAAGGAATACATTTCAGTCAAATCTAAGGGAACGTAGGTTGACCTTACCTTTTATTGACAAGATTCGTAGCATTGTAAGTAAGTACCTAGTTAAGACCCGCGTGGACCGGTGTGTGTGAAAACCGGTTTAAACGCAACATAACACAATGTAGAGAACGTGAGAGGTGAGAACTGGTCGGCGCGGTGTCGGCGGGGCGGGGACCGGGCCCGCGCGGGGCGGCGCGAGGCCGTTCGCCGCCGGCGGCGCCGCCGAGCCGAGCCAGTCCGGCCGCACGAGCGCCTTGCCGACGACGTCCTCACATCTCTGTGCATCACCTGACATGGACGCTTTCATAGAAAGCGTTCGCGCCCAGCCTTGCCTTTGGAACCCCCTGCACCCCGACTACCGCGAAATGCATGTGAAGGACGAGGCCTGGCAGTGCGTTGTGGACCAAAACAACGACGTGTGTATACCTAATAGTAAGTCTGTCTAAAATAAAATGTATCTACTTTTTAGGGTTCCGTAGCCAAATGGCAAAAAACGGAACCCTTATGGATTCGTCATGTCTGTCTGTCTGTCCGTCCGTATGTCACAGGCATTTTACTCGAAAACTATAAGGTTTATTTGAATAAAATTTTGTGGATAGGTGTATTTTGTTAGCCGCTACAGTTTTGTAATTAAATTACTAAAAAAAAATTTTTTAGGGGTGCACTCCATACATAAAACAGAGTCAAAATTTTATGTATGGAGTGCACCCCTTTTTTTTTCATTGCAAACCCACGTGTGGCACATCAATCGATAGGCCTTTCAAAATAAATATAAGGTTTCTCAGCTGTTTTTTTGTTTAAGTGAATAGAGTCGGAGATAATCGCCCCGAAAATTCACTAAAATTGTGTCCCCCCCCTCTAATTTATGATCCGTGTATTTTAAAAATATGAAAAAAATCATGGACATAGGGCTTATTAAATTCTTTCAGCGAAAATTGTTTTGAACAAGATCTGTTTAAAGGTTTTTGAGATATTCCTAAAAAACTGCCTTCCTTAAAGAAAAGGAATAACCTAAGATTTCAGTAACGATACGACCTTTTTAATAGGCACGGAACCCTCGTTGTTCGTGGTCCGACACGCACTCGGCCGCTTTTTTATTTATCGCCTTAATTGGGAAACACTTGCGTTTATTAGGTGTTTTTTTTTCTAATCACCTTTAATTCACTTTTTGCTAATAAACTATGAAGTTGAGACTAGCGGCCCTACGGCGAAACGAAAACGAAGTTCGGTCGTGTATACATCTCACTCTCCGTCGCACTTGCATATTCGAGCGACAGAGATGGGGAGATACACGAACGAACTTCGTTTTCGTTTCGCGGTAGCCTCCTTGCAATCCTAGGATCTCTGCAATATTTTGGGTAATGATGGCGTTCCAAGTAAACCTTTGGAGCTTCGCTATCGGAGTTCTTGTACATACAATACAATATGGGTGGGCAGTGATATCTAGGGATTTTCGCCGTTTCCACACAAGTCACGCAGAGCGATGCCAAACAGCTCGAGTTGTCACTTTTGAGTAAACCTATTAAATCAGTGCTAGCTAGGGTACGTTGATGATTTCAATTATATATACGAAGCGGTTCCTAAGCTTGTGTTTCCTAGCCAACATATTATTTTTGTATTTCTACTTTTATCCCAGTTTACTTTTAATAACAAAACTATGATTACTTATCTAAGTACTTACGAATGACTTCCTTGTTACTCGTAATTAAAACAATTGATTCGATTGTAGGTAGTTATTAATCGTTTTTGAAGTGAAAACTTCTTTAGCGGCGCTGAGCACTTTTTGGGATGGGGAAAAATTGTTAAATAGGTACGCGACAGATTTTTTTTCGTCAGATGTGAAGGAGGTCACACACGTTTATATTTAGCTGCTAGCCGATTCGACTTCATTCAAAACTGAACGCTATTCGTAAGAGTATAAAGCCGTTAAACACTTTTTGCAATAGCATATTCTGCAAATAAATTTGTAATTTTTTTCACGCGTCCTTCACCGTTTTGCTATTGAGCAAATTCGAATAGTTCGAATTTGGACGTTATTCCTAAAGAGATAAACCTTTGAAAAATATTTACCAACGGCAAAAACAAATTGATATTTTGTTCACCACCGCCGTCCGCTGTTCTTGCAAATTCGAATAGTTCGAATTTGGACGTTATTCCTAAGGAGATAAAGCTTTGAAAGATATTTGGCAATGGCAAAACCAAAATTGGTATTTAGTTCGCCGCCGGCGGCCGCGAGCCAGCCCGTCGTACCCAACGCGCCCGCGGCCCGTCCGCCTAAATAATTGATAATTGTTTATAGCGCCAAATTCATTTTTAGGGTGACACCGTAAGATGTCACGTGACTTGATCAAAAAACTGTTACAATGTTATTGAGTTTTCACTTCTGCCGGCACTCCCCCGGCCTTTTTTTTATTTCGGTACATTTTTATTTGATATATTAGATAAATAATTCTGTTTACAGGTCCCTATTATTAAGCACCTCTTAAAAAAACCTACAATAATTTACCCTTGTTCGACGTAGGTATGGTATGTATTTAAACCGATTCCAAACGATAGCACCTACCTACTAGCGCATCACTATATTTAAAAAAAAACAGTCAAGTGCGAGCCTGACTCGCACACCGAGGGTTCCGTACAAAGTATCAATTAACTCAAGGTAAAATAAGTGTCCCAATATTTGACAACTTCATTCTGAAAAACTATCAACATCCACATCAAATATCCTGTCTGAAGCTTTTATGGACCCGTAGAATATAAATTACCCTCGTAGGTATGAAATAGAAGAGAAAACAACGAATTCTAATACATCAATGTATCAATGAACTAGTATATTTAGTTTTAGTTTTTTCCTAGCCTATCCGCTTAAGTTTTTCCCATTACTGAACAAAGCCCAACGAATACGACGACAATAGACCGAAGTAATTTTCGCCTGTTAAATTACTTATTTTAACCCAACACAACAGAATTCAATTTCAAACAACGAATATTTTTTTTTTACACCATGACCATGAAACTACCAAGACAATTGAATCACGATTTTTTTTGCTATTGAGATTTGAAAATTTTGAAATATACCCGTCCCAAGTAGTCCCAACCCCATTAATTCTAGAAAAATCTTAACAGCGCGAAATAGGAATGGGGTCAGCGCCATCTATCGGCCCCATTTGCTACTAACGTGCAAGGGCAATCAGCTTAGTACCTATGTATGTTGGTTTTTTATCGATTATTGTTTTTCTCGTGAACCGATCTCGATTTTTTATATTTATTTGAAAGAGAAGTACTTCTATTATAGTCTTATAGGAATTTCAAAACAAAAAAATACTTATAAAGTTGATTAACCTTTTCAACGCTCTCATATTTGAATGAAGTGATCATTCACACGCCAAGAGCTGTTGCCTTATCAAAAATGACGAATCTCGTAGTGCTGTGCAAAACAAGATTAGATAGATTGTATTCATGATCAAAGTACAACTTTATTTCGACCTTTTTATGGGTTGTTGGCGTGGTGGGCACGACAGCACTCGACCACTTTAGTGGCTCTTGGCGTTGAAAAGGTTAAATTGCAAACTTAACTAGGAACTTATTTTGGAAAATAAAACAAAAAATACGCTAGATACAGAAAAAGTTATACTTTTCCAGTAATATTTATGTTTACCTTAATCACAAGTAATAATTTCAAATTTTTCGCTTGGATAACTTCGGAGATTAGGGAGGGAATGGTATTGTTTTTTACATTTCCCTTCATAGATTGAAATTTTACAAATGTAGAAAAAAAAAAACTGTTTCAAAAAGTGCAACTCAAGCCCTTTTATATGATAGATACCCCACTTGACCTTATAGTTGATTTATTTTTGCCCCCCTCATATTCGTAATTTTTAATAGAAAATTAAAATGTATATTTCAATTTCTCATTTTCCATGCACGTGGATGACTCTCATTTACAACCATTCCAAATTTCAAATTGATAGCTTAAGTAGTTCGTGATATATTTCACTTTGTGACAGACAGACAGACTGACGGAGTCGCACCTAAGGGTTCCTTTTTTACCTTTTTTGGTACGGAACCCTAAAACGAAAAAGTCGTAGAAGGTAAGCGTCCACATATCAAATTACAATTACTTACTAAATATTTCACTTTTAACGCTGAACAAAATTAAGTATTCATTTAATGAGTGGTAAAAAGAGTAGGTATATCTAACGAGGCGTTTATACTCGTACGCACTTTTTTTAGTTAAATAGCTATTGAATATTTTATTTTTAATTTCGCTGAGCAACGCCAATTTACGTTGCATGGTGTGTGGTCTGCTGTGACAATAGTTATTTGTGCAAAAGAGAGCGAAGTTGTATTTTTCAGCGAGTGTTTAGTTTGAGTCCCAAGAAAGCAAAAGATTCCAAAATTGAATCACGAGCATAGTGACTGATTCCACGTTAGAATCTTGAGCGCAGAGAGAGACTCAAAAAACGAGATGAACATCTCTCTCTCGAGTGACACATACAACTTTTCACCTCTGCAGTAGGAACATCTGCATTAAAAAATATAATATGCTTTAACGTAGAAGTCTCGCGATTATTCAGAAAGAAAACTTAATTCGCTGTTCATTACTAGGTACTCCTTTTTTAACTCCTCAGCGCGGCTAGCAGTGCTCTAGCACTATGCGCGCGACTCGACAAGTTTAGAATATTTGAACTTTATTAGCTCTGTCCCTTTCATTTCATTACGAAAAAAAATGGCAGGCATAGGTCTCGATCCATAGTTCGACCATCGAATTTCAAAGAAGACCCCCAAAAAAGCGCGAAACAAGGTACACGTTCAAAAACTATCAAATTAACTTGTAAGTTTAAATTACAAAAAATATACAAAAGAATGTTGTCAACTGAAGAATATTTGAATAATAACATACCAGATAAAAATCCGTTTTTAAATTTAATAAACCTGAATTTTATTACGATGGCTAATTAACAGTTCTAGTTTTAACAATCTAGAAAGAAGGAAATATCTTTGAACTATCGTACCTATTAAAGAAAATCTTACATTACTAATTATTAAATACACCGGAAGCCACTATACATTGGAGGCCAGTAGGTAACTGAATTTCCTCGAGTAGCGACTGGCTAATATTTACCCTACATTGTTTTTATTTTTACCACCATGTAATTGTTACATCATATCATATTAGTCACTCCCAGGCAAAAAAGATTCCTACATGTATTTAATTTTTATATATATAATTATGGCTGAAACATGTTTACTGTCCTTTGTTTCAGTACAACTTGCAAAAGCAGAATGGAAGAAACTGCGTGATAACCATCGCGACGCTTTAAAAAGGGCTAAGCTCGGAAAAAACAAACTACTCCCCGCACAAATAACGACGTGGAAGTATGCTAAACATATGCAATTTCTTGAGCCACACATGAAGTATCGAATTACAGAGCATATTGAGATGGAGCCTATAAGTGAGAGTGGGTCGAAGCGACAGCGAGAAGCGAGCGTGCTCGCCCTGGCAGCCGAGCCTGGCCCACCAGGCCCGCCCGCCAAGCGCCGGGCCCTCGACCGCCCCGCCCCGACACCGACGCCGCCACTACTGCTCGCAAAGACCCCGATGCCCTAGAATCCTTCTTCAACTGTGTTCTCAAAAGCACAAGAGAAATGCCTCCTTGGATGCAAACCCAAGTCAAGAAGAATATATTTGCAGTAATAATAGATGCAGAGGAACGGTTATCGAATCGAGAAAATGATACGCCAGACCAAAGTTGCGAAGAACTTCAAACAGAAAATAAGATTAAATGTGAGGTTATTACTGATGATTATTGAAGGAATTAGTTGGAGCTTAGTGGAAATACCTGAGCTGGTTTTTGGCGCATTCCTGGTACTGCAGTTGGCGTGTTGAGGTTGAATCGAGACGCCGAGCGGGGGACGTCGCGACGTGCCCGGCGAAAAGCGGGACTTCGCGGGGAAACGTGTAACGGTCGCTGATTTTTCTGCGATCCTATTGAATTGCCTCTTTTCTGGAATTGTAAATAAAAGCGTTATAATAAATTATAGACGAAATCTATTTGCATACTTATTAATGTTAGTTGACCATGGTTACCGCGGTGCTCACTGACGCGGGGAGCCCCAGGTTTGGGCTCGGCGGAGAGCGCCGTGCCGGCGACCCGCAGTGCGTATTTCGCTCGCACAGGCTCGACCGCGCTAACCAACTCTGTCCGCCAATCTTCCATGCTATTCGAATCTTCAGTATCTACCGTCTGTATGAGGGGTAAGTGCGATATTTTCACAAATTACTCTTTTTAGGCGAAGGCCTGTAATTCTGAACAGATAAATTACGACTTACTACAGTACTAATGGTCAAAACTATTGCAAATTATTACATTAGCTTAAAGGTGCGTTCCCAAGCTCGCTCTGAGCTATAACCACGAACTTCGAAATTCGAAGTTCGTGTATCTCCATCTCTATCGCCCTTACATTACTCGAGTGACAGGGATGCATGCATATACCTATACGAACTTCGATTTTCGTGGTAGCGCCGCTGCGCCGAGCCATCAAATCGTGGACTGTTCGGAGCGACGCGATGACTCGCTCTTCCTATCCACGATAAGGTAAAAGTTCGCTTCACCGGATCTGCCGTATCGCCGAATTTCCCCTATTTTAAGTCATAAGTCGAGTAGTTACAGGTAATATTACGTTGTTTTTTTCTCCGCTAGCCAGTCCTATCCTATCTCTTTCACTACGCGGTAGAAACGTCAATTTTGGCTTTAAAGCCCAACATCTCGTAAATTCGTGGTAGTAGTACATAATATAATGAAATTGAAAGGAAAACTATCATGGACAAGTAGGCATAATAAGTACATACCGTTCTTACCGAGTAATAGTCGACCAAGGGTATACCTCCCCTACATCTAAAGCGGGGATGTATTTTTTTTTCTCGATAAACCCATGGTGAGGGATCGTTGGATAGCTCGTTCAAAAATATTATGGGTTTCCTAAAACCATTTTTCAAATCAATGATTAGTTTACGAGATATTGGGCTTTAAAGCCCTAATTTTTATTCGAGTCATGTGTTTGAATAATCATGCCAAGCAACAGTTTACCAACTAAAGTTTGAGCACCACTCAGCGCCCAAATCCCATATACATTTCTTCCCTAGTTCGGTGAAGCGGCGCGCCGATTCGGTATTATGTGCAAATCACGTTTCTTAGTTCGGTAAATGGTACAAACCACGGAAACTGACCCAAAAACGTTTAAATTTTTTTTTAGCATATAGTATGTTATTAATTTCTAGGTACACTTAAATGATGACAAATTTATCTAACTTGCAATTGTACTTTTGTTCATAGCCCTATGAAACTCGCAGACCTTATTAAAAAAATAAACGTACATCCAGGTCTTAAGCGTTCGGTGAAACGTACTTTACCTTTACCTATGCCGGCTGCTAAGGTGATCCTTGTGGAATCGACGGAAGTCGTCAAATATTATCGGCCCACATACAGCGATTCGGATTTTTATCTCTAATAATCAACGCATTTGCTCTCGGAAATCAGTTCATGTGGTAAATTGGAAAATAAATGTGGAAATGTTCTCGTGGCTTAGCGGAGTACTAAATTGAAGTAGGTTAAATTAAAACTTTGTTTTTAAAGTAAATTATTATAGGACCTCTTTGTAAAATCAGTTGATGAAAAAAGTAATAAATAAGGCAACTAATTTTATTTGTTACGCGTATGAGTAGGCCTTGATTTAAAATTGTTAATTAATTGGTATTTAGTGGGTCACAAGAAATAAAATTCCAAGAATTGTTTTTTTTTTTTTTTTTAAAGGGGCCGTGGCCGAGCCGACTTATTCAAGGAAAAATAAAAGTGAATATATCTTGAAAATGGTTCACTTTTGCATCATTATTCATTATGCATAAGTGAACCACATACATATGCTCGTATGTGATAACTGATAATACATTTATTATGTGGCCAAAAGTTGCAAACAACCTCCCCTATAGATGGAACGGCAACCAGCAAATGTTACCCCTAGAACATGGTTATTTCTTTGACTCCCTTTATAACCAACTTGTTCTGAATAGGAAATCAGTTACCTCCTTCGGCAGTTCGATGTTATATTTGTGATTCTGTTCGTTCGAAGTTCGAAGAAACGAAAAAAACCCTGTATAATACGTGACATTGCGTTGACAGTGGAACATAGAACCTCCTCCTTTTTTTGAAGTCGGTTAAAAATAACTTAACCCCGCCCCGCCCTCAGCAGCCCTGACCAGTTGTGACAGATAAATATGCCATGTTTAATAAATATAGATCGAAATTGGTGAGAAAGATTACTCATTTGAATATTTTAAATAAGATACTTACTTACATGTTTTCGTACATTACACTCTGAAAACGGACCATTAAGGATGATTTACACTACACCGTTCCGTGCCCGGGCCGGCGCCGTAACATGTAACCGGACTGAGTGAAGTGTTCGCACAGTTACACATTTTGCCAGTTAATTAATTATCTACATCACTGTTTTTTATTGTTTCACCTATGGAAAAATATTTTTGATCGGAGAACACTGATCTACTTTAAGTGTGATCCACCATTGTCAATCTTTATGGAATAATATTTTTGGTTGCAAAACACTAATCTACTTTAAGAGTGAGTAATGAGCAGGTACCCTATCCACTAGAGCTGTGCAAGGTAGCGGAGGAGCCTGCGATAAAAAAATTGCGCCTCAACTCACCCGTTACGCCTAACGAAACTAGACCTCTAACTACGCTTAGTTACAACAAATCGCGTCGTCAAGATATATTTGTAGGTGAACAGGGAGGTTGAGGTTAGGTTAAAAGAAGTAACAGAATAGCGGGGCTAGTGAAAGTGGTAAATACTCTCCCTAAGTTGCGTATGCGACCATCATTCGTTGCCCTTGTATAGCACGCACAAAAAAGAAAAAGCCGTTGGTTGCACATCGTTTCAGCAGGGCTTAGATTTTCAATAGATACCAAGTTTGTTTAATTAGTTCAGTTGACTCGTAGAAAAATTATTGTATACAATAGTTATATAATTAGCTTTTTAACTCTCGTACCTTAATTAGGCCACTCAGCAAGCTTCGTGGCCTAAACGTGGTACTCGACTGAAAAAGCATACAGATTTTTTTTTAACGATTGCATAAAATACTATAGTAAAACACTAGATAATTGAGATGGGCAATACATATAACCAAATTCTCAATAGCTATGAAATTATTACTGAATCTTAATAAACTAATTATTTAATATGTCTAGGTAATAACAATAACGTTTTTTTTTCACCACCCATAAGTGCTATACTGTGTTAATTTTATATCCAGGTAAATCCGGATATTGGTAGTGGCCGCCTTGACCGAAAATTTTAATTGACTGTAGATTAAAGGTTCTATAGAATTAGGTCTTGTAAAAAATATGGTAGATAGAAGACATAATAGCTGTCAAACAAATATCGCGTCCTACAACGGCGGAACATGGAAGAAAAAAAAGAAAAAAACCAATATCTGTGTAACAAATGTATCTAGAGAGGTAGTAATTGCCTCTAAGTGTATGTCTTTGAAGGGTTTATCCAACACTTTGAACGACAAAAAGTTTATTTAATAAACCTTGCAATATATGATTTTTTTTTCATAATATCCAGGTCTCACAAACAAGATTTTCAAAATTGTATTTCTCAAAAAATGCACATAATAGAAACGCAGCAGTTTTAGTCTTGTATTTGTGATAATCTAAACTACAGTAATTTGTAATAAAATGGGGATGTCACTTTTTAGGCTTCTATAAAATTAAACACTGTTGGGCGTCGATGTTTGCCGGCCGCCACACGGACCGGACCGTGCCGTACTCAGCGCGGTGTACAAGTACCGGATGACTTGTATTTATATTTGGGTATCGTATCGGCTATTTTTTTTTTGTAATCTTTGGACATCTGACGCAAATCGATAAAACCATCTTCCAAATATCATAAATATTTAGGATGTTGTTGGAATAAGAAAATGATGCAATGTGTTGTGACAATTCATTATTCTGAAATAAGTATTATTGCAAGTAATAGGTCAGTTATACTCCTCATTCGCGATTTATCTGTCGAGCGACGACAACTATCAGTCTGATTTCTGTAATTAGCAATTAAACTGAACTGCATCTAGGTGTTATAACGATAACCCGGAGTGCAAAAAAGCAAGATGTTTGCTCTAAAGTATTGTGCTTATATATTGCTGTTTATAGCTCCTACGATACGAGGTAAGATTAATTACTATATACTTAGTTAACATTTACTATTAACTAACTTATGTCCCGGTCTTGTGAAGGTGCCAGAAATACTGGGTGCCTCGATTACCACGCTGTATTGCTACCGATACCTATGTGTTGGGTCAGGTAACACCCGGAACGTGGGCCACAGAAAGTTAATCATCATATTCGCCTAAAGACGGCCACTCCAGCCCCCCCCTATTCTGTAACTTGTTTTAAGCTCACCTCAACGCTCACCCACAAATGTATCTTGACACCGCGATGCGTATAGTGTTATATATATGTATGTAAAGGGTAGTTGTAAGTGCATGCAGACGGTTGCTGCGCCCGCCGTCATTTTATTAGATAAATAAAGCAGTTCGTAATTGACTGCCCGTTGTGTCACTTGTGCCCCTCCGATCCATATTTAACAGGTAGTAACCGAGCGTAATTAGGCAGAGGTCTAGTTTCGTGCCGGGTGACCGGCGGGTGAGCCGCATTAGCGCGTAGCGAATAACAGCGCTGGACATAGGCCTCTCCCAAAGAGTGCCACAGGGATCGGTCCCACGCCACCCGCGTCCAGTGAACTCCCGCGACCTTTACCAGGTCATCAGTCCACCTTGTCTATCCATGCACTTTCCGGCACGTGGACGCCACTCGAGAACCTTTACTTTTCTTAAGTAACGAAGTTGTCTGATAAGTAGCACGGGTTTTCTAATTTAAAAGGAACCGATCTTTACGAACATAATGGTATTTGATGTTATTACTGAAAACTTTTTTTTTCAGTTAATTATTTGTTATTGAAGGTTGTTAAGGTTGAAATTGCTACAGGTTACAGGACATTAAAACATAACGGAGCTGCCATCATACTAGCAAGATCGGGGGAGACCATCGACATCCTCTGCCAGGATGAAGTGCCACTTGTCCGGTGTGGGTTCACACATCCAAATGGAACTAAAATATTGTAAGTTAATGACTTTTCCAATTTAATAATTCTGAAAATATATTTTCCGTACCTATATCTTTTGTCCAGAAAACCAAAAGTCGCTCCTTCCATTGAGTTCTTCCAAAATTACGCGATTTTGGACCAAACCGTCAATAAAAAAAAACTAGTTTTTTTTTTAAATATTTCACCTATATTATAAAAAAAATTACATGAAATACCATAGACCTAAAAATACTGGCATACCTAAAGCACACATTATCTTGTTATAAAAATATATTGTTTATTATATAATAGGCATAAACCGCGAACCGAAATCTCTGTATAGGCTGCGTATTTTTCAGCTCGCAAGATGAAATCTTCGAAAGGCCCTTTCAAGGCGGGAACATAGCTCTCAGTGCTACTTACGCCGCAGAGCGTAGCAATCAGCATAATTAAATAGCGAACGATAGTCAATCTCATCGTTGAAAGGGCTTTGTAATTTTGTATAACAAAGAAGCTTCAGTGCTGTATTTTATGTACCTAATAATGGAATTGGAAGCGTATTCAGGTGGCATTGAACCCTCGTTAAAACGACTCGTACTGGGATCTATTTTTCCTTTTTTAACCCCCGACGCAAAGAGAGGGGTGTTATAATTTTAACGTGTCTGTGGTATCGTAGCTCCCAAACGGATGGACCGATTTGAATGCGGTTTTTTGTCTAATAGATAATTTTATCCCGAGTGTTCTTAGCCATGTTTCATGAAAATCTGTTCAGCTGTTTTTGAGATATTGGACTTTGAAATGAAAATGTCGGGGGTTTTTCAACTTTTCTAAGTTGTAGTTACTAGTAATATTCTATTATTTTACTTATTCAAATGCACTTTGCCTTCAACCTGTTTCGCCCTCACGTTTACATTTACGGTTCCGCAATCTAACATCAACATTCTCAATTGACTCAAAATATTTAAAAGAAAAAAAAACTTTTACCTACAGATCCGTAAACGTTGTACCGGGAACGCCATATTGCAAGTTTACCACGGACGCCACCACTTCAGAAGTAGGTCTTTGGACCTGTCACCTCTGGACTCCAACCTCTCCTCAAGAAGAAATCCAGAAGACGGTAGAAGTGAGAATAGCTGACAAATTTGCTGCACTAGACAGAGAGGTTGCGGTGAAGGAAGGAGGGAGTGTGACACTCTCGTGCGCCAGTTCCGAGGGAATGGTTCCGCTTAATGAGTGTCATTTTACGTCGCCAGAGCAGCTCAGGATTCACGTAGATGATAAAATAACCGAGGAACAGTGAGTTATTAATATTACATTACTTACTTATACGTTGTCGTCGCGACTCCGCCCGCGTATAACTTCCAATATTACTACCTTTTTCCTCCATCTTTTTGGAAAATAATTCTCCTTTCCCGGTATTCAAATGATTTAAATACCTTTCATTAAAATCTATGCAAGCTACGGTTTAAGTGTGCATATGAAGGTGACAAAGATACATTAGCATAATAAAAAATAATATGTTATAGCATGGATACCTATAGATTCTTCTTTAGGTACTTACTCGTCAGACAAACGGCAAAAGAAGCAATTGAAATGAACAATTTCATTTAATTTCATTTATTTATTCATGAGCAACATACATTGCATTTGAAATTAACATTTACACATTAGAATGTCACAATCATATAAATAGTAATTTACTACAATGATATATATTTATATACATATATATATATTAAAATTAATTCTTTTACATGTCAAATTTACTAAGAAATAATGTCATTGTTAACCAACTTCAAAAAAAAGGAGGAGGTTCTCAATTCAGTTGTATTTTTTTTTTTTTTTTTCAATGTTTGTTACCGCAGAACTCCGTTATTGATGAGCCGATTCGTTTTTTTTTTTGTAAGTTTTTGCTTCCAGGTAGGTCCCATTTTTTTCAAAAATTCAGTTGGATGATGGGATCTATGAGGAATTGAGGGGACTCCTCAATTATATTAGGCACGCGTGTAATGATTTTGTATTTTCTATTATAACTCGTGTATTTACCTACACCCGGAAGTTTGGTGGAGTGGAATTGATGATGAAGACCACAGACGACTTATGGAATTCCTCAATTATTGTACTTAAAAGTACAAAAGTATATCACAGATTCTGATAAGATTCCGTTATAATAGGAACTAATAAAGTGCCAAAGGTGATGCTTGGGGAATAGATGGAAGTCCTCAAATATTATCGGCCCACATACAGCGAATCGGTTTTTTTTTCTAATAATCAACGCATTTGCTCTCGGAAATCAGTTCGTGTGGTAAATTGGAAAATAAATGTGGAATTGTTCTCGTGGCTTGGCGGAGTACTAAATTGAAGTCGGTTAAAACTTTGTTTTTAAAGTAAATTATTGTACTAATCGTTGTGTGGAAAATCTAGTAAATTGCCGTTTCGGTCGTGAAATACCTACTGCGTTTAGGTGCTTAGTTGTCGAACAATTTTTTTTTTATGAAAGCGTAAGGATCCTACACATATTATACTGCCGAGTATTAAATTTACTCTTGGACGATAAAAAAAATACCCATTTTTTTCTAATCTTTCAAGTTCCACATATTTATGGTCTTGATTTTATTTTTAAATTATAATTTATTGCAATATTAGATTATTGGCAGTATTCACGATTTACTCTTGGACGATAAAAAATTACACTTGTTTTTCTAATCTTTCAAGTTCCACATGTTTTTATGGTCTTGATATTTATTTTTATTTTATTGCAATAATTTGATGAATTACTAAAAAAGCTACGGTAGCCCAGTGATTCAGGCATGCGGTCGCGGGTTCGAATCCCGGCTCGTACCAATGAGTTATTCGGAACTTATGTACTGAATATTTACCGTTAGCTTTTCGGTGAAGGAAAAAATCGTGAGGAAACCGGTGTAATCCCAATAAGGTCTAGTTTTCCCTATGAGTTGGAAGGTCAGATGGCAGTCGCTTTTGTAAAACTAGTGCCTATGCCAAATCTTGGGATTAGGTGTCAAATCGGACCCCGAGCTCCTTAAGGAGTATAACCGGGAACAACGCAAGGAAGATGATGATGAATTTGATGATTTATTATCCATAGCAACACTACGTTATCAATTTCAACATGAGGGAACTACCCCATTAACTGCGTGACAGTTCGTACCAGGCTTCAGTCACATGCAAATAATTTTGAACGCAGTAAACAGGGTTTAAGTGGAACCGCAGGAGTGACTTTGAAAACTCCTCCCTTCTCTCTGTGCTAATGAGATTTCTCGTAACACTTCGCGTCTCACGGTATATAGTGCTAGCGTCGCATAGCAGTTGGGTTTTTAGCATCATCTTTCAACTTTCCAGTATGGTCCTCAACAAGTACTTCTTCCCCGCGAACCAGAGCGTGCACCGCGGAGACTGCAGCCTCACCATATCGTCTGTGTCGATGAGTGACGCGGGCACTTGGGCGTGTTACAGCTGGCTCGAGCTGGAAAACAGGCAATACACTGGTACCATACTTCTGAAAGTGGAAGGGGTTTATGATATCATCGATGATGGTTAGTAAGGCATTTTATTTCAAGAAGGGGTAATGTGGGGTGCGGGGCGGGCTCGAATCGAATTTATATGGGACTGCCATTCGGGCTGATGAGAGATTCTTACCGCGTCCCTGCAATAGGGCGTGGCCGCGGAACTCCGTAAATATATTTCCGCAACCTCGCCAGCAACTGTCTGCGGTTCGGACTGGTTTCTGAAGTAGTCACTTCCCCTTTTCCTCGTCATAAGACACGCGAAACCATGGCACGCATTCCAACTCAGGGCCATTGCGTTCTCACTACCATCTACTACCTATACAGTAGGTAGTACCTAGTACCTACCTACACAGAACAATCAATCAATGCAATGTGCCTATACAATAGGTGGAACCTACCTCGTCAGCCCTTAATGACCAACCTTAATGACCTTGTAGTGACCGTAAGGTAACGTGGTAGCTGTCCTAAAATAAGGAAGCAGTAGAATTCTACCACGCCACGGCGCTGCTGTCTAACCGTCCTTTAAAGGCTGTCTGTTTTGTTTGAATTATTGCCGACTAGCCTTTAATTTTATAAAGTCCATTGCCTATCAAATATGATCTCCATTCAGGAAATCTCTCCTAATTGAGAATATTCCTTCATTTTCAGATGAAGAACCCACAATCAGCGCCACGACCTTCGTGTGTGGCTCCATCGTCTTCCTCTTTATATTCGCTATTCTGGTCTACTGTAAGCAGAGATATTACTCTCGATTCTATGGGAAGACTTGGGGTGACGACGACAGCATTGACAACATGATAGGACGGATTGATCCCTCTCGGATCTTGGTTGAAGACATGAAGTATTATGAGCCGTGATTTTGATACCACCATGTTATGGGGACTCAGATGTGTTTTGCAACTCCAGATCACATGCGCATTGCCGAGCTTTGACAGTCAGAAGATACACATGCAGGTCCCTCGCTTCCAGCACCGGGTATCTTTAGTTTTGGCGACCTCCACCACCAGGATCAACACTGCATCAGACAGTTAAACTTGGCGATTCGCAAAATTTGCCTCGGCACGGTTGTAGGACTATATCTCTGGTATTCGATCACGATTTGTAATCTTCAGGATGAGTAAGGTCGAATTAAAGTTGGCTAAAATAAATGGAAAGGTATTAGAGAACTACACCATGAAACTAAAACTGACAGCCGGGCCGCCAGCGGGAAAATCAAGATAGTAATAAGCATATTGAGTCCCAGAGAATCATCGACAAATGAATTATTGTCGACACCGGCTCGTCGAGCATACGCAACGGGCAAGCCTATGACTGCGAGACTGCGACCAGTACTAAAAAATAAAAATAAAAAAAATAAAAAAGCCTTTTTATTTCTGGGTGAAAGTATGAAAAAAATATAAAATATAAAATAACTTAATCTAGGATTTAAACCTACTAGTATTAATTTTGTGAGATATCACACCAGAACCCTTAGGAGGTAAAGGCCTCTTCCAGATTATTCCATTTCTCTCTGTCTTGGGCCTGCCACATCCAGCTGGCCCCTGCCACCTTTGTTATGTCATCTGACCAGCGTGCCAGTGCTACCCACAACTTAACAATTCAATCTGAGATTACCGGTTCTCTTTGATACCGACGTGTCGCAACGAGGGTGCGAAAGAATTTGAAATCGAAATGGAATGCAAAATGTCTTAATTTATAGTACCTATACCCGCAACCGAAGAGCCTCTATGTGAGGACTGAGGAGATAATGGGTGTGATCGAAGCGAAAGATGTATACTTATGAGGATCGTAGAATTTGGCGTTCGTTGGTCTCTGCCTACCCTAATGTGATAGGTACGGATATGAGTATATAATATGTATGTAATGTAATCCTCAGTATATTGAACTCCAAATTTGCTAGCATTTTAGCATTTTGTGGACGCTATTTTAGTATTACTTAACCATAAAATAATTATTATAACGAATAATAATTTTACTAAGTAATAAGCTTAACGATGACTACGCTGCTTTGGAGAAAAACGGTCTAATCTCTTTTAGGAAAAATATATAACTAGCTAAATTATGTTTATATGCGTGTTTTATTCTATCCTCTGCACCATCAACACCAAGTATAAATAAATAAATAAATAAATAAATAAATAAATATTAGGGGACAATCTTACACAAATCGACCTAGTCCCATAGTAAGCTCAATAAGGCTTGTGGTATGGGTACTAGACGAAGATATATTTAATAGATAGAAATACTTAAATACATAGAAAACATCCATGACTCAGAAGCAAATATTCATGCTCATCACACAAATATTTGCCCTTACCGGGATTCGAACCCAGAACCTTAACTACTCTCAGGCAAGAAAAAATCCTCTCTCGAGACGTCAACTGGCTTGTAGTGCAGGTTCATATCCGGGCCACTCCACTCCGGGGACAGGGAACTGAGACTGTAATGGTATTCAAAATATAATATTCCTCAGAGGGGACTTCATCTTCTATTCGTATCGGTACTCAGCTTCGTTAGCGACCCTTTTAATATCAAACCCTTGAACTTGTAAATCGTGATTGTTTGAAGTCGTTGGTTTTTTTTTAGTGAAAACTTCTTTAGCGGCGGTGCACTTATTGTGATGGGGAAAAAATGTTAAACTCGCAACATGTGACGTGACCGGATTCGACAGATTGAAAATTCGTAAGACGGACACGTGACCTGATCGAAAAACTGTTACAATGTCATTGAGTTTTCACTTCTGCCTGCACTCCCTCCACGTCCGCTTTTGCCTTCCCCTCAGCACATTTTCGAACGAAATCCAACGATTTCAACAATTTTTTTCGATACCTTTCCACCGATATTTTTGCATGGCTATTTTTTGGGGCTTACATATTAATTAATCTCGCGTCAGAAAAAAAGCCAATACAGCTGAGCCCACATGAAAATTATTATTATGTTGGTATTTTCAATTAACGGTGGCAACCCCTTCCCAGCACCCGATCGATTTAATTTTTTTTTGGGTGCACAGGGACTACAGAGCCACTGTTTGAAAAAAAAATTAAAGTCGCTGAGCCCACTTTTCTTTTTTTTTCATTTTTTTCCCCACCACCCCACTAAGTACACCCGCACCCACCGCCCGCGGCCTGCCAGCACGAAGATTATCGGAAAAGGAGTTTCAATACAGCTTAAGCCACATGAGCGATTTGGTCGCTAGCTCTTAGACCATCAGTGTCAATCCTAACAATCCTTATAACGACAAAGAAAATCAAACAATTAAAATGTTTAAAAATACAAATATGTAGGTAGTTACTTAAATCTTTTTAGGGTTCCGTAGTCAACAAGGAACCCTTATAGTTTCCCCATGTCCATCTAGCCGTCCGTCCGTCCGTCCGTCTTAGCTCAGTAACCATTACTACTAGAAAACTGTAATTCGACATGGGTATATAAATCAATCACGACGACAAAACAGTAGAATAAAATCTGGAAAAAAAAAAATTCAGGTACCTCCCCTACACCTAAAGTGGGGATGTAATATTTTTTTCTATTTAAATCTATAGTGTGGGGTATCGTTGGATAGCTTGTTCATAAATATTATGGGTTTTCTAAAACGTAAATTAAGTGAATTTTTGTTCGAGTCACGTGTGACCCCAACCCCCAACGTGACTTACGTTACGCCTATGTTCTCACTGCTGCCCAGCTAGCACGATAGGTTTTATCGTCACGTTTTACGGCCCAAATGTACTGGAACGTCATGAAAACAACGATAAAATTCTAGGACTGAGGTGAAAAGTTATACACACACCTCGTGCCTTTAGCCACGTGCCAAGCGTGGGCGAGAGAAATGGGACATAAAATCGGCACCCACAGAAATAGGTAACGACTCCGGTCTCTTGTCGCACAAATAACTAGGTATGTGACAAATTACTGATTGACACACTCGAGGGCTTGCTTGGTAAATTTTCAGCCACTTTCCACATTTTTTTGTGACTAGTAAGTACCAAAAAATATTTTTTTGTCAGAAACTTATTTACGTTTAGATACATATATATTTCGCAGCGATTGCAATTACCTGACAGATCCGCCTTTTGTGATGTCGTTCCACAGCGTGTTACCCTTGGAAGTACTCAACTTTTCAAACAAATGCACGTGCACGTGGAACCACAGATTGGGAGTTTCCACTTCATATAAAGCGAAATCTTTCCCCAAACCGTCGATATTATCATTGTCTTCAGATCTGGGTTTTAGTCGAGGTCTGCAGTTTCCCTTTGTTTTAAAGTCATTTAAAATAGTACTGTCAATTTTGTTGGTAACCTCGGTGATTAATTCGTTGTGGCTTGTATCTCCATTACCATCCGTGGCCTTTATTCATTATACAGATTAAAAAAGAGTTAACATGATAGGTATTGATACAATTAAATCTGAAAATCTAAATAGGCTCGGCATCCTGGCACCAAATGGTCCTAGCCTCTGGTCAAAATCATGAGTTATTATTATCAATGTTATCATATCAATTTTATAATTTATAACTTATAAATGGCTTTTATGTCGAACATAAATCATTCGTCCCTAACTAGCGAGTAGTTATGTAGATAAAGTGCGAGAGAGACATATGTCTCGCAACTTTATGTCCAAGATAAACACGATCATGTTTTTGCTCGGTTGATGGAATTCTTGAAAGTCCGTGGTTTGATGGTAAGTACCGACACATAAATGTTTCGCCTTATTACAATGGAATGTGATGCAAAAATGTAAACATATCTTTGAAGTTGACTGTAGGTAGGTACCTACCTACAGCAGCCAGAGTAGCCAAATATTTCGTAACACACTCTTATTCTTACAGTAATAAAGACGTGTACCGAAATATTAGGCTACCTTGGCTGCTACTAACTATATGACGCTGAATGACTGTACAAACGCCAACACAGTTAACTGACCATCCTTTATTTATATAGAACCTTATTACAATGCACATAAAGTGCACAGTGCACGGATGGTCAGTTAGCTGTGTTGTCGATAGTACATATCGATAATATACCCTAGTTCACAATCATACAGTATTATTATTTTCTCAAACATGCGATGAAATATTGCCGTTGTGTTCTTCATAATGGCCTTCGAAGTGTCACATTTCGGGTGCAGTGAAACACGGCGTTCAGCCATGAAAATTAAAGTTTGATTTCTTAGTTTTTTTCATTTATCATTACATGTTTGAGAAGAGGACTATACATACCTCGGCGTGAAAAGGGGTTGCCAGTCTCATCTCATAACAGTCATAACTATCCGTACAGTCCGTACTCGTCTATGTACTCGGCTGACAACCCCTTACTTCCCGGCCTCTGTAGTAATGTACTATTTTGACACTGAAATTGTAACTCTATGATGCACTATTATCCTAATTACCCCACCCGTGCACTCTTTTCGCCGTAGGTAATTAGTACGATTATGAACTAGGCTCTCGATATTTAAGTTGTCCTAAAGATTTGCGACCATTTATTTTTTTCAGCTAGTTGCGTAGTAGTTGAGCTGAATTTTGGCATGATTATGTAAATTCTGTGGCAACGCAATATTATTGCACCAACGAGCTGATTTGATGATGAGAACAGAAGGTGGCCATAGCTAAACTATACACAAGATAAACGCGTCGTTTTGGGCTCGTTGAAACCTTCCCCCTTGTCTCCCGCTGACCCATATATGGGTCACTTTTTTCAAAATAAGTACTTTAAACTCAATTATATTATATATTAAAATTCTAATTTAAACAACACCATGGAAACGTCCGGGATTTGAACACCTTTGACCTTTCAAGGTCACGGGGAGATTCCCGGGGAGGGTTAAAGGGTAATACGGGTGTAAACTCAAAATGTATTATTACTCCAAAAGAAAGAAGGCAAAAAAATATGCCTATAGCGATGAGATGAGCTTCTTAATTCTTTGAGATATCTGAATGGGATTTTATTCAGATATCTCAAGGAATTAAGATGCTGCAACCTTTTTAATATAAGTAGCTCGTTATATAGAGTGCAAAAACGCTCATAATAAAAAACGTCATAGTAAATGGCAATCGTTTCATATGAAGGTGCGTATTGCGGAAAAGGGACAGAATATACCCCCTCTTAAAACTTTGGACACTTATAATATAACTTTGTGATTATTTAATCCCGTGCTCTTTACTTTTTGGGGAAAATTCAACATTATTGGTTATTTTACTTGTCGTCTACACCCCGATTGTGCAAATAAGTATCTATACATAACAGACAATTATAGCTGGCACTTCCTAAAAAAAATTCGTCAGACATGATTGCCCCTGAACTTGTTTTACATAGTGTAGTGTACAATTACCTTATAAAAACGGGACTCTGGTGAGAGCTCGCTGCTACCTGCTAGATTGGTGTCATCTTCCTCGATTACTACATTCTTTTCATGCCGTTTAGTGCGTTTTGTAGGAAACAAGACGCTTATCATATTGTTTCTGGCTAAAAATGAAATAATCAAACCAACATGAACACACTTGACCGACTGAGTATAAAACTTATTAAAACTCTCATAGGGGTGGCGGTAACTGGGAATACTCATACTCATACTTTATTGATAATAAAAAATTACATGTCAACATTATACATACGTGTTATAAGCTTATGTTAATATATACATATTATTATGGCGTATACGCCATTCCATTAATTATAAATATTATTTAAGTTTAAAAACTCTTCAAAACTACGACGAGCCATGCTTTATCTAAGTTTATTTTTAAAACTAACAAGACTAGGGGCGTTTACTATGCTTATTGGCAATTTATTATATACCGATGGGCCCATTACGTGTATATTGTTTTAGCCATTTTGACTAATAATTCGACTACTAAAAATTGCTCGGATTCGCCCCACCTGGGTCCTTGTATCTTAGAAATAAGTACATAAGGTTGCAAATAAATGTTTATTAGGTATTGATTACCTAGTTACAACTTCCAATGCTGACACGTAAGTATAAGAATATCCCAAGTCCAGTGTTCTACTATCCTACAGTACCTAGTTAGGTACAGTCAAGTGTGAAAATAAGGGTGCATACAACTTACTCATAAATATGTCCCATAGCTCTTATGTTGAAAGTTGTAAGCAGCACTTAAGTATTTTACACTTGACTGTACCTATATTACTTGACTGTAACTTATACCTACCTACATAAATAAATATTAATTGATCACCAAACAAAGAAAACAATAAGTGGGCCAATCACCACAGTAAGTGAATCAACTTTTTTCTGTAACTAAGTTAAACTTAGTTGCCAGGTTTACGTCTACTAAGACTGTCACTTTTGAACTGCAATTTTATGTGATGTTTTCTTGTCCTTTTAAACCTTTTTTTGAATGGACCATCTTTTAAGCATGTTAGAAGTCCTTAGTGAAGATTTTTTCTAAGAAACTGTGCCAAATTGTCTCCTGTGTAACCGGACAGAATAACAACAACAAATAGTTGATTGAACCAGAGTTAAACTCAATTAGAGGTAAGCAACAGGCGGTCTTACCTTACCGCTAAGGTGCGATCTCTTCCAAAAAACCTTTATGCAACGGAAATATTAAGTATAGTAAATCCTACGTGTGAGTGAATAAACGAGTAGGAAGGAATACATTTCAGTCAAATCTAAGGGAACGTAGGTTGACCTTACCTTTTATTGACAAGATTCGTAGCATTGTAAGTAAGTACCTAGTTAAGACCCGCGTGGACCGGTGTGTGTGAAAACCGGTTTAAACGCAACATAACACAATGTAGAGAACGTGAGAGGTGAGAACTGGTCGGCGCGGTGTCGGCGGGGCGGGGACCGGGCCCGCGCGGGGCGGCGCGAGGCCGTTCGCCGCCGGCGGCGCCGCCGAGCCGAGCCAGTCCGGCCGCACGAGCGCCTTGCCGACGACGTCCTCACATCTCTGTGCATCACCTGACATGGACGCTTTCATAGAAAGCGTTCGCGCCCAGCCTTGCCTTTGGAACCCCCTGCACCCCGACTACCGCGAAATGCATGTGAAGGACGAGGCCTGGCAGTGCGTTGTGGACCAAAACAACGACGTGTGTATACCTAATAGTAAGTCTGTCTAAAATAAAATGTATCTACTTTTTAGGGTTCCGTAGCCAAATGGCAAAAAACGGAACCCTTATGGATTCGTCATGTCTGTCTGTCTGTCCGTCCGTATGTCACAGGCATTTTACTCGAAAACTATAAGGTTTATTTGAATAAAATTTTGTGGATAGGTGTATTTTGTTAGCCGCTACAGTTTTGTAATTAAATTACTAAAAAAAATTTTTTTAGGGGTGCACTCCATACATAAAACAGAGTCAAAATTTTATGTATGGAGTGCACCCCTTTTTTTTTCATTGCAAACCCACGTGTGGCACATCAATCGATAGGCCTTTCAAAATAAATATAAGGTTTCTCAGCTGTTTTTTTGTTTAAGTGAATAGAGTCGGAGATAATCGCCCCGAAAATTCACTAAAATTGTGTCCCCCCCCTCTAATTTATGATCCGTGTATTTTAAAAATATGAAAAAAATCATGGACATAGGGCTTATTAAATTCTTTCAGCGAAAATTGTTTTGAACAAGATCTGTTTAAAGGTTTTTGAGATATTCCTAAAAAACTGCCTTCCTTAAAGAAAAGGAATAACCTAAGATTTCAGTAACGATACGACCTTTTTAATAGGCACGGAACCCTCGTTGTTCGTGGTCCGACACGCACTCGGCCGCTTTTTTATTTATCGCCTTAATTGGGAAACACTTGCGTTTATTAGGTGTTTTTTTTTCTAATCACCTTTAATTCACTTTTTGCTAATAAACTATGAAGTTGAGACTAGCGGCCCTACGGCGAAACGAAAACGAAGTTCGGTCGTGTATACATCTCACTCTCCGTCGCACTTGCATATTCGAGCGACAGAGATGGGGAGATACACGAACGAACTTCGTTTTCGTTTCGCGGTAGCCTCCTTGCAATCCTAGGATCTCTGCAATATTTTGGGTAATGATGGCGTTCCAAGTAAACCTTTGGAGCTTCGCTATCGGAGTTCTTGTACATACAATACAATATGGGTGGGCAGTGATATCTAGGGATTTTCGCCGTTTCCACACAAGTCACGCAGAGCGATGCCAAACAGCTCGAGTTGTCACTTTTGAGTAAACCTATTAAATCAGTGCTAGCTAGGGTACGTTGATGATTTCAATTATATATACGAAGCGGTTCCTAAGCTTGTGTTTCCTAGCCAACATATTATTTTTGTATTTCTACTTTTATCCCAGTTTACTTTTAATAACAAAACTATGATTACTTATCTAAGTACTTACGAATGACTTCCTTGTTACTCGTAATTAAAACAATTGATTCGATTGTAGGTAGTTATTAATCGTTTTTGAAGTGAAAACTTCTTTAGCGGCGCTGAGCACTTTTTGGGATGGGGAAAAATTGTTAAATAGGTACGCGACAGATTTTTTTTCGTCAGATGTGAAGGAGGTCACACACGTTTATATTTAGCTGCTAGCCGATTCGACTTCATTCAAAACTGAACGCTATTCGTAAGAGTATAAAGCCGTTAAACACTTTTTGCAATAGCATATTCTGCAAATAAATTTGTAATTTTTTTCACGCGTCCTTCACCGTTTTGCTATTGAGCAAATTCGAATAGTTCGAATTTGGACGTTATTCCTAAAGAGATAAACCTTTGAAAAATATTTACCAACGGCAAAAACAAATTGATATTTTGTTCACCACCGCCGTCCGCTGTTCTTGCAAATTCGAATAGTTCGAATTTGGACGTTATTCCTAAGGAGATAAAGCTTTGAAAGATATTTGGCAATGGCAAAACCAAAATTGGTATTTAGTTCGCCGCCGGCGGCCGCGAGCCAGCCCGTCGTACCCAACGCGCCCGCGGCCCGTCCGCCTAAATAATTGATAATTGTTTATAGCGCCAAATTCATTTTTAGGGTGACACCGTAAGATGTCACGTGACTTGATCAAAAAACTGTTACAATGTTATTGAGTTTTCACTTCTGCCGGCACTCCCCCGGCCTTTTTTTTATTTCGGTACATTTTTATTTGATATATTAGATAAATAATTCTGTTTACAGGTCCCTATTATTAAGCACCTCTTAAAAAAACCTACAATAATTTACCCTTGTTCGACGTAGGTATGGTATGTATTTAAACCGATTCCAAACGATAGCACCTACCTACTAGCGCATCACTATATTTAAAAAAAAACAGTCAAGTGCGAGCCTGACTCGCACACCGAGGGTTCCGTACAAAGTATCAATTAACTCAAGGTAAAATAAGTGTCCCAATATTTGACAACTTCATTCTGAAAAACTATCAACATCCACATCAAATATCCTGTCTGAAGCTTTTATGGACCCGTAGAATATAAATTACCCTCGTAGGTATGAAATAGAAGAGAAAACAACGAATTCTAATACATCAATGTATCAATGAACTAGTATATTTAGTTTTAGTTTTTTCCTAGCCTATCCGCTTAAGTTTTTCCCATTACTGAACAAAGCCCAACGAATACGACGACAATAGACCGAAGTAATTTTCGCCTGTTAAATTACTTATTTTAACCCAACACAACAGAATTCAATTTCAAACAACGAATATTTTTTTTTTACACCATGACCATGAAACTACCAAGACAATTGAATCACGATTTTTTTTGCTATTGAGATTTGAAAATTTTGAAATATACCCGTCCCAAGTAGTCCCAACCCCATTAATTCTAGAAAAATCTTAACAGCGCGAAATAGGAATGGGGTCAGCGCCATCTATCGGCCCCATTTGCTACTAACGTGCAAGGGCAATCAGCTTAGTACCTATGTATGTTGGTTTTTTATCGATTATTGTTTTTCTCGTGAACCGATCTCGATTTTTTATATTTATTTGAAAGAGAAGTACTTCTATTATAGTCTTATAGGAATTTCAAAACAAAAAAATACTTATAAAGTTGATTAACCTTTTCAACGCTCTCATATTTGAATGAAGTGATCATTCACACGCCAAGAGCTGTTGCCTTATCAAAAATGACGAATCTCGTAGTGCTGTGCAAAACAAGATTAGATAGATTGTATTCATGATCAAAGTACAACTTTATTTCGACCTTTTTATGGGTTGTTGGCGTGGTGGGCACGACAGCACCGACCACTTTAGTGGCTCTTGGCGTTGAAAAGGTTAAATTGCAAACTTAACTAGGAACTTATTTTGGAAAATAAAACAAAAAATACGCTAGATACAGAAAAAGTTATACTTTTCCAGTAATATTTATGTTTACCTTAATCACAAGTAATAATTTCAAATTTTTCGCTTGGATAACTTCGGAGATTAGGGAGGGAATGGTATTGTTTTTTACATTTCCCTTCATAGATTGAAATTTTACAAATGTAGAAAAAAAAAAACTGTTTCAAAAAGTGCAACTCAAGCCCTTTTATATGATAGATACCCCACTTGACCTTATAGTTGATTTATTTTTGCCCCCCTCATATTCGTAATTTTTAATAGAAAATTAAAATGTATATTTCAATTTCTCATTTTCCATGCACGTGGATGACTCTCATTTACAACCATTCCAAATTTCAAATTGATAGCTTAAGTAGTTCGTGATATATTTCACTTTGTGACAGACAGACAGACTGACGGAGTCGCACCTAAGGGTTCCTTTTTTACCTTTTTTGGTACGGAACCCTAAAACGAAAAAGTCGTAGAAGGTAAGCGTCCACATATCAAATTACAATTACTTACTAAATATTTCACTTTTAACGCTGAACAAAATTAAGTATTCATTTAATGAGTGGTAAAAAGAGTAGGTATATCTAACGAGGCGTTTATACTCGTACGCACTTTTTTTAGTTAAATAGCTATTGAATATTTTATTTTTAATTTCGCTGAGCAACGCCAATTTACGTTGCATGGTGTGTGGTCTGCTGTGACAATAGTTATTTGTGCAAAAGAGAGCGAAGTTGTATTTTTCAGCGAGTGTTTAGTTTGAGTCCCAAGAAAGCAAAAGATTCCAAAATTGAATCACGAGCATAGTGACTGATTCCACGTTAGAATCTTGAGCGCAGAGAGAGACTCAAAAAACGAGATGAACATCTCTCTCTCGAGTGACACATACAACTTTTCACCTCTGCAGTAGGAACATCTGCATTAAAAAATATAATATGCTTTAACGTAGAAGTCTCGCGATTATTCAGAAAGAAAACTTAATTCGCTGTTCATTACTAGGTACTCCTTTTTTAACTCCTCAGCGCGGCTAGCAGTGCTCTAGCACTATGCGCGCGACTCGACAAGTTTAGAATATTTGAACTTTATTAGCTCTGTCCCTTTCATTTCATTACGAAAAAAAATGGCAGGCATAGGTCTCGATCCATAGTTCGACCATCGAATTTCAAAGAAGACCCCCAAAAAAGCGCGAAACAAGGTACACGTTCAAAAACTATCAAATTAACTTGTAAGTTTAAATTACAAAAAATATACAAAAGAATGTTGTCAACTGAAGAATATTTGAATAATAACATACCAGATAAAAATCCGTTTTTAAATTTAATAAACCTGAATTTTATTACGATGGCTAATTAACAGTTCTAGTTTTAACAATCTAGAAAGAAGGAAATATCTTTGAACTATCGTACCTATTAAAGAAAATCTTACATTACTAATTATTAAATACACCGGAAGCCACTATACATTGGAGGCCAGTAGGTAACTGAATTTCCTCGAGTAGCGACTGGCTAATATTTACCCTACATTGTTTTTATTTTTACCACCATGTAATTGTTACATCATATCATATTAGTCACTCCCAGGCAAAAAAGATTCCTACATGTATTTAATTTTTATATATATAATTATGGCTGAAACATGTTTACTGTCCTTTGTTTCAGTACAACTTGCAAAAGCAGAATGGAAGAAACTGCGTGATAACCATCGCGACGCTTTAAAAAGGGCTAAGCTCGGAAAAAACAAACTACTCCCCGCACAAATAACGACGTGGAAGTATGCTAAACATATGCAATTTCTTGAGCCACACATGAAGTATCGAATTACAGAGCATATTGAGATGGAGCCTATAAGTGAGAGTGGGTCGAAGCGACAGCGAGAAGCGAGCGTGCTCGCCCTGGCAGCCGAGCCTGGCCCACCAGGCCCGCCCGCCAAGCGCCGGGCCCTCGACCGCCCCGCCCCGACACCGACGCCGCCACTACTGCTCGCAAAGACCCCGATGCCCTAGAATCCTTCTTCAACTGTGTTCTCAAAAGCACAAGAGAAATGCCTCCTTGGATGCAAACCCAAGTCAAGAAGAATATATTTGCAGTAATAATAGATGCAGAGGAACGGTTATCGAATCGAGAAAATGATACGCCAGACCAAAGTTGCGAAGAACTTCAAACAGAAAATAAGATTAAATGTGAGGTTATTACTGATGATTATTGAAGGAATTAGTTGGAGCTTAGTGGAAATACCTGAGCTGGTTTTTGGCGCATTCCTGGTACTGCAGTTGGCGTGTTGAGGTTGAATCGAGACGCCGAGCGGGGGACGTCGCGACGTGCCCGGCGAAAAGCGGGACTTCGCGGGGAAACGTGTAACGGTCGCTGATTTTTCTGCGATCCTATTGAATTGCCTCTTTTCTGGAATTGTAAATAAAAGCGTTATAATAAATTATAGACGAAATCTATTTGCATACTTATTAATGTTAGTTGACCATGGTTACCGCGGTGCTCACTGACGCGGGGAGCCCCAGGTTTGGGCTCGGCGGAGAGCGCCGTGCCGGCGACCCGCAGTGCGTATTTCGCTCGCACAGGCTCGACCGCGCTAACCAACTCTGTCCGCCAATCTTCCATGCTATTCGAATCTTCAGTATCTACCGTCTGTATGAGGGGTAAGTGCGATATTTTCACAAATTACTCTTTTTAGGCGAAGGCCTGTAATTCTGAACAGATAAATTACGACTTACTACAGTACTAATGGTCAAAACTATTGCAAATTATTACATTAGCTTAAAGGTGCGTTCCCAAGCTCGCTCTGAGCTATAACCACGAACTTCGAAATTCGAAGTTCGTGTATCTCCATCTCTATCGCCCTTACATTACTCGAGTGACAGGGATGCATGCATATACCTATACGAACTTCGATTTTCGTGGTAGCGCCGCTGCGCCGAGCCATCAAATCGTGGACTGTTCGGAGCGACGCGATGACTCGCTCTTCCTATCCACGATAAGGTAAAAGTTCGCTTCACCGGATCTGCCGTATCGCCGAATTTCCCCTATTTTAAGTCATAAGTCGAGTAGTTACAGGTAATATTACGTTGTTTTTTTCTCCGCTAGCCAGTCCTATCCTATCTCTTTCACTACGCGGTAGAAACGTCAATTTTGGCTTTAAAGCCCAACATCTCGTAAATTCGTGGTAGTAGTACATAATATAATGAAATTGAAAGGAAAACTATCATGGACAAGTAGGCATAATAAGTACATACCGTTCTTACCGAGTAATAGTCGACCAAGGGTATACCTCCCCTACATCTAAAGCGGGGATGTATTTTTTTTTCTCGATAAACCCATGGTGAGGGATCGTTGGATAGCTCGTTCAAAAATATTATGGGTTTCCTAAAACCATTTTTCAAATCAATGATTAGTTTACGAGATATTGGGCTTTAAAGCCCTAATTTTTATTCGAGTCATGTGTTTGAATAATCATGCCAAGCAACAGTTTACCAACTAAAGTTTGAGCACCACTCAGCGCCCAAATCCCATATACATTTCTTCCCTAGTTCGGTGAAGCGGCGCGCCGATTCGGTATTATGTGCAAATCACGTTTCTTAGTTCGGTAAATGGTACAAACCACGGAAACTGACCCAAAAACGTTTAAATTTTTTTTTAGCATATAGTATGTTATTAATTTCTAGGTACACTTAAATGATGACAAATTTATCTAACTTGCAATTGTACTTTTGTTCATAGCCCTATGAAACTCGCAGACCTTATTAAAAAAATAAACGTACATCCAGGTCTTAAGCGTTCGGTGAAACGTACTTTACCTTTACCTATGCCGGCTGCTAAGGTGATCCTTGTGGAATCGACGGAAGTCGTCAAATATTATCGGCCCACATACAGCGATTCGGATTTTTATCTCTAATAATCAACGCATTTGCTCTCGGAAATCAGTTCATGTGGTAAATTGGAAAATAAATGTGGAAATGTTCTCGTGGCTTAGCGGAGTACTAAATTGAAGTAGGTTAAATTAAAACTTTGTTTTTAAAGTAAATTATTATAGGACCTCTTTGTAAAATCAGTTGATGAAAAAAGTAATAAATAAGGCAACTAATTTTATTTGTTACGCGTATGAGTAGGCCTTGATTTAAAATTGTTAATTAATTGGTATTTAGTGGGTCACAAGAAATAAAATTCCAAGAATTGTTTTTTTTTTTTTTTTTAAAGGGGCCGTGGCCGAGCCGACTTATTCAAGGAAAAATAAAAGTGAATATATCTTGAAAATGGTTCACTTTTGCATCATTATTCATTATGCATAAGTGAACCACATACATATGCTCGTATGTGATAACTGATAATACATTTATTATGTGGCCAAAAGTTGCAAACAACCTCCCCTATAGATGGAACGGCAACCAGCAAATGTTACCCCTAGAACATGGTTATTTCTTTGACTCCCTTTATAACCAACTTGTTCTGAATAGGAAATCAGTTACCTCCTTCGGCAGTTCGATGTTATATTTGTGATTCTGTTCGTTCGAAGTTCGAAGAAACGAAAAAAACCCTGTATAATACGTGACATTGCGTTGACAGTGGAACATAGAACCTCCTCCTTTTTTTGAAGTCGGTTAAAAATAACTTAACCCCGCCCCGCCCTCAGCAGCCCTGACCAGTTGTGACAGATAAATATGCCATGTTTAATAAATATAGATCGAAATTGGTGAGAAAGATTACTCATTTGAATATTTTAAATAAGATACTTACTTACATGTTTTCGTACATTACACTCTGAAAACGGACCATTAAGGATGATTTACACTACACCGTTCCGTGCCCGGGCCGGCGCCGTAACATGTAACCGGACTGAGTGAAGTGTTCGCACAGTTACACATTTTGCCAGTTAATTAATTATCTACATCACTGTTTTTTATTGTTTCACCTATGGAAAAATATTTTTGATCGGAGAACACTGATCTACTTTAAGTGTGATCCACCATTGTCAATCTTTATGGAATAATATTTTTGGTTGCAAAACACTAATCTACTTTAAGAGTGAGTAATGAGCAGGTACCCTATCCACTAGAGCTGTGCAAGGTAGCGGAGGAGCCTGCGATAAAAAAATTGCGCCTCAACTCACCCGTTACGCCTAACGAAACTAGACCTCTAACTACGCTTAGTTACAACAAATCGCGTCGTCAAGATATATTTGTAGGTGAACAGGGAGGTTGAGGTTAGGTTAAAAGAAGTAACAGAATAGCGGGGCTAGTGAAAGTGGTAAATACTCTCCCTAAGTTGCGTATGCGACCATCATTCGTTGCCCTTGTATAGCACGCACAAAAAAGAAAAAGCCGTTGGTTGCACATCGTTTCAGCAGGGCTTAGATTTTCAATAGATACCAAGTTTGTTTAATTAGTTCAGTTGACTCGTAGAAAAATTATTGTATACAATAGTTATATAATTAGCTTTTTAACTCTCGTACCTTAATTAGGCCACTCAGCAAGCTTCGTGGCCTAAACGTGGTACTCGACTGAAAAAGCATACAGATTTTTTTTTAACGATTGCATAAAATACTATAGTAAAACACTAGATAATTGAGATGGGCAATACATATAACCAAATTCTCAATAGCTATGAAATTATTACTGAATCTTAATAAACTAATTATTTAATATGTCTAGGTAATAACAATAACGTTTTTTTTTCACCACCCATAAGTGCTATACTGTGTTAATTTTATATCCAGGTAAATCCGGATATTGGTAGTGGCCGCCTTGACCGAAAATTTTAATTGACTGTAGATTAAAGGTTCTATAGAATTAGGTCTTGTAAAAAATATGGTAGATAGAAGACATAATAGCTGTCAAACAAATATCGCGTCCTACAACGGCGGAACATGGAAGAAAAAAAAGAAAAAAACCAATATCTGTGTAACAAATGTATCTAGAGAGGTAGTAATTGCCTCTAAGTGTATGTCTTTGAAGGGTTTATCCAACACTTTGAACGACAAAAAGTTTATTTAATAAACCTTGCAATATATGATTTTTTTTTCATAATATCCAGGTCTCACAAACAAGATTTTCAAAATTGTATTTCTCAAAAAATGCACATAATAGAAACGCAGCAGTTTTAGTCTTGTATTTGTGATAATCTAAACTACAGTAATTTGTAATAAAATGGGGATGTCACTTTTTAGGCTTCTATAAAATTAAACACTGTTGGGCGTCGATGTTTGCCGGCCGCCACACGGACCGGACCGTGCCGTACTCAGCGCGGTGTACAAGTACCGGATGACTTGTATTTATATTTGGGTATCGTATCGGCTATTTTTTTTTTGTAATCTTTGGACATCTGACGCAAATCGATAAAACCATCTTCCAAATATCATAAATATTTAGGATGTTGTTGGAATAAGAAAATGATGCAATGTGTTGTGACAATTCATTATTCTGAAATAAGTATTATTGCAAGTAATAGGTCAGTTATACTCCTCATTCGCGATTTATCTGTCGAGCGACGACAACTATCAGTCTGATTTCTGTAATTAGCAATTAAACTGAACTGCATCTAGGTGTTATAACGATAACCCGGAGTGCAAAAAAGCAAGATGTTTGCTCTAAAGTATTGTGCTTATATATTGCTGTTTATAGCTCCTACGATACGAGGTAAGATTAATTACTATATACTTAGTTAACATTTACTATTAACTAACTTATGTCCCGGTCTTGTGAAGGTGCCAGAAATACTGGGTGCCTCGATTACCACGCTGTATTGCTACCGATACCTATGTGTTGGGTCAGGTAACACCCGGAACGTGGGCCACAGAAAGTTAATCATCATATTCGCCTAAAGACGGCCACTCCAGCCCCCCCCTATTCTGTAACTTGTTTTAAGCTCACCTCAACGCTCACCCACAAATGTATCTTGACACCGCGATGCGTATAGTGTTATATATATGTATGTAAAGGGTAGTTGTAAGTGCATGCAGACGGTTGCTGCGCCCGCCGTCATTTTATTAGATAAATAAAGCAGTTCGTAATTGACTGCCCGTTGTGTCACTTGTGCCCCTCCGATCCATATTTAACAGGTAGTAACCGAGCGTAATTAGGCAGAGGTCTAGTTTCGTGCCGGGTGACCGGCGGGTGAGCCGCATTAGCGCGTAGCGAATAACAGCGCTGGACATAGGCCTCTCCCAAAGAGTGCCACAGGGATCGGTCCCACGCCACCCGCGTCCAGTGAACTCCCGCGACCTTTACCAGGTCATCAGTCCACCTTGTCTATCCATGCACTTTCCGGCACGTGGACGCCACTCGAGAACCTTTACTTTTCTTAAGTAACGAAGTTGTCTGATAAGTAGCACGGGTTTTCTAATTTAAAAGGAACCGATCTTTACGAACATAATGGTATTTGATGTTATTACTGAAAACTTTTTTTTTCAGTTAATTATTTGTTATTGAAGGTTGTTAAGGTTGAAATTGCTACAGGTTACAGGACATTAAAACATAACGGAGCTGCCATCATACTAGCAAGATCGGGGGAGACCATCGACATCCTCTGCCAGGATGAAGTGCCACTTGTCCGGTGTGGGTTCACACATCCAAATGGAACTAAAATATTGTAAGTTAATGACTTTTCCAATTTAATAATTCTGAAAATATATTTTCCGTACCTATATCTTTTGTCCAGAAAACCAAAAGTCGCTCCTTCCATTGAGTTCTTCCAAAATTACGCGATTTTGGACCAAACCGTCAATAAAAAAAAACTAGTTTTTTTTTTAAATATTTCACCTATATTATAAAAAAAATTACATGAAATACCATAGACCTAAAAATACTGGCATACCTAAAGCACACATTATCTTGTTATAAAAATATATTGTTTATTATATAATAGGCATAAACCGCGAACCGAAATCTCTGTATAGGCTGCGTATTTTTCAGCTCGCAAGATGAAATCTTCGAAAGGCCCTTTCAAGGCGGGAACATAGCTCTCAGTGCTACTTACGCCGCAGAGCGTAGCAATCAGCATAATTAAATAGCGAACGATAGTCAATCTCATCGTTGAAAGGGCTTTGTAATTTTGTATAACAAAGAAGCTTCAGTGCTGTATTTTATGTACCTAATAATGGAATTGGAAGCGTATTCAGGTGGCATTGAACCCTCGTTAAAACGACTCGTACTGGGATCTATTTTTCCTTTTTTAACCCCCGACGCAAAGAGAGGGGTGTTATAATTTTAACGTGTCTGTGGTATCGTAGCTCCCAAACGGATGGACCGATTTGAATGCGGTTTTTTGTCTAATAGATAATTTTATCCCGAGTGTTCTTAGCCATGTTTCATGAAAATCTGTTCAGCTGTTTTTGAGATATTGGACTTTGAAATGAAAATGTCGGGGGTTTTTCAACTTTTCTAAGTTGTAGTTACTAGTAATATTCTATTATTTTACTTATTCAAATGCACTTTGCCTTCAACCTGTTTCGCCCTCACGTTTACATTTACGGTTCCGCAATCTAACATCAACATTCTCAATTGACTCAAAATATTTAAAAGAAAAAAAAACTTTTACCTACAGATCCGTAAACGTTGTACCGGGAACGCCATATTGCAAGTTTACCACGGACGCCACCACTTCAGAAGTAGGTCTTTGGACCTGTCACCTCTGGACTCCAACCTCTCCTCAAGAAGAAATCCAGAAGACGGTAGAAGTGAGAATAGCTGACAAATTTGCTGCACTAGACAGAGAGGTTGCGGTGAAGGAAGGAGGGAGTGTGACACTCTCGTGCGCCAGTTCCGAGGGAATGGTTCCGCTTAATGAGTGTCATTTTACGTCGCCAGAGCAGCTCAGGATTCACGTAGATGATAAAATAACCGAGGAACAGTGAGTTATTAATATTACATTACTTACTTATACGTTGTCGTCGCGACTCCGCCCGCGTATAACTTCCAATATTACTACCTTTTTCCTCCATCTTTTTGGAAAATAATTCTCCTTTCCCGGTATTCAAATGATTTAAATACCTTTCATTAAAATCTATGCAAGCTACGGTTTAAGTGTGCATATGAAGGTGACAAAGATACATTAGCATAATAAAAAATAATATGTTATAGCATGGATACCTATAGATTCTTCTTTAGGTACTTACTCGTCAGACAAACGGCAAAAGAAGCAATTGAAATGAACAATTTCATTTAATTTCATTTATTTATTCATGAGCAACATACATTGCATTTGAAATTAACATTTACACATTAGAATGTCACAATCATATAAATAGTAATTTACTACAATGATATATATTTATATACATATATATATATTAAAATTAATTCTTTTACATGTCAAATTTACTAAGAAATAATGTCATTGTTAACCAACTTCAAAAAAAAGGAGGAGGTTCTCAATTCAGTTGTATTTTTTTTTTTTTTTTTCAATGTTTGTTACCGCAGAACTCCGTTATTGATGAGCCGATTCGTTTTTTTTTTTGTAAGTTTTTGCTTCCAGGTAGGTCCCATTTTTTTCAAAAATTCAGTTGGATGATGGGATCTATGAGGAATTGAGGGGACTCCTCAATTATATTAGGCACGCGTGTAATGATTTTGTATTTTCTATTATAACTCGTGTATTTACCTACACCCGGAAGTTTGGTGGAGTGGAATTGATGATGAAGACCACAGACGACTTATGGAATTCCTCAATTATTGTACTTAAAAGTACAAAAGTATATCACAGATTCTGATAAGATTCCGTTATAATAGGAACTAATAAAGTGCCAAAGGTGATGCTTGGGGAATAGATGGAAGTCCTCAAATATTATCGGCCCACATACAGCGAATCGGTTTTTTTTTCTAATAATCAACGCATTTGCTCTCGGAAATCAGTTCGTGTGGTAAATTGGAAAATAAATGTGGAATTGTTCTCGTGGCTTGGCGGAGTACTAAATTGAAGTCGGTTAAAACTTTGTTTTTAAAGTAAATTATTGTACTAATCGTTGTGTGGAAAATCTAGTAAATTGCCGTTTCGGTCGTGAAATACCTACTGCGTTTAGGTGCTTAGTTGTCGAACAATTTTTTTTTTATGAAAGCGTAAGGATCCTACACATATTATACTGCCGAGTATTAAATTTACTCTTGGACGATAAAAAAAATACCCATTTTTTTCTAATCTTTCAAGTTCCACATATTTATGGTCTTGATTTTATTTTTAAATTATAATTTATTGCAATATTAGATTATTGGCAGTATTCACGATTTACTCTTGGACGATAAAAAATTACACTTGTTTTTCTAATCTTTCAAGTTCCACATGTTTTTATGGTCTTGATATTTATTTTTATTTTATTGCAATAATTTGATGAATTACTAAAAAAGCTACGGTAGCCCAGTGATTCAGGCATGCGGTCGCGGGTTCGAATCCCGGCTCGTACCAATGAGTTTTTCGGAACTTATGTACTGAATATTTACCGTTAGCTTTTCGGTGAAGGAAAAAATCGTGAGGAAACCGGTGTAATCCCAATAAGGTCTAGTTTTCCCTATGAGTTGGAAGGTCAGATGGCAGTCGCTTTTGTAAAACTAGTGCCTATGCCAAATCTTGGGATTAGGTGTCAAATCGGACCCCGAGCTCCTTAAGGAGTATAACCGGGAACAACGCAAGGAAGATGATGATGAATTTGATGATTTATTATCCATAGCAACACTACGTTATCAATTTCAACATGAGGGAACTACCCCATTAACTGCGTGACAGTTCGTACCAGGCTTCAGTCACATGCAAATAATTTTGAACGCAGTAAACAGGGTTTAAGTGGAACCGCAGGAGTGACTTTGAAAACTCCTCCCTTCTCTCTGTGCTAATGAGATTTCTCGTAACACTTCGCGTCTCACGGTATATAGTGCTAGCGTCGCATAGCAGTTGGGTTTTTAGCATCATCTTTCAACTTTCCAGTATGGTCCTCAACAAGTACTTCTTCCCCGCGAACCAGAGCGTGCACCGCGGAGACTGCAGCCTCACCATATCGTCTGTGTCGATGAGTGACGCGGGCACTTGGGCGTGTTACAGCTGGCTCGAGCTGGAAAACAGGCAATACACTGGTACCATACTTCTGAAAGTGGAAGGGGTTTATGATATCATCGATGATGGTTAGTAAGGCATTTTATTTCAAGAAGGGGTAATGTGGGGTGCGGGGCGGGCTCGAATCGAATTTATATGGGACTGCCATTCGGGCTGATGAGAGATTCTTACCGCGTCCCTGCAATAGGGCGTGGCCGCGGAACTCCGTAAATATATTTCCGCAACCTCGCCAGCAACTGTCTGCGGACCAGTACTAAAAAATAAAAATAAAAAAAATAAAAAAGCCTTTTTATTTCTGGGTGAAAGTATGAAAAAAATATAAAATATAAAATAACTTAATCTAGGATTTAAACCTACTAGTATTAATTTTGTGAGATATCACACCAGAACCCTTAGGAGGTAAAGGCCTCTTCCAGATTATTCCATTTCTCTCTGTCTTGGGCCTGCCACATCCAGCTGGCCCCTGCCACCTTTGTTATGTCATCTGACCAGCGTGCCAGTGCTACCCACAACTTAACAATTCAATCTGAGATTACCGGTTCTCTTTGATACCGACGTGTCGCAACGAGGGTGCGAAAGAATTTGAAATCGAAATGGAATGCAAAATGTCTTAATTTATAGTACCTATACCCGCAACCGAAGAGCCTCTATGTGAGGACTGAGGAGATAATGGGTGTGATCGAAGCGAAAGATGTATACTTATGAGGATCGTAGAATTTGGCGTTCGTTGGTCTCTGCCTACCCTAATGTGATAGGTACGGATATGAGTATATAATATGTATGTAATGTAATCCTCAGTATATTGAACTCCAAATTTGCTAGCATTTTAGCATTTTGTGGACGCTATTTTAGTATTACTTAACCATAAAATAATTATTATAACGAATAATAATTTTACTAAGTAATAAGCTTAACGATGACTACGCTGCTTTGGAGAAAAACGGTCTAATCTCTTTTAGGAAAAATATATAACTAGCTAAATTATGTTTATATGCGTGTTTTATTCTATCCTCTGCACCATCAACACCAAGTATAAATAAATAAATAAATAAATAAATAAATAAATATTAGGGGACAATCTTACACAAATCGACCTAGTCCCATAGTAAGCTCAATAAGGCTTGTGGTATGGGTACTAGACGAAGATATATTTAATAGATAGAAATACTTAAATACATAGAAAACATCCATGACTCAGAAGCAAATATTCATGCTCATCACACAAATATTTGCCCTTACCGGGATTCGAACCCAGAACCTTTAGCTTCGTAGGCAGCGTCACTACCCACTAGACTAACCGGTCGTCATCAAGTATGGCCTGTGGAAGGCAGTGCCAGTGCTCCCTGGTCAAAACTAGTATAAAGTTCATAGCTACCTACAACAGGTTCTTTTTAAATATTGACATGTAAGTTGTGTGGAAATAGCTACATGTAGACAGCTTGGAAAGAACTAGCACTTCCATTTTGTCGGATGCTAGACGTGTCGGCTTGTTATCAGGCAGGTCGTGCGTCTGTAAGCCACCATCATGCTGTATATAACAACCAATATCTGAGATTAATAGGTAGCAGGCCAAGCCGCGGTTTAAGATGCCACCGGGATAACCTTAAGATAAGAAGGAGGGATATTTAAAAAATCAGTTCCCCCCATGTCTCCTGCTCTGCTCACATAACCGTGTTCATTTAATTTCCGGTCCGTACTATCCTACTACTGGGCAAATGCCTCTCTCTCTTTCTTCCACGCGTCTCTCGACTGCTAAACTAGACCAGAGGGCCTACCGCCAACGGCATTCGAAGTTTTCTCTCTCTGTCGTACGAACTCTCAAGTCTGACAGAGAGGGAAAACTTCGAATGCCTTTCAAGGTCGCTACCGCGAAACAAAAACGAAGTTCGCTTCGTTTTCCCTCTTCGCTTATTTGTGCCGCTCCGCCATGAGCGACAGAGACACGAACGAACTTCGTTTTCGTTTCGTAGTACGTCGTCAATACTCCCGAAAAGCGTAAAGCTCATCCCACCATCTCCGTCAGAGTCTACCTCTTTTTTCCGTTGGGGGAATGCCAGTCCGCCCGGTCGAAAGGGGGGACCGGACGGTGTGTAGCACTCTGTCCTTCGGACAGAAAGCCCAGACTACCCACTAAACCCCCAACGATTGTTATGCTACCTCATTGTCGTTTGTGTGCACCATCGCCAACACAGTTAACTGACCATCCGTGGACTGTATGTGCATTGTAATAAGGTTCAACGTTTGTAGGCCGCATTCTACTTTGACCCTCGAGGCTGGTCCGTTTTTTGCGGGTACGACCAGGAAGAGCGCCCCGGGATAATTTAGGAGCGCTTCAATCCCGTGGACTCAATTAACGGCTAGGGGAAGTCTGGGTCTGCCTCTAAGCCAAACTTTTGGTAGGAGCCAGAGAGCCATCCCCAGTCGGTAGTTTCCTTGGCCTACAAATTGTTTGGCATACGACAGCGACAATATCACCGCGTTATCAATGTAATATAATTGTTTATGCAATAATGTAATGAACTATTGACACGAACTAATGACGTTGATTGGAGACGGTGTCTGTGCAAACAGACTGGCTTGGAAACAATACTTGTATTATATAGAACGTAGGTACCTACATGTGAGTATCTACTTCTTATTTAGTGGCACTCCAAGCAATCCGTGCTTAGGAAGGCACGCTAAGCAGTTGATCCCGGCTGCTGTTTATGACAGTAGTCGTTAAGCCGAGTTAGAGGCCTTCGGGCGGCTTAAGAACTTCTAACAGTCGAGTTGTCCACTCACTTGACAAAGGGAGGACAACTGTCACTCGCGTCCGCAGGAGCTACCTACCACAACCCTGCACGTGTCCCCTGGGTGGCACTAAAAAGAGTGATAAACTTTAAAGGCCAAAATAATGTATGCCATACGATTAAATAAACTACTAGCAAAATATTACTGGATTTAGCTGCGGAAAATGTGAAAATGGAGTGAGGTTGCTAGCCCTTGGTCAATATACTTCAACCCTATTCCCAATAGGTAGACTGCTACGACACAAGTTATTTTAAAGAGATTTCGGACAAACCCTTCCAAATACGTATTGTTCCGAAGCGTGTTAATATTTTTTTTTACTTATAGTATTATCAAGATGTAGTCTGAGATTGTAGCGTTGTTAGTTTGTATTCAGTGTAGATAATCTCCGAAACCACTGCTGTTGTAATAGATTGGCCTATGGGTCGACCACTCGCGCCTAGCACCCATGGGATACCTTATAAGTACCTATACTAGCTTCTGCCCGCGACTCTGGCCCCATGGAACTCGATTATATAGTAGCTCTATACAAACTTACACCCTCCTTATTATGGCATGATTTCCGGGATGACGATCTTGTGTCCTTCCCGGGATTCAAACTATCTTTATAACAAACTTCATCCCAATCGGTTCAGCGGTTTAAGCGTGAAGAGGTACCTAACACACAGACAGACAGACAGACACACTTTCGCATTTATAATATAGTATGTAAAAAGTATGGAAGTATGGGTATATGTTATCCCATGGGTGATATGCGCGAGTTGTCTAGCGATTAGGACCAGCTGGAAACGCCACAGTCGCTTGACAACTCGCGCGGCGTTTCATGTGTCACTTTTCGACACTAGAAACCGACGCTAACGGCAGTCCATTTTGTTTCGCAATTGGGTTGCAGATTTCTATTGAATATCACGCTGTCAGTTTTCAGTTTCTAGTCTAGACCAAAGCGTGTCTAAAACGGTCGTTTCCATTGTAATACTGAAAGGAGAACTGATAGTGAAAAGGGGAAAAGGGGTACAGGTCGACACACGTAAAAAGAGCTCTGCGCGCCATATTAAATGTATTGCCGCTTGAGCTCTTTTTACGTGTGTCGACCTGTACAAGTTCTGTATAAACGTACGGAAATAGTATATTTTTTAGTAGAGCCTCGATAACTCCATTGTCTAACTAAAATAATGTCTCCGCGAAATTTTCATGCATATTAGCACTTCAATAGTTACTTTGTAGTGAGCACAGACATATTTAAGAGGCCGCATACTGGTACTCATTGCACATATAGTATTGATCATCATCATCAGCTGATAAGCCGAAAGACGTCCACTGCTGGACCTATGCCTATGCCTCCCCCAAAGAGTGCCACAATGACCAGCCTGCGCCACCCGCATCCAGCGGACTCCCTCGACCTTTACCAGGTCATCAGTCCACCTTGTGGTGGGCCTGCCTACGCACGCTGCGCTGCTTCGGAAGGCACATAGTATTAAGTACCTACAAGTAATAAAAATGGACCCAGTAAGGGCACAGCAAAGAAGCTTACATCTAACTTGGATACTACTAATTCTACCTTGAACATGATTTCGTATTACTTCGCTTAAAGTCCAACAGAAACTGGTTTCGTGAGGTAGGGCACAGCGAAATGTCATCCCGCTCGAATTTGGAGCAGCCTAACTGGGGAAGTACCTCCGCCATGGACCACAGCCATAATAACACTACTACTTGCTCTATAGTAGTGTTGTGTTCCTGGAGGTGAGCAAGGCCGCCAGAGCTCCCGAGGATGCGTTGTGTTGAGAGCGAGGGAATTTGTTCCATCAGCTCTCAACACAGCGAATCCTCAAATATATCAAGGGTCGGCAACGGCCATGTTACTCCTTTGGAGTTGCATGCGTCTATAGGCTGCGGTGTCCGCTTACCATAAGGCGGTCCGTACGCTTGTTTGCCACCGTCGTTGTATAAAAAAAAAAAAAACTATATTACTGCCTGGGAGCAGGCCAACATGTGTTTACGGCCTTTGCAGTCGAGACTCTCGGGCCGTGGAGTCCAGACCACTGGGGACCATGGAGCTGACTCGTTCCTCACTCAACGGATCAGCATAGCGATCCAGAGGGGAACGCTGCCAGCCTAATGGGGACCCTGCCGCAGGGGCCGATCAGGGAAACATCAATTAGTTTTAGCCTAGTTTAATTGTTGGAATGATCTCCCCCCACCTATCCAAGGAGCGTCTAGCAGGTATACCTTTAGGCGCCAGCTTAAGGGCTATTTGTTGACGCTCCAAAAATCCCAACCCTAAACCATCCAGCACTTTATTTAATTTTTATCCATTTTTTTTTAAACATCCCAACCGTTTCGTGTTTTTCACCGCGTTTGTCTCTCATCCCATTGTGCTTGTGTTACATATTAAACAGATTTAGTACATTAATTATTTATTTATTATGTGTATACGTTTGTATCGGCAGTATGTTGTGTTGCGTTCCGTGGGTCACGTGTACGGTGCTGTCTGAAAATCAGCGCTGTAGGTGTCTGTCTGACACCTCGGCATAATGCTGAGACAGCGACCGATTCACTGCCGCGAAGACACACACATTATGTGTCAATTGTAGGTATTGTATTTGTACTCCCTTTGTGTCTGTGTGTCTTTTGTGTAGTAGATAAATATCTTCTTTCTTTCTTTCTAATTTTTATTTTATTTTTTCTATTCTTCTATGTACCTCCACTCCTCTAGTTTATACTATTAAGTATATCAACAATTCTCCGATATAACATCGGTTATAAAATTATTGCAAATTCTTTACCACCAAGAATCGGTACACTTGCGGCTATGGCGTAGGCGGCCCCGCTAGGCGGGTGTTACGATAGTAGTCTATGACGTAGGCGGCCCCGCTAGGCGGGTTCCTAGTGGTTGTTACGATAGTAGTCTATGACGTAGGCGGCCCCGCTAGGCGGGTTCCTAGTAGTTGTTACGATAGTAGTCTATGACGTAGGCGGCCCCGCTAGGCGGGTTCCTAGTAGTTGTTACGATAGTAGTCTATGGCGTAGGCGGCCCCGCTAGGCGGGTGTTACGATAGTAGTCTATGACGTAGGCGACCCCGCTAGGCGGGTTCCTAGTAGTTGTTACGATAGTAGTCTATGGCGTAGGCGGCCCCGCTAGGCGGGTTCCTAGTAGTTGTTACGATAGTAGTCTATGGCGTAGGCGGCCCCGCTAGGCGGGTTCCTAGTAGTTGTTACGATAGTAGTCTATGGCAGTCCACAATTCTACTTTTGTCTATATTCGATCGTCTCTTGTAACTGTCTCCAAAATGTCTTGAATATAATAAAACATCTTTACAACCATTATGAAGTCTTTCCGTTCTCCATTCTCACCTTAATAATAGTGAAACTGTTAAGAAAACGAGAAAGATCTTTCAGGTATGAGATAAAGGTTTAACCTATTTTAAAACTACATGGGTACACCAGATAATATTATTCGCCGTTAGTTACTTTAATCATTCAAAGTTCACAGTTGGAAATACATGATGTGGCCTGTAATAGCAAAAAACCGGCCAAGTGCGAGTCGGACTCGCGCACGGAGGGTTTACCGTTATCTGTAAAAACGGCAAAAAAAATCACGTTTGTTGTATGGGAGCCCCCCTTAAATTTTTATTTTATTTTGTTTTTAGTATTTGTTGTTATAGCGGCAACAAAAATACATCATCTGTTAGAATTTCAACTGTCTAGCTATCGCGGTTCTTGAGGTAAAGCCTGGTGACAGACAGACAGACGGACAGCGAAGTCTTAGTAATAGGGTCCCGTTTTTACGCTTTGGGTACGGAACCCTAATAAACGAAACGGTCGATGGTTAAACAAAAAACAAAAACAAAAAAAAAACATTTTGTTTTGAAGAAAAAAAAAAAACCTCCAAAAATTGATGGAAAACAAAGGCACTACATTAATCACTATGACATAAGTAGAAGTGTTCTACCAAGATATTTGATGAGTTACATGCTACGATATCGTGATATCCAGTTTCATTACTTATGAATCACAACTTCAATTTTACGTATTCATAGTTTTTAAAACACTGGGACCGATATAGAATAACTGCGGACATCTACGGAGTCATCCTTTAAATTTATTGCTCCTATTACAGGCCACACCCGGTATATGACTTGGATGCAAACTCAAACGTATTTTTTTTTTAGGTGAACCACATCATCGAACTGCATGCGTTTGCGCGATCTAGTTCGTCGGATTCACATTTGTCTGTAGTGTTGTGTTGTGACGCATCAGAACGCCGTTGTCCACTAGAATCCCCTAGCCCAGGGGTTCTTGAACTTTTGTTAGTCATGGACCACTTTCAGAAATTCAGAAATACCGCGGAAGAATATGTTGAAAAAAAATCTCATGTTCCATGTTAAGAGTGACCGAAGCTGCGAAGTGGCCGTGGACCCCTAGCGATCATGTCACGGACCCCCAAGGGGTCCATCGACCACACTTTAAGAAACCCTGCTCTAGCCTGATCCCCCAGGAGAAAAAAACAAAATTAATTATTTTTTCATTTTAATTATTTTCTATTTTTCGTAGACTCTAAGGCAGGACGGTGTAGGTACGACGACGAGCGAAGCAAGGACGAGTGTTAGGTGAACCGCGACCCTACAGCGCGTGAGCCAAGCGAGCGAAGCGAGCGTGACGCGGTAGCGTCCGGCGAAACGCCAAAACCGAACGTTATCATTTTTTCCTAGTCGAATATAAAATAATTGCCTAGGTTCCCCTGGGTGATCGGGGTCAGGTGATTAACGTGGATAACGTGCTCTGATGCCCTCGTCGTCAGAGAAATGTGAACACAACACGACAGAAAAATGTGAATCCGGCTTTAGTCCATAGTTTTAGGCCTGAATGACCCCGGTGCGCGGCCTGCCTGGGCATTAGACAAAACCTGTCAAATTTACTATTGTTCACCACCGCAGGCCGCGCCAGTGTGTTGCAGGCCTTAGGCCTCTCATAGACTGGAACGGCCTGCGGTGGTGAACAATAGTAAATTTAACAGCTAATGACAAGTTTACTATTGTCCGCCGCGGCCAGGCCGCGCCAGTGTGATGCGGGCTTTATGGAAGCGTAAGCGGTAAGTATCGGCACAGATTATATAATAGTTCTAGTATCGGTTGGTCAGACTGAGCGCGACATCCAAAACACCGCGATTGTCATATCATTTACTTCAAGAGAGGGTAGAATATCGCGCGTGCTCTGAATCAACAGTCTAAAAATGAGCAACGCAACACTAGCGTTGATGTTTACTCTAGTTTTAATCGGAAACCTCATGAGTATTTACGGTATTTAACTACATAGAACTAAGTGGAAATTTAAATTGCTGTGGTATTAGTGTTTTGGTGTTTAACGTTTAGTTTTTAGCTTTCAGAGTGTTCAACGTAAATGGTGCAGTGACAATATTAGCCCTTGAAAATGAGCCAATAAGTATTCAGTGTGAACAAGATATTCCTATGGCATATTGTGGATTTCAACACCCCAGCGGCAAGAGGTTTTCGTAAGTAAATACCTACAATCTATTATCAATCAATCAAGCATATATTTATTTGCATAAATAAGGGTATAATTAGGTTTTACAATTTGTATCATGTCCTTCCTTATTTTACCGTAAGCAGGTGTACAAATATTTAAAAGTGAAATGAGCCTTTAATTAGGTCAGAGTATTGCAAATGGCTTTAGAAACTATATTTCGCAACTAGCAGTAACTTAACTATCTGGGGGCACGGTAGTGCCCCCGCCAAGACGAGCTGAGCGAAGCGCAAGGGCACTACCTAACTTTTCTTGAAGCGGTTCGTCGTTTGAACCCTCATAACTTTGCGTTTGGATTATACCAGATAAACAAAATTCTTGGGATATGATGTCAATAGTGGACTTATTATCATATAAAGTTTCAGTTACATAGATCTTACGATACTTAAGATTTTATTGATATCTAAAAAACCCCGATTTCATCACTAACTCACTCACTCACTCACGCTGATCATCAAAACCTTTAGGGTACTTCCTAAAGTCCTAGAAAGCTGAAATTTGCTATGTAAGCTAGATTGTTAGTACACAATCAACGAAAAAAACAAAAAAAATGTAACTTCTACCCTCCAACCCCTTAAACTAGGGGATGGAATTTTGTATAAGACTTCCGCAATTTTTATGCTAGAGGTCTGAAAATTGATATAGGGACTCCTTGTTATAAATAATACAATACATTGTTCAGGATTCTTAGTAAATCACCACATTATAGTTATGATGATTTGCTATTTTAAAGAGCAGTCTGTAATAGATTGTTCACAAGTTGTTCATCTAAGTAATACTAAATAGATAACTAAGCAATTTGCTTTCGCAAAGTTTTCAACGATGTTGTTCTGCTCCATTTTTAGACCACCCACAGCTGTTCTTGTAAAGAAGATAGATCAGTTAAATACAATCAAAAGAGGCCCGACTAATTAATTGTAGATGACATTTCCATGGTATCATATGCAATGTTGCGCTGCATTCACTTGAGGCTTCAAGAGCTAAAAAACAATGACTCTCTTTTTGGAGGAGTAAATGTCCTCGTTTTTGGTGATTAGATGCAGTTGCCGCCAGTAAAAGGGAGTTTCTGTTTCCAGTTACCAGCACATTTTCAAGGAGAACCACATCTGTCGTCGTCTAGTACCCATAACACAAGCCTTAATGAGCTTACTATGGGACTAGGTCGATTTGTGTAAAATTGTCCGCTAATATTTATTTATTTATTTATCTGTGGAGATAATTCGGATTTTGCGAACTTAAACGGAACATGCGACAGCAAAACGACTCTGACTTTGTTGATTTACTCAACAATTTACGAGTTGGAGAACTGACCATGTGACAATATCAGCTTCTTTTGGAAAGGACTCGTGTTCCTCTAGAGGGAAACTTTGCCGATGGGGAAGCTGTTCGAATATATCCCGCATTAAACTCGTCGACGCCTACAACCAGGCAATGTTAGTCAAATTAACTACGAAACTGTACCAAATAAATGCCCGTGACGAGTCTCGAGAACCCACCAATAGGCATGATGCCTCATGTTCAAATTGATAACGTAGAGATGCTAAATGGATAGTAGACCATCAAATTATCATAATAATTATAATAAAGTATATAAATTATAAAATATAATTAAAATCATAGAAAGATATGAACCTTGAAAATTTGGAAAATACATGCATTTTTTTTATTGTCCAAGAGTAAATTTAAAGCTACTAATAGAATCCTTACGCTTTTATAGAAACAAAATTGTATGTATGTCTATGTACTTACAGTATTTCGCGACCGAAACAACAATTTACGGGATTTTCCATACAACGATACAACTACTCGTACTTTGTACAAGTGACGTCATACGTGGGTGTCTGTCAGTATGAAGCGTTTTGCGCTGCCGCCAGCGACGTCAATCTTTGTCTCAATTTTTTGGGTATTTATGTTCTTTATTTGTAGTTGCTCCCATACAAACATTTGTTCCTCTCCAAAAACTGGTTCGAATGACATTATAAAAAAATCTTATTCCGCATCCCTATTATGCACAGAAACCACAGCTTGCTTTTATTCCAGGTGACCCGAATAATACAGGAGGTCTTGTATCAAAAATACAATTGGGAGTCGGTACTCGAGTGATGCTGAGAATAAACGTCAAAGTCAGCGAGGGACTGGTGAACGGCAGCATGGGGGGGGGGGGGTAGTTCGGGGTTTTGAGTGGGAAGGGCTAAAAAGAGAGCAATTGGAAGACGGAGAGCTTCCCAAAAAAGTTTTTGTCCAATTTGATGACTATTTTATCGGTAGAAGTTACCGGGTTGAAAATGGCTGGGTTGCTGTAGCTCCAATGAGTGTGACTTTTCAAGGCAATAAAGGTGCAGGTAAAATAGAAAGAGTAATGGTTCCACTCATATTAAGTTGGGCCGTTACTGTACATAAATTACAAGGCACAACAGTAGACAGGGCGGTCATATACTTGGGTCCCAAAACATTCGCCAAAGGTCAAGCTTACGTGGCACTGAGTAGAGTAAGATCGTTAGACGGGATCGTAATAACCAATCTTGATCAACGAAAACTGTTTAACAATCCACACCATACTATGACACTGAAAGAATTAGAGCGGTTAAGAAAGTCGTTGCACGGGAGTCGTATCGAGGAAACCGGGGAAAGGCCACAAGGTTCTCCTGATCCCATTAATTGTCTCATGCCGTTACCACAGTAAACCCCTAATTCCATGTAAAATTGCATCCGACTCCTCTAAAGTTAACACGGTAAAATAAAAACCATGTGTCTTTTCCAAGTTTCCTACAATGTTGTTTTTCTCCATCGTCAGACCCTCAACAGTTTATGTACCGAAGCTACTTGGCAAGCACTATGTAGAACCCAAACACAGTAATATAAATATACGCCTTCTGAAAATTCACTACGATGCTGTTATGCTCCATTTTCAGACCCCCAGCAGTACAAGTAATTTAAAGTACCTACAGAAGCTACTTGGAAACCACTATCAGTAGAATCCAAACACAGTAGAATTGTTATGTTCCTTCTCAAAGTTCCCCACGATGTTGTCCTGCTCCATCATCAGCTCATGTTCAGAAGCTACTCGGCAAACGCTGTCAAAAGAACCCAAACATGGCATAAATCGTTAAAACCGTATTCGAGATAATTGGGATCATTCGTGTAAAATATTCACTACAGCGGTACCCTGGTGAGCAAACATCATAATTTAAATGTAAGAACCATCCCTGACAAACCACAAACTCATCTCCGAAAATTGCATAGACATCGGTCAATCTGTTTTTGAGATAATTGAGAAAATTAATTTACTACAGCGCCCCCTGGTGACTAAACATCAAAACACCTATCTAAGAACCACCCCTGATAAACCACGCATCTATTTCTGAAAACCGCATCTAAATCGGTCAAGGCGTTTTGGAAATAAATGGGAACATTGGTGTACACAAACAAACTAACAAACAAACAGCCTCTCACCCAAAACGCATATACCTTCTCCGTTCCGTCGTGGGTAAATAGAAGTAAACTAACACAAAGAAATCTAAAGCCAAACTTAAACTTAGCGTACATTACGCACAGTAACCAATCGGAGGTTCGCAACGTTGTATGCCAGCATTTCAGTTTGTATACAAAATCCGCACGGTGTACTTGCCACTGCACCGCACTTCGCCCGGCGAAATGTGTACGCGGCTCCGCACTGTGTGATGCGTCTAAACCATGTCAAAAGAATTTGTTATCATTTTAAGTTGCCATAGCTCTCCCTGAGCTGGACCTCTATTCAAGCCTCTCGTTTAGACCCCGTTTAATCAATCTACATGAAAGCGCCCCACAGCTCATTGCGTACTGGTTCGTATTTTGCGCATAGCGTGTTGACAGTATCATTTGTGCCAGCTTACTGCGAAACTTATAACAAGCCTCTCGTTATAGCGTAGCCTTTTCCAGGTTCTCAGGTAACGAGCTAAACGACGGCCACTGCGCCATCCCCATCAATGTAACAAAACAGGACGCAGGCGAATGGAGGTGCCACATCGGCAAGACCCTCACAGGAGTGGAGCTCATGCAGAGGATCCAACTCAGAGTCGTGGATAAGGTGGCGGCCATCCGGAGCAACATTACTGCGGTCCACGGGAAATATGTGACGATAGAATGCGCGACGACTGAGGGATACTTGCCGCTAAGTTACTGCCGCTTTGAGCCGCCCAACGATATACCGTTTAGCATCGATTCGGCGGTGAATTATTCGTCGTAAGTCATTTTGTAATAATTTTACTCCCATAGGCGGCTTTAGCGTAGCGCCCGTGTGCAATCATTACAATAGGGAAGATGCAGCTATAATATTTACCATTATTTTGTGACCTAAATGTTGAAAAAACATAAAATAATAGCTACCGAAACGTTTTCACTAATTACAAACAATAATTACGATTTGACGTAATGCGAAACGGAACGTGTTTTAATTCAACAATCAGCGTCTGGTGACGTCACTCCTGTCAAAAGTCAAAACTTAGGCAACCCGCCAAAGTTTAAATTGACAGTTTGTAACAGGAATTTTTGACTATAAATTTTAGTATTTTAATTTTTAAATACTTTCGTGGTCTATTCTACATGCGATTCTTTCAAATGAAAGCAAAATTGAAAATATTGCATCTTCCCTATTGCGCCCTCTAGCAATAGCGGCGTTGGCGCACCCGGCGAGTGGCGCACGACGCCCCCTAGGACAGCTGCGGCCGTGTGCGACGCACACCCTGCACCAAAGGTAAGGCCGCCGCTTACTCCGTTAGCTCAGGGACCCGAAATTAATCTTGCCTAGGTCCCCTACAGCCATGTGTCAAGAAGGGAGGCAACGCCTTTCAATTACAATAGGTATCTACCGTACGCATTGGCTTACCCACGTATACATATATGTCACAACAACTTGCTACTTATACTTGGTTGGAATGTGACAGATTATTTAATGTGGCCGATTTTTTTATAAAACTGTCATTGCAATTGGAATCTTCAACCCGGGATGATAGTTGCTTTTTGAATGGACTACGTTGATGCAATTTGGCCAACTCAAAAAATATCACATTTTAACAATAGCAAGTTGGTGTGACCAATTACTTTAGTTGCATTACTTGTAGTGTGCTATACCAGGCTGCTTCCGACAAGCCTCTACCATTCGAGGTCAAATAGCCAAATCTGCACGTCTATCATGATACGGCCACGACATATTCTCGATTTTCATCGCACTATACCTCTCTTTCTAAGTGTTCTAATAAGAGAGAGATGGATAGTGCGAGAAAATCGAGAGAGCTCGCGCGCCGTCTCGTGATAGCCGTGCTGCCCCCCTAGCACACTAGGTTTTATGTCGGACATAAAGCATTCGTCCCATTCTGGCCAATAAGCGAGTGCAAGAGGGACAAATGCTTTATGTAGGACATAAAACCTAGTGTGCTAGGGGGGCTGTTTAGGCTTGTCGGAAGCAAGTTGGACGTGCAGCTTCCGAGAGAACCATAGACAATTCATAAACATCATTCATTCATTAATTGTCTATGAATAGGAGACGTACCGGCCGATATCGGCCGGCAAGCAGTCCGGTGCGTGATTCGGCTCATGTGGCCTGCTAATCGCGGGTATTGGGATTCGGAGACGCTACACCTCACGAAATTGGCGGACGGCCGAGCAAGGTCGCAGATCATCTAGTATGGAGTGTCCTTGATTTGGCCGGCCGCCGTGCTTCCAACCGACACGTATCCACACGAGCCGAATCACGTGTCGGCCGGCAAGCAGTCCGGCCGATATCGGCCCGTGTAGCGTCTCCTAATTTCTAACCGTTCTACTTAGAAAGAGACGGACCGTCTATCTCGCCACGACACAGCTCGCGGGCCGTCCTATGATAGACGTGCTGGCTTCAAAAATATCAGTAGATGGTAAAAAACCAGTCAAAGTGGAAATTAGTATTACCTACCTATATATATTGTGGTACAGCGTCATATACTTAGTAGCAGCCAGATATTTCGTAACACACCCTTATTCTTACAGTAATAAAGACGTGCACCGATATATTTGGCTACCTTAGCTGCTACTAACTATATGACGCTGACTGTACTAGGTAACAAAGTAAAAAAAATATTACTAACTAGTGTTATTGCGTACTGTAAAGACACTTTAAAAGTGCGTAAAATATACCGATAACACGAGTCGTGACTTCAATTATAAAACTTGATGCTATTTTGTTTAATTATCTTATTAGGCATAAGTAAGGGTCAAGAAGCTATATAATTGCTTAAGTCGATAACGGTAAAATCATCCTTGGGTCATTACAGTGCAGAAGCCTTGTGCCGCAGATATGCCGTCATCAGAATGATCAACCAGAGACTAGAAAGAAAAAGAATATATATATATATACATACATCATTCGCTCTCATACATAGCTGCCTCCCTATTCGTTGGCCATTGTTACCGCAACGGACGGCAGCCGATAAGGTACCGCTACACCTACGAAATTGGCGAACTGTATGCACTCCGCCGCGTGAATTCGGCCCGTGTGGATAAATACGTGGAATCAAGGCGGCTGGCCAAATAAAGGTCACTCCGCAGCCGCACTAGACTTGGCCGTGCGCCGATTTCGCTCGTTTGGCGTTCCTACAGACAAGTTCCAACACCAACATCTTTTTTTTTGCTGTAGGTACGAGTACATTCCTTTCATCGTTTCAGTCCAATCCTCGGGCGCTACTTCTTCCCCGCAAACAAGAGTCTGGACCGCGGGGACTGCGCCGTGACGGTCCGGAAGGTTCAGTACGAGGACGTGGGGACGTGGACTTGTGGCGGCGGCCTCAGCGACGGCAAAGAGTACACGGACAGCGTCAAACTTATCGTCGAAGGTAGGAACCAGATACCTACTTTACGTTCCAGACCACAGACACATAGTGCGGGAAAGGCTTCGTAGACGTATGCATCAGGTTCGCTCGCGATGTTTTCCTTCGGAAATATCACGTCAAACCACATAAGTTCATCATCGATGCCACGTTTATAATTAAAAACCCACCCAAGCCCTATACAAAACCAACATCTCGAGCGCAGGCCTGCTGGTGAAAATATTTCTTGTACGCCCCTAAGCTGGCATCGTATCTCATGAGTCTAAGTGCCAGGCCGTTTGGGCGTTCATAGTTTCTACGGGCTAGCACAACTGACGCCGCGCCGCGACGCGAGTTGAGAAAGATCTACCCTCCTCTTTCTAATTTGCACGGTGCTAGTGAGATAAGAGACACTCAGTCGCGCGGGAAGCGACAGAACAGCAAGTTGTGCTAGACGTACTGGTCTGAAATCAATGAATTGAGTTGAATAACAGATAATACTTTGTGTCCAAAATTTCACATTTGGTATAAGCGTTTATTGCCGACTTTACTTTTCTGTATTATATACTGTCATCCACTAGACTCATTGAGACGATTCTAACGAGCCCAAACTCAACGGGGTTACGTCGGTTAAGTACTGAATTCCCATGGCCACCTTCTGTCTCCATCATCAGATCAGCTCGATGGTACCACAATATTAAATTGTCATCCATACTATACTAATACCCAAAATTTCAGCTCAATCGGATGCTCAGTGACTGAAAAATTTATTGCAAATTATGATGGACAACTTATTTACATACCTACGTATTACGTATAACTTATTTACATATATTTATATTTATATACTTACATACATACGAATAGGACAAGTTAATAATGTATGTATAAAGTTTTTAAAAACTTACGCCTAGCAACAGCACTACTCTGTCACTTGTTTGAACCTCGATCTAACGACCTCCTTTTATCCAGGCCTGTATACCATGTCGACAGCATCAGCAACCGGCGTCACCTTCGGCGCGCTCGGCATAGGCGCCTTCCTAATCATCCTCGCCTACGTCGGCTGGAAGAAACGAAGATTCCTCGGAGCGGGGATTAGGAATCCTGAGGCAGGGCACGAGATGGGAGAGATGCCACAGAGTAGGAGATCGTCGGCCAGTCGGCGGTCACCGCAGGCCAGTAGAGTGCCGACTGTGGTCGTCCAGTCACCTTCTGAACCGGGGCGTTCGCCGCTCATGTGATGAAGATTTTTGTAGAAATCATACGCGTCCCATTAAGGGTTAATATCCAACAGAGATGTGCCAAGCTAGGTGTCAAATATATGAATTGACGTCGCTTGCGATATTTTAAACGTTTTTCGTACAACATTGAATTATTACGAAACATTTTAATTAATATATGTGGTATTATTGTTGTAGATACTTTAGACAATGTTATTTAGTCAATATTTAAAAAAGAAACTTGTTAGTTGAGCGGTAATTTATCATTGACTAAATGAAACCATGATAACATGAAATTGTTTTGTAAATAGCCAATGAAGGTACTGTGAAAATAGTTTGTATGCAGTGCAGTGACGTTTAATCCTTAAGCTTTTTAACTGTTACTGCTTTAGTTTGTATATTTACCTACTGCGTCCAGATGGTCCTGCGTGGCGAACTGCTAAAGCGGCGGAGGGTTATAAGATAGAGTGAGACGGCGATATGAATGACCAAAATATACTAGTTAGGGATCCTATTTAACTGTACCTAATTATAATAAAAGAAACTTTGTCAACCTTTATGGCCGCGAAACAACGGGCCATCATGGCCCATCATACAGAACGCAACTATCCGTTGAAGAGAGACATACTTTCATCTCATTCCTCCGTATAACTGCGTCCTGTCCACGTCCTGCCCAGCGGCCATGATGGCCCATTGTGTGGGGTAAGAAAGGCGAAACTGTCGATGTTTTTACACAATGCGATATAGGGTAAGCTCTCTTATTGTGAGCAGCATTCAACGATTGGAAGTTTCCATCTAATTTCATGAGTCTAATTTTCAGCAATAACGGGTCTTCTTTTTACACTTCTCCTTTTTGTTTTCACTTCTTATATTTTCATCCATAAGTACTTACTAATATTAGAAATGCGAAAGTGTGTCTGTCTGTTACAGTAGAATTATTTGGCGTTTACCACTGACAGATAGTTTGCCTTCATTTAATTTTCAACTTTAACCTCATACAAATTAAGTAGTTATTTCTAAATCGGTAGACGTGGCTGAAAATTGCTTTATTTGTATGATATTAAAGTTGAAAATTAAATGAAGGCAAACAATCTGTCAGTGGTTAACTAACAGTAATCGTACTGTACCTCCTCACGCTTAAACCGCTGAACCGATTTAGATGAAATTTGGTGTTGAGACAGTTTGAGTCCCGGGGAAAGACATAGGATAGTTTTTATCCCGGAAATCATCCCCTAAGAGGGTGAAAGTTTGTCTGGAGCTACCTATATAAACGAGTTCCACGCGGACGGAGTCGCGAGCAGAAGCTAGTCAAGTAATAAAACATTAAAATATGTTCTATAGCCGTTTCGTGATATGGAGCAATTTGCGGGGTAATTGTTTAAAGCATCGCCCTGTATGATCGATCGAATGATTTCATTGTATTAATTATTGATAGGTCTATATAATATTTTACAACTTAGGTGCCTACTGGAAAGTTTCCTCCAATCTCGTTCATTCGTCTTTGGGTAAGGCCGCGGAGCGTATTAACCGCCATACTTTTATGTAACGATTTATTGCCGAATAACATTTCATGGTGGCATTTAGTTTTAATACATATCGCAAGTAGAAAAGCAAGCTTATTTGTTTTCATTCAAACTTAGTGATTTTGTCACGCTAGGCCCTCCACAAATCGTTACATAAAAGTGCGGCGGTTGAAACGCTCCGCCGCGGCCTTACTCTTTTACAAACAAACATCCTTACAAATTCTTGCTTCTATACTCTCAAAATGTAACATCAATACATATATATTCGCAGGATATCATAACTTAGAAAAAAAGCACGGTTGTGGCGGCATGTGTTAATTTAATAGCGAGTGTAAGTATTTTTAAATATTATGTTTACAAAAGTTAGTGTTTTAATGTTGAGTAATAAAAGACGAAGTGATACTTATTTTTTTATTATTGCAACACTTAAAATCTGTACCGAAGTAGCCAATAACATTTTCCGCTTAGAGGCATCGCACACAGCTTTGTCCTTAGCGGCCAAAAAGGTGTCGCTACACGAACGAAATCGGCGGAAGGCTGAAGGCCCCAGAAAATCTAGTAAGGTGACCTTGGTTTGGCCGGCCGCCGTGCCACATATCATATAATAGTTCTGCGAACAACTCAAGGCGGAATAAAAAAGCGCGCCTACTACCTACCTACTGCTTGCGCATTAACAATGGAGCGACCTTGAAAGCGCCGGTTGTTGCCTAAACGTCGACGCTAGGGTCGAAACCGCTTAGAAATGATTTTATAATGAATAAGTAGTTGATTGAACTAGCAAAACCAAGGCAAAAAATATAACCCTCCGAATCGCTAAACTTAAGTGGCAGTGGGCGGGGCACATTGCACGTAGTATCGATGGCCGTTGGGGCGGAGAGGTTCTCGAGTGGCGACCACGTACCGGAAGGCGCGGCGTGGGTAGGCTGATGGTGGACTGATGGACTGATGACCTGGTAAAGGTACCGCTGGATGCGGGTGGCCCAGTACCGGTCATTCTGGCACTCTTTGGGGGAAGCCTATATCCAGCAGTGGACGTCTTTCGGCTGATATGATGATGATGATGATACCATTTTAAATTGGACCAGAGTTGAATTTGTTCTGTTTCGTTCGAATTCAAAACAAAACAAAAGTATTCTATGATTCACGTTGCCAATTTTATTGTATTAGTCGTATTTTTTTATACTACGGCGGTGGCAAACACACATATGTCCTGTCTGATGGTAAGCCACCACCGTAGCCTATGGACGCTTGATTTGAGGACTCCTTGTATTGACAGCTAGATCTTCGTATTATATTTGCCCTCTCAGCAGACGCAATGCGCGCCGCGCCAGCGTAGCATTTTCTTAGATCGCACATATTTGTGCTATCGCTAGGGTGCTTGCTATCAATAGCTGGGATGGCTCAGCATGACGGCTAGCCGCTCCATGTTGACGGCGTACACCGAGTGGCTGGCAACCGCGTTCCGGTGTGTCAGCAGAGTGTTGTAGAACTCGTCTATGGTCAGCTTCTCGTCGTTTGGCGAGGGGTTCGGCACGCTGTGGGGAAGAATTAACTATTTATTGGCTATCTATTTATATTTGGGGCGGAAAGGTTCTCGAGTGGCGACCACCGGAAGGCGCGGCGTGGGTAGGCCCACAACAAGGTGGACTGATGACCTGGTAAAGGTTGCGGGAGTCCGCTAGATGCGGGTGGCGCAGGACCGGTCGCTTTGGCGCTCTTTGGGGGAGGCCTATGTCCAGCAGTGGACGTCTTTCGGCTGATATGATGATGATGAACTATTTATTTGTGTTTGAGTATCTTTTGGTTAATAAAAAGTCGGAGTTTGAAATACAGAGGTCGGTCGACTCAAGTCGTCTCTCCAAACAAACGTGCATAGTTTGGTTTTCATTTTAAAACGGCATACCTACTGGAATAACATGAAACTTTTTATACACTAAATAGAAAACAATGAAGGTTTTTCTTCATACCAAGTTTCTAGTCTATAGGTACCTAATTTTTTTTTCTATTATAATTTGTAGCAACAGAAACTATTTTCCGAGCTAGATATGGCGGAACCCATTGTGTCTACAAAGTTTCAAGTTATTCTTGCATGTCGTTTTAAAATGAAAACCAAACTACTTTTGTATGGAGAGTTGAGCGTCCTGGTGAATGAAAAGAATGTGAGGTAGGAATTTTATATGTTGGGCGCAATCTCCGGAACTACATTATAAAAAATAAAAATATATAGTTTTCAAAAATTCATTGAACAGTAGAATGAACCTTCATGATAGAAATATGTGTACTGTTGGAAGGAGTTGCTTCAAACAGGTTAAAAGGTAAGTCTAAAAACTTTTGATGAAAACCACCTCGGACGCAAAACGCTAATCCATGTGTTAGTAGCGTCATTAATAAAAAGAAAATCTTTCTTCCTTTTCTTTCTAATCACGGAAAGAGACCACAACCCTAATACGTGTTCACGACTACACGAATGGCCAACTCTACCAAGCCTTATCAGACCTTAGAATAGGGCAGATACATATGCTAGGGTTGATAAACAATTTGGAAGCGGCCTGGTCACACACACGTTTCCAGCACACACTCACATCCAATGTGTATAAAACGGGAAAACGCCGGTGCCAGGCTTTGCTTCAAGCACATCGCGCGCGCCCCGTTATCATCATACTGCATCAAACTCAAACTCAAAATGATCTTTATTCAAGTAGGCCCAGTAACAAGCACTTTTAAATCGTCAGTTAGAAACATAATCATAGAGGGTTTCGCCATTTTTCAGTACTTTGGAGGACAATATCTCCCGATAGGTTGGGTTTGGGCAGTTAAAAAAAATTACGTGTCGGTTATTTAAGACTACTCTATAACATATATTAAAATCATTGAAATCGGTATCGGACAGTTGGGTATGTTTCCTTGTCAGTTAAGCGGTGGACCTAGAGACGTGGATAGGATTCATGCTTGGAAGCAGTGGTGTACCTGCAGGCGATCTCCGCGGCGGCCGCATGTTCCACCTCGTCCACGGTGGGCGGGCAGCGCGGGGCCAGCGCGTCGCCCTCGCTCGACTCCGCGCGCCCCGAGCCTAGCGGGTCCCATAGCTGGCGAGAGTTCCTAAACACACAGTTAGTTATTGCATTTAATTTTTGACTACATAGGTAGTTGGTAGCTAGGATCGCCCTCGCTCGACTCCGCGCGCCCCGAGCGTGGCGGGTCCCATAGCTGGCGAGAGTTCCTAAAAACACAGTTAGTGTATTTAATTTTTGAGTAGGTGGTTGGTAGCTAGGATCGCCCTCGTTCGACTCCGCACGCCCAGACCCTAGCGGGTCCCATAGCTGGCGAGAGTTCCTAAACACACAGTTAGTTAGTGCATTTAATTTTTGAGTAGGTAGTTGGTAGCTAGGATCGCCCTCGCTCGACTCCGCGCGCCCCGACCCTATATAGCGGGTCCCATAGCTGGCGAGAGTTCCTAAACACACAGTTAGTTAGTGCGTAAAATTTTTGAGTAGGTAGTTGGTAGCTAGGATCGCCCTCGCTCGACTCCGCCCGCCCCGAGCCTAGCGGGTCCCATAGCTGGTGAGAGTTCCTAAACACACAGTTAGTTAGTGCATAAAATTTTTGAGTAGGTAGTTGGTAGCTAGGATCGCCCTCGCTCGACTCCGCGCGCCCCGAGCCTAGCGGGTCCCATAGCTGGTGAGAGTTCCTAAACACACAGTTGGTTGAGTAGGTAGTTGGTAGCTAAGATCGCCCTCGCTCGACTACGCACGCCCAGACCCTAGCGGGTCCCATAGCTGGCGAGAGTTCCTAAACACACAGTTAGTTAGTGCATTGAATTTTCGAGTAGATAGTTGGTAGTTAGGATCATTGTCATAAACTTAATTTGGGCATAAATACTAACTTTTGAGTTTGTTTCAGCGGTCTTCAGGTCTGGTCTTCTTTTTTCTTAAACGCATGTAGATTTCAACTGTTTAACTCGTACTTGAAGAATAAAGGTTTTTTATTCAATGTAGACATCTTTGCTAAACTTAAGTGGCAGTGGGCAGGGCACATTGTACGTAGAACCGACGGCCGTTAAGGCGAAAAGGTTCTCGAGTGGCGACCTCGTATGTACCGGAAGGCGCAGCGTGGGTAGGCCCCCCACAAGGTGGACTGATGACCCGGTAAAGGTCACGGGAGTCAGGACCGGTCATTGTGGCACTCTTTGGGGGAGGCCTATGTCCAGCAGTGGATGTCTTTTGGCTGATATGATAGATGATGATGACACATCTTTGTAGTTAAGGCCGTCGCTTGGCTTGTAAGCCAAGCACCATGTAAGAAACACGTCTTGTGATCACGTGATAAAGAAATGCAATACTACGGAATGGATATATTTACCTTATCTTCAGATAAAGAAAATACCGTTTATAATGAACAGAGCTCTTCTTATAATACATATCCAATGAGAAAATAATGTGTTTACGTACAACCAAGAAGCTATGTTTGTGGTTGTACTAATACATAATGCTACTTTTAAGGAACATGAAGTGATTGATCAATGCACACTAACCTTAACCACATGTTGGGCATGTCCGTTCCAACATCGTACATGAAGTGTTTGCTCCGAAGCTTGTACCCTTTCCGCTGCGTCACTACGGCTGAGATTATGTTCTTGAGGAAGTTCTGTACGGCTACCACAATTAAGTCTGCTGCCTCGTCATCCGCTCCCTCCAGCCCAAGCTCCCATGCTGCGAGCATGAACCGGCCCACAACCAGTGCATGGTCTGGGAGGAAGATTTCCTGAAATAATGATTTTTTTTATTTGAATTAGTGTTGTTGCAGGTATTTTACTACTGCTTGATGTTTCAAAAGTGACAGTGGTACACAACGCTACCAAAAAGGCATCAAACTTTACATATTCAGAGATAAATATCAGTGATAGGCATGTTGTATTGTATCCCAAAAGAGACAAAAGGCAACTCAAATGGTATCATTCTGAATTAGGTGATGTAACTGACTAAATTAAACCATAATAGTATGAAATTGACTTATAACTAAGCAATGTTGTCTGAAAACCATTTGCATGGCATATACAAAACCTCCTCCTTAAGGGCCCCCCCAAACTACCGGCGTCTTGTGAACGTTTTCATACAAAACCGGTGTCTTGTGAACGTTCTCATACAAAACCGGTGTCTTATGAAAGTTCTCATACAAAATTGACGACGCAACGCAACACACAATATTGTATGAGAATGTTCACAAGACGTAGTGTGGGGGGGCCCTTAACCTCTACCACTCTATTAGGAACAGAATACAGTAGAAAAATTAAAATGATTGAAAAAATGAAAAATTAAAATGATTTATTTGTTTTCTTAAGTACTAATTTTAAACATGTGCTGGTGTCCCCTTTTTAAGTAAAAGTAATACCTGTGCTAAGGGGCACCGCTCTTCCATACGCAGGTATCCGAGTAGTATGGTAGTGGTAAGTTATTAGTTAATATTAATTATTACTTAATTAAGTTCTAGATTGGTTCCAGGAATACACAACTTATATGAAAGTAAGAATCAAACACAATTGAGGGAGTATGTAGTTGAAGTTGCCAGCATATTCAACATACCTACACACATACTTATAATCGCACCTGTTTCACGGTTTAAACGGAGATCATGGATTTCCATTTACTACGATCTTTACGAGGTTTGTAAGTCTTGCTTCATCTAATGATGCTTGTCGTTTTAGCTTAACCCATCGGAGCCTGGAAAGGTCGAGACTTTCAGTACTAGTGTGAAATCAATTGATCACGCCAGTAGGTCTAGACTTCAGTACTACATGTGCACCTGGGCACCGAGATGTTAAGCCAGGTTTAGACGAAGCCAGTGCTGGCTTGTTATTGTATGTAATGGCTGCTGTACACATTGGGCCAACGTTGGCGCATGAGCAGATGCAGCTATGCGTTATAGGAAGAGGGCTTTATATTGTTTTCATGTATTTACATAGCTGCATCCTGCTCACGCGCCAACGTTGGCCCAATGTGCACAGCCGGCTTAAAGCACTGGCGGGAACAGAGCGCCGGCCTATTTTTAAAGCCAGTGATCTAGCACTGGCTTCGTCTAAACCTAGCTTTACTCTTGACCTGATCTTTCTTCAACATACAAAACAAGAAGATATTACCTGTGCCGCGTATTTCAAGGCGCCATCGCTGCCCGCTCCAGGCGGTGAGTTGGCTGGCAAGTACTCCAGCAAATCTGGTTCGAAATTCGACTTCTCCGAAGTTCGCGAGCTTCTCTTATGCCGGCGGCTGTTCCTGTGTGTGCTAGCTTTCTCCTGCGCGATGTTCACGCAAGTCTCCGCCAAACCTTCTACTTTGTTCAGCAAAGCCAACAAGAACTCGTTGTGGAAATGTACTTGGTCGGAAGAAAGTAGGGATCGAGCTTCAGTGTCAAATTCCTCCTTCGTAAGCTTCATACGAAACCACTGCTTCATGTGATGAAAGTATTTTGTAGATTTTTCACCGAGCACCTCGTTGAGCTTTCGGCGAGCGACATTTAGGGCGTCTGAGCTCATAATTTCGATTAGATCTTAAGAATTTCTTCAGTGAGCCCTAGGAACAACCTAGGAACGCTTTTATTTATTTGTCCATGCTATGGAAACTTAGAACCTATTGCAAATCCAGATTTTGATTGAAAACGGTGATGCCACCTACTCGCCAAATTTCTAGGTAGCTGTTGCTGTAGCGAACTAAAATATCAGTGTTGTTACATTCAAATATTTTATGTGATGTAGGGAGATTGATACGTGCTACGTAAATGAATATGAGGAGTTAAATAATGAGAAAACCTGTAGTATTCAGGTTTTAATAAACATAAAATTGTACATTATTTGAAATAATACACGGAGAAATATTGAATGACAATGACATGGCAGGCAGGAGTAAAATTAGAGGTTGGCAAGGAAGGAGGTTGCAAATAGATCATATAACGTCAAGGAGAACAGTATATTGTATAATGGTAACACAACATTGTGTCTGCTTGACATAAGTATAATGTCGTTTTGCGTGAAATATGTTGACATAATTTGCGTCAATAAATCCAATTAAAATTTTAATATTCAACGAAGTTTGTTTGTGATTTGTGCATTTATCTATTACTGGAGGACCTGGAAGGGCTATAGACACCGCTAGTCGACCGAGCGCGGCGGTTTGTTGAGAAATATCTAGGAAAATGTAGTACCGAGTGACCTTGGTTTTGGATGAGCGTGTCGTTTTAATGTTTCTTGCTTTATATTAATAATATGCTCCTTTCCATGCATGAAGTTACTAATGTATTGTTAATAACTTAAATAAATCTGTGTATTCCTCATTTTTACGTTTCATTTCACAACAGCTATTACAAACATTTAAAATACTGATTAATAAAATACGACCGAATTGAGAAGTTCCTTCTTTTTTTTTATCGTCTGAAAAGTTTTATATGCCATAGCACAGATGGCGCTTGTACGCAAGCATAAAATGCCTTCTCAATTTGGCTGAGTTGCCTGTCTATCTCAGTATGTATATTGTAGTCTTTGTATTTGTCGTCGACGTCGTCAGTGTCTAACACTGAGTGACTGAGTGTCAGTGTCACTGTCATGTCACTACTGTCAGCTGCAAACATGAACCTATTACTCTAAGGCTGCAAAGATAAAATTTATCTTTGGTCAGCTGTCAGACATGGCGCCACAGATTACTTTGCTATAGGCGCGTCCAAACGTCCGAGCGCGGCAGATGGCATACGAGGCCTAAGTTAGAGCAAGACAGGAAACATTCTACCTCGAAAAAAATTACAATGGAATCACGGAATTCCGCTTATAAACAAACAAAAAATAAAAACTTAATTTGTATTATGCGTCGAAAATTGCAAAATGAAATAAACCAGTCGAATAAATATGAGTTCATTGGTCTCATTATTGTATTTCTGCCGTTGTTTAGGTGCTACTCAAACGGCCGGTGTAGATACCTACGTGCCGGAAGCACGTAATAGATTTTCTGTGACCTTGCTTGGCCGTCCGCCGATTTCGCTTGCTTGGCGCTTTTAAATATAATGTTTGTTAGTTTAGGGTCCCGATTCCTGCGCAGTTTCACGGTAGGCTCTCAGGGTGCTCGAGTAGAAAGCGGTATTAAACCAATAAGCCGACAGCGCGACCTTCGTGGGTTGTTGTGAACGGTCATGATTCACGATAGTTAAATACTATACTATAATATCATTGATGTTAATAATCATGTCTCAAACAGCCGATCTATTTCATCTAGCAACATCTACAAGAAACCATGTTGATAAGATAACAATGTTGACGGGTAAGTGGGTAGTCCCTAACGGCAACATTGCGAACGAACAGTTAGTTCAGATATGTAGTGTTAGATTTGGGGAAAAATCAGGGTGAGCTCTTTCCATAATAATCACTTTCGATGCATCCTGTTATTGTAACTATTTGGTATCATTTACACGTGTGTTTATGTGCTTACATGGGGCTTCTCCACTCTCGCGAGCGTACACGAGCGAACGCGAGTGCGAGACTGGGGACGATGCGCTCGTGTTCCCTCGTCTTGCCTCGCGGTCGCTCCGCTTGTTGTCGGTTTTTCGGACGCGTGAGGCAAGGCGAGGCAACCGTCCCCACTCTCGCGCTCGCTCACTTTGTGTTTGCTGCTGCAGAGTAACGACGTAACCTATTTACTAACAATATTTTTTTTTTATAATGACGGAGACGTTGGAGTGGAGTAATAAGTTGTATTCTACTATTTATGGAGCTGTAACAAATGGAACCAGTAATTTGGGATCCCAAAAATTCGTGTAGCTCTGTGGTAGCGAGCAACTGAAGCGAGAGTGTGGCCGGCTAGCACTCCTACGGCCTCCACTCGCCAAGACTCGTAGCGAGCGCCTCGAGCGAGGCGCTCGCGAGAGTGGAGAAGCCCCAGCACAGGTCGGACGATGATTGTTTATGATGTGATGTATTCACAGGTCTTATTTTCTTTAGGAGGCGTGACGGTATATAAAGTACTTATAGTCATTATATAAGAGGCTGACAAGATGGAAAGAAGAAGTATGTTAATATTCACCATATTTCAAAGACCGTAGACGGGCTCGATACATAATTTGACGAAATCGGCTCGATAGAAAATAATTGCAAAGATTGGTCTTAAAATCACATTAAACGGTTCTATGTCTTTATTTTTTTTGACGTATGGGTCTGCAATTAAAAACATGAAGTCAACATATTCATACCTAAACCGCTAGCGAGTCTCACAAATAATCCACCCTTTTTTTATTTCAATATTTATGTACTATTATCTTCAAAAACCGGGCCGCCCAGTAACACTCGCTCTCGTTTACTCCGATACAAATAGACAGTGTGCGCGCTATCCAAATCCTCAAGGGCATTTTGGTGTTGACAACGTCTTAAGGTTTTCTACAGGTCACGTACATGCGATACCACAGTTCTTAGTTGTGGAGTGGAGGATTAGTAACAAGTGTGACAACAGGATCTCAGGTTCGGTAGTCTCAGCCTCAGGCTATGATATCATCATCAATCAAGGGTGTACCTGTGTAATTATAACTGGAGTAATATCGTGAATTGGTTTGGTACAGTATCAGTTGTGTGGTAAAGGATGTCTATAAGGGGAGGTTGGAGGACATTCTGAGAGAGGAGAGACAGGTTTATAGTTGCACAACTTGCACATGTGCTAATACAGAATACCTAAGCTAGAGTACGAGTAACCAGAAGTGGCTTGGGTTGGCGACATGGGTGGCTCGTCACTAGCTTTTTGGCTAGCTAGACGGTCGGCGAACACAATTCCTCGCGGTCGCTGGATCGCTCGACGACCAAAGGCACCCGAAGGTCTAACGAAATGTTGCTGGAAACAACTGTCTGCGCGTGTCGCGAATTGGGTCGCGAGAACTAGCCCTATAACAATTACACGGCAACATTATACCGGATGTAGAGAAACACAATTTTATCTATGGTAAGCTTGCATTTTTCTTCTAACGTTCTTTTGTCTTCAAATCTGCTTACGGGAACCTGAAGCTGCATTTGTAGATGCATTTATTGTGTTAATTGTGAATATCTTTCGGCTTGTCCTGCCACCAGTCAAAAGGTAAGTATCTAGAATAAGTACCAATAATATTATCAACAATTTCTTTATGTTTAAAAGAGAGAGATTGGAAGATGGATTGCTCGGCGAAACTCCATGAGCTGATCAGGGCAATCTGTTTCCATCTCGCTAATCTGATACGCTTATACGCGAATTATAATGCTATGCTATTTACTGGTCTCAAGGCTTGCGAGCCAAAACATCCATTTATATTAAATGAACAACCGGTGCGTGTAGTCTTGGCCAATTCTATTAGCAAGGTGTATAAAAGGGCCCAGCAGGGACAGTCCTCGTTCTCTGAGACAGGGTTCGCGGGTTTTAGATCCGGCCCTCGGGTCTTGGAACAAAAGGGCCCAGCTGGGACAGACCTGGTTCTGTGGAACGAGGTATATAAAGGAAGTACTCGCGGAGTACGTCAGATAAGAGAAAGGTCGTACTCGTGGAGTACGACAAATGAAAGTGCCCTTAGGGGACAAAAGGTTGATGACATTAAATAGCATACCAAAAGGTTCTAAATATGTTGATGTGTTACTTATGTGTAAAGAGTATGGTAGGATACTTAGAGAGTCAAAGCAGTTGATTCATAAATACATTAAAACCCTTAGGAGGAGCATTCGACTCCATCGAGGCGACAAGGTGCATGGACAGCCAGGCAGAAAGACTCACTATTATTAAGGTAAGATAGTTGACATCATACTCACACACAGTCTTAGATACTTAAATTATCAGCTCTGGGTCACTTGAGTTGATAACTCTATAATCAGCAAGTAAGCCTAGCGAAGCAGAACTATTCTTATTAACAAGATATCTAATCAAACTTTAAAGACACTCTATTGAACCCAAGAGTGTGGATGTTCCTTTGAGATTATTCAGTTAGAATGATTTCTTAGTGATTTCATATACTTTGTCCGTATTAATGGGCTTATAATGCGGTACAGCGCGGTCCATCCGAAGGTCGCTCTGTTGGAGGGGCTTGTTGGCGACCGTCTAGCAGGTGCTTAAGCAATTTGGTCGTGATTTTCTCCGGCGCCTTATTAATTGATAAATGTAGTTGATAACTTTGATTCAGATTTTAATTTCTCGCCACCATTTTCACGTGTACTCCATTCTTGGATCTCAGTATGAGGTCCCCGCACGGCTCAGGCTCGTCCCCACACGGCGACAGTACGAAGCGCTTCGCAATTGCCGACAATGTCACTTTCATTTCCAACATGGCGAATTTTTGACCTGCAAAAACGTTATTGTTATTAAAAACGTATTTATTTCCAAGGTAAATGATATGATACAGAGACGGAATATAATAGAAAAATAAACCATCTTCGTCTGTAGCCCCCGACAGGATTCGAACCTGCGACCGGGGGGGATGATCGGGGTAACTTCCTCGTTAAAAATAACACGAAACTAAAATATTTAATTAAATAATTTGTTTCGTGAAAAGGGTATTTCCAAGGTAGTTTCTGCTAGAGCAAAACTAGGCTAGTTTTGAATACCAATTACAATGCCAATAAGCCTTATTAGCCGTAGTGAGACCGCAACAACTTGATTGCATGTTGTTATCTCACTTCCTTCCTTCAATTTGTCACAATACACCGTGCATTGAATTGAATAATTGCTCCGCTGAAAGCTGCGTCGCTGTCGGTTGTTATAACAAATTGCAAGTTGTGTAGAGCCTTTTCGAATCCGCCCGCTGGATGCGAATGGAGCCCACAAGTGGTTGTGGACATCTATTAGGAGCTTTTTCACTGAGTTCATAGATGGCGCTATTGTGATAAGCCGAGGCAAAGAGTAAAGTAAGTATATAGGAGCCGAGGTCTAATTGCCATACGAAACTATTAGTACCCACTTATACCTCTCTACAGTGAAACTACTTACAGCTGGCTCATTCTTTTAAAGGAAAGCGTCATTGACTTTGTCAGTCTAAGTATATAATTTACTAGGCTCTTGATATATGTATAATTTCTTACCAATGCAGTTTCTAGGACCGGCGCTAAAACCAATAAAACTAAATGCGTTCTTCGTATTATTTGAGGCCTCAAATCGTTCTGGACGGAATTCCAGGGGATTTTCGAATACGTCCGGGTTCCTGTGCATACGGTAAATGTTGATCACGACGTTTGTGTTTTTGGGGAAGCGTAAGCCTCCCATTTCTATAAAAAAAGTAGGCGCTCTAGAGTCTGATCGTGAGTCGTGTCATAAAAAAAAATGCGCATTGTGGAAGCAGGCTTAAAACTAGAAAACCTCACCACTCCAGCACGGTTAGCACAAACGGCGAGCGAGCTCTCTCGGGCGCTCTCGCACTATCCGTATCTCTCTTATTAGAAAACTTAGAAAAAGACGGATAGTGCGAGAGAGCTCGAGAGAACTCGCGTGCCGTCTTATGCTAATCGTGCTGACCGCCATTTGTAGTGAGTAAAGCCCGCATCATACTGGCGCGGCCTGGCCGCGGCGGACAATAGTGAACTTGTCATTAGCTGTCAAATTTACTATTGACCGCCACCGCAGGCCGCGCCAGTGTGTTGCAGGCCCTAAAAGAGATTGGCGACATTAACAGACGTCACAGAGTAACAAATTCACTGGAAGTGGCGTTCAACCAGTCCAGTGGTTGTGACAAATTGCTAGGTCTGTAATGCTTACCGGTATCTTTGGTTACCATCCTTTCTATGAGAGGCACAGATGGATACAGTCTGAGGCATTCCTTGATGACGCACTCTAGGTATTTCATCTGCTGAAGCTCACTGTTAAATGAAAATAGTATTATACGAGCTTTTCTTTATGTCATGATGGTGGCAAAGAAGCGTATGGCCCACGTGGCGGCAACCAAAGGGGACACCGTAACTTATAGTTGGTATTACGAAAAAAAAGTTTTTGGGTCCAGCTAACAAAACGTGTTAAAAAAATACAATCGAGTTGAGAACCTCCTCCTTTTTTTAACGGTATTTGCAATTCTTACGGAGGGGCGTCGTGAAAAAGGACAGATATATACCTGAACGTCGGATCTCTTTCTAAATCATCGCCTAATACATCTCTTTGCTCTTTCAAGATCTTTCGCTGCACTTCTGGATATTTCGCGATGCAAAACAAGCCATACACCGTCCCCGACGCCGTTGTGTCGTGGCCCTGCACATTAATAAGGGAACTTTAACCTTTGTACCAATTTATCGCAACAATTTGTCAATTACTATGTGTCTATAGTAAAAATGAGGGTATAGTGTATTTGTTTCTCATTCTAACTATAGCTGCGTTATAGTCCGCTGTTGCAATAAATTGCTACGCTTGTGAACGCCATTAAACGCATGATCCACGCGAGCTGACGATTGATCCCCTGGCAAACTGTTCTGCTTTTTGTTTTGCTTTTCGATCTCTCGAGATACCGCCGCCTTTGCTTCAAACAAATGCTACGGGCGCTACGGCCATCGAGAAACTTGGGTATTACTTTATAGGAGCGCTACACGGGCCGATATCGGCAGGACTGCATGCAGGCCGCCGCATGATTCGGCCCGTGTGGATACGTGTCGGAAGCACGGCGGCCAGCCAAATCAAGGTCACTCCTTACTAGATTTTTTGTGACCTTGCTTCGCAGTCCTGCTAATTTCGCTCGTCAGAAATCAGAAAATGTATTTGCTTCAGATACAGTCAGAGGGTTCTTACAAAAATGGTGCGCACAGGTATCAAGCCTGCGAGCAGGCGTGCAAATCATTAAATAATATATTTTACAGAACATATGGTGCTACTTTCCCGCACTAGTGCGGAAAAGAGCACTTTTCGTGCATATGTCGAAACTTTAAAGAGCCATATGTACAGTAAAACGTTGTACGATACACGTGCGAATAGCTAATTCGCAAGTTTCGCAACTCGTGTCGATTTAAAACACTCCCTTCGGTCGTGTTTTAATCTATCACCACTCATTGCAAATTTCCTATTTTCGGCACTTGTATCGTAAATAACTATAATGTCACAACTACATACATTATAATAAATCAAATGTCAAATGTTACGAATAATTTGGAATAATGCAATAATAATCAAAATAATCGAATAATTTAAATATAGTCACAATAATAGTAATTACTTAATTTAATTAGTAGGCTCATACAATTAACATAGATTTATTTAATTATGCTCGAGGTAAGCTTTGACACTATAAAAACAACGGTCTAAGAGCCAACTTGTAAGGCTACGTTTAAAAACGTTCCCCTCGAGCACTTTCAGGTTTACAGGGAGTTTGTTATAAACCGCAATGCACATATTAAAAACGTTCTTCCTACACATCATTTTCCGACATCGAGAATGGTACAAAAGCTTCATGACATTTGCTCTAGTCTGTCTATCTATGACCTCGCCTCGCGTTTTGAAATGTGATTGGTGAGCTCTTACAAACATACATATTTCTCTGATATAAAGACAGAGCAGAGGAAGAATTTTTTGCCTTTAGAAAAGTGGGACGCAACTGTCGTCCCACCATGCTTTACAAATGACCCTGACACACTTTTTTTGGATTTTGAAAACCCTGCCCACCTCAAAAGCATTACCCCACATTATTAACCCATAGCGGAGGACAGATGAAAACATATCCGTGGTATGCCGTCAAAGCAGCATCAACTAATTCTTTTGAGTGCAAAAACAAAACGGCCCAGTTTACTACACACTTTTTCGATGTGTGTTTTCCAGTTTAGATGCTTATCTACTGTTATTCCCAGAATATTAAAAGAATCAACTGCATGTACTGTCATGTTATTTTAGTTCACATTGATTGGTATACTGATTGAATTGTAAGATGTAAATTGACTCAATTTAGTTTTAATCATATTTGTGTGTAGGTCATTCTTATTCATCCAATTAATTATGTCATGTAATTAATTATTTATGTCATACTTACTTCAAACATAAATGTTACGACTTCATCTTGAACACTCTCGTCACTTATCACTTTGCCGTCTACTTCGGCTAATAACAGCAAGTCTAGAAAGGCGTGTTTATTTTTCATACCTGAAAAATAAATAATGTTGTGAATTATGCAGTCTCAAAGTAAAAGGTCCCTAAAAGAACAGCAATAGGTACTGTAAAAAGATACAGAGATATAGAGGTTATATAACAATACAATACAGTTGTATTCTCATTCGCATATGGCATATTGTGCTCAATCCAATTGCTGCAGCGCTTGATCAAGATTATTTGATCGCCCTGCACAGTGCAGCGAGAAAGAACGTGAGACAAATTATAGCGCGAGCGAACTGGCAACGGCGCAAAAATTTCTGAACTAGCTTAACGCCCAAATGCGATAGGGCTCTTAACACTTTCGCTGCCAAGAATCGCTACGCGCTACGCTCGTAGCCGATCCCGTGGTTTTCCTCGTATGTAGCGGAAAGCGACAACGGGTTCCTGGCGTCGAAAGTGTTAAAGAGACCTGCCGAGAGAGCAGGCTGCTGTTGCTGCTGTGTGAGAGAGAGTGATCTGCCTACTGGTGAAATAATCTCGGTGGTAGATACACTGTCGGTTGTCAATATACTTAGCGCTAAGTTTGTAATGGGATTAAGGTCGAGTTGCACCAACTTACTGCAATCAGACCGACCATCGTTTAATATGGCGCCGGCATATGTCATTCCATACAAACTTGTCAAACTTTCCATATAAACAGATGTTAACGAACACCGCTTACAATTACAGACGGTTCGGTGCAACCCACCCTAAGGCTGGGTACGCACTAAGCGGCTAGCCGCGTGCGGCTTGCCGTGCGGTTGGACAAAACATATGAAACCGCAAACGCAAAACCTCTACGCACTAAGCGGTTGGCCGCAACCGCACGTTAGGGCCCTAAGTAGAAACACTTTCACTGCCAGGAACCAGCCTAGCTGGCGCCTACGCCGTAGCAGGGAGGAAAGCCACGGGATGGGCTACGAGCGTAGCGCGTAGCGATTCCTGGCAGTGAATGTGTCAAGAGCCAACCACATAATTATATGCGTCAAAGCGCTACAGGCAATTTTCGCTACTTGCGCATCCTATTATCCTATCCTATCCTATACTATTAAACGAGCAATATTTGTATGTATACAGGGTGATTCAGGAGACATGAGCAGGATCAACCCTACGGATTCAATAGTTTATAAGCTACTCAGTCGTACCAGCATTGGTAAGATTAACGCTAATTTTTTTTTAGTTGTGTAGGGTGACCATGATTTATTGTGAATGAAACTTTTACACAAAATGTAAAAAAAAACTGTGGGCGTTTAATTTAATTACGATGTTAAAAGATCCATTAACATTAACTGTATGTGTAGGGTTGATCCTGCTCACGTCTCCTGAATCATCCTGTATATATACAAAACTATATATATAAACGTAAAAGTCCTGACTGACTGATTGACTGACTGACTGAATGACTCACTTAAATCAACGCCCAGCCTAAACCGTTGAACCTAGAAAGCTGTTTTTTTCACAATAGGTAGTTTATATAAATTAAATACCCACTAAGAAGGGATTTATGAAAATTCCACCGTCAAGGGGGTAAAAAGGGGGTTGAAAGTTTGTATAGGGATGATGGAGTAATTTTTGTGAGTGAGAGACTTGAAACTTGTATGGACTCCTTATCAAAATACAAGAAAAAATATTTTAGGGTTTTGGAAAATTCCACCCCTATAGGGGTGAAATGGGGGTCAGAAAATGGAGCTACGAGATAAACGAATTCCACGCGGATGGAGTCGCGGACAAAAGCTAGTATGTATTTGCAATGACGTTCTCGGAAACGGCTATAACGCTTTCGATGAAATTTGGAATATAGGGGGTTACGGGGCCGAGAAATCAATCTAGATAGGTCTCATATCTGGGAAAATTAGTTTTCTCCGTATTTTCACCCAAGCTGAGCTCGGTCGCCCAGAGACTAGAGTTCAAGTTGTTACGGACTACTCTGTAGCGCTACAAATGATTTAACTCTTTATTTAAATTTCTCGGATTTCCTTACAGTAGAATTTAGATATTTGTATTTAACACTTTCACTGCCAGGTACCCGACTAGTGGGCGCCTACGCCGTAGTCGCTCTCCGCTATATACGAGGAAAAACACAGGATCGGCTACGAACGTAGTGGTTAGCGATTCTTAATTGGCCGTGAATGTGTTAATCTAAGGAATAGCAAGATAAAAGCGTGCACCTACCTAATTCTGAAGTTTCGAGCAATTTCTTGGCACTCATTTTATTCAGTTCGTTCCTCCTCACTGCAATAACTTCCTTTGTATGTTTATTCATAAATTCAATCTCCTTATCTTGCCTCCTTTTAAGTGGCGTCAAAGAAAATAAGAAATCGTTGCCCAGGAAAGGGTCTCGCATCCTAGTAGCCATAATTTGGCTTACACTGAAATAAAAGTAATATGAACAAAATATTGAATTTTGTCTGGCAGGCCTGCCTGCCGTCTGACCTTCCAACCCAGAGGGAAAACTAGACCTTATTGGGATTAGACCGGTTTCCTCACGATGTTTTCCTTCACCGAAAAGCTAATGGTAAATATTAAATATAGCTGGGATTCGAACCCACGACCGCCGCTTGACAACCGCATGCCTGAACCACTGGGCAACCGTAGCATGAAGGTTGATATTTAATAAGAACAATGTTTAAATTGTGTTCGCTCACGCTCCTGAGCTGCTACCGCAGAATAAATATACCTACCGCGAAACGAAAACGAACTTCGTTTCTGCGGCGCTACCACGAACTTCGAGTCGAAGTTCGTAATACATGCATCCCTGTCACTCGAGTATGGGAGTGCGATAGAGATGGAAATACCCGAACTTCGACTTTCGAAGTTCGTGGTAGCGCCGCTGTATCTTCCTCTCTACCGTAGGTACTTGTTTATTCGAGAATCGAGCGGCAGCCCGTGGGCGGTAGCGGATTTATTGACCAAATCCGAACTTACGGCCTGCCGCCGCCGCACGGACACGCCAGGCCGTTATACCCACGAGGAACCCGCTCCGCGGGCGCCTACGCCGAAGTCGCTTTCCGCTACATACGCGGAACACCACGGGATCGGCTACGAGCGTAGCAATTCTTGGCAGTGAATGTGTTAATTAATTATATATATTGTGATAGAAACTTACACGTCGATGGATTTAACATATTTTGAATCTTTTTCCTTTTGCGCATCTAAAGAGACTCCCATTATGGTTTCTGTAACATACGGAAAATGTTAATACATAATTATCACTGTATATGTATGCCGTCTCTTTCCATCTTATAGCTGCGGCTCTAGGTGGTTGTGACAAATTGCTACGCGTATAGTGGCCATATCATCACCATGTTAATTCCTTGAATGGAACCCTCTATTCAAGGAATCCCCGCCTAGAAAAATGACTACCATTATCCAATGTTCAGAACACAAGTGTAAAATAAGGTCTTATTCTAATGTCAAGGTACCTGCTCCGTGTTATTGCCTATTGGGCGTACAAATTATTACTTCAGAAGGCACATTTTTTCACCAAACAACATTAGAAAACAATAACAATTAAATAATCTCGTTACAGTTACCGCTGCATAGAATATGTTATTTATATTGAATAATAAGAATATTATACCCTTTTCACGAAACAAATTATTTAATTCATAATTTTTGTTTTCGTGTTATTTTTAACGAGGAAGTTACCCCGATCATTTTATAAACGATATGATACAGAGAAAGAATATAATGGAGCGAGCGCATAGCTCGCCCATTAGAGTGGTGCCAAGACTGTGAAACAAGTCTATAACTCGATACAGAGAGGGCGCTAGTCTTAGCGGGAATATAGTGGAAAAATATGCAACTTGCGTCACTGTCCTCGTAGCTCAGTTGGTAGAGCAGTCTAGCGTTAATAGTAAGGTCGCAGGTTCGAATCCTGTCGGGGGCTACAGACGAAGATGGTTTATTTTTCCATTATATTCTTTCTCTGTATCATATCGTTAGTAAGAATATTATTTTAAAAGTCATCAAAAAAAACATTAAGAGGCTAAAAGCACTTTTAATTATCAAATACATTCATCGTAGTTCCTTTTTAAAGGGGTTTGGGTAAAAATATTGTCATTCTTTTTTAGATGAGCGGCCACTCGTGGAAGTGGTAGATTATGATAGATCTACTAAAAAAAAACATATTTTGTTATGAAATGTAATACTTACTCTAAAATGCATCGGAGCCGAGATATTAGCAGTATATATTTTCACAGGTACATACTTATTGTAAAGTTATAAACTAAACTTCAAACTTAAATATCTCGGCTCCGATATTGTTTAACGCGTTAATTTTTTTTATATATATGCATATTAAGAGGTCCACTAGACGATTATTAAAAAAACATCCTGGGCCGCAGCAAACAAAAACTACATTTTTTCTGATACTAGGTTACCCAGGTTAGCCATTTCCTGTGTTTTTTTTTATGCAGTTGGGCGAGTGACGTGATCGACGAAATCCTCAGTCATCAAGGTGAACGGATTGCCTGCTTGCAAATCAAGGTAGAGCGCTACTTATAATACCTGTTCCAATATTTATTTCCGTAGTGTATTTTATTTTCGTCAGGATTGGATACAACTGGCTAAAATTTTGTAGGTAGGGTCATTTCGCTGGTTACGCGACCACCTTCGGTTAGCGACCACCTGAAGGAGAAGGTTTTTTCTATTGAAGATAACATCAATTCTACACACCCTATTGAGAAATTACTTGTACATGCATTTTTTTGTTGTTTTATAGAATAGAAATCTACTAAAAACCCGAGAAAATATCCTTTCAGTTCACCAACTCAGCTTAAGTGGTCGCCCACCGGCACATTAAATTAGGTGGTCGCTAACCAGCGAAATGACCCTACTATAAATTCCACTGAGTTCCCAAACGTTTTGTCAGTCAATAGAATAATTTTGTAAGAAACTGTGCGAGTATTGTACAGAATCAATCAGAATCAGAATCAATGAATGTTCAGAATCTCTTGTAACCAAACCACTTTTATACAATTCTGCAGTATAATAAAAATCGGCTTATATATTTATATCTACTTATTAGTATAGCTTTTGCCCGGGACATTTGCCTACTGGGGCAGTACCTTGAGAAGACCGCAGCCATAAAGGCTCAAACAGACAGCACCGTCGCGGGCGCACGGCCTGCGCGCGGCGGGTTGCTGGCGGGACGCGACAGAAGCGGGGCGCCTTGCCGATGCGACCAATGGCGCGAGGCCAGCACGATGCGCGCGTGCTCTGTGTGACCGGGCGTCCCGCCCGCATCACGCGCTCATCAAGCCACGCTACCGTCCCGCTGGCAGTCTGTTTGACCCTTAATGGCGGCCATTACACGGTGATTAAATACTGATGATCCTGGTTTGTCAGTATTTGCAGCAATACTCACTATGGAAGCATTATTGAATGGCACTTTAAACGCTATAATTATTTATCGTGTCAGTATTAAAGGGTGGCCAGACGATAGTTCTGCTCTTCCATATCCCCATCTCGCTCTATCTTATAGCTGAGTACCGCTCATACCATCCACCAAGCAGAATCGTGTTTTAGTCGCTCACGTTATTTCTTATCTGTGGTTGGATTTCAAAATCATCCGGATATTCTGCAATATATTGACACTCATGTGATACACTTCAATATGCATGTGATCCGGATTGTGATATGAGTGGATCATCAGTATTTAATCACCGTGTAATGGCCGCCAATAAACGAAGTAGGTACTACTTGCTCTGTTATTCTGCTCAATGTGGTGTTGTGTTCCCGCTGATGGTTAGTAAGGTTGCCATAGCTCCCGAAGGACAGTGTTGACAGTGAGGAACCTGCATCTGTCACTAGCTGTCAACACAACGAGTCCTCAAATCAGTAAAGAGTCGGCAACGCGCTGGTATCTCCTCTGGAGTCGCAAGTGATGTTTAACCATCGGGCAGAGCAAAACTGTTTGATGCCAGTTATAAAAAAAAATGTATAGATTTCACCAACCGGTAATATTATCCAAAGCGGCCATCGCCATTATGGGGAATAGTTCTATCGAGGAACCATCGGCCCGATCCTTGAGTGTCTCACACAAAACCTTCCCGTTTTTCAGGAAAATCGGCAGGAAGGTGTGCAGTATATTGTAATGGAAGGCTGGAGTCAAGAATCGACGGTGACTTTTCCATTTTTGACCTGAACATTTTCAATTGATTAATTTTGATCCGTAAGTCATCTAGATGTAGTCATTTATTACAGTTGTAAGACCCTTTGTTCACTCAAATAGATAAGTAGGTACCTATGGGCTTGTCCATATATTACGTCAATTTTTTTTTGACGATTTTTGTGATAAATGTCCCAGTGTTTGACATCTCTAATAATTAACACCCTGTTACACGCCTTTATTACTATGAATCTCTAAGCTATGAATAAAGATCGAGGGTGTCACGCTCTGGGACGTTCATCTTTTATTCATAGTCCAGGCAATGAACTGACAACTTGTATGGAAAAAATGACAATTTTGGAAATAATTTATAATAGCTTATTTTTTATGTATAACGGATATATTATCAATTAAATAGTTACCCAGCGACAAAATCGGACAAAATTTCAGACATCGAAAAAATTATAAGTTAACTGGCTTCTAAAAAGTCAGTAAAAATATTAATAAATGTTTTTGTCTTTATTTTGGTTCATTTACATTTGCTCTATAATATTCAAGATAAATCGTACAAAAAAAGATAATGCATGCTTCATTTAAATCTACATAATTACTTCCGGGTGGAAAGTTTGTCGGATTCTTGACTAAATCATCTCAGAATAACATTTTCAAATGAAATCAACAACAAAAACGCTATTATAAATTAATGTTTTTCAAAACCGTATTTTGCCTGGAGTATCATTGTTTATCCTAATGCTACGATTATTTCGAACCAATTTGGATGCAATTCACTGAAATATGACTTTGTTTTCGAATATAGGTGAATTAAAAACTGAATCAGTACAGTCACCGGTATCAATATCTGCCGTAACAAAGCCGGCAAAAATATCTGACACGTCCTTATGGCATTAGATAGAGTCGTGTCAGATATTAATGCGTGCTATGTTGTGGCAGGCAGTGCTGGTGACTGTACATGATGAGTTATGTAATAACTTAAGTATATATGAAAAAAGTAAATCGTAGTACCTATCAATAACAGGATAACATCGTGAAAAATTACAGCCCATTAAAAATGTCGTCATCCTTCTTGTTTCTTTGGTCTTATACTTAGTTACATTGTACTATTCTTACAAGTTTTATATCTCCAAATGGCATAGGTACCTTTAAGGCGACGCTACACGGGCCGACATCGGCAGGACTGCATGCCGGCCGACGCGTAATTATTGATGTCGTTTCGTTACACGTGTGTCGGCCAAATCAAGGTCACTCCATACTAGATTTTCTATGACCTACCTTGGCCGTCCGCCGATATCGACCCGTGTAGCGGCCCCTATGGGTAGTTGAAGGTTTTTGTTAAATAGATAAAATAATATCACATTTTGTCGATCATTTATATCCCCATTTATGCTAAAAGTGGCACTGGAACATAAGTTTGATGTGCTCTGCCTATCCCTTTTGGGAATAAAGGCGTGTATCTCAGAGATGTACAAAATACTTTTATAAAAATATTTAAATACAAAATGCAAATAATTTTCTAATTTAGTATTTCAAATGCAAAATACAAAATACTTTTGCTTTTTGTATTTAAATACTAAATGCAAAATAGGTATTTTCAAAATACTTTATTCAATTAAAATACTTTCAATAAGTAATCGAAACAAAATCGAAGTCAATCTCGTTAAAAAACGAAGAGTAACGTCATGTTTCACAGATAATAACGTTCATTTTGTTTTAACTGTACTGTGCACATAGTCTTAGCCAGTGGTCATTTGCCGAATCGCTGACCCATTATTGCGTAAAATCAAAATTTGAGTGGTTAAGGTAATACTTTCGAAACTTAGCAGTAAAAAAGTATTTTATATTTGACAAATATAAAATACATTTCAAAAAGTATTTCAAATAAAATACAAAATACTTTTAAAAATAGTATTTTAGAACAAAATACCTACGTATTTTGTATTTGCATTTTAAATAGAAGTATTTCAAATAAGTCACAACTCTGGTGTATCTATGAATCTACTGACTTATGTAGGTATGTGTTATGTTTCTAGTTACCTGTTGATGTTAGCAGCCCGTCTCCCAGCCAAGGCCGGATGTATTTATACGATTTTCCCTTGGTTATAGTTTCTGTGCTGGATATCAGTTGCTGAAGAAAATAGCCAGTTAAGTGGGGACTTATAGGATCTAGATCTACTTATAGTCTACTAGCTTCCGCCTGTGACTACGTCTAAGTGGACCGGGGATAAAAACTATCCTATATTTTAATCCAGGCTATAAACGATCTCCGTCCATAACTTCATCCAACTCGGTTGAGCCGTTTAAGCGTGACTGAGTAACAAACATCCAAACTTTCGCATTTATAATATTAATAGGGACTAACTTATTGACTTCTGTCACATTTAAGGCCATTATACACCTAGCAATTTGTCATTTGAGACGCAGCCATAAGATGGAAAGAGCCAGCAAACATTCAATTCATTCATTTTGAAGGCGGTTGTACCTAGTAACAAATAGTTAGGTGTATAGAACGCTATATTAAGACTTGTATATTATGCCGGCACCGCTGTGCGCTATTCGTTATTCATTTATTTATTTAGGATTACTTACAAATAATACATCATACAATGCACTTATATCTAATTTATAATCGAGTCTGATGCTTATCTAATTATAGGTAATCAACTTACTCCAATGCTTTTCTACCTAAGCATGCAGTTAAAATTAAAATTTTATTTGAGTTTATACAGGAAGAAAAATTAAATGGAATTAAAAAATTAAATATTAAAACCAATATAAACTAAGTATTATTTTGCAGTATCTGGGGAGCTTAAATATGCCAACGCTTTTCGTTTGAAACTATTTAGGCTATTCGGCGTATGCGCCTGCATTCGACTCAGTGTCGGGTTTATTCGTCTATGATTGCTCGCATAACGTAGGTATAAGCGCGAATAGCGGTATCCGTCGACTTGTCGGTTTTTGACCGCCGCCGCGCCAGTCGATAGTCTGTGAGAGGCCTTGAGCCAGAGTGTGATGCGGGCTTTACCAGGATGCGTTTTTATTATTTGCCGCCATTTTCCAGGGACACGACCATCTTGGTGATCTACCATCTCGTTTCGCCGTGGTATTATTACTACCATAGCTCCTCTGTAGAAATACTAGAAATCTATACTCTGAGGGAGTCTGATGAGGGAGTGAGACGAAATACTTAAGCAGCACACTCAAAAGGTCCACCGTTTATGCCGCATATTGATTTCTCTCAAAAACTTAAAGTAGTTCACATTGACCTAGAATATTGATTGAAATCAAATTGAGCAAGAGGCAAGGTCCAACAAGTGCCAACAACATTACCAAGTGCAGGAGTAATTCCGAAAACTGTGAATTTGTAAGTAGACTTATCATTGAAAAAAAAAAATGATTGAAGATTAAAATGAAAAAATAACTGAACGGACACCCAGACGTCGGTGAACATTACGTGACGGGTGCTCACTGACTTACACTAGAAAATCGAGTATTTACGGTCACGGACTTTAATATAGGGGTGTGTCTAGTGTCTACTAACATAATAAATAATGATGTATTTTCTTGAAAAAGGACTAACAATGTAGTCAAACGGAGAAAAAAGCAACGCAAGAGGTTAAATAATCACAAGGTTTTAAAAGGGGGTATGTTATGTCCCTTTTCCGCAAAACGCACCTTTATACGAAACGAATGTCATTTACTATGAGGCTCGAGGATCGTGAAGTCACGATCTGCTAGCGTTTTCTCTCTAAAGCTGCAAACGCACAGAGAGCGGTGGCGGGGCGGCGCGGTGCGGCGCGGAGGCGGTACCGGTTGTAATGTTCGAGCTAATATGAAAGGATCCGCACAGAAAACCGCGCCGCGCCGTTAAGGCCGAAACGCGCTGCCACTGCGTTTCGGCCTTAACAAGCAACATTAAGACGGTTGCAGCTTCGCAATTTTGTTGAGATATTTGAATGGGATTTTCGTCATTGCCGTCATTGGGCATATTTATGCGTTCTTTCTTTTAAAGTAGGTACTAAATAATACATTTTGAGTCTACACCCTTGTTAAGCCATTTATAGCTCACATTATACTGGACACTTCAAAGTTTAAATATAAAAATAAATTGTTGAGACTGAAATGGCTCAACAATTAAAGTCCTACGGAACCCTCGTGCGTGAATCCGACTCGCACTTGGTTATTGTATGTTTATATAGACTTTCCTCACAACTTGTTAATTCAAAGTTTGCATGATAAAGTTAACAATTATGAAATTATCAGCATATAACCAGTTTAATTTACGTTACTTGCTAAAAGACCTACCTACCTACATGAGCCTTGCTCACCTTCACCGGAATCGAATTAAACGCACAGATTTTAAACTTATCCACACTCAATATTATAAATGCGAAAGTGTGTCTTTCTGCCTGTCTGTTACTACCTCACCACGCTAAAACTGCTGAACTCATTTAGATGGGTATAGTTCGAGTCCCGAGTTCGAGTCGAGGAGGGACAAAGGATAGTTTTTATCCCGGAAATCATCCCTTAAGGAGGTGCAAAATTGTATGGAGCTACGGGTCTGAGCCGAAGGTAAGGGCGGTAATATGCGATGTGAGGTTTTCTTTACTACCGCCCGTGGTGATTTTAAAATTTTACGTCTCCCAGGCCAAGAAGTGTATACTCCGCACGCGTGTCGGGCGGTAATTGCCACTTTATTGGTTTCGTAATTTTATTTCGACTACAACGACTGAACGGATTACTTTTTTCTAAATGTCGATGACTTTGTGTCAGTTTGGGCGGGCTTTGAGCTGTCAAAAGCGAGATGATTGTTTTCGGATGGTTATCCAAGTTTTTGTGATTAAAATAATAGTATTAACACTTTGTGATCGCATTAATAAAACTTTTCGTACTTGAATACGGTATTTCTTTGGTCGAGTTTATTACTCGTCAGGCAGGCAATCCCCTCTTTCCCGGCCTCTACAGTAATCCTTACTAATATTATAAATGTGACAGTGTGTCTGTCTGTCTGTCTGTTACCTCTTCACGCTTAAACCGCTGAACCGAGTTAGATGAAATGTGGTATAGAGATAGTTTGAGCCCGGGGATGGACACAAACAGGATAGTTTATATCCCGGAAATCATCCCCTAGGGGTGTAAAATAGGGGATGAAAGCTTGTATGGAGCTACGATATAAACGAGTTCCACGCGGACGGAGTAGCAGGAGACGCTAGTATAAACCTATTAATAGTTACAATCAATACAATTAACACGACGCTTTATGGCCGCCGCTCCACACGATGGGCCATCCTGACCCATCATACAGGACGCGGCTATGCGGTAGAACGAGACATAAATATGTCTTACACCCTTTAACGCATAGTTGCGTCCTGTATGAGGGGTCAGGATGACCCATGGTGTAGAGCGGCCATTAACAATGACCCCGCAATATTAAAATTTCTCTATAAAACGAAACGGCGTTTGAAATTATTTTAATGTTATATTACTTTACTAACTCACCTCTATGTACTTGGGATGCGACAGCACAAAGTATCTGTTAGACATAATATACACGCGATATGCATCGTTAAATTGTATTGCCAAATTGGAAAGGACTTCCAAAAACTCTGGAACAAAAAACAGATTTATAAAAAATATAAATATTGCAACAGGACGAATTAGTGCGTACGCCAATACTTTAAATAAGGGTTGCAAAGGGAACCTGAGCTGCTTTAAGGATGAACAGCTCGATGCACTTTTCATACAAAAAGGTTTTCGGACTCCATTGCTTAGGTAATTACCTACTTACAAAACAATTTCATTGAAATGTAAAATATTAACTTGGCTTGTTCGTATGTAAGTATAAAAGTACGTAAGTTGTCCGTCAAATCTTGCAAGTTAAATTTGACCCACTTCCCGGTGACCGATTGAGCTGAAATTTTGGGTATAAGTATAGTTTGGATGACAATTCAATATTATGGTACCATCGAGCTGACCTGATGATGGAGACAGAAGGTGGCCTTAGAAATCCGTAATAAAACCACATAATCCCATCGAGTCTGGGCTCGTTAGAATCGTCTCAATGAGCAGTTGATGATGCTACACAGAAAAGTACGGGTCGGCAATATAAGCTTGTACCAAAAATGAATTTTTTGACAGAAACTTTTATCTTTTAAAACCAGTGGGCAAAAACGCATTTTATCCACTAGTGAGGAAAGTAATTTGACCTTGGAGCGTGTTTAAGTAGCTTTTGACGGATAACAAAACGTAAAACGCTCATAATACAAAAATTTCACAGTTTTATTAGGTACTTACTGTTAAAAAAAAAAATTAAAAAAATTATTTAAATTCCCTAAGTTGATTTTGCATGTTGCACATTCCTCGCTACAGTGAGGTGAAAAGTTTTGTGTTACACACGGGTGCAAATGTATTTCACTTCTCGTGTGTTGAAACACTCGCTACGCTCAGGATTATAATTTAGAACTATAGAATCCTTTCGCTTGCTCGTGTTTCAATTCCACACTCGCGGGTATAATACAACTTTGAAAGAAAGAAAGAAATCATTTATTCGCAGCAAATAAAAAAAAGACGAACTGTGGACACAGTACATACACATAAACATTTGCCACAAACTATTAAATAATCACTATCCATCAGCAAGGCTATCAGACCGAAGACGGTGATGACGACGGGTTATCAAGACGCTATTTCTAATTAGGTACTATCGCCCAAAGCCAGAGTCGACCACCTTAAAGGCACATTCAATCAATCAATCAATCAATCAATCAATCAAATCATTTATTTGCTGTAAAACATAGTTCAATGCATGCAAACACAATGTAGTCAATTAAATTAAATTAAATCAAAAAATAATAATAGGTAATAATACAATGGAAATAGAAAGCAAGAGTTGAAACAATAATTATACAATGTCATAAAGAGAAACAGTACCAAATAAAATAACATGTCATAAATAATATGTCACAAAAATAATAAAATATGTTATGTCTCGTAAGGTTCGAATGAAAATTAATTATAATATATATTATGTATATTAGTCATGTCGTGAAAAACCAGTAAAATTCAAATAATAAAGTTGTAAATCTTAATTAATCTAATGCATTAGCGTAAAACTCTTTAATTGAATAGTAAGGTCGGTTAATATAATATTGTTTCAATTTTCGTTCAAACGTTCGGAAGTCATCACATTGTTTTATATTATCGTCTAGTTTATTATATACTCTAATTAGTCCAGGCAATGAACTGACAACTTGTATGGAAAAAATGTCAATTTTGGAAATAATTTATAATAGCTTATTTCTTATGTATAACGGATATATTATCAATTAAATAGTTACCCAGCGACAAAATCCGGCAAAATTTCAGACATCGAAAAAATGATATGTTAACTGGCTTCTAAAAAGTCAGTAAAAATATTAATACATTTTTTTGTCTCTATTTTGGTTCATTTACATTTGCTTTATAATATTCAAGATAAATCGTACAAAAAAAGATAATGCATGCTTCATTTAAATCTACATAATTACTTCCGGGTGGAAAGTTTGTCGGATTCTTGACTAAATTATCTTAGAATAACATTTTCAAATGAAATCAACAAAAAAAACGCTATTATAAATTAATGTTTTTCAAAACCGTATTTTGCCTGGAGTAAATTGCGGTATGCTTGCAGTGCAGAAACATCTGCCGTCTGAACCAATGAAATGTGTGGGCCGGCCCACTAGGGTTTTTTGTCTGTTATTTTTGTTACTATTTATCACAATGGAACAATTGTCCTAAAAGTGAAAACAATAACCGTTAAATAAGAAAAAAAAAGCGGCCAAGTGCGTGTCGGACCACGCACAACGAAGGGTTCCGTGCCTATTAAAAAGGTCGTATCGTTACTGAAATCTTATGGCACTTACATCCTTTTCTTTAAGGAAGGCAGTTTTTTAGAAATATCTCAAAAACCTTTGTACCGATCTTGTTCAAAACAATTTTCGCTGAAAGAATTTAATAAGCCCTATGTCCATGATTTTTTTCATATTTTTAAAATACACAGTTCAACAATTTTAGTGACTTTCGGGGCGATTAGCTCCGACTGTATTCACTTAATCAAAAAAATTGCTGGGAAGGCCTATCGATTGATGTGCCACACGTGGGCTTGCAATGAAAACATTTTTTTGACTTTCTGTTTTATGTACCGAGTGCACCCTTAAATTTTTTTTTTTTTGTAATTTAATTACAAAACTATGTAGCGGCTAACAAAATACACCTATCCTCAAAATTTTATTCAAATACACCTGTTCCGGGCTGTCTGCCCGTGGAATTAATGTAGTTTGTTGTCAAAGTAAAAGATGTGTTCTGTAGAGTGATTTTATTGACACTAAAAAGTAGTCACAAACATACTTTATATAAACGGTGCGAATTATAGGTAGGTATGTAAACGACGCAATATAATTGTGCTATATAGACATAAAAGTTGCAATGTACAGCTCGCTTGTACATGCTGCCTACAACTAAAGGTAGAAATAAAGAAAAAAAACATAAATTATTATTTCCGAGACTGTCTAGTCATAGTCGGAGATGTAGCGACGTCGGCAGTAAGTCGTTGCTGGGCGGCCTCTGTCGATGCGGGTGTCTGGAGTACTTGCATCTCGTAGCTCGGGCTTCTCATCTCTGTGCGCGGGGTTGGATCAGGCTGTGGCTGCGGACATCTCCTCTTGATCTTCATTACTTTGCGTGTCCCTTTGTAGATGAGTAGAGCGAAGGCTATCGATACTATTATATATATCAATGCATACTGGTGAATGTCATGGGCTGATGCGGTGTCGTCGTTAATGATATCAGCTTGTTGTTTCTTGACATCGTCGATTTTGTTTCTTAGCTCCCCTAACAGCTCAGCATGAATTTCTGTAGGAACCAGGAGCGTTGATGCATTATTTATCAGATGGTTAATTTCCGGAGGCGGTGGGACGATAATTTGTATCTCGTTTTCATTTGTTTCCATCATGGTGCTTTGACGACTAAGATGCGCGGGGATTGTAAATGTGTCATGCTTCAATAAACAGCCCTGACCTAGGGTAATTAGGCCAGTTCCTTTTAATGTGTTGGATGTGACACCTGTTGTGCAAAAAATGCGCACTGCGCATTCCTGGCAACATGAGAACAGCCAGGCGCCGCCGCTGTGTAATTGAACCCACTTGTCGGCACACGCTGATATCTCTGTTTTGCATTGAGTCAAATTATTATTGTTTATAATTTGTGCTTCGCAAATTGCCTCGGTCCCTTTTACATTGTATATTGGTTGTTTTAATGGACATAACATGTGTGTTTCGTCGATTATTGAGCATGCATGTAGCTGATCAGAATGCATAGTTATAAACATGTCCTTTCTAAGGTCGATTGCCACGTATTCTGATGTAGGTATTATCGAAATGCATCTACTATTTCTCTGCTGTGGGATCGGGATGATGTGGTGTAGCTCGTATTGGTCAATATTGAGAAGTGGCAGTTTGACCTCAAAAATTAAAAACTCATCTGTCAGTCTTGAGTGCACACGTAGCACCTTGTAGATTTTTCTCAGAGCTTGTTCATTGTTGTAGTTGGGTAGTGACATGTCGCTCGGTAGTTGACTGGTGATTATGCGTAGTTGTTTATCTAATTCAGCTGGGCCCATCAAATGTATATCCACTCTTCCATTGCGCATGTCTGTTACCAGGTCTATCAGGGAGTCCTGAATCCTGTGTAGGCTGGAGATGATGATTGCAGCTGCCAGAGTGCCACTTGTTGCGTACATGTTGTTCCGGTGTTGATTTTCCAACCGAATCTCCTGGGTCTGAAGGTCGTACAAATGTTTATTTATAATCTGATATTGTTTGTTCATCACTTCCTCACTTCGCTTGAGTACGTTGTATTCACCTTCGATAATTGATGTCTGTTGTTGGTATAATTTCTTCACGTGATTTTCGTTTTGTTGTATAAGTTTAATATCGTGTTTATATTGTTCAGCGAAACGCTCGTCTAAAACTCCGAACAAAGAGTTTGCGAGGTAACCGATGCCGTTTATAAGTCCTCTTCTTTTCCTTGTGGCATGCTCTAGTTGAAGTAATCTGTCGTTATGTTTCAGGTCATTTACTTCGTGCTGTAGTTGCGCACTTATTGAAAGGAAGGCTGCTTCTGTGCCACATATGGTGTGAAGGTGGTCGACGTAACTCTCAATGTTTCTCAAGCTGTCCCTGTATGTTGTGAGATTATAGTACACGACTATTTTCCATTGATCTTGAATGATGTGGATGTTGGCGATCTTATCGAAATAGACCGGTTTTGTAGACTCTAATGAAGTAATGTTGTATAGCTGTTGCGTGGAAGGCGAAATCATAGTGGCAAAAACAAGTAGTGTTGTTAGCAGATAGTGCGTCATGCTGTTGCCTTTTCTTAGCTTCTTGCTCGTAGATGCTGTTGTTGTTGTTGTCGATGATGATGGTAGCGATTCCGTCTTTGGTATATGTTCAGTCTTCACGTGCAGAGGGGCAAGCTTGAGGACCGGCCTTTTGGTCGTGCCGTTTTTTGTTTTCAGTGTAACGACACGTACAAGTCCATCCTTGCCAGGATGTGTTTCTTGAACTCTACCGAGAATCCATCTAGCTGGTGGGGAGTTATCTTCTTTAATCACGACAATTTCGCCGACCTCAATGTTCCTTTTCTTGGTGTTCCATTTGTTGCGTGATTGTAATGTGTGTAGGTACTCAGAGGACCACTGTTTCCAGAAGTCTTTATGCATTTTTTCTATGAGTTGCCACCTGGTGCGTATGTCTTCGACTTCGGCACCTGATGGTGCAGATAGGATGGGATCTCCAACCAGGAAGTGTGACGGTGTCAAGAAGTTCATATCTTCACAGTCTTCTTTGAGTGTTGTCAGCGGCCTAGAGTTAAGGCACGCTTCGATGTTAGCTAACAGTGTGGTGAACTCCTCGAACGTGAGCTTTTGTTCACCGAGGACCCGTTTAAGATGATGTTTCATCAGGCGTACAGCGCTTTCACAAAGGCCATTTGCGCTGGGCCAAGCCGGGGCGTTGAAATGCCATTCGATATTTTCCATCGCGATGTATTCCATAAACTCAGTGCCCATATAATGTTGACGAGCCTCTCTGTTTTCTTTGGCTAGAATCTTCGCGGAACAGGAAAAATTTGTAGCATTATCTGAATACATGTGTTTCGGGGGGCCTCTTCTGGCGCACATGCGTTTGAAGGCTGCGAGAAATGTGCTTGAAGTGAGATCTGAGACGAGCTCAAGATGTATCGCCTTTGTTGACAAACAGACGAAGACAGCGACATATCCCTTTGTGGTTTTTATCCCCCTACCCTTGTTTGCCTTGACTTCTACGTGACCGGTGAAATCCACCCCGCAGTGAGTAAATGGTCGAGATGGGGTCACGCGAGGCTCTGGTAGGTCGGCCATGAACTGATTGTTGCTGCTGGTCTTGAAACGGATGCATCTGACGCATCTTCTTACTTGTTCTGCAACTCTTCCATATCCTCCCAGAATCCAATATTTGTTGCGTAAGTAGCCCAATGTTAGTTTGGGCCCCGCGTGCAATGTCACCTTGTGAGCGTGATCAATTAGCATTTCTGTCACCTTGTGTTTTCTGGCTAGTATGATAGGATGTCTGGATGTTCCTTGTAGTGCTGAATGTTTGATGCGTCCTCCAACGCACAGTAATGAGCGAGTGTCTAATATTGGATTTAAATTAATTAAGTTGCTTTTGCAACTCACTGCACCCTGTTTTCGCAATCGAGTGATGTCCTCAATAAAATCCAACTGTGCTGTTTTCATAATCGCTGTGTGTGCATCTTGTATTTCTTTTGTCGTTAGGTAGCTAGTTCGTAGAGCGTTGACTTTGTCACGTGCATTGTTTATGAAACGTGATAACCAGCCGGTAATACGAATTAGTCGAGAAATTGAGCTATATTTATTTGTAAGCTCTAGTAGAAGATTCGGCTCTTGGTACTGCTGTACTGTAGCGTATGTTTGTTTGGCTTTGATTTCCAGTTTCGGAGTTTCAATTATCTGTTGCTCCTGTCTCACTTCGTTCTTGAGCCATGTGGGGGCTTCCCACCACAAGTTATAATGTACAAGTTGCGAGGGGGTTAACCCTCGACTCGCGCAGTCTGCAGGGTTTTGACCCGATATAACGTGTCTCCAGCATGTTGACGGCATGATAGCGACTATCTTAGTCACGCGATTTGCGACAAATGTCTTCCATCTTGCTGCGTCACCTTGAATCCAGCCCAGGACTACCATTGAGTCAGTCCATCCGTATATTGTTACGTCATGTCCGGATAAGGCTTCGCATACCTTTTCCATTAGTCTTGATAGTAACGTTGCTCCTAGAAGTTCGAGTCTTGGAATGGTAATTGCCTTTTTTAGTGGGGCCAGCTTGGTTTTGGCAGTGACGAGTCTGATGTGGGTTTCTTCATTGCTTGATATTGTCTTGCAGTAAATGACGCATGAATATGCCCTTTCTGATGCGTCACAGAAACCGTGTAACTCGATACGCTGTGTCGTGTTTCCCAGCCAACGCGGTATAATGACTTTTTCTATGTTCGGCATGTCGGTTTTGAATAGTTTCCACTCCATCTGAATATCGTCTGCTAAGGGGTCATCCCAGTTGACTGTTGATTCCCAGACCTTTTGAAAAATTAACTTGGCCTTTATTGTAATTGGCGATAACCAGCCTAAGGGATCGTATAATGTGGCGATGTCTGATAGCAATGTTCGTTTGGTAATGTTTTCTGTGACATCATTACCACGATGCATTTTTTGTTTGAATGTGAAATGATCCGTTTCTGGGTTCCAACGTAGTCCCAAGGTCTTGTTTGTTTGTGTATGTTTGAAGTCAAGCATGCTGGCGCTGATTTGTAGTGGTGATAAATTTTCAAGTAATTTCGGTTCATTGCTGGCCCATTTGCGTAGGTTAAATCCGCCGTCTTGAAGCATTTGGATCAACTGTTGTTGTGTTTGCTGTGCTAAATTGATATCGTCGTGTCCGCCTAGTAAATCGTCGACATAGAGTTGATTATTCAATGTGTCGCATGCTAAGGCGTATTTGGGACCTTCATCTATAATGAGTTGTTTTATCGTACGCATGGACAAGTAGGCTGCTGCTTTTGTTCCATAAGTCACAGTGCACAGCAAATAATCTCTCAGGGGCTCCTTCTCGGTGTTTCTCCATGTTATTTTCTGCAGGTGTTGATCTTCTTCATGCACCATAATTTGCCTGTAGAATTTTTCAATGTCGGCTGTGTAAACGTATTTGTATTTTCTCCAGCGCAGTAGCATTGTCTGAAGATCTTGTTGTAAGTTTGGTCCACACAGCATCAAATCGTTGAGACTCTTCCCGGATTGGGTACGGGAAGAACCATTGAACACTACACGGAGTTTAGTAGTAGAAGATTCAAATTTTAGGATTCCGTGATGAGGCAAGAAGAAGCTGGGGCTTCTGGGAATGCTGCATAACTTCATGTGACCAAGTTCTATATACTCATCGATGAACTTCGTGTACTGAGAACGAAATAATGAGTCTCTTGTCATCCTTCTTTCTAATTGAAGAAACTGGGCGACGGCCTGTGTTTTGGAAATACCTAGGTGTTGTTCAAAGTTCGGCTTCATGGGAATCTTGACTTGATATCTCCCATCTGGCGAGCGCGTTGTTGTTAGCTTGTAAAGACGCTCGCAATATTCTTCCTCGGCGGTATAGTTTATTCCATTATCATCGGTAATTTCTTCCATCTCCCAGAATCGCGACAGGTCTTCAATGTTGTTTAAGACTACGTGACAATTAAATGTTTTTGTATTGCCAAATAGTATCCAGCCAATCTTGGTTTGTTGTGCTAGTGGCGCGTTCGTTGGCCCTCGAAGTATTCCTTCCATTATGATTTCGGAGTATACGCTTGCGCCCAGTAAAATGTCAACTGATCTTGAGATGTTGTAGTCGGGGTCCGCTAGCTGTATGCCTTGAAGATGCGGCCATTGTTGTTTTTTGAATGTATTGTTGGGCAATTTGTTGAGAACCTTCGTCATGACAAGGGCTTCTGTTGCGAATTGGTAGCCGTTGTATAAGGATTCGCATGTTAATGTCATGACCCCCTTGCTCTTATTGGGAGAAGACCCGACGCCAGAGATAGTTCCGCTGTGATGACGCCTCTGCAAGCCAAGTCTCTGTGCGGCGTTTTCCGTTATCAAGCTTATCTGCGATCCTTGATCGATGAGGGCTCTCATTTGTATGTTGGTTCCATTTGCTGATTTTATATTCAATAGAACAGTTGATAGCAATACCCATTGTCAGGATTCGACACGTGATTCGATGACGGATTTGAGTTCGTTGATCGCACTGCATTTTGCTGTCTAGGTGTAAAATCCATTGCGCCACGATCACGATGTTTGTACAAGTCGTGCAAAATGGTATTATGTTGATCATTGCAAACCTTGCATCTTTTTCTTGAGTTGCATGGCCTTTCGTTGTGGCAATATAAACAATTAGGGCAAATATGTAATTGCTCAATTGTTTTATGCTTAGCTTCCGACGTCATGCCTTGGAACGTTTTGCAATAGAAAAGTATGTGGTCTATTTTGCATAGCGGGCATTTTCTATCGTTATTCACGTGGTAGGATGTGTACAGATTTTTTCCTTTGTAATTGTTGTATTGAGAAGATTTCGGTGTGAATTCATGTTTAATCCCACCAGGTTTCTGAATAGCTGGCGTATACGTTGTGCGTTTCGTATATCCATAGGTCACTGGTTCATATCCGGTTCGAAGGACCAATGTTCCGGGCTGTCTGCCCGTGGAATTAATGTAGTTTGTTGTCAAAGTAAAAGATGTGTTCTGTAGAGTGATTTTATTGACACTAAAAAGTAGTCACAAACATACTTTATATAAACGGTGCGAATTATAGGTAGGTATGTAAACGACGCAATATAATTGTGCTATATAGACATAAAAGTTGCAATGTACAGCTCGCTTGTACAACACCTTCTAGTTTTCGAGTAAAATGCCTGTGACATACGGACGGACAGACAGACAGACAGACATGACGAATCCATAAGGGTTCCGTTTTTTGCTATTTGGCTACGGAACCCTAAAAAAGGATCTTTATTTCTCGTTGGTCAGGAAATTGGGCACAAAAAAAGGGGGCGGGTCAAGTCCAAGATCAACGTTTGCAAGCGATACTGTTTAGAAACGGTCCACTCTGGCTTTGAGCGATAGTACCTAATTAGAAATAGCGTCTTGATAACGCGTCGTCATTACGTCACAGATTATATAATAGTTAGGATGGCACATACTTAATAGAACACTTAGAAAGAGATGTATAATGTATCTCGCAGCGACACGCTCGCGCGCCGTCTTGTTAAAATATTAACCGTGCAGTGGTATTCTCGAAACTTGTACCCTAAAAAAATTTTTTTTCACGATTTTTTTCTACTGTTTTGTCGGCGTGATTGGTTCATATACCCATGTCGAATTACAGTTTTCTCGTTGTTAGGGTTACTGAGCTAAGCCGAAAACGGACAGACGGACGGACGGACATGGCGAAACTATAACCCTCCTCTTTCCTTTCCTTTTCCTTTTTAGGGTTCCGTAGTCAACAAGGAACCCTTATGCCGACTTTGTCCGTCTGTCTGTCACAACGTTATTTATCTCAAGAATAAATTGGGCTATCAATTTGAAATAGTAGTAAACGAGCCTAACGTGTATGGAAAAGAATAAACATATTTATATTTACAGGAAGGGGGGATTTTTTTTTTAATTTTAGTAGTTCGGTTAAGTGGTATATCAAATGAAAGAGCTTTAGAATTTAGATGCACATTCTAAAGCCGTTTTTTCTTTCTTATTTTACACTGAATAAATTTCAATTACGATTTTCTAAATATAGCAAAGTTATCATCCTCCTAGCTTTATTCCCGGTAATCCTGGTTGCCCTAAAGAAGCCCTGGGAGCTTTTTACCTAAAATTTTAGCAAACTATATCCAAATTAATCTAGACTAGTACGAACACCAACACAGTGAACTGACCATTCGTGACCCTTATTACAATGCGCATACAGTGCACGTATGGTCAGTTAACCGTGTCGGCGATGGCACCAAACTACTTACTATTAGAATCACATAGGAACTTATCCCCATTTCCTATGATTGGGTACGGCGTGGGTCCGGGAAGATTATAACTTCTCGCATCCCGGAGGAAATAAATCCAAGAGACAACGACAAACAAAACTAGTGCACACAACAATAAAGACAATAACATCTTCAAAACACGTGGTGTATCAGTGAGAACTCACAAACGAATGGCGGTAGGTATTTAGTAATTTGTATTCATTTTGCGGCCGGACTGATTCACCTTCAAAAGATCAACTCGCCGGTCACCTTAAAAAGCACACTACAAAAGATGCAGTTTATTACGCCAACTTACTGCAGTTGGAGTAAAAAGGTTTGTTTTGATAAATTGATCACAATAACCGGCAGAGACGCGGCGCAGTTATAGACGATACTTAGTTAGAAGGAGAGGTTACTGTACAATATCTGTTTTGTCGGTTGTCGTGAAATATTGCAAAGTATCTAATATGGCCTTTATTAAACTTAATCGGGCACACGTGCAAACACTTGCTTTGACTGCTGTTCCTAAGATTAGATATGCCTCACCTAGTACGAACCAGTCTAAGTCAGACCCTTACGGTCACGCGTTATTACCAATAACAACTTCTTAGTGTAGTACGAATTCTTTTTCTAAATCGGATCTTATCTTAAGACCCATCTGTCTAACAAAGCAATTGTTTAGCCACAATAGCCACGTGCCACAAACGCTTCAAATTGAAAAAGCCCAAACCTGCGAGTATGGAACCCTACACTGCGCGTGGCCGATATTTTTCAAGTATCATTAGCGTTTATATACTTAACAATAAAAGTCAATCGCTTTGTTTGCCACTTCACAATCAAAGACAATCGCATTGTTTACTGGGCAGAAAGAGAAATGAATACGGCCTAGAAAAACAATCCGCACTATACGAATCCCAGGACCCAGCGTCAAGGTATACTAGGGGAGAGCGGGGTGAAGCGTGGTGAAACTAGTTGTGAATAGCATATCTGTTAGCTAGCATGCAAGTCATCTAATAGCTTTAATTGCCTGGCATTAGATTACAGACAACAATTGGATAACACTGTGCAATTGAAAAAAACCGGTCAGGTGCGAGTCTGACTCGCGAACCGAGAATTCCGCACAAACGTTCATACATACTCTCTCTCCAAGAGCTGAAAAATCTTAACAAGTTGCCGTCGTGAGTAGGGGTACGAACAACTTTTGACCCCCTCATTTCCGATCAAAACAGATGCACCCTAGTGGACAGATTTGCTTCGCGTCAGCGTCAGGGTTAGCTCACTCCGTGATTTCGTCGCGCCACTACAAGTACATGCCGGCCTACCGGCTCCAGCCGGTATGTTAGCGCTGCTGCAGCACGCACGCGTTCTATCGCAGCGCGGTGCATGCGATAGAAAGGGATGTCCACGTTTAGGCATACCTAAACTGGGATTTGTTAACAGAGAAGCTTATTTACGAGGGCTGTTCCAAAAGTTGTTAGCTGCTCCGACTCTATTCAAGCGATTACAATATTATTTATACCATTGTGAGGGATATTTAAGTACTTATTGAAGTGCTGTACCTGTTGATAATAAGATAGCAAGTAATACTTGATGTCTCCTCAAACGTTTCATTTCTACTTGAAACGCATGTTAATCGAGAATTAACTTTTTAATTGCTTTTGACATGTGTCACTGTCTTTCTCTTTGATTCCGGCGCTCATGCGAGCAACATCGTTTCACAGGTTCTATTCCGTAATCTTTAATTATATACATAATCTTAAGGATTGCGTTTCTTATATTGTGGTCAATATAAAGTACACATTATCCGCATCAGTCGTCCTATTTTATTTCTCTCTCCAGCCAAAACCTGACATCACCACTGCCGCCAACTTTCTAACAGGTTATTTGCACAGATACGCGAGTCTTAAATAAGCTAAAGAAAAGCATTGAGAAATGGCTGGAGAAGGTGGCGAAAATAATGTACAAATGGGACCGACGCCATCGCCTCAACCGGGTGCTGCCCCGTCTACACTTTCAATTGGAGGTTACCACATGGAACGTTTAAGTGGACACCACAACTTTAGTACATGGAAGTTCAACATGAAAAACTTGTTAATTATTGATGGACTGTGGAAATGCGTCTTAGGCGAGGACACGGAGCCCGCGCGTGATGAGCGTGCTTTGGCCCGGATCTGCCTGGCAGTAAGTTCCTGTTGTCATCAATATGTATTAAACGCTAACACAAGTAAGGACGCGTGGAACAACCTAACAAAAGTTTTTGAAGACTCCGGGTTAGCAAGGAAGGTTATGCTGCTGCGGAAGTTGCACCGCGTTGAACTAAGCTCTTTCAACTCAATGTCAGAGTATATTGAAAACGCTATGATGCTTGTGCAACAGCTGGCGGACATCGGCAAAATGGTGGATGACGGTGAGGTCGCAGAAATCCTGCTGTCGGGGCTCCCACAGGAATATGAAACTTTAGTAAGCAACTTGGAGACTGTCTGCATGACAACTACTTTGACAAGCGAGGTAGTGCGGACACGCTTGCTGCAAGAAGAGTCGCGCAGGGCGAACACAATCAGCAAGAGTTGCAATGCATATATGTCAAAGCCTGCTGCTGTCGCTGTCGTGGCTACCACTAAACAGTGTACCTACTGTGGCAAAAATGGACACGTCAAGAGTCGCTGTTTTAAATTAAAACGTCAGAAGAAACAAGACAGAGGGTCATCACAGGGAATGTTGGCCTCTGCTTTCCTGGCCACAAACAGTGATTGGATTTTAGATAGTGGCTGCAGCCAGCACATGTCATGTCAGAAGGACGTTTTTGACTCATTAACCTCTGCAACAAGTGATGTCATTATAGCTAACAACACAAAGCTGAAATGTGTTGGCACCGGAGCTGTCAAACTTAATGTAAACAATAATTTTCTAAGATTAGAGAATGTGTTATATGTTCCAGATCTCTCTGCCAACCTTTTATCGGTAAGTTGTTTGGCTGCTCAGGGCTTCCAAGTTGTATTTACAAAAAACGAGTGTCAATTCACAGACAAATGTAAATTTTCTGGCAAACCAATTTTTAAAATCTCTTGCAAAAATGGTTTATATAGGTTTCCCCAAACAAAAAATGTGGTGCATTCCTCAGCTATCTTGCCCATGCAAGATGCACGGAGTGCTAAACCGGCTGAGATGCCAGCGTCGATCTGGCATAGGAAGTTGGGCCATCTAGGTACGTCCGGCATGATAGCTTTAAAAAATGGGATGGCATGCGGTGTTTGTTTTCAGGATTCGGAGGTGGATGACCTCAAGAACTGCGCAACTTGCCTTGAGGGAAAGATGGCTGCTAAACCATTTCCTTCGGCCAGTACACACCGTGCCAGTCAAGCGTTGGAGCTAATACACTCTGATGTGCTTGGACCCCTGCCTGTTGAAAGTTGAGTATCTTTCGATAGGAGATGTTTGTAAAGATCTTTGTTTTATAAAAAGCTTTCTGTCAGAGATTATAAATACAAATTTTGTCATCACTCTATATAATGATAACCAAAGTGCGCATAAAATTGTAGAGTCAAAAGAATTTTGCCATAAGCGCACTAAACATATAGATTTACGTTATCATTTCGTCAAAGATTTGGTACAGAAAGGCTTTTTAACTGTTAAGTACATGCCAACTGAACAGATGATTGCTGATGTACTCACCAAGTCTCTAAGTGCTGAAAAACACAAACATTTTATTGATAAATTATGTCTAAAATAAGTTGTTTGTTTGAACATTTAATGTATTGAGCATGTAGAGACCTGTTTTATTTCTTTAAGACTGATAAAGCATGTAGAGACATAGCATATGTAGAGATATAGAGCATGTAAAGTTTTCTTAATGTTTCTACCACTTGTTATCTTAAGGGAAAGTGTTGATAATAAGATAGCAAGTAATACTTGATGTCTCCTCAAACGTTTCATTTCTACTTGAAACGCATGTTAATCGAGAATTAACTTTTTAATTGCTTTTGACATGTGTCACTGTCTTTCTCTTTGATTCCGGCGTTGTTCCGGCGCTCATGCGAGCAACATCGTTTCACAGGTTCTATTCCGTCCGTAATCTTTAATTATATACATAATCTTAAGGATTGCGTTTCTTATATTGTGGTCAATATAAAGTACACATTATCCGCATCAGTCGTCCTATTTTATTTCTCTCTCCAGCCAAAACCTGACATCACCACTGCCGCCAACTTTCTAACAGTACCTACCTAAATATATTTTTAGAAAACACTTACATAGTTGTTATTTTATTTATTTTTTACTTCGAAGCGTCGAAGCCTAACCATCAGTCATGAAAATCAGTAATTGAGACTCCATATGTGCTGTCATTTTTAACCGACTTCAAAAAAAAGGAGGAGGTTCTCAATTCGGTTGTATTTTTATTTTTAAATATATTTTTTTCAATGTTTGCAAAACCGCAAAACTCCGTCATTGATGAGCCGATTCGAAATTTTCTTTTTTTGTTTGTAAGTATATGCTTCCAGGTGCGTCCCATTTTTTTCAAAATTCAGTTGGATGATGGGATCCATGAGGAATTGAGGGAACTCCTCAATTATATTAGGCACGCGTGTAGTGATTTTGGTATTTTCTATTATAACTAGTGTATTTACACCCGGAAATCATAAATTTGGTGGAGTGGAATTGATGATGAAGACCACAGATGACTATGGAATTCCTCAATTATGTACTTAAAAGTACACAAGTATATCACAGATTCTGATAAGATTCCGTTGAAATATGAACTAATTAAGTGCCAAAGGTGATGATGATCTTGGGGAATCAACGGATGTCCTCAAATATAATCGGGCCACATACAGCGATTCGTTTTTTTTTAGAATAGAATAGAATAGAATATGTTTATTTCCTTGAATATGGTACAGTACAGTTGATGGTATAATTATATTATGCTCAGCATATCCTGCCGCGAATCGGCGTGGAAATATTAGTTATGTTACATTATCTGATAACATTAGAATTAAATTACAACAAAATTATTTTCTCTAATAATCAACGCATTTGCTCTCGGAAATCAGATTCTGTGGTAAATTGGATAAGAAATGTGGAAATATTCTCGTGCCTTGGCGGAGTACTAAATTGAAGTCGGTTAAAACTTTGTTTTTAAAGTAAATTATATAAACAGTATTTGTTAAAAAACAATTAGTTCTTTTAGGTGCTGCTAATTACGAATCTCGACGGTTTTTTTACGTATAAATCGTGTTGATTGAGTAAACATTATTATGATTTAATAGGTGTCATAAGAATGAGTCTTTCGTTAAAAATAAAAATTTCTGATATGTAAAAAAAATGTATATGTTACACTTATAACATTATTTATTGATTTATACATTGGAAATAGCAAAAGAAACAGAATAATTAGTCCCGGGTAAATTTAAGTTCGATTTTCTAAGATTTCAATACAAAATTCATTTAATTGTGCCTAAAATTGCCGTTTTTTAAAGCAATTTGTAACTCCATACAACACAGCTTTCAGTTAAAAATATTTAATAAAAAAACGAATCGCATTAATTTATAAAAAAAATCATGGCCATAATTAGCATTGAAATATCCCTCACAATGGTATAAATAATATTGTAATCACATGAGTAAAGCCGGAGCAGCTAACAACTTTCGGAACAGCCCTCGTATGTACGTAGTACTTTCGCTTATTTATTCTGTGCCAGCGTATGATTGTTCGACTTCTCGTTATAATATCATTATTATGCCCAAATTAACTAAGCTTTTTGCTGATTACTCACCTTAATATACTTGGGACGCGATACACATATGTATGTATTAGACATAACATAACTGACATAACTTATAAGTACCTACGCGGCCTATAGGTAATTAGACTAATTAGTTAAGGGCCCCATCGGGGCCCAACTTGGAAAGATAGGTAAGGAAAAAAAAAAAAAAAAAAAAAAGTACCTACGCGGATTTAACTTGCAAATATTCTGGAACAATACCGGTACCTACTGCTATTTTATTTTTATAGGAACTGGTTCTATTTGCCTTGCGAAGGTACGAGGGTTGCCTTTTATATTTCGGGATTTGAGTAAGCTAGGTTTGCCATCGCTCAAATGAGGTTTAAAAAGTGTAGTTCAAACATTTTGGCGGCAATAATATTAAGAAAAAAAAGTTTGCGTGCGACTGTTTATGGGGCCCACTTAATGAGTTGGCGAGTCACGACCTGCCTTTTCACAATTTTGAGACTTATAGTCACGGCAGGTGTCCGCTAGTCTCCTCCCATAACCCATTGTCCAGACCACCCACCATTCAACCCAATAACCCATGACCTTAGTTTCCATCGCAGCACAGTGTTGCACTGCAGTAGTCTTTGCACCTGGCGGGGACCATCACCGGGTGTATCATGTTGTGCGCTCGGAGATGGTATCCGCCATGTGTATCCCTCGCTTTATATTAGATTTGTTTCAAAGGGCCTCAGCGCTGTTGGCTTCGGCCCCACGCATGCCTTCCAAAAGTCCGGGACCCCATGGTCCTGAGATATATATGGAAAGAACATACAAATAATAAATCAGCCTATATACGTGCCACTGCTGGGCACAGGCCTCCTCTCATGGATGAGAGGGAACGGACGTAGTCCCCACGCTGGCACAGTGCGGGTTGGGGACTTCACATACACCTTTGAATTTCTTCGTGGATGTATGCAGGTTTCCTCACGATGTTTTTCCTTCAGCGAAAAGCTAACGGTAAATATCAAATGATATTCCGTACATAAGTTCCGAAAAACTCATTGGTACGAGCCGGGATTCGAACCTACGACCGCCGTTTGACAGCCGCATGCCTGAACCGCTAGGCTACCGTAGCTTCGTAGCCACACATATTACGAGGGCGACACTGAAAGTCTTTAGAACTGGCCACTTGTAATAAATATAATAAAAAAATAAGTTCAAAATTTGAAAATGGAACTCTTTCTTAATATTTTTGTGTACGAATTCCACTCGATTGTCATTTGTTTTACGATTTGGCGGCAAATTGAAAATTGTGTGTACTACGTGAGCATGAATTTAACGCGAGAAAATTTTCGAGCAATGATTTTTTACGACTTTTGATGTAATTTAAGTCAACAAGAAAGTTATGATAGACTTCGATTGGCCTTTCACGATGAAGCCCCATCTCGTGCTACCTATTTACAACTGGTTTAATGAATTTAAACGTGGCCGCACTAATCTCACTGATGATCTGCGTGAGGGCCGGCCTTCTACGGCGACTACTGAAGATAACATCAGTGTTGTGCGGCGTATGATAGAGACTGACAAAAGAGTAACCTATCAGCAGATTCGTACAAGCTTAGCCATTGGTATGAGTCAAGTCCATACAATCCTCCATGAACATTTAGCGGTGAGGAAGCTTTGTGCCCGGTGGATACCTCATAATTTGACAGAAGCCCAAAAAGTCCGTCGTGTTGATTGGTGCCGTGAAATGGGTCAAAGATTCAACGGAGGTGACTCAAATGCTGTGTTCGACGTAGTTACGGGTGACGAAAGCTGGATTTACTGTTATGATCCTGAAACTAAAAGACGGTGTTTCCTTCCGAGGAGTTGCCTACTAAAGTGAAGAGAGGTCGAAGTGTGGTAAAAAAGATGGTGGCCTCGTTCTTCGGAAGGACTGGTCATTACGCAACAATTATTTTAGAGGATCAAAAAACAGTTACTGCGAAGTGGTACACTAACAATTGTTTACCACTTGTCTTGGAAAAAGTTCGAGAAAAACGGCCTCGCAGTAGGATCCTGCTTCACCACGACAACGCCTCATCGCACACCGCCAAGCAAACGATCGACTATTTGGCGACGGCAAACGTGGAATTACTGGGTCACCCACCTTATAGCCCCGACCTTGCACCTTGTGATTTTTATTTATTCCCAAAAATTTAAGAAAAACTTCGAGGAAAACGTTTTATGGACGCCGACGAAGCAGTGGCTGCGTTTCAAAAGGCCGTCGAAGAGACCCCTAAGGAAAGTGGGCAAAGTGCTTTTCTCAGTGGTTCTATCGAATGCAGCGATGTATTGATGTGAAGGGAGGCTATTTTGAAAAGATATAATAAAAGTAATAAGTTGCTTGATTGCTCAGTTTTTGATTTTCTAAGAACTTTCAGTTTGACCCTCGTAAGTACAATAAACGTTATTATTTAGTTGCATTGTGTTTTGTTTGCGATTGTGATTCACCTTCACAAGTCTATCACGCCCATCTATTTTTAAATCCCAACGCAAAAAAGGACTGTTGCTATGCTACGTCCAGCGTTCGGATCCAATTAGGTCACGCCCTTTTTTTCGTTGGGGATTTTTTTTAATTTATTGCATAATAATCATGTCGTACATTGGGTCTTAAAATAATAATTAGGATCGAGACATGAACCTTGTAAGGGCACAGCAATTTACAGTTACGAGCTAATATTAACATGCTAAGTATATAAATAATACAAAAGGCCATTTAACACAACCCAATAAATAAACTATTTCAATTGGTCATCACATATGAACTCCTCTATTGAATAGTAGCATTTATCAAGTAATAATTCTCTTAAGAGGAAACAAAAAGATCGAGATAGGTAGTTGAGAAACAGGTAGGTATTTGTAAAATGTATTGCTGTCGCGCCAACCTCAAGCCTCCCCCCGCAGAGCGCGATAGAGGCAACTGCAGCTTGGACCGAAAATACCTATTAAAAGAACATAAAATCAACTTTTCGTAATTTTTTGAATTATTTTATTGATTGTGTACTAATACTAGCTTACCTACCAAATTTCAGCTTTCTAGGACTTCAGGAAGTACCCTAGAGGTTTTGATGATCAATATCAGTCAGTGAGTCAGTGACGAAATCGGCGTTTTTTAGACATCAATAAAATCTTAAGTATAAGAGCTATGTTACTGAAACTTTATATGTTTAATAAGTCCACTATTGACATCATATCCCGAGAATTTTGTTTATCTGGTATAATCCAAACCCAAGTTACGAGGGTTAAAAAAACGACGAACCGCTTCGAGAAAAGGTAGCTAGTGCCCTTGCGTTACGCTTCGCTTGGCTCGTCTTGGCGGCGGCACTGCCGTGCCCCCAGATTTATTATAGTTTTTCCGTCTTTGCGATTTGACTACCCTTTTCGTAAATAAGTGCGGATTGTTCCTGACAAAAAGTGCTGCTTCCAAAATGTACAGTGAGGGTAACGTGAGAATTCTTAGCTGGGTATAATGTGGACGGCAGCTATCTGGAACTCTAGTATTTGTTAGGATGCGGATACACTTCTTCTGCATCACAAAGAGTTGGTCGGCGTCGGTACTCGCCCCCCAAAGTATCACACCATACTGGGGCCATGAGTGTGCAAAAGCAAAGTAAGCTGACAGCGGTTTGTACTTTGTAAGTTAGTATTGTCAGAGGGGGCAAGTGCGCCCCCGGGGTAAGTGCGCCTTTCATCAAATATATCGAGATCTACAGATATTTCACAAATAACGACATCTTACATTCATGCAACAAACTAAAACAAGTTTATTGCATGGATTTCAGCGAAATTTATATTGATTTAAATGACTGAATGATGAATGAGGCGCACTTTCCCCGGTGGCGCACATACCCGAACTGACCATATTTATTTTAAGGACACTTAGAGCATATACATATACAAAACTAGATAATTTTGACTTGATATTTTGTACATGCGCCCTCGAGCAACCCCCCACCCCCCTAGCGCGTTGTTAGCTAGCCCGCCCGACGTGTGGCGCCCTGTGAGTGGCGCTCGGCGCCCCCTAGGACCGTGCGCCCGGGTGCAACGCACCCTCTGCAATATGTGTAAATCCACCCCTGGTCTGCAGAGCAATAAAACAAACTTTGTACAAAAATCATCTTGTTTTATTCGATCGCTTAAGTCGTATACAATGTACACTGTAGGTAGTCGTATTTAATTAGAATCAATGATAAAACGAACTTACCTGCCCAGCTAACACGATAGGTTTTATCGTCACTTTTTGAAGCGAAAATGTATTAAAACGTCACGTAAAACAACGATAAAACGTATCATGCTACTAGGTCTGTAATAATTAAATTATCTTCATTTTGTAATTTTAATAGATCTTTGAATTGAGCTTCTTTCTCTCTTATCTTCTTAATATTTTCCTTACTTGCTAATAAGTTTGGCCGACAACTGACACCGCGAGACGACGACAGGCGAGTTGTGCTAGCCATGTCAGCACGTCTATCATAAGATGGCCGCGACATACTCTCGATTTTTCTCGTACTATCCGTCTCTCTCTTATTAGAACACTTAGAACAAGAGGTATAGTGCGAGAAAAATCGAGAGTATGTCGCGGCCGTCCCATGATAGACGTGCTGGCAAACTAGAAGAAATCTCATATAAGGGTATTATTATGTAAGTCTATATACATATAGAAGGTAATTATATTATCCATCACAGTCGTCAGAAACCTAACATTTCGTTAGATTCCTAAATAAAACTATAGCCGTGTTCGAATAAATTTATATACAGGGTGTTTGGTCCATCGTTTGCCAAATTAAAACGGCAGGTGAGTTGCGTCATTTGCTATTTTTACCGGCCTCCAAAAAATGTTTGTGCCCACGGATTTTTTTGAATTAATTTTGTAAAATTCTAAGGGCTTACGCGTTTCGACTTGAAATTAAAAAAGGAGGGGTCTAACAAAATAATAAGACGTTACTTGCAAACATTACAATTAAAATTAGAATGTATGCTCTTCCTCTATCACTTTCATTTTTTTTAATCCTAGGTGAAACGCGTAAGCCCTTCGCAGTTATCAAAATGAATTTTAAAAGGACAAAAAAGAATTCTTGAGCCCATTTTTTTATTTGGAGGCCTGAATATATAGCAAATCTCCCCACCTACCTGCCGTTTTAATTTGGCAAACGATGGACCAAGCACCCTGTATAGTCAATTAACATGACTAATTATGAAAGATGACACAAGTGTACATTCTATGTAAGTATAGTAAAAAAATACAAGTTATATTATATACAAGAAATATATGTTATTCGTATAAACAGTTTTGTAAGTAACTTTAAATTTCAAGGTGTAGGGCAATGGACCTGTGGCCCGGTTCACAAAGCTACAAGTAACAATTTTACAAGTGTAAACTTGTAGCACTACGGCGCTTGACCAGCAGGGACTACATATTTAATTTTGACCTGTGTTGCTGGTTCGGAGTTGAAAAATTGTAACTTGTAACTTAACTGTCTAGAAAGTTGGTTAGGCACAATGCCGACATAGCCACCCTTAGAACCTTATCACAGTGAAAATTTTTCGTTATTTCATATTATTCTACCTATTTGTGAAATAATTAAATTCTCCTCTACAGGTCGTATTTATCAACCAATTCTCGTGAAATTTTGTGGGAAGGTACGATAATTAGGATATATTTTGTCAATTCAGTTTCCCAAAAAACTTTTTTTAACGGGCTTGCGAATTTTACTGCTCCACAGCAGTGCCAGCGCGTGAAAATTTTCTATGGGCAACCAGGATAAAAAAAGTAATGAAAAAGTTCAGAGTAAGTAAGTATATATAATTATAGGCTTGCCTAAAAATAAATTAAAGGCAAACAGGTGAGAATCGGCCAGTACAAACGCCAAACACAGTTAACTGACCATCCTGTATTTATATACAGAGTATACCAAAAATGGGGTGTGAACCGAACATAACAGGTATCGTGTTCTGACAAGAAAAATCTAAGACATTTTTTTTTTACATTTTTATGGAGCAAACGATATGTATGATACAGAGAAAACATATGATGGAAAAATAAACCATCTTCGTTAGAGTGGTGCCAAGACTGTGAAACAAGTCTATAACTAGGTACAGAGAGGGCGCTAGTCTTAGCGGGAGTACAAGGCAAAAATATACAGCTTCCGTCACTGTCCTCGTAGCTACTGAGCTAAGACATTTTTTTTTTGCCGCGATTTTTTTTTTGACATTTTTATGGAGCAAACGATATGATACAGAGAAAACACATAATGGAAAAATAAACCATCTTCGTTAGAGTGGTGCCAAGACTGAAACAAGTCTATAACTCGGTACAGAGAGGGCGCTAGTCTTAGCGGGCGTACAAGGCAAAAATATACAGCTTCCGTCACTGTCCTCGTAGCTACTGAGCTACGAGGACAGTGACGGAAGCTGTATATTTTTTCCTTGTTCCCTATAAATATATCCCTTCCCTATTAACGCTAGACTGCTCTACCAACTGTGGTAGAGCAGTCTAGCGTTAATAGAAAGGTCGCAGGTTCGAATCCTGTCGGGGGCTACAGACGAAGATGGTTTATTTTTCCATTATATTCTTTCTCTGTATCATATCGTTTATAAAATGATCGGGGTAACTTCCTCGTTAAAAAAAAATAACACGAAACAAAAATATTTAATTAAATAATTTGTTTCATTGACAAGGGTATTTTTATGGAGCGTTGGGCGATTGGGGCGGCCTGCACTAGATATACAAAAAAAAATTTTTTGGTACACTGTAGAACCTTCTTGCAAATCTTGCAATGCACATGAAGTGCACAAATGGTCAGTTAGCTGTGTTGTCGACAGTATGGGCGCTCCGCCACTGCTGTTCACAGAGCTAGCACTAGTATTATTTTATAATTATTACATTTTATTTGTGAACATATTGTGGTAAAATATATCGGATATCGTCTTTATTACTATAGGAGTAAGGAAGTGTTACGATATATTTGGCTACTTTGCCTCCTTTGGCTCCTACTAATTATGTGATGCCGACTGTTACGGTCTAGGGGCCGTTAGTACAGTCAGCAGCAAAAGTAGCTATGTGGGTCAAGTGCTCAAAATGATCTACACACTCTCTAATGTCAAGAGGATACTGCCCTGTCTGCCTACTGCACTGTCTAGATAATTTTGGGCGTGTTACAGAGCGATGGCAACCTTCATTTTATTTTTTTAATATAATTCATTGCACAATACAAGATAAAGTACAAATGGCGGACTTAATGCCCTAAGGCATTCTCTGCCAGTCAACCATTGGGCATAACAGAGAAACATTTGGTGCAGGCATTTAAATTCAAATGAAAACTTAATCCAAGATAAACTTCTATCAAATACATACTGAAATAAACATACACATATAAACATAAACATATTCATTCGTTGACATAAGGTTCAACTTCGCACTAAATGCCATATTGACGTGGCGTGTGGTTGGTAACTTTTGTCTTTGACAGAGCGTTGAAAAGGTTTTCGCACCATAATCAATGATTGGTCTACACCAGTGGTTCTTAACCTTTTAGTGAGGAGGGACCATTTGATTGTTTTTTTTAATTTGCCATGGACCACTTACTGTTTGGGAGTCATTGTTTCGGCTCGTTGGCATTTATTGAATACTAGCTTCTGCCCGCGACTCCGTCCGCGTGGAACTCGTTTATATCGCAGCTCCATACAAACTTTTACCCCCGATTTCACCACCTTAGGGGATGATTTCCGGGATAAAAACTATCCTATGTCCTTCCCCAGGACTCAAACTATCTCTATACCCATCCAAATCGGTTCAGCGGTTTAAGCGTGAAGAGGTAACAGACAGACAGACAGACACACTTTCGCATTTATAATATTAGTATGGATATGGAAGTATGGATTTTGATTGATGGCTTCGCGGACCATCGGTTAAGAACCACTGGTCTACACGATCGCTGTCGAAAACGTGTGTAGAGGACTTAACACAAGTTTTAAATTTAAAAGGAGGATCAGCCCCCCTAGCACACTAGGTTTTATGTCCGACATAAAGCATTTGTCCCTCTTGCACTCGCATATTGGCCAGAATGGGACGAATGCTTTATGTCCGATCCGACATAAAACTTAGCGTACTAGCCCCTCAGATCTCGATCCCTTAAGGGTGAGTATCCACCGTAGTATCCACCGTAGGTGTGTACGAGGTAGTGGAGCGGTGTGGGAAAATTCCATAAAGCAGCTAGCCTTGGTATTCCATAAAGCAGCTAGCCTTGGTATTCCATAAAGCAGCTAGCCTTGGTATTCCATAAAGCAGCTAGCCTTGGTATTCCATAAAGCAGCTAGCCTTGGTATTCCATAAAGCAGCTAGCCTTGGTATTCCATAAAGCAGCTAGCCTTGGTCACACACCTCTCCGCTCCTCGCATAGCTCTGGCATGTACTCACCCTAATTGTCAACTTTTGCTAAACATATTTCCTTTTTATATTATAGACTTTGTTTTACCCGCTGGCACAATTTTACCCGTCCTTGTTTGTCCGGCTACCATTGCTCCAATATCCGCCACTCAACTCGGTCGTTCCCTCTCCTTCTTCTTCTGTCCTCTCTTTCCATCTCTATCTGCCATTTCTGCGCAGCCAGTATTCGGTAGTACTCTGACAGTGTATCCGCAATTTTGTACACATGACGCTCCATCATTTCTGTCATTTCCATTTGTCTCCAAGTATTCACAACGTCTTGCACTCTGCAAAAAACAAGTTTCTGTAAATTGACAGCTGTCACTAGAATGTGTCAATTACCGGCCACCCGCATCCAGCGGACTCCCGCGACCTTTACCAGGTCATCAGTCCACCTTGTGGGGGGTCCACCCACCTGCCGGTACGTGGTCACTCGCCACTCGAGAACCCTTCCACCCCAACGGCCATCGGTTTTACGTGCAATGTGCCCACTGCCACTTATAGTTTAGCAATTCGAAGGGCTATACCGGTTACCTTGCTTCTGCTGCGGATAGCCTCATTTCTGATGCGATCACGCAGAGAAACTGCTAGCATAGCCCTCTCCATTGCCCTTAGGGGTGACTTTGAGCCTTTTCCTGAGGCCCATAGTAAGCGACCACGTTTCGGTGCCATCGGTCGTCACTGGCAACACACACTGGTCAAAGCTCTAGTCGTCGGAATAGACGGAATATTGGATGAAAAGATGTGCCGTTCGTCTTATTCATGTTCATCCTCGCCACGTCGCGCGGACCAACTCGATCGGAGGCTTTACTGAAGTCGAGGCCGTTGATGTTGATGCCTAGCTTTCTCCAGTCCAGAGTCTTGAGCAGCGGTGAACAGTTTTGGAGAAATAACATCCCGTTGCGTGACAACCTGCTGCAGCGGAATAGGTTTCGATCTCCGATTCTGGAGTCAGACTGACATAATGGCGTTCTCGTACAAACATATCCGTACTTCGATATAACGACAGTCTACTCTACTAGGCACCGCTGGAGAGACTGTTGTACCGCCCAGGTTTCGATCGAATCGAAGGCTTTAGTCCACGAACGCTAAGCCTCTGCTTATACTCGTCTTCTGTATAACCTGACGGTGGGTATGAATGTGATCTACAGTACTAAAACCTCTTCGGAAACCGGCTTATTCGCTGGAAGTCATCAAGCCTCTGCGTGCGAGACGATTCGTAATGACTTGAAAACAGTTATTTACGATACAAGTGCCGAAAATAGGAAATTCGCAACGAGTGGTGATAAATTAAAACACGACCGAAGGGAGTGTTTTAAATCGACACGAGTTGCGAATTAACTATTCGCACGTGTATCGTACAACGTTTTACTGTACATATGGCTCTTTAAAGTTTCGACATATGCACGAAAAGTGCTCTTTTCCGCACTAGTGCGGGAAAGTAGCACCATATGTACTTACTGTAAATGAATTTTAAAAAGTACAAAAAAAATCATGAGCCCAATTTTTTTTTGAGGCCTGAAAAGATAGCTAATTTCCCAACCTATACAACAACTATTAATTTGATTTTTGTTATTAGATCATAATATTAATCAAATCAAATCAAAAGCATTTATTTCGTGTAACTGCAAGACACATATATAGACAATACATAATATAACCAATTTGGACATGTTTACCATAATATTACGCTAGTGGGAGCATGCAATCCCGCACAGTGTAACATAATTGTACAGTCAGGTTTGTCGGCTATCATTTTCAGAATGGTATTGGGACTGTCCCGCACCCGGCGCACCAGGGATGCGGCGCGCCCGCGCATGGTGGCATAAAAACACTCAACACGCGCCCCCGCAAACATTCCTGATGCGCTGCAGAAGCGAGGCAGTCCCACTATCACCCGGAACGCGTTATTGTACTGGATTCCAAGGGCCATATAGGCCCTTTGCGAATAATTTGCCCAGAGGCTGCAGGTGTACATGGAAGTACAGAAGGCTCTAAACAGGGTAGCCTTGACTTCCCTGGAGCATCCTGCAAACCTCCGAGCAATCATATTCGCCCGCACCGACAGGGCCCTCCGCTCCCGTTCGATGTCCAAGTCATCCTTTAGATCAGCTGCAACGATATGCCCTAAATATTTAAAACCATCGACTCTGTCCATGGGGCTGCCATTAAGGAACATTGCAGGAACCTCGGATATCTTGCTGCGACCAGACTCAAAAACCATGTACTGGCTTTTTTTAGCATTATATTTGAGACCGTGACTTAAAGCATAGGTCTCACACACGTTGAGTAGCTGACGTATTCCACAGACCGACGCACTCAGTAGCACCATGTCATCAGCATAACTTATGTTTTTGACACAAACGTCGTCCACGTGACAGCCGACATGGGTACTACTGAGCGCCTCGATTAGTTCATTTACGTACAGGTTGAAGAGCGTAGGCGAGCCCAACCCCTCCTTCCTCACCCCGTACTCCAACCTGTACAAATCAGAGCATTTACCCATCTAACGCTGTTGACCTGGTTTCCATACCAGTACCTAAGTATACTAATCGTTTCCGCTGGTATACTGGTTTTTTCAAGCTCTTTCCATAACACAACGTAGGAAACCAGGTCAAAAGCCCTAAATAAACTACCAATTACAAAATGTCAACGTTATACAATGATACAAATTATTATTATTACAAATATATTATAAGTACTCATTAATATTATAGAAGGATTTGTCAGACAGCCATTTTTTTAGTCTATCAAGAAATGTCACATCGTTTTCTATTTCTTTCAATTCGGAGGGTAATTTATTGTAGATACTTGGCCCTACAACAGACATTATTTTGGTTGATTCCATAAGTCGACAACATGTCGTGGCCAATGTGTTCTTATTCATCTGAGCAAGCCGCATACTTTTTGATACCTTTATTGGAAATTGGTGCATATTACTTCTCACGTATTTAACTATGTAGAAAATGTATTGTGAGGATCATTACGTTGGTGTTTTTAAAAAGTTGCCGTGCAGGGGTGCCGGGCGGTGCGAGTGAAATAATACGTATAGCTCGTTTTCGGAGTATAAAACTCGTTCCCATTCAGCTGCTGTACCCCAAAGTTCCAGCCCGTAGCACATCACCGGGTGAAAAAGTAAAAAGTAACTCGATCTAAGTTGATGGTAGGGTAAAATACGTTCAAAGCGAAACAAGCCCCTGACAATTTAAGTACCACAAACGACTTCTATATGCGCGTCCCATTTCAGCGCTGCATCCAAGGTGACGCCCAGAAACCTGGCGGTATACCTACCTGTACCTCACCGTCTACGCTGATAATTAGGGGACGTGGGGGTCTACCTTCGAGGTTTATGTGCATCTCCTGGGTTTTGTGCAGATTTAGGACTAAGCCGTTTGCATTAAACCACCTTTGTAATCTTGATACTTCGGAGGATATAAGATTCTCAAGTGAAGAGATCGTGTCGGCTCTCAGTATGTCACAAGCATCGTCTGCAAATATGTACATGTCACCATCAGCTACTTGGGGTAAGTCGTTCACCTGGATTAGAAAGCACAGATTTGCCAGGGACGAACCCTGAGGTACGCCGATATCGATATCACCACTCAGCGATGTAGTTAAGCCATTGTTTAACGTAACACTTTGTTTCCGTAGATTTAAAAAGTCCAACATTAACTTAAGCGCGGGGCCACGAATACCAATGTGTTGGAACTTTATGTCCAGTACACTACGGTTACAAAGGTCGAAAGCCCGTGTCATATCACATAATAGAATCGCAACATGAGATTGAATCTCTTATGCGGCCATTATATTTTTTAGGGTCTCGCGAATTACGGCTATGCAAGATCTGTTTTGCCTGTATGCGTACTGTTTTTCGCTAAGTAACCGAAAGTTTTCGAGAAAATGTCTTAACCGTTTAGCTAAGCCGTCATCATTCTCCTAGCGTTGTTCCCGGTTATGCCCCTAAAGGAGCTCGGGGTCCGCTTTGACACCTAATCCCAAGATTTGGCATAGGCGCTAGTTTTACGAAAGCGACTGCCATCTGACCTTTCAACCCAGAGGGAAAACTAGACCTTATTGGGATTAGATCGGTTTCCTCACGATGTTTTCCTTCACCGAAAAGCTAACGGTAAACATTCCGTACATAAGTTCCGAAAAACTCATTGGTATGACTATGTAGGTTATCTTGGCTTCCTTTTCCTTTATAGATAGGTATAACTTTTATATTTTTTAATACACTAGGATAAGTTCCCGTTTTAATAAGATGATTGAAAATATAGACCAATTGTGATAACAGCAACGGTAGGCTTGTTTTTAATAATTTAATTGAGATGTTGTAGATATCACACGTGTTCTTACACGCGACACCTTTTGTTACTATTTGGTATAATTCCGCTTCTGTAAATAATTTGAACCTTAAGGACACATCTCTTGGATAGGTTGATTTGCTTAGAAGTAGGTAGGTAAGCATCGTTTGGGTTGGCGGTGGGAGCGTTAACGGTATCGGCCGCTGTAAGAAAAATATTGTTGATGTCATTAGCGAGACGATCGCTCGAGGTATACACAATGAACCGGCATTATCTCTCAAAATATCTAGATTTTGTTGGTGTTTAGAGGCTTTCCAACCCGTGTACTCGTTGACCATTTTCCAAAGTGTTTTTTGTGCATTTGAAGAGCATGCTAACATGTTGCTGTAATACGACTTCTCCGCTGTACATAGGGAAGTTTCTACTTTCAAGGCCTGTGTGATAAGTGGCAAAAGGAGTTGTTTATCAAGTGCGTTCCCAGTATAGTTCAGTAGATGCGTTAGGAATTGTTTTAAGGCGATCATTTCATCTGTGATCCATGGACAAGTTCGCTTAGTACTTATGTTTTTATCTTTTTGGTACGGGAAACAAGTGCTACACGCATTATTAAGAATGTTTATTATGGAAGTTAAATGAGTAACGGGATCATCTTTTGATTTTTGTACTATGTGAGGCCACTCAAAGGAGTTAATTTAGGCATTTAAAAGTATCGAGCTTGTTTTTCTAAAAGTTACGTGAAACTGTGTTATCATCAACGTTCATGTGTAGATTTGTTGTTATTTTTTGTGCATAATGATCAGAAAAATCTGTGTCCACGATAGTGGTGTTTATATCGTGACAATGAGTTTCGTGATTTGAGTGAACATGGTCCAGACATGTTGCCGACGAGCCAACTTGACGAGTCGGGTGAGTAATTAATTGCTTAAAGGAGAAAGAAGTGATTCGATCATTAAGGGATCGTCTTTGTGCAGAGTCAGCCAGGTAGTCGCCATTAAAGTCTCCCGTCACAATTATCAATTTGTCTTCATTGTTTTTGCAACAGCTTTTCAAACGATTTCATAAGCATTTCCTTCCTTTATGTCCATCTCTATCTCCCATTTCTTCGCAGCCAGCATTCGGTAATACTCTGACAGTGTATCCGCCATTGTGTACACATTACGCTCCATCATTTTGGTGGACAGCAGTAATCCTTGTGTCGTTTTCATTTGTGTCCAAGGATTCACAAGGTCTTGCACTCTGTAAAAAACAAGTTTCTGTAAATTGACAGCTGACACTAGAATGTGTCAATTACCGGCCACCAGCATCCAGCGGACTTCCGCGAACTTTACCAGGTCATCAGTCCACCTTTTGGGGGGTCCACCCACCTGCCGGTACGTGGTCACTCGTCACTCGAGAACCCTTCCGCCCCAACGGCCATCAGTTTTGCCCCGCCCATTGCGACTTAAGTTTAGCAATTCGGAGGGCTATACCGGTTACCTTGCTTCTGCTGCGGATAACCTCATTTCTGATGCGATCACGCAGAGAAACTGCTAGCCTCTCCATTGCCCTTAGGAGTGACTTTGAGCCTTTTGCTCAGGCCCATAGTAAGCGACCACGTTTCGGTGCCATAGGTCACTGGCAACACACACTGGTCAAAGACTCTCGTCTTGAGATACTGCGGAGTATTGGACGAAAAGATGTGCCGTTCGTCTTATTCATGTTCATCCTCGCCACGTGCCACGCGAACCAACTCGATCGGAGGCTTTACTGAAGTCGAGGCCGTTGATGTTGATGCCTAGCTTTCTCCAGTCCAGAATCTTGAGCATAGGTGAACAGTTTTGGGATAATAACATCCCCTTGCGTGACATGACAACCCGCTGCAGCGGAATAGGTTTCGATCTCCGCTTCTGGAGTCGGACTGACATAGTGGCGTTCTCGTACAAACACTTCCGTACTTCGATATAGCGACAGTCTACTAGGCACCGCTGGAGAGACTGTACACTGTAGTACCGCCCAGGTTTCGATCGAATCGAAGGCTTTGGTCCACGAACGCTAAGCCTCTGCTTATACTCCTCAGTCTTCTGTATAACCTGACGGAGGGTATGAATGTGATCTACAGTACTAAAACCTCTTCGGAAGCCGGCTTGTTCGGGAGGCTTGAAGTCATCAAGCCTGCGTGCGAGACGATTCGTAATGACTCTTGAAAACAGCTAATAGACATGGCTCAGAAGTGAGGTGGGTAGGTAGTTCTTCAGCAGGGTGACAACACCACCATTTTTGATGAACAGCACCACCTCACCTCTGTTCCACGTCTTTTGCGTTCTCCCTTCAAATAGGGCGGTGTCTAACAACTTTTGAAGGGCCGTAAGGATCGGTTTACCACTCCCTTTCAGGAGTTCGGCTTTAATTCCGTCTTAACCGGGTGCCTTGCTGTTCTTAAGCTGTTTCAGAGCCATTCTAATCTCGTACAGGACAGGCTGATGTCCGGGATGTCATCGGTATAGTGTCCGGTTAGTCTAGCTCTAGGGTCTACTGCCAGACCAACTTCGCATCCGCGGGTTGACGTTTATAGCTGTCCGTAAAATCTATCTCGCTCAAAAGCTTATGTTTGGATGAAACGACTCTCCCACCTTCAGTTTTCAACCTTGCGAGCTGGCTCTGCCCAATAGATAGATCTCGTGATCTCTTCAATATGGTCTTATTTAATTGGCGCAGATCGCGGGTAAGGGACTTCGAGGGGTGCCTGTCGTATCGCATAATGTTGGTCGTCCTAAAATTTTTTGGCCGAGAATGTTTGGCATAATGTTGAGTGGCATACTATTTATTTAGCCTATTCATTTTTGCGCATACACATTTAAAAGTTCTAAAGTATGTTTATCCTAATATTGATTACTCGAACATCGAATTACCTAAAAAGTAATAGTCCTAATTTTCATTGTCATAGTAATTATTTTGCCTATTATTAAATTAGCTAAAACTACACCACCTATACTATTTTTTTCCTAAATTTTATACTATTTTGAAACTCTGAGCAGACCCGACCTACATCTAGATAAGTAAGATAGGTTCGTTAGTTGCCTTTTGTCCCTCAGAGCAGATTTAGGGGCCCGGCTACATGAGGGCGGGTCATAGGTTATTCAAGTATTAGGCAATTCTCAAGCAGAGACAACCTTCATTTACATCAATTCTGTAGGTTCGTTAGTTGCCTTTTGTCCCTCAGAGCATAAATAGACACCCCGCGCAGCGGGGTGGCGTCGACTCGCCGCACGGCTATCGATCAACATACAGGCGAACTCTGTTTTAGGTCAGTTAGGTTAGGTTTCACTTGTGTCCCTCATACCAGATTTAGATATCCCGCGCAGCGGAGTGGCGTCGACTCGCCGCACGGCTATCAAACAACACACACAAGCGAACTCTGATTTAGGTCGGTTAGGTTAGGGTTCACTTGTGTCCCTCAGAGCAGAAATAGGGGCCCCGCGAAGCGGGGCTCCGTCGACATGAGGGCGGGTCATAAGTAATTTAAGTAGTAGGCATTTCTGACCAGATCCAACCTGCATTTAGATTCGGACAATAAATATTTAGGACCGTCGATATATATGCGTAACAAAATGTATGCACAACATTTTTAGAACATTAATTATTAGTAACATCAAAGTTATGCACATCAATCATTCTAAAAAAAAATCGACACAATAAACCTTCGGACAATAAATATTTAGGACAATCGATATTAGGAACAACAATTTCGGCAAATAAAAAATATGCAAAACAATGTTTATGCCATACGTTATTCGGCATAAAGTTGGTATGCGACAAAATAGTAGGACCAACAATTTTATGCCACCCGATATAGACCCGACTTTGAGATCTATTTATTGAGCTGCAGGTATATAATCGCATCGGCTGAAGACTGCAGAATCAATTTACTCCTTTTCTTCATGAGCTTCTGAGTGGAAATAGAGCCTTCTAGTTCTGTTGGCCCGCTGGGCCTTGAAGAACTTAGACCCAGTGGCACGGACAGCTTCCACAAACCCGTCGTTGAGTTCGTCCACATCGCCCCCTAGGCCATCGAAACGGTTTTGGAGTTCCAGCTGAATGCTCTCGGGGGTTTGGATTTGGGTGGATTTTGGACGGAGCTTAGACTTCATCAGCCGAGAGCGCTCTCCTTAACACATATATTCAATATGCCTCTTACGAGGCGGTGATTACCGGGAATCACCGGAATCTCGGGCCGTGGCTTGGTTTACTCATGGCTCATGAGGGGTATATATGCCATAATAGCCACGCTTGGAATGCGGGTTGGCGATCACAGTAATTCCACCGCACTCCCGGGACCCTGCTGCCTATCCCCCGGTGGTCATGGTCGGTGTAGTGTTCACTTAATTGGCACGTTGTATAGGTCTATATCTGTGTTGCTACACGTTACTTGGCTCGACAGCACACCACCACTCCCGGCAACGGTCGGACGACTACTGCCCCCCACTCCGGTCATCGTGACGTATAAGCACGAGATAAGGATAGCAATACACTACAGTCGGTGCAACCCACCCTAAGATATCATCAAATTTGTGAAAAAGTGTTGTTGTTGAAAGTGAACTTACAATAGGTCAACAATATGTCTCCTTTGTTCAGCTGTTATGTCCATTTGCCACGCCTTCTTCTGCACACAGACGGGGCAATCTTCTTTATTGCAATGTGTTAATTTCTTCATTAGTTGTCTTGAATTGGAACATATACATTTCTTTTCCAACTGCAAAAGAGACGATTAGTGATGTGCCGTTCCCAGGAATATTCCCACGCAAAGGGAACATAGGGGAATTTTGAAATTGTGTATGTCTGCATATTGTAATATCGGCGATTCTATCAAAACATAAGCCCTTGAACTTTTTAACAAGACATTAAAGAGTGTAACTCACCTGTGATAGTAAATCCCAATGTTCCCGGGAATATTCCCAGAAACATTGGGAATATTCCCATAGTTGCTAGTAATATTCCCCTAGTCAAAATATTACAAATTTTAGAAAAGTAGGTACTTCTTTAATTAACAAAAACGATACAAATCCTCACAGTTTCATTAAAAATCACAGTAATTTGTTTTTTAACGGTGCGCATATGAATGTGAATGTGATAGGGCGAATCTGAATATTTAGTTATGCATTCATACTGCACCATAAAAAAAACATTTACATATTGAATATTCATAAAAAGTCACAATGAGTACAAATAATTCAGACAAAGAAATGACAAAAGTCTTATAAGAAAAAAAAACCGCTTTACCGGGAATCTCCGTAAAATAGGAAATAACGTACAGAGGCAAGAGCAGACGTGCGGGCACTGCCACACCTTGCCCTCAGTACGCGACAGCGCCTCTCGCTGCTGGCACTTGTGTGCGTGCAACAGCAGCAGGTGCTGTTAATGTATTAAATGTAATACTCACGGGGCACGATATCATATGGTTAAGCACTCCCTTCATTTTCTTGCAGCGAGCCAGCGGGCACTGCCACACCTTGCCCTCAGTACGCGACAGCGCCTCTCGCTGCTGGCACTTGTGTGCGTGCAACAGCAGCAGGTGCTGTTAATGTATTAAATGTAATACTCACGGGGCACGATATCATATGGTTAAGCACTCCCTTCATTTTCTTGCAGCGAGCCAGCGGGCACTGCCACACCTTGCCCTCAGTACGCGACAGCGCCTCTCGCTGCTGGCACTTGTGTGCGTGCAACAGCAGCAGGTGCTGTTAATGTATTAAATGTAATACTCACGGGGCACGATATTATATGGTTAAGCACTCCCTTCATTTTCTTGCAGCGAGCCAGCGGGCACTGCCACACCTTGCCCTCAGTACGCGACAGCGCCTCTCGCTGCTGGCACTTGTGTGCGTGCAACAGCAGCAGGTGCTGTTAATGTATTAAATGTAATACTCACGGGGCACGATATCATATGGTTAAGCACTCCCTTCATTTTCTTGCAGCGAGCCAGCGGGCACTGCCACACCTTGCCCTCAGTGCGCGACAGCGCCTCTCGCTGCTGGCACTTGTGTGCGTGCAACAGCAGCAGGTGCTGTTAATGTATTAAATGTCAATACTCACGGGGCACGATATCATTTGGTTAAGCACTCCCTTCATTTTCTTGCAGCGAGCCAGCGGGCACTGCCACACCTTGCCCTCAGTGCGCGACAGCGCCTCTCGCTGCTGGCACTTGTGTGCGTGCAACAGCAGCAGGTGCTGTTAATGTATTAAATGTAATACTCACGGGGCACGATATCATATGGTTAAGCACTCCCTTCATTTTCTTGCAGCGAGCCAGCGGGCACTGCCACACCTTGCCCTCAGTGCGCGACAGCGCCTCTCGCTGCTGGCACTTGTGTGCGTGCAACAGCAGCAGGTGCTGTTAATGTATTAAATGTCAATACTCACGGGGCACGATATCATATGGTTAAGCACTCCCTTCATTTTCTTGCAGCGAGCCAGCGGGCACTGCCACACCTTGCCCTCAGTACGCGACAGCGCCTCTCGCTGCTGGCACTTGTGTGCGTGCAACAGCAGCAGGTGCTGTTAATGTATTAAATGTAATACTCACGGGGCACGATATCATATGGTTAAGCACTCCCTTCATTTTCTTGCAGCGAGCCAGCGGGCACTGCCACACCTTGCCCTCAGTACGCGACAGCGCCTCTCGCTGCTGGCACTTGTGTGCGTGCAACAGCAGCAGGTGCTGTTAATGTATTAAATGTCAATACTCACGGGGCACGATATCATATGGTTAAGCACTCCCTTCATTTTCTTGCAGCGAGCCAGCGGGCACTGCCACACCTTGCCCTCAGTGCGCGACAGCGCCTCTCGCTGCTGGCACTTGTGTGCGTGCAACAGCAGCAGGTGCTGTTAATGTATTAAATGTCAATACTCACGGGGCACGATATCATATGGTTAAGCACTCCCTTCATTTTCTTGCAGCGAGCCAGCGGGCACTGCCACACCTTGCCCTCAGTACGCGACAGCGCCTCTCGCTGCTGGCACTTGTGTGCGTGCAACAGCAGCAGGTGCTGTTAATGTATTAAATGTAATACTCACGGGGCACGATATCATATGGTTAAGCACTCCCTTCATTTTCTTGCAGCGAGCCAGCGGGCACTGCCACACCTTGCCCTCAGTACGCGACAGCGCCTCTCGCTGCTGGCACTTGTGTGCGTGCAACAGCAGCAGGTGCTGTTAATGTATTAAATGTAATACTCACGGGGCACGATATCATATGGTTAAGCACTCCCTTCATTTTCTTGCAGCGAGCCAGCGGGCACTGCCACACCTTGCCCTCAGTACGCGACAGCGCCTCTCGCTGCTGGCTCTTGTGTGCGTGCAACAGCAGCAGGTGCTGTTAATGTATTAAATGTAATACTCACGGGGCACGATATCATATGGTTAAGCACTCCCTTCATTTTCTTGCAGCGAGCCAGCGGGCACTGCCACACCTTGCCCTCAGTACGCGACAGCGCCTCTCGCTGCTGGCACTTGTGTGCGTGCAACAGCAGCAGGTGCTGTTAATGTATTAAATGTAATACTCACGGGGCACGATATCATATGGTTAAGCACTCCCTTCATTTTCTTGCAGCGAGCCAGCGGGCACTGCCACACCTTGCCCTGAGTACGCGACAGCGCCTCTCGCTGCTGGCACTTGTGTGCGTGCAACAGCAGCAGGTGCTGTTAATGTATTAAATGTAATACTCACGGGGCACGATATCATATGGTTAAGCACTCCCTTCATTTTCTTGCAGCGAGCCAGCGGGCACTGCCACACCTTGCCCTCAGTACGCGACAGCGCCTCTCGCTGCTGGCACTTGTGTGCGTGCAACAGCAGCAGGTGCTGTTAATGTATTAAATGTAATACTCACGGGGCACGATATCATATGGTTAAGCACTCCCTTCATTTTCTTGCAGCGAGCCAGCGGGCACTGCCACACCTTGCCCTCAGTACGCGACAGCGCCTCTCGCTGCTGGCACTTGTGTGCGTGCAACAGCAGCAGGTGCTGTTAATGTATTAAATGTAATACTCACGGGGCACGATATCATATGGTTAAGCACTCCCTTCATTTTCTTGCAGCGAGCCAGCGGGCACTGCCACACCTTGCCCTCAGTACGCGACAGCGCCTCTCGCTGCTGGCACTTGTGTGCGTGCAACAGCAGCAGGTGCTGTTAATGTATTAAATGTAATACTCACGGGGCACGATATCATATGGTTAAGCACTCCCTTCATTTTCTTGCAGCGAGCCAGCGGGCACTGCCACACCTTGCCCTCAGTACGCGACAGCGCCTCTCGCTGCTGGCACTTGTGTGCGTGCAACAGCAGCAGGTGCTGTTAATGTATTAAATGTAATACTCACGGGGCACGATATCATATGGTTAAGCACTCCCTTCATTTTCTTGCAGCGAGCCAGCGGGCACTGCCACACCTTGCCCTCAGTACGCGACAGCGCCTCTCGCTGCTGGCACTTGTGTGCGTGCAACAGCAGCAGGTGCTGTTAATGTATTAAATGTAATACTCACGGGGCACGATATCATATGGTTAAGCACTCCCTTCATTTTCTTGCAGCGAGCCAGCGGGCACTGCCACACCTTGCCCTCAGTACGCGACAGCGCCTCTCGCTGCTGGCACTTGTGTGCGTGCAACAGCAGCAGGTGCTGTTAATGTATTAAATGTAATACTCACGGGGCACGATATCATATGGTTAAGCACTCCCTTCATTTTCTTGCAGCGAGCCAGCGGGCACTGCCACACCTTGCCCTCAGTACGCGACAGCGCCTCTCGCTGCTGGCACTTGTGTGCGTGCAACAGCAGGAGGTGCTGTTAATGTATTAAATGTCAATACTCACGGGGCACGATATCATATGGTTAAGCACTCCCTTCATTTTCTTGCAGCGAGCCAGCGGGCACTGCCACACCTTGCCCTCAGTACGCGACAGCGCCTCTCGCTGCTGGCACTTGTGTGCGTGCAACAGCAGGAAGTGCTGTTAATGTATTAAATGTCAATACTCACGGGGCACGATATCATATGGTTAAGCACTCCCTTCATTTTCTTGCAGCGAGCCAGCGGGCACTGCCACACCTTGCCCTCAGTGCGCGACAGCGCCTCTCGCTGCTGGAACTTGTGTGCGTGCAACAGCAGCAGGTGCTGTTAATGTATTAAATGTCAATACTCACGGGGCACGATATCATATGGTTAAGCACTCCCTTCATTTTCTTGCAGCGAGCCAGCGGGCACTGCCACACCTTGCCCTCAGTGCGCGACAGCGCCTCTCGCTGCTGGCACTTGTGTGCGTGCAACAGCAGCAGGTGCTGTTAATGTATTAAATGTCAATACTCACGGGGCACGATATCATGTGGTTAAGCACTCCCTTCATTTGCTTGCAGCGAGCCAGCGGGCACTGCCACACCTTGCCCTCAGTACGCGACAGCGCCTCTCGCTGCTGGCACTTGTGTGCGTGCAACAGCAGCAGGTGCTGTTAATGTATTAAATGTAATACTCACGGGGCACGATATCATATGGTTAAGCACTCCCTTCATTTTCTTGCAGCGAGCCAGCGGGCACTGCCACACCTTGCCCTCAGTACGCGACAGCGCCTCTCGCTGCTGGCACTTGTGTGCGTGCAACAGCAGCAGGTGCTGTTAATGTATTAAATGTAATACTCACGGGGCACGATATCATATGGTTAAGCACTCCCTTCATTTTCTTGCAGCGAGCCAGCGGGCACTGCCACACCTTGCCCTCAGTACGCGACAGCGCCTCTCGCTGCTGGCACTTGTGTGCGTGCAACAGCAGCAGGTGCTGTTAATGTATTAAATGTAATACTCACGGGGCACGATATCATATGGTTAAGCACTCCCTTCATTTTCTTGCAGCGAGCCAGCGGGCACTGCCACACCTTGCCCTCAGTACGCGACAGCGCCTCTCGCTGCTGGCACTTGTGTGCGTGCAACAGCAGCAGGTGCTGTTAATGTATTAAATGTAATACTCACGGGGCACGATATCATATGGTTAAGCACTCCCTTCATTTTCTTGCAGCGAGCCAGCGGGCACTGCCACACCTTGCCCTCAGTACGCGACAGCGCCTCTCGCTGCTGGCACTTGTGTGCGTGCAACAGCAGCAGGTGCTGTTAATGTATTAAATGTAATACTCACGGGGCACGATATCATATGGTTAAGCACTCCCTTCATTTTCTTGCAGCGAGTCAGCGGGCACTGCCACACCTTGCCCTCAGTACGCGACAGCGCCTCTCGCTGCTGGCACTTGTGTGCGTGCAACAGCAGCAGGTGCTGTTAATGTATTAAATGTAATACTCACGGGGCACGAAATCATATGGTTAAGCACTCCCTTCATTTTCTTGCAGCGAGCCAGCGGGCACTGCCACACCTTGCCCTCAGTACGCGACAGCGCCTCTCGCTGCTGGCACTTGTGTGCGTGCAACAGCAGCAGGTGCTGTTAATGTATTAAATGTAATACTCACGGGGCACGATATCATATGGTTAAGCACTCCCTTCATTTTCTTGCAGCGAGCCAGCGGGCACTGCCACACCTTGCCCTCAGTGCACGAGAGCGCCTCTCGCTGCTGGCACTTGTGTGCGTGCAACAGCAGCAGGTGCTGTTAATGTATTAAATGTAATACTCACGGGGCACGATATCATATGGTTAAGCACTCCCTTCATTTTCTTGCAGCGAGCCAGCGGGCACTGCCACACCTTGCCCTCAGTACGCGACAGCGCCTCTCGCTGCTGGCACTTGTGTGCGTGCAACAGCAGGAGGTGCTGTTAATGTATTAAATGTCAATACTCACGGGGCACGATATCATATGGTTAAGCACTCCCTTCATTTTCTTGCAGCGAGCCAGCGGGCACTGCCACACCTTGCCCTCAGTACGCGACAGCGCCTCTCGCTGCTGGCACTTGTGTGCGTGCAACAGCAGGAAGTGCTGTTAATGTATTAAATGTCAATACTCACGGGGCACGATATCATATGGTTAAGCACTCCCTTCATTTTCTTGCAGCGAGCCAGCGGGCACTGCCACACCTTGCCCTCAGTGCGCGACAGCGCCTCTCGCTGCTGGAACTTGTGTGCGTGCAACAGCAGCAGGTGCTGTTAATGTATTAAATGTCAATACTCACGGGGCACGATATCATATGGTTAAGCACTCCCTTCATTTTCTTGCAGCGAGCCAGCGGGCACTGCCACACCTTGCCCTCAGTGCGCGACAGCGCCTCTCGCTGCTGGCACTTGTGTGCGTGCAACAGCAGCAGGTGCTGTTAATGTATTAAATGTCAATACTCACGGGGCACGATATCATGTGGTTAAGCACTCCCTTCATTTGCTTGCAGCGAGCCAGCGGGCACTGCCACACCTTGCCCTCAGTACGCGACAGCGCCTCTCGCTGCTGGCACTTGTGTGCGTGCAACAGCAGCAGGTGCTGTTAATGTATTAAATGTAATACTCACGGGGCACGATATCATATGGTTAAGCACTCCCTTCATTTTCTTGCAGCGAGCCAGCGGGCACTGCCACACCTTGCCCTCAGTACGCGACAGCGCCTCTCGCTGCTGGCACTTGTGTGCGTGCAACAGCAGCAGGTGCTGTTAATGTATTAAATGTAATACTCACGGGGCACGATATCATATGGTTAAGCACTCCCTTCATTTTCTTGCAGCGAGCCAGCGGGCACTGCCACACCTTGCCCTCAGTACGCGACAGCGCCTCTCGCTGCTGGCACTTGTGTGCGTGCAACAGCAGCAGGTGCTGTTAATGTATTAAATGTAATACTCACGGGGCACGATATCATATGGTTAAGCACTCCCTTCATTTTCTTGCAGCGAGCCAGCGGGCACTGCCACACCTTGCCCTCAGTACGCGACAGCGCCTCTCGCTGCTGGCACTTGTGTGCGTGCAACAGCAGCAGGTGCTGTTAATGTATTAAATGTAATACTCACGGGGCACGATATCATATGGTTAAGCACTCCCTTCATTTTCTTGCAGCGAGCCAGCGGGCACTGCCACACCTTGCCCTCAGTACGCGACAGCGCCTCTCGCTGCTGGCACTTGTGTGCGTGCAACAGCAGCAGGTGCTGTTAATGTATTAAATGTAATACTCACGGGGCACGATATCATATGGTTAAGCACTCCCTTCATTTTCTTGCAGCGAGCCAGCGGGCACTGCCACACCTTGCCCTCAGTACGCGACAGCGCCTCTCGCTGCTGGCACTTGTGTGCGTGCAACAGCAGCAGGTGCTGTTAATGTATTAAATGTAATACTCACGGGGCACGATATCATATGGTTAAGCACTCCCTTCATTTTCTTGCAGCGAGCCAGCGGGCACTGCCACACCTTGCCCTCAGTACGCGACAGCGCCTCTCGCTGCTGGCACTTGTGTGCGTGCAACAGCAGCAGGTGCTGTTAATGTATTAAATGTAATACTCACGGGGCACGATATCATATGGTTAAGCACTCCCTTCATTTTCTTGCAGCGAGCCAGCGGGCACTGCCACACCTTGCCCTCAGTACGCGACAGCGCCTCTCGCTGCTGGCACTTGTGTGCGTGCAACAGCAGCAGGTGCTGTTAATGTATTAAATGTAATACTCACGGGGCACGATATCATATGGTTAAGCACTCCCTTCATTTTCTTGCAGCGAGCCAGCGGGCACTGCCACACCTTGCCCTCAGTACGCGACAGCGCCTCTCGCTGCTGGCACTTGTGTGCGTGCAACAGCAGGAGGTGCTGTTAATGTATTAAATGTCAATACTCACGGGGCACGATATCATATGGTTAAGCACTCCCTTCATTTTCTTGCAGCGAGCCAGCGGGCACTGCCACACCTTGCCCTCAGTACGCGACAGCGCCTCTCGCTGCTGGCACTTGTGTGCGTGCAACAGCAGGAAGTGCTGTTAATGTATTAAATGTCAATACTCACGGGGCACGATATCATATGGTTAAGCACTCCCTTCATTTTCTTGCAGCGAGCCAGCGGGCACTGCCACACCTTGCCCTCAGTGCGCGACAGCGCCTCTCGCTGCTGGAACTTGTGTGCGTGCAACAGCAGCAGGTGCTGTTAATGTATTAAATGTCAATAATCACGGGGCACGATATCATATGGTTAAGCACTCCCTTCATTTTCTTGCAGCGAGCCAGCGGGCACTGCCACACCTTGCCCTCAGTGCGCGACAGCGCCTCTCGCTGCTGGCACTTGTGTGCGTGCAACAGCAGCAGGTGCTGTTAATGTATTAAATGTCAATACTCACGGGGCACGATATCATGTGGTTAAGCACTCCCTTCATTTGCTTGCAGCGAGCCAGCGGGCACTGCCACACCTTGCCCTCAGTACGCGACAGCGCCTCTCGCTGCTGGCACTTGTGTGCGTGCAACAGCAGCAGGTGCTGTTAATGTATTAAATGTAATACTCACGGGGCACGATATCATATGGTTAAGCACTCCCTTCATTTTCTTGCAGCGAGCCAGCGGGCACTGCCACACCTTGCCCTCAGTACGCGACAGCGCCTCTCGCTGCTGGCACTTGTGTGCGTGCAACAGCAGCAGGTGCTGTTAATGTATTAAATGTAATACTCACGGGGCACGATATCATATGGTTAAGCACTCCCTTCATTTTCTTGCAGCGAGCCAGCGGGCACTGCCACACCTTGCCCTCAGTACGCGACAGCGCCTCTCGCTGCTGGCACTTGTGTGCGTGCAACAGCAGCAGGTGCTGTTAATGTATTAAATGTAATACTCACGGGGCACGATATCATATGGTTAAGCACTCCCTTCATTTTCTTGCAGCGAGCCAGCGGGCACTGCCACACCTTGCCCTCAGTACGCGACAGCGCCTCTCGCTGCTGGCACTTGTGTGCGTGCAACAGCAGCAGGTGCTGTTAATGTATTAAATGTAATACTCACGGGGCACGATATCATATGGTTAAGCACTCCCTTCATTTTCTTGCAGCGAGCCAGCGGGCACTGCCACACCTTGCCCTCAGTACGCGACAGCGCCTCTCGCTGCTGGCACTTGTGTGCGTGCAACAGCAGCAGGTGCTGTTAATGTATTAAATGTAATACTCACGGGGCACGATATCATATGGTTAAGCACTCCCTTCATTTTCTTGCAGCGAGCCAGCGGGCACTGCCACACCTTGCCCTCAGTACGCGACAGCGCCTCTCGCTGCTGGCACTTGTGTGCGTGCAACAGCAGCAGGTGCTGTTAATGTATTAAATGTAATACTCACGGGGCACGATATCATATGGTTAAGCACTCCCTTCATTTTCTTGCAGCGAGCCAGCGGGCACTGCCACACCTTGCCCTCAGTACGCGACAGCGCCTCTCGCTGCTGGCACTTGTGTGCGTGCAACAGCAGCAGGTGCTGTTAATGTATTAAATGTAATACTCACGGGGCACGATATCATATGGTTAAGCACTCCCTTCATTTTCTTGCAGCGAGCCAGCGGGCACTGCCACACCTTGCCCTCAGTACGCGACAGCGCCTCTCGCTGCTGGCACTTGTGTGCGTGCAACAGCAGCAGGTGCTGTTAATGTATTAAATGTAATACTCACGGGGCACGATATCATATGGTTAAGCACTCCCTTCATTTTCTTGCAGCGAGCCAGCGGGCACTGCCACACCTTGCCCTCAGTACGCGACAGCGCCTCTCGCTGCTGGCACTTGTGTGCGTGCAACAGCAGGAGGTGCTGTTAATGTATTAAATGTCAATACTCACGGGGCACGATATCATATGGTTAAGCACTCCCTTCATTTTCTTGCAGCGAGCCAGCGGGCACTGCCACACCTTGCCCTCAGTGCGCGACAGCGCCTCTCGCTGCTGGCACTTGTGTGCGTGCAACAGCAGCAGGTGCTGTTAATGTATTAAATGTAATAGTCACGGGGCACGATATCATATGGTTAAGCACTCCCTTCATTTTCTTGCAGCGAGCCAGCGGGCACTGCCACACCTTGCCCTCAGTACGCGACAGCGCCTCTCGCTGCTGGCACTTGTGTGCGTGCAACAGCAGCAGGTGCTGTTAATGTATTAAATGTAATACTCACGGGGCACGATATCATATGGTTAAGCACTCCCTTCATTTTCTTGCAGCGAGCCAGCGGGCACTGCCACACCTTGCCCTCAGTGCGCGACAGCGCCTCTCGCTGCTGGCACTTGTGTGCGTGCAACAGCAGCAGGTGCTGTTGCTGCATGCTTCGACGCTTGCCACGTTTGAGTCTGCCTGGGACCGATGAGTGGTTAGTGCCTTCCAGTAGATCAACCTAAAAAAATACTTCTCATGTTAATTATAGACATTATGGTATTAAAAATAAGTACATTACAATGTATGTATGTATGGGTACACTTAATAAAAATACATTAAAATAAAATGATAAAACAAGAATGTCATTTCACACACTAATTTACTAAAAATAATAATGATTGAATAGAATATATTGTGTTCTAAAAACATCCCAATGTCCATTCTTCTGTTTAATGAGTAATAATAGTGGAAACTGAAGACAATAATAAATCATGGAATTAAACTACAGTTTTATGGCGTTCAGAATGCAGTGTAGCTAAGTATCATAAGTGTAGCTAGCCACGCCCCGTAACCAATCAAATTGTTCCTAATTATATTTTTATAAATCCATTCAACTTAAAATCTTTAAACACATAATTTGTAGGCGTGGCGAGGACTAATCTATAGTCTGTTCGTTTAGGTATTTAAAAGAATGTAAACAAACAAAACCACGAGACTTGGTCATTCAGCCTTCAGCCAATAAGATTGCTATGAATAGCAACATTTTGTATCTATGGTGTTATCTTATTGGCTGAATGACCAAGTCACGTGGTTATGTTTATTTACATTCTTTTAAATACCTAAACGAACAGACTATAGCCGTGGGCGAAGTCGCATCTGCAAGGCCTTTTTTGGATTGTATTTTTACACATGTTTGCCACGGACATCCATATTAATATTATAAATGCGAATATGTGTGTGTTTGTATGTTTGTCCTTCTTTCACGTCGCAACGGAGCGTCGTATTGATGTGATTTTTTGTATGGAGATAGTTTAGAAGCTGGAGAGTGACATAGGCTACTTTTTCCTGCGGGAAAACATCTGATTCCCACGGGAAAATTCAATATGTTACATTTTCCTATAACCACGCGGGCGAAGCCGCGGGCATCACCTAGTTACATATAAAACGCACGAGGCCGTGGGCGAGGGGCCGCTTCGCCTACTAGTCCAGGCAATGAACTGACAACTTCTATGGAAAAAATGACAATTTTGAAAATAATTTATAATAGCTTATTTATTATGTGTAACGGATATATTATCAATTAAATAGTTACCCAGCGACAAAATCCGACAAAATTTCAGACATCGAAAAAATGATAAGTTAACTAGCTTCTGAAAAGTCAGTAAAAATATTAATAAATGTTTTTGTCTTTATTTTGGTTCATTTACATTTGCTCTATAATATTCAAGATAAATCGTACAAAAAAAGATAATGCATGCTTCATTTAAATCTACATAATTACTTCCGGGTGGAAAGTTTGTCGGATTCTTGACTAAATCATCTTAGAATAACATTTTCAAGTGAAATCAACAAAAAAAAACGCTATTATAAATTAATGTTTTTCAAAACCGTATTTTGCCTGGAGTATACTCCTAGCTACGCCAATGGAATACACCTTTACCCTGCAGTTGCACCGACGATTCCCTGCATTCTTAACGCGAACAGACTGTATGTAGATGTAATTTAACTAAGTCAGCAAACGAAAAAAACCATAGAAATCTATGTAGCGCCGCAAAATGGCCCCACAGAATGGGTGCCATTGCCATTATGCGGGGATGGGGGCGGGGTGTCAAAACGATGCCAGGCAGGCGTTTAGTTCGAACATGCGCATACCGGGTTTAACCTTTTCACCGCCAGACGGCCATCCACGTCATCGGAAAATCATGCCATTCGTGCCCCTGACGCCAGCGGCGCTACCACGAAATTCGAAGCTCGAAGTTCGTATATCTCTGTTTCTGTCGCTCAAGTACCATAAACCATAAGTGTGATAGAGACGGAGGTATACGAATTTCGAGATTCGATGTTCGTGGAAATAGCTCTGAGCCATAAATATACCATACATTATAAAAGAGTTCTAGAAGTGTTTATTGGTTTTTGGACGGTCATCATTTGACGTCGGTGGGCATAAAATAATGTTTTTTTTTTATCTTATATTTTAAAGAGGTTTTTGTACACTTGTGGTGACAATGCCAGCCTCATAGGAGAACACACTTTCAATAAATTTCAGTTAGGACTTAATTCTAGGTATTTATTATAGAACATATAAGTTTTCATGGCATCATCAGACATGGGTTCAGCAAGTATCATAGATGTAGCATTATCCAGTAAATTTCCAAAAATGATTTGCCTCTCACAACTAAACCTGGTGCATTCTATCAAAATATTGACTAGATCTTCTAATTTGCCACAATTATCACATAGATTATCATCTTTTCTTCTCATTAAGTGATAGAATTTACTACATGGTATGTGTCCCGAGCGTAATCTTAAAGCGGTTGTTAGTGTTCTCCTAGTAAGCCTGGAACCATCAAACCATGGAACCCATCTGGGTCAACCCTGCACACTGCGGTGCCATAAACCCTTTGCAGCAGAATTTTCTTCAAACTTTTTTTCCCAGTTACATACTCACAAACATACTCTTGTTACTATGGGAATTAATTCTATTGAATAGGGGGTTACATGCGAGATCAATTCCTTTATCAATAGACTCATTAGCTAGACAATCAATAATTTCATTCCCTCTGATTCCAACATGAGACGGAATCCATTTAATTTGAACACACCCGACACACACCGCGCTAGATGTTGTAGTGCACTCTTCCAGTCCAATAGAATTACTATATTTTTGGAGTTTAATGATTCAGCATAATATACTAATGCTTGGGTGATAGCTAATAACTCTGCTCTCATTATACAACATTCCTATGTCTTTTTGTGTTTGTGGCAATCCACACAGACACACTGCACAATTACAGTGCACTTCCAACTTTGCTGTTTTGGACCTGTCTGTATACAGTTTATAATAATCATTATATAAAATAAGAATGATAATACCAAACATTATAAAAGAGTTCTAGAAGTTGTATTTATTGTTTTTTGGACGGGTCATCATTTGACGTCCGTGGGGGGCGACCCTGGCACGGCGAGTCACTTTGTCAGCTGGCAGTGAAAAGGTTAATGTACGTGTTTGGGTAGGAATTTGTAAGGAGCTCGCATTCAATGGTTTTTTCGTTCGCTGAACTAAGTACTTACATTTTTTTGCTGTAGGTATCAGGCACTAACTAAAATAGAATTAACTAGCTGCCCATCTACCTACAAAGAACCCAGGCAGAACCACATGATAAAATCATACCTAATAATAGGTATATAACTTTTTATAACATTAAGGGCCTGTTTCACAATCGCCGGATAAAGTTATCTGTCAGTTAAAATTATTGCTATCCTTTTCTCCAGTCATATAAAAGAAAAGTGACAGCCAACATTTATCTGACGGATATGTTTTAACTGGAGATTGTCAAACAGGCCCTAATAGTTCCAAATTAGATTATACCGCTTACATATAAACTTACAACCTAACAGACTTTTCCTCTATATAATAGTATATATCATAGAACAGAAATATATTTACCTCTGTATTATTAAAATAGACGACATAGATTAAATAATAATCTCAACGCAATTGATTGCATTTGTGTGATACAGTGCTTTTCAACCTTTTTCATGCTGCGACCCCCTTAGTACAGAATAGTACATTACTTACCAAGGGCTGTAAAAGAAAGAAAGCCCGAAATCGCAGGTATTTCTGACCCGAGCCGCAGGCGAGGGTTGTAAATATGCGATAGAGGGCTTTATTTTTTACTGCCCGTGGTGAGTACACAATTTTACGTCTTCAACTGGACGTAATGCGAGTTTTACCGTACGCGTAGCGTGCGATAAAACTCACATTATGGCCAGGTGTGACGTAAAATATATTTCGCGTCCCTACCTGTTCAAGATACAGCACTTTAACTTTAAAAATATGATATGAGTAGCCGCGACCCACAGTTCTGAAACTCAAAACACTGGTGTAATAGGTATCACTTACGTCTGGAATATCCATGGTTAATGCTTTTGTTTTCGTTGGAATAGATGGAACGCACTTGGACAAACGAAATGACTTAGATCACAATTACACTCATCGGGCGAAACTTAAAATAATTAGTCAACACAACTATTTAACATACAATTGACTAAAATCTTAATGAAGATATCACACACAACACCATTATGACAAGGAGTAGCAAGTCGAGTCATTTGTAATTTCTTGACTTGACATGTTGACAACTAAAACATGTGTGATCAGTGATGGGGCATCCAGATTATGTGATTTTACCCCAATTTGTCAGCCCAACATGTCGAAGTCATAATTGGACGTAGCGTACAGACGTAACAACTGCAACTACAATTTCATTCAGTGTGGCCAGTTAATAGTAAGAAAGCGAAAATGGCCGCATTCAAACGGTCCTGCGAAGCGGGCTGCAAGATTGTTACTAACCGATGAGATAGGGCAAGACAGCACGTCTAACATGGGACGGCCGCGACATACTCTCGATTTTTCTCGCACTATACCTCTTGTTCTAAGTGTTCTAATAAGAGAGAGACGGATAGTGCGAGAAAAATCGTGAGAGCTCGCGCGCCGTCGCGTGATAGCCGTGCAGCACACAAAAATCGAGAGTATGTAACGGCCGTCTCATGATAGACGTGCTGTCTCGCCCTATCTCATCGGTTAGTAACAATCTTGCAGTCCGCTTTGCAGGACCGTTTGAATGCGGCAATTTTCACTTTCTTACTATTAACTGGCCACACTGAATGAAATTGTAGTAACAAAACACCGGTTTAAAAAAAATTACAAAATGACAGTGTAAAATATTAAAACAATATTCTTTAGTATATATTTTTAAATTTTCATTTAATTTTATTTGAATGAATATTGTGAGAAAAAAAACACTTGGCAGATCATGCCAATTCCATGGTCCAAATTGTGATTTTCATGCAATTAGTGATGGGATGGGGCATATACATTACATGATCAGTCAATTTTTTTAAACCGGTGTTTCGTTACTACAATTTCATTCAGTGTGGCCAGTTAATAGTAAGAAAGTGAAAATTGCCGCATTCAAACGGTCCTGCGAAGCGGACTGCAAGATTGTTACTAACCGATGAGATAGGGCGAGACAGCACGTCTATCATAAGACGGCCGTTACATACTCTCGATTTTTGTGTGCTGCACAGCTATCACGCGACGGCGCGCGAGCTCTCTCGATTTTTCTCGCACTATCCGTCTCTCTCTTATTAGAACACTTAGAACAAGAGGTATAGTGCGAGAAAAATCGAGAGTATGTCGCGGCCGTCCCATGTTAGACGTGCTGTCTTGCCCTATCTCATCGGTTAGTAACAATCTTGCAGCCCGCTTCGCAGGACCGTTTGAATGCGGCAATTTTCGCTTTCTTACTATTAACTGGCCACACTGAATGAAATTGTAGTTGCAGTTGTTACGTCTGTACGCTACGTCCAATTATGACTTCGACATGTTGGGCTGACAAATTGGGGTAAAATCACATAATCTGGATGCCCCATGACAGTTGACAGCCCCTCTCACGTTTTTCTTTGGTATTATCCATGTATACAAATGGTGTTTGTTTTACGGGATTTGTAAAAACGAATAAATAATATACGATGTCGTCTTGGAAAAAGGCCGCGAAGGCCCATCAGAAGACTCACAGGGAGCGGCATCAGCCGGAAGCAAGGAAACACTTGGGTCTGCTTGAGAAGAAGACAGACTACAAGAAACGGGCTAAGGATTACCATGACAAGGGTAAAACCCTTAAGTTACTCCGCAAAAGAACCCTGGACAAGAATCCTGATGAATTCTACTTTCATATGATCAACTCTAGAATCAAGAATGGGGTAAGTTTGTGTTAACATTAAGAAATGTTTTCATCGAGCTTATTTCATTGTTTCTTTAATAACTTATTTTATGCTTTTTAGACGATTGTTATTAGTCCAATTCAGAAATAAAAAATTAGCCATAGCAACAAACTAATTCTACAACGTTTATGACCAAGTTTTTGTTGTTGAAAATTATAACCTAGAATATTATATTATTGTACTACATAATAAGTTAACGTTTTAATGTGATGAATGGCAGGAGCATCACGAATTACATAAAGAGGAGGAGCACACATCAGAGCAGTTGAAGCTGATGCAGAGCCAGGATGTGAAGTATGTCAACATGAAGCGCATTATGGAGACTCGCAGGATAGCTCGCTTGCAGGTCTGGGTCTTATACTTACAAAAGTCATGTAAGCATTTTTGAGGCATCACCAGCTATTGCTTTTGAGCATGGGCGCTACTACAAAAGCCAAATCTGGAAGTTCATATATCTCCATTTGAGTATTGTAAGTTCAATACAGATGGAGATATCCAAACTTATATTGTCACATTTAGTGACAATTGTAAAACCATCAGGGGGCATTTATGTCTATAGTATAACCATCCATTTTGTATGTTATCTAGTCACTTATTTGATATAATAAGAACAAGTGTCAGTGCATTTATTATTCTTGTTTTTCACTTATACCTATGTAAACTACGGACTCCATGACAGTCACAAAGCTCATTAGACTATGAGAACACTAGGCGCTGCATGTAGTGCGCCACCGGAGCCAATGGCGAGCCATCTGCACTCTTTAACAGTGACATAGCAGTTACGATCCTCAGCATTGACGGACCAACTGTATGAATGAAACTATCTACAAATTAATTTCTAGATTGTATATAATTTTCAATATTCCACTTAACTATTTCATTATAATATTTCCAGTCCGAACTGCACATGACAGACATGGCCGAAGCCTCCACCAACACACACACATTCTACGTAGAGTCAGATGAAGAGAAGGACTTCGACCTAGCCAAGCGGCTTGACACCCACCCGTCTCTACTGGGTCGCAAGTCCAACCGGCCCCGACTTGCAGATCTGGATAAAATACAGCTGCCCGATGTTGATGAAGCGGTTTGTTAATTTCAGTATTATAGCATACTTGGCTCATCCAAATCTGAACACTCCACCTTATGTGCATACCTTTTCTTACCCATAAAAGATTGAGAGGGATAGCACACATATCTCAGTTGTTTTCGTCTCAGATTCTAGCTTTTTTTTTTGTAGGAGGTACAAAGGAAGAGTACCATAGACAGTTAATGCTCACCAAACATTCACTACATCTAGACACGCGGCAGCATGTCAAGCCAAGTTCAAGCAAAGGAACTGGCTAGCCAGCGCCGAGTGTAATATTACACGAACCACTTGGTGCCACTTCTGACCCTTTTTGTTCTTTCCTTTACAGCTGATTAGACATATTATATTCAATTTTGGATTGAATGCTTTAGAAATATATTGGCTTCGCCAACTTGTCAGGAAGAGTCTGGTTGGAGCAGCATGATAAAATATAGCTCTGGAAATCCATAATATATTGGTGAAAGATTTTTTGAGATCAGATGAATAGTTCTAGAGATTATAACAGTAACCTAACTTACAACCTATTTGGTGCCAAAGTTGACCCCAGGCTTTTTTTTAAAGCCTTTGTTCGTGACATCCTAATCAATCCATCTTATTTAGTTCATAGGTTTTCCTTCTTTATTTTGGGTGGTCCGCTTGCCAGTCGGCAAAGGCCTCCTCCAGCCTTCTCCATTTGTGCCTGTCTCTGGCAACCCTGCTCCAAGTGACACCAGCAACAGGCCTAAGGTCGTCATTCCATCTTTTGAGCTGAATGCCTCTTTTTCTTTTGCAGCCTCTTGGGTACCACTGGGTTACCTTTTTACTCCACTTGTCCATGCCTCTAATACCTGACCACTTCCGTTTAAGCCTCCTAATTTTTGAGACGGTCATTTAGACTTAGAACTTTACAAATTCACAGACTTTTTCTCCTTATGATGTAATATAAAAAAAATACGAAATGTCTACGAAAATCCGTGTTTAAAAATGGCCACCTAATCTGACAGGATACGTTTCCATTGACGACGCGATATTGAGGCAAGTTGGTACAATTGACTATATAAAATCTATCTACCTCTTTTTAGGGTTCCGTACCCAAAGGGTAAAAACGGGACCATATTACTAAGACTTCGCTGTCCGTCCGTCTGTCTGTCACCAGGCTGTATCTCAATAACCGTGATAGCTAGACAGTTGAAAAGTTTCACAGATTATGTATTTCTGTTGCCGCTATAACAACAAATACTAAAAACAAAATAAAACAAATATTTAAGGGGGGCTCCCATACAACAAACGTGTTTTTTTTGCCGTTTTGTCTGTCGCCAGGCTGTATCTCAAAAACCGCGATAGCTAGACAGTTGAAATTTTCACAGATGATGTTTTTTTTGCGGTTTTTATAGATAATGGTACGGAACCCTTCGTGCGCGAGTCCGACGAAACCGACTCGCACTTGGCCGGTTTTTTTTATATTACATCATTGTTATATACAATCAATTCTGCAGTAGACACCCTTGGACCTTGGTCTTCGGACACTAAGGAGTTTGTTAAAAAAGTGTCCCATAAATTGATCGGGTCTCAGGCGATCTCAGTGCGGGCTCATACTTCGCCCAAAGGCTGAGCCTGGCCATCCAACTGGGAAAGCGTCTTGGGAACGATGCCCGGGGCAATTTGTTTGTTACAAGTTATATTTTTTATGTTTCATGTTATGTTATGATTTACTAATTATGCCATTTCTTAAATAAATGGTACCTATCAATTCTTACTCTGGGCATATTTCATTTTCAGGACATTGTAAAACTGAAAAAGAAAAAAGACAAAGTGTACAAGGAGCTATCAAAGAGGATAGACAGGGAGAAAGAACTCACTGTGATCCAACAAAAGATGGAAATGAAGAAGCATCTCCAAGGGGCTGGCAAACTCAAGCCGAAGAAAGTCAAGAAGGCATCCAAGCACTCCGCCCCAGTCTATGAGTTCACGTATGTGAGGAAAAAATAAAACAGTATGTACATGATATTGTTTTTATTTTGTTCGTAATAAATATTATTTGTCTTTCAAATGCAATGTTTGTAGATTTCATTTATATAACCCGGTTACAATATCTGTGGAGCTGGCGTCGATGACGTCACGTCGGCGCTCTGGTACGGCGCGGGGCGAGCGCGGGTAAAAGAGAAGGGGGAGGGGCTTCACATTCCAGCGAGGTCCACAGATATTGTAACCGAGTTGTAAATAACACACGATTTTGTGAAAAGGATCGAAACCGTCAAAACTACCAAAGTTGGATTTAACAAAACTCAGGACTTTTTAGTAATGATTATAATTTTTACTTTTCATTTTGGATCCTTCTCACTTAAACACCTCAATAATACTGAATTTGGCTAAGGCCCATTTGAAATAGATCTGTCAATCTGAATAATGTAGCTTGATTAGAAATTATTAGTCATTGCAAACATGATATCAATCCATATTTAAAAAAAAACTCAATGGTATAAGATATTTTTAAGCACCTTCATATGATACGATATTCGTGACGACTTTACAGTAAGCAGCCAATACACGGATAAAATGCTCTAAAAGGTCTACACAAGTGTTGACAAAAGTGATAATCTATTTCAGCTCTCGATATACTCCTGACTGAACAAAATCAAGAGATGTTGTCTGAAAAGCACTGCATCTAAGAAGATTTATTGCATTTAAGAAGATATAAGGCCGTATTCATAAACGCCCTTAAGCCTGTTAACTAAAATGGCGTTAAAATTCGTTTGTCCTTATCTGTCACTTTGACATTTTTTTACAAGCAGTGGTTTCAACTTTGGTAGAGGTGGGAATAACCCGAACTTATGACTTCAGCAATATGGATTCATAACAAAATTCTACAAAAAATAATATCTCGATTCAAAGAGCTTTTCTCCTAATTTGTTCTATTCTTATTACTTTATAATTATACCAGCCTTAGAATTTGTGGCAATCTTATTGTAACCTTAAAACTATACTTATAAAACATTATCACATTCATAAGTTCTTCATGAAATCATTCGTTCATAACATTCGGCCATTATAAAACTAAGTACAAAGGCATATCTTGGTCGTTTCATATCAAGAAAAGAGAGTAGCAAGTTTTAGAAGGAATATGAACTTACTGTCAGTTATCATAAGAGTAAAATTACAATGGCATCAAATATTTGTAAACCTATTACCTTGTCAGCACGCTATAGATATCAATCTCATCATTGCTGTGTGTGTGTGCGCTTGTTGTGTTTGATTTGTGTGGCAATGTCAAGGCAGTCCGTTATTCCGTGTGGGTTAGAATAGCACCCCCGTTCTTCCTGGCTGTTGTAAGAGTCGCACTAAAGGAACAGGGTTGAAGTGTGTTGTAGGCGATGGGCTAGCAACCTATCACTGCGATATCACATTTTGTCGATCTCGTATACCCACATTTATGCGGTGGCACTGGATCATAAGTTTCGTGTACTCTGCCTACCCCTTTTGGGAATTAAGGCGTGAATCTATGTGTGTTTGTATGACACGGCACGCACCCACACAGCGGCAGTTACAAGTAGGGGTGTCACAGAGCTTCGGTTGCGCTTCCGAAAAGTAGGAACTTCCGATTGATGCCTCTGACTTCGACCTCGGTTGTGACACTTTTGAACCGGAATGTGTATCGGAGGTCTAAGGCCGCGGGACGGCCGCGGCGTAATAGGTACAACACAAACAAGTAGGTTTATATTTGTCGCACAACTCGCGCATCTATCCACGTGACGCGTGCTGCAGTGCACTAAAAAATAGGGGTGTAGATTCATGTTAAAATTGATAACGTGTATAGTGTAACCATCACATTATTGTAATAAAGAATAACTTAAGGGGCTACCCGAGGTTTTCATCGATTTTTGACAAGTTTTGAATCGTATCTACTACTTTTGCACTACAGATAGAATCATAAATCAAACGGCTATCGGTTCTTCAATCTTTTATCTCCATTTTGACAGACCGGATTTTGAAACAAATTAATACTTAATTTTGTATGATTTTTTTAAACATTGTCTAAAAAAACACTTATTTCGCATCTCTATTGACGTGAAAGATCTAACATATACGAAATCTACAAATTTGGGTTCGTCTATGACGTCTCTAAAAACTGGCAGAGGGTTTTAATTTTAAACCAATTAACACAAAAGTTATGGCCAGAAAACCAGTTTTTTGGCCTAAAATTGTTCAACTTTGATGCCAAATATCTCGAAAACAATGAAGTTTGAAGTAAATATGGGATACTATATTGCTTAAAGCCGTTGTTGTTAATATAATAAGCTACAAAAAACATTAGTAAACTAAGGGATTCAGATCGAAGGTCATTGGCGTATGGGAGCCTCTTAAAAAATATAATTCAAATTATAAAAAGATTATGAGCTTGAAAGTTAAAAAGTTAAATTGTCCAGGGAGTAAATTGAAAGCTACCAATAGAATCCTTACGCTTTTATAAAAACAAAATTGTACGACAACTATGGACCTAAACGCAGTATTTCGCGATCGAAAGAACAATTTACTTGATTTTCCATACAACGATTAGTACAAATAGCACTGGGGGGACATCTCCGCCTCCGACTTCGGTTTCGATTCCGACACCGACAAACTAAATATAAATCTCCGGATCCGATTTCCGGTCCGATAAAACCACCTTCGTAACACCCCTGGTTACAAGCGCACGCACACATACAGCGCGCAAACATGATTTTAATATCTAAGTTTCGGAGTTAGAATGAGATTTACTTCGGCCAAGATACCTAACTAATTACGTTAAATAAGTACAAATGACTTCACTCTACAAACTACTTGTCTTAAATTAAGGCGGTAACTTCCCGGTAACTCACGGATAGTTAGACTAAATGTTATTAGCTTATTCCAAGATTAGTCAATTTTAATCTTTGAGTACCTAAGTCCTCACTCCAGTTTCAATTCGCCCAAACAAAATGGAGTTCGTTTCTAGATTACTCCATGCAGTTTAGATGTTGAGGGTGAACATACACCAGCGTAGCATGAATAACATTTTATCACTGTCGCTGTCGATAAACGTCACGTCAACTTTATAACCGTCACGTTCCGACAAGTATGCCAGTGCGAGAGTGACGGATGTATTGTATTTCATACATTTGATACGTATCTGTCAAGTATGCGAGGTGCCAAATATATGACATCGCACATCTCTAATGGATATTAACCCTTAATCTCAGATTTCCCAATTTGCTCAAACCGGCTCCGAGTTTAGCGAAAAAGAATCAACACCAAATATTTGGTTACCCAAAAGGAAACAGTTTCAAAAACGCTTCGGATCTTTTCCGCTAAACTAAGTACTAAAAATCCCATTTGGCACCAACACATCATCACAGTATAGTCAGGGGATCACCACAGCACACATTTGTGTTCCGGGTTCATGGGAGACCCTAGGGGGCATTGCCACGCTTCAGCGAACTCTTTCGAGTTGCTGAGGGTCCCGATGACTCGGATTTTGTTGGGGCTGTGCACCCCTTCCACCATTTTGGACTTTAGCGCGCCTACTGTGGAGTTGCCGCACCAAATCTGGAAGAAACGATTGAATATTAGTTCGTTTGTCGCTTTATGTTACACCCTTGACGACAAAGTGAAAGATCTCACTGGTTCAGCTCACCCTTGTGGATGAGCTGGTACAGTCGACCTTAAAGACATGTATATTTTTTTCTTCTTATATTAGGTACCATGCCATCAGATGCAACAGTGTTAAGATATTTTTGACGTCGACTACATATCCTGACTTGAGCAAAGCCTACAAAGAACAGCTTCCAGGGTCAGTTTTCCGTAGTCCTTCCTTCGCGCTGAAAGCTCCTAAGCTTCGCAGGCGGTGTTGCCCTACCGGCTATTCATTATGCTGGGGCCACACTAACGAGAAATGCTATTAATTATCGTAATCGTAGTGTGGCTGTACCATTAACGTCCATTATCGCGATAATTAATGGCATTTCTCGTTAGTGTGGCCCCAGCATTAGGAACAAAAATAAAGACTGGAGAGACGACCGACGAAATGGATATAAAATATATATTTGTTGCAGTTTTAGATTTTCAATATATTGTCGTCTAGTACCCATAACATAAGCCTTATTGAGGACACGCTTGCTGCTGCGGCAGTATATCTCCCTCTACTCTCTAGTGCTTTCTCAAAGGCCCGGTAGCCTTCAGGAGAGGGGCTTTTACGCAATATCAGTGAATAGCCGAGGAAGGACAACTGCTGGGACTTGTACTGCGACAGGGCCAGGCACCTCGGAGGCCTTGGAGAAACCTGGGGGCCTAGACAAGGATACAATCGACAAGCGCTAACGCTAACGAATAAAATGTATGGGAATGACAGATGTTAACGAAAAGTGTTTCGTCGGCATCTGTCATTCCCATACATTTTATTCGTTAGCGTTAGCGTTTAGCGCTTGTCGATTGTAACCTTGTCTACGGCCCCTGATATCAATGGTGTTGGTAGGGAGCTAGAGCTCGACCGAGCGTTGTAGACTCGAGCCGTTAAAGCTATGACTAGTGTTATGCAGTACTGAGGAGACTTACGTTAGCTCTGAATATCAGAAGAGGTCCAGCTTTTACGCAATATCAGTGTCACTCTCACCTGCGCAAAGCCCAAGAAGAACAGCTCTTATACTGCGGCAGGCCGGGCAGCGTGTCCCATAACATAAGCCCTATTCAGCATACGCTTGCTACTGCGGCAGTCTATCTCCCTCTACCCTCTAGTGCTTTCTCGTAGCCTTCAGAAGAGGTCCAGCTTTCACGCAATATCAGTGGGCATTCTCACCTGCGCAAAGCCCAAGAAGAACAGCTGCTGCGGCTTGTAGTGCGGCAGGCCGGGCAGCGTGTCGCGGCGCGCGGCGGGCCGGCGGCGCGCGAGCAGCTCGTAGGCGTGCAGCGCCGCGCGGAGCCCGCCGTTGTCGGCGATGTTCTCGCCCTGCGTGTTGAAGCCGTGCACCTGGACAGGTCAGGGAAGAGGTCAATGTCTGGACGGATCAGGTAAGAGGTCAAAATCTGGATAGATCAGGTAAGAGTACAAAATCTGGACAGATCAGGTAAGAGGTCAAAATCTGGACGGATCAGGTAGGAGGTCAAAATCACAAGTAGAGCCTTTGAGAAACGGGCCCCAGAAGGATTTATAGAAGTTTGATGTGGCTATAATGCATAATGCGCTCTCGTGCAGTATCGCGAACGGAGATGGCCAGAGAACGTCAGAAATAGTTTAGCATATAAGCACCTACGTTTTCGTGTCGCAAATTACTAATCGAATGATAAGCGCCAAATAACGAAGTTTACTAGTCCACTGTTCTGATCGACGAGTAATTGCTTCAGGCAACAACATCCTTCCAAAATTAAAAAAAATATCTACCTACTTTTACGCCCTGCATCAAAAGGCTCAGGGGCCCTGTATCCGCGCCTAGTGGCTGTACTGATGAAAGATACAACACTCATCCATGTTCGTGCTCTAGGGTTGCTGCAGAATGCAGTGTGGTGGAGACAATATACCTTTGTATCAGTTGCTTTTGACTTTCCTCATAATTATAATCATAACCCAAGAACGCCATTGGTCTTAATTTTCCTGCATGTTATTTCTGAGACTGCCGCTGCTACTGATAGTGCAGGAGATTACCGTGTAGTTAGGCAGCTGCGGCAGATGGTAGCGGCTGTACTGGTCGATGATGCACGACACGCGCCCGTGGTAGTGCTCGAGGGTCGCCGCCGACCACCACTGCTTCAGGTTGCCCATTTCGTCGTACCGGCGACCTGTAAACACCGACAGTCAGATGTGTGGACGTTCTTCCAGAATGTACACAACACAATGTTAATAATTCGGCAAGCCAAGGTGGTTGCTGGACACAGGAGCGGCCTTTGGGGGTGGCGACCTGTGCAACCGCCCGGGGCCTCGCTCTTGTAGGGGCCTCGCCCAGTCACGTAACAAACAACAATAAAAAAAATTGAGATATATTAGGTACAAGAGCCTCGCAAAGATTTACCCCCATGGCCTCGCAATGATGTACGAGCCCGGAGCCTCGCAATAGTCAGGTGACAATTGTCAAGTCAGGTAAAACAGAGGCCAGCAGTGGCCTGTTTCAAGAAGCTACAAAAAAAGCACGTCCGGCCGGGAAGTTTTAGTCCTTCTCACACTTATGTATGGTAGTCAAGTTGGGTATGGCAGAAGAAACATCGGAGTCAAGTTGCGAAGTATGTGTGGGGTGAGTTTGAGGGATAGAATAAGAAATATTGTGATAGAGGTGCGATGGCGGAGTGACTGAAGATGTAGTGACAAAAATGTTGAAAGGCATGCTAAGATGGTTTGGCCATGAAGAGAGGATGGCTGAAAGAATATTAACAAAGAGTTGCTGTTGGAAGGGACGACCGTCGACCAGGGTGGACTTTTTCCGACCAAATCGGAGAAATCCTAAAGAAAGGTCAGGTCAAGAGTACCCTAAACCGACAAACATGTACCTATGAAGAATGTCATGAAGGTGAATGCAGCAAGAAAGGTTTGTCAAGTTCATAGCAAGTGCAAGTGGAAATTGGTGTCTCTCCCTACGCCCTTGGGAAATGGGCGTGGTTATACGTATACTAGATATGCTGAAATTATTTGAAACGATCGAAAACTTTCAGAGATTATCATTGAAATTTCAATCTTTTTGTTTAACAAGTAAGGTCGATATTTTAATGGATTATTTTGTTATTAAAGGTTCATCTCAAACAATTTCAAGTTACCTTCTTTAGAGTTCTTAATTAGTTTACTTACCTTGATCGTCGAATCCGTGGGTCACTTCATGGCCCATGATGGCGCCTATTGATCCGTAGTTGATGGCTCTAAAACACAAATGACACTTAGGTAGTCACATTAGGCATGTGGACATAGTACCTCGTCACATCCGGTTTGTCCCAAACACTTATTCGGAGAATAAGGTAAACGTCCACTGTTTCGGTATGTTAAGCCTCTTATGAATTAGTATTTTTTTAATGACAATACTGAACATGATATCGCTTTGAAATTTTTTGTGTGATGAACATTGATATCTTGCCTATTATTTAATGCAAGAATTGTATAGTTTTAGGTTCAATAACTATTTTTTATTTATTTATTTGTAGACCTCGTATTTGAACCCCATTTCGTGATAAAATTTGGCCCTGCTCCTAAGTTTGTGAGTTCTTGGCCCCTGTTTCGGCATAAAGTTTTCGAGTGCCAGGTAGTAAGAGGGACAATAGAATACAATACAAATACTCTTTATTGCACACCTCACACCAACAAAGCAGTTAAAAAGAGAAACAAGGGACGTGTTGTTTGTGAACCCTCATTTGTTATTTGATATTGAACAAGATTATTGAAGAGGTAATGTAATGACAAACAGGTAATACCGAACAGTTAAAAAAGTAGCCAAATAGTCCGAGTGCCGAATATTACCTGAATATTCGTATCTCTAGTAAATATACCATTTTGCTCCCTTGAGGCACGATCTACTGTTATGGTTATAATGTAATACACTCACTCGATTCCATTCCCGTAGAAAGGTGGTTGTAATATTCCAGCAGGGAACGCTAAAATAGAAATCAACATTACAGAGGCGATATTGAAGGAAAGGCGTATAGAGTAATAGAGCAGGGTGGTTTGTATGTACCCAATGAGTCAATCTTGCGTTGGCGTTGGTTTTTTATCTCAGAAAACGCTGGTTCGGGTGATATCTAACAGCGGTAAGGTCCAACGTGTAAAGCCTGCTGTACACACCCAACGTTGGCGCGTGAGCAGAAGGCAGCTATGCGTTAGAGGGAGAGGGCTATAACCTATAACTCGATCTCTTTCGTTTACATAGCTGCCTCCTGCTCACGCGCTAACGTTGGCCCAATGTGTACAGCCGGCATAACAAGCAATGTTGTTTGCCAAGGAGTACTTACTGACTGAGTTGAGAGTGGCCGAGTAAAAAGCGTTGACTGTTGTTGCTGTAGCGACCCATCTGTGAAGATAATGAAAATACAGGTACTTTGTACATTGCAAAAACTACACTCGATAACTATTTTTTGAAGTGAAAACTTCTTTAGCGGCGCTGAGCACTTTTTGGGATGGGGATAAATTGTTAAATACGCGACAGAGTTTTGTGAAGTCAGATGTGAAGGAGGTCACTTTTTGCTGCTAGCCGATTCAACTTCATTCAAAACTGAACGCTATTCGTAAGAGTATATAGCCGTTAAACACTTTTTGCAATAGCATATTCTGCAAATAAATTCGAATAGTTCGAATTTGGGCGTTATTCCTCAAGAGATAAAGCTTAGAAAAATATTTACCAACGGCAAAAACAAATTGATATTTTGGTCGCCACCGTGCACCGCCATCTGCTGTTCTTGCAAATTCGAATAGTTCCAATTTAGACGTTATTCCTAAAGAGATAAAGCTTTGAAAAATATTTGGCAATGGCAAAAACAAATTGGTATTGTGTTTGCCGCCGCCCGTCGGCGCGCCGGACCCCGGCACCGTTGCGCCGCGGCGGCGCGTTGGGCCCGTCGCACCCAACGCGCCCGCGGCCCGTCCGCCTAAATAATTGATAATTGTTTATAAATTTGCGTCAAATTCATTTTTAGGGTGACACCGTAACATGTCACGTGACCTGATCGAAAAACTGTTACAATGTTATTGAGTTTTCACTTCTGCCGGCAGACCACAACCCGGTTTTTTTTATTTATTTATAAATCAATATCGTTCGTTTGACAGAAGTTACTTTTAGGTAAAGTTTTGGATAGCGATTCGGAATTGCGTTGCAGATTTGCGTGGCAGTGGGCGGGGCACATTGCACGTAGAACCGATGGCCGTTGGTGCGGAAAGGTTCTCGTGTGGCGACCACGTAGGTACCGGAAGGCGCGGCGTGGGTAGACCCCCACAAGGTGGACTGATGACCTGGTAAAGGTTGCGGGATGCGGGTGGTGCATACTGGTCATTGTGGCACTCTTTGGGGGAGGCCTATGTTCAGCAGTGGACGTATTTCGACTGATATGATGATGATGACAGTTTTGGATAGAGTAGATACCTATAGGTATAGGTACTTCCTACGCATTGAAGATGTCGAAAATATTCTATGTCCAATTACTTATAAAGGAAATAAAAATTGACACATTTTTTTGAGTTTTACACCTAGTGATGTGGCGCCAAGAAATTACCCACTTACGGTAATTCTCGCCGTTGAAATTTACGGTAAGTTACCGTAACTTCTCGTTAAAGTTCTCCGCGAGTATATTTTGTTTGGATAATGTTAGGGTGATACTGATAATACGTTTGTTTTAAGGATATTTATTACATTTCGTGTTAATTTTTAGCTAATATGTTACTTTGCAAACAGGTAAATGCTTATCAGTTACGGTCTTATTGTATTATAGCAGGTAAAAAAACCCATTAGGGCCTACGCTAGCTTACGCGGACGCCCGCCGCGTGCGCACGCTCGCGGGTGCCGCTCCGAACAACCCGCCGCGGGCCAGTTAGCGGTGTCTATACAATTTCTTTGAGGCGGGATGTCCGTTGCGGGTAATCCGCGTAAGCTAGCGTAGGCCCTTGGGGTATATAGTGTTTACGAATAAGCTAATTAACGGTTCCTGATTGGTCGTCAGCCCTCAGCCTCACTCTTTATCAGGTAGTTGTGGTGAGGGGTGGACCATTTTTATTACAATATTAATGATTTATGCAATCTAAATATAACGAAATATTTAATGAAAAAAGAACTGTATTTATTATTAATTCAATTTAATGGTTTGCACTGTATTAAAACAAATAGATAAAAGAAACCGTAGGTAATATTACCTGAGAACGTTTCCGGAGAATATTCTCGGTAATTTACGGCGGTAATTTACGGTAATTTTGGTAATTTACTAGTTCCTCTATTCCGATCGTTGTGATTTCTTTTGTGTAGATTATTATCCCTAATTGAAATAGGATAACGTAAAAAAAAGTTTTAAAAGATTAGGACTTAGACTACTTTCTCGATAATTACCGTTACGGAGAACGTTACCGAGAACGTTACCCCAACATTCTCTCTCTTACCGTAATTTACGGTAACGGCACATCACTATTTACACCCATTTGAGAGGGCTTGCATGCAGTAAATTTAATGATTCATACCTGTTTCTATCGGGCGTCTCTCGCAACGACTCCAAAGACTTCTTGACCGCGGCCCCTGTGAGTTTGAGGTAGGTCTCAAACAGGTTGTCTTCGACTACCTCCGCCTGAAACACAGTTTTCTGTTAGAATGGAGTACTAGTACTCGTATCTAGTTTTGACGTCTAATTTTCCCCCATTTTTTTGCTACTTGGTCTACCTCTAGTTCTCGGGTCCTGTCTTGCATATAATTGTTGAACCTTCTAGTATCACTTCAGGTTATGGTTTGTTGGTGCGTGAGCGGAGGTTCCCAACAGTGCTTATATATATTTCAGTGAGCCACAAGGAGAGAAAGCTGAGCGGCACTGAAGTGGATGAGAGTCCACAAGTGATACCTATTGAGAGCGCTCATAGCCTAGAGGCGCCTGCGAGTCGGGAACGATAACGCAGGTTAAGCAAACATGGCAGCGTTCAGTCTTTGGATGGGTGACCGCCTGTTTGAGTGGTAAATATAAATGAGCGCTTCCGTGCTTTGGAAGGCACGCTAAGCAGTTGATCCCGGCTGCTGTTTATGACAGTAGTCGGTAAGCCGAGTTGGAGGCCTTCGGGCGGCTTAAGAACGTCTAACAGTTGAGTTGCCCACTCACTTGACAAAGGGGGGACAACTGTTACTCGCGTCCGGAGGAGCTACCTACCACAACCCTGCACGTGTCCCCTGGGTGGTACTAAAGAGTGACAAACTTTAAAGGCCAAAAATAATGCATGCCATACGATTAAATAAACCTATTCAGATTTTGCACTGACTACTCACATGTTTGTAATGTTTGTCCAGCTGCTTGTCTGTTAGCAACCAGGCGGGGAATCCGACGAAGTTCCGAATGGCGCTGAGTTTGTTGAGGGTCTTCAGTCGCGTGGTGGAGTCCATCCAGTCGAGCTCTTTCACTGCGTCGGAGAACGCCGCGCGGACGTCCTCTACCATCTCTATTGCCTGGAACACGTTTTAACATCAAATTAAGTCTATGTCAAATTTCTTCAAGTTCATGCAAAAACGAGCGTTTCTCATAAAATGCCAATGTTTTGAATTGTAAAATTTTCTAGATGTTATTTCCACTGAGAATCACGAGCTCTTTTGATCCTAATAGGACAAACAATGTCCCAAAGATTTTTTCATATTGTGTTACCATTTCCCATTTACTATGAAGGCAACACAACACAATAGGAAAGTTCTAAAATGGATGGATATTTTGGGACACTTTTTTCTCCTATTGGTATGGAAAGAGATCGTGTTTCTGAGTATAGGAATAACATAAAAGTTGCAGAAATTCAACCAATGGGTTCGGAAAGGGTTAAAGTTTGAGCATTTTTTTTATTGACAGGGTTTTTTCTATTCTTCTGTGTTATTGCTTTCTAAAATTTCTTGCGAATGACCTTTAATCACTCTTCATTATTTTTCATTGTTTTACTTTGGCTTACCTCCTGTCTCGGAGTTTGATCTGTCACAGGTCAGTGGCGCTGAGCGCCTAACCCAACCCTAACCAACGCCTAGCCAACGGTTTAAAACAACGGTTTGTCTGGGTGTCTATAATCAAGAGTCCACCTGACATAAACATTTCCTATTAAATATATATTACCTTCTTCCTCGAAGTCTGATCGAAATGCCTCTTCACGTACAAATAACTGAGAGCCACGCCAAAGTTAGCGTTGACGTTGGCCGTACAACTCTTCCATCGTGGTGTCCTCTGCTGCAGCCCGAATACAGCGCGGCTGAACGCGAAACCCAGGTCTCGGAAGGCGCTGAGCGTCATCGGAGCCACGGTTGAGAACACGCTCCACCAAAGGAAACGCTCTGAAATTGTTAATGTCTTATAGTGGAATGAAAACAAAGAAACAAACGAGCCGTGGTAGCAGTCCACCAGACCCGCTACTATTGAAAAAAAAGTTGGTGGTCCAAATTCAGGCTTGTACCAGGCCTGTCCCATTTGGCTAAACTCGACTTTCGCGCACCTCCGAGAGGTGACAATTCATCTATTGGCTGTTGACAGTGAGTCATCGTCGGTCGGCTGGCTTTTTGCTATGGCGATGATGCCAAAATGTATGGGACGAGTGTCGTAGGATCACTAAAGATCAAATATGGAGGTAAGGTAACATAATGCAGATAACCTTTCAGGTCAGTAGCGCTCCTGAATTAAGATAGGCATCGGTAAACAGTGCGTGACGAGATTTTCATGTCAACAATGCAGATTGAAATGTCTGTACGAATATGATTGGTCAGAATTAATTTGATGCGTGCCAGTTGGGCAATCGTACACAACGGTAAAATTAGTCATGCACAATATAAAATGTAAAATTGCACGCGTAAACCGCTGATTCGATTTAGATGAAATTTAGTCCCATGTGAGGATACTTTATGGCATGACATCTTTTAAATGAGGCCGGGGGAAAACATAAAAAGAATTTGGTAGTTTTATGCCTTACGCTTACCAACGATGGCAGGTTTGTTGATAAGGGCTCGTTTGCGTCATTGTGAAGGACCAGATACTATGGTCTTTCAAAATTACACGGTCGGCGTTAGGGTCAAGTTCCACGCTCGTGGAGAACACCAGCTAGTGCTGCTCGGTAGGATGGTCAACAAGGGGTGATCTGGTGGTCAAGGTGGAAGTCCAAGAAAGGTCAAACGAGAGCTTACCAACGATGACCGGCTTAGTGTCAGCTAGCAGCACGGCCAGTTTCTGCAGATACGGGAGGTCCATCACAATGACGCTGTCGGCGTTGGGGTCAAGTTCCACGCTCGTGGAGAACACCAGCTAGTGCTGCTCGGTAGCATGGTCAACAAGAGGTGATCTGGTGGTCAAGGTGGAAGTCCAAGAAAAGTGAAACGAGAACTTACCAACGATGACCGGCTTAGTGTCAGCTAGCGGCACGGCCAGTTTCTGCAGATACGGGAGGTCCATCACAATGACGCGGTCGGCGTTGGGGTCGAGTACCACGCTCGTGGAGAACACCAGCTAAGGCTGCTCGGTAGGATGGTCAACAAGGGGTGATCTGGTGGTCAAGGTGGAAGTCCAAGAAAGGTCAAACGAGAGCTTACCAACGATGACCGGCTTAGTGTCAGCTAGCAGCACGGCCAGTTTCTGCAGATACGGGAGGTCCATCACAATGACGCTGACGGCGTTGGGGTCAAGTTCCACGCTCGTGGAGAACACCAGCTAGTGCTGCTCGGTAGCATGGTCAACAAGAGGTGATCTGGTGGTCAAGGTGGAAGTCCAAGAAAAGTGAAACGAGAACTTACCAACGATGACCGGCTTAGTGTCAGCTAGCAGCACGGCCAGTTTCTGCAGATACGGGAGGTCCATCACAATGACGCGGTCGGCGTTGGGGTCGAGTACCACGCTCGTGTTGGAGAACACCAGCTCTAGGTACTTGTCCCAGTCGTGCTGAAAACAATTGTTTCGAGTAGGTATAGTGGCTATTAACTATCGCTTTCGATGAATGGGTGTAAACTTATCACTCTCGCTAGGCTAGGTACAGCACCATACCGGTATCATGAGACGGCCGCGACATACTCCCAAATTTTCTCGCGCTATACCTCTTGTTCTAAGTGTTCTAATAAGAGAGACGGATAGTGCGAGAAAAATCGAGAGAGCTCGCGCGCCGTCCCGTGATAGCCGTGCGTTGTGATTTTTTGGAGGTACCTAACGTGACGAGTTCGAAGAGAAGATCTATTCTTCACGTTGATATTTTGGTGCGGTAATGTCATAAATTACTAACTTCAGATGACTTATTCTTAAAATTGATATTTTGGTGCAGTAATGTCATCCACTTCACAGTGCTACCTCACTGTTTGTGGCTTTGTGCGTGTAGAGGGGCAGGGTCCAATCCATAGCGGATGTTCGCGGCAGTGGAAACTTAAATGTCTCCATAGATAGGAGTTGTAGGTAGTTACTGGATGTTGCTACACGAAAGTATACTTAATTCGTAATGTAGCTAGATTTCCATCAGAAACCTAACGGTGAGTACCCATCCGCCAGAGCTGTGCGAGGTGCGAGGCTCTACTAACTGTATAAGTTATGCCATGACTATTCTTTAGTACTTTGAACGCCCTTAAATTCTACACTGTAGGTATATATGGAGCCGAGAAGTGAACTTACGTCCTTCCACTGCGCGGGCCCGCCGGCGGAGCCCTGCACCAGCTGCCGCACGCTGACCTCGTGGAACAGGTGTGTGCCGCTCCTCCGTACCTCCACTGGGGTCATGATCTGAAATTACAATAAATATGGTCATTAATAATATTCATTCCAAACATTTCACAGACGCCTGCGCCCAGCAGTGGGCGTATATAGGTGCTCCGTCCGCTGCTGAACGTAGGACTCCATAAAGTTGCGCCATAAGTATAAAATTCGATTCCAGGGTTTCCCCATCCGGCCGGTGAAAACAATCCTCGTCGATAAAAATGAGACTACGAGTATATTCAATCGGTCACTATCCTATCAAGATACAAGATACAGGAGAATATACCTTTCTTTTCTCCCCTTTGGGCGTCCCAAAATTCAGGCAAGATTTAAATTGTAAAGAAAACAGTTTTTGGCCTGGAATTCTAAATTAGACAGTATTGGGTTATGTATGGTGTAGCACATGTGGTAAAAGTGCCTACACTTTTCTTATGGCTACCATTTCGCATACATCATGTTTCTTTTCTTTGACGCGGCACTGAATGTCTTAGTCCCAATTTGAAGGTAAAGTGTAAATTATAATGTATTAAGGAGTTGGTCGCCGGGTCTACCAAGGCGATCATCGACTTGATGTAAGCGTGGTACTGCTCCAACTCGTGGGCAAACCGGCGATCATATTCAAATACCAACCTTTGCCAAACTCTTGCTGAACGAGACGATGTCATCCGCGAAGGCGGAGGAGTTGGTCGCCGGGTCTACCAGGGCGATCATCGACTTGATGTAAGCGTGGTACTGCTCCAACTCGTGGGCAAACCGGCGATCATATTCAAATACCAACCTTTGCCAAACTCTTGCTGAACGAGACGATGTCATCCGCGAAGGCGGAGGAGTTGGTCGCCGGGTCTACCAGGGCGATCATCGACTTGATGTAAGCGTGGTACTGCTCCAACTCGTGGGCAAACCGGCGATCATATTCAAATACCAACCTTTGCCAAACTCTTGCTGAACGAGACGATGTCATCCGCGAAGGCGGAGGAGTTGGTCGCCGGGTCTACCAGGGCGATCATCGACTTGATGTAAGCGTGGTACTGCTCCAACTCGTGGGCAAACCGGCGATCATATTCAAATACCAACCTTTGCCAAACTCTTGCTGAACGAGACGATGTCATCCGCGAAGGCGGAGGAGTTGGTCGCCGGGTCTACCAGGGCGATCATCGACTTGATGTAAGCGTGGTACTGCTCCAACTCGTGGGCAAACCGGCGATCATATTCAAATACCAACCTTTGCCAAACTCTTGCTGAACGAGACGATGTCATCCGCGAAGGCGGAGGAGTTGGTCGCCGGGTCTACCAGGGCGATCATCGACTTTATGTAGGTGTGGTACTGCTCCAACTCGTGGGCAAACCGGCGATCATATTCAAATACCAACCTTTGCCAAACTCTTGCTGAACGAGACGATGTCATCCGCGAAGGCGGAGGAGTTGGTCGCCGGGTCTACCAGGGCGATCATCGACTTTATGTAGGTGTGGTACTGCTCTAACTCGTGGGCGAACTGCTCGGGGCCTAGCAGGTAGCGCTCGCTGAAGCCGGGGGATACTTGTTCGATCTGAAAAACCAAATGAGGATTGAAAAATTGCTATTTCGTGGCAGTCATTAAATGAGACTGGTAAACTAGGTCGTCATCCATCCATCGATGATAATTAGCTGTTTTTGATAAAGTCATGTCAAAAGGGGCAATCTCTACAATTGATTCCTATTAGGTAGTTTTATGTTGATACCGACATGGTTATGAAATTATTTACAGTAAGTAGGTAGTTAGCTAAATTATCAAAACTGACCTGCACATGAGTCTAATGCCAAGAGAATAAGAACTGTCTAGATTATTTTGAGCGTGTTATTTTGCGTAGCCACTTCTGCTGAAGACTGTGCCGTGCCTACTTGTAAGGTAAACGTCCCGGTGCCCGACACTAGCCCTTATATAGAATACTTGACACTTCCAATCCTATGTCAAAACAGTAGAGGTGAACTTTACTAAACAGTAAAGTTTACCACTTTACTATGTTAGGCATTAAGGTGTCATATGTTTACCCTGTAATCTTCTTCGATCAAGATCCCAAAACGCTAAACAGGAAAATAAAACACCGTAATGTAAGCCCGAGTGCACGACTCCATGTTAAAGAAATATGGGTTAAATTCGAACAAAGAGGATTTTTCTTTATTCGAATATAAGCCATACTGCTGACATAGAGTGCCCATTACATATACTAGGTACAGCGTCGAGCACTCGGACGTTTTTACCTTATGTACTTACTAGAAACCAGTAACTAAGTCATTATTTTATCCTCGTGGCAAAGATTTAAACGATTATGCAACAAAATACACATCTTACGGTATCCTTCCGTGCAAAACAAAACACGGTAAAAACAAGAGTCATCAGCAGTATCAATTAGTAGTCGAGTTCTACGAAGATAAAAAAGCATGGTAAAAAACAACAAGTTTAACAATATCAGGTTCGGGGGCCCAAAATGAAATGAAATGTGTCCTTTTAGTAGAAAGAGACTGCCGATTGTATTACCAGTTTCAAGCTGTTGTGAAATAAGCCCAATCTGCATGCCATAACATTTGACACAACGCGGTGAAAAACTAAACGGCTCTATAAAAACCGGCCAAGAGCGTGTCGGGCCACGCTCAGTGTAGGGTACCATAGTTTTTGTATTTTTTCATAGTTTTTTTTTCTATATCCGCCCCAGTCCAAGTTGGCTCAGTTCGGGTTGCACAGGGCGGTTCCACAACACTTCGGGAGCTCAAATACCGCGAGCCATCCGGTTTCCTCTTAGTCACTGGAACTACGCGTCATTGCCATGAATATGTAAGGTGAACGTCTAATGGCCGGTTCCAATAATCAATCAATCGATAGTTTTCCTTAACGGCAGTTACATTTTGATAGATTACCCGTAGAAAATGTGTCAAAATGTAACTGTTGGTTAGGAAAACTATCGGTGGATTGATTATTGGAACCGGCCATTATATAGTGTATGAAATGGGGAGTTTATGTCAAAGTGATACGGCATTAGGTAAATTCGAAAGAAGAAAAATCCTGTTACTTCAAATTTAACCCATAATTCCATGTCATACTTATGTACTATCGCCCAAGGGTACGGGTTCACACCTCTAGGATCATTTTCGAGCGTTCGCTATGCATGTACAGACGATTTTGAACAGAAAGTGTGAATCCGTACCCTTGCGCGATAGTACACTACTAGTGCAACGTCGAGGACTAGGACGTAGTTTACCTTCCTTAACCTTTCCTTCCCCAGCTCTTCGAGAATCTTCTGGGACATAGGTTTATCCGAAGCTAATGAAGCCGCTATCAATAAATCCATAGTAATTTAAATGCGAAAGTAACTAGCTGCCTGCCTGTAACCTTTCCACGCTTAAACCGCTGCGCTGAACCGATTGAATTGGAATTTGGTACAGAGATAGATTTAATCCCGAAGAAGAACGTACTTTCTATCCCGGAAGGATCCCATAAGGCAGTCAAATGGGGGGCAGAGGTTTGTGTGTTGCTCACACTTTGAGCGTGCTGCCGCGCGCATAACTTGCCCGATGCATTTCGCGGCCGAAGGCCAACGATCAGTGCGCGCTCCGAGCCCATAACGTGTCTGAACTTGGAAACTCACCACAACCCGGTTCCTGCTCGTGTTCCTGACATCTTCAGCCACCTGCACGCTGAGCAGCACACTAAGCCCCAAGTCCCGGCGGCCGCGCCCCGCTATTAACGCCCAGCTGAAGTTGGCGGTCGCCTCACTAGGAGGGAGCGGTGGGAGGGTTAGCTCTTCGAGAATCTTCTGTATAGGTTTGATGCCGTCTGCTTCTAGTTTTTCTGAGAATGAAAGTTGAAGAAGGGTTCTTGAGTCTTAGAATTATACGGTTTTTAACGTGGTTTAAAAGTAACGGAGGGTAAACTATGCACATCATATAATACAAAGTGTACCAAAAATGGGGTGCGAACCGATCAAGGACCATAACAGGTCTAGACAACGGAATAAACCATTGGAAGTGGTGAATTATCGTTTCCGTGTTGCCAAACATGAGCATAAATAAGCTCACTTGTTGCACAGATTATTGTCACTCAACTAGAAACCGCCCGCGGCGAATGACATCAATAAAAATATAATAATCTATACCCTATCCATACCATCCATACTAATATTATAAATGCGGAAGTGTGTCTGTCTGTCTATCTGTCTGTCTGTCGCGTATGTTCATCTCAATAGGTTCAGCAGTTTGAGCGTAAAGCCTAAACAACGCTTTACGCTCAAACTGCTGAACCTATTGAGATGAAATTTGGTATAGAGGTAGTTTGAGTCCCAGGGAAGGACATAGGTTAGTTTTCGATTAGAGATCACATGTTCCTAAAACATTTTTTTTTGCCATTTCATTACAGAAAAGTGGATAACAAAATACACCTATCCTCTATTTTATTTTCAAATACACAATATAGTTTCTGAGTAAAATGCCTGTGACATACCTACGGAAGACGGGCACACGGACATGACGAAACTATAAGGGTTCCATTTTTGCCATATTGGCTACGGAACCCAAGTTATGAAACCTGACAAATCCTGAGGATGTCGTCAGCGACAGCGGCGCACCATCTTCGGAAGCGAGAGGCCGCGCTAGGATCGCTCGCCCCTACGTATGGCGCATCTGGCGCCCACCCCACCCGCATCAAGCGGACGCTTGCGACTTTTACCAGGTAATCCGTTTGGTTTCCTACTACCCACCCTGCGTTTTCCTGATACTCACCAATATTAATACAGGTCCGGTACAGAGACTTGGCCTTGAGAACGCTCTGCGGTAGATCAGGTTCGTCCTCCATCTCCAGTAGCGTTCGGAGATCTTCCACTAAGCGCTCTCGTAATCTGAAAATTAAAGATGTTAGGCTGGCTAGGCAGAAACATGAGGATCTAGTTTTACTTATTGGGGGGCCAGGGCACTTTAGTATAACGAAGCCGCAGGTAATGTCTAAGGTCTTGTTCTGTGGTAGGGCCTCTTAACGAGCGTCCGCTGGTTGCGGAGGGTGCGAAATCCGTCAAGGAGTCGATTATTGGGGTATCTAACTCTATCACTGAATGAATAATGCCTGCGAAGGTACGCAGTCTAACAAAGCTAGAAAACTAAAATCATGGCATCGCGCTCTACCGCAGAGCACCCGGAACCGTACTCGGAAGTGCGCGAGAGCCGAGTTCAACTAAACCGGCAGGTGGGATAGGCTATCTCATGATGATGAGTGGAGACAATTACCTGGCAAGCTGGTCCCAAGACGTGGCCCATTCGGGCACGGGGTTTTTCTTGATCCAGCCTCCACATGCGAACTCGTAGAAGTCATTGCACGGGTCAGCGTCCTTGTTGAGAGACGCGATGATGCGGGATGCTGAGGAAAGAGATACGAATAAGAGTGCAGCAAAGGTATGATGGACATTGCACCTAGAACCGAAAGGTTCTCGAGTGGTGATACGTGGCATACCGGAAGGCGCAGCGTTGGTATTTAACCCCATAAGGTGGCGCAGGACCGCGCGGTCATTGTGGCACTCTTGGGGGCAGACATATGTCCAGCAGAGGACGTCTTTCGACTGACATGATGATGATGATGATGAATAAACAAAACGAGGTAAGAAGTTTCATAGTAGAGCGGCGATAGCTGTCTATAAATGATTATATCCAAATTGTACCTTTTAACGATCCCAATGTTTAACCATAATCAATTCGGAGTCACTATTAAGCCGTATACCTACTTGGCAAAATATATTGTGCCTTCAAGTCCACGGCAAGTTATGACGCTTGGTAGGTACCTAACCGTGGTACTTATTGCAACTTGTTAGTCGTTGAATGTTTTGGAAGAACATCGGAGAAGTTCGTTATTTTTTATCGTTTGGAAATAAAGGTCTATTTGCTCTTGTTCCATGGATCCCCAATCACCGTGTGAAAAATGTTTACTGTACCTACCTAATTAATTATTTTTCAATCGATTCAGCGATCTAGTAAACAAATTAAAAAGACTTTAACTCTGTATTAATTTTCCGACATGACAAATATTTATTTATTACGCTCTTTAATTATTTATTTCATATTTCAGCCAATATTTTCTACTATTAGGTAATTACCATTATGTATATAGGGTCATTTCGCCGGTTAGCGACCACCTAATTTCATGTGCCGGTGGGCGACCACTTAAGCTGAGTTGGTGAACTGAAAGGATATTTTCTCGGTTTTTTAGTAGATTTCTATTCTAAAACAACAAAAAAATGCATGTAAGTACAACTAATTGTCTCAATAGGGTGTGTAGAATTGATGTTATCTTCAATAGAAAAAACCTTCTCCTTCAGGTGGTCGCTAACCGAAGGTGGTCGCGTAACCAGCGAAATGACCCTATACAATACTATAGCAGCCCGGCCCGGCTTCGCACGGATTACCCGTTTTCCCGTAGGAATGAAGCATTTTCCCGCGGTAAATATCGAATGGTAAAAGAATTTTTCAAATCGGTCCAGTAGTTTCGGAGCATATATATTTAATACAAACAATCAAATCTTTCCTCTTTATAATATTAGTGTAGATCACTAAACAGCATGTAAATATCACAAGGCAGGTAACTTCATAATAATTCAACCAGTGACGTCACAATTTTGAATCATTTAAGTATATGTACTAATTTATTCATCCACGTGGCATTATATCTGTAACACGAATGTCAACATAAAATGCGTCGTATTACGACCCCATGTCAATAATGAAATCCCTCTGTAATTGATATTGTATAATTTTCTCGCGAAAACGGCGCAGTACCGGCGCGGCTCGTGGATTTAATGTCATCTGCGTATTAAAATCATTAAAAATGATTAAAAACAAGTTCAAGTGGCGATGGTTCGGATGCCATTCAGCCGTAGTCTACGGAAATATGCACAAGATGACACAAGAAAATGCATTTGTATCATCATTTATCTTTAAAAGGAAATATTTATGCATATTTAAGCTAATCGATGCGTGAGGAATGGGAATAATGCATTGGCAAATTTGCACTGTGGCAGTATTTATATTGCTTACGTCGGTAAGATTATTAACTGTCTCCATTACGTTGGCGGGGCATTTTAATGTGTCCGTAATTTGTTTTTCTTATGTTAATTTATCTGTATTCATTATTCAGATGATTCCTCGTTCGCAGGTAGTACCTACCTAGGGATTGTAGGTAAAGAAGTCATAGATTGTGTATTCTACCTAGGTAGTTCTCATTTACTTGTTTTCAGGCTCTTGTGTAGGGGATAGGACCTTGCCAAAAGAAGTTATCAATTTACAATTTCCTTTTTTAGATAATGTATAATTTTCGATTATGCGAGATTCTTCAGATTTTGTGAAGCTTTTGCCTTTATTTTGAAAATAAGTATGATAAACAGCGGCCAAGTGCGTGTCGGCACTGACGTCCTTTTCTTTAAGAAAGGCAGTTTTTTAGAAATATCTCAAAAACCTTTGAACCGATCTTGTTCAAAACAATTTTCGCTGAGAGAATTTAATAAGCCCTATGAGCATGTTTTTTTTCATATTTTTAAAATACACGGTTCAAAAATTAGAGGGGGGGGGACACAATTCTAATGACTTTCGAGGAGATTATCTCCGACTCTATTCACTTAATCAAAAAAATTGCTGAGAAACCTTATATTTATTTTGAAAGGCCTATCGATTGATGTGCCACACGTGGGCGTGCAATGAAAAAAAAAATTGACTCAGTTTTATGTATGGAGTGCACCCCTAAAAAAAATTTTTTTTAGTAATTACTTACAAAACTATGTAGCGGTTAACAAAATACACCTATCCTCAAAATTTTATTCAAATACACCTTATAGTTTTCGAGTAAAATGCCTGTGACATACGGACGGACAGACAGACAGACAGACAGACAGACATGACGAATCTATAAGGGTTCCGTTTGTTGCCATTTGGCTACGGAACCCTAAAAAAAGTGCCTTAAATGATTTTGGGGTACCTACATACCGAATCCTAACTCCTCGTGCTTTATGTGGATATAGTGTCCTAGCTTTCCGGATCCAGAGAGGAAGAGGGACATGTTTTGCTCCCGTCTCGGTCTAACTGAAGTCGGCTAGGCTTTGCCCGTATACAAAAGGCACATTTGTAAGTTCAGAATGTGCGTTGGCGGATCATAAACTAAGTAGTTGCGCATCCTTCATTGCTAAATAACATTTGAATTGAAACATTATAGTGATGTTGACGGATTCCGGCCCTGAACTATAGCAATTCAGAATGTCGTTCCATTAAAAAGACACCGATGAAGACCCGGATTTCAGAATGCGTTTTTGACGTATAGTCGCCAAAACAGTGTTGCCCTCTTAAGAAACAACTAGAGGACAAATTACATGTTACTGAAATGAGGGTGCTGCGCTGGGTCGGCGGCGTCACCTTGCTGGACCGTGTACGTAAAGCCTGCTGTACACACTGGGCCAACGTTGGCGCGTGAGCAGATGGCATGCGTTAGAGAGAGAGGGCTATAACTCGATCTCTTTCGTTTACATAGCTGCCTCCTGCTCACGCGCCAACGTTGGCCCAATGTGTACAGCCGGCATAACACCTATATCCGTGGTAGTTTCAAAGTGAGATCTATCCCCGAAAAGATAACAGACGATTTTTTTTTTTGTTAGTCCTGCAAAACTGTTTTACCAGTTTGACTGCAGGAAGACTTATTATAATAACTTATCTAATTTTACAAAACTAGTTAATTAATAGTTCGACTTAAACATAGTAATACAGTAGTAATATATATAAGCTTTGGTAATATAATATATCTAATGGTATATTTATGTAGGTATGAATAAATATTTAGGGTAATTTAGGATTAATATGGTACGTTAATATGGTTAGGGATTAATATTGTACGGGCATGTTATGCGCCGAGAACCTGAACTCGTGAATCGAAAGGTGCTGGATATTTTTCCGCCGCCTAAGAGACGAGGAAGACCCCGACTGACATGGATGGCTACTGTAAGGAGGGATATGCAATAAGCCCAAATCCCATCAGAGATGACCCAGGATCGAAAATCCTGGCGAACAGTAACTAGGAGAGCCGACCCCAAATAATGGGAACTAGACAATGAAAAGAAGAAGAAGTCAGCTAAAAATGTGGTCTCAAGAGATACCCTTACCTTATTTCATCGACAAACATTTAACCAAAATCACCTGGGTACTTACACATTTGTCTTTTCATTAGGAAAAACAAGGAGAAGCACAGCGCATGCACGAAGACTAGTCATAGGACAGCGTTAAACGAGGCTACTATAGTCCTTGTGTTCATTGAATGTTTCGCAGAATTTTCATTCCAACGAAAACTTTTTTTTGATACATGCGCAGAGCTCCTCTTATGTTACCGTACCGCAAAGTCAAATGTATAGTTATAAGTTATCCATGTGCTACATAAGTGTTCGATCGTGTACAGTCGCCATCAGATAAACCGGAGGGAACGAGGCCTGGCGACGGCGGTCCATTCATCGCCCACTGCCTGCTTTGATGTCCAGTAACCGTCAAAAAATTCTGGTGCAGAAGGCAACGTTTGCAGTGCTCTATTTTCCCAAAAAGTCTGTGCAATTGGACCAGATGAAAAGGCGTCACAGACTCATAAAAAGACGCGAGCATGATGAATGACACCCCTAGAGACCAGCGGACGAACACACTGTATATACGGTCAGCTGCAAAGAAACGTGACCCTGCATATAAGTTTGTATGTCTCACCGGTCCCGACGCACTCCTCGCTGACGCAGGGCCGGGGGCTCCAGCCCCCCTATTCTGTACCTTGTTTCAAGCTCACTTCAACGCTCACCCACAAATATATCTTGATACCGCAATGCGTAGTAACTAAGCGCAGGTAGAGATCTAGTTTCGTGACGGGCGGGGTGAGCCGCAGTAGCGAGCAGCGAATACAAGCTCAGTGCTCAGTCAAGGCTAGCACGGCTGTGTACGCCGCGAGCACGATGGTTGACACCCCTAGCGACCAGCTGACGCACGCACTGTACATGAACTCACCGGTCCCGACGCACTCCTCGCTGACGCAGGGCCGGGGGCTCCAGTGCTCGGTCAGGGCTAGCACGGCAGTGTACACCGCGAGCGCGATGAGTGACACCCCTAGTGCGCCGATCAGCACTGAGGAACACCGGACTGTGCGCTCTCTGAAACAAAAATATTATATAGTCTTTAGAACAAAGAGAAAGCCGATTTCGAGGATGTAATACATTTGTAGGGTATCATTTTGCTATAATTATTTGTCACATTATTCCTAGTCCTCCTCATCGATTTCGATAACAGCAACCCTAGCTAGCAATTGTAGATTTGCTCTATTGGGAGCTACGATATACTCGTAGCTGGCTAGGCTAAACTTGCTCTGGAACCCTCTATTGCATGGTTGACAGTAGAGTTGGTAATTGTTAAAGTGCAGTGTGAAAGAATCACTAATAGACACTTCTTTCACACGTATGACTTTTGTAATTAGTAATATGATAGCCGTTTTTCGGTTCATACATTTTTAATGAAGACTCATTTGGTTTCATTATTCATGTACCTCGTTGTACCGTGATAAGGTTCATTATGATATGTAGGCTCAATTTTTAGATACGGGCTTATTTTATGGGGAAACTGTACACATTTTAGCACTGCATTCATAGCATAGAAAAAATGTATACGTGCTATTTGCGGTAAAGCCCCTTATATATCATGTAACCATTTTTTAAAAAAGCTTAATATACTACCCCTACCTTGCTTATATATATTAGAAATCTGCATGTTTGTAAAGAGACATATGTATTTATTTACAACAGCTGCAACCAATTCTACTAGAATTCAACGAAATCCTGGACGGTTGGTTCATAATTACGTTCCAAGGACAAAATTGTACTCAACCACTGCTTTGTAATGTGCATGAAAGTTCTCAACAAGTTACCAAAATGTATACAAGAGCTACCTCTAAATAGATTTAAAAATAAATTAGGTAAGCTCCTAACTGACAGGAACTATTATAGTGTAAAGGACAAAAAAAATATTGAACAATAAGATTCCAAAAGATATTTGCATGCTAGTATTTAGTAGAGATGTACCGACTAGTCGGGAAAACCGACTATCCGGCCTCATTTGTAGTCGGCGACTAGTCGGCTAAATGTGCCGATTAGTCGGCACTTTATGGATCACAGGAAACCGAGACATAGAATAAGTAAACTGCCATTTTTTACCATTCGTTTTATATTTTACTCAAATACAGATTTATTATCACATTTGGTACTTTGAACCAAGGCTAGTCGACCAAACCCATAGTCGGCCCATCTCTAGTATTTAGTAGGTACAAAAAGCAGAAAAAGCTACCTTTTGTCACCTACCGCCTAATGACACTGATGCTATGCAAATAAATTATATTCTATTATATTCTATTCTATTAATAATCAGTTAATCACACAAAATCCCGAGATGCTGGAAAAAAGTTAAGCTATTTGAGGCGACTGATTCGACGTCGCATAACTAGCAGCGTACAAGTTGCAGAGTATTCTCAAAAGATACTCGTATCGGGAAAGTTCTCACTCATACCAGAAATTTTGACGGAATTCAAAAACAAGTTTCCGTTTTCCAATGGGATTTTTTGATGGATTAATTAATCAAATGTTTAACCTATTATCCTTTAGGCACGCAATCAAAGCAGCTGATAGTGTAATATGTATGTATCCAGGAACTTCTTGACTAGATATCTTCTTGATAGTATCTATTGGTACAGTTTTACGTTTAGTCTCACATCAAGTCCGTATTCCATGGTTGAATCAGTCGTAATCTCGTAAGTGATAATTCGACCAACGAGATTCAAATTTCAAAGATCGGTACAGTTGTGAAAAAAGAAGTAATTTCATTATTTTGTATACTTGGAAGGATTTAATCTTACATCAGGAGTTATACCATACAGTTTCTTAACTTTCGGAGAATATTCGTGTACTTATTATGTTCTTGTAAGCGATTGCGCATATCTTTACTCGCGAATCTCTGACTCGTTGTTCACTTTTCCGAAAACCCTCGACTTCCCCGACCGCACTCGGCACCGCAGCGACCGCTAACGGCCGAAAGTGATGACGATCTATATCGTGATCGTGGCCACCGAACAATATACAGAGGGATCACTAATAATTAACAACTTAGAAAAGTTGAAAAACCGCCGAAATTTTCATTTCAAATATCTCAAAACTGGATAAACCGATTTTGTTGAAACGTAGCTAAGAACCATCCCGATCACGTCAGTTTTCGGACAATAAAACCGCATTCAATTCGATCCGTTCGTTTAGGAGCTACACAGACACGAGACACTTATAACGACCCTCTTTTTGCGTCGGGAGTTAATTATTAATCAAGTTTGAACCAAGCCTCGAGGCCGGCCGGAAGAAAGCCGGTCTCAATTAACAAGCATTCAGATTTAATTCTTATGATAAAACAACATTTCTAGCTTGTCAACCATATAATCCTAAACCGTTTTCAAAAAATTACAATCTTATTCATTCCAAATAAGATACAGTATGTTTGACAGACAGGCATAACGAATTAACGACATAAGGTCAACTGAGGATAGAAAACGACATACTCCTGATACCAAATATTACCTACATAAAAACCATTATTAAACGGAAGATAGAAAAAAGCAGAAGACACAATAAAAAGCAAGACTTGCGTTTATAGATTAGCTAAAGCTGCTAAACAGCACGTCCATCATGAGACGGCCGCGACATACTCTCGATTTTTCTCGCACTATACCTCTTGTTCTTATTAGAAAGAAAGTGACGGATAGTGCGAGAAAAATCGAGAGTATGTCGCGGCCGTCTCATGATAGACGTGCAGAAGCGCAATACAGTGAGTGTCGTATCAGGAGCACAAGATTTGCAAGTGGCAGAAATTGGCAGAGAAGGGAACGGAATGGCGATTACTCCTCCAAATAGAGCTAAGCCCTTCAAGATATGCTGGAGATGTAGTTACTACGAGCCTTAAGCAAATATGGCGCCACAATTGCAAGTTTTTAAAGGATTTTGAAGCTTGTTTAACTCATTCGTGCCAAAAATTTCGTAGCGCTACGCTCGTTACCGATAACATGGAAAAAACCTTTTGAAGAGGAAAGCGCCCCGGGGCTATTCATTTATCACGTAAGAGTCGTAAGACAAATTTAACCGGGCAATGGACCCGATTCTACGTGCAGGCTTAACTAGCCTAAAACTAAATTGTCTAATTTTTTAGACATAATTTAGGCGACAGATTGAAAACGACATAAGAATAGCATTTAGGCAGCTAAGTAAGTTGTATAGACCGCCTAAAATAAGAAACTTCAGATTCAAATTAGCGCTGTCATTTGATTATGACAGCTGCTCATAGAATAGCAAAGTATTTTAGCGACACCTAAATAAAATTAGGAAGTTTAGAGGCCACTGTAAAATCGGGTCCAATGAGTGGTACAGTCAAGTGCAAAAATATATATCGATTTAATCCTCTCATAAATAAGTACCAAAACCTTAATCCGCTGACATAAGAGCTACGGGACATATTATTATATGAGTATTTTATTTTATGAGTAAGTTGTATGCCCCATATTTTTATACTTGACTGTACTAGAGCGTAAGAAAAACTATATGACTTCGATGAACATTTATTGCTTGTAAAATGGGGGGTTGTACTTGGCTTGGAGCGCCCACCGAGCGGGTTCCTGGCTTGAAAGTGTTAAAGTGGACCCGCTGTGGCTATATGCGCTGCAGCGATTTGGCGAGGATCTCCGCACGTGAGTAACGGTGCGCATACGCATGCCGCGCACGTCGGGTTCAAGGGAGAGTGACAGTTGACAGTCGAGAATGCTTGCCATTATGGGACGGCGTACGGGTACCTACTCAAATATATGATTAATGGTGGTGCCGTGTAGAAGTAGACGAGTATCTCCACATTAATCACATCAATTACACATTTAGGACAAAAAAGGGGGAATATTCCACTACCTACGTACTTTTTAGGGTTCAGTCAGTACCCAAAGGGTAAAACGGGACCCTATTACTAAGACTCCGCTGCAGCAACTGTCCGTCCGTCTGTCAGCAGGCTGTATCTCATGAACCGTGATAGACAGTTGGAATTTTCACTGATGATGTATTTCCGATGCCGCTATAAAAACAAATACTAAAAAACCGAATAAAAAATAAAAAAATAAATAAATATAAATAAATAAATAAATAAATATTTAAGGGGCCTCCCATACAACAAACGTGATTTTTATTGCCGTTTTTTTTTCTAGATGAGTGGTGGTGGGTATAGGTACACATATACAACTTTATTATACTTATAGTTATATTATATAATCAGCCTACGTAGCTAGCACGATCACGTTTATAACATACATAGGTAATGCATTCGTCTTTCCCGCACTGACATACTATTTTGCTAGTATGGATAAATGCTTTATATCCGACTTAAACCCGTCATGCTAGGCAGATATTTGAGAAATAATCGGTTCGCTCTATTGTAAATCTCATGAAACTATCCTTCTAATCTAACAATTGACGAAGTTGCGGAGTCCGCACGGCTATCACATGAAGTCCCGCGAGCTGTGTTGCGGCGACATAGACTATCCCTCTCTTTCTAATTAGAACGGTTAGAAAGAGACGGATAGATGTCGCCGCGATATAGCCGTACTGGAAGTGAAATGATACTAATCTTTAGCCACGTCGTTATGCGCCATATTGCATACCGGAAACTGTCTGACGGTCAATGTCCCGGGAGAAACTAGCCTAGGCTTTATCTTTATGGTTAGTAAACACGGTGCTAGGTACGGTTACGTAACTTTCATAAAGATAGACAAACGTTGCGTCTAGACCTAGGGACTTGTACAAACCCCTATAAGTAAGGCCTGTGAGACTGTTTTAAATGGTGTAAATGCTCCAAACGAAGGTTGTATCTACCAGGGCTGACATTCGCTACGCGCTAATGCGGCTCACCCCGCCGGACGCCCGTCACGAAACTAGACCTCTACCTGTATGCTTATTTACTGCGCAATGCGCTGTCAATATATAATAGGGATACGGACTAAGATTTTTTTTATGACGTCATTCGAACAAGTTTTTGGACAGGAACAAATGTTTGTATGGGAGCAACGACAATGAAAGAACATAAATACCCATAAATTTGAGACAAAGATTGACGTCGCTGGCGGCAGCGCAAAACGCTTCATACTGATAGACACCCACGTATGACGTCACTTGTACAAAGTAGTTGTATCGTTGTATGGAAAATCCGGTAAATTGTTGTTTCGGTCGCGAAATACTGCATTTAAGTACATAGTTGTCATACAATTTTGTTTCTATAAAAGCGTAAGGATTCTATTGGCAGCTTTAAATTTACTCTAGGAAAATAAAAAAAATGCATATATTTTCAAAATTTTCAAGGTTCATATCTTTTTACGATTTTAATTATAATTTATAAGTACTTTATTACGATAATTTTATGGTTTACTATCCATTTAGCATCATACGTTATCAATTTGAACATGAGGCCGCATGCCTATTGTGGGTGAGCGTTAAGGTGAGCTTAAAACAAGTTACAGAATAGCTGCAGGGATGGTGGAGCGTCCTGAGAGCCCCCAGGACTCAAGTCGTCTCTCCATACAAACGTAATTTGGTTCTCATTTTAAAACGGCATACTGGAATAACATGAAACTTTGTATACACATTGGGAAACGCCATATATAAAAGGCTATGCTACGTTAGAGCCAGGATCCTAAGAAATGAGCGACCGATTGAGGTAGAGACCTTATTTAGACCGCATTGCTGCAACGACAACCTTTTTATTGTTAAGCATATGAAATATTTTTATGTAATATATTTACCAGTGCATTGGTTAAGTTACAACTGTAATGCTGTGTAAATAAATATTATAATAAATAAAAACACCGGGTTGCACTCCGGGAGTGCCGGCAGAAGTGAAAACTCAATAACATTGTAACAGTTTTTCGATCAGGTCACGTGACATCTCACGGTGTCACCCTAAAAATGAATTTGACGCAAATTTATAAACAATTATCAATTATTTAGGCGGACAGGCCGCGGGCGCGTTGGGCGCGACGGGCCGCCGGCTCTTTTGCCATTGCCAAATATTTTACAAAGCTTTATCTCTTTAAGAATAACGTCTAAATTCGAAATATTCGAATTTGCAAGAACGGCAGACGGCGGTGGCAACCAAAATATCAATTTGTTTTTACCGTTGGTAAATATTTTTCTAAGCTTTATCTCTTTAGGAATAACGCCCAAATTCGAACCATTCGAATTTTCTCAATAGCAAAACGGTGAAGGACGCGTTGGTATTATTACAAATGTATTTGCAGAATATGCTATTGCAAAAAGTGTTGGCTTTATACTCTTACGAATAGCGTTCAGTTTTGAATGAAGTCGAATCGGCTAGCAGCAAATAGTGACCTCCTTCACATCTGACGTCACAAAACTCTGTCGCGTAGGTATTTAACAATTTTTCCCCATCCCAAAAAGTGCTCAGCGCCGCTAAAGAAGTTTTTACTTCAATAAATAAACAAATTTATGTTCGCACCAGAATTAATATCTGGCATAATAAAGCGGGTAAATATATCTGACACGTCCTAACGGCACTAGAAAGAAAGTCGTGTCAGATATTTATGCGCGCTTGTGACTCGTGGCAGATAATAATGCTGGCGACTGTATTTACCTACTTCCCTAAACAAAACTATACAATTTCACTGGTCTACAAATTTCGCTGCCATTCACAACATACAAATCAGCTGACCGCGGCCAAGTTCTTTCACATACTATAGTGTGTGTTGTATGTGTACTATTGTGTGCTACACACTACACAGCACAGTTCACAATGGACGGCATTCGCCACACTTTCCAGGCCTTGTTAAAACAAGTTTGATCTCGATAAGCGGCTAAAATACCTAACTTCGACACAGATTTTTGGGATATTTTTTTTATTTTTTTAAAGCACAAGCATTGGGGAAGTAGGCCTTGGTAGACGAAGGGAGAGCCTTTCCCCAGCAGGGCAGGACACAAAAATAAAATAATAAAATTGACAGGTATGATTCGCCTTTGTTTTTGACAACAAGTGACATCGCTTAGTTACGTTACACGTTTGGCACGGAATTTTACGTCAGACACACGTCAGATTAGGCGACCTATACGATTTCAACTGTTATATCAGATTAAACGTATCCTAATTTATAACGTTCGGTGAATGCTGAGAAAACTGCAATTTAAAGATGCATTTCTTTGCTGACAGTAGTGATTGTTACACCTTATATTGTTATATATAACCTATATTCACCTAAACAATGACTTAAGGGGATGCCTTGATTCGAGTCGACCACGCCGCCTTGACAGAGACACGCTTATGCCTTCCACGCACGAGAAAAAGAGATGCAACACTCTTCGGGAATGGCTTTTTTGAACAAATTTCGATAAATACCTGACTTAGTGAAGTTTTATTTATATTTCATTAAGTGAGATTTTAGATGAGATAAAATACTATAATATCAACTCGATTGTGTCGTAGCTAAAATAATGTGTTTGATTAGGCTGAGTAAAAAAAGGAAAATGAAGACCCAACTTTGGTTTTTTTTTCTATAGAGGGAATTTTAGGCAATCGTATCGATTAAATCAGATAAACAATCTTATGGTCAAGAATCATACATCTGAAAATAATACCTTATTGTTTCTCAATCTAGTCAGAACAGTGTTTCAAGCACGCGATAATTTCCAATGCACCCCCTTAAGGCTGTGAGTAACCAAAAGTGACTAACACTATAAAAAGAACATTAATAAGCTTTGATTGATGGCCTCATCACTAATTATCTTATAAGTATTTGTCACGTATGCGACATGCGTACCGATTCATCGCAACCATCTAAAATTAAAAAGCCGTTAGTCACTACGGAATGCATATGAAGTTGTGACTGTTTGATTCAGCACGGTCATGGTGGTTATTATCAACGCTTCCTAGGTCGTAGACATCGGGTCATTGTCGTTCGGTGATTATGCGACGCGCGTCGCGGCTTTCGCGGCTTTTGACACGTGCGTTGCCAACACATGCTGGTGACCATTTTGTAGTCGCGAAACTCGCGAATACTAAAAAAATAGAGTATTATCTCTATCTCTCGAATGATAAGAGTAGGATAGAGATGGAGATATTTGAAAGATTTTCGCGGTTATAGATAAACCACTTTAAAATAAGGCATGCGAATAGCAATGTCCTGTGTAATTCTTATTATCTGACCTGAAAATCGAAGTGTCTGGCGCGGCCTGGCCGCGCGCGGCGCGGTCAATAGTAAACTGGCCATCAATACAAATACAAGTTTATTTCTCAAAACATACTTAAGGCGCCGTAGGTTCATGGTCTTATCTCCCTCTCACTGAGCATAATCGTGAGCGAGATGGAAGTGCGTGCTGGGAAGCGCGGATATCATGTTTTTTAATTTTAATTTTTTGACCGTTTTAATAAACAAAAATGTAAACACTGATTTCCATCAAACATGATATTGCCGATTTTTAAAAGCAATTTTAATATTTTTAGCTTTTGTGCATTATTTGTTACGAATATTTTAAGTGTATTTTTGTGTGTTTTAGACCTATGTTCGTGATTTTTTTCTATCGAGCGAAATTTGCTTAATCATGTTTCGAAGCACTGATTTCTCTGCAGAAAAGCCTCAAGATTACTATTCGTATTTTTTTGAAACCATATTATTATAAACAGACGCATTATATTGTTTCAAAAACTCTGTTCGCTTAACTTCGCTGAACCTACGGCGCCTTAATCTATTACAATAATACTAGTTTATTTTAGTACCCATTAGCTGTCATAATTACTATTGACCGCCACCGCAGGCCGCGCCACCAGTCTGATTCAGAGCTTACCATTGGAACTTTGTAAGTTTTGGGTGTAAGGTAAATGTGACATTAAAGGCATTAGACTAAAACCATATTCTTGCCGAGGGTTTTCTTTATAAACTCTAAAATAATTAAGCCCTAGCCCTGCTCGGGGAAACCAAGGAAGAGGTTGCAGTATCCGCAGCAGTCCTGGAGATTGAGGCTAAGAGGGTGATGGGTGGTGGAAAAATCCGAATATCTCCACATGAAGTGCTACAGAAACTCACGCGTTAAAAGAAAAGACCTTCATGTAGGGGATATCACTTACAAAGGCGTGTCCAAATTTAAGTACTTAGGCTGCACAGTCACCGACACTAATACACGAGAGGAGGATATTAATGTCCGCATCCAAAGCACCTTGCGGTGCAGTGCCGCACTTCATAAAGTGTTATCGTCCAAGCTCCTCAGTAGAAACACCAAACTCCGCATATATAAAACGGTCATAAGGCCAATACTCATGTATGGATGTGAGACTTGGACGCTAACACTTAGAGAAGAAAATAAGCTCCTGGTGGCGGAGAGAAAAATTTAGGTCCGGTGAGGAGAGATGACGGAAGCTTCAGAGTCCGGAAAAACATCGAAATTGAGCATCTTGTGGCTACATCCAACATTATTGAAGAAACAAAAGCTCACCGTCTCCGCTGGCTTGGTCATGTTGAAAGGATGGAGGAAGATCGGGGTGCCAAACGGGCATATTTGGGACGTCCAGTAGGTCGGTGACCCGTCGGACGTCCCAGGTATCGCTGGAACGACGTCGTCCAATTAGACCTGCTCGACCTTAAAGTCTGTCTGTCTTAAAGTGAACTGGAAGGAGATGGCGCAGGATCGGGTCAAGTGGCGACAACTCGTGTCGGAGGCCAAAACCCACTTTGGGTCGGTGAGCCATTGAAGATAGATAGATTAGATAGAAAATAATTAAGCAGGTAAAATTTTTGAACTTGTGTAAAATCTGGAAATCTTGTTTTACCTATAACAAGTCTAGTCTTGGAAGAATTTTTGAATGTAGAATAACATGACTTTCTGCATTATCTGTACTAACTAGATACGTCCCGCATGGTAGTGAAAGTTCCTTGTATTTGTTCAAAGGGTATTTGGTATTCATCGCAAGTCATGATAACCGTAATGTCGATTAAGGGGATGCCTTGATTTGAGTCGTACACGCCCCCTAGACAGAGACACGCTGATGCCTTCTGCCCACGAGAAAAAGAGATGTAACACTCTTCGGGAATCGCTGTTTTGGACAAATTTCGATAAATACCTAACTTAGAGAAGGATTATTAAAATTTCATAAAGTGAGATTTTAGATGAGATAAATTACTATAGTATTTACTTGATTGTCGTAAATTAATGTATCGTTTGAGTAGGCTGAGTAAAAAAAGGAAAATACAGACCCAACTTTGGATTTTTATTCTATCGAGGAAATTTTAAGCAATCATGTATCCATAAAATCAGATGAACAATCATATAGTCAAGAATCATATATCTGAAAATCAGACCTTATTGTTTCTTGATCTAGTCAGAACGGCGTTTCAAAGCACGCGATAATTTCCAATGCACCGCCTTAAAAATAGATACATAAAATATTTGCATATAGATTTATTTATCAATTGAATAGAGTAATTGTAGACGCGCTCATAGCCTATCGGCACTCGTAGATCGGCGTTGCGATGTTGTCCAAAGTCAGTTTCTGGATGACTTATGCTTTGAGAGGATAAGCTTTGGAAGACATATCATGGGTTACCTTACCCATCGCAATCACTAAATTTCGTTTCCCAACTGTATCGTTTGCCCGAATTTTCATTTCGGCAAAAAGTAGGTAAGTAGTTTTTCTCTGATATTTTCAGGTTTATTATAAAACAAACCTAACCTAACTGGCTTTTTGTCAATATGAAAATACGGACAAAGGAAAATGCGATAGGATACCATAATCCCCATACAGATCGGAAATATTCCCGGGAATAGTACATTACAAGTCCCATAGGTGGCCTAAACTACCTGTTAATACAAATCCGGCACCGGAAATCCCTTCCAGAATGGCGCTCGCCGTATCGCCCGCTCCATAATAGCCCCCTAATAGGGTTATCACTTTCGCCGCTAATCGTTCTTGCATCACACGTATTGCACTAACCGTTAAGTAATTGGTTTATTATTATGAAGAGTACGTGCTTATTTTTTTAACTGGTTCTTTTACTATAAATAAAGAAAGAAAGAAAGAAAGAAAATACATTAATTTAACAAATCACACAATAAAAAAATTAAAAACGGAACAAGCAAATGAAAAGAATTAAATGCGAGGACGACAAAACACGGCAAGCTTAAGCTAACCTAACCTCCTACATTTCGGAATTTTATTCTATCTAACTCGTAGGTAGGTAGGCGACATTAACGGAAAAATCTCTTTAATATTAAGCCTGGATTAAAGCGGGCGGAAGCGAGTAGTAATACATGATAAGATCAGCGTCATTCCAAAAGACATTTTCATAATTCTGACTCTACTGGCTCTTCGGAAAAGATATGCAATTATTCAAATATCCAGCCACTTCAACGTGTCAAAAAACATACTTCTTCCATCATACCATAAGGAAGTGACACATACGCTGTCATATGAGCATATTATACCCAAAACTTTAAGACCACCCATAAGTTATTCATGAAGGAAGTACCAGAAAGGACATCTCGACAAAGAACATCGCAAATTATGTGCCGCGACGAATTGATTATGCGATTATTCATCACTTTCTAGAGCTTTGTGGTTGATGGGTATTGCTTCGAGGCCAAGGGTTCTTTGTTTCTGTCTTTTATTGACACGACACGTCGGAGACAATGTACCTAATTATTTCTATCAGGCAACTTGTTGAAGACAGCTGCGAATAGACGAGGCAAAATGTCTAAGTAATATATCATTTACTTTATACTATTAAACCAGCAATATTTGTACAAATATATTTGTAATCACGTTCTCGAAAGCGGCTCTAACAATTTCGATGATATTTAAAATATTGGGGGGTTTTTTTTAGTAGCCTATATTGTGTCCCACTGCTGGGCAAAAGCCTCCCCTTTTTTCCGCCACTCGTCTCGGTCCTGTGCTAGTGCTCGTCAATCTGTACACAACGTATCTAGATCGTCCCGCCATCTCCTTTTCGGTCTGCCTCTACCGCGGCCATTTTGTCATCGTGGAAGCCATTCGGTGGCTAATTTGGCCCATCGCTCCGCGTGCATCCGGCAGACATGTCCAGCCCAGTCCCACTATAGCTTACCGGTCTTAGCACCCACTTAATATTGGAGACCTAGCTAGATCGACTTCGGGGCGAAAAGTCGATCTAGCTAATAGGTCTCATAATAACAGGGAAAAATCATTTGAGATTCAGCCGAGCAGGGCTCGGTCGCCCAGATACTAGAAGTTAAGGGAGGTAAACTAAAGGTAAGTTTTGTACAAGACTTATCAGAAAGAACAAATTGTAAGTAATTGTTATTTGTTATGTTGTATGCAACTTAGATGAGGCGAGAACTAACCGATCTGACGCCAACTTTTTATAAGTATCAACAAAAGTCAAGTTCAGAAATGAGGACAAGATTCGTCTAATAAGAGAGTAATAATACTAATAATGACTAATAATAATAAATCTGACTTTAATCTCAAGCATTTCCAATTCAACGTTGAATGTTACACGTTACATATTGAAGGTATTGCAGGAGCAATGACGTTGTTTTGCGGGAAATAATGTGCTCCAATTAAAATAAAATAAGGTAATTACAAAAATATATGTCCCTACATTTGCACTTCCACAGCATATCGCATATTTGCGATCAGAGTTTACGAAGAGTACTATGTCTATTGACATCCATTTTCCTAGGGAGAAACCTACCGTAATAGTAACCCATAAAAAAACATTCCATGTAAAATAGAGGCCATATATATAAGTATACAAGTCACAAAACTCTTCCACCGTAAAAAGTTGTGAGATATTTCGTAGAGCCAAGTCTCAGGCATTCTTATTAATCTTTATTTGCTAGTTGGCAATCACACAACTTACTGCATTTTATGGATTTTTGCATAGGTACCTAAAACTATGTAGTTTTGTGTGATTGCCAAGTCACAAATTTTTATTTAGCAGGCAAATAAAGATTAATAAGAATGCCTGAGACTTGGCTCTACGAAGTATCTCACAACTTTTAAGGGTGGAAGACTTTTGTGACTTGGCCTCTATTTTACATGGAATGTATTTTATGGGATCTCACTTCTTTTTGTAGGTAGGTTATTGTGTTATCAATACTCAATACGAACAAATTATGAATGCAGTACCATTCTTGCTTTTTCATGTTTTGTCCCATTCACTGCAAATGTAACTTTGTAATCCTATAATTTATATGGTATTACAAAGATTATTTATGCAGTTGGTTTATCTAGAAAACTGGACCGAAATTACAATATATTTTAGTTTTTTTCTTGAATTATAAACTAAACACTAATTGTATTCTAAATTTGAAGCGTCTATGTTTGCTAGAAGTGCCGAGTTTTGATGATCGGTCAGTCAGTGAGTGACAAAATTAAGATGCTTTGACTAGTAATAATTTTTAAAGTACTGGTCCAAATTGAATGAAATATACCGCGTTTTTACAATGCCTGCTTGGTTACTGAAAATTCAGGCTTGTAGTTTTAAAAGTTTTAAAATGGCCCGACCTGACCCCGTATCATGGTGGGCCTTATCACAGGATAAGTGACACAATGACAGGATAGAGCGTTCGTCACTGGCTGACACCGTTCGATAGAACGAGACGACGCTCCTGTCTTGTCACTTGTCTCGTGATAAGGCCGACCACGATACGGGGTCAGCTTCGAGAAAATCTGTCAAATTTATAGCTATTTGTCCTTAGACTGCCACTGTGTGTTACTCGACTATACGGAACTACTTATTTAGTCGCGGTAAACATGTCTAGGTGTTAACCCAACTTTTAGCGTGAAACCGCGCGGAAGCTCATAGCTATTAATATTATAACCATGCGGTTATAGCGCATCTCCCAGCATATTCGTTCGCATCAGGAAATGCGAATAGGAAATTGCTAAACGAATGGTGAATGGGGATTGTCTCATTGTGTCTCCGCGTTGTTATCGGAACTAGGGAAATGCGAGGTTCACTCATCGGTGTTAACGACGCGTGCATGAGTTTTCGTTTATTGCAAACCTACGGCGCGGCGGTAAAACTAGGATCGCACCCAGACAAAGGCTATGTGATCTGAGCCTTTCTGTAGGACGCTTTGGCCGCGTAGTGGGCGGTTATTTCAGTCAGTAGACTAATTGATAAGTGGCTGATTAAATATCCTTCTAAATCCAACCTCTTTCATCCTGCGGCGTTACCACGAACTTCGAAAGTCGAAGTTCGTAATACATGCATCCCTGTCACTCGAGTAAGGGAGTGCGATAGAGATGGAAATACCCGAACTTCGACTTTCGAAGTTCGTGGTAGCGCCGCTGGTGTTTAAGGCGCCGTAGGTTCAGCGAAGTTAAGCGAACAGAGTTTTTGAAACAATATAATGCGTCTGTTTATAATAATATGGTTTAAAAAAAATACACACACCAAGTGTATTGCTCGTGGGTGACATAAACATCAATATTCTACCTGGTCAGATTACGAATCATGGAGCCAATTACCTTACATTAATGCTGTACTATGGTCTATTACAGGGAGTGGACAAACCAACTGCTGGCCCTAACTCCTGCATTGACCATTTTATGGTGAAATGTAATATGACCTGGACCACGCACATCTTTGACCACCTTACTGACCATTTCCCTATCTTGTTAACTGTTTCCAATGATACAAGTCCAAAACCGCAGAAAAAATCCCATAAAATCAAACATAATTATAATGATATCCGAGAAACCTTGGCCTTGGAAAATTGGACCCAGTATTATAAACTTTGCGATGCTAATGTAGCCGCTGAAATCTTGGTCGGCACAATAAAAACGGCTATCGACTTAAACACGTCTATTCAAATTATCCCTAAAAAGAGGAAGCCGTTGAAACCATGGATTACTGAGGGGGTGGTTAGATCAATACGAAAAAGGAATAAATTACAACGTAGCTCTAATCGAATGCTTAACGATATACAGCTAAGAAATAAATACTGTAGATACAGGAATATATGCAATAAGTTAATAAAGTCATTAAAAAAAGAATATTATCAATCACAACTACAAAAATACAACGGAGATATAAAAAATACCTGGAAAACTATTAAAGACGTATGTAATTTAAACACAAATAGAAATAATGCTGAAGTTTTATTAGAATTAGGCGAAAATAAGACTGACTCCTTGAACCAAGTAAATAGATATTTCACATCAATCGGAAAAACCCTAGCTGACAACACACTTGCTAATCTTAACACCACTGACATCCAACTAGCTTCTAATAGTTCAAATATTGTCCCCCTCCCGCCTTACCGACCGTTAGTCGAATCTTTCGCAGCGAGCGGTGAGGTTGGAAAAGGTGTGTTATTACGATTTAATAAGTTTTTCTGTGTGTTTTGTGTGTTATGACCAAGGAAAATGATGTCTGATGAGCCAGAAACAAAGATATCTTTAAAACGTGGGGTACCTCCAGATAGTAAGTACTTTTTAGTATTACATAGTTTGAGGTTAGATTACAGCGGTGTGGTAAACTAAGTTTCGAATTACTTAATTAATAAAGTGGCAATTAGATAAAACGATTCGACTATAAAACTACAAGTTACATGATTGTGTGACCGAGCAGTCAGTCCTATTAGCGTGCGCTTTAGGTAGGTACCTGAGGAGTTACCACGAGGTTAATAATTGCAGCAATGTGGTTCACGCGACGGGTCATCCTATCCTATACCCTTCGAAAGCAAAGTGTGAGCCATGAAATGCGGCTTTGGTACCTTGCATGATGTAGTATCTATCTACCTCTGTAATTACGGTAACAATCACGCATTTATGTATGCCTGTTAGGCACAACGTTAGGTACTTACCACCGACCTAAACAATGTAGTTATTTAGGTAATCACGATAGTTACTTTCTTAAAATTAGGTATTAGAAATGGTGATAAAAATCTAAGTTCTTGGAAAAGATAAAGATTTCTAGGAAAGTACGATTCTTTACTTATATTTTGATTATACTTTTTTATTACAGAAGACCTTAAAGACGACAATAAATCAGATGATGATGACTCATTACTCTGTCAAGCCTATGATCAATTCCTTACACAATCAGATGTTAAAAACCAACAAGGTAAGACCAGCAGTTTGCATTATTTACCCGCTCACAAACTAGTAATAAGTTTTATAAAAAATTATAAAGTTTCCAAATGATTAACTCTTCTATGTTATGCGCAATTTGAGTAGATACTGCGTTAGGGTATTGTAAATTGGTCTATGTGCATTTTAATGCAATTTTTCCTATTTAATGTTGTTTTTTTGTTTTCAGAAGGATATATTGTATTGGAGAATGAAAATGATGTCTTTGGTTTTATGCAACGAGAAAGGCCTGAGGAAACGAATAAAGACCAAGCCGTAGAAGGCGAAAATGCCACGTGTGAGTTCAGAAGAACAGAAAATATAGATTTTTTGGAAGACCTTATAACATTAGAAGACTTGAGAGGGCCAGTTACATCAGCATTTGATGACAATTTTGACGAACCTTATATTGAACATTTTGACGATCCTTACATGCTAGAATCGGACGACTTCACTGATGCTTCTTTTATTGCCACACTGACGTTAAAAGAAATATTTGATAATAGCTGGATTGTCATTAGTAATGAAACACAACAGAAGGATTCCGTAATAGTTGCTACGACCGCTGTAAGCGAAATCTTTCAGCGAGCTTGGAAAATAATCAGACCCAAAAGTCGCTGGCGTGTACCGGAGCCCAACACTTGGAAGAGAAATGTGGCAAAAAAAAGGAGAGCTGATGGCCTTCCTTACATAACTGCAAATACATGTAGGCCGGCCAAAGTGCCAAAGACTGTAGACTGCTCAAAATGTAAATTCAAATGCCCCGTAAACTTTAGTGAAACTGACCGCGATAGAATTTGTAGAAAATACTGGGCTCAACAAAGCTATACTGCAAAGAAAAATATGATTTTAAAGTTGGTGGATGTAAATCCAATCAAAACTACAACTGTTCTTAATAGAAAACGAACTACAAAGAGATCTAACTCAAAGCAATACCATTTCTACAAAGAAGGTGTAAAGACGCAGATATGCCAAAAATTATTTTGCAGCTCCTTATGTATTACCCCTTCTGTTATTACAGAAGCGGTGGCAAATCGAGATACGATGGGGTTTTATTCCCACGATTATGATCCTCGAGGACGACACGAGCCTCATAATAAAACGTCCCCAGAACAAGTTGAAGATGTTCGGCGCCATATAAATTCTTTCCCTAAGATGGAAAGTCATTTTGTGCGCAAAGATATCAAACGTCAATATCTAGATTGCAGTCTGTCAATTACAAAAATATATAGATTATATGTAGAGGAGTGTGAAAATAAGGGCATTAATTCGGTGTCAGAAAACTTACCCTTACTTACCCTTTACAATCTGACAATTTATGAAAGCGCTCTTCCCAATGAAGCATTTTGTTTTGCATGGACGGAAATTAATGGCAGGAAAGGAAGCTGTGAGATAGGATCGATAATTTTACATTACTTGAGTGAAATTCCAAGTCACATCGACGAGGTTTCATTATTTTCAGATACATGTGGTGGACAAAACAGGAACCAAAACGTGGCCGCAGTTTTGTTATGGGCTGTCCATAAAATTGACAGCCTAAAAATTATTGAACATAAATTTTTAGAATCTGGCCACTCATACATGGAGGTGGACTCTATGCACAGCAGCATAGAATCGGCCCAAAAACACTCAAGCATATATTCAATTACAGAGTGGTTGAACATTTTTCGACGGGCTCGATCTTCACTTCAGTGCAAGGGAAAAAATAAGGGTCAAACTAAAAAACCCTATCATGTAAAAGAAATGAAGTACAATGACTTCAAAAATCTTAAGGAATTGTCCAAAAGTTTTATGATAACTAAAGGATAAACCAGTAATGGACAACGTGTCAAGTGGCTCAAAATAAAAAGAATGCGTTACATCAAAGGTGAAACTAAAATATTTTTTAACTACGACATGACTGAAAACTTCTTATACATTGATCTCGGTATCGTCGAACCGAACATTGAACCTTCTTTGGAGTCACCATCACCAGCAAGAACACAAAACCAAAATCATCGCTATAGTACACGGCTTCGGTCTAAGCAAGTCAAGCGAGTCAAGAAAGTTATCAATGAACCGCCGCTAACAGCAACAAAATATGGCCCATGTTTTCCACAGATGCTGCACCACATTGTATAAAGAATCTTTGTGCATTTCAACAGCCAAAAAAGCAGATCTATTGAAACTTTGTGAAAAAGGAGTCATTCCCGATGAATATCATGGCTGGTTTCAAAGTTTGGCAGCTGATGGCAAAAAAGTAGATCGAGTGCCTGATGTTACAGTTTCTGACGAATCAGAAGAACCTGGCACCGATACTGATTGAAATAATGGTATTCTGATTCACGAGATCCTATTTGTAACAGTCTGATTAATTTTTTTAAGAATCTTGTTTAATTTGTGTTCATTTAAAATAATAAAAAAATGCTAATTCTTGATATCTGTTAGTTTCTTTGGTTTTCCTTTATTTGTTTTGTTGTACAGATCGGATATTATAAACAATGTAAACGATTTTAGGTAATACAATCCAGTTATTTATACGGTTATTATAGTTTTCCTTTCAATATTTAAATTCATAGTATATTTAAATAGAATGGCAGAACCAACTATTTTTTCAGATTTTTTAAAAATATAAGAAAACTGGTGTCTTGGAAAACAGCCTTACAAGTCAAATTTCAAACATATATATAAACAAACTTCTTATAAAATCTCTTCCAATCATAACAATTACTTTTGCAGATAAAGCTTGTTTTGTAATACAGAGGCAAAAACAACTAAAAGATGGAGTTAAAATTTTATTTAATTTTTTTCGGACTAATGATGGTTATCAAATGCACTGGTCATGTAATTGTTTGGTACATAGATAAGTATAGTATAATCTGTTGCCTACATAACTGAGATTTTATCATTAATAAGGTCCTTATTTCAATTCCAGACTTTCCAAACGGGTTTTCTCCAAAACGTATAGTGACTTTTTTGGACAAAATAGCCGGTTTTGCCTTTGACCCGGCGATCTATTCTGTCAAAAATAGTTGAAAAACTAGTAAATAAACGTCTCAAAGGCTTTTTGGAGGCACACGACATTTTAGGCAGTAACCAATACGGTTTCCGTACAAAAATCTCAACTGAAGACGCAGTTCTTAATCTTACCAAAGTTATTACGGAACATCTAGATGCTGGGAGGAAATGTTTAGGAGTGTTTCTTGACCTTCAAAAAGCCTTCGACACGGTTTCAATACCAATTCTATTGGCTCGTTTGCAGAATGTTGGGATAAGAGGCATTGCGCTAGATTTCTTCACTGATTACTTAACTGGAAGAGTACAGTGTACTTGCATCAACAAAACTAATAGTGAATGGCTTCCAGTGGAGTATGGTGTCCCCCAAGGCAGTACACTGGCCCCAACTCTTTTCCTGGTATATATGAACGATCTCTGTAAAAACAGCATAGCTGGTTGCGAAACTTTTATGTTCGCAGATGACACAGTTTTGCTGTTCCAGGAAAGGAGCTGGGATAGACTCAGAGTTGGGCAAATTTTTATTTGAATAAGAATAAGAATAAGAATAGAATTTTTATTCTTATTCAAATTGATTTGAATAAGAATAATTCTTGCGCCCGTTATTTAGAATAACATGAAGGTGAATAAATCATGCTACTTTTATTTTAAATAAGAATAAAATACGGACTAATTATTCCACAAATGGGGTTATTCTAACTAACATTTTATTTAAATAAAACGTTATTCAAATAAAGTTAATTTGTTGGTATCGTCGGTAAAATTTTGTGAGTTGATTTACAGACAATGGATTTTATGATAAGTTTGGGTTTACTTGGTTTGTTTTGACGAGTTATATACAATACATTATACTTGGTGACGATGGTCTGATGATGGAGTCAGGAGGTGGATAGTGGAACTCCTCGATAGCTACTTGTACATCCTTCGAGTTTGGGCTCATTTGGTTTGTGTTGGCGAGTTCTATACATTATACGTGGTCATGATGGTCTGATGATGGAGTGAGGAGGTGGATAGAGGAACTCCTCAATGGCTACTTGTATACCCCTCGAGTTTGGGCTCATTCGCTTTGTTTTGTCGAGTTCTATACATTATACTTGGTGACGATTATCTGATGATGGAGTCAGGAGGTGGATAGTGGAACTCCTCAATGGCTACTTGTATCTCCTTCGAGTTTGGACTCATTTGGTTTGTTTTGTCGAGTTCTATACATTATACTTGGTGATGATGGTCTGATGATGGAGTGAGGAGGTGGATAGAGGAACTCCTCAATGGCTACTTGTATACCCCTCGAGTTTGGGCTCATTCGGTTTGTTTTGTCTAGTTCTATACATTATACTTGGTGATGATGGTCTGATGATGGAATGAGGAGGTGGATAGAGGAACTCCTCAATGGCTACTTGTATACCCCTCGAGTTTGGGCTTATTCGGTTTGTTTTGTCGAGTTCTATACATTATACTTGGTGGCGATGGTCTGATGATGGAGTCAGGAGGTGGATAGTGGAACTCCTCAATGGCTACTTGTATATCCTTCGAGTTTGGGCTCATTTGGTTTGTTTTGGCGAGTTCTATACATTATACTTGGTGATGATGGTCTGATGATGGAGTGAGGAGGTGGATAGAGGAACTCCTCAATGGCTACTTGTATACCCCACGAGTTTGGGCTCATTTGGTTTGTTTTGGCGAGTTCTATACATTATACTTGGTGATGATGGTCTGATGATGGAGTGAGGAGGTGGATAGAGGAACTCCTCAATGGCTACTTGTATACCCCTCGAGTTTGGGCTCATTCAGTTTGTTTTGTCGAGTTCTATACATTATATTTGGTGACGATGGTCTGATGATGGAGTCAGGAGGTGGATAGTGGAACTCCTCAATGGCTACTTGTATATCCTTCGAGTTTGGGCTCATTTGGTTTGTTTTGGCGAGTTCTACACATTATACCTGGTGATGATAGTCTGTTGATGGAGTGAGGAGGTGGATAGAGGAACTCCTCAATGGCTTCTTGTATACCCCTCGAGTTTGGCTTCATCCGTATATTTATACTTAGGGCTCGCGGTCGTGTCCGTGTTTCGTGTACAAGTAGCCGTGCGCCCGTTTTCGTGTTACACAGCAACGGTTTTATGGCCCGTTCGGCACGTGAAATTCGGCTACGTGTAATTAAGTCACGTGTACCCGTGTAGATCCGTGTCACGGGTTCACGTACCTTAAGTACACGCGGATCCGGTCCGCCAGCGACGTTGAGTGAAGATAAGATGCAGTGTCTCTAAAGACGACGAATAAAAATATATCGTTAGTTCTTATTCGGAGCTCTTTATTCCGTTTCATTCTTTTATTTTTAAGAACATGGACTTTTAAATATTTAGTGAGTAGTAAATAAAAGGAAACCAACATTAAATATAATCAATAGGTAATACAGTAATTAAACGGGGGCTAAAATAACAGAAGTGTGTGTAGTGGTGACTAATGGATAATCACAACGAGTTAAGAATTCTAAACTGTCCCCTCCAGATTCGAAAAAAAAAATCCCGCTTATTTGTAAAACAAAACGCGGTCACTTATTTGAACTTCATGAACAAAACGGTGGTATACCAGGTAAAGCCGAAAGCTACTTATGAGTATTGTTTGTTTAATTACGTCGTTCGCAAACCTTTCGCATCGTTATCTGCAATTCTGCACGTGCAACTCCACTTACCTACAAAAATACCACCCTGGTAGGTAAATTACAATGAATGACTCAATAATTTTTAAACCTTGAGAGAACTCAAATTATTGAATAAAATATTTATATAGAGATGCAAAATAAAATGTCACCAAGTCTGCGGCTTTTGTTTTTTACTTTCATAGAAGAATATTTTTAGGTGTAGTGTAATTAAACTCTATATAGCGACAAGACATTTAACAAAAAACTTTTTTTACCTTGTTAAGCAGTCGAACAAAAATATGTCACTATGTACTTTGTAATGTGCCGAAACCGATAAGAACTGCAGCTGTGTAGGTACTTTTTTGTTTCTTGTTTAGTCCATGCACGTGTTGTTTGCTTGGATTAACCGTCATCATACGTACCGAAGATTCGCAGAAATTTGCTCTTTTGTTTCTTTAGTAAGATTGCCTTGCGTGTTAACATTTTGGCTATGTTATATCCTTAGATAGTAAACTTGTATATTCTTTTTTTTATTATTCTACTCTTAATTTAACGATAACTGATTACTGATATTATAACGCTATACGTCGCAGTCTCTTAATTGTATAATAAATATAAGTATAACTAATGGCACTAGAGAATTTTGCATCGTCGCTAGCTTGGATTAAAATCACAATAGCTGGTTATACAGAAAACAGAATAACGCCGTTAATTACTCAAATATCTAACCATTATAACTGAACCGACGCAAAAAATATAATTTAAACAAAAAACCACATAGAAAAAACCCGTTCGTCACGTACTAAGTAATAATTAGTAAGTCATAGTCCTGATTTGTTTTAATTTTAACTCCAACTGGCGTGGCGGCGGCCCGGGTGTATCGTTCCGACCGGTGCAGACGAACGCAGGTACGGGTTACGTATCTTGGCATGTCACGTGAATCCGGACGCAAACGCAGGTACGGGCTACGTACCGGTCGTGTTCGTGAAATTCGTGATCTTAGTACCGCCGGGGTTAAGAACACGTAGGGTTCGGTCACGGTACGGGTCGGCGTGTATCACGGATATCCAGAGCCCTACATAATATTTATATTGAGGTATGGAAATTAATCTTATATTAGATATTTTTTTTTACTACACAGGTTTTTGCATAGATTTGCATACATTTTACTTTATAATCTCAATTTAAATTAGTTATCTGAAATAACTAATACAAATTTTAAATGCTTCAGAGGTAGACTAATATTAAGTATTTATGCTGCGTCGACCTCAAATAAATAGTACACTATTAGTATAAGTTTTGTGAAATTAAACCGAAGGACATCGCTGCGCCCATCTGCGAATATAGTGATAAGCGCAGGTAAAGCAAGGGTTATTGTTTTACCAGCCGTCATTTATTATCTCTTTTGCTCTCTGTAGGTGTGAAAGAGATGAGATGAGAGATTATGAGTAAAGTTATTTATACAAGATCATCGTCACCAAGTGTACTTGTATAGAACTCGTAAAAAAAAACATATAAACCTAAACTCAAGGGCTATACAAGAGCTATTGAGGAGTTCCACTATCCACCTTCTGACTCTGTCAAGACCAACAGACCGATCCTCATTCCTCACCAAGTATAATGCAAAGAACTCATCAAAACAAACCAAATGAGCCCAATCTCGAGGGCTATACAAGTAGCCATTAAGGAGTTCCATCAACCACCTCCTCACTCCATCATCAGACCATCATCACCAAGTATAATGCATAGAACTTGTCAAAACAAACCAAATGAGCCCAAACTCGAGGGCTATACAAGTAGCCATTGAGGAGTTCCACTATCCACCTCCTCACTCCATCATCAGACCATCATCACCAAGTATGATGCATAGAACCCGTCAAAACTAACCAAATGAGCCCAAACTCGAGGGCTATACTATTAGCCATTGAGGAGTTCCACTATCCACCTCCTCACTCCATCATCAGACCATCATCACCAAGTATAATGCATAGAACATGTCAAAACAAACCAAATGAGCCCAAACTCGAGGGTTATACAAGTAGCCATTGAGGAGTTCTACTAACCACCTCCTCACTCCATCATCAGACCATCATCACCAAGTATAATGCATAGAACTTGTCAAAACAAACCAAATGAGCCCAAACTCGAGGGCTATACAAGTAGCCATTGAGGAGTTCCACTATCCACCTCCTCACTCCATCATCAGACCATCATCACCAAGTATGATGCATAGAACTCGTCAAAACTAACCAAATGAGCCCAAACTCGAGGGCTATACAATTAGCCATTGAGGAGTTCCACTATCCACCTCCTCACTCCATCATCAGACCATCATCACCAAGTATAATGCATAGAACTCGTCAAAACAAACCAAATGAGCCCAAACTCGAGGGGTATACAAGTAGCCATTGAGGAGTTCCACTATCCACCTCCTCACTCCATCATCAGACCATCATCACCAAGTATGATGCATAGAACTCGTCAAAACAAACCAAATGAGCCCAAACTCGAGGGCTATACAATTAGCCATTGAGGAGTTCCACTATCCACCTCCTCACTCTATCATCAGACCATCATCACCAAGTATAATGCATAGAACTCGTCAAAAAAAACTAAATGAGCCCGATCTCGAGGGCTATACAAGTAGCCATTCAGGAGTTCCACGATCCACAGACATATACAATAGGTATAAATTACACTACATTCAAGATCCTATACGTACTAGTGCCTCTATACCGATACCAAAATTACCAAAGGCGTCGTGTTTATCCCCGAGTATCCGTCCGAACTACATTCATATATTATTCATGGTATATTAGTTAAAATAAAAAATCATGATTAGATTTATTTGAATAAGAATAAGTTAACTTTATTCAATTTTCTAACATAAGAATTATTCACGGCGAAATTATTTGAATAACTTTGACGGGAATAAAATCAACATGATTTTATTCATGCGTATTCTTATTCAAATAATGATTTTATTCTTGAGTGCCCAACTCTGGGATAGAGTACGCCTGGTAGCTGAAAATGGCCTTAGACTAGTCACCGCATGGTTGGAGGATTCGCTACTCTCTCTTAATGTTTCTAAAACAAATTACATTTGCTTCAGTAAGACTGCGGCGACTAAACCTGGAGGTGATTTTAAAGTCGCAATACACACATATCCGTGCAACAGGAACAGGGTTGATGATTGTAATTGTAGCCCATTGACGCGCGTCGACCATCTTAAATACCTGGGTGTTCTGATTGATGCTCATCTAAATTGGAAGGAACACATTGCCGTTGTTTCATCGAGAATTCGGAAGCTCATTTATGCCTTCAGAAATCTAAGAGATGTGGCAACTAAACCTCTTTTAATACAAACTTATAAAGCGCTTGGAGAGTGCATTATCAATTACTGTATTACCTCCTGGGGCGGGGCTGCTAAGACACACTTAATAGAACTAGAACGAGCCCAACGAGCACTTTTGAAAGTTACTCTAAGTCTACCATTCCGTTATCCCACTTTCGACTTGTACCGCATATCTATGGTCCCCTCGGTTCGCAAGTTATACATCATGCAATGCCTAAAAAGATATAACCGTAAAGTAATTCCCTCGTTACCTAAATCAAATAAACGTATTGATCGTTGTCCTATTCCTACATGCAAAACCATATTTGCGCGACGAAATTTCCATTACACTGCCCCTTCAATATACAATAAAATTAAACTAGATTATAAAGCTATCAAATCCTTCTCTAACCACTCCTTTAAAAAGACAGTATGGGCCTGGTTGTGTGATATGAACTATGATGAGACTGAAAAACTTCTAGATCGGGGTTGATTCTGCAGGGTCTCATTAGTAATGTCTCTTATCTTAAGATCCTCATACTCACGCACGCACACACACACACACACACACACACACACACACACTCACTCACACAATCCCTCACGCACACAAACACACACACACGCATACACGCACTCACACACACGCGCACGCACACTAGTGTACATACGCATAGTTCTCTTGAACATGATACAACTTACTCTTATTAACGTGTAATGTAAATGTGATACCTATAGTTACTTCATTAGTCATTACCATTATTATAAGTCTGGATGTTCTTATCACCAATCTCTGACCATGTAATTGGGCTTTCACTGGGGGCTGCAACACAGTGCAAACTAACGCAGTCGCCAGGGCTCCAAACTGTACCATGTATCATAAGTATGAACAATAAAGATTTTTATTATTATATTATTATTATTAATCTTGAGGCTTTTCTGCAGGGAAATCAGTGCTTCGAAACATGATTAAGTAAATTTCGCTCGATAGAAAAAAATCATGAACATAGGTCTAAAACACACAAAAATACACTTAAAATATTCGTAACAAATTATGCACAAAAGCTATAAATATTAAAATTGCTTCTAAAAATCGGCAATATCATGTTTGAGGGAAATCAGTGTTTACATTTTTATTTATTTAAACGGCCAAAATATTAAAATTAAAAAACGTGATATCCGCGCTTCCGAGCACGCACTTCCATCTCGCTCACGCTTATGCTCAGTGAGAGGGAGAGAAGACCATGAACCTACGGCGCCTTAAGTCTAATAGCTGGAAAAAATATGTTACCTACTGTTTAATATAATGTTCACGTAACGATCACCAATACTTGCGGCCCCTATTTTCTTTTGAGTAGTACCTATGTAATATTTCTCTTCTTACTTACGTTATAATAATGCTAGAATATAAACGTGCTATACTTAGCACTATTATAGCAAACTTGGATTTGTTGTTAAACAATAACCGTCATGTAAAAATATACGGCTATAATTATTTGGTAAAATATGTGACATTAAAGACTTGAAGTCCTGCGTTAGGTATTTAGGTACTGAAAATTACATAATATCGTGATTACAGCCCGTAGATAGAAGATTCCAGGATAGTTATACGATCTCCAGTCCTAAATATCACATTTGTATGGTAGTTTTATATATAGGTAGGTACAATAAGAGCCACTCACTTGTCAACCGAAGTTGAACGGCCGGCGATCGGCTTCTGTAATTTCTTTTTGAATCGTCCCTAACGCGAATTTATAGGGCCATAAAAAAGACGTGTCAAACGCTATGTTTGAGGTTTTATTAGGGTTCAGTAGCTGGTACACACGTGTCGCTGGTAGGTACACTACATAATTCCGGAGAGTCATTTGTCCGAAAGCATATTTTTACTGAATTTTATTATTCCGAAAACCACGTTTCGCTGATGGAATCTGATATTTATGGATATAAAACTAATCTAACCTAACCTATTTCTATATTCCATTAAATCATCTGCGTCCTTATCGTTTGGCGGAAAATGGTGTTAAGAATTTTGAAATTTCGGAACAATGATGGTTTCGGAGTAATGATTTTTCGGATTTTTTCTGTGTTCCCGCGTGTCGCAATAGGAACAATAGCTGCGATTAAAAGTGACGTTAAGGTCGATACTTTATCCGTTATACTAATTACGAGTATAGTCGTTGTAGACAATCACAGTCTTTGACCAGTGTGTGTTGCCAGTGATGACATATGGTACTGAAACGTGGTCGCTTCCTATGGGCCTCATAAGAAGGCTCAAAGCCACCCAAAGGGCTATGGAGAGGGCTATGATGGGAGTTTCTCTGCGGGATCGCATCAGAAATGAGGCTATCCGCAGTAGAACCAAGGTAACAGATATAGCCCTCCGAATCGCTAAACTTAAGTGGCAGTGGGCGGGGCACATAGCACGTAGAACCGATGGCCGTTTGGGCGGAAAGGTTCTCGAGTGGCGACCACGTACCGGAAGGCGCGGCGTGGGTAGGCCCCCCGCAAGGTGGACTGATGACCTGGTCAAGGTTGCTGGAGTCCGCTGGATGCGGGTGGCGCAGGACCGGTCACTTTGGCACTCTTTGGGGGAGCCCTATGTCCAGCAGTGGACGTCTTTCGGCTGATATGATGATGATGATTTGTCAATCAACTTTTAGGTTGTGGCCCTAATATTTTCCGTATTTAAAGACATCAATGTAAAAGTAAATTAGATATTTTCCTTCTTGGTTGTATATCCTCATGTCAGGGGGACGTGACTTTTACTGGTAATCTCCCAGTAACCTTGAAGTACGGCGTACTTTGCGTCAAATCCGGTAGTTCTGATTTTTTGCAGACTTGTTTATGATGTTGGCCCAATTAATAATCCAGATTAGCGACCTTGCGCGTGGAACGCAACTTTGTGAAAATTCATATTTTTTTCGAACCCACGGTGTATTCACTCAAAACCCCACCCCCCACTTGCCGCCTCGACGCCTTGTATGGCGAGGTTACGGGAACGCTACGCACACATCCGTGAATCCGCCGGCGGCAGCCGACCACAAACGGCTCCTTGGCAGATGCCCGGGGGCCATCCACCTGAGGCACGCCAGATGTTTTGGGCGCGCCTGCCTGCCCCCTGAGTCCGCTACGAGGAGATGGGTGCGAAAAACGCCGGTAGCGGATCAGGTCTGCGGTTCCACCAGCGACCACGTCTATAGGGAAAGCGGCGCATTGTAATTCCTCTACCTCTGCGGTCCCACCAATGCCGTTTCAGCGGAACGGCCCCGCCAAGTTCGCAGGGGGTAGGGAGAGTGGCGCACCGTTATACAAGCACGCGTCTCCCCCTGCGATCCCACTTCAGTCGCAGAACGGCGAACCCCTTACTCCTCCGCTTCTGCGGTCCCTCTCCAACGCATCCTTAAGCGGGCTTAGGCCTCCTCGGGCCAGCCAGCTGCCCAAACATGCCGGCCCTGGTTGTCACTGGACCAGTCCACGGTTCCTAAGCCGCCCCGCCCCGACAAGCACCCTCGAGGGGTGGGAAGACATGTTAGATACCTATAGGTTTAATAGTCAAGTTTTACGGCCCTAATGGCTCAAAACGTCACGTAAAACATGACCATAAAACCAGTGATGCTAGCTGCGTCGGTACTCATAGACTCATATCGAAATTTGAAGAAGAAAATCCCATAGAAGATTTTAAATACATAATAGTACATTGTGATACAAGTGAGGTATGTTGATAATTACATCAGAGGCGGAATTATCACGCGAGCCGCTAGGTGAGCATGATAAGAGAGCCGAGGATGTAATTATCAAAGCTCACGCGTTTCATACGACGTTTTTCAACACATTTTGCGAGGAAAAAACCCTTTTCATAGGATGAAAATTTTATAGGCCTGCCAAGTTATTTTCTTTACTTATTTATGGCAACAGGTTTTTACTCACATGTTGCATCCATCGCCTAGAATTTCCAGTGGCGTCCATTCTTATTATCACTTTTCTAGTCACCACGAGTCAACATTTTCGTTAATAATAACCAAACACGCATTTTAACAATGTTTACAGAATATCTGAGAAATAACCTATAATAAAATAAAATAAAAAATAAAATAAAATAAAAATCATTTATTTCAGACTAAGGTCCATACATGGTTAGTAAAACAATAAAATCTTATTACTAGTGTTAGTATGTCATACAGATTTAATTAAAAATGACTGCATGCAGTCTCTGCCAGCGGGTGAGCATGGGACCATTTTCGCGCTCCGAAAACACGCTCAGAATGCTGTTGGGGCTGCCGCGCAGGCGACGCATCAGTGAGGCGCACCTCTTGCGCATTATCGCCGCAAAGCTGTCCGTTTGTGCCGCCGCAAACATACCAGAGGCACTACAAAATCGCGGCAACCCCATCAACACCCGGAACGCGTTATTATATTGAACACGTAGGCCGTTGTATGCTTTCTGCGTAAAGTTGGTCCACAGGCTGCATGTATAGAATGACTGACAGTACGCTTTGAAAAGTGTAGTCTTCACTTGTACAGTACATCTCGCGAACCTGCGCGCCAACATGTTGCATCGGACAGCCAACGACCTACGCTCCCGCTCAATGTCTAAGTTATCACTTAGGTCGTCTGTTACCCAGTGACCCAGGTACTTGAACTTAGTGACAAAGTTTAAAGGGACATCGTAGAGTGTCACTAACGGTACAGTCGGATAAGTTTTCCTGCCAGCTTTAAAAATCAGCTTTAATAATGGCACGCAACAGTTTTTTTTTCGTGAAGTTTGCGCAGTGCGCGCCGCACATTAGATAAAATCTCTAAACAGCCAATACAAAAAAAAAAAAAAAAACGTTTTAAAATAATAATATTATCTTTATTATCATGTAAAATGTTATCAAAAGTGAATAGTTTTACTAAATTAAACGTTTCTATATCATATCCAAAAATAAATAGTCAATTAATTAACAAAAAGGATTTAATTTGTTTAGTCAAGTAAGAATCCATTAGCCGAGAATTAAAAAAAAAGCTGTACATTCTGTACAACCCGGTTAATTTAAGAATGCACCGTGTGCATGCATACATCTTGCTGCCAGGTGCCAACGTGACTTAATCGGGATATAACCATAACACACAAGTATCGTAATGTTATAACACACGCGTGTTTAATATCCTAAAAGCGACACAATAAGCGGTACGTTACGAGCAATTGTGTTGAAAATTAATTGATAGAATAGAACCCTCTTACACCGTTACACGTGGTACAATGACAGGTTTAGTTAATATTCAGGGTTTACCTTATTTCCTTTTTTTCTCTAAAACATAAGCAACGTCTCAAACGTGTTTCGCATCTAAATGCGATAGTTTTGCAAAACAACATTATTCTTCCTTTCGACTTGCGATGTCAATTTTTTGTATAATATTGTAATAACCCTTATGTTTGACTATTATGTGCTATTATGAAGAGGTTTTATTAGCGTCAGATTTAAACTATTGTCGGCCTACTATAAAACAAGTTTAGGGGGTCAGCGGTCTACACATACATAAAAACTGTTTCGTCTTCTTTAGTTGTAAACACAAGGAATCTTCAAATTAACAAAGGGTCGACTCCACACCAAGCCTGTGACTCCCCTGATGTCGCAAACGTCCATGGACTACGGTGTTTTCTAACCAACAGGCAGGCCGTCCGCTTATTTGTTATTTACCTGGTAAAAAACAATTCAAAACAAAAACAGACTAAACTAATTTAGGAGTCCTGACAAGTTAGCTTATGACTTGAGTTATGGTGTGTTTTGTTTCAAAATGTCCGGTCAACTGACCCTTTTAATATTTGACAGTATTTGAATAGAGTCGCTGATGTTAATATATTACACCTAAACTGTGAAAGTGTTTTTGCTAGCTTGGTTCACTGTTTGTTTTTAAGTTTAAAACTAAGCTAAGTAAACATGGAGTTACGTAACTAGAAAAAAAAAGAACAAGTATTAAGTTAAACATGTTTTGTGTGCTAAATAAATAAATTCTTATTCTTATATTCATATCATTTTTTGCGACTACAGTAATGTGTACAAGATCTTAAAGGTACATTAGTTCCATATGGGCCCTGGTAGGGCGCAGCAATATGTTAGTTACATAAACAATTTCATACATTTATTTATATGTCATCTTGGTTAGGGTATTATTGAGCCGGTGTGCGCTTCGTTTTAGCAGGGCTTTGATTTTCAATAGATACCTAATTTGTCTAATTATTTCATTTGACTCGAAGAAAAAGTATTGTATACGATAGTTACACAATTAGCCCTCACCGTTGTGTAACGATTGTATAAAATACTATATTAGTTTTAAGCACTTGTTACAAAACAATTACTTAGCATTAGCAATCGATTCGTGAGTTATTTAAGAGCTGCTCCGCTTCACAATTTGTAATATGTGTTAGCTCACTTGTTACAGCTATTATATCATATTGCATGATGATAATAACCGTTAAAGAAGTGTTATTTTTTAACAGTAAATGTTTACTAAGCAGAAACGTCCGCTAACAAAATTGAAAAATTATTCGCCACGAGCGGGATTTGCACCCACAACCTCTGAAATCCATCAATCGCTCATGCCAATTGAGCTACCGTGGGTCCGCTAATAGCGACGAATCTTTCAATCCCTTCCACTATTGTAATTAAACCTTAGGGAGGCTCGTAGCGACATCTACCGCGAAGTTATTACAGTAATTGTATTTGGGCGCTGAGAGACCTTATACATCTCTGGAATACTGAATTACTTAATATCATTAACTTCATGTTGATGCTGATACAGACCTTATATCGAATGTAATGGTCATATTTAGCAAATTTGTTTGTTTTAATTTACTTAGTGACATTTAGTTTGTTAACCGTTTATATCGGTCCTTAATCTGCAAATTTTATAGTATTTTATGCAACTGTTGTATAAGTAGGGTCTTAAAACGCGAGTGTCGTGAGTTGTTAAATTGATCGCAATTAAAGACGCCACGAGCGTTTTAAGACCAAGTCGTACACCGTTGCATACAATACTTTTTCTACGACTAATTTTAAATAAATAGCATTAGACTTTTCAGGTAGGTAGTAAGTTTTCCGTTAGTTCTATTACTACTTACGCAATTTCTTCAGCGGTGCAGTTATTTTCTTCTGCGTCCATTTTAAAAGGAACGTAGACATTTTCTTTACTTCACAAACACGAATAAAATCTTAATAAGTGATTAATAACGAATAGTTATCATTTTCGTCTTTTAATTTTGAACTGGAACTTTGGTGCGAAATTAGAAATATGACACATTGACGCCTCTTGTTAATGGTCTGTTTTGTTTTTAATTTCCTTGCACTTGCCATCCGAACCAAACTGAATCCGGATCCGAACCGAATCGGATCGGTTTATATTTATAAATAATATCAATAATTGTAAAATATGTATTATTAACACACAATACAAGATCATTTATTTTTATTTTAGTAAATAATTTATGTTCTACAAATGTTTGATAAGAAATAAAAACTTATTATTTCGAATAATTTGCTTATGAAGTTGGTACCACTGCAATATAGAGGCCAATTAAAAAAAGTTAGATGATTTGACATCGATGTGGTAAACAGTGCTTTTATGAAAAATGTATGAACCATAAAAGTACGCTAAACAGTGCGTTTATGGGCCATAGAGCATAGAGTTTAACGGCGACTTATTATCGGTGTCATTGTATTTGAGCTAAAGCCTATATAAATGACAGATTACGGTACAGGAGTAGAAAAAATATTATTGTGTAAGATTATTATCATTTTATTGTAAATCACCGTTTGACATGTAAAAGTGCTCTTGTGGCCTATTTGCAGAGTAAATAATTGATTTTGATTTTGATACATTTTAAACAAATTGTTTTAAGTAATGTTTATGTACCAAATATTGTACAATAGATTCATAATTATCTACCGATAATATGACAAAGGGTTCGCCTGATTACGAAGAAAATGCCTAATCAATTATTTTTCAGGAAAACAGGCATCGTTTGCGCTCGTATACAAATACGTTTTGCTCTAACCGTTATTTGAGCTAAGCTAACTGTAATTGAAACTGATCTAATTAAACATGTCTGAGCCAGTTTCAGTTGTTTCAACGAAGTAAGCACATAAGCGGTGTTTGTCTGTTTGTCTATGCTCGCTCTACATCCTTTGTGAACTTTACGGTAAAGTTTTAGCACACAAACAAAGCATGAATCATACTTTGTGTCAGTCATTGACTTACTGTTACTTCAATTAGACTGGCCTAGAACAATTTCAGGTAAGATGGACATCTTGGAATTTAGTTCCTACCGCCGCAGAATGCAAAGGTACTCCCACTAGAGTAGGTTTACATGCGCAAAATTATGCTAGAGGATGTCTGCTCTATTTATTACAAGCTTTTATTTAACTTGCCCTGTTAGTATGGGACAAATCTTGCAAGTTAAATTTGACCCACTTCCCGGTGACCGATTGAGAGAGAGATTCAATATTATGGTACCATCGAGACAGAAGGTGGCCATGGGATTTCAGTACTTAACCGACGTAACCCCGTTGAGTTTGGGCTCGTTAGAATCGTCTCAATGAGTAGACTTTGATGATGGTATACAGAAAAGTACAGTCGGCAATAAAAGCTTGTACCATAAATTATTTTTTTGACAGAAACTTATCTATACTAATATTATGAAGAGGAAAAGTATGTGAGAAGCTTTGTAAGTTTATATGTTTGTATGTTTTGGGTGATCACTGATCACCGCAACCGCTTATCCGATTTCGAAAATTCTTTCACCTGCGTGTAGAACGGACTTTATGGGTGGTTATGCAGGCTATATTTTATACCGCGGGTTGGCCTGCGTTCTTTCTAATACGCGGGCGAAGCCGAGTGGGAAAATAGTACTATACAAAGTGTTAATAAAATAACGCAAAACCTGAAAACAGTTAGTTCAGAATCGAGAGTAGAACTTGAAAACTATTTTTTTTTTTGACGAGTTTTTTTAACTTTGTATGGAGCGTTGGCCGACTGGGGCGACCTGCTCCATACAAATGTAAAAAATAAATCGCGTCAAAAATAAAACCTTTTTTTCACATTCTACTGTGGATTCTGAACAAGCTGTTTTCAGGTTTTGCGTTATTTTAGTATATAATTCAGTGGTGATGTGTATTGTGGTTGTGTTCTTCCCAAGGAAACTTTTCCATGGTAAGAGACTTCGGTAATTTTAGAACATGATCCAGAGGAACTTCTCAATTAGAAAAACTAGGTAAGCTCATGTTTAAAAGGTACGTATATACTTAGATAAACCTTTTCTTTAAAAATTATACGAAGAAAATATAAAACAAAGCACGTGTGGTAAAAACATATGTTGTATGTGACAAACGTATAATTTGATTCACTGTTTGCCAATAAATCTTGATTTGTGTTTCCATTCGAGTCTCTGTACTTAGGATCCTGCACCACTAAAGTTTCTGTCTAGCCCAATGGTTGACTGGTAGAGAATGCCTTAAGGCATTAAGTCCGCCAATTGTACTTCTATTTTTATATTTGTGCAATAAAGTTTAAATAAATAAATAAATAAATAAATAAATCTTGTGTGGTAAAATGTTTAATAGTTTTAGCAATTCGAATGGATTTTTAAGGAAATTCTGGGAACTTCACTTTATCAGAATGTTCACCAACATAATAATGCTAAAGTAGAATTATTTGGGGTTCACCATTACCACTGACAGATAGTTTGCCTTCATTATATTTTAATCTTTAACCTCATACAAATTACGTAGTTAAGTATTTCTAAATCGGTAGACGTGGGTAACAGAATTCTGAAAATTGCTTTATTTGTATGACATTAAAGTTGAAAATTAAATGAAGGCAAACTATCTGTCAGTGGTTAACTAACAGTAATCCTACTGTACTAACTGGTGGCTGCAGTATGGAACAATTATAATGAAATCTGTAGATTTTGAAACACGGCGTCAACGGGTTAGTGAACCTACATAACATCGGGTCATAATTGTTTTCGTTATGTGAAACCGTTCAATGTTGTATTTTTTATAAGACTGCCCGTTCCATTGTGTTTTTTATTCGAGTCGATGTTGCATTGTACCTACGCATAATATGTAGGCGTTTTATCTCACGAAACTGAATCGAAATCGTACTTTTGTTGGAAAATGTATTCACATGCTCAGGCATCTGATATTGGCTACTTCGTAAAATCCCCTCAAGATGTGGTTAAAGAACTTTATTTACTCAAAAGAAATGTAACATTTCACTTAATGAGAATAAGACATGCATTAAACAACACATAACATAGGTTAAACATTTTAGTAATAAGCTACTAATAAAATATGGAAACATTCCGAAATAAATGATAATTTAATTTAATTTAAATAAAATTAAATAATGTAAATTATAAATAAATAAATATTTGCGGACAATCTTACACAAATCGACCTAGTCCCAAACTAAGCAAAGCTTGTACTATGGGTACTAGACGACGATAAACATACCTACTTATATACTTAGAGAAATAAATACTTAAATACATAGAAAACATCCATGACTCAGGAACAAATATACGTGCTCAATCAATAAATAATATTAATAAATAATAATAATATAATAAATGCCCTTACCGGGATTCGAACCCGGGACCTCTAGCTTCGTAGGCAGGGTCACTACCAACTAAGCTAAACGGGTCTTCATATTCCGCCCGTGAGCGACACTATTTAACAGGTAGGTAATAACATTATACATAAGTTACTATTATGTACGTGAAGACTGAAATTAAAATGAGACGCGCACTGATGATGAAAGGTTGAAGGTGGAAGGTTACAAACTCGCTCATTTCCCAGCTTCCCGCCTCCGCGAAGCCCGCTGGCAACGGAAGGCAAATTCTCTAACACTGTCTAGATTATTGGAAGTGTACAACTATTTGACACATAGACCGCGAGATAGTGACACAAAATTTCCGGTAATTTGTACCAGTATGGCGACCCTTCAGGGGTCTAATTACGCACTGAAGAAACGGAAAACGACGCGAATGAAGCGAACGATATTCCCCTTTTCCGTCCGGCTATACAGCGGCGCTACCACGAACATCGAAAGTCGAAGTTCGGGTATTTCCATCTCTATCGCACTCCCATACTCGAGTGACAGGGATGCATGTATCACGAACTTCGACTTTTCTTCCACAGGTCGCATTTCTCAACCGATTCTCGCGAAATATATAGTTTTTCTAAATTAAAAACAGTCTTGATAAAAAGAAAAGCTTGTTACAGCCCACAGATGTTGTAAGATCATCAGGCTTAGGTACCGCCTTAACACAGGTACACATAGATAAGCAATTCGCTACCGGCTTATACAAAGAATAGCGTGCTGGAAGCTAGACTTACATAACCTAACGTTAACCGAATCGGTAGATCATATTGTAACTCCACAGGCTAGGGTCATTTCGAAAAGGTTGTAAACGACGTGGTTGTGTCAGAGAGATGCGCCGTATTGTGCCAGTTGGAACTATGTCATAGCGACGGGCTAGTAGCGCGTGTCGGCAATATTTAGATGAAAGTTGGTTTCATTCAAAAGCAGCTCTGTCGTCCAAGGTAGAAGATTGTAATTATGCTTCATTAAATAATCTCAACGTTACCTATGTGATTTCCGAGTTTTAGAATACATACATATATATTATCTGTCGAGGTGTGGGCGTATCCTGTGGTCTCGGGCATTGATAGGAAACGATGTTACTTATGATTACAAACTTTACTAAGGACTTCTCCACAGCATAATTACAAAATTCATGTGAAATACAGTGAACTGGCAATTTCGGTTCTCGTATTCCGTCACACCATTTTCTCTACACGATTATTATTATTATTATAAAAGAGAAATGGCAGCCTCGAGGGTCTTTGCCAGAGTCAGTAAGTGTATAAATTAACTACGAATAACGAATTAAACCATTATAAAATCAAACACGTGACTCTCGCCAAGATGGCGACAATCCCTCTACACGATTAATTCTCCATCCAAGAGAGCAACCACCTCCTGTCAGGCTTTTTCCTCAATGACAGCGATGAGCGAACACAACCGTCCGTTGTTCTGTTTCTAATTCAAAAAATAATACTCGTCATAGCCCTCTGTTGGCGCGCGGCGGAACTAATGAGCTCCCGAGTTTGCCCAGACAAATATGTCCTCGTTCGCATGTATTTCAATAATGACATTTGTAGATTGACAGTGGAGCACATTACGACCGAAGTCACGATGAATGTAATAGAGGGCGCTGCATGAAACTTCTCCTCTCCGACATATCTATGCCTTCATTCACAAAAGGGGAAGGCATAGCCAACGAAACTTATGGTCCAGCCACTGTTAGCATAAAGGGGTATAAAAGATCGACTAAATGTGATATCGCAGTGATACGTTGCTGGCCCATTGCCCACAACACTCTTTAACCCTGTTCCTTTAGTACGACTCTTACGACACCCATAGGAAGAAAGGGGGTGGTGCTATTCTAACCCGACACCACACGGGGAATTATTATATTTTTAGAATACTTGCTTGTTTAATTTTAGAGCCCCGTGACATACGCCTTAAAACGCGCACAAAAATACGTTCCTTGAAACCTATCATTATCTACGACTATCTACTTAGTTCCGTAAAGGTTTCTATTGTCCCGACTCGTACGCACGTGGGGCAGGGTTTTGTCTCACGGAACCCGACCGATCGGAAATGTGTCAGACCCATGAGAACCACTTTTTGCAACCATTGTTTCGCAATCACTGATGAGCACTTATTATGATATGCGTTAAGTTAATTTAATATACATTGTACGTATAACTTGCACAATTTAGGCTCGCCATATACAGGCTGAATTCCGCGGCGGAATTTATCCGCATGTCTGTACTCTGTAGGAGGACTAGTAGGGCCTTAGCCTTACATTTTATATGGAGCTGTGCAAAACTCCATATAGTTAAAGCAATGACGCTTAATTCAATGTTGGAAAGGCAACCGGATGGCTCGCAGTATTTGAGCTCCCGAAGTGATGTGGAACCGCCCTGTGCTACCCGAAATGAGCCAACTGTGATGTGACTGGTTCGGAAATAGGAGGGGGGTGGTAAAAAAAAAAAAATATCGAGAGGCAACCGCATGAAAAGCGGTAGCCTGAAAGTGTGTACGCTGTTTATATAATGAAATTTTTATGCCATCCCTCCTAGTGCGACCGGAGCCGAGTAAGCCGTAGTTTTTTCTTCGCTCGCTTACTAGGCAGTTTTTTTTTTACCACCCCCCTCCTATTTCAGAACCAGTCACAGTTGGCTCATTTCGGGTTGCACAGGGCGGTTCCACATCACTTCGGGAGCTCAAATACCGCGAACCATCCGGTTGCCTCTCCGACATTGAATTACGCGTCATTGCTCTGAATAATAGGATTAAGTTTAGTTTCCCAGTCCCTGTATGGCATCAATTATATATGAAGCTGGTAATAATGCAGTGTAGCCTTAACATCACGGGAATACCCTGTTAAATGACTAATTAAAAAGAATACTCATAACAATAATCAAACGCGGATTAGAGTAATTAGCTCGTATACGTCAAATATTGGATTTTACTCTTTTTTGCAAGAACAATGGCTTGTTAAAATTATTCGAATTCTTTTAATTATTGTACGTCAGTTAAGTTCAGTTTTTATAAATCGTATTTTTATTATGGAAACACTTAACATGCTAACAACAACGGGTTACGGCAGTGACGGTAGGGTTAGTCGAAGTAGAATGCGTCAAGCGAACCTTTGACCCTGCCTGGAAGCGACGTGGTTTGACAATCGTTGGGGGTTTAGTTGGTATTCTGGGTCTCCTGTCCGGGAGTCCCATACTCACCACTCTCGCCAGGAGTGAAATTCCTAAAACAATTATATATTTCGCGACGGCGTCGCAAGACATCACCTCACTGGTCAACGCACCTCTCACCTCACCTGCCACCTCGCGCCTCAAGCCTCAAGCCTAATGCGACAGACAAGATAATCTTACCCCAGGTCCCCCTCGACCGAGCGGACGGTGCATCAAAGTATTCCCCTACGTGAAAAATAAATAAAAAAGCGGCCAAGTGCGTGTCGGACCACGCATAACGAGGGTTCCATGCCTATCAAAAAAATTTAATAAGCCCTATGTTCATGATTTTTACCATATTTTTAAAATACACGGTTCAAAAATTAGAGGGGAGGGGACACAATTTTAGTGAGACTTTCGGGGCGATTATCTCCGACTCTATTCACTTAATAAAAAAAATTGCCGAGAAACCTAATATTTATTTTGGATGACCTATCGATTGATGTGCCACACGTGGGCTTGCAATGAAAAAAAAAAATTTTCTTTCAGTTTTGTGTATGGAGTACACGCCTAAAAAATTATTTTTAGGAATTTATTTACAAAACTACTTATATAGTGGCTAACAAAATACACCTATCCTCAAAATTTTATTCAAATACACCTTATAGTTTTCGAGTAAAATGCTTGTGACATACGGAAGGACAGACAGACAGACCGACATGACGAATCCATAAGGGTTCCATTTGGCTACGGAACCCTAAAAAGGGTTCGATTAAACATTTGTTGGTAGAAAAAGGTACAACCGTCAAAATCTGTTTCTAAAATCGCCTCACGCGGTTAATGAACGGCTCCTTTGCGAACAGACAAGTGTCAGTCACAGTGCAATCTGCATGGAAGTGAAGGTCGGTGTACTCACAGTTTCTCCTCGAGCTTGGCGGCCGGCTGCTCCGCGTCCACGTCCTTGACCTGCGAATGTTACGTCACGTTAGTTCCGTTACGCTCATTGGAATACGGTGTTTGACAATAGCAAAAAAAAAACCGGACAAGTGCGATTCGGACCCGCTCACCCGTACTCCGTACACATTTTAGATTTTTCATTTTTCAAGTGCAGACTTGTAGTAAGTATAAGACTAAGTATATTACTTGCAAAATTGTATAGTTCTATATAAGTCAACGAAACAACCCTATAGATTTTGAATTCCTCGAATGTGGAAATATACGTTTTTTGCTGCATAAGCGGCCGTATTTTTTTAAGTTTGTTTTTTTCACAGTTTTAAGGGACTGTAGATCTGAGTATATGGTTTTACTTTGAACTATACCTCCACGCGTTCCTGAGATAAAGGGTTTTGACAGACAGACAGACAGACGGACGACAAAGTGATCTTGTAGGGTTCCGTTTTTTTCTTTTTGGGGTACGGACGGACACATGGCGCTTCAAATGGGTTTTGCTATTTCGAAGATCGTGCCGAAGATATAAAGATCAATAAAACGACCTCTTTCAAGCACAGGCACAGAAGTATGTTGCGCGACACAACGCGCGAGCTGCCAGGCAACCATTTCCCGCCTCCACCGCCGCCGCATGTCTCTAAGCGCGGCCTTATTCAATGAAGCGACCCTGTCTCAACGATTAATATTGTCCACAACATAAACATAGTCTTCAAATGTCACATCAATGGCTATCGATATCGATACTTAAAGCAAACCCACAAGTCGCCACAACATAACTACCTATGTCGCTAAACGTCACATTCACTTAGCGCCGACACTTACAAGCAATTTAACATCACTTGTTCGTCCTTGAGCTTAAGATAACGTATCAGTAGCCATGTAGAGGCTACATAAGATATACGAGTACGATAGCTTAGCATATACATCGGTAAGTTCCGTGGTTATGGTCGTAAAAAAACTAGGACAAAATTGAAAATGGATGCAGAAAAGTAGGTTAATATTAAGCCTAGGACTGCATGTTGCTGATACCTTTAGACTTTATTGGCGTACAAATATGTCAATGTCCCTTAAGTGTCGATATTTTCAGGGACATGCGAAACATATTGTAATCGAGTGTTCCTTATCAGAAAGTTATGATATCCCTTTATAGGGCATAATATAAATCTTAAAGCAAAAATTACAACATTTTCTGGTATTTATTTCCGGTGCAATTATTTTACATCTGAAGCGGTGGCGAGAGACTGGACTATTTCATTATTTTCGCTATCCAGGCCCCGTATCATGGTCGGTATCTCGCGATAAGTGACAAGATATTGCGTCCGTCACTGGCTGACACCGTTCGATAGAACGAGACTGACGCTCTATCTTGTCACTTAGGTATCGCGTGATAAGGCCGAACATGATACCGGGCCAGTTGTTGTTTGGAAGCGATGGACATTTCGTTTTACTAGCATTTCAAGTATCTAACTGTGTAACTGCGAGCAGGAGGAATGCTTTATATCCGACATAAACGCAAACATGCTAGCTACGCAGCTACCTAATGATTTTGTCAAAACCCTTATCAGGTGAACCAGCATCTCTAGACAAAAAGTTATGACAGCATTTATCTAAGTCACTCAATAACAGGAAAACATCACGACACGACATTTCTTAATCTACAGCAAGGAACCACTAAGTTTTACGTAAAAACAACTAAGAGCAGGAAACCAATTTGAAAGTGAAATAAGTGTGCAATATTTTTACTCTACACTGACTTCAACTTACGACATGGCTCGATCGAATTTGCGTCACGGTGGCCTAATCTAAGTAATTAGTGATGAAAATCAGTTTAGACAATAAGGAACGGAATCTCTTATCCATAAAACTTAACAGACCTCTGTTAACTAAAATGTGCTTTGTCCCTTTCTGGCTTTATCACAAACACTGTCGTGCCTGAGCCGTAACTCTGCCATTAAAGATAGACAAACGAATTTAAGGGCATTTTACCTTAAAAATAGGATTTGATGGGCGTTTATTGAACGAAATTATTTTGTATGTCCGGTGTCTGTCAGTATATTCTCCTCTACTGGGCTGTATTCGCTACGCGCTAATGCGGATCACCCCGCCGGTCACCCGTCACGAAACTAGATCTCTACCTAAGCTTAGTTACTACGCATCGCGGTGTTAAGATACATTTTGTGGGTGAGCGTAGAGGTGAGCTTAAAACAAGTTACAGAATATGGGGGCTGGGCTGTTATTCGCTACGTGCTAAATGCGGCTCACCCCGCCGGTCACCCGTCACGAAACCTCTACATAATATAACGGTTAGTTACTACGCATTGCGGTGTCAAGGTATATTTGTGGGTGAGCGTTGAGGTGAGCTTAAAACTAGTTACAGTACATTATTGCGGAAAGAGGATAGACTAGAGAACTTTTTTAAAGAGTTTTAAGAACATTATCATTTTTAGTTTTTTTTTAAATTGCAAATCAAGTTACCCAAGACGAAATTTATGAATCTTAATTTTTATTGGGGGTTAATAAAAAAATAAGTAGACGTTACTTGTAAATAATTTTGACTTTCATAGAGCCGTACAACATTATCTACACATTACAATAAAATAAAAAAAGGCTCTACCACTTCTGTTTTTTGAAGTGAAAACTTCTTTAGCGGCGCTGAGCACTTTTTGGGATGGGGAAAAATTGTTAAATACGCGACAGAGTTTTGTGACGTCAGATGTGAAGGAGGTCACTTTTTGCTGCTAGCCGATTCGACTTCATTCAAAACTGAACGCTATTCGTAAGAGTATAAAGCCGTTAAACACGTTTTGCAATAGCATATTCTGCAAATAAATTTGTAATAATACCAACGCGTCCTTCACCGTTTTGCTATTGAGAAAATTCGAATAGTTCGAATTTGGGCGTTATTCCTAAAGAGATAAAGCTTAGAAAAATATTTAGCAACGGCAAAAACAAATTGATATTTTGGTCGCCTGCTGGTCTGCGTCGGTCTGCTGTTCTTGCGAATTCGAATAGTTCGAATTTAGACGTTATTCCTAAAGAGATAAAGCTTTGAATAATATTTGGCAATGGCAAAAACAAATTGGTGTCGTGTTTGCCGCCGCCCGTCGGCGCGCCGACGGGCCCGTCCGCCTAATTAATTGATAATTGTTTATAAATTTGCGTCAAATTAATTTTTAGGGTGACACCGTAAGATGTCACGTGACCTGATCGAAAAACTGTTACAATGTTATTGAGTTTTCACTTCTGCCGGCACTCCCGGAGTGCAACCCGGTCTTTTTTTTAATTCAAGTAGAAACGCGTAAGCATATAGAAAATTTCAAAATTATTTTAAAAGAATAAAAAAAATACCATTGGACACAAATTTTTTTTGGAGGCCGGAAAAGATAGCTAATGACCCAACCTACCTGCCGTTTTAATTTGGCAAACGATGGAGCAAACACCCTGTATAGCTTTGTTGTGCATATTAAGTAGATAGTAATCTCCGAGACTACCTACTCATATTCGAATTCAAAAATGATCTGCCATTAATTATATTATTCAAGTCAGTAGCATAAATTAATATCCATATCGACAAGGTTTTGCGAATAGGCGTTTTTCTGAAGTGCGGTGAGAATAAAATTGATGTAAGTGCACGCATTCGAATGTTCCTATTATCTGCCGCCATTATGTCATAACCTACTTCCATAAGCTCTAGGGTTGGCACTTTGTCAATTCATTTATATTTTGTTTTCGTAGATACATATATAGCTTCTAGCTTGTTGTTGTCTCATGTGTGGTGTGGTATCTCCTTAATTAATAAATAAATATCCGCCCAAACCGAAAACTGGCAATGAATTTTAAACCAACTGTAGTATTTCGAAGTAGTTTGTTTTCTTATAAAGTCGAACGAATCATCGCAAAACAAATACAACTCAACTAAATTCCATTGCAGAGGATGACTTTTAAAACGCCTTATTGCGGCTAATGGTTATCGTTTTCGTTTTCGAAAATTTGAAGACAACTTACATCTAACGGCGACCTCTGTTAGCCTAGTTGGTACTTGGTAGTGACCTTGCCTACGAAGCCAGAGGCCCCGGGTTCGAATCCCGGTAAGGGCATTTATTTGTGTGATGACTGATGAGCATGAATATTGGTTCCTGAGCCATGGATTGGTATTTAATTATTTATTTATCTATATATAATTATTTATTTATCTATATATATTATCTATATATAAGTATGTATATGGTCGCCTAGTACCCATAGTACAAGCTTTGCTTGATTTGGGACTAGGTCGATTTGTGTAAGATTGTCCCCAAAATATTCATATATATATATTTATTTATTTATATAAATAACTTACATTGATTTAACCCCAGAAACAAAGCGATATTCATAGACAGTAAATGTACCGTCATCTTCATCTGCCCCACCTCGAGAACATTAACCTCCTTATCCATAAAAGTTAACAAACCTCTGTGTACCTACGTGTTGTACTTTTACCACACACACACAAATGTCAAAATAGGTTTGATGAACTTTTTTGCAACCTGAACTAAATGCCGAAATTCGGATTCGGCCAAGAATCGTGCTCTGCAACTTGTAAGAACATATTTAAAATACATCAATTTAAATAGAGTAAAAAAGAACTTTAATCCTGTTAATCGACAACATCTGCAATTATGTCATTCAGACCTAATACTCGTAAAGGACAATGGGAATCGCCATAATTGTGTGTAATTGAGAAAATGAACCTGTTTACAGTTTTTATGTTCAATTAAAAGATCGCTGAAGATATACGCTGGAGCGTCGTAAAGGCCTTTTGTCTGTAATGTAGGTGTTCATTTGTCTTTCACAGCTCTAACTCTACCACCGATTTATGACCTTAACAGCATTGATATCTGCCATAACAAAGTGAGCATAATATCTGCGAAATCTCTATTTCTAGGGCCGTTAGCACATGTTAGATATTTTTGCCCGCTTCGTTAGACGACTAAAGGATAATTCCCACCAAACGGCACGCATCGCTGTGCGCGGCTTCATGGTAATATAGTCTTTAAATACTGTGTATATGATTTAATATAGTTTGAAGATTGTTAAATCCGTTCCGATCCGATGCGATGCGTGACGTTTGGTGGGAATTATCCTTAACACAATGAAAGTGGGAATCACAAAAACACAGCAGAAGTACCATAGGTACTATACTTTTTTCCTAGAAATCACCCCCTAAAGAGAATAAAATTTAAGTTGTGGGCAAACACTCGGACCTGCTTATTTTTCCTTCCTTTTTTTTACAACTGGTACAATTTATGATAGGGTCGAAGAATATATAATCTTGTAATAGCGTGACCAGTTATCGATATGTCAGTCACGTTATGTCAGGATATACAATATACCCAAACCCACGACTCATTATAAACAGTGCAAGTTAAATGCACATTATTACGACCTATATTAAGCCAGTATCAGAACACTCGGTCGTGACAACCCTAAATATGCCCCAATTTACTCAACTGACTTTTTGCCTTTTACAGCACACAACGTCTATGTCGCAAATGTGTCTTTGTGGTTTTTAGTGCACTTTTATTCGATTAACATAATCTGAAAGGCTTGTGTTACTGTGTAAGTGTTTCAGTTTTGAGCTCTGTTTATGTCGTAACAGCGTGTCATTAGACACCACAAACGAAGAAACTACTTTTATTTTATCGCCAGCCAACTAATACATATAAATGCGGAAGTAACTATACTTGAGATTATTTGAGTTAGCCGAATTGCATCAAAGTATAGTTCATTTAAAAAGCAACTCTAGCTTTCAAGGTAGAAGATTCTAATTTGAATGACAGTTTAATAAAAAGTTGGCCATGTTAAATAATGTCAACCATAAAGCCTGAATAGCTGTCATAATTACTATTGAATGGCATCTGTGGGGAGTGTGGGATCTGGGCATTTCTATCTACCGTTGTACCCCAGTTGAATTGAAGAGTGTCAAATATAATTTTAGGTTTTTGCTATTCTTATAACTAATTCTAGGAGTAAATATATTCTATTTTACTAAAAACTAAAGAGATTCGCTATATTTATAGGATAAACACGTTAAAATAATTATTTAATAGGACGAGGGAGATTTTTGATGGTCCGTTTGGTTACAATTTATTTAGCATGTAGTTAATAAGAGACGTACCTAAACTAAATCTTTTATCCTTTATTGAATATAGTTATAATCAAATAAACTAAAAACAATAAAAAAAAACTGAATTTAGATAAAACCTTTCACATAAAATGGAATCTCAGGCAGTTTGGTTACGGTTTAGGTCCAAACCGTACTTAATGTTTGAGTTATTTGAATAATCATTGGCATTATTGTTAAGTGATGAAAAACAAAAGGTAGACCTATAAATAACATTTAGTTATTATCCAAAATAATAAATAATTAAGCTTCCAATCTCTGTAAAATCGCGGAAATCTGTTCTAAAATCAAGGGGACATTCTCCAAATGGACACCTATGTAACTCAATGGACAAAGTAAGGACGAGATCACAATAGTCATAAACTTGCACAAAATACTCAATAAATAAGAAGGTGCTTTGATTAATCAAAAATTAAAGTACCTACTGGCATTCTAGAGTAACATCACAACATAGCATATTTAAAATATTTTAAAAACATAGTATGACTACCAAGGTATTTTGCTACCAATACAGGTACGTGTTATCATGAGATTATGCGAGAGCTACCTTTGGTATGCCACATTTATAAATATAAAACATAAAGAAATGAAAATGTATGTACTTTACATGCACATTAAGATATATGATTAGATTGATAGTAAACTCAAATATGCTCAAAATGCCCCACTCAATTCTATCCAATCGCTCAATAATAAGGCTTAAAGATATTATACACGGTGGAATTTAATCGGTGAACAGGAACCCATTTTTCTAATTCAGTAATCGATGGCGGTCACGTTTATGTAGTACTTAAGTGGAACCAAGTTTTTTTTTATCATAACTAATGTTTAAGTTGAAATTAAATTTTAATTAAAATTTATTGTCACCCTACTAAAGGTTTAGTCTGAAAAGTTTAATACCTCTTTTCAAACTATCAGCCATAGAAACATAAAACATAAATGAGCAATAAGCTGTCAATTTGTCATTGTCAAATTCATAACAAATTGCTTCATATCGTCTGATCTGTCTAGTTTCCCGCCAAAGCCAGCAAGCACTTGACGTATGTACACTTACGAGTAACTTCCCTTCAATAAAAGTAGGGTGTCCATTTATTCAGTCAGTCTACATTTTACCGATGTTAATTAAGTGTGATTAATTCGATTGTGAGCTATATTGCACGAGATCTCACGTATTGGTTTCTGTGTAGATTGATAATTAAGATTTTTGGATTCATGATCACCGATTAAATTCCACCGTGTATAATCTTTAAGCCTTATTGTTTATAAAAAAAGACAGGTGAAATGGTGGTGGCCATGTAACTCAAAACGCCAGTTTAGGTTTATAAACCATACTGCAATTTTGACGAATGTGATCTAATGAAAACTAACATTTAAAAGGAAATAATTTGTATTTTTTTTTAACCGGTTTGTCTGAACTGAAGATAAGTTTTGACAAGTCTACAGTTTAAAGCGCCTTAAAAACTTACGAAATAAATCGTACAGACAAAGTCACAGGAAAAACTATCTATACTCAATGTGCATGCGACTTTACCGTGTCCGTTGGTTACGTTTGCAAGTCCGGTTATAGGTTACGCGACAAATCGTTACCAAACGGTCGTAACGACTTCCGTGAAGCTGAATTAAATCTATTCAAAACAATACAAAACTAACCGCAATTTTCAACCTATGTTATTAACAAATAACTGCTTAAAACACGGTTTTATTCTATATAAATATAATTTTAGTTACTTAACGTTTAAACCGCATAAACAGTGAAACCAACCGGACAAAAAATTTGATAAAATTACTAGTGACACACTCTAGCACGCCACGACGGTCGCGATTCGACTGTTTAAAATCTAATTTGACGTTACAAGCTCTGTACATATGGTCACAGCGTTGCCAGGATCAAAAATCACCTAAATCGTTGGTAAAAATATTTCGCTAAAACTGCGAAAATTGCGTAACCAACCTGGACTATGTCCAAATCGCGATTTCGTGGGGACAACGTTTTAATCTAAATTCAACCCTAATACTGATGTTATAAAAGCTATTATTCATCAAAAACGCATTGCCTAAAGCATAAACTTTACCAGAAATGTTTTACTTGGTGTTACCGCTTTAGAAAAATATGCGTAAAATGCCCTTCAAAAATGGAACTTTGTGAAGGGGACAGTATGGCGGCACGATTTTACCATATTTGAAAACTAGATTTTAGGCAGGAAACAAGAGTTTTATTCTGAATTTAACTTAATAAACGATGCGACGATTTAATATAGTTTACGGAAACGCAACATTTAACTGGATAAAATCAACATCTTATGAGTAAATCGCAAAAAATACAAGGGGACATCCAAAAAAGTGGAGGGTACAACGGTAGATAGAAATGCCCATCTATCACAAAACGGCGCCCGAGCTCACTCGATTTTTCTCGCACTACCTAAGTATCCGTCTCCAACAATCGAGAGAGCTAACGCGCCGTCTTGTGATAGCTGTGCTGTTTTAGCTAATCGCCGTCAACATTATTTTGTCTTTATCAGACGCATTGACATTTGTATTTGTGAAAATGCGGCGAAACTAATTTTAGTTAACGAAGGTTTCTTACTCTGCGAATCGGGTCTTCACGGCACTTCACAACTCACAAATTAAGAAGACCTTTTCCTGCGCCGTCACCGTCTAATAATACTAACCAGAAATGCAAATGACGGTCGGTATCCGCCATAATGGCTGCAATTAACAGCTACATAAAACATGGCATGGCAGATGCATTATTCAGCCGAGTCGTCTTCCCTGGGAAGTGTGATGTCGCCGACTACTAATGGATGTGATTGAAATAACACTCCATTGAAAGACACATTACACTAATTATATACGTGCACGATCGAAAATGCAACGTTGACTGCTTACGTGAGTGATAGGATAATAAAGGGGTCGCCCCACGCCCCGTCCATACAAAAAAGGGCAAATATGAGGCGCGGCTTTCGACTGTTAAGTACGTGAAATTAAATTGTTTCACTCTCCTAAATTCAAGAGATTATAGAAAGATAAAATCTCCAACAGTTTTTGTCATTAGTTGAATGTTGGAGGAGGAATCTCAATTGCCGGACCTCCATTATATCCTTTTTTGTGTGGATGGGGAAACCCCTTGAATAATTTTTGTATGGTTTTTCTGGCTCAATATTGGCCATGGCCAATAAATGATTAATGATTAGCTCTGCCCGCAAAGAGCGTGTTATGCCAAACACGTTTTTAAATAAATAGTCAAGTATAAAGTGATGGAAGAACATTTTCTTTTTATCTTTTTGTTTGTCGTAAACTCCTTAAACGCCCATGCCGTAAAAATCTTCTACCATCGTATTTGATCCCCATAGGAGATTTTCGCAATAAATAGGACACTAAGACTAGGACTAGGTAGGTCCACTATCTCCATAACAATATCATAAAAATCGGTTTAAGTTTACACAAGGCGTCATCGACGTCGAAACAGTATTTTGTAGTTAACTATTAGTAATCCAAGTTTTGAAAAAATATATGTAGTTACCTAGGTATAGAGTACCTATGTATCTGGCGTAAATACCCAGTTTAAAAAACAGCTACACTCAAGCAAGCAAGCAGGACAATAGACAAACTCGGGCGTGAGAAACTCGTGCTGTCGGCACGTGCTTTTCCTCCAAACACATCGATACACAAGGAAAAATGAAAAGTGTATCGGAGTTGTTGCTGCCGGATCTTTCATTATTTACCTACAGCACTTTCATTCAGGTCTGATGTATTGTTCAAAAGAATACAAGACAAGAATAGATCTACGGTCTCCCCCGCCTGTCGTAGAAGGCGACTAAAGACTAGAGGTTTATTATGTGTGTCCTGTGTGTTTGTGAATAAATATATCTTTCTTTCTTTCTTTCTTTCTTTCTAAAGGGGTCATCGGGGTCGCAGTAGGGAAGGCGACAGCATTTCCTTACCCTAAGGACGAGCCAAATGTAGCGAGGCGCGAGGGGGTCTCCAGTGTGTTCAGCATGAGATCCTGGAGTCCCCTGCATGAGAGCGCAGATGGAGAGCACCGTGGAGTTTTTAGTGGATAGAAATACCACATAACCCAGTCATCCCCCGCTGATTGGGTACCTGGCTCGCAGGTTTTCTCCACGATAAAAAAAAGGTATACCTACCGACCAGAAAATAACAATTTAGATTTATACGACGACAGGGGTTGGCAAACCTGGGCTGTTATTCGCTACGCGCTAAAGCGGCCCACCCCGTCGTCGGTCACCCGTCAGTGACGGGTAGAGGTCTAGTTTCGTGACGGGACCTCTACCTACGCTTAGTAACATTTATGATCGAAGTTAGTAACTACGCATCGCGGTGTCAGGAACACAATAAGTACTGAGCAAGTAGTTGTGTTATCATGGCGGTCTTCTGTAAGTAATTTCCCAGTTGTGCTGCTAAGCAATAAAAACAAGTCAAGATATATTATAGGAACTACTTTTTGTCTTTAGTCAACTTTATAGCCAACTCACCCGTTGCGCAACCGTTCCGGTGTGGACTGGTTAACGACTTGATTACAGCTTAAACCATCTTTCATATTGAAATATGTACTAGTTATGAGACTTTAATACCTTTTCTCGGCAGTATTGTTCATGATGATGATAAGAAAATAATATTTGACGTGAGACATCTTTCTCGTGTTCTTAGTTGTCGACCTTACTTATCATGTTTCGGATAATTATTTTAGAAGAACGCGACATATGGCAATGTTCATAATTGACTACTCTCTGCTATGAGCTTACGGGCTATTCGTAATATGAAACTTAATAAATAGTGTAATAAATATTGTCAAGATTAATTATAATGTTTTATGGCTATGCTGTGTGTGTAACCTGTACAAGATGTATCACTCACGGGAAAATTTGTATATATGTGTACAATTTTATCAAATTAAATTAACAATTTTACCAAATGTATTATTAGAGTGCGACTTGCAGAATTTAAGAGATTTGTATTTCGTTTCCCCTAATCGAGGTAAATTATGGTGTAAGTATTATTGAAATGCCTTGGAAAGCAGTACTTTACTCAAGGTACATTAATGCTAGTAGGTATGTTATTTATTTTGTAAGCGGCAAGGCAGGTGAAAGAAAAAATGTATACCGTAAAAAGGGCACAGCGGAATGTAATCTCGCTCGTATTTGGAGGAGCCCGACTGGGGAAGTACCTCTACCAGAAGATTTCAGCCATAATAATGGCAGCTTAGTACTTGCTCTGTGGGTATGGTGTTGGGTTCCTGATGCTGTCTGAGGTCGCCAGAGCACCCTCGGGTGCGCTGTGTTTAGAGAGTCAACTCAAGGAACCCTCAATATGTTTATGTTATGACCATCATGGTATTCAAAAAAATACTACCAGTAAACAGAGAATGATGCAACTCGCAGAGGAAGTTCTCCCTTGATTTCGACTAAGTAAGTAACTACAACTCTCGAATTCTTGTTGGGTTGTTATATAACGATCATTATCTTACCATAAATATGCTTAAAGCTGCAAACGCACAGAGAGCGGTGGCGGGGCGGCGCGGTGCGGTGCGGAGGCGGTACCGGTTGTAATGTTCGAGCTAATATGAAAGGATCCGCACAGAAAACCGCGCCGCGCCGCGCCGCTCTGTGCGGATCCTTTCATATTAGCTCGAACATTACAACCGGTACCGCCTCCGCGCCGCACCGCGCCGCTCCGCCACCGCTGTCAGTGCGTTTCGGCCTTTATTGGCTTGTCAGTGTATGATATCTTTTCACTTGTCCATTTTTCTTATACTCTTCTCTTCCTACTGTGTTTATAATTGTTATTTAGTAAAAATGCACAAACAAATTCAGATTTAATGTCTTCTTTTTTTTCCTTTATAGGTCGTCATTTTTATTTTGATTATTGATTTATTTTTCATTGTTTTTTTTATATATTTTTATATTATGTGTTACCGGCTGGGAAATCACTTGATGGTTCCATCGGACGATCAGCGCTGGCACTTGCGCCAGCACCACGCTGAGATGGAACCATTTCGTGCAACACCCTTTTTTCCATAAGTACCTACTTTTTACTGTTTTTTATTTCTGTTGTGTTGTCACGAATAAATGTATTCTATTTCTATTTTCTATATTTCGTTTTGAGAGGCTAAGGGGCTCGGTTTCGGTGGTTAACCGACATTGCGTTTGCGCAGTTTAACTTGATCTTGAGGTTTCTTTTGGAAAACCGGCGTTTCACCCGCGACTGCGCAGTCAACCGTTTTAAACGCTTGCCAATAGCTCACAAAGACATTTTCTAAAGCTGAGACAAAAATTAAAGATAAGATGCCTTTGTGTCATGTTTTATTGGTAATAGTATAGTAGGGTTTACTAGTAATGGCTATTAATAACATAATGCCAAGCGTAGCGAGACCAACGAAGTCTAGCATGATCGAGTTTATGTTGGACATAAACATTCGACCCTTACTAGCACGTCTGAGGGTACATAAGTGCGAGCGGGATGAATGGTTTATGTTCGGATAATCACGATCATACTAGCCGGGCAGCAGCATAGGTAGGTAATATATATTTGGAACCAAGTAGCCTAGGTATGTTATTATTACTTGTGTAGGCGTCAGTGGTGACGCGTGATTTTTTTTTGGGAAACCCAGTAGAATCCACCACAGGTAGACATAATTCGGTAGTTGGCAACAGTAAAAATGCCACCAACCTATTTTTGCCATTTTAATAGTAGATTGTACAACAAGTGCATAATACGCACCATTAACCGCGAGACGAAGTACACTCTACTTTTCACTTCGATTGCGAGGAAATGAAAACTATATGTTTATTTCATTAAGTTTTATTGTGTACTTTGGCTGTTGGTATCCTTGCCTTGGTCTTAGAATACTAACGAAACATAATAAAATAAAAATAAAGAGTTTATTCTATGAAGTTTAAGTTGCGTGTGGCTGTTGGACCGATTGCCTTGGTCTTCGACGAAGATTTTACTTTAGGCACTAGAGCTTAAAATTTTTACTTATGTATAACTTTATGTCGCCTACACACAGCATAAAGACGCACTTTTTGAGCATGAGAAGTGAAAATTAAAATGATCAAAAACTGGGCGCTGTTTGACTATAGAAAATTGTGACGTCACTTTGTTCCTATTTCCCTACAAACTTCATGATAACAGATCGTAAGTATGAGACGTTTTATAAAAAGTTGCTGGCTATCAGTTAACATCCATATTAGTAGATCAATTTAATTAACTCTGGTGACTTAGATACTTATTCAATCAATATTGAAATAAGTACTTACTCGTTACTTAATTTGTTGCGGCAATTTCTTACCTGCGATGATGCTCATCGTTAATGAGTAGTATTTTATACAACAACAAACTACTAGGTATCACAACAAGCCCCGTTTAACCCATCCATGGTTATTTCCACAGCCAACAAATCAATAATCTCGCTAGGAATCTCGGCTTCGTCACGACGTCCTCCGGTATTTTTGCGGTTACGGTTAAAGGTACCTTTTAGCACGAACAATAATAGTGTAGGTACTCACGATTGGAAATATTGCGGGCTAGGTATCATTAATATACAGAAAAAAACAAATAATTGAATCAAGAAAATCATTAGGAAGAGCGAACAGAGATCTCTCGAGCCAGCGGAAAAAAAATCTTGGGTCTAGCTTGAAAATTTCGCTTCATACGCGATAATTTAACATCTCAACTTTATATACATATATATTTCTTGATTTTCTTGATGGTTCAGGAATATTAAAACCAATCAGGAAGAACTAGTAGAGAAAAGCTGCCTGTACGCAGGGTTGTGCAGGTAACTAACTACGTTGCTTACTAGTAACGTTTCCCTGCAGCTGACTATACAGTCAGCATCATATAGTTAGTAGCAGCCAAAGTAGCCAAATATATCGGAACACGTCTTTATTACTATAGGAGTAAGGAAGTGTTACGATATACATATTTGGCTACTTTGGCTGCTACTAACTATGTGATGCTGACTGTACAAGCGCTATAAATATATTTGCTCCTGTATTTCTAGTCTTCTCCTTATTGAATCGAAAAATGTGTCCGTAAATATATTGATCTAAGACTTTTAGGGCCTTTTCCAAAAAAAGTTGTTGAATATCTCTGGCTGGATATTTAAAAATTCTAACAGGCGGAAAAAAGGATTCCGAGTTTTTCATACAATTTTGTGTTTTCCATTACGCTACCGTCCTACACGTAACGGAGAGAAAATACTTAGGACCCTTTTTTTAGGTTTGCTATTTAGAAACGAAAGTGTAATCCGATTCAGTATCTGAGTAGAACAAATCCATTTTTATCCATATTAGAAAAACCTTTTTTGGAAAACGTCCTTTAACCAATCTTAATTACTTCCAATCTCCTCCCAACTGAGTTCATTGGAAACGGTTCCTAGGAAGTATCTCTAACAATAGGCGCCTGCGCACCCAACTGTCACCGCCGTAACTGGCTTGTGCAACTAATATGCCATTATATGCCTTCGCAAAACGCGCGCGATGACAAATGAGAAAGTAATCAATGGCAGGGGAAAACATAAGACACAGAGGAACCGTAAGTTATGAGTTTATGACAGCCGCTGTCGAGTGTAAACTCTCTCTCTCTCTCTCTCGCATTACCTATTTGGAACAGGGCCCTTTACTGGTATTCATAAAAATCGTACCATTATCTATAAATACGGCAAAAAAACACGTTTTTTGTATGGGAGCCTCTTAAATATTTATTTTATTCTGTTCTTTAGTATTTGTTGTTATAACGGAAACAGAAATACATTATCAGTGAAAATTTCAACTGTCTAACTATCACGGTTCTTGAGATACAGCCTGGTGACAGACGGACAGACAGACGGACGGACAGCGGAGTCTTAGTAACCGCTCCCGCCCCATTTTACCCTTTGGGTACGGAACTCTAATAAAAAACTGCGTTCGCGATTTAGGTTTCTTATAATCAGATTATTAGTAGCTTATAATTGGGTCATACACAGTACTTATTTAAAACAAAATTCGTCTTTCCTGTGTTCGATAGTTAAGAACTTACGTGCATATAAATAATGTTTTTATCGCATAATCCTATACCTTTAAACATACGAGTATAACATGGCGGCATAGCGAAACGAAGTTTCCCGATTGCACCCGAACTTAGCCGAAGTCCACGATCGGCCTAGCCGACTAGACCCACCCATAGTCGGCCCATCTCTATAAATTATATAAGTCAACCGCACATGACCCTTATATTACGTTTTTAAATCAATTACATCCTATTCACCTGCATGATGACATTTAGATGTTCCAATAATAATCGTGTCAATAAACTTAGCAGGTTAGTGCCTGCAATAACCTAGGATGAGTCTGTAGTCGTGTCTTCAGGGTTGTCACTGTTGTTAAAAGTTTATTTATTCTATTAAACCCTTCAGAATGTTTTTTCAAAACATTAATAAAAAATTTAGCTTATCTAATTTCTTACATCCTGTGCATCAATATAACTGAAATACTACTAAAACGTTTGGCCAAAACGACTATTCGGTCAAGATATTATTGATAGTTTAAATGTGTCTAATACGACCTTATCCCAAGATTAAGTGTAAGCACTGGCTTTACCTCATCATCATCATATCAGCCGAAAGACGTCCACTGCTGGACATAGGCCTCCCCCAAAGAGTGCCAAAACTTCCCCCAAAGAGTGGCTTTACCTACCTAATTATAATTAAATTATTTTGGATAATGGAGGAATGAGACAGCCCTAACGAAAATGAGGCAATCGTAGAATGCGTAGAGGCATCAGTTATGCGAGGACGCGAGCTTTTACCGCCGCGCCCGCGCAGCTTGAAGCTTTTACTGCTAAGCTACCGAGTAAAGTTACTTTGGAAGTTTAGGATATTTTTACGCTTCAAAATAATCGGTGTGACTCAAAATCAGGATGCAGAAACTTAAAGTTATGTTCTACGTATAGATCTACGTTGTAACGCGAAATTCACTTTGCGACTAATAAATATATACGTTTTCCAAGTTAAGTGGCGGGAAAATGGTGCTGCTCTCTCAAATATACCTATTTCTGCTATTCTTAAAATGTATTCTGTTCATGGACTCATCAGAGGGTCAATCTGACTTCTCACACATCACAATGTGGTTTCAATTTCATGTGTTTCCCTCACTCATTCCGACACGTTAGCACGGTGAACACATTGAAATGGGGGCAGTAACAACAGTATCCTGAAAACGTTGGCAGGTAAGATGGATGCAACACTACTCAAGCACTGGAATGATCTACATGTGGCAGCAACAGATGTTGAGAAGAGTTGCATCTAGATTGCAGTTTTTTTTTTGTTAATGTGCTATGTGTTTTCATTGTGTCACTAACCCGAGCTAGTTATAAGATTTCATTTTATTTGTACTTACTAATCTATATGGATCGTAATGATTTGAAATAAATAAGTGAATTGAATTGAATTGAAATTGAAATGCGAAGTGACTAAGGGAACATGGCTCTACCACATTTAGGGTCAAATTAGTCTCCGTCAGCGAACGAAAATAAGTTTCTGTCAAAAATTTCATTTTTGGTACAAGCTTTTATTGCCGACTGTACTTTTATGTATACCATCATCAACTGCACATTGAGACTCGGGGGTTATGGGGTTTTATTACGGAGTTCCTATGGCCACCTGTCTCCATCATCAAATCAGCTCGATGGTACCAAAATTTCAGCTGAATCGGTCACCGACCGGGAAGTGGGTCAAATTTAACTTGTAAGATTTGACGGACAACTTAAATTACTTACATACTTTTATCCTACTAATATTATAAATGCGAAAGTTTGGATGTTTAGATGTTTGTTACTCAATCACGCTTAAATGGCTCAATCGATTTGGATGAAATTTTGTACGAAGATAGTTTATAGCCTGGATTAAAATATAGGGCAGTTTATTCTCGGGTCCACGCAGACGAAGTCGCGGGCGGAAGCTAGTGCTTGCATACGAACAAGTCAAGTGAATATAAAGCTTGTGAAAATAGGTTGGTTTTTTCGTTCGATGGTCTCCGTATTTATTTTCATGTTTGAAACGGACTGTGTGACCAAAACTGAGAACAAAAACTTTAACAATTCTTTGACGAATCGTGCAACTAGGGAAATTACGTAGGTAAGTAACGATGTTTATGGTACAGAGCCCACCTGCCCTCAAGCTGTCATTACTATCATTATTTCCGCCAAAGCTTTCTTTTGGTCAAAGATACAGGGGCCGTAGACAAGGTTACAATCGACAACCGCTAACGCCAATAGAAACTAATAAAATGTATGGGAATGACAGATGCCGACGAAACACGTTTCGTTAACATCTGTCATTCCCCATACATTTTATTAGTTTCTATTGACGTTAGCGCTTGTCGATTGTAACCTTGTCTAGGCCCCCGGTGTATCTAAAATAGAGTGTGAGTTAGAGTTCGGGTAGCGCATTGCGATTCCAAATATGCATTTGAATATGTTTTTTTTATTTTTTGTTTATTTTTGTTACCATTAATATTTTTGTTTATGTTTACTTTACATTGATTGACAACATTCCCCAGCGAGGGTGAAGGGTGGGAGGGTTTATTTTATTTTCAACGGCTGCGCGCACAGCTGTTTTATGAAAACAAATGCATTTTGTATGTTTTTTTAACACGCAATTAAGTGACGGCTTTTACGTTCTTGATGTCATTCACAAGCAATGTCAACGAAAACAAAGGCATAATGTAAACAAAAACAAAAATTTAAATGTACACAAAAACAAATTAAAACTTAAAGAAATAAACAAATGCATTTTTGGAATCGCAATACGCTACCGAACTTGCCCTTGATCGGCTCACACCCCATTTTTGATACACCCTGTATACAGCGCTGGTCACATCGCCTACCTCGTAATGAATGTGGGGTCTTATTTATTATCTATTTACTACCTTCCGCCCGCGACTTCGTCTGCGTGGACCCAGGATAAAAACTATCCTATATTTTAATCCAGGCTATCTTCGTGCTAACTTTCATTCAAATAAGTTAAGCCGTTTAAGCGTGATTGAGTAACAAACATCCAAACTCTCGCATTGTAATATTAGTAGGATACCTACTTATTGAACGAGCGAGCGAAGCGAACGAAGTTCTCAGTTTCAGCTTGAGCAATAATGCTTTTGTATGTCCAGCTGTCGGCTGTCCGGCTGTTCTCACTACCGGTCGCATTTCTCAACCCATTCTCGTGAAATTTTGAGAGACTGCGCGCTACCACGAACTTCGAAAGTTGAAGTTCGTAATACATGCATCTCTGTCACTCGATTATGGGAGTGCGATAGAGATGGAAATACCCGAACTTCGACTTTCGAAGTTCGTGGTAGCGCCGCAGGTTCGATCAAAATCAAAATCAATTATTTATTCTCAAAATAGGCCACAAGGGCAAGTTTACATGTCAAACGATAATTTAAAATAAAATAATAATAATCTTACACAATAATAATTGAAAATTTGCAGATTAAGGACCGATATAAACGGTTAACAAACTAAATGTCACTAAGTTAATGAAAAATATTACATTCGATCTAACATTGGATATTAATTCAGTATTCCAGAGATGTATAAGGTCTCTGAGCGTCCAAATACAATGAATAATTATTCTAATATTCGTTTTACACGGTCTCTAAGCGTCAAAACAAAACAAAAAAAAGGAACATTAATGTAATATTGTTAGAGATGTACAGGGTCAATAACAATAAAACGTGTCAAGATCAGAATGATGTCTCTCGTCAATACGATATATAATAACAACACTAGTATTTAAGTACTATGCCCTTGCAAGCATGAACAGTCCGAACTCCACAAACAGCACCCGATCACAAGTATGACGCATATCTCAGCCATCGCCTCCCTTAACCATATGTTAGGGAAGGTGGCGACCCGATCAACGACGCCATCGTAAAAAAAGCCCTTTAAATGGAGCATGACATTTACACGATTACTTATCAGTTTTTAAATTTCATGAGATTGTATGTAACGGGTAAACTCTGGAGCTACTCATCCGATATCAACCTATATAATTTACTTTAAAAACAAAGTTTTAACCGACTTCAATTTAGTACTCCGCCAAACCACGAGAACATTTCCACATTTCTTTTCCAATTTACCACATGAACTGATTCCGAGAGCAAATGCGTTGATTATTAGAGAAAAAAACCCAATCGCTGTATGTGGGCCGATAATATTTGAGGACTTCCGTCGATTCCACAAGGATCACCTTTGGCACTTCATTAGTTGCTATTTCAACGGAATTTTGTCAGAATCTGTGACGTAATTTTGTACTTTTAAGGACATAATTGAGGAATTCCATAAGTCATCTGTGGTGTTCATCATCAATTCCACTCCACCAAATTTATGATTTCCGTGTGTACACCCGGAAATTATAAATCTGGTGGAGTGGAATTGACTCGTGTATTTACTAAATACACGTGTATTTACTAAATACACGTGTATTTACTAAATACACGTGTATTTACTAAATACACGAGTTATAATAGAAAATACCAAAATCACTACACGCTTGCCTAATATAATTGAGGAGTGCCCTCAATTCCTCATGGATCCCATCATCCAACTGATTTTTTGAAAAAAATGGGACCCACCTGGAAGCATATACTTACATGCAAAAAAAAACTTACGAATCGGCTCATCAACGACGGAGTTCAGAGGTAACAAACATTGAAAAAAAAAGATAAAACTGATTTTAAAAAAAACAACCGAATTGAGAACCTCTTTTTTTGAAGTCGGGAAGGACCTAGGTTATATTTTATCCCGCGACTGCGTTCTTCGTAGGTAGGTATAGGTACCTAATATGCGGACAGAGCCGGGGGGGCAGTTAGTAAAGCATAAAACGCAAGTCATTAGTCATTACGACTTTTTGATCGGAACACGATAGTGTAAACTAACTAGGCATGATACCACGATACTCTGTCATGATCTTATGATGTAAGGGATACTCGATGAAATAATAACTGTTGCATCATTAAATGGAGATCAAATCATACTAACATTTAAGAGGTTTACTTATTTGAACTTGGGAAACTACATCTCAATAAAATCCTTTTAAAGATTCATCACAAAGTGACCCGATACGATTACGATACTAGCATAAAAAAAAATTGAGTGCATTTGAAAACTAAACCTGTACTTGGCCTTTTTACAACCAAATATTTTTACATAGCAAAGCCAGCAAAGACCCCCCCCCTGCCCCATCCCCATTCTCTATAAAAACTAACTATTTAACTATTTACAACCACCATGGTTCCTGTCAAATTGTAGATACCTTGGTTATTCAAATCCACCCAGTTATTGCAATGCTACTATTCGAGAAAATAAAATACAGGGTGTAACAAAAATGGTGGTGATCCGTTTAAGGCGTTAATTGATATCTAATTCTAACTAAACATAAGTCTAAAAATAATAAGCTAAATAAAAAAGATTTTTCTATGGTTCGTCAGTTTGCTTTGAAGACTTAGTCCAAAACAAAAAGTCTTATATTTTTAACTAGCTGATGCCCGCGGCTTCGCCCGCGTGGTTATAGGAAAATGTAACATATTGAATTTTCCCGTGGGAATTAGATGTTTTCCCGCTGGAAAAAGTAGCCTATATCACTCTCCAGCTTCTAAACTATCTCCATACAAAAAATCAGATCAATACGACGCCCCGTTGCGACGTAAAAGAAGGACAAACATACAAACACACACACTTTCGCATTTATAATATTAGTAAGGATAAGGATTCGTTAACTATTAAAAGCAAAAGAGCTTTCTGTAAGAAAGATATGGCCGCTGACAGTACCAGTTTAAAGAAATAACCTTCACTCACAAAAGCATAATATAGCATCGATTCTCATCAAATATTATAAGAATTGTAAGTAATAATAACAATGCTTGCAAGTCATGTTTGTCAAACCGTAAGCGATTGTCCAGTCGGCGTCAAAAATGTGTCTACAATTGTGTACCTTATTCCATTGTAATATGGGAAAACATGTATACATGTATTGCCATCGATTGTTGCCCGGACCAGATTAACTGTCCAATTGAATATGAGATTAATGTAACTGTACGAGTATGTGCGTCCATTGTTCAAGAATTGTCACATGGCGATGACCCGATCTTATCCGAATATGGTTAACGGAAATTCAATTGGTATAAGCATGACAGAGGGTGTGACTGATATATTATCATCTTCGAATTACCGCTATGAAACGGTTGGTTTTCTGATAAAGAAATTGTAACAGAAGCACGGTGAGATATTATAAGAGTGTAACAAATATGGGGTATGAACCGATATCAAGGGCCTGTTAGGTATCGTGTTCTGATAAGAAAAACAGAAAAAAAAAATTATTTCACGCGATTTTTTTTTACATTTGTATGGAGCTTGTCGCCCCAGTTGGCCCTTGATCGGTTCATACCCAATTTTTGTTACACTGTATTATCCATCTCTTTCTAATTAGAACACATAGAAAGAGACGGATGTTCTATCTCTCCGCGACACAGCTCGCGCCCTGTCTTGTGATAACCGTGCTGGGCTAAGACCGCTGAATGTGAACACCATACCAGCTTAGTGGTAAGCCGATATCGTGGCCTATGGAGGCATGCGACTCCAGGTAAATCATACCGCGCGTTGCCGACCATTTATTGATTTTAGGATGGCCGCACTGGCAAGGTCGCCATGTAAGGATAGGCGTAGTCAAACAACTGTTCACGTTGGGATTATGATATATTGTGTCTAAAGGTACATAGAATGCTTACTTATATAAGGTTAGTGTGTGGCAGTGTGAGTGTCACACTAGAATCGAAAATCGATCTGTACAAAACTAACACATCCAGAACTAGGAACTTTTTACCTAAAGGTTTTCCAGGTGAAATATCCGAAAATTATCACACTTGCGTTGCGACGAATGGTTCTTCTTACTGGGTTGTGCCCACTAATGTTTAGTTAATACTGAGGTGTGTCAGATGACCAAGAATACTGAGGTGTGTCCGTCCGGTGACCAAGAATACTGAGGTGTGTCAGATGACCAAGAGATAAAGTTTGTGACTTTGTTATTTAGTATGTAGGAGTGGTAATCTCCGGAACAACTCATCCGAAAAAAAAACCCGAATAGACCTTTGGGATGGACATAGCCTCCGTCGGCGTTCTTTGAAATACGCGTATGGAGCCACGCGGGCTGCTAGCCCTTAAAATTTAACCTCTCGATTCGTAACTACTGATAGTGCATAGACGATGCTAGTACATTCACCTTTTGCAACCACAAGCTATGTTGTAATGCTCTAAATTTATGTTACAATCATAGTTGGTATACGAAGATTATTTGAGTTAGCCGCATCAAAGTAGGCCATTCAAAAAGCGACTCTGCTGTTCTGAGTAGAAGCTTCCAATTCGAGTGACAGTTTTATAAAAAGTCGGACACATTTTATAATCTCAACCATATCTGCGTAGTTTTGCATGGTCACAAAGCCGTAAAAGCCGCAGGTTAAGCAGTTAAACCTTTGTTAAAGCTTCTTTAAAAGTGTAATTGTGGCCTATTTGCAAAATAAATATTGAGGCTTTTTGATTTTTATATTGTGGGCGGGGCACATAGCACGTAGAACCGATGGCCGTTGGGGCGGAAAGGTTCTCGAGTGGCGACCACGTACCGGAAGGCGCGGCGTGGGTAGGCCCCCGACAAGGTGGATTAATGACCTGGTAAAGGTTGCGGGAGTCCGCTGGATGCGGGTGGCGCAGGATCGGTCGCTTTGGCACTCTTTGGGGGAGGCCTATGTCCAGCAGTGTCTTTCGGCTGATATGATGATGATGATGATTGTCAAAAAAATCTTCGAGCTATTTTGCGGACTGTAGGTACAGTTAGCATCATATAGTTTAGTGGCAGCCAATATAACCAAATATTTATAAAAAAAAAAAATTGCGGACAACAATCTTACACAAATCGACCTAGACCCAAACTAAGCAAAGCTTGTAATATGGGTGCTAGACGACGATAAACATACTTAGATAGATAAATACACACAAATAAATGCCCTACGTAGGCAGAGGGTCACTACCAACTAGGCTAAAGCGGTCGTCAATATATCGTAACATTCGTAACAGATCCTGTCTCCTACAGTCATAAAGTGTTGCGATATCATTGACAAGGTTCCCCTCAGGGGCGGCTTTCCCTATAATGCAGGGAGGCGTTGCACCCGGGCGCACGGTCCTATAGGGGGCGCCGAGCGCCAATCACTGCACCCGGGCGCTACATTGGCTAGAGACGCCTCGGGTTCCACTGAGCGCATACCACAAAGTTTATCTTACTTATGTAGCTTAAGAGTTGCTGTGACCACCTTCTGTGTTCATCATCAGATCAGCTCGATTCCATAATATTGCGTTCAAATCAAATCAAATCAAATCAATTATTTATTCTGCAAATAGGCCACAAGGGCACTTTTACATGTCAAACGGTAATTTACAATAAAATAGTAATCTTACACAATAATAATTTAAAATTATATATAAAAGGTTTACAAACTAAATGTCACTAAGTTAATGTAAACAAAACAAAACTGGAAAATATGACCATTACATTCGATATAAGATCTGTATCAGCATTAACAGAAGTTAATGATATTATTCAGTATTCCAGAGATGTATAAGGTCTCTGAGCGTCCAAATACAATTAATAATTATTCTAAGAGATGTATACGGTCTCTAAGCGTCAAAACAAAAAAAGAACATTAATGTTATATGTTTATGTTGTATTGTGTTTATGTTATATTGTCAGGCCTACATTCCGATGTGTCAACAGGAAAAACTGAACATTAACGCATACAAATAATATGTTTTCGACTCGTTATACTAAGCCATCATTCTTTATGTGTTCAATTGATAAAAAAACTAAGTAAAACTTGAGAATTTTTCTTCCCAGTAGTTACATAAAATTCCAACTACTTCCATTAATAGAACACATAATAGAACGGATAGTGGGAATGGACCATCATTCCTACATTATTTATCACGTACCGGAAAATGGGGTGAGTAGGGATCGCGAGAAGAGTTGGGTTATGAATGGGGAGAGAAGGGATGAAAGGGGGGTGAGATGGGAATTCAAGGCTACTGCTATCTAAATGATGTATTCCAAATTTAAAATGGAGCTATAGTAATATTCAAGACTGTCAAGACTGTGTGTGTGTTCAAGGTTGTCTGGAAGAGATCGCTCTTCAGCGATAAGACCGCCTGTTGTCTACCTCTACCTACATGTTATTGTATTGTTTCTCTTTTTAACTGCTTTGTTTGTGTGAGGTGTGCAATAAAGAGTATTTGTATTGTATTGTATTGTATACATAGTAAAAAAAAATCGAGCCAACATCACCTTTGTATGAAAACCCATCTCACCCCCACTACGAGGGACTACGGGGTGAGGTGAGATTTCGTGTTCATCGTTAAGGCGCCGTAGGTTCAGCGAAGTTAAGCGAACAGAGTTTTTGAAACAATATAATGCGTCTGATTATAATAATATGGTTTCAAAAAAATACGAATAGTAATCTTGAGGTTTTTCTGCAGGGAAATCAGTGCTCCGAAACATGATTAAAATCACGAACATAGGTCTAAAACACACAAAAATACACTTAAAATATTCTTAACAAATTATGCACAAAAGCTATAAATCATAAAATTGCTTCTAAAAATCGGCAATATCATGTTTGAGGGAAATCAGTGTTTACATTCTTATTTATTTAAACGGCCAAAAATTTTAAATTAAAAACATGATATCCGCGCTTCCGAGCACGCACCTCCATCTCGCTTACGCTTATGCTCAGTGAGAGGGAGAGAAGACCATGAACCTACGGCGCCTTAATGTTATGAAATGGAAGAACCCAAAATCATAAAAAAACTAAATTACAAACGTCCGGAACACTATTATATACAACATTCAGTTTTGCATATGTAAAAATAAAATGTTATCGAGGTTTGAAAATCGAGGTTGTCAGTTTTGGCCCTACTCACCCCATTTTACGGTACTTCCATCAATATAACACAATACATAATAGAACTAGTGGGAATACCTCCTTCCCACACCTCCTCCTTCCTTCTCTTCCTACACTATTTATCACGTAACTCATAAACTACGGAGTTAATCCTTTCAACGCCATTCATGGTCAAGGGACAGTTTTCAGCTCATCACATGTGTCACAACGGATGGTCGTGTCGGAAGTAACGGTGTGGCCTTAATAGGGCCGCGTTAAAACGGTACTCGTGAAGGACTGTAACGGACAGGATCTGAAGATAATAGACACAACCGGCTACATGTGAGCGACATAGAAACAAGCTTATTTCAATTAAGTAGTGACTTTTTTTCGACTTGCTGACATGTAAATATATGTACTGTGTAGGTAAATATTATTTTCAAAAAAAGGCTCTGAAGTAATGTGAGATCACGTTAAGCTTTGACGCTGCTCTGTAAAAAATAAAGTAAGGGCAGGCTGTGGATAAACAATACACGGTTATTTAAATCTACTAATATACTATTAAAAACATTACAAAATAACTTTAGTCATCATCATCATCATATCAGACGAAAGACGTCCACTGCTGGACATAGGCCTCCCCCAAAGAGTGCCAAAGTGACCGGTCCTGACCCGCATCCAGCGCACTCCAGCAACCTTTACCAGGTCATCAGTCCACCTTGCGGGGGGCCTATACCCACGCCGCGCATTCCGGTACGTGGTCGCCACTCGAGAACCTTTCCGCCCCAACGGCCATCGGTTCTACGTTTTATGTGCCCTGCCCAATGCCACTTAAGTTTAGCGATTCGGAGGGCTATCGGTTACCTTGGTTCTGCTGCGGATAGCCTCAAGCCTCTCCATATAGCCCTTTGGGTGACTTTGAGCCTTCTTATATGAGGCCCATAGTAACCGACCACGTTTCAGTGCCATATGTCATCACTGGCAACACACACTGGTCAATGACTCTCGTCTTGAGACACTGCGGAATATTGGACGAAAAGATGTGCCGTAGCTTCCCGAACGCTGCCCAGTCGAGTCGGATTCGACGATTGACCTCTTTCTCGAAGTTGGACATACCTAACTGGATAGTTTCTCCTAGGTATACAGTTTGCGGATTAAAAAAAAGTTTCAACTTAACATTGCTACTATTATTATTAATGAATACTTACTTGTTAACTTTTAGTACGCAAATTATTGTAAAGGTAGGTATATGAACGTTCAAAAACGTACCTATGTATAATCGTCTACAACTTCGAGCATAAAGTGTCCGATTGTAATGGGAGTTGGTACTAATGGTAATATATCTTGCTTGACACCGCGATGCGTATAGTAACTAAGCGTAGGTAGAGGTCTAGTTTCGTGACGGGTGACCGGCGGCACAGTATAATAAAGAGTACTACCGTCCGGCGGGGTGAGCCGCATTAGCGCGTAGCGAATAACAGCCCTGATTGTCACGTGTTTGCAAGTAGATGGACGGACGGTGCCGGTGGCATGAATGCTTGAAGTATTATGAGACGATAGAGCTAATTTTACTTACACTAATATTATAAATGCGAAATTGTGTCTATCTGTCTTGTCTGTTACCGCTTTACGCTTAAACCGCTGAACTGGTTAAGATGATATTTGGTATGGAGATAGTTTGAATTCCGGGGAAGGACATAGGATAGTTTTTATGCCGGAAATTGTCCCTTGAGGGGGTGAAATGGGGGATGAAAGTTTGTATGGAGCGTTTCACGCGGGCGGAGTCGCGGGCAGAAGCTAGTTTTCTTTTTTCTTTTTCTTTTACCTAAGTACTGTTGTTTTTGTAACGGAATTTTCCAGCGCTTGGTGCAAACTGTAATGATACCTACTGACTAAATGATGTGTTAATTTTTTGTGTAATTAATTAATTTCTTCTAAAAACATTCGTTGTTCTGTAATTTTTACTTCAAACAAGCTCAACATTATGTTCCATTGTCAAAATAACGAGTCGTAAGTACCAAAAAGTTATTTAGAAAGTTCATGTTCGGTTACTTTATACTAACTACCCCTCTTGCCCTAGTAGCATTTTCGTTGGCATTTCGTTGGGCCAACTCGGTGATCAATGGCCCAACGTGGGGCCAACTTAAAATGCTACTAGGGTGGGAATTGGGCGTGAATGTATGTATGTATATGTATGTATGTCCGGTTACTTTAGAGAAAAACCTTTTTTTTATATAAATAATTGTTGTCCCGACCTTTCCGTTGTCTGACCATTTCCCAAAATAGTTCGGTGGTATAAACAGCCAACAAATATTGCCCTTTTAATTGCACAAGCGAGCGAAGCGAACGAAATTTTCCGTTTCAGCTTGGGCGAAAATTATTTCGTATGTCTGTCTGGCTGTTCTCCTCTACAGGTCGTTTTTCTAAACCGATTTTCGTGAAATTTTGAGAATTATATAGACTTAGTCAATTCAGTGTTCCGAAAAAATACATTTTTTTTTCCAGAAAGGCTCGCGTGTTCTTCAGCTCACAGAGCTACCACTTATTGAACGAGTAATATTTATTTCCTGACTGCACCACCCTGGGTTATGTTTTGCGAGTGTTTATGTTTATTTATTTGGCACGTCCCTAATACAATTTAAGCAAATCGAGCCATAACAAAAGGCATTTTGGCGGATCTTTTCCTTATCGACCCATGCATTGGTGCAACACAACACAACTCGATACATCAACTTCAGCAGATAGGATCAGTGGCCCGCGCCCAAAAGCTTGATTTTACCTTCCATATCGTACATTGACCCGAGTACTTCTAAAATAAAAAGATACTATAAATACGAGTTTTGTATGCCGTTTCTTATGGACGGCTAAGAGTATACGTCCTTATTCTTTTGGACAGCGGAGGACACGTCATTATCTGACAGGATTACATCGATTACTCTTCATCTGTGTATTTGTGATTATTTGAGTTGACGAATTAAAAAGTATCAATAATCCATTCAAAAAGCAACTACCGCCCGCCTTAGGTTCCAATGACAGCTTTATAAAAAGGCCACGTTAAATAATCTCAAACATACTGACATATATGATGGATCTCATAAATTAGCAATACAGTAGGTAGTTGGCAAAATTAAAAATTATTTATCCTTACAGTAGGTACCAATAATCGAAACTCACGAAAATACTCGGGAAACATCACGCTTCCAACTTATATTTGCGACGATTAATTAGCTTATTTTTTAAATAAGTACGTTGTTTAAGTCGGTTGATCCTATTCCCTTGAAAGCTTCATAACCACAGTCCATTCGCGTTTAGAAAATAGTGACTCATCGGTGCAACTGCAGTGAAAAGGCGCATTCACAGTATTCACACTGGGGTATTTTTTTTATAAGTAAGTACTCAGAGCCACAGATTAAAGAATACAAGTACAGATACCCAATCTCATAGAGCAAAAGCGTACCGTCCTAATGTAGGCAATTCTGTATACAATTTTAGTCCCGTAGCTACACCAGTAGATGCAGTATCCGAGCTACCACGGCTATGACGCTGTCAGCCTTTAGTAATACATTGAGATATCACCAGATGGCGTTGACTTCCCGGGCAACAAATAGAGTATTTTTGATTTTTTCGATATAAAAGTAGTATTTTAGAGACAATATTACACATCACACAAAAATATACATAACCAAATGCTTAGAGCCTGTGTTTCCATAGAACTTTCGCGACCCGTGATGGCGCCATCTAGTGACAGTACCCAATAATACGTAGCAAGCTTGAAAGCTCACTCGTATAGTACGAGTTACATGGATTTAGTATCAATGTTATTGCATTTACTAAACTTATAAAATATACCTTTATTGTATGTGTGGAAGTATGTTTGTGATATAATTAAGGTACGTTGAATTTATTAAGGTGTAAAAATCATTCTATTTTCGCGATTACCGGTTCAAATGTTTCGCTCGGTACCTGTGTCGCCATCTATGAGTTCTTTTTAGTATCAATTATACGTTGTTCTAGTTGGGAGGCCATGTCAGAGCGTTTTCGACGTTTCGTAAAAAGTTGCTGATTTGACTATCAATCCACATCCGTTTCGTGGTCTATTGGCACACAGCTAAAAGGTTTGTTATAGTAGAATATTTACTCTATAATATTGCATCACGTTATGGTTTACAACTTGATTGCCAAACATTCTGATAATGGTTCTTCTAACCAAATTCAGTCCAGTTTGTCATTTGTGGTTTACTGACCGAGACGGATTGTTCCGATAGTTTAGTTGGTTAGTAGCGACGGGCCATGAATGGCACGGGTCGCCGGTTCGAATTCGGCTCGGAGCAATATATTTTCCACTTTTCCTTTAATTTAAAATTATAATTTCTGCTTAATACAAACTTAAATTATATCGTTTTTAGAAAAGCTTACAGAGTCACTAGTTTTATTGGTTTACAATTTTTGCCATACTCACAAAATCTAAATGTTGCCAATTCTATACAGTATAATCTATTTAATATTTGGTCCTGGATAAACCCCTGAATCAAGCACCCACTCCATCCTCCTAGTTATTCCGCTACGCTTGACACCCAATCCCAAGATTTGGCATAGGCACTAGTTTTACGAAAGCGACTGCATCTGACCTTCGAACTCAGGGAAAACTAGACCTTATTGGGATTAGACCGGCTTCCTCACGATGTTTTCCTTCGTCGAAAAACTAACGGTACCTATAAATATCGAAAATAAATGAATAAGCGCTCATAGCCCAGCGGCGCCTGCGAGTCGGAGACGATAACGCAGGTTAAGCAAAGATGGCAGCGGTCAGTCTTTGGATGGGTGACCGCCTGATGTTTGAGTGGTTAATAGACATGAGCGCTTCCGTACTTTTCTGACAGTCGAGTTGCCCACTCACTTGACAAAGGGGGGGACAACTGTTACTCGCGTCCGCAGGAGCTACCTACCACAACCCTGCACGTGTCCCCTGGGTGGTACTGGTATATAAGCCATACGATTAAATAAATAAATAGTACTTATCGAAAATCAAGCACCACTACCTGCGATTATATTGTACGCAGAATTACATCATAGTTCTGATTTAAAACCGAGAGTACACTGACCAGTATGTTTTTAAAATGACATAATAATATAACGGCGATGACAATGGTCCTCATCTTTAATTCAATACCTGATTGAGTTATTACTTGTTATCATTACTAAAGGCCCGCTCAAGCCAGCTGTCGTAATTGTAAATTACACGTTAAAATTACATAATATGGGGTGATTGAGGTGTAAAATTAAACGAAGAATCGATCTTTCAATAATTACGAATTTGTAGTTGATGATTTCAGGGTTACATGCGAATGAATAGAGGGAGTGAGCAGTAGTGCGGGTTGGGGACTTGACGTAAACACCTTTGAATTTCTTCGTAAATTTTTGCCGGGTTTCCTCGTGATGTTTTCCTTCGTCGAAAAGCTAGCGGTAAATAAAAAATAATGTTCCGTCCATAAGTTCCAAAGAACTTATTGTTACGACTCGGGGTTCGAACCCCCGACCGTCTCTACCGGTAGAGTAAAATACTAAACCTCACAAAAAATATGAACGAGCATCTAAGGTAACGTTGAAACTCACATTACTTGTAAGTAGCTTCAATAATTAGTAACTTACGAGAAAATCAGGACTAAAGGGAAATTTCAAATTTTGATGATTTCTCTGCGTATTCGTCTGTTAATTGAATAAGTGCATTCGCTCGCTTACCGACCACCAATTTACTTAGTGCACCTGTTTGCGACCGCTTACATAAACTGATGAATTGAAAGGATATTCTCTCATTTGAATTCCTATTAAACGTATTTAAATACAAAAAATTGCACACGCTGTGATTTTAGGGTCTGTAAAGTTTATTTAATTAGGTACCATTTATTTGAAGAAATCTTGTCCTTCAAGTGGTCGCTAACTGATGCGGTCGCGCAACAGGCGCGGTTATCCCACTCGAATCTCCGAAATAGAATCCGTCTAATTGTACCTTCTCATTTAAATATTGCCTTGAAAATGCATCATAAACTTAAAATTATCCGTATGTTGAACTTAATTTTAAATACATTGATGACACGATAAGCGTTCTCGTATTAAAATACAATAGAATTCGGTGGCTGCATCCTAATTAAAAGGTCGTAATATTTAGTAAAAAATTGCCGTGGTCACAGTTGGCTGATGACAATCAGTGTCAATTGCGTGCTTCAGCCACCAAGGCTTTACCGATAACTGGCCAAGGTGTCTTTAAATCTAATTTAACTGCTACATTTCTTAGTAAACGTCAACATAATAAATTTCGTAAATCGTACTTTTGTAATGTAAGGTTTACATTCTCTAAAAAATGTAAGATTTATCGTTTTGGTTTTTAAGGCGCCGTAGGTTCAGCGAAAAATATCGTCTCAGGGGGTGCGGCCCCCGCGCGCGCGGGGAGCGCGGGCCGCAGCTCTCCCGCCGTGCGCGCGGAGTGGAAACACACAGTACAGAGTAAACAGTACCACAACGAAGCGGCTAATTCGTATTCTAGTTTAGACGCGGACTTGCGGTTTTTAGAACTAAAGCAAAAATTGTAGTTACTGCAAAGACCGGAAAGTAAATGGGTTGCCAACCATGTGTGTATTAAAAAATTAAGTCAGTAGGTATAATAAAATAGAGACGGGCGCTGACGGTATTACACCCGGTAAATTCGCCAAACTAACCACCCGATATTTACTCGCTTACACCCGGGTATAAAAAAAGTTGAGAAAAAAGAGAGAAGTGGAGTAGAGTGGTGAGGAAAGTTGCTGAGTGAAGAGGAGAGGAGTTGAGTGAAGAGGAGAGGAGAGGAGTTAAGTGAAGAGGAGAGGAGAGGAGTAGAGGAAAGGAGTTGAGTGAAGAGGAGAGGAGTTGAGTGAAGAGGAGAGGAGAGGAGAGGAGTAGAGGAGAGGAGTTGAGTGAAGAGGAGAGGAGAGGAGTTGAGTTAAGAAAAGAGGACGAATTTCAACTGGGATACTCACAACTTATTGAAATCTCAAGTGCTATAAGTGGAGAGGAGTAGAGTGGAGTTAAGAAAAGAGGACGAATTTCAACTGGGATACTCACAACTTATTGAAATCTCAAGTGCTATAAGTACTTTGCTAGGGTGCTTCGCTAAAATTTATTGTGTGTATGTACAATGAATTTTAGCGAAGAACATTTATAGTATGGCCGCCATACTATGGCGGAAATTGGCCAATTTGATAAAAGTCGTGGACACGTCTTCTATATACCTAAAACTGGTATGGATGTGTTCCTTGTTGTCTCCAGAGTACGAATCTACCGGTTTTAGTTAAGGGAGAGGACAGACATAGCTGTGACGTCACCAAGATGGCGGCCGACGGTCATCGATTTTTGTTCAAATCTCGGGTTCTATTTTTCTGATTGGTTTGTGTGAGGTGTCATTTGAAAGCATTATAAATGTTCTATAATTCATTTTATGAGTTCTGTTTGTAGTCAACCGTTTGTAAAAAAAAAAAAAAAATAGATTACTTTACCTTAGACGTTTGCTTTCTTACCATCATAATTCGAGAAAGAGATACTTTAGCGTGATAAATGTCATTATAAAAAATATCAAACATTTTATAAGCTTGCCAATAATATGCAATTTGTCGTCGTTAAATAAAAAACATGTCATTTATGGCCAATTCCGTAACGCAAGTCCGCGGCAACCGGCATGCTGCGTATGATTGAAATACTACGAAAGTTCAAATTTGGTGTTCCCAAATGAAAGGTATTGTTGTTGTTGTTGTTGCCCTAGGGTACCCCCGTGGTGCTTAAGGTCTGCATAACCTCTGGCCACGCCTCTCGATAACCTCTCGACTCTGGAGACAACAAAGAACACATCCATACCAGTTTTAGGTATATAGAAGAGATGTCCATGAAAATCGTGAAGGATACGACTTTTTGCGATTTTGCCACCGTACTATTAGTATAAATAAATAAAAACTTGTTTGTCATACCTTCTTTATCGATAAATGTTTAAGAATCATCAGCGACAGTCAATAAGAGCAGCAGTTGGTATTACCCAGTACAGGATATATTATCTGGTGTATGTGTGTGTGAGTGTGTGTGTGTGTGTGTGTGTGTGTGTGAGAGAGAGAGAGAGAGAGAGAGAGTGTTTAAGTGGGTGAGTGTTTGATAAAGAGACTGAGACAGGTAAGGTAGGTAGAAAGTAAACTACCATTTTCTACTATTTTGTTTAATTAGGTAAATTATATGTTTTATACAAGTTTTTGGTATTTCACTGTACCAATGATTCGTCACCTTTCGTTGTAGATGTCGATCGATTAGAAGACGCTCCTCTAATTGGCATTCCTCGCGCTTGCCGTGAGTCCACTAATTCTGGCAGTAAATGATCATAGTAAACCTATAACAATAAATATTAAATCCATAAATATATGCTAGTAGTGTAGTAGTAGTAGTACTTATGAGTACTATGGTAAGTAAAAGACTATGTCATGTAATATAACTTACACGTCCTTCTTTTGTCGCGAATTGGAGACAGAATCGTTTTCATTATTTTTTTCGACATCGTCGCAATCGTTTTGTAGCAAAAATCTGGAAATAATAAATAAATAAGATTTCGTTACACACTATCTCTCTCTTTCTCTCTGGCCATATAAGATAGACAAATACTATCTCTCTCTCTTCATCTCCCTTGATCAAACCATCCCCCGAAGCCACTAAAATATACAGTGTTGTCACATGTTCAGCAAATCCGTTTTTTCAAGATTTCGCGATCACAACGCCATCTACCGGGTCCAACTGTTTTTTTTTTCAAACGATCCAGGGACCCACTTAAATATCTATACACAGTTTCATCCAAAACGGTCCAACCATGCGTCATTTCAATTGTGATCACGACGCCATCTACCGGGGGTCCAACTGTCTTTGTAAACCATCCATGCACCCACTCTCAAATATGTAAACGAAGTTTCATCCAAATCGGACCAGCCGTTCCTCCCCATACCACTCCATTCCTCTCCTCTCTGCTGAGAGTGTGACTGTCACGCGAGTTTCGGTTGCGCCACGCTCACGTACTGACTAGACTAAAATAATTATTACTTACTCATTCGATGGGAACACGGTTTCGTTATTTTCTTTGTAGCGGTCCAACAAACTAAAAGAAAATGATTACATTCAAAATGAATAATTCGGTATGATATTTACTTATTTAATAAAAAAAACACTATTCATATAATTTCTTCGGAATATAGCGAACTACAACAGTGTCACACAGCCAGTAAATACACCTACACTACTGCATTTATTATTTATCTGTGATTTCACTTACCGTTTCGCATTTGTTCTTCGGGCAATCGCTCTGCAATTCATAATATGACTCCTTCTCCTTTTTTAGTTTTATTCTTTTTATTCCCCATTATAGGGAGCACGCAGAGTATATTTTTTGTAAGAAATGCACTTGGCCGTACGGATTCGGGAGCACGAGTCGCGCGACACAGGTCCGTCCCCGAACGCAGCTCGCTGAGCACTGAACGGGTGGCGGCCGGCGGTCGGGCACGAGTAGAATCGCAATTATCGATATTTTCGAATTATTATTTTTGATTGTTTTTATTAAAAAAAATGTATTCACTGATTACCATCTAAAATACAAATACGCAATTTCTGATGCAAGTTTCATGTTGGTAGCTAATTTTAATAAAATCTAATATCGTTTTAAAGAGTGTAATTAGAGGTATGTTGGCGATTTTTTTCTATCGAGCGAAAATTGCTTAATCATTTTTCGATTCACTGATCTCGCTGGAGAAAAGCCTCAAGATTACTATTCGTATTTTTTTGAAACCATATTATTGTACACAGACGCATTATATTGTTTCAAAAACTGCCTTCGCTGAACCTACGGCGCCTTAAGTTTAGGGGCTCTAACTGAAGTCAGCGTCATGGTTTCCGTGACAAAATGCTGAGTGAGTTTCCCAATTACTTGTTTCCCAATAATGTAAGAAATTACTGAATAATTATTATGTAGAATGAATGTAAGTGCACACTATGGGGTGCCTATGTGGGTCTATTTCAAGTGGAAATTTATGAAAGAACTTTTTTTTTTCGAGTATTTTAATTTTTCAAGATATATTTTTGGGTAGTAGTTAAGTACCTAAGTAACAATAAATACTTTAAAAAATACACATAAAATTAATTGGTTCATAAAACACCTTCTATAAAGCATTTCTTTTAAAATAAAAAAGAAGCTCCACGTACCTTATATTTCATATTAACACACACAGGCACCAAAAACAAAAGCTCACTTCGCAAACTAAAAAAAAAACTTTAAAAAATGTCGTAAGTGAAGACGATTCGCGCGCGAAACCGTACCGCGCATGCGTGTGGCGGCTGCGTCGAGTGCAATGGCGGCTTGCCGTCGCGCGCTTCAGTTTTCCTTCCCGCCAACTGCGTACAACGACCCAGAAGGTGAAGGTAACACAACAAATCAACTATGACTCGGCGCTGGCCGCTGAAATCGCTAGTGTCAGCAATGAGCAATCGGTCTTAGGTCTTGTACGCATTGTTTTGAAATTATTTTTGATGGGAGTTGGCAATGTTTAATCGCCAATCGAGAAAAGATGTCACAAGTTCAATTTCTTGAGCTTATTTGGTATTGTTGCTGAATGCTGAAAAATGCAAACTTGTCATTCTGCCAAATGTCACGTGCTAAATGCGCTTACCTTTTTCCAGATCAAGTTTCTAACAAAATAAGTACCTAACTAGACGTACCTACTAGGTATATAATAGTCACCGCTGAAACGTATGTTTCCCATTACAATTTGATTTCAATGTGTTCAGCGTTATTAGTTGGTCGTGTGTGGAAGCGAGCGAATGAATCACGTTGAAAGTACTGACAAATTTGCGTTTAGATATTATTTTATTACCTACGTAGTGTAGGCAGTAGGCACATATGTACCTTTTACCTGGTACTCGTATTGCACCCGCCGTGAACTAGCTTTAAGTAATGTGGGACTAAAGGTCGAGAAATAAGGTATAAGCTCATGAGTAAGGAATAGATGACCGCACGTAAACGAAACTGTCTAATAATACAAATCAGTCTATCGAGTCAACTGAAATAATTAAACAAACTTAATATCTATTGACAATCTATGTGCTGAAACGAAGCGCAGCCCACCGGCTCAGCGTTGATGTCTTTTTTTCTATGACCAAGGTGACGTTCTATTGGTCAAATTCATTATAGTTCAGTAAAGGTGCCACGTGATTGGTCATAGTAGTTTATGCAACTGATCTATAATGGGAGGTGTTAAAATACGAGTGTGGTTTTATGAAACGAGCGTCAGCGAGTTTCATAAAAGGATCACACGAGTGTATGTACAGTTGTATGTACACTTCTTCATCTACACACATGTCATAAGTAGTAGTAAGTAACAGCAATAAACCAACAAAAGAATTACAACAGCAATGGCGGCATTTCGATCCTCCGTAAAGACGAATGTTTTTTTCAAGTCATAGACAAACGAATTTAGTACCTATACTCATGTCACTCGAGATCAAACGTCGTGCGGTTTATATTAAAAAACATACTGAGGGGCTACCGCGAAGTGAAAACGAACTTCGTTTATGTATCTCCGTCTCTGTCGCACTTGCTCGTTCGAGCGATAGAGAGGGACATACACGAACGAAGTTCGTTTTCGTTTCGCGGTGGCCCCTCTGAATTGACGTTTCGTTTCGTATCGATCTGTTTTAATATCTATGGATACTAGAATTGAGACCCACTTGAACTTTGACAGCTGTTCCAAACTTAAACTCATAACGTTACAAAATCCTATACTGTTATAACATTAAAGTACAGATTTTACCACAGACAAGAAAATTCTCATAGTAAAATCGGTTGTAATAATGCTGGTCATTTCCTACGGTTTCTGAACTCATTTTAGAGCACTAATGATACGTGCGTAGATAAAATTCATTATAGGTGTCTAAACAGTTGTATAATTATTTATTATAGTTGAGTTAGGAGCTCCATAGTAAAAAGTATGTGATTATAGTTTGGTGTACGAAGTCTTAATTGAAACATTAAAGTCGACGAGTATAAAAAAGTAAATTTAAATACGAATTCTTTGGTAAATGTCCTACTACCTACTTCATTTTAATGAACCTCACCTTCATTAAATTGAAGTAGGTAAAATCTCGACGGCATTCATCTTCTATTAGATACGTAAGAGTGAGCCTTTTCTCGCCATCACGTCCGACTCGTCCGAGTTAATTAGAAGCCGTAGGAAGGCACTTAATGAATGACGCAGTTGCACGTGTTTACTTCCACGATCGTATCTCTTTGTTGTCATCTCAAGGTACTAGGCCAGAGGTTCCGGACCCTTCAGTGTGTTCCAGCTTGGGCAAAACAGCTTTCGTATATGTCCGGCGTTAGTCCGGCTTTTCTCTTGGGTTCCCCATTTCTCAATCGATTCTCGTGAAATTTTGTGAGTAGGTAATAATGATTATAGTTTTTTTCCCTAAAGGGGTAAAATTGAGTTTTAGGGTAGCGCACCACGCAGTCTTATCTTATGGGGGGCTTCCCCCGTCACATCATAGTTTATAAAATCTTAAATGTAAAAGATTGCAACTATAGATGTAACATAGAATTAAGTCCTTTTTTAAATGCAATAAACAGCTAAAATTAAAAAAAAAAAAAAAATTTGAAACCTATGATTCTTACAGAATAGGAAAATTCTATGTCAGGTAGCGGGACACAAAAGGGTAAGAAACACTTTACTATGCGCTTCACAACCGTCCGGTCTCACCTCATCACTCATCCCTAGCCGCAATTACTCCTAGTTAATAAGAACATAGTTACTAGTGGCTCTGTGAGCTATGGAACTTGCGAGCCTGACCTTTTTTAGGGTTCCGTAGTCGACTAGGAACCCTTATAGTTTCGCTTTGTCTGTCCGTCCGTCCGCGGATAATCTCAGTAACCGTTAGCACTAGAAAGCTGAAATTTGGTACTAATATGTATATCAATCACGCCGACAAAGTGGTAAAATAAAAAGTGTTTTTTTATTTTTTATTAGGGTACCTCCCCTATACGTAACGTGGGGAGTGTTTTTTTTTCATTTCAACCCTAACGTGTGATATATTGTTGGATAGGTTTTTAAAAATGAATAGGGTTTTGCAAAAAATATTTTTCGATAATGTTAATATTTTCGGAGATAATCGCTCCAGAAGTAAAAAAAAATATGTCCCCCCCCCCCTCTAACTTTTGAACCATAAGTTTTAAAAATATGAAAAAAATCTGAAAAGTAGAACTTTATAAAAAGTTTCTAGGAAAATTATTTTGAACTTCTTTAGCGGCGCTGTGCACATTTTGTGATGGGGAAAAATCGTTAAAATAAAAACTCGCCACAGATTTTTCGATTCGATAGGTCACGTGACCGTAAGATGCGTAAGGTGAGATTCCAGACATTATTTTTTTAAATACTGATTATTAAAGAAATTCGTGCAAAATGATTCCCTGACCATTCCAAAATATCAAAAATGCATAACGTTAATATTCAGGTTTTCACTTCCGCCGGCACTCCCGGTCTCTTTTTTTTTCGTCTAACTGCATCTACAAAAAAATCTATAATAATTATAGAACCTTAGAAATTTCACGAGAATCGGTCGCGAAATGGTGAACGGAGGAACAGCCGGACATACGAAATAATTTTTGCCCTAGCTGGAAAAAAGAACTTCGTTTGCTTCCGTCTCTCGTCTCGTTAATAAATAACTATGCGTAGGTAGGTGTTCTAGCAGTCACTCTGTAGGTAAGTGTCAGGCGAACGAATATAATCTGACGTGAATCTGACCTATTCTACATCTTTGTTTGGATCAGAAACTCGTTTTTAGGGGTTCCGTAGTCAACAAGGAACCCTTATAGTTTCGCCATGTCCGTCCATCCATCCTCGGCTTAGCTCAGTAGGTAACCCCTTACAACTAGAAAACTGTAAATCGACATGGATATATAAATCAATAACGCCGACATAACAGTAGATTTACCTCGCCTACACCTATTAAACCTATAGTGTGGGGTATCGTTGCATAGCTTGTTAAAAAAAATTATGGGTTTTTTAAAACCATTTTTCAACTCAGTGATTCGTTTGCGAGATATTGGGCTTTAAAGCCCTGATTTTTGTTCACATCATGCGTCGTCCCCGCCCTGCCGGCTAAATGGCTACTACTGGGGATGTGAAGAAATTCGTGGTAGTAGTACATATCGATGCTTATCTAAAACAACTCTGTATCTCAAAAACTGTGTTTTTTCAGGGCAGAGGTTTAAAAAAAACACAAAAAAGATATTGTTATATTTTTTTATTAAGATAACCAATTTAAAATCTTCTTTAAGTCACTGTTTCCTCTGTCATCCAGTTATTTAAACCCAAGAAAATAAAAAGAAAACAACAAAAACTACACAAAAAAAACTGAAAAATGTACTACAGTTTAGAGTTGTGACACGATATTTATATACTTTGGATAAGTTTTTATGTGTACTAACGTCTCAATATAAAATAATTCAAAAAAATATTTTTTTCTTATGAATAATAGTGTATTATTTGTCTTTAAGACAAACGTATATGTAAAATATTAAAAGAATACTGACTTATTTTGCTTTGTTTCTCAAATATTATTTTTTTATATGGACAATAATGGCCTTAAACGACATACATCACAATAATACTTAAACTTTATAGACAATAACGGTATAGTTTAGTTTACAACATTACAACACTTGGTATGGATGTAAATTAGTAACTCTTTTTTAAAGATTCAAAGATTCATAGATAATATATTAATATGGACTTTAAGGCTCCATAAAAATGTTTTGCACGTCTGCACGCAGGCTGAATGCACTGGACGATTATGTTGTATTTTTAAGAACTATGTAACTGCATTCCGAGCAAAATAAAAATCTTTGAATCTTCGAAATCTTTGAACCTCGTGGGGGGCCTAGCTACGATGCGCCATCCAGTACGTGGTCACATCTCGAGAACCTTTCCGCCCCAACGGCCATCGGTTCTACGTGCAATGTGCCCAGCCCATTGCCACTTAAGTTTAGCGATTTGGAGGGCTATATCGGTTACCTTGGTTTTGCTGCGGTAGCCTCATTTCTGATGCGATTGCGCAGAGAAACTCCCAGCATAGCCCTCTCCATTGCTCTTTGGGTGACTTTGAGCCTTCTTATGAGGTAACCGTCTACGTTTCCGTGTCATACGTCATCACACAGTGAGGTAGTGGCAACACACACTGGTCAAAGACTCTCGTCTTGAGACATTGCGAAGTATTGGACGAAAAGATGTGCCGTAGGTTTCCGAATGCTGCCCAGCCGAGTCGGACTCTTACTCAAAGTTGGACCTATCTAACTTGAAAGTCTGAAGAAGTCTTGAAAGTGTCCGATTGACATGATTTTTGTCTTATCTATGTTCATCGTTAGACCAACTCGCTCGGAGGCTTTACTGAGGTCATCGAGCATAGTACTCAAGTCCTCCATGGTCTGAGCCAAGACATATAATCAGCAAACCAAAGGTGATTGATGTACTCGCCGTTGATGTTGATGCCTAGCCTTCTCCAGTCTAGTCTTGAAAACGTCCTCCATTGCAGCGGTGTACAGTTTTGGGGAAATAACATTCACTTGCCTAACACGCCGCTGTAGCGGAATACGTTTCAAGCTCCGATCCTGGAGTGGGACTGACATAGTGATGTTCTCGTACAAACACTTCAGTACTTCGATATAGCGGCAGTCTACTTTTCACCGCTGGAGAGACTGTAGTACAGCCCAGGTTTCGATCGAATCGAAAGCTTTTTCCACGAACGCTAAGCAGAGAGGCAAGTTTTACTTTCCAGTCTTCTGTATAACCTGGCGGAGCGTATGAATGTGGTCTACGGTGGTGTGGTAAACCTCTTCGAAAACCGGCTTTGTCGGGAGGCTGGAAGTCACTAAGCCTGCATGCGAGGCGATTCGTAATGACTCTTGAAAACAGCTTGTAAACATGGCTCAGAAGTGAGATGGGTCGGTAATTCTTCAGCAGGGTTTTGTTCCCCTTTTCGAACAACAGCACCCCTTACCTCTGTTCCACGCCTTTGGCGTGCTCCCTTCCAGTAGGACGGTGTCGAACAACTTCTGAAGGGTCGTAAGGATCGGTTTTCTACCCGCCGTCGTGAGTTTGGCTGTAATTCCGTCTTCACCGGGTGCCTTGCTGTTCTTAAGCTGTTTCAGAACCATTCTAATCTCGTACAGGCTGATGTCCGGGATGTCGTCGGTAAAGTGTCGGGTTGGTCTAGCTAGGGCCTTTCGCCAGACTAACTTCGGGTCTGCGAGTTGACGTGTATACGATATGTATGACGTGTAAAAACGCACTCAATCAAAAGCTCAGGTTTGGAGAAAACGACTCTCCAGTCCTCAGTTTTTTACCTTGCGAGCTGGCTCTGCCCAATAGACTCGATCGAGATCTCGTGCGAACACATTAGAGCCCTTATTTCTCTCGATGGCCTCTTCAATACGGTTCGTAGTGAATTGGCGCAGATCGAGGGTAAGGGACTTGGAGATCTGTTTATTTAGCTGCCGGTATAAAGTCGCATCGTTTGAAGACTGCAGAATCATTTGACTCCTTTCCTTCATGAGCTTCTGAGTCGAGCTAGAGAGCCTTTTTGTTCTGTTGGCCCGCTGGGCCTCGAAGAACATAGACCCAGTGGCACGAACAGGTTCCACAAAACCTAGGCAATGGAAACGGTTTTGGAGTTCCAGCTGAAAGCTCTCGGGGTCACCCAAAGGGCAATGGAGAGGGCTATGCTGGGAGTTTCTCTGCGCGATCGCATCAGAAATGAGGCTACCCGCAGCAAAACCAAAGCAGATTTCGGATATTTTTTCCAGTTCGCGTGTTCATTTCTATAACCAAAGTATACTCGTAATATAGTCAACTGAAAGAGTTACTGAATCTTTGACACAAATTCATCCACGAAAGTGAGGCAGGACAAACCCTTAAATAGTGTCCATAATAAAAATATAATAATTATTGTTATTATATCACTTTTTATACAAAACAGAGGCGCACACGAGTAATTGAAGTCCCCATGTACATGGAGCATGTAGTAGGTATGTATCTTATACTTATTTTATTTGATATTACAAAATAAATAAATATTAGAGGTTAATAATATCTTACACAAATCGAACTAGGCCCATAGTTAAGTTCAATAAGGCTTGTGTTGTATATTATTATTTTAATTGATATGAATACATACATACCTTTTTTGCAATACATATAACATCTAAATAAGTTTATCATCGTGCTGCTTATCTATTTATAGTGGCTTTTCTCGTTTTGAATCAAGAAACTAAATGCATATTTATGATGAACATAGTCCAAATTCGTATAGTATACCAATAATGAAGTAAGTCTTATGTAGTATAGGGGCTTATTTTGCTTACATGAACAAGCCAACTTTCATTATTTTCGTGAATACTCGTTTATTTGTTGTTAAGTCAAAACATCGGTACTTACTGTTTAACGGAAAGTGTCCCATCCATGAATAATCCTATATTGCACAAAAATTCGTTAGTGTTCCACTGAGCTATTTCGCGTAATGCCGCTGTTGTACAAACAAATTGATGTGTTTTAACGAATTATTTAGGGATGTGCCGGTAGTCAACAAAAAAACGTGGTGACGGCGTCGATCGCTATGGCTCATCTGGCCTACGGACGGTCTTCCAGATAAAATGACGTCGACACCCCACCAATGGCATAACGGCACAATGCTGCCACGGTGGCAATTTTTTGAATTAGAACACGTGAGTCTTAGTCACGATAAACTTTAACGTGTTCTGCGTCTAGTCTTATACTTAGTAGCAAAACGGATTATTTCGCGATACCGACTTGTTTTAGATAAGCGTCGATATAATGAATTTAAAAGGAAAACTATCACGGACAAGCAGGCATAAGTAAGTAGCGAGTAATAGTCGACCAACTTAATGTGTACTTGGAATGGTCAATCTTCGTACAAATTCAGGCACCTAGACAACCCTAGACTTTAAAATTTGAAAGTGGTTCAAACTTATACAAAAAGTCGGTGTAGTTATACAACTATGTTTTTAGACCATAAAATCGTGAATTCAAGACGTACGAGTAGGTATGTTTTCATCAAATTAAATTATTTGTTATTTTTATATTAAGTTTGCATTTCATGTAAATATTATGCTTCAAATTAATTAAGTTCAGACAGTGAAACGCCACGGTTTCACGACCTTCAGCCAGTATTGGGCAACGTTTAATAAATATGACCGCTCTGCTTCACAAGTTCTGTTACTGTAGCAACGCCTTTCTCAACTTTAGGCTTTCTCAGATTAACTATATTGCTGAAATAAGTGCGTAATCATAATCCGCTTTGATTTTTTACCGAAAGTGATCATACCTACCTTGCTTTTATACCTACCACGACGGTGGCAAACAAGCACACGGTCCGCCTGATGGCAATTAGCCATCGTAGCCCATGTGCGCTATGACTTGAGAAGAATCATAAGCGGTGCCGACCCTTTATTGATTTGAGGATTCGTTGTGTTGACGGCTCGAGACAAATGCTGGTCCATCACTCGACACAGTGCGTCCTCGGGAGTTCTGGCCACCTTACTCATAATTAAGATTGTCCCGAATATAAAAATATATAATTACCAAAATACCACGTAGGGCCATCAAGTCATCATTATGCTGCACGTCTATCATGGGACGGCCGCGACATATTACGCTCGATTTTTCTCGCACTATACCTCTAGTTCTAAGTGTTCTTATAAGAGAGAGACGGATAGTGCGAGAAAAATCGAGAGAGCTCGCGCGTCGTCGCGTGATAGCCGTGCTGGTTACGGCCCAAGACTTCCAGCGGCGGCATCAGCGGCAGCGGTTTTCCTAGGAGGCCTGAGTGGGCGCCCCGCTCTGAGCGGGGCTTAGCGACCACCTCAAGGACACGGTTTCCAGACCCTTATAAACACACAGTAAACCGAATGCAATTTTTGAACGAGCGAGCGAAGCGAGCGAAATTCTCTTTTTCAACTTGGGCCATAATTATTTCGTATATCCGGATGGCTGGATGTCCGGCTGTCCGGCTGCTCTCGTCTATAGGTCGCATCTCAACTGATTCTCTTGAAATTTTGTGAGCTGGTACAATACTTTTTTTTTTGTCGATTATTTTTCAAAATAAAAGCTGCAAGTAATAGTAGTTGTGTAATAGAAATCTATTTAAAAAAAAAACCGGCCAAGTGCGAGTCGGACTCGCGCACGAAGGGTTCCGTACCATTATATATAATAATAAGTTACAATAGAATTTGTACGAAACTATTACTTCTTGAAGTACATTTTATAAGTTGGTCGACTATTACTCGTAAACGTGTAAAGCCTACTTAGCTGTGATAGTTTTCCTTTTAACTTCGTTATATCATGGCCTCCCAACTAGAACAACGTATAATTGATACTAAAAAGAACTCATAGATGGCGACACAGGTACCGAGCGAAACATTTGAACCCTTAGAGTATATACCTACAGAGGCGACGTAAGTGTCGCCACAATGAGGGACGGCAACAAAGTAGATGATTCCCGTGGGGTGGCCATGTAACTAAAAATTACCCCATCGCTTCCATACGTTTATTTTAAATAATGCGCTTTTATTGTAAGTAGTTTTTACTGACGCTTTACACACATTCACTGCCTAGCAGGCGCTCTGTTCGCAACCACTAGTAATATTCAGCTTAATAACATGAAATATGATTCTAGTAACTGAACATGACATGTAGGTAATTAATAGTCCTTGTGCAAGCGGCTTACCTGGTAGTTTCTTATCAGCACAGTTATGACAGGACGCCCGCGAGCTGTGTTGCGGCGAGGTAGACTATCCGTCTCTTTCTAATCGTTCTAACTAGAAAGAGACGGACAGTCTACCTCGCCGCGACACAGCTCGCGGGGCGTCCTGTGATAGCCGTGCTGATCTACTTAATTATTATAAAGCCTGAATCACACTGGCGCGGCCTGCGGTGGCGGTTCATAGTAAACTTGACAGTTAGTGTCAAATTTACTATTGACCGCCACCGCAGGCCGCGCCTGTCTGTGAGAGGCTTAAAGTCTCTCACAGACTGGCGCGGCCTGGCCGCGGCGATCAATGGTAAACTTGTCATTAGCTGTAAAATTTACTATTGACCGCGATGCAGGCTTAAGGCGGGAAAAATAATGACACTAAATACCGAAATGAGACACAACCATATTAAAAAACATTTACTATTCAAATATTCAAATTATTACAGATTAATGATAAAGAGCTCTGCTCGGGTAAAAATATGCTGAGAACGATTTTTCCCAGATATGAGACCTAGCTAGATCGATTTTTTTTATGAGGCACAGAGTGGGAGGCCCCCTACAAGGTTGACTGATGACCTGGCAAAGGTCGCGGGAGTCCGCTGGATGCGGATGGCGCAGGACCGGCCATTTCGGCTGATATGATGATGAGATAGATTTTTCGCCCCCATAAACCCCTATACTGCAAATGCCATCAAAATCGTAAGACCTGTTTTCGAGAATGCGATCACAAATATATATATGTAGCCTTAACCCAAATACTACGCGCACGCGCATCCTCATTTAGTGGAAACCTAGAAAAAAAAAACATATTATTTTACATAAAATTTTTCAAGCAAAGGGCTTATAGAAAATTATGATTCATTCTAAACCGTCGATCGTCTTTACTTATTACTAGCTGTCCACGCGTCTCCTCTCCACCCGCGTAGTAGAAAGAACACAAGCGGAGGCGCAGATGCAGGATTAAATAAAGCCAGATGAAAGAATTTTTGAAATCGGATGAACAGTCCAAGATTACTCGCTACATAAAAGCTTATCTTTACTATGAGTACAGAGTAAATATACGTATATAAGAATATATCCCATCCATTATATACGAATGTTATGTAATAACAAGTACGAGAATTTTGTTAGAGTATAAATTACCCGAGAAATCGGGTATTTTTAAGTTGTATTGGCTGGTATCCCTAAAATAATTGCAAAGAAGCTAAATCGAGAAGACATTCTAACACCTCTCGCAGCTTACCATAAACAATCTACGTAATTTGGGCGGATAATATGTCAACAAATATTTTCTTGTACAATGTAAACAATGATGCTATTTCTATTGTTATCGTCAAACTTTACAAGATTTTGAGCGTAATGTAATTTTACCATGCTATTTTTACGTATTGCGTATACAGAAAAGTGAAAGATGTTCTACTTACGTGTGAAAGGTTATATTTTCATCACATTGTTCCGACCGGCTTTTACAGCCAAGCACGCAACAATTAACCATTTTCTTGGCACAGACGGAACACGAGATACCTTATCGTGCGTAAATTACTTTTAGGACACTATTTTATTCACAATAATATTAAATATTTCGGATTCGTTTGCAGCCACGCGCGAGCATTGACAGCATTGTATGCCACAACTGTTGTGCCAAATAGAAAAAAAGTGGAACTATGACAAGGATAACGAATGATATATCTCTGTCTGTCACACTTATCGAGATTTGTATGCTACCAGCTCGCTCGCACGTGCTATTATTATTACCATAGCCTGTCCATACTAAATTATAGGTTCATGTTTGAACCAGTAATCGTGAAGATAGAATGATTTTTACACCTTAATAAATTCAACGTACGTTAATTATATCTCAAACATACTTCCGCACATACAATAAAGGTATATTTTATAAGTTTAGTAAATGTAATAAAATTGATACTAAATCCATGTAACTCGTACTATACGAGTGAGCTTTCAAGCTTGCTACGTATTATTGGGTACTGTCAAAAGATGGCGCCATCACGGGTCGCGAAAGTTCTATGGAACCACAGGCTCTAAGCATTTGGTTATGTATATTTTTGTGTGATGTCTAATATTGTCTCTAAAATACTACTTTTATATCGAAAATATCAGAAATTCTCTATTTGTTGCCCGGGAAGTCAACGCCATCTGGTGATATCTCAATGTATTACTAAAGGCTGACAGCGTCATAGCCGTGGTAGCTCGGATACTGCATCTACTGGTGTAGCGACGGGACTAAAATTGTATACAGAATTGCCTACATTAGGACGGTACGCTTTTGCTCTATGAGATTGGGTATCTGTACTTGTATTCTTTAATCTGTGGTTATATGTACTACTACCATGAATTTTTTCACATATCCCAAAACAACCATTTAGCTAGCAGGGGGTGGGGACACTGGAGTCTAACAAAAATTAGCACTTTAAGGCTTAATATTTCACAAACGGATCGTTTAATAGAAAAATTGTTTTCACAAACCCCCAATATTTTTAAAAGACCTATTCAACGACACCCCATACTATAGGGTAGACGACAATAAAAAAAATCATCCCCACTTTACATGTAGGGGAGGTACCCTAAAAAAAATGTTTTTCAAGATTTTATTTTACCACTTTGTCGGCATGACTAATATGTATATTCATGCCAAGTTACAGCTTTCTAGTACCAAGAGCCTCTGAGCTAAGCTGCGGACGGACGGACGGACGGACGGACGGACGGACATAGCGAAACTATAAGGGTTCCGTTTTTGCCATTCTGGCTCCGGAACCCTAAAAATCGAGAAAATACCTTTTCAGTTTACCAACTCATCAAAGTGGTCGCTAACGAAATTAGGTGGTCGCTATCTGGCGAAATGAGCTTACCTACAGAGCAAGTACCTAGTGCTGTTGCGCTCTAAGTCAAAACAATTGCACCATTTTGAGAATCGAATGCCAGCATTGCCAGCGAATAAATTATGCTGCTGATCCAACTGTCAAACGAGTTGTACTGAGAAATTGCATGCACATACGCTACACCCAATCATGATTTCGACATGTTGTACACACAGCAACACACCTAACTAACCATACCGTGAAAACCTAGAACCTTATTACAATGCACTTAAGGTCAGATTAGATTTCCGATGGTCACTTAGCTGTGTTGTCGACTGTACTGACAAATTGGAGTAAAATAACATAATCTGTATACCCCATTACAAGATAGACCGAGTTATCACACAGGCCAGATCCAACACCTATCCGAACAGCACGGCTAGCACGCGACGGCGCGCGAGCTCTCTCGATTTTTCTCGCACTATCCGTCTCTCACTTATTAGACCACTTAGAACAAGAGGTATAGTGCGATAAAAATCGAGAGTATGTCGCGGACGTCGTGTGCTAGACGTGCTGACACTATTGAGAGATATATATGCCGGCTGTACACATTGGGCCAACGTTAGCGCGTGAGCAGGATGCAGCTATGCAAACGCATGAGAACGAAATAAAGACCTCTTCCTCTAACGCATAGCTGCAATCTGCTCCGCGCCAACGTTGGCCCAGTGTGTACAGCAGGCTTTAGATGCATTCATTTGGTAATCAGCGTTTTTATTAACCTCCGCCGCAAAAAGGGAGGTGTTATAAGTTTGACGTATCTGTGTGCCTGCCTATGTCATCGTAGCTCTTAAACGAATGGACCGATGTTAATGCTGTTTTTATTGCGATATAATATGCTTCAATAACGGCAATATGCATATGATACGTAATTGTAATATGCATGTAATGGTGGTGTTCCACTTGTCCAAGATCTTTGTCCAATGTGCATTGCGTCTCACTCACTCTTTAAGCAAAATGTGAGAAAATACACATTGAACAAAGATCTTGGACAGCTGGAATACCACCCAAAGGTATCGCTTGATAATTCGGCGGTGGAATTCAGCCTATTTATATATCACAGGCTTTATAGCTTCGTACCCCTCATGCTGTCCGCCGCGCTGGAGCGTGGGGATGCGGCTATACAAATGTCAAACAAAATGTGCTAATCTGTGCACAGATGGCAAATGGCGTCATCTCGACGCATTTGTTCAACATTTGTCGGCATTTGCGTTGGCTTTTGCTAGCAAATACGATAAAAGCAATCTAAGAAAAACCTGTTTAACCTAAGCGCAATTATTCCGATCTTGTGTGGTGTACGTTACTCATAATTCTTGTATTAAGTGTTCGTAAAGTGTAGTGAAACATGTCGCGTGATCCTCGCGATCCCCGAAAGGGTTATTACAACCGGGAATGGGAAAGGGACCGTGAACGTAATCGTGACCGCGAATACCGGCATCCAATATCGAAGCGGAGCCATAGCCCCCTTAGAGATGACAAGGGCCGTAGTCGATCTCCGAGACTCAAAACTGATAAGGACCTTGATGAGAATATTTTGAGTGAAATCTCCAAGCTTCCTGAACCTAGCGAGTTGTGGGAGCCGAATCAGTTCCCGGATGGGCCTGGCTTCGCGCCGCCGCCGCCGTCCTTCCAGCCATCGGAGGTATAGCCACTAACCTAAAGCTTTTTCCAATATTGGTTTGTTTGGTAAAAACACCATACAAACAAATCCATCTTCTAAAATTTCTTTGCGACCTTCTGCTAGCATCCGATGTAGATGGTAATTTTTGTTCTATCTTATGGAGCTATATGTCATTTCAAAACAACAATGGATCAAGTTTAGGCTTGGGTAGTTTTCCATTATCACTGTAATTGAACTTCAAACCTGGGCGCATACAGTCTGAATTCATGCACTGAATTTAGTATCTGGACCACTCCAGAGCAAAAAAACGGCCCCTGTTAGCAATTCTGCACAAAGTGTACTGTTTTACTTGCTCATGAGTGATTCAGTGACTGAATTCCATTCTGTGTGAGGCTGGCTTAAAGCCTGCTCAACTCAATGGGCCAATCATACAGGATATAACTATGTGTTAGTGAGTAAGACATATTTTCATCGCTCCTTACTGTTTGATAGGCCATTGTGTAGAGCAGGGCTTGATATGAGTTTTCATAGTAATCTTAAAGCGATTTTTAACACCACTACTTTCTAGGAAAATCTTTCACTGTTGCCTCCTGCCTGTTGCCTTTAGAAATACTATAACAACAACAAGAAGTTGATTAAACATGTATACTGATCATCAACATGTCCTTTTTTGCTGGCTGCCCTTCACTCTTATTGTGAATTTGGGAGATAAACAATAATAAACTATTTTCTCATCCACAGCCCAACCCTTCCTACAACAGCTACCCATCACAGTCCTACGCAAACATCTACGATGACTTCCCTCCCGTGGCTACGGTCCCTCCGACACCACACCCTCCAGACATTGGTAATTGGAACCAACTGTCACTGCCGCCGCCGCCCACAGCACCTCCACAGTTTAACATTGAGGAACAGATTAAGAAAGAAGGTACGTGGTTATTCACAATATTGAAAATCATCACTATGATTTCCCGATCTACATACAAATTGATTTGTATGTCCCATGTGTAAGTTTTATTTACCAGTCAATTAAATAATTTCTGGAATATTTTCGCGCGCAAGCATGCAAAAGCGCAACTGCGCGTGCCTTATTCATTGCTTTGTTCCAAATTCTTATTGTAAGTTTTCTACTAAAGCTCTTTATAGTAGTACTTCATTTATCTACCTCATAAGTTTCCATAACTGCAAAACGGGTATTTACTAGATTTACCAAATTGTGTCGCTTTCCAGGGTGAGGGCCTGGAGATCTGTATTACAGGTTTTTCAATACCTAGTTCAGACTCCAGTCCCTCACAAAGGATACTTTGTACCACTTTCATGTTTACCAACTAGTTGTCAAACTGTTTTGTATGTCCTTTGTGAGGTGAAAATAAATGAAAATTATTATTATTTATTATTATTAGTTCCCTAATTTAAGAAGCTTTGGACATATGGTATTATTTTATACCACATTCACACCAAAATTCAGGCACAAACTTAGAAAAGAACATTTTTTTGGCAGCCTGACAGTATACTGGCTTTCAAAATGGCAGTGTCAACAAATGACTGTACCATAATGTCTGTTGTGAGCTTTTACAGCGCCATGTAGTAAACATATAAATTCTTCCTAGCTATGATATTGTTTATGTCAGACATAGATAATTCATCCTTCACTGGCAAGTATGTTAGTGTGAGCAAGACAAATGCTTTATGTCTGACTAGCTTCTGCCCGCGACTCCGTCCGCGGGGAACTAGTTTATATCATAGCTCCATACAAACTCTTATCATCCTATGTCCTTCCCCGGGACCCAATCTATCTCTATACCAAATTTCATTTAAATCGATTCAGCATTTTAAGCGTGAAGAGGTAACAGACAGACAGACAGACACACTTTCGCATTTAGAATATGAGTATGGATGCAGACATTATTTATACTAAACGGGACTTAATCGCGTATAATTAACTTATTTTATTTACCTCACTGAGGTCTCCCGACGTTTCAGATGTGTTGCAACATAAATATAAGTTAATTATACGCGATTAAGTCCCGTTTAGTATAAAAAATGATGCAGACATGATGGTAACTGGTGACACTTATAAAATTACTAGCTTCTGCCCGCGACTTCGTCCACGTGGAACTCGTTTATATCGTAGCACCATAAAAACTTTCACCCCCCACTTCATTCTGGATGATTTACGGGATTAAAACTATTCTGTCCTTCCCCAGGACTCAAACTATCTCTATACCAAATTTCATCCAAATCGGTTCAGCGGTTTAAGCGTGAAGAGGTAACAGACAGACAGACACACTTTCGCATTTATAATATTTGTATGGATTCTATGTACCCAGCAGAACAAGTCTCAGTACTGCTGTAAAATCATTCGTCCCAGTGTGTGCTTTTATTTATTGCCATCCAGGCAATTTATTACCTTGGTTTTAATTATATCAACTCATTCACCACAGCTTTGCTATGTGCTGTAGATCAACATTTCCACTTTGTAGCAGAAAATTGAGTGTAGAGTTAACCGCGTTATCGCGTCATGCGCGGTGAGAGGGTTGATGAAAATAAATTACCACTGCAAAATAACCCTTTATCCAGTGACTATAGGTATATATTTGCATGGCATTGAAACAAGTGTTTATAAACTCATTTCAAATGGTAAGAGTTTAATTATTTTATAAATATCTTTCTAGATAAGTATATTTTGTGATTATTAACCCAGGTAATTCTCCACTTGCATCCTGTTAAAAAGAAATTGTGCATTTTATGATTTTACAGTGCATATGACAGTTTTATCGTGGGCTAGGTTAGAATATAATTATTTTTTTCAATGAAAGTAGCCTTGTCCGTCCAGCACGCTTTATGGTCGTGTTTATCACGCGATAAAGATGCACCCGTCTCTTTCAATCCAGTGGTGTCAGAGAGAGGCGAACGCAACAATCATAAGCTGTTCTGGAATCATTGCATAATCTACAACTATTTCATCAACATTATACCAAGAATAATGATACTTTGTGTTGCATGATTGTATTAGTGGAATTGAATTATCACATAATATTACAGTACAATAAATACAATAATCTAATACAGCATGCATGATGTTTCTTACTAATCACTGGTATACGGATTTCCATATATTTTCTTTCCCCTAGCCTCTTCGGCAAAAACTTCTTTTTTCATCTCATCATGGTCCTGTGCGAGTCCCCTATGCTACAAAACACATTCAATTACCAAATTGTATATTTGAGCTTCAACAAAACTGGCGTATATCCACTACATATTCATTATTAAATGCTGATCGTTAAAGCATTAATGCAATGGATAGAAAAATAATGCAAATAAATGTGCCATGATGTGATAGAACATAGGAAAGGATTATAATTCTCTACTTGGAAGAAAGAAGCTGACCATTTCAGGAAAGAGGATACCCACATATATTTATAATGTCCATTATGTATGTTTTATATTATATTTTTACGTTACTAACATCTGTTGTGTCTCCGATAAGAATGTGCAGCATGTGTTGATGTGTTTACAGGAAAAAATATTTACGGTACAACATTGTGAATTGGGTGTAGCATATACTTTGGTAAGTGCAGTGATTTCTGCACACAACAGCAGGTTTTAAATATATATATAAGACTATTGATGCAAATTCTAATATGCTTACATGATTTTGTTTCCTCGTTAAAGGCACTGGTTTTCGTGTTATCAATACTATAGAACATATCAACCGGAAAAGCTTTATCTTTCTAGCGTTATGAATCGTAAATATATAATTATAAAATACAGTTTGCTATTTTGAGTGTGATCTCACATAACATCAGAAAGACTCATTTGCAATGTCACCACTTTAAATTGATCCTACTTGCTAGGAGCCTAGCGGGTCTGCTTGCAGATTATGTGACGTCGCACTTGTTCAAATTATCCAATTAAGTAACAATGGCCTTTCTCACGCAGCAGCGATTGAGTCGGAAATGCGCCACCAGAAGGCAGCACTGTCCAAGCAGCGTGAGGATTACATGAAAAAGGCGGGAATTTTGAAAAAGGAACTCGAAACGCTCAAAGACCAACGCAACGAGCTCCGCGGCGACCCGAAGCGCTCGCCATCGCCGGACACTAAACGGTTTTTGAAGGAGAATACTAAACTGCAGGTTTGAATTGAACAGAATGAATAACACAGAATATATATTATAACATGTTGCCTCCTATGGACTCTTAGTTGTGAAGCTTCGCTTGCCCTTACACAACTGGGATTCCGTTGCATCTGTGCTTGCATTTGTCTAGTTGGAGATTCAGAACAAGCTGAAGACGATCAACAATGTGGTGGACATGCTGAACGGGATCATCGGTGAGGAGGCGACCGAGGCGGCTGCCGACTCCGGAGACTCCAGTCCGGACCAGAAGAACAAGAGGAAGTCCAGGTGCGCACACAATGTTCTATCCGTCTTGTTGAGCTGAAATTTATACTATCTATACAATACTTTCTGCACGTGAAGCTTGATTAGAAATATACTCATTAGCACAAAACTAAATAGTACAAAGGTTTTATATTTCTGAACATGCTTCAAATACGCCTTAACGCCAAATTTTAGTTAAACAAGACTTAAATATGGTTATATGTATATTAGTTGAAATATATCCCAAAGCAGGAATGCGAGAGGCGTTCGCGTGCCTTCGAGTTTGCTTCCACAGTTGTTGAGAGAAACGCACATATTGAAGACAGATATACAGAATGGATGGACAACAGCCGTATAACAGGTTATTTGGTATGGATTTGTTTGACTATTTATAAGGACTATTGTAGCTTTTATTTAATTGCTGGGTGATATTCTGAATGTTTTATTATGTTTCACACTTTCTGCATATAACTTGAAGGAGAATTAATAATTCATTAAGATTATGTAATTATTAATTAAGATTATGTAATTATTACCAACTGATGTAATTTTTCGTGTAAACTGTATAATTGTTTTATAAAATTTTTGGATATGAGAAATAAATATGTGTTTGCAATGTTTTATATAATGTTTTCCTCACCTTGTGTTTGCGTTTTATTAAATATCTTAAAAAAAATGTAGAAATCTATAATAATTTATGCTTAAAACTTTAAAACTACTCGATTGCTTGTTTCTTGTCGAATCCTACCATGCGAAATGTCTTATAATTGCTTATTTTCTTTTCATGGAATGTTTTTAAAACAAATGGACGTGGTGGACCAAATTCCAAACAATTTGCATTCTGTGTTCTTCTTCAAAAAATACTTTAATTAAAACTTAAATTAAAACCTCGCAAACCGTAACGCAATTGAATACTTTTATACTGATGCAAAAGTTTGATGCAAAGACAATCGAAATAATTATTATTAAATTGTACGCAGAACTAAAATGAATTTTGACCAGTCACGAGGCTCGATTTACAGAAAGACATCAACGCGTTTAAAAAAAAAGCGGTTGGTTGCACTTTGTTTCAGAAGGGCGATTTTCATTAGATACCGTTTGTTTAATAAATTATTATCTCCGTTGACTCGTAGAAAAAGTATTGTATACAATAGTTATATAATTACTTTTTAAGTCTTGTACCTTAATTAGGCCACTCACCAAGCTACGTGGCACTCACCTACGTGGCCTACGTGGCGTGGCTACGTGGCCTAAACGTGGTACTCGACTGAAAAAGCATACATTATATAACGATTGCATAAAATACTATTAAGTTGAAAACGAGACGTGTATAATCCCCGGCACTTAAGTAGAACCAAAATGACGATCACGCAGGTTCACAAGTGCACATGCTCGGGCCCCGCTGCGCCCCGTTATGGATGCTCGCGCTCCGCCCGACTAAAACCCAAAAATCGACTTCAGCCGATTCTATTTGCGTGCCGGGAATTATATTCACCTTCTATTTGAATTTATAACCTAAACACTTAATTAATTCATTACAGCGAAGTTTTTTTGCTCCTGTGTCAATAAATAACCTCGGGAATTTCAAAGAAATAGACGATAAAAGTACCTTTAGTAAAATTCTTTGTACTCTCTTGAAACGAGCTACCTTCAATAATCCTGACGCCAGAATGGCATATTTCAGTGGTTCTTAAACTTCAGTTAGGCACAGACCACTTTCAGAATTTCAAAAATACATTTCATAGGTCCACCCGACCTATGAAAAATGTACAAAACTTACATTTGAATGCACCCATTGTATGTAATAATTTGGTACCAAATATCTATAACTATTATATTGAAATTCCCGAGGTCTACCCGCCATCCTGACGCACACGTTCAATAGTGCAGATATTCGGACATTTCTAATTAAATCCTTATTCCACTTGGTCAAACCAAGACTGCGAAATACTAATGCGTTTAATTCTAGACTTCGTGGGCAGCCTTTCCAGTTGCTATCGACGAGACTAAATATGGCGCGAAAAGCAGTCAAACTTACCATTCAAACAAATTTTAGAAGCTCACGGATTAACGGCGGTTTGAAACTACATGTCCTTAATGAAAATACATTTTTTAAGAGTTATACAGAAACCAACTTAAAGGTTCTAAACACGAACCCTAAACTATATGACACAGAGAGAAAGAATATAATGGAAAAATAAACCATCTTCGTCTGTAGCCCCCGGTAGGACTCGAACCTGCGATCTCTCTATTGCCGGTAGAGTGCTTTAACCACGAAGCTACGAGGACAGTGACTGAACATCGCGCATCTTTCAACCATATTCCTGCTACGAATAGCGACCTCTCTGTGTACTCTTGAAAGACTAACAGCCTTAGGACCACTCTAATGGGCGAGCTATGCGCTCGCTCCATTCTAATCGAACGAAAGTATAACGAACCCTAAAATTACTTTTCCATAAGATACATCAATAATTGCCCTATATCACACTGATTTAGCAGTGAAAGACCGCCAAATAATAGACCTCATTTCCATTTGCTCTATCATTTATAAAAAGGGTTAAGGAAATCGTTATCAAAGAACACAAATAGCGTGGTGTTAACTCAAACATCCGTGGTAAGCCGGAGATCTTTTTCTCGGGTTGTCGAATAAAACGGGCGGCATTAGTGGAGTATAAAAGTTAATTGTACCAGAAAAAGTGCCGTGCGTCGCTGCCTAATCGTGTTATTTAAGTTTCGGTATTTCGATATGACTGCTTGCTAGTCTTTAAGGTATTTGTACACATGGGCCTCGTCTGATGCAAATAATAAAATAAATAAATATGATAACACGCGCCACGTAAGCGTGTCTGAAGTTAGCCGGAACCCCTCTGACACTGCGACCCTGCCAGTAGCTACCATCAGACACGCGAACCTATGTGGCGCGTACTGTAGATCGTATACTAATTTATTGTATTAACCCTTGCACTGTCCCTCAGGTCGCCGACCAACAAGAAGTTCAACTATGTTTACTACGACCCGGAGATGCACTGGTGCCGGGTGTGCAACGAGTTCCCGCCCACTGCCAAAGACTATTTGAACCATCTGCATTCACCGGCGCATCAGAAGTGAGTTGCTTATCGCTTTTTATGTGTATCTACTTTTCCGATGTTTCGTTTGTTTCTATACTCTTTATATATGTTGGAAATTATAGAAAAAAGTCGGACTCGCGCACGAAGGGTTCCGTACCATTACGGTTTACGGTTTGGTATGTTATTTTTATTAGTCTAAATCTCTTATCAAAAACATAATATAAGCGGCATCTATCGAGCTGAAATTGGACTAAACATAACATAAACATAAGCCTAATTTATTGATAAAACATAAAGTACATCAGTTTTACTATAGACTAGGAGCTTACTATTAGAGGCAAATAACACGTAAAATAGCAAAAAAATCACGTTTGTTGTATGGGAGCCCCTTTAAATATTTATTGTATTCTTTTAGTATTTAGCGGCAACAGAAATACATCCTCAGTGAAAATTTCAACTGTAACTATCACGGTTCGTGAGATACAGCCTGGTGACAGACGGACGGACAGCGGAGTCTTAGTAATAGGCTCCCGTTTTTATCCTTTGGGTACGGAACCCTAATCCATACTAATATTATAAATGCGAAAGTGTGTCTGTCTGTCTGTCTGTCTGTTACCTCTTCACGCTTAAACCGCTGAACCGATTGCGATGAAATTTGGTATGGAGATAGTTTGAATTCCGGGGAAGGACATAGGATAGTTTTCATCCTGGAAATCACCCCCTAAGAGGATGAAATGGGGGGTTGAAGTTTGTATGGAGCTGCGATATAAACGATTTCCACGCGGACGGAGTCGCGGGCAGAAGCTAGTAATATATATATTGTCATACTCAGCGATAAAGGACCTTATATTGCGTTAGCACTAATGCCATTGTTACGCAATAAATCATCGCATTTGTATTAGAGCAGATTCCCTGAGAATGACACTTAAATATACATCTTCCTCGACTAGGATCTGAACCGGCGTCCTATTGCTACACCGTAATAGTTTTTACCTACTGTGCTGGTGGATAAAGATCTTTTTAATCACATCGTTTCTTTTTACGCCAGCTTGCTTCCGCAAAGATTTAACTTTTAACGTCACATAGATAATCGTCAGTTATAATGCGCTACTCATACTAAACTCCTTACTTCTGTTTGGTATAAATTAGATTCAATTGAATCTTTTTCTCCGGCACCACTGGCGAATTTGTCGTGCGTCCAGGGTTATATGGTAAGTGATTGTTGCAGAATGGCGGCGGCGCATATGGAGGCGCCGTGGCACAGCGTGACCACCGCTAACGAGGGCTTCCCCAGCTTCCCCTCAGCACCCACCAAGCGGACTCCTATCAGAGGTATCAAGCAGATAACACACACATTTTGTCGATCTTTTATACCCACATCATCATCATATCAGCCGAAAGACGTCCACTGCTGGACATAGGCCAAATAAGAGTGCCAAAGCGACCGGTCCTGCGCCACCCGCATCCAGCGGACTCCCGCAACCTTTACCAGGTCATCAGTCCACCTTTCGGGAGGCCTACCCACGCCGCGACTTCCGGTACGTGGTCGCCACTCGAGAACCTTTCCGCCCCAACGGCCATCGGTTCTACGTGCTATGTGCCCCGCCCACTGCCACTTAAGTTTAGCGATCCGGAGGACCACATGAATGTCATTTTATTATACCCACGTTTATGCTAAAAGTGGTACTGGAACACAAGTTGAATGTGCTCTGGCTACCCCTTTTAGGGATAAAGGCGTGAATGTATGTATGTAAAAACCTTAGTACCTTTCGCAAAAGGTCATCTTTCGCGACCACAAAAACGTTCGCAAAATGACCATTCAAAAAGTTACGTTAGTGAGAAGAGACATTTTGCGAAGAGGACATTTTACAAAAGGGGCGTTTTGCGAAAGGAATGACGTTATGTGAATAGGACATTCTACTAATGGTATATTTCACAGAAGTGACGAGTTACTTCCATCTTCCTTTTTTAACCCCCAACGCAGTGTCTTGTGTATCTGTCTGTGGTAACGTAGCTCCCAAACGGATGGACCGATTTGAATGCGATTTTTTTGTCATAAATCATTTTATCCCGAGTGTTCTTATTCTTAGCCATGTTTCATGATAATCTGTTTAGCCGTTTTTGAGATGTTGGACTTTGAAATGAAAATCTCGGAGTTTTTAAATTTTTCTAAGTTGTACCTAGTTATTTCTAGGTTTGTTGACTTTTCAATGGTTTCGAAAACAATCAAACAGGAATGGGCATCGTGAAGTAACCTTAATACCACTAACCACAAAGTGATACATTCATAAGATAAGATAAGTAAACTGTGTACAAAAAAGTCCCAACAGTTTGCCCATTTCGGGCGTACAATAGTAAATGATTATATTGCAACAGCTACATTATTTCATCTATATATACAAAATAATCATTAAAATTATACAAACATTTCATTAATAGACATTCCTTGAGCTAAATACGATAGTCGTCAGTTATGTTACTAATTTTTTTTAATGAATAGAATTTTGCCAATTCCGGGATATTTATAAATATTAAATATTAAATAAATATTATGCGACAATCTTACACAAATCGACCTAGTCCCATAGTAAGCTCAATAAGGCTTGTGTTATGGGTACTAGACGACGATATATATAATAGATAGAAATACTTAAATACATAGAAAACATCCATGACTCAGAAACAAATATTCATGCTCATCACACAAATATTTGTCCTTACCGGGATTCGAACCCAGGACCTTCAGCTTCGTAGGCAGCGTCACTACCCACTAGACTAACCGGTCGTCATTAGGTCGTATTATGAGTTTGATAAACAAGTTTGCGAAAGGGAACATTCTTTCTCTGTAGTAGTGTTGTGTTCCTGGAGGTGAGCAAGGTCGCCAGAGCTCCCGAGGATGCGTCGTGTTGAGAGCGAGGGAATTTGTTCCTTCAGCTGTCAACACGGCGAATCCTCAAACATATCAAGGGTCGGCAACGCCCATGTTACTCCTTTGGAGTTGCATGCATCTATAGGCTGCGGCGTCCGCTTACGATCAGGCGGGCCGTACGCTTGTTTGCCACCGTCGTTGTATTAAAAAAATCTGTAAAGTTTATTATTTGTAAAGTATGCCAATGTGAACCTTGTCGTGTTGTTTTAAGGTTTACAATTCTTCGTGCCGTCGACGGCTTGGTACTGCAAGCTGTGCGACCAATTCATCGGGGACCTTCACTGTGCTTCGGCCCATCTCAAGTCCATCGTGCATTCCAAAAACTACACCGTGAGTTACATTGCGATTTTAATACTTAAGAGAATTACCATAAATGCCATAATCGAGTGACCCATAAGGTGGACTGATGACCTGGTAAAGGTCGCGGGAGTCCGCTGGATGCGGGTGGCGCAGGCGCGGTCATTGTGACACTCTTGTGGGGGAGGCCTACTGGCCTATGTCCAACAGTGGACGTATTTCGGCTGATGTGATGACGGCCATTATCGATTCGCATGCCACTGGTTATTTTCTTTATGTTAAATCTATTTGACTATAGTATCCGCAAAACCAAGTGGCGAGTCAGGCAATAAAAGTCAGTACTATTATATTGAAGCGCTCATAGCCCAGCGGCGCCTGCGAGTCGGAAACGATAACGCAGGTTAAGCAAAGATGGCAGCGGTCAGTCTTTGGATGGGTGACCGCCTGATGTTTGAGTGGTTAATGTAAATGAGCGCTTCCGTGCTTTGGAAGGCACGTTAAGCAGTTGATGCCGGCTGCTGTCTATGACCGCCGAATTAGAGGCCTTCAGGCGGCTTAAGAACTTCTAACAGTCGAGTTGCCCACTCACTTGACAAAGGGGGGACAACTGTCACTCGCGTCCGCAGGAGCTACCTACCACAACCCTGCACGTATCCCCTGGGTGGTACTAAAGAGTGACAAACTTTAAAGGCCAAAATAATGTATGCCATACGATTAAATAAGTCAGTACTATTGTTGCACGGCCCGCTCCATAAGGCAGTGCAGGTGCGAAAGAGAAAGCATGATCCAATCATTTATGACCTGACTCGCCACTTGGTTTTGCGGATACTATAGGATGGTGGAGTGGATCATTCAGTGAAATGTAATGAGGTGCTAATCTTCTTTTGTCAAGTAGAATAATTGTTTCGGCTACAATAAGTAATCAATACTATTGTATGAACAGAAATCCGTTGTTTGGTGAAAAGAGAAAAGAAAGGCTCTCTTCAAACATCAACCACTTTAATTTAGTGATGGGTCGAATGTTTGGGATTGAACTATCTACCGAGGACCATATACAGGGAGACATATATTTAGTGGCATAGAGTATGGGGCGGAGAGGGGAGCTATACGCGTGCCACCATAAGGGCCTATGAAAACTGCGTTTTTTAAGCGCGCCGTTGACGCGCGTTTCTATCGGATTCCACGTGATTTGACACGAGCGTCGACGGCGCGCTGCCGCAACCATACTAACTAGAATACGGCAGAGAAGTAAACTGGAACTATGAGAAACATAACAAATTAAATATCTCTCTCTGTCACTCTTATTGAGATTTGTATACGGCTATCTCGCTCGGTCTTGGTTATATTATTGCCGTGACGACTCTAGTTAGAGCGTTGAGCGTTGGGGCGGAAAGGTTCTCGAGTGGTGACCACGTACCGTAAGGCGCAGCGTGGGTAGGTGGACTGATGACCTGGTAAAGGTCGCGGGAGTCCGCTGGATGCGGGTGGCGCAGGACCGGTCATTGTGGCACTCTTTGGGGGATGCCTATGTCCAGCAGTGGACGTCTTTCGGCTGATATTATGATGAGTCTAGTTAGTCTGAGTCAGTGGTGCTCCGATCGTAAAATGCTTTTTTGGAAATTTGTACGCATATTTTAGATCATTACATCCCCGAGAAAAAGCCCCCATCTCTTCTCATCAAAAACTTTTAGGCCGATATTAGAGTATCATATACTTATCATAGAAATATGAGTTCATATCTGTCAAAGTCATTTTTTGATATGATAGTGGTCTATGTTTGCATATTACACCTAAGGTCATATAAGTGTCATAGGTAAACACGATGGATATCGATTTAGCCGCGTTTTCCGTTGCTGAGTGCAATTTTGTTAATTGCTCTAAGGATGAGGAAAAAAAGAAAATAAGGAGAAAACGACGTATTAAGACCATGGATGGCAAGGCGATCTGAGAGAGGAGTCAATAATAACACATTATTAGAAGAACTTAGACTGGAAGATATAAAGTCATACAAAAGGTACCTCCGAATGGACGAAGTTGTATTTAACTATATATTGTTACGAGCGTGGGGGGGTAGGATAGAGTTAAACACAATCGTAACAATATTGTCAAAGGTAGCACCACTCATCTTGACGACGCTAGTTTTTTTTTATTTTTTTTTTATTATACTGTCAGGTTTATCAAATTAATATGAGTCCTATGTCTATGATCATGTTTCTATGATAGTCTAATATCGGCCTTATAATAGGGGTGTAGACACTAAATAAAATAATCAATAATGTCATATTTTCTCGAAAAAGGATTAAAAATGTAGTCAAATGGAGAAAAAATCCACGCAAAAGGTTAAATAATCACGAAGTTATAAGTGTCCAAAGTTTTAAGAAGGGGTGTGTTCTGTCCAAAACGCAACTTCATATGAAACGATGACGCTGGAAGATTGTGACGTCACTAACAGGCGGCAATGTGCCGCGCCCGTCGTATTCGGCGCCGCCGTCGACGCTGCCCCCCGGCAGCATCCCGTAACGTGACGTCACACACTGTGCGTTTTCTCTCTTTAACAAGCAATATTAAAACGGTTATAGCATCGTAATTCTTTGAGATATCTGAATGGGATTTTCGTCACTAGGCATATTTTTTTGCCTTATTTCTTTTGGAGTAATAATAATTTTCGAGTCTACACCCCTATGGAGCTTTGTCTATAGCGTAGACAGGCTGCGCTTTATAACTAAACAATGTCGGTATAGTTCAGTAGTCTGTGTTAGTCACGGTAGAATACGTTTTCCAGAACTTCGTAGAGCAGAACCCCCACTGGGAGACGGATTGGATGTCGGACCGGCAGAAGGCCTTCGAGAAGGCGCGGGGCTCGAAGGTGAAGCGCGAGGAGGACCCGGCAAAGGCCGCTGCGCAGGCAGCCAGTCGGTACGCCGCGCATACCATCACCTTCAATAAGGGTGAGTATATTGATTATAAAATTACACAACCCGAGTAGTCTGGGTCTCACTTGAAGGGGCTCCTGGCTCCCAATGACCTTCGATCTGTTACTGGCGTTTTTTCGTGTTTTTTATGGCTTATCGTATTAACAACACCGCGGTTTACCGATACAGTATCCCATATTTACTTCAAAACTCACAGTTTTGGAGATATATGGCATCAAACTTTGGCAATTTTAGGCGAAAAACCAGTTTTTTGGACGTAACTTTTGTGAATATGAGTTAAAAATAAAAATCTCCCGTGGGTTGTTAGAGTAGTCAATGAGCAACAGTTATATGTAGATTTCATATACAAAAATACATAAACAACATACTTATATCGAAAACATAGTTTTTTTAGACCATGTTTGAATAAATCATAAAAAATATAATATTGATTTGAATATAATATTTTCACAAAAAATGACGTTGCCTGACTCGTCTCTGGGCAGCAACCACCTCGTCAGGCAACCCCTTTCTTTCCGCGCCTCGGCAATAATGTACTATTAAAGTACAAGTTCATTTTGTCAAAGTACTATCGACAACACAGCTAACTGACCATCCGTGCACTTTATGTGCATTGTAATAAGGTTCTTTATAAATACAGGATGGTCAGTTAACTGTGTTGGCGTTTGTACAGTCAGCGTCATATAGTTAGTAGCAGCCAAGGTAGCCAAATATTTCGGTACACGTCTTTATTACTCTAAGAATAAGGGTGTGTTACGAAATATTTGGCTGCTCTGGCTGCTACTAACTATATGACGCTGACTGTACAATCGATAATCGCGATATTGCTCGAAATTATTAGGTACCTTTTATCTTGACATTAGATTAATTTGCTGATATTTTTGAGAAGTTTGTTCGCGTTCGCGTAGGTACTTCTGCTTGTACCATATACTCTAATATAAAACGCATTCAACAGACGGCTTTCACACAAAACCCAAGGACAGCCCGCCGCCGCCGACCGAAGTGAAAGAAGAGAAAGAGAAAAAGAAGAAGAAGAAAGACAAAAAGAAGAAGAGCAAGAGCAAGAAGAAGAAGAAGAGCTCCAGCAGCAGCTCGTCCAGCTCCTCGAGCAGCACGGACAGCGACGCTGGCGCCAAGAAGAAGAAAAAGAGTGAGTTCTTAAGCTTCTAAAGCCTTCACCACACAGCGCGATGTGTGCTCAAGCTCAAATATAATAATAATAAATATTTGGGGACAATTTTACACAAATCGCTAGTCCCAAACTAAGCAAAGCTTGTACTATGGGTACTAGACGACGATAAACATACTTATATAGATAAATAAATACTTAAAAACATAATAATAAACCAACTACACAAACAACAACACAACAAAACACGAACAAACATTCGGGAACAAATATTCGTGCTCATCACACTAATAAATGCCTTTACCGGGATTCGAACCCGGGACCTCTTGTTTCGTAGGCAGGGTCACTACCAACTAGGCTAAAGCGGTCGTCGATGTACAGTACAAACGCCAACACAGTTAACTGACCATTCTGTATTTATATAGAACCTTCTTACAATGCACATAAAGTGCACAGATGGTCAGTTACCTGTATTGTTGATACACTACAAAGAGAATTATTCTCTTATTACATGAATCGAAGATCATGCCTTTCATGAATCAGCGTGTTTAGGCCCCCCACAATGTGGACTGTTGACCTGGTAAGGGTCGCGGGAGTCGCAGGACCTGTCATTGTGGCACTCTTTGCGGGAGGCCTATGAACAGCAGTGGACGTCTTTCAGCTCGAAATTTTCGAATCGAATACAGGATATACTTAGAACTTTTAAGTCTGTGAAGGAATGTATGGTGATCCGTCACGCTGTGCCGGCGCTGAGTGCCGCTGTGTGGCGGAGGCTTAATGGCATATGGGAGACTGAGTCCATTTGATTGATTCCGTTACCGACTTCATCATAATCATTAAATACGTCGAACTACAGCCGAGCACAGGTCTCGTCTCATGTATGGGACGGCATGGGCTGTAGTTTCACATACATTGGACTTCTTCACAGACATATAGGTATCCTCTGTTATGTTTCCCAAATAGTTTTGTAAAATGTATCAGAGGCTCTAGTATAGGTTTTACCGAAACAAAACGTTACGACCGCGTTCGCGTTTAGCTGTCAAATCCCATACAAATTGAGGGTAAATCGCTAACGCGATCGTAAAGTTTTGTTTCGGTAAAACTTATACTAGAGCCTCAGTTTTGTTTCACGTATTCTATGTACTAGCGTGCTACAGGTGACGTTCACGGATAAATCTTAGCTTCAGCCCTTTAATCGAAGCAATCCATACTCCATACTAATATTATAAATGCGAAAGTGTGTCTGTCTGTCTGTTACCTCTTCACGCTTAAACCTCTTAACCGATTGCGATGACATTTGGTATGGAGATAGTTTGAGTCCCGGGGAAGGACATAGGATAGTTTTTATCCCCGAAATCATCCCCTAAGGTGGTGAAATGGGGGGGTGAAAGTTTGTATGGAGCTGCGATTTCCACGCGGACGGAGTCGCGGGCAGAAGCTAGTCCTTTATAATCATTATAATCAGACAAATTTTTGGCTGTCGTACAAGATGAGACAATTTCGTTGTAACACAAATTGCGGGTGAATGAATAACATTTGTATTTATTCGAGTAGAGCACACCGCGTTGGCGCATACAGCTACAGTACCTACATTTTACCCTCTATTGTATAGTCAGAGAAAAGTAAAATAAAGACGGCCAGCCGTCATAATAAGTTCCGTTTTCCTAAATAACAGTTAGCCACTTCAATTGAAAGGGTAACACTAGACTGCGCGGGAACTGTCTCGCGTGTCGCAGAACGGTCGAGAAGACAGAAGTCTTTCATTTATTCCATCCTATAACTACGAGTAGTGATGTGCCGGAGAATATTCCCGTATGGGTATATTTAAATACAAATTAGTAAAATTAAAAGTCAATATAAATAATAGTGCCCCGACAAATTAAATGCTATTCGCCAAAAACTACATTTTTGTACTAATTCTGACTTTTTATGTCTATTTCCATTAAATATGTGAATATTTTCATATATTATATTCGTTTATATTTTATTTTGTGATTTTTTAATTAACTTGTGATATTTTGTATCGTTTTTGATACTTTTGTAAAATTTGTTTTTTCGGCTATGGGAATATTTATTTATTATTATTCGGAGAACCAACAGCGATTAATACAACATGGTTAACTTAATTAGGTTACAAAAAGCCATTTACAGGTTCCCATCAATAGTAACATACTAGGAATTAGTAGGTGGTTCACACTACCACACTGTAACACTAACTACTTAATCTTATTTGAACTTAAAACAGTAACAAAAGTAACAACATACTTAAATCACACACACACATTACTAATCTACAGTCATCGACTAGGACAAGCTCACTCAAAGCTGCTGTTCACCAGATTACGCCTCACAGATTGGATATTACTGTTAAAAATGTCTTTGTCTAAGTCTTTCGTTAAATTATTCAGCCTTTTACTCGCACGTATTAAAATTGTTCTGCCGGTAGTTACTCGAAGAGAGGGGAGGAAAGTGTCTCTTGGATCTGGATGGAGTATTGAAAGAAAGTTCGGCCTTTACCTTTGCGGATAAATTACACTGGTTAATGTCTTGGTAAAAAAAACATGGACAATTTCAATATTCCCGTATATTCCCTTGTATGGGAATGTTCCCGGGAATATTTTCGGGAACGGGACATCGCTTACGATATTTTTTCTACAATATCACTTTATATCGCTACGAGTATAATTTATTGCAGAGCAACAAACTTTAGCGTGACGATCGGTAGCCCGTTACAAGAAGGTGTCCCCCTGTTTTGGCATATTTTTTTGAGTAAGAATTCTATTTGGCATAATTTATGTAGGCATAATTGACTTTGCGCATAAACTGTTTTGGCAGAATCGAGATTCGCATAGATTACGCCGAATTTCAATAGTCCGAATATTATTTGTGCATAATTTTGATGCTCCGAATCATGTTCACGCATAAAATATATGAGCATATTTTTTTTTTGTCGAACATTTCTCGCAGAAATATATATTGGTTGTTTGAAAATGTTTTTGTTTTATACAAACGCTAATTATTTTAACCTAACCTAATCCTAACCTAACCGCCAGCGTGTCGACGTCACCCCGCTTCGCGGGGTGCCTATTTCCGCTCTAAGGGACACAAGCAGACCCTAACCTAACCTACTAATGATACCATTGTTACGATTATTAGTTTTTTTTACTGCGGGGGGCTTTGCCCCCCGAGCTCCCCCTCTGTGGGCTGTAAGCTGGTGTAACCCGCCCTAGACTTGCAAAATTCAGATTTTCAGCTCCGTGAAACGGGGCACAGCAGTCGGCCATGACTCTCCTGATAAATTGACGGTAGTTTCTCGAGCTTTATCAATGCATAAAGCTCGATAAATATCTAGGCAGCTGCCATACAGGCCTTACGTAACCGTCAATCTCGTGGACAACCCCTAATGTTGGCTCGTCTCTAACAGAATGGATGGCGAACATCGCAGAAGCGCGCCTGAACGAGAGCGACAGACAACTGCTGGACTCTCTCAAGAGTCGGATGACGCGCAACCGCGACGCGGCCGCGAGAGAGGGACGGGAGTCGAGGGAGGGAAGAGAGAGGGAACCGCACAGGAAGAGGTCAGTATACTATTAACTCAGCTGACAGTGAGGTCTAGACACATACATAGGGTATATCATCATTTATTTACGATTGGAGGTGACAGTGTTGCCGTATAAATACGTCAAATGTATATGAACTTATTTCTAGTCTTATTCCAATCGCATTCTAATGGCGGTTTGAACACTATTTGATGTCCATATAGGATAGTAAGATATGTTGAAACATAGTGTCAATATATAGTAAACGACTAAATGATCAGAACAGAGTGTAACTACAAAATTGTAAAATCAAAATCGTCCAAAGATATGGGACTTTAAGGTTTTGGAAAAATGATGTATTTCTTTTATCGTCCAAAAGTAAATTAATCGACCTGTGTATAGTAAAAGAAGCATTTAAATAATTCTGAATGCGAGACTTCAAAGTGTCTGTCTATATCCACATATTTATATATATCTGTGTGTTTATATGTAGGGAGCCGGAGCGTTCCTCTCGTTCCCGCGAATCTCCTCGGCGCGGGGAGTCCCGCTCGCGCGAGAGGCGCTCTCAGTCGCGCACGACACGCAGCCCCACGCGCAAGCCCGAGATCAGGAAGATGCCTTTCATAGGTGAGAACATCGAGTTATATAGCACTAGCTTCTGCCCGCGACTCCGTCCGCGTGGAACTCGTTTATATCGCAGCTCCATACAAACTTACCCCCCCATTTCATCCCCTTAGGGGGTGATTACGGGGATAAAAACTATCCTATGTTACTCTCCACCCCTTCGACTATCTCCACTTAAAAAATCACGTCAATTCGTCGCTCCGTTTTGCCGTGAAAGACGGACAAACAAACAAACAAACAAACACACACATACACTTTCGCATTTATAATATTAGTATGGATAGAGCACACATCCCCTAGCAAACCTAGCATAAGTTTGCGCATGTCACTTAGAAGGTGCCACCTACTATAGTGATATTACCTTTGCATAGTCTCTGGCGGGCGCTTGTACTGACATTCCAATATGGCGGCCTGATACCACATAGAGCCCCATGTGCAGAGCGTGCATGGAGACGGAAGAAACGACCAAACATATTCTACTGGACTGCAAGCAGGTAGAAGTATAGGGTCTCGGGACACATTACGGGACGCAGTCAGCAACACCAAGGCACTCGCCAACTTTCTAGAGGAGCTGGGGTGGTTAGAGTAGCGCTACCCCATCGTTTATCGCGAAAAATAGGCACACTGGATGTCGATTTGCGGAAAATGCCCAGTATAACTAACTTATGGCGGCCTGATGGAAGACGCCAAGAATTTTTTCAAGGTGGCCAATGGGTGCGAATCAATTATCCAACACTGCACCACGGTTGATGTTCGTTCGACTCCCTGGCAGAGCTCCGTTTAGTCAGTTCAGAACAAACTATTAGTGAGATAGCCTCTACTTTGCTAGATAATATACAATCGCTTTCAATGGACTGTAGACCTTCCGTAACACATTTAAAGTCCTACAATTTGGAATGAAATAAGTTCCACTTTATTACGTAAATGTTACCCCAAAATTTCTTTGATCGAATTATTGTTTGGTGGGCGATTCGAGGAAACAATCTCGTTCTCTTGTAAAGTCAGCATCAATATCTGCCATAACAATGTGGGCAAACATATCTGGCACATCTTAACAGCCCTAGAAAGAGTCGTGTCAGATATTTATGCGCATTTTGTTGTGGCAGATATTAATGCTGTCTGTACAAGATAATGTACGCTTTGGTTTCACTAATGGTTTTTTTTCTGAGAGAAAGTAAAATGTTTCCGTATATAGCTTTGGTGCCTTACAAAAAAAGAGTTCAAATTGTCAAAGAAGTTGGTGGACTTAATTATATTTACATACATTCTTGCCCATGCTCTCAGAAGTGCAGAGCACATTAAAATTAATTTCCAGTGACACTTAGCAACTGTGGATTTAATTATACTTATGTTATGCAATTATTACTATTTTATTTATTTTCTTATCAGGTAAAATGCCTGTGTACAAAAACTTAACCAAACCTACGAAGACTGAAGAACAGAAGAAGGAAGAAGTTAAAAAGAAAGAAGAAGAGGAAGCCACCAAAAAAAGGCGAGATGATATGGATGCTGAGATACAAAAGAAGGTAACGTGTCTCGTTGTAAAAGTTAATCACCATTAGTCTGCACTACACATAAATATCATCAGAAATTAAATTAGAAGATACCTCTATACGATACGTTGCGCGGAAAGCGTTTTATCTGTTCATTGCGCGGTCGAGACGCGCAACGCACTGTGGTTAGTTGGGATCACACGCAATGCATTAGAAAGACCGCACCTATCAAAACTATACAACGTTGAGAATTATAGCTGAACTTACAAAAATACGACCTTGTATTGAAGTCAGTTAAAATACAAATGTGCTTATTTTGAATACGGGTTTAGCCTTGTGGGTATTGACGCTGCCTACGAAGCTGACGGACCTGCGTTCGATTCCCAGTAAAAGAGGAAATAATAGTTTGAGTTTTGGATTTGTTCTATTTATTTCATTATATCTAATACACACGCACGCACGCACGCACGCACGCACGCACGCACGCACGCTGTTTGCGGCGCCAACCGAACTTGGTCGATGGTAAACTGAAGTTGTACAGTCAGGCAAAAAAAGGGGTATACCGCTTTCAAGTCTATTATTTATGTTTTAAGAGTCCGCAGTAAGCTCGATTCTCTATACTAACGTAGTTACGCTCTAATTTTAAAACTACGTATTGGATTGTAACGAAACTTTGCATGTACAACGACATGAGGTATATCCAGGTCTGTAATTAGTTTATGTAGCTTCAGATATCATAGTACTCTTAAAAAAATACAGCGAATTTAAGTTTTTCATAAAAAACTTGGTTTTGCTGTATTTTGTTTGTTTTATAAACTGGAACCATATAAATGAATTAAAGACATAGATACCTCATGTCATTGTATTATGCAAAGTTTCGTCACAATCCAACACGTAGTTTTAAAATGAGAGCGAAACTCCGTTTGTATGGGAAGGTAAAATTCGGCCGAGCTTACTGCGGACTCTTAAGGTTCAAAAGTCGTTAACCACTTTATTGGCTAACCGTACCATCATTTCATGATCCAGGTGGCAGAATTTAAGGAGAAGATAGCCCGCGCGCAAATACAGCAGGAGATTGGCCCGCCGGCCATCGCGCTGCCGACTGCGCTGGGCGCGCCCGTGCCGTCCTTCCTGCCGCTGCCCACTCCCACCCTCGCGCCCGCGCCCGCGCCCGCGCACGCTCCGCCGCCGCCGCAGCCACAGCCTGCCGCGCTGCTGCCGTGAGTCATATCATACATCATATACACATACAATCCTTACAAACGCTGCATAGCCTTCATCATCATCATATCAGCCGAAAGACGGCCACTGCTGGACATAGGCCTCCCCCAAAGAGTGCCGAAGTGACCGGTCCTGCGCCACCCGCATCCGGCGGACTCCCGCGACCTGTACCAGGTCATCAGTCCATCTTGCGGGGGGCCTACCCACGCCGCGCCTTCCGGTACGTGGTTGCCACTCGAGAACCTTTCCGCCCCAGCGGCCATCGGTTCTACGTGCTATGTGCCCCGCCCGCTGCCACTTAAGTTTAGCGATTCGGAGGGCCATATCGGTTACCTGTGTTCTGCTGCGGATAGCCTCATTTCTGATGCGATCACGCTGAGAAACTCCCAACATGGCCCTCTCCATTGCCCTTTGGGTGACTTTGATTGAGCCTTCTTATAAGGCCCATAGTAAGCGACTACGTTTCAGTGCCATATGTCATCACTGAAAACACACACTGGTCAAAGACTCTCGTCCTGAGACACTGCGGAATATTGGACGAAAAGATGTGCCGCAGCTTCCCGAACGCTGCCCAGCCGAGTCTGATTCGACGATTGACCTCTTTCTCGAAGTTGGACCTACCTAACTGGATAGTTTGTCCTAGGTATACATAATCGTCTACAACTTCGAGCGTAAAGTGTCCGATTGTTAATGGGAGTTGGTACTGTATAGCTTTACATTTCTCAAAGTGTATTAGAAACCTTCGCAAATGCCTTACCGAAAAGTCAACCTAAATAGATCATTTACTTACTAGGTCCATGATAGGTTAAATTTTCTGGTCTGTTTTGTCGGCTCTTGGTCAATGATTGATGAAAAAATGTTATTTTTTTCAAAATTGGACCTTACGTGTAAGATGTGAAGATATATTCTTATATTAACAGCATTTAAGTATTTAAATCGTACGTTTTACTCGGAAATTGAATTGTTACCATCCCCAAAGACATTAAAGAATTACCATTTAACATATTTAAATCAAGATTAAGAAATTTTTTAATACAGGAATCATTTTATTCTGTGAATGATTACTTTGATTATTATAAAACTTGAAATTTGTATTTGGACGTAATTAATGGAATATGAATTTTAATTGACATTATACTCGTATTTATTGTGTACATCCATTATGATTAATTTATATTTTATTAGGTATATTCAAATTTTTGCATGCCAGGTGCTGGTGAAATGTGTGTTTCTCTGTGATATTATGTATACCATCTTCTGTACCACATTTTACGCAAAATAAATTACGTTTACTTTTTTTTACTTTAAAGTACCCACGATATTTCTTGTTTTTAAGGTTCTCTACCAAAATGGTAAAAACATTACATTCCTTTATTGACAGGTTTTTACAAGGTTTTGTAACTTGCAATGTATAATTGTCCGGGTGGAATCTTGGAACTGAATTGTGAAGCAGATATCTTCGTCTGATTGAGGTGTAATTGTGTGAAATTTTGGGTAAAGGTATAGTTTGGATGACAATTCAATATTATTGTACCATCGACCTGATCTGATGATGGAGACAGAAGGTGGCCATGGGAATTCAGTACTTAACCGACGTAACCCCGTTGAGTTTTAATCGTCTCAAAGAGTAGTTGATGCCGGTATACAGATAAGTACAGTGGGCAATAAAAGCTTATCATTTTTGCGACAGAAACTTATTATTTTTCAAATCGGTCGTCAATAAGCTGAGAACTGCCGGTCTAACCCACCTTCTTATTACAGAACGCCCCCGCCGCCGACTCCAACGCCGAACCTCTCCAAAGACTTCCAAGACGCTCTCGACATCATCTTCCCCTCGGAAGTGAAGAAGCAAGCCGAGCTGGCCCAGCAGGAGCTGTTCGCCGCCATGCCCTTCGGTCCGCTCTGCGGCGTCATGCCTCCCTTCCCCCCGCCCGGCCTCATGCCCCCGCAGATGATGATGCCCTTCGACCTCAATCCTAATCTATTCCCTCCGAGACCACAACTCTACGACACCCATGTGCCCCTGGTACCCAGCCCGAAACACAGACAGCAGAACAAGCGCCCGATGAACAAACATAACAATCAGAAACAGAACCACAATCAGAACAGACAGCAGAATCAACAGCAGAACCAACAGCAGAATCAACAGAGTCAGAAGCCGGACGAGAAGAAGAGTGACGAGAACGGCAGCGTGGCGAGGAAGAAGGAAGAACTTGATGAAATGGCCATGTTGGGTATAAACGCGAGCGACGTCGCGGGAATGTAGATGTATGGGATCTTTGTTAACTAAGTACTGTTTTAAGAACTTTAATAGAATTGGCAACTTTGTCTTTTTTGGCACTCGAAACTTCATGGCAGTGTTTACACGAAAATGTAATTGATAGGTAATTTGCTGCAGAAATATTGTAAGCGATAATCGGTAAGATTATCGAGTGAATAGAAATCAATTGAACGCCATTGTGTACTCGAGATTATTTGAATAGGTCGAATTAAGTAGTGCATTCAAAAATAAACTACTTCGTAAAGTAGAAGATTCCAATTAAAATGACAGTTTAAATAATCTCAGCATATACACGTGTACATATGCGAGACAAACTGACTGCAGTAGGGTTCCGAGCATATTCCTAATGACCCCAAGAGGGTGCCGTCGCCAAAAAAAGTGAAATACCATCATCCAGTAAACGACAAACATGCATCTCTCGCTTAGAAAACCCATAAAGCTCAGATTCATTTTAGATTATAATAATTTTAGACATGTTGACAAGTTGGTAACGACACATTGTTTACTATTAATGATTTTTTGTAAATAAAACAAAATTATGTGTGCTTTAACATTAAGTTGTTTTCAATGTTTCTGTTTTTCGCGACTCGTACAAAACCGGCCAGTAATGTATTATTTCGAAGAGCTATTTAAATTTAATTTCGTACAGGCAAATGCAATGATTGACAGCAAAAATGCTAACTTGTATTTTATCAATGTTTATTTTCTTCCGCAAAGAGTTGCGTATAAACACGTGGTTTTCGAAAGAACTTATTCATAATAGCATGGTTAATTTTATCTATGTGTAGATATAAATTCTCGAAGTTTTTACTATTTGACAATTTTGATCTGTAATCTAGAGTAATCAATGTTTTATTTCTTAGTTCCTATTTAGTTTCGTGGTCCGTAAACTAGCGGGTCCGCTAAGAGCCAGATACACTTTTGCAGAGTAGTATTATAGTTATTGTAGAATTTACCATTTGTAAGACAGGGAGAGGGGATTCCTTTTGTCCTAAATCATAAGTATTTTGCACCATTTTACATTTATCTCTCTTACAACTCTGAAACTTGTCTCCTTTTCCTAACCCTGGCACTTCAATATAACTATTTGAATGAAAATTATCTCTCTGTTTAACAGACATCTTATGTAAAATCGGGTACCACCCAAGTTTAATCATTTTTAGGCATTCAAATGAAAAATGACAGCACATAGTCTATACACGTGTCTGAGAAAAAGTTAATTAACTTCTTTTACAGTTATATATATAAAAAATCAACTTATTGCCAATTGGTTGTGTGGAGATGGGAATTGAATACATCTTCAAGCAGTCAACTGTACATCAAAACTGTATCGCGCATTTCTCTTAGACACTAATGTTAATTTTGACTGTACTGGAAATGTTTTCTTGAGTCAGTGTGTCATACAGGTATAGTGAAAAAACTTTTCCCGTAGGCCAGCAAAAATCAAACTTATGTCAATGTCATAAAGACTGACGGGGAAATACGTTTCTCACTTTATCTGTAACTTTTTATGTATAAATAATTTGACTGTATTTTTGTATTGTGATATTAATATCGTCTATTATCAAAGTCTCGTTTTATTTTGTCGCTGCGTCCATTTGATATTTCACCATCGCAGTCACTTACAGGTAAATTTCTTTCGAGACTGCATTTGTAGTTGTGACCTCTGTAGCCAGCCTCACACACACACATAAAGTGTGTATGTGTACGTGTCTGTAAATATACAAATACTACTACAAATGCAATGATGTCTTATAGTGTAGGGAATCTCCAACGCATGTTAGGAGTCTATATTATAATCTTTTCTAAGAAACTGTCGCTTACCAGGATAATAATAACGAGAAAAAATGGATAGAGCCATCTCACATGACAAGTCGCGCCAAAATATCTGACGCATATGTGTAGAGCCGTTAGAAAGAACACGAACGACATTTGGACCCCTCGTAATTGTATGTACGGGTCCGTGACGAACATTTGTATAGTCAGCGTCATATAGTTAGTAGCAGCCAAGGTAGTCAAATATTTCGGTACACGTCTTTATTACTATAAGAATAAGGGTGTGTTACGAAATATTTGGCTACTCTGGCTGCTACTAACTATATGGTCCTGACTAGGGTACATCTCAAAGTTCTCGGACAATTTTGACTTCCGCATTTTTGGACTTATTCCTTTTCGGCGCAGTCTTGTTGCAGCACATTACAAGAATTATATTTACTGAACGTGACTTAGGCGCGCATGATATTTATTTCCTTCCACGTTTCGGACGTGCTCCAACACTTTGTCGCGACTAAAAACTACAAAAAACCGGCCAAGTGCGTGTCGGACCACGCACAACGAGGGTTCCGTGCCTATTAAAAAGGTCGTATCGTTACTGAAATCTTATGGCACTTACTTCCTTTTCTTTAAGGAAGGCAGTTTTTTAGAAATATCTCAAAAACCTTTGAACCGATCTTGTTCATAATAATTTTCGCTGAGAGAATTTAATAAGCCCTATGAGCATGTTGTTTTTCATATTTTTAAAATACACGGTTCAAAAATTAGAGGGGGGGGGGGGACACAATTTTAGTGACTTTCGAGGAGATTATCTCCGACTCTATTCACTTAATCAAAAAAATTGCTGAGAAACCTTATATTTATTTTAAAAGGCCTATCGATTGATGTGCCACACGTGGGCTTGCAATGAAAAAAAAAAATTACTCAGTTTTATGCATGGAGTGCACTCCTAAAAATTTTTTTTAATTAATTTAGTTACAAAACTATGTAGCGGTTAACAAAATACATATCCTGAAATTTTTATTCAAATACACCTTATAGTTTTCGAGTAAAATGCCTGTGACATACGGACGGACAGACAGACAGACATGACGAATCTATAAGGGTTCCGTTTTTTGCCATTTGGCTACGGAACCCTAAAAAGAGGGTGTTTTCGCGACTGGAAGCCTAGAAACGCTACTACTTGTGCCACGCCGCCCCGCGTAGCAGCATTTTTCCGCTTTGTAGCGGAAAATTTCGTACAGCTATGAGATATGAATATGTGAATGCAATTTCCAATAGTCCCGTTTAGTAAATACAATGTCTTAAAATCGTGAAAGTTTAATTACGCAATTATTACAGTAATGTGCCGAAAAAGGAATTTGTATTAAAAATCATTATTTTTGCCGATCCTTTAGTTCACAATTTGGAGTAAAACGAGCCTTAACTGGTTCAAGAATCTCAATGTATAAATTAAAACCGGTCCTGACCGGTTCCTTATCACTATTAGCTTATTATCAACAGCGTTGAGAAACAAACCGCACGTTCCATACATCGATTAGACGCCATCTTAACATTCTTAACAGTGTTACTAAAAACCGACCGAATGTGGACTCTATTACCATGGGCTAAAGTCCTCATTGGCGGTAAATGTAAGTTGGTTTGATATGAGCAAACGTGATTCAGTGCGTAGCGATACAAAGCTGTTATTGTTTACGCGCTCATGCGTCTCACCTCTCCCGTCACGCCTAAAGAAAATACAGCTCTACCTACGCTTAGTTACTACGCATCGCGGTGTCACGATATGTTTGTGGGTGAGTGTTGAGGTGGGCTTCAAACAAGTTACAGAATACCTATAGCTGGGCTGGAGAGAATTGTTATATCACGGCTCGGTTGTATTGGCGGTTAACTCGAAGTTGATTAGGACTTTCTATGGTGGCGGTGCAAAACACTTCGAATAATATTTGAGTTGGCCGAATAGGGGTGTAGACACTAAATAAAATAATCTATAATGTCATGTTTTCTCGAAAAAGGTTAAAAATGTAGTCAAATGGAGAAAAAATCAACGCAAAAGGTTAAATAATCACGAATTTATAAGTGTCCAAAGTTTTAAGAAGGGGGTACGTACTGTCCCTTTTTCGCAAAACGCAACTTCATATGAAACGATGACGCTGGAAGATTGTGACGTCACTAAGAGACGGCAATGTGCCGCGCCCATCGTGTTCGGCGCCGGCGTCGACGCGGCCTGCCGGCAGGATCCCGTAACGTTGCATCACACACTGTTTGCGTTTTCCTCTCTCTAACAAGCAATATTAAAACGGTTGCAGCTTCGTAATTCTTTGAGATATCTGAATAGGATTTCGTCACGAGGCATATTTTTTTGCCTTCTTTCTCTTGGAGTAATAATAAATTTCGAGTCTACCTACACCCCTATTGCATCAAAGTAGTCCATTCTAAAAGCGATTCTACCGTCCAACGTAGAAGATTTCAATTCCAATGACAGCTTTATAATAAGTCTGCAACATTAAATAATCTCATATTATTTTCTAATTAACCAAAATATATCTGTCATAGTTCAAGTCGTAGCAAAATAGAATCCTGACCTGAATCACCATAGAACGATGTCAAATCGTAAAGTAGATATTCATTCGCAACCAAGAACCCGCCTAGCGGGCACTCGTAATGTTTGCTCAGATGCCGGCTGAGCCCGCTAGGCGGGCAGTAGTATGAACTTACACGCCTAGCGAATTCTGTCGGTTTCTGGTGAATTGTTCCATTTTTAGTCCGGTTGCGAAAGTGTTAATAAGGCCTCCGCGCCGCTCCGCCACCGCTGTCAGTGCGTTTCGGCCTTTAGGCGCTCCACGTACGAAATCTGTGGCTACTTACGTGCCGAAAGCGCGGCGGCCGGCCAAATCAAGGTCACTCCGTAGGGTCATTGTGGTAACAGTGAATCACCTTTTCTTCAGACCGACGTAGATACGTCACTTTATTAGTTTGGAGGGTTTGACTTAAAAAGTTTAAAAGGTAGACTAATTGGCTTTATATTTGTCATAGACAGGAACTGTCTTTCTTTAACGATGTAATTGTTATTCTTCTTTTTTTAATAAATAGAACTTGATCCACTGTCTACTTATAGGTGTACACACTGAATATAGTACAAAGTACACAATGGATTGGGGGTGGGTACAGTGAAACAGGTATCATGTTCTTTTGATTAAAACAAATTTTATTTATTTATTTTTACTTCTTGTACTTACAATTTAATCAGTCTCAACTTACGCATACACTGAGATCGAAAAAATCATCACAAAGTTACACAAATAACTGGCACAAACATAACTAAATTATTATGTCTTAGGAATAAAAAACAAACAAAACGTACCTAGCTTTTTTGGCACCAAAAGTTATAAAGTTTAGTTTTCATGTTTATTAGCATAGTAATATAGTTTATCAATGCAGCTAACTGCTATTTAGCTTTTAATATCACTATAAAATGTCATAATAATTAAGAAACGTAAACAATTGACGTTTATAACAATTAAATCACAGGCAAAAATTTGTCCTTACGATATTATAATAACTATTATAAGTTTTATACTTAATACCTAGCAAAAACCTACATAATAGGTACTTAAGTATTAAAACATATATATATATATTAACGGCACCACGACGGTACACACTGAATAACTATCCACCGTGTACCCTACGCGTTTGATCCACTGATTTCCGCCATTTCAAATGTATTACGGCGTTAAGGGAAAAATATATATGACAAGAGGTATCAACTTTAGGTTCAAAATAAAGCTTAATTAATAGTTGTCTATTGAGAATATTTATTAGGGACATAAAGTAAATAGATATGTGAATAGAAAATATCTAAACTTACTTGTTTTTCAAATTTTCGGCACGGCGCAAGACATAACCTGTCCTAATACATGTACGCGACGGCACAATGGCGCGCGAACTAATGTGGCAGAGAGGGGCAACCGTAAGCATGCCCTGAGACAGAGATAGTCTCTGTCGAATCATTATTTCTCTAAATCTAGCGATTTTCCACTGTGTACACTTGATCCACTGTTACCACAACGACCCTAACCTACCTTACCTACCTACTAGATTTTCTGTGACCATTCTTGGCCGTCCGCCAATTTCGTATATGTAGCGTCTCCTATTAGGGATCAACAGTTCAATTCGATTTAGTGACCGAGACGGATTGTTCCGATAGCTCAGTTGCTTAGTAGCGGTTCGAGTCCGGGTCGGCTGAAAACAAATACCTACCTACATTTCAAGGAAGTTTTTTAGTGTGCCTACTAGAGTTACATCGTATATATTATTCACGAATGATCGCTTTGCAATAAGGAAAATGTGTCAACCTGTCCACTTCAATGGGAATTCACATTTTACACCAAACTGACAAATGGTAAATGCAAGGAAAAGACAGCCAAGCCTATTCTTTCAGGTACGTGGTCAAACAAACTTGGGTTCTTTCGACTTCCCACTCTCTATTTAAAATATTTCCAACCAGAAACATAAAAAATGACTAAACATACCTAAACATTTCCACTTCAACTACCACATAAACTCGTTTCGGAGAACAAATACGTTGATTGTTACAGAAAAAACTAAATCACTGTATGTATAAAATTTGAAGAGTTGCCTGACTTCTCGAGGATCCCATTATCAGATCCTTACCTGAGGACCATGGGAGCATCAGGACCCTTTTAAACATAACTACAACTTGGAAAAGTTAAAAAACCCCCGACATTTTCATTTCCCAGTTTAATATCTCAAAAACGGCTGTACAGATTTTCATGAAACATGGCTTCTTCGCCTCGGGATAAAAAACCGCATTCAAATCGGTATATCCGTTTGGGAGCTACGATACCACAGACAGATACACAGACACGTCAAACTTATAACACCCCTCTCTTTGCGTCGGGGGTTAAAAATAGTAGATTATACACTAAGGGGATAAAGCACTGTTTTATGTCACGGGAGCGAATTGAATCCCGAACGTAACGAAGGACTCATAATTTAACTCCTGAGCGTAGCGAGGGAGTTATAAGTTAATTCCTGAGCGAAGCGAGGGAATTAAGACTGAGTCCTGAGTGCAGTGAGGGGTTCAACCGCCCAAGACTAAAACAGTCTTATCCCCGAGGTGTATACTCTACTTTTCACACCTTATGCGAGACAAAAAAACAGGCTCAGTAGATAAATAATGTTTATTTACAAATATTCAAAATAGACCAGAAGCACTGATTCAGACACAGACTTTACGCCTTTTACAGCTTTCCATTTGTCAAAATCGTTGTAGGCTTTTAGGTATTTTTCCTTTGACTTCTCTGGCAGCAGATTGTTGACAATGCCTATGGCATCTAATTTGATAAACTCAGGAGTCAAAACACTTTCATCACTCGACATTTTCAATATTATTTTTGAAATTAAATCTTCTATAGGCACCTACAAGAACTCGATTTGTTCGTCACGCGTGAACAAATGAAGGCGCGCGACGTTCCAAATTCGAAAGCACAAGCCGTGGTCCTAGATTCGAAATTCGAATTTCGAACACCGCGCTCCTCCGGACCGGGGTTCACACGGAGGCAAACTTCATTTATTTTGTCAAATCAAGTAGGCCATGGCCTAGGACAAATTGTGTTTAGCAAAATTAAACTTTATGCATATAGTAATAAGAATTATGAAAAGTGAAATCATATTATTAACCAGCGGGTTATAATCAAAATTAAACTTTATGCATATAGTAATAAGAATTATGAAAAGTGAAATCATATTATTAACCAGCGGGTTATAATGAAATTCAGTACAACATTATAACCCGGCTAATACCAAGGGATTTAATGTCTTGCTTTCGGTAGGGTTTACATAACCATAATTCGGACAGGATACAGACCTATAATTCGGCATTGTCGAGCATGTGGTTTGAAAAAAGATTTTTCCAATTCGGTCCAGCCGTCTTCGAGTTATCGGTCCGAACCTAATGTAATCTAATCGTGATCTCTACGTTACTACCATTATTACCCATCGGTGAAACTGGCTCTACCAGTGTAGAAAATAGTGTTCAGGAAAAGTACTCCTCATAATTGCTTATTATTTCCTTACCTCCATAGAAAATGATAGCACAATAGGAAGTTATCGAGATATCCTGTAAAAATTGTGTTTTTCGATGGGCTATAGTTGCATCACTCTATATAAAAATCTGTAGCTAACACAGTTAACTGACCATCCTGTATTAATATTGAACCTTATTACAATGCATATAAAGTGCACGGATGGTCAGTTAACTGTGTTGGCGAAGGTACAATGATGGTACAGCAAAGTTTGTTCAAGTGATGACGATGTTGATAACAGAGATCTCGCAAATCATCGCCAGTTTACTAATATTATCATGTGTAAATAAGTTTGTCTGATTTCTTCTTTAATTAGGTACAGTCAGCCAAGGTGGCTACCACTTGGCTTACGTATGGTTAAGATTGTAATATGGCCCACTTTTTGTAAAGGCTCCTCTACACAATCGGCCATCATGGCCGCTCATACAGGACACAACTATGCGTTAGACGGAGAAAAACATACTTCCATCGCATAACTGTATCCCTGTCCTGCGCCATGATGGCCCATTGTGTAGAGGAGCCATTAAACTGTCATTAGAATTGTAGTCTTCTGCCTTTGACGTTAGAGCTGCGTTTTGAATGGACTACTTTGAAGGAATTCGGCCAACTCTAATCCATATACTATATACAAATATTATAAATGCGAAAGTGTATGTGTGTGTTTGTTTGTTTGTCCGTCTTTCACGGCAAAACGGAGCGACGAATTGACGTGATTTTTTAAGTGGAGATAGTTGAAGGGATGGAGAGTAACATAGGATAGTTTTTATCCCCGTAATCGGGTGAAATGGGGGGTAAAAGTTTGTATGGAGCTGCGATATAAACGAGTTCCACGCGGACGGAGTCGCGGGCAGAAGCTAGTAAATAATACTCCTAACTACTTAGCGCATAACTATTTTTCACGATAACTGGAACGAATGGAGGATGGTCGTGGTGCTGTAAAACGGTATCACCTGAGACGAAACAGCGTTAGGTAGGTGTAAATTATATCGCAGAAAAAAAATATAAATGGCGGCATATCGTCCTGGGTCAACAGGGATTCGAAAAACACATCTTAGTGTTTTTCTAAAATGTATCTAACTGAATTTTAACTTTAGGTTACCACGGATTAGGTATGCCTCACTAACCTAATATTTAGGTACTCAAGGAATAACTCTGTCTTTACCTACACAGTGTTAAGACATTAGGAAATCTAATCAGGAATAACTATACTACTTAATCTGTGGTGAATCCTAGTGGCGAAATCCTTGTTTGAAATTGGCACTTCACTGTGTTGTGTTCAGTGTTGTGTATGTCAGTAAAACCGCAGGAAAATCACTGTGAAACATGTAGTATAACTAAAACGGCGTTTAACTCGCCAGAGGCAGCTCATTGTGGTCGCGGCGCGCGCGCGGTGACGTTGGCTGATCATACGGTAAGCGTTAAAAAGTTTCGCGTGGCGTTCAAATTAAAAAATGTGAATTAGACGTTCAATTACTTGTATGTTTTTTTGTTTCTTTAACTTTTTTATCGTGTGTTCGGGTTTTATTATGTTTGGGCGAATTAGTTTTCTGTGCTCTGATGTGATGAAAGCTAGAATACTTATTGCTCAATCCTAAGATGAGTAAAATCTATATATGTATATTGTTATTGGCGGGCTTGATTTTATCAGAGTTAGTTACTTTATGTAGATAATTCTTAAATGTAAACAATATGCATCATCAATCATTCAGTGTCAAACGATGTTGAATATGTTTTATTTTAAAGTTACGTATTACATTACATTAGATTAGATTAGATTATTTATTTCATGATAAGAAATTACATTACAGATTTGCATACATGTCAAAAAAAATTAAGCACACCATTAAGCATTAAGACACCATCATAGAAAATCCAAGGAAGGAATATGAAAATTAGTAAATTACCAGCAAAATATCTCGGGCAGCTGCAATAAAGCAACGTAAACATACCTACTAATGTGGGAGACTGATTCGAATTGATAAAATGCGATAATTTAGAACTTACCTACTATTAGAAGAAAGTAGGGATTGTACTCGTAGTCATATAATTAAATATTAATTTTCTCAACTCTGCGTGATAGGAATTATGTTTCGCTTGAATGTATTTAAGCACTCGCTCAATGTTTATACTTGTGACGGAGTTGTGTTGAATTTATTTAATTCAAGGTTAAAATAATATGTATACTTAATAGTAAGTTGCTACCTGGTACACTAAAGTAATATACTTAACCTTTCGCATGCCTTGTTCCGGATACGTCCAGAACGGTTCGAACTTACAACCTAAACTTCAAGGTCATGATTTGTTTGTTTTTTTTTGACATACGAGAGGATAATAATAATAATACGAGTAAGTATACGTGTTACCATCTGACTTGGAACACCAGACAAAAATGGTTGCAAGAAGACTTCATGCCGAGGACTAAGCGTCCAAGGCTGTTGCATCACGTTCGAAACGTCGTCGTCGCGTTTAGTAAATAAATAATATTTATAAATAAACAAGTCGGGATCAGCAACGCGCATTATGTAATACCATAAGGAAGGCCGTAATAAGCTTGTTTGCAGCCGACGTGGTATTAAAAAAACTGACGTGCAAAAATACAGTAAGTAAGCGGTGTTCATTAAAATCGGAATGTACAGTCGCGGAATGAAAAGGTTGACCACTTTTGGACCTTAATAGCTTTGAAATAAGGCCGAAAAGTGGTCAACCTTTCATTCCTCGACTATACTTACCTACCTACCTATAGAAAGTTTGACAAGTTTCCATGGAGTGACAGCTGGCGGCGTCATATTTAACGTTGATCGGTGCAACCCGTCCTTAGTGACTTTACAAAAAAATATTTAACAGAATCGGTTGTATTTTTCAGGAGACAATGACATCAATGTCGGACAAGGTGTTCCACCCCCGCTCGGAGGGTATCCCCTCCGAGGGAGTGATGGACCAGTATGCCGACGGCAAGGCCGCCAGAGTTTGGAAGAAGTTCGTGGGCGACAGCAACCAGAGAACGCAGAACTATAAGGACTTCTTGATAGGGCTGCTGCGGGCTAATGGGTGCAAGAAGATATTGGATGCGGCGTGCGGGACCGGGTAAGTTTGTTGTCGACCCTGAAACCCGAGACTAACAACAGTCAAATGTAAATTAGAGTTTTACTTCACCAAGCGTCACAGCTCAGAATAGAGGCATGGAAAAGGCAGAAAGAGTGTGCGTCAACATGCATTGTAGTGTACCTTCATGGTTGGAGGGCAGGACGCAGTTTTGCGTTGGATTGCGATGGAAGTATGTCTTTCTCACTGTAACGCATATTTGCGTCCTGTATGATGGGCCATGATGGTCCACCAAATTGAGGAGTCTTAACAATAACAGCCTAGCTAAGTAACGAGCATGATCGCGTCTATTAATTTCGGACATTCGTCCTGCTCGCACTTACGTACCTGCTATAGTAAGGTATGAACACCTTAAGTCCGGTAGTCCGACATATAAACGCGATCATGGCTAGGCAGTGCTGATGTGTTCTATTTTATTCCCATTCTGCCATATTCGATTTTTTCGATTACGAACCGCTGTAGATAACAGCATGACAATAAGATAGCCGAGATGTCAGTCCAGAATAATAACAACGATAATATACCTATCACAAATATTATATGATGTAAGACTTGATAACAACTCCCGGGCACAGGTCAGGACAGTAATTATTCACGAAAACAACATTACTTAAGTACTTATATGCAATAAATGATTATGATTATGGTACTTATGTGGGCGCTTGGTACAGATAATTTACTTTAAAAACAAAGTTTTAACCGATTTCAATTTAGTACTCCGCCAAGCCACGAGAACATTTCCACATTTCTTTTCCAATTTACCACTCGAACTGATTTCCGAGAGCAAATGCGTTGAGAAAAAAACCGAATCGCTGTATGTGTGGGCCGATAATATTTGAGGACTTCCGTCGATTCCACAAGGATCACCTTTGGCACTTCATTAGTTGTTAGTATTTCAACGGAATCTTATCAGATAGATCTGTGATATACATATACGTACTTTTGTACTTTTAAGAACATAATTGAGGAATTCCATAAGTCATCTGTGGTCTTCATCATCAGTTCCACTCCACCAAATTTATGATTTCCGGGTGTAAATACACGACTTATAATAGAAAATACCAAAATCACTACACGCGTGCCTAATATAATTGAGGAGTTCCCTCAATTCCTCATGGATCCCATCATCCAACTGAATTTTTGAAAAAAATGGGACCCACCTGGAAGCACATACTTAAAAACAATAAAAAAATTACGAATCGGCTCATCAATGACGGAGTTCTGAGGTAACAAACATTGAAAAAAAAAAGATTAAAAAAATACAACCGATTTAATAACCTCCTTTTTTTGAAGTCGGTTAAAAAGGAATGTAATTTAGTCAGAAAACATAAAAGATACGAATCTAATACTTATTCATGGTCATCACTCATAATAAATATTAGCCTTTACCGAGATTCGAACCCACCACCGCCAGGCTCCGTAGCTTGGTCACTAAGTACCTACTAGGCTAAACCGGTACCTAGTGAAACAACGGTATTCCTTTCTACCAGTGAGTAGGTACTCATATTTTTACGCGTTTTAGTTTATCTGCTTTACATGTCTTGTATCACGTTCCAGGGTTGACTCCATGATGCTAGTGAACGAGGGTTTCGAGGTGGTATCCATCGATGCTTCCGACAAGATGTTGAAGCACGCCCTCAAGGCGCGCTGGGAGAAGAGAAAGGACCCCAATTTCGACAAATGGGGTATGCCTATCATTATTCTCCTAGCCACCAGTGGCTGACATAAGCGTACTCAACGAGTTATTGGCATTCGTTCAAAATGCCATCGTAGGTAACTTTGGAGGAGAACAGTATCGTGCAGATCTGCAAGTCCAGTTTCGTGGAGGAGGACATTTGCAGTGGCAAGGCGCTGCTCTACCGAACGCTCGGCAAGGCCGACGAAAAGCCACCACGAAGGAGGGATGGAGCTACGAAGAGTCTCAAGGACATCATCACGTTGTTCAAGGGGACCGACTCGTCCAAAATGCCATCATTTGTGGCGAAGGAGTTACATCGGCTGCCTTCCGTCACGTTTGATCATGTGGATGTTACCAGGCTGCTGAAGGACATTATCTTCCTGAAGGATAGTCTGGCTGAAATGCAGGCAGGCAGAACAATATACCATCAGTGAATTACGTTCCGAATTAGTGTTATTACGTGACGCAAATTCGGAATGTACAGTCAGCGTCATATAGTTAGTAGCAGCCAGAGTAGCGAAATATTTCGTAACACACCCTTATTCTTACAGTAATAAAGACGTGTACCGAAATATTTGGCTACCTTGGCTGCTACTAACTATATGACGCTGACTGTAGGTCAACCAATTCTTCTAACATAGTCATGTGTCACGGTGCGCGGAATGTGTCCACCGGCGCGGCGGTGTAAAGTCCGCGAAATTGGATGCGTCGCCGGTTGCTGAGCAAGCAGCCGCGGCCCCGCGCCCCGCCGCCCCGCCGCCCCACCGCGCCGCTGCGCAACACATAGAAATAGTACTTAGACACATAGTTAGAAACAGGGCCATATTTATTCGCAAACGACCACGGCATCCAAAATATTGGGCCTTGCTAGGCTAGATAGAATGATCCTGTTTTATAAATGTCGGAAATTCGTCCGTTAGGTATAAGATGTAAGTAAAAGACGGACGAATGCTTTATATCCGATAAAGATGCGAGCGCATCCTTCAGATGAGTGATAACTTAATCGTACCTACTAAATGCATGAAACCAATATCATTCCGTCCTGTCACGACACGTTAGTCAGATATGTAATTAATTATGAATCCGGCTTCACACTTACTCTTACCTTTGCTTCTAGTGATCGAGGAGGCCAAATGGGAGACTCTCCACTCCGACGTCCAAAGCTTCCTCCCCGGACACTCGTTCGACGCTGTTATCTGCCTCGGCAACTCCTTCGCCCATTTACTGGACGAATTCGACGACCAGCGCGTGCAGAAGCGGGCGCTCGAGAACTTCGCCAAGTGTCTGAAGCCTGGCGGGCTTCTGTTTATTGACCATAGGAACTATGACGCCATAATCGACAGCGGGGCGACGCCGGGACATTCTATTTATTACAACGTAAGTGTACTTCAGTCTCGACAATTCCTTCGTTCACTTACTGGACGAATTCTACAACCAGCGCATACAGAGAAGAGGGCGTTAGAGAACTTCGCCAAGTGTCTCAAGCCAAGGGGCCGCCTGTTCATATACCATAGGAACCATGACGCCATGATCGACATCGGAGCGACACCGGGACATTATATTTATTACAATGCAAGTGTACTTCAGCCTCGGACTTACTGGACGAATTTGATGACCAGCGCATACAGAAGTGGGCGTTGGAGAACTTTGCCAAGCAGGCGACCTCCTGTTCATTGTTTTGGGTGACACAAACAAAGGTCGTTGATAGAATAACGATTATAAGGTAACGCCAAACCAGCGAAATCGCCGGACTGCCAAGCAAGGTCACAGAAAACCTAGTACGGAGTGTCCTTGGTTTGGCAGGTCGCCGTGCTTCCGGCACTTGTCCACACGGGCAGAAATCACGCGGACTGCATGCAGTCCTCCAATTTCGGCAACCAACAGGCAACTCTGGTCAAATGGGCGGTCGCTATTGGTCAACTCGTGTTGCCAATTTAGTCCTGCAAAATCGTAACTTGTAGCTTCGTGTAACACAAGTGGTACCAATACCAAAGTGTTATCTATCTAACGTAAACTCCTTATTTGAACAGCCTTCACTTCTATTCGCAGTCGCAGGTCTTTATGAGGAACTACCTACAATAGAGATTGTTGTTCAACCCAAATAAAATAATCTACGATTTTTTTTACTATTCTTCAGGTCCTTAACAACGCTTTTGTACAAGATATATGGTACTTCGAACCGGATATTATTTTTTGATTAATGAAATGCCTACATGCTATAACATATTTTAACGAATGAAAACTGCTTGCTGCTATGGTCTAATGATGTTTCCAGTGCAAGTACCCCGTGGACATCAAGACCTCAGTGCTCCTGGTGCGCGGCAAGCCCGAGCTGGTGACCCTGGACTACTGCATCGGAGGATCCCAGGTCAAGGGCGAGGACCGAAGGTAAAAGACTTGATCTATTGTCTATTTCTTGTGTCTCTCACTGCGATAGTGACGTACGGAGCGTATGCATCAACACCAGTCATTTTGCTTACTTAAATATATCAAAGAGTTTTCCAAAATTGCGTCCAAGAGGCTCGGCTTTACGGAGCTATAACACTTCTGAGTATAGTAGGTACCTACCATATCTAGTCGGTGTATATTAGCTCATTGTCAATTCTAAATTACCCTTTGTGCTTTAGTTTTAAGATCTTGACATGTACCTATGTTATACAAAATAAATTCATTCATTCAATCATCATTCCAGCGAATTCCGCCTCTGCTACTACCCGCACAAACTGGACAAGTTCACCCAGATGCTGAAGGCCGCGTTCGGCGCGGGAAACACGCACAGCCTGTACGCCGACTTCAAGCCACTGGCCGAGGTGCCCGTGCCTGGTTTCTACATACACGTTATTAAGAAACCTTAATTCTTTAAGACATATTTACTTTTAGTAAATCTAGAGTGTAGGTACAGTAGTACCACGAATATAAGTTACATCGGCAATCTTCGTCCACGCCGACCAGTGCTGGGAAATACCGAATGAAATCGAACGTATGACCATTTCAATAAAGACCTTGTTGCACTATACGTTTAGGTACAATATGCAATGACAGGTGAACTCGAGCTTTCCCGCTCATGGCGCCAGACATAATGGCAGCTGCCGGCGTCGCGCGCAAAATTTTGGCCCATGGGCGTTGAAGATTTTACCCGCGCAAACGCGCTGCCTTATGGGTCCTTACGCCTAAAACGAGCGTATTTTGCAAAATGCTTGCTTTTTCATTCAAGATTACGACGTAAATATTAGTATTTATTCAAAAACTGATAACGTACTTAAATAATTATTTCTTAAACTAGGGGCTAACATGGTACAAATTTTCATTTTCTGTTTTTAAACCTAAAATAAATGAGTTTTCTTGGGAGTCTTTTTCAAATTTTGCAGTGAGTTTCGGTTCTCAATTTTGCAGTAAACAAGAATCATTAGGTACATGAATGATTACAATTCACATCACCAAATCTTTTACGAGGGGCTGACATGATTGAAAATCAAAGATTCATTTTAAAAAGTTGACAAAACACCTTCCGAGTTTTCTTATTTTTTTTGGTGAAAACAGGATTACATTATATTTTTTTACAGCAAATTGTACTTTAATATGATAGCAAATTATAACTAATGTTAACCCATAAAAAAATAATCATAACTATAGGACCTACGATGCCGTAAATGTATATTTTTTTAAAAGACGTATAAATCACGCTGCACAGATGCCGCGCGCCGAAATTTATTTTTTAAAAATTATTAAGAGGTTAAGATTTTTTTATTTAATTACGTTATTAGTTTTTGAATAAATACTAATAGTTACGTAGTAATCTTGAATGAAAAAGGAAGCATTTTGCAAAATACGCTCCCGCTTCTGCTTATGTGGGCGTAAGGACTCTTATGACTGGTTAAAATGTTTTACAAAAATGCTTTCTGCGCAGGTAGGGTCATTTCGCCGGTTAGCGACCACCTAATTTCATGTGCCGGTGGGCGACCACTTAAGCTCAGTTGGTGAACTGAAAGGATATTTTCTCGGTTTTTTAGTAGATTTCTATTCTAAAACATCAAAAAAATGCATGTACAAGTAATTGTCTCAATAGGGTGTGTAGAATTGCGGCCACTATCAGCACCACCAGCCTTCTTAAGTACATGTTATTTTTATTTTAAGCTGGTATTTATTAGTTTCTTTTTATATATTGTGTTTCCTAATTAAGAACGAAATTGTGATGTGGTGTTATTTTGGCTGGCAATAAATTCATTTCTATTCTATTCTAATTGATGTTATCTTCAATAGAAAAAACCTTCTCCTTCAGGTGGTCGCTAACCGAAGGTGGTCGCGTAACCAGCGAAATGACCCTACATCGTTGTAACTTATATTTGCGGTACTACTGTAACACAAAGAAAGTGTCGTACTAAACTTTAAATGTTAGTCTTTTATAGTGATGCCTACACATCTTAAGTGTATCGATATGACAGATAAATACTTATTGAATTGAATATGTTAATTAATATTTTGTAGTGATTCGCTCGAATTTGATCTTCAACAATCACGCCGCCATGAAATATCTCGAAAATATTTTGACGTCTCAAATTCTAGTTTGACTGAGGTATCTGTAAATCTGTTACACGCGAAAATGAACTTTACGTAATTAAACGAAAGTTGCTTTTAACGTTGAACCAGTGCAGAAAATATTGTACAATAAAAACGATTAATAACTATAAAGTAAGTTATAATTGCGCCGCACCTATTAGGTACTTCTTTAATTTTCAAAGATATTTTTTTTCTCTTATTAGAATGCCAAAAGACTTTACAATGTAGTACTATTACATATTTTGAGACAATGTATAAATTAAATAAAGATTTTATGAACTTGATTAAATATAAAATTTGTAGGTATCTCAAATGGATTCTTTAAACATAATATCTATTTACTTATTTATTGTTTTTATTATCTAAAATAAGTAAATTTAATAAAGTTGTTACGTTTTCAATATGTCTATTCATGATCGAATAATTCAATCATTCCCTATACTTCAAATCGGCATCATTTGGCAAAATTACCATTATTCATGGTCACACCTTTCTTTCCATGTTACCAGTATAGCGTCCTAAAATTATAGTTTGTAGCTGCAATGCAATATATGCCACAAACTTGCCAACTAACTTCCTAATATAAATAACACAATAGATATTCTTGTACCTGTTGTGTTATTTATGGTATTAGTATGTGGCAACTTATTGCTAATGAAATCTACATTCATGTATTATATTATTTATATCAATTTGTTCAATGTTTTTCTGGGACATGTACTAAGAAGCTACAATCACAACCTACAATTTTACGAGGCTATACTGGCAAGTTGGTAGAAGAGAGTCCGCAGCAAGCTCGATTCTTCATACAAACGTAGTTACGTCCTTACTTTAATATAACATGTCACATTATCATGAAATTCTCTAAATATAATGAGGTAAGATATATCTAGGGCTAAAACTAGTTTATGACTCTTAAAATGTTAATAGAAAGAAAATAGAGCGAGTACAAGTTTTGCATTTTTAGACCCCAGAAAGTTGTTCAGTTCGGCGGCCTACTACGACCAAAATATAGTTTAGATTGAAGTCAAAACCTATTTCCGGTGTCGATTAAACTATGCAGTTTGAAAAGAAAAAAGATTTATCAAAATTGATCTTGTAGTTTTAAAATGAGAGCGTAACTACGAAAACCTTAAAATAAATTACAAAAATTTGATGCGAAACTGCAGCGAATTACTCTATCGCGGGGAACGGTCCGGGGGGGGGGGGCGGCGGTACGCACCGCCCTTATCATAGCTACTCCTTGCCGTGCGCTTAGTTTAGTGACAATAGTGACCCATTTGCTGTGCGCGGGAGCGACGTATTGTTTTGGTGAATTATCTTCCTACGATAATCGCGGTCAATTCACGACTTGGACTGATAAAACGGATTTGATTTTTCTTGGTGATACTGGTGGTGTGTGTGATCATACTGATCATACTGATCGACGATCTGTGGCTTTCTTATGGACTTTGCATTTTTATGTTACAAAAATGGATAAACCGGGTAAGTACCTACTTATATGCATTTTAGTCAAGTTCCAAGTATACAAATAAATTATATACATGTAATATGTACATATTATATTAATGTATATGAGTACCTAGTCATTAATCCTTAGTTGACGTGTTATTTAATTTATTTGGTAGGTAAACAAAATTTTAATCTCACAGTAGGTACTCATTCGGTATTAAATAGGTAGGTACCTACGTAAATATCACTTGGGTACGTCAAATCATTCTGGATATGGCTTTGGTGATATATAGTTTGATTCTTTTATATAGCCAAAACAAAATACTTACTTAGTTAAAAAATAATAATACGCTATAAATTTAAATAAGACGAGGATGAACGAACGGACTTTATACGAAAACTACCTATCACACATTATTGCTTAGAAATTTTAATTAGTTTACCTAAGTAGGTATGTAAGTTATAGTATAGTATCCTAAAGTATATAGGATAGGTTTTTTCGTCACTCTCTATAGTAATCTACGTACTTCTATACAACGCGTTAATAAAATAACGCAAAACCTGAAAACTGTTTGTTCAGAATCGAGAATAAAATGCGAAAAAAATAAAAAATAAATTTTTTGACGCGATTTATTTTTTACATTTGTATGGAGCAGGTCGCCCCAGACGGCCAACACTCCATACAAATGTAAAAAATAAATCTTGTCAAATTTTTATTTTTTATTTTTTTCGCATTCTATGCTCGATTCTGAACAAACTGTTTTCAGGTTTTGCGTTATTTTATTAACACGTTGTATATCATAAATAATCATAATTATATATAGAAATTGGCACTTACCTACCCTTCAACTTTTTTGATCGAGTGACCTGACAATAACAATACTAGGTAGGTATCTAAATAAAAAAATGACGACGCGACAATAGCAGTTGTTTCTCGGTGCTACTTGAACCTTGGTTGTAGGTATTTATTATTTATGTATGTACTAGGTTCTTACTATATTATGTGCTCAGGTTGGCGCTTGTCCAATTTGTAGATATAAGATGTACAAGGTACATAGGTACATATATTTTTCAACTAAAACTATAAGGGGGCAAACAAGCATACGGTCCACCTGATGGTAAGCGATCACGGGAGCGTATAGACGTTTATAATTACCTATAGTTATTTTTTTTTCTAGAAGCGAAAAGGTGTTCAAAGACAAAATTATGGCTATCGGCTCGAAGGAAGAAAAGAGGACCGGCTCGTCGTCAAAAAGAAAATATAAATCCTAATAGGTAAGTTATAATAAGGCTATAAATTCAAATTTCATTTATTTATGGACCAACTAGGATCATTGTTGTAAGTAGGTACTTTTTACCAAAAATAAAAACAATAATGTATGATCTTTTTTTATTTCCTTCAATACACCAAATCTTCAATGTGAATAAATATTTATAGGGTAGGTTCCTAGGAAAAAAGATCTGGATTCTAATTAGTGCGTATTTTTATTGATCATAAGATATTGGACACCTATTTTAAAAATACACACAACCGAACATAGAACCTCCTGCTTTTTTGAAGTCTGTAAAAATGACGAAGTTATGGCGCGTAGATAATCCGCGTGACTTCACAAACGTATGAACCGTGACGTTACGCGCACTTATAACATCGACATTTTTTGTTTAGTGACCAAAAGAAAAAATACGTGTCTAATATTTTTGATCATCTATAATACGGATTTTAGAGTTACTTATTTAAAAATAGTTTAAGTACTATCACTGTAATAAGCTTGTTTTGGGAAAAAGACTGACTGTTAAGTTTCGTGCGGCGTTTCTTCTTGACAGTGGTCTCTGCAGAAGCGCTGGTAGGGCTTGACTTATAAAAGTGCCCTTGGCGGCCTACTTGCAGAATAAATATTCATTTATTTCATTTATAACAAAAATAGTGGTAGTGGTATCTGAAAATCTGCTATGCAATTATGGCACTAGGTTGTTAAAATGACAAAACCTGGTATATTGTATGTTATACTTATGTTACTAGTTACTACTACTTTTGTTGGCACATCAAAACTTGTAGCCTGTACTCTACATTTACGTTTTTAGTAGGTTAAATAATCAGTTAAAATTTGCCTAGCCGCACTTACGCACTGTATAAACTGTATTGTTATCTCGCTATGGAGATGTTCTACTGTTATATTTTATTTACCGCAATAATTTCGCCGTTGTATGAAGATATTTTACTGCGATATTTAAACTGCGACATGTATAGCTCCGCCTCCCCGCGCGCTCTCGCTTTACTGCTAGCGCCCTGTCTCCCTCTAGGTGAAACAACAACATTTTAAAGCGTAAGCGCGCGATCTCAACGCGGAGTTGAGCGGACCTTGCTGCGGACTCTTAAGGCGAGTTGATTCGGGGTTCTTCTAGGATATGTGATTTTGTAAACGGTTTTATTTTGAAATAGTACATATTAAAAATTAAAAAAAACTGTAATATTATATTTAAGACCTTTATCTAGTTCCGTCGGATGTCCGTTACATAATTGGATAAACTTTGATCGATAGAAAAAAATGCCAAACATACCTCTATTCTCATCTTAAAACTGACATTATTCCAATCTTACGTAACTTGATGAATAGAAAATTACACCAAAATAAGCGTCTATGATGATGTGAGTGATGTCGGTCATAATATTTTTAATTTATTAAGACATGTCTTTTTTCACCCAAAATCAACGAAATTATGGCACAATTCACTCCCGCTCCGTTCCCGCTGCACCGCGGCAGTCCCGAGCGGAACGCATTGGAGGTCAAACGTACGCGCATTTTCGCAGCACAGCATTTGTTAAAAATGGGTACCAAAAAAATTAAAAAGAAGATATCGTCACTGGGGCTTCGGAAACTGAATAAGCAGAAAAGGTTAGTACATAAAAAAAACGAATTCCCCTATTAAATACATCAACCACACACACACGCGCGCAGATTACACCGCGTACACTTCTACAGTTACACAGTATAGAGAAAAACAGTACGGGAACTACTAAACATATTTTATACTATAATAATTATGTGATTAGCATTACGAAATATTAAAAAAAAACCCTTGACACGACACTCACTAGTTTCCACTGATAAATAATAATTACGAACAGTATACAGGGTGGAAATAGATTTTGGGTCAGTGAGGGCAGCTACCAGATCCCGTGTTGCTACGTGAAAATGGTCTTAGAAGACCTTCCTTCGATTTCAAATTAATGAAGATTGGCGTTTATAGATTTTGGAAAAAACATACAGGTTGCGAGAAAATGGTCATTTTGACAAACTTTTTTTTTTATGCCAATCGATCCCATTCCAGTCCAGGATCGAAAGCTTGTATGGGACCAAAAAGAAATTTCCGGCTAGAAAAGCCATAAATCGTGAAAAACTTTCCCCATACAACTTGTATGAAAATGAAAAACGTTTTTTTTTACATGTATTTTTTTTATGTCAATCGATTACATTCAGTATATGTACATACATATACTGTGAAGAAAAAGTGAACGGAGTGAGTGAGTGATTGCAATTATTACTGTGATTTTCATACCGTATTATGATCCTTCAATATAACAGAAGTGATTAGCGTGACAGAAAAAAGTAAATAAAGCCAATTTTGTTTTTTTTTTCGCTTGCTTACGCGGCTCCGGTCGCACTAGGAGGGATGGCATAAAAATTCCATTATATAAACAGCGTACACACTTTCAGGCTACCGCTTGTCATCCGGTTGCCACTACAATCGGTAAGATGAGTTAACACTACAATCGGTAGATGAGGCGATGCCACAATCGTTAGAAGACGACGCAATACTACCTACTCGAGCCGTGTAAACCACACGCAGTGTATTCGAATTGGAATATTTGTAAAGTTTGCGGACTTATGATTTCGACGAATTTTAATCAAAAACCTTTGTATTTTCAAAAAAAAGGTTTATGATTAAAATTCGTCTATAAAACAACAATGTGATTGATTATAAAATTATTGTTAAATAATTAGTGTTTTTCTACTTTGTGTTGTGTTTTCTTTTATAGGTTTCTGCACCCGTGGGTGCCAAACGGAACCATATTACTAAGTCTATACCAATCAATTCAATTCCATCTGTTTCTTCATCGGACCTTTAACTGAGTTTTCCCTAAACCCGCAAAAAATCTTAAAATATGCACCGTTATAGTGGACAAATTGTGAAATAGTAAAATAAACAATACAGGGTTTTTTCTGTAGTCCGAAACCCGTACATAGTTCACACCCTTCACAGATAGCAAACCTGACCCTTGCACGGTCCAGTTAATATACGGCGATCGTAAGATCACTTTACTGTGACCCGTCTTGTCTGTGCAATGGCTGCCGCGCGGTCACGTGCTCGACGAGCGGGTCGGGGCGCGCGGGCGGCGCTTCACGGATTGCCGCGCACCTCACCCCCTCAGATTGCTTAGCGCGACGAATCATATCGCCTTAAACAAATAACGACAACATAGAACAGTTGAAAAACCCCCGACATTTTCATTTCAAAGTCCAATATCTCAAAAACGGCTGAACAGATTTTCATGAAACATGGCTAAGAACAGTAAGAACACTCGGGATAAAATTATCTATGACACTAAAAAAACCGCATTCAAATCGGTCCATCCGTTTGGGAGCTACGATACCACAGACACGTTAAACTTATAACACCCCTCTCTTTGCGTCGGGGGTTAAAAAATATAAGGTGCCAAACTCACCATATTCCAAATAAAATGTTATTATAGTCCGTAAGCCCACTCCCAATAAACCTACGTCTCATGACAACACGATAAAATGCATGGCAGCAAATCGAGAAAGATGTGCGAGAAAAAAAAAAATTTGGCCGTAAGTTGAAAATCCTTCACTTCCAGTCGAGATTTGTATGGGTAGTTTCGGTTAGGGGGCAACTTTGAGACCGTCCGCCAAGTACTTCCGGCCATTTCAGGACTGACAGACTTAGGTTTACTCTCTCTACGATTAAAGGGCTAAATGATGCCACATGTCTCGTACTGTTGTCACATGACGTAAATATACCTGCCCATACAAATTTTGACCGGAAGTGAAGGACTTCGAAACTTTCGGCCAATTGTTTTTTTTTACTTGCTCATTACAACTTTTTTGACCTGCTGCCATGCATTTTATCGTGTTGTCAATGTCATGAGAGGTAGGTGTATTTGGGAGTGGGCTTACGTTACGGACTGTTAGGTACAAGTATGCGGACGATCCGTAGAACATTACGACAAACATGTGATACAAAACTCACAGTTAATTTATAAGAGAGTTCCTTGTAGCTTCATTACCAACACTTGAAATAAAAGTAAAATCCATTATAAGAACTTGAATAATTTATTCATTTGAATTAAAATTATATAAAAGAAAATGGGATGCTTTAACTTAGTGTCCGGGCCTTAATGTAGGAGAGATGGGCTGGACCCAGTCTAATTGACTTCTATCATTGCACTAATATTCCGATAGGCTGCCGTGAAATGATGATGATAATGATGATTGGCAATGCACTGCTATATTTATACACTTACAGGTCACATTAAAGAAGATTCTAACATGCTTTAAAATATTACATAAAAAAAAATCCAATGTAATTCTGTTTAAAGAACTATTGGGACTGGATAACACCTCTCAAGATGCTGTGATATGCTGACTATGTCCCGCCCACCTCCGAATGAGAATTATTTCTAAACTAGAGCTAGGAGTCTACGAGCCAACAATGATGTTGTTGATGGGGATGTGTATGAGCTTCACGAAGAATCCGATGAAGCCCATGATGCAGAAACCGATGGCTGTTGCGATGGCGATCTTTTGGAACTCTGAAAAGAGAATATGCGAATGTTAAAAACAATTGACGATAACATTTAATTTGTTGTTGTTAACTGAGTGTTACTAGAAAAGTATATAATGAGACCGTCTATAAAGGCTTTAACCTTTCGGATGCTTTGACACTGACCAAACGATTAGAATTTTTTCATTTCTGTCACAGATTCAATTTTCAATTCAGTGCTAAGACATACAAAGGTATAATGTTCCTCTTTTGTTACCAAATATGTCTTTATTAATATTATTAATATTTTTGATAACTAAGGATATTTCTGTAATACTTCTAATTTAATTCTTAAGACCCTCAAAATATTGTATTAGAAATTGTTACTATTTTAACAAAAGAGGAAAATAAAACGTCTTAATTGATATACTAAATAAGTACAAACTTTTACAGAAATGCTCAACTACAGTTGGGTCTTATAGAGGTTTGAAACATTTTTCATTTTTCCTGCTTCGCACCTAACAATTTGGTGCCTGAGAGTATAGTATATTGTGATTCAAGCCCAACACGGGATCAGTTATGAAATGCAATCAATGGTAAGTGAAAATACAGTATTTGCATAGACCAAAATTGTGTATTTTTTATATGCATATACTTTTTATCTTCTGAAACTACAAATACTGATAGTTCAAAACTACAACATGGAACCAATTTCAATTTGGCTCGAAAAATACTCTCTCCTAATAGAAATAAAGTTTTAACATATTTATTAGTAATAAACTTTATAGAATCTTTTTACTTAGTTTCTCTGTAACATTGCATGGGTAAAATTATGTAAACAAGACTATAATATAAGGTTAAGTGTAGATAATTATAAATAAATATTAGGGGACAATCTACACAAATCGACCTAGTCCCAAACTAAGCAAAGCTTGTACAGTCAGCGTCATATAGTTAGTAGCAGCCAGAGTAGCCAAATATTTCGTAACACACCCTTATTCTTACAGTAATAAAGACGTGTACCGAAATATTTGGCTACCCTGGCTGTTACTAGCTATATGACGCTGACTGTACTATGGGTACTAGACGACGATAAACATACTTATATAGATAAATAAATACTTAAAAACATAGAAAACATCCATGACTCAGGAACAAATATTCGTGCTCATCACACAAATAAATGCCCTGACCGGGATTTGAACCCAGGACCTCTTGCTTCGTAGGCAGGGTCACTACCAACTAAGCTACAGTGGTCGTTCAATTCAATCTTTTTTTTTAACCTGGCTGCTGCTTTTATAGGATACACCCAATAAAGAGTTTTGAAATGCGTGTTGGGAGAGTGGCCTGGGGAAGATCCGGGGGAAACTTCATGGTGGTTACTCAATCCATAGAAAAACACTAGCATATGTGTTTAACATGTTCGCAACCAAGACTCGTAATGTTTGCTCAGATGCCGGCTCAGCGCTAGGCGGGCAGTAGTATAAACCTACACTCCTAGCGAGAGTTCTGTCGGTTTCTGGTGTATTGTTCCATTTTTAGTCCAGTTGCAAAAGTGTTAACATAGAATGCAGAGGGGTATTTCTTTGAGCATTTGCAGTGGTGCAGACAGCAGTACTTTTTGTAATGTACATACTGCATTTATATCTCTCACAGTCAATAGGAGTAATGTAATGATTATTGTTGAAAATAAATGGTGTGCTAGCTTGACACATGATTTACTATATTTTACTGTCTTTGATCTGTGATATTTAAATACTATGAGCGTATTGGAAAATCATAAATATGACTTTTATTATGTACAAAGCATCAAATAAGAATTGCCATTTGCCAAATGTTGCAATTGTTTGTAGATACCTCAATCTTACAAGCACAACACTTTCTCTTGAAACTGGCACCGAGGTTAATTCAATAGACCAACAATTTGAATCGAGACGTTACTTTTTACAGTTATGTTTATTTTACTATCTACCTTCTATGGCGGTAAAATAGAGTAAATAATGATACGAACCTTTCCTGTCGGGCTTGGTGCATCTCCTGACCAGTCTGAGGGAATCCTTAGCGAACTGCTTGCCAGGTTCGACGAATTTCGCGATCTGATCCATTTTCTGAAAATTAGGACACCAATTTAGAAGACATTCACACTACGAACTATCACTGATGCATTTTCACTATAAAATAGCCACTTACTTACAAAGTAATTAGATTTAACAGAGTTCTACTTAGAAAACTGCGTTGGAGCACCCGATTCTAGTGGTAAATGCAAGCTTGCGTGAGAGAACGTAGCGAAACACTAGACGTCAGCCAGCCACGTATCGAGAAATTTCATTCACGTCACCAGAATTAGTGATGCCCTTTCATGAGATTATGGTTATCCGATTATCGATTGGTAAAATATTACAACGTCGTAATACCTTGTCAGTGTTAACTATGAAATGGGATAAATTAATAGTTGAAAGTGGCTTTACTTTATTTAAAGTTAAGTTATTTTCAATTAAATATAATATCAAAATTAACATATTAGTATTACATACTGTTAAGTTTGTTGTTTGAGTGTCCTTTCAGCAACTTCAAGGCTCCATTCCGTCGTATAAATTTGTCTTTTAACGCTAGCCTACTTGTCGTGTATAAACACATTAATTTTCGTTCGAAATTTACAGTCCACTTATTAACACATACATACATATTATATTAATATATTTAAGGCATTTATTTGAAATAAATCGATTAAAATCGATTACACATTTTACTAAGCTAACATTGTTGCATCACTAACATTTAAAAATGACTTTTGCGCAAAGGTGGCAATGACAACAATGCCACAAGACAAATAATTTCTTTGATATTTTCTTATTGTTTTCACTTAACCGGCAGAAAGTATCTGAGTGCATATCTATGTCTAAATGACGCTAAAAAGCCTTACCTTGGCTGACCTTAGTGACTGAAAAACTGTTCTCAGCTGACAACAAAATAAAGGGGAGATGTGTTATATTATTATCTGCAAAACTCGTTAACCGATGACGGGAAAACGCTTCATGCCTGTCAATGTCAAAAAAGGCAAAATATGTCATCACATAAGTGAAATTAGTGAAAATGTTTTGTTAAAGTCACTGAATTACTTTTCATAAGTAACTACATTCTTGTTTAAACTTACAATCTATATGGTACTCTAAAGAATAGTTATAGCTCGGTGCGTAGTATTAATTTAACTCCAATAATGTACGCGATAGAGAAGAAATTTGAAATAGAAATGAAGTTGAAGAAGGTTTGTTTTCACTTCCGTTTGCTTATTTTTTGTTTTAATATTTTTTTCAACCTTCTATAAGTATTCCATACAATTCATAACCACACCGGTTTTATCAGGATGCTTTTGAAAGTCTTTGAATTATAGAAAAGTGGGCGTGTAGAGAACCAATTTTGTGTCAAGCACTTAAATTTAATGTTCTTTTTAAAAGACCAAAGGCAAAAGTAAGTTCTTACCAGCATTTACCAGCAATTACATAATTCTGATGAAATCCAAAAGCGAGAATTCCCAAAAAAGCCAGTCAACTCCAACATTGACCAGTAGACACTAAACACGTTTATAATATAATAATCTCAATAGGTACATGATTTTAACAAAAATGTACAACTATGATCAATAGTATACCTATTTTATTCAAATTATATTTATTAATTTCATACTAATGTTGCTGTTGATACTTGCTGTTTAACATTTTTTTTTATTTTTTATTTATTTATTAAACACATGTAAGTTTACAGTATAAATAATAAATATTAGGGGACAATCTTACACAAATCGACCTAGTCCCATAGTAAGATCATTAAGGCTTGGCTTGGCTCATTAGTATGAAACTAAAGCACTTACAAGCTAGGAAATTTGTACCACATGTTTTGGCAGTATTGGTATAATATAATAACAATCTGATTAATATATCCAGGAGATGAGCAACATCCAGGAGCTGAAGTCAGCGGCCAGCCGCAGCTCCGCGCTGGCCGGAGATGTGTGCGTGGTGCTGGGTGCGTGCGAGCAGCGCTTGCAGCAGTTGGAGACTGCGGTGCTGCCGCTGTACGGAGACACGGCGCGGCTGCAGCAGATACACCACAGTATGTCAAATAAAACGAGGCTTCAAACAAAACAAATCCCAAACAAATGTATAATACCTAAAGATAACAGGATATCAACAATTCAAAATTCTGTAAGTCAGGCAGGTAGTTGGGATCATTCCCAACTACCTACCTGACAAATAAAAAGAAATAATATGATAAAATAGTAATATGCTCTGCTTGAGCTTTACAATCCCTGGCAACACTTAGGATTCTATTGTAAAATCCTTTGCTCTGGTAATGAAATCAGAGGTCAATTGGCAATATTATAGTCATCAAAAAGTATTTTGGCCCAAATAACCAATTTACCTTTCCTGAAACACAATCAAATGTAGTTTAATTCCCCAGTAGGCTTAATTTCCCATGCATTAATTTTTATTGCAGACTCATTCACTAACAAGTAGGTCTTCAAAGCGAGTTAGGCGTGAATTAAACAGAGACGGCGTAAGGTGAAGGCGCGGCGCAGGCACAGCGCAGGCGTGGAGCGTATACGGCACGGGCGCGATTATACATAAAAGGCGAAGAGCCGTTACGATGCGTCATTATACAGGCTGACTTCGTTGTGATAGCATATCATCCTCTTCAGAAGACGAAGATTTCATAAGAAAACGTTTTGAAGGGGCATCATGCCTGCTGCGCCTGCGCCGCGCCTTATAGGTGCAACGTGCTTGAGTGTAATTCACCAATGGACCTTTTTCCATTGAAGGTCTGCAATCGTTTGAAGCGGCATTATGCTTGCGCCGCGCCTGCACTTTACGCCGTTTTTGTATTATTCACACCTCACGCACCCGCGCTCCTATACTTCACACACTTCGACACAACCGCAAAATGGGAAATGGAATGGAAAGACGATCCTTCCAAAAGCATGGGTGTTACAATCAACCCTACAGTGAGACCACCCGGCTTCTCACTGCCTAGAAAATAATGTTGCCAGCTGAACAGGTTGAGACCTGGCTGTGGATGCTCACGTGCATTCCTACACAAATGCGGTTGGATAGAGTCTCCGAGGTGCGATTGTGGGGCCGCGGTGCAAGACATTGAGCACATCATCAAGAACTGCCCGCTCAGTAAATACGACGGTAATCCAGCAGACTTGTTCACCCTCGACAGTGACGTAATCCTTTGGATGCAAAATTTGAAAATTTTATTATAGTATACGACTGATTTAATGCTATACGAATAAATAAATTCACACCTTAAAGCGATATACACCAGACCATGTTAACCAGCATGACTAGCATGAGTCTGCATGCGAGATCATTTAAGTTTTTTAGTTGTTAATAGATAGATACTCTATCTTGGGCATGCGACAGCTCACCCGCGGTCTTGTGCAGCCGTTTTATAAAAGGACACACGTACGGTAACAGCATTGAGGCTAGCCAGGCTGGGTCATCAGCCTAAAACCAATAATTCACTTTCAACAACACTATTTCTTGCATTTATCAAGCAGTACAGATAGAGATGCGAAATTATTCATTATGATCACACCTAGGTAGCAACACCATGACTATACTCTAATTAATAATCCCACAGGAAAAATGTAAACAAAGTTATGTCACTGTCAAAGTGGCATATCAGGGGTTCTTAAAGTACGGGTCGGTCATGCAATAATATTTAAAGTTCACTTTAACAGAAAAAAACAAAAGAAATGTGAGACTAGCTTTTTTTTCCGAATGCGTCATCATACTGTGATGTTTGCAGATATGGAGCGCACGGTGTTGGCGCTGGACAACGTCATCAACTACTACATGGTGTCGAGAGAGCTGGCTGATCTTATCCAAGCTGGCCCTCACACGTCCAGCACTGAAACACTGAATATCTACTTGGAGGTTTTTTTATTTTATTAAGCTGCGCTCAGTCACTTCTGTCAACAATGACCTCATAAGTTGAAAAAGGTTGGCGATTAGCTAGGTACGGCCATTGGCCTAGCTTCTCCCAGCTTAGTCAGACAGCACATTGGCTCTCTTGAGTCTCTTCATTGTGTTTGGCTTTAAACCTTTGGTCGCCAAGAACATATAAAGGTGTTGCGTGTTGTCGTACCCACGGCGCCAAGGACACCTTTATGAGCACAACACAGTTATAGAGTACGGTGTCAAAGTCACCTTTGTGCTTTCAACTAAGGTTCACATTCACAGAACAAGTTTATTCTGTGACATTCACGCTGTTATGGAAAATAAGTTGGCGTGTCCGTGGGACTTTAGAACGTGAAGATTGGCGTCCTAAAAGTTAACTTCCTAAAGTTAACTTTAAAAAGCCAGCCAGTTAAGTTAGCTTCCTAAATGTCTGTCTGGATGAGTTGCTAGTCGGTCCATGAGAGAAGTATAGTTGAACAAGAATTGACATACTGAGGACTATAGTGCTGGTCACTATTTATGGTATCTGAATTTAATAGAGGATTCACGAATTCCCGACTTAACCATTAACCAGGCAGTGGACTTGGGACCACATGATTTGTACTTTAGCTTTCTATGATATGGTTCAAAACCAATTAAAAACTGAGGTATCCTCTGCCTGGTTAAGGGTTAAATTGACACTTTAACATGACTAAAATGTTGTCGAATTTTCGCATGGCATTTCCGATTCATAAGAGACAGGATGGATTAATTACGATAATTTAATCTTTTCAGGCCTTGGACAAGCTGGCAGAAGCTCAGAATTATTTCAACAAGAACAATCCACAAAGTGTTGAGCTGGAAAACATTGTAAGTTTTATAATTATTCTCTGCTTTGGGTGAAATGTCTTTATCTAAAATAATGTGACTGAATTAGTGGAGTTTTTTCGGCACACTAGATCCCTTGAGGCAGCGGCGAAAAAAGCCAAGCGAACCGATAATATTCCTATAATAAAATTGTCATTTGTTTTATTACAGACCTTGTGGTCTTTAACTCGCTCAACTCCACTGCAAGACAACAAGATACATGCTATTTCTGAATTGTTATTATTTATTCCCCCCACAAGGTGGACTGATGACCTGGTAAAGGTTGCGAGAGTCCGCTGGATGCGGGTGGCACGGGACCGGTCACTTTGGCACTCTTTGGGGGCCTATGTCCAGCAGTGGACGTCTTTCGGCTGATATGATGATGATGATGATTATTTATTCCAGAACCAGCTATACAACACTGGAGTTCTAAAGCTGGAGAACGCGTTTGAAGATCTCTTGAATAGAAACACACGTCCGCTATCGCCGACCACTCTCATGGATATGATTGCTTTAGAAGAAGGTACTGATGAGTTGATTCCGTTACGTGACAATTATATTACGACAGTTTTTTTTCCTGCTATTAGAGTTGAACACCAGCTTGAAAGAGGTTGGATTCTGAAGGAGACGGGACATCATTGATTAGGCACTTATCAATTAGTTTATGTCCAATAGATTTAGATTTAGATTTATTTATTTCGAGATAAAAATTACAATATAGATTCGCATACAATGTCAAAATTATAAGAATCCTTATCACGATCGTCAATAATAAGAAATAAAAATTAAATAATATTCAAAATGTCAATACAGAAAGTGGAAATTGTATCTCCGATTACGGATTGTCATTTAACAACTAGTGGATAATTAATTTTAAACAAAAATAAACAATGTCAATTTACGTATTACGATTTACAGTAGAAATACAATATAATTACTAATAATACATATAAGGGAGGAAATACAATATAATTAAATACAATACAATAATTCAAAATAAAATAGAAAAACGCCCTATTTTGACCCTTATTTTGTTTTTTTTTTGTATTTTATCTTATTTTGTTTTGCGCAGTATAGTTTATGTATCAATATAGTTAATAGTGAACTTTATAGTTAAAATGTAACCCACGAATTTCAGGTATACCACACAAACATACACACGTGCACACATACACAAGCGCACACACCACCACACACACACACATGCATACACGCACGCACGCACGCACGCACGCACGCATGCATGCATGCACGCACGCACGCAAACGTACACGTACGTAGGCTGGCGTATCAGTATCACATACGTGTAGCCTTTCTCAGCTCATAGAAACTTAATTTGATTGAGCTTACTCTAAACAACAACAGCATGTAATGGAGGAGCGGGACTTCCTGACACAGGTTTTTTACTTACTAGGAAGCCCCAACCTTTGTCATCTTGTGACTTGTTTTTCTCAAATATATAGGGTCATTTCGCCGGTTACCGACCACCTAATTTCATGTGCCGGTGGGCGACCACTTAAGCTGAGTTGGTGAACTGAAAGGATATTTTCTCGGTTTTTTAGTAGATTTCTATTCTAAAACAACAAAAAAATGCATGTACAAGTAATTCTTATATTCTTATATATATTTTTTAATCAATTGCCATCAGACTCGAGCGTAGACAGCATCAGTGTGTCCGGTTCCGGGCCGAGCTCATGCAACACGGCCCAAGAGACCCTCCGCGCGGCCGCGGCCTGGCTCAGCGCGGCCGGCCGCGCGCCCGCCGCCGCGCTGCTGGCCGCGCGTGCGCCGGCCGCCAGGCAGGCGCTCACCGCCTTCAAGGACCATCTGAGGGCGCGCTCCGTGCCCATGGACCCCATCATGGTGAGTCTAGGAACCAAGAGACCCTCCGCGCGGCCGGCCGCGCGCCCGCCGCCGCGCTGCTGGCCGCGCGCGCGCTGGCCGCCTGGCAGGCGCTCACCGCCTTCAAGGACCATCTGAAGGCGCGCTCCGTGCCCATGGACCCCATCATGGTGAGTCTAGGAACCAAGAGACCCTCCGCGCGGCCGGCCGCGCGCCCGCCGCCGCGCTGCTGGCCGCGCGCGCGCTGGCCGCCTGGCAGGCGCTCACCGCCTTCAAGGACCATCTGAAGGCGCGCTCCGTGCCCATGGACCCCATCATGGTGAGTGTGACGACTAGGCTCATTCTCTAATAGAGATTAGATATTGAATAAAAAGTGTATAAGATTAGCGATAGATTAAGTACGTGCGAGATGTATGAATGATTATTATTTTTTTTATTTTTTTTTATGATATAGGAGGCAAACGAGCAGACGGATCATCTGATGGTAAGCGATTACCGCCGCCCATGGACACTTGCAACACCAGAGGTGTTGTGAGTGCGTTGCCGGCCTTTAAGATGGGAGTACGCTCTTTTCTTGAAGGTTTGAAGGTCGTATCGGTCCGGAAATACCGCAGGCGACAATCCATTCCACAGTTTAGCATGCATGTAGCTACTTGTATATATACTGTAGTGTGTTTGTGTTAGTGAACAAATGACTATTGTATAGCCAGTACTTCAGAGTCTCTCTCTGATTGTGGACTGCCATAAACCCCTCTGGGGTGCAGTCCACACTCACCCTCTCCACACCCCCTAAAGTTTTTACCCCGACTGAAGAAACACGCCGCGCCCCAACGACTGAACGCGCAACTATTTGGCAAGGTAGTGACAAACGCCGCGCCCGCCTGAAGAGATACGCCGCGCCACGCTGAAAAAACACGCCGCACCCGCTTGAAGAAACATGCTGCACCCGACTGAAAAAACTCGCCGCAGCCGCCTGAAGAAATACGCCGCACCCGCCTGAAGAAATACGCCGCGCTCGCTTGCATTACGAATATGGAACACTGCCCCAAACAAACGTTCCCTGAAGGAACGCACCGCTCCCGATTGAAACAATCGGACAACGCTCCCGACTGCAACAACGCTCTCCCGTCCCGACTGCAACAACGCTCTCCCGTCCCGACTGCAACAACGCGCTCCCGACTGGAAGAACGCCTTCATTGATGAAGTGACTTTTACCGAAAATGCCTTCTCAACCTTCTCTCCAGGACCCCATTCAAACGCCTTCTCATTGAGTATGACATTCCGACAAGGAAGACGTAACTGAGAAGCAGCGTCAATATGTTAAATCATATTACAGCGCACACGACAAGCCAAGAAGCCGATAAAGCAAATTGTGCATTTTGTCACGCGCTTTCGTGCCACACTAATCGTGGCCGACATTTCGCCGTTCATCGAGCAGCGTCCATGGTGCGACGCCTGCTGCGGCACGGCTCGGGGACATACTGGATGAAGAAACGCAACCTGCTTCCAAAATGTGCGAAGAAGAAGTGCAAGGTCGAAGACGTCACTCAGCACAAGGCTAGCGTTGGAACAGAGTTGGCGAAAATGCAACTCGTCATAATTAGACAGAACAGAGACAATTCGCAGCACGCGCAGGGAAAAAATTGCCGACGCAGTGCTGAGCGTGGGTAAATATATCGATAGTTTTTATTTTGTCAAGATCAAGGTTGCGGAGTCGCGTCATCAGCATACTTTTATAAGCGAGCATACCAGTTTTCATTTTTCAAGTTAATTTATGATGCTATTTTTAATTCTGTTATTTATTTTTAGGCAACTATTATGTCTTTGTATTTTCTATTATTGCGCTGTACCTATGTAATATAATTGCCCTGGAGGACGAATGCCCAGGATGAGATAAGCTAGGCTCAGAGCAGCTCATATACGCCTCAATTTATTTTTATTTGTGCTAAGCCAACTTGTAATTAACCGAAAAGGTGATTTCAGCTATGGCACGGCACACACACGATTATTTATTGCCTTACATTGGCTGGTGATTTAATTTCTCAAGTGTCCGAAAAGGAGCTTAGTAATACCTACCTGTGCCGACATATTGTTACATTTGTGTTGTTTTGTATTCATATTGTTCTCATTTAACTTATATTGTTTTGTATTTTAATCGTTAGGTAACTGTTGTTTTATATTAATATCTACCTATCATTATTAAGTCATGTAGTAAGAAATGGGACTTCATTCCATTTTTTGTTGTAAGGGGGGAGATATGTGCCGACTAGGCACATTCTCTAATAGAGATTAGATATTGAATAAAACGTGTATAAGATTAGCGATAGATTAAGTACGTGCGAGATGTATGAATGATTATGCATGTAGCTACTTGTATAAATACTGTAGTGTGTGTGTGTTAGTGAACAAATGACTATTGTATAGCCAGTACTTCAGAGTCTCTCTCTGATTGTGGACTGCCATAAACCCCTCCGGGGTGCAGTCCACACTCACCCTCTCCACACCCCCTAAAGTGAGTCTAGGAACCGTTGACTTAAAACAATATAGACGCTAAGACAGTAACGTTTAGAACGTTACTGTCTTAGCTTAGATTTCGTTCGAGTTCGATTAGAAGCGAATGTTACTCAATTTAAAGTATTAAACCTTTATTTATATAAATATATAATTAGGCGCGGTATATGCCTGGCCACGAGATTGCGCGAATTGCGGCACGGCAAGCGTTTTATGCCCCCCACAAAATGGACTGATGACCTGGTAAAGGTCGCGGGAGTCCGCTGGATGCGAGTGGCGCAGGACAGGTCATTGCGGCACTCTTTGGGGGAGCCTATGTCTTTCGGTTGATATGATGATTGATGAAACGTTTTATCTGTTCATTGCGCGGGCGAGAGACGCAACGCACTGTGGTTGGTTGGGATCACACGGAAATGAATTATAAAAGCCGCTTGAAACCGTGGCCGGGCCGTTAGCCAGCGGCCAGCTGCTGAGCGGCGCGTCGAAGGCGTCCCACGATATGTGCGCCCGCAATGAATGTCACCGGCCGGCAACTGTCAGAAGTGAATCGGGCGACCTGGGCGCCGAAGCGGCTGCGTGCGCAAATATCGTGCTACGTCTTCCACACCCCACTTTCTACTGGCAGGTGGCAGCCATATTCACAACGGCCTAGAGCAAGGGTAGCCAAACTAAGTCAGTCCGGCCCGCGAGCCGTTCTAATCCGGCCCGCGGATAGAAAGCGGAGAGTTTGGCCCGCGATAGCGATGGGGTATGGCTGGTCATAACCACCACCAACTCTTGGCCAACTTTAGGTTGTGTGGCCCTTGTGTCAAAAAGTTTGTAGACCCCTAGCGTAGAGAAGTAGAGAAGAGCGTGGATCGGCGAAGGCGATCCACATCATATATACACACAGCGCGCACTGAATATGACACTCCGCGATATGTTAGTTTCAGTAAATCTGTGACTAGTTAACTTAAATATGTATGTTTGTTTCAGAGAGCCAAAAACATACTGCATCGCTCAGACAGCACTACGAAGAAAACGAGCAAGATACAAAAAGTGTTAGTAAATACTACAGATTACGGTTTAGAAGAGCCTTAAGGCGCCGTAGGTTCATGGTCTTCTCTCCCTCTCACTGAGCATAAGCGTGAGCGAGATGGAAGTGCGTGCTCGGAAGCGCGGATATCATGTTTTTTAATTTTAATTTTTTGGCCGTTTAAATAAATAAAAAAGATCACTGAGTTCTCTCAAACATGATATTGCCGATTTATAGAAGCAATTTTAATATTTTTAGCTTTTGTGCATTATTTGTTACGAATATTTTAAGTGTATTTTAGACCTATGTTCGTGATTTTTTTCTATCAAGCGAAAATTGCTTAATCGTGTTTCGAATCACTGATCTCGCTGTAGAAAAGCCTCAAGAATACTATTCGTATTTTTTAAAACCATATTATTATAAACAGACGCATTATATTGTTTCAAAAACTCTGTTCTCTTAACTTCGCTGAACCTACGGCGCCTTAAATAAGAAAATCCACGTTAATTAAAAAGAAAAAAACTCTTGACAGACTTACGAGCGAATACCAAAGAGATAAGATTTTTTTTTATATCTTTATTTCACACTGAGGTCTATGTACGTATACGTATCCTTACCTTACTTAATATTATAAATGCGAAAGTGTGTGTGTGTTTGTCCTTCTTTCACGTCGCAACGGAGCGTCGTATTGATGTGATTTTTTGTATGGAAATAGTTTAGAAGCTGGAGAGTGACATAGGCTACTTTTTTCAGCGGGAAAACATCTAATTCCCACGGGAAAATTCAATATGTTACATTTTCCTATAACCACGCGGGTGAAGCCGCGGGCATCAGCTAGTAATATTGTAAATGCGAAAGTGTGTGTGTGTGTGTATTTGTCCTTCTTTCACGTCGCAACGGAGCGTCGTATTGATGTGATTTTTTGTATGGAGATAGTTTAGAAGCTGGAGAGTGACATAGGCTACTTTTTCCAGCGGGAAAACATCTTATTCCCACGGGAAAATTCAATATGTTACATTTTCCTATAACCACGCGCGTGAAGCCGCGGGCATCAGCTAGTCATTCATAAATTCGAATGTTATATACTAAATGAACAGTGTACATGCTTTTTTAAAGAGTTTAAAATGCATATTTTTCTTGTTTTATATTGCCGTTCATACCATGTTGGCACATGTCTCGGAAAAAAGTTAAAACACTTCACATTCGAGGTAACTATTTTTTGTGTTAAAATAGTTGGATATTGCAGGATAGAGAAGCGAGCCAACAAGATAATCCAAAAGGCGTCTCAGACGTTCGAGAACTCGACGGGGCTCGCGATCGGGCCGCGGCGCTCCGTCAGCGAGTCTTGTGAGTACTTTATCACCTCTATTCTCGTGCCGCCTAATATGCTACTTAATGTGACGACCGGTTAGCCTAGTGGGTAGTGACGCGGCCTACGAAGCTGAAGGTCCTGGGTTCGAATCCCGGTAAGGGCAAATATTTGTGTGATGAGCATGAATATTTGTTTCTGAGTCATGGAAGTTTTCTATGTATTTAAGTATTTATATCTATTATATATATCGTCGTCTAGTACCCATAACACAAGCCTTAATGAGCTTACTATGGGATTAGGTCGATTTGTGTAAGATTGTCCCCTAATATTTATTTATTTATTTTAAAAAAAACACGCTTGCTATGGAATGTAGACCCTTTCATTATAATTAACCTCCTAAGAGCCCGCGTACGAAACATTAGTACAAATTTCAAAATTGACTTTATACTTTTACTGAATGTGAAAAAGGCCGCGACATACTCTCGATTTTTCTTGCACTATACCTCTTGTTCTAAGTGTTCAGAGAGACGGATAGTGCGAGAAAAATCGAGAGAGCTCGCGTGAGCCGTGCTGGAGGTTAAAGCCGTATTTCCTTTGTTTCATTAAATTTTAGGACGAACTAAATTCAACTCTACATATTTTTCGAAATAATATGATTCAAATTTAACTGACCAAATGTTTGTATTCTATTATCATCAGTTTTTAAACCTTCACGAATCATAAGTTACAATAGACAGGCAACACTGAGCCGCTTGGCCAATAACGACTGGCCATTTGACCGGTAGTGCCAGTGCAGTAGTATTTGTAAGATTGTAATGGGTAACTTCGTGAAAAGGGCCAATGATGTAGGTTTTTCCGGAAGCCCTGAAAAAGGCTCCCATGTTTTTGAAGTGAAAACTTCTTTAGCGGCGCTGAGCACTTTTTGGGATGGGGAAAAATTGTTAAAAACGCGACAGATTTTTGTGACGTCAGATGTGAAGGAGGTCACAAACTTTTATATTTTGCTGCTAGCCGATTCGACTTCATTCAAAATTGAACACTATTCGTAAGAGTATAAAGCCGTTAAACACTTTTTGCAATAGCATATTCTGCAAATAAATTTGGAATTTTATCCACGCGTCCTTCACCGTTTTGCTATTGAGCAAATTCGAATAGTTCGAATTTGGACGTTATTCCTAAAGAGATAGCTTTGAAAAATATTTGGCAATGGCAAAAACAAATTGATATTTTGTTCGCCGCCGGCGGCGGGCGAGCTGGGCCGACGCCCCCAACGCGCCCGCGGCCCGTACGCCTAAATAATTGATAATTGTTTATAAATTTGCGCCAAATTCATTTTTAGGGTGACACCGTAAGATGTCACGTGAGCTGATCGAAAAACTGTGACAATGTTATTGAGTTTTATATATATATATATATTTTAGGGATAGCTTGTTCAAAAATATTACGGGTTTCTAAAACCATTTTTCAACTCAGTTATATCTTTGCGTGATATTCGGCTTCCAAGCCCTAATTTTTGTTCGAGTCAAGTGCGAAAAAAATCGTGGCAGTAGATTATGTAATTATTGAATTAAAAAAGGAAAACTATCACGGCTAAGTAGACATTACTGGTAAATGTACTTGGAAAGGCCATGCGTGTCGATGTTACAAAGACAGACAGACAACAACGCTACTCCCTACACTACGCGCACGACACGCACTTGGCTGTTTTTTTTAAATATTGTGAATCACAGATACTTACACAGGATTTTTAAGAAACATTTGGAGTCTTTTTTGGACTCTATCGTTATGGAGTCTGTATCTTCAAAAACTCTAAAAATTACTACCACAATTATTTTTTTAACGAAAAATTTAATTTCACTATCTTATCACTATTTACGTGTGTGAATATACATAGTAGCAATACAGTGTGAGCGAGATGGCGCGAGAGTGAGCGCCATTTTAGATTCTATTCTTCATTGACTCCCACGATTTGGCCACAGACACGGAGGAGTCCTTCGAGGCGCTAGAGGAGTGGGAGGCGATGGTGGCGGGCTCGGCCGCGGCGGCAGTGGCGCGGCTCGCGCGGCACGAGCAGCGCGCTCTCCTGGGGCTCGTGCCGTTACCGCGCCTGCCGCCGCTGCTGGCGCAGGTGCTGCACGAGTGCTTCGCCATGCTCCAGCAGGATGTCGAGGTGAGTTAGAGAGGGGGAGGCAACTGGGGAAGTACCTCTCTACCTTATGGCTGCTCTGCACAATGGGTCAACATGGCTCATCATACAGGACGCAATGCGTGCGAACCGGCGTGACAGCATCCCTAACCGAAAGTGCTCTGCGTTCCCTTTCCAAGTCAACATCGTCTTTGAGGGTGTCTGTGACCCAATGTCTCAAATATTAAAATTTAGAGACAGGCTGAAGAGGAGAACTGTTGCGACTGCACTCTTTTTAACATTATATTTCAGACCGTGGGCCCCAGCAAACCTGGCACATATAGATAATATCATTTTTAGAGCGTTTACTGAGGGACTCTGCAGCACCATGTTGTCGGCGGCTAATGTTATTAACAAAACAACCATCCACCAAGCATCCCTCGCCAGAGCTGATGAGTTCCTCAACTAAACCATTTACATACATGTTAAATAGCGTGGGCGATGTTAACCCCCCTCCGTCTCACACCACACTCCATTTTTTAGGAATCTGAGTACTCCCCCGACCATCGGACAACATTTTCATGATGTTCATACCAGTACTCAAACATGCTACTACTTCTACTGGTAAATTCCGCTATTTATCCCACAACACCCTGTATGATACCAGGTCAAACGCCTTCGACAAATCCAAGAAATATGCAAATACTGGTATTCCGATCAGTGTGCTTTAGACAAAGTTAAGACGAAGAGCTTAAAATGGAACGCCATGTTTGCCCAAAATTTTGGACTGAGTCTTGTCTCAACATCATAAGAGCTATAGTTGCGTCAATAATTCGACATGAGCAACTCTTGGTCCAGATAACTTTACCCGCGATCAAAATCGATACAATTTTGGAATAGATGTTGATTAAAAAAACATTTCTACTCATGAACACATGCGTATTACTACGAAGGATTCGTTAAGCAAAAAAAAATATCATCCTCATCATCGTCATATCAGTCGAAAGACGTCCACTGCTGGACATAGAGGCCTCCCCCAAAGAGTGCCAAAGTGACAGGTCCCGCGCCACCCGCATCCAGCGGACTCCCGCGACCTTTACCAGGTCATCAGTCCACCTTGTGGGGGGCCTACCCACGCCGCGCCTTCCGGTACGTGGTCGCCACTCGAGAATCTTTCCGACCCAATGGCCATCGGTTCTACGTGGTATGTGCCCCGCCCACTGCTACTTAAGTTTAGCGATTCGGAGGGCTATATCGGTTACCTTCATTCCGCTGCGGATAGCCACATTTCTGATGCGATCACGCAGACAAACTCCCAACATAGCCCTCTCCATAGCCCTTTGGGTCAGTTTGAGCATTCTTATGAGGCCCATAGTAAGCGACCACGTTTCAGTGCCATATGTCATCACTGGCAACACACTGGTCAAAGACTCTCGTCTTGAGACACTGCGGAACATTGGACGAAAAGATGTGCCGTAGCTTCCCACGCTGCCCAGCCGAGTCGGATTCGACGATTGATCTCTTTCTCGAAGTTGGACCTACCTAACTGGATAGTCTGTCCTAAGTACACGTAATCGTATACAACTTCGAGCGTAAAGTGTCCGATTGTAATGGGAGTTGGTACTACATGGGCATTTGACATGTCATGATCTTCGTCTTATCCATGTTCATTCTTAGACCAACTCGCTCGGAAACTTTACTGAGGTCATCGAGCATCGTACTGAAGTCCTCCATGGTCTCAGCTAAGACTACTATATCGTCAGCAAACCGAAGGTGAGTGATGTACTCGCCGTTGATGTTGATGCCTAACCTTCTCCAAAGTCTTGAAAATGTCCTCCAGTGCAGCGGTGAACAGTTTTGCAGAAATAACATGTTCTTGTCTCACTCCCCGCTGCAGCGGAATAGGTTTCGAGTTCTGGTCCTGGAGTCGGACTGACATAGTGGCGTTCTCGTACGAACACTTCAGCACTTCGATATAGCGATAGTCAACTTAGCACCGCTGCAGAGACTACAGCCCAGGTTTCAAACGAATCGAAGGCGTTCTCGTAGTCCACGAACGCTAAGCAGAGGGGCAGATTATACTCCTCAGTCTTCTGTATAATCTGACGGAGCGTATGGATGTGGTTTACGGTACTAAAGCCTTTTCGGAAACCTGCTTGTTCGGAAGGCTGGAAGTCATCTAGCCTGCTTACGAGACGATTTGTAATGACCCTTGAGAACAGCTGATAGACAAGGCTCAGAAGTGAGATGGGTCTGTAGTTCTTCAGCAGGGTGTTGTCACCCTTTTTGAAGAACAGCACCACCTCTCTGTTCCATTCTTAATTATTCATATAGCTTATTCGGATATGTGATGTGATGTTTTTTTTTTCTTTGTATTCATATTCAGTTTGACTTATTTTAAGTAGGTTAAGAACTATCTTTGTAATAAGCTATTTTTTTTGGAAAGGTCGTTCTCCCGCTCTCTCTCCGCAGCCTCCTCCTGTGCCTGCCATTATGGACTTGCAGAAGGAGGCCGTGGCTTCCCAGGTCCTCTCGCTGTCAAGCATTTTCGATACAATGGTCGGCAGCGAGAGGTCGTTACTTGTTACCCACTTTAGCGACCACTCGTCGTCGTACCTACACCAACCTGCCTTAGAGTAAAATAGGTAAGAAATAATAGTAGTAAGTATTCCAGATTATGCCAATAGTACATTATACCAACTGAGTTTTATATCGAACAAAGTTTTATCCCATGTATGTTATACGTTATGACTGTTAGATGAATAGTTGTTATATTACAAGTTCATTATATCTGTTGATAATTATATTACATGAGAATATATCAAATGTTGTTTTATCAAAAGTGCATTTTATTATATCCTTTAATCGTTATATCCAGTGAAAATATATCAAAAGTTTTTACATCGATCGTTACGCACCCGGGTTTCCGCAACTCGACGTCATAATAGCGCCTATTTTGCGTATGGGTTATTGGCACTACTGTTATTCGTGCCAACCCAGTTCCACCAGGAAGCCTAGCATACGCTTTACGTTACCGACGGCCTCCGGTGGTGACCACGGTGTTCCGAGGTGCTTTGCCCGGTATTCTGCCACCCCAGGGCACGTCAGGATGACGTGGGCGGCTGTCTCTTCCCCTTTGGTTTATCATCAAATTGTCGATACTCACTTCGTCGAATTTCACTTCAAAGTCATCGTTTCATGTATTTTAATTTCGTCGACAATCCTGTTCGTGGAATGGTCATTACAAGTAATTTTAAATCGTGTATTTTTACTTGTCGGATGATTGAATGAATGTATGGATGAATGAATGAATGGTTTATTCATAATTAATATATGGTACATAAGGTCTTAAATATCTATACATGTTTCTTCCCATAATATATTCAGCCAGGTCAGGCATATGAAAACTTAGGTCAGTGATTAGATCACTCAGTCTAGACTAGACCGGGATAAAATTACATTTAAATTAAGTACATCACATAATTATTGCATACTAGATCTAATAGTAAATAATAAACATTATTTCATCGCATGCTTCATTATTAGCTACACTAAATTAGATTGATTTATATAAATAACATTGATAAAATAAAAATAAAGTATACAAGAAAATAAAAATATCGGAAAATGAGTCTAACAAATCGTCAATGATCCCAACTACCTGCCTGACAAATAAAAAGAAATAATATAATAAATAATATAATAAATTTTTGGACGACCGGTTAGTCTAGTGGGTAGTGACGCTGCCTACGAAGCTGAAGGTCCTGGGTTCGAATCCCGGTAAGGGCAAATATTTGTGTGATGAGCATGAATATTTGTTTCTGAGTCATGGATGTTTTCTATGTATTTAAGTATTTCTATCTATTATATATATCGTCGTCTAGTACCCATAACACAAGCCTTTTTGAGCTTACTATGGGACTAGGTCGATTTGTGTAAGATTGTCCCCTAATATTTATTTATTATTTATTTATTTATCTGTCTTCCATAGAAATATTTACACACATTGTGACATAATAGGTTTACATTCCATGTTACAAAATAAGATTTCCTGTCAATGTGCCCTAAATATGTTTACAATAGCAGTGGCACTTGAAAATTTACGTTCAAGCTTACTTTTATTTTACTTACACCTATTGCTACATAAATATCTTTACAGTTTGACACAAACCACAGTTCCTATTTCAAATAATGACAATCACCGAAAACAGTACCATACTGTCAAATATTTCTATCTCTTTCATTTTGGGCGTGACGTCAACGACGACGTTTTTTCTGTATGGGGCAGGGGGGCCCGTTTCACGAAGCAACAAGTTACAAATTACAAGCGGAAGTCTCTTTTCAATACCTTTTGATAGACAGATACTTCCGCTTGTAATTTGTAACTTGTTGCTTCATGAAACGGGCCCCAGGTCTTCTAAGAGAAGGTAGGAGGAGACCCAACATAGAAAAGTGAAAAATTACGCGTCAAAAATATAGTTTGTCCTACTTATTTTATAATCAGGATAGGTACATACAGATTATGCCGTTAATTAAACGTATTTATGTTGTTTTGTTGTATGTTATGTGTAAGAATATATATTGGTTTTGTGCAGTTTATAGTTTTACTTAACACATTCAGCTTAATTTTTTGAAAAAAACGAATAGTTTTACTTCAAAGTTAGTGAATCATTTAAATGGCTGAACCGCTTTTAATTGAAATTAGCTATGCGTTAGAGCTATGGTGCGGATATATCCGTCATTGGCTTCATAAAGGTTTAAAACTCAACGAATATTCCTCTTACATAAATTTGTGATCTTCTAGAATAATATATAATAATATTAATACTGTAAACATATTGAAATCTTGTTAATAATTTATCTACCGACATTAATTTCATTAATTTAATTAATTTCGTTCCATTCATAATTGATAATTGTATAGTATTAGTATGGATCAACAACACCATGTTATAATTTTTAATAAAATCTATCAATTGGACATTCTCATGTAATTACAATAAAAATTCTTATTATGTTGATGCTATTTCCTAGGGCCAATAGTAAACATTTAACGTGAATTAAGTAAAGAATTAAGATGATACAGTATAAAAGACTTTCTCAATACATCCTTACTAATATTATAAATGCGAAAGTGTGTGTTTGTATGTTTGTCCTTCTTTCACGTCGCAACGGAGCGTCGTATTGATGTGATTTTTTTATATGGAAATAGTTTAGAAGCTGGAGAGTGACATAGGCTACTTTTTCCAGCTGGAAAACCTCTAATTCCCACGGGAAAATTCAATATGTTACATTTTCCTATAACCACGCGGGCGAAGCCGGGGGCATCAGCTAGTTTAATTATATGAATCTAGATTTAAGATCAACAAATATTCAGTGCCCTTTACTGGGTGTCATGCACCTATCATCTATTATGCTTGTAACACCTCAATGTACTATGAACATGACTACAATATAATAATAAAGAATATATAAAGAACCCGCCAATTGACAGACAGTCAGACATGGCAAAACTATTGGGTTTCTTGTTGACAAGGGAGCTAATATAAAAACGGGGTTACCATCATTATAACACAAACCCAATCTTTTGCAAGTGAACGTTTAAACAATTACTCGCTTACCTACTTTGACCAAATTTCATGTAGTCAAATGTTTCAGTTGGAAAAACATATTTTACGCCAAGTATAATAAGGCAAATGATTTGTGTTGTCAGTTTTCAAGCAAGCAACCAAGCATGATTTTTCAAGGCGCATAAAAAAACGCTTAGTAAATTTTACTTAAATAATATTTACGTATTAGGTAAGTAGTAAATAGTGGTCTGGTCTCTAATATTGTTTCAAAAATTCGTGCATCGCTACGCACCTGCCTAAATATTATTTTCCGTCGTAATATTCCGTCGTCTTTACATTGTTTGTCATAACAATTCATTTGACTAAATGTTCAATGTCTAGACATTTTATGCTTTAATAAAGTATTTGCTAAAGACCAAATGCCTGACCGTTATTTTCCGTGGTAATATTATGCTGAGTGAAAATTTGACCAAATGAAAATGTGCCTACTAAAATTATTCCAAACATTGCATTACCAAATACAACGGTTGCCAAAATTCGTTTGGGTAATGAAAAACTTTGGCAAAACGGCAGGATCCCATAAAAACGATTTTAAGAAATTCCTCCTTTTGTTGAAGTCGGTTAAAGAGCCGAAATTGATAACAAATACAAGACGCAAATGATGAAATTAAGGAAGAACCATAGGTACCATATGACAATTGAATGTCATTATTTAAATTAAGAACAGTTCAATCAACCTGTAAATATATTTATGTAGCAATAGCTGTAAGCAAAAGAAAAGTACGCTTGAACGCAAAGTTTCAAGTGCCACTGCTAATGTAAACATATATATGGCACATTGACAGGAAATCTTATTTTGTAACATGCAATGTAAATCTATTATGTCACAATGTGTGAAAATGTTTCTATGGAAGACAGATGGTAAACAGGACTTTGGTGCATTAAGTGAAAAGATGAAACTGTCATGTGCGTTGTAAGTTCGTTTTTGTCATGTAGTGTGTAAACTTATTTAAATGTAAAGATATTTTTGTAACACTCAATTGTAAAGATATCTTTGACCTCGACTGTACTCCACAAAGAGTTCTAATGCATTTTTTTTGGGCAACAAAGGCACGATCAGCGTCAACAGAGTTGCCCCACATAATTATACAATATCTTAGGATTGACATAATGTAACTATGGTAGGTTAATAAAGCAGTATTAAAAGACACTGTTTGTTTGAGGCGCCAAAGTACGAAAAGGAATTTATTCAGTTTCTTGCAGATCGTGTCTATATGTTCCTTCCAGTTACAATGGGTGTCCAATGTTAAGCCGAGAAATACAGTACTATTTACTTCTTCAATGTTATCTATGTTGTGCATTACTTTAAGGTGGTGAATCTTAGACTTATATGACTTGAACAGCATAAATTTTGTTTTGTTGAGATTTATTAGGAGGTTGTTGAAATCTAGCCAGCGTACAACATCACTCAATGCTTTGTTTATCTCATTTTCAAAGTTGTCTATGTGTGTGCCCTTAATTAATAATGTAGTGTCATCAGCGAATAAAATAGTGTCATGTTTTGTCGAGTCAGGTAGGTCGTTTATATAGATAAGGAATAATAGGGGGCCTAGGATGCTTCCCTGTGGCACACCGTATTTGTTTATTTGGTAGCTCGAGTTGAACACCGAAAGTCTATTATTAGTTATCTTACTTATTTGCGTACTTTGTTGTCTGTCATTCAGGTAGCTTGCAATCCAAGAGTAGGCAGGTCCGCGTATTCCATATTTGTCTATTTTATTTAGAAGGCGCTTGTGGCAGACTGTGTCGAATGCCTTAGACATGTCGAGAAACAGGACCCCAAGCGGAATACCTTCATCAATGCACTCTGTAATTTTATCATTTAGCTTAAAACAAGCCAATGCCGTTGATTTTTTTTTCTAAATCCATTTTGTTCTTGTCTTAGAGCGTTAGTTTTTGTTAAGAAGTTATCTAGTCTCGTGTAAAAAGCTCTTTCGTAAACTTTCGAAATAACAGGAATTAGGGTTATTGGCCTGTAGTTGTTAGGGTCACTTTTTTCTCCTTTTTTAAATATAGGTTTAACAACAGATTTATTTAGTCTAGTAGGGAATGTGCCGTGTTCGAATGATAAATTGATTATATGAGATAAGTGGATTGAAAGAGGAAAAGCGACGGACTTTAATATTTTTGTAGGTAGCTGATCGTATCCAGTAGCCTGTGTATTTTTGAGAGACATTATTATTTTGTAGATTTCTTCGGGATTTGTTGGCGATAAAAAAATTGAATTTTGCACAGGTTTGGGGCCTTTTGGAATATGTGCAACTTCGTGGGTTGTTGGTTCGTTTTTGTTTATACCCAAAAAGTAACTGTTGAACTCTTCAGCAATGTCTTGTGGTGCAGATAACTCTAGCTTATGTTTGTTTGTTATTTTATCAATTTCCCGGGTCGATGACCGCGTGAAGGTTTTTTTTATAACATTCCAGCTGCCCGGCATTTGTTTTGGCAAGAGTTAATGTATCTTGTGTTGCAAAATTTTTGAAATTGTGATATGCATATATGATTCATTAAATACTTGAATTATGTCATGGAAAACGTTTTGTGATTTATTTTTTCAAGTATTTTTAATTAACATATAAATTAATGAAAATGAACACAGTTATTTATGGCACCTAACCTAACCGCCAGCGTGTCGACGTCACCCCGCGAATGCCTATTTCCGCTCTGAGAGACACAAGTTAACCCTAACCTAACCTACTTATTTTTTTGATTATTTTGTATGTATGTATGTATGTAAGCACTTTATTGTACACAATAACAGGTTAAAGAATATACATGTCACACAGTAGATCAAAGTATAAAGGCGAACTTATCCCTATAAGGGATCTCTTCCAGCTTTTGTAATGTTGTAATAAAATTTCAAACAAATGAAATTCGTTGTTTTGTTATTCTGCCATTTAAAATTCATACAAAATGTATCATTTGCCAAATAATATTACCTTAACAGTTATTCTATGAAATAATAAAAATTGGAATGATCTGGTCATGAAATAAAATTACACCAAACAATAATCGTCTGTCGAAAATGTCTGTAATACCTAGAGTGAAAAAGTGCTTGTTTAATAGTGCATGACCAGTTATGGCTCCTGTCAGGAGACGGAGTGCCGGCCTCTAGCTGTTTTGGCTTCCTAGACAATCCGGGGTTGATTGTCGGGAGGGCCTCCTGTCTGGTCTGGTAGGGAATTGGTGTTCTACCTTGGTGTATAGTCGCAGTGTGCTCCGCAGCCATGCAGGGGGTGGAGGGATCGTAGTTTCCGGTCCTACGGCTTTTGATTCTGATCCTTCTCTAGCCAGTGCATCCGCTGCGTCCTTACCACGTGAATTGCTGTGTCCTTTAATCCATTGCAGGGTTATGTCGCTGTTGGTACATACCTCTGACAGAATTTTGTGGCACTCGTGTCCCCAGACGTTGTTGCGTGACCTTGTAGGGCTTGCAGTACAGATCGACTATCGGAAAGTGTGCGGATGGGATATCCTCTTACCTCCCTGGAGGGGATTGCATGAGCGGCCATTATTACGCCCATTCACTCAGCCTGGAAGACTGCGTTATGGGTCCCTAAAGGTGTCGAGATGCGTATGTTTAGTTCCTCCGAGAATACTCCTGATCCGGTGCCTGACCTTGTCTTGGACCCGTCCGTGAATATTCTTAACTCCTTGGGGGTCCTTCCTGGGGGGTTTCGTATAGTTCTATTTTATACTTCTTGTCGAATACGAACTGTCTGGGGATGATGTCAGTTGTTGCCTCTATGAGGGGCTCCCTACCTACAGCCTCGTAGAGTATCTCGGTGTGAGGTTTCGGCTGTTATTCCGTCTTCACCGGGTGCCTTGTTGTTCTTGAGCTGTTTAAGAGCCATTACAATCTCGTACAGGATGATGTCCGGGATGTCTTCGGTATAGTGCCGGGTTACCCCGGTTAGTCTAGCTCCAGGGCCTACCGCCAGACTCACTTCGGGTCTGCGCGTTGACCTGTATAGCTGTCCGTAAAAGCGCTCTATTTCACCCAGAATCTCAGGTTCAGGTCACTTGTAGGAGAAGGTACTACAGTAACCCGAAAATGTCTTCCCCTGGCCAGTGGGATTTGCCGCATGCGTGGCGGGTAGTAAATGCTACTTTGTGGCCAAGTGTGACGTCATAAACTTTGTTTGTTCCAGCGAGCATGCCAGCGCAGCCGCCGCGCGTGCGCGCGCAGCTCGTGCGGCGCGGCGGCGTGCTGGTCGCTGCTGGCGCGCCTGCAGAAGCTGCAGCCCGACGTGGCGCGCGCGCTGGCGCCCGCCGAGCCCACCGTCTATACCGCCATCGTCAGCAACTGTCACATGCACGTGAGTCACCAGTTAGTGTTCCAGCGCGCAGCTCGTGCGGCGCGGCGGCGTGCTGGTCGCTGCTGGCGCGCCTGCAGAAGCATGGATTGCAAATCTGGTGGTAATTGTAGGGTTGGTATGGAAGTTTAATGAACAAGTTGTATCATGTTTGACAGTGCCTGAAGTCTCTGGAGGAGTGGGTGGAAGGGCTCCGCAGCGACGCGGCGGCCGGCGCGGTGGACGGCACCGTGCACCAGCTCGCCGTGGCCGCGCTCGCGCACACACACACGCTCGCCAGGCACCTGCAGACCATAGGTATATCCAGCGACGAATCATCATCCTACTAATAGGGTCATTTCGCCGGTTAGCGACCACCTAATGTAATGTGCCGGTGGGCGACCACTTAAGCTGAGTTGGTGAACTGAAAGGATATTTTCTCGGTTTTTTAGTAGATTTCTATTCTAAAACAACAAAAAAATGCATGTACAAGTAATTGTCTCAATAAGGTGCGTAGAATTGATGTTATGTTCAATAGAAAAAACCTTCTCCTTCAGGTGGTCACTAACCAGCGAAATGACCCTATTATAAATGCGAAAGTTTGGATGTTTAGATGTTTGGATGTTTGTTACTCAATCACGCTTAAACGGCTTAACCGATTAAGATGAAATTTAGCACAAAGATAGTTTATAGCTTGGATTAAAATATAGGATAGTTTTTATCCCGGGTCCCCGCAGACGGAGTCGCGGGCGGAAGCTAGTCATCATATAAGTCGTCGTCCGCTGTTGGATTTAAGCCGACCAAAGAGCTACACAATGACTCGTGACCTCGTGAGGGTCGCGGGAGTCCGCTGGATGCGAGATGAATTCTACATTACTATTATTACATGTGGCTCTGTGAGCAGTAGAACGCGCAAGCCTGCTTTTTTTAATTTATTTTTTAGTTTTGCAAAAGTTGCTCGACAATAATAATAAATTACTGCAGAGGCCGTGAAGTAAGGGATTGCTGGACGAGATTGGGGTAGACGGCCGAGTCCTAGACGAGGCCGGATACAACGAGTCCAGCAATCCCTGTTCCGGGCGAGTATTGTATAGTACTTTTCTCAAACGATGTGAGAAAATATAAAAATAAAAATAAATACAAGGTAATCAATTAAATTATAGATAATTTGCGCCTTTTTTTATTTTGTAAACATGCCATTTGAACAAGCCGTTCGATCACCATGTTTAACCGCACATAAGTATAGTACCATAGTTTTTTTTTTTATGTAGCTAGTATGCTTACAGAGCAAGAAGCTTACATTATCTAGACTGCAGGTTGCCCTTCCGACACTCGTTTGAAGCAAGAAAAAATGACCTTGAATGACGTCACGTCTTCTTGGCATCTCTTTCTAGCTTTGTTGATGTGTTGCTATAACTTCGTGTACTGGGCATTCTAAGATTATTAGGTTAGGTAAGGTCGGGTCAGGTATCAGCAATAGCTAGACTGTTAAAATTTTCACAGAAGTTGTATTTCTAGTGCTGCTTTAACAAACATATATTAAAATTCAAATAAATTAAAAAATAAACAGTGCTTTCATACATGAAACGTAATTTTATGGCGTTTTTTTGCCCGCCCATAACAATCGGTATATCTCTAGAACCGTTATATGTAGACACTTGAAATTTCCGCAGATTATGTATTACTATAGCCTCTATTACTAGTATGTATTCGTTGACCTCAAATATATAAATAAACACCAATTTTGTATTTTCAAGTACTTTAGTAACTGAGATATCGGTAAAATACTTATTTAGTTACCCCAAATATGTATATTTAGACACCAAGTTTGTGATTCTAAGTGACTTAGAACTCGAGATATTAATAATTAACTATAATTTTAAATGGCCGCCATAAAAATAAATATGGCCGACGGAGGAGTTGGTTCCTATCCATGAACCTATACTCAGGACAAGCTAACAAATCTCGATAAGTGTGACAGAAAGGGAAATATCATTCATTGTCTTTGTCATAGTTCCACTTTTTTATGTGCCACAACTGATTTAGTATGAAGTTGTGGCACATAAACCATTACCCGTCCAAATTAATAGGTTGTTCATGGCAAGTCATCCTATTTTAAGACCAGTTCTTAATTTAGCTGCTTAGGAGCCTTTCCGTCCCTCACTGTGGCATCACGTACAGCCTGTCCTGAGTATTGTAGGTCCATGATGTAACCCAACCGTCTCCCCCAGGGCCGGCGCTGGCCACGGACCCCGGCTACGCGCGCGCCGCGGCCGCGGTCCCGGGCGCCCCGGACCGCGACCGCGGCGCGGCGCTGCTCGGGCTGTACGTGCGCAAGGTGCTCGCGCAGCTCAACCTCGTGCTGCGCAACAAGAGCGACCACTACCCTGACGCGCTGAAGGCCATCTTTCTACTCAACAACACTCTGTATCTGCTTCAGGTATTTTTTTATCGTATGGCATACATTATTTTGGCCTTTTTAAAGCTTTTCACTCTTTAGTACCACCCAGGAGACACGTGCAGGGTTGTGGTAGGTAGCTCCCGCGGACCCGAGTAACAGTTGTCCCCCCCTTTGTTGAGGGAGGCGATGGCTGAGATATGAGTCATACTCGTGATCGGGTGCTGTTTGTGGAGTCCGGACTGTTCATGCTTGCAAGGGCATAGTACCTAATTAACTACTTAAATACTAGTGTTATTATTATTATTATCGTATTGACGAGAGACATCATTCTGATCTTGACACGTTTTATTGTTATTGACCCTGTACATCTCTGACAATATAACATTAATGTTCCTTTTTTGTTTTGACGCTTAGAGACCGTATACATCTCTTAGAATATTAGAATAATTATTAATTGTATTTGGACGCTCAGAGACCTTATACATCTCTGGAATACTCAATAATATCATTAACTTCTGTTAATGCTGGATACAGATCTTATATCGAATGTAATGGTCATATTTTGCAATTTTGTTTTGTTTACGTTAACTTAGTGACATTTAGTTTGTTAACCTTTTATATATCATTTTAAATTATTATTGTGTAAGATTACTATTTTATTGTAAATTACCGTTTGACATGTAAAAGTGCCCTTGTGGCCTATTTGCAGAATAAATAATTGATTTGATTTGTCAAGTGAGGGGGCAATTCGACTGTTAGAAGTTCTTAAGCCGCCCGAAGGCCTCTAACTCGGCTTAAAGACTACTGTCATAAACAGCAGCCGGGATCAACTGCTTAGCGTGCCTTCCAAAGCACGGAAGCGCTCATTTATATTAACCACTCAAACATCACGCGGTCACCCATCCAAAGACTAACCGCTGCCATCTTTGCTTAACCTGCGTTGTCGTTTCCGACTCGCAGGCGCCGCTAGGCTACGAGCGCTTCAAGTAAGCCGCAGGTTCTCGAGCGGCGACCACGTACCGGGAGGCGCGGCGTGGGTAGGCCCAAGGTGAACTGATGACCTGGTAAAGGTTGCGGGAGTCCGCTCGATGCAGGTGGCGCAGGCAGGACCAGTCACTTTGGCACTCTTTGGGGGAGGCCTATGTCCAGCAGAGGACGTTTTTCGGCTGATATGATGAAGCTGCAGGCCGACATCCCGCTGGCTCAATATTCGTAAGCAACGAAATGAGTGTGAAAGCGTTCTTAGAATTATTCGATCGATTTAGGCTATGCGCGCGCCTTGAAGTGCGCGCACTGCGGAGAATAATCCGTATGCGGATTAAAATCTTTGAATTGCTGCAGATTGGATGCGATGCGGTGCCGCACGAATTGTCTGCATGTACTATTATGAAGCCCGGCGCACTGCGGAATAAAATCCGTGCGGAAGCCGGCCGGCAGCCATCCTGTGACGCAGTTGTTTTCGCGACACGGTGCTGCTTTCGACGTGCGTTCTTTACTTGAGTTGGGACTAAAATGACAAAACGTGCTATATCAGCGCGTAATGGACAATCAAGTTTTTTTTTTTCAATTTTAAAAACTCGCCGCACCGCAGTGCGTGCTTAGCCTTAGGTAAGGGTAGAGCACAACAAAACGTCATCTCGCCTACATTTGGCTATATTAGCCACCCACCCGGGAAATTACCTCTTCCATACAAAAGGCCGGCTATAACATCACTACTAGCTGTAACTAACCATGTTTCTCTAGCTGTACACTGTATTCACTTGCCATCAGGCAGGCCGTAAGCGCGTTAGTAACGTTTTAAAAAAAGACCGGGTTGCACTCCGGGAGTGCCGGTAGAAGTGAAAAATTGAAAAATTTTAATTTTGCAAATCCGTTTGGGAGCTACGATACCACAGACACGTTAAACTTATAGCACCCCTCTCTTTGCGTCGGGGGTAATAGTACATTAGGTACCTAGGGCGGTGAATTCGTAAATGGCCCAGATCGCAGGTGTCTGTGAACCGAAGGTGAGGGCCATAAATATGCGATCTGGGGCTTTACGAATTACCGCCCGTGGTCAGTACACAATTTTACGTCTTCATCTGGCCACAATGCCAGTTTTACTGTACGTGCAGCGTGCAGTAAAACTCGCATTATGGCCAGGTGTCACGTAAAAATAGATACGCGCGGTTCGTCGCGTTCAAGTCGGCAGCGGCGGCGGATCACAGCACTCGGCACGTGTGCTCGCGCGCGCGGTGCCGGCCCTCGACTGACTGGTGGCTCGGGGCCGAGCGAGCGATAGGTTTCTAACGCAGTCTCGCCCCACCCCTGCCCGTACGTCTTACATCAAACAATTTTCCCCCCCGCCCCCAAGCCTCGTCCCGAATCTCTCACCATCCTACGGTCACGTGACCTCCTACGCATCTGACGTCACAAAAATCACCAGTTTAACAATTTTTCCCCATCCCAAAGTGTTCAGCGCCGCTAAAGAAGTTTTCACTTCAAAAACGACGGGTGTGTAAACGCCCTCAGGGCTCCATTATTGTCATACAGAGTTTCTGTCGCAGGGCCTGCAGCGCAGTGGTCTGCTGGAGGTGCTGATGACGGTCGAGCCGGACTGCGAGACCACCTACCGGGACATGATACATGAGTACAAGAACAACTACCTGCAGAGGTATGCCAACAAACTGAGACGCTTGGAAAATAAAGGATTGCCTATTAGTTCGGCGACGGCTAATGGCGGATGCAAAAGAAAGACAAGGATGTCGTTTAGGTTATAATAGGGATGCGGACTAAGATTGTTTTATGATGTCATTCGAACCAGTTTTTGGAGAGGAACAAATGTTTGTATCGGATCAACTACAATTAAAGAACATAAATACCCAAAAATTTGAGACAACGATTGACCTCGCTAGCGGCAGCACAAATAGCTTCATACTGATAGACACCTACGTATCAGAGTTGGGCACTCAAGAATAAAATCATTATTTGAATAAGAATACGCATGAATAAAATCATGTTGATTTTATTCCCGTCAAAGTTATTCAAATAATTTCGCCGTGAATAATTCTTATGTTAGATAATTGAATAAAGTTAACTTATTCTTATTCAAATAAATCTAATCATGATTTTTTATTTTAACTAATATACCATGAATAATATATGAATGTAGTTCGGACGGATACTCGGGGATAAACACGACGCATTTGGTAATTTTGGTATCGGTATAGAGGCACTAGTACGTATAGAATCTTGAATGTAGTGTAATTTATACCTATTGTATATGTCTGTGGATCGTGGAACTCCTGAATGGCTACTTGTATAACCCTCGAGATTGGGCTCATTTGGTTTTTTTTGTCGAGTTCTATGCATTATACTTGGTGATGATGGTCTGATGATAGAGTGAGGAGGTGGATAGTGGAACTCCTCAATGGCTAATTGTATAGCCCTCGAGTTTGGGCTCATTTGGTTTGTTTTGACGAGTTCTATGCATCATACTTGGTGATGATGGTCTGATGATGGAGTGAGGAGGTGGATAGTGGAACTCCTCAATGGCTACTTGTATACCCCTCGAGTTTGGGCTCATTTGGTTTGTTTTGACGAGTTCTATACATTATACTTGGTGATGATGGTCTGATGATGGAGTGAGGGGGTGGATAGTGGAACTCCTCAATGGCTAATTGTATAGCCCTCGAGTTTGGGCTCATTTGGTTTGTTTTGACGAGTTCTATGCATCATACTTGGTGATGATGGTCTGATGATGGAGTGAGGAGGTGGATAGTGGAACTCCTCAATGGCTACTTGTATACCCCTCGAGTTTGGGCTCATTTGGTTTGTTTTGACGAGTTCTATACATTATACTTGGTGATGATGGTCTGATGATGGAGTGAGGGGGTGGATAGTGGAACTCCTCAATGGCTAATTGTATAGCCCTCGAGTTTGGGCTCATTTGGTTTGTTTTGACGAGTTCTATGCATCATACTTGGTGATGATGGTCTGATGATGGAGTGAGGAGGTGGATAGTGGAACTCCTCAATGGCTACTTGTATAGCCCTCGAGTTTGGGCTCATTTGGTTTGTTTTGACAAGTTCTATGCATTATACTTGGTGATGATGGTCTGATGATGGAGTGAGGAGGTGGTTAGTAGAACTCCTCAATGGCTACTTGTATAACCCTCGAGTTTGGGCTCATTTGGTTTGTTTTGACGTGTTCTATGCATTATACTTGGTGATGATGGTCTGATGATGGAGTGAGGAGGTGGTTAATGGAACTCCTTAATGGCTAATTGTATAGCCCTCGAGATTGGGCTCATTTGGTTTGTTTTGATGAGTTCTTTACATTATACTTGGTGAGGAATGAGGATTGGTCTGTTGGTCTTAACAGAGTCAGAAGGTGGATAGTGGAACTCCTCAATAGCTCTTGTATAGCCCTTGAGTTTAGGTTTATATGGTTTTTTTTACGAGTTCTATACAAGTACACTTGGTGACGATGATCTTGTATAAATAACTTTACTCATAATTATGCTATCTCTTTCACACCTACAGAGAGCAAAAGAGATAATAAATGACGGCAGGTAAAACAATAACTCTTGCTTTACCTGCGCTTATCACTATATTCGCAGATGGGCGCAGCGATGTTCTTCGGTTTACTTTCACAAAACTTATACTAATAGTGTACTATTTATTTGAGGTTGACGCAGCATAAATACTTAATATTAGTCTACCTCTGAAGCATTTTAAATTTGTATTAATTATTTCAGATAACTAATTTAAATTGAGATTATAAAGTAAAATGTATGCAAATTTATGCAAAAACCTGTGTAGTAAAAAAAAATATCTAATATAAGATCAATTTCCATACCTCAGTATAAATATTATGTAGGGCTCTGGATATCCGTGATACACGCCGACCCGTACCGTGACCGAACCCTACGTGTTCTTAACCCCGGCGGTACTAAGATCACGAATTTCACGAACACGAGCGGTACGTGGCCCGTACCTGCATTCGCGTCCGGATTCACGTGACACGCCAAGATACGTAGCCCGTACCTGCGTTCGTGTGCACCGGTCGGAACGATACACCCGGGCCGCCGCCAAGCCAGTTGGAGTTAAAATTAAAACAAATAGGGACTATTAATGAATTACTAATTATTACTTAGTACGGGTTTTTTTCTATGTGGTTTTTTGCTTAAATTATATTTTTTGCATCGTTTCAGTTATAATGATTAGATATTTAAGTAATTAACGGCGTTATTCTGTTTTCTGTATAACCAGCTATTGTGATTTTAATCAAAGCTAGCGACGATACAAACAATTTTCTCTAGTGCCATTAGTTATACTTATATTTATTATACAATTAAGAGACTGCGACGTATAGCGTTATAATATCAGTAATCAGTTATCGTTAAATTAAGAGTAGAATAAAAAAAATGAATATACAAGTTTACTATCTAAGGATATAACATAGCCAAAATGTTAACACGCAAGGCAATCTTACTAAAGAAACAAAAGAGCAAATTTCTGCGAAACTTCGGTACATATGATGACGGTAAATCCAGGCAAACAACACGTGCATGGACTAAACAAGGAAACAACAAACAAAAAAGTACACAGCTGCAGTTCTTATCGGTTTCGGCACATTACAAAGTAGATAGTGACATATTTTTGTTCGACTGCTTAACAAGGTAAAAAAAGTTTTTCGTTAAATGTCTTGTCGCTATATAGAGTTTAATTACACTACACCTAAAAATATTCTTCTATGAAAGTAAAAAACAAAAGCCGCAGACTTGGTGACATTTTATTTTGCATCTCTATATAAATATTTTATTCAATAATTTGAGTTCTCTCAAGGTTTAAAAACTATTGAGTCATTCATTGTAATTTACCTACCAGGTGGTATTTTTGTAGGTAAGTGGAGTTGCCCGTGCAGAATTGCAGATAACGATGCGAAAGGTTTGCGAACGACGTAGGTAATAAAACAAGCAATACTCATAAGTAGCTTTCGGCTTTACCTGGTATACCACCGTTTTGTTCATGAAGTTCAAAGAAGTGACCGCGTTTTGTTTTACAAATAAACGGGATTTTTTTTTCGAATCTGGAGGGGACAGTTTAGAATTCTTAACTCGTTGTGATTATCCATTAGTCACCACTACACACACTTCTGTTATTTTAGCCCCCGTTTAATTACTGTATTACCTATTGATTATATTTAATGTTGGTTTCCTTTTATTTACAACTCACTAAATATTTAAAAGTCCATGTTCTTAAAAATAAAAGAATGAAACGGAATAAAGAGCTACGAATAAGAACTAACGATATATTTTTATTCGTCGTCTTTAGAGACACTGCATCTTATCTTCACTCAACGTCGCTGGCGGACCGGATCCGCGTGTACTTAAGGTACGTGAACCCGTGACACGGATCTACACGGGTACACGTGACTTAATTACACGTAGCCGAATTTCACGTGCCGAACGGGCCATAAAACCGTTGCTGTGTAACACGAAAACGGGCGCACGGCTACTTGTACACGAAACACGGACACGACCGCGAGCCCTAAGTATAAATACGGATGAACCCAAACTCGAGGGGTATACAAGAAGCCATTGAGGAGTTCCTCTATCCACCTCCTGACTCAATCATCAGACCATCATCACCAAGTATAATGTATAGAACTCGCCAAAACAAACCAAATGAGCCCAAACTCGAAGGATATACAAGTAGCCATTGAGGAGTTCCACTATCCACCTCCTGACTCCATCATCAGACCATCGTCACCAAGTATAATGTATAGAACTTGACAAAACAAACCGAATAAGCCCAAACTCGAGGGGTATACAAGTAGCCATTGAGGGGTTCCTCTATCCACCTCCTCATTCCATCATCAGACCATCATCACCAAGTATAATGTATAGAACTCGCCAAAACAAACCAAATGAGCCCAAACTCGAAGGATATACAAGTAGCCATTGAGGAGTTCCACTATCCACCTCCTGACTCCATCATCAGACCATCGTCACCAAATACAATGTATAGAACTCGACAAAACAAACTGAATGAGCCCAAACTCGAGGGGTATACAAGTAGCCATTGAGGAGTTCCTCTATCCTTCTCCTCACTCTATCATCAGACCATCATCACCAAGTATAATGTATAGAACTCGCCAAAACAAACCAAATGAGCCCAAACTCGTGGGGTATACAAGTAGCCATTGAGGAGTTCCACTATCCACCTCCTGACTCCATCATCAGACCATCGTCACCAAGTATAATGTATAGAACTCGACAAAACAAAGCGAATGAGCCCAAACTCGAGGGGTATACAAGTAGCCATTGAGGAGTTCCTCTATCCACCTCCTCACTCCATCATCAGACCATCATCACCACATATAATGTATAGAACTCGCCAAAACAAACCAAATGAGCCCAAACTCGAAGGATATACAAGTAGCTATCGAGGAGTTCCACTATCCACCTCCTGACTCCATCATCAGACCATCGTCACCAAGTATAATGTATTGTATATAACTCGTCAAAACAAACCAAGTAAACCCAAACTTATTGTTCGGTACCGGCTTTTTACCGCGGGTATCACTCGGTTGATAATTTGGGTAGAAAAAGACACGTCACCTTTTGACGTTTGACGTCTGCCATTTTAGTTAGTATAACCTAGAATTTGACCTTGTTGGAGTGAACCCATGCTTTGATTTGTTTTTTGAGTTTTGTGAAAGCATTCGGGACATTTGATTTATGTTAATTGGAATCAGTTCATAATTGAGGCCAGGCGCTCCTATCGAGGAGTTTTGTTGTTGCCTGTGAGTGAAGTGATAAATTTAGGTCGGTAGTTTGAATTCGGGTGCGCCTACTTGGTGGGCTATCATCAAGGAGCCAGGAAGTGTTCACCAGGACACGCGACGGCCTCGACACCCACACTCTAATACACATACATTCAGTTACACATATCGACGCCGCCCTGTCTAGACGCCGGCCGAGCGACAACGGCGGATGAAGCTTCCATCAAGGTAAAAGCACGTTTTGTTTTGTACCGGACCGACACCTGGCGCATCTTCGGTATGCCACGCTTCTTGGAAGCTATAGCTTAGCGGGGTTATACCGGTCGTTCTAGTCCAGGTCTCTACTCGGGTCAGGAACTCGTCGGGCCCAGCCCTGGCTTCAACCGAGTAGAGTCTTGCAAGCCCGGACTAGTAGCGAACATATTTTGGTAGCAAGGGCGTGGTTCTTTGAAACGCCTCTGGCCGTGTCAATAGGTATCTTTGACTGGTTCACAGTATTATTTTGATATTTGTGGAAAAAACGTTTTTGAGTTTAACCCTTGATGGAACATAGTAGTTGTATTTAAAATAGCAAAATATTACTGAATTGGTTTGTAGTGATATAATAGCATACATTGCTAATTGTTTTGATAGTTGATTTGATATTATTTGGTGAATTTCTTGGTCACTGAACATAGCAATAGTATGGGTATTGATTTGAGACCCACTTGATGATATATATATATCAGTATTGGTTGGGATTATAATTATTTGAAGTTTGCCCCTGGTTGTTTGACATTGTTTGTTTGGCTTAGTTTAGCAGTTATAAATTAGAGTTCACTCAGAGAATAAGTAATATTCTGAGGGGTTCCTTGGCAAGCCATATAAGTTGGTAATTAAAAATAATTTGCATTGACTAAAATTATTTGGATTAATTGTTTTGTGCGTTGGGAACATACAGGTTTGGAATATTTTGGGGTTCCCTGAGAAGTGAATATTGTCCAGAAGGGTTCTGTATTGACCAATGTGTTGCGATTTGAAAATAAATTATACTTGTTAAAATAAATTAATTCTCATTATAAATATTACTTGATTTAGGGTTCAACAAGTAACATTTTGCAGGGTTCCTGGTGCCAAATAATTTTAGTTTATATTGTTTTTGTTTTGCATTATTGAACATTTTAATTAGAAGTCGATTGGACTTGCGTTTGTTTGTGAGTGTTTGTTGTTGCTGGCTACAGCCATGGCAAAGTGGACAGCCAAGATTAGGGCGGAGCTGAGATGGCTGGCCTCTGCGGTGCATTTGATAGGTAGACCCGACCGGACCGACGCTTTGCTGAAGCGATCGGCTGAGCTACCGGACCGAAGTGCGGTAGTTCAGAGTGCTTATGCAGCGCTTTTGGCGATGGACGAAAAGATTGATGATTCAGTGGAGGCAGACATCACACAATTTTATGACTTGCATGATGAGCTGGTTCAGGCTGCGCACAAGGTGCAGCGGGGTCCTTTGACGGCGGAGACGCGATCACCGCCACCCCTGGCTCTCCTAGGACGTTTGCCAACCCTGGATTTGCCCCATTTTGACGGGGACTTAAAATGTTGGACCGCCTACCACGACTTGTTTTCAAGTCTGGTGGACGCCAGGACGGACTTGGCACCGAGCCAAAAGTTGGCATATCTTTTCTCCACCTTGAATGGAGAGGCACTGGAGTTAGTCTCACATCTTGCGGTCACCGACCAAAATTACACCACAGCCCAGGAGCTTTTGGAGAAACGATATGCCAACATTAGGCGTTTGGCAGACACCCATGTGGCACAAATTTTGGCGCTTCCTCACATTTATGGGGTTGCCACGTTGCGGAGGGATTTGGTGAATCCCGTGATGGTGGCCTTGAATGCTTTACGACGGCTTGGCCTGCCGGTGGATGAATGGTCGTTCATGCTCTTGCATATAGTTTTGTCACGGTTGCCCACGGACTTGAAGCTCCGTTTTGAGTATAAGCACGGTGGGGGCAGTGCCACACAATTGCCACGTTTTGCGGACCTTGTCTCCTTTCTGGAGGAGGAGTGTCGGTTGGTGGACAACGCCGGGATTGAAGGCCCCTCGGGACCCTCGGCGGGACCTCCACGGGAACAGCGGCGTGTGGCTGCTCGCCCCCCTAAGCCAGGGGTGGTAGAGCCACGCCGCCCGCCCCTCCGATACGCGACGGCCCACGCGCCCCCAAGGTGCGTGTATTGCACGGATGATGGCCATTTGGTTGCAGCATGCCCCAGGTTCCTGCACAAGAGGGTGAAGGATCGGCGCGGTACCGCGAATGATCGCCGGTGGTGCTACTCCTGTTTGGGGCAGCATTTGCAGCGGGATTGCCCACGGCCTGAACCGTGCCCGCAGTGCCAAGGGAAACACCACCTGGTGTTGTGCGCCAACCAAAATGGTGGTAATCGGTTGGATGGTGCGGGACGTTCCCCCACGGGCGGGGGCCCGCTTCCCCATTACCCCCAAAGGGAGTCTCGTCGGGGCTCGCCGTCCACGGGCGGGGGTACCCCTCCCCCATCTCCTCGTCCACAGGCCAGGTTCGCTGCTGCTCAGCGCAGCTCCCCGCCTCGGAGATTCTCACCACCGTTGTGCGAACGACCGCGGTTGGAACGCCGCCCGCCCCAAGTTGGACGCCGCTCCGAGTACTACGCGTCGACCTGGGCGCGCCCGGGTCGCTGCCCTGAGGTTCCGGCGGACCAGTACCTGGTGCGGTCCAATTGGGCGGTGCCAGCCCAACAGGACGGCGCCTATGAGGGTTGTTGGCGGCCCGATGAGGGACGCCCCCAATAGGTAGCTGCCGCCCGCTCCTCCACCACAGCCGCCCACCCTGAAACAGTACTCTTGCCAACTGTTTGTGTCAGGGTCTGGGGCCCGATGGGGAAGTCCTTGTTAGTTCGTGCCCTTTTGGATTCGGGTGCCCAGGGCTGTCTTGCGTCGTCTTATTTGGTGGAGAGATTGGGCCTCCCATGTAGACCCCGCCCCTCCGTCATCCACGGAATAGGTGGCCTTCAGGTGCAGGGTTCCATGGGGGAAATTAATGTTTGTTTTTCAACTGTCAATTGTGGGCCAGCCATTGTGGCCAAAGCGGTTGTGTTGAACGATATTTTGGGCAGCAACCCGCAGGTGTATCTCCCCTACCGCGGTGAAATTGACGTCAGAGTTGACCCCCGCTGACCCCCAATGGTTTGTTCCAGGACCTATAGACCTGCTCTTGGGTGTTGATGTTTTAGGTTTGATCTTGTCCGGGAACAAGCGGGTTTTACAACCCTGCGGTTTGATGGCTTTGCAAACCATTTTCGGTTACACCTTTTTTGGACCCGTGTTGAGGGGCTTGGTCCCACGGGTTGAAAATGAAATTGTTACCGTAGGGCTCTCGCTCTCGGACGCCGTCCAGCGTTTCTGGGAGGTAGAGGAGCCCCCCAAGGCTCCCAGAGTCGATCCAGCGGAACAAGAATGCGAATTGTCGTATCAGAATAATACGGGTCGCCTCGCTGATGGTCGCTTTGTTACTCGGTTGCCTTTTAGGGCTGCACGCCCCCCTCTCGGTCAGTCTCAGGCCCTAGCGGAAAAAAGGTTGTTGTCCATGGAGCGCCGAATGAAGAGGGATTCAGATCTCCGTGCTAAGTACATTGAGTTTATGCGCGAGTATGAGGCTTTGGGACATATGTCACGCTCGACTATTGATTGGCGTTCGCTCGAGCACTATTTTTTGCCCCACCATGCGGTTTTGAAGACGCTAGGTAGATTTGTATCCCGCCGGGGACTGCCATCTCTGATCCGCTCTGATAACGGCACCAATTATAAAGGCACTGACCGTTACTTGAATGAAATTTGTAATTATTTGAATAGTGATAAGGATAATTTAAGATTTGCAATGTCTCAAATGGGCATTCAGTGGCAATTTGATCCCCCTGTTTGCCCACATTGGGGTGGTATTTTTGAGGCTGTTGTAAAAGTTACAAAAACGCATCTCCGCCGAGTTATTGGTGAAACGATTTTAACGTTCGAGGAACTTGCTACGGTATTTTGTAAAATTGAGGCTGTCCTCAACTCGCGCCCTCTCTGCCCTGTCTCGTCGGACCCAAATGACCTGGAAGCATTGACTCCTGGTCATTTTTTGATTGGCCAGCCCCTTACCGCGCTGCCGGAGTACCCCTTCAGGGAGATAAAATCATCACGCTTAAGTCGGTTTGAGTTGCTACAGCAGATGACCCAAAGCTTCTGGCATCGTTGGTCGCTAGAATATTTGCACATCTTGCAGCAGCGCGTTAAGTGGACTGACAAAACCGATCCTCCTCACGTTGGAGATCTTGTACTAGTTAAGGAAGCTAATTTATTACCTTTGTATTGGCGTCGTGGACGCATTGTAAATTTGTTGTATGGGTCTGACGGGGTCCCCAGGGTTGCGGAGGTTATGGTCGGAGATTCGGTTTTGAAGCGAGCTGTAGCGAGCTTAGCCCGCCTGCCCATTTATTAGCAGACAGAGCTCCTCTGCCTGGAGCGGGGGATTGTTCGGTACCGGCTTTTTACCGCGGGTATCACTCGGTTGATAATTTGGGTAGAAAAAGACACGTCACCTTTTGACGTTCGACGTCTGCCATTTTAGTTAGTATAACCTAGAATTTGACCTTGTTGGAGTGAACCCATGCTTTGATTTGTTTTTTGAGTTTTGTGAAAGCATTCGGGACATTTGATTTATGTTAATTGGAATCAGTTCATAATTGAGGCCAGGCGCTCCTATCGAGGAGTTTTGTTGTTGCCTGTGAGTGAAGTGATAAATTTAGGTCGGTAGTTTGGATTCGGGTGCGCCTACTTGGTGGGCTATCATCAAGGAGCCAGGAAGTGTTCACCAGGACACGCGACGGCTTCGACACCCACACTCTAATACACATACATTCAGTTACACATATCGACGCCGCCCTGTCTAGACGCCGGCCGAGCGACAACGGCGGATGAAGCTTCCATCAAGGTAAAAGCACGTTTTGTTTTGTACCGGACCGACACCTGGCGCATCTTCGGTATGCCACGCTTCTTGGAAGCTATAGCTTAGCGGGGTTATACCGGTCGTTCTAGTCCAGGTCTCTACTCGGGTCAGGAACTCGTCGGGCCCAGCCCTGGCTTCAACCGAGTAGAGTCTTGCAAGCCCGGACTAGTAGCGAACACTTATCATAAAATCCATTGTCTGTAAATCAACTCACAAAATTTTACCGACGATACCAACAAATTAACTTTATTTGAATAACGTTTTATTTGAATAAAATGTTAGTTAGAATAACCCCATTTGTGGAAAAATTAGTCCGTATTTTATTCTTATTTAAAATAAAAGTAGCATGATTTATTCACCTTCTTGTTATTCTAAATAACGGGCGCAAGAATTATTCTTATTCAAATCAATTTGAATAAGAATAAAAATTCTGTTCTTATTCTTATTCTTATTCAAATAAAAATTTGCCCAACTCTGCTACGTATGACGTCACAAGTGGCAGTTGTACTAATCGTCGTATGGGAAATCAGGTAAATTGTTGTTTCGGTCGCGAAATACTGCGTTTACTACTGTGTATATACAGTCAGCATCATATAGTTAGTAGCAGCCAAAGTAGCCAAATATATCGGAACATGTCTTTATTACTATAGGAGTAAGGAAGTGTTACGATATATTTGACTACTTTGGCTGCTACTAACTGTGTGATGCTGACTGTACAAGGACATAGCCGAATTCTGTACCGATGTTTTATTTGTGCCACAACCAAACAGGCTTCATATTCTTTTTATTTTTTACCCAATCTGTCTTTATTATAGCTACATATGAACAGAAAAATGTGAGATCAAGTAAAAATGTCATTTAGTATAATGACGACTTCCGGCGCCGCCATTGCAAACAACATCTTAACTCATAAACGTTGCTATTAAGACTGTCAAATTATGTGAATATTATAAAAAATCCGAGAGTCATAACAACTATGCGTGTTCGCAGGTCAGACTTTCACTGTCAAGTTCATTCAAATGCGTCCAATTCTGCATAACATAAAGACATTTTGTTTGACACGCTTATTGATTATACTGGTTATTGATGGATGCATAAATTATTGAATGGCGTATTTATCCGCGTGGGTTTGAGTCACTTTAATTTGTAACTAATTAGGTTGGTAAATATCATTTGACATGTCAAAATTGTTTGTAAACCAAAACATAACCTCAAAATAACTTAATTAATTTCAAATATCTACGTATTCCCAGTATAATTCAAAAAAAGATTTCGTGTAAAATGCATAAGGTTTGGATGTAACACAAACAGTTTTGTATTGGTACAAACGTACTATGGATGCGCGGCAATGTCCTTTCTCTCTCTCGGTACTCTACTATTGGGTCAATCAACTTTTAAGTGTACACTCAATAAAAATTTGAGATATTTAATTTTATTTGTTTTTTTTTATATTTTACCATTTTTGCTGTAGATAATTATTTATATTTTAAGAATTCACATGGAGCAGAACAATTTATTTAAATAAAATAGTAAATTTGACTCCGAAGTCCACATGACTCTAGTTAACATAGTCCCTTGGACAACTAACTAAATTGACTTCTGAACCATTTGAAATTCAGTGAAATTGTAAACCGTCACTTTATTCTCAGTAAATATAGGATGGATTGCAATTTATCTTCCATAAATAAATGACGCGACTTTTAATTTATAAGTTATTACCAATAATATTGTCTCCTGGACAACGACAAACTTTAAATGTAACAAACTTTTCATTTAACTTGTAAAATAATCATTAATACGTGATATTTAACACTTTATGAATTCACTTTTAATTGTTACATTCATATTTGAAAATTTTGTAAACCTTACTGTTTTTTTTAAAGTAAAAATGACGATAATGTGTCTTTAGGAGACAGGGACAAAATGGTTGTCCAGTGGACATATACGGTTGTCCATAGGACATACTCGGGAGTCCAAAGGAGATACTAGGATTGAAATCGCCTGTATTTGTTATTTTTATGTAAAAAAAAAACAACTATATGATAATAATTATCAGTTTTATTATACCTATTTTTTAACGAACTTAGTACTGAAAGAAAAAGTATTGCTTTATGCTGATTCTATCTTTATTGTCCTATGGACAACCAAAATGTCCCACGGACAACGGTTTTGGTTGTCCAAGTGACTGGTTGTCCGAGTGACATTTATCAGTATTTGCGCTTCCTGGTAATAATAATAATATTTTGAATTAGGTCTTACGCGCAGTGAAAAATATAGATTAAATAGAATACATTTCACTTTATTTTACTACGATATATCAAATGTTTACGTTTTTGTGCTGGTTGTCCGGTAGACACACAAAAAAGCCACCCACTTTCTCAAAACGCACTCGGCCGACTTAAGCCGCGGCAAAGATGAAATCAAAATAGCGGCTGGATGAGTTTTGTCACCAAATCAATCGACTTGTTCTCAAGGCACTGATCACGCCATCTATGTTTTGCTTTCGGAACGTTTTTACCGTTGTCCGGTGGAAGTCAGGATAATAAAATATAATAGGGACCAAAATGAACATGCAAAAAACTCGTTAAAATTATGAAGCAAACAAAAATCTATATGCTATGCATATCTATGCTGCATCATAGTAGACATTGTAATGAATCATTATGTACAAGCGTAATTAATTGTCATATAGTATTTTTTTGTATAAAGTAATGTTTCATTGCACTAAGCTACTGGGGGACAAACGAAAAAACACTACATCAGATGTTTTGTCACATGGACAACCATTAAAATTCCAGTTTAATAGTGATTTATTTTAAATAATTTGCTCGTATGTTTGCTTAATAATAAGATAAATGCGACATATGCCAACGAACCACTTAATTTTCTCTAGAACTGCGATTATTGGTCAGGGACAAAACATAGTACTTACAGGACAAATAAAAGTTGATTGACCCATGTATGTGTAGTCGATTATTTGAACCGTTAGGAAACTAGCCTATTACGTAATAGTACATTGTTTAACGAGGGGCGTAAGTGGAATAGTAAGGGCAATATTCTTACGCCCGTGTTATACACATTTCTTTCCATTACATTTGCGAGGAAATAACTACAAAGGACAGAAAAATCTGTTTCATACAACCGCACCAATCGCGCCAACTAGCTTCGCTTAAACCAATCAGCTCACACACAAGCTCTAACTCCCCAGAGAGTTATGAAAATCCATAACTCCCGTGGGAACAATTTAGGCCATTGTCACATTGATACAGGCATGGAATAACACCATTTACGAGCAAGTGTATTTCATCACACATCTTCCCAAACAGTAAACTAATGTTATATTGGTATTTTTGCAGTTGGAACAAGCTGCTGGCGCACACTGTGCTGGAGGAGGCGCCGCCCGCCAAGCTGAGGGACCGCGACCGCCAGGTCCTCAAGGACAAGTTCGCTGTAAGTCCCCCTGTTGGTTCCACTCAACCATCGGTTCCGAACCTGGGGGTAAAACACCTGCTCTTGGGTTTGAAGTATTTATTGAGTTATTGTAGTCTGTTAAATTTGTAAATTGTTTGTTGAGTTTTATTTCGAAAAGTAAGACTAATGCCTCCACAAACCACAAAGTAACGTATTTGTATAAAGACGGACGAAAAAAATGGTCTACGATGTTTGTTTTTCTTTTTATTACATTACGAAACGAGTAATTAGTAAAAAATTACACGTACACATTATTACACAAAGAAATGTAATTCCATACAAGCGGGGCCCTTTTTTTGATCGTAAGTGTAGGATGCGCGAACCTTCCCCCACCACGTCATTTGTTGCGCAAGAAGTTTGCCGGCTACTGTATCTAAAAGGGTGCCATACTATTGCGTCGTCACCGTACTCAAATAAACATGCCAAATTCCAGCTCAATCGGACATCGGCAAGGGGCTGAAAAATTGTTCACAAACTTTAAAGGATTTACTTACATACAATTCAGTGTAAGTTATAAAGTTTTTACAAACTTTAGTTTACAATTGCGTTTTAAACTTCCAGTCTTTCAACCGCGAATGGGAGGAGTGCACCAAAGCGCAGCGGAGTTACAGCGTGCCGGACCCCGAGCTGCGCGAGGCGCTCAAACGCGACAACAAAGAGACCATCCTGCCGCCATATACCAAGTTCTACGATACTTACGGAGCCCTGCCATTCTCTAAGAACCCGGATAAATACGTCAAGTACTCGCCTGTACAGGTAATTTCCTTTATTCACATCTGTTAGTATCCAGGGCTATATTACAAAACTTACAATTTACAAATGACATTATTAATAAAATAAATAAATAATAAATCAGCCTATATACCGTCCCACTGCTGGGCACAGGCCTCCTCTCATGGCCCAGTGCGGGTTGGGGACTTCACATACACCTTTGAATTTCTACGTGGATGTATGCAGGTTTCCTCACGATGTTTTTCCTTCACCGAAAAGCTAACGGTAAATATCAAATGATATTCCGTACATAAGTTCCGAAACATTGGTACATTGGTACGAGCTGGGATTCGAACCCACGACCGCCGTCTGAACCGCTAGGCTACCGTAGCTTCATTGAATGCCATTATTACCTACAAATATTAAACTATGTACACTACATTATATGGTACGATATTTTGTCTACAATTCTACAAATCAAATCAAATCAATTATTTATTCTGCAAATAGGCCACAAGGGCACTTTTACATGTCAAACGGTAATTTACAATAAAATAGTAATCTTACACAATAATAATTTAAAATTATATATAAAAGGTTAACAAACTAAATGTCACTAAGTTAATGTAAACAAAACAAAATTGCAAAATATGACCATTACATTCGATATAAGATCTGTATCAGCGTTAAGAGGGGGCGCTCCGCGAAATCGGGGTTCTTAGATTGAATATTTACCTATGACAAACTAAAGCGAATGCCAGGAAAAAGAACATACCAAAACTACATCATATTTGCAATTGAATCGTCTGAACAAAACCATACAAAACCAAAATTGCCTCGATAGAAAAGAACCGCCAAAACATGTCTTATTTTTACTCAATTTCAATAGTGTGAGGTTCCCGTGCATATAAATTAAGTAAAAGTTGAGTGTATAATAGCTTTTCACATTACCTAATGAAAGTACTAGCGGGGTATTTTTATGTAGTCCCTTTTCAGACTTATTGAGGTGAAAAGTATTTGGCGTATAGGCCTTTTTTATTTAGCGCGATACCCTTTCTCCCGTCGCGTGTTTCGTGCGGTTCTGTATATCTTTTGTTGCCGTTCGCGGGCGGAGTCAGTCGTAATCGCTCCGCTGAGACGAGAGGACTACGTTCTGTGCTCTCACGACAGCACGATGAACATAATTATTTCAATAATATTGTGACCCAGTATTTTCGTCCAGTGAATGAACGTATCATTACATTCCAGTAGATATTTTGCTACATTTTGAAATAATATATTTAAAAGTCGACCTTAACATATAGATCTTAAAGTTCAAAATACAACTATAAGATTACGCAGCGATCGGCGGGTGACCGGCTTCTTAGAATAATTTGTGCAGTACATGCAAAACTAGACGAACATTTTTCTGTCGATCGTGTACATATTTACTTTATGAAAGATTATTACTATCACTACATAGTATAAAACAAAGTCGCTTCCCGCTGTCTGTCCCTATGTATGCTTAGATCTTTAAAACTACGCAACGGATTTTGATGCGGTTTTTTTTAATAGATAGAGTGATTCAAGAAGGTTTATATGTATAATATAGTATCCGTGCGAAGCCGGAGCGGATCGCTAGTTGAGAATAAATCCGGTTATGTTCAAAATCGATGTCTGAGAGGTCTAAATACGAATTCATAGTCAGAAATATTTCAAAAAGTGGTCGCATTATTTAAAATTTTTGAAACATTCGTTGTAAATTAATATGCGCGTTTTTTTAAAGAACAACGTACATTGGCAGGCTTCTCGAGGGTGAAGATTCTAGAAATGATGTCCATTTTGAATTCCAAGATGGCGGACATTGCTTTTCGAATTTAAACTTTCGTGAGACGTGTTGAAACAGTACTAATAATTACACGGTTCAACTCACGTATTAAATGTCACTACGGGCGACATGTTTCGAACTCTGCGGGAATTCTTCTTAAGGATGAGTGTTTTCGCGGCGGTGTCGCTTGAATCTTGTCGTGATTCAAGCGACACCGCCGCGAGAACACTCATCCTGAAGAAGAACTTCCGAAGAGTTCGGAACATGTCGCCCGTAGTGACATTATTGACTTTGTTTTTCTTTAAAGTCATCACGGGTGTCGCTTTTAGGGTTATCGATAGTGCAGATTCCAACAATTATTGCCTGCGAACTTGGACATTTTGATATTAAAAAAGTGAACATAATTATGCACTTTTTCTTTAATATGTTCAAAATTGATAACTAAAGGGCCAAAGCGTCTCCATTGTCTCCAAGTACGAATCCGAGATCAGAATTGAAAAATTTGGCCGCCACACAGTAGTGGCCTGAAAATCTGACTTTCATAGACATGATCGAAGTTTTCATAATATATTATAGTTTTTTTTTAATGCTACTAATAAATTCACGGTTAAATTCACGTATTAAAAGACACGACAGGCGACATGTTTTGAACACTTCGGGAGTTCTTCTTCAGGATGAGTGTTTTCGATGTTTGTTTTGAAGAAGAACTCCCGAAAAGTTCGAAACATGTCGCCTGTTGTGACATTTAATGCGTGAATTTAACCGTGGATTTATTAGTAGTATTTTAGACATGTCTCACAAAAGTTTAAATTCGATTATAGCTTTTTTTTGCTTTAGGCTTTTACTAGCCATTATTATGCTAGCTCACAACCCTTACGTGATTTAGTAAAAAAACGGAAGGCCATATTTCAGTTATAGCTCCGGTGGTTTTTTAAGCAACAAAATGTAGGTAGTGGTATTCCTTGGGTAATTAAAGTAATTTGTACTCTATAAAGTGAGTGTTTTCGCGGCGGTGTCGCTTGAATCTTGTCGTGATTCAAGCGACACCGCCGCGAAAACACTCAATCCTGAATAAGAACTCCCGAAGAGTTCGAAACATGTCGCCCGTAGTGACGTTTAATACGTGGGTGAACCGTGTAATTATTGACATTGTTTTTCTTTAAAGTCATCACGGGTGACGCTTTTAGATTCCAACAATAGGGGCGTAGACACTAAATAAAATAATGTGATATTTTCTCGAAGAAGGATAAAAAAAATTGTCAAATGGAGAAAAAATCAACGCAAAAGGTTAAATAATCACGAAGTTATAAGTGTCCAAAGTTTTAAGAAGGGATGTGTTCTGTCCCTTTTTCGCAAAACGCAACTTCATATGAAACGATGACGCTGGAAGAATGTGACGTCACAGAAGACGGCAACGTGCCGCGCGCATCGTGGTCGGCGACGCCGTCGACGCGGCCTGCCGGCAGCATCCTGTAATGTGACGTCACACACAGTTTGCGTTTTCTCTCTCTAACAAGCAATATTAAAACGGTTGTAGCTTCGTAATTCTTTGAGATATCTGAATGGGATTTTCATCACTATGCATATTTTTTTGCCTTCTTTCTTTTGGAGTAATAATAATTTTCGAGTCTGCACCCGAATTATTGCCTGCGAAGTTGGACATTTTTATATTGAAAAAAGTGAACACAATTTTGCAGTTTTTCTTTAATACGAGTATGTTCAAAATTGATAACTAAAGGGCCAAAGCGTCTCCATTGTCTCCAAGTACGAATCCGAGATCAGACCCCGTATCATGGTCGGCCTTATCACTCGATAAGTGACAAGATAGGGGCATCGTCTCGGTCTATCAAACGGTGTCAGCCAGTGACGGACGCTCTATCCTGTCACTTATCGCGTGATAAGGCCGACCATGACACGGGGTCAGAATTGAAAAATTTGGCCGCCACACAGTGGCCTGAAAATCTGGCTTTCATAAACATGATCGAACTTTTCATAATAAATTACAGTTTTTTTTTAATGCTACTAATAAATTCACGTATTAAATGACGCGACAGGCGACATGTTTCGAACTCTTCGGGAGTTCTTCTTCAGGATTAGTGTTTTCGATGTTTGTTTTGAAGAAAAACTCCCGAAGAGTTCGAAACATGTCGCCTGCCGTGACATTTACGTTAATTTTTTAACCGTGGATTCATTAGTAGTATTTTAGATATGTCTCACAAAAGTTTAAATTTGATTATAGCTGTTTTTTTGCTTTAGCCTTTTACGAGACATTATAATGCTAAATTACAACCCTTACGTGATTTAGTAAAAAAACGGAAGATCATTTCAGTTATAGCTCTCGAAACTGACTTAGCTACTAGCGAAAATTATATCTTCAAATATAGGTACTTACAGATTTTGTCTTTCTTTCCACTTATTATAATTATCTATAGGTATTCATCATGTTTCATCTGACTGTCGGGGCATATACTATGCGAGAAGGAGCGGGGCAGCAATAGACGCATCAGCGCGGCAGGTACGGGGCGCGCGGGTGATTTCTGATTTTTTCCTGGCGATACGCCCCCTCTTAACAGAAGTTAATGATATTATTCAGTATTCCAGAGATGTATAAGGTCTCTGAGCGTCCAAATACAATTAATCATCTTTACGATCGCGTTTGCGTTTTACCCTCAATTTGTACGGGTTTGACAGCTAAATGCGAACACGGTCGTAACGTTTTGTTTCGGTAAAACTTATACTAGAGCCTCAGGTTATTTTACGTTGGTCTACAGTTGTCGAACATGTAGTGCATTTCGTCGGTGAGACTGGCACATCCGTTATGTGAACGGTTTGAATTGACGTAAAGGCTGTACACGTGAGCAGGATGCAGCTATGCGTTAGAGGGAGAGGGCTATAATTCGATCTTTTAGTTTACATAGCTTTTTTATTTATATTTTGCCCGCGTAGATATTTTGAACCTTGGTACTGACTGAACAGTATACTGTAGGTACTAGTTTTTCCTAACCTAAAAAACTTTTCCTGTTCCAGATCGCCACTCAGCTAGACGGATACTTCGACGAAGCGGCTTAATTAACTCGGTATTTCCCATTATTTATATTGAACCCCATTATTTTGTATAATCAAATAAAACACTATTTAACTATGACATATTTATTTATTTTCTTCAATCTGCCTTCTTGCGATTCCCCTTCTTCTTTGGCCACTGGAACAAATGCACTTTAATAGAAAATACAAGCTTATTTAATACATTCATGCTATCTCTTTCCAATAAATAAGAGAGGGATAGCATGCCCAATATGGTGTAAATAAAAGTGACCATAATTTTGATGAAACAAAAACGTAGATTGGTTCTAACTTGAAAAAACAACAACGGTAGTCTTGAGATTCAAAACAATAGAAACTTAAAATGTACATTCGTAATAGGGTAAATCACCAATAACTGACCACTTATGACTTCATTCACTGGCCGTGCATTTTGTGTGCTGATGCCATTCACATACTTTGGACGGCGCTTGAACAATTGAGCATGATACATGTATAGAAAAGCTAAGACTTTTGCCGGGTGGCCATAAGTAATTTACCCTGCTACTTTGAAAATAATGGGGCTTCTCAACGGGCCATTTTTTCCTGCAATTTCTGGCCGGCAATTATTGCTGTCTTACGCTGACTTTGTACGCTAGATGATGCATATACTTGCCGGCCACACATTGCCGTAAAAGTGTTGCCCGTTTAGAAGCCCCATAAAATTTGGTTTATATATTTTTGCCAGATGTGCAGGACTAGATTGACTTTACTTAATTTAAGGGTGAGTATCCCACCAAAGGTAGCGGAACGGTGTGCGAGGAAAAAACACCAACAGCGTTGCAACCACAGATATAGATATACATAGATCACGCAAATGCATGTACTTCGCGTGTCAGAATTCGGACTCCGAGTTGGCACTCCGACTTACATTCCGCGCGCGTCTGTTGTGGTAGCCGGTTGTCCGCGAATATTAAGAAAATACCTTATTGCAGAATCGATTTTCCGCGGACAACGGGGAATTCAGATCACTAATTCGCCCTTGTGACGTCAAAGTAGGTAGAAAAAAGTGATACGGTCGGTTTTCATACAGATTGAGGCGTTTAAGTTATCTAGTGTATATCTATATTGCAACTTCGCTCAAGCATTTCTATTGGTAGAATTTTCCTCGCACAACACTTTGCAACTTGGATACTTTCTGTTACGAGAATAAAATATTCAAAGTAGGTATCATACAAAGCGTAACGAGTTTTATTTTAGTATACTGCTAGATTTAAAGTACTCATTCTAATGCACATAAAAAAATGCAAGTGACAGACGGACGGATGTCACCGAGGGGATTCCAAAGCGTTCCGTTTTACCAAGTTTGAAACGGACCCCCCTCCGTTAACCCCTTTACCTCTCGAACCAACCAACTTAGCAGGTACTCAGCTGGGTACAGAACCGCCTTGTGAGGAAGGGCGTTTTTTCAACGCGCGTTTTCACGATATCGAAGCACAACAAACAAATTGATTGAAATATTACATAGACAGACTTTACTTCTAATGCCTAAAAAACAAGGTAGCACTGTTATTCAACATCAAAACTTATAGGCATAGCCCGTATACGATATTTGACTGATACTGATTCAGCAACGTTTTTAAGAAACGTAGAGAACGCTCTATTATTATGAAGCTGGTAGGCTAATACAGAATCATCAGATCTTCAAAAATAAGTTGAAACTGAATGTTTTTATTTTCGTTGAGTGTTAATGTAAAAATAAACTTTCTACGTATGTATATAATAAGATCAGTATGTATATAGTGTCTATATTATTTGGCCGCAATGTCTGGGGGCCATTTTACAACGCTACAAGTTACAATAGGGGTGGAGACACTAAATGGAATAATCAATAATGCTGTATTTTCTCAAAAATGTAGTCAAATGTAGAAAAAAGTTTCCAAAGTTTTAAAAGGGGGTATGTTCTGTCTCTTTTCTACAAAACGCACCTTAATATGAAACGATTGTCATTTACTATGACGCTCGAGGTTCGTGACGTGACGATCTGCGAGCGTTTACTCTCTCTAACGAGCAACATTATAACGGTTGTAGCTTCGTAATTTTTTGAGATATCTGAATGGGGTTTTCGTCCTTAGGCATATTTTATGCCTTCTTTCTTTTGAAGTGACAATAAATTTAGAGTCTAAACCCGTATTGTACAAATGTAAACTAGCAATACCCTCTGGACCAATAGCGACTAGCCATTTCACCTGGGTTACCTGTTAATACTTTTAAAATTGTTTTTATCTTCGTGAAACGGATTGATGATTATCTTCTTGGTGCCTGACGAAGTGTACAACACGATCAAAATGTCCGCGGTCCAACGCGCGTTGAAAAACACCCCGTGTACTGGACTATCGCCTCGCCGGAATACTTTACTTTTGTCGCGACGGCGACCTCTCGCGCGCGACTCGACAGACCATAGCTACCTTTTTCTGGTGCCCGCCGTTCTCCTCCTTGCTCTACCAAATATATAAAACAAACAAACAAACATGTGAATAAACAGTCTGCGTGTTAAGTACATCGTATATTTACCTTGTCGCTGCTTTTGATATGTACGGCCGTATCGCAGGCTATTTCGGTGCTTTTACACAACAAACTGACAGCCATACAATGACAGTTGAAATCTCGAGATGATGCCACAATCCTTTTCTTGTATAATAAATAAATAACTAAATATTAGAAAACACTTTTATCTACGCACATATCTTTAGTGCGAAGGAGGCTGAACGACCTGGACGCTTTTTAGTGTGTTGTGGGCGATGGGCTAGCTACCTATCACTGCGATATCACATTTAGTCGATATTTTACACCCACATTTATGCTAAAAAAGCCCACCCCTATTGGGAATGAAGTCGTGAATCTATGTATACTTTTTTCAACGACTCGCCAAATCGTGAAGAGCGTGAGTCTGGGAGTCGAGCAGGCCTTTGCCCATCAGTGAGACACTCTAAAAGCTTAGAAAATAATGTGGCACTACTGTCGAAATATTGCAACTGTCAAAATATGGAACTTGTTCTAGGGTACGCTCAAATACCGACAGATATTGATCATAGAGTAACCCAATTCGATTGTCAGCGTTCATACTGACACAGAACAACGTGGTCTTCATTTCGGTTATTAGTGTTAGACCTGTGGATTACCAAGATGTACTGTTTTGAATTCAACCTAAAATCACGTCCTTATTATGAGATTAAAGTAACGCTTCAGTGTTGCCATACACAATACCTCATATATAGCGATTATTAGTTATTTGGGGGTAATTTAATTTTATGTAGGGAATATGAAAAATAACCAATTTTTTCAAGGATATTGAATCGGGGCGCTATTCGAACGCTACATCTAAGTAATATTCATCGGTTTTCAAACGTACCCCAGCTTCGTACTAGAATGCCCGCGATTCGCTTGGGTTAGACAGACGGACGAAATCAAAGTCCCTTTGGCACTTGTTCCACCGCCGGCGAGTAGCGAGTACTCTCATAGTAATTCTTACTCGCGCGAGTAAAAGCGAGTAAGAATTACTATGAGAGTACTCGCTACTCGCCGGCGGTGGGACAAGTGCCTTAAGCGGGATTTAAATACTTCATGTAATCACTAAGGCACTTTTAAGTATTGATAAGGCATTTCTCAACGGAAGGATAAAGTGGAGATTTACAAGAATTACAATTGCAAATTAGACCATAACCAATTTCGTCGCACCATAAAAATGGCCCGGATTGGATCGGTAAAAGTCCGTTATATATTTTGAATGTAGTTAATTTAAGTTTAAAAGTGCCTTGGCAATTTAGATGAAGTATATCTTTAAGGGAGGGATATTTTCTTTTTAGCACAATTACATTACATTAAAAATAACTTTATAGTGAGAACGAATTAAGGTTTAGACTGGTTTAACGGGAGTATTATGCAATCATTTCCATATACTTGGCGTGTTCACACTTGAACATGAAACAGTGGGGAACAAAGCAGCCTTTAACACTTTAACTGCCAGGAACCCGCTTAGAGCGCCTACGCCGTAGTCGCTTTCCGCTACATACGAGGAAAACCACAGGATCGGTTACGAGCGTAGCGCATAACGAATCTTGGCAGTGAATGTGTTAAGCGCATTGTATCCGCAAAGTCTCAGGCTTCTAGAAATAACAAAATAGCTCAATGGAATTAAATAAAATTTTATTGAAAGAGAATTGCATTTGTTTTGTTTATTTGACTTTAGAACAAATGAAAATTTTAACTATTACCCCAAGCATTTGTTTCAAATTCCTTTCTGTTTTTTTAACCCCCGACGCGAAAAGAGGGGTGTTATAGTTTGACGTGTCTGTGTGTCTGTCTGTGGCATCGTAGCTGCTAAACTAATGGACCAATTTTAATGCGTTTTGTCCGAAAGCTGACGTGATCGAGATGTTTCTTAGCTATGTTTCAACAAAATCGGTCCAGCCGGTTTTGAGATATTGAAATGTGACCAACTTCAACTTCTGCGCAGAGGCAACATCGTAACCAATGGTTAATCCGATTATTGCTAGTTGAAATATATGATGACCTGTGACTCGGCTCTATAGTAACATTTGTAACGGTTAGCTAATCGGCTGAGATACCCGTTATAATACTCGTGATCGGGTGCTGTTATAAAACTGCCCTCGTGGCATATTTGTACTATAAATAACTGATATTATTTTTATTTTTGTACAAATGATTTTTCGACATCAGCACAATCTGTCATAACCGACTAGCTTCTGCCAGCGACTCACCCATAAAACTTAAAATATCTCTGATTAATAAAATGTCTTGTCCTTTTCTCACGAAAACAAATGTCAAAGTGAAAGACAAACGAATTTTAACGGCATTTTAGCTAAAATAGGTTCGTTGGACGTGGCCATTTATTAGTATGTACTACGGAAAGTTTCACCAATTTTGGTCTTTCCGGATTTCCGTTGCGTACTTTTACGGAAAAAAACGCAAAGCTTTACAAACTTTCGCCTATACAACGTGTTTTTTTAACCGTCTTAGAGCCGAAGCCCAGTTAATGTATACATTACAAAGAACTTAAAAAAAGGTTTTTATTTTGTATTTTTATTTTATTTATTAATATAGATTTTTTTTTTATTAATAATAATTTTAATCATCCAGCCGAGTGACCGCAGTGACCGCTAGCCGCCATCTTTTGTAGATAGGTACGAACTCTAACCGGGTGAATGAACTTCGCACCGCGCGCCATACAGGATTTTTCAAACTTAATTACCTTTTATTACTAAAAGCTTAACTAATACATTTTTTTTTTCACGATTGATTAGTACGTTTTGGATACTTTAGGGCTTCGGCTCTAAGACGGTTAAAAAACACGTTGTATAACGTTAGTAGGACGTCGATCAAGTGTAGACACGCCAAGTTCCCAAAGTGTACGAGTGGTCACCTTGAGCGCTCGCGGGGGAGTCCTCTTGCGCGCGACCTGCTTCTTCGGCTTGGCCAGTTGGTTCGGGTAGTGCGTGAACGAGCAGGGCAGGATCTTGCGGAATCTGGAGAAATACACAAATACACAACATTAAATAAATATAAAAAAATAAATAAACATTTTGGGGACAACCTTACACAAATCGACCTAGATTACATGCTCTGCCCTAACAGGGTTCAAGTATTGGACTCGAACGTAGATTTTCACAATTTTGACATTTTAAATTTGTAGTTTTAAGAAATTGCTATGCTCAACAGAGCTCATGTTTAACTGTACCTAGATTTAAGATCTATAATAAAACATGAAACGCAATAAATAATTGATTGATTGATTAGTCCCAAACTAAGCAAAGCTTGTACTATGGGTACTAGACGACGATATACATACTTATATAGATAAATAGATACTTAAATACATAGAAAACATCCATGACTCAGAAACAAGTATTCATGCTCATCACAGAAATAAATGCCCTTACCGGGATTCGAACCCTACCTAGGTCACTAACAACTAGGCTACAGAGGACCTCATTAAACTACAATTTTTAATTTGAAACGGAATTGGTGGAATGATCTCCCTGCCGAGGTTTTCCCGGGGGACTAGAGTATGGGGTTCTTCAAAAAAGGAGTGTATACATTCTCGAAGGGTCGGCAACGCGTATGTTACACCCCTGGAATTACAACCGTCCATAGGCTACGGTAACCACTTACCATCAGGTGGGCCGTAAGCTTGTTTGCCACCGACGTGGTATAAAAAATATATATATTTTGTGACGTCATGGAAACCGCCACAGCCGCCGCCGCGACAGAGCGGCGCCGACGCGGGGACAGACGAGCGGGGCAGAGCAGCGCACGGCACCGCGCCCCACCGCACCGCTACCCGCCGGCCCGTATATAAGCGCCGCGCGCCCGTCAGACCGCCGGGCTCCGCACGAAATTGGGGATCTACAAGGCCTACGTCAGATCTCGCCTGACTTACGCGGCTCCCGCGTGGTACGCCCTGACGGCAGAAACCAACAGGAAGAAACTCAGGGCGCAGGAGTCGCTAAGCCTAAGGACCATAGTCCGAGCCCCCCGATTCGTGCGGAACCGACACATCGCCAGAGACCTGCAGCACCAGAGCCTGGACGGGTTCATAGCCCAACTGGCGAGCAAGATGTTCGCCAGTGCTGACTCCTCACGCTTCCCGCTGCTTCAGGGGATCGCGCCGCTCCACGCGCGCCCCCCTGACACCCGACGGCGACGAGCCCAACCACGCGAGCTCGTACCGCCGCCGCCCACCGAGCCCCCAGTCCTGCCCCCAGGACTCCACCATGCCGCAGATAGGCCAACGACACCCTCCACAACGCCGCAGACAGGCCAACTTGACCACCAAGCCAAGATGGCCAACGTCCCCCCGCAAAATTAAAAAGCCAAGATGGCAACCGATTACCGGCCCATTTATTAATGGGCCGCGAATAAAATACCGACAAGAGGTACCATGGTACCGAAGTGTCCACCGCCACACTCCTCAACCATCAGAGGAGAGTGTGTGAAGTTCCGCTGACTGACAGACCGCCGGAGTTTAGCTAGCGGGTCGCCGTGTGCTCACCCTCCTCTCCTCCCCGCCACTGGCGCTTGGCTACCCCGAGTTCTAGCCGTGGCATCCCGACTCCTGGCACTTGGCTGCCCCGAGCTTGCCGGAGTCTTCCGCCTCCCCTCATCCCTTCCAGGCCGCTTGGCTACTCCGAGCGCTGCCTGAGGGGTGAGTAAGTAGGGCCGCCCCGGTATCCCTGGCGCTTGGCTACCCCGAGTGATAAGCCGGGATATCGAACCCGTAACCGAATCCGCGATACTTCCTGGCGCTTGGCTGCCCCGAGTTACTAAAACCCGGAGTATCGCAATCCCACCGTTCCCGTCTCTCACCAACCCGTATCAAAATCCCGGGGCGACCGCGCCCCACCTCGCGCGCGATAGCGATAGTGATAACCTAGGTTAGGGGTGATCTTTGGTAAATAAGAGGGCGACAAGACCCACTTTCTAATATTAACCCGACCGCTGTTCTCCCTGCTCCTGCTAGGCTCCTTCCCGTCTGAGTTAGCTAGGAAACCCTCACACGCCCTTCAGGCAGAGGGATGTGTGTGTGGCTAAACCCGCACATCACAATTTAAAACACAGATGAACACAATGAAAGGTTCTGGCAAAACTAAGCTGATATTTTAAGATTTATCTCTGCCAAAATTTACTGTGGTTCCCCAGGGAGCCATTTTAGGTAACACACATATCAGCTGGGCCAGTGACTTTACCAATTAAATCTAGTTACTAAACCTTTTTAAGCGAATATTTTTACCTTCCGTAGTGCACTCTTGTAATTTCTAATTCAATGCAAAAATATCTACTAAATGAATGAATGAATGAATGAAATATTTTATTTCAGGTCTTCACCGACCCATATAAGAGGTGTTAGTTACAATTTAATTTTAATTATTAGGTTAGGTTACACAACTTGTACACAGCAAAAATTTTACACACAACAGAGACTGACACACAGAGAACATATTACATTTACTTTATATATAATAATGTAGATTTGACCTGCCCAATCCAATACTCCAGTATTGGACCGTCAAACCTACCAGCCAACATTTTCAGGATGCTGTTAGAACTTTTTCTAACTCGAGCCATCAGGGATGAAATTTTATTTCGCATAATCGCATGAAAGTCATTAGTGCGTGCCTCTGCGAACATCCCCGAGGCACTACACCATTTGGGCCTTCCTAACAGCATCCTGAAAACATTATTATACTGAACGCGTAGGGCGCTATAAGCTCGCTTTGTGTACTTAACCCACAGGGCGCCAGAGTAGAAAGATTGGCAGAAGGCTTTAAAAAGTGCAATCTTTACCTCTGCAGAACACCTAGCGAACCTGCGGGCAAGCATGTTACCTCTGACTGATAGCGCCCTACGTTCCCTTTCTATATCCTGGTCATCACTCAGGTCTTCAGAAATAATGTGACCAAGATACTTAAAGCTGTTGACCACCTTAAGTACAACTCCGCCAAGAGTGACGGGGGGCACGAAATAAGGCTTGATTTTGCCCGCTTTGAAGACCATTACTTCACTCTTAGCGGAGTTGTACACTAATCCATGCTGCTCAGCATAGGCTTCACATTTCCCAACCAGTTGTCTGAGAGCCCCGATGGAAGGGCTCAGCAGCACCATGTCATCGGCATAACTGATATTGTTGAGACAGGTATCTTCAACGTGACATCCCGCATGCATGCTGCTGAGTCCCTCCATCAAGTCATTCACATACCAGTTGAACAGCAGGGGAGATGTCAAGCCACCTTGACGTACCCCACACTCCAGGCGGTAACCCTCAGACATCTCATCAGCCCACCTCACATGGTTCCACTGATTTCGATACCAGTACTGAAGGATATTAACGCAATCTAGTGGAATTCCAGCCTCACGCTAAAGTGCCATTCAAATTAGACTTTTCCAATGATAAATGGTTGCGAGCTGTCGGACTCGAGCCTCAGATGTTGATGTAAGCTGTCAAAGGAAACACGCACTTGCGCCACGGTTATAAGGTATGTGATGCGCGGTGGAGTCAAGACTTTTGGCCTCGTCGGACTCCGGTGTCGAACTAGAACTATTGGTAAAAATATTTTTGTCAAGGGAAACTCTTACTTATGCCACGGTAACAAGGTCGCCGTGATGCGCGGCGGGTTCTTGACGCACTTGGCCTCGTCGGCCTCGGCGGGCTGCGAGCTGTCGAACTCGAGTCTCAGTTGTTCGGCCCCCGTGCTGCGAGGGGCGTACAGTAGTGCGTTGTTTCCGTGGCTCGGCTGAAATATGACGCAAGCAGAGTTTAGAATAGCGATAAAACTTGAGAAAGTAACATTATCGAACCCACATAAAGTTGTATCGCACTATATGGGACCCACATTGTCTCGTATGACACAGTATTGGGCCCACATCATGTTGTATGGCGCTCTATGGGACCAACATTATATTGTATTGTATTGAACTGTATGGGACCCACATTGTCTCGTATGACACTGTATTGGGCCCACATCATGTTTTATGTCGCTCTATGGCCCCAACATCATGTTGTATTGCACTGTGTGGGACCCTCATTATCTCGTATGACACTGTATTGGGCCCACATTATGTTGTATGTCGCTCTATGGGACCAACATCATATTGTATTGCACTGTATGGGACCCACATTGTCTCGTATGAATGAATGAATGAATGAATGAATGAATGATTTATTTGAAAAACACAACCACAACATTACATACAAACTGCTTAAAACTGAAAAAAAATAAAAAGAAGTACAATGTTGAGGGTGGTCTCAAAAAGGAGTCCACTCAGCATGTGTCGGAGCATGGGGACCCACGACGCTGATTTTCAGTGAATCCACTTTACACCAATAACAAATATAACATAACACAAATAACACAACACGAATAAGGGCAGATCTAAATAGAAAGTGCAGTGTAGATACAGCTTGATTTTAATAAACAGGATAAATACATAATGGTAAAAAATAAAAATAAAAATAAAAATGAATAAGTAAGAGGTATAGAATATAATATATAAAAGTAGGTATATATTTCATCGGCTAGACAGAAGACGTTTGTTCCTTTAGCAGGTGCAGTTTCAATTTGTTTTTAAAAGTGGCCAGTGAAGTTGAATTTCTTATTGGCGGTGGAAGATTGTTGCAGCATCGCGTGGCAGCGTACTTGAAGCTACCACGGAAGCTAGCCGACGTGTGTCGCGGGCCGATGAGGCGGGGGGCTTGTCTTACATGCCTACGGGAAAATATTAATCTTTCGTACAGGTACGAGGGTTGTTTACTCAGTATTATACCAAATAGCAAAGTAGCGAAATGTAGTTTCCTTCGAGCTTCCATTTTGAGAAGACTGCCATTGTTTAAGAACGGTGTAACATGAGCTCTGGGTGGAACTGGGAAACAGAACCTGGCACAGGCATTTTGAAGTCTTTGCAGTTGCGTTTTTGTCCGCGATAGCAGACACTCTCCAATGACCGTATCAGCATAGTTGAGCTTTGATAGGATTAGCGTCTCACAAAGCTTGATACGCATGTCTTTGCTCAAGTAGTCACGGATCCTATACAAAACTGTGAGGCGGTAAAAGCAATTACGGACACTTTCTAGAACGTGGTTTTCAAACTGCAGTCTTTCGTCCATAAGCACTCCTAGATTTCTTGCTTCGGTAACCCGAACAATGCTTTCGTCTAGAATGCGGACTTGTGGGTTACGAGATACAGTCTTCACTATTTGGTGTTTCGTTCCTAATACCATAAATTTGGATTTTAAGGGATTCAAAACTAGGCTTTTTTCTTAGACCAGTTTGCTATCCGACTGAGATCATGATTTAATTCAGCGACGCCTGAATTAACGTGTTCAGGCTTAAACGAGATATGTATTTGCAAGTCATCTGCGTATAGGTGATATTTACACAGACTAATGCTATTTACTATATCAGCACTGTAAAGTATAAATAAGATAGGGCCCAATATGGATCCCTGGGGGACGCCTCTGGCAACTTCAGATCTTTGAGAGACCATTGATACGCCCGTAGAGTTTTGTACTTCAACCTGTTGAGTGCGGTCGTCGAGGTATGTTGCGAACCAGTTTACTGCCCTGGGATCAAATCCATAGTACGTCAATTTTGATAACAATAGTGTTGTGTTTATTGTATCAAAAGCGCGTGAAAAATCTAACAGAACCAAAAGCGTAGCTTTTCCGTCATTCTGAGTGGCGAGGATGTCGTCGACCACATCAAGAAGAGCTGTTGCCGTGCTACGTTTCTTCCTAAAACCCGACTGATTAGATGGTAAAATATTGTTATGTTCCAGGTATTCAACTAGCTGCATACATACCGCTTTCTCGAGTATTTTGGACATTAGAGGAAGAATACTGATAGGCCGCAAATCTTTAAAATTCGCCGGTGATGCCACTTTAGGTATGGGCCTTACCACGGCACTTTTCCAGGCTTCGGGGAAAACGCCCGTGCCAATCGACTGGTTAACAATAGCTGTAACGGCAGAAAGCGTACGTGGCAAGGTCATTAGTAACATGTTAAGGGATATGCCGTCACTGCCCTGGGCCTGGGTACTTATAGAGCTTATTATTTTACTGACAGTGAACTCTGTTACCGGCTGAAGGCTGAAGTGTGTATCGCTATGCCTATGGAATTCAAAGTATGCCAAATCAGAAATTTTAGTTTTAGTTTCGCCAGGTACTTGTAGAAAAAAGTCATTGATGCCATTAGGGTCCAACAAATGATGGGGTATTTCACCATCTTTCTTTTTAAAATCGGCTACGTTTTGTTTAATGTGTTTCCAAAGAGCGCGGGAATTCTTTATTTGAGATATGATGTACGTATTGAAATACGCAGCTTTTTCATTATGTATGGCATCAATTACCACCCTTTTCATTTCTTTATAAAATACCTTATGAGCACTTTGACCACTTTGTCGGAATCGTTTATGAGCCTCATCTCGTTTAGCCATCATTTTCTTTACGTTGTAAGTAATCCACGGAAACGAATGCTCCTTTAGAACAGTGAATTTGAAAGGTGCATGCCGATCGAACAAAATAAGTAAAAATGCGCTAAAACCACCAACAGAGGCATCGATATCACTTGACAGAACATTTTCCCATTTGATGCAGTCAACGTCAGCATTGAACCTCTCGAGATCGATGTCCTTAAGTGGGCGGTAAACAATGCATTTTGAGGGAAGTTTTGTTTTACAGATGTATTGGGCCCACATCATGTTGTATGTCGCTCTATGGGACCAACATCATGTTGTATTGCACTGAATGGGACCCACATTGTCTCGTATGACAACTGTATTGGGCCCACATCATGTTGTATGTCGCTCTATGGGACCAACATCATGTTGTATTGCACTGTATGGGACCCACATTGTCTCGTATGACACTGTATTGGGCCCACATCATGTTGTATGTCGCTCTATGGGACCAACATCATGTTGTATTGCACTGTATGGGACCCACATTGTCTCGTATGACACTGTATTGGGCCCACATCATGTTGTATGTCGCTCTATGGGACCAACATCATATTGTATTGCACTGTATGGGACCCACATTGTCTCGTATGACACTGTATTGGGCCCACATCATGTTGTATGTCGCTCTATGGGACCAACATCATGTTGTATTGCACTGTATGGGACCCACATTGTCTCGTATGACACTGTATTGGGCCCACATCATGTTGTATGTCGCTCTATGGGACCAACATCATATTGTATTGCACTGTATGGGACCCACATTGTCTCGTATGACACTGTATTGGGCCCACATCATGTTGTATGTCGCTCTATGGGACCAACATCATGTTGTATTGCACTGTATTATGGCACATCGTGTTGAACGGAACTGTATGGGATCAATATACACGTACCTCGTGCTGTATGACGTACTGGCCCGGCACGAGCCCCCGCAGCTGGCTCAGCAGCGTGTGTATGCCCCCGGGGACGCCGCTCTCCCCGTGCTGTCGGTAGAACTGGTCGCGAGAACATTCTTCGACGGTTATGACGTCACCGGATTGCGCGTCTAGTCTCACTGTAAAAGATATACATAATCACTAACATAATATAAAACAAAGTTGCTTCCCGCTGTCTGTCCCTATGTATGCTTAGATCTTTAAAACTACGCAATAGATTTTGATGCGGTTTTTTTAATAGATTGAGTGATTCAAGAGGAAGGTTTTATATATATAATATAGTACCCGTGCGAAGCCGGGGCGGGTCGCTAGTACGGTGTAAGACTAACAGCAGCAGTCAAAGATGTATTTTTTTATCAAACTTCAAAAACGCTGTTATTTTGTTTATTTTTTTAAAAGGCTCACAAAAACAAGTTACAGACATTATAAGAGATATAAATAAGGCATGATAAATATATCTGGACTATAACTCTTAGGGCCTGTTTCACAATCTCCAGTTAAAACATATCCGTCAGATAAATATTGGCTGTCACTTTTCTTTTATATGACGGGAGAAAAGGATAGCAATAATTTTAACTGGTAGATAATTTTATCCGGCGATTGTGAAACAGGCCCTTAAAAAAGTATGCACAGATGGATTTTAAACATTAATACAATATAATGTGCTAAAGAGGTAAAAAAGTTGTAACAGGTTGCTTTTTATAAGCGGAAGATGTAAGTTTGCAGGGAAATATATGTACATATAATGGCTATTACATTATGTATTAGGCTAGACGTTAATTTTTCAATGGTCAGACAGCATTAATTTTTTGATATGTAACATATAAAACCTTTAAAATACCATAGATAAGTAGAAGTTTGATGTTTTCCGAAAATTTATTAGTAATATCAAAATAATATGTGTACTCCCGTAATTTTAAGTTACTTATGGTTTCACATAATAGTAGATTACTGCAGAGGCCGTGAAGTAAGGGATTGCTGGACGAGATTGGGGTAGACGGCCGAGTCGTAGACGAGGCCGAATACAACGAGTCCAGCAATCCCTGTTCCGGCCGAGGATTGTAGTACTTTTCTCAAACGATGTGAGGAAATATTAAAATTAAAATAAATACGAGGTAATCAATTAAATAATAGGTAATTTGCGCCTTTTTTATTTTTTAAACATGCCATTTGAACAAGCCGTTCGAGCACCATGTTTAACCGTACATAAAGTATAGTACCATAGATTTTTTTTATTTTTTTTATGTAGCAAGTATGCTTACAGTGTCTAGTGGTGGTTGGCAGTATGTACATTTTCCTTTGTCAGTTTAATATTAGTAAGCAAATTTAAAAAGTTAGAGTAGCGGACAATAATGGTTTTACTTAGGGTTTTCATACATTACTTCTTGGCGTAAGGCCAAGAAATAATGTAGAGAGCCATAAACAAGAAACTTCACGTCTTCATTTCGTGATATTAACGCGTACATTTCCGAGCATGTTTGATAAACACATATTATGGCAAGGGGATGTTGTATTCTTGGAAGCTTCAACCAAAGTACATATTACATTAAACAATATTAATAAGTAATACATATAGCCCTCCCTTAGAGTAATTTTGGAAAATCCCTTCATCCAAATTATTTACATAGAAAAGGCATTTGTACAGAAAAAGTGTTTATTTACCATTGACGACGCTTGTCTTGTCGTCTCTAAGTGCGAGCGAGAGCGCTATACTCGCGAGCCTGTCCTCGCACTGCCTGCTCGCACCCAAGTCTGCTTGGTATTCGGGAATCGGTTCGAGAAGAACCTCGCCGGTAGAGCCCTGTGAAAATTATCTTTTTACATGATTGCTAAAACTAGATGCTTCACAGATTCCGATGAGACATTGTTAAAGTAGGCCTCCTATTACAAAGAGCGCAAGCCATGGCCATCCAGAAAGCCCATTCTATACACAGGGGAAAGAATGATTGAAATCGGAAAAGTGGTTTCCGGAGATTACTCCCTACATACAATCTTACAACTTCACACCGGGAAAACCCCTTTATAGCATGTTTCGTATAGATGTCCAATCAAGCTACGGTAGCCTAGTGGTTCAGGCATGCGGCTGTCAAGCGGCGGTCGTGGGTTCGAATCCCGGCTCGTACAGTCATGTATTTTAATTGTTGAGCCATTTAGAGCTCACTTTATACTGGACACTTCAAAGCTAATATTATTTATATAATACTAGCGACCCGCCCCGGCTTCGCACGGGTACTATATTATACATATAAACCTTCCTCTTGAATCACTCATCTATTAAAAAAAACCGCATCAAAATCCGTTGCGTAGTTTTAAAGATCTAATCTAAGCATACATAGGGACAGACAGCGGGGAGCGACTTCGTTTTATACTATGTAGTGATTATCAAAACCGAAATTAGTTGACACCTAAATGGCCCAACAATTAAAGAGCTTGACCGTACCAATGAGATTTTCGGAACTTATGTACAGAATATTTGGCTTTTCGGTGAAGGACAACATCGTGAGGAAACCGGTCTAATCCCAATAAGGTCTAGTTCTCCCTCTGGGTTGGAAGGTCAGATGGCAGTCGCTTTCTTAAAACTAGTGCCTATGCCAAATGTTGGGATTAGGTGTCAAAACGGACCCCGGGCTGGTTTAGGGCACAACCGGGAATAACGCTAGGAGGCTGATGAGTATAGATGTCCAATTTCGTTGTAAATTTGATCAAGAAATGTATTATAATTTTTATGAAAGAGAAAAAATATTCGTCAACAGCGGTTTGGATAGCTTGGGTACTCTGTATACGCGAGCGTGCGAAGCCGCGCGGACAGCTAGTGAGGTATGAATAGCTTGACTCACTTTGAATTTGTGCGCGCTGTGTACTATGACGTCATAATGTTCCTTGGACCTGCATCTGAACCGCCACTTTCTGAACGAGCGCGGCGGCGGCCGTTCGAATACGGAATCTGCAAGTAAATTGTTATCATCTTACAAGGCAGTAGGAAAGTTATCCCCTTAATGATTTCCAACTTCATCTCCGGGTTTAATGCCATGGACGAATGGATGCCTTTATGCCAGTTAAATTAGTTTTTCTCAAACATGCAATGAAGGTAACCTATCGATGTTTCGAAAATTAATTGTCCGATTTTCACTTGTCCGAAAACGGTTATCCGAATTTTTATAAGCCATATACTTTGTTTACCATACTTTTAAAATACCGCTGGTTTGTTTTGCCGCATTAAAGTTATCCCGAAACTCAATAAACAGAAGAACGATTACCAACTTTATCACTTGACAACCAATTTGTTAACCATCTTTTCATAATTCTGATGCTACGTTTAATCGAAATCTCATTATCCATAATATTGTTTTGGTGAAAAAAAAAACTTCTGCAAAAAAAACCTATCTACAAATATACCCAAGATAAAAGTGGAATCGCGGAAGGCTTTCCTTTGACAGAGTCCAGTTAGGTGCGACGACGAGCGAAGCGAGGAGGAGCGTGTTAGGTGAACTGCGACCAAACAGCGCGCGAAGCCGAGCGAGCGAAGCGAGCGTGCCGCGGTAGCGGCCGGCGAGCGCCAGATCCGATTTATTTTATTGTAGTACTTCCTATTAAGCTACACAATAAAAATAGCAAATGCTTGCAATGATGATTTGCTTTTACATGTTACAATTTCGATCTATTGATATAGCGGGATAATAATATTTCGGACTTATTATTATTCGACCTCACAAATTAGTTGGCAAACGTAACTACGGAATTTTAACAAGTGTCGATTTGAACCATATGCGAAATAAAACTGCGACAAATTGAGAATCGGGCAAAAAATATTACGGGAAACGTAAATTCGGGCAAATAAAAATTCGGCCTAATAAAAAAAAACGAATCGTTTTCGGGATTTTAATATTCGGTATTACATTTTTCTAGGTTACGATAGGTAACCTGCAATTAAATATTGACGTTGTGTTCTTCGAAGTGTCACGTTTCGGGCGCAGCGAGACGAGAGGCCCGTAATGGCATTTCATACAAAATTGGAGGCCTAGGCCTGCAAGATGGTCTTTTTTAATTTCCATTCCACAATTTGTGGCACAGCATCACGGCGTTCAGCCATGAAAATTAAAGTTTGATTTCTTGAAGTTTTTTTCTTTTATTTCATTGCATGTTTGAGATAAGCACTATACATACCTCGGCGTGAAAAGGGGTTGCCAGCCTCATAACTATCTGTCTACATGTACTCGGCTGACAACGCCTCACTTCCCGGCCTCTGTAGTAATGTACTAACTTGGCCTATTCTGATCTGTACATCATGCCCTTCTAACATAGAATAAAAATATTTATTAAAGAAATAAAGTGGCATTTGTTCAGTTTCGTTCGATTTAAAAACAGCCAAATTCAATTAGATTTCGATCACTAGATTATAGAAAGTTCACTGACGCGGATGACGTAATTTGACTTGTCTTGTCATTCGGGACTGGTACAGAATAGGGATGATGACTAAGATTTTTTTTACGACGCCATTCGAACCAGTTTTTGGAGAGGAACAAATGTTTGTATGGGAGCAACTACAATTAAAGAACACAAATACCCAAATATTTGAGACAAAGATAGACGTCGCTGGCGGATGCGCAAAACGCTTCATACTGTACAAGTATGACGTCACAATTGTACAAAGTAGTTGTATCGTTGTATGGAAAATCCGGTAAATTGTTGTTTCGGTCGCGAAATACTGCGTTTAAGTACATAGTTGTTGTACAATTTTGTTTCTATAAAAGCGTAAGGATTCTATTGGCAGCTTTAAATGTACTCTTGGACAATAAAAAAAATACACACATAATTTTTCTAAACTTTCAAGGTTCATATCTTTATATGATTTTAATTCTATTTTATAATTTATACTTTATTAAGATTATTTCATGGTTTACTATCCATTTCGCATCACTACTACGTTATCAATTTGAACATGAGTCTGCCTCATGTACGTCTTTTGTGCAAAAAAGATTATATTAACAAATAATACCTTGACAAGTACACCGATAGACGCCGAAACCTTCATAAATACTTTTGTCCTTATCGTTTGCACCGGGCGCCTCTTTCTCCGCTCTCTCTCGCTCTGCGTCGTTTGACTCTATCTCCATCTCTGTTACTTTCTCGGAATGGATGCTGATTGAGTCTGTGTCGATGTTGTTCGTAGCGGATAGAGCAGCTTCATCTATAATAAACAAATAATCTTGAAAAAATCCGGACAAGTGCGAGTCGGGCTCGCCCACCGAGGGTTCCGTACAAAATTACAAATGTATAGTTTCCAGATTTTTCTGTACTTGTAGTAAATGGTAATATTACTTGCCAAATTTCATATTTCTAGATCATCGGAAAGTACCCTATAAATTTTAATTCCCGTGAGGATGTCGAAATATACGTTTTTTTTGGACATAAACGGCCGTATCTTTTTTACATTAACTTAGTTCTGTTTGATTTTTCACAGGTTCAAGGGACTGTAGACCTGAGTATACGTATTTAATTTAACTCGATAACTCCACGCGTTACCGAGAAAAAGGGTCTTGACAGACAGACGGACAACGTGATAAAGGGTTCCGTTATATAAAGCGAGTCGTTTACTTACAAAGTGGTGAGTTAATTTGACATAGGTACTATTTTATCGACAAGAAATGACAAAAAAACGACTACTACTGTTTATTTCGGATCGATGCCTAAGCATAAGCATACAAGAGGTCTTAATCTCGAATCCTCATCAACATTAAATAGTGAACAAGCATATATGGTACTCCAGAAGTTTTAAGAACTGTGTCGCAACCACTAGGGCACTAGGCTATAGTGACTATACCGTAATTCATAATCAAATTTTTATTTCGCCAAGGAAAACATCGTGAGGAAACCGGTCTGATCCCAATAAGGTCTAGTTTTCCCTCTGGGTTGGAAGGTCAGATGGCTGTCGCAAATGCCTGTGCCAAATCATGGGAGTAGGTGTCAAAGCGCACCCCGGTCTCTTTTAGGGCACGATGCTGCATGATGCTGCTGATGCATGATGATGACGACTGGAGTCATCGAGTCAAGTGGACTGGGACCGCGGGGTACGCCTTCTCTCGTGACCACGAACTCAATCGAGTCCTCTTCGCTAGCTCTGAGCTTTGTCTACCTGACACAGCCAGCATCACAAACATGTCTTCGTTGTGGGTGGTCCTAGGATTTTATTTAATGACCACCTCTGTAGCCTAGTTGGTAGTGACCCGGCCTACGGCTTTACAAAATATACAAATACAAATATCTTTATTTTGCTTAAAATGTGGTTCATAACAGTTGTTTAAAGAATAGGTATCAGGTATCACACAATTTACCAGCATCTGGCATGCAAAATATAAACCTAGAGTAGAGTGTCATGTAACGACGAAATTTAATATTACAATTGAATAACATGCTTTGCCAAATCTAAATTATACCATTAAATATTTCATAATCATGTCAGTGGATGTGAGAAAATATTAAATTATATAAAAATTAATATGTCAGTCTAAGTTATAATATTATTTTTAAAATAACGACAATTATAGTGTCAGTGAATGTGAAATGGAACGAAAGAAGTAAAGTAGTAGTAGTACCTAATAATTTTACGGTCGTTTGAAATAATCAAAATATTCGCTTACTGAGTAGAAGCTTTGTGATTATTTAACCTCTTGCGTTACTCTTTTCTCCATTTGACTAAATTTTTAATCCTTTTTCGAGAAAATACGGCATTATTGATTATTCTATTTAGTGTGTACACCCGTATTTACCGAAGTCGATGAACAGGTTGTCTTCCTCGTCGCTGGAGCCGGGCGCGGGCTCGCGCGGCGCGGGCGCGGGCGCGGGCGCGTGCTGCTCGCGCTGCGCCGGCGACGCCTGGCTGCTCCTCTTCGCAAGCTCCGACGCCCTGCCGGAAAACAATACGCGTTGAGGGTGGTGCCACACTTATCACCTCCGCCAAGAACAGGCTCGGACAAGGACACCACCCGCTGTTTATCCGCAACGCAAACCCGTTATAGGGCCGAGGCTCAGCAGGCGTCCCATTCAATTCAATCCCCCAGTTGACAGCCTTTTTACAAAAGCTTGTGATGTAACTTGCAATGTATGTATGTGTGGTCGTGTATGTATGTTGGGTGGAATCTTGCAACTCGATTGAGCTGAAATGTTGGGTTTAAGTATAGTTTGGATTACAATTCAATATTATAGTACCATCAAGCTGATCTGATGGAGATGGAAGGTGGCCACGGGAATTCAAGACTTGACAGACGTAACCCCGTTGAATTTGGGCTCGTTAGAATCGTCTTAACGAGTCGTTGATGACGGTATACAGAAAGGTACCGTCGGCAAAAGCTTGTACCAAAAACGAAAATTTTGACAGAAACTTTTGAAATAAGCTGTCTCAAATGGCATCCCGGTCCCCTGGCCGGCGGCTATCTGCTGTTAGCTTTTCCCGAGCTGAGGCGATACCGTTATACAGTTAATATGCGTGCGTTGCAGTATGGAGTTCTATCAAAATAATACTGACTGCGCGAGCTGGGGCGGTGAGAGACGCGTGGCGGGGCTACAAGTGTGCGTTAACCTTAACTTTTCCCAGGCTTGGCTTCTGTGCGGTTAATGTTTTGTGACAAAAGAGATGAATAACGAAATAATCCGTTCCATTTTGTTTATTAATGCATAACTAACTAAATGGCCAAGGTGTAAGGTTGAGTATCCAACAGAGCTGTGCGCGTTAGCGAAGCGGTGTGCAGGAAAAAATCCACCAATAGTGTTTTGAACGTAGCGTTGACGTATACTTATATACACTGTGTGGTCTAGTGTAGCTAGCTGTGATGAGTAGCTAATAGATTTCATAGTTCTATCATATTAATTAGAAGTAATAACATTGTAAACCTGAAACAAACGTGTTGATAAACAGTGCAGTTTATTAAATATAGAAATAAATAGCATTGATAGCCTCGAATGCGCATCTCTTCCTATTAGTTCTTTTTTTCCTCGCACACTGCCCCGCTACCTCGCACTGCTCTGCACGGCCATCACTCGCGACATAGACTATCCGTCTCTTTCTAAGCGTTCTATTCAGAAAGAGACGCGAGCAGTCCTATGATAGATGTGCTGCACGGCTATCACAAGACGTCTTTTCTCGCACTATACGTCTCTTTCTATGTTTTCTAATAAGAGAGAGACGGATAGTGCGAGAAAAATCGAAAGATCTCGTGCGCCGTCGTGTGATAGCCGTGCTGGTGGATAAACACCCTAAGGCTGGCAGCAGACGCACGGTTTCCTGATTAGGTTTCCGTATGACAGACAGAGACATTTCCATATGACAGACAGAGACAGGATCACATTTTGACGTCATTCCGTTCGGAAACCGAACGAAAATTCCGTGCGTGTGCGGCCAGCCTAAACCAAGGCTGGTAATGAACTTACGGCACTAGGGCAACCTCGAGCAGATGTCTGAGCGCCCGGAAAGTTCTAGTCAACACATTTTCTTGTTTATTCATGAACTCGCTTCCCAGCACGACCACGTTGTTCGTCCCGCCATCTGGAATACAATTATCCTATTTATATTTTTAAAAATATAGCTTAGAGTGGAAATTTCATGGCAAAAATCAATGTCATACAGGTGAGAATGCTGTCGATCGACTATGGATATGTTAATCTTTTAACATGGCTTTATGACTGTTAGTGCCAACATCGTCAATACGGCATGCTTTTAATTTTGCAATTTTGTTACAATTTTTTTTTAATTCCAGCACGGCTATCACAAGACGGCGCGCGAGCTCTCTTTTTCGCACTATCCGTCTCTCTCTTATTAGAACACTTAGAACAAGAGGTATAGCGCGAGAAAATCGAGAGTATGTCGCGGCCGTAAGTGCTGACAAGTAAGGTTTCGTTATACTTATCGATTCCAAGATCTAAATAATCTCAATACTTACACTGAAAATTATGTATTCGCCCTGACACCTCATTTCCTAACATATAACATATCGTTTGGCGTATTACATGTTCGTAATAGCATACATCTCCCCTTGCGTTTGATTCTTGCCATGGTAACTCCACTCAACTCATGCCGCATCAACACACATTTCGTTGCATTAACATTTATTGCTATTCACGACAATCAATTCGCCATTTTCATGCACATTAAATTTTGTTAGCTGACCGTTTATTCATAAAATTCCTGAATTGGTTTGACGCACGTTTATGAATAAGATAACATTAGGCACCAAAATTTTACATCTCGCAATGCATTTTATTAATTCGTATAAGTACAAACTACGTTATAATTATAATACATTCAGTAGCGGATCTAGGCTTTTGGTTTGCAGGGGGGTTTGACACCATTGGGGGGGTGGGGGGGGGGGGCTTGAGGTTAGATTTTGGCATGATTTTAGTAGCGACTCAGGTGTTTTGGGGGGGAGTTGAGCCCTCTTGGATCCTCTGCTACATTTCCATTTCACTACATTATCTTCAATACCATTTCACGAGTCGGGCAAACTTTTTTATGCGTACTTTAGGTCGGATGACTTAGCTCAGACCTCGCCTGCAGCGCGCGGATGCAGGGATATGACGATAACGGGGGGCGCGCGGCGTGCGGCAGGGAAAGCGCAGGCGAGGATCGAGTTAAACGATCGACCTATACCCGTACTACGATTGGAAGGCACGCTCAATAAGTAGCGAAAAACTCGCCAAATAGTAATGCTACTACCATAATCATTGTCGCACTACCATCTCCGTAACTAAAACAATTACTAAAAACATGTAAGCGTATGAGAATGCGCGCTAGCTGTACTTACTACAATGCCGTAACGGATAACGTTGCCACTTCCCTTTTGCGAGCGTGAAAACCAAAATATCTATGTCTATCTAACCTATGTAAAAGATGCAGTGAATATTTTTTCAATACCTAATAGGTCATGTTCCAGAAAAACTATTTTTTTTAAAGTAATACTACTGAACTAGTGGAAATCCTGGTTTTCGAAAAGGCGGGATGAGGTGGAAGTCAAATTCGACTTTGGAATATTCACTACATCTCCATTAACTTTCTATCCGCCAAAATCTGATAATTATGAATAACGCGGTAAAAGTACTTCAAAAAATATATAGGTAACAACCCACGGGCGAGGTAGGCTAACAAAACATATATATATATTATATCACAATTGCGAGTTATCAAGATATGCGTGGCGGTTAAAATGTTGACATTTTAAAACATTTCAACTGTCTGTTCGGGCCTTAATAGAATGAATTATGGTGTGATATTTGCTAAGGATGATGATTGATGAAGAAGGGTCAATTAGTGAATTGTTATATACATTAGTTTTATTATGTGCTAAGCAAAGCGTCGTTTTGCTATTTTTGGATTATACCGCTTTCTTGGGTATACTCGGTGTCAACGGAAATGGTCAAAATGTTTACGATTCTGTATTCATATTTTAATATGAAAGCTCAATGCGGAGAAAGCCATCTGCAGGCTTTAACTTAGTTTTTTAAATAGTTTTGCAGCTTTGATGTGCTTCACAACAGTTTTAGGATAAATATCTATGTGCGTAGCTGTGTTTTTAACCGACTTCAAAAAAAAAGGAGGAGGTTCTCAATTCGGTTTTTTTTTTTTGTTTTTTTAATGTTTGTTACCTCAGAACTCCGTCATTGATGAGCCGATTCGAATTTTTTTTTTTTGTTTGTAAGTATATGCATCCAGGTGGGTCCCATTTTTTTTTAAATCCAGTTGGATGATGGAATCCATGAGGAATTGAGAGAACTCCTCAATTATATTAGGCACGCATGTAGTGATTTTGGTATTTTCTATTATATCTCTACTATATTCTATGTATTTACACCCGGAAATCATAAATTTGGTGGAGTGGAATTGATGATGAAGACCACAGATGAATTATGGAATTCCTCAATTATGTACTTAAAAGTACAAAAGCACGTCACAGATTCTGATAAGATTCCGTTGAAATAGCAGCTAACGAAGTACCAAAGGTGATCCTTGTGGAATCGACGGAAGTCCTCAAATATTATCGGGCCACATACAGCGATTGGGTTTTTTTCTCTAATAATTAACGCATTTGCTCTCGGAAATCAGTGCATGTGGTAAATTGGAAAATAAATGTGGAAATGTTCTCGTGGCTTGACGGAGTACTAAATTGAAGTCGGTTAAAACTTTGTGTTTAAAGTAAATTATTATTATATATATATATTTTATTTTTATTTATTTCATTTTGACAATTAACTAGTCATATTTTTTGAAAATTAAATAGCATGAATTCACAAAAAGATCGTCAGAGTGTATAATAATAACAATAATATAAATAAAAGTCAAAAATCTAAATATGTACATTGGAAAATATTTAGACGACCGGTTAGCCTAGGGGGTAGTGACGCTGCCTACGAAGCTGAAGGTCCTGGATTCGAATCCCGGTAAGGGCAAATATTTGTGTGATGAGCGTGAATATTTGTTTCTATGTTATGGATGTTTCCTATGTATTTAGGTTTTTATATACAGGATGGCACATTTAGATCGGTCAGTATGGGAAAGTCTGAAACTATAAGACATACGAAGATCTCTTCTTAGGAACCATGTCATCGATTTTAGTAACAAGAAAAACTCCGTCCGCGTGGAACTCGTTTACATCGTAACTCCATAGAATCATTCACTCCCCATTTCACCCATTTAGAAGATGATTTCCGGGATAAAAAGTATCCTATGTCCTTCCCCGGGACTCAAACTATCTGTATACCAAATTTCATCCAAATCAGTTCAGCGGTTTAAGCGTCAGACGGACAGACAGACACACTTTCGCATTTATAATATTAGTTAAAGGTGAGTAGCGGTGAATAGCTAACTTGACAGTTAGAATTGCACCGAGTCAGCTAAAGGGTAACTTGTCCACACTAGTGATAACTAATGCAACATTAACGTTTGCACGCCTTGCATGCAGGCCGAATGCACTGAACATGTTTTATTTTCTGACATCTAAAAATGTAACTGTATTCGAAGCAATTAAAATCTTTGAATCTTAGAATCTAAAATCAAAACTATATACTACAAGTTTCACTAAAAAGTAAAGAGCATAATTAATTTATAATCGCTATGAATGCATATAATTGATGACTTATGTAAAGGGGTTAATCAAATATTTCTTGTTGTTATTCTATCCTGGTAAGCCAGGAGACAACAGTGACAGAGTTTCTTGGAAAAAATTAAAAAGTTTATTATACAATTGTATGGAGCGTTGGCCGACTGGGGCGACCTGCTTCATACAAAAATCAAAAATCAAAAGCATTTATTTCGTGTAACTACAAGACACATATATATAGACAATACATAATATAAAAAATCTGGACATTTTCACCATAATATTACGCTAGTGGGAGCATGCAATCCCGCACAGTGTAACATAATTGTACAGTCAGGTTTGTCGGCTATCATTATCAGAATGGTATTGGGACTGTCCCGCACCCGGCGCACCAGGGATGCGGCGCGCCCGCGCATGGTGGCATAAAAACACTCAACACGCGCACCCGCAAACATTCCTGATGCGCTGCAGAAGCGAGGCAGTCCCACTATCACCCGGAACGCGTTATTGTACTGGATTCGAAGGGCCCTATAGACCCTTTGCGAATAATTTTCCCATTTTTTTTTTTTTTTATACAAATGTAAAAAAAAAATCTTTTAGTTTTTCCTTTCAGAACACGATACGTGTTACGCCCTTGATCTGTTCACATCACACCCCATTTTTGGTACACTCTATGTTCGAAGTACGTGGTGGGGGTAATGCCGGCTGTACACATTGGGCCAACGTTGGCGCGTGAGCAGGATGCAGCTATGCAAACGCATGAGAACGAAATAAAGCCCTCTTCCTCTAACGCATAGCTGCATTCTGCTCCGCGCCAACGTTGGCCCTGTGTGTACAGCAGGCTTTAGGAGATGCCCCATGGTTTACCAATATAACAAAAACACGTGTTTAGTTTAGAAAGAGTGACCAGGAGACGTAACCATGGTAACGAGCAACAAAAAATAGTTGATTGCCCCAAATGCAGACTAGTAAATTATATCGACCGCCAATGTCTGGGTATAAGTCGCATGACTTTAAAGGAGCCTGCTGCAACTTGTTTCGCTAAAGACGTCTCTTTACAATCAATTTCCAATGGTATTTTGGCTGGGTTGCCACCAAACCGTCTGTAATGGTAAGCGGTGTTCGTTAAACTCTGAATCTTTGGGAAGTTTGACAAGTTTGTATGGAATGACAGCTGCCCGCGCCATATTCTAGCCTCTCAGAGACCGGTATTACCTGTCAAATTTACTATTGACCGCCACCGCAGGCGCGCGCCATTATGATTCGGGCCTTAACCACATCTTGCTGTTAAATGCCGTTTGAGGACGTAGGCTTGTGTCAGTCACGTGGTTCGCGAGTCTCGGAAGAGAGTACCTGTGTTGTTACAGCATGGCCTTAACGTTGAATCAGGGTGGCCTCTTATTTCACCGACAAATGTTTCACCGAATGCATGGTTTCGCCGAATTTTCGTTTCATCGAATTTGTTACTCAGAAACATTTAACTTTTTAGGTACAGGCTAGGTCATTCTGTAGAACCCATTAGGTTAGGTTAGGTTTGTTTTATAACATTCCTGAAAAAATTACTGATTCTGAAAAAATGGTTTTCGATGAAATAAAAATTCTGCGAAACATACATTTGATGGAACAATAGAGGTGTAGACTCGAAAATTATTATGACTCCAAAAGAAAGAAGGCAAATAAATATGCCTAGTGACGAAAATCCCATTCAGATATCTCAAAGAATTACGAAGCTACAACCGTTTTAATATTGCTTGTTAGAAGAGAAAACGCAAACAGTGAGTGAAGTCACATTACAGGATGCTGCCGGGGAGCCGCGTCGACGGCGGCGCCGAACACTACGGGGCGCGGCACGTTGCCGTCTTCTAGTGACGTCACAATCTTCCAGCGTCATCGTTTCATATGAAATTGCGTTTTGCGAAAAAGGGACAGAACATACCCCTTCTTAAAACTTTGGACACTTATAACTTCGTGATTATTTAACCTTTTGCGTTGTTTTTTTCTCAATTTGACTACATTTTTAATCCTTTTTCGACATTGATTATTTTATTTAGTGTTTACACTCCTAGTGTCGGTAAAATAAGGTACAACCTTTGATCAGTCTGTAATCGTAAATTGGTGCAACCCGCCCTTAGAGCTCGGCTAAACAACAGCGCCAAGCCGCCACGGATTCGGACTCCAATCTGAAACAGATAACAGTAGGTACTCACCCGGCTTCGGCACGCAGTGCACGGTGCACGGGAGCGCCCAGGCGCTCCGCTGAAGCACGCAGCGGAGCGCGCCCTCGCTCGCGACGAACAAGGCGCCGTTGTCGGACGCGTACTGCGCTAGGGTACGGAACACCTCCGTTATGGGGAGGACGGAGACGTTGCTCTCATCTGGAAAACATCAAGGTACAGTAGTACCACAAATATAAGTTACATCGGCAATCTACGTCCACGCCGACGAGAGCTGACTGAGTAGTTCCGCGTACCACGATTTCCAGTCGCATTTTTCCCCACTTCTTATTTTTCTTAGTCGATTTAATTCATATAAGGTCAGTGTGGGTAAGTCCATCAATAAGGCAAGACCGTCTACACGCCATAACTCTTGTATTTGTATACGCGCTCCACTTATAACTCTGTCGGTAAAGCGGTTTTTCGTCCTAGTTCTTTTTCTGTAACATAGATGTCGCTATGACGAAAACTATGGTAGCAACTCAACTGTCAACTTCATTCGTATTTCGAACTACATAAGTGAGTGCAACGTGGTCCAGAAAATAAATCGTAGAAAATTGAAAAAATTGCAGTATTTGTTAATGATGTGCGTAATTTAGCAATTTATTAACCGCTTTTCCTGTCTAACGCTTTTAATGTAGCCACAATGCTTTAATTTTGTAGTTTTAGGTTTCGAAATGTCTAACCTTAAATTTTATCTAGTTGGAAAGTCCGTCTGAAATGATCAAGGGAAGCCCGTCATGTGCCGGTCCTGCCTTAAACCAGATCTTGCCAACCTTTTGCGTTGAAATATTCTCATTTCAAATATTGTCACGATAAATGAGATACTTACACGTAAAACTTTTTTTTAATTACTTAAAACATACATATACACTATTGCTTCGTGTGTACTACGCTATTTACGTACAGGGAGAGTGGGGTTCAGGGGAGCACTTTTTTTTGTGACTAAAAAGCTAAAAAGGGCTAGTTTCTTAATTAAACCCTAGAACACTTATTTAGTTATATAAATAAATGACAAAAATATCTGTTTTGTGGTAAATAAACCAAAAAACTGCCTTTTAAAAAAAAAAGGGAAGTTGACCCACTGTGACCCTCTAATGGGTAACACTGGATTGAAGTATTGGGGTACTGTGGATCATATGAGGTTCAATGGATCATGTGAGTGGGGTTCAGTGGAGCACTCTTTTAGTGACTGATATAGCGGCTCCACTTTCACTTAAAAAGGCTTAGTTTCTTAATTAAACCCTAGAACACTAATCTAGTTATATAAATAAATGACAAAATGGCTGTTTTGTGGTAAAAAACAGCCTTTTTTAAAAATAAACTGATGTTGATTCACTGTGACCCACTAATGGTTGCACTGGATCAGTATTGGGGTACTGTGGAGCATATAGGGTTCATTGGATCTCAGTATGAAATGTATTATTGTTAGAAGAAACAAAAACAATCAAAACATTTCGTAGGTAGACATTACTAAATATAACTACTTTAAAAAAGTCTTCTTAATCACGAAATCACCGTATTTAATAGACTGGGTTACGATCCACCGAAACCCATTCCAAATTGATCCGCCGTTCCCCATATGTACTTATTTTATTTAACCATTCACATTTTTTTTCATATATTAGAGAACATCAAATTTAAACAAAAGTATTGCAGAGTCAGTCCAATAAGATACTCAACGTTTTTAAAAAACACGTAAATAAATACTTTCGCTCTTACCTTGTGACGGGGCCTCCGCGCCGCAACTTCCGGCACAGACACTGCGCGGATAACTGGTTCGGTTGATGCGGGCATGCCAGAGCGCCAACGTCACGAGCGCTTATGTGTGTGCGTACAATACATCCAAAGCTATAGCAAACGATCCACTGAGACCCATGACCCACTGAACCCCACTCTCCCCTACCTGCCAATAATATCACCTTCATGTTTCCGGATGATTTCCGGTCAGAGTATCAGAAAGGGCCCGGTTTTTAGACTTAGAAATTTTTTGATATTTAAAAAAAAAAAGTATTTATGCGATCTCTAATAAATTTACATTTAATTAATAAGTATTTAAGATGAATACTTTCATAGTATTTTTGGGAACTTATACGATTTTCAACAACCAATAGGGAATATGCATGTGATTTAGAAATGGACAAAAAAAATCACGTGTAATCTATATTGCTTAATAAATATACACACATGATTATTTTTTCAAATTATCGTGTTTCTATTGATAAAATAAATTGTTTAAAAGTACTATTTTTCAAATTCCCTCGCAAATTTCCAAAACGCAACGCTATTGGCGGAGCGAAACGTGACGTCACCGTGCAGGTCGTTAGTATGATTATTGAAAGTTATTCGCATTGTTTGGCCGCTGTTTATGATAAATAATCAGTGTTTTTTGGTAATTATTAAGTGAAAAAAGACTCGCCACAATGACTGAAGGCGGTTTTGTCAAGGCACAGTCGGATAATCTGCCTAAAATTGATGTGTTCATGATGACTAAATTTAATACATACTTCGCAAATATTTGTGACTTTACGTCCGCTGAACTAAGAGGAGTAAAAGCTGCAAGGTAAATAAGTTACAGATATTCATAAAATTTTCATATTCCTTGTTTTTATACTCGTGAGATTGGTCAATTAAATAATTATAACCTATTTTGGCGATTCAAATAGCTAGACTTTTAAACTACTTCAAATAGGTGTCTTTGTTAAATAAGTGGAATAAAAAACTAGTAGATATTTATCCATACTATATACTATTTTACTATACTATAACTTTATATATTATATATACTAACTTCTGCCCGCGACTCCGTCCGCGTGGAACTCATTTATATCGTAGCTCCATACAAACTTTCACCCCCACTTCATCCCTTTGGGGGATATGGGGGGAGCTACGATATAAACGAGTTCCACGCGGACGGAGTCGCGGGCAGAAGCTAGTTATATTATATATTTTATATATACTTACTTAATAATAAATTATAAATGCGAAAGTGTGTCTGTCTGTCTGTTTGTTACCTCTTCACGCTTAAACTGCTGAACCGATTTGGATGAAATTTGGTATAGAGATAGTATAAACGAGTTCCACGCGGACGGAGTCGCGGGCAGAAGCTAGTATTATATAATCAAAGATATGTAGGTACCTATTAGGAATGTTAAATGTTGAGAACATCTTTATGAACTTTAACAAACTAGGTTGTTTTCGTCAAGGCTTATAAATAAAACAAATTTGTGTAGGTCACTCAGTAAAAAGGATTAAATTCTTTTAACTTTCTTCGATCAACAGTGCAAACAAAGAAACTTAGCTATAAGGTTTCTTGATCAAAATCAACACTCGTAGTCAGCTGTTGATCAACAAAAATCATAATATTTGTAACATTAATAACTAAAAAAATTGGGAATCAGAATAGTTTTATGAATAAGTATATAATACAATTTTGAGGTTAGGTTATTGTTTACCTATATTGTTCGCGAGTCGTAATAAAAAAGATTTTAGGTACATACATATTTAATACTCACGTCGAAATGATCTTCACAACAATATAAACTACTCAAGCACGATACATTATCTCTCCTCATCGCCTTACACCACTTTATCCTTATATTTGCACCTTTGGGCATATGAAAATATTTGCAGTTTTAATGTGATTTTCACACATAGGGACAATACAATATTTATAATAAGCTTTTGTGTGCTCTTCCATTACAATAAGTTGATCTTATAAGCTTTAATCACTCACATTTATTAAAAGTGTGAATCAAACACTTTGTTGTTAATTTGTTTAAGAACCGCCGTGCACTAAGCTGCACGGTGACGTCACAAATGAGCGCGCCAAAATGGTGGCGTTTTGATCGTCCGAAAATGATAGTAATTTTAATTATTTTTTTTTAGCTTATTTAATAATATTGTGGAAGTGTTATATTTTTTCCGGTTATATAATTACTTATAGAATAGATAAAAAAAAAAAAAAATGTCATGAATATTCCCTATTGAATTTTTTATATTTTTTTTGCGTTTATCATGTTTTATTTTTTTAGACTTGAAAAGGTTTACAATCTCTTCTTCTACGGATATGCCGATCTTGCCTTTATAACAGAAAAATATGTATATTTTGAAATTGCAACTCTATCTCCCTGATCTCAAATCATAATTTGGAATGGCATAAAATTACGATACCAACAATGTAATCTACATGCCTATTGACTTTCAAATAGCGCGGCAATGAGTACTAGACGGCCTTACCTTATACATCACGGGAAGATCGTCTACTCGCCGAGTTTTAAAAAAACCTCTTTTTTTGCAAAAGTTTTGCTTATTTTGTTAATTTGATAAAGCGACATTGTAAAATATAATATTTATCATCCTAGAAGTCTAGGACGTTTATCCTGGAATAAATAATAACCTTGTAAAATCCGATCAAACTTAACTTTAAATAAAATATGCCCACTTACCCACACTGACCTTACGCAATTCGTCTCCAAGGCAGGTCGGTGTAGGTACGACGACGAGCGAAGCGAGGAGGAGTGTTAGTTGAACCGCGACCCAAAACCGAAAATGTGTTTTTTTACTTCCTCATATTAAATGTTCGGTTCTGGCGCTTCGCCGGCCGCTGCCGCGGCACGCTCGCTTCGCTAGCTCGGCTTGCGCGCTTTAGGGTCGCCTAATCTATAACGCGTATCTAATTATGAAAACTGAGAATATGTCGAATACTATTATAGATTAGGACGCGTAACTCAAGACGGATGTTCTTTAGAGCTGAGCTGCCATAGTAACTATTGTTTGTATGGAAGTACTCTACACATCTAACAAGGTGGCGCTAGTGTGCCATCGAAAAAAAAGACACCAGTTGCCCATACATTTCCAGCAAAGCCCTTTGTGTTGGCATAGTGGCAGCTACCCGTCACTTACTTGGTAGTATGAACCGCACGGGGTGCATCTCGCAGGGCTCCGGCAGCGGGCTCCCTCGCATCACACTCAGGCGGCTGCAGATCTTCTGCGGCCACTCCACTTGCGGCAGATCCGATATGTTCACCTGGACCAACAACATTTGTAGTGTAGGTAAATGGTACGTAAGTAATTGATAATTGTTTATAAATTTGCGTCAAATTCATTTTTAGGGTGACACCGTAAGATGTCACGTGACCTGATCGAAAAACTGCTACAATGTTATTGAGTTTTCACTTCTCCTGGAGTGCAACCCGGTCTTTTTTTTTTTTGTGTCTACACCCCTATTAACGTTATGTAATCGAGTGAAAAGGAAAACACTATTTAGATATATGGCAGACAACTAATTACAGTACAGGTGTGTTTGTGTGTGTGTGTGTGTGTGTGTGTGTTTGTGTCAGTGTGTGTTGGTGTGTGCTGTGTGTGCATTCAACTTACACCGATCAGTTCTTTCTCCATCACCATGTCAAACCCTTCCACCGGCTCTAACGGCAGCTGTGCGACCATCTCAAGTAGCTTCGGATAACCCCTCATCTGATTGGCCCTCACTTTGAACTCGGCTTCATACACCGACTCTATGGTCGGCTTGGGTCTGAGGGCCCGGATACATTGACCGTTGGTCCAGAGAGTTTTAGCCCAGTCTATGTAGTCTTGCTGCTCTTTGAGGTATGCCTCTTGGAAGTCCTGTGAAGAATATGATTGGGTGAGCAATTTCATGTTATGTTATGTCTTTATTTGTATTAATCATACATTGTCAATTACATAAAACGATAAATTTTAATAAATAACTAAAATACCTATTTTGTAATTTTTTGTTGCTATTTCTCCGCTACCTAAAGGTTGTCTGGAAGAGATCGCTCTTTAGCGATAAGACCGCCTGTTGTTAACATCTAATTTTTTTTATAAGTTGTTATGTCTATTTGTTTCGGTTTTTACGGTGTGCAATAAAGAGTATTTGTATTGTATTGTATTGTAAAATTCTGGGTTAGAATGTCCTAAGAGTAAAATTAAAATAATATGATACTAGCTGCCCGGCCCGGCTTTGCACGGATTACCCGTTTTCCCGTAGGAATGAAGCATTTTCCCGAAGTAAAAAGTAGTGGTAAAAGATTTTTTCAAATCGGTCCAGTAGTTTCGGAGCCTATTCAATACAAAAACACAAATAATCAAATCTTTCCTCTTTATAATATTAGTGTAGAAGTGTAGATGTAGACAATTCAAATTCATTACATTTCTAATGAAGTGTTCGGCTCGACATATTCATTCATCTAGGAACTCCTTCACAGGGCATTAAGCCTGTGTTTATGGGTAGGGATAGGTAATTCGGATCGATAGATTACCTACAGTTGTCAGAACTCGGACAAGTTAAGCAAGTGTGGAGTCGGCTTCTCTAATTAGTACATTACGTACGTAGGGCGGTGAATTCGTGAATGCCCCAGACCACAGGTGTTTGTGGCCCTAACCGAAGGTGAGGGCCGTAAGTATGCGATCTGGGGGTTTATGAATTACCGCCCGAAGTGCGTACACAATTTTACGTTTTCTCTTGGGTGTGAAGTGAGATTTGCCGCTGCGCCCTTGGGCGGTAAATCTCACTTACCGCCGAGAGGGACGTAAAATATATTTACGAGGAATTATACCTAGCAAATATTATTATGTTTTAGTTGTACGTGTTATTGACCGTTGTTGTAAATTAGCTTCTTATACAATTTAATAATAAATATGAGGAATATTTCCATCGACTGCAAATTCCGATTATCAGTATCATCATCATCACAGTATCATAAATGGTGTCTAACCGCAAACGCCTGATGATCCAGCTTGGTGGGCCTCGGCAGGAACTCGTCCTCCAGCATGCGCGGGCGCTGCGCGCACAGCACGCGCAGCCCCTGCTGGTGCTGCTGCGCGCTGAGCGCGGACAGCCGCGTGTAGGCCGGCGGGGGCCGGAGCCCGGGCACGAAGATGCGGTAGCTCTGCTCCTGCATGTTGTGGTAAAACCAAAAATAAATATTTACCCCCTTATTCATAAAACTTAAAATGCCTCAGCTAAATAAAATGTGCTTTGTCCCTTTCTTACGAACACAAATATCTAAGTGACAGATAAGGACAAACTCATTTTAACGCCATTTTAGTATCAGCGTAATTCGTCCCATTCGTTTTTCGTTCATTTCTTATGTCCGTCTCATTCTGTGTGCGTCACTCATTCTTTATTCGTCTCGATCGCTATATGTCCCTATCGTCTTAAGTCCAATTATGTAGCCTGTCTCTTTCTTAATAAGTCTTTCGTTTTTCGTCACGGTCTTCCTAGGACTATGTCTTTGTTTGTGTCTCTCGTTTTTGGTATCATTCGCACTTTATCTTTAGTCACTTTCGTTATTCGTCTCACTCTTTTTTTGTCTTTAGTGGTAACTCGTTCCGTTCTTTTTTGGGCACGTTCGCTAATCGTCCGGTACTACGTAGGTCTTAGTTGCTATTCATATCTCCTCCGGATCGGAATTGATAAACAAATTGAAGTTTAGGGGACATATACAGAACGGAAGAAAAATGAGGGCCCCGAAGGGTCTGGGACTTAGAAACTTGTATAACTAGAGTCAGACCTCGTTAGCTTTTTCAAGTAAATGAACTGTCTTCAGAATTCAAAGTGTTATTTTAAATGTCAAACTACTATGAAATTACATGAAATTATGACGATCACTAGGTCAATAAGATATAATTAGAAAAATAATTAAGATTGACGGAAAAAGATAGTTACAAATAGCGACCGAGACGCAAAACGAATGTAACGAACTTAGAATTAGACTGAAAATGAATGAGACTAATCACGAATGTGACCAATAACGAATGCATGACAAAAAATGAGACGAATAAGTGAATGAGACCAAAATCGAAAGGAAATAATTAAGAATGATCATAGGAATTTTATTTTTTTATTTATTTAACAACTCACGCTAATTGGGTACACGTTTTATTGAAAATGCCCTCTAATGTTCTTAGAAATGCATATGGTCATACTACATCTCATACTCGTCTCAAAAATATTTGCACATTGGGCTTGATTCAAGCAATTCAGGAAGGGTTTGCAATCCGGATCCAGCTTGTATGGAATATTTCGGATATAGGCTTTCAACCTTCAGTGACATCTTACTTCAATGCCAAGTTTGACCTACTCTCTCCTCCATACTAAATGTAAGAAAACTCTCCGAGATGCCCTTCAAAAAATGTCGTACGAAGACACAGAGAACCTATTTATTGTTCTAAAATGAATCTTGATTTATGTAAGTAAAACAAATACTTTGTATAGTTGTTAAGTTTTGTACTGTATTGAAACGTAGATTTTTTATGTTTTGCAAGTGTGTTTAAAATAGTTATTTTCCCACTGCCTGAAACACAGGGTATCCTAGTTCAGGCCCTCGTAAAATGTATCCCTTAATATAATATTTTAGTATTATGACATCATTCTGTAAAATACGTTTTTATTTTTAATAATAAATGATTTATGAATTAATATGAATTACTTCATTAGTAATCTTACTTTGCCTTATTATTAGTTTTCCTTCTCTTTTGTGCACACATGTTTATCAGATCTGAACCTATATGTTAAATATTGTATATCTGACTGTCTTTGACTTCTTATGCGTGCGAAATAAATAATAGAGTGTAACTGTGGCCGCCATAAATTACAAACGCTTATTTGTTTATTCCAATTCCCAGGGGCGGCTTTACCTATAGTATATGGGGTGCGTTGCACCCGGGCGCACGGCCCTAGGAGGCGCCGCGCTACTCGTCGGGCGCGCTAACACTGCGCTAGCGCGCGTTATGGGGGGCTAGAGACGCGTCTGCCAATTCCATATTTTTGATAGGTTGGTATTGTATAAAATGGCAATATCAAAGCAAATACAAGGCCCAAAATATTATGTATGGTGTTGAGTTGACTGAAATTGTTATTTTTTCATTTCTATTTCTACATCTTATCATCTATTTTCACATTCTCAATATTTGCCATATTGACGACCACTTTAGCCTAGTTGGTAGTGACCCTGCCTACGAAGCAAGAGGTCCTAGGTTCAAATCCCGGTAAGCGCATTTATTTGTGTGATGAGCAGGAATATTTGTTCCTAGGTCATGGAAGTTTTCTATGTATTTAAGTATTTATTTATCTATATAATAAGTATGTTTATCGTCGTCTAGTACCCATAGTACAAGCTTTGCTTAGTTTGGGTCTAGGTCGATTTGTGGAAGATTGTCCCACAATATAAAAATTTGCAACCCTCTGTATGTACATAATATTACACCCATGTACTTACATTATTTCGTTTATTAAATACATTGTTCCAGTCAATCTTCTGACCGTTCCCTTCTTCCTCATCACTAGAGATGAGCGGGTTAGAGAATTTATTCTGCAGTATCTTCTCTGTCACACAGTTGTCCAGTGCAGACTCCGTCACAAAATATTGATTGTCTGGCAGTAACGCACACCTGAAAACCATGTCCAAAAACGTGTAAAGCCAGTTGTACACATTGGGCCAACGTTGGCGATTGAGCAGGATGACGCTATGCGTTAGAGGGAGGGTGCTATAATTCGATCTCATTCGTTTATATAGCTGCATCCTGCTCACGCGCCAACGTTGGCCCAATGTGTACAGCCGGCATAAAATATCAACACTAATGGCCCCGCCACGACTTCGCTTGACTAGCCAACCGCCGTGAACGGCGAGCATTCGAATTATTCTAAACAAATGCACAGAGATGGTGTGTTCTCTGTGGATTTGTTTGGAATGCTTGCCGCTCACTGCGGTTGCCGTCGCTAGTCGCGCCAAGTCTTGGTCAGGCTGTAACATAACTCCCTCTTAGTATGAGACATTAATAATGTAATATAATATAATAAATAAGCCTTTTATTCCGACAATTTTACAGTTTAAAGAGTTTAAATATTATTGTACACAACTTATCGAATTACATAACTTAACTTAACATATTTACTGTTTCAGACAACATCGGTTTGGTCTGTATGCCGTTTGGCAAAGGCCTCTTCCATCCCTTTCCATTTTTCCCTGTCTCTCGCCAGTCTGGTCCAATGTCTCCCTGCGAATTTGTCAATTTCATCTGCCCATCTCATTTTTGGTGGTCCTTGTTTTCTTTTTCTATCTTTCAGGAACCACCATACATTTCTCTTGTTCCATTTCTCTTTTCCCCTGATCATATGTCCCGTCCACCTCCATTTGAGTGTCTAAACTTTAATGGTTACATCTTCTACACATGTTTTTGATCTAATAGACTTGTTTCTGATTCTATCTCTCAGTTTGACTCCAATTATACTTCTTTCCATGGACCTTTGACATACTTGTAGTTTAAACGATATGATACAGAGACAGAATATAATGGAAAAATAAACCATCTCCGTCTGTAGCCCCCGACAGGATTCGAACCTGCGACCTTTCTATTAACGCTAGACTGCTCTACCAACTCAGCTACGAGGACAGTGACGCAAGTTGTATATTTTTCCACTATATTCCCGCTAAGACTAGCACTCTCTCTGTATCGAGTTATAGACTTGTTTCACAGTCTTGGCACCACTCTAATGGGCGAGCTATGAGCTCGCTCCATTCTAATCAAACCACATCAGGTAGTTTCGGACTTAGCGAGAGAGATGGCGCTGGTGTACATTATATTCTGTCTCTGTATCATATCGTTTATAAAATGATCGGGGTAACTTCCTCGTTAAAAATAACACGAAACAAAAATATTTAATTAAATAATTTGTTTCGTGAAGAAGGTACTTGTAGTTTGTTTAAGTTGATCTTAGTTAGGGTCCAAGTTTGACTGCCATAGGTTAAGACTGGTAGAACACATGTATTTAACAACTTCCTCTTCGTGGATATATTGATTTCTTTGTTCTTCAATACTTCTCTTAATTACCAGTACCGTTTCCATGCGTTAGTTGTTCTTCTAGCAATCTCTTTCTCCATCTGTTTATCCATGGATTGTCCCAAATATATGTATTCATCAACATATTCTAGTGTATGGCTAAAGTAAGTGTTCAAGAGCTGTTGGTGTCCTAAACACAAACCTCCAGACAGGCACCCAGCATGACTGGTTAACTGATACAGTACAGATAGTTTTCACACAATACATATTTTTAATTTATCTCAACTGTACTCTACAGGTAAAGGCCTCCTCAAAAGTTGCTCATTTGTCTCTTTGTCATGATTATTTATAGTTGTATCAATTGTGGCCCATTACACAAAGTTACAACTAGTGACGGCTGTTACCAGGGCCTGATTTACCCACAGGCTAATAAGGCTAGAGCCTAGGGCGCAAGGACCAAGCAAGGCGGCGGCGGGAAGTGCGGCACTGAGCAGAGACTTACTTACATTTCATAGTTAGCCTAGGGCGGTCAGAACTCTACTTGAGGCTCTGGCTGTTGCAATAGAGCGGAATAAACAGCTGGATGGCAGGATTAGAGTTTTCTAGGTGTCAAACATTGGTTCTGTTAGATACAGCACAACCTTTTGTGTGTATCGCAATGACAAAGGGGCATTTGTATCGCTAGAAATACTCATTGTCTGTTACTGCTCCTTAGGGCAAGTTGCATCCACTTATGATTACAGGGCAATCAATGTTAACCACCCTAACGGTGAGGTGCACCAAACTGTCTGTAATTGTAAATGGTGTTCCTTAAAATCTTTCTATGGAATCTCGGCTGCCGACGCCATATTTAACGTTGATCGATCAGTAATCATAATTTGGTGCAATCCACCCTTATTGTAAAATTGTTTGCAATGGGTATAATTTGATAAACTTACAATCTCTGGATAGCAAAAGTCCTGACACAGAGAAAGGAGACAGAACACAGGTTTTAATATTCACTGAGCTGACACAATCCAAAATTCATGTATTACACATACACATGTACTTAACTTTCATCTTAGAGGTTATCTTTATTAAAGTACGAATATTACTTGTCAATAACGCTGAACTTCTTGTTTTATAATTAAAATTAGGAAGAAAAAACATTTTATTCATAAAATTTTAGTTATTTTGGTAATTACAAGGTTGTCCGGTTGAAAGCATTTTCATGACTTACCAATCATACTGCCGTATATGTTCCATGGTTTGTAACTTCTATTCACTGCAGAACTTATTTCTGCATCAATTAATTTACTAAGAGCTTAATTAATAGAAAGAACAAAAATAAAACATATCACAGCAACATTGCAATTTGCATTGCAAAACAAAACACAATACAATACATGACATCACATCACATCATGACACTTAAAGATTATGTTGGTGCCAACGAGTAAAAAAAATACCTCAAAGAAAAACTGATTTTATATTAATGTACATAAAGACTTAAGTTAATTACTAATACATACGTAGTGTCTGTTCTAAAATGAAGCTAGTAATATCATCCTATTTTGGTGGAACTGACAGCACGCTGGACGAGCATCCTTTACACGATGCAATTTATCACAACTAACAGAGACGCAGCTTTAGTTAAGTTTTAAGAGATTGGATTGAATGTTTACCTTTTTACGACATTTCGCCTGGCCCAGAGACTTGCAGCCAGTGACGAATTAGAGATGCTTCTAACCCGTTCGAGTGGCCGGAGCCCGATATTATACATGTATCATAATTTATTTATTTATTTATATAGGATGATCATCAGCTTAAATACTAAACAGTAGCTTAAAACAGTAGTGACAATGTGCTAATAACAGTTCCTCATCGTAAAACTTCACCATAAAATTGACGACCGCTTTAGCCTAGTTGGTACTGTTGGTAGTGACCCTGCCTACGAAGCAAGAGGTCCTGTTCTCTATGTATTTAAGTATTTATTTATCTATATAATTATGTTTATCGTCGTCTAGTACCCATAGTACAAGCTTTGCTTAGTTTGGGACTAGGTCGATTTGTGTAAGATTGTCCCCAAATATTTATTTATTTATTTAAAATATTTTCCACACATTTGCTCGTAACGTGCCTCTTATTACGTCGTTTTTAGGCTCACAATTCTGGGTATTAAACACGCGTGTTTTATAACATTACGACACTCGTGTTTTATGGGGTCTATACATGTCATGATTTGTCAGCCCCAATTTATCAGAAGCTGACTAATTCCTATTGTCTGGAGGCATGTTGCGCTGCTGATCCAACTGTCAAACGAGTTGTACTGAGAAATTGCATGCACATGTGGTCGGATGGTTACATTACATCTGCCCCCCTAGCACACTAGGTTTTATGTCCGACATAAAGCATTTGTCCCTCTTGCACTCGCATATTGGCCAGAATGGGACGAATGCTTTATGTCCTACATAAAACTTAGCGTACTAGCCCCTCTGTACGCCACACCCAATTATGACTTCGACATGTTGTCGACAAATTGTGGTAAAATCACGTAATCTGTAGCATCCATTATGGTTATATCCCGATTAATTAAGAAACGTTGGCACCTGGCAGCAAGATGTATGTATGGACACGGCGCAACCTTAAACTAACCGGTTTGTACAGTTAATTCTCGATTCTTACTCGATAAAACCAAATTAAATCCTTTTTGTGAATTAATTGTTTATTTGTTCTTGGATATGTAACGAAATGATATAGAAACGTTTTATTTAGAAAAACTATTTACTTTTGATAAAAATTTACATGAATTTGTATTGATTACGAAAATATATATTTCCTCTAAGTCTCGCTTTACACCTGGCGCGCACTGCGAAAAACTTCACGAAAAAAAAAGACCGGGTTGCACTCCGGGAGTGCCGGCAGAAGTGACAACTCAATAACATTGTAACAGTTTTTCGATCAGGTCACGTGACATGACAGGTGACGGTGTCGCCCTAAAAATGAATTTGACGCAAATTTATAAACAATTATCAATTATCTATCTTGTCTCCTGTAAGGAAATGTATGAAATAAACTTAGACTAAGTTAGTATAATATACTCTAAACTATTTTTTTCTAAATTGTGGATCATTACATTACAATGTACTATGTCTGGAAGAGCGCGACTTCTCAACACAGGTACATATATACCTAATGAGAGGCCTCAACCTTGCCCTGTCTGTAAACCACTGTGTTTTAAATCAATAAAATATTTTGTATTTTTGTATTTAGGCGGACGGGCCGCGGGCGCGTTGGGTGCGACGGGCCCAACGCGCCGCCGCGGCGCAACGGTGCCGGGGTCCGGCGCGCCGACGGGCGGCGGCAAACACAATACCAATTTGTTTTTGCCATTGCCAAATATTTTTCAAAGCTTTATCTCTTTAGGAATAACGTCTAAATTCGAACTATTCGAATTTGCAAGAACAGCAGATGGCGGTGCACGGTGGCGACCAAAATATCAATTTGTTTTTGCCGTTGGTAAATATTTTTCTAAGCTTTATCTCTTTAGGAATAACGCCCAAATTCGAACTATTCGAATTTTCTCAATAGCAAAACGGTGAAGGATGCGTTGGTATTATTACAAATTTATTTGCAGAATATGCTATTGCAAAAAGTGTTTAACGGCTTTATACTCTTACGAATAGCGTTCAGTTTTGAATGAAGTCGAATCGGCTAGCAGCAAAAAGTGACCTCCTTCACATCTGACGTCACAAAACTCTGTCGCGTATTTAATAATTTTTCCCCATCCCAAAAAGTGCTCAGCGCCGCTAAAGAAGTTTTCACTTCAAAAATAGTTGCGCACCATTATAGGTAATTTCACAAATATTTTTGTTGCGTGTTTATTAAAAATGTTGACTTGTTGGGGAATATAAAAGTCATAAATAGAGTTGGCGCCACTGGAAATTGTCGATGTACAATATGTGAGGGAGCCATCAATAACTAAAGGAAATAACTGAGGAGCCTACCTATGCTATACTTAACTTCCCTCGTAAATATGTTGAAAACCGTCGTACGAAACGCGTGAGCTTTGATAACTACATCCTAGGCTCTCTTATCACGATCACCTGCGGCTCGCGTGAACAATATCCCGCCTGTGATGTAATTATCAATATACCTCACTTGTATCACAATGTACTAATACTATATTTAGTTGCTGGCTTTTCGGCAGAATGGACCATCATGGCCCATCATACATACATATAATTTGCGCCAGCGCGGCTAGCACAAGACGGCGCGCCAGCTCTCTCGCACTATCCGTCTCTCTCTTATTAGAAAACTTAGAAAAAGATGGATAGTGCGAGAGAGAGCTCGCGCGCTGTCTTGTGTTAACTGTCAGAGCATAAATATACGTCACGACATTACCGTGCTAGCCACGTAACGTAAAAATTGCCACATATACATAATGTTCGTCGGAATGTATGGCCGATTGTACTAGCCGGGCTGTTCACAAAATTTCACGAGAATCGGTTGTGAAAAGCGACCGGACAGGCGGACATCCGGTCCCGGACACGAAGGAATGTTGCCCTAAGCTGAACCATATAACTTTGTTCGCTTCGCTTCGCTTGCTCGACTAGGTAGGGTATAAGTAGCAAAGAATAATAAATCGTTTCAAAAATACAACAGGTTTACTACTGGGGACTATTCACTGAATACAATAAGTATAGAAACGGATGCAATTTATCACGCGACGGCCCGCGATCTCTCTCGATGTTTCTCGCACTATCCGTCTCTCTCTTATTAGAACACTTAAAAGAAGAGGTATAGTGCGAGAAAAATCGAGAGTATGTCGCGGCCGTCCCATGATAGACGTGATGGCCTAAGGCTACACCACGACGACTTAATCAAAGAGAATATAACCACAAGACTTAATGATAGCGCGTTCTAATCATGAACCTATAATTACTAAGGACAGGCTATGGTAATAATAATACCACGTGCGAGAGAGCTGGTAGCATACAAATCTCGATAAGTGTGACAGACAGAGATATATCATTCGTTATCCTTGTCATAGTTCCACTTTTTTTCTATTTGGCACAACAGTTGTGGCATACAATGCTGTCAATGCTCGCGCGTGGCTGCATACGAATCCGAAATATTTAATATTATTGTGAATAAAATAGTGTCCTAAAAGTAATTTACGCACGATAAGGTATCTCGTGTTCTGCGGCGCTACCACGAACTTCGAAAGTCGAAGTTCGTAATACATGTATCCCTGTCACTCGAGTATGGGAGTGCGATAGAGATGGAAATACCCGAACTTCGACTTTCGAAGTTCGTGGTAGCGCCGCTGTCTGTGCCAAGAAAATGGTTAATTGTTGCGTGCTTGGCTGTAAAAGCCGGTCGGAACAATATGATGAAAATATAACCTTTCACACGTAAGTAGAACATCTTTCACTTTTCTGTATACGCAATACGTAAAAATAGCATGGTAAAATTACATTACGCTCAAAATCTTGTAAAATTTGACGATTACAATAGAAATAACATCATTGTTTACATTGTACTAGAAAATATTTCTTGACAAATTATCCGCCCAAATTACGTAGGTTGTTTATGGTAAGCTGCGAGAGGTGTTAGAATGTCTTCTCGATTTAGCTTCTTTGCAATCATTTTAGGGATACCAGCCAATACAACTTAAAAATACCCGATTTCTCGGGTAATTTATACTCTAACAAAATTCTCGTACTTGTTATTACATAACATTCGTATATAATGGATGGGATATATTCTTATATACGTATGTACTCATAATAAAGATAAGCTTTTATGTAGCTTGTAATCTCTTGCTGTTCATCCGATTTCAAAAATTCTTTCTCCGGCTTTATGTAATCCTGCATCTGCGCCTCCGCTTGTGTTCTTTCTACTACGCGGGTGGAGAGGAGACGCGTGGACAGCTAGTAATAAGTAAAGACGATCGACGGTTTAGAATGAATCATAATTTTCTATAAGCCCTATGCTTGAAAAATTTTATGTAAAATAATATGTTTTTTTTTCTAGGTTTCCACTAAATGAGGATGCGCGTGCGCGTAGTATTTGGGTTAAGGCTACATATGTATATTTGTGATCGCATTCTCGAAACAGTTCTTACGATTTTGATGGCATTTGCAGTATAGGGGTTTATGGGGGCAAAAAATCTATCTCATCATCATATCAGCCGAAATTACCGGTCCTGCGCCATCCGCATCCAGCGGCCTCCCGCGACGTTTGCCAGGTCATCAGTCAACTTTGTAGGGGGCCTCCCACGCTGTGCCTCATTAAAAAAATGGATCTAGCTAGGTCTCATATCTGGGAAAAATCGTTCTCAGCATATGTTTACCCGAGCAGAGCTCTTTATCATTAATCTGTAATAATTTGAATATTTGAATAGTAAATGTTTTTTAATATGGTTGTGTCTCATTTCGGTATTTAGTGTCATTATTTTTCCCGCCTTAAGCCTGCATCACGGTCAATAGTAAATTTTACAGCTAATGACAACTTTACCATTGATCGCCGCGGCCAGGCCGCGCCAGTCTGTGAGAGACTTTAAGCCTCTCACAGACAGGCGCGGCCTGCGGTGGCGGTCAATAGTAAATTTGACACTAACTGTCAAGTTTACTATGAACCGCCACCGCAGGCCGCGCCAGTGTGATTCAGGCTTTATAATAATTAAGTAGATCAGCACGGCTATCACAGGACGCCCCGCGAGCTGTGTCGCGGCGAGGTAGACTGTCCGTCTCTTTCTAGTTAGAACGATTAGAAAGAGATGGATAGTCTACCTCGCCGCAACACAGCTCGCGGGCTTCCTGTCATAACTGTGCTGATAAGAAACTACCAGGTAAGCCGCTTGCACAAGGACTATTAATCACCTACATGTCATGTTCTGTTACTAGAATCATATTTCATGTTATTAAGCTGAATATTACTAGTGGTTGCGAACAGAGCGCCTGCTAGGCAGTGAATGTGTGTAAAGCTTCAGTAAAAACTACTTACAATAAAAGCGCATTATTTAAAATAAACATATGGAAGCGATGGGGTAATTTTTAGTTACATGGCCACCCCACGGGAATCATCTACTTTGTTGCCGTCCCTCATTGTGGCGACACTTACGTCGCCTCTGTAGGTATATACTCTAAGGTTCTAATACACGCACAGCCATCTACCGGAAATTTTTAAAAACGCGAATTACTCAAGGTCGCATCCAATTTAACAAAATTTTATACAATTAATACTAAGATCATAAAAGGAAGTGTCTAATAAATGGTAGCTTTCTTTGAATGAATTGGGTAATCTCTGGAATCAGTAAATCAGATTTTTAAAATTCTTTCAACTGCGTGTAGAATGGACTTTCCGGATGGAAATAGGCCTGTTTTATACCGCAGACTTGTCTGCGTTCTTTGCAAAAGGCGGGTAGCCTTTCCAAACTAATATAGTGGCTTTGAGCTGCAGAGCTCGCGAGCTTGTAATATAAGGTTTCATCAGAATCATAGACATTCAACATTAATGATGCCTTGTCCCCGATATAGTCGGAACTGGCAGCTTCAACAAACGACCGTGCCGCCGTGTTGACGGGCTGCTCTTGCATAGTCACATGACCTGCGATGTGTCGGACGTCGGATTTGACCGTTTAATGTAAGGCTCACCACATACTGGCCGAATTCCACTGGGCTCGGGATCAGCCCAGCGGAAACCAGGGGCAGAACCCAGCCATAGTGTGGCGAGCTTTACTTATTTGATAGTTTGTGGGGTTGAATAATAAGCATTCCCCGTTTTGTTTCACAGATCATGATGTACCGCGAAATCAGAGGAATAGAGAGAAACAACAGTTTATAATGATCACATAATTATATTATAAAATGATTTAATTACAATAAACAGAATAAGTATCATAATGTACCTACACTACGAACAACTTAGATTAATTAGAAGCGGACACGCGTACTCTTCTCATATTTACAATTTGTACATTGAGCGCTCGATTCGTTCATAATACTTAATTTAGTTTAGTGTTTGTCGGACACGCGGTGTTCACGTTCAATAAATAGACGGAGCGCGCGGCGCGCCTCCGCTCTCGGGCTATATGTACAAGTCTGTTCTGTCGGTCGGTCGGTCGGTCGGCACTATGTACACTCGCTACAACTGTTCGACGAACTTGGTGAGCTGGTCCTGCGGCGTCATGGGCGGCAGCTGGTCGTCGGGCGCGTGCGGCGGCGGCGGCGCGGGCGACTGGCGCAGCAGCAGCAGCTCGCCGGCCGGCCGCGGGCTGGGCGCGGGCGGCGAGCGCGGCACCACACCCGCGCCCGCGCCCGTCGCGCCCGTCGCGCCCGTGCCGAAGTACCGCGCCGTCTGTCGCACCGAGTACCCGCGCACCGCCGCCGCGCCCGCGCCCGCGCCCGCCGCGCCCGCCGCGCGCAGCCATGCGCCGTGCGCCATGCCCGCCGCGCCCACCCCGCCCACCCCGCCCACGCTGCCTCCGGGACCACCCACCTGCAACCATACAAACACACCCGTTACGATCCGCGTTCGAGACCATTAGGTGTCGCCACACGTACGAAATCCCTTGCGTGAATAGGTACCGGAAGCACGGCGACCAAAAAGTGTCGTCCGCCGCGCTCGGACCACTGGCATCATCTATTGTCAAGTGTTTCATAAAACCTGATTTAAAAAAAGACCGGGTTGCACTCCGGGAGTGCCGGCAGAAGTGAAAACTCAATAACATTGTAACAGTTTTTCGATCAGGTCACATGACATCTTACGGTGTCACCCTAAAATGAATTTGAGGCAAATTTATAAACAATCATCAATTATTTAGGCGGACGGGCCGCGGGCGCGTTGGGTGCGACGGGCCCAACGCGCCGCCGCGGCGCAACGGTGCCGGGGTCCGGCGCGCCGACGGGCGGCGGCAAACACAATACCAATTTGTTTTTGCCATTGCCAAATATTTTTCAAAGCTTTATCTCTTTAGGAATAACGTCTAAATTCGAACTATTCGAATTTGCTAGAACAGCAGACGGCGGTGGCGACCAAAATATCAATTTGTTTTTGCCGTTGGTAAATATTTTTCTAAGCTTTATCTCTCTAGGAATAACGCCCAAATTCGAACTATTAGAATTTTCTCAATAGCAAAACGGTGAATGACGCGTTGGTATTATTACAAATTTATTTGCAGAATATGCTATTGCAAAAAGTGTTTAACGGCTTTATACTGTTACGAATAGCGTTCAGTTTTTAATGAAGTCGAATCGGCTAGCAGCAAAAAGTGACCTTCACATCTGACGTCACAAAACTCTGTCGCATATTTAACAATTTTTCCCCATCCCAAAAAGTGCTCAGCGCCGTTAAAGAAGTTTTCACTTCAAAAAAAGACCGGGTTGCACTCCGGGAGTGCCGGCAGAAGTGAAAACTCAATAACATTGTAACAGTTTTTCGATCAGGTCACATGACATCTTACGGTGTCACCCTAAAAATGAATTTGACGCAAATTTGTAAACAATTATCAATTATTTAGGCGGACGGGCCGCGGGCGCGTTGGGTGCGAGGGGCCGCCGGCTCGCCCGTCGGCGATTCCAGACGGTTGACAATGGGAGCGACAGCGTTCCACGTCAAAATGTACGGAATGATTTCAAAGCTCGGTAGAATTACCTGACTTTAACTCACAATTTTGACTAACATAGTGCTCTAATTGAAGTTCACTCTATGAAGACATTTGTCCCTCACTAAAAATAGTGGTTGTAAACAGGAAAAAAAAGCAGAGAGTGACATACCTGTCCCTGTTGAGGCAGCATCTGGTGCATGGGCTGCATGCGCGGCTGCATCATGTGCTGCAGCGGCTGCTGCGCGCCCACGCCGACGCCGACGCCGACGCCGAGACTGCTGACGCCGCCGACGCCGACGCCGCCGACGCCCACGTTCCCCACGCCGCCGACGTTGCCTACGCTGCCGGCGGCTTGCTGGTTTTGGGCGTTCTGGAAATTGAAAATAATAAAATTTAGTATTTTGTTCACAACTTACAGAAATGATACAATGCTAATACTAAGTTTTGTTAGACAAAGATAATATGTTCTGTGCGCTATTTTTACGCAACAACGGGCATCTAATCAAGTTTGTAGGTGGCTATTGTGTAATCCCAAAGAAAAGTGTGATAATGTCTTCGAGAAGTGTTTGTTTACACGATAAGACACGTAAGTATGAAAAGTCTTTAGTGCGTTTGAACGGATTTGTTTTACAGCTAGCTATATACCAGCGGTGGTATGTTCTGCGCTCTAGGAGATCGCTCACCTGTCTTTGCTTTATGAAGGCGGCCATGAGCGGCGGGTTGGACTTGAGGATTTGCAGGATCTCCTGCTGCTGGTTGTGGCTGGTGGGCGAGCGCAGCGTGGCCATGAGCTGCTGCAGCGCCTTCTGGTGCATCGGGGGCGCCGCGCCCGCCGCCACCGCGCCCACCCGCTGCTGCTGCTGCACTTGCTGCTGTTGCACTTGCTGCTGCTGCACTTGCTGTTGCTGTTGTTGTTGCACTTGCTGTTGTTGCTGCTGTTGCTGCTGCTGCTGTTGTTGTTGCTGCTGTTGCTGTTGTTGTTGCTAAAAAACAATGTTTACAGATATTTATGGCTACATTCACGTTTAATAAACCTAGTTCAGCTATAATACCGTACGTGTTCATCTGTCACTTTGAAACTTCTGTTCGTAAGAAAGGGCCAATACACATTTTTTTAGTTCAGAGGTAATCAAACCCCCCCATGTTATCTGTACACGCCTCTTCTTGATGTATAATCCCTAACTGTTTTCTTTCGGTCCTCACGACACAGGCTGGACCTAGTGTGAGGGCCACTGATAATGTATCTATTGTTTTGCTGTTTTGGTAAATAAATAATTTTGTATTTTGTATTAATCTTTATGCGCGTGTCAGTTCGATAAAAGGTATATAGATTTTTAAGAAAATAGCCTATAGCGATCGCACAGTGATGAACTATTTACCAGTTATACGACCCAAATCGTTAACTCGGAAAAAAATTGCAGAATAATGTGGTGTATCGATAGCGCTTAAGCTGGTGGTCTAGTAGATTTTTTAAAACTAAAACTGAAGTACGAATATAAACAAATCCAAATTTGAATGCAAGTAAAAAAAAAACCTCCCTATAGAAGACTCCTAAGAATGATTTAGTTCGAATCAAAAGTCAGCACAGTTAGCGGCAGGTGCGGGGTGCGGGGCGGTCGGTAACTGCGATTTCCAGGGCTCTTTATGATAGTCGCCTTTATGGCGTCAATCACAATAACTAAGTACATAACCATATAAGTTTCTGTCAAAAAATTAAGTTTTGGTACCTACAAGCTTTCATTGCCACCTGTACTTTTCTGTATATCGTCATCAACTACTCATTGAGACGATTCTAACGAGCCCAAACTCAACGGGGTTACGTCGGTTAAGTACTGAATTCCCATGGCCACCTTCTGTCTCCATCATCAGATCAGCTTGATGGTACCATAATATTGAATTGTCATCCAAACTATACTTATACCCAAAATTTCAGTTCAATCGGTTGAGGTACAGTTACAAGATTTGTTCCACACTAACAAACGACCAGGTAAAGTTAAATAAAAAAGCCCATAAAAATCGACACATTGCTACAAAATCTAGATTAATTGATATCCATACTAATATTATAAATGCAAAAGTGTGTCTGTCTGTTACCTCTTCAAGCTTAAACCATTGAACCGATTTAGAAGAATTTATACGAGATAGATGAAGAACATAAGATAGTTTTTATTCCGGTAATCATCCCTTAAGGAGTTGAAATGGGGGGTGGAAGTTTGTATGGAGCTACGATATAAACGAGTTCACCGCGCACGGAACGCTGCAAAATCTATTCCTAATGATACGAGTACAAACGCTTGTATTACATTGCCCTCAGTAAAATGTTATTAAAAGCTTCACGAGAATATAATAGTTCGGAGAGAGGTCGAAATCATAATGCGTGATCGAGAAAATAAGCATACCTACACGAGTAAATTAATTAATAAATAAATATCTATCTGTCTATCAACTCTAAATCATATTGAGGAGGACAGTGTAAGGAGATAGGACCTAATTCCTCGCTCTGAACCGCCATCCTAAAGGACATGGTGCAACAACTCGTTTGCGAATTTCATTACATTGCGGAGCTGAATACGATGAATTAAATTAGAGATGGGTAATCTCGGCTCCGCGGAGTGATCCGAATCACTAAATCCGACTCCGCTATCGGTACCGACTCCGCTTATCGGTACCGACTCCGCTTATCGGTACCGACACCGCTTAACGGCTCTTCGACTCCTTTGAATCCCTCAAACAAAATCACTCCGGACTCGTTGGTTTTAATACAAATCCTTTGAATCCCTCAAACAAAATCACTCCGGACTCGTTGGTTTTAATACAAATCCTTTGAATCCCTCAAACAAAATCACTCTGGACTCAGTGGAGTCGTTGGTTTTAATACAAATTCAGTGATATTAACGGTTTTCCGAATCTTTTGAGACATATCCAATCTCCGAGTTATATTGAATCGGAATATCCGAAATTATAATATTTTTTTCTGATGTGGAGCTAGTTTTTTTGGTTTTTTTACGAATGCGGATTGCGTTGTTATTATCATTATAACAAATTAGTTAATAAAATCTTAAAATTATTTGCACAAGGTCAAGTACCTACACTACTTTGATTTATTTAATTATATTACTAGCTGTTGTTATACTTGTTATCGATCGATCGATTTCCCTTCGTACTTCACAGGCTTAGGACTGTCAACCTTGATTGAATCTAACTAAAATCCTCAGCCGGGGGACAACCAACACTACGTTTATGACATAAGAGCCATTTTTACCTGCATTGAATACAAAAAGAGCTAAAATTGTCGACATTAGCATCATTCGCAATGTAATCGCGAAGTTCTCCGATTTGAGCCGAATCAAGCCGAAGCCGAATGGCGTGCCACGTGACCAGTCAAAGTCATAGCCGCCGCGATCGCGGTCCGCGATCGGCTCGCTCTCGCTCGCTCCTTGCTCCGATCCGCGTGCCGTGTACGCGGCATTCGGCTCTGGTGCCGAGTCGGAGTTAATAAATCCCCGGATTCGATAAGATTTGAAAGGAGTCGATAAGGGATCGGAACCGCTTGCGGATTCGAATCATTTAAATCTTCAAGTCCGGATTTACCCATCTCTAAATTAAATCAAACCCTACTTTGAACTGGTAGACTATCTATAGACTAGGTATGTTGCGTGGAGAATAATATAAAAAGTGACCAATTAGTTAGTGGGTTAGTTGACTCGTGTTTTTGATTTGAATGATTTGATAATTTAGGTTTAATTTTGTATGTTGTTAAATGAATTTCAAACACAACTCACGTTGTTATTGAATAAAGAATAAAGAATAAAGAATTCCGACTTCTTGCAAATTGGCCACAACACAACAGGAAAATTGGCGGATTATATTCAGTGCGCTGTTACTTTATCATCAACATGCTAATAGCACATATTGTCAGAATTATAAGGAAAATACCTAACTATGAAAAAGTTATTTAGATCCTTCATTTTAATAATACAATCGGAGAATCTGCTAATGTTCCTGCCCACTAACTAACAATTAAATCAATTTTCAATGCTTACGTCAAATATATAATCATCCTCAACTTCTTGTAAATCCTTTCGGGTATGAGGAAAAATCATAGTGATGAAAAGAGGCACTCGAACACGTTGGCAGGCAGTTGAACAAAGAACACGAATAAACTGTTCGAGATCTTTAAAGCCACTGCTCTGTATCGCAGCGCGGTACATACTGGCTGGCGACGGGCGTATTACTCATAAAAGCATCAACATATTATCCACTCCATTCGCTATGTTCGAAGTACGTGGTGGGGATAATGCCGGCTGTACACATTGGTCCAACGTTGGTGCGTGAGCAGGATGCAGCTATGCAAACGCATGAGAACGATATAAAGCCCTCTGCTGCATAGCTGCATCTGCTCACGCGCCAACGTTGGCCCAATGTGTACAGCCGGCTTAAGAAAGGCGATCGCATGTCACGGCAAAATGAGTAACGGCGCCGCGATTGGCTGATTCCTCGAGCGCCCGATTTTACCGACCTTATAATACTCGGAACAAGCTATACGTGTTACCACAATGAGACGGAATGGCTCCTATGCAGCTAAATTAATAACTGGCTGATGGCTTACCTTAATTTGAGCGGGTAATGGTTTATTTGCCGCAACCTTGTAGTAAATTAGTTGCAGCAAACAAAAATAAGTGGAAATATGACAAGGACATTGAATGATATTTCCCAATCAGTCACACTTATTGAGATTTGTATGCTGCCATATCGGTCGGACGTGGTATTATTATTACCATAGCTTGTCCTGGGTATTATATGTCTATGCAAAATTGCGCTTTTGGCGTAGTGATGGGAAGTGTAGTTAATTGACGGCGTTTACCGGTACGACAGTGTGTTGTTGGTGCACTATTTTATTAGGCACAATATTACGTATCAGTTATTATTCTAATGTGTAAAACATGCATTTTAACACGTTCGCAACCAAGGACCCTCCTGGTAGGCACTCGTAATGTTTGATCAGATGCCGGCTCAGCCCGCTAGGCGGGCAGTAGGTAGTATGGAACCTACACGCCTAGCGAGTTCTGTCGGTTTCTGATGTATCGTTCCATTTTTAGTCCTGTTGCGAAAGTGTTAAACGAAAACTAATAGTGTTTAGGTATTTTTAGGCGAATACGATTGGAAAGGCCTGCATTCGTTTAGAATCTTCTTTGTTAATGCTCCGATTGCGTTAATAATCGACATATGGGAGGTTCAAGACACGAATCTGTGGCCAAATTGTACTTCGTTGCCGCCATATTGAACTATCAGAGACTCCAAGAGGTCCCTAAATACGAATTGGAGGCCCAAATTCGAAAGTTTCTTCCATTTTGATGCTCTGATTGTGTTACAAAAGCGATATCTGAGGGCTGTATTTATACGAGGATTCTGTGTTTAAACATATCTGAGTCCCCGGCACTCCCGGCAGTGTCCCGGATGTAGAGCCATACGCATGCTAACGTAAGGGACGGAAAGGTTCGCATGCAGCTAAATAGGCTTCTTTTTCCGTTTCGGTCGCAAAATACTGCGTTCACGCCCATAGTTGTCATACAAATTAGTTTAACCCTTGGCATGCCTGGTAGGGTCTGACAGACCCGGGCTGTTAAAAATCCGTCGTTATTTTTTGAAATTTAAAATTTACCGCGTCGCGTTTCTGAGTAGCTTCGCGTCATGAACTACCCGACGTTTTGACGCTGCTCCCGCAGTCGGCCGCGAGCACCCTTTTGGACGTGCGTAAAGTGCTCGCGGGCCTGAGAAACCCGACCAGGCATACGGCGTAACATTTTATCGCTAAGTACATTTACGTTATTTTTCGTATATATTTTATATACATACGAGTATATATTTTATAGATAGTCACAATGATATATCAGTGCCTTAAATAAACCTAAGACTGACGTTGATCTTAGGTATAAGTTTAATTTTTATGTTTTTTGACATGAGAGTCTATTTTTGTTGATGGAAATATCAAATGTTTTTATTTATGTAATAAGTTCTTATGGAGTTTCTTGGATTAAGACTTGTATTTATTTCTAGTAAAAATAATGTACAAAATAACCAAAAACACACAAACCAACAAGTTAAAAAACAATTCATATGTAATTTTTTTTTTACATTTACGGGTTTGTCAGACCCACCAGGCATACAGTGTGACTTTCGTTCACCAGGCATGCCAAGGGTTAAGTTTAATTAGTAAGGATTCTATTGGTAGCTTTAAATTTACTCTTGGACAAAAAAAAAACATATTTTCTAAACTTGCAAGGTCCATATATCTTTTTATAACATTAATTATATTTTGTAATTTATAAGATTACAATAATTTGATGGTGTACTATTTATTCAGCACTACACTACGTTATAATTTTTTAACATGATGCAACTACCCTATTACGAACTGCTTTTAATTTTTGACGACCGGTTAGCCTAGTGGGTAGTGACGCTGCCTACTAAGCTGAAGGTCCTGGGTTTGAATCCCAGTAAGGGCAAATATTTGTGTGATGAGCATGGATATTTGTTTCTGAGTCATGGAAGTTTTCTATGTATTTAAGTATTTATATCTATTATATATATCGTCGTCTAGTACCCATAACACAAGCCTTAATGAGCTTACTATGGGACTAGGTCGATTTGTGTAAAATTGTCCCCTCATATTTATTTATTTATTATTTATTTATTTTAAAATGGCTAACGGTTTACCATACACCTGGCGTGGTTTGTTTGCCACCAGGGTTCCAAAGGATAATTATCAATGATAATTATCACGATCATTATCTTGATAATTATCACGATAATTATTGATTGATAATGACAAAAAATTGCGCTCGAGAAAGTGAACTGTATTCGAAGTATTCGAACGTGTATTTCCGCACTTGCGTCTATCCGAACGCACGAAGTGTCAACGTGACGTGCCGCGCCGTGGGGATTCCCCTTACAAGAAGAATTCAGTTCGGATTATTCAAAGTTGAGCGAACTCGAGTTCTTAAATATACTGGTGATGCATACCCCGTTATCATTGTTGCAGATCCATTGAAACTAAGTCATAGGGTTGTCGCATAATATCTATTTTATTGTCAATGTGACATGTGACATTTTGGTGTACAGGCTTAAAAAATATTTTTACAGGTAATATAACAGATTTATATAAAGATAAAGAAGATAAAGATAGTTTATTTGTCAAGTAGGCATATTACAATGCACTTATGAACGTCATACGTAGGTAAAGTCTTTTCAAGAACAATATATCTTATAACTAACAAGCATTAAATACATGCCTACCTATAAGTATACTTTCATTAGTTGTCTGAATAAATTATTAAGAGTTTTTCTAGGTTAGCTGGCGTTAAATTTTGTCGTTTTTTACTGTTTATCCATTTTAAATATGAAAACGATCGCTCCACTTCTACAGATGTAATTGGTAAATACTTCAGACAATTATAATGTTCCACGGTGTTTTTGTTAATGCATTTTGTCATTTCAGCTTCTCCATTGTTAAGTAACTTCAAAATCTACTTTGACAAATAAATGACGCAACCACCTATTATGGAGTGAACAAAAGAAAACCTTTTTTAATTACGGGTTGATAAGAGATTTTATTTTATTAAAATATTAGTGTATATCGATTAAAAAAAGGTGCATTCAATTATATACAGGGAGGAACATTTCCTTGGACTAAGCTGAAAGGACAGTGTTATATAAGTGACGTACAAACGATCTATTATAAATGTTAAGCTGGATTTAAAAGAAAAAAAAAACATAAAAATCGAAATATTTTATCTTAGTGACAACCCTAATACTATACATAGTTATTATTTTCATTTGAAATTGACACATGTCACAAGTCACAAGAATCTTGCTGACTTCATTGAATCTGCTGGATAGGGTTGAAACATACAGTTTTTTTCACCAAAGTTTAACAAGTTGTATCTCGGTAACCGTTAGAAATATTAATATGGTTACTAGGTGAGAAGTAAAGCACTAAACCTGATCTATATCCCATTTGCTTAAAAGTCCATCGATCTGTTCCACCCAGTATACATAGAGGCACATCTTAAAAATAATATACGTGCAGTGCCAACCCTAGCGTTTTCAATGATTCTGCAACACTGATAACGGGGTATGGGATGAATATCCGATAATTATCGTATAATTATCAAGAAGCGTAATTATCTTGATCATTTCGAACCCTGTTTCCCACGTCATAGTAGACGAAATAAGGTGTAAATATGACAAAGACAACAAATGAAATATCTCTTTCCGTCACAGTTATCAAGATTAGAATATTTGGAATAGTCGAGTACCTGCAAGGTGGGCTGCTGGTGTAGCTGCGCGAGGTGCTGCACGTGCTGCGGATGGTGCAGCGGCGCGTGGTGGTGCTGCACCTGCGGCTGCGGCTGCGGCTGCGGCTGCGCCTGCGGGTGCACGTGTCTCGGGTGGAGCGGGTGGTGCAGCGGCGGCGGCGCGCCGGCGCGGTAGCGCGCCGCCCACGTGTCGGCCGCGCGCGCCGGGCCCAGCTGCACCTGCTTGCCGTACGACGGCGCCTGCTGCCGCGCCGCCTCCTCCTGCACCTGCCGGCGACCGCAAACTTAGTACGACAAACCGACTACACACGAGTACTACACCGGGGAGAGGACAACGCAGTCGTGCTGGCATAAGAGCGAGTACACATTGGGCGCTCGGCGTTGCGTTGAGCGCGCGTTGATAGCATACATACAACGCGCTTAGTACGGCGTTTAACGAGCGTTTCTGTATCGAAGCGCTCGGTCTCCATTTTGGTGAATTGGCGCGTTTAAATGTACAACAAAATCATGTATCTCGAAGCGCGCGGCTGCCGCCCTTCCAACGCGCGTTTGAAGAAAAGAACTACTGGTTCTCAAAACGCGCGTTACCAAAGCGCGCGCTTCAAAACGCCTACTGTGTACTCGCTCTAAAACTACCTTCATTATGATGCTATAAAGAGCTGCTAGGATGATATTGAAGCGAGTAGCTTTACCCAAAATTTCAGCTCAATCGGTTGAAGATATCTGCTTCAAAATTCAGTTGGGAGATTCGACCTGGGCAAACATACATTGCAAGTTAATCCTCCTGAGACCCAGGGTACGCTTTTGTGCTTTTGAATTAAGAACGTTTAGACATTCAGTAAAAGTTCGAAGTAAACTTTGTAATTTGTACTAAATTTTATATGTGGGGTCTTAGGAGGTTAAGAGGAAACACAAAGGCCGAGATAATTGAGAAATAGGTATTTGTAAAATGTATTGCTGTCGCGCAGTGCCTGATCAAGCGAGCGCGATAGAGACAACTGCAGCTGGGACCGAAAATACCTAGTAAAAGTAAATGAAATCAACGTTTCGTAGTCTCCTGATGTCTTCTCCAAAACTTGACCTATTTAACTATTTTTGAAGTGAAAACTTCTTTAGCGGCGCTGAGCACTTTTTGGGATGGGGAAAAATTGTTAAATACGCGACAGTGAAGGAGGTCACAAACTTTTATATTTTGCTGCTAGCCGATTCGACTTCAATTAAAACTGAACGCTATTCGTAACAGTATAAACACTTAGTGCAATAGCATATTCTGCAAATAAGTTTGTAATTTTGTCCAAGCGTCCTTCACCGTTTTGCTATTGAGCAAATTCGAATAGTTGGAATTTGGACGTTATTCCTAAAGAGATAAAGCTTTGAAAAATATTTACCAACGGCAAAAACAAATTGATATTTTGTTCGCCGCCGCCGTCTGCTGTTCGTGCAAGTTCAAATAGTTCGAATTTGGACGTTATTCCTAAAGAGATAAAGCTTTGAGAGATATTTGGCAATGGCAAAAACAAATTGGTATTTTGTTTGCCGCCGCCGACGGGCGAGCCGGCCCGTCGCACCCAACGCGCCCGCGGCCCGTCCACCTAAATAATTGATAATTGTTTATAAATTTGCGTCAAATTCATTTTTAGGGTGACACCGTGAGATGTCACGTGACCTGATCGAAAAACTGTTACAATGATATTGAGTTTTCACTTCTGCCGGCACTCCCGGATTGCAACCTGGTCTTTTTTTTATTAATAATTAAAGAAAGGCTTTGGCCGTGTTCCTGTTTTCCTTTTTTTTATAATCTAGTCAAATTTGTTTTCTGGATGTTTTAACACAGCGGAAAATCTGACATTTTTTTTTGGGTTTTGAAGGTTATGTTTTAACAGCGGAAAATCCGACATTTTTTTTAGGTTTTTGAAGGTTAATAAATTTATGAAAAAAAGGAAACATAGAAACATGTCAATAGTAGCCATAGATTTATGGAAAAAAAATATTGCCCTACTGCCATTATCCAGGGAGAAAACAGGGGACTACGTCTGTATGGAAAAACTGTGTTTCCTCTTAAAGCTTGTAAACAATCGACAAGAATAGGGGTGTAGATGTAGAATCAAAAATTAATATTTATTCAAAAGAAAGAAGGCAAAAAAATGCCTAATGACGGAAATCCCATTCAAATATCTCAAAAAAATACGAAGCTACAACCGTTTTAATGTTGCTTGTTAGAGAGAGAAAACGCTAGGGGACCGTGACACGATCCTCGAGCGTCATAGTACATGACAATCGTTTCATATGAAGATGCGTTTTGCGGAAAATGGACAGAACATACTAGAGATGCAACGGAAAGTGATTTGGCCAGAATACCGGATACCGAATATCCGGCGGTGCAGTTGGCCAGAGATCCGGCCGAAAGTAACATGTTTAAAATAAAATAAATATGTTGCGTTTGCGCGATGCTCTGTGCAAGTTGCAACATGTTAGGTCTAAATCACACAGGGGCGGACTGCGGTGGCGGTCAATAGTACATTTGTCAGTTAATGACAAGTTTACTATCGACCGCCGCGGCCAGAACGTGCCAGTCTGTGAGAAGGTTAACTCGCTGTGGCAGGTTTTGCAGGCAAAAACACGCGCTAATTTTAGTTTTTAAAATAATTTTGCCATTAGGGCCATAATTTTTTCATTTTAACTTTTCATACGAAGATTGAACTAACCTTAAATAATTGATTGCTTTGTAGTTTTTTGTTTATTCACCCTTTTTTAGGGTTCCGTAGCCAAATGGCAAAAAACGCAACCCTTATGGATTCGTCATGTCTGTCTGTCTGTCCGTCCGTATGTCACAGGCATTTTACTCGTAAACTTTAAGGTGTATTTGAATAAAATTTTGAGGATAGGTGTATTTTATTAGCCGCTACATAGTTTTGTAATTAAATTACAAAAAAAAAACTTTTTTAGGGGTGCACTCCATACATAAAACAGAAAGTAAAAAAAATTGTTTTCATTGCAAGCCCACATGTGATCAATCGATAGGTCTTTCAAAATAAATAAGGTTTCTCAGCATTTTTTTTGATTAAGTGAATAGAGTCGGAGATAATCGCCCCAAAAGTCACTAAAATTGTGTCCCTCTAATTTTTGAACCGAGTATTTTAAAAATATGAAAAAAATCCCATGATATATGTAGTGCTTATTAAATTCTTTCAGCGAAAATTGTTTTGAACAAGATCGGTTCAAAGGTTTTCGAGATATTTCTAAAAAACTGCCTTCTTTAAAGAAAAGGACGTAAGTGTCATTTCAGTAACAATACGACCTTTTTAATAGGCACGGAACCCTTCGTTGTGCGTGCGTGGTCCGACACGCACTTGGCTGCTTTTTTTACTCTTGTTCTTTCCTTACCTATGTTCACCTGTATTCGGGTTAAAGAATCATTTATTTCTCAAAAAGAAATTTACATTTCACTTATATGAGAAACTTTTCATTAAAAATGTACATATTATTAAAATACTATCCAGTATCTATCATAGTAAAATTGCGGCCAGATATGCCTGATACCGGATAGTGGCTGGGTATCCGTTGAATCTCTACTTAAAATACTTGTGTTTGAAGGCCTCTCAATATGTATCAGTAGCATAAACTAGTATTATTTAGTGTGTTTTATTTGTATTGATGAGGTAAGGTAAGGTAGGGTAGGGCTTACCCTACCCTACCTTACCCTACCTCACTCCACCCACACTGTAACACCTTAGTGTTACAGTGTGGGTGGAGTGACATGGTCATGGACATACCTGCTGGAGCGCCTTCTGCACGTTGTGCGGCAGCGCGTGCGGCGCGGGCTTGGAGGGCGGCGGCGAGGAGAGCGCGGGCGTGGGCGGCGGACTGGGCCCCGCAGCCGGCATGCCGCGCGTGTTCATGGCCGCCATGCGCCGCCGCAGCAGCTGCTGCTGCTGCACCCGCTGCTGCACCTGCTGCTGCTTCAGCTTCTGCTTTATGCTCGAGCAGAACGGCACGGAGCACTTGGTCTCCTGGCAGTGCTTCGCGTGGTAGCAGCACAGCGCGATGAGCTGCTTGCAGATCGGGCAGTCGCCCTTCGTCTTCCGCTTGCAGATCTTCGTGTGCCCGACGACGCGCTTCATCTTCTGGCACGAGGGCAGCCGGCAGTTGGCGTCGCGGCACTGGCACGCGTGCACGAGCGACTGTATGCAGCGCTGGATGGAGAGCTTGCGCGCCTCCTGCGGGTTGGCCTGCTTCATGTCGCCCGGCGAGCTGCCGACGTCGATGTCGAGGCCGAGCTTCTCCATCCTGTGCGGGTGGCCCTCCTTCTCGTGGCAGGGCACGCACAGGTCGAAGTCGTCGCACACGGTGCAGTGGTACCGCGTCTCGACGTGGCTCTTGCACGAGTTGCACGTGTACACGAACTTGTCCTGGCCCTGGTTGTGCAGCTCGTACAGCATGCAGAGGGTTGAGAAGCGCGCGCGCCGCGTCGATGAGAACTCGTAGTGGCGGTCGCGCGCCATCGTTAGGAAGGCGTCGCGACCATCCATGAGATCGCAGTTCACTAAAGGGTCCGGGTCCCCGATCGGCTGAAACAATATCCTCGCGTTAGTCATTCCAGTATTAGCTACAACAATTTTAGTTAAGTACGTTTGGCACAATGAAAGCCAAGGTTTATAGGTTTACCAAAAGGGCTTTGGAAAAAATATTGTCATTTTTTTAGATGAGCAGCCATTCGTAAAACTGGTAGATTATGATAGATCTATTCAAAACAAGCATATTTTGTTAAGAAATGTAATGCACTAAAATGCATCGCAGCCGAGATATTTGCAATATATATTTTCTTTTCACAGGTGATATTGAAAAGTTATAAACATAACTTCAAAATTAAATATCTCGGGTCCGATATTGTTTAACGCGTTTAATTTTATATATATATGCGTATTAAGAGGCCGCTGCAAAAAATGAAAACTACATTTTTTCTCATACAAGGTTAACCCAATGCCCTTTGCAACAAATTCAAACTTATAGGCACCTCAAAAACATAAAGCGAAACATATAAACCTAGAATATATTATGCTGAAGCGATGGACATCAAAGTCAAAGAGATTTGTTTAAATTTAGTTAGTGGAAACCGTTTTCTCCAGAAATGGGAATTTCATCAAAAAAGTACCTATTGTCAATCGCGAGCTGCTAACTGCTGCAAAGCTATACTTCCCTCTTAGCATTATACGTATAAAAACGACACGTTCCAACAAATATAGAGCGATCGATATTAATACATTAAGAGGCTGACAAGACCTAATTTTGTTGAAATTGATGGTATTTAAGCAGTTTTTTAAGAAAAACTATTTGTTCTGGCACATTAAAAATTAAAGCTAATATTCACCATATTTCAAAGACCGTGGACGGGCTCAATACATAATTGGACGAAATCGGCTCGATAGAAAATAATTGCAAAGATTGGTCTTAAAATCATCATTAAACGGTTCTATGTGTTCATTTTTTTGACGTATAGTCTGCAATTAAAAACATGAAGTCAACATATTCATACCTAAACCGCTAACGAATCATATTTCACTAATAATCCACACTTTTTTTTATTTCAATATTTATGTACTATATTATCTTCAAAAACCGGGCCGCCCAGTAACACTCGCTCTCGTTAAGGCGCCATAGGTTCAGCGAAGTTAAGCGAACAGAGTTTTTGAAACAATATAATGCGTCTGTTTATAATATTATGGTTTCAAAAAATTACGAATAGTAATCTTGAGGCTTTTCTGCAGGGAAATCAGTGCTTCGAAACATGATTAAGCAAATTTCGCTCGATAGAAAAAAATCTCGAACATAGGTCTAAAACACACAAAAATACTACATACATTATTTGTTACATAATCTTCGTAACAAATTATGCACAAAAGCTATAAATATTAAAATTGCTTCTAAAAATCGGCAATATCATGTTTGAGGGAAATCAGTGTTTACATTTTTATTTATTTAAACGGCCAAAAAAATAAAATGAAAAAACATGATATCCGCGCTTCCGAGCACTCACTTCCATCTCGCTCACGCTTATGCTCAGTGAGAGGGAGAGAAGACCATGAACCTACGGCGCCTTAACTCCGATACAAATAGACAGTGTGCGCGCTATCCCAAATCCTGAAGAGCCTTTTGGTGTTGACAGCGTCTTAAACGCGTGTACAGTACCCCGAGAACAGAGCAAACCGAAACATGTACGTAGGTACATGTTGTAATTGTATATTACCTATCTCTTCGATGTAGGTAATAGATAAGATACTACAATGCTAATAAAAGCGTCACGAAAACATAATATATTTCATACACACGAGAATATAGCTATTTGACAACAGTGAAAATTAATTGTTTTTTAATTAGCAACAGATTAAGATTACGAAAATACTCAGAGAGTATCAAAACTTATACTTGCTATTTTATGATTTTCAAACTCATAAAAACTAACCATAAGGACGTTGTTTGATTGTGACGTCACAAGCAAGTGATCCCTACAAATTCTATACTAACGAAGCTAAAAGAAGCTGATTTGACTTTTTGTAAACGTATGCGTAAGCGGGAAAACCACTGCCTACATCAGTAAATTGATGCGCGCCTATCTCGAATGACTAGGCATCCCTATTACTGCCACACCCAATTCGCTCGACCATCAGTTTTCAGCAGCGAGGTACAGAAAATATATTCATCAATTATTAAACTAGTATATTCAGAAGGTGTAGGGAGAAAGGCCCTAATTCCTTCCTACTTTGAGCTGGCAGTGCTTGGCTGATCAGACTGTAGACTAGGTATGTCATTACGGGGGGAATAAAAGCTTTAAATCAAACATTTAAATCAAATACAGTGATCAATTGCGATTTAGCAATAACAGGCATATTCGGGGATTGTATTCAGTAGTTTATCAACAGGTTAATAACGCATATCGTGAATAATAAGATTGATAAGGAAAATGCGTAGTTGTGGAAAAGTTATTTTTATCCTTCATTTTTATAATACAAACAGAGATTTTGCAAATGAATGTAATTTAATAGTTGGACGAAAATAAAAACATTGCACAGTAAACTTTTGAGGCACTACCTATGATTTTTTTCAATGTTCAATGCTTACGTCAGACATATCCACAACTTCTTGGGAATCATTTCGGGTATGAGGAAAAATCATCGCGGTGAAAAACACTCGAAACGAATTCAGTTAAACAAAGAACACGTATGAACTGTTCACAATTATCTATACACGGCACTGCTCCGTATCGCAGCGCAGCACATACTGACACGATGTGACAGGCGTACTCGTCCGGACATCAGCATATCGTCGGTTGATAACCAAAACGCACTAAACGCAGAACAATAATTTGAGAAATATCTACTTTGTTAAAATAGTAATGAGGTTGAATTCTCCTTCGCCTATTGCGTGTAATTAGTGAGTTTTGGTTGTCACCCGACGATATCTACACTATATTATTAAACTAATGAAGTAGACAGACTCATTTCTGAGAAATTCCTCAGATTCAATCTTGATAGTCGTCATTGGTATCTATCTACTTAAATATAATTTGATCTGGCATAAAGGCTTTTTGAGATTTCTTACCAACGTTTCATGGACTATCTTTTATTTGTTGTTTGGCCGAACGGAAATGCATACCATATACCTTACGGCATAAAAACCATTGGTGTTTCACGGAAAGTAATTAATTACCTAATGTTGTTGGGACTAAACAAACTGTGTACTTTAGTGTCCTTGACTGACCACAAAATACCACCGGATTTTTCGCTATCAGCTTCCCAGATTACGTGCACATGAGTCACCAAATGACATTAATTCTGGTGTGGTAATTAATGTTTCATGTTGGGTATTCCCACCGTGCACTTCTAACTGGTATTGGAACTGGTTTAGGTGGAAGGTGGGGGCATTGGACCTGAGTTTCATCGTAAACTGAGGGTGGGTTGCACCAAACTGTCTATAGTCATAGTATATGTCCGTTAAAATCCAAATGTATGGAAGGTTTATCCAGTTTGTATGTAATGACAGCTGCCAGCGCCATATTTAACGTCGACCGGTCTGTAATCGTAACATGATGCAACCCGTCCTAAGCGAATTGTTGTCTAGGCATGATGATCGCTTGGCAGAAGTAAACACGATCTACCAGCGTAGCGCAGAAGTTGTATTATGTTTACGTTAGTCACATATAAACGACAAGATAGCATACAAGCATCAGTCCCTTTCTATCCAGAGGTATCAGAAAGTTGACGTGACATTGTCACACGATAAACTTTTACCCTACGCCCCTACGGGGTACAATGACCGGGATAAAACGCATGGCTCTGGCCTTAGTGTATGGCCTGAGTGCACGCCCGGTCAGAGCGGGGCGTGGAGCGTCCAGATACATTGCATTTGTTCTAAATGGACGCATTGCACTTATGCAGCGAATAGCAGTCCCCGCTGCTAGGCCCGCGTATTACAAAGAACTCGAGCGGAGCCGCGGAATAAATAAACCCGATAGGTTAATCCTATATTGTTGTTTTATTGTACGAGTAGTTCTAGAGATTATCCGTTACATACAAACTTACAAAGTCACAAAACTTTATCTCTTTATAATGTTAAAAGGAGATTCCAACCTTGCCTTTGATTATAATTTTCATCTGTTTATTTCATCTTCAGTACACAAAAGAAAAACGTATCGAACAAAAGGCGAACTTAAAATGCCATATGGCATTCTCTACTAGCTAACATTAACCCTTTAATTCGCTATGTAAACTAATTTTACATGCTCTCTCTCTTTCTATATTTTTTTTCAGAAAATAATATTGCTCTACAACTCACAAACGAAGCTAGATCTCACGATTGTTTTTAAATTTGCCATGAAATGAAATGAAATTTTATTGATAACAATTGTTATAAGTCATTTTGCAGTAAGCTCTAATTATACATAATTAGGTTTAGGTACATAAGTTCATCAAGTCATTATATTCAAAATGATAATATATATGGTTATTGTCTGTTATTATACATTGTTTTATCGTAATATATTATTTGAATGTCATATGGCCAGTGGTATGTTGAAAAAATCATCATATTGATAAAATGATTTTTTTAAAAGCCATTTCTTTAATCTGGATTTAAATCCTGCGGTGGAAGGGTGCATTTCTGCATTTCTAATGATATCTGGTAGACGATTGTAGACGGAAGGTCCAAGGTTGTAGACCGACTTCGCCGATGTCGCTAGTCTATGACATGCCGCCACCACCAGCCTGTCTCCATGCTTGTTGCTCCGTAAAGGAGGCATGTAAGGCAAAGCAGAAAATTTGTAGTCAGTAATTGTATTAGTATAGGTAGATAATAAATAGACTCACCGCTAAGCTGGCGGCAGACTGCGCGGAATGTAGCCTAATGACGAAGAACACCTCCTTGTGCTTCTCCATCGTGGCGAAGATCTTGGCGCTAAGGTCGCTCCCCTGCTGCTGGTCGCTCTGCTTCTTGCTATTCTTCCGCTGGGCAGCCTTGGATTTGTTCGACTTCTTCGCCTTCTTCTGCCCCTTCTTCTTGCCGTCGGGACCCTGCTCGTTGTCCTCGGACGACTGGAATATCTGGAAATTGGTTTAATGTTAACACTTTCGCAACCGGACTAAAAATGGAACAATTCACCAGAAACCGACAGAATTCGCTACGCGTGTAAGTTCATACTACTGCCCGCCTAGCGGGGTCAGCCGGCATCTGAGCAAACATTACGAGTGCCCGCTAGGCGGGTACTTGGTTGCGAACGTGTTAAAGGGCAGTTGCTATGTACAGTCGGGGTAAGAAAAGGTTTGGTCACCTTAAAGTCGACATTTGCTTGCACCAACCAAGGCAATTATAAGTCCTGCCAACGTTTCATTTCAAGAAATATCGTATTGACGTTTGCAATAATCAATTATCGTATTAATATTCAGATTTAAAGATATTTCGCTAATGTTATAGCCAGCTTCATGATCTGTAATAATTGCAGCTCTTTCATGGATATCTAAATTCCTCGGCATTATCAAATTAAATACGACGCAGAGTTATTAATGTTATAATTGATCGCAAACATTACAAGAGAAAATATTGACACTGACAATTAAATATAATATATTTTATTGGAATTCTTACAAAGTTGTTTATTTGACTAGGTCATTAAAAAGGTTTGATGTTGATACAAAACTAGATATAGGTCAGAGGTGTAAACTATTTTGATCCTTGTTATCATATCAAGTAAGTATAATTTTATATGCACTTGTCTACTTAGTACTTTGCTTTCAAACGGTACTAAGAGTCTTATGTTATGACTTTATAAAGGAATTAATTTAATTAATTAATAATAACTGACGAAGGTTTGCGTACCCCGACTGTACAAAGCGGTTAGCTGGTGCAGGATTATAACGAATTATTTTTGTAATATGTGGTGTTTAAGGGTTAGTTTAGGCCCCAACTAATGCAAACAAGTATTTCTGACATACAAATATTGGCCACTTCCAAGATAAATGTGGCTTTCCAAACCAAACGGCACCTTATGGCGGTAGGCACTTACGCTATTATTGACGTCACTTTAATACAAACGCGAATATGTGCTATGGAAGCGCCTTCTGCTATAAGGTCCCATGTGATTTGGACTGCCACTTATTATTTAAATGTTTCATTATAAAGTGCATAAGTATAATTCCGAAAGTGGCGTGATTCCGGAAAAGATCAGCTTTCAACGCGAGTTTCACGCAGTCCACAGACTACTCGTAATGCGATGATAGTATAAGTTATTCACGGACTTCCGGATTACAAATTACAAAGCTCTATACATTACTTATGTACAGTTGAGTCCGTTTATTACGACTCCATAAACAATGTTTTTAGTCCCACATTAGGGTTTCATACAAAATAGACCTGTCACTCACTAACAAAGTAGGAAGTAATATCAGGTTCCTTAGTTTATAACGATATTCTATTGTACATAAAAAATGATACAATGAAATCTTCAGAGATCTCCGAAAATAAATAATAATAGTAAATGTGATAGAGCTTACACTCACCACAGCCTCGGCGGCTTCAGCCTGTTTCCTCTTCTCCTCCTCCTCCTGGTCCAACTCCTTGATGGACTCCTCCAGCACGTTCGGCCAGAAGTCCCCCTCGAAGTACGGCAACTCGGCCGCCGACGAGATGTTGTCCTCCATCGCTTGTTTAAGAATATCCTTGTAATCTAATATTATCCTCTCTATAATACCCTTGTCTAACATTTTCTTGTACCATTCTTGCAGTCTTTTGGGCTTGGGTATCTTTTGTTCGGGCGGATGGCAGTGGAAAATGTAGTCATCGCCCTCTGAAGGGGGGCAGGCCCATATGTGGGCCATTGTGTAGCCGAGTTGCTTGGCATAGTCTAAGTAACCTAATAGTATTTCGTGGTACACCGCCGTCCGGTATTGCTGCGGATTGAAGAAGTGTACCGAGTCTAGATATGCTATGTAAACGCGCCTCGTGTTTGGCGACGGGCTTTCGCTCCCGTATTCCTGCAAAAAATATACAGAATAAGCACGTTGTTGTGTTGGGGTTGGCAAGCGGCACTGTGTAGAACTATGTTCTTTTTCATTTAAATTAATCGAGAAAAAACTGGGTAAAATAAAGTAGTAATACTAGCAATGAAACTGCAGATTTCTCAAATTGCTAATCAAATGGATTATGTTGTACCGTTGACCATTCATTCTCCACTAATATCGAAAATAAAAATAGTGAGAAGACAACTATGCTAAACAAACAGTACGTAGCTTTTTACAGCTTAGTCCGTTGATGGGAAATGCAATTTTGCAAAAACCAAATGTACCGTGGGACTTAAAAGTCTGTCTAATGAACAGAATACCTTCGCGCCATACACATAAGGTCTAAAATCAAACCAATTTAAATGACGGTCGAATTCTCATACTTTCCGAGTCTGCGTAGTACTCTGTTTCAAGAGCTCCACTAGCAAACGAACGCAAGCAGAACTACTTTCTGCTATGACTATAAAGTAGTCCTTCGCTTGCATTTTTCGAGAGAACTTACTCTTAGTGTGGTGTACACACGGCGACTTATAGCCATTCCCAATAATAACTGTAGTTAGTTCTAGGTTGGACTGCTCTTTTCAGCATCATTGGATGCAACTTCACGTACAAAGGGCAGTCTGACATAATATCGACATTGTATTGTTGTATTGTCTTATTTTGTTTTGTGTGTGTGTAATGTAATTACTAACAATAGGTATTAAGTCTTTTGGTACTACCACGATATGGATCAGGGTCCGAAATAAATATTTTCAACTTCAATAATCAATCCATGGATAGTTTTCCTTACCAGCAGTTACATTTTGACACATTTTCTATGGGTAATCTGACAAGATGTAACAACTGGTGGTGACGACCGGTTAGCCTAGTGGGTAGTGTCGCTGCCTACGAAGCTGAAGGTCCTGGGTTCGAATCCCGGTAAGGGCAAATATTTGTGTGATGAGCATGAATATTTGTTTCTGAGTCATGGAAGTTTTCTATGTATTTTAAGTATTTATATCTATTATATATATCGTCATCTAGTACCCATAACACAAGCCTTAATGAGCTTACTATGGGACTAGGTCGATTTGTGTAAGATTGTCCCCTAATATTAATTTAATTTAATTTAATAACTGGTAAGGAAAACTATCGTGGATTGATTATTGGGAATGGCCGTTAGTGCAGCGCTACAAACGCACTACAAAATCGACACAGGTGATGTTTAATCAAGAAAGTAATGGATGGCAACTTCGCGTGATTGTCGCTTATTGTATCGATGCAAAAAGTCACCGCTCTTAGGTAGTTGGCTGCAGGGCAGTTACCTGGACGTGCATGCCGAAGAAGCACACGTCGACGCCGTCCACCTCCTCGAACGCGAACAGCGCCTTCGCCCGGTACGGGAACTCGGCGCACAGCTCGCCGGACTCCACGAACCGCGACCGCATGCCGGGTTTCACCTCCACCATCTGTGCAAGTGTTTTATTTATTAACAACAACATCCTCAATTTTAACAAATGTTTAGCCACTACGATTTTGTAGACATCTACCAGTTTTTGAGGCCATATGTGTGACGTGTATACTTTAAATAAAGACATCTATAACGCTATAAATGGCCATGCCGAACATAATCCGGTGTAGACTCGAAAATTATTATTACTCCAAAAGAAAAAAGAAAACAAAATATGCCTAGTGACGAAAATCCCACTCAGATATCACAAAGAATTACGAAGCTACAACCGTTTTAATATTGCCTGTTAGAGAGAGAAAACGCTCGCAGAAAGTGACGTCACAATCTGCGAGTGTCATAGTAAACGAAAATCGTTTCATATGAAGGTGCGTCTTGCGGAAAAGGGACAGAACATACCCCTCTTCAAACTTTGGACACTTATAACTGTGTGATTATTTAACCTCTTGCGTCGCCTTTTCTCTCTTCTTCAGAGAAAATACAACATTATTGATTATTTTATTTAGTACCCCTATTGGCGAAGTCAAGGCAACGCAACTTCGCTGGCTCTACCATCTGGAGAGGATGGGGGATGATCGTGCGGTGAAGAGAGCGTATGTGGGTCGGCCCAATGGAGACACCCGCTGGGCCGGCCCAGGTACAGAGTGACGAAGCCCTCAAAGAGCTGGCCATCCTACTGGCGAGAGGTGGCGCAGAATAGGGAAGTGGATTTTTTTGGGTCATCGAGCCAACGTAGTAAGTAAAGTAAGTATAAAAATGTTGGTGATCACATAGCCTGTGCTGTTGTTTACGGAACAACTTAAACAGCGGGACTAGAGTACTCACCTTCTCTGACGAAGCGACCACCCTGATATGCACCTCGCCCGACCCAGCCTCTTTCTTCTTAAGGAAGTTGTTGACTCTAGTCTCAATATATTGGCCGAGCTTGGACGGGGGGAGTCTCTTCGCGCAGAACTTGTTGTCTTTCCGTTTGGCGGCCTTCTTGTTGAGGCAGTTTTCGCAGCAGAAGCCCTGCGGCCAGATGGAGTCGTGGTGCAGCACGCATATCTGGTGCTGTTTGCGGCCGCAGTCCATGCACACGACGAAGGGTTCTTGTTCTAGGTGATCGTTCTTCATCTCCTTGAACTGGTCCTTTTTGATTGCTCTGAAATATTTCCAAGCGGTCAGAATGTCTGTAGTTCCGGTAGTGGCTTCCGGACTGTGAGAGCCCTTATATCACTGCAACCTTCGCTGGTCTATTGTGATCTATGTCTGTCGTTACAAAACAACTGACATGCAGTAAAGATTCCGTAAAATATTTGATATTTTCTCACAAGACAAGATGCTAACCGATTTCGCCTTGTGTGTAGTGAATCTGCCTGCGAAGCTGATAGCCCTGGGTTTGAATTCCGGTAAGGACAAATATCAGTAATCAGTTAATATTTGGGTGATGAGCACGAATATTTGTTTCAGTGTCTTGAATGTTTTCTATGTAATTAATATATAGTATTCTACCCATACCACAAACGTTATTGAGCTTACTTTGGCATTCGTTTTTGTGTAGGATTGACCCTTAAAATGTTGTTTATGTAGGTATTCGGTGAAGGAAAACATCGTGTGGAAACCGGTCTAATCCCAATAAGGTCTAGTTTCCCCTCTGGGTTGGAAGGTCAGATGGCAGTCGCTTTCGTAAAACTAATGCCTCTGCTAAATCTTGGGATTAGGTGTCAAAGAGGACCCCGGGCTCATTCAGGGCACAACCGGGAATTACGCTAGGAGAATGGTGATGATTGTTTATGTAGGTCAAAATAAATACGTGTTACTTTAATTGAAGTTATAATATTTTGATTGAAATGATTAAATATGACCACAGCGTTTTCACGTCGTATTATGTCAGGGAATAGCTATGACGTCATCAAACAATACGTAAAAATAAAATGTTGAGTAATAGAAGTGTCCAAAAAAATTAATTTTTTAACCGCAATTCTGTAATTCTGAGGGGCAACAAGTCGAAGTCAGAATGGAAACAGACGTCTTAAGGTATCTGTGATAGTTTTTAAACTGGCCGTATTTGCGAAACATTTTTCTTTCATTTTTTTCCTTTGAAATCTCATTCAAACGGAAGACCAATAATAATGTGCACTAGGGGTTCTCTTTCTTTCCCTTACCTTCATTGGACATAAAAATAATACTTCCAAGCGACATTTAGAAGAGTTAAAATTTAAATCCTAGAAAATTTAAGTAAAACACGTCCATAACAAAAGATCCCTCTTTCAGCATTTCCAAGCCAGTGGCGCCTTGTCGAAAACCAATAAAGTGAAAACTTTAGTCCGAAAATGGCACAAATGCAAGTCCATGTCCAATCATTGTCATCATCATATCAGCCGAAAGACGTCCACTGCTGGACATGGGCCTCCCCTATCCCATGTCCAATAAAGGGTACAAAAAGACAATATAAACTAGTTATACTCACGTCTGCGTCTGCATCGGGTCGTCGCCGAGCGTGACCGTGTCGCCCTGGATGTCATTGAAGCATTTCTGGCAGAAGGTGTATCTATCGGACACAACCCCATACGCTTTTAGACTTTATTCGACAAAACCCGTGGCGTGATGAAGCGGTGCGGAACCAGGCAAGGTAGTGCGCGAAGGGGCGAAACAAAAAATTAGTAAGCAATGAACATAAAACGGGTTAGTTACACAGAAGGAGTTAGGTATAGCGTGGTACATTTAGAAACAAACGTATTCACTTGAAAGCAACACGACTAATTACAAAATTGTAGAATCGATCGAATAATCGAAAATGATTACATGAATCTGAATAACAACGCCAGCCTAGCTAGCGTGATCGCGTTTATGTCAGACATGAAGCATTCGTCCCATTCGCTCTTATATATTTGCTTGTAAGGGATGGCATTGGGGCATTGTGTATTTTGCGATCAAAAATTAACATTAAGTGCATATGAGGCGCAATATTCAGCGTTGTAACACTTTCGCAACCGGACTAAAAATGGAATAATACACCAGGAACCGACAGAGCTCGCTACACTACTGCCGCCTAGCGGGCTGAGCCGGCATCTGAGCAAACGGGTTCTACCAGGCGGGTTCTTGGTTGCGAACGTGTTAAGGCGTTTTTTGGTCATTGTCGACAGCAAATACTATTAAATGAGACGAATATAGAGTCCACTGTTGATGCAGACGTAAGCCAATACCGGTACTGAGTCTTTTTTGATTAAAGTTTCCGCGGTACGTTTTACCTCTGCTAAACTAATCTTGTGCCGACAATGACGTTAGAACCAAGCGGTTCAAACGCTAGAAGATACGCACATGAACGGTGATACGGTAGTCATTATTTAGAATCTTCTTTTTTACGCCTGGTTTAAACAATTTTCGAATATATTGTCATACTTTGTTCATCCCTTTACAGTGAATACGATTGTTATAGCAGGCGTAGGACATTTTTGTTTATAGCTGAACTGAAAACTTTAAATTAAGTTTCATATGAACATACTTAATTTTCAGAGAGATTAGTAATTCATTAAATGAATGAAACCAAAACTCAACTGTTAATGATCATACACCCACTAAGATCATTTTACTGAATATTGAAAGTGGTTCTAGATCGTGTCTTTGACTCCCAGAGACAAAAACGTCATTTAATGTGCTAGTGTAGTGATATCATGTGCCTCAGTAAAACGTACAAGAAAATTTAGAGCTGTTATGTTGATTCCCTCGTGGGTTAGTAATAATTACAACATAAGAAGAAAACTTAAAATGAAGCTTCTGTTGAAAAAAAATAAGCCTGTGATAATGATAAATGAACAGAGAAAAGGTAAAATCTAGTAAAAGTATCGAAAAACATAAGACACAAGAGGGACAACTGAAAATGTGCTCCGCGGTAAGAAAAAGGACACCATGACCTTAAAGCACAAATAATGACTTTATGAGTGACAAGAATAGTACATTGTTTAACGAGGGGCGGAAGTGGAATATTGCGAACAAGAGTGTATCAGAAGCCCGACGCAGAAGGCGGAGGGCTTTTGATGACTCGAGTTTGCAATATTCTTACGCCCGTGTTATACACAATGTTTTTCATCACATTTGCGAGGAAACAAATACATTTTAGATGAAATGAATACAAATCGTAATAAACACTGCATCATGTCAGTCGTCCATTTTGTTGAATTTGACGTGAGGCGCGTATGGCAAAGACCCTTCGGTATACAGCCACGATTTGAAAACACTTAAAAACATTTTACATAGACACTAAATAACTACATATTAAATCAGTTAAACATGTTCAAGTAGTTTTTTAAGTTTAAATTTATTTATAAATACGTTTTGACACATCGTATTTGATATAAAACCTCTTTGCTTTGTAACTGCCGCATGAGTGACAAATACAATTTAAGAAAAAAACCATTACGCCCGTGGGCGTAACACAGGCTATTACAGCTCTGTATGTCTGCGCATCATGAAGCCCTTTTCGAGCAAGTGTGATGAAAAAACATTTAATACATACTGCAACGTAAACAAAGTGTATTTTCACCAAAAAGCATATATATATTTAGTATTTTTTTTATTTCTATGTTAACTTGTATGCGCGGTATCACTAATATTACGCCAAATTCTCAAATGACATATATTTCACGGGAAATGGTGAAGATAAACCTTGGTAAAGCGACATCAATATATTTTATGGCCCACCACTAGTGAGACTACATTGATGGGAGAAAACACTGATATGATAAATTTCATTGTACGACATCCATTTAAAGTCGAGTTGTCATTACGCATTACTTTGGTGTTTTTTTTAGTTCTAACAGATACGTTTTCTGTATGACTTATAATGGATCTCATGCAATGACTTAGGTTTGAAACGATGTTCAATAATTTGTTCGAACACTTATTTTCTGAGTAACACTTTTAACAGTATTGTTCAAAGAATATCACGTGATATTGCGAAATAACTGCACGAGTGAATTATTGATAAGCGATTGGACAAATTATTTGTTATAATATAGCAAATTGGTAAACGTAATTTTATAAAACAGATCAATTCCGTCTAGTTTATTAAGTTGAAGAAATTCAGAGTACCAATAACATTTCTAAAAAGAGTTTATCAGATTGATCATTATTTCATAACCTGTTAACCGCCTTCGTCTGGCAATGAGACGCATTCACAACGTAAATGCCATCTTGGTCTACAACTGAGTTGAAAATTGCAAATAACTTTGTTGATTCAGTTCAGTTCAGCAGTTAAAGGGTTAATGCTGACAGTGCAAATCTGATATTAAGGTAACTATGGTACTTGAGGGCAAAGTGCCGTCAGTACACCACAGAGTACTAACCTGTTCTGGTAACTGAAGTACTTGGCGTCCCTGGGGATGGTGCAGAGCTGCTTGCCATAGCAGCACAGCACTTGGGGGTTGAACGTGTACTTGCGGCCGCAGCAATAGCCCAGGCCCTGCATCACGGGGTCTATTTCTTGTTCAAATACCTCCGATAGCTAGGGACAGATAAGATCGAGTATTATATACATTGGCAGAGGAGCGAACTGAATGCCGTTTACACTACCGACACGAGCTAGTCTCATATATGATGATGAAGAGTCAGTGTCCTGTATTAATTTAGTTAAATAAACCTCTATCAAATCGGTTATCTGTAACTTAGACACTTATATTGTTCAGAAAGATAAAAATTAATTAAACGTTTAACTGCATATAATTCTGCATAATCGATTTTGTTTTGATGTATGGCGGAAAAATATAAGCTTGCATGCCTACATAATATTAATTGATAATACTAACAGTTACACGGTTCAACTCACAACACACACATACAAGCGACACCGCCGCGAAAACACTCATCCTGAAGAAGAACTCCCGAAGAGTTCGAAACAGCCAGTAGTGACATTGAATACGTGAGTTGAACCGTGTAACTGTTAGTATTATTTCAACATGTCTCACGAAAGTTTAAATTCGAATATCAATTGATATTACATATGTAGATTAAGCTGGCTTTACTGATAATGAGTCTCCATAATGTTGCACTAGAAACTAAGAAGTTGAATCAAAGCTAGTCCACATACAGACGTCTAGCACAACTTGCTGCTCAGTCGCTTCGCGCGCGACTGAGCGTCTCCTGTCTCACTCGCACCGTGCAAATTAGAAAGAGGAGGGTAGGTCTTCCTCGAGTCGCGTCGCGGTGCGGCGTCAGTTGTGCTAGGCCCCCTGGACACAGAAAGTATTGCTTACCTTAGTACAATATCTGTAGACTCGCGAATTCTTTCTATTATACAGCCACGCGTTGTCAAACATGAGCCAGACATCGTCCACATACTCCCAGGGGTCCTTGTATTCCCCTCGATCTAATTTCATTTTGATTGTGGCCAGGTCTATGGGTTTGGTGACGATGTCGAAGTAGTCGGGTATGCCCAGATGCTGGGCGTCGACGGGTTGTCTAAAGGGCACGGATTCGTCTAGGCGGAACAGTTTCTCTAGGGTGGGCATCAGGGCTGAACGCAAGTCTTCTGGATTGAACACGAATATGCGCTTCGGGGGTGGTTCGCTGCTGCCCGTTGCTTCCCCGGGCTCCTGTACACAAGGCAGGATTAAGTTTTAAGGTTGTGCAGATTTAAATTGTGTATGTTTTCTGTGGATAACAACGTTTCCCAGAATATATTTATGTTTAAAAGCTACGAATTTTAGACTGTATGAGTATAGTATGATACGTGTTATTCTATGTAAGTGTTTTGGTTAATTATTTTAAAATAAAAAAGATAAGGTACTCCGGGGTTTTTTTACACAGTTATTTCTCTCATTAATTCTAAGGAGACAAATCCGTTAGCTGATAACGAAAATTCCAAGCGGAGCGAGGGATACACGTGGAAGTCCGAGAATAGCGAGGGGTTCAAACCGCCTCAGCAGTGTATTACATTTATATATTTTAATCAATAAATTTATCAATATAGCTTGTGCCTGTAAGTTTCTGCTGTACCCCGATTGGGGTATCATATAACTGTTGTAAGGGTGATATTTCACTTATCCAAGATCTTTGTCCAATAATCATTGCGTCTAACGTTTTTTACAAAATGAGAGAGGCAAATACATTGGACAAAGATCCGTCCAACGTATTTGCATTTCACATTTTGCTTACAAAACAAAGATCTTAAACAAGTGGAACCCCCTAAAAAAATAAATACTCATATAACGTTGTACCAACCTCTTTGATCTCCTGTTTGATCTCCTGCTTGATCTCCTTGTTGATGGAGAAGTCGGGCGGCGGGCCGGCGTTCTCCTCGTCGCGGATGCCCTTGCCGGGGCGGTCCATGTCCTGGGGCTCCTCCTTGACGCGCGCGGGGTCGGGCACGAGGTCCGGCTCGCGCGCGGGCGGCGAGGGAGGCGCGGGCGGCGCGGGCGTGGCCGGCGCGGGCGGCACCGAGCCCGGCGCGGGCGGCACCGAGCCCGCCGGCCCGGGGGACGGGGACGCCAGCCCGAACCCGGGGTTCATGAACGGCGAGGCCGCCGGACCGCCCGAGAGCCGCATCTGCTACATCACAAAATGTACTCGATTCATTACGATTCACTACTAGAATATTTATTTCGTTCGATGGACTAAATTCTGAATTTAACATATTTCTCTTTTAGTGTTTAGTTTTTTAAAATACTTGTGAAACATGATTCACGTAGCAATGTCTAATTACATTATTTTACGTCACTCTGGGCGGAAGTGAGGTTTACCGCCCACGGGCGCAGCGGCAAATCTCACTTCACACCCATTAGAAGACGTAAAATTGTGTACACACCACGGGCGGTAATTCGTAAAGCCCCAGATCGCATATTTATGGCCCGAACCGAAAACACCTGCGATCTGAAGCATTCACGAATTCACCGCCCAAGGTACGTAATGTACTATTTATTGCTCAGGCTAACACAGTCTAGCTACACGTGTTAACGGGAGAGACATTTACATAGATAGGCATATTATTAGCAAAGGCAAGTCACTAAATAAAACAACTATGCTAGAATGGGGTGAATCCAAGCTACAATCCACTAGTGCTAAAATTGGCCATAGACTTGAGTCTCATGGCCATTGAAGCTTGGATTGGTGATTCCAAGTACAACTCTGCAGTCAGTTCAGCCGAGTGGTAGGAAAGTGGATCAATTACAATGGAATATATTTGACATAGACTATGTTACCTTGGCCTGGTCGGGCTGCTGGTGGATGGGGTCTGCGAGCGCCGGCCCGTTGGTCTGCAGCGGCGCGTACTGCGGCGCGGGTTGCTGTTGCTGTTGTTGTTGTTGCTGCTGCTGCTGGACTGGCTGCGGCGGGGGCTGGGGCATGGGGGCGGGCGCGGGCGAGGTCATGGCCTGGAAGGGCGACATGCCGGGCGCGCCGTTGGGCGTGAGCGGCAGGCCGGGCGACGGGCCGGGCGGCGCGGCGGAGAAGGCCATGCGGCCGCCGGCGAGCAGCGCGCTCATGCCGGGCGACGGGATGCGCATGCCCAGCGTGGCCGGCGCGCGCACCGGCAGCGGGCCCGCGCCCACGCCCGCCGCGCCGCCGCCCACGCCCACACCCCCCACACCCACACCCGGGCCCACGCCCACACCCCCGGGCGCGCGGGACATCACCTGCGGGGACATCGCCGATCAGATAACACAACACATACATATTTTTGTAACTTTGACCGTATCGATCTCTTTGAAGTCGATTGTACCACAAACATAAGTTACATCGGCAATCTTCGTCCACGCCGACGAGTGCTGATAAGTACCGAATGAAATCGAACGTAAGACCATTTCAATAATATTTATTTACGATACAAGTGCCAAAAATAGGAAATTCGCAACGAGTGGTGATAAATTAAAACACGACCAAAGGGAGTATTTTAAATCGACACGAGTTGCGAATTACCTATTCGCACGTGTATCGTACAACGTTTTACTGTACATATGGCTCTTTAAAGTTTCGACATACGCACGAAAAGTGCTCTTTTCCGCACTAGTGCGGGAAAGTAGCACCATATGTACTGTACAGACCTTTTTGCACTATACGTAAGGTACAATATGTAATGAAATGACAGGTGAACTCCTGCTTTCCCTGCTCATGCCGCCAGACAAAATGGCGGGCGCCGAAGCTGCCGGCGTCGCGCGCAAAATTTCAACCAATGGGCGTTGTAAATTTTACCCGCGCAAACGGGCTGCCTTATGATTGGTTAGTGTTTCCAAAAAATGCTTTCTGCGCAGGGACATCGTTGTAACTTATATTTGTGGTACTACTGTACACTAATAAATAAAACCGAGACACGATAACCATTGCTTGTCCCTAACTTCACACTATTTCATACGCGACTTACTTTGCATAGTCTCCATTATCTATAGTTTATACGTGTATGCGAAAGAACCGCATATCCTACAGCCTTTCGCCCGAGTGCGAAAGAGACGGATGCCTCCCGGACACGGAAACGGACCCAGTGTGAACGGGGTGTAAGGCCGGCCGCCCACTGGACACGAATTCCTGTCGTACGTATACGTACAATGCGAGTCGTACGAATAGAGTGCGCACATTGAATACGTTTACCTGCGTGAAACATGTCAGTTGATGTCAGTGATACAATACAAATAACGCACGAATGTATTTAAAATCCCAACAAGTTCGGTTTAAAGAATCTTTATTCTCATAAGAATTACAATAAATTCACTTACATGAGAATATTTATATATTACTAATTAATTAAGTAAGTAAGTAAGCGTGCAGTATTTTAGTTAAACATAATTAGGTACTAGTTAGAATACTGTACTTATTATAAGAGTTACACAAAAGAGGGTAAGTATAAGTTGGGTTTAGTTGCTATGCTCATCGTCGTACCTACTTTATTAGCTGGCCGGCGGGCCGTACTACCGCTCCAGGCCAAAAGCGCGTAAGTCTTTAGGTGACCATTACTACCATGCGTCTATTTGGCTCAGCGCGGCAGCACAGATAACGACTCCGGTCATACATTGATGTAAGATTAAGTGGTTGCGTTATATATGCTATTTGAGCTCAATAAGGTATGATTAAAAATTATGTAGGTAATTATTTTATACAATATTACAATACGTGTATGTTTTATAATGCTCTAAATTTATACATGAGTACTTTAATTTTTGTGCTTATATTTATATACTTTTTATTGTATCACGTATGATTTATTTCTTAGCTTATAATATTATATAGGATGTATTTGATGGGTTTATCGTTAAAAGGTTGGATTGGAACCATTCGTACAATGTATCAAGATCCTCTTGCGTCTGGGCCCCGGCCCTTTCTTGTTGCTGTGATCGTTGTCTAGGTTTTTTGGAGCTGATTCTATTATTTTTGGCTCGCCTCTCACATATTTGATGCATAAGTTTGTTTGTCCATCGGCTGTTCGTTTTTCAAGATCTTGCCGTAATTGGTTCAGTGTCTCCCTCTGGTAAAACGTTTGGTCCGAGTATATTTTGATATTTGGGAATTTAACTTTGTTCTTGTTTCTTAGAATCAATTTTACTGTTTTTTCCGAATTATAGCAAACTTTAACAAGACGGGCTTTATCCTGGTGATATTTCCCCAGACGGATGATTTGTTCCGGTTCGGGACAGTCAGCGTTGATCATTGTTGTAATTTTTTGAACCTCCTTTTTATCAAAGTCAGTCCTCTCAGTTAATTCTCCAGACTTTGGTTCCACGATGCCAGCTATTATAATATTTTTCGCACGGGTGGTGCGCTCCTGACATTCAGTCACTAAGGCGTTGTAAGACACAGGTACCGCAGGTACTTGGTCATTAGAGGATTTAATCGCACTGATGTCTTTTTCCAAAAGCCCAATCTTCGTTTCTAGAGTATTCTGGGAGTCCACTAGATTTTCTATATCTGATTTTAATTTATCCTGTTCAGCTGCCATAAGTTCCATGTTGCTACAAATGTTATCAACCTGCGTTTTGATCGTGCTTACGCTGTAAATCAGTTTATTTATGCTTTCGGTTTGGGCATTGCTGCTTGATCTAAGAAGGGTCATCATTTCAGGCATCTGTTTCTTAAGAACCGACAGTTCGAGCACAATAATTATGTTCATCATTATCGCAAGCTTTGCGTTTATTACGAAAGGTAGTCTGATGGATTTCATACTCGGAAGATGTTGACATGGTTGTGATCCACTAAGTCCGGGCAAGATGCCGCCTCCATTTGGTGAGCGTAGTGCGTTCATTGTAGATCCGTGGCTACAAACTTGCTCGGCCACGGTGGACGTTGTCTGCACACGCACGTTAGATTCACTTGAGATCACTGCCGATTAGCTTTAGGTTGACTTTTAAATGACAGTGAATTTTTATTTAGTTTATAAAATATATTTGTTTGCTTACACGTCGCGCTACTCAAATTTGTAATCTATAACAGTAGCTGTTAGGTACAGATTCGCATACTGTCAAATTTATAAAAGTTGGATCGCTAAGTAACACGTCTGCACTGCACGCTTGCCTATACAGGGTTACAAGTTCGGATTCATGCGGGCCTACGCGTGCGTATACGTACGACCAATTCGCATCCAGTGAGCGCGCTCCCGTAGTACTTTCAAGGTCGGTACAGTATAGATATCCTAAGCTGCGTTTTCATCACTCCACCTCAGTGTTTTTTCGAAACATTACACAGAACCTTTGGTTTCATCCATGCGTATATAGTAAAACAGATCGATGCCAGCTGTACGCGCATCAACTGAAACGAACCATCCCCCTTCATCCCCGCGGGGAATATTTTTCCAACATCCTCGAAAAAAAAAAAACATTCAGTATGACCACGTCCCTTTGTTTCGATGTTTTTGAGTAGTTTCGAAAAAGCACACGCACAGGAGACGCAGCTTTACGCCCATGCATATGTCATTAAAATGCCAAGTTAGATCTAACCTCTCTCCTCTATACTAAATGCATGGCCTTCGAACTAGAACAACGTATAATTGATACTAAAAAGAACTCATAGATGGCGACACAGGTACCGAGCGAAACATTTGACCAGTAATCGTGAAGATAGAATGATTTTTACACCTTAATAAATTCAACGTACCTTAATTATATCACAAACATACTTCCACACATACAATAAAGGTATATTTTATAAGTTTAGTAAATGCAATAAAATTGATACTAAATCCATGTAACTCGTACTATACGAGTGAGCTTTCAAGCTTGCTACGTATTATTGGGTACTGTCACTAAATGGCGCCATCACGGGTCGCGAAAGTTCTATGGAACCACAGGCTCTAAGCATTTGGTTATGTATATTTTTGTGTGATGTGTAATATTGTCTCTAAAATACTACTTTTATATCGAAAAAATCAAAAATACTCTATTTGTTGCCCGGGAAGTCAACGCCATCTGGTGATATCTCAATGTATTACTAAAACTATCAGGTAGGCTGACAGCGTCATAGCCGTGGTAGCTCGGATACTGCATCTACTGGTGTAGCTACGGGACTAAAATTGTATACAGAATTGCCTACATTAGGACGGTACGCTTTTGCTCTATGAGATTGGGTATCTGTACTTGTATTCTTTAATCTGTGCTAAATGTAAGAAAACTCTCCGAGATGCCCTTCAAAAAATGACGTACGAAGACACAGAGAACCTATTTATTGTTCTAAAATGAATCTTGATTTATGTAAATAAAATAAATACTTTGTTTAGTTGTTAAGTTTTGTACTGTATTTAAACGTAGATTTTTTATGTTTTGCAAGTGTGTTTATAATAGTTATACTTACTGATCTTTCCTAATGCCTGAAACACAGGGTATCCTAGTTCAGGCCCTCGTAAAATGTATCCCTAAATATAATATATTAGTATTAAGACATCATACTGTAAAATACGTTTTTAATAATAAATGAATTATGAATTATTAATTATAATTATTAAAGCATAACATAATATAATCGTGTTCTCCATCTTTCTATACGGCTCAGAGACCTGGACTATCCGAGCCAGAATGAAAAGCCGCATCAATGCTTTTGAACTGTGGTGTTGGCGTCGACTTCTACGGATACCTTGGACTGCTGTGCGAACAAACAAATCCATTCTCGAAGAGCTGCACATACATCGTCGACTATCCACAATATGTCAAGACCGTATTCTCACATACTTTGGACTCCTCTCACGACGTTCTTCGGATAGCCTGGAGAGGATTATTATGACGGGAGAACTTGAGGGCCAGAGGTCTCGAGGCAGACCACCCGCTAGATGGAGCACACAAATCACTGCGCTCTTGCAACTACATCTGCACGAGGCCATATGAAGGCCATATAAAGCGGGTGATAGGAGACTTTGGAGAAGTCTGGTCAACAAGAAGAGGACATGATGTCACGATCCTCAGCATTGAGGGAACGACTGATGATGATGAATATCATCCATGTTCCACATACCTTGCCACCAGGCATGCCCGGCTGCTGCAACCCCTGCTGCTGCGCCTGCAGCTGCTGCTCCTTCCTCTTCTGTCTCTTCTCTTCTAGCTCCTTCTGTATCTTGTATATCTTCTCCGCCAGCAGGTGGTAGTACTCCGACCGCGTGCTGGCCATCTCATACATATCACCTTCTACTTTCCGCGCGTACGCTACTAGGTTGTGCATTCTTTTGTCTAGCATTGCTGTGGGGTCCGGGGTTGGGAAGATAGCTTGCACCCTGTTGGGAAATTGGAATATTGAGTCATCATCCTAATTTTTTCGTTTTTCCTAAAGGACGGAAGGAAGGCCTGGAGAGTATTAGTGTGCAAAGCGACCACCTCGTGTAGTCACGACACTCAGGCATGAGGATGCGACGAAGAGATCCTAAAGGAGCCCTGGTTTAGGAGCCTTGGCTCTGCTGAACAGGCCCTTGCTGGAAGATTGAGGTTGCCGCCCAAAATAGAACCAGATAGGAAAGTTTTAACAGCCTATGTCCGTCGAGGGCAGAAGAATATCTTCATAATAATTGTACGTGTCATAGTATCATGGTGTTTTGTGTAGCTGATTATTACGATGGTTACGTCTGCTAGGAAGCTCATTACTACGATTTTAAAGGCTTCAAATTCTCTAAACTGTTTTTGTGACAATGGTAAACCCATTTGACATCGGGGCATCTCCTAAGCATGCTAGAGGGACACAAATTACAATATTTTTTTCTCAGAAACTGTGTTACAATTGTCTCAAACTTACCAGGATAGAAGAAGTTAATAAATTGGTGTTTACTCACAGTTTATGAACAAGATGGTTTCTGAGATCGGCTGTTATAGACTGGTGCCACTCCTTCGTCCCGGACGCCGGGTTGGCCGTTACGGGTCCTCCCGGCAACTGGATCGTGCCGGCTCCCATCTGGAATAGTCCAACGTTGTAATACTGTTTGGTGGATAAAAGTGAAGCATAAGAGTCTTTCCTTTCTATTAAAGATAAATCTTATTTTGGGAATGTGTAAAACAGGGCGGCGGACACGAACGCAAATGAGTTGAATGGTTGGCGTTGAAAGCTGAGCTACCGGCTAGACCACGTCCTCGAGCGGTAGGCGGCAGCGGAATGCGCCGCGTCATAAGTTTAAGCGAGAGATCGTGATCTCTCTCGTTACACGTATGGTGAATTGTTGTCGCTGACGTTCAATGTCGTGGACGCGCCGTGAGGTCGCGCATCCATCAGAAATAAGCTAATGTGTAACTTTTCAGTAGGTATCAAATGAAACGCATCTTTGCACTTCGGTGGACGGGCAACTTTACGGTTCGGTGACGACATCGAGCGGAGACGGCAGCGCAGTGGGAGTACTCACCAGCTGTTGGTGCTGCAGGTCGGCCATGGTCTGGTGCTGGAATAGCGGCTGCATCTGGCCGGGCGCGGCCTGCACGTCGGTGAGCGGCGGGCGCGGGCCGGGCAGGCGCGCGCGCTGGAACATGCCCACGGACGTGGGGCAGGCGATGCCGAGCGCCTCGTACGCGCGCTTCATGTCCGGCGCCGGCTGCGGGGGCGCGGGGCCCGGCGCGGGCCCGGCGCCCGTCCCCCCGCCCCCGCCCGCGCCCCCGCCCGCGCCGGGCGCCCCCGTCGGCGCCGCCACCGCGTGCGTCGCCGTGCCCGCTGCTGGGGGAACACACACATCTCAATCATATTATCATACTATTTATATGGGGCAAGGTGGTGATGATCACGAACAGTAAGTAAATCAGAGCCCTTCGATTTATCTTTTAGAGTAAAGATAAACGACGCACTATAACGTCGCAGCCGGACCGCGTTAAACCGCGAAATCCGCTATTTCAGCCGGCTCAGCCCCGACTTCGAGCGGCGGCGGCGGTAGCCATCGTGCGCCACACGTAGAAGGGAGAGAGTAGAGTGCGGCGTCTCCCTCCCACGTGTGGTGCACAGCTGCAGCTCACGCCACTGGTCGACTACCGAGGCGTGTAACGTATTTGGCGCAGCATGGCTTGCCGTCCGTCAGCCGATCTCTAGCTTGGTGAGTACAAGTCAAAGGTACTCCTCAAGATAAATGAGAATGATTGCAAATTTAAGGCACCATTAAAATCCAAGATATCACAGTTCTCACTATCATCAAATAGATCACCTGACATTTAGTATCTAAACCACAAACAAAACGCAGACGCTCGCATCATTCAAGTCATGGATAAAATCCTCACAGAGTGTTAATGTGGCGCAATAGTTATTTGTCACAAGGGAGCAAAATAGTATATTTACGGCGAGGGCGGTGTATTGAACCCTGAACGTAGCGAGAGATCCTACAATAGAATCCGGAGGGTAGCGAGAAAGTCCAACGTAGGATCCTGAGCATAGTGAGGGATACAAGTGTTAACGCCCGAGACGAAGATAATTTTGCTACCGTTATTTTTCCATATAACGTTAAAGTTAAAACTTGAAATATGTTCGTTTTTAATCGATTACGATGAATTTACAATCGATTATTTTATTAAGATCTGTGTTCAATTGGCACATTGCGTAAATGGTACATGCCAATTAATAAATTAAAAAAGTAGCGTTAACAGAAAAGTAGCATTTTGATCCCTCTCGTCGTGGGGCAGTTACTCTTCCGAATGAAAGGTGTGAAAAAAAGATTATTTTGTGTACAAAAATGTATAACGGAATGAAATTCAATGTACACCAAAAATCATCAGCATCATCACAATTACAAGATGAACACCTAATGGTTACATGCCAACTCTCAGCCCTACTTAACGCCAGAAGTTAATCAAGAACATGTCAGAACTTGTGGTTTAGTAGACAATTATGCGAAGTGAAATGATAAAAGCTTGTAAAAACTTACCATTCATATTATTATTCCTAGACCTATCCGCCTGTTTGAGCGGCAAGCAGACGGGACAGTCGTTCTTATTGCAATGCTTCCAGTGGTTGATGATCTGTCTCGACGACGAGCAGTGTGGCACTGCGCAGTTCTTGCCGGCCTGCGAAAGAGACATACATGATGCGATCTCTTTTTTACTGCTATTACTTGGAAGGAGATATAACACTGCACTTTAAAAGGTCACGGGTCATATCTTTGTTGGCAACATTCTGAGACTTCATCTATTTAAAGTCTAGAGCAGGGTTTCTTAAAGTGTGGTCCGTGACATGATTGCTAGGGGTGTACACGGCCACATGAAACATTGGTTTTTTTTTCACCTTTTGCTTCAACAGCGGTCCGCGGTATTTTTGAAATTCAGAAAGTGGTCCATGCCAAATAAAAGTTTAAGAACCCCTGGTCTAGAGCACGGCCGGGGCAACCCGTGTTGAAACGTGAGATATAACGGTAATTAAATATAGTGTTGTTTAAAGTAACTTTTTGCACTTTGAGGTGTTTATATAAAAAAATCTAGAAACACAATGTGTACCATTTCGTTTAGATGTATGTGGGAAAAGTACTCCGATCTGGTAAGTCACATCCATTCTTACTCGGAGGCAAATCATATTGCTTTAGGAGAATAAGGGCCTGTTTCACAATCTCCAGTTAAAACATATCCGTCAGATAAATGTTGGCTGTCACTTTTCTTTTATATATGACGGGAGAAAAGGATAGCAATAATTTTAACTGGCAGATAACTTTATCCGGCGATTGTGAAACAGGCCCTAAGGCTTTCTTCACCAACATGACCCGAAATAGAAATTCAAGTATTCACAAATCTCGAATGCAGAAGTAAAATGTTCAAAATGGCGGCCAATATGTTTCAGGCATCAGATGCCGTGGCTTGAGGCTTCCAGAGTTGCCTTTTGGAGTTTTTTAGTTCGAGGCTTTCAGAAAGTCGTATACCCCTGCCTCACACTCGTGCAGTGACGTGGGAAATAGCGAGAAAAGGAGGCAAAGACGTGTGGCAACGTTGCTCGTCATGCCCACCGCTCCCTGTTTAATCGGTTTTTTGGGCGCGAGTCAAAGGAGCGACAATAACGGCAAGTAACCTAGATTAATCGCGTGAGTAGAGCAGTGTGTGGGCAGATAGGACGACAGCGCGGCGCGAGGGGCATAGAGTGGCTGAGAGTACACTCACTTGACAGGACATCATATGGTTGAGCACCCCTTTCATAGTCTTGCAGTGCGGCAGCGTGCACTGCCATACTTCTCCGTTTGACTGCGACTCTCTCCGCTGACACTTGTGTGCGTGTAGTAGCAACACTAGTTGTTGCTGGATGAGTTTCCGCTTCTCGGGGTCCGCGATGGAGCCCGTAGCTTGCGGTTGTGGCCCGCCGGGGCCAGGCGGCGGCGCGCCTTGCGTCGCTGCCTACAACACAAAGGATCATGTTCTAATTGTCTTCTGTTCCTGATAGTTATAGCCTTAGGGACATTGCTTAATTTCGAAGCAAGCTAGTAATGCATTAAGATAACTATATGCGGACATTTCGCGAATGCGTTACAGGACTATAACAACAATAGTACATTACTACAGAGGGCGGAAGTGATGGGTTGCCGGCCGAGTACATATAGACCGGATAGTTATGAGGTTGCCCACCCCTTTTCACGCCGAGGTATGTATAGTGCTTTTCTCAAACATGCAATGAAATGAATGAAAAAACTCCAAGAAATCAAACTTTAATTTTCATGGCTGAACGCCGTGATGCTGTGCCACAAATTGTGCAATGGAAATTAAAAAAGGCCTTCTTGCCGGCCTAGGTCTCCAATAGTGTATGAAATTGCCATTACGGATCTCTCGTCTCGCTGCGCCCGAAACGTGACACTTCGAAGACCATTATGAAGAACACAATGTCAATATGCAATTGTTTGATTTTTATGGCGAGGGCGATATTATGAATCCTGAGGGAAGCGGAAAGATTTTTAAGTAGAATAGTAGTAGGGCCGCTACACCGGCACGCCCGCCGCGCCGGGCGACGTGGCGTACGCGGGGTGGTACAGTCGAGTTCTCCAATATATGTACACTTTTTTACCAACTCGAATGCGGCCGCTAACAATTAGTATGCAAACGCGTTCGATTAGGTAAAAAAGTGTACATATATTTATGAACTGGACTGTACGGTCTAACACATACCTGCGGCTGGCTCTGTCCGCCGGCGGGCGCGCCGGGTGTCTGCGGCGAGGGCGCGGGCGGCACGGCCTGCGCCGCCTGGCCGCCCTGCTGCTCGGGCGCGCCGAACCGCAGCCCCGCCGGCCGCTGCACCGGCACGCCCGCCGCGCCGGGCGACGCGGCGTACGCGGGGTGGTACGGCGCGATGGGATGCCCGCCGCTCGGCACGGACATGCGCGCGTGGTGCGGCAGCGCGCCGCGCATGGCGGGCGCTAGCGCGTTGACGCGACCGCCTAGAGGGCCGTTGCCCATCGCCTGCGTCAACAACTGTAAGGCTTAGTTACCGCGCAAAATTATCTTTGTATACTTTAAGATTAGACCAGTAGATGCCGTGTCATACATTTAAGGCTCAGTCTTCAGTCAACGATTCTTATTCTGATGTAAGACTAACAGCGCATGAGCGTAACAGTGAGCCAACTTTATGACGTTGCTTATACCGTTCCTTGCATTATAACTCGCGTGAGCTCAGGGCTCGGCCACAACCTCGACCAGTGGCGACAGCCATATGCCGTACGTGGAAGCGATCTGTGATTCAATTCTATGAAAATACTGATGTATTTTTTTGCCCTAAACATTGAGCTATGAGCTGCGGACGAGTTCTTTCATAAGCTGCGTACGAATTTGAGCGGCTCAGCCTGAGGCATGCTCGACTCGCGCGGCGAGCTGCTCGCGAGCCAATTTGGTGCACATAAACATGCGCGGGCGAGGCAGCGTGCTCGGGGCGAGCCGACATTGTGCGTCGTTCAAAATGGCGTCGGACACGATGACAGCCACGCCTGCGTTTATCGTAATTCACCGAATTATTACCAAAAAGGAGACAAAATCGCCTCAGTGGTGGTTGAAAAAGTTGTACAAAAATCGTCATTCATGTGGTGCACATTTTCTTCACCAAATTACATCGTTCTGTCCGCGGCACGCTCGGATACACGTCCAAGTTACGCGAGGCACGCACACTGAGGCGCCTTTGAGCACGGGCAAAAGACAGACTCTAGGCGGCTAACCGCGCGATGCTCGCGCAGAGCGCGTAAGAGTTGGAGCAAATTAGCCGTGCGTGCCTCAACCCGAGGCTGCGCAAATTCGTACGCAGCTATACATTTTGTACGCATCGGCGCACGCCGAGCGTTTAGTGGGTGCTTGAGCGCCACAGGACGCGGGAGTGGCTTGCGCTTGCTACTAGTGGCTGTAATGTGCGGGCACTCCTAAAGTTCGAAAACCGAAGTCGTCGTGTTGAAATATATTGTGAATGTTTTATTTTATTTATTTATATAGGAAGATCATCAGCTTAAATACTGATAGCGTAATAAACATGTCAAAAATAAGTGAGCAAAAGCCAAACGAAAACGCTTCTGCGTCTTGGTACAGCTACATATTTAAGTACTTATTTCTAAATAGACTAATAAAAAGAGTAACCTAAACTATTTCCCTACATCTACCGAAAAATTGTCGACATAAGCGTCGTCTCACTGAAGGAACACTTCGGGTCCAGGTCGTCAAACCTCTGAAACACATAATTTAAGCCGTTGCTCGCTCTGATCATGAAACTATTTTGCCTAAACTATTTTAGACATACCTGTGCATGGGGATGATGCTGCGGCGCGCCGTGATGGTTGTTCCCCATGAGTGGGAGCTGTTTGTTAACGTTGTTGATGATGCCGCCCCCGAGCATACCAGCACCGGTCATATTACTATTAGTCACTATCATATTTCCCCCTACATTCGTGACCATACCACCTACAAAAAAAAAGTAAGGTCAGTTTTGTTTTGTATTAAGGGGACGGGTAAGGCAAGCCTTCTCCATACAAAGTTTGTGCAAGTTTTTCTTCATTTGTGTTTGCGCCATAAATATGATTTTTAGTCCGTATACTTATTTTTCTGTTAGCTATTTACTGTTGTTATTATTTTTTTATATTTATTGTTTTATATTTTTTTATTTTTCATTATTTTTAAATCTAACTAAATTTTAACATCACGCCCTGCGTAAATTCAATATGAACAAGCAAAAAAAAAAACAAATATTCTCTAGTGCCAAAAATAACGAAAAAAAACTTGCACAACGTTTGTATGGAGAATGCCTTGGTGTACCAGTCCCCTTAAGCAACAAATGTTAGTGAAATTGTTTTGTTTATAACAGTTTCAGTGCCAGAAGCCCGCTAGGTGGCGGAGGCTCGTAGCCGCTTTCTTCTTAAAATGGTTTTCATTTCATTTATTTATGTTTTTCGCATGTTATCTACGTTGCGCTACGAAAGTGGCACTGAATGTGTTATAAAAATATAGGAACTGATTAAATTGGTACACCATGGTCCTAAAGATACTTGCCAGATTTTCAGTGTCAACACCGACCAAAAGTTCTTTACACAAATTGGATGAATTCAAATGAATAAAAACGGCATTTTATTACTAAACATGGTCAGGAAAACTTTGTAAATAGGTAGTCGCCTTTGGACCAAGGTGCCGACATTTTTATTTGTCAAGATTCTTGAATTTTTATTAAAGCTATAATAAATGCCATATGTTGTGGCAAGTTTAGACCAATAAAACGAATGATAATTCTCACACTTAGATGATTTAGTTGTATATTTGGTCCAGATGACGCGTGGCACATGCGGCCGCGGTAAACCTGCGGACTCAGCATTATGCCTCAGCTGAACATGGAGCCGGGTCCCCGTTGCCCGCGGCAGCCGCGCGCAATGTCGGTTTTTTTAACGAACACAAGACTTTGCTGCGCCGCCAAAAATTTACACAGATTGCACGCGGCTGCCGCGCGAACCAATGTTTGAGAGGTTGCCACGCGTGATATGGACGCGGCTTAAGAACTTAACAGGTAGTTTGGCATACCTAGTAAATTGGTCTAAATAAACACATTCACGCATCAGGTCCGACTACCTCTGAAAGCCTGAATGATTGTTTGTTTGGTCTACACCTCCCACTAAATTCACCACTAAAACAAATAAACAAATTAATTACCATACATACCTTGAATGGAGTTCATGGGCATGTTCGAATGTAGTTGATTTGGATGACTTGTATTTGGCATTAGTTGCGGGTGCATGCCACCCATCATGTCCTTGGACACGGAAACGTTCGGGGGAGACTGTAAATTTGGACTCTTGCTTCCTAAACTACCCAATCCATGTGGATTGTTGTGGCCAACTAAGCCACCTTTGCCCTGTGAAAAAACCAGCACACGAGAAAATACGATTAGTACATTTGTAAAGGAAGGATGTCGTCACTACGTTGAAATAAATTCGTATATGATATTTTCGTTGTTTACGTATTTATAAAACGCATAAAAATACGTCTCGTATGCACAAACTGTGGCACTGCATTCCCAGAAAAACGAAACTTAAAAAACAAAACAGCTACGAATTTTTAAAGTAGTGACGACATTTTTTTACCTGTAACATATTGTATGTGTGAATGTATCATTCATTAGATTGATGAAAGTTAAGTCAAACATCAATTACGGTGATGGCTTTTGCTAGAGCAACCACAGCCTTGCATTCAATGACGAAAATGTTTATTTGTGTGAACTCTATTGATTTGTATTCAGTATACGTTAAAATAAGAGCTTTTTAAATGGTTTATACTTTATGTTTCATATTATGCTGAATGTTTAATGTCTGAAGTATACATATTTAGGCCCAGCAACATTTACAATGAGCGAAGCGAACGAAATTCTATGCTTCAGGCTTAGGATGAAAATCGTTCGAATGTCCGGTGTCCAATGTCCCGCTGTTCTTCTCTATAGGTCGCATTTCTCCACCGACTCTCTTGAAATTTTGTGAGTACAATAAATGTGTAGTTTTTTTGTCACTCATTAAAAAAAAAAGACCGGGTTGCACTCCGGGAGTGCCGGCAGAAGTGAAACATTGTAAGTTTTTCGATCAGGTCACGTGACATCTTACGGTGTCACCCTAAAAATGAATTTGACGCAAATTTATAAACAAATATCAATTATTTAGGCGGACGGACCGCGGGCGCGTTGGGTGCGACGGACCCAACGCGCCGCCGCGGCGCAACGGTGCCGGGGTCCGGCGCGCCGGCGGGCGGCGGCAAACACAATACCAATTTGTTTTTGCCATTGCCAAATATTTTTCTAAGCTTTATCTGTTTAGGAATAACGCCCAAATTCGAACTATTCGAGTTTCCTCAATAGCAAAACGGTGAAGGATGCGTTGGTATTATTACAAATTTAAATGCAGAATATGCTATTGCAAAAAGTGTTTAACGGCTTTATTCTCTTACAAATAGCGTTCAGTTTTGAATGAAGTCGAATCGGCTAGCAGCAAAAAGTGACCTTCTTCACATCTGACGTCACAAAACTCTGTCGCGTATTTAACAATTTTTCCCCATCCCAAAAAGTGCTCAGCGCCGCTAAAGAAGTTTCCACTTCAAAAAATGTTTTGATAGTCAGCTCACAGTTATACATTACTTAGCAACATAAGGACCAATGGATCTTTATAAATAATCAGTCATTGTATCTATGAAAATATGAACCATAATTATACACCGCACAGGATAAAAAAGCGTTTCTACTTGACAAATTGTTGGTCTGTGTATGGCAGTCAGCTTCATGCTGATTTTTCCGTCAGAAACTGAAGAGTCATGTCATCGCCATCAGCTCCAGATACTCACTTGTTGTATAAGGTGATTGTGAACCTGTCGCTGCATGACAGCCGCGGGGTCGTCCCCGTTGAGCTGCTGGCCCATCTGCCCCCCAGGGCCCGGCCCCTGCGCGGGCGGCTTAGGGCCCGGCACGCCGGTCTGCTCGCCCCAGGCACCCCCCATCAGCTCGTCTGGGAGGTCCTTTTCGAGGTCGAACATGTCAAGGTTCGAAAACCCATCTGGAATAAGAGTGAATATTATTTTTCACGCCACTGTTCGGAAATGTGGCAATAGATGGTCTAAAACCAAGCTGGAAAGTAGGCAATAGCTGTAGCACCTGAACCACCACTACTACAATGTTTCATTGTAGTAGTGGTTATAATTGTTGAACAGTTTGAACAGCGGCCCAACGCGCCCGGCGCGGTGCCCCACGACACGCGAGCGGCCGCGCTACAGTGTTTCATATTATGATCTTTAATTAGGTACTTCATTTTGACTTATAATTATAATTATTTGCAATTTCCTCGCAGTAGGCGTGAAAAGCACTATGTAATGTCTCGGCCAAAAGTGCAATAGATGGACTCGTCTCCTTCGAGGTCCTCACCTATAGCGGCTCGGACCTCGAACCCACTCGTCCATATATTGCCTACTTTCTAGCCTGTACAACAATGTACTAAAATGCCTTCGATTGGGTTGCTGTGGTTGTGCGAATTTGATATTCATGATTTGACTATTAACAGTACATTACTAGAGGCCGGGAAGTAAGGGGCTGCCGGCCGAGTACATATAGACGGCCGAGCGTAGCGAGGTCGGATAGTTATGAGGCTGGCAACCCCCTTTCACGCCGAGGTATGTACAGTGCTTTTCTCAAACATGCAATGAAATAAATTAATAAAACTCCAAGAAATCAAACTTTAATTTTCATAATCGATATGATACAGAGAAAGAATATAATGGAAAAAAAACCAAAATTGTATTAAAATAACTTGTTTCGTGATAAGGGTATTTAAATGTACACCAGCGCCATCTCTCTCGCTTGTCCGAAACTGCCTGATGTGGTTCGATGAGAATGGAGTGAGCATAAGCTCGCCCATTAGAGGTGTGCCAAGGCTGTGAAACAAGTCTATAACACGATACAGAGGGCGCTAGTCTTAGCGGGAATGTAATGCAGAAATACGCAGCGTAAGTCAATGTCCACGTAGCTCAGTTGGTAGAGCAGTCTAGCGTTAATAGAAAGGTCGCAGGTTCGAGTCCTGTCGGGGGCTACAGACGAAGATGGTTTATTTTTCCATTATATTCTTTCTCTGTATCATATCGATTATAAAATGATCGGGGTAACTTCCTCGTTAAAAATAACACGAAAACAAAATATTTAATTAAAATAATTTGTTTCGCGATAAGGGTATTTAATTTTCATGGCTGAACGCCGTGATCCTGTGCCACAAATTGTGGAATGGAAATTAAAAAAGACCATCTTGCAGGCCTAGCCCTCCAATTTTGCGCGCCCGAAACGTGACACTTCGAAGCCCATTATGAATAACACAACGTCAATATTTCATTGCATGTTTGAGAAAAGAAACAAACTGCATGGCGGGAAAGTGCGTACGTTCGCGATCCTCAGTCATGAAGGATCGATTAAGAAGAGAAATAAAATAAATATTAGGGGACAATCTTACACAAATAGACCTAGTCCCAAACTAAGCAAAGCTTGTACTATGGGTACTAGACGACGATAAACATACTTATATAGATAAATAAAATCCTATAATTCCCATTATCCTATAATTAATATAATATAATTGGCTCTGTATTGCTATTTGGTTTTTTGCATGAATAAATGAATATGAATATGAATATATTTATAAAGTTTAGCGAATATTTCATAGCTGTTGGAATTCCTTGTATAAATAAATAAATAAATAAATACTTAAATACATAGAAAACATCCATGACTCAGGAACAAATATTCATGCTCATCACACAAATAAATGCCCTTACCGGGATTCGAACCCAGGACCTCTTGCTTCGTAGGCAGGGTCACTACCAACTAGGCTAAAGCGGTCGTCATAGATATAGCAAAGTATAAATAATCTATTTTTCTTTCTCATAAGGTGCCTCGGACGAAGCGTGCGGTCGAGCATGCGGACCGTCCACCATTCTGTTCGTACGAGGACGGCTCGGTCGAATTTACATACAAAGGCGCCGCGGCCCTTTCGGTCTTGCCCAAAAAACCGACAACGCTCTGCTCGGGCTAGGCGTGCGGCCGAGCATGCGGACCATTCGCCGTTCTGTTTGCCGAACGGCGTGGCTCGCCGAGGCAAGTCTACACTGAGAGCGCACGCTCGGGCGAGGCATGCGAAGCTATTGAATTTCAATTTTAGAAAAATATGTATCGGAGCTGATGCTGATCTCCAGGCAAAAGTGGGTTTCAGAGGTTTCACTGTACTGAAAGGTCTTAGATATGGTGCCAAGCTCTGAATATGTTGAAAAAGAAGTCAAGAACTTAGCAGTGACAGGTTTACCAGAATGTAGTGGTATGTCATCATCCCGAAAGACGTCCACTGCTGGACAGGCCTCTCCCAAAGAGTGCCAAATTGGCGGTCCTGCGCCACCTTACCAGGTCATCAGTCCACCTTGTGGGAGGCCTACCCGCGCCGCGACTTCCGGTACGTGGTCGCCACTCGAGAACTTTTCCGCCCCAACGGCCATCGGTTCTACGTGCTATGTATGTATTGCGGGAGAAATTGATTTAGAAAAAGCTACTTAGATCCAAAGATGACCAAGCGGTGAAGCGGTGAAGAAATGCTGCCCGTAAATATGTACTCCCCTGATGCTGGGCAGCAACAGTATCAGTATTGGAAAAAGGTTGGAGACTTCTGTTAAGAGCTGTTGACTAGACATTGCGGAAAAGGCCACTGACTCCCAAACTGTGGTGCAGACAGCAATAGGAACCTACTCCCAATCTTGTAGCTAAAATCATGGTAAAAGTCTAAACCAGGGGTTGAAAAACCACATGAAGCTATTGAAGCTCTTTCAAGGAACAATTGCGAAAGAAGATTGTAACTATTGAAAATGTCCATTTATCTAAATTCCTTGCTTTTTCAAAGCTGATTAATTGATGATTTATAGTATGGTCTAAATTAAATCTGCCATCAGATAATTTTGAATCATATTGTATACAATAAAAAAACATGAAAGTTTAGTGAACATAAACGAAGCATGTGAATTAATTATCAAAATGTATGCCATAGGATTAAATAGATAAATCAAAGTGTTATAAACAGTGATCGGTTATTTGGATTCTCCCTCGCGGGATGTCAAGTAGAAAAGTTAATATAGATACGACAGTTTCCCGCGATACCGAACAAAGCGTACAAATATAAAACAATTCAAATTATCTCGGAATTTTTTACTCTTACATGGCAACCAGTTGAGACAAAAACTTCTATTAAGCAAAATATTATTAAAACCTCCACAAAGTATTAGCTTATATATCTGTCATGATGGAAAAAATACTTCAAAATCTTGATATTGACATTTCATTATTTTCTTTGGATTTCAGTTCTAATTATTTGCTTCTAAGGATTGCATAAATAAATAGGTATTAGCTGTATAATTTATGCTATAATATTAGGTCACAGGTTATCGTATAAGTGAAAATACATAGATCTTATAGCTCAAAGGCGATCCAATAAATAAGTATCTACGTTAAGTTCGCACACTATGATTTATGGTTCAATTTTCATTTCATCGACTTGTTTCTGAGATTATCTTTTACGACAACTGTGGCTTACTCTAATTGAACTTTTTATTCACGTATGATTGGAATATTCTCGGGGAGTACTAGACCGATCTCTGTTGATAACGAATTCATTTATTCAAACAATTAACCCGTAGTAACCATATATTAGCTGATAGACACGCGTACTTACTCGCTGAACTTTTATCCAAACGGTACAAAATGTGCCGCTTTGGAGGCAGCAAAGTAGCGTAAACACTTGTGCTCATTTGTTCGATTTAGACAAAAGAACGGAGAGTATATAAGTACTCGTCTATCAGCTACTTAGATGTTTTAAAGTGTAATAAAATAATCACATTGTATTTTTTTGCCTTTTCTAACAACATAAAGCCCGGATTCCCGGGGCATATCCATACTAACATAGTGATTGAGGTCGTTCACCCCATGTCGAATCCAAAAAACCGATCACTGGTTATAAATCAATAATGCCAGAAAACATTTCCTAAATTCATGAAATAATCTCTGGTGCCCAGTGTGTGGTGTCCAGTTTAATATGATTTTATTTTTATTTCATTTATTCTATCCTGTCAGGTTGTCAATTTTCACAGACATAGGTCTCCTCTGAAGTTTTCCAATTGAATCAAGTCTTGTGCCACTCTGGTCCACTACAGTGGGAGGTCATCCTCCCATCTACGGTATTGTCTTCCCCTTCCTCTTTCCCTGTATCTTTTACTATACATAAAAATGGACCGGAAAGACATATTACAGACTGTTTTCCAATACTTCAGTATTTATACTAATATTTTAAAGAGTATTCTCTGGAACTTTTCTGTTAGAATATATATTGGGAGTATACAGAGGCGGCCTGCAGAATGGACATCCATACTAATATTATAAATGTGAAAGTGTGTCTGTCTGTCTGTCTGTTACCTCTTCACGCTTAAACCGCTGAACCGATTGCGATGAAATTTGGTATGGAGATAGTTTGAAGCCCGGGGAAGGACATAGGATAGTTTTCATCCTGGAAATCACCCCCTAAGGGAATGAAATGGGGGGTTGAAGTTTGTATGGGAGCTGCAATATAAACGATTTCCACGCGGACGGAGTCGCGGGCAGAAGCTAGTAGGTTATATTTTATCTCCCTACTCCACCTGAATTCTGTATTATACAGGAGATGAGCCGAGGAGCAGGTAGCTAGTCTTTAATTTAGATAAATGGAGATTTTCATTAGTTACAATCCTCTTTCGCAATTTTTCCTTGAAAGAGCTTCATGCGGTTTTTCAACCCCTGGTTTAGACTTTTACCATGATTTTAGCAACACGATTAGGATTATTGTGCAGTACTTCCATTACTGTCGGCGCCACAGTTTGAGAGTCAGTGGCCTTCTCAATGTCTAGTCAACAGCTCTCACATAAGTCTCTTCTTCAACTTTTTCCCAATTTCGATACTGCTGCTGTCCAGCATCAGGGGAATACTCATTTACTGGCACCATTTATTCAACATGTCCTATATGGTCATCTTTGGATTGATGTAGCTTTTTCTATATAAATTTCTTCCGCAAAACATTTTAGTACATTCTAGTAATAGTTAAGTCAAGTTCGTAACTCCTTATTTGACATATTCAGGGCTTGGCTCCATATCCGATGGCCTTTCCACTGTCAACCAGTGAAACCCTCTGTTCACTAGTGTCAGCACCAGCTCGAATATACATATATTTCTAAAATTGTAATTAATTTATTAATTAAACTTCGACAACCACTTTAGCCTAGTTGGTAGTAACTCTGCCTATGGAACAAGAGGGTCGTGACGAAGGTCCTGGGTTCGAATCCCGGTAAGGGCATTTATTTGAATATTTCTTTATGAGTCATGGATGTTTTTTAAGTATTCATTTATCTATAAAAGTATGTTAATTATTCTTCTAGTTCACATAGTACAAGCTTTGCTTAGTTTGGGACTAGGTTGATTTGTGTAAGATTGTCCCCTGATATTTATTTATTTATTTTATTCACATCACAGAATTAATAAAAAATTACTAAATAAATTAAAACTCACAAGCTAACTTAATTTAATTTAACCTCCTGGTGTAGGTCTAGGGAGGGCTGTGCAGTGAATGATGGTTCATATATATGTTCTATTGTATGTAGTATCAACATAAGTTCATTGATTGCACACCATTATACGAATTTCAATTTTACTTTATCTTGCTAACATGATGGATGATTAAAAACTTACTCTGTATTCATGTATTTTTTTACTTAAACCTGATATTGTATTATTTTATTATTATTTCCAAAATGGATGATTATTTCAATAACAAACAGGAACTAAAATAGTTATAATTTTGGATGTTTCAGTTATGTGGTACAATCGAGTTCTCCAATATCTACACAGACAACCTATCAAAAATATTTATACAGAGACTTTATTGTTACTGACATAAGACACATGTGTAGATATTTTTGAAAGGTTGTATAGATATTGGAGAACTCGACTGTACATCAACAGCCCAATCTCACTCTTTGATTGTCTATTTTAAAGTAATGACAGTAGGCAGTGGGCCGCATGTGCCTTTTGGTACTATTAATTATTCTGTGATAGAACTAAAGAAAAGGGGAGTGGGTTGACCCCACATTATCAGGCAGGTAGTTCTTTTTAGATAATACCACTTGATATTGATATTATTATAAACTCTATTCAAACCAGACTATATACTGTATTCATTCAAAATAGAAAAATACCAGTATTCAATTTTATCTTGATTATTGGTTAATATTTTTGTAATTTCAACATTTCTTACCGACTTCATATATGAATGTTTCAGCATTATTCGTTACTTAAATATAATTTAACAGTACTGAAAAAAAATTGCAACCTTAGGAACATATTATATTTTTATGAGTAAACATATGCACCTGATTCAAACGGTTTTTTGGGAACATTCTGTCTGTAATTTTTTTTATACTACTTTAAGACAGTCAGGATAATATGAAAATGTATAAATGGCAACAGGAGGCAAATGAAAACGAGGATTTGAAATAATAAAATAAAGAGTGGCGCTACCACGAACTTCGAAAGTCGAAGTTCGTAATACATGCATCCCTGTCACTCGAGTAAGGGAGTGTGATAGAGATGGAAATACCCGAACTTCGACTTTCGAAGTTCGTGGTAGCGCCGCAGAGCATGGTTTGGTGTCAAACATTTGAACCTATGTAGTGTTTTACACCTCAAAGTTATAATTTGATTGGGCAAATTTGACTTCAGCATATGAGGGGTTAATTTATACATGGTTTTGGAACTCTGATGTGACTTGTACATGGACTCAATTTTTAACCTTTTCCTTTTAAAATACATACTGAAATAGGGTTATATTGGCAATGGCTAAGAGACATTCAACCTTTATGTAGTTTCTTTAACACTACCATCCAAGGATGACAGTTTCAATTCCCTGGTGGCTCAACTACATGTCCTATAGGCATAGTAAAATAAAGTAATAAAAACAGAATTGAGTGATCTAATTACTATCTATTTCAGAGCCGGTCAATACAATCAGACAGGTTGATTTAATTCTCAAGTCAAAAAATATGTTGATATACATCATTTAAGTTTTATTGAAATAGTGGTTACTATTCCCAGTGTATGCAATAAAAAAGAATAGTAGCAGAAATAACACCCAGAAACAAAAAAAAGACATGAAAAGCAGTAAATGTATGAACATATGGATTTTACATGTCATGAAACGTGTAGGGTACCATTATAAAACAGTTGTGGTAATTAATATATTTATTAATTTATTGTTGCTTACGACTTACATATTGGCCATATGGCCAAGCAAATAGTGCAGTGTTTTTGAATTAACCAAAGCACAATATTCTAAATTAGTCATAAAAATACTGAATTTTAGAATTTTTTCACACTAGTCTTTTGCTGACACTTGTTTCTGTTTATTTACTTCATTTAGATACATTTGATATCTGAATAGGAGAACAGAATAGAACAGTTTCAATCTTAGGGTCATATGTTTACTATATAAAATGTAATTTGTGATGAAATTTAGTTGTACAGTCAGCATCATATAGTTAGTAGCAGCCAAAGTAGGCAAATATATCGGAACACATCTTTATTACTATAGGAATAAGAAAGTGTTACAATATATTTGTCTACTTTGGCTGCTACTAACTATGTGATGCTGACTGTACATTCAAAAGATCAACACTATCTTCGTTTGATCACTGCTAATTCAAGTTGGCAGCATGTTTAACTGAGGTTATGTGCTGCACTATGGACTATAATAATTATATTTTAACATATGATGCAATAAAACGTGGCAAACATGGACAGACTACAGTGGCACATCATAAAAGTAACCCAATTATAATTATGTAGGTCAACCAAAAATCATAATATTATCATATAAATTTATAAAAACTATAGTTTTGTGAAATAGAACTGGCAAAAATGAAGTAAATCATTGTGTGTTTTTCATATAATAAGACATTTGTCCTCTTATATTTAGTTAACAACAGTAAATTGGAAAAACATGACATGAACCTTGAAAAACAAACAAAAACAATTTTGTTCAGTGATGAATTAATTAAATATCGTAAAGAAAATCAAAATAGACCCTCATATTTAAATAAAATAGAGAAAAACAGGCCACAATTGCATAAATCTAACTTTTTTTCTTCATTCTATGTGTGCAAATATTTATATGAGTTCAAGTTGAAAGTAACCCAATACTGCGATTTTTATAAAATAAAATAAAATTAGTAGTATTATAGCAACGCAATTCCTCGCTTTATAAATTGCTGCACGATAAAATACGACGCAACTTGCGCTGCGAGTCGCTAACAAGAGCGAAGACAAAATGTCAAAAATCACGGCAAGATTTTCATGACAGAAGTGTATTCCAACAATCGGTAAACTGTTTAAAAACATTAAAGTACTCACCTGCGGCGTCCGAGGGACCCTGAAAAGGGTCCCGGATCATTTTAGCCCGCTTGTTCGGCGGTTCATCCACATGATGATCGGCCATGGCTCTGTTTACTAAACGTAAGCCGTCGTCAATATTCGGCCCGCCGATTCAAAGAACACTTTTATGTCTTATATTTTCAAGAAATAACATTTTAAAGCGATTTGTCATCCATTATAATGTAATTCACCCACATCCCGATCGTTCGATGTCCTTCGCACCATTGAAGGCACATATTACAAATTCTCACTAAGTATTCGCCATTACAAAGCTCCGAATCGAAGAGCTACACAGACCCTCTCACCATCTTCCGTCGGAACTAGCACAATGAATGAAAACAATATCACCAGATTTTTGCTACTTTATGGAACTTATTTTAGCGATCCAATAACACGATTTCACTTAACACTTTAAAATACACGGAATGGTACAGTTTATGATAAAATGATGTAAGAAAAAACAGAAAATTTACACGACAAATTCCGAAATTCTTCTCAGTCTCTCCAGCGCAAAATGGCGGCTGTTGATGAAAACTTTTTCTACGCTTGTCAGAAAATGTCGGCCTACAATGCGAATCTGCGCTGTGATTGGCCCAAGCGTACCACGTGACTGCCGGAAGTGAAGATTTGACGCAGGATCGGTCCGATTATTCTGACGTCACCGCGTCCAAAACCGAAGTTTCACGAAGAAATACGAAGATATAAAACTTAAAAATTAGGTAAATGTATGTGAAAAAATTCAAATTATTGTTTTTGTTAACTTAAATTACCTTTGTTTACTTTAAAGTAATACATGGGAGCTGCAATTTGCCTCTAAGTATTGAAAAAGTTGTTTTTTGACGAGCAAGGTAGCGTCATTTAAAACTTCGCGCCACATTGGGAGTGGTCATCATCAATACGACGTGTCTCTAGGTTACCATAGACAAAAGTAATCTTTTTTTAAGGCATACGAACTACAAATAGTTTGCTCTCACAGCCAGTAATTTTTATTTTGTTATATTATATTTAGTAAGTCTAGTTTAAATAACGGCAACTATAGGGAAATTACTTTTAAAATATGACTAGTTAAAATGTCAGTAAAACAAGCAATACAGAATAATAATAAAACGCGAAACATTTTATTTATGATCGATCACTTTACATAGTTTAGTTTAAATTAAATCAATGTTAATCACAAAGAGAATATAACCACTACGTTCCAGTTAATCATTACTATAAAAATAGGTGTCTCGTATTTCATAGAAGATACCCACAGATTCTGGAACACCCATTCTGATTCTGGAGTAGTAATCTTAATTTGGCCAATTTTCGAAGATCGCGTATAAAAGCAAGAGGAGTCCCTAAATACTATTAAAAATGACAGTCCGTCAGTCACAGATGAAATGAAGAAGATGTTTGTTTACTAGCCCGAGTTTTTTCAAGTTAAAGGTCTCATTAGGAAACTTGTGAACTTGACTTGTTTTTCGTTCATATTCGTATTGGGTGGGAAAGTTCATCATCAGTCAATTAACTAAAAGCTCGGCTACTCGTGATCATGTCTATTGTTTTCTGTTTATTTCTATAGTTAGGAAAAATAATAAGAACAGTAGTTAAAGTAAAGTTTAGGTATTCCATATTTTCAACCTATTTCATTATTAAAACTTTTTTGTCTATGGTCATATTACATTGCTTTTGTTATATCCGTTCATTTTGGCGCGGTACTATGCGCCAGCGCAGGAAAGACAATAAGTTAAAAACAAAGTTGTGTAACATAATGATATTTATTTGTTTGGTTTAATTTATTAAATCGACGCCGTTTTTTTTCACTATGATGTACAACAAATTCTTGTCATTCATTCATGTACTTATTGTAATAATCAAAGGTGTAAAATAAAAGAGCATGTTAACTTTTAACAGTTATACTTGTAACTTATTAACAAATACAAATTAATATGTACATAATATATTGCTACATTACAAATAGTAGTTACATTTCATACAACGGCTTAACCCCAAGGATTTCCAATCCCGTCTTGACAACCAACCGCGCAGAATGAAATACGAGAAGGCGCTGCGCAGCCACGTCAGCGTCGACATTCCTCACTCTCAGCTCCTTAAACATTCTATTTACATGCCGCGCCAAACGAAACAGATAGCTAACTATAACACACGCCTCATATTCCATATACGACCTATTTAAAACGGTCTCGAATTTCGCTAGTTCTGCAACAACATCGCCTATTATTTGTTCGGTTATAAGACGAGGCTCGCATGCCGCTGGTATAGCGATTCCGCAGTTTCGCTCCAAGCTCCAGAGCCTACAATGTAGGTACTGCAGTTTAATGCCGCTGTCTCCTTCACTCTGTAACACTTTCTCCCAATCAAATGTGTAGTCTCTCAGTCTTTTTTGTTTCAAGTCGTTTATGACTACTGCTGTTGTACCTAGGATGTCACAAGTAACATCATTCAGTGCTGCACTTCTTGTGTCTGAAAAATAGAATCAAAGTAAATATGCATGGAATAAAAAAAAAACCATTGGTAATTTAATTATTATTAAATTACTTTTTGATTCCAATTGTTGTTCATACATCTTGTTCTTTGCTTCATCTAAAATGTTATTTAAAAATACCACATTTCCGGTCCTAGTGCTCATCCCTTTTATTCTGCCAAATTTTATGTGTTTGCAGCCTTTTACTATCTCACCATTAATTTGTTTCACTATTTCAAACAGTGTCGCAAAATGATCTGTCTGGGCATTATCTACTATATACAACATTTCATTGAATTTGTATCTATTATATCTATCTAGTAGAGCAGCAATGTCTCTAGACATGTATAGAGTTGAATTGTCACTCTTTAACACTGCTACATTTTTATTATTTATCTTGGCAACCTTTTTGCCTTCATCATCAGTATGTAGAATGTTCCGTCTTTCCAAAGATTCCATCAAGCCTTTAATAGCTTTGCCGTTATAGTCAGATTCCCAGTGATAATCATCAAATTGTATGCCCAATCTTTGATATACTTTTTCCAATTCCTGGACAGTAATTTTCCGAATATTCTTCCAGTTTCCCAAGTCTTCTTTACCTTGTTCAATGTTAGCAAAGTAATTTCTGGCCTCTTGCTGTACATGCTCTTCTGTGGACGCTAGTTTATTTGCATATACATATGCATCAAATAATTTTTGTATAGGACTATTTTCAAGATCAGACACATTTATTTGCTTTGCTTTGAGACCATACTGGAGTAAACCAAATTGTGTGCCCCAGTCACCCAAGTAATTTATTTTAGTGACATCATTGTTGTAGTATTTATTGAGGTTTGCAATGAAATTGCCAATGATAGTTGAACGGAGATGTCCAACGTGGAATGGTTTTGCAATGTTTGGAGAGCTGAAATCTAACACAACTTTCTTTGGACTTGTATTCTCCTGTATGTCTTTAGATATTATTCCCTCGACTGTGGATTGTATGAAATCATCTTTTCTGACATACAACTGTATATATTCGGTTTTGTTATTTGTGACTGTAACAGCTTCTTCTTGTATTGGCAGTTTTACAAGGAAGTTATTTTCGTTATGTCTGTATGTTACTTGCATATTTTTCACATTTCTTGTCATTAAGTTTTTGTTGAGTCTGTCTGCAAACTAAACATATTTTTTTAGGTGTAGTATAATAAATACATATGTAAATATTTCATGAATAAATTTAATTAAATATTAAATAAGACTACGTGACTACATCATTCTTGCGGTAGGAAATATGATATATTCAATAACAATAATATACAAACATGTTTAGTTTTAGGATGAAATGCAAGGTTAAGTCATAAAATATAATATAATAAACCCACCTTCTCCAGTAAGTAACATCTTAATTTAGTAGTCATCTTAATGAGTTATAAGTAGTTTAATCCCAAATCTATTTAATTTTTATTGCCAAATAGCTTTTGAAAACAAATGCTAATTAGCATTATTTTTCACATATGTGAGATAGTTCATTTATTTACCGTTATTCAAATTTGTTCATTATTTCATTATTTTAAAGTCGATTTACACATTTCAAACCAACATTACTAAAATAATAACATTAAGTTAATTATACCTACTCAAACGTGTCCCAAAACTGTCATTGTGACATTTCAAATGGTTTAAGCCCGGATTGAGCGGTTTGAACCTTGCTTTAAAATGTTGCTGCGTCTCTACAATAAAAAAAATATAATTCTTAAATAACAAATTCTGTGATTATCACTAATCGATTTAAGTTCATGAATGGAGTACACTGTACCAGAGAAAAAAGTTATTATCTTGCATTCACTTTTGACCTCGGCTGAACTCTCGGAAGTCATCGTCGCCGTTGCCTAGCAGCGCATGGTACAACATTGACAGTTGTTAAGTTTATTAATAGATTAATAGTTTCCTCAAAACATTCGAAGTTTCTGTGATAAAAGTTGTGCTGTTATTCAAAGTATGAATTATAATAAGTTTCAATAGGTATTTTCTACAAGGAGGATATAAATGTCTGGTCCAAAAGTTAGTATGGTTAATTTTTACAAAACTAACATAGTTTCGCTTGTAGTCAAATGTTCAGAAAGAAAATAAAATAAAAATCGGTCTCCACCTTGTATTTAAATCTGTAACTTGAGGTGTCCGAAATAACAATGATAAGTGTTTTCTTAGAAATTGTATTGTTGTCGCCTCCTGTGTCACAGGAGAGAATAACAAAAAAAATACCCATTCAACTTCTATTTTAGTAATCATATGGTTTTATCCAGAAATTAAACTACTAAACAGTTGAACTAACTATAACTTTTTTAGATTATTCGTAAAGTTGTACAATGTTATTTAAAATAAATGTCAATTATTTTATGTAATAAGTATATGATTTTCCAGCTATTATATACATTAGAGCAGCCACATGGGCTGGGCGAGCTCTACTTTGTGTGGCAGAAGGGTGAGGGTCGGTCTTTGCTGGCCACAACCGGGACAGATGCTACAGTGGCCATACATGACCGCAGCGGACAACTTCACGAGCGGATGAAGCTACAAGGGTAATACTCACTTATATATAAATATTATAAATGTCAACATAATTTAATTTCTTATCGAATTTACTTTTCAATATTTATTAACTCACTAGCTTCCGCCCGCGACTTCGTCTGCGTGGACCCGGGATGATGTTGATGTTCCAGGCTTTAAACTATCTTCTTGCATAATTTCATTCAAATCGGTCCATCTGGTCATCCGGTTTATACCGAGTGTTCTTAGCCATGTTTCATGAAAATCTGTTCAGCCGTTTTTGAAATATTGGACTTTCAAATGAAAATGTCAGGGGTTTTTCAACTTTTCTAAGTCACTATTATCATTGCGAGATTTGCGAGTTCTACATTTACAAATAAAAATCGAATAAAAAAAATGAATAACCATGTTTTTTCCGTGCACCTTTCAAATAATCCATTAACAAAGCACATTAAAAATGAAAATGCACAACCTTGTTTCTCTTCAGTCTGTGTGCGGGCATGGAATGGGACAACGACGGCGACTACCTAGCCGTGATCACCCCCAACAGCAACACAGTGCTGCTGTGGGAGTGCCACTCGAACAAGCGGCTGCATGTGGAGACAGGGCTGAGGGAGGCGCCGTCCTGCCTCGCCTGGGCTTACGGGGAACCGTTACTGGCCATTGGCACGCAGAAGGGAAATCTCGCTCTGTATAACCATCATACTACTAAGTAAGTTGCTTGGATACATTTGTCAGCAATTGAAAATATGCAAATAGGTGAGAGGTGACCAAACACTATGAGAGATGGAAAAAACTGCACTGACAAACCGCGAAGGCGACTTTAAAATAAAAACAAACTGCATTCAAAGATTTTCAAAATAGTTCTGCAACTTGAAGGAAAACCTGAATTGAGTTTTTTTCATATTCAAATTAAAGGAAAAATTTAAAAATTGTGGGCTCAGAGCCGGATCCGAACCGGCGACCACAGTCTGTTCTGTGCATGGCCCGGATATTGAAACAATTTGTCTTGAGCACTAAATATTTCAATTAGTTCCTTCTTACAAAACCTTAGGGAGGCGAGTAGCGACATCTACCAGAAGACTCTTCTTAACGGCATCAACGTCTCAAATTATATTACACTGCTTACAAAAAATGCGAAAAATATTTAGTATGGGGTAGCGTATCGTTACTGATGATTCCTATCAGTAACGATACGCTACCCCATACTAAATATTTTTCGCATTTTTTGTAAGCAGTGATGCTAACGATATTTTATAAATTTCAAATTAAGGGGCTACCGTAGGTTTTCATAGATTTTTGACAAGTTTTGAATCGTATCTCCTACTTTTGCACTACTTATAGAATTATAAATCAAACGGCTACCGGTTCTTCAATCTTTTATCTCCATTTTGGTCCACCGGATTTTGAAACAAATGAATACTTAATTTTGTATGATTTTTTTTAAACATTGTCTAAAAAAACACTTATTTCGTATCTCTGTTGACGTGAAAGATCGAAGACGAAGAAGAAGAAAAAAAAGAAAGAAGAATCGAATCGAAGATCGATTCGTGTACGAAATCTACATATTTGGGTTCGTCTGTGACATCTCTAAAAACTGGTCCAGGGTTTTCATTTTAAACCAATTAACACAGAAAACCAGTTTTTTGGCCTAAAATTGTTCAACATTGATGCCAAATGTTTCGAAAGCAATGAACTTTGAAGTAAATATGGGATACTATATAGCTTAAAGTCGTTGTCGTTAATATAATAAGCTACAAAAAAAAATAGAAAATTAAGGGATTCAGATCGAAGGTCATTGGCGTATGGGAGCCCCTTAACCCATATATGCCCAGAACTATGCTTGTTTTTGGTATCTCATTTGCCCTTGTTTCGAAAACGATGAACAGCCCTTGTACAGTCGACAACACTTCTAACTGACCATCGGAAATCTAATCTGACCTTAAGTGCATTGTAATAAGGTTCTTCACGGTATGGTCAGTAAGCTGTGTTGTCGACTGTACATATTAATACAGTTCTGGGCATATGAAGGTACATAATAATTTTCGAATCACAAGGGGCGTATATGGAAAAATTTAAAAATAGCGTTGATTTACATTTTTTCTGTGAGCATTCATATAAAAAGTCCTTAAATGATCTTTATAAATACGAAAGTAAGTATTAGTATTTTTTTTGGTTGTTTCCCTCACAATAATACAAGAGGTACGTGACTTATCCCTCATCTTAGCGATATTTCTATTTGCTTAGGAATTCGAACCGTAAGGTCTATGCTGGGCTTGAAAGGGACATTAGTAGTTAAGGCGCCGCAGGTTCATGGTCTTCTCTCCCTCTCACTGAGCATAAGCGTGAGCGAGATGGAAGTGCGTGCTCGGATATTTATTTGAAACCATATTATTATAAACAGACTCTTTAAGTATATTGTTTCAAAAACTCTGTTTGCTTAACTTCGCTGAACATACGGCGCCTTAAGGGCCTTGTGAATCAAATAAAATAAATAAGGGATAAAAACATTGATTCCGGACAATGTTATGGTTCATCATCATCATCATCATATCAGCCGAAAGACCTCCACTGCTGGACATAGGCCTCCCCCAAAGAGTGCCAAAGCGACCGGTCCTGCGCCACCCGCATCCAGCGGACTCCCGCAACCTTTACCAGGTCATCAGTCCACCTTGTTGTCATGTTATGGTTCCCAAGGGGTAATTATTATCATATTCCTTAGGCGTATACCAATGATAGGCAAGCACACAAAAAAAATCACCTGCGCAGCGTGGAACAAGGACAGCATCCTCGTGCTGGCCTCTGAAGACAAGAGCCTCTCCATCAACAACGCTGATGGAGACACCCTGAGGGTCATCAGTCTGCGGGACACGCCCAACGACCTGGTGTTCTCCGAGATGAAGACAGATGAGCGCGCGGCGGGAGAGAACACGGTAACCGAATGCATTACTCATTTATTCATAATATTACTAATATTTTTTTTTGCATTTAAAATATTAGTAGTATGTCAGTGGTCAATTTATTCTTATCCTTTATAAGGGTGGGCTGTTTGTTCAAGTACACAACATTAGACTTTAAAACATTCCCCACTGTGCATTTTAATTTAATATATTTCTAATTTCTCTTCTATTTCTTTTTTTTTTAATGATACATTTTCCACTATATCCGTCATGTTGGCATGATTAACACTCTGTCATCCACTTTCCCGCTATTTTTTCATAACGTTTGTAACTGTCATGCGATTGTCCGTGATGTCCATAGTTTTTATTTGTTTAGGTTTCCAGACTGATCCTTCCCCATAAAAGTCAAAATTAAACCGAACATTCTCCTCGTGTGTAAATATGTCATAAAACTGATATTGGCAAATCCACCTTTCTAAAACAGCAAGGAGTAAAAGCCACAATTGAAAAAAAAAAAAAGCGTGGGTTGCACCAAACTATATATCTGTAATCGTAAGTGGCGTTCGTCAACATTTGTAAATTTTCTATGTAATGACAGCTGCCGGCGCCATATTTAACGTTGATCGGTCGGTAATCGTAAGATGGTACGGTCACGGACTTTAATTGTTGAGCCATTTAGAGCTCACTTTATACTGGACCTCCAAAGTTTGACTATTAAAGTACCAAAATTAGTTGACACCTAAATGGCTCAACAATTAAAGTCCTTGACTGTACAACCCGCCCTCGGTCGTTGCTGTTGCTTTTTCAAGTTTTTGCCATGCTTTCTGGGTCACTCTTGAAAAGCACTATGACAGAATTGTCTTCTAGGTCAGCCTTAGAAATATATTGTAACTGTAATGTTTTCCGTTGGCGCCACTTGCTTTTATGCTGGGGCCACACTAACGAGAAATGCCATTAATTATCGCGATAATCGTAGTGTGGCCGTACCTTTAACGTCAGCTATCGCATAATTAATGGCATTTCTCGTTAGTGTGGCCCCAGCATTAGTAAGATGCATCAGGCGGAACAATGACAGCATGCTCATGCTCGCGTCCTTACTAATTCTGGCCATGATGTCTCCTAGGTCGCTCTGACAAAGTGTATATCATGAAGATGTCTCCTAAGTCGCTCTGATAAAGTGTATATCATGAAGATATCTGGGGTCGCTCTGATCTACATATACACTTTATATCACAGGATGTCTCCTAGGTCGCTCTGATAAAGTGTATATCATGAAGATGTCTCCTAGGTCGCTCTGATAAAGTGGATATCATGAAGATATCTGGGGTCGCTCTGATCTACATATAGGTACACTTTATATCACAGGATGTCTCCTAGGTCGCTCTGATAAAGTGTATATCATGAAGATGTCTCCTAGGTCGCTCTGATAAAGTGTATATCATGAAGATATCTGGGGTCGCTCTGATCTACATATACACTTTATATCACAGGATGTCTCCTAGGTCGCTCTGATAAAGTGTATATCATGAAGATGTCTCCTAGGTCGCTCTGATAAAGTGGATATCATGAAGATATCTGGGATCGCTCTGATCTACATATAGGTACACTTTATATCACAGGATGTCTCCTAGGTCGCTCTGATAAAGTGTATATCATGAAGATGTCTCCTAGGCGAGTTTCCCCGATACCTTATTACTCTTCACTGGGCCACTTTTAATAAATATTTTTCTAAAATTTTGATATCATTGAATAGAAATTCAGAGCTTTTAGTCTATTGTCATACATTTCATGTTCTATTGATATATAGGTTATAGGTGTAAGCGGGCTGGGTTTCCGCAACTCGACGTCATAATAGCGCCTATTTTGCGTATGGGTTTTTGGCACTACTGTTATTCGTGCCAACCCAGTTCCACCAGGAAGCCTAGCAGACCCTTTACGTTGCCGACGGCCTCCGGTAGCGACCCCGGTGTTCCGAGGTGCTTTGTCAATATTCTGCCACCCCAGGACACTTCACGATGACGTGGGCGGCTGTCTCTTCCTCTTCCATGCATGCTCTGCAAAGAGGACTGTGTGTGATACCTAGAGTGAAAAGGTGTTTGTGATGTTCTATTGATGCTATAAGACGTCATTTTCAGTCGATAGGAATTAAAAGTTTGAAAATGCCCGTCATTGGTTTATTCAGATCAGCCTGGTGGTAGGCAAGCGGACCCTGTACCTCTACAACCTGCTCAACCCGGACAATCCGATCGAGCTGGCCTTCCAGCAGCGGTACGGGTCCATCGTCGCTTACAAGTGGTACGGCGACGGCTACATTCTTATAGGTAAGGAATAGGCATGATGCCTCATGTTCAAATTGATAACGTAGTGACGCTAAATGGATAGTAAACCATCAAATTATCGTAATAAAGTATAAATTATAGTATATAATTAAAATCATAAAAAGATATGAACCTTGAAAGTTTAGAAAATCTTTGCATTTTTTTTATTGACCAAGAGTAAATTTAAAGCTGCCAATAGAATCCTTACGCTTTTATAGAAACAAAATTGTATAACAACTATGTACTTAAACGCAGTATTTCGCGACCGAAACAACAATTTACCGGATTTTCCACACAACGGTACAACTACTTTGTACAATTGTGACGTCATACTTGTGTGTCTATCAGTATGAAGCGTTTTGTGCTGCCGCCAGCGACGTTAATCTTTGTCTCAAACTTTTGGGTATTTATGGTCTTTAATTTGTTGTTGCTCCCATACAAACATTTGTTCCTCTCCAAAAACTGTTTCGAATGACATCATAAAAAAATCTTAGTGATCATCCCAATTCAGAGCACTGCCGCTGAGCTCCATCAACCTGTTTTTGGGAATGTTGGTCGAAGCAAGCTTTGGAGTAGGTACGGTCAGCATTAGAACCATGTATAATTATAGGTGGTTTTAGGACCTTATTCCTTAGGGATAAGGTTGAAAAGTATATATGTGTTTATGATGCTTATAAAGGAAGGAAAATGGTTCAAAACGTCCCTCATGCTCGAAGTGCATCCATGGTGCAACTTAAAACGATAAGATAAGATATACCATGACAGTGGCAAACAAGAGTGCAGCCTGCCTGGTGGTAAGCAGATGACTATTGATTCTATTGACTTCGTTGTCGCCCTTGGGTCAATCATTTTTTTCTTGTTCTTCGTTGTCATGGCTACGTCTCGAGGGGTCCATGAGGTGTAACCAAACATTTTTAAAACTATTTACACCCTATAAAATCACCTAATATATTTTCCTTTCCAATTCATTTATATCATGGTGCATCTCTTAAGTTACGGCTACGGTAGCCCAGTGGTTCAGGCGTGCGGCTGTTAAACGGCGGTCGTGGGTTCGAATCCCGGCTCGTACCATTGAGTTTTTCTGAACTTATGTACGGAATATAATTTGATATTTACCGTTAGCTTTTAGGTGAAGGAAAAACATCGTGAGGAAACCCGTTCCCTTTCCAATCCATGAGAGGAGGCCTGTGCCCAGCAGTGGGTCGTATATAGGCTGATTTATTATTATATATATTATTATCTCTAAGCACGTCGAAGTCCATAATATAACCATTTTTCTAAGAAAGTCTTTCTCTATTGTCTCCTCGCTCAAGGAACAAGAAAAAGTTGATGGTACCACTTAATTTTAATCATTTCACAATAGTTAGGTTCAAACATAACTTACAGTAATAGAAACATAGTCTCAATTGGTTGATGATTGTCTGTAGAAAAGCACCAAAAGTTGTCTCAGTTTTTTTGAAGTGAAAACTTCTTTAGCGGCGCTGAGCACTTTTTGGGATGGGGAAAAATTGTTAAATACGCGACAGAGTTTTGTGACGTCAGATGTGCGAAGGAGGTCACTTTTTGCTGCTAGCCGATTCGACTTCATTTAAAACTGAACGCTATTCGTAAGAGTATAAAGCCGTTAAACTCTTTTTGCAATAGCATATTTTGCAAATAAATTTGTAATAATACCAACGCGTCCTTCACCGTTTTGCTATTGAGAAAATTCGAATAGTTCGAATTTGGACGTTATTCCTAAAGAGATAAAGCTTAGAAAAATTATTACCAACGGCAAAAACAAATTGATATTTTGGTCGCCACCGCCGTCTGCTGTTGTGCTGTTCTTGCAAATTCGAATAGGTCGAATTTAGACGTTATTCCTAAAGAGATAAAGCTTTGAAAAATATTTGGCAATGGCAAAAACAAATCGGTATTGTGTTTGCCGCCGCCCGTCGGCGGGGCCCGTCCGCCTAAGTAATTGATAATTGTTTATAAATTTGCGTCAAATTCATTTTTAGGGTGACACCGTAAGCAGTCACGTGACCTGATCGAAAAACTGTTACAATATTATTGAGTTTTCACTTCTGCCGGCACTCCCGGAGTGCAACCCGGTTTTTTTTTTACAGAAACCAACTTGTTTCTCCCTCACAGGATTCAGTGCCGGCTTTGTCATCGCCATATCGACGCATATCAAAGAGGTGGGCGAAGAGTTATTTCAAGTGAAGAACCACGAAAACTTGACGGACGTCGCCGTATTCAACGGGCAAGCGGCGTCGTGCGGCGACAGTCAGTAAGTCTAACAGTAGCAGTAGTCTAGTAGTCACTGTTGAACTAATGTACAACAGTGCGAGTGAGAGGAGATATCGTGACTAGCATGTAATGAGAAAATATTGGAGTTGAAATAATTATTTGCCTGTACTATTGAAAACTCGAAATATGGCACCTAGAAATAAAAACATCAGGACTATCATTTAATTAAATTCAGAGGTGTATGGACAATCAGATAACTAAACAGATTGGAGTGGCGGCGCTCTTGTGTTGGAAAGGGGCAGTAAAGGCATAGGAGAAAAAAAAACATGTATCTTAGATAATATTTTGTCAACTTTGAAACTGAAACCAAAATCGTCAACTACACAATGTACGGCCGAACTCACAAAGGGCTGAAGACCTTTGTACCGCGTCGCTACTGCACATTAAACTACTACTAGTTGCCACACCAGGCGTTTAGTGGTCGCGTCCTAGCCACAAGCTGCGGCAGAGTGGTCGCGGTCAGTGGCGGCCTAAACTGCTGGTTTAAACTGCCATACGAAGAAGGATTCACTAATGTTTCCCAACCTAACGTTTGGCAACCTGATTCATTTCGCAACTTTTCATTTCCCGATTTCTTAATCCTGAAATATTTACAGTTTCAGAAATATTAAGAAATTGGGAAATGAAAAGTTGTGAAATCAATCACGTTGCCAAATGTTAACTGTAAATATTTGAGGAATTATTTCAGGGCCATCCTGTAGAACCCTAAAGGGTTCTACTAACCTAAAGCTTAGTTTTAAAAAAATACTGAAATATACAAACTAACAAAAGGTTCTACGCGATGGCCCTAAAATTAATCCTGCAATATTTACAGTTTCAGAGTTTGGGAAATGAAAAGTTGCGAAATGAATCAGGTTGCCAATTAGTTGCGACATTAAGGTGTCCCACGAAGAAGTTAATCGGGTGACAGCGACAAGTTGTCAAGCTACTTATGAGTTGTGTACTCAAGGACGCTGATTGCAGTTTGAAGCTGATCTCAGTATGGAACAACGGCTCCGTGACCGGCTCAGTGCTGCCGCCTGGCGGCGCCGAGCGCTGCGCGTGGAGCTCGGACGGGCGCCTGTTGGCCACCGCCGGGCGCGCGTACCTCGACGTGTACGTGACCGCGCTGCCCGCGTTGTACGCGGCCTACGGCAGCAGGGTCGTCGCGCTGACGAGCCTGACCGAGGCCACGGTGTACCAGTGCATCGCGGTCGCTGACGATGAGGCGGCTAGCAAATGTGAGTGTTGTCTCTCTCTGTCTATGTCTGCAAACTAGCAAGATATACTCCGTATCTGTATACGTACGTAACACTGGATAATTTTTAAATTTACTTTAAAAACAAAGTTTTAACCGACTTCCATTTAATACTCCGCCAAGCTACGAGAACTTTCCACATTTTTTTCCAATTTACCACATGAACTGATTTCCGATAGCAAATGCGTGGCGATGCGTTGATTATTAGAGGAAAAAATCGAATCGCTGTATGTGGGCCGATAATATTTGAGGACTTCCGTGGATTCCCCAAGAGCATCACCAATGGCACTTCATTAGTTCCTATTTCAACGGAATCTTATCAGAATCTGTGACGTACTTTTGCACTTTTAAGTACATAATTGAGGAATTCCATAAGTCATCTGTGGTCTTCATCAGCAATTCCACTCCACCAAATTTACCATTTCCAGGTGTAAACACACGAGTTATAATAGAAAATACCAAACTCACTACACGCGTGCGTAATATAATAGGCATGCGGCCTCATATTCAAATTGATAACGATAATGATTATCGTAATAAAGTATAAATTATAAAATATATTAAAATCATAAAAAGATATGAACCTTGAAAACTTGGAAAAAATATGCATTTTTTTTTATTGTCCAATAGTAAATTTAAAGCTACCGATAGAATCCTTTCGCTTTTATAGAAACAAAATTGTATAACAACTATGTACTTAAACGCAGTATTTCGCGACCGAAACAACAATTTAGCTGATTTTCCATACGACGATTAGTACAAATGCCACTTGTGACGTCATACGAGGCTACGTCATCAGTATGAAGCGTTTTCCGCTGCCGCCAGCGACGTCAATCTTTGTTTCAAATTTTTGGGTATTTATGTTCTTTAATTGTAGTTGCTCCCATACAAACATTTGTTGCTCTCCTAAAACTGGTTCGAATGACATCGTAAAAAAATCTTAGTCCGCATCCCTATTGAAGAGTTCCCTCAATTCCTCATGAATCCCATCATCCAACAAGATTTTTGAAAAAAATGGGACCAACCTGGAACTGGACTTAAAAACAACAAAAAAATTGTACGAATCGGCTCATAAGTGACGGAGTTCTAAGGTAACAAACATTGAAAAAAAAAAATACAACCGAATTGAGAACCTTCTCCTTTTTTTTGAAGTCGGTTAAAAAGAGACGGGTAGTTTATGTCGCATTTGAAGCAGTCTTAGTTTTTCTTTCCTTCTATGTTTTCAGTCTCTCTGTCTATGTATGTAGGTGTGTGGTGTTGTGTTCCTGGTTGTGTAAGGTTGCCAGAGCTGCCGAGGATGTGTTGAGAGTGGGGGATCCGCGTTCGTCTCTAGCTCAACACAACGAATCCTCAAATTTATAACGGGTAGGCAAAGCGCTTGTGATTCTCTTCTAGAATCGCAAGCGTATGTAGGCTACGGTGTCTGCATACCATGAGACAGGCTGTATGCTTGTTTGCCAACGTCATAGTATAAAAAAAAGACCTGCGGACCTATTTTTGACTTTCGAGCGCTCGACTCTTTCACTCGAAAACTGTCAAAAATTATGAAATGCTATTTAGAAATAGCGATATAAAATTGAAAACCACTCGTATTCAATTCTGTTGGTAGAAAGTAAGTGCCTGCCATTTTGACACTACAAACGTATTTACTTTTATTTCATTTTCGAGCGCTCGAAAGTCAAAAAGCAGTACCCTAGTTGCACTCTTGGAGTGCCGGCAGAAGTAAAAAGTTGAATAATTTTAATTTTGCAAAAAAAAAACTCCCCTCCCCCACAGCACTGCATTTATGGATTTTTGCATACCTAAAACTATGTCATATTGTGTGTTTGGCAAGTCACAAAATTTTGTTTAGCAAGCAAATAAAGATTAATAAGAATGCCTGAGACATGGCTCTATGAAATATCTCACAATTTTTTACGGTGGAAGAGTTTCGAGACTTGGCCTCTTTTTTACATGGAATGTTTTTTATAGGATCTCACTTCTTTGGTGTACAGTTGGTGTATCCAGAAAACTGGTCGGAAATTGAAAAAATATTATAGTTTTTCCTTGATTTATACACTAAACACTATTTGTATTCTAAATTTGAAGCTTCTATGTCTGCTAGAAGTGCCTTAGAGTTTTGATGATCGGCCAGTCAGTCGGCGGCCAAAATTAAGAAACTTTGACTAGTTATAATTCTTGAAGTACTGGTTCAAATTGAATGAAATTTGAAATATACTGTGGTTATATAATGCCTGCTTGGTTACTGAAAATTCAGGCTTCTAGTTTTATCCACAACGAAGTTATAGGGTGTCGAAAATGGCCTGAACTGCTTCGAGAAAAGGATGGTAGGGCCGTGCCCCCAGATCCTTCGTGACCTCGGCGAGAAAAGGGGTTGCCAGCCTCATAATCCATATTTGAACACGTATAATATTCTCAATATGAAAAACAGACGTAAGCTACAATTGGCAACTTTAATGTTTAATATCAAATGCAGCGGCCGTCCGAAATATACGACAAATTGTTATGGCGAACAGATGAAAGTAGAACCGGTTCAATAGGCGTACCGGGCATTCATAGGTTAGTTTCGTTTAAGGGCAGTTTTCGTTTTGCAGCATCTAAATGCTGGAATGATTTACCACCTCCTGTAAAAAAAACGAAAACTCTCTACATGTTTAAAAACAATGTAAAAGTTGGCTTCTGTCACTGCAAAAAAATGAAAGTAACTGGTCACCGGTAAAGATGTAAATTATGACAGTCGTCAGATTACTGTAGTTGATACATTAAATATCTATTTGTTTTTTAATTTTGTTTTTTAGTGTGAATAATCTCTCTAATTTTGTAGGTAGCCCGTTAATTTAATTTAACGCATATTAGGTACTAAGAACTTCTTTTTAAATTGTTTTATATAATTTCTCGTCGTGACAGCGAACTTAATTATTTAACATTTATTTAGCTTTAACTTTGTGGATAGAGACCGTTTCACTACACAGACAGCCAGTGTTGTTGCACTGAATAGGTCCAGGTCGACAAACCTCTGAAACACATCATTTAAGCCGCTGCTCGCTCTGATCATAAAACTATTTTGCCTATAGTTGGTGGATGATAATGGCACGGATTACTTTACGGCTTACGCCGAGCACTACTGGGTATACGGATGTTCAATTTACCAAGTAATGTACTATCTATACAACCAGGCATTTTCTTCTAGCGGAGCCAGTAGCGCTGGCCACGTACACCCTCCCCGTGGAGCCGACGCTGCTGGCGCTAGGCAGTGGTCACGTGTGCATAGGTCGCGACGCGCACGCCTGGCTGTACCCGCTGGCGGGCGGCGCGGCGGCGCACCGGCAGCACCCGGCGCGCGTGGAGCAGCTGCGGGCTGCGGGCGACTACTGCGCCGCGCGCAGCGCTGGCCGCGCCGTGCTGCTGAAGGTACACAGCACACGTACACCCTTCCCGTGGAGCCGACGCTGCTGGCGCTAGGCAGTGGTCACGTGTGCATAGGTCGCGACGCGCACGCCTGGCTGTACCCGCTGGCGGGCGGCGCGGCGGCGCACCGGCAGCACCCGGCGCGCGTGGAGCAGCTGCGGGCAGCGGGCGACTACTGCGCCGCGCGCAGCGCTAGCCGCGCCGTGCTGCTGAAGGTACACAGCACACGTACACCCTCCCCGTGGAGCCGACGCTGCTGGCGCTAGGCAGTGGTCACGTGTGCATAGGTCGCGACGCGCACGCCTGGCTGTACCCGCTGGCGGGCGGCGCGGCGGCGCACCGGCAGCACCCGGCGCGCGTGGAGCAGCTGCGGGCAGCGGGCGACTACTGCGCCGCGCGCAGCGCTAGCCGCGCCGTGCTGCTGAAGGTACACAGCACACGTACACCCTCCCCGTGGAGCCGACGCTGCTGGCGCTAGGCAGTGGTCACGTGTGCATAGGTCGCGACGCGCACGCCTGGCTGTACCCGCTGGCGTTTCTTGTGACAAGACAGCTGCCGGCGCCGTATTTAACGTTGATCGGTCTGTAATCGTAAGTTGGTGCAACTCGCCTTAAGCCCCGACGACTTTTTCTATTTTTTTTAATTTAGAAACTTAGGTATAATATTTTTTTGTAAATGCATTTAAATAGCATCGTTAAACCGTTTGGTTTGTCTCGATGCTAGCGCAGTGACTTTTTACTGTTAACAGGAAAATAAATTATTATCATTTCGTTTTTTCACTTATATAATCTTAAATTATTATCAAAAATCATATTGTAATCTTTTAACCGCCGAACGTCATTTACAGGCTCAACTCAGTCATAATAAATTATGATGTCATTTATACAGATAGTCACATAGTGCGCAGCCGAGCCTTTGACAATAAATTATTAAAATAAATATTATAAATAAATAAATATAGATAAATAAATTATTAATATTTTAAAATGTTTCCTGCTATATTTGTATAATCTTTGGGTTGTCTGGAAGAGATCGCTTTATAACAGTCGCTTTATAATAGTGATCTCTCAAATGTTTACTGTGATGCTATCGGTGGGAACCTGTAATTGGCTTTTTGTATTTTATCTATATCAATATGTTTCTGTAGCTGTTGGTTCTCCAAATAAATAAATAAATAACGATAAGACCCCCTGTGGTTACCATTATTTATTGAGCAATTTTTTTGTAAGATGTTTCTGTCTTGTCGTGGTGCAATAAAGAGTATTTATTATTATTATTCCTAATTGTATACAGATAGACTCGCCGGACCCGTCCAACGACGCGGACTCCATGACGTTCCCCGAGCCTCACATGCAGGACGCAGTCATCACCGACATACACCTCACCAGCGATTTCTTCATATTCGTCACAGATGTAAGTATTGACGAAGTTAATGTCAACGCCGAGCAGTGTTGCTGGGGCCACACTAACGAGAAATGCCATTAATTATCGCGATAATCGTAGTGTGGCCGTACTGATAACGTCCATTAACGCGATAATTAATGGCATTTCTCGTTAGTGTGGCCCGGGGGCATGTGCCATGAAATTCACTAACGCTCGCACAGCTGTGTTGATACCCTAAATCCATAAAACATTAATGAAATATTTTTATTATACACGGAGAGAAAGCATTCATCCGGTAGAGCAAGTGTGCGAATTGTAAGTGGGTCAATCAACAAATTCTTGATGCGAATGTTCCGTTAGTCAGGAGACATTAAGACAGAGTTTCTTAGAAAGCTTGTCTCTTTTTATAGTTTTTATGCTCTAGAGCCTAAAGTAAAATCTTTGTCGAAGACTAAGGCAATCGGTCCAACAGCCACACGAGCAACTTTAACTTCATAGAACAAGCTCTTTATTTTTTTATGTTTCGTTAGTATTCTAAGACCAAGGCAAGGATACAAACACCCAAAGTACACAATAAAACTTCATGAAAAAAGATTTTCATTTCATTTCCTCGCTATCGAAGTGAAAAGTAGAGTGTACAATTCGTCCATAAAAACCATTTTACACTCGATTTTATATCCAACGTCTCGCGTAAAATGGTGCGTTGGATGCACTTGTTGTACAATCTACTATTATTTTATTTGTATTTGCATGTAGTATGACAGACAGATCCTAGCTTTATTCCCGGTAGTGCCCCTAAAGGAGCCCGGGGTCCGCTTTGACACCTAATCCCAAGATTTGGCATAGGCAGTAGTTTTACGAAAGCGAATGCCATCTGACCTTCCAACCCAGAGGGAAAACTAGACCTTACTGGGATTAAACCTGTTTCCTCACCATGTTTTCCTTCACCGAAAAGCTAACGGTACATAAGTTCCGAAAAACTCATTGGTACGAGCCGGGATTCGAATCCACGACCGCCGCTTGACAGCCGCATGCCTGAACCACTAGGCTACCGTAGCTCATAACGGCTAACGTACTTGCATGTAGTATATTTATTAAATTTTACTGTAGCGTCAAGGGAAAAAATACACCTGTACACGTGTTACTTTGTCTAACTTTTTGTTACTGATGATCTCAACTCAATTGCTCAATGGGTAAATTGAAGAGATCCCTTACAGGGATAAGTTCGCCTCTGCACCGATTTAACATTTTTTTGTCTGTATTTCTACCTGTGTCTTGTGTACAATAAGGTATTTAGATACATACTTACAAATTGGTAAAATTGTATTGAGACAAATTAACAAACTGTATCCACTGTACCATCCTGTGTATAACATGCAATTTATATAAAAAGTTGATTCAAATATTTGCAGAAGGGACGAATGCTTTACGCTGAAAATGAACGAGCTGTGTCATAATAATCTGTACAAACGACTTACCGATTTCGTTAATCTGTGATATTTCTTATATGATTCTGTTTTCTGGGGGGACAACTGTTCTTCGCGTCCGCAGGAGCTACCTACCACAACCCTGCAAGATAGACAAACTTTAAAGGCCAAAAATAATATATGCCATACTATTAAATAAATATGATACTGTTTGTTTTTATTGACAGCAAGGCCACATAGAGTACTTCGGTATCGAGGAGTGGCGTATGTCAGTCCGTTACAAACATACATGCGGCATCCGCGGCGTGTACTGCGACATAGGTAAGCTTTTATTTTACCGTTACTATAAAATAAAGGCTTCGTTTTTATGATAAAAGGGATATATTTTTTGGTCCTTTTCTAGGTTAAAGCCCTGTGTGATGTATTCTTGTTGTTCCAAACTACATTTATTCTACTCTAAATCCCAGTTCGAAACCTGGGGTATCTTTCTCAAAAGCTTGTAACTTGTAATGCAAGTGGAAGTCCCGATCTAATAACAGGAGTTGAAAAGAGGTGTCTGTTTGTATTACAAGTTACAAGTTTTTGAGATATGGGCATCACACTTGCTCGAAAAGGGCTTCATAATGCGCAGACATACAGAGCTGTAATAGCCTGTGTTACGCCCACGGGCGTAATGGTTTTTTTCTTAAATTGTATCTGTCACTCATGCGGCAGTTACAAAGCAAAGAGGTTCTATATCAAATACGATGTCTGAAAACGTATTTATAAATAAATTTAAACTTAAAAAAACTACTTAAACATGTTTAACTGAATTATTTACAGATTTAATATGTAGTTATTTAGTGTCTATGTAAAATATTTTTAAGTGTTTTTAAATCGTGGCTATAATACCGCAGGGTCTTTGCCATACGCGCCTCACGTCAAATTCAACAAAATGGACGACTGACATGTTGCAGTTTTTATTACGATTTGTATTCATTTAGTCTAAAATGTATTTGTTTCCTCGCAAATGTGATGAAAAACATTGTGTACGAGGGCTGCCTTTTAAGTTGTGTCGTTTAGAAAAACTAAAGAGAATTTAAGTGTTAAATGGTATTTATTGTTTTTCAAAGTAATCACCGTGATATGTACTACACTTTTTCATTCGATCGAACCAGTTTTCGAAACACTTATTCCAGTCCGAAGTCGGGGTCTCCAAAATGGCCGTTTTGTATGCCTCAACCGCTTCTTCAGGCGTCTGGTACCGTTGACCACGAAGTCGTTGCTTGATTTTTGGAAAAGTAAAAAAATCGTTAGGGCTTAAGTCTGGACTGTACGGCGGGTGTTCCAGAATTTCGACGTTTTGCTCTTTTAAAAACGCAATAGTTTGCCGGGCCGTGTGCGAGCTCGCATTATCGTGGTGCAGTCTTATACGACGTCTTGGGTTATTTTTTCGAAACTCGCCGATGACTTCTGGTAAACAGACAGTGGTATACCAGTCAGCATTAACCGTTTTACGATCCTCGAGCACGATGGTGGCAACGTGGCCACTTTTCGCCACAAACGTGGCCACTTTTCGCCACAAACGTGGCGACCATTTTTTTCGAAGTGCTCCGTGAGCTTTGTACTTTGGTCGGTTTTGGCTCATCTTGGAACACCCAAACAGTCGACTGCTGCGCTGTTTAGAATCGGGATCATAGGCATATATCCAAGATTCGTCACCACTGATAATGTCGTAAACATGTTTCGAGTTTCCTCGGTTGAATTGCCGCAGAGTTTTGCGACACCATCGAACGCGAGCCGTTTTTTGGTCTTCACTGAGTAAATGTGGTATCCAGCGTGAGATCAACTTTTTTACGCCTAAGTGATCATGCAAAATACTGTGAACACTGGTCCCTGAAATACTTAAGGAAGCTTCTATCTCACGGTATGTCGCATGGCGATCTTCGATGATCAGTTGCCGTACAGCATCAATGTTCTCCTGGGTTACGGCTGTTTTTGGTCGACCTTCACGATGTCTATCACCAAGACTAGAGCAACCACGTTGAAATTCTAAATACCAGGGTTCCACAGTCCGAAGGCATGGTGCTTTATCATTGAAAACCGTAGTCAACTCTTCGAAGCACTGAAGTCGCGTTAAGCCCCTTTTGAAGTTGTAAAAAATTATCGCACGTAAATTTTCCTTCGAAATTTCCATTTTCACAACTGACTTGTCAACTTTGAACGAACGCTGTACTAAAACGGTTGGGCCGATTTCGAGTCATTCTTTTGTTTTCGAATTCTAAATTCAAATATTTTAACGTGACACTAGTTCTTTTTTATGCAATCACGGGAGGTTTGCAAACGACAGAACTTAAAAGGCAGCCCTCGTATAACACGGGCGTACGAATATTGCAAACTCGAGTTTTTCGGCGTCGGGCTTCTGATAGACTCTTGTTCGCAATATGCGACTTACGCCCCTCGTTAAACAATGTACTATTACTTACTCTGGGCGGTAAGTGAGATTTACCGCCCACGGGCGCAGCGGCAAATCTCACTTCACACCCAGGAGAAGACGTAAAATTGTGTACGCACCACGGACAGTAATTCGTAAAGCCCCAGATCGCAGGTGTTTGTGGCCCGAACCGAAGGTGAGATTCACGAATTCACCGGTCTAGGTACGTAATGTACTATTTGTGGCTATACGCCTGACAGTGCTAGCTTCCCACGAGGCAGCTTGACCCAAGACTGGCTACGGTAGCCTAGTGGTTCAGGCATGCGGCTGTCAAGCGGCGGTCGTGGGTTCGAATCCCGGCTCGTACCAATGAGTTTTACGAAATTTATGTACCGTTAGCTTTTCCGTGAAGGAAAGCATCGTGAGGAAACCGGTCTAATCCCAATAAGGTCTAGTTCTCCGTCTGGGTTGAAAGGTCAGATGGCAGTCGCTTTCGTAAAACTAGTGCCTATGCCAAATCTTGGGATTAGGTGTCAAAGCGGACCCCGGGCTCGTTTAGGGCACAACCGGGAATAACGCTAGGAGGATGATGATAGTAGCTTGGCCTAGTTTGGGACTAGGTCGGTTTGTGTAAGCTTGTCCCCAGAGATTTATTGAATGATCTAATGACAAGTCCATATTTATTTGAATGGCAGGCGGCGCCCGCGCATGCATAGCGGACGAGCGACGCCGGGTGCTGGTATACTGCCCCGCGTCCGGCGACATGTGCGCCGTACCACAAGCCACCGCGCCACTCAGGTTTGATTTTTCCCCTCTACATATACATATGTGTCCACTCTATCAGTTCAAAACCAACACCCCATTATTCATCAATTTGCTTGCCCGTGTGTAAGGTTTGTTCTGATTTGAAATTGGACATTGCAATGTGACTAGTTGACTACACGTAGTCCTGACAATGTTTTTTCAAACATGCAATGAAATATTGACGTTGTGTTCTTCATAATGGGCTTCCAAGTGTCACGTTTCTGGCGCAGCGAGACGAGAGACCCGTAATGGCATTTCATACAAAATTGGAGGCCTAGGCCTGCAAGATGGTCTTTTTCAATTTCCATTCCACAATTTGTGGCACAGCAACACGGCGTTCAGCCAGGAAAATTAAAGTTTGATTTCTTGGAGTTTTTTTTATCTATTTCCCAGTTGCCAGCCTCATAACTATCTATATGTACTTGGCCGGCAACCCCTTACTTCCCGGCCTCTGTAGTAATATATTATTTTACACCTGCTAATAAGAAGAGAGATTGTTGCCATTGAAATAACATATTTTTTCCAGATTATATTCTACCATTTAGTCAAATTTAAATTATAGCTGAAAAGGGATTCAGGAGGGATATAAAGTGTCTACTTGACAATCCCCAAATGTCCAATGTCGTGTATAGCTTTTTGTTTGAAAAATTACCCGGGAGACACTATAGAACTCACAAATGTCTGTTTCCAGGGGCGCAATCTGGGACATCTGCCTATCGGATCGCAACGTGTTCGTCATCCACACCGACGAGGCGATCCACACGTACTACTTCAGTGCGAATAGCACTAAGGGCCCTCACGTCGACTTGGTACACAGCACTACGGTACACTCGGACACGGTACCACTTATACTGTTCTCGGGGGACGCGTACTGCTACGCGCAGGGAGAGTGAGTGCATGAAATTCGCATATCCAATCTACTTTTTTTAATAAAGTAGTACCAGAGATCAACGTCCTTATTAATAAACATTCTCACAACCTATTTTAGCTAAAATTCCATTACATTTAGTGTGTCTTCATCTGTCACATTGGCATTTGTGGTCAAAACACATTTTAGTCCACAGAGTTTTAACAATTTTTTTCTCATCTCATCTCATCAATTACCCCGCACCCGATCAGAAATAGTGTCGTTGAAAGTATCCAGCACTAGCACAGCTTTGTGAATTTAATCTCCATATTCCGATACAAATAGAGCTCAATTTCCAGCGTCGTCAAACTCCCCCTGGACTCGCACAACACCAGCGGCCTGGCCGACCCGGACGTCGAGAAACGACTCGCGAACCAGCGCCGCCATATTGAAAAGTTGCTGCTACTGAGACGGTTCAGCGATGCCTGGCTTTTCTGTGATGCCGTGGATGAAGAGGTCTTGTGGAGGAGGTTGGGAGAGGCAGCGATTGAAGAGCTTAATGTGGAATTTGGTGAGGACCTTGTTTAGCTATATAAGGTTCAAATTTGAAGTAGTCATATTGAGTTGTTACTCAGACGGTTTAGTGATGCCTGGCTTTTCTGTAATGCTGTGGATGAAGAGGTCTTGTGAAGAAGGTTGGGTGAGGCAGCGATTGAAGAGCTTAACGTGGAATTTGGCTTGGACCTTGTGTAGTTATGTTTAAGGTTCAGATTTCAAGTAGTCATATTGAGTTGTTACTGAGACGGTTTAGCGATGCCTGGCTTTCCTGTGATGCCATGGATTAAGAGGCTTTATGGACTTGATTGGGGGAGGCAGTTTGGTAAGAACCTTGTGTCGTAAGGTTTAAGGTTCAGATTTAAAGTAGTCATATTGAGTTGTTTACTGAGACGGATCGACATAGAAAAAATTGATGTGACTTAAACAACTTAAAATGGCCCATTTTAGTCTGTGTTATTACCCCAAAGTAGTATGTCACACCGGATTAGAGAATGAATATAGGCATAATAAAAGTGTATCTCTGTCAAACTTACTTGCCAATGACCCTCTTTAGTATGCCCGATGTTAACTATGCTATAGTTTCTGGATATTTTCAGCTATTCGCGCGTACACTCGTTTGAGTGACGTCGCCATGGTCTGGGCTTTAGAAGACGCAGCACACATTGAAGATCTCCCCATTTTGTGGTAAGTCATGCTTATTAAAGCTTTACTGCTCTTCACCTCTCTTCATACAGAGTGTACCAAAAATGGGGTGTGAGCCGATCAAGGGCATAAACAGGTATCGTGTTCTGATAAAAAAGAACTAAGAGAAAAAAAATTAAGCGATTTCTTTTTACATTTGTATGAAGCGTTGGGCGACTGGGGCGACCTGCTTTATTCGAATTTTCGTGGGCGGCCGGCGGCCCACGTGGCGCTGAGAGTGTTAATTTTTAATACAATACAATTTATGATACAAGTGCCGAAAATAGGAAATTCGCAAGGAGTGGTGATAAATTAAAACACGACCCAAGGGAGTGTTTTAAATCGACACGACTTGCGAATTACCTATTCGCACGTGTATCGTACATCGTTTTACTGTACATATGACTCTTTAAAGTTTCGACATATCCACGGAAAGTGCTCTTTCCGCACTAGTGCGGGACATTAGCACCATATGTACTGTAATAGTACATTACTTACCAAGGGCTGTAAAAGAAAGAAAGCCCGAAATCGCAGGTATTTGAGACCCGAGCCGCAGGCGAGGGTTGTAAATATGCGATAGAGGGCTTTCTTTTTTACTGCCCGTGGTGAGTACACAATTTTACGTCTTCACCTGGGGACAATGGGAGTTTTACGGTACGCGCAGCGTGCAGTAAAACTCGTATTACGGCCAGGTGTGACGTAAAGATAAATATGTTGTAGCGGCGTGTTGTCAGCCTGCCTCAACCAGGGCGAGGCCGCAGCGCGCTGGCTCGAGAGCGAGCGAGGGGCTCAACACGCGCTAGAGCTGCACTGTGCCCGCGGGGACTGGGGCTCCGCGCACCAGCTGGCGCTGCAGACCTGCCCCGCCGCCGCGCCCGGGGTCGCGCTGCACCGCGCGCGCCACCTCGAGCTGCTGTAAGCCAACAAGAGCATCTTCCTCCCCTCTGAATCCTCATTATAATCTGACCTCAGGCGATCAAGCACCTACCCAAACGGCACGCCAATATCCTTTATCTCCTACAGTGGCCTGTATCTACTACACTGCGCGAGCAGGACCCCACCAGCTATATAGCGCTATAGAAGTGCCCTGCTGAACCTCTACACGGGTAGGCCCAAAGATCACGACTAGCACAAAATAAAATCTGTACCGCGTTGGGTAAAAGTACATGATTCCTTTTGTTCGCTCCAAACAGCCTCTTTATACGGTAAGTAGATGGAAGTGCCGCGCGTAGACTTCTCCGGTACAGTCATACAGGGTGTATCAAAAATGGGGTGTGAACCGAGCAAGGGCATATTCGGTACCGCATTGCGATTCCAAATATGCATGGTTTTGGTATTTTTTTATTATTTTTGTTTACATTGTTATTTTTGTTTTTGTTAACATTACAGTCTTTATTTTCGTTGATATTGCTTGTATATGACGACATTCCCCCGCGAGGTCGAAGGGTGGGAGGGTTTATTTCATTTTCAACCGCTGCGTATCATACACAAGCAATGTTCACGTGTAGTGAACAGAACGTCAAATCAGCATTACAAAATTAGGACATTAAAATGCAGATTCGCATACGCCAGTCATGTGATGCTGAATATGTAAACGCACACTACGAAAATATTATAATTGTATAGACGCACTCATCAAAACAGAATTTCTGATTTGGACTCGGACTTTACTTCATCGACAAGGGTATATTCCTTCACTGTGGCCAAGACACCTTTAGCCGTAATCAACTGCAAGAGTCTGTGCAGTTGGCAGTGAATATCCAACCTATTACCCATATCCTCCACACCTTCCGTCTGTAACCCGTAGGTCGCATGGTGCAGACATCCTTCTTATATCTCCTATCTTATCGTGTATATGTTAAATCTATGCTAGGGCTAGGGAATTAGGGCTCTAGGATTGTTTAGGGCAGTAGGAGTTAGGATTGATAGGTTTCTAGCTCTCTCCATAGATTATTTTAGTGAAATCCCCTCAGGATTTTACAAGCAATGTCTACAAAAACAAAGACTGTATTGTAAACAAAAACAAACATTTCAATTGGAATTTCATTTGGAATCACAATACGCTACCAACCATGCCCTTGATCTGTTCACACCCCAGTTTTGAACACCCTGTATAGAAGATCAACCTCGTTCAATACATATCAAATATAGAGATTAAGCATCTCCAATTCTCCATATATTTTTTGTCACGTTACAACTATCTATTTTAGAACACGTCCGTTTCGTCTTATCCTTTATCGGGATTCAATGCAACTCTTAAAATGATTAACTTAACTCGAGGTTAATAGTCACTGATTGATTTCTTAGAACAGTTTATTTTGGCATAAGAATGTGTAGGAGCAAGCGTGATTTCATTATAAACCCGAATCCAGTACCTCTGTAAAAATATTACATCTAAAGTTATAAGAAAAATCCCCCAATTCCAGAGCCGACTACCACGAAGCCCTATCATTCTACGAACAAAGCATCATAACCGAGGACATGGACACCATCAAAGTTAAAGAGCACAACGAAAAATGCGGGGCGGGCATCGCTCGCATGTCCATACGTTGCGGAGACGTGGTGCGAGGCGTCACCACCGCCATGAAACACGCACACGACATAGACTTACTTAAAGACTGCGCCCAGTTACTAGAAGACGAGAAACAGTATTCCCATGCCGCCGCATTATACGACCACGCTGGCAACACAGAGAAAGCAGCCGGTTTGTACATAAAACTCAAATCCTGGCTTAAAGTAGAGGCGCTGCTACCCAAAATCAACTCCCCAAGCATTCACATTCAATACGCTAAAGCTAAGGAAGCTGAGGGGCGCTACCATGACGCTTTGAAGTCCTACCTAAAAGCTGGCGACTATGAGGCAGCTATAAGACTGAACTTGGAAAAGCTCGACGACATAGATGAAGCTGTGAACTTGGTGCAGGAAACCAAGTCAGTTCAAGGAGCCAAGATGGTGGCCAATTATTTCCAGAACAGCGATGATCCCTCGTCTGCTATCAAGTTTTTAGTGATGTCGCTGTGTTATGATGAGGCGTTTCAGCTGGCTAGGAAGAATGGGAAACTGCATTTGTATGGGGAGATCTTGATACAAACTTCGCAGGCGAGGCCGGAGGATTTCAGGTACATACTTTTAAATGAGACGTATATTGTAAAAAAAACTTGTCCTAATTATTTGCTCGTAGACAGCATTTGAGACAACTCGGCATATTTTTTTATCCATTGGAATGTTAATTTTGTTGATAGCAATATTTAAAATAAATAGTTAACCTCTTGCCGCTGGGTTTAAAAAAAAATCAAGTGCGTAATTTTATTTAATATTAATAAAATATCTTTATTTCAGAACATTAAAGTTCCATACATATATAAATATATAAACTGTTGCTTTTCGGTAAACGAAAATATTGCGAGGAAACCGGTCTCATCCGAACAAGGTCTAAATTAACAGCCGATATGTTCTAATCTGGATGAACACACAAATTACCATTTCCAGGTCATTGGCCTTGCATTTCGAAGGCGAGAAGAACCACCTGCTAGCCGGCAAGTTCTTTTTCCACTCGGGCGAGTACGGCAAGGCCATGTCGCATCTGCTTAAAAGTGGAGGGGAGGAGGATGAGAGCATCAGCATTGCCATAGATGCGGCCGCCGCCAGCGACGACGAGAGGCTTACCAGACGGTTAGTTATTTGGTTAGTAATGGCCGGTTCCAATAATCAATCCACCGATAGTTTTCCTTACCAACAGTTACATTTTGACACATTTTCTACGGGTAATCTGTCAAAATGTAACTGCCGGTAAGGAAAACTATCGGTGAATTGATTATTGGAACCGGCCATTAGTCTCCTTAGGAAGGTTTGACCATGTTGTGGGTAGTGGTCGTGAGGGAAACAAATCATTCTTAAAATTCTAATTTATTACTGGTTTGTCTTAGTGACTCAGGATTAGTAACATAATGATTAATCTCGGATTCATATTTAGGCGAACTAACTTGACAGTTCATTGCACACGAATGTTGCCACAGTTTCGCTAGTGCTGTTAATATCGATATTTAAAATAGTTCATACCAGAGGTTTGAATGAAACCAACCTAATAATTTTATTAAACAAAACAATAAGAGAAAAAACGGTTGGAATTAAAAATACATCGAACATCATTTTAGGACATCGCTAAGGACGCTGTCTGCCATTTTGTTTTGTTGTCAGTCCAACCATTAATTAGCCAAGCCATTCGATTTGATTTTGTGTTAGTTTTGCATTATAGGAATAAGTATTGTATATGTCCGATTTAAACCGTTCATCCCTATTTGGCAAGTATGTGTGAACGTGAGAGTTATGACGACGATTATATACTTCATAAAATACAAATTGAATCAGATTTATAGCAGGTACAAGGTTATATCGACCTATTTGTATCGACATAAACCTATCACTATGTAGTTTTTTTCCTATATCTGACAACATTTTTAGCTGTCAAGTTAGTTCGCCTAATTTTGGATCCTAGTATAGTTTTTTTTTTCACCGAGTCAACGTTCGATAACATCGATCAAGTCATACGAAGGGTTAATTTTAAACTTTTATGACATTAATACTGTGCATCTTTGCATTATTTTCGTAGGTTGATAGAGTACCTGCTGGGAGAGACGGATGGCACGCCGCGCGAGCCGAAGCATTTGTTCCGGCTTTACATGGCGAAGCGGCAGTTTGCGGAAGCGGCTAAGACTGCTGTGAGAATCTTTTGGACTTTTTGATCTTCGACTTGGTTTTAAGAGAACATGCTTTACACTCATGGCATTTTGCACCAAACCGTCTGTAATCTTAAGCGGTGTTCGTTAAAATCTGATTGTATGGAAAGTTTGACGAGTTTCTATGGGAGTTGCTGGCGCCATATTTACCATTGATCAGCCTCCCTAGCACACCATGTTTTATGTCCGACATAAAGCATTTGTCCCTCTTGCACTCGCATATTGGCTAGAATGGGACGAATGCTTTATGTCCGACATAAAAGTTAGCGTCCTAGCCCCTCAGTTTGTATAGTTGCTGCAACTCACCCGTAATTAAAAGAGATGGAGGCGTTCGAATTCTCTCACACTTTTTGCAGTAAATTTCATTTGTACTAATGTACTAATTTAATTATTGTGACTAGAGTAAGAAAAAAACATTACACCCTTTTTTTGGGTAGTCAAGTCAGTCAGTAAATCAAAGTATGTAATTGACTTGAACTTTTGACAGGTGATCATAGCGGGCGCGGAATGCCGGAGCGGCAACTATCGCGCGGCGCGTGACGTTCTCCGTGCGATGTGCGTGTCGCTCCGCGCGCGACAACTCGCGGTGCCGCGCGACATGCGACACGCGACCGCAACACTCCACGCCTACATACTGGTCAGTTTGTCACTACGAGTGGAACCCGCGATAGCTCAGTTGGTTCAGAGTATTGCACGGAGCCGAAAGGCGCGGGATCAAATCTTGTTTGTGGCATTTTTTTTGTCAATTTGATCGGGAACTTACATATGACGATAATATTTTAAAATTGTGAACATAAATTACAACAATAGCTGAATTAAATTTGATTACAAATCGTAGCATTGAATTAATGTACCTATACGTATAATACGGTTAGTTTGTTGGTTTTTAAGAAAATGTCAGTGAATTCAATATTGCCTTCCGAAAGCTGGTAGAACATAAGCATTTTATACATACATACACCTATTAAAATATAATGTAAACGGGTCACTCAGGTTTCGACAAGTTTCGAACGGATCGGAGTTCTTAATCACGAGCACTCGCGTTGTCGGCGCGTTTAACAGTCGAGCGATTTTCGACTTTAAAGACATGACTGACCCGTTTTAATTTTATCCGAATGTCTGATACTCACGGGAGTTTTCTATATACAATACATTTAGACCTCTTATATTACTATGTTTTGGCATAAAACGCTTTGAATGTTGGAATGTATGTTTGTGCGCAGGTCCGCACGCACGTGCGCCGAGGTCGGCACGAGCTGGCGGCCCAACTGCTGTGCCGCACCGCCGAAGACGTTAGCTTCTTCCCCACGCATCAACGTACGTATACTCAATAGCGGCTCTATACGGCCAAGCCTGCTATTATGGTGTACCCGTAAAATACATATCTGAATTAATTCACTAAAATCTGTATAAGTACAGATAAATCGGTATATATGGCAACATTGAGTGACGTAGCTCATTTGACTCGCGATACATTGAAAATGGCGGTCATTTCATCATTATTTTCATGTCCGCCACATAAACTAATTAACATTTTGTGATTAACAACTAATGGCAAATAAAGAAGGATTAAAACATGTAACAAACAATTATTTGAAATCAGATTAGGCTTCTCTACAAAAAGTTATTAAAATTTTTGACGGGGGAGGTGTCATTATGACACTTATTTTTTATGATGCTTTCGTATAGAATACGCATAAAACAAGCATGTTTTGTATGGGCATTTTTTCTCTAAATTTGATAATTACCGAGATGTTGGCAGTCATTTAAACGGTTCTGGGATTTAGAAAATTTCGGTATAGTGAACCGACTCGGATGGCGGACAGGTTAGAAGGAGGAGAGCTTCCGACACCGTCTTCGTGGTTATTTTTTTTTATAAAAGAGCAGAAAAACTTTGTCGCGCCCCCTTTGCTACTCTGAACCAATTTGCAAGTATCTGTAATAATAAAAACGAAATATTATTCTAAATTATAGTTATGATATATAACTTGTATATAACATGAGCATTATACCATATAATGATTATACAAAATAAGTGTTATATCCGATGATAGTTGTACAAAATAAAAATATATATTTTGATATTATAACCAACGTTTATCATATACAATGAGTGATTATGTACGTTGAAAATATATCAAATGTTGTTATAGCAAATAAAATTATATTATTTATTTTTATACCCATCATCATTACACATCCGTTAAATAACATTATGACGTCGTGTAGATCAAGTATCGATCCTGACGTCGACGGTGATCGAGTGTCTCCGCGCCGGGCTCAAGCACCAGGCGCACCACTGGGCGCGCGTGCTCATGCAGCCCGAGTACCGGGCGCAGGTACGGATAGCTCTATAGTAGTAGTAGGCTAGAAAGTAGGCAACAGACGGACCATACTCATTTGCCAATACGGGTGTAGACTCGACAATTATTATTACTCCAAAAGAAAGAAGGCAAAAAAATATGCCTAGTATGCTACAAGCGTTTTAATATTGCATGTTGCACGCTCGCAGCTAGTGACGTCAGAATCTGCGAGGGTGCCGTAGAGCGCGTCGTACGCAGGCCGCGTCGATTGCGGCGCCGAACACGATGGGGCACGGCACGTTGCCGCCTTTTAGTGACGTCACTAACTGCGAGCGGCAATAGTTTCAAAGGAAGTTGCGTTTTGCGAAAAAGGGACAGAACATACCCCTTCTTAAAACTTTGGACACTTATGACTTCGTGATTATTTAACCTTTTTCTCCATTTCACTACATTTTTAATCCTTTTTCTAGAAAATACGACATTATTGATTATTTTATTTAGTGTCTACACCCCTATTTCTCGCAGTACGCGTTAAAAGCATTACGGAATGTCTCGGCCAAAAGTGCAATAAATGGACTCGTCATCTTCGAGGTCCTCACCTGCGGCTTGGATCTTGACCTCATTCGTTCGTTTATTGCTTACTTTCAAGCCTCCAGCTGCAACACTGTAGTAAAATTTTGATTCTTATTCCACTGTCAAAATATCCTAAATATTCCCGGATATATGTACCAATGTACCCATGTAAACTCGTCACATAAAAATACATATAAAAGTTGATCAATTTCAGTACTCGTCGCTTGTGTCAGTAATGTATTATTTCTCGATAAGTTTGGGATTGTAATAGTACTAATAGTGTTCAGTTCATATACAGGGCGTCCCACGCCTATGCCACATGGATGGAAAGTACCTTGAATATTGTAGATGGAAGATTTTACTAAACGACGACATTATTTTAATTTAAAAAACAATTTAAACTGTATTTAAATTGTTATGTGTATTATTCTAAATATCCACCAAAACATGATCAAAAATTGACAGGGAGCGTAATAATCAAAAGAGTGCGACTTTGTATTCAACAGAATGGACTCATTTTGAGCATTTGATAAATTAAATTGATTAACTTCGAATTAAAAATGTCAAAATTCATGGTCTTCCTTTTATTTCTGAAACTATGTTATTTAACAAAAAATAATCCTTATGATGATGCCTTTCGATCGGTATGATAAAGCTACAGGGTATTTTTTTTTTCGTATAGTGGGTTCGATTCCCGGTTCAACCATGTAATTATTTAAAAATCTATGAATGTAATTCACATTGTTTTTTAAATGAAAATAATGTCTTTTTTTAGTAAAACCATCCATCTACAATATTAAAGGTACTTTCCCTCCATGTGGCATAGGCGTGGGACGCCCTGTAGGTATACTTTGGCGTATTTAAATGGTAAAACTCACCGCCACTCCCATTCCAATAGCGGTTTGATAATAGGTGTGGTGGCTTTCGGAGTATATGCACGGCGAAGCTTCGAAATGCATGACTGTTCAATGGATATCGCGTAGTTTACCTTGAGCGTCCTTTGGCACTGTGTATTACACAGAACTTAAGACAATACCGAAAGAATATTGTGCCCATATCCTACTGCTATTTATCGGGTGTCAAAGCGGATCCCAGGCGCCTTTGGGGCACAACCGGGAATAACGCTAGGAGGATGATGATACATCACCTGTCATTTACCATCAGTTGCTTATGCTTCACTCACAGCGACTGTCCTGTCCGGTCCGGTCTGAATCCGGCTTTATGTACTAGCTTTTGCCCGCGCGCGACTTCATCCGCGCAGAACTCGTTTATACCGTGCTTCCATACAAACTTCCGCCCCCATTTTCATTATTTTAGGGGATGATTTCTGAAAAAAAAACTATCCTATGTCCTTCGCCGGGATTTTAACTATCTCCGTACCAATTTTAATCTCAATCAGTTCAGCGGACCAAGCGTGAAAAGGTAACAGGTAGACAAGCAGAGAGAGTTACTTTCGCGTGAATAATGTTAGTATGGATTCCAGATTGATCCGAAATACGCGAAGAAGGTGGAGTCGGCCGTGCGCCACGCACCGCGCAGCGCGCCGCCCGCCGCGCCTTGCGCCCCGTGTCCCGTGTGTGGCGCGCCCGCGCCCGCCGCCGCCCTGCGCTGTGCGCGCTGCGAGGCCACGCTGCCCATGTGTGTCGCCACCGTGAGTCCACACACCCTGATTCATTACGCCGCGTATCCAGTAGAGGCAGCCTCGGACCGAGCGGCTGCCTCGCTCCGAGGCCGTGCAAGTGGAGACGTTGCCTCAACCTGAGGCCGCCGCGACACGAGGCAAATTCGGCGCCGCGAGCCGAGCCATATTTAGTCGGTGTTTTTGCCGTGCTCAAAGGGGCCTCAGTCTGAGCCGTGCATTTGATGGAGACGGGCGCGTGTTGCCTCGGGTCGCAATGGACAACGAATCAACAATTCAATTAATTAAATTATACGAGTGTCACCGAGTTCTCTGGGATCCGTTAAATAAAAAGTACTATGACAGAAAGCAGCAGCTACTCTACGCGCGTCTGATGCCATCACGTGTTTGTTTTAAACTGGCTCGGAAGTCGCGGAACCCAATGAGGCGTGTTGCCTCAGCTTGATCCGCAAAGTGCCTAGGACTTAGGCTGTTTGCATCAAGTTGCGGCTGCTCGGCCCGAGGCTGCTCAAATGGATAATATTAAGTACTTATTTCTGAATAGAGGTAGGGAAATAGTTTAGGTAACTCTTTTTATTAGTATATTTAGAAATAAGTACTTGATTATTTAGCTGTGTCAAGACGCAAAAGCGCTGTGTTTTCGTTTGGATTTTGCTCACTTATTTTTACATAGTTATTACGCTATCGGTGAGGATCTGTTATTAGCTCACTGTCATTACTGTTTTAAGCTACTGTGTAGTTTTTAAGCTGATGATCTTCCTATATAATTAGACTGATATAAAGAGTTGCCTAAACCATTTCCCTACTTCTGCCGAAAAATGGCCGAGACAAGAGTCGGCACACTGAAGATGTATTTTCTTTCAGGGCCTGCATATAGTGAAGGAAGATTTGACGGCGTGCCCTGAATGCGATTTTCCTGCGATCCTCTCAGAGTTTACAGAGTAAGTACAAACTTCATATACATCTTCGAGTGTAATCTATAGCGGAGCCATGGTGGCAGCTGGTGGCCTAGGGAGTCAGAAGTCCACACAATTATTGTATACTAGCTTCTGCCCGCGACTCCGTCCGCGTGGAACTCGTTTATATCGTAGCTTCATACAAACTTTCACCCCTCACTTCATCACCTTGGGGGATGATTTCCGGGATAATGTCTATCTACTATCCTATGTCCTTCCCCAGGACTCAAACTATCTCTATACCAAATTTCATCCAAATCGGTTCAGCGGGTTAAGCGTGAAGAGGTAACAGACAGACACACTTTCGCATTTATAATATTAGTACGGATTTTGTCAGTAATTATTGTAAAAGCGGATACTCACGGTGACTTTTTGCAGCGCCACAAATGCGATATATTATCTATACAGCACGTCTAGCGCACGACGGCCGCGACAAACTCTCGATTTTTATCGCTCTATACCTCTTGTTCTATGTGGTCTAATAAGTGAGAGACGGATAGTGTGAGAAAAATCGAGATAGCTCGCGCGCCGTCACGTGCTAGCCGTGCTGGTGATATTTGTATCGCTGCAAAGTCTGTGTAACCGCTTTAATTTAAATCCCGGGTTTCCCTGTAAACCTCGGGATTCGAAAGGTTAAAAGGCTGAGAGGGTATCCCCCCCATCCCCCTACTTTCGGGGTAGGTAGAAACACTTAACGCGCACTCAGTCTACATTTGATAATGTGTTTATTTGTGTCCTCAGATTGCTTCAAGAGGAAGGCAAATGTCCGATGTGCGGCGAAAATGTGGACTATCGACGCCTCGTGAAGATAGACGACGTAACTCCGTACATGGACCTTAACACCACGGATTAAGGTGCACATTAGTTTAGCTTAAGTTCGTACATTAGCGGTTGCAATAGCGATCACTGTAGTGCACAGTGTACACACTTTTCTAGAAATGCTTTCATAGTTCCGTGTTTCGCGTGACATGTCAAGCGCCATTTTGTCTAACGTGCGCTGCAGTTTTTTGAAGTGAAAACTTCTTTAGCGGCGCTGAGCACTTTTTGGGATGGGGAAAAATTGTTAAATACGCGACAGATTTTTGTGACGTCAGATGTGAAGGAGGTCACAAACTTTTATATTTTGCTGCTAGCCGATTCGACTTCATTCAAAACTGAACGCTATTCGTAAGAGTATAAAGCCGTTAAACACTTTTTGCAATAGCATATTCTGCAAATAAATTTGTAACTTTGTTAACGCGTCCTTCACCGTTTTGCTATTGAGCAAATTCGAATAGTTCGAATTTGGACGTTTATGTTTACGAAAACTGTTACAATGTTATTGAGTTTTCACTTCTGCCGGCACTCCCGGAGTGCAACCCGGTCTTTTTTTTAATACCACATTGTTGGCTAACAAGCTTACGGCGGGCGCGCTTGATGGTAAGCGGTCAACGTAGCCTATGGACGCTTGCGACTCCAGAGGTGTCACATGCGCGTTGCGTTGTAAAATTGTAATTTGTAGCCTCTTGAACTGGTCGCAATGTAACTTTTTTGGAGTTTCGAACAACGAATAGGTTAACTAAGGCATTTGTGTCGGTATTACCTATATTTGTACTCTAGAAGTAATGTGATGTCCATCCGTCCATTTAATTTAATGTATATTTATGTGTACTTAAAATATGGTTACTATATAGGGTTCCATATTGTGATATGTTATCCGTACATTTAGAAATAAAATAACGTTAAGTTGACAAGACAATAAAATTTAAAAAATAAGATTGTTTTAATGATAAATAAACAAATACCGTGTCGGTGATAAACAAGCTAACTGCCCGCCTGATTGTGAGCGGTTACCGTAGTCTATGGATGACTCCAGGCGACTCGCATGCGGTTGCCGAAAGATTCGTCTGTGCATATCACTTTTGTTGAAAAATGACGATCCTCCGATACATTTTGTGAAGCCCAATTCGAATACTCAACTCGCCGTGGAAAGTCCTCAAACCCAATTTAGTTAAAAAGGTATGTCTTGTCTCATTTGCAAGTTTATACTGATTGTTATTTATTTAGGGGTATTTTAGGAACCTACTTAAAATAAAATACAAAAAGTAGTGATGAAACATTTAATTTTTCATTTGAAAGTATACCAAATTGTAGTTACACGTCCGTACTGAGATTCAAATGAAACGCAAAACACGATGGTATTATACAAAATTACTTTCGGCGCTACCAAGGAACGTCGCTCGATTCTCGCCCGGACATCACGCAGGTCGGGTAGAGCGAGAGTGGAGCGAGTCTGTCACCAATGGTAGCACCGCCCTATCCTCAGTTACCCTACAATCGATCAAATATTGCCCTAATATAATTACCACTACCTAGCTATATCTTAAGTAGAAAATACATTTATACAACTTAAAATAATGACAAGACGATTATAACGAAATAATAAACAATTAATTGTGCTAATAATACAAAGGAGGCTAAGTCAACCCGTCCGACGCTACGTCGCCAGCTAGAATTAACTAGACTACTAGTAGCCGACAGTAAAGAATGTAACTAAAATGGCGGGAACTGACCCACGTGGGGCCGGAAAGTAATAAGATACTCGGAACTTGAACAATATCAAATAAGGTTCGTCATCTATTACATATTTTGAGTATATCATGTCAATGAGATAAAGGCCAATATTTTAGGCCAATAATATTCAATTATGAAAAAGTGAAAGAATACAAATAGTTCAGTCATTATAGATTTTGACCCGTGAATAATTAGTTCTTGGATTTTTTTTCGTAGGTCCCTCGGGGGGGTCACTGGGAGTGTAAATTCAAAAAGTAGACTGAATCAGGCTCCTGTGTATTCGAAAAACGGTTTTTCTTGAATAACTCGGCCATTTTTGATTTTACAGTAAAACCGTGAGGACAAAAATTGTAGGAAATTTGATTCTCTACAAGTCTGGTCCTCACAATTTTTCTTCTAGGATCGATTTTGGGGGAAAAAAGTGGGAACCAAAATTGTTCAGAATTTGATTCTCTACCCTACCTATCTTCTCTACCTATGTTGGACAAATAAATCTTTGAATCTTTGAATCTTTCTTTGAATCTTTTACAAGTTTAGTCCTCTTCATTTATGCCGTAAAGGTGAAAATAACCGAGATGATGAAAATATTTTGAACTTGTCGCTTTTTTTTTCAAATTTAATTTCCAAAATATCGATCCTAGAAGAAAAATTGTGAGAACCAGACTTGTAGAGAATCAAATTTCCTACAATTTTTGTCCTCACGGTTTTACTGTAAAATCAAAAATGGCCGAGTTATTCAAGAAAAACCGTTTTTCGAATATACGCAGGAGCCTGATTCAGTCTTCTTTTTTAATTTACACTCCCAATGACCCCCCCCGAGGGAGCTACGATAAAAAAATCCAAGAACAAATTATTCACGGGTAGGGTCGGTTTTTTGAATATAATGACTGGACTAAAAAGTATATTTAAGAGGTACCATGTTGGAATTCTGACAATACTCCATAATATTTAGGTCGTAATATCGTCATATAGGAAAGTGGACCATGATATGGGACAGAGCTATCACCACGAAAATAGAATTTCGATATCCCCGTCTCTATCGCACTTACAATGCTCGACCGACAGAGATGGAGATGGCACTTGTCCCACCGCCGGCGAGTAGCGAGTACTCTCATAGTAATTCTTACTCGCGCGAGTAAAAGCGAGTAAGAATTACTATGAGAGTACTCGCTACTCGCCGGCGGTGGGACAAGTGCCAAAAACTGCAAGAATCGATTTTCGAGTATCGCAGGTTAGGAAGTTGTCAAAATGGAAATGTGGAAAACTTGACGGTTGCTTGCTACTGCAAGAAGACTTTGATAATCAATGACATGAAATGTACATACATTCCGACCATTTAGTTACATACTTCCCCGAACACTGTACTTTCATTGAAGTCCTTATCGAACAGTTATAAAATGGAAATTAAAAGTTCTTATGCTCTGGTCCATAAGGGCTATAATTTCCAATTGTGTCTATATATAACACCGACAAAGAACTAGAATGAACGATATTAATTCTACGCTATCGAGCCGACAGGCGTTAACGAAACTTACCAACGCAATATAAACTCTGATCGCTTGACATAAAGCTCTTTTTAGCTGCACATATTGCTTACCAAGTTATTAGGCAGTATTAAGACTATGAAATACAATGGACTCGGATTCTCTTTTACATTAACATACAAATGTGATTGCACAAATAAGGCGAAGAATTGCATATTGCTTTGTCTATAAAATTAATGATTTAAACATAACTGTGAGTTTTATACTTGTAAAGTTGTTTCGTGATTTTACAGCAAAGCATACACGTAAAAGACAAACAGATTACAAAAAGCTAACATTGGTGTTTACCGCGATGCTATAAAAAGGGCTTCTGTGCGGCCAAAATTGTAATACAATATAATTATGGCCAATTTAGGACACCTATTCGACTCTGAATTTACATGTCCAATTCGAAAATCGACGACATTTCTGTATACAAAGTAAATTAAACTAACGTTCCATATGGTGAACAATTAAAGTCGAATAGGTGCCCATGCCCACAGAATTATAACTAAAGCTAAATGACGGGTTTGATTAGTATAAAATGTACAATAATGGATGGATTAGAAACACATACAACGAAAGTTCGTCTTACAATATAATTGAAATTATATTGACAACTTTCGTTAAGGCGCTCTTACACGGGCGATTTTTCGGGCAATTATTGTCCGGCGACACGTTGCCGAAATGAATGGAGCAATATGGGGCAATATTTCGGAAATATTGCCCCATATTGCTCCATTCATTTCCGTGTCGCTCCATATCGCCGACTACAATTTGCTCCACTGAATTTCTCGTGTATGAACGTATTGCCTAGAATGGCGCCATATGGAGCAATAATCGCTCCATTTTGAGCAATATACGATTGCTTGAAGTGGCCGTGACGTCAAAATTGCCCCGAATTTCCGGCAATTCGGCAATTTTTATCGCTCGTGTAAGAGCACCTTTACACAAGAACCAATTACATTTTTGAAGAAGTTAAGGCGAGATCCCATGCCCAGGCTGATTTGTAGAATTTTCGATTCAATTTTCTGCTCGAACATTATCTTGCTCGTGCATAGATAGTTTTGCTAGTTCCGTACTTATAGATTGGCTTGGTCGTATCTCGCCTTAAGTCCTTAATATGTATTTTATAATCCACCCGAATGGAACGGATGGAACTACTGCGTCGGGGCAAGCTGCTCGAGAGGCCAACGTACCCACATATGCCGTCAAAAGAGTGGACTGGCTCATTCGAATATATCATGTGTCATATATCATATATATATTTACGTATCGTAAGTTGGACGAATCATACGAACTTTAAAAATAATTTCGTTCCATAATAACACAGCGACGTTACTTATAAATTATCAATTATATCATGTTTACTTCATATATATCTTCACGTTTATTTCATAAATATTTATTCTCAGCTGGCCGGATATTTTTGTAAATAAACGCCAGTCCACTCTTTTAATATTATGGAGCTCTTAAATATTTACAGTAATATATATAAAAATACTTTAAAAATCATAGGTATGATGGCACTTGGTTGTATTATAAAATAGTAGGAAATCAATATACAGGTAAAATAAATGTACAGTACGTAACGAAATTTAATTTGACACGTCGGAGACTATAAGGTCGAAGATAATAATGAAATAAATCCGATTCATATATAAAATTGAAACGTTACATCTAGTTATAAGGGAATGTATAAAAATTAGTTTCAACTATAGGTATCAATGTAACCTCAACAATAAATACTATAATTCTTTGGTTTCATTTTAGTCGTTTGCTTACAAAAATTCTGCTTACATTAGTTCATTTGCAAAATAATTTTATGGATAAAATGCGCGCGTTGCGGGCTAAGTGATACAATAAGGTACAGAGGCTGTGGCCACGGCTCCGAGCGACGGCGGTTTCTCGCCCCGCTGCCGCTAGTAATCGTGGCCGCGCCGTAAGACTGCGACAAGAAACCTTGCATTTGGCACTACAAGACTCAATGTGAGCTCGATTCGAATTCAAAGGTACCTACCGTTCTACCGAGGCTATCCTAACACCGCTATAATACCTGTAGTGAGGCCGAGAGCCGGTATAACTAGTTATAACTAGTAAAGAAGTTTAGTAAATCGCTCTCGAACGCCTATTCATAAGATTTGACGGAGCTCGCACCACACCCCACTAGCGACAATCTAACAACTTTCCAAATCAGGCACACACAACTATACAATTACAGTTCACAAATTAGGTACCTCAACTTTACTTTGCATACGTACGTGCGTGGTACGATACAATTTCTACGATTTGAGGTTTGCAAACTTCCGTGAGCTCGCACTAAGTTTAGTAGTCTTCTAAAAAAAGGGGAGAATCTTATTGCGACGTCTTATTAGTCTGCTACCGTGGTCTGGTGCGAAGCTTTCGTGTGGTAGGTGAGGCCTAGCCACGAACTCTGAGCTATAGCAAGACCACCTAAGAAGTTCAATCAAGAACGACCTTATTCATAAAAATCAAGAAAAGAGGGTTCAGAATGCTGACCCTTTACTTTAAATGGTGGCATACTGCTGCTAAAATATGATTTAATACACGCAGCGGGTACCATCGCTATAACGAAACTAACGTAACGTTACGTTATAACGTTATTAAGAACGGGTTGCACCAACTTTTGATTACATACCTATAGGTCTATGGTATGGCGGCTGTCGACGTCATATTTAACGTTGATCGGTCACACTTCTCAAATTGTTCAATTGAGATTTTAACGAACAATTTACGATAACTTACGATTACAGGCCGATCATCATTAAATATGGCGCCGGCTGTCATTCCATAGAAACTTGTCAAACTTTCCATAGACTCTGATTTGAACGAACACCAAATTTCGATCAGTGGTAAATTGAAAAATTATTCGCCTCGAGCGGGGATTCAACTCATACCTCTAATTTTTAGGGTTCCGTACCCAAAGGGTAAGAACGGGACCCTATTACTAAAACTTCGCTGTCTGTCCATCCGTCTCTCCGTCCGTCTGTCTGTCACTAGGCTGTATCTCAAGAACCGCGATAGCTAGACAGTTGAAATTTTCACAGATGATGTATTTTTGTTGCCGCTATAACAACAAATACTAAAACACCGGCTAAGTGAGAGTTGGACTTTGATTGAAATTTGGAATTTCGTTAGCGGACGTTTCTGCTTTATAAACGAACTACTGAACTTACTGTTGAACGAACACCGCTCACGATTACAGACTTTGGTGCAAGCCTCGTCTATGAAAGGACACTGGCATCATGTTAAACTAGGGTCACTCTCTACTGGGTGTGGGTGTGGGTGCTACTGCTGCGCGAGCTTGGGCACGGCGGCGACGACGCGCACGCGGTCGCTGAACTGCGGCGGCGGCGCCAGCACGGGCGCGGCGTCGGGCGCGCCGGCGGGCTCCTCGGGCGGCGGCGGCATAACATAACAACAAATACTAAAACACCGGCTAAGTGAGAGTTGGACTTTGATTGAAATTTGGAATTTCGTTAGCGGACGTTTCTGCTTTATAAACGAACTACTGAACTTACTGTTGAACGAACACCGCTCACGATTACAGAGTTTGGTGCAAGCCTCGTCTATGAAAGGACACTGGCATCATGTTAAACTAGGGTCACTCTCTACTGGGTGTGGGTGTGGGTGCTACTGCTGCGCGAGCTTGGGCACGGCGGCGACGACGCGCACGCGGTCGCTGAACTGCGGCGGCGGCGCCAGCACGGGCGCGGCGTCGGGCGCGCCGGCGGGCTCCTCGGGCGGCGGCGGCAGCTCCGCCAGCGACACGGCCGCGCGGCCCCGCCCCCCGCGCCCGCGCCCGCAGCGCCCCGGCGCCTTGTCCACGTCCACGCCGAGCCGCTCCGCCGCCGACTTGCCTCTGCCGATGGTGCCGCGGAGCAGCGCGGCCGTCGCCCGCTTCCGCGTCAGCGAGTTGTGCCGCTGCATGGCCGGCGGCGTGGCCAGGCTCTCCGACGAGCTGTGCACCGGCTCTGTGCTGATGACGTCGTTCGAAGACTTCACTTGCACCGAGCTGCAGAACGAGACTTTGTCGCGTCGCGGGGGCTTGGCCTGGGCCTCCTGGTCGGAGGACACGCCCGAGGACGAGTTGTCGCCGTCGTCGCGCTCGGCGGACAACTCGTCGCCGCACGACTTGGACGACTTGAGGCGGGTGCGGATCTTCTGGATCTCGTCGACGGAGAACGAGTGCTGCATCGAGCTCGAGCCGGAACTGCTGCCACTGGAATAAAAAAGAATAATCATTTATCCGTCCATTTTTCCATAAAATGTTATAGCTTGTATGGTAAACTCTCCAATAATTTTGAGCATAAAATGAATAGTGTTATGAATCTTTAAATCTCAGACGAATGACTCAAAATTTAAAGCCAAAACGAGAGGTATGGTTGAAATTATTTAAAGTTTTACAAAACTATCAGGAATTTGAATCTTCGAGCTTGGCCGGTAGAGTCGTCTTTTGACGGGATTACTTTGATGCAACTCGGCCATCTCAAATAGTTTTAAGTATAACTTGACCCCTGAGAAAATGAAAAATGACAATACAATCTAATAATGTTCAAGGCCATGTAGGTAAATGAAGAAACGTAAGAGACTGCACAGAGATAAAGGGCCATTCACATGGTGCAACAACTCGTATACGATTTTCATTACATTGCGGGGCTGCGGGCTACCGAAATACGACGAATTCAATCAAACCCCGCAATGTAATAAAATTCGCACGCGAGTTATTGCATTGCATCATGTAAATAAATGGCCCTTAAGGGTGAAGTCACATCTATCAGCATCGAATCGCATTTTGTAATACAAAAACATAATTTTGTATGAAGTTGCGTCCGCATCAATTTACCCTTCCGCATGCGCATTTCGAGTTATATTTATTTGTCGACCGAGCCTAAGGCAAGGGTGATAAATATGCGATCTGAGGCTTTCTTTATTATCCCTCATGGTGTGTACGAATTCTAGATCTCCCCCTGGCCAGGAAGTGGAATTTTGACACATTATGGCCGGATGTGCCCTAAGCATGAAATTACGTTTTTGTATTACAAAATGCGACTTCGCCCTTAGTCAACGTAGGTCTTTAACTCAAATTGGCCAAAGCGGAATATGTAGCCTCATATAGCGCAGGGGCAAACTCGAGTTATGTAGCGATAATATTATCAAACCACGATTAGAATGAGATTGGAACTGACAGATTTGCCAAAAAGAAATTATATGAACTGACTATTCTATTCCCAATTTAATCGCGGTCTCATAATAATTTTTGAGTTAGGACAATGACATTCCAGGCTAATTTTCTATTAGATTATGTATCGTGTTTTTTTTCTGACGAAAACCGAGGATAGAGATAGCACCATAGACGAGATTAAATAAAATGGACATTCATAATCGAAAATTATACCGTGAAAAGTCTATTATATATATTTTGTCGATATGTGTTATGGACTTAGATGCGGGTCCCATCTATAAATGAAAATGAGCCTTTATAGAAGTGAATGATTCGCTAACCAAAACAATATAGGTCTAAAATGCGCGACCTGTTTTGATCTTAATCTTATGTATTAGAAACGGCTACAGAAGTGAAGGATGATGATATTTAAACGACGAAGGAACACAAAAGCATTTTCCCAGTGACATAAATAAAATAACCAAAATATACCTTGTGGGGACTTTCATTTCAATTGGAATACTACAGATATGAATTTTTCCCGTCAAGTTCATAGATTGTTGCGTAAATTGATGCCCTGGAATTATAATGAGAAAACATTGAATTTTTCTCTGAATACGATAAATTATTAGAAAATAATTATTCACCAGAAATTAACAAGTTAGAAGAGAATAAATATCAGGTGAAACTTACATAATTTAGGCTTGTACTATGTGGGTGTAATAGGTAGTTAGTCACCTGACCCCGTATCATGGTCGGCCTTATCACACGATAAGTGACACGATAGAGCGTCCGTCACTGGCTGGGTCAGGGGCGGTAAAACAAAGAATGTCTCAGATAGCATTTATTTGTCGACCGAGCCTAAGGCAAGGGTGATAAATATGCGATCTGAGTCTTTCTTTATTATCCCTCATGGTGAGTACGAATTCAAGGTCGCCCCCGGGCCAGGAAGTGGAATTTTGACACATTATGGCCGGATGAGCCCTAAACATGATTAGGGAGAATATCCACCAGAACTGTGTGGAGGTAGCGGTGAAAGCGAGGTCAGCAATGCTAATATTGTGGAATTTTTCCTCGCACACCGCGCACAATTTTGGTGGGTACTTACCCTTATGCTCGTAAAATTATGTAGGCACCGACAAAAACTAATGTGCGCCCTTAAGGCATATCACAATCACAATCGTTGTGATTAGGTCTCGGATTCGTGTCCCAATTCTTTGTTTGGTATGGAAGGCGTGCAACCGCACGTTTTACACCATCGGGTTTAAGTTTGCTGGTTGATCTACTCTACGAAGCTGTTACCTGGCGTTGCTGTTGGCGCTGGTCTCCGCGCGTGGTTCCTTCGGCTGCTCCTCGTCCGATTCCGACATGCTGTAGTCTGGCTCCGGGATCGGCGGTGCAGGCGTCGAGTTCTATAATGGGTATAGGAAAAGTGACAATTGTTAGTGTTCGTGTTGTTCCCCAAGGTTGCGAAGTATCAGGTTTAGGTGCGACGAGATGAGAGGTCCATAATGACATTTCACCTCAAGGGCAAAGTGCACTTTTGTTTCATTAATTTCATTATTCAAGTGGTGACACAACTTCGTGCCGCTTACCCTTCTCAACGCTTTGTCAAAGAGAAAAGTTGTCAACCAACAAGACATTTAGTGCGGAGTTAAACCTTGTGTCAATGGGAGAAGTTTGCTATCGCGCTAAGCTCCTTGACGCATATATCAATCATTGCCTTGAAAAAGACAAATAAATCTTGAAGATTTTTATTTTACTGTACGGTTGAGATATACATGGCCGGCGATTCCTATTTTCCCGGCCTGTGCAGGCCGCAGTCGTGTCGTACCAGGTGTGTATTTTGTGTAAGTAGGTTGGCGACAGTATCTCACCTGTCGCACGACGGCCCCGTGCGCGGTGAAGGGCTGCGCGTAGTGCGCGGCCTCCTCGGCCGAGTGCGCGCGCGCCGGGCCCGCCCACGAGCGCAGCGAGGCCGACTTGCGCACCTGCACCACAAGTCAGTGTTGTTAGGAGGGGTCGACCAAGCAATGATACAATTATCCACGCATTTATTACATGCGGCAGCATAACAGACGTCGCGACGCGAGACTCAAGAGGAGATAACGATTTATTTCCTCACAACTGCTTAACTACATAGTCGATACTATTTAAGTGTGCTAGCTCGCTTGCACGACCGTTTCCAACAGAGATCAATAATTGAAGTGAAACTTTATCGGTCAAGGAAATAACCGAGTGGGATAATCATAGTGACAACTATATAAATTAGAGACTAAGTGCGAGTTGTACCAACTTAGGATTACAGACTGATCAACCTTAAATATGGCGCTGGTTGTCATTCCATGGAAACTTGTCAAAATTTCCATACATTCCGATTTTAACGAACACCGTTTACGAATACAGGCGGTTTGGTGCAACTCAGCCTACAAGAAGACGTTTGTGGTGTTTGCGGCTCTACGATGCTAAGCGGCTATCGTAATCTAAAAATACTTGAAACTACAGGTCGCGCGGGGAGGCGTACAGCTTGGCGCTGTCGCTGGGCCGGAAGGACGACGCGGGGGCTCCAGGAGACATGATGTGTTACCGTGTTGGGCGCGGGCGGCGCGGCGCGGTAGGCGACGGGCCCCAGGTCGCGCGGGGAGGCGTACAGCTTGGCGCTAGAGCTGGGTCGTTTCGACTTTTTCGTGAAACGAAACGTAACCGTTTTTTTCTCTCACAAAACTGTTTTGAAAAACAGTTTCACAAATAACTAGTTTCTCCGTGCGTTGGCGCCGTCGCCGGTCGCCAAACGAAGTGAAACGAAAAAACGGATGAAACAGTTTACAGTGTTCGAGTTACGTTTTCACGTTTTGCATTGCAACCGTTGCGTGTGACCGTTCGATCGTTTTTATAAAAACAGTTTGTGTTTCTAGCCACAAACTGTTATTCCGTTATTGTACGAGAAACCGTTTTTGAAAACGCTTACGGGAAAAAACGCCCAGCTCTACTTGGCGCTGTCGCTGGGCCGGAAGGACGACGCGGGGGCTCCAGAAGACATGATGTGTTACCGTGTTGGGCGCGGGCGGCGCGGCGCGGTAGGCGACGGGCCCCAGGTCGCGCGGGGAGGCGTACAGCTTGGCGCTGTCGCTGGGCCGGAAGGACGACGCGGGGGCTCCAGGAGACATGATGTGTTACCGTGTTGGGCGCGGGCGGCGCGGCGCGGTAGGCGACGGGCCCCAGGTCGCGCGGGGAGGCGTACAGCTTGGCGCTGTCGCTGGGCCGGAAGGACGACGCGGGGGCTCCAGGAGACATGATGTGTTACCGTGTTGGGCGCGGGCGGCGCGGCGCGGTAGGCGACGGGCCCCAGGTCGCGCGGGGAGGCGTATAGCTTGGCGCTGTCGCTGGGCCGGAAGGACGACGCGGGGGCTCCAGGTGGTGGTGGCGGCGGGTGCGCCGGCGGTGGCACGCGGCCTTGACCTGTGGGTAATAGTAGATTATACAACAAGACCATAAAACAAGACACTACTACTCTATTTTACGCCACTGCTCGGAAATGTGGCAAAAGATGATCAGAATTCACGCTTCAAAGCTGGGGTTAGTTGGACATCGCACGAGCAGGCCAACTATGAGTTCAAACTGTCCAATAATGTTATTGTTGGACAGTTTGAAAAGCGATTCGTTTAATCTGTGGGCCCCCCGGCACGCGCCGGGCCGCCCCGCGCGGTGCCCCCCGACACGCGAGCGGGGCCGCGCTTATTGTGATCTTTAATAAGGTACTTATAATTATAATTATTTGCAATTTCCTCCCAGTAAGCGTAAAAAGCACTATGTAATGTCTCGGCCAAAAGTGCAATAGATGGACTCGTCTCCTTCGACGTCCTAATTTTAATCAAAATCGATATCGATTCTGAGGGCTCGAGAGGTCTTTTAATATAAATCTGTGGGAAAATAAAAAAGACCCGGTTGCACTCCGGGAGTGCCGGTAGAAGTGAAAACTTGAATAATTTTAATTTTGCAAATCCGTTTGGGAGCTACGATACCACATACAGATACACAGTCACGTTAAACTTATAACACCCCTCTCTTTGCGTCGGAGGTTAAAAATAGATACGCGTGGTTCATCGCGTTCAAGTCTGCAGTGGCGGCGGATCACAGCACTCGGCACGTGTGCTCGCGCGCGCGGTGCCGGCCCTCGACTGACTGGCGGCCCGGGGCCGAGCGAGCGATAGGGTTCTAATTCTAACGTTGTGTTCTTCATAATGGGCTTCCAAGTGTCACGTTTCGGACGCAGCGAGACGAGAGATCCGTAATGGCATTTCATACAAAATTGGAGGCCTTGGCCTGCAAGATGCCATTCCACAATTCATGACACAGCATCACGGCGTTCAGCCATGAAAATTAAAGTTTGATTTCTTGGAGTTTTTTTTATTTATTTCATTGCATGTTTGAGAAAAGCACTATACATACCTCGGCGTGAAAAGGGGTTGCCAGCCTCATAACTATCCAGTTGCCAGTCTGTATGTACTCGGCCGGCAACCCCTTACTTCCCGGCCTCTGTAGTAATGTACTATTGTTGTAGAGTAGACAAAAGACGCTTGGGTTTGAGGTCCGAGGCGAAGGTGAGGAATAAATAGTTAGGCTTATATTTAACGTTTACAATTTTGTAGCCCCAATGTAGATTATTTTCGACATTCAGAGCAGTGTTGTGATTATACATATTTTGAAAAAAAAAGTACTGCATGATTTCCAGAGTTTTAGACGGTGCAGAATCGAGTGGAAATATTAGTACCACATCTACAAAAATTGCCATATCAAAACCGATTATTTGAACCTCATTACTGAACATGTGTTTAAAAATTAAAAACGAAAAGTTTCGTGACGATAAAAAGTCTACCGCCCTTTCCTTAGTAATAGTATATTACGTACCTAGGGCGGTGAATTCGTGAATGGCCCAGATCGCAGGTGTTTGCCATAAATATGCGATCTGGGGCTTTACGAATTACCGCCCGTGGTGAGTACACAATTTTACGTCTTCACCTGGCCACAATGCGAGTTGTACCGTACGCGCAGCGTGCGGTATAACTCGCATTATGGCCAGGTGTGACGTAATAGTACATTGTTTAACGAGGGGCGTAAGTGGAATATTGCGAACAAGAGTCTATCAGAAGCCCGACGCCGAAGGCGGAGGGCTTTTGATGACTCAAGTTTGCAATATTCTTACGCCCGTGTTATACACAATGTTTTTCATCACATTTTCGAGGAAACAAATACATTTTAGATGAAATGAATACAAATCGTAATAAAAACTGCAACATGTCAGTCGTCCATTTTGTTGAATTTGATGTGAGGCGCGTATGGCAAAGACCCTTTGGTATACAGCCACGATTTGAAAACACTTAAAAACATTTTACTTAGACACTAACGGCCGCATTCATAAACGTCCTACAAGCCTGTTTTAACTAAAATGGCGTTAAAATTCGTTTGTAAGAAAGGGACAAAGCACATTTTATTTAGCACAGGCATTTTAAGTTTTATGAATAAGGGGGTAAATAACTACATATTAAATCTGTAAATAATTCAGTTAAACATCTTTAAGTAGTTTTTTAAGTTTAAAATTTATAAGTACGTTTTCAGACAGCGTATTTGATATAAAACCTCTTTGCTTTGTAACTGCCGCATGAGTGACAGATACAATTTAAGAAAAAAACCATTACGCCCGTGGGCGTAAAACAGGCTATTACAGCTCTGTATGTCTGCGTATTATGAAGCCCTTTTCGAGCAAGTGTGATGAAAATGTTATTACTTTATCTCGAATAAATTGTTCTTATTCTAAAAGCTCTCGCATACAAGGAGAGGTGATAAATGATAGACAAACCGTGCACGTCTTCGCTGGAGCGTGTCCGCAGCGGCTGCGCAGCGTGCTCCGCAGCGAGGTCCGGCGTCGAGTGGAAGTCGCGCCGCAGCGAACCCGTCGATTTGCTCCACAGCTGGAATTGGAGACGAGGTTTATTATAGACATTAGGCTTACTTAACAGTAGTTCGTACGTTTAGTCGGGAAGGACTTCGACCTCTTGTAGGGCGAGACTAATGTAAAATTCATGTATTGTTAAATGGATAGTAAACCATCAAATGATTGTAATAAAGTAGACATTACAAAATACATATTAATATAGGGTAGTACCTTCCCGCGGTTGCGCTTCATCTCGGCGACGGAGGCGTAGACCCGCGTGGGCACGCGCGCCGGCGAGTAGGGCGGCGACGCCGAGCCGCCCTGGAACGCCGACCGCGTCATCATGGCGTTGTTGCCGCCGCTGCAACGTGCAAATACATCATTAGAACCGGCCCCTGCGGTGCCGATATACAGACCATCCAGCACATTTTCGAGGACTGCCTGTTAACGCGCTACGCCGGTGGCCCTCCAGAAGACGTGATCTTCCTTAGCGACGAAGCCAAGTGGCTGATTAGCCTTAATATTAATTTATAATGATTATGTATGTTATTATGTATATTTGTCGTCATGTTTGCGATTGCGATACGATTAAATAAATAATAAATCATTAGAATGGTAAAGGCATGTCGCGGCCGGAGTTCCGTCGACCGCTTACCTGGCTACCGCTCCCAATGGCCTATTACAATTGGAACATTATAGCTTAAGTCAAAAGATAACTATTTTGTACTGGTAAAGGTCACCTGATAAGTTAACGAAGGAACAATAGGTACTATAAGTTTTGTGTGCTTTATTGCACACAACACTTTAATTATACATGAAAGAATTTAAAAAATACACCTGTGGTGCATGACATTTGAATTTAACAGTTTTACCAGCGGTCCCCGCACTATAGGATAGGCTTGTATCGCGGAAGACCAAGTTTACAATTGTCATGCAGATATGTTAAAACAAAATAATAATAGAAATAATGTTATGAACAATTTAGGTTACGAGTATACAATGGAACCAAATTAAATGAGGAAGAAACTTCTTTAACACCTGAACTTATTCTAGTCACCTAACTAGAGCAATTGTTCAAAACAAGCTGTTTACGACCATTCGGGCATCTTACAAACATCTCACTATACCAAAGCACGGCCCAATAATTCACGTCCACGTTTCTCTGTCTCTTTTTGCACGGGATAAAAGACAGAGATATCGTAGAGGTCGATTCTAGGGAACGATACTCACATGGCATCAGCATCGGCTTGCCTCTGGAACAACTCCTCCAGCTCCGCGGCCGTGATCCGGCCGGACGCCGGACGCTGCCGGATGGATGCCGTGCGCGGCGCCACCGGCGTGCCGGACTGCGGGGTGCCGTCTGGGGAGAAACTTTACACATACAGACAATTGACCTTAAACTATAGTAAATGTATAACAATAGCACGGCTAGCACAAGACCACAGTATATGGCTATGCAGTAAACTAAGTGCAAGTCGGGGTAGTCGGCGGTACATCAGTCCGCGTGCCGCCCGTGCGCCTCATAGAACTGGATATAAAAAGAGCGCAGTGTAGAAAGGTCTTAGGCGACGCTCGTTGAGACACCGCTTTAGCTAATACGTGACAAGACTGCGTTATAATGAGACGATGTTGTATTCTGTAACGTTCAGCTTTCTAATGTTGCCACTCAAAGACAACCATTGTTGATTTTACGAGACCTGTGTTGCCTGTTTACAACACAGGTCGAATGGCCAGTCGTTATGGCCAAGAGCCTCAGTGTAGCCCATTTCGACTTATAAAATTAAAACCTGTAGGTTCGTGAAACCGTTTCACTTTTGTGATAAGAACTTGATTGAGCGGCGAAGGAGAGGTTTCACGCGCTGTCGTCGAAAAGATGGTAAATTATGTATTACTTTTTAACTTTTGCATCTTTTATTGATTTGGTACACATGCACGTGTGAGGGGTGTTAAATAAGTAGCCTGATTAAATAAGTAGCCTACATATCAGCTTGTTTGTTGCTCTATATAAATATAACTGGCGACCCGCCCCGGCTTCGCACGGGTACTATATTATACATATAAACCTTCCTCTTGAATCACTCTATCTATTAAAAAAAACCGCATCAAAATCCGTTGCGTAGTTTTAAAGATCTAAGCATACATATGGAAAGACAGCGGGAAGTGACTTTGTTTTATACTATGTAGTGATAGTGATATTTTGCGTACAGTCAAGTGCAAAAATATGGGTGCATACAACTTACTCAAAAATATGTCCCATGGCTCTTATGTCGGCGAATTAAGGCACTATGGTACATATTTACCAGAGGATTATTCGATATATATTTTTGCACTTGACTGTACAATAAAAAGTTTGTGTTGGACTTACTGTTGCTGCCGTGTTGCACGGACTCGGCCGACGACGACTTGCCGGCCACACCCAGCGGCTCGCAGCTCTCTTCTTTCTCGCCGCCGTTTTCTGTGAGGAAAGTCCCGTTACTATTTATAATAATAATTTCAGGCATCTAAGGCCCATAGCTTTACAAATACTTTAAATACTAACTAATATACATACAATTAAACACTATGTTAGAAGGTAATAGGCAAATTAATCTGAAATTTGGTACACTTATATATGTTTGGTGACAATGCAATGCTATGCCATCACCGAGCTGATCTGCTGATGGAGACAGAAGGTGGTTATATGTAGTAACTTTGAAACTTTATAAGTTTAACCCAACAACCATCTCAATAATAGGTAACTAATGTGCAAAAGTACTTTCGGCAATAAATAGATTGTACCGATTTTTATAGATTTTAGACACAATCTTGTTTAATTGGGGCGGGTTTAGCTACGTTTGATGAAAACCTTAAATATGAAAGTCTTGTCACGGTCGCCATGTAGTATGCGTAGTCTTGGGGATTCGATGAGGGGTCTCAAAGGATACACTTAGTAGTCATCGAACGAAGTTTGTGTTACACAAGTACAACTCTCTTCTGGTCTCTTGTTACAATATCTTAGTATGTATATATAACTATACTACGTGCTTTGAGAGGAAATCCCTTATGTGGTGAACGGCACTTATCTATTTTAATATGCTACTCGCTTGATCTACATATAGGTGTAGGTAGATGAGCACGTTTGCCTATCACAAAATGTTGTGTGTAGGGTAGTACTGTTCGTATGTTGGAAGTACAGTGTATTTTTTTTGGCAACAAACAGTCAAATACAGAAATAAATTTTCACATAATGTTAAATAAAATACCTTGACTGCCTGGATTATAGAGTGTGTCAGTGGTATAGTTACCTAGTCCGGCGACCATGGACTTGGCGCGCGCGCGGCCCACGCTGAGCGTGGTGCGCGGGTCGCGGCGCGGTGGCGCCGGCGCCGGGCTGCGGCCTGCGGGGGGGGGGGACATACACTCAGCACGGACTCACACTACAGTCAGTATTAAGTTAATAGCAGCTAAAGGAGCCAATTATATCGAATCACTTCTTAATTAAGGTCACTTCGGGTATGTGCGCCACAGGGGAAAGTTCGCTCCTGGGGTAAGTGCTGATATTTATTTAAATGACTGAATGATGAATGAGACGCACTTTCCCCGGTGGCGCACATACCCGAACTGACCTTACTGAAGAAGTCAGAATGTGTTACGAAATATTTGGGTACTTTGGCTGCTACTAACTATATGATGCTGACTATACCATTTTATAATGTATATAAATCACCGAAGCTCCCAAGAATGTGCTGTGTTGAGAGTGAGGGACCCATGTTCGTCTCAAGCTATGAACACGACGAATCTTCAAATCAATAAAAGTTCGACAACGCGAATCTGATTTTTCGCGAATCGCAAAGGCCCGTAGGCTACGGTGTCTGCTAAAACACCAGGCAAACCGTCATCTTTTAAGCCACCGTCGTCGAAGTATATAAAGTAAGTGAGTAAAAAAAAAGTAGTTTTACAAGATTCCTATAGTCCTATTTCAAAACTCGCACATATTTTTTTTCTCTTTATATAAATATGTAGTTTCTTCGCTAGTAAATGATGGTAAATATTCGTACCTCCAGCCGCCTTTCTAGGCAGGGTGGCCGCGTACGGGCGGCCCGTGCTCGACAGCTGGTTCTGCGACTTGCTCGTCGGGACCGTGCATGTGTTGAGTTCGTTGCCTGCAATATAACAAGTTTAATAGGGGTGTAGACACTAAATAAAATAATCAATAATGTCATATATTCTCGAAAAAGGATTAAAAATGTTGTCAAATGGAGAAATAATCAACGCAAAAGGTTAAATAATCACGAAGTTATAAGTGTCCAAAGCTTTAAGAAAGGGTAAGGTTCTATCCCTTTTTCGCAAAACGCAACTTCATATGAAACGATGACGCTTGTGGATTGTGACGTCACTAGAAGATGCCGCGGCCCGTTCGGTTCGGCGCCGCCGTCAACGCGCCCCCCGGCAGCCTCGCGTAACTTGACGTTACACACTGTTTGCGTTTTCTCTCTCTAACAAGCAATATTAAAACGGTTGTAGCTTCGTAATTCATTGAAATATCCGAATGGGATTTTCGTCACTAGACATATTTTTTTGCCTTCTTTCTTTTGGAGTAATAATAATTTTCGAGTCTACACCCCTATTGTTCCATTAAATCCCAGGGTATGAGAAAAGTATATCAGGTTTCTATGAGATTATCACTGAGAGCGCTATATTTAAGACGTCGTAAGCCATATTTAGTCACCCAATATCTTTTTAAATATTATAGCAGATAAGCCTAAAGCTGGATTAATACTATCGTGTTATCTAACGTCACGAAAAAACGATATCGGCAGAGGCGTCTCTAGCATTATTTTAAATTTTGCTTTCATTTCAAAGAATCGCATGCAGAGACCACGAAAGTATTAAAAAAATTCAATACTATATTTTATAGTCAAAAATTCCTGTTACAATTTAAATTTTCGCGCCTAAACGGATCTACAGTTTTTGTGACGTCGCTCAGGTATGTCACTCGCCATATTTATTTTTCCGTGGTCCGTCCCGAGATGTCATAGAGTTGCCTAAGTTATGACTTTTAACAGAAGTGACGTCACCAGACGCTGATTGTTGGATTAAAACACGTTCCGGTTCACACAACTCAAATCCTTATTATTTTTTGAAATTAGTACTTATAAACTAAAGTAAAAACGTTTCAGTAGCTATTATTTTATGTTTTTTCAACATTTCGGTGACAAAATAATGGTAAACATTATAGCTGCATCTACCCTATTCATGTTCTGCACTCTGACGCTGTGGCAACTCTTGTGGCAGTCATCAGAACGCATCAGAGAATGCCAAGTTATAGTATCCGCAAAGCCAAGTAGCGAGACAGGCAATAAAAGTCAGTATTATCGTTGCACCGCCCGCTCCATAAGGCAGTGCAGGTGCGAAAGAGATAGCATGATCCAATGATTTATGACCTTATAGTAGTGTGGTGTACTGACCGTACACGGAGTGCAGCGAGGCGACAGTCATGGAGACGAGCGCGCCCGAGCCGCGGATCAGCTCCACCACGTGCTCGTGCGACGCGGCCGACACGTCCTCGCCGTTGATCTGGAAACAACACCAAATGTCAGCTTTCCAAGTCAAGCGATCTGTGAGAAAACTGCATGTGACCGACGGACACCCAGTGTTCGCATATGCCGACCATAAATTAAATAAATATTAGAAGACAATCTTACACGAATCGAACTAACCCCCATAGTAAGCTCAATAAGGCTTGTGTTATGGGTACTGGACGACGATATATTTAATAGATAAATACTTAAACACATACGTAGAAAACAGCCAAGACTCAGAAACAAATATTCATGCTCATCACACAAATGTTTGTCCTTACCGGGATTCGAACCCAGGACCTTCAGCTTCGTAGGCAGCTCCACTACCCACTGGGCTGGTTAGCCCACCGGTTGGTCTGGGCTGATTGCCACATCTAATTGAATTTCACGGTCCTATGTCAACTGGTCCTTGAGATAACTTCTCCGCTTAATCTTTTCCGCTTTGCCTTAAGGTTTGACTGGTAGAGAATGCCATATGGCATTAAGTCCGCCTTTTGTACGATAAGTTTTCTTTTGTGCAATAAAGTTTAAATAAATAAATAAATAAAATAACTGCCTAATGACAGATATAGAAAGAAAGAAAGAAAGAAGATATTTATTCACTACACAAAAGACACACAGAGACAAGGGGAGTAGAGATACAATTCAATTGACACTTAATGTGTGTGTCTTCGCGGCAGTGAATCGGTCGCTGTCTCGGCATTATGCCGAGGTGTCAGACAGACACCTACAGCGCTGATTTTCAGACAGCACCGTACGTGACCCACGGAACGCAACACAACATACTGCCGATACAAACGTATACACATCATAAATAAATAATTAATATAATAAATTTGTTAAATATGTAACACAATGGGACGAGAGACGCAATGTGAAAAACGCGAAACGGTTGGGACGTTTAAAAAAAAAATAGAAGAAAAATTTAATAAAGTGCTGGATGGGTTAGGGTTGGGATTTTTGGAGCGTCAACAAATAGCCCTTAAGCTGGCGCCTAAAGGTATACCTGCGAGATATAGTGTATTCGCATAAATATTTCGTTAGTAAATAAGTACATACCTACATGTCAAAGTTATAATCGTAAACTACTGCTCTTCTCACGTAAAGATGAGGCAAGTTCGAAGACTAAGGTTTAAGCTTAGAGATGTAGTAAATTAGAGGGGGGAAGAAAATAAAAGCTCTCCACACTATAACTCGACCGACGTTGTCGTAAGACGTTGACGACGACATTTTCCATCTTGCCCCATCTCAGTTAAACAGTAGACCTATAATCATTTTAAAACACTCATCACGGTAAATTAGAGAGGGGAAGAAAATGAAAGCTAGCCACACTGTAACTCGACCGACGTTGACGTGAGACGTTGACGACGACATTTTCCATCTTGCCCCACCTCAGTTAAACAGTAGACCTATAATCATTTTAAAACACTCATCACAGTAAATTAGAGAGGGGAAGAAAATGAAAGCTAGCCACACTATAACTCGACCGACGTTGACGTGAGACGTTGACGACGAGATTTTCCGTCTTGCCCCATCTCAGTTAAACAGTAGACCTATAATCATTGTAAACCACTCACCGCAACAAGAAAGTCCCCTTTCCTAAGTCCAGCCCGGTCCGCAACGCCGCCCGCGTCCACATCATCCAGGTACTGAAGTCCAGGACACCGCTCGGAGGGCCGGAGCTCCATGAGCGGGCTGGACGCCTTGGCCCCGCGCAGCACGAAGCCGAAGCCCCGGCGAGCGCGATGGAGCACCACTGTGCGGGTTTCTACATTGCCGTACCTGGAACGGGTTGGGAAAACTTTTAATTAAATATACAATACTATTGCCAAGAACGCAGCCCCTCGCGATAAGACATGGTCTATATCTATCCAGAAACTGTATTCTATTATTATTCAGATGAAATATTTTTTCAAATCAGATATGTAGTTCCGGATATTACCCATTACATACAAACTTACAAAGCTACAATCTCACAGATTTTCCCTCATTATAATATTAGAATAGACAATTCAAATACTTTTTATTGATAGATAGTGGTACAAACAAGTATAGTGTTACAAACATTGCACACCCCATTCTATGAAACCAATTATTTATTTATCGTATGGCAAAGCAGTGTATTTACAAAGCAATACAGAATAACAACAACTTAAAGGTAGAGTAGTAGGTAAACCGGCGAGGTAACATTTAGAATTGTTAGTGACAATATTGGCTGAGATCCTGTCACAGTAAATAAGAGCTAAATCTCTTGAGAAGTTTGCTTTTATTTCCACCAAACATGGCAAAGAACCATCTCTCTAAATAGACACACTGATGTCAGTTCATCCGTTAGGGAGATACGGTGACACAGACACACATATAGACACACATGCTAAACTTAGGGCAAGCTTGCGTAATTACCTATAGAATTTTAAGAAAATTTTAATTGCAATCCATGACACCATATTTATAATTCACAGTAACCAAAAACTGTTCGCCGTCCGTTCGAGAAGCACCACGTCCACACAAATGATTTGTAATCGAAACAATAAACTGTCATATGTTTACTTATATTGTTTGTTTATTTTTGAAGGATGATCATTGACAACAACACGCGAGTGTGTTATGCCGGCGAGATAGACTGTCCGTGTCTGTGTCTCTTTCTAAGTGTTCCCATTAGAAAGAGACTATCTCGCCGGTATATGGACGGCACCGCTATATCCTAGAAAACCAAAACTTAAAATACATAAAAACACCCAAAACGTCGAAGAACATATATTCATGCTCATCACACAGATACTTGCCCTTACCGGGATTCGAACCCAGGACCTTCAGCTTCGTAGGCAGCGTTACTACCCACTAAGCTAACCGGTCGTCAATATAGTAATTACCTTAAGAAATCATTATTCTTAAAAGGATTATTGAAGTGAAAACTTCTTTAGCGGCACTGAGCACTTTTTGGGATGGGGAAAAATTGTTAAATACGCGACAGATTTTTGTGACGTCAGATGTGAAGGAGGTCACAAACTTTTATATTTTGCTGCTAGCCGATTCGACTTCATTCAAAACTGAACGCTATTCGTAAGAGTATAAAGCCGTTAAACACTTTTTGCAATAGCATATTCTGCAAATAAATTTGTAATTTTGTTCACGCGACCTTCACCGTTTTGCTATTGAGCAAATTGGAATAGTTCGAATTTGGACGTTATTCCTAAAGAGATAAAGCTTTGAAAAATATTTACCAACGGCAAAAAGAAATTGATATTTTGTTCACCGCCGCAGTCCGCTGTTCTTGCAAATTCGAATAGTTCGAATTTGGACGTTATTCCTAAAGAGATAAAGCTTTGAAAAATATTTGGCAATGGCAAATACAAATTGGTATTTTGTTCGCCGCCGGCCCGTCGCACCCAACGCGCCCGCGGCCCGTCCGCCTAAATAATTGATAATTGTTTATAAATTTGCGCCAAATTCATTCTTAGGGTGACCTGATCGAAAAACTGTTACAATGTTATTGAGTTTTCACTTCTGCCGGCACTCCCGGAGTGCAACCCGGTCTTTTTTTATTATTATTTAACATACTTTATTATCTATATTCACTTCAAAAATAAACAACACGACGTACTAGACAGTCAGTTTTATCGAATTATACGTACGTAGCTATGTTGAACCGAATAATTCGGCCGTAAGTAGGTATATTGGGTTCGGCAAAAGCAGGACCGAAATTGGGCCCAATATTCGTATTCGGTGAAACTCATATTCGGCGCATCTCTAGTACTTACTGGTACGAATTGAATGTCTTTATCAATTTGTAAATGATGAGTTTACACTGGTCCGAATACTGCCTCGCCATTGGACCCGACAAGTGGCAAGGGTTCGAAACTTTGTGAATAAGAATAACAGCGTATGCGAATGGTGGTGGATACCTAATCAAATTCAAACATTTATTCATGACAAACAATACAGAAAAGCTACGGTGGTAGTGGTTCAGGCATGCGGCTGTCAAGCGGCGGTCGTCGGTTCGAATCGGCTCGTACCAATGAGTTTTCAGGAACTTATGAACGGAATATTTACCGTTAGCTTTTCGGTGAAGGAAAACATCGTGAGGAAACCGGCCTAATCCCAATGAGGTCTAGTTTTCCCACTGGGTTGGAAGGTCAGGTGACAGTCGCTTTCGTAAAACTAGTGCCTGCCAAATCTTGGGATTAGGTGTCAAAGCGGACCCCGGGCTTCTTTAGGGCACAACCGGGAGGATGATAACACAATATAGAAAATAAACGAAAAAAACTAAAACACATTTTTTTAATTAAATATGTTTTCTTAAATGTAACGAATATGACTGATCACTTAAAAAACATTTTTTTTTCGAATTTCTGAAAACTGATTGGATAAAAAGAAAATTAAAACTGCTCACAAAATTTCACGAAGTCCTAGCTGAAGCAGAGAACTTCACTCGCTTCAATCGCTCGTTTAACAAATACCAGGGGACCGATTTTTGACTTTCGAGCGCTCGACTCTTTCACTCGAAAACTGACAAAAATTATGAAATGCTATTTTGAAATAGCCATAGAAAATTTAAAAACGAGTGGTATTGATCAGTGATCACTCGTATTAAATTATATTGGTAGAAAGTGAGTGCCTGCCATTTTGACACTACAAACGTATTTACTTTTATTTGATTTTCGAGCGCTCGAAAGTCAAAAATCGGTCCCCTGGGCGCCCGAGCTCTGCTCGAATGAAAAAAGCTAAAACTATTTTTCCCAGTTGTGAGGCCGCTAGATCGATATTTCAACTTGGCGTGGTGAATACTTACGATTTCTTTATTCTAGGGGCGGTGGCGCTGTATGTCTTGCTGAGGGCCATTTCCCGCCGGCCGTTCACGCGCGAGTGGTGGATGGGACCCGCTGATAGCGCCTGTAATTATCAATTATTCGTTTTAAAAATACATCACGGTTACATTTTGATGGTTTCTGATTGATTGAAAGCTGTTAAATGCAGCTGGTCTCAGGAGCCACAGTTAGTTAAATGAAGAATTCTTTTGTCATTCAATAAGAGTGTAACCTTATGACTGAACAAACAGGATCTGTCAAGTTTTCTTATGGAGTGTTACTTTCAATCTGGAATTCATGTTCAATGCGGCCCTCTCGATTTTTCTTGCACTATACGTCTCTTTCTATGTTTTCTAATAAGAGAGACACGGATAGTGCGAGAAAAATCGAGAGCTCGCGCGCCGTCTTGTGATAGCCCTGCAGGCCCATTTCAAAGCTGCGACACGTCGTCAGATGTCAACTACTTTGGTCCGCCGCCAGCTAGCAGGATGATGTGGTAAATCCACTATGTAAGGTCATTTACCTGATGTATACTGTGCGCGTTCTGTCGCAGGCGCACCTCCTGCACCTTGTGCGCGGGGAACAGCCCCGCGGCTCCCGAGCCACGCACCGTGCCCTCCAGCAGCCCATCGTCGGTCGCGCCGGTCACTGCATCACAACACGTTATTACCATCGTCATCGAAAAAAAAATGTCATTTCCATCACCAACGTCATTACCATCAGCACCACTCGTCTAGAGTCTGGCCAGAGAAAGATGAGAATAGAAAAGAGCGACAAATTAAAAAAAACAGCGTGTTGCAACACGCGATAAAATAATAATGATACTTGAAAAATTACAAATTTTCTCCATTTCTCAAAATGCAACTGGTCAAGCAGAAGGAAGTAAAGTTATATGAAATAAAACTGTTTTACTTCCTTCTACTTTATATTTAAGAAGAATAATCAAAACCAATCTACAAAATGTCCGATTTACGAGACATATTAATTGTACTTTATATGACATTCTTCAATGTGAATAACATTAGCAGTAAGCCTACCTTTAATTCTCTTAAAAGGCAAAAACAGTCCAATTTATTATCGAACAGTTACTTTCTTAGTTACGATATCAAGTATCAAGATTAGGACATCATACTAATTTAAGACGTTTGACACATTTGAAAGCGATATTACCCTTGCCATAGTTGCTATATTAAAAAAAGACTCATCTTTCCCTCGCCAGACTCTATTACCATCATCACCACTCGTCATTACCATCCCCACTCGTCATTACCATCGTCACCAACCTCATTACCATCTTCACCAACGTCATTACCATCGTCACCAACGTCCAATAATCTGTGTTCACTACATCTTTGTCTCTTTTTAATTTATTCATAAAGAGAGAGAAAGATCCCTAGAATGAGTTAAGTTGAGAGTTATAAGCTAAAGCTAATTATGAATGTAGGCCCCTCGCCTACTTTCATAATTACTTTAGCTTATAAAACAATTAATCCTCTGACACTGACATTTAAAAGAACCCTTAAAGCTTTATATTTGCTAAATAAATAAGTTAATTTCGAAATTTTAACCATAGTCGTCATGCATGGTGTGCTTTAAATAGTGTTAAAAAAACCTTTCGATAATTCCTGTGGTTTTAGATCTATATCTTAACGACTATACTTGAAAATGTTATTCTAAGTAAAATATCATCAGAAGGGAGAAATATACTAAATTCAGAAATTTACTTTTATTTAATTTGTGATTTTTCTAAGAAGTAGTTATACCATAGGTATGTGTTCAAATGATTGGTTAATTATTCTTAAACACACACATTCTGATTAGTAATGAAACTAATGAAGATAGCCCACTTTATGGATAAATTAATGTTATGACTGACAATGTATCTGAATCAGTTTATTAAAGTGATTATGAGTTATGCCCAATTTTGAATGCCCAAAGACAAGAGATATTATCAATCTACGTTAGCACTAACATGAAAATATTTCTTAAAGAATATGTGATTCCTAGTCATTCAACGCCTAACTCAACGCTAAGTTTAAACTCATTTTAGCAAAGTTACTTAAGTGTTGATTTGAACACAATGACACAAGTCCTCAAATCTATTGTTTTTTTTTCTGAAAATAGTATGTATTAATTAGAAGTCATTACCATATAGCCTCGTGCCGCGCCGCCTAATGTCCCACAGAATGTATGTATATACAATTTCATTGGAATTTAGTCGTTTTGTTTAAAATCTATTTCTTATTACATTCCATTTTGGATTCAAATTTTACTCAGCATTTTGTAGGGTTCCTTACCCAAAGGGTAAAAACGGGACCCTATTACTAAGACTTCGCTGTCCGTCCGTCTGTCTGTCACTACGCTCTATCTCAAGAACCGCGACAGCTAGACAGTTGAAATTTTCACAGATGATGTATTTCTGTTGCCGCTAGAACAACAAGTACTAAAAACAAAATAAAATAAATATTTAAGGGGGGCTCCCCTACAAAAAAAAGTGATTTTTTTGCTGTTTTGTCTGTCGCCAGGCTGTATCTCAAGAACCGCGATAGCTAGACAGCTGAATTTTTCACAGATTATGTATTTCTGTTGCCGCTATAACAACAAATACTAAAAACAAAATAAAATAAATATTTAAGGGGGGCTCCCATACAACAAACTTTTTTTTTTTTACTGTTTTTATAGATAATGGTAGGGAACCCTTCGCGCGCGAGTCTGACTCGTACTTGGCCGGTTTTTTATAGTGGGCGGCACGACGATAGTCAAGCTAATTCCTATACAGCACTTACTAGAGTAATTCTTATTTTCGTAGTTTTCATAATATACCTACGGAAATATACATATGCTCGTTTACATTATGACCGGTACGTACCTTCGACGATGTCCCCCTGGTTGAGCCGCACGTGCCCAGGGTGCTGCGGCTCGTGCGGCTGCAGACACACGACCGTGGTGGCGCCCTGCAGCGAGCACGTGGTGTCCGAGTTGGTGCCCACCCCGCTCGAGTCGGATATGATGTCGCTTACGTCCGCGCTCTTATCTGTTGAAAGCGCGCTTGGGTCTTATGACCAGGGAGAGTACAGGGCTAGAGCTTTAGGTGCCCATATCACCTAGTAGGGTACCCATGTGACCAAGAGTAGTAGCTAGAGGATCTTTAGGTGCCCATATGACCTAGTAGGGTACCCATGTGACCAAGAGTAAAGTAGCTAGAGGATCTTTAGGTGCCCATATCACCTAGTAGGGTACTATGTGACCAAGAATAGTAGCTAGAGGATCTTTAGCTGCCCATATGACCTAGTAGGGTACCCATGTGACCAAGAGTAGTAGGGTAACTATGTGATCATAGAGCTAGACTCTAGCTCGCTAGATCGGAGTACCTATATGACCAAGTAAGCTAGCTACATGGACCAGCGGATCCAGGGGGCGAGCTAAGCTCCAAAAACATCTGAGTCCTAAATACATTAACTTCGATATAGTCAAGTCCCATTGAATCAAGAGGACAGGACTACAGGACGTGTCAAGGAACTGTCATAGACATTCGAACATTCACATAAAGCAATGTGAATGTTCGAATTGTTTCGAAGAATTATCTTATCGTTTATTTTCCAGAGCAAGAGCCTTGAGAAAGGATGTTTCTGAGATTTTGCGTTACTTCATCATTTTCTACTTGACCTTGGTTAATTTACTTTGGATTCGACGTTGAGGGTTTCAACAGACATTAAACTTGTCACAACGTGGCGGTCATATCTAACCAGTTAGGTCCGGTTTTATAAAAGAAATGTCAGAGTTTAGTAACGGATCTTAATGAAACCGGGAGATTTGATAGCCACGGCATGAAATTGTTCTACATAAATTCCTCATGTATGATATTTTTTCTTTCCAAAACATATAGAAAAGATGATTAGACGTAACTATTCGGTACAAATAAAACTCACTCCAATGCATTAAGCCGAATTTTTCCAAAGCTATTTTCCGTCGCAGCTGTTCTTGTGATTCACAAACGTCACTTAACTCAATATGTTTAAAAAAAAAATTGTAGAGATTTTTGCTGAGCAGAAATATGCTTTGAATGAAAACTATACTTTCGGAGAAATGATTTGCTTGCCGCAACGTCTCCACAAAGATTCTTTCGTTTCCGACTCTCAAAGATGACTGCCGTCATTGTTATTTCGTATTTAAAACACTTGTGTCAATATTAACTATGGTAACTCAACAGTTGTTTTGTTATTAACTTATTAACGAATTCAATACCGGACTACGCTCTTTAGAAACAAACTTATAAGGACTTGAACCCATACATGTTTTACCGGTGAACATCTTAAGGTCATAGGTAAAATCTTTGCACAATGTTTTTGTAATAGTAAATAAACGATATATTTATTATTTAAAGGTATCAGCTATTGGGTCTTAAACTTAGACTTAACTAAGACTAAGGATCGGAAGGAAAGCTGAAAGCCGTGACTAAACAGTAAAGGCACATAGAACATGCAGATGAATGTGCATGGTGATGGTTGTTGTGTTTGTATTCGGAGTCAATGGAAATGGCCAATAATATAAACAAACCAACTTACTATAGGTTGGTCGCTTAACTGAGACGACTACGGCGAGACAGGGGAGCGGGGAGACAGCAAAAGGGGATCGGGGCGGTAGCGGTCTACCCTCCGCTGCCCTCCGGTCCCCCTTTGTCGTCGCCCCGCGCCCCTGCGCGCCATCTCAGTAAATCGGTCAACATATATTTAGTGTGACCCTATCAACGATTTATAACCCTTATTAGTTAAAAGTTTAAATAACAATCAATTCACTCAAAATAAATGTAAATATTTGATGTTTTTAACCCGGTTTTCGCTAGGGTTGTGCAATTGTTTACAATTGGCCATTTGTATTGACGACGTTACCTGTGAGTATACTAGCGTCGTCCTCATGGCTCGGGTGCGAGGCGTCGCTGATGCTGGACGAGGCCGATGAGAAAGGCCTCTCGAGCGAGCATGGGGAGGCCACGGGGGGCCGCAGCATGGCTTCCAGCTCGGGGATCCTCGTGGACGAGGCCAGGGAGCCTCGGTCGCCCGCGAGCCACCAGCCGCCCCAAGCGGCCGACCGCCGGCGCGGGTTAAAGCGTGGCGGGCCCCGGAATGGCACTGTAATGTTCCGTTAACCCAAACAACTAAAAACGTGCTTGAAATAAAACGGGGTGGCTGACCGCGGCAATCGGTAGAAACGCAAGATTATTTAAAACCGGAAAAGTGGTTCCGGGCGTTACCTCTACATACAAACTTAAAAAGCACACTCTCACAGACTTTTCCTCTTTATTATATGAGCATCATAAATTTACCTCGATTTTACGGATAGGTACGTCAAAACGCCTATTGTCGGCTTTGCAACTAGTGCAAAATCGGAGGCAAATAAAATGCAAGTACGCTAAGCGATTAAGTATCGTTTTAATTCACAATAGTAGAAAATTAGAACAGAAACAAAAAATGTGTGTAATTCAGACAAACGTAGTATTCTTTGCGCAGTGATTTACGTTCTAAACAGCTTTTAAATAACTGTGTAAAGTGGGCTCTTTTGACGACCGCTGATTTTGGAGTTTATGAATAAACTAAAATCAATTGAATACAAAAAGGGTTTAAAAATAAATCGTGCCTTAAATTAAATATCCACAACAAAAATTATCTAATAAACAATAAAAAATACATAATTAGTACCCATATTACATACTTACCTAAAATAATACCAAATTGTGTAAATATATGTATATGTTCTTATAGAATAATATTTATTGTATATATGTTATTGTAGCAACCATCACCATTATGATTATCGATGGATCTATAGATAGAGAAGATATATAGAATGGATGACTTCATGCAGTTAATACAGTTCAAATATATAAAATTCATAGTTATAAACTTTCGCAAAGATGCTTCAGCCAAAGCGTTAAAAAGAGTCTATTTGCTATTAATCTGTTTATTTTACTATTAACACATACTATGGACCTACATAAATACCTATTATATTAAATAAACATAAACATTTTAATTACGTATTACTTACTAGTAAAAAAAATATTTTTAAAAAGCCAACGTTAAATTAATCTATTTACACCATAAATTTAAAATAAAACTCAGATATATAGGGTAAACAACTCTTAGGCACCTTTAGCTTCAAACAACAAGCTACCATGACTTTAGGGTTATCAGAATGGTGCCCAAACGGAGCTTAAAGGAGGGACCACACCGGTGCTTAACGCTGCGTATAACGCGTTGACGTGTCGTATGCGTCACGTATTCTTTATACATTTTGCTGCGTTTACGGTGCGTTAGCGTATTTTGAGCTGCGGTGTGGTCGCTCCCTTACCCTACATAGTGAGTCAGAATATAAAGTACCAGCAAAAGCCATGCGTAAGGAAAAGAATGAGCGCTCACCGACTTCCTCCGATTTATACTTTTTGATCACTTCAGCCAGCTCCAAATTACCAGCTATCACTGCCACCTGCAATTTACAATATAACATGACTGCAAATATACCTATGTAAAACTTTAAACTCGCGTGCTTTTAGCTCTGAAGCGGACTTTTGGGTCTACCCTCAAAAAAAAAAAAAATATAGACTTTTTTAGGGTTGCATACCTATATCTCCGTTGACAGCTTGCTGGGACGTCAACGCAATCGTGCTAAACGAGGGGACCTGGGCCCTATTTCACCACCTTGACAATTGTCACCTGACAATGACAATTCCACGTACATTGCTGGGTCAATAAGCTGTCTAGCAACCAACTTGACTTATCGACGCAGCCATGTAAAGCGAATTGTCATTGTCAGGCGACAATTGTCGATTTGGTAAAATAGGGGTCTGGCAGGGCTTCTGGTAGAATTAAACCTCCCTAGGGACCTGCTCTTTATAGTATGAACCGTGTGTGTTTCTGGTGTGTGTCTGGTGGTATACATGTCGTCGGTGTCAATCAACTCAAGGGGTAGTATAACCCTGGAGTTGATCAAGGCATCAAGACAGCTTATACTGTGAATAACTACAACTTAGAAAAGTTGAAAAACCCCCGACATTTTCATTTCAAAGTCCAATATCTCAAAAACGGCTGAAAAGATTTTCATGAAACATGTCTAAGAACACTCGGGATAAAATTTTCTATGACACAAAAAAACCGCATTCAAATCGGTCCATCCGTTTGGGAGCTACGATACCACAGACAGATACACAGATACACAGACCCGTTAAACTTATAACCCTCTCTGTGCGTCGGGGGTTAAAAACGGTACCTGGTAAGGCGTCTGGTTCGCGAAATTGAGAGCCTCTTGGTCGCATCCGCGGAACAGGAGTTGCCGTGCGCAGGAGTCCTGCGCATTGACGGCGCACACGTGGAGGGGGGTGTTGCCTGACGCGTTCCGACCGTTCATGTCGGCGCCGTAGAATAGAAGGTGGTCTAGGTGCTGGACTAGGCCGTTGCGGCATGCCTGGGGAAGGTTAAGGTACATTACTACAGAGGCCGGGAAGTAAGGGGTTGCCGGCCGAGTACATATAGACGGCCGAGCGTAGCGAGGTCGATTAGTTATGAGGCTGGTAACCCCTTTTCACGCCGAGGTATGTATAGTGCTTTTCTCAAACATGCAATGAAATAAATTAAAGAAACTCCAAGAAACGCCGTCATCCTGTGCCACAAATTGTGGAATAGAAATTAAAAAGGAGCATCTTGCAGGCCTCCAATTTTGTATGAAATGTCATTACGGGTCTCTCGCGTCTCGCTGCGCCGAAACGTGACACTTCGAAGCCCATTATGAAGAAAACAACGTCAACGTCGTCGTTGAATGTTTGAGAAAAAACTATGGCGGGAAGATTGAGCGCAGTATGTTCAGCACGGTTGATTGATTAACAGCCACATCGTGAATTTTAAATTAATGATGAGTTAATCGGAATGCGACAGTATGTAATGGAGCCGACTCTTCGACGTTGCACAACGCAAAACTAAACAAATGTATATCAAAAAAAATCTGTTGAGAGATTTAAACATTCGTTATCTAGTCTTGCTGACCGTGTTAGCTTATAGACGTTAGAGTAAGGTATAATTTCTCAAATACTTCGTGTACACTCAGCAATAAAAACGAGCCAATACCTATCTAACATAAAGTTTTCCCGTTATCATTGCGCTTGCCTATAGTGTATGGTTATTTTAATTACTCTATATTTATGATCTCAACAAAAACCAAGACTATAAACAGAAACGACACCGCCATTATCACTTGGTTAGGCACTGGTCCTCACTCCACTTAGGTTTAGGTTCTAATATAGTCATTTAAGTATTTTCTTGTTACTAACATACTATGGACACTTTTTCGTCTGAAATAAATGCAATACTTTTTTTTTTTTTTTACTGACCTGATGAACCTCCTGCCACCCTTGCAAGTCCGTAGCACCAATAGTCGCATGATCGTGCAACAGGGTCTCACACAGCAACGGGTCGGTTTTATTCGTCACAGATAAGTACAGTGGAGTCAATCCCTTTGCGTCTTTGTAGTTCGGGGACGCTCCCAACTCTAGCAACGTCTTCACGGCTTCTAGAGAATTCTTTTCCACGGCTCTGTGCATAGCCGTGGATCCATCCTTGGTACGGTAGTCTAACAGGGCCCCGCCGTTTACGAGGGCTATTAGAACTTTTCCAGGCGTTTTGAGGCCCGCCGCGATGGTTAAAGGTGTATCTGGAAAGATATTAGGTTTTGAAATTAGTTTAATAGCTTTTTTTATCGTATGGCAAATACGTGTATTTAGATCCGTGAGGTCTTCGAAAAGACAGTACGGTTGCCAAGTTGTTACACTTTTAGCACCGCCCAGGGGTCACGTGTGTAGGGTAGCGGTGGGTAATTCCTACGAAAGTGGTGCAACGACCCCCTTAATAGCGTTGAACTCATTAATCACACTCCCATATAAACGTTCTCCTTTCATAAAGTTAGGCCCGTTAGGGAATGATTTCCAGGATAAATAGTATCTTATATCTTTCTCTGGAACTCAAACTGCGGTTCAGCGGTTTAAAAGTGGAACGGACAGACATTCATTTACATTTATTACAATATATAGTATGGATGGATTATATTCGTAAATGCTAGTTTTCGTACTGTAAAATCAAGCACACAGATCGTTCCAAAAGCACGACGAAATGTGTATCGACTATCGAGGAATATGGCTAAGCCTTAAAAAAGCTTAAAAAAAAAGATTAAAAAAAAATGAATCGATATTTTTTTTTCAATATAGGTAATTATGGAATTATATAGAATTATTTTATCGATTGAAATGCGACCCGTAGAGGTAATAGCTGGACAGCCGGCCATACGAAAAAACTTTGGCCCAAGCTGAAGCAGAGAATTACGATCGCTTCGCTGGCTCATTCAAATATAATGTCAAGAAAATCTGCCCTCAAAGACGTGTATGCTTGAGAATAACTTACTTCGCAGAATACTTTCATATTGATTTGAAATGTCCTCCCGCCATCACAAAGCGTGAAATTGGTTAAGGATAAATTAAGAACGCCCCTCGTCGAACGTTCAAAGTCGTCTAAATTTGCCAAGTTCAAGCAATATCCAAGTAATACGGTCTCATTTAGCTCAGACAAGTTTGATATTAGCCAAGTTACGTAAAAGCCAAGTTGGCTGCATTGTCAATATCTTTATTCATGACGGTTGGCAATGAGCCAGACAACTAAGTAATGATAGCTAGAACGCTGTATAAAAACATAGAATGGTGTGTGTTTTTATATAACCTTACCTACTTTATTCATTTATTGAAGTGAAAACTTCTTTAGCGGCGCTGAGCACTTTTTGGGATGGGGAAAAATTGTTAAATACGCGACAGAGTTTTGTGACGTCAGATGTGAAGGAGGTCACTTTTTGCTGCGAGCCGATTCGACTTCATTCAAAACTGAACGCTATTCGTAAGAGTATAAAGACGTTAAACACTTTTTGCAATAGTATATTCTGCAAATCAATTTGTAATTTTAACCACCGCGTCCTTCACCGTTTTGCTATTGATAAAATTCGAATAGTTTGAATTTGGGCGTTATTCCTAACGAAATAAAGCTTAGAAAAATATTTACCAACGGCAAAAAAAAATTGATATTTTGGTCGCCACCGCCGTCTGCTGTTCTTGCAAATTCGAATAGTTCGAATTTAGACGTTATTCCTAAAGAGATAAAGCTTTGAAAAATATTTGGCAATGGCAAAAACAAATTGGCATTGTGTTTGCCGCCGGCGACCCTTCGCACCCAACGCGCCCGCGGCCCGTCCGCCTAAATAATTGATAATTGTTTATAAATTTGCGGCAAACTCATTTTTATAGGGTGACACCGTAAGATGTCACGTGACCTGATCGAAAAACTGTTACATGTTATTGAGTTTTCACTTCTGCCGGCACTCCCGGAGTGCAACCCGGTCTTTTTTTTTACTACATTGATAGGCAATATGCCAAATATCATACTCCCAATAAGGTTTAATTGTTATTCAGGGTAGAAAAATCATATGACAGTCGCTTCCACAAAAAATTGTGAACATAGTATGCGGGCTCTGTAAGCAGTATCGGAGGCTATCTCGAAAACGCAAAAATGGTATCGTTACGATTACGATTCAAACGACACTTTAAAGGTCGGACAAACAGGGTATTAGTAGAGTCTGACCAACGTGAAAAAAAACAAATGCTGGTAATACGAAATGCATAACGACCCATGAAATAAGCTGTTGCATGAAACAAACAGCTTATTTCATGGGTAAATTTGTTGCAATAACATAATTAAAAAAAAAAAACTTGTGACACGTCTCGCTGGCCAGACTACCGTTGGAGTTCTGTAAGAATTGACTTTCGACAGTTATGATGATATGATGTTGACCCTTAAAAAGCTAAAATTCACTGATCCGACTGCAATCGCGTCCTATTGGGAGTAGGTTTGAAGGCTCTACAGCGGTAGTTTCTGTTGCCTACTGCTCTTATAGAGCCAAACCTACTCTTAAGTGTCGTCTATTGTACGAGCTATAAGTCATAACTAAGTAGATATCTGAAAGCGAGACGTCACGTCATTGGCGTAAATATTCATCAGCAGTTGGCGTCAAGGCTGCGCCATACATAGCGGATTATGCACGCTCGGATACGCCTTCTGTTCAAATAGGGTTGTCACTAGATATGACATTTAGGGTGAGTATCAACACTGATTGCTTAACGCCCGCCGCCAGCGTCAGCCTAGCTAATAGCTATATACCCCATTACAGATAAGCTTAGAAAAATCTTTCGTTAATCGTCATGAGATTTCAAGGAAACGATTTTGAAACGCATTATTTAGGTACAATAGCGATAAGACCGCCTGTTGTTACCATTATTTATTAAGCAAATTTTGTTGTAAGATGTTTCTCTCTTGTAGTGGTGCAATAAAGAGTATTTATTATTATTATTATTATTACATTAGTATGGTTATGGTTACTTTTGGAAAGCATTTAATGATCGAAATAAGTCTAGCTAGTTAGTAGGTACAATATTTCCTTTGATATCCTAAATAAACGGAGAAACGCAGCGAATGTGTCCGTTAAAATTCGAATGTACATGGAATGAGGTATAGAGTGATGTAGACAGCAAGTGTGTAAGTGCGAGGGGGACGGATGTTTTATGTCCGACATAAACGCGATCATGCTAGCTAGGCTGATACACTAAGGTATATAGACGGCAATTGAATACTGTCCTACTTTTAACACAGACGATAATCATAGTTAACTGATATTGAAATAAAGGTTACGAAAGTAATATTTATTTGTCGGGAACCACCTGGCGCCTTGGAAATTAATTCTGGTGCTTCCGTGCTCCAAACTGGCCTATCCCCACCTCTGAGAAATGCTCTATTAAAGCCGTGCACTGTATTCCCAATGAGGTGACAATTGCTTTTTCTCAAAGTCATCCCGTTGAGAACCCAGACCATTACAGTGGCTACTTGGTCTAGTTAGCATATTATCTTTACCCTCACCTATCAACCTGGTATTTCCTATGAGTTCTGTAGGCGTTGTAATTAGAGTTTCGGAATGGGTATTATTTAAAAATATCAGGTGTTTATAAATCTTTCTTTCATTTAATACAACATATCTGCACATACTGTAAATTCATGTTCTCTCGTACAAAAGTAAGTACGAGACATTCCGAAAACGGAATGTCAAAGATAATAAAACAGCCTCACGGAATAAATATTGGAATTATTACATAAGACTAAAAATCTCAAAGTTGACAACCCTAGTTCAAAGTGCTAACGCGCGGAACAATCGATAAGAAATCGCTATGTAAATCGCTACCTGTACCATTTGTGACTTGGTTGATTACGATTTAGCTGTATCCTCCGTTATATTATTCCCGTTTTATATAGATCATACACGATATATTATTGTCACTAGGAATAGCAAATATAAAGACTAACCACCTTTTTCATAAATTTAACAGACCTAACTAAATTTGTCTTCGCACAAACTTTACACAAATGTCAAATTGACAGATACGTAAAGACAAACATATTTAACGGCATCTAACTGAAACATGACAATGAATAAAGGGTATCTGATTCTCATCATTATACAGAGGAAGTCTGTGAAATTGTGGCTTTGTAAGTTTGTATGTTTTGGGGCATTTTCGGAACCGCTTATCCGATTACAAAAATTCTTTCACCTGCATGTAGAATGGACTATCTGGGTAGTTATATGCTATATTTTATACCGCAGATTTGCCTGCGTTATTTGCAATACACAGGCGAAACCGCGCGGCCTGCTAGTAGTTATATAATAAGTTTCTGTCAATAAAATCTTTTTTGGTACAAGCTTTTAGTGCCGACTGTACTTTTCTGTATACCATCATCAACTACTCATTGAGACGATTCTAACGAACCCAATCTCAACGGGGTTACGTCGGTTAAGTACTGAATTCCCATGGCCACCTTCTGTCTCCATCATCAGATCAGCTCGATGGTACCATAATATTGAATCGTCATCCAAACTATACTTATACCCAAAATTTCAGCTCAATCGGTCACCGGGAAGTGGGTCAAATTTAACTCGCAAGATTTGTCCCATACATACAATACTAACAGGGTAAGTTAAATAAAAGCTTGTAAAAAGGTATTTAATAGTTATTTACGATACAAGTGCCGAAAATAGGAAATTCGCAACGAGTGGTGATAAATTAAAACACGACCGAAGGGAGCTCGTGTCGATTTAAAACACTCCCTTCGGTCGTGTTTTAATTTATCACCACTCGTTGCGAATTTCCTATTTTCGGCACTTGTATCGTAAATAACTATTACGTGTGTATCTGCCTCTCTTTTATTAAGGAAGTTACTACGCAAATACTCTCTAAAATATACATATAATAAACTTGTATTAGCTATATCAGTGAATCGCGAAGATTTATTACTGGCGCAGAGATTTATTACTTCTATCGGCAGAATATCTATTGTAAAATGGATTCGAGAAAACTTTCTAAGGAACGGAATCGAGATTTAGAAGACGAACTTGCGATTTGCAACGTAAAGGTTATTCGATAAACGTTTCTCAAAGCGGGCACATTGATATGTTTTGCTGGTTAACAAATCTAAAAAGCCACAATCTTATTACTTATTGTTGAAATATTAAGTTACGGAGTGTGTCACAATGTTGGGCTACGAAGTTAGCGAATTTTACCGACCGACCGATTGAACAAATATCATTAACGCTTTCTCTGTGCTCACCAGTCCTAGACGTATTGTGTCAGAGTAGATGAAATTCGGTATTCAGCATCTCATATTTTGTTTCGTGGTATTGACGTAACAACACAGATTATATAATAGTGTAACAGTGGAAGTTGGGATCGCGTTCTTCGGAGCAGTTCTTCTAAGTTTGACGAGCTACTTGTGTTAAAGAGCTCAAAGAAACGACGCATATTCTTTATCCTGTCTAATTAATACGATATTATCCTGAATACTAGTGAGTGACTTCTCTAAGCTATTAAATAAGGGCAGTCTGTGTTTGTTCCTGATCCAGAGTAGACGCATTATTTACTTAATCGTATGGCTTACATTATTTAGGCCTTTTAAAGTTTGTCACTCTTTAGTACCACCCAGGGGACACGTGCAGGGTTGTGGTAGGTAGGTAGCTCCTGCGGACGCGAGTAACAGTTGTCCCTCCTTTGTCAAGTGAGTGGGCAACTCGACTGTTATAAGTTCTTAAGCCGCCCGAAGGCCTCTAACTCGGCTTAACGACTACTGTCATAGACAGCAGCCGGGATCAACTGCTTAGCGTGCCTTCCAAAGCACGGAAGCGCACATTTATATTAAGCACTCAAACATCAGTAGGTCACCCATCCAAAGACTGACCGCTGCCATCTTTGCTTAACCTGCGTTATCGTTTCCGACTCGCAGGCGCCGCTAGGCGCTGAGCGCTTCAGTAGACGCATTGAAGACATATCGCATGTTTGTTGGCGAGCTTACAGAAATTATGTGAATCGCGATGCTTTTTTCAGACAGTAGTTAAAGGGCGGGTTGCACTCACGCAACTGACTACATAAAGCAGTCGGTGTTGATGTGATCGAGAGTAGACGGATCAAAGACACCTCGTATGTTTATTGGCGACGCTATAAAAGTACTAACCTCCGGTCTAATGGTACTGGAAGTTGGTGTGGATCCCCTTAGCAAAAGCCTTGGTAACCTTGCCGAGTGACGTCACTGATGTTCAATGAGTAGACGCATCTAACACGCTTCGTGTGGTTGTTGACGAAGGTATAACAATAATGAATTAAAGTACTAACCTCCGGTTTCATGGCAGTGGAAGTTGGGGTCGAGTCCCTTGGCGCAGGCCTTGGTGAGCTTGTCTAGTTGCGCGTGCGCCACGTGCTCGAGGAAGCGGCGCAGGTTCGCCCGTGAATGAAGCGCCTTTAGCGTCTTCTCGTCCAGTTTCAGCATTTTGTACACGCGCCGCTTGTATTTTAACTGGAAATTACAATAAAAATTGTGTTACAATGTAAGGGTCTCTCTCTTTAATGCCGAATATCGCTTGACAATCTTGACATGCTTCGAACCGATACGCGGTTGTTAATTTCGAGCGCTCGCGATGCGACGCGCTATATATATAACTAGCGACCCGCCCCGGCTTCGCACGGGTACTATATTATACATATAAACCTTCCTCTTGAATCACTCTATCTATTAAAAAGCATCAAAATCCGTTGCGTAGTTTTAAAGATCTAAGCATACATAGGGACAGACAGCGGGAAGCGACTTTGTTTTATACTATGTAGTGATACGAATAGTGTTATGAATACAGTGAACAGCGTAACGAGCATGGATTTATTTTGTAAAAAGACCTATGGAAAATATAAGATGTTACAGACATTTTCTTTATATCTTATACCGCGCGTGTGAAGTCTTATACAACGTCATCTTTTAGTCGTAAAGGCCGAAATGTCATGTATCTACTCAGCGTTAGATAATGGAGACCGTAAATCTAAGTATACTACGGTGTGTAGTAGGGATCCGACTGGTAATATATTTTCAGGACCAATGTAATACAGAGGAAAAGTCTGTGAGATTCTAGCGCTGTAATTTAGTATGTACGGGGTACTATCCGGAGCCACCAGTGAATGGATTCAACTTTCTGGATGGGCATCCATATCCATACTAATATTATAAATGCGAAAGTGTATGTGCCGTCTTTCACGGCAAAACGGAGCGACGAATTGACGTGATTTTTTAAGTGGAGATATTTGAAGGGATGGAAAGTAACATAGGATAGTTTTTATCCCCGTAATCATCCCCTAAGGGGGTGAAATGGGTGGGTAAAAGTTTGTATGGAGCTGGGATATAAACGAGTTCCACGCGGACGCAGTCGCGGGCAGAAGCTAGTAACTAGGTTATATTTTATACCGTAGGTTTGCCTGTGTTCTTCGCAATACCTGGGCGACGCCACGCTGGAAGCTAGTTCTTAATATAGGGAATAGTAATGCTTAATCCTATAATTGGCTGTTCAAAGCATTGTTGTGTTGAATGCTGTTTCTTGATCAAAATAAATAAATAAGGTAAATACCTCGAGGTAGCCCACGGGCCCGTTGAACGGGTAGTCCCCGAGCCGCCGCTCTTCATCCAGGAACTTGCCCGCCTTGCCGTTGACCGGCGGGCAGAACAGCCCATAGTTGAAGCTCTCTTTCAGCTCCTGTAACGGAAAAGAAACAAGGGTTAGTTAATAATGAGATTAAGACATTTATTGATAGAAATAGAAATAACTAGCTTCTGCCCGCGACTCCGTCCGCGTGGAACTCGTTTTTATCGTCGCTCCATAGCAACTTTCACCCCTTTAGGGGATGAATTCTGAAATAAAAACTATCCTATGTCCTTCTCCGGGACTCAAACAATATCTATACCAAATTTCATCTAAATCGGTTCAGCGGTTTAAGCATGAAGAAGTAACAAACAGACAGACACACATTCGCATTTATAATATTAGTATGGATTTCACATGCCATTATGGTAAACGGTTCATATCATTTAATTTGTTGAATTGTATACTATTGTAATTTCTTGACCGATTAATCTAGCTCATATGACGTTAACGGCTGGGCCACGACTTGAAGCGGCGGCGGCAGCGGTGCGCTATACGTCGGAGCGAGAGATCGCAGCGCAGCCTCTCGCTTCCTCGTATGGCGCCGCCACTGGAAGTCGAGACCGAGCCCTAACCATGTATTCGATAAGTTAGGTTAGGGTTAAAAAACTCAAAAGTCTTCGCGGTAGATATCGCTAAAAGTATATGCGACTCAGTTGTTGTGAGACTGCCGGAGTGTGACAGTAGGACCCAGGAACAGTTTTTCTTGTTTTTATAAAGACGATTAATAATTATTAAAAAAAAAGGTAAGCCAGTAAGATGATAGATTTGGTGTGGGTTCAAGGCCCACACGTTGGGTCGCGAATTTTTTCATTGCGTTGATCTTTGTTTCAATACCGATTAATTAACATTATATTGCACTAGATTTTATTCTGTACTATATTTATATACGTAATGGGTAGTGTTTCATGTGTGACGACTCGAGACAACCCTAGCCAACAGCGCCGTTATTGTTATAACGACGCCACGTGTTGATATTAAGATAGTGACTCATCTCTACCCTATCTAAACAACTGACATAATTATGAAACATCGACGGGCTTGCAGTCACAAATAGTTCTAGGATGAGCGGTCAATTTGAAAATAGTCATTCATTAGCTAAAACTATAGTTTAGGTGTGTACCTAAAAATCAAAAGTAAAACCAATCTTAAAATACAATCCTCCACTAACTGACATATTATGTTCCAATGTGTGAAAAAATATACTTATTAGCAATGAGAATATTTTTGAAATAAAAACATGATGGAAATAGGTTCAAAAATGGTCAAGGTGACACGTATCATAAATTAACCAACTCGTATAAAATACAATGGAATAAAACCGGTCAGAAAAAGTCTATAGGAAGACCGAACTGGTATTAAATTAGATTAGATTAATTTATATCATGAAATAAATTACAGTACAAAGTTGCCTTAGTCAAAATTTTAAAAACGATCGTCTCAAAAGAACAATATTCAAAATTATAAATACAATAATCACAAATAAAATTATTTCGTATCACCTAATCAGGATCGTCAGAGTACAGTTTATTGTAAAATATAAATAATAATATACGAAAATGTCAATGAATCCTTATAAAATACATCAAACAATCAAAAACAAAGGAAATATCATTAGCAGAAATAAATAAATGTCATTTACATAAATTCCCTAGTTGAATACATTGGGTGAGCCAATAAAAGATTCTGAGCTTGCGTTTCAGATTTTATGTCAGCGGGTAGGTGGTTTTAAGAATTTGGGCCATGGGTTTTTAGTCGCTAGGGCCATTTGACGTGGGAATGTTTTCAGCTGCCCCATTAAAGCCAGATTCGACTAAGTAGGAATAAAGACCGTCAAACCTACAAAGTCTTGGAATAAACTCAATTCTTGTGTGGTCTAATAAATAAATAAATATTAGGGGACAATCTTACACAAATCGACCTCGTCCCATAGTAAGCTCATTAAGGCTTGTGTTATGGGCACTAGACGACGATATATATAATAGTTATAAATACTTAAATACATAGAAAACTTCCATGACTCAGAAAGAAATATTCATGCTCATCACACAAATATTTGCCCTTACCGGGATTCGAGCCCAGGACCTTCATCAGCTTCGTAGGCAGCGTCACTACCCACTAGGCTAACCGGTCGTCTAATAGACACTGACAACTTCTTCAACTCTACTAAAGAAAGCAATCTCGCGAGATCTCGAAGGACCACAAAGCCAGTCAGCAGTTGGGCGTTTTTCACAGTAAACGTTTGCAAATTCTATGAATTCCATTTAATGATTATCAAGATGGGATATAAAAATAAAAAATAAACTGATGGTAGTGGTTTATAATATCCATTTTATTTCAAAATACAACTCAAAAAGATTTTTTGAATATATTGTATTTTTTAACCATCAGATTATAATTTTAAATCTTAAAAATCTCAATTACAATCACTTTCCTTAAGTACCTAACCTTGGTAATCAGCCATTCGCAGCAATGATAACTAATTTAAAGAACTGGTATTATTTATTTCATATAATTAATACGTAAAAGGAAATCTTGTAATTACGCGTTACGAAAATTGTGCGAGAGTCTCGTGAAATATGGACGAGATCTCGCGAAACCGAGATTGCAACTAAGCTCTACGGTACAAATCAAATCAACAAAAACGATTCCCACATGAACTGTTTCATTGGTTACAAATGAGCACATAAACGCGTGTTATAAGAGCACTCAGACATGCAACACGCGTTTCGTAACCTCCAGATGATGTATCACGTAAATTGCATTAAAAGTAAGTGCATCAATTTATTGTTAGCTTTCAACATAGTAATTACTGCCGACGATGTGTATTAAGCTTTATAAATCATACAGGGTAATCGATGACCAATTATGTGTGGAGTGGACTAGGTACTAAATCACTGTTTTGAACGAGTATGTTAAGTAGTTTATCTGCGTATGAAGGTTCTAGTTGGGCAAATTGTTGGAATAAATTGTCGTAAAAAATGTGGACACGCCTTACTAAGGAACTTTTTTTTCAGGTAGGTACTAATAGCTTCAAGTTTTTGATAGGAACCAACTGAACCCACTCCTCCGTCGGTCATCTTTTTATGGCGGTGATTTATAATAGGTATATTTATTTGTGATTCTAAGTGATTTACACATCGAGATAAGAATTATATAATACCTATAATTCAAAATGGCCGCTACACAATTAAAGACGCTGACAGAGAAATTGGTTCCTATCAAAAACTATTAAAGACGGCTGACAGAGAAGTTGGTTCCTATCAAAAACTTAAAGCTTGTACCTAACTAGTATCTGAAAAAATGTGGTGCTTTGGTCCAGCGCGTCCACATTATCAAGTGAAACTGCCCCACTATTCCTTGTATTTCGACATTTAATATATGCTAAAAACTTAATAAGTGGTTCAGTTCTACTTGTATAGCCATCAAGATCCACAGCGCAGGTTTCGTCATTCCACAGATATACACACTTGTATAGTATTTGGGAACTTGACTCTAAACATATTAAGATTAAACTTTTTTGCAACGTCTTTGTGGGATAAAAAGCATTTTCACAAATAAATGGGGCGATATTTTCGTTAAAAAATCAGCGGGGGAGCGTCTTCAGTGTTATGGGGACTTTTGAGCCACCCATGCTCCGGGGCGGCTCTTTTGGCAAATTATAATTGATCTAATGTATTGTGCGTTTCATAATTGGTTTGTGTGTGACGAAGCCTAATACAGTTTTTTTGCTTGTATGTACTTGACGAAGTCTGCGTTGGAGATTATAATTTATGGATTTTTACGGCTATTTTGAAATGAAATAAAATAATGTTATTCCACAATAATAATAAAAATACTTAATGACATTATAGCATTACGTCGTAAAGTATGTATACGTTTACCATCATTATTTCACAAATGTAACTAACCAGATATATGCGCATTTTAACAAGCTGTGCTCCAATTATGTTCCCACCGTAAAAATAACCTTACTTTACCTGCATGGCGCGGAACGCTAAAAAACTCAACGAATAACCTGAGAAAAATCTTTGGTCGTTAATCAGCTTCTACTTTAATTGCTTTGCTAATGCGCCGCGCATTCGCGGTAGGATTTTTATGGCGCGGTTTTACGTCGGCTGGCTAAGTACTCTAAGAAGCAATAAAATCATGTTATGACGATTTTTTACTTACTATTGACAGAGGTAATTCGTTTAAAATCGTATAAAGAAATCGATGGCAAAACACATAACAAAATTCGTCAGTTCGCAACTGGATAGCTTAATTGGTAAACACATCCCGTCCCGGTAAGGCAAAACGTATGCATCTTGTTTTAATTTCAAGCCCTGTTAAAAGATTGATTTCCTATCATTATGTTTGACCTTTGTCTCAATATTGTTGTGTCTTTATCTAACAAAAATAGCCTGCATAATGAAGGTGTATGCAAATGAATTGTACAAAATGAGATGCTTGCTTAAGCTATTTACTTTATAAAATCATCTAGGTATACAAGAAAATAGGTTTCAAAGGTAAATTATTTACAAAGATGCATCCGCTTCCCAGGAACGGAGGCGATAAGCATCTTCTAAGAAATAATTATTGAATATTTAATGAGATTCTATAAATAGAAGCCAATTAGCTTTGACAGATTTGGGTCAGGACATAAATAAGTTAAAGGAATTCACCGATAACGTGTATCCGATTTGTTAATCAGGTTAGATAATGGTGACAAAACTATTAGTCTAGAAACTATAAGGGCATAGGTCCGTGATAAGGTACAAATGAGTTATAGCGGAGAAGATTGGCAATGTTGCAACGATTGATGGATGCGCAAACTTGGCCTGCAAGCTGGATTGGCCGTTGTATGCGTCATCCAGGGTTATACATCGATGTGACGGCGACATTTTCCTTGTGGAGAACATTCCTAATCTAGAATTTTAGCTTCTAAAAACTCGATGACTAGCACCCGTTCATATCGTTGCTGAATAAATTTTCCGCCTATTTAAAAACTGCTAAATCTAGGTTACCATTCCCTAGCACCGTCATGACCTTCATTGAATATTGCACTTTAATGATTCTGATTATCAACCACAGTGTCTCAGATAACTAGCTAGGGTGAATCGCCTATATCTGGTCGTCCTTCAATAACTGCGCCCCTCATATTAAAAATTAATTCTGTTTAGTCCAGGCAATGAACTAACAACTTGTATGGAAAAAATGACAATTTGGACATAATTTATAATAGCTTATTTTTTATGTGTAACGGATATATTATCAATTAAATAGTTACCCAGCGACAAAATCCGACAAAATTTCAGACATCGAAAAAATGATAAGTTAACTGGCTTCTGAAAAGTCAGTAAAAATATTAATAAATGTTTTTGTCTTTATTTTGTTTCATTTACACTAGCTCTACTATTCAAGATAAATCGTACAAAAAAAGATAATGCATGCTCCATTTAAATCTACATAATTACTTCCGGGTGGAAAGTTTGTCGGATTCTTGACTAAATCATCTTAGAATAACATTTTCAAATTAAATCAACAAAAAAAACGCTATTATAAATTCATGTTTTTCAAAACCGTATTTTGCCTGGAGTAGTTCCCCTACAAACATAATAACAGTTATTGAACGGTGGCCAGTTATTGGTGACTTACCCTATAAGTTCTCAGACCAGTAGGCTAACTTAAAACGATTAATTGCATTTAACACATCATTTCACATACGACGTTGGTCTCAAGCATCAACAATCGTCGGGATCGATTTTAATAAGTTAAAAATATTGTCCAAGTTGCCAACCCTGACGACCGATGTACTTTATAAATGACTTCGGCAGCGTTATTGATTGAGCGGCAATAGTACCTACTAGAACTAGGACGTCCCTCTCCGTACACGTCAAAGGTAATCTTCGGACATCAACAAACGTCACAACAACCATTTCAAATGACTGTTCCTGTTTACTGAAACTTTGGAGTGTTTAAATAAGATTGAGATAAACCTTGAGAATCCAATTAAAAACTAACTTTCGTTCTATTCGGGGTCTGTAGAGGTCGAGCGTAAAATAGCTTTTAACGTAATTGTTTAATGGAGACCAAGTTTAAGTAGACCCACGTTGGAAGCGTTTTTGAACCGTGAAGGATTAAAGTAGATACGTGTAGTTTTGTCTGGGTGTCTACCAAAAAATATATTAAATGTTTACTAAAATTATAGCAGAGATATCAGGTAAGTTGCATAGAAATTCTATACAAACTTAAAACTGTATTCTGTTTCATGTCATCTGTATCCCTTGTTCTTAAGTAGAACATATTTCAATGGAAATGGATGAAATTTGAATATAATATGAACGTTTTGACTGCGTATAACGCAATGAAATTGAATACTGTTTGAAGTCTGAATTTACTAAAGCTGCGGAAGTTATAAGGCTTCCATTTTGCCATTAAAAAACATCTTTTATTCAATTAAATTAATCCTCTTTTTAGGGTTCCGTAGTCAACCCTTATAGTTTCGCCATGCCCGTCCGTCTTCGGCTTAGCTCAGTAACCCTTACAACTGGAAAAGTGTAAGTAGGCATGGGAATAAAGCTAATTAATATAAATTATGAACAGTGCAAGACAAGCCAGTGCAAGATAAATAAAAGCTTATAAAAATGACGCAACAGAAGCCAATGCTACAAAAAGCCCTCAGGCCTTCATTTTTCTTCGCACATATTGGACAGAAACCTGATATTGGCGACGGTTCAGTATTACTCCGGTGAGATATGGTAATACGGAATATATTCCGATCCACAGATTGCGCGGAGCGCGAGTGTCTTGAGTATATTGGGCTTTTAAAAATCCCCAGAGATTACCTATTCCATAAATTTGGAAGCTGAAATGAGTTTTGGGCTGTCTAAAACTGTGGTAAATAATGATAATCGATGGATCTTTCACGTCAATATATTGAGGAAAGAATTTAGTGGTTGCTTAACTTAGTTCTGTTTTTTTTTATACACGTCGTTAGTAAAGAGGCTGCTCGCTAGTAAAAGGCTACCCATTAGCGCTGCCATACCGTCCAGAGCACATGCACGTTCGTTGTCGACTTTACAAACATCAAACATGTACACTCCTTCTCTGAAGAACCTCATAATGTAGCCCCATAGGCAAAACTTTGATAATGGGCTCATTTCACAGCCGGAGCGTTCGCGGGAGGTAATTCCTCTGGGACCATACTGTGTGACCATTTAGGTTCCAAGGTGTAAGATTTTTCCTATTTCAAACTTTTTTGAAATATTTATAATAATGACGAGCCAATGACAGGCATAATAGAATAGAATGGTGGAGTACTTCCGGCTATTTCAGGACTGACAGACTTAGGTTTACTCGCTCTGCGATTAAAGGGCTAAATGATGCCACATGTCTCGTAGGGTTGCCAACTTTTTTTGGGGGAGATATAGTATTTTCCAGAAATAAACGACAAAAATAAAGTACACTGTAAAAAATATAAAAAAAATATAAGGTTTTATAACAAACTTCCAGGAAACGTAACTGAGTTATTTATTAATCAATTCAAGAACTATGTGAAGCGTAAACTTATTTCGGAAGCTCATTATAGCACACAAGACTACATGAATGATAAAACTCCATCGAACTAATTGTGACTGAATTTTTAATCAACAGACTAATTATTTAATTCTCGTTATATTTTATTTTTTTGACATTATATTGTTTTTCTAGAAACATTCACTAGTATCTTCTATACAATTTTTACTTCATATATTTTTTTATTTTATTTTTTATGTTTCATAAATTACTTTAAAAAAATAACAAGTGCTGGTTACTAGGCCTACTTGAATAAAGATCATTTTGAGTTTGAGTTTATAGTACCTGGATTGGCAATGCTGCTATTTGGTAAAATTGAACTAACCTAGGCAATTTGAAGCACTTCGTAAGGCCCCCCAAAATATAGTATTTTTGCGTACTATACACGGTGGAAATTAATCGGTGAACAGGAACCCATTTTTCTAATTCAGTAATCGATGGCGGTCACGTTTATTTAGTACTCAAGGGGAACCAAGTTTTTTTTTATCATAACTAATTTTTAAGTTGAAATTAAATTTTAATTTAAATTTATTTCACCTTTTTAATGGTTTAGTCTGAAAAGTTTAATACCTCTTTTCAAACTATCAGCCATAGAAACTTAAAACATAAATGAGCAATAAGCTGTCAATTTGTCATTGTCAAATTCATAACAAATTGCTTCAAATCGTCTGATCTGTCTAGTTTCCCGCCAAAGCCAGCAAGCACTTGACGTATGTACACTTACGAGTAACTTCCCTTCAATAAAAGTAGGGTGTCCATTTATTCAGTCAGTGTACATTTTACCGATGTTAATTAAGTGTGATTAATTAGATTGTGAGCTATATTGCACGAGATCTCACGTATTGGTTTCTGTGTAGATTGATAATTAAGATTTTTGGATTCCTCATCACCGATTAAATTCCACCGTGTATATTTCTTCAACAGTATAATTATAGTACAAAGAGTCGGAATATAGTACAATACTATACAATATAGTACGGTTGGCAAGGCTCGTACTGTTGTCACATGACGTAAATATGCCTACCCATACAAATGTTGACGGGATGTGAAGGGTTTTCAATTTAAGGTGCGATAATCTTCTTATTCTTGCTCAGCACAACTGTCTCGACCTGCTGCCATGCATTTTATCGTGTAGTCATGAGATGTAGGTGTATTAGGAGTGGGCTTACGGACTAATTGTAGAAACAGATTTATTTGCATTTAAAGTATTTTAACACCTACCGAATGTGAATGTTCTAAAAACGTGACGTTTAGGAAATCCTCCTCCTAGCGCTAAAGGAGCCCGGAGTCTGCCTTGGCACCTAATCTTAAGTTTGGCGTGGGCACTAGCTTAAGTTGTAAAGAGACTAATTTACGTAAATTGCGTAAAGCTGTCGCAAAAACCATTATTTTGTATTGCAGACCGCGTTCATTCGCCATTGTAATATTCCATCTTTCTAATTTATGATGATTAGGCAATAGAGAGTATGAATGGATTTATTGTCATGGGTAGTGGGAGGGAACAGTCCTAGTTCGCTTAGGTGTAGGAAGGTTGTAAATATTACCGAACAGTTAGGTCGCGCGTACACTAATGGTAATTGCAGCATGCGATTAACTATATCTAGCCGACCAAAGACCTATTAAAAGGCAATCTCTTCAATGTTTATTTAATTCTAAATTGGAACAGAGTTTCATTTGTTTTGTTGCGTTCGATTTTGGAACAAAACAATAGATGAGAAGGGCGATATATTGGATCTTCAGCGTAACGAGGGTTTCAAGTGTTTACGCTCAGGATGGAAATTATTCTGCTACTGAGTGGCACTCACTGCTTTTCACGGTTTTTATGAGGAAAATTTAAATGCTTCATTATCTAGCTCTTATTTGAATAGCAAAAACAGGGAAGGAAAATACAACTTAGATCCCTGATTTGAGGGCAGCAATAACTCTTTTCTGTATAGCAGATGTGAAAACTATATTTGTTTTCCTGGTTAAATAATACGACGATGGGAAACGTGAGAAGCAGATACCACTAAATATAATAATCAATAATGATGTATTTTCATGAAAAAAAAAAGGATTAAGAATGTAGTCAAATGGAGAAAAAAGCAACGCAAGAGGTTAAATAATCACAAAGTTATAAGTGTCCAAAGCTTTAAGAGGGCAAGCGGGTATGCTCTGTCCCTTCCCCGCAAAACGCACCTTCATATGAAAAAATTGTCATTTATTATGACGCTCGAGGATCGTGACGTCGCGATCTGCTAGCGTTTTCTCTCTCTAACAAGCAAAAATAAAACGGTTGTTGTATAGTATAGGATTATTAAATTGTCTATAGGGTTCAATTTATTTCTTTTAGCTAAGTGAATTTCTTTTTAAAATATTACGATTTACGGTAGTGACCCGAAACTTTTGCTTTTACATATACATATATATATATTTTACACAACCTGTATCACTACATAGTATAAAACAAAGTCGCTTCCCGCTGCCTGTCCCTATGTATGTATGTTTAGATCTTTAAAACTATGCAACGGATTTTGATGCGGTTTTTAATAGATAGAGTGATTCAAGAGGAAGGTTTATATGTATAAACTTAAGAGCCGGGCTCTTGTCGGTGGAGTAATCGCCACTCTGTTCTTCTCTCTGCCACTGTTGAGCTCTTGATACGAGATTACATTAACTTTCTCTTTAGCTTGGTCCATAAACACACGTCTTGGTTTTCTCCTTCCTTCTATCTTTCCTTCAATTATAGCTTTTATGTAATAGTCATGTCGTATCAGTGCCCCAAGATCTCCAACGAAGAATTCTGGGGTATCTGTTCTGAAACGTCAATCGGTCACCAAATTAAACACCGCAAGTGGACTTGGATCGTTCACACCCTAAGAAGAGCTCCCAATCCCAAGGCAAGCCCTGGAATGGACACCACAATGGAAGAGGATACGTGGCCGGCCGAAACACACCTGGAGACGTTCAGTGGCAGCGGAACTGAAGGCTATAGGGCTGACGTGGTCCGAGGCGAAGCGCGTAGCCCAAGACAGAATGGCGAGGCACTCAGGGGACACAGGAAATTAAGTCAAGTAAGTCATCAGGTGCCCCAACATATTTCCCCTTCTGTTTTCAATAGTTTTTAGTAGACATCATCTTTCTCCTATCAAATATAGAACCTCTTCGTTCGTTCTTCTTTTCATGCACCACACCGCCTATATTCGTAAGCAGTGTTCGTTAAAATCCGAATGTATGGAATGTTTGACAAGTTTCTACGGACTGACAGCTGCCAGCGCCATATTTAACGGTGATCGGTCCGTAATCGTATGTTGGTGTAACCCGCCCTTAATCCGGCTTTATCCTGATCTGTGACGCCATTAGTAAACGTGTACGCACAGCCTAACTATACGTAGGTAGGTGTTCCGGTAGTGGTACCTAGTGGATACAATTAACGCAATATGCATACAATGGTCCCAGATGTGTCGTTATTAGGGCACGCGGTTCACATTCTCACTCATTACCCGTTGCCCCACTAACTCATAGTTTTTGTGTTTACTACGAATGGTTAGCGTAACTGTGAAAGTTTAATTATCACGGTATTGTTCTTGTTTCTCAGTGGGATAGGATGGCGTTTCTGATTCATGTGCGTTTACGAAAAGTAAAACTTTCTTCTGAAAAGAAGTTCAAGTCTTAATTGGCAATACTTGGGTGCTTGACCAATAACTACTGGCTGTTTAACCTACGTTGCCTGTTTAGTTTGTAGCTTGCAGCTTCCTGATTGCCATTGGTATCAGAGGATATATTGGTGGTGTAAACATATAAGTCCCGGTATTGAATCCATAAATGTAAATGAGCATTATACATTACACTAGGTATATAATTTCGCAAAGTTGTTTTTAGTATTTTTATCCGAATATCTTGATTCCGGAAACTATTTTATTTAATCGCATGGCATACATTATTTTGTCCTTTTTAAAACTATGTTCTTATGACATGCATTTCATCCGGAATTTTGACTGAAATATGTCCCAACTTTGATATCACCATCCAATATGCATTGCATATTGGATGGTAAAATAGCCGCATTGTGATGTCTTTTTCACTCTGATGTTGAAAGACAGAGACATCAAAGTTGGGAAATATCTATCTCGTCGTCTAGTACCCATAACACAAGCATTACTGAGCTTACTGTGGGACTTCGATTTGTGTAAGATCGTCCCCTAATATTTATTTATTTATTTATTTTATATTTCAGTCAAAATTCCGGATGGAATGCATGTCATAAGAACATAGTTTTAAAAAGGCCAAAATAATGTATGCCATACGATTAAATAAAATAGTTTCCGGTATCAAGATATTCGGATAAAAATACTATTAGCAACTTTGCGGAATTATATAGTGTAATTTATAATGCTCATTTACATTTAACGTAAATATCTACAGATGTAGGCATAATTGTTTTCCATCGTATTTTCATGGAAACGTACGAGCGTGTCTTGCTATTTCAGTCGGTCACAGTACAAAAAGTACTGAGGTTGACTGAAGTAGCATGACAAATACGAACGTTTCCGAGAGAATACGATGGAAAATTATGCACTACATCTGTACCTAGTACCTACAAGCTAAGTAGTTTCAGTTAACGCATTACGAAAATTTCAATTTATAATTTCAGGGCCAAACTTACATAATCCATTACTTTCAAGACTCTAATATCATCAGCCGTTAAAAACGGCATTGCGTTACAAATTCTCAGTAATATCGTTTTAATTTGACACGCGACCGCGCGGCATTGAGATGAATCTGCACAATGCATGTGGCTTACTAAGTAGCTGTTTCTCGTCAAAGATATGTCTACAATTTTGCACCTTATACCATTGTAATAAGGCGAGGAATGTACGTGACGCAATAAGAGAGCCTTCTACGTGTGATAGATCAACCAGACTATTAAAAAAAACAACAATGTGACTTTTGACTTGCTTATATGATTAGTTGACCGTCTAAGACCTGGTCGCGGCGGTCAAAACTTTTCATTAGATGTCAAATTTCCTAGTGACCGCCACCGCAAGCCGCGCCAGTGTGAAAACTAAAGACAAGTTTACTATTGGCCAATCCTAAATCACACCGACGCGGCCTGCGGTGACGTGATGGTCAAAAGATTAAGCTATACAATTACTGTCAAAGGCTTCTCAACTTTTTAAATTAACTTTTTAAAACTGCAGCCAGTCATAGTCACCGGCCAGTCGGCTTACAGCCACAAACACAAATATGATTCCGGTTTATTTGGATCAGTGGGTAGTGACCCTGGGTTCGTATCGCTGTAAGTGCAAATATTTGTGTGATGAGCGCGAATTGTTTCTGAGTATTGGATGCTATTCTATATATTTCAGTATTTAGGTATATCTCTATTATTCGTCTAGTGCCTAGACTACCTACCTTAGAGCTTAGTATGGGGCTAGTTCCATTTGTATAAAATTCTCCCCTAATAGGGTAAACTCGCATTATTTGGTGATACACCTAATTCGGTGAATTCGCCAGCTTTATTAGGTAGCGTGCTTCAAAACATGTACCTATTAATCGAATTAGGCGTATCGCCAAATAATGCGAGTTTACCCTATTTATTTAAGTAAAATACTAGAAATGAAAGAAAGGCGATATTTAGAACATCACTATCTATAAGACTACTGGAATGGCGGCACTTTACACTATCATCTCCCATGGACAATCAAAAAGACAAAACACCAATGTAATCAAATAGCACATTCCATTGCAGCCAGTAAGCTGGCCAAATGGACTGTCCATACAAAACAATGGATCGCAAACTGGCTGATCAGAGTGCGACCAATTTATAGCGGTGTGCGGCAATTGATGTGTGGCCTGAGTCGAGCTGACGGGTCGGCCGAGTGAACCGTGCTGCGTTTACACCGCGTGCCACTTGCCTGACAAGTTAAAAAAGCTACTAAAGGTGATCGTTCTTGAAACGGGTAGTAGCTACGCCAGATTACCATTTTTGCAACGCTGAGGCTAACGAATCGTTTTGAAAACAATATGTGTTATCATTTGATATTTCATGAATAATCTGTAAGTTGAATTTCTCGTTCAGGTTTAAACTACTGCTTCTTATGGACAAGTGGTGTTTTCACGGTTCTTTCCTTCATGGTTGGTAATTCATTTGGGTGTCTAAAATCAGAACGCTCTTCATATCGAGCGTTACTGATTAAGCGAGACCAAAATTTTGGAGGCTACAGTCGCCTAATTATAGACTATTTATTACCACGGTTCGGTCTAGCAAAAGACCATTTGCTAGATCGACCCGTGGGACCCTTATGAAATTTGCATATGAGGTGGAATTCACCGAAGAAGATATTCATGAAGCTGCTTTATAAATTGAGTTAACATAATAAGGGGTGGTAACACGTCGTCAAGAAAATTGAAGCATAGACCACATAAGGTACTTTAATATATAGTACTTGGTGACTTCACAATCAGAAATAATGGAATAAAACTACGATTCAAACCATGCACCTGCCGATAGGTGGCGATATGTTAAATCCGCCGATAATCCTGCAGACTGCGCTAGTCGAGGAATTAACGCCTACCAGTTAAAAGAACATGCTTTGTGGTGGATAGGACCTTCTTGGTTATCAGCATTTGAAGAAAAAACACAAGAAGTCACCTATACGACCGACCAAGATATCAAAATATCAAAACAAACAAACGTCACAACTTATCAGCAAAATGACGTCATCAGTGACTTAATAATCAAACACAGCAATATCAACCGTATGACTCGCGTACTCGCATGGGTATTGCGCGCCAATTTACCCGCTGGAAAGTGGGCACTTGGTAAAGTTGAAACCGTACACCCGGGACACGATGGGTATGTACGTGTAGTATCAGTGAAAACGAAGAACGGAATTATCAAGAGACCTATAACGAAATTATCAAAATTGCTCGCCACACAAGAATGCGCTAAGGAAACTAAATCGGAACCCGAACCCGAAAAGGCCGCACCCAAAGTAAAAAGACGACGAACCAAAAGATCAGCTAATTTACTGACACTGGGACTTATGTTACTGTTTACATTTATATCACCGGCACAGTGTGAGCATAGCCTTACGAGTATAAATAAACATCAAGGAGTTTATTTCGACAAGATATCAAATATGCACCTTATTCGCGACGAATGGAAGCTGATTGTTTACTACGACATGGGACCCTATTGGCAAGGACTAAAAGTATTTCAAGAATATCTCCGTACCTTAGAAAATACATGTATCAAGACAGATAAGTTATCAAAATGTGACGTAGTACTCATACAGCTACGTCACGGGTTCTCAGAACTGGAGTACTACAACAGCATAATGCTCGCTCAGCAACTGACACGCTCGACCCGCCGTCGGCGGGGCCTTATCAACGGAGTCGGATATCTAGCGAACAGTTTGTTTGGAATGCTGGACGATAATTTCGCCCAAAAATATGAAAAAGATATCAATCTTATCAAGGACAACGAGAAACATCTGGCTTTGTTATGGAAAAATCAAACCTCAGTGGTCGAAGCTGAATATAATTTACTAAAAAGAGTAGAAGAGGCTATGGACAAGCAACACAAGATACTGAACCGTCACATTATCAATCTGGAAAAAGTTGACCAAATGAAGGCTAGCGAAGCAAGAGGTGTTCTAGCTGATCGAATATCATCGCATGATGTACACCAGTACGTCGTTGTATACCTATTATTGAGCGCTGTGATAGTTGTATTCACCGTATACGCATGGCGACGCTTACGCCTTCGGTGCTCGGCGCAGATACCTCCCGCGCCCCCCAGCAACGCATTTGCGGACTTCAACATTCAATATGTTGCCAGAGATGTAAACCGCAAAGATTCGAACCCACAACACAAGGCGAAAATCAACGTGCAACCCACCACTAATACGGGAGTTCACTTATCAAGACCACAAGGATTGGACAAGGCTACGTCACCCATCGTAGGCCTGCGATTCGCTGCGCGTGAATAGCAGTGAAGCAATTTATTTTTTATAAGATATTTGTTTGTATTATAATTTTGTATGTTTCATCTTCCCCCATCTCGCGCCCGGGAGCATGTACGGTCTGTACAAAGGTGTGCATTCCGCCCGTCAGCATTTTACTTCACGTAGCATACCTATATTTCATTCCTTTAAGACAGTACATGTCCGACCGCCGCGGAGTGTATTCCCATTAAGCCTGCAGATTGTATCATTTCAGTTCGTTATCAATAAATCATAATTTCGGTGGAAAACAGCAGTGTTATCATTATCAACTATCATCTCAAGAGTGTGCGAGACTGTCCCGTACATCTTTAAAGCGTTACTTTAAAGCTACTTACTATAAAGCGTGTTAATAAAATAGCGCAAAACTACAGACCTTCCCATGTAGTCTAACTAACTTTTTCAAATAATTTTAATATGTAGTACATCAAGTACGCATCATCTTTGATCAAAAAAATGTAACTAAAGTCTAAAGTGTCACTTTTTGCAGGTAAATCACAACGCGAAAACCAAAAACGGAGCTTCCTTCCACTTTTCCAAAATTGGCTAGATTGCTATATGAGCAAGAGACCAAAGCATACTCAATAAATAAAAAAAACTACTGTACAAATACTGAGCTTAGTAACTAAACTTCAGTCATATTCGAATAATAAACGGGGCTCCAGTGAGTAGATCAGCGGTCAGCGATAGATGTGTTTAGTGGCAAGTGTCACAACGACGCGTCTAGTCTAGATATGCTGACACCTTTCCGATAATTACTGGTGGCATTAACGCAATGACAATTCGCGCCAGTAGCTGGAATGATTAAGTTTTTGCGACAGGACTAAGTAATGAGGTAAGTAGCTTTTTAGAATGTGGGGACACTTAGTGTAAGGTCATCGCGCCACCTAAAGTGTGCCGGTTTGAGACTAAAAATATGTTAATAGAGTAAAGTAGAGAACTGAACATGTGTTATTTCTTTTTTTTTATTATTTCCTATTATATAATTTCTAAAACATTGAACAGGTATTGTTTTTATTAGGGTTCCGTACCCGGAGGGTAAAACGGGACCCTATTACTAAGACTCCGCTGTCCGTCCGTCTGTCTGTCTCCGTCTGTCACCAGGGTGTATCTCATGAACCGTGATAGTTAGACAGTTGACATTTTCACTGTTGCCGCTATAACAACAAATACTAAAAAACAGAATAAAATAAATATTTAAGGGGGCTCTCATACAACAAACGTGATTTGCCGTTTTTATGGATAATGGTACCCTTCGTTCGCGAGTCCGACTCGCACTTAGCCGGTTTAAGGATCTGTAGAATGTTGTTATCTTAAATTGAAGAAAACTTGCCCTTTAGGTGGTTGCTAACTAAAGCTGTCGTGAAATCGACGCTAGGACCTTATCTACATATGTTTTATCGTTAATGTTTTCTGTTCTTAGTTCTACAGATTTTGTCAGATAACCATAAACCATTGTTTGTTGTGTAAATACAATTATAAATTAGGTATAACCATAATTATCTTTAGCTAAACGAGAAGTTACATATTATACTTATAAATAAAACACAACACACAAATTAGGGGCAAATCTTGCCCAAAGATCAAATCATATTTTCCGTTGCGGGGATTCTAACTTGGGACCTCTAACTACGCCAGCACGGCACCTGCCAATGGAGGCTAAATGCGCACCATAAGATATAATGTAATAATAATTAAACTTTAATTTCGATTGGAGCCCACATAACTACGTACATAGTTGAGCAGGAGTGCTCGTAGGTGCCTTAAGGCGCCTTAGGTTCATGGTCTTCTCTCCATCTCACTGAGCATAAGCGTGAGCGAGATGGAAGCGCGTGCTCGGAAGCGCGGATATCATGCTTCTTAATACACATATTATTACAAACAGACGCATTATATTGTTTCAAAAACTCTGTTCGCTTAACTTCGCTGAACCTACGGCGCCTTAATGAAAGAACAGAAAAAATCACAAATTTAAATACTCACACCCAGCGACGGTATATTTGCGCAAATCAAAGCTCATATTTTCAAGAACGCGCAAATACATCGCCTTCGGCTGAAATATCCCGCGAACGGGAGTAAGTACTAAGGTCTAATGGTACAGGCGCTTTACCATATCGGGGCACAAGGCTGTGGCATTTCTCGAGCAAATAATAACAGTAACGGTGCACCGTGCGGTTTTAGAATCGCCCTCGATTCCAGATAAACTTATTCATAGAATATCGCAAACACTGCCAATTATTGCTGGCCAGTATTGGAAATGGAATTGATTTTATAAAACGCGAACGCACCGGTAGTTTTGACAAACACGCTGCTACTTTTTATTTATTAAATTTTAAAATGCGCTTTTAAACCAGCCAGTTATTTTGCAGTTGGAATCGTTCGGGAATTATTGGGACGCGTTCGGAATTTTATTTAAAGTACAATAAACAAAACAACAAAACATATCAAAATAACGGTACGCGATATCGTGTTATTCGTATTTTCATGCATTTTGAAATTAAAACTTGAAAGGGCAGTATAGCTAAGCTAGCTCGCGACTAGGGGTACTTTTTATATGAAATTTCCATTTTCGGGAGAAAAAGTTTTCCACTAACTAAATAATAACAAATCACTTTGATTTTGATGTCGATCGCTTCAGCTAATAATATCAAGGTTTACAGGTTCCGCTTTAAAAAAAAAAAAAAATTGGGTGCCTATAAATTTTAATTTATTGCAAATTTTGAAAAGGGGAAAACCTATAAACCTCTCATTGTGTCAATAGCATACTAAAAAATCATTGAGATTGGAAACTATTTAGAAGTGGAAAAAGTTTTCTCTTTTTGTGTGGACGTATAAACTTCCCTCTTAAAGTACAGTTGTCAAGGATTTTTAGTCAATCAACTAGAAAAAGCCGCGAAACCTCTTCTCAAAAGTGTCTATTGTGACGTCATAGTGTGCTATTTCTTTACTAACATCACAATAGTAAATCGTTTTGACGTGAATGGACCTGTAAGGAAACTCCAATGTATGTCTTAAAATATTTGCGCAACTGCCAACCGTAGAGATAAAATAACATGTTTCCGATCCACAAGGACGGTTGCTAACCATCCTACCCGTTTATTAGGGTATTAGTGTATCATATAATTGGTTTAGGAAGTTGTACCCTTATTTGGTAAGACGGGCTAACATAGACGAGTAGCTTGTGCGTAATTCAGGTTACGGCCCAATATGTTGTTAATCCGTATTTGTGTTGCAGTTGGTAATACTAATTGGGATAGTGGCATTGATAAAGCACTGTTTAAGGTGCGGTTTCCCCGAAATATACCTATTTAACTTAATTAATTGAATCATTAATCAATATCCTCACTTGGTGGGACGGGCTCCATAGGAAGTTTTCTTTCTTTCGTTCACGCCAATGTAACTAATATGTATTAGGGATTTAGTTTGAACTTTTGCATAAATTATAGATACCTGTGACACGGAACAGCGACGGTGGCTAAAATGGCGAATAGTTTATTTTTGATTTACACGTTTATAAAAGACCATACACACTATAATATCCTCAAAATCGCTCGTCCTCCTCCTCCTGTCCTCAAATATCGAGATCGATTGTGAATGAATGGTGAGCTGGATGCGGGTGGCGCAGGACCGGTCATTGCGGCACTCTTTGGGGGAGGTCGATGTCCAGCAGTGGACGTCTTCCGGCTGATATGATGATGATGATAGTGAATTTATTTCAACATATTACCAGGTCTAGGTCTATGAGCAAAACTACATAGCTGACCGATGAGAATTCAGATTCTTCCAAAAGTTTCAAAACCGCTCGCCTTCACTGCCCTAGACGAGACCTGGCTATTAAGGCACCGTCCTTCGGGATCGGAAACTTTGCACGGTATACCCATACACAATTATTGTGCGCTATTAATTCATAGATACGATGGAAATGGAAGGGCTCGTTTGAATTCATAGTGCTTTCGTGTCCGCCTAAATTGGAATTTTTTCAGATAATGCTACTTACCAAAAGTAGGAATGGGAATGTATATGAAAAACTGTTTTATTTTTGTTATTGATGAGTTCGATCACATAGTTAACGATTTCAAACAATCCGGTTAAAAGTACATGAAAAATATCGGGTCAAAAAGCCCTGAAAGACTTTGTATGTATGTATGTAAGTACTTTATAAATAGACGTGTGTACATGTACACAAGACATTGGTAAGAATACCGAAAAAATTGGTTATGTTGGTACAAAGGCGAACGTATCCCTGAAATGGGTCTCTTTCAGTTAACCTTTGAAAAGATAGACCAACTAACACGTGTACCGCACACAAAAGGCCACTGAGAAGCCACAGAGAATTTAAACTTGTTGTTCCGCAACACAACACAGCACTCTACGGTTTTAAATTTGCCGCAGCTAAAATTTGGAAAGACCTGCCGCCGCCTTTAAGACAACCAATGTGCTGCCTTAAATTAAAAAATATACTGCGAGCTCATTTCCTCGAACACGACACACAAAACTAAACAGCAACACACCAGACAACAACGAACACACATCACACACATATACAATCGTTATATATACCTAGGTACGAGTAAAATACAGATAGACAAGACGTTTATTAACATTTGTATTTATTTATAGTATTTATATATTTCTTTATTTATAGTATTCTTTATACATCTAAACACAAGATTAATATGATCGAAGAGCAATCATTTACCAATTTAATATTTAGTACCTACTTGTATAAGATAGACGTAGTGTTACGTTACGACCAACCCTGTCGAATTGACTCGTCTGAAAACCAGCGCAAGGCTTCATGCTGATACGAGCATCCATTGCCCAACCTAACGCAATTTAGTATTTTTAGTTTTACTTCTAAGGCATTGTTAAGTTATTTCTTTGTACTTATGTTAAAAGTTATATTTTGTGTTCTTTTTGGCAATACATTAATTTGGATTTGAATTTGTGTACAGAGACGTATTTACCTCTATGCTAGTAAATACATATGCTACAAGCTATTATACTATCGACGTTACATCCTCGAGATTTAATATTCACTAGGTAGTACACTGTTTAATGTACTAGGCATCGAGCACAATATTTAGATTAGAAAATAAAAAAGAAAGTCAATTGGTCCTCTCGTCTCCTCCGCCGCGCCCCCTATCGGCGCGCGCGCATAGTCTTCATTCGCTTTTTTTTGTGCGGGCATCGCTGCACGCTCTCGTTCAAATTTAACTAATATAAAATTTAAGCTTGTGAATTCAAGTGATTAATTATCGTAAACATACAAAGGATTTCCCGATAACATGGGAAAAGGGAAAAGACGACGATCGGAGGATATTAGGCGCAAAATAAAACGGCTAAAACGAAGTTTAGATCGGCGCCATTCCTATAGCGACGATGAAGGTGAGTTTTAAAATCCATTTATTTTATTTGTTTTGTTCAAATACCTACTATGAAGACGGCGCGGCGGCCCATAATCGGCGAGCTGCCGCTTTCCGCTACCTACCTCACATGTTGCAAAAATGTGACAATCATGTTTACATTTTTTTTGCCAAGCCGCTTACCATCTAATTGCCTATTGAATAAAGTGTATTTCTTATTGCGTAATATGCTTGAATGTTATTAAGAAGAATAACTCAATTTATTTACGAGTACGTATTTGTTATTGGACAAATATTACTTATTAAGTATTATTACTAAGCTGCATTGCTTACGTTGCAATGTGTTATACCTATGGTAAAAGGTTATCTAACACAATGAAATATAGTTATTTAGAACCGTGATGCGATTACGGTCAATAACTCTAGTCTCGAGTTGCGACGCGATTGCAACCAATGACTGTAAACATTTTAGTTCGAATGAACTTGGCAACAATTTGTTATTACTTCCATCTTACCGTACCTTGGCTTATTATTTAGAACCGTGATGCGATTACGGTCTATTACTACTTGTTTTCGAGTCGTGATGCGATTACGACCTTAACTAGTTACTAGTAAAGCTGACTTTACAATATCCAAGTAAAATATAGCCATGCCGAGAATTTTACACCTCGCGTCCATACGGAGATGTTACATTAAAACAAATTATTACAGTTTCCGAATGCAACTCTTCGGAGGTGAATTATCATTCTGACTACGAGGATGACCCAGAGGCCTTAGCATCTGATTACTCTAACGCAGAGGAAGTTAAGTCCGTAGTAACAATGGTGGGATCTTCAGCCGGCCCTCAGGCTTTGCCAACCACATCTCAAGCGCCCACTCCAGGACTTATCGCCGGCACAAGTACATCAGTACCCGATGCATCGTCGGTTGAGTTGCCAGCTAATATCTTGGATGCTTTAGGTGGGTCCAAAGAGAAGGAGGAGATATTTGGACCTAAAATCCCAGAAGAAATCGCTAAACGTTGGGGGCGAATAGTAGTCGAGGGCTTAGGTAAGGAACAGAAAGAAGAACTCATGGATAAATTCTTGGTCCCAGAAAACTTTAAATTACTTAAAGCCCCTAAATTAAATGCTGAAATTGCAGCTGTGATGTCCGAGTCATCCAGGCAAAGGGACAAAAGAATGGAAAAGGCCCAAAACCATCTAGGACTTGCTATTGCAGGCCTGTCCAAGCTCAAGGGCTCTCTCATTTCAGAAGAGGTGGATAAACTTGCTATCATAAAGCAGATCGCCGATATCAGCCAACTGTTATCTGACCTTCATTCTGAAAATACTAACAGCAGAAGAAAAATTATCTTACCGAGCTTAGATAAAAAGTTCACAAACATGATGCAGGACGTAAAGAGAGACTTGTATTTATTCGGAGAGAATCTCGGCGAACAAATCAAAGCCTCGAAGACAGCAGAAAAGTCGGGTCTTCAAATTAAACGGTCTTACACAGCTACCCCTTCTACGTCAAAGAAATATACTCCGCGCCAGGGAAACTGGAAGGCCCCACCCAGGCAGCAGGGTTCGAGAACGAACAGGCCGGGTGGGAACCGGAATCGCGCCCCTCCTCAGTATCCTCGACGCATGACGTCGGAGAGGTACCAGCCTCCATCATCCAAGAGAGACAGCCGGCAGCCACGCAAACATCATTAGAGGTACAGCAACATGCAGGTAGACTCCAATTTTACATTGATCAATGGCGTAGTATAACAAATGATCAGGTAGTTCTACAGTATGTTGTAGGCTACAAAATTGCTTTCAACTCGAAAGTTGTACAAGGAATTGAACCAACGAACGCTTGTCTTTCTCTAGCCGATGATAAAAATCTTAAAATTGCTATTGCAAAACTACTTGATTGTGGCGCTATTGTTAAATGCCAGGAGTCCCCAGTACAATTTATATCCAAGTTTTTCCTTACTCCTAAAAGTGATGGGTCACTTAGATTTATACTCAATCTCAAAAAACTTAATAAGTTCATTGACCACCATCATTTTAAAATGGAGGACATTCGTACGGTCACTAAACTTGTTCCTAAGTTTGGATACCTAGCAACCATCGATCTTAAAGAGGCGTACTTCTTAATTCCGATTCATAAATCAAGCAGACGGTTCTTAAGATTCAAATTTCACGTTACTTATGAATTTACATGTCTACCGTTTGGGCTCTGTTCAGCACCGTACGTGTTTACTAAACTCATGAAACCAGTTATTACTCACCTAAGAAGTAAGGGCTTACTGCTGGTCATATATCTAGATGACATATTGTGCATAGGTCGTACTTATGCCGAATGCCTCGATTGTGTTACAGAAACCGTATCTCTTTTGGAGAAATTAGGGTTTGTGATTAACGATAAGAAAAGCAAATTACTGCCTAGTCAGACCTGTACTTTTCTGGGTATCGAAATAAATTCTAGTGATATGAACCTAGGGTTGCCTAACAAGAAACGTAAAAGTATTTACGACCAATCCAACAATATTGCCAAGCAAAAAACACTAACCATCAGAGAATTTGCTACCTTCCTTGGTTCTCTTACCTCTGCCTGTTTGGCTGTATCATATGGCTGGGTATACACCAAACGCTTAGAAAGGGAGAAATTTCTTGCGTTAAAAGATTCTAATGATAACTACGACAGTCGTATGACCTTAACCAATAAAATTCAACCAGATTTGAAATGGTGGCAGGAAAATATAATGACCACCAAGAATCCAATTCGCTTATGTAAATATTCGTTGGAAATATTTTCAGACGCATCGCTTACTGGTTGGGGCATATATTGTAATGGTAAACACTCGCACGGTTTCTGGAACGCACTCGAAAAGAGTCATCATATCAATTTGCTAGAACTCAAGGCAGCGTTTATAGGGCTTCAGTGCTTTGCCAGAGATCTGTATAATAAAGAAATCTTACTTAGAATTGACAATATGACCGCAATTTCCTATATAAATAGAATGGGTGGGGTGCAATACGTGCACCTTAATGACATAACTCGAAAAATTTGGCAATGGTGCGAAAATCGCAAGCTATTTATTTTCGCATCTTACATAAAATCTAGAGATAATAAGGAGGCAGATCTAGAGTCAAGACGCACCAATATCGATACTGAGTGGGAACTATCAGAGGATGCTTACAATCGGATTACTGACAGATTTGGAGTCCCTGAGGTCGATATGTTTGCCACACGAATCAATAATAAATGTCAGAAATATATTTCTTGGCTCCCAGACCCAAATGCCTTCAATATTGATGCGTTCACGGTTGACTGGAATCCTTATTTTTTCTACGCGTTTCCACCTTTCTCATTAATCCTAAGGTGCTTAAATAAAATTATTGCCGATAAAGCAACTGGCCTAATCGTCGTTCCTTACTGGCCTAGCCAGCCATGGTTCTCACTACTGACCACTTTATCAACGTCAGAACCCATCTTATTGGGACCCAATATTGAACTGCTTCTATCGCCTTTCAGGACTTACCACCCACTCTGGAGGAAGCTTACCCTGGTGGCGACACTATTATCAGGAAAGCGTTTTCTAAGCAGTCGCTAATGCCACAAACTATAGATATAATGATATCATCTCTGTCTGCAAATTCTTTAAAACAATACAATTGTGTTTTGTATAAGTGGTGGCGCTATTGTAAAGACAATAATTTGAATTATCTCTCAGTACATACATCGGTAGTACTAAATTTCTTAACAGTCCAATATCAATGTGGAGCTTGTTATTCAAGTCTAAACACTTGTCGCTCCGCTCTATCTTTAATATCCGGAAGGTCACTCAGTGAAGATAAAGATGTCTCCAGGTTTTTAAAGGGAGTTTACAAAACGAAACCCTCTTTTCCAAAATACCAAACAACCTGGGATCCGAATATAGTTTTGGATCATTTAACTACTTTATACCCAAATGAAAATATAAACATTGATTTGTTAACCCGAAAAACTGTAACTCTGCTCGCATTGTCTACTGCACAACGAGTACAGACGTTATCTTTGATTAAACTTTGTAATATCCAAATAAATGAAGGCAATGTTACAATAATTATTGATGATTTAATAAAAACATCTGCTCCCGGAAGGCCAACACCGCGCCTTGTTATACCTTTCTTCGCGAATAAAGAAGAAATCTGCCCGGCTAGGACATTGTTGGCATACATAGACAGAACTGAAACTTTTAGAACTACTATTAACACGGAACGACTTCTGTTAACAATAAAAAGACCAATACATAATGCTAGTTCCAGTACGATTAGCCGCTGGATAAAACAGACAATGTCTGATAGTGGAATTGACACGAACTTGTTCTGTGCACACAGCACAAGACATGCTGCAACCTCAGCGGCCAATCGTAAAGGGCTGTCAGTCGAAACGATAAAGAAAACAGCAGGTTGGTCCGGTAACTCTTTAGTATTTTCGAAATTCTACAATAGACCATTAACAGTTGAAGATAGTGCCGACAATTCCTTTGCCGAAGCTGTTTATAATGTATGATTGTATCCAATGCCATACCTAACTAACATAATAAAGATATCATGTGGTGATAATAGCGTTTATTCCTTTAGCTCCCGACTCTGCAAAAAGGGCGCTAAACATCTACCTAGTGAATATTAAATCTCGAGGATGTAACGTCGATAGTATAATTAATGGTTAAACAAACTTACCTGAAGTGAAGTTTGGCCATAATTATACGAGACGTTACATCCGAAGAGATTTAATGTCCAACCCAACCCTTAATGAATGATGATAAGTAATACAATATTGCCATTCATCCCAAAATTTCGCAGAGTACGTAAAATAAACCAGGATACTCTAAAATAATGAAGACTATGCGCGCGCGCCGATAGGGGGCGCGGCGGAGGAGACGAGAGGACCAATTGACTTTCTTTTTTATTTTCTAATCTAAATATTGTGCTCGATGCCTAGTACATTAAACAGTGTACTACCTAGTGAATATTAAATCTCTTCGGATGTAACGTCTCGTATAATTATGGCCAAACTTCACTTCAGGTAAGTTTGTTTAACCATTAAGTATAAACCAAATAATAATATTATACACATACTATAAGACATAGCCACATATCCATATATATAAACAGTATCCAATTAAATCACAAGTGATTGGAGAGCCAAAACTTTTTCAGCTTTTCCTTGAGTGATGCCACAGACTGGGACTGTCTAAAGGACAACGGGCAACGGCAAACCGTTCCACAACTTCACAGCACGCACCGTGAATGACTTAGAAAATTTGCGCGTCTTATTAGAAGGTATTGCAAGGGTGAGGTTAGCGCTCGAGCTCAAACGTTGACAGCTGCCGTCAGCCATATAAGTAAAACTTGATAACACATTGTGGTTGGGGTAACAGATTTCACCATTCATTAATCATTCTTTATTTAAATGTCAATACGTCAATTTCAAGCCCGCTTTTTCAGAATTCGCAATAGTGAATTAAGTCAGTTATTGTTATTGCATGCTCTTTCTTGCCTGTTTTGCGAAAGCGAAATTGTAATGTAATTCTTTCCTTGTTCTTAAAAAACTTAAATCACCTTCCTAATAAAGGATTGTCGGCAAAAATATCGGTAAAATTAGGTACTTCAGTTATGTTATGAACTTTCCGTGATAAGGAAAATGTCTGAAATATACCTAGTCATTGCTATAGTTTTCTAGGGCAAGTCTCTATACTTTCAGTGTTGCCAATTCTTATCATTCATATAACAATACGGAGTATTTCACGGTATGTTTATATCGATTTCTATATTACAAGGCTGCGTTTAGTTTGGAGGTAATTATCCCCGCGGGGGTAAAACGGCCATTCTTCAGGGGTAACAAAGTTGGTATCTAAAATAGATTAATAGGAGAGGGGGTATCAATGTTTATTAAAATGAGCGGTAAGATCAGGTTCCTGAATAGGTCACAGGGCAACGATAGTGAAAATGTTAGGAACTAAGGTCTGCATAAAATCAATTTCCTGAATACTTTGCGACCTCTGGAACATGCGCGAGTAAGTTTGTAAGTAATAACTTCTTAGCTCGTCGAGGCAACCGAATTAATGCATTTATTTTGATATAGGTAGATGCCTCGCTTGATACAGACCAATAACTTTTTCGGAACGTCAAAAATGCTCTCTTAGTATGATGGGCGTCACGATTTTCTATGGTCGACGAAATTCAGTTATTGGATCTAAGTAGTAACCTATGTATTTAATACTCTTTCAGGTGGTTCGACGACCATACAAAACATTTTTTGACATTCGCGGGCTAACGGCGTGATATTTTAAGAAACTTATCTAACAGACTTTCATAAATTGGCTTTCCATTTGCGCGAATTTCCCCCATTCTTAGAATAAACTTGCATAAACTAAAATAATTTGAGAAATTCGTTTGTCACGTGAACTTTGGGAAAACAATTATTCTCACATTATTCTAGTTTATACAAGTTTATTCTAGGAAATGGGGAATTTCGCGCAAATGGAAAGCCAATTTATGAAAGATTGTTACATAAGTTTCTTAAAATATCGCGCCGTTAATAGCCTGTGAATGTCAAAAGGCGTTTTGTATGGTCGTCGAACTACCTTAAAAGAAGACTATCTAGGGGACATAGGATCTCAAGTCGAGTAAGTCACTCTTCAGAATAGCAAAAATAAGTGGATGGATATCCGCTATATTCAGAGTATTTTCGTGAATTTTGTTTATTGGTAATGTAAAAATAATTTACTTTTATTGTTGTCAACTATAGTATGCAAAATTAATTTTATAATCGGTTTACGTGAGCGCGAGCAAGCACGTGTAGCCAATTAGTTCACCTTTAAATTACGTCGTTGCGCTTAGCTGCAAGCATTCGTCCCTTACTAGCAAGTAAGCGCGAGAGAGATGAATGCTAAATCATCTGTTGTTACCTATGTAGTTTTGCTCCTGTATAATGGTAGAGGATTAATATCGATTGCGAACTGTGGTTAAGCATCTTACCTAGATTTTTTGTATTTAAGCCAAATGTATTGTTCAGATGTGTTATCCGTTGGTGGTCCTTAAATAAATAAATATACTTCATGAACACGTTCGTGTGAATTTTATGTTGAAATAAATTCACTGTCATCGTTATATCAAGGCGTCCACTGTTGGACATAGGCCTCTCCCAAAGAGTGCCACAATGGCCGTTCCTGCGCCACCCGCATCCAGCGGAGTCCCGCGACCTTGTCCGACACAATCATGATCTTGCTATTCGCTAGCCAGGTGCAGTTAAAAAAGAAAATACACGAGTTTAAGTTTGTGCGATTAAGAGGAAACACTAAGGGCGAGATAATTGAGAAATAGCAATTTGTAAAATGTATTGCTGTCGAGCAGTGCCTGATCAAGCCGATAGAGACAACTGCTGCTTGGACCGAAAAAACCTATTAAAAGTACATAAAATCAACGTTTCGTAGTCCCCCGATTTCATCTCCGAAACTTGAACTTTTGAACAATTTTTTTTTAATCAAAGAAAGGCTTTGGCAGTGTTCCTATTTTCTTTTTTAATAATCTAGTCAAAATTGTTTTCTGGACACAGCGGAAAAGCTGGCATTTTTTTTAGGTTTTTGAAGGTTAATATCTCTTTTAAGAATAAATTTATGAAAAAAAGGAAAACATAGGAACATGTTAATAGTAGCCATAGATTTATGGAAAATAAATTATTGCTCTACTACCATTATCCACGGAGAAAACAGGGGACTACGTTTCTATGGAAAAACGGCCCTTGTGTTTCCTCTTAAGACTAAAATAAATCTCTCTAAAAAAAGTAAGTTTTAATGAGTTTAAAACCTATTAAGATTAAATATGCATACAAGAAGTTAAAAGAAAACGGCTTAATGGGACTATTTACTTAGTAACGACTTTATTTCCATATTTTGGTCATCCAAGTTCTTATCAAAAATGAAAGGCTTTCGCCTCAGCTTTCGTTATCGGTTTTACATAACTGGTTAGCTATATATTATAATGGCAATAGTTTCGCAATATTAAAAAAAGCGGTCAATATTGTCAAAAATAAGTAATGGTTACAGGTAAATACACAACTCAGAAAAGTTGAAAAGCTCCCGACATTTTAATTTCAAAGTTCGATATCTCAAAACCGCCTGAACCGATTTTGTTGAAACGTAGCATTAAGAACCATCTCGACCACGTCAGCTTTCAGACAAAAAAACCGCATTGAAATCGGATTTATGAGCTACAATGCCACAGACAGACACACAGACACGCAAAACTTATAACACCCCTCTTTTTACGTCGGGGGTTAAAAATGCGCTACGGGAATATCAATATCATTGATAGGCACTCAGCGAACGAAACAAACATAGAATGCGAACTTACAAATTTCTACCCAAACACGTGCCCAAAACCCGGTATGCTCGTGTTCGGACTAAACGGCTGCCTGGCATCGTTTTGACACCCCACCCCCATCCCCGCATAATGGCAATGGCATATAAACGTCAATGATGACATAATCTGTACTGGGATGACAGCTGTCAAATATTGGATGTAAGGGCATTGTCACTTACAGTGTCGCGGACTGTCGCGGACTCACAAATTACTCCAGGCAAAATACGGTTTTAAAAACATTAATTTATAATAGCGTTTTTTTTGTTGATTTCATTTGAAAATGTTATTCTAAGATGATTTAGTCAAGAATCCGACAAACTTTCCACCCGGAAGTAATTATGTATATTTAAATGAAGCATGCATTATCTTTTTTTGTACGATTTATCTTGAATATTATAGAGCAAATGTAAATGAACCAAAATAAAGACAAAAACATTTATTAATATTTTTGCTGACTTTTCAGAAGCCAGTTAACTTATCATTTTTTCGATGTCTGAAATTTTGTCGGATTTTGTCGCTGGGTAACTATTTAATTGAAAATATATCCGTTACACATGAAAAATAAGCTATTATAAATTATTTCCAAAATTGTCATTTTTTCCATACAAGTTGTCAGTTCATTGCCTGGACTAAATGTTTAGGCGACACGGACTTTTTCTCAAAATGTAAGTAGGTCACGTATTTGCTCAAGTTAAGCAAGCTGGTGAATCAAGTTGTTTAAACGTGCCACTGACGGTCAATTACAGCGTGTGTGGTCCCTTACGTAACGTAAACGGAGATTGATAGAATGTCAGCCCTGTTGAGAGAATTGACACCCGCTATTGCAAAGCTTAATCACAACATACCCACCTTAACTAAGCGTTTACTTTTACTTCGTACAATCGTAATTATGAGATTTGTTATCCGATTAATGCGCAATCGGATTGAGGCCATTTTTTTTTAAGATTGTCAGAGATCAACAGATATTGTATTTAAGAAGTCTGGAGCAGCGGCTGAGCTGGCGGCAATGCGGAAGAGGGACAAATACTCGGGCCTATGCAATTATTTATTTGTTCCGCTTGCGGTGGAAACGACTGGGTGTTGGTGTTCGGAGGCCAAAACCTTTTTTAGGGAAGTGGGGCGTCGTTTGCAGGAGAGAGGCCTGGATCCCCGCTCTGGGTCATTTCTGGTGCAAAGGCTAGCCATAGCTGTGCAGCGCGGCAATGCGGCTAGCGTCATGGGAACCTTTGCACCTGGGGTAGCGCGGGGCGGGTTATTCGATACTTAGTTTTTAGTTTAGATTAGTAGGGAATTTTAGGCTTAGGTTTCTAATTTTAATGTATTGTTTTATTTTTATTCTATTGTGTGACATGTATTATGTAATGTGTTATTGTATTCTTTGCTTATTTAATAAATGTATTGGTTGTTATTTAAGCAGTTTAAATAACGTTCGTTATACAGCTTATGTTTGATGATGATGTATTTATTAACCCCCGACACAAAGAGAGGGGTGTTATAAGTTCAACGTGTCTGTCTGTGAATCTGTCTGTGGTATCGCAGCTCCCAAACGGATAGACCGATTTGAATGCGGTTTCTTTCTTGTCATAGATAATTTTATTCCGAGTGTTCTTAGTCATGTTTCATGAAAATCTGTTCAGCCGTTTTTGAGATATTGGACTTTGAAATGAAAATGTCGGGGTGTTCTCAACTTTTCTAAGTTGTAGTTATTATCTTCTTACTCGTATGTATATCCCCTCAACTGTGGGAGATAAAATGACCGATAACCCACGTCTGTGGAAGCCCGTGGGGCCTGCTTCACGGACAGGATTTCCAAGTGCATGTGCAGGTGGAAAATTATGTATGTATGTAAATACTTTATTGTACACAAGACACAGGTAAAAATACAGACAAAAAAAAAGTTAAATCGGTACAAAGGCGAACTTATCCCTGTAAGGGATCTCTTCCAGAGAATTACGTTTTATTCCGTTTTTTACGCAGTTGCAGTCTATATTTTGGAATATATCTGCTCTCTATTAAATTATCTAACTGTAGCTATGTATTACCATGACAACACAGGCGTGAAATAACTGTACAGCTGGGTTCATTGTAGGGGTACCAAAATTTATCTCATTTTCCGATTTTAAATAAAAATAAACAGTTTTCTGGCTTAGCTATGTTTTTAATAAGTAAATGATTGTATTATGCGCATAAAAAAACCATAAAATGACAGGCTTATGAGTAAAATTTACAATATACATCATTTGGAAACTTTACCAAAATACCGCACGTTTTTGACTGACGAAAAAACGATTTTTTTCCACCGTTGAGCATTCAAATGTTCGCTTGCTAGCTGTCTTGCTTCGTTCACAACACGTTTCACTAGGTTAAAACGAGATAAATATACGTTTCACTAAAATTTTACGTAAAGTATAGACCCGTTTCGAGCGGGCCCGGCGGGTCGTGCCACAGATTCAGCGCCATTACTACTCGGGCCCGAGGGGCCTTTCCACAGCTGAGGGGATATGACCTAAAACTGGCCATTCATTAAGACACTGTCAACACCAAAATGCCCTTGAGGATTTTGGATAGCGGGCACACTGTCTATTTGTATCGGAGTAAACGAGAGCGAGTGTTACTGGGCGGCCCGGTTTTTGAAGATAATATTACATAAAGAAATTAAAAAAAAGGGTGGATTATTTGTGAAATATGACTCGTTAGCGGTTTAGGTATGAATATGTTGACTTCATGTTTCTAATTGCAGACCCATACGTCAAAAAAATAAAGACATAGAACCGTTTAATGTGATTTTAATACCAATCTTCGTAATTATTTTTTATCGAGCCGATTTCGTCCAATTATGTATCGAGCCCGTCCACGGTCTTTGAAATATGGTGAATATTAACATATATTTTATTTGATGTGCTAGAACAAATAGTTTTTCTTAAATAACATCAATTTCACCAAATTAGGTCTTGTCAGGCTCTTAACGCGCCGACCCGCGCCGTTTCTCTGCGACGCATGGATGCATCCAAATGTATAAATGCATTTTTTTTAACCACATTAACTAATCTACGGGTAGCTTTCGCTTCCACGAGGAATGCGTCCTCGGGTCAAACAAACCACGAGGTTCGTTTGACCCGAGGACGCATTCACTACGACTTCGATGGTGCCGTGGCGTGACGTGTTCCAAGGTTGACTTTTGACACTAAAGGCCAAGCCCCCTAATACTAGTACCGGGCCGCGTCGCTCTGTGCGGATCCTTTCATATTATCGAGCATTACAACCGGTACCGCCTCCGCACCGCACCGCTCCGCCACCGCTGTCAGTGCGTTTCGCCCTTAAGGGCATCACCGCACCGGCGAGCCCTAATGTATCGACATAAGCCATGCATCGCTCCATCCCCGGCAGTGTCGCACTCGTGTGTGGCAAAGGCTTTACGATGGGGCATTCTGCCCACGAAGCAATATCGGCAGTTTATTTACTTTCATAAAACGTTTCAATGACGCAATAGCAAAACAATTTAGTTAGCAAAGTTTAAATTGGAGTGTCGTTTCTTATTAGAAACTTCCAAATTGTTCACCCTAATTTTCCTTTTCACTCAAACACGTGTAATTGCGTAAGAAATTTGCTGAAATTGCGTTTACGCTCGTATAGACCTTCGAAGCACGTAGTTCCAAGCGGCAATCACAACGCCAACCTACAACTTGACTGACGAGAACCAGTGTAAGCATGGTCTCTGATTACGTGTAAATCTTAGGGATAGGGGTCAAGATGTACTACCGGCAAGTGGCAGAGTGCGTCGTCGCTGTCTGTGAATAGCGCTGGAGTTGTATTGTGCGTTGATTGGTTACATTCAATTGAGGTGAAATTCTGAAAAGCGTGTGTTGTTTTGTTACGAAAATAGCCAAGGATTTGGTAGGTAGGTGAAAGGCCTTGAGAAACGGGGTTATAGGGGTGGCATGAATAGTCAGCACTATTAATAAACAAAACAAAGAGTGAATAATTTTACCTCAAAAATAAATGCTGGTAACTGTATAGTTTTAATGGCGTTTTTTTCCCAAAATATTTTTTTTGTATGGAATTATACACGAAGAATGTTTTTTTAACAAGAATGTTTCGATAGTAATTAATTTATTAATTTACCTCCGAATTCTCTACAGGTCGCATTCTCAACCGATTCTCGTGAAAATGTATACACAATGGTTTTTGTTTGTCGATCCAGTTCTCCAAAAATAAAAATAATAATAAGACACGCTCGTGAGTGTGACCGCTCACAGAGCCTAGTGTAAAAGTAATGTTAGTATAGAATAGATGCCGATCTAATTTGAGGTCGTTCATTGCTAGTTGTTGGAATGTCGAGACAAAGACCCTTTTGTGGTGTGAACGTGACAAGCATAATATTAGAGATAATGCATTTATAGCTTCTTATTGTTTCAAGGTGGTTGAAAGTTAGTCTTATTTTTGTGCTTAGCTGGCGGTACTTTAGTAAGTAGGGTATACTTCAACTATAGAACATATTTATTTTGAGATTTTTTCCTTAGTCTCTTTAAATTCTATGTAAACATATTACACATCTATACTAACTAATAGTCATCATCATCATCATCGTCATATCAGCCGAAAGACGTCCACTGCTGGACATAGGTCTCCCCCAAAGAGTGCCAAAGTGACCGGTCCTGCGCCACCCGCATCCAGCGGACTCCCGCAACCTTTACCAGGTCATCAGTCCACCTTGTGTACTAACTAATAGTATGAAGAGGAAAAGTCACTGTGGCATTGTAGCTTTGTAAGTTTGCTGCTCGGAGCATTTTTTTGTCGGGATCGATGATTATTCAATCATAAAAACGAAAATCTTTATAATTCATATAAATAATAAATAAATAAATAAATAAATATTAGGGGACAATCTTACACAAATCGACCTAGTCCCATAGTAAGCTCAATAAGGCTTGTGTTATGGGTACTAGACGACGATATTTTTAATAGATAGAAATACTTAAATACATAGAAAACATCCCTGACTCAGAAACAAATATTCATGCTCATCACACAAATATTTGCCCTTACCGGGATTCGAACCCAGGACCTTCAGCTTCGTAGGCAGCGTCACTACCCACTAGACTAACCGGTCGTCAAATCATATATCAATCAATCAATCAATCATATAATCAGTGTTTTAAGTTGCTAGCAACAATTATTAATAACAAACAACTTGTTCTTCTTATCCATACTAATATTATAAATGCGAAAGTGTGTCTGTCTGTCTGTCTGTCTGTCTGTCTGTCTGTTACCTCTTCACGCTTAAACCGCTGAACCGATTGCGATGAAATTTGGTATGGAGATAGTTTGAAACCCGGGGAAGGACATAGGATAGTTTTCATCCTGGAAATCACCCCGTAAGGGGATGAAATGGGGGGTTGAAGTTTGTATGGAGCTGCGATATAAACGATTTCCACGCGGACGGAGTCGCGGGCAGAAGCTAGTTGTTAATATTTCTTCATTCATGTCGTACAATTTTCTACCTCTTGCATTCACCATCGCTAAACCGAACCTGTCACTTTTTTTCTTAAAACCGCCAACTGTCCTGCACTCCAACCATAATGCCACTCGTGGCGCTTCTAGTCCGACGTTATTTTTGACGTATCAGCGTTTATTAACGTCGTTGATTATAAAATAGCTAACAGTATTATAATATTTATGCTAGTGCTCTAACAATTTAAATATACTCCTCAATACGTTCCCCAGTAAAACAAGCAAATAAAAGTCAGCACTTGGCTAATTCAAGGACTGGATAGTATATTTCGAGATGAACTAACATTTCCTGTAGGTACCTTTCCCGATGAAATACACCGACAGTTGTCTTAAAACGCCAAGGAAGATATTTTCCTCAAGGGCGGTAATTGAGCCCAGGTAATACCGATACGGCCGCGGGGGGCCATCGAACATGTAAGTGACCCGCGTGGGAGTAAGAACGGCTGGAATAGACACGTAGTGAATGGTTTTGGTAATTTTCTGTAAATATGATTTTCTTGCTAAGAAAGAAGAAGATAAACAGATCCGAACCGAGACGAATCGTGGGTGAAGACCTAACAACAGGACAGTTTAGAGTTTTTGAAAAAAATGGTTTTCATGTACAGACGAGTAGGTACAATTAACAAATAAATGTATCGAATTATCTCATAAAACGTACCGAAACTAAATAGGTACGCCAACATAAGCGCTATGGGACATAGTTTTGAGTAAGTTGTATGCACCCGGATATTTTCATTTTACTGTACAGCCGACTACAAAGAGATACGGCCAAAGTTACAAAAATGTGTACCTGTACCCGACTTTATTGCCTTAACATTAAGGTAGTGTTTAATTATTTTTGTAATTTTGGCCGTATCGATTTCTTTGTAGTCGACTGTACATCTTCCAGTGTCCCTTGAGCGTTGGCGATGCGGTGTCACGCGCCGGACATTCCGTCGGAGCCCGGGGCTCCATATGATTAGCTATTTACACGCTAGAACTGGTATGCCTTGTACGTCAGTGCAGAACAAAACTAACAAAACGACAAATCATTGTCAATGGTTTTTGCCCGCGGATTTGTTAAAAACCTTGAGGGATAGGAAAACGCTTCCGGAGAATCTAATTGCAAATAGGCTATTAGAGACACACGGCGCGGCGGCAGTATCATTAATCGCGCTCCCATAAAAACTTCCCCTCCCTTTATCACCCCTTTCAGGGATGATTTGCGGGATAACAACTATCCTATGTCCTTCCTGAGGTTCCAAACTCACCATAAAAAAAGCATCTAAATGCAATGGTTTAGCGGTTAAAGTGAGAAAAGGCAATCGACTGGCAAGACTTCGCATCTCTAATATTATGGATGATAAAACTAGCTACGTGAGCTAAGTAAACATTTTGTCGAATCAAGCTGTCAAAGGAAAGAATCAAGAAAGAGATATATAGAGATTGCTCCACCGACAAGACCCTTAAATTTATGATGATGATGAACAAGACTACAAACGTACAAAAATTGCGTGAAAACAATTACCAACAATGCCCTGACAAGTATTTAGACCAAGGGCCACTTCAATTAACTGTGTAACGGGGTCCCAGGGAGCCGATATCGGACCAAATTTCAATTGTTTAATTGACTTTTACACTTGATCAGTCGGTAAACATTACGGCAAGCGGACGTTGCTAATAACTCTTCGTCTTCCATTTTAAAGTTCCTCACATCAATTAAGTTGATATGTTTATATTACTTATATCTCTTTTTATTCTTAATACCGGACATGACATTGTGATGACAATATTACTATGGCTTATCACGGTGCACAGCATACACATAACATGATGGCAAGTAGTTAATTCGCGACCACGACCCACTAATTACAACCAGAATGAAAAATACATGAATGTGAGAAATATATTCCTGTCACCGATCCGGCCCTTATCTGTCGGTCTCCATATTATCTCATTGGGGAACAAAGAAACATTCCGAAGAATCATTGGTACGAAACTATAATTTTTCCAAAATGATAAAATACCAAACGCCATTTTCCGCTAAACGAAAATTTGGACACGGATCATTAAAAAAAATGCTTTCGGACAAATGACTGACGAAGATGCCAAAAGCTGAAAATGGATGAATTGAAAGGAAAGACAGTATCAAGTTCCAGATGCTGTTCTCCAAATATATGTCAAAATAAAAGATTTCCTTACACGTCTCTTGAAAAACATCTACTTGAGAATAAAGGTTTACTAACATATTCAGCAAACGAAATGGAATTTTATTTATGCAAGTATTTTTCTAGGGATTTCCTTTAGGGTCGCGACGAGAATAATGCATACGCTGTGTCCATAGAATATTATGCGAAACCGGCTCGGAATAAACAATGCGGGAGCTTGACGGCTATGGGAATATTGTTAGCTGGGAATTTATAATAATTGTATAGTTACAGAAATGCATTATAATTAATCTTTTGGAAGGTTTAAGGGAGCTTGTTTGTTTGCGGATTAGGTTCTTAGACCAAAACATTTTGTGACCTAGAAACGTTTCTTACCTAAACAGTGAACTAACATAAGGGCCGCGATTCCATCCGTAATTGTGGATATATCACCACTTTCATGTCTCTGTCACACTAATGTTTGTCTATTGAGTATTGTAGCCCAGGAATACCGACATACAGCATTTTAAATTGTTATTTTAAAGCTTTTATTTTCTGTGAGGTTCCAGACTCACTGCGCAAAATCACTCAACTCATCAATTTAAAACCACTTTTGAGTGCCAATGAGCCTGTTTGGTAAACTGGGACGGACATTAACACGTAGTGATGGACATTACATTACTAGTTAGGTAAAGACATCACCCGGCTTTGGCTAACTAGTTGTCGAGTTAGATTTATCATCGTTTCGTCAGATGCCTGATGAGTGGTTTATGGATGTTAATGTTTTCTCATGCGATCTCGTGGGAAACAGGTTCTCAGTTAAAGATAGTTCTAGTAAATATCATGCATTACAATATGACTGTTCGGCTTACAAAATCTAAAAACGGTGTTTTTAACCTATTCCTGCACATTTCAAGAAAGGGTCTACCTTTTTCCTGTTGAGGTACAGAACCCTTACAATGCTGGATACCTGAAAATACTCGTTCCTTTAATTCAATGTTTTTTCCAGCTCCTCCCAGCTATACTAATTCAAAAACCTTACTTGAAATAACTTGGCAGAAGATTTTTTTTCTATTTACCTGCAACAAATAAAAAATATATTTAGTGTTGAGTTTAACTTGAACACACGTTAAGAAGTTTGAATCTTGTAAATTAATTCACATGATAAGGTAAAGCATAAATAAGCGTCAATGTCAGAATTTCTGTCCATGATCTCCAACATACAACTTGACGCTGTACGGCGTGCGGCGTCTACCGGAGACCAAGACTTTAAACTTAATTTCAAGAGGGATTTTCCACAAGTTTTTTACCTGTTGCGAGCAAGAATCTTATAAGCTCCCTGGAATCCCTGGTGTAAGTCCTTTAAGTGGAGCCAACACTTGCTCTATTATCTGTAATCTCGTGTGCTAAATCAAAAAACAAAGAAGAGGTTCTGCAGACATCCAACAAATCTGAACCAGGAAGTAGCGGCTGGCGCGAGGACAATTCCGCGAAATCGGCGCCTGTGCAGGGCTGCCACACAGATCCAGCTGCCAGTGGTGGATCCAGGATTAGTTTGGGGGGACGGATAACGATGACGGCTTGACTCCGTATTGGGGAGACTAGATTCCGTTTTGGAGTGGCTCAGGTGCTCAGGGCTTGAGCACTTTAGTCCTCCTTAAATAATACCCTGGATCCTCCTAGTGAACGACACACGGCATTTGTTTTTCGGGCGGAGCTTGCCAAGCAATATGCGTTTATGTCGTAGTTATAGACTGTGTTACCTGTCAGTATTGGACACCTGCATGATCGCATCATTGCGATTGCATTCGCACCGCAGGTTGCAACGTTGGCCGCTTTGAGTGATTACTAACAGAGCGCTGCTTGGGAAGGCTATTCGAAGATCTAGACGTTCGTGTAAATGTGTGGCAACCCTGGACAAGGAACGCCGCCAGGGCAGGACAATACGACTGCTTGATTGCGTTACTATCGTTTCTCACTGTAACACCTCGCTACCGGTTTCTATGTCGTTAAAATCAATGCCAGTATTCGGACTCGCAAAATGTGACGCGTCTCCTTCATGCTCATTTTGAAAGAGGGTGGGGATACTAAGGGCGGGTTGCATCAACATACGATTACAGACCGATCAATGTTAAATATGGCGCCGGCAGCTGGAGGATGGAGTGACCATAGAACCTTGTCAAACTTTCCATACATTCAGATTTAAACGAACACTGCTTACGATTACAGAGGGTTTTGTGCAGGTGCACGGTGCAACTAGGGAATGCAAATCGGTTATAACCGAAACCGAAATATTCGGTTATTGGAATTTAGTAATAACCGATTTCGGTTATTTTTGGTAATTTTTTGTATACATATACGACATTTTGCATTATAATGTCGATACTGATTATAACCATTGCATTATTTGTATTAATTTCAAGAAAAATGGCGTAATAATTAGTTTCAGAACAACACTGGGGCCATTTTTCACAAATATTCTAGTTAATAAAAGTATTAAAAGTGCATGTGTATTTACAAGATAACTGATTTAACTGTAACTGTAACTAATCACGAGTGTTACTTCCGTTGTTAGTTGGCAGTTGATTCCGCAGCATCTGCTGTCCACAAGTCCTCAATCTGTATACCAGACAGACTCAGACTGTATACCACAAATGATTTTATTTGAAATGGCTTTACACGAAAATGGTCAATGGTACAAATATTTGTCCATAGCTTACCAGCCGTTATTATCTGTAAAGCCTACTAACGTGCATTTTCAACTCCTGGATATTTCTGCAGCAAATTAAGATCAAGACTCAGCGACGCCACATTAGTGGCTCTCATGTTTTTGAGGTGTTTCATACTTTCACAAATGAGTTACACTTGAGATGAGTGACATTTAGTACATATTAATATTGACTTTGGCTGAATTTATGGAACCTAATAATTAGTGATTTTCGTTATTAATAATTCTAATTTTTTTTTAATATGTTTTTGTATTTTAAAAAACTGATTATAATTAATAAAGAAAATCAAAGCAAGGTGTATGTTTCATTACAACTGCTTATTTTATGATTGTACGTCACGTAGAACTAAATTTATACGGTATTTTTAAAAAACGTTGAATAACCGATAATAACATAGGTTATTTTTCGGCCATAACCGTAACCGAAACCGGTTATGAAGTTAGGCCGGTTATTGCATTCCCTAGGTGCAACCCATCCTTATTCCTAAGAATGAGTGGGACATATCACATTTTTAAAGGCTCGAATCACGTCGTTTTAGTTTCGTCTTATAACCGCCGTGCACTCACGCCTTTCGAGCAACTCACGAGAAACTCGGTTAAAACTGGCTGTGAACCAGTAGTGAATACCACGGTGGTCGTGATGCGACCCAAGATTGGGGTGATTTGTGCGGTACGCCCGGGCCGGGCACAATGGATAGCCACCGCGTAATTGTATTCAAATATACGGTAAGCGATGGTACGAAGAAAAAACTGGGTTTATAAAGAGAATATTGCGTTTTCAATCGGCTACCAAGAGAACGTTTATATTTGACTCGACTGTACGAGTAGGTATACATCGCTCAATCAAAAGAGCACCCCATTTCTTTTTAACCCGCGGCGTAAACGGGGGTATTATAGGTTTAACATGTGTGTCTGTGTGTTTGTCTATGGGATTGTAACTCCCAAACGGATGAACCGATGTGGGTTCGGGTTTTTTAACCGGAAGTCTTGTTTGTCGAGATGGTTCTTAGCTAATATGTTTACGTTTGGGACATATTAGCCGTGGTTCTAGAATCCAAGGCGTTGCTACGTAATAAATTATAATTTTCGAAGTCAATAAAGAAAGATAAATATATAAACAAGTAATTCTGGCTATTAGCATGCTTTTGTGTATAGCGGTATGGTCCCAAGCCTAGCTATTTTTGTGGTGTCGGGGGTGTTTTAAATGATCAACAATTCGTTTGTCTTTTGTCTACACCGGGTTCATCTTCGTGGACTGCAGGCCCCATCAGAGCGGAAGCGAGAGTTTCAAACTGAATGCACGAAACGTCATGGGCTATGTCATACCGAGCGCGGGCAGATTGTTTGCAGGTAATTTTTTATCTTAAATTGTATAAAAAGTGCCCTTATACTCTCTCCTTCGTTCGTCGTCGTCGCCTCTCACTCCTTCTTCTCTTTCGTCGCATCCTCATGACTGAGGGTCGTGACTACACGAGGTGGACGCTGCGCATAATGCTCTTCAGGCCATCCGGATAGACGTCTCCAAGTTTCCCTTGCAGATTTGGTCTAACGGGTTGGTGATCTTTCTCGGCTCCCGTGTCCCACAACGACCACAACAATGAGACTATACCTACTATACTTATACTCGTTATATCCAGTAAAATAGGCCTAACGCTGTGTAAACTTTTTTGGTATCATTGTACTCCTAAATTGATCCGGCGCGCTGCGGATACCCCCAATTATACAATTACGGGCTATTAGCGACGTCCGAGGGGACGCGCGGCCTTTTTTAGGACATTGCACGTGGTTCAGAAGTAATTCAATCGAAAAATCTATAACGGGGTAATTGTGTAACTTTTTAAATTCTGGGCGCTTTGATTGACATTATCAATACCTACCTTCGCTCCAAAAGAGTTCATTATGAATCAGTGAATCATCTTTCTAGCGTTATTCCCGGCCGCCCCAAAGGAGCCCGGGGTCCGCCTTGACACCCAATCCCAAGCAAGCACCAGTTTCACGAATGCGACTGCCATCCGACCTTCCAACCCAGAAGGAAAACCCTTATTGGGTTTAGACCGGTTTCCTCACGATGTTTTTCTTCACCGAAAAGCTAACGGTAAATATTCCTTACATAAGTTCCGAAAAACTCAATGGTACAATCACCAGCACCATATGTCATAGCAAAGCGGGCATAAATATCTGACACATCTTTACGGCCTTGGAAATAGAGTTCGTGTCAGATATTTATGCGCGCTCTGTGGTGGCAGATATTAATGCTGGTGACTGTACGAGCCGTGATTCGAACCTACGAACTCCGCACGACAGGCCCATGCCTGAACCACTAGGCTACCGTAGCTTACATTATAAATTAGCGAATAATACCGAGTTATTATTAGAAAGGTAAGTAAGTAATATGTGATATCTACTCGTATAAAATGAAGTAAAATGGAATATGTACCGTTGTAACCGATTGCAATTGTTTTAATGCTCATCAAAATGCTTGCTGCTTTGCTAAGCCAAGTCCTGTATCTGTTGCCAGTCACAAAGTGCACCGGCGACTGTGATGACCCCCTTTAGTCGCCCTTTACGACCGGCGGAGGACTGTTGACCATAAACGAGGCCTATAAGTTAAGAACTAGCGCGAGAAATACGAAACGGTTTCCTAATCAATACGTTAATTGAATAGAGCTTCAAGTTATCACCCTCCATTCCCCCCGATAACATAATCACGTTTGCCCATTATTCTATATCGAAACTTTCTCTATTGTTGCTGACAGCTCATATATCCTACTGGCTGTGTATAGTCAGCAGCAGAAGTATTCGCGCACGACGTGATGATAATTATTTACACGACTCTATTGTCTACATTTTTACAACCTAATAGCAACAAAGGGCCAAATAGTAACCTAACAAAATTGACGCGGGCCGCATTTCTTAATTATTTGTAACTTTATCAGGGAATTCCAATCAAACGTTTACATACAAAACTGCCGGGGGGGCTCGCGGGCCTTTATGAGCAGCTTATCAAATTCTCAACTAACCACATTCTCAACTCTCCACATTCTCGTCTCACCACATTCTCAGCTAACCAAATTCTTATCTCACCACACGCTCAGCTCACCAGCTGCCATTTGTTTATGATTTGGCTGTGCTTAGCGTACCATGCATGATTAAGAGAACCGCTGAGGATTTAGGAGTTGAAGGCTTGTAAACGAAGCGATCCAAAAGTCCTCTGTGTAATGACATGGTAATATGAAATGGCTTGCTCTAAAATTATATTCAGCTATTGAATTGAATTGAATTGAATTCAATTCGTTTATTAATAAAATATACATTTTACACGTCATATAATTCAAGAGCAAACAAAATGATTTACATTACTTTTACGCAGTTAATCCGTTTTCTAAGCTCTTCAGTGTGTTTTAATTATTTTCATATGTAGGAACGGGTACGTGTCTCCAGCTCTTAAAAATTACTTGAAAAAAACATTGATATCAAAGGCTTATTTACAGGGTTGAGAACTATCTCACTGACAGAAATGCATGGCTTAATCATTCATATAGCTTATTCGGACGTATGTGTTCTTATAGAAAAACGCATTTATGATGTTTTATTTTTCTATGCATTGATATTCAGTTTGACTCATTTTAAGAAGGTTAAGAACTACTCGTATCATTGTAATAAGCTTTTTTTGGCAAAAAATTAATGACATTTGAGTTTGTTTCGGCGTTTTTTTCTTAACAATTGTCTTCTTTTTCAGAAACTGTGGTAGAATTTCGACTTGTAAAAGTGGCATTACTTGCAGAATAAAAATTCATTTATTTATTTACTACTTACATCGGATTTTTCCTTTTGTGGGCTTTGAAATGGCTCGCTAGGCCAACTTAATTCTCTATGATCCTATGACATAAATGAGTACATGACAGTAAATTTTCCCCTATATGTGTGTACTTGTGCAAGCAGGGTTTGGGTCTCTTTGCGCAACTGGCGTTTATGATCAAAGTTGAAATATGGTTTCCTCGAACAGTTTTATACACAGATGCTCAAGCTAAGCGCAAAGCATTCCATAATATAACATCCTACATTTTAATGCTATGTCAATATGCAATCCATTTTGGCATGTAAATATGTGTTGTAAATTTGGCAAGTCTCCGGCCAACCGGGGCGACCGAGCACCCTTACCACCCACGAATTGGACGCAGGCCAAACGGCAGAGTGGAGGCATATCTCGGATCCGATTGACAACCCTTGAGATGTATCAAAAATAGTATCTGCCAGTCTATTACTTATCTGCAACAAACCTCGTCGCAAGAGAAACTCTAGAATAAAATGGAGTATCTACATACTCAATTTTATTCTGGAGTTTCTCTTTCGAACGAAACTTGCCTGCATGTATCCAGTACATATATGTCAATAATGAGTAATAGCAGATACTGAATTGGTCTATACAATGTCACGTTCCTTTAAAATAATCCTTTCAATATGGAGAGGTCTCTTTACTAATTTCGTATGGCAATTAGACATTTGCTTAACACAATCTATGAACTAAATGAAAAAGTTCCCAGTAGATTGCGTCAATGTGTTAAGCAGAGGTCTGAGCATCGCCAGGTTTTCCCACTAAATAATAATAAATGTTAATTCTCTTTTTTTTACATGCTTCTAGATACAAATCTGCCAAACCACAGTGCGGTTTGTTGGTAGACAATACTCCTAATTAATTTAAATAAAATAAAAAATAGAAGAAAGCGCCCAGGAACACTGCCCGCGTTCCTGGCGAAGATTGTGTTAATATCGCGAACCGTTGTTGTTCCCGAGCCGCTACGGCATGTTCTTCTGGAATATAATACTAGTGGCTCTGTGCTGTAGAACTCGCAAGCAAGTCATTAAAAAAAACCGGCCAAGTGCGTGTCGGGCCACGCGCAGTGTAGGGTTCCGTAGTTGCCTGTCTGTCTTAGTTACATCGACGTGCGGTGCGGTTGCGTCGGCCGAATTTGGCCTTTCCAAGTACACATTAAGTTGGTCGACTATTACTCGGTAACTACTTATGCCTACTTGGCCGTGATAGTTTTCCTTTTAAATTCATTATATGTAGGTACTACTTCCACGATTTTTTTCACATCCCCAGTAGTAGCCATTTAGCCGGCAGGGGGGGGGGCACATGACTCGAACAAAAATTAGGGTTTTAAAGCCCAATATCTCGCAAACGAATCACTGATTTCATAATATTTTTAAACGAGCTATTGAGCGATATCCCACACCATGGGTTTAACGATAAAAAAAAATACATCCCCGCTTCAAGTGTAGGGTGAGTACCCTTAAAAAAACTTTTTTCAAGATTTTATTGTACTGTTTTGTCGGCGTGATTGATTTATATACCCATGCCGAATCGCAGTTTTCTAGTAGTAATGGTTACTGAGCTAAGCCGAAGACGGACGGACAGACGGGCATGGCGAAACTATAGGGGTTCCTTGTTGACTTCGGAACCCAAAAAAATATTGCTCTTCTAAAAAAAACTATATAATTAACGAGCCTACTCACAAAATTTCACGAGATCGAGTTGAGAAATGCGACCCGTAGAGAACAGCGGGACAGCGGGACAGACACCGGACACCAGTCATGCGATTTTCGCCCCAAGCTGAAGCATAAAGCTTCGTTCGCTTCGCTCGCTCGTGCGACAAGTAAAATTTAACAGTTAAAAGCACTAAAAAGGGCCAAAGGTGAAGGTCATACATATAATGGAGAAGTCAAACAAAGGGTTATAAATCGATAACCCGTCGGCCTGTGAATTACAACTCCATTCGGCACGCGATGTTAAAATAGAAAAGGTAAATCATTTATAATTGACGCGCTACGCGAATAAATACTAGAAAATGACAAAGTCTAGCTTTCCAGGTACTGGTGAGGGTAATTCTGATGTGAAAGTGGCTAATAACGGGAATCGAAAACAAAGGGGAGAGGCTTTCAGTTGTCCGGCAGGGGAACACTCAGATATAGTAAAAAAAGATAATGTATATGTCGAGGTGTGAGCGTATCCTGGGTTCTCGGGCATTGATAGGAAACGATGTTACTATGATTACAAACTTTACTAAGGACTTCTCCACAGCATAATTACAAAATTCATGTGAAATACAGTCAAATATGTCCTCGTTCGCATGTATTTCAATGATGACATTTGTAGATTGACAGTGGAGCACATTACGACCGAAGTCACGATGAATGTAATAGAGGGCGCTGCATGAAACTTCTCCTCTCCGACATATAATTGACATTCTTAGCGTTTATTGTCTCTCTACGAAAAGTTAATACGTTTAAGGGCCGATTTTTCAATCTCTAGATAAAGTTATCCGTCAGTTAAAATTATCACCATCTTTTTCTTAAGTCAATGAAAGAAAAGGACAGAGCTAACATTTATCTGACAGATAGTTTTATCTGGGAATTGAGAAATCGGCCCTAAAATAAAAAGATTAATATTTATTTTTACGTACGTTGTAGAAAATAAATCATGGGTTCTGGTTAAGAATGCCATCCAAAACATGTATGCACAGCATGAGAACAAGTAACAAAGAGCAAAAACTATCCTAAAACTACACTACAATTACTACATAACAACATGCAAAGTAGATCATAAGTGTGGTGACATTATTACCTTTACATTTCTATTAATAGCTAAAATATTTGACAAAACACGTCGCCTGAGCTGGTAAAGTGGAGCTGCACCTGTCTAAGTTGTTAATAGGGTCAAATTCTGCTCTATTGTTTTTTTTTGTTTAATATTTGTTTCAACAATAACAAAATAGTTGAGTATTTCATTTAAACATATGAAAATCGTGGTAGAAAATATCATCGTGTGCAAAATATTTGCGTTTCTTATCCCTACCTTCGTAGGTTTTTTCAGGTCAGTAAACAATATTTGCATATTTACGGGTTTTCAGGACTGTTGAAGTTATTTTAACTCACGAAAAATAGCTCGTCGAACTCGGGCGATGAAATAACACGTTTCGTTTCACGCAACCCGCGAACTTTCAATTAAGCTTGAACTATTTTTATTTTTATTTCTACCAACAATACTTTATTTAAGTCGGTCACTAGGTAGCCGCGGTATTTTAATATCAAAGGGGGGATTTTTAAATGTCATATGTACAAAATCTTATTAACTACACTGACCCAAGTGTTGCAGTGCTTAAAGGCGATATATAACCACATAAGACCTTATGAAACCGATAGGAGCTTTGTTGAGCCGGTGAAATGGGAAAAGTTCCTTTATTCCGCAGTGGAAGAGCAAATTAAACTGTTTTTTCAGGACAGTACACAACACATTTACATATTGACGGCTTTGTTGTCGTGTGATACAAAAAACTTTGGGGACCGGTACGAAAACATTACAGGCACAGCGACAAATATGGAGTGATAAAATACCTAATTTATCTGACAAGTAAATAAATGAATTAACCAAATGAATCAATGAATCGCCGTTTTGATAAAGACTACCACGACGTTACCGTCACACTCCCGAAAAAAATAACTACAAAACACCATCCTCTTTGCCAGTGACAAATTATTCACTTCTCTCAAACGATCCACGCCTCTATCCCCTAATCGCAAAGGGCATATTAGCTTGAATTTACTGATGCCAAGTTATTCGTTCTCGTCAGGCGATTGTCGGCTGTATGTCAAAGCTATGAGGGGTATTTTAGGGTGGATTGGTCCCATGGGAGCTGGCGCGACCCTAGCGGAAGGATGCAATGAATTTGCGGATCCTCTTTCCCTGGGGTTCGTGCGGTGGCGAGGCGTCACGACGCGATATCGTTTAATGATTACTTTGTACAATACGAGTACGTGCTTATATTTCCATTAGTTACCTACATTGTTCGATTTACTGTCATTCTGAACAAATGGAAAATCGTCAACAAGAAATTACCGTAATGAAAATGGGTAATAATACCAAAATTGTTAATAAAAACATACTGACTTGGCGACGCTGGTCACCCCTGATAGTTTTTGGCTACGCAGTTTTCGGAACCGAGTTCAATTTAACATAACTAATCCCATCCAAACCTGATTCTAAATGTTTAATGTTTGTCCAGAAGGAGAGTGATAGAAATATATCTTGGAAGCGTCTCCATCAGTCATTAAGACAACTGGTATCGTCATAGTATGATACAATTTGTATTTTAATAGATAAATTAATTTCGTTGAGAGGAAACATTTTATTCATATTCCCACTGTTCCGTTCGAAAAGTCAATTTATTGTCTTTTTCCATTTATTAAATGAAATGGAACTTAATAAGCGTCGTGTTAGCTTTTAAGTGGAAATATTTGAAAAGTATTGCAGCGAATATTCGTTGACTGGATAATTATTGATGAGTATCCAATATTTAAGTGTATTTTTTGTGTTCGTATTTTTGAAAACAGCTCTAACTATTTTGACGGAATAGATGTGCAATATAAAATACAGTGAAAAATCTAGCCAACATCACCTAATATAAATATTTGAATGTGAGTTTAGATTTACTACGCACGATTAAGTTACGCGAAGCTTAATGAAAAAATCTAAAACAATTTTGCGGCCTTTAGAACAGCTATATCCGACGGATTGGACATATGCCAAAGCCTTTGTTGGACAAACAATATTTTAGGTGTAAAATATAATATAAATTCTTTGGCAGGATTATTCAAAAAGTTTTTACTGTATTGTTTTTTTTAAGGGTGCTCTGATGTTTCTGACATGAATGAAAAACAAGACAGGAGGATTAATTCAGTTTCGGAGAGTGCTTTTGCAGTAGTTGTGATATGTTGCATAGTGGCGGCAAAAACAGTAACTTAACCTTTAAGTATATGGACGTGGAGTCTCACAGGCTACTAGATGTTCTCGTCTTCTTAATTTGAATAAATGACGTCCATACTTAAAGGATAAACTTTCAGCTACAGGTCATCATACCCGGGAAAATCTCTATAGCGCGAATTAGGAATGGACGGTGATGGTACAACGCCATCTAGCGGGTAATTCAACCAACATTATGCGACATTGGCGTAAATGAGAAAACGCGGTGAGCGTCTCAAACACAATGGCTGTGTTCAGCACGTTTTAATAATAGCTTGAGATATGGCGAAAATATTGTAAGTATATGTATGCATAAATCAATAATCAGCCTATGCTTATATACGTCCGCTGCCGGGCACAGGACTCAGACGGCAGTAGGCCCTCGCGGGTCAATGTTTACATAGGTACTGATCCATACATATAAATGCGAAAGTGTGTCTGTGTGTCTGTCTGTCTGTCTGTCTCTCTGTTACCTCTTCACGCTTAAACCGCTGAACCGATTACGATGAAATTTGGTATGGAGATAGTTTGAGTCCCGGGGAAGGACATAGGATAGTTTTTATCCCCGAAATCATCCCCTAAGGTGGTGAAATGGGGGGGTGAAAGTTTGTATGGAGCTGCGATATAAACGAGTTCCACGCGGACGGAGTCGCAGGCAGAAGCTATTAGCTAGATTAGTTTTCATTAAATTTGACCAACTTCTGCTGTTCAGATTTTTTTCTTTCCATTCAATGAAATAATCCTTACATGAAACAGAGCTGACCCGCGTCAAAAAAAAAAATTACCAACTTTATATTTTTTTAAGAACAACTCACGCTTGACCAAAAATCTTAATGACCCAAAGTTTACATAAAAAAACACCTAATGTCTCCTTGGACACTTTTCCTCTATCTCCTTTAGATTCGGATTTCCCCATACTGTCCCATTAAAAAAAAACACTGTATATATACAAGGTGGCTCATTCAGAGCGGTCAGTATGGGAAAGTCTGAAACTATAAGATATACGAAGATCTGTTCTTAGGAACCATGTCATCGATTTTAGTAACAAGAAAAACTGCATTCATACATTTTAAATATATGCCATGCCATGCCTTTTATTCATTTTAAGTGCGTAATATTTTCTGATGAAACGCAATTTTCCAACAACGGAATGTACAATCGTAAAAATCATCACTATTGGAGTCGAGAAAATCCCTTAACACGTTCGGCGGCGGTACCCAAATTATGGAATGTATGAATGAATGAATGAATGGTTTATTCATAATGAATATATGGTACATAAGGTCTTAAATATCTATACATGTTTCTTCCCATAATATATTCAGCCAGGTCAGGCATATGAAAACTTAGGTCAGTGATTAGATCACTCAGTCTATAGACCGGGATAAAATTACATTTAAATTAAGTACATCACATAATTATTGCATACTAGATCTAATAGTAAATATTAAACATTATTTCATCGCATGCTTCATTATTAGCTACACTAAATTAGATTGATTTATATAAATAACATTGATAATATTCTAATTAAATTAAATAATAATAACAGTCCAATATTATTCTATGTCACATGCTTCGTCAAATTTATAATTTAAAAATTCCTTAATACTATAGAAACACTTTTCAGTTAACATTTTGTGTAATTTTGTTTTAAATTCATGAACAGGGAGTATTCTAAGTGCGGCAGGTAGTTTATTAAATATATTTACGCACATATTATGAGCACTTTTTTTCCTGAGTACCAGCTTGTGACTTGTTGGTAATGCTAGCCTGTGCCGTCTATGTGACCTAGTTGTTTCCTTTTCTTCGATAAAGGTAAATAATTCCGAATGGAGTTTTACAAATATCGCTATTTCGTATATGTATAGACAAGGCAAGGATAGCAGATTATGTATTATGAATAAAGGCTTACAGGATTCTCGTCTATGTACTCCACAAAGAGTTCTAATGCATTTTTTTTGGGCAACAAAGGCACGATCAGCGTCAACAGAGTTGCCCCACATAATTATACAATATCTTAGGATTGACATAATGTAACTATGGTAGGTTAATAAAGCAGTATTAAAAGACACTGTCTGTTTGAGGCGCCAAAGTACGAAAAGGAATTGATTCAGTTTCTTGCAGATCGTGTCTATATGTTCCTTCCAGTTACAATGGGTGTCCAATGTTAAGCCGAGAAATACAGTACTATTTACTTCTTCAATGTTATCTATGTTGTGCATTACTTTAAGGTGGTGAATCTTAGACTTATATGACTTGAACAGCATAAATTTTGTTTTGTTGAGATTTATTAGGAGGTTGTTGAAATCTAGCCAGCGTACAACATCACTCAATGCTTTGTTTATCTCATTTTCAAAGTTGTCTATGTGTGTGCCCTTAATTAATAATGTAGTGTCATCAGCGAATAAAATAGTGTCATGTTTTGTCGAGTCAGGTAGGTCGTTTATATAGATAAGGAATAATAGGGGGCCTAGGATGCTTCCCTGTTGGACACCGTATTTGTTTATTTGGTAGCTCGAATTGAACACCGAAAGTCTATTATTAGTTATCTTACTTATTTGCGTACTTTGTTGTCTGTCATTCAGGTAGCTTGCAATCCAAGAGTAGGCAGGTCCGCGTATTCCATATTTGTCTATTTTATTTAGAAGGCGCTTGTGGCAGACTGTGTCGAATGCCTTAGACATGTCGAGAAACAGGACCCCAACCGGAATACCTTCATCAATGCACTCTGTAATTTTATCATTTAGCTTAAAACAAGCCAATGCCGTTGATTTTTTTTTCCTAAATCCATTTTGTTCTTGTCTTAGAGCGTTAGTTTTTGTTAAGAAGTTATCTAGTCTCGTGTAAAAAGCTCTTTCGTAAACTTTCGAAATAACAGGAATTAGGGTTATTGGCCTGTAGTTGTTAGGGTCACTTTTTTCTCCTTTTTTAAATATAGGTTTAACAACAGATTTCTTTAGTCTAGTAGGGAATGTGCCGTGTTCGAATGATAAATTGATTATATGAGATAAGTGGATTGAAAGAGGAAAAGCGACGGACTTTAATATTTTTGTAGGTAGCTGATCGTATCCAGTAGCCTGTGTATTTTTGAGAGACATTATTATTTTGTAGATTTCTTCGGGATTTGTTGGCGATAAAAAAATTGAATTTTGCACAGGTTTGGGGCCTTTTGGAATATGTGCAACTTCGTGGGTTGTTGGTTCGTTTTTGTTTATACCCAAAAAGTAACTGTTGAACTCTTCAGCAATGTCTTGTGGTGCAGATAACTCTAGCTTATGTTTGTTTGTTATTTTATCAATTTCATCAATTTCCCGGGTCGATGACCGCGTGAAGGTTTTTTTTATAACATTCCAAGCTGCCCGGCATTTGTTTTGGCAAGAGTTAATGTATCTTGTGTTGCAAAATTTTTGAGATTGTGATATGCATTTTTTCAAAATCCTGGAGTAAGTAATAAATTTCGTCTTTATTACTAAATGTTTTTCTTTGAGATACTTGTAATAAAGCTTTCTTTTTGCAGCACAGCATTTTTTTAAGGATTTCGTTAGCCACTTAATTTTCCTATTTTTGGAACCTACTTTAACTTTAATGAGTGGAAAGCAAAGATCATGGAACAGCATTAGTAAGTCGTGAAATATTTCAAATGACTTATCTGGTATTTCCGCATCGTGTACTAGAATGACAGTAAATTTCTTCATACAAAATGAAACTACGGCTTAAGCAGTTCTGATTATATACATTGTTGGTTTGTCTGTACCCGAGTACAGTTACGGTTATAACCGTGCTACGGGAAGACCCGCTGAGCGCAGCCGCCTGAGCCGCTCGTCGTCTTTCTCTCTGTCCATCTATAAAAAGCAACAAAACTCACTTGTAGCTTATAAAAACTAATAAAATTATGCGATGCATTCAATAAAAACAAAGAATTTGGAAGCAAAAAACACGTAAACTATACTTACTTTTCACACCTGTGCGTAACATTACGTGCGTCCGACGTGAGCCGCGCGAAGCGAAGCACTGGCGCGGGCGCCGAACAAACTCTCATACAACGACAGCGGCAAGTGCCGTACTGCGTGTGTGTGTAAGCGTTTGCATCTGTGTGAGTCAGGGTCAAACTCGTGTTTGAGAATTGTACTTAGTTTAAGCGGTAGCCACATGGTGGTAGTGCTCCACATGACAGTAAAAAAAAATTACATAGTAATGGTATGGACTTTCGTCGGGAAGAACCGTAGTGACTTTTAGGAAGTCGTAAATAAATACTGCGTTAGCCGTACTGTCATATAACGTGCTACACGTTTTACGGTCATAGCCGGTACCGCCGCCGAACGTGTTAAGAATGCACGAAGGACGCCGTCAAGTTAGATTCTCATTTAACTGCTGGGTCGCCGTACTTTATAATAAGGTACTCATGTTTAAAATTTATGATAGACATTTGGATAGATTCAAGTACCTTGCAATCTTAGAAGATCTTTTAGAGGCCCTAGGAGAAATGTCAGCAGAAGTAAGAAAACAACTTTATTTTCAACAGGATGGTGCACCGGCTCACAATAGTCGCATAGCTAGAGACTTTTTAACTGAGCACTTTTCCCAGAAATGGATTGGTACGAACGGCCCTATCAAATGGCCCGCGAGGTCGCCCGATTTAACGCCTCTAGACTATTTCTTGTAGGGTTATGTTAAGGATGAAGTGTACAAAACAAGCTATGACACCGTTGAAGACCTAAAAGCAGCCATAGAGTCAATTTTAACGCAAATTCACCACATGAAGATACAAAATGCAATAGTAAGATCGTTACCTAAACGTGTTGAATATTGTATTGAAAAAAACGGTGGTCACTTCGAACACCTACTAAAATAAATTAAAGTATGTGAAAACAATGCCTTTTATTCATTTTAGACATCATGTTCCATAGAAACATTTACTGCTTAAGACCTACACAATCGATATCTAAATAGAAATAGTGTTCGTTTTTTTTTTCAAAACGACCGGGTTCGATTCCCGAGCTGAGTACAAGTTTTTTTTAAATGTATGAATGCAGTTTTTCTTGTTACTAAAATCGATGACATGGTTCCTAAGAACAGATCTTCGTATATCTTATAGTTTCAGACTTTCCCATACTGACCGCTCTGAATGAGCCACCCTGTATATATTCAACAACACATACAATTAACAAAAGCGATGTGAGTAAACATATACAATACTGGCTGTCTGTGTATTGAAATAGTTTGAGACTCAGCGAGACCGCTGGTTTTCAGTCTCTAACCACAAACTTAAAACTAAGTAAATCTTAATTCATTAAGTAAGTTCGCTGTCACAACGAGAAATTGTATAAAACAATTTAAAAATAGGTTCTTCTAATATGCGTTAAATTAAATTAACGGGCTACCTACAAAATTAGAGAGATTATTCACACTAAAAACAAAAAAAAACAAATATATATTTTATGTATCAACTACAGTAATCTGACGACTGTCATATTTTACATATCTTTACCAGTTACTTTCATTTTTTTGCTGTGACAGAAGCCAACTTTTACATTGTTTTTTAAACATGTAGAGAGTTTTCATTTTCTTTACAGGAGGTGGTAAATCATTCCAGCATTTAGATGCTGCAAAACGGAAACTGCCCTTAAACGAATTACGAAACGATTAGGGTTTTACGAGGGCGAAAAATCGATCTAGCTGGGTCTCATGTCTGGGAAAACTCGTTTTCTCCGTAATTTCTCTATTTTCACCCGAGCAGAGCTCGGTCGCCCAGAGACTAAAATATAAAAATTGCATGGAAATAAGAGCATTCCATGCCTAATTGTTAAGGCTCTGACCATTCCAACAAACTTTACAGCAAAACAAGTAGGTAACAAAACTAACAAACGAAATTAATTTAAAACGGATCAACATACAAAAGGCAAACCAAACAATTCAAACTACATTAACGCAAACTTTAACCAACAGTTTGTTCAATTTAAATGTCAGAGCGAACCACACCAATTACTTATCCAAACGAAATCGGTAATGACAGACGTACACGGACAATGCAATCGATAATTCTGGTTCGTTCGCTCTTAATTTTAACTAGGTACCTTATAGTAAAGAGATTATGTCCTTAAGGCGAATACTTACAGCACCCAAAATATTATCTACCTCGAACGCATGTTAGCCCCAAAATCAATGCTAGCTCAATAAATCAATAGTAGGGGACAATACAGACATCGACCTAGCTCCAGTGTGAGCTCAATAAGGCTTGTGTGATGGGTTCTGGACGACGATATATATAATAGATATAAATACTTAAATGCAGAAACAAATATGTTACATGTTCATGTTGCACAAATATTTGCCAAACATGGAATTTAAACTTTTGTGAGACATGTTGAAATAATGCTGATAATTACACGGTTCAACTCACTTATTAAATGTCACTACGGGCAACATGTTTCGAACTCTTCGGGAGTTCTTCAGGATGAGTGTTTTCGCGGCGGTGTCGCCCGTAGTGACATTTAATACGTGAGTTGAACCGTGTAATTTGCATTATTTGCCGAACGTATTATTATTTCTGAATATTAAACATAGATTTTAGATGAACTAATTGCCATTTTTCCGAACAACTGCGAAAATGTCACTCAGAGTTTAGAATCAGTAGCAAATTGTAAGTTAAACTAACAGCCTCATTTCAAGATGTTTATTTCAAGTAGGCAGTTAATGTTTTACACAAAATTCAATAAAGTATCGATGGTTATTGAATATTTTTTTTTGTTTTTATCAACATCATCAGATCAGAAATCCGGAGGATGCACTGTGTTGAGAGTGCTGCATATGTCTTCAGCTGAAAACACAAGGGATCCTCAAATCATTAAAAGGTAGGCAGCGCTCGTGATTATTCTGTTGTCGCAACCATCCATAGGCGACGGTGTTTGCTTACGACCAGACAAGCCGTATGCTTGTTTGCCAGAGTCGTAGTAAAAAAAAAGATCATCTGGCGCAGCTACTCCCCTTAAATAATGTACCAATCTCATTCATAATCCCTTTCGTCGGACGGTTGAAAGGCTGCCTACTCGTCAATCATATGTTGCAGATAATCATACACTACTGACGATTACGCCAACGTTTGCGCGTCAATCATTTGAACCAATATTGGCATAAGAGGCTGACAAGACCTAATTTGGTGTAATTGATGTTATTTAAGCAGTTTTTTAAGAAAAACTATTTGTTCTAGCACATAAAATAAAATATATGTTAATATTCACCATATTTTAAAGACCGTGGACGGGCTCGATACATAATTGGACGAAATCGGCTCGATAGAAAATAATTGCAAATATTGATCTTAAAATCACATTAAACGGTTCTGTCTTTATTTTTTTGACGTATGGGTCTGCAATTAAAAACATGAAGTCAACATATTTATACCTATAGGTTACCGCTAACGAGTCATATTTCACAAATAATCCACCCTTTTTTTATTTCCATATTTACGTAATATTATCTTCATAAACCGGGCCGCCCAGTAACACTCGCTCTCGTTTACTCCGATACAAATAGACAGTGTGCGCGCTATCCACAATCCTCAAGGGCATTTTGGTGTTGACAGCGTCTTAAGGGTTTCAATAAAGTGATAATTTAGGGCAAACTGAGATAATCTGATTTACTGAACGAAATGTCAACATTGACGTGTTTTTTTTTACAAATAGAGTATATTTGAGTCTGTCTTCATCTTTCTAACGGCTCTTTTAAAAATATATTGTAAATATTCGGCGTTATATTTATCGGCGTAGAAACCGAATATTATTTGTTTATTCCACCCACGAGACACGTTTAGGGATAAACTTAAGTGCTGTATAAGTGCCCGTTCACACTGCGTCCGTTTCTGTGTCCGGGAGGCATCCGTCTCTTTCGCACTCGGGCGCAACATCTCAAGCGAGAAAAAGAGGGATGCCTCCCGGACACGGAAACGGACGCAGTGTGAACGGGGGGGTGTAAGGGATAAGTGCAAACGGGTTGGTTATTCATATGGTTGCGATTATTGCGACTTTTTATAAAACTGTAATTTGAATTGAAATCTTCTGCTTTCACAGTAGAGTTGATTTTTGAATGGTACTTTGATGCGATTCGGCCAACTCAAACTCAAGTACACTACCGAGTCGCTAGTGGGTTACGCTACCTACGAAGGTTAAGGTCCTGGGTTGTGTAAATTTTTGTGTGATGAGCATGAATATTTGTTTCTGAGTTTTGGATGTTTTCTGTTTTTAAGTATTTATGTCTATTATCGTCTAGTAATTCAATTCAATTCAATTCATTTATTGCAATAATCATGTAGTACTGATAAGATAAGCCTTATTGAGCTTACTACTGGGTCTAGTTCGATTTCGATGTGTAAGACTGACCCCTGATAATAATAAAGTAATGAACACACGATGTCAAAAAGTTTTGTTAGTGTTATATTACCGACATGTCTTCTAATATCAGACAGCATTATTAATGAATCGTAATAAAATGGTAAAACCATTACACAAGTTACATTTGATTCCCGTGTCTGATAGAGCTGGCAGCACAAACATTTGTAAGTCCTTTGTTTATCAGATTATTTGACAAAATATTGGTTAGCCAACTATACCCGCTCGCAAATCTCAGAGGCATAATTTTAGTTACATAATCGTCAAGTACAACCTCATTATAAGTCGGTGCCTAGTCTCTTGGGTAACATAACCTGTTTACTTTTGGTTTTGTTCTCTGCTCAGATGCATATCTATGTTTGTGTCATCTTGGGCACCTACACATATTGGATTCATCCTGAGAGTACCACAATGACCGGTCCTGCGTCACCCGCATCCAGCGACCTTTACCAGTCCACCTTGTAAGGGGTCTAACAACTTTTTAGTGTGAATCAAATGTCTGTAAGGGACAACTACATTTAGAACCTAACAAACAGAAATGAGAGCCAAAGTCCATTGCTAACAGTTTGCTCTGTAATCGGCAATACTAAATGCCAGCCAGTGTGATAAAAAATACATATATTTTTAAAATTCTGACGACGTTTTGATTATAAATGCATTATGTATTATATGTAGTAATTAATTTAAAATTGTCGTAGAAGGGAATGTAACTAAGTTGGGTATGCGTGTGACTATGTCTATTACTATTCACGCTCTAAAGCGTAAACGGCTTGGCAGATTCAATTTTGACACATGATAGATCGACATAGTATATTTTAGTCCAAAAAGTTATAAAATGTTATATTAATGAACCTCCAGGTCTTTAGCATTATGTCTGTTGGTAACTATGTGTACCCCTTATATATTTGTTTAAGCGACTGTTTGTGTTTCTAAATAAATAAAAATAAAAAATGTTGCTAAAAAAACTACAAAACTGTACAGGGACACAGTATATAATTACAACCATTTCACTAGTTAGGCAAAAAAAAATAGCAGAGGACTGATTTATATATAAACTACAACAATTTCACTAGTTACCCAAGTAACACAGTAGGCAATATAACTAATCACTCGTGGTCTTATGTACAGTTCAACGCTGATATAAACTCTTACAACAGTTCACCCGTGAACTTATAGCTGCATAATAGCATTTAGTGCCAATTAAACAGCTCAGTCTGAATAAGAGCTGTATTTCGGTATAGAAAGGGTACACACCTTTGCTCTTATTCAGCTTTAAGCATATTTAAACACTATAAGCTGTTTAAGGGTAACTTAGTAGAGAACGTTATGCTAAGTGCTGTTTAAAACAACACATGTGAATATTTATTACGTTTCTTTTTAAGATACCACTTGTGAACTATTATAACGTCAATAGATGTATAGTGAGCTACATGTGTACGTTACTATTGCTCGAGGCTGATTTTTTCCCTGCTACTCAGCCTTTATTCAGCCTACTGATACAATCTGCATAACGGCTGTTTAGAAGTTCACCAGAATGCTTATAGCTGTTTAGAATAATATCAGTGAATCAAATTAACGGCTACTGCTGAGCAATGTTTCACATGCGATGTCTGATACAGACTTTGGCTGATTACATATACACAAGTGAATCTTTGTGTAGCTAATAACGTCAAAAAGGCTGTATTGCATTAATTAGTGTGATCGTGTCTTATTCCATTTTTAAGCATTTTTAAACACTATAAGCTGTTTAAGGGTAACTTAGTAGAAAACATTATGCTAAGTGTTGTGTAAAACAACACAATATGTGAATATGTATTTAGGTACGTTGCCTTTTTAAGATACCACTTGTGAACTATTATAACGTCAATACAGGTATAGTGAGCTACATGTGGACGTTACTATTGCTTAGGGCTGATTTTTTCCCTTCTAGTCAGACTTTATTAAGCCTACTGATACAACCTGCATAGCGACGGTTTAGAAGTTCACCAGAATGCTTATAGCTGTTTAGAATAATATTAGTGAACCAAATTAACGGCTACTGCTGAACAATGTTTCACATGCGATGTCTGAGACAGCTTTTGGCTGATTACACATACACAACTGAACCTTTGTGTAGCTAACAACGTCAAAACGGCTGTATATTGCATTCATTAGTGTGAGCGTGTTTTATGGCAGCAGTGTTTTAATTCTCTAAATTAAGGAAACATGAATAAATCGTGGAAAATGAAATCGAGAACTGGAGGGGTTAGAAGAAAACTTATAAAGGAATACCAGAAAATTACAGACACGCATGAAATAAGACCTAATTCAAGTGCGTTACAAGATGTGACAGCAAACTTTTCTAACCATCATCATCATGCGGGTTCCGTAGAAGATATTAGCAACGATTTTTTAGCAAGGAGTGCATGTTCGACAAATAGTCAAGATCTGTCACAGGATTATGTTTGCAGTGATATTGATATTGATAATTTTGAAGAAATATATAGTTCAGAAGATAGTGAGGATGAAGACTACTATGATGGCGATAATGAGAAAAACTTTCTATTTCGGGAAAAAATAAGGACGTGGGCGGTTGAATAATATCCACGAAAAGCCGAACATAAGGCCTTTTATAATTGGAATTTATTTTGGAAATGGGAAACCGAAAGATTTGAATAGTTATTTAGAAGATTTTATTAGAGATATGAAAAAAGTACTCAATGAAGGAATTCACTGTTCTGGAAAAACTATTAGGGTTCAGATTCGATGCTTTATATGCGACTCGCCAGCAAGGGCTTACATAAAAGGTATATGCGATACATACCTATGTATTATATATGTTAACTATATATATGCGTCTATATAATAGAATAATATTTATTCGTAACACAACAAGTTATAAATATTTTAATTCCTGTAGTTCACTCAATCGACCAAAGGTTAATTGGAAGAGAGCCCTTACAGGGAAAAGTTCACCTTTTTCCTGTCAAAACTGGTATGTCTGTATTTTGACCAGTGCCTTGTTGTACAATAAAGAATATATACAGGGCGTCCCAAACTTATGGGACATGAAGGGGAAGTACCTTAAATATCGTAGATAGTGAATTTTGCTCAAAAAAGACTTTGTTATTTTTAAAAGTTAGTAATTCTGCATTCATAGATTTTCTAAAAATTACTTGCTTCGTCTGGGAATCGAACCGACTTAAATGTCAAAAAAAATCACCCTACTTTTATGATGCCAATCGAAAGAATAGCTAATAAATAATAACTCTGCTTGAGTAATATGGTATTTTAAAAGAAAGGAACAACGTGAAATTAATATTTTAATCAAATTAAAAACAAACATGAAACTGCCGTAGTCAATTAAGTAGGTATTTTTTTGTAAATTAATTAATTAAATGCTCAAAATGTGATCCCTCTTGTCTTCCGCAAATCTCCAATCTTTTAATGAGCCCGCTGCCTGTTGATTTTCTTATCATTTTATGGTGAACACTCGATGTGATATGGCACAATTCTGTTTGCAACTCGCCCACGTTCTCGTATCGCTTTTTGTATAGCATATCTTTCACGTATCCCCAAAAGAAGAAATCTAATGGTGTAAGGTCCGGGGATCTGGCCGGCCATCTAATCGGTCTATTTGTCCATATATATATATATTTTTTTTTGTCCTTTCTTTTAAAATACTGTTACTTAAGCAGAGTTATTATTTTTTAGCTATTTAGGGTGTTTTTTTTTTACATTTAAGTCGGTTCGATTCCCAGACGAAGCAAGTATTTTTTAGAAAATCTATGAATGCAGAATTACTAACTTTTAAAAATAACATAAAGTCTTCTTTGAGCAAAATTCACTATCTACGATATTTAAGGTACTTCCCCTTCATGTCCCATAAGTTTGGGACGCCCTGTATATACATTAAAATGCATTACCTGTACAATTTTTTTTTTTTTTAGGTGTTTGTAATTTTAACGGCAAACATGGGTGCTTGAAGTGTGTTACCATTGGAGAATACTCACACAACTCACACACTGTTACATTTCCCGACATAAACTGTCCTGAGAGAACTAATGAGGGCTTTAGAGATAAGATTTATGGATCTCACCATAAAAGGCATTTTTCTGTAAAAAATAAATGAAATAATCGATTACTTACATACTTATGTAACATATTTTTAAGTCTTAACGTAACTTTCCACACGTTTATCAGTACGTATACAGACCTAACCTGCCTACTGTATTAAAAATACGAATTGTAGGTACGAGCTACGAAAGCTTATATGCGCGAATATGCTATCCAAACGTTCACACTGTGCGGGCGACTCGGCATGACTGGCCCTAGGCCTAAGCTGTTGTGGAAAGTTACTCTGTCGCTCAAATACGAAAAGTGCGAAAGAGATAAAGGTATACGAACAAACGCGAAGCTCGGTAGGCACTATGGAGGGGCGCGCGCGCTTGCAAATGTTTATTTACTTGTGCCTAAACATGGGTACCTACCTACATTACACATTTAAATTTTGGCTATGCGTTGTCGTTTTAGTTGCATGTTAAATGAAAATTTCATAAAATAACTAAATTAAGTTAATGTTAATTAATACAGTGTTGTGTAGTTTTCACATTTACATTCAAAGGTATATATCTGTTTTTATCTATTGTTTATTACTGGTATAAGATTCTACTGGTAAGTTTTATGTTTTATTGCGGATCCCTAACGGGCCGTTGTAATGAATCACCAAAGACACAGAAAACAGCTTACAGCTGTATTTGCGGTCACAAGTTACACTTATTACTAGTTTAGGCTGAATCACGAGACTCAAGTGAATCATTACGCAGACTATAGCTGAAATATAGAATAAAAGTGGTTCACATCGGTGCAGAAAACTCAGTCACCATTTTTTTTTGTATAACCTTTAAATTATGGTCCTTTATCTTTACTTTTGAGGATATTTCAAACATAAAGTATTAATACATTTCTAATATTTACTCTTCTAAGGCCAGTTAGAACAGTTTCTGATCTATTATTGATGAAAAAAAAAAAGAAAACGGATTTGGCATACTTTTCTTCGGTGTATATTTGCCGTTTATTTTGTAAAAAACGCATTATTCTTGGAGCGCGTGAAAATTTTCTTAGATAATATATATATATAATCACAATAAAATCGTGCCCGCAATAATTTTTCGCTGATATAACGAAAATTTAAGTACACTTACCGTTAATAGGTACTCGTATTACAAATATAGATATTCCGCCATTCACCATTGATATCACGTACACTTTAAGCTCAGCTTCTGTCACTATAATCTATAATGCTTTCAAAGAAAAATATTAATGTCAATATGAAGAAAACATTTAGCTTACGTTCTTACTTGTCCAGCTAAAGGTGAACTTATGGAGGTTTAAGATAGTTATAAGGGTTCACATGAGACTGAATAAACTCCCTCGTGCTCTTTTAAACAGCCAATATTCAGCCTCTGTCGTCTGTGACCCTTAATACAGCCATTATACAGCCACTATTAAGCTATTAAACAGCCATGTGAACTTAAGGCTGAATAATTTGTGCCCAATTAGGATGAATAACGGCTGAAAAAGCGCTTTTTCAGCTCTTATTCAGCTTAGTTATTCAGCTTTAAGCGTAGACATATTCTAATAAACAGCTCTTATGCAGGTTTTTTGTGTTACTTGGGTAGTAGTTAGGCAACCAAAATTAGCAGACGACTGATTTACCTATAAAGGAACTTAATAACATCGGTGCTAGACTCTAGAATCGATAGAACACACTCAATACATTCATACTAAATTACGCTACAAAACAAATTACGTTTACGTAAAATTCGTTAGTAGTTATTTATCAAATTGAATATTTCTATTTAAGGCGCCAATGACCTTCGATCTGAATCCCTTAGTTTTCTAATGTTTTTTGTAGCTTATTATATTAACAACAACGGCTTTAAGCAATATAGTATCCCATATTTACTTCAAAGTTCATTGTTTTCATTTGGCATCAAAGTTGAACAACTTTAGGCCAAAAAACTGGTTTTCTGGCCATAACTTTTGTGTTAATTGGTTTAAAATGAAAGCCCTGGACCAGTTTTTAGAGACGTCACAGACGAACCCAAATATGTAAATTTCGTATATGTTAGATGTTTCACGTCAATAGAGATACGAAATAAGTGTTTTTTTAGACAATGTTTAAAAAAATCATACATAATTAAGTATTCATTTGTTTCAAAATCCAGTGGACAAAAATAGAGATAATCTTTTATCTCCATTTTTACGAACCGATAGACGTTTGATTTATAATTCTATCTGTAGTGCAAAAGTAGGAGATGCGATTCAAAACTGGTGAAAAATCAATGAAAACCTCCCCCCCCCTTAACAAGTTACTATGGAATATTGAGCGCCTTCGTATTGAACTTATCTATAATAGAGACATTCGTTCATTTTAATTCAGTAATTCTCTTTATGGAATAACCTCGTGGTTGCTTTACGCGCTGTCCCCACAAGATTCGCCTTTCGATAAGCATTCAGCATCACCATGTCTGCTTCAACACAGTCGTATCTGTCTCAGATACACCGTTTGCAAATGAACTTTGTATTGCGGGTAGAAGGTTCAATTTCTAACAACACTGAGACGATGTATGAGGTTGAACGCACGAAGTGGTATACCATTGTGTGCCGGAGAAAGGGATCGTGAAAGTAAAAGGGCAACTCATATGCAAACCTACGTATACTGGGAAGAAAAAAAGCATAGACTTCGATTGTCAATGACAAGTCACCCTTTTGCTTTTACACTTAAGGTCCATTGAGATTTTAACATTTGAAATTTGTATTTATTGATAGCGCCCAAGTTGTACAAAATATGGTTCAATGTTAAATTCAAGCATGAAGAAGTAAAAAGCCTATAGATGGAGATCGAAATGTTGTATCCAATGGACTTATCACTTACCTGAGAACCGGTATTTCACCCGTGATATTTGACAGATGAATACATTGTCTCCAAATCATGGTGACAGACATCAAAGTGGAGGATACATCCCCTAAGTATGGCGCCGGCAACCATCATCTTATCAGGCCCCGTAGCATGGATGGCGTTATCACGCGATAAGTGACAGGATAGAGCTTCCGTCCCTGGCTGGCACCGTTCGATAGAACGAGACGACGCGCCTATCCTGTCACTTATCGCGCGATAACGCCATCCATGCTACGGGGCCTGGACTGTTTTGAGAGTTCTGTCCAAAATTCCCATACAAACAGATTTTATCGAACGTAACTTGCGATTCCCGAGGGTTTGAAATAATCTGGCCTAAGCCGCGAACGAAAAAAACCATCGAATTCAAAGTAGCGCCGCAAAATGGTCACACAGAGGGTGCCACTGCCATTATGCGGGGATGGGGGGGCGGCGTGTCACAACGATGCCAGGCAGCCGTTTAGTTCGAACATGCGCATACCGGGTATAAGGCACTTCTTCGGGTAGTGTATGGAGCACGCATTCTATGGTTTTTCGTTCGCGTAGCCTATAGCCTAAGGGGTTGGCCGCGATTTCGAGCGGCAGCGGTGCGGCCGCGCTCCGAAATCTCACTCCAACGTATGGTGCACCTATTCGTGGCTGATCCATAAGGGGTTAAACTCCTAAACCATCCTAACTAACAGTCGTACTAAGTGTGTGGACTAACGTCTAACGGTAACAGAGTTGTAAAGTGGGGACTTATCCATTCTGTCAAATGTCGCAGAGAAATACCAGTCCTGATCGGCTACCGCGAAACATAATCGAAGTATGCTGCCGTATCTGCCTCCCTGTCGCTCGAATAAGTGCGAACGAATTTCTTTTTCGTTTCGCGGTAGCCGCTCTGCCAAGTGCCACCACTTAAAATGTAAGTGCATTCCTAAGCAAATAACAGACTTTATCAGTTGATTAAATTTCAAATGTACCTTGGTAAAGTAACCTTGGCATAGTATCGATTTTCTACCACGTAAACTAATATTGTTATTTTTGTAAACAAGTCTATGTAGTTGCGACAACTGTAGACAGCTATACATGAATGCTCGGGGATTGTAGGCTGAAGTGGGCTTTATTCTATTGTCAACTAGTTTGAATTTTGATTAGCCAAGTTTGAGGTTTCATTGTCTAGTTTCTAGTAGCTAAGTTGGAGTTATTGATTGCATTTATCAGTAGGAAAAGTTATGTCAGCACTCTCCACTCTAGTACGGTACGGTTAGCACAAGACGGCGCGCGAGCTGCTGTCTCTCGCTCTATCGCACTATCTGTCTCTTTCTAAGTTTTCTAATAAGAGAGAGACGGATAGAGCGAGAGAGCTCGCGCGCCTTCTTGGCCTTATCGTGCTAAGCGGTTATACAGAACGGTTACCTTCGCCTGAGGGCTACTATAATTCTGATCTCCGATTACGAGTACTTGTTACGAATCTCTGGATCAGGATACGCTAGGTGACTGGTGAGGGAAACTAGTTGTTACGAATATCTTAGCAGTGCGATTAGTATGGAAAACAAGGTTGTGTAACGTTAAATTATGGACCAGCTAATTTTCGGATCGAATCTAAGTGTAAATACCGGTACGTAGTAAATCTCTTTGGTAAAGTTCAGTAGTGTTTCTTAGTTTAATTTATTGCTGGGGTACTAAAACTAGATCAAGTTGACAGATCAGATTAGGTTGTCCGGTTTTTTATTGTCATTTAATTAAGGTTGAATTTTCTGTAAATTCGTCTGTGTGAAAATCTACAACGTTTTTACGATCTGTTCGTGGCAGCCGTGCGTTTGCCGATGATACGATTAAACTGAGAAGAAGATAGATCATCATCATCATCATATCAGCCAAAAGACGTCCACTGCTGGACATAGGCCTTCCTCAAAGAGTGCCACAATGACCGGTCCTGCGCCACCCGCATCCAGCGGACAGTTATTAGCGGAGAGGATAGTTATGTTAAGCTCGTAGAAACATGCCTAAAATACCATTGGATCCCCCGTACAAAACATCCTTATGTTTGTCAAACATAATGCACTGCAAGCCGTCACGCAATATCTGGAAATCAATGGAAATATCCGCGCCGGCGTGAAGCATAAATCCAACTAATCTAGCCATCTTAATAGAACGATGCAGACTCTTGCGCACCGCACAAAACATCAGGCACAGAGGATCTGCTCAAAGCAAATCAATTGTTATACCTAATTGTTATACCTACAAATATGTATATGGAATATCCCTATGTACCCGACACGCAAATTGTATCTGACACTGCTTTAAGAGTCCGCCGTAAGCTCGATTCTACATACAAACGTAGTCACGCTCTTATTTTAAAACTACGTGTTGGATTGTAACGAAACTTTGCATGTACAATGACATGAGGTATATCCAGGTCTGTAATGAGTTTATGTAGCTTCAGATACCATAGTAAAAAGAATACAAATTCATATAAAACTTGTTTTTGCTGTATTTCGTTTGTTTTAGAAACTGGAGCCATATAAACTAATTACAGACATAGATATACCTCATGTCATTGTAAATGCAAAGTTTCGTCACAATCCAACACGTAGTTTTAAAATGAGAACGAAACTCCGTTTGTTTGGGGAGGTGAAATTCGGCCGAGTTACTGCGGACTCTTAACTCTTAAGGGGCTACCCGAGGTTTCATCGATTTTTGACAAGTTTTGAATCGTATCTCCTACTTTTGCACTACAGATAGAATTATAAATCAAACGGCTATAGGTTCTTCAATCTTTCGTCTCCATTTTCGTCCACCGGATTTTGAAACAAATGAATACTTAATTTTGTATGATTTTTTAAAACATTGTCTAAAGAAACACTTATTTCGTATCTATGTAACGTATGTTGACGTGAAAGATCTAACATGTACGAAATCTACATATTTGGGTTCGTCTGTGACGTCTCTAAAAACTGGTCCAGGGTTTTCATTTTAAACCAATTAACACAAAAGTTATGGGCAGAAAACCAGGTTTTTAGCCTAAAATTGTTCAACTTTGATGCCAAATATCTCGAAAACAATGAACTTTGAACTAAATATGAGATACTATATTGCTTAAAGCTGTTGTTGTTAATAAAATAGGCTATAAAAAACATTAGAAAACTAAGGGATTCGGATCGAAGGTCATTGGCGTATGGGAGCCCCTTAAATAGAATCGGTGACAAGATTTTCATAAACGAGTTGAGCCCGCTTCACACTATGAGCCATCATGGTCCATTATAGAGATCGAGATACAGTCCGAGAACCCACTCGATTCAATCAGCGACTTACACATAAAGTTCGGACCGCGGGAAACGCCTCGCGCCATTTCAACCCTCGTTCCGAAGCGTACGTGCAAATGCACGCGACGCGCGGCGGTTGACAGTTCAACGCGTGTCGTCAACGCGTAAAGGCGGGATTCCACCGGTGTGCGGCACTGTGCGGCACAAGCATTTTTGTACTCAATATGCTTGTGCCGCACAGTGCCGCACACCGGTGGAATCCCGCCTTAAGCATGTCACTAAAGTTTTGCGCGCGCATCTCGTATAAACGCAAAAAGAAATGGCGGTTTGGAGCGTGAACTTTTGTAAATGATCACATTCCACGCGCCAGTCCAAAACCGCGATCCAATCTCCAAAAATCGTTTATTACACGCACAAGTTCGGACTGCGGGCAGGCAGAAATCACAGATTTAATCGCCATCTAACACGTGGCCACATTTGATCGTAATTAGCGCATGACAGTTTAATCCGTGGTTAGAAACGACGATTCTATCCTCGGTTAGGAACGCAGTCCCAGATCCGCAGTCCGAACTTTATGTGTAGGTAAAGGCCGCTATTCAATGTCATACCTACGCATACAGTCGATACAGTTTGATGAACAGTGTTGCCCGGTTATGATTTTATACTGAGTTCAACTCTTGCTTGCCAGGCTCTTATTTAAATTATTTGCCTTCCGGAAAACAGAAGAGGGCGAAGACGCCCTTTGTTCACGTGGTGACAAAACTCCTATACAAAGTAGGATTTCCCGGTCCGATAACCCTAGATTCTAGGGCCTAGAGCCTAGGCCCTTGGCGCCGCATGATTTGAGCCTCTCACAGACTGGCGCGGCCTGCGGTGGCGGTCAATAATAATTTTGTCAGCTATCGTCAAGTTGATTACTGCCAGTGTGATTTAGACTTATGCTGGAGAGCCGACTCCACCTAAAGTGCGATGGAGCTAAGTAAAAAAAGAAGAGGTGTCAAGAAGGATTGACGTTAGACATAATCATTTTAATTAAATCTGTTTGATTTTCTACGTCAACGATCTCTCTCTCACCTCAATCAAAAGTGTCTACTAATTTTCAATTAAAGTGCGTTCGCGCGGAATGCAAAGTTAAAATATTTTTTCAGTTTGAAGATTGAAAAACCTTTTCATCTTAGCGTTAATCTCAGTTAGAACTTCAGGGCTATAACGAATATCTGCGTCTTTATCCCACTTGCCATATTCGAGTGACAGAGACAGATATACTGGAACTATCATTTTCGGGCGATCGCGGTAGCAGCTCAGCAGGGATGCTTTGGAGTCCGGGAGAAAATCGATATGCTGGCATGACTACAAGGGCTGCTGCCTAAACAATAATGTCCTTAAAAGATATGATACAGAGAAATTATATAATGGAAAAATAAACCATCTTCGTCTGTAGCCCTCGACAGGATTCGAACCTGCGACCTTTCTATTAACGCTAGACTGCTCTACCAACTGAGCTACGAGGAAAGTGACGGAAGTTGTATATTTTTCAATTATATTCCCGCTAAATCTGTATGTAAAATAACACGAAAACAAAAATATTTAATTAAATTATTTGTTTCGTGATTAAGGGAATAATGTCCTTATTTATAAACGTCTGTTCTAATTGTTCTGTTATAATTAATTTTAAATTGATTTTCCCGTTCTTTCTTGCTTTGATGTTTATTGTTTTCACTGCTTAGCCCCGAGCTATTCGGAGCACTGATTTCGTTTCTTGTACTATTTTGATTACAAGCCGTCCGCGCGACTTTGCCCGCGCATTGCAAAGCACGCAGTCAAACCCGCCAGATAAAATATAGCCCAACAAGAAAGTCCAATCTATACACTGAGGAAAGGAATTTTGTAATCGGACAAGCGGTTCCGGTGACTACCCCCTACATACAAACATACAAAGCTACTATGCTAACTATAATATACGTATAGTCCAAGAAGGTAAGGTCCGGGTAAAATACTCGTTAGACGGCTGATCTTCGGTGCCACTTCATTTTGTAATCCAGCACGGCCCAGGGCGTAATCTCGACCTATTACGCGGGTTGTGTCATCGCGACTTTCACATTTCACGGGAAAGTGGGCCTTAAGCGCGGTGCATTATTCCTCATTATCGTCTAGTTGAGGAATGAGGAATTATATGGTCGTCAAGATGGAGATTTGCTTGAGGCTGCTTGAAGTAACACGCGGAAGGAGACTTAATTTTGATACAAGTCTCCTCGGTAAACTGTAAATTGTGGAAAAAACTGTTTGGGATATAATCCAACTATCCAACTATTTCATTAACTCTGCTCATTTTAGACTGACGAGAATATATGAACAGGTGTTTTTTTTGCATAACACAAAGTTGGTCCTATAATAAAGTTGCTCAGAATCATGGATAGATTCACATTTTGCTATTTTGTATCAAGTAAAAATTGCACCCTGTATATACTCATACTAGACAATCCCCAAATCCCTTGGACGGAGAACGTGAAATTAAATATGTTCGCTTCTGGTGCTTCCCCGGCCGCTACCGCGGCACGCTCGCTTCGCTCGCTCGGCTTGCGCGGTGTAGGGTCACAGTTCTGCCTAACACTCCTCCTCGCATCGCTCGTCGACGTACCTAACGGAGGCCTTTGACAATCCCTATAATCCTCGACCCGTCGCCGCAATAAAAAACGGCCCTGTTCTTTAAAACATCTAACTGTAATGTAATACGGTGGGTTATACTATATATGACTGCGACATATATATGTACATATGGTACGAGTTTGTATGTAGGTATGTGGACAAGAACATTCCATTTCACTGGTTATAGTTGAGACGGCTTGATGGATTTTGACATATTATTATGAGGTATTCGATTCCTTATACTTGTGTGAGTGACATTGGCTATATTTGAACAAAGAACAATGAAGTTTTTTGAAAATCTTTTAACTTCACTTGTTCCTAATTCAGTTGATTCTTTTTACAATTTTCCTTGTATGTCGCGCCGCTAATGGCTAGGGCGTTAACCTTAAACAGAGTTTGAGAATTTTAAATAACATTCTTACTACCTCTAAACATATAATTTGTAGAGAAAGCGTTATTAATTTTGATTAATTTATATTGTGTTAAGTGTTAATGGTTAGTGGCACGTGGGGACGCAGTAGAAAGCCGCCGGTTAGTGTGCGGCTAATTATCCGCGTTCCCACTAATGGGTATTGTAACTCGAATGTTTGAGCGTTGAAAGTGTTAGCGGCTAGACGAGTCCACGCAATAACCTAAACGAGACTGAACTAAATATACAGCCTGTTTTCTTAAGGGTCGCCAGGGCGTTAGACTCTCCATACAAACGTAGTTTGCCTCTTAAAACGACACGCTAGAATAACATGAAACTGTGTATACAATATGGTATCCGCCATATCTAGGTCGGGAACTTAGTTTCTGATGCTAGAAATAGTAGTAGATCGTTTTTCATACAAAGTCTCTAATCGCAACATTTCTTTGTATAATTTATAGCAAGGATTTTGCAGACATTCGCATCCGCAACCGCGGAAGTTCCGCACAAATTCAACATCAGAATCCGCAATTTTTTTTGCGGATGCGGATTGCAATTCACAACAAGAAAGAAGCCCACGCGGCGCTTACCACGCGCGTTTTAGATATTTTCGCCATTAGTATAAAAAAAACTTATTTTCGTTTCTGTGACCAAGAGCAGACGCGTGTTGATTTGTTCGCTACGATTGTAATTTAGTCTCAACATGTTTCATGATTGGGTGATATCATAAAATGGACGTAGTTTGTTAACGTAAGTGTTTGACGCGGATGTTAAAAAAATCGGATTCGCGGCATCCCTGATTTATAGTAACAGAAACTAATTTCAGAACTTGATATCTCCAATCCCATTGTGAAAAAGATAGAAAAAGTTTAATGTTATTACAGTAGGTGTGCCGTTTTAAAATGAGAACCAAACTAAGTTTGTATGGAGAGCCGACTTGAAGCGACCGTGCTGCGGACTCTAAGGTCTCAGACCTCAGCGAACATAGAAGAGGAGAGAAAGGAGATAAAATTACGTATGTAATAATCATTACTTCATCAGGCATCGTGCTTCAAACAAGGTCCTGGGGAGTAATCCCGTAACTTTTTCAACGCGTTTTGGCACAGTCCACTGCCATTTTTAACCCCAGACGCAAAGAGACTGTTATAAGTTTAACGTGTCTGTCTGTGTTATCGTAGCTCCCAAACGGATGGACCGATTTGATTGCGGTTTTTTTTTGTATGATAGATAATTTTATCCTAAGTGTTCTTAGCTATGTTTCATGAAAATCTGTTCAGCCGTTTTTGAGATATTGGACTTTGAAATGAAAATGTCGGGGGTTTCTCAACTTTTCTAAGTTGTAGTTCATTAAAAAAATGTCATTAGATCTACCTAACGTACGTACAATGCGTTACGTGATCGACCTGCAGGATTACTTACTGCATGGCCAAGAGTAAGCGCAACTTGATAGATAGATTTTCTGTTGAATAATAACAAGTTTCTATCAAAAAATTAATTTTTGGTACAAGCTTTTATTGCCGACTGTACTTTTCTGTATACCGTCATCAACTACTCATTGAGACGATTCTGACGAGCCCAAACTCAACGGGGATACGTGGGTAAAGTACTGAATTCCCATGGCCACCTTCTGTCTCCGCCATCAGATCAGCTCGATGGTACCGTAATATTGAATTGTCATCCAAACTATACTTGTTACCAAAATTTCAGCTCAATCGGTCACCGGGGTGTGAGTCAAATTTAACTTGCAAGATTTGATTACAGACAGGCAGACAGACAGACAACGGGGCAGGTGAAACTAAATAAAAGCTAGTAAAAATTCAGGCGATACGACCTGTTGAGGAGAACAGACGGACAGCTGGACAGACACCGGACATCGGACATATACGAACGATTATGGGCCTAAGCTGAAGCATAAAACTTCGTTCGCTTCGCTCGCTCGTACGGTAATAATATTACAAACATAAACTAAAACTCACACTCGTGTTTGAGCTTCAAGGATTTTTAAATGAGCAAAAACTCGATGGCGGACTAATCATGAATGTCACAGGTTTTTTACAAACTTTGTAACAATGGAAGGTGGTTTTGTATTTTCATAAAGAGTAGCTGATTAGATGCTGCGCCTTCCTCAACCCATTTTAATGATGTAATCATAAGGACACAAAATGTCGTGAGCTGTCATTAAAACTCTATCATACTCGTGTCAGCCGAAAGACGTCCACTGCTGGACATAGGCCTCCCCAGAGTGCCACAGTGACCGGTCTTGCGCCACCGGCATCCAGCGGACTCCCGCGACCTTTACCAGGTCATTAGTCCACCTGGTGGGGGGTTTACCCACGCTGCGCACTGCGCCTGCCGGTACGTGATCACCACTCTGGAACCTTCGTGGTGTGTAGGTATTATAGCCGAACAGATAGTCGAGTACTTGCTTTTGAAGACCAAGTTCACCCTGAGGGTCGAGCGGTTAGAGTCCCGCCACAAAACGAGTTTCAATTCATTTGTGGTGAGGATACCAACTGACACGCTGTCGACCTTCATGAAAGGAGATCTGGCCGAGGGTTGTTGTTTTCCGGCGATTTCGAGGCGTATTTGACACTCAGAACTTGCGCCGCGCAACGCCGTCTTAACGTGTTAATATGTGTTGTATTATAAGTTTTGTATATAGATAGTCTGTAAGGTATTTGTGAATATGGGCCCTGTTACCTGACGTGACGAATAACAGTTTTGGTACAGTCATAGAGACAAAAGCGGGTCCCTCAATCTCAACACGGCGCGTCTTCGCTAGCTGAGGTGGCTTTTCTTACCACCGGCACGGCTATATAATCCGTCTCTTTCTAAGCGTTTTAATTAGAAAGAGACGTAGTCTATCTCGCCGCGACACAGCTCGAGGGCCTTTCGGTGATAGCCGTGCTGGAACACAACACTACACGCCTACAAAGATCTCTTTCTCAAGCTGTCAAGCGGCGGTCGTGGGTTCAAATCACGGCTCGTAAAAATGAGTTTTTCGGATCTTATGTGCGGAATATTTGCCGTTAGCTGTTCAGTGAAGGAAAACATCGTGAGGAAACCGGTCTAATCCCAATAAGGTACCTATACTTTTCCCTGTGGGTTGAAAGGTCAGATGGCATTCGATTTCGTAAAACTAGTGCCTATGCCAAATCCTGGGGATTAGATGTCAGAGCGGACCTCGGGCTCTTTTAGGGCACAACGGGGAATAACGCTAGGTAATCTCTTTCTCTTACCATTTACTAGAAAGAGAAAAAGAAGTGCTGTGTTTTTATCACGTCCTTATTACGCTGTTGACGCCAGCCTGCTCCAGCCTCCTGATTAGGTTATGAATAACAAAACTTTGAACGAATATGAAAATCTTTCTAAAGGTGGAACGACAGCTTGAATATCGAAACAGACGTTTTTTGGACAAAACTGCTTTTTCTGCTGCCACGCATTTTATCATGTTATCATGTTGATAGGTGTATTGGGAGTGGGCCCACGGTCTATTAGTCTAGAATACTCCGATTTTCATTTGTTTTGTCTCGTTCGATTTCAGAACAAAATGACGATTCAAAACGTTAATTCTTTAGTAGGAATATTAATGTCGGAATAATAGCATGTATATTATGAAACACGATTTTTCCAGACAATTCCATTTCAATGACGTACAACACGGGTCCTTATCAAAACTTTCGTAACTGGCCCTTTTATAACGCCGGAAAAAGCCGGTGTGCTACATAATTTTAAATTAATTAAGGAAAATATGAAAATGTATGAAAAACGTGACTTATTAGGGCATGCGGAGTGCCCCAATTACTGAATAAAATGGTTTCCGTGTTGGCAAACTTGCCACTCGGGTTCACTAAAAACTTTGTGGAAACACGCGGCCACAGTAAATGAATTTACCCATACCTGCACGGCTATCACGAGAAGGCGCGCGAGCTCTCTCGATTTTTCTCGCACTATCCGCCTCTCTCTTATTAGAATACTTAGAACAAGAGGTATAGGGTGAGAAAAATCGAGAGCTCGCGCTGGTTTGTAGTGACCGTGTGGTGCGTCACATCGAACGTTTGTATGGATTAGTTTTACTGCTTTAAACTGTAGGTATCTCTACTGTGACGCGTTCTCTCAAAGTAGTAAAGGTGCGGGTTTAACGAGTGTGTTTACTACATTTAATTATTGTGGAAATGTATGTAAAGTTGAAAACGGAACCCTTTTTTAAGAAATAATACTGTAGTGTAGGTACCTATGCGGTCTCTGACCAGCAAACTATTTGGAAAGCGGCTACGCGCTTGTCAAGGTATTGACTTCAAGTAAATGGATACATCCTGAATAGCCGTTTATCTGCTCTCCGGTCCACGTTAACCCAGAACTTCAAAAACACCAAAATGATAATATTTTTACATAGATTTCATATATTTATTCAATCTTTTTTCTATGTCAAAGGAAAATGAATAGTTACCTAAGTACTAACATTCCATACGCTCAGCGTAAACTTAGCGATATCAAGAAGCATACAGAGTCAATACATTGTTGCATTATCGGACTTCCTTCCACTTTTCATATCGGCCTAAAAAAATCACTTTGAATACTTACGAAAAACCCTCGGTTGGTACTTATATTACTTAGTAAATATTGAGAAAATCATAACCCAGTTTTTAATATTTGTATATTTAAATTCAAAAATGGAATTCCCACTCAATTCCGCACAGGAGAAGTTATCAAATCTCTCAATAACTAATTCAGCCTTCGTCACACCAACGCGGTTGCCGCGCAGTGTGGCTAACAAGTTGATAGCAAGTTAGTTAATTAGTTTCACCAGTTTACGAGTAAGATCAAACTCACCATTCAAACTACAAGGGTGCCATTTAAACTTTCGATATAGTCCAATAGTTCTCACTCAGGCCGTTAATCGTGAAGGTCATACGACCGCTTTGAGACCGCACCTTCAAGGGATATCTGTGCATGTTATCAAATAAGTTTGCGGTAACTAGTATCGGGGAACCAATTCCCGTTTGTAATTAGTGGTAGCGACTTGGTGGTACTTCGTTGTCTGACTGCAGTTAAGATGGGACCACTATATAGTCCTCCTCATCGATCTCGATGACGACGACCCAAGTCATTACGGATTTTTCCTTTTGTGGGCTCTGATATGGCTCGTAAAGCCCAACTTAGCCTTAAATGCCTTTTGGTTTCCTTTTGACAGTCATATCGGTAAAGTTGCCCTGCTGTGTTAATATGTGTAGGAGGGGTTATCTTTGCGTAATTGGTAATGCTCGAACCGTCTGATTTTATTATAGATGCTAGACCAAGATGACCTTCTCACGGCGAGTTCCCCTCAACACACAAGGTCTATAGCGCAGGCACTCAGGTGTCGTTTCAGCACATCTTATAGCGCAGATGCTGACCTCCGTGCTTCCGCTTAGCTCCTTCTTAAGTATTAGATTCGATAAGTGGTCGACTACAATCAGACAAACACTCGTATAGTCAAGAACCATGAATCTGATAATCAGTCCTGATTGCTTCCTAATCTGGTCAGAACGGCGTTTCAAACTCGATAATTATTTTCAAATTCATGCCCATAAATACCTACGCATGCGTCCACTGCGCGTCAGTCTCTCTTAAACGCTTTAGTGTACCCAGTGCTTTATAAAATGAATGTTATTAGAGCAGTTTAATTAACACAAGCACGCGATTGCGCCCATAATTTATTGTTATTATCTTATTAGAGGCCGGTAAAAGTTTACTGTCCATTGGGTACTGGTTCAAAAGATCGCAATCTATTTTTAAATTGCACGGGTAAGTATTATGCTAATGTGGTGGAGATGTTGGCATTCATGTCTTTAGTAAGTGTAATGTTACTTTGTAATTCATATTTGCTAGATACATTTTACTAATATGGATACGGTATGGTGTAGTTATACGGTCAATTTTTTTAAGTAAATACCTTATAATTTTGTCAATTTAAGTCTGAAATACGCGAACATTGGCGGGAGCGTGCCAGCAATAAGGCCGAATAGAGGAAAAGGGGGGAGGCTTTTACCCAGCAGTGGGACTCCTAAACAGGCTAGAAAGAAGTATGAAATACAACAGAGAACTCCCCGAAATGAACGTTATGATGTGGAAATGTTTATAGGACATACAGGATACACGTCATGGTATTATGAAGATTAAAATAACGACCTACTAAAAAGTTCCTAAAAGTAACAAAATTATACATATATCGCTAGTACTAAAAGTATTCATAGTGATGCGAGTTAGATATATTTTTTCTCACTACTGTAAATATTGACATTTGAATAGAATAGTTTAGAATAATAGAAACGTTGTATCATAATGGAATGATCTCATTCATACCATGTTTGTACTTAGATCTTCCGTGATAATTATGTACGAGTATAAATAAACGATTCGGGCAGTACGAGTATCATATTGCTTCAAGATTATGTTCTGTATTAGTTTCATGAATTGGCAATAAAGAGCGTTTTTAGGGTTCCGTACCCAAAGGGTAAAACGGGACCATATTACTAAGACTCCGCTGTCCGTCCGCCTGTCTGTCTGTCCGTCTGTCACCAGGCTGTATCTCATGAACCGTGATAGATAGTTGAAATTTTCATAGATGATGTATTTCTGTTGCCGCTATAACAACAAATACTAAAAAACAGAATAAAAAAAATATTTAAGGGGGCTCCCATACAACAAACGTGATTTTTTTGCCGTTTCAATAGACAATGGTACGCAACCCTCCGGGCGCGAGTCCGACTCGCACTTGGCCGGTTTTTATTGTACTGTATCGTACTACTACTATCGTATCTGTAGATTTTTTATACTAGTCGACTTTAATGTTTGAATTAAGACCATATAAAACCCAGCTAAAATAATTATATTATGTTATGTATATTTTGTATGACTTTGACCAATAGAAAGTCGCCTTGTTTATAGAAGAAAATACATCAATGAAACGCTGATTCGGTGGGCTGCGCTTCGTTTCAGCAGGGCTTAGATTTTCAATAGATACCAAGTTTGTATAATTATTTCAGTTAACTCGTAGAAAAAGTATTGCATACAGTGCTCTTAAATTCTCGTATCTTACTTAGGCCACTGGCAACCCTCGTGGCCTAAACACGGTACTCGACTTTAAATCTGGTTTTCCACCAGAGGGGCGAGACGAGACGAGACGCTGCGAGAATTGAAATCGTATGTGACATACTATACCTATTTCCGCGCGCGCTCAGTGCAAATAGGTAGTAAGTCCCATACGAATTTCAATTCTCGTCTCGCCTCGTCTCGTCTCGCCCCTCTGGTGGAAAACCAGCTTCAGAGCCCTCATTGTGTAACCATTGTATAAAATACTATAGGCCTTAACCAAAGGTGGGGGCTTTTTTTCGCCTGTTTCAGTGATTTGCGCCATTAAGAGTCGCGAGTCGCCAGGACTCGACTCTCAATACAAACGAGAACCAAAGTATGGTTCTCATTTTAAAACATGTTAGAATAACATGAAACTTTGTGTACCTACACAATTTGATCCACCAAATTTAATAACTACGTTTGTATGGGGACCGTGGTACCCTTAAGATTTCGTGTGAGTAGCCTGTTTCTTATTTTTAGGAATGAAAAGCAAAAAATCGACAAAACATATTCTTAGTAAAATACCTGCTCAATGTCAACCTGCCATTTTTCTCATGCCGACACAAGTAGCCAACATACTATTCATTAGATATATATCAAGATTGAAATCATACATGCGATCTATTGCGAACGCAAAAACTAACTCACAGTCATTCGATGTACCGTAAAAGCTGGTAACTGAAAGTGATCCAAATTTGTATTACATTTAGTTCATTTCAGCTTGGCAGTTGATTCCGGAATAAGAAAAATTACTAAGACTTGACAGCTGTCGTATACCAAGGTTGGACGGACGGACAATTCGGTCAGTCGTTGGGTATAGAAGCTATACTCTATACTACAGATGAATACGTAACACTGATACAAACTTAACTAGATTAATTTCCTTGTATGGATCAGCAATTCACTCCTATAGAGAAAACGTAAACATGTTAACAGGTTAGACGCCATGAGAATTGCTTGAACAATAAATATAAGAGTATATTCTAGAGTTATACCTACGGAATCTTTCCTTCGAGATTTTATTGATAAATGGGCATTTATTACATGAAAAGACAACGCGAACCAAAATAACATCTTTGCAACAAAAAACAACTATTGAAATCGGACAACAGCAACAGGGTAAAAATATCTTTGAACAAAAAAAGACACTTCAGAAACTCAAAAGTGTACCTACCTATATGAGTTTGTTAAAAACTCACGCTGATTGATGATAAGATATGCGAAAAACACGATATTTGAAGTTTAAGCTAAATAAATATACTTATACTTATTATCTTATATGGATTCTTCAATATTTCGTTGCTAATTAGGACAAGAATAATTCTTGAAAAGAGGCTGTTTTCAATTTGAAATTTGCAAGTGCTTTAAAACTACTGTTTTCGCGATTATTTTGAGAAAAAATGTATTGTTAATTCATCTAAAATCTGAAGGTGGCTTATTCCGAAATAATCATTAGTTTTGACAGTATGAATTTAATTACATGCCGCAAGTTGCCTTGAGACTGTCCAGGAACACGGCATATCACTAACATTAGCAAGCCAGTGAGACATTTCGAGGGTTACACTCGCCTAAGGACGCTCGACTCCCGGTACAAACGTAGTTTGATTCTCATTTTAAAACGGCATAGGTACTAACAGAAAAAAAAGTTACTTAAAGGAAATGTTTTCAGTCCTTTTAGGACATATTTTTAACCAACTTCAAAAAAAGGAGGAGGTTCTCAATTCGGTTGTTTTTTTTTTTTTACTACATATTTTATTTTTATTTTCAATGTTTGTTATAACAGAACTCCGTCATTGATGAGCCGATTCGAATCCGTATGCTTCCAGGTGGGTCCCATTTTTGGGATCTATGAGGAATTGAGGGGACTCCTCAATTATATTAGGCACGCGTGTAGTGATTTTGGTATTTTATATTATAAGTCGTGTATTTACACCCGGAAATCGTAAATTTGGTGGAGTGGAATTGATGATGAAGACCACAGATGACTTATGGAATCCCTCAATTATGTACTTAAAAGTACAAAAGTATATCACAGATAAGATTCCGTTGAAATAGGAACTAATAAACTGCCAAAGGTGATGATGATCTTGGGGAATCGACGGAAGTCCTCAAATATTATCGGCCCACATACAGCGATACGGTTTTTTTTCTAATAATCAACGCATTTGCTCTCGGAAATCAGTTCATGTGGCAAATTGGAAAATAAATGTGGAATTGTTCTCGTGGCTTGGCGGAGTACCTACTAAATTGAAGTCGGTTAAAACTTTGTTTTTAAAGTAAATTATTAAAGTAAATTATCATTTTAAAACGGCATACTGGAATAACAAGAAACTTTATATACTTACACATTGGGATCCGCCATATATCTTGGTCCGATACTGGTTTCTTTTGCTAGAAATTTAAATAGAAAAAAATAACGGAGCGAGTAAAATGCTTTTCAGAGGTCTCTAATCACTTATTTTTTTTCAATTATAATTTCTAGCAACGATACTAGTTTCCGACTTACATATATTAGATGTCATTGTGTATACAAAGTTTCAAGTTATTTCAGTAGGTATGCCGTTTTAAAATGAGAACCAAACTATGTATGGAGATTCGCGACTCTGACTTTTAAAAGGAAACACAACGGCCGAGATAATTGAGAAATAGGTATTTGTAAAATGTATTGCTGTCGCGCAGTGCCTGATCAAGCGAGCGCGAGCGCGATAGAGACAACTGCAGCTTGGACCGAAAATACCTATCAAAACTAAATGAAATCAACGTTTCGTAGTCCCCTGATTTCTTCTCCAAAACTTGACCTTTTTTTTGTTTTTTATTAATAATTAAAGAAAGGCTTTGACCGTGTTCCTATGTTTTTCCTTTTTTTAATAATCTAGTCAACATTGTTTTCTGGATGTTTTACACAGCGGAAAATCTGGATATTTTTTTTAGGTTATTGAAGGTTAATATCTCTTTTAAGAATAAATTTATGAAAAAAAGGAAAACATAGGAACATGTCAATAGTAGCCATAGATTTATGGAAAAAAAATATTGCTCTACTGCCATTATCCAGGGGACTACGTTTGTATGGAAAAACGGCCTTTGTGTTTCCTCTTAAGGGTTCTCACAGACTGGCGCGGCCTGGCCGCGGCGGTCAATAGTAAACTTGTCATTAGCTGTCAAATTTACTAATGACTGCCACCGCAGGCCGCGCCAGTGTGTTGCAGGCTTAACTCTGAAACAGGGCACTAATCAAGGTGGATTGCGGTGCACGGCGATAAGGCGGGTAAACATCCGCCTCGTCGACAGGTTGTCGGTAGTCGTGAATCCGTGTTCAGATAACGACGGGTCATTACCTCGTCATTATCATTAACGAAATCACTCTTAAATAGTCACTGGGACTGCCGTGAGTCATGTTCAAATGACTGACATTCTGAGGGAGATTAGGGATAGCAGTTGAACCCTCTTTTTCACTAGCGATTTATCGATCACTATAGAGACAAGAAGCTATCTGTTAGAGTGAAAGGTATGTGTTTGTCATGCAACAATAATACGCCTTTTCAACAGCCTTCGCTTAATTTTAATATTAGATCCTAATAATGGGTTAGTTTTGTAATAAGTATTTAGGTACGTCTGCTAACTAAATTTATAAATTTCTATTAGGCTACCAAAAAGACTCAGGCCTCCGCGTGTTCTTGGTAGATGAAGGCAAAAGGTGAACTGATTGAAAAATTTGGTGACCGAGACGGATTGTTCCGATAGCTCAGCTGGTTAGTTGCGCCGGGCCGCGTGTGTTTCGAATCCGGCTCGGACTATTTCGCTTTTTTTTCTCCTATATATGGAAAACGAATGACGGGGTTAAACTATCGTTAGCAAGTCGTATATCTTTTTCCACTGTACCTATCATCATCACCATCATCATCATCATCATCATCATCATCATCATCATCATCATCAGCTAATATACGTCCCACTGCCTCGTACCATGAATACGATTTTACCTATGAGGTACTTTAAAATCGAAGTCACTAGACCGCTCACCTAATGACTATCTAATATTCTCAGGTGTGCTCAGTAGGTATGACAAGTAATACGTGTTTAGTTATTAAGCTAGTTCGAGTATCCGACCTCCTTTCGTCTGCTTTCGAAACGGTGACAAAGCTGATCGATCGAATCAAGACTATGTTTAATTATAATCGAAATAAATCGGACCGTGTGAGACAATCTGTAAGGTTTATTCCAATTCCGTTGCGGAATCGGCGAAACGTGTTTTATTTTGAAATACTGAAAGCTTTATACTTACTTAAGTAATTTTATTGCGTGAAACTTCAATCTTTTTTGCCTTTGAATACCTCGCCACGCTTTGGTTTCCATTTCCAGAAATGTTATTTTCTGTTAGGATTTTAATGCATGTCAATTAAAGTTTAACAGTCTTGCTTAATATTTTGGGGTCCTTGCTAGTTATCGTTTTTATTGGAACTGCGTTGTTAGTACTTTTTGTAGTTTTCATGCATTATTTTCTAATTACCTAATTTGCTATTTAAATTGGATTTCATTAAATCCTGGAAACGAATAGGTTATCATATGTGTAACCTACTAATAAACAAAGTAGGTATAATACCTTGTAGTTGTATATATTATCGGTGTACATAGGTACCTACTTATTTTTGTAGATCATAATCTCTGTTACCTACGAATCTACGATAATGATTATTAGGAAAAACAATAGGGAATATTCATGACATTTTTTTATTTTTTTTATCTATTCTATAAGTAATTATATAACCGGAAAAAAATATAACACTTTCACAATATTATTAAATAAGCTAAAAAAAAATAATTAAAATTACTATCATTTTCGGACGATCAAAACGCCACCATTTTGGCGCGCTCATTTGTGACGTCACCGTGCAGCTTAGTGCACGGCGGTTCTTAAACAAATTAACAACAAAGTGTTTGATTCACACTTTTAATAAATGTGAGTGATTAAAGCTTATAAGATCAACTTATTGTAATGGAAGAGCACACAAAAGCTTATTATAAATATTGTATTGTCCCTATGTGTGAAAATCACATTAAAACTGCAAATATTTTCATATGCCCAAAGGTGCAAATATAAGGATAAAGTGGTGTAAGGCGATGAGGAGAGATAATGTATCGTGCTTGAGTAGTTTATATTGTTGTGAAGATCATTTCGACGTGAGTATTAAATATGTATGTACCTAAAATCTTTTTTATTACGACTCGCGAACAATATAGGTAAACAATAACCTAACCTCAAAATTGTATTATATACTTATTCATAAAACTATTCTGATTCCCAATTTTTTTAGTTATTAATGTTACAAATATTATGATTTTTGTTGATCAACAGCTGACTACGAGTGTTGATTTTGATCAAGAAACGTTTTAGCTAAGTTTCTTTGTTTGCACTGTTGATCGAAGAAAGTTAAAAGAATTTAATCCTTTTTACTGAGTGACCTACACAAATTTGTTTTATTTATAAGCCTTGACGAAAACAACCTAGTTTGTTAAAGTTCATAAAGATGTTCTCAACATTTAACATTCCTAATAGGTACCTACATATCTTTGATTATATAATACTAGCTTCTGCCCGCGACTCCGTCCGCGTGGAACTCGTTTATACTATCTCTATACCAAATTTCATCCAAATCGGTTCAGCATTTTAAGCGTGAGGAGGTAACAAACAGACAGACAGACACACTTTCGCATTTATAATTTATTATTAAGTAAGTATATATAAAATATATAATATAACTAGCTTCTGCCCGTGACTCCGTCCGCGTGGAACTCGTTTATATCGTAGCTCCCCCCATATCCCCCAAAGGGATGAAGTGGGGGGATTTGAAGTAGTTTAAAAGTCTAGCTATTTGAATCGCCAAAATAGGTTATAATTATTTAATTGACCAATCTCACGAGTATAAAAACAAGGAATATGAAAATTTATTGAATATCTGTAACTTATTTACCTTGCAGCTTTTACTCCTCTTAGTTCAGCGGACGTAAAGTCACAAATATTTGCGAAGTATGTATTAAATTTAGTCATCATGAACACATCAATTTTAGGCAGATTATCCGACTGTGCCTTGACAAAACCGCCTTCAGTCATTGTGGCGAGTCTTTTTTCACTTAATAATTACCAAAAAACACTGATTATTTATCATAAACAGCGGCCAAACAATGCGAATAACTTTCAATAATCATACTAACGACCTGCACGGTGACGTCACGTTTCGCTCCGCCAATAGCGTTGCGTTTTGGAAATTTGCGAGGGAATTTGAAAAATAGTACTTTTAAACAATTTATTTTATCAATAGAAACGTGATAATTTGAAAAAATAATCATGTGTGTATATTTATTAAGCCATATAGATTACACGTGATTTTTTTTGTCCATTTCTAAATCACATGCATATTCCCTATTACGTATCTTGAAAAAAGAAACAAGGTGATCAAAAATATTATAGGTTATAAATTACTGGCAGAGGCACACAAGGTTACATGTCATAGATCCTGTGTTAATTCACTCGGTGTTTGTGACCTAATTTTTACACGGATTTAGATAGAGTATAGAAGGACAATACAAAAAGATTATAATTCTTATTAATCTTATTTTACTTAAGTAGTAAGGGTTTACTTAAGCTTTTTACCAGCAGGGCTTAGTTCATTGACTTGGAAAATTGTTATATATTTACGATTATCACGGAACGTTAGAACAATAGGTACTGCCATGTTTGTAATTTAAACGTAAACATGAAATTACTTTCAGCTCAGACAACAAGAGTTTTATTACAGTAGAAGCTATATACTTAAATAAACCTAATACAAATATTCTATTATTATATATTATTATTATATTATTGTCGCTGCCTTAAGTTGTCTTGTTTTCCTGTAATATATTTATATAATTGTATTATAGTTTGTATGTATGTATCTATGTATTTATAATATACTTATATATGAAAGTGTGTATTTGAGTGTGTAATTAAGCTTTTCGTGATTTATTCCTGCACTACCTGTTTTCAACTCTTCTTGAAAATTTCCTGCTACCCAAAGGTTGTCTGGAAGAGATCGCTCTGAAGCGATAAGACCGCCTGTTGTTACCTTTATTTATTGACTATACTTTTGTAACATGTTTTTCTTATGTTGTGGTGCAATAAAGAATATATTATTATTATTATTATATTCTACGTTGTATTAATTGATGTAAGTAAAGGTTTCTATAGAAAGATGAGTGTTTAAATTGGTTTTTCGAAGCTTTTAAAAACTTGCACGTGTTTGTGTTAAAAATTTGTAAAAACTGTTACAGGAAATTCCACGTGGGCTCGTTCGAAAACACGCAAAATAAACAAAACTGGCATTGCATTTTAGTTTTTTTTTTTCGGTAATCCGTTTCTGCCGATCGGGGAACGATATATTAAACGTGACAACGCAGCGGTCTAACTCGCAGCGTAGGGTTGCAAAATTGGGATCATCATATCAGCCGAAAGACGTCCACTGCTGGACATAGGCCTCCCCCAAAGAGTGCCCCAATGATCTATACTATACTGCCCTTCCCGCATCCATACCAACTGCGAATTACACTGGGTAAAACAAATGGAACTCCAAATTTCGACGTGACGAGTTCCAGAAACGGAAACAGTAGGTCTACGGTCCTTTCTAATGTTATCTACATTATGCATCAATTCGGACCGGCCTTCACTAACAAAGTGAACTATAACTAACAAAAATGTCCCAGTAAAACCCGTATGAGGATATCCTTTTAGCCTAGTCCTGTGCCTACTTGTATTCGCTATAATGTCGCAACTCATTTGAATATTTGATGAAGCACAGAGCTTTCTAATTGAGATATCGAATTGGGTCAGAACGATTAGGTACCTACTGACCGCGTGTTCACAATAGGACTATGTTAAGTTTGGTACCTATGTTGTTGTTAGGGTGAGTAACTATACACCAGAGCTAAGCTAGGCAGCGCAGAAGTGTGCAAGGAAAGAAAAACATCAGTAAGAAGATGTGTGCATGAACTAGGCTAAAATACCAATGTGATTGGTGGAGACCGCTCCGTTACATCGCATAGATTTGAGGGATAGTCACCCTTTCTCTCAATTTTCAGTTTGCTTCTTTAGGGTGTTTGAAACCTGGGTCGTGAGACTTTCAGAGCTCGTAGAGCAACTCATAAATCTCATAATCATATCAGCCAAACGATGTCTGCAGCCACATACGAGTATGCCTCGCAAAGTGATCACCGATAATACTCCGTCCTTTGTCTTAATCCAGCGTTACGTCACGTACTTCCGCAACCTTAATCAGATTATTTTTCCATTTTATGGGAAGTCTACCCCATTTGCCAAAGCGTGGTTGCCATTCCAAAAAATGAGATCCGTCCCATTTTCGCCTCTATATGTTGAGCTCATTGTGAATATTTTTGGCAATACTGTTTAGGGTATTCACAAAAATTAAATGCCTTTCATCTAACTCTCATTTATTACAACACTAGCTTCTGCCCGCGACTCCGTCCGCGTGGAACTCGTTTATATCGTAACTCCATAAAAACTTTCACCCCCCCATTTCATCCTCTTGGGGGATGATTTCCGGGATAAAAACTATCCTATGTCCTTCCCCAGGACTCAAACTATCTCGATACCAAATTTCATCGCAATCGGTTCAGCGGTTTAAGCGTGAAGAGGTAACAGACAGACAGACAGACAGACAGACAGACACACTTTCGCATTTATAATATTAGTATGGATATGGATTATTGCACAAAACAAATAAGTACAAAAGGCGGACTTAATGCAAAAGTCAACCAGCCAAACATCTTGCAAAAGGTGGGTTACGTACGAGCGGCTAACAACATTTGCATTTATAATATTAGGAAGGGATGATTCGTTGACGAGATCGGATTGAACACGGACATGTCCCGTTACGAGTAAGCGAGTATACTTAATTAAATACCAATTAGTGGTTATGTTTATGCTTCCGCCGAGAAACGAGTCGCTCGTGAAACTGAGTCGTTATAGTACAAGTACGCTAGGTTTACACGAACCGGTTAATGACCCTGAATGCGGAAAACTGTGTAAACTGGGCATAATTATGTCTCATTTGAATGGTTTGGTCTCAAACGGAAGTAAGCCGATTAAGTGTCGTCATATCGAGTGAGTTAAACTTGGCTTTTACTAGTTGCCTAACCAGTAGTTAGCCAGAGTCGAGTTAGACAACGAAATAAGCTGATAATCTTCATTAAAAATGCATAAAACTATTAAGTCTGTGGAAAGAAAGAAAGATACATTTATTCACAAACATACAGGAAACACATATCAAACAATTAATAAACATATAAAACATGAAACAAGTGTCTCTCTGCTGTAGTGAACCGGACACTGGCTCAGCAAGAGTGTGTGCCATATAAAAGCGCACAAACTGAGAATGAAAGTGACGACCGCTTTAGCCTAGTTGGTAGGGACCCTGCCTACAAAGCAACAGGTCCTGGGTTCGAATCCCGGTAAGGGCATTTATTTGTGTGATGAGCACGAATATTTGTTCCTGAGTCATGGATGTTTACTATGTATTTAAGTATTTATTTATCTATATGTATAAGTATGTTTATCGTCGTCTAGTTATAGTACAAGCTTTGCTTAGTTTGGGTGGGACTAGGTCGATTTGTGTAAGATTGTCCCCTAATATTTATTTATTTATAAACTGAATCTAACTATCAACATAAACGTGAAAAAACACTGCGAATCGTAAGTGTATCTCGTTGATCAATACCTAAATTATTTAATATTTTATAGTTTACACTAAATTGTGTGAAACACTAGCATGTTAGATTTAAGTTAGCTTTTAAGTATGTTGCTGTGCCCTTACAGGGTGTCACATGAATACCTACCTAATCGTCAATTGTTCCACCTAATAATTATGTAATGTGATAAACGCAATAAACAATTTGAATTTGAATTTGAATATGAATTGAGCAGTTGTTTGAAGTGCGCGATAGTTTGGAATATGCAGCCGCAGGCTATTAATGTCTCAATGATGGTTACATCATGTATTGTAGCAGTCATGACAAGCATGTTATGACATCGAATAACATGTGATGACACGCGTGAAAGGTGTTGGTGTGAAAGGACTGTTGTAAACTAATCTCGCTTGATTGGGTCAAATATAAACGGAGATGGGCATATTAGTACTTTCAAGTGTTTCCAGTTCCTTAGAACCTAAACTCAAATTACCCTATTACACAATACAATGTAATGTCAAAAGCACATATAGTCATATAACCATTAATTTAAAACCACCTGATGTCAAAATACCAGAGCCCCAAAATACCCAACCAATACGATCTTATTTTGATCATGTACTCCTGTGATCACCTAATGTCATAAAAATTGAAGCTCAAAACAAACTCATCCCATAATACACTAGTGCCAAAACACACCAATCTCCAAATAAATGGTCTCAAAACACGCTAGTCCCAAAACACCCTATTTTTTTTTCTCACTAGCATATATGTAATGTGTGGTTTTTAGGGTTCCGTACCCAAAAAGAAAAAACGGAGCCCTCCTACACAACAGTTTGACAGACCTTTGACTTCACTGTCCTTCCGTCCGTCTGACTGTCACCAGGCTGTATCACATAAACCGTGAACGCTAGAAAGTTGAAATTGGCCTGATATTTGTATTCATTGGTGAAGGCTTTATTTTCAGGAGAACTACACACATGTAGGGTGTTTTGGGACTCGTGTGTTTTGAGACTATTGTATTAAGATAATGGTGTAATTCAAGACTAGTGTGATATGGGAATAGTTCGTAATGATCTTTAGCTTTTATGACAGTAGGTGATTTTGGTAGTAGTACAAATCGAGACAAGTTGGTTTTGGTTTTAAGTTTTTAGGGTATTTTGGGGCTCTGGTATTTTTACATCAATATGACTATATGTGTTTTTGACATTAGGTTGTATTGTGTAATAGGGTAATTTGAGTTTAGGTTCTAACGAACCGGAAACTTTCAAGTCTCCACAGAGCATGTACCAGGTTGAGTTAACTCCGTACCTGGCGCTCGTACATTTCCATGAGCTATGTGGAATAGGGATGCGGACTAAGATTTTTTTACGATGCCATTCGAACCAGTTTTTGCAGAGGAACAAATGTTTGTATGGGAGCAACTACAATTAAAGAACATAAATACCCAAAAATTTTAGACAAAGATTGACGTCGCTGGCGGCAGCGGAAAACGCTTCATACTGATGATGTACCCACGTATGACGTCACTACACACTTGTACAAAGTAGTTGTATCGTTGTATGGAAAATCCGGTAAATTGTTGTTTCGGTCGCGAAATACTGCGTTTAAGTACATAGTTGTAATACAATTTTGTTTCTATAAAAGCCTAAGGATTCTATTGGCAGCTTTAAATTTACTCTTGGAAAATAAAATAAAATCATCATTTTTCTAAACTTTCAAGGTTCATATCTTTTTATGATTTTAATTTCATTTTATAATTGATACTTTATTACGATAGTTTGATGGTTTACTATCCATTTAGCATCACTAAATTATCAATTTGAACACGAGGCCGCATGCCTATTGTAAGTTAATGTCACAAGCCCACATGCTCAAGCGCCAGAACGCCCGAGCCCGACTCTCCATACAAAAGCAGTTTGGTTCTCATTTTAAAACAACATGCTATAATCATGTTATTATATTATTTGTATACATAATTTGATCCGCCATATCTAGGTCGGAAACTAGTTTCTGTTACAAGAAATTAAGATATCGCGAGAGTCGCCTTTAGTCGACCGTGCAGGACTCTTATTATAATCCGCCGCTCACTTGATTTCGGATTTTAAAAAAGGTAGCCTAAACTGCTTTATGCATTATCAAAGCTTTGATTGGCAACTACAGTTGCTACCATCAGTTTAGACGTCCGCGAAATACGGTTGCCACAAGTAAGTGAGTGGTTGAGACTCAAGCCCCAAAAAGCGTCCGAGTCCTTACCAAACTCCAAACTCAGTGGGGTCAAGCCCCCTACATGATGGCAAGCCTTTTAAACAAACCAAAATCCTGGACCCGCCGTTGAACAGAGTGCATGTCACATACTAATGTTCCATCCGTCAAAAAAGGAACCCGGGTCATGCATAGTCAAAAACACAAAAGTCGTCTTATATCTTACTAGATTCTGCCCGCGACTCCGTCCGCGTGGTACTCGTTTATATCGTAGCTCCATACAAACTTTCACCCCCAGGTCATCCCCTTGGGGGATGATTTCCGGGATAAAAACTATTCTATGTCCTTCACCAGGACTCAAACTATCTCTATACCAAATTTCATCCAAATCGGTTCAGCGGTTTAAGCGTGAAGAGGTAACAGACAGACAGACAGACACACTTTCGCATTTATAATATTAGTATGGATAATAGGACAACAGGCTCACGTGCTACATAAGTATATAGGTACTACTATGGCCGTTACTAATTCATAAACGTCCAACAAACCTATTAGCCAAACTGCCGTTAAAATTCGTTTGTCTTTATCTGCCACTTTGACATTTGTGTGCGTAAGAAGGTACAAACGCATTCTATTTATCAGAGGCATTACAAGTTTAATGAACACGGGGGTGAGTTTTTATCGCATAGAATTATAGACGAGGCGACGCCGTTTATGCCGATTAAGTAAACAAAAATTAGGCTTTATAGCCCTTAAGAGTCCGCAGCAAGGTCCGCTCAACTCCGCGTTGAGATCGCGCGCTTACGCTTTAAAATGTTGTTGTTTCACCTAGAGGGAGACAGGGCGCTAGCAGTAAAGCGAGAGCGCGCGGGGAGGCGGAGCTATACATGTCGCAGTTAAAATATCGCAGTAAAATATCTTCATACAACGGCGAAATTATTGCGGTAAATAAAATATAACAGTAGAACATCTCCATAGCGAGATAACAATACAGTTTATACAGTGCGTAAGTGCGGCTAGGCAAATTTTAACTGATTATTTAACCTACTAAAAAAGTAAATGTAGAGTACAGGCTACAAGTTTTGATGTGCCAGCAAAAGTAGTAGTAACTAGTAACATAAGTATAACATACAATATACCAGGTTTTGTCATTTTAACAACTTAGTGCCATAATTGCATAGCAGATTTTCAGATACCACTACCACTATTTTTGTTATAAATGAAATAAATGAATATTTATTCTGCAAGTAGGCCGCCAAGGGCACTTTTATAAGTCAAGCCCTACCAGCGCTTCTGCAGAGACCACTGTCAAGAAGAAACGCCGCAAGAAACTTAACAGTCAGTCTTTTTCCCAAAACAAGCTTATTACAGTGATAGTACTTAAACTATTTTTAAATAAGTAACTCTAAAATCCGTATTATAGATGATCAAAAATATTAGACACGTATTTTTTCTTTTGGTCACTAAACAAAAAATGTCGAAGTTATAAGTGCGCGTAACGTCACGGTTCATACGTTTGTGAAGTCACGCGGATTATCTACGCGCCATAACTTCGTCATTTTTACAGACTTCAAAAAAGCAGGAGGTTCTATGTTCGGTTGTGTGTATTTTTAAAATAGGTGTCCAATATCTTATGATCAATAAAAATACGCACTAATTAGAATCCAGATCTTTTTTACTAGGAACCTACCCTATAAATATTTATTCACATTGAAGATTTGGTGTATTGAAGGAAATAAAAAAAATCATACATTATTGTTTTTATTTTTGGTAAAAAGTACCTACTTACAACAATGATCCTAGTTGGTCCATAAATAAATGAAATTTGAATTTATAGCCTTATTATAACTTACCTATTACGATTTATATTTTCTTTTTGACGACGAGCCGGTCCTCTTTTCTTCCTTCGAGCCGATAGCCATAATTTTGTCTTTGAACACCTTTTCGCTTCTAGAAAAAAAAATAACTATAGGTAATTATAAACGTCTATACGCTCCCGTGATCGCTTACCATCAGGTGGACCGTATGCTTGTTTGCCCCCTTATAGTTTTAGTTGAAAAATATATGTACCTATGTACCTTGTACATCTTATATCTACAAATTGGACAAGCGCCAACCTGAGCACATAATATAGTAAGAACCTAGTACATACATAAATAATAAATACCTACAACCAAGGTTCAAGTAGCACCGAGAAACAACTGCTATTGTCGCGTCGTCATTTTTTTATTTAGATACCTACCTAGTATTGTTATTGTCAGGTCACTCGATCAAAAAAGTTGAAGGGTAGGTAAGTGCCAATTTCTATATATAATTATGATATACAACATGTTAATAAAATAACGCAAAACCTGAAAACAGTTTGTTCAGAATCGAGCATAGAATGCGAAAAAAATAAAAAATAAAAATTTGACAAGATTTATTTTTTACATTTGTATGGAGTGTTGGCCGTCTGGGGCGACCTGCTCCATACAAATGTAAAAAATAAATCGCGTCAAAAATTTTTTTTTTATTTTTTTCGCATTTTACTCTCGATTCTGAACAAACAGTTTTCAGGTTTTGCGTTATTTTATTAACACGTTGTATAGAAGTACGTAGATTACTATAGAGAGTGACGAAAAAACCTATCCTATATACTTTAGGATACTATACTATAACTTACATACCTACTTAGGTAAACTAATTAAAATTTCTAAGCAATAATGTGTGATAGGTAGTTTTCGTATAAAGTCCGTTCGTTCATCCTCGTCTTATTTAAATTTATAGCGTATTATTATTTTTTAACTAAGTAAGTATTTTGTTTTGGCTATATAAAAGAATCAAACTATATATCACCAAAGCCATATCCAGAATGATTTGACGTACCCAAGTGATATTTACGTAGGTACCTACCTATTTAATACCGAATGAGTACCTACTGTGAGATTAAAATTTTGTTTACCTACCAAATAAATTAAATAACACGTCAACTAAGGATTAATGACTAGGTACTCATATACATTAATATAATATGTACATATTACATGTATATAATTTATTTGTATACTTGGAACTTGACTAAAATGCATATAAGTAGGTACTTACCCGGTTTATCCATTTTTGTAACATAAAAATGCAAAGTCCATAAGAAAGCCACAGATCGTCGATCAGTATGATCAGTATGATCACACACACCACCAGTATCACCAAGAAAAATCAAATCCGTTTTATCAGTCCAAGTCGTGAATTGACCGCGATTATCGTAGGAAGATAATTCACCAAAACAATACGTCGCTCCCGCGCACAGCAAATGGGTCACTATTGTCACTAAACTAAGCGCACGGCAAGGAGTAGCTATGATAAGGGCGGTGCGTACCGCCGCCCCCCCCCCCCCCCCCGGACCGTTCCCCGCGCTAGAGTAATTCGCTGCAGTTTCGCATCAAATTTTTGTAATTTATTTTAAGGTTTTCGTAGTTACGCTCTCATTTTAATACTACAAGATCAATTTTGATAAATCTTTTTTCTTTTCAAACTGCATAGTTTAATCGACACCGGAAATAGGTTTTGACTTCAATCTAAACTATATTTTGGTCGTAGTAGGCCGCCGAACTGAACAACTTTCTGGGGTCTAAAAATGCAAAACTTGTACTCGCTCTATTTTCTTTCTATTAACATTTTAAGAGTCATAAACTAGTTTTAGCCCTAGATATATCTTACCTCATTATATTTAGAGAATTTCATGATAATGTGCCATGTTATATTAAAGTAAGGACGTAACTACGTTTGTATGAAGAATCGAGCTTGCTGCGGACTCTTAATGTCCACAGGAGAAACGAAATCTCTGTATGTGTATGACCCACCTAACAGCAGTCGACCGTCGTCGCTGTCAGTTTCATGATTAGCCCGCAGGCTTCGATGTCTCGCGGCCGCTCGATATAACTTATAGCACACGGCACACGGGCACGTCCGCCCGTGAGAGCCAGTAGTGAGAACACATATGGTCACACATTACGCGATGTGGGGCACTAGAGTAAGCTAATAAACTAATATGTTGATCGTATCGCGTATTCGATTATATTTCTTCATTATGAGGTGAATATCGTTCACTATCCATACTTTATAATATGAAGTATAAAGAGGTTTGTGAGGGTCTAGTTTTTTAAGTTTGTATGTATGTTGTGGGCTAGTGGGTAATCTCCGGCTGCAACTGAACTAAAGGATCGACGACCGATTTAATTGCTGTATCAGGAACTGAGCAGAAATGGCGATGAGTCGGGATAGTTGGAAGTCTAGTGGGGAGGCCTTTGCCCAGCAGTGGGACATAAAATACGCTTAAAAAAGGATCTACTTAATTTCGGTCCGAATCGGGATTTCATTCCTTTTATATAGTTCTTAGTTCCTGACCAACTCAAGCCAAGTGAGTACATCTCTAGTAGACACTCACCCTTATTTCTTCTTCTTGTTTAAGAGCTAAGCTCTTGTCGGTGTAGCCCAAAGTAGGCCCTCCATCTACTCCGATCCCAGGCAACCTCTTTGACATTTCGCTACGACCTAACATCAACTCTCTTTTAGAGCTGCTCTATGTACTTTATTCTAGGTCTTCCTCTTTCTCGCTTCCTCTCTCTTTTCTTCAATTATATTGAGTATGAAGTTAATTCTCATGTCGTATGAGGTGTCCTCTCTTCCCTCCTCCTGTCCTCCCAGGACATCTTCCCTCTTCCATTTTGTAAGTTTCTCATTAACTGCCAGGTTTGCCTCACTCTATTCAGCACTTCCACATTGGTTACCCTCTCTCTCCAGACAATTTTCTCCATTCGCCTCCAACACCACATCTCGAACGCTTCTAATATCTCCGCATCTTTCTGGGTCAAGGTCCATGTTTCACTTCCGTACAATGCCATGCTCCATATGTATGATTTAATATTTTTTTCTCAAACATGCAATGAAATGTTGACGTTGTGTTCTTCATAATGGGCTTCGAAGTGTCACGTTTCAGGCGCAGCGAGACGTGAGACCCGTAATGGCATTTCATAAAAATTGGAGGCCTGGGCTTGCAAGATGGTCTTTTTTAATTTCCATTCAACAATTTGTGACACAGGATCACAGCGTTCAGCCATGAAAATTAAAGATTGATTTCTTAGTTTTTTTAATTTATTTCATTGCATGTTGGAGAAAAGCACTATACATACCTCGGCGTGAAGAGGGGTAGCCAGCCTCATAACTATCCGACCTCGCTACGCTCGGCCGTCTATATGTACTCGGCCGGCAACCCCTTACTTCCTGCCTCTGTAGTAATGTACTGTTATCTTCGTTTCTTTCGATATTTATGAAGTTAATATATGTTTTTTGCTTTGGAAAGCTAGTTTTGCCATTGCTATTCTGGAGCCTTCCCTTATTATTGGAAACGACATTCCGTAAACTATTGTCAAAAGCAACAGAATATGAATAGTAAAATCGACATTATCTTCCTGCGTTCTGTCTTGGGCTGAAGACGACCACGTTTTTTTTCCCGTTGCTTTTGTCCTCTGTAGCAAATCATTTAAAATCGTCACTGTTTACCGTTTAATGTACCTACCCACTAACGATCTTTTAATAGGTACTTCATCAGAAAATGATTATTGGATTATCTAAGACTCATTTCATTACGTACGTAGGTATTTTATATATGAAGAAATTCTAGATGGTTATAATGTTAGGAATTATACTTGATCTTCAAATTATAGTCACAAAACGTTTAATTGTAGATTGTTCATTGAGTTGCGTATTCATTGAGTTTTCAAAGACATTGGTTATTTGAACATAAAAGAACAAAAATAAAGGAAGGAAAAAAGGAATTGCACTAAATCAAATTATTTAGTGGAAGTACAAAATTCTTCATTTTAGTTTCATCTTTTCTGGAAAGCAGGTTAAGAGATTTGCAGTATTTTCACTGAAACAGTTTAGGAATGAGACCAAATCACTACAAGTAATTAAAATTTTCAGAATGACATCAGATGTGGAAACCAACCAATCATCATGTCTTTGAATTATTTTTATGCATGCATTCGTCACAGAAATATGAAACAAGTTTCTGTCAAAATTTAAATTTTTGGTACATGCTTTTATTGCCGACTATACTGTTCTGTATACCATCATCAACTACTCATTGAGACGATTCTAACAAGCCCAAACTCGACGGGGTTATGTCGGTAAAGTACTGAATTCCCATGGCCACCTTCTATCTCCATCATCAGATCGGCTCGATGGTACCATAATATTGAATTGTCATCCAAACTATACTTATACCCAAAATTCAATCGGTCATCGGGAAGTGGGTCAGCTTTAACTTTCAATATTTGATGACAAACAGGTACCTAATTAACAGTGATCGGTTATTTGGATTCTCCCTCGCGGGATATCAAGTAGAAAAGTTAATATAGATACGACAGTTTCCCGCGATACCGAACAAACCGTACAAAAATAGAACAATTTAAATTATCTCTAAGGATTTTTTTACTCTTACATGGCAACCAGTTGAGACAAAAACTTCAATTCTTTTCCTAATCTCTACACTTTATTTTAAGCAAAATATATTAAAACCTCCACAAAGTTTTAGCTTATATATCTGTCATGATGGAAAAAATACTTCAAAATCATGACATTGACATTTCATTATTTTCTCTGGATTTAGGTTCTAATTATTTGCTTCTAAGGATTGCATAAATAAATGGTATTAGCTGTATAATTTATACCATAATATTAGATCACAGGTTATCGTATAAGTGCAAATACATAGATCTTATAGCTCAAAGGCGATCCAATAAATAAGTATCCACGTTAAGTTCGCACACTATGATTTATGGTTCAATTTTCATTTCATCGACTTGTTTCTGAGATTATCTTTTACGACAACTGTGGCTTACTCTAGTTGAACTTTTGATTCGCGTATGATTGGGATATTCTCGGGGAGTACTAGAGGCAGTGTTACATACTAGTTGACATGCCGCGAAAACCTAATTCTTTCCCTAAGGATAAAACTATTCTAAGTTGGATCGAGCCCCACGTTGACTTGATGTACTCGTCTACCAGCTACTTAGATGTTTTAAACTGTAATAAAATAAACACATTGTATTTTTTTGCCTTTTCTAACAACATAAAGCCCGGATACCCGGGGCATATCCATACTAACATAATGATTGAGGTCGTTCACCCCATGTCGAATCCTAAAAACCGATCACTGCTAATTAAATAAAAGCTTGTAAAAAACGAAATAAATTACTTATTTTACACGAATGCCCTGCGAAAAAGAGTGTAATGTTTTTATGGATGCACTTGACTGTACTTGTTACGAGCTCCCGCCAGGTGTCCGTGAGTCAACTCTTGCGCAACTTGGCCGACTGTACTATATGGAGCGTCCATTGTTCGGAGCGAACGTTACTAAGTTGCTATAAACGTTGGAAGTAACTATGAATACGAGTATGCATGGGCAGTTACGTCATTTTTATTAAGAAGCGATGGGAAGTAAAAGGTGTAAAGTTGCTTGTTTCCTATGTTACTTTATTTATACAATAATTTTGTGTCGACGCCCGTTGAATTTCTGCCTCAGGGCATAGATTAATTGATTCTCAGAATTACGTTTCGTATCTTGCCTCGGCTTATAAGTATTCGCTCTGTTCTGTTCTGTAATATTTTTTTATACATTTACTAATAAAGAGTATAAATCTGTATTGTATTACAGACTAGTATTTGGAATTTAGACCTTTCATAACATATTTTAAATAGTCGTTTGTCTACACAGTTTCATTTAAAGAGCAAAATAAATTCACCTCTATGTTATAAATAACATGACGGCTCGAGGTTAAAAATAATCAATTTTGTTTACCTTGCTACATTGTCGATCATCTGAGTTCTACTAATGTAATGCTTACCTGTAAATAAATAAAAACAGTAAGTATCAGTTATGGAACAATGGATGGACAGTTCATATGATTATCTATAGGATGCAAATGATGTACAGAGGATGTACGTAAACAGTAGGATAGTTGCTACAATTACGTAATATATAAGCTGCTATAAATGAATCACCAATATTTTGAGACCTAATGTAACTTATTCTTAGGAGTAGATAGATACCGTATTGTATAAAACATTACAAAAGTTCATATAAAATTTTGGAGAACATTAACAGGTTGATATTAAGTAGGAAAACATTTTCCTATGTAAAATCATCCTGTTGGGTCATACGAAGATTTAGGATCGCGCCTCTCCTGTGGCTCCATTGCCAAAGTTAAAGGCTACAAAGCCAAAATTTTGGTTGGACTATTAAACCGCAGAAACGTTGTCTCCTTTTAAATAATTTCATGTAATCGTGGAACCCTTGCGCGGCGTGGGTAGGCCTCTGATGCCCTGGTAAAGGTCGCGGGAGTCCGCTGGATGCGGGTGGCGCAGGACCGGTCTCTTTGGCACTCTTTGGGGGAGGCCTATGTCCAGCAGTGGACGTCTTTCGGCTGATATGATGATGGAATCTTTAACTATTGCCCACAGGAAAGACGACTTTTGTTTTTATGTATGACCCTTTAAATGAGATAATCAGTAGCCAGTGACCGTGGATCAGACCTCTTTGATTATCTTATGGAACCTCTTAACTAGCACTTCACCGGCCACTTCAATAAGATAAATGAAATAAATAAATGTCAATGTCAAGCTATTGCAGTTGTCAGTTAGTTCCACAGCGTCCACAGGTTGATTATGTTCGGTCAGAACTTTAATTTATTTATTTGACTCGGAAATCAAAAGATAAATATCACATATTAGGCGCGCGTTTTGCGCTGTAGGTGTCTGACAACTTAGCATAACGCTGAGCCAGTGTCCGGTTCACTGCCGCAGAGACACACTTTTTTCATGTTTTATGTGCTTTTCTTGTTTATTTAATTATTTAATATGTGTGTCCTGTGTGTTTGTGAATAAATATATCTTTCTTTCTTTCTTTATTTTATTATCATAACAATTTATATTAATTTTGACGTTGGCTGCGTTATAGGATTGAAGCAGCCTGATCAATGTACTTATGGACGATTACAGTGTTGTTTTCCCCGCAGGGGGTATTAAAAAAAAAAAAAACATTTAATTCAGACCGTGATCCATATTTTGTTAGTGAAGTCTTAGTTAAAATGAAGTAACAAAAGTAAAGTAAATTGAGAAGTTTGACGAAAAAGATGTCCATTGAGAGTGCGAAGAGAGCACCCAGGCTATTTAGCTCTCCCAATAGCCACCTTAACCCAAAGCTTCGTAATCGGGCAGTCGAGTCTTTCGGCCAACGCCCCGAGAAGACCGTTGCTGCTGCCGCGCACTCGCCTTAGCATGGTTTTTTTTTGTTTAAATTAATTGACTACACTAGTATTATAAAGAGGAAAAGTCTGTAAGATTATAAGGGACTTTCTGGATGGTTGTAGATGAAGGCTATATTCGGCGGGTTTACCTGCGTTCTTAGCAATACGCAGGCATATAAATTAACAACTTTAAAAGTATTGGTATAGCTAATTGTTACCGTTTGCGTACGTAGCTTATTATAATTACTTAGCTTCCGCCAGCGACTTCGTCTACGTGGACCCTTTATAAAAACTATTCTATATTTGAATCCAGGCTGTGAACTATCTTCGTGCAAACTTTCATCCAAATCGGTCGAGTCGTGTACGCGTGATTGAGTAACAAACATCTAAACATCCAAACATCTACACATCTTAGACATCCAAACTTTCGCATTTATAATATTAGTAGGATGTAAGGCGTGTGATGAGAATATGAGGAAGTCTGTGTGTATTTTGCCTCTTAACATACAAACATGCACTCCGAGACTCGAGGACTGAAAGCCTAATTTTTTAGCGCATAAATATTGCTACGAAAGGAAAGCATTGAATTAAAAAAGAGCAAAATATGGACGCATGCGAGTTGAATTGGGGTTAGTGAATTATGTAAATGTTGCAAACGTTGGCTCATATCCAATATGAAATACTTTATTAGCTTGAATTTTATTTCACTACATACAAAAAAGGGCGTGATTCATGTCATAGGAAATTGCCCACCTACATTTCTGTCTTTTAAAAATAAAATGACGGAGACATGAAACTGGAAATGACGGGGACATTTTGTATGTCGAATACCTAAATTGTTCAATCTCCGGACGCGCCCCACCCCCTTCCTCATTGTATACTAGTTTGTGGTTTGTTCATTATAGGCGGGAGTGGAACGCTTTTCTTAGATTAAACAATTTATGCAATGACTTTGTCATATTAAGGATAGTTTAACTCATCTTAGCGCGCGGCTGTATGTATGTGTGCGCTAGTAACTGCCGCTGTGTGTGTGTCTGTAACGACGCGACTGTCGCGTCACTGCCACACAAATCAAACCTGCTCCCCTATTAGGTACAGGACGGCCCGCGAGCTGTGTCGCGGCGACATAGACACTATCCGTCTCTTTCTAAGCGGTCTAACCAGAAAGATATAGTCGCGGTCGTCCTGTGATAGCCGTGCTGCTCGGTTACAAGTGCACGCACACATCGTTAGAGCCGCGCGCAATGGGGCTACCCGAGGTTTTCATCGATTTTTGACAAGTTTTGAATCGTATCTCCTACTTTTGCACTACAGATAGAATTATAAATCAAACGGTTATCAGTTTTTCAACCTTTTATCTCCATTTTGGTCCACCGGAATTTGAAACAAATGAACACTTAATTTTGTACGATTTTTTTAAACATTGTCTAATAAAACACTTATTTCGTATCTCTATTGACGTGAAAGATCTAACATATACGGATTCTACATATTCGGGTTCGTCTGTGACGTCTCTAAAAACTGGTGCAGGGTTTTCATTTTAAACCAATTAACACAAAAGTTATGGCCAGAAAACCAGTTTTTGGCCTAAAATTGTTCAACTTTGATGCCAAATATCTCAAAAACAATGAACTTTGAAGCCGTTGTTGTTAATATAATAAGCTACAAAAAACAGTAGAAAACTAAGGGATTCAGATCGAAGGTCATTGGCGTATGGGAGCCCCTTAATAGTTATAGAGCTAAAGCAATGACGCGTATAGTTGCAGTACCCAAGAGGCAGCCATATGGCTCGCTGCTGTATTTGAGCTCCCGAAGTGTTGTGGAACCGCCCTGTGCAACCCAACTTGGCCTGGAGCGGAAATAGGGGATGGGGTTAAAAAAAATTGTCACGAGGCAGCTCTGAATGGTATACAGTGACAGGCATTTTGAACGTTACCATCAACGTGATAATGTAAATAATGGATCCGCCGATCATTAAGAACAGATTATCACCTTAATGATGGAATACCGCTTGATGACTTTGCAGTTTCAATGTTTTAGCTCATCGCGAGTTGACTCGCCGTTTTTCGACTAAAGGAATAATTTTGAAACCTATTTTAAACTGGTAGTATATAATGAAGGAGGTGTTTCTTTACAACATAAAAGTTTTACTCTACGACCTGATTCATAAGCCCTGTCAAAAGTTGTTTTTGTGAGATTGATGCTTTCTGAAGAACCCAGCCTAATAGTACCTATATCTACAGAAATCATTCGATATCCGTCTCTTTAAAATATTTTTTCCTTTAAATGGTTTTTGAAGAACCCAGCCTAATAGTACGTATATCTACAGCCATCATTCGATATCCGTCTCTTTAAAATAGTTTTTCACTGTTTTTTCTTGGTGTTACTCGTACCTTTCCATCAAGCAATCGTACCTAAAGACGTGCCCCCTGGGTGGTGCTAAAGAGTGACAAACCTTAAAGGCGAAATAATCTATGTCATACGATTAACTATATAAATCTAAGGTAATGATCATGTCAATTAAACCATTTCAATTTGAACAGATAGGTAGCGTTAACTATTAAACTGATGCCACGCCATTTCTTCCCATAGCTTTCTTGTGCAACAAAACCTACTTTAACGCATTGCCACAATTTACTAGATATCGTTCGGCTATGGCAATGCGCATACGTAATCCTAACCTATAAAACCAATAATCACTTAACCGCCTTTATGAGCAATTACTATTCATGGAATATTAAAACGGCATTCACACCTTTAGATGGTAGCTTGTTTCATGAAGTCCAATAGGTTTGCGTAATCAAGAACTATTGGTTTGATGTTACGAAAAGTTAATTAAAGACAGGCAATTTCAATTAATATAGGTTGTCTGTGGCATATTAATTATACAATTATTACACAGTCTTCAGTAGAAGTGACTTTAAGAATGGCAGCTGCAGGAATGTCTTCACTATTCATTACTGCATTTATATTGGCTATGTTGAAATTAGGTATGTAAGTACATACAACGATAATATATTTGAGTTAAAAGTAAGTTTTTGTTAGAAGAACTGTTTTTTGTTCTTACCTTATTCTACACAACTTTATTGAATAACACTACTCTATCGAGCCTGTCTAACGGTAAGTATGCGGCCTACACAAATGTTTAAATAAATTGTTGAAAACCAAACTACAGGCTAAAACGGCCGGAGCGAAATCAACTTACAAGTTTAAAAACTTTTTAAATACAGCCAAGTCAAACAATGAAAACCCAGCACAACTAGGAACTAAATGAGTCTCAGGAAAAAGAGACCTTAGTGCGAAGCGCACTGGCGTCCTTTTTCCATGATACAAATAATGAAAACTAGCGTGAAATATTGTAGTTCCGACAAATTGGTGCTCACAGCTGCTGAAATAATGGAATTTTGTTCGTAATCATTCACATCCGAGCCGACTTGATTGTTCATTATTTCGTTACTGTCTATGCCAACATTTGCGGATTGAGTGACAACATTGTGAAAACACGACTTTATTGCTAAAGGTATCATATCATAAGCGCATGTACTTAATGAACTCGAGGCGTCGAGTTAATTCTATTGAGGTGAGTTATTTTTAGGTTTAGGTTAGGTTACGTTAGTGCACTATTTTTACTAGACATGTATGTGTGTACCTAGACATTTTCAACTGTTTAACAGCTAGCTAAACTCTGTAACTAACCATGAACCGCATAAAAAAATATCGGCTGGTTACAGAGTTTAGCTTGAAATTACAATACCTTTAACTACATATATTTTTAGATTGAGTCAAGCGAATGACGTACTTTCTTGTTAAATTCGCCTGACGATTTTGCATAATAACAAATAGCCAGCTATCAGAACAACACACAGCATATTAAATTTGCCGAAGAGCTCGAAACATGTAACCGTGTAATTATTAGTATTATTCGTACTAAACTTGTTAAATTTAGCAAGCCTTTACATTAATTATGTAATATAAAAAAGAGGTAGGCAGGTTATAAGTTATAATCACTCCAAAAGTGGCACGCTAAAACTCATTCAATTGTACGACCTTTGCCTCAATGTCGCGTCGTCAATGGACGTCTCAGCTGTCAGATTTGGTGGCCATTTTTAAACACGTAATTTCATATAGACAACGTATCTACCTCTTTTTAGGGTTCCGTACCCAAAGGGTAAAAACGGGACCTTATTACTAAGACTTCGCTGTCCGTCTGTCTGTCTGTCACCAGGCAATGAAATTTTCACACATGATGTATTTCTGTTGCCGCTATAACAACAAATACTAAAAACAAAATAAAATAAATATTTAAGGGGGGCTCCCATACAATAAACGTGTTTTTTTTGCCATTTTGTCTGTCGCCACTGTCGCCAGGCTGTATCTCAAGAACCACGATAGCTAGACAGTTGAAATTTTCACAGATTATGTATTTCTGTTGCCGCTGTAACAACAAATACTTACTAAAAACAAAATAAAATAAATATTAAAGAGGGGCTCCCATACAACAAACGTTCTTTTTTTTTTTCAGGCTGTATCTCAAGAACCGCGATAGCTAGACAGTTGAAATTTTCACAAATTATGTATTTCTGTTGCCGCTATAACAACAAATACTAAAAACAAAATAAAATTAGTATTTAAGGGGACCTCCCATACAACAAACTTTTTTTTACTGTTTTTATAGATAATGGTACGGAACCCTTCGTGCGCGAGTCCGGTTCGCACTTGGCCGGTTTTTCATATTACATTACATCATTGCTTTACGTATTGAGAAGTGACAAGTGCGGGTTTTTTCGGGTATACCCTGCACATTTTTATCGACTTTTGTAGGGCAGTGAAATATTGTGCACCCATATCTCCATTGACAACTTGCTGGGACGACAGTCATCTGCGACCATGACCGGTGCAACCCGTGTCGAAACGTCAGATATAAAGGTAAATAAATATCACGTTAGACCCGTGTCAATAATATTAGAAATATGTGACAAGTGCGAGTTCATACATTTTCTATCACTCCACTAAAAGTGTGAACTAGCACGTATCACTTCTAAAACCCAGCCTTTAGCTAGCGGTAAATCATGTTAATGTTTAGTTCCGCACATTAACCATGTGTATTCAATCAAGTTCAATAAAACTATCGTGGCTAATTGCAGCTGTCAGTAACAATTAAACGTAATTAAGAACGGAAACAGGGTAAATAAGTTGTTTTGGCAATTTACGCCATTAGTTCCGTTAGTTCCGCGTTAGTAACACTTCAATGAATAATGATATTCTAGGCTGTATCTACACTAATATTATAAATGCGAAAGTGTGTCTGTCTGTCTGTCTGTTACCTCTTCACTACACGCTTAAACCGCTGAACCGATTGAGATGAAAGGTATAGAGATAGTTAAGGACGTAGGATAGTTTTTATCCCGGAAATCATCCCCTAAGGGGGTGAAATGGGAGGTGAAAATTTGTATGGAGCTAAGATATAAACGAGTTCCACGCGAACGGAGTCGCGCAGAAGCTAGTACTATCACTACATAGTATAAAACAGTCGCTTCCCGCTGTCTATGTATGCTTAGATCTTTAAAACTACCTACGCAACGGATTTCGATGCGTTTTTTTTTAATAGATAGTGATTCAAGAGGAAGGTTTATATGTATAATATAGTACCCGTGCGAAGCCGGGGCGGGTCGCTAGTATATTACTATACCTTACTACAATATTTCTCTCTTCTACTATCTTTGTAAGTTTGTATGTAGAGCGAACCACTTCTCCGATTTAAAAAAAGACCGGGTTGCACTCCGGGAGTGCCGGCAGAAGTGAAAACTCAATAACATTGTAACAGTTTTTCGATCAGGTCACGTGACATCTTACGGTGTCACCCTAAAAATGAATTTGACGCAAATTTATAAACAATTGTCAATTATTTAGGCGGACGGCCCGCGGGCGCGTTGGGTGCGACGGGCCCAACGCGCCGCCGCGGCGCAACGGTGCCGGGGTCCGGCGCGCCGGCGGGCGGCGGCAAACACAATACCAATTTGTTTTTGCCATTGCCAAATATTTTTCAAAGCTTTATCTCTTTAGGAATAACGTCTAAATTCGAACTATTCGAATTTGAAAAATTAGCAGATGGCGGTGCACGTTGGCCACCAAAATATCAATTTGTTTTTGCCGTTGATCAATATTTTTCTAAGCTTTATCTCTTTAGGAATAACGCCCAAATTCGAACTATTCGAATTTTCTCAATAGCAAAACGGTGAAGGACGCGTTGGTATTATTACAAATTTATTTGCAGATTATGCTATTGCAAAAAGTGTTTAACGGCTTTTATACTCTTACAAATAGCGTTCAGTTTTGAATGAAGTCGAATCGGCTAGCAGCAAAAAGTGAACTCCTTCACATCTGACGTCACAAAACTCTGTCGCTTATTAACAATTTTTCCCCATCCCAAAAAGTGCTCAGCGCCGCTAAAGAAGTTTTCACTTCAAAAATTCTTCCACCCGTTGAATGGACTTTCTGGATGGGTTATAGTGTGTTCTTTCTGGATGGGCTGTAGTACACGCTGGGCCAACGTTGGCGCGTGAGCAGGATGCAGCTATGCAAACGCATGAGAACGATATAAAGCCCTCTTCCTCTAACGCATAGCTGCATCTGCTCATGCGCCAACGTTGGCCCAGTGTGTACAGCGGCCATCAAGTGAGTTTACCTGCGTTCTTTGCAATATGCGGGCGAAAGCCGCGCGGGCAGCTAGTGAATAAATAAATTCAACTTAATATGCATAATGGCTTGGACGCATATACGCGTCATCATCACCATCACCATCATCATAATCATCATATCAGCCGAAAGACGTCCACTGCTGGACATAGGCCTCCCCCAAAGAGTCCCAAAGTGACCGCTCCTGCGCCACCCGCATCCAGCGGACTCCCGCAACCTTTACCAGGTCATCAGTCCACCTAGTGGGGGGCCTACCCACGCCTTCCGGTACGTGGTCGCCACTCGAGAACCTTTCCGCCCCAGCAGCCATCGGTTCTACGTGCCCCGCCCACTGCCACTAAGTTAAGCGCGTCATAGGTATATAATATTTAGTCATAAAGAAAAGTGGTGGTTTGGCGCGGCGAGCGAGCTCTTTCAGATTTTATTATCAGCCTAGCCTAGAATGTCGAACAAATGCATTTGTCCCTCTCACACTTAGTAAAGGACGAATGCTTTCTGTCCGATCCGAAGTCGATCATGCCAGCTAGGGAGCAGATATTATGGAGGCCAAATTTAAAAAAGCAACCAAGTTAAATCGTTATTCATTATTTTTCCCCTCTCAGTGTTGCCAGTGAAATGTGGCAACATTTATTTAATGCAGTAATTCCCCCGTCGCATCTTCGACTTAGATAACCTAGGCTACAAACAAAGGTGGTCTGATCTAGATGCACAGGATCAGCCAAGGGTCGCGTCGTGAGTCAGACTTGAGATAGAAGATACCGAAAAAACGGTTCAAGCGGCATATAAGAGTCTGTGCACACTGGCATTCATTACAAAATCATGTAAATCATGTAAATCATGTTCCCATGATAGTTCAGTGTACACGGGTTTAAGGGTACGTATGCTCTAGACTTATGAGGTTGCAAGATATAAAAAATAACAAACGCAGCAAGGCTTTCCTAAGGAAGAGCTGTGGACTGGCGCAAAATGTTATGTCATCATAATCCTCCTAGCGTTATTCCCGGTTGTGTCCTAAACCAAATCTAATCCCAAGATTTTGCATAGGCATTAGGCACTTCTTTTACTGAAGCGACTGCCATCTGACCTTCCAACTCAGGGAAAATTAGACCTTACTGGGATTAGACCAGTTTCCTCACGATGTTTTCCTTCACCGAAAAGCTAACGGTAAATAATCCGTACATAAGTTCCGAAAAACTCATTGGTGAGAGCCGGGCCGCTTGACAGCCGCATGCCTGAACCACTAGGCTAGCTTCTTAAGTGCAGTTCCGTAGGAGCAAGATGTTATGTACGAAATAAAAGAACATAATTGAACCTCATACAACATTGTTTACTCCTTACGACCTCATGCATACGCTGTTAAAATTACTTAGATTCATACCGCTCACCTTGTGGCGACCATCTCTTTCTGATACTACTTGATAACAAGAGGCGGACGCTTAGTCTTCATCTTATCACAATACAGGCAGCACACATGCCTTCAGCTCCCGTATCATGGTCGGCCTTATCACGCGATAAGTGACAAGATAGAGCGTCCGTCACTGCCTGACACCGTTCGATAGAACGAGACTGACGATCTTGTCACTTATCGTGTGATAAGGCCGACCATGATACGGGGCGAAATAATAACTACAGTTGAGTGCTCTTCTTAATTCACTCACAAGCCACATAGCTTTCCCAGGCCACACCACACTATCAGGAATTTTGTACGAACATTCAACGAGACACATAATCACGCCAAGCAAATTGCATGAACGTCGTGGAATAACACTATTCACTCCACTTAAACGAATCAACAACAGTGATACTGTTTCTTTGTAAACTGTATTTTATATACCATGTAACAGAGCTCAAATCTGATTAGCGTCCTTTGTAGACTTACGTCTGTCCGATTTCGAAGGACATTCGCTTATATTTAATAAAAGAGTGCTAAGTGTAATAATGATGTAGTGTAATTTAGACTTTAACAGGTTCGAGATAGGTTTCAAATTGGATTGGCTTTCTTGATGTACTTTATGATGTTTTGTTTTGAAGAGATGTTTGTCGTTACGTTACTTTACGGATTGAGCATGTTACAGGACATTTGTTTTACTATTTGGTTAACTGTCTGGATCTGACAAGCGATTTTGAACTTTATGGCAGGCGTGGACGGTTGGATTTGAACTGACTTTTTAGGTGTGAAGGGTTTACGAGGGGTGTAATGTTCATTGGTAATTTTCCATGGCGACTTCATTAGGAACTAGGGACAGCTTCCTGGCTATTAGCCGAAAGGCTGGACACTGAAGAGCTCAGCTCTTCATAGACCATGTCAGATACTGACAGATGGTCAGTGGTCAACACCAAATCGTGCACTGGCGATTAAGTGCCAACTTTCTTTAAACGCTATAGTTTTGTTTGAAATTCATGACCCGATTCCAGCGCGGCCTATGGAGGGGTCATGTATGCCCAGCTTTAGATCTAGGCATTAGCGATATTTTGTCAAAAATCTCCACTTTGATCTCTCCGTAAATAATATTTTGAAAGACAGAACATGAAAGAGAGGTCTCCTTTTAGGGTTCCGTAGAATTTAAAAGGACAACGCAACCGCACCATTTAGGCGCACGCGTGTCGATGTAACTAAGACAGACCGGCAACTACGGAGCCATACACTGCGCGTGGCCCGACATGCACTTGACCGATTTTTTAATACTACGACGATGGCAAACAAGCATACAGTGCCTGATGGTAAGCAGACGCCGTAACTAACTTCATTAACTAATGAACGCTTGGGATTCCAGAAGAATCACTAGGGCATTGCCGACCTTATAATATTGATATAAGGCCAAAACGCACTGACAGCGGTGGCGGAGCGGCGCGGTGCGGCGCGGAGGCGGTACCGGTTGTAATGTTCGAGCTAATATGAAAGGGTCCGCACAGAAAACCGGCCGGGAAAAAAGCGTGGCGGAGGCGGCGCGGAGGCGGTAGCGGCGCGGAGGCGGCGAAACGCGTGCACAGATAAGGCCAAAACGCACTGACAGCGGTGGCGGAGCGGCGCGGTGCGGCGCGGAGGCGGTACCGGTTGTAATGTTCGAGCTAATATGAAAGGGTCCGCACAGAAAACCGGCCGGGAAAAAAGCGTGGCGGAGGCGGCGCGGAGGCGGTAGCGGCGCGGAGGCGGCGAAACGCGTGCACAGATAGGCGTGCGCGGCGCGGGGCGGTTTTGCGGCGGGAAGTTGTATTACGCAGTTGTCAATGCACCGGCGCGCACCGGCGCGCACCGGCGGTGGCGGCGCGGCGCGGCGCGGAGGCGTGCTGAGAGCGGTGCAACGAGTTGTATTTTTTTACAACTTCAGTTCAGATTTTATTAATTTTAACAATGAGTACAACTGTAAAATTTATTTCCCTGGTGAAACTTGGTACCCTGCTCAACAATACTTGGTTTTAAGATGTCGTGTAATTCTTCAAGACTGTTTTTACTCATGTGAAAATAAGTGTAAAAACGATCTTCATAAGAAGTCAGCTCTTGGCATAAATGATGGAACGCTCCAAATATTTATTTATTTAAACTTTATTACACAAAAGAAAACTTATCGTACAAAAGGCGGACTTAATGCCATATGGCATTCTCTACCAGTCAAACCTTAAGGCAAAGTGGAAAATATATACAGGGTGTAATCGTGAACTAGATAAAAAGTTATTAATGCAATTTTACTCATTGGGTAACGCACTTTCGATATCAGTTTGATATTTTCTAATATCTCTTATATTTACGGAATAATCGCCTGGCTACACTTAACGATTACACCTTGTATATTTATTATACTAAGTATATAATGAAAATTCCTCTTTTTTTATTTATTTCATGGACCCGGATGTCCGTTTAGTCTTCTTTTTGTTTAGGAACGTCTCGTCATCGCTATCTGAATCTGAGGATAACATTTTTGATCCTTCCGAATCTGTCAACTGTCGATTACCGCTTGATATGTCACACACGCCGCCTCCGCGCCGCTATCCCGCGCGAATACCGGGCGGGATTTTGGTGCGACGTCCTCCGCCCCGAATTCGCTTTACCGCAAAACCGCCTCCGCACCGCACCGCGCCGCGCCGCTCTCTGTGCGTTTGCAGCTTTAATGATTCGTTGTGTTGGTAGCTGGAATAGAACGCGGGTCCCTCACCCTCGGGAGCTCTGGCGACCTTAATACTAGGAACACAACACCACAAACCTACAGAGCAAGTAGTGGCGTCATGTCTGCCATCGCGGATCGATAGTGACCCAGACGTACATGTGTTTACTGGTAGACTGTTTAACTCAGTGAACTCAGTCCTCATTCCAACGGCGCGCGGGCGGCGTGCGGGCGCCGGGCTTCGTCTCCCGCACGTCGCCCGCGCCCCTTTATCGTCCTACCCCCGCACCCGCACGCCGCGCAGGCGAGGAACGAGTACCGGTCTACCCAATAGACCGTGGGCACACTGCCAATACTCCTACGTCACAAGACAACACGATAAAATGCATGGCAGCAGGTCGAGAAAGTTGTGCTGAACAAGAAAAAAAAAATGGCAGAAAATTTCAAAATCCTTCACTTCCGGTCAAATTTTGCGTGGGTGCGTATATTTACGTTATGTGACAACAGTAGGTACGTCTAGCACACGACGGCCGCGACATACTCTCGATTTTTATTGCACTATACCTCTTGTTCTAAGTGTTCTAATAAGAGAGAGACGGATAGTGCGAGAAAAATCGAGAGAGCTCGCGCGCCGTCGCGTGCTAGCCGTGCAGTACGAGACATGTCGCATCATTTAGTTTAGCCCTTTAATTGTAGAGAGAGTAAACCAAAGTCAGTCAGTCCTGAAATGGCCGGAAGTACTTGGCAGACGGCGTCAAAGTTGCCATCTTTGGCACCGTCTTCTTTCTTCTTTATAAAAGAAAGAAAGAAAGAAGACATTTATTCACTACGCAAAAGACACACAGAGACAAAGGGAGTACAAATACAATACAATTTACACATAATGTGTGTGTCTTCGCGGCAGTGAATCGGTCGCTGTCTCAGCATTATGCCGAGGTGTCAGACAGACACCTACAGCGCTGATTTTCAGACAGCACCGTACGTGACCCGTGAGTTATCATGTTGTCATGTGACGTAGGTGTATTGGGAGTGGGCCCACGGTCTATACAGGGTGTTAACGGGGTCATGATCCGGAATGACAAAAAGCGAATAAGATGATCATACTGAACAACCTTTCCCATGGGACCAACCACGAAATCGCAAAAAAAAGAGCCAATTAAGAGTTAACTGTGAGTTAACTGCGATTTAATTGAGAGTTATGTATGGAATACCTGGTTTTTTTTGCGATTTCGTGGTTGGTCCCATGGGAAAGGTTGTTCAGTATGATCATGTTATTCGCTTTTTGTCATTCCGGATCATGACCCCGTTAACACCCTGTATAGCGTCCTCCGTTTCATAAACATTACCATCATGAATATCACACTGTGATATCTAAGAAGTATTCTAAGTCTCAGTTACAAATCTGACACTCCATTATAACGAAGCAAGTATATTAGTGAAACGACACTAATTAACCAGGGCGGTATAATAGACGGAAGTTGTTTCACAAATCGACACCTACTGAGGACGGCCATTGTTCACTCGGAGTTGTGTTCCACACGGCGCTGCAGCCATCAAAACCATGTTTGGATCATTGTCAGTCAGTAAAACAAAAATCGTCTTTTCAGTGGGCAATATTTAAGGGCTTATGTTTATATATAATATGTTTTTATCACATAGAATTATAGAAGAGGCGATGCCGTTTATGCGGACTCAAGAGTTCAACAAAAAATTAGGCTTTAAAGCCCTTAACTTTGGCAATGTCCACCGAAAAGACGCGCACCTAAATCTGACAATGACCCGTTTTGAAATCGAAGGCAGAGCAAGTGGAACTGGCTGTACTGGTATATAATTCGCCCATGTTCAGTAATAAATAATTTCATTTCATTTCACCACTTGCCACCCGAAAACAAATCAGCAAGCCGCGCGCATTTAAAAGAAGATTTATTTTCCCCAAAAAACACAAAGTTGAACATAAAAAATAAATGCAGGCTCTTTTCCGATCCTGTTACCGTCAGTGCAATTGGAATGTGAAATAGACGAACCGAATCGAGGAACAGTTAAAGATGTAGCCCATTATGGTTTGGTTTCATACATATAAACTTCAAGGTCAAAATAGAGCTGTGGACTCAAAATGTAAAACAGTGTAGGTACTCTAAAAGAAATAATGCAAAAAAATATGCCTAGTTACGAAGATCCTATTCAGATATCTTACAACGATAATTTACAACCGTTTTAATATTGCTTGTTACAGAGAGAAAACATTCGGGGATCGTGTCGTGAGGACACGGCGTGACTCACGGTGATCGCGCGTCATAGTAAATGAAAATCGTTTCATATGAAGGTGCGTTTTGCGAAAAAAAAGGACAGAATATACCCAGTCTTAAAACTTTAGACACTCATCACTAGTCATCCATCACTGTGTGATTTGCTTTAGTTTTTTCTCAATTTGACAATGTTATTAACTCTTATTTGAGAAAATTCAACATTATTGGTTATTTGATTTGTATATTTATGTACACTCCTATTTAAGTATCACATTTTTGACTTCAGCTTGTCTAAAATGTATGTCAAAGTATTAACGCTTACCACAACTAAACTTAAGTTACAATGGCAGGAAACATGTAAATAGTAGTAGTAGTAGTGTATGTGTATAGTATATTTACCTATTGCCAATGCTAATGCATTCATTCTATAGTAGTCTGAAATAAATGATTTTTATTTATTTATTTTATTTATTTATTAATGCTTATTTGACTTCCATAATAAACCTTAAATATTTAACTTTTTCACATCTGAGAAAAACTAATTTATGAGTTTATGTTAATATCCTACATTAAAGCATGTTGTTATGCAGATTGCTAACTAGCAGCTAAAATGGTTGTCGGAATGATGCGTCCATGACATATATAAAGCTAATCGGATAGCTTGAAGAAGGCCAATGCCACCCTTGGATTACCTACGAGTAGATTAAGTATTATGTGAACTATGTAGACATACAATACGGGGGCTGAAATTATATGTTGCCGACAAAGAACACTAAAATCCTTATTCACAAACATTCACCCTGTTTTAGCTGAACAGCCGTTAAAAATCGTTTGTCTTTATGTTATCGCTTTAACATTAAAATTAATACTTACATTTATAAGTTTATGAGATGAGCAGGTTTCATGAATAAGAGAGTTATATTATTTAAAAAAATAAGTAGGTAATATATGTCGAGTAAGGTAAAATACAATGACGTAAGATCCAAAATAGGAAACTACATAGCACATATCCAAGTTTTAAAGAAAAAACATACGGTTCCTAGCTATAATTACATTTTAATTTTTTCTATTTATGAAAAACTATTCGTCCTCGCGGCTCCGCCCGAGTATTACGATGACCCCAGGTGGAGCTGCGGGATAAAATATACCCTCTATTTGATGGATAGATGAGTAGTTTCCAAAATTACCCCTTCATAAAAATATAAAAGCTACAATTTGAAAAAAAAAAAAAAAATGAGAAGCATTGGAGCTCATAATCATTTCACAATAATCAACGCATTCCTAAATCAGAATTATCTCCTGAAAGAATACTCCAATCTCCATCCACCAGAACTTAGACATTTTGGAGCAAAGTGGAACCCATCTACAAAACTACCAAAGCAACATTATACAGTAAACCACACGCTCTTATGCAGCAGCAATAAGGTCTATATTGATTGCGCAAGCGCGTTGCGAGGTGTAACAATGCATCTCACCTGACACTATCGGGCCATCGAGATGGGAGATATTGGAGAAGGGAGAGGTCGAATGTGAGACAATCACAGTGTGATATCACATGATATGTGCAATATGATTAACTATACAATTAATCTTACACTTACTATAAAACTTGTTTGCCACTGTCGTAGAAAAAAAAAACCTTTGCGCTTTTTATTATTTGAAAGACTAGTTTGCCCTTTGCACAGGTCTAACGCGATTTTTTATTTTATTTCTGACTATTGCTGTGTTCTCAGGTGAATGTTATGCTTACACGCCTGAAACGAAAAATACTTGTGCACTGACCCAATTTGTGAAATTCGTCAGCAGCAATCATAAGTTTCGTCGCCTAAATAGTATTATTTGTTGTTTTTAGTTTCGTGACGCATTGGGTATTACTGTAATGTCACGTAAATTTATTTATCAATAAATAAATAAATAAGTAAGTACTTACATTTTTTTTTTTTCGGTTTCAGTAAAAAGTAACTTGGATGTTTTTGTATAACGTTTGTGTACAAACTGGTTACATCCACCCTTATACTAGTCTTAGAACTGGCAAATACATCGATTATGCGCGAAAATAATTGAAGTTTGATACAGTATTATTCACTTCACGCTTAATGAAGGTTTATAAGCACATTGTAGATTAAATGCTTAATTGTTTATAAGATAAAAACACATAAACACACGCATTATACATTTATAACACACAAAGCAGTTCGACAAAGTATCAAGATGTTAAGGATAACAGTTACTTAAAATATAGAACAGTTAATTGCTTCTAGGTGGTAATACTACAATGGTGACAAACAAGCATACGGCCTGCCTGACAAAAGCACACCTTCCGATAGATATTTGCGTCTCCAAGAAACTTTTGCCTACAACAAAAACACTGTTTGCAAACCGTAATATTGGTTAGTTTTCATTTTCATTAGGATAAGACAAACGTACAAGCACGCCCTGAGATTTTCTTTGTATCATGTTACTATATAGCTATGCTAATATGAGTATGTATGTATGTCATCCTAGAAAAACAAAATAATTCAGAAGTTACAAGACAACGCAATGCCTTGATTGAAAACGTCTCAGTGAAAACTAATATAACTCTCATTCCGTCACTTTCATCGATGCAAATCCAATATTATCTATTGGAAGTATGTAAGAATAGTACATTACTTACCAAGGACTGTAAAAGAAAGAAAGCCCGAAATCGCAGGTATTTGTGACCCGAGCCGCAGGCGAGGGTTGTAAATATGCGATAGAGGGCTTTCTTTTTTACTGCCCGCGGTGAGTACACAATTTTACGTCTTCACCTGGTCATAATGCGAGTTTTACCGTACGCGAAGCGTGCAATAAAACTCGCATTATGGCCAGGTGTGACGTAAAACTATTTTACGAAATGTCAAAGGGACATCTGAAGGTCTAGAATGTACCTGAGTGTATAAACAGCCTAGACTAGCTTAAACTTACTCGTAAATTATGAGTCTATGGAGTCTTAACTTAACTAATAAATATTTATGTGATAAAGTTACAAAGGGTTAGGTAAAGGCAGTTTTTACTGCTGAAAACGCATGTATTATGTATTCTGCAAAAAAAACTAAGTATTAGTTGACTATGAAATCCATATTAATAATATAAATGCGAATGTGTGTCTGTCTGTCTGTCTATCTGTCTGCCTGTTCACGCTTAAACCGCTGAACCAATTTGGATGAAATTTGGTATAGAGATAGTTTGAGTCCTGGGAAGGACATAGGATAGTTTTTATCCCGGAAATTATCCCTTAAGGGTGAAATGGGGGGTGAAAGTTTGTATAGACCACCGATATACACAAGTTCCATGCGGACGGAGTCGCGGGCAGAAGCTAGTTTATTATAAAATAAGTATGAATTGTATAATATATCGTAGCTCCATACAAACTTTCACCCCCTACTTCATCTCCGTGGGGGATGATTTCCGGGATAAAAACTATCCTATGTCCTTCCCCAGGACTCAAACTATCTCTATACCAAATTTCATCCAAATCGGTTCAGCGGTTTAAGCGTGAAGAGGTAACAGACAGACACACTTTCGCATTTATAATATTAGTATGGATAATAGTATGGATATGGAAGGCACCTGTCATTTTTACAAAACGGTTGCTTCAAATTGTATATTGCTCAAAATTGAATTCCTAAAGTGACCCAATAATTCCCTTATTTGTAACGTAAATGAAATATGCAAAGCAGTTTTCGCCCTAAGGCCGTAAAATCTTGGCCCCATTAAAGACGGCCATTCGTGAACTGTAACGTTAATTTTATTGCCACGTTAAAGGGAGTAGTTACGCCAGATGATCGTTTGACGCTGAGGCTCTTAAACGGGTGAATACGTCTGAAGAAAATATGTTACCCTTTGACATTTCTAGTCTGATCCCAGCGACGTCTAGTTTTCCCTCTGGGCAAGGTCAGATGGCAGTTTTGTAAAACTAGAATCTTGAGATTAGGTGCCAAAGCAGACCCCTCGCTCCTTTAGGTTAGAACTGGGAAAACGCTAGGGCGCTGATGATCCTTTGATATTTAATTAGTAATCTGCACGTCACCTGAACGAAATGAACATCTTGAAATGAGGCTGTTTTCAACTTAAAAGCTTCTAAACCACGAGTGGTAGTTTCACGGTTCTTTGGATAAAGATTGATAATTCTTATCTTTGATCTTAAGTCGGAAAGTTTGATACCTAAGTCATCATCATCCTCTTGGCCAATGATCTAATATAAAAAGAGGTATAGGTTATAAGCGCTCCAAAACTGGCACGCTGAAACAGAGTCAATTGCACCGACTTGCCTCAGTTTCGCGGCGTCAATGGAAACGTATGCTGTCAGATTTGGTGGCCATTTTAAACATAGTTTTTTTATTTTTTTTTATTAAGTATAGGTACGCATTTGACCCCTATCTCGCCTGATGGTAAGTGATGATGAGGTCGAGGGTGTTACATGCATACCTAGATAGTGCCTATTCACTCTCGTCTTGAAAAGATCCAAGTTATATGTAACTGGGAAAAGGTTTGCCGGAAGCGAGTTCCACTCTTTGGCTGTCCTCGCGAGAAAACTGGAAGCAAAGCGCTTCGTGCGAATCAGTGGTAAGTCAACAACATAAGGGTGGAACCCGCGACCGCGCCTAGTCCCAAGATGGCGAAATGGTGAGGGCGGGATTAATTCGTGTAATGCTAGCGCACACTCTCCGAAATGTATCCTGTAGAACACCGATAAGCAGGCAAACATTCTACGGTGTTCAAGTCTTTGCATTTTAGCCTCCTTTAAATTTAGGTCACCAATGAGCTTCCTTCGTCCTCCTCTTTTTTATATTACATCATTGCTCTTGGCGTTATTCCCGGTTGTGCCCTAAAGGAGCCCAGGGTCCGGTTTGACGCCTAGTCCCAAGATTTGGTATAGGGTATCATTCGTTTAGGTAAGACTATTCGTTCCACAGGCCGACTAAGAACAGTCCCACGTCGCATGGCACTTGCAGGAAAAAAGCCGCGCATCATAGGTCCCACTTACTATGGTCGTCGACCCGCCGAAATACGAATAGAAACATCAGAAACCATATTCAAGCGTCGATTAAGAAACTTTCTATTGGAAAATCCACTGTATTCTATAAGTGAATTTTTTGACATAACCGCATAATTTTTATTTATTGTTTTTTGATATAATTCAATTATTTTTATATTATGTACTGACGATCCTTTTAGGTGAACTTTGATAACTATGACATACATTTAAATTAAGTGGACATAGTTATATTTCAATTGTTAGTTATTAATTATTATTCTTCCAATTACTTTTATTGAATGTTATTGTATGTTGTTGACGATCACAATAGGGATTCTTTTAAATTGCCATGGAATGTAATTTATAATGTAATCTTATATTGTGAGTAAATGAATCTGAATCTGATTAATATTTTTTGACTACAATTTCGCTAGGTGGCGAGTGTGTGTGTGTGTTCGATGGTGGGTGGTTTCTGCGGGGGAAGAGCACAGCATATCGAGCTAACTTTAGCGAGCGAGCGAGAGAACATTTTAGGGGCTACGGTCCTGTAATGTGGACTTTAGACGTTTGACTTTCAGTACGCTTTATCAGGGGCGATCTGAATTTGACAAAGATTGGTTTTACAAGTTTGAATTAAATTAAAGAAAAGTTCTGCACACAGATAAAATGGATAACGTTTTTTTTTTAAAATACTTCAAATGACATCTTACAGTATTCGTCGAATTAAAGATAGTTAAATTATCGAATAGTTAGTGGAAAATTGTGTGCTCGACTAATGTAATAGATTTAAATATTTTTTTTGTGAAATACCATACTAATTGTATTAATATTTGTTGTAAGTAGGTATTTGTATTTCTCCATTTTTTCAGTTTGCGGTTGTAAGAGGTAATCTACTCTGCTACTCATATTCACCTACCCTTATTGGGTTTACGGTTTGTCGTCAAAGGGCTGCCAGCTGCCTATCAGGAGTTCTCAAGTCGAAAATGCTATGTTACATGATAATTTGATAATTATCTATTTATACTATGATGGAGGCAAAACCGGCCCGCCTATTCATAACCTACAAATATGCGTGGAAATACATATAACTGGTAAGAATCATAGGATATGGAACCGGTTGCCGACAACTCATAAATATTTACATATTAACGATCACTTAAGATTTGCCGTGATTAAAAACTGTATCTAAATGGAGCACAAACGAAGGCCAACAGTATGATGTAATTCATCAGTTCATAAATCAAATTGTCAGTCGATATAATGACATTAATGATTCTAGATATCCTGACATCATTCTCAAAATTGCAAATTTATACTTTGGACTTATTTGGCTATAATTAATACCTATTAGAATTTTATTGCAAATAACATATATGGTGGATTAATTGCGTCGTGCGTTAGCCTGCCAAATCGCTAAAAGTGGCAGTACATTGCACGTAGAACCGATGGCCGCTGGAACGGAAAGGTTCTCGAGTGGCGACCACGTACCGGAAGGCGCAGCGTGAGTAGACACTTAATTGGGAGGACTAAAAATCTCTGTACTTATTAAATCATTTTCCATGTCATATTTTAGAAATATAAATAAAATCATTTAAATTCTCCAAAAGCACCTTCCAATATAGCGGTATATTAGAAATTTATATACCCATGTAGAATGATATGTAATTTTCGCTTGTACGAAGTCGGATAAAGCTGCGTATTTGAAAGTAGTTTAGAAAATAGAACGGCCAGTCTTATCATTAATTATCTTAGCTTCTAAGGAACGCTGCAAATTACGGAATTACAAGGACACTCCGATAAGATGATAATATTGATAATGTACTAATTACTTTACACAATAAACTACTCGCTCACTAAATTCTTGCGATATCTTATTACTACATTTTCCTAGTTTATTTATTTAATCGTATGGCATACATTATTTTGGCCTTTATTAAGTTTGTACCACTCTTTAGTACCACCCAAGGGACACGTGCAGGGTTGTGGCAGGTAGCTCCTGCGGACGCGAGTAACAGTTGTCCCCCCTTTGTCAAGTGAGTGGGCAACTCGACTGTTAGAATTTCTCAAGCCGCCCGAAGGCCTCTTAACTCGGCTTAACGACTACTGTAATAGACAGCAGCCGGGATCAACTGCTTAGCGTGCCTTCCAAAGCACGGAAGCGCTCATTTTAACCACTCAAACATCAGGCGGTCACCCATCCAAAGACTGACCGCTGCCATCTTTGCTTAACCTGCGTTATCGTTTCCGACTTCCAGGCGCCGCTGGGCCATGAGCGCTTCCTAGTAACAGTTCGGTTTGATAATTCTAGAAGCAGAATGCTTAGTTATGAAGAAATACATTAATCTGCACGTCTATCATGGGACGGCCGCGACATACTCTCGATTTTTCTCGCACTATACCTCTTGTTCTGTAAGTGTTCGAATAAGAGAGAGGCGGATTGGGCGAGAAAAATCAGTAGGACTCTGGATCAAGGGATCTTTTATCTAAAATATATATACGTAAAAGTCCTGACTGACTTACTCACTCACTTAAATCAACGCCCAGCTCCAACCGTTGAACCTATAAAGCTGTTTTTTTTCACAAAAAAATATTACGTAAGTAACCACTAACTCTTCTTAGTTATTTTAAACTTTTTAAATTTAAAAACACTCCTAAAACATGTTTAACAGAATTATTTACAGATTTAATATGTAGTTAGGTATTTAGTTAGTGTCTATGTAAAATGTTTTTAAGTGTTTTCAAATGTGGCTGTATACCAAAGGGTCTTTCTTTGCCATACGCGCCTCACGTCAAATTCAACAAAATGGACAACTGACATGTTGCAGTTTTTATTACAATTAGTATGAATTTCATCTAAAATGTATTTGTTTCCTCGCAAATGTGATGAAAAACATTGTGTAATTGTGTATAACACGGGCGTAAGAATATTGCAAACTCGAGTCATCAAAAGCCCTCCACCTTCGGCGTCGGGCTGATCTGATAGACTGTTCGCAATATTCCACTTACGCCCCTCGTTAAGCAATGTACTATTATGATCTCCCGTGTTACTAAATTGTACGTCCTTTGACTAGGAAATACCATTTTCGAGCGTATCGGGCGGTAATTATAATTGCCAGTCAAGGAGTGAACTAATAGTTATTTATGCTACAAGTGTGGAAAGTAGGTGATTTCCGACGAGTGTCATTTTTATACATGAGCGAGTGAAGCGAGCGAATGTATAATTCGACACGAGTCGGAAATCATCTTTACGCGCGTGTATCATACAACATTTTACTATGCCTTGTGTGAGGAAATATATTAAATGTTGAAATGTTAGTTTAAAATAGATCTAGGTTAAAATTGAAGAACCCAGGTAGATTGTCAGGTACCTACTTATTATCTGGAATTGCATTTAACAACTTCTACACATCTTTTGCTGTCAAGCTTATTCACTTAAAAGTTAAAACCATTGTATTGTGGTTTTGGAACGCAATTAATTTTGAGTAACTCAATATTATATTAAACAACAAAAAGACGCTGTACCGTCGTAGTTCTAAGAAACATACTGACACTAAACACTATTGAAACGCAATAAATCATTATTATTATTGATTACTCACTTTCACTCGACCTTTTTAACATATTTACATAAAATAACTACACAAAACTTACAATAAACAACAATGGCGGGCTTTTAGATACATATGCGCATTGCGCATGTGCAAGCCGCCATACTGTCGTATTGTAAAAGGCATAAGAAAGATATGCGTTCAGCCAAACACATTAAGTGAATATTAAAAATTAATTAATTTATTGACCAAATTCAAAATTCATAAACATTAATAAATCATTTTATATGATATTAGTATTTATGTACCTTTTATATTAAAGAAAACGTGTAATTTAAATATTTGTAAAACTTTTCTCGAGTAATAAAAACTCTTTGTGTCGGGCTGACGACGGACTAGAAAATTAAAAAAAAAAATGAAAAGTAAAAAGCACTAGTGCGAAAAAGTGGCACTTTCCGCACGATTTTAGTGCTTGGAAAACGCTCTTTTCGAGCACATGCATTGTAAAATATATAATTTACGCACCGCAACAATGCATCTATCTTGCACGCACTCGCAATGCCACCAACACTTGTAAAAACACACCACACTGTGCAAACAAAAGCCTACATTCCTCAGGTTCAACCACTTGTTTACCCTAACGGATCGCAAAACCATGCTCAAATCAAACAGACGCGTACCTGACGATACCAACTTAATTTTGCAGCCTTATACAGCCAACCCTGCTATTAAAAGTCGTATTGCAAAGCAATAGAGTCCATGTTAGTGTGGCTATAAATCCGAACGAGGAGATTTAAGTGAATGTGTACCCGTGATAGCAGTTATTTTTTGCCATTGCGTTTAAATTTTTCTCTAGCATCATAGACCTTAAGTTAAGGGATTAAAGTTCTAATTGATATGAATGATTAGCTGGAAAAGTCAATAATGTAACACTTGAGGAAATTAAATACAGCAAAGTGCATTACGGGGACTTTTTTGTGAAGTTGGTGTCAATGAATTTCGTTCACAAGTTCACACCTTCATCTTGGCCATCTCTGATGGAGACTTGCAATATTTCGTTAGCGCGATGTTGATATGTGTACCTACCTACGTAGTATTTAGTACTTACAAGAGAATCCATAATCGCTAGTTAAATTTTACCTACTTTAGGGGCAGCCTTTACTCGGTAGGTAACTGTTAAAACAGACTAAGATGGACAAGACGGGTGACGGCTTTAAGTGGTTAACTGAGCGCTTCTGTGCATCGTAAGCACGTTGATCCCGTATGTTGTCTATGACACGGCTTGAGACCTTCGTGGTCGCTCTCTATATGGGCCTTGTCAGAAGGCTCAAACTCATCCAAAGGGCAATGGAGAGGGCTATGCTATGCTATCTGAGATATGCCATCCTTCTTTGGGGTATTTCAAGTCATGCAAAACGAGTGCTAATATCGCAAAAACAATGCATCAGAGCTATCTTCAACTTGGATATTCTCACATCCTGTAAGCCGTTATTTAGAGAATTAAAAATATTAACTGTGCCAAGTATGTATGTATATGAAATTTGTGTATTTGTTAAACTTCATCCAAAATTTCTCAACAAAAAAAGTGACATGCAAATTTAATACGAGGTACCCAAATCGTCTTGCTATTCCGCCTAAAAAGACTCAATTATATGGCAAGAACGCATATTGTATGGCAATTAGTATTTATACCTAATAGGTTACATGATGACATTAAAGAATTACCATTTAACATATTTAAATCAAGATTAAGAATTGTTTTAATACAGGAATCATTTTATTCTGTGATTGATTACTTTGATTATTATAAAACTTGAAATTTGTATTTAGACGTAATTAATGGAATATGAATTTTAATTGACATTATACTTGTATTTATTGTGTACATCCATTATGATTAATTTATATTTTATTATGTATATTCAAATTTTTGCATGCCAGGTGCTGGTGAAATGTGTATTTCTCTGTGATATTATGTATACCATCTTCTGTACCACGTTTTACGCAAAATAAATTACTTTTACTTTACTTTTACTTTTATGCTGGGAGTCTCGCTGCGTGATCGCATCAGAAAGGTCATCAGTCCACCTTGTGGAGGGGTCTACCCAAGCTGCACCTGCCGGTACGTGGTCACCACTCAGGAACCTTTCCGCCCCAACTGCCATCAGTTCTACGTACAATGTGGCGCAAACTGCCACTTAAGTTTAGCGATTCGGAGAGCTATATCGGTTACCTGCGGATAGCCTTGCAGCTAAGGTCTGTTATAAAATTAGTGTTCATTAATCTTTTCCCTTATATGACACGTCAATCGTCAAACTTACTAATTACCCAATTAAACAACCCATCAGGAACGTCAGAATTGGTAGCTATTACTCTTGACTCTTTTAATGACGATAATCCAGCCCTCTTATTATTAATTGCAATGTCCGTCGATCCAGCCCAAGCTTCAACTTAAAACGAATTCTGGTACCCCTCTGAACTGACCTATCTTGAACGGTATTGCAACGACTTAAGGGCTACTAAAGTTAAGTGCACTGCAAGCTTCAACTCAGAAATGACCACTGGCGCTATCCAGTTGGCCACTAATGAGCTCTATTGCCAGGGCTTAAGGTTTACTACTGGCCAGGGCAGTGTCACTGCCCACGCAAGCAATTTACATAGCATAGCGCGCAGCATGCGACGTCGTATGAATATGCGATGCAAAGCTATGATTTAAGCGCAGCTATGGTCGTGGGTTGGGACCTGGTTGCGTGCTCGATTCCTACCGTCTCCACAGTTAATATCCATACTAATATTATAAATGCGAAAGTGTCTGTGTGTCTGTTTGTTACCTCCTCACGCTTAAACCGATACCATAAGATGAAATTTGGTATGGAGATAGTTAGAATCACGCTGAAGGACATATGATAGTTTTTATCCCGGAAATAATTTCTAAGGAGTTGGGCAGAAGCTCGTATTTAGGTAATAGATTAAAAAATCACATTAAGACCTCTTTAGACTTGCGCTCCATTGAACACCTTCTATGCGGCACATTAGCGGCACACGTGACTGATGGCGCACGGTGCACCGCAATGCTGAGTTCGCCGAAATCCGCTTAAGTTTAATGGAGTGACATATCTGTGTGAGTGCGTAAAATCGGAGGCTTGCACGGATTTTTCGAATAATATATTGGACATTGAGGGAATCTTTTGGGGCTGTGATAATTTGAAAACAAGCGAGAATACCATAAGAGAAATATAAAAAAAAAGTTCAATTATACGTCATCAGCATCATCTTCATATCAGCCGACTGCTGGACATAGGCCTCCCCCAAAGAGTGCCAAAATGATCATGGTCATAATTATAAGTAAAACTGACCAATTTATATTACTCCCTGTGTCATCGTATTTCGTTCCACGTGTCTCCAGGTTTTTCTCAGTTATATATTTGACGCAGCATTTTGACATTAGAAAAAAACGTCCATGCTGTAATGATATCGGGTTTTTGCCGGCTTGGCCAACACCGTCATCGACCTTGCTCTCTAACGGGGCTTCGGTTACTCAACATGAAATCTGATATAGATACAAGGTACCTATTACTTATAAGAGATTAAGTGGCTTTCTCATGTTAAGGCCATGAATAGAAAAATTCATTTCTCAATCTCATATTATCAGGAAACGAACGTAATTATGTTTCGGACATATATATATAGCCTATAGTGGGTGGGTAGTGATCTTGCCTACGAAACTTACGGTTCTGGGGTTCAAATCCCGGTAAAATCTAATATTTGTGATGTTTGTGAATATTTGTTTCGGATTCTTACATATTTCCTATGTATTTTTATCTATTACATATATTGTCGTCTATGTATTAGTTTTCTATTCAAAGGTATATGTATAGTATAATATTGTAGACGTAGATTTTATAGAACAATCATATTAGGTATAACATACCTAAGCTAGGATTCTATGCAAATGAGCTTAGAATAAATATATAAATATTCATTGTTACAGTTGAAAAGAAAATTTGCAGAATAATAATTGATATAAAGGATTTTATGCGAAATGAGAGGCACCGCTATTTTGCCTATGGTGTAAGTTAAAGTGAGTCTGAGACGCATATTTTTGGAAATTACTATAGTAGCAAACACTTTTTAAATGATTTAATTCGAGTGTGGAGGTTTTTTGTAAATTATTTAATTTAGGTACATTACGCTATATGTCCCGCTCAACTTGTTGTAGGTATATTGTCTTAAACAGACACTTAAACGAGTTTCTTGGTGTCAATGACCACAAACGAGCTAATAAGTCCTTTTTGGGATGGGCAGAAGAAGTATATGCCATTTTAATTCCATCGCCTACATTCCAAGAGTCAAAAACCGAGGGCCTTCAAGCAGAATAGTATTTTTAGGTACCTTTTCCCTCAATTGGTCGCCATTCACCTGACTCTTAGTAACGGGACCGTGATTACTCCAATCAGATCCGCAAGTAACTTACACAACCTCCCATCGCATTTAAAAGTCGCTTCAAATTTGAATCTTAGCGCTTCAGGTTAAGGTTGTTTACAGCCGCGTGTTTCAGCGCGATGCGAGTTTAGGTGAATATCATGGTTACTCCAATCAGATTCATATGTAACTAACCCAAGCTCCTACATCACCGTTTGCTTCACTTGAAATGTGAAACTTCGATGTTCAGGATAAGGTTGTTTTTTCAACGATGTGCGTGATTGAGATGGGAGGTTAGGACAGTGGGTAAGTCTAGATGTTATCTGTCCGGGCGTCGTGACGGTGCGGTCAACCCGTTTTTATCTCCGGTTTTGTTTCACGTTTTGTCGGTTCCCGTTGCAAGTTGGAGGTAATCAGCGGAGATAACATTGCATCTGATGGGTTAATTTGTTGGGTGAGGTTATGCCCGAATTTTCTAGCGGTCAGTTGTAACTACTTTGATGAATGATTGACGTTTTGCCTTTTTAATATTTATAACTACGTACGTGTAGGAAAGTAAAGTATGTACTAATTAGTGGGATTTTTTCCAGCGTGCGTTCTCTGAATAATATATAAATATATACCTAAGTATCTAAGGATATCGCACGTGAATGCGAACAATCTATTAAAACATACTCAAGCATAGCGTAGTCAAAAGCATAGATTTAAATGCCCCGGAAGTGTTTTGGTCACACCTGCGTGCGAAAACTCGGAAGCGCTGTGTTATCCGGTTCACTGTTCAACCGGCAACCAAGAACGAGGCTCAGTAGCTTACGCACACAATTAAAATATTTTCATGGGATAAAACATCAGCGAGAGTGATTCTAACTGATTTCATTGTTTTGATTATTTTGAAGTCGTAAGCATCCATAGTCTATGGTGTCTGCTTACCATTAGGCAGGCCGTATACTTGTTTGTCACCGGCGTTGATATCCAATAGGAATACGGAAAGAAGCTCTTCAATTGACCGCTTGAATTCCTTGTTTTTACAAGCTTTTATTTAGTTTCACCTGTCCCGTTGTCTGTCTGTATTTTTGTAATGAGCTGAAATTTTGGGTATAAGTATAGTTTGGATGACAATTCAATATTATGGTGCCATCGAGCTGATCTGATGATGGAGACAGAAGGTGGCCATGGGAATTCAGTACTTAACCGACGTAACTCCGTTGAGTTTGGGTTCGTTAGAATCGTCTAAATGAGTAGTTGATGATGGTATACAGAAAAGTACAGTCGGCAATAAAAGCTTGTACCAAAAATGAAATTTTTGACAGAAGCTTGTTGATATATCCGCACAAAACCTCATTTTTATAAGTCGGTTAATAAAACAAGTTCCTCTCCTAATTGACACGTCAGCAAAATACAGTATGCACCATAAAGTAGAATCAAAACTGCGTGCTTATACTTTATATTTTCCTTTTATCCTGTCCGCCCCCGTAAGGCCAATGAAATGGCCATTTTACGATGTTTTCAATATAATAAGCTGAGGTTACGAGAAGGCACGGTTATGTTGAGACATTTACTTATCTTTGCTTCGATTTTTAAGTCGTTCAGACAAAATTCGAGAAGATTATGTTGTTTTTGCATTCTTTTTATGAAGATAATTATTGCATAAATTCAGTAAGTGAATTGAATATCACTTTTTTACCATTAGGATTTTACGTTTAATTTTGTTTCAAAATCGTTGGACAGTATGAAATGCATTTTTTTTCGTTTTAAGCCCGCTCCACATTCCCGACAAAACTACACGAGACTGGTTTCGGCGGAACATTTGCCGAGACCGGGCGAAACCGAGAGCGGCCCTCTACATTCTCGCCTTGCACAGTTGTAATTGGACTTTCATATAAGATAGACGCTTCCTACGGTTGCCGACGTTGCCGTCGGTCGACTGACGGAAGCGCAGCGAGAATGTGGAGGAGAGGTTTCGCGCTAACACGAAACTTCACGCGAGCTCTTTGATGTTTGGCCATTTTACCGACACGAAACGGAGACTACACGAATATACTCAAAACAATACGAACATAGACGAATACTCACTCCACACTCTCGTATTCGGCAAATCTCGTGTAGTTTTGTCGGGAATGTGGAGCGGGCTTTAGTTTGGTTACATACAAAATACAAATCGTACAATACGTAAGGTCCAGACCTCCCGAGCATATTTGGTGTATAGAGAGTGACTCGCGTTCGTTTCATGGGTATCAACAAAAGGGTTCGTTTTGTTCAAATCTATAAAAGTCGGCAACGCGTGTGTAGTTTTGGAGTCGCAAGCAAACATAGGCTACGGTGCTTACCGTCAGGCAGACCGTATCCACGTTTGCCACCGTTGAAATATTTAAAAAAAAGAACGGGTTGCACTCCGGGAGTGCCGGAAGAAGTGAAAACTTGAACAATGTTAATTTTGCAAATCCGTTTGCGAGCTACGATACCACAGACACATTAAACTTATAACACCCCTCTTTTTGCGTCGGGGGTTAAAAATAGATACGCGCAGTTCGTCGCGTTCAAGTCGGCAGCGGCGGCGGATCACAGCACGACGCACGTCGTGTGCTCGCGCGCGCGGTGCCGGCCCTCGACTGACTGTCGGCCCGGGGCCGAGCGAGCGATAGGGTTCTAACGCGAATGTCCCATCTCCAAGCGAGCTCCTCTAAAGCCGGAGCTGCGGCTACCACGGCAGACCTTATATCGAAAGTAATGGTCATATTCTGTTTTGTTTTCATTAACTTAGTGACATTTAGTTTGTTAATCGTTTATATCGGTCCTTAATCTGCAAATTTTAAATTATTATTGTGTAAGATTATTATTATTTTATTGTAAATTACCGTTTGACACAATGATGTAATATAAAAAAGAGGTAGATAGGTTGTCTATATGAAAATCCGTGTTTAAAAATGGCCACCAAATCTGACATCTGAGACGTCCATTGACGACGCGACATTGAGGCAAAGGTCATACAATTGGCTGAGTTTTAGTGTGCCACTTTTGGAGTGCTTATAACCTATCTACCTCTTTTTTATATTACATCATTGGTTTGACATGTAAAAGTGCGCTTGTGGCCTATTTGCAGAATAAATAATTGATTGATTGAATTAATTGAGCGTTTGGAGTGGAAACTCTGGGGCCGTGGCGACCGGGCGCGAAGGCCACCCGGTGACCAGAGGGCTGCCAAAGGATTAGCCTAGCAATCCAAAGAGATAACGCTGCCAGCCTTCTGGGCACCATAACCAATGACGGGGACCTGGGAGCATTCACTTTTTAACCCCCGACGCAAAGAGAGCGGTGTTATTATAAGTTTAACGTGTCTGTGGTATCGTAGCTCCCGAACGGATGGACCGATTTGAATGCGGTTTTTTTTTGTGTCATAGATAATTTTATCCCGAGTGTTCTTAGCCATGTTTCATCATTTCAGCCGTTTTTGAGATATTGGACTTTGAAATTAAAATGTCGGGGGTTTTTCAACTTTTCCAAGTTGTAGTTATTATAGGTTAAGTTCTGTCAACATATCAGCCGAAAGACGTCCACTGCTGGACATAGGTCTACCAAAGAGTGCCACAATGACCGATCCGTAAGACGCTGTTAACACCAAAACGCCCTTGAGGATTTTGGATAGCGCGCACACTGTCTATTTGTATCGGAGTAAACGAGAGCGAGTGTTACTGGGCGGCCCGGTTTTTGAAGATTAATTTGTGGATTATTTGTGAAATATGATTCGCTAGCAGTTTAGGTATGAATATGTTGACTTCATGTTTTTAATTGCAGACCCATGTACGTCAAAAAAATAAAGACATAATAGAACCGTTTAAAGTGATTTTAAGACCAATCTTTGCAATTATTTTCTATCGAGCCGATTTCGTCCAATTATGTATCGAGCCCGTCCACGGTCTTTGAAATATGGTGAACATATATTTTATTTAATGTGCTAGAACAATAGTTTTTTTTTTAAACTGCTTAAATAACACCAATTTCACCAAATTAGGTCTTGTCAGCCTCTTAAGAGGGAAGTATAGCTAGCAGCTCACGACTGACAATAGGTACTTTTTATATGAAATTTGCATTTCGGGAGAAAACGTTTTCCACTAACTAAATCCTAACAAATCAATTTGATTTTGATGTCTATCGCTCCAGCATAATAATATCTAGGTTTATAGTAGGTTTCGCTCTTAAAAAAAATGTAGGTGCCTCTAAATTTTAATACATTGCAAATTTTGAAAAAAGGAAAAACCTTTCATTGTTTCTTTCTGCGAGGGATTGCACTCCCCTGTCAGTGTTGTTTTGTTTTAAATGTAAGTTTAGATGTACCAACTAACCCCTTAGTTTTGCAAGTTCTACTAATAAAATATGTGTCAATGGTTACACGAAATAAAAGATCATACATTCATTAATTCATTCATTGTGTCAATAACGTACTAAAAAATCATTGAGATTGGAAAATATTTAGAAGTGGAAAAAAGTTCTCTTTTTGTATGGACGAGTATGTAGTATTCTAAAGGTATACTTCCCTCTTAATTAGAAAACATCAAACACACAGTAACAACTGTAACAAGTGTCCATGCTCATCCATCACACAAATATTCGCCCATCCCGGGATTTGAATTCCGACTTCTAGATAAAATCCAGGGAATCCTTAAACATATAAAGGGTCGGCAACGCCCATGTTACTCCTTGGGAGTTCCATGCGTCTATAGGCTGCGGTGTCCGCTTACCATCAGGCGGGCCGTACGCTTGTTTGCCACCGTCGTTGTATAAAAAAAAAAACAAAAGCAATTTAAAACGGAGACCAGAGGGGTAATCAGTAATCACGTCAGCCCAACTGACATTTTTCCAAATAAAAATGTAAATTTAGATCTACCTAATGTTCGTACAATGCGTTACGTGATCGACCCGCTGGCGTATATTGGTCGACGTACACACTGGTACTTGAGTTGAAACGTTGTGAATAGCCTAGGACTGTTATTAGGGTTCCGTACCCAAAGGGCAAAAACGGGACCCTATTACTAAGGCCCGTCTCTCAGGGGGCGACTGACAAGCGACGCGACTGCAATGCAATTCATGGTCGCATACTGGTATGCTACTCGTTTCAAGTCGTTTCCGCACACGGTGCAACGCAACAGACGATTTTTTATCATTTGCAGTACGGCTCTCCGCTCAATTGGTGCGGAAATGTCGAGTGACAGTAGCGACGAAGACAATGTGATTAAATGAAATTATAGTAGGTAAAAATAAAATATAGGTCTACTGACCTATCAAATGATTTTTTTTTCCAATATCAATCCACGCCTTTTCCGCCACATCTTTTCGCATATATTCTGGCAGCTTATAATTATACAAACATGGATAATTTTCCCCCTCCTCAAAAACAAATCGAATGTTAAATCTTTGATCCGCGGCCATTTTCGTCTGCAATGCGTGCGACTCGAGTAGCGTGCGACCCGGCAAGACAGTCGCATGCGACTGGTAGCAAACGCGTCGTAGACGCGTCTCGTCGTTTGCGGAACGAAGTGAATTTGTATGCAGGCTACTCGCGAGCGACGCGTAGCATACGCGTATGAAACGCGAGTCGCTTGAAAGCAGCCTCGTGAGCGGAGGGCCTAAGGCTCCGCTGTCCGTCCGTCCGTCTGTCACCAGGCTGTATCTCATGAACCGTGATTATTAGACAGTTGAAGTTTAGACAGATAATGTATTTCTGTTGCCGCTATAACAACAAATACTAAAAAAACAGAATAAAACAAATATTTAAGGGGGCTCCCATACAACAAACGTGATTTTTTTGCCGTTTTTATATAGATAATGGTACGGAACTCTTCGTGCGCGAGTCTGACTTGCACTTTTTTTCCCTTACGTAATTATTTTCAAGGATATCTGCCAAAAGAAACGTTGAATATTTACAGGTATAGCTTACTTAATGTATTAACGTTCTTTGCGAGTTATCACATTTCACAGTAATACCATATTTGGCAGCTACACTTAAATGGCCTCAACGCGAAATTACGAAGAAAAAATTACGACGGCTAATGATGAAATGAGATACCTACTCATATTATTATGACCGGTGAGCCTAGTGGGTAGACCTTGCCTACGAAACTGACGGTCCTGGGTTCGAATCCCGGTAAGGGCAAATATTTGTTCAATCAGCACGAAACGAGTATTTATTTCCAAGTTTTGGATGTTTTCTATTGTGTTTAAGTAGGTACCTATGTCATCATCATCATCATATCAGCCGAAAGACGTCCACTGATGGACATAGGCCTCCCCCAAAGAGTGCCAAAGTGACCGGTCCTGCGCCACCCGCATGCAGCGGACTCCCGCGACCTTTACCACGTCAGTCCACCTTGTGGGGTACCTATTTATATCTATTATAGCATAAGCCTTATTGAACATACGAGTACTATGGGGCTAAATTCGATTTGTGTTATGGTTCCTCTACACAATGGGCCATCATGGCGCAGAACAGGGACACAGTTATGCGTTGGAATGCGATGGAAATATGTTTTTCTCCGTCTAACGCATAGTTGCGTCCTGTATATTATTACGTGCACTTGCGCCAGCGGGACGTTTAATTACAGAATAGCATAGCAGACAACAGCAAAGCATGCCTAATTATAATAATAACTTTACTAAAATAAGCTCCTATGGGTTGTGAATTAACGACAATCGCGGACTGTGAATGACAACGAGAAATATGGGGGTCGCGGACGAAACAAAAATATTGGTATTTAAGGAGAATCTAAGTGTTTGAAGTATGTTAAAATGAATAATGAAACACTGGTTCGTCGGTCATACCTGGTCTGTTGGAGCTGTGTAACACAGGATCTTCGGCGTCGCAATCAGGGCACCGTCGGTTGAAGTCTCCAGTTCACCTGAACTAAGCTTACTCTTAACTCTTACCTCCGGTGTTAGCTACTTAGCCTCAGATTACGTCCAAAAGCCTTCGGCAGCCTCCAAACTTACTCCACTGATACTAAACACATCTACTAATGCTACAGCTAGTGGTGACATTAAATCTTTATTATTTTCAACGACAGCTACAAAAAGGGTTGTTCTCTGATCGAGATTCGAAAGCTAACAGACCGATTAACGGTTAGGAGTGGGGGTAATGGTGTGACCAACGCAACAGTTAAAATAACTTGTAATACTAGTGTGTTGCCACAATATAATTAAAATATACCCTAAAATTAAGAATGACAAAACTGAGCATAGGTATTTATCACTAAAATATTCTATGTTGGAAGGGGAAGACCTCATCGAACTTCTTCCGACCAAATCGGAGAAATCCTGAAGGTCAGGTCAAGAGTACCCTAAACCGACGGGCGTGTGTGCAGAATGTAGATAATGAAAGGGAATGAAGCTAGAAAGGATTGTCGAGATCGTAGCAAGTGGAAATCCGTGATCTCTGCCTACCCCTCCGGGAAATAGGCGTGATTATATATATGTGTGTATGTATGTTCTATTTTTTCTGGTTCATCGATAAAGTAATAACATAATAGGTTTAAGTAATATTTTCTCCCAAAAGGAAAATTACTACAATTGACAAAGAGTTTCTAGACGATTCCGTCATGGACAAAATCAGTCCATGCATAACCAAAACACGCCCATATTTTTCCATTATAGAGTAGTTAAACGTAATTTATGGTCAACGGCCAACAGTACACAAGATAACAATGTAATGAAACAGTAATCCAGACGTTTACGACCAGTTATTAAGATGACGAATATTTTGTACCGCCCGTCATAAAGTTGTGTGAAAATGTTACAATAGCCTAAAGTGCCATATACATGGTGCAACAACTCGTATGCCATTTTCATTACATTGCGGGGTTGCCGGCTACCGAAATACGATGACTTCAATTAAACCCAGCAATAGAACTCGCATCTCGCATCTCGCATGCCCTTTAGACCCCGTAGAAGACACACAATGTTACATACAATCTAAACTAAACCAAGTGGCTCGGATGTGGTTCGGATAATAGTTTCGAATTTCATTTGTTCTAAAGTCGAACAAGAAGAAACAAATGAAAATCGATTACTATATATTCGGTTGAATCATCTTGTTCCTTCTCTAGGAACATGGGGCTCAGGAGGATTGAATTGGTAGTCAAGGAATGTCGTGTCAACATGAAAATTGAATTGTTTTATGCTCGCCAACCAAGACAAGAAATGGATGGCCACATGTAACTTAGCGAGCACTGTAAGCGTACATTGTAAGCGTTAATATTAACTGTGCTAGCTGCCCTGGCAATTTAAACTTGTTAATACGGGTGTAGACACGAAAATAATTATTACTCTAAAAGAAAGAAGGCAAAAAAATATGCCTAGTGACGAAAATCCCATTCAGATATCTCAAAGAATTACGAAGCTACAACCTTTTTAATATTGCTTGTTAGAGAGAGAAAACGCAAACAGTGTGTAACTTCACAATATGCGAGGCTGCCGCAGAGCGAGCCGCGCGCGCGGCAGGCCACGTCGACGGCGGCGCCGAACACGATGGAGCACGGCACGTTGCCGTCTTCTAGTGACGTCACTAGCTGCGAACGTCATCGTTTCATATGAAGTTGCGTTTTGCGAAAAAGGGACAGAACATACGACACCTTCTTAAAACTTTGGATACTTATAATTCGTGATTATTTAACCTCTTGCGTTGATTTTTTCTCCATTTGACTACATTTTTAATCCTTTTTCGAGAAAATATGACATTATTGATTATTTTATTTAGTGTCTACACCCCTATTACGGAATTCTTCAAACGCCCGTATTTTCTAATTTTCTAATTAAAATACGGTCTAAGATTGAGGAGGTCTGCCTGCTGGTAACAGCAGCGTGACGTGTTTTATGTACGTACGAGTATATAGATCTAAATGTCATTATTTCTGTGGGAAAATGACAGCAGAATTGTCCTAACCCAACCGAAAAGTTACGTAGTTGCCTCGCAGGTTCGCAGTCTCCACAAAAAAGAGGTAAGTATCTAGACATCCGATGAAGTCACTGCCTAATAATCTTGTTCGCATTTTGTGTTTTATTTTTATTGATAGTAATTAAACATAATAAATAACATTGGAAACCAGTCCGAATAGTATAATTTATCTTTGATTTAATAGTATCCTGGCACTGCCTTTTTTTAATAGCCGCATTCGTTGAGGTGGGTACAGTTTGCAACAAAAAAATATAGGTACCGTAAAATGGGGTGAGTAGGGTTCGCGGGGAGAGTTGGGTTATGAATGGGGAGGGAAGGGATGAAAGGGTGAGTTGGGATTTTAAGGCTACTGCTACAAAAATAATGTATTCAAATTTAAAATAGAGCTATACTGATAATAAAAAAAACGATCCAACAATCTTCCAAAATCACCTTTGTATGAAATCCCATCTCACCCCAATTACGAGGGACTACGGGGTGAAGTGGGATTTCCTGTTTATCGTCAAAGTTATGAAATGGAACTACCCAAAATAAAATAAAAACTAAAATACAAACATCCGGAACACTTACTATATACACCATTCAGTTTGCATACCTATGTAAAAATAAAATGTTATCGAGGTTTGAATGTCAGTTTTGCCCCTACTCACCCCATTTTACGGTACATTTACCTAATTTATACAATTCAAGCCTCATAAAGTTTGTTAAAAAAAACATAGGCTACGACAAAGAAGGAAACAACTTGAAATAACTCCGATGTCTTTATTAAGTGATAAAATTCATTGAACTGCTGCGAAATTGAACCACTAATAAACTTACTAAGATATTTCCCTTATACAGTGTTTATCTTAGATCTAGTAAGACCTGAGTAAAATATATAGATTCTTATTTTAGCTTTACAGTAGGCAAGTAACATAATCCTGTCGTGCTAGTAGATACAGCGTGTAACAATACGAGTGAAAAATGAGCTGAAGGTCAAAATATTAAATTAAATTAAATAAACGTTTATTTCAGGCCATGGCCCATATCGTTGTTAGTAAGTACAGACTTAAATTAATTAATGTTAGGAATTAAGAAAAAATAAGGAAAGGAGTTAAAATATACGACGACCACTTTGACTTAGTTGGTAGTGGCTGGTCTGCCTACGAAGCTGGAGGTCCCGAGTTTGAATCCCGGTCAGGGCATTTAGTTGTTTATGTACCGCACTGAATTTGTAAAACTACTGAACCGATTCCGATGAATCGATTTGGTGGATCTACCTCGGGGAAGGACAATGATACTCGGAGAAATCATCCCCTAATAGGATGAATTGGAATGAAACACGCATATGGGACGACGAATAATTATATACGGGAAGAACCACAGGCAGAGCTTAAATTCAATTATAAAAGTAGTTTTCTCAAACATGCAATGAAATATTGACGTTGTGTTCTTCATAATGGGCTTCGAAGTGTCACGTTTCGGGCGCAGCGAAACGAGAGATCCGTAATGGAATTTCATACAAAATTGAAGGCCTAGCAAGATGGTTTTTTTTTTAATTTCCATTCCGCAATTTGTGGCACAGCATCACGGCGTTCAGCCATGAAAATTAAAGTTTGATTTCTTGGAGTTTTTTTTTTCATTTTATTGCATGTTTCAGAAAAGCAATATTGCCTGCCTCATAACTATCCGGCCTATACAGGATGTTAACGGGGTCATGATCCGGAATGACAAAAAGCGAATAAGATGATCATACTGAACAACCTTTCCCATGGGACCAACCACGAAATCGCAAAAAAAAAACCAGGTATTCCATACATTAACTCTCAATTAAATCGCAGTTAACTCACAGTTAACTCTTAATTGGCTCTTTTTTTTTGCGATTTCGTGGTTGGTCCCATGGGCAGGGTTGGGCAAAATACTGGCTTCATTGTAATTGAAATACAAATTACAAAATACATGTAAAAATGTATTTGAAATATAAACTACAAACTACTTTGGTGACAGGTATTTGAAATATAAAATACAAAATACAGTATTTCAAATAATGTATTTCAAATACAAAATATAAAATACACTATTGAAACTTATCTCAAAAAACTTTTTATACGTTTTTATAAATTGAAAAAGGAATAAATATCCTTTCAAAAAAACTAAATTCCTAAAAGTATAATCAGATAAGTTCAGTCTAGTAGGTGAATGAATTTCGATGAAAACAGTCGCTCAACTGGACCGGAAGAGCACAGGCTGAGACTACCTTTAATAACTGTCTGACGTATCAGTGTCAATTGCCGTATTAGGAACATCCCCGTTTGACGTTGACACTTACAGTAAAGTGTTGCCACAGTGCCCTCAGCCCCTAATTATATTAAAAAACGTTCCATTATACGGTTATACAATTAAATAACATGTATTTTTGGGCAAATGTATTTTAAAAAGTAAAGTATTTGAAATACAAAATACTAAATACATGTGAGTGCGGTATTTGAAATACCAATTACAAAATACTTCGCCACTTAGTATTTGAAATACAAATACAAAATACGTATTTGTATTTCAAATACGTATTTCAAATACATGTAATTGAAATACTGCCCAACCCTGCCCATGGGAAAGGTTGTTCAGTATGATCATCTTATTCGCTTTTTGTCATTCCGGATCATGACCCCGTTAACATCCTGTATATGTACTCGGCCGGCAACCCCTTACTTCCCGGCCTCGGTAGTAATGTACTATTAAATCCAAAAAAAAAACAAATAAAAGAAACTCTTGGTAACAAGGATAGATCGCGTCTATTCAATGTAAGTACTAGTAGGTATACAAGTAAATGGTTTTGATTGGTGCTTACAAATACAGCCAGGTTCGCAATCTTGTTATTCATCCCACGTCAACTTGGAGACTTAATACCTAATTGCAAAAAAACAAGCGACGGTGCCGACGAAATTTATTCAAAACTATACATTGCTGGTTATGCGCTTTAACATTCATAGGCCACTACCGTGAGCTTGCAATGGACATGCTACAGCATGTGTACTAACGTAAATCATCCAAGATCGTAATGCAGACCAAGATACCATGGTTTTCGACGTAGTGCTTGAAGTGCTGGTGTTAAAGTTTAATTTAGCTTGACTCGGTGCGTTTTCTGGTGGTTTTTGGATGCCGTAGTAATGAGGTTAGGTAGAATGCGACTTGATTAAACTCGTTTCATATGAGTATACATGGTTCAAATCTATGAGATATTAATGGTTGAAAGGTATTTATAAAGACATGCCTTTTCTGCATACATAGCGCGTTTTGAATTGCCAATGAAAGGAAATGATGTTAATAACAAGGAGTATGAATGTTGAAATTCCTATTAAGATGGGAGAAAATCTTAACTAACTTCGCGATCTATTTATTCTATCAATAAACAGATTATTTGCATAACCAGATACAATTGGAGATACTGACTTTTATCAAACATAAGTGCGTCATAACTATAATTTCTTATTGATGATTTATAGATATTGTGTTGGTCATAAATAAATACAATTATGTATATTGACTTTGAGGGTATTGATAGAAATGAGATTAAATCCTGATGCTATGTTGTTATATATTATATGGGCATATGAGTCATGTTAAACATAAACAATGCTATCCTATCTTAATAAAATTCATATTAACTATAGCAAAATTTCAAATCTAATTTCCCAAAGAAGGCTTAACCCGGAACGAAATTCTGAAAACTTCAATCTCAACACCCACAGGACCCGTTCACTAGTAATTAACCAGTCGAGTCGAGTAACTAAACAGTCGAGTCGAACTTGACCAGAGGTCATGACATTCCGCAGTCTGGAACATTTATAAATAAACAAGTATGTTACATCACTCGCCATATGCATATAAAGCAACCTGTGAAGCGGCCACTTTTCGTGTTGTCAATGCAGGTCATGCAGTTTTAAGAACTTGTCGGTGGTTATAATGATCTCTTCCGTGTAAAATATATAATTAACTCACGAATATTGTACTACTTTCTGACAACGGGATTTATGATTTATGGTACATGTACATACGAGATGATTCAAAACAAACTGCCTGTGTACAGTCAAGTGCAAAAATATGTATCGATAACATCCTCTCATAAATAAATAAGTACCAAAACCTTAATCCGTTGACATAAGAGTTATGGGACATATTTATGAGTAAGTTATATGCACCCATATTTTTAAACTTGACTGTTACTAGGTACCTACATATATATCAGTCGTTATTATTAGCACATACGATTAATATTTATTATCAATTCGTACCTACGATTTAATATTGTATAATTGCCAAAGACGTCTGATAAACTTGAAGCCAATAATACATAACTTTGAAATGCGTTTAAAAGCGTAAGGAGTCAATTTGCACTTATGGTTCTGGAATCATAAATGCTATAAAAAAGCTACCCTGGCATTTACCGCACTTTAAACTACAAGTCACATGCCGCGAAAGAGTACCTCATTTATTTCCATCGATTGCTCGCAATGAAAGTCGATCATGATAATTGTATCATAATTTTCGTTCAATCGACTCCACTTTAAGTAACGCGTTGGTGAAACGATTTCATATAAATACCAGAGACAAAAAAAGTAGTTTTCGAAGCGGCCGGGCGGCCGTGACAAATATACGAGTGCGTAATGGCAATGGGCCGCCGAGTTGGGAGCCATTTTATGGGGAAAAAAGACGTATAAGTCATTGAAATTTCAAGGAGCTACATCATTTTATCGTGGCACTACAGTATAGATACAGTATATGTTGGTTATATAGATATTGGAGACTATTTCCATAGCGCCTATATTCCATCAAATGAGTATAGATCAGTACATGTTTCAAAGAAAGCGACCGTTATGAAACCTTGTTAAATTATCAGTAAAAATACACTGAAGGAATGAGTTGGATTTTCTTAAGTCATAAAACTTAGTTCTCGCCTAACGTTTGCCTGTCAAGCCAACTCGGCCAAGTACTCATCACGTGTAAACTCGACGTAACTTTCTTGACGTGCAATTAAGAAAAGTCAAAGTCACTTCCAGGTGAGGTGAGTAGGCTGTTGGTATACGCAGAAATAATTAAGATATAATTAGAAATTAAACTGTACTAATTGTTTTATATTATATTGAGGATATTTTATTGGTATAGGAAGGAATGTTCACAGAACGATTGCTGTTCGGCAACCCGGCTCGTGTGTTTGTATACATTAAAATCTTATACCACTCATTTTCAACATATACATATACTTATACATTTTCAACATACTCAAACCCTAACTAAACTATAATAACTTGAGGGTAGTTCTGGAAAGGTACTAACACTAGGAACACCAGTGGTTAGAAGTCCAGACATCACCAGCTTTGCTAGCATGATCACGTTTATGTCGGACGTAATAAAGCGTTTGTTCCTAACTTGCTAAGTATGAAAGTGCGACAGGGACGAATGCTTTATACGTGTCACAGTCGCGCTCATGCCAGCCAGTCAGAAGGCGTTTTATCAGCGCGCTTACTACATGCGGACCAGCGCGTCCAGACCCCGTATCATGGTCGGCCTTATCACGCGATAAGTGACAAGATAGGAGCGTCGTCTCGTTCTATCGAACGGTGCCAGCCAGTGACGGACGCTCTAACCTGTCACCTATCGTGTGATAAGGCCGACCTGATACGGGGTCAGGCTGCACCAGGCTGTAATAGGCTTATAGCATCCGGCACTTTACGTCAAATAGTGTCAAAAAGGTTAGATAGATACATCTTTAGTTTTTTTTGCCATATGATGTTTCATAAAACGTCAAACCAGACGTCAAATCAAAACTATCTTCGGCAAAGGCCCCAGAAGCTGCCACTTCATCAATAAATCAAAGACTAAACAACATGACGTAATACCTACAGTCACAAGGAATAAAATAGGATAGCGAAACTATAAACCTCACCAGCTTTATTCAGATCCACTTCGCTAAAGCGCTAAAATGCAAAACCTATCTTTCCACTAACTCACCTGGAAACTTCCACTAAAACACTGTCACTGAAACTAGAGCACTGTAGTATCCAGTGTCGCGAAAATTGGGACAGCAACAATGTCCAAACGGAGATAAGAAAGCAGGGTGTCCAGCTATTCGACCATGGTATTAAAAAGGCACAGGTATTTGAACAATCTATGGCGCTTACGTCCTTTCCATTGGAGTCACAGTCCGAAGTGGAGCACATGCATCGCTGGATACGGCTGATCAGGCGAGAGCTCTCGAGAATTAAAAAAAAGCGTTCCATTTTAGAACGTGCAATTTTGAAAATGGAACCGCTTTGAGAATGCGGATTTGATTTGGGGCAAACGTTATTCATGACATGACATGACTCTCGAAATGGAATTTCTTCTATACTAATAATACAAAGAGGAAAACTCTGCTGTGATGCTGCTGAGTTTGTATGTTTTGGGTAATCTCCGGAACCACTTATCCGATTTAAAAGATTCTTTCACCTGCGTGTGGAAAGGATTTTCGGGATGGTTATAAGCTATATTTTTCCCGTGGGTTTGCCTGCTTTCTTTGCAATACGCGGTCAAAGCGGCGCGAGCAACCAGCATTGTATAATGAACTGATAAAATCTGAAGTTAGGTTCATAGGTTTAGAGCGTTTCTCCATCGATTACGCCGACGCCGAGGGAAAGCGATATGTATGATCAATATTACATATTAGTTTATTCTCTTTATTTATATGTTGTCTTAGGATTGGTTTTTAGAATAATTATATAAAAAGTAAAAAATAAAACATTCATACAAAACATAAAATCTTTATAAAAACCTAACCTAGACTGCCGCCGGCAGCGAGGCGAGGCCTAAGCCACCGGTGGTCAGGGCGACTGATCTTTAAAGAATATTTATTATTATATATATCTCGAGAATGTATATATTGGCAAGGGCACATTGTTAGACTTATTATAATTTAAACCTCGGTGGTCAGGGCGACTGATCTTTAAAGAATATTTATTATTATATAGAAATCGAGAATGTTTATTGGCAAGGGCACATTGTTAGACGTATTATAATTTAAACCCCGGTGGTCAGGGCGACTGATCTTTAAAGAATATTTATTATTATATATATCTCGAGAATGTATATATTGGCAAGGGCACACTGTTAGACTTATTATAATTTAAACCCCGGTGGTCAGGGCGACTGATCTTTAAAGAATATTTATTATTATATATATCTCGAGAATGTATATATTGGCAAGGGCACATTGTTAGACTTATTATAATTTAAACCCCGGTGGTCAGGGCGACTGATCTTTAAAGAATATTTATTATTATATATATCTCGAGAATGTATATATTGGCAAGGGCACATTGTTAGACTTATTATAATTTAAACCTCGGTGGGTCAGGGCGACGGATCTTTAAAGAATATTTATTTTCACACTTGTTAATTTACTGGGTACCGGTAACACAGGGCATCCTAGCTCAGGACCCAACGACTCGTATCTGTCTGTATATAACATGTTTTTGTTAATACATTTCATTTCATTTCATTATTATATAGAAATCGAGAATGTATATTGTTGGCAAGGGCACATTGTTAGACGTATTATAATTGAAACCCCGTTTTCTCTCATTTCCAATGCAATTTTCAATACTTCTTCTCTTGATTATCTTTTTCACAATGTCGATTAAAAAAAAAATTGGGTTCATATTTTGAGTGAAAGCGTCAAACTCGTATTAAATTAATTTAAACGAAATTAAAAAAAATACGGAAACTGTAATGCTCCGAGGATCATATTATTCGCCATTCAGTACTAAAGCCGAAAAGACATTTCGTACAACTATTTCACTGTCACTCTGTGTAATTATTATGACATTTACGATGTCTCTGTTTTTATTAAATATTCGCAACTTATTCGTCAAGAAATCGCTAGAAGGATAAACATTTAAAAACCTCACCAGGTATGCAAGATCTGCCAAATGTATTATGGTAAATATGAAGTTATGGAAATAATTTATGTAGGTACATTAATTAACACCTCTAATTCAATCCTCACAATAACTAATGTTTCTTACTTATAATACGAACTATAGCATTGCATCTTTTTTTTTCAACCAACTACGTAATGGTCATGAGTTAATGACATAGTTTTGTATCAGTTATTAACAATATTATCTAAGTTGTTACATAGGTAATAAATATGTATATAATCACAACCTGTAATGACACTTTAAAGATAAAGGGGACATATAATTGCTATGTAATCTATAATAATATATGGATGCAAATTTTGTTTAATGCCAACCAGTTATATAATGGTGTTGCACATGCATGCATGAGTCATTAATTATCATGCTGGTCATTTTTAGACGTTTTATGACATTGAATCACATATGATTCATGCAGGAGTATACAAACCAAGGAATGCCAATAAATGCGATATTCTGTCAACTATATGTGGACCGCTTAATAACTGAGACGACACCTTTGACGAACCAGGGGCGCGAGGAGACAACAAAGGGGGACCGGAGGGTAGCGGAGGGTAGGGTGCCGCCCGCCCCCGCCCCGCTACCCTTTTTTGTCACCCCCCGTACCCCTGTCTCGTCACTGGCACTGTCTCCGTCAAGCGGTTTGTTTATAGATATATACTAGTACATTACGTAACTATTAGATTTATGGGGTACCGTACAGTCAAAGACAACATCAATGTTTTATTTCGATAAATTCAGCCATTTATCGCGAAATAAAACACATTTTAATTAGACGATTTGTATAGCTTTGACTTCTAGAACGCACAGTCAAAGTCAAAATATATAAGCTTTCTAACGCCTTAATAATAAAGCCGAGTTTACTTTTTTAAAACTTTGACTGCCCAGTTGACAGAACATATCGTCTCAATCAGGCTTAGGGTATATCTATGACACAGGATTACATTCGAACAAACCCAGGCTATATAGGGTGTTGCATTAAAGTATCACGTACCCTGTACCAAGTGGCCACCTGCGGTCCCGAGTCGCCACCGAAAACAATATACATACATATTATATTATATGAAAACTAGGAGGGCTAATATTAGGTCATTAAAAGTATAATATAGTATCAAGATTTTGGAAACGTTAAACGGAAATATACTGAGAATTATTAATAGCGCACAATACATATTAATACCAAAAGTTTCGATAGTATACCCACAGAAAAAGTGAGAGTAATTAAATGACATGCACCCTTTAAAATAGAACGGAAAAATCACAAGTTATATAAAATAGAATGGCTACAAATAAATCCTATAATACCGACTTAATAAATCATACGTCATAATAACTGTCTGACCATAAACACATAACTGAAAAGAAGAATAAAACAAATGCAACCCTATTTATTTGAATATCGAACAACCGCGTCCGTTCTGCGCGTTATTAATTTGCAAGCATCCGATCTTGGTATGTAAATAACCCACAATTGCACACCAACGTCAACAAGCACTCGCTCCTGCATTCCGACTTTCCAAATTTGAACTATAACGTAACAGAGCAAGGTCGTGTTCACAATGCACGATTGAGTAAGATAGGAGTTTTTCACGGTACTCGTTTAGCGTAACCGCCGTTTAAGATATTACTTCCACGTAACGGTAGGTGAGAACAGGTTTATTGTCGAGTTGGACGGAGATTTTTCCGAGATCTAGCAGACTTTACAATGAGTTCGATGGACCGTCACTTATTGGAAGTATACAGCGAAACCAGTGATGAGTGACGGTTTTAGAGAACTCAATTAAAAATGTATGATATCCGTCTTCAATCGATCAATGCGTTCTACACATGCAGTTTTAGCACATACATGAGTGACTATGGTACTTATATCGAGTCAACTCTATGCTGTGTGCATCTGTATATCGCTACGTAAGTATGTGTGCCTGTATGTGAGGAGTTCCGTTGGTTCCAGAGTGCACAGTATGGAATTCAGATCTTGACCAATACGTGAACTGTTTACTAACCATTTTTTATCCATGATTGAATTCATGAGATGAACATTCTTAAAATAATAATAATAATAGAGTAGCCATATGTATTAAGGTATTTCTTAAGGAAAGAATGTCCACGAAGGCAAAGTCGATGCAATTATAATAACGTATTGATATCAAAGAAAAGAGTAATCAAAAGATAGTTGCGAACGAACGAAGAAACAATTCAGCTTGGACCGAAGTTCTTTCGTATGTTTGGATGTCCAGATGTCCCGCTGTTCTCACCTCTACAGAGGCTCTAGTATAAGTTTTGCTGAAACAAAACGTTACGACCGCGTTCGTGTTTAGCTGTCAAATCCCATACAAATTGAGGGTAAAACGCAAACGCGATCGTAACGTTTTGTTTCGGTAAAACTTATACTAGAGCCTCAGGACGCATTTGCAATACTCGTGAAATTTTCTGAGCAGCTTCAATAATTTACACATTTTTATTGAAAAACCAGATTTTCGAATTAAAAAAAAAAACACGCTTGTCAATTCTATAGCTCACAAAGCCGCTAGTTGTATATACAGGGTGCAATCTTTTACGTGATACAAAATAGCAAAATGTGAATCTATCCATGATTCTGAGCAACTTTTATTATGGGACCAACTTTGTGTTATGCCAAAAAAATCCAACTATTTCATTAACTCTGCTCATTTTAGACTGACAAGAATGTATGAACAGGTGTGTTTTTTTTGGCATAACACAAAGTTGGTCCCATAATAAAAGTTGCTCAGAATCATGGATAGATTCACATTTTGCTATTTTGTATCACGTAAAAGATTGCACCCTGTATATATAGATGACATTTAAAGCGTATTCATAAAACACAAGCCACACCTAAGAAGCTCAATGGTCGCGTTAGTTCTGAAATTTATTAGGGAAACCAATTTTGACCTTACAATCAGATTAGCTCAATCTAGCAACTAAACTGTTAAGAATGCTCGGTTAGTTCGAGACATCGTTTCCACCGACGCTGACACAGTTCTCAATGAGACCGGTCTATTTTACATAAACATTGCAACACTGTTTGAGGTAACCGATAAGACATGCGTGGCCCTTTACTGGTAAAGTATGGTGGATGTACTTTGTTAGATAATAATTAGAAGTAGAACAAGAAATATATTTATTTAGAGATAAAAACTATCCAATATTTTAATCTAGGCTATAAACTATCTTCGTGCAAAATTTCATCCTAATCGTTTGAGCCGTTTAAGCGTGATTGAGTAACAAACATCCAAATATCCAAACTTTAGCATTTATAATTGTGGCCGACAGCCCACCGCTCCGACAGTGTCGACGGGGGTGACGCGAGTCACGCTTCACAGTCACCTAAGACTATCGCGCCTCTAGACAGAACTAGAGGGGCCCACCAATAACGCCTACGGGTATGACTACCGAGTCTGAAACTCGTAGCCCTGACGTGCCCGTGAATACCTGGATGAACCTAGGTTACCTATAATAATAAGACTGTTTACGAATGAATAAGAAATATTTATTAAATGAATTTCACACTGATTAATACTATTATAATTTACAACTTTCCCTATCACTGCCCTAATTCCTATCACTGCCCTAACACTTTCCCTATCACTTTCCCTATGTATTTTCCTAAGACTTCTTCTAGTAGTTGCTTCCTCCTTGGGAGCTTGGATCAGACACAATTTGGAATGGGTATAAACCCTCTATTTATACTGAATCTATTATGAATAAACAATATATTTTCTCTCAAGCTAATTGGGTGCTTTTTACGCCCCTTTCCTTACGAATGAGTTTACTTTTACAATTCACCCCGAGTGGGCTACCTTTATCTAGATTTAAACACTGTTACTAGTTAGGCTAGTTTGAATGGAACGTCTTAAAACACTGTGCGTTCGTTAGATATGATTTTACGTTTTACTATTAATTATTAATTATATATAATTTGGTAAATATGCTAATTATCCTGGACTTATTCTAAGTTTAAACAATAAGTACAAAGGGTAGGTGTATAGACATATTACTATAGGCAGGGGCTCGTTTAGCCCGTCATTTTGACATATGTAGCGTATCTGTACGGCTAAGGGTTGCTGAGATATAACAAGGAATGTCTCTAATTGATAAGCGATAATTACGTAACTGGATTAAATTCCTGCATTCCGGCAATCTATTTTTAGCCAATGACACAGTTACGTATATTACTGTCTCCCTCACTCGGCTGGTCGTCTCTTCGGTCCGCCTGGGCTGATACACACGTAGTGGGGCTGTGCTGCTCTCTTCATTAGGCTGTCTCGCTCTGGCATGGTGTGACGAGGGCTTCTTGGTACGACATCGAGATATAGTCGATTTGAAAGAAAGTGAAAACGTGATTATCGCTCATTTACATGTACTAATATTAATCCCAAACACTTGGATTATAGCTTATGGCTGCTATGTATTAAATATGATTCTACTGACTACTTTAAGTTACGTGTTCTTTAATACATTTTACAAACATGATTTTCCCTAATGGGGTTTTCCTATGAGGATTAGGGGTAAATGAGTGCCAGCGGCGAAGGGCATTTATTTATACATATCATAACACAAATGGTTTAATAGTTAACTTAGTTTATTGAAGTGTAGTCTTCCGTCGCTCTGGATGGGCCGGTGGCTTCTTTGTAGTTGCGGGTCGCGGACCTCGCGATGTGCCGGCGTTAGGCTGCCTGGGTCGGGCTGCTCGCTCGCGGCTGGGCGGCAGTTCTTTTGTAGTTGCGGGTCGCGGACCTCGCGATGTGCCGGCGTTAGGCTGCCTGGGTCGGGCTGCTCGCTCGCGGCTGGGCGGCAGTTCCTTGTAGTTGCGGGTCGCGGACCTCGCGATGTGCCGGCGTTAGGCTGCCTGGGTCGGGATGCGTTTGTGAGGTTCCATCGCTCACAATAATATTAAGTAAGATCATAAACAGCACAGATTAGATTAATTTATTTCATGATTTACAGCACTGCCTTAGTCAAAATTATTATAAGAAATACACCACAATCATCATGATAAGAATACTCAAAATAACAATAATAAAGTAACAAATCATCGCATTGTATCTCCGAATAAGGATGGTCAGCAATATCAGCATACAAATTACAGATAAGAAATATTACGATAAAAAAAAATAAGGTTAAGTCAACCAAAATGTTTTATCTCCCAATAAGATCAAGTAAGGTAGGCAGAATTAAAAATGAAAATAAATTAATTTAGAAATTGGTAATAGTTTTTTAGAATGTCAGTATAAGCTAGACAGTCGGTGAGTTAGAGTGTCAGTGTCATACAAAAGGCAAACAAAATGAGACGTTAAACAAGACAGGACTCAGCAGGATATAGAATTACATATTCATATTTAAATTTCAAGCAGTTTCACCCATTTCTCAAGGACTCAAAACATAAAAGAAAGTCAGCTAAAAATGTAAAAATAGGAACATTTCTAACATCGTAGTAATGGTGCTCTAAATGTAATTAAAAAAGTGAAGAACGTTAAATACCGACGGGATTTTCTTCAGAATAGTTAAAACTCGTCCAAGATTCAAATTAGATTCTATAACAAACATTCATAAGGGCGCTTCACTCGGGATTTGCATTCGATAGATGGAACCGAATGAAAATAAACCCGCTTATCGATTAAGTGCGATGTTCGAATCGAATTTAGTATCACGGTTTGCTTTCGTTTAATCGAACACACTTTCATTATTAACATAAAATAAGCATCTCTGTAACTTAATTCGTATTCTGAAAGATGTTGGCTTCAATTGAAAGTGGATGGTAATGTTTTATTTAGTTTATCATGCTCATGAATGTGATTGGATACACTGATACAAGACAGATAATTAAATAATTCAGCAATCAAAATAAGATAATGATCACACAATACACACGGGAACCGGCACGACGGGCATAAAATTGCGTTCCAGTGATTTTGTGAGCAAGCATGAAGGGTCACCAGGCCCCTAATTCACCAAATCGACAATTGTCGCCTGACAATGACAATTCGACCTACATGGCTGCGTCGACAGGTTAAGTTGGTTGCTGGACAGCTTATTGACCCAGCAATTACGTGGAATTGTCATTGTCAAGTGACAATTGTCAAGATGGTGAAATAGGGGCAGGACGCCCGAGTCCCCATATACAAACTTAGTTTGGTTCTCATTTTAAAACGACATACTGGAATAACATGACACGCTTTATATATTAGTTTCTAGTGTTATTTATCTATATACTCGTAAGTATGTTTATCGTCGTCTAGTGCCCATAGTACAAGCTTTGTTTAGTTTGGGACTAGGTCGATTTGTGTAAGATTGTCCCATAATATTTATTTATTTATTTATTTATATAGCTACAATGAAATCCGCAATATCTGAGTGGTAACTAGTTTCCGATGCTAATCATTTATATTTAAAAAAATAGACCGAGTAAAATATGGAAGATCGCATTGTGTATAAAAAGTTTCATGTAATTCCAGTCAGCCGTTTTAAAGTAAGAACCAAACTACGTTTGTATGGAGAGTCGACTTTAGACGATTGAATTCAGCGTCATTTGGAAGCGATAGTGTGGAGCCGGCATGACATTGAATTAACAATAATTTGTTAGACTTTTACTGGCCACTGACGAGCAAAACAGTTCAATAGGCTAAACTAGCGCGCAAACTGACCATTTTGTTTTTAAAAGCGTGAACATTGCGTTGCTCCGCATAACGCTGGATAAGTATTATGTAAATTCGAAATTTACATTTAAAATGAGAAGGTGAGAGAAATATTTTAGCGTAACATTGAATAATCGATGAATCAACTAAATCTGAAATAAGCGAAAGTTCTTGATAATACCGGTTTTAGAAGTTTCGGAGGTATTCGGATATTATCATAATTTTCTTGCCTACCGGCGTTGTTTGGTAAAATTCGCCGACTTTTGGTAGAAAATGCTTCTTTACTTCACAAAGTATGTAATTAGCTAACAACCAGTTGCTTTTTCTTGCCACTTGTATTAAATAAGGTGGCTGGCATTTACAACAACAGTCATAAGAAGGAATGAAAGGTGTTTCGCCTGTTTATAAACATAGCCTGAGTACTCATACTCATCTCTTTCTGACATCACGTGATGGAAAGAGAAGAATCTTGATATGATGTGATATGATATGATATGTTTGTCTTGCTCGCATCACGTACTCGACGTGTCCGTTATTATCATAATACAAACTAGAAAAAAATACGTAAGGGAAAGAAAGAAAACCCAAAGAATGAAAAAAAGGAAAATAAACTGATAATCTGCCAATTAAAATAACTTCCTACGTAGGGGTCTTGATACATGATCTTGCAGAAGATGTATAATTGACCTAAATTACTATGCTGGTATTCACAATTACACTTTATTCCATAGTAATACTTACGGCGAGAAATGTGTGTCTTTGAAATCAACTGTACAACAACTCGCCGATAACTCTCCGTGCACCGGAATAATTCTGGTCTCCAACTGGTGATGCGAAGCAACTATGCGTATAGTTGCTTCGAATCTCGGAGTCAAAACATACTAAGGAACCTCCTGAGACCAGTCAATTTACATTGTTACAGATAGCCTTCGATCCATAATTTCATTTGCCGAGACACTGTTATTTTTTGCCGTAAAAGTAATTATGTCTGAAGCATTCACATTTTCACGACAATTTAAAAAAGCTTTGTATACATCCTGTAATGGGTTAGGTTTGTTTTATAACAATCCTGAAAAGTACAGTTTCTAAGAAAAATACTTATGGCAAATATAACTATGGATTTCATTAACCCAGGTTGTAAATCACATAGTTGCACAAGATCATCCTAGAGCTGTTCTTATCGCCCTATTCGTGTATCATTTGGCGCAGTGGGTAGGATACTGACCTTCGGCAGCGCGGCGAGGCACTGCTGCTTGACGTCCCAGACGAGCTGGTCGCGCGGGAACTGCAGGCTCTTCTGCACGTTCAGCTCAGGCACGTGCACGCGCACGAGCAGCCAGCCCTCCTCGGAGCACTCGCCCTCCATCGTGCTACGACATCTGGAACAATACAGATAGGTTACGTCTACTGTGCTACGGATCGGAAGGCGCAGCGTGGGTAGACCCCACAAGGTGGACTGATGACCTGGTAAAGGTCGCGGGACTTCGCTGCATGTGGGTGGCGCAGGACCAGTCATTATGGCACTCTTTGGGGAAAGCTATGGCCAGCAGTGGACGTCTTTCGGGTGATATGATGATGATAAAACCCTGTGCACCTCTATCACATTACAATCAATTTCACACCCTTGCTTGCGTATGGAAGCGAGTGCACGAAACAGATTTGAATGAGCCGGATCCGACAAAATTAGGCATCTTGTTGATGAAGTCATACATATAAATGTCGGTTGTAAGCTTAGGCTTTGTTTATAAAAAGCTTACGTCTGATCATAAACACTCCTTAGTAAAGTAAAGTGTTTGTGTTTGGATGAACTCGCAAGTCCGCGCGCCCATAAACGGAACCTGCCTGGCCTAGGCCTGCTTTGTAGGTGATCGTCCGAATGAGAACAAATGCGCTAGACGATCGCTCCTATCTTTCATTATAATTTTTTGTGTCGTTCTCTACGAGAAGTCACCTTAGTGCAAACTTTTACGCACGCGTGTCTCGCGCCTTGCAACGTCACACGTGTCTCGCGCCTTGCAACGTCACACGTGTCTCTAAATGTGGCCTTTATATACCCCGATTAAATCGCAACAATCAAAATTTCGATACGAAACTTTGATTAAGGCTGGTAGTCTAGAAAACCAGACCATTGATTTGATTGTGAACCTCATCCATAGTCATTTGATTAACCTACTTCATCATCCTCCTAGCGTTATTCCCGGTTGTGCCCTAAAAGAGCCCGGGGTCCATTTTGAAAATACCTACCTACTTATTCAGTTCTAATTAAAATACTAATCAAACTCAAACTAACACCATTAAAAACTTCTCACAGCTCCGTTAAACCAGCGTTAATATTAAAAACTCCTCATGAAAACCGAAAAATCGGGAGTCTGCTTAGAATTTCAAATGCGGCCTTACATTACAATAGAGTATTGTCATTGAATGTCATTGTCGGATGAATGGGTCTTGGCGGAAAATCGCTTAGCATTTATATGGAGCCATAACACTTGAGGTCAGGTAATGCTTAATTATGCGGTTTGGAAGTAAACATGTATTTTCGGTAATACTTAATTATGCGGTTTGGAAGTAAACATGTATTTTCGGTTTAACGAGGAAAAGAACTTAGTTTGTATATAATCTTCCTGTAAAATTTTCTTTAGAGCGGCGTAGGTACAGTCAGCATCAGAAGTTGCTAAGCAGTCCTAGTGCTCAAAATGACCTACACACGAACTCTAATGTCAAGGGAATAAGGATCTGTGTAGGTTATTTTGAGCGTGTTATTTTGCTTAGCTACTTCTGATGCTGACTGTACATATAGTTCAATTTATCTTTGCGCGCGGCTTTATGTGTAGGTTAGGGAAAGCAATCTCGATCTTGCGAGATCTCGACTATATTTTAACAGACTGAGTCTCGTGAAATTATCGTACGATATCTCGCGAGGGTGCGAGATCCAATTTTTCATATAAAATACAGCATGACAAAAGTTTCATCTGACTGACAAAGTAATAACCTAAATACTGCAATTTCATTAAAATGCATATGGTTAAAAAGTAATATTTATATATGGTCTTGGTGTTGTATTTTGAAATAAAACGAACATTATAGAACACTGCATGCAGTTATTATTTTTATAATCATAATATTTGTCATAAAATTTCGTGTTGAGAATCATTAAATGGAATTCATGGCATTTGCATACGTTTTCAGTGCAAACTGCCGCTTACGCTACAATAACAAAAAAACTCTGTTTTCTTATCTTAAGAGTCTGGCATAAATCCGGCTTTTACTAATAGGTACCTACTTTCCTACTAACTTTTCTCCACTTTGCGCGATCCTGGGCGTCTTTTGTGAGAGAAGTTTATGAAAATGCTGAATATTCAATTTTAACCAAACATCTTGAGCAATTCCATGTTTTATATGATAATGCTGACCCACAAATATCACTTCACCCGGCAGTAGGTCAGCATGGCAGTTCAATAAGCCATGCCTCGAAGGTGACAATGTGTATGAAAGATCGTTAATTGCACAATGGCGATTACCAACGATAGACCAACGCTTTATAGTCAGCTGACAATATTAGCTTATTCACAATTTACCTACTTATTTAGCGCAACGATTGAGAATATATTCCTTGCGTACATCGGATTTTCCTATATTTATGATTGGCTAAAGAATTATGGCCGTTTGACAGAGTTAACCAACACAATATGTCTACTTTAAACTCATGTTGCAGCAATAGCATACAATGGCTATACTGGTTCTATCCTTGCATTGCATTTGCTTACTTCATTCAGATTATGACAGGTAAAAGTACCACGTTGTTATGTTGTGTCACAATGGCGTGAATAATTAATATTTGCCATATGTCGATTTGTATCATGTATTTGTGAGTTCGATTTAAGAACTTTTCTCAATACACTTTGTGGTGCAGTAAATAAGGTCAGCTTCAGATATTCGATAATTCTGTATTTACTTAGGGCGAGTTGTGTCAATAGTTTAACGGACCCTGGGCTCAAAAATCTAAAAAATCGATGACGTAATATATGGACAAGCCCTAGCTCACACCTAGCCATAAAGTGGCAATTATAGTCCTCTATGCGAGCGGCGAGCCAAGTACTACAGTAGCTACTTTATCTCTATGAAAATATCACTTTTCCTTGACGTTGATCTTTTAAATCCATTAAATCCGTATAGGTGAAATTCCTCAGTAATTTTAATGACACATCTAGCAAAACTTCTCCGTCCGCCATTTCTGACGTGTGTTTCCTAGAAGGCGATAAACGGTTGGCGCCACTGATTTTCAAATTGGACTTCGGAGAATTGCAACCGGACGCGATCGACGCACGCGCAGGCTTTACGGGCAGCGTAGATACGAAGATTAGGAAGGAAAGGAATCTCTTTCACGAGTATATTAAGTATTGGTAAATAATAGTACATTACGTACCTAGGGCGGTGAATTCGTGAATGGCCTCACCTTCGGTTCGGGCCACAAACACCTGCGATCTAGGGCTTTACGAATTACCGCCCGTGGTGAGTACACAATTTTACGTCTTCACCTGGCCACAATGCGAGTTTTACCGTACGCGCAGCGTGCGGTATAATTCGCATTATGGCCAGGTGTGACGTAAAATAAATAAATAATAGGGGACAATATTACACAAATCGACCTAGTTCCATACATAGTAAGCTCAATAAGGCTTGTGTTATATTATGGTACTAGACGACTATATATTTAATAGATAAAAATTAGTCATGCTCATACCGGGATTCGAACCATGAACCTTCAGCTTCGTAGGCAGCGTCACTGCCCACCACAGATTTTTGTATATTGTATCAGGTGGGCCGTAAGCTTGTTTGCCACCGACGTGGTATAAAAAAATCGGGCCTAAAGACTAGTTGTATACAAAATCGGGCCTAAAGACTAGTTGTTCTAAACTGTGATAGTAAGTTAGGTTTTTTAAAATCTTGATCATTTAAGTTAGCTTTTTCTATGGGTTGATTGCATTAAATACTTTTTAAATATTAATAGCTCATTTTCAAAAAGTTTAAATTTATCACTTTACTCTTATTGTCAATTTGATTTACCAAGTCTAGATATTGCTCCAAGATTAATCCATACAATTTCGACGTTTAATGTTCATAATTCATAATAATAAGTACCCACCTCTTCTTTCTCGTTTGGTTCAATCGAACCTTAATTAGGTAACAGTTTAACGTTTATAGCAAAGACATCGGGGTCCTTCTCAAACACTATTCATAGCATACGTGCATACACGATGACAGTGTCTACAGATAACGTTATCTAGTAATTAATACTTGCGCACACGCCGGTGTGACGCCATATTGGTCCTCCGGCCAATCAGCCGCTTTAGATATCCTTGGTTCCATATTTAAACTTCAAAATGCGTCGTTACAATGGTAATCTCTTAATCCGAGGATAAGTTTAATCACGTGTTTTACGGGGGAAATTGAATGTTCTTGGTTAAGGTGACGGCGTGATATAATCATGACAGAAAATTCGTCAAGCACAAACGAGTGCACGTTCACTTATACCGTTCTCCAATATTATAAATGTCAGTCAGTCACTCTGTCTGTCTGTCTGGCAGTCAGTCGATCGTTCGGTAGGTCAGTCGGTCAGTCCGTCAGTCAGTCAGTCAGCCAGTCAGTCAGTCAGTCAGTCAGTCAGTCAGGCGAATATGATGAAGTATACATTCTTGGCCAGTAGGTAGTGGCCAGTAGTTAGCCTGGTTAGTCGGTAGTTAGCCATACAAACCGAAGAAGTGAAAAAAGTTCCGTTGTGACACAAAAATTAATTAAGTTGCGTGTCACAACGGAAAACTGTCATAGATAATTTAATTGAGTGAGTTAGGCTGCCCAAGAGTTTGGTCTTTACCCATATCGCCACGTTGTAACAAATAAGCAATATTGCGGATAAATCAGGATAGTTCTTGACACCGGCAGCCTCGCACATAATGTACATATCAGCGAAATAAGTAACTAATTAATTTAGCTGTCGACACAACTAATAGAGTCAATTATTTCCACGCAGATTAAGTCATTTCTAGCACTCGGATAATGGTGCTAATTTATTATTCCCTAACGTTTATTTATACCTATAGATAAATGAAAATAATTGTACGTTGGCCACACACAATCAGTGTTACTCATTAGTAAAAATCCCTGGGCGACCAAGTTCAGCTCGGGTGAAAATACGGAGAAAACGAATTTTCCCACACGTGAGAGCATGCTAGATCGATTTCTCGCCGCCGTAAACCCCTATATTCCAAATTTCATCGAAACAGTTCCGTTTCCGAGAACGTGATTGGAAATCTATATATAGATATACAAATATTGCTCGTTTAATAGAATAGGATAATAGCGCAAAGTTAATTATTGTGGAAATTCAATACAGGATGTTGCTCAAACTTTGGAATCAGTTTAGCAACGGCACAAAAACTGCGGTTACCTAAGACAGAAGACATAATTTATCGAACAGACCTACCTGTCGACATACACTGATAATTATGTCTTCAAAGTAATTAACTCCACACTGTGTTGCTTTTAATCAAGCTGTGGACGCGGAGCTATTTCGTTGTCGAGTTCGGTTTGATTTATGTAATGCTCATTAAGGTTATGTGATACAATTAATAGGGCAGTGAAGTGACAGCTGAAATCGACTAATTCATCATCATATCAGCCGAAAGACGTCCACTGCAGGACATTGTCCTCCCCCAAAGAGTGCCAAAGTGACCGGTCCTGCGCCACCCGCATCCAGCGGACTCCAGCAACCTTTACCAGGTCATCAGTCCACCTAGTGGGGGGCCTACCCACGCCGCGCCTTCCGGTACGTGGTCGCCACTCGAGAAACTTTCCGCCCCAACGGCCATCGGTTCTACGTGCTATGTGCCCCGCCCACTGCCACTTAAGTTTAGCGATCCGGAGGGACCGGAGGGCACATCGGTTTCCTTGGTTCTGCTGCGGACAGCCTCATTTCTGATGCGATCACGCAGAGAAACTCCCAACATGGTCCTCTCCATTCCCCTTTGGGTGACTTTGAGCCTTCTTATGAGGCCCATAGTAAGTAAGACTAATTCATAGCAATATTTAAATGTAAATACAACTATAACACATGTAGGGCACAATTTATCTCATTGGCCAGATTTGCCCTAACACATTAATTAGAACACTTAGAAAGAGACCGAGTCTATCTCGCCGCGAGAGAGCTCGCGCGCCGTCTTTTGCTGTCCGTGCTGGTATCAGAACTTAAAGTCTGAGCATGTGATTATTGCTAGGTACGCCTAAATTGTATGGACTGGATGTGGATCTTGAATCTACTCTTTTCCTATTTAGTGAATGGATTTTCTAAGAAGTTTTAGGAAAAAGCTAGTTATTTCTAGCGACACCTATCGACGCCCCTATTCGATTTATACACAAAAATCAATATTAAGCGAGCAAGCGAAACGACCGAACTTTTCCGTTCAGCTCGAGCCAAAATTCTTTTGTATTTCTGTCCGGCTGTTCTCCTCTCAGGTCGCATTTCTCAACCGGTACTCGAGAAAATTTCGTGAGCAGGTTTGGATTTCGGAATAAAAATAAAAAAAAACAAATAAGGCGCTAGTATAAAAGTCAAGTTAGTAATATAACGACTACCTACGCGCCGTGTTCGCCGATTTTTTACACGCGGAATCACGCGCATTGCCGCGTCGGCAGTGTGAACTGTGAAGTACTAGGCGTGTTTTCTATATAAATTGAGATTCTTGCATGCGATGGTAAAATCTGCCGGGCGGGACGCGGTGCTAGTGGGAGAATCGCCTCTCTGAGTCGGGAATTTTACAGCTCACACCATCTAGTGTTTATATTTTAAAGTTTTACCGTCGTTTGACTGCGTTCTTGTAATCTGTTCCACCTGTGTGTAAATATTTGAACGGACAGACAAATACCATGGCGCAAGCGACTTATCGCAGTGCATAGTTGCATACTCGTACACTCTATAAATAAAACATATGGATATTTAGATATACATGTGTGTATTTATAACACATGCATTACACAACTTGAATCCACACAGGAGATAATACTTCTTCAGGTTGTCTTGCGGAAGAAAGCTATGTTTTTTTACAACGGTAGCCAGCAAGCATACGGTCTATGATGAAAAGTGGACACTTGCTTTAAGCTATGTCCATAATATGGTTTAAGTATTGGCTGTGACAGTAAGAGACAAAACGCTCCCGTTCAACACGGCGCGTTTCCAGGCAATCTTCGCGTTCTATTTAGGTAGCGTACTTTACCAGGGCGGGTATGAAGGACTTCCGGGAACCGATGGACTACCATCTAAAACCGCACGGTGTTCCAGCTCGTCAGCATGGTGCCGGGTTACGGACACGCTGAAGCACTCTTCCGGTAGATCGGCTAAAGATATGGCTGCCCCCACCTTACCGTCACCCCTCGTAGACAGGCACGACGTCACAGGCGCTGTCTCAGTTAAACGAAGCCTAGCCTGTCAATAATTAGCCTCCATCAACATTACAGAGTACCTCATGTACTGCTATACACAAAATGATCTCATTATTATATCGTTTTGTAAAAACACACTTAAACTGCAAAGTAACGATGACTTGGTCATATTCAAAGGTCTTTGTAAGCTTCCGTTAAGTTCTCAAGGGAACTGCTGCAACAAAAAATAATGAAATCTTTTATGTTTAATAATTATTTTAATAGCCAAGACGTCGGTACGTCAAAACACGATTATCACGTGTAAAAAGGGGTAACAAAAACCTATCATTGTAAGATTCAGGGGTTTTTTTAATGTTGGTTACGGGTTTAATACCAAGCTGCCTGTGTGGCTCCGTGGCCTCGCCTGCGCATTACAAATGTCCATCCGAAAGGTCCATTCTATACACTGGTTCATTCTTACTGGCCATTAAAAAATCCGAAAGTCATTTTCTGCTAAACGAAAATGTAGACGCAGGTGATTTAATAGAATATCTTGGTAACGATAGTAGATATTCAAAAAAAACTTCAATTCCTTCAGCGGAACATGGTTTTCAGAATCATGTAATTGGGAAAAGATATGCATGCGGATAAACGACTGTTCAGGATTATCTATAGTGCCCCCGAAATAAAATAATTAAGAAAGATTTTACCTTAAGTTCAGTTGTTTCATAAACTTAAAATCTAAGATCTCTTAACACATACGATCAAATAAAGTGATATGATGTACCTATGTGAAACGTGTTAGATCTTTGACCCCTCTGTTACATAGTTTGTTTGTTTATGTATAATATACTGCTCGAAGAGAATAAATAATACATTAGTGTTCACTGCTTTAAGAACGTGTCTGTTTTTGTCGAGTGTGTATTTTTCCCAACCCCCGTTTGTTTGTTTCCCTTTTACGTAATACGCTTGAATGAGTTTTACGAACGTTTGTTGTTAAACATTAAACACAATATAAAAAACATTCATAATGAGATTCGTAGCGGTTATATTATACTTTAAAAGATAATGTCTGCATCAGCAGCTTGCTACCTGAAATGATGTTTTAGATTGTATGTACACTCGCGAGCAAAATAATTGCATCACTTTACATTTTTTCGTCTGCATCAGATATTTTTGTAAATAAAGTAAATTGCTGAATTATTTTAATTAAATTACAATCATTACAGTTTAATTATAAAAGCGTAAGGATTTAGAGAGGTTTAAATTTACTCTTGTACAATAAAAATAAATATTTAATTTCTAAACTTTCAAGGTTCATATCTTCTTATGATTTTAATTATATTTTATAATTTATTCTTTATTATGATAATTTGATGGTTTACTATACATTTAGCATCACTACGTTATCAATTTGAACATGAGGCACCATGCCTATTGTGACAGACTTGCTAATGAAGAAATTCGACCACATCACGGGTACCTTCAGACGCTTTCACTTGAACTGTGGCGTAGGAGTCAAGTCATACGTTCATTCATTCTTAAGGCCCATATTAGGCCTCGGGCCAGTATGCGTAATGTCCATTGACGCAATTTTAGTAACCTGCGTGAAGTTTGAATAGGCATTGTTTTTGGACAGGGAACATAATTCCGAACATAATTGTTCCCCATATTATTATTTCGAAAACTTTGTTCCGCTGAAGGCGTTTTTAATTTTTTTAGATATAATATATAATAATAATCTCACCTACCATTTATTCAGTGAAATCACTTGCAGTTCAACCTTCGCTTAGCGAAAAAAGGTTTTCAAAATGTTGTAATTTCAAAAACAAAAAATAAAATGCTTTCGGACTAATGAACCTACGGAATTTTTGAGTGTTCCCTATTGGAAAACTTGGTATAGGTAGAGGCACGTAAGTCTAGCGGTGAACTAATCGAGGACGGGAAACGCAACTGTACGCCAGAAGTGAGTGGGGCGTCGTATCGGTGCGCGGGACAGAGTACGACTGGACTTGACTGGAGAGCCAATAAGCGCTTACGGACGATCCCGCGCGTCCCCTTCACACCCCCGATATACCTTATTTTCGATTTCTGCGCATGAAGGTCAGCGCTAGACTTACGTGCCGCTACCTATAATGACCATTGATCGGATTAGGTAGTACCACTTCGCGGGACTTCGGTGCGTACGCTTAGTATGGATATAGCTTTTAACCCCGAGATTTCATATTATGAAAAGTTTAAAGTTCATATTACATATTACATCATTCTCATATTACATTTGGTTTGCCGGACTACACTTAAATACTGGTTACTTTATTTTTTGTTACAATTTATTCATAGTAATAAGCAAGTTAATGTAATGTTTAAATTGTAAAATATCTTCGCAAAGAATATTTAAGAGAGTAACGAGGCTATCATGTAGCGACGAACCTTTTTAAGACTTAGGTAATCATACTGGATAGTTTTTTGCTTGACAATTGATTGAATACTATCTATTGATTAAGATCTATTATTTTATTAGAATATATTGATTAAATATCTCATATCGAGTTGTATGTTCTTTGTTTGCCACCGACGTGGTATAAAAATAAAAATACTAAGTTGGATTGAATCCTATCCCGATTTAATGTACTTAGCTAATATATACATATTGTACATGTCAGGAAAATTTTCTGTGAAAAAATAAGTCCCGGAATCCCGAGTCATATCCATGTTATGTACAATGTTTAAGGTCATTCACCCGAAATGGCACTACCAAATCCGATCACTGATAATGACATGGTCTATCTTGTGACTTAGCCGTGGTATCACGGAATCTTCTATTCTATTTCACGACTAGTTTAACTTCGAACAATTACTTGTCACCAGGAGGATTTGGCAGCAGGAATACAAGGAATAGGGTCAACATTCACAGGTGTAATAGCCACTTTACACAAATTGCCGCCATGTCATGACCCTTGATTACAACTAGTCGAATTGCGCCGCAGATCAAAGGTTGTTGACACGTTGGCAAGCATGGCAGTTTGTTGTTAGGTCGAAAGTGAAGGTTGTGTGTGCTTTTGATGCCTGCGTCCAGTTTAGTACACCAACGTGCGAACGTTATTATGTGTGTCTGCAAATCTAACTGCTGACGACAGTTGATACTGCTATCTTCCGGCTTTTTAGGGTTCCGTAGTCGACTAGGAACCCTTATAGTTTCGCTTTGTCTGTCCGTCCGTCCGCGGATAATCTCAGTAACCGTTAGCAATAGAAAGCTGAAATTTGGTACTAATATGTATATCAATCACGCCGACAGTGGTAAAATAAAAAGTGATATTTTTTCATTTCAACCCTAACGTGTGATATATTGTTGGATATGTATTTAAAAATTAATAGGGGTTTGCTAAAATCATTTTTTCATAATGTTAATATTTTCGGAGATAATCGCTCCAGAAGTAAAAAAAAATGTGTCCCCCCCTCTAACTTTTGAACCATAAGTTTAAAAAATATGAAAACAATCTCAAAAGTAGAACTTTATAAAAACTTTCTAGGAAAATTATTTTGAACTTGATAAGTTGAATAAGTAGTTGTTGAATAATTTCTGGACGAAAAACTACGGAACCCTACACTGAGCGTGGCCCGACACGCTCTTGGCCGGTTTTTGACTATAATGGTGTGGTCAAGAGAACAAATCATCGTACATTTGGATGAAGACGCCGACCTGCCTGGCAATTTTAAGTATAAAAAAACCGGCCAAGTGTGAGTCGGACTCGCGCTCGAAGGGTTCCCGTACCATTATCTATCAAAAACCGAGTTTGTTTTATGGGAGCCCCCTTAAATATTTATTTTATTCTGTGTTTTAGTAAGTAAGTAATTGTTGTTATAGCAGCCACAGAAATATAACTTCTGTGAAAATTTCAACTGTCTATCACGGTTCATGAGATACAGCCTGCTGACAGACGGACGGACGGACAGCGGAGCCTTAGTAATAGGGTCCCCGCTTTTTTTTATCACTCCTTGTTTAGGCTATTCTATGGAAGATCATTTAAGTTTTCTAAATGTCCACTAATTATCGTAACGTTTACCACTGGTTTATAATACCTACCGCGTGTCATCCTTTATAAATTCGAATCATATTTCCAGGAAGACTGTTAATAAGTATAACTATAGTAGTAAGGTAAAGTTCGAGTGTTTTCATATCTTGAACAAACCCCGGGCTATTTTATTTATTTTGTGAAGGTTGTTTGTCGCATAAACATCGTTGCTGACAACGGATTATTTCCTTTAATAACGGATATTCATGACTATATTACAGCAGGAAATGACATGATCAATAAGGTTTCGATATTACCCGTAAAAGAGTTAACCTTGCGGGACGGATAACAGGTGGTATTTGACATGCAAAGTTCAGTTTCATTCTTTATTTTCATGATTCTAGGCAATTCTAATTCATTACATATACTTATTTCAATTTTTACCTTACCCTGCACGAAATTTGGAAATGACCCCCTTTCTCAGAACTACATCCAAAGTTATCCCTACCAACAATATTGTACAACTATTATTGTTTATACATAATATACTAGCGAATTCCCCAAGGTCATATCAGGCAGGTAAGTATACACGAGTGTAAACAGCCATTCAAACGTGAGAAAAGGTCTTAACCTTGCTCCCGCTACAATGAAAGGAGTTGCTTGTAATTATTTGTTGAAAAGCACTTTTAATCACCGGTCTATTTGATACGCAACTTCTAGATGCTTCTTTGTTTCATTGCAATTAAATAGCACTGTTGCGAAATGGAACGTTGGTGTAGTTAAGCCACATATGTAGCCCTCGAAATTGTGTGTCGCTCGTTCGCTAATGTTAGCTCTATAAGTACACTGTAGGTCGTCACCCGCGCACGGAAACCTGAAGTCAAAAATCGGCATAAAAAAGATCATAATTTCAAAAAGGTGAACATCATTTATTTCCCGAAAGTACTGTTAAAGTATCACTTATAGTTTGGAAGCAGTCGCGAATTTAGGTCGGTTAATTTTCTAGCCTCAATAAAATAATAATAAAACTGACAGTTCGCCCGATTCCAGCGTGTCTCGCCACCCCCATGTATGGGTTTAGAGTGAGCCATATAAAATTAATCATCAAGCCTGTTTAGCAGCAGGCGGCAGAAATCACGCCATTTCTTTTTAGATGGTTGATAGTTTTTCATGCATACAACGATTAAATACAAAGAGTAACTCAATTGTGTTCGGTCGTGATTCAGTCGGGAACTAAACTCTAAAAATCATTAAACAATCTTATAATGGCAACTGGACAGTCAATGGTATGATTTTGCATTATGCGGGCTGAGCAGCAGTGTAGCTTGTATAAAGGAGGAGATCTGGCCGAAGGGTGTACTTTTCCCGCGATTTCGAGGTCGGTTTTATATGCGTGATGCGCCGCGCATCGCCGTCTTAACGTGTTATATGTATTACAACTTTTGTATATTAGTCTGTAAGGTATTTGTGTAAACATGGGCCTTGTTGCCTGACGCAAATTTATAGATATAATACATAATATTTTAATAAGTTTGCCACGACAAAGGCTCTCCAAGTTTGTCTTCTACTAGGTAATCTCTGTTAAATTGAGTATGAGTTTTAACCAATCCGCATTAAGCAAAGAAGTTAGCGACTTCGTGTTGGGAACACTTAGCAAATAATTTCGAGTTTGAAAGTAATTTTCTCTTGGCAAATACCATTCGAGAGTTAAACTCGGGTGTTGTTTTAAACTTTAAATGTTCTGTTGTCGCTATGTATGGACACCGTGTAGCTAATACCTATCTGAGATATACAACGTGTTAATAAAATAACGCAAAACCTGAAAACCGTTTGTTCAGAATCGAGCATAGAATGCGAAAAAAATAAAAAATAAAAATTTTGACAAGATTTATTTTTTACATTTGTATGGAGTGTTGGCCGACTGGGGCGACCTGCTCCATACAAATGTAAAAAATAAATCGCGTCAAAAAATTTATTTTTTATTTTTTTCGCATTCTACTCTCGATTCTGAACAAACGGTTTTCAGGTTTTGCGTTATTTTATTAACACGTTGTAGAACACATATCTTCTCTTTTCATGTCACTCTAGAGCAGAGGTCGGCAACCTTTTAGCACCCAAGGGCCGCTATAGCAGCAAAACTCTTCGAGAGCTCAAATACAGCCGAGGTTGCCTCTCGGACACCGAAATTACGCGTCATTGCTTTAACTATAGGAAATGAATCCCACGAAATGAAATAACAATTAATAATTTCCGATTATTAGATGTAGATAACCGAATTGTAATTCCTATAAATAATCAAATTCGAATTTTAGTAACAGCTACAGATGTTATTCACTCATGAACGGTACCTTCACGATATATTGTAAATAATGACGATACCTACAGGTTGATATATGTGTTCTTTTGCTTTTGGTTTGTTTTTTTCTATTTCCTTGTTATTGTGTTCTTATATTTGTTGACATTGTCCTAATATTATATATTAATTTTTCTCTGTTTTTGACGATCGTGATAAAAATTCTTATTTTTTTGACATGTATGCAAATCTGTAATGTAATTTTTTATCATGAAATAAATAATCAAATCTAATCTAATCTAATGAGCAAAAGAAAATGATCAAACCGCATTTTAGTCCCTAGGACAGAAAACAACTGACGTAAAAATATACACAGCCCAACCCAACAGGCTCTTTCTAGCTTACCAGGGCAGTACAAGGATAAAAACTAGCCGGAGCCAAGATTCCCGCAGTAAGTAATGTTGGTAATTATTATAATTACTGTGTAATGGCGCGTTGAGAACGCGGAAACATTTTTTCCTAGTCAATTTGTTAAATAACTAGGTTTCTGCATCATTGGTGTTATATAATTTTTGTTTAGCCGACTATGATAATGGGTCACGCGAAGTGTTATTTACTCGGTAAAGGTTAAAGTTATTTATTTATAAAAAAAAAATCATCACTTACAGACTAGTCCTCCCACACTGATGTGTGTTTGTTACTGCAAAACTGTTTGTTACGCTATTTGCATATAGTACACAACTAGATCTTGTACCTAAATGTTACGTAGATACCTATAGGAAACTAGGCCTAATTTCTGTCCATTTTTGCAAGTATTGTTTTGTATTATGGCTGTTTGTTTTCTAAATAAATAAATAAAAAACAAAAGAGGTTCATGTCTGTCATACGCCAGCTATAGGTAAGCTTGTAATATAGAAATATCAGAAGTAGGTACCTAAGTGTGTTGTTAAAGATATGAAAAGGCAGATGTTTTTTTTTTCAATTTACTTTTGTTAACACCATAGGTAAACAAGTCTTCATTCAACCATGTCAAATGCCACTACTTGCTCTGTAGGTATGTGGTGGTGTATTCCTGGTGGTCAGTAAGGTCATCTGAGATCCCGAGGATGTGTTGTGTTGAGAGTGAGGGACCCGCATTCGTGTCTAGCTATCAATACAACGGATCCTCAAATCAACAAAGGGTTGGCAGCGCGCTTGTGAATTTTCTGTAATCGCAAGCCTCCACAGGCTACGGTGTCTGGTTATCATCAGACAGACCGTATGATTGTTTGCTAACGTCGTAGTAAAAACAAATGCCTCGACAATGCATTGACCGCATTGATTGGACTGTCGTGCTACGCGTTCGGGAAATACTAGCAATCACATCACTGCTTAGTCAGGGCTGGACGTAAAATTGTGTACTCACCACTGGCGGTAATAAAGAAAGCCTAAGATCGCGTACTTTTCGCCCTTGCTGCCTGCAGCGTCACACTACGATCTGAGACATCCTTAGTTTTTCCGCCCTAGGTAAATAATGCACTATAACCGTCTCCGTCTCGTCGTGGTCTCGTCCTACTACTGCCAGCTATTTTGTTATGTACTGTGTAATGACCGCTCTAGCACCCTAGAGACACGCTCGTGACGAGCCGGGGGCAATGACCCCGGCTAGTGGACCTTGCGAGATCCGATGTTTACGTCATTATATTGATTGCTGATGATTTAGAAAACGACAAGGTGTGCTAAATACGATATGATTGCTAATTTGATGATAGTTCCTGATTTTTTCCGTGTTACCAACAAATCATTGAATATCTAGGGACGACCGGTTTAGCCTAGTGGGTAGTGACCCTGCCTACGAACCTGACGGTCCTGGGTTGGAATCCCGGCAAGGGCAAATATTTGTGAGATGAGAATGAATATTTGTTTCTGAGTCTTGGATGTGTTTTATGTATTTAAACATAGTTTTTATAATATTAATAATTAGTATGGGGCTAATCCGATTTGTGTAAAATGTTCCTAACATTTACATATTTGGAAAACCTACCATACTTACTAATATTATAAAAATGCGAAAGAAACATTTTACGCTTAAAACGTTGAACCGATTTAGATAAAAAAATGTATGCTGATAATTTGTAACCCTGGGAAGAACGTAGGATAGTTTTTATCCCTTAAAGGAGTATTCCCTAAAAGAGGAGTGTTTTTTTTATGGGGGTGCGATAATTCACGTTTCTCTACAGCTGACTCAATCTTTACATATTTAGTTGGAAAATTCTAATGAACTTCTTTTCTTTAATAGCAAGTTTAAATAATTATAATGTTGCTAAAGACTTCGCTGTCTGTCTGTCACCAGGCTGTATATCAGGAACCGCGATAGCTAGACAATTGAAATTTTCACAGATGATGTATATCTGTTGCCGCAACACAACAAATACTAAAAACAAAATAAAATAATTATTTAAGGGCGGGGGGGGGGGGGGCTCCCATACAAAAAACGTGATGTTTTCGGCTTCGCACGTGCGTAGGAATGAAGCATTTTTCCCGCGGTAATAAGTAGCCTATGTTCATCAGGGATACTGTCGGCTTCTAATGGTAAAATAATGTATCAAATCCGTCCAGTAGTTTCGGAGCCTATTCAGTACAAACAAACAATCAAATTTTTCCTCTTTATAATATTAGTGTAAATAAGTATACATGTAGATTAGTATGGATAAAGCATTCGACTCTTCCTACTGGTTTAAGGAAACTGATTGATACTTTATCTTTACTTTTATGCGCCTCCTTATGCACAGGTAGCACTACCGCGTTTACGACCGACTTAAAAGCAATCATGCTAGGTGGTATCGTGTTTAATGTCGTTTATCGCCTTATGCACATACTATCCGCGCAGGCCTTTAAATAGCGCTATTTTCGTATAGCGCTATCATTTATAACGTTATTATTCCTAAAACCGCTATACTCAAAAACGATATTTGACGCGCTGTATAGCGATATCCATTATAACGTTATAAATCTAAACCATTAATATAAAACCGATACTTTTTTAACCGATATAATAATGTTATAACGTTATAGGCTACCCCTTTCTCGCATTCAGTCTAGCCTACTCGTGCAATGTAAGCGATGTGATTACGTAACGTAGGTTGTTTGTTAGAGTGCACGACGTCATAGTAAAATACAGAATTTTTCGATTTGCTCGGCTTGTCGGCGCAGGTTGTAGCCTGATACGAATATCCTGACTAATAATTTTCAAATCAGATTGTCTTTAGCTACTCTGTGCCTCATTAATCGGAAATGCATCATACCATAAAAAACATGCCATGTAAAAAAGAGGTCAACTCTCGAACTCTTCCACCGTAAAAAGTTGTGAGATATTTCGTAGAGCCAAGTCTCAGGCATTCTTTTATCTTTATTTGCTTGCTAAATAAAATTTTGTGACTTGGCAATCACACAATACTACATAGCTTTAGGTATGCAGAAATCCATTCATGCAGGAAAGTTGTGTGATTGCCAAGTTACAGAATTTTATTTAGCAAGCAAATAAAGATTAAAGAATGCTCAAGACTTGGCTCTACGAAATATCTCACAACTTTTTACGGTGGAAGAGTTTCGAGACTTGGCCTCTTTTTTACATGGAATGTTTTTGCTTGCTAAATAAAATTCTGCAACGTGGCAATCACACAACTTAACTGTATTTATAGATTTTTGCATACTTACCTAAAATTATGTAGTATTGTGTGATTGCCAAGTCACAAAATTTTATTTAGCAAGCAAATAAAGATTAATAAGAATGCCTGAAACTTGGCTCTACGAAATATCTCACAACTTTTTACGGTGGAAGAGTTTCGAGACTTGGCCTCTTTTTTACATGGAGTGTTTTTTATGGAATCTCACTTCTTTTTGTAGGGTAATGTGTTATCCATACATACAATTTGTATGTATGATACAAACTATGAATGCAGGCCCATTCTTGCTTTTGAATTTTCCCATTCACTGCAAATGTAACTTTGTAATCCTATATATTTGTATAGGATTACAAAGTAATGTATACAGTTGGTGTATCTAGAAAACTGGGTTGAAATAGCAATTTTTTATAGTTTTCCCTTTATGTGGCCATTAAACCCTAACTGTACCAAATTTCAGCTCTCTGAGTTTATGGGAAGTACTAGTTCTATTTTGATGATCATGAGTGAGTGAGTGTCATAAATGCGAAACTTTGCTTTCGCTTAACTTCGGAACTAAATGACCTACAGACTTGAAATTTTTTTTTTTTTTTTTTGTGATTATAGCTTACTGGATGACGAAAATTTCTGCATTCTGGTCTTATCCAGAGGTTCTCAAATAGGGGCCTGAAAATGTGGCGAAATGGTTCCAGTAAAGGATGGTACGGCAGTGTTTGCTTCGCGCTCGACTTGGCGGGGGCACTGCCGTGCCCCCAGATATTAATGGCATTGTTATAACATGGTAAATTATTTATAATTTAAATGCCTGCATCAAATGTTTCTGACTAATTCATCAACGCACAGCCGAAACTACTGGGACTAAAAAGAAGGGACAAGATTTTTGGAAATCCCATCCCTAAGGGGGTTAAATAGGGGTGCAAAGTTTGTATGAGGGAAACTTTATTTTTACTATTGACTTGAAACTTTGTAGGAAGATTACTTATTAAGATGCATAAAAAGTTCTTGCAGCGTTTTAGAAAATTCCACTCCTAAGGGGGTTAAGTAGGGGACAGGGGTGCAATGTTTGTATGGGGGAAACATTATTTTTTGAACTAGAGACTTGAAACTTTGTAGAAAGATTACTTATTAGAATATAAAAAAGTACTTTCTGTGTTTTAGAAAATTTCATCCCTAAGGCGGTTAAATAGAGGTGCAAAGTTTGTATGTAGTGAACTTTATTTTTTGAGCTAGAAACTTCAAACTTTGTAGAAAGATTACTAAATACAATACAAAAAAGGACTGTCAGCGTTTTAGAAAATTCCACCCCTAAGGGGGTTAAATAGGGATGAAAGGTTTGTATGAGAAACACTTTTTTTGAGCTTGAGATTTGAAACGTTGTAGAAAGATTACTTATTAGAATAGAAAAACAGTTAGTACTTTTAACGTGTTAGAAAATTCCATCCCTAAGGGGGTTAAAAAGGTACTTATGCAAGATTAGGATGAGAAACATTTTTTTTGAGCTAGAGATGGGCAACTTTGTGGTACGATTACTCATTAGAAAAAAAAAATCCTTTCATCGTCTTGGAAAAATACCACCCCTAAGGGGGTTAAAAGTGTTAAAACTGTATTCAAGGTTTATATGGAGAGCAAGAAAATATAGTAAGATATTTCTAATGTCAGTCTTAGTCTGTATGTTAAAAGACAACAAAACTGATTTCAGAGTTTTTTTTTAATTCATCCCCTATAGGCGTTAATGGGGCTTCAAAGTTTATATGGAGGGAAAAGTATTTATTTAAGTAATTTTTTTTAATTTTGGTCTTAAAATAGAGAGAGCAGATTAGTAGATTTTTTTATTCATCACCTAAGAGTGTTTAATTTAAAGGGGATTCGAAGGCCGTATAGGGTCAAGACAATTTTAAAGTACAACATTAGTGTAACTACGATTTTAGACGGTTTGTTTAAAACTAAATAATACATTTCAATGTTTTTGAAATTCATCCCCTAAGAGGGTTTCTAGACTTTCTAGGGGGTTCAAAGTTTAAACGAAGAGCAAGATATTTTTAAAATAATAGATTTATTACTTAGGTTATGGACCGTTTGTTTAATGATTAGAAAACGATTTCAGCGTTTTTTTTATTCATCTCCTAAGAGAGTTAAAAGGTTTGAAGGTTGTATAGAGAGCAAGACCTTTTTTAAAGTAAGACTTACAGATTTGAACAGTTACCAGAAATGTAGGATAGGTTAGGTTAGAACTGCGATGCTCCCAGAATCGAATAGATTTAATCAACATTGGGTACTTATTATTATAACAGTAATGTAGCTTAGTAGACATATAAAAATATATTTTTCTTTAATACTTTATGAAAACGTCTGTTGATGATTCTTAAGATATTTATGTTTGTAAAAACGAAGTTTTCAATTTTGATTTATCAATTTAAACTAACGAACTCATCGCACTGTTACCTTTTACGTAGGTCTAATCCCTGAACGGATTTAGATGAAATTTCCCGTACAGATAATTTGAGACCCTTGGAAGGATATAGGATAGTTTTTGTATATCTTTAAGATGGTAGAAGTGTGTTTGGGACAGCGATAAATAGCTTGCACCGAACATAATTTAATAGCAATATTTTTTCTAAGACCATAACAAGTTCCACGCGAACGAAGTCGCTGGCAACAGCTAGTTATTTACATAAATATTTAGTGACTAAGGATTAATTAGAAAAGGAGGATGAATCGTAAGAAAAGGAGGATCGATACATATTTATGTGTACCAATCGTCCTTGGTCTCCCCTATCTATCGCGAGCCTATCTAGACAGATTATGGCGAAGAACCGAAATCGAAAATTCACACATTCTTTGGTTTCATAATCAGATTTTATTTAACTTGTCGTTTTCGGAATGGCTCTAAATCAAAAATAAAATAATATGTCGGAAACTAAAAGTATATTTTAATTTTATTACGATTAATGAACAAAAGCACATACCAACATACCTATGCATAATTTTTTGCTCACGGCAACACCGTCGGTCGTAGGGCTTGTTTGAAATAGGTCCTAATACTGGGAGTCTCCGATTTAGTGCCGAGACAAACAATTAACATAGAAAAATATGGACCCTCTTACATATTGTAATAGTGTATACCTAGGGGCTATTAAGATTGGCACTCTTTCTTTTTATTTATGAGCAAGTCCACGAATCTGTGGACAGCGTTGCGTTTCCTGCGTCCCATTTTTATTCCGCCATTTATCGTCGCAACCAACCAAATATTCACAATTCACAACCAATTTGCAAATGATCGAGGTAAACAAGCATTAATAAGATTTAGAAGCTAGAACAACGTAACGGCAACGTCGCACGTCGCGCTACGGCCCACGTGGTGGCATGTTGGCATTGGCACAGAGCGGCAACGGCGCAGCCGTAGCGCGCGGCTCGTATTTTAAAACGATATTATAACGTTATTATATATCGTTCTGTTATTCATTCTGTTACGGTATTTATATCGTTATGGAGAATATTGGTTTTGTTATAACGTAATTTTCGAACACTAACGGAATATACCGTTATAATTCCGGTTCATTTTATAACGTTTTAAAGGCCTGTATCCGCGTATTAGGAACGACCCAAGCGAAGCCGCAAGATAAAATATAGCTGTCCATTCTACACCCAATGATTTTTTTTTTAATAAGATTATTGGTTCCCGAGATTATGTAGAGGTAGTGGTACATACAAACTTGAAATCTTACAGACTTTTCCGTTTTATAATTTTAGCATAGATAGTATAGACTAGTATAGATATACCCCGACGCAGGCAAATATATATGGTTGCTTCCGCCCGCGACTTCGTCTACGTGGACCCGGGATAAAAACTATCCTATATTTTAATCCAGGCTATAAACTATTTTCGTGCAAAATTTAATCCAAATCGGTTGAGCCGTTTAAGCGTGATTGAGTAACAAACATCCAAACTTTCGTATAAATTTATAATATTAGCAGTTGTAGTAGTAATTATTGGAAACAAAAAATAATTCACAAATTAAGAAAATCTTAAAAGAATACTTTACCAAGGGCAAATATGCTAGGGAATATACTTGCAAACTAGCTATATAAAAACTACGCATAATACCTGATAGTTTAACAATTTTTAATAATAGCATATACAAGATGTATATAAAGCGAGTCGAGTGACCGCGCATATAATCTCGCATAGAGATTCGCAAAATAAGTCAATAAAGTCAATATGTCATTAATTAAGTACCTACTTTTTATCTGAAATAAATAGTTTTTTTTTTTTTTGTAGTAGTAGTAGTAGTGAGTATTCACTATCACTCATAATTCTGTTGGCGTAAACGTCATCAGCAGTAGAAACTAATTTAATTGCAAAATTAAACTTAAAAACGTTATATTTAAGACGCCACATATAGATCAATAGTGGGACCGGATTTTTGCCCTAAAAGTTTTGATAATTCTAAAGATGGAAAAGTGATGCTTATATGACATCGGACATATTTTTAAGTATATTTGCAATATATGATGAAAAGTTAGAACGAGCGTTAGGTATAAATTAGGTATTTATATATTTTTATTTATAATTTGTGAATATTGAATTAAAGTGCAAAGTTTTAGCTTCATCGTTTATAATATGTATGACGCTATATGTTATTAAGTTTGTAGAACTTTTTTTAAGCAGCTTCTTTGTCAAACCAGAATTAGGTTATTACTTTGTCGATATTGAATTAAAGTTTAAAAATCCTCAACAATATCTCTAATTTCTTAAGTTAATAGACAAAGCTAAAAATGTAGAAGAATAGGATACATGCTATAAAAGTAATATGCGTTTTTTGTCCTGTAAGATCTAATATTGAATTAGAGTCTGTAAAAATAAGTCTAATACTATAAAATAATATATGCAACCATATTATGAAAAGTAAGAAAATTCTGTGTATTGCTTGCATTAATCATAGTATAATTTATTTAAAATGGCGCGAAATTCATAACCACGCCGCGCTGGCCCTTCAACGGCGGCGCGCGGGGGCCGATCGTAGCCGACCTAGCGAGCGATACCTCGCCCCGCCCTCCCCGCATTACCGCGCAAGCGTGCTGTTGTCTTTCAATTCAAATCATTCATTTGTTTGTTTACTGTGCACATATTAGATGCAATTTTTAATACATTTGCTCAAATAGTGCTACTTTTACGTAGCTGTTTAGCGTGCGGAAAGTTGATTTTCACGAACTAGTGCTTTTCACTTTTCCCACTCAATAATCGTACAAATTGTACCATTAATTATTATGTCAATAAAAAATAAATAAGATAGAGCTGTACTAAATAAAATGATTTTTGAACTTCATCATTTTTCAACTGTATTACAATGACGTTACAGAATTAATAATATAAAAGTTTCGAATTCCTTACTTGTTGTTTTTCTTATTTTTTCGCAACTGTATTAAAAAACGTCGTTGTGTAGATTACTGTACATTGATTCGAAGGCTATATCGGCGCACAAAAGAAGAATGGAGATGGAGGCACCAGTAGCACAGCCTAGTGACGATGAGGAATGCTTTGATTTTCAAAACTTTTGTTCTTTTTTGCAACGAAGCTGCCAACGAAGTGTTTAAACAGGGTCAACTCAAACGCCCTGTTCAAGTCAGAATCACTGTCAGCGAAATAAAGAAATGTACTACACAGGTGTTGTTAAACGCAGCTATAGCTGCTCGCCGCAAGCAAACCAATGTTAGTTTGCCCCTGATTACGGATTGCTGTTACGAACACCAGGGTCATGTTGCAGGGTAATATCGCCGGTTAGCGACCACCTAATTTATGGTTCCGGTTTGCGACCACTCATTTCAATTGGTGTCAGGAATCTACCGCAAAAAACGACAATATATCCTTTCAGTTTTTTCAATAGATTACATACATACATACATATACTCACGCCCGTATCCCATTGGGGTAGGCAGAGACTAAGGAACGCCAAATATTACGGTCCTTAAATACTTCTTCAATAGATTCCTGTTTAATAATTACTTTAAATAATACATGCGGGGCACGGTTTATTTAGAGTGCGTTGTAATGTCATTTTATTAGGTATATTTAATTGAAAAAAAAATACGTTGTCTTTCACGTGGACGCTAACTGAAGCTGGTCGCGTAACCGGAGCGGCGGGTCAATACCCAACGTTATTAAATTAAACATTCCAATTTACGTTAACACTTAAAATAGGCCGTTTCTGCTCTAATAGTACCTGATTAAAGAAAACTTAGAAAGTAGAGCATAATTTAAACCAAAACAGTGAGAAATATATTCTTTGATTACAAATATTATTTGTATGCAGAATGTAATGATAGTGAATAAAGCAAGAAAGGTTTGTCAAGATCGTAGCAAGTGGAAATCCGTGATCTCTGCCTATCCCTCCGGGAAATAGGCGTGATGTACATTTGTATGTATGTATGTATATTATTTGTAGTAAGGTAAATCTCCAATAACTGGCCACCCTTGAATAATCGGCCCCCTCATACTAAAAATTAACTCTATTCACGTATAATAGAATAGATATAGATAGTATGAGGTGGCCAGTTATTGACGATTTACCCTATTTGTTAGGAATATTCGAGACAATTAAAGGTTTACTAAGCAGAAACGTCTGCTAACGAAGTTCTAAAGGACAACGCTCCCTAGGATTAAAAAAAAGTTGAAAATTTTGTTGAAAAAACTATTTTGCGTATTAATGTGTATTATTTCAAAAAAGTGAGTACCTTTACATTTTGAGGAAAAGAAATGTGAATGGTGACCCAGATTTGAGCTGTATAGTAAAATGTATAGAAAAAAAAAAGTGGTCAGATTGAAATGAAATTAATGTATGTCATAAGAATCGTTTCAAAAATAACTTGAAAAAAAAATCTTACTGGTAAAAGTAGGAAGAATCTAACCACTTATTTTTTTTTTTCTTACATTTTACTATGAAGCTCAATTCTGGTTCAGTTAACAGTTTTCACAAAATATATTTTATTGAAAAACTAATCCTTACTTAAAAAGTTTTTGCACCTTCATTATTTTTAAACATACTTAAATACACAAAATAGTTTTTTTTTTATCAAAATATTCAGTTCTTTTTTTCCATACTAGGTGTGCGGTGTTTTTTCGATCAGAATAAAAAAAAAATCGCCAGTAGCCTTTTCAGGTTTGCGTAGGCAACAAGGAACCCTTATAGTTTCGCCATGTCCGTATGTCCGTCTGCGGCTTAGCTCACAGTCACCCTTACTACTAGAAAGTTGTAAGATTAGAATTTAAGACTTTATTGCACTTCGAATAATCGAGATTACACTGTAAAAATAAGAGTTAAATTTTAATAATAATGAAAAAAAAGTTCCGATTCATTTTTTTAGTTATTTTGTGAAAAAAGCCGCACAGAATAATGAGAAGTCGCAGAAGTTCACTTAGAATTGTCATTAGGTGTAAACAAATATGAATGATTAATACTTATACAATACCTACTTGCAATTTTATTATAATGTTGTCGTAAATGGTTGTATTTTTTGTAATTTTTTACTATTGTGTTAGCCATCCATACTGACTTTAATATAAAACAATAAGTACCTACTTTATAAAGGACTAAACGTCGAAAATTTATAATATTTCGACTGAAAATTTTATTCATTGACACTTCGAATAATCGAGATTATACTGTATTAATAAAAGCTCGCTGTCAGTTATATTATAATGTGAAAAAAGTTACAATTAATTTTTTTGACTGTTATTGTAATAAAAATACTACTACGAGCTAATACGAGCTAATCACAACTATTTTTATTATTTCTGTTTATTCTGGTTTCTATTGTCATATCTTGTCCAGTCCTATTCGCCGTCATGTATTATACTTACCCCACCATATTATACGGTCATTACGCCGATTCGTGACCAACTTCGGTTAACGACCACCTTAAGGACAAGGTTTTTTTTTCAATTAAAGATATAATAACATTTAAACAGGCTGTAAAAATACCTCGGTACGTACGCAATTTTTAAAGCAGATATTAGGCAGGAATCTACTTAAAAAACGAGAAAATATCCTCTCGGTTCACCATTACTCCCGAGTGGTCGCAAACCGGCACACTAAATTAGGTGGTCGCTAACCGGTGAAATTACCCTACATCCTAAATATACATAAAACAATTTCATCTAAGGTAAATTGAGTTTAACTATAGCTTACTGCTGACCACGTCACAAAAAAATACATGTAGGTTATTTGTTAGTAGGTATTTATGCAGCTGGCTTAAAGGAGTAACAAAACATGGAAGAGTGGTCATTTGTATAAGGGGCGATCCCTAAAATATTTTTAAATTATGTGTATAACGCGATAACGAGTTCGACGAAACCGCGGGCAATCCCTAGTATAGTTGGCAATAAATAAGGATACATTTCTTCTTTGTATTTCCATTAAAGTACGTATAACAAAATAACATGTGTTATGCCATTGATATTTATTCTTTGTGGTTTTTTTTATGGATCGTGGACGCAATCAAGGGCACTCCTCTACCGTTGCGTTGATCGCTGCCTGCTGCCACAGCGCACAGAGCGGCGCGCGCATACATGCCGCGCTTTTTAAATGTATTCATTTACGCACGGAGTACTTAGGTATCAATATTTAGTGTCGCCGTAAGTTTATTTTTCTAAACTTTTGTTTGGTAACTGATATCATTGTCATGATCGTTTACTATTAACTCTACAAACTTTAATTCAATATTGGCTATACTGTTTAACCGGAAATCAATATCTAGACAAGCCGATTGTCTACATTTCTAACTTTTTTCCAATATGTTAAGTGGATCGACAATATCGTAACTTTGCAATATCAGCTACTCTAATTCTTTATTTACAAAATTATTTGCATTTTTACGTTCACCAGGATGCAGAAGTCCCAGTTTTCTAAAAACAGAATATCGTATATAAATTAAAGTGTTATTGGATATGTTACAGTTTTTTGTAACTCTAATTCTATATTGACATAGTTATTGGCAAAAACTAAAATATTTCAATATAGCCGAAAGCTCCACCTAAAATTTTCTAACTTTTTACATAAGTATTATTTAACATGCCTCCAACGACATATCAAAAAAGAAAAAACTTTAATGTTGTAATAACCCATTTTTGTTCAACCGCTGGTCTAATATTGTAAGCAAACGAAATACGCCCATAGCCCGAAGAGGCAATTATATTCAAGTTTGACGTTTATACCTACTTCATTATGTATACGTTTCTTTGCCTTTTACTGACTTCGTCTCTGTCACGGAGAACTTTGAGAATTAGAAGTGGTTTTTATAAACCTTTTGGAGATTTTTGTTTGTTTTCGATAAAGTTCCACTTTCGAAGTCTGCCTTTTATTTATATTAGATTTCAATAACCGTGTAAATATTTATGAAGGAAAAAAATCCTTTCATGATATTACCAGCATGGTTATCACAAGACGGCGCGCTAGCTTTGTAGCGGCGAGCTAGGCTATACCCGTATCTTTCTGATTAAAACACTTAAAATCAAGCAAACGGATAGTCTACATCGCCGCGACCGCGACATATCCCGCTACCACTCTTCTCTCTCGTTCGTCACTACTGCGAGCGAGAAGTCCAGCGTAATGATTTATGACTCCACCGGCTTGATGTTGGACCTACTGTAATGAAAATGGCAAAATCCAGGCCCGTAGTCGTCTTATTACTTCATCATCATCATATCACGGCACCATCAAGACTGCCTAAAGCTATATTCTACTCTGAGTTAGCCTTGGGTAAAGGTAGAGCTGATGGGCAGTACCTACGGTACCTAAACGCCATTTGCCTGACACCGGCATATCATGTGAGTTGGGGGAGGAACTTGCTACTCAGAGATCGGACTGGCGAACTGCTGTCAGTACAGGTATCAGACTTCGAACGCACCCGTCACGAAGATCTAGACGCCAAACGCCAGTTCCGTAAAACTCGGCCCAAAACCTCCTACGACTACATTTATGACTCTAGTGGACGGCTTTACTGTGTCCCTTGCGGTCGGACGTTCAAAACCAAATTTGGTTTTGCAAGTCACACTCGAGCCCATGCACGTAAAGTTTCCCAACGTTAGTATATAATTTTGTCAGGATGTCGCCGTCGACGGATACTTCTGGGAGGACATCATCATATCACTACACTGCTGGACATAAGGCCCAAAATAGTCCCACAATGACCTGTCCTGCGACACCCGCATCCAGCGGACTCCTGACCCCGTATCATGGTCGGCCTTATCACGCGATAAGTGACAAGATAGGCGTGTCGTCTCGTTCTATCGAACGGTGTCAGCCAGACCCCGTATCATGGTCGGCCTTATCACACGATAAGTGACAGGATGATAGAGCGTGCGTCACTGGCTGACACCGTTCGATAGAACGAGACGACGCTCCTGCCTTGTCATCGCGTGATAAGGCCGACCATGATACGGGGTCAGTGACGGGCGCCCTATATCCTGTCACTTATCGTGTGATAAGGCCGACCATGATACGGGGTCTAGCCAGCGGTCGTATTACTTCCTTAAGTTTTATATTAAGTTATGTTCGCCATTCTGCATAATGCAGATGAATCACTCTGTTTATTCACTTTCTTTCTATGAAGACTGCTACTGTTTGAGTATAATTTAGCTATTTAGCAACACCCACGTTTACGTTAATGCACTGTTCACACACAGCGTTTCCGCTCACAATCACTTTATGTAACCAAGCAATGCTGCAGTGGATTATGATGTAATGTTTCCCGAAAAGTATGGATTGTAATAGCTATTATAGAACTTGACAAAAGGTAGACAAATATTGATGTGTGTGGTCGGGCGAGTATACAAAGCATAAGCTTCTGTGATGTTTTAACTTTAACACTGATTATGTGAGATACAACTTTGGCTTGGAAGATTTGTAAGACAATCATACAGCCTACGTAGGTAGAGACTAGTTCTCCAATATGTATACAGACAACCTTTCAAAAATATCTACACATGCATCTTATGTCAGTAATAATAAAGACGGTCTGTAACGATATTGGAGAACTCGAAAGTACTATCGGATAAGTAGGTAATTTCGGAGATTATCCCCTACATATAAACTTACAAAGCTTAAAATATAAATTTCAACAACGTTACCACTTTATTTCTATTTTAAGAAATAGAGAATGAAAGAAAGAAGTAAGAAGAAACATATTAAGAATCGAATAGAATAGGCATTTATTCGTCATCATTATATCAGCCGTAAGAAGTCCATTGCTGGACATGGGCCTCTCCCAAAGAATGCCTCAATGACCGGTCCTGCGCCACCCGCATCCAGCGGACTCCCGCAATCTTTACCAGGTCATCAGTCCATCATGTGGGGGGCCTACCCACGCTGCGCCTGCCGGTACGTCTTATCTTATCTTATCTAGATGTGGGCCCTTTCGGATACACTTCGACCCAATGGGATCTTTTGTGCATTTGCCCTCTTCTTTATGTCTACTCCCAAGCTCGCTCCATCATTTCCACGAAACGGATGATGCAGCTTAGCGGGAGCACCTTGAATTCCTTTGGTTGCGGATAGCCGTTACCGAAGTAATCCATTCTTTGTCTGGCAAGGGCATGACATTCACACAATAAGTGTTCCATAGTTTCATCCTCCTCGCCACACATTCTACAGTCTAAACTGTCCGATGACATCTTGGCCAAGAGATCCTTGACCCCGAAGTGACCTGTGAACGCCCCAGATATGATACTGAGTTTCTTCCTACTGGATTTCCAGAGTTAGTTAGTCCAGCCCGAGTCCACTACTTCTATGAAGAGCTTAGAATGCCTTAAGCCCGCCTGCCGGTACGTGGTCGCCAGGCAAGAACCTTTCCACCCCAACGGCCATCGGTTCTAAGTGCAATGTGCCCCACCCACTGCCACCACTTAAGTTTAGCGATTCGGAGGACTATTCGGTTACCTTGGTTCTGCTGCAGATAGCCTCATTTCTGATGCGATCACGCAGAGAAACTCCCAGCATAGCCCTCTCCATTGCATTTTTTGCATTTATTCGTGACGACACCATGGACAGAAATCGTCATAAAAAACAGTACATAAACCACGAAACGGTTCCATCTCAGCATGGCTATTCGATGCAAAATCTCAGAGGAAACACCTCAAATCGATGATCGTTTAATGTCTGAGGGCCTCTTAAACACGTCCCACTCTACATGGATGTTATTCTTCACGTGCTCATGCGCCTAGCTTCAGCCGTCACCCCTAACGAAACTAGACCTCTACCTACGCTTAGTTAAGTTACTACGAATCGCGGCGTGAAGATATCTTTGTTGTTGAGCGTTGAGGTGAGCTTAAAACAAGTTACAGAATATCACGGCAGTAGGCGGACCAGGCCCGGTATACCGGTATGGTAATGTCGCCCTTCGCTCTCTTAATTACAAAACAGTAGGTAATAGATAGGCGCCTAGATAATGGGTACTTAAATGGGTAATGGTCTTTCTGTGCAACTGGGGGACTTTTGGCCGCATAACGGAATACAAACCACTTCCGCAACCGCATTTGTCAGTGCGGGCTCGGTGCGGTATCGGTAAACTGTCAGCTGTCAATGTCAACTGTCAGTCAAGTACAGATTCTTTACTGCGCTCCAACATTTAAGTAAGTGCTTTCTGAAGCTTTGAGTCAATTTCGTGGTAGTTAGATGATGTGTGAAAAACATAAATTATTTGTAAATAAGCAATTAGTCTGGTAAACTTTTGCGAGAAATGTGCACCGTGACGTATAAAGACCCATCGTGTACGTAAGCATAAACGTGCATATAGATATGCGCTTGCGCGTCCCGCTGTGTTGTAAAATATGAATCCTCATAAGACATGTCACACCGCTTGCGGGACGTACGTTTGCACGCGTCATGCATCTGGTGTGCCCAGGCCTTATATAACAAGGAAACTTGCAAAGATTAAAGTGGCATTATACGATCTCAGAAAAGCGATTGACGTTCGTTAAGACAGCAATAGAATAACTAAAAGAAATGCACAAAGAAATCTGCTGAATACTAAAGTACAATTTTTGATTGGTTCCAAGTTAATTTAGAAAATCCACTTTACATCGTTTGGATATAAGATAAGTTGATTTTTAAGCTGCGCGTAGTTGACAGCATAAAGCCTGAGGCCTGCATTACCAATATTTAACCAATTTGATTTACTCCTACGTCATAAGATTACACAATTTGTTATTTAATTGTAAATCGGTAGTTATCGAAGTATACTTCCTTGATTGGAAGGTCCCAAGCTCCAAGGCAACGAACACACGAGCTTAAACTAAAAAAGCCTTTCAAAAGCCACGTGCTAAATCACGTAGCGGCCAATCACCCGCGCCCTGTCATCGAACACAAAAACAGCGGACGTGCTGCCTCTTAAATAAACCGCCAATCAAGTTTCAGTCTTGATTTATAGGCGAGAGCGTACACATTAGATTGAAGTGTAGTGAATGTCTTTACACAACTGTGTCTTAAAGGACGGGTTATGTTTACAGTAAGAGGTCGCAGACGAAGTGTTGGCAGACGTGATCTCGGGATCGAAGCATAGGCAGATTTCTGGATATAAATAGTCTTCAACCGCATTAAACCGGTAAGTATCTTGTTATAATTAATGAGGTAATCCGACTTTTTCAATTGTTTTTAAAACATAAATACACCTTGTGCATAGCAACGCACTTGAATTTCAGATTTTACAAAATGATAACATTAATTGCTTAAAAAAACCGCCTATACTCCGCTTCGCAATATGAAGTTGCTACAATCGATTTTAAGCTGTGCGAAGTAGACTAGCTAGTGATTTTAAATATAATTTTAGAAACGGACAAATTGTTACATGTACCTACTTCTTAGGCTCCCTGAGCGGTACCAAGATAAGCATTCGTTTCACTAATATATTCCCCATGTCCTGGCTATAGAATATCCGTCTGGTAAGAATACCCAAAGCCCACCGACATTGCCATAATAGCGGCTCGTTAACCGGCCTTGGTAGGTAGCTACCCTTAATGGGTGCAAATTTAAATATGGATAACGATGTCCCTTATATAGGCATGGCGGAAGTTTGAGAATGTTTTGGTTGCTTTTAATGGAATAGATCCAATTTACTAGATAAATCAATCATATTCGTATGTGGATGTGAGACATATATGGGCAACAGCCGGTATTGAAACCCACAGGTTTAAGCAGTATAAGCTTATGCGTTAAAGTTGTTCTAATGCATTCGTCTTTCTGGTTTTAGGTAAATAATGGGTTAGTTCTGATTGAAGAATGGTTGTGTTCACAATTAGTTAGGTTGAGCATTTACAAAATTCCTTAACAGTTAAGGAATGTGCGTGGTAGGTATATAGGTATATAATATAAAGTTGTAAATAGTGGTGACAAACTGTCTTAGGGCTGTGTGAAATATTTATGATTTGCCTAATTGACTTCATAAATTATGGTGTTTCGGAAGGAGAAGAAAGTAGCAGCAACACTTAGAGGCTATTCACTTATTACGTGAAACGAATTTTACCAATTTTGACCCCCCCTCCCCCTAGCATAAGAAAAACTATATGACCTTGATGAATTTTTGTCTTGTAAAGTAAGACATGCTCGGACGGACCGCCCCAAACAGTCTTAGTCAGTCTTAACTGTAAATAGTATGTTGTACCTATTTGTAAGATGGTACATAATAGTACCGGGAATACTATCAAGAAGTATTTTCATAACTATTCCCGGGTATACTATAAAATAGTATTTCAGAACTATTACTAGCGTTCTGTGTATTTGTTATAACGAATACGTAGACGCTGATTTGATTCTGACGATATCTGTTCGAAGGTATGAGTGTTTCCTTTAACGGGGTTATCTGAAGAGTTTAGCTATTCAAAGTAAGTATATATAACAAGCGAACACCATCGTCTCGTTCATGATCAATACGAAAGAGCTGAAATGTAACAAATGGATAACAGGTGCGGGAGTGTTGTTAAGTAAAATGAATAGCTTCGAGTTGAGAACGAATAGTACAGTATTCCTTTAGTGGCAATGCGAAATTGAAATCTATTTAGTTGTAGGTAAGTAGAACTGGAATAATTCACTATATAATATTAATCTTACAAAGTGAATCATTACTTGATAGAAATGTAAAATGCAACAGGGAGGCTGAAGCTCAATAAATTACAGAAACTTTTTGCTTCTGTGATAGCCTATCCTTCATACACAATACACTACATTAACTGTCATATTGAGTAAACATGCCCGTCGAGCATGTCTCTGCAAGGGGACTTAGAATTGATGGTCACTTTTGAAACCTTTGCCATCTTAAGAATCTTAAACCATCAAGGTCTAGTTATCACGGTTCCACAATCGAAGCATTAACAAACTAATCATTATATTCACAGAAATCTAAATGAGAACATTCCTATCTCGATTATCTGTTTCAATTGCGATCCTTTGAACAATAGTTAACAGAAAAAGTCGATTAAAGTTACGATTCTGCAGATCTTTATCTGGAATCGAATGCCTTTGTCGAGACTAGAGACACGGAATGGCGTTGCGACGGCCATAAGACTGATTAATATTGAAAGGTTTACTAGAAACTTCGATTTACCTCTCTTGTCTTTGTTTTAATCCAGGATTTCTTGCGGGACAATAATACGATTCTCAATTGTTTAATGTAAGATGTTCGTTTCCTTAGGCGTTTGCGACTTGTATTTATTTGGCATATATGTCTGGATAAATCATGATAAAGTGTAAGTACCTCATCATTATCATCATCATATCAGCCGAAAGACAACGATATGATATGATATCTAATCAATCTAATTTTTGAGACGGGCACATATCCTGGTGTCTTAAAAAATACCAGAGTGTGCCCAGTTTTCAAGGGAAAGGGTGACAGGTGTGACGTCAATAACTACAGGCCAATTACAATTGTACCCACTATTTCTAAGCTTGTCGAATCTGTCTTGTCGTCTCACCTAATGAGTCACCTGGAATCGAATAGCCTGCTTACGGACAATCAATTCGCGTATAGACAGGGAATGTCTACAAACACTGCGGCGTATAGGATATTCGATTGCATAATGACTGGGTTAGATGACAGGAATAAGATGGCTGGAGTACTTTGCGATTTGTCAAAAGCATTTGACGTTATCAGCCACGAACTGCTGCTGAATAAACTTAAATCGTATGGCATTCGAAACAAAGCTCACCATTTGTTTACCTCGTTTTTGTCAAAGCGTAAACAAGTCGTAAAACTACGTGCAAACGGCAAATCGGTGCAATCAGAGCCAGGGTATATCAATTTAGGAATTCCTCAAGGGTCAGCTTTAGGAAATACCCTATTTTTATTATTTATTAATGACCTGCCATCGAATATTGTAGCCGGGTTATCAGTACTGTTTGCGGACGATACTACCGTGTTAGTTGGTGCTAACTCCTATGAACAGCTAACCATCAAAATTAACGAGGCTTGCACGCAACTCCAAACATGGTTCGTGGATAATGGGCTGCAACTGAATGTAGCCAAATCCAACATCATGCTTTTTTCTGGCCGTAAAGTACCAACGCCATTGTCAATGGCAAGCTGTTCGATGCCGGTGTGTGAGGAAAGCAAGTTCCTTGGATTTATTATCGACTCCAATTTGAATTGGAAGCGCCATGTTGACAGTCTGTGTGACAGGTTGAGTAGTGCTGTCTTTGCGTTAAGAAAATTAAAGCCGCTTATCTCGGGTGATTTTCATTCCCTGATGTCCTACGGTACCCTCCTATGGGGTAACTCCACGGATGCGCAAAGAGTTCTTGTAATGCAAAAACGTGCAGTTCGGGTACTTGTAGGAGTCAAGCATCGTCACCCCTGTCGGGAGTTATTCTCGACGCAACGCATAATGACGCACTACTCACAACATTTGTTCGAGCTTCTCTTATTTGTAAAAAAAAACATCTCCCAGTTTGCGCGTGTGAATGTAACGGGTAAAGAGCTTCGTTCAACTGGGCGCCTAATGACAGTTCCTCGTCGCATGGCGCTTTCAAAGAAAAATCCCCGGGTTATTGGGCCTACTTATTTCGAGCACCTACCCGCCGATATAAGAAACGAACCTTGTGACGAAACATTTGGGCGTAGACTGAGAAATCTTTTGTTGGATAACCCTCTGTACTCTGTTCACGAGTTCATGGAAATAATGTTTTAGGTATAATTATTTGATTTATTGATACCTAATCTGATACTATTTCTTGTGCTATATTTATATTGTATTTCTACTGTAAATCGTAATACGTAAATTGACATTGTTTATTTTTGTTTAAAATTAATTATCCACTAGTTGTTAAATGACAATCCGTAATCGGAGATACAATTTCCACTTTCTGTATTGACATTTTGAATATTATTTAATTTTTATTTCTTATTATTGACGATCGTGATAAGGATTCTTATAATTTTGACATTGTATGCGAATCTATATTGTAATTTTTATCTCGAAATAAATAAATCTAATCTAATCTAATCTATGATGTAAGCACTTACTGCATGTTAATTGCTAAACAAACAAGCTGAACATTGGTGTAGTTAAAAAAAAATCCTCTTGCATCTGTTCGAATGGGCGTTTATTTGCTTGTGTTACGAACTAGCTTCTGGCGTGGAACTCGTTTATATCGTAGCTACATAGCTCCATACAAACTTTCAGCCTCCATTTCCCCCTTTAGGGGATGATTTCCGGGGTAAAAACTATCTTTTGTGTTTCCCCGGTACTCAAACAAATTCTATACCAAACTTCATCTAAATTGGTTCAACGGTTTAAGCGTGAAGAGGTAACAGGCAGACACCCTTTCGCATTTGTAATGTTAAGTATGGATGTTAAATATGTAATTTCTGTTCGAACAGGTCACACATACAAGTTAAGGTACTGGTACACATGCTGTTTAGTAGCATGCTTGTTTGAGCATGCTCAATTATTATATATGCATATAGCATGCTACTTGCTAGCACTTTTACCTTTACACATGCTATTTGCTCGAAACTAGCATGCTTCCGTGCTAGTAGCAAGAGCATGTACATTTACTTAAGTTTTTTACCGATACCTAATATAATATTCCAATAATTGACAGCCAAGTAAGGTGTTACATTAAATTATATACATACTAGCTTCCGCCCGCGACTTCGTCTGCGTGGACCCGGGATAAAAACTATCCTATATTTTAATCCAGGCTATAAACTATCTTCGTGCAAAATGTTATCCAAATCGGTTAAGCCGTTTAAGCGTGATTGAGTAACAAACATCCAAACATCTAAACTTTCGCATTTATAATATTAGTAGGATAGGATAGTATGGTTATCATCGTTGCTATTACTTTGCGACTATCATGTTGCTTACATTTACATGACAACTATTTGTTTATAGATAACCTGTCCTAAGTACTATGTAGTGTGTTAACTCAGCCACTCTTATGAGTCAACTTTTTGCTGTCATGCCGTGATTGGCAAGTGGCAACACGTCGTGGATGGTTGCATGTTAATGCACTATTTGATTTACACTTGTCACTGGATAAACGTGTATAGCATTTGAATTCCTTATACGGCCGATGCAAAAACATTCATTGTACTTATATCCGTTTCGTTGAAAAATACGGTGTGAAATATTGTCAATAGTGTACAAAAAAAGAATGCAATTTGCAATACTTATGATTTAACGTTTATATTATTATTAAACTGCGCTGGATTTCTACGGATCTTCAAAATTTGGCGTTTTATTTGCACAGGAAATGGATGTTTTGCGAGCGCATCGGGCAGCAATTTACACTTTACGGTCAGGGAGACGTAAACTAAATTATCTGCCAACGAACGTGGAATCTTGACAATGACAATGTGACATCCATGAGAAAACTCATAATGTCATTGTGACAAGGTTCTATGGAATTACTTTGAATGAACGTAGCCCAAGTTTACCACATTCGTGGCTATTTCGGTGCATTGCTGCAGTGACATAACAAAAGAACTGAGGTTAGTTTGAATAATGTAGAAATCGTTCGAAATCTGAAAGTCGATGCCCAGAAGTATTTTAGGTACGAAAGTGAAAATTAAACTATTACTTCATCTTAGTTATAATATAAATAAAATACCTCCTGCCCGCGACTCCGTCCGCGTGGAGCTCGTTTATATCGTAGCTCCATACAAACTTTCACCCTCTTAGGGGATGATTTCCGTGACAAAATCTATCTTACTTCCTTCCCTTCTCCGGGACTCAAACTATCTCTACCTATATAAATTTCATCTAAATCGTTTCGACGGTTTAAGCGTGAAGAGGTAACAGATAGATAGACAGACACACTTTCGCATTTATAATATTAGTTTGGAAGTATTGATATGGATATTAAAGGGCATTCTTCCACAACTCCAATTAGCCCCATAGTAAAATTAATATTGTATTGATATTATAAGAGCTCTTCGCTTGTCGAACAATCCTACTAATATTATAATTATAAATACGAAAGTTTGGATATTTAGATGTTTGGATGTAATAGATGTTTGGATGTTTGTTACTCAATCACGCTTAAACAACTCAATCGATTTGGATGAAATTTTGCACGGAGATAGTTTATAGCCTAGATTAAAATATAGGATAGTTTTTATCCCGGGTCTACAGAGACAACGTCGCGGGCGGCAGCTAGTATAAAAATAATTCTGATTACCAATTATGTTTTAGTATACTCTTTGGGGGAGGCCTATATGTCCAGCAGTGGACGTCTTTCGGCTGATATGATGGTGATAATGATACAAACGGCCGAAGTAAAGGATTAAGTCAACCACACCAGCGAACAAAAAAACCATCGAATGCGAGTTCCTTACAAACTACCCAAACACGTGCCTAAAACCCGGTATGCTGCCTGGCATCGTTTTGACACCCCACCCCCAACCCCGAGAAATGGCAATGGCACCAATTCTGTGGGGCCTTTTTGCGGCGCAACTTAGACTTCTATGGTTATTTCGTTCGCTGAACAACAGGATGTCCATTTACTATATTTTGATTCATTTCTCATCATCATCCTCCTAGCGTAATTCCCGGTTGTGACCTAAAGCAGCCCGGGGTCCGCATTGACACCTAATCCCAAAATTTGGCAGGCACTAGTTTTACGAAAGCGACTGCCATCTGACCTTCCAACCCAGAGGGGAAACTAGACCTTATTGGGATTAGACCGGTGTCCTCACGATGTTTTTCCTTCGTGGAAAAGCTAACGGTAAATATTCCGTCCGTTCCGAAATGGTCATTGGTATGAGTCGAGATTCGAACCCACGTTCTTTGGCAGCCACATGCCTGAACAGGTTACCGTAGCTTCTCATATTTTGAATTATTTCTAATCACAGAAAAATAAATGCATATTCCGAATGACAGTCAATGTCAACACCAATAAAATACTATAAGTTAGAAGAAAAACAAACAACAGTCGTCTATTATGTAAATCTATTCATTAGTATTGGATACGAACTGATTATGTAGATTTAGCCAACTTACATAAGGCTACATAGTATACATGTAATCGGCTGATTAGTACAAACATGGTAGTCTAATCAATGAGGACATTTTTTATACTGGGTGACTTTTTACTTGACTTTTTGGGTGGCGTAGTACTATTATTTATTCTGAACCTAAGTAGGTACTTTAGGGTCAAGATCAGGAATGACTAAGTGAAAAAGATGATCACACAGAACAATTTTCCGATGGGACCAAAAACTTTGGGCTATCTGTCAGTTTATTGAGAGTTAACTGTAAGTTAATTGATATTTAATGTTGGTCTCATGGAAAAAAAATACCAGTACGACTGTCTTCTTCACTGTTTGTCATTCCTGATCATCACCCCAAAATTACCCAGTATAGTGAAGAGAAGGATTGGATACAAGCATGCCTAGCAATTTGGAAACATACCCCCTTATTCATAAAACTTTAAATGCCTCTGCTAAAAAAAATGTGCTCTGTCCCTTTCTTACGAACACAAATGTGACAGATAAGGACAAACGAATTTTAACGCCATTTTAGTTAAAATAGGCTTGTACTACGTTTATGAATGCGGCCGTAAATGTATAGTGAATCCTACTAATCCTCCTATAATATAATAAATGCGAATGTTTGGATGTTTGTTACTCAATCAAGCTTAAACGGCTCAAGCGATTTGGATGAAATTTTGCACGAAGATAGTTTATAGCCTGGATTAAAATATAGGATAGTTTATATCCCGAGTCCACGCAGCAGAAGTCGCGCGCGGAAGCTAGTATCAAATACAAGCCTTAGTAATTAGGCCATGCCATACCGCCTATGGTCAACATATCTCGCAATAAACAATTGATTTACAGAGTGTATCAAAAATGGGGTGTGAACCGATTAAGGGCATGTTCGGTAGCGTATTGCGATTCCAAAAATGCATTTCACTCAAAAACATTTTGAAAATTAAATCCGCACAAAAAGCAATTCAGAACCTATTTTTGTTGGAAGTCTGTCCAAAATAGAATAATATTGACACCAAAAGTAGCATGTAAGTAAAATGTAGTAAACGATGCATGTTTTGATTAGGTTAAGTATTAATGGATGCAATTATTCAGGAATCGATAAATTGGTAGCGTCATGTAGCACAATTAGTTAGAGTAGAACAATTAGTTGGATCAAACTGCATTATGTGGTCCAAATAATAGAGGTATTATGCTATGCTAGAAATAGCAACGGCTCTATCAAAATGGCAAAGCATATTAACAAGAATTATACAATAAAATAAGTTACAACATACATAGATTCACGCCTTTATTCCCACAAAGGGTAGGCAGAGCACATGAAACATATGTCCCAGTTCCAGTTTTAGCATATATAAGGGTATAAAAGAACGACAAACTGAGATATCGCAGTGATGAAGCGCATCGCCCACAACACACTTCAACCCTGCTCCCTAAAAAAAACAACGTATACGTATAAAAGATTATAGTACCTACGGCGAGAACTAAAGGCGATCTCATCCCTATAATGGACCTCTTCCAGCTAACCTTTGCGCAATTGAGTAATCAAGTTTGAGGGACCAACATTTTTAGTAGTGACCCTGCCTACGAAGCAAGAGGTCCTGGGTTCGAATCCCGGTAATGGCATTTGTTTGTGTGATGCTGATGAGCACGAATATTTGTTCCTGAGTCATGGATGTTTTCTATGTATTTAAGTATTTATTTATCTATATAAGTATGTTTATCGTCGTCCAGTACTCATAGTAGCTTTGCTTGGTTTGGGACTAGGTCGATTTATCTTATGTTTGTTGTTGTATATATATTTTTTTTTCGCCTTCATTGAATGCATCTCGAATATATAAGACAAACTGAAAAACGGCACCAACCTCCTAATAATTAACAAATACTTACATCAGGAAAATTCCAACGCGAACTCTACAAGTCGAAACTCTCTTTAGAATCTGTCTCTTTCACCCCCTCAACCTTATCTGAGACAGATTCATAATTCGACTGTTTCTTAGGATCGTTGACTGGTACCGAATCGACCAATCGGCTCATAAAGCAAAAGAACCAAGTCACTATTGTCCCTTGAACTTTTGATCGTAATGCGCACGTCTTAAGGTTGAATTTATTTAGTGCAGTGTTCATTTTAATTGTTTCCCATGCGTGGGAGTCGATAGTAGTGTGAAATGCATGTAGAAATGGAACGTGTGTAACTGGGTTTTACGATATGTGTACTGTCGTCAAGTTAATTGGTTCGTGGGACATGCATACTCGGGCAATATCGGAAGATCGCCGCTGGCTATAGTAAGGCCTCTACCCACCGAACGCGTGTCGTGAGCGGCGCGTGTGCTGCGCGGGCCCGCGCAAGTTGTAAAGCATTGAAAATACACTTCAAACACACATAGAACGCGGGCCTAACGCGGGCCCGCGGCGCTAAAGTTACAACTCGGCAGCGCGACCGCGTGTCGTGCGAATCGCGTGTGAAGCGCCGCCGTGCAGCTGCTGCGCTGCTGAGTGTGATAGACATAGTGAGATACATGTGCTGGTAGTGAGAGAGATATGACGCGCGAGCACGCGTTGCTACACGCCGCCCGCTTGCGGTGTGAATATACCGCTTCGACCGCACCCGACACGCGCCGCGCACGACACGCGTTCGGTGGTTGGAGGCCTTAACACCAGCGTCATGGAATCTTTTCGTGGTCATACTGCCTCTGAGATAGATATTTATTATATCTATTACGAAGCTGTTGGATTTTTACTGTCGTAAATAAACGATTATTTAATTTTATCCTCTAGCCGCCATTAAAAGACCATTAAAAGGATTGGAAAAGATCCTTCAATGGTATTTGTATCATTCTGAATTGGAAAAGAGTTGCATTTGTTTTGTTTCATTCGATTTTAAATCAAAACCTTATTCTACTTTGTTTCCTATTACAGTTGATGGCTGTCTCGACCCCCTTGACCAACAAAGGAAACTGATGACCCAAAAAGTGTTTTTATCATTCGTATAGGCCGAAACGCACTGACAGCGGTGGCGGAGCGGCGCGGTGCGGCGCGGAGGCGGTACCGGTTGTAATGTTCGAGCTAATATGAAAGGGTCCGCACAGAAAACCGGCCGGGAAAAAAGCGTGGCGGAGGCGGCGCGGAGGCGGCGCGGAGGCGGTAGCGGCGCGGAGGCGGCGAAACGCGTGCACAGATAGGCGTGCGCGGCGCGGAGGCGGCGCGGGGCGGTTTTGCGGCGGGAAGTTGTATTACGCAGTTGTCAATGCACCGGCGCGCACTGGCGGTGGCGGCGCGGCGCGGCGCGGAGGCGTGCTGAGAGCGGTGCAACAAGTTGTATTTTTTTACAACTTCAGTTCAGATTTTATTAATTTTAACAATGAGTACAACTGTAAAACTTATTTCCCTGGTGAAATTTGGTACCCTGCTCAACAATCCTTGGTTTTAAGATGTCGTGTAATTCTTCAAGACTGTTTTTACTCATGTGAAAATAAGTGTAAAAACGATCTTCATAAGAAGTCAGCTCTTGGCATAAATGATGGAACTCTCCAAATATTTATTTATTTAAACTTTATTGCACAAAAGAAAACTTATCGTACAAAAGGCGGACTTAATGCCATATGGCATTCTCTACCAGTCAAACCTTAAGGCAAAGCGGAAAATATATACAGGGTGTAATCGTTAAGTGTAGCCAGGCGATTATTCCGTAAATATAAGAGATATTAGAAAATATCAAACTGATATCGAAAGTGCGTTACCCAATGAGTAAAATTGCATTAATTACTTTTTTGGAATAAAAGTATTAATAATAAAAATATTAAGTTTAAACGCTCCCATACAGTTAAGTACCTTGCCACTTAGCCCCTGTTCCCTACTGCCTACGATACACCACTATCTTGGCATTGTTTGATCTCTCGAAACTTGTAAACTTACAAATGTAACTTGTAAACTTCTAAATGTAACTTGTAAGTGCAAGTTTAACTTGTAAACTTGTATGTAGCTTGTAAACTTGTAAGTAGCTTGTAAACGTAACTTGTAAACTTGTGAGTGTAACTTGTAGTGTAACTAGTGAACGGCTTTACAAGTTTACTAGTAACATTTGCACTTATACAACTTTACAAGTTACATTTACAAGTTTACAAATTACACTTACAAGTTTACAAGATACACATACAAGTTTACAAGTTACACTTACATACTACTTACAAGTTGACAAGTTACACTTACAAGTTTACAAGTTACTTACAAGTTTACAAGATACACTTGTGGCAAGGTACTTAACTGTACGGGAGCGAGCGTTTAAACTTAATATTTTTTATATTAATACTTTTATTTCAAAAAGTTATTAATGCAATTTTACTCATTGGGTAACGCACTTTCGATATCAGTTTGATATTTTCTAATTTTTCTGTGCGGACCCTTTCATATCAGCTCGAACATTACAACCGGTACCGCCTCCGCGCCGCACCGCGCCGCTCCGCCACCGCTGTCAGTGCGTTTCGGCCTTTATATTTACGGAAAAATCGCCCTGGCTACACTTAACGATTACACCTTGTATATTTATTATACTATATAATGAAAATTCCTCTTTTTTATTTATTTCATGGACCCGGATGTCCGTTTAGTCTTCTTTTTGTTTAGGAACGTCTCGTCATCGCTATCTGAATCTGAGGATAACATTTTTGATCTTTCCGAATCTGTCAACTGTCGATTACCGCTTGATATGTCACACACGCCGCCTCCGCGCCGCTATCCCGCGCGAATACCGGGCGGGATTTTGGTGCGACGTCCTCCGCCCCGCATTCGCTTTACCGCAAAACCGCCTCCGCACCGCACCGCGCCGCGCCGCTCTCTGTGCGTTTGCAGCTTACTACTTATGTACTCATCCATTTTGGACACCAACTCAGTCACCACCAAAGAACAGCTGATTTAGAGCAATCTAAATATTTATTTTATAAATAATCAATAATAACAACTTGGAAAAGTTGAATAACCCGACATTTTCATTTAGAAATTCAATATCTCAAAACCGGCTGAACCGATTTTGTTGAAACGTAGCTAAGAACCACCTCAATGGAGTCAGCTTTCGGACAAAAAATACCCTCATTAAGACGGTCCGGTCCATTCATTTAGGAGCTACGGTGCCAAAGACAGATACACAGACACGTCAAACTTATAACACCCCTTTTTTCGCGTTGAGGGTAAAAAAAGGCCTTTTAACCGGGAACGGTTCAATCGTCATAAAAACTTTTTGTATAATTTCATGTAACATACGTTCGAAACGCATAGAAAACGGTTGCCATAAAAAATATAATCATAATTGTAGTAAGCATAACGCTCAAATAATATAATACTCATATAGGTATGACAACTGAGCATTTAGTTTTGTGAAATTATGCTAATTTTTATTTTACAGATTGATTTTATGTAACTTAATCACTTACACAAGTTGAAATTATGATATTCGTTGTTACGGAAAATTAAATTAAAGAAATAGTTTTTATAAAAATCATTACATACCCCTAAATACCATGTACTTAGTGTACAACTGCTTAACGATTCTCGTGAATTCCTGTACCAAATAAATCCAGTACCGGATCCATAGGTCCTACAATTCACGTTTTGAGAGCCGCCAAGATTAGCATAATACCGCGATAAACAACGTTAAATTCGTAATACCGCTTTGTTTCGTCCCGTTTGCGATTGTATGTAAATTTTTAAATAGATAGCTTAATCCTTAATCGTTTAATCTAATCGTATTTGTTTTGTTGAGTTAATTCTACGCCATTTTAAGATTTTATAAGGTAATTTAACGCACCGAAGTAGTTACTACGCTTACTACCATAAATTAGATAAAAGTATTAAAGCATCCAAGCCGACCATGTCCAAGTTTTTCATGTGGTAGCAAACAGGCATACGGCCTGCCCAAAGGTAAGTACACATTGTTGCCTATAGTTAAATAATGATCTATACTGTGCCTATTGACGCTTGTGACTTCAGAGGAGGCTGAAAATACGTAATTTTCGCGATAAAATCCGTTTCAATCGTTTTATTTAACCCTAGGGGGCTTTGTATACTTTTTATTGCTCTAATAATAAATCAACTCGTTAAACCAACAACAATCCTTTCAAATTGTTCTGTTCTGGATCTGTGGCAGAAAGGAATGTGTATATCGTCCTGTTACTAATGCTGTTAGTCATAAACATAAACATGTGATAAGTCATATGAGTTGTCAATTGAGTCAATTTGACTTTCATCTGTACATTTTTTTTGTGTATGAGTAGATGAACACCGTTTTCAGTAGCATAAACATGTTAATTGTATTTATTATTTCATTATCCTACTAATATTATAAATGCGAAAGTTTGGATGTTTAGATGTTTGGATGTTTAGATGTTTGGATATTTAGATGTTTAGATGTTTGGATTTTTATCTACGCACATATCATTAGTGCTCTAAAATGCGTTCAGAAACCGTAGGAAATGACCAGCATTATTACAACCAATTTTACTATGAGAACTTTCTTGTCTGTGGTAGTAGGTAAAATCTGTACTGTAATGTTATTACAGTACAGATTTTTGTAAGGTTATGAGTTTAAATTTGGAACAGCTCTCAAAACTCAAGTGGGTCTCTATTCTAGTATCCATAGATATTAAAACAGTTATCGATGCGAAACGTCAATTTTGTATGTTTTTTAATATAAACCGCACGACATTTGATCAAGAGTGACATGAGAATAGGGACATCATTCGTTTGTCTATGATTTAAAAAAACATTCGTCTTGACGTAGGATCAAATTGCCGCCATTACTTTTGTCATTTCTTTGTTGGTTTTTGCTGTTACGAAAGTAGAATTGTGAAAAGTTGTTTGTAATTAGCATTTTAGTTGAAAATATGAGTAGTAGTGACTCCGAGAACGATATGCACACTCCGCCGGATATCGTAAATGCAGCCACGATTGCAACAAAGATATTTTACAGGTAGCACTATAGTAGCAATGCAGGTCATTTTCCTACGGCTTCTGAACCGATCTTAGAGTACTTATGATATGTGTGTAGATAAAGTAGTGTATGCAACTGTACATAATTTAGCCTTAAAACACTCGTGTGATCCTATTATGAAACTCGCTGACGCTCGTTTCATAAAACCACACTCATATTTTAAGGCCTCTGATTATGTATCAGTTGCATAAACTACTATTGTTACTCAATCACGCTTAAACGGCTCAACCGATTTGGATGAAATTTTGCACGAAGACAGTTTATAGCCTTATAGTTCCCGGGTCTACGCAGACGAAGTCGCAGGCTAGTATTTAAATATGTCTGATTCTCACGGGGGTTTTTACATAAAATAGCATAAACCCGTTAAGGTTTATGAATAAGGAGACAAACAGCATCGGTATAAAATACTTTCGTTTAAAAAAACGCACTTTTAATCGGTTCATACGTTTGGCAGTCGTGGGTTACAACCCTTTTTAGTGTGACTCGACGAAGTAACATAAAAGTCATAATAAACACTAAAGGTTGAAGTCATTGTCTAGACTCTAGACACATTCCAGGATGCGTAAATACAATAAATGCAGCCATATTAATTGTCAGTATATATATAGTTTTATATTCAGAGATGATAAAAGCAGTAGTGGGCATTTTTTAAATCCTGACGAAAACGAGGGGTGTTATAAGTTTAACATGTGTATGTGTCTGTGGCATCGCAAATCCCAAACAGACAAACCGATTTAAGACTTTTGTTTTTGATCGAAACTCTTGTTTGTCGACACGGTTCTTAGCTATGTATCTTGTCTAAGTGTTTTCCATAAACAGGAACCCCTATAGTTTTGGCTTGTCCTATGTCTGTATTGTCCGTATTTGTCGCATGCATTAATATGTCCGCAATTACTGTTATAATACCTATGTATGTAAATGGACGAGCTTTTCATGAATTCGATGTATAAGCTATTATAACGAGCGACCGACGCGAACTAAGTTCTCTGTAAGCTTGTGGCAAAAAGCTGTCTCTCCAGGTCACATTACTCAACCGAGTCACGTGAAATTTTGTGAGTACGTTCAATAGTTATACATAATATTTTAGTAGATTCAATTTGTCGCAATACAAAAAAAAAGACAAGCTCGCCAGTTCTAATAGCTCACAAAGTCACTAGTTTATTGGGTATCTTAGACATCACTACAACAATGTATAAAGGCTGTAATTTATACGCGCATGATGTCGCATATAGTAAGTACCTGTTTACAAAATACGACATTACTAAACCGGAATGCGATGCGCTACTGCTTGAACGGCCACTGCGACCGCCGTATCAGCCAAGAGTCGCGGACGTCGATAGCACGCTTACAATTTGTAGGTCGCATACTTTCTACCTTTACTTTATTGAAACGTACAGTTATCGCACGTGAATGCTGTGAACGTCTTTAGTACACTCAGCATCATAAACACATACACATTCTAGGATCTTACTTATACATGTATTTTGACGACCGCTTTAGCCTAGTTGGTAGTTAGCCTGCCTAGGACGGTCCTAGGTTCAAATGGTGGGCATTTATTTGTGTGATGAGCACGAATATTTGTTTCTGAATCTTGGATGTTTTCTATGTATTTCATGTAAGTAGTATTTTTTCTATTAAATCCTCGTTCTTTTCCTTTATACTTTTTGAGCGTACTATGCCCTGGTTCGATTTGTGTAAGATTGCCCTGCCCCCCTTCATGTTTATTTATAAACAATTTAATAAGTAATGATACTGACTGTACATGCGTTTTAGGTTCGTGGGAGTGGAGTGACTGTCAACGTAGTGTTGTCGGTTGAAATCAATTGTTACACCTGATAAATGCCTAATGTGTTGCACGCACACACATCAGTCTAGTTAACATGATTGCATTTATGTAGGACGTTAATCAATCGTCACTCTCGCACTTACATACTTGCTTGTAAGGGCCGAATGATTTATGTCAGATATAAACGCGATCATGCCAGCTAGGCAGAGGCTGTTCATATTACCTAGTTAATAAAATCTGAACTGAAGTTGTAAAAAAATACACCTGGTTGCACCGCTCTCCCGCCGAAAAACCGCCCCGCGCCGCGCTCGCCTATCTGTGCACGCGTTTCACCGCCTCCGCTACTAAGACTTCGCTGTCCGTCTGTCTGTCTGTCACCAGGCTGTATCTGAAGAACCGCGATAGCTAGACAGTTGAAATTTTCACAGATGATGTATTTCTGTTGCCGGTATAACAACAAATACTAAAAACAAAATAAAATAAATATTTAAGGGAGGCTCCCATACAACAAACGTGTTTTTTTGCCGTTTTGTCTGTCGCCAGGCTTTATCTCAAGAACCGCGATTGCTAGACAGTTGAAATTCTCACAGATTATGTATTTCTGTTGCCGCTATAACACCAAATACTAAAAACAAAATAAAATAAATATTTAAGGGGGGCTCCCATACAACAAAAGTTTTTTTTTTCAGGCTGAATCTCAAGAACCGCGATAGCTAGACAGTCGAAAATTTCACAAATTATGTATTTATGTTGCCGCTATAACAACAAATACTAAAAACAAAATAAAATAAATATTTAAGGGGCCCATACAGGAAACTTTTTTTTTTTACTGTTTTTATAGATAACGGTACGGAACCCTTCGTGCGCGAGTCCGACTCGCACTTGGCCGGTTTTTACATTCTGTCAATTCAGGGATACGGGATAATTGAATAATTACGCGACAAACAGTGTGAATAGTTCTGTATAGGCAAGCAATTAAAGTTGAGTGAAGTAAGCACTGAATGAAATGAAGGTTTTCCACTTAGTTTCTCCTGTAAAAAGGTAGAGTGTTTTGTTTTTCGCAGAATAAAAGACACGTGTACGACTTTCCAATTATAGCTGACTTTGAGCAAACAAATGAGTTAGGTACGGGAAGCTCCCTTAGCGTTTTATATTCTTAGAAACAACATATTGTATACTAGATTGTCAAGCCTTTATTTTTAATGTCAGTCTGGTTAAAAATTTTCCTACCATCAAATTAAATTATCAACTTCCTAGAATAATTCAATACAACAAAATTTGGCGTACGCTATCTATACAAATAATATAAAGAGGAAAGATTCTAGCGTTGTATGATTTGAGTAATCTCCGGAACCGATTATCCGATATCAAAAAAATCTTACATCTGCGTGCAAAATGGAATATCTGGGTTATAGGCTATATTTTATCCGGTGGGTTTGCCTGCCTCCTTTGCAATACGTCATATGATGAATAGATAATGACTTGTTTATTTATATGTAAGGGGTATAGCCTCCGGAACTACTCTTCCGATTTCAACATATTTTTGAACTGTATATTATATACTACTCAAAAGAAAATAGGGGCCACTAATATGGTCGTTACGTGAAAATTATATTTAACAGTAAAATATATTTTTTCCAGTTAGTAGACTTAAATATCAGCATGAAAGAGGTTGCATTCTGAAGGATGCGGGACATCATTAATTAGCCACTTAATGTCCAATAATCCATATCCATACTAATCCATATCCATACTAATATTATAAATGCGAAAGTGTGTCTGTCTGTCTGTCTGTCTGTTACCTCTTCACGCTTAAACCGCTGAACCGATTGCGATGAAATTTGGTATGGAGATAGTTTGAATCCCGGGGAAGGACATAGGATAGTTTTCATACCGGAAATCACCCCCTAAGGGATGAAATGGGGGGTTAATCGATTCTCACGCGGACGGAGTCGCGGGCAGAAGCTAGTTAACAATAAAATCGAAAAATGTAAGTGCCTTCTCTTGTTTTGAGCAGTATAGAATAGACATTATTACTGACGGTCTGAAACAGGAGAGAGCATGCAAAGAAAATACCTATATCGTCTATCGATACAGGTAAAGCGACGAAGTATATTGATTCGTCTAACTCTGGTTTTGCGAAATAGCGATCGTATCTGTCGTGTCGCACTCCTCGGATTAGTGTAGGCTGATCCGGTTAAACCCAGTTATATATTGTTAGTGCTGTAAATCCGCCATTATTGCCGGCTTTACGCTAATTCGATCTGCACTTAGCGTACATTATGCAGATCTGAGATTGTGTATTTTTGTGATTTAAAGCCTTACTTTACTTACTTACTTATAAGTCAGATTATGGATTAATTTAGTAAGATTTGGCAATCAAAATTAGTCTATATAATATGATTTAGACATTTTTTGGATTATTACTAAAGTTGTACCATCTCATGCAATGTTTAGAGCAGCCATATTGGGGAAATACCTTCATTTTACCAAAAGACCACTAACCACGATAACATTACGAAGTCCGGTTTGTAAAATAAGGTCGCTAGAGCATTGAGAAGTTTGAGGATGTGCTATGCGCGGGTCTCTTGTTCCTAAATTAATTCTCATTTAAAAAGTACCTCGAAAACGTCACTCATAACAATTATTAAAATGCAACACCATTATCCAGTATAAAAAAATGAGTTCTTACTTTATTTAAACTTTAGTATGATTCAATTAATTAAGTCTTTTAAGTTTTAAGGATTAGACTGAAAACTAGCGGTTTCACTGAACCTCAAACCGTTTCTATACGCAGACAACCAGTATCGTACATGTTTAGTCTCACTTTTCTTTATTTCTTAGGAGAACCAACAGCTATATTTACACAATAAACATTGACAGTAGATACACAGATTACACAGAGCCAATTAAAGGAACTCACAGGTAGTGACGTAGTTTTGTAACTTGTTTATGTTGTTGAATAAATTTCTTATTTAATTGAATGTTTCAAAATGGACTTCCAAATTGTCTGTCGTTTGAGCTTGCGCTTGGCGAGTCACCCTGTACAGCCGATGAATGGAACATTCCGCGGTCGGCTCACGTTACGTGTCCGGTGGGACCGCGGTACACACGATACGGCAACCGTATCGGATACGCACATGTGATATTTTAACTGTCGAACTACTGAAGCTTCAAGTGCTGTGGCAGGTGACAGAGGTGCGTTTGCTTTGTCAACGCATGCCAAACGCCGGCCGTCCCGCTGATGTACGCTCCGCTTCGTGCGACTCGGACCGTTTTAGCCTGTGTAAACTATTAGGTATTACGCTTAAGAGCGTGGAGCGTCCATATAAGTTGCATTTGTTTTATATGGACGCTGCACGCCCTGCTCGTAGCGAAGCGTGCACTCAGGTCGTACACTTTGATGAGGAACACACGGAGCGGTGCGGTGCGGCGCCACGGCCCCGCGCGGTCGAGCGGATTGAAATTTTGTATCACGATGTAAGTAATCCGCCTAGACCGGACACGCGATTCCGCGGCGCCGCAGCGCTCCGTGCGTTCCTCGCCTTAGCGTTTCTGGCCGGTGGTTTTACGGCAGTCTTATGAAAATCGAACGTCGCGAGAACGCAACGGGAATTTTGTATAGAACCGCTGCCAGTGCGCAGCGTAACGGTTCGAATCTAGACTAGTTAGTTGATTTAAACTGATAAAAGTGCGAACGCGGGCTCACGGAGCATAATAGGCAATTAAGTAGGTTTGTATCTTAAGTACGTACCATTTGTTCTACTAGTTCCTACTAATGTTACTATTCTCGGCAACTGCCGACCACTTGATAGATAATTAGTGGTTATTACAGGCATTATCGTGACCGTGGTGTAGGTACAGTCAGGGTTATTTGTGTGCACTCTAATTCAAGATTTCATGAAGATTCACGCAAAGTAGACTATAAATACAAACGTAGTGTGGTTGTCATTTTAAAACGGCTGACTGGAATAACTTGAAACTCTTTATAGACAATGGGATCATATCTAGGTCGGAAAGTTTCTGTTGCTATAAATTATAATCCTACTAATATTATAAATGGGAAAGTTTGGATGTTTGGATGTTTAGATGTTTGGATATTTGGATGCTGATTCTTAAACGGCGCAACCGGTTTGGGTGAAGTTTTGCTTGAAGATAGTTTATAGCCTGCTGGTACTTTAGTAGCAGCCATCAGCCCTTTGTTACGGTATAAGGTTAAGTACTTCACTGAAATAACAGTAGGCATAACCTACGCACCAAGCAATAACGTGTGCAGCGCCATCAAACTGCTTACTAAGTTTGGCGTAATTATTGTAAAACCAATGTGATTGTTTCTTATCTGAATAAATGATTTATTAGTAATAATAAAAACATTGTTCTTTTTTAAACCGTGTCGGTTAAAACAATGCATGATGATTACCGAGATAGACTATTCGTCTCTTTCTAATTAGAACGCTTAAGAAAGAAACGGATCTATTTCGCCGCGAAACAGCTCGCGGCCCGGCCTGTGTAAGCCGAGCGTCGGCTATCAAAGACGGCGCGCGAGCTCTCTCGATTTTTCTCGCACTATACGTCTCTTTCTAAGTTTTCTAATAAGAGAGAGACGGATAGTGCGAGAAAAATCGAGCGCCGTCTTCTGATAGCCGAGCAGTAGTTATACGGTAAAGCCACGGCAGTTCATATCACAGCTGGAGCGGTAGTTGGGAATTTCCTCTGGACCCGTGCTATGCGTGACCTTAGGTTCCTAAGTATATTGTAGATTGTTATGAGATAAGCTACAATTGCTGCCGACTGTACCTACTTGAGATGCAGGAGATACGCCATACGATTGCAAAGTGCGACCTTGGCCCTTCATGCAGTTAACTATAATGACATTGTTAAAATACATGTTAAATGTGTCATGGCGAGTCATATGTGGTTTGAAGAAAAGATGCGGTTTCACTGATGCTTCTGATAAAAGTAAAAAAAAAAACAATGTTGTCCAACTTTGATGTAACTACATTTGATTTGATTAATTGAATTTAAAAGAAAGTGTGCGGGGCGATTTCGCCGCGAGAACACTCACCCTGAAGAACTCCAAAAGGGTTCGAAACATGATGCCCGTAGTGACAATAATTACGCGAGTTTATCCGTTATTATAAGCATAAGTTTGGTATGGTTAAATATTGTTCATTTCAAAAACTCCCTTGCCTGCCACGACTGAGCGTCGTCTCTAAAACTACCCACTTAAGTTACCTAGACTTCACCAAAAAGACAAAACGAACGGACAATTGTCTCCACCAACGTGTCCGCATTCGCAATGTCTACTAAATTATATCGCCTACTGGCAGAATAACTCACAATTTAGCGAAACTGTAGCCGGGGGTGTATTCCGACGCGTGGGTATCGATTGCACGCACTTCCGATGAGGGGTCCAATTCTGATGTTTGAATGCCGTCGTATTTCATTTGTTTTGGAGTGCGGTGCCTAGGTAACTACAATAAATAATTTTAGTGAGGGTTTTTAGAATTCTTTAAGTAGCTGGCAGCACTGTTCTGAGAGGTGGTCCAAATCCATCAATCTAATTATGGTTTCAAGTATAGTTTAGTCAAAGTTTGACAAGGTTTTATTTGCGTAATTAGCAATCAGTTTTCTGCTATTGGCTATCACTACTACTACTTCAGTGATATCTTAAGAAGCGCTCGTAGAACTTGAAAATAAATGCATCCTTCTAAGAGACAGTTTTACTTGGACACTTTTATCCCCTTGACAACAGACACGCGTTCGAATATTTTGCCGCATGTACCTAATACTGAAATTATATATATAATTACTGTGATACTCGAAAAAAAAACCTCGCGGTGTTACTGCACCGGTTCTCTGAGTATTGAAGGTTTGTCCCGAAAGAACCGGGAAATCCCGGTTCTGATTTCGGCCAGTCCCGAAAATCCCGGTTATTTGAAACAGTACCGGTTCTGCATTCCCTAGTTCTCTTCGACCTATGTCCAGCAGTGAACGACTTTCGGCTGATATGATGATGATAATGATGATTGCACAAATACGAATTTAACTCAATCAATTTCCCTTTTTCGATTCACCTTCACTTACTTTTAATGCCATTTCAACTCAATGCCAAGCCCGATACCTTTATATGTAATATTTAACATCATATCGAAAGGCCACTGACCAGCCGTGCTACTCACAACTTGTTTCATTACTGCCCAGTTTATCTCGACGCCGGGACTTGTTCAATGAGCGAGCGAAGCGAACGAAGTTGTCGGTTTTTTGTCTGGATGTTCAGTTTTCCGGCTGTTCTCTATAGCGCATTTCTCAGCCAATTCTCGTGAAATTTTGTGAGAAGGGCTCCTTATAAACTTGAATCCCCCATTTCACCCCTTCGGTGATGATTTCCGGAATTAAAACTATCCTATGTCCTTCCCCGGTATTTAAACTATCGCCATACCAAATTTTATCTCAATCGGTTCAGCGGTTTAAGTGTGAAAAGGTGACAGACAGACACACTTTCGCATTTACAATATTAGTACCTATGGATTTTAAACCATTCAAATTTCGTTATTTTTTTAAAGGACTGGCTCGCGCTTTTAATAGCCTACATAGCCACCAGTAATAATTTAAGCGTGAGCGGAGGTCCGAGTTACACTGGTTGGTGAGAGACAGGCCAAAACCCACAATCAAAAGTTGCCCAACTTATCAGTTTGATTTTGACAAGACACGAGATTAAACATGAGGTCGCAGGTTAACGGTATACATAATGAGGTAAGTAATCTAACTAATGATCAATATTAAACTATTATTTAACACGCTAGTGACGAAATACTACTGCTGCTAACACGATGCTGTAACTGTACCCAAGTCAGAGTTAAGGTTGCTTTTCCACCAGCAGACTAAACTTGTATCCGCGTAGGTAACTAGGTACACGTGGCTTATTTCAATGAAAACGTTTACATTTTGGTGGAAATGTAGTTTAAAGAATATCCCTATGTGAGATATAATGTGAGTTTGACTTGACATTTTTGGGTTTCTTAACCCGTGGAGAATTAGAGTGCATAAACATTTGTTTCTGAGTCTTGGATGTTTTCTATGTATTCAAGTGTTCATCATCATCATATCAGCCGAAAGACGTCCACTGCTGGACATAGGCCTCCCCCAAAGAGTGCCAAAGCGACCGGTCCTGCGCCACCCGCATCCAGCGGACTCCCGCGACCTTTACCAGGATATCAGTACACATTGTGGGGGGCCTACCCACGCTGCGCCTTCCGGTACGTGGTCGCCACTCGAGAACCTTTCCGCCCCAACGGCCATCGGTTCTACGTGCTCAGTGCTATCGGTTCTACGCTACGTGCGTGTAAGTGTTTATTATCTATTAAATATATCGTCCCTACCAGCCTTATTGAGCTTACTAATGGGGTAGATCGATTTGTGTAAGATTGTCTCCAATATTGAATATCTCCCATTGAGTCCTGTCTCGTGCTACTCTTATCCAGAGGATAAAGCTGATTTTCCACCGGAGGGGCGAGACGAGGCGAGGCGAGAATTGAAATTCGTATTGCAAATTTTCGGTGGAAATAGTAAGTGCCATATGTGCCAGTGCTCGGTAACTACTTATGCCTACTTATCCGTGATAGTTTTCGTTTTAAATTCATTATATTATGTACTATTGCCACGAATTTTTCCACACCCCCAGTAGTAGCCATTTAGCCGGCACGGGGGGGGACACATGACTCGCAACAAAAATTAGGGCCCAATATCTCGCAATCATAATATTTTTGAACAAGCTATCCAACGATACTCATGGGTTTTAACGAGAAAAAAAAACTACATCCTCACTTACACGGCACCCTAAAAATAAGGCTTTATAGCCCTTAACAATGGCAATTTCCACAAAAGACGCGAACATAAATCTCTATATGACCCAACCTATTCCCTTCTCATCTATAACTATATTTATTCCCTTTCATAATTTCAAAACGCGTATGAGAGGTATTGTTAAAGTACACACGTGTATTTGTAGCCACGTGTGGAGACGCCAGTATCCGTGGCCAAGGAACCGCATCGCAGCGATAACGTAGCGATAACGCACAGTAAACTGTTGCCGATGCCGATTGGCAGATAAGGTTTGCTAATAATGATAATTATAGTTGTAGAACCGATGGCCGTTGGGGCGGAAAGGTTCTCGAGTGGCGACCACCGTACCGCGTACCGGAAGGCGCGGCGTGGGTAGGCCCCCCACAAGGCGGCTGGATGCGGGTGGCGCGGGACCGGTCACTTTGGCACTCTTTGGGGGAGGCCTATGTCCAGCAGTCGACGTCTTTCGGCTGATATGATGAAGTATAGTTGTAGCCGGGATCTAAATTTCAAGTCGCATTTCACGTGTGGCAAGGCAACCTGAACAACTTCCATTTCTTAAACTATACTTATAATTTCCTCCTCCTCCTCGATCGGTCCCTCATTGCTGAGGATCGTGAAAGCCGATGTAGCATAGCCAGTATTCTTCTCCAGGACTTGCGGTCGGCTGCCTGTTGGAGGGCTGCGTTAAGGTGGTTTTCCACCGGAGGGGCGAGACGAGACGAGACGATGCGAGAATTGAAATCGTATGGGACTTCACCGCGCGCGCGCGCTCAGTGCAAATAGGTAGTCCTATACGAATTTCAATTCTCGTCTCGCCCCTCAGGTGGAAAACCAGCTTTAACCGGTATTTCAAGATGCTCCGACACCTGGTTGAGCCAGCGTTTGGGGCTTCGGCCTCTTGGTCCTCTGCCATCTGTGCCGGTTACCACCAATTTCTCCAAATCCTTGTGATCCCGGCGAGCTATGCGGCCGAAATATTAGAGAACTAGCGACCCGCCCCGGCTTCGCACGGATACTATATTATACATATAAACCTTCCTCTTGAATCAGACAGCAAAAAGCGACTTTGTTTTATACTATGTATGTAGTGAAGTGATACGGCGAAGACTAACCCCCTTATTCATAAAACTTAAAATGAACACAAATGTCAAAGTGACAGATAAGGATAAACAAATTTTAACGCCATTTTAGTTAAAATAGGCTTGTAGAACTTTATGAACGCGGCCGATAGCTACGACAGTCATTTTATAAAGAGGAGAAGTCTGGGAGATTCTTTGTACCTAACTTTTTACGTTTTCGGTAGGTATCTACGGAACCGCTTATCCGATTTCAAAAATTCTTTCACATGCGCGTAATATGGATTTACTGTATGGTGATAGAATAAGTTACGCCATAGAATCAACATATCACGGGGGCTATCCGCTTGAATTTGACTTTGTTTTGTATTTTCCGCGCTACGAATACAAACACAAACCGATTGTTATGCAACGTCTTGTCACATAGACCCCCTTGTTGATTATTTTGATAAACATAACAAGACTAAACTTGTTTTATTTTGCATAAACCTTTGTCGTCAATAACTCAGGTAGATATGAGATCAGCTCTCAAAATGGTAGACTAGGTATTTATAAATAGCCTAGGCTTGCATGAGACTTTGATCGCGTGAAAAAAATGTCCTTCTTTGGGATCCCAACTATCTTCATAAGTATTGAGTTGAATCTACTGAATGATTACTTTCTTAACACACAAGGTTACTTTCTTAACTTAGCATGTTAGTATCCGATCAGAATTAGGTACCTACCTACTAGCAGTCTATTTCGAAGAAAATCTCCATTTAATCGAAAGTCAAGATACGGAAAATTTCAATAAATATTTAAATGTAGCCCTTGATCTAATCTAAGGTATTTAAATTAAATACATACATAATTTATTGGTACCTACGTGGGTACACTGTGCTTTCTCTAACCTACCTACCTACAAAAGTAAAAGGGAAAATATATAGACCTTTAAAAAGTATTGTAGATTTTAATTACTCATGTTTGAAACAGATTGAACCAAAAATATAATAGATATAATTTATGATACGTACTTATGATATGATAACCAAGGTGCGTACAAACAACGTAGGTACCTATAGCATGTACTGGAGTCCTACGTAGGTACCTAGTTATTCCCAGATTAACCATGCAATTGTGTCGTTTGATTGTTGTCAGCATAAGTCCGTTTGGTCAAATTAACACTCAAAGGGAGACGTTTTCGACAACCTTTGAGTAATGAGACCTATTTGTGTACGCGACTTGGTAATTCAGTTGAATATGGGTAAGGAAATATACCACAACTCCACAAGCTACCGCTGACCCGTATTTCTCTTTTCACATACGTTCTATTCCTTTACCTGTCTAGACTTACTTCGTTAATGGTTTCAGTAAAGGTATACACACATTACCATACATAAGCAAAAATATTGCATAAAAATATTCTCGTAGGTATTCAAAAACCCGTGATCTTTGATCTCAACTCACCACAAAAACCGGTACAGAGGAAAATCCAAGTTTCACACACAAAATGTAACCCGTTTCACACTTAGTATAGTAACTTTATAAACACTAATTTCACACACAGCACAAGAATTTTAACTGTATCGACCGTAGCGTAAATACGCGGACAATTCACCGGCGTAGCGATCTCCCCCGGCGGCTTATCAGCTAGAACTGGCGGCGAGCGAATGAAACGGAACGAATGAACGGAATGCCGGTGACCGAATGGAACGAGCGACATCGCGGAGTATGTAGGCCCGTTGAACCGGCTTCGCTTAATTGCTATTAAGTACAGTAAAAACGGGGAAAACGGAAAATTGTGTCGTAGGTTTTCTTATTGAATATCATTTACACGTATGATATAAAAACCAGTTTGATAGGTATAGTAAATAATAACTTAAGATGCACTGCAGGATAACAAGATAAGAGAATGGCTATAATTCGTGTTTTTTCGCAGTGCAAAGTACAGTGACGTTTGTTGGCGCATATTTTCATAAGATTACAGCGATAAGATGTAAATATAATACTTTTTATCAATGAAAGTTAATTTAAATTGACAGATTAGGTTAGTCTATCCATAGATAGGCAAGCTTAGGCCCATAGGCAAGTGTGTGTTTTTGACGTCTTTAGTTAGGGTATACCAATTATTATGTTATTTCACAAACACCTTCTTTTTCTTCTTATTCCAGAGTCTGAAATCGTCTCCACACCAATTCATCGAAATCGGTTCAGGGTTCCTTTCGCAATAAACGAACGAGCGAGCGAAGCGAACGAAGAACGAATGTGTCCGGTGTCCGGTGTCCCGCTGTCCTCCTATAAAGGTCGCATTTCTCAACAGATTCACTTTTTTAATTTTTGAAGTGAAAACTTCTTTAGCGGCGCTGAGCACTTTGGGATGGGGAAAAATTGTTAAATACGCGACAGAGTTTTGTGACGTCAGATGTGAAGGTCACTTTTTGCTGCTAGCCGATTCGACTTCATTCAAAACTGAACGCTATTCGTAAGAGTATAAAGCCGTTAAACACTTTTTGCAATAGCATATTCTGCAAATAAATTTGTAATAATACCAACGCGTCCTCACCGTTTTGCTATTGAGAAAATTCGAATAGTTCGAATTTGGGCGTTATTCCTAAAGAGATAAAGCTAAGAAAAATATTTACCAACGGCAAAAACAAATTGATATTGTCGTCGCCACCGCCGTGTGCTGTTCTTGCAAATTAGAATAAGTAGTTTGAATTTAGACGTTATTCCTAAAGAGATAAAGCCTTGAAAAAATATTTGGCAATGGCAAAAACAGATTAGTATTGTGTTTGCCGCCGCCCCGTCGGCGGCGAGCCGGCGGCCCGTCATACCCAACGCGCCCGCGGGCCGTCCGCCTAAATAATTGATAATTGTTTATAAATTTGCGTCAAATTCATTATTAGGGTGACACCGTAAAATGTCACGTGACCTGATCGAAAGACTGTTACAATGTTATTGAGTTTTCACTTCTGCCGGCACTCCCGGAGTGCAACCCGGTCTTCTTTTTATACAGTTTCTCGATTTTTACATGTCACAGAGCCTCTAGTAGATAATATTTATAATGGATAATTCGATACTCTTAAGGGGCCACCAGCTCCCAATGACCTTCGATCTGTAACTGTTCTATTTTTCGTGTTTTTTTATGGCTTATCGTAGTATTGGCAACAACGAGGTTTACCGAAATAGTATCCCATATTTACTTCCAACCTTACAGTTTTCGAGACATATGGCACACTAACATACCTACTAATATCGACACCAGAGCTTTTTTTGACCATGTTTAAATAAATCATAAAAAAAAAAAAAAAAAATTAAATCCCGTGCAAATGTAGATAAGGGCTGAAGAACCGATAAGCATTTGTGCCATAAATATATCTGTAGTTTTGACGGAGGAATATCAACTCAAAACTCGTCAAAACTATGTAGTCAAAAAGCGCGTAGAGCCCCTAATAATACCAGTATAGGAAGTAGGTAGGATAGGTTTTAGTGCACCAAACTCTTTTTTATTGATACAGATGTGTGTTTGCAAGTCAGCTACTTTCCCGCTGTTTGTAGAAATGATCAGCGCCTCTAAGGTAAATTGGTTGAAATTAACACCGATCATCATACGTATGAGCGTAGAGTTCAAGATCGCCTGGCACTTCCTTTTGTAAATAACTTTCTAGCGTATAACCTAGTCACTGTATATCTTCGACTTTCCGTCAAGGTAGACAAACATTTGCTAGATACTGAGAAGAAATAAATATGGTGGAATTTCATTGAAACTAGAAAACCGAAAATGTAAGAGTAAAATCAGTCATAAAAACTGACCAGGGATGAGATGTGAGGGAGGGATATGAATGACTGAACTGAAAGCGTTATTCTACACTTTGACACCTAATCCCAAGATTTGGCACAGTTTTACGAAAGAGACTGCCACATGACCTTCCAACCCCAGAGGGAAAACTAGACCTTATTGGGTCTAGACCGGTTTCCTCACGATATTTTCCGTCAACGAAAAGCCACTGTTAAACATGAAATGATGTTTCGTACATAAGTTTTTCGTAAAAACCCAGTGGTGCGAACGCCCTCCATATTCAGTCACGTGCATTACCGCTCGGTTACAGTAGCTCACAACTAAGTATCGGCACGGATTATATATATATGGTATCGGGAACTGTACGTAGACGTAAGACGAAAGTGTTATAAATACCGTTGTTATCTAATGTGTAGATATATATGTATAACATGTTGATTCTATAAATATATGTTGTTTAGGTTAGCTTAGTACTTAAATATGTTGCTACACCCTAGTAGGGTCCATGTCTGTACTGATTAGATTTTAAGAACTTTCTGTGAATACCATGGTTGCAACGAATAAATGAATATGAATATGAAATATGAGTAATTGGTCTCTATCGCGATGCCTATCTCTGTCCCTAAAATAACTTCATTTACGATCCAAATCGACCCAATTCACCTTAATTTGTAACCACAATAACCGTGAACTGAAACAATGCGTCTATTGGGGGCACGTCATAAACAAAAGCATTCACCAATAGCCCAGCACGGCTATATCGCAGGGCAGGAGGGCCCGCGAGCTTTATCGCGGTGACATAGAATATCCGTCTCTTTCTAAGCGTTCTAATTAGAAAGAGACGGAGCCGCGACACAGCTCGCTGTGTTATTCGGACCAGTAAACTCCGGTCTTCTATCGATCTTCCCTTTAGTCGCTTTTTGCACTTCCAAGCATAGACAGGTGCATCACTTACCCCTAGTATATTCTAGGCTTTAGGATCCATATCTAGACGCGTTCAAAGTGGCCCCTAAAGAATACTATAAGGTGCACTCGGGTCATTCCGAAAGTCGGGTTATAGATATTAATAATTTTCGCAATAACCCGACTTTCGGAATTACCCGAGTGCACCTTAATTAGATTTTTTTATAGCCGTTATTGACAGCCGTCATCCCGGTACGATAAACGTCAATGATGACATAAATTGTTCTAAGATGACAGCTGTCAAATCTTGGATGTAAGGGCTGCACCACGCAGGGGCTTCTAATTCAAGGCAAATGTCTTTAAAAGTAATAAATAATAGAATTTAATACAATGTACCTCTACGTAAGCAAGTAATTGTTAGATGAAACTAGTTAAAGTTCGCTTAAAATACAAAAAAAACTGTATTAATGGCAATAAGTAATGTTAAGATGGATGAAAGCTGTATTCCGCTTTTTAGAAAGTTACACATATTACCATTGCCATGTTTGTACATTCGAGATGTGTCTTTGTTGACTCTCATCAAGAGTACTTCAGTAGACGAAGCGAAGCCAAATGATTATGTAAACTGCCAGATGATTTTAAATCATTCACAGGCGACATATTTAAGAAAAAAATTACCAAATGGCAACAAGAGAAATGCTTCTACAGAGTTAAGGACTACTTAGATCATAAAATTTGACTCAAGCATATCTAATTTGGCTTGCCCTTGGCTTGCATTGGGATGTTTGGGCTTACTTGTTATTAGATAACATAGGCACGGTATTCACTCAAGGCATAACTGACTACAGGCCAGAAGTCATTACACTCATTACCCTAGAAATCTTATTTGGTCGACTTGGCGGGGGCACTAGTGCCCCTAGAACAGCGCGACTCAGATATCAAAGAACACGGTACAGCACGATCTAGCGACAGATTCGAATAACTTACGTATATTTTCGCTTATCATGGCCGCTCCACACCATCCATGCCAGCGTCATGGCCATCCTGACCCATCATACAGGACGCAACTATGCGTTAAAGGGAGTAAGACATATTTATGTGTCGTTCTACCGCATATCCGCGTCCTGTATGATGGGTCAGGATGGCCCATTGTGTATAGCGTCCATGAGAATTGAAACGCGGCTGAACAAGACGCAAGGAGGTTAGAATTACACTGGTTCTCTTAAAGTAAGTCGTCGGTAAGTATTGTGAATACACACAGGTAATAACTTGTGGTAATCAAGAGGCAAAAACTAACCACAGTGGCCCACTTTGCCCGTGTGATCGGCTCCGTTTGATCCACGGTGGACTCTAGAACATTCCCGTTGGCTTGCCCGTGTTTAACGGAGTTCAAACAGGCATAACAAGTTACGGGACACGATTGAATATCGATTGATACCTCATTCATCAAAATCGGTTCAGTATCTTAAACGCTACGGTGGAACACACGTAAATACAAACAGACTGTTGAAATCATGTCTTCCTTTCGGCTCTGCCGTAGTCGGGCCAGTCATCATATTATAGCGGCCATCTTTTTTAACCGACTTCATAAAAAAGGAGGTTCTCAATTCGGTTGTATTTTTTATTATTATTTTTTTATTATTACGAGTAGGCTCTTTCTAAGGACGAAACCTAAAATGGCCTAATTTAACAAGCTCATGTGTATTGCTAATAATAACTCATGAATGTAGTTTTGTTAAATAAGTTTCGGACAAAAATTTCATTTTTGGTACAAGTTTTTAGTGCCGACTGTACTTTTCTTTATACCATCATCAACTACTCATTGAGACGATTCAAACGAGCCCAAACTCAACGGGGTTACGTCGGTTCAATACTGAATTCCCATGGCCACCTTCTGTCTCCATCATTAGATCAGCTCGATGGTACCATAATATTGAATTCTCATCCAAACTATACTAATACCCAAAATTTCAGCTCAATCGGTCACCGGGAAGTGACTGAAAAATGGATTGCAAATTTTGACGGACAACTTTCAGACTTACACATACGAACAGGTCAAATTAATATAAAGCTTGTAAAAAGAAATTAAGTAAAACATATAGGTATCCTTGGCAATAAAATTTCATCATCGTACAATTAATACAACCTTTTTTCCATTTCCGATTAAAAATAAATAGAAATGCGCCCAATTTCTTAAAATACGATATTTTAGATTCCATGTTAATGACGTAGTTAGTTTCACAACACCCAGCAGCAATCATAAGTTAGTAACGGAATGATAGACATTCTAGAACTAATCAAAATAGTTAGGATGTCCTGGTGCCAGTGCCAAATCCAGTCTTGTTGCTCCTAGGACATTTGTCTGGAAATAGATTGGGCGCCAGCATGTCACTACTTTCTTTTTGTTCTAAATAGACTCGGCGAAGACGCTACGGAATGTAGGTAGAATTAATACACTAATTCTGAATGTGACGTGGTATTCGTGGTTACAAGGGTTCCACCCGTATGTGTTGATTTACCACTGATTCGCAGGAAGCGCTTTGCTTTCAGTTTTCTTGCGAGGACAGCCAAAGAGTGGAACTAACTTCCGGCAAACCTTTTCCCAGCTATTTATAACTTGGATGTTTTGAAGACGAGTGAATAGGCACTATCTAAGTATGCGTGTAATGTAATACCCTCGACCTGGGGACCGATTTTTGACTTTCGAGCGCTCGACTCTTTCACTCGAAAACTGACAAAAATGATGAAATGCTATTTTGAAATAGCGATAGACAATTTTAAAACGAGTGGTAATTGACCACTCGTATTAAATTATGTTGGTAGAAAGTAAGTGCCTGCCATTTTGACACTACAAACGTATTAACTTTTATTTGATTTTCGAGCGCTCGAAAGTCAAAAATCGGTCCCCTGATCATCACTTAACATCCGGTGAGATAGTGGTCAAATAGGTATGTACCTACACGTAAGTAATTAAAATCGGTCAACTGCGAGTCGAACTCGCGCACGATGGGTTCCGTACCATTATCTATAAAAACGGAAAAAAATCACGTGTGTTGTATGGGAGCACCTTTAAATATTTATTTTATTTAGTTTTTTTAGTATTTGTTGTTATAGTGGAAACAGAAATACATCAGCTGTGAAAATATCAACTGTCTAACTGTCACGGTTCATGAGATACAGCCTGGTGACAGACGGACAGACGGTCAGCAGCGGAGCCTTAGTAATAGGGTTCCGTTTTTACACCTTGGGTACGGAACCCTAAAAAAGGGATTATTTTAACCCCCGACAAAAAGAGGTGTGCTCGAAATCCATGTTTTTGTATAACAAGAAGTCAGCAAACCTTAACCTTAAGCTTTAACAAGTTAAGCTACACATATATTTCATACATTTGCCAGATCGGTCAGTCCATTCTAGGCTAGACACGGCCGAGAATTCACATAGCTTACTTGCAACCAGTGTAAGACAGACCTCCGATGCTGAATAATTCTTGACAATATCCAGGTCTAGTTATACTGGTAATAGAACATGTTTGGTGGACAGATGGGAACCAGTTGTTTTATCTGTCCTGTTCCGAAGACAAGAGTTATCACGGCATTAATCCTGCCGCTATCACACCAGACACGACACTGTCCGGTACTGTTAGTCCTGCTAGTCATAGATTAAATGGTTCAGAAACAGATGGGGCAGTCCATTTATAAGGTTACTATCTGCCGGCGCGGCTTCATCCTCATCGAGGATTCAGAAAGTCCATTCTTCACACACATGAAAGAATTTTTGAAATCGGATAACTAGTTCCGGAGATTACCCAGTACATACAAAGTTACAACCTTATTAACTTACAAAGCTACACACTCTTTCTCTCACAGACTTTTCATCTTTATACTATTAGTAAGTAGATGTATAATAGTCTGATATGAGAGGTATTTACTAAGATCAATATATAATTATCGTATATAATTACTTACATCAAATAAATCACAGTTTGCAATGACGAAGCCGTGTCATTTATACTTGAGATTTCACTAATGTAAAATCATTCGATAACTTTAGTTTTGATTTAGGTACCGTTATGGTCATAAAATTAATTTCACGATTAAGATAAAATATCATAAATCATAACAATTAAAACACATAACCCGACTAATATTTCTAACGAAGGGCATTTATTTCGCACACCTTCAAATTTTATTGTCATTGCAGTGTTTCGAGATGAAAGTCCTCAAATATCTTTCCCAGAAATAGAAATTTGAGATCAAAGTTAAACAGCGACAGTAATAAAGTGTTCAAAATTAGAATTTCAGTGACCGTTACGTTATGAACAATTTCAACGCGCCACTCGACGCCTTAATTATTTTTTTGTACAGGTACCCCTTTGAAGATATTGTTTCTAGTTCTATGAATTTCAGAAACAATATTCATTACATTCTTAACGGGTGGGGAAGTACATAAACATTGCTATTCACGGCGGGTACTTGAAAGCTGAGATTATGAATGAAACAAAAGAGTCACCACTGGAGCGATTCGCACTGACCCGATTTTAAGAGATGTAAACAGTGGACATCAGCTTAGAATTTAGAGCCGGGAAATCCCCTGGGATTTCCCGGCTATCCCGATAGTTATTTGTTTGGCAGCGATATGATTTAAATGATACCTGTAAATGAACCCGCTATGTTCTATAAACAATAGGCTAGATTCTTAAGATTTTTTTACAAATGTTTGTATTGGAGCAACTACAATTAAAGAACAACATAAATACACAAAAATAACAGTCAGTGTCGGACTTCGCTGGGCGCAGCCGAAATGGTCCATACTAATTGACATAGGTAGTGAGTAGCCTATTATATACAAGAATACATCAAAACATACTTACCGCGAATCGATGACAACTTGCTGAGATGGAAGTAGCTTTTTCTTATAATATTTTTTTAACAAATTCTCGTAGCGGCACTGTGCGACGTCTGACAGAAAGAGAAAATGGCGGAACAAAACTTTGACATTCAGTGTTGCCACTTGATTGCCCAGTGTAACAAATGCGTTCGGAAATTTTGCTCTATTAACCATAGACATCGACTTATAAGGGCATGAAACTAAATACAAAATTGGAGCACATTTACCTAGTGGGGAGCAAAGCAGGCACGTTTTACGGTAAGGAGTATGACGTCAGTTTTCTATTTGTACTAATCGTTGTATAGAAAATCAAGTAAATTGCTGTTGTGATCGTTAAATACTTGTTTGTCCTACACGTCAGTCAAAATAACAGTGTTGTTTTAAACTTTTTATGTATCTAATTATTCTTTATTATGAGCCTTAGGCGATTCTCCCACTGCACCGCGTCCCGCCGCGGTGCGCGGAGCGACAGATTTTACCATTGTATGCACGAATCTCAATTTATATAGAAAACACGCCTAGTACCTACAACACACTGCCGACGCGGCAACGGCGAAGGCAAAAATCTGCCGCTCCGCGCACCGCGGCGGGACGCGGTGCAATGGGTGAATCGCCTTAGCCACTGCTGGGCAAAGGCCTCTCTCTTTATCTTCCAAATATCCCTGTCCTGTGAAAAGATAATTACATGTATTGTCCTCTAAGAGTCCTCACACTATTAGGCACAAAACCCGCTAATTGTTCTGTGTCGGATCCCGTTACATCGATCGCGCGCGGGTCGATTGCTTTGCTAGATCATCGAATACTACCGCAAGGTCACGCGTTGCCGAGTGCACGGCGCATGCGCGGAGCCCGCCTTATACATACGCCTCATAATGTTCGTTTGCGCTTAATGTTAACTTGATATGCTGTGCTTGTCTCTCGCACGGAAGCTTGCGCAAATCGGTATTAAAATTGGTTTTCGTCAAAGCCTTCTAGCGAAGCGACAGTTAATTTGCTTCGAGATTTTTGCCAAGCCAAGTAATTTGGTTACTGTCCCTTTGCGCCCACACGGCGGCGCACACCGTTTACTAGAGCTAGAATTATCGCGAAAATGTCCGTAGCGATGTCGCGTAGTTACAGTGTCCGAGGGGTAACCGGATGGCTCGCGGTATTTGAGCTCCCGAAGTGTTGTGGAACTGCCATGTGCAACCCGAACTGAGCCTACTTGGACTGGGGCGGAAATATAAAAAAAATATGTAAAAAAATAATGTCGCGAGGCAGCCGATTGAAACAGCGGTTGCCTGAAAGTGTGTACGCGGTTTATATAATGAAATGCTGTTTCAATCGAATACCTGGCGACATTTTTTTTTTCACACCCGTCCTATTCCCGCCCCAGTCCAAGTTGGCTCAGTTCGGGTTGCACAGGGCGGTTCCACAACACTTCGGGAGCTCATATACCGCGAGCCATCCGGTTACCTCTTAGACACTCAACTACGCGTCATTGCTCTGAATAGTTTATGTATTTATTTATTTATTTATTATTATTCAGAGCACCAACAGCTATTAATTGCTAGTTTAGCTCTAATAATGCTTGGATCTGTCCATTGTACAGTTGGACATAAAAACGGCGAATGGTCGATGTTCTGTTACATGTGAGCGAGTCTTTTAGATCATTGTGTTTTAGTTTGTCGAGAATCCATTTGTTTCGGAGACATGATAACTTACTATGCGAACAGGATTTGTTCGTTAAATCGTCGATTCGCATACCTGAAAAAGAAATGATGTTTAATGACAATACACAAAAGTCTATAATCAAAGTTAATTACACATTTTTAAAGGCAAGACCGATTCAGCGCTTGCTTAACCGACTTCAAAAAAGGATGGTTATTTATTTAAACCAATTCATAAACAAGCTTAGAAAAGAAAATACAACATGCTGATGATCAGAAGAAAGAATGAAATACGAATTGAATTGGATTTGTCTGGAAAATCTAATGAATGCTATAATATTATGAAGCGGAAAGTCTGTGTATTTGCAAGTTTGTATGTAGGGGATAAAATCCGCCTCTACCGTCAGATTAAAAAGAATTTTAACCAGTATATATAATGGACCTTCAAGCCAGTCATAGGCTATATATTACCCCGCGGCACCAACTGGGTTCTCTATAAGGCCGCGGTCTCGACGCCAGCGGGCAGCGGCGCGACGACCGTGCGTTCACAGATTGAACTCGATCAAATGTATGAACTGGCCTAAGGGTGATATTCCACTTGTCCAAGATCTTTGTCCAGTAACCGCTCACTCATTTTGAATTTTAAAAAAGGTAGCCTAAATTGCTTTGTTTTTTTTTAACAAGGCAACCCATACTTTGCTTGCCAACCACCGTTGCCACAATCCGTTTTGGGGCTCGCGAAATAGGCAACTGCGGTTTTTTTAAGCAAAATGCGATATGCAAAAACATTGGACGGATCTTTGTCCAATGTATTTGCCTCTCACATTTTGTTTTAAAAAACGTGAGACGCAATGATTATTGGACAAAGATCTTAAAGCGGAATTAGAGTGGTGCTAATACGCAGGCGGCGCGGGCAGCTCATTAATAAATAAATAATAATAAATATTTGGGGACAATTTTACACAAATCAACCTAGTCCCAAACTAAGCAAGGCTTGTACTATGGGTACTAGGCGACGATATACACTTATATAGTCAAATAAATCATTTGACTCAGAATCAAATATTCATCCTCATCACACAAATAAATGCCCCTACCGGGATTCGAACCCGGGACTCCGGCTTCGTAGGCAGGGTCACTACCAACTAGGCTAAAGCGGTCGTCGAACATAATCTCGATAATAACGCAGGTCCTCAGCTCAAGCCCTTAGACTTGATGACACGGAGCTCCTACTCAAGCGAGCACTCACTACGTAAAAGGGCTCTTGGTTGACCGTGGAGTCTATTGGACTGAGCGTGTTGAATTGCAATCGGTTTGGTGTATGTGAAGGCAACGTTTCAGCAAGGTTAGCACAAGACGGCGCGTGCGCTTTCTCCCGGCGAGAGAGACTATCTGTCCTCTTTCTAAGTGTTTTGATTAGAAAGAGACGGGTAGTCTATCTCGTCGCGAGAAAGCTCGCGCAAACCGTGTTGAACGAGCGAGCGTGACAAACGTAGTTTTGATATCGTTCATAGACCCTCGGGTTATAGGGCGTTGTTTGGATTAGATTAAATCTACGAGTATGGCAGTTGTGTCACGTTTTGTTTTACTTTTATTTTGTCACACCTCGGAACTTTTCAGTTCGTCGTTTCGTCTTGAATCTAAACGAGTTTGCGAAACTAATGAATATGGAAGTAAAAAAATAAAACTATCGACGGAACAAACATTGCTAAGAACCACTTAGAAACATAAGAATACTAGTGGCTCTGTGTTTTTAAAACCAATTATTTTTTTGAAAAAGTCCCAGAAAGACATAATTTAATACACAACAAAATAAAATCGATATACTCGTATAGGTAATCATCGAAACTGCTCACAAAATTTCACGAGAATCGGTTGAGAAATGAGAGCTATAGAGGAGTACAGCGGGACAGCGTGACATCAGGACATTCGAACTATTTTCGGCCCAAGCTGAAGCATAGTACCTACGAACAGCTGCTGCAGGCGATGGACGAGTGTGGTGTTCGTGGTCCAATGTTGGAATGGTTCCGTTCATATTTGTCGGGAAGAACCCTGCGCGTGGCCGTCGACGGAGTCAGCGGCGACGAAGCAGAGGTGCGCACTGGGGTCCCGACTGGCTCCGTCTACGGACCGGTCGGGTACATCATGCACGTAAACAGCGTCACGAATGTAGTGCGGAACTGCTCCACATATATGTACGCAGATGACACTTGTTTAATATACGCTGACAAAAACATTTCAAACGTTCAAAAGTGCATAAAAGAGGATCTTGAGAACATACTTAAATGGTCGCACGACAACGGTATAATATTAAACTTAGAAAAAACTAAATGTATGCTCATTTATATAGGGTGAACACCCTATATAAAAACAAGTCACCTTCCTCCTATTAGAGTTATTGGACACACATACAACTATTTACATAATGAAAAACATGCTTGTAAATGCATTCCAATTGAAATAGTAGATAAGTATAAATATTTAGGCCTTACGATAGATAAAAATATAAACTGGAAACTACACACTGATACAGTATGCAACAAGCTCAGGTCAATACTATGTAAAACGATAAGTTTAAAAAATATAGTAAATAAGAAAATATTACGAATGTTATATCATGCATTGGCGGACGCGGTAATTGGATACGGTATTATCGCATACGGACGCACTTTCAAAACATACATAGATAAAATACAACAGCTACAAACCAGACTGCTAAAAAGTATCACCGATAAAAAAACTAAAAGTAGCTGTAGCAATAACAATTATATGCCATTATTTAAAACCCTAAAAATTCTGCCAGTGCATGATAAAATAAAGTATGTAATAGCAACTGAGCAATTCAAAAATACGGAACATAAATCGGTTCGAGTGTGCTCCCGCGGTCTGAGAAATACGACACAGCGGACCTACGTTGAGCCCAAAGCTAATAACTACTATGGTAAAAGGACTATAAGTTATATAACACCTAGAATATTTAATACCGTCTTTCCGGAAAATGAATGCACTAATAAAAATATGTTCAAAAAAAGGCTAAAACAGTTTCTATTAGATGCTATCTAATATAATTTAATGTAAACCAGAACAAAGATGTAGGAATAGTATTACAGTAACAGAATAGTTAAATATGAGCTAGTCAATAATAATATTGTTATTGACTAGCTCATATTGAAATGAATATTTAGTATAATGCATGCTTTTGTAACAGATGTTTAGGTACAATAAATAAACTGAAAATGAGTGTACTACTCGCCAATAAACAGTTATGTTTGGCGAAACAAATGTAAAAACCATTGTACCTACTTTTTGTTTGGAAAAAAAAAAAAAAAAAATAAAAAAAAAAAACTTAACTTGAGGGTAATGGCTAAGTAATAATTTACTTTAAAAATAAATTTTAACATCCTCTGTAGAGTCCATTCTGTGATGACCATGCCACCTTAAGAAGGATAACCTTTCAAACAAAATGAATATCAAAATCGATTGAGCGTCTTCGAGAGCTACGCTAGCCTAGTGGTTCAGGCATGCGGCTGTCAAGCGGCGGTCGTGGATTCGAATCCCGGCTCGTACCAATGACTTTTTCGGAACTTATGAACGCTATATTTACCGTTAGCTTTTTGGTGAAGGAAACATCGTGAGGAAACCGGTCTAATCCCAAGAAGAAGTCAGTTAAACACGTTCAAAAAACGTGTTTTCTACATTTTCTCGTAAATGGCTGGCGTTTGCTGTTACTAAACATAAACACGGACAAGGCATTTTGTTGCACCTCCAGCTGCTTTTACGACACCCGTAAAGGTGCTTTATGAGTAACTTTACGATTCAGTTTTATACACGGTTAATATTCGTATTTTTTTTGTACCGACGCGCTTGCTTATAGTCCTTATGCCTTGATCACATGTACCGAGAAAACGGGCGATACAGTGCTACTAGGCGTAAAAGCGGCGAGACAGTAACTCGGCTCCCTTTCCATCTACTAGGCCGAGTACTGTCTCGCCCGGTTGCTCGGTACGTGTGATCAAGGCATTTATAGATCGTTTTCCAAAACAAGTACCTACTTGCCTACATGAACTTTTTATTTCCGAATTCCAATTTAATACTAACGGTCCTTGCACAATAATTGATATTCCATTCCAGTAACATCTATAGGACATTACTTTTCTTGAATAAGTAAGTAGGTAGGTAGCTCTTTTGTAGTAAGTATTCTGGGTTCGAATCCCGGTAAGGGCATTTATTTGTGTGATGTGCACGAATATTTGTTCCCGAGTCATGGATGTTTTCTATGTATTTAAGTATTTATTTATCTATATAAGTATGTATATCGTCGTCTAGTACCCATAGTACAAGCTTTGCTTAGTTTGGGACTAGGTCGATTTGTGTAAGATTGTCCCCTAATATTTATTAATTTATTTTATTTATTTAAGTATTAATATTATGGCATACGTGGCACGGCTCTGAAACTATTTAGTTCTTATTTGTCAGATCGAACTCAATATGTTGAAATTCCAGAACAGAGTATTGATGGTGCTATAAGATCTGATGAAGGCTTAATAAGATATGGAGTACCACAGGGTTTAGTGTTGGGACCCTTGCTGTTCATAATCTTCATAAATGACTTACCAGACTATCTCTCATGTGGTACGCCATATCTTTATGCCGATGACACAAGCATCATTCTGATGGCAGACAGTTGTGACGAATTTAATAATAAGGCAAATAAGTGTTGGAAAGATCTCACAAGCTGGTTTTTAAATAATGGACTAAGAATTAATTGTGACAAGAGTTTCTACATGACTTTTCGTCGTGGTACAAAGAGCATCGATTTTAACTGTCAATTGCCAATAATCAAATCTAACTGTGTGAGGTTCTTAGGTGTAGACTTATAGACCCATACCTGAGATGGAATCATCAAATTAATAAAGTTAATAAGCATCTGGCTAGTGCATGCTACACTCTAAGAACTGTCTCGAAAACAAGTGATAAGAAAACCCTACTAATCATCTATTTCTCTTATTTTGAGAGTATAATTCGCTACTGTGTTGAAGTCTGGGGTAACTCATGTAATATTCAATCAGTTTTACTTATGCAAAAAAAGCTATCCGTATTATTGAGAGGTGTAAACATGTGCCAGTTACTCATAGGAAAATGTTTGTAGAAAATAGGATCCTTACTGTTGTCTCCATTTATCTTTATCGTATCTGTTTGTATGTCTATAAAAATATTAAATGTTTCCCAAAAGCTAGACAACACACTACTCGCAACCTGAGAAACACAAATGATCTAGCCTATCCAGGCCACAATTTAGACATTTTAATAATAGCATTAATAATAATGCAATTAAAGTTTATAATCATCTAAATAATTATATTAAAAATTTTAATGACATTAAAATATTTGACAGAAAACTAAAACAATTTTTCTATACCATTAAGGAATATTTTACAAACGCACTAGATTAACCCCTCGTATGCGGATGTCAAAAATTGCTGATCAAAATATGACCTTGAGATTGAAAACTGTAGGTTCAAATGCTTGGCACGGATCCGTGTCTAAGCATACGACGGGTTAAGACAAAAAATGTATCTGTAAAAATAATTATAATGACTACCAATAATGTGTGAATTTAATATGTATTTGCATGTATTACTATATACTTATTGCAAATAAAATAATTTTGATTTTGATTTTTTGATTTTGAATAATAAATATTAGGGGACAATCTTACACAAATCGACCTAGTTTCAAACTAAGCGAAGCTTGTACTATGGGTACTAAACGACGATAAACCTACTTATATATATAAATAAATACTTAAATACATAGAAAACATCCATGACTCAGGAACAATTCGTGCTCATCACAGAAATAAATGCTCATACCGGGATTCGAACCCAGGACCTCTTGCTTCGTAGGCAGGGTCACTACCAACTAGGCTAAAGCGGTCGTCATATAACAATAATAAATAAGAAGAACTTAAAGGAATGCTAAAGAGAAATTTATGTAAACTGTACACTTTATTTTGGATCGAACTAGCGTATTAGCGATTATGACCCTAAGGAGCATCATAGTCGTTGAGTCATAAAGCTCTTTTTAACTTGCCCTGTTAGCATGTTAGTATGGGACAAATCTTGCAATTTCAATTTGACCCACTTCCCGGTGACCGATTGAGCTGAAATTTTGGGTATGAGTATAGTTTGGATGACAATTCAATATTATGGTACCATCGAGCTGATCTGATGATGGAGACAGAAGGTGACCATGGGAATTCAGTACTTAACCGACGTAACCCCGTTGAGTTTGGGTTGGTTAGAATCGTCTCAATGAGTAGTTGATGATGGTATACAGAAAAGTACAGTCGGCAATAAAAGCTTGTACCAAAAATTAAACTTTTGACAGAAACTTATTTATGTGTCCTGTTTATGTGTCCCACTACCTAACAAAGGCATCCCCTTTTCCTGTACTCACCCCTATTGCTGGCATGCTCAGCCAACCCAAGGCTTTTTAATAAAGTACAAGAAATGTCACTTTCATCTGCGCTTTTAACAAAGTCGCAGTCACAAGCTAGTATGTTTCAAGCAAGCCGAGCTTTGCCCTACGAACTCAACGTCGCGTCTTCCAATAAAGCTGCATGTGATCCTGTTCCGGACTGTATTTGTGTACCCAGTGAGCCTTCAAAATGACGCTTTGAATTCTCTCACAGGATTGTAATTAACACTTTGTACACCAACGACGCTTAGGCGCATCACACACGCAGCGGCGTCCGGAGCCTCGTACATCGAGGAACGGAAGTGCGGTGCAGTGTGTAGTAGGTACCGTGCGGAATTTATACAGGGTGTACCAAAAATGGGGAGTGAACCGGTCAAGGGCATAACAGGTATCGTGTTCTGGTCAGAAAAAACTAAGAGATTTTTTTACGCGATTAAATTTTTTACATTTGTATGGAGCGTTGGCCGATTGGGGCAACCTGCTCCATACAACAGTAAAAAAAAATCGCGTCAAAAAACAAATCTTTTAGTTTTTTCTTATCGGAACACGATGCTTGCCCTTGTTCGGTTCACATCCCATTTTTGATATACTCTGTATACAAACTGAGGTACTGGCATACAACGTTGCGAACCGTCTCGCTCCGCACGCCGCAGCGGGATGCGGCGGCAGTGAGATGACCGCCTAAAGAAATCCCCGTCGTGAGACTCGTGAGGCATGTCTGAAACCCAGTCGGCGGCATAGTCAATATAAAAGTATATGCTTTGAAGTAAAGTTAATCGTTTTCCCGGGCGTTTCGTTCCAAAAGCTTAGTTGGTTGAGATTGACTGGCCGCGTACAGAAGGCCGCAGGTTCAAATCCTGCTCGGAACAATATTTGTCTTCAATTTGAAATCACTTTTCGTTAGCAAACGTTAACAGTAATATTTTTACTTGGTTTTTCTTGTTGGATTTTGACTCACGCGATTAAAATTTTTATATCGTATTTGTGCTCGTCGTATTATGAGGACAACCTGACAGCTTATATCTGTCTGAGCCGACAAATGCGGAACTGGCCTTATTCATCCGATTTATACGGTTTTACTGTACCGTCAACTGTGGTATGTAGTCGATGATATAATATAAAAAAGAGGTAGATACGTTGTCTATATGAAATTCCGTGTTTAAAATGGCCACCAAATCTGACTGCTGAGACACGTTTATACGTACCATTGACGACGCGACACTGCCGACACTGAGGCAAGGTCATACAATTGACTGAGAAGTAGTGTACCACTTTTGGAGGGCTTATAACTTATCTACCTCTTTTTTATATCAAAATGAGAAAACGTATTGCATTTACGTAGGTTTGAATTGAAAAAAAACCAAGGACATTTGTCGTTATTTTATTAATTATTATATGTCATTTTTTAGCTACATTGCCTCTCATAGACTTTATTCACAATAATAGTCACTGAAATATGTAACATCGAGTTCATTTGGACAATAGTTAGGTGATTTGGGCTATATATTGATTTAAGATTTGGGCTATATATTGATTTAAGATTTGGGCTATAGTTAGATTTTACGGTATACATACAGCGTGGAACGGAACGATGGACTATCCCGCTAGAGGAACCTAGTTTAGCGTTAGTGCTTTTTTTTTTCCAAATAATGTTAATATTTGTGACCGTTTCCAACTTAGAGTTCATCAAACTTTTGTGCAAAAATCTGCATATTAAAACTAACGGAGAATAAGGTCAAGCCATCACTGGTAAACAATATTTTAAGGAATGACATGTATTACTCTCACTGGAAAGTCGAATTTTGCTTGAACCCTGAATAAGGAACAGTGAAATTGTCAAATTATCGAAAACTAACCATTAACAGAGTTACTAAAACGAATTAGGGTTGGTGCTAACATTATAATGTCCTTTTGTTTCGTTTGTAGTATTTGTGTAATAATTATTATTCGATTCTACTGCTCTTATATTGACAGTATATACTTTGTTTCATGTAAAAGATCCACCCTGTTACAATAAGACAGCACATCACCAACCACATTGCCACAATTACTAGTCTATTTGTCTGTGTATCATCTGTCCCCGCCACGAGTTCATATAACCCCACGAACACATCACCACCCTGTAGGCAATAAGCGAGGCCGGAAGGCGGGGAATCACGACGCAGGAAACTACAATTTGACGTCAATTTCTCGTCGCCCTCGCACGACGAATTAGCGTCCGTAGTCGTAGCACACATTACATTAAATAACATCATCATCATTAGGTACCTATCACAAATTTAAGAGTTGTGGATTATTTTCCATTTCTTTCTGTCGTATACGCCAGCCTTTTGATTTGCTGATGAGTGATGACACCTGTAGGGTGATGCGTCCGTCCAAAGGTGAACGTCTCAGTCCTGTCAGTTGGCTGTCAAAAAATATTACTGAATAAGGTACAACTGTCAAATCATCTCACCCCTTGTGGTGTTCTACTTATCGATACACACATCGATGGAAAGTATGTATTAAAACTATTCCAATTTGAGTAGTTTAAGCGGCTTATAATCAACAAAAATTTATAAATTAAAGTAACAATTGAACTTTGCTAATCGTATGTGTGAAACATAAGTACAAAGCCAATATTTTCTCAAATTAAAGAAATGTGACGTATCGGGGTAAGATTATCTTGTCTGTCGCATTAGGCGAGAGGCGAGAGGTGAGAGGTGAGGTGAGAGGTGGGGTGACCTGTGAGGTGATGTCTTGGGACGCCGTCTCGAAATATATCATTATTTTAGTGAATTGGACTCCTGGTGTCGTGTCGTATCACTAATTCTTCTATCTACTACTAGGCACTTTTTCCTTTATTTGGTCCATATAACGGCGCCGTGGTTTCCCCCTGCCTCTCCTTCCTTCTATCTTTCCTTCCATGATGGTTTAAAGAAATCAAAATGTCGTGCCGGATCAAATGACCAATCATTTTCCCTCTAGTGCTGATCATGTTCAAGACCGCGCTATCCGCTTTTAGCCTTGTTCTCGGTCCCTTTGTGTCATTGTCCACATTCGCTGCCATAAAGGGTGAGACTCCAAATGTACACTAATTAACAACTTTTGCTCCTACATGACAAACTGGATTTTAAGAATTATCTCATTTAGTTAAAAGCTTTTTTCGCCAGGGCTACTCGAGCAACTATGTCTGTTGTATGATAAAATGACATTGATATATACCTACCTACGACAGGCTGTCTAGTTAGGTAGATCTACCTTCGAGAAAGAGGTCAATCGTCGAATTCGACGCCGCTGGGCAGCATTCGGGAAGCTATCGGCACATCTTTTCGTCTAATGTCCCACAGTGTCTCAAGATGGTATAGTCTTTGATCAGTGTGTTGCCAGTTTGGCACTGAAGCGTGGTCACTCACATTGGGCCTAATTATCAGGCTAAAAGTCACCCAAAGGGCAATGGACAGAGCTATTTAGGGAGTTCCTACCGGTGGTTAGGGCGCCAGAGAGAGGATCCCAGCGAACTAGCGAGAGTCTCGTGAGTTGTTGGTCGAGACTCTTCCCTGTTAATCCGTTCACTGAAACGTTAGTCGTATTATCTCCTTTATTCAACGTCCGTCTTATGTTAGGTTTTTACAATAATAATATAGGAAGTAAAATATAAAACTATAAGGTACATAAAAACATTATAAAAACGTAGGCGACGCCTAAGCTACCGGTGGGTATAGGGCGAGAGGGAGAGGAACCTCCTGACTATCCGCGCAGTATCCAGGAGTACCACCTTCTGTATCTGACCCTCAATCAATCAATCTAGCGAGAGTCTCTTAAGGTGTTGGTCGTGTTTAGTCATATTACTCGTATTATTGTGACCAATAAATTAACTGTATCTAAACTGTGCACTGTGCATTTAGATCGGGGCGTGCCTATAAGGGTGACGCGTGGCAAATTGACTTTAAAGTTGACACAGTCTCCCCCATTCGAGATAGTCATATGTACACTCGAGTTTGTACCCAAACATGTCGCTTCGGCTCTACAGTGGTATAGTGCTGTAAACTTACTATAAATAAATAGTCTAGCCTGGCAATTTGTTAGGAAATGGACATTTAGAGTACAGGTAGTAAAAACGTCGAAATAAAATTGACGGCGGACTGGACTATTTTGAGCGTAGGGTTTTAAGGAATTAGGTTAGGTATACGACTTACAATATGAGACTTATACCTTACAAATATATTAATTTTACTACCTATTAATAAAACTAGAACACTGTATGTGACGTGTTGCATGTATGTTGCTGCTTCACCTTGGTTAAATTAGTGAATTTGATTTTTTTTCCTTTTTTGTGTTATTCAAATGTATGACAAAGTGCATAATAAATAAGAAGTCTATTTTGGCATAGACGTGACACATGGTTAGCATTTAATTTTGCAATATGAGATAAAATCTATATTTTTTTATTTGAAAAAGAGTAGGTTACGTTGATTGTTAACTCTTAAAATAAACAAAAACATTACTGTGTACTTGGAGTTACGGTTTTTTGAAAGAAAGAAATATTTTTTTTATTGTCACACAAACACATACAGAAACCAAATACATAAAATAGTACCACATATACAGAGATAAAATATAGATTATTTGTGTTACAAAAGGAACGGACTCGGCAAGTGCTATGCTGTGACAGGCAATTGCGGTTGTACAGCGCTGATTTTCAGTTCGCCCCTTTTTCACTTATAGCATATTGACTGTGGAGGTGGAACTAAAATAAATAGGGTAAAAGAAGAACACTTAAGGTGCTACATTATTACCTATATGCTTTTAGTAGCATCCTTGTGTGAGCATACCTACTCAATTATTATGTATGCAAATAGCATGCTACTTATTAGCAAATTTCCAGATACACGTGCTATTTGCTCGAAAATAGCATGCTTTTGTGCCACTAAAGATCATCTGTAACAGTATTTATTATATGTTTTTAGGGTTCCGTAGTCAACAAGGAACCCTTATAGTTTCGCCATGTCCGTCCGTCTGTCTGTCTGTCCGTCTTCGGCTTAGCTCAGCAACCCTTACAAATAGAAAACTGCAATTCGGCGTGGGTATATAAACCAATCACGCCGACAAAGCAGTAGAATAAAATCCTGAATAAAAAAAAATATTAGTGTACCTCCCCTACATGTAAATTGGTGATGTATTTTTTTTCTCGTTAATCCTATAGTGTGGGGTATCTTTACGATGGTAAGCTATAATAAAAACCCCAAAAGCCCCTTTTAAGTCCGCATTCTGTGACATGACAGACGGGCAAATACGGAAGCACTGTCCTGCGCGTGGCCCGACACGCACTTGGCCGCTTTTTTTGTTTACTAGTTCCTACTTGTTCGAATACAATGGTTAATTTGAATGTATTAAAGTAAACAATAATAATAGGACACCAGATTTAAATAGTTCTAATTGTTTAGATATCAAAATAATTTTGTTCTATTATTTTTGTTTTTTAGCGTTTTGTAGGTAGAAACGCTTGCCGGGCTTTCAAGCAGTGCAACGGCCTTCGTCTTCATAAATGAAGCCTTATATAACTTAATATAAGGTATAATTTTCAATAAAACAAATTCGAGATTTGATCATAACTACTATTAGGGTTCCGTAGCCAAATGGCAAAAAACGGAACCCTTATGGATTCGTCATGTCTGTCTGTCTGTCTGTCCGTCCGTATGTCAAAGGCATTTTACTCGAAAACTATAAGGTGTATTTGAATAAAAATTTAAGGATAGGTTTATTTTGTTAGCCGCTACATAGTTTTGTAATTAGTTTACAAAAAAAAAAATTTTAGGGGTGCTCTCCATACATAACATTCACTGGAAGTCAAAAAAAGTTTTTTCATTGCAAGCTTACGTGTGGCACATCAATCGATAGGCCTTTCAAATAAATATAAGGTTTCTTAGTTTTTTTTTTGATTAAGTGAATAGAGTTGGAGATAATCGCCCCAAAAGTCACTAAATTTGCGTCCCCCCCCTCTAATTTTTGAACCGTGTATTTTAAAAATATGAAAAAATCATGGACATAGGGCTTATTAAATTCTTTCAGCGAAAATTTTTTTTAACAAGATCGTTTCAATAGTTTTTGAGATATTTCTAAAAAACTGCCTTCCTTAAAGAAAAGGACGTAAGTGCCATAAGATTTCAGCAACGATACGACCTTTTTAATAGGCACGGAACCCTCGTTGTGCGTGGTCCGACACGCACTTGGCCGCTTTATTTATTTATTAGATTGCTATTACAAAAGAAACAATTTCTTCTGAACCATAGGACCGATAATTGGAACCGAATGATTTTATCAAAGCGAACCAAAAATATTTGCCTGAATAATTCACTTCTAAATACTAAATGTTGTTCAAACTAAATCTATTATCTGAATTGTATGCTGATAAGTCATAGACAAATTATACTCGGAGCCTAAAACCTTGATAAATGCTCCATTTTAAGCCTAGAGGTATTTTATCGTATACAATCAAAATGTCTTACGTTTCATGGTTTAGTTTAATCTATTATTTATCGATTTATTACCGTTGCGCAGTGTTTAATTAATTCCGTCTGTATGCCACTGCATAATCGTGTTTTATTCACGACATTTCACACTACCATTAGTAGCAAATCAGACTTAAGAAAAGCCTTTAAAGTGTACAGCTGCAGATTGACTGGAAGAGATCGGTCTTTAGCGATAAGACCGCATGTTGTTTGCTTCTGCTCTGTTTTTTTTATTAATTTATTTGTATTGTTGTATTGTATTGACTACGAAACTGTTTCTTTTGATATTAGTCGCAACTAAATTGTACAGCATCTAATAAAAAACAGAGTAGGTATTTTAAATTGAAATAACTTCCATTTAAATTAAGGTATAAGGTGAAGATAAGATAGTACACAGCTCTGTAACAGTTTTTATCTTTTCTTTAACTTGGCTTAAGTACCTTAATGTTTATAAAAAAACTTACTACTTTCATAAGAAAAACTCATTAAGATCGTCAATCATTGTCACTTTGCAAAACATCCAGGGGACCGATTTTTGACTTTCGAGCGCTCGACGCTTTCACTCGAAAACTGTCAAAAATGATGAAATGCTATTTTGAAACGAAGATAGAAAATTTAAAAATGAGCGGTATTGACCACTCGTATTCAATTCTATTGGTAGAAAGTAAGTGCCTGTAATTTTGACACTAAGTACAATAGCATTTACTTTTATATAATTTTCGAGCGCTCGAAAGTCAAAAATCGGTCCCCAGGACGTTGGCAGAATGGCATGTGGCCAGTTTGGAGGTAAGTTGACAGACAGTTTGGTGGTGTGTCGGAGGGGTGCTGATGTGCACATTCGCCGCCATAATTGGCTATGTCACGTCACCTGAGGGCGCGCCAGCGACGCTCTCAGCAGTGATCAGTCGCTGAGGCCGAATACGGCTTGAAGAAGATCATGATGAAGTTGACAACTGTAACTTAGTCCTTGCGACTCTAGAGGAGATTCTAGTCCAAGTTATGAAACACTACGTATATAATTAAAATTAACCTTAAATACCCTTATCACGAAACAAATTATTTTTAATTAAATATTTTGTTTCCGTGTTATTTTTAACGAAGGAAGTTACCCCGATCATTTTATAATCGATATGATACAGAGAAATAATATAATGCAAAAATAAACCAGTCTAGCGTTAATAGAAAGGTCGCAGGTTCGAATCCTGTCGGGGGCTACAGACGAAGATGGTTTATTTTTCCATTATGTTCTTTCTCTGTATCATATCGATTAAAATTAACCTTCGTAAAATTAGGAAATTCCTCAGTCCAACAAGTAATAAAGCTACAACAGTAGAATATTTATAAAGTAGGTACGTGTATATCTATGATAACACTATTCATTATTGTGTACTTTACGATAGGTGACGATACTATCGTTAAGTAAACCACACGCAATTCCTCTATGATATCGCAATAAAACAAAAGAGTGCTATCTTTTATAATAGTAGTTCATGCAATCGTTATATAATGTACTAGCTGATACCCGCGGCTTCGCCCGCGTGGTTATAGGAAAATGTAACATATTGAATTTTCCCGTGGGAATTAGATGTTTTCCCGCTAGAAAAAGTAGCCTGTCACTCTCCAGCTTCTAAACCTCCATACAAAAAATCACATCAATAAGACGCTCCGTTGCGACGTGAAAGAAGGACAAACATACAAACACACATTTATAATATTAAGTAAGGATGCTTTGTCAGTCGAGTACCACGTTTAGGCCACGAAGCTTGCTGAGTGGCCTAATTAAGGTACGAGAGTTAAAAAGCTAATTATATAAATATTGCATACAATTCTTTTTCTACGAGTTAACGGAAATAATAATTTATAAACAAACTTGCTATCTTTTGAAAATCGCCCTGCTGAAACGAAATGCATCAGCCAACCGCTTTTTTATTTTTGCGCGTTGACGTCTTCTGGAAATCGAGCCTCGTGATTGGTCAAAATTCATTTTAGTTCTGTACACGGTTATCTTATATTCAACTCAAATGAAGTTGATTTAGATATCGCTGTCAGTAATTTAATATAAATATATTTATAACATCATGAGGACTAATGTAGTACAGTTGAACTCACAAGTAGCTGAACAATTTGATACCTTCTCGCTTTCAACCGTTTGACAGCTTCGTATCGCAGTTTAAACATGACGGTAAAGCGACACGGTAAAGCATCGCTACAGGACAAGGACCTAAAAGAGGCTCATTTAGCTAGAGGCTAAAGACATAGTAGCACAGGAAATTACGGATAAGGAAGAATGACCCGAAATAAATGGGACTAGGTATAGAAGGAAGAAGACGAAGTTAAAGCGACTAGGTACAAAGGTGTTCAGCCCCTAGTTAGTCCGGCCGACAAATGAATCCACGACCTACGAAATAGTTGAGCGATCACGTTGATCATCGCGATCTATGCCACTATTTGGACATAAGTACAGAGGAAACACGACATTATTAGAGACTAGCCTCTGCCGTCCGCGTAGAACTCGATTATTATCATAGCTCCATATAAACTTTAACCCCCCATTTCACCCCCTTAGGGTTGATTTCCGGGATATAAATTATCTTATGTCCTTCCCCGGGACTCAGACTATCTCTATACAAAATTTCATCCAAATCGGTTCTGTGGTTTAAGCGTGAAGAGGTAACAAGACAGACCTGGCTAAAATTTAGCCAGGTCTGTCTTGTTACCTCTTCACGCTAAATACAGTACTTAAATCAATGACAGCCTCGGAAGCAGGGTTAAGTTTTCCGAGCGTACTTGCATGTAGACAACTTATAGACTAAGAAAAAAAATAGAGTATTACGAACAACCTAGTGAAGCCGGTTTTCAACCAAGCCAAATAAGTTTAGCACACGCTCACGCACATTTAACAAGATTTTTGCCGACGATGTCGCTAGCAATACCTAGTTTACCAATAAATAGTCTGCCATTTTGAGAGCTTATCTCATCTACCTGAGTTATTAAAAACAAAGGATCATTCAAAAACAAGGCTTATTCAATTTATCAATTGGTTGGGTTAGTCTTTTCGATCACCGGTCACTTTGGCACTCTTTGGGGGAGGCCAATGTCCAGCAGTGGACGTCTTTCGGCTGATATGATGATGATGAGTCTTTTCGATTCTCGTAAAGCAAAGCACCCGTGGAAAAGACACATCTACAAAAAAATACAGTAAAAATCAAATTCAATTGACATAGAATGTAAGTTTTTTTTGACATATAAAATTTCATACATTATCAATAAATGAATATGAGTATGAGTATGTCTTCCACGTATAAGCGAAAGCACAGATTAAAGAATACAAGTACAGATACCCAATCCCATAGAGCAAAAGCGTACCGTCCTAATGTAGGCAATTCTGTATACAATTTTAGTCCCGTAGCTACACCAGTAGATGCAGTATCCGAGCTACCACGGCTATGACGCTGTCAGCCTTTAGTAATACATTGAGATATCACCAGATGGCGTTGACTTCCCGGGCAACAAATAGAGTATTTTTGATTTTTTCGATATAAAAGTAGTATTTTAGAGACAATATTACACATCACACAAAAATATACATAACCAAATGCTTAGAGCCTGTGGTTCCATAGAACTTTCGCGACCCGTGATGGCGCCATCTAGGGACAGTACCCAATAATACGTAGCAAGCTTGAAAGCTGACTCGTATAGTACGAGTTACATGGATTTAGTATCAATTTTATTGCATTTACTAAACTTATAAAATATACCTTTATTGTATGTGCGAAAGTATGTTTGTGATATAATTAAGGTACGTTGAATTTATTAAGGTGTAAAAATCATTCTATCTTCACGATTACTGGTTCAAATGTTTCGCTCGGTACCTGTGTCGCCATCTATGAGTTATTTTTAGTATCAATTATACGTTGTTCTACTTGGGAGGCCATGGCGAAAGAGAATGGGTTTTTTTGGACAATGTCGATAATTCTTTCGTATATGTCCGTATGTTTGGATGTCCGGCTGTCCGGCTGTTCTCTACGGGTCGCATTTCTCTACCGATTCTCGTGAAATGTTGTGAGCAACTTCATAACAACATTGTTTTTTTTATCGATTCATAATTTCATATTTTTTCAGTGAAGATGCTCAATACTCGTACTCGTCTACTCGTACCTATAAATTCATTATCATTTTTTCCACCGACAATTGAAGACAAAAGACAATCGCATCAACAATGTCAAAGCAAACAATTAACGATCGCAAACAAAAGGGAACCAGCCGGCTGAGCCGGGGACGGCATTATGCCACCAGACTGATAGCGCATTAGCGCTGACACTTCCTTGCCTTGGGGACAGTTTAAGACATGCATTTTGCATTTAAGTTTGATTTAAGTTTTTCTAGCTTTTTGACAGCGAGCGCGAGTGACGTTGGAATCAAATTGGTGTTCGAAATGTATTTAAAATTGACCGTCTGTCCAGCGTGTTTGAGCGGTTTTAGTCAATGGCAAAGAGGTTGGTTCTATGTACGCCCGTATGTCACCAATATTTGTGGATTTACGTCGATCGTCGTGACAACGTGTGTGTCAGATTTTTTATGGGAAAGAAACACAATTCCCAATCATTATCATCATCATATCAGCCGAAAGACGTCCACTGCTGGACATAGGCCTCCCCCAAAGAGTGCCAAAGCGACCCGGTCCTGCGCCACCCGCATCCAGCGTACTCCCGCAACCCGCAAGCCCCCCTGCCCACCCATTATTAAATAAATAAATACTTGGGGACAATCTTACGTATATCGATCTAAGCAAAGCTTGTAGGTACTATGTGTACCAGACGACGATATACATACATATAGTGAAAGTTTGTATGGAGCTAAACGATTTCCACGGACCGAGCCTGGGCCCCTGGTAGAAGGTCCCAATTGTATACATCATTTTAGACTTGACTCTACCTACATGATCGATGGCACACGAATCTGTGAATCAGCAACAACATAGATAGATAGAGAGAGATTGCAAACGCACCTGGGGTTTGCGTGGTCTCACCAGATATATGTCTGTGGTAAATCGGTGCAATTGAACGCAATTGCACTAGTCGTAATTCTTTCACAGCCAGCATTGTCCGCCAGGTCGATTTGTATTCCGTCCCGTATATCTGTCTCGAGACTGAAAGGGATAGCCGTTCTTTTTTGTCGATTTTCGTCATTTAGTTCGATTCGTTCTCATTGCTGACAAAGAGAGGCCTCTGGAAACGCGATTTTTGTTATTTCGGTGAGCGTTCTTTTTTTATTTCATTTGAGCCGCTGGTAGAAACGGCTTCTGGCAGCCCTGTTGATGGTTTTCATTAACGGTAAATCACAATCAACACTCGTCATTAAAAAAGTACCTACCAGAGCGACCGAGATTTCATATCAGCCGAAAGACGTCCACTGCTGGACATAGGCCTCCCCCAAAGAGTGCCAAAGTGACCGGTCCTGCGCCACCCGCATCCAGCGGACTCCAGCAACCTTTACCAGGTCATCAGTCCACCTTGTGGGGGGCCTACCCACGCCGCGCCTTCGGTTACGTGGTCGCCACTCGAGAACCTTTCCGCCCCAACGGCCATCGGTTCTACGTGCTCCGCCCACTGCCACTTAAATTTAGCGATTCGGAGGTATGAGCTTTGCTCGGGTGAAAATAGAGAAAACGAATTTTCTTAGAACGATGTTTCGCCCTATAATTATTGCCATCGAAATGGTTATAGCCGTACTACCTACTACTAATATTTGTAAATATTGCTCTGATTAATATACCAGGAATATACAAATATTTACCAAATAGCCATACTTTCAATATCTTTATTATAAGAAATGCTGACGGCGACTTTCTTGAACCATACAAAATGTCGCCAAGAAAATAATGGTCAATACAATTCGCGGACACCCATACGTTTCGGATGTTATCTAATGAAATAAATAACTGTTAAGCAGTGTAAATATTTGGGCCAATATTTTAACTTGCTACGCCTTAACCAAACTGAGGCGTTATCCAAACTTTTAATGAGCTCTCGGTCTCAAACTATTGGCCGTTTTTAGGGTTCCGTATTTTTAATTTCATAAGTGGGGTTGCTCAATACGAGACAAGACGGTGTTAATCGCGTTCAGCCTCTCTATTCTGTAACTTGTTTTAAGCTCGCCTCAACGCTTACCCACCAATATATCCTGACGCCGCGATTCGTAGTAACTAAGCGTAGGTAGAGGTCTAGTTTCGTAAGGCGTGACGGGTGGGGTGAGACGCATGAGCGCATAAAGAATAACAGCCCTGTAGACACTATCTCACGTGCAGGAAGTCATTGGAAGAGTGGACAAAAGTTAAATTCAGAGCCTAGCCGCCGCAGGTAGCGCCCTTATTCACATAAGTTAACAATCAATCAATCATGCCTGAGGGGTAATCACGTAACGTTTCGAACGCGCGTCAGGACAAGGCAACTGTCATCTTTTCATATAAAAATTGCCAGTTAGATCTACCTAACGTACCTATACTGTGATGCCTATGCATCGCAGCCATTTAATTAATTACTCCAATTAATTATTAAAATGTATTGATTACATTAAATATAGCCATAGTAACGCCATCTACCTGTGACGAGTTCAAAACTAACGTCTGACGGGTCTGTTTTTGAAAGAATGACATTTATCACAAAATTGAGGGTGTGAAAAGAAATGAAATCTACCGAGAAGGAAAAAGAGACGCGTAAAATAAAGAGCGATCAAAGATTCATCCGGTGTTAAAAACACACTTAAAACGAATGAGTTCGTTTTATGGACATTGTGTGTGACTGTTACGGCAATATGTGTTATTGGTGCGTGTGTGGAGATTAACTTGTCACGGGGTAAGTGTTTCAGCGAACTATATGTAGTAGACCAGAATTTAGCCTAAATTACTTTGAGGCTGGAAGTACTTTTCCTCTGTATTTACCCTGTGACATTTGTTCACAGTTTAAGGAAGCGCCCTTCCTGTACGGGCATTATTGCGAGAATCAAGCGTCGTTTGAAGTATTTGATATACTAGACTGCGTATTTCGCCACAGTTAATAACAAGCGCTCTGGTCGGGTGGCATGTACGGCCGGCTGCTAAGCTCGAGTCCCGAGTTCAAGTCACGGCTGTGTGAACAGATTTCTTTTTGTGTTTTTTTTTGATTTGTTTACTTAACCTTTAGTTTACTTTTATTTTAGCTTTTTTGGTACATTTTATTTTAGCGATTGTTTACTGTTGTTTTTTATAAAATTTGCATGAATTGTATTTTTACTATATATTCCTAATATGTGATTTTAATTGTGTTCTCTACATCTACATCTTACATAATCTTAGCTCATACATTTATGCGGTCATTATATTGTTTTTCTTATTGTTTGCAATTGTTTCTATCCATCTGCAATATCACGAATCGAACCCATAACAATACGTACAATGCGTTACGTGATCGAACTGCAGAGGTCCTCCAAAGATTGGCTATGTATTCACAGTTTAGATTCTATTACTGGAATGCAGTTATTATACTGTACTAAATATATTAACTGTGGCGGTATCGTAGCTATTTACAAGCTCGAGATCGCTATCATAAAAGATGTTATTTATTTGAACTGCCTATTACGTAGCACGAGGGACTTGTCAGAAATACTCGGTATTCGAGTACTCGAGTACTCTGGAAGGAATTCAACCCCCCCTTTTTAGTTGGAATATCAACTTTACAGACGTTGAATTAGAGTTTCGTTTGCAATATCGCTCTCCTGTTAGATATTTATTGTAGTAAAGCATTTAATGTGAATGACACTAGGCCAATTTGACGCGCGTGTCGTCGGTGAAAGGTAGAGACAGAAAATTAATAAAAACATTTTTTATATGGACTTTACCTTATAGTACAGTATCGGGTTTATTTTGATCGTTCTGAAATCTGCAGCTCGATCACGTAACGCATTGTACGTAGGTCGTTAGGTAGATCTAACTGTCAATATGTTTATGAAAAAAAGCGGCCAAGTGCGTGTCGGACCACGCACAACGAGGGTTCCGTGCCTATTAAAAAGGTCGTATCGTTACTGAAATCTTATGGCACTTACGTCCTTTTCTTTAAGGAAGGCAGTTTTTTAGAAATATCTCAAAAACCTTTGAACCGATCTTGTTCAAAACATATTTTTTAAAATACACGGTTCAAAAATTAGAGGGGGGGGGACACAATTTTAGTGACTTTCGAGGAGATTATCTCCGACTTTATTCACTTATTAAAAAAAATTGATGGGAAACCTTATATTTGTTTTGAAAGGCCTATCGATTGATGTACCACACGTGGGCTTGCAATGAAAAAAAAAAATGTTGACTTTCAGTTTTATGTATGGAGTGCACCCCTAAAAAAAATTTTTTTTAGTAATTTAGTTACAAAACTATGTAGCGGTTAACAAAATACACCTATCCTGAAATTTTTATTCAAATACACCTTATAGTTTTCGAGTAAAATGCCTGTGACATACGGACGGACAGACAGACAGACATGACGAATCTATAAGGGTTCCGTTTTTTGCCATTTGGCAACGGAACCCTAAAAATGACAGTTGAATCGTCCTACCGCGCGTTCGGAACGTTACGTGACTACCCCACTGGTTGGTGATTAGGTAATATTTCCATATAAAATTGACATTTAGTTCTACCTAACTTACGTACAATGCGTTACGTGATCGACATGGTCAGTATCCATACTAATATAATAAAGCCGTTAAGTTGGTGAATATGTGTAGGTACTATAGGTAGCCCGTTTAACTCAGTCGATAAGATAACGGGGCGCGCGCGACGTGCGCCCGCACGCCGTTATCGTCATACCCGCGCCGCGCAGGTGAGGACTCAATTAAGCGGTCTATCTGCCTATAGATTGGTGAGGGTGTAAGTTTGTGCGGAGGGGTTAATCTACGGAACTAGTCATCCGATAAAAAAAACACCCGTTTATAGATTGGATTTTTAGGATATCTGTATTCTATCCCGGGATATGTATAAATATGTATAAAAAATTACATCTGTGCATGTGTTTCTAAATTCGCAAGCGTCCATATGCTCTCTGCTTCTTTTAGCCATCGTCGTAGTATAAAAAATACATTTTATGTCACACCTGGCCATAATGTGAGTTTTACCGCACGCTACGCGTACGGTAAAACCCGCATTATGGCCAGGTGAAGACGCAAAATTGTGTACTCACCACGGGCAGTAAAAAAGAAAGCCTTCTATCGCATATTTACAACCCTCGCCTGCGGCTCGGGTCACAAATACCTGTGATTTCGGGCTTTCTTTCTTTCAGTCCTTGGTAAGTTATGTACTATTCTCAAACATGCAATGAAATATTGACGTTGTGTTTTTTATAATGGGCTTCGAAGTGTCACGTTTCGGCCGCAGCGAGACGAGAGACCCGTAATGGCATTTCATACAAAATTGGAGGCCTAGGCCTGCAAGATGGTATTTTTGAATTACCATTCCACAATTTGTGGCACAGCATCACGGCGTTCAGCTATGAAAATTAAAGTTTGATTTCTTGGAGTTGTTTTAATTTATTTCATTGCATGTTTGAGAAAAGCACTATACATACCTCGGCGAGAGAAGGGGTTGCCAGCCTCATAACTATCCGACCTCGCTACGCTCGGCCGTCTATATGTACTCGGCCGGCAACGCCTTATTTCCGGGCATCTGTAGTAATGTACTATTATTATGCTCCAAAATGTTTCACAGCAACGAACCATCATTACAGCCCCAATTCGGCAAAATACAGGGTTACATTACAACGTAGGTAAGTATAAGTATTTATAGCCTTCAAAGGGATCAGAATCAATTCGTGTCACCAGACTAAGTCGCAGGTCGAAGGTCAGTCTAATTTACATATATACCCAAGGGCCTTCGTGTAGGTACTGTGATTAAGGACTATATTTATGTTTTGTGCCTTTTGACTGTGAAATATACCGAGATAATTAAATGGCTTAGACGCTTTTCGTGAGAATGTGTACCTTACTTCAGAATCAGAATCAGAAAAGTATTTATTGCCACAAAAAAAATACAAGCAAAAAAAAAACTCAAACGAAATTCAAACAATAGCGAAAAGTTGTGGACAATGGGGCCCAATTTCAGCATGCGGCGAGGCCCAGCGCTGGTTTTCAGACTGGTCCCGAGAGATCGGTCGGTCGCATGACTCGCATGCTAACAAATTACCGTGCTTTGGTATCAATATTTACAAGAATACTGCTGTGCTTACAATCTGCCTACACAAGTATTGTAATATTCACAGTGGAAGAAAATAATAAAAAAATGAATAATAACCTACTACATAGTTGAAAACTTAGTAACCAAGATTTTTTGACGACCCGTTTAGCCTAGTCGGTATATGGGACACATTTTCTCCTATCCCTTTGCAACAGAGAAATCGTGGTTTGCCAAATCAAAGACCTTGATCACACTTTAAAACATTGACAGTTCAATGTAAGATAAGCTCACAATCCTTCAAACCGGGTGTATAAGGCTTTTACTATGAATAAGAAGATAGAGATTTAAATTCTGCGTAGAGCTAACCTAAAATTTCAAATATCTGTGAAAGTCTGTTAATTTTCATAAAATGGCCCATCAAAGCAATGAAGTATATTTTTCTAATAATTTCCATTATTCGCTCCTTACTAAGACTACATCAACTGTTACTTAATCTAATTTAGCTAAATATTTAGTGCCTTCAAACACGAATTCCATCCAAGCCAAGAAATTAATTATCGCGAGCCCATAACGGGGGACCCACAATACTTTACTGAACAAAAATGTAGTAACTTTGTTGGTACTCCACAAGGTTCCAACGTTTTAACTTTACCTATACTCTGCTTTCGTAGTGGAGAATGCTACTCTCGCGTACTCAAAACATGTATACACGTTTTTTCTTATTACAAGAGCGTAGGGTGCACAATTGTGTAGATATTTTGGATTGTGCCTGTGCAATTACAGCATTCTTCGTTCTTTTACTGCAATTGGAGTGTACGAGTATTTAAAAGATAATGGATGAGCAGGGCGTGTGGCCGGTCACGCCAGCCAGTCACGAGGCGCAGGATTGAATTAGATGGAAATTACTGTTATTCTGGAGAGAACTATGATTTTGTTTACCGTTGGGCTGGCGTTTGAAGGGAGATGGCAGTTTTTAACCGTGTGGGATAGAATTAAATGAAAATTACTGTTATAATGGTTTTTATAACTATGTTTTTGTTTAGAGTGATGCTTTAGAAATAAATTTTCAAACTAGCAAACTCCGAGATAGAGTTATTTGTAATGCAATGTTTTAGCAGAAGTTTGTTTAGTGAAAGCTATACAGCTTATTAATTCAGCGCCGCATATCTCGTAGCGCTACGCTCGTAGCTGATACCGTGGTTTTTATGCTTTGTAGAGGAAAGCGCCTACGCCTAACGCGCCTGGGTTCCTGGCAACGAAAGTGTACAACAAATATACTAGCTGCCTTTACACCAAACGACCCGATTTTAAGACGAATGGCACTGGCTGTCCAAAACCGCGTAGCTATAAGAAGAGATGGCTTATCTTGTCGTTGTTTTATCTACCGCCATTTATTTACCTACTCGTATTCACAATAAAGACATTGTTAAGCTTGCCATATTTACATGAAGGGTACGATACGATTCCGATAGGCTCGGAGGATGGCAGTTAACGAAATTCAGGTTTTTGTATGGACCCGCATGCCATCCCGACTAGTTTTTCGAAGCCGTTAGGTACTTTTTATTACGTATTGTTCTAAACAAACTTAACTTATTAGTTCATGCGGGACATTTTTTTAAACCTAGGGGCTGTGATTTCAAAGTTTTTAGAAAGAAATGCCTCGGAAAACAAAACTCATTTGGCAAATTCTAAACATCGATATGTATGACCCCACTTAAGTCCTTTAGTTCTGTTTATTTGTTCCAACGACTCGTTTTCTTCAGATACAATGGATTCAATAAACCTTTATAGTGTCTCGACACTCGCGTTTCGCAAGACCCCACAATGTCTCGATAAGTGTCAAGTATCAGTCTGCATGCGCAACAAGATCGTTTAATGCGCGGGACATACAACAATTAAACTGATACTTGTGTATCAACTATACATGTTCAAAGAATCAAATATTGTTGTTAGTTACAGTGAATTGAAATGAAATTATAATGATCAGAAAGAGACAAACAAAATTAAAGATAACTCTCTCTTCAGAAATGTAGAAAGACAACTAACTAGTTTGAGCCAGTGATCCAAAGATGGCAGGCCTCCGAAACGAAAGCACGCCACTTATCTCGATCCTGCGTCACTTCCTGCTAGCTTTCAGTTTGAAGATGAGGCAGATCTTCCTGCTCACTATCCTTCCAGCGAAACCTGGGCCGCCCCGCCCGACTGGGCGGTGACCAGCTGTTCGGCCCAGGTACGCTCTCAAATGCCCGATTCTCACCCATTCGCAGTAGTTGACCGAACCAGAGAAGTCTACAACTTTGGTTGTGGTCTTCGGTTCTGGTTTGGTGTTTCTGTGAGTTTTTCGGTGATTGGTGCGACTTTAAAACTCCCCCATATGTACTTGTTCCGAAATTTATCCATGTGAATGAAAATACTGAGATGGGCAAGGTGGTGTGACAGCTTTTTTGCTCGTGTGACTTTTGACAGTCCAGCTCTCGAAGCCGTACATTAATGTAGTATGTTTTCAATAGATTAATAATAGTTAAATATAGGTATAGCATAGAGGAAGCCGCTACTCAATGTAATCATGATTATCGCGGGAATGTTAAGACGTTAATGCTATATTAATCTTTATTATCTTAGTCTAGGGAGCCTAATCTATTCTAGTATGGTTATTAGATTATTGAAATTCCAGAATGATTACGTAGGCTATTTCGAACGCGCGTCGACAGAGCGTTTAAAAAACGCGGTGTGCATAGGCTCCTATAATTTTTGGTCATCTATGTGTTTGATACACTTTTAGATATAGATATCTAACCTCTTGTAATTTCATATTGGTATCTAATTTTATAGCCGGTACTCATTAACTGGCTATACATATTACGTGCTTAAAGTCTGAATATCATCATCATCATCATATCAGCCGAAAGACGCTGGACATAGCCCTCCCCCAAGGAGTGCCAAAGTGATCGATCTCCGAATCTACTTTTTTATAACGCTTATATTTCGTCCACACTTTTAGTCAGTTTATCCACACTCGTCGGGAGCCTGTCATGACATTTAATACGTGAGTTTAACCGTGGATTTATTAGTAGCATTTTAGACATGTCTAACGAAAGTTTAAATTCGGTTTATAAAAATTAGTACCGCCTGTCGTTTCTACCAATCGTTCACACGCAAATGACTACTGTAGGTTATACACAAACCATATCATTTGAATAACACTTGTTCCGCATGCTTAATACATGCGCATACGCGCAATTACCTCCATATAACACGAAATCACAAAATCACCGGCAGTTACGTTTTCCTACGTCGCTTTTTATACAAACTCGCGTACGTCATAAAATAGGAACTCCTTCATCAGGTGCATCTTGAATTCTTCAGTCCATAAGACATAAAGGCAGGTTTAGACAGGGTCAGTGACTGACTTCGAATTCGAGGCAAGTCAGCGCTGACCCGAGAAAAACCCAATGTAAATTGATTTGAAGTCAGTACCTGTAGGTACAGCTGTAGCTGTTGTGAATATCCGAACGGACATTAAGTGTCAATCGATTTTACCCTAGCAACACCAAATTGTCGTCGCAAACCTATAAACCGAGCAACATGTAACGCTGTATATTAATTCGTAGGTATTTATTTTGAATATACCAAGTTCCAACATGAACTGAGTCCCCTTTTCACGAAACAAATTATTTAATTAAATATTTTTGTTCCGTGTTATTTTTAACGAGGAAGTCTATAACTCGATACAGAGAGGGCGCTAGTCTTAGCGGGAATATAGTGGAAAAATATACAACTTGCGTCACTGTCCTCGTAGCTCAGTTGGTAGAGCAGTCTAGCGTTAATAGAAAGGTCGCAGGTTCGAATCCTGTCGGGGGCTACAGACGAAGATGGTTTATTTTTCCATTATATTCTTTCTCTGTATCATATCGCTTATGAACTGAGTCCTTTTAATTGAAGAAAGGCGACCCGGCAGATCCCTCTCCGATTCACAACAACAGCGGTGGGAGGTCAGCGCTGCCTTGCATACGTATTCGCATACGAATATTTTGAGGTCAGTCGATACTGACTTGTGCACTGACCCTGTCTAATCCTGCCTGAAGAGCATCAATTACTACCTACCACGCGTAATTTCAATTACAGACTTTCGACTTCACTTTTATATCAGGGGTGATTGTGATCATTCCGTTTTCACGCTGAGCTCGGAATACATTTGTTAGATGTAAGTAGTGACAGGTAAGGTTGTTGTTCCTTATAAGGTTTCCAACTAAGGTAAACGTCTCAATGTTTGACCTTTATTCCAAAAATGTACACCATATTCACATATCAAGTTTGAAGGTGTTAGCATTGAGCTAGTGTCGCACACCGGGCAGTTTACAGTAGTCTAATTAAATTAATCAAGCTATATGTGTGTCCTGTGTGTTTGTGAATAAATGTATCTTTCTTTCTTTCTTTCTTTATGTTGTGTTTTGGGGATATTTTTTACCCCTTATCAAAAAAATACTGACCTGCACATGAAAATTAAACAATTGCACATCAAAACCGAATTTAGGTGAACGATTAGTTATTTAGCTGTTCGAATCAGTATTTTTAGATTGTTAGGTGTTTTTTGATGTGCTTTAAATGCTCCTATGTTTTGTAACAATAATTATAAATGAGGTACCTACTAACAATATCTAAACATAAAGAAATTGCCACTATTAACTAACAAACTAAAGACTTGTACAATAGTTTAGAAATAAAGTTATTTCCTAGGTCTAAGGATCAAACTAGCCTCGCCTCAAGTTTTTTTAAGTCTGACCCACTATATGCATGAGCATTAACTTTTACAAGTTTAAATACTCCCCACCATAAACCAATTACATTTTGCCAATATTTTAATATAAATGACGCATGCTCACAGGGTGTAAAATCACCGTGTTAATTGATATAAAGATAATTAATTCCGCACTAACTGCCCCCATCCACCTGATGCTATCGTAATTATAACTATAAAGCTTTTGTTTTTATTTATTTTGTTTACTTTTATTCTTTGATGATATTTTAAACGTTTAGCTGAGCATTACTATTTCAACTGAACCATGCAACTTTTGTCTTAGATTTTAGAAATGTCATGTCCGTTTGGTAAAAAAGTGTCCTCAATTTGTTTCAAAAATTCAAAAAAAAATTCAAAATTATTTATTTTCAACAAGGTTTTTACATTTAGTGTTCGTTTCTCCCTTTTAAGTTAGACACTTGTATTAGGGGGAAACGCTCTTTCATACAGGTGGTAACAGCATGTTAAAAATAAGACTAAACATAGTTTGTTTTCAGCTTACTATTAAATCTATCTATCTTATTACTATACTTAGATACTTAGATTGGAAAGGTCTTCTGTTCATTATTAAGGTAGTTCTGTATTCGAAAACATGAGTTAAATGAACTTAAATTAATTTAATCTAAGTGAATGAAATGACTGTTACGTGCAAATATAATTATAATTACGAGTTAGTGACTAACTCGAACGATATCCAATCACTTATGACTAGCTGTTAGTCATAAGTAATTCGATATCGTCGTAATTTTGGCTTTTAAGCCAGTTACAAATAAGTTTTTTACATTCTCTATAAGTTGTGCTGTAGATTTTAGTTTTTCTATTTATTTTATTATAAAGAATTACAGATGCTACTTTAAATTGTCGTTTAGCAAAATTGGTCCTAGTTCTTGATAATTGCTTTATTACTTCATAGGGATTACGTTTTTGTATCATACTATGATCTCGTTTTAGATTTTTATGAATTTTCAGAATACAATTTAGGATATATAACTTTCTTACTGTAAGAACATTAGAATCTCTGTAAACATCAATAGTGCTGTATCTTTTGTTTTTACCTAAAAGTACTTTAAGAATGGACCTTTGAGCACGCTCCAGAACCAAGAGTTTAGTTTTGTGAGTACCCCCCCATACAGGCAGACAGTAAAGAACGATGGATTGAACTAGGGTTTTATAGATATAGATTAATAGTTCCTTATCGGAGATATGCCTCAAGTATTTAAATAGCCATATGAGTTTCCGTATTCTGGTTGCAGTAATTTCGATTTGTTGGTTCCAAGAAAGTAATTGATCGATGTGGACACCTAAATACCTAGTGGAGGGAACATGTTTGAGGTCAGAGCAAGTACAGTTATTTATCAAATGATTTGAGCAAGTGTGAGCTTTTAATAAATGTGTAGTTCTATCAGGCTGTGTGCTGTTTTGAATAGAAAACGTTATATAATTGGTTTTTTTAATGTTTAATGAAAGTAAATTAATTTGAAGCCATTTTATTACTTTGGACAGACCGGATTCAGCATAAGCGTATACCTCCTCCCAGCTGTCTCCGTGAAAAAGAAGCGCAGTATCATCAGCGTACGAGATTACTAAGCCATTTGGAAGCTGAATATTGGTTAAATCATTAATATAAGTCAAAAAGAGTGTTGGGCCTAGAACACTTCCCTGGGGGACTCCAAAGGGGGTAGATAATTCATCTTTGCTATAAACATCGTTGCATAATTTGACTTTTTGCGTTCTATTATTTAAGTAATTTATAATTAGATTTAAGAATTGCCCACGGATACCTAGGATTTCCAGTTTACTGATAAGGATGGGGACAGAGACGGTGTCAAACGCTTTTTTTATGTCGAGAAAAATACACAAAGTTTTCTTTTTATTTTCAATATGTGTAGTAATCGAGTTTGTTAGTTCTAGAACAGCCTCTTCGGTATTTTTTCCTTCGCGAAAGCCAAATTGTCTAGGTGATAAAAGGTTAAACTTGTTTAGATACTTGATAAGTCTGCAATTGATCAGTTTTTCTAGTATTTTAGAGATTGCGGGTAATACCGATATAGGTCTGTAGTTGTTAACGTCCGCTCTGTCCCCATCTTTAAAGACTGGGTGAATTATAGCCCGCTTAAGAGAAGTCGGGAATATCCCTTGTGTGAAACAGAGTGAAGTCAGATGTTCTATAATTGGGATTAATTCGGATTTTGCCATTTTAATAAACGAGGTCGGTATATTGTCCCAGCCTGACGCAGATTTGGATTTTAGATTAACTATTATTGATTCTATTTCTTGATGGTCAGGGGTAATTATACCAATAGAGGAGGAATGTTGCTTTATGGTGTTCAAATAAGCTCTGAGATCAGCGGTAGTATTAGTTACCATTTGCTCGGCTAGATGTTGTCCAACATTTACAAAGTGTTTATTAACTAGGTTAGCTGATGCTTCGGGGGTATTACATATATTTACCAGTTTATCATTTTTATGTTTTGTTTTGTTAAGGTTAGTAATAGTTTTAAGCGTATGCCATAAATTTTTGTTGTTGTTTTTAGCTTTATTAAGGAGATCTCTTTCATATTTCTGCTTTAATTTCTTTATTAAATTATTGCAATAATTTCTATAGCGCCGATAAGTAATCTGTAGTACTTCATTCGTATTGTCACGTTTTTCTGTAATTTATTTCGGTGTTGGATACATTTTAGTACACCGGGGGTAATCCATGGTTTCAGAATTCGCTTATTACAAGGAATTTTAACTACTTTAGTACAGGAATCAATCGCATTTTGAATATATTGAAGTAATTTATTAGCTAGTATATTAGGGTCATTTATAAGTAGTAACTCACCAAGATTATTACTTTTAAACAATGCATATGCTTTAGGATAATCCGTTATAACTTTAGTATCAGACTTAAACGTAGTGATAGATTTTGAATAAATACTAAACAGAGTCATTAAGTGATCAGTAATGGTAGTGTTTAGGATTGCCGTTTTAGAAAAATATGTTTTAGGATTAAGGTTAATAAAGATATGATCCAGACAACTATTAATACGAGTATTTTCTTTATGAGCCGGTAGTAACCCATGGGAAGCCAACATATTAAGGTAGTTATTTGTAGAACTGTTATGTAACAAAATGTTTATGTTTATGTCACCCGTTATGACTACGTTATTACCAATCTGATTATTTTTAAAATGTGAATCTAACGATGAAATAAAACTACTTGTATTTGTGTTGGACGGTGAACGATAGATGCATAAAATTGTTAGACATGACAGAGATATCTGGAGACAAGTCGCTTCAACCAAAATTATTTCTTTTACTGAATGCGGAATAGAATTACTTATATAGACGACGACACCGTCATTTTGTGTTATTTGTATACTAGTATTGTAACATGAATAGTTCTGTTTGATTGGAAGAGGTCTATCGTAATTTAATCTACACTCCGTGAGGACTAATATATCAATTTCTTGTTTTAAAGAGGTTAAGTTTACGTCTAAGTCATCCATGTTTTTATAAATGCTTCTTATATTCTGCGTAATAATAGAGTAAGCGGGTTTCGTTATCGGCAAATAAGAGGGTAAGTCTGAGACGCTACAGTTAAAGGTCTGATTATTATTTAAATCGTCTAATTCATATAAGATTTCATCTAGTGCCATAATATGAAGAGTAAACAGTCAAAGTTGTATAAAACAATGGTGTTTGAGATAATATCCAATAACGCTGGTAAAATTCTAATATCTATTTTACTTTGTTTTTGCGCAATAGTTAGGTAGTTAGTAATTATAATTTTATGGTTGTTTGTTTTCAATACAAGTGTGAGTGATATTATAGTCACTTTTAAGGACTTATAGTTATTCTGAATGTATACATATCGAGAGCGAGTGTTTGAACTTAATATACGAAAGATGTACTTACTGTATAGGTAAATAGCAATGTTACTAGGAGTATTCATAACAATACATTTTAGTTGAATATTGAGGAGCCGATCAGTGAAAGTATGGTATAGTCATTCATTAAAGAGTCTCTGCACTTGGAGTTCGTTAGTGATCCAGATTACCGGTGATGTGTCGGATTTACGCACGTAGATGCGGCCGTAGGCAGTCCAGCAGTATTTATAATCTTTTGACCTCTTGAGGTCTCTGGCCAGGAAGTGCAGCCTTGAGGCTTTTGGCGTCAGGCGTTCGGCAATATATATCGGTGTATCAGGGTTTCTGTTTAGGCCAAGGCAGTTAGCACTCAGCCTACGGGGTCTGCTTTCGGTGTTGTACGATTTGGCCGACTTGAGTATCTTGTCCTTGAGTATCGTCGAGTTAAACTCGACAATAATCGATTTTTTATCGGTTTTCCCTTTCACGCTAAAAATGTCACAGATATCTGAGTTTGCTAATGGGATGTTCAGATTATTGGTTAAAGAGTTAACCATGCCGACTAGACTTTCCTGGGACACTTTGTCATCGAACGGAAGATTTTTTATTTCAATCATTTTTCTATTGTTTATTCTAAAACTTTCCTCTAGCCTGTCTTCCAGCAATATCATTTGTTCGTTCTTGGTTTTCAGCTCGTCCTCGAGCTGCTTTATTCTCGTTTTAAGTTCACTATTCTCTTCTGCCAGAAAGGTAATAGATGCTTCAATCTTGGAATTCGACTGTTGTATTCCATTTAGTATAGGAAACAGCTTGCTCATCTGTGCTTCATTTTGGCGAGCCGAACTCATAATTAGCTCCTTCATCTCTTGGCGTAACTCTGAGATTTCCATGCTCTGGGTTGCTTCTAATCTTTTTCTTTTCCCGCGAAGAGTGATGCGGTCAGTGGGAGTATCCTCGTTTAGGCAAGCTGCCAAATCAGGCTCCGAGTTACACTTTGGGGACGACATATTTGTTTACTTTGCTGTGTTTGTTCATTTGGTAACTTTTATGACTACTCTATGACTGTAACAAGTGTAACAAAATGGTCACATGCAATTTTTTTTCCTTGTCAGGATCGAAAGAGCTCGTGATTCAGAATAGAAAAAAAAAACCTACCAAAATCTGAAATAAACGCTAGTACAAGTTTAAATAGAACTAAATGCCCTACTAGTTACTTACTATGTCCTGATTCCGATGTATATTTCATACACATACAAAACATTAAACCCCCTTATTCATAAAACTTAAACTGCCTCTGCTAAATAAAATGTGCTTTGTTTGTCCCTTTCTTACGAACCCCAATGTGTGTGTGAATTTTAAAGGCATTTTAGTTAAAACAGGCTTGTAGAACGTTTATATTACGTTATTGTCCCATTAAACGTAACAGTTTGGCGAGAATATAAATGTATAGTATGTAAGTTTTGATTTCATTTGAGTAAATAAATTAAAAAAAAAAAAATGAATACGGCCGTAAGTCGCTAATCGCTAATATTAACCTGTTCACATACGTTAAGGACCAGCGGCGCTACCACGAACTTCGAAAGTCGAAGTTCGTAATACATGCATCCCTGTCACTCGATTAAGGGAGTGCGATAGAGATGGAAATACCCGAACTTCGACTTTCGAAGTTCGTGGTAGCGCCGCAGCAACTTATCACGGCAACATCACAATTATTTGTCCATCTTTAAAGTCTTTAAACCATTGTTAGAAGTGGAACTAAACATTACACGACATATGCACTACATGCCTACACCTGTTGGGAAATACATGCGCGAGGATATAATATATTATGTCTGCCTTCGTTGACCAGTATCTATGGAATCACAGCGGCCAGCGATTAAACGTTGATCGGTCTGTAATCGTAACTTCATGCAATAATAAATAAAGTATTATGTATATGTATACACGTTAACTATCGATGGACGGTGAAGTCCGAGTTCGATAGCATCAGCAGGAAGTCGAGCATCGATACTATCACCCCTTGTCTTCCTGTGGGTGCATCACTGGACAATTAAATATATAGGTACAGGAACACAACAATCAAACACCTACATAGTTAACTACTACTTTATGTAGCCGATGTAAACAAGGTGTGTTATACCGTTAGACATCGTATACATTTAGTAACATTTTCGGTAGGTACAGCGTGTTGTTAAGGGAACCGATATAAACAATTTCAAGTGTTGGTAACTTTAATTGTCAATTTTGATTGATATTTATTTTACTTATTTGTTCATTTAAATCAGGCAACAAAGAGCCATATTGACACATGCCTTACAGACTAACATAGATTAAAAATAAAAGACCGGGTTGCACTCCGGGAGTGCCGGCAGAAGTGAAAACTCAATAACGTTGTAACAGTTTTTCGATCAGGTCACGTGACATCTTACGGTGTCACCCTAAAAATGAATTTGACGCAAATTTATAAACAATTATCAATTATTTAGGCGGACGGGCCGCGGGCGCATTGGGTGCGAGGGGCCGCCGGCCGCCGGCCGCGGCTCGGCGGCGGAGAACACAATAGCAATTTGTTTTTGCTATTGCCAAATATTTTTCAAAGCTTTATCTAAGTATCTCTTTAGGAATAACGCCCAAATTCGAACTATTCGAATTTTCTCAATAGCAAAACGGTGAAGGTTGGTATTATTACAAATTTATTTGCAGAATATGCTATTGCAAAAAGTATTTAACGGCTTTATACTCTTACGAATAGCGTTCAGTTTTTAATGAAGTCGAATCGGCTAGCAGCAAAAAGTGACCTCCTTTACATCTGACGTCACAAAACTCTGTCGCGTATTTAATAATTTTACCATCATCATTCTCCTAGCGTTGTTCCCGGTTATGCCCCTAAAGGAGCTCGGGGTCCGCTTTGACACCTAATCCCAAGATTTGGCATAGGCGCTAGTTTTACGAAAGCGACTGCCATCTGACCTTCCAACCCAGAGGGAAAACTAGACCTTATTGGGATTAGACCGGTTTCCTCACGATGTTTTCCTTCACCGAAAAGCTAACGGTAAATATTCCGTACATAAGTTCCGAAAAACTCATTGGTACGAGCCGGGATTCGAACCCACGACCGCCGCTTGACAGCCGCATGCCTGAACCACTAGGCTACCGTAGCTGTATTTAATAATTTTACCCCATCCCAAAAAGTGCTCAGCGCCGCTAAAGAAGTTTTCACTTCAAAAACTTATTTTAAAACATAACAAAAACACTATAACTGCGATATGTTACGCAACTTCGTGGTATCAATCACGTAACCGACCGCGAAAACCGGGAACTTGACTCCCTTCGCCCAAAATATACCAACATTATATTTATATATTATATAAGTACGAGTATATTGTCTATACCAACTCCGTTATCACAACCATGCTGCGTATTTTTTTTTTTTTTTTTTTTTTTTTTTTCACCATAAAGTAATATGTGCATTACATGGCATGTCAATAACAATTCGTTAAAAAGGAAAAAAAATACGATAAAAACAAAACATATACCTAGTGCTATATATAAGGCTAACAACACACATACATTTCAAAATTTTGTAAGCTAATGTTGTTGTTAAATATTCTGATACTGAGTAAAAGGCATGTTTCCTGAAATAATTGGATATTTTCTTTTTAAAACCATGAATTGGCAATGATGTTATTTCCAAAGGTAATTTGTTATTTATACATTTTTATCTATAGGAAAGCACCCTGTTTTCGTAATGCTTACAAAAGCGGTCGCATCGTTTTAAAGTAATTTCTTGAAGACAATCTTTGCCTAGCTAATATTACTGATTAAAAAAACCGGTAAAGTGCGAGTCTGACCCGCGCACCGAGGGTTAACAAACTATAGGTAAATTAACTCAAGGTAAAGTAAATGTCCCAATATTTGTTAAATTACTTTTTCACATCAGCTATACTCGGATAAGGGCTTTTTCTTCCCTGCTAGGAGGGATCAAAGTGGCACTTTTCTGTTCCAGGGCATATTGTTGCCAGAATAAATAAAAAAACCCAATGAATACATGACGATAGTATATAAACATAATCGATTACTTATTTTTTATAATCGATTACTTGCATATATTTTTTTGCCTTATAAAATATTACGAAACGTATTAAAATACCACAATATTGGAATGCAGCAGCAAGTTTGTACATAATGAGGCTATAAATAAATAATAAAAAACGGCTTACAGCTTAACACTCTCATAATCATAATAGATTAAAATACATGTGTTTTATTACTGACATATTTTTTATCCTCATAGGTGATGTGAAAAGCAGTATGAGTCACACGGAAGCAAAATTATTTCCACCTTGGGCGTGAACGCTTGAATCCCTCACTACGCTCAGGATTCCACGTTAGAATCCCTCACTACGTTCGGGATTCTATTCTGGAATCCTTCGCTTCATTCGGGATTCAATCTACGCCCTCGCCAGAATTCAATTTCAAACAATGAATAACTTTTACACCAAGACCATCGAACTACCAAGACAATGGAATCGCGATCTTTTTTTGACCTGTTATTGAAATATAAGATATACCCGTCCCAACCAGCGCCAGCGGTCCAGGGTCAGCGCCATCTATCGGCCCCATTTGGTACTAAATAACGTGCAAGGGCAATCAGCTTAGTATGGATGTTGGAGTTTTAGCGATTATTGTTTATCACGTGAACCGATCTCGATTATTATTTTTTTATTTGAAAGAGAGTACTTCTATTATAGTCTTATAGCAATTACAAAACAAAAAAATACTTATAAAGTTGATTAAATTGCAAACTTAACTACAAAATGTTTTTTGAAAATAAAACTAAAAATACGCTAGGTAGAAAAAGTTATACTTTTCCAGTAATATTTATGTTTATATTAATCACAAGTAATTGTTTCAAATTTTTCGCTTGGATAACTTCGGAGATAAGGGGGGGGAATGGTATTTTTTTATATTTTCCTTCATACATCAAAATTTCACCAATGTAGAAAAAAAAGAAACTGTTTCAAAAAGTGCAACTCAAGCCCTTTCAAATGATACCCTACTTGACCTTATTGTTGGTTTATTTTTTGCCCCCTCAAAATTTAAATGTATATTTAAATTTCTCATTTTCCATGCACGTGGATAACTCTCATTTAAAACCATTCTAAATTTCTAATTGATAGCTTAAGTAGTTCGTGAGATATTTCACTTTGTGACAGACAGACAGACAGACAGTCGCAGCATAAGGGTTCCTTTTTTACCTTTTTTGGTACGGAACCCTAAAAAGATATGCAATCACCTAACTATGCCACTATGTAACTTGTATGCATAGCTGCAACAGCTAATTTGCTGCCTGTCCATACAATGACCCGACAGCAATGTAAGCATTGCTCCCAGCAACTCAGCCGGGATCCCAGTAATGCCTAGGTACTTATAATCGGTACAAGCTAACCAGACTACGCTTTGGTGCCCGGTAGCAGCACGCCTTCTTACGGATGTTGATTCAATGGATGCGGTAATATTTATTTATATATTTTTTGAAGTGAAAATTTCTTTTTATTTCTTGGAAAAATTGTTAAACTCGCGACAGATTTTTGTGAAGTCAGATGCGTAGGAGGCCACGTGACCGTAGGATGGAGAGAGTCTCTCTCAGAGATTCGGGACGAGGACTGGGGGCAGGGGGGAAAATTGTTTGATGTAAGACATACGGGGCTTGGGGGCGGGGGCGGGCCGGGAGAGGGGGCGGGGGGAGCTGTATAGCACAGCCCCGCTCGCGTGCCGCGCTGGCCCGGCGCGGTGCCCTCCGTCAGTTTTCACTTCTACCGGCACTCCCGGAGTGCAACCCGGTCTTTTTTTTTGGATAATCACATAAGTATAGTTTTGTAGCAGTGTGCCATCCCGCTCATATTTAGTGCACCTCAACTGGGGAAGCACCTCTTCACAAAAGACCGCAGCATTTATTTAATCTGTATTGCACAAAAGAACAACTTATCGAACAAAAGGCGAGCTTAGTGCCGTTAGCATTTTCTACCAGTCAATCTTTGGGCAAAGCAGACAAATTGTGGCAGACATATTCGTGTTTTTAGGGTTCCGGAGCCAGAATGGCAAAAACGGAACCCTTATAGTTTCGCTATGTCCGTCCGCTTAGCTCAGAGGCTCTTGGTACTAGAAAGCTGTAACTTGGCATGAATATACATATTAGTCATGCCGACAAAGTGGTAAAATAAAATCTTGAAAAACATTTTTTTTTAGGGTACCTCCCCTATATGTAAAGTGGGGATGATTTTTTTTATTGTCGTCTACCCCATAGTGTGGGGTGTCGTTGGATAGGTCTTTTAAAAATATTGGGGGTTTGTGAAAACAATTTTTCGATTAAACGATCCGTTTGAGAAATATTAAGCCTTAAAGTGCTAATTTTTGTTAGACTCCAGTGTCCCCACCCCCTGCTAGCTAAATGGTTGTTTTGGGATATGTGAAAAAATTCATGGTAGTAGTACATATAACGAAGTTAAAAGGAAAACTATCACAGCTAAGAAGGCTTTACACGTTTACGAGTAATAGTCGACCAACTTATAAAATGTACTTCAAGAAGTAATAGTTTCGTACAAATTCTATTGTAACTTATTAATATATATAATGGTACGGAACCCTTCGTGCGCGAGTCCGACTCGCACTTGGCCGGTTTTTTGTGTTTGTAGTGATGAGTAATATGTATTATGTTTCTGTTTTCAATGTGATACGATTAACTAATACAAAAGGTCGCTAATGGTCTCAAGGATATGCTGAGTTGAGAATGAGGAAAGTCAAACGGGCTACATTTTACAGGACCTACTAAATTAGTGCTTAACATGCGCATATTACGCATCGCGATTTATTTATCCCTTTGTATGATTATTATATTTTTTACTTACTGACTGTTTTAGTAAGTACCGTTAGTAACTACGATATCTCTATTAACCATTCGATACCCATGCAGTGGCTCCACAAAAGAACATTATATATTAGCGGGTCTGTGAGCTGTAAAACTTGCGAGGCAGTCTTAAACAAAAAGGTTCTTTTTTAATTTCGAAAAACTGAATCTAAAGCGAAATCTTTGTAATTATTGAACCGCCTCACAAAATTTCTCTCACGCCAACCAGTGCTTTAAAATGAGTAGCGTATTATTTAAGTTTCGTTGTGTCGAGACATCAATCCTCTCTACGAAGCAAGAGAATACGTTCCCAGTAACGAGGTCTAAATTTAAGTTGTAGTACGAGTACAAGCATGGCATATCACGAATCACGATCAGTCACCAATCATTTACATACAATTACAGCACCGTGTGTGCTAAATCTTCGTCAATTGGACCGAAAATGTCAACTGGATTCCTCTAAATGTTACTTCCTGACCATTGTTACCGTGGGCCATGGACTTAATATGTTTGTTTAGGCATCGATTTATGTTTTTCTTGATGCCACAACGGTGGCAAACAATATAGCCTGATGGTAAGAGCATCGTAGCCTATGGATACGTGAGACCGACCCTTTATTGATCAGAGGATTCATTGAAATTCTGAACAGTTCTTCCTCGGAAGCTCGAGGTTAAATTGGTAATCAAAGTTATAGCCATACACACCTAACTAAAGTGCGAACCAAATTCGGCATGGCAAGCGAAACCCTTCACGAAACCATTCAGTTTGCATTGTTTTCTCGGACATCTCAAAGTAGGTACTTACTTGTCTATAATTTATGTCTAATTGCACGACCTGGATCTTGCATCCCATAGGTACTTTGCCACTACATTTAATTTGAGTTTCTTACAAATACACATATGTGCCTTTACGCAAAAAGTCTAATTTGGTGACCAGCAACACCTCGTAAGCTGAAACATTGTTTCTGTAAACATTTACGTGGTGCTTCAAATACAGCGTGCCTATCTGAAACATTTTTATAGAAACAATGAAAGAACCAATCCTTCAATACGAACCAGGAACCCATTAATCGGGGAATGTCAGGGTTATGTGATATTTCTGCGCCATCTGCGCTCTCGTGCGGAGGAGCCAAGTAAAGATTCGCGTTAGGAACTGTATTTCCTTATATTATTGAAAAACCAAGTTGCCATGTCCAACTTTAAACGAAGATCTTGATCGACGCGCCCGGAGTTACGTACCTGAAACAATATTGCATGAATTAAATGCAATCAATGCCGCGCATGCGCACTCGCCCTAATTACGATATATGATGCGCCGTGACAGCGCGCAGGCTCGATATAGCAATTGCAAGTTATTGGACGGCCACTGTACACGGTGCGCCATTTAAGAATAAAATAAATAATAAATATTATGGGACAATCTTACACAAATCGAACTAGGCCCCATAGCTTGCTAAGGCTTGTGCTATGGGTACTAGAATAGACCTTCGAAGGTAATTGGGGGCGGCTAGGTAATCGTGGATTGGTCACCCACGGCGAAGCGAAGAGGCACCCAGGGCCGGCCTCTTTGGGCTGCCGGCTGGCCTGAGCGGGTTCGGCATTTGGGACTCTGTCACGTTCAGTTGTGTCCTTGTGTTAGAATAATTTAATCAAGTGATTGTTGCAGTGCGGGCTAATTAGTGATTTGACTAAGATAATCAAGATATTTTTAGTAGACATTTTATCTTGAATAATAAATAATAATTGACTAAATATATTAAAATAATGTAAAGTTTTGTGTGGTTTTATTAAATAATCACAATTCTGGGTGACCGAGATGAAGCTTGACCTCCTGTACTGACATATTATATATGTTATAGCGTACATATTATGTTTTTATCGCATATATTTAATTATAGAAGAATTTATGCGTATTCAGAGATCAACCAAAAATTAGGCTTTATAGCCATAACTTTGGCAATGTCCAGAGAAGACACGCGAATCTAAATCTGACAATGACCCAAATAGGTATCGAAATATAGTTAAAATGGGTCGTGTACAGACAGACGCCCATTCTATAGAAAGGGTTCCCTTTACAATATTGTAAAACACCCACACGAACTCTTCAAAACTGAAGTGTATAGGGCTGAGTCCGGACGGGATAACATAACATAAAGAATCCATTTGCGTCCATTTTATTCTTCTTTATTCGCCAATGTCTGCTATAAAAATAAGGTTCTGGTAAAGCGCGAGTTCGTATTAACTCGGGTTCTGGGTTCCATGTGCTCCTGATCATAAGTTTATATTATGGCCTTATGGACACTATAACCACACTATTAACTATGGATCTATGAGCTGTGTACATCGCGAGTGTCTCCAAAAATTATATAATATTATTGAACTCACAAAGTTTCTCATTAATCGGTTGAAAAATGCGACCTGTAGAGGCAGCCGAACATCCGACAACCAGACATACGAAAGTACTTTTGCCCAAGCTAAAAGGGAGACAGTTACCCTAAATAGTGTCCGCTCGCTCGATAATGTTAGAATTTGAATCAATATGTACTGATATTATAAATGCGAAAGTGTTTTTGTATGTCTGTTTGTATGTTACCTCTTAACGCTTAAACCGCCGAACCGATTTAGATAAAATTTGGTATAGAAATAGTTTGAGTCATAGGATAGTCTTTGTCCCGGAAATTATCCCTTAAGGGGGTGAAATGGGGGCGAAAGTTTGTATGGAGGTACGATATAAACGATTTCCAGATACTAGTATATTATAATTTGTAGTTTTTGAAGCTGTGGTAATTGTTAAGTTAATAAATACAGAACGATAATAATATATGAACCAAATATCTGAAAATCTATTAGAAACGAAAACCTAACTTCATATTTGTATATCGTTCAAGGAACTCTGCTAACATAAAAGCGAAAAATAACCTCACAAACCATTATTAAGGGTCAGGTCGGCAAGATGGCTGAATGCAAATGGGGAATCGGTTGAGAATGTTGTCCCATTTGTATGGTCTTTTATACATGCCCTTTTGTATGTCCGTGGGAGCCGTGTATATGCATATCGATATATTAAATAGGTTAAGGCTATATTGGATCGCATAATAAAATTATAAAAAAAATATTAGGGGACAATCTTACACAAATCGACCTGGTCCCAAACTAAGCAAAGCTTGATAATAAAAAAAAGAGTTTAAAGTTGTCACAGTGAGGCGACTTTCTCATATACAGATATGATATTAAGTAGGGTAAATCGCCAGTAACTGGCCACCGTCCAATAACTGGCCACGTCATACTTACTAAAAACGGACTCTTTTCATCTAATTTGGAATTATTTTTTAGTATAAGGTGTTAATTACTGGCCACCCTTCAATAACTTTTTTTATACCACGTCGGTGGCAAACAAGCTTACGGCCCACCTGATGGTAACTGGCCACGTTTTACTAAATTGAATTCTGTTTGAAGGAGAACAGAGTTAATTTTTAGTATGAGGGGCCAGTTATTGAAGGGTGGCCAGTTACTGACGATTTACCCTACTACTAGATATGCAAATACAAGGTGTCGCAAAAACTCAACGTCAAGCCACAAATAGGTGACAAAAAGAACCAAAGTCACCTTTAAAAAGAGAATGAATATGTTATGCCGTGACATGCATGTTGTTGTTGGTCATTGTATACATTCATCTCACATTCCTTTAAAAAACACAACTTTTTCTTCAATAATCTAGCAAGCTTTATACCATATTGAAATTCTGACTAAGTAATTAGGTATTTTTTGAAGCTACTTGCCAAATTAGCGTAGTACTTTTATCAATTAAATTTAGTTGGTCTAACGATTTTAAGTACAATTTTGAGAGAAAACGAGTAATTTTATTTAAAACGGAGGCAGTTATGTTTTATTTTAATATTTAATTCACAGAAGGGTTATTCTCGGCTACATACAAACAAACACATTTAAGAAACGTAAAGATTTGCAGCCGTAGTACCTAAAATTCAATTCATCATTACAGGCATTTTTTTTTGAATGCCTGTATTTTTTTAAATAAATGACTTGAATTTTGGTAACTGTTATGACTTGGCCCATAACGAGTATTCGGCTTGACGTTGACTTTGGGACACGTTATATAATACTGACAGGGCCCAGTGAGGACATCTCTATATCAGTAAGCGCACGTTAATTGTACAAAATACTAGAGATGTAACGGATATCCGGTCACTATCCGGTATCCGGCCTATCCGGCCTCAATTTTAGTATCCGGCCGAATACCGAATAGTGGCATAGTATCCGGCCGGATACAGGATAGTATTTTATACCGAAAATATAACTTTTTTTCGGTATTAAATGTAACGTATAAGCCTAGAATATTACAATGGTAAAAAGAGAACTACGGTAGGTAAAATAAAGTTGAATAAATAACGAACAACAAATTAACCCTTGGCATACCTGGTAGGGTCTGACAGACCCGGGCTGTTAAAATCCGTCGTTATTTTTTGAAATTTTAAATTTACCGTGTCGCGTTTCTGAGTAGCTTCGCGTCATGAACTACCCGACGTTTTGACGCTGCTCCCGCAGTCGGCCGCGAGCACCCTTTCGATTTGGACGTGCGTAAAGTGCTCGCGGGCCTGAGAAACCCGACCAGGCATACGGCGTAACATTTTATCGCTAAGTACATTTACGTTATTTTTCGTATATATTTTATATACATACGAGTATATATTTTATAGATAGTCACAATTATATATCAGTGCCTTAAATAAACCTAAGACTGACGTTGATCTTAGGTATAAGTTTAATTTTTATGTTTTTTGACATGAGAGTCTATTTTTGTTGATGGAAATATCAAATGTTTTTATTTATGTAATAAGTTCTTATGGAGTTTCTTGGATTAAGACTTGTATTTATTTCTAGTAAAAATAATGTACAAAATAACCAAAAACACACAAACCAACAAGTTAAAAAAACAATTCATATGTATTTTTTTTTTTACATTTACGGGTTTGTCAGACCCACCAGGCATACAGTGTGACTTTCGTTCACCAGGCATGCCAAGGGTTAATCAATTTTCAAAGTCTGTTTAAAAAATTGCGCATGTTTCTATTCTATCAAAGCCTGCCATAGCGAGTGACAAGTTACAACCTACACAGAGCGCCGCGCACGGGTGCGGTCGAATTTGCTTCATTTTAGGCATGTAACTTTCGGCCGAATATCCGGCGGCCGGATAGCGGATATCCGGCCAGCTGCACCGCCGGATATTCGGTATCCGGTATCTGGCCAAACCACTATCCGTTGCATCTCTTCAAAATACTGCAATTTCGATCCCGCCCCGCCAAGTCAGCATTCGCCTTATAAAATGCTGCTACACGTTACGCTGCCGCTGTGACACACATACCTAGCAGTGTTTGGTCTCGAGCGTGAACGGCGCCTACGCCGTAGTCGCTTTCCGCTACACACGAGGAAAACCACGGGATCGGGATCGTAGCGCGTAGCAATTCTTGTCAGTGAATGTGTTAAATAATCTCAACCAGTTATTTCATTTTGAATCGGTTCATGAGTTCTCTTTTCTGTTTACGCATGTTCATATGTGTACGCGATGCACTAATCAAATAGGATTCGAATGAAACTATTAGTTGCAAAGAGCGCCTGGTCAATCATTTGTAATCATTTCTTCGTAGGCTATAGAGTTATTTAAGTGTATGTAAACTAACACGCTATTAGTCGAGAAGAGATGCTCCGAGAATTCTTTAAGTATAGTAATTTTGTTCTACATCCTGGATGAGATTGAGACAACCAAAAGGGCTCTTCTGGTCTCGAACATAAAGCTGATATGTGATTCTATAATGACAAGTAATTATGGTTGTTATAGCTATTTTTAGCTATCAAATATAGGTAACAGAAATTGATATTTTATTGTTTCTTATGACAGTTTACACCCCCGACGAAAACGAAGGATATGTCAGAAAGAAGGCTGTGATATTGTAGCTCCCAAACGGTGGACCTATGGACCCTGCGGTTTTTAAATTGAAATTCTTGTCCGTCGTGATGGATAACTCTATTGTTGTTGTGTCGTGGGTGTTTTAAGTTTTTGATATTATGCTACGTCTATGGAAGCGACCGAAGCGACAAAACATCATCATAATATCAGCCCAAATAGACATCCACTGCGGGACATAGGCCTCCCCCAAATAATGTCACAACGATCGGTCCTGCTCCACCCGCGTCCAGCGGACTCCCACGACATTTGCCACCTACCCACGCTGCGTTTTCTGGTACGGCCAGCGACAAATAGATCCCAATTCAATACGGTTAGTGGAACAGAGTCATCACAAAAACCTCATCACAAGCTTTATATCTTCATGAATTTCATGATATCTTCATATCAGACACGGTTTCTAACGAAAGTGGCTTAAATTTACTTTCATTAGATGAAAGAGGCTTCGGAAGTTCTTTAGTGTGCGGGCCGATATGTCCGTGAAAACACTCACCCTGAAGAACCCGCTACAGGTTGGAAACATGTCGTCCGTAATGTCAATCACGTACGTGAGTTTAACCGATATTATAAGTATAATTTTAAGTATGACTCACGACCATATAAATTATAAGATCAATAGGTTCAGCTAAAGCTGAAACACAAAAGACAAAGCTCAAACACAAAGCCCAAAGGATGTCACGATGCATAATATACTCTCGAAGGAAAAGTTTCGCGCCGCCATTAAAGGTACTCGTTGTTAGTAATTGGAATTTTGAATACAATTAACTCTAGGTTAATGTGCCTGCAATTCCAACATGCCTTTGCCAATCGAAACCCACGACGGGGCTTATATTTTTTTATTATTTATTTATTCTGTACAATTCACTTAATACTACACATTAAACATTGCCCCACAAAGTTTTGTAGTAACAGTTTGACTGGGGCACGGCAGATCTAAATGTAATTTTTAGTATGAAACACGCGAATGCTAACACGCGTTCGGAACGTTAAATGATAACCCCTTAGGGAAGACATTCATAATCATAAATAACGTTGTACTGTCCATAAATCAGATACTAAACTTACATGGTATTATAAGTAGATCTAGGTAATGCTTTTTTATAGTCGCTTGAATTTATTCTTATTTTTTTTAGGCTAACTATTGAGATAAGCTTTTTGAGTTTGAGCTTCGTGAAGAGCTCCTTCTGCTAGAATGAGAAGAAAATTGAACACCCCGCCATTACCTAACACACAATTCTCCTGCCACCTCTGCGGATGACAATACCGCTGCCGCATTGTGCTATAAAATATAGCCATTTACAAAAGTGAGCTACTACCTACTTACTCACAAATTCCTGCTTGAATCGTTCTGATAAAGAAGTAGACGCCAATGATGAGTTGGTGAAAGATAGCACCGAAATATGCCTCGCTTACTCACGCCTCTGTCCTAATAGTCTGTCATCTCTTATTAGTCTCATCTCAATAAAGCCGTCGCCAAATTATCGCAATAAATAATAATGACGTCATATCTCGGCTGTCTTCTGACGTCAATCCTCTGCTAGGCGCGGCGACGCCAATGTTTCACTTTCAGACTTTGAGAATAAATTCTATAAGGGTTCATTTATTTGAACAGTAATGGCAGCCTTACCGGCCACGTCTTCGAGCGGCAGCGGCAGCGGGATCGGTTTTTCTAATTAATTGCGTGTGATCCCAACTAAGCACAGTGCGTTACGTTATTTACTCAGATTTATTTTCTGGATTTCTGCACGGAAAAAAATACTCCAGGAAAACAATTAAAACCAACTCGCTTTACGAGTTTTCTACTAAGGTACTGCCTGACAAACGACTAACGAAGCCAATCGGAAACGAATAGACTAAAGTGCATAAAACTACAAACGTCTACAAGACCTTTTGATCTAAATTAAATAGGCATGGCCACGGCAAGTGAAAAAGACGTAAGTGTCTTGACTTTCATGTGAAAATAAGTCGTTTAATTTGGACCGGCTAAACTCAATAGTAATTGGCAACTGCGTAAAGCTGCGTCCACACTATCGGACTGTTTCGAACAGTGTCACAAACCTACGGATTTGTTAACCTGATGGATAGTTTACAGTTACTGTATGAATCTGCAAGATGAATGAATGTAAGATTAGACCGTACAATACTTCGAGTAACACTCGTGTCGCAATGGTACTGAATGTAACGTTGGTAGTATTCTAATTTACTATTATCTCTGTGAGCTGCGGAGGTCGCGGGTCCACGTTTTTTTTACTGAATCGATAAAAAATCTATATTATTATCGAACTTGCCCACAAAATTTCACGAGAATTGTTGAGAATGCGAAATGCGACCTGTAGAGAGAACAGCTGTACAGCCGGGCATACGAAACAATTTTGAATAATATACTAGCTTATTCGTATGCCCGTTGCTGACCATTTAAAAACCTGTACACTCCTTTCTGTAAGACTACTATAAAAAACGCAGAACAAGGGTAAATCTCTCCAGAAATGGTTGCATGTGTGGACGCAGCTTAATCTAGAGTTGTCTGTAATTACAAATTTAACACCACTTCTGTAACAGAAAATTATGGCAAACGTAATGCCAACTAATAATAGGTGTGGATTCAATGAGTTATGGCTACAATTTGAAAAGGTTTAATTAAGGGCCTGGCACGAGCTTGACAACGTCTTCAGTATATTTCAGTTGTCAAAATGAGTTAATTTATTAAAATTAGACCTTGGATTCTTCATTAGATACTTACGACTCAACATCAATTTAAATAATAATACCACTACCATATCATATCATATCCACTGTGCTGTGCTAAGCGGAGTTAGGAAAATGAAACATTCGTTCTGGTGGATTTATTTCTCACTCACCACCTAAGCAATGAGGTGGATCCTCATCCTGAGGGAACTAAAAATGTAATTTTAAATTAACTTTTTAGTGAATGTCAATGGCAACGTGTGCAGCCAACCTAACTACTGTTTAGAATGAGTGCACAGATTTACCGTAGCTGCAGTCACACTCGACTGCAGCGCCAGTGATGATACACTTGGGCAAACGGTCACTGGTGTCAGCCCTAAGTTGATCGCTTAACTGGGACAGCACCCGTGACCAGACGCGGGGTGACGACAGATTGAAGGTAGCGACCTTCAATTTGTCGTCACCCCGCGTCTGGTCACGGGTGCTGTCCCTGTAGAGGGCAGGCGGAAGTTGAAAGAGGTAATAGAGTACAGCTGAATGTCATCTCGTTCATACTCATATTGAGCAGCCCGGGGAAGTATCTCCACCTTACTGAAGACCGCAGACATAATAACACCCCTATTTGCTCTGAAGGTACAGTAGTACCACAAATATAAGTTACATCGCCAATTTTCGTCCACGCCGGCGAGTGCTGACAAGTACCGAATGAAATCGAACGTATGACCATTTCAATAAAGAACTTGTTGCACTATACGTAAGGTACAATATGCAGGTGAACTCGTGCTTTCCCGCTCATGGCGTCAGACAAAATGGCGGGCGCCGGAGCTGCCGGCGTCGCGCGCAAAATTTCGGCCAATGGGCGTTGAAGATTTTACCCGCGCAAACGCGCTGCCTTATGATTGGTTAAAATGTTTTCAAAAAATGCTTTCCGCGCAGGTACATTGCTGTAACTTATATTTGTGGTACTACTGCATGTGTTATTGTTTCAGGTGGTGAGTAGGGTTGCCAGAGCTCCCGAGGATGTACTGTAAGTTAAGGACCCGCATTCGTCTCCATTAGTGATCGACAAAATTAACCCTCAAATCGAATAAAGATTCGCCGACGGTCATTCTTCTAGGGTCGCAGGCGTCCATTGACAACTGTGCCTGATTGCCATCAGGTCGTATGCTAAATATATATTTCTTATTTATTTTTTCTTTTTTAATTTGCCACCATCGCAGTATGAAAATAAGAGGAATGAAAACGCTTATACGCTGGAGCGTTGGCCGACTGGGGCGACCTGCTCATGTTAAAAAACTTCGCTTAAAAAAATATTATTTTACTTTTTTACGATATCTGTTATGCCCTTGATCGGTTCACACCCCATTTTTGTTACACTTAGTATATAAGCATTCATCTTTTTGCCCGATTACGACAGAGCCGAAAGGAAGCGACATGATTTTAGCAGTCTATGTTTGTATATACGTGTGCAAAATACTGAACCGATTTTAGTAAGTGAGGAGTCAATCGATTCCAAATCAGCTCCGGGAGATATAGCTTTTCCGTACTCGGCTCCGGGAGATATAGCTTTTCCGTACTCGGCTCCGGGAGATATAGCTTTTCCGTACTCGGTTTACACTTTTTTAAACATTTAATGCTTGTAAAAATTTTATATACTTAAGTGATTTTGTTACTCCCGTTGCATGTTGCATGGTTTCGCAACGTCTTCAGTTTCGACGATAACTAGGCTTCGAAAAAGATTCATACTTCATAATGAAATAGCCAATATCTATAGCTAACTTGGGTATCTATCTACAAAACTAGAAAGACAATGAAAGTACCTACGCATGCGCGATAACACAAAAGCAGTACGTGCCTAAACATTAAGTATAAAGGTACAAAGAAGGTTGTCGTCCCGAATGTATTTTCATTCTCTTTTTCTTTCTGGACATCAATTAACACCCATATCTATAGGCAGCTAAGTTTTCTCCCGTTAATTCCTCTAGGGGATACTTATAGTCGCAAACTAAGACTACTAACTTACAGACGAAACTGAAATAAGGACTTAATCTAGGTTTACTCGTACGTCTAAATTGTTCATCTTGTGAATGCACTCGTACGCAGGTGAATGCCAAGAGCGATCCTGCGACGCCCCCCTTCATAAGGCGGAGCTGGATCTCGTTGGTGGCTTTAGGAATGGAATAAACCTTATTTTTGTTTAATCTAATCCGAACTAAATCTGTTCTGTGTCTAAATGGAAATGATTCTACCTAAGTAGCGTAGTTTGATTAGATTAGGTACCTTTACATATCGGCCATGAATGCGCAAGTATATTAGTCACATTATGTAACCGCTGAGCACACAAACATAATATCAACAATGAAAAGAAAATTTGAAAATATTGTAGTGTGTGCTATGCCAAACACGCACACTCGTTATTTAAGTACATAACACCAGCACATCCTATACTATTAAACGAGCAATCTTTGTATACGAGGGCGACACTGAAAGTCTTTAGAACTGGCCACTTGTAATAAATATAATAAAAAAATAAGTTCAAAATTTGAAAATGGAACTCTTTCTTAATATTTTTGTGTACGAATTCCACTCGATTGTCATTTGTTTTACGATTTGGCGGCAAATTGAAAATTGTGTGTACTACGTGAGCATGAATTTAACGCGAGAAAATTTTCGAGCAATGATTTCTTACGACTTTCGATGTAATTTAAGTCAACAAGAAAGTTATGATAGACTTCGATTGGCCTTTCACGATGAAGCCCCATCTCGTGCTACTATTTACAACTGGTTTAATGAATTTAAACGTGGCCGCACTAATCTCACTGATGATCTGCGTGAGGGCCGGCCTTCTACGGCGACTACTGAAGATAACATCAGTGTTGTGCGGCGTATGATAGAGACTGACAAAAGAGTAACCTATCAGCAGATTCGTACAAGCTTAGCCATTGGTATGAGTCAAGTCCACAAAATCCTCCATGAACATTTAGCGGTGAGGAAGCTTTGTGCCCGGTGGATACCTCATAATTTGACAGAAGCCCAAAAAGTCCGTCGTGTTGATTGGTGCCGTGAAATGGGTCAAAGATTCAACGGAGGTGACTCAAATGCTGTGTTCGACGTAGTTACGGGTGACGAAAGCTGGATTTACTGTTATGATCCTGAAACTAAAAGACAGTCTGCTGAGTGGGTGTTTCCTTCCGAGGAGTTGCCTACTAAAGTGAAGAGAGGTCGAAGTGTGGGAAAAAAGATGGTGGCCTCGTTCTTCGGAAGGACTAGTCATTACGCAACAATTATTTTAGAGGATCAAAAAACAGTTACTGCGAAGTGGTACACTAACAATTGTTTACCACTTGTCTTGGAAAAAGTTCGAGAAAAACGGCCTCGCAGTAGGATCCTGCTTCACCACGACAACGCCTCATCGCACACCGCCAAGCAAACGATCGACTATTTGGCGACGGCAAACGTGGAATTACTGGGTCACCCACCTTATAGCCCCGACCTTGCACCTTGTGATTATTATTTATTCCCAAATATAAAAGAAAAACTTCGAGGAAAACGTTTTATGGACGCCGACGAAGCAGTGGCTGCGTTTCAAAAGGCCGTCGAAGAGACCCCTAAGGAGGAGTGGGCAAAGTGCTTTTCTCAGTGGTTCTATCGAATGCAGCGATGTATTGATGTGAAGGGAGGCTATTTTGAAAAGATATAATAAAAGTAATAAGTTGCTTGATTGCTCAGTTTTTGATTTTCTAAGAACTTTCAGTTTGACCCTCGTATATATTTGCATTCACTTACTAGATTCTGATTCAATAGCTAATGATTATCTTCCCCCTACAGAGTGGAGGAATTTCCGAAAAAGTATGAGAGAAAAAAAAAGAGTAGGTATCTAATTATACTGGGTGCTCTCAGGGGTTCGGATCAGAAATTACAAAAAGTAAACAAGATGCTTCTACTAAACCACTTTTCCCATGAGGCCAATTTCGATTCGGGAACGTGTGTATCGACACAAACGCGCGTCGACGGCGCGTTTATAAAACGCAGTGTGCATAATAATAGTAATAATATACTTTATTGTGCACCACAAAACAGAAATAACTATACACAGAACATTAATACTAGGCCACAACAGGCGGTCTTATCGCCAAGGAGCGATCTCTTCCAGACAACCTTTGGGTAGCGGGAAATACAAAACTCACAGTAGTTAACAGGTAGGTGTCTAGTGCATAGGTAATTGGAAAGAGTGGTACAGATTCATGCATCAATTAATACGATATATAAATAATATATACGTAAACAATCAATATACGAGTAACTAACAACAAATACATATCTATTATAAATATACATACAAATATATATAAACCACATTCAAGGGAGCGTCAAGAAATGTAGTTAATGCAGAGGCCCTTAATTGCAAAATAAAACAGCTATTTCACACTAATTAACTCTCAATTAACTAGCAGTATTAACTAGTAGCAACTCTTAATTGGCTGTTATTTTTCTGGATTTCGTGATTGATCCCATGGGAAAAGTTGTTTACTGTGTCCATCTTCAATGTTTGCTATTCCTGATCATAAATAAGTAAGTAGGTGTAGGGTACTATAATTATGTAAGAGTATGAGTCCTTACACACACTAGAATACAAAAACCGTGGCAATAATATTTGCTCACGTGTTCCTTCTTTGTTAATTAGTTGCTATGTAGTTTTATGTTTTTTTTTTTTTTAATCTGTTTTTCTTTCTGGTGCACTATTCTGTATTTGTAGTGTACATATACCTAGTGCGATATTGTGTGCTAAGTGTGTCAAACATTTTTCTTTTTTCTATGCCATTTCTATCTGTGAGTTCCTTTAATTGGCTTTGTATTACTATGTAAGACTTATATTATGTTTTTGCAGCTGTTGGTACTCCTTAAGCATAAATAAATAAATAAATAAAGAGATAGATCGCGCCGAAAGTGACACACTTGGTCAATTGTCCAACCTCCCCATATACTTGTCTCTGTTTCACTCCCAGTAATTAGCATACCATCCTGCTTTCACTTGTCATCTATGATAAGCGTAAGCCTGGCCATTTTTCCACATGGGAGGCAACATATCTCCCTCTTATATTGTTCTATAGTATGGTTCTTAAGTAGAATAGAGTAGGTACAGTCACCGTAAGAACGTAGCTTTATGTATTGAGATACAGTGGCACGCGTGGAGAAAGGACCTTTGACGAAGTAATGATGATGGGGGGGCACTCGCCGGCAGGGCTGCCACACGAGTATTCGGAAAGCTGCTAGTTGCATTTTTATTGCGTTGGAAGGGAGTTATCCTACTAATATTATAAATGCGAAAGTTTGGATGTTTGGATGTTTGTTGCTCAATCACGCCTAAACGGCTCAACCGATTTGGATGAAATTTTGCACGAAGATAGTTTATAGCTTGGATTAAAATATAGGATAGTTTTTATCCCGGGTCCGCGCTGACGAAGTCGCGGGCGGAAGCTAGTTTGTTATAACAAAAGATTTTTCGAAAATTCCGTCTTCTTTTTTACAAATATTATAGCCTATGGCACTCCTACGATTAAGAGGAATCCAACCACACCTCATATGTCGAAATCCGTCAAACGGTTTAGGCTGCAGGGCGTGCCAAAGAATAAGACATACATACATACATACGCTCGAAAAACATAACCCATTTGGCAGTCGGGTAAAAACTATAATATTTTAAATGCGAAAGTTTGGATGTTTAGATGTTTGGATTTTTTGTTACTCAATCACGCATAAACGGCTCAACCAATTTGGATGAAAGTTTGTACGAAGATAGTTTATAACCTGGATTAAAATATAGGATAGTTTTTATCCCGGGGCCACGCAGACGAAGTTGCTGGTGTGAGCTAGTAATATAATACAAGCACTTAGGTATAATAAACTATTATTTACGCATCCAGATCGATCATGTCTCACACATCTCACAATAAGCGAGGCATCGAGACATCAATCCAGGCCAGCAACCAAAATGTGGACCCCTGGATCAGTGCGAGTTGAGCACGTCGCACAGTAGTTATTGTGAGTTGAGCATGTCGCACAGTGGTTATTATGAGTTGAGCATGTCGCACAGTGGTTATTGTGAGTTGAGCATGTCGCACAGTGGTTATTGTGAGTTGAGCATGTCGCACAGTGGTTATTGTGAGTTGAGCATGTCGCACAGTAGTTATTGTGAGTTGAGCATGTCGCACAGTGGTTATTGTGAGTTGAGCATGTCGCACAGTAGTTATTGTGAGTTGAGCATGTCGCACAGTGGTTATTGTGAGTTGAGCATGTCGCACAGTGGTTATTGTGAGTTGAGCACGTCGCACAGTAGTTATTGTGAGTTGAGCATGTCGCACAGTGGTTATTGTGTTGAGCTTGTCGCACAGTGGTTATTGTGTTAAGCATATCGCACAGTAGTTATTGTGAGTTGAGCATGTCGCACAGTGGTTATTGTGAGTTGAGCATGTCGCACAGTGGTTATTGTGAGTTGAGCATGTCGCACAGTGGTTATTGTGAGTTGAGCATGTCGAACAGTGGTTATTGTGTTAAGCATGTCGCACAGTGGTTATTGTGAGTTGAGCATGTCGCACAGTGGTTATTGTGAGTTGAGCATGTCGCACAGTGGTTATTGTGTTAAGCATATCGCACAGTGGTTATTGTGAGTTGAGCATTTCGCAGATTATATTGGCAATTTGGCAGCCCTATTGCCTCCCCCATCTCCTGTCTCCGCCGGAGGTCCTCGTAGTCTCGGTAGGCATTGTGTGAAGCACCATTCATTCACAAAGCCCGAATCTTATTGATGTCGCCGCCTTAAGTACTTTATGAAGGTCACAAATCACATCACATTTCGAGTACTAAGAGTAGACATAAAGTAAAAGTAAAGTTAAAAAGTTATAGGATACTTATCTATACTCTAGACTAATATTATAAAGAGGGTATTGCACACATATAGATATAGGTACACTAGATAACTTAAACACCTCAATCTGTATGAATACCGACCGTGGCTCTTTTTTCTACATACTGTGACGTCACAAGGGCGAATTAGTTATGTGAATTACCCGTTGTCCGCGCAACATCGATTCTGCAATAAGGGATTTGCTTAATATTCACGGACAACCGGCTGTGGTAGCCGACGCGCGCGGAATGTCAGTCGGACGGCGAACTCAGAGACCGAGTTCGGACTCGCGAAATAGATGCATTTGCGTGATCTATGTATATCTATATCTGTGAGATATTGTATAGGTTTGTATGTGTTGGGTATATATAATCTCCGCCGCTTATCCGATTTCAAAAATTATTTCACCTGCGGAATGGACTTTCTGGGTAGTTAAGGGGCTCCCATACGCCAATGACCTTCGATCAGAATCCCTTAGTTTTCTAATGTTTTTTGTAGCTTATTATATTAACAACGGTTTTAAGCAATACAGTATCCCATATTTACTTCAAAGTTCATTGTTTTCGAGATATTTGGCATCAAAGTTGAACAATTTTAGGCAAAAATACTGGTTTTCTGGCCATAACTTTTGTGTTAATTGGTTTAAAATGAAAACCCTGTACCAGTTTTTAGAGACGTCACAGACGAACCCAATAATGTAGATTTCGTATATGTTAGATCTTTCACGTCAATAGAGATACAAAAAAGTGTTTTTTTAGACAATATTTAAAAAAATCATACAAAATTAAGTATTCATTTGTTTCAAAATCCAGTGGACCAAAATGAAAAAAAAAGATTGAAGAACCAATAGCCGTTTGATTTATAATTCTATCTGTAATGCTAAAGTAGGAGATACGATTCAAAACTGGTCAAAAATTGATGAAAACCTCGGGTAGCCCCTTAAGGGTTACATTTTATCAAAACTGGTCAAAAGTTGATGAAAACCTCGGGTAGCCCCTTAAGGGCTACATTTTATCAAAACTGGTCAAAAATCGATGAAAACCTCGGGTAGCCCCTTAAGGGCTACATTTTATCAAAACTGGTCAAAAATTGATGAAAACCTCGGGTAGCCCTTAGGGCTACATTTTATCAAAACTGGTCAAAAATCGATGAAAACCTCGGGTAGCCCCTTAAGTGCTACATTTTATCAAAACTGGTCAAAAATCGATGAAAACCTCGGGTAGCCCTTAGGGCTATATTTTATCAAAACTGGTCAAAAATCGATGAAAACCTCGGGTAGCCCCTTAAGGGCTACATTTTATCAAAACTGTTCAAAAATCGATGAAAACCCCGGGTAGCCCCTTAAGGGCTACATTTTATCAAAACTGTTCAAAAATCGATGAAAACCTCGGGTAGCCCCTTAAGGGCTACATTTTATCAAAACTGGTCAAAAAGCGATGAAAACCTCGGGTAGCCCCTTAAGGGCTACATTTTATCAAAACTGGTCAAAGATCGATGAAAACCTCGGGTAGCCGCTTAAGGGCTATATTTTATCTCGCGGTTGGGTTTGCCTGCGATCTTTGCAATACGCGGGTAAAGCCGCACCGGCAGCTAGTAAGCAATAAAGAAAAAAGTTTGTAAGATTCTAGCTATGTAAGTTTGTATGTAATATATAATCTCCAGCACTGCTATCACGCGACGGCGCGCGAGCTCTCTCGATTTTTCTCGCACTATCCGTCTCTCTCTTATTAGAACACTTAGAACAAGAGGTATAGTGCGAGAAAAATCGAGAGTTTGTCGCGGCCGTCCCATGATAGACGTGCAGGATTACTAATACGATTTCAAAAATTCTTCTATTTGTGTGTAGAATGGCATTTTAAATTGACATATCTATGCTATAATTGATCCTGCCGATTTGCCTGCTTTCTTTGCAATCCGTGCGGGCGTTAGTCTAAAATTCCCAAAAAAACACATAAATATCTACTCAAACTGGGCTTGTTACTTTCTGCAAAATGTTTCTTGGTCAAGTAGGTACTTAGGTACCAACATAAGTACAGCTTATAGAAACAGCTAGTGCATCCGCGAAAAAATGCCGCGTTTCGCCAACCGCGCACCGAAGGCAAAAACTAGTCCACGTATTGACAGCTCGTCTCAATCAACTGTCAAACGAGTTGCCGCAAGATATATAAGTTGACAGACTTGGATTTGTTGAATTTGAAATGAGCCAATTGGTTTTTTATTGAATTGTAGACGATTGCTATTTGTCTGTGATGATGGTTGTGATTTTATGACGGATTCGCAGGATTTTTTTTTATTTTGTGAAACATCAAAGATCAAGGGCTGTGGAATTCGGTTGCTCTGTTTTGCATTCTGTATTTTACTAGTCTTTTAATTTGGCTCACCAGTTCGGTTGCCAATTCTAACTCCCTTATTTATAAGTCTTACTCTTAACAGACCTCTGCTATGTCTCATTCTCACAAATTTCAGTGGTCGTAGATAAAAATATGCTACTTGTATTGGCATTTTAGCAAGCTAGGTTTGATGAACGCTTCTAGATAAGGACAAAACGGTGTACCTAATTAATTGATATGTATATCGTGCAAGTCACAGGCAAAATACAGAAATGTTGGTTACTAATGAAGGGTGACCTTCCTTTGACACTGAAGCGCAAGCTCTCCGATATGTGTATCTTACATATCCTAACCTATGGCGCCCAAACTTGGTCACTAACAGAAGCCCAAAAGTCTTGATTCAAGATTTGCCAGCGAGCAATGGAACGCAGCTTACTCAGAATCGATCGGATCAGGAACACAAAGCTGCGTACCAAAACTGGCATCATAGATGTGGGTGCCAAGACCGCGAAGCTAAAGTGGGACTGGGCTGGACATGTCTACCGGATGCACGCGGAGCGATGGTCCAAATTAGCCACCGAATGGACCCCACAAGATGGCTTCTGAGTTCCGAGGTAGAGGCAGACCGAAAAAGAGATGGCGGGACGACCTTGATACGTACAGATTGACGAACAGGACCGAGACGGGTGAAGGAAAAAGGGGAGACCTTTGCCCAGCAGTGGGACCAAATATAAGCTAATCAAAAAAATGGTACAAAAGCAACATAATAAGTAATCGTCTGTACTCGGTTAATTGTGGCAACCCCCACTCGCAGGGCGCTCGCCACATAGTTCGCCGACATAAGAGCTATGGGAAATATTTATGAGTAAGTTGTCATGCACCCATATTTCACTTGACTGCACCTTCGTAGGTAGGTACACTTTCGTTCCTAGCGCGATCTAGCGTATGGTAGGGTAGTATAGATGATAAATTACTTCACCAATGAATGTACTGATACGTATTTTCAAGCAGTAACACAAATTAGAATAAAATACTACTATGTCAAGATCTCACTCTGCACCCTTTATTAAGCCAACCATAAATTCATAATTTATTATGCCGCCGAACAAACCCAGTAAATCCTAAAGTAAACACCTTAATCGTTATACAGCATGAGTTATACCAGGAAGGCGAGAAATAACTAGCCATATACAGGGTGTCAGTTAACGAGAACTACTTTTCGTAGATAAATGTATCTGTATTAAGTCGTCAGACAATGTGTTGTACGTTGTACCAATTAAATACGTATTTTTAATTCTTGTATAGTTATAAATATTTTCTTAATTACAAAGAATCTCAATACATTGTTTTAGGAATTACTAAAAAACAGTAGCATGAAGACCACTGGCTGCCTGTCTGACTTAAAAGAGTGCCTTATAACTTAATTGGTACAAACTTTTCTAGAAATACTCAGAACCCCACGTAAACGTTTTTTTGTTTTGAGTGTTTATATAGTTTGAATGGTTGTTAAGTAAGTATCTACCTAATAAGTTTTTCTCATATTTACCTACATAGCTAAAATAAATAACAAAATCTTCCGAATTAAAGTGTATACGAAGGAGCTTGTAAAGTGTGAAAAATCATAACAACTATTAAAAGAAGACAAATGGTTAGTTTCTTTTATTATGTCGCAAATCTTAATACAAAAAGCTAATTTAAAAACTGCTGTCTAAGTAGAAAAACACTAGCAAAATCTCAGTCAAAACAAAACAATAAATAATTTCCTTCCCTAACACACGACAATAAAAACGTCACTATAATATAACCTGTCTACAACCAAACTAGGGTGCTACGCCATACAACTTACCAATATCATCGGACTACTCAAAACAAGACCCTAATACCAGGTAATAAGCATCTTGACATTAGCATACGCAACATTCAGAAGTACTCAACTCACGCAACAAAAGGTCGAAAGCGCCCGAATAAAGTGGTCTCAAAATGTCTTTTTAAACTGAAAGTAGGGTGGCCGTGCACTTCAGCCCCGCCGCACTTGCGGAATCAAAACGCGATAGTAATGGCGTGCGCAGGGTGTCTGACTTTACGTGCTTTGAGAGGACTGTGGTTATGCCTACGTTCGTGGACTTCGTGGCAGGTGAAAACGGCTTGCCTGGGCTCCTTGTGAAGTACTTTGCCAATCTCGAGTAGGCGTTACGTATGTGACGTTTGTATGTGTAGGTGTATAGCCATTATGTGCGTGTGAGGTTCTTGATGTCTTTGTTTTTCTGTAGCTTTACGAACTGGTTGTGCCGAGGCTTTTTTGGCGTTTAAAAAAAAAATACTTTTTATACTATTAACGAATTAATGACGTTTACAATGCTTTTAAGGGGTAACAAATGTCAAAATGTAAAGATAAAGTTGAACAGGTTTTAAAATTTCAGGCTTAAATATAGTCGACGAATGATAAGGTTCAACACCTCAAAGCATATAATACTATTCAACACCTTTCGACTTCATTTTAACGATGTTAAGGCCCAGAAGTGACGAACCTGTTAATTCTGCGACACATTGTAAATTAAATTACACGTGTAGGCATATACTGGTGTGTGTATGCATGTTACGTATAATCAAATTAATAAATTCATGTATTTCGCAGTCCCTTTTGCTTATCTCGATCAATCCAATTCGTTGTTCCGTGTGTTAAACATAAATATGAACTGAGACCCCTTTTACGTTTTTCTGTCCACCAGCCTTGACCCAATCTCGATTAGGATTTGATTTGCCTTTCGATTTCTCTGTTTATTATGTGGTTTAGTGCAGAACAAACACCTAAATATGAGCAAATAACCGTATATAGCTTATGACCTTAATGAGCAATTATAAATATTTGCTGTAAGTAGGAGAATATTGACTTCAGACTCTTTGATAGCATTTTAAATCACGATCTTAGCTTTTAATGTACCTACTTCAGATCACACTTGTTAGCGTTCTTGCCTTCGGCTTGGCGTCAAATGCTTGCGGTCTGCGAAGTTCATTGTTTTACTGCGCTGAGTAATGTACTACTATTTCGCACAGCTCACATGTAAACAAAATTGCGTGGCAATTTATTTGCACTTAAAGACTGTTAGTATAGCAATCAGTTATGAAACACTTAGTTTTGCCGACCGTCCACGCGATGGGTAATGTTTTAGATTATTCTGACATTAACTATGTGGTAACTCGGTAACTATGTGAAATTAAATCGTTTGTCTTATTTTATAATGTTTGTTATAGTAGTTTGAATGATGTTATGTTACGTATGTTCTTGTTAAGACGGTTGGGTCAAAGATTGTATAAAATTACTGAGAACAACAATAAAAGGTACAGTTCTGGTCACATCAGATATAAAGTCAATAGTTTTTTTTCTTTCATGTGGGGGTGTGAAATATATATACTTATGGGTAAATTAATTTTGTATTAAGCAGTTACGCTGCTAACGAAATTATACATTTTTAAATAAAGGAAAATTGAAAAATTTAATGCTCCGAGCTGGATTCGGCTTGTTCCGATAGCTCAGTTGGTTAGTAGCGACGGGCCATGAATGCCTGTGGTCGCCGGTTCGAATCCGGCTCGGAGCATTAAATTTGTCAATTTTTCCTTTATTTAAAAATGAATATGGGTAAAATTAGGTAATATTGGTACAAGTTGCCCATATTTCGTCGAAAGTATTGTTTCGTAAAATGATTTCTATGAAAAAAATGTGAAACAGTACTGTTGATGAAACGTGGTGGTATACTCAGCATAACTTACCATTGTTCTGCAAATAAATTATTTAAGGTTGGAAAAGAAAGTAAATTGTTTTGCAAAAACGAAGTATACCTATGAACATTATAAGTATACCGCCAACCGCCAATTCCCGACAAAATAAAAAGCAACAGTTAAAGTAGACATAAAGAGCAAATAAGAAGCCATCTCTCATAATAATTAGCGAATATGTAACTTATTGTAAGATATTCCCCGCTAGGCATTCCACGTGTTCGTGTAAGTCTACTCAAAATACCTTAAAATTACCTCTTTCCAACGCCCGAAGCATTTCACTAGAACCTGACCAATTTAAAAACATATTAACAGAATACGGAGCCAGTGGTGAGTTAAGACCTTCTTATTTAGAAGTATAATAATGTCCCAGTACTCGTAGCAATGATAGCGATCGTCGAAATCTGTTCCGTTTATCTCTATTAATTTTGAGTGGACGTATTATTTAAGTTAAATTATCGCGTTGTGAGCACTTTACACTTTTACGGTGTAGAGGCTAGTGTACAGTAGCCTCTATTTTAAAATTTTACTGTGTGTTTTGCCCACAGAGAATGATTCGATGCTGATGTTATGTGGATCCCCGAAAATAATAAAATCAATTACCTTTAAATAATGTAGGTACCTATAGTTACTTACTTACATCAAATGTCGCGCTTCCAAATATGGCCACGCACTTTATATTTTTGTAGGGTTTTTAAGTATTATCGTTACGTTTGTGTTTTGTTTAAAAGCGCTTCCTTCCATTGATTTGCACGGCATGCTCCTGGTTGACATCTAATGAAACAGCTATTTTCTTTGACTTGAAGATTCTGTTATACAGGTGTACCAAAAATGGGGTGTGAACGTTCAAGGGCATATTCGGTAGCGCATTGCGTTTCCAAATATGCATTTGTTTATTTATTTTTTATTTTTTGAGTATTTTTGTTTACATTGATATTTTTTTTTTGGTTTACATTACGTACTTTTAATTTTAAAGTTTAGTTCTTTTCTCTGTTACAGTGTCACTTGCCTTATAATAGACTTTTCCTTATTACAGCGTTTCAGCAGCTTCACTGTCATGGTCGGATTTTATCTGTTGATTTTAAAACGTGAACCCGCTATGCAGAAATATCATTATAATCTACCATAAACGCGACGGAAATATGAAAAATTATTCGATTGTGTGTACGCTCCTTAACTGCTACATTCTCGGCATTACGCAAGTTATATAAATCGGCGCAAACAACAGCTTCATTATTGGCAACATATCACTCCACGTTGTGAAATTACACGCGTTAAAGCTGCTTTTAACCCCCGACGCAAAGAGAGGGGTGTTACTCGTATAAGTTTAACATGTCTGATGTGTATCTGTGTATCAATGTATCTGTCTGTGGTATCGTAGCACCCAAACGGATGTACCGATTTGAATGCGGTTTTTTTGTGTCATAGATAATTTTATCCCGAGTGTTCTTAGCCATGTTTCATGAAAAATATATTAGACTTTGAAATGAAAATGTCGGGGGTTTTTCAACATTTCTAAGTTGTAGTTATTACCTTAGTTAAGCTCCGTAGCTACAGCTATTGTATATAGCACTGTCTTGCAGTGCAGGTCCTCTGTCTAACAAAACCAACCATTGCTTTTGTTCTTAGAGTATAGAGATATCTACAGATAAGCTATACGGTTGCCACCATACGGGATGGAAAGTCTCTTATGCAACTAAATTAAGAACTGCTCTTAAAATGGCTGACGGTTTACCATTAAACTACCTACTTTTGGCGGGCAATGGTTCTTGGCAAGGCAACTGACTACTAACGTATGGGGTAGCGGCAAATAAAAAAGTGGAACTATGACAAGGACAACGAATGATAAGTCTCTTTCTGTGAGTGCGAGTGAGCTCTGTAGCCTAGTTGGTGCCTGCGAAGCCGGAGGTCCCGGGTTTGAATCCCGGTAAGGGCATATATTTGTGTGATGAGCATGAATATTGTTCCGGAGTCATGGATGTTTTCTATGTATTTAAGTATTTATTTATCTATATAAGTATGTATATGTAAGCAAAGCTTGTACTATGGGTACAGTACAAGCTTTGCTTAGCTTGGGACTAGGTCGATTTGTGTAAGATTGTCCCCAAATATTTATTTATTTATCTCGCTGGGTCGTGGTATTATTATTACCATAGCTCTTGCGTAGAAATCTATACTCTAATCTAAACTAAACATACCATAATGTTAAATAAATGAATTCGACGTTCGATATATCATATATCATATTATACTATCCCATTCCCCAAGGTTTTTTAGTATACATCATTTATTTTCTTAAGTATAATACAGATGATAACTAACATTAAACACTAAATTAAATTAAAACTAAGTTAAATAATTCCCCTAGTTAGATTTAATCATAACATAAGCCTCAGACAACAAAAACTCACCAAAAATGTTAGATTAACCTGAGCCCATACAATATATCTAGATTCCCAAATATTTGCGTTCCTAACTTGTTAATACTTAGCAGATAATGAAGATATTTATTGCCGACACTATAATTAATGTTCTTAAGACTGAAACTGCAATAAAGCCGCAAAGTGCAATTTTATTATCGACGCTACACCGCAGACATAAAGTTTATAGTCCTATAAAATTCAAGGGCAGACGTGAATATTTTTTTTATAAGATAGGGTCGGTCAATGGTTCATCACAACATTTTTTTTTACATTAATTGTTTGTACTCAAAAGCGAAACAAAGAAGTAGCATATTTATGTATATTACCTACATGATTTTAATTTCCTGCAAGTAACTTTTAATTAAGTATAGTAAAGTAAGTATATACATAAAGTTAAGTTTAATAATAGCTTTTGAGTGCTGTATTGATTGGCTGTGAAATGAATGGATTGCCTGTCAAGTGTTATCCTACTAAATTACTAATCCTACTATAATCCTAGATTAAGTTTAGTATACAAATAGATTATGTTTCTATATGGATTAAAATATGGAAAACTTTTATCCCAGTAAAAGTCCAACAAAAGCAAGTCAACTTGAACGAAGGCGCGGGCTTAAGCTAGTATTACCTATAGACATAAAAGCAATACGAGGCCGGCAATCTCTGGTTCCGGCCGAGATATGAATAGTACATTTCTTAAAACAATGTTTGGAATTTTTAAAATTCTAAAATGTTTAACAAAACTTTCCCAAACACGCCGGCAATTTCCTATACTTAATCCCATTACCGACTTGTAAATTTGACGACCGTAACGCTGTGTTTGGCAACTACATTTCGAAGCATGTTTGAGAAAATGTATATTAAGTACCTACCAATTTCGGGAATACAGTGGTGAGCATATGCCTGAAAGTTTTACACAGTGCAGCCTCCGTTGTATCCAAAGTAGCGTCTGATAATGTAAAAATCGGCCAAGTGCGTGTCGGGCCACGCGCAGTGTAGGGTTCCGTAGTTGCCTGTCTGTCGTGACATGACTCGAACAAAAAATAGGGCTTTAAAGCCCAATATCTCTCAAACTAATGACTGATTTGATAAAGATTATACGAAACCCATAATATTTTTGAACGAGCTATCCAACGATACCCCACACCATAGGTTTCACGAAAAAAATTACATACCCGCTGTTGTAAGATATTGTATCTCTTGCTGTCTTATCTATGACACTGGATTATGACAACCAACGGGCTGTCATGTTATATCCTTGTGGGTAAGCTTAATGTGATTTTGAATACAGAACTTTTGAATAGAAACCTTGGTCTTTTAATAATACTACATGGTGACAGCGGAAAACTAAAATGGAACAAAAATCAGTTGTAACTCTATCAGTGGAAGGTGATATGCATACAAACTGGAAGCTTTTCAAACGAAAACTGATATCATACATTGACGCGTATTTTGAGAAGGCTGAAGATAAACAAAAAATCGGCATTCTTCTACATCACGGTGGAGATTACTGTCAAGACGTGTACGAAACCTTTGACTGCAACCCTGAAGACAAGTTCAACACAATTACCGTAAACCGGGGTTACTTTGATCAATTTTAGACTTTGACAGCCTTCTTTGACGATCCTATTATACGTAAAAACATACAATTAAAATATAATAATCGGTTTTTTCTCTTCTTTAGGCCTGCCAAATAAAAAAAAATATGGACTTATATTTTTCACAGAAAAAAATAAAAACAACGCGATCAAAGTTACATTGAGAATGGGGTTACTTTAAAACCCCTACTTTTTTCACTGTCAATGTAAAGTAAACCCGCTAAAAACCTCGTAAAAAATAAAATATATAAATTCGAACCAGTACTTTTTCAGTTATTTATATTTTTAGAGTGTGGGGTGACTTTGATAACTTACCAAATGATACAAATTGATAATTTCAAAAGATTTATTAAACTATTTATTAGAAAAAACGTAAGAACTTTACTTATACAGGTATAAAAGTACCTTTACCTTTTAATACCTTTTGATCACAGACATAATCAGCCTTTTTTCAAGGTTTTTTCAAGGATTTTTCAAGGTAATATTTATAATTACGTGACTCAATCTTTCTCTTGTCATATTATGGTATTGTTCCTACAAAAAAAAACCATATACACTAAGTTATAATTCATATGAATAACAAAAAGCGCCAGAAAACGAATTCCTGAGGCTTAATCGTTAAGTCAATTTCACCACATATAGGTGATCAAAGACACCCCTACCCATGGATTCCCCGGCTACGGGTGCAGTTTTGGGTTTTAGGATTGAGTATTTTTTTTTCTAACTCACTACTAACCAGTGACTAACATAAGATACCGAACAAATCACTTGCATTTATTCTTGACATATGTACGGTCGAAGTTTTTTAGCCATGGTAATCAAGAGAAAAAGTGTCCTTGCCGTTAACATTTTTTTTCTCCATGAAATAATTTCACTACGCACGTACTAGTTGACTATGTGACGAAGCAACTACCAGTGTTGCCAATAATGCGAAAGAAACTACTAAGGTGCTTTTAAACTCTTTAATACAAGTATTTTAGTAGTGGATGGAAGTTGTTATCAAAGTCGACCCGCAAATCAAAGTAACCCCGGTTTACGGTATTGAAAAATTTGACGCGCATTTCATACCGAAAATAAACATAACCTATGAAAGGTACAAAATTTTTACCTTAAAACAATCCAACGATGAGACATTTGAGCAGTATGTTACTGCACTTAAACGTATTAGTCAAGGATGCAATTTTGGAACTTTGCAGGACGAGTTGGTAAGGGATTTGTTTATATGTGGGATAAATAATCCTAATTTAAAAAGGCAGCTTTTAGGTATGACTGATCTCACTTTAGAGAAAGCTTTAACAGTTTGCAAGAACTTTGCTGTAGTTGAAGGACAGATTACACAGATTGAAAAAGTCAGTGAATGCAGTGTGAAGAAAGAAGTGGAAATAGATATGATAAAAAATAAAAGTTTGGAAAATAGGCCTAAATTAGAGTGCCAATACTGTGGATACAAACATGAATACGGAAGATGTTCTGCATTTGGAAAAACTTGTGCCATATGTAAGAAAAAGAATCATTATGCAAGAAAATGTATGAATAAAAAAGTGAATTTACTAGAGCACACCAATAATGATGACAATAGTGATGAATATGAAGTAGCCATTCTCTCCTTGGATAATGCTATGAACAAGATGAAGCGCTCCTGGTACTGTGCGACACTCAGATTCAATAACAGCGAATTTCAATTGAAGGTTGACTCCGGCGCACAGTGTAATGTTCTAAGTGAGAAACAATTTAAGCAATTAGGTGTTTGTGCAAGTAAACTAAAGGAAACAAATGTAAGAATCACTTCTTTCACCAATGGAAAAGTGCCAGTCATAGGTAAATGTACACTGTCCTGTGAATACAAGTCTAAGTTGTACCCCATAGAGTTCTTTGTTGTAAATTCAGACTGTTACAATATTTTGGGTTTGGAAAGTTCTGAAATGCTCGGGTTTATTAAGAGAATTGATGAAATTAACCATTTGGGGTTGGTGATTCCGGAAAAATATGAAGAACTGTTTGATGGAAATGTAGGCTGCGTACCGCATGTAGTCAAGCTGGAGGTGGATAAAAATGTGAAGCCGGTGGTTTCTCCAGCCAGAAGACTGCCTTATAGTTTAATGCCCAAGGTAAAAGAAGAATTGGACCATTTGGTGGAAAAAGGCATCATTGCACCAGTGACGGAGCCAACAGATTGGGTGAGTCAGATGGTTGTAGTTCAAAAGAAAGATGGCTCTCTCAGGATATGTTTAGATCCCAGACCTTTGAATAAGGCACTCAAACGAGCACATTATCCGTTCCCTAAAATTGAAGACATAACTGCACGCTTAGCTGGTGCTAAGATTTATTGTAAGTTGGATGCTCAGTCTGCATTTTGGATGTGCCCTCTTGATGATGAAAGCTCCCGATTATGTACTTTTCAGACAGCCTGGGGAAGATTCAGGTTTTTACGTTTGCCTTTTGGTATTTCCCCGGCATCAGAGATATTTCATAAAGTTGTCTGTGACACTTTCCAGGACATTGATAATGTGGCTACCTTCCAAGATGACGTGCTGTGTTGGGCAGAATCAGAAGAACAACTGCAAGGAATCTTATGCAAGGTACTTGAAAAAGCAAAAGAAAATCAAATTAAGTTTAATCCAAAAAAATGCCAGTTCTTTGTAAAGGAAGTTACGTTTTTAGGACATGTAATTAGTCAGAATGGAGTGAGTATTGACCAAGAAAAAGTAAAAGCAGTGACAGAGTTGGATCCTCCAAAAGACAAAAAAGCTTTGCAACGGGTACTGGGAATGTTTAATTATTTGTCAAAATTTATTCCAGGATATGCAGATCTAACAGCACCATTAAGAAACCTGTTAAAAACGGATGTGGAGTATACATGGGACAAAAATCACGATAAATATTTTGACGAACTTAAGAAACAGATAACAAATGCACCAATATTAGCATTCTATGACACAGAAAAAGAATTGACATTAAGTGTGGATGCAAGCTCAGTTGGATTGGGTGCAGTGTTACTTCAAAACGGATGTCCCATTGCCTATGCTTCAAAAGCTTTATCTGAGACGCAAATTAGATATTCTCAAATTGAGAAAGAAGTTTTGGCTGTGTGTTTTGGAGTTGAAAAGTTTAAACAATATTTGATTGGCAGGGACACAGTTAAAGTGGAAACTGATCATAAACCAATTTTAGGAATCATAAATAAGCCATTATGTAAAGTACCTGCCAGATTGCAGAAAATGATGATGCGACTGCAACCGTTTAGATTAAATGTGGTATATACCCCAGGAAAGTACTTATACATTGCAGACACTTTATCAAGAGATTTTTCAATCAAAGGATGTGACCTAGAAACTGACCTGGAACAGGAAACAGAATTGCAAGTTTGTTTATTGTTGCAAAATTTACCTGTCACTGCAGAATGTTGGGAAAAAATTTCACAAGCTTCTGAAAAAGACACTCTAATGTGCAAACTCAAAGATATCTGCCTGAAGGGATGGCCCAAGTTTTATAAAGATATTGAAAATGAATTGAAACCATACTACCAGTTTCGTGAAGAGATTGTTATGAATAAAAATATACTGTTTAAAGGCGACCGACTTATTATACCTAAATCCCTGAGAGGTGACATGCTAAAAAGTCTTCACTCTGGACATCCTGGTATTTCAAGAATGTCTTGTAGAGCCGAACTGACTATGTATTGGCCAGGAATAGCACAAGATATCAAGAAGTTTGTGAATAGTTGTGGAATTTGTAAGAAATACCAGGATAATAACCAAAAAATGATTTTGGAGTATAAAAAAGTACCAATGCTACCATGGCAAGAAGTAGGTTGTGATATATTTGAATTCAAACAGAAACAATACTTGGTTGTGGTCGATGCTTTGTCTAACTACATTGAAGTTGGAGGCTTAAGAGATTTAAGAAGTATAACAGTGATTAATCAACTAAAGACAATATTTTCGAGACATGGAATTCCATTGATATTATATACGGACGGAGGACTTTGCTTTGATTCAGAAATATTCAAGTCTTTTGCAAATGGCAAAGACTGGGGCTTTACACACATAAAGTCCAGTCCACACTATCCAAAATCTAACGGTTTAGCTGAAAGTGCTGTAAAAACGGTTAAAAAAATGTTTAGAAAAGCTGAAGACGGGAATGAAGACCCTTTACTGGCTCTGCTGAACCATCGGAACACCCCCAGGGGTAAAGTACATTCACCAGCGGCTATTTTGATGGGTAGACAACTACGGACAAATATTCCCTGCTCATTTGCGACTCTGGTCCCTAAACTAACGTATGATAAGGATAGAAAGATTCTGGAAAGTCAGAAGGAGCAGGTTAAACATGATTATGATAAGACTGCAATAATGAGAAAGACATACAAAGAAAATCAGTCTATTAGATTTAAGAAAATGCCAACAGACAATACCTGGATAAGAGGAAAAATTGTGAAAAAGACTGATCAACCCAGATCTTATATTGTGGAAAATGAGGACGGAAAGAGATACAATAGGAATGAAATATTTATAAGGCCTGGAGAAGCAACAATAGCAAACCAAGAACCGGAGATTGAAACTTCACAAGGAAAAGAATCATACCCAAATGCAACTTCAGAATGTGTCCCTGATCCTAGCAGCAGTGACACAGAACTTCCAGACCCAAATCAAATACGAACTAGATCAGGTAGATTAATAAAGCGTTCAGATAAATATGCTGATTATGAAACTTAAACAATTTTCTAATAATAATTTAACTATTGTTAAAAATAAGATTTTTAAATTTTATAAGCACTGTTACTGTTAGCCAATCAACGACTATCTTTTGTTTATATTCTTATAGGGGAAGATGTTGTAAGATATTGTATCTCTTGCTGTCTTATCTATGACACTGGATTATGACAACCAACGGGCTGTCATGTTATATCCTTGTGGGTAAGCTTAATGTGATTTTGAATACAGAACTTTTGAATAGAAACCTTGGTCTTTTAATAATACTACACCCGCTTTAGGTGTACGGGAGGTACCCTAAAAAAATATTGTCGGCGTGATTGATTTATATACCCACGCCGAATTACAGTTTTCTAGTAGTAATGGTTACTGAGCTAAGCCGAGGACGGACAGACGAACATGTCGAAACTATAAGGGTTCCTTGTTGTCTACGGAACCCTAAAAACAGGACCATACAGTGATTTAGGTTCGCCGTCTTTCCTGCTAACATATTACACTGTGGAAAACGCAAAGTGAAAGACTATTACGCGTAATTTTAGGTTGTCCTCATCAAGGAGCGAGCACACCGGTGCTTAACGCTGCGTATACGCGTTGACGTGTCGTATGCGTCACGTATTCTTCATACATTTTGCTGCGTTTACGGTGCGTTAGCGTATTTTGAGCAGCGGTGTGGTCGCTCCCTAATCCACATCGGTGTCTCCTGTTAAATCTCTAGTCATTCTAATGTTACTTCGTTGTGTTATACTAACGTATATTTTCACTTTACCTCTAAGTACCAGATCTGTATTTTTGCGCATCGCGTTTGGGTTAAATACTTCTGAAAACACCTTGCAGTTCTCACGACACAGGCTCGATCTAGGGTAAGGACTATTGGTTAACTCTAATAATACTTTTAGTTTAAGCTCTTTGTAATTTTTCTGTTTGTTAACTGACTGGGGCAATAAAAAAAAACGAAAAAAAAATGCATGTGATTAAATCATAACGTATGCAATTGTACAAAAGCTGTTAACTACGTTGACTACGTAACTGCAGGAAATACGAGTTCTTTTTTTACTTTGTATGAACAGTCAGGCTTCAGTCACTCAGGTCTTCCCTTCAGTCAGGTCTTACCCTGCATACAAACTTCTAAAAAGGGGGGTTCACGTTTTGCAGCTGACCGTACTGTACCCATCAACCATTGGCGCCGACTGTGCATTCTACCTCTTTTTAAACATGCCTTTCGTTAATAACCGACAAAACCGTTGGACCGAGATAAATACGCCATTCAACGCAAACTCCATATCAGTACGCGATTCCAATTAAGACATTTCTATCTATCAATTAGTATCGAGTAAGGCGTTTCATCCGTTCATAGAATTAAGACATAAATTTTGAATTGGCAATTCAGGCCTTAGAAGCTTGGAAAAGCAGGTGGTGCATGGTGTGCCTCAGGGACCTATGCTTGGTAAAATGTTATAAGTACACTAATCTGAGATTTCGTATATTAGTTAGCAATGCTAACTTATTGTTAGGATTGGACGTTTTTCTTAAAACGAATCATAATCATCACAATCCTTCCAATTCCAGGTTTTGCCCTAAAGTAGCCCGGGGTCCGCTTTGACATCTAATCCCAAGATTTGGCAGGCACTAGTTTTACGAAAGCGACAGCCATCAGACCTTCCATTCCAACCCAGAGGGAAGACTAGACCTTATTAGGATTAGACCGGTTTCCTCACGATGTTTTCCTTCACCGAATAGCTAACGGTAAATATTCCGTAGGTACAGAAGTTCCGAAAAACTCATTGGCACGAGCGGGATTGGAATCCACGACCGCCGCTTGACAGCCGCATGCTTGAACTTGAACTTTTACCGTAGCTCTTACCTTAGCAGTAGTTGCAGGGTTTTTACTGTCCCGCTGTGTAGCTGTCCGGCTGTTCGGCTGTTCTCCTCTACAGGTCGCATTACTCAACAGATTCTCGTGAAGTTTTGTTTGCGGGTTCGATAGTTATATAAATTTTATCGATTCAGTTTTTGGAAATAAAAACAAGACAGTCGCTTGTTCTACAGCTCACAGAGCCACCAGTTTGTATAGTTGTAAATATAATATTATATAGTCGACCTCCAATAAAACTTTAAGAACAATACTTATTTAATTATATCTAGAAATAATGAAACAAACAACATAAACAGACAGCACAACGATGCTCCATTACCCTCCGTATTACACGCAGTTACATTCCAATTTACGCATCTCGCACATGCCGAGTATGAAATTGCGCAATACGTAATGAGCCACAGGATCAAGAGGAAATAAATTAGGAGGAGAGTAAATTGAGGAGGAATGTCGGGAACTAATTGAGATGCAGTTTGAGGCTTCCGCGTAGGGTAAAATGTTTGTTGGTATTATGTTTAAGAAAGAAAGAAGAAAAAAATAAAAAAAAATTAAGTAATAAATATTTGGTATCTATAAGTCCCCACAAGCTGGACTGTGACTGGCAAAGGTCACGGGGGTCCGCTGGATGCGGGTGGCGCAGCGGTCATTGAGGCACTCTTTGGGGATCGTTGTTTGTCTTTGTCTAGCAGTGGACGTGTTTCGGCTGATATGATGATGATGGTGATGATCTATAAATCATTAGCACGCATAGAGGTACATGAAATTATTTCACTGCAGAAGTATGTAATTTCAGAATGGATGCCACTCAGCTTAATGTCATGAAAATCTTTACCTACTTACTCTGATTTTCAAGCAACCAGGATAAATTAAACAAGAAATTATACAAAAATAACAGATAAAAAGAAAAAGGGGGGCGCTGTCAGAATAGGTAGGTGTAGAGGACACAATTTCTAATAGTTTCGTTTCGTTTTATTATTTCTGTATTTATTTATTGGAGAACAAACAGAAACAAGTGTACAAGATAACTTATAAGCTTATTAGCTCCATGTGTTTATTACACATGGACCCTAAGCATGCACTTATTTCCTTACTACATAATACACGTTTGGTTGGCACACATCATTACTGTAATAAATGTTTCGATGTGAAATTGATGTTGATTGAATATCATTGTTATTTGTATCCTTAATAAGGTGCAAAATGACTTTTAAAATAAATAAATTACCTGAAATAAATTTATTTTAAACATAATAAGTACAGTCAATCAAAAATGGGCTGTGCACTAACGTATAAAGTAATAGAAAAATCTGTATGGTCTCTATCATGTAGGTAATGCTCGCTTATCATTGCTACTTAGTCTAAATAAAATACATTTTACATGTGGCTGGACATTAAGGCGGCGGTAAAATAGGTAAATAATGTATCAAATCGCTAGAAACTCCCGCATGGGCCGGGGCAATTCTGTAGCGTTCGTTCGAAAAGTTACACCATTTCCCTGCTACACAGAAATTGGATTTTCTGCCGACATAGCGGTCGGCAATTGCAGTTATACTCAAACAAATCTCCTAGACGTGATTTTGTCACAAATAGCATAAGCTATATTCAAGTCTATTGACTATCCTACGCACACTTCTCCAGATTTTTTGAATGGCAAAGATACCTACTAAAAGTACCTGATTGGAGGAAACAATAAGGACTAATTATCAAACCGATACATGATTGAGAGGAAAAAACCAACCCTGGGTCTTTATATTCCTTTTCAACTCCGCCTACTCAAACAATACATTATTTTACGACACAAACAAGTTTATACCATAGTATTCTATCTCGTCTAAAATCCCACTTAATGAAATATGAATAAAACTTCGCTAAGTTAGGTATTTATCGAAATTTGTCCAATACAGCCATTCCCGAAGAGTGTTGCATCTGCATCTCTTATTCTCGTGCGCGGAAGGCATGAGCGAGTCCCTCTCAACTCTCAAGTGGGCGTAATTTTCGCAAATCGGCTCGAATCAAGGCATCGCCTTAAATGGTTACATCGCCACCATTCTAGCGATACTGGATCGAGGAAGCGTAGAGTAAAAAGTTAGCGTCATAAAAAGGCTCTCGGGGAAAAACCTGTCCCTACTTTATGTTTTTTGCAGCTCTACAAATGGCGACCACTAGCATTCAAGTCAACAGCCTCTGTAACATGGGATTACTATAAAAAGGGCTACTAATACTTACTAGTAATTGATACTTAGAAGTGGCAACTAAACAAATATATGAATAACCTTGAAAAATGGTTTCATCAAGGAAAAATGTTCAAAACATTGCATAATGGAAAGTGTTAAAGTTACAGTATTGAATAGTGATTTTTAATCTTTTTTGGTGAGGGCAGAACAAAAAAAGCCTATCAATTAACCATTTTTACAATGTAAGATGTCAGATTTAAGGTAAAGAATTGCTTAGTGGCGGCAGTCTTCAGCCTTTTTAGGCGACGGAACAATTTAAAAATATAAAAAAAAACCGGCCAAGTGCGAGTCGGACTCTTCCGTACCATCCTTATCCTTACTAATATTATAAATGCGAAAGTGTGTGTGTGTGTTTGTATGTTTGTCCTTCTTTCACGTCGCAACGGAGCGTCGTATTGATGTAATTTTTGTATGGAGATAGTTTAGAAGCTGGAGAGTGACATAGGCTACTTTTTCCAGCGGGAAAACATCTAATTCCCACGGGAAAATTCAGTATGTTACATTTTCCTATAACCACGCGGGTGAAGCCGCAGGCATCAGCTACTTATCTATAAAAACGGCAAAAAAATCACGTTTGTTGCATGGGAGCCCCCTTCAATATTTATTATATTCTGTTTGTTAGTATTTGTTGTTATAGCGGCAACAGAAATACATCATCTGTGAAAATTTCAACTGTCTAACTATCACGGTTCATGAGATACAGCCTACTGACAGATAGACAGACGCACGGACAGCGGAGTCTTAGTAATAGGGTCCCGTTTTAACCTTTGGGTACGGAACCCTAAAAAATACATTGTGTTGGTTTTAGTGGTACCTACGTACACTACGTACCCCCTGAACTAAAGATCTGGCCGTCAGCAAATCAAGGAACTTGATAATTCTGATTTTGAAAGACAGATATGCATGAAGGTACGAGTATATCCCCTTCTGTCAAAATTGCGGATGGATTACCAGCCCATAATTAATTGGCTTTATCAAGCACTTATTTGGCTTTATAAGGAGTTATCTGAGGCTTCTAACTTTTATTTATAGCAAAAACAAATATAACAATATATATAAGTATTACCTTCAGCGATAGCAATGAGCGACGAAAGCTTACATAGCTTACCTATATGCGCTGGTTCTATTCCCTAACTTTGGATTAAAACCGCTATAGTCCTCCAACAAATATGAAGTCACAGAAATCCTAAAAGATTTAAAACTTGGCGAAAACTCTTTGAAGTTGTTATTGAGTTAAGCTTCATCACAACTTTCAAACTTTTCCCCCTTGGACAGAAATATTCAGTTTGTAGTTTCCTTCCAGTTATTCCAACATTTCCGCTTGCCATCTCAAATAGATTATCGCACAGGCTTAGGCCACTTCTGAAATTGGCGGGGCGGAATCGGTATGTAGTACTTTGAACTTTATCGAGAGCTTACTGATGTCACTCAGTTTTGCTTACTTGTTGGTATACTGTCAATAGTAAATATATTTGTGCAGTAGTAATATTGAGTGGACGCTGCTCGATGCGGTACCGTGCCGCATTCGAAACGCCTCGCTTCCGCGCAACCCGCACCAATCAAGAAGTACCTACTCATTTAAATGTTGGCGCCAACTACACTACTGACTTGACTCTCGTTTTGTCGGGTGGCCCCAAAGTGGCATCCACCCACACTTTGTTTGACCATTTGTTCATAAGGATATGAACTCCCGTATATATGTAGGTATATCGCTTTAGCCGGTAAACGTAGGGACATTGTCTGAGTTAAGAAACTTGAGAAGATGCCCGTAGTGGAGATGTGCTGGCTAAATCTGCTGCTGGAGATATGCCCGTCGCCGTCAATTGCGTGGCATTTACGGGTGCCCATCTGAAAACCTATCACTAAACAGATTTTAGATTCAATATTATATAGATAGAAAAAAAAGTAGAATTAGGTACATACAAGAATCAAGAAATTAATTAAGAAGGCTGCCATTATCTTGAAAGAACCAGAAACCATTATGAATTAAGATGATTATTTTGACCAAGAGAAAACTCAAGATGATTTCGCATCATTTGAGATAATTTCACCATCATACTTAATTTCTTCGTTTTAGAATATTTACCTCGAATCAAGTTTTTTTTTCAGTGATAGTTTATGTTTGTTCACTGCCCGCTGCCGCCAAGACCACAGCCCTAACGATGCGCCCAAGCTGCGCTCGCGCGTATTATTTCCCTAACACACCCATTAGCGATATTATCCGCCATTACCGCGGCGTGGGCCCGTCGGGCTACACCGCCGCAGCCGTCGGGCTAAAACACTGCACGGCTAGGCTACTAGCTGAGGACGACTTGCATTGGACTCCACTTTTTTCATTTAGTAAAAAAGAATGTAATTAAGGGTCAAACCAATTCTCAAAGACTGAGATGAGATGCTTCGATTCGTAACGGTCAATCAAACATATTTTAATAATTAAAATACCGCTGGAATTCGTTCGTATTTATCTGTCACTTTGACAAGAGGTTTTGTAAGAAAGTGATGATAATTTGGTTAAAAAAGGCATGTTAAGGTTTATTAATATTTAACATTGATTTCAAAACTTGAGAGGAACCTCTAGCAAGGTAACGAAGTCAAACCCCACGGTCTAGGTACTACTTTTCAAGTACACACTTCGTCAAGTGAGAGGGCAACTTATGTTGTAGGTTTCCAGCTGGCAATAGGCAACACTCGAAATCAAAGAGCTAAAAGCCTTCTAGCAGGGAAGTACCTACTACTATTGGTAGGCATCCTTCGACGTCAGCCAATGAAAGAATAAAAAAAAATAACGGTATAAGTATGTAAAGTGGCCGTCAATAGAACTTGCTAACTATGTAAACAAACCGTCATACGGAAATTGACATTAAATGTCAATTTCAATACATTGTTTGTTTACATAGTTAGCAAGTTCTATTGACGGCCACTATACAGAAAACTAACCTTTGTCTTAATATCTTCAAGTGTCATTTCAGAAGTATTTCAACAGAGCCTGGCTTTTACCTGCAACAAAAAAGCATACATTAGCAATTGGATGATTCAAAATGTAAAAGTATATTTCGTAAAATAAGTACATAATACGAGCAAGGAAAACAGAGGTAATACACATTGTGGCCACGAAAATAATAATAAACAAATCTGCACACCGGTAATAGGCTCGTCGTACGATTAAATCTGCACTGACAGTGTGACAGCTGCACTTCCCGGAAGAGGCTGACGGTGCCCGATTCAATTCCTCGGCAAATGGAACGCTTGGCCGATTAACTTGTCTTTGCTGTCCTGTCTAATCATGCATGAGCCTTAGAGCGATTACACACGGGTTTTTGCAGTGCTACAAACTACTGTATCTATACTGCCCCGCCATTCTGTAACTTGTTTTAAGCTCACCTCCACGTTCACCCACAAATATTATTACAAGCTTTTATTTAGTTTCACCTGTCCCGATGTTCGTCATCAAATGTTTTTTCTATCTTTTACGTCGTAAGTGACATTTACCGCCCACGGGCGCAGCGGCAAATCTTCCTTCACACCCAGGAGAAGACTTAAAATTGTGTACGCACCACGGGCGGTAATTCGTAAAGCCCCAGATCGCACATCTGGGGCATTCACGAATTCACCGCCCTAGGTACGTAATGTACTATTATTTATGTTTTGACGACCGGTTAGCCTAGTGGGTAGTGACGCTGCCTACGAAGCACAAGGTCCTGGGTTCGAATCCCGGTAAGGGCAAATATTTGTGTGATGAGCATGAATATTTGTTTCGCAGTCATGGAAGTTTTCTATGTATTTAAGTATTTATATCTATTATATATATCGTCGTCTAGTACCCATAACACAAGCCTTAATGAGCTTACTGTAGGACTGGGTCGATTTGTGTAAGATTGTCTTCTAATATTCATGAAAAAAAAAAAACTTGCAAGTTAGAGACCCACTTGCCGATGACCGATTGAGCTGAAGTTTTGAGTAGAAGTACAGTTTGGATGATAATTCAATATTATGGTACCATCGAGCTAATCTGATGATGGAGACGGAAGGTGGCCATGGGAATTCAGTACTTAACCGACGTGGCCCCGTTGAGTTTGGGCTCGTTAGAATCGTCTCAATGAGTAGTTGAATATGGTATACAGAAATGTACAGTCGGCAATAAAAGCTTGTACCAAAAAATATGTTTTTGACAGAACCTTGTATCTTGATGCCGCGATTCGTAATAACTACGCGTAAGTAGAGGTCTAGTTTCGTTAGGCGTGACGGGTGGGGCGCATAAGTGCGTAAAGAATAACAGCGCGGAGACTTTTGTCGCCGTCACTAAGATCTATCTGGCCTCCGAATCGCTAAACTTAAGTGGCAGTGGGCGGGGCACATTGCACGTAGAACCGATGGGCGTTGGGGCGGAAAGGTTCTCGAGTGGCGACCACGTACCGGAAAGCGCAGCGTGGGTAGGCGGACAAGGTGGACTGATGACCTGGTAAAGGTCGCGGGACTCCGCTGGATGCGGGTGGCGCAGGACCGGTCATTGTGGCACTCTTTGGTGGAGGCCTATGTCCAGCAGTGGACGTCTTTCGGCTGATATGATGAAGGCTATCACAGGACAGTTCGCGAGCTGTGTCGCGGCGAGATAGGCCATTCAGTCTCTTCCTAATTAGAACGCTTAGAAATAGACGGATAGGTTCACCCCGCCCGTCACCCGTCACGAAACTAGATCTCTACGTACGCTTAGTTACTACGCATCGCGGTGTCAAGATATATTTGTGGGTGAGCGTTGAGGTGAGCTTAAAACAAGTTACAGAATAGGGGCTGTGATAACTGTACAGGTGATTTTGACAGGTAATCTATGGCAAGTGTCGCGCGACAGTCACGCGTTTGTATCGCTGCAGAAAGTCGCCGTGCGTACCCGGTCTTAAGAAGAGATTACAGATAAGTATCTTGACATGATCAGATAGATTCTTGCGGGTTGCAGAATTGACAGTTTAACATCAAAATGTGTATACAACTGTTAGGTACAACGGTAGAAATTACTGCGTAAGTTCTGGTTTTATAACTTACCGTTAGACCTTACGTCAGAAGCATGTACGTACAATATTTGACATAACTTACCGACAAAGGGTACAGTAATACAAAGTTTCTCGGATCGCAGGTGTTTTAAGACGCCACACTTAAATATATAGGTTTTATTTAGACAAGCAGACATTATTTATATACCTATGTTAATTTCACCCACTGCTATAAAACAATTCGCAGGTATGTCGTAAAAAACTCCATAAAATCAAATTACCACACCAATAATCATGACCACAGCACTAAGACTCCATTCACCATTGATCCTCCAAGCAAAATATGTCTTTTAAAACCAGCAGTTTTATAATAGCCGCAAAGCACGCGGAAAAGGTACCGGGCAAAAACTCACGCGCAAGTGGTCCCTCGAGCCGGATAGATGCGTCGTAAAATGGCGACGCCTGCGGCCCTTTGCGTAAATTAAGTGAGTTTACTTGCGTAGCTTTGCGAAGGTTGGAGCACTATTTGGTGCGAAATATTGACCAATAAGTGTTTGTATCACAGAAAATCGTCATTACAATATTCTCAATGGCCGGTTAAGTGGCAGCTTATTGAAGTTTCCAAATTCATGATTTAGGTGCCTAATACTTAGGTAAAAACTGTGATTAAGGTGGTTCGACGACCATACAAAACGTTTTTTGACATACGCAGGTTAACGGCGTGATATTTTAAGAAACTTATGTAACACCTTTCATAAATTTGCTTTCCATTTGCGCGAAATTCCCCATTTCCTAGAATAAACTTCTATTTAAACTAGAATAATTTGAGAGATTAGTATGCCACGTGATACTTTGGGAAAACGATTTTTCTCAAATTATTCTAGTTTATACTAGGAAATGGGGAATTTCGCGCAAATGGAAAATCTATTTATGAAAGATAGTTACATAAATCTCACGCCGTTAGCCTGCGAATGTCAAAAGACGTTTAGTATGGTCGTCAAACCACCTTAACAATAAATAAATATTAGGGGACAATCTTATACAAATCGTAAGCTCGTAAGCTCAATAAGGCTTGTGTTATGTGTACTAGACGACGATATATTTAATAGATAGAAATACTTAAATACATAGAAAACATCCATGACTCAGAAACAAATATTCATGCTCATATTTGCCCTTACCGGGATTCGAACCCAGGACCTTCAGCTTCGTAGGCAGCGTCACTATCACTACCCACTAGACTAACCGGTCGTCTAATGAATAAGTAGTAAAAAAACAATGAATAAAGTAGTATGGTAGTTGACCGTATAAAATTATATTCTTACATTACCGATAAACAAAACTCACCTACAGCACAGATTAAAGAATACAAGTACAGATACCCAATCTCATAGAGCAAAAGCGTACCGTCCTAATGTAGGCAATTCTGTATACAATTTTAGTCCCGTAGCTACACCAGTAGATGCAGTATCCGAGCTACCACGGCTATGACGCTGTCAGCCTTTAGTAATACATTGAGATATCACCAGATGGCGTTGACTTCCCGGGCAACAAATAGAGTATTTTTGATTTTTTCGATATAAAAGTAGTATTTTAGAGACAATATTACACATCACACAAAAATATACATAACCAAATGCTTAGAGCCTGTGGTTCCATAGAACTTTCGCGACCCGTGATGGCGCCATCTAGTGACAGTACCCAATAATACGTAGCAAGCTTGAAAGCTGACTCGTATAGTACGAGTTACATAGATTTAGTATCAATTTTATTGCATTTACTAAACTTATAAAATATACCTTTATTGTATGTGCGGAAGTATGTTTGTGATATAATTAAGGTACGGTGAATTTATTAAGGTGTAAAAATCATTCTATCTTCACGATTACTGGTTCAAATGTTTCGCTCGGTACCTGTGTCGCCATCTATGAGTTCTTTTTAGTATCAATTATACGTTGTTCTAGTTGGGAGGCCATGCCTACAGTCGGCCTCGCAAGTTGAACACCTAACTACTCGTATCTTGTCGTTTTCCCTCGTTTGACAACTTAATAATGGCAGTTTAACGTGACGATTAATGCGACATGGTACAAAGGTGTTAAATCCCTTGTGAGGCTGACCGTACCTAAATTAAATACTCGGAATGTGGCACGCTTCACCAATTCTTGCAATAAAAAAATATACATAAAACAAAGCGTTTGCGACATTTCATAAAAGTTGCCATTTTGACTGATAACAGACATCCTTATGTTAAAACTGACAACTCTGCGGATTAAGGTACTTATACTTTATGAGAGAATGAAATCGATACATATTTTTGCACTTGAGTGTACACAATCACATGCAAGGGCTTCCTTAAGTTTTGAACCTACTTATACCATATTGGTGTGCGATATGTCGAACCAAATTGTCCGACTGGCCGCGACTGAAAGATTGGAGATGGTGTAAATTTAAGGCATTACTAGTTGTTTATGCGAGTAGTTGTCTGAAGTATTCGAATCACAATATATCCGCCATCACTGCTTTTACTGTTTACAAGTAAGGAAAAGGTTTCTTATTCGAAATGAATATTTATTTAGGTTCATTCATCTCATTGTTTTTTAACTTATTATTTATGTTTTTATTTGTAATTAATGTTTTATGTGTGTTTTATTCTTATTTGCTATTTATTTCGGGTTAAAAAGGTACATTTGTAGCGTGGTGTTTATACCAAATGAGCAGTCTAGAGACTATGAAGTAATAGATAGAGATACTGTCATTCCTTGCTTCTCTGGTGGAAAACCAGCTTTACAATACGGTTTTCTTTGCGCCTTTATTAAAGAATGCCACTTGGCATAAAGCTCGCCATTTGTACATGTTTGTGTCTTGTGTAATAAAGTTGAAATATAAATAAAGATGCTCGCTCAAAACCCACCGATGACAGTCCTCGTATTTTTTTCTTCTTGATTGCTTTGCTAGCAATGCGAAATTAAAAATGTAAATGTGTTTGCAGGCTCCCCGTGGCAGGCGTCATGTGGCGACTGATGAAGACGGCAGGATCTTAATACTGCCGTGCTTGTTAAGGGTAACATTTCATCATTCCATTTCTAGCTGGTACCGTCCCACTGCTGGGTAAAGCAACACAGGTGGGATGGAGTTCCATTCCACAGTTGTGGAAGGATTCTCTACTCTGCGAATGCGGTTCTCGAGTGGCGACCACGTACCGGAAGGCGCGGCGTGGGTAGGCCCCCACAAGGTGGACTGATGACCTGGTAAAGATCGCGGGAGTCCGTTGGATGCAGGTGGCGCAGGACCGGTCATTGTGGCACTCTTTGGGGGAGGCCTATGTCCAGCAGTGGACGTCTTTCGGCTGATATGATGATGATGATGATGAATGCGGCGAGGAGGATCAACCACCGAGCACATCTTCCGGCGCTGTCCTCTTCACTGCTATCCTGGACCTGCTGAAGCTCTGCACACTCACCTGACATGGCTGCCTGGCTTAACTCGCGTCTCTATCAAATGGTAAACTAGACCAGTTCTCCCGAATAGCGCCGAGGTCATCCTGCTATCTCCATCTGGGTCTGCCCCTGCGTTATCTATTATTTTATTAAATAATTTATTTAAATCACGCAACAAGGCCCATATTACAAATACCTTAAAGACTAACATACATATCAATATATAAACTTATTAATAACTACAAAACACACAATTACTGCGATGTGTTGCGCAATTTCGTGGTGTGGTAACCGACCGCGAAAACGTCGGAACTTGACTCCCATCGGCCAAAATTCTTCCTTAGTGAAGGTCGACAGGTGGTCTGTTGGAACTCTGACCACAAAGGAATTAAAATTCACGTCATGGCGAGACTCCAACCTCACGACCCTCAGGATGAATCTGGTCTTCACGCGCACATACTCCACTTATCCACTACTTCCTCTGTCTTCGTCGCGTCGAAGGTGTAGCAGGACGCAGCAGGTGATTTGGTCCAGTCGGTGCGGTACCGCACATATTCCGACAAGTAGGCTTCTTCTTTTCCTCCACCTTGTCGCGTCGCGACTTCTATTTCTTTTTTTTTATGATATAGGAGGCAAACGAGCAGACAGATACACCGTAAGCGATTACCGCCGCCCATGGACACTTGCAACACCAGAGGTGTTGTGAGTGCGTTGCCGGCCTTTAAGATGGGAGTACGCTCTTTTCTTGAAGGTTTGAAGGTCGTATCGGTCCGGAAATACCGCAGGCGACAATCCATTCCACAGTTTAGCTGTGTGAGGCAGGAAGTTTCTGGAGAAGCGCACAGTTGAGGACTGCCAACCATCTAAGTGGTGAGGATGGTAATGTTGTCGCGTTGGACGATGGCGAAAAGAAGCGGCAGGGATTAATCCGAACAATTCCTCGGAGCACTCCCCGTTATTCATGCGATAGAAAATGCAGAGCGAGGCCACATCTCTACGCAGCGCCAAGGGGTCAAGCCGGTCCGAAATATGCTCGCTGTCGACAATTCGAGTTGCTCGTCGTTGGATGCGATCCAGAGGGAGAAGCTGGTATTGGGGTGCCCCTGCCCATTCTTTTGAGTCGTATGTGGCAGATCCTTGAGAATGTCATCACACGGGTTCTGCACCCCTTTTTTCGACCGCTGCTTAAGTTTTGCAGTCATCGTTATGATATTAAGGGCTGGAATTCACTAAACTCTTCACACTTGGTTGAGTATGTGGTGTTGCGTTGGTGGCGAGGTCGTCACAGGCATTTGTCTCTGCTGTCGATTAAATGAATACTGGAATTCATCAAGAGTTACCAATGTGCTTGCAACACCGCGCATAAATATGAAATAATAAGCGAATTACTGAAATTTTTGTATAAAATTTCGTCTCTCGAACCTGTTGCGCAATGAGCAGTGATACCGAGTTTTTTCCCGAGGGGACCGCAGTAGTTCCGGACCGTAGTAGCGGTGTTTTTGTGGGGTTCTTCGTGACAGGTGTATTAAAATCTTAAAGGGACGGCAACGCGCCTAGAGTTGCAAGCGGCCATAAGCTACGGTGACCGCTAGATTGCCATCGAAGTGGTATAAAAAAAAAAGATTTACAGTCGCTCCTGCCCTTAAGTCGCTCCGAGCTAAGACGAATGAGAAATAAATAACGTGTCAGCAATATTGTTATGACTATATTGGTTTCTCGGAAGCCCCAGGCATACTACAATTCACAAAACAGTTCTGAGCCAGAGTAGCCTAGACCCCTAAGTTCATAACAACTATACTCGTATTAATATTCATAATCATATTCATTTGTTTCCTATGAATCATACATTGTCATTCATTACATTAAATATCGTAATAAGATTATTGAAAACAAATGTTATTGATGATCAAAAATTGTACGTCCAGGAATTCAGCTACCGAATAGGCCTTCCGCATCAGCAGGATTTCAGTTTCAAGGTAAAAAACCAAGGCACGTGTAGTCAGAAGACTATCGTCTTTAAGAGCTGTCGGGATTTTGTTGTATATCCGCGGACCTAAGACATATATTCCATTGGCTGTTTTCATGAGTCGGCGTACACGTGAACTAAGGTCAGTGGTCCAACTGCAGTGTTAAGCTAAAAAGTTGTTAAGCCGTGTTAGTTTAAGAGTGGATTATGGCCCTTTGAAGTCAGGGTCGGTACAGTTAATTTATCCTTAGAGCAAACAATAGTAACTAGACGAGGGAAGTTGGGTTCTACCTAAAGCCAGATTCATACTTATCTGACGTGATGCATTTTGATGCACTGACACCCGACGCAACAGGAGCTGTCGCGGCAGAAGGCGTCAAATGATTGTGGATATAACGAAGAACCTTTTTGAATCCTAGCTGTATATTTACGTACGCTGTTTGGAGGTCAAAACCTTAGTTTCTCATAGTTAAAAACTATATGAAAGATAAGCTAAGATAAGATAGCTTGATGTCTTTGTGTATATCGGAGACGTGGTCATAAAAATCAGGACGTAGTAGATGCCAAAAATAAAACGCTGAACAATCCTACTATATACTCGTAATATTATAAATGCGAAAGTTTGGATGTTTGGATGTTTACGAGTAGATGTTTGGATGTTTAGATGTTTGTTACTCAATCACGCTTAAACGGCTCAACCGATTTGGATGAAACTTTGCAGGAAGATAGTTTATAGTCTGGATTAAAATATAGGGTAGTTTTATCCAGGGTCCACGCAGAAGAAGTCGCGGGCGGAAGCTAGTAGGTATTATATAAATTACTAGCTTGCGCTCGTGACTTCGTCTGCGTGGACCCGGGATAAAAACGATTCTATATACTACTCAAAAGATGGTGATTGTTACGTGAGAATTCAATTATCAAGTTTTTTTTTCCTGCTATTAAACTTAAACACCATTATAAAAGAGGTTGGACTCTGAACGATGCCGGACATCGTTAATTAGCCACTTATCAATTAGTTTATATCCAATAATTAACAATAAAATAAATGTAAGTGGCCCTTATTTTGTTTTGAGCAGTATATATTTTAATCCAGGCTATAAACTATCTTCGTGCAAAATTTCATCCAAATCGGTTGAGCCATTTAAGCGTCGATCTGTCTCATAAGATCCATCAATCAGATCCACTGTGTATCTACTGAGATTTTTTTTTCCCGCTAGATACATTCGTATTTATAATGGATCTACTGGGGAAAAAAAATCTGAATGAATTAATATAAAATACTTTAAGTACATCCAATAGATTAGATTTATTTGGGTCATTGTCAGTCAGTAAAACAAAAATCGTCTTTTCAGTGGGCAATAGTGTAAAACAAAAATCGTCTTTTCAGTGGGCAATAGTTAAGGTCTTATGTTTATATATAATATGTTTTTATCGCATAGAATTATAGAAGAGGCAACGCCGTTTATGCGGATTCAGAGTTCAACCAAAAATTTGGCTTTAAAGCCCTTAACTTTGGCAATGTCTGACACTGACAATGACCCGATTGAGTAACAAACATCTAAACATTCCAACTTTCGAATATATAATACTTAATATTTGTAGGATTAAAAAAACAGAGAATTTGTGTTGGTTCCATTCATACTTATTGAAATCTTTTAACTGAAGTACTTCAGTTAGAATATTTCTGAGACTGGTTATAATGACGTATTTATTTAAATTAAGGCTTCATTACCATCACAAAAACAGGCATTTCCTGAGTCGAAATGAAAAGCTTAAGAACATATTTATTCAGGCCTTTAGACCAAATTGCCTACCCCTCCATGCATTACCATGCACATTTGTACAAAACGATTCGTTTCCATCCAATCACACTAATAATATTATACTTGTCTGGTAATTAAGATTTAATAAACGAGCGTTTAAAAAAAAAATACCACTACATTTTTTCGGCGATATTTTGCAACTTTTATGTTATTTCTACTCAAAATCACGATGTCTTTCCATCCCAATAGGAGAAGTGTCCCAAAATGTCCATACATTTTTGAACTTCCCTATTGTGTTACCACCATACAAACACAAAGTATAAGGTAAATAAATGGTAACACAATAGGAAAAATATCTTTGGGACAGTTTTTTGTCCTACCAGGGTCGAAAGAGCTCCTGATTCTGAGTGGAAATAGTTAACATAAAATTCCTAGAAGTACAATTAATAATAGTTGCTTTTTTTTGAGAAATACTCAAAAAAACCTTTTTTATTCGGTACAAGGAACAGAGAGAAAAAAAAGTATTATACCAAAATATTAGCAAACGGTTATAAACAGACGAAAAAAGTATAGCTTTCAAAAACCAGAGTTGTAGAGAGAATTTATTAATTCAATATCGGCAACGATAATAATAGTAAATTCACAGAAATATTTGTAATATATTGTATAGTTTGTTAAACTGAATAAATAAATATTGTATGAATAAAAAAAATGATACTTAGGAAATTAAATAGCACGTCTTAGAAACTAAACCCAGCCAGCACGCATTGAAGGACGCAAAAGGTATGCGTATTGAGAAATACATACCGGACCTTGTAAGGTACCGCTAAAGATCAGATAAGAATGCACACAGTTCCTGTTGAAACGTTGAATAGTTCGGCGAGTGCCAAACAGCCTAGTGCCACAGTAGATATATAGCTTGGCAGTAAAACGAATCCGCACAAACGTCCGATATGACGCACTCACACAGATATCCTTCGTGGCTATGATGAACTTAAGCGCAGTTCGGCGATATCGGCGGTACATCAGTGCCTTGCCGTGTATCGCGGGCAATTGGTTTCCAATGGAGCTAAAGGAGATAAATAGGTACCCAACTTTGTGAAGTTCTATTCATATTTCCATTATAGATGAGGCATTTTTTTTCGTTTTAACTTGTTCGTGTCGACTTATATTCTAATGTTTCACTGACAGGTCCAAAAAAAAAATGAAAACTTTTATTCTATATATAGGACATTTTAAGGAATCATGATTTTGTTAAATCATAGAATAAAGAGACTTTAAAAGAGATATATCAGAAAAACAGTTTTTATTGATTCCTAATTTGTCAGAACAGCGTTTCAAAGACCGCGTTATTTTCTCAAGCGTAGTTCGGCGTATAATCGGCGGTACTCCAGTCAGCGAACCGAGATCGATACGGCCAAAGTTACAAAAATATGTATACACGACCTTAATGTTAAGGCAATAAAGTCGTGTATACATATTTTTGTAACTTTGGCCGTACCGATCTCTTTGTAGTCGACTGTACAACAGTCAATTGCTTTTCTCTCTGAAGGGTTTCCAGGTGGAATTGTAAGACGTCCGGCTTAAATTAAGTGCCGGACTCGGCACTTAATTTAAGCCGGACATTTTACCCTAAAGGCCGGACGGACCTTTTTTGCGCTAATTATAGCTTTTTCAAAGCTGGACATTACGTTCTAAAAGCCGGACCATTCATAATAATCATAATATAGCACTATAAATGCAAAACTAACCCTGTCTGTCTATCTATTCACTTTTCACGCCGAAACAATCGTACCGTTTTGGATGAATTTTAGTACGGAGTAGATGATAAGATTGATAAGTTAGATTCTATTCCGAAAATCATCTCTTAAGGTAGTGAAAAGTAAAAAGGGGATGAAAGTCAGGAGAAACTACGATTTCATGCATATCAAAAATATTTTTTTTGCTTATTTTAATTGTGTATTCGTTAAATATATCAAGGGCTGGCAGCGGCTATGTTACTCCTTTGGAGTTGCATGCGTCTATAGGCTGCGGTGTCCGCTTATCATCAGGCGGTCCGTACGCTTGTTTGCCACCGTCGTTGTATAAAAAAAAAAACACATTACTACACATTCTCATAAAACTTAAAAATGTAATTAACATTTAAAAGAAAACAAATCTACCTCTTCACAATCTAAGAGACTATACATATTAATTTCAGTCAAAAACAAAAAGATCCATTCTGGACAAATATAAACAAACCTATACTTTGTATCTGTACTAACAATTAATGAGATCTGCGTTATGGAAAACAAGACAAATAAGACATTTGGCATTTTCATACAGGTACAGTCAAGGAATTTAAATACCTACCCATTTCGTTGAAATGTCGTTAGACATTCGCAATGCATTAAGGTCGAAACTTCTATTTCAGTAATAGTATTGAAATGTCAAATTGTCAATACATATTTATTTGTCACTTCACATTACAGATAACCTCTCTGCGAAAAGTTATCATTTGCTTTTCTAATTACGAACATGTGTCTGTCAATCGAGAAATCTGAAAAATATTTTTCAATTACGTTATTAATTTGAAAAATAAAATACCTGCCGCTAACCGTGAACTATTAAGAGCTAGAAATAGCAGAGTTACACCAGGAAGTGGAGATTGAGGACATAACGCGTTTAAAATTTCAGTTCACCATGACAACGTAGTTAATCTGGTTGCCTAGTTACTAACATATAACAATGCATGCGATATGTCAAAGGAACGTCGTGCTCTAGCTAGCTCTTATGGTGACAGTTTGCTATACAATATTGAGCCTTAGCTGGGTCGGAAATTAAATTCCTTGACTGTACCTACTTATTATTTTCTCATTAATTGCATACTTAAAAATCGAAGTAACATTTTCCGCCAGGCAAAAAGCCTAACAAAAGCCGGACAGGCCGGACGAGTGAATATTTGGCCAGACACGGCCCTAAAAAGCCAAACATGTCCGGCTAATAGCCGGACACCTGGCAACCCTATCTCTGTGCATATACTACCCGAGAAGGAGCGAGCCAGCAATAATCGCATCAGCGCGGCAAGTCGGGGTTTTTGGATTTCTGTTTTTTCCTTTTCCGCTCTTAAGAGGCTCTAGTTAAGATACTGCTTTAGCTAATATTTACTGTAGCAGTACCTATGCAGTTTGAGGCGCTGGGCTAATGAAATGCTTAATGAGGGAACTTAAGGCTTTATTGGACTGCCTATTACGTCAATTCCTTTAACTTTGCATGCTTAGTGGCGGCACAGTTAAACGCGTAGTATAACTATAAAGCTAGGCAGTTATACTGAGCATATTTGAAAAACAGCCTCTCATTAGGGCTTTAATACCATTTTGTTATAACCGTTAAAGATATTAAATTAAAATTAAATTAAATATTAAATATTAGGGGACAATCTTACACAAATCGACCCCATAGTAAGCTCATTAAGGCTTGTGTTATGGGTACTAGACGACTGATATATATAATAGATATAAATACTTAAATACATAGAAAACTTCCATGACTCAAAAACAAATATTCATGCTCATCACACAAATATTTGCCCTTACCGGGATTCGAACCCAGGACCTTCAGCTTCGTAGGCAGCGTCACTACCCACTAGGCTAACCGGTCGTCAACATATTGCATATTGCAAGTATATATTGTTGAATTAACCTAGTTCTTACGGCTAATGGAACCCGCAAAATATGCTCTCGCTCGCTTGCTAATGTTAGCTTGATATTGCTGTACTCTACGGCCTTGCACGGAAACTTGACATAATCGATAAGAAAATTGTTTTTAGTGAGGTCGAAATAACCATAAAAATATCACTTAGCTTGGAAACAATAGGGATGCGGACTAAGATTTTTTTACGATGCCATCGAACCAGTATTTGGAGAGCAACAAATGTTTGTATGGGAGCAACTACAATTAAAGAACATAAATACCCAAAAATTTGAGACAAAGATTGACGTCGCTGGCGGCAGCGGAAAACGCTTCATACTGATGACGTACCCTCGTATGACGTCACTTGTACAAAGTAGTTGTATCATTGTATGGAAAATCCGGTAAATTGTTGTTTCGGTCGCGAAATACTGCGTTTAAGTACAGGGTTGTCTTACAATTTTGTTTCTATAAAAGCGTAAGGATTCTATTGGCAGCTTTAAATTTACTCTTGGACAATAAAAAAATGCATCATTTTTCTAAACTTTCAAGGTTTTTTTATTTTTTTATGATTTTAATTACATTTTATAATTTATACTTTATTACTATAATTTGATGGTTTACTATCCATTTAGCATCACTACGTTATCAATTTGAACATGAGGCCGCATGCCTATTTGTTTTACATAGTATTTACATACAAATTTCAATCAGTGTAAGTAACAACTCAATACCAGTGGTTAACTTACATTTTTTTTTAAATTTTCGTTTGGTTAATATACTAGCCTTAAAATGGTTTTAAAATCGGACATTTGTAGAGTGAAGACGATTCTTGCATTAACATCCCACAACAAAACAATCAACCTGCTGAAATCTGCCATGATTGACGCTTCAAAATACTGTCAACATTGGAGGATCAATTTACTGTCAATACCCTAGTATTGATATCGATCTCAAAAGGACCAAAAAGGCACAACTTTATTCCCACTGGTGTGGCGTACTTCGGCAAAAACTAGAATGCCGTAAGATAAGTTTAGGAGGTAATTGACGCGATCAGTTACAGTTAACGCCAAGCCTGGATGATATGTGGTGTTTAATTAATCGGTGCCTGTGGAGACCGTCTTGAAATGTCCTTTTAAAGAGTCCCCGGCGCAATCGACTTAAGACTTACTCTTTCAACAAACGTAGTTTGGCTCTGATTTCAAAACGCCATACTGGATTAACATGAAACTTTTTATACTCGTCGAGTTTATACACCAAACTAAAATCACATACTTTTTACTATGAAGCTCCCAACTCAACATTGTTTAGACAACTAAAATAAATTCGAATAATCTCGTGGCGCCTTTACTGAACTATAATGAATTTGACCAATAGGAGAAAAGAAAAGACATCAACGACAAAAAAGAAAAAGCCGTTGGCTGCGCTTCGTTTCAGCAGGGCTTAGATTTTCAATAGATACCAAGTTTGTTTAATTAGTTCAGTTGACTCGTAGAAAAAGTATTGTATACAATAGTTATATAATTAGCTTTTTTATACTCGACGACCTTAATCTTTGAAATAAGACTTCGTACACCAAAGTTAAATCACATACTTTTTACTATGGAGCTCCCAACTCAACATTTAATAACTGTTGAGACAACTAAAATGAAATTGACCAATCACGTGGCGCCTTTACTGAACTATAATGTATTTGACCAATTATAGGAAGCCGTCATGAGAAAGTCCAAAGGTAAAAGACATCAACGCACAAAAAATAAAAAGCCGTTGGTTGCACTTCGTTTCAGCAGGGCTGACAGCAGGGATACCAAGTTTGTTTAATTAGTTCAGTTGACTCGTAGATAAAGTATTGTATAGAATAGTTGTATAATTAGCTTTTTAAGTCTCGTACCTTAATTAGGCCACGCAGCAAGCTTCGTGGCCTAAACGAGGTACTCGACTGAAAAGCATACATTATATAACGAATGCACTACTAATGTGCTACTTTTGTATACACAATAGATCCGCGAAGAGATCGCTTTAAAGCGATAAGACCGCCTGTTGTTACCATTATTTATTAAGCAATTCTTTTGTAAGATGTTTCTCTCTTGTCGTGGTGTAATAAAGAGTATTGATTATTATTATTATCCGCCATATCTATGTCAGACTATTTTCTGTTGTTATAAATTATAATAGAAAAAAAATACAATTAAAGACTTTGGAAGACAAACGTTTTACACGTCCACTCTTTTCCATTTTAGTTTCTATCAACTAATTTCCCGTTGTGTACACAAAGTTTCATGTTATTCTAGTACATATTCCGGTTTACAATAAGACCTAAACTACGTTTGTATGGAGAGTATAGCGTCCTGGCTACCCTTAAGTATTCCTCATAAACATTTGTGAAAACTTATGAAATCATTATAGTGTCTGTCACTGTATTTTTTTTTAATGGCATTAAACCTCTCTCATCTATAAAAGGATTAATTCGATACATTTTTTACGGAATGTGCCTCTACGTGCCTTGCAAAAACATATCGCATACCAACATGATATCAATATCAATGAAATCCTTATCGAGGCAAATTGAGCAGCAAGCTTTCCATTTATGAATATTATGCATTTTTAATTCATGAGCCTGAGAAAAGCTGAGATCCCTTCCCTCTCAAAAGTCTCAACGTGAGCGGGATGTTGAGACTGTTGACAGTGAGGATCTACGACGATTTCTCAAAACAATTATTTATTTAATCGTATGGCGATCTGTAGAATAGGCGAATTCATATCCATGTGATATTTATTTCTCAAAACAATGAAAGATCGGTAATGAGCCGACGATCTCTTTGGAATCGCAATCGTCTATAGGCTACGCTGTCATGTCAGCTGTTTGCCTTTGTCGAAATATAATAATAGAACTACAGAGGCCGGGAAGTAAGGGGTTGCCGGCCGCGTACATATAGACGGCCGAGCGTAGCGAGGTCGGATAGTTATGAGGCGGGCAACCCCTTTTCACGCCGAGGTATGTATGTATAGAAAATAAAATAATTGGCTTAAAAAGAAGGTATTATATTCGCTGTTTTCTGTACTCCTGTTCTGGATTACTATTGAGGTGTGCAGTAATAGTACATTACTACAGAGGCCGGGAAGTAAGGGGTTGCCGGCCGAGGTCGGATAGTTACGAGGCTGGCAACCCCTTTTCACGCCGAGGTATGTATATTGTTTTTCTCAAACATGCAATGAAATTAAATTAAAAAAACTCCGAGAAACCAAATTTTAATTTTCATGGCTGAACTAAAATTAAAAAAGACCATCTTGCCGGCCTAGGCCTCCAATTTTGTATGAAATGCCATTACGGGTCTCTCGTCTCGCTGCGCCCGAAACGTGACACTTCGAAGCCCATTATGAAAAACACAACGTCAATATTTCATTGCATGTTTGAGAAAAAATATAGTACCTTTGTTATCGTCGAGCACTGAAGTCTAAGACCGTTAGACCGGTTAGACTTGGCGACTTTTCAAAATCACCTGCACGGCTATCACAGTACGGCCCGCGAACTGTGTCGCGGCGAGATATACTATCTGTCTTTTTCTAATTAGAACACTTAGAAAGAGACGGATACTCTATCTCGCCGCGAAACAGCTCGTGAGCCGTCCTGAGATAGCCGTGCTGTATTGATAATCTATCGCGTTTATAGCGATCCAAAAACTCGCCGTGCGTAACCGCTCTACGGCTCGGCCACGACATTGCGCGGCGGCGGCAGCGGCAGCGGTTTTACTAATTCATTGCGTGTGATCCCGACTACCCACGGTGCGCTGCGCGTCTCGACCGCGCAATGATCAGATAAAACGCTTGCCGCGCCGCAGTTCGCGCAATGTCGTGACCGGGGCCGTAAGTGCGTATGAGTATATACAAAAGCAATTTGAACATGGAACTCTGTAGTATCACACCGATGTCAAGAGCTGTCATAGAAACAAGTAGAATCGTGTCCGATATTGTCGACCGTGTCAAGTCGGAGAACGCAGGCTTCGACCAATTTGCCGGCAGCTGTCGCCATTACGCGCACAGTTATGCAAATTATTGCCAGTTCATTTGCTTACAGTGTTGACAGTATTTAAATACGTCGGCTCGGGTTTTTGCCTTGTTGAACGACTGAGCGAAGTTCTCCGTTTAAACTTGGGCGAAAATTATTTTTATTTATACGGCGTCTGTCGGGCTGGTCTCCTCTACAGCAGGTCGATCACGTAACGCATTGTACAGTCGCCATCAGACATATAGGAGCGGCCAAAGTGGTCACACATATCTGAACACGTCTCTAATGCCTCGACGATAGAGACGTGATCAGACATTTGTGAACACTTTGGCAGATTCGATATATCTGATGGCAACTGTACGTACGTTCGCACGCCTAGCACACGACACGACGGCCGCGACATACTCTCGATTTTTATCGCACTATACTTCTTGTTCTAAGTGTTCTAATAAGAGAGAGACGGATAGTACGAGAAAAATCGAGAGAGCTCGCGCGCCGTCGCGTGATAGCCGTGCAGGTAGACCTATATGTCAAATTTTATATGGAAATGACAGTTGGATTGTCCTAACGCGCGTTCGGAAAGTTACGTGATTGCCCTTTAGGTCGCATTTCCCAACCGATTCCAGTGAAATTTTGTGAGTAGGTTCAATAAAGACTATAGATTTTTTGTCAATTCCGTTTCTCCAAATAAAATAAAAAATTAAAGACAGGCTCGTGTTCGCGAGTTTTAGGTCTCAAAGGGGCACTAAGTTGTGGAATAAAAATATTCGAGCGGATTTTATCGCGTATCTATATTGTGTAAAAGCGCTGCGGTCTACACTATTTATCCCTTTATCCCACCCCACGTTTGGACCTACAATATAACACCCCTAAATATTGCCATCCTCAAAGAAATAGAAACGTAAAAAAAAATATGTACATATTTGTGAAGGATGTTTGTTTGTTGAAGCTTCCAATCGTTCACGGGACCCTTGGGGGCGATACTGTTCATCGCGTCCAGTAGCCCAGTCGACGAGGTACTTGGGTTCTGGAGATATTCCCCTGTTTACGTTACTCCTTATTTTTACAAGCTTTTATGTTCATTTGTTTTTAGTTTGTTTCTTTGTTAGTGAGAAACAAATCTTGGAACTGAATTTTGAACCAGTTAACCTCAACCGATATTGAGCTGGTAATTTTGGGTATAAGTATAGTTTGGATAACAATTCAATATTATGGTACCATCGAGCTGATCTGATGATGGAGACAGGATGTGGCCATGGGAATTCATTATTTAACCGACGTAACCCTGTTGAGTTTGGGCCCGTTAGAATAGTCTCAATGAGTAGTTGATGACGTACAGAAAAGTACAATTGGGAATAAAAGCCTCTAGCAAAAATGAAATTTATGACAGAAGCTTATAAGGGGCATAATGGCATTAAGTCCGCCTTTTGTACGATAAGTTTTCTTTTGTGCAATAAAGTTTAAATAAATAAATAAATAGTAATGTTAGAGAGTAAAGAATTTCCCAGTTCCCCAAATGCTGATACTTTTTTTAAGGCATAACGACAGTTTTGTCATTGTGCCCTATTTGCAGATTTGATTTTGATATGGTGTGGTATATTTATTTTGATATGGATTGAAATGAAACACTATACGAGATAAGTTAAACTGAAAGTTACAATTAATACTATTGACTTAGGTTACTCATTAGCTGCCATATAGCCTTTATTAAGGTCTTCGTCACGTCAATTGTTACATATTTGAACACCCTTTAACGCCTTGTCAATAAGACCGTGCTCGTCTATATAAATCTATAATAATACTACGACTGAGGATAAGACTGTGGGATTGCAGCTTTGTCAGTTTGCTTTCTATGAAGATACAATCTCGCAGACATTTCCTCTTCGGAACTATTATTTTTTCAGAAATCCTGAACAGCTCCTTTCATATATATGTTGTAACCCGCGGCTCCGCCTGGGTTACCTGTAATACTCGTTCAGCTAAGTATATATATATAATTAAGCATCTTGTTTACTACGATAAATAACTAATAAATAAATAAATATTACGAGACAATCTTACACAAATCTACCTATTTCAATAGTAAGCTCAATAAGGCCTGTGTTATGGTTACTAGACGATGATATATTAAATAGATATAAATACTTAAATACATAGAAAACATCCAAGACTCAGAAACAATATTCATGATCATCACACAAATATTTGTCCTTACCGGGATTCGAACCCAGGAAGAAGGCAGTGTCACTACCCATTACGCTAACCGGTCGTAAAATGTATGTGATGGTGACTGTTCAACATAGGTACAACAAAAATAATTGGCTTAAAAAGAAGGTCTTATATTCGCTGTTTTCTGTACTCCTGTTCTGGATTACTATTGAGGTGTGCAGTAATAGTACATTACTGCAGAGGCCGGGAAGTAAGGGGTTGCCGGCCGAGGTCGGATAGTTATGAGGCTGGCAACCCCTTTTCACGCCGAGGTATGTATATTGCTTTTCTCAAACATGCATGCAAAAACTCCGAGAAATCAAATTTTAATTTTCATGGCTGAACTAAAATTAAAAAAGACCATCTTGCAGGCATAGGCCTCCAATTTTGTATGAAATGCCATTACGGGTCTCTCGTCTCGCTGCGTCAGAAACGTGACGCTTCGAAGCCCATTATGAAGAACACAACGTTCTTTGTTGCTTGAAATAATGTTTGAAAAAAGAGTATTTGTATTGTATTGTATTGTCTTCTGAGTCTTCATTGATTAGGTTTCACGGCTCCCTTGAGTGCGTTCTCACCGAGGCCAATGTGGGCCGTAAAGTGCTTCTTTATTGAAACATGTACTTCCAAGTTTATCGCTGTTAGGCACTGTAGTGCCGTGGTTTCGTGAGGACTATTGTGTGGTTAATAAGGAAACTGAAACACGAAGGTACCTTTTTACCCGACTGCTAAGAAGGTAATGTTTTTCGCGCTTATCCATAGCATGTCTGATTGTGGGTTTGTAATAAGTATTATTTGTTAGATACCTCGCTGGTTAGTAAGGATATTGATAATACTTACTAGAGTAGTTATTGCATAATTCAGTTCATTTATTGATAAAAACAATATTTTACCCGTCAATAAGATGACGAATCAAGTTTAAGTTATACTCGTAAAATTATACATAAACTTAATCAAAAGGCAAAGTATGTATGTATTCCAGAGATTTAATAACAACTAAATCAGAATGAACTGACGTAAAACACAAAACTAGTTCCTTTGACTAATTGAACGACCAGAATGCTCCCTCCAAATACTCTATTAACTCTATTTTATATTTCAAAAGAACCCCTATGCCTACTAATGTTCACCGGCAGCCAATTTGTTGCCACCGCATAAACATTGTCATTGTTGTACCTTGTGCAATTTACATGCCTCACAATACCTGTCAACAAAACGCAAGCTCGAATCGGAACGCAATCTGTTATCAGGCACAACATTGTCAATATTACACTAGGGTTGCAACTAAACGGGGCGCCAATAAATATGGTACCGTGTCACAATAAGGCATTCTTTCCGGTCGCTATTAGGCAATCATTAATGTCGTTTATATTTATCGAGCGCAGAATAGGCCCCGAGTTACGAGCGGTGTAAGTAATAGGACCCCGGCGGGTTAGTGGGTTACTTTGATGGTGATAATAATTTATTTATTGACTGTATTGTGTTTTTGAACTATATAGGGATTTATTTCGTTAATAGTGTACTACTTACCTACTTGTAAAGTTTGCTAGTCAATAAAGGGTGAAAAAATAAGTAAGGTCGTTTCATCAATTTTCAAAGTGACGCTTAAGGTATTATAGTATTGATATAGGGCGCAATAAGCATGTTTAAGCTTTTTTTGTATTTAATATTCAATATTTTTGTTTTTTTAAACCGAGTTTTGACAAATAAATAAAACTTTAAATTCACGCGCTTCATGCACATATTAAATTATTATTTTACACGGGTCTAACGCGATATTTATTTGTCAACTTGCTGGGACGAAAGTCATCTGCGACCATGACCAACCAGTGACCACCAAGGTGCAACCAGTGTCGAAACGTCAGAAATAAAAGAAAATAAATATCGCGTTAGACCCGTATAAAATAATATTTTTATAAAAACATATAGGTAGGATGTGCAAGTAGGTAATATTATACATGTATTCGGAAACAACTCTTCATTCAAAGTCAATAAAGATTAGCATTGGGATCCACTTGTACTTAAGTAAAAATTGGTTTGTTGAAAGTTTATGAATACGACCATCTGACTTGACAGCTGAAAATGTTGCCAGATATAGGAAAAAAATAATAGTGGAGGACTTAAGTAGGTACGATACTCGATGACCTCAGTAAAGCTTCCGAACGAGTTGGTCTAAGAATGAACATGGATAAGACGAAAATCATGTCAAATGCCCATGTAGTCAAACTCCCATTACAATCGGACACTTTACGCTCGAAGTTGTAGACGATTATGTGGACCTAGGACAGACTATCCAGTTAGGTAGGTCTAACTTCGAGAAAGAGGTCAATCGTCGAATCCGACTCGGCTGGGCAGCGTTCGGGAAGCTACGGCACATCTTTTCGTCCAATATTCCGCAGTGTGTCTCAAGACGAGAGTTTTTGACCAGTGTGTGTTGCCAATGATGACATATGGCACTGAAACTTGGTCGCTTACTATGGGCCTCATATTAAGAAGGCTCAAAGTCACCCAGAGGAAGGGCTATGGAGAGGCAATGTTGGGAGTTTCTCAGCGTGATCGCATCAGTGAGTAACAATAATGATAACAACACTATTAAATACAACTCAACGACGTACGAAAGATGTGCAATCACTGTACTAGATAGCTCCGGGCAGACGGATGACGGAAAGTCGAATGGCCCGGCCTGGAATGGATTTGGATTTGGAACTGTCAATAAAACAAAAAGGCGGAAACTGGTATTAACTGGATTTTTAAAATATTGATATTAACAGCACTAGCGAAACGGTGGCAACATTTATGTGCAATGAACTGTCAAGTTAGTTCGCCTAATTATGAATCCGAGTATACATTTCCCGTGTGCAAAAACCTTCTTATTGTAATTTCCGAACAAAATTAGAAGGAAATATAAACTTGAGAGTCTTGAGAACAACTGACTACCGTCAACATTCATAAAATGTCTCGCCTAACTCATCTAAAATTGATTTGACTGTTTTAAAGTGGAGCGACAGACTTTATTACCAAGGCGCAGAGATCAAAATTGATTAGACGTGAACTAGGCGTGCGCTAATATTGATAGAGAGGCTGTAATTTGAGGAAAGTGTGACAAGTCTTACTTATGTTGAATTTTGAGTTTATTCGGTTTGGTAGTTGAATTACAATTATTATGAAGCTGCGCCTGTGGACAGTCTAATAGCATATTTATTTTTAAGTTTAGTGCAGGCGAAGTATTTATATAGTATAGTTATAGTCCCTTTAAGTTATACGTGGAGAAATTAATAGGGAAGATGCAATATTTTAATTTTTGCTTTCATTTGAAGGAATCGCATGTAGAATAGACCACGAAACTAATAAAAAATTCAAATACAAATTTATAGTCAAAAATTCCTGTTACAAACTGTCAATTTAAACTTTCGCGCCTTAACGCATCTACGGCCTGTGACGTCACTCATGTGTGTCACTCGCCATATTTGTTTTGTTTTGACCTTTGGCAGGAGTGACGTCACCAGAGGTTGATTGTCCGACGTTCCGTTTCACATTGCTTCAAATCGTAATTATTGTTTGAAATTAGTATAAAGTAAACACGTTTCAGTACCTATTATTTTATGTATTTCCAACACAAAATAATGGTAAATATTATAGCTGCATCTTCCCTATTAACAAGTAGAGGTATATTATACGTGTAGAAAGAAAGTCACAGACCAAAGCTTGTCTAAACTGTGTTTACTAATAGTTTTGTTCAGCCGTGTGTCATTGTATACCTATAAGTTCATCGAGTTGGCCGCTCGATGGCGCTGTACCGTTCGGGTCGATTCCTGGATGGTGCTATTAGGATTATCCAGATTAACCTCTGGCCAGTACTATTTGTACAGTGCAAAGCAAACAACTTGAACATGCGGGACAAAGTGGGGGGGCAGCTCGCACGTACCATTCGCCTTTGCGCAGGCAAGGTCATTTGCTCAAGTTGTTTGCCGGTCATTGTACATGTTTTATAGATGAAGTTCTGTGTTTGACTCAATATACAGTATTGGCAAAACAGTGGTATCATTGTGGGACCCCTTTAAACAATTTAAAGATGAAAAGTCTAATGAGTAATCCGGAACCAATAACCGATTTCAAAAATTATCTCACCTGTGTATAGAATGGACATTTCTGATGTACAGTCTATGATTTAAGTAGTAGTTTTTAACCCGCTGATTTGCGTTCAATACGCGGGCAATAATAGCTAGTTGAAATTGAAATTTATATCATATGAGCCCAGGGGCGTCCACTGCTGGACATAGGCCTGGCCAAATAATATCAAAGTGATCGGTGCGATAAAACGATATAGATATACACTAGATAACTTAAACACCTCAATCTGTATGAAAACGGATTTTTCTACATACTGTGACGTCACAAGGGCGAATTACTAATATATAATAATAAGCTTTATTAATTCCATAATTCACAACAATAATAATTCTATAACATGCGAAATAAAATGTAAACAATAAAAAAAAAATATATAAAACATTGCAGTACTATTTCAAAATTAATTTGCTACAATTGCTACTCATTATTAATTTGACTATATTAGCCATGTCCTATTCATTAGATTATTAATATTATTTAAGTAGGTATATTGTTTTAAGATTGTATTCATAATTTTAATAAATAAATAATAATTATTCATAATTTTGTAATAAGCATTAAAATTTGCATGCATTAACATATTATATAAATAATTATATTATTGTATGGATAAAAGCCTCCTCCGAAGAATTCCATTTTTCTCTATTATTAGCAGTGTTTGTCCAATTTACATCTGCAGTTGACGCTAACTCATCCTGCCACCTGCTGCTTGGTCTACCCCTGGCTCTAGAGCCTTGTGGTCCTGGCAATTTTGTAGATAATAATGTCCATCTGTCATCATTGTATCTCGCAACATGGCCATCCCACTTCCATTTTAAGCTCTGAGAAAAGCGTAGGGCGTCGGTTACTTTTGTGTCTTTTCTTATCAATTTATTTTTAACTTTATCTTTCAGTTTGATGCCCTTTCCATTTTTCTCTGAGTAGTCTGTATCTTTTCTCTAGATTTTTGGTCAAATATCCATGTTTGGCAGGCCTAGGTTAGGCATGGCAATATAGCAGTATCCATAGTTATTTTCTTTGTTTCCATGGGTAGGTGCGACTTTAATATTTCCTTGTGCGCCCAAAACTTCTTCAACGTAATTGCTATTCTAATAACAGTAGAAGGGCGAATTAGTGATGTGAATTCCCCGTTGTCCGCGCAAAATCGATTCTGCATTATTGCCTTATGGCATTTTCTTAATATTCACGGACAACCGGCTACCACAACAGACGCGCGCGGAATGTCAGTCGGACGGGCAACTCGGAGACCGAGTTCGGTCGGACACGCGAAGTAGATGCATTTGCGTGACCTATGTATAACTATATCTGTGGGGACACTGCTAATGCAGTGCACTATGCATACTTTAATGAAACTTTCAAAGCAAAGAATGATTTATATAAAATATTTTGAGCTCATAACTCATACCTTTACCTGACAAAAAAACATGGCATCCGTCACTCATTTGAGAGAATATTAGCATTAAAATGAGCGTTCAATTAAAATAATAGCGCGACCTTTAATTTTAATGTCACATTATGTCTGCTTCCGCGAACACGAATCATGAGATTATAATGACACTGATTTATTTATTCACGTAGTTTTTAGGTGGTTTTTATAGGCGTATGTACCTCGTCAGGTAGGTATGGGAAAAACACATGTTTTATGAACGAGCGAGTGAAGCAAACGAAGCTCTGTTTCAGCTTGTTTCAAAATTCTTTCGTATACGTCCGGATGTCCCGCTGTCCCACTGTCTGGCTATCCGGCTGTCCGGCTGTCCGGCTGTCAGGTTGTTTGCCTCTACAGATGGCATATCTCAACCGATTCCCCAAAAATTTTGTGAGCAGGTCGATAGTTAAGCACGTATTTAGAATGTTAATGTCGACTCAGTAAAAAAAAAAGTCAGATGAAGTGACAGTTACCGCCCTGTATGCGTGCAGAAAATCCGACTTCCTAGTCAAGGGAGACGTAAGTATAATATTGTGCACTAGGGGTAACAAAGATATCCATCGTTCGTATATTATGTTCAGATCTGAGACATTCTTTGTTTTACCGCCCTAGGTGACTAAAGTAATGTTGTATAAGTACCTACTGCAACAACATCTTAATACTTTCTGCCCTTATTCATAAAGAGCATTATTGAGTCCGTCATAGGCTATAAATGTATTATTATAAAGATATAAACAATTCCCGGCGACTCCTTTCCCAGACGAATGCCGAACGATTAAAGAATACTAAACACATCCACTACTTTCTCATCCTCCTATCTTCCTTCATCCTTGTGTTGGATAGTGAACCTTATTTTAACGAATTATGGTTGGTTTTAAGAAAATACAGAGCATCGTTGCTGTTTCTTATTCATTTCAGCTACGAGACGTCACACGTTTCCTCTTTTGCTATCGTTTGTGAGAAATCTTAAGTAAGGCTTAAAAACTCGCTTTCTTTGTATTCAATGGTGCCTTATAATCTGTATTTTATG